>CM066624.1:0-10000000 GCA_033884665.1 Argynnis bischoffii washingtonia | reverse complement strand
CATCTAAAAAGATTCAGCGAGGTTGATATTTAAATTATCAAAGAGTCTCATTTGATAGAGTAAAAGATACTTTCATCAGTTTCCTAGCAGTAAAGTCTGTAATAAACAGTGAAGCGGTCACGACTTATCTCATAAAATCCAGACTGTTTTTATTACATTCTGTGAATAATCCGTATAATAGCATGTATAAGGCTTCTGTAAAAGTTTGATGCCCACCTATTCTCGATGTCCCGGCGAGTTCACGTACTGTGAATGGGAATTTTTATGTGCGTGCTGGCGTTTTAAATGAAATGTCGAACCTCAGTTCCCGTTTCGTTACCGCCACTTACAAATGCTTGTAGCATGCGAAGGATACAGGTAAAGAACAGGGAATGTCCTAATGAATAGATTATGAGAAAAAAGCAATTTAAAATTTAGACGTATAATATTTTTATTGAAATTAAAGTATGCAGTAACATTTTTATACTATGTAGATTTTTGGACAATTCGTCTTCTTTACCCGTAGGTATGTCATGGACATTCCTAGTTGACATCCGTTGAGTATTTGTAAAAAAAACAGTGGTTGGGAATGCAAGTACCATAGATATACATTCGTTAACAGTACAAAACAAAAATCTGACATTCCCTGTTTTTTGCCTGTACCCTTCATGTTATGATTTATATAAGAACCATTGTATGAATTGAAGATTTATGTATTCACGAATTATTCTGTGAATATTCTACGTTTGACAATTTCACTTAATTTTATGGCGTAAAAAAATTTGGTGGCAAAATCGTGTGAAGGTTGAGTAAAATAAATAATAAATATATAGGAAACGATTCTCGTATATTTTGACGTTGGAACTTTGGCTCAAGAAAGCTTTTAAAGTAAAACGTCCATAGAGTTTATAAGTAGTTAAAAGGCAATTTGTGGTTTTTGTTTGTTATGTTGTCAATAGTGTTTTAAAATAGACGCAACAATGAACGAAACAATAGGTAATGTAGCACAGTATTCATTTTTGTCTGTTTTAAAAGGATGAATGTTCCAAAAGACGTTATTAAAAACTTAATTTAAATAAAATATGCAGTAGTTTATAGTGCTAAAATATTAAAGAAACATAGTTAACTCGAAGTGTATATTATTCGAACAGTGTCGGTACATTTATTATCCCTAAGGGATTACTCAGACGTAACAGAATTATGAGCCATAAAATGTCATTTAGCCCGTTGTGATTTATCAGAAACGTCTTAACATATACTATTGGGGATATTGTAAGGTTGCATTTTTATAAATAAACGTTTTAATAAAAAAATAATATATTCCATTAATTTGTAATAATTTATGTATAAAGCCTTTATTTATGTGACCTTGGCCGATAATAATGTATTTAAAAAATATATTTATATATATATTAATAAGGACGCGGATATTCATTTGTTTCCCAGGATTTTTTAACAAAGATAACGGTACCACCTTGTAGTGAGAAGTGACTAGTCATGAATTGTTTGTAATAATGTAAATTATTATTAAAGATAATGTAACTCATTATTTAAAAGAGCAACCTTGGGCCCTTCTCAGCAGAATTGCTTTCGGAGCCGGTGCTAGCTTCTACACAGATAGACGTACTGACGATTTTAAAAGAATTAAATTGATGTTCCAAAAGTACTGAATACAAAAATATATGCAAAAAATATCTCGACGTTTTATTAGTGTGATCCTACAATATTAATATTAAAAGACGACTCAAACCTTTAATGTATGTCTTTTTTATGCGAAAACCTGAAAGTCTTATAAAGAAACCGACAGTTGTTTCATTCTTTTGCTACAATTTTGATTTATATGGCAAAACACTTACAATATTGTACTCTTTATAGCTCTTTGTAGAGTACAGAAACTTTAGTATAATGGATGAAAAGCCATAGGAGTTTCAGGCGGAAAATTTATTCTATTATAAAAGATTATAAAAGTAAAAAAGTTTTAACATATTTATCCATAGAATTTGATATCATTAAATAATATTTACTTTGTACTTATAATAATAATATTTAATGTATCTCACAAACCAAAATTATAATATAAATATTATAACGGCTCCTAAACCCCCAATGTTTCGACGCGCTCATGTAAATAATCGCTCTCATAAATTAGGTTCATGTTGAGACGGGAAGATGAACAGTCCCAGAAGGGTCGCCAGCAAGGGTCGAGTAAAACCAAACCGTGAATCGCCACTGAAAGCTATCACTTGTAATAAAATCATCATATAAATAAGATAAAAACGTTTGAAACTTATACTGTTCAATTATAAGTTAAATATTTAAAATAGATTTTTTATGTTAGACAAATAAAAAGCAAAATTACAATAAAAAACCTTAAAACCCATGTATACCATACCATATGTATGTACCTACATATATTGTGCTGACAAATGTTTCTAGCTAAGTACCTATAAATCCAGGGGAAAAATACGTATGTTATGCTTACTTTTTTATACAAGGGCATTGTTTTAGTAAAAGAGCTATGTACTGGCCAAGATTCGTATCTGCGCTAAGTACCGACACTTGGACGCCTGGCCGAGGCGGCGGTAGTGGAGGTACTTTTTTACTGGGAGGTGGCAACGCCTTCGGTTCAGGTATCTCCATCTCTTTGCACACCTTTTCTTTACATTGCAGGCGGCGAAAGGGAGCTATGAATTAAAAAAAAAGATAAAAGGTAAAGATTTTACATCAGCTAGAAGATAAGTTTGGAAAGTTGAAAGTTTTAAAAAGCTATTGTTTAGCAGCTGCAGCGTAAAAAACAGAAACTTACTTCCGAAGTTTGTTCCGCCTTCTATGATTTTTAACTTTATTTTATGTAAAATACTATCCTTCTTTTTGCCCCATCTGTTACCAGGCTCAGGGCATACGGTATTTGGACCCGGTGGAATATCTACACATGCTCGTCTACAGCCATCGTCGTTCACCCCTTTTTTGTACCCACGACACAACGTGCTATGACTTGTAAGTATCGCGCATGAACTGAGAACTGCATCACATAAATATTTCGTCTTCATCAACACTTTAGACATATCCATATTTATACAATATTAAATCAGTTCAAATACTTAATAAATTGTACTCGCATAATTTAATTTATAATTTTTATTATTTTTGAGCTATTGTTTTTGTAAAGCCAAAGATATGTTTGAAAAAAATATTGTTATTGTGCAGAATATATCATTTGTATTGAAAACATTTTTTAAATTATAAGAAAAGAAATATTGTCAAAAGTGATTTTTTAGGTAACGACCAAGAAGTATTGATAGAAAATACAGGGGGCTTTCTCCCTTTGCTATGAAAGAGACAAGTTCAAAATGGAACAAATTAAATTTACGGCACTAGGAAACAAGTAGTACATTTACTCCGTAACAATATTGACGTAATATATTTCATTTGGTTTTCTAAACAAAGAAAATGGCGAAGCGTGGTTTGATTATTTCGTGAGTAAAAGTATTTTATTCGTGGTTTGTGAAGTTTATTTATTAGATTATTTAAATAATATTTGACAGTTATTGTACCGCTAACTGACCAATTTTACTTAAAAGGTCAGTGCACAATAATACAAAATTATTCGAAAATCTTTTTGCTCTGAGGATATTTTTAAAATAGTATGAAAGTCTTGTTTGGGACAATTAAATAAGCCTTGCAAGGGACGAAAAAGTAGTAGTTGAGGCAGGACTTAAACGCTATGCCCCCCGATGTGCGTTCACCTTGTCGTGGTGGGGGGGGCTCAGTAATGTCCGGGAATCCAGCCCGGCGCGAAGCCAATAAAACGCTGAGGTGGTCCACCTCGGTGGGCGGTGTGCCATACGGGTTGTTCCTGGTTTTACTACTTTTCTGATAGCAGAGTGGACCGTTGGAGCAACCCTGTGGTTGTGGTCTGCTTCGGCAGTCGGAGCGTTGTGGTTGAGTGCGTAAGTGATCCTGCGACGCCCCATTAAGACGGGGGAAGTTTTGATGGGTTTTAGTGGGTAGCACTGGCTTTCCTAGCCGGTGAGTCCCCACATAACCACCTGTGGCATACAGGTGCTATGCGTAACGCTATAGATATACCTCATTTATTGTTCAAAAACTTCCACTAAAAAATTTTTGCCGTTCATGGCACCTTTCCTAAATCATAATCCTATACTGTATGTACACAAGTCATATACTTCAAATTGTTACATTAGTTTTAGTTTAGCAAACGTTGACTGCTATTTTATTACTTTGCAATGTAGGAAAATACAAAATCTAATAAATCTACCGTTGATGAGTTCGTGTAGTTAATGAATGTAGGCTCGTTTCAATAGTTTCCGACATATTTATAGTAGTATAAAGCGAATCGAGAGGAAAAGTGCCGAAGGCAGGCAACGCTCTACCTTGGCACTGTCGTATTTATAGGATGCTCTCGACTGTTTGTTTTAGAATTTGTTTTTATTTCGTTGTTGGACAGTTTTATTTAAAATGAAAATCAAATTTATTTATTGAATGAAGTTTAGTTGTTGATTGTTTTAATTATAAAAACTATAAATAATATATTTGGATTTTCTTTAGGATTTGGAAGAAAATTACGTTACATGTGTAATTTCTATGATTTTTTATATTAGAAATGATGTATCTGAAGTAAAATATGGTTATGTAAGGTTACTAAAGTTATTAAGCCATTCGTTTTATATTAAATATAGGTACATGTGGATCTGACAGACGTTGTCCCGTCTGAATAAAGGAGTTTGTTATCTTTTAGACTTTAGTATATATACAAAAAAAAAAGAGAAAATTACGATTTTTTAATGAATTATGAAACAATATATGTATTTAAATACAATAATCCGTTCTCCATCGTCCGTTTTTATCGATGATTTATAATCAAGATAATACATTTTTATTAGTGATTTTGTTAAATATTACAGTTCGGTCCGGTCTCTTTGTGTGACTCCTCATCAAGTCATTTTAAGAACTTAACTTTTTGACCCTAACACTGGTACAATAAACTATTTTTAGATAAAAATAATATATTTTTCACAGCAAAGTCGTAACTGACCTCTCGGAAGCAGCGAAGCTTTTACTGACAACGTCATAACGAGAAGACCAATTACAGTTGAGTGGCTCGACCCGCTTTGGCCTAAAGAATATCATTTACATCAATCCCGAGGCAAAAAGTTCAACTTTTCCTTACGGTTAAACTAAAATAAAATCGGCTGTGATCAAAAACTGGAAGTAATTGCAAAGTTATTGCACAGGGAAGCTTTTGAAGCCATCACAGAAGGTTTTATCTCAAATCCCGTCTCGCGAAATTTCATTTGTTGATAGATTCACGATTTATGAATTAAAAATAAGTAGAGTGGACTATCTTTTTATTTGTTCAGTCATCAACACATTATAATATTAAAATTTAAAATCGGAATTTATTTATTTAACCCACATGTTCGACATTGGATTATCCATATTCTTTTACGTAAAAAATGCCAATTTCTTCAAACCAATAAGAACACACAGACAAAAAAAGGCTTGAATAGAGAGATCCTAGCGCCCTGATGAAGCCAGGGTGGTTCGCTTATGTTAATTGAAATATAGCAGCATACTATAGATTTATAATCAACTAGCAGAAGCTGCGCCTTCGCTCGCGCTAAAACTAAAAACATCTTAAAAAAGGTATGTTTCATACAAACTTTCATGCCTTATTTTACTTATAAGGGGGCTTAGGGGATGAATTTCGAAAAATATATTTAATTGTATTGAAGAATATTAATACCAAGTTTCGAGTAATTCTGGTCATATATTATTTTGGGGTGCATTATAACGTGTTTACCCATTAGAATGAGATAATCTCTCGCGGTAATTAAAATAAGCCTATGTCACTCACACACCAGCCCTCCAACTATCCCCATACAAAATCACGTCAATGCGTCATTCCGTTTCGACGTGAAAGAAGGACAAAAAAACAAACACACTTTCAAATTTATAATATTAAGTATGGACGTATGGATTAGTTAATAAGCTTTGCCACGCATTTCGATGTAGTAGTATACCGATTCAAGTGTCTTCCTTAATAGATATGGTTTTGTTATTAATATATTCCTAGAACTAACAAATTATGTACAAGTGTGTCCGTTGTATTTGAAAACAATTTATTAAAATTATATTTATAACTAGCAACTCACCCTCGCTCCGCTCGGGTTCGTCTCTGGTTACGTTTTAACGTTTAGCTCAGAGATGAGATATTTTTCCGCAGTAAAAAGTATCCTATATGTTGAACCGGATACCCAGCTATAATAATACCAAATGTTATCAAAATCCCTCCAGTAGTTTTTCTGTGATGCGGTAACAGACAGACAGAGAGACAGACAAACAGATAGACAAAAATTCTAAAAAGTATAGATTCGGCCTCTGCATCGATAATAATGTCTATTTCAATAAAATTTTCAAAAAGAAATTTAATGTATAGATTCGGCTTAGTTAGAATTTTATTATATGTGTAGATAAAGAGAAAAATTGAAGGATACTATGGCTATTAGATACATATACATATATGTACATATGTATATCATTTATCTATTACTATCTGTTATATTTTTAACAATTTTCGCCATACAAGTATGACGTGTTTGAGTACGAGGGTCGCATTACGTAAAGCCTGGCTGACGTTCATCAAATAGGACGTCAAATAGGCGTAAATGTCATGACTCGTGATCCCATTCGCCAATTGATTCTACAATAAAATGTCTACCCACGTCTGTAATGATTACAGTCGGACGTGCCATAAAGATTACTAGTAACTGTGAAAAACCTATATTTTACTGAATATACATACCTAACATTTAAGGTAGCTATATTAGGCACCTCATCAAACATCGAAAAAGAATCTGTTTTTAATGAACGTACGTTTACATACAGTAATAGCGTTGTTTTAAGTAAAAATTATAAAATTGTTAAATAATTAAAATCTGTTTTCAACTTTTTTCCTAGGCGAGTAGAACTTATTACTAAGTATACATTAATTTTATTTCTTTTAATTTATTCTTTGCTTTCTTAAATTGAAAATAATATTATAAAATTTCCTAAATATTCAGATATTTTCTTGCAGTTATAATCTCTACGATTATATAGTATCAAAAATAAAAGAATCGATACATTTTAGGCAATATGGTGGAAAGTTCGCTCTAAACCCCGTATTTATTACATCAAATACAGCAGACATTTCACTGGCAGATAGCTGATGTTATAAGGAGTAACTTAGACTACTTTTATTTTAGAAAAAGAATCAAAATTGTGAAGAAAATCCGCGTACGACGTACGCAATAACGTAAATCGCTATATAATTTAAATGAATATCTTTTAAAAGTAGCAAGCTACTATTTATGTACAAACATAGCTAACCGTGAAAACGTACCTAGGGACAAACGCGAGCGAAGCGAGCGTGAGTCGCTAGTTTGTAATAAAAATGAAATAGAAGATTATTCATTTTAATTATAACATAATAAAGTGTAGCCTTTATACGTGTTTTAGCTACCTGGTGGCCTGTGGCCCACTTCGGTTGACGGTGAACTATAAGGGTTGCACCTCGTGCTTCTATAATAGCAGAGTATACCCTGGAAGTAATCCGTTGTTGTTGTGGTCTGCCTCGGCAGGCAGCCGTCTTGGCGTCGTGGTTGAGTTCTTAGCGATCCTCCGACGTTCCATTAAGACAGGAGAGATACTGTTAAGTTTTAGGGGACAGTACTGGCTTTTCTTGTTGCTAAGTTCTACATATCTACCTGTATGTATGTATGTACGTGGTACGCGTAATGCATTTCTTCATTTCTCATTAGTCATTAGACATACGTAGTTACTCAGTATCTTTAGTTGTCTATTAAAATTGGATAGTTACTTATAAAATAGATAGTAATTTATGATCGCTTAATAAAAAGGTGTATCTACTTTAAAATAATTTTAAATGTTATACCAGTATGGTAGTAGGGACAGTAGGGGTAGATTTTTGCTTTTATGACATCATCCTCGAGTAATTATCCTACATATTATTTATTAAATAATCAGTAAAATCAGATAACAATTGGTGACAAAATAAGAAAGGAAAAAAGGGGATACATACACACTAATTTATAGTAGCTCCTCATTTTTCGAAGTCGGCCAGCAAAAATATGGGAGTGTTCCTGACTTACTCGTTGTTTGCAACAATATATAATGTGGAAATTAATTCTTTTTAGTGCAGTAGTTTGTTTTATATGACTCATGCGAATTGTATGTGCAATTATGGAGCATGTTCCTGTTATTAAATATTTTCTATTGTGAAACAATCGTTAATTTCACGAACAAATATTCAATACTCTTTTTCAGAGAAGTTTTTATAATGGAAGGTCACACACCACATCGCGTGTCTAACTCGTCCATTTGTGTCTACTCAAAAATGACCATTATTTCGCGTGATTCGCTAAGAGGTTATAGGTTGCTATGTGAGCTCTATTTTTCAGGGTTGTTATAAAAAATCCAGCACTAATTGGCTTAAAAATAGGTTGATAGTAAAAAATCCTTCATGTCCATTTGTGAACTTTTGTAGAAGAGTACAGAAGGTATGAATATTGTGAGCTATGAACTGAGAGAAATTAATTCTCATATTAAAGACTGTGGGGTGTATTGTGACACCATAGTTCTATTACTACACGTACATATTAGCCTTACTAAAATAATGAACGTGAAAGTAATTCTCGATGAAATTTGGTAGACCTGTCACCCCATCCCGCTTACCATGCGAATGTGGTTGCGGGCAAAAATTAGTACTACATACATTTATATAATATATGTATGTATATTTTGTCTATTACGACAAAAGTAGCGCCTAATTTGATGATATGGTTCCAATACGAATATATGGATCGTGCAAACTATCTCGGTCTGATTAAATTCGTCCGATTATTTAAACATAACACGTGCTAACCTAATGTATGTTTGTTCACAAAGAAGGGTTTTTTATGTTTTCAATCCATTAGGCAACCTGTACACAGTCAATCTGGATCCAAGATCAAAATCAATGATCGCGATCCAGATTGATGTGTAGGACGTAGGTTGAAGGATTGATGCATCTGATCACAAGTTATCTAGATAGTTGATCAAGTTTGCGATCTGCTGATCGTGATCAAGATTGAACGTGTAAGCGCAGGATCGTACCAGTTAACAATTTGCGCCGCCTCCGATCAAACCGGTGAATCAAGACACGCGGTAGCGTGTCCAGCCAAGTTCAAGCCAAAGGAACTGGCGTCGCAACACCGCGTGTATATATATTTACACGAACCATTTGGAGCCACTTTTCGCCTCGTAATAACTCGAAATCTATTTACAATAAACTCATGAAATTTGGTTCATTTATTAAATCCCCTTAGATTAACTAGAATCCCCAATTGTATAAATATAGCTCATACGGTTACGGTATTAACGTCTAAAAATTTGCATTTTTATCACTGACTGACTGACATGTAGTAGTAAAATCTAACCCACTTCCAGATGACCTAGAAAGTTGAAATTTGGTGTTCAGATGGGTAATCGTGTGCTTACAAAGGGAAAAATCCGAAAACAGTAAATTTTTAGAATTTGAAAAAAAAAAATCTTAAATTTGAACAGTCGAATTATTTACACAGAGTAGATAACATAGGATAAATTGAAATTCAAGATTTGACTTGACTAGTTTTTAATTACAAGTTATCTTATATACGGCTAATCTCTTATATCTTCTTTATGATATACGCAAGTTACTCTTTTTATGTTGTAAGGTCAACATATCTCACTCTTCTAAAAACTTGCTTAACTGGTAAAAGCTAGCCAAGTCAAATCTTTGAACTTCATTTTATCCTAGGTTATCTACTCTGTGTAAATAATTCGACTAATCTTTAAGAAGTTCTATTTTTAATAGCAAACACTTTTGTAGCAGAAAAAAAAACATGAAATTGTGTGTAGAATGTTGTATGTTCTTATGAAAAAAATCAGGATTATCTACAGAACTTGGCACCCATTTAGATCTCAATTCAAAAGAAGTTGGTGAAGTTAACAACCACGCATATTCTTAATATTGAACTTGGCTCCCATTTTCACATTTATGTTTTTGAGGGGATTCATCTTCACTTCACCAATTAGAAGAAGATTTCATCATCTTTTTAGAGACTTTACCAGAGCTATGGAATGTCCGACATGATTATTTTAAAAACAAATACAAGCTAGAAGCTGGATACGAAAAGTTGCTTCAGCAGTTATTTGAATTTTTTAGTTAGAATTAAGTGGTGTACAATTTCTCTTCAGTAACCACTGTTTCACCTAGCGCATTTTTCGAATCCTTTTCCTCAAATAATATCACTCATTTTTTATATGGTTTCGCCTGATTCAAGCGTGGTTCTTTTCATGTATTTAAACGTAATATTAAATAAAATGGAAGTAATCGTCAAATTATTATCCCACTTTATTACAATTTACGTTTCAGTCACTAGCATCGAAACCTGCAAACATATTTATAAGCTTTCACAACAATTACAATGAATCTATACTAATATTATAAAGCTGAAGAGTTTGTTTGTTCGTTTGTTTGTTTGGTTAAGCCCGCTAATCTTAGGAACTACTAATCCGATTTGCAAAATTCTTTTTGCATTAGATAACCCGTTAACTGAGGAAGGCTATAGGCTATAGATATATCATCCCGGAAAAATGTACGGTTCTCGTGAGACAGATTTGTTTTTATCTAGGGACGAACCCGAAGCAAAGCGAGGGTTAGTCACTAGTGATTAATATTAATAGAGCGAGAAACTGTAACTTTCATTCACGTAAGTGACATACACTATTTTTGATCCGGCACGTATGTTTTTTTCTGTGCAGATATATCACACAATATGTTTGTTAATTGGAAACCAATTTTATTGATTATTTTAGTTAAATGTTATTATTAGTCTCATAATAATATCATCATTTAAATCAATTAGTCTCATATAAAAATTTATATTTAACAATATTTTGTGATACATGATTAATGCTAGCTTACTTTTCATAATCTAAATTGAAATAAATAAATTATACATTTATAGGTCGTTCAGATGTGGTTGAAATGGTTTTTTGATGAAATCTAGGTCGCCTACGTGATGTTATCTTTGATGCATAAAATTATAAATGTGAACCTTGGTACAATGAATAAATATTACAGGTTAAATAAATTAGATTGAGCTAATTACACATTAAATTATAAATCATATGTTAAATATATTTTATAACATTATTATTTATTAATATAGGTTAATTATTAATATAGTATACGTGTTGTATTTTAATTTATATTTATAATAATAAATATAAATTTCTACCATGTAAAAGTAATGTCAGTTTTTTATTCAATTTAAATAGACAGATATTATGTATTACTATACATATCAAAAGCAGTATAAAAATGATAATGCTGTTATTAGGTCGCCGGTTCAAATGGCAGATAATAATGAACAAGAGATTCAATACTTGGCTTCATTTTGCGATTCTTAATGAAAAGTGTATAATAAATGAGAAAATTTCTTGCGTATTGTTTTATATTTCCTTCACGATGTTCTTATTAATTAATAATTTAATGTTATTTCCCATAAAAAGAACACGGTGAAACCATATTTTATTCTTTACTTTCCTCTTTATTTCTATATTTATTCTTCACATACAATATACATTTATTCTTTTTTATACACTGCGAGATATATAGATTCGATTACATAGAATATTTACCTCAGGTAGTAGTCAAAACTATATTTTTTTGTGTAGTGACCAATGTCTTGTTTAATCGGTCAACATTTTTAGAATTAAAATTTATATTTATTTCGAGTAACTATTTACTGTAATCAATGTGCTGACATTTATTTATTGTAAGCATTTACATTAAAACATTTATTTATCGTAAGCATTAGGTTATTTTTTTTTTTTTTGGAGAAATCCTTTATTTAGATTATGTTTGTTTAATCCTCCTTAACATACTCATTACTATTTATTTTATGCTCATCTTGGCACTGTACCTTTTGTCGTATGATAATTTACATTTTACATCTTTTATAATAAATAGATACTATTTTTTTGGATATTATTAATCTTAATGTTAAACACACATTTTTTTAATATGTTAAATTATATCATTTTATTATTTATTTACAATAAAGGACATATGAAATTACAAAAATAGTAATAAATTATTTACACAAAACAAATGTACACATAATTATTACTGTACAAGTTATATTCGCGTAGAATTTTGCCAATAATGCTAGGCATATTCCCCTGCTGAATGGCAATGTAAACAAACAACAAAACAAAATACAATTTCGTAAAATTGTATGGTACTCACGATTTTAGTGTTGAGGTGCATAAGCTCGCGCTCGGTGACGCGGCGCCGCGCGGTCTCCATTTGCTGTTGTCTGTATTGGTTATACTTGTACAGCAAGTACATTCCGGGCAGAGCCAGCACCACGAAGGGGCGCATCAAGCTGGACGATGACGGAGCACGTTGAGGCATCTTATCAACATTTCCCCCATTTAAATACTAACACTATTCCTCTCGATAGTACTCGATGAAACCAATCTGTTTAATTGAATATTCCGTACCACCTTAGAGACCATTTTGCACAGTTTATTGTTTTATATTACTTTTTAATGGAAGATATTTTATTTAACTTATATTAACACTTCCTATAATGTCAAGATTTATGGGGTTTCTAAATTTATTATTGCTTTTTATAATAGACCTTATTTACAGCACGCTTCACGCTACCACGCTTTGATTCCTGAAACAAAAAGAGAAAAATATTAGAAAAAATTTATTATAAATATTATATTATCATATTGTTTATTTTCTAAGCTCCAAATAAAATGATAATATAGTTTTTCAGTCTTTTTGCCTAATCTATTTTCAGTTAGATTTAGACTTAGCAGTATTTACTTTTCACTTTTTTGGAGAAAAAACAAATATTAATCATTATCATAATAAAGAAATTCAAATATTAAAAACGATTTGTTTATAATATTTGACCTACTTTCTCAACGAAGTCAGAGAAACATATTCATGTGATTTGTGGCTCGAGTAACATAAGCCACTTTTTACCGCAGCAAAATATCTCTCATTTTCCAAGAAAGAAATTACAATGTATTAAACTGATTAAGTAATTATGAGAACACAATATGGTAAGTATGTAAATGCAAAAATTGTTCGGGACGTTAGAATTATTTATAAAAAAATTCCTAATCTACTTAAATATTCCGTAATAAAAGAAGCTATATACACATAGACGCTTGATCTAATAGATTAATATTATAGATAAGGCTCTACTGACCGAAATGTTGTACATGCTAGCAGACAGACCAACTAAACATAACCTAAGTATCTTTTCAGTAGGGTAATGAATTTTATCAGTATAGAATCAATTTTAATACTCGACTAAGGATATTTAATCCGCTAGGTACTTAAAAAGATTTTAAACAGAATTAAAATAAGAAAACTATTCCCAAATTTCATCAAATTGTAATTTATATTTTTTAATATAAGAATGTCTCGATTATTCAAAGTTTGATGCAGGCTTCAATTAAGTCGACATCAGCGGAGGAGAAATCGATTTAGGCGGCAAATTAGATTTTAACAAAGTTGCCGTCCAAGGGTAATTGCTGAAACCTAAAATAGAGGTAATAGCACAGGAATGGGCTGATTGATCGCTTCCTTCAGAAAATGAAGTTGACAGTCTGATTATAAAAGTGAAACTGTTATTGTAAAACGTATTATGATACGCTTGATTTTATTATAGGTAAAATATATACGTTTACTTTATATTTGGGTTTTTTGTTACCATTATCAAAAAGAAACTTTACGTATACTTATAATTTCCTTGCGACTTCCTGTCGCTTCGCTCGGGTGCGTCCTTTTTTATTTTTTTCGAGTTTAACTTAGAACCCTAATTCTTTTTCTAAAATAAAAGTCACTAATTATAAAATAAGCTATCTAGCTAGCGAAAGTGTCGTCAGAATCAGTCAAGGCGTTAACTTTTTTATCATAATAGTTTAAACATCGATAATCTTCAAAGATATGCCAAGAAAAATAATATGAAATTATATACATTATTATTTCTCCATCGTAATAAGTCGATTTGCGAAACTTCAACATATTTTCAATAAATTGCCGAATTCAATTGATCTTTTTTGAGTGAAAGAGAACGTACTGAAAGGGCTCGCCTTGTATAACCCTGTGCCAGTACACCAGCTAACATATTGATGCGATACCGATCGGCTGAGTCACGACAGTCTATGTACAATACCTGTCCAAAAATGTAGCAAGTACTGTTTATAGAACTTCCAGTGAATATGTTATTTAATATGAAAGTTGATAAAATATGCTAATGCTGTAAGTAAAATATAAATCAAATCAGATATTCTTTAATGCACACCAAAAAATGTACATATGTAGCACAATAGGCGGCCTTATTGCTAAGTGAGCAATCTCTTACAAGCACCCTATATTATTTATCTATTTCATATGAAAAAAAACTGACACAGTGACCCTAAAAAAAATAGAAGATGTCCTTTTATTTTTAAAATCAGTAAACTTTTTATCGTTAACAATCTACAAGCTCTAATATACTATATTGTAAGGTGTACACTTTAATTCATAACTTGGGAAATTTACACAAAAATTTCAGTATTTAACCACTTTAAATGCTTTTAAAATGAAAGTACTTTTAGGTATTAAGCACTTCTCAATGGGACAGTTACATACAAGTTGTGTTTACCTTTAAACAGATTTACAATTACTATATATTTCATTTTTATAGGTATGTATGTAAGTCAGAAATGTGTATAATTGTAAAGCTGCTAGTAGACCTTAATAAATAAATTAAAAAAGCGTGTGTGTGTACCTAAGTACGCACGTAAGAAGTTATACTTCCTTGGCGAAACAGAACATAAATAGCTATAGATTTCATCGCGTATTTCACAACTGTCTGTATGTAAAAGGGATGATATATTAGTAAAATGGTTAAATAAGGCATATTAGGCATATTACAATCATATATCTATAGAATATCATTTAAGGAAAGAATATAATATTATATGTATATCATTTGTCAGACAATAACAACGGTTACCATGGCAACAAGCAGTTATCAGCTAACTTCATCATGTCGCTTTTTGGCTGTCGGTGTGCGCGCGCATCGTAAAAATTTACCCTCATAATTTTTCCAAACGTCCCAAAAGAAGTACAGCTTCAAATAATATAATAATTAATAATGCATTTATAGTCCAACATGGAACCTTCTAGCACATATTTTAAAGCCTGTTTTTAACAAAATCTAAAAGTTTTCTATGAGGGATATTTAAGTAAATAATATTATAGAGAGAAAAATGTTTTTTCTTATAGTAACAGACGGATGGAAAAATCAAATAAATCTTTTACGTGTATCGAAAATTCATCGTCATCTTATTGATAAATGGGCGTTTGTTCAAATTCTATGGTAGGGCCTTGTCGTGGAATATTTCATTAGAATAAAACGTATTTTTTTTTTATTAAAATACTTACAATAACAATAGATAGATTTAAATAAACAATGTGGGGTTTCATCTATAATAATGCATCTTAAAACTTTATACATACTTATGTTTCGATATTCAATTTCATTGGTTTTAATATTGCTTTGATAATTACACGATTTATTTATTTTATTTAGATTTCATAAAATATTATTAGGACGCACTAAAAAATTCTAATTAATTAAATTCACTATTTTCAGGTACATTTTACAAAAGTACACTATATTCTGATGTGAAGATGTTTTTCATTACTGAAAAAAATTAATACTATTAATAGGTTTAATCATAGATCTCTATCTAAAGCATTAAAGCGTATTTTAAGCTAGACAAGGGTTCTCAAGACGATGAACGATTTTCACCTGATTGCTTCGTCCGACAGAGGCTTAGCTATTCTAACCCTATTACTTGAATTTGCTTGGATGATGATATTGTTACAATGTAATAAGTTGAAGCAATTCTGAAATTACTTTGGTGTAACAAGTTTCATAATATTATTTTCAGTCAGTTCTCAGTTATTTTATATGTAATCCATACTAATATTATAAATGTGAATGTGTGTATGTTATCCTTTTTTCATGCCGAAACGCAGCGACGTTTTGATGAGGAGTTAATAGTTAATATAATCTATGCAAGCAATCCTTCATAAGAAAAGAAGAAAGTACTATTTATTATTATTTTATTTATCATTTTGTTTATATTTAATTTAAAGTAATTGGTAATTAATTATAATTATCTACATATATATATAAAACAAAGTCGGGTTTGTTACAACACTTATAACTCGAGAACGGCTGGACCGATTTTTATTATCTTTGTTTTGTTGGATTTGTCTTCACCCCGAATAGCCAGAATAACTATTAAAACATTGGGAAAATCCACGAAAAAAAATTAAAAAAGAAATCTATTCCATACTAATTGTCAAAACGTACCTAGGGACGAACTTGAGCGAAGCGAGGGTGAGTCACTTGAGATTTTTTTTAATGGAGAGAGTTAAATAGCCAGGGATTAACATAAAACTAAACTCATTTTTACCGCGAGAGTAGAAACATTCATCCCCTCGGAAAAACACGTTGAGTTACTCATATATAGATTTTTTATCGATATGGTTTTGTTATGTTGATTTTGTGTGGAGGTAGTAGTAGGCCTCGAGAGTGAGATAGGGACGAGTATACTTTTGTTTCCCGTATACTGTTTATTGTTTGCGACATGGTATAGGAATAAAGATCGATTTTGCTGTTCTTTTTCTGATTGCAATTAGTGGGTGAATTTCAAGGAAATAAAGATATTTTTTACAAACAAAGACTTAAATAAGTACGATTGTCATTTAATATAATGGCAATTTATAAATATAGGCGACATTGATAAAAAATCAAGTCAGTGTAAACATTAAAATTATGATCAAACAATATTTTTGGACCAAGATCAAAATTTAGTAGTTTCGAAACCATTAATAAAATATTTTTTAGTACTTCGGATAAAATTTAATAAAATAGCACAGGTAAAACTGGGACTAGTTTTTACTATAATAAAGATGTAAATATCTAGAGTATGTAAATGGTAAGGCATGAAGTAGGTTTGCAGGTAATACTTAGAGGTTATTGACACAAAACTTGGCGTTTAGTCGTTATTGATTTGTTTACATTTCAGGTAATTTGAATAGAAAAAATGTTGGCTTTTAGACAATAAAATAC
The DNA here is from genome assembly GCA_033884665.1 of Argynnis bischoffii washingtonia. NCBI lineage: Eukaryota > Metazoa > Arthropoda > Insecta > Lepidoptera > Nymphalidae > Argynnis > Argynnis bischoffii. Next base: position 9,982,751 of record CM066624.1, on the reverse strand, counting down.
AAAGTAATTGTAGGCACAATATATATACACACAAACATACACAGACATCCTTTTTATACTTTTATATTTTTAATTAAGACCTTTTTCATTTTCTTTTTATAAATTACGATTGTCACAGATTCCAATAAAAAAGAGGAGAAAAAGTATTGACATTAAAAAAGGGATGCAATTTTAAGCACGATTTTCATTTTCTATTTTTAATAAAATAGATTAATCAATCAAATATTGCTGCAACGGCCATATAATCTTTGGATAAGAAAGCCCTTTTTAAACTGAAAATTTTGGGTTAAAATGTCTCCATATAAAAAATGACTTGACAGATTGACTTTCAGTTGTTCAGAATTGTTGACATTATTTTATCTGTTACATCCGAAAAAAACATTTGTTAAGAAGAAATGAAATTGACAGTTTTGTCAAAATGTAAGATTATTGAATTTATAATAAATATTGTTTTAAGTGAAATTATTTAAAATTCGAAAATAAAAAAATCTTAATTATTATAATAATATAAATTGTACACGATAAACTATGTTTACTATTTTTTTCTTTAAAAATATATTTATTTTAGTAATGACTTATTTAGGTATGAAACAAATAGATAATTTTGTAACTTTAGGGCTCCATTAGAGTGGAGCGAAAAAAATTTTTTTTTCTTAGCTTGGGGGTAGTATTTCTAGCTTATAAGAAAAAAAAACCAAATTTTTCAAAACAAAAAAAAATACTCAAATTTTCAGGTTGCCCACTGATTTTTTAAATAAAAAAATTCAATTTTTCGTTCGAATGAAAATTTCTTTTTGACTGATCATCTTTGAAGACATTCAAGAATAGACGAATATAAGTAGTCATTTTCTACCCAACTTTCACTTTAATATTGTATTATAGAATTTTTAAAAAGTTGAAAAAATAACATTTTACCTACATTTTTTGTACTACTAAAGTGAAAGTTAAGGTATTCGTTAATTCTTGAATGTTTTCAAAGATGATCAGTCGAAAAAAAAATTTTCATTCGAACCAAAAATTTTAATTAATTATTTATTTTAAAAATCAGTGGGCCACCTCAAAATATTGAGTAAAAGAATTTTTTTTAATTGTTTTTTATAAGCTACAAATTCTTCCCCCAACCTAAGAAAAAAAATTTTTTTCACTCCACCCTAATCTCCATAACTTTTGACTCCTACATTTCTTCAAAAATATTTTTATATGTATATTTAGACTCTCTGTCATCTCTTCTATCCAAAAATACCACCCACACCTCCAGAGGCCGCGTCCCATAGGTATACTAAACATATGCTATACCAGCAATTGAACGCGGACGAAGCTGCGGGGTACTGCTAGTAGTGTATAAATAACAATAAAAAAATCTCTCATAAAATATGACATACCTCATTTACAAAATAAAAATATATTCTATACAAAATTTAGCAGTATTCATAAAAAAACCAAAGGGAATGTACAAGTACCTAAGTGTAATCTTTCATTTTCACTTGCATGTAATAGTCCTTTTGATGTTATATAAAGATATCACAAATTAGCTTATTTGAGGCTCACTTCAGTAACGAGTATATTTGTATCGCATATAATCAGTGGTATAGTGTGTTAGCAACAAAAAAGATATAGACAGTCAGTCAGTCAGGAACAATCCTGACTTACTATATCTATTTCATGTCGCTAACAGAAAACTAAAGAATATATTTTTAGTATCTCATATATTTATACGGTGAAATTCGTTGTTTGACTCTATGTACATTTTAATGTTATCAAAGAAACGTATAGACCACAATACATTTTAGTTTCGTGAAAACATAAATAAGTGCAGTAAGGAATGAGAAGTGTACAGGTGACACCACTATGTTTATGCTACGAATATATTTATTACCACTATCTCTTAAATTTTATAGAAATTATATTAATTTACTAGTGGCTCACTATCATTTCGCTCGAGTTCGTCCTTAGGTATGTTTGAACGGTATAGGTACAAAATAAATAGCTCCGAACTTTTCGATTTTCCAGCTGTTTTTTTGAGTTTTCTCTCTTTTTTTAGACATAAACCACCCCTGACTCATCCAGAACAAACAAAAAAATGAATTATTTAAATCGGTCCAACCGTTTTTGAGTTTTAGAGACTAACGAACGGCAATAGAATTTTATATACATACATATATAGATATACGTATAATATTTCACACCAGCGACTCACGCTCGCTTCGCTCGCGTTCGTCCCTAGGTACTTTTTCATGGTTCGCTATGTTTAGGTATACATAAATAGTAGCTTGCTACTCCTAAGATATTCATTTAAATTATATAACGATTTAACCTCGTTTTGCTCGAGTGCGTACTCCGTACGCGGATTTTGTTCACAATTTCGTGGGGTTTAATTTTTTTTCGCGGAAACCTGTATCTTTTTCTAAAATAAAAGTAGCCTAAGTTATTCCCTATAACATCAGCTATCTGCCAGTGAAAGTCCCGTCAAAATCGGTCCAGCCGTTTCGGAGATTAGCCGGAACAAACAGACAGACAGACAGACAAAAATTGTAAAAAAATTTGTTTTGGTATATGTACCGTGTATACATCCATATGCATTTAGTAAAAAGCGGTTATTTTAATATTACAAACAGACACTCCAATTTTATTTATCTGTATAGATTACATCAGGGTAGTAAGAGAAAACATAGTGCTAAGCGTCAGTTTCTGTATCTGAGTATCTTTGTGGTGTTATAGTGGTACTTTGTTTAATATATACACGAATGCAGCTCCATAGGACAAGGAGGATCCTCCCCCCTCCTCCTGGAATTAGATACTCAAGCATATCTCCATCCTTTGAAGGCAAACACAAATTCAGTGTATTATTCTTATTAATATACTAATTTCCGAGCAAAGTCGAGACAAGTCGCTCTCGCTTTTATAACAAAATATTATAATTCAAAGATCATTTACTAAAAATAAAATCCAAGGTTTAAAGTTACCATACAAAATGAAAGTAAAATAAGAATAGCTAACAATAAAAGATAAAACAAAGAGACTGAAATCAAATAGCAAAACAATTCTAACTTCAGCAGCGCATCTTGAGTTCATAATTTTCCGCATGAGCGCGTTGTAGGAAACAAGTAGGAAACAGATCATTTTACTTGACGACTCACAGAGAAATACCTACTCACATTTCTATTATTTACTATTCTATTTTATTATATACTATCTTAAACTATTCATATTGTTAATGTTCATATTTCTCCTATTATCAATCATTCAAATTCTTTATTTAATTGTGATGTTTAAAATGTGTTTTTTTTTCATTTCTCTTTTCATCTTATTAACTGCCAAACTTTGTGTGTAGTATGAGGAAAAATTAGTCCTAAGAAAAACTGAGCTTGGTCGAGTTCAGGTCTAATATTTCTTTTTAACACACACTTCAAAAATGTAATTTTAATTTTTTAAGACAAGATATTACTAAAACAAATAATATTCATTTAATAGATTTGAGATGATCTTCACATTATTTAGAGGCAGCTTGTTAAAGCTTATATGCGATTATAAGACACTTTACGCCACTATATTTAGACACAGAAATAAAAAAACATATAGTTTATTTTTATAACCACAACTTCAACATTTTAATTACTAAGCAAAATACATTACTGTGTTTAATAGTTTCTTGTTTATATTCTATAACAAAGTAATATTTATTTGTTAAAGTGCCATTATGGCGTAGCTAATGGATTTAATTTTTGCTTAGAGATAATTTAATTGCTTTCCCTGTGGTCAGGCCAATATTGTTATTTTTTTACGATATGGAAAAAGATCGGGACGTTAAATATATTTAATTTCGATATATAGGTATATATAATTAATATATAAGTAATTTCTCTAAAAAATATTTCTAATCTTCCTGACAGATTGAAGATGAGATGAGATGAAGATTCCTGACAGTAAACACATTTAATCGGGATAAAAAAGTCTATAACACTCGGTGCTAAAGTAGCTTTCTACTAATAAATCCATTTTTATAATTGAATTAGTAGTTTCAGTAGTTTCAGAGAATACCACTTACATCCAAACTTACAAAGTTTTTAAACTTTACCTCTTCATGACATTATTGTAGATACATTTTGTAAGATGTTGTACTTTAGTAGATTGGCAATCTTATCCCCAAGTATTTAAAAATAACAAGCTATATATTTTGAAACGAGTTGAAGTATTCGTTTTTTATTACATGTTATCTATTATAATCACTACCTTTGTACAACAAAGATGACAATTTGACAATGTAAATACAATGTGTTATTTTATAAGCTTGTTAGGTATAGGTACCTACACAAACGTTAGCGAGTCCTGGTTACTTGAATGAATTTATTAATTAAGTTTAATTATAATTATATACGTACTTATAATTTTTATTATTACTTATCAGGTCAGGTCGTAGAAATGCTTATTTTAGCCCATTAACTGAAATTGTTTTTATAGGGGTAAGAAGCTATAATAAAATGTTGTTATTATACTGAAGCTTACAAAAGAATTTTCTCAGGTACAAAAACGGATTTATAAATTTCGATGTATTTGAAATTTAGGTACATTACATTCGTTAACTCAATAAAAAAATTTTGCAATATTTTTTCCAGATAATGTCTTAGTTTGCAATACCGCCAGAAATATTACACCCTAGATAAAAAAACCTTATGCGGCACGTCAGCATCTTTCTTAAAATGGAACAAAAGGCCGAGCGACAATGAGAATGATTGAAACCGCCCAGAGAGGGGCCGCATAAAGGCTAAATAATGTAAACATAACATATTGCGGGCTTTTGCTGAAGTTATGCGAAAAAAGGCCTACAAACAATCTACATTGTTTTCAAATAACTTCTAAGACATTTCCTTAGGGATAACTTTAACCCTTATAAACATAAAATATTTTAAATAAAACTACCTTTTCGGATTTCTTTGCGAATTTATTTTGATTTTTGGTTCCCGACGTTTCGAATGCTTTACAGCAACAGAGGCACCGCGATTGAAGCTGAGGAGTCCGACTGGATGGGTACCACCCCCTTATCTATTTCTGCCGCCAAGCAACAATGATTGCATTGTTGTGTTCCGGTACGAAGGATAAGGTAGCCAGCGCAATTACAGGCAAGAGGCATATCATCTTAGTCCTCACAGTGACAACGCACCTGTAGTTCTACATTTTTGTTACTTAAAACCTAAGTGCATGAACCGTAGGTGTTATGGGCGACAGGTGCTGCTTTCCATCAGGTGGTCTGTCTGCTCCTTTGTCACTGAATATCATAAAAAAAAAAAACAGCAACCATGATTACTGTATTATATATTGTAATATTCGCGTAAATCTAAGAAAGTATTAAACATAAAATATATAATTATTTCTTATTTTCAATTCAAACTTTTTTCATCGTTTCAAACATTGTAGTGAAATCGATCACAATAAAAAGAACACTTCGTATAAGCCAAAATAGAATGAAATACTGACATTTTCTTTAATGAATTGTGATAGGTACTGTTCATATAATGATGTCACTGCGACAAAGTGTATTTTGTCATTTTCAACCATTTAGCAATTGTCTAATGTTATAATTTCGTTCTTACTAGATCTAGCTTAATCAAATCCATTCCAGAATAACGTTTATGCTAACAAGAAACTACTCGTATACGAACAAAGAAGTCCATCTCGACATATGTATTTAAAAGTTATAAGGAAAAGGCTATAGTATGTATGCATATTACGCTAGGAAGACAAGATATATGCTTTTAAATACTAGAAAGAAAGACTGAAGATATATTCTTTTTAATGGCATTCAAATTTAAATGATATAAAATTTCTATTTCATATTATGAAAAAATTACGTTAATTAAAACTCGGTTTAAGCACAGAAGTCTTCAAATTGGCTGTCGTACTGCCCTGAATAAATCGAAAATGCAAAAATAAAAATATCAAAAATAAGAAAGCTAGCGGAAAACAAATAAATGGAGTGATCATCAATCATTCGATTCTTTCTGACTACCTTTAATGGGAAGGTATGTGAGGTAAAAATAATTGAACACTAATTGTATGATCTTCATTATTTTGTATTCAGCCCTTTTTACATCCCAAGACAAGGGGAATCAGGCCATAGTCCACCACGCTGGCCAAGTGCGGATTAGCGGACTTCACATGTCTTTCGAAAACTTGCTAGATTCTCTTAGGCATGTAGGTTTCCTTACGATGTTTTCCTTCACCGTACGGCAAGTGGTAATCAAGTTAGAAAATGATTCGCACATGAAAATATCAAAAGTGCGAGACCCGGGATTTGAACCCGCTTCACTCGGTTTCCCAAGCGAGCGCGTTACCACTGAGCTACCACTGCCTATGCCTATTCATTATCTTACATCAGCAAATATAGCAAAAAAAATCAATTGCACCTTGTTTATTGTTTTTTTTTATTTTTCCTTAGTCACAGTGAAAAAATCATATTGGCTCATTTGCAGTTCTCAAGATAAACTGTTTTTGTAACCTCACCTCTTGTGTTGAAGTCAGCCGGACATTGCGGTGACGTCACAGCCGCATCCGGGCACACCGCAACGCGGCAAATAGCCACTCCATTACCAGCTGTCCATTATAAGGTAACATTTTTATGTAATATGGATATGACTTTGCGTATTTTACTATATGTTCAACAAACGCTAAAGAAATTATTTCTATTTTGACATAATTAGGTGCTTTGTTATTCAATTTCGATTGGCAGAAAGATATGCAGCAGTAAGTGGGTGAGTTTTACCTAGGCTGTCTAGTGAAGAAAATAAATAATAATAAAAAATCTGAATACATAATATTTAAAGGATTTAGGTTATTAAAATTTAATAACAATTAAAAAATATTTTTTCTCCTTCGTTTTTCATTATGTGTGTTATATAAAATAGAATTAATCCATAATTAATTGTAAACAAGAGTTACCAGGTCAAAAGTTACTTTAAACAAGTTTTAACCTGATTCTAACTGGAATGTATCGTCACGTTCCATATCTGCATTAATTCAATGCATCAGTTTGAGGCATGGCCTGAGGAAACAACACATGTTATAGTAGCCCAATTTTGTATTAATATAAATCAAAGAGAAGACATATGATGTGAAAGATCACTTGTCCCGGTGGAGTGGTTAACTCATAACTAGACATCGGATTATATGCACTAGAAAACGGGCGAAATATGCACAAGATATGCACAATCCTCAGACCAATAAATACTTTTTTATTGATCTGAGGCACAATGAGAATAATTATTATTATCAAAATTAACATTTATTTTCTCTCTTTGAAGTATATATGTATACTCGTAATTCTTGTGACAATATACAATTACATATTTTTCTAGATTTTAGAGCTTTATGACGTTGTCACTTAATATTAATTTGTAGGATGAAAATGGCCTCTTTGTACCGACTGACGTTACTGGGCAAAACTTGAAATTTGGCATTTCTGCAGAAATCTGTTCAGGTAGAGTCTCGCCCGTGCCGTTGATATTTTTTTAGCAATAATTTGGAACCGGAGTTTTTCCGATAGTCAACTCAGAAGAGTGTTAATCTATTAAATCATTTTTGATTTTCAATATTTCCAAGGACTTGCACAGAGGAAGGAGATTAATTCCTAGTCTCTTAACGGTAATAAAACACGCCTCACACATTTAACTTTTGAAATAAGCATCATCAATGAAAAAGTACTAAAATATGCTAATATACGAGTAATGCTAAAAAAATTGCGTTTTATTTGCGTTTCATGCTTGCATATGCAAATGCATATAATCCGATTTCCAATCATAACTTAATTCAACCACATGTTCTGTAGCTGTAAGGTTCAGGTATAAGGTTCTAGGTTCGAGTCCTCAGTAGAGTAATGCGAGTTAGTGAGAGTATATTAACAAAAAAAAGATCATTAGCAGCATGGCGATGAGTGAATTTCTTCGACTAGACTTGTCTTCCAACGGAATAATAACAGTGTACTCTCTGACATTAAGAGCGCACGTGTGTTAATGGTCGCACTTGGACACTACAACATCTCCAACGTAGTCTAGTTAGATTAGCCTAATTTAGTTAGGAAGACATCATATTAGATACTAGCGACTCACCTACGACGTCTCCGCTCAGGTTCGTTCTTTACGTTTTAACATTTAGTATAATTATAGATTTCTCAGAGATGAGATATTTTCCCGTAAAAAGTATCTTATATGTTGATCCGGATAACCAGCTATCATCCTACCCGTCAAAATCTGTTCAGTGATTTTTTCGTGATGCGTTCCCAGACAGACAGACAAAAATATAAAAAAACTATAGATTCGGCTTCTGTATCTAATTATAGATACACCAGCCGATACAATCTTTCAGTAAAAAAATATAATTACTATTATCATGCATATAATAAAATTCTGAGTCGTATCTGTACATTAAATATTTTTTGGGAAATCTTATTAAAATAGTCATTATTTAATTATTAAAATAGTCATTATTAAATGACTATTTTAATAAGATTTCCCAAAAAATATTTAATGTACAGATACGACTCAGAATTTTATTATATGCATGATAATAGTAATTATATTTTTTTACTGAAAGATTGTATCGGCTGGTTCTTTTGATGACATTTCGACAAATATGGGTTAAATCAGGACACCTGCACTATTCCCCCCCCCCCCCCCCCCAACATGCGTTCAGCTTGTCGTAATGTCGCAATCCAGCCAGGCGCGAAGCCAAGAAACGCACTGGGAGGCGGCCTACCTCGGTGGGCGGTGTGCTATACGGGTTACTCCTGGTACTTCTCTGATAGTAGAGTTGACGGTGGAGCAATCACAAGGTTGTTGTGGTCTGCTTCGGCAGACCTGCCGTCGGGGAGATACATAGTTGAATACGCAGGCGATCCTGCGACACCCTATTAAGACGGGGGAGGTTCCGTTGGGTTTTAGTGAGTAGTACTGGCATTGCTGGTGAGTCCCATACTTCGTGCCAATAAAAGAGGACATCTGCTCTATTGCAGTTTAAATACTACTCAACTACTTCGAGCTGTTACAGCGCAAAGAAGTGAACACATTGAATTACATATAATTTTATCTCCCTAATCTGTAAACTAAATCTATCTGTAAACTTAGTGTACGTATGTAGTTATAAATAATTTTAGTGACCCGTTCCGATTTTACTCAGCCCCTTATTTCGATCCATATCAAAATACTAATATACCAGCCGTACATTTTCTATATACTAGGATAAAGGTAGCCTAAATTATTTTGTGATAAATAACTCTCTTTCTGCTCTATGCAAAACATTATTTTAATCTGTATTATAAATACTGCGTGGACTAACAATCTACAAACTCACACAGTAAGGAAGACGTGTTTATATTTCTAGCAATTTAAGAGGACACGAATGCAGTTTCAAAAATTTTACCGACGTCAAAAGATAGTGCTAGTCAATTCAGATGTGTTTCTGTGAGTTACACAATATGCGCGTGTTTTAAAAACTATAATTTATACCCTAAAAGATTTTCAATTATTTTTCAAAAAAAAAAAACAGCACTGAGGCTGAAATTATTTTTTTCAAAGACATCAGACTTCTGATTTTTAAAGACAGAGCTTAATAAAAAAAGTAATTATGCAAAGGAATTGCTTAATGTATTTTAATATAAATTATACATAATACGTATCTATATATTCTTAAATTTGTTAATTTTTATTGTTCTTACAATTTCTCCGAGTGTTTATTGATATCGTTAGAGATTAAGTGAAGTTCTTTCAAGTCTTTTATACGGTCTCTCGAAACTCATTCATCTTTTAAGTAGTCTCAGTGAGTGTCAGTATAAAATTCAGGGTGATTTAGATAAACTGAAGTGATTGATCTTTTGTACCAATAAAGTACATATGTAGTTTTGTATTTTTTTAATTATAGTGTTCGACATATAGATAATTCTGTATATGTTATTGTCAAAAGGATTTTATCCCACATGTACCACTTTCATTTTTAAAACAGACCACAATCTCAGCGTAGTGAGGTCGCTATGTTTGTTAACTTTTTGTAAGTTAATCATTTGACGACACGTTTGGTTCAGTTTGTAGTGTTCTAGTTATATGTACTTGCTGTGCCAGCGGTCGCGAGTTCGAGTCCCGCTGGGGGCATTCATTTGTATGATGAGCACAATTTTTTAAAGGTTTGTACTCCCGTTATGGGAATTTCTATTTATAATATGTATATATTTAAAAGTTATATATTATGTATAGTGTATCAACTATCTGGCATCCATAAAACAAGTCTCGTAGATTACCATGGAACTAGATGGTGCTGTGTGCTAATGTCCCAACATATTTATTTATTTTATTATTTATTTATTTTGTTCTGAATGAATAAGCTGACTATGACTATACCAATAACATAATATTATGACTAACTACATCACGATTGTCACTTTTTGGAGCTTTTTGACCGCCTTAAAAAGGAAAGAGGTAATCAATTCGTGAGTATGATGTGATATGTTTACCAATTGAGAACTTATTTTCATGATATACCTAATGAATTGGTTGTACCTCAAAGACAATCCCATACATTTTTCATTTAAAGTTGTACCTACCAATGGGATCGATTTTTTTATTTATTTACTTATTTATGTACCATAAAATATATGTTATACAAAATAAAATAACAGAATGTCGACAAAGGATAACTTATCTCTTAAAGAGATTTCTTCCAGTAACCCTTCAGAAGTGAGAAAATAAGTTAATTTAGTGCGGTGCAGGTACAGTACAGCATTAAATGGTATAAACTTAATATTAAAATATATCAACTAAATAATATAATTATACAAAAATGTGTATACTATAATTTAATTAAATACATTCAGTGAAATTTTGATCGTTTTATTTTGTTATATAAACAAAAACAAATTCAAATACGCCTATTATTATATTGCATTTTAAAAACGAAATACCCAAAAATAATTATCATAAAACATTGCAAAGGTGGAATTATCCCCGGAGGAGATCTCTTTCAGCCAACCCATGAATGTGGAAGAAAATGTTAGCTTGGCAATATAGTACCTAGTAATAAATTCAACTTAATTTTTCTTCATTAGAATTAATATCTTTATTTAAGTCCGATTACCTTATAAAAGTCGGAGTACTTTATAAAAATCGGCTTTGACCTTAAACCTTTTGATTTATATAAAAGACTTAGTACTAGCAGGTTAATCCTCTTTACGTAATATGCAAGTCCGGCGGTAGAGAAAATCCAATCAATAGTGTTTGCGAACTACGATAATAAACAACAATTTGTTCGTGGTAATAAACGAGACGAATTGTTTGCTTTAAATAATACATGTATATTTTCAATGTTATTTTTTTTCATTTACGGTACTGAATGTTATTTTATTCTATAGTTAATTTTTTCTCCTGATTTCACGTGATAGGTAACCTATAAAGGATTTCCATTTCGATTTTATTCCAACGCGTCTAGACTCTAGACGTTACAGCGTGAATAATGAAGAAACACATAAAATTTCGTATTTATAATATTGGTGTGACATATTGAGTTTCGCTTTTCATGGTTCTGCTTTACCCAAGTGTTAGTCTTGGTTTTATTATTAAACCAATTTATATTGCAACTACCCAATTAATAATAAACTAAGTAAAAAAATATTTTTATATACAGGCAACGATTTGACAGCGAAAACCGGTAAAGCGGCTATTAAGCGCATTTTACTGTGATATGATTTGCAAATATTAAGATTTAAAACTTAAAACTTTTTTAAATCGTAATAAAATATAGCTTTTATCCCTCAGGGATAGTGTAGCTTTGTATTAGTGTAAGAATTTGTAGAATTGGTTTAGTAGTTTCAGAGATTTTTTAGGGTTCCGTACCCAAAGGGTAAAACGGGACTCTATTACTAAGACTCCACTGTCAGTCTGTCTGTCTGTCATCTGTCCGTCTGTTACCAGGCTGTATCTCATGAACCGTGATAGTTAGTTGAAATTTTCACATATGATATACATATTTCTGTTGCCGCTATAACAACAAATACTATTAAAAAATAATAAAAACCGACTTCCAGGCACTGAAAAGTAAAAAATAACTAAATGGGGGTTTTCATTTAGAATAGATACTTAATTAGATATTTTCGAAGTCGGTGTGCTTTGATTTCTATCGACTGGCAGATGCTTGAAATATTCACAGAATATTTAGTTATATATTCACTTATATAACAAAATATTCTGTGTAACTATATACAAAATAAATAGTTAAATTAAGTTAATGGTACGGAACCCTTCATGCGCGAGTCCGACTCGCACTTGGCAAATTTTTTTATAGTAGTATAGACTGGTAGCCGGTTCCCAGTTTGCAGAATTACCTATATGTTTAAATTAAGAGTATATTCTAATAATTCGAACTTATTATTAAAATTGCAAAAGTTTGTATATGTGTGTACATACATATGTTTAGTGACGAAGTTTAGTACCTAGATAGACTATGGCCTTTTTTTTTTTTTTTTTTTTTTTTTTTTTTTTTTTTTTTTTTTATAGTTGGGGAATGCATTTACGCATACCACCTGTACCCCCAGGTGGTTATGTGGGGCTCACCGGCCAGAAGAGCCGGTACTACCCACTAAACCCCAACTTTCCCCTCCCCTCCGCCTTAGTGGAACGCCGCGGGAACGCTTACGCACAACTTCCGCGACGCCCCGGCGGCAGGCCTATCGGCCACCAAACCAGTGAGGCTGCTCCAAAGTCCACTCTGCAAAACAGAGAAGTACCCGAAGCAGCCCCACTAAACCTCACCGCCCACCGAAGTGGGCTACACTACCTCGGCTGCAGAGGACAGGGAGAGCGGCAACGAAACACCAACACGCCTCTTCCCCTGCAGCCCCACCACGTCCACCCCCCTCTCATCCGATCGCGGGGTCACCAAAGCGACCCCACAACCAGTGGCCGCAACGCCGTCAGATGCAGCCACGACGAGAGAGAGGCCCCAAACCCTCCACAAAATGTGGATACCCAAGCCACCCACCGAAGTGGGTCCACATCACCAATGGCCGCACAAGCGGCCCCATACTCATAGCACCCCAACCGCGTTCGACGGCCCACGGTCAGGGCACCCACCACCATCCCCCCGTCAGTGGCCGCAACGCCGTCAGATGCAGCCACTAACGAGAGGCCCCAACTGGTCCACCAAAATGGACACCCGTCCTGCCCACCTAAGTGGGCCCCCCCACACCGGTGGCCGCAACTCCGGAGGCCGAAGCCTCAACGGAGAGCGGCACCGTCCGGGGTGCCTCAACCGCGTTCGACGGCCCACGGCCAGAGGCACCCCTCCCCCTGCTGTTGGTCCGCGCCGGATTTCTCCGGTACCACCCGCCCCTCTAAGCGGGTGGCGTTCCCCAATCCGCCACCTGGGGGACACGCCCGGTAGGAGTCAGCTCTCCCCCGGGAGATAGACTATGGCCTGAAGTAACACATTTAGACAAATTTTCGTTTCTTATAATAATAATTTAAACAAACCATTACTATTTATTACTTTGGGATTACCTCAAATAAAGTGTTGTAATCTATTACATATATAAAAGGCAAAAGTGATTGACTGATGTATCAACTCACTGGCCAAACCTTTAAGGCTAGAAAATTAAAATTTCGCACACATATTGCTCTTATGACTTAGGCATCCACTTAGGAAGGATTTTTAAAAATTCAACCCCCAAGGGTGTGAAATAGGGGATAAAAGTTTGTACGAAACTTTTTATTCCTTGGACATATTTGCATGAAATTTCGTATTTTTCGCAGTTTGATTGCGAGCGAAGCCACGGGTTCTGCTAGTCTGTAAATAAAACATTTTTTGTTAAAAAATCCAAACTTTAATAGAAAATTTATCGAAGATTTTACGATTACTATAAAATATCCCTATTTGCAACTAAACAAATGCAGTATGATAATTTAAATAATATTTGCATTTATTTACTATAATTTGAAATTGGTAAAAAAAGTCAAGACTCATTTAAATGTAGGATGTACGTACGACCGAAAAGTTAGGCGCGACGTAAGCTTAGTAGTCGGTCAGCACGAAAATTTATGCTCGGAACTCTAAAAATGACCGTTAAAGATAAAAAGCAATTTTAATCTCTGCTGCACAGTTAATTTTGTAAAATATTCTACGAGACGGAAATTACTCTCACGTACATTTACGTATTTTCTTTCTTGTTGAAGACGTTTGGAAGAGCAAGTCCGCCTAGGGAGCCACCATCCGCTTTCTCATATAGTATGCTTCGAAAACACTCTCTACGTTGTATACAATGTTTGAAGTAAAATTTTAGAAATAAAGATATAACATCTGCATTTCATTTTAAATAAAAAATAAACAAGTTATTTTTTATAGCAATATTTAATTTATTAAATATTAGAAAATAGTTTTCATTTAAATACAAGTGTGTTCGTAATTACCTATAAAGTTAAAAAAAATATATAAGAAGTAATCCCTAATCGCTGTACAAGCAAATTTTTGGTTTTGCTCTATCTAAAGTACATACAAGATTTAATTTTAATATCGTGATTATAAAGCAAACTCCAATATAAACAAACGAATAAAAGCTAAGTGAGTTAAATCCAACCTTTTTTTATAATAACCTCCTATTTTATTATTTATTTCATCGCATAAATACTTATATTCTTGCAGTACAGAACCCACGGTTCACAAGTGCAACTTGCACTTGGCCTATTATAATGATTTTATGTACTCTATATCAAGTTACGTATACTATGTTCACTATTCAGGCCACGCTCACATTCAATGAAATAAAATGGCGTATGATAAAAAACATTTGAAAGATAAATTGAAACTTTAAAAAGTATATATTATATAAGTTAACAAAGCTATTTTTTAACTTTTACCTGCGACTCTACTCGTAGTTTATGTTTAAAATATAATATTATTTATAACTAGTGGCTCATCCTCGCTTCGCTCGGGCTTACCTCTAGGAAAACAAAAACAAACCTATCCCACGGGAACCGTACATTTTTCTTGGATAAAAAGTAGTATGTGTTATTACAGACTAATGATAGATAATCTATCTATCTCTGTGCCAAATTTCATCTAGATCCGATCAGCCGTTCTAGCGTGAAAGAGTAACAAACATCCATACATACTCACAAACTTTCACATACGGATTGTAAGATAGAAAAAAAATATCTAATCGGACAGGTAATTAATTGTAGATATCAGTGCGCGGACACAAATAAAAAATATATAAATAACTCATAAATGAAAGTGAAATCCTTAAAAGATAATGGGATAAAACTAACATTTTGAATAGCACATCGTATTTATTTACGTAGTAAAATATAAGAGGAAACTACTACAAACTGTCAAATAAGGCACCGTCACTTTTGCTCATTCGGCTCTCATCATCCAATAGTCGTTATTATCAATCTAATAATTGCGAGTTTGATTATTAAAAAAGATCAAGTAGTGTAAGTTTTTTACACATTTTCTACCAGTTGTGTTAGAGCAATAAAAACATTTCATTTAATTTTGTAATACATACATACGATACATAATGAAAGAGCTAGAGCTTCAAGATCTATATGTGCTGATTCATTGTAAAATACTCAGTCATATTATGATTCATTGCAAGAATTCTATATACTCGTATATTACAAATTTAATATTTAAAATGCTCGTTATTATAATGTTGTTCGATATTAAATCTTATGTATACAATGGTTTGAGGCCAAATCGTTTTAAAAATGCCATCACTAATTTTTAAAGGCATTCAACAAAGTAGGTAATTTGATGGAGCTTTTTCAAGTTAACTCATAGCATGAGCAACTTTAATAACATGCATTAGGTACAATCCGTTGCACATGCAAACTACGTTCTCTACGAAGCATTACCCTGAAAAACATAATGGAACATCGTTTTTCTGAATGACTCCGTGGTAGCGGCACGCGAAATTGAATTAACACAAGGTCCACATATGCATGTGACATTTTACAAGGGTAACCTTCGACCTTAACCATTACCACTCACCTCACGAAAACAACCAGCACTAAGACAGTCACACTACAAAGGAAGACACTACGGCAGCGTAATCACGTGTTCATTCACATGCGTTATGCGGCTAAATTGACATATTGCGTTAACACACACGTTACAAAAACGTGTTAGGGGGCATCTTTTTATTGATGAAAGTGCTCCCGAGACGTGGGAACAGTGGGAGCTCCGAGCCGAGCGGCAGGCGAGCGCGCTAGCCGGCGCGCCGCCTTACTGTGACTGATATACGCGCCCGAAACTGTTTTTTGCGCAGGCGCCGTGAGACGCAAGGATCGGCCAAAATTCACCCTACAGTCTGTCTGGAAAAGGGTCGCAAAGACCATTCACTGTCAACTACGAAACAAGTCCAACTTCATAGCAAATAGGGATGTTTTCGCTATAATTTAGACATGAGTGCTCGGACATTCCGGGGCTAGGGATGCGCGTGCCGCACTGCACACGTTGGTAATTAAATATGTGTTTGACAATACAGGGGAGGCTGTGCCGTGAAACTGATGACGTCAATGTGCCAAAGAGCGGGATGAACGCGCTATTAGGCAAATTTTTAAGCAGCAACGGGTTCAGGCCTTGCGAAGTTCCGTGAAATGAGGTTAGATAACGCTTTGCATCTCGCAACAAAATTAACTAATTTATTCAATATTGGTTGCTCTGTTTAAACTTGATGTTTATTCGGAATAATTTATATATCTTATTATATTATTTGCTCTGCAGTATCATAAATGCGGTTGCGTAACATTTGTTTTGTCTGCCATGCGTAGGTACCAATTGATTCAATAAAAGAAAACTAAGTTTGATCATAGCTTCATATCGTATCTATACGTAACATAATATTAAAGTAACTGTAAAATTAGGTATATATCAATTATCAAAAAAGTATCCGTTATTTAAGTAGAAGAGTTTCACCAAAGATTCAATATAAAGCCTGGATTGTTACATAGTAGGTATACGACCAGGGACAACGTGACATTTAATCGTGATCTATTGCATCCTGATCAATTCAATTTATACCCTAGTGGTATAAAAGTCCTGATTTATTTTTCGTAAAACTATTTTTAATTATATTATATACTAGCAAAACCCTCGGCTTCGCTCGCGCTAAAACTACAACAAAAAAAACTTTGAAAAGGTAGGTTTCATACAAATTTTCATCCCTTATTTTATCTCCTTATGAATCTGTACATTAAATATTTTTTGGAAAATCTTATTGAAATAGACATTATTATCAATACAGAGGCCGAATATATAGTTTTTAGAATATTTGTCTGTCTGTTACCACATCACGGAAAAACCAGTAGAGGGATTTTGATGAAATTTGGTACGGTGAGAGCTAGTTATCCGGGTCAACAAATAGGATACTTTTTACTGCGGGAAAATATCTGAGAAATCTATACTAAACGCTAAAACGCAATTTATTTTTACTTTACATATTTATTATTAATTTATATATTTCTTTCATGTAACTAGTGATTTACTTTTCAGTCACTTTTTGTAATGAAAACTATTTGATGTAACTGCTTTAATATACTTTTTAATAACTGAATTTAACATCACTTAAAAATTAAAATAATTCCTCCTTTAGGTCTGGAATTATTTATTTTATTTATATGAGAGTGTTCTTGGAATAAAACTTATTGATAAAAAAATATTCATAAAAATCGATTCACAATTAATAAACACGAAACTACATAGTATACAAAAAAATAAAGCATAATTTGAAGTCGGTAAAATATTTACAATTGACTCTCTCCGGCACAAAAACTATGTAAAAAAAAAAATACCATACCATACCACTGTGAGCTCAACCCCATAGAGTTGATATGGGTTCAAGCAAAGGGGTATGTGGCTAAAAATAATATCACAGCTGAAAAATGGCAAGAATGCATAAACCATATTATTAAAGAAGAGGATAAAATGTGGCCTCTTAATAATCTGATGGAGAGTGTGTGTGATTCGTTTATAATCCGAGTGGATGATGATGACGACAGTGATGATATAAGTGATAATGATTAATAAATATTTTCATGTAAAAATATTTTGTTTTACTCTTGTTTTTTTCATTTAACCATTAAAAATTTACATTATAGGTAGTTAGTGTGCATTGAATGCATAAAACAAAGACTATTTACAATGTCATACATATAGTTTACTTGATATAATTGTGTTTCATATTTTTTGTTATTTTATATTATTTTATATTAAAAAAATCAAAGCAGAAAAGGTTTATGATATCTGAATTGTCAAAGAATGATAGCTGTCAGAATTCCGTGGAATTAAAAATCAGAGTATAGATATATGTATACATATGTATATGGATAAACAAAATTCTTTTCTTTTTTAATTGGTTTCTGCGTAAAAGAAGGACAAAACAGCAAAAAATTTTTATTAATGCTATTTAATAATATTAAGTTTAAATTTTTTCAGTTAACATGTAATTATTTCTTAATGGATGCGGTTGTCGTCACGATTTCTATTAACTCTGTACGCTTATAGCGTATGGAGTTATGAATTTAAAAGCATGTTATCCAAAAAATATATTGTTAGAAAACAGGTTTTTGATAAACATCAGGATTTTAATATTTATATCACTTATTTACTACACTAAAGTCGTAGAGACCTCGATAGACTAAGATATTTTAGACTGCATTGTTTGCATACGGTCAACGCTCCTGAACTTTGACGGGTCAACAGCCTGGAGGAAATAGAACTGATGAAAATATCTCTACTATGTAAATACGACGCTTTATCTATTTAGAAAGGTGTAAAAGTTGAACTTTATTTCAATTCGTTTTTCACACTGAACGAAAACGTTATGATAATAATCTTGTTTATACTTATGTATTTCAGAATAATCTAATATTATAAACTAGCGACTTACGCTCGCTTCGCTTGCGTTCATCCCTAGGTACGTTTTCACGGTTAGCTATGTTTATACATAAATAATTTAGGTTTTAATTTTTTTTGCGGAACCCTGATTATTTTTTAAATAAAAGTAGCCAAAGTTACTCTCTATAACAGCAGCTATCTGCCAGTGAAAGTCCCGTTAAAATCGGTCCAGCCATTTCAGAGATTAGCCGGAACAAACAGACAGACAGACAGACAGACAAAAATTGTAAAAAATGTTATTTTGGTATATGTACCGTGTATAGATCCATATTATGCATTTAGTAAAAAGCGGTTTTTTTAATATTACAAACAGACACTCCAACTTTATTTATCTGTATGGATGTGAAAGTTTGTGAGTATGGATGTATGGTTGTTTGTTACTCTTTCACGCTAGAGCTGCTGAACGGATCTGGATGAAATTTGGCACAGAGATAGATTATAGTCTGGAAGAACACATAGGCTATTGTTATCCCGGAAAAATGTACGGTTCCCGTGGGAAAGGTTTGTTTTGGTTTTCCAAGAGGCGAACCTGAGAGAAGCGAGGGTGAGTCGCTAGTTATTGATAAAAGTTTTGCTAGCTTTAAGCTTACAATATGTATGTAGGTAATTGTGTAGGTATCCCATATCTGTATGTAGATAGGAACTTTTAAATCATACGATGTGACAAAAACTTTACAAAAATTAATAAGTTATGTTACATACCAAATGTTTTTGATTCTTAACTGTAATTATTCGTTTTCTTTATACACCAATCATTCTTGATTTATAGTGTGTGTACAACGAAAAAAAGTTCACATTGCAACTTTTTATGTATATCATACTCGTATGCACATGTTTATGCCTTTTTAAGTTAGTTCTTTGATGCAATAAATTGCAATTTCATTTAAATTTGGCTATTATTAATTTATTTACTAGTCTATTTCATTAATACTAACTTCACTTAAACTTGTAATACACCTTATTACTATCTATTTAAATTTTAAACTAATGAAAAGCGGAAAATTGCGTGTATTATTATCGCAGACACAATAGTTAACTAAGTTGTACTGTAACGGTTATCGTTGTACTACAAGTATTTGTTCCCGTTTTGTTTGTTATTAGAACATATTAGTTGAGAATTTTGTTATATTCTGTATTCCAGCTAACAGAAACGTATTTGTGTCGGAGGAAATGCAATTTGTTTATGGTTTTATATAAATTAAATGTTTAACAAATATTCTAATGTAATTTGCCTTTATTTACCATAGTCTCTAATTCAAATTTCTATTAAAATTCTGGCGACTAGTGAGTAAATTATAAATGTGTTTCTAGCAATATCTGGTGTACGCAAAGGTTTCTATGGGAAAACTTTTTTCTATTTTAAACGACTTTAAGAAAGATTCAAACAAGTTCGTTTGAACATTTACGGGTCTTCATTACGTTACAACTTGACGTCTAATCTAACATTATATCCTATTAGCTACTCAGCCTCGCTTCGCTTCGGGTTGATCCCTAGACAAAAACAAATCTATCCCACGGGAACCGTACATTTTTCCGGAAAATGTATAACATAAAGATAAGCTGTGCTATTCCATAATATGTGCTATAATCTATATCTGTGCCAAATTTCATGCTGATCCGTTCACCCGTACCGGCATGACAGAGTGACAAACATCCATCCCATCCATTATCACAAACATTCACATTTATAATGTAATTAGTATGGATACGAATAATAAAAAGAGATTGGAGGCTTTTAAATAAAACTATCTTTTCGGATTTTTTCGCGGGTTTGTTTTGATTTTTGGTTCCCGACGCGATGTTTCGAATGCTTTAGAGCAATCATGGTCACGAGAAAGACTAAGGTTTTATATAGTTGTTACAGACAGCCTATCCACTAACCCACATTGTCTAACAACTATATAATGCCTTTGAGACGTCTAAAATTAACGTACAAACTCACTATAATTTAATTTATTAAATGGATAATTAATTAATTTTGCTATATTTAACATATACTAGTATAGCACATAGATACGTATTTATAAAATGAAATAGTTCGTCAGTTTCCAGATCAACGCCATCTATCGCCTATTTAGGAAAACAAAAATAACACAATTCGAATAAAAGCAAGGTTATAGCATATTAATATTGTCTAATAAATGATTTTATGATATGAACAAAACAAATAAAAAACTTAGGTTTTAACATATCTACATAAATATAAACGTTTCTTTGTATATTTGTCTTCTATGTTATTCTTCTAGACATTCAGCCGCTTGTAATGAAATTTCGGTGAGTTGTTCTGCGTCCCTTCGTTGGTTCTTTGTCAAGTGTTCTGGGAACAATGAATTTTTCCTTTGTATGTTTGTTCTCTATGCATTCCTAAACTACACATCAAGCGTCCGAGCGGAGCGAGTGCGGGTCTCTAGTAAGTATGTAGTAATAAATAAAAATG
The DNA here is from genome assembly GCA_033884665.1 of Argynnis bischoffii washingtonia. Taxonomy (NCBI): domain Eukaryota; kingdom Metazoa; phylum Arthropoda; class Insecta; order Lepidoptera; family Nymphalidae; genus Argynnis; species Argynnis bischoffii. Next base: position 9,961,387 of record CM066624.1, on the reverse strand, counting down.
AACGTAAAACCACTACTTGAAACATTCAGTCTTTAGTCTTTACTTTCATAATGTTAAAATTTGTTATAGCAATGTCATAAATCAATATGATATGTAATATATTTTTAGGCATGAGATAAAACTAATACATATCGAACAAAACGTAAATAAGTATGTTATAGTACATAATATATTAATATTTTTTATTTTAAGAATAAAATCACGGTACGTATTGTAATAAGATATTGTATTTTAGCATCTTAACATAGCCTTCGATAGCTCAGTTGGTAGAGCGGTGGACTGTAGAGGTAAATTGAAGCTGTTATCCATAGGTCGCTGGTTCAAATCCGGCTCGAAGGAGCTTTTTTGTTTTCTTACAGACGATATAATTTTAAAAGTTGTGTTATTATTATAAGTACCTTATTTAATTTTATATGCATTTAGTAAAGAGCTGTTATTTTGACATTACAAACAGGCACTTCAATTTTATTTATTTGTATTAAATGACTGAGCTATGACAAAAACATCCCTTTCTTCTTTGAAAATATAATATGTTATACAAATATGACAATACATTTATGAAAATGATAAATAGAAAACTAAATTTTGTTTTGTATTTTATATATATATTTCTTAATTACGAAAGAAAAAATAAAAAGGTCGCTGCGGACAGGATTCGAACCTGTGCGGGCAGAACCCAATGGATTTCAAGTCCATCTCCTTAACCACTCGGACACCGCAGCTTGTACATACTATTGCCAAATAAAGTAATCGTATTCTGTCACATATTTGGCAAAACATTGTTCTAAGATAAATTCTAGTTATGTATCACTAAATTATGACGGTTTTTGGTAAATTATTTAACTAATTCATATAGACACTTTGAATTACCAGCAACAACAAAATTATATTAGAGTCTTAAGCATAATATTGATATTATATTTTATATTAACGTTCTCACATTATAATATAAAAACATATGAAGTGTAAACATATTATTTATATATAAATATTATCTTAGCATAGTAACTATTTAATTTAATTACAAATAATATTTATTTTTATTATACAATTAAAAGTACAAAACATATAGTATCAGTATTTAAAAAATCCGAGAACTCTAAAATACAATTATAGTAAAGAAAAACATATGTTTATTTTTATTGGTAATATATAAAAAGTAAAAACTACATTTAATATAAATAAGCGCCATCTAGTAAAAGCTTGTAGAAATAATAATAAAAATAATGCGCCATCTATTGGATACAATAAAACTATAATTGTGGGTGCTATTCCACAACAGATGGCGCTAGTTTAGCTAATAGTTTTTCTTATCGCTAGATGTCATACGATAGATACATCATGCTTGTAACGCAATATTTGTATTCAATTTTCATTTTGATTCATATTTTTTGATGTTTCTTCAATCTTAATTAAAGAAAAGTAAAAGAATTATTCAAAAAGATTCGTAACGTTAATTGTTAAAAAAATATTTTATATCTTTTGTTCTATAATATTTCTGTCAAATAAAAACAGTACGGAGCGCGAAGAAGACAGTTGATGTTTGAAATGGTACTGATAGCAGTACCATACCAACCAACCAACCAACTATAGAGTTAGCTTGGTATATTTTGTCTCAGACTAAAGAATTATATAGACGGAGTGCTCCAAAATAAATGTCAAAGTCAACAATAATAGATTGTATGATTTGCTGTTTATGCTATTCATATTGATTTTATCGATGATATCGATCGCTGCCATAAGATCAAGAGAGAATAAGGTTATATATAATTTGTTAAATTAATCTACATATATTTTTAAGAATAAATATGACATGTGAATGATAAAAAATACTATATTTGTGTGTTTTTAAGCATTACTTCTCTTACCATTTGAAAAGAGATACTAATATTAGATTGTTTAATATTTTTTCCTTATTATAATAAAATTCGTCAGCTATTTTCATTTATTAAAAATAATCATTAATAAATATTCTATTAATATTTGTATTCTTTTAAAACATAACATTTTAAGCTGCAATATTTTCAAATTGGCTGTCTGTTCATTAACAGGAGAACAGAAAATAATTACCTGAAAATAAATATCAAATTAATTTATATTATTATTATTTTTTTCTATGTACATAATATTATGGCTTTTGAATTGCCTACAATAAATGATTATTATTATTATTAAAACATTGTTTAGCTTTATATTTAGTTCTATGACTCTCTGTCTATATATTATTCCGTAGTCTAAGTTTGTGACAAAAAGCGCTTAGCACATCTCTAAATAATGAATAGTGGGAAAATTGTACACTATAAAAGTTTAGGTAGGCACTTAGTTATTCTCAGGACTGAGGCATTTTTTTAAACTGTTGGTAGAGTTTTTTTGAAATTCCAATAGTTTAACTTAAATACAATGTAATGATTTTTTTTTGCGAGATAGCCATTATTTTGTCGTCTAGGAAGTCTGTTCGGCCTTCATGAGCGTTGGACCAATTGTAATACTAGATCAGAAGAAACCTGCCATTGTTGTGGATTTGAATGGATTTTTGATTAAACGGTAGATTAGTTAGGAATCTAGGTTTCTAATTAACTGAAATGTGAATACCTACATGATTCATCATTCTAATATTTAAATAAGTAATAACCTACACGAAACATTTACAAAAACGATATTTTGTTACATTTATTTTTACATAAAATATTCATACTTTTAATAAATTTATAAAAAATAGTCTTTATGTAAAAGTTTTGGTTCATTTCTTTGTTTGTATTCGATAAACTCTGAAACAACTAAGCCGAATTTGATGGAAAATTCTTTCCAAACGAAAAGCATTATTCAAAATACACGATATTTTACTTGAATATTAATAAGTTCAAGCCTAAAATATTATATGTTAACGACATTTGGGTCACTACTGTGATGATTTAGAATGTTATACTTAACTCTATTGCACTAGAAGGACTTAAAAGGATGGTTTTTGTTTGGTCATACTAAATGAACTATCTATTATAGGCACTATATAACAAGTCTTTATCTTTTATCTTTACTAATTATATCTTTTGCAAATATGTATGTATTTAATAATATTTAATTACCGACTCAAAAGATTTCGCGTTTTGCTTATTTTTTATTATCCCTAATTCTGTCTACATTTGAATACTAAATATAACAATGCGTTTAATTTTATTAGCTGGGGAAAGAGATAAAATCCAACGTAAACTTTATCATACATTCACTTAAGGCAAGATGGACGACAGAAGACATAAAGACAAAAGTTTACAGGGATGAGTCGTAAAAGTTGCATTAGAAAGCGCTTACTAAAAGCATGCAGTACAGACGAGGACACAATGTGGAGGTGTTTATATTTAAATTCAAATTATAATATCAATAAATCTTTAAATTTCGTCGACATATTTGGTTTAGTTTGTAGTGACCTTACTTGCCGTGCCAGCGGTCGCGGGTTCGAGTCCCGCTGGGCATTCATTTGTGTGATGAGCACGAATCTTTGTACTCCAGCCATCGGTGTTTATATTTATAATATGTATGTATTTAAAATGATACATATATGTGTAGTGTATCAACTATTTGGTATCCATAACACAAGCCTCGTAGCTTACCATGGAACTAGATGGTGCTGTGTGTTAATGTACCAACATATTAATTATATTATTATCTAAAAACACATTATACTTGTCAAAATAAATGTGCTCAAATTCGAAGATAATTAAAGCGTGTTAACAATGAAATCGGCCGTTGATTTCCATATTAGCTGTTGCTAGTATAAAAATATTTTTTCCTTATATATTATTATTATGTATATAGGGTATATCTTTTATGCAGGAAATTATATCGTGTCCTCGACGTCGGCCAGGAGCGAATGGATAAATTTCATATGTCTTTCGAAAGCTTGCTTGGTTCTCTCAGACATGTTGGTTTCCTTCACCGTAAGACAAGTGGTAATTGTGTTGATAATGATTCGCATATGACAATATCAGAGAGCGAGACCCGGCTTTTGAACCCGCTTCACAGTGATTCCTGAGTAAGAAAGTTACCACTGGGCTACAACTGCGACTATTAAGACAATATATAATAAATAAGTATCTTTATTATGCACGTGTATGTTAATATTTGTTTAGTATAAAATAATCCTATAATATTCAAATTATGTAAAGACTAGCAAATCACCCTCGCTTCGCTCGGTTTCGTCCCTAGGTTGATTCTCCATACAAACTTTCATTACCATTTTCACCCCCTTCAGGGATGATTTCCGGAATAAAAAATATCCTACGTCCTTTTCCAGGGTCTCGAACTATCTTCTTAGCAAATATCATCTAAATCGGTCCAGTAGTTTTTGAGTTTATTCGTTACAAATATACAAAAATACAAATCTTTCCTCTTTATAATATGTAGTAGTGTTGATTAAATAGTTTTAAAATATGTTATGGTGAATGTACTTTGTATTCGAAGCGCCATACTTCATGTTCAAGGATCTTAGGTGGGGTGATTAAATCGAACAAGGTTTAGTTATGTCAGTTTTATAGTTATTGAATCTCACTATTGTAAAGCATTTAAAATAAAATTTTGCTTGAAAGCTTTTAACTGGTGTGTCTATACACTTGTTACATAAGTTATTACCTACATATATCTATATATATATTATGTTGTATAGTCAGTTAAGGTTGTCAGCATTTTGAATAATTAATGTCACATCATATGCAGGTAGTGTGGTCACTAATATATTTATGTAAATTTTTAATTTAAATAAAACATACATTTAAAAATAATTCAACATTTTAATTAAATTCATGATTCTAAATTTAAGCTTCTAAAACTTTAACAGTATCGATCTTTATTACATCCGATGTGATGTGATGTAATGACAAGCTGTGACTCTATTGAATTGAAAAAGCGAAATACCACTTAATCACGAAATACCAAAAAAATATGAATGACTAAAAAAAGGAATTTGACTTTATTCAAATTCCTCACCCCTTTGCGTTATTTTTAAAGTTACAGTGACCAAAATTGGAAATAATCTTTCAGATTAAAAATGGCGAAAATTCTAATTGAAAGTTTTAGGCAGTACATCATCTAAGGCCTTTGATAGAATTAAGCGTATATGATACGCGGATGGAGCCGCAGGCTAAAGCTAGTTTAAAATATAAGTAAGGATAGAGAGGACAAACAGTATTGTAACATACAGCGGAGTTTGCTACTTTTATAATATTATTTGCTTTAAGATATGCAGTTAAGTTAGAAATGTTTGGACAGTGTGGCGCCAAATCTTAGTTGTACGAGTCTGTGTTTAACTTAACTAGTTATTGTTTCCATAAGTCATTGAATCGGAATATTTGCTAAAGAAATATGTATATATTTTATGTCAAATAAATGGAAATTTATTGTATACATTTTATATTAGGTATAATTATTTATTAATATAATACAAGTCCTCATATCCCTATATAAACATTTTTTCAATTGCTTTAAGTATTTTTTATCTTTAAGAAGAAATTATGGTTAATCGTATTAGGGTGTGGGATATCTAAATTTGTATAAAGGGTTTGTTGCTTTTGATGTTTCTGATAATATCATAGTATCCATACAATATTAACAATATGAAAGTAGCTCTGCCTGTCTGTTATCTTTTCACTCTGGCAATGACATAAAACTTTTATATCCTTCCTGTTAACCATGCGAGCGAAACCACGGGCAAAACCTTGTATTATGAACAAAACAGGCCTAATGGACGTTATTTTAAATAATGATATATTATTAAAATTAATTTGGACTGATAAAAGCAGTGACGCCAACAACATAATATGTAGTTGTTATGGAATTTATTAATTTAAGAACTTTTCAAGCACTAATTAATTGTTATTTACCATATATCTATGAATTACGTAAATTCGTACACGTCATATAGATTTGTTGACGGCATGTATGATATTTCCTTGTGGCTTTAGATATACCGCGTACGCATGAAACACGAGGGCTGCTTACACTACCATATTTAGCAAAAAAGTTTGCATTATTAATTCAGCCTTGACTTAAGTAAATTTATATAAAGACATGTCCTGGCATGTTTAAGAGAAGGCATATGAAAACATGCGGACTCAGCCAAGGCACCGTACCGCTTCTTGATGGTTTTTCTACATGGGCAGGCCGAGGCTCTGATTTTAACTTAGGTATTGCAAAAAAACAAGAAGAGAATTTCAACTGGCCTTCTTTAAATTTTACAAAAAACTGTAAGATAATGGTGATATATATAGTTACAGTCAAAACAATTTTTTAGTCAAAACTACTTTTGACTAAAGAGGTTGGTCAAAAGTAGTTTTGACTGCAGACCGGCAATGGATGTTAAAGTCAAAGCTGATCTACGTTTAGTGATATGGACAGCTTCTAAAGCATTTTTTAAACCTACTAGAAGTATATATGTAAATAGATACAATAAATAATTTTACACACATACGAAACAGTTGATACATTGTGCTTGCATTGGATTGTTTCATTCGACCAAAAAAAGTTGCACTTTTTAATGTAAAAATACTTGTGTGTTCCAAATTCAAAGATATTATTGAAGAACTTTTGAAGGTTTACGGAATTGCACGTATAAAAATTTACATTTAAAATTAAATTACAATATACATATTCATATAATACAGTTTTATTTGAGAAAAGCTAACTTTGAAGAACCCTGGCGTACGGTATTACGTCTCCTGTTACTTAGAAATTGGTTAAGATCGGATATCAGTGACGATAATCTCATTGTTTCTTTTACGAGTAAACAAGATATTTGTTGTTCATTCTAAAGTCAACGTTAATGCGTATTTTAAAAAATATTTATCTGAAGTAATAATAATACACTGAATCAATTTTTTATTTAAGATATATAATAAAAAGTACATACATTTGTACACATAAAAGTATATACAAAAAAAGGCAGTGGTGGCCCAGTGGTAACGCGCTCGCTTGGGAACCGAGTGAAACGGGTTCAAATCTCGGGTCTCACACCTCTGATATTTTCATGTGCGAATCATTTCACCACCACAACATGATTACCGCTTGATGTACAGTGAAGAAAAATATCGTGAGGAAATCTGCATGTCTGAGAAAATCTAGGGAGTTTTCGAAAGACATGTGAAGTCCGCCAACCCGCACTTGGCCAGCATGGTGGACTATAGTCTGATCCTCCTCGTATTGAAGGGTGGCACGTGCCCAGCAATAGGACGTTAAAAAGGGCTGAATACAACAAACATTTTTCAATATTTTTTTTAAAGTTCAATGTGAAAATTGAGAAGTTTCTTGAATATTAAAAAAAAACTAATACCTATAATTATTTTAAAAGTACCTATTCAATTTCATATTAATCTACACCATATCTAAGAAATAGAACAGTTCTGTCATACAAAAACCAAGAAAACATTGAAAGCGTAATTTGTGAAAAATTTTTAAAGAAAAAAGGTAATTGTTAATGTTTATTCATTGAGTATTGGAAAAGTGGTAAATGCTTCCTTTGTTACGCACCATTAAGCTGTCTAGTTACTTATTGATACCCACACCAGATTTTACTTTCAAAATATTAGCGTAAATTAATTGCATATTAACTTCGATATCATGAAGTCAATTATTTTTAATATGTGTGCGAATTTTAACTGTGTAATTGTATATTTTCCTAAATAATTTATTTTAAGACCAGCGAATCACACTCGCTTCCTCGGGTTCATCCCTAGGTACCTACATATGTACGTTTTAACGGTAAGTACAATTTTTTTAGTCAAAACTACTTTTGACTAAAAAGGTTGGTCAAAAGTAGTTTTGACTGCAGACCTGCAATGGATGTTAAAGTCAAAGCTGATCTACGTTTAGTAATATGGACAGCTTCTAAAGCACGGTATAGAAAAGTAGGCAGTTCATTTTATATTTTTCTCTTTAATAAAACTTTCCGTGTACGAAAAAAAAATTTGCTGAATCGGTCGAGCCGATCTCGAGTTTTGCTTTTTTATTAAGTATTAAAACCTTCCGTGGACCTTAAGGAACATAGAAAAAAATAAATTAGCCGAATTGGTCCAGCCATTCTTGAGTTATGCGTTTAACAACACTCATTTTTATTTATTTTAGATCAACGATCCATATCTATTAGGAAATGTTAAGATTATTTATTACTAGCGACTGACCCTCGCTTCGCTTCGGGTTCGTTCCTAGACAAAAACAAATCTATCCCACGGGAACCGTACATTTTTCCGGGATGATATATAGCCTATAGCCTTCCTCAGTTAATTCCTCAGTTAACGGGCTATCTAATACAAAAAGAATTTTTCAAATCGGATTAGTAGATCCTGAGATTAGCGCGTTCAACCAAACAAACAAACAAACTCTTCTGTTTTATAATATTAGTATAGATAAGAATACGATATTTGCAAAAAATAATAAAAATAACTTACTGAGTTTTTGTATCCCGTAAATTAATTGTTAATAATGGTTTTTTAAATTGGTACAAAATTATTAATTAGGTACATATACACAAACGGAATGGATTTTTATTGACAATTATATAGGACTAACTTTAAGGCAGATAGTAGATACCTAATTATTAAAAAAGAAACCTAGTTTTATGTAATTGTTATTATATTAAAAAATGAAATATATATATTTTTTTATATTATTTATATATTAAACATAGTAACATTAAATAGAACTACTAGGAATAATTCTTTTTATATTTTTAAATACATATGTTTAAATTGTAAAGATCCGCAGAAAAAACACGAGTAAGTTTTATTTACAACTAGTGACTTACCCTCGCTTCGTTCGAGACTCGGGTACATGGATTTTGTTCACAATTTCATTGGTTTTATGGTTTCTGCGTGGAACCCTGATTCTTTTTCTAAAATAAAAGTAGCCTAAGATACTCCTTATAACATCAGCTATTTGCTAGTGAGTCTTGTCAAAATCAGTCCAAATCTTTTTGGAGATCAGCCGGAACAAACAGACAGACAACATTTTTAAAAATTGTGTTGTTTCTTATTAGTACCGTATATACTTTCATATGAGTTAGCAAAAAGCTATTATTTTGACATTACAAACAAACACGTAAATCTAAGAAAGTAATACAAAATTCAAACGCACCCAGGGACGCACCCGAGCAAAGCGAAGGTAAGTCGCTAATATTGATTATACATAAGACTTTAAAAACATAATATGTATATGAAAAATTATTTTGACTATATTACTTAATATTGAATTATAAAAGTGTTTGTTGCAGTTTCGACATTTGTATTATCTATACATATAATAAAATTATAACTGAGTCGAATCTGTACCTTAAATATTTTTTGAAATCTTATTGAAATAGACATTATTATCGATGCAGAGGCCGAATCTATAGTTTTTAGAATTTTTGTCTGTCTCTCTGTCTGTCTGTCTGTTACCGCATCACAGAAAAACCACTGGAGGGATTTTGATGAAATATGGTATGATGATAGATATATCCGGGTCAACATATAGGATACTTTTTACCGCGGGAGATTATCTCATTCCCACAGGAGTACACGTTATAACACAACGCAAAAAATATTTATGATCAGAATTTCTTGAAACTTGGTATTAATGCTCTTTAATACAATTAAATTAATACGTGTTTTTGCGTTTTTTGAAATTCATCCCATAAGGAGACAAAATAAGGGATGAAAATTTGTATGAAACCAAGGTAGGTTTTATTCAGTTTGTTGTAGTTTTAGCGCGAGCGAAGCCGCGGGTTTTGCTAGTCTTCTATAGAAATTAACATAAACTAGTGTATACCTAGTCGTAAAAGTTCGTACAAAATCATTATAGTGAGGAAAAATATGTACATATGAATAGATTTTACCCATCTATATAAAAAAAAACTATTTCTAAATTTTTTTTTATTAATATGTAACACTAAAGTTCGCCAATAGCTACTAAACAAAAAAGAAAAAGAAAATCGGTTGTCAAATAGAGGAAAAAAAGGTACTGAATTGTTTTTTTGCCTTATAGGTATAAAATATTTAAACTCACTTATAGCAAAATACTTTGAGTATAGTAACATGTACCTACATTGTACAGCATATTATATATTTACTCATATTTCGGAACAACGGCGTGTAGTAAGTAGTAACCGATAAACGATAAAATTATATAGAAAGGCCTGATAACGATACGATGATCATTGAGTCATATATTAAGTGGTTGAAACAAAGCTTTAACATGGAGCAACAACAAAAAATTTACTATATCTATCTTTATGGTAGCATCCTAAAAATACACACTATCAGTTATATAGAGGTACCTACAAATATTTTAAATTTACTTCGATATAAGACGACACGTTTCGCTCAGTTTGTAGTAATCGCTACTTGTTGTGCCAGCGGTCGCGGGTTCGAGTCCCGCTGAGGGCATTCATTTGTGTGATGAGCACGAATGTTTGTACTCCAGTCATGGGTGTTTATATTTATAATATGTATGTATTTAAAGTTATATATGTGTAGTGTATCAACTATCTGGTATCAATAACACAAGCCTCGTAGCTTACCATGGAACTAGATGGTGTTATGTCCCAAGATAGGTATTTATTTATACATATAATTAAATTCTAACTGCATAATTTTTGCAATTTGTCCATAGCCGATTAACATCTATACTAATATTATAAAGCTGAAGAGTTTGTTTGTTTGTTTGTTTGTTTGGTTGAACGCGCTAATCTTAGGTACTACTAATCCGATTTGAAAAATTCTTTTTGCATTGAGCAGCCCGTTAACCGAGGAAGGCAATAGGCTATATATCATCCCAGAAAATGTATGGTTCCCGTGGGATAGATTTGTTTTTGTCTAGGGACGAACCTGAAGCGAGGGTGAGTCGCTAGTATTGTATAATACTAATTTATTATATAACTAATACAATAAAAAATGGTACAATACTTTTTTTCAGTTATACCTACATATTTCATAATAAAGTTGTGATAAGTGTTATATAAAGTAAAAAATTATAATTACACTGTTTAAATTTCACTTTCAATAAATAATTAAGTTCTAACACATGTTTTGAATAGTTTGAGATAAAAAAATAAATAAATATCATGCACTGTTAAATCACAAATGTTTGTTTTTTTTTGCTAAATTATACCTGATTTTATTAAGATAATAATTATTCGTACTAATTATTAATACTTATAGTTGTGTGATGAATCAGTGTTTAAATTACATAAAGAAAAGTGGTCTTTATTTTATTTCAAGTAAGTCGTAAATTAAGTTAAATCTTACATTTGTCCTGTTCAAAATTAAGCGTTGCAGCTCGTAGATATTGATCTCCTTTGTTTTAATGTATTTGGGCGGAACGGTTCTTGAAACTAAATATCCGCTCATTCTTCAAACTTATAATTTTTATATGTTTTATACGAGATTAATTTGTTTATATACAGAAGACGATAACAGTTATGATTTTATTCGTTAGATTACTTTTAGAATTAATAATTAATTAAATATGTATAATAAAAAAATAAAATTTTTAATTCTAGTAAACTTTAAATCTCATTGATATTATAAATGTGAAAGTTTGAATGTTTGTTACTCAATCACGCCTTTATGGCTAAACGGATCTGGATGAAATTTGGCACAGAGATAGATTATAGTCTAGAATAGCACATTTACTTTTTATCCCGGAAAAATGTACGGTTGCCATGGCCAAAAATATTTTTTGCCATATATTTGAGTTCATAAGGAAAAATCGAGACGAGAAATACGAGTACCTATGTGATAAGTCAATTATTGTCTATATTATCATTTGATCGTTCTTTCCCTTCTTAACATACTAATTTAACATAACATTAGCTTCGCTTATAACTTATTAATTTTATAGTCTATTTTCGGTAGTTCTAATGGTTGTATCGATCGATTCGATACCATCGTGCTGATTTGATAACGGAGTGACGAGTCCTATACATTATAGTTCAAAATGTATTTTACTAATTTTTTAAACCATAACTACTTATAAATACATACTCATACATACATAAAAATTATTTGTATAATATATACTCCTTTATAGTAATTGATTTGAATAGTGTCCACAGTGAGAAACCTGGAATATTTTGTTTTTAGAGAAATTTTTACCTAATTTTATATTCTACTAGTGACTCACACTCGCTACGCTTGGGTTCGTCCTTACTTACGTTTTAACTTTTAGTATAGATTTCATAAAGATATTTTCCCGCAGTAAAAAGTATCCTATATGTTGACCCGGATAACTAGCTATCATCGTACCAAATATCATTAAAATCCCTAAAGTGGTTTTTCCAAGATGCGGTCACAGATAGACAGACAAAAATTCAAAAAAGTATTGTTTCGGATATCGTTAAGAGGCCGTATATGAAATTTTGCCGACTTCGCTGATTTACGCTATTTTACGAACGTTATTTCACAGTTATAAAATATTTTTTCTACAAGTTTATATACATAATATGAAAGGTCATTTTAATTATAATCTATTGAAGGTTCCCCTTTTTTATTTTTAGTATTTAGTATGGAATTATTGACATCATAACCGCGACTGAGAAGTGAATTTTTTGTGTAAGAGGTTTGGGATACCACCATTCACGGATTGTGTTGACCTCTAAATAATATGAAAAAAATACAGTATATTGTTGTAAAATTCTGTGTTATATACAATGTGTGAATCAGTTTTTACAACTTTTATATAAAATAATGACAATTTCAAGAAGTTTTTCCAAAAAATATTTAATGTACAGATTCTACCTATTTAGAATTTTATTATATGTATAGATTAAACCTCTAAATAGGATAGAACATGACGCTGGAAGTCGGAAATTAATTTCTAGATTTAAATATTTAGCTAACTAGATAACTGATAGTAATCGCCTTTGAGTTAATGTGATTACGTACCGTCAAAGGCGGAAGGCACGTGTAATCTTAAATGTATGAAGTATAATACTATTTGCACTGTGCCCTATCGTATTCAATACATTTCTATCAATAAGTACAGAAGTACTGAGATTGAACATTAACTATTACTTTTATAGAGTGAAAGAGAAACGTATATATACAAACAGATCTTTTTTTCATGTAAGCGTCATAATATATGTAAGATACGTATTAAAAATATATTTTTAAAATTCATTTTTTAAATTAAAATTATTTTTAAAGTTTACAAAGTATAAAAGTCTTTATGTAGTCATAAAGGAGCAGACACTGCGACTGACGTTGCAACCCTCAGCTTCTCTTGATAATATTCTTTATATTTGAAGTACCATTATAGTGGATCAAAAGATACTCTAGTGTTACTTTTAAAAGAAACGAATATAAGTTCATTTCTGTCTCAAGAATTTTCTTAGTAGATATTTTTTAAAACGTACATATTATCTCAAGTAAAAAAGAGAATGTTCCTGGAATTATAAGTAAAAATAGAGACTTACACCATAGCTTACACACTCATAGATATGATTATGATCTAGATAGAATATGTCATTTTTAAGATATTTTTTATCATTGATCTTTGATTTTATCTGTTGTATACTCATCTTAGAAATATACCGCATGATTGATTAAACATATTTTCCACTTAATAAAAGTCTACCAAGAAAGTAACTAAAGCAGAATTTCGGATAATCGAACTAGTGGGGTCTTGTATCCACGTGGATGCATTACCTAGAAATCTTAATTTGACCAAACCGGGACGACGACCAAATTGGGACCATCTATGCCCAATATTGTGCCGCGTTTTCATACTTCTCCCGCGACGCAGCGGACGCAGTGGAAATAAGAGTAGTAAGAGCTAATCGTAATCGAGGTTATGATAAACATTACGATAGGTTCGTCACGTAATCTTGTCAATGTCTTATTTTTTAACCTTCTTTGTGTAGTAGTAAATCCACTAAAGTGTCTATAATAAAATATATGCTCAGTAATAAGATTTGTCCGGACCCTATTACTGCGGTGAACATCCGCAGTAATAGGGACAATCACCGTTAAAAAGGGAAACAATAACATTTATCATGTTTTCATAATGGAAGCTGAAAAAGTCGATATAATAAATTTATGTAACGATTTATACTTAGAGAATATATTTAAGCTTAAAGGCTAAAAGCAATAATACTTTATTATAATTAGCCCCTATCCCAAACCATCAATTCATTGTTTTCTTTAAAAAATACTATTGTATATAAACAAGTAAAGGGTCAACGAACTTTATTGTAAAGTTGCCAGGGTTAGCGAAAAGTCCTGTATATCGTCGTCGTTAGTGTCACCATATTTTTTATATGTATGTAAAGCTAAAGAAATAAAGAAAGAAGGAGATTCATTTAGGGACTTCTGCATATTTCAGGATCTATTGAAATAAATAAAATTAGATTAACTTAGAAATAAACAAACATACAACAAAAACAACATACTAAGTATTAATTTATTAATTTTACATTCGAACATACCATTCATATTTTTCATGACTTCTTATCAAGGGGTCTACAGACTTGAACTGACCTTAAGGTAGAATAAGTACCTACTTGCTATTAAAAAATATTTTCTTAAGAAATTGAATGTACCTTAAAAATAAAACAGAATATTCAAGGCTATCTTTACTGAGTATATAAAATACGTTTAACTTTTGATATCGTAATACTTTATTGTTATGTAAATATTGTAAAATGGTTACCCCACTATACTCTGGACCGATGCCAGACAGTTTGTCGCGCTCCAATTCATATAAGCTACCCTATAAAGTTATGCTGCTAACCTTCATTTGGCCTCGGTTTGTGTGCCTATAATAGTATTCTATATGTGTTATTATAAACATACGTATGTATATGTACATATATTTTAAATTATACTCATCTATACATATAATAAAACAGTAACTTAGAGAAATCTGTACATGAAATATTTTTTTAAAACAATGACTGTAACGTATTGTGTACAGAATATAAATCCCAGAATTATAATTATTAATTTTTTGTCTGTATGTCTGTTTGTAAGTCTGTTTGCGTTTCACACAAAAAAATTGTGTAGTGATAACTATTACTCGGCTCAACATGTAGGATATTTTTCAATATAGTTAATGTTTAATATTCAACGCGTACACATAGAGATCAAAGTAAAAGTCAGTATTTTATTACTTTGTTTAAGACTTTTTATATTATATAGTACTAATATTCACCCAGTGGTCAAAATTCGACCATAATCATTATAGAAAATTTGAGAAAAGCATAATATTTAAATTTAAATTTTTTCAATATTTTGTACTGGTCTTTTAAATTCGTTCAATTTGTAGGATCCGGGGATACAAATAAAAACACTTATTATCACACCGACCATTAATTCTATTAAAATTACAGAAAACCAAGCTTACGCACATTGTCTTTTGTCGTGCCGTTATTATGAAATATCATCAATCATCAATCATACTTTCTTTTTTTTTATTCTTCTACTTGGACGGCAGCAGAATTATTTCCAAGGGGGTGCATTTGCATTTTTACATTAAACAACTAATTTTTTATTATTTTTATTCATATCTTATTTATCGTGTTTTCTTTGAAGATATCTAAATTTAAACAGGGATTTTACTCGTATAATATTATTTCTTTAACTTTTTCTATATATTTTCCTTCATGGCAGGAGGGTTTCCACCCGCCCACATCATTCATTCAGTTCTATTCTCAAAATCATATCATTCGTCTCTTTTTACTCTAAATCACCTACCTGCTTATATAGGTAGTTGGAAAATTCTCTTATCAAGGGTCGTCTGTAGGAAATTCATTGCCGGTATATACATAAATAATTTAGTTTACATTATTCGTAGTATAAGAAGGTACGTACGAGTATATATGTAATGTATAATCAGCATAGTTATTTTAAAAGGTCGATGAACTCTTTAATTTGAATGTACAAAAAAAAAGGTAATAACTGATTGGAGTACATACTGATATTTGGTTTCGCGTAGGCGTATTTCTAATGACAAAAAATTTGGTTGTCATTATCCAATCATCAATCACTAATAAAAATATTACTTATAACTGTACCAAATATGGAATGACAGTAGTTTAGCATGAAAAATAGCCAAGTGCGAATTGGACTTGCGCTCTCAGGATTCTGTGCCATCTTAAAATATAAAAGTAAGGTTTTCTCATACATTTTAATTACACAAAAAATGAAGAGGCATTGAGCATTTTCTCCTTTTTGTAATCGATTAAAAAAGCTACAACGAATATAAGCTCGTTAAAAAAGTAATTATTCGTTGAAAGGATGTTTTTTTTTTAAATTTATAATATGGAATAATTCTTTAAGTAAAGTAATGAAAAGAATTTTGAAATTATTTTATAGCAAATAGGGAAGTAATGGCTTGACATACAGATAAAAAATTAACCATACGTACGTATTAAAAAGGTACCACCTCCTTTTTTAAAGTTAAAATTGTTAAAAATAGGTCATAATATTGATTTGTTGTTGCAACAATGAGTGCGTGTCAGACTCATACTTGGTCAGATTTTATCATTAGTTGTTATTTTGAAGGTGACATTATAGTCACACCAACTATGATAATATATGGTTTTTGTGGCAGACCAATAATATAAGAACCATTTTAAGCATATACTCGTTTCATATTATTATATGTTTGTCCATGTTTGTAACACCTACTCTATTATAATTTTGACCTGGTACCACAGAATCAATAGATACTCGTACAACATACATACATGTATTAAAACAAATGGACGGACGCATATCGCTTAGATATTTTTGATAAAAAAATTTGATACATCTATTTCCTCATATGCAAGGTATCAATAAAACCATTTGTATTTAATTTCTCAAATGTAACATGCTATAAGTATGTATGTTACATACCAAGAGGAACAAAATAATAATTCGTGTTAAATAATAATAGAAATAAATAATAACTCTAATGAAGATTTAGCACCTACGTAAATAAATCAATTTATTGTTGAGATTATATTTTAATCGCTACCCACGAAGATACTTCCTAAGTCGTAACAATACTGCCAGATTGAAACTTGTAAAATGTAAATGTTTCATTATACAGAAGCATATTTTATGCATTAGAAGTTACTCTTATTTATAAGTTACACACTAAGAGGATTGTATTATATTTTACATTGCTTACAATCGTTTTATATTTGCATAATCTATGCCTGTTATTGGCGAGCAGGCTCACTATCGGCAAGTCTCAGAACTAACATCAACCGATAACGTCTATCTCTATATTCTCTACAAAAAAAACAACTCTATCCCACGGGAACCTTACATTTTTCCGGGATAAAAGTTTCATTAAAAAATTTAAAATCAATTTTGTAGTTTTTGCGTGAAAGAGTAACAAACATCCATACATCTATACATCCAGACATCCATACATCCTCATAAACTTTCACATTTATAATATTAGGAGGACAAGTAGGATATTTAAAGTATAGATCAACGTAACTAAAACGTAAATGGTCTAAAAAGTAGTAAGTGTTGTAAACTATTAAGATATTTTATTACATTGTTGTGAACGGTTAGTTTAAAAACTACGAGTCTTGATTAGATAGAAAGTATGGTTTTAGGTAAAATATGCTTCGAAAAATATCTATCATAATATGTATCTCTTATTCAAATATTGGGGATTAATATCTTCTCAAATGGACAAGGACATAGATTGAAATTGAATTCTAAATAATATCAACTAACATAACTGGTGTAAAGTCAGCGTGTAAGTCGCGCTTTGTCTTCATGACCATTATAAATGTATGATTAATACACACATTATATCTGAGAACTAAACACATAACCCCAGTATAGTGGGTACTAGATCAACCTGCCATCACATTACACTACAATTAATAAAAATAACGACCACATTATAACATTATGTTAACTATTCCGTTATGTATATAACGGGTTTTAAAATATAACACTCAACGCCATTTCAAATATAACATTTAATCGTTACATAAACTTAATAACATATGTTAACACCAGTGTTCCTTTATAACTTGCGTGTAAGATACATATGTATATGTATGTACAGTGTAACTTCATCTCCTAACCTAATACATAAAATAATTATTGTGATGATGAAATAATTTTATATTTAATATTACATTAATTTTTATAAGGATTAATATTAAACTTTCTGGAAATGCAAATCGTAACAGAAAAAATGCATCCAAATTTGTTCAATGCTTTCTAAGATAAGCGCGCATAAACGTAAAGACAGACGCCCGCTAATGTATAGGTATAATTTTTTCACTGAAATAAACAGTGGTTTCTATTTAATTTAAATTTTGTGTGAATTTTGCGACCACCTTGCTGCTTGAAAGAAGCATAACTTTAAAACAACTAACTACACACTTACGCATTCATAATAGATACTTCATACTAGATAGTAATTATGCTGACAGGTTCAATGAAGGTGTCGTTGTGTAATATATATTCTGTGTCATAGTAACGATTTCTCGATTAATCGGCTAAGCATCGGCTTGTTCAGGCACCCACGTGTAGAGGTTTTGCACATGATGCGTCGAATACAATTAACTCATCCCGTCCCACGGGTGTCGTTGAACTGTGCTTCCATTGTTTAACTCTGTTGGGATTGAGTAAGGTTTCTAGAGAAACTGGAGGTCGATCCTCGTATTTATTAATTTATGCCTCAGTATATAATAGCTGTGCTATTTTGAGGATACGAATTATTTAGGAATTCCTGTAATTGTTCTAATGACAAAGATATTTTGTTAGATATATAAAAGTATTAAAATATTCATTATTAGCAAATTATCCTCGCTTCACTTGTTTGAGCGGAATCTAAAATAACAGTAGCCCAAAATACTCCTTATAACATCAACTATCTGTCAGTGAAAGCCCGTCATAATTGGACTAGCCGTTTCGGAAATTAACCGGAACAAATAGACAGACAGACAAAAAATTTAAAAATTTAGTTTTTCTTATATTACCTATACTTTCATACGCATTAAGTAAAAAGTGAGATTATACCAGTCAAAATTGATAATCACGCCTCTTATGGCACGTGGATTTCTACAATTGATTTATCTAATAGAAAAGTAAAAAAAAAACGTATAAGTATGATATATTTTTACAGCACAAAACACAACATTTACACATGTAACTCTGAACTTATCATGTATAATGTGAATCCCATTTTCAACACAATTAACATTTGCTAATTCAATGAATGTCTAAAGTAAAGAGAAGGGGTTTCTGGGAACAGTGTGTGTTTGAGTGTAAGTAGACCGCAAACCCGTATTTGACCAGCGCTTTAGATGTGTGATTTAATTTGGATAGATGATTTAACCCTACTCCTATGGAGAGGAAGCCTGTGCCGAAAACGACCGAGGACGCGGACGTTAAAAAAGTCATCTTAATATATAAAATTCAAGTGTATCGATGATGAACTCCGAAACTACTTATTCGATATTAACGTATTATTTTTTTTCACAATATGTGTTTTATTTCAACTTAAATAGGATAGTTTGTATCCCGATTATTTTCTTTTTTTATTGCAAATTTCACTATTTTCATATGTGACAGCAATGCGTGGCCGGGTCTGCTACTATTTATTATAATATTAAGAACATTGTTAGTTACTTCTTTAGAAAAAAAAATATTTTCTAATTTTTACATTTACCACCACCAATCATAAGCTTGTATTAATTTAGATGTTTAGTAAATATCACAGTGTCTCTCGGACGGCGGCCCGACAACAAAGGAGAGGATGTAACTGTACACTCGCAAAATATTTACACTGAACTCTTCCGTGTACGATTTGCTAATAATACTTATTTAAGTGGTTCTATTGTCCAAGACCTTTGAGGAACTCTCTTTGTAGTGACCGAAATAATATTAATCTAAATATATAATTTGAAAAACGACTCTCATTATGCCACAGTGCGTGAATAACATGTTCATAACTACCTAGTGTATAAATATGAGGCAGCGAATTTGACCCTGGATAGGGCAAATTGTTTTTTTATTATTTTAATTTGTATGCGTGTCTGTCTGTTAAGCTGGTTTTTAATTTTTAGTTTGTTTTATAGACTCCAATTTTTTTCTATATTGGGTTGATATTTGATGTATTTATGTACTCACGTAACATCGCGTCGGTGGCAATGTGGTAGTATGGAACTGTCTTGAAGATAATGTGGAAAAGTGACAATAGAAACTATAACTACACAGATAATTTCTATAAACTTAAGAAGTTTTTTTGAATCTTTGTTACGTTTATTTAAATAGATTTCAGAATAACTGAAAACTGCAAAGAGTAACTTTAAAGTTAGAAAAACTTTTAACTATACAAGCTTACTTTTGCAGTTGATCAAATTTTGTAAAATTGCATGAAACATTTTTTGCGAAAAATTTAAAGCCATATTTAATACGAAATAGGTCTTATCTCTGTTGGACTTAGGCCCAGGTTCATACATAAATATCCATTCTTTAACGTTCTAAACTGAATTAATTTTCCACAATCTAATCCTAAACTAATTAATAAAATACGTCATATTATATGTTTTTTTATTTAAAAAATGAATCATCAATATATTTTTATTGAAATTATGTTTCGTTACTTTATTCGTACTTAGTCGAGAAAAACAGATGAAAAACGAAGGGATTCTTTTTTCCTTTTAAAGTGCAGAACCCTTAAATTTTAATTATTTATCTTTGTGTAAATTTTAAATTCTTATTATTTTGACCTGAAATTATATTCCACTAGTTAACACGAAACGCTTCAGTAAGTTTGTAATTCAATACTGAGAAAAACAAATCGTTATTTAACGGTGTCCCAAACATTAACAAGACAAATGAGTTTAAAATTTAAGAGTCAACTCGCGATTCCACGAAGCCCTTCTTTGAAACTTCTGACTTAAATCTGAACATGTGCGGGTCAGTTTTTAGACTATAATTTGGTACAGTGACTGAACCATGCAGCGACAATCGATAAATATTTCAAAGAAATATAAGCTTTAGAGCGTATACAGAAGGGGTTAAAATACTTTATATGTATAATTATAGTAATTCATCAGTTCCTACTTGTAAGCGGTAAGTAAGTGAAATATGATGCCACGTATAGGCGGCACCATTAGACAAAATACATTACATAGAGAGGTCATTAGTATAATTTTTAATTCAATTACAAATTATGTTACGACTAGAAAATGTTTTTATTTACTTACCAGGTGCAAGGCTATTTCAATGGAATTGTATTTAAAATAATTTTCAGGTAAAAAACCACTATTGATCGTTCTAACTAAATGTAAACTCTAAAAATTAAGATTTATAAAAAAATAAAGTGTAATCTATACTAATAATACAAAGAGGCTGAGTTTGTTTGTTTGAACGCGCTAATCTCAGGAATTACTGATCTGATTTGAAAAATTCTTTTTGCATTATATAGCCTGTTTATTAAGGATGCCTATAAGCTATAAGTCGTCATGCTACTACCCAAGGAAGCGGAGCAGTAATTATAATTGTAATCAAACAAAATCAAAAAAAATATAATAATATGTTTAAGTGCTTTAAGCTCTGAAATTACTGAGCCCATTTCAAAAATGCCTTTTGCATAAAGCCAAATAGATTTTTTTTGTAGTTTTAGCACGAGCGAAGCCGCGGTCACTGCTAGTGCATAATAAAAGTGAAAGTAAGTGTTCCGTTTGTTATATTTTCATGCACAGCTCGCTGCACAGATTTCGATAAAATTTGGCAAGGACGTAGGTTGTTTCATATTTTTCTTATCCAATCTGCGCTTACAATGTGGGCTAAACTGGGTGCAAAAATTAGTAGGTAATGCTTATATAAACCTAAATAAATAGTATTTCTTGTGGAATTTTATTTTGTCCTCGGTGTGCTTCTCAGTTTAGGATAATGCGTGTTGATAGTTGACAATTTCGCATTTTCGTAACTGAACGTGAATAAGATTTTTTTATAGTAAGATTGCTAGCTTTTAACTTTCAACGTAGATTTGAACTTACACTAATACATAAGCCCTAAAACAAACAAAAATGTATTTGTGGTTCATAATAACAAAAACTAATATATTTCCCCTCAAGAAAGCAATCTCCCATACGTTTAATAATAAGCATAAAACCAATCGCTTAGTCAAATCAGATTTAGTAAGCGTTTATGTATAGCAGTGGACATATTTTAATATACATATATGGGATAATCAATTGAACTAGCGAACCGTGTTTTAATCTTCACGATTAGAGACACATGCAAATCTATAATAAAATATAGAGGTAGAGCAAATTCATGAATATTGTGTTATGAATATTATATTTAAATTCTTTTTACTTTAAACTATATCACTTGAGTTTTTTTGTCTATACTTATCAGATCATATCATCATATCACATCAATTAAAACCAACCGCGGAAAGTCCCATTAAGTGAAATGTTTAGGCTTTTTGAGGATGAATTATGACAAGCAAACAAACACATTTTTATTGGTTATTTGTGCTTGTGATATTTAGCAATTTTAAAATCAACGTCTTTATTTATTTACTAGCAATTCACCCTCGCCCCGCTCGGGTTCATCCCTGCTTACGTTTTAATTTTTAGTATCAATTTCTCAGAGATGGGATATTTTCTCGCAGTAAAAAGTATCCTATATGTTGACCCGAATAATCAGCTACCATCATACCAAATTTCATCAAAATCCCTCCAGTAGTTTTTCCGTGATGCGGTCACAGACAGATAGACAGACAAAAATATTAAAAACTATAGATTCGGACTCTGTATTGATAATAATGTCTATTCCAATAAGATTTTCCAAAAAATATTTAATGTACAGATTTGGGTTTAGTTACAATTTTATTATATGTATAGATTAAAGAACTATTTCCGTAAGCATAGTATCATTTTAGCTACAATAATATTGTAACAGTTAACACATTGTGAGAGTGATGCTAGTCTCACGGGTCGTCGCACGTTAGGAAGTTTGTCCCCGGCCTTCATGGCCCATGTGCACAAACCGCGCTTCCTGATTCAATGTGTAATTTGTTGGTTACTCAAATGATAAATGTAGTTGTTTGAAGAAAATATTTTTAATATCGACTTATTAAAACTCGTTTCTACTCGATTTTATCGATTAATAATAAAAAAATATATAAGACAGATTATATATTTCTAATTTTTTTTCATACTTAAATTTTTGCAACGAATTTTTTTTATCTAATCATAAATATATTTTTAACTGAACAAGCAATTACTTAGCCATTATAATACGAAAAATGAATTAAATAAAATTCGACAATAATTAAAAATTGAAAATACATAACAGTTGACGATATATTGATTTGATACAAAAAAAAAAAAAAAAGATTTACAATTTTTCATAGTAATCAAAAATATATATGTATTGTTATAGTCATATATGTAAAGCAAATTATTAATGCCAATTACAGCAGAGTTGCTGAGCATTTATCTATGTTTTGTTTCTAATGCGTACACGTTCGATTTCATAACAATTTCGTAATTTTCTGTTTAAAAATGTACAAGCGGTGTGTAATAACATACGGGTTGGCGGCCATTATCAACATTTTCACTGTTGTGCTGAAATTCTGTAACAATTTCATTATTATCAGTTCCGTATTACAGTAAAATTATATTTTTTATTTCACTAAAAACAATGAAAATATATATACTTTGCCCTCTACTTCCCTATAATCCATTTTTTATGGTACTCAGTGATAAACGAGCACACAGCCCACCTGATGGAAAGCAGAACCTATCGCCTATAACACCTATGGTTCATGCGCTTAGGTTTTACGTAACAAAACTGCAGAACCGCCGGTACGTTATCACTGTGAGGGCTAAGATGATATGCCTCTTGCCTGCAATTGCGCTGGCTACCTTATCTTTCATACCGGAATACAACAATGCAATCATTGTTGCTTGGCGGGAGAAATAGATAAGGGGGTGGTACCCATCCAGTCGGACTTCTCAGGCTTGACAGAGTCCTACCACACAATATAATTTATTGTAGAGAAGAAGAGTAAAGTCTTCCAATCAATCTGTGGGAAGCAAGTATAATCTAGCATCTTTGAACTCCACCAGATAAAAAATTATATATACTTACATACATATATTATTACTAACAAATATTAAGTTTTGTATTGAAACGACATATTTAATTGAAAGTAATTTAAATCGCTTGCTTAATAATTATTTAACAAAGATTTTACCTACTTAAAAATTTTGGAGAAGAAAACACGTGTTACATAATGTACTCGTATAGTAAAAATATAACAATATGCGACTAACAGATAAAATATAGACAACGTGAATACTAACGATCAAACAGCTCAACTGCTCGTTAGACAGCTCATTTTTTGTTGAATATCTTTTATTTCTACTTGCAATCAAGCGAAATTCTATAAAATACTTTCAAAGTAACGAGGTACTAGAATCTAGGTTTGTTTCATATGGTAATATCTAGTGCAAATTACAAGTTTCTACGTATATCGTATGCTTTTCACGTGTATGAAAGTTCTCCCATATTAAGTCCGCTCCTTTAGATCTTGAATAGATAGCAGAATTTATAACATTTGTGTCTAGAAATAATTGTTGAAAGTTATGATGTGGAATATTATTATAACATGTTGATTATAGTGTGATTTTATAGTAATGATAGTGTAAATTCTTGCTAGTTCCGTCAAACAGCGGACAGAGGTAGCAAAATGATACGATTTACGTACAGACGAATGTAAAGCCTAATTTTTGAAGTTATACCTACTTCTTTTGGCACGTTTGTAAAAAAATATGAGCGTAAAATTTTAAGCGACAGCTAAAAAGTGACATGATGAAATTAGCTGAAAGCAACACGATGAAGTTAGCTGCATTCCTTTTACAATCAGAGAGTTGTGACATACGGGATGAAATCTGTAGCTATTTTTGTTCTGTTACGCCAAAGCAGTATAACTTCTTACATGCGTACATAAGTACGCACACATGTTTTTTTTATTTAGAGGTAATTAAAATACAACATAAAGTATGGAATCCTCTTTCATTCGAGACCAAGCTAGATTTGACCATTTTTTAAAATTATATTGGAACTATAAACATATTATGTAGGCATTATATTATATGTGAAATTATTCTTAGCTAGAATGGAATCCGTGACCTGCAACTTATTAGGTTATGCCAGCTGAACAAAGATTGTTTATCCATACTATCTAATATCATATATCATATCTCTAATATCGTATGTGAAAGTACCTCTGTCTGTTAGTTTTTCATGTTTAAACCACTGAACAGATTTTGATAAAATTTAGCAAGGATATATATTGCACCCTGGAGACAGAAATAGGCTACCCTTGATTCCCTCCCTACCTACCACACGAGCGTAGCCGCGGGCAAAAACCAATAACATAATAAATTTGACTTTTGTTCAATTCATATCTCAATGACTAACGACAGTTAAATAAATAATATTTGTATAATTTCATGAATCATCACACTATTTTAAGTTCTTTTTTTGCTTCAAAGTGATGAGTTACATACATTACAAACTTTGACCTCAAATGAACTTTTCTTTTGGATTTCAATTAAATTAACTCACGAGTTACTTATATATATTTTTTATGAGGTAGTAATAGAAAATGTATGTTTTCATTAATAGAGTACTGTTACAGAAGACATCAAATTTACCTTGAAAAGTAAACCATGGCGAAATTATGTTTAACCTATGTCTCACGCCTTTCACTGATCGACTTGTTTCAATAGACGAAACAAATTATTTCAAACAGTAAACTGTAATAGAAATAGTAATGAATAGTATTACTATTGCTTGAAATAAAAATAATTCTCTAGCAGAAATAATTAAAGATTTATTACAAACGCTGTACGTTTTTACGTAAATTACGCTAGTGACTCACCCTCGCTCTGCTCGGGTTCGTCCCTACTTAGGTTTTAACGTTTAGCATAGATTTTTCAGAAACGAAATATTTTCCCGCAGTAAAAAGTATCTTATATGTTGACCCAGATAACCAGCTATCATCACACCATATTTTATCAAAATACCTCCAGTGGTTTCCGTGATGTCACAGACAAATAGATAGACAGACAAAAAATCTAAAAAACTATAGATTCAGCCTCTGTATCGATAATAATGACTATTTCAATAAGATTTTCCAAAAAATATTTTATCTACAGATACGACTCAGAATATTACTATATGCACTTATATGTAGATAAAACAATACAAAAAGTACCATATAATGTAAAACAATTTCCGTTTTATATCTAAAATTGCTTCAAGAATAGATGAAACATTTTTGTCTGTATTTTTTTAGAAGTCATAAAAGTACCTAAATGTAAAGATACGTAGCTACATAATATAAAAATGTTAAAACATTATTTGTACGTGATTTCTAAAAAAAATTTGATGTATACTTAAATAGAATTAAGTATTACGAGTGTTTTGATTTAGCTGCAATTATAACGTTACTATTTATTATTAATCTAGAGCGAGAAGTTCCCAAATAACTGCAAACTAATTTGAATTCGTAATGATTTGTTACGAATGTCAGTCGTAATATCAACTCAGAGTACTGTACAGTTGTGCTTGTGGCTATCAATTATTGCCTATAGTGTTATTAAGGCAAATAATGGTCTATACACACTTGCACGCACTAATATTCTATTTATCTTTTGTTTTTATTATTGTAACGGATCTACAGTAAGAAAGGAAAAACAAGAAAATTTACGTTGTTTCATAATAATAAATATATCGAATTGTCTAGAAAACTTCGATTACAAATGAACAAAATTAAAAAAAAATATATAAATAGAGAATTTTATAACATTATAGAGATTTTTTTTTCTCTACTCGAAGAAAGAAAGAAAATTAAAGCTGATATTAAAATTTTACCATTTTGTTTAATAACAAAAGCGATAATACATTAAACAGATTTTTTTAATATTTGATATGCCATATAGTAAATTTTAACTAGGTACTTTATTCCGGCGATACAGTGTGCATAGAAATAAAATAAAGTGGGCGATTGCCACGTATATTAGGTTTGTTTACAAGATTATCTAACATATGCCCCATTTGTTACAAATTACAAAATATAATAACATCAACTACTTCTAATAACCTTAATTTATTAGCAATAAATTTTTTCGTAACAGCGTGATTATTCCACATTAAAGTATGTAATGATATAGGCAGCACATATTTTTTTCACTATATTTGCGGAACACTAAATTATATTAGAAAATCGGTCAAGTGCGAATCAAATTCATACACAAAGGGTTCCTTACCATCGTACATGTACTTTTTATTAATATGAATTTTGCTCTATGTATGTAATTTATTAACTTCGATGATCGATTACGAACGTTAAAAAAATGTTTCTTGTATTTTTATTTTTTATTTATTTTTATTATTTGTTATGAAATACATAATACTCTGTGAAAATTTCAACACTCTACCTATTACGGTTCATGAGATACAGTCCTCTGACAGTCAGACGGACATTGGCACCCTTCGGGTACGGAACCCTAAAAACTAGTGTAGGCAACCATGAAATGATTATAACACGTACCTAATGACTTATAAAGTATATTAGACAGTTAAAACGGTAAAAGCGTGACGCTCACCAAGTGTTTATATAAATAACAGGATTTATAACAACGAAACGAGTTAATCTAGAATTTTAAATATTTGACAAAAATATTAGTGATACATCCATGACACCATTAATAAAATCGATACCCTTTAAAATATATGAATTATAATTAATAGGCAATGACAATAAAATAACCTTCGCCCTTAAGCAGATTGACTCTATCATTGATATTACTGGAAAAAAAAAACTAAAAACCAACATGACATACGAATTGTTTCTATATTTTTTTCTTTTAACGATGGTGATTTTAAAATATTATTATTTGTGGCATAGCACTGCCAAGCTTCTATACTCGAAAAGTATGAGGAAAGGAAATTTTCGATATCTAGTTTTGTGGAAAACAACTTACAGAACACTTGTCTTGTCTTGTTCGGTTTTATTAGGTAGAAACCTTAGCTATTCACATCTTTACGTGACATTGAATCTTTTCGGATTTTTCACTTACGTTTGAAGGCTTTATAGAAGAAGAAGAGAAAAAGATCCGAAAAGATTTTTTTTTAATTGTTCAAATATAATATGCCATATTAGTCTTATCAAATGTAAACGTG
Organism: Argynnis bischoffii washingtonia; assembly: GCA_033884665.1. Taxonomy (NCBI): domain Eukaryota; kingdom Metazoa; phylum Arthropoda; class Insecta; order Lepidoptera; family Nymphalidae; genus Argynnis; species Argynnis bischoffii. The sequence continues at coordinate 9,933,188 of CM066624.1, read as the reverse complement.
CTCTTTTAAACCGCAGATCTATTATGTAATAAAATATTTCATATTAAATTAAAATTATTTATAACAGGTATTTATAATGTTTGTTAGTTAATAAATCTAATTGTAAGCTGAAAATCATTGAGAATGCTAATTGGATCCTACTTTAAAACATAAAAGTTATTTTCCTTTAATACTCTAAAATCTGAATTATTACAAAAATTCCTAATTTTATTACAAAAGTGTCTTTGGTTTTATGTTTTAAAATATTTTGTATACCTATAATAATAATAGTAAAAAAATGATTAAAGGTAACTTTGTCTAGATTTATCAATGCGAAAGTTATACAAAAGTGTCGAAATAAAAATAAGGGCAGTGCTAAAAATATTAGCATACTTTTACAATTATATTTGTAGAAACTTCATTGAAAACCGGCCGAGAGTTGCGATTTATATCTTCATGACCACAGAGCGTTTAAAGGGTTTAACTATAGACAGATCAGGTTTCATAATAAACGGCTTTAAAAAACTAGTTTATACATACATATATGCACATACGAGTATTCGGACGCTAACCGGTGTCACTATGAGACACGTGGCCGACTTCCCAAGGACGTGTCATAAGATGTATGGTTAAAAAATTAAATTCTATAGAAAGAAAAAAATAATGTAAATGCTATAGGTCGTGTGCAAATAACTAAGGAGAGTCGTATAGTTAGTGAAATCTATACTTAACTAAATCTGAACGTATAAATTACAAATCCTACTAATCTATACTAATATTATAAATGTGACAGTTTGTGAGTATGGATGTTTGTTACTCTTTCACGCTAGAAAGGCTGAACGGATCTGGATGAATTTGGCACAGAGATAGATTATAGTCTGGAATAACATATAGGCTTCTTTTTATCCTATGTTACACCTAGGAAAAATGAACGGTTCCCGTGGGATGGGTTTGTTTTTGTTTTATAATATATGCGAAAGTTTGTGAGGTTGCATGGATGTCTGAATGTAGGTATAGTTTGTTACTTTTTCACGCAAAAACTACTGAATGGATTTTAATAAAACTTTACAATAATATAGCTCGTAAATTAGAATAACACATAGGCTACTTTTTATCTCGGAAAAATTTAGAGTTCCCGTGGGATAGTTTTGTTTTTGTTTTTTGCTTTCATTAGTTACTTAATAAATAATAAATATGTATGTTTTTTTTATTGCTTTCACGAAAATAGAAATGCTATAAACTTCATAATATCCACTGTTACATCAGGAACGTAAAGTACTAAATATCATACAGTTTACTATCATTATCTTTTAACTAACATACTTTAGTCTTACCATAAAATTGTCGTAATAACAATATAATATCAATCAACAAAAAAATCTCAACAAAATAAACGGTGACGTATGTTAAACAAAAAGTTCTCATGTTACATCATTAAAAATGTATTAAGTACTGTAGAATATAGACAATGAAGTTATATTCAATCAAATATCGAAAGACATATATCACTACACAGTATAAAACAAAGTCGTTTCCCGCCGTCTGTCTCTATGCATGCTTAGATCTTTAATACTACGCAACGGATTTTGATGTGGTTTTTTTAATAGATAGAGTAATTTAAGAGGAAGGTTTATATGTATAATACATGCATATTATAGTACAGAAAAGCCAAGAAATTCAAAGATTTGTATTTCATACTAAACGTTAAATCGTACCTAGGGACGAACTCGAGCAAAGCAATGGTGAATCGCTAGTCTAATAAATAATTATAAAATCATACATAATTATATTGCGGAGACCTAGTTAAATGAGTGCGTAATTAACTGACCTGCATAGTCATCGGTTACGTTAGTTGTTTTTTGTAAGGTTTCCTTTTGTAAATCTTTGGTAAGCCACTCAAATTAGTGTAAACATGAAAATGTTGCAGTTCTAAGGCCTAGTCGATAGTCATTTTTTTACTAGTTAACTATCTATACAGATTAATAAAATTGAAGTGTCTGTTTGTAATGTCAAAATAACAGCTTTAGGTATACTAAATGCGTATGGAATTATATACGGTGCGGTACTTATAAGAAATATACAATTTTTAAAATATTTGTCTGTCTGTCTGTCTGTCTGTTTGTTTCGGCTAATCTCCGAAATGACTGGACCAATTTTAACGGAACTTTCACTGGCAGATAGCTGATATTATAAGGAGTAACTTAGGCTACTTTTATTTAAAAAAAAAAAAGAATAAGGGTTTCGCTCAAGAAAATTAAAACGTAACTGAAGCGAGGGTAAGTCACTAGTTACTATAATACGTTTTGTAGGTTTTGAAAAATAAAATTATTAAATAATATAAATATATCTTTATTGTTTTCATAATTTCAATATGATATAATGTTTATTATTTTAAGTTTCCCGCGCGTATATTTTGGGTATAAATATGTAAACACTAATATATATAAATATAAATAGTATACAAATATATGTAAAAGTTTTAGCATTACTGTAATCATTAGAACAAACTAATTGTAAGTCAAAGAAAAACTTAATGAATACCATCCAAATTCTTCAGTAATATGTGATTTAACAGACAGCTTAGACCCCTATTTATACGAATACTTAGATATTGTAAAACAGTTGCGTATGCTGACTCTCCTAAATAGCCGCTAATTAATTTAAGCATACGATTGCATTAAATGAATAAATAGTATCTAAAAAGCCTTGATTCTAATGATTTATATCTAAATCGCATTCCTTGCCTTTGTTGATATTCACTTATAACCTGACAAGTGTTTAGATTTACTATCAAATTTATTTAGCTGACCTTGAGTTACGCAATGCTGAGTTTGCTCAGTGAACAGGTTCTCAGTTATGAGATATGAATATTTCATCATTAGCCCTTAAATTTGCATAAAATGTCAGAAAATTGCGTACTTTTAAATATTTTTGTAAACTTTCAACTCTTAGAATTCATTGAGAAGTATTATAATATTTCGTTACATTGTTTCGAGTATCATCTAACCGGTAGAAATCGAGGGGGGAAAAGATAGCTGTGACTTATACATAACTTAATATGTTACTGTCCTTATCTAATATTTTATTACTGGGTTATTAGTTAGTTGTTACAATATACGGTTACAAATGATGAGGTCCTAGTTTCGAGTCCGAGGTAAAGCTATTGTAGTTAGTAGAGTATGTTATCAAGAAAATCGCAGTAAAAATAACAAAAAAAAAAAAAAACACTTCCGTTGTTTGTTTTTGTCAGCAATGGCGAAGTTACGTTAGATATCAAATTATTGTAAAGCGCATTACATATGTGTGCTTTTTAATGAATACGTTACACCATAACTTACACACTACACGTACACTTTTAAAGTGATGCTGAAGTTGATATATGCTTTTAGGTAAAAACAAGTAAAATGTGAATTTAATTAGGTCAGTCATTCGTTTCAACACAGTTCTTCGTTTATAAAAAGTCTATTCCAGTAACGTCAGTTAACTAAGCCTCAGGTAAGTAGACTTTCTAACCAACCGCGATGATAAAGAGACCATCATAAAAAATCCGTTCAAAGGTTACCGCAATATTTTAAGCCCCAGTTTTCTATAACGGGCTATAATGATATAATAATGGACACGGTCGCGTGTGTAATTATCCTTATGAGGGAGATTGAGGTGACTTGTGGGTTGAAGAAAGATGCTCGAAAGATTTGATGCGGCATATTTACTTAGATTCGTTGATTATTCAAAATTATAATGTGCCTACTGTTAATTTATTATTTTGAATTAATTTCTAATTTTGGTTATTTATTTCGTCCTCTATTACAAGTTTCTTTTCTCTTTTGCAAATAAAGATTATATGAGTGTTTAAAGTACTATAAATATGGCATATAGGTAAATCGTATGGATATCGATTACGAGCTTTTATTTGCTTTTGTAACAATGATTTGAATTTTGAATTGAATTTGCTTTTGTAACATTGATGTTATGCCTAAAATGTGCTTCAACTCTTGATTGGCTTTTGAATGACTTAATTTTTTATTAAATTAATTTAGCAAAGGAAAAATCCCTAAATAACCACATAAACATTGTATTATTTGTCAAACCATATTTTTTGTTTTCTTTATCATTCTTTGTTACATCGTAATCTTTTTGCTCCATCTTTTGGGGGCGAAGACCGGTTTTCGTAATTTTGTGTAATTCAGATAGATTGTGTCCGTCATAATAACAGATTATCAATGTGATGTCAGTTTTGTGAACTCTGTGCGAAGCGGGAAGTGGTAAATCACTGGACAAAATTACAGTGTATTCCATTTCAATCATAATAAGTACATAGTTCACCTCATCTCATTATACATATCTATTAGCTAATTCCTTTTTTTTTTTGAGTTTTATAGAAGTTTTTGAAAGAATAATGTATAATTTATATCACTTTCAACGGTGAGACCCAAGTTATAAAAAAGCTCTTTAAGATTTCTTTAAGATTTACTTCAATCAATTCAGCCTGCTATTAGTAGTCTATCATTGTATTAACAGAAGACTTCGAAAACCTAATCTTCTGTACTTTCGGAATTTTATCTGGTTGAAAATTGAAATACAATATTGGAAACATGGCAGCGAAAGTCTATATATAGTAAAGGAGTATATAGTCAATAGTATAATATATAATAAGCATGGTAATACCTATAGAGATTAGAGATAGATGCACATAAGGGTTTAGTTTATGTCACACAAAACGAGCTATTGCTGTATATGAGTTAGCTGTTTAGCAATTTCAGAAAATAATTAGTGTTAAGTAAAAGAATATGCTCGATATTGAATTATGCTATGAAATTTATTACTGCTATATCTCTGAACTCTTTTTTGTAACCTCGCCAAAAACAGCATTTGCTCTTAATTAAAAATATTTTTTGCTTATTATTGTAAACATGTACACTATTTTTATGGTATAACTTAAACCAACATATGTTTTATTAATATACAAATTTAATTGAGCTATTAATCTACTCTACGGAACTGAGGTACTTAAGATCTAAGGTAGTTAAGAAAACCAAAATAAAGCCAAACCTAACAACTATGTAAGTATGTACTTATGTCCACTTTGCCATGTTACCTTAATTTACGATCATTAATGTAATTAATCATATAAACATAAATCTTTTCTCTTTAAAAATAACAAAAACTTTGAATAAGTGCACTTAACATACGAAAGTGCGTAAATTGTAAGAGAAAGTCGACTTGCGTGTATGTGGACATAGTTCACTAAGTTTGTTTTTACTTTTTAGGGATCCGTTGTCTAATATTATTATTTATTATTGATGTAAGAAAATAATTATGTTAAGTAAATTTAAAAAAAATAAGTATTGTCTAGGAATAATTCTAAACATCATATTGATTTATTATAATATGTAAGTTAGACTCCGATACCACAATATCAGTCAATATCATATCACTTTTTAAAAGATAAAATATTGTATATTTTATTATATAAGTATACATTAATAAAATTTTATATACTCTTCATTATTTTTTGCAAACGTAATATTGAATTTGTTTAACTCGTAACTAGAGTTTGAAAAAGATGTATGTATTTGCATGAGTCAGTAACCAGATACTTAATATTTTAAAATGCTTAAGTGGAACTCTCGGGCTTGACTGCCTTCAATTTGAATAATAAAAATTACTGTCATATGTCGCTTAATCTCCGTATAATTTCAAGGGAAAGTATTACTTATTGCCCTACGAATGCATTTGAAGCTATTATTCTTAGACTCAAACGCTTTCACTTTACAGAAGAATGTTCTTTTATTAGGGCTCGGCGAGAAAAGGGACGTGATGGGACCTTATTACTAAATCTACGCTGTCTGTTTGTCTGTCCTTTGTCTATTATAGCCGTAGTAGGAACTTCATTTTGGAGCCTTAATTTATATTATATATGATAATGTGGTATATTAAAGAAAAATATAGCCTAATTCTGTTTGAAATCGGAAATATAAAGTAATCCTCAAGGTAGGTACTGCTAGTGAGTATACTGTACAAGCCAAGCGCAAAGTTTGAATTAAACGCACTAGCGTAACCAAATGAATACAATTCGAATTTCGATATAAAGAATATATTGTATAATGGTACGGAACCCTTAGTATGCGATTCTCACGCGCACTTGAACGTTTTTACTTCATTAATCAAGCAATGAATTTTTATAATGGGCCAATGTCTGGGTATGGCGCCACATTACGAATAATTTGTCTTTATTCTAACGTATTCCTTTATAAAATTTTAAATTGTAAGCTTAATTTTTAAGTTATAAAACCGTCGTTTAATTTGTTTTTTTTTTATGAACGGACAGTATCATTTTGTTTTTAGCTTTTGACTGCAATTTTACCCCTTGGTTATTATTTTTTTATTTAGTTAAGAATTAAACATGAGCTTTGGTTTATATGACAGTTATAATTAAATGTAGTATAGAAAAAATGTATATCTTTACTAATTTGGGTTTAATTATATTTACCTCAAAATTAAATATTTTGAACGGATAATTAACGTCGGTGCTACGCCTGCTCTCTCTGTTCGTGTCGAAGTGTCCTATTGAAGTTGGGAGGCAAAGGAATATAGAGTGCTTATGTATTTACGTATTTTTGTGATAACATGTGCATATAATATCTCCTGATCTCCTGCGCAGTTGGCTTGTCTCAGTGAGATTGGATGCACAGTGTTTAAAATCAATATCCCAGCAGTAAAATATCTGACTTATTGTACTTAATATAATTTCAATTTAATGGAACGTTTAGGTAATTTCGGTATATGAGCTTGTAACCTATACGTATTGGTTTTCCTTTATTTATCTGTCGTACGTAAGTACTATGTATCTGGAGGCACGGTAGTGCCCCCGCCAAAACGAGCTAAGAGAAACGCAAGGGCACTATCTACCATTTCTTGAAGCGCTTCGTCGTTTTTTTGAGCCCTCCTAACTTGGGTTTGGATTATATCAGATAAACAAAGTTCTCGAGATATGATATCATTAGTGGACTTATTAAACATATAAAGTTTCACCGTCAAATGGACGTAAGGTGAAAAATTTATTCACTGTTCATTACTTTTCTGTTATACATTAAATAGTTCTTGTAGTAACGATACGGCTAAGCCACATATTTTGACTAAGGTGTAGAGTTTGTGAAGTAAGGGCTTGTAGAGTTAGAAGCTTGGCTCTCCATGAGATCTGATAACTTTTTAACAGTACGAGCATTATGGTCTCGTCATGGCAACATTTTACATGAAAATATTTTTGTTGGGATATACTTATATATCTTATATCTATTTCAACTTCCCAACTAAAACCGGATCGACATGATAACGAATAAAATGGTTGCTACCATTAACCAATGGAAAAGGGCCTTACACTATTATAAAAAAATGTAATTGATTTTATTTACTCGTAAGTAGTAAGCTGTAACCGGCTATTTTGACAATGTTTAGCGCGATCGAAACTGTGTGCAAAAACTAATATAATTTTTGTACGAGTATATTAGCACGTATTAGTATATTTTTTTCTTATCGTACACCTAAATCGATACTATATAAAATCCTGATTGTCCTTGATGCGTCGCCCACAACATAACCGATACGTGATCTCGATTACAATGAGACAAATTATAAGGAGATATCACACTGACTTCTTTCGATAATTTTAAAATAATCTACTTTAAAGTATTAAAATATTTTTATTATACTTTACAGTTATGTAGGCAAATCACTTAGGCAAGTGTTTATCATGTTGGAAATAATTTAAATTTACATGACTGTAAAGTACGGTGAAGGAAAACATCGTGAAAAAACTTGCATGTCTGAGAGAGCTTAGTAAGTTTTCGAAAGACATATGTAGTCCGCCAACCCGCACGCGAAGTCGGAATAAGTTAGTTATAAATAAACTACGCTTCGCTTGCGTATACTAACTAAAAGAAGTCTTCAAAATAATTTACAAACTCAGGCTTTGATAAAAATATTAATTAAAAGTTATTACTAATAAATATTATATCTTTTTGTTTTTCTTGGCTAATATATGATGGTAAATGATAAGTATTCAGCCCTTTTTAACGTCCCACTGCTGGGCACGGGCCTCCCTCAATACGAGGGGAATCAGGCCATAGTCCACCACGCTGGCCAAGTGCGGATTGGCGGACTTGACATGTCTTTCGAAAACTTGCTAGGTTTTCTCAGACATGCAGGTTTCCTCACGATGTTTTCCTTCACCGTAAGGCAAGTGGTAATCATGTTAGAAATGATTCGCACATGAAAATATCAGAGGTGCGAGACCCGGGATTTGAGCCCGCTTCACTCGGTTGTCCAAGCGAGCGCGTTACCACTGGGCTACCACTGCCTAAATAAAAAATGTGGTAAATGATAATAGTTAAATTATCAACATCATAAATAACCTTATTTGTGATGGATTATCTATAACAGTCAGTGTGAAGTGTGCCCTTAACGGTCGTGTTATTTTTGACGGTTAGCAATGGAATGCAAGCAAAAACTTAATAAAAACTTAATACACGTAATATCAAGATGGCTAATATATGCTTTATTCATCTTAATAAATTTAAATATATTAAAACTATAAGCATAATCGGGCTGCCATATGTATATTATGTATGTGCTTTTTATTTACTAATCTTCGCTTCGCTTGTCATGTCTCATCCAAATCCATCCATCGAAATCCATTCAGCGCGAAAGAATAACAATATATGTGTCACATACTAATATATGTGTCTATCTACTATATAGTAGTCTGATTATTATATATTCCAATTTAGTATTGCTAGTTATATTTATAGTGCAGTATACAAATCTTACTCTACAATATCAGTAAACTACAGTAAAAATTTGAAACACCATAAGTGAAGAAGTAGCAATCTTTCGCTCTTAAACCCTTTGTCAACAAAAGCAATTATGCACATCGGTTGTATTGTTTTCTTTACTGCCATTAGGTCAACAGCACATTAACCAGGGTCTAAACAATTGACAAACAGACGGCCAGACAAAATAAAACAATATGTAGATAGTAAATGTCTGATTGACTGATGAAAGTATATCTTTTGATCGCTAAGCTAAAGATAGGGTTTATTAAGCCGATTGTAATATTTATCATCGAAGAAGTTTTATAACTTTTTTTAAAGTTCACTTATATTAGTTATACTTAAGGTTTAAGTTAGGTTCAAAATAAACTAGAATATTATAAAACTAAGTGAAAAGTAACCTACTTAGGTATATATTTTTCTAGCCCATAAACTACTCCTTTACAAAAACTTACACCAATTTGTTGCTCTATTTCTGTATTACAGACGAATAAACAGACAAAGAAGCAAATCATGAAAAACTTCTATATTATAAGTAAGTACCTGCGCGACCGAGATTCGTTCGGCGTTTCTCGGGTGAGATATAAAAATTGCTTTTTTTTTTACAAAAGATACCTACATAGATAAACTTAAAAAGTAAAACCTTATTAATTTACAAAATTTGATCCAAATTGTTAGAGCCGTTTTCGAGATACACGAAATTTATATGTATATGTATATAAGAATTGCTCATTAATATTATAAGACGTTAATAAGGTATTTTCGATAAATTATAAATACGATTTTTAAGTAATACATATAGAGAATTTAAACAATATTGAATATGTATTAAGTTAATAATAATGGTATGTATTAATATTTATTATATATTTTAAGAAAATACGTGGTGGGTGGCAGTCCTTGACGAGATTTTATTTAATTTTATTAAGACTTAATCTATAGGGCTATTTGGTACTACGCTTGAAGCTTTCTTTGTTCTTTTCAACCTACGATATAAAGCAGACACATTATGGGACATTCAATCGGTGGCAGCTGGAATGGATCAAAATGACTAACAAGTGATATGAAACCTAAAAATATATCTACGCGTGGTGCTTCTTATTTAGAATATAGAACTTAGGTATTATTAATATGCATTTGTATGGTTTAGTCGTACATCACTTCATTGCTGGTAGATTGTATTACAACTGCATAAAATATTACGTAATGTATTGAAAATTGTATAAAATTTCAGTAATTAATTATATTTATGTTGTTATGTAGCGTTGATAGCGTTGTTCTAAATGTGTCATCTGGTTGAGTCAGGCGGGATGTTTTAAAGGGTTTTTTGTACTACTATTGCGGTTAAACTGATATAAACCAGGCCGACTTTGCTGCTATTGTATTTAATAATCGTGGTTATTTTATTATGTTACAATTAACATTGCTTTTTGCCGAAATGACTTTATACCATACTGGCAGCTTACTAGGAAAACAAAAACAAATCTATCCTACAGGAACTGTACATTTTTCCGAGATAAATATATATGTGCTATTCCAGACTATAATCTATCTTTGTACCAAATTTCATCCAGATCCGTTAAGTCGTTCTGGCTTAATTAAGTAACAAACATCCAAACATCTCAACTTTCACATTTATAATATTAGTATATTAGTAAGATTTTGTATGTTTGTCCTCTACGTGTTACTTAACTATTCAATCTTAGGGACGCACCCAAACGAAGCTAAGGTATATCGTTGTATTTAAATTAATAACATCTTTACGTTTTTATATATCAAGGAAAAGGATCTACTTTACTTAGTATGTTAATTTATATTAATTATTTAAAACAAACAATAGAATTTAAAAAATACTCGCATTATAATAAAAACATTAAATGCATGTAAATGAGCCAACTATTTAGGAAGCACCTCGCATAAACACTTCCTTTCTTTATCACATAATCGCTGCATAAGAATTTCTGATTAAACCGAATGTTTTTAGGCCCGTGGCAATCATTTTAAGCCCACACTTTAAGAAGGAAGATATATTACAAAGATAATAATCTCGACTAAATACGTATACGCTCCTTAGAGGCTATAAAAATTAATTAAAGTAAAGGTTTTATAAAGATACTCTTTAGGCATTGCACAAACATATTATGATAGTCGAATCGAATAAAAAATATCTATCAAACTATATTGAAGTTCAGTATTTGTAAATAAATAAAAAATAATTTTAGTGGTCTTATACAACTGTGCAGTAAACAATATGTCTGTTTATAATCAAACTTACGATTTTAAGCTCTGTTCGTGGTATATTTAAATCGCTCCGCCTACATATTGGTTATTCCTCCCTACCTTTTTGCAAGATTAATATACCACTATTGTGTCCCACGAAAAAAAAAACACTTTGTAGTCCATTAATTACCTATTAAAAAATACATTGGGTTCGTTACCTACTCGACTCCAGTGCCAAACTCAGACAACAAAGCAACACATTTGTAATACTGCGAATGCTGGATAAGTAGGTATCTTGCTTGTAGATGTTAGTTATGGCGGTGTATAAATTACAACAATATAATATCCAATACACTATAAACATCAAAAATGTAAGTACTTACGGCTGATCCCAATAATCCATCTCTCTGTTTATCGTTCTTTTTAAATACTAACTTTTAACATAATAATATACTCCTTACAAACTACATATGTCAAATTTTTGCTGGCAATAAGAAATAAAAGATATATAAATATAAATATTATATTAATAGGTCTTGGGATAGGCTCTTAAGTACTAAAAAATTTACTTATTAAGTACAGATAAATTATTTTAATTTTTTTCTTTGTCAGTGGGTTACCTTAGATAGTGTATAATATGATAATATTATGATTTTTTAAAGGATCCGGGAACGATTAGAAAGTGCTGTTAATAGACAAGGGATTGGCTATAATAGTTTCTATTACGGTGTATCCTATTAATAAAATTAATTCAAATGGTTAAATGATTTTAGTAACTTCCTTTGTTTGAGAGCCCTACGATATGAATACTTTCACAATTAACTAAACTTACTTAGAATTTGATTAAAAATAATTTTATATATGTAGTCTTACAAAGTTATCATTTTATTAATACACTAGCGATTCACTCTCGCTCCGCTCGGGTTCGTCCCTAGTGACAATTTAGGTTTGTATGTATTTTTTAATGCCGAATCATAAAAAAGTTAAAATTAAAAAAATTGACCAAAAAATAAAAAATAAATATTGGGGTGGATCACCTACTGAATATACACACAAAATTTCATAAGAATCGGTCAAGTTGTTTCCGATGACACGAGAATTTTATATATTAGACTAGTGACTTACCCTCGCTTCGCTTGGGTGTGTCCCTAGGGTACGTTTTAATTTTCTTGAGCAAAACCCTAATTCTTTTTCTAAAATAAAAGTAGCCTAAGTTCTTATAGCATCAACTATCTGCCAGTGAAAGTCCCGTTAATATTGGTCTAGTCATTTCGGAGATTAGCTGGAACAAACAGACAGACAGACAAAAATTTTCAAAATTGTATTTTTCTTACAAGTACCGTATTATATAATTCCATATATTTAGTATAACGTTGTTATTTTGACATTACAAACAGACACTTCAATTTTATTTATCTGTATAGATATTCGTTGCTATTTTTATTAGTATGAGTAATACAAATATTTACCTTGACTGGAAGATATCACGATATCACCAGCCTAGAGAAAGTTTCACAAAGTTCTATCCTAGGCAATCGCCAAAAGATTGTTGTACAGTTACTTTTCATCTAGAAACGTGGGCGAAAATTATTAAGGTCTCAAAACGAATTTAAAATTATACTATCAAAAATCGGGTTTCTCCAATACATTGTTTACATTTACAGTTACAATGTATTGCATGAATGGGCAATATTTTAATACAATCTGTGGTTTGTAGAGCACCCATTTACCACATTTTTTGCATACTCTGTCTTACTTGATTATAAACAGTTATAAATGCTGGCACTTAACACGAATATTTTAATTGCATTGACATTTTATGTCTTAAGTACATTATTACGAAGTATTACATATTTAAGTAATAAATAAGCCAAGAAACAATTTATTTAAATTAATTCGTATGTACTTAGTGGGAATCTATACATATGACAAAAGTGTAACTGATCGCTGTCTGTATATGGAAGATATTTAAGAAAATGAAAAAATAATGATTTCTATAATTTTTGTCTGTTAGTCTGTGCGTGCTAATCTCAGAAACAGCCTAACCGGTTTGGGTATGGTTTTTCACTAGTGTATTATGGTAAGCTTCATTTAACATTTGCTATTTGTTTTATTTCAATCGGTTCATAAATAAAAAATTTATGTCAATTTAAAGAATCAATTAGGGACGAACTCGAACGAAGCGAGGGCGAATCGCTAGTATGTTAACATAATCTTTATTTATAGTAGGTGCAACTTATAAGGCTGTAATAAGCGTTACTATGATGTATTTAAAAAAAACGCATTATGAACCTTATTTGCTTTTAATAAGGATTATAACCTTTCCCAATGTACAAAAAAACGAAATATATCACATACTTAATATACGAGTATGATGCAGTCAGATATTTGTTTGGTGATTTATGTTTTGATTAATGTTTTACTATCAATTTTAAAATAGTATATTTTTACTTAAGATATGCTTTAAATTCATTATGCTACGAATACAAGCGCTACGAGCGTTACAATATAAAAGTTAAAGTTGAAGAGTAGAAAATATCACCCATATGTAAAAAATGCGGAGAATTATAAAAGCGAAATAAAAGAACATCGTGTTGATGCCCAAATAATTGTCCTGTTAAAGGTCACACAATTCGTAGTTACTAAAATCTAAACATCAAATGTTTTTGTTATGAACTTTATGACGTAACTACATTTCTATATTGTTCAATCTACAGAGGTTTTTGATTTTATCGATTCTTAGTTATTTTTTCCCTTATTTTTTATAAAAAAACTTGTATTCGAGGTAATGAAAGTTTATTACCATCCAATAACATATTTTAGTTACTTTTTAGTTTTATTGTTCAGTAAAAGGGGAAATCTGTTCCCAAGGACATAATTTTGTATTAAAGCAGACCACCTCAAAGGGGTGGCGAATCACGTACGCAGGATAGACGTTGACTATCATAGAACATAGAAAATTAAACCTTAAAATCACAGGATAGAGTTTATTTTTTTCTTTTATATCGTAAAATCAAGTGTCAAGTCGTATATTTGTGTCGTTGGTAATTCTTTCTCAGAAGTAATCCGATTTCAAAGGGCATATCCATTGATAGCGTAAAGCTATAGGATGCTAAGTATTTATCAGAATCGACTGTTATTAGTTAATTATATTAATATTGATTTGTTTTAATAATATTATTGGAATAGGTTGTTTGGTTAGAAACAAAAATAATTTTTGAATTTTAAAATAAATATTTTCCTAAGCAAACTTTTTTATAAACGCTAACTTGATGTAAAATTTATCTTCTAAAATTGTTTATAATATCCTTTATTTATTATTTCATTTTTTCAATATAGTTATTTTACAGTTTTTTAAATATCTATAACATAGAATTCTACAATATTTGCTTATTTAATTTGTTACGTTATTATCTACACTTTAAAGTCTCTAAGATGCCTCTAATATTAAAATGATCTTTCAAACAAAAAAAAATTATAATAAAGTTATCGAATATAGTAAATTTAAATAGACTTTTACAAGCATTTATGAGTAAAATTAATTTAAATGATTCAAATCACTTTTCTATCTTTAGAATAGCATAGCGTTGAAGACGGTTGATAACTTAAAATATATTTGTTTTTAAAAATGTAAGATTGATGATAGCTAGGTGTGAAGTTTTCACTAGAAAGGAGTCGGGATCTGTCACCGCAAGATAAGTGGCATGTTAGAAATAATTTGCTTTGATTTATTATTTAACACGTAGGCATACAGTGTTTAGAATATTATCTCAGGCTTAAAATCATATTACAAATGTTTACATTTATATCTGATAAAATAAAAAAGGGTTGATTCGAAACATACATATATTTGTTCGAAAATTTATTTTAAAGGAGTTTACTTTAAAATTTAGAGGTGATAAGTAGAGATAATATAAAAAGAATATCGAAGATAATATTCATTTAATTATAAAATGAAAAGAATACCATAATATTCAATATTTTTTTTATAAAGTACCGGCAATTTGCAGACATAGTATGTATTTAATACGTTCTATTGACTAAACTGAAAATCATGTATACATGTAGTTGTTTAGCAATTTCCATAATATATACTATGAAATAAACTTTAAAAATATCAATGTTCCATTCCTGACTTATTCTATGTAAGGATAAAGTGAAAGAATGTATTTATAAAGCATGTCGAAGTTTGGTGTAGATGTCTCGAATCACGTAGACATACAGTAGCTTTTTATTTAAGGATAGAAACACTTATATGATACTCGTATGTGTCATTTAAATAATATGTTAAAACAACAAATTATTACAGAGTTCATGTAGCCATTTCACAAATTATAAAAAATTATACAACAATAAGTAGGTATTTAAAAATTGTGGTTTTCCTGAGCATTGTAAATGTTATCTTCTATCCTGCTAATATTATAAACCCGAAATATGGGTGGATGTTTGTTACTTTTTTATGAAAAATCTACTGAACAAATTTTGATGAAACTTTACAGTAATATATAGCTTTACACTAATATATATGTATACATAATTGAACTACGCATGCGAAGCCGCAGGAAAATAACTAGTGTATTATAAATGTAAAAGTAATTGTATCTGTATGTTTGTTACCTTTTTCCACCTAAGCTACCTTTGAGTTTTATCCCCTTTTAAAACTGATACTGATAAAATGATATGGTGATGGGAAAATCAAATCAAAATGAAGCTTTGATGAAAATTTAGAAATAAAGTACTTGTGCTTTTGTAAATATAATTATAATAGTTAACAAAAACTGATAAAATGGATACCCATCCTTCTCTGTCCTAGCTTTATTAACAGATCCTTATCGTTTTGTTCAATGTATTGGACTCGTCTCAAGGAGCCAATAAAGCAAATTTGAAGGATTTCCTATAGTTCAGTAAAATTAATTTCATAGTAATAAATGTTAACTTATCATTCGAAACAGATTTTACACTTCACACTTGCTTAATTATTGACAAAAAACCATCTATTTATCTAATATCTAAAGTTATTTAAGGAATCAATGAAATTATATCGATTTTTGCAAATAATCTATTTCATTGTAAGCATTACACGTATTTAGTCCGTAAAAGATAATGTCAATCTTGACAAGTTATCTTCGAACTTTATCAGTGCACTCAATCCTGAGTCATTTCTAAGAATTTTTAACCATATGACGGCACAGGTTACATATTTCAATAAATTGTTTAAAATAAACAAAAGGGCAGTTGATCAAAAGTTTTATTATATATTAATGTAGTGAATTTTCTTAAAAAGAATTCATTTGTGATTATTTTCATTTCAATTTTCTTATTATTGGATTCAAAGTGTGCCAGGTGAATTTAACCATTTTGAATTAAACCCTATTGAATGCAATTAAAAAGTAGACTAATCTGCCTAATTCCTACCTTCTAGGATATAGGTATATATCCTATGCTGCGTTTATGCCCCCTGAAAAACTAGCTGTTGCCTTCGACTTCATTCTCGTTTTTAGGTAGGCACATGGAAAACATGTTATATTTTAGTTCATTCAGATTATATATATATAAAAAAGTATGAGCGTGAAATAAGTACAAAATTAATACACAATTTTTTTTAATTTTTATTAATTTTTAAATTAAAAATATCAATAAATAATCAAGTTAGAATATGAAAGTTATTCCTTCCTTCCTAGTCCTTATTAAATTTAAATAAAGTTAGTATAAAGTTTTATCATATCCAGGTAGGTATTTCCTACCTATTATATTGGATTCCGTTGCGTAAACAACAGGTAGCACAAGAAATGTACTGAAGCGATTAGTATCGTAGATCCCTTTTTTGTAATCCGAAGATGATTTATGGGTTGTTTTCGTTTTTTGTAAGACCCTGGATTTCGTTGATAGGTAATTTTAATATCGGGAACGTAACATTGTCGAAAAAAATCGTTTCAAAAAGCGTTGACGGCTTGGTTCTTGAATGGGGAGTGCTATTATATATTTTTATTTTTTAATAAAATTTGTATATCCCACTGACTATACCAGCCTCTACAATAGTAACATATTAATCTGAAGAGTTTGTTTGTTTGAATTCCCTAATAGCTGAAATAATCAATCGGAATTAAAAAGTTATTTTTGCGTATCCTTATTAACTGAGGAAGGTTAAAGATATCTAAATTTACGTTAAGAACTTCAAGAGCGGAGCAATTATAAATAAATTATTTTTAAATACAAACGAAACTATTGATCAATACAACTATAATTACTATTTCATATGTAATGCCTTAAAGCCACGTACTTAGTTGTATTTAAATGTAAATTTATTTACTTTTATAAACTGCATAAACTTGTTTTATTGGAAAAGAAAATGTAAAACTTATGTAAAATAATAATTTCAAGCAATTTACGTTATTGGTCAAGGGTGGTGATTACATATTTTAAGATGAAACTTTTTTATTTTGTTGCTTTTATCGTTTTACTTCATACAAACATGCGTTATGACCATTAACTTTTAAGGTAGCTTTCGGTTAATACATTTTAGGAAAAGCTTAGCATGAATAATGGGATAAAATATGGGCGGCAATAAACATCTCATTTGAGTCGTTAAAATTTAACGGCTAAATATAAAGAAAGATATTAAATACGTCGTAAAACTCTACCACCCGCTAGATGGGACTACTGGGCAGATGTTTTAAAGTAATGGGCTTGTATTGTTATACTGTTGTGTACGTTCACCAACTGAAATATGATTTAATTGGATATTTATTTTACTAGCGGCTCACCTTCGCTTCGCTCGGGTTCGCCTCTTGAAAAAAAAAAACAAATCTATCCCACGGGAACCGTACATTTTTCCGGGATAAAAAGTAGTCTATGTATTATTTTGATGTATGAACTATATTATTGTAAAGTTTTATTAAATTTATTTAAAGTTTTATTCAGTATTTTTGCGTGAAAGAGTAACAAACATCCATACATATCTATATCCAGACATCCATACATTCATACATTCTCATAAACTTTCGCATTTTTAATATTAGTAGGATATACCAAAATATTGACCCTAATAGCAAGTACTGTGTGATAATCAAACCTAGGTAGTCTCGAAATATTGTAGTTTAAATAGTTTAATAAAATCTTTTCTACTATATCAATATTTTTTTATCCTTTAGTCGTAACGATCATTATACCTTATCACATACAGGTTTGGAATTTAATTCTGGTGAGCCAGCGAGAATAAATAGTTACCTTTTAAGAAACTCGTAAAACTATACAAACATTCGTGCTCATCACACAAATGAATGCCCCCAGCGGGATTCGAACCCGCGACTGCTGGCACAGCAAGTAAAGTCACTTCAAATTGAGAAAAACACACAAATTATATTTATTTATTTGCAATAATTTGAAAATTGTTTATTGAATTCTATATATATTTAAGACAATGTGCAATTTCATGTAATTTCATGTAACATACTGTTTAATTTTATTGAAATAATGCATATTTTTTAAATAATAATATGAAATCAGTGAACGTGGGTGGTTTATTTTGAACTAATTAAATAATTAATTATAGAGCCACTACGGCTGACAGTTCTTACAAAAACCTGCAAAAATATCAATGCCGGTCCTAAATAAATATACCCAAACGTGCAGCAAACAATACAGCATATGACGTACAAGTTTATGAAACTATCTGTTATTTTAAAACACTGCCATGAAATAATATTGTCGCTGTAAAAAAACGGTTATGTTGAGAGACGGACTAACGCGTTGAGGGTTTCATACCACTTTACGAATTGTTGTGTAAGCTATTTTAAAGACAGGAGATTTTTTCGGAAGAACAGACTTATGTGTAAGCTAAATAATAGCACAAACAGATAATATGTACTATGTAAGTACATATACCTAATGTATCTTATATAGATTTGCCTCTAGAATATAACGTAGCTTCCCAAAAGCTGTTGTTAGAATGAATACCGCGTTTTAGCAAACGTAGCTTAGTAAGCCCTGCAGCACGAAAGAGATATGACCTAAAAAAGGTGGCGGGCAGCGGATGGATTCTGGTGGCCGAGGACCGGAATGGTTGGCGCTCGTTCAGATAGGCCTTCGTTCAACCGTGAACGGCGATTGATTGATGATGGATAACTCAACTTTAGTAATACGGTCCCTGACCGATTTTGCAGTTACGAAACCTTAAAATGTATAGGAATCTTAGTTATATAGATTGAGTGATCATAGGTTTTTATTTAGGCTTATTTTAATAGGAATTGCCGTAGACTGAATCATTATATAAGTAAAAAAATATTATTTTTCTAACTATCTTTATAACCGACTTTTCCCTTAACCAAACTCCTTTATGTAGTATAGAGTAGGTGTAATATTGGGATTAAACAAACAGCTTTTGTAAGTAGCCTATTTTCATCATCCTTGCTTTTAATGTTTTTTTTTTAAATTCACACAGCTCAGATTCAAGGATTGACCTCCAACGTAGTGATAAATTCTTTGGACCGATAAATTTGTCGCACATGTCCGGCCGGCGCCACTGAACAAGATAAGCCTCTCCGTCCACCGGATATCAAAAGATATCTATTATCTATGCGCCTCTGCGTTGTCCATGTACTTTGTTATTATTTGCATAATAAATTATTAAACAGCACTAATAAGTATGTAAAATAAATGAAATAAGTAAATAAATAAAATGTTTCTTTAAAAAAATGTATAAGCCGAGATTTTTGTGATGGTTCTATAAAAAAAGATTTTTTTTGTCTATAAATAGATATAAAAGACTAAATCATTCAATCAAAAAAATATTCTATTAGTATTTTATAATAATTCAGCTCCTATGATATCTTACTACTGGGCACGAAGGCCATCAGGCCAGTAGTAGTAG
This sequence comes from Argynnis bischoffii washingtonia, assembly GCA_033884665.1. Taxonomy (NCBI): domain Eukaryota; kingdom Metazoa; phylum Arthropoda; class Insecta; order Lepidoptera; family Nymphalidae; genus Argynnis; species Argynnis bischoffii. Next base: position 9,913,292 of record CM066624.1, on the reverse strand, counting down.
ACCACCATTCTTGTCAAGTACCCACAATGTCGGACTGCACATACCTTAAGATATGGAGTTTTCGTCAGGATATTTCTCTTCACCGTAAGATTAGTGGTAATTGTGAAAATTGTGAAAACACATGAAAATTTCAGAAGTGCAGGATATGGGGCGGGGCGTCCGCTTCATTTTGTTTTCCAAGCGAGAGCTTTACCACTGAGCTACTACTGCCTTTATATATTTAAATTTATAAAAGGTATACCACTAAACTCAACAAATTGTTAAAAAAAACTTTACAACAGAAATACACACACGAAAGATAGCATGAGAATGCTTCGAAAACCTATAGACGCGATAGCTAGCCGCCCTTAAACGCTTTTGTTTTTAAAGCTGCTAAATGACTCGGAAAGCTAATGTTATTTGCTTTTGAAATGTTGAAAGTAAAAAAATAATGAACTTGCATAAACTGTCGCCTTTCACATTAAGCGCCGCCGGTATCTTGACGCCATATGGTTCACAATTTGTACATTGTCTTGAAATCAAAATGATTTCACTGAACATACACTAAAAATAAATTTACATAATATACAAAGCTATGTAAAGTAATATTATGATGTTATGTTATACCTATTTATACATATGTAATATGTACCATAAATATCTATCCGTTTTGTAGGAAAAAATATAATCTATACATAATATGATAAAATTGTAACTAAGCCGAATTTGTATATTAAATATTTTTTGAAATTTTTTATTGAAATAGACATTATTATCGATATAGAGACCGAATCTATAGTTTTTAGAATTTTTGTCTGTCTGTCTATTACCGCATTACGGAAAAAATGTTGGAGGGATTTTGATTAAATTTGATATGATGATAGCTGGTTATCTTGGTCAACATATAGGATATTTTTACTGCGGGAAAATTTTTTAACTTTGAGAAATCGTTAAAATGTAAGTAGGAACAAACCCGAGCGGAACGAGGGTGAGTCGCTAGTGTTTTATATAACTAGCGTCTTTTGGTAAATACAGTCTTTGTCTGCGCAGTTGGTTAGTTTCACTGAGATTGAATTTATAGTCTGTCTGTCTACTATGCATCCAAATCCGTCTATCTGTTTCAGTGTAAAGGACTAACAAACATACACACACCTACGAACTTTCGCATTAATAATTTTAATGGTCGGATTACGTGAATGAGTGCTTATAGCAAATGCTGTATTTAGTAGATTCCGTTTCCTATCATAGAAACGGCTTCTAATTTACACAAAAAATTTCGTTACTTTGTAAATTTCAATGAACGTACGAAATTAATAATATTATTATATATTATTTAGCATGCTTATTTTTATCTTGGCATGTATTTTATGTTCTTCTTTAACTATTTTATAACTATTATTTTTGTTTTGTGTATTACGTTAATACAAACTACAGTGATTTTCTAACCACTCTTTTTTTTGGTTGTTGTCCAATATCTACTCAAAAGAATCGTTATTTTATTTACTACATCGTTATTTCATTTTAGTCATGTTAAGTAATAGGTATATATAATAATAATTAAATATTCATATTTAATTTGTAATATTATATTAAAACTCAAATTCTGAAAATAAACCCAAACACAAAGAATATCGGTCATATTTTCTTCTTTGTCTTTGGGCTTATTTTCATAACATTAAATTGCTCTAATAAACTATGATTCGAGAGTAATCTCAGTATCAATACATCATTTGCTTAAATTTAAGTTCAAAAAGTTATTCTCTTTTGGCTATTCTACAAAAGACAACATATAAATAGAAATAATATTGTTCAATGCTATTATCTTTAGTATTACTACATAATTAGTTTGGAAGGCTGTAACATCACAATGCATCCCTTAGGAGCGGCACTTATACACACATACCTCAACAAATGCGAATAGAGTTTCAGGCAATAGCTATATAATCAATGATGAAATAAATTTAAATAATCTCCCGAAATATTTAGTTTGTGACTTTCATAAGCCAGTTATTTAATGCTAATAGAGCGAAGTTATTTGAGATTTAGCCTTTAAATAATTGAAGCCTAATCGCGTTGGTTCAATACTGTAATATTACTCATAAGATATTACAATATGATCTCGTTAGCAAACAGATAGTAACCCATAACCGTTTATTTAAACCATGTGATAAGAACCATAAGGGTCATTTTGATAACTGATTGTAGAGTAAGAAGTAGAGTCCAGTTACACGAAGCTCAAATGTTTCCAGACTTAGTCACTGTTAAAGCTTAATAGTCATGTCATACTTGATTATATGATAATATTTTGTCCAGCAAATAATCTACTTAACATAATGATTCTTCTAAAGTAGGTACCTAATAGTTAATTTGTTAAATCTCTTGGAATAGTTTGTTTTTTATAATTATTGTAGAAATGATTGTTTTTTGATTTATTTAGTGTAAAATTAAAAATACTTATCAAAACCTACATATGCACTCATGTTTATTTATAACTAGAGACTCACCCTCGCTCCGCTTACGTTTTAGCGTTTAATGTAGATAAGATTCACAATTCCACCGTACATTATTTAGTTATATCTCAAAGGGTTTAGGCAGCGTTTTCGTTGAAAACTCCCAGACGGCTTATTTTTTTCCGACACCTCCAACAAATATCGTTATATTGTAGCCAAAGTATACAAAAACTTAACAAATTATATATTAAAACCTTCCTTGAGAATCACTCTCTCCATTGGTGAAAATAGCATGAAAATCGGTGCAGTAGCGTTTGAGTTTATCGCGAACAGGCATACAGACAGACAGACGCGGCAGAGGACTTTGTTTTATAATATGTAGTGATGTAATTTATATTACAAAAGCTCGACGCAAAGAATGTAAGCACTTTTAAAGAATTTACTTTTGTTAACATTCAGTTGAAATAATGTACGAACATCTAACCATGTCTTCTATGTAAATATTCCCACGTAATTATTGATATAACAATAGAAAAACGTGCATTAAAACCTACGATATTATTAGCTATATTATTCACTGTCCTCCTTGCGATTGTCTAAGCTGTAAAACAATTTATTTAATCCGATGCTTATTTTCACGAAGGCCGCGACACGCGGAAGATGCTTAAACGGTGAGGACGCCAAAACATAAGAAATAGTTCCTTAATTACTTTTGACAATGAATATTCTTTCAGATGAAAATTCTATTAGTTTTAATTATATAAGTATAAGTACGTCATGTCATAAAACATCTCATCCATCTATACATATAATAAAATTCTGAGTCGAATCTGTACATAATTTATTTTTTTAAATACTTTTTGCACGTTTGGAAAAAATTATGAGAGTAAAATTATTACGAAGCACGCGCACACCGACAGCTAAAAAGCGACATGATGAAGTTAGCAGCATTCCTTTTACAAACAGAGAGTTGTGACATACATATGAAATATCTAGCTATTTTTGTTGTGTTACGCCAAAGAAGTATAACTTCTTACGTGCACATAAGTACACATACACGTTTTTTTTTTGTGGAAAATCTATTTTGAAATAGTCATTATTATCGATACAGGATGAATCTATTATTTTTAGAATTTTTGTCTGTCTGTGACCGCATCACGAGAAAACCACTGGACAGATTTTCATGGAATTTGGTATGATGATAGCTGGTTATCCAGGTCAACATATAGGATACTTTTTACTGCGGGAAAATATCTTATCTCTGAGAAATCTATACTAAACGTACATATAAAAACGTAACAAGAGACGTACAATTTTTCTGAGCTGACACTCAATATCACAAAATGGTTTCATTATGGGTTATTTCGGAAAACACGCATATATATTATAGGAAGGAGTAAAACTTACCATAATTTAAGACTACAAAAACAAAACATATCATAATTATTTTTAGAGTACGAATTTAGTCCATATAAAACTTAGTACTTAAGTTAAGCAATAGTAGATTGTATTAATTAATTTTCATTCAACTAATATTATAAAGAGGTAAAGTTTGTGAGTTTGTGAGGTTATAGGGGATAATCTCTGGATCTACTGAATCGATTTGGAAGAAATTTAATAAGAAGATAGTTTGAGATCCAGGGAAGAACATAGGATATTTTTTATCCCGGAAATCATCTCTTAAGGGGGTAAAAATGGGGGTGAAAGTTTGTATGTAAAATAAACCAAGGGACGAATCCGAGCGAAGCGAGGGTGAGTCGCTAGTCTATTATAATAATAAAATTTACCAAAGTAATAATATTTTTACAGTTGTACAATACTATTTTGATAATTTTTGGACGTTTAGTATGCAATAGTGCCGACAGGAGTAGGCAGATCATAATTTATTTTTTCTGACAATCACTTCTTTATAACCTTGAATAATTATTTTTTAAGGAGCTTATATCTTCTTGCTATTTTATGTATGTCACGATAGTGGGATGGTCTGAGGTCACATTACTAATATGTTCTCTGGCAAATCTGTTAGTGTATAATATTATATTTATTTATTTGTGGGCGGCATCAATGAAAAAATATCGTAAAGCGCGTTAATACTTTATATGATCTTTTGCCCAAAGATCAAAATATACGTAGATACACTCATTTTCCCTAACAGCGTCGTTGGCATAATATTTACATGTAATATAGGTAATCTAATGGTACTTTATTTGTTGGTGTTTAACAGTGGTTATCCATATTTTATAAGGCTACAAATCACCAGGACCTGAATTCAACTTCTAGGTCGAAAGAAATTTCAAATCAAGTGAATATTTTTGTTAGTAATTTTGGAAACGAATTTTCAATGAATGAATATTAGTTTTATCCTAAACGAGACTCTAGGGAATCCATCTTTATTATTATGGTGTCCACACAATAATTAAGCTCAGGCAGTAGCAATCAGCCTGACCTGTATTGCTGTGCAGCAATCAGACAGCGTCAGATGTAAAAGTTATATAATAAAAAAGAACAAATTACGTTTCAAAAGTAATCTAATACAGTGGTTATATTTAACGTTGTCATTAGACCATTACAATGGTAATTATAACACGTATCGAATTCTTAAACGTATCATATTTTCAGTTTAGTTTATAAACTAAATATCTATAGTATTAATAAGAAGAATATTAAAATATCTTACAAATACCTATCCTATTTGTAAAATTTTTGGAAGAGTAGAAGTAGATACATACTATTTTAGATGAAGACAGATTTTCTTTTAATTTATGGTCTTATTATTCTAAAATGATCGATAACTATTTGGTGAAACTTGAAATTTGTTTTCATAACTAGTTCAATCATAACACCGTTTAGCTATCCAAACTAAAGTGCAAGAGTAAGTGAAGGTCGATTATTTACAAAGTACTTAAATAAAACACATACTTGTATGTGTATTCGGCCCTTTTTAACTTCCCACTGCTGGGCACGGGCCTGCCTTCAATACGAGGGGGATCAGGCCATTGTTCACCACGCTGGTCAAGTGTGGATTGATTCGAAAATTTGCTAGGTTCTCTCAGACATGCAGGTTTCCTCACGATGTTTCCTTCACCGTAAGGCAAGTGGTAATCAAGTTAGAAATGATTCGCACATGAAAATATCAGAGGTGCGAGACCCGGGATTTGAGCCCGCTTCACTCAGTTTCCCAAGCTAGTGCTTTACCACTGGGCTACCACTGCCTACACAAAAACACATACTTAGCACACGTGTTTTTTATACAATGTTTCGAACAGATATAGACTGACTCAAACTAAATATAAAAATGTAACATTCAGAAATTCGCCTAATAATTAATTTAGTTGAGCAAATATTAGTTTTACACAATCAATTAATGCAATAGATAAGTTTTATGAATATTCTGTTAGCAAATAGATAAGAAATCGAAGATGTTACGATGTCATGTCGTAACTTATAAAAGGTCTTTACGTTCCTATCATTGCCGCTATTGACGCTGTTCATCATTAATGATAACCAATTAAAGTGATCTGTGCTGAGTACAATGAACCCTTCATATTATTTACTTTGTAACCTAAATAACACGAATAACTTTGTTGGTGATTATGTATCGGTTGCCTTAGATAAGTTATCTTTCTATAATCAATGTTGCTAATAGAAAACTTCTTATATATAGAAAAAACATTTTCGAAAGATTTTTTTAATATAATTCATCTTATAATATTAAATGAGCAATTCTTGTATGTATGTATATAAATTTATTTCATGTATCTCAGAAACGGCTTTAATAATTTGGATCAAATTTTGTTTTTAGATAAGGTTTTGCTTTTAAAGTTTGTCCATAAAGGTGTCTTTTCTGAAAAAAAGCCATTTTTATATCTCATCAGAGAAACGCCGAAAAAATGCCAAGTGAAGCTCGATCGCTCAGGTCATCATGGTTACAGTAGATTATTTACTTAATTTTAAAATTAAAGAAAGGTAGATTATTTATTAAAAAAAAATTGTAATGGGCTTAAAAGATAAATAATTTTATTAAACTCTTAAAAGCTCTAAACTTTAAAAAGTACATTAATTTTCGATTTTTCAACAGCTTTTTTAGTTTTAAACTTTAACTAATATACGGTTTATTTAGAATGACAACTATCCAGAGTAAAACGTTAAAGTTTTAGAGCAATATATAATTCAGAAAATCATAATTTAGTAAGTTATTAAGTATATTTTATTCTAAGGAGCGAATGGCTTGAAGTGTGAGTAAACAATGTGTTGATTATGATGTAAGATAATATCTATATAAATTTTTTTATGTGACAAGTCAAGGTTGTTTGTTCTGGCCATGGCATATACACGTCCATACTTAGACCCATAAAGAAGTTATAATGAGGAAATAAAAAGTATGTAAAACTAAATTGTATAAGCAAGGTAAAAACCTCAAAAATGTCAATCACGTACAAACTGTTACGCTTTATAATTTAACATTTTTTTTGAATTATCTTAAAAGAAGTTAGACTTAATACTTATAATAATTTTGAGTGAAAATATTAATTTATAGCCAAACTTTTATAAAGTAAATCCCTTTTTATAGAACAAAATCCCTTAAAAGTAATTATTTTGCTTAGATTAGATTATTTACTTGAAAACCATACCAGAGAGAGGCCAGGTCATTCGACATATTACTAATAGTATCTTCAGAAAACATTATGAAAATCACTCACGTACATAACTAACCTCTAAATAAATAAATCAATCATTTTTTTTAATTAACAAGTATGTAGTTGATAAGTTTCTATTGTTACCTACCGGCTCCATGGTCATTATTTCCAGCTCCATGGTTCATCATAATATTTTATTCTGTTGCCACTGAATTTGCAAAGGCATTATGTAGAGGTATGAAATATTTCAGCCCACCTAATTGTTGCTTATACTAAGCTTGAAACGGACATGGGGAGAGTAAATTATATGATCGGCTTTTAGGCAAGCCATTTTACTTCCCCAAGGTCACTAAGAATAAAGAATACACGGTGGTTTTAAATAAGAATACGTCAAAGTTAAATATATATTATCTCGAAGTGAATAGACATTGCGTAATAAGCTGTGAAAAAGTGAACAAATATAATTTTAAAAGTTACTTAAATATTTTTCTTTGTTTTAAAGTAAAATGAAAACTTTAATTTGCATGACAATCTTATTATTTTAATTTATTAAAATCCACATATGACATAAAAAACTGCTTCGTTCGAAATTAATTACGAAATTACATATTTAGACATGTATTATGTAAATTAGCTATTTCGTAAGAAATTAAGTATTATTAATAATAATAATGGCCGACTTCGGCCACGGCGGCCAGTCTCATTGAGACTAGCCATGCGCAGGAGATATTATAGTGCAGCGCGTGTATGCGCAGACACAACGTGCACTCTCTATACCTGTTCACTCTCATATTCCGGTGTGACAAAGTATTATTATAACCAACCTAATAATTAATTTTTAGTCCCTCGAGGACCGCATATACGCCGGCGTGTATGACAACAATTGAATTCTCAGAAATTCGCACAGATTTCTTAGAATTTGTCCGGGAGGGGTTAAAATATATTTCAAAATTCAAATATTTTTCTATAGTGTGAAATTAGAAGCAGAAAAGAAGACACTAGAGATATGATAAGGCATTTACAATTTGATACCATAATATTTTCTATGTAAATATTTAGGTTTAGGAAACATGGTACAGTAGTTTTTTAATTGGATAGTTATTAATATAATCGATTTATTAGAATCCGATTAATTATCTATTATTAATGTTTTATATCCTTGAAGCATTATTTGCTGCTTTGTTTACACCTTAGACTAAGGAATAATATAGATAAAGACCATAGTATCATAGAACTAAGATTCTTTAAAGAAAATAAACGATTTGTATGGCAAAATCGAGAATAGTAACAAATCACGCTGTATTATTTTTGACTTTGACATTTATTTTGGCAGACTTTGTCTATATAATTTTTTACTCTAAGGTTAAAACATAAAATAGAAATTTATGTCCTTCATAAGGATCTTTTGATTTAAAACTTAAACTTGACTAACGATTTAAGTCAAATGTTACAAACATTTGACTTAAATCATTAAACTTAGATCAAATGAAGCAGTAAAAATATTTACGAGGCAGTACCCAATTATAACATAAGGAAAACTTTACAATTGTACTTTTTATTAAATTTTATAAACACCCTTACGCGTTAAGCATAAGTATAATATAAGAAATAAGTATATAATTAGTAAATTAACAGCATCAAGTTCAAAAACATTATATATCCAAATTTGATATATATATTTTTATTCTCTACAGAAAACTATGCTCATGAGTTCTAAGCAAAAAATAAATGAGCATGGATTGCATAATCCCGTCCAGCGAGGCAGACGGCGCGGCGCCGCACCTGTATAGAAGTGGGCCAACGGAACTGGTTCCGTACTTGCGTAACTTCACGATGTGCTATCCACCTTTGTTAGGGACTATAGCATCTTTGACTACTATATTAGAGTATATTTTACCGTAAAATAATATTTTACCATAAATGGTACGTAGCTTCATTAAGCCTTTACGATTGCTTTCAGTCATAACTGGGAGCGCCTTTGTTTGTATCGTAAATTATATCATTATTTATATTTGCTAAGGCAAGAAAGCGGTTAAGTCAATAGTTTCGGTTTTTACTTTCTTTGGTATACAGGTTATTTAATATTATTTTTGTCGGCGGCTTTACTCCTCGGAAAGCGCGGCGGGGATCAAAGGTAGTGGTATTAAAGGTATGTTCAGTCCCATGATTTCATAAAAAATTGTTTAGCATTTACACATGTAATTATAATATTAATATGGATATACATAATATATTTTGTTCAAGGAAAAAATATATTTTTTTTAATGATAATAAATGTATTTATTTTTTCAGTGATTCAGATCATTGATAATCTCAATATTTTAAATGTGACAAAAATATCATATTTTCCATGCAGGTTGATGAAGCTGAAAAATTTGATGAAACATAGTTCCAGCCAAATCATATCACAATAATAGTTGTATTTATATTAATCTTTTATATTAACCGAGAATATGACAACCATAACCATCTTAATAAAAAGAAAAGTAATTTTATATAGGAAGACCCATCATAATCGCTTGACGTTAATGCTGTATAAGCACTTTATGATCCATAATCCATTTTAAAAGGATGCCATTATAAGTATCATTTTGGAATAGTTGCTTTTTTTAGACCACCCATTCACTGATAAAATATAAAACGATGATATAGGTACAAGTTTATCATAAAAGCTTTTATATTTTATTTTTTAGAGTTCCACAGGCAAATAGCAAAAACGGTCATTTATAATTTTGTCCGTCTGTTTTTTCGTATGTTCATTTTACAAAGATTTTTTTGTTTTTAATTTTTTTGTTTTAATATCTTATATGAATCAATTTTCAATGGTATAATTAAAATATGCCGCTATATACATACATACATTATACATAGTACGTGTAAATGAGGTGCAAAAATAAAACTGAATAATTGGAGCCGGTGTTAATAATTTTATGTACTTAGCTTTACTAGGTCTTTAAAATGTAAAGATATTCCTAACAATTAAAAAGTAGTAGTAGTAGACCTAAACTTGATAAAAATGATTACGAAACGTATGCCCCCACTCGTTTAATAAACATGTTCAAAATCAACATAATATATGACCTTAAGGAAATATAACAGACTTTAATAATATTTTCAAGCCTCTCTAAGGTTCATTATCTTTATTAAATTAAATTTAATGAAGATAGGAATGTCTTTGTTTTACTCTACTTAGCTTATAATCATCAAATACCAATTTGAGCCTTATATAAAATAAGCTTTACTCTATACATTAGATACACAGTATGTAACCTAATTTTCTTTACAAAATCTATATTGTCTGCGCTAGACCAGAACTAACTAGATCTAGTAACTTAAAATAATCACGCATCATATTACTTAGTTATATCTATAAAAAATAAATTTATTGGCGTTGTTACGTATGTATCCGATTGCGAAGAAACTTTGGTGTGGTCACTGCTCACTCGCACGCGAATATTTCAGAAAGTTTTGTTAATGTAAGGAAGGTGGTGACTGATGATTGGTGAGTGAATTGTGTTGTTGAGGTTTTTTTATGCATGTATGTGCCTATTCAATTAAGTCATTTTCAACTTATCTTTAATTTAATAAGTACTTTTAAATCCTCTATGATACAGAGAAGTAAGTTTGGATACAGGAGGAAGTCTTTGAAACTAGGTATTTTCATGAGTAGGTACTCATTCGACTTAAAAATTTCTTTCACAAATGTTTCAGTTTTCAGGGTGAACATAGGTTATATAATTCCATTAAAATAAAACGGTTTTTTATGCAGATCATCGAAATTGTCTAAGGAAGCTAGTTTACAAAATTCTGTAGGTACTTCTACGAACCCTTACTATACCTACGGAAGTCATACTTGGCCATTTTGTTTATTTTTTAATATGACTGAATACATTTAACAGAAATATAGAACTATGGACATAATTATACTTATTATAATATTGATTCAATGATTTATTCTAAACAAACGAATTGTTTACGATTTTATAATATGTCTAATGAAATAATTTTATATAAGAAAGCTCATTTTCATAGTCAACACACGACTTTTTAAACTGTTTTTCATGTTGAAATTCTCTATATTCTATACAGATAAATAAAATTGGAGTGTCTGTTTGTAATATTAAAATAATCGCTTTTTACTCAATGCATATGGATGTATACACGGTACATATACCAAAACAACATTTTTTTAAATTTTTGTCTGTCTGTCTGTTCTGTTTGTTCCAGCTAATCTCCGAAACGGCTGGAGCAATTTTGACGGGGCTTTCACTGGTAGATAGCTGATGTTATAAGGAGTAACTTAGGCTACTATTATTATGGAAAAAAAATGAGGGTACCGCGAGAAAAATTTAAAACGCATGAAATTGTAAACAAAATCCGCGTACGGCGTACGCACCCGAGCGAAACGAGGGTAAATCGCTATATAATTTAAATGAATATATTAGAAATAGCAAGCTACTATTTATGTATAAACATAGCTAACCGCGAAAACGTACCTAGGGAGCGTGAGTCGCTACTTAATAATAAATCTAAAAAGGTACTTTCTGTATTATAATTCTTAGAACTTTTTATCGACCTAAAACCTGAGCACTACAATATTCAAACTAAATGCCAATCCATCACGCAGGTCAAGTTCAGTTTGACGTCGTGACAGCTTCTTTTTATCAGCAAATAAATCCATCTGTCATAAGTGATGCGATAACGTTCTATTTAGTGTTTATTGAATCAATATTTTCACTCGACTTGCCATGTATGTTGTAGTAAAGGAGAAAGTGCATATGACATATTTGCTTTAATTGTTAATTATGTTTTAAAATGTATTACTAGTTACACTTGTAGGTATGTCAATTCAAGGCTGCTTCAAACTCGTATATCAATTAGAAACTTGGTATATTTTTAAGAGTATCGATACTTAAAATATTAAGTTCCGAATATAAGTAGTGTAGTACTGGTAGACAAGAATTGTATTGTCTTCTTATAATGCATAAACATTTTCTTAAAAAACTGACATAATACAATCTATAATAGTCATCATCACCTATATCATCATTAAGAACGAATATCAATGTCAAAGAGCGTCAAACAGCTCTTATCTGTCCTCTCCTTTATCGCAAATAGAAAAAAATGTATAGAATTGGCATAAATATCTCATGACATATAGTTAAAAATATGCCATTTCCATACATTTTGTTAGTTTTCTACATCAAAACAATTAAAAAAATTGATAAAATAAAATCTACTTACTTTAAGGCAACATGAGTCTCAATCAATTATTCAAAGAGTTCTAATATCAGCCTTTAAATTTCAAGCTCTAACGTGTCTATTATTAATAGTAGTAGTAACAAAGGAAATATACTTAATGAAGCCATCAACATCAATCATTTTGTAATTAACCCTTTTTTAAAATTATAAAAAATGATAGGTATGAATAAATAACAATATATCATCGTAATCTTTATTGTATATATAAACAATAAGTAATTATGTGGTGTTAATTATATGCTACTTATACTATATGATACTTTATGTATTACTTAAATGCTTTATGTGTTATCTAGATACTTACCCTCGCTTCACTCGGGTGCTTCCCTATGTACGAATAATTCCGTAATACATTGTTTATATATAACTATTGGTGAACGCGGCGCACCAGTAAAGCTCCCAGTCGGCGTGATTTTTTCCGACATCATCTACAATCATCGTCATATTTCAGCCAATTTACCCAAAATCTTAATGAATCCATCCATTGATATAAACCGTATGAAAATCAGTTTGGTAGTTTTTGAGTATGGTACTTCTCTTAGATTCAAATTCTGGAGTTTAAAAACTGGTGGTGTTACTTCCCCTCACCTTGGACCACAATCGTCAGTCCTATGTCCTTGACTTTTCTCTGGTTGACACAACCAGAGAAAAGTCAAGGACATAAGACTTGCAGTTCTAGCGAACTATAAGGATATGAAAATAAAGAGGCAAATGTTGATATCATAATATACAAAAATCTTATAAGCAACCAAGGTTTGGTACATATTTAAGTTACTAGTTCTAAATGTACATATTTAATGTAATCTTATATAACTAATATATGAATTCTTAGCAAATTAAATATATTTATTGAGCGTGCACAACAACTTTTGTGCAAATAAATAAATACGTTTGCATATACGTTATATACGTTGTGGCGCCTGACATTCATATTAAATATTAAATAGAACTAAGTCATAGATCACGATAAGTTATTTTCATACAAATAGTTATATCACGATCCACCCGTGTGTATTTTAATTAGTTCATCTCACGTCACTAACAAGCCAAATGTGTTTATAAATAAAATATTCACCCTTAAGGGCTAAGGGGCTTAAGTTTTTTAGACAAAGACATCATTATAATATTATATAATCTGTGACACCATATCTGCATAGTTTCTTTACAATTTTACTTTACTTATTAATTACCAATCTATCGATTATAGAATATCCATTTTACAAAACTAGACATTTTGATGATTCAAAATTACCCAATGTTCTAATATTTCGTATATTATTCGTATCATCCATATATGTATTTTGTAATAGCAAATTTAAAGGTCAGTTCACACTCGATAAATGGTGACATGACAAATTGAGGCCCGTTCTGATAACTGCCGATAATGAAAACGTATGTCTTTATTGACCCTTATTGATTGGAGAGACGACGAAGCCTAGTATGTTTTGAGCATACCTACATTGTTATTTTCTATAACTAATATACCTATCTAATATATAAATATCTCGTGTCACGGTGTTTGTGATCGCACTCCTCTGAAACTGCTCGACCGATTTTATTGATTTCTTTTTGTATATTTGGTAGGTATGAGAATAGGCCGTAAAGTAATTTTCACCCTCCCACCCCCACTCCCCATTTTTTAATCGCGATTTTAGTATTTTTGTATGAACAATATAAATACACGCTGTATAACATAAAGCCAAAGAGATACTTTTGTATATTGAATGCGGGCGTACCCGCGGGTTCTGCTAGTAATAATATAAGTATTATATTGTATTAGTGTCGAAATCGTATGAGACTTGAATAGTTTTGAAGTATTAAAATGATATGTAAGTATGTATTTATTTAGATCTTTATAAGTGACGATAATTCCCATCAAATTACGTTATTTTATAAACAATCTAGTATAATACTATACTAGTATATACTGATATTAAAAACAATCTAGTTATTAAATAACTTAGTTATTGAAAACTTTAGTTTAAACAGAATTTAATATTTTTATACTGAATCGTATAAAAATAAAATATAATTAAGTTTTATTTTATTCTTAGTGTTGAGTTTAAGTACTAAGCATTTAAATGAGTAAGTAAGCACGTGACTTTGTTCGTTAGTTTTTTAAACCTTCTACAAATTACCGCATGAAATAGTTAACATTACCGCATACTTACCTATTCGGTTTGACACCCCACACTTAATGATTATTTTTATTGCACATAATAAATGTATTATTTGATATGTATTTTTACAATTACGGTTATTATTACACTGTATTATAATAATAACTGCCTCGATGGTCTAGAGGCTAACAAGTACGGTCATAGATCCGGAGGTCCTGGGTTCGAGTCCCGAGTTGGGCCAAGTTTAGTCATTGAGTATTTCTATCAAGAAATTCTAAGTAATAGCCCGGAGTTGACAAGTTAGCGGTTTTTAACCCCTGTGCCTCGGAGAGCATGTTAAGCCGTCGTCTCTGTGAGATTGGCCGCCGTGGCCGGAACTGGTCAGGAGGATATTATTGTTATATTATAATGCGATATACATTTAATTTATCTTTACTTTTGACTTCCCAAAAGGAGGTACGCTTTGTGGGTATTTTTTTTATTTTAAACATGTTTTTGTTAGCTTGTATAGGTATAAGTTTATATAGAAAACATTTAGAATTTTACCTACTTCTAGCGGTCGTATCGATTATGCAGATGACAATATTCTTATTAATTCTTTTGTAAAAAAATCCGATAATATAACAATATTTAAGGTGAGAATAACGCGTCCTTTTACATGCTGTATAAGTTTCCTACTTTACAATTTGCTTAATAGTGTGTTCTATCATTTTAATTAAACGGTTGTTAATTATATCAATTACATTGTTCATTATTGTAACAAGAGAAAGTACTGCCCGAGTAAACACTAAGGCGGGATGTTTGATTTAGATACTGTGTGAATTGGACCATTAAACATATTGAGGAAGTATCAGCACGCTTCATTTTGATGCATCTATATTTTTCTTCTTTAAATTGTAATTTGAATAATATACAACTTTTAATACCTACAGAGAATTATATAATAAATGAAAATAATAATAAAATATGGCAAAAACCTCAACTGCAGAGTGATAGTACTAAGTACTAACATGATGTCAGCGTACGCTTCTTGAATAGCTTATACTTTAAATTGTAAGTATGTTTATTTACATTTAGGTTAAGTAATATACACTTTTATGCACAATTTCTGCTCTTTTCTTTTATTTTCTGTATCCTTCTCTATAGGTTGCCTATAAGAGATTGCTTTTAGTGATAAGGCCGCCTTTTTCATTAAATACCGTGACAGAGTAGTAATTCATAATGATGTCCTACCGAAAAAAACCACTCTGTTACAGTGTTTTCTCGAAAATAGCCACAAAACAAACAACAATACGGGCATGAAAACAAAGATTAAATGATCCAAATGAAAATTAAATGCATTTGCAAAAAAATATCTAACACTGAAATAAAAATATTGTTACTTGAAAAACTCGAAAAACTGAGAAACACCAATTCATTGTCACAAAAAAAGAAGAACGACCCAAATATGTTAATTTTTTTTTGCACATTGTTTAAAAAATATTTTAACTTTCAATCATTCAATTATTCATTCATCAATACAAGTACTTAATAAATATTAATTTTGTAATTATTATTTGGTTCAGGAATCAATGAAAAATGAAAATAAATCGCGACATAAGCTTTATCTTAAATTTAGGTTATCGCTTGAAATTTCAATCTGTAAACTCAGATGAGATCTATAATTAAATATCCCGTTTAAGTTATTTTTTGTATGTCGATTGGTTGTTGTATCTATCACTGTTGTGCATATCAATTATGAACAATCGAATTTCAATACTATATAACTAATGTTAAGTAGTTGCAATTTACTAGGAATAAATAATAAATAAATATGTAGGGACATTAACACACAGCACTATTTAGTTCCTTCTAGGCTTGTGTTATGGATACCAGATAGTTGATACACTACATTTTTTTAAGAGATTCAGTGACCAACGAGCAGACAGACCACCTGATGGAAAGCAGTTCCTGTCGCCCATAACACCTACGGTTCATGCACTTAGGTTTTAAGTAACAAAAATGCAGAACCACAGGTGCGTTGTCACTGTGAGGACTAAGATGATATGCCTCTCGCCTGTAATTGCGCTGGCTACCTTATCCTTCATACCGGAACACAACTATGCAATCATTGTTGCTTGGCGGCAGAAATAGATAAGGGGGTGGTACCCATCCAGTCGGACTCCTCAGGCTTGACAGAGTCCTACCACCGGTAAAAATATGTATATAGAATACTTTAAATACATGCATATTATAAATATAAACACCCATGAGTGGAGTACATACATTCGTGCTCATCACACAAATGAATGACCCCAGCGGGACTCGAATCCGCGACCGCTGGCACAGCAAGTAGGGTCACTACAAACTGAGCCAAACGTGTCATCAAATAGGTAAGTTGACAGATTTTAGCATGCAAGAAAAAGCTTTTAACCTACTGTTCTATGTAGAAACCACATCTTATGATACAGTTTCCATTAAAAGTTAGGTAGTGTTTTATGATTACTCATTTAAAACAGCAATTTCATTTTAACGATGAGTTTTAAAATCATTGATTATCGAGGACATGTCTGCATCCGTGCTAAGGTCCCTTCAATGTCGAATTGATCCGCAATTGTTACAATTATTTCGATAATTTGAGTATCGAGGCCGCATGTTTAAATGATATCAAATATAAAATATATTTTAATCCTAACTGCTAATTGATAAGGTTCAATTTGGCATGTAGTTCAATAAATTTAATCCTCACAGCTGCAGTGAAAATTTTTAGTTTACTGTAAATTTTTTTTATGCTCTGCTAAAAATAATGTTGATGTTATTATGGCCATTTTATTTTATTTTCTCGTTAACTTGTTTTAAATTAATATTATTGGATGTAATATACATTAACAGATTATATAGCATTATGATTTCACCAATTTGGATTTTAAAGTGAAAAGTCGTTCTTGGTTTACTTAGTCTATATCTATCTATACATATAATTAAATCGTAGCTAAGCCGAATCTGTCATCATTAAATATTTTTTGGAAAATCTTATTGGAATACACATTATTATCAAAACAGAGGCCGAATCTATAGTTTTTAGAATTTTTGTCTATCTGTCTGTGACCGCGTCACGGAAAAACCACTGGAGGGATTTTGATGAAATTTGGTATGATGGTAGCTGGTTATCCAGGTCAACATATTAAGGCGGGAAAATATCACATCTCAAAGAAATCTTTACTAAACGTTAAAACGTAAGTAGGGGCAAACCCGAGCGCAGCGAGGGTGAGTCTCTAGTGTCATATAAAAACCTAAATTGTACTGGTAAGGTTCTAGAACGTGAATAATATTTGTTTCATCTACTCCGGCTATGATAAAGTACGGTGTATAACTTCTAATAAATGAATAGCTAAAATATAGTCTTTATTATGCGATAATTGATAACAGAATTGAACTGCGGTCTGAAGAATTCAATAGTAAGGAAAATAAACAAAAGAAATTGCCTTAGTGTTATACTCAATAGGTATATTTGAAAAATTATACAAAAATCAAAGCAAGAACAAATAAAAAAATATTAATATTTTGAATGACGCGTTATTAATTTATATTTAACTTCAATTTCAATTGTTTTGAGAGTATATTCAACGTTATTGATAAGAGCATCGTTAGGTGAAAACTCCCCTCTCTATATACTAACTTATTCACCATAATGCGTTCACCATAAGGGACATTACTAATATATCATTATGTATAGCAGACTTTAGATTATTATTTTCCATATAGTATCACATATTACCTACATACACAATACGTTAGATCATTAAGACTGTTTATTTATTATTATAGTACATACTTAAATAAACAGGGAGCTATTGTAACTACGAGTATAAGACATCCCCCAAAATACATTATCAATAAAAATAACTGAATTATTAACACTTTAATCTATAATAAAATATAATTACTATTTACAGCATTTCGTATTCATAAGTGAAGGCATCTAATCTTTGGTCATTGTACGCACATCTAAAAACTAAAAGCTCTATTATTTCCTGCATCGACAAAGGGAATTATAATACGACATCATCTGAATAACAATCGTGGCATTTATATTAGAAACGTTACTTCTATTATTATATGGACAATAAACAATTGAGATATGTGCAACAAGTTAAGGTGAGAGCAGATCTCAGTCAATACTGTTTTAAATAAATGAAACGTCCTTATATAAAATGAGATTTATATTGACGGTGAATGTATTCAGCCCTTTTTAACGTCCCACTGCTGGGCACGGGCCTCCCTTCAAGACGAGGGGAATCAGGCCATAGTCCACCACGCTGGCCAAGTGCGGATTGGCGGACTTCACATGTCTTTCGAAAACTTGCTAGGTTCTCTCAGACATGCAGGTTTCCTCACGATGTTTTCCTTCACCGTAAGGCAAGTGGCAATCAAGTTAGAAAATGATTCGCACATGAAAATGTCAGAGGTGCGAGACCCGGGATTTGAACCCGCTTTACTCGGTTTCCCAAGCGAGCGCGTTACCACTGGGCTACCACTGCCTCCGGTTGACGGTATATTTTCTGAAAGACGATTTTGTTCTTCAATTTTTTTTATATATTTTGGTAACATCATTATTATGTATTGGTTGATTATATGAGAGTTTCAGTTTACCCGTAATCATGTCGAAATATGAGGAACTCTTAAAAGTAAGTGCTAAATATGGTAAATATTCCGTTTCACGTCATAATAATATTGTTAGTGACCATCAAAGTTTAAAGACTTTGATTTTGACGTTGACTACTGGTTGGTTTGTTGAGTGATAATCATGAAACAACGATAGTCCTGTGTTAAAAATGATCATAATTCATGAATTTTGAATGTTATTTATGTTTATTTTTTAAATTTATATAGGCTTGGACTGTCATTTTCCTCAGTAAATAGACTGCATAGCCAAAATGAATATACAAG
The DNA here is from genome assembly GCA_033884665.1 of Argynnis bischoffii washingtonia. Taxonomy (NCBI): domain Eukaryota; kingdom Metazoa; phylum Arthropoda; class Insecta; order Lepidoptera; family Nymphalidae; genus Argynnis; species Argynnis bischoffii. The sequence goes on along the minus strand of CM066624.1, from coordinate 9,893,915 downwards.
CCTCGTTCGTGGCTTACCATGGAACTAGATGGTACTGTGTGTTAATGTCGTAACATATTTATTTATTTATAAAATAAAATAAGCTTTTTTTTTAATTGGACCAGGAGTTTCAGAATGTTCATTGGACCGTGGTTAACACGTGCAGATAAACAAAAATACCTGCTTTATATGTTAGTATAAAATTGATGAAGGCTATCTAATATTACGCCGATGCTTGTACAAGTGAAGTAGGTAAGAACTTTGGGATTGGAATTGTAGGCAAAAGCAAGTCAATGTATTTGAACTATTTTTGGAGTCTTCGTAAATATACATTTTAACTATGATACTAAAGCTCAAACACATCTATCTATATGCACAATATGTTTAAAGAGGGGTTTTCTAAAAAAGTTTTCTATTTATTTATTTATTTTATTTTTATTTATTCTATTCTTTACCTATTAATATATACTCGTACGTATACTGTTTGAATTGCGTAAAAAATATAGATATATGTATATATATATATATATATATATATATATATATATATATATATATATATATATATATATATATATATGTAATAGACTATATATACATATATGTACAATGTAAATACATAGGTACAGAAAAGTAGGTTAGTATTGTAAAAATAAAAAATATGTAACCCTTACTTCAGAAATGAATGATTGATTCAGTACTTTTTTGCGTGAAACGCGCACATCGATTTGAAAGTTAGTTTTATTATAGGTATAGGTAAGAATAGATATTGCGAGTGTACCTTATATAGACATATACTGTTGAGGACTTTTCTGTAGGCCTTTTCAAGACCTACAATTTTTTATTGCATTGTTTTGATGTGTGTCTTACGGTTTAGCCAGCGGAACGATTCTAAGGAGGACTCAATAAAACCAAATATTGTGTTTTTTCGCGGGAAAGAAAGATTTTCCTGAAGTAAAATGTATATTATATTGACCCGAGTAATAAGTTATCACTTCACCAAACGTTGAAATCTAATGATTACAAACGCGCACACACGTACAGACAAACAGACAAAAAATTTTATAACTATAGTTTTGAGGTCTATATTGTGTAGGTACATAATATGTTACAGTCATTATTTTTAAAAAATATTTCATGTACAGATTTCGCTAAGTTACTGCTTTATTATACTATAGATTACACCTAAATTGCAATAATTACATATTTTATTGCAAACAGTTTAGCTATTGACATATAAATGACAAACAATAATATTATTTAATTAAAGCATTAGTAACCTAGGGGCCGTACTTAAATTACGTAACGCAATTTAAAGAGCTTTTTAATCCCTCCCCCCCCCGATGTAACAGATCGTAACAAAATGTCAACCTCCCCTCCCCCCTAGCCAAATGTACGTAATTTTTTGTTATGGAATATCGTCATTGCATAGTATTTAATTAAAATCAAACATATATTTTTTATTTATTACTTATTTAATTACATTATCACTTAGCAATGTATTTTTTCAATATCTAAAAAAAATAAAGTAAAAATTAATTAATTAAAAATAAAAAAAATTAAAATTAATTTAATTAAAATTAAAATTAAAATTAATTAATTATTACATATTTTTTTTTAATAAAGTAACTCAAAATATTTTTCTCTTATAACTTTTTTCCATTAATGACCTAAAAATTATAGATTCAATTGGAAAAATTACGTACAAGCATTAAAAAACCCCCTCCCCCGAACCATAACGAATGGTAACAATCGAGCCTTACCCCCCTCCCCCCTTGCGTTCGTTACGTAATTTAAGTACGGCCCCCTACTATCTCTTACTTTTATAAGAACTTTCTTTTTTATGTTTCTCTTTATGGAACACAGTAAAAAATGTTATTATTACCTCTCATGTAAAGAATTTTAAAACATAATATGATTATTTTTTAAAATTTTAAACAAAGTCAGAACAAGTAACTAGTATTATTTTTAAATATATTTTTCAGGTTAACTTTTAAAAAATAACTCGTTATAACACTACTTCTCTCTCTAATTGGATCCCAGTGAGAGGAGCACTACAAAAGTATTCAGACACTAGAAGTTTCCCTCCTAATTAACGGAAATACTTATACTACGATTATAATTGGGTACTCTACAGGTTGATGACTCCCAAAGTACTGGGTTCATTTGTCCAAGTAGCAATTTACGATATGATTTTATCTTTTTTATTGACATCGAAAAATATTGCTTCATATGTATATGTAAAGCTTCTTTTGGGGGTTGACTTTTAAAAGAAATACTTTCTAATTATCTATATCGTTATAGATATAGGCCTTTAAAATTGCATCTATCTATCCAGCATTTTCACACATTGTCGAATCTATTATAATATTTATTAACAATTAGCGACTCACCCCGCTTTGCTCAGGTTTGTCCATAGGTACGTTTTAACGGTTAGTATAGAATAGATAGATTATATATTATATGATTTATAACCTATAGCCTTCCTCAATAAACGGGCTATCTAATGCAAAAAGAATTTTTGTAATCGGATTGTATTCAGCCCTTTTTAACGTCCCACTGCTGGGCACGGGCCTCTCTTCAATACGAGGGGGATCAGGCCATAGTCCACCACTTTTTGATTGGCGGACTTATCGGATTAGTAGTTCCGATTAGCGGGTTCAAACAAACAAATTCTGCCTCATTGTAATATTAGTATAGATTATACAAAAACAAAAATCTACAATTAAAATATTAAGTAAGTAAGACAAAACTTAAGACTGTCTTGCTTAATGTCTGCGACAATACAATCAGTGAGCTGTGAGATGTATGCGATGGCAAATAGCCCGCGTCCGGCGGCTGTCAACTACATAATAGTATTCTAAGGGCGACACTGCCATAAGTCTAATGTAGTCTAGGAGTAGGTTTTTATAATGCCCTGTATTTTGAAGTATTATTTACGCTTAAGTTTTGATTCACCTTCGCCTATGTTGACCATAGTTTGTTTCAAGTCATTAAAGCTGTAAAATTAGATTTTATAGATGTTAATTTTAAGATAATGTATTAAATATAAAAGTGTGTGCTTTAATATAAAGTAAGCTTCGTTTTATTATATTATATATGTAATATAAATTAGTACCTAACTGACATTTATTCCCGTACTTAAAAAAAAAACACGGAATATTTATTTAATGTAATAATATGTTAGAATACAGCTGACTCCTGAACTATACAGCATAAAAGGTAGGTAAACTACATTCCATAGCGTAGTTTTGCACTGTATGAATTACGCATAGTTACGTAACTGGGCCTTGGTTGACCGCAGCTGGCCACCCTGTCAGTTTATGTTACCTGAAATATCTAGATCGCACCTTTATCGCATACAAATATCTGGTGTATGGTATCATTCATTTTAGTATGATGCTTCCTTGAACACGACTCTTAAAGAAATAAAGACGTAGACATGATTATATTATGTATTTGATGACAATAGCTCAGTACGCAGTACTTCTTTTAAGGGAGGGTGTGCACTGTGCATTCCTAGGTATATTACCTAGTTAATTTTTGTATTGAAGATTAAGTTTGCTCTTTTTCTCTTATGCATAGTTTCTTTATTCACTTAAAATTTAGTATAGGTAGAGAGCAAGTTGTGAGACAACTCTTTATTATATCCTTTTCTGTCTTATATATTTTAGCGGATTTTTAGTAGGTACTCTATTTCTATAGCATATATCAAAAATTATTTGGGAAAGTGCATACTAAAATTAAAGATCAATTAAATATTATATTTTAAAGTTTTAGTTGTGGCGTAATTGTCGAAAAACACTAACTAAGAAATGGAACAAAATTTTAATATTATATATTATTAGCGACTCACCCTCGCTTTGCTCGGATTCGTCCCTAGCTTGCTTCCCAATACAAACTTTCATTTCCATTTTCACCCGCTTAAGGGATGATTTCCGGGATAAAAATTATTTTATGTCCTTCCCAAGGTCTCAAACTATCTTCTTACAAAATTTCATCTAAATCGGTTCAGTAGATCCAGAGATTACCCCTACAACCCCACAAACTTTACCTCTTTATGATATTAGTATAGATTACCTAAACAAAAATGTTTAACCATTTAACCACGTAGTGTTAATTTATATGCTACAGAAATGAAACTGTTAATATGAACTTTACTAGTATCATAAACTTTTACATAATTTTACATCAATATTATTAAGGCCTTGAAATGTGAAGGAGCTCTGCTTGTTGTGCAAACGAGTCCTATCTTGAGCCTAGTAATTTCCAATTATTTTAGTTGACCTTAATGTATAAAGAATATTGCTACAGTTTGCAAAAACTCAGTAGTTCGTTATGTTTGTATTTTAAATTTTTATGACTACGTATTATATTATAATTGGATACACTATTAGACATTTTGTTTGACGACCTGTATCTCAGAAACTATTTACTGATCGGATTTTCATTAGTAACGGGTTTTTTTTTTCGGAATTACCTTAGATACTAAACGATACTAATGATGAATTAAAGATGGCAGGTTCCAAATTGTAAAAATTCCATTGTATCATTTGGCTATGAAACTTTGGCTCATGTTAACTTAATAACATATTGATCTTTGTTTGCAACTTTCTGTCAATATAAATAAGATAAAACAAAATGTCAATTAAAAAAGTAACAAAGTGCTCTTTAATGTAATTTATCATATAAAGCCGTCCTTTTCGCTTTATCCACCTTTCACTGCTCATTGCCTAACATCTTTGTAGCGCTGAATCATTGTTACAGCGTACAAATTACAGTAAGACAACATTTTTTTACCATCTCGCACTTTTTCTTTGACAGGAAATCTGAAGAAACCATATAATTTGATTAACATCTGCTCTCTCTCTACGTACTCTGCGTTATGTCTTGCTACGAATAAATTTTCGTAGTTTCTATCTCTTAGTTTAGCATTAATGTTTTTTAAATATTTTTACTGTTGAAGAGGATACTTTTTATATTGATCCATCACAGTTTTGTCTTTTTGGGATATACTTCTTGAAGAAGAATTCTTGCTACAATTAAACCATAATAAAAATTATAATTCAGTCAACTAATATAATGACATATGTTAAAATATTATCCAAGTCATAAATAGGGAAAATGTATTGTTATTTATTGTTCACTGTATGTTGTGACCGTTACTCAATTATATGGCACGTATGCTAGTGCATACGTGCCGCATATATGGAGGCATAGTTTTGTGGAACGTCATAACAACATTAATTAGGCTTACTTCCAAGCCTTACAAATAAGTATACAAAATACTATGGTGATGAACGTTGTCATCATATACTATAAAAATGTAATCTCATCATATACCTACTCTAAATAATAATGTCTAAGATTTATGCGAATATATGATATTGGAAATGAAACTATCTTTTTCGATTTCGTTACACTTTTATTTTATAATTTTCACGAAAAGAGCTAAGGTTTTAGAAGTCTCAGAAATTATTGTATAGTTCTTACAGATGGTATCTATCCACTAAATTACACAATAATTTGGTAAAAATAAAAAAATAAAACAGAAATACCGGACAGTATTAATTGTTAATATTAAAAGTTGTAATAATTTTTATAAGTTGTATGATTGAATAATAAATATTATTTCATATTGGTTACTATTTTTATAATTCTAACAATTTTTGAAGTTTAAAAAAAATTACGAAAAAAACCTCTTCGTTTGTTTTATACAAAGAAGAAAACAAATTTTTCTTCTTTATATTATCTTATTCTTAAAATAAAACAAATAAATATTAAACTTCATCTACGTTCTACATACACAATTTACTTAGTCTATGTCATTTATTTAGTATGAATGGTGCGAGTGGCGGCTAATTATAGCAATGCAATGACCTAATGATAACCCCTATATTTGCAACTGTTTGCAAATGTTCTCGCATTAAGTACTTAAACAATTTATTTATGAGACCATTTTGATTTAGTAATTGAATTTTTATATTTAGTACAGATAAATATTTACAATACCCATACTTAAATTTTATGTGGTTTTCAGACTATTGAAGCATAAAGCTTCTAATATAATCTAATACCTACAGATTACCTCCTCGCTGGTTCACTTGAAGGTATTGTTGTTTATGTAATATTTAGAATCGGTTCAATACTTTTAGGGATTATTTATTTATATATTTCTACATTATTGTACGCCACAATATGACAAAAAGACATGAAATAAAGAATTACCTTTAAGATACAAACAAAACTTATTTAAGCTGTATTAATAGAATAGAAAAGAATTTATTATATACTACTGACTTACACTCGCTCGCTCGGGTTCGCCTCTAGAAAAACAAAAACAAATCTATCCTACGGCCCTGAAATGTAGGTACGGGAAAAGTACCTACATTTTTCCGAGATAAAAAAATTAGCATATGTGTATTTCTAATATGAGCTATATTGTTGTAAAGTTTCATTAAAATCCATTCAGTAGTTTTTGCGTGAAAGAGTAACAAACATACATCTATATATCAGACATCCAGACATCCATAAATCCTCACAAACTTTGGCATTTATAATATTAGTAGGATTATGGAATAAATATACATAATATGATCATCGTGCTAGAGAAATGAAGACGTTTAAATTTTAACGTCCAGTAAAACTTAGAGTTTAGATTTTTTAGTTTGCTATAAAATTAATATTATATTACCAAATCATTAACATTTCTTATGAGTAATATACTCATCAAAGTGCTGTACTTCTAAGGATTTTATTATCTATACAGATTAATAAAATTGATGTGTCTGTTTGTAATGTCAAAATAATATCTTTATACTAAATGCATATGGAATTATATACGGTACTTAGAAAAACGCAATTTTTAAATTTTTTGTCTTTTTCTGTCTACCTTCTATCTGTCTGTTTGTTCCGGCTAATCTCCGAAACGGCTGGATCAATTTTAACGAGACTTTCACTGGCAGATAGCTGATGTTAAAAGGAGTAACTTGGGCTACTTTTATTTTAGAAAAAAAATTAGGGTTTCGCTCAAAAAAATTATAACGTACCTGGGGACACATCCGAGCGAAGCAAGGGTTAGTCACTAGTACTTTTAATAAAAATTTATTCATATTCATATGTATAAATTGAATAGATTATAAAAAAAATATAAAGTGACAACAATGTTGCTCTAAAACGAAATTCATTTCGAAAACGATTAAAATTAATTAGAAGATTTTTTTAATCTGCTCTATAGTAATAAAAATGGAAACGGGTGTAAAATGTAAATTTTTATAGTCAATTAATATTACTGGAAGGTTTCATATTGAGAACGTTTATCGCTTAGGCGAATGCGTGACGAAATTATTTCAAAAAAAATTCTTGTATCACGTATTACAAGTTCTCACAACATATTTTGTATTTAAAGTGACTGTAAGACTAAAAAGTTAATAAATTATTGTTTATAATATGACTATTTTGTAATAAAAAATAATATGATGTATTAAACACTTTCTAAAATACTTACAAGCGAAAACTATGCTTAGATTTCTTCACTGCATAGTATAAAACAAAGTCGCTTCCCGCTGTCTATCCCTATACATGCTTAGATCTTTAAAACTACGCAACGGATTTTGATACGATTTTTTTTAATAGATAGAGTGATTCAAAAGGAATGTTCATATGTATATTACATGCATAATATAGGAGAGAAACACTGATAATTTTAGAGGTTTCTAATGTGCTGTCGTAAATAAACACGTTTTTTTGCGTTTACATTGCAAACGCTGGCTGAACTCTACGAGATAGATCAAAATAATGTACTACAGTATTGTACGCCTTAAAAAAGTCTACAAAAAAGTCCGGAATGCCACATGTCTGTCTCTTAAGGATAACATACTATATCCATTTTACTATATCCAAGCTAGGGACGAACCCGAGCGAAGCGAGGGTGAGTCGTTAGTCTATGATAAAATAAGGCAAGTTAGAATAAGAAAAAAAAATAATGTTTAAATTATATTTTAGTAGAAATAGTAGGTACAAGTGACTATTTACTTTATGTAGTTTTTGCTTTTATTTCATTTTAGTAACTCATGAGACCAATTTACTTTTCCAAGGATGTAGCATGCAGGTGCTGGGGCTGGCTACATCGCACTTCAAAAATGCTAACGCGAAACAGTGCCTGTAATTTACATAACGCATTTTAGTTTAAAGTCCTTACGATACGCATCTCCACTCTTCTTCAATACATAAGATATAATAAAATATGTTTCGGAAGAATGTACTTAGAATGTAAAAATGGCAGTTTTTGTTAATCAAAAAAATGTTTAAAAATTAATAGAAAGATTTTGCTATTTGTGTTTACAAAAACTAAATTTCTTTCATATCTCGAAAATCAGATATTATTGTCCAAATTCAATATAATTTGGCAATGGCTTAATCTGATGTTAAGTCATACATTCATATGATACTTCCTTTAATATCTAGGTCATATTTGTTCGCACGACACGCGAGAAGAGGCTTCTTTGTATAAGTAATTAAATTTAAATTTTATCGTATTGCTTTAGTAATAATATTTTAGTAGCATCTTTTGTTGGTTTAGCATATCAATGAGTCTGTGTATCGCTCAATTTTGATATGACAAGCTCATCTACAGAATAGTACCTATAGTACATGTTACTCAGGAATAGTCTACATTTTTATAAGTGAAAATTTTTAGATTTTTTTTATGGACCCAGAGACTTTCCTCTACAAACTAAGAAAAGATCTTTCACTATGTCAACTGAAAACCAACTATCGACTACAGGACACAAGCTTTTCCAAAGATTTACCGGAGACAACCACAATTATCCAGACATACCCTCTCCATGGCTCTTAAATTGATATGGAGCTTTCTTTTAACATCTACGTCTACATTCCTTATATTCATTCATTAATTTCCTTATAGTCTTCCATAGACATGGGTTAAATTGCAGTATGGAAATTCAACAACTATTTTACCTCATCTATATATATTTTTAGCCTTATCTATATAGATTTATTAAGTTCATCAAACACCATACTGAGGTGAGAGGTCCTAAAGTCTTAGCCATGAATAATAAAATCGAAGGTCGATGAGGTACTCATCATTTAAAGTTTAGGTCGAATTCGTTCCGACCTAATACCTTATAAACATTTAACAAAAAACAAAAAAAAACAGCATTTATGTGCATGTCCAATACGTTCCAATACAAGAACTTAAAAACATTTTAACTTTTTTTTTTATGGTACTCAGTGATAAACGAGCAGACAGTCCACCTGATGGAAAGCGATACCTGTCACCCATAACACCTACGGTCCATGCACTTAAGTTTTATGTAACAAAACTGCAGAACCGCCGGTACGTTATCACTGTGAGGACTAAGATGATATGCCTCTTGAAGTAAGTCTACATGCAGAAGTAAGTGATTTCGGGCAAATAACATCTACCTGTCGTACTGCTGTCCTAAAGTCAGACTGATATTAGTCGGTCGTGTGTTCATATAAACAATTCTTTACATTTAAGTTAACTTTAATGTATCAATGATACTATAGCTTGTAAAAATTATACGCCATTTATAGATACACAAGGAGGAGCAAACAGTTAATAATGACGGTTATATGATGATATTGTTAACGACTATCCGAATTCGCGAGTTCGATTTCTTTAAAGAGTAAATAATTGCAAGGTTTAGCAAAAACCTAATATTAGGATGAAATGAACAATATACGTGTATTTGTTACTCCTTTATAAGGAAATGGCTGAACGGATTTTGATGAACTTTAATACCCAAATAGACTATGACCTGGAACTAGGGTTACTGTTAGTAATGAAATATGTCAAAGGTGACAAAAAAACAAAAAATAAATATTGTACATAATACAAAAGGTTGAGGCAAGCATCAAAGCGAACCGAGGGTATTTCACTAATCTATACAAATATTAAAATACTTAGTCGAATCTGTACATTAAATATTTTTTAGAAAATCTTATTGAAATAGTCATTATGATCGATACAGAGGCTAACTCTATAACTTTTAGAATTTTTGTCTGCCTGTCTGTCTGTGATCATATCACGAGAAAACCACTGGACAGATTTTGATGAAATTTGATATGATGATAGCTGGGTCAACATATAGGATATTTTTTACTATGAGGAAATATATCATCTCTGAGATATCTATACTACACGTTAAACCGTAACTAGGGAAGCACCCGAGCGGAGCGAGGGTGAGTCGTTAGTGTTTTTATAAATTCAAGTAAACAAATACAGAAACAAAATAACTCTAGCAACAAATTGTTTAATTTATGTACAAAACTCGCTTAAAATATGTTTCCATACATTAATCAACTCGTGACTGTGGCAGGTTATTTCAAGCTTTCGATGTATGTTGATTGATTCAGCCTCATATCCAGAATCGAACGGATATTGAGTCGTGATTCACTGGACATAGACCTTTACCCTTTGGGACTGAGGTTCCGTAAGAAATATTGTATTGGGGAGACGCTCGATAATTTTAATATGTTTTCTGATCACCTTTGACGTTTCTTTAATGTTGTTTTTATCTTCATTTAGTCAATCAATTTGTTACAAAGTAATATCCGATTCTTTAAATGGTTTACGTTTTATTTGATAATATATGTAACTTAATATACGTTTATATTTTTAACATTTAATTATTTTATCAAAGGTTAGGTATACCTTGACACCGTGTGTATGGTAACGGGTAGTCTTGGGTTCGAATTCATTACATAATTTTTTATAAAATGTTAAGAAATAATTATACTGAAAAATATACCAAGCTTCGGAGTTAAGTAGAAGATACAACGACAAGAAATATTTTATAGAAACATTTCATATATTTGTTTAATCGTTATATATAAAATTAAGTTATTTAATATCATACTTATTAATAATTATTTTTTTAATAATTCTCACACAAAGTTATTCTGTAAAAGAAAGTACAATTTACAATATCAAATTATACCTATTAATAAAAAAAATATTGACTTCCAAAGGAACTAAATTTTAAAGGAAGTAGAAATATGTATTATTATTCTTATAACTCTATTTTTGTGGTTTTAAGTTATAATCGAGCGCATCATGAAGCGTTGTATAAATCACTAATTCAACACAGAAAGTCTCAGGTTCGAACCCCGTATCATTTAAATCACAAAAGGATCCATGTAAATATATACTAACCCGCACTTATCCGGTGCGGCGTGGTGGAATATGGCCTGGTCCCCGTCTTATTGAAGGGAGGCCCGTGCCCAGCTGTGGGACGTTAAAAAGGGCTGAATACAACTTCTACATATAAATATATACATATATGTATATGAAATATAAATATGTAATTGATTGATAAATAATGAATAAAGAATGGGTTAAGTTATTTATTTTAATAAAATTATTAAAATTTACTTTTACACGTTAATGGCAGTCTAGTTAAAGAGTAATTTTACTACAGAACCAACCATGAAGCTTAAATTCTACGTAGGCATGTATGTATGTATGTATATATGTATTGTGAGTTTAGCTAAGTGACCTCGTAATACATCTCGCATTGTTTACTATTGAAGTCTTCAATTTATATTATTTTAGGAATAATTTAGTTTCATTATTTATTTATTGTTAAAATCTTTGTTAAAAATAAGTGTTTTTTGTTTGTTTTTTTTTGTTTTATATATAATGTTATGAATTAAATGATGTATAGTTATTTAATGTTATGCCTATTTATTAATTTAAAAAAAATGTTTTAGTATATTTGAATATTTTTGTTTGTTTAAACAATTTTAATATTTGATTTTAGGTATTTATTTACCTAAGAATGAAGAGATAAGACTTTAAAATCTCATGATAAATAATAAATTTTCTCACTCTACACCATTCCTTTACTCGTATCCAAAACCCAAAACACATACCATACAAATTTAGTGATCTTATAAAGATTAAAAGATAAAGCAAGCGGAGAGAAACACTTGTATGTTTATTATTGCTAATCTTGGTAATAAAAGTAAGAAGTTATTTTCGCAGTATCACTTATTCAACTTTTGCAGAGTACTTTGACCACATGATCGAATATGAATGTTCACGCATTCACGTATATTATTACTTAATAAATGTGATCGATTTCTGATTAAATTAATTTATGTCATGAAAATATAAACATAATTAAATAAATTCACGAGAATGAGTAATTATTTAGTACATAGAAAATATCACTATAATAATATAATCACTATTTATACATATATTATATAAGACTGGGGTAGCCCAGTGGTAACGCTCACTGGCGAAACTGAGTGAAGCAGATTTAAATCCTGGGTCTCGCATCTCTGATATTTTCATATACGAATCATTTTCAAAATGATTACCACTTGTCTCACGGTGAAGGAAAACATCGTGAGGAAACCAACATGTCTGAAAGAACCTAGCAAGTTTTCGAAAGATATGTAGAGTCCGCCAACCGCACTAGGCAAGCGTGATATGGCCTGATCTCCCTCGTATTGAAGAGAGACCCGTGCTTAGCAGTAGGACATTTAAAAAGTACCTTATTATGTATAAGGCACTTTTTTAAATAATATTTTTTTAAATAATGCTGATAGTAACTATACATTAGTAACAAACATCCAAACGGAGTCATGCAGTATTATTTTTCACTCCTTAACATGAAATAAAATTAGTATAAAGAAAAATTGAGCAATATTGATAGATAATATTATGTTAAATTAGCAACGTGCAAATTTTAGTTATAAGAAGTACGATGAATGTAATATTTATGTTGTGTAGCTACAATAGTTTAAATAATAATTCTTAATTATGTATGTATATTTCTGGACCTAGCAAAATTAACTCTCTCTTATAAATATTTGACTGCCGAATATATTCGAGGTAATTAAAATATCTTAAAAATTTATAAATATTTATTTCTTATATTTTCTTTTAAATATAAAAAAAGTAGTATTCGTATACTAGAATATTGTTTAAAACAATTTATATTAACACGTGAAGGTTATTATATCACTTTTTTTGGCGCCGGTTAAAAATATAATATATTTATATCAACCATTATAAAGAAATAAATAATTATTAAATTTTGTAAAACAAAATACAGCATCGTTCATAATATTATAAATAGGTAAAACATGGAAAATTATGGAAAAAAAATCTCGCTTATGCATGTGATGTGACATTATTTATCACTTAGGGCTCTTCCACACTTTAAACACGTCACACGCGGCGAGAAAGTGTTATATATGACGTGACCTTTACGCGTGTCGCCTACTCGTGTCAAATCTGTTGGAACAGAGAGAGGTGATAGAAATGGCATAACATCACGTGATTAATTACAATTTTGGATAAGCTTCCGAAAAGCTCATACCTCCGATAAATCTGAAATTTAGTATAATAACGGATTTTGACCTCCTAATCACCAAAAAAAAAAGAAATCGCTGTACACATACACACATACTCTTTCTGGGGAAAGCTAAAATAGTCTAAATCGATTAGGGATACGCGATTATGCACACCGAACGACAAGAGGTTCTTTTTCGTTTTTCATATTCAAAGCTTTTCGGAAGAACATCCAAAATTTTAATTTTAAAATAAATAATTAAATATACAAACTTTTTTATACTTAGGTGCATATGGTGTAGGATAATGATAATGCTTACTAGTTTGATGCCGCTAAGGATATAATATTTACTATGTGCATGGTCACAAATGTTGACTATGTTTAAAGGACAACCAAAGAGCTTTTTAGAAGGACTTATAGAATTTCTTTTATATTTTACAATACAATTTTGTTCGTGATTAGCAGGTTTATTTTTTGCCTCAATATACTACATATTACATTCACTTATACTGCTAATTGTAAATTACTTCATTTAGGATTCTTTACAACGCTCAAACTATTGCTAATTAATTACAAAGGTAATTATCAAATTTCATGCTAGTTAAGTTATTTAATTAATTATTTTTTGTAGTACACATATTGTACATTATTAGAGTATAACAAATATCAACCAACTTACTAGTAATTTTTGTAAAATGTATTATAATAATTCTATACAAACGTAATTACTTTTCTACTGATGCGAAATACGCCATGAAACTATAATACAAATATTTAAATCACGGTGTGTACACTCTATATGTCATTTCTACAGTACTCACAGTTAGGAGTGCCACTTTTTCTCTAAATTGAACAGCGGAAATGGAAATCACAAAGTATTATCTTCTCTAATGTCCTATACACAAAGATTATAATTCCAAAATAGTCAGGCAACGTTTACATAACGTTAGATCGATAACGTAAGCTTTAAGCCATTAGCTGTCATATAATTTAGCAAACAATTGCACTGACAGATATTCAAACTTTTTATATGTTTTCGATCACGATTGTAGGCGGGTTCTTTGACCGCAAGGGGGTTCTTCTTCGAAAGACAAGATAAAAACATAAATGAATATAATGAAAATAAGTTAGATTGACAAAAAACAGTTTAAAATGGGTGGACTTAGAATTTTCTTTATTTTTTAAATAATAGTAAAACGATTTAGTAGTGTCTAGAAAAGGATTTTTCGAAAACCAATTCCATGGATTTCTTGAATGGATAGTTGGTTAAATTAATCATATTAATTATGTGAACACTACTGCATTCTATTTTAAAGTACTATCTAATAACAGGATTGATTATCCTCTATGGTGGAAAGTTTCATCCAGCAGTGGATGGCAGTAGACTGAAAAAGAAAATAATAAAAATTAATTTATTTCAATAATACAATATTTTATTTATTTCAAGTCCTTATTTATCTATACCGACATATAATAAAATTCTCACTGAGTCGAATCTGTACATAATTTTTTTTTAGAAAATCTTATTGAAATAATCATTATTATCGATAAAGAGGCCGAATCTATAGTTTTTAGAATTTTTGTCTTATATGTCTATCTGTCTGGGAACGCATCACGAGGAAACCGCTAGACAGATTTTGATGAAATTTGGTATGATGATAGCTGGTTATCCGGGTCAACACACTTTTTACTACAAGAAAATATCTCTGAGAAATCTATACCAAACGTTAAAACTTAAAATTAGTAGAAATTGTTTGTTTTGATATTTTGCGTTTACTGTTTCAATGCCACAGAAAGCTTATTGCACAAATGTAGAAAATGTTCTTACGTGAGAATTTAATATAAAAATGCTGGCAAATTTAATTTTAATTTTAATTTTTTTATAGCTTGAATCAATGTACAAGTATAGAATATTAAAAATTGTATATAGATACATACACATAGATGGGCTTGTCGCTATTTTAAGTCAGTGAAAAGGAGAAAGTGGGGAAAAGGTATAATAATGCCGTTTGGTAAAAACCTTTAATAATAAGTATGTATAATAATTATAATTATTTGTATAATTATTGTTTTGGTTATTTAACACTATTTTTTTTAACTTCTATAAGTTAGCTAGAGGAGATCTAGTAAATTATTCTGTATAGGTTATTGAGTTAAGTCTTTAAGTAATTTTTATTGTAATTTTTTTTTATGAATAGCAATAAAAAATTAGGTAGATGTTGCGAAAATTAATTTTTTGTGCTTTTTCACACGAGAATGGTTAATGATGCAAGTCACGTTATGCGCATTGTACTAAAAATTATGTGAAATTTTAAAATTACTAAAATGCATTCTCATTCCATTTGCTCGTGAATTGTTCCCCTTTTTAAGCAAATTATTAAAATTAATTTGAATATTTTTGTAAGGTCATGAGTGTCATTAATTTTATTTTGCTTTAAAACATTATGTTTTGTAATTCCTTAAAAAATATATTATTTATGTAGAATCCAATAATGCGAATAAAAGCACCTAATAACAATCTGATCATTTATTCTATTAAATTACAGAAAACAATGTTGACAAATTATCGTTTTTTTCTTTTATTTATCGATAATCCCATTATATTCTTAAAATCATATCATACATCTCTTTTTACTCTAAAAAAATGATTCACACATATTTATAATCACGCAAATCCCATATTTATATGTTTAGTATAAGTGCTATTGATACGTAATTGAATCTGCTGTGTTCGGATAAATAACGAATTCCGTACAAATTTTAATAAGTTGGATTTTATTATTAAATGAAACAGGATGTTTACTACATTGTTTACTGTTATATAGTCAAGAGTACGCTATATACAAGGAATAAAGAAGGAAAAGATTACAAAGTTCCTTAACCTCGTAAGGCCCAACGACCTAATTTAATGACAAACATATGTAGACATTTCGGCCCAAGATAGTTTGAAAAATTATGGAATTGCAACCCAGCAACCTAATATTATGACATGATATTGAAATATGTTTTTTTGGTTTAAATAAGTCCGCCAATATAAATCTGCCATCAAAAAATTATCAACCTTCAATGCATCTTTAATTTTGACAATGTCAACTTGACATTTTAGAACCAAGTATTTGTCTTTTTGATGTTTCATCTCATCTGAACGGAGGCCTCGTGAAGATAAGTAAGTAAATCTTTTTATATCTTTTTAATTATCACATGGTAATATCTGAATAGTATTGCTAATCGTTGTGGAAATGTTATATTTTGTTTCCACGCAATTCTTTTAATTGAAAAGTAATTTTAATGCAGTAATATGAGAACGATAAAACTATGTCCCAAAATAAGGTCGGTGGGTTTTTATTGTAAATTTCTATGTCATAATTTTAGCACATTGGGTGTTTACTTGAATGTTCTTTTATTTAGGCTATGAAGGAGGATGCTATAGAATATCAGCTTAATGTAGACCTATCCGAGTTTGAAGATGATGAAGACAACGATGATATTGATGACGTGGATTATAGACCTCAGGACCCAAATCGTCAGTCGGATAACTCAGCCGAAACATCTTCTGATTCTGAAGACGAGCTTTCAGTTCCAAATTCTCCTGCGAGTTCTTATTTTTCTGCTACGGGAGGAAGGAGCTTACAGCGCCGAGGTGGCCGTCGAGTTCGAGGAATTTCTTCGATTTCTAGACAGAGTTGTAGACGAATAAGCTCATTTCTTGGGAGAGTGTATCATCAAACGGAAGCTGCAGATAACGGGGATATTGGAAGTTACGATGGACAAACTGGAGGGTGGACAGAAAAGGATTTTAATCCTGATATAATTCATTTTATGCAGCCATCCTATTTATCTCTTAATGACCAAGCATTCAGTAAAATTTATTACTTTACCACCTTTACTTTATATTACCATTGATTAGTAGTAAGGAAATTATTTGGCTATATGATTAATACGTGTTTTGTTCCTAATAATGAGATTGATGTAGAGATTTTTGTTACGTAAAATTATAAGAAAGGTTTTAATACAGATATTATTTTGTTATATGATTAATACATGTTTTGTTTCATTATTAATAAGTAGATTACATTTTTTTTAACTAATATTAAACTTCAAACTATGGCCCGATGACCCAAAAAGAGGACAAATTATTTCAACATAATTTTTGCATGAAATAGTTAACTTTAGGCATAAGAAGTATCATTTAAAAAATAATAATTCAAAAGCATTTTATTTAAATACTTTTTTACTAATTCAAAGTTCTGGGCCGCTACTACTTGCACCTATTTTTAGTACATTGGGTCGTAATTTATATCGACCTAAATTTAGGTTGGGCCTTACGAGGATATAGTAAAAATATTGTGAGTAACCACAAAGTTGAAAGTTAAAAAAAAAGGTTCATAATATTAATTATATATTGCGTGACTTGATCTGTGTGTTTTTTATCTTTAATGGTCAAGTACTTACCTTGGCCTTCACTATATATTGCACTGTTTAAAATAGAGACGTCAAACTATATTTGTTAATCAATTAGGTTAAGGAGAATAAAAATACAAAAAGTCTACATAGACTAGTGGTAATATGAATTAAGAATTACGTACATATTTCTTCTTCTTAGTTTTACACTCTTGGCGAAGTAGTTGTGGCCGTGGATCATTGAAAGAGTTGGTTGAAGCACAGATTATATAATACTATATTAGTATTGATGTTTTTGCGAGATATCTCTCTATTTGTAGCACGGCGTGTACATTCGTATTTAAAGGTTTACGTATTTACTGGCTTAATAAAATAGTTGCATTAATTTATGCCTGGATGTCGACAGAAACACGTACTTAAATTTATTTACCTATATACATATTATGCCTATAGCCCAAAATATATTGTTTTATTTATTCGTTCATATAGTTTAGTTTATGTTGTGTTTTATAGATTAATTACTGACAGTTTTCGTATAGTTAAATATCCTCCTGACTGGTTTCGGCCAATCTTACTGATTATACGACTAGCCAAATGTGCAGGAGATATTATATTGCACAAGTATGTGCGCAAACACAAGTGCACTCTATTTCTGTCAATCTCAAAGTTCAATGCGAAGATTCTCCGATAGTACCTGCGAGTCATGGCGGAGGGATGAAACACCCCTTACTTCCCAAAGGGCTGCTACTGTGAATTTCTTATTAAAAAAGCTTAATAGTTAGCTATTGTATTGCGTGGCCCGACTCGGGACTCAAACCCAGGACCTCCAGATCTGCAGCTGCATATGCTGGCCATTAAGCCCTCGATGCAGTTTTCCTGTATATAGTTACTAAAATATGTATAAGCAAAAATAGGTAGCTTATACGAGATGTATAAATATATAACTTGTTACATTTTTTCATAGGGTTAGAGCCACCCGCTGAGTAATTATTCCTTGACACGTCACTACTTCATATGAAGTGACGTGGGAAAGAATATTAACCCTTAAGTACCAATCATAATGGACTCAGAACTACTTTAGTATTGAATATAAGAGTGCCATTGTAATAAAACTGATGAAGTAAGATTTAATCACCCATATTTCTATTGATTTAACTGTCACTGAACCTTTTATATAACCACCGTTCATTTTTCATGTAAGAATTCATTAAGAGGTCTTTTCATTTTTATGAACTACAATTTTTCTTTATAACTATTCAATCGGATTCAAATAAAATATATACATAAAGATGTTATATTAATAAAAATTGAAAACTTCTGTTCAAATAACTTGACTAGCCTACTTTTAAATAGCCTTAGGTTAGATTTTGATGAAACTTTTAGGGTGAAGTAGTTATAATCTCCTAAAATAATGTTATTATGTATATTTATGCTACTACATGTAATTATTATAAATATTTATACGGTACGTTTAAGGTCCTCGTCCCTAATGTCATAAATACCTATTAGGTATATTTAAAATATTGTACAGAAATACTTTGTAAAAATTGTTACATCGGTGGAAATGACATAATATGAAGGTAAATAAATATTACAAAGTCGCAAATATATTCAGCATTAAAAGTCATCAACTGTGTGGAAAGTCACTCTTTGTGTCATTGACAATGTGAGTTACGGCATAATACAGACAAAATGTATATACTTATATAAAATACCTCTACTATAAACTGTTCTATAGTAAGTTATGTCTCGACTACAATATGCTAAGTATTTTTCCGTTATTCAAATCAATGTGCATTGTGCATATCCTTTGCGTACTCGCTAGCGAATATCGAACTATATATTCGAATTACATATCACGTTAATCATTATAAGTTTCAACTTTCACCGTGCCGATTCCTAACGATTATTCAATTAATTTTACTATATTTTCGTTTGTATATTAAACACATTTACTATTGTTGTAATAGTCACTTACTGTGGTGTCTCTAGTTTTCATATTATTCAAATAATTATACACGTATTCGCTAGCGAATATCGACTAAGTATTCGAATTTACAGTAGAGGCTAAAAGTTTCAAAATATTTTGAAATATAGTTTAGACAGTTAAACGTGACAGTAAACGATTTAGTGGTAATAATTTTCCTTGAAAGGTGTGTGGTGACTAGTGAATGGAATGGTCGAAATAGATTTAAAGGGGTTGCGTGTCTGAAAGATAATAGATTTCTAAAAATATAAGTTGTAAATTACTAGTCTAGTCTTTCGTAATTAATTAATGGTTTGCACCATTAAGATAACTGAAGCCCGTATAGTTATATCGATTTCCTACTACAAATGTCTTTTTCTATAGATTTAATAATAACTCTAATATTATTTAATGATATACCTATGATGGTGTCACACCAAAATTTAATTAAAATTGTAATCACTAGAAAATATGTATGAGTTTTGAAGAATACAAAGAGCTTTACGTGTACAGATAACAGTCTCTACATCGTGTCTACCAAAACAAATTTAAAGCTATTATGTTGTTTATAGTGATTATATAAGAAAGTAACTTTTACTGCTGTCTTCCTATCATTATTTATATCATATGAAATCTCTTTACTTAATTACACAAATTTTACAGCACGACTCTACTACCGCTCCAGATAAACGTAATCTTTAAATTAACCGTTAGGTGAATAATTTCTAGCACAATAGTGAAGCTTTGTAACTCTAAATGTTATCTTGATCTTTGTGAAAATAGATAAAATCATTATTGTCGCTGTTTGCACAAAGCGAATGAACGAATTTATTATTAATATTTTAGCTTTATATAGTATCCACAGTGTACACAATTGAAACTAAAGAACTGGAAGAAAACACCTTTATTTTAACGATTTACATTTTATTATCTATCCTGGAGTGTTGTTAATCTTAATCTATCTATACATACAATAAAATTCTAGCTGAGTCGAATCTGTACATTAAATATTTTTTGGAAAATCTTATTGAAATAGTCATTATTATAAAGTATGTTTGTCTGTCTGCTTGTCTGCTGTCTTGCATCTGTCCATCCGTCCTAGACAGACGGAGACCGCTGTAAATTTGGTATGATGACAGCTGGTTATCCTGGTCAAAATATGTATATTTTTTATCTATACTAAACATTTAATAGCAACTAGGGCTAAATTCGAGGCGAGTGACCGGGAGTCGCTAATGCAATATATTTATGATAAGTGTACCCTAATATAGCCAACCCAAATGTCATTTTTTGAAAATGGCTAGCAAAACGTACCTACTACCTACACGTTAATTTTTTAAGTGACATCTACTGTCTTTTAAAAGGTTAAACATATTTATTTATTATTATTCGTACGTCAGGAATAATCTCCAGAACTATGAAACAAATTCTATAAATTCTTGAATTAATAGAAAACTGTATTATCCTAAATAGCACGACTATTTTTAGCGGCGAGAAGAACTGGACTGGATTTTTTTTAAGTAATAAAAATATTTGAAAAGTAGATACAAGACCAGTCTTTGAAATATTATTAAGGAAGGTTTTTATTCTAAAATAAAACCGTTGGCAGCAGTTATACATCAATAGAGCCAAATAATAGAGAAGAATTTTATCAGTAAACCACACAATCTCGATCTTTGTAAGTAGACAATCGCGGCTCGCACAATGCCAATATTGTATACCTTATTTTGTGTTGCCAAAATATTTTGTTGTTAAAAAAATGTAACTTATGACCCCTTAAACTTCTGTCATTGTATTTATTGATTACATCCTCGACTATGAGTTATTACTTGTTCAATTCAATTTGTTAAAATTATAAAATAGTGACTGGAATTATGCCTACATATAATATGTAGAACATAATTGTTTACTCTTTCTTACAAAGCAAAGAACATTTCGAAACTTGAAGACAATTTAAAAACATTTTGATGTTAAAGGAATGAACCGTGCCTACCTTTGCCCTATGTCTGCTCCTTACATATGCGTGCCATTTGATTATTATCCATTTTCAAGCTTTTGTGTGAACCATTGCATCACAAATGTACGTCAGCATTTAATGTATACATGATTATTTCATAAAAATATTTTTAGGCATTTCACTAGAAACAGTGGTAGCCCAGTAGTAACGCGCTCGCTTGGAAAACTAAGTGAAGCGGGTTCAAATCCCGGGTCTCACACCTCTGATATTTTCATGTGCGAATCATTTCCAACATGATTACAACTTGTCTTAACGGTAAAGGAAATCATTGTGAGGAAACCTGCATGTCTAAGAGAATCTAGCACGTTTTCAAAAGACATATGAAGTCCGCCAACCCATACTTGGCCAGCGTGGAGGACTATGGCCCGATCCCTCTCGTACTAAAGGAAGGCCCCGGGCCCGTGCCCAGTAGTAGGACGTTAAAAAAAAGGGCTGAATACATACTAAAAACATTTCTGCCTTTTTCTTATAATATAAATATTATAAATCGAATAAAGTTTTTTAAATACTACTCGATCTACGTTAAAGTAATGCGACTCGTTAGGATTACATCGATTAACTTACATGTTTCTACTTTTTCTTTTTGTTGACTCCTAACATTACTTCTTAAAAATATTAATAATGGTTATTCATAATGTCGTAATGGACTCATGGGAGCTAAATACATATTTCATACAAATCCTATTCCCCGGTGATTAAGAAAGTGAAAGGTACAGACCCCCGCTGCACTTCCGAATGAAAAATTAAAACACATTCGTCACCCAGCAGTATTTAACGGACATTGTATTGAAATGAAATCATTCAATCCACGAATGTACTAACTTCGCTTTGTAAGCTTCATGTTTTTATTAATGTTTTCTATAATAATTTTACATAGTACAGCTGTTTTGATTTATTTATAAAAATTTTGTAATGTGTAGTTTTACAGAAGAGTTTCTTATGTTTATAGAATAGGCTTTTTATGACTTCGCGCCTGGTTTTATTAGGGACGCTAATGACCACGACAAGGTTGGAGGGGATGCTGGAAACCAACTATGCTTACAGCACTTATCAGATATATCTAACAATATACTACTTAGTTCATATTTTAGACATAAGTAAATAGGGTTTAGTAATGTAATTTAAAAATTTGTCTATAGCCAACTGTCGACTGCATCTGACCTCCAGATTCATAATATAAAATTACTATTACTCTTAGCATATTTTATATGATTTCTTCGCGAATAATTGATAAATAATTAAAGTTGAAATAATTAGTATTAAAGCTGTTATGAAGAAAGGCTACTTTTTTAATTAAACTTTAACTATTAATTATTTTATAATAATTTATTTTGTTATAGTAGACTATAGAGTATAGTTTTGAGTATTATCACCGATCATCGGTGGTCTAGTGATCATGTACGGTTGCAGATCCGGAGGTCCTGAGTTCGAGTCCCGGGTTGGGCCAAATTTAATCACTGAGCTTTTCTGTTAAGATATTCTCAGTAACAGCATGGAATTGGGAAGTTGGCGGTAATTCCCCCGCGTACCGGAGAACACTTAAAGCCGTCGGTCGTGCGCCTTAACTCTCACTGGTCATGTCGAAGTATCGTCCCATCGGACTTTGAGAGTAAAAGGAATAGAGAGTGCACTTGTGTCCGTGTGTACACTTGTGCACTATACTAGGCACCTCTTGTGCATCTGGCTAGTCTCAGTGAGATTGGCCGCAGTGGTAGAAATCTATTAGGAGGACATAATTATCACCGAATTTTTAAAGGTATACCCGGTTTCAGCCCTTTAAAAGGATATTGGCATGTGCTTAAAATTAATTGTGTATTAAGTTCAAACAACAAAGTTTAGTAAAAGCTTAAAATTAAAAAATCTGTAAATAAAGTAAAATTAAATGTTTTGTGTATTTATTTACAAATAAATAAACCTCAGTAACTACATTGTGCTTATATGAAATATGGAATTTCCAGTTATAGTTTTAATCTATGAGGAGCGTGTTGTAACATATTTACAATACTCTATAGTATAGAGCTATTAATCATAGGAAAATAACACTGAAACCACTAAAGGCTAATACAATCATAGATAGTAAATGTGTGTATTTCATTTATTTACTCGAATTCACTACCTTCTTTGAAGTCAAAAAGATACCTACCTATGACAACTTTTTAATTTTGACTTCGATTTAAAAAGGAAGACCAAGCTGGACATAAATATAATTAATATATGACAATTTTTTATGGAAAATGATAGTTATTTAATATTTTAAATAACAAAAAAGGGCGAATTAAGATTTTATTCAGTTGTTGGCCTACGGCATAATATGGTATTCCCTTTCGAAAAGTCCGCTTGCAATCATAACCACTCTTAAATGTTACAATGTTGTGTTACATGGTACAATATACAAATGTTTCGCAAACTTACCAAATAATTTCATTGTTCTAAGCAATTGTAACAAGTTTTTTTTAAAGGCTTACGCTTCACATTATTTATTTCATAACTCGCACATTATAGATGTCGACATAAATGTTATAAGAAATTTGGAAAATAAGTTAGATATTGAATGCTCTTATTCTTATTAAGATATAATTATACTAGTTTTGATCCATAGTTCCGCCAGTTTAGTTGTTTTTAGCACTGCATTCCTTTTTTTTTATGCGATTCAGTGACAAACGAGCAGACAGACCACCTGATGGAAAGCAGTACCTGTCGCCCATAACACCTACGGTTGTTAGCATGCACTTAGGTTTTAAGTAACAAAAATGCAGAACCACAGGTGCGTTGTCACTGTGAGGACTAAGATGACATGCCTCTTGCCTGTAATTGCGCTGGCTACCTTATCCTTCAAACCGGAACACAATGCAATCATTGTTGCTTGGCGGCAGAAATAGATTCATTCACTCCTAAGTTTTAAAGCGTAATGCTTAATAATAGCCCATACCTTTAAATAACCTTCATTAATAATTGATAGGCTAAAAGTATTTTAAATTGATGTAATAATTATGTAGATTTGTGTTTTTAAACAAAAAAATAATAATAATAATGAACAAATTTTTTCCAAGTATTTTTTAAATATATATATGTATGTATCTATTAAATAACCTCTTTATCTATACTAATATTATAAGGAGGCAGGTTTGTTTGTTTGTTAGTTTGTTTGTTTGTATGAACGCGCCAATCTCAGGAACTTCTAATTCAATTTAATCTTTTTTTTTCATTAGATAGCCCGTTTATTGAGAAAGGCTATAGGCTATGTACCATCATGCTACTATTCAAGGGAGTGGAGCAGTAATCAAAAATGTCAACAAATTTCCATACGTTATTGTAAAGGGAAGGGAAAAAAGATTGTTTTTTGTACTTTGAACGCGCCTGAAACCACGGGTTCTGCTAGTATGTATAATAAAATTGAATAATATTAAAATATATTTTAGTAAAAATTTTGTTTGGGCATAGGAAAATCATAAAATACGTCGGAAACTAAAAATCAAAATAAATCCACGAAATAATCCAAAAAGATAGTTTTATATAAAAATGTCAAATATTCACGTAAATCTCAGAAAGTATTAAATTCATTAAAAATTCGCATAATAGATTTCTATGAGACTCTTTCTAAATGTTACAGTAAATATAATGTAGCTACACTTCTTTTATGTAGTCAAAAACCAAACCCTACAGATTGATTGACCTTATTGTACGCGCTTATATAAATAGGGGTCATTTTTAAAGTTACTATTGAAAATTAATAACAGTATTACCTACATTCTTGTATAGCATTGTATGTAGCAAAATATTTTATATTTTTGTTTTATTTCTTATTTTTTTATTCTTTTTATATTCTTATTAAATATAAATATAACTTTATAGCACAGATATTGCGTTGTTTTTATTAGCGAGCGGACGGAACACTTACTTATCGTTTCCTGCAACTACTGGCGCTGGATTTTCACATGTCGATTATATGTGTTTAAAATAACTGATTAATTTAAAATTATGATGCATATTATGATGATATTGTTATCTTGTACATTATTCAGCTATTTAATGCGAGATAATTATGTGATTCATAACTCCATTCTATGGGGGCAAATTGCCCTCCCCTGACACATGACCGAGGCACCTTTATTTTTTAAATCTTTTTATTAACATAACTGTCTATTTACAATAATTCATATTTACATGTCCACAGAATAATATTTTTTTATTATTATTTTGGTGCACCAATACAACTTTTTCCAAAAACTCGGCGTAGTATGTCTTATCTTGATAAAACTCGTTTCTACGCAGTCTTTTTTTTTATTTTTTGTAAATATAATTTGATTTGCATCTTTTTAGTTTTGGTCAGTTTAACAATTTTAATTTTATTTAACAATTTCTTATCCTAAATTACTTTTAAACCGATTTCAAAAAGGAGGACGTTCTCAATTAGACTGTATTTATTTTTTATGTTTGTTACATCAGAACTCCGTCATTTGTTAACCGATTTGGACAATTTTTGTTTTGTTCGAAAGTGTATACTTCCAATTTGGTCTAATTTAAATTTGAAAAAAAAATACTACACCTAAACACTCTGACGACCCACTGACGACACCCCGACGACACTCCGACGATACCCCGACGACACCGTAACGGCACCGCGATGCCACCCCGACGATACCTCGACTACACCGCGGCGACACTCCAACGACCCGCCGACGACACCCCGACGACCCGCCGACGACATCCCGATGATACCCCGACGACACCGCTACAATACCCTGTCGACACCGCGACGATACCCCAACGACACCGCGATGACAACCCGACGACACCTCGACGAAACCGCTACGACAACCCAACGACACCCCGACGACACCGCGATACGACACGGCACGGCACGGCACGGCATGCAGGCAGGCAGGCAGGCACAAACATTTGTATTTTTTGTTTTATTTACATTGGATGTTGTTTTTAATTAATTTTAAGAACGACCTTAGTTCGAATACGAATTTCCGCCTGCTTCCTTTGTGATCATTTTTTTTCAGTTTCTTTGAAATAGGTTTCTAGTTGTTATGCATTGTTAGAGAGCTAAGAAAACGGTTATGTTTTTTAAATGTTTTTTTTTTGTTTTTAAGGCATTTTATTGGGAAAAAACTTAAAAAAAATATTGAAATAATTGGTTTTTCTAACAAATTTTTTATGTTCCATTTCTGACTTATTTTGAAAAAAGCTATAAAATATTTTTATAAGTATTATAATTACATATTATTTATTTAATCATAGCTGTTATTATTATATACATTACAATTTTTTTAACTTTTATAATTAATAATATATTATTAATGTTGCTATTACTATAATATGTCTAACTTTTTTAGAAAATCAAAAATATTAATTATTTATTAAAGCAATATATTGTTTTATATGTAATTTAAAAATAAAATTATTAATTTAGATTGCTATTATAACTTTAAGGTAAAATATTAAGCAACACTATAGCTATCTTTACAGATTAAGAACCAAGAGACGCACCTGAGTGCAGTAGGGCTAAGTCGCTAGTAAAAACAAGTAAGTATTTATATATGATTAAATTTCCTAAACAATTTTTTTTTATGCGATTCAGTGACAAACGAGCAGACAGACCACCTGATGGAAAGCAGTACCTGTCGCCCATAACACCTACGGTTCATGCACTTAAGTTTTAAGTAACAAAAATGCAGAACCACAGGTGCGTTGTCACTTTGAGGACTAAGATGATATGCCTCTTGCTTTATCCTTCATACCGGAATACAACAATGCAATCATTGTTGCTTGGCGGCAAAAATAGATAAGGGGGTGGTACCCATCCAGTCGGACTCCTCAGGCTTGACAGAGTCCTACCACCGGTAACTTTAGCACAAATTAGTATTGATTTAAATTGTACCTACAAAACTTCTACTAGACCGCAAAGCAGTAATATGTAGATAGTAAACAGTCAACAATCGTAGTCTTAGATAATAAAAGGGCTCACGTAAATGTAATGGTTTAGGTAAAGAAAAGCTACCACAATGTATTGCTTGTTTAGTGAAAGTATGAGAGAGTAGTAATAACAATATTGCATTAAAACTCATAACTAATGATTATTTTGAACAATGTGTTTGGTTCAGAATTATCTTCGTTATTAACTAACAAAAATGTTAGTCAATTAGGTATTATTAAATTTTATAAAATAAGTGAAATTTTCTATATATGAAATTGTATTATACAGTCACCATCATCTGGCTTTTGCCTTTTAATAAATTTTAATTTGCATATATAATGCATAATGTTTCATCTTTGTTCTTTCATCCATTCAAATGCGTCTGTTTGCCTGAGAGAGTAACAAACAGACTTCAGACTAAATAATACTAGACAGTGTTATAGAACAAAACATGAAGCCAAACAATAATGTTTTAAAATAATATATAATGTTTGAAAATAATCTACAAATGACAATTTGAATACTGAATGTTAAGTAAATAAATGTTAATATATAAAAATAGCTAACGGATTTTATTATAATAAAGAAAAAAAAAGCTAATATTATGTCATCTCTCTTTAAAGGGAAAGAAATGGATAAAAAATACTTAAGAATATAGTATATTTTAACATCGATAGTAGAAAGTAACGAAAGTAAACGATATGTTTCTCTAAATCGAGAATAGCGTATTCAGCAAAGTACGCTACTATTTTCGACTTTGATAGACTCTTTAGTCTGGGACATAGGTACACATATCAATAAATAACGAAAAAAGTCATAAATTTATTACCGCAGTTATTTTTAAAGTTATAAAAATATATGAATGTAAAATGTTTACGATGCGCGCGTTCATCGACAGCCAAAAAGCGACATGAAGAAGTTAGCTGCATTCCTTTTACAAACAGAGAGGTGTGACATACGGGATGACATCTTTAGCTATTTTTGTTCTGTTACACCAAAGAAATAAGGTGGGTGGACCATGGAAGGCCACCTTAACAAATAAACAGTTATAATTCTTTTATTTATTGGATAAATAAAATAAACAAACTATTAAGTAACACTTTGTTTTATAATGTAACTAATAAAACATTTTTTTTTGCAGTGTTAACAAGCATTAATGCTTATTTATTAAATTTAAGTTTTATTGAACCCTTCCAAAATGGCCTTGCAAGAAACAGAGCTCCATACAAGGCCGATATAATAGATCCGTCGTTTAACTTAAAACTAACGGTGAAACTTTCAAAATATCTGGTTATCCTAAATCTTTATACATAGGTATTTCATTAAAATGAAACATTAAATACATATCATAATATATTCACTAAGAAAATAGTCAACAAAAATTACTTGAACACTATCGTAAAACTAAGAATGTATTCGTGAAAATGTATTAAAAATAATTTTAATAAGTATTATATTGATATCAAATAACTTGCCAATAATCTTTATAATGGAATAAAAAAAAATTAAAACAGACTTAAGTGGCCTTCTTGTGGGTATGTTCCTTGCAAAGCCAAATGGAGTTTTAAAATAAAATTATTTAAAGCATGATTATAAGCAATAATTTAATGAAATTATACTTTGTTTTTCCTTTCCCAATAAGATTTACAACTAAAAACTAAGTATTAATATTTTCGTGATTTCTAAATGTTCCTAACAAGGTCCTTGTGCCCTAACAAGTCCAACTGGCAATTTTTTTGATGATCTTTTTTCGGCCTTACAAGGAACCATTGGCTTTCCTGGGAACACTACCGATATTTTAACAAAAATTGAAATAAAATCATATAGTTTTTCTTTAGTACAATAGCAAATCCTTATTTATGAATTTAGATCAAAACAATTAAAGAAAATAATAGTTTATTTACTTGAAAATTAGCCTTTTCCTGTGAGCACGTATTAGAATTTTAACGTCGACGAAAGAAGTCAACAAAGCGAGGGACCCCATTTACAAACCAGCAGCGCTAGCGACTCGCCGCCGCGTCTTTGTTCTTAAGTTCGATAGGTGCTAGTCTGAGTAGAAGGAATTTGTCATCGTATGACAATAACTAGGACTTTTTGATAATCGGCCTTACAAGGAGCATGGCCTTAAATGGTCCACCCACCTTATAACTTTTTACTTGTATACATAAGTGTATACACACACGTTTTTTTTTATTAACATCTGGATTGTAGACATTTAATTATATTGTTTACGCGTACCTGAGGTCAGCATTAATTTAGAGTATAGAATCAAATGGTAAAAACAATAATAAGATAGCAGGTATAAAGTAGCGCTTCGGTAAATATGATTCATTTATTACTTCATCTAATTCTAACACCAATCCACTATACTTGACCGTATGTGGTGCAAAACGTTAATCATACGAAATATCACAATTATTTAGACGTAGTAATAACGTCAAAGAAAGACAACCCTTAAATTCGATGAAAAAGGGACTAAATTCGAATGCACCAAAATTACTTTTTACGTTGTTATTTTAGACAATGTGAGTAATTGCGTAGATCCAACTTCGATACATATTAATTGGAGCAAAACAAAGAATCTTATTATGAAAAGTAATGCTCTACATGCTTAAAGGTATTTTATTAATCCGTTGATATTTGTTTCTAAATCTGCTTATCTCTAAAAGAAATTTCAAACGTTTATCTTTGATATTTACATGAAAGTTTTATATGAAAACAATTTATGTCGGCATGGTATGGTAGTAGACTCGTGATGCTCAGTAAACAGCAACGCAGTTTTTACTGTGGGAAAATATCTCGTTTCTGAGAAACCTATACTAAACGTTAAAACGTAACTAGAGACGAACCCGAGCAGAGCGAGGGTGAGTGCTGAATATTACTCTTATTACTAACTTATTTTCATGTTACTCTTGGCATCCCAATTCCTCCAGGAAGTTCAGCAGCCTGTTCGTCCTACTGAAGACTTCCGGGAGGGTACTAGGGGTGCCAAAATGTTGAGCCCGGTACGCTGTTACACCTGGACAATGCAAGATTCCATGCAGTTTTATCTGCCCCCATGAAGGTCCTGCGAAGTGGGCTATCAGTTATATCTATTTGAAATAGATGTTTGTACAACAATTTATGTTTAGTCAAATACATAGTATAATATTATGTCATACAGAAACCACTGTAGCCCGTTAGCAGACTTTCTACAATCGATAACGGAATGACATATTTTGACATTTAGATACTTTAAGGTGTCATACTTTACCTAATACATCTATATTTTTATTTTTCTATAGGTATGTACATAATATGTAATAGGTTTTCGATAGCGATATTTAAACGTCATCTTATCTTCCTATTTATATTATCTATTATCTTATCTATTGTCCTCAGTGACGACAAGATGACAGTCTACAATTCTTGACGGATAATAAAATAATGTATGGAAATAAAATTTGCAATACTTGATATAGCTATAGTGTCCGTTTAATTATTTTTTTTTTGAATAAATAAAAAAAAACAAATGTAACGAATTAAATTTAATTATTTATTTATTCATGTACCAAAAAAAAAATTATATTTAATATAAAGAAAAAAATAATTAAAAACTTAATATTACCAAGGATGAATACCGTTCTATTACATTAAAAAAAATATCAGAACCTTTTCTTACAGATTTTTAAATAACTTTAAAAAATGTAGATTTACCTAAAATATGTAACCACATCAATTTTTATTAGAATACTTTTATTTAGACACTAATTTTTGTCCGTGACTCCGCACACGAGATAAATGCTTCGAACCCGCTTACTCAGTCACTTACAAACATATATGAACTAAGTACTCTATGAATGTAATATTCGTAGGCAAATATTATTATTGTAAAATATTTGAATAAATAATATTTTGAGTATTACATAACATATCAACTTTTAAGGTTGTCCTACCAATTATAAAATAATCGACTGACATTGTTTTTAATGTAATTAATTGTTGCGTGGTACATCGATAAAATAGTGTATGATATTTCGGTATATTGTATATTTTATTGCTCTGAAATTTTTGAGAATCGCTTTAGTGCGTATGAACAACAACAAAAAATCCGAATTAATATCTTTATAACTCTTCTCTTCGTTACACAAGGGAGATTTTATAGAGACACCTATTATATAACTTTGATAGAAAACTGGATATTAGACTAGTTCCTTACCAGTATTATTCAAATCGACTTTAGCCATAACATGGTTGACATACACTAAAATAGTAAAATTATTAAGTATACATGCAAATGATACGGCTAAGTATTCCCACGTAGAACTTCAAAATAGGGGTTCATTGTTAAAATAGTCCCTTGCGTTTTACCCTCAGTGTCTCGATTTAATGATGCCACCTTTACATTCCATGTTTATTTTGTACTTTTATCTATATCATTGGGACGTTTTAGGGGTGGTTTGGACAAGGGATGAATGATGATGTTTTTTTCATAATTGATCTTCACAGTTTTTTTAAGAGATGTGTATAGCAGCTAATTTGCTTTACATATTTTTTACACTTAATTTAAATTTAAAGCTGTGTGAATATAAATTTGCTAGATTTTTACCTGAATCTGAAAGCGTAAGTGGGAAGGTTTTTTTTGACTATGAACTTAAATTATAATTTTAAAACTTTTATCTGTATCTATTTAAAGTTCATAAATTTTACATTAAAGTTTATTACGTATATAATTTTTATTTCTTTGTTTATCTTACGAAATAATTATGACTTACTAGAAAAGAAAAGTCATATACAAGTGCTTTTTCTGATATGCTGACAGACAAATGAATAGCGTGAGACATTTATGAAATAACCAGTTGCCGCTTTCGATTTCATCTGAATGGATTCTATGAAGATCTGAATAATGCTATACGAAAGAGTAATAAGAAAATTTCAATGTTTATAAAGCTTTATAAATACAATATTCGTTTACACTGAGCTATCAGGTGTGGGTTTTACATTTTTTTTACTATCATTACCCACAATGTTTTAATGATGTAAGGTAGTAAGTATAATATGTATGTAGATACGTCATTAAGTATAATAATACCACATGTTTGCCATTAGTTCGGACAAAAATAAAACTGTTAAAAAAATTATCTGACTAAATCAACGACGCCCAGAACAAGTTACTAGACATAAAAACAAAGTAGTTTTACATGTATGATGAGATTGATTACCTAAGAGAGGATTATTTAAAATTCTAATTTGAAAGGAAAAACTGTCTGCGAAGTTTATAATAAAAATACGTGTAATCTTCTTTTGACTTGAAAATTAGGATTACTACACTTTGATACGAGTAAATAAACATTACCTCTCAACATTTTAGTCTTCTCGATCTAGCGGGTAGAGTAACTTTGGTTATACAGTAAAACAGTCAAAACATATAAATTATATATAAAGAACGAGCGACTCACGCTCGCTCCGCTCGGGTTCGTCCCTACTTACGTTTTAACGTTTAGTATAGATTTCTCAGAGATGAGATATTTTCGTGCAGTAAAAAGTATCCTATATGTTGACCTGGATAACCAGCTCATCTTACTAAATTTCATCGAAATCTATCCAGTGGTTTTCTTGTGTCTATAATTGTTAGAATTTTTGCATCTGTGCGATCACAGATAGAAACATAGATAGATTCGGCCTCTGTATCGATAATAATGACTATGTCAATAAGATTTTCCAAAAATTATTTAATGTACAGATCCGACTCAGTTAGAATTTTATTGTAATAATTTGCTTTCAGGCACAATGAGACATACCTTGTTGTTTTTCAAATGAATAATATACAAATTCTGAGGCAAACGTGTTGTCGGCCATGTTTTGGCTTGTGACCTCCGTGGACGTTTATTATCCCTCCATCACTTACCAGTACGTTTGGCTCCAACGTTCAATCAAGCCAGCATTCCTAATCCGGACCAATTCATCTTAAAGACATCCCATTATAAGTAACCCGACCCGCATTAGAGGATAATGGGGCATTCGTATAATAGTACCGAATGTTGAATTTCTCTGCTCGCCTCTTTGGTTTTTTTAATAGAAGCATTAGGGAGACTGGAACGAGTATTTTTAAAATTATGTTTTTAATTTTACATAATACAAGTTCAAGATATTATAAAAATATCATTAACTGTATGTTATATAACAGAGTCAACTCAAACCAAATATATGTTTTAAAATATTATGTTAAAACTAGCGGCTCACCCTCGCTTCGCTCGGGTTCACCTCTAGACAAACAAAAACAAATCTATCCCACGGGAGCCGTACATCTTTCCGGGATAAAAAGCAGCCTTTTGTTTATTCTAATGTATGAACTATATTACTGTCAAGTTTCATTAATATCCAATCAGTAGGTCTTTTGAACTAAGCTGTATAAGTTACTACAGTTTTTTTAACCATCCCACGGGAACTCTTTAACTTTTCAGGATGAAAAGTGAAAGAGGATGAAAATTTAAGATGTTGCCCGGGGATAAAAGGTACCACCATGCAAAATTTCATTTAAATCGCTTTAATAGATTCGTAGATTAGCCCGTACAAACAGACAAACAGACAGAGTAACAAAAAATTTGAAAAAAATCTGGATTTGTTCTATTGCCCTTCTTACCCCCCCCCCCCCCCCCCCCGGACTTGGTTTTTAGCATTTTATTTCTATGTACAGACATTCGACCTCTATAGTTTGGTATGCCCTTTTGAACGAAAGTCATAGTTAGGTACACTCATTTTCTTCGTATCTCAAGTTCAAAGCAGAATACGACAGTGAAACTCATATGAATCGCTTTTCTACATCAAGCCCTTATTGACACATAAGTTTCGATAAAGGTTGCCATTACGGAGCTGGTTCGCTGTACTTATCCGGCTAAACCCTTTCATCTAAATCGGTCCAGTAGTTTCGGTGGTTATTCGGTACAAACAAATAAACAAACAAAAAAGTCTTTCCTTTTTATAATATTAAAGCGGCTCACCCTCGCTACGCTCGGCTCCACCTCTAATCAAACAAAAACAGATTTATCCCACGCACCTTACCCGCCCAACGCACAGTACCCGCACTATGACTTTTAATGCCCTATGCACTTTACCCAAACTACGCACGTTACCCGCCCTACGCACTTTAACCGCCCTATGCACTATGACCGCCCTACGCCCTTTGACCTCGCTACACACTTTGACTCCTCCATGCACTTGACCCCTACGTCCTTTAACCTCGCTACACACTTTGACTGCCCCACGCACTTGACCCCCCCCCCCCCCCTCCCTTACGCACTTCAACCGCCCTACCCACGTAGCCCGCACTAAGCACTAAACCGCCCTGAACGCATTACCCGCCCTACGCTCATTACCCGCCCTATGCTTTTTACCCACTCTACGCACTTATATGGCCTTACGCACTTTTCCCGCCCTATGCACTTTACCCGCCCTACGCACGTTACCCGCAATACACACATTACCTGCCCTACGCACATTACCTGCCCTGCGCACAATACCCGCACTACGCACATACACAGGAGTATATATAATCTCACCGGCTCACCCTCGCCTCGCTCGGGTTGCCTCTAAACAAAAACAAATCTATCCCACGGGAACCGTTCATTTTTCGCTTATTTGTTATCCTGATGTATGATGTATGTAGAGTTTTATTAAAATCCAATCAGTAATTTTTGTGTACTAAGCTGTATAAGTTACTATAGTTTTTTAACTATCTCACGGGAACCCTTTAGTTTTCCGGGATGAAAAGCATCAAAAATGTTGACCGGAGATATAAGGTACCACCATATGAAATTTCATTTAAATTGGTTCAATAATTTCAGAGATTAGCCCGTACAAACAGACAAACAGACAGAGTAACAAAAAATTTGAAAAAATCTGGATTTGTACTATTGCCCTTTTTACAACCTTTGACTCGGTTTTTAGCATTGTTTTTTCTATGTACAGACATTCAACCTCTACTATTTTATTATAGTATAGATAGATCAATTATTTTAAAAAGGGTTGTTATTGTTTAAAAACATCTAAAAAAAAATATAATATGCTTTCAAAGGTTACCTAAAACCTCGCTTTAGTTTTAAGTTTCTAGCTTTGAAGGTTTTCGAGATATACGTTTTTGAACAAAAGTCATAGTTACGCTCAATTTCTTTATATCCCAAGGTCAAAGCGGAGTACGACAATTAAACTCTTATGAATCGCTTTTCTACATCAAGCCCTTATTGACACATAAGTTTCGATATAGGTTGCCATTAAGGGGCCAGTTCGCTATACTTATCCCGCTAAACCCTCTCATCTAAATCAGTCCAGTAGTTTCAGAGCTTATTCGGTACAAACAAATAAACAAACAAAAAAGTCTTTCCGTTTTATAATATTATAGCGGCTCACGCTCGCTTCGCTCGGGTTCACCTTTAGTCAAACAAAAACAAATCTATCCCACGGGAACCGTACATTTTTCCGGGATAAAAAGTAGCCTATTTGTTATTCTGATGTATGAACTATATTATTGTAAAGTTTCATTAAAATCCAATCGTTAGTTTTTGTGTACTATGCTGTATAAGTTATTACAGTTTTTTAACTATCCCACGGGAACTCTTTTATTTTCCGGGATAAAAAGTATCCTAAATGTTAACCGGGGATATAAGGTACCACCATGCAAAATTTCATTTAAATCGGTCCAGCAGCTTCGGAGATTAGCCCGTACAAACAGACAAACAGACAAATAGACAAACAGACAAACAGACAAACAGACAGAGAAACAAAAAAATTGAAAAAAATCAGGATTTGTTCTATTGCTCTTCTCACACCCCCCTGACTCGGTTTTAAGCATTTTTTTTCTATGTACAGACATTCGACCTCTACAGTTTTATTATAGTAAATATATAGACAAGTATTATTACTCTTTGACAAAAAGATGCATCGACTTCAATACCACTCAAAAGTAATTCTATCATTATATTATATTTATATGTATAATACCACGTATTTTTTTTTTAATTTTGAAAATTGAATAACAATTGGCGAAGATGCCGCGTAACATATCCAAAAAAAACTTATAAATGCAGTATCCCCTTTTTCTTACAAATTAAGTCGGTCAAAAACAAGTAACAGTAAAATAACAAGTAAAATATTAACTGAAATTCATAATAAAACGAATTGTCTCAAAATTAGTTGAACGTGGCATACACCTTAACTTTAACACGAATGTACACTTCTAGGTACAAAGGTTTAAAAGTTAAACGCGTCACGGGTGTTGCACCTGCGTATAGTTAGATACATAGTGTCCTAAACCACGCCTTCGCTTCGCCTGTCATACCAAACTGACTGCCGTGAAATCCTTCGACCTACCACATCGATGTTTAAGTCCATACAACTTATATTTAATAGCATTATATTTTATCTTTATGATCCAATGAGTAGGATTCTTACATTAAAACATGTTGTTTATTTGTCTTAATTGCTGCATCGAATATACATACATATGAGGGACCCGACCTGTTTATATTATTAGATGGCTTCGCTATTGAAACTAGTGAAGGTATTTTTGACGAATATGAGTAATTTTCTATATATATTTATTTTTTTTAACTTTTTATATATAAAATAATGATAATATTATTGAATATTAAAGATGCGAGCATTTATGAATGTGTTTGTTTGTTTGTTGTAGCTTCTTTAAGCTTCAATGAATAAAAAAAAAATGAATGCAGTGAAGTCTAAGTCCTGAAATAAAGCATTGGCTACTTTTCATTATTAGATCTATCACGTGAAAAACCGCATATAAAACTACTTAGTATTTTTATTATAAGTTTGTATGGTTTTTTTTTAGTTTGTCAAGCGGTGGCGGAGCAACGGATCGACTTGATTTGCGATGGGTATATATAAAATCTATATGCCGGAGAATGTTATATGCTACTCATAATTTCGATCCATTATCCGTTAAGTCTCGTTTAAGACGGGTACTTAAAATTACTTATAAACGCTAGTTTTGTATAATGGGAAATTTATAATTGTACATCAAAAAAAAGAATACATATCTACTATCTCCATTACTGTCGCACGGATAATAAATATAAATGAATATTATTCGTCCAAAAACTTGCAGCCTACAATAAAAAAACCAGACAACATTATTTTCCTTAATCATCACAAAAGTCTGCATTTCTGAAGTCGATAGATAGCAGAACCGCTTGACGCATAAAATATATGTCGAGTTTGGTTTCTTTTGAAGTCCATATTTTGCTGTGTATTTTGTGTGTAGGTATTTTGATAGGATTTTTTTACCTAGGTATATGTAAAATGTACATTATGTATAATATGTTAGTAATAATGCTATGCATTATGTGGTTAGATACTATAACTACTAATCTTATAGTCATGCATCTTAGATCTTAATAACTTTTAAGTAATATTTTATAAGTAGGTCAAACATTTCATAAGCTTGTAGGATGTGCGCCTGGCTAGCGTAGTTCAGTCTACCATCTGGCTTTTAGTATGAAAGCAATATTGTATTTCAACTGCTGCAAATGTCCTGGCAATGTGGTATACAAATATAAATTAATATTTTGTCCCTACAGATCTATTTATTAGCAATATTCTGTTTCCAGTTCAAATACAAATTCTAGTTTTGTTTTGAGAAATTACGCGTTTATTAATCGACTAAACCATTACTTTATAAAAATGATGCCTAAAATACTGACAACTGTACCTACCAGGTTATTGTTCTACATATTTAGAGAAAATAAAAATATTTTAATTTTACTTAATAGTGAATAATTATAATATATGTACAATTTAAAATATAGGCTCCGAATTTTATTACATTTTATTTATATGGCTGTGGTAAACAGTCTTGTTTTATTAATAGTGAGCATCGAAGTGTGGAGCAGTTCCAAACATCCCATTTTATATTAAATGTAGTAAAATTATATTATCAATACAAATAAATTCCCTATGCAGGAATCGAACCTAGGAACTCCGGTACGAGATAGCTATTTTTTAGGTTTTAATGAAAATATATTGGTCTTACGGAGTAATTCATTTTTTTATTAAATGTAATATTCACTATTATTTTCTCGAGCTTCAACTATCATGATGTCACGTCAAATGTTTTTTTATTGGGCACAATAATATTTTAATACCATAGATATTAAGAGCTCGCTTAAATTTATATAATCATAAAAACAATTGACGACACGTTTGGCTCAGTTTGTAGTGACTCTACTTACTGTGCCTACAGTCGCGGGTTCGAGTCCCGCTGAGGACATTCATTTGTGTGATAAGCACGAATGTATGTACTTCATTCATGGGTGTTTATATTAATTATATGTATGTATTTAAAGTTATACATGTGTAGTGTATTAACTATCTGGTATCCGTAACACAAGCCTCGTAGCTTACCATGGAACCAAATGGTACTGTGTGTTAATGTCCAAACATCTTTATTTGTTTATTATTTACTTCACAGATATTGTTTTGAACTTCCTTTACAAGATAACATCTCTTACGTCGTGCAGTGAAGTAACGAAAGTAAGAGTCCACAAGTGACCCGGCACGGTTTACCGTTCGTTAATTATGAACGTCATTCACGATGCATGGCGATGCGCCTGCGCATCTATTACTCTCACTTTTTGTTGCGATAAGGTTACAAAGGTTTAGAACGTATAAAAAACTTTTGTGTAATAATAAAAAAAATACTCAGTATATTCAACAACAGTAAGAAACAAACAAACATTAATAAAAATTACTACATCTAATATGCTTAAATATAATATATGAGTAATGTTTTAACATTATGTTTATTTTATGTATAGTGTGTATTGAAATAAAAAAGTACTAGGTAACTACGATGTTTATATTATGTTTTATATTATAAAGACCATCCCCAGATAGGTACTTCTAACACTATCGAAACACTGTGTTGAGTTGACGGCACGACCGTTTGCAAACTTCTTTGTTCGTGAGACTTGAAAAAGCTGTACTTTCACGACTTCATAACTAATTACTGGCATCTAGTATTGTTCTATTGCATTTTTACGCAATTTACTATAGCTATCATGATGTCTAGACAAATGGTTTTTTTAATGAACACATCTGAATCGTTTATTGTTTAAGATGTCATAAAATTAACCACACGTATTCGCATTACATCGAGTATAACATTATATATCTATTATTTTGAATATTAGGCAGTCCTAACGCGCTCGCTTAGGAAACCGACTGAAGCGGGTTCAAATCCCGGGTCTCGCCTCGCACCTCTAATATTTTCATGTGCGAATCATTTCTAACATGATTACCACTTGCCTTACGATGAAGGAAAAAATCGCGAGGAAACCTGCATATCTGAGAGAACCTAGCAAGTTTTCGAAAGACATGTGAAGTCCGCCAATCCGCACTTGGCCAGCGTGGTGGACTATGGTCTGATTCCCCTCGTATTGAAGGGAGGCCCGTGCTCAGCAGTGGGACGTTAAAAAGGGTTGAATACATATTTTTGAATTGTTTAATTTCTATCATTACTTTTCTATTCTATACGAAATTGAGGCAAAAATTCACTTTAGTAATACCCTTAAAAGTAATATTTTTTTTTTGAATTGCATTAAATTTTTGTTATTTCAAATAAAATGTACTAATCTTAAACATCTCATCAACATTGCGAATAGATACGATTAGATGCGAACAAGTGTAATTCGTCGTTAAC
Source organism: Argynnis bischoffii washingtonia (assembly GCA_033884665.1). Lineage (NCBI taxonomy): Eukaryota > Metazoa > Arthropoda > Insecta > Lepidoptera > Nymphalidae > Argynnis > Argynnis bischoffii. Next base: position 9,853,583 of record CM066624.1, on the reverse strand, counting down.
GGGTGATGTTAGATTTGCCATACTTCCGTTTATGTACGAATGCTTACAGCTTTCATTAGAATTAACTGTTTTAAATTTGTCATATTACATCATTATATTGCTTCCTTTCTAATAATGTACTATTTAAATGGTTTATATGACTTTTAGAGTTTAATGTTAACTGTAGTTAAGCGTGTAAAGATTTAATATTCTTGATTTTTACCATTCTCTTAGGTTAATAACGTAATTCATATTAATAGCAGTCATTTCGACTTGCCTTCAGGAAATGAGCCATAATTCGCATTCATTGTAAGTATCTATATATTATTTATTACTTGGATATCCTATAGACTAAAAGCGGCGATTAATAATAATTAATCGACGTATTTTAATAATTGGAATTGGTTTTAAAATGTTTATACAAGTGTATGCCTTCACGCTATCTTTCACACGAGTTATTTAGAAGGACAATGCTGATAATTCTCTTTTAACGACAAAGGTTAAAAGGACCTTAAAATCCCTGTATATAATTGACATACCTATATTTTATCCGTCTTTAGGGATGAAATTTATTCTTTTTTAGAAGAAATAAACGTAGAATTTTTTATAAGAAGTACACGTACGTAGTACACGATAAAAATATACAATCCGAATTGACTTTTTGATTTTTGCAGTCGTAAAAAGATATCTCTCCTAGCGTGTTTACTTATTATCTCTTTGTAGTCTGTGAGCTTGTTAAATGATGACAAGCGGATACCTAAAGTCTGGCTTGAGACAACCAGACCGAGTAGTTTGTATGTCTGTTACAACTGCCGCGTCTAGGGAAGTTATGACATAAATTCCATATATTAGTTAAAGCCATGTCATATTTCGGTGACACGGTCATCCGCCGTAAGTCCAGTTATTATAATTGGCATTTCTAAAATAAGAACTTTGGACTACTTTTTTGCAAACGGAGATTAATATAATAGAAACAAGTGGCGATTGTCCTAAAAAACAGACTTATCAAGCTTTTTTAGTGAAATCATTAACAGTTGTTCTTCCTAGAATAAATTGCAAATTGTTTATCAGTAGCTGCCTAAGTAAGATTGATTGGTTAATTTTATTTATAAAGAGACATTGATATACATTTAGAATGATTTAAGGCATTTTTATTAGCTATTTACTTATGGAATTAATAACCGCTTCCAATGAAACTCATAGCTTAATTTTTAGTAATTAAACAAAGTAGGTATATAGATAATAAACTTTACAGTATAAAAAACTGCAATGTTTGCTGTGATAACCATAATAACTAGCACAACGTATAATAGCGGGTCTTTGTAATCTTACTAATATTATGAATGTAAAAAGTTTAGATGTTTGGATGTTTGGATGGATGTTTGTTACTCAATCACGCCAGAACGGCTGAACGGATCTGAATGAAATTTGGCACAAAATAAATTGTAGTCTGGAATAGCATATAGGATACTTTTTATTCCGGAAAAATATAAAGGGAAACCCAAGCGAAGCGAGGGTGAGCTGCTAGTATCGAATATAATCTGAATTGTAGCATGATAGTTCTGAGTGAAGATTTTAATAGAGAGATGTTGAGCTCCCATAAAACAATAATATTTTATTAACCTTGTTTACATGAAACGTTAACTGATTCAAGATGATTATTTTTTTCTCCGTTACGTTTATTTCTGTTTCAGTCCATATTTAGAAGTGAAATAAAGAATACTCTAATGACTAATCAACGGGCTCCGGTCGTGACCCGTCTATATCTTATGTCTTGTCGCTGAAGATTAATTTAACTCCAACTCTTTGACTCACTGAAAAATACCCATTAAACTAACATACAAGGACACAAACGTTTTTTAAACGCAAGATTTTATTTGTTATTTTACTTATGAGAAATTATGAAATTTTAAATAAAACTATCTTTTTGGATTTTTTCGTGAATTTATTTTGATTTTTGATTCCTGACGTTTCGAATGCTTTACAGCAATCATGGTCACGGGAGAGACTAATGTTTTGGACGTCTCAAAGGCATTATATAGTTGTTACAAACAGCCTACGCACTGCCTTAAAATCGAAATAAATCTGCAAAATAAATCCGAAAAGATTTTTTTAATAGTACCTAATGTAGATAAAAAATACTTTTTACAGCATGTCGTTTGGTTCCATAATTTAAAAATAAAACCTACACGCGCGCAATATCGTCTCTATAATATTTATTATGTCTTAAAATATAACTATAACTAAATGTAACGTCTGTCTGTCTGTCACTTAATATCTATTAAGTTTAGATAAAATATATAAAGAAAACATAAAAAAAAACGGCCAAGTGCGAATATGACTCGCGCACGAAGAGTTACGTATCTATAAAAACGGCAAAAAAAAATTAAGTTTGTTGTATGGGAGCCACCCTTAAATGTTTGTTTTATTTTAATTTAATTATTTATTTTTAAAGTGAATATATAAGTAAATATTTTGTGAATACTTCAAGCGTCTACCTGTTGCCGTTATAAATATCGAGCCCATATAATATATGGGAGCCCCCTTAAATATTTATTTTATTCTATTTTTTAGTATTTATTGTTATAGCGACAACAGAAATACATCATCTGTAAAAATTTCAACTGTCTAACTATCACGGTTTATGAGATACAGCCTCGTGACAGACGGACAGACAGACAGGCGGACGGACAGCGAAATCTTAGTAATAAAGTCCCGTTTTACAGTCCCGTCAAAAGTAGCATAATACCGCAGCGATTCCTTATCGCTACTGTAATAGTCAGCTTAATTTGGGCGGTCTGACTCAAGCTGGACTGTTCAACATGCTCACCCACGTAAGAGACTACAATAAATTATCTGCCAATTTCAACTTAAGAATAAGTCAAATTCAATAAAAGTAAAGAGGTGGTCAAAATGATACAAATCAATTTTTGGAACCGCTAGCCTTTTTAATTGTGTTCCAAAAAGGAAGATGCTTGTAAATTATTTTTATTCCTTAACAGTACAATTAATTAATTCGCAGATCATAATCTTAGCATATGAATAGAACCATAGATTAACAATAGACGAGAAAACAAGTCAGCTTTAAAGTTAAATGTAGTATAAATTAAAAGTTAGAATATTTTTTATAGTGTTTAGCAATACATCTATGTAAGAAATGCAGTTATTTATAAATTGTAATGCCGTGGAATCTTGCAATAATTCCTTCTAGGTTATAAGGAGTTATTGCAAGATTCCGCGACAGGACGCAATCGGAGTGGCAAAAAGCTATGTGTTTTAATTTATTTATCTGTGAAGTAAAAATATTGGTCACATTCATTCACCCACTGACAACGACCAATAAATACATAGTCTATGTTACGTCTATAAACATATAGGTATATATAGATAGATATTTTGAATAAGAATTTCTTACACTATATGGGGAACGTTACTTCATGTGGAAGTTCATCATTTCTGAAGTTAGTGTTTGGAGCTTAGACTTTTGTTTTTAGGTAAGTTTGTTGTGTTATCGTTTTTGCAATATCATCCTTAAGGGGGTTAAATAGGGATAAAAAAATTCATAGAGCTCACGGCCACTTTCTTATCTCTTCTCAGACAGTAGTTGGTAATTTATCAAGAAATATCATTTTTTATAACGTAATATTCGTGGGCTTTTATTGTAATTTTTAAGATTCAATACATACATACCAATTTTGATTGGATGTATTGAATGACTGATAATTTGTAGATAATTCACAACAATATTTCGGCAAAGCCCTGGACAAAAATTATTATTCTAACTGAACTTATGCTTATATTGTGTAACTAGCGACTCACCCTCGCTCCGGGTTGGGGTTCGTCCCTTCTTACGTTTTAACGTTTAGTATATATTTCTCTGAGATGAGATATTTTCCCGCAGTAAAAAGTGTCCTATATGTTGACCCGGATAACCAGTTATCATCATACCAAATTTTATCAAAATCTGTCCAGTGGTTTTTCTGTGATGTGGTAACAGACAGACAGACAAACAGACAAAAATTCTAAAATGTATAGATTTGGCCCCTGTATCGATAATAATGTCTATTTCAATAAGGTTTTTCAAAAAAATATTTAATGTACATATTCGGCTTAGTTACAATTTTATTACCTATATGTATAGATAACGCAAGAAATCGTCATGATTTAAAAAAAACTGTGTATAAAGGCCGATTTAGAAAGAACACTTTTTATCCTGACACATTAAGTGATTCTCGTAGTATAGGGCATAAAGCTGCGGTATAGTTACGGAAAAGAGAGCAGGATCTAAAAGAAACGGGGATGGAACGATCGTCGAAAGTATACCTATTAGAAATTATTTATAATGAAAGTTAAATTATTAATTTATCTTTGTAACTATTACTATCTGAAGGAGTATCACTCATGTTCATATCATAACTAAACAATATTAGAATAAACAAACATCCGTTCTCGAACGTTAAATATTTTTACTATACGTAAATGTGATTAGGGCTGTCGACTGCCAGCCTACATAACAAAATTCCTAGAAAAGTAAATATAATTTTAATAAAGAATTTTACTTAAATAATGATCATTATATCTTAATAAATCGTCGTCTCAGTGCTTATTTGTTCAAACAACTAATTTACAGAATTTTAAGAGTTTTTGATACATTATTATTGACTTTTTAATGACATTTTTATTGGTATAACAAAAATATTTTACATATATGTATATAGCACAATAAGCGGCCTTATCGCTCGCTAAGTGAGCGATCTCTTCCAGGCAACTTTTATTTTTTATATCATGTAGCTTTATAAATCTTAGAAATAAAGCTTTTTAATAATAGAGGTTCTTCTCTACTCATAAGCACAACAATTAATTATTAGTAAGTAAGTAGTAGTAGTAAGTTGATTGTTTAAACAAATAAGCAATATGGCGGCAAAATAACAACAATACGAATGGGATGATTAAGAACGATTATATGGATATTATATGGATAATAAATCTATGGATGGGAAAATAGTTGAACTATATTAAAAAAATAAAGGCAATATTAAAGATATTTAATAATTATACCTACTACATGGTACAACAAGGCAAATGAAATAATAACAATATCTATTAGGTCATTATTTATATTTTTTTGTGTACTCTATAGTGTATAGATAAATAAATGTCATAATTCATATTAATCACATTTAAAAAAGAAACAATTTCCTCAATCTTTTCTTTTTTTTAAACTATATCCTCAAAAGATAAACACTGTGCACTGTGCAGCCCTTGATGTGATAGAATACCACTTCCAATTCCTTATTGACCGCTGACATGAATCACCTTAAAATTATAGTTTCCTGCATAACTGTTATATTTTTAACTATAATCGTTTTCAGTGAAATATAAATTAAGTTGTACTTTTAAGACATTCTTTGAATGACCAAACCACTTTTGTTGATTGCGAACAAATTTATAAGCTTCATTTTTATCTTCAATTGGGCGGACAGCAATTAATGACTGTTCTCAAAAATGTCTAAAGCTATAACGGTATTCTTTGAACATGTAATGAAAATACCAGTTAAAATTTAAAACAGTGTGAAGTTATAAAAGTAAAGTATAAAGACTTAAATATAGGACTCGCATATAGTTCAAGATATTTGCTTGTATACTTCTTCTAACAAAATCTTTTTTATATATTTAAATATATGTACATATTTGTATGTAAATGTCACGGGCTTGCTTTAATTATGACAAAAATTTAATTATGCAGAGATCGATCGGGAGTTGATTACATTTTAGATAAGTGAGAGATTGATGAAAGGTGACATATTTAAATTACTTTATCTTTTTTATTAAATATTCCGTCGTCATCTTAAAATAACGTGAAGGTAACTGTATATTGAAATACCTTTTTTAAAACATATCGACGTTTTTTGCTTTCATGACATGAATCTTTATATCATCTTGACATGATATAAAATATTGTTCTTTAATCATGTTTGAAAGAAGTATATGTTACATAGAGGTATTTATGCCTACTTATTTAAGCCTTCCTCAATCCATTAGATATTAAGATATTTTAAAATTATCTGTTATTTTACATTGCCTTCATTTTCTTATTTAAATACATATTTCACTCTGTACTTTAAAAGTATATAGTCATTTAATATAGTGATATTTTTCTATTTTAAAATTTAGTTTAGAAAGTTTGAAAAGATTAGTAGTTCTAATACAATACCTAACCAAACTCTGTGTATAGAACGTTAGAAGTTTACAATAAATACACTACTATAAAAAATTAGAATAGGTCAGTTTATTGACAATATAAACATCATGAAATTTAGATATTATAAGGTATGTATTCCCACATTGCCCCTGTGTTTAAACCACATACAGGATTCCCTCTTATTATGACGCAAGAACAATTCTATTATTCCATACCTTTCTTCAAAACATCTCACCCTTTAACTGTCCAAGTTAATCCTTACTAGATGCTTTCTCATAGTTAAATTTATACCTACGACATTACAATGGCGATGAAGTTAAAATATTCTATACTATTATCGCTTTTATTTTTATACTAATAAGATACACTTTACTTTATCAAAATAAATGTTTTGAGGTTTATAGAACGTCTTAACCAGCTGTCTTTTCTCTAGTTTACCGGTTCGCGAAGGACGAATTCGAATAGCAATTTATAACAGGTTTAATGCCAATTTCACATACTCAAGCGTTTGGCTTTGATACCGACATTAACGAGAATATCTTTGATTTTCTTAGACCTTATTAATTTGCTTTCTCCTTACCCTGCTTATAGAATGCTTTTACCGCACTTAAAAAGCATTTGCTGGTTGTAATCGTATATCAAGGTCTATCCGCTGAAGTTGTACTATATCAAAAAAAAAAAATAATCTATACTAATATTATAAAGTGGCAGATTTTGTTTGTTTGTTATGCGTTAATCAGCTTTATCGCGCTAGGAACTACTAATATCAGTTGAAAAATCCTTTTTGTATTAGATAGCCTGTTTATTGAGAAAGGCTATAAGGCTATATAACATCCTAGAAGAATGTACGGTTCCCGTGGGATAGATTTGTTTTTGTCTAGAGACAAACCCGAGCGAAGCATTAGAATGAAATGTTGTGTAATTCTGTTATACATAATAAGTTGTCCTGATAAGACTATTCTTGGTTTAATGAAATATTTTTTGTATTAAACCTACTGAGAAAGCTACACTATCCTTGAATAAAGTCAGTCATTGACATACTATGATAGTGAAACTACGGGCAAAACTAGTCTATACATATAAAAAAATTCTAAGTCGAATCTGTACATTAAAAATTTTTTGGAAAATCTTATTGAAATAGTCAATATTATCAATACAGAGGCCGAATCTATTCTTTTTAGAATTTTTGTCTGCCTATCTGTCTTTGACATCACGGAAACCACTGGAGGGATTTTGATGAAATATGGTGTGATCATAGCTGGTTATCCGGGTCAACATATAGGATACTTTTTACTGCGGGAAAATATCTATTCTCTGAGAAATCTATACTAAGCGGTAAAACGTAACTAGGGGCAAACCCGACTGGAGGAAGGCTGAGTCGCTAGTAGTTTATAAAACAGTAGATAGCCATCAGATAAATGAGAGAGTAAACGTAAGCATATTTCAATTTAAAATTATTACAAAGAACTCAACTGATCAAATATGCGGGATTATACGGGTCTGTTATCGTGTGATCTAGAACTTTATGATCGTTATCTGCGCACCCTTTTAATTACTTCCTCACTGGTTTAATAAAATAAAAACATAATTTAAATAAAAACAGTTGAAAAGTCTTAGCGTTAGCCAAAAATAAACTTAAATTGTAAAAAATAAATTGATTCAGGTATTTTTTCTTACAAAAAGGTTAGCACAGTGTAATATTGATTGATATAATGCTTGTAGTTATATGTATATATATATATATATATATACATATATATACACATATATATATATATATATATATATATATATATATATATATATATATATATATATACAGGGTGAATTTTTCAAGTGGGCGTGCATGGCTAAATCCGAAACTATGAGGAATAGCGAAAAGTACTCAAAGGAGTCACTTCCCAGAATGCGTTCCTTATTAGCAACACTATCGAATGGTATAATTATACAGTATGTGTTTTTTTTTTCAAAATCAACAGGTTCGATTCCTGGCTAGGAAAATTGATTTATAGGAAAAATCCATCACTCTGTTTCGACGTGAAAGAAAAACAAACACACTTTTACAACTATAATATTAGTATGGATTTATTAGGTAGCTACTGTTCTTTCTTTTTTTCTTTTATGTTTGTAGTAAATACAAAAAACACAATAAACACAGTGTATATCATGTCGACCTTGCCTAAATCGGCGGGGAAAAAATATATCGCCAGTCACTTGAACGTGAATCACTCGAGCAAGTGCACTCTATTGAAAGATAAAAAATATTTAATGGATCTATGGACTGTTGGCTAAATGTTAAATGCTCATGAAAATAAAGGTCATTGTGTTATTGTATTTTATGTAAATAATTATATTATCTTTACTATCTGTATATTATTTTTTATTTTTTACTTTATTTTGTATTGAATTTTGGCAAAGACACTTTAGATACTTTAAATGTTTTGTTATACATCATATCTGTAATATTTGATATACATTATAACTGTATCGTACGTATTGTATTCTTAATTTACGTGTACGATACATTTTTTAATAATTACTATAAAACTTAAAAGCACAGTTTTATAATAGTCTTTACAAATAGCTGTCTATACCGGAAAATATCCTTATGAAAAATTTTTTTTTATTAATATTTAGTTTATTTAATAATAATACCTACCTATGTCATTCTCCACTGTCTGTGAAAAAGAAAAAAGAAGAAATTTTTGTCTGTTATGCCGTTGCATGAAAAAAGGACGAGTCAATATACCTACTTTCACATTTATAATATTAACTAGCGACTCACCCTCGCTCCGCTCGGGTCGTCCTTACATACTTTATAATGGTTAGTATAGATTTCTCAAAGATGAGATATTTCGCTGTAGTAAAAAGTATCCTAAATATTGATATTGGTAACCAGCTATCATTCAATACATCCATACTAAATTTCATCAAAATCTGTCCAGTGGTTTTCTCGTGATGCGTTTCCAGGCAGGCAGACAAACATTATAAAAACTATAGATTCCGCCTCTGTATCTCGACTGATCTGTATGTATCTACGACTTAGTTAGAAATTTATTATATGTATACATAGATAACACATATTTTATAATATATCATATACCTAAATCTATTATAAGTAAAAAAAGTGAACTCATTAGTTCAGTAATAATTGTTGTTTTTTTTTGTTATTTTAAATAACATAATATACCTACCTAATCCTGGCTAATAACTAAGTTACGAACGACCTATGCGAAGATATTGTGTAATATTCACACATATTTGTATGTATAATAAATATCACCAAATTGAGATCGTTCTCTGTTTTTGGTGTTTTTTAAAAAGTCCTATTTAAATTAGTTAGAGATCTTTCAAGAGATGCATACAGACAGACAGATTATAGATAGACAGGTATAATAATAACCATTAGCTATAGATTTGGCTTCTTTTACCTAAGCCACTAGTAATATATAATCTAGCTTCTACCGTAAAAAGTAACTCTGTGCCATATAAGTATTATAATCGTTCGATCATATTTCCAACCATTGACAGATTCTCTTTTCTTGAAGACACTAAATCTGATAAAAACGATTTTATTTAGCTACCCCGGCACCCTTTGTGTTTTTTATCCCTTTGTCCATACAGTTTTTGTGGATACGGTTTCTTGTTGCATTCGACTCGCTAGTCGCTCACATTCCAGCTGCTAATTTGGTAGCATTAGAACATATCCTGGGTGCGTTAGAAAGGGATCTTTTTTATATTTAAGTAAGACCGGTTTATTATATATGTTTAAAACAAATATATATTAAAGACATGAAACATATATTAAAAATATTGTGTAATTTCCATTAGGAAAAATTAATAGCACCTATTTCTTTAACTCTTTTATTTTAAATACAATATTTTGTTGAGCGATTTGCGTTTCTTTTGGGCATTTTTACATCATACTTTGTTCATACAAAAATCCAAAAATAGTGATTTAATATGTTAACAAACATGTAGTGGGATAATCCTATAATCTTGGTCAAAACGTAAGTCACTACATTTTTGTTCGCAAAATGTTATCGTCAGTTATAATTCCGTTGCAATTTGAACCAATAACATAAGATAAAAAAATAAATGTACGTACTTTAGCGCCTTTCAATAAATTCTAAGAACGTTTACCAATTAGTTGACAACAATTAGTTTACGTAAATAGTCTTGTAGGTCGGTATCAGTACTTTGTCTTAATTAAACGGTTAATTACTTCAGTTTAACATCTGAACTGTTTAGAAATAGCTGTATGGGAATGTAAATTTGTTTTGCAACTAAATAACTAACCTAGTTTATTTTAATGTGCAATTAATCTATCTCTATTAATTCTTATACTCACTATAGTTATCTTAAATAGCTATTACATAGATAGGTTAGGTCTAAAGACTGTATGGAGAATGTTTCTTAGGAAAGGTAGATAATACGGGAAAGGGATGGGTAAGTAAGATAAGAATGAGCATAGTCTAGTTAAATATTTCGCGGTAATTCTGTTCTTAACATTAAAATACCCATTAGGTATTTTTCAATAAAACCTTATTTTCGGGTTATTTCGCGAATTTATTTAAATTTTTGTCGGGTACCAAAAATCAAAGTAAATCCGCGAAATAATCCGAAAAGATAGTTTTATTTAAAATGTCAAACATTCGCGTAAATCTAATAATGTATTACAGCCATTATTTTTTCATTATATATAATATATTAAATTTAAAATATTGTAGTTTTGCGTGCAAGTGATTGGTATGTCCCCGGAAAAAAATAAAAGAAATATGTAATACCTAACCTAAAATCCATAGTTAATATTCTGAATGCGAAATTAACCTGTCTGTTTGTCTATTACCTTTTAACGCTTAATCCACTAAACCGATTTAGATGAAATTTGGTATGGAAATAGTTTGAAACCCTGGGAAGGACATAGGATAGTAAAATATCCCGAAAATTATCCCATAAGAAGTGGAAAAGAGGGGTGGAAGTTTGTATGGGGTAATCAATCATTTCCTAAGTAAAGGATATCATTTTTTTTAATTTTTAAAGTACTGAGGTACCTACTTTTCTGAAGCGAGCCTGAGTCGCTAGATTTTAATAATTTTAAATTCAAAACGAACACATCTTATTACCAAAATTCAAGATTTATTTAAAAGCTTATCTAATATTACATATAATGACACACGTATTAAATTTGTCATGACAGTTTCGGTCATTAGTTAGCTATGAACTTTGGCTTATCTTTTTCAGAAGCCATTCGTCTATCTTATCGTATTTAGATTCCTATCATTCCTTGCTTGTTAGTAAACAGTTCCGGACGTTATTTATTTTGTTGGAATTCGTTAGTTTTTGATTAAAAACATCATATAAATAATACACCAAACCTCATTGTTTTTTTTAATACATTATCAAACAGTCAATAATTTTTTTAAAAAAATTATTTCCTAAATAAATACCACAAAATACGCCTAAAATATAAGCCTCATCACCTTTTATGTAAAAAAAACACCGAATGAACTATGTATATTAAAAGAAAATGAAAAAATATAAGACCACCTTTGAGAGATACAGCGTAACATTCAAGCACAAACAAAACTCAATTTTATTATCTCCTTCTTTGAAAGTTAGTTAAAATTTCGAGATGAGTCATTGTTCTGTTTTTCTCTTCGCAATATATAATGAATGAAATTATAACTTATTCTCTATCACTTTAGAAACACCTAATCAGGATTGTTCCAATGCGAAATGACGTTATCAAGTACAGATGTCTCTCCTTATGAAGTCCTAGTGGGGGCGTAAGAAGCTTTTTATAGAAGTCTGTATTAGTCACGAGTTCAACTGAGCTTTATTAAGAAACAGTACCTTACTTTTAAAATACGCAAGATATTAAAGCAATAGTATTGAAAGAGAACTTACAACACAATGTAAAATCGTGTGAAGGACTTAACACTCGACCTTTGAAGCGCATCGAGCGACATTTCAACTATTGCTGTCAAAACGCTATTAAGAACATGAGTATTTCAGTAGCAGACAATGCGTGGTGGCCGCGACACGCAGTAACAATAATTAGTTCTATTAAAATTACCCACAGTACTTCTCTACTCGCTGTACTCGCAGTAACCATTAACTTGTGTGAAGGTTAAAATGAAACAAGTCATAATATTTAATACATTTTATATTAGGTACTTTATAACAATACTTTTAACAGTCTTAAAACGAACGACTTAGTGACAATCGGCGGTCAACGCCAGTCTACGATATATACAATATGTACAATAAGTCAAGCTTGCCAATAAAGAAAATCGAAAGCGAAAGTCATTTGGTAAGCTCTAAAAGTTCATATTTTTGGCATTTGAGAGTCAAAACGTGGTCAAAAAGGCGAAATTGGCAACACTAAGCAACAGTAAGCGATGTAAAACCTCTCGTTACAGGGTTTGGGGGTGCACTGAATCTTTGTAGTCCCGAGCACGGTCCCGCGCCACGAGCGACTGCTTCGAAGAACTGTCGCAAATCGCTAACCGATCTTGTTGGCGGCGCTTGAAGGTCGTGCAACGAGGCCGCCCTTCTCGGAGTGTCACTCACTATCACGGGCCGAGCCAACTGTTCGCTACTTCTCGCCAAACTTCCACCACTTTGCGAAAGAGATTCAAATAGAGCACGTCTTTCACGCACAGGGACGTATTGGGACACCACTTCGTGTGAATTAGGTGAGCACGATCTTGCCCTATTTTCTAACGATGCTGCCTTCCTCCTTGCTGCCACCATCGCAAACCGGCCACGTTCTATACCACCAGTCGTGCCCTCCCAGCGCTTTAAGTATCTATGCCTCCCAATTTCTGTGTCACTTGTCCTTGTACGTGGCAAAGTGTGATGTTGGGGGCTTTTGTTTAATTTGCTGCAGTTATCGCACTTTATGACCTCAGCTTTTCGTACTGGCGCGTCAACCACGTCTATGGTTTTCAGAGCGTCAAGTGAAAGAGACAGATCGAGGCTGCGATCGGACGATGAATCATAGTCGTCGTCTTCTACGACGATGCCCTCGTCCGTGGCGGCAGGTGAGTGGTCTCTACGAGGAAGCTGGGTCTCTGGAGCGGTTAGAAGTCTTCGTCGCGCTCTGGGAGGTGGTCTGGGAGGACATGCAGGTGTCTCTAGTAGAGGTACCTTCTTTGGTTCTTTACTAGACGTGTCTGCTGCCGGCAATACGTCCAAAAATCTAACTTGTGGCAATGGTGTCTGTCCAAGTATTTCAACGCATAGTGCTCGCACCCACCGGGCGTATTCCGTGGCATTGCAAGCCTGCAACAAAGAAATACTTAATTATAATCGGCAAGAAATTCAGCTACAGATTTATGACTCAATCATTGATATGATCTGAATAGAACCAAAATTGTTATTTAAATGCACATAATAGTGGCATAGTTTGAATATTTAAAGGGTAGCGACTTTGAACTGATCTTAAAAACAGAACTAGTTGGGACTATTATGTTTTGTAGAGGAACAAGGATTTCCTTTCGTCATAACGTGTTTCTTTACGTGTCAACACCTTCGCTTTCTAGCCCTTCTTATGTTAAATAGTGGCATCAAAAGATCGTTCAGTACAAAGAAGCAATGATTTACGGGTGTTTCGCTTTATTGAGGTCTATTAAATCGAGCGAGTCGTGAGAAAGGTGAGTTTTGAAGGGGACCCGAACGTCTTGCAAGACGTCGCTATTCTATTGTGGACTAGTACAACTATAATTTTAGATGAAATAAATAATAGTAGTAGAAATAATTTCTTTAAAATGCGAGTTTCATATAAAAGAAATATATAAGTTAGCACTATTTTCTAAAATATTATACGGTTGGTTATAGCTTAGCTACTCGTACTACGTCATATTCCTTCACCTACTCGAACGATCACGTTGTGTTGATCTTTATTTACCGACTACCAGTGTTTGATAATAAAATGCAATTATTCAATCCATCGCGTGCATAACGAATTATCTTACATGTAGATATCTACTATTGTAAGCTAACAATGCTTTCATAAATTATTTACAAGATAACTAACGTGACTGTTTCAATGTTACAGACGTCTTAAACGTCAGTATTACTATAGATCTTTGTTAGATTTAAATTCTAAGAACTAACGTGTTTATACTATCAAAACATTGGCAAACATGAAAAGGCCTCACTTGAAGACGTATCTATAAATATTAGAAGAAAATATGTACATACATATGTATATCGGAACTTCACCGCAAATAAATAGTGTATATGTACAGAAAATATATGCACTTATATAATTGGACGATTAATTATTATAAGCAAAAGTTTGTATTTTTTTATTTTATTTATTACTAGTGACATACGCTCGCTTCGCTTGAGTGCATTCTTTAGGGTGTACCTTAGGAGAAAGACTTATATGCTGATTATTCTGTAGGCCTTATTAAGATCTACAATTTTTTAGTACATTGTTTTGATGTAGGTATATCTTAAGGTTTAGTCAGCACGGTAAAAGGTATCCTAAATGTTGATCCGAGTAATAAGCTAATCTCTACACAATATTTACTTAAAACCGGTTTAGTACTTTTTGCGTGAAACGGGCACATCGATTTCGCTATAGATTATAGTAACAAACTGTTACACAAACAAAAAATAACAATAAAAATAGTATAAGTTGCCACAGACAAGCAATTCATATATATAGAGATTTAAGAAAACATTAGGAAAATACACTTGAATTACTTATATTAACAAAATATTGAAACAATGATAATTCAAATCTTTTTGACTAAGTTAATTTTTAATTTTTCTTTTATAATTTTCTAAAGTATAATTCATTAAATCAATATCGTTAAAGTGAACATTGTAGGATGAATTCATTTTGAGCAAATTTTGCCCTGGTGACAGGTATGTGAAACAAATCTCTTCGACGAGTGTTGAATGAGAGTGAATGTTGTTTGTGCGTGTATGTTTGTTAATCCTACACACTGAAACTGCTGAGCAAATTTAGATGAAATTTAGTACACAGATAGACTATGTATGTGATACGTGGAGTCCATACACTTCTGTTAGGCACTTACGCACTCGGGCGAAGTGAAGTAACTAGCACTTCTAGGCGTGGCAGGCCCGCGAGGTACGGGCTGTCCGCAGGGGTGTTGTAGTGTATGCGCAAGCGATCCTGCAACGCCCCACTGCACTGTGGCGACGGATTCCGCTGTGGGTTTTAGTGAGTAAGAGTCTCACAGTACCTTACCCATTGACGGCCGGTAAGGTCCCCACATGATGGGTTTCCCCAGCGTCAACAAAAAAAAAAAAAAAAAAAAACTAGCACTTCTATAATAAAGTATCAATTTATTTCTGAGTCAGAAAACTTATAAGATATTGTTTTATAAATTAAAAAACCCATTAACATATTTTGCTGATGAACACATACTACAGCCATTAGCAAAACAAATCTTAAACGTTTACATATAGATCCACTTTGTCATTGATTCCATAATAACATTATATGCAGTTCAGAACATTTCAATAATTTCAAGGCTTCACATCAATTACACGGTACGCGTGATACTTTAAATACTGTTTTATACCATGAGCACCATTACCTTTATTTACTACCGATTTATAGGTATATCGATTAGTGGTCATTAAATCAAGAAATATGCGTTAATTTGCGCATAATAGATATAAAAAATATTTACTACATACGAGTATACCTACTTATATATATTTATTATTATTTATTTATTATCAGTTGGGAAACAAACAGCTTTTATAATATAGATATATGTAAAAACAAACTATTCTCCTCATCAGCCAATAAAGTTTCCACTTATAAGTAAACATGGAGTGAATAAAAATACAAACCATACATAAAAACACTTAAACATAATTTATTTTTTTGCAAAATACATATTATATTAAAGATGATCGAGTTTATGCTTAATGCTTTGTGAAAATCTATTGATATAACTATGAAATATGTCAATTTGGTTATAATATTTAGGTATTATAGATGAACTTTGCAAGCATTTGTATTGTCTTTTACTTGGCGAGTTTTAAGGTATGATCTATGGTAGCATATCACTCTCTATATTCTCTCCATATTTTATCGGCATGGTAGTAAAAAAATATATTGAGATATGAGGACTATATCTATACAAATAAATTAAATTGGAGTGTCTGTTTGTAATATTAAAATAACCGCTTTTTATTAAATGCATATGGATGCATACACGGTACATATACCAAAACAACATTTTTTACAATTTTGTCTGTCTGTCTGTCGGTCTGTCTGTCTGTCTGTTTGTTCCGACTAATCTCCGAAACGGCTGGACCGATTTTGACGGGACTTTCACTGGCAGATAGCTGATGTTATAAGGAGTAACTTAGGTTACTTTTATTTTAGAAAAAGAATCAGGGAAAAAAATTAAAACCCACGAAATTGTGAACAAAATCCACGTACGGAGTACGCACCTGAGCAAAACGAGGTTAAATCGTTATATAATTTTAATGAATATCTTAGGAGTAGCAAAATACTATTTATGTATACTATTTATGTATAGGTAACCGTGAAAAAGTATCTAAGGACGATCGCGAGCGAAGCGAGCGTGAGTCGTTAGTTTTACATAAATTGGGTTCTCTACCACTGTTAACTTTCTGTAAATCTAAATAAATTACGAAGCTTGAATCTAAAACATACATAATTTACGGATATATTCAAAATGTATACTAACAAAGTATAAAAAATCCTTTTAAAAAGATATTATTTGATATGATATCAAATATGTAGTATATGCATTTAAGTTAACATTTATACCTCAAGCGCTGACATGCAATAGACCGCGTTGACTCAATAAGCATAAAGCATAAAGGTGTAGCGCATAACTTAATAATTATTATTAATTATAAGATAAACTGAGAATGACTGTACACACGTGCAGTGTACAATATTTATGGTATCAAATTAATAATTGCAATAGTAAACGTGTCTTCAAGGACGTGGTCGAGGCATTGATGCATTTTTATACCATCGCAAATGTAAGCACTACATGGTTATATAACATGGTCATTTGAACGGAACGCTTGAAATTACACATATATTTACTACGGATTTACCCGCATATTTATCCGTATATCCGTCTTTTATCAACGAATTAGCTGTACCCAACTCTAAACTCAACAATAATTCCTTTTACAACTATAAACTTGTTTATAGCTGTAAAAGGAATAATTGTTTATAGCTGTAATTTAGTTACATACATACTTCATATATACATGTAAATGACATTGTATACAACTCTATATTATACCTGTAACATTAATGAACTCTTACACTCTACTGGATAGCTTTCCAAAAGATTGCTGGAAACGTTCCCTCTTAGAGGTATGACCATTTTGCTCACATTTTTTAACATAATAATAGATAGGTATCCCTAACTTTGAAAGTACAATAAATGATATAATAATAATAATGTATCATACTCTTTATATTTAAAACTAAGTTAGAATAATTGCAAATAATAGGAATATTACACAAATAACACACTTACAGTACGACGTTAACTAAATAATGTAACAAACTACTGTCGCGTGTGTTCCTGTCTGTCATTATGATAAAATTGGCGTCGTTTGTCCTTTAAATAATTACACACGCTTTACAACTTGTTGCTATACTTTCCAGTTTATCTAGAATCCAGATAACTACTTCAATCAGGAAAAAAATTAAAATGCAACAACTTGCAACAACTTCAATAATATAATTCTAAAGAGGATATTGCTAAATTTTGCAAGTCTATTTAAACTTGCGACGTAACCTCGCTTTGTGCCAAGCAGTAGCATATGATCTATGTGTCATTCCAGGTCATTCAAACAGTGTATCTAAATTATCTCCGAACCATGCAGTCGCTTCAGCGTGATGAAATCACAAACAAACGTACATACAAACTCTCTTTACATTAGTAGTGTTATTTCAAAACAGGGAAATATAAATAAATAACCATACATAGGTTATTTTTAATTACAATCTGAGGCCACAAAATACATAACGAGTAATAATTATTTTATCGTTTATTTAGTTATTCTTTCATATTATTTCCAATTTATTTATATTACTTGTATTTTATTTGCCTTTTTCAAGGTAATTATTTAATGTCTACGATAAATAGATAAATACAAGTCTTCTTATCCCTCTATACAGATAAATAAGTCCATGTCGAATCTATGGTTTTTAGAATTTTTGTCTGTCTGTTTGTCTGGGAACGCATCACGAGAACCACTGGACAGATATTGATGAAATTTGGTATGATGATAACTCAACATAAAGGATACTTTTTACTGCAAGAACTAATCTCATCTCTAAAAAATCTATCTAAACCTTAAAACGTATCTAGGGGACGACCTTGAGCGAAGCGAGGATAAGTCGCTAGTTCGGTAATATAAACTTTTTACAAAATCTTTACTTAACTACATTTCACTCGGGCTTTGTTACGTGAAATAAAGAAAACACGTTGAAGATCAACGTAATTCAATTTTGTTCAGAATTCTCAAAGAGATTGATCGATAAAATAAAATTCATTGTAATACATTACATTCAATATTAGGTACATGTACTATCGTATTCAATACGTACTCATAGCTCTTTTACGTTATTGGCAGATCATTAATCAATTGCTAACAAGTCTCGTAACGTGTCAAAATGACGATTGACCATCTCTAACAATCAATTTAAACATATAACTAAGCCAAATCTGTACATTAAATATTTTTTGGAAAATATCATATAAATATAAAAATTCTAAAACCTTTACATTCTAAACGTTTTTAGAATTTTTGTCTGTCTGTCTGTTACCGCGTCACGAGAAAACTACTGGACAGATTTTGATGAAATTTGGTATGGTGATAGCTGGTTATCCGGGTCAACATATAGAATATTTTTACTCCGGGAAAATATCTAATTTAAAAAAAAATCTATACTAACCATTAAAACGTAAGTAGGGACGAACCCGAGCAAAACGATGGTGAGTCGCTAATAGTTAAGATAAATTATACAATTTTGTGATACACATTTCTCCTTGATTATGTGTATACGTACCTAATATTAAAATAGCATAATAATATGTTAAATATTCCGTAGATAAACATAGTATCTCATATAATAACTTTGAAGTAATTTTACATAAAAGTGTCTTTTTTTAATGCAATGTATGTTACAAGAGATACTAAGTTATATTTCGATATAATGTATTACATGATTATAACGTATAGGTATTCAATTTTTGTTAGTGTAAGATAGACATATTTTTCGTCTACTTTTTTATTTTATAAGATGCGTCTGGTACTTATTAGCATACTTGCAATAAAGTTCTTAAAGTTTTCTTTGTGTGTTTTGTTAAAAATAAGAACAAATACTTCAAGTCAAAGCTTTGAGAAAGCTAAAATGTACTTTATTATTCAAATACTTTTACAAGAACTTTCGAACTTAATTTAAAAGTAAGTTAAATATCATCATAATATGTCAAAATATGAACTAGAATAATGAAGAGTTCCTTTAATTATAGTGATACTTAAAACCTAAATTCCTACTATAGCGCTAATGACCCTCTGAAAAACACTGAAAGCAGAGTGCTAGATTCTTTTCTTTAAAAAGAGAAGAGAATATGAATAAACAAGAACCAACCTGAAAAGTGGCAACAGCGGCATCATCCCGCAGTCGCGACAGCTGGAAGGCGTTGGGCAGGGATGCTTCGGCGCGTAAGTGCAAGTGTCTGAGGGGTAGTCGGGCGGCCGAGCGGCGGGGCAGAGTACCGTCTCGCCACGCGAGAAGACACCCCCCGCGAACAGCTGCTCGCACCCACGCCCAGGACTGATCGTCGTCATTGTAATACTGACGGAGGATGCCTGGTGACAAAATTCACTATTATACCATGTTAAACAAAACACATACAAAATATTCAAATGAGAACCCTTGTCTATATTAATATTTAAAATGTAAAAGTAACTGTATGTCTGTTTGTTATATTTTCACACTTAACCATAATTGCATCATTGAGCGAATTTAGGCTCTTTCACCATCGCCCAGCTTGCATGCGACAATTAGTTAAGAAAATTTAAGTTATACAAATCGCTTAATACTATTATTATAAGCGTAATAGTAAGTTGTTACAAAAGTATAACTTTTTTTAAATAACACGACATTTCTAAATAGTGCCGTCGATAGCCTTTATGGACGTTAACTATATTTTTCTTAAAGTCAACGTCGTATGACTTTTAAATAAAGTAAAAAAAAATTACATAATATACTTATGATTTAGGTACTTTAGTGGTAAGTACCTACTTCTAATATTCTCTTTTATATTCTGACGCAGTTTATTTACTTATAATATTATTATAGTTTGTGACATAAATAAATAATATCTGCACATTTTAAAATAAGTATTAAAAAAAATTATTTAATTTAAAAAAATTAATAAATAATTTCACATACTAGGTACGTATTTCATTTCAAAACTGAAGGTAAACCCACTTTCTTACTGAGTAAATACATATGTGCCTACTAATTTTAAAACTATGTAAATAAAATGTCAGCAATTTATGAGGCAAGTTATTCAATTTGCACTCTTAAGAAGTCTAGACACACAAACAACAAAAACAAATAAACCTCGTTTGACGAAAACATTTAAGTTTTTGTGAACACAAAGTAGAATACTAAACACAAATAGTATTATGTAAGTCAACAATATACAACAAATAAGTAAACGAATGACGCAGCAAATGTCACTTCTTAACCTAGTTAGGACCTTGAATGGTTAACTTCGATAAATGCCTTTTAGATTGAATTCTAAAACGCGCGAAGCGCACACTATGACCTAATTCGTTAAGTGACCAACTACAACGATACAATAGACTAATTCACAAATCGTTACATTTTTCAAAGAAATTATTCAAATTAATTTTGAAAGGTGCATCTAAAATTTATTTGAATTTATTTTAAAGTACTACACTCATAATTTAAACTCAAGTTTTTTACAATTTCAGATAAACTATACAGATAAATAAAATTGAAGTGTCTGTTTGTAATGTCAAAATAACAGCTTTATACTAAATGCATATGGAATTATATGCATACGGTACTTATAAGAAAAACACAATTTTTTTACATTTTTGTCTGTGTGTCTATTGTCTGTCTGTTTGTTCCGGTTAATCTTCGAAACAGATGGACCAATTTTAACGAGACTTTCACTGGCAGATAGCTGATATTATAAGGAGTAACTTAGGCTACTTTTATTTTAGAAAAAGAATTAGGGTTTCGCTCAAACAAATTAAAACGTACCTAGAGACGCATCCGAGCGAAGCGACGATAAGTCGCTAGTCTATATTAATATTGGAAAGCGAAATAGTTTGTTTTTTAGTTTGTAATTTGTAGGACTTAAAACAATTTGAAAGGATCATTATGCATTTCATAGCCTTTATATTGAGGAAGGTTAATGCTATTTAAAATTACGTCACACCTAAGAAATTAAATAAAACACACGATCGCAGCCGCAGGAAAAAGCTAGTATATACTAAATTATAAATTTTGCAGTCAAAAGTACACTACCTAATTAATGCATTAATTATTTTGAGGACATACATTTGATCCTAACTTAATTACCAAAGCAGAATCTTTGTTATTTTCTCACGCTGCTGGGACAGAGCGATAATTATATATGTATATATGTAGTTATAAAGAAAGAAGTAACTTGGGTAGTTATTATTAAATATATTTTAATCTTTTATATGTAATTCCCGTTTCCTTTCTGTTCATGTCTCATCAAAGGTTGTCTATTAGAGATATTTTTGGGCAATTTACCTTATGTTTTCTTTTGGATAACACCTGTACCTGTGTTTTGTCAATTTATTGTATGCGGAGTAAAATATGTAAATTAAGATAAAATCGTGAGGAAACCTGCATGTCTGAGAGAACCTGGCAAGGAATCCAAAGACATGTGAAGCCAGCAGGTGCACTATGTCCTGATCCCCCAAAAAAAGGGTTGAAAAAATATTTGTTGGGATTTTATATAAATACACGAGTGCTCAACATTAACTTCGACAGGAGAGACCACATCGATTTTATTACTAGGTATTGATAAAACATCGAAACAATATTGCGTGTTTTGTGATAAGGCACGCGATCCAATAACAGAAAATGTTTCGGCTAATTTGATTCACAGTTTACGAATAGATGTAATAAATTATTTGTATTATCTATATTTTATGCTGGACATTTTGAGGGAAATTGCTATAATAGCCACGCTCAGCAGGCAGGGCGATCATAGAACGGCGGTCGGCGGACGTTGCTGTATATCCTATGGTAATTTTGCCTTACATCGTATCTCAAAAACGTTTTTCACTGTATTTTCCCTTACCGCGAAATAAAGGTTAAGAACCTTCGGCCAGAAAGGGGTGGAGCTAATCTACACAGGACACCATATCGATAACACTTTATAATATATTTTATACTAACAAATATTATTTTATGTATTAAGAGAAAAGATATTTTATAGCTTCATGGTGTATCTATCCTTTGAATTTCAATAATTTTAGCTGTAACTAATTACTGAATACAAGCAGTATATATATAAAAGTGGGCACTAGGCATTGGTAGTACGAATGTATGTATGAAAGTCTTAGTTTGCTATCTTTATAAAATAACTTTAAAAATAGTTAAGAAACCTCATAAAGTCAGATCGTGAAAAATGAACATAAGAAGATAAGATAGAGAATTTGACAATTTGGGCATACAAAAAAAAGTGGGACTGAACGTAAATGTTTAATTACGCTTAGGGACACCAACGAAAGATAAACAATGTAAAATATTGTAAGTTCAAAATATAATTTAAGGATCCTATAGGATGTTTTGTTAGTGTATAATCCATACATATAATAAAATATCTGTACATTAAATATTTTTTGGAAAATCTTATTGAAATAGATTTTATTATCGATACAGACAGAAGCCAAGTCTAAAGTTTTTAGAAATTTTGTCTGTTTGTCTGTTCCAGTTCCAATGATACATGCTCATCTAATCAAAAAACGACACACCCCCCACAGAAAGATTGGTGGGACAAAGAACTAGAAAGGAAAAGGCACAAACTGAGACACCTATTCAACAGGGCGAAAAACACTAGGAAAGACGAAGACTGGGACAAATTTAAGGAAGCCCAGTACACATACAAGAAAACATTACGACGAAAAGACAACAAATCGTGGCGCAATTTCTACACCAATATAGAATCAGAAAGTGCGGCTAACAGAGTCAGGAAAATTATCTCGAAGGACAAAAATTGTGCACTAGGCACAATCAAAAAACCAGACGGCACATACACATCCTCGAACACTGAAACAATACAAACCCTACTACAAACACACTTTCCCGGCTGTAAACTGGCAGGCGAACATGTCCAACAACAAGATACAACTACACTTAAAATACCGACTATAAGCGACATACATACAGTAAATCAAATAATATCGGAAGACAAACTCAAATGGGCAATTGAAAACTCCAAACCGTACAAATCCCCGGGAACAGACAAAATCTTCCCAGCATTACTTCAAACCGGATATGCCATAATAAAACCATGGCTCATGGATATATACAAAAACAGCCTACTCCAAGGATACATACCAAAATTATGGAGACAGGTAAAGGTAGTCTTTCTCCCTAAACCAGGGAAAGCTGACTACTCACAACCGAAAGCATTCAGACCCATCAGTCTAACATCATTCCTCCTAAAAACTTTAGAAAGACTATGTGATAGATACATCAGAGATAACATTCTGGTGAAGTCACCACTAAATGTCAACCAACATGCATACAACGTCGGAAAATCAACGGAAACAGCTCTTCATCAAGTAGTGAGCTACATAGAACACAACCTAGAAAACAAAACAAGTACATTAGGAGCCTTCATAGACATTGAAGGAGCCTTCGACAAAACCACCTTCACTAGCATTAACAATGCATTACACAAATATAACACACCAACTATACTGATAAGTTGGATAAACGAGATGCTAAGCAAGCGAATCGTACAAACTGAAGCCAATGACAGCACAAGAGGATTGGTTTCCAGAGGCTGCCCACAAGGAGGTGTCCTCTCACCACTACTATGGAATATAGTGGTTAACAGCCTCCTAGACGAACTACACATCAACGACATAGACGCAGTAGGATATGCAGACGACATCACTATCCTAATAAGTGGCAAAATTGAAAACACACTAGTAGACCTAATGCAAAGCGCTCTCAATATAGCAGAGCGTAATATATGTAAAAGTGGTTTCACGTAATATATATAAAAGTGGGCACTAGGCATTGGTAGTACGAATGTATGTATGAAAGTCTTAGTTTGCTATCTTTATAAAATAACTTTAAAAATAGTTAAGAAACCTCATAAAGTCAGATCGTGAAAAATGAACATAAGAAGATAAGATAGAGAATTTGACAATTTGGGCATACAAAAAAAAGTGGGACTGAACGTAAATGTTTAATTACGCTTAGGGACACCAACGAAAGATAAACAATGTAAAATATTGTAAGTTCAAAATATAATTTAAGGATCCTATAGGATGTTTTGTTAGTGTATAATCCATACATATAATAAAATATCTGTACATTAAATATTTTTTGGAAAATCTTATTGAAATAGATTTTATTATCGATACAGAAAGAAGCCAAGTCTAAAGTTTTTAGAAATTTTGTCTGTTTGTCTGTTACCGCATCACGGGAAAACCACTGGACAGATTTTGATGAAATTTGGTATGATAATAACTGGTTTCCGGGTCAACATATAGGATACTTTTTACTGCGGAAAAATATCTCATCTCTGAGCTAAACGTTAAAATGAAACGAGGGACGAACCCGAGCGGAGCGAGGGTGAGTTGCTAGTTTATTTATAATGCAACAATGCATCAATATAAATTATGCCAAAATTGTTAGGTATCTGGTCATTTTATTAAACGTTAACTTATTTTCAATTTATTTATCGTAAAAAATAATAATTTCACAATTATTTTACATACAAAAACTGCATTTTTGTATAATACACTTTTAAAAACAGCAAAATTAAAAATATAATTTTACATTAATAGTATTAGTAAGAATTTCTAATACTTATTACATTTTGAATATCGTATTAGTAACATAAAATTAAACTTATAGGTCACGAATGGAATTTAATCAATTTTCTCACGTCTAAGACCTTGCGACAACCCGCAAAACCTAATGGTAATGACTGGAAGCCTATTTACAGGATATCCCTGTGATAGCAATTAACGGATTTATTATTATTATTACAAAAACAATTTAGTATTAATATATTTTTTTACAACACGTTTGGCTCAGTTTGTTGTGACCATGCTTGCCGTGCCAGCGGTCGCGGGTTCGAGTCACGCTGGGGGCATTCATTTGTGTGATGAGCACGAATGTTTGTATTCCAGTCATGGGTGTTTATAACATGTATGTATTTAAAGTTATATATGTGTAGTGTATCAACTATCTGGTATCCATAACACAAGCCTCGTAGCTAACCATGTTACTAGATGGTGCTGTGTTAATGTCCCTATATATTTATTTATTTATTTGTATTCAGCCCCTTTTTAATGTAACACTGCTGTGCATGGGTCTCTCTTCAATATGAGGAATCAGGCCATAGTCCTCCACGCAGGTCATGTGAAGGTTGGAGAACTTCGCATGTCTTTTAAAAACTTTGCTAGGTTTTCTCAAACATGCATTTTTCCTCACGATGTAATTCTTTACCATAAGACAAGTAGTAATCAAGTTGGAAATATGTAATTCGCACGTAAAATATCAGAGGTGCGAGACCCGGGATTTGATCCCGCTTCACTCGGTTTCCCAAGCGAGCACGCTACTACTGAGCTACCATTGCCAATAATTTAAAATTGATAATATTAATTAATAGTTTTCCTATTTTATTATAATAAATAATTAATTATTCAGTTGTTATTATAATTAGCAGTAAAGAAAAAATTTAATCAGCCTACAGAGATGGCGCTTTCTTAAATACGTGAATAATTACTGAAGCTTAAAATTTTAATGAGTTTTTTATTATCATTATTTATACATACTTTTAACACTCATTTTATAACTGCAGGTAAACGATTAAGCAGGATAATCAAAATTACTACAGGGAAAATAATTTTAAGAACGTAAAGTTAAAACGACAATAATTTTTCAACTACGATAATTGTATACAACACTATTGATTGTTATTATTTTTTTTGTTGTAGGTATATGAATTCAGTACTTAAATTTCATACACACAGCTTGTAATAAAAATAAATTGTCTAATAAATATAGCTATTTTTGACGTAAATTAAAAGCAAATATTTTAGATAACAAAATATTAATTTAGATCAAACACTTTATGAAATGAACCCTAGAAATGTTAAAGGGCGCCTAACAGAGCAGCTGCTCTGATAACGTTGTAAACAATTGCATTGATAATAATTCACTGGAATGAGTCAATGAGTCTTATTTCGAAACTAATTGTCGTAGATATTTGGCAAAGTATCCTAAATAACAAATGTTTTTGTTTTGTGAATTAACAATAATATCGATATGACTTTATGTTAAAAAGGAGATATATGAAATATTGATATATTTTATTATTAGAGCTTTTAAGCTCTAATAGTTAAGCTCGAATACGTAGCTAAAGCTGAGCTTTAACAAAACTTACGTATAGTAACTAAAAGTTCAGAAATATGCAAAAGTATGTAATATGGTAGTGTGTAGACATGGGTTAAAACCGACACAGCTAGAATTTTATAATTTCACAAAAGGAAACGTTAATAAATAACAAGACAAGATGCAATCAGTCAAATAAAACAATGGTGTACTGTCTACCAGATGTTAAGTCATCCCATTTGCTTTCCGCCCCATCGATGACAGATGTTCTCTATAAAGGGATATCGTGTGGTACATGCAATTGTTAAATATTTATTCAATTGTAATGTGCCTACGATACACATATTTTTGAGCTAAAGATTAATTTAGGCCTAAATATGTGGGCTTTTTTGTTTTGAAATCGTTAAATGATAAGTAAATATGTAACCGGTAACACCAATTCTAACAATTTAGATCGATTTCAATTTGACTGTATGAAATGTATCTACCCTCTAATAACCATTGCATTAATTGATATTATAAATAAAAAATACTGATCGGTTAAATGAACTTCTGTTTTCGGCCATTCGTAAGGTTGAGAAGTCAATGAACTTATGAAAATTATACATATTACTTTAATTTAAAATAAATAACTCAATAGGAATATTTCTATTTTTCTGTGTAATTTTCGCCTGTGTTAACGTAATTAATCAACACATATAAGATTCGTAATATTTCGATTATAATACCCACTTTTTTGGCAAGAATTATGTCACAAACAAATCTATAATTAAATTAAATTAAATATTATATTTCACACAAAGCACATGTTTGTTTATTAATTGCCTACTTAATGAACAATACACGATCACGTGTAATAGTGGCAATATAAGATAAGATCTTAGCGTACCTGATATCCTGAGATTAGGATCAGCCGGAGTTGGTACAGGACCTGGTGTCAATTCAGGTCGAAGTTTCCGCAAGCCGGCCACCACCCGCGGCGCCGGCGATTGCTCCCCCACAAGCATCGCCTTACAACAACATTTCAATAATAAACACTGCACTTAACACCAAAACATCACTTTGTGCATCAAAAAACCATTTACGTATTAATATTATTGACAAATTAAATTAACTGTCAAATCGCTTTTAAATTTCGAATGTGTTCGTTACAAATCGCGCGCAATTCATTTTGTTATCTGTGCTTGAGTGACACCAACCAGCCAGTTTGCCGGCATGTCATTGAATAAATGAAGTTGTTGCGCCCCTCTACTATAATACTACGATACGTGAGTACGGGTGTAGTGATTAATAGTAAGATTATGTACAACGCCATCTTGCGTCGAGAAGTATTAAGTAATAATTGTAGCGAAATCTTTTTATATGCAACGAATGTGAAAAAATATAACGGTTTGATATTATTTAATATACACTAATCAAGGATATAAGTATAAATAATTAAACTTTCTTAGATTTACACGAATATTTGACATTTCGGATTTTTTCGCGGATTTATTTTGATTTTTGGTCTCTCTCGTAACCATGATTGCTATAAAGCATTCGAAATTGGAATTTCGAAATTGGAAAAGTGGAAACCAAGAATCAAAATAAATCCGCGATAAAGTCCGAAAAGATAGTTTTATTTCAAATTATTTAAAAGCTCTACAAAATGAACATTTTGAAATATATACTATATATTTTTGATATATAATTAATAAAGTTCATTTTGTATAAATAGTGCACTTTATGTGTTTTTTGATTTGTATTTAATAACATTAATTGTCATTATAGTTCCGACATTACTTTTTAAATTATTTATTTTTTATCAGACTGCCATCTATCAGTGAGTAGAAGTTTTATAAGATCAACATTTCATTTAATAATAAACCATAGTTTTTATAGATGGCGCTGTAAGTAAAAGTTACTTTTTACTTACAGCATACTTACATTTGTTGTTTTTCACAAGATGGCGCTGATCATGAATACAAGTCGTTGCTCTCTTTGGTGACAATTTTCGTAAACATTTTATGAATTTCTCTAAATGTAAAAATAGATGTCGCTACTAGTATTCATAAAGCTACAAAAGCTTGAAAGTAGTACCTATACAGTAAGTAAACTATGCTGTATTTTAAGTTAAGAGATAATAGTAATTAATTTAAAATTACAAAACTTGTATCAGGTTATCATTGTATTATTTTTTAATTAAATGTCTAAAGTAAAATATTTTTCTGTGTACATACATATTTATTATGTATTTATTTTATTCATTGATATGTACATATTTTTACTACTGATTTCTTGTCGATTCCACATTGACACCTATTTTATGGGTAAAAGCCAAAACTAAAAATCAAATTCAATGATAAAAGTTTTTTAATGTTTCAAAAAAAATGAAGTAGAATCACACAACTAATATAATCGTACTTAAAACTTATAATAAACACAACAGTATGATATCAAATAGAAATGATTCCGTATATAAGGAAGACATGGAGATCAGATACATGGCACATAACTACTTGAAAAATTTATTATTAATAATTAACTTATACTTTTTATAAGGCACTAATAAGATATAATAAGTCCTTAATCTACAATATAACAAATTAAAACAAATTAAAGCTTTATCGTGGAAGAGTTAAATCACAATAATAAAATGACATAAACATGTCATCTTATATTGGTTTCATGCAATTATAATCGTATTAATTGCGTGAGAACAACTGTTTTTGTAATTTCTAAACATTTTCATTGCGGCTATTAACCATAAAAATAGTCTATTATTACCATGGGCGCCACTTATTTGCGTCAATCTCATGGTCCGTAGGAGGTTCCTCTCGGTCTTTTTTTTCGGCGTAAAAAGCATCGAGTTGCCGTCTTGCTTCTTCTTGCTTTTTGTACTCTTGATACTCGATAAGTTTCCTTTTCTTTTTAGGCGGTAAATTGCTGTAATCCATTGGAAGTTCGCATTGTTCGGGAACATTAACGCTAATTTCAACTTTTTTTTCGACTTTAGGTAATTCTTGTTTTCTAGGACTTTTGTTTTCAATAAGATTATTTGGAGATAATGGTAGAGCAGCTGTAGATTTCGCCGGTGAACGAACTTTTCGTAGGTCTAAGGTGTCATTACTGCTTGGGTAACTTTGTGTAGGATAATGGTATGAGGCATCATTTCTGTATCCTTCGTCTCGTATATATCTGGGTTCTATCGGTGCTTCAGTGTTTACTTCATAGTGATTGTTTTCATTTCCGCGTTTATCCATGATATGTTGTCGGATTTTTTGCAATATAACATCTTTGGCTTCCGCTGGCACTTTGTTGAAATAAGTTCCATTTCGATGCCCATTCATTGATCCATGTTCGGTATTATGGTGTGAGACAAGTTTGTCAACTGTAGTTAGAAGACCGGTCATAGGCCCGCTTTGTTTACTATTGGATCTTACAAACGACCACTGTTTGGAAGCACTTTCGGCTGAGTAAATTGAATCTTCGGCATCAGATGAAGATCTTTCATGGTCACTGTAATAGTGATGTCTGTCAGATGCGACGGAAGACGGTGAGATGGGAGGAGAAAAAGTGGGTCTGTCCGGCACTTGAATCGTCAAAGGTTGAACGGTTATCATTCTTGATAAGTGTCCTATTAGATTTTGGCTCACTTTAGAGTCTAAGTCTGGCACGGACATAATGAATCTGCATGCTTCCGCGGCGCATTGCCCAAACCCGGCTTGAAACTTCTTAGCTTCCAAAACCGGATCCTTAGGCCTATGCAACTTTGTAAGATGATTAACAGTTAATTCAAGGATATCTGCCTTCTCCAACTTGCTCAGGTTGTCGTCATCGATCTGGGAACAAAAATAAAATAGTAAGTATATTATAGGGCAGGTGCACTTCAAGTCCTTCACGTTACGGGAGTTAAGCGTCACATTAATATAACTGTACTAGTAAGCTTCTGTTTATTTTTAGCCTTCAAGTTTTGCATTCATTAAGAACAATAACAAACAAAAAGGCGACCGGTCTGATATAAATTTAAAATGGTACATAAATTCATAAAGAAGAAGACCAAAACCGACTATTTATTCTAGCAGAATATTAACAATAGGTTATTATTATAATAAATATTTTTTCACTATATTTAAATTGCTGTTATTTATCTAATAAAAATAATAATTTATTACTTTGAAAACTTTAAGCTCAGATTAAAATATAATGTATGAATTATTTATTCCATAATAACTCACCTCTAAAGCGCCGACCATTAGATCTTTTAATTCGTCCAGGCACCGGTTGATGCGAGCGCGCCGTTTCCTTTCAAGTAGAGGCTTAGTTATTTTCTTGTATTTGGCTGTCTTAGACAGCGGTGCAGGATCCGATGACATTTTGTAAAACCTGCCAAACAAAATTATCTAAATAAATATCTTATCCTAAGATACTGTCACATTAAACGTTAATCGTAAACTTTTAATATTTACTTAATAAGGATAACCTAAATACACAAAATTATAAAAAGCAATATTTGATTCCTAACCTTGAAAATACGATCACTAGTTTGAATTTTTTAACGTTATGTTGAAGGAGCACAAGCACGTGCGTCACCGCCCGCGGGTCGGATTGTACTGCCTGAAAAAAGCCTTCGTTCCCCCCTCGCTTCCCGTGCCTTCCCGTCCCTTCCCTCATTCATAGCGAGCGCTAGCACGTGTGGCCCTGGGATCAACTTACCAACATGCGTGAAATACTTTCCCAGGGGCAGATAAAATGATTTCTACTATGAAATACCTTTTAAGTTTTTTACATATCTCTCATTTTTGAAATACCAATGTACATTGTTTAAATTTTAAAGTGATGAATATGACTATTTAAGGTATCGTTGTTTGTAATGCTGCAATAAATTGATTATTTATCTCTTTCATATTTCATAACAATATGAACATATAATCTATACTAATATTATAAATGTGAAAATGTGTTTGTTTGTTTGTCCTTCTTTCACGTCAAACCAGAGTGACGGATTGCCGTGATTTTGTGGGGAAATAGTTGGAGGGCTGGAGAGTGACATAGGCTTTGACTTTTTACCGCGGGGAATTATCTCATTCCCACGGGAAAACACGTTATATAAAATATTGTCTATCTATTCCATACTAACCGTTAAAACGTACCTAGGGTCGAACCCGAGCGAAGTGAGGCTGAGCCACTACTCGCTAGTAATTAATAAAGCATAAACGTAAAAATTATAAAATAAATATATTTATTTACGTCTATTATACATAGGTATTCGATGGAAAAAGTTAAATGTGTGTTAAGTAAACATGGTTATTTATCTCAAAATCTGTGAAAGTTACCACTTTGATATTTAAGGAAATGATATTTTGGACTTTTGTCTTGAATTGCCAAATTTGAAAACACGGTTGGTGAAAATTTACTCGACAATTTTTTTTTTTGAAAAATACATGTTTTTAGTTTTGTAGGGTATTTGCTATATCGAGAAGTCTAGAAGTATTCTTCAGTTACTGAATTTCATTTTTCAATCGGTTGTTTATAATTTATAGTGAATTAAAAATTGTTTTGGCGTTTAAATACGTTGAGCATCTATCGTTTTGTACTCCTCACTCACGATAGAACATTATCTTGTCATCCCGCTTCTCCGAATCTTAATCGTAGCGGTCTCATGGCGCACTCTTAAAGACAATAACAATAATGACAATAGTGTTTACGTCCACGTGGCTTATTATATGAACGGAATAGCCGTAACCACGCGCTTATTTCTTTTTATGGTTTCTCTTTAACATTGTTTTACATTCGGCTTACTTTAAACATAAATGTCATAAAAATAAATTAGTGGAAACCTTTTACCTAAGTGATAATGATCGTTTAAGTAATAAATATATAAAAAATATAACTGTATTCCGTATCAATTGTTTCAAAATAGCGCTATTTTTCTTATGGTACCGCCATACGATTTTTGCTTTGTCGGAACGTCTGAGAAACAAAAAAGTCAGGCAACAAATGAAGCGGGCCCGAAATGGGACACAACTTAAATTGCCTTTTTCTACCCAGGTAGAATTTGGCGCGAGTCGTCCTTTGAAATTCTCAAATAGTTTATCTTTGTCATTTTCGACCCTTACTAAATAATGAAATTACCGTTTGAGGACTGTTCAATTATAACCTGAAGCTGATTCGTTAGAAAATTAAAAAATTAAACGTCATTTTACAGATATTTAACATAATTTAGCCGCAATTATTTAAAAAAAAATATCTATAAGTTATTTTAAAGTACCTATTTATTTTAATAAAACTAAGCTTTTAATTTTTGTATAGATTACCTAATTATAGTTCTGAATAATGCACAAGTCAAATATTAGTCAGCATAGCATCGGTTAAGAGGAAAAAATTGTAAAAATTCCTTAAGGCAATGTCATTACATATCTCTGTGGCTTCCTGTTCAATATTTTATGGTCATTGAGAATTGAGATATTAAGTTACAGAAGTAAAAACTTCATAACAAGTACAAACCTATAAAAAAACGAGCAATAACCTAAGAACTTTGTATCAATATTTATATAATTTGGCATTTCCTTGATTAATGTTAATTCATTAACATTTATCAAACATTTATTAATTTAGTTTTAAAATATTCATTTTAGAATAATTATGTACAATTTAATTACTAGATTTTATTTACTTACACAGTATCTTCCTACTACCAGTTCGGAACAAGAATGCCTCAATAGAGAAAAAAGTGAGGTTATTTTTATAAGTATGTATAAAGTTACTAGTAATGTTTGTTAGCTGGTATGTTTGTAGATATGGATCAAAACTTGCAAGATGAATTAGGACCACTTCCTACACAGTTGAAATTTTACATGTTAGTTCAGTTCCTATGAAAAAGACTTTTTATGATAATTGTGACCTGAATATCCATCTAGGATTGAATAAAGCAACTTTTCAACTGTCAACAGTACAGGCGAGAATTTTATATATATGCATTTAATTATTATAGCCCTTTCTAAAATTTACCATGAGTTAGCTGCTGCGTCCAGTGTTGGCCGTAAATGAGTCATCTCGCCAGCGGTCATACGTACGAAATTTTATATCTATAAATATTTAATTATAATAGCCCGTTCTAAAATCCATCATGGTCTGGCTGCTTCACCAAAAATATGAGAGATCTCCGCAGCTGTCAACGGCACATACACGAATTTTGTATACGCAGACAATTAGGATTCAGTTGACACACCATGACTTGTTAACACCAGGACTTGTAAATTAGACTTTAAAATAATAGTCAAAAATATTTGTAGAAACAAAAACTTTATATGTAAAAAAAAGTGTAAGAAAATAAACCTATAAAAATTTGATTTAAAAAATATTTTTTAACTTTATTATGGGTACCTAACCTAGAGCCTCTATATTCACATCCTTCCTAAGGTGTAATTTTCATTATTAATATTATTTATACATTTATATTGATATCATATATAAGAATATACATACATATAAAAAAAATGTAACTAAACCGAACCTGTACATTAAAAATTTTTGGAAAATCTTATTGCAATAAACATTATTATCGATACAGAGGCCGAATCTATAGTTTTTAGAATTTCTGTCTGTCTGTCTGTCTGTCTGTTACCGTATCACGGAAAAACTACTGGAAGGATTTTTATGTAATTTAGTATGGTTATCCGGGTCAACATATAGGATACCTTTTACTGGGGGAAAATGTCTAATCTCTGAGAAATCTATACTAAACGTTAAAACAGAAGTAGGGACGAACCCGAGCGGAGCGAGGGTGAGTCGCTAGTTAAATATAAAACTTTGAAATGCCATGCATTTTTAAACTTCCTTTTTATAATGTACATATAATATAGCCGTGTGTTCCGGCTACATCTTGCAAATATGTATATTACCTCAGTATATATGTGAATAAATACATATATGGGTCGTTCTTCTTTTCTTGCGACAATTATGTGTCTCTCATCTCATTTTGTGTCATATTAGAGTATAAATTATTATATATTCATTGTTTGAATTTACATCATCATCGCTTTATACCTTTTAATACTAAATAATCTTTAACTTTCTGTAGCCAATAATTTTTTTGCATGTGTTTATTTTTCATTATATACCGTGACAGAGTAGTAATTCATAATGATGCCCTACCGAAAAGAAACCACTCTGTCACAGTGGTTTCTCGAAAATAGCCACAAAACAAACAAAATTACGGACATGAAAACAAAGATTAAATGATCCAAATGAAAATTAAATGCATTTGCAAAAAAATATCTAACTCTGAAATAAAAATATTGTTACTTAAAAAACTCGAAAAACTGAGAAACACCAATTCATTGACGCAAGAAAAGAAGAACGACCCATATTTCAATATAAATATCTTTATTTTACGATTATCTTAATTTTTTCCATTTTAAATTTTATCTTGTCGCAATCTTTCTTAGAATTATGAATTTGATGATGTTCTGTATAAGCTATAAACCGAGATTATAAATTTAAATGACCTATTATATAGTATATCTATGCATCATTAATTAATATAAATAATACTATATCTAATATTAATATTAAACATTTCTATTTATAGTTATATATATATTCGCTTTGAACCCTACGCTAGTTTAATCTTTTAAATTAATAATTTGAGATTTTAAAAGATATTCAAAAGTAGTAACAATAAAAGCGTAACATAATTTCTTATACAGAATTAAAAATTAAGAAATAGTAACAACTTCGATTCCTGAATGTGACATAAAAAACATTTTTTTTTGTTACTACCAAACTGAAAAAGTTTATATAGGGCATATAGGAAAACTGTATGCCTTCTACAGTTTGCCTGGTGTATATAGGAGCATATGTTCTGTATGTCTTGTACCTATTGTTATTTAACTCGCATTCGCAATCCCTACTGAAAAGCAACATTATTCAAACAGACCTAGAGAATTTTTAGCGTTTCAATTCATGTATAAAAAACATTTCCTATTACTATTTATTGTATGTAGGTATAAAAAAGTAAACAAGTTTTCAAAAGATATGCGAAGTCCGCTAACCCGCACTTGGCCAGCGTAGTGGACTGGAGTATTGAAGAGAGGCCCGTGCTCGGCAGTGGGACGTTAAAAAGAGTTAATTTACAGATTTAAAAAAGGCAGTGGTAGCCCAGTGGTAACGCACTTGCTTGGAAAACCAAGTAAAGCGGGTACATACCCCGGATCTCGCACTTCTAATATTCTCATGTACGAATAATTTACAACATGATTACCATTCGCCTTACGGTAAACGATAATATCATGAGAAAACCTGCATGTTTAAGAGAACATAGCAAGTTATTGAAAGACATGTGAAGTCTACCAATCCGCAGTTGTCCAGCGTGGTGGACTATCAACTATGGCCTGGTCACCCTCGTATTAAAGGAACGCCCGAGCCCAGCAGTGGGACGTTAAAAAGGAATGAATACAATACAGGTATAAAAAAAACTACACCAAAGTATTAGAAACTTTTACAGAGAGGGATAAGTTAGTAAGTAAGAGAATAAGGAAAATAAGTTGGAATTGAAATGAATTTCATATTTATAATAATTTAAAAATATAAAACTAAGCGAAATAAACAAATATGCAACGAAAAAGACGTCATGATAATATTTTTAGAATAGGTAACCTTGTTTTAAATGTCATTATATATGGACTTTTTTAATATTAAAATTATTCATCTATCTTAATCACGCATTAGTTTTGTGAATTCTTAAGCAATCAATATTAAACAAGGATATCTTCAGTTTATCTCTTCAATCAATATAAATATTTATGTTGTAGATCTATAATAATATTATAAAGAAGCAAAATTTGTCTGTTTGTTTCTTTGTTTGTTTGTTGGATTGATAGTTTGTTTGTTTGGACGCGCTAATCTCAGGAATTAGATACTAATATGATTTAAAAAAATTAAATTCTATTTGCAATAGATAGCCGTTTATTGAGGAAGGCTATAGGCCAGGAGTTCCCAGCCAGGGGGGCGTAGAGGGAGCTTATGTATAACTTAAAATTAAAATAAATAAAAATTGATTGACTCCAAGATAAGTATTTTTTGTTCGAAACAAATAACGATACATATTTCACTTTTTTACTAAATCCAAAAAAAAGGAGGTTATTTCAGAAATATCGATGTTAGTCTAATAGCGAAATTATTTTTTTTAACGAATTAAATTAATTTACAATTTGATGTGAGTAGTTGAAAATATCTACCAATTTTTATTACCAAAGAGTTACGTGAAGTTTGATTACACATTATATGTACTTATTTGTAAAAATTAAATTAACCTGAGCTTGGCCATGGACGAACATTATTTAAAGGTTTAAAAATAAGATTCTGACTTGACAATTTAGATAAAAATATTTATAAAGAAAGTTTTAGGGCATAAGTTAGTTAAATATAATATTTACTTTCTAAACTAAAATGTTAAAAATTAATTATTAATAGTTAAAACATAAAAGATAACATAATTTTTTACCGGTGGTAGGACTCTGTCAAGCCTGAGGAGTCCGACTGGATGGGTACCACCCCCTTATCTATTTCTGCCGCCAAGCAACAATGATTGCATTGTTGTGTTCCGGTTTGAAGGATAAGGTAGCCAGCGCAATTACAGGCAAGAGGCATATCATCTTAGTCCTCACAGTGACAACGCACCTGTGGTTCTGCATTTTTGCTACTTACAACCTAAGTGCATGAACTGTAGGTGTTATGGGTGACAGGTACTACTTTCCATCAGGTAGTCTGTCTGCTCGTTTGTCACTGAATCTCATAAAAAAAAAAAAAAAAAAAATGGATTTTAATTAATACAGGAATGAGGAGCCAATCTCAATGAGCCTAGCCATCTGCGCAGGAGATATTATAGTGCACAAATGTACTCTCATACTCCGTTAGGACGACAATTCGACACGACCAGTGAGTCTTGACGTACTCTCTTCAAGGCAAGGGGATGAAACACTACCAATTTCTCAACTCTAGGCTGTTAATAAGACTTTATAAACAGAAAGACTTAATAATTAAAATTGACTTTATCCAGGACCGGAACCCAGGACTTTCAAATTTGCAGCCGTATATGCTAGCCACTAGACCAATAATTATTTATTATAATTATAATTACAGCTAGTTATTATGTATTGAAATTTTAAATCATATAATCCTGATTAGTTAAGTGGTAATTCTAGCCCTCTTTAGTTAAAATTGGTAGTTTTGAATAATGTATGATATTTGTCAAAGTGTTTTCTTAACTAAAATGTTATGTACATATGAAAGAATATTAGTAGAATATTAGTTCTGTACGTAAAACAAAAAATAAGATGTGTATATTTAAAAGGTCTTTAATTGCTAATAGATAATCAAAATTTAGTTTAAGCTATTACAAAAGGATGAAAATCTTTGTTATACATATATGTACATAGAAAGTATTAAATATAACGTATCCAGCCCTTTTTAACGTCCCATTGCTGGGCTTGGGCTTCCCTTCAGTACGAGGGGGATTAGGCCATAGGCCACCACGCTGACCAAGTGCGGCTTAGCGGATATCACATGTCTTTTGAAAACTTACTAGGTTCTCTCAGACATGCAGGTTTCCTCACAATGTTTTCCTTCACTGTTAATACAAGTAGTAATCATGTTGGAAACGATTCGCACATGAAAATATCAAAGGTACAAGACCCAGGATTTGATCCCACTTCACTCGGTTTCCCAAGCGAGCGCGTTACCACTGGGCTACGACTTCATTGCCACTGGGCTTTATAAGAATATATAATATATCCATAACATTAAAAAATAAACAAGCTAGCTCGTCCATAGTCTTTTAGAAGGACTGCCAAAACATAGTGCAACTGTGAATTGCAGCCTCCAATCTGTAATACAAGTGTACCACACTACATAGGTAAATTATATAAAGCTTTTCAAAATAAAACTAAGCAAACTAAGAAAACTAAGAAAGTATTATATAAAGCTTTAAAATGCCTTGTAGCCATAAAACACTGATATAAATCAAATATATATGTATGTATATCACCATATTAAAAGAATAATGATGATGTAATTATATTTTTAACTAGCGACTCACGCTCGCTTCGCTCGCTTTCGTCCTTAGGTACGTTTTCACGGTTAGCTATGTTTAGGTATACATAAATAGTAGCTTGCTACTCCTAAGATATTCATCTAATTTAAATTATTTAGCTATTTACCCTCGTTTTGCTCGGGTGCGTACGCCGTACGCGGATTTTGTTCACAATTTCATGAGTTTAATTTTTTTCGCGGAACCCTGATTCTTTTTCTAAAATAAAAATAGCCTAAGATACTCCCTATAACATCAGCTATCTGCCCGTGAAAGTCCCGTCAAAATCGGTCTAGCCGTTTCGGAGATTAGGCGGAACAAACAGACAGACAGAAAGGCAGACAAAAATTGTAATAAATGTTGTTTTGGTATATGTACCGTGTATACATCCATATACATTTAGTATAAAGCGGTTATTTTAATATTACAAACAGACACTCCAATTTTATTTATCTGAATAGATTAGATTATATAAATAAAAATAGCCATTTTGGAGACTGCTTCCGAAATAAGATTTATATAATAGCTCAACTCCATATCATATTAAGTAACGATGAATTGAACAATATTATGGGGCTTTAAGTACATAACTGTTTACACGTGTTGATATGATAATTTAATTATTATGTAAATTTAAAGTGACAAAATTCTGTAAATTAATTTGAATTATTTATCTAACCGGTTTTAATATTAGTCTTAATTCTATATAAAAATATGTTATCTTATCTTTTCATTACTTCTGACTCATAAATAAGCAAAATCCACTAATACTTAATGTATAGAGTCAATTAATCCGAAGGCTATACATTTAATATTCTACGAGTCTTTCACAAAACAAATAAGAAAAGTGCGTAAATTTTGACAGTTGAAAAAAAAGTACTAAAAAAATCATCATTGAAATTCAAGCAGTAGCTAAAAGATTTCTTAAACTCGTTAACATCTGTTCATCAGTAAAAAAAACAAACAATGAGGTGGATATAAAATTCCATACTGATATCTTAGAGTGAGAGTTATAGTAAGCAAGTAGTAATAAGATTGCCTGAGTGCCTATAATTAAATTGATTAGTGATTCTTTATAATATAATAATCTATACATATAGTAAAAGTGTAACTGATTGCTGTCTGTACATGGAATATATTTGAGAAGAACTATTATTGGGGTCTTAATAAGGCAATAGAACCCAAAACAATGAACTTTAGAATTTTTGTCTGTTTGTCGGTGCGTTTGTGCGCGCTAATATCAAAAACAGCTTAATAGATTTGGGTGCAGTTTTCACTAATGTATTGTGGTAAGTTTCACTTAAATTTTAGTATTTGTTTTATTTTAATCCGTTCATAAATAAAAAAGTTGTCAATTTAAAGAATCACTTAGGAACAAACTCGAGCGAAGCGAGGGTGAGTCGCTAGTTTTATATAAATTCTATACGACACGGTGCCTGTAGGACAATTGTATTGTATTAATTGTAGCTTGGTATTCAAATAATTTAAAATTAGAAATAAATTTCTCACAATTTAACAAAATAATTTTGCGATTATAGTAATAGTTTCAGGTTAGGAATTATGAGTTTTTGTTTACATTATGAATGATTCTAGATTTAGATTCACAATTTTATATTTGTGATTGTGGTGAAATATTTTGCATTGGAAAGAATAAAGACAGGCAAAGTGCTGGATTTAAAATTGAAAAAAATATTTTGGGTTTCCTTTTGTTCCTTTTGTTTTGTTAATACTTAAAAATTTCTTTTTTGGAAGCTCTGTTCCGGGCAGAGATCAGGGCCTGTAGCAAAGGATGTGTGTGCCTCGAATACGGCATTGATAAGATGATAAGTAGAGACCGGTTTACCTATGTATATGCAACATAAAAATCTTGAAATGTGCATGAAAAATGCTTTGAATATGCATGAAAAGTGCCAAAATATGCAACATTAAATAATAAAAAATGATAGGCTTTAGTTTTTTAGAGTTTCGTAAACGAATCCTTCGTTTACAGCCAGCGGAACAAACAGACAGAACAGACGGAAGCTTAGTCCTAAGCTTCCGCTGTCCGTCCGTCCGTCTGTCAGAAGGCTGTATTTCACGAACCGTAAATAGGTAAAGAGTAAAAAATTTCACAGAGTATTTTAGAAATCCATACAATATAACCTAAGATTTCATTTGTTCATTATCAATACCCAGAAATATTGCCAGTATAGCGAAAATATGCATCATTACAAGATTTTAGGTAAAATATGCAATAACCGATAAAAATGGGCTAAATATGCAAATGCATTTGCAATTGCGTATAATATAATGATAACTTGATAAGACAATCTTAAAAACTTCGCTATTGCACGACTGAGCCCAAGATTCACAGATCGGTGAAGAATTAGTCGAGTACACGTGGACGTAATTGCTTCATTATAATTAACCAGTGGGTGTTTGCGGCACGCGTGGGAACCCGACGGCTGACAATTCTCACCACACGATCGAATCAGACGATCCTAAACGTAGACATAACACGAATCGATAAGAATATTTTTTTTCTTGGAAACATGTTTAATGCATCTCGTATAATTAAAACAATAGCTTGATATGCACATAACATTGACAGTAAACAGTGGAACGTGTCGTGTTATTAATGTGTCCTTATTTTCGTATTTGAATTAAGAATAATATCCTGTTATACTTATTATATATTTTAATAAAATAAATATTATATTATATTATTTAGTTTATTAAATGCGTGCATAAATATTTAATTTGATAAAGATTAGATTAGCTAGCAGGCTCAATTTGC
Source organism: Argynnis bischoffii washingtonia (assembly GCA_033884665.1). Taxonomy (NCBI): domain Eukaryota; kingdom Metazoa; phylum Arthropoda; class Insecta; order Lepidoptera; family Nymphalidae; genus Argynnis; species Argynnis bischoffii. The sequence continues at coordinate 9,811,888 of CM066624.1, read as the reverse complement.
GAGAGGAAACCTGTTTTAAATGGATAAAGTCAAAATGTGCCGTGTTACACACAAATACACAAAGTATTTTCCAAATATAAAATTTATTAAATGAACATTCGTTTGCTTATACCTACTAATTTATAAGCGTTCAAAGATTTGATTTGGAGAAGAAGTGTTAAGTTGATTATTATCTACTAGTGAAGCTTTGACTATGATATTAAGATTTCTTGCAAGAGAATTGGAAAAGACGTTATTTTACCTTAGAAACATAAAAAAATATATAAAAATTACACTACAGGACTTAAATGCTTGAATTCGTTGGTGGCTTAATACCTTATACATTCGATAGCTAGAATGTTTGCGTCGGGAATAAGGTATATAACCACTAACAATTTCACGCGTTTAAGTCCTGTAGTGTAGTTATTAGGTATGATACCTAATTATGGAACGCGAAAATTGAAAAAGTTATATAAAAATATATCATTACACCTTTAGTAAATTTTTACAGTTGCAAGAATTCCAAAATAAATAAGAAAGTAATAATAAGGACTAATGAAAATATCTATAGACTGTAGGATAGGTATAGGTTTTTTCTCCTATGTTTGTTCATCGATTTTATTTGCTTTTTTTAATTGACAAGCTTTAGTGTTATTAATAATATTTCTTGGACATTGTTAGTTAGATTTAATATAATGATTATGATCGAATTTCCACACTAATACTATAACTTCTCAATCGATGATAAGTATCTATAAACAGAATTTAGATAATAAATGGAAATCAATCAAATTCGTAGACAAGATGTCTCAATTTTCGCATTTTTAATTTCAATATTAATATTCTTAAATATATTATGCTTACGTTTTCAAAAATTACTATCAATTTAATATTGTAAGCATTAGCTACCTTAGCTTTTCAAAGTGATGGCTGTTATCATTTTATTATTTAACTAGCAAAACCCGCGGCTTCGCTCGCGCTGAAACTACAACAAAAAAACTTTCAAAAGGTAGGTTTCATACAAATTTTCATCCCTTATTTTATCTCCTTATGGGGTGAATTTCAACAAAACGCTAAAAAAATATTTAATTGTATTAAAGATCATTATTACCAAGTTTCAAGAAATTCTGATCATAAGTATTTTTTGGGTTGTGTTATAACGTGTACTCCCGTGGGAATGAGATAATCTCCCGCGGTAAAAAATATCCTATATGTTGACCCGGACATCCAGCTATCATCATACCAAATTTCATCAAAATCCCTCCAGTGGTTTTTCTATGATGCGGTAACAGACAGACAGACAGACAAATATTCTAAAAACTATAGATTCGATCTCTATATCGATAATAAAGTCTATGTCAATAAGATTTTCCAAAAAATATTTAAGGTACAGATTCGACTCTGTTAGAAATTTGCTTCTATATAGCATTAACACAGTTTAATAGATTTTTTAGGAGGAAATATTCTGTAATACATTGTCTTCATATACATGTCAGCATGATTTTTGCTGACATCTTCAACAATCATCGTCATACTTCAGCCAATTTACACAAAATCTTAATAAACTATACATATGTAGAATTCCTCATAAATATCATAAATCACAAGAAATGCCTTCCTCATAAATCACTCCATCTATTGGTGAAAACCGTATGAATACCCTTTGAGCTTTTGAGATTATCACGTTCAAACGACAAACAGACGCGGCGGGGGGACTTTATTTTATAAATATGTAGTGATAAATTAAAATGCCGTGACTATATATTATATTTTACATTTTTACCTGACCTCGTCATAGTGTTTTATATTTCTGCTATAATCTATACTAATATTATAAAGCTGAAGAGTTTGTTTGTTTGTTTGTTTGTTTGTTTGGTTAAACGCGCTAATCTCAGGAACTACTAATCCGATTTGAACATTTATTTTTGCATTAGATAGCCCGTTAACTGAGGAAGGCTATAGGCTATATACTATCCCGGAAAAATGTTTTTGTCTAGGGAAGAACCCGAAGCGAAGCGAGGGTGAGTCGCTAGTGCGTTATAAATAAACCAATGGAACAGATTTAAATTGGTGCATTCAACGTTCTATTTTAAGCTTAACATTGATATTGTAGAGGAATCAACGCGCTTATTTAGATAATACTAGTAAGAAAAAAAATGTTTAAGCGTTTGTTTATCTTTGTAGGATTTTATTGTGATAGAGATCCTGTTATAATTTATTCATCTGATTGGCTAAGTTTTTTTCTATAGATATTTCAAAGGTTATATCGATGTATATAAAATTTATACATAATATACAATAATATATGTAGATTGTAGGTATATATGTAAAACTTATACATATTTAATATAATATTGCTTTAATAGGTTAAATGATTGATATAATTAGTGTAATTTTTGAGTGATGATTGCATAATATACTGTATATGTATATGAAAGTGATTTGATATGTATGTCCTGTTATGGTTTTATTGGTGAAAATTGTTGAGAATTTGTTTGTTAAAACAAATTTTAATTTAAGATTTTTTTTTTGTTTTTCAATGAGTCTGAAGTACTAGCGGTAGCGACTTATTACTTCATTCGGGTACATAATCTATACATATAATAAAATAGTAAAAAAGCCCCCAAAACAATAATTGTTGAAATTTTTATCTGTTTGTTTGTATATCTATTTGCTTTTCACGCAAAGAGTACCTACTGAACGGATTTAACTAAATTTTATTGCTCGAGTCAACATTAAGTATACCTTTTACTACAATAAATCTCTCATTCTTATGGGAAAACACAATAACTAGTTCGGCCGAGTTGCCCTTCATATAAAATTTTCAATAAAAAAAAACTATTAGAAGCAGGGTTAAAAGAATTAATAATTTAGTGCTGTAAAATCATTATACGGTTTTCACTAGTTAACCATGGCTATAAAATGGTAAGTAAAACTGGCTGGACTATGACGGTGTTTCGTCAAAAAAACTTTTTTTCGTACGCATACTTGGCTAACGCTGGTTAAACCTTAAGAGATATATCAAAACAATGTACTAGAAAACTGTAGGTATTAAAAAGGCCTACCGAAAAGTCTGAGATAATATATTATGTCTGTCTCCTAAGGTACACTCACAATAACTATTTTTATCTATTCAAAACGTACTTAGACGAGTTATATAGTTTATATAGTAAGCTGATATAGTACCTATTATGTAAATGTCTGTTACTCCAGAACATAACCTGTCTGTGTAATAAATTTCAAATCTGTCTAGCTGTTTCAGCATAAAGATTTAATAAATATGTTGGGACATTAACACACACCACCATCTAGCTCCATGGTAAGCTACGAGGCATATGTTATGAATACCATATAGTTGATACACTACACATAATATATAACTTTAAAAATACATATTATAAATATAAACACCCATGGCTGGAGTACAAACATTCGTGCTCATCACATAAATGAATGCCCCCAGCGGCACTCGAAACAGCGACCGCTGGCACAGCAAGTAGGGTCACTACAAACTGAGCCAAACGTGTCGTCTAATTAAGTAACATACACACATTTCACATTTAAAATAGTAGTGTGATTTATGTTTTTATTCGTAATCCTTACTAGTATTTTAAATGCGAATGTACCTCCTTAATAATTTTAATTTAAACATTCAAAACTTATCTCTAATTCATACAAACTAACCTAGTCCATATAATCTCATAAATTTAATGATCTGTGAAACACTCTTAAAGGTAATATGCTACGAATCAATGGTAATTAATCGCATATATAACAAGTTTTCATGTTAAACATGGATTAGATAACTTCTATTAATTAACTTTAACATAAATCATCAGTTTAATTAAGAAAATATATCTATAAAATACTTCTGCTTACATAATAATGAGAAAATGATTTTTATACTTTAGTATTGCCGGGTAAATAAAGCTTAACACGAATGAACTTGATAATAAGAGAAATACATTTTTTTTTTCTTGTAATTATTTGATATGGTTTCAACATTTTCTTCTTTCTATTATGCCATTATATTGTAAGCTCTAACCTACTAATTTTAAAAGCAAAAGTAATATATAATATTATAAATATAAGAAACTCAAGCACCTGGGAACAGACTCGAGCGAAGCGAGGGTAAGTCGCTGGTGTTAAATAGTTTTTTTTTTCGTAATCAATTAACAAATAATACGATTTCGGAAAAAAGTTGTTTTGGCAAAAGTTCTTGTGTCATTTGTTTAATTGGCATGAGTGCTTAAAATTAATTAAATGAATTTACGTTTTTACTAATAAATGTTCACACGCCAAGTGTTGGTATAGTTGAAACAATTTTCAACGTATATATACTATAGGTACGTTTTAATTTTTTTGAGTGGATCCCTAACTCTTTTTCTAAAATAAATGTAGCCCAAGTTACTTCTTATAACATCAGCTATCTGCCAGTGAAAGCCGTGTCAAAATCAATCCAGCCGTTTCGGAGTTTAGCCGGAACTAACAGACAGAGAGACAGACAAAACTTTTAAAAAAGTGTGTTTTTCTTTCTTATTATTAAGTACCGTATATAATTCCATATGCATTTAATAAAAAACTGTTATTTTGATGTTGCAAACAGACACTTCAATTTTATTTATTTGTATAGATAGTAGGTTTTATACAGTATAGTATTAATATAAAAAATGAATGTAACGTAAGTCAATGGTAAAAACAGTATCGATGATAGTTTACAGAACTAGTTTGCGGCAGCGCAGCGTGGCGCCCGCGCACTTAATTGGTCATTCTTCTTTGATGAAAGCGATAGCAGAAAAATATAATGTTTCTTATATTATTGAATAAGTTTTGTTATTATTGCATCGAATATTATCAAAAGTATATTTTTTTAATTTACAACAAAAACAAGCATTGTGTCGATAGTTCTCTGCATATTGATAAGAGCTTTCGCCTGCGCTGTCACGTGTTACAATAAATAATAGCCTATGGAGCTCTTTGCTAAAGGAAATCACGTTTAATCTCTATCGAAATTTTGTCAAATAGCCAAAAAAAAGGGTTAATGTATTTACTTATTTTTTTACTTGCGGTTGAGCTCGGTTACCTACCGATAAAACCGTCGATAAAAAAATTTGTCTTAATGCAAGATAAAACTTCCCTTTCAAACATTCAAATCTTATATTTATAATTTAAGGTTATTATTTATGTTATAAAGTAGGGTGGCGTACTCAAGGAATATAGCAAAGGCATCTGTCTGTACATAGAAAAAAAATGCTGAAAACCGAGATAGGGGGATGTAAGAAGAGAAATAGAACAAATCCAGATTTTTTCAAATTTTTTGTTTCTCTTTCCGATTGTCTGTTTGTACGGGCTAATTTCCGAAACTGTTAAATCGATTTGAATACAATTTTGCGTGGTGATACCTTATATCGCCAGTCAACATTTTAGATTTATTCCCGTGGGATAGTTAAAAAACTATAGTAATTTATACAGCTTAGTACATAAAAAACTACTGATTGGATTTTAATGAAACTTTCTAATAATATAGTTCATACATCAAAATAATAAATAGACTACCTTTTATCCCGGAAAATGTACGGTTCCTGTGGAATAGATTTGTTTTTGTTTGAGTTTTTAAATATTTTATTGGAAAATAAATGAGTAATACTGCTATTATTTAATACTTCATATTAGTTTTTGCTTGCAGGAGCGCTTGCATGGTAAGTGAAACATAGATAAAGGTAGCGTATGTCTATCTTAAAGATTCAATATATGTATGTAAATCTTAGCAGATATGATCAAAATCTGCTCAGCGAAATAAGCGTAATTATGACCAATAAAAAGAGACACTTTCTATTATATTAACAATATTATATGATATAATTATTAAAAAATTGATATTACGAAAAAAAAATGGAAGCACGAGGCAATTTATAAAATACCCTTTGACCTAATTGATAATAAAAATCTAATAGGAACATTGTTTTGTAATTCATAAAAAATATTATCAATTTTTGGTGTTATCCCTACACAGTTATCTGTCAAAATTCGCTCCGGCCGGAAACTCGGCCGTGGGAACGGGAGACGATTGGTTTTCTCAATAAAATCGCAAACTGCTGTATTAAATAGATAGCTCTGATACTTTTTATTTATAGTTTCACGAATCGTTAAATGTTCCGTTGTTTTAGACTCGTTTTGATTTGTTAAGACTGTTGTTATTTACATTTAGTAATGTTTTGTGATTTTTAATTCAAACTCGACGCTAGTTTGTTGTAATATTTTTAGTTATTATAACGATATTTAAACGTTATATCATTAAAATGATTTATTTATCTGCATATATATATAGTTTCCGTGGGTACAGTTTTAGTATCATGGTATTTTTTTCTAGTTACGATATCAATATTTTATATCAGCTACACTAGCGACTCACCCTCGCTTCGCTCGGGTTCGTCCCTAGCTTAGATATAGTAAAATGGATATAGTATGTTATCCTTCAGAGATAGACATATGCCATTGCGGTCTCTTTTGTAAACCTTTTTAAGGTGTACAATACCTACTGTAGTACATTATTTTGATCTATCTCGTAAGGTTCAGCCAGCGTTTGCAAGGTAAGCGCAAAAAATATGTTTTACGACATCACATTAGAAACCTCTAAAGTTATCAGTGTGTTTCTCTACTATATTATGCATATATTATACATATAAACATTCCTCTTGAATCACTCTATCAATTAAAAAAATCGCATGAAAATCCGTTGTGTAGTTTTAAAGATCTAAGCATATATAGGGGCAGGTAGCGGGAAGCGATTTTGTTTTATACTATGTACCTATCTATGTAATGATTTATTTTACAAAATATTTATTAGTTGGTATTATTTTTATACCACAGATGACAAATTAACAAGCTTTGTGAAAAGGATAAGAAGGACTCTATCATTAAAATCATGATAATTATATAAATAATAATTGATTTATTTCCAAATGACATAAAAAACAAATAATGAAAATTGGCTCAATTAGCCAAAATTAAAACTTAACAAAAACATACCCACCAAATGGAGTGTTTTCTTTTTGGAAGTCACTACTTGGGCAAACATTGAAAATTATCTCTTTTAATATATGTATTAATTTTTTTAAATTTTAGGTAAAGGTACAACTATAAGAAGTAATTTTTTCTAACTACTTTTTTAATTAATGTGTCGAGATTCAAACCTGTATCTTGTAAAGATTTATTAAGTATTTTATGTTGGATAATATAAATTTACTGATAAGATCGCTCAAGTGTTTTATTGAATAACATTAACTAAGAATGCTGTTTTACCAAACTCATTGGAAAAAATATTTCAAAAATTTGGACGATTAAACGGTTAATTGCGCTTAATCGTAAAATTTTTTAAATATTTAAGCCCAAAAGTCAGTTCTATATTTATTTTATTAGTAAATGCTTTTATAATGAGATTTATTTGCTTTAGCGAAAAAGCCGTATAACCTATAATTAATTTAAAAAAGGTACATCGACTAAAAAGTTGCTAGTAATACCTAATTACTTCTTCATAACACAGATGTTACACGCTAATTTAACAGTATTTATTGCAAAATTGTTTTTATTAGGATGGGCGTACACTTAATTATAATGTAGGGAATTATTTTTGTCTAGCGAGCTAGTTAAAAACAAAAACAAATCTATCCCACGGGAACCTTACATATTTCCGAGATAAAAAGTAACTTATGTGCTGTTCTAGACTATAATCTATCTTTGTGCCAAATTTTATCCAAATCCGTTCAGCCGTTCTGGCGTGATTGAGTAACAAACATCCATCCAAACTTTCGTATTCATAATATTAATGAGTTAATGGGATGATATGCTATAAGTATAACTCAGAATAAGGTAAAAGTCTTACTAAATATAAGAAAACTCTGTTACAATTACATAGTTTTAGAAATTAACCTCATTCCTTATTGTTTTAATTTCGCAACATTATTGTGAAGTAGGTATAAAAGAAGAATAGTAATAGTGTAGAAAATAATATACTTGCTAAGGCACTATATAATTTTAACAAACTACTGGTAGAAACTGATACAGCCATATTAATTATTTATATATTTAAATAATTCTAAATATATGTAGCTATATATTATATTAATCTGCAGTTTAGTTAACAACTAATAAGCGCTTTAAATAAAACAATAATTTAGCGTTTTTACATAACAATAAAAACAAACAAATTTAATATGATAAAATTAGTTTTTTTTTTTGATTTGATTGGTTAAAAATCAGCAAACAATATAAGGAAAAATAAAATAGGCTATTTTTCAACAACAACAGACAACAGAGTTCCATACATACTTTCTCTCGCAAATATACCTATACCTATAAATTCAACACTTTCATATTTTATCTCAACATAATTGGGATAGCTAACCGTCTCTTAAGTAGCTCTTGTGTCCGCTCTAAAGTGCCTAATGAATTGGTAGGAATAACCCGGCCAAATTGTATATCACTTGATGTTTGTGTATTGCTAACTTATAGAATACTTCTTAATTTAGCCGTATAATAGAGTAGGTAGTGGGGGGCGGACATGCAAATGGCAGGACTATACTTGGCCGTTCGCGACCGTGGGAAAACTATCGCCTGTGGCGAGCGATGTGCAGAGATGGACTTGAGTTTGGTTTCTTAATAGTTATAAGATAGCTAATGTTTTTAATTCATGAATTTTTTTATATCTATAACTAAATATTTAATAATTCATGAATTAATAATATTTTAAAATTATTAACTGACAATAGGCACATGTGAAACTTAAATATTTAATTATCATATAAATTCATTACTTCTAATTCGGAATTTCCGAGGTCGCAATGATTTGTATGTATTTAACGCCAATTAAACCTAGACACAAAAAAACAATAACAGTTACTTGTTTTACTTTACGATGTGAATAAAAATAGATTGTTGCGATTTAAAAGTCTGTTCAAAAAGATCTAGTTTTATTTTTTCACACATTTATTTCTTGTTCTTGTAGTACTCAGCTGGTACCTTTAACCAATCTCTACTAAACTAATCCTTATCTATCTAACTAAATTGAAGCTTTTTAAGCTAATTTTCTTCGTATTCCTTTGTAAATTATGAGCCTATTATTAAATGTACACAGTACGTCCCCGGCCGCTCGTGCAGCAACCACGGGCGCGTGACGACGGCGGCGGCGCGCGCCTCGGTCACGACGCTCTGACGCGCGACTTTACGCAACCGATCCGCGACCGTGTTACATACATATTTACAAATATTATATTACATATATTGTTCGGCAAAATTTAGTGTTTATAAGTTTGGTTTATAGGGACTGTAAGTCATTTTAAGGTTAGTTAGCCCGCTCTATATACTTCAACTAGAGACTTATTTCGTTTCGCTCGGGTACGTCTTTAAGTGCCTATTGCTCACAAGGTCATAGTACATTGTGTACCTATAAACTATCATCTAAATCCGTCCCGCCATTTCAGTGTGAGTAGCAAATAAACATACGCACACATACAAACCCTCGCGTTTATGATATTAGTCCGATAATCATAAATTAATCATCAGCGGGCTTAGGAAGAGGCATTTTATGCTTTTAGAAAACTTAAAATTGTTTATGCTTTTAGAAATTCAATCGGACGTACAATACCTAAAAATATCAAATACTAGCTCACCCTTGCTTCGCTCGGGTTCGTACTAGGTTGATTTCCCATACAAACTTTTATCCCCATTTTCACTCCCTTAAGGGATGATTTTTGGGATAAAAAGTATCCTATATCCTTCCCAGAGTCTCAAACTATCATCTAAATCTAGAGATTACCCCCTACAACCTCACAAACTTATAAACTTTTCTTCTTAATAATATTAGTATAAATGGCAATATTTGCACGTTTCGCGTATTATTGCTGCAGGCATCTTGCTAAAAAATCCTTCGGCTCATTCACTAAAAAGAAATAGTAAAATACAGATTGTGTAGTTGAATAAAGTAACAATAGTATTCAATTAAATAATTAGAAATCATTCTTATAAGACAAAGGATCAAACCTTAATTTTATTGTTTTTTTTAATGTAAAAAAAATCTGAAGAATTACGTAATATATAATTATATTTATCTTTTTGTAAATATTGCCTGAAATAAATGATTAAATTAAAAAAAAATAACTAAAACATTGTATAAGACTAGCGACTCACCCTCACTTCGCTCAAGTTCGTCTCTAGCTTCTCCAATTCAAACTTTCATCCCCATTTTCTAAGTTCCTGCGTAATTTCCTTAATTTTTTTTTATGTAAGAACCTTCTCCTGGCAATAACAAACACAGCAAAAAAGATATAGTGAAATCGGTCCAGCCGTTCACGTGATGGCGTGACCAAGTGAAATAGGGATTCATTTATATACACACACACACACACACATATATATATATATATATATATATATATATAGCATCTTTACCAGCAAAACCACAATCAACGTCTCGTAAAAACAATCCACGTTCACTTCGTGCAGAATCGAACCTGCGACCTACAATTTAACAGGCAGTGTTAGACAGACAAATAGTATACTGTGCAACAACGGTGTGATCTTGTAGCTTTTAAAGCAGAATGCTGTCATTCACACTTCACATTGGCACGATACATTAATAGCAATAATACAAAAAAATTGAAAAAAATACAAACGTGACCGATCGTGCTAAGATCGATTGATTAAAAATATTTATAGCTATTTATTTCCTACGGAAGTTTATTAGCGGTGTACAATGTTATGAGTTCACGTCTGCTCAGCAAAAAAATAGATGGATATAAGTTATGATATCTCTTTATAATGTTAGATACTGCATCGAAATTTTAGTTTAGTTATAATATTGCTAGTTAAGTTATAATAATGTTTCCTATACATATACAATGCACATGGAAGATATTCGAGAAAAACTATTACTGGGGGTCTTTATAGAACCCAAAATGATGTCTGTTTGTCTGTACGTTTGTGCGCGCTAATATCAGAAACGGCTTAACCGATTTAGGCGCGATTTTCACTTATGTGTTGTGGTAAGCTTCACTTAACATTTAGTATTTATTTAATTTCAATCGGTTCATAAATAAAAAAAGTTATGTCAATTTAAAAATCATTTTAAATATAGTGTAAACTAAGATTATTGAATCGAAAACTAAAGTTACTACTACAGCGAAAACTAAAGTTACTACTACTAAAGCGACTTACCCTAGCTTCGCTCGGGTTCTTCCCGAGGTGATTCTTTAATTTGACATAACTATTTTATTTATGAATCAATTAAAATGAGACAAATACTAAATGTTAAATGAAGCTTACCACAATACATTAGCGAAAACCGTACCCAAATCGGTTAAGCCCTTTCAAGATTAGCGCGCACAAACACACAGACAAACAGATAAATAGACGAACAGACAAAAATTCTAATAATCATCGTTTTGGGTTCTATTGCGATAATAAAGACCCCCAATAATAATTTATCTTCAATATTTTATATGTACAGACAGCGATCAGTTACAATTTTATTATATGTATAGATAACTCGATATTTAATTAAAGAAATCAAGAAGGAGGTAGTGACTACATGTAAATTGGACGTTGAACATTGAAGGTTATATAGAGATCAAGTGTTATTGATAAATAAATATTTTATGTACTTTTGACGAGCCAAGATTGAGTTACTCTGATAGTTTTAATCATATTTGTCTTGACATCAGTCATCAGAACAAACGGAAAAAGCTATCACACAAGTCAAACCATATTTAAATGGTAGAGGAGTAGAAATTTGTTTTTATCCAGATACTTTCATTTGGGGTTTGTTGACCTTACAATATAATATTCATTTTATATAAGCTACTAGTTTAAGCTATCTCCGTTTCATTAGAACGGAAAGAAGTAACAGACACCAAACCTCTCTCACAAAGTTTCTCATAGTATTATTATTGTGTGATTTGGCAAAGTGACATCATGATTATATTATAGTAAGATATTTCTTAAATATGTTATCACGTAAATAAAATAGAATATAGATTGGTTGTTTTTATGAAATATTTAAGTTTTATTATAAAACTTCAAACTTTATTATGTTTATTTTACTTATTATATTTATATATTTACTAATGAGGAAAGAAAATTTTAGTAAGATATAGATTAAATTAGATATTGTAAATCAATATCCAATAAATTATTATTTATTACTTTGTATTTTATTTTTTACTCCTAAGTTTAAAGAAAAAGTTTCCTATGGAAAATAAAGGTGCAATAGAGCATTTGCGAAGGTAAGTTGTTCTAAAATTATTACTGAACTGCTACACTTACCTACATCTAATATTTTTTTTATTTTAATTAATTAATAATATATTCCTAGGGAGAATAGTAGAAAGACATGAATAATGCGGCACGCCATGATGGTTAGGGTATTTATTAAAAATAATATAACTTCGTGTCCGTCCCTAGATAAAAACATCTATCCCATGGGAACCGTACATTTTTCCGGGATAAAGATTAACCTATGTGCAATTCCATTGCTGTGGACCCTTGCCGTGGATGAGCTACTTTACAAACTGGCAGAACTCCACATTGATGCGCAAGGCTATGCAGATGACTTGGTAATCATAGTGAGGGGTTTTTGCCAATCTTCACTCTCAAGTATACTACAAAAGGGACTAAATACTGTCAGTGACTGGTGTGTTAGAAGTGACCTATCAGTTAACGCAGACAAAACGGTTATTGTGCCCTTTACAAATAAGCGACGGCTAGACAAACTAGTCATGCCAAAGCTTAATGGCAAACAGATCACATTTTCCACACAAGTCAAATATCTGGGACTAACACTAGACCAAAAACTGACGTGGAACCCTCACCTAGCTACAGTTGTAAGTAAGGCTAAGATGGCACTAGGAGTGAGTGGCCGCATGCTGAGCAGTAACTGGGGTTTAAGCCCCAAAACCACCCTTTGGACGTATACTGCCATTGTGAGGCCAATTATCACCTACGCATCGGTAGCCTGGTCTAATAAGACTAAACAGACACAACAGTAATTAAAAAATTAGATAGCCTACAAAGAACAGCCTGTCTAATGACAACAGGAGCCATGTCTACGTGCCCTGGTCAAGCACTAAATGCACTACTCGGGTTGCCACCTCTACATCTATTTATACAGAAGGAGGCACAAGCCAGTATGTACAGAGCTAAAATCCAAGGCAGAACTCAATGGCTCTCACGGAAAATGAGGACTTTACAGGACTCTCTGCAAGAGATGCCGATACTTGGTATGACAGTTGATGCCATGCAAACGCGGCACTTATTTGATAAATATTACATAATTGAATTTCCGTCAAGGGAGGACTGGACCAATAGCCAGATACCCTATAAAAACGGATCTCTAGTCTGGTACACAGACGGTTCTAAAATAGGAGCAAAGACTGGCTGCGGGATACATGGAGAGCGACCGAGGTTCAGCAAAAGCATACATCTCGGACAATTCGCCTCCATCTTCCAAGCAGAAGTCTATGCCATCCTAGAATGTGTAGAAGCCAATCTATGTAAGCACTACACAAATCAAACTATTTACATAAATTCGGACAGCCAAGCCGCACTACTAGCACTAGACTCAAACATAGTCTCATCGAAGCTAGTAGAACAGTGCATGGACCGATTAAACTTCTTAGCAAAAAGAAATAAAGTAGTACTAAGATGGGTACCGGGTCATGCAGGGATAGTTGGCAACGAATGTGCCGATAAGCTTGCTAGAGAGGGAGCTCTTGGCTCGCAGCAGGGTCCTGAGCCGTTCTGCGGAATACCCAAGAGCTTAGCTCAAAGAACCCTAATGATAGCATGTCTCAAGACAGCAAAAAAGGACTGGAATGAGTCAAATGGAATGATTCACTCCAAGACACTGATTAAAGCCTATGACAAAAGGTTTAACAACCTTATGTTAGCGCAAAACAGGAAAACCTTACGATTACTGGTAAGGACTTTCACTGGACACTGCTGCTTAAACAAGCACATGTTCAATATGGGACTGAGCGAAACGCGTACCTGTAGAATATGCATGGAGGCAGATGAAACGCCACTTCATCTTCTACGGGAATGCGGACCGCTCATGTACAAGCGTAGCATTCATCTAGGAAAACAGTTTATAGGCCTAGATGAAATAAAAGAGTGCAAACCCAAGAAAATCCTGCAATTTTTTAATTCTGCAGGGTTAAACGGTTCACTCTAATGAAGAATGTGGCGATCACAATAGACCAGAAATGGTCGCAGTGACATCACAGCCGCAAAAAAGAAATAAAAAAAAAAAATAATAATAATGTGCAATTCCAGACGATAACCTATCTCTGTGCCAAATTTTATCTAGATCCGTTCAGCTGTTCTGGAGTGAAAGAGTAACAAACATCTATCGATTAATTTACGGCATCAGAAAGTATTACGTACAATAAAATTGCTTGGATGGGTTTAGTTACGTAAAATTGGTGGCCGAATCAAATCAGCTGTAAAGAGAGTACTGAGGCTTTTACTTTTTAACCGACTTCAAAAAATAAGGTCCTTTTTTGTATAATTCACGATATCATAATTTTAATGATATTTTGAATGTTTATTACGAAAGTAATTTGTTGAAATTGGCTAAGAGGTATGACACTTAATATATTTTTCATTTTATTTTATATGTAGTTAAAAATTCTTTCCAGGAATTTGTATTAAAACCAAAAAAATGAAGAAAATCGGTTCACAACTATTGACAAAGATATTGCGTAAAATACACACAAAAAACAACATAGAGGTACAATAAGTACCTTCTCCTTTTTGATGTCGACAATTTTTTTTAAGTCTAATCTTTATAATTTACCGCGAACTTAAATTTACCGCACAATATATTTTAATATTATTTTATAAAAATTTGAAATATTCTTAAAAACCCACAAAAACACTAACCGGAGTAAAAATCATTCAGCCTATTTCTTTTTTAAGGATTAACTTCTTTGGTCCATATCATTGAGACCATAAAGCTAGAGGTTAAAAGAGTCGTATATCTAGACTTAAGCTTCTAGATAAAATATATTATTATTTAATTATAATATATACGTTATAGGTATTTCAAGTATAACATCATGATTTATATTCTAAAAAAATGTAAGTAATGTTCATTCTATACAGTAAATTAGAAGCAAAAAGTATTACCGCATTGACTGATTGAGACAAGGTAAATGTTTTATTATAACTAAGAATTTCCCTAGTATTGAATTCTTCTTAAAAATAAACAACTACGAACTCTAGTTATTATATCAATACGCACTGTTTTCTTCTATTATTTTGTGTGTTTTTTTAAGTAATTGTTATATTATGAATAATTGAAATTAGTATAAATACCTATAAACATAGTACATGAATATATGGTAAATCACCTGCTATATTTGCAATATTAAAATAACTATATGAAGACTTTACTGAAAAAGCTTATTTTTAAGCTTTTTCATTTCAATTTTAATTAAAACTAGGTACGTTTTCACGGTTAGCTATGTTTATACATAAATAGTAGCTTGTTACTTCTACGATATTAATTTTAATTATATAGCGATTTACCCTCGTCTTGCTC
Source organism: Argynnis bischoffii washingtonia (assembly GCA_033884665.1). NCBI lineage: Eukaryota > Metazoa > Arthropoda > Insecta > Lepidoptera > Nymphalidae > Argynnis > Argynnis bischoffii. The sequence continues at coordinate 9,796,314 of CM066624.1, read as the reverse complement.
GGGTGCGTACGGCGTACGCGGATTTTGTTCACAATTTTATGTTTTTTTTTTCGCGGAACCCTGATTCTTTTTCTAAAATAAAAGTAGCCTAAGTTACTCCTTACAACAGCAGCTATCTGGCAGTGAAAGTCCCGTCAAAATCGGTCTAGCCGTTTCGGAGATTACCCGGAACAAATAGACAGACAGACAGACAAAATTTGTAAAAAATGTTGTTTTGGTATGTGTACCGTGTATACATCCATATGCATTTAGTAAAAAGCGGTTATTTTAATATTACAAACAGACACTCCAATTTTATTTATCTGTATAGATGAAAACATATATATTATATGTATTTACTTAACAAAAAGTGGTCTCTAAATGTAAACATGCATTCACTTTCTTGTTCAAACTTCTCTACAAAGAGCAAGTATTATTGTTTTATTTTACTTTAAACAAGTAGTAATGTTACCTTTTTACTTTGTTTTGCTGAAAACGGTACATATAAGCGTCAAACTTGGTGTGATTATAGTGCGAACTCTAAAGAAAAACAAGAAATGATAAAAACCAGCCAATCTACTATACAAAATAAAGCAATATTTTATTGGTATATGATGTGGTAACGCAGAACCCTTTCTTGACCGATTTTCTTGACAATCGTCATCCGTCATGGTTTTGATTCCCACCGAAATGAATTGATAAATTACTGAGCCTGTATGACCTGAACCTCATATTAGTTTCTCGCCTCAATTTAGATAAAAGACAATCTAATGGCACATTCTAACTGAAAGAAAAGCTAAAAATATCTATTGTTTTCATTTTTTTCTATTATTATTATATTCTTAAAAGCGCAATTTAAAATGATATTATTAAAGATCTATATCTCGTTAGATTTTGTTACACTAAATCGTGCCATAACTAAATTCAAATTGCTGTCCGAACAGTTTTCACTGTGCTGTGGTTCCCACGGCCGCGCACGCAACGTTACTAAATTGGAATGGCGGGCTAATTTCTGGGTGCTCGCGCATGGAAGGCAGTAATCATTGCTTTAAAATGTTTGATAGATGTTTAAGTATTGATATGATGTAAAGCGGCTGTGAACTTGCTTACTAGTCGGTCTAATATACGGTTTGGAAAATAGTTTTAATTGCTCTGGAGGGAGAGGTTCAATAGATATTTAGATATAAGCAATAGCCCACGCTCTACAGACATACCTAAGTGTGGAAAAATCCGAGCTAGGAAAAGAAAATGATCGCGCAATTTATTTTGCGTTTAATTCTTTTTAAAATATTGATAATAACTTAAAAAATATGTTCCAAAATTTGAAGGATTAATTTTTAACTACACTTTTAACATTAACGTATTTATACGTTAAATCCTTTTGCTGGAAACCTACTGCTCTACTTCGTTATTGTTTAAGGACTATGCACCATTCGTACACTGATGATATAAACATTACTACCCGTGTGCAATTGAAAAAGAATTCTGTGATAATGGGCACCATCAAATAAGCTTTACAAATAATTGTGTACAGTACACATGTTTAAGACTATTTTATTTTCCTTGATTGGAGCGCAAGAAACGTATCACCGACCATTTGAATCAAATATAATGTATACTAGCGTGCGACTTGCAATAAAAGATCCAGAACGAAAATAATAATGGGCCATTTTTTTAAGTATTTAACTTTCAAAGTTTTCTTTATTGCGGCCATTAACACGGCAAATAAATATGGTTATTACACCAATAACAAGTAATTGATGTATTGATACCGTTGCTTGCAATTTTTGTAGATTTACTTCGTTAGTCGTGGTTCATATTTATTTAGAAGTACGTGTATATGAACAATAATCGTCGAAATATATTTTTTTATCGTGATCATTACTTATTTTTTAACTCTTTTAGCACGTTTTAAAAGTATTAGAGTGTAGGTATATAAGAGAAATAATTCGAAATGTGGATTAATAGAGTACATATTCATATAATTCTTCCTAATTAAGTCGGTATTAAAATTTTGTTCAAAATCATTGTTTTTTTTTAAATAGAGCGTATCGCCAATCGCTTTTTAATTTCAGTCACTTTATAAATAGAGGTTTTAAATAGTTACTTCGTAGTAATTATTATGTATAAAATTCATATACATTATGTGGTAGAAAATGTAAATAAAAATGTATTGTTTTCCTGAATACGATATTGTTATTGTTTCTATATGGAACAATGCTACAATTGTATATTATTATGTTATTTAATACAACGAGATAAAAAATATCTTTTATAATTGTAAGGCAGTTCAACTGATTTAATTAGTAACTTACAAATAATGTTTATGTCACGATCATTTCGCTTTATTTAATACCTACTGTTGATATACATACATTTTATGATTTTTTTTGTCTGTTTTTTCTAGGCTTCTCTCTAAACTTAGGTAACTCTTAAGAGCATCTAGATTTAACTTTATCAAGATATACTACTCTATATATAAGTACTTAGCAAAAATTTTCGCTGTAAATTTTTATACGTGTTTATATATCTGCCTGACTATGAAGTATATTTTTTGGATAAAAATGCTTCTAATGTTGGAAACATTTTAATCTAGTTTTTTAGAGTTAATAATCCATATACATGCAATAATTATGTATATAAGAATACATTTAACATAGATACCATGTTTTTGTTTCGATTTGTATCCATCAATTTATTTGAAAATAAGTTATCTCAGGTTTCAAAGAACCGTTCATAACGGCTGATGTTCGCGATAGTCGGACAGCGTGAGAACTAACATTTACCCAAGTCACTTTTGAATATTTTATCATTACACATTTATTGTTTGTTGAATATAAAACAGCGTATAATTCCTATCTCATAAGATTTTTTTTTATTTATATATACAAGTTTTTTATCTAATATGAATATTTATAAAGATATATTAGCAAAACGTTCACACGCTTTCCAGTTTAGTTGGCGTTGTGACGTGAGATCTTGAATTGGTATCGGATTTAATTGGATTTAAAATCGAATTTCCTGTTTTTTAATACTTAAAATTATTTAAATCATACTAAAATAGATCTATAAGTTCATAGCAGGATTTAACAAAAACAAATAGGATATAGTACAACTTTTTTATTTATCTTACCATTCACTATTATAGCGATGTTAATAAAAAGCTTATGTTTTTACATAGGTCTAATAAAAATCTACTCGATTGTAGGTTACAAATAGGTATCACAGTAATAACTTAGGTGCTACTCCACACTATGGTACTTATGTCTTTAACAAGTAAATGCATGACCGACGCGGAAGACGAAGTTAGGAATACAAAAATAACAATTTACTCGTAAAAAACAAAAACTTATTTTATTAAATTAAAAACAAACTTCAACAAGCAAAGCGAGCTCATGCATAGTTTCTAACACACATCGGTTCTAGGAACGTTAACGGTATCAAACAACAAAACATTCGTAACTATCACACTTGGGTCACAATCCTGGTTTAGCAGAGATCATGGTGGCGGCGGGTCACCACGGCCGCCACATCGACTGGGCGGAGTCTGTTTCAGAGGCGGGGCTGTGCGGCGGCGAGGGCGGCGCGTAGGCCCTCTTAGTGCTAATCGCCTCCACATCGATCAGCTCCTCAGCTTGCCTCTTAACCCCTCGTTCCACCAACGAAGTTCTTTGAAGAACTTGAGGAGGCTGTGCCGCCTGTGGTATCGCTTGAAGTGGCGTGGGCCTCGCCACACCATTAGATGCAATTAATTGAGGCTGAACAACTGGTGGAGTCTCTAGCCTCCTTATACAATTGCTCAAGTGGTTTAAGAGTCTGGCACCGGCTTGCGGATCCACTGGACCCTGTCGATGCATCGCATTAGCCGCTACAGTAGCGTTCGTGATAAACTGTGACACTTCCGTAGCACACTGCGCAAATCCGGCGCGGAAACGTTCCGCATATGACATCTCAGGTTTCAAGACGAGCTGGCCCTTCCGTTTAAGACTGTGAAGGTGACGCACTGTGAGCTCCAATATATCAGCCTTTTCTAACTTTGACACATTTTCACCTTCAGCTTGAAGAGCAGTCACCATGAGATCTTTTAATTCGTCAAGACACCGATTGATGCGGGCACGTCGTTTTCTTTCAAGCATCGGCTTCATAACTTTTCTATACTGATAAGTGCGAGAGACGGGTTCCTCGTCAGGGTGTGCGTGAGACGGAGGATGGAAAGCCCCATGAGGCGGGGACATGGTACGAGTTGGAAGGATCATTGTTGTTGCTCTCGCGACGGGTTGTGAGCGAATGGCGCGCGCGATGCTCGCCTCTCTCCTTTTATGCGCCCTACACCGATTGTGGCAAAGCGCCCGTGATAAAAATAGGGGTGTCACACACTTACTATTTTATCTTTCTCTATGTTTTCTATGGTTTAGATTTACGGAAAATAAATTTACATGATATAATAGTGTGAAATTGAAATATGTGTTTTTTTTATAAAGAATAAATTTTCTACTTTAATTAGATTTCTTTAAGAGTATTGTAATTAATTTAAAATAAAAATAACGTATTATATTCTGGTCTCATTAATACTATACGACTAACGTAGATAATTAATATTTTAATCACAGTACATGACAGTTATATATAATATTTAATTATATATAAATGTCATGTACAGTACATAATTTCTCTATCTTATAGCGAACTAGCGGCTCACTCTCGCTTTGCTCGGGTTTGGAAAAAAAACAAATCTATCCCACGGGAACTGTACATTTTTCCGGGGTAAAAAAGTAGTCTATGTGTTATTCCAGACTTTAATCTATCTCTGTGCCAAATTTCATCCAGATCCGTTCAGCCGTTCTGGCGTGAAAGAGTAACAAACATCCATACTCACAAACATTTTACATTTATAATATTAGTATAGATTAACCATATAAAATTAATATGAAAAGCTTTAAATATGTGGATGTATAAATAAGTATATTCTTAATATTATGGATTCAGTATACTACTCTTAACGAACAGCTGTAATTCTTACTTCAGGGGAGTCAGCTGATGGCACCTGGTAAGTACGTTCCCACGCGTACTGAAGGGTGCTACAAAGCTGCAGTCGTCGCAAGACGCTCCCCTAGAAGCAAGACAATGATATAATGACGTCAAACTATGTTCCCCCTTACGACTCGTGGCAACTTATTAAATCACTGTCACTCTGAAAAAAAATTGCGAACTTAGGATATTAGTAATAATTTTAAGCGTTTACTAATATTTATCTTTAGTAGGTTATCTCAAAATATGAAAAATATTAATAATAGTGTACAATTTTTTTTTAAATTATGTAGTAAGTAGTTAACGTGAGTAAAATAAGAGTAAAATTTCAATTTACACATATCAGAGTAATTAGTAAAAAGAAAAATAACTACATTATTTATTTTAACTAATATGTTGCAACCCTACACCTCACAGGTCCCGCGACACGCGGCGTGTTATCGTCGGTCATATAGACGGATAGAAATTGCTATATAAACTTTTTACAGCTTGGACATAGAATTATCAGTTTATAACATGTTACTTGTATGTTTTCAACAATCTGAAAGCCTTAAGATTTCACTTCAACTTATAAATTAAGATTAAAGTACCATAGGTTTATCTTGAAATAAAAATCAAATTTGCTGTAATTTATACTTATACTATTCTATACTTTTATAAGTTTATAAGATAAGTAGTATATTTATTTCAATTTTATATTCCTTAGGTACTATGGATGAAATAAAAGACACAAAAGAAAAAATCATTTCCAAATAAGTAATAGATACATATAAAAAAAAGTTTTTAAGTAATTTCCAAATTATATATCAAAGATAGGTACATTGACATTTACTAATTGCTATGTATCGTGTAATCAAAAGACTAATCCGTTCTAATTAGTCACAAAAACAATAACATCGTTTTATCGATGCAGAGGTGTGAGTTTGTTCCCAGCACCGCTACTCGACTCGACACCGACCCATTGTGCGGTCGAAACTGCCATGACGCTACTTACTCCAATTCTGTCTTACGCGTTTAGACTTTGAAAGGTCCTAAGTGGCAAAACGGGTCTTTTTGACAGGCGCAAACTACCGTGAACTATCGAGCGAAGCACTTAAGTCGTTTTAATACTGTGTCTTGATTTTTGATGTAACGAAAAACGTCGTAAGTAACAGATAATTCTATACAGAAGCAGACATTCTTCCTCGCGCCGGGCTGTCGTGGGAAAGCCCGTGCCGCGCGCGTTCCCACACACTCGGCCGGCACAAGCCAACCGATAAATTATCATAATTCCATTGTGAGTGAGATGGTACTAAGAAATTTTATACTTCATCAATCGCTGTGTTGAATAAATTAGCGCGTGGACTGAAGCTTTGTTCGCTTGTTGACGCAAGGACGGACCCACCTGGGTTGCTTTTATATTACTTACGATATAACTATTTTAAAAGGAAATAGTTACGTATTTGTTACGGCATTAAAATTATAGGAAGTTGAATTCGCGTGCCTTTCAATAGATAGATATTGTTAAGATCTAGACATTTTATTTTTGTATTTATCTACTACAGAGATTTCAGTTTACCTGCTTTTTTAGGTATCTGAAAGATGAACGTAACTTTTGAAACGCCTTGATAACAATATATTTTTTAAGTTAATTCATAGAATTATTTCCATAGCAAAATTATCTCAATAATAAAAAAATAAATTAAAAATTAATTGCATATAAAAATTATATTTAATAACAATTTTTAATATCTCTGATACTATTGAACTGATTCCAAATACACTATTATAAAAATCCATTAAAATATAAAATATATAATTCATAGTAGGTATTATATATAAAAATATTTAAAATATTATTACTAATACATATAATATTATAAATATGTAAATATTAGAATTTTTATTACCAAAACGCAAGGAATCTATGTCGATTTTACTGTTGTATTACCGCCTACAGTGGAGTTAAATGATACGCCACCGCGCGCACGAGTAGGCTCACGTCCCACCGAATAATTTCAAGCTATTATCAAATATTTGGTTTCTTGGGTGTATTGAACTCCCACCAATATTTACCTATTAATAATCTATAAAAACCAACATTAACTGTTTGCTCTAGGCACTTGATATGGGAATATTATCAAGGATTGAAGTAAACAGGTTGTCGCACCTGGCCGCGCCTAGATTTTATTAATACGTAGATATCACACCTGGTTTGGACTTTCAGGAGTACTAGATTCTTAGAAGGGTATCTTGAGAATTTAGTAGCTTGAAGCAGTATTGTAGGTTACACTGTAAAATTTGATGAATTATTGTTATGTTAAACAAACTATAGCTAAAATATTAATTAAAATGTGATAGAGCTTTTTGTATATACATATATCTTCTATTTTATATATTCAAAGTAATTTCATTACAACCATCGATTTGCCATTTCCCCATAATGTAGAGTCGTACGTACATAATATACCTACTTCTGCATTATGGGAGTGATGCAATGGACCGTAGAACAGCGTTTGTAATAGTTACTCTACCACAAGAGAAAGTGGCATTAAATGAAAATAATAAATTCAGATTATGATGCTTCTGTTTGCAATGAAAAAACAGCAACCTAAGTAACACAAGTACTTATTAGTTTGTTATCTAGCTATAATACAAAAAAGGGCATAACAATTTTAACGCGCAGATCAATATCACATTAATATTTCATTAGATAATTGACATCTAATCTGTTATAGATCAATTGAGACAGATATACAGCGGTCGTGTTTTTATAACATGCACCGTAGTCCGCAAGGTTTCTTTATTTACGCACGCCTACCGCCACGCCTGTGCACAAACTGTGGATTTACTGCATAAACACTAATCATTGTTGAGTTACACCTATTTTATTGGTTATACATACTGACAAATGTATATGAATACTTTATTATTTACTACAAATAAAATAAACTTACATATTTCGGTATGTGTTGACACAAAGTAATTCAAAGTTAAAACCAATTTTATTTATTTTCATAATATTATAAGATATTAGATGGAAATAATCTATATATTAATACGTGAATCAAAAACGTTGTACCCCTTTTTACGAAAATTGCGCGGACGGAGGAATATGAAATTTTCCACACTTATAGTTTATATAGAGAAGGAGTGCAGAATGCTAATTTTTTTTTAATAATGCATAAACATACATTAAATCAATAAAAAAGCATTACACACACTATCATGTATTTGACACACACACACACACACACGCATATATACTTTATTGTTTATTATTAAAGTCTGTGGTCGAATTGAGAATAGATTAATATTGTAATTAATATACACAAAACAATAAATATGTAACATAATGAATTATGGTTGATTTTCAACCACGCGGCGATCACTAGTTTTAGTAAATGCTTATTTTAGTAACATTCAAGTTTACTTTCGAATACAGTGATACTATCTCTAGGTACAAGATAACTTTACGCTTTGAAAATATTTATTCCTTTTGCCTATTACTATACTAATAGTAATAATATTATAATAAACTCAACTTATGAGTATTTTACCGTAATAGATTTTTTAAACTTATGTCAAACGTTTTGTTTTTGAGTATTGAGTTTAAAAACCTACATCCTATCAAAATTTACAAGAGCTAGACAAGAAACCTCGTGTAATGTGGCAAATAAATCAACAAATATTATTCTGCATCTATGGTTATAGCTATAACTTATCCTACTAATATTATAAATGCGAAAGTATGTGAGGATGTATGAATGTCTGGATGTATTATGTTATATGTTTGTTACTCTTTCACCCAAAAACTACTCAATGGATTTTTATGAAATTTTACAATAATATAGCTCATACTACAGAATAAAACATAGGCTTTTTATCCCAGAAAAATGTACGGTTTCCATGGGATACCTAGATCTGTTATTGTTTTTCTAGAGGCGAACCCGAGCGAAGCGAGAGTGCGCCGCTAATAATCTATAAAACGTTATTCAATAAATCAATTCACATGATACCGATATGTCATGTGGTATATGTGACAGAGGTATGTGAAATCGGTTTTTGCTAGGTATCTCATAAATATAAACGGCTGCTCTAGAAATTATGATTGCCAACGCCTACTGCTACGCCTGATTGCAATTGCCTTGTATTGGTCAGGATACTTTAATTGATTATTGGAAAATATTTCTTGTTTCCTTTATATTTATCTCTCATATTTTATACTAACTGACAGATCGATAGACGTTCTCCAGTCTCCTATTCAAAATTCAAATTATCTGTGATTTTTGCGTTCATTATCTTACAAAATAAAGCACTTTAATTTTTCCGAATTTCCTAATGTCCCGGAAAAAAAATCCAATTTATTTTCCCTAAAAATCTTACTCAAACTATTAGGACCCTTAAAAAAATATCCAAATTTTAGTTTAAGTCAGGCGCTCGTTAGTAAACACATTTTTATTATATAAGTAAAATCAAGGCTGATAGCTAGTATGTATTTAAATATATAAAATTTACAATACTAACATTTTTCGCGTACAAGTATGCAGTTTTTTGCAATTTGTATATCTTCTGATACAGCGGTAGCACTGGCAAATATTAGCATATGTTTAAGGTGTTTGTTTCCGTCTGGATGATAAGGCGAAACGAAACGTTAAGGACGGTCATGTAACATCCAAAAAAGTGTCGAATACAGTATAATATTTTGAGTGGATTGTAATAATATGTTATAAGGTTAAATACATTTAAATATATAATAATAAGAAATACATTTAAGGTTATGGCAGTGGTAGCCCAGTGGTAACGCGCTCGCTTGAGTAAACGAGTGAAGCGGGTTCAAATCCCGGGTCTCGCACCTCTGATATTTTCATGTGCGAATCATTTCTAACTTGATTACCACTTGCCTTACGGTGAAGGAAAACATCGTGAGGAAACCTGCATGTCTGAGAGAACCTAGCAAGTTTTCAAAAGACATGTGAAGTCCGCCAACCCGCACTTGGCCAGCGTGGTGGACTATGGCCTGATCCCCCTCGTATTGAAGGGAGGCCCGTGCCCAGCAGTGGGACGTTGAAAAGGGCTGAATACAAGGTTAAATACAACTTGTTTTGTTGTTTGATGTTATTAGGCTTAAAATACGGTTAAATAAATAGCTGTGATGCGTTTTTTGAATATAAACATACATAATTTTGCCGTTGAGTTCAAATGAAATTATTGTTTTTAAAACAAAAAAGGAAGATTACTTACTACTACTACTTACTACTGACTTTTTCTTGAAAGTTATTATTCTATTCTTAGTACTTAGTAGAATTAACCTATTCATTATTAAAAGTACTATGATCGATCCACTAATGGCAAAGATATCTAGTATTACAATCACAAAAAAAGAAAATACAGAGAAAAAAATAAGTAAAGTACCTCCTACTTTTCAAAGTCAGTCAAAAATAAAAGAGCAACTTTTAAGTTTTTTTCCTAGCTCTTTTCAGCAGACCTTTAATATAAGTTGTAACTTAAGTATGTATGGACATAAAATATAATACGTATATCTTTATCTTTCTACTTTAAACAACACCTACCAAGAAAATTATTTTTAAACTTATATCTAGAATGAAGCTAGCTTTCGACGTACTTTCTGACTAAAATTTTTTAGAAACCATGTCACTCACTAAGTAGCGTTTCGTGTCACGATGTTAGTGTAAGATCATACATGCTCGAGTAAGTTGCGCCCACGCATCGACAATGTAAGATAAAACTTATTGTGCACTCATTTGCTCATGTGACATTTTTGTCTAAACTAATGCAAGCCGATGTGTTTACTTATCGATAGGATAATTTTTCTTATAATTGCATAATTTTCATTTACCTAAATAGTAGTGCTTCTGTATCAAAAAATCATTTAGGTATTTGAATTATTTATTTCAGACAAGTTCATGAGTAGAATTATGAAGGAATGACTTTGTTTTTGTGAACTATTTTTATTGTGTAATAAATATATTACTTTGCCACATCAATATTTAATAAAAATCAATATGAACATTGCTTATATTTTCAAGTGAAAGTGGGTTTGTTGATTCGTCCTTCTTTTAAGTAACGGAATAATGGATCGATGTAACTCTTGACATAGAGATATATGACCTCAAGGTAAGCCACTTAGAGGTAAATGAAAACGATTAAGCTAGTATATATTCTTAAAATGAGTGAAGTCAAACAAGTAAAGACTAAAAGTTCCTTTTTATATATAACAAACTAAGGACACACCTTCGCTTCGATCGGGTTCATCTCTAGGTACGTTTTAACGGTTAGTATGGAATAGATAGACTATATACTTTATATACATAGGTACAAAATACACAGTTCTGAACTTTTCAATTTCCCAGCTGTTTTTTGGGTTTTTCCTGTATTTTTTAATACTTAAACCACCCTTGACACACCCCCAACAAAACAATAAAAGAATTAATCAAATCGGTCTAGGCGTTTTTGAGTTTTAGTGAGACTAACGAACGGAAAATGATTTATATATATATATATATATATATATATATATATATATATATATATATATATATATATAGATAGATAAAGAACAATGTACAGACATAATATCTGCAATCTTTTTACATATTGAGTAGGTACTATGGATGCACGCTGGATGCGTGACAGGAACTTTGCTTAAAATGAAGCAACTATCGAAAATATAACTTGAGAACGCTGAGAAAATGTTGTTCTTAATTAAAGCTATTATTATTACTACGTTAATGTTTCTTTGTTGTGTTATTTTTATATATTTTTTTACTTCACGCGTATTCAGCGTTAGACATACTATAATACTATATAGTGACATTTACTTTGCTAACCTCATTCCTGTTAGGTATATTTGTTATCGATAAAAGCAAATCCATCGTAGTCGTATAACATACATTTAAAATGTAAGTTGAATTGAATTAAAGTACCTATTCAACGTTCTTCCTTCAGCTTCATTTTATAAAAAATACGAATATACAGGATAAAATTACTAACACATTAGAGATATTAGCATTCACCTTGTATCGTAAATATTTCAAAATTTTATAATATATATTTTACTTTCATTCGCAAAAAAAATGTAAGGATCAAAGATCTACACTTTTTTGTTGTATGAGTGCATATACATATATTAGTGAGTTATTACCTTCATATCACCCAAAATAAATTATCTTATTGCGCAATGTGTCCACGTCTTTTACTTTATTATTTTCATATTAACTTATACAATTTACTAGCGCCTTTAGCATATACCATGTACCTACCTATGTATGACGAACGCATTTGGCGTGCGTCGGCTTTACAATCACATGTATAATAATAAGAATATTTATTACTATAAAAAAATAAAAAAAATTACGTATATATACGGTCGAATTGAGAACCTCCTCCTTTTTTTGGAATTCGGTTAAGAAATGCCTATTTTAGTTTTAATTGACAAATAATTTCTATCCTATTTTTTCGTTCAAAGTTCATAATATTATATTGTATCAAGTACATATTTAGAATAAACATTGTGGATCGAAGTCCAAAAACAATGCTTGCCAGCATGTATTTGTTTTGCATAACAAACACTATATAATAGTTCGAATATCATTACAAGGTCAGTCTAAAATTTTTGTGTTTTAGAAAAATTTGCCATATGCGTTTACGTACACCTATTTCTAAGTAAGCAAGGGTCGGGCAGACCCGAGTCTTGCGTATCTGGCATTTTTGTTGGGGTGCCTCTCTGTGCGGCTAAAATAGTGGTCTGTATTATTCCATCCATGCTACCTGTAATCTTCTACACTAACGAGATGAGTAGTATAATACGAGATTTTACCTATATATTTTTTGAAAAAATAGGTACCTACTACCTACCATTACAAATTGTACACCTTCCACATATTTCGCATTTAATTTTAACCACATTATAAGCTATGCTGATTGTCCACGCATATATTTAAAGGCATAGTTTAATGTAAGCAAAAATATTCTACTTACTGCCTACTTATATCATTATATATGGTCCTGCGTGTTTTATGATCGAGGGCTAGGTCGTTTTCAACTTGAGGAATTATTATTATTAATATTTTTATGTTGGAATGGACCTTCATACTTTTTTTTTCAAATAAGAGCAAACTTAATTAAAATTATTGTTCCTAATCCTATAAATTCCTTTTATTATTATTTTTAATTTTTAACTTTTTAAAATTACATATAGGACTATAAATAATATGGCTTCAATAATTAATATTTTATTTTCTTTATCTTTATAAATGTAATAAAAGCAACACTAAACATCATTACTAATTAATAAAGTTTTCATAAAAATTATAATACCTAATAACATCTAAAATAAATAAATAATAATTCCATATTCAATTATAAAACTTATTAAAATTATAAAAATGTTTTAAAATTAAAATTAACAAATATAAATTGTAAGGTTATATGTAAACTTAATGTTGTAAGTAAACTTTGGTGTCATTTTTGGATTTATTAATTAATTTTGTAATTTTGTGGGTAGGCTGTCTGTAACAACTATAATGCCTTTGAGATGTCTAAAATTAGTCTCTGACCTCGTGTGACCATGATTGCTGTAAAGCATTCGAAACGTCGGGAACCAAAAATCAAAATAAATGCGGGAAAAAATCCGAAAAGATAGTTTTATTTAAAATAATAAAATAATTGGTATGTTCTAGTTTATAAAACTTTATCTTTGGAACACTGTTATTTTTATATTCCTAACTAATGAAGACCAGAAAATAAAGAAAATATATTGTTAACAATTATAACAAATTACATAATATAACAAATTATGTACCTAATCATCTACATATTATGTCTTTCCCGATTATATTGCTGCCTCCTAGGTTTTGACAACAATTTTTTTTTTTTGTTATAATTGGTACATCATTAAATTATTATTACGTGTAGGTACTTACATGTTACAATATATAAAAATATTGTAGCATTTATTTTTAAAATAATATTTTATATTATTCTGTCGAGTAGGGGAAAAACCATCAGCAATAAGTCACGAAGCCCTATCAAATAGAGGTCTTTCTTATGTCCTCTTGATTATTCCCACATCAGGTGTCAAAGAGTCCGGGCCAATTTAAATCGCATTACCATGATAACTCTATTCGTGTGCAATATTATGCATACCTCAGGTATTACGAAAGGGCGTACGTATGGATTTTTCTAAGTACTATAGACCTAAGAATATATTATTGAAGGCATTTAAAAACAACATGCTTTATAAAATATGGGATAATATATGGATTTTTAACAATTAGAATTTATATAAAATATATTTATAAAACATGTTTGATGTTGGCTGATGTAAAAAATATACCTAAGACAAAAAAATGCCATAACTATTACATACTTATAAAAACGTGATGTTCACATCTTAGAACTCTGAAGACATAATTTATGCAATTGTATACTTCAGAATAATTATAATTAAGCTTGTTTATATCATTTGTATGTAGGTTTTGTGAACTTATAAATAAATAAAAAAAAAAGACACAATACTTCATAAACACTATTTAAACTTATAATATTTCTGATTTTGTAAATTTCGTTACATTGTTATAGATTTGTAAATTAAGAATACATTTTTGTCCACATTTATCTTTGCTTAACTTTATCAAAATCAACAAACAACAAATTATCAAAATCATATTCAACTAATATTTTTTATAAGCGGAAACTTATATCTGAAATAAGAAACGAGTATACAGTTCTCAAGGTTAACCAGCGGATTACTAAACGATATAACTCATATTCCTTCTTTAGTAATTTGTAATGAAAACAAATGATTAGCTAATTTAATTACCATAATAATGATAAGTCATATTGTGACATGGATCGGTGTGTGTTCGGACTCAAGGACAATAAAAAAACATATGCTTAAATTAAATAATACACTTTAACAATGAATATATTATTAATAGTTAAAGATAAGTATACATTTAGATCGTATCTACTAAGACCAATAGACTCGTTGGTAGCGCGCTCGCTTGGAAAACCAAGTGAAGTGAGTTCAAATCTGACTCACGCTTGAATACCACTTGCTATTGTTGTGAAGGAAACCATTGTAAAATATATGTATTTGTGAGGAAACTTATGTATTCAATGAAAGAGTTCTATAAGCCACCATTTTGTAATAATAAAAATATATTATATAATAATTTTCTCAACTATTAATTTTAAAATTTAAACTTAAATCCAAAAAAAAAATTGTATTCATCAGGCATGATATATATAAAATAAAAAGATTATTTAATTCCTTATAAATATAACTCTTTATATGTAAGATTATATCGTATCATATGTACGTAAGTACATAATAAGTAGTACGAGTAAAAAAAGTAGTAGATTAAAATTATATTTTATTTGATGGGTCACTTCTGAACATTTGTAAGCTTTACTTTCTAGTGTTTCAGCACTCATGGAAATGATCCATTAAGCTTTATTTAAATATTAGCGTTGCTTTGCCCCACGCAATTTGTCCAATAAAGGCGAACATTAGCGACACGTAATGCATTAACACGTAAATAGTGCGGCCCGATATGCATCGTTTGCGATTTTGTTTTTATTCAAATTTTATATTTCTCCTTTGTCATTAAGATATCATTGAAATTTTATCTTATTCAAATCTTTATTATAAGTAAAGTCCTTGTGAAACTCGGCAAATAGGTTTTTACACTGAATGACATTGTTACGTTTTTTAGACAACCACAATATAGCAGTATTTTCGTACAAATCTGTCTGTCTCCTTTTCACGCTTAATCCGCTGAACCGATTTAGATGATAGATATTCGGTATGGAGATAGTTTGAGACCCTAGGAAGGACATAGGATAATTTTTATCATGTCTCAAGTAACGGATATATATATATATATATATATATATATATATATATATATATATATATATATATATATATATATATATATATTTAAAGTAGGTATTTACTTTTCTATACCTATGTATGTGCATATATCTACATAGTTCATTCTATACTACCCGTGAAAACGTAAGTAGTAACATAATTCGAAAAATAATTTCCGTCTCAGGATATAATGCACAATTAACACAATGTATTACATCTGCGCTGATTTTTTTGAAAACACGTTACAAATAAACATTGCCTTTTGTATAATATTATGTATACGAATTACGTAAAAATAAAAACATTCTGTAAATAAGTAAACGCACGCCTGTAAAAACGAATATAATTATTGACATTGTAAAACCGATCGAATTAAAAAGAGAATGACACGCACTGTTCTGTTGAAAGCAACAATGTTGCATAAATGATACATGAGTCCGCTCATGGGCTCAATTATGGTTTTTTTTACTTCATAATTAAGTACTAGTAACTGGCTGTGGCTGCACTTGGGTGGTTATTATGTGCTTTTAATATTATTTTTAGCATTTCACTGAAAAATAAGACGTGTTGATACTAATTATAAATAGTTTTTGTGCCATAATGTTATTTTCATTTATTAGTTTTAGCCGGCGGCTTTGCTTACTCCGATAAATATTGTTTAAAAAAGTAACCTCCGTAATGAGATAAGTTCATTCACGTACATTGTATAAATTAATAAATATAATTATTGCACTTGCTTTTATAAATATTCACAAGGATTTAATGCTGTGTACCATTAATCCATACTTCCTATTTTATGTGATTTATTCTTCTTTAGCGAAGAAAATTGTCGTGATTTATTAGCATCACTACATAGTAGGTATAAAACAAACTCGCTTCCCGCTGTCTGTTCCTATATATGTTTAGATCTTTAAAGCTACGCAACGGATTTTGATGCGGGTTTTTTAATAGATAGAGTGATTCATGAGGAAGGTTTATATGTATAATACATGCATAATATACTAAAGAATAGAATAATATACTAGAGATAACATACTATATCCATTTTACTATATCCAAGCTAGTAGCTTATAAAATTAAAAGTCACATAATCTTTTTATTTTGGTACAACTAATTGTCCGCGTCTTGCATAAAAGGTGCATAAAAGTACTAAAGAATGATCAGTATTTTGCTATAAAGTTACCTACTAGAATTCTTTCGTATGTTATTTACCTTATTTTAAGCATGTCCACTATATGTGAAATGTCCTTCGAAGATCTTTATTTATAGATCATATAGAACATCAAGAGATCGTAACACATTTATCAAAATTCGACATTAATAAAACTGGAGCCGACAGCCGTTCTATATTGGAGGCAATTGAAGTCCTTTTATAGTATTGTATACCAAATGTCCTCGAGAATACTACTTCATGCGTCGCCTTAGGACATAACTAGTATTATATATCATCAGAAGCAGTTTAACTGGCGGTAATCATAAAGGAAAGACCCATTCGTTATTGGATTATGGCCGTCAATATGCACTTTTATTGCAAGCTCATCTTCTAGTCTATGGTTTGTTTGAATGCAATCTTTATATAATGTTTATCATTATTAGGTATATAAGTAGTAAATAATTATCCTATATGGCTTTAATAAGGCAAGACTTACACGTATGTAAATGGATATACCTACTGTGCTCTACTGCAGATTAAACTCAAGTTAAAAGTAAAGAGTTTTGAACTACTTTTATTCGCTTTACTTATAACTTACTAATTAATAAGCACATTTTGGGGTTTTCAGTCTCAAGTCTTGTCAGTCAAAATCATTTTGTGAGTTTCAAGTAAGTACCTACTTGTACAAAAAAAATATGTTCAAAACTTAAAAAAATGATTATTATTAATCAATAATATTTTATAGATTTATATAGATAGCAGATCGCACTTGTAATAAAGGTTATTTAATATTGAATTCTAAATAACTGGTCCTATGATACGTTTGTATATTTAATATATTACGATTTTAATATCAATGCCATAATGAATAAAAATTAATGGTAACCATAAGTTAAGCGATTAAAACTCAAATTATATTTACTTGTTATTTAACTCTACTTAAATAGGACACTATATATGTATATGTACACTAATGCCCTCCTGACCGATTTCTCCAATCTCACTGAGACTAGCCAGATGCGCAGAAGATATTATAGTGGACAAGTGTATGCACAGACACAACGTGCACTCTCTATTCCTTTTATTCTCAAAATCCGATGGGACGAATGACGATACTTCGACACGACTGGTGTAAAGAACCGACGTCTTTACGTGTTCTCCAAGACACGGGGGTGAAACACCGCCAACTTCTCAACTACGTGCTTATACTGAGAATATCTTAACAGAAAAACTCAGTAATAAAACTTGGCCTGACCCGGGACTTGAACTCAAAACCAACGGATCTGCAACCGTAAATGCTAGCCACATGAACACCGAGGCAGTATATATGTATGTACACTACCGACTTAACCTCGCTGTTCTCTGGTGCGTCCCTATAGGTCTTTTTATCATACATTTTTATGTTTTATTTCAAACTATGTAGGCAGCATAATAAAGCAACTTAACTGTCACTTTTCTTCGGATTTTAACTAAATTTTTATCGGAAAAAATAACTATAGCACTATAATGCAGCTTTCTATTAGTGAAAAGAATTCAGATTCGGTTCAGTAGTTTCAGAGGGCTACAAATAGACTAAAGGCCCACGAGTTGTTTGTAACTTATAAGGTTACAAACTCCTTAATTTTTCATAATATTCGTGTATATTGTAAATAATGTATAAGCTTGTGCTCCGTTCGCGTACTTTTTTATGTATTATTGTTATAATCCTCCACAATCTATACTAATACTATAAATGTAAAAGTTTGTGAGTATGGATGGATGGATCGATGTTAGTTACTCTTTCACACCAGAACGGCTGAACTGATCTGGATGAAATTCGGCACAGAAATAGATTATAGTCTGAAATAGCACATAAGATATTTTTTATCCCGGAAAAATGTACGGTTCCGGTGGGATAGATTTGTTTATGTCTGTCACTAGTCTATACTAATATTATAAAGAGGTAAAGTTTGTGAGTTTGTGAGGTTGTATGGGGTAATCTCTGGATTTACTGAACCGATTTAGATGGAATATGGTAAGAAGATAGTTTGAGACCCTGGGAAGGGCATAGATAACTTTTATCCCGGAAATTATGCCTGAAGGCGGTGAAAATGGGGATGAAAGTTTGTATTGGAAAGCAAGCTAGGGACGAACCCGAGCGAAGCAACGCCAGGGCAAGTCGGTAGCAGTCTATAAAACTCAAAAAGAAGCAGTCTATAAAACTCAAAAAGAATTTTATAAATAGGATTGCTATAACCAGAGATAAACATGTTTTAATAAACAGAAAAGAAACCCTTTAGCTTTGTTCTTAGTTCTAGCTGGGATTTGTTAAATTCACTTTTTTAAGAATAGTTTTTATGCAATAATTGTTAAGTTAGCACCTAAACTTCGGAGTTCGGAAAATATTTAATTTTGAAAAAAAAAACGACGAAAAATCTACGACAAGCAATTGTTTTTAATTATTATTAATTTTATAAACAATAAATTTAAATACGTATCTAATTATTACGCTATAACATACATAGAAGTATATTAAACATATACATTATATGTTATAAACATTCAATATTACATTTTAATACATTTATGCCATAATTAAGTTTGGTTATACTTTGCATAATAGGGATTTTATGTATATTTCGTACTTAGTTTATTTTTAATATTAGGATTAGGGCTATAAATCGATTCTCGCATGTTATTATATTTAAGATTAACATTTTGGTTTAAAATTTATACAGCTATTTAAAGATTTATAAAATCAAGGCTTGACTAGTAATTGCTTTAACTTCCGTTTAAATAAAGCTTAAAGATATTTCGTACGCTTTAATCATATTTCCACGTAAGCCAATATTACTGATGTAATTTTTTTAAGCGTATCTTTATATCTTCACATTTTATATCCTTAGAAGTCCTATTTATCGTAAAGGAGAATGTGTGAAAAAGTATTTATTATTAATAGCAATAATTTTGATAAGCTACCTATATCCTATCTTACAAATAATATAAATGTGAAAGTTGAGATGTTTGCTTGCTTGTTACTCAATCACGCCAGATAGGCTGAAGGGATGTGGGTGAAATTTGGCACAGAGATAGATTATAGTTTTAGAATTCTATTGAATTTTTATCCCGGTATAATGTTCGGTTCCCGTGGGATAAATTTGTGTTTGTTTTTCTAGAGGCGAACCAGAACAAAGCGAGGGTGAGCGGCTAGTATATAATAATTTCAAACAATTCGTATCCATGTCTACTAATATTATCTATAAATGTAAAGGGCATATTCTGCCTAACTACTTGTATGCTTGATTTTCAGTCAGTCTAAATAGATTAGGTGTTATGAAAATTACCAACCAATACAAACATCAACCTAAGATCATGAGAAATCAAAAACCAAGTTTTGACATTACAAAGTTAAATGAATGAATCAAAGTGAGTGTTAAAAGAAAGCGCACGACAATCCCGATAGGTCAATCGAACTAATATTTATAAGCGAAAGGTTGTATGTTTGGGTACTGTTTTTAAGCATTTAAGATATAACGACTGTACGGTTTTAGATGAAACTAGCATCTTACCCTTGCTTCGCTCGGGTGCGAACCCTAGGTACGTTTTAATTTTTTTGAGTGAAACCATAATTCTTTTTCTAAAATAAAAGTAGCCTAAGTTACTCCACAGACACACAGAAAAAAAATCAAAAAAAATTGTTTATCTTATAAGTATCGTGTATAATTACATATGCATTTAGTATCAAGCTGTTATTCTGACATTACAAACAGACACTTCAATTTTATTTATCTGTATAGATTTAGTACACAGATAGACTAGCTATATATAATACATATGACATAGGTATTAGGCACCTCAGCGAGGCGAGAGTAAGCCACTAATAAGTGTATAATATAATAATATAATATAAATAAATGTATTTAATTATAGTACCTATTACCAATTATGCGTATAAACAATTTTTCCGGTACTGATTAAAACCTTGATAATATTTCCAAGACATTGCCTTAATATAATCGAACGAAATGAGTAAGTATTTTCTAGTTTTTTTTGTGTCTGATCTACTGCGTCTTTAAACAGTATTGCGTGATATTAGATATGTGCATAGAAACAAAATTTGTCTTAGTTACTTTAATTTTTATTTAGCTAAAAGTAAAATAAGCATATTTAAAATGTTTTATTAAAAATATAATTGGTATCTAGATACATATCCTCATTCATACTTAAGTACAAATAAAATAAAATAAAAAGACTTTAAAAATTATAATATAACATTTTATAAAAAAAGTTATTTTTTAAATATTCAAATCCTATTTACATTATTGTGCAAGATCTTATAATCAGTTTTGAAACTTTAATAGACTGTATTCTCTTAGAAATAAGATAATTCCGTGAGACAATTTTCTTTGTGTTACACTTCAAATATCCCGCCTCTTTTGTTTCATTGCATCCACAGATGATGTCAGTCGTTCTTTGAGATAAGAATCTAACAAACATAAAACGTATATCTTCTCTGTAAATCAACGTTCATCCATCGAATAATAATGACGTGAATGCGAATCGGGTGTGAATTAATCGATATTGGTATGTTTATGGAGTAATATATAGGATATGTAACTGCTGTTGTAACACTTTGAATTAAGAGGGATATCCCGGCTCTGATTCTTGCAGTACTGATTAATTTTGATTTTTCGTTCCCCGTGTTTCAAATATTTTACAACAATCATTGTCAGGGGATTATTAAATGGATATTTGACTTCTCAAAAGTTTTTATAAAGTTTCTATAGTAAGTAATTACAGAGAAAACCCTCGAAATAATGCAGATAAGATTTTTCGTTTTATTTAAGATATTGGATATATATAATTATAATATACATAAAACTTCTTAGTACCCGCTGCTTCGCTTGCGAGGTACATTGATGAGTACAATGTAATACGTAAAAAACATTATCAGTATTTGAGCTACCTTTGTTTTGTGATAAGTTAAATCGATTGAACCGATACAGCGCGCAGCGTGAAGTAATTTTGAACACATATGCATTCACAAACATTAGCATAGCTATAATATACAAAAATAATATTTTTAACTTTTAATTTTTTTATATATATTGAGAAGAACGTTTAGGCATACCCCATATCATTAACACATACCAAGTGAGCTTAAGATCCATCGGCTAGAATAGCCGACAGTATTAACTTTATTTCAATAGGTACTAATAAAGCATAAATTACCACGTATTCATCGTAAACATTAAAAATGTATTTAACTTACTCGTATGATATTCGTGTTTGATATTTATAGGTACCTTTCGCATTGTTTTCAGCTTACCTTACATTTACTTTATTTATTATTGTAATATTCTAGTCTTGCAAATATTACATTTTACAGCTACCTGCATTATAACACTTATAATAATTCATTAGTAGTGAACGGTACACGTTCTCCGCATAACGGGATAATTTCCGTAGATACTTCGTTCAGCGGTGTAAAATAACAATCGATTTCTTCAGCATCTGTTCTTGAATTCTTTAATAGATGTTTGTAATTTTTTTTTTCTATGTCTTAATTTTTAAACTTGCGATCGATTAAAATAAGTAGTTACTTCAATCTCAAGTAAAACGTACAAGATAACCTAATCCCATAAAAGCTATAAAGTATACGTTGTTATTTGTGAGTTTAAACCGAGATTATATAAACTGTCTTAAAATAAAATCATTAACCGAGATAAGTGAACTCTGTTAAGGAAACATAAAATCTGCTATATATCATCAATCTCTCGTTCGCAATAACCATTTCCCACTAGCATATCACTTTAGCAATTTATCGGATTTAACGATCCTGGAACAGCGTGTTTTACGACGTTTCATTTGTTTCAATGGAACGACCCTCATTTGTTGACAATTGCGGAGATGGCATAATGACACGATCACTGGATAATTTAATGGGATTTACTATTATGCCGCGATTATATTTAATTACATATGTACCTATATATAACTATATAATGTATTAGCTTTACCAGAGGTTTCACTTGCTATGTACGGTATAGGTACTAAAGTTCTTACCACCTGCTAAATAGTAATTTTGCTAATATTACATTTTGATTTAACCGAATAAGTTCCATAAGCAAAAAAAATGTATCTAAGAGGAGGAGTCCACTTATTTCAATAATAAAGTATTGGAACTCTAGGTAAATTCGTTGAGCTGTTTTATTGTAGTAGCAACAAACACACGCACTTTTTTATTTATAGTATTAGTGTAATTAGTGTGGTTTTCCACGCCTTCGTTTGCTTTTGATTAATTCTTGCAAGCTAATTTTGACATTCAACATTTTGACATTTAACATCAAGAAAACTTTCCTCGATCCAGACTATAGTTGACTACGTAGATATTAATATTCTATTAATCAATCTTATTGAAACGGATGCTATTTCTATTCCTCCAATTCCATAGTCCGAATGGCCAGGTAAAGAAAAAAAAGAGAGAGGCCCTCGAAGGACTCTGAATATGGACTGAATATAAAATAAGACCTTCCGCCTTAAAATGATATTTTTTATAAAATATTCATATTAAATAAATATATGAACGATTTTCGTTAAATAATCATGTTTGATATGTGTCTAAAGTTCTAAAATATTTGGATATGAATATGTATATTCGATATTACGAGATTATCTATACAATCTCTTAAAGACATCATCTTAAATTACGATTTGAGGTTGAAAATATGTTAAGTAGATAAAATGACAAAATTAAACGATTCACGATTAAATTAATATATTTAAATGAGCAATTCTTGTATATTTATTTATTTATATATACTAGGGACCTCGGAAACGGCTCTAACGATTTCGCTGTATTACGTGGGGGTTTTCGGGGGCGAAAAATCACCTTCGTCTTATGCCTGGGATAACGCGGGTTTTCGAGTTTTCATGCGGTTTTCTTTCGCATTATTCCACTCAAAATATAGTCGATAATTTCTTACGCACGGGCATAAGCATCAAGGTGCAAGATTGAAAATCACAGATATCCGGGTTCAAATCCCGGTCTAACACAAAGTTTTTACTTTTGTTTTTTTTTTTTTGTATTTATTTAAATTTTTTGTTTTTTTTTTATCTTCAAATACGATAGAACAAAAAAGAACTCTGAGCGAAGCTCGGTTGCCCAGGTTTTTCATATGTCAAAGCTTAGAAATATATATTTGTATGTATTATTTATTTTATTATACAATTTGTATGTTTAAAATGATTTTATTTGGTATTAAATTAAATTGTTATATAAGGTTTTTCTTTGAGTAGGTATTTTGCTGAGTTTAGCTAATGCGTTTTTTACGAAATTGAGATTTTTTGTCGTATATTATTTATTATATTATTTTTTTGTCGTATTGTAATGAAATACCAATATTGGATAAAGAATTTCAAACTAATATTACTAGCGACTATCCCTCGCTTCATTCTGGTTCGTACCTAGTGAAAAACTAATACAAATCTATCCCACGGGAGTCGTACATTTTTTCGGGCTAAAAAGTTGCCTTTGTACTATTTCAGACTATAATCTATTTCTGTGTCAAATTTCATCCCGATCTATTTAGCCATTCTGGCGTGATTGAGTAACAAACATCCATCCAACCAGACTTTCGCATTTATAATATCACAATAATAAGATTACCTTGTAATCACCAAAAAATTTGCCGTAAATTATCTAACCATATTTAGTGAGTAGCTCAAATGATTAAGATAAAACTTAATTGTGTTTTAAAAAAAACTGTAACATTTACTTGTCATTGCCGCGAAAATACACTGACAGGCAAAAACTTAAAGAGGGTTTATTTTTAATCTTCCAAATGTTACCAAAAACCAACTTTTCCAAAAATTTTAACGATCATTAAGAGCTCATTAAAATATATTCAAATTTTTTTTAACAGCTCATAACTCTAGAATAAAATATGACTTCCATATAGGTAGGTGATAGGTACATATCATGTAATCATAGAGTAAGAGATTTCCACCGCCTAAGAACTGGCAAGACGGCGCCTACATATGTACTCGTTTATCTAGTAATCAATACATACATATAATAAAATTCTAATCAAGTTGAATTTGTACACTAAATATTTTTTGGAAAATCTTATTGAAATAATCATTATTATCGATACTGAGGCTGACTCAATAGTTTTTAGAATTTTTGTCTGTCGGTCTGTCTAGGAACGCATCGCGACAAAACCACAGGGCAGATTTTAATGAAATTTAGTATGATGATAGCTGGTTATCCAGGTTAACATGTAGGATACTTTTTACTGCGGCAAAATATGTCATATCTGAGAATTCTGTGCTAAATGTTAAAACGCAACTAGGGATGAACCCGAGCGGAACGAGGGTAAGTCGCTAGTAATAATAATAATAAATATAAAATCTTTTTATTTTTATCATAAGTACAGCTAAGAAATAAGGATATAAAAGGCGGTCTTTTTGTAAAAATAGCGATTTCTTCTATTCGCACCCCGTATCTCTCTAAGAGATACGGGGTGCGAATAACGACGTTATATCTATTAATAAATAATAAATATATAGAAAAAAGTAGAATACACTATTACATAAAAATAAATAAATAACAAATATATATCCATGAGTTTACAAAGAAAAATAAACGAAAGCTTAAATGTTAAAGTCTAAAATTTATTTAGTGTAAATTAATGATAATATGCAATTATAGGTAGTGTCACTCAAACAATACGGTTACAACAAAACAAATGTAGGTTCATGAAGTTTTTTTCTGACTCTCCGTTACTTCTAACCCGCGGCAAAATTACGAAATAAAATTAATGCCCATTATCTACGCCCAAAACGCTACCGATTAGACTCGTACCTACCTATTTGATTTATCTCTTTAGTAGGAGGTCTGATTTTCATAATGTTTTATTTTTATAAAATTTTAACTGCGCATGAATAAGAACTCTATAACATAAAATATTACGTCATTAATATTATGAGTATTATGAAAAATTTCCATAGGTATTTCGTATAGTATGGTTTAGCTGGCTTGAGCGATCTAGATACTATGATTTCTGAAGGATGGTTCTCGGCTTATGGATAACCATACTTAAGTCTTATGGCGTCACTGTTTATTTAGCCTATATTTCCAAATGTTCTTAAGAAATTTACAAAAAAACGAAAGAACATGGTAATATTTATGTAATGGGGTTAATAATAATATTTCGCTGTAAAATGCTACGTATCTAGACGTAGATGTAGATTAGTATTTCTTATAATTGTACTAGATTTTGCTTTGGGCTTGGTAGGCTTATTGATAAAATGTAACCTATGTGTTATTAAAGGTGTAAGCTATCTCATTCTGAATTTCACTCAAGTACGCTAAAGACCGTGAAGAGCTAACGTACTGACTCGCAACCATTTATATTTAATACATCAATGTAATGGATTCAAAGTATATTCAAAGGTGAACATAAAAATTCTATGTCATAATAAATATTAAATATCTAATGATGTTATTGTATTATAACACGTTAATAGTCATCCCACAATATGTGAGGGCTTATGAGATGTGATATGGTGCTTTTGATAGTTAATAATTTATTTATGGTAAATACAAATATTATTAATATTATGTTAATTAGTTAAATATGAATAAATATGTTTGAATGTCTGTACATAAGGTCTGCAGTATATTATGTTATATGGGATTTGTGTCTCTATCATAGCCTAGTAGAGCAAGAAGACCTATTATTATGTAGTAATTTATATGAGCTGCTTAAAACGAAAGACGGAATTATAGGCTTTTCTTTATTTATCTTGATGTAAGTCTTATTCGTTCACTAGTTTTTGCCTACGGCTTCCGTCCCCAGAATGCAATTTAAGTCTTCTCTAAATTTTATCGAAATCTGTTCAGCAGTTTAAGCTAGAAAAATTTAGTTTCACATTTATAATATTTTTATGGATAATTAAATTAATATATTTTTTTGCTGCCATTTTCTTTCGTTAATACGAGCAATAACCAAACCAAAACAGGGTACCATCATTAATGATTTCACTTAAAAAAAATAGCACGAGTAAAGTCGCAGGTAAGCATTTACTATTTATTTTAAAAAAAATTACAAAGGTAAACTATTTCATTAGAATAGTCAAATTATGGTTAACAGGTGATATATCAATGTATATTAAATATTAGATAAATCAAATCGACTTGAATATTTAACTTTTTTTGGTCACTCAAATCGCACTTTGAAGTTTGAGCTCTCTTTGAAGGTATCTTAATGTATATATATTAAAAAATAAAAACTAAAATTCTCATTGCTTCGATCAGGGAACAAACATAAATACCATCAAATGTGAATTTCAGTGTGTTCGCGTGCCGATCTATTGTATTATAGCTTTCTATAAAATTTTAAAACTTTCCAGAACAATTCATTTCGTTACAGAATACAGTATATTGTTTTAGTATGCTGGCTTTATTGATTTTTCATAAGAAAATAGATATCTATTAGTACGATGCTTTCTTTAAAGTCTTATTTGCATATCATTGATTTACATGTCTGAATCAGAATAAGGGATAGTAGGTCACACACTATATATTTCAGGATTTTGCCAAGCTACTATACATGGACATAGCACATAGTATTGTGTGGAACATAAACACTGTATGTATTTGTGTATTTTACTTTACACCCTTTTTAAGTGTATATTTGAATGTTTTTTGTTTTAAATATTGGCAGACTATACTTGTCATATTGCCAACTTCTACCATACATATGTGTTTCCATCTAACCTACATGATTTTGGTATTATACTCTAAGCTAAATGAATTACAATATACCAATCTCATGTTTCAACTTTAAAATGGCAGCTACTGTATTCTCAAGACTGTTTGACACGTAATATTTATTTCATCCTGTAAATAAATCGCTCTATTATAATTATTAGAAGATGTAGGGTCTGTGTAGTAGCTACTTCAGCTAGCTTTACAGCCGCTATAAAAACGATAGGTCGTTAATCAAAGCGCCATATACGGAATGTTTTAGTCCTACGAGAAATTAAACATAATAAACTAACGAAGGTGTTTTTAAAGTATACATATATGTTTTCAAATACCTGACATGCAACATCCGTCTGCCTGTGGGAAAAGAAGACAGGTGTCACTTATCACTTTATAAAGAACCTACGAAGACTTGATTATAGATCACAATAATAGAAATTGAACTTTAATTTTATATTGGCAAAGTATATAATCGCTTACGTCGGTTAGATACTATTTTCTTTTGTTAAGCCGTCATATGAAAAAGCTAAGCGCAAGGAAGTATCAGTTCAGTTATAAATGGCACTGATACGCCAACTTAACGTCAATTAGACTTCGGTAATTTTGGAACTCAATTAGGGCTATTAGATTTTTATAACGCTGTTCGTTTTATTTGGAATGTATTTAATATGGAAACTTCTTAATCGTTACATATATACTTTTTGTATTTTATCATGGAATTAAGATGATTGAGCTTAATGAAATATACTATATGAGATAATCAATGAGAAGACTCGTTGTACCGGAAAAAGCTAATGTTAGTCTCCGGTACATAAGCTATCTTTATGCGAAATATCGATCTTTATACTGCTGTGATGCTGCGTGAAATAGAGATATAATAACAAACTTATGAAACACCTACAAAAATATTACCACAGAAATCAAGATAATGTAATAAGTATAATCATAAACTTATACTACATATACATACATATATACCTTATTAAGTTGCTTCTGATTTCCATATTTAAATTAAAAAATCTTAATTGTAAACTAAAATGAAAACTTAATTTTAGCAGGTCTTTAAAGAACCCATATATTTACAATATCATACCACAACTACTTCCGCTCTCCCTTATCTTAACCCTTTTAATAAGTTTGCAAAAAATATAATAAGATATTGAATTACTAAAACCAAATAACTGCACTCTACCTTCCAGATTTACTCATTTAATTTAACTTTGCGTGAAAGTATAAAAAACGAAGACTTATTATAAAATTTTTATTATACTAAAAAACAATGGCAGTGTAGCCCAGTGGTAACGCGCTCGCTTGGGAAACCGAGTGAAGCGGGTTTAAATCCCGGGTCTCGCACCTCTGATATTATTATGTGCGAATCATTTCTATCATGATTACCACTTGCCTTACAGTAAAGGAAAACATCATGAAGAAAGTTTTCTCAGGAAACCTGCATGTCTGAGAAAACCTAGCAAGTTTTCGAAAGGCATGTGAAGTGCCCTAACCCGCACTTAGCCAGCGTGGTGGACTATGGCCTCATCCCCCTCGCATTGGAGGGAGGCCGATGCCCAGCAGTGGGACGGTAAAAATGGCTGAATGAATATAATGAAAGTATAGTTTCTGATAGTCTTCATAAAAACAATGGCGTTATTCTGCCCTTACTATAAACAAAGTTATTTGCCTTTTGGGTAATTTTTAAAGTGTTATCTTTTTACTATACAACATTACACTCCCTACCTAAGTTAAAAATTTTATAAGATTGTTTTATGTACGTTAAAAATTAACTAACTCACGTTTTTCATAAAACTATTTTTATTGCTAACTATTTTACTTGCGTTTTTGCGTATTTTGTATGTCAATAAAAAGTATTAAGTAACCTATTCAGGAAAAGCTTCTGTAAAGAAAGGAAATGTTAGATTTCATATTTATAGGTATATATTTGTAATAGGTACTTCTATAACATATTACAAAACTCGATGGCTAAGCGAGAAACGTAGTTAGCAAAATTCAAATTTAAGCCATGGAACATAACTATACCAGTACATAATACAAATAAATTTGTTTATAGCGATAAGTAATAAATGCATCTGTGACGTAGAATGTAGACGTACATATCACGTAACAGTAAAGGGTCGTGATATAAATTGGCTAAATGAAGAGAGACGGCAGGAAAAAGAGCATGACAGACGCTAATTTTAGTGCTAACAATCTGAGAATAAGAGGTGCAAATACACGATACATGTTTATTATATATCTATTATCAGTGATAAGAATTTAAGGATAAATATTTAATTTATTAATAAATGAAAACAATAATCTAAAATACAACTTACGTGAAAAACAAGTGGGAGTGGGAGGAGTGGGAGTGGGAGGAGTGGGAGTGGGAGCCAGAGCTGTAAATTTTCTCGGGATAAAAAATAGCCTATGTGCTATTCCAGACTATAATCTACCTCTGTGCCAAATTTCATCCAGTTCCATTCAGCCGTTCTGACGTGATTGAGTAACAAACATCTATCGACACATCTAAACTTTGACATTTATAATATTAGTAAAAAGTGAGATTTATTTTAGATTATATAATTCTTATTTAGATGACGGTAAGATAAAGCTATAAATATGCAATATAAGTACAATTGTTGCAGTTCTTAGCCAATAAAATACTTACGAAAACCGTTTTTTATACAATATGACTTTAGTTCTGTAATATGGATCACGGGTCGTGATTCAATAAAGCGACGACACCAGATGGCAAATCTTTCTTTGAGAGTGATGTATTCAATCAAACGGGGGCACGTTAGCATAGTGTGGATATCTATTATAATTATTTTTAGATTTTCGATAAAATCTTAGAGTTATTTGCACCAATTATAATTAATTAATTATCTATTATTTTATTGAAAATATTTTATTGAAGTTATTTAATTTTAAGTAACAAAGTTAATCATTAATAATCAAGATGATTTTTTTTTAAATAAAACTATTTTTTCGGATATTTTTTACAGATTTATTTTAATTTTAGGCTTTCGAAGTTTTGAATGCTTTACAGCAATCATGGATTTAATTGTTTATAGGGAAATATAATTAACGAATCGTGCATTTCTGCACTACGCTAATGAATTTTCTAGTATATTTATTTAGGCCCTTGACCCGGCTTCACTTTTTACTTGATTTGACGTCATTAGAAACTAAACCATAAAAGGATAAAAATTGAAAGAGAAAATTTTTAAAACTTCTACATATGTGTTACAAAATGCGTTACGTTAAAAAAATCACACATACTATGCCATAAATATAGATGTTGAATTTACTTATTAATGGTTACTTATGTCGATATAGTTTGGGCAAGCAATGCTCGGACATATGTATAGGTAAAAAAGGAAAACTTCATGATTTAATGGTAATCTTATAATATAATTATATGTAATTCCTTTTTCATTGACATGTCCCTATAAAACCATCGCAGTACCGGCATGTGCTCAAGAAACAATATCCCTTGAATAAGATCCCGAAGGAGCTAGTTCCCACGGCCTCGACATGTGCGTAGTGTGTACGCAACCAATATTTTTGTAAGATTAATTTACTGCTTATTAAATATTTTACGCTTGGCATTTTTATGTGACGGTTGACAGAATTATCATAATCTACGTACGTGTTAATAGATATTAATTTTAGAGCAAAATAATTAAAATATGGAAACTCCTTTAATTAACAGATCTTTTGCAAACATAATATTATGTTATTGTATATATACAAGTTTAATATTATTACATAATATAATAGTATATAATTCCTAAGAGTAATTTCGAAAAAATCTCTATTTGTAGTTACTATTAAAAATATTATTTGTTTGAAACTATCATTTATATCCGTGAGCTCTAAATTATGTGTTAAACTTGCTAATTCCCTATTATAAGAATTATGCATATCATTGACCTGAAAAGGAAATATGTCAATCGATATAATTTCTCAATTTTCATAATAAGTAGCTATTTATAATGTATACCCAAACCGAAACATCTAACCGACACTGACCAACCACGTGTTCTTTATAAAGAACTATTATTAACGTCAAGACGAGAGGTAGCGGCGTGCGCGCTCATAATTGTATTAATCATTCAACGCGACCGGCAGACGTCGATTTTCTTCAACAAAGTGCTCTTGTTTGTTTTTTTTCGTAAGGAAGTCGGTAAAGGTGAACCGTGGGAACGTCGGGCGGGTGCACTTCCCAAAACATCGCACGGCAGCGAGTCCGACGTGCGCCCACGCCGGCAAGATCGAGACAAAACATGTATTCGTCATTAAGTGCGATAAAGAGAGATGACATGACGTGTGCGCGCCGCGCGACAGCTTACAATCGCGTGATCATCTACAAGAAATAATAAAACGGCAATAAAAGAAACACGAGACAACGGTAACCGTAGCGCGCGCGAGCGAGCGAGACGGGATTTAGTGATCGAGGGACTGCGCGCGCGCACTCGACTTACCGACGAATTTCAAAGATCAATGATCGATGCGATAAGAGCGAGATGCACTGCGGCCCGCGATACAATAAACAGAGATAGGTGTATAAGGTTTGGCATTTGTGCGAAAGAGAGATACACATATTTGGCTCGTGGCAGATTTTTCAAAGCAACAACAAAGAGGGCGCTATATACGTTTCAGCGGTTGTTTTAAAATCTTCAGGCTATTGTATATGATGACTGCTGAGTTTAATAACAATAGGACGTGAATAGTGCCAGTTTGAATTTACAAATAGTAAGATGTACATATGTTAAATATTGACATAATAGTATTTGATGCTTAGTCCAGTAGGCACATTAAAATATATTTATATTTTGCAATTTCCGAAATAATAAACTTCTTAAAAATAGTAATTCTCAGTTTACCACATTAAATCGATAAAATATATAATAGCGTCCACAATAAAACATAATTTCTTTAATTATGGCAAAGCAAAAGAATTGTTATTTGCCAAAATATTATGTAAAAATAATACACTTATTAAAATAGGTATAATATTGAAACACTAGCGCCGTTGGAAGAAATAAGAAACTTTAGTTCTCCGCTCTGCCAATAGATGGCGCAAATAGGTGCATCTTAGTAGAGTCAAGTCAATACATTTTTTTATTATCTATTACAATGAAATAATAAGATTAATAATATTCTTTATTGCAAACTAAAAAAGAAAATATAAAATATTTTTATTAAAAATTTGTTTATTCTATTATTTATATTACATTTATTTGTAAACAAGAACGTAAAAAAAGATTAGGATAGAGAGTATAAAATATAAAAAAATATATATTATACGTCATCTATAAGATGTAATCGTTCATGTAAAAAAATCTAAGTATTTTTAACCGAATTCATTTAAGATGTGAAAAACTATAAGGTTTTTATTCTAACACACAAATAGCTTAATATATTGACTTTTAAATGAAGAATTTACTTAAAGTGATTCCTAATACTATTATTATTATTTTATGTGATTTTTTTTTAATAAATATATTGTGGAGTACCGAACAATAAATTTCTAGAAAAAAGAAAGTGTGAATATTATAAACTTTTAAAGTAATTATGGAGCATCCTTCTATTTTTTCTTATAAAATAAATACCCAACTGGTACGCCTAAAAGCTACAAAGTAGGTACTGTATCATAATTATCTTATCAACCAATATTATCTACCACTATAATATGGTCCATAACTATTTACAAAGTGAAGTAAAAAAGTGCACTGCGTAGACCTGCGTATGTATTTTAATTAATCTTATATCTAAAGTAATTGCTGTTCACATTAACAAGACTTCACTTTCAATTTTAATTAATAACATGTTTTATCGGAACGTAATAAATAATGTTGTGACTTTGTAAGTTCGAACAAATTAGATAAATGTGCTTTAAACAGAAATATAAAAAAAATTGACAATACAAACTAAATGAGGTAGGTCATTGATCTATTGATTGTATCTACATGAATTCGAAATAAGTGAGCATTAGTTATTTTAAGTTATAAGAATTATTTTATGCAATTTTATTCCAAAGTTTATTTTAGCAGAATTTCATTTAACGATTGGTTTCAGGGCTAAGGCATTTTGTTCTCATTTTTTCTAAAAGTCTCCTTCATTCCTTAAGTGAAGTGAAGTTGCCCGTAGAATGACATCAACATATAATAATCAATTAATTTACGGCTTAAACTTAAATATTTCATTTGTAATAAATTCATTTAATTATAATTTCTATATATAACACGTACACATCCTTATATATTAAAGAGCTGATTTAGGTGGACTAATTTTATAACCATAAAGGATAGTTTAGAGAACTCGATTCGTATTAACGTATTATTCGTACTTAACACTCACTGAAAGTACGCTTTCACTTCGTTACTTTTTTTATAAGAGTGAGTATCTCATGAGAGCTACTTGACGGATTTGTAGAGACACTAAACTATGAAAAGTAATAAGTAAGGCCGATAAAATATCAATATGAACAAATCTCGTCAATGTTTTGCTTCATTGCTACGTCAAAAGGAGAACAGAGTACAAATAACAAAAAGTTTTAATATTATTGACGATTTATCTATACAAAATAAAGACGCCACATGTGACCTTCTGAATATAATTCATACGTACATTACTTTCTATAATAGACTAGCGACTCACCCTCGCTTCGCTTCGGGTTCTCCCCTAAATAAAAATAAATCTATCCCACGGGAACCGTACATTTTTCCAGGATGATATATAACCTATAGCCTTCTTCAGTTAACGAACTATCTAATGCAAAAAAAAAATTCAAATCAGATTTGTAGTTCCTGTGATTAGCGCGTTCAACCAAACAAACAAACAAATAAAATCTTCAGCTTTATATCACTTTCTATAATAGATTTAAAGAACCTGGTGACATTATAATATGATACTCGTATATATGCCATTAAAAGTTCCTATGCTTGACGCACATCCAAACTCATTTTAATTAAAATAACCTTTATTTTTTTTAAGTTACACTGGCTTAACCCAGCCATATTCATACGGTATATTTTCATCAGTGTAAAATATGAACAATTACGGTTTTTTTGTAGCAGTCATCCCGAGTAAACATTAAAGTTAATTCAGGATGTGTGAAAGAATGTATGTAGTTACAATGTATGCTTTATTACATATTCGATATAACGTGCAGTAATTACAATTACAATGGAGAATAAATTCATATGTATAACAATTTGAATAATGAAAAGCTTAATAGGTATTACAATTCAAATCCATACAGATAAATAGAATTAAAGTGTCTGTTTGAAATGTTAAAATAACAGATTTTTAATAAATGCATATGAATTTATACCTATATGGTACTTATAAGAAAAACACAATTTTTAATTTTTTTGTCTGTCTGTTTGTTCCGGCTAATCTCCGAAACGATTAGACTAATTTTGATGGGACTTTCACAAGCAGATATCTGCTGTTATAAGGAGTAACTTAGACTATTTTAATTTTAGAAAAAGAATTAGTATTCCGCTCGAAAAAAAACTGAATTCATAAACCTTGTGTCTTATAAAGTCGAATCATTTACAACACTAATATTTACAACCCAGCAAAGTAATTGGCTAACATCGTACTCTCAATAAACGCAACGATAATAACATAGTAGTTGTTACGGTTTAAATATCTTATAAATCGATCTACCGGAAGCTGTAATTAGTTATCCATTGGGCTATAGATTAAATAAATTTTAACGAGTACCTATTTATCTCTGTCGGTGGATAAATAGTTAAGTGCGACTATTAAGACACCGTTAAGTTTACCATTCACTGAAATACATAGTAATACGTAAATATGTATATTATATATTATTTTTTAAGTATTTTTTAACCCCTTCTTATAGGTACGAAATACTTATACGTATGAAAGTTAAAGTTGAATATTTTAAATTCTAATCTTAGTAAGCATAAAATATATACAAATTAAAGACACATATAGAAATCAATGTCGCTGTGTCTACTTATGACGTGAGGACTTCACGCTCTGATAACGACAAAACATTGATTTATTACTGCACGCACGCAAATTTTAACAAAGTAGGTACCATAAAAATATTACAAAAAATACAAAAAAAAAAATGCACATATAGGTATATCCATCTATAAATATATATACAACGTACCCATATAACATACTAGTAGTACCTACTGCCTCGCCCGCGTTCAAACTTCCGATCGCTACTAAATTTCACAAGATCACCCACTGGGCTAATCTGAAAATTTCCTGAAAAAGTCATCAAAATCGCTCCTCCCATTTTGGATTCCATAGGAAACATACATACACATTTCGATTCTTATATGTAGGTTTATAGTTATACTTATGTATGCCTTACAATAAGCATATATACCTAAGTATAATACTAAATCTGGGCAAGGAAAGAGTAAAACGCTAGTTTATAATCAAGTAACATATTATAAGTACATTAATCTTCATCCGATAAAGCTGTCACCAATAAGAATAAGTGATGTGTTTAATAGTATCAAAGATCGCGATAGGTGCTCTATTTCCGTCAACGCGTTATTCAAAGCGATTACATCTCAATCATTTAGAAAGTTAATCAGATGGAAAGTCTGCATTATATTTTATTTGAGGGAGATAAATTATTCTATGTAAGAGTCGATACTGTGCTAGTTACGTACGGTACACTACTTTGTTATTAGCTTATGTAGTCTACTGAAGCAGTCCAAAGTAAATTTTAGCATGCTTATATTTAAACTAGCGACTTACCCTCACTTCGCTCGGGTGCGTCTCTAGGTAGGTACGTTTTAATTTTTTTGAGCGAAACCGTAATTCTTTTTCTAAAATAAAAGTAGCCTTAGTTACTCCTTATAATATCAGCTATCTGCGGATGAAAGTCCCGTTAAAATTGGTCCAGCCGTTTCGGACATTAGCCGGAACAAACAGACAGACAGACAGACAAAAATTTAAAAAATTGTGTTTTTCTTATACGTACCGTACGTATATAATTCCATATGCATTTAGTATAAAGCTGTTATTTTGACATTACAAACAGACACTTTATTTGTCTGTATAGATAAAATCTTCTGAGTTTTTATATAAGTAGGTATAATTAAAAA
Source organism: Argynnis bischoffii washingtonia (assembly GCA_033884665.1). Classification (NCBI taxonomy): domain Eukaryota; kingdom Metazoa; phylum Arthropoda; class Insecta; order Lepidoptera; family Nymphalidae; genus Argynnis; species Argynnis bischoffii. Next base: position 9,759,412 of record CM066624.1, on the reverse strand, counting down.
TTATAATAAGACCCACCTCGTAGAGCTTAATTATATAAATTGAATACGTAAAAGAATACTTTATATTTGTTCAAGAAAATTAGTTTTTATGAAACATTACAATCTGATTAGATTATTCTCATAACAATGACGATAGATATATTTGACTCAGTTTGTAGAGACTTGCTATGCCAGCGGTCGCGGGTTCAAGTCCCGCTGGGGGCATTCACTTGTGTGATGAGCACAAATGTTTGTACTCCAAACATCATACTATGTACTATCCGGTATCCGTAACCCAAGCCTCGTAGTTAACCATAGACAAGATAGTGCTGTCTGTTAATATCCCAACATATTTTTATTTATTTATAACAAAAATGTAGAGCATAATTTCACAATTACGGTAATAACAGTATTTATATAAAGCCAATATATTAACTAACTATATTTACATAGTGACATAAGTATAACGCAATAATAGTTATCCATTTTTTATATAAATTTAACTTAAAAGTATGCATAGCAATATACACAGTAATGTGGAGTATGATCTATTTAACCCTAAGCAATGATAGAAACTATTTAGATCGGAAAATAGTGTGGTAGGCGGGCGCGTGCGTAGCGCCGTCTCTATTGGCCGTGCGGGAACCAATCACGGCAGGAGGCAGAGCTAGGTCAGGATTTTTCGCGCCAGTCGTTAGAAAAATCGTTACAATTACAGTATTGTTCTAATGATTATAACGAATTTGATATGAAGAAAATTATGTAGTCTCTGTTATTTTCTTATTTAGGTAAATTGTTTACAATGCGCGTTGAAGTTAAGTATATTTGTAAGGGAATTCGTTTTAGTACAAAACGTTAGAGACAGAACGGACATAGTTTACATATGGGGTTTTTAATTCATATTAATTTATATAAAATTGTGCAAATTGTGTTAGTAAATATTTCATTGTATTATATTACATATATATCACTATTTCTAAACTAATACCTATATTCATAACTTGACTAAAAAAAATATTTTTTCGGCGTAAGGAAAATTATATATCAATCATTTTTCTTACGCCGATAGTTGAATCTCAAGTCTCAAGATTATTTTGTCTTTTCATCAAAAAACTGAACACAAGCCCTGAATAGGTATAATATTAGGTAGATTTTTTTATGGTGTCTAAAATTCTTACTATATTATTATTTACAACAAATCACAACTTTGAAGTATATGACATATATATTTCTCTGATGCCTTCATTTATTCATATTGCAGGTTAGATAGGTATAAAATTTAATATCTATAAAATTAATAATCCTAAATTATGTGGGAGCTATTATTTAGTAGTACCATACTTTATTAAACTATATACCTACTCTCGTGAAGCCACATGTGAAAGATAATTTCATATTAGTTATAAAAAACCTTGAAAATCGTTGTCGCATTCTGAGTTGCAGTTGTTGTAGTATCTACCCTTAAAATAAATGCTAAATAAGAATTGAATAACAATGAAACACCTGTATCTAAAGGTTCTTTTGTTATCAACCACATATTTTTAGGACAAAATATCTATATTTTTTTTTGTGATTGTAAAGATTGTGTTATCCAAAACTCATACCCTTTGGAAATGTTTAAATTAGATATATGAGTGAGTTATATAGGATTAAATTATGTCATTAACTTAAATTTAAATTGCGTTAAAAAGTCAAAAAAGAGTTTAGAGCATTATATTACGTATGATATTTTAAATGAAATAAACAATAAGTATCCTAATTGGTTTAAAATCTTTACCGATGGAGAAAAAAAGAATGATAAACTCGGGGTCGCCTTTTATGCTCCATCAAACCAAACGTCTAGTATGTTAAAAGTAGATGCTCTAGTGTCAATCAATTATGACTATGGAACTCTTTGCAATATCAGAAGCAATTAACTAGGTATATTATTAGGAGTTTTGACTATGGAAATTTTGTTATACTCACCGATAGCAAAAGCGCTTTAGAGCATTTGGCTCTGGTTATAGCAGAGGTATACCGATAGCCTACAATGTGTTAAAAATGATACACATGCTGAATAACTCTCGGATAAATCTCAGATTGCAATGGATTCCATCACATATAGGCTTGGGTGGTAACGAGGAGGCTTACAGATTAGCGAATCAGCTATTTCTGAAGGAACTGAATTTAATATTTTGCCTTATTACACTGAAATACTTAATAAATTTAAAATTAGCTGCTGTAAAAAATTTAAAGAATATTTTGATGAAAGAAGCATAGAAAAGGGTATTTGATACAAAACTATACAGTGTGAGCCTCCTCGAGTGCCTTGGTTTTTTAATAGTAAACTTAATCGTAAATATATTGTTGTTTTACATAGATTGGGTTCTGGACATTATCCGTCAAATAAATTTGCGTACCTTATGAAAAAGGTAAATTCAAATTCACCCTTATGTAATAGCTGTAACATGATAGACGATGTTCAACACATCCTTATGGAATGTGTTAAGCATCAAAGAGAGAGAGAATCAATAATGCAAAAACTTAATATAAATAGTTATGATATTGGACCATACTTAAGTATGTTAGCGAACCCATTAAGTATTGAGGTTATTAAAATTTTGGCAGATATAGTTTTGCAACATTGATTCTATTTTCCTTTTTCCATAATTTATTTGTTATGCTGTACTTAGGTTAAGATACGATGGGGCTGACATGTCCTAAAAGGATAAAAGTCCCTAAATAAAAATTAAGATTCAAAAAAAAACTATATTTTTTTGATAGAAACCTGCTGTTGTAATACGAAATGGATAAATCGAATTCATTATAAAAAAATTGTTTTCGTTCGTGTTCTTTTACACAGTTTCTTGCAAATTATGAGGAAGAGAGACACCTGATTTAGATCTCTATGTGTCAACTAATACCGGTTGGCAGTTAGTATCACCGAACTCTGTTTTAATAATTTACTCTATACAGGAATCGAATCTCATACTCTAAGTAATAATCTTCTTTTAATTAATTACAATTTGGAAAACTATATGATACTTGATATACCTACATTATAAATAGTTATAATTATTATCATTCATATGAAATGAAATTAAATTCAACTTTATTCAAGAAAACTTATACAAGCATTTATGAATCATTGATTTAGGTTTAAAAAGCATCAGTCTAGTCATATCCAAACAAACTCGAATAAAGAATATACATAGTAGGTATAGTATACATAGTAAGTATAGTAAAAATTCTAGTTTGAGGTAGGACTTTTCTTTATAATGAGTGTTTATTATATTAAGAGTAGGTATACATTATTAAAACTAAACAAAAACTATCTAAGCTTTGTATGAAAACAGATCACAACAAAAAACATAATTATATCTGCCAACCATAAATGTGTAGGTACATTAAATAGCGATATAAAATGAAGAACGAGGTGTAACAACGCAATAATTTTAAAATTGGAAGGAAAGTTACTTAAAATGCAAAGGAAAAAAAGGCAAAAAATTGCAAATGCGATGCTTTACCGTGGGAGAAATAGGCAGGTGCGCGCGGCGGGAAACAACGCGCATGACACCGTATCGTATAGTTTTTGCGGTCATATTGATTTTTTAATTAACACTGGACTCGTTTAAAAAACTCACATACGTACTTACATAGTTAGTAATCGTATATTGCGAGTTATTAGCCGGAACTCTTTTGAATCGAATGTATTTTTTTTCTTATTGCTTTTATACTACAAAACATAATTATTATACTGGTTAGGTTATTTTACATATATTTATATAGTCCTAAATTGATGAAAATTTCAAAAGGTATTTGTTCGGTCCAAAGGCTGTTTACTGAACACATAAGCAATAATGCTTAGACGGAGCATTATAAATACATAGCAACACTCCTCAAACAGTCAGTGCATGTTCGGATAGCAATCAAACCGGCTGCATTCATTATCATTATTAGCAGTTCATATTATCAGTGTATCATTATATATAGCATTTCAAATCAATAAACTTCACAACGAGCTCAGACTATATTTCATTTATCAAGCATTTTGTTAGTAGTAGGTCGCGTCCCCTACAGTATTCTTATTTTAAACCCGAAACCATTATATTTGTTCAGAAGATCTTCTAAACTAGATATAAACGTAAACAAACATTATTTCTTATGATCGAATATTAACAACAACTTTGCTCACTTATAATGTCAGCCTCTCTGTTTCTATTTACGTCAACTCGCTGTTAAAAATAGACCCATCATCGAAGTAATTGTATGATTCTAATTAAAGAGAACAAACAAAAACATGGACAAGGCTAAACTACTACACGGACACACACCCATATTAAATATAGGTAACTTATTCCAACAATATCGCCACCGGTACTCGCAACGGTACAAGTCGTTGCAATTTATTCACTACTTATTTGGCCTACTAATATATTGTAAACACCCGACCAGCTATACCAGGTTATCAACTCTTTTACTATTTGCCATGGTGTGCGTAAATACGTTTTACTCTTTTTAAAGTAACGGGTACGCGATAAATGTTACAGTACGTTTATATTTTTTATTACGTCTATATAAAACATGTTTAATAAACGACAATGTTTTGTTCTTATTTTGCCTTTCATATTAAAAATACAACTGAGAAACAAAACTTAGCGTGAGTAATTTATCACCGCTTATTAAAAATTTCACGTATAAATAAAGATTTATGACTGTAATAATTGACGTATCTCACAAATCAAAACTTTAAATACGCGGTCATCGTAATATGCTAGAGCACGTATAAAAAGACGGTTGAGCCGTGACACAATAGTCAAACTGCGACATGCGATAGATACGTTGCATACTTAATATTTTTATAATTAATTAATTTCTATTTGATTTTTATAATATATTTTATTGATATTCATGATAATTGTCATTATTTTTATTTTTATGCTTAATTGGTATATCATTTAAAGTTTTGCCTCTAAAGAATATTTAATTTAGCTTTCATCAACTTTTATCCTATTTGTATTAGTGATCTTGCTATATAAAGTTAAACAATCCTAGTATAAACGCTCTACCAGTGATTTAGACAATTCTATGTTCATAACAAGTAAAGTTAGGTGACATACTTAGTTGTTTTATGCACACGCCTGTAACCGATCGTGCCCGACATACGCCGAAGACGGCCGAATGCAGTCGTGGGAAAACGCGGCAGGTGTTACCGATGCGAAGCACTTCTTACTGAGTAAACACTCAGCGTATACAATATTAAAACCGCCTCGAAGCGTCTGTGTAAATGAAAAATATATTTTGTGTGCTTAATGATACTGGTTACTTTTTTGGTACGACTCGGTTATCAAGCGACAGTTTTTTTTTTTTTGCGACGCTTTTGAGGGACTAAATGCGTTTTATTTTTTTGAATTTATTGAGTCATCCTTAATTGGTGCGCCTAAATGAAGTGGAGTCATAAAGATCGATGCGTAACCTTTCCGACGTAGAGGTCGGGTGGATTGTTACTGTTTCAAATAATGAAAGGAAATAAATTTTCTCGACAAGTGTCATCTATCACTTGACTTAAATTTGCAATGCTCACTCGCATCCTTTATCGTTTAAAAATATCGCATTTAATGCGATTAGATATGGCGTTTAATTAAAAGGAATAAGCATTTTATATGGAATTTGTTATCCAGGTTTATCTTATTTTTCGTTCTTAATTATTTAAAAAAAAATAACTTTTGAAATATGCCGTGAAAACAGAGGAGTTTCTTTAAGTATTTTAATAATTTACTGTGGACATATAATGTAGAGGATCTAATTAAGTATCTTTCATTTGATTTATCAGAATTCTTAACACTAATTACATAAAAATGTTTATAGCATTTTTATTTAACATAATCATCTCGAATTTCTTCCTTGATAACATCTACCAGTTCAATAATGTAATCAAAATGACCGTTAAAATGCAGTAAAATCGACTTACTAAATCTATATTTATTATGGCTTCGGCACACCTGAATAACGCCTACACTCACCTACGAATGCATCGTCTGTGACATTTTATGGTGTTTTTTATCTTTAGCTATTACACGTTTGATTTAATTGATTTTAAAATATTTCTTCGTTATGCCACAGCCTGTGATGGTAAGATTATTCCAATTATTAATGTTATGAAACCAATGGGAGTGTTAAATATCTTTTAATGGTTTTTCTATGTGAAATAAGTGTGGGTTTATGGCACCTGGTGTATTACTTTAAAATTCAGATAAAAATAAATAATTATGTAACTCATAGCGTAAAAGAAAAATTGCCTTTTTATACACTACTAAAATTTTCAAATTGTACTGGCTTCTATTAGACTGATAATAGCCTGATCCTTTCATGCTGTAGTAACTCAAGTATATATCGCAATCTAATAAAAAACTGTGAATTGTTTATTTAAAACTCAGCTTCAAACATTCCTTCGAAAAGTCGATCGTCAACCAAACTCTAACGACATGTGCTTAATATTTCTACAAATTCATATAGGTGTCGATAATCTATACCTATATATAAATCAATTGCTGTTCGTTAGTCTCGTTAAAACTCAAAAACGGCTGGACCGATTTGAATAATTCTTTTTATGTTTTGTTGGGGGTGTGCCAGGAGTGGTTTAGATAAAAAAAATAGGGAAAACCCCAAAAAAAAAAACAGCTGGAAAATTGAAAATTTCAAAACTACGCATATATATGACATGTAGTCTATCTATTCCATATTAACCGTTACAACGTACCGTACGTATGTACGTAACGTACGTACATATAATAAATGTCGATGTCTAAAAATAAAGTAAGTAAAACTAATTTAAATTCTCTTACAAAGTTAATGTTTCCCTATAATTTTACTATTCTGACACCGATATAAAAGGCAGTATCTTGAAATTTTTATGATTATATTTTTCCAGCAATTGTACACCTTTCGGATGTACGCCAAAAAAATTGCAATCCTTACCTTAAATTAAAACAATTATGTAAACCACAACTAGCTATTATTTTGCCCAGGTGTCCCTCGTAATGATCGCTTATTATTTTCGTACGTGCAAGGTAGTTACTAGGTAAATCCTTTATGAAACAAGACCAGATTATTCGAAGGAATACAAAGATATTTTTTTAAATATATACCTGTATAGGTATATACCTCTTGAAACTTTCTGCAATCTTTGTTGTGTCGATTTCATTTTTGTTATTATATTCGATTTGAGGATTTATTTTAAATTAAGTAATTATATTAGGGTTATTATAAAATATTTTTGTTTATTTCGGATTACTGTTCCTTAATAAGTTTAAGTAAAAACTAATATCTACTAAAAGTGTAATAAATATTTTTACAAATCTGTATAACATTCACAGTTATGGGAAAACGCTTATAAGTAGCTTTTAAAAAGCTTTAATAAAAAAATTAAAAAAATAACTTTTCACTTATAAATAAGTATAACTTTACACTACGAGCCAATACAATTTTAATGCTGATTGAAATAGCTTTAAAATGCAATAAAAACGTTAAATTTATCTATTAATCTAAGAAATGCAAAGCCACAGACAGATACACCAACTCAAAGATAATATAATATAACTTAACAACCCTTACTTTTCAACGTTATGGGTTTAATAAGTTCTTATTTTATTTTAATAGTAGGTGTTAATAATCAAAACTATATTAAAGTAATAAAAGTAATTTAAAAGAATACCACATCGTCATACAGATAAGATAAAATTATGTAATAAAAAAAATATTAATTTTTTATCAATTTTAAAAGTAACGACATATAATCATAGTATAAACACAAGGAGAAGCCATTAATATATAATCAACATAATTATGACCTTCATGGTGTAATGGTGCATATTGTTTTTAATTGGCAATTGTCTGAGAGAGATGCTTATGTATAACCATATAGAATTTTGTTCCAATGTGACTTTAGAACGAGATGTGGCGTTAGATCATATTAATATGATGAACTGAATAAAAATATTTGAATTGTTGAATATTTTTATACATTATTACTAATGTAAAATTAATTAATCGCCAGAAATTTATACATCTGTTTTCATATTTCTTTTATTGAAATAAAAAAATAAGAATAATGAAATACTTTCAGTTTTTAATTCCACAATATCTAGGTATCTATATGATCAGTATTTACTTTAATTTAACTTTTATTTAATCGATTATATAGTTAGCTACAATATAATCGATTAAATAAAATAAAAAATCATCTTCACATTGCTGATACTTATATACTTATGTATTCAGCCCCTTTTAACGTCCCACTGCTGGGCACGGGCCTCCCTTCAATACGAGGGGAATCAGGCCATAGTCCACCACGCTGGCCAAGTGCGGATTGGCGGACTTCACATGTCTTTCGAAAACTTGCTAGGTTCTCTCAGACATGCAGGTTTCCTCACGATGTTTTCCTTCACCGTAAGGCAAGTGGTAATCATGTTGGAAATGATTCGCACATGAAAATATCAGAGGTGCGAGATTCGGGATTTGAACCCGCTTCACTCGATTACCCAAGCGAGCGCGTTACCACTGGGCTACCACTTGCCACTTACTTATATTTTTTATGAAATTTGCTAACATATTTTTAGTCTTCAAGGCTTTAATAACATAAAATATTTACTCTATTACATCACGACATACTATAAAAAAAATGTCGTTGCATCTGTCTGTCTGAACGCGATAAATTCAAAAAGTACCAAACAGATTTTGATATGAATTTCACCAATGGACGGAGGTATTCATGAGGAAAATGTAGGTGTAAGTATAATTTATTAAGGTTTTGCGTAAATTGGCCGAAACATGACGCTCATTGTTGAAGATATTGAAAATGTCATACCGACTGGGAGTTAGCTGATAGCTAGGTATATAGGCGTGCGCCGCCTAAGCCAATAGAGTTAGGTATATGAAAAAAAAACTCTAAAAAGATCTATCTATAGCAACACTACAGTCGCTAGTAATAAATAAAAAGGCACAACTTAGATAAAGGTGCTCTCTATCGCAATAGCACAGACTAACTAAAAGTTCCTTACGGCAATAGTAAAAATGATTGCAACGTTCTTTAAATAAAACTGTTGTTAAGTTTTCAGGTTTCTTTTTACCTGTCATTTATAATTATGTTATAGGTACCTAGCAAGTAGACTGGCCAAGATTAATAACTGCACATAAAATTTTATTATTCAGTACAGAGAAAACATCAGTAATAATATACAAGTATAGTCAGATCTTGAAAAATAAGATAGATTGGCATGATATTAGCATAATAAGTGCATATTCAAAACGTTAACTTGAATTAGCATTTTTCTTTTATAAAGTAATTGCTTAAGTATCTTCATGTCTTTATTGAAAAATTAATGCTGGTAAGCTGGCTACGTATCAAGCCTAGATGCAGTACACTTGCGAACAAAATTAGGTTTCGCATTATTTCATACGAAATATTTCAATTTCAAAATGAAAACTTTGTACATAGTAATAGGTATATAATAATTTATAATCAAATTAATATAAATATATTAGTGCTTGAATGTAAAAATATCCTTTTATATTCTACTAGCGACTCACCTTCACATCGCTCGGGTTCGTTTTTAGGTACGTTTTAACAGTTAGTATGGAATATATAGACTATTTATTATATTCGACATACATAGTTATTATGAGTTGTTGTGGGTTGTATTATAACGTGTTTTCCCCTGGGAATGAGATAATCTCCCGCGGTAAAAAGTCACTCTCCAGCTCTAACAAAAATTACGCCAATCCGTCACTTTGTTTCAACGTGAAAGGACAAACAAACAAACAAATAAATAAAAAACAAACAAACACATTTCCACATTTATAATATTAGTATGGAAGTATGGATATAGCATACAAAAGTCAACGTACTTTAGTGTGTAACATATGTTTATCACGTCAAGTTTAGAATGATAACCAGAAACCACTTATATTCCAAATGAAAACACAAATTATAAAACAGATGCCAAATCAATGACGCCAAAATTATTAAAACAACAAAGTTTCAAACGAAATTATAAGCAGTCACATCACATCACTCACGTTACAAATTACTCTGTTACAATATAACTACATTCGCTGAAAATTTTTACTTTGTTGTAAATGTTTCCTGACGAGGTGAAGAGGACTTGTTTATACTTATCTTGACAATCTGTGCACCCTATTCTTACGGTGACTGTACGCTATACCCGTTGATTACCGCCCTTCAGAACGCTACGCCCACAATAACATTTAACAACGCGTCCGTAATTATTACCCGAAGTGACATTTCGCCCGCAGCGCATACCATACTTACGATTTAATTGAGGTGTTCTTGCCACTGTTTTCCGAATACAGTAACTGACGTTAAAACGAAAGTACGAGAAAAATAATATTTTATATAACTTACTAAAAGATAATTTGTACAATAACTATAACCAGTGTAGCGTATGTTATAATTTTAAATCATTAATATTGTTTTTATTGATTGTCTATTTTATAAGGATAAATGAGAATGACAATGTAGATTACATTGTCATTCTCTTCACGAATAGTGAAGCTGATGAATCATTTTTTTTTTAATCTAAGGCCTATTAGAAATAGTACCTACTTAGATATTCATTCTTCATTATATAACGAGAGCTTGCTCTATTCGGTCTATACTCAAAGTAATTTGAACGTCTAATATACTTTATTGCAAAAATTACTTAACTTGAAATATTATTATAATATTAATCATTATTATGTATTACTTTATTCTTTGCATAAGTTTACTTTAAAATGTTCTTCTTTTTAGGTTTTCATGCAAATGTGCTTTAAAGACAACTTTTAACATGTGTACAGCGCCATCTAGTTTAAGCATCACAAACTAAAGTACTTAAAACCTCATTTCAATATTTCATAAGCCTTATGGTACAAGTGTTGAAGCTTGTTACAATACAGTCATATGATATAATTCAAGTGCCATCAAAGTTGTGCATAAATTAGTGAAATTCACTTACACGATATACCTAATACATTATAAGTTGATTTTTTTACAATATTTATTTACCTTTAATTTTATTAGAAGCAATGAAATAATGAAACGAAGTTATTTGTTTACCAACTTAAAAGAGAAGAAGGTATATACTCAATTCGGGTATTCAGGTTGATATCTTTGCCAATTATAAACTGATCTTAATGATTTTGTTGAGAACCCTCAAGGGTTCAGCACCCCTAAGGGTTAAATATTATTTTAATTATTTATATTAATTAATAATTATATAATTTATATTCTACCATATAAAGACTCAAACAATCTTTTCAAACTAGTCGCAAAAAGTCTGTGGAAAACCAGGGCAAGTCACTAGCTACACGCTATATTATTTGAAGTTAATGACTTAAAATACCCATTTCGTTCCGAAGATGTATAAATAGGACAACATGTTTCCTTTTTAGTGAACAAGCAAGTTCTTTATATAACGTATAAAAAATATCTTATGTTAACACCACGTCTGTATAAAAAACTATAGCAGTAAGTACATTGTGCAAAATTTTATATTTAAAAAAAATTAGCTATTAAATTACTTGCAAAATTAATTCTTCAAAATAAAATTATGACGCTGAATATGGCTTAAATTATAATATTAATGCTATGAAATTTTATTTACGACTAGCGACTCACCCTCGCTCCACTCGGGTTTATCCCTATTTAAGTTTTAACGTTTAGTACCTATAGATTTCTTAGAGATGAGATATATTTCCGCAGTAAAAAGTGACAGGCCTCCAGTGGATTTTCCGTGTTGCGGTAACAGACAGGCAGACAGACAGACAGACAAGAATTCTAAAAACTATAGAATCGGCCTCAGTATAATAAGATTTTCTAAAAAAATTTAATGTACAGATTCGGCTTAGTTACAATTTTATTACCTATGTATATGTATAGATTTAGTGAAAGTTTCAAATCGTTACCTTGTACTCATGGAGCAACAAAGAAAATAAATAAATGCAGTTTAACCGCGTTTTACTCGAAATTCAAGTTTAAACCTAGGTACCTATTGCAGTTATTGTAAGAGCGGTAGTATATATGTGTACATAAAAAAAACTCACACTGTGTTTAGGGATATTCGTAATATGAAAAAAAATTCATCTACTTTTTTTATTTATTACGCATAGTTCTAGAACGAATAACGATCATATACCCAATAACAATTAAATAAATTTATTTCAAACGATCAAGGATTCAAAATTGCGTCTTGAAAATTGCCTCCTCGTTATTCTCATTCTTTAACAAAGCGATAATCAATTATATGATATGGTCATTTAAAACAAAACCACCACCCTCATAAAACTATTAAATCGTTATAAAACTCAACCGTCACTGACATCACTAACGGCCATAACGCACGACCGGAAGTACCTAACGACCCAGAACGTATTTGTATAATATAATACGGAACAGATAGTTAACGCCGGAACAAGTGTAAACGTAAAAAGTAAAGGTCAAATATTGGTATTCATTTGTAACAGTAGAGTTAGGGTGGACGTTATGTCCGTTCACTCCTATTAATCAATTTATTATTCGATTCAAATTGATTCAAACTGATTTGTTTTATTAACTTTATAATATTTCAATATTATTATAATAGGTACGTATATTAGTGTTTTTTTTTGTTTATGTGTTACGCTACGATGGTGCCGTTTGGTGTTTGGACCAACTTTAAACAATTGTTTAAATTGCTAATTGTTTAATGTTAATTTTGAACTGTATTAGATATGTGATCCTAAGAAAAAGATAAAGGTCAAATGGTTTTCCTTTTTAATTTAAAAGAGGAATTACAACTTACATATGTAATTAAAACAACGGTTTTTTTAATGTTTCGTGGATAATACATATACATACGTACAAACATATTCACTTTAAAATGTAGATTGTGAAAAATTACACTGAATGTCAAAGGAGTAAATAAATTGATTCAATAAGGAGAGTATTATTAAGGTCCTCTCATGATTATTTTTCTTCCTAGTTACATGTAAAATAGTAATTTTTACCGACATTTTTACAGTTTGATTGATTAATTTCGTTATTGAATTCGCCATTAAGGTAATTTAGCAAGTGACACCGGTTGCAAACGGGAGGCGTAATTATATATAATATCGTCGTCCTTTTATCTTTATAAATCATCATAGAATAAAGACTGAAGTCAGCTAAGTGATTAATATTTAATTATCCCGAGTATCTTATAATAGGTTTTGCATGTAAAGTTATCAGGTCTTAATCGATTAGCTGCGGGATACGTCCGTCAAGGCACCCTCGGCTCATCGATCGTCGCGGTCCGGTATCATTAAGATAAAATTAATTGGGCTCCACCGGTCTTCCGCGTCCCCGTCGAGATGAAAAAAGTGCGCACACGTGGTCACTACCGTTCATTTACGAACGCGAATTATGCGTAGTACGGCAGGTGGCAGGTGGCGGCGATCATGGGAACTCGGGGTTGAGTCGAGTTCCCACGGCCGCGTCATTCACCACGCCGCACCTGCGCCCCTTAACGGGGATGCTACACACACGACTGCCACGCGAAGAGCGAACACGGCGCGCGAGTGTGTGTCGTGCTCGCGCCTCGCGTGTGCGTACGCTCGAGCTTTACGCGTGCGTGACGTGAGAGTGTGCGTATGCGTATGCGCATACGGGTTCCGATTTCAGCATTTATTAAACTAAGTGTCCATAGGGCTGTAAAGTCGGAACATTAGATGTGTGGGTGATTTGATTTATGTACGCTTATGCTGTTTTAATGATAATTGACGACGATAATAGATCCAAGTTTCCCTGCGGTTTTTTTTTAATTATTGTATAGGCGCTAGAGCGTCTAATTACTGCTGCGGTAGTTTCTCATTTAGATTGCATCTGTAATAATTGCATCTACGAAATAAATTGTTACCTAGAACATTTACCAGCACTAAGTACAGATTACCAATGACTAATGTGCGCAACATGTAAGATAATTAGAAATATTTTTTTCTGTCTTGCAATCAGAAGAAGTTAATAGCGTGCATTAAGTTTCAGTAAAAAGAAAATATTAGAAGCTTAATATTAATGGAACACATCCTCTACAACTCTTCTGACTACAATAATAGAGAGCCAATTGGTCTATTAAAGGCATCCATATAAATAGGCTCCACACCATTGACATAATAGAATATAATCAAAATGGTCAGCACGTCTGGCCATCCTACGCGCTTTGACATTTGTATTGACACTATTATTGACACTCCAATAACAATAGATAATATAATTTACGTTGTAGGTATATAAAAGTTCCTGTCAGTTAAAATTTACACGAATGAAAAATAACACGTATTTATCTAAGTGTGAAATATTTTTACGGATAATATTTCCATAAAAAAAGATTCTTTGGCAAGAAATATTTTCCGAAAAATTGCCCCTAATATTAAAATAGTCGATAAAAATACGGTAGTTTAAATTTAATTAAGTAATTTAATTAAATAATTATTTAATCATTACAATAAAATCATATTCTTTAATGATAATATATTTCATAATATTCAAAATGTATCTATTGATTAAAGCCAACAATGAACACCTCAAACAATATCTAAAGAGCAGGAAAGGGTTATTAAAAACAATCACGTGCGTAGATAAATGCGCGTACGCTCAACACGCGACAATACGTGCATTCCAACAGTGTATGGGGGTTAATAGCTGCATACATTGTTCCTGGTATTCGACATTAATTATTAAATAATGGTGATCTTTTAAAGAAATATTATTTTAAGCCACTAATGATATAAAATATTATGATCAAAAGTAATATACTGAAATACTTTTTGTAATGTGTATTTGAGAAATAAATATTAAGTTTATATGTTTTCATAATACTAGCGACTCACGCTCGCTCCGCTCGGGTTCGTCCCTAGTTACGTTTTAACTTTTAGTATAGATTTCTCAGAGATGAGATATTTTTCCCGCAGTAAAAAGTATTCTATATGTTGTCCAGGATAAACAGCTATCATCATACCAAATTTCATCAAAATTTGTCCAGTGGTTTTCTCGTGATGCGTTCCCAGACACACAGACAGATAGACAGATAAACAAAAATTCTAAAAACTATAGGTTAGGCTTCTGTATCGATAATAATGACTATTTTAATAAGATTTTCCAAAAAAATATTTATTGTATAGATTCAACTCAGTATTTTATTATATGTATAAATAAATATGAAGAGCACAAAGTTTGAAGTTTAAAAATTGTTATAACTAAAAAGTAAATAAACTTCAAAAATAGCTTTGTTTTTAAATAAAAAATATCAACAAAATCGTTCCCCTATTTGACGTGACAAAAGATATTTATAATTGACGCCTCATAATACCCAAACCAGAGTCAACAATACGCTTCGCGTGTAGAGCATACTTCACGCACACGCGTAAAGCCACACTACCCCTATATGAATAGTTTAAAGCATAATGTATACTTTGATACGTAACGTACGGAATACAAAGTCCCATTTGTAACCCTACCCTGGGACGCGGCAAAAAGGTTAAGATTTTATATTCTTTTTTCACAAACTAAAGGCTGCACGTGGTCGGGTTGTGGTCTAAGTTTTTTTCTTTTAATGAAAGTATTATGTTGAGTAAAATTCTTCAGAGAGCGCAAGGGGATCAGTTACGACGGCTTTCGATGGTTTCGGGTTTAATAATGGCGTTGCATCATTAAATTATTCAAAAACAAAAATGAATCCTTCAGTTTTTTGAAAAGCTTATAATATTAATATTAGATAAATTTATTATTGGAATATTTTCCAATTAGAAATGTGGAAAATAAAAGAATTCTACCTAACAAAAAAAATCATCTATAGGTACATAATATAATAAAATTGTAACTAAGCCGAATCTGTACATTAAATATTTTGGTAAATCTTATTGAACTAGACATTATTAGCGATAAAGATGTCGAATCAATAGTTCTTAGAATTTTTGTTTGTCTGTCTGTCCGTTACCTCATCACGGAAAATCCACTGGTGTGATTTTGATGAAATTTGGTATGATGCTAGCTGGTTATCCGGGTCAACATATAGGATACTTTTTACTGCGAAAAAATATCTCATCTGTGAGAAATCTATACTAAACGTTAAAACGTAAGTAGGGACGAACTCAAGCGGAGCGAGGGTGAGTCGCTAGTCTAATATATATTCTTCATCTAATATCTAAGCAACTAATTTAATAACATCAATTGAGATATTTCATTGGTTATTAATCTAGAATTGCATTTGTTATATTTTTATATTTTAAAGCGAATTTACTTTAAAAACCCTAAAATTACGATAGAGAAGATCAAATACCTAATCATAATACATATAATAAATATACAATAAATAATTAATAATTTTAATGTAAATTACCAAGCGTAAGTAGGATTTTAAATAAAAGATTTTTTCTAAATAACTATAAATTCATTCAGCTTACTTATGATCTATTACATACTATTAGGTACATATCTTTTAAGTGATGTACAAGCCTTTTAGATTTTTCTAGAGTTGAAGATATTTTCAAGCTACTATATTTTAATAACGCAAATTATTCTGTTTAACATATAACTACCTCATTTCAATACTTATTTGGTATCATCATCGACAATTTCTATGATCCATCATTACTTAAGTGTGAAATTATGTTAACCACTCCAACGCTCTTAGACCGGCTAGACTGGTACAACGTAATTTTTTTAGCTCCCTTCTAATCAACATTACACATCATTAAATAATATTTTACGACTACTACTTGTTTCAAATTGGTATGTAGGTATGTATAAAATACATACAGATTTATTTATAAACAACAAAATGTATTTAAGCAAATAGCTTCATTAGTTAAGCGTTAAGGGTTAACGTTATTTACAAGTAGTATTTGTAGGTACATATAAAATAACTAAGAATGATATTATGCTATTTTTATTTTCTAATTTAAAAAAAATGAAAAGGAATGCTTTGACGAACCGTATTGAATATAACACAAATCATATGAGCCTAAAATTGAAGGTTTTATTCGCCATTTAAAAGTTTCAAGTAGCAACTATGATTTAGACAACAACCATAACACAGGCAATAAAACCTTCCCATATTTATAATTAGCAACTCATTCCATCCAGATTCGTTCAGCCGTTCCGGCGTGAAAGAGTAACAAACATCCATTCATCCTCACAAACTCTCATTTATAATATTAGTATGGATATTACGTTATTCGCCTACAAAATCGGATGTAGATATTTCATAATAAACATTGAAGTCTTTAATGGTGCGCACCATGTAATAATACAATCTAGTGGGTATTAAAATAATTCATCAGTGTATCTTTAGCTAGTGACCAGAGGAAATGATTTATCAGAGTGTAGTACGTGATTTGCGAGCGGCCGCGCTACGAAGCCGATGTAATCGCAGGAAGCGACACCGGCGCGGGCGAAGCAATGATCAATCTGCAGCGGAACTTATCTATCCACTGCTAGCCAGCTGCTAGTCGTGATTCATAATAGCATGATAGCCTTGTTTATTCTACAGAATCGCCTCCGGTAGCCTGGCCTACCTAGCTCATGCAAATATATGCAAGACACGACCGCTGCGCGGGGAAGTAATGTATCCAACATCATAATAGAGTATAGAAATAAATTACTTTATATAGATAAAATATCGACGAGAATTAAAAGCTACGCCATACTGCCTTCCGCATGTAGAAATGTCTGGATTAAGAGTCAACTAAAAACAAAACAAGTTAGAGGTATGCTAAAGAAACTAATAAAAACATTAAGAATCTCAGAGACTCATCCGACTCGAGCAATAGAATGATTAATAAGGCTTTATGAGCACAATCTAGTCAGTGACTATTCTAAGTCGCGGCACGTCAAAGGCTCTATTCGTAGAAGTGTTAGTAAAAACCAGTCTGTAGGCGCGCGCTACTGCTCGCGTGCTGCGCGCGCGCCTCCCGCCCGGGACGCACGCGCGGGCGCACGTAGCGGGGACCCACTATATAAAGACAGCCGCCCTTCCTGATTCTATCATTCCCTTCGTACGCTCCGTGTGTGCATGTCGCTTGCGCTCACGCAACCTTGTATATACGTAGACCTAGTTCATCGGATTAATTTTACTGTAATATTAATTTTAGTAAACATGTGTCTCGCTAAGAAAGATTCACTGTCGCCCCAGAAGGAGGCTCAATCACCTCGTTCGCCTTGGATAAAGCTCTTGAATCGTCAGGTAAGAATTGTTGGATTTACTTTAGGCTTAACCTTTTAATTATCAGTGCATTAAAATGTTTTATCAATATGTATATATTATTGTAATTTAACTTCCTTATTATATTCAATTAATCTTAAGATATTCTGGAAATTTAAGCAAATTACTAATACATTTCTTTTGTTTACAGAGCTCTAAACCAAGGCTTCCACGAAAGGTGACGAGTTCTACGCGAGTGAATCTTAATAAATGTTGGTCGAAACTAGGAGAGTTGATCTCCAACTCTTCACCTCGCACTGACCTGCCATCGCATAAGACTGCTTATCTCGAAGAACCTGTCTTAATACCGTTCTCCGAGTACTTCTATCCAGTAGATCCGGTCAAACCGGTACCTGTTGAAGACAACGATAATGCCGAAAACCAGAATATCTTGAACTCTAGCAGGTTTGAACTCATCTCAGAAGAAGAGATCAGTGATAACATGGCCAACGAAGTTCGGGAAATCTGTTATTCGACTACTAAATCAAGCTGCTTTGTATGTAAGCTCTGCTATTAACTCGTGTCTACCAAAATCACTTTCGTCTTCCAGTAATCTTAAACGTTTAACTTTCGGTACTAATGCAGTGAACACAAAATCGTGTCTTCCAACGTTAGATTAAGTGCGTGCCTTGTTAGCACATCCATGTCTTCCATTAGACTTAGTGGCGCGGAGTTCTTGTACATCTTTACTCGAACTAATGTGATTTCAGATATTGTGATGTTAGTTTAATGAATAGCTTATTTTCGAGATAATCTCGGGATAGATGTACCAGAACCCCACGTATGTTAGTGTTTGATATTGTAACCATATAAATTGCCCGTCATGTTTTGGTAGACAGCTTTAACGTCAACTGCACTGTAATTATCAATGCACCAATTTCCGTCTTTTTAACTTTACTCCTTTGCTCATCATCACTCTTAAAACATCTTTGTCTAATGTCTTCCATTAATATGTAAGAATTTTATCTGTGATATCACAAGTACATAACTTGAAGCTTTAATTAGGTTAAGTAAAGTATAAAGAGAATATATAGTATTTTGTAAAAATATAAACAATAAATCTAATGAAACAAGTAATATCTAAACAGAAATCAACATCTTCCATTTTTTGATTTCTTGTTTTCATATTGATTCATGGCATTTATTGTTTACTTTAAATATATTAAAAAATATATGAATACAAAAGCTTTAATTAGTTATTAAGATTTTTTAAAGTTTCAAAACTTCAATTATCTTTTTGCTTGTTTATATCTAAACATCTGCAATGTTTTGTTTCGTGTGTCATGCAAAAGTGGGCCGAACGTGCCAATTTTAATATAAGCTCTTCCTTAGTAATAATTCTTAGTATAAGATTATTTTAAATATTATTACTTAGAAGTAATTTTGTAATGTTAAAATTTTGTCTTTATAATTTTGTCGATTTACCCATCACTTTGTTAGATCTTAAGTTAAAATTTTTCTTCTTCATTTATGTTTTACTTAGCATTTACTTAGTCGTAAGCTTAGATTGTAAACCATTTTGTAGACTGATTGTTAAGAAACTTAAGACTTTCGTTTGATCTCTGAATCTTAATAAATATACTTTTTAATAAATATAATTTTTCATTTATCGTACCAATATACCTAGTAATTACTTCATAGTTGCATAAAATTAGCACCTTTCCGAACAATAAAATTGCCATTTACCTTTTGTCTAACCTTTAACATTAGTTTTTAGAATAAAGCAAACATTGATATCATTCGCACGATTAAATTCTAAGAAGCGAAACCTTATGTAGGTTAATTATGTTTATATAAAGTGCACATAACGACCTTCACAACAGATCTAATGTAGGTATAGTCATTACTTGATAGGCTTAGTCTTCTTGCATATGTATACTAACACATATACGCGATACTTACATATTTATAGTCGAACTAGCAACTCACCCTTGCTCCGTTCGGGTTCGTCCCTAGTTACATTTTAACGTATAGCTCAGAGATGAGATACTCTCCCGCAGTAAAAAGTATCCTATATGTTGACCCGGCTAACCAGCTATCATCATACCAAATTTCATCAAAATCCCTCCAGTGGTTTTTCTGTGATGCGGTAACAGACAGACAGACAGACAAAAATTCTAAAAACTATAGATTCGGTCTCTGTATCGATAATAAAGTCTATTTTAATAAGATTTTCCAAAAAATATTTAATGTACAGATTCGGCTTGGTTACAATTTTATTATATGTATAGTATTTTCATGTGCGAATCATTTCCTAACTTGATTACCACTTGCCTTACGGTGAAAAAAAACATCGTGAGGAAACCTGCATGTCTGAGAGAACCTAAGTTAACCTAGTAAGTTTTCGAAAGACATGTGAAGTCTGCCAACCCGCACTTGGCCAGCGTGGTGGACTATGGCCTGATTCCCCTCGTATTGAAGGGAGGCCCGTGCCCAGCAGTGGGACGTTAAAAAGGGCTGAATGCAAGACATATTTGGTACAATCTTTTGGCAAAAATGATTTTTATGAGACACCTGCTAAATTAGTTAAGAACTACTTTGTAACATACAAGACAGAAAAAAAATAAGCAGAAGAGAAAATTAATGTTAGCAACATATATGTACGCACTTACTATGTATGTTAGATTACGAATACATTCTGATAAATTTTTTTTCTGCCTCCTTTTGGTTTTCACTCAAATGACTTCGTTATTAATAGGTTTAAGTAACAATATTCAATATCAAGCAGTACTTAGATAACTAATTATTTAACAAAAACTAATACGAAAAAGGTTTTTCTATAATTTAGTAATATTCGGTTATTATTAATAAATTTTCAAAAGTAAATCTTATAATAAATCTTTAAAACTATTTTTTGTTTTATATGTACATATTATATTTTGCTGTACACATTCAGACGGATAAAACTATATCATAAATAAAAAGTACGTCGCACACATTCGCTCAAAATTAAAAAGCATTCTTTATGTATAATATTCACATATTAGGTATATCGCATTTCACATATAGTTTTTATTGATCTCTCTATTAATACATTATATTTATGTATCTATAGATTTCGCATACATCCAAGAAGCTCATATACATATTTGTCATTAATTGACATATTTCTTCTATTTTATAGCCTCATCTGTGCCAATTTTATTTATATTCTGCAAGTGCTACTTGAATTCAGAATTTACATACTTTCATCAATCAAGTAGCGTGAAATATTTATGCATCAGACGATCATTCTTTTTATATGAATACTTATTCAAAATCGGTATATTTTCATCTTATATATATATATATATATATATATATATATACATACACATCTATACCTACATATAATAAAATTCTACTGTACATTCTCTGTACATTAAATTTTTTTGGAAAATCTTATTGAAATAGACATTATTATCGATGCAGAGGCCGAATCTATAGTTTTTAGAAACGGAAAAACCACTGGAAAGATTTTGATAAAATTTGGTATGATGATAACTAGTTATCCGGGTCAACATATAGGATACTTTTTACTGCGGGAAAATATCTAATCTCGAGCGGAGCGAGAGTGAGTCTTAGTAAACTATAAAATAATTTAAAAAAAAATCCACAAAAATTTTAACCTCTTAGGTGATGTGATAATGTTTTATATTATAAGAAAATGACTTTATGTTTATTTATATATACAAAAAAGTTGCTAAATAAAGATAATAAAAAACACATTAACACAAATTAAGGCATAAATTTCGATTGATTGATTGATACTTAATGATTAAGACGAAGGGATTTCTGTTTGCGACACGCAGTAATCTATGCCCTCTTGAACTTTGATGTTGTAATGGAATATAAAATTACTATAGGGTGCCCATTAAATTTTATTGAAATAATTTTCAGGTCAATGACATTATTATTAATAGTACCTACGTTCGTTCGTTTATGAATGTAAGTACTTTATTTTCTTTTTTGTAGCTTTAAATCTGTATATAGAAATAAATATGTTGCTCTGTTTGTTTGTTATGTACCTATAAGTTTTCATTGCTACATTTTTTTATTAGTATTATCAATGTACGATAATAAGGTAACACGTGAATTGTATAGGATAATATGACTTTTTTGTCAGAGTAAAATAGTTACAACAAAGGTGCTTAATGATATATACATACTTCCAGTAAAATTTATACAATTTCCTTAAGAAAGAATCATATTTCAATATTTACTCAATATCTAATACTAATAATGGGGTTAAAGTATGAAATTGCTGATTTGTACTGAAAAATTGAAATTCGTTTTTTTTTTAATTTAACATATTTATTTAATCAAAATAATTACCATTATTATCTATACATTGCTGCCATCTAATAGGAAGGTCATTTATGCCTTTGCGATAGAACTCTAGTGATCTAGATTCGACAAACTGTGTGAAAGCATTTTGTACTGCCTCCTGAGAAGAAAACTTTTTATCACGTAGAAAATTGACCAAATCACGAAAAAATTGGTAGTCCGTTGGAGCAAGGTCTGGCAAATACGGAGGGTGACGAATGGTTTCTAATTGCAGTTCCTGTAGAGTTAAAACGGTTTCTCGTGCTGTATGAGGTCTCGCGTTATCATAGAGCGACAACGGTGAAGATAGATTCATGAGTCGGGGCTGTTTCACTGCTAGTTTTGCTATCAGTGTTCGGAGTTCGGCACAGTAGACATCTGCCATTATTGCTTGACCAGATCGGAGAAAACTATAGTGAATAACACCATGCTGGGACCACCAAAAAGTTACAGTTACTAATGTTGTATTATTTAACTGAAAAAATGAATTTATTAATAGTAGATAGAAAAAATACTCTTACTTTGCTCTTTTCATCCGTATTGCTTACAAGCTAAGGTGAAAAAATAACTTTTTATATACTTATATCTACATTAAAAAAGAATAATAGCTGGGTATACCACACATGTAAGACTATTCTCTAAGAAATATATTGTGAGGAGGACATAATACTAAAAAAAATAACAGATATCGATACTACGTGTCAAGAAATAGCTTAAGATACGTGACATTATACAAAAGTGTTGGATGTCCATTTATAGTATAATGCATCGGACAAACGTTTAAGAATGATAAATCGGTACTTTTCTAAGGGCGATTCGTTCCGAACCTGCGATATAACGACAAAAGTGCGACTTAGTTCACGACACTGTCAAAAGGCAGTTTCAGAACTCAAAGTCATAAGGGATGCAGTAATATGGAACCGTGAAATCGCGGAGCTGTAACGAATCGCGGCAAAATTTCGGTTTTTCGGTCAATTCTTTAGGATTTGTACGGGCTTTCTTCGACAATTCGTCACGCTGAACGGGTGTCAGTATTACAAACACATGGTCTTTGATTTAGACTAGTTTGCCATTCAATGATCCGCAACGGTTTTTAGATTTCGCGACACATTTCACGGCTTGCGACGCGTTACATTGATGTTGACTTACCTTCCGTCACAGCTGCTAGATGCTTGTTTAATGGAATTGACTAAAGAAATAGGAATCTTAAATTTGACAATATTTCCCTGGGTAATATACGATGAGCTTTTGTCGTAATATATGAACATTACTGAAAAATGTATGGGTTGTCACAAATGATCCATAAAAGCAAGCAAATTGTGTGCTGTTTCTATATTTTGTTCACTAATCATAGTACCAACTAATGACTTACCTTCGCTTCGCTCGGGTGCGTTCCAAGGTACGTTTTAATTTTTTTGAGCGAAACCCTAATTCTTTCCTAAGATAAAAGTATCCTAAGTTACTCCTTATAATATCAGCTATCTGCTAGTAAAAGCTCCGTTAAAATTGGTCTAGCTGTGTCGGAGATTAGCCGGAACAAGACAGACAGACAGACAAAAATTTAAAAAATTGTGTTTTCTGATAAGTACCGTATATAATTCCATATGTATTTAGTATAAATCTGTTATTTTGACATTACAAACAGACACTTCAATTTTATTTATCTGTATAGTTTAATAAGTTGCAGTACTTTTGTACTCTAAAGGTTTTTAAGTCACTATTAGATAGGTACTCGTAACGATAATACTCTTAATATTTTGTTGAAAATCAGCAATATGTTATCTACTCTTTTTTAGCCATTTTAATATTAGGTATATGCACAAATACGTTTGTTCAGCTCATTTATGATTTACAAACATAGCTTATCTAATTTTAAATTGATTAACCAATTGATTCCCAACTACAATGGTCCCGTTTACCCAAAAGAGAATAGTGCATACATACTCGTACCTACCTGTAACATTTTACTTACTGTACTATATGTACCTGAGGGTTGGCAAGCGTTAGGTTGAAAATTTATTACCTATGCCAATGAGGCAATATTTATTTAATAATAAAAAAAATTTCAACGACTCACCATCACTCTACTTCTCTTCCTTTTATTTAAGCATCTCACTCATATTATATGAGTACTCATATCCTGCACTCATGTCCTGGATTAACACACAGACTGCCAAGCAAACGAAACCAAAAACAAAATGTAGTACTATAAGACTAATGTTATAAATATAAAAAAAATGTATGTGTTTGTATACTTCTTTACCTCGAAACGGCAGGACAAATTTAGATAACTATATACATATTTTAGATAGACTATGTACATATAACCTGGAACAAAAGATACGTAGGACCAAGGCATTTGATTTTGACAATTTTTGAGATAAGATATTCAGCAGATGGGGAGGACCGAACATAAAAATAGTGCAGTCTTCTCAGATTTAACAAAAAATGAATTTAATTGATTTATTAAATGTAGGATATAATTAGAGCTGTTGAATTCCTATATCAAACTACATACATGACATTTCTTCAAAACTACCGCAACCTTTGTTAACACGTAGCCTTTCAAACCCAAAGGTCTGTGAAAATCAATAGAACTTGCCACTTGCCTTGTTAAAATTCACAACCATGTTTTGTGCAAAATAGTGGTGCGTAAGACAAACAAGTCTCGCGTAAAATTCGGATAAGAATATTAATAAAAGTATAGAGACAAAAATAATATTTGCCGCTCAAATTTATATTAAATACAGTTATCAACTTTATATTCACAGTGTTAAGGTTTGAAATATGTAAATACGTTCTAATTAAAGATATTAATTATGTTTGTTCTTACAGGAAGAGTTCACGCATCAACATTTCGTCAACAATAGGTTATTAACAAAGTGCCGCTTTTAACAGTTGCCTAGAATGTACCTACTGAAGAGATCTTTTAAAGGTTGCCAATGAGGATTTCAAGCTGCGTGAGTTTTGTCAAAAACATGTTAATTTCAGATCAACATTATTAAGGGTATCGTGTATTTTCACAAAAGCTGCATCAAATTTGTTTAAAGCTAACTTGTATAATATTGCAGGTTTAAAATATATATTGACAGCTGGTCATTTTATATGAACTCGAAAATTATGCAAAAATAATATACTTATATATATATATATATATATATATATATATATATATATATATATATATATATATATGGTGATTCCACAAAAATAGAGTAACTATGTGCACAGCACATTTCACTTGATATAATTAATATTATTTAATTCCAAAATTGCTAAGTAACAGTTCACAATATGTATTATTCATACACAATTTGTTTTAAAAATAGTAATATAATATACTTCAGAAATCCTTTTTATTGACTCCAATATATATATATATATATATATATATATATATATATATATATATATATATATATATATATATATATATATATATATATATTCGATTCAATACTGATTTTAAGTAAAGAGCATTGTAATAAAACTATCTTTTCGGATTTTTTCGCGGGTTTATTTTGATTTTTGGTTCCCGACTTTCAATTGCTTTACAGCAATCATGGTCACGGGAGAGACTAAGGTGTTAGATGTCTCAAAGGCATTATACAGTTGTTAAAAATCAAAATAAATCCGAGAAGAAATCCGAAAAGATAGTTTTATTTAAATGTCTTATATTCGCGTAAATCTAAGAAAGTATTAAAGAGCATTGATTGATCTGTTAAGAAAGGTTTATAGGTCTATCAGATTTTTAGACGTAAACTATCTTTTATTTATTACAGCACTGTAGTTATAGTGGCAGTGGTAGCCCAGTGGCAACGCGCTCGCTTGGGAAACCGAGTGAAGCGGGTTCAAATCCCGGGTCTCGCACCTCTGATATTTTCATGTGCGAATCATTTTCTAACTTGATTACCACTTGCCTTACGGTGAAGGAAAACATCGTGAGGAAACCTGCATGTCTGAGAGGACCTAGCAAGTTTTCGAAAGACATGTGAAGTCCGCCAATCCGCACTTGGCCAGCGTGGTGGACTATGGCCTGATTCCCCTCGTCTTGAAGGGAGGCCCGTGCCCAGCAGTGGGACGTTAAAAAGGGCTGAATACTGTAGTTATGGATTTTAATTATATTTTATCCAAATGATAATAAAAAATAACAATTGTAAATAACTTAAATTAGATGATTTATGTAATTGATTGAAAGACAACCTAAGTAATTTTGTCGACGGTTGAATTAAATAATGGAGGTAGATACCTACTGTTTGAGAATTGTCAAATTCCAAACATTTACATCAAATGAAGAATTTTGTGCAAGTGGCCCTTTAAAATTTAAGTACCTATTTCTTATTTCTTTTTTCTGAAAATACACTTAATATTATAAAAAAATATTATAGGTACATACTTATATCGTTCACACATTTTTTTTATTAAAACGAAACACTTTTAACTTAATGAACTTTTGCTTTCAGGCATTCAAGTGTTGACTAACTTACAATAGAGAAGTGACGAAATATAAGGAAATGACAAAATGGTGCGACTCACTAAAGACTTTTTCGCAAGGGCGTGTTAAGTAGCCAGGAAGTTCTACTTTAGACCCGCCATTAGATGATCGTAAAAATGGTCTAACATAAGAATTTACTCGATATTTTTTAACAGTGGTTTTAAATTTTTTACAGAGCGGCACTTTAGATAGGGACGGGAGATCACAATGACACATTTCTTTTTTCAAAATATAGTTTTCCGCGTTATGTTTTAGATATATGTAATACGTAATTATATAAAATCAGCATTCTAGCAATCATTATATTTGACAACACGTTTGGCTCAGTTTGTATTTACCCTTCTTGCTGTGCCAGCGGTCGCGGGTTCGATTCCCGCTGGGGGCATTCATTTGTGTGATGAGCACGAATGTTTGTACTCCAGTCATGGGTGTTTATATTTACAATACCTATATATTTAAAATTATATATGTGTAGTGTAACAATTATCTGGTATCCATAACACAAGCCTCGTAGATTACCATGGAACTAGATGGTGCTGTGTGTTAATGTTTCAACATATTTATATTTATTTTATGATATTTTTATAATAACTGTAAAAATATTTTGTAATAGCTCTATCACTTAGCACTTAACTGTGCACGTGCGAGCTTTATATGTAATACTTTCATATTTGTTATCTAATGAATATTTGAGCGATATCATAGAGCTACGGGAATAATGTTAAAATGTTGACACTTTATAAATAAATAATTAAAAGTTAAGAAGTATGATTTTTTTTAAATATGACAGGACTTATTTCTAACGACATACAAAATATGTTATAAATAATAATAACTACATTATCAGTCAAAATCTTAATTATAATAATTTCTGACTCATCCAACCAGTAAGAACATAAACATGGAACATTTCGCAAGTCGAAGTCCACAAGGACGTTAAATGCCAGGATACCGTTACTTAAAACTCATAATTAGATGGTTAAGTAACACTTGTGTACTTCCGATTGTCTGTAGGAATTACTCCATTTTTGAAATTATTGGACAAATACGGGAAAGTTTTAAAATGTAGGAATAAAAAAACTTATTTATATTACTCTTCATTTTAATTTCACGTTAAAATCAATATTTACAGCAAATATATAGGTGTTTACTGCTTATGACACTTATTTAAACGATTGACCTATAAAATATCCAAAATTTACTTTAAAATTAAACATGATTTCCCCGAAAATCGACATAACTTTTCAGTTCCAAAAGTTGTTTGACTATCGATAAAATGTTCAGCCAACGTCAGTTTTCATGAATTTTTTTATAATTAAGACAATAAAGCAGACTATTATTATTCATATACATTTGTACCTTATTATAGGTATAAATCTAATAAATTATGTTAATCATTTACTTTATCATTAATCATGATGGCGCTTAATATTTTCTAAATAACATTACTTTTTACCTAATTCATAATTCCAATTCCTAAATAGGAAAGTCTTTATAATATATAAGCCTTGTCACATTACAGAAAAGCATTTTAACTGTAACATCGACGCAATCGGAAACAGCAACACACCATTAGTGGCAAATCAGTAACACATGAAGATAAAATATAAAAAATACATTCCATTTTGTTTTTATAAAACATGGCTACAAGTGAAAAAATATCTGCACGTGTAGCGAAGGCAATTTTGTGCGGTTTTAAATTACAGCATACCTTTTTTAAGCGGAAACTGCAGATTTTTGGGTGTTGACAAAAAGAACGGAGGAATATTTTGACAGTTATCTACTTTGCAAATGAGATGTTGATGCAAATAATGGTGCGGCAGATTCAAAAGAATGTTTCATCTTTTACTAGTATGTTTAAAACTTTTACGTTTTAGATTCTTAGTTCAAAGTTCATTAAAATCGAGTGATATTTCACATAATATATGGAGTTATAATTACTATCATACATACTACACGGTCATATTGTCCTAAGGCTAATATTACGTGAAAAATATGTAGTATACACATTAATAGTATCGCTTTGACTAATTTCTAAATATTTTACTATAAAAATATATGCCTTAGCCAAAATAAATATAAAACTACATTTGCAACTACCATCAGTTAACAAAATAAAAAACTTCAATACCGGTGCGGTCATTTTAAGCATCCAAAGAACATACAAAAATCTTGAAATATAAAAAATCTTATTCAAAAGCGTTTTCGGTTAAAAATTGCTTTATCTATCCTTACAAAACTCTGATCCGTATTTTTTGATCTTGTAACACAATACGAGCTGACCGAAATTTAAAAAAACCAAAAAGTCTCCGAAAAAATTTAATTGTATTGCAAAATTTGGGCGACTAGCCTCAGGGCAGGATCACAGGAAATGACGGAGCGGCAAAAACTCAATAGAAGCCTACGAAGTGTCTACGATGTGATGGATCGACGTAACACAATCATTCGCTACGACATCGCTAAGACGGTTAAAGTGGCCCTTAAAAATGAAGTGATATTATTCAATTTCATGCTCGTGAAATTTAAACTTTATATCCATTTATAATATACAATCAAATTAAAACCTTATCATCCCTGAGTAAGGTACAAAATTTTTGTTAGCTAGCATTGATTTAAATATTTTTTGCAATTTATAACTGTTAAAACCACAAGCAAAATTGAACTCTAATCTCTTAAGATATAGATTACTTTTATATATTTACATATTAGATGATACATCGTTATATAGATCGAAGTCTAGTGTAACCAAATAGTTGGAACACGTGTTAGATGGCCACTAGAAAACCATTGGAGCTTGTTTACGGGATTCGTGATAACAGCGACCCTTTAACATGAACGTGAGTTGAGTTACATTATGGAGATTTTAATATAAGAGCTGACTTTTACTGAAAATGTCTATTTAATCTTGTTCTGAAAAATGTAGAGTTTTACTTTTAATAGTTCTTTATGGAATGTTTTAAGTTTTTATTAAAACATAAATTAGTATATTATAATAAAATGTATTTTCATATCGACAATTGCTATAAAAAATACAGCATACCCTAAACTCGAAACCGCTTTAAGCTCTATATACTATACCAACCGTATTATATAATCTTTAAAAACTTTTGAAGCGTCAGACACAAAGAATTTAAAAAGTGGGCGTTACTTTTACTGTCATTTTACTTCAGGCATAATAGGTGGCGGCATCGGGTCGAACTATTATCTAAAAAAGAAAAAACCTTGCCCGCCTTAACAATCGAAATGTTAAAAGGAAGCGTAGCCTTGCGAATCTGAGCAATAAATTCCTTTTGATTGAATTTCGGACTCACGCTGAGCCATAGGGGCTCATTATATTCCTAATAATTTTACATTTTTTTCCCGCAACACACTTTTTACATTGGTATATTGTTAAATCCTTATCACGAACTAGTTGTGAGTAGGAATAAGTTTACTAATAAATAATAATATTAATGCTAAATGCTAATATTTCAAAATAAAATATTATTAGATAAATTCGTAAAATTATTTTAAGAGTAGGTAACAAATTTTTTAAGTGCTATTCTTCGTAAAGAAAAACGTACCTACTGTTTAATTACGTACTTTGTAAACTAAATAAAGCCCATCATTATTTCTATATATTTTTTATATTTATTTAGTCGATACCTATATAATTTTAATTTTTTTTAAGATTTTTATATTTTTGAATATTTAAATATGGTAAATTATTAATATGTTTTTACACTTTTAAAAATTAACAATGAAACACTATCGAATACACACTCCTTGTAACAATAGTTTTCTTCCAAGATCCTTCCTTAAGGATCTCTGCTTCGCCAAACTTGTGAATGACCTGCGTATGCGCAATCGATTATCCAACGGTTCTTTGATGTAAGTAGCGGATACCGTACAAGGCTTCCCATTTTACATGTAAAATTTCATTTTTTTTTTTTTTTTGTATCTCCAAAGAGGATAATTCGTACTTCCTTATTATCTTTCCGAAGAAGTACATGAATGAAATATTTTATGCTGATTTGATACGGATAAATATGGATGTTATTAAGATCCTTTTGTGATAGTCGTTCAAGTGTATTCAAGTATTTTTTGAATACGTTATGCTTAGTGAAAATTAATTTTTCGAGTTTACATTATTGGTTTCGTACAAAGCTTCTTCAACGGCACCTAAAATATAAGATTGTATTTAATTATAAGAAAATTGATACTGCTGGTGTTGATGATTGATTATTATATTTCAATATTCATGCCGTATTTTTGGAAGTCAAGAGGCATAAAAACTTAAATTGCACATTCTTCTAGTTACAAAGGTTTTGGGTGAAAAAAAATCGCCCTATCAATAAACTTAGCCTATTTATCGAACACCAAAATCCGACAAATCTTAACTAAATAAAAACTAAATTCATGTACCTATACGTTTGCTGCCGCCATTTTGTGATAAATAAACATATATTTTGTTTGCAAAGATAACAAGAGTCAGTCCGAATCGAAAAACAAATATGTGCTTAACGTTCAAGGACGAGACTGTTTAGATAACTCGGAAGACCCTTCACTGGTATAAGACCCTGGTTTTTTACTGGTAGCATTAGGGGCGTAATACCTATTTAACGATTTAATACGTCACGATGTTGTTTTTATCAGGTAGTACCTCTATGTTGCCAGAAAAATTAAATATTTAAATGTCACGTTTATACATATTAAGATTTTTTAAGTTCATTCTATATTTTAAATTTAACAGTACTATTTACGTAAAAAAAAAAGTTATCTATTATCATATTTGTTTTAATTTATTATAAAAGGTACACATGTGAACTCTTTGATTGATACATTTCCTATAATCTCAAAAAATCAACAAAAACCTGAATGTACCTGGAACCTTTTTACATTGTTTTTTTTTTTTATTTTGCATAAATACTTGACTTATGTTCCTATGTCCCCTAGGTGAGGCAGAGGGCGTCCACAGAGCAACGCTATCCCGTTCGGTCTTGAAGTTCGCGTTTCATTTCGCTCCAGGTTTTTCCGATGGCCTTCGCTTCATCAATGATAGTCCGCCGCCAGGTCTGTTTTTGGACGGCCACGTTTGCATTTTCCTTGGTTATTCCACTTTTTACTTGATTAAAGATTCAATAAATAATAATTGCATTATTAATGATTCTTTTATATAATATATGTATGTATATATCGATAATAATGACTATTTCAATAAGATTTTCCAAAAAATATTTAATGTACAGATTCGGCTTAGTTACAATTTTATTATATAAATAGATTTATTTTTAGTAGTAATAACATTTACTTATAATTAACCTTTTACTAATAATTCTATGGTTTACCGCTAACCGATGGCCAAACCAATCTCCATGAATTTAGTATAAGGATAGCTTGCAATTTGCATACTCAAAACGGTCAAAATCTATCTTCTATCACAGAAAACAAAGAGGATATTTAAAACATTTACTTCGATATTCATAGATTTTTATAAGGCAGAAGATATGTTAAGCATATAAACACAAAATAAATAATAATCAATAATATAATCTAATTACCACAACATATCGGACCCCATAATTCAATTAGGCCGTGTAAATAGGGATACATTCCTAAGGGCCCATTCAGAGTGCACGTGCGACAACAATCACTAACCCGCTGCGGGTCGCGAGAGCTCTCACAAAGCTGTCAAACTATTGAGCCTAGGTGTGAGCATAATGGCGCAGTAAGCGGTCATTTGAAGTCTCTTGATCTTTGATTTCAACATAAGTTATTTTATGTTACGTTTTTGTAAGTCGAGTAATGTAATTAAATTGGGTATACCTATGTTTGGTAATGTAAGATTTGTTCGACCTTTTCTCAAAGGATAGGCACATAACAATTTCCGGTATTATGTAAAATATATAATAGAAGTTTATATTTAGTTTTATTTATTTTTTTTTTTTGAAATTTTTGATCTTTAGGAGTATTTATATGATTTGAAATAAAAGGAGTAAGTATTAGATGCTTATCATTGTCTAAACTAATTTTATTGAAAATGAAGTTGGTGTGTAGAATGTAGGTGGTAAACTCCGGGACAACTCAAAAGGGCTTTACTATAAGCTACTTTATGATCTGAGTGATTTATTTTATAACCTATATTTACTTTGCCGTAGGATTTATGTTTAGTGTTTAATGTAGGTAGTAGTTAAACTAAATAAATTATAGTGACGCAAATTTCTTACGCAAAATTTTGATAAGCTTTTTTCACTATTATAATAATATGTACATAGTTTATCTGGCCGAAGGACGCCTGTTTCCGCGCAACTTTGTAGTTGCTTAGTAGTTAATTATGCGTCAGATTGGTCATAGATTCGTTCTCTATCTATTTAAAGTCATTTAATTAAAGTTTTTTTTTTATTTTATATTTACTTATTTTCAACTTTGCCATAGTTTATATATTGAGTGTTTGACATACCTAATAGTAACTGAATAAATTACAATCATGCAAGTTTTTATGTCCAAAAAGCTTTATCAGCATTATATTAATTGTTATTAATATTTACTAGTACCTATGCTATTACAAGCAACAAATATGCTGTTTGTTATGTTGTGCCCAACAAAGATATAAAATTAAAATTATACAAAATACTTCAAAATTATTTTAATTTATCATTATTTAAATGATTCCTTCCATTCGTAAATGATATCAATTTTAATAGAAACAAGTAGTAAAAAAATGTTATTTAATATATTATTATAAAGATAATAATATAAAATATATCGCTATTATAGAAGCCAATGATTATAATTTACAAATTGTTGTATCATTTTAATGACCTCCTTAGCATATGATTTGTAAAAATATCGCTTGTAAAAATAATATTATATGCTCATTTTAAATAAACCTTATTGCTAATGCAATATGGTTTACTTTTCTGTTACAATAGATTACTGAGTTATCAGGAACCTACCTTAACAACTTGTAGTGTATCCTAAATTATCTATGTAGGAAGTTTGGACCCATTCACAAATAAAATTTATTTTTATTACGATTTAGTACAATATTTGATTTAAATACATCGTATAGGATGGTGGTATCTCCAAAATTCCTAAAAAAGATTACATTCAGACCCAAGGCTGTATAGAAACAAACCTGTCTCCACTGGGGTATAAAGTCAAGTCATCCAATGACGGACATGCGCACCAAAAATAAGAAACACATCCTTTTTACTATTAATTTCAAGTGCTAATACAAACATGACATGAGACACTCATCAATCATCAATCATCAAATAAAAGGGCTTTTAATAAATAAATACTTATTCTACTTTACGTTTACGTTGTCAAAAACGAAGTACAATATCTATATTGAGCCCAAAAATGAAACAATGAAAAATAGATTAAGCAGTTTTAAATATAACCTACCTCAAGAATTTATAGTATAAAGTATATTAACTATTAAGTGCTTCATGTAGTATCCACACGGGAAGCTATAAAGAGTCAAGAGATTTATATCTTCCTCCATACTTGGTATTAGTAAACTTTTTAATTTAATTTATATCAAGTATTAATATAGAGTAAATCTATTTTAAGTAAATATATACTAATACTATTAATACAAAAATATACCTAACACTCATAAATAAGTGTAATACTGATGCTAATTTATAAGTTTTATATGCAAAATCATGTTTATGTTAATTAATATGTCACATTAACAAGTAGATTTACAATAAAATTAATAATCAAAACTTACTTAATGACTTCACTCAATTATAAAAAAAGCAGCCATGAGGATTTTCATCTGGACAAATTTCATCAAAATCTGTCCAAGGATTTTCTTGTGATATGTTCTCAGACAGACAGATAGACATACAAAGAGACAGACAGACAGACAGATAAACAAAAATTCTAAAAAGTCTAGATTCGGCTCCTGTATCGATAATAATGACTATTTCAATAAGATTTTCCAAAAAAAAATCGTATGTACAGGTTCGGCTTAGTAACAATTTTATAACATGCATAGATATATGTTTTTGTTTTTGTATATATGTTTTGGACTATGCAATTTATACTTATTAGATGATTTCTTTTCTAGTTTTAGAGTACATAACTCTTATTCACCGTTATCCTCTTCTCGATGGAAACTCGATCATCTTAACTATACTTATAGGCCACGGCTGTCTTCTAGATGCAGTAATTTACAATTACAGTAACTTTGCCACTGACTTTCACAAAATTCTTTAAGAAGCTATTAAGCTAAGTTTTGTAACATTTTAAATACTTAAACTCCTTGCAATAATTATGATACAGAGCAGAAAGAAATAATTCTAAGCAAAAAATTAAGCAGGATATTGTTACTTAGAATAGCGCGTGGTAAATACAATAAAGTATTGAGGGTGAGCACAATATATTAAGTGGCGAGTTAAGGTGTGGTGGTCTTGCCTCCCGCGGAGACGTCGTGGACGTGCAAACATAGTCGCCTTTGCTCGCTAAATCTCTTGTTAAGGTTCGGTTTCATCGTAAATATCATTCATTTTAAATTTATTCATTTATTTATGTAATATTATAATTTATTTTAAATTTTATGAATGTTTAAATTTGATAAATAAATTATATCATAATTGGCATGTAGGATTTTTTTCAGCTTATCGCCGTCCACTGTTAGACGAAGCTCTCCCCCGTAGAACGTCAACCATCCCGATCTTGCGTAGTCTTCATCTATTCGTACCAGTCGCAAATCATCGGTCAACCGTGCCATAGGATATCCAACACTACGTACCTATGCCTAAGCGTGGTCTCCACTCTAACGCGTGTCGGCTCCATCGGCCATCTATTCGCCTGAAGACATGATCATCTTAATTAAAGAAAATCTAAAAACATAAACTTACCATAAGCATAAAAAATGTAAGTTATTGCACAAAATAGCGAGATAACACAAACATAATAAAAAGAAATTGAAAGATATGCGATTATATCTAAAAGGATAGCACAACAAGTAAAAGCATACTAAACATAAAATATTATATACAATTTATGCTTTAAATATTCTAGTAATAGAAGTATGCTGAAATACCTACAATTATTTATATCAAATTCTACAAAAAAAAACAATTTATTTTTCTTCTGACGAAACTCACCCTTAATATTGTCCTCGTGACTCGCAGGAAAACGCTAACTGTCCCGCAGGGGCTTTGTTTCTTTCATTCGTAAGGCAAATATTGGGGCAGGCTCTTTCAGAGTTTGCAAACAGAGCGACTGGGTGGCGACCAACAAAACGTTTCTTAGAAAATGCGTGACAACTCTCCAAATATAGTGATTATCTAATTGTCTGCGCACCTGGGCTTATATAGTCCTCAACACGAATGTCATTTTTAAGGCTGCTTAATTGATGGCCACTCATTGTATGTGTTGGACAAGTCGCGAACAATTTTTCTGATGTACACCTGGTTTTCCTGCAGCTCGAAACAATAGGATCTTAGGTATTCTTTGTGATTTAATGTACTTAGAATAGTAATAAGTAATTGTAACAAACCTTGTGTTATTATCCCTTCCTGTCTTACTGTACCTACATACTAATATTTAATATAAAATAAATATTTATTACAAAAAATATACATATTCTTTCAGTAAAGTAAATTTAGGTAAATTTCGTGTGGCAATATCTGAACCCTCAATAATAATAACTAATAATGGGTAAAGTAATTTTTAAAAGTCACGCCCTAAAATGGTAGTTGCGAATATTAACCTCAGACATGCAGGTTTAATCACGGTGTTTTCCTTTACCGTAAGACAAGTGATAATCATATTAAAAATGATTCGGACATCACAACGTCAGACGTGCAAGCCTTAGGATTTGAACTCCTTTCATCTTGTTTTCCAAGCTAGTGTGTTACAACTGGACTACTTAAGAACATTAGTTAGACAAAAACAAATCTATCCCATAGGAACTTTACATTTCTCCGGGATGATATATAGTCTATAGCCTTCCTTAATAAACGGGCTATCTAATGCAAAAAGATTTTTTCAAATCGGATTAGTAGTTCCTGAGATTAGCGCGTTCAATCAAACAAACAAATTCTGCCTCTTTATAATATTAGTATAGATATATTACTACTTTGTGGTACCTAGATCAATAATTTTCAGAGTAATAAAATCTAAAAAAATGCTACTCTCAAGTTTTTTAATAAAGATTAAAGCAATCTATTTTTAAGATCCTATTTAAGATAGTGTTGATATTTAATTCACAATATTTATTAATGGATGGCTATTCCATTCCTGTAAGTAAATCTTTAAAGATGTTAGCAGTTATTTTCTTATTTTAGTAGTTTGACTTTTATTTCTATCTTTTTACATAATATAAGGCTTTGTTTCTCCAAATTTAAATTTAAAAAAAAACTATAACAAGTTCATAAGAAGCAATTGCGGTTGTTATATTTTACTGTTACATATTTTCCATAACTTTAGTTCTCATTACTAGTGGCTAGTTTATATAGCATATTTTGCGTGGAATGATGCGAAAGAAAATCGCATAAAAACTCGAAAACACGCATTTTCCCAGACTTAAGACTCGAAATCTAGACACTAGATCCATTTTTCGCCCTCGAAAACCCTCACATACCTATAATATATAAGCATATCGTAAATTAAATTAAAATATTTTATGATTTTCAAAT
Source organism: Argynnis bischoffii washingtonia (assembly GCA_033884665.1). Classification (NCBI taxonomy): domain Eukaryota; kingdom Metazoa; phylum Arthropoda; class Insecta; order Lepidoptera; family Nymphalidae; genus Argynnis; species Argynnis bischoffii. Next base: position 9,721,742 of record CM066624.1, on the reverse strand, counting down.
AAAATTTATATTTGAAATCAATGACACAAATTAAAGCAAGCTATGATGAAGTTTATTTATGTCAAAATATTTATATTGTTTGCTATTTTATATTGTTGAATATTATTTTCAAATATAGAAACATTACCATTAAATAAAATAATACCTAATCTTTCTAGCGTACCTTGACGTCGTTACAGTGAAGGAATAGACTAACAAATTAAACTTAGTTAGCAAATGGAACCCTGAGAAAGATAAATGTAATTGTGCACTTATAAATTCAGTGTTTTAATTCATTTTAAATAACATCGATAACAAAGATTATATATTACTTATACTTAATAAGTAAATAAAACAGAAAACAATATCAAAGAACTATCTCTTTAAGAGATTTATTTATTTATTTTGAGAGATTTTCTCTTTAAGAGACCAAAAATTCTTGAGTTTTTTTTTCTTACGCTCAAGCGTGAAATAAAAACAACAAAAGCGAAAGTTTGTATATGTGTGTATATTTGTTACTCTTAAAACGTTTAAACGAATTTGGATTACGAACGAAATTAAAACGTATGACGCAAAGACCTTGGAATAACACATAAACTACTGTTTGGCACCTAAGGACGACCAGAGCGGAGCGACGCGACAGTAAGTTTTTAATGAATATTTGAAAATATTATTTTTTAGTTATTTGATAAGATGTAATATTATGTTAAAAGCGTTACGGTAACTTAACGTGTTGAGTGACGCGGGAACACCGGTGGTTCAGTTAACAATTAATTTCTTAGAAATTATCCTGGAGTGGATAATAATAATAATACTAAAAAATAATTATAATAATATAATAATATTAATTAATATAATAATATTATTTATTTATTAATAATACTTAATATATCATTTCCTATTCTCATTATCGATATATTCGTTTAATACAATATTTATTGAAATAATATTTGAAAGTCCTTGTAGCCAAACCTAAAGTAACCGTAATATTCATACATAATATTTGTTGCCTCTATCACAATGAACACAAACCTCTTCTATTCGTCTTATAGTAACAAGAAAGATACCTTTATGCCTTCAAATCTCAACAATGACATCGGCCTATCCTTTTTGGCCAGTGTTTGGTTAGCTGCAGGCTTATTGTCGACTCGGAAATCAATTTACGATAATTGTCATTTATTATGAAATAAATATGATCCTTTATACCATCCTCTTTTGTCAGATTCGTCTCTAAAAGGAGATCACGTTTTTCATTCAATATGGAGCATTCAGCGTAAATAATTTTTATATATTGAAAAATTCATCCGTGCGTTGAAGAATGACCGTGTATGGCGTTTGACAATAATTATATCAGTATACCTTTAGGGTATATTAGGCGGAATGGAATGAGTAAGACGAAGCAAAAGAATGTTTTCTCAGCTTTTAAGCAGATGTAACAAGCATTTATATTCAATTTAACGTAATTTATCTGGTAAAATTACTTTTTATGAAAATTTAATTTTGTAAGCGATGAAGGAGCATGTACAAAATGACCTACCTGATTTGTACTTAAGTACCTACCTCTTAAAGTATGCAAATCTAAAAATTAAAGTCCTTGTAATAATATCAATAACTAAAAATTTAAGAAATTATGAAGAGAAAAAAGTTTGATCACAACGACAAAACCTTCAATTAACGTCTTCCTTTCTTACGCATTTTATAACCAAAGATAAATTATGATCACGTTTGCAATGATAAAATATTCAAAATATCATGAGGGTACGCCCACTATGTTCTTCTATTGAAGTATGTGCTATATCAGGCTACGGGGTTTTTTTAAAAGCTTGGAAGAATCGAAATTATATCTTTATACAATTACGTTTAAAGTATAAAAATCGAAATTGCAATTATTGTGTATAAAACATCTATCTATATAGTAATAAAAAATCGATTTATATACATACGTGTATGATATAAGATCTTTAATAATTCATATCATTGTTACTGAACCTGCTTTTGTGATTAAAAATATAAATAAAAAAATATTACATACACAAAAATTATTAATTTACAACACACGTGCTTTATATTCGTGATACAAAAGATCAAATACGTGTCATTCATTATTAAAGATACATAATAAAATATGGAATCGTTCAATGAAATGCCTCGCTTGAATTGCCAAACGTTCGAATTGACTTTAAAGCGAATTTGTCTCCATTTAAAACGCTAAAAGGTCCATTAAATCGCTTTTTGTCCCCCATTGATTTGTAGTTGACTGCAACGATATAGTTTTATACAGAGTGCTACAAAAATTAAAAAAATATATTTAAAAAATGATATATAAAAAGAAACTTTATATATATAATATACCTAATTATAACAATAATAAGTTACGAGTAAATAAGACTTTAATGAGAAAAAGAAAATGAGAATCTAAACACAATTTGAGTAAGAATCTACATGAAATTTATGATTTAATTGTTTTATGTATTTGCTTAATATTTCTAAAGACCTATTAAAACCAAGAAAAACCTTTATTCTACTTTAACATATACCAACCAGCCTGTATAGTAACCATCGTTTAGTAAGATCGTTGAACGATTAAAATAACAAAGGACATAACAGCATCAATGACAGCAGTCAGAGTCGCCATAGATTCTGCTTGAAGAAATCCTTTCACCTATTTATATGTAGCGTGAATATATATTAAGTTGTTGCTATTAAGTTATAATGTCTCTACTATTATATTAAGAACACCTTTTGTATCCAAAATATTTGGCATTTTGGCTCAAGTTTTGGCTGAGATAAATTTTATGTTAGAAATAATATTTTGTACGACATATTAAGGTTTTCTTCGGAATTATGTTGTCTTCGTGTATACTACAGATGGAAAAAACAGGATGCTCTCTTATTTTCTGCTTTTAATAAGTATGGAAAGATAGCGTGTGCTGAATGATGATCAATGTCAAAGTCATAACTAGGCTTCTTTCAATCAGACTAATACAAAGACTCTCTAACCTCAGGAGTTAGTCAAATATTATATCTGCACGAACTGTTACGAATTTCTATGTCTCATTAGCGTATGAAGTCATTTTATAGTATTTTAATAAAACTGTAGCATGAAAATTATTTATTTATTCTTACCCACAACAATAATGTCAACTATAAAATTATAGTAACTCGACAATTTAGAATATTCTGATTTTTTAATATTAAAATATTATATTATATTTCTATATAACAGCAAGTTTTACGTCTTGACGGGGAACTTTAAATGAAACCTATATTATAATTTGTTTAGAAAAATATTTGTGTATTAAGTATTAGGGGAGACCGGGGATAGTTGACTACTTTTTTACTAAATCATTTATATATTTTGTGTTTTAATATATATAGACAATTAAACCACAATAATCGATAGGGAAACTATTAACCTCATAAAAAATAATAATATTTTGTTCTTAGTTTAATATAATGGTCATGATTTAATGCATTTAACAGAACACTAACTCTTTAGTCAATCTACCCCTGGTCCGGGGTAGGTAGACTATATGCCAGGGGTAAGTCGACTTATGCACCAATAAGCGTCAAATCATGAGAAGAGAATCAAATAATAAAACATTTATTTAATATAATTGAGCCCTTTACTTAGAAAAAAGAATAATTTGACTTAGGTACAGTCATTTCTTATATAGTCTTTAATAAAATTATCAATTTTTTCCTTCATGTTTAGATTAGATAAAGGCTTAAAATTGAGGAATATTTCTGATTCTAGAAGACGTAAGTTTTCTGGTGTTTTGAGGTTTTCTCTCAGTTCCGCTTCTTATAGAAAGTTTGACATATCATCAATTATAATAGAAGGTGACTCACATTTCGTACTTAAAGATCTAGTATGAGAGGGAATTGCAGTAGTAATCTGATCAATAATTGCAGAAAGACGCTGGAATTATTGTTTCAGTCACAGTATGTAGATCAGATATTGAAACCTCGTCGACAATAGTTGAACTGTAAGATAATAAGTCGATGGAACAGCAACTGTTGAAGTATTAGCAACATCATAGGAGCTAGACATCGGCCTATCTGTCACATAAGATCCACTAAACTCTAAATCAGGAAATATATTCTCATTTTGTGGTAAAATCCTGGTTACTCTGTATCCTGACTGAATATTATCAATAGTAGCAGCCAATGGTAGTGATGTTTTAAGTAACTCCGGTATATCATAAATTGTAATCGTTTTTATCCGGATTACTAGCCAGCCAGTTGTCACTTGCTCTGTTGATATATAAAGTTTTCTTCTTTTATCCATTCAGATGGATTAGCATTACCTTCTGATCCTATGGGGCTGCCTTTAACAAAATGGGACTTATAATGTACCCGTGAAAATACAAAGAATGGTGGTACCATGTTTCCAAGAGCTGAGATAGCTGTAGCAACTGTCACCAGTGTACCCCTCTAAGAAAATGTCATTTTACCCAGATTTTTAATACTAGGTCGATCTATAACTCTATTAGGTACGTTTACGGTTGGAAGACCCGTCTCGTTGACGTTCCAGATATCGCCAGGGCTTAGATTCAAACGTTTGTAAGCAACAATGAAGTTAGCGAAAAATAAATTAACGTTATATTTGTTAAATGTGTAAATTTGTACCCCTTGATAGGCTTGTTGCTTGAGGTGACCGGATGAATAAAGAAGGATGACTTAGTCTAAGTTCGGATTATGTTTTAATTGTTTTTAGTTTAGCCACGTAACGATGTAATGTTTTATAAGGAATCTATTACTGTTTTGAAGTTGTATTAATTCTATTTTTGTCTTAAATGATTACATGACCAGCTATTTTAACGATATCTTTTAGTGTATCGGCTCGTTCAGTAATTCTTTTATAGGTCCTGATTGTTCTATAGTAACAAAATTACTATCCTTATTAAAAATCCAATAAAAGGTTTATTTTGCGTGTTGTTTTCAACTCCAAATTTGATTGGGGTTGGTTGACTAACTATTCAACCAGCCCCAAAAAAAATTGGTCTACCAGCCCCAGATGCTATTTTATGTTTCGATGGCATGGTTAATCTAAACACTGCCGGCGATTAGAAAAATAACATATGAAATATGATAAACATGCATTCATCAAACACTTTGACTAATAGACTAATGGTTCACATAAAACGTGTAGGCATCAGATCAAAAAATATGCTATGTGGAAATATTACTTACATGATAAAAAAACGAAAATCGTGTCACTGCTCCAATACGACGTGCGACCGCGGTGCGGTGCTTCGGACGGCTGAGCGGGGTGTGGAGCCTAATATACTGCTGTGATTGAATGGCGCAACACTTGGACTACCAATGAGTTATTGGCAGTTAGTCTACCTACCCCTATAGTCAACTATCCCCGGTCTCCCCTACCCACCGACTTAAACGTACTTCTCTTGGGTGCGTACAGTAGCTACGTGTTACTCTATGTCATAATCTGCTGTGTACACTGTGTCTGCTGTATATTTGTATATTGTACACATAATGTCGTCCTGACCAATTTTGGCCACGGCGGCCAATCAAACTTTGTTTTCTCCTGCTTAATCTATACAGATAAATAAAATTGAAGTGTCTGTTTGTAATGTCAAAGTAACAACTTTTTACTAAATGCATTTGAAAGTATATACGGTATGTATGTATTCAGCCCTTTTTAACGTCCCACTGCTGGGTCACTTGCCTTACGGTGAAGAAAAACATCGCGAGGAAACCTGCATGTCTGAGAGAACCTAGCAAGTTTTCGAAAGACATGTGAAGTCCGCCAACCCGCACTTGGCCAGCGTGGTGGACTACGGCCTGATTCCCCTCGTATTGAAAGGAGGCCCGTATATACGGTACATATAAGAAAAAACACATTTTTTTTTTTTGTCTGTCTGTCTGTCTGCCTGTTTGTTCCGGCTAATCTCCGAAACGGCTGGACCGATTTTCAAGGGACTGGCAGATAGCTGACGTTAAAAGGAGTAACTTAGGCTACTTTAATTTTAGAAAAAGAATTAGGGTTCCGCTTAAAAAATCCACTGATGTCGTGTCTGCCACGACCTTTAAGTACATTGAAAATGAATCTGCCAAATGAACTGAGTTAAATTTTTAACATATTAATTACTAGCAGAACCCGTGGTTTCGCCCGCGTTCAGACTATTAAAAAAAGTCTTTGGCTTGTCTATGTTATAACTAAACTAATATAATTTGACAGCTGTAATATTTTCAAATGTGTGAGTATAATTTTGACTCGCGCATCGAGAGTTCCGTACCGCTAAATATTGTGTTGTATTTACACACTAAAATAATTTTTTTACACAATAGATACTTTAGTATTTCTTTGCTCTCTTCTTCGCCTTTTCTCTTCGCCTTTCCTCTTCGCCAGTCTTCTTCGCCTGTCCTCTTCGCCAATCAATGCAATCTTCGCTTGTCTTCTACGTTAATCTTCTTCGGCCGTCTTCTTTGAATGTCTTCTTTGCCTGTCTTCTTCTCTTCTCTTCTCTTCTTCTCTTCTCTTCTCGCCTCTTCTTTTCTCTTCTCTACCGCGCTCATGCGCTCTTTGCGCGTAAACTCCGCGTCACAAAGGTACAACTTCTGAATAACCCATCAGTAGTACACGCCTCCAATATTTTTTAAATGTAGTCCAGAGTCATATCTCTAGGGCTTTTTTTCAATTTTTTCGATATCTTATTTCGTTTTTGAGATACGATTTGCCTCAGACTGAAGCCGAGCGAAAAGCGACCGCATTTTTCACATTTTTTCGATTTAAAAAAAAACATCTTTTGAGTGTTTTCAATTATTTTTTTTGCATTTTTTAGCCCTCATTCAGACGCGTCTTTTAACATCCCCATCAGCCACGTAGTCTCAAAATTCACGACACCAGGGTGATGTCGCATTTTTCCTGAAAATTGGGCCTATACCGAAACGACAAAAAAAAAAACATTTTCAATGTTAAAAATGAAAACGTACCGAGGGACGTAAGTAGCTAGTTCATAATAATTATAATTTACTTAGGCCTAAGTAAACGTATATGAGTTTTTTTCTTTTATGCTAATTGCTTAAATCTTATATAAGTAGGTGTAGGTATGTTTATTTATGTTTTATGTCAAGTTTCCTTAATAAATAAATATAATAAATATAAAACAAATACTAAATATATAAACTGTTTTTTAATGAAGTACTTACTATAAACCCTATAATGCCATAGGTTACTTAATCGTTTCTAGCACGATAAAACAACTTTAGAGGATCATTCGTAAGACATCGCAAACATTCTATGAATCAAATTAAGTCAAAATAATTATTTATTTAAACAGACTTATACGAACACATTTTACATTTTCAAACATTAAATTAAATGTCAGTATGTGTACTCGTCAGGAATCTATCACCGGCTCGGTCACTTTACAACATTTTTTAAAACCAAAATAATGACCTTTGTTATTTTTAGAACAATACAAATACCTACATTATTTGTATTGTCTTTTTATAATTACTAAAATTATAATCTATATATAGTTTAAGCATCATTATAAAGAAGCCGATATCTATATCGTAACAACCGAATAACTTACATTTATAAAAAAATGTGTTTATAATATCCAATTTGACTGGCGTGAATAGCCATCCACGTGTACCACCGACTTGGTCCATTGTGAGAGTCTGTATAGATTAGACCCTGTAGATCACTGATAACATCTAAAGCACAAGATCAGATAAGCTACGAGACTTATTGTCTAACAAACTCAAGAGCCCAATAGTATTGAGTGGTTCTTCTTAGTTTTTTCTCAAATTGTTCGGGAATACTGACAGCATTTGAGTCAATCACTGGCTTTGTATTTAGCGGTACTTCGTTGGGGAAAATACGTTCTTTTGTTTATTTTTTGCAATCAATGGCCCATTGAAGTGGCTTTGGTAATGTTGAATCTGGATGGAGCTACCTAAAATCAATAGTAGTCAGTCTATCTTGGTGTTTTATGTAAAACTTTCTTTTAATGCCATTTATATAACCATATACTTAATTACATAATAACAGATTATATAAATTAAAATTTAACAACACAGCTAGTACATATATAATGTTAAATAAAATATTAATTTGAAAATCTTAAAATCACCTATTTTACTTTTAGAAATTATGTATCTATTCTAAATAAGTATCTACTCATTTCAAGAGTATAATATTTTCTACTTGTCAAATATTTTGTCTGACACCTCCTTAAAACTTCTTAGAAGAGCGGCACTATTTAAAAGGAAGTAATCTTGGCCAAACAATTTAACCTTCGGATTTAACAATTTAACATAGCTCCTTTACATTCCAGGCGTGATTGGGCGGGGCGTTGGAAACCTAAGGCGGTGACGGGATATTTGGTTTGTAACAATTTGTGCTATTAATTACGTAGGCGGACGTTTACACTTTAAGAAATAGAAATTCTCATAACACCAAATGCAGATGTGCCTATTATTTTGATGGAAAATGTGGATAACCAACAGGAAGGTTTTTCAACTTCTTACTAATAAATATACACCTAATACACACACAAACACACTACAGTGTAACAAAAACTATGGCTTTTACTTGCACAATTTATATGCTAGAGTACTAAATCTTCTACTGTGTGTCCTTGGTACCTGTTAAACATACCTTATTTATAATATAAACATCCCTCATTTATTAATGTATTATACATATTTAGACAAAATGATCGTACTTAAACTCGGAATAGGTCCATCTCATCTTTTCTCACATATTCAAAAACCTTTTTTTTCATGACCTTATTACTATACAAACACATACTTACTCATACGTTACTAAAAACTAAAATCTAAACAAAATAATATTAGGTTAGATTTAGCAGCTGACAGTGATTGAAAACTGTTAATGAGAGCTGCTTATAGTAAAAATATTTTATTTAACACCTGCCTATAAATAACATATTTTACTTTTGAAAGTTTTATAATCGTTTCTATACAAACTAGCCAACTACCCAGGCGTGATAGGGCGGAGCGCTCGAAACCTAGGGCGGGGACGCCTTTTACGTATAAGATGAAGAATTCTAATAATTAGTAAGATTAATTACATAGGCAGTGGGTGGACACCTTTAAATAAGTGCGTTTGATGTTAACGCTTTTAATGAGTTAAGTAGAAATTATTAAAACACAACATAATATGTACTTTCTTAGATTTACGCGAAAATTTGAGATTTTTAATAAAACTAAAATGAAAATAAATCCGCGAAAAAATCCAAAAAGTTTTATTTAAAAACATAATAATTTAAATTTGATGTTCCTGAATCTTTTTTTTCTTGAGATTCTTTACATCTTTTTGGGTCTATTTTTCGAAAGACTTTAAGTACTTAGACCCAACTGATTAGACAGCTTTCACGAACCCAATATTATAAGAGTCCACATCGCTGTCTAGGCAATCGAAGCAGTTTTTGAGTTCCAGTTGAAAGCTTTCGGAGTTTTGAATTTGGCGTGGCACTGATTGGAGCGTGGACTTCACCAGTCAAGACCGTTCAAGCTTTACACTAATATTCAATGTGCCTCTCACAAGTCGGTGATCGCTTCCGGTTTTGAACGCATTTATCACAGAGACATCACTGTATATGTGTTTTTTCATTGACATTTTAATTGCACCATCAGGGCTCATCCACGTCCACTTCCTGTGGTTTCGTTTCTTGAAAAAGGAGTCATGAAGAATCAGTCTTTCTCCATGAAACCCACATGTAAATATCCCCGCTGGTTTCAACATCCAAATCCAAATTGCCCCACTCTCAGCTCAACCGCTTTTCGTGTGCCTATTTTCGCATTAAAGTGTCCCATGACAATGGTAATGTCCTTATACATAGACTCCACCTCCTCATCAGAATGTGTTGAGGTTGGGGCACACAGTAAAATTTCTTTTAAAAAATAACGTTTCGTTATGCGCAGAACAAGGTACGCCACCCTGGTCGAAACGCTCCCGATATATGTCGTTCTTCAATTATACTATTGAAAATATTCTAAGAAAATAAATATTGTAAGCCTTTAATACATATTTCCTATATTGTAATTACAATAACATAAGCACCCTCAAAACTGATCGTCTAAATATTGAAAATGGAATTAAATGCATTAGTTTCATACAATAAGCACGGAACAAAATAAAAACGTATTACAAAAGCCTTTATTTATAGCAGCTCATATTATAAATGTGTAAAACCATTTAAATAGTAAAGTATCAATAGATGAATGTTTCTTTATGTTATGGTGAACCAACTTGGCCGTGATGTTTCACGCGCATTTTACTTCAAAGCTTTATTTATAATCTATGAAAATTGAACTTTATTTATATTTAGTATATAATTTAAAATGCTTTAATCTAATACAACATTATGGAATTCTTTGCGAAAGCTTATTATTTGAAATATGGACTTTCTTACGTTAAAACAAGCTACAATTTCGATTAACAGGAATTATTCTTTGAAATTCGCTTCTGTGTCATAAGAAGGCCTTTATAAGGCAGCTAAAGGTCCACGTATTGTTAATAATCATTGAAGCAAACACTTGTTATTTTAAGAGATCATCCACCCTTAAGGCTTTACATTGAGTTTCTTTTGAGGAGTATAATGTATTATTTATAGCACACACTTGGAAGGCGCATTTGGGGCCAATGCAGTATTGTTGGATATGATTGGAGGGAAGTTGTCCCTATCATCAATCAGTACAATTTATTTCTTAACAATTGCTTTCAATATTGTTCGTCTCGGAATGCGGGTGATGGCAATTTTCTAATCAAATCATAAATATAACGTAGGTGTATACCAACTTGAAAAATTTCAAGATATGTATTATTATTCTACCAATAAAGCATAAAATAATTATTGAGCAAAGGAACCAATCATAAATATGTAAAAATATATTTTAAATATATGTACTCTATACATGTATGTAGGTACATTGTTCTTACATATATTTGTGTGTCTTTCGAAAACTTGCTAGGTTCTCTCAGACATGCAGGTTTCCTCACGATGTTTTCCTTCACCGTAAGGCAAGTAGTAACTAAGTTAGAAAATGATTCGCACCCGAGACCGAGAGTGCGAGACCCGGGATTTGAACCCGCTTCACTCGGTTTCCCAAGCGAGCGCGTTACCACTGGGCTACCACTGCCTTTTGTGCACTATACTTAAAACATAAAATTTTAAATACCTACACATTCACGGTATATACCTACTAAAATATAAATACAATTATATCTGTTACATAAACTAAAGGGTTACCTTTAAAAGGCGGAAGATAAGATAAGATTGAACACAGTACTGAACAAGTTATTTCCTAACATAACTTTTCTTTACTATGTGCATAACTATTCATACTTTCAAATATCGAAAATATAAAAACATTCACTGTAAAAAATCACCACACTTCAACTGCTTATTAGGGTATTGGTTATTTATTAATGCCGTTGTCACGAACATAACAATGGAAATTTTTTTTATTCAAAAAATGACACGGACGCTAATCTGTCAGACCCCGGGGTCCTTATAAGTCCATGTAACTAAGTAACCATTAAATAAATTTAGAAAAAAAGGTTTAAAAATGTCCGCAGGCGAACCACTTTTAAATATTTGTGCACATATGGTTTCCGGCTATTTTGAGTGGGTTATGCTAAAAAGAGACCCTTTTTTGTAAAATATAAAAAAAAATGGTGATTTATGACTGATATCAGGCAAGAATATGACACACCTTATGAATTCATAATGACCTAGGATAAGTTGACCAAAAAAATGTTGGCTTCACCATTTTTTTAAATAACGAAATTTTAAGCGGATTACTTTCGAGATAAATAGAGCCCTAAGTTTTATTTACTTCTACTGTAGGTATATGTACATCATCTCCCTGCCCATTTCCCAATTACTTGGGGTCGGCGCAGTACATCTTCTATACTACTGATACGATTTGGCAAAAGTTTTACAACCAGCCGCCTGCCTGATATCAACCCTCCTTGGGAATAATATTGCTAATTCTACTGTAGGTAGTATAGTACTGTACGTAATATAAATTTGAAATATTTAAAAAAAAAAGTTAAACTGAAAGTAAAGATATACTACACTTAAAAAATAGTTTCTATGCAAAAAAAAATAAGGTCTAACTAATCTAACTATAACGAAATTAATATATAAACGCGAAATTCTTTGACTGCCCTACAGTTATTGATTTTAAAAATTAAATATCGAAGGCTAATAAGGTAACATATAAAGTCAGGTAGCTTGCAGAAGGGTATTTATTTTGGATGACACAAAAAATAAGTTCGTGAGGTAGCATTCAAGTTTTTTGATGTTAATTAATGTGCTAGTTTCGAATATAAGTTTTAATTATTTTCTTCATTCTCATTTATGAATAAAAAACATAACAGTATGTAAAAGATCACGGGATTGAATCCTGCCTTGGAAAAATATTATCTGTTAATGGAATGTACCTAATTCTTAGATAAATAAGTTGTTTTTGAAGTAGGCATACTCCATACCGTTTCTTTCTACTTTAACACCCGTTTTATGGTAAAGTTATATAGTATAACTAATAAATGAAAATATAAAAGAAGCACGTCTTTCAATAATCACTAGTGGACACAAAAAGTCATTTTAAAAGTGAAGGGCCCTATAATAGTTGCGGTAAGAATACAACGAAATTAGGTAGCGAAACTAATGTACAAATCGTAAACGCTTCGCAGTCTATTGCCGATCTAAAACCATGGAACAGAAACAAGGGCTTAAACGTGTTCCGTCAAAGGATGCAGGCCCATTGAAGAACCGTAAAATGGTCGATTTTCCTAAAGAACGCTGTATTGTAAGGACTGCGCTATAACGTTGCATTGTAAGGCAAGACGCTACAAAACGTATTGTACTGTTCCGTCTATTTCTAATTCCGCAAACCCGACAAAGAGTTCCGTAAGCTGTAAAAACAATCCTTAAACTTTTGAACATAATCCTTTACAAAGTGTACCGCCATGCACGTTCTATTTTCAAAACAGTACAAAATCCTTTTTCGATACCAATTTGCCGCTTGAATTACTTCTTTCTTTTCCTTTTCGATATTGAACATGTTTTATAAGATTTTTTTATAGGATGTGCACCCTCGTAAATGAAAACGATGTGATTTTTGTGTAAAATTTCAGCAACTAAATTAATGTATAATAAATTTTTTTTAACTAAAAAGGCACTTTACCAGAATTATTCATTCCATAAAGGTGAAATTTATTATTAGATATTTACATATAACCTTATGGTATAATTTGATCGTTAAAAAATTATGAAATACGAGTCATAAAAAAATACACGTAAAACAAGTAGGTACCTCTTTCATTTTAAAATCGACCATGATAAATATGGTAAAGGGTAAGTAAATCTCTAATTTTTGCTCTTAGTTGTACATGAGAATATATTTATTTATTTATCTATGTACTATAAAAAATATGTTATACAAAATAAAGTAACAGAATGTTGACAAAAGGTAACTTATCTCTTTAAGAGATTTCTTCCAGAAACCCTTCAAAAGTGAGAAAATAAGTTAATTTAGAGCGGTGTAGGTACAGTACAGCATTAAATGGTACAAAATATATAGCAAAATATACCAAAACGTACAGATAAGCAAGTGCAAAAAAAAGAAATGTTGTGTAACAGAATATTTCATTAGGTAGGTATAACACAAAGCATGTTAGTTACATGACACCATTTTTTAGGGAACAATCGTACATCGCAGACGGAACGCATAAAATTGGAATGCACAATCGAACCACGCCCACAAGTGCACTATTCTCAACTAGAAGATCCATACAATCCTGGAATTCCGCATCTGGTCTTCCACAATGAGTTTCCTGTTCGGATTACGATACAGATCTTATATCGCCCGAGGACATAGCCGTTATCTCGATGTTTCGCGCATTTTATTTACATTGAACGTTGATTGATGATTTTATATTTCTCTTGTTCGGTCGAAATGATGTATGAATTGTAAGTGCTGTATATAAATTTAAAACCAGTAATCGTTAGGTTGATATAATCTTATGAAATATTTTATTATAATGCAACTTTAAAAGTATAAAAAAAATATTTTATGAATATATTTAATATTTATGAAATGCATCTATGTACTTAGGTACCTACATATAAAAAATATTAGCTTTTTTTTGTGCAACACAGAAACATCAAATAGATATTTTTGTATATATTTTTCTATACTGTTGTTTTAAAAACCTAAATGTTAAATAAAATGATACTACTATTACTAGGGCAAGACTCTATGGCAGCGGATATGATCATTAAAACTTTAAACATTAATATCTTATATTAAACTACATTCTATTAAAATTTTATAAGAACCAAATCTAATATTTTAGAAGAAGATATTTGGTAAAGACCACCCCATTAGTCCTCCTGTCAAGTGCTCCTCCAGGAATCCTCAAGAAAACTTCACGGCCTAATTATGAGAAATAAGACATATTTTGCGATCCACATGTTCGTTTAACACGTGCTCGAATAGTTTTTCTAAAACATTCCTGTAAATATTAATTCTGAACGAAACAGACTCGCAAAAAACACTAATTGCTTTTTGTCCTCGTAAAGGTTTTTGCGGGTCGGTTCATAGGTCTGTCGAGTAAATGTGGGTTTTGTCAGAGAAAAGTGTCAAATTACGTGGCACGAGATGTAAGATAAGAGCAGGGTTGAAGAAAATTTATTTCATTAAAATATTCATATGTTGATCTGTATATAAGATAAAAAACTTGTTTTAGCCAGATTTTTTATTATATTAAATAAATAAATGATAACATACTCCTTTATTGTAGTCCACTTTATATTTTTACATCTGTATTAACTGGTTCTCTCATTAAACTACAGATCTACATAATATCTATAAGTTATCTACTGATTTCTTTTCGTTTCTTAAAAAACTGTACAAAAACAGTAAGAAAGCCGGTAATAAATTTTAAATTTAAATTAATATCGACTTTATCAATTAAAATTTATTAAAATGAAATTATTACGTAATAAATTGAGATTTATGTGACAGCCCTATCGCAGTGCAGAGATCATACTTTTTTGCGCGCATCCATTTTAAGTTTTTCGTAAAGATTTCGCTCTTAGATAATAAGCAACTTCCATGATACAATGGCTTAACTCACATCTAAAAACGAGCAAGAACGCACTTTAATGTATTGCAATAAAGCACAAATTATATTAAATAAGTGTAAAGTTATTACGTTTTAGTGCGTAAATTATAAAGCAATAGGCAACTAAACGGAAAGAAGCGGTAGATAAAACGGCGACAAGTTGTAGAAATATTTCCAAAATATTTGTAAGTGAGGCTGCAACCCCCAAGCTCGGGCGTGCGCGCAATATGTCGGAATCTTTTGTGGATACGGAAATTTGAAAAAAAATCTTTCTAATTATTATGAATGCCTTTAAAGTTTTAGGCCATTACTTCGTTAAATTTTGTTTAATTTATCGCACACTTTGATAATACATATTATCAATTTAAAATTTATTAAACATACTTATACTTTCGACTCGTTTAAAAAGTTTGAATGAATTTAAAAGTATAACAAAATATTATATATAATTTATTAAGCTCTCTTTCTTTTCACGGAATATCTGGACACATAATGTAATGTAAAGTATCTAGTAATGGACCTGTATGACATTAGATTTGCTAAAATATGCAAACTATGGCAGTAGTAGCCCAGTGGCAACGCGCTCGCTTGGGAAACCGAGTGAAGCGGATTCAAAACCCGGGTCTCGCACCTCTGATATTTTCATGTGCGAATCATTTCTAACATGATTACCACTTGCCTTACGGTGAAGGAAAACATCGTGAGGAAACCTGCATATCTGAGAAAACCCAGCAAGTTTTCGAAAGATATGTGAAGTCCGCCAATCTGCACTTGGCCAGCGTGGTAGACTATAGCATGATCCCCCTCGTATTGAAGGGAGGCCCGTGCCCAGCAGTGGGGCGTTAAAAAGGGCTGCATTTCATACAAACTAGCCAAAGTAATTAATTTTATTAAAGCAGATTTAAATTATTTTATCTTAGAGAATGCTCTCTGTAACTACCGAATAGTACTGGAAATAGGCCATATTACTCAAGCATATTTAAAAAAATACTATGCTATGCCGGAGTATAATAAAAGAAATAAAAAAATATACATGTATATAACATATTTTTATTATGACTTAGTCATAACACATTAGCGGAGATATTGAAAAAATGTACTTTTGATATAAAATGACATAGAACTCTATTATATATATTTGAAACATTAATCTAACAAGGACACAAGTATCATACAAATATTAAAACGTGAAATAAACTCACCAGTATATTATACCCTAAACTGATAAATAAATAATTGTTCCTACACTACGTAGCCAAATATACTTTTTGTAACAAAGCTATCTATTATTAAAACATCGCAAAAGATTATCCTAGAAAAAATTATGTAAGAATTCAATTTTACCGTCACGTATTCTGAAGAAATTAAATCAGGCGTGAATTTTCTATTCGTGGGTCAAATAAAAAGAATGTTAAGGTTTACATTCAATTCCCTTTCTTAGTAGTTTGTACTCATTGTAACTCTACACCGTGGGCCGGTAGAGATCGCATCTAAGAGATAAGAGCTTAGGATTCGCTTTGAACACTGCTTTTATTGGACGAGCTTTTAATGTTTGTCATACATGCTGAATGTAAAGGCGTCTGTTCGAAAACTAAACAATAAGTATAGTGGAATGGCAATATTTATGAAACATGATTTGCGTTTTCTATTTTATGTTAAGTTTTTCGAATTGAAAGCTCTTAATGTGCGGATGACTGATAATATAATCAATTGTTTGTTATTTTAGTACAAGGGGTAACTAATGCGGTATATAATATGTATAATGTAATATTTTTTCGATTCTCAAATGTTTATTATGTATGCAATTTGTATTTTACCACTAAACATTTTTTGAAATAAGAATGTAAAGCACTATCGCCTAACGCTAAAGGCACTAGATATCTTTTTGAAGTTACAAAGTGACAAAAAATCTTAGTTTTTATTTAAATAAAAACTAACAAGGAATAAAAGCCTAATGTAAACTCAGTAATATAAATATTATGTTGTCATTGTATCAAGATGTTCTACAAACACGTTCTCAAAGGAATATTTGCGAAAAGGAAATATTGATAAACATCGCGGTAATCCTTGATGAATGCGCATACGCATCAAGTGTAGCGTGACGAGATTATTATATTGTGCAAAATAATGTGATGCTCTATAGAGATTTTTAAAGACTTTATGTTATGTGTAAACCATGTGTCACTAGATTAAGGTATCGGGCCTCATCGGATGCCATGTTTATAGAAAAATGACGTAGGTATAGAATATAGATACATATCGAGCTATATTAACATTTGAAAATAGAGTTTTTATGGTATTATACCTTTTCGATAAAAATCATAACAAAATATCATAAACGTTTTTTACTTTGCTGTTTAGATGACTGGATTTCTCAACCTAAGAATATTTAATATTACTAAGAGTTTGTTTTATCCAAACCACAACAATTTAACATAGTGCCTACCGAAAGGTGTCAGAGGAACAAGATGTTACGTAATGCTAAAGTTAATCAACGCATTGTGAAAACTCTACTGATCGAAGATAGAAAATATTTCAGTCTGAAATAGTACTTACAAAGAAAACTCATCACAATATTTGTGTGGATTATCACTTAAAATAAATAAATACTTGCTAAAGATATCAATAACGATATTATAACATTTCTGCTTCATTATTCATGATATTGCTTAAAGTTAAAAGTCATTGAGCATTTTAAAAGTCTTTTTCCCAAACAAGGGATAATTGGATCTCTACTTGACTGTCACTTTATATTTTATTTATGCTCTTATTACAGCTGTAATCATAAAAAGGTCATACATACGTTTGTTATAAAGAATGGACATGTACAAATATTTCCACGGTTATCCGTATTATTAAGAAAATAACGACAACCTAGTGTAATAGTCATAGTTGTCTACACATCGAATGTCGTGGGCTCGGATATGTACAAATCTATATATATATATATGAAGAACATGTAAATATTATCATATCATGACTCTCGCTAAGTGTGTAGCGTTTAAAACATAGGCGTTTAAATGTGTAGCATGGTTGGTAGCTTTACGCATCATCGTGCTTTATTTCAACAGTTATATATGTATATGAAGCTTAGATAGACATCGCAAATATTTTAAATTAAAATATAATTTCAGATTTTGTCGTGATTTGATTTGAGACATCTTAAACCATAATCTCTTCCGCGACCATGTTTGCATTCGAAACGTCAGAATCAACCATTCAAAATAAAGATATAATATAGACTGAAAAAAGTTTTTTTTTAAATATTCAAATATATGTCAAGTACAATTTTTCCTAAAAAAGTGTATGTACATTATCAAGAAAATTAAGTTGAATTGAAATTTTATGTAGGAAAAATTCTGATTTCACTACTTTAAAAAGACATGACATGTAAATGTAATCGTTAATAGGCCACGTTTCATAAAAGCTACCTGGTCTTTTATCTCTTTTATATTACGAATCAATAAGATATGTATAGATTTTTACTTAATTTTAGTAACTTTATAATGCAATTTAACTTGATTTTTCGCAACACCAGACCATTTTTCAAGCTTCGACCACATAACTATCCATAATGACATAACACGATTACTCTAAACCAATCAAAGAAAACTAACACAGTCTAAGATAAAAGATAAACTAAACCCATAAGTTGTCACAAAGCGCCATCAGATAGCTATCAGTGTCGCCGATACTGTGTAAGTAACACCAAAGATGAAGATAAGCATGAAATAGTAGCGTTGAGTATATACGCCTTATCTTTAATTTACTTGGTTTTTGAAAGATGAACTCTTTTCATAAAATAGGGTAGTGATGTTTATCACAGTGCTATTTTGAATGACAAAGTTTGTATTAGTAACAAATATACACAATATTTGTTACTCTTTCACTCAGAAACGGCTGGACGTATTCGGATGTAATTTAGGACCTACACACATAATTTATGATATGAAGTAACAGGTAAATAGCCAAATTTTCTTAAAGGTAGGTAGATACCCGTATATCTATTAAATACAAAAATGAGGCTAGCTAATTAATAACACCTAAGTAAAATCATTTAGTAACTTACTAAGTTTAGCATTAAAATTATTATTTACTGCTTAACACTAATTATGTGCTAAGGTATCGTTCACACCATAAGAAATAACACAACATTTGACATATGGATAGAATCCAGCTATCATCAAATCTCTAAGGATCGTTAGAAGTAAATTACAGAGCCCTAGAGACGTTAACTAATCAAATTAAATTTAACTCAAATGTATCTGTCGTCGCGAGCATGGTACCCTATGGGGGTGATTTATCAACAAAATTAAAATTTTAACTGTAATTAGTTCGATAACTATAATTAAATATAATGCTACACCTAAGTATATTATACCTTATACGTATATAGGATGTAGATTTTTTATATAATAGGTACACATGTACCTACGTACTATATAAGGAAACACATAATATATTTGTTTATACAAGATAAGGCTAGATAGGTACTTGCCCTAGACTAAAAAAAAACCTTTATTTATTTATTTATTTATTAATAGTCAAAGTTTTAAATTACGTCCGTGCTATATTAAATTTCTTTCCACGTTTTTGATATTGTGTTAACAAAATCTAAAGTCTATTGTCTATTCGGAATGTTGCATTGCAATGAGCTAGATATCCACTTCAATGAAATGGTGGTGTCAAAGATTATAATATAACGCAGATTGTTAATTTTTTTTATTAATATACTTTGAAAATATAGATCAACTGACCAAAATATACGGATACTACACAATCATATTTTTTATGTTTTACATATATACTTACTGACCAAAGTAATCTTTTTAAATAGGTATAAATAAAAGAAAAAACGATATAAAATATCATTTTTTAAAGTTGTACAATGTTACAGATTACATCCCTAAAATTGGTTAAATTAGTTATAGTACAATTTTGTAGGGCTATTGTATTCAGTTGAGTCTCTAAATGAAAAATGTTCTTTGTAAACAGCCAGAGCCTACTTTGTAAACAAAGGACGCCACGTGCCGATCCCGCGATAACATTGTTCCGTGTAGTGTTCATAATATATTCAATATAAGTTATGATCCTTATATTGAAAATATGCCTCACAATATTAAATCTAATATCTTAAAATTTTATTACGCAAAAAAATTTAAAATTCAATCTTTTTGATAAGCATGTATTATTTGATTTTATAAGCTTATATTATTTGACTACACGTTTGGCTCAGTTTGTAGTGACGCTACTTGCCGTGCCCGCAGTCGCGGGTTCGAGTCCCGCTGGAGGAATTCATTTGTGTGATGGGAACGAACGTTTGCACTCCAGTCATGGGTGTTTATATTTATAATATGTATCATGTATGTATTTAAAGTTGTATATAATATACATGTAGTATATGAACTATTTGATATCTCTAACACCTCGTAGCTTACCATGGAACTAGTTGGTATTGTGTGTTAATGTCAAAATTACTTAGGTACTAAAATGATTAAAACTCAAGATCAATTTATAAAAAAATTCTCTCATAGTATTTCATCATATTAATATTTTTAATAATCCTTCAAAGTTACATTGATAATGTCAAATACGATGAACATGTCACGGAAAAAAAATTACATCTCTTATTAAAATTAATAGAAACTTTGCCAGTAATCATTAATTTCAAAATCTTTTCGCCTTGTCAAAAGTCAACGACTCACAAATATCTATCATGGAATCAAATCATCTTCAACACGCAACATCTAAGGCGTATTATCATGAAAAGGAGCGAGTAAAAAACCGTGCGCAACCCCAGCCCAACTATTATCTTTGAACACCAAAGTCATTTTAGCCATAATAAGATAACATTAAGGAACCGAAAATTTTGTGGTTCTCAAAGTTTACATTTATGATATTAAGTTATATCAAAATATATTATCTATTCTGAAATTCATTTAAAAAACTTTATTACATTAATTAACATCTGTAATATTGTTAATAGTTTCTTCTTTCTATATTACAAACGAGTAGTATCTATTTATTTTTGGCCTAATAAAAACCTTAGTAGGTACTCGTACCCAGTAATAAAACATGATAAATTATTACGTTAATACGTAAGATAAATACTTGAGCAATTGTGAAAATAGTGACAAACTGAGCTGTCAATAGTTTCAGTTTTACTTATAAAAATATAAGATTATTTCAGTAATTTTACACACTATAAAATTATAACGCTAATACTCTCAATAAGCAGTTAACATTACGTTGTTGACAGATATTAGCTGTTACTAATAGCTAAAAGAAAACGAGAATAATAATGTTTCTATAATATTTCAGTTCCTACACCATCATTATATCAGTAAAACAAAGTTTGAGAAGCAACCTCCCCTGTAGCGCGTCAGCGGACCTGTCGCTCTCAAGTAGGGAACAGGTATAGTTTTTTCTTGGTCGTTTCTGCGCACGTGTGTCGCCGCCCCTTAATTACCGACCCATACCATAAACAGATATTTACGCTTCTTTAAATAAATCTTCGAGCCTATTTTTTCATATTTTCTTAGGCCTAAACACGTGAAATACGGGTTTGGTTTAGTTGCTGTGGTCAACATTTACAAGGACAAACGGGTTTGGTTCCCGATTGGGAAAATACGTGCACTAGATATAGTAGAAACCAATGGATATTTTTCAAATCTACAAAAAATTAAATCAAACTCATATTAAAAATGTAAAATTTCATATTGGTTTGTCCTACTGTCACGCAAGAATAGATCCTTTTTTTTGGACAAACGAGAGTTGATGAGAAGGAGAAAGATATGAAGGTAATAAGTATATAGGTAAGTGATTTGATATTAGTAGATATTGTGATTAGAATCTGAACGTAACAAGGATAATTACTATTAAAATTAAAAATAAATGGGTTCTCGGCATGTCATCGACATCAAACATATATTTACTGATATGAAAGCCGTAACATAAAAATAGGATTATAAACTCACTAATCTTACTTTTCATGAAAGGACATGGTTTGACATATTTTAAATTTTGTTATCTTTTGGGATGTAAGTTTGTGCCGCGACCTCCACCTCGCCCGGGGCGAGATATGCGAGGTTTATTACGGTGTTAAGCGATATTTTATTATCAAAACGATAAACTCTCCGCTTATAGGTACATATTTATCTTTCGGAATCTTTTTTATTCGGCACTTTATCACTATTATTTAGGGTCGCGATAAAACGCTAAAAGTCCTTCGTTATTATCTTCCATTAACGTTGAGATTTGGAGTTTATGTAAAGAAGGGCTTTGGGGAGGAGTAAAAAATGAATACGACTCGATAAGCTTACATTTTTTATAACACTCGGTTTTAAAACTAAAATTTCTGAAACACTTTTAATTTCGAAACCGTTCTGTTTTGATAATAAACTAAAAGGAACCTATCGTAAAACGATACGATACCCGCAGAGATAGTAAAGTATACCAATTATGGTGGTATTCGAGATATATTAACAAACTGTTTGTAACCTATAATTATAATCCAGATAAAAAACTCAATAAAATTCATGGCTCCAAATAGACATACTTAATGAAGGATGTTCGAAAAAAATATTTATAATGGAATGCAAGTTAGTGGGACGCACGGGCCGAGTTTACAACAGCAATTTAAAGTTATTAAGACAAATCAAGTGAAATGATGCCAATCATCGGTAATTAGATGCTCAACGCCAAAAAGGTGTTACACGCGGGAATTTAACTCTCGACCATTAAAATCTCGTATATGGTTAGCTAAAGGTATCATTTACCGCCAAAAACATAAGTTAATGCCGAATAATTTACCTACCTATAACGGAAGTGGGATGTTTTGGCGTTTAAAGGCTATTCATGTGGACGTCTCTTAATAATTATAAAATGAAAAATAAGTGAGCAAGTATTTTGAATGCAAAATACAAATAATTAGCAGCAATCATGTTGATGATAAAAAAAATTATAATGAGATTTATCAAGAATTCGTTAAGAAAATTTCTTCCCTTAAGAGTTGATGAGAAGATAAGCTTGTAAACATTTGCGTATTTATTAATGCATAATTGAACTTCAATAATAATGACTATAAGTATGTGTTATTCTCATTATGATATGTTGCGGGTGACACTTGTCAGTAGGTACCATATAAATTTTGAAGTGACAAGATTCAACCAATTCTATCGATAAAGGTTTTTAGAGTAAAATCATAAATAGTAAATAAATTTTTTTGAAACATCGTTAGTACCAAACTCATATATTACTATCCATTAAAAAAAAACATTTAAAAATAATTCTCTCCCTCAAGATGTAACAAAAAATACAGATAAATAAAATATACCTGCATCAAATACGTAGAACGTTGTAACGTTATTATTTTTTTTAATACTTAAATTGTTATGTAAAAACTAAATTTAAAAAATGTACAAAAAGTAAATCCCATTAAATGAAGATGGACCATCCATCGCACCAATAATGTCCCATCACTAAAACGTTACGTTACATGCATAACAAATCGCATCCTTTTCTTTATATTAAACAATTGTTAAGTATATATTTTATGTTAAATTTCTTGGAGTAACTACAGCTATTAATAATAATATTTATGTTAGAGCAGAAATATTACGCCATGTTTTTAAATCACAGGAATATTCATAAGTGAAACGGAACGGTTTGACTAATGTCACCGGCACCATGCTATATTGAAAATACTATAATAAATTAAATATTTTGCCAATATCATATTTACTCTATAAGTTTTGAAAATACCTATACACATATTTTATCTACCTATTAAGCTTGATCTTTTTATAAATAAACAACAGATCTTTAAAATTTATTTTTCTTTATTGACTTTAGTATAGATATGTTTTTTAATTAAATTTAATTAATGTTAACGTTTTTAAATAAATATCTACAACCCTATTCCAACAACAAGTAAAACAATTTATACTTTTTTATTTTTTATTTTTGTCAATATAAAATAATATTTCCCAACTTCCTTTTATCTTGTAAATATTCCAAGAAAACCTACGCCACGTGTAATACTAATAGATTAACTGCTGATCATAACTATTCAACCCCTGATTGATTACAGGTTAAAGTGTTCGAAAAGGGTTAAATTGCTATCCCATCTCAATAACGATATAAAAGGGTTGTTATAAACATCCCCTAACCGACGTGTTAATTCTGTAATAAATAACAAGGTACCATTGTTATGTTTGAAATTGAAAATGATCGGTTTTACTATAGAATTAATTACGTAATTGATTTAAAATTTATATTGGAAAATAACACTATTTTTAGATGAATTTTAGATGTTTAAGTTATTTCATCTACGTTTTTTGTGTAACAAAGTGTTTTAATTAAGAAAATATTTATTAGCATTTTCTTTGATTTAGCGACAAATCATTTTACTAACTTAATTTTTATCGCACATTTAACTTCCTAGTTGTTACTAATAAAATGATGCGAATAATAATTGCGATGTTTGTCCTTTATAACATTTAGTAACAGCGCAATGGATCGATTTGATTTTTCACACGGTGGAATATTGTAATGAAAGTACTGAAATTGAGAGAGTACATTGGTTTTTATTGAGATAGGTGTATAAAGAAGTTCCGGCTGATAATTTAAGGGGTAAATAATAGGTATTTCACTTTATTTAGAAATATTTACCTACTCCTTAGTAAGGATAATATAATTCTGGAAAGTTTTTCCATTATTACGGGAAATGCATCTAAATAATCCTATATTTTATCCAGACTTTTTTAATCATATAAGGAGAATAGTACAGATTACATATTATATAAAGTATATATTAAAACAAACATATGTAAAATACAAAAACAAAATCTCTTCAGATTTATATATAACTAGTTAGTTAAATATAGGGTAAGCCTACTTACACTCGGGTGCATTCCTGTGTGACTAACATTATGTGTAACAAACATACAAACTTTCACATCTATAATAGTAGTCCCGTATATTAAAAAAAAAACTTATGGACAAATTTACAAAATGTAACATTTTATACATAGCTCTGCCTATAAACAAAGATCGCGTGCGATCTAAACATGACGCGCGCCGGGACTCTATTAGCTTCAATTACTCGAACGCGCAGGCATTCGCGTGCGAGCGGCATGCAGCGCCCAACGGGTTCACAAGAACCGATATGCTATGATTATTATTACGTAATTTTAACGTAAATAGGGCCTTTTATAGACAAAATATTCATTTTATAAAGCCTTTTTTATCATTTTCGTACTCTACAATTAATCTGTTGTTAAATTACAATATCTCAATAGTTTAAAATATTATTTCTTGTAAATATGCTCAAAAATCATTTAGAGGTTGCAGTGAAACCTAATATTTATATTGTGTTTTTATTATGCTAAGTCTTAACTAAGCATACACAATACACATTACTTACATATATTATAAAGTTTACTTTTTAATCGTTTTATATTTCATCATTTTGTTCCACCTTCTTAATATGGTTTTAATTGTCCACTACTTATTACTCATGTTGATGTTGCACTCCTTTTGATACAGTACTTGATGAGTCACTGAGAATAATTATTTTGAACTTATCAAATGTACCTATAATGAGTGAAACAGTATAATCTTATTTGTAGTATATTATATGACTAGCGGCTCACCCTCGCTTCGCTCGGGCTCGCCTCTAGACAAACAAAAACAAATCTATCCCACGGGAGCCGTACATCTTTCCGGGATAAAAAGCAGCCTTTTGTTTATTCTAATGTATGAACTATATTACTGTAAAGTTTCATTAATATCCAATCAGTAGGTCTTGTGAACTAAGCTGTATAAGTTACTACAGTTTTTTTTCTATCCCACGGGAACTCTTTAACTTTTCAGGATGAAAAGTATTTAAGATCTTGCCCGGGGATAAAAGGTACCATCATGCAAAATTTCATTTAAATCGCTTTAACAGATTCGTAGATTAGCCCGTACAAACAGACAGTGTAACAAAAAATTTGAAAAAAATCTGGATTTGTTCTATTGCCCTTCTTACCCCCCCCCCCCCCCCCCCTGACTTGGTTTTTAGCATTTTATTTCTATGTACAGACATTCGACCTCGATAGTTTGGTGTGTCCTTTTGAACGAAAGTCATAGTTAGGTACGCTCATTTTCTTCATATCTCCAGTTCAAAGCGGAATACGACAGTGAAACTCATATGAATCGCTTTTCTACATCAAGCCCTTATTGACACATAAGTTTCGATATAGGTTGCCATTACGGAGCTAGTTTGCTGTACTTATCCGGCTACACCCTTTCATCTAAATCGGTCCAGTAGTTTCGGAGCTTATTCGGTACAAACAAATAAACAAACAAAAAAGTCTTTTCTTTTTATAATATTATAGCGGCTCACCCTCGCTACGCTCGGGTCCACCTTTAATCAAACAAAAACAGATTTATCCCACGCACCTTACCCGCCCAACGCACAGTACCCGCACTATGTACTTCTAATGCCCTACGCACTATACCCAAACTACGCACGTTACCCGCCCTACGCACTTTAACCGCCCTATGCACTATGACCGCCCTACGCCCTTTGACCTCGATACACACTTTGACTCCCCCACGCACTTGACCCCCCCCCCTTCCCCTCCTCCCTTACGCAATTCAACCGCCCTACCCACGTAGCCCGCACTAAGCACTAAACCGCCCTACACGCATTACCCGCCCTACGCTCATTACCCGCCCTATGCTTTTTACCCACTCTTCGCACTTTTATAGCCTTACGCACTTTTCCCGCCCTATGCACTTTACCCGCCCTACGCACGTTACCCGCAATACACACATTACCTGCCCTACGCACATTACCTGCCCTGCGCATAATACCCACACTACGCACATACCCAGGAGTATATATAATCTCACCGGCTCACCCTCGCTTCGCTCGGGTTGCCTCTAAACAAAAACAAATCTATCCCACGGGAACCGTTCATTTTTCCGGAATAAAAAGACGCTTATTTGTTATTCTGATGTATGATGTATAAAAACTATATTATTGTAGAGTTTTATTAAAATCCAATCAGTAATTTTTGTGTACTAAGCTGTATAAGTTACTATAGTTATGTAACTATCTTACGGGAACCCTTTAGTTTTAAGGGATGAAAAGTATCAAAAATGTTGACCGGAGATATAAGGTACCACCATATGAAATTTCATTTAAATTGGTTCAATAATTTCGGAGATTAGCCCGTACAAACAGACAAACAGACAGAGTAACAAAAAATTTGAAAAAAATCTGGATTTGTACTATTGCCCTTTTACAACCCTTGACTCGGTTTTTAGCATTTTTTTTCTATGTACAGACATTCAACCTCTACTATTTTATTATAGTATAGATAGATTATTTATTTTAAAAGGGGTTGTTATTATTTAAAAAAATCTAAAAAAAATATAATATGCTTTCAAAGGTTATCTAAAACCTCGCTTTAGTTTTAAGTTTCTAGCTTTGAAGGTTTTCGAGATATACCTTTTTGAACGAACGTCATAGTTACGCTCATTTTCTTAATATTCCAAGGTCAAAGCGGAGTACGACAATTAAAATCGTATGAATCGCTTTTCTACATCAAGCCCTTATTGACACATAAGTTTCGTTATAAGTTGCCATTAAGGGGCCAGTTCGCTATACTTATCCCGCTAAACCTAAATCGGTCCTGTAGTTTCAGAGCTTATTCGGTACAAACAAATAAACAAACAAATAAGTCTTTCCGTTTTATAATATTATAGCGGCTCACGCTCGCTTTGCTCGGGTTCACCTTTAGTCAAACAAAAACAAATCTATCCCACGGGAACCGTAAATTATTCCGGGATAAAAAGTAGCCTATTTGTTATTCTGATGTATGAAATATATTATTGTAAAAATTTCATTAAAATCCAATCGTTAGTTTTTGTGTACTAAGCTGTATAAGTTACTACAATTTTTTAACTATCCCACGGGAAGTCTTTTATTTTCCGGGGTGAAAAGTATCCTAAATGTTAACCGGGGATATAAGGTACCACCATGCAAAATTTCATTTAAATTGGTCCAACAGCTTCGGAGATTAGCCCGTACAAACAGACAAACAGACAAACAGACAAACAGACAGAGAAACAAAAAAATTGAAAAAAATCAGGATTTGTTCTATTGCTCTTCTTACACCCCCCTGACTCGGTTTTAAGCATTTTTTTTCTATGTACAGACATTCGACCTCTACAGTTTTATTATAGTATAGATGACTGATGTTAAATTTTAAATATTACTGAATTATGATATACATATATTTGTATATGTCAAAAACTTTTATGATAAAAAACAATTGTATCGAGAAATCAAACCGTTTGACGATACGTTTGGCTCAATTTGTAGTGCAGTGTGTACTTGCTGTGCCAGCGGTCTCGGGTTTGAGTTCCGCTAGTGACATTCATTTTATGTGATGAACACTAATGCTTGTACTCCAGTCATGGGTGTTTATATTTAGAATATGTATGTATTTAAATCTTAAAGTTATATATGTATAGTGTATCAACTATCTGCTATCCATAACACAAACTTCGTAGCTACCATGCAGCTAGGTGGTGTTGTGTGTTAATATCCCGACATAGTTATTTATTTACATATCAAACCAATCCCTCTCCTATTTTAGGTACTGTAGATCCCTGCTATATTTTAAGAGTAGGAAGATATATAATTAGTAACAATAATATATCAAGATAACAGACAAAAAGTATACCTATTAGTGCATCTTAAGTTATTCTTATAAGATAAAATTAAACGATTAATCCGATTACATTTAAAAATACGAGTCTACTAAATACTTTACGTGAGGTTGAAATTATTGCTCTTTTAACCATCGAATCGAATCGATATCATATCACTGTAATCGAGAACATTCCTTCTGAACATTACCCGAAATAAATAACAAGTATTAAGGCAATCAGATACGAATCCATTAAACATCCTACCAACGTAACTCCTTCAAATCACCGACATAATCTAAAATAAAGTCGATGCTATCTCAGTAGAAAAAGCTATTTGATTTTTATTAGACCGCTCAAACAGAGCGCAACGAATCCTTAATTAATACCAGGGCGTAATAACCTTTTTTTTTTGACTGAATATTCTCCAACATTACTCCCAAACTCATTTCTGAGTTATTCAAAATAAAATAGAAGTTTAACGAGAAGGGAGGTTATTATCACCTCCTTTTACTACGTCTAACGATCGCCTGCTCATTAAGTATAGTTTAGAAATTAAAAAAAATATTTAAGATGACTTAACTTTGTTTTTGGGTTTAAGCTTAGGAAAATAAAACTTCATTTTGTTTATTGACGCTGCTTACTTCTTATTATTATAAGTATAAAAAAATATTAGATCTATTACTTTTATACAAATTTCCATATAATATGTATTTAATTTTTAACACATCTTATACTACCTATATAAAATTTACTAGCGACTAACCCTCACTCCACTCGGGTTCGTCCCTAGTGACGTTTTAACGTTTAGTATAGATTTATCAGAGATGAGATATTTTCCCGCAGTAAAAAGTATCCTATATTTTGATCCGGATAATCAGTTACTAGTAATATCATCCTAAATTTAATCAAAATCTGTCACAGACAGACAAAAAATTCAAAAACTATAGATTCGGCCTCTGTATCGATAATAATGACTATTTCAATAAGATTTTCTAAAAAATATTTAATGTACAGATTCATCTCAGAATTTTATTATATGTACAGATTTAATAAATGTAATGTGTAAATTACTTTTTATAAATAGAACAAGTTACATACTTGAAAAGATATGATAGTATACCTACTATATACTTATATATTTATGGTAAGTTTAAAAATCATATGTGAATAATAAAACATGTAAGTATAATCCAATACAGTTTTACAATAACTTTTTCATAAAAATTTTCAATACAAATACCTATTAATAATTTAAAAAATCTAATCACGTCTATACAAATGCAAAATCATCTGACCTTTTTTTATATGAAATTAGTCTACCTGCGATTCGGTTAATTGTTCAACAACCCCTGAAATTCACCGCCCCCATATTCTTTTGCCCTTAACAAAATTAATGATAACTTTAAATACAAAAAGCCATACAATATCAACCTTGTACTCGACATTTTAGAGCTTAATTTAAAATATTTCTCGTATTTTGCAGGCAAATATATAATATTGTTGAACATTTTATTTCGAACGTGGGTGACGCAACAAGTGTACAAATCAAAAAAATAAACGATTAGGGGTGATTTATACATTCCTTTATTTTCCACCCTCAATTTTGTACCATTAAATCACGTAACCGAAATTCCCACACTCATAACACAAAGAGCAAATGTATTGCAAAGATTATTATGTATAACTATTAGGTACATTTAAGCATCATAAAAAAAAAACATAAAGTATCTTGCATTGTAAATGGATTTTTTACCAATATTTGAAATAACGTTAAGCACTTGTGCGATAGCTTAAATTATTTTCTCCTTTCTTAAATTAAAATAATGAACGAATCACACAAGACATAAAACAACATAGATGATTATTAAATTAAATATGAAAATACAAAAAAGTTAACATTATATGAAATTATTCTTATTACACAAAAATGTTTACATAAAAGTAAAAGAAGATTTAACAAATTATAAAATTCAATAAAAAAAATCACGAATCCAATAAAATCACGGACAATAACGACCCCATTCTCTGTAGTACGACAAGTGCAATCACAAACAAAGCATATAATAGGGGGGGCACCCTCGACCCCTCGATCCCACACTTGTCACGTCAGGAGGTATTATTCACTTTTTAAATATGACGCAAAGTGCATCTTCTCTGAAATTTATTCTTTCCCATTGTTCCTTTTGACTGAGTTCCGTTTTTGCATCTTAAGACGTGGGAATGATATCGTAGTCATATATTATCGGACCTGTAAGTAAATGAGTAAAAACTAGAATTACATTAAGTTTCTAGCTAAATTATTCTTACTTTCCTATAACACTATTTATAGAAACATTAGAAAATAAATTGGAAGCTAATGTGTGTACAATATGTATTTTTTATCATAACCATCAAACTAAAGCTTTTATTTCAGTAGAAATAATGTTAATGACAACTACCCAAAGCATCAGATATAATACCCTAATTGGTATAATTATTACCAAAAAACTAAAAAGGTATAACTCTACACAATCATTCCTAATAATCTTAAAATGCCTCTAATAGACATTTAATTACAGCCCCGAGTCGAGTTCCACTGACCCCTTTTACACTTGTTTACATCTTCATCCCTCACCCCGGCACAAACGCATTGAACCATCTAAATGGAATGTTTAATTCCAATACCCATACAATTTATTATAACAAAGCAGAACGGGATCGATCGACCGCTTGCCATCTGTCGTCGTTCCGATTCTCGCATCGCCGAAAAAAGCTCAATGTGCAAGCAACCCTGGGAACCTAGGAACGGAGAGTATTCCCACGAACAACCCCTCAATTTTCAATAACCAAATTAGCCTTTGCGTTACCCTATTTCGGATATGAAGGAGTCGTGAATCTATTCATATCGATAAAAAATATTGGGGCTCTCGCTCATTTGTGTGCACGAACCATATTTTCATCCCCTTCGAATGCACGTGTTCAAAGATCTTATATTTAAAGTGATGTGTATGTGTGCCCAGCTCGATCGCAGCACCTGCCGGCGCGCGCGCACCCCATTGGTTGAACGCCCACTATCACCGCTATACTGATTTCTTTTAAACTTAATTTTTTTGTAATACATCGGCATGCATAGAAAAAATCTTACATGTTTGGACCGGTACACACGAATATTTTGTGCGTAGGTGGCATCGTATATCTAATTTTTCTTTTTGTAAACAATGTTGATGAAGTTTAATTTAAATATTTTAAGTGAAAAAAAAGGATTACAAAAAGGTCTTAGATTTACATAGTTTAGAAATATATCACCATGGTTCCTACGCCATAACAGATAAGGATTTTACTTTGAGAAAGTTTATCTTCAATTAAAAATGTGGCATACATCTTAACGAATAATAAGAATGAATGACCGCACCCTAGTTCAACATGTTCATTGTCATGTAATAAAGTTACCTTAAATCAAGTGCATCATTATCAGTCACCCTTCTAAGGGTGAGCACCCCATGACCCCTGCGACCTCACGCCACGGCAATGAACAATAATATCATTACCAAGGGCGCATGGACCGCACGTGGACACTAGAAAAAGCTAATAGAATTAGATTAAGTGTTACCACATTGGTTACTTCATATTTAATAGAAACTTGGCACATTTCTATCAATCTTTATTATAAATTATAGAAAATTGCATATCTACATAGCACAGCTATTGGAGAAATTTAAAAATAATATATAAATAAAAATAATAATTATAAATCAATTATATACTAGGTTATATGTTTAACTATGGACATAATATATATCCGTAACCATAGATATCAATTATTAATAATAATTAGTATTTAAATATAGCAAAACAAAAAAATAAATTCTTTTCTCTATTAAGATGCATATAATTGAAAAAGAGTACGATGAACAGCTTTCTAACAACTAAAAATGATAAGGAATATCGTGTTTACCAAAAACATAATAGTATCAAATAAACCACTTTACACCCACACATAGAGAGGGGAGCTTTTCACGCATGCGCAGCTTTTTATGTCGGGGGCGGCCGGTCAGGTATAAATACGCGTGCGTTCCGATCAGCCCTACATTCCCGCTTGTAAACTCACTAGCAACACACGCTCTCTTCTTTATTATTACTCTCCAAAATGTCTTACTACGCGAATAATGAATACATCATTGCAACTAACAATTCGATCAACGAAAACAAGTATAACAGTGAAAAAATGAAAAACAGTGGCTTCAAGGCTTTACTGAAGCCTATCATGAAAATGATTAAGAAAACTAGCAAACGCGCTCCCGCCAAAACCGTCGACACGTGCTACGAGGACGAGCAAAATTCTTGCAACGAGGCGCTGGAACGCAAAATCTACAATGACATGGACGCATGCCAATCTGCCGCATTCCTTGTCAGTAACCAGGACAACTCCTATGACCTAATGCCAATTTCTCGAGAAGATTTCTACATCCCAGTGCACTTCGCTCGCACAGACGCCGGCACCTTCTTTTGGACTGCAGTCTCCAAACCTGAAACTGACTTCGCAACCGCCAACTGCTACTCAGAGTGTCAAACCGCGGAGCAACAGTACCCAGTCTTCCAAGACCGTTGGGTACAAGCCTAAATGAAGAATCTATACAACAATCAGTGTCTTCCACGAAACCAGTGCTTGCTCCGTTGGTTTCGGCAACCGTCTGTGATGTTAGGTTTAAATGAATAGTTCTATAGTGCCATATATATAGGTCTAGGAGTAAAAACTTTAGTTAATTCGCTCAATACTCGTGATAGCTCCAAGAAAGCTTTAATTTTTACAATTACTTGGTGTTGTGATATTTTGATATTGTATAAAATTATTAGATATAGGAATAGAGATCTTATTGTGATCATGTGTATCTCAGCTTTAATTGTATTAGGGATAGTAATTTATATACTTATTTATATGTTACAATCAAGCGATTGACAAAAATGTTGAAAATAAAATAATGATTGAATAATATTTACTCTCTTTCCTTTAATACACCTAAACATACCTGAATTGAGAAATAAACAAACATTTCATATCATAATTTGTTTAAAAGTATAATAATTTAAAAAAAATCTATACTCATTGGTTTACTTAGATCATATTAATATATAGTCAGTAAAATCATTTTATCATACATATTAAGCGGCTCAGGAATCCGCTGCAGTCAAAAGTTGTCCAACGAGATATTAAGAGGCGAGACGGCGGCGCGAGCCAACATACTTATCTCTATTACATACAATCCAATACAAGCTCCAATATTGGGCCAAGGTTTCAATGCCTCTTAAAAAGCTCTTATTCTCATGCATAACGATCCAATTGTAAACCAACATGCTTGGAGAAAATTGGAGCCAATATAAACTGATATAAGACTGGTTAGTCCATACTTGGCTAACAACATTTCATGCGCACGCGCACGTGCAGAGCCTAAGGCAGACCTCGCTACTGGGTTTTTAATGGTCGTCTTTAAAGCAATGATTTTCTTTTTGTTCAAATTAAGTTTAAAAGCCATTACAATATAATATATTAGAGTGTATCACAGCAATTAATCGCTATACAAATTCAAAAAAAAATATTGACTCCTTAATTAAGAGTAACAAACTTGATTATTAACTAGCGACTCACCCTCGCTCCGCTCGGTTTCCTCCCTTGTTATGTTAAAAAGTTTAGCGTAGATTTCTCAGAGATGAGATATTTTCCTGCAGTAAAAAGTATCCTATAAGTTGACCCGGATAACCAGCTACCATCATACCAAATTTCATTAAAATCCCTCCAGTGGTTTTTCTGTGATGCGGTAACAGAGAGACAGACAGACAGACACAAATTTGGCTTAGATTCGGCTTCTATATCGATACTAATGTCTATTTGAATAAGTTTTTCCCAAAAATATTTAATGTACAGATTCGGCTTAGTTAGAATTTTATTTTTACGTAATTTAAATAATATGTTATGCTTGCACATACTTAAAGAGTACTTGGCGTAATTAAATTACGTAACGTATGTTTATACCGCGAGCCTCGATTGAAAATTAACTTTTTAATAATTTTTAACCGACTTCCAAAAAAAGGAGGAGGTTCTCAATTCGACCGTATATATATATACGGCCAATACAAATCAAAGCACACCGACAAATCGAAAAAATCTGATTAAGTATCCATTCTAAATGAAAACCCCCGTTTACTTATTTTTTATTTTTCAGTGCCTGGAAGTCGGTTTTTATTTTTTTTTTATATAGATTAAAAAAGCATAATATTTAAAATTGGAAAAATTTTATTTGAAATTGGAACATAACAAAATCATTCGATATTGCGATAAGCACCTCTAGGGCTGAAAAAACTCAAGTCCGCAAAACGACATTTTTAATATTGTTTACTTTATTATCATCCTGAAATAGGTTGATATAAACAAATAATACTAAACAGCTGTAAACAGTATATGTATCCATCATATAATTGCAGCGAGTTGTATGCAGACTTATTCTTACATGCCACAATTTCTCCCCCAGAATGGTAGCTTAACTCTGAAAAGTTTTCAAAATACTATGCAAGCTTACAGTATAGTAAAAACCAACTCCGACACGTCCCGACATGTCTCAACCTGTCGTGAAGTCACCTCAGGACGAGTTGCAACTTGCTTAACATTTATACAAAAAAGCAGTTTTGCACAATGCTTCGTAAATAACAAACAACTCTACTACTACCTTACTATACATTCACGACAATACTTTATTGTGAACGCACGTGCAAATACAATAGCTTTCTTTCTTATTTATTTTTTGGTATAGAATCAACATATTCAAAAATTAGTAATTGATTTTGTGTTTGTGAAGATAAAGAATTGCAATTCTTTATCTCAGTTTTCATACGGCTCTGATTTGTTGTTTACATAATAAGAGTATTCTCAATAGATGTATATTCTAGTATGTGTCATAATATGTATTGGGTGATGTATTTATTACTAGTGGAACCCTAGAAAAACAATAACAAATCTAACCCACGGGAACCGTACATTTCTCCGGGTACAAGTAGCTTATGTGTTATTCTGATGTATGAGCTATATTATTGTAAAGTTTCATTAAAACCCATTCAGTAATTTTGCGTGAAAGAGTATCAATATCTATACATTTCTTACATTCAGACATCCATACATCCATACATCCTCACAAACTTTCGCATTTATAATATTAGTATAGAATATAGATGCTAGTCACTTATATTTATTAATTTTGATCCATCATCATGCGACATTTACATAGAAAAAGTGTGTATGAAAATAAAGGGATTCACCTTTTCACCTTCAATCTCACGAGAAACCTTCCAAGCTCGTGCTTAACGTTAATTTTAAGAAATATTTGGCTAATCAAACATAATTTATGAGATAATAGCTACGTGTGAATTCCCAATAAAGACGTGAGAGATTGAAAATCCAAAATGACATAGCAATTTGCATACGAAATGGTTATTGCTGTAACTTTTCCAGTCTAAACGGCGTTTATGTTTCGCTAAACCAGATATGTTAATCGTAGGCAATTGATTTAAAGTAGTCGCCGAGTACCGCTAGGCGCCCAGTTGTCATAATCAGTGGACATGAACACGCAGATAGCGAGCGATCCGGTATAATAATACCATACACTGCGCTCACGACGGACTCGTGAGAAATTTCGGCAGATGTACAATTCCTTGACGGTACGACGAGGGAGCGCGTATCTTTTTTTCTCTCTTCGCATAATAATACGAAGTCCGCTTCGGTATCGACGACGTTTTAGGCCCATCGTGACTCATCGGTGCATTGTTACCTCATGCACGTGTACAATATATCGGACGTTCGGGTTAGAAAGGATTTTTTTGCAACCCTTATCCTAAATTCCGCAACTCTTGCAAAATTTGGGTTAATTTTTTCAATGTAATTTCCAATGTAGCGCACTTCGTACACGTGCATTGCGATTGTTGAAATTCCAAAAGAGTATTGTATATATACTAAACATTTTAATCATATACGGGTTTTTTTATCAAGTATAACATAATTCAAAGCGATTTCATTATTACGTGTGGCGGTGAGAAAATCATGGGCTAAAGCTAATTGAAGATTGTAGTGAGCCGGCGAGCTAATTAGTTTTCGATTACAATTAAATTGCTATAATGGACCTGCAGTCGATATGAATGCGATAAAAGCAATAAGAGGATCTTTAAAAAAAAACAGAAAACGTACCGTGTGGCTTGCACATAGAGCCAGAGTAATTACGTGTACTGCTTTCAACATAGTTTTTATTATAGATTGATGAATATAGACTACAAGATGTTTATGTAACATAATCGATAAAGCAATTATAGTTATTTATTTGGAATATTTACAAAAAGTTATAGATAATCTTATACTAGGATTTTTTGCCTGTTAGGAAACATCCATTATTGAAGAGTGAAAAAAAAGAGTCATTGTTTATGCCACATGCGCGTTATACAGTTAAAAAATATATCAAAGTGTCAGCTAAATATCGATAGATTTAAACATAGATATTGGGAAAATGCGTAGAGGTAGTACAATAATCTTTATACTATGACAAAATCCAGTCTACATATATTTAAAATATTACTTACTTCATACAGATAATATGTGAAATGTTGTGAAAATGTTTTCATACGACAGTTCTTTTAAATAAAACTATCTTTTCGGATTTTTTCGCGGATTTATTTTGATTTTTGTTTCCCGACGTTTCGATTGCTTTACAGCAATCATGGTCACGGGAGAGACTCAGTCTCTCCCGTAACCATGATTGCTGTAAAGATAGTTTTATTTAAATGTCTAATATTCGCGTAAATCTAAGAAAGTACAACAGTTCTTTTTCGATCATCTATGAGTATATATAATACTTAGTAAAATTTTCGGTACATCTATTTTTATAACATACTCGTATCATAGTTGTAGTATAGTATTATTTTGATGTAATCAAGACCGAACATGATTGACATCATTTAAAATGTGCTACGTGAAAAACCTTATAATACCGACTTAAAGCGTAGCTCTATTAATCAATTACTAAAAGCGAATAAAAGGGTTATACTTATAAAAGTAATTAAAAAAATATCAGTATGCTTTGACTTGTATCGTCTGGCACGGCCTTTGAAAATATCTGATTAAGTAGTATAGTAAATGAAAACCCCCGTTTAGTTATTATTTACTTTTTAGTATTTTTCCTTGAAGTCGATAAAATTTTTTAAAATTATTTTATATTTAATTATTTATAATTTACGGTTTCATTTAATTATTTACGGTTCAATTATTTTTATTTTGAAAATTTTAATTTTAAGTAAAAACTGAAATAGTTTTTGTAAAAAGTAGTAATTAAAAAACTATTTCAGTTTTAGTTACACGTTTTAGTCCATATCATAAAAACTACTGAACCGATTTTCATGAAATCTTTACTATTACCTAAGTTGAAATAAATGTAAGCAGATGATCACGATCCGAGAACTAGTTTCAGAGAATACGTGGACAAACATACATACATGCAAATTACAAATATACATACACCTATAAAATTTTGTATATTTGTTTGAAAGCTTTAACAGTTTTTCATATGTGAATATTTTGCAATTCCAATAATATTACATACATATCTACGTATCGAATTGATAACATCCTTTTTTTGAAGTCGGTTAATAAAACGCTTTCTTACTCTTATATTTTAAGGTTTTTTTTTTATTACACATGTATCCGTTTACGTGGGATTCGCGAAAAGGATGTAGCGATACAGGAATTCCTTTTTCACATTCCTCCGGATCGGAAGACACCGGTCTTTTATAATTTATTACGTGACTAAGATGAATGTTTTGTAAAAAAATGTTATAATTAACTTTTTAAGCCATATTGATGTATGTATTTTTATTTCTTTTTATATTTACTGTAAAATCTAGGTTTTGAAGATGCTTCATTCATACACATTCTAATAGAGCACACCTGAGCAATTGTTTTGTAGTGATGAGATCATCGTGTGTACTCAGATGATCGCTTTGATCGTCAACGCGGCGCGAGTCAACAGCATGAGCTGGCATGAAGGCCGTTAAGGTCAATATGTTAATTATTTTTAATAATACGTACTAATTTAACGTTAGTTTTTATAAAGCTATATGATTAAAATTATATTTTAACATAAAAATTTTATTTTTATTCTTATTAAGAGATTTGTGGATTTTTAAAGATTATCCATTTGATCATATCATAATTTTCGTTTTTAAAAAATATAAAATTACTGTAAAAATAAATAAAAAATTATACGGTTACTATCATATATTAAAAATATATCTTGTGTATATATTTTAATATACTTAGTTAAAAATAAATTAAGTACCTACACATGACACATCAATAAAATAAATAAATATAATATATTATATAAATAATTATAATAAATATTAAATAATAAATAGTGTTTAAAAATTCAGTTTCTCTACTTAATATTTGACACTAATAAAAGAGAGATGACCCTTTAACACTAAGCAAATATGACTCATCGTAACAACTAAAACAAGTCTCACTTTAATAATAATAAAACACCAATTTCGATTTTGTTTGTCATTCACACTAGTTATCATACACATGCATTTTATGTTGTAAAATAAGTTATCATGCACTTATACAGGAATTGTTAATTTTATTTATAAATTCAAAATCTATACATATAATAAAATTCTAACTGAGCTGAATCTATACATTAAATATTTTTTTTGGAAATTCTTATTGAATTAGTAAATATTATGGACACAGAGGCCGAATCTATAGTTTTTAAAATTTTTGTCTGTCTGTTTGTAGACGCACTACGAGAAAATGACTGGATGGATTTTGATGAAATTTGGTATAATGATAGCTGGTTACCCGGGTCAACATATTGGATACTTTTTACTAATGAGGGGAAAATATGTTATCTCTGAGAAATCTATACTAAACGTTATATAAAATAACTATTTTTAAACACCTTAATAAACATATTTTTTTTTTCACACAAAATATTTTTTCCACTTGATACACTTTAAAATTTGCACTTATGATTCACACTATAACTGCACTACATTCCATACTGTTACTTCCTGTTAGAGATCACAATTTTAACTGAGCATTGAACGGTATATGCCCAATTTTATATTAGATTCACCCTCAAATTATTTGCAAAATTTACTTCTCACGGTCCCCGATACCTCAAACTTTGACCCGAAGATGTTATTGTTCTCTTAACAATTGGAGATAGTTCCGATTCCCCTTCGCTCATCACTGTATAGCTCTACATTA
Organism: Argynnis bischoffii washingtonia; assembly: GCA_033884665.1. Classification (NCBI taxonomy): domain Eukaryota; kingdom Metazoa; phylum Arthropoda; class Insecta; order Lepidoptera; family Nymphalidae; genus Argynnis; species Argynnis bischoffii. The sequence goes on along the minus strand of CM066624.1, from coordinate 9,681,636 downwards.
TTAGTTCGAAGTATATCCACTAGATGGCAGAGTTTGAATAACTGTATAGTGTATACACTATACACTTATTATCGACTAGTGATTATGTCATTAAAGTGTAAATTATAATATATTATAACAGTAAATAAAAAATAAATAAAATATTTTATTGTGATTTTTATTAATCAATTAAATTTTGTTTTATTTTATAAAGAATTTAAACTTTTTTTAATACTAGTGATGATATGTTAAATTATTTAATATAAATTAATATTTGAAAGCCGTAAATAAGTAATTCTAATGGAGTTCAAGTCCGGACAATCATGCCGCACGCGGCGTACGCGTATACATTTCACTGACAATTACTCAAACAATACCTTATTAATTGCTCACATTTACGTAAGTACATTAAAATTCGTAACGCTAAAAATTATTTTAATATTACATGTACTGCTATAATATAAATAATAAAAAATAAAAAAAAATTATAATAAAAACTTAACAGAATATGACTTATGTAGGTAAATTCTTTGCAAAAATGACCAATTTACAGAACATTTTTAGTAAATATCAATGATAATAGCATATAATTTTTCAGATAATTATATGAAAGTAAAGGAAACAATTATAAACTTAAATATCTCCTTAACATGCACAACGCTTTGCATTTGCAGTTCAATTTTAAAAAAGAAAAAATATAGTCAAATGTCAATGTCAAAAAAGCCCGAAGCAACAGAACAAGAAACATCCAAAGTTGATAATTCGAACAATTTCCAATTTCATAATTGGCATACGATGTATGACGCGAACGCCCGGTGCTCGAGCCGTGGGAACGGCGACAGTTGCTCGCGCGCCACCTGCCCCCCTTCTATAAAATAAGAAAATTCTAATTTACGTACGATTTATTTGACCTTAATTTTTTGTTGATTCACATTGTTGTTTATGTTATGCTGATGTTATGAAACCAGACTCTTGATTTGTTTCTCTTGCATATTATTTTTGCACATTGTGTAATCGTACTAATATTATACATGCGAAAGTTTGTGAGAATGTACATGTCTGGATGTCTGGATGTATAGACGTTTAGATATTTGTTACTCTTTCACGCAAAAACTTCTGAATGGATTTTAATGTAACTTTACAATAACATAGCTCGTACATCAGAATAATACAAGCTATTTTTTGTCCCGGAAAAGTGTGCGGTTCTCGTGGGATAGATTTGTTTTTGTTTTTCTAGAGGTGAACCCTGGCGAAGCGAGGCTGAGCCGCTCTAGTCAAACTATAAGAAAATAATATATGTACATATATCTGTTTGCTCGTAATGATTCGAAAGCAGTAGAACATATTTAATATAATTACGGTTATAATAAAAATCTAATTTACAATACTATTATTAACTCTACATCAATTATGAAATAAGTATACACATTTCATTCATATCTTGGTAAAATATTTAGGCATTTATAGTCAATCGCCTTGAATTTGACTCGTAAGTATTACTATTGTCAAGTAATTTACGTTTAAATATCAACAATGTAAACGTTTTATAATATTACGAGTTTCCTTATTACAATCGACGATGGCATTCATAGATTCTAAGTACCTATAAGTCCAGTATTTTTTGTGCACGCGTCGCCCTTCGCGCGTAAATGTTCCCGCTCGCGCCATATGTCGCGTGGACCGTGGGAACGCGTCGAACGCGGGCATACGCAATGTGCTCGTCTTTTCTCGATTGTCAACGCTCGAGTGCCTCATCCCTGATTATAAATCTAAGGTCTTTTGATATAGAGTTCGGTTTACAATTTCCTACACCTTTGTTTATTATATTATTAAATAAATAAATATAAAGCCACCGTGGTAAGGCTTAAGATTGAATTTCAGTTGAATGTGCGCAGTGAGTATCTCATACCCGCACATGCCCCATTGATTGAATGAGTTATGATTACTTAGGCCAAGTATCCAAGAAAACAGTGTTTATCTGTGTAATGAAGTGTTTGTAATGTTAACAGGATTTTTGATAAGGAAAATAATGGCTCTATGTATTGAAGTCTAAGTAAAACTAAATCGATATACCTACTAAACGTTATGGATGTCGCTAAATATGTATATAACTTTTGATTTACTTACATATATACATAGGTACCTATGTTGTATAAATAGTATTGCTAAAGTATATTTTTAATCATAAACTTATTGCATTAACAAATGCAAAACTTTCACCGCATTAGATATAAAATGCTATAGCATTTTAATGATACATATAAATATTGATATGGCAATAAGAAAAAAACGGAGGGGAGACGCGCAACTGGCGCGAGCGAGCGTGGGAACGCGACCAGTTCTCAAATAGGTAAAGAACGCCTTAGGAAAGGTGCAATTCTTTTTTGTCCGCCGCTTTTTGTCTCTAATACCAGCCGTATGGAGTAGTCGCGAGACATATAAATAGGCAGCGAAGAATGCGATATTTGAAGATAACATATTTTACCGTATTGTAAAAAAGCTTAACGTTACATTTTCTGCAATTTTATGCTCATTGCATTCTGTTTTTTACCAAATTGGTTTGATTTTAACTTAAGCATTTGTGTTAAATATCTTTTCTGGCATTTTAATATTTACTTCAATAATGTTACTCGGACTACTATTACTGTGTTCGTAGATTTATATTTGTAACTGCTATCGATTTGTATAAATTTACAAATAACAGAACAAAGACACTATTTTGCATAAAACAAAATAAATCATAAATAACAATTGCAAATTGCATTATACATTTTTTTCGTCACGGTCACGAAAAATTCCAATACGATTTGCTAACAAAGTCGCGTCAATCAATCCATTTTTCTATTCTACACTTAACCCTAGAATGCATCTGCCGTTACAAAAGAAGCCCCCGCATTATGCCGGCACGTATTTTTTCCTGACCTCGGCCTTTATGCCCAGGGGGCGAATCGTGGGAAAGATCTTGCACAATCCACCGTTTCCTTGGGCATATGCGACAGAAAAAAGTGCAATTATTTATTCCCCTCGAAGAAAAGGAGTTGTGAGAACGTGACCTAACAATGCGCTTCCTGGCTTTCGATACACAATCTCACTTCTGCCGAAACGTAATTTTAGCTCTTAGCGTAACTACACAAAGATACCATTCCGATAACCTGTGGCTTGTGTCGATGTTTAACAAATAATCTTAATGGTTGTTACAAAATATATCTAGAAATCGATTTTGAACCTTATTCCTTTGCTATACAGTGAAAAATCCCTTGTCAAATTTGCCTGTGCAATATTTACGAGCTATAAATGGAATAGTTTCTTCAGTATAAAGTGATCTTGTGGATAGCATTACGTGTGACCTTTAGATATACATAGATTGTTTGAAAATTTGATTGATCTCGCATCAGCACGCGAATATAACTTTTGAAATTATTACTATTACTACCACATGCAATTAAAAATAAAATTGCCAATATATAATTATTTGAGATGCGATATTAAAATTAATTATTATGTGTTTATTTCGTAGCTTTAGAGGAGAAAAATAAATAAAATGTCAAAAAGCAGCGGCAGCAAAAGCCACCATAAAGTTAAATATAAACTAGTAACATGTACAATGTTAATTAACAGTATATACTTAAGATAAACTGTACAAGACAATGTTCTATCTCGTTGGCATGTGACACTTTATAGTGAGCAAAGTTGTATCAAATTGGGACACAGACAGTAAATAACCCATGCCTTGTTATTCGTTAATTAACAGTAGCCCCATTAGGTGCTGTTAATTGGTGCCTATACAAAACATGTTCACTATATGTCGTAGTTGAATAGAATCAGCACCAAGTCATATAATAGATAATAGATAGGTATTTATAGGTAAATTAAATTATATATTTGCGCAGTTTTGGTACTTTTTGTTTGTTTGAATATACAAATCTCCTTAATTACTGGCCCCAATTAAAGATTTCTAACATTTATCTAAAGGTACCTTTAGAATCTACCTAATACATAAGTATTAAGTCATAATAACTTAAAAAGAATAGAATAAGAAAATTTGGCTTACATAGAACCGCGATCATTAACGTATAGGCTTATGTAATTAATAATTATAAACCTTTCATAATGAGTCTAATACGAGATATTAACAGCCTTGTCATAACTAGAATCAAACTAACTGATATCAAATAAGTATAATCTCTACGACCATCTACTAGCAAGCTATTGTATAAATGTATTTAAATTTATTGCAACGAATATCTTACAAGGATTTAAAATAGTTACTTATTGCGTAGGAAATAAACCAGTTTATAAAACATTTAAATCGATTTCACTTAGCGTAATTATTACTGAAGTGTAAACTAAAAAACACATTAATGCCAAAAAAACAGTAAACCTTTGAAGCATAAAAACCAAATCTTATCGCCATTTAAATAATAAAAACCGCGGAAACGATAGCAGGAAACGAAAAAGGGGCAAATGCAATCTACCAAAGAAGTTTTTGCAGTGTTTTATCAATGTACAATTACATTTAAAGACGGTTTCATTTTTAGAACAATGGCGTGGCGCGAACGTTACTTAACTCTCGAAGTTATCTTTTCCGACACTTTCATTACCACGAAATCTTCAAACAACGTTTTGCAATTGGAACGTGCTGTGCACTCGGGCACTTTATTTCATTGGCACGAGTGTCCGGAGTGGAGTCACGCGCGGGGCGGTGAGGGGGCGCGGGGCGGCGGTCCGTCGGGCCCACCGTGGGAACGCTCTGCCTTTAACGTGTCGCACGTGCTCGAGACGCTACTACAATCCAAACGAGACAGAGCGAGACAGAACACACAATCTCCTAACGAGAGACAAGGACAAGAGTAAAGAAAAAATGACACGACAATAAAATAACAACAACCAACAATTATTTGTGAGCGTTCGAGACCGAATCCTTTGCTCGAGGACCGTGAAAGGGATTTTAAAGAATAAAACTATAATGGAGATGTTGATTTATCGCGAAGGTGTCGCTGGCGCGGCTCGTTGCTACTGTTTATGCGTTTATTATTTCGCAATCGCAAGTCGGCTATTGTAATTTAACGCTTTATATGTAAGCCGTTTATTGATGTCTCGTAATCTACTGGGCGAGAAATATTTAAGTACTGGCTGAGTCAGTTTTAAAATGTCGCAACGTAACGTAATCTTAAATTATGGTGACATAAACAAGGATGGTTATAAAAAATGCCACCTCGGTCGACCTTTAGCTGGTCGTGTCCATGTGACGCGAATCTCGGCGTCGGGATCGACTTTCACGTGTCGGATTTCTTGCGAACGAGCACATTTGGCGACCACACTGACCCCGAAAGCGGCCAAATGTCGCAAAACCCGCCATTAAGGTCTAAAGCCAGTCCTCCGTGAAACCACCGACCTGGAAATCCTACCCTTCTGCCGTGATTCATAATTGCGAGTAAATTACGAGCTTGAATAACTAAAAATTTTTACATCGTATGAAGACTAGTTATTCGAATATATAGTATAGCTTATAATATTATACTGTAAGTGTTATTTCTTCTTGTTAACTGTTTTCAATCATTTTAATCGGTTAATATATAGTTTATTAAAGTATTATAATTGCCTGTGTCCTAAGGTTTAAAACGGCGAGTATGATAACATATAGAATATTAAAATGAAAACTCTGTTTGAATAGCCAGTTTTCTTATCTAAATGTATAATCAAAGTGTAGGTATTCGAACTATCATAAAATATATATTAAGTAAAAAAAAGTTTTAATGCGTTTATGGCCCTATAAATCTTTTTAATGATGGTTTTTAACCAACTTCAAAAAAAGGAGGTTATCATTCGACACATATGTATAAGTATACTAAGTATTATTGGAACTGCAAAATATTCACATTTCACATATTATGATAATCTATTAGGGCTTCCAAACAAATATAAAAAAACTATAGGTATATTTAAAATATCTGATTAGGTATCTAATATCTATACTAATGAAAACCCCCGTTCAGTTATTTTTTACTTTTTAGTTAATTTATTTGAAGTCGGTTTAATTATTGTAAATTACTGTTAAATTAATAATTTAAATCTTCAAGTAAACAAGATATAAGGTGACGTAACATAAGATTTACTTTTTGTTAAATCTCTGAAACTTAATCGCCCCATCCGGCCTTTTGCAACCCGATTAATAGACTGACCTACATGGTGGACAATCTCTTCGGGGAAACTTTGAAAATTCGAAATCGACTCTAACGTGTAATGGTAAGATTCAAAATCGATTATATATTATATAACGTATTGAAGGCTGAGATGAGCAATTTTTATTGTTAATTCAGCTATAGCATTCATTGACTTGAACTAAACCAAATAGCGAACATCCGGGGTCTATTCACGTAGTGGCTACTTTATTGTGCTAAACAGGAAAACAGCCTGTCTACAAATACCTTATAGGTACATAATAGACAAATTTACAAGTTCATAGATATACTAGCGACTCAAACTCGCTTCGCTCGCGTTCGTACCTAGGTACGTTTTAACGCTTAGTATGGAATAAATAGACTAATACACTATATATTATAGTACATAATATATTATTATATATAAATAGGTATAATTCATTTTCATAACTGTTAAGAAATTACTGATTCCCCATACAAACTTTTATCGCCTTTTCACCCACTTAAGGGATCATTTCCGGGATAAAATCTATCCTATGTCCTTCCTAGGGTTTCAAATTGCCTTCATACCAAATATCATCTTAATCGGTTTAGCAAATTAAGCGTGAAAAGATAACAGACAAACAGACAGAGTTACTTTCGCATTTATAATAAGTATTAGTATAGATTATTTGAATCGTAATTTCGAACAATAATTGAAAATCTTAAATATACCTAAATATTTTTATAGGTATTATAATTTAAGATCTTAGTTATAAATCATTAGATCAAGTAATCAATTTAAAAAAATTGAAGAATTCAGAACAAGGGTTTTTTTTTTATGTAAATATCATTATGTTACTAAAAATAATAACTTTTTAAACAAAATTTCTAAAGTTAGATGTTAACTCACGGAAATACGTCTCTATTATAAATACTACTTTTTAAGTTTTATAATTAATTTAGCCGACTTCTAAAAAGAAGAAAGTTTTCAATTCAGACGTATGTTTATTTTCGAAAATGAAATACCATTTTTTCTGAGTCAGTAATTATTCAATGCATGAGTTTGAAATCTTTACATGTCCTTCTATACGTTTAAAGAATTCAATAATCCCTTATATTGACATTATAAAGTGTTATCGTTTTTTACTGTACATCCAATCTATAGAAGAAATTACACAATTATAATGCAAGAATCTCGATGCATATGTAAATGATCATTGGCAGGCGTCAAGGTATATCTTCTACGGATTTTATTGATAATAAAACTTAACGCAAAAGAAATCTAGCCTTGATTAAGACTGTTTTAATCAGCCATATTTAAATACTTGTTCTGATAAGGCTAGCTACTATATTAGCTTTTGTATATTTAATTCTGATCTATTCTAGACATAGTGTTTATATGGCCGTGAATAACATGTACTATGTACTCGTATCTAACAAAAAAATCCTTGCAGTAGTCAATAGTCATAATAAGAGTATTCCAGAAGCATAAATAGTTTCTAGTTTTCTTTTATACCTTTTCATAGCTGTTTACAATATACTAAAGCTCTGTGTAAAAATATTTCGTATTAATATATAAACAAATAATAGCACGGAGGTACCTAGTTTTCCTTTTAATTTTGCAATAGAGTAGTCATGATTCATTGCAGTGTTAGAGACAGTCAAAGCGACAAACACATTTCCATACTAGCGACTCACCCTTGCTTCGCTCAGGTTCGTTACTAGGTATTTCTTTAAATTGACATAATTTTTTTATTTATGAACCGATTGAAATAAAACAAATACAAAAGGTTAAGCGAAGCTTACCATAATAACATTAACGATGAACGCATAAACAGACAAAAAAATCTAAACATCATTGTTTTGGATTCTATTGCGTTGAAGACCCCAAATAATAGTTTTTATTAAACATCTTCCATGTACAGACAGCGATCAGTTACACTTTTATTAGGTATATGTATAGATTTACAATATTTCTAAGCATTTTATCTTCGTTTTCTTTTATAGTGACCAAAGTCGTATGCATAATATTAAGATTAAAAACAAATACAAACTATCAACATTCCCTACAAAATTAACATTTTGATAAGTAGTATAATAATTTATCTATAGACCACTACATAAATCGCACAAGTCATTTTCCATATATATTTAATGGAACACAATTTGTATATCAATATAAAATTCTTAATAGATTAAAAGATAAGTAAAATAAAAAATTATTTAAGATTTTTATCTAAATTAACGATCGAAAATGATACTACAAGGTTATTATCTATTTATTATGCAAAATTATTAATGGTATCTGTTCATTATATTATATACATAACTTAAGAAACTTAAGTTAATTCGATGTGCAAAATAATGCCTTTTTAAGTAGTTACTTATGACAAACAGTAAGTGCTTTTAAAAAGTAGGTATTCCCTCTATCATTGTATCTAACTAAACAAATATAATATAACTTACCTGTAAGAACAGCTGATGCACAGGTCTAGTTCGGCTGGAGATGCTATGTTTCAAATATTTGTATGTTTATTAAGTGTTAAGCAAATATTTGGTTGCACTACCTTTTGAAAATAAAGAACTAATTATTATTAAGTGAAGTTTTTAGCGTTTTAGCGAAGCACTAAAACACCAAATACGAATGAGCAAGATTGACGGAAAACAGAGGTTGTAATTTATTTTTGTAATTAAAAAAAATTACTCTAAATATAGGCCACTTCGGCGTACTACTACGCGACATTATATGTAATCTGTGCTAATATCTTCGGATGAAGCAGAAGAATAATAACTATAACTAAAATTTCCCTGTCACTATAAAGAAATCTCATTCTTTCTCAAACATCATTTATGTGAGACTAACGGAAACATAGAACGGAATATATATATATATATATATATATATATATATATATATATATATATATATATATATATATATATATATATATATTCCGTTCTTCCGAATGAATAGAAAACATTTCATCATTTTATGTATAAAAATATTATCTACTTATAATAAATACATATTACATATGATATGAAATAAAGAGACTTTTTTAGTATTAACATTGATTGTTTTTATTTTTAGTTGGTTTATGATTGTTAGCAATTATAAATTCCACTTCCGACTTTAGCATGACTAACGTCTACGATATCAAGCCTTGGACCTTGACTATGGTCACAATAAAAACTAGCTACGCCACAACTGACTAAGCTATTAACAAAATCAGAGAGCAATTAGGCAAATTCAAATTCGCAATAAAAATTAATTTACTCTACTCTAACGTCTTTATGAACAAATTCAATTAACATGACGTCTCATTAATTGACTTTTTCAGCGCTACGAGCTAGGCGCTACGCTATCGCCGCACCGGTTGCGCACGCGCAGCACACGCGAGCAGGGCCTCTCGCTCGCACATCCTCAGCACTGTGGGAAAAGACGGCAGGTGTTATGCGGGATCGTGAACAACCACGCATTACCATTCACATTATTCAACAATAAATAATAATAATAAGAAGCCGTGGAACGAGTGGCGAGCACGCGCAGCCAACGCATACTAAATATACTCGTGTGCGTGAAGTTTATTTTGTGTGCGTGTATCTCAGTTGTGGACGGTATTTTTTAGTTGGTGTGGGCGGGCGCGCGTCACGGATTTACACCGGATTAAGTTTTCTTCATTGTTTCACCATATTCGGGACCCGGGATTTACAGGATAAGCTATTTTGTAGTCTGTTGACATATTATGGATTGTGAATTTGGACCTGCAAAAAATTGCAGGTCCTAATCTTCACAATTTTTTTTGAGAACTATCCCATTTTGTTTTTATACTCCATTTGATTTATACTCATTAGCATTTTTCATATTAGTTTAGAGATAAAATACTTGATACACTTCATTAGTGTGGCGTCTGATAGTTAATTTAAATATTTGGTAGTGAATGAACATCTGACATCGTCTATCCATTCACATATATTAAATAAGAATGAATTAGGCTATAACACATTAATATTCAATGAAATACCTTACACGACATGTGGACTGTAAAAAAAGCGTGGGAGTCACATCTCCTATAAGGTTCCTATGTCTGAAGTAAAATTAAAATAAAAAGAACTTATCTGTCACATAACTTTTTTAAAGATAAAATTATTATAAGATAAAAAAAAATAAAAGATAAAAGTAGGGATAAGAAGATACAATTATAATTTATCAAACGAGATTACCTATGACTGCGTGCTGTAAGTATATATGTATGTATATATATATATTATTATACAAATAATTAGTAAGTACCAAAATTGTGAAAAAAATGTTAGGTAGGTACTTACCTACTTATGCGTTATGTAAGATTTAGAACTTCTAGAATAAAGATATTCCTCGTGAACCATACTCAAGAGCCAAATGTGTTAAAATTTCAAATCAATATGCGAAAACTTTCGCTTAAGTAGTTATTGCCGATTTGCACAAACGAATATTTACAAAGCCAAATTTAAATGTAACTACGAAAAAATTCGCGTACCATTGAAAAAATCTTCCCAAGGAAAACTACGTCTGAATAAAGGTTACACTGACAAGCCTTTTGTGCTTAAATTGATATTCTATCTATCATCCTCGATCATTTACATATTTCAATTGAAATAGATATAAAAAAATCATACCTATTGTTTACCTTTAGTAGCTCTTTAGCTTATGATTTTTTTTATTAGTTACATTGGAATAATAGTAAAATGTATTAGTAAACCCATTATGTAGGTATGTATTAGTAATGCTATATTTACATTTCTTTACTTTGAAAATAAATAAGAGGTATGACTTCCACATACCTATTATTAGAAACTTGCTCAAACAAATAAGAAATAACTACACCTCGTTTATGTTTTTCAATTGATCTCCCAGATATATTATCACAAAGATATAATTTTTACCACAATCTTTACCTCTTTAGGGGTAAGGTTAAAGGTCTAAGGTTAAAATTTAAAAATATTAGTCGCCTAGCGACTCAACCTCGCTTCGCTCGGGTACGTCCCTAGGTATCTATTTCTTTAAATTGACATAACTTTTTTATTTATGAACCGATTGAAATAAAATAAATAGAAATATTAAGTGAAGCTTACCGCGCCCAAATCGGTTAAGCTGTTTCTGAGATTAGCGCGCACCAACACACAGACAAACAGACATAAATTCTAAAAATCTTTTTTTTGGGTTCTATCGCGTTAATAAAGACCCCTATTAATAATTGCTCTCTCAAATATCTTCCATGTACAGACACCGATCAGTTACAATTTTATTAGGTACCTATATATATGTATAGATGTAGACGTCATTAAACATTATAGACACAATGTTGGTCAAGTCCTAATCAACCAATTTTATAAAGATAGAAGATAGGTAAGTATTCATTGAAAATAAATTTTGCAAAGTGTAATATAAAATCACGTGCCCTGAGGTAAAATAAATTCGTTCATTCATCGCACATTGTTCTCGTAATTATAACACTTGAGTAAATAATGACGCATCCGTGAGAATAGCGAATACTTAAAAATGCTATAACCGTTGAATATCGGGTAAAAAATAGCCTGAAACCCACCATAGTACTTAAGACTAGCACTTGCTTTTGACTCTATTTCATTCAGAAGATATTTAACTCTAACTATAATTATATAGGTACCTATCTAAGAAGTTTTAATTATAATATACTTTGTATAAATTCAAAAGAATGTATTATGTGTTAGTCTGTCGAGTTTGCATGCGACAGATTGAATTTTTATACATCAATATTTGTAAATAGTGTTTTGGAAAAGACTCAATGGCTAATTCAATCGATGGCGTGTCACTAGTAGTAAATACATCTCAACTAATTGATTTAATAATAGGTAATATGATGGAATTTTAATAGCAAATTTGAATTTAACTTATTTTTTACACATCTCAATCCATAATTATATTTACCGTATTAAAAATCAAGTAGTACCTATGTATGACAGTAGCAAATAGATCGAAGTACTTAGTTATGCTGATAAAAACATTTTATAATTAACTACAGGTACTACAATATTGTGAAACACCATTTCTTGAGAGCTTAATCTATAATACCACTTATTATATATAGTTTTTAAACGGTAACATTTATCAAAAGGAAATTTAAATTTATTAAATAAATATTTTATGCTTATTTATGTCGTGAATGTGTATGACGTTGTTTTGTATGATTACATACGATGTGAGTTTCAAGATGTAGAATAAATAAACGATACCAAGTCACGAACAGCTTAACAGATTGATGGAAAGTCACAGATGAAAAATATAAATACGTTAACTATCTATTCTTCTTTTTGCCTTTTATGTGCAGACGTTTATTTTATTTAACAAACAGAACATTTATTTAACAACATATTATTTCACAATGTAAAAACCTAGGGCAAAAGTTTATTTTATGCAGATGAGTATTTAATTTTATCTCGAACTACAACGAAAAAAGACAACTGAAGAAAGAAAAAAATACCAATACTTTTAAATTATATATTAAAATTATATTGCTTACTAGCGACTCACGCTCGCTTCGCTCGCGTTCGTCCCTAGGTACGTTTTCACGGTTAGCTATGTTTATACAAAAATAGAAACTTGCTACTTCTAAGATATTCATTTAAATTTTATAGCGATTTACGTTACGTACGTACGTTAGTGAGTTCGCCGTACGCGGATTTTGTTCACAATTTCATGGGTCTTAATTTTTTTTTGCGGGACTCTGATTTTTTTCTCTGATAAAAGTTACCTAAGCTACTCCTTATAACAGTAGCTATCTGCCAGTGAAAGTCCCGTCAAAATCGGTCCAGCCGTTTCGGAATTTAGCCGGAACAAACAGACAGACAGACAGACAAAAATTGTAAAAAATGTTGTTTTGGTATATGTACCGTGTATACATCCATATACATTTAGTAAAAAGCGGTTATTTTAATATTACAAACAGACACTCCAATTTTATTTATCTGTATAGATTTATGCCAATATAAACTACATTATAATAAGTGGTGTAAAGGTGCTAGCAAAAACTAAATATATGTACGTGCTAAACTAATTCTTTATGGAACTCTAGATAGTTAGACTGTAAACTAATCAACGATAACCATCTAGGATCTTCATTATATCAAACAGTCAATTTATTTTTTACCTCACGAGAGGAAATGAGAAAAATAATGAGCAATCAAAGCAACATGCGCCACCACTTGCTATAATTAAACGACGTATCTGTTAAAGTTACACGGCGGATCCCGACAACCTATCTATCTGTAGTTTTTTTCCCATAGATAGACTGACATATAATGCCCTATACAATTTCTATCATTATGAGGGAAAACCATAAACATATTATTGTGATTTGCACATAGTAATTTATAAAACATAAATTAAATGTAATTGTTTGTATTACTTATGTTTTTACTCTAATATGTACCTATATACCAAAAATTAAAGTTAAAGCCCTAGGAGCGGAGAAAATACAGATAAATAAATAATATCTATATTAAAATAAAAATAATATTGTTTTCAACTTTATAAAAGCTCTTTCCGTGCGGAAGGTTAGGTACCTACTTGATTTATTATGACACTCTACCATCTTAGACATTAGATTCAATACCTGGTTAGTAATGACTGTTAATGTTTATCTATATATATCTATATATATATATATATATATATATATATATATATATATATATATATATATATATATATATATAAATAAAATAAAAAAATAAAAAAAAAATTGTGAGTCGAACCTGTACATTAAATATTTTTTGTAAAATCTTATTAAAATAGCCATTACTATCGATACAGAGGCCGAATCTACAGTTTTTAAAGTTTTTGTCTGTCCGTCTGTCTGGGAATTCATCACGAGAAAATCGCTGGACAAATGACGAAATTCGATATGATGATAGCTGGTTATCTGGTTCAACATTTAGGATATTTTTTACTGCGGGAAAATATCTCATCTCTGAGAAATCTATACTGAGCGTTAAAACGTAACTAGGGACGAACCCGTGCGGAGCGAAGGTGAGTCACTAGTATCTTAATAATTTTAAAATGTATTCAAGTGTCAATTTTTTGTGTCCATTAATTCCGCCTAGTTTAATGAAAAGTTCTTCCAAAAGTGGTAGTATAGAGTAGTAGCTACTAAAAGTGGTTAAAACTGCAATACGTATAAGGTGTTTTCTGACTCAGTGACTTATTTTATTGACATTTCCTACACTAGAAAAGATCGCAGGTTAGATTCCCGCGTTGGAAATTGTGTTGACTTTCATCAGAAAAGTACGTATTTGGAAAACACTGGCAAATTTAAGTTTACTTCAATAGTAAATTTTTTTTTTTTATAAGATTCAGTGACAAACGAGCAGACAGACCACCTGATAGAAAGCAGTACCTGTCGCCCATAACACCTACAGTTCATGCGCTTAGGTTTTATGTAACAAAAATACAGAGCCGCAGGTGCGTTATCACTGTGAGGACTAAGATGATATGCCTCTTGCCTGTAATTGCGCTGGCTACCTTATCCTTCAAACCGGAACACAACAATGCAATCATTGTTGCTTGGCGGCAGAAATAGATAAGGGGATGGTACCCATACAGTCGGACTCCTCAGGCTTGACAGAGTTCTACCACCGGTAGATCGTATACGCCACTATTATTGTACATAATTTAGTTAGGTGTTTGTATAGAGTAAAAATTTTGCAATTTTGCTACATACCTACTGGGTATATTTATATGATCTACTCAATTCATTTTTTGTTAGTGTGTGCCATTTGATTACTCGTGGAATATTGTTGTTTGATTGTCAATAAAAATAAAAGAAAACATAAAACGAAATGGACGAAAGAAAGACAATATTGATCAGTGAAAAAAAGTAATTTTGATTAAGTATAATTGTCTCATGTATTTCCTTCTCTTGGAATGTCAACTTGAAAAAGCCGAGTTACTTTTCAAAATTTACAATAATGTATTTTTTAAAATAAGTATTATACTTAGTAGCAATACAGTTAAAGGCGATAAACATATAATGATTTTAAAAAAATATAAAGCACGTCAAGTTTTATGAAAGCCCATTTTATTAACCCTAATTTCGCTACTCTTTGGATTTACTTCCTTATTATTTCCCTATTTTGCGTCAACGGGAAAATCCGTAACTGAAAAAAAAATCACATAATTTTAGATTCTCTTAAAATTTTAGTCCTTATAATTGTTATATCAATAAATCACTTTCATATTTTCATACTTACCTAAAGAAATACCATAATATCATACAAATCATTCCGTGTTAAAAACACTTACTTTTACCTCACTACGCATACTATATACCTATCTATATGTTTTATAAAGTGATAAAAAGGAGCTAGACTATGCTAGAACATTTTATAGCTTTCATAAGACAAAGAAACGGACTTGCTTCTATTAAAATGAAATAGTACCTAATGATGATGACATGATTTATTAGTAGGTACTTTCTAGTGTTGCCTCCAGTTTCTAGACTTTATTTATTTCAATTTGTTAAAAAAAATTTATCTAGATTAATTATTATAATGTTGTAATAAAATCTGTAGAATCTAGAAGAAATCGTAATTTAAGCGTACCTACCTACCTGGGTAGCATTTACTACACCGGATACCTTGAGATAGCCCAGTGGTAACGCGCTCGTTCGGGAAATCGAGTAAAGCGAGTCCAATTCCCGGGTCTCGCACCTCTGATATTTCCATGTGTGAATCATTTCTAACATGATTACCACTTGTATTAACGGTGAAAGAAAACATCGTGAGGAAACCTGCATGTCTGAAAGAACCTAGCAAATTTTCAAAAGACATGTGAAATCCGTCAACCTGCACTTGGCCAGCGTAGTGGACTATGACCTGATTCCCCTCGTAATGAAGGAAGGCCCGTGCCCAGCAGTGAGACGTTAAAAAGGGCTGAATACATACCTTAAAAGGTATAAATTAAATGCGTAAGATTATAATTTTGGTAACATTCCCACTTTCATAATATGTATACATACAGGAAATTATTTAGGTACCGCGAGACTACTATCTCATGATATAGGTATACGTAGGTAGGTACATAAGTGAGGTGTAGGTGGGTAAAGTGAGTAAGGTGTAGGTAAGCATATAGGTATAAATTTTTTAAAGAAATCAATATAATCTACCTATCGTTAATTTGTAGGAAGTCAAACTAGATTTATTTTACTGGCGATAGAATATATTAAACATAAAAAATCACTTGTTTGGTACGTTGATCATGATTGGTGTTGCTATACATAAACTGTAAATAATTAAAAAAAAAATTAATTACATAGGTAATCGAGCCACCATCGCCCGAGATATCACCTAATTTAGAATTAACAAGAAATGACAGTGACGGAAGTGCTGCAGGAATTCGATCAAATTTAGTACAACGGGTTACACCTGCTTTAATTAAGAGATTATTGTGAGAAAAATTTGATAAGCACCTACTTGTAGGTACTATCATCAAATCGGTGGTGACTTTAATATTTCCTTTCTCACATTTCATAGAAATTCTTAATAATTAAAATATTAGATATAATAAATATGTATATCCGACATATCGTTCTCGAAATAATTAACATGAAATAACAAATAGGTTCTACTATTCATAATTATTAATTACATACAAAACAAATTACTTAGAGATATCTTGGTAAAATTTAATAAAATTCTAAACTAGAAATTAAACAAAATAACTAGTATTGCACCCATTCCTCCAATACATTAATTTTTTTACCACTTCAACATATCTAATTCTAAAATTTGTATTTTTCTATGCAAATTCTGATGACACGTTTGGCTCAGTTTGTAGTACTATTTTTCTATGCCAGCGGTCGCGGGTTCGAGTCCCGCTGGGGGCATTCATTTGTGTGATGAGCACGAACGTTTGTACTCCAATCATGGGTGTTTATATTTATAATATGTATGTAATTAAAGTTATATATGTATGTAGTGTATCAACTATCTGGTATTCATAACGCAAGCCTCGTAGCCATGGAACTAGATGGTGCTGTGTGTTAATGTCCCAAAATATTTAGTTATTTATTTATTAAATTCTATGGTAACAGGTAAACCGACTTAAAAATCACTTTTAAAAGTAATTAAATTCTAACCTCAAAAGTGAAAATTTCATTCTTTCACCTATTTATGAAAATCGGTGCACAATTGGTTAAAACAAGGAAAAAGATATACCCAAATGGAGTAGGTATGTCCTCCTATTTAGCTTTTAACCGACTTCAATAAAAAAGGAAGATTTTTATTCGTACGTATTTTTGAAGTCGGTTTAATTATTTTTTTTTATTCCTTTTTTATTAAAGCCATAAAATCATCGGGGAGGTCTCTCAAAATAATAGGCTATTACAAAACTAAATAAACACACTATCGAGTTGAGTTATTATCTCTATATAGAATGACCGGTAGTGATTAAAGATTGAGATAAGTTCCAACAGCAGGCTTGATATAAGATTGAATAAGATTTAAATCGTAAATTCTAGGACGATAACCGGCTTGGACATAGCGTTGTATTACAGATTAAATTTAAATGAGAGTATATGTTTTGTGTCTATAAATGGATTTTATCCATATTATCTATAACATTATTATGTGTAAGTTCGAAAGGCTGATTGGATTATCTTTTTATTACCGAGCAACGGTGTTTTTTTTTCTCCGTCGTAATTTGCCATAACCTATATAAAAAAAACGAAATGATGTTTGTTGGAAAGGATATCTTTTAAGAACGACTGGATAAGATAGGTATATTTATTTGTTCTTTATAACTAATTCGAGTAAGATTTATACACAAGTTGTGGAAAAATTTGGGTTATTCATACATCATTTAAATGTTATAATGCCTATATATCACTGTAGAATTCATTATTTTAGTAACACATTTACCCTAAAAATTAAATTTAACAAAATAATTGATAGCAAGTACTTACATAAAGTCGAACTTCTATAGCAAAAATTATCTATAATAAATTAAAATTTTAAAAAACCCCTAACACAATAACAACCTATCCATTGCCATTTTAATAAGCCTAAGCATAATTTTTCTGCAATGTTATAGTAAAAAGTTGAATATTTTATAGATTCCAGGTGACGCTGCAGCATCAGGCCAAGGTTACCATATCGTTGCAATGTTATTGAAGTAACGGGATACAAAGTTTCGAATGGATTAGCTCTATGAAAGTTGATAATATCTTTTTGCCGTCTAGAAAAGAGCTAATAGCTTGCAAACGGCTGAAGGGTTTTATTTAATTTTAAATAGCTAAGAACACTTTCGATTCAGTTATTTTTCAAACAAAAAAAACTAAATTAAAATCGGTCAATCACACGTTATATTTATAACACCCCTTTTATGTGTCGGGGGTTAAAAACATATAAATTATATAAGTATATATAATTGATTGATTTACCTAACTGCCCATAAACTGATATACCTACTTTATATAACATAATAGTCACTCCTAATAGCAAATCGAGTTATTTAGAGAACATTTATACTAAATTTGTAAATGCTTTTGAAGACGCTAAAATAAATGACAACGGTCGTTAACACAGAAATGCTAATTTATCAAAGATCCTAAAAAATCGGTTCTTTTGATTTTTATAATTACCTATATTTACTTATAGCAAGTGATAATGTCGACTGCTCAACTATATATACATAATTATCAATCATCAATTCTCAGACTGGTTTAAGTTAGCACTTTACCATTGCTTCTATGAAAAATACTATAATATACTTTCCACATGTATGTATGTATTCAGCCCTTTCTAACGTCCCACTGCTGGGCACGGGCCTCCCTTCAATACGAGGGGGATCAGGCCATAGTCCACCACGCTGGCCAAGTGCGGGTTGGCGAACTTCACATGTCTTTCGAAAACTTGCTAGGTTCTCTCAGACATGCAGGTTTCCTCACGATGTTTTCCTTCACCGTAAGGCAAGTGGTAATCATGTTAGAAATGATTCGCACATGAAAATATCAGAGGTGCAAGACCCGGGATTTGAACCCGCTTCACTCGGATACCGAAGCGAGCGAGTTACCATTGGGCTACCACTGCCTTACTACTACTTACTTTCCACATGAAGCCCCACTATTCATTTAAAATAGAAATGTCTTAATTTACCTCATTTATTGGTAAGTTATAAATTATACCTTCACATTAAATCGGACATACTATTAGTTATACTTGTAGGTAGGTATGACAAAATAACTAAAATATTTCATATTATCAGCATCTTTTGAAATATGACGGAAATAACATTTTCTATCACTTCCTATAGGTACGTTATTAAAAGTTCCAATTAAGATAACACGCGATACGATCTTATTACACGTACAACTATATTCGAACACTAACAAAATTAAGCCCTTATCTTGTTCGTTCAGTATTATAAATTCTCATAATATATTGGAAACGGAAACATATATCATGATATTAACCACTATCTTACATTTAACACCTCCAAACATGTAGAACACTAAATATATATGTAAATATTAATTAAATTTGATGGTAACAGAATATATTAGAGCGCACCACATGCTGTCATTAAATACTTTGTAGTACCTACTTAGTAATAGTAGTTCTAAGACTAGATACCACGTAAAGGTAAAGCTGTAAAGAATGTTAGAAAGAAACAATACTAGGAATCGCAATCAATGTACTTCTAGAGATCACACGAATTAATGTAAATGCTCAACGCAATAATTATGACACCGAAGAAATTTAAGTACGCTTGTATACTACTTTTGCCTGTTTATACAGGAAAAAAACCTGAAAATATCTTAATTCTTAGGCATTATAAATATTATTACAAAAATAAGGCTTTAGACTGTTGTTACACAGCATTAATACTCAGTAGACGTACAGAAAAAACTAAAGATAACGATAATATTCGTTTTCAGCCTTAGTGTAGTCCTAGTATAATGAACTACCTAAAACGTCACACCTACTCATGATGTGAATGTTTATATTGGTCATACAAATGCTTTCTTTAGCTTTATGAGTGAATGTTTGACGTTTCCACTGCCCACCTATTTACAATGTACACATCATCTTAAATAAGAATAAGAAAAACGTTTTTAGTTTAACTAGTAGTAACATTTAAGATTTTTTTAAACATGTTTCAAACATTAAAATCCTTTTTGAATTTAATTAACTTTAAATATGCTTAATGTTATTTCTTCAGCCTTAATTCGACATTAATCATATACCTCAACATTCCTGCATTTTCTATTTTCCTCCAATAATTTTATAAAAATATAGTTTAAAAAATAACAAACTGATGTCTCTATTTTAGCAGTAACCGGATGTAGCGTGAATCAATAAGGTGTTAAAACACTAAACATATTTATATTATATATATATATATATATTCTTTTCTGTTTGTCAATTGATTATTATCTTTAGTAGTAATTTAATAGCTGTAAAATAATAGTTGGAGTAGTGATTAACAAATTACTAAATAACTATTTGTCGTCCACTTCCCACCCTGTCTTGCGTGGTACCTAGCAATTTATCCACGATACTATCAGGCATCTCAGCTACCGTTCCCGGAGGCAAACAACCGTGCTATTATATACTATCTGACATGCCTTATTCTGTTCTCAATTTATAATCGACTTATCTCGACTACTTGTTGACTTTGGGGCGAGAAATAAACGAGTGTGAATAAATTTTATTTTTAATACGATTAACACGTTATTGCACTTATAAATAATGTTGATGAACCTTTACGACGTGGAAAGTCAATTAAAATTTCCAAACTGTATGAAGAATGTGGGCAGATTGTTGTTTACATTGATATCTTACGTTAGCTAATAACAACATTATAACTTGTTAGTAATGACAGAAAAATAAAATAAAATATTGTTTTTAAGCACCTGTAGAATGCTTATTGTTTAACTTTGGGAAATGCGCATACCACTTACATAAATACAGATGGTTATGTGAGACTCGCTGACCAGAAAAGCCAGTACTAACCATTAAAACCCAACGGGACCTCCCCTGTCTAAATGGGACGTCGCCTACAGAAAGGATCTATAGAATACCTGACCTACCCATAAATAATCAATATTTATTGTATTTATTGCAATTTATATAAATACACAAAACATGTAGTATTCACATAAAAAAAACTTTATTGGCAATCTTCAAATGAATTTCGGTACTTAATTATTATTTAAGTAACCGTAAAATTTCGGTAACACAACAAAGGAAATCATTAAAGAAAAATATAATTATATATCTATTATATAGGCAAAGCTTGAAAATCATAAAAATACAAGAGCGACCATAAAATTTAGACACCGACAATAAAATATGACATTTAAAATCTTAGATCATAGCCCATTCAGTGTCAGCGGTTCTTTTGATGGCTTGAGAGGTTTTATTATTTCTAGCGCGTCCTTCACAAACGAAGTAAAGAGGCATAAAGCTCTTTGTGAAGTCGAGACTGAGGTCCGTTTGTCGGCACGTGGTATTGGCAAACGTTTTACTTGAAAAGGGTTTTAATTTTTACAATATTCTCAGAATTCATCCGTTAGTTATAACAAAAAAACACTTCAACTTTATTTAACTTCTTCGTGGTTAATAAACAGTAAATAAGGTATGAAAGGAGTAATTTACTTCACTATAGAAATTCTACTCACACAACTATGCTCCATTGAATTTCATACAAATATGGTAATTTTCATTATCTGCAGTAGTTACTTTGTATATCTTTTATTCTATACATTATTTCTTATGGAATAAAGAAATGAACGAAACGGTGGCATCGCTATTATGTAGTATTATTTTTCAATATACTTTGAATACAACAAACTAGCGACTCACCCTCGGTCCGCTCGAGTTCGTCCCTACTTACGTTTTATCGTTTAGTATAGAAATGAGATGTTTTCCCGCAATAAAAAATATCCTATAAGTTGACCCGGACAACCAGCTATCATCATACCAAATTTCACCAAAGCCCCTCCAGTGGTTTTCCGTGATGCCGTCACAGTTAGACAGACAGACAAAAATTCTAAAAACTATTCGGTTTTCGGTTTTTTCGGTTCGGCCTCTGTATCGATAATAATAACTATTTTAATAAGATTTAAAAAAAAAAAATTTAACCTAGGTCGTAACCTAGTCATGATCTTTTCCTTATTATTAGTATTAAGCATTTCAAGTGTCCTGTCTTCTTCCTAACACTTGACGGTTAATACAAAAAGCAGACATTTCACGTCATTTGTCCTGTCACCTCCCCACAAATGTAATCTCTAGAGAAACAAGTGGCAAAAAATTGGCGCCGCATTGTATTATCTCAGCCCTTGGGATTTGTAACTGTTTCAAGAGCAACTTTTTGTTTATCCCCTACACTTGCACTCACTGTACCTGTTTAGCCCCGACTCTATTGTCTATTTACTTCTTAGAAACAAATACACAAAGCAGGCCACGAACACGTGTCATTTAAGCAGTTTTAAAGGCTATTGTTTTCTTCGAAGGGGCTTAAAAGATGCCGAAGCGATAACCTTAATAATGTACAAAAACAAGTTACACTGTAGTTATGACTTTATGGCCAAAGTCCGCTAATTGTTAACACTTCATTTACTACTTACTAACAGGAGTTTTATAGATGTTTATGAAGATAATACTTAAGAGAAAATTTCGAAAGAATCGTGCTGTCGGCGATAAGTTGATAATATAAAAGGAAAAAACAGCGCGCACATGTACTCATTAGTCAGGCCAGGCATCTTGAGCTCAAATATTTGGCGATGCTAGCAAATCTCGGCGCCACTGAGACGACAGAAGAGCCGCAACCTTTATAAGTACCGACAAGGGACACTTAGCGACGGCAGCTAAAATAATATTTAAAGAGACGCCAAATGAACACAAATGACCATGAGATTAGGTATCCAAAATAAACTAATAGGCGACTAACGGTTAAGAAACAAGTAACAGCTGCTGGTTCTTGTAAAATTGTTATCATATCAAAAATTAACATGAAAATCATATTAATTCAACGGTATCTAGACATTCGCGATAAAATAGCAGAATCTCTTGTCTCTTTATAATATATATCTCTAAAAGACTATTCATTTACCAACTTGACGATATGTATTGTAAGTGACATTATAATTTCTATATGGAATAAGCAACAATATTAGGTATACGAGCCACACATCTTATTATTAGATTGTGAATTCTACGATGCCGATAACCTTTTAGACATTAGTTAGGAAAATGACGCAATTTTACGTCAAAGTTTGTAAAAATTTTAATCAAGAAAGCTATCTTAGTCAGAGGTATTTATCGCGTGAGTAAAGAATGACGTCAGAATGGCAATGCCGATGGTTGACGAGGCGCGAGCTGCGTCACACAACTGCCCTCGGGCGACCTCAGCAGTCGGATTAGTCGCCACCAGCAGCAAGAACCGGTCCGCCATGAATATTAACTTCGTCATGCGATCCGGAACCTTAGATGGTTATCATGCAGTGATTATCAGTAGGCAAACGCTAAGTAATTCCAGTAGCCATATCAAATATGTTAAATAACATCAACAATTTAATGTATTATAAGTATAAATAAACTTATTATTATTGACCTTTAAAATTCTAATCTAAATGCTCTATTTAAATCTGCAGTTTATAAGAAAATATATTATAAACAGTTGACACAACATTTATTATATTAAAATTATTATAGCCCATTTTCATAATTCTACATCAAATACATTCAAACAATACACGGAATAATGTAAATGCGATCTAGAAACCGCGACCCGCGCACGCGCAGGCCATGAGTCACGAGACGCGTGGCAACCTCCGCGTATGTCCCTAATATCACGTACGCGCAGTTTTGCTGACACTTTACCCTACGCTTTGTATACCTACGTGACTCTAACTCTGATGACAATTGAGGAAAACCGCTTATTGTCGGTTTTATAAACATTGTCTATTAAATGTGTCAACTTCGCTTTAGAACAATGTGACGTTGGGGACGGCTTAGGTGACAATTACATAATTATAATAATATTATTAATTTTTATAGGTTCATATTATATACTTAACCATCTTATATTTAAAAATCTTAAATATCAGATTCTTTATACGCATGTCTAAGTTATTGCAAATATCTTCTGTCTATAAGTAAAAATACTTCTAAATAATTTAAAATGTTAATTCTGTATAAGAAATTATAAAATAAAATCAAATAGGCCAAAAGATCTGATCATCTAATTAATATGCTATCAAAATGCGTTGTGGACATCCTGTGCAACAAGTCAAACATTAAGTCTAATTAAATCGGAAATGGTCATTAAGCATCCTATAAAAAGAAATATTAACGACACATGTATAATGTATATAGATTATAGCTAATCATACACGTTGTGTGGCAAATTTTAATATGTTTTGTATAGAAGTTGATTAATCTAACATGACTTAGAAAAACCACCACACTGGACCTCATCAAGACGACAGTTACATAGAAGCGGTAGTGATTGATGTAGTCAGCCCTATATCTCGTTTATAAATGGAACATGCGAGATATCTTATCAGATACGATGACTACTTAATATCGGTGAGCAACTACTTGCGCGTGCGCCTAGTGACATCACAAACAACTAGTTTATTTATAAGTAGGAAAATTCCTATAATTACTATCAAGTGCAAGTCAATTGTGGAATGAACAAGACCAATCGTTAACCCGAATACGTTTTAGATAAGACCTGTCGCAAATAGACTTTAAATGGATTCATTCATTAACTGCTAATGATAGAAAGGAAAATTTAGCAAAATTTAATTATAAACAAAATATTTCCAATAACAATATAAATCTATTCCATCGGCCTTAAATCATCGTAAATTTTTAAGAAATTTCGAGAAATCAGGAAATAGCACATAACGAGGCTGTTGACGTACCTACATATCTAAAAAATTCCGTGTGAAAAGTTTTGTTGCGTCAATCGTGATTAACATAATTTATGTTAAATGTAAGTAATGAAATGAATACCTTGCAACATTTATCATATACTTAAAAGTATGAAATATACGGTCTTTTTTAAAAATTAACTAACCGTTACCATTAATCTAAAAGTAACATTGGTTCTTAATCTAACCTACTCTCTGACGTAAAACCTACCGACCTGACGCACTTGTTTGATGCTTAATCGACATTTTTCCATCCGTATATTAGAACAGTGGAATTTTTAAGCGTATTTAAATATCTTTGCATTAACGTAAACATTTCTTTATTGTATTAAATTAATAAAATTTATATAGAGGTTTCCTTCACCGCACTTGCTTTACTATGAAGGAAAACATCGTGAGGAAACCTGCATGTCTGAAGAACTTAGCAAGTTTTCGAAAGATATGTAAAGTCCGCCAACCCACACTTGGCCAGTGTGGTGGACTATGGCCTGATCCTCTCGTATTGAAGGAAGGCCCGTGCCCAGGACGTTAAAAAGGGCTGAATACATATATAGAGGTGGTTTGTTTTGTTTTTTAAATCTCAAACTACACATTTATAGCATAAATATTGAAGGTATTTAAAAATTCATACGATACCAATTGTAGTAATTTTAGCAATTTCAATTACAATAAAGATAGAAATTAGACTTTTGACATGGAACAATTTAATCGATAATGAATTATAACTTTTATCAAAGCAAATGCTTTACGTATTATAAGATTACAAACGTTATATGTGCGCGTGATTTTTAATCGTATTGTTTTTTTTTTTTTTAAAGTATCGTGATTCTAAGAGAGAGTCCTGTTAAGAATAGATTCTTTATCAAATGGACGCATTTGTCATTTTTATTTTTATAATTTAATAGCGACTTATCCCCGCTCTGCTCGGGTTCGTCCCTACTTACGTTTTAACGTTAGATTTCTCATAGATTTCTTGGATATGCAATATTTTCCCGCAGTAAAAAGTATTCTTTATGTTAACTCGCATAACCAGCTGTCATCATACCAAATTTAATCAAAATCCCTCCAGTGGTTTCCGGTCACAGACAGACAGACAAACAAAAATTCTAAAAACAATAGATTCGGCCCCTGTATCGATAATAATGTCTATTTTAATAAGATTTTACAAAAAATATTTAATGTGCAGATTCGGCTTAGTTACAATTTTATTATATGTAGGTATAGATTAATAATAAAAACTGCTATCAGGAAGTAGGTACCTATATGATCTCTTTAACCTTTTTAACCCAGGAGTCATATAAATAAATTATTATGCACTTCGATGGTATATATTAATATAATTTACACACTCAACTTTACATAAGTACAATTTGAAATTAATAGCAAAATAGAGATATTTTTGTAAAAATGTCGATGTAACACTTATATATGCGCTTATTTCTAATAATTATCATTTCTCAGTACAGTCATGGTCAAATTAATGCACGTATTAATCCATGCAAGTGATAATTTTAGTATCAAAAGTTTATATATCTACATATGTATGTATATTGTATATTTAAGACAATTTTGGGAGAAAGTAGATATGTGATAATTTAAGATAAGTTGTACGTAGGACGTGTCAGTACAATTTGTTGGACAGTTTCTCAGCTATGGCTTTAGCGTGGGTGACCGCCCACACGCGCCTGAGTAATGCGCCCATCCCGGGAACTGCTACCGACGTCCGCGCCACACTCACATCAACACTTTAATTTTTAGCATCACCCACACAATTGCATCGTTGCAAAACGCATTCTTAATACCCATGACACCGAGCTCCTTGGCCATTAACGGATATTCTTATTGGGCCGTAATGCAATATCATCTGTAATTCTATCTGTCAATAATTATTACTCCGCATAATCCATGATTGATGAACGCCAACAGTAGCAAGTTATAATTGACGCAGGCCATTGTGTGCGGCGCCTGGCCGTTGATCGATCGACTTGCGGCACCAATCTCGTGTTGCGACATGTACTGATGTACAACATATTATAAACCGCCACTCTTAATTAAACGCAAATTTAATTGAACACGTGGTTATGAAATAAAATTCCTGATACAGCATTGTGAGAATCAATAAATTGTGAATAATATGATAACCGTCGCTAATCGTGATAAACGGCTGCACTGCGAAATATTCAAATTTTAGTAATTTTGCATCTTTACATCATATCCATTATTTTTTTAAATCTAATTACTATTATGAAGTACTTTTTTAGTTGGGACTCTACATAGAGCCACAGTTCGCCCACGCTTGTTATCTACAGCAATGTGAGGATTACGCAAAAAAAGATGACTTTTGGATAGGAAACAAAACATTGTTTAATAGATCCATGGGAGCGAGAGCAATGAGCAACAATTACCGGGGCCAGGCGTCGCGGCGTGCGCTCGCGCCGGCGATTGTTTACGGCGAGCACGCGCGACGCGGCGCGTGTCCCCCCGCGCCCCGGCGGCAGCTGCTCCGCACAGGTGGCGCGTGTGGGAACTCGACGGCTCTGCGCGTTCCCACGATCGCGCGCCCTCCGCTCCCTATATAAGCCCCCGCTCTACCGTCTCGCCACATTCCGCGTTCAACGCTCAGCGCTAACGCACGCTCACTACTCACTCACACACAAATGTCTACCATGTCTTACGATCTCGCGTATCCGCTCACAGACGACGGCCCGCAGCCCGTCTCGCGCACTTATCAATATCGCAAAGTGATGAAGCCGATGCTCGAGCGCAAAAGACGCGCTCGCATCAACCGTTGCCTCGATGAACTCAAGGAGCTGATGGTCAGCGCTCTCCAGTCGGAAGGCGAAAATGTCGCTAAATTGGAAAAAGCTGATATTTTGGAATTAACTGTTCGTCATCTTCACAAACTTCGCCGTCAACGTCGTCTATCCCTGAACCCTTCAGTGGATGCCGACCGCTTCCGTGCTGGATTTACTCATGCTGCCAACGAAGTTTCTCGGTGTTTGGCTTCCATCCCTGGAGTGGATGTGAGGCTTGGCACACAGCTGATGACCCACCTCGGACACAGACTTAATGATATTCAGCGTGCAGCCGCCGGCAGTGACACACCTCCGGCCAGCCCTCCCAGTCCAGCACTCTCAACTGTATCCTCCTCGTCTGGCTATGTGACTCCCTCACCACCCGCCTCACCGGTCCCAGTGCACACTGCCGTGCCCCTGGACTGCAGCACGAACAGCTTCCCCAAGACCTCGCCAGTGTGGCGGCCGTGGTAAACAGCGGTGCTCGGAGCGGGCGGACCCGGCTCCGCGGTTACATCTGTTCCA
The DNA here is from genome assembly GCA_033884665.1 of Argynnis bischoffii washingtonia. Taxonomy (NCBI): domain Eukaryota; kingdom Metazoa; phylum Arthropoda; class Insecta; order Lepidoptera; family Nymphalidae; genus Argynnis; species Argynnis bischoffii. The sequence continues at coordinate 9,653,232 of CM066624.1, read as the reverse complement.
ACACCGCTCGGAGTCGCACGCCCCTTCAAGTGTCCGCCCTCATCCATGTTGAAGTGTTATCAAGAAAATTTTTAGATCTCACAACTTATTAGTGTAGGTTTAAAAACGTAGTTTGTAAGTTTAAACCGAAAGCTTTAATCAAAGTAGTTGTTAAGTATATTTGTGATATTAAAGAATAATATTATTGTAAAGAGATATCGAGCCTTGCCGACTTTGAGTGGGTTCTATTTGTTATTATATTGTCGTTAAAAAGATTTCACTCGTTTGTGAACAAATACAAAAGAATAATTTAATAAAACATTATTATTATAATACTTATTTCTGCATTTTATTCTACACTCCCCTTATTTATATCATAAGCATTATTGTGCAAAATTAAGTCTATTAAAATTTAATAAGTGTAATGAACTTAACATCATAATATTGCAATCAGTGGAAAAAAATATTGTTATTATGTAATAACTGTAAATAAATAGATAAATAGTAGTAGATAAAAATGTAAAAATAAAAAAAAAATATGCTGACACTTCAGCTACACCGCTAGTATAATAATAGTTTAGTATACAAACAATACAAAGTGGACGTGATAAAATATTAAAGAGGTTAAGGGCGCGGACCTCTGACACCGTAGCCTCTGCGCCTCCGCGCGTGCTCAGTAACTTTCCTGTTTACTGTCTACACTACATGATCAAGTGCACTGTTTAGTGTACAGGCTAGGCGCTACGAAATCTATGTTAAAAAATATAATAACAATAATGAATTGTTTTTCTTAACATATATGTGTATCTTTTAAGGTCAAGTTTTTTTAAGTCAATCGTTAAAAATCCCATACAAAAAGCTACGTAGCGCCTTCCTAATTTCTCGATATTTCAGGGATCTTTAATTTTTTGCGCTAAAAATTATTTTATTTATTTAATTATTTATTAATTTATTTATTTAATTAGTTTATTTTAAAAACAAAAGTAGACAAATCGATTTAGCCGTTCAAGTGATGCGCTTACCAACAAACGTTTCATAAATCGGATATTATTATGTATCTTGATTCTGATCTAAGTATTTTGATTACCTGATCTTAGTATTTACACTATTGCTTCAAAATAATACAAATTTAAAATTAATAATTATCTAAGTTACATTAAAAAGGCTTTAGCTAATGTTCATTTAAATTTACACCGGTATCGTAATGGAAAAGTTATCTTATTTATATTGATAGAACAACTAATGTGTTAAGCAATTATTTTAATTAGTGCGCTAGTTTAGTCAATTCTAGATTTTTGCCGTTGAATATTTCATATAATGAATTCATATGTAGATTTTTAGTTTCGTATAATTAAAACTTGTATGACGCAAATTACACGTAGGTACATAATAGGTACTTATCATATCAAGTACAGAAATTTACATGCATTTACTAACATAATTAAACGCGATCCTTGATTATAATTGAAAAGTAAATTAAAATGAAAAAAATATTTACACACTGTTTCGAATGAAATTTAAATTTCGATGTAATTTTATGTATATTTTAAATACAGATGTAGTATGTAGAAATAATATGTGGATATTAAGCAAATAATTAATTAGTAATAAAAAATAATCCACAAAATATGTAAAATATTTTTTAGGTGTAAGTATAAAATGAATATTATGCAACTATGTACAAGTAAATTTTAAAATAATAAAATATTTTAAATGTTAGCAAATATTAAATGACTCAAAACGGTATGACGAACGCCATCTATAGTTTAATACGAGATATAAACTTAAAGCTATGAAAGTTAACACATTTTTAGTGCCATCTTACGGAAAGCTTTTGAACTACTAGTGAGCTTTTCGATACATCGATTACTAATAATTGCACGTGATGTCGTTTGATCTTCTTTTGAATAGCCATTTTAGGGCTAATATTAGCAACTTTTTATGTAAATGAGAAATTTGAAAACTTAGGAACACTTTTCGACGTAGAGAATAGCCATTCTATATTACTTTAAAGTTATATATGTACCTGAAACACACTATATATCGCTATGCCAGATTATATAAAATCTATACATATAACAAAATTCTGATTCGAATCAGATAGAATTTTATTATATGTACCTACCTATAGATTTATTGAATTAGATTATTTGCTATCTTACATCAGAATACAAATGTAGAGTTAGGAGTACGTATTTAGTCCTTTTTTAACGTCCCATTGCTGAGCAGGGCTTCCCTTTAATACGAGGGGGATCAGGCCATAGTTCACCACGCTGGTCAAGTGCGGGTTGGCGGACTTTACATGTCTTTCGAAAACTTTCTAGGTTCTCTCAGACATGCGGGTTTCCTCACGGTGTTTTTTTTTCACCGTAAGGCAAGTGATAATCATGTTAGAAATGATTCGCACATGAAAATATCAGAGGTGCGAGACCCGGGATTTGAACCCGCTTCACTCGGTTTCCCAAGTGCACGTTACCACTGGGCTACCATTGCCATTATAATATGAATAAACTACGTTAACGAAAGTGCAGTAAAAGCTAGTTTTATTATTTACTCCTACCCCCACCCCCCATTTTTTAATCGCAATTTTAGTATTTTTGTATGAACAGTATTTTATAAATACACAGCGACGAACCCGAGTAAAGAGAGTGAGTCGTTGTATAACACATAGTCAAAAAGTTTTTTTTGGAGATTGAATGCGGGCGTAGCCGCGAATTTTGCTAGAATTATTATAATACTGAGTGTAATTAAATAAGATGTATGTATGCACCACAACGATCATCGTGACGAATTTAATAATGCATATTAAAATAAAACACTTATGTATAATATGATAAAATTTAATTTAAAATTCTTATGTAATATCTACCAAGAATTGCATAAATGTAGATATGTCGTATCATAACTAGTGTATGACAAATAAAAACATTCAACTATTAAGAAAATGTAACTTCTATCATTCTGCCAAAGTAAGGCAGTGCCAACCAAACACTTTGCCATATATTACTTGTCAATACACAGTAGTTTTTTCCCGCGACTTCCTTTCCACGTTGAAAATAGTCTATGTTGCTCATAAAGTTACTTACGTACATGTATTAAATTATTACTAGAATTTCGATATAACTGTACAAACTGGCTTCATAAAAAATTAGACAAGACGAGATAATCAGGTACACTACAGAGGTCACCGATCACTTGCTAATAGCTACTGATCCCAGGGGTAAGCGATAAGATAGAACGCGCTGAGTCAGGACTCTTTCCTATTGCATCATCACTCCGATACGAACAAGGTATGTATAATTAATAATAATTTAATATTTTATATATAGTAATTTTAATTCTAATTAATAATAGTAATTCTAAGGAAGATCATAGGTATTGTATTGTATTGTATTGTATGTTGGACTCCTTTTTCCGTACTTAGACTCGCGTTTGGCCCGTTGTACGTCATGGGAATCCTGGCTAGTTCAGCCAGCCTAACTCCGTCCAGAAGCGCAGAAGTTTCCTGGGAACTTCACAGGCTTCGCGGAGCGACCTCATTGGTCCGAGGATTTCATTGCGTTGAGAAGTAACCGCTACGCATTCCAGGACTACGTGAGCGACTGATTCTTCAGCGCTGAAACACCCTCTGCACAGGGGGCTGTCCGTCGCGCCGATGTTAAATAGATGTTTATTTAGGGGACAGTGGCCCGTTATTGTCCCTATCATTGTTTTCAATTGAGTTCTGTTTAGGCTTAATAGGCGTTTAGTCAGACGTGGGTTTACTGCAGGCAAAGCTGACCTAGCTTGCCTGCAGTCTACCGTTTGTGACCACCTGTTATTTTGCAGTGTTAATGTTCTTTGACGGACCCAGGTGCGAACCTGTGAAAAGGGTAGCGGTAGAAGTGGGTATGGGCCAGTTACTTCTAGTTTTGCTCCCCTTTTTGCTAGTTCGTCAGCTGCGTCGTTGCCAAGTGAACCACTGTGTCCTTTGATCCATTGGATGGTGACGCGATTGGTCGATGCTATTTTATTAAGAGCATGGTGACATTCGATTATTAATTTGTTGTTGGTTTGTTTGTTATTTAGCGCCTGTAGAACCGCCGCGCTGTCGGAGAGGATTTTTATATTGCAGTTGTTTACCCCCCGTCTGTGCACGGTTCTTGCAGCTTCCGTTATGGCTACACATTCGCATTGAAAGATCGAACTGTGTATGCCTAAAGGTATGTGTAGGTTTATGTTGAGATCAAAGGAGAATATCCCAGCTCCAGAGCCACTCTGTGTTTTGGAGCCGTCAGTGTATATACGTAGCTCATTGGCTACTGATTGGTCTAATCTCTCTTCGATCATATTTATGTTGAATTTTTTGTTGAAAATATGTTTGTTATGTGTTCTGTCACACGGGGCAGCAATGAGTGGTAGTTGCTTTATTGCCCTATCCAGAATGGATGTGTGTGGACTGTTGTTATTTTTCCCCCATAGACCTAGGTGCAACAGTCTTATGGCAGCCATGGTCGCCTCTTGTTGTATGTACAGGTCTAGGGGTGTTGTTTGGAGCGCTACCTCTACGGCTGCTGTTGGGGTAGTTTTTATGCATCCACTGGTGGCAGACAGTGCCAGCCTTTGGAAGCGTCCTAGTTTGGTGATTACGGTCCGGAGTTCCGTTCTAGTCCACCAAACCAGGGCTCCGTAGGTTAGCATTGGTCTTATTACAGCAGTGTATAGCCACATGGTTATTTTCGGCGATAGGCCCCATTTGTTGCCTAGCATCTTTTTGCATTGATAGAAGGCAATGGTTGATTTATTAAGTTTATGGTCCAGGTGCTTGTTCCATAACAGTTTGCTGTCTAGGATTACACCTAAGTATTTGACTGTTTCTTTGAGTTTTAGTTCGGTTTTGAAGAGTTTCGGAAGTTTGTATGGTCCGAGTGCTCTTCGGTTGGTGAACATGATCAGCTCGGTTTTCGTGGGATTAACGGAGAGCTCATGCTTCAAGCACCAGTTCTCTATTATTTTGAAAGCTTTCCTCATGCGGTCGCACAGGATGCCTTCAAAATTTCCCGATATTAAGATAGCTATGTCGTCAGCATATCCTACCGTGTATAGGCTATTGTCGTTGAGCTCTCTTATGAGCTCATCCACGACAAGATTCCATAATAGTGGAGACAAGACTCCACCTTGTGGGCAGCCTCTACTTACGATACCACGCGTCGTGGTATTGACGGTAAACTGTATAGCTCGTTGTTTTAGCATGTTGTTTATCCATTCTATTAGTGTTGGATTTACACCACTTTTTTGCAGAGCTCTGCTTATACTGGTGAAATTCGTTTTATCGAAGGCTCCTTCTATGTCAATGAAGGCGCCTAAGGTAGGTAGTTTCTGATTCAGCGAGCTCCCTATGCGAGATACCACGCTGTGGAGTGCTGATTCCGTTGATTTGCCTGCGCTATAGGCGTGTTGGTTGGGATGTATTGGATGTTGGAGGGATATTTGGCTTCTAATCTCTCTATCCCCCAGTCTCTCCAACGTCTTTAGAAAGAACGAGGTGAGGCTAATGGGTCTGAAGGATTTGGCCAGAGTGTAATCCTCTCTGCCTGGTTTTGGAATAAATATTATTTTTACTTCTCTCCATTTCAATGGTATGTATCGGTGTGCTATGCAGGCTTGGAACAGCGTAACCAGATATTCTGCTATGATGTTCACGCTCCACTTTAGCAGCCCGGGAAAGATACCATCTAGGCCAGCGGCTTTGAAAGGGGGGAAAGTGTTTATTGCCCATATTATTTTCTCTTTATTAATTATGTTTTTTGCTGCGTTCCAGTCTGAGCTGCTGGTGAGCCTCTCTTCGTAGGGTTCCCATAATTGCGTGTTAGCAATTTGGCAGCCGGGGAAGTGAGTTGTTAGCAGCAGCTCGCTTGCCTCCGCATCTGTTTTGGTATAGGTATTATCTGGTTTTTTGAGGCAGTCGATTGAGTGATTTGTCTCTTTGGAGAGGCATGATTTCACTTTGATTGCCTGGTTGTTGTTCTCTATGCTGGAACAGAAGTGTCTCCAGCATTCTTGCCTTCTGAGGCGTATGAGTTTTTTATATTGTTTCCTGGCTGCCGTATAGGCGTCCCAGTCTAGTTGTGTTCGTCTGTTTCTAGCCCTGTTGAACAGTTTCCTGACTTTCCGGCGGTGTCTCTCTAGTTCGGGACACCACCAGTGTTGCTTCCCTCCCCGTCTAGGTAAGGTAAGGGGACAGGACTGTTCATAGCTTTCCAGGAGTAGTGACGTAAGACTTTCCACGTAGGCGTCTATGTCGGTTATATTTAGGTTATTTGTTGTTGTGAGTCGTTTTCCAATCTCAGCACTGATCAATCTGATGAATTTAGATTGATCGGTTCTTTGAGGTATTCTTTTAGGTAGTTCTTTAGGTAGATCCATGTCGATGGTGAAACGAATCCATCTGTGGTCCGAACAGGATAGTTCATTGGACACATGCCAGTTGTGGATATAGTTGGATATATCCGTCGTTGCCATCGTCAGATCTATAATGGTTTGTGAACGAGCGTTTATGAAAGTTGGCTCAGAGCCTTTGTTAAGTATGGTGAGGTTATTGCTAAATATAAAATTAAGTACATCCTCACCTCGTGCGTTTGTGTTGGCACACCCCCACACAGTATGATGTGCGTTGGAGTCTGCCGCGATGATTAGTTCCAGCTTCTCTCTCTCACAGTACTCAACCAGAGAGTTGAGCTCTGGAGTTGGCGCGTCCTCGTCACCCGGCAGGTAGACGGAGGCAAGGACAACGTCACTGAGTTGCTGGTCGGTTCTTGATAACTTGGTTGCTGTTATGTCCCTTGAACATAATTCATTTATTAGTACGGTAGGTATATGTTTCGGCATGAGTATACATGTTCTTGGGTTACTTACGGAAGTGTCTAAAAGAAGCTTCATTCCGATGTTGCCAAGACCACATATCCTGCCATTCCTGATCCACGGCTCTTGGATCATGGTTATGGTCTTCGGGTTAAGCTCCAGCACTCTGCGTAAAGATGCCGTCGCAGTTAGGCTGTGCTGGAGGTTTGCCTGGATGAAGCAAGCAGTCCGGGATGGGGGAGGAGCGGAGACAGTCGTCGCTGAGTTCACTCCCCCCCGTGCCCGGAAAGCATTCCTCATCCGTGGTGTTGGGTATCGGTGATGGTGACCGTGTTGTTTCCATCGGGGCCGGTAACCCCGCCTCCTCGTTGGTCGACTCAGCGGCCTCCATTGGAGGTGGTGGACACGTCGCCCGTGAAGTGCTTGGTACCGGTTCCGTGGTGGTGATGTTGGCGTTTCTATTGTCCCTCGTGGGGTCATCCTTCTCCAAAATTCGGACATAGATGTTCCCCAATAGGTAATAAACACGCCTGTTTTGTGCCTTGAGTGTAGTTATGTCCGATTCTGGCACGCGGAAGAAAAGGTCGGTTCCCGGGGGATCCTGTTGACTTTTTTCGCGGGTCAGTATCCAGGACTTCATGTTAAGGTGACGGTTCTGCCTCGCAAGAAGTTTCCGTAGCGTCTCTGTGTTACCGGTGTGACCCGGGACATGGAGCATGCACGGTACCTTCTTTGGTATAGCCGATTGGGGCCGAACAACCAGTTTGGATATTGTTGGTACTGTGATGTTGCTCACGGTTCTGGTAAGCCAACTGAGTGTGAAAGCATCCTCGCACCACATTTTGAGGACGCCATCTGCAAAGTGGGCTCTGCCTCGGAACCGGATGTCGTTCGGTTCGGCCTGGAGGGTGGCTTCGGGTTCGGCCATAAGTTCGTCCCGTAGCTTCCCCTCAATGGTGGCGCGGATGTCTTCAGCCTGCTCCTGTGCCATGTCCGAGAAGGGCTCGATCATGACCGCCACACAGAGTTCGTTGGCTAAGTAAGACGCCGCTGCCTCCGCGTAGCTGACCGAGACACCATCCTTCGTCCGGGGTCTGCTGGGTTTTACCCTCTTGCTTTCCCCAGTCGGTGTGACTGTGTCATCAGGTCTTATACGCTTCTGGCCTTTGGTTCTTTGTTCGTTTGTTTGTGTTGTGTCGTGTTTTTTCCGGCCTCTAGGCTTCATGCTGCGCTTGAGACCTGGTTTCGTTTGAGGTGCCTCGACCTTCGGCGCTGGTGCTGTGGCCTCTGCGGGGCTGGGGTTCGGAGCCTCAATGTGCCTCACCGCGTCGGTTTCCGCTGCACGTCGCGCCGCGATTCGGGCCTTCTTCAAACGTCGTTTTTTGGATGCTGTCATCTGCTCTGTGAAGGCTGGTTCCATCTGGATCGCGTCTTTTAAGGCTGACAGATCCATGGTTGTGCCTTGTTTCTGTATAGTTGTTGTTGGGGTGCTCATTGGTGCAGACCGGGTCGGTTCTATCGGAGTCGCCGCAGATGCCGCACCCTCGGACGCAGACATTACCGTCGCATTCTTGGGCGCAGCTTTCTTTGGCTTCCCCGTGGTAGAAGTCGTCCCAGGTGCAGTGGTGTGCACCCCTTTGTGTTTTGTTTGTCCAGACGTGGACGCGGAGGCGACAGTCTGAGACGCAGCCCGGTTTGGCGCATCTCTGACCATTCTCCTCGTTGTCTTGTCTGTAGACGCTGCCTGTTTTGGCGCATCCGTCATGTTTGACGGTCCAGGGGCATCTAGAGATGTCGCTTCCGGCGATGTCCGCCTTGGCGTATCTCGGGACGCAGCCCTTGACTTGGGTAGAGGTGGCGCATCTGTTGACGCAGCCTGTTGTTTGTTGTCGTTGTTTGGTTTTATAGCCTCATTATCCATTGAGGTATTGAATTTTCCTTCACCGTTGGAGCTCTCCACCCGCCACGGAGTCCTCAGTCGGGGACGTCATCTGCTCAGCAGATGATCGCCAGAGCTACTCCTTCGGTATAGAGCCAGTGTATGGTAGAAAGACGAGTCCGCACGCAGCAAAGAAACCAAGAGTTGCACGCATCACGAGACGATGATACGCGCTCACCCCAAGCCCCGTGCCGCGCCGACTGCCCTCCCCCCAAACCCCGACTCTCGCTTGATAGCCCGCTTATGGGATATCGCAGCCGATTGACTGTGGTTAGCTACTCCACAGCCTCCCGTGTGAGGAGAAATCCGGACCAAAGAAGTGTGTTGTGTGCAGAGTGCAACTATTGCCGGCCCACTGCTCCACTCAACTTCCAGGACTCCTTCATCCTCCGGTACGGGTTCCCGCGCACGGCACAAACACGCGGGAGGTCATTGGCTATCCACCCTCTTGGTTTTTTAGATGGTGGACTCGCAAGGACATGACCTCGCCATCCCTGCAATGAAGCGCCTGGAGGTTTCTGTTGCGTCTATTGCTTAGGGCACTAGACCTATAACAGGGCCGGCAACCTCGAGAAGGATAGTCCTCCAGACTTGCCTTGGGGATCTCAGCGACCTGCGCTACTCCCAAGACCACGCCCCCCCACCGCCTCTGAAGGAGGCAGTGAGGTGGATCTGCGCCTATACTACCATGCAAAACAAAGCAAAGCAAAGCAAGCAGAGCAGAACATGTCGTGATGGTAGTCGCAAAAGCATAGACCCAGACCCGCCCCAAGATCATAGGTATTTAGAAACCTATATGTATATTTAGGATTTATTAATATAATTCAAGTTTTTTTTCTAATATAAACTTTTATAATAACAATTTTTTATATATTATAACTTTTAAAGGAAGACTTACATTTAACAAAATTAATTATATAAAAAATCAAAAGTAAAAGTCACTAGAAAAATATTCACTTTTACTAAGTTACATCAAATTCAGAGGCTTGTAATAAATATGATATTATGTATATTAAGTTACATATAAACTTATAATGTTTCATGTTATTATTTTAAATGTTTAATAATGTTTTTTTTTCGACTTTCAAAATCATTATATATAATTTCGAAATTGAAATTTTATTAAACCTTACACGTGAGAATCCAAAGTACAAAAGTTGTGGTAATATTAGGAATACACAGATAAAACTGTTCTAGAAAATAACGTAGGCATAAAATAAAGTCAAAGCTGATGCAATAACTTAACAACTGATTTTAAAATAATATCAATAAAAATAGTATCAGAATGTTTTAAAAATAACATTTAAGTGAACAATTTCTTCTTATACACTTAGATATAAATTTGAATTTTATAATCTCATCTCATCTCATGTAATAAGTAGATACTGTGTATATATAGAGTAACTACCTACCATAAACTTTATGGTTGATTTTTGCCTCTTTGAAGAGGCAAAAATCAACCATAATATAATACTTGAGTATTTCTAACTTCTCAAAATATTTTTTTAATATTTTGATCGACTGCCCTAGACGCGCGAAATCTTACAAAACTGAGAAAAGAACAAAGAGATACTAGAACCTAGGATACATATTATATGGACGCCCAATACATTAGGGAATACCTATAAGGTACTTAAAACTGCGTCACGGTAATCACTATATATATGTGATATTTGATATGTGATATTTTCCTAATTAAACACGTCTTGATCAATCCTTAATATAATATATAGACATGTCCGTAAACTTACATGTTCTGACGTACTTATTTATCATAGTTAAGACTACACGAAAATATTTATAGAATAATGCCATAGTAACATAGATAGCTACTACGAAACTAACTTAAATTTAAGGCTGAACCTATTGATACAGTAACTGTACGAATAGTTTATTGAAGTACAACTTCTGTAAATTAAAGTAAATCTCAAAAAAAAAAACTTATAAAAAAAATGTACGTATGTTTGTTGCCATGGTAACCGTTGTTTTTGCTGACAAATGATATATACATAATATTATATTCTTTCCTTAAATGATATTCTATAAATATATGATTGTAATATGCCTAATATGCGTTATTTTTAGTATCTCACCTATCCTAATTATTTAAAACATAAATTGAATTTTGTAAAGAGTACCGATAACCTACAGAAGTTTTACTTCTTGCGCGGATACACATTCATACACGCTTTTATTATAGTCTGGTTATTGATTATTTAAAGAAATTGAGGTTATACTTCTTTTGGCACATTTGGAAAAAATTGTGAGAGTAAAATTTTTACGATGAACGCGCACACCGACAGCCAAAGCGACATGATGAAGTTAGCTAAACGCGACATGATGAAATTAGCTGATTATAGTCTCTCGGGTTCCCGTGAAAAGTTATTACTATATTCAAAGTAGTTTTTTAAATATTTATAAATCTATAACATGTGTATTATATCAGTGGAGATAAAAAAAAATATATTTATTTCCATTAATTTATCATTCCTTTTACAAACAGAGAGTTGTGACATACGGGGTGAAATCTTTACCTATTTTTGTTTTGTTACGCCAAAGAAGTAGATATAACTTCTTACGTGCGTACATAAGTACACTTTCACGTTTTTTTTATATTTTTACTTAACAATTAGGATAAGAGAAAAGTATGGGTATTAACAAATCCAGGACTGCCAACTTTAATTTAAAGCTTTTGAAAGAGACACATATTTATCTTGTTCTCATTCTTTCAAAAGTGTGGAGCGTATCTTCAAAAAAACACACTTGACATTTCGAATTCTTCTGACACTGTCCGATACTTATAATTTTCGAGTCAAAACTGTCACCAAATCTTAAATAACATAAAGCAATTATGAGATTGGGGGTTTTGGGTTTGAAATAAAAAAAAGACGTAATGAGAAGGCTAAGGCGGGAGGGAGCAAAGGATAACGTAGTTATCCAAGTCGGGCCTGTCAAATAATCCAATACTAAAACTTATAAATAAATAATCTAGTATCCAGATGCTCTAAAATAAAAAAAAATAAAGTAGCTGGACAAATAATTATATATTAGTCGTACAGTAAATAGATTAGTAGTCACAATGTTTTAACTTTAATTTTGATAAACACCAAAAATTGGATATTAATTTATTTCGTTATATATTTGTACGGAAAATAATATATTTCAAGAAATACGAATAAAAAACTAACTATTAACTCTATATGTATTATATATATTAAATCTATCTATATATGAACGCCAAATCTTAACAGTAACAACGGATGAGTCTATAATTAAATTCTATGCATTGTATACAAATAAAAGATTCAGAATATTTTTATTTCTAAATATATGTAAAAGACCACAGAAGTAGAAAAAAAGAATAAGTAGCGAAAAAATCTCAAAATTTGATAGCGAACGTTAATTTAAATGGCACGCAGAATCGATGAAACTTTCCAATGATAAGAAATTCACTTCCTTTCTACAATATATGTATCTACTTATAGATCGCGATTCTATTCGATTTGTTTTTTTAAAAGAAAAAAACCTTAATCTATGTAATAAGCGATAATAATCAATATATAATACAATCTTAAGTCTACATTATTCAGTCACGTCTTACCACGAGGGCTTTATCATTATCTTCGTATCTCCACGCTTGTCTATGATGGCCGGAAGATCGATTAGTTATAATGTCCATAAATTAAAAGAGATTACGATTTAATCACTTTACTTATTTTAGAACTGTACGTAAGTATTGTTTTTAAAATATATTATTTTCATTACAATCTTTTATTTATAGTCCCAATTATACATACTTTCATTTTACTGAATTAAGATGAAATAATAAATAAATGTTTTAATGTTAAAATTATTATTTGTCATCAACGTGAGATTTGACGCAGATGCGGACGAGACGCGAGCGAGGGAGATCAGGTGTAACGCCGTGTTTTATCAAGTATGTGGTCAGAAATCAAATTCAGAGTATTAGAATTTAGATTCAGTATAGACATGTGTTAGCATGTTATCAGAGATATTGGACCAGTAATGAGATCAGTTAAATGATAAATCAGTTATAATATCAGATCAATTACCAATTTATCGAGGCTCGTTGGGGCTATAGGGGAGGTAGGAGTCCACTAGCGAGAAATCAAACCCTCGTACATTTTATCAATTTATATTCATTACCAGCAACCTGTAAATTATATATTTATCAGTTACGTACGTATCATGTTATATTTGTCTAATACCAATAAACAGGGTATTTCGCGACAATAATCTAAAGTTATAGTTCATTATTTGTTATTATATTATTAAGTAATTAATATTTACGACCAATAAATAAGGCAATAGATGCAACCAATAACATTTATGTGCACGCTTCCGGGTTGCAACCAAGGTTGATTGATTGTTTTGCAGAACGTGGAGCATAGTTTACGTCACGTTATCATACTAACCATCTCATCCTATACATTTAACAAAATTGGTGCCTTTCTTAGATTTACGCGAATATTAGATATTTAAATAAAACTATCTTTTCGGATTTTTTCGCGGATTTATTTTGTTTTTTGGTTCCCGACGTTTCGATTGCCTTACAGCAATCATGGTCACGGGAGAGATAAGGTGTTAGATGTCTCAAAGGCATTATTATATAGTTGTTACAGACAGCCTACCCACAAATAACAAAATGAATTCAAAAAACTTGAAAATTGGCACCAAAGTACCTTACAATATTTGTTAATTTCATTTTTAAATTTTTAACATTTTATAATTTTAATTACTTTCATAAAATTATAAAAAAAATATTTTTAAATATTTTAGAAAACTTATTATTGTATTATTGTTTAATAATCTATATTTTTAGTGTTACCATTATTATATTTATACCTATAAAGAAAAATAAAATATTAATTATTTAAGCCACATTATTGTTCTATGTGTACTTTAGAAAATTAAAATTAATTAAGAATTACATAGTTTTTCCTAAATGGGTAAAATCATATAAAAATTCCAACAAAAATCCCACCTCTAATAATAACTTTAAATTAATTTTGTAAATAGTGTCTTTAACTAAAAAGTAATCTACATTAATATTATAAATAGGAAAGATTTGTATTTTTGTATGTTGTTCCTGGACCGATTTAGATGAAATTTAGTAACAAGACCCTGCGAAGGATAAAGGATATTTTTTATTCCGGAAATCATTAAGAGGTGAAAATGGGGATGAAAGTTTGTATGGGGAATCAACCTAGAGACGAGTCGCTAGCGATTATATAAAATTAATTTGAATTAACAGGTAATAAAATAATATTGTTTATTTTATAATAAAATTTATTTGAATTTGAATAATAACTAATAATAATTTGAATAAACGATAAAGCATAAACCCCTAAGTTAATCGACTTATTTAAAAATGCACACCTGAGACATTACATAAGTATTATTATAAAATAAAATCCCCCACCGCGTCTGTCTGAACACGATAAACTCAAAAACTACCAAACGAATTTTCATACGGTTTTCACCAATGAACGGAGTGATTCATGAAGAAGGTCTAGGTGTATAATTCATTACGGTTTTGTGCAAATGGGTTAAAATATGACGGTGATTGTTGGAGATTTCGGAAAAAATCCCGCCGACTAGACTGGGGGCTTAACTGGCGTGCGCCGCGTAAACTATTGCAGACAGAACCACAAAATGTTCTCATAAATTAAAAAACAAAAAAAAAACTATAAAAAAAGTCCGCGACATTACATGTCTATCTTGTAAGGTGGACTAACAATAACAATTTTTATGGTTCTCAAATTAGGTCAAAAAATGCTTTATTTGTGAAGGTGTTTTACTGTTATCCTTATCTAAAGATCCTCATCTTAGACATCTTAAGCACTTCATTTAAATCAAAACTGGCCCTTACACCATTCAAATTAGATGAATATCTTAGAAGGTATCAGATTTAAATAAATCGCCAAACGTAATAATATCGTAACGACGACGACGACAGAGGGGGCAGTGGCAGGCGGAGGCGAGGCCCTCTTCGCAAATCAATCATTGTCAACGCCGTTGATCGTGTTGGTTACAACAATTATTGTAATTATTATTGTATATTGTATGCATTATTTTTTGTAATTAGATGGTGGCACAGAGGGAATTGTAATTACTTAAAAATGTCGTTTCAGTGAATGTTATCGGAGGTAATAATTATTAGTTATTTGTTTTATACAAATATTTTACGGAATTATTCGCACCTGAGCGAAGCGAGGATAAATCGCTTGTAAACAATAAATGGGCTCGTGTTTGCCGTGTGATTCTTATCAGTTATCACTATCACGAATTTCAGAATAATAAACATTAACATAACAATATCATAGATAAAAATTTAGCTAAACACAATAATACTTATGAATGTTACGTTTTAACTATGATCATTTTTTAACTACGCGTTTTTTAAAGTGCGATAATAATTTTGTGTTTTATGTTGATACTAGCGGCTCACCCTCGCTTCGCTCGGGTTTGCCTCTAGATGATTCTTTAAATTGACATTTAACTTTTTTATTAAGGAACCGATTAAAATAAAAAAAAATAGGTGAAGCTTACCACAATACATTAGTGAAAACCGCATCCGAATCGGTTAAGCCGTTTCTAAGATTAGCGCGCACAAACGCACAGACTAACAGACGAAAAAACTAAAAATCATTGTTTTGGTTTCTATTGCATTAATAAAAATCCTCAACAATAGTTTTTCTCAAATATCTTCCATGTACAGACAGCGATCAGTTACAATTTTATTATATGTATAGATAATATTTTACTTAATCTATTGAAAATAACCATCTAATTTCGGCCAGAATGATAGAATCGTATTTATTGATGGTATTGAAATCAAATTGAGTTATTGTAACACACGACATAATAAGTATTTAGGTACCTAATTGTGCAAATTTTTTTTATTTAAATAACACTAGCATCTTAAGCTATTCATAAATTAAACATTTTATCTTACTTATGGTGCCTTAAACACCATTTTTATATAGAAATTTTAAATATTAACCTGTCGAGAGTCGCGGGCACACCGGTGTGCCAGTTAACGATTGATTTCTTAGAAATTAACTAGAAGGTGTTAAGTTTCAACAAATAATTTTTCCACCACAATTCGGTAAAGAAAAAAATGTTAATCAAAATTTTTTCTAAGTTTTTTCCACAGCTTAAAAGATACTTACGTTTTAAATATTAGTACAAATACGCAATTCATTTATTTTTAAAATACTTTATTAGCTTCACTTGTAAGTAAGTAAAACATAAACAAATCTTGGAAATGGATTTTAACCTACTTCTCGGCTTTTTAATCATTTTATCTTTCTAAAACTTCGTATTGAGATACGGATAACAAAACAATAACATGATATCACCAAGCTTTAATGATCGAGGCAGAAGGTCATTAGTGTGGTGTCTCTTTAGTTTTAAGAAAAATATCTTTAATATTTTTTTTGCAATCGGTATGGGAATCGAACCTAGCTATATGATTTTAAATAATAATTTTAGTATGTAATTTCTATAAACTAGAAAAAAATAATAAAAGAAAATAAATTAGAAAGTACTAAGTTAAGGAGTGGCATCAATTAGCCCTTTGACCGTTACACGACACATGTTGACCCCAAGATTATTGTGAGAAAACAACTGACGCACGATCTTTTTACTGCGTTTAGTATTTTGTTTGTTATAAAAAAAATTATCGTTATATTGCTTATATCTTTGTGGCGTGTTATTAAAAAATAATATTGTAATAAAATAATAGTATAATCGAATGATATTTTTTTTGTCTTTAACAGATTATAGATTTTTTCCATATTATTCCATAGTAACGTATAACTTTGATAGGAGATAAGTAGAATAGAGTACCTATTTAATTATTTTTTTAAATATATTGGTACATTAACACACAGCACCATCTAGTTCCATGGTAAGCTACGAGGCTTGTGTTATGGATACAAGATATTATAAATATAAACACCCATAACTGGAGAACATTCATGCTCATCACACAAATGAATGCCTCCAGCGGGATTCGAACCCGCGACCGCTGGCACAGCAAGTAGGGTCACTACAAATGGAGCCAAACGTGTCGTGAAACCTACTCGAATTCAAATCTACCTATTGCTAGAATGTCGTTTAAATTGAGAACTTATGTGCAAGGGTCCTGGAAATGTTGATTTTTACCAAGGAATATATCACCAATTGGTATTTAAACGATTCATAAAGTATGTATAATAGAAATAAATACTAAACAGTGTGTATGAGATAGGTACTTAATTAATTTAGATAAGCTAAATAAGTTTTAATATATTTTTCATTACTGCTATCTTTAATACTTTCTTAGATTTACGCGAATACTTCAAATTTTAAATGAAACTATCTTTTCGGATTATTTCGCGGATTTATTTTAATTTTTGGTTCCCGACGTTTCGAATGCTTTACAGCAATGTAAATAATCAGACACATAATATTTATTGTTTTGCGTCAGCTGACACCTTACTAGTTACTAGTAGGTATGTAATTAAATATACATAATACCTAACTTAACCACGAACAATTGTTTCATTAACACAGGTATATAGGTACTACAGAATTTTTAATAACTTATTATATATATATTTTTTTTTATTGTTCATAAAAAACTATATTGTATAACATCTTGAAAAGATAAAAAATCTTAGAAACTCATTTAAACATTTAAGTCTTAATTTTGTAATTTTTCACACACTTTATTATATTATATAGTATATATAGTAATGTATATAGTCCAAACAAAAACAAAGCTATTCCACGGGAACCGTAATATAAAAAGTAGTTTGTTGTTCTGATGTATGAACTATACTATTATTAAATTTCATTAAAATCCAATCAGTAATTTTTGTGTACTAAGCTGTATAAGTTATTATAGTTTTTTAACTATCCCACGGGAAATCTTTAATTTTCCGGGATGAAAAGTATCTAAAATGTTGACCGGGGATATAATGAAACAAGAAATTAAAAAAAAACTGGATTTGTTTTATTTCTCTTCTTACATCCCCCTGACTCAGTTTTTTGCATTTTTTTTCTATGTACAGACATTCGACCTCTACAGTTTTATTATATGTATAGATAAATAATAAGACGAATTTTTGTTAAATTTGATTTATTTAATATAATATTAAAACAGGTTTATCTTTTATTTGATAACTAAAGGTCATGAGTGAACCCACTGAGTTTTTTCATTTCTTAATAAACTATTAATTTTACATGATAGCTGGAATTCAGTTGATATTAGGGCAATAGGTGACATAACGACGACATCTTGATATTCTGATAAACAAGTTTTAATAAATCTTTATGACGTAATATAATCAGGCAAACGTTATGTACCTATATATTTAATTACATATATTAATAATGTTTATTTTAAAAAGTTTAGGGTGTTGTAGTTTCAAAATGCAAACGCAAATCGTTTTGCCGGATTATGAAAATGAGCGAATAGAGAGTACAGTACACCTTTTGTTATTTTATTGTGTAACAAGCGACTCACGCTCGCTTCGATATTCGATATTCGAGGTTAATGTTGAACTTTGTAAATTTTCAGATTTTTTTACTTTTACGGTAAAATATAAGTTTATTTCTAAAAAATATATTGACACATTTTTTTTAGGTAATAAACTTTTTTCCCAAGGTAATTAAATACAGGAATTAAGGAATACATATTTGGTACAGAAACTGGCAATGGTTTGGCTCAGTTTGTGACCTTACTTGCTGTGCCTGCGGTCGCGGGTTCGAGTCCCGCTAGGGGCATTTATTTGTATATTGAGCACAAACGTTGTTCTCCAGTCATATATCAATATGCATGTATTTAAAGTTATATATCTTAATATATATAAATCTCGTGTCACGATGTTGGTCCGGGATAAACTCCGAAACTACTTATCCGATCTTAACGTTTTTTTTTTCAAAATGTGTGATTTGTTCCAACTTAAAAGATAGGATAGTTTTTATCCCGATTATTTCCTTTTTTTATTGCAAAATTGACGATTTTCATATGTGTGCCACAGCAACGCGTGGCCGGGTCTGCTAGTATATATATATATATATATATATATATATATATGTAGTGTATCACCTATCTGGTATCCATAACACAAGCCTCGTAGCTTATCATGGAACTAGATGGTGCCAATGTCCCAACATATTTATTTATTTATTATTATTATATCACTATCTAAAACCACGCCTAAAGTACACCTACTAATATATATGTAAGTAAAATAAGTTTATTTATATAAACATCACGTAGTACTTAGTCATTAGTGCCTACTTATCCTCGCACATTGTTTTTATACGGTAACAAGAAAGTAAATGATCTCTTTACGAATTTGTATCATGAATTGTTCTTTAACAAAATATTACATATAACCAAAAATAGGAGAAATAAGTGTTTTTGAAGTCGGCCAAATATACAATCGCTCTAAATAGTTATGTTTGCATTTAAATTGAAATTATTCTTAAGAAGAATATAGGTAATAACCTATATTATAGGTTTAATGTAAATCCATTTAACACTGAAAATCATTTTGAACTATCAAGATCAAGCCATCGCTTTCTTTCTAATATGTACTTATAAAGCACTAGCGACTCACCCTCACTTCGCTCGGGTACTCCTAGATTCGTTTTAACGGTTAGTATGGAATAGACAGACTATATACTATATAATATATAACCTATAGCCTTACTCAATAAATGGGTTAGTTCAAAAAAAATTTTTGAAATCGGATTTGTAGTTCCTGAAATTACCGCGATCCAACAGACAAACTCTGCCTCTTCATATTATTAATATAGATTTATTTTACTGAAATATTTTGATTTTCTGATTTCTCCTTCAAATCAAAAGACGGCGCTAGCTAGCATCGATACAAACAGACTGCAAACGCACTTTGTTTGCCGTGGAATCTTCCCGCGAGATAACCTCAGTATCGGAGGCGGCACGAGACGCTCTGAGTTATTTATAATTTGGATGATACAATTATTATTGACACATACTATCTTGGGATGGCAGAACACGTGCTGAGTCTTTATCTCCTTGGAATTCTCCATTCAGGCCTTAATTGCCATAAACATTATTTATATGCATGTAACATTCCACTACGTAGGTGAAGTGAAATGGGTAGTCAGTCGCCTATGTGATATTAATAGCAATCTCAATATGCTCCTTGTTATCAGTACTTATCTTAGTACTACCTATTGTTGTTTTAAGTGGATTTTTCGCATTAAGTATGGATATTAAATATAAAAGAATACCAAAAATGGTTATATCATGGCACTGAAACAAATATGAATTGAATGAAACTGTTTTTATGAGACCACTGACACCAGCTGAACAACCGACAAACGTTGTCATGTTCAAATTTTAGTTTGTATATTTGCGTTCGTTTTCATTTTTAACCGAATTTCCCAATTACCTGTGTATCATTTTTTTTCCTCGTATAATACATTATTTTGATTACTTTAAACATTAAAAAAAAATATTCAAATCGGTCCAGCCGTTCTCAAATGATGCACATACAAACAGGCAGTATTTCATTTTTATACAGATTTATTGTTGAACACTTAATTTTCATATCTAATTAAGTCCAATTTAATGTTCTTTTCTTTAAAATTGTTTTATTTCAACGTAACAATGAAAGCTCTTTACATCACTAACTACTAAGTTATTACGGAACATCAAGGCAGCATTGCAATTATATAAATTATATCTACCGAGTGTGATTCAATCTAAATGTGTTTACATGTTTCTGTAAATGTTAAACTTTCCATTACTAATTATATACATATATCATTATAATTTGATAGCTAGATTAATATAAATAAAGTGATAAGTCCTTGGACGACCTTATGTGAGGCGTATTCTTGTTACGCAGCTTCCTCTTTAGAAATTTTCGCCCCCATCAACATTTTGATTGTGTTTCCCAGCTAGTGTCACTTCGTCTTAGAGATTCAACAGTAGATACCTAATCTTAGTTACAAAAACAGGTGGTATCACACGAATATAATTGTTTGGCTCAGTTGTGACGACGCTATTAGCTCAGTTTGTAGTGACCCTACATGCTGTGTCAGCGGTCCTGAGTTCGAGTCTAGCTGGGGGCTTTCTTTTGATGAGCACGAATGTTTGTACTGCAGTCATGGGTGTTTATATTTATAATATGTACATATGTGTTTAAAGTGATATGTGTAGTGTATCAACTATCTGGTATCCATAACGTAGGCCTCGTAGCTTAGATGGTGCTGTGTATTAATGTCCGAACATATTTATTTCTTTATTTTATTTATTTAATGTGCAATTTTGTGAATCTCTTTACTTTACTTCTTCACGCTATAAAACACGAGTTTCTTTGAACATTGGCAAATGCATTTATTCGAATAATACTTGTACAACAGGTGTTTTTTTAACTCACTAGCAAGAAAAGCCAATACATCCAATGGAACCTTCCACATTTCAATAGGGTGTCGCAGGATCACTTACGCACTCATTGCTCCAATGGCAGAAACCAGGAGCACATCAAACATGACAAAGAGAACATACGTCCAGAGGAGATAGATATCCTGGACAAAAATACAGGTTACTTTTTATTGACGTACCCACTAAAAATATAATGTACTTGATATTATGTAAGTCAAAATGGAAACCATTGAGATGATTGGATAATAATTGACTTATGTTCCTAAATCCTCTATCTCCTAGGCAGAGGGCGTCCACAGTGAATCGCCATCCCGTTAGGTCTTAAGCTTCGTGTTTGATGTCGCTCCAGGTTTTCCCAATGACCTTCGCTTCATCAATGACAGTCCGCCGCCAAATCTGTTTTGGACGGCCACGTTTAACTTTGTCAAAATTTCTAATCGATCATTTTAAGCACATATGTATAAACTAGGATATAATGAGTAACACTGATAACTAAAACGCTACTACAGAGTACTTCTGTATTACAGAGCTCACGCTTTGCTCAGGCTCTATCCACAGTCTACACCCGACGTGCTCTTCAGATTTTTTTTAGTTTGAACTAATATTTCTCTAAATTTTACTTAGCATTATTAAAACCTATATCTACTCTATAAATTGTATAGAAAACAACAAACAAACTAACATAATATTAAATAGTTACATTTTATCGTAGTTGATTTTTTAAATTAAATAAAAAAAACCATTTACTTTGTCTTTTTTGTTGAATTATTCTTTACATAATTAACATATATTTTAATAACATTGAAACATATGACGCAGGCTATATTGCATAATCAGCAAGGTTCATTGTTTAATTAAAGTTTAATTAATTATAATTCCGGTGGATAAACAATAATATATAGGTACCTAGTACATTTTATTCGGTGATTCGGTGGTGTAGTGGCTAGCATGTACGGCTGCACATCTGGAGGTCCTGGGTTCAAGTCCCGGGTCGAGTCAAGTTTAGTTTATTGAGTCTTTCCGTTTAGTAAGCCTCGGTAACAGCCGCTGGAAAGTCGGCGGTGTTTCACCCCCGTGCCTCGGAGAGCACGTAAAGCCGTCGGTCTTGTGCCTTAACTCTCACTGGTCTTGTCGAGTAGTCGTCCCACAAGAGTATGGGAGTGACGGAAATAGAGGGTGCACTTGTGTCTACGCGTACACTTGGCTAGTCTAGAAAACGGTCAGGAGGACTTATATTTACATTTTACTTGCCTACCTGGGAATTTATTAAAAACTGTTATCAAAATTACACTTATCTATTATAAGTAAATATATTTTTAATTTCTTAGAATATATATCTGAAATAGAATATTATCTGATAGGTATAAATTTTTAAAAATACACTTATCATACAGTGTATTTCACTTGAAATACTTCAAAGTAAACCTTCATTTTATCTCGATATCAATACATACATACCTTCAATTTTTATTTTTAGCAAAGATAAAATGTGGGTATTAATTTTGAATCGCTAAGACTCAATTCTGAATGATAATAATATCAATGTTGTCACTTGCAAATTCCTCCTGATGGCAACTCGAAAATTATATTTTATTTTATGCACGAATAGTGTTGAATATTTTTATTTATAGAATAATACATAACGTATATAGATAGGAAAAAATATATCTTTACTAATATTATAAAGAGGTAAAGTTTGTGAGTTTGTGATTTTGTAAGGGGTAATCTCTGGATCTACTGAACCGATTTAGATGAAATTTGGTATGAATATAGTTTGAGACCCTGGGTATAACATAGGATACTTTTTATCCCTTTTTATCCAGGAAATCACCCCTTAAAGGGGTGAAAATGGGGATGAAAATTTGTATTGGGAAGCAAGCTAGGAACGATCCCGAGCAAAGCGAGAGTGAGTCGCTAGTAATAATAACTTTTAAAAAAAAAATAAAAACCGACTTCCAGGCACTGAAAAGTAAAAAATAACTAAACGGGGGTTTTCATTTAGAATAGATACTTAATCAGATTTTTTCGAAGTCGGTGTGCTTTGATTTGTATTGGCTGGCACCGACTTCGAAAAAATCTGATTAAGTATCTATTCTAAATGAAAACCCCCGTTTAGTTATTTTTTACTTTTCAGTGCCTGGAAGTCGGTTTTTATTTTTTTTTTAAAAGTTATTATTTTTCCATTTTTAGTGTAGACGTATCATCAATACAAATTAATCAAGCCCAAACACCAGGTAATTGCTGTAAATCGTTGAGGAGTTCCCTCGACTATCTTTTGGATGCATCATCAGATCGACTCCAGACCTTCATTAAATAGTAGTGCTTTAAAATACCTAATGAAAATGTTATCAAACGTACTAGTCGCTGCTACAATTTTCGAAAGTTCCCCTCGATTTCTCTGGGATCCCATCATCAGATCTTCGTTTCCTTATCATGGTACCACTCTTGGGATATCTCCTTTCCAACAAAAAAAGAATTATCAAAATCGGTTTATAAACGACGAAAAAATGCCCGAACAAACATAAAAAAAAAAAAATATATATATATATACGGTCGAATTGAGAACCTCCTCCTTTTTTTGGAAGTCGGTTAATAAATATAAGAAAAAACAACAGGCTACCTTCAACCTATTTCAGTTCAGTTAGGTACTAAATAATATTCATGCTTAACAATGGCTACGTGAAGTTTTATAGTTTTGTTTGTCGTTAAATAAAAATTTGTAGTTCCTCAAGTTAGGTAGGTTATAAGGGGTAATCTCTGGATCTACTGAACCGATAAAGATCAAATTTTGTAAGAATATAGTTTGAGACTCTGGGAAGGACATAGGATACTTTTTATCCCGGAAATCATCCTTTAAGGGGATGAAAATGGGGATGATACTTTATATTTTAAAGCAAGCTAGGGACGAACCCGAGCGAAGCGAGGGTGAGTCGTTAGCAATTGATAAATAAAAAAAACCTTGTTTTGATAATTAATAAATAAAACAAAATATAGCAAAAGATGCGTCAATTTATATTTCCACACATTAAAGAACCTTATATCTAGCTTTGTTTATCATGTGATGCGCCGACGTTTGCAGTTTCAGGAGTTCTTCTTTGATGAGACGCGTTATTTCCGATTTTGCTTTAGCGACAGCTAATTCCTGTGAACTTTCTATAGCTAGGTATAGTTTCCTTTCGCCTTCCGGCGGCGCTTTGCCCGGGGGCACGTAAGTACCCCTAACTGTTATACCCGCTTCAGAATACTCACTGATCAACGCTAGCGCCTCCTGAAAATAAAAAAAAAAATAAAAATTTAACAATATTTTTTACAGTTAACGTCAACTTACAATATATATATAATATTTTGTAAAACTTTAAGTTAATAAATAACTGTTTAAATAACTGTGTAAAATGGCTTGCTAAAACCATTTAAGGCAGCATAAAGGCATTAATCCAGTAACTACCGACAATTTCATCAATTCTACACCACAATATCTTAACAACAAGGAAAAAACATTTATATACAAATATTTCTCTTTTGAATTCTCAATTCAATATTCGCTAAGGCAGTAGTGTCACGTCATGTACCACAACCAAAGTACCTATAAGGGCCTAAGTTTAGCATGATAACCGACCGTAATATTATACACGCGAAAGTTTGTACATATGTGTGTGTGTGTATGTGTGTATGTATGAGTGTGTGTGTGTGTATGTATGTATGTGTGTATGTATGTATGTGTGTATTTATGTGTGTGTACGTATGTTATTACTCTTTTATTCAAGCGGCTGGAAGGATTTGGATGAAACTTAAGTCCCAGATAGACTCTGACCTGGAGTAACATATATGCATGCCATCTAGGGACGCAACTAAGCGAAGCCAGGGTAAGTCGCTAGTTTAATGTAAAAATACTCAAAAGTGCTCATAAAATAAATACCTGGTATAAAATATTAATGACAATAGAAGCATCTGCGGCTTCTCATCGCTTTGACACATAGGAATAAGAGACCGCACAATAAAACTAACTTAAGCAACATTGTGACTATTCACTTCGAACTTGGGAAATGTACTGAGGTGATGAAATATCCCTAGATGTATAAATATCGCAGGGGGGTTATCTTTAGTATTATGAACTCGACATAAAGATGTATTTATATGAGGTTATGGACTTAACAGCAATAAAATGAATCGTGGCCACAAGTAAATAAGGTTACGACTTAGAGTCCAACATGTTGTTGTGGAAAAATATTTATATTTAATACATTGTAACGTGTGTAAATAATAAATATATATGCTTTGTTAATACTGATTGCCTTTGGGTTGTAATGAGGTGAGGTCGTGAAATTCTGGGTTCAAGTCCCGGATAAATAAGTCCAGTATAGATAAATATTCAGTAGCAGAACAAAGTTGTAAGTTAGCAGTATCGCACACCCGTGCTGAGGTAGAAAGCCTTCGATGCTGCGCCTGACTATCACTGATCGTGTTGAATTGTCGTCGCACCCAAATATATGAGTTAATGAAATAGTATGTGCACATAAACTTGTGCATTCTCGCGTTGTTAGTCCAATGAGGTTGCCCACTTTATTTGAATACTAACAAACTAAAAACTCTAATAAAATAGCTACAATACAAAAACTGTCTCTCATTTCATCCTTTTGCAATATCTTTATAAAATATTTATTCAAGACTAGTGACTCACCCTCGCTCCGCTCGGGTTCGTTCCTAGTTACCTTTTAAGGTTTAGTTTAGATTTCTCAGAGATGAAATATTTTCCCGCAGTAAAAAGTATCCTATATGTTGACCCGGATAACCAGCTATCACCATACCAAGATTCATCAAAATCTGCCCAGTCGTTTTTCTGTGATGCGGCAACAGACAGACAGACAGGCAAATAATTCTAAAAACTATAGATTCGGCCTCTGTATCGATAATGTTTATTTCAATAAGATTTTCAAAAAAATATGTAATGTACAGATTCGGCTTAGTTAGAATTTTATTATATGTATAGATATTTTAAATGACGTTTTTTAATGTATTATTTGTCAATTATACTCTACTTTAAAAAAAGATAACAAATGTGAGTTTAAACATGAAATGGATACATTGACGTAAGCATAGCTAATAATTATTCATAATAATCAACTTGGAGTCTTTTGACTAAGATACCAAAAAAAGGAAAGTGTAGATTTGCATCACACGCGCCGATAAATACAATCATTCAGAACGTCGAAATGAATGAAGAAGATAAATTTCAATTGAATTCACGTGTTCTTAGAGTTCCGTTACCGAAGGTCTCGGAACCCTCTCATTATTCCCCGTGAAGCCATCTGTCCTGCCTTCATTTTTAACTCGTAATTGTTAGCCGATCGAAATATTTACGTAAATTGATATACAAGTATTATCTTAATTTTTAAGGAATATAACAACATAGTAAGGATTAAAAGAGTCTAGCAATAAATAGAGTATTTTTAATAGAGTTTAATTTAGAATTGCTAGAGCAAAACTTAGAATAAAACAACAAAAAGTAAAAACTGACTAACATAAGTGTAGCTCGCGCTAACCACTATATTATTGAAAAGTTTTCTTTATTTATATGCAAAACAACAAAAATATATCATATAGTTGAACAAAGTCGACTCGCACTTGACCGTATAATTTTCAAGACGTAACAAGCACTCGAGATAAGGTAAAAACCCGAAAAAGTATAAACCCAACTCGATCATCCTTTTCATATCAAATAACTACATATAGAACGAAAACAAAAGATGACAGATCACTGATCGATTATCAGAATCTACAAGTATGATAAAGGTGTCCTATAATCAGCTGTCGAAAAAATGCTTATGTACACGTAATACGTAATATTGTATTTTAAAAATATGTTGTCATTAGTGAATATGAATAAGATTGTATGAATACAGAATTAAAATAAAAGTTTTTAAAATAAATATTATATGAAATTTCCATACTACGTACATATATCTATACTAATATATTATAGAGTTGAAGAAATCGTATTTTGTTCATTTGAACACTTTAATGTCTGGATCCAAAAAAAAATTCTAAAATAAACGTAGCCTACACCTTATAACATCAGCTATCTGCCAGTGAAAGTCCCGTTAAAATCATTCCAGCCATTTCGGAGATTATCCGAAACAAACAGACAAAAATTTTAAAAATTGTGTTTTTTTTATAAGTACCGTATATAATTTTGAATGGCATTTAGTAAAAAAACTGTTGTTTTGACCCTACAAACAGACACTTCAATTTTATCTATATAGATTATAATTTATCCGCTCCTGATGACCTCAGGGTGATACGAAATAGAGCCTAAACTAAATAGTCTACAAGTAGTAATAAGAATTTTTCAAATTGGACTCTTAGTGTCAGAGATGAGCACGTACGAACAAGAATAATATCAATACCTATATAAAATACATGATGGGTCGTTCTTCTTTTCTTGCGACAATTATGTGTCACTCATCTCATTTTGTGTCATATTAGAGTATAGATTATTATATATTCATTGTTTGAATTTACATCCTCATCGCTTTATACCTTTTAATACTAAATAATATTTAACTTTCTGTAGCCATTGTATTTTAATACATGTGTTTATTTTTCATTAAATACCGTGACAGAGTAGTAATTCATAATGATGTCCTACCGAAAAGAAACCACTCTGTCACAGTGTTTTCTCAAAAATAGCCACAAAACAAACAACATTAGGGGCATGAAAACAAAGATTAAATGATCCAAATGAAAATTAAATACATTTGCAAAAAAATATCTAACTCTGAAATAAAAATATTGTTACTTGAAAAACTCGAAAAACTGAGAAACACCAATTCATTGTCGCAAGAAAAGAAGAACGACCCACATACCAATATAAAATACATACCTATATAAAAGCCTACTTTACCCGCGTGTTTTATTAATTTAGCCATTAAAACTATATTTATTATTATTAGCAAAAATATAGAGGATTAATTTCCCAATATTCCAATTATAGCCTCTGCCGTGACCATTATTTCTGTAAAGTGTAAAGCATTCCAAGCGTCGGCAACCAAATAAAAAAAAACGGCCATGACGGGGGGCGCCCGGCAGACGTGAAACATCTATGGTAATATTACATTTCATAATTATTAATAAACCTATAACGAAATATCGAGTAAAATAAAGAAAAAATAGAGCTTTGCTAAAAAAAACAATTTACGGAATAGGTATACAGGGTCATTTTTAAATTACTAAAAAAATAATAATATTTCATAAATTTTTATTTTCATACAAAAATGCTAATGCTGGACTATTACCGTTTAGAAGGTACAATAAAAATATTTTTATTTTTGTAAAATTTAAGAAATATTATTTTTTTTTCTTACACATGTTGTTGTTATGATGTAAATAGTATATTCCCAAAAGGTCATCAATAAATTAAAAATGACCCTGTATATATATTTATAAATACAATAGAATATATGAACTGTTTTAAAATGGAGCGTGGATAGTATACGAGCGCGCGCAGACAAGGGACTCGAGAGTAGCCCGTGGCGTAGAAGGGGCATGGTGGCATGACAGCGTCATGCCGTTTGCCGTCACGGCATACGAGTCAGTTTTACTGCCAAGGCGGGCCAATAGATGTTTCACATCAAAAGACGCGGAAAAAGACCGAAAAGACAGTTTTATTTAAAATATTAAATATTCACGTAAATCTAAGAAAGTATTCTCAGTAAGGATAAAAAACGTAAGTATGAGGTATATACTCATGCACTATCTATATATCATCCATTGCATATCATATACCTATATATAGAACGGAATCAACATTTGACAGATTACTGATTAGATAGTTATCAGTATTGCTGTACAGGTAATTTGTGACGTCAGAGGCGTGCCTGTTTCTATACGTACGTTTTAGATTAATTAATCATTAATCATTATAAAGATAACATATATTTTTTTAATAAACGCTATCTAAATGTAACTAGTCGTATTCGTTATGCAATCTGTCACACTCGTACTTCGTACCTACAATATTTATTTAAAGATATAGATGTCAAGACTACTATAGAAAAAGTACTAATTTAATTAATAGTACATTATTTTCTGGGATTTTTTTTAAAGAATAAAAAGAAAAATAAATTATTAATTAATAATAAAAAATATTATTTTATCATGTTGATAACATGCAACTGTAATCTATAGAGCAAAACTAGAGCAAAAATTGCTGAATCTGCCTACAAACTAGCCACTAAACTAACAGCGTATTCCTTTAATGACATAATATATGTAACCTTAATAAAAATATTTAAAATTCAACCTCTTAAATAAATCAGCAAGTGTGTACAAGTATGTACATATATAAGACAATATATATATATAGGAAATCATGTTAAAAATAGCTCCAATATAGCCAACTAAGGATTGAAGATTAATACCTGAAATTCCTTAACATGAACCTAGAACTTTTAATAAGGAAAATGTTGTTGAAAATGTATTGTGTTATGTTGTAGGTGTTCATAATTAAAAAAAAAAATCGAGACATGTCGTGAGATACCTGTAGGAACGAGTTATTTAGCTGTCTGTACTTGACTAATTAATCAGGTCATAAGAATTGTCAATAGTACTGGGATATCATAAACACCCAACAACATATATTGTACATGTTGAAGCTCAACGAAGAAACCTGAACAGACTGCTACGGCGAATGTTACACACATTCCATCGTTGTAAAGTCGCGATAAACAAACGTAAAAAACAAAATGGAGGCTGCGGTCGCTCATTATTTTATAGCCGCGAACCTAAGAAAGTATTAACCAAAATTGTTTTAAAATATATTATACCTTGCTAGTAACACGCCAACGCGCCTGTTGCGGGAAGTCGTTTATCTCCAACTCTGTCTCGTACTTCCTGAACACTTCCTCGGCGGGCTCCGCGTTGCTCTCGTCCCGCGGCTGATAGTTGAGACGCGTGTTCAATTTTGCTGCGAGCTGTTCTGCTACTGTCTTTGCCTGTCGGTGGAAGAAATGTTGTTTTTGGTTGATTTTGTTATCGATTTTGTGTCAAATATATACTTATTTTTATAAAGATATCTATTATATACATATCTATAATAATATTGTATTACAGAATTTTATCAAAAACGATTTTTTGAACATTAATTAATTAATTGCACAATATAATTTGATTTCAATATTTAAAGTGGACGAATGAATTGTTTGTTGAATTGAATAAAAAAATTTATATTATAAAAATAAAAAACCCGACTGCATAAAAGCTAACTAAAAAGATGAAAACAAGTTCACGAAGGAATATAGTATTATGCAGTAGGAGTCATTTATTAAAATCGGCCCACGCGTTTGATCTAAATAGTGCCACAAAGGTACAAACCCACATACATACATACATACATAGGCTGATATATATATATAGGCTGATAAACACATTACCATCCTTTGCATCGCACAGTCGGTTAAAAAAGTACCGCTTAATTACGTACATATATGCGTGTACATCGTTTTAATTAACTATTTTCTGAAATGTAACGACATGTTTGCTTAGTTTTAAACGATTTTATTACAGTACGTAAAAACCGAAATTTAAAATAATAAAAAATATGTAAATTTTGATATAAACTAAAACACGGTTATTTTATTTCAATTAACAGATCGTAATCGATTGACGTCTCAGAGTTATAACGTTGTACAATAAATGCGTTCCTAATTACGATCGTACTTAGTTAGTATCCATACCCTTATTCCGCTCCCTCCAATCTTCGGATTTCCTGGATCCCACCTTGCTCATATTTAAAATCATGATTTACTTTATATATATATAGTTATTTTGCTAAAACGAGTATAAATATGATAGTGGGTACTTCAATAATTTTCCGTTAAACGTCTAAAGTCGACTCTAATTGGATCCTCTTAGCTATTTAGTAAGTATAAGTTAATATTAGCATTTTTCAGAGCAAATTTGTCATATCAATAACTATTAACGTATGTTAATAAAACTTGCAATAAAAAGTAGGTACGCAAATTTATCAAATCATAGTCACAAGTCAGTTATTTACTTATTTCATTGGGTTTTGTTTAGTCATTTTCACATTCTCAATGTTATTCGTTGTGTCATGTGACGACTGAGTGACCGACACACTCGTGACCACTGCACTGTCGGTGTTTTGAATATATGCATGTATATATTATACAGTGTTTGATTTTGTGACGGTATCATCTAATAAACAAAACTATTTACTATTAACATCTAAAAAAACTAATATTCCTGTTATAACGGTATTTTGTATATTATTCTTTGATTTTAAGGAGATTTTTTTTTGTTCAACAAATATTAAATTAACTGATGTATGTGAAAAAAAAATTTTTTTTTGGACAATTTGATTAGATAATATGATTTACTAATGATAATACTATCTTAATATATAAAATTCCCGTGTCACGACGTTGGTTCGCGATGAACTCCAAAACTACTTATTGGACCTTAACGTATTTTTAACCGACTTTAAAAAGGAGGAGGTTTTCAATTCGATTGTTTATTTTTTTTTATGTATGTACACATATGATTTACATGTTTCTTCTTTAGTTTGATGCGGAAAAAATGCCACTTGGTCCTATAAAAATTTAACCTAGTTTGGCGCAGTAGTTTCATTTTATTTGATTTGGCAGGCCCAATACGTTAGTTTTGAAGTCGGTTTTTATTTTTTTCTTAAAAAGTTTTTTTTTAATGTGTGATTTGTTCCAATGTTAAAATTTTCTATTTTTATTGCAAAACTAACGATTTTTATATCCGGAGAGGGTTTCGGGAGAGAGAACCTGAGAAATTAATTATTGACATTAACTTATTGACATCAAGATATCAGTGTGCCACAGCAACGCGTGACCGGGTCTGCTAATCTATACATAGTATAAAACAAAGTCGCTCCCGCTGTTTGTACGCTTAGATCTTTTAAACTACGCAATGGATTTTAATGCAGTTTTCACCAATAGATAGAGTAATTCAAAAGGAAGGTTTATATGTATAATACATGCATATTTTATTCATACTAACCGTTAAAACGTACCTAGGGACGAAGCCGAGCCAAGCGAGGGTGAGTCGCTAGTATTATATAAATTATGCTAAAACTCAGTGATTGTCAGAATAATTTCATTTACGTCGGCCATTTCATTTTTTTGTTTTTAATAATTGTATTTTCATCCCAATGACATATGTATTCAGCCCTTTTTAACGTCCCACTGCTGGGCAGGCCATAGTCCACCACGCTGGCCAAGTGCGGGTTGGCGGACTTCACATGTCTTTCGAAAACTTGCTTGGTTCTCTCAGACATGCAGGTTTCCTCACGATGTTTTCCTTCACCGTAAGGCAAGTGGTAATCATGTTAGAAATGATTCGCACATGAAAATATCAGAGGTGCAAGACCCGGGATTTGAACCCGCTTCACTCGGGTACCGAAGCGAGCGAGTTACCATTGGGCTACCACTGCCTATGCAATGACATATATATCTCCCAATAACATATCAATATAAAAACAATGTGTACTATCGAATATGTCGCGTTCAAATCAATAGGAATTAAGTATTCTGTTTTCGACTAGGTTTATTACAAAACACTTTAACTACCATATAGATTTAAAGGTCAACGAAATTGTTTAGTTTTCTTGATAAATATATGATAAATTTATAGATAGTGGTTATTATTAATTCTTTTATCTAAATAGATATTAAAATTTTGTATCTTTATCTATAATAATTACATAAAATTCTTTGTACGTATGTTTGAACGGATTTAACTAAAAATCTATCCAACAGATTTCGATGAAACTTTTTTTACTCTATCACGCCAGAACGGCTGAACAGATCTGGATGAAATTATTGAATAGAGATAGATTATAGTCTTATATCCCGGTAAAATGTACGGTTCCCGTGGGATAGATTTGTTTTTATTTTTTAACAGAGCACTATTTGCTCGACTCGACTCGAAAGACTATTTATTGCATACTAATCATTAAAATGTACCTAGGGACGAACCCGAGCAAAGCGAGAGTTATTATTTTTATGGTAAGTAATATGAAATTTCGTGAATAAACCTGGTGGTCCAGTGTATTGGTATATAAGTTGATCAGGCACATGGCGACCTACAATACGACGATAATAATTACACGTTAGTTATCATTTATTCCTTTTGGTATATAAACACCATAGCTTCAATTTTAAGTTTTTTTTTTATAATTTCTAAAATTTTTAAACATTGATAATTGGCTATTTGACAATTCTAACGATAAAATATTTAATCTGTTGGAGACAGTAGCTTATGGGTCCACAATAATTATACAATATGTTTTTTGCATTAAAATAAATTGTAAATATTTCATTTTTGAAAAATAAATTTGAGTTTTTTTATCTGTGGATTACAAATACTGAAACGCTGGCGGCCATGTTTGTGCAGCGTGTGACGTTACATCTCACATAACAAAACATCGTGTGTTTTATCGTTTGCAGTTTGCTGAGAAGATCACTCTAAAATATTTTAATTAGTGCTTGCGCCTTCAAGCTTGTGAGAAGTTTAACGAAATGGAGCCGGGTTACCCAAAAGCTGATAGTGCAAATTTACCAAAAATAGATTCATTTACGGTTGCAAATTTTTTTGCATGTAATCCTGACTTTTGCTCAGCCGAGTTTCGGAATGTAAAAACTTCCGTGTAAGTACCGAAATGAACAAAGTAATTATGTATAATTTATTGGTAAAAATTAATGTGTATAGTTCTTAAGTCAAGTAGTAAAAATTTTATAAAATAATTTTAAATTACTTAAAGGTTATGTTGATAATTTTAGATCTTCGCGACAGTCGTATGGTGAATAATAAAAATAATACTTTTAAAATTAATAAAAATAATGTCATAAAAAGAATTGTTTTTATGACATGTTTTATGTACAAAATACTGGATTAAGTTTAATTTATTTTCAGTACACATAGGTACGGCACACGTCTTGTAGCTTGTCATTTTCATAAAAAATATTTATATTCTAAATATATATATATATTAACTTATATGAGCTTGCCAATGAAAAAGCTGCAAACTTTTAGCTTAAAATATGTTTAAGAGTTGGAGCATCGTAGCATGGAAAATATATAACATGTTATATTCTCCATGCATCGTAGTTAGCTTTACTTAGTTTATTAAGATATGACGTCACAGCCAGGAATGTCACGTGATGTGCTGTTTTCGCGCGACTTTCAAATTACTGAAAGATTAATATATTTTTTTCCGAATAAATAACGCTTTTTTCAGAAAAAAATAATTGTAAGAGGTATAAAATGAACCTACGTATGTTTTAAAATATCTTTCCGAAAACTGTCAAATAGCCAATTGATAATTTCTTATAAACGAGTAGAAATTACAGACTATCATCTATCGCACTAAAGTTAATATATAAATTATAATAAATTACTTTTATTTGTAATAAGTTTATTATACATAAATAATCGTCGCTACATTCATCAAAACTGACGAAAAAGTACTTTTTCTAGCCACAAAAACCATTTTAGAACAAATACTTACAGTTATAAGTGTATGTGCAGAGGGCGCTCCCTTCAGTATCGCCTCGGCTGCCTGCTGGGTCGCGCCCTTCTGTTCCACTCCCAGGCCCTTAGCCAGGTTGATCCTCGACGCCAACCTTCTAGCAAGTTCCAGCTTGCCGTCCGCGCCGCTGGCGGCCGCTGTGGGCGGGGCCGTTGTTGCCACGCCCGGCTGTTACATATATAAAGACAATCTGTTGTATACTATTAATTATAAATGCTAAAGTTTGTATGTGTGCGTGTTTGTGTGTGTGTGCGTGCGATAAGGTTGTCTGAAAGAGATCGCTTAATGCGACAAGGCCGCCTCCTGTGTACGTTTATTGATTATATCTTCTTTTTTGTATATTTCTTTGTGGTGTACAATAAAATATCTATCTATCTACATACAACTGCCTGTAGTAGACACATAGTATTTCTCATTTGTAATAATAGCTTAGCTCTGTAGTTAATTAAAAGAATGTCAATTAATAATAATAAAATAAAACAAATACCTTAATTTCCTTAACAATTTTCTTAGCAGCGAGCATAGTTTCTATCTGTTGGTCGAGGTCGCCTTCAACATCCTCGTCATCCGAGTCTTGCAGGCCGAGGGCCGCCTTCTGATACTTCTTCCTCTCTGTTGCCGCTTGAGCTTCTGATTCATCGAATTTGTATCCTAGAAACAATCAAAAATTAGTAAAACCCAATTAGATATAAATAGGAATGTTTAATTATAAAATATGATTATAGATATATTATCATAATTAGGTATATTATGCATATTACATAACCTAGAAGGTAAATATATATTAAAATAAACAAATAAAGGCAATGTCCATATGTTACAAGATATTTTGCGTTCAAAATTAAAATTATGCATACCTAATTTATCCCTCAAAAATTCCTCAAATGACAACTAAATTATAAATAAGAAAATGAAAGAAAATGAAAACACAGTATGACAGCGTATACCTCCCTGGTCGATCCGAACAATTGTGCTACACAAAATATACTACACAATAATAAAGCACAATATTTTTTGTTGTATGCATTTACGCATATCACCTTCATACATACAAGTGGGACTCACCGGCTAAAAAAACCTAGTGCACCTTGAGCCCCCTAAGTGCGTTCACGCCTGGTTGGATTCACAGACGATAATGATCCTACCGCCCCTCACACACATACACACATACACACACACACACACACGCACGCACGCACGCACGCATGCACGCACACACAAACGCACACACGCACACACGCACACACGCGCATACGGTCACACGCGCACACACGCACGCACACGCACGCGCACTCACGTCACGCGCACGCACACGCACACACGCGCAAGCGCACGCACACGCACGCGCACGCGCATGCACCCACACGCACATACACGCATACACACACATATATTTACACTAGCACGTTCATCCGGGGCAGTCTAGGGGTCCGTGACTTCAAGAGCGTCGTTTGAGGCGGTATGGCCATGTCACGCGTCGGTCTGAGGACTATGTTGGAAGAAAGTGCCTTGATATATCTGTCCCTGGAACAAAACCTCCCGGGCACCCAAGAAAACGATGGCTGGATGTCGTGAAGCAGGAAATGAGAGCCAACGGACTTACCCAGGATGATGGCTAAGCAGGACCTGACAGATCTGGCAGACCCTGGCAATAGCCGTGATTAATAATGCCAGGCAGAAGAAGAAGACTCTTGCACATACAATCATTAACGAAATAAAAAGCTTACCTTTGCCACTAAACCCGCCACCGGAGTGCACCTTCTTGCCCTCCTTCTCCTGCGCCTCCTTGTACGTCTCCCACAGCTGGCGCAGCTCGGGCGGCGGCGGCGTGGCGGCCATCTCGAAGGCGCGCAGCACGTCGCCCGCGTAGCGCCCCTGCTCCGGCGTGAGGAACGTCCACGCGTAGCCCTTGTTGCCGGCGCGACCTGTTCTACCGCATCTGGCGACACATTTTCGTCAGTTATTTAAACGTATTTAGTGTTACTATTAGTATAGTATTAGTATAAATTAAAAAATATATATTAAACAATATTATTGTCCTATAAATTTCAAAATATTTAAATAAATCTCTTCAAAAGTCTTAATTCTCTCACATGACCATCGAAAAGTCGTAAACAACATTGCAAAATAAACCTACGACAACGCCAAGATAATTTCCTTTAACATAATATCAAATATTTTTCTCCCGCCTCCTACTAGATGGACCAAAATTTTGAAAATAAGAAAATACGAGTTTCTTAATTTTACGCGTAATTTCATTTAATAATACTTTAATGGTGTTACAATTTTAAAATACGTACTGACAATTTTCATATCAATTCTAAATTATATTTAATAATAATATCCGAACGACCGATAAGTTAGTAGATTTTCAATCAGTTCAAGCTCATTTGATTAGCTTCGATGATTCCCATATATAACAATTGATCAATACCGTAATCTATTGGATTGTAAATATATAAATATAATTTTTGATATGCAAATATAATCATACTATTTTTTAAAATGAATTATTCTTTTAGTATTAATTTTGTTTTTCTACATACTAAATTGTTCACACCTCTTCCCCCTTAGTTTGCGAATTCCAACACTTACCACCAACAACTAACACTTTCCAACGTTACCGGGATGAAAACGGTGCCTCAGCGATAAGGCCGTCTCTCAGGTACATAGTCCTAATTCTATTTTATTTGTACAATAAAAAATATTTTTTGTTATTATTATTATAAAAACTACTTACCTATGAACATAATCCTCATAATGGTTGGGGCAGTCATAGTTGACGACCAGCACCAGTTGTTTGACGTCGAGGCCTCTAGCCGCCACGCTGGTGGCCACAAGGAGCTTCACCTTACCAGATTTGAAGTCAACGATGGTAGAGTCCCTGTCGAATTGATCAATACCTGTAACAGGCGGTATTAATATATATGTCGCTTTTGTGTGCGAGTTTCAGCGTACTGTCCTGTTTAATTTATTTAAACATAATATCTAGTATGTAGAATATGTTAATAGTGTCGAATCTTTACTTTTCATAGTAAAATTATTGCTTGTTTTACAATTAGTACCTGGGCGACCGAGCTTCCATCGGAGTTCTTTTTTGTTATATAGTATTTTTAGATGATAATCTATATAAATTAAAGAGTAAAACGTGAAACAATTTTTTTTTTAATTTGGCTAAAAAACAAAAAAAGAACCCGGACACCTGTGATTGTCAATCTTGCGCCTTGGCCGCTTGACCACGATGCTTATGGCCGAGCGTGCGAAATTAGCGACCATATTTTGCGTAGAATATTGCGAAAAAAAACCGCATGAAAACTCAAAAACACGTGTTCTCCCAGACATAAAGATTAATCTAGATCGAATTTTCGCCTCCCAAAACCTCCACACGCCAAAATTTCTGCGAAATCGTTAGAACCGTTTCCGTGGTCAGCGGTATATATAAATAAATAAAAAAATATACAAGAGTTGCTCGTTTAAAGGTATTAGATTGTTCAGGATGTCTTTGTATAGTGAACGTCCCATGAAATTGGGTCGTTTTACTAATTATTACTTTATTTTGACTACATTCTATTAAATTAAGAAATAGTATGAAACCCACCTAAGTATTAAAATTGTGGAAAAATATAAAAGCACATACAAAGCAAGCACAGCATAGTTTCAGGCTGGTATTATTGTAAGATATATTAAAAATTTATCAATATTGCAATAACCAATATTATTATTTTTTGGACTAAAATTATAAATTTAAATAATATATTAGTAATCTATTGAACTCAAATTATCATACATAAAACGTTAATATGCGTCATTGATACATAAATAACTATTAATTAGTATCTACTGAGAATATACATACATTCTGAAGTGAATGCATATCACGAAGCGATAATTAAATGGCATTGACGTAAAGCCTTTCGCGTGATGAGACTTTACAAATAAAAGTTACTAATAAACTTTCCATCATATTTGATCTATAGACTAGAGATCATATCTATAAATATATATCTATACAGATAAATAGAATTGAAGTGTCTGTATGTAATGTAAAAATAACAGCTTTTAACTAAATGCGTATGAAATTATATACGGTACTTATAAGAAAAACACAATCTTTTAAATTTTTGTTAGTCTGTCCGTCTGTTTGTTTGTTCTGGCTAACCTCCGAAACGGCTGGACTGTTGACGGGGCTTTCACTGGCAGATAGCTGATATTATAAGGAGTAACTTAGACTACTTATACTTTAGAAAAAAAATTACGGTCCCCCTCAAAAAAATATAAAATTTCCCTTATTCTTTGAAGAAAGCAAACAATCTGTATGGGAAAATCAAGAATAGTAGCATAAAGAGTAAATTACGCTATCATTTTTCACTTCAACATTTTTTGGCAGACTTCGTCTATATTATTTATTAGTCTGGAATATAGATATAATAAAGATTGTCTGTTAGTAACACATTGTACGTATATAAATGTCTTATATAATGTTTTAAACATAGTCCATAATAAATAATATATAAATTCAATTAAGTATTAGGAAAGGTCAAGATATAGGAGCTATAAAGGTTAAATTCTACTGATAAGTGTTAATATACGGTGCTATGGAAAATAACTTGGATAATTTAAATAAATCTTTTCGGATTGTTTTGCGATTTATTTTGATTTTTGGTTCCCGACGTTTCGTATGCTTTACAGCAATCATGGTCACGGGAGAGACTAAGGTTTTAGACATCTCAAAGGCGTTACAGTTACAGACAGTTGCCTACCCACAATTTTACAAAATGATTACAAAAATTTAAAAATGGCACCAACGTAGGTTAGAATACTTGTTAATTTAAATTTTAAACATTTTAATTTTTTTAATAAGTATTATAATAATTAAATATGGCAATATTATTTATTTCATTTTAGCTGTTATCATTATAATAATAAAATTATTTTTAAAACATTACTAGCGGCTTACCCTCGTTTCGCTCGGGTTCATCGCTAGGTACGTTTTATTTTATAGATATTTAAAATAGTTATATGCCAGCGTTAGCCATATAAATTTTAATATTTATTTATTTATTTTTTTTTAATTTTTCTGATGTTTTAATACTTATTATCCTATTCGGACTAAGAGAAATCCAAAAAATCAAATATCATAAAAATTGGTCTAGCCGTTTTTGAGTTATACACCATTTGGTGTAACTAACATGACTTTGTTTTATATAGACTAATAATATTATTTAGTGTTGTTATTATTATAATATGTATAACCATAAAGAAAATTAAAAATATTAATTATTTCTTTATTAATTGAAGTAATTAGCAATTATTTAATGTGTAATTTAAAAAAGTTAAAATATTTATTTAGATTGGCATCTGTTGAATGCACTCTTGTCGTTATAATGTTTAGTCTAATAAACACGTTTGAAGGAGACACACGTTCTTTCTATTGAACCCGATACAACCAAGCGATATTCAACCTTAACTCAATATACATAGTGGTCAAATTGCGAGCCGGATCAAGGGTCATTAGCGAATACAAAAGAAGTCCAAGAACATTGCAAAAAATGTACGTTCAATAGATAAGGATTACAAATCGACGTATTTTAAAGAATATTGAAATATAAACGTTGTATATTGCATAATACGATACTTCGAAGACTTTTTTTGGGAAGAAAACTATTATAAAAGATGACTACACCAGATCAAATGATTAGATTATTGGAAGATACTGCAAGTATATTACAAAAAACGCAAATAAATATTAAAAAATGTCCGAAACAAAGATTAACTTCAACTTATTTGGAAGCAAGATTAAAATGTATAGAAGATCATTGGAGTACGTTTATGGAAACTCATCAGAATTTAACGAAAATATTACCACGAGAAAAAAGAAGCGAATTACAATACTTCGCGAATGAAGATTATTTTATATACGAAGATTTGTACATATGCATGCGGACGGATATCAATGAAATGTTAAAACAAATGTCTACTAGTGGAAGTCATTCGGAACAATCAACGAGTTCTGCATGTATTCAAGATGTGAAGATCGGTCAAGTAAAGTTACCTCGCATTCATCTACCTACTTTTACTGGGAGATATGAAGAGTGGCCAACATTTCAAGATTTATTTATTTCGTTAGTTCATGATAATATGCAAATAAGTAATGTTCAAAAGTTGCACTATTTAAAATCGAGTGTTGCGGGTGAAGCTGAAACATTATTAAGACAAATACAAATAACAGAAAATAATTACTTACAAGCATGGAATATTCTTAAAAGCAGGTACGGAAATAAGCGTATTATAGTAACATCAGTTTTAAAAAGATTATTTACACAAAAGAAAATGAATTACCAATCGTCCAGTCACATAAAATCATTATTAGATGTAACAACAGAATGCATAAATAATTTACAAAACTTAAATATATCAACTGACTCTTGGGATCCTATAATAATATTTCTGATAGTGCAGAAATTGGACCCAGAATCACACAAGGACTGGGAAAATTTTGCATATAAAGAAAATTCGGAAGAGTTACCTTTATGGAACGAATTAAAACGTTTTCTTGAAACAAAATTCCGTACTCTCGAACTTATCACACCTGCACCTGTAACCTCGGGACCAAGACAAGAAAAAACTCGGTCGTTTCATGCAACTGTAGAAAGGACGTGTTTAATGTGCAAAGAAAAACATACATTGTGTCATTGCAAGCAGTTTACAAGTTTACAACCTTCAGAACGTAATAAATATATACAGAAGAATAACCTTTGTTACAATTGTCTCCACCCTGGGCATTCAGTAAAGAAATGTCGTTTACAAATGTCATGCCGCATATGCCACAAGCGCCATCATTCTCTTTTACATCAACAATCAAAGTCAAATACCTTGGATCAATCAGAGAAACAAGCACAGCCAACGGTATCAGCCTATGCAAATGTAGAAGAGTCCGAAGGAGAAGAAATCAATGCAATGATGACGTCACATTACAATGGAAGACAAAGTTCAGCAATGTTAGCTACAGCAGAGGTTAAAGCAAAAAGCGAAGAAGGTAATATAATCATGTTGAGAGCTCTAATAGACCAAGGTTCAGAAGCATCATTTATAAGTGAGAAGGCTGCACAACTTCTGAAACTTTCAAGACAGCCTGCAAGAGGTAACGTTGTAGGCATGGGTTCTACTAGAACAAGTGTAAATCAAAGGGTTCAATTACAAGTGTCACCAAGATGGGAATCACAATTTTCTATCCACGTTCAAGCCTATGTGATCAGCAAACAACTGACAAGTAAAATACCACACACTACAGTGAAGGGAATCAATTGGCCACATATCAAGGATCTTAATTTAGCAGATCCCAACTATTTTAAGCCTAGTTCAATTGACTTATTACTTGGAGTCAAGGAATATTCAAAAATACTAAATGAAGGGTTAATAAAAGGTGTACCAGGCACTCCCTGCGCACAAAATACAGAATTAGGGTGGATTTTATTCGGAGAAATCAATACAAATCATAAAGAAGAGTCATTTCTTGTTATGCACAATCAAATAGACGTGGATGAAATATTAAAATCATTTTGGGAAATCGATACAGAATCGAAACGACTACTTACATTGAATGAACAAAAATGCGAAGATATTTACAACAATACACATAGAAGACAAGAAGATGGAAGATACGTAGTTAAATTGCCCTTTAATACTGAAAATCCACAATCAATACACGGTCACACTAGAGATATATCATTAAACAGACTATTACAATTAGAGAGAAGATTTAAAAAACAACCTAAATTAAAAGAAGAGTACAATAAAGTTATCGATGACTATATACAATTAAAACACATAGAAGAAGTACCTAAGGAAGAAATAAATAATAAATCAGTATACTTACCTCACCACGCAGTCGTACGTGAAGACAAGGAAACCACAAAAACACGGGTTGTGTTCGACGCATCCTGTAAAGGAACTAATGGAATTTCACTAAACGACGAACTCTTACCTGGACCGGTACTGCAAGATGACCTGCGAAGTATAATAATGAGATGGAGAATGCATGCTATTGGATTTGTATCAGATATTCAAAAAATGTATAGAATGATATTACTTACCAAAGAAGATGTTGATTTCCAGAGAATCCTGTGGAGAAAAGATGATAATGAAGAAATCAAAGACTACCGTTTACTTACCGTTACCTTTGGCACAAGCTCGGCCCCGTATTTAGCAATAAAAACGCTCATGCAACTGGCTGAAGATGAAGGAGAGAAATTTCCAATAGCAGCGGAGATAATTCGTAATAATTTTTATGTTGATGATCTAATGGCTGGAGCTGAAACAGTAGAAAAGGCAATAGAAGCTAAAACTCAATTAATTAATATTATGCGAAAAGGAGGCTTTGAATTGAAAAAATGGTCGTCCAATAGTCTTGAATTTATGAAATCAATGGAACCTTCTGAAATATCATCTAATGCACATATTGATATTAATATTGACGGTTCCGTAAAGGCTTTAGGAGTCCTGTGGAACTTAAAAACTGATCAATTTCAATACAGAATCAATCTATCAGCTGCTAAACAAACAGTTACGAAAAGAACGATCCTATCTGACTTACAAAAAATATTTGATCCTCTTGGATGGATAGCACCCAGCATTATTTTAGCAAAATTAATAATTCAAAGACTATGGTCAGAGGGAGTAAATTGGGACGACAGAATTAGTTTAAACTTAGAAAGGGAATGGCTTAAAATAAGAACAGATTTCGAAAGAGTCAAAGAGATTTCTGTTGATAGATGGTTAAAAACTTCAATATCCAAGAATCAAACAGTGGAGCTACATGGTTTTAGTGACGCTAGTAACAAAGCGTATGGTGCTGTAGTCTACATAAGAGTAATTGAAAACAAAAACATCTATACCAATATTGTAGCGGCTAGAACAAAGGTTGCGCCGCTGAAACCAATTTCACTTCCAAGATTAGAACTTTGTGGAGCACTGCTACTCTCAAAGTTATTGAGGAGTGTAAGTCAAGCTATGAAAATACCTTTATCGCAAACCTATGCTCGGACAGATTCATCAATCGTGATTTCATGGCTAGCTGGCGATCCTAATAGATGGAAAGCATTTGTAGCCAACCGAGTCGTCGAAATAAATAACAATCTAAACCACAAACAATGGCATCATGTGAGATCCGAGGATAATCCTGCTGATATAGCTTCGAGAGGAATGTTACTTGCTGATTTAAAACAATCTCTAATGTGGTGGCACGGTCCTAAATGGATATCTGAAAAGGAAATAATATATACACAATTAGAAAATATAGTCACAGATTTAGAACAGAAAAGGGAAATTAATATACAAAATAACCTACATATCGAAACCCACGATGAGGTAGATATATACACGCAGTTTGAAGACTTTGATACATTGGAACAACTTCTAAAAACAATTATAATATGTAAAAGATTTTTAAATTATAAAAAGAGTATAAAAACAAATTTAAGTTTTACTACAGAAGAATATGAAAATTCATTAATAACATGCATACTTATAGTACAAAAGAAACAATTTACACAAGAAATTCAAGATATAAAGAGTAAAAATAGAGTTAAAAGTATAAGCAAATTAAAAACCCTCAACCCTTACCTAGATAGCAACAATGTACTCAGAGTGGGCGGAAGAATAAAACATGCTAATATTAATGAAGACACAAAGCATCCCATAATATTAAATAAAGAAAATCCACTTACTACTTTAATCATAAAAGATGCTCATATTAAAACTTTACACGGCGGTATACAGCTGATGCTAAATTACATAAGATCTAAATATTGGATACTGAAGGTTAAGGGATTAGTTAAGTCATATATACACAAATGCTTGCTTTGTGCGAAAGAAAGGGCAACATCAAAAGTACAAAAAATGGGAAACTTACCAGCGGTCCGAGTGACCCCAGCTCGTCCATTCTTACACAGTGGAGTTGATTTCTGTGGACCTTATTTCGTATTGACATCTAAAGGAAGAGGAAGCAAAACTTGTAAAGGTTACATCTGTATTTTTGTATGTATGTCTACTAAGGCAATACATTTAGAGTTTGTGGGCGACCTAACTTCTGAAGCTTTTGTTGGAGCATTTAAAAGATTTGTGGCGCGTAGAGGTCGCTGTACTCACTTATGGAGCGACCAAGGTCGTAACTTTGTTGCAGCAAATAAAGAACTTACAGA
This sequence comes from Argynnis bischoffii washingtonia, assembly GCA_033884665.1. Taxonomy (NCBI): domain Eukaryota; kingdom Metazoa; phylum Arthropoda; class Insecta; order Lepidoptera; family Nymphalidae; genus Argynnis; species Argynnis bischoffii. Next base: position 9,608,245 of record CM066624.1, on the reverse strand, counting down.
AGCCTGGAAAGAAGCACAGTTAGAGTTTAACGACGTACTAGCAGCCAAACTCGCCAATGAAGGAACCCAATGGCACTTCATTCCAGCTTACAGCCCAAACTTTGGTGGCCTCTGGGAAGCAGGGGTGAAATCAATTAAATATCACCTGAAACGAATTTTGACAACTCACTTAACGTTTGAAGAGATGACTACTGTATTATGTCAAATTGAAGCTTGTTTGAATTCACGACCCCTGTGTCCTATGGATGACTCAGACTGTGATAATTTGAATCCTCTCACACCTGGTCATTTTTTAATCGGTGAGGCTCCTATCAACATCCCATCACCTGACTTAAGAAAAACAAACATAAATTACCTTACACGTTGGCAATTCACACAAAAACTAATGCAAGATTTTTGGCATCGTTGGCAACAGGAATACCTCTCAAGACTACAACAAAGACCGAAATGGCTGTACAAGGCTAACGAATTAGAAATTGGCCAAATAGTTTTAATAAAAATGGAAAATTTGCCTCCTGGAAAATGGGCTTTAGGCCGCATCATACAAAAACATCCAGGATCTGACGGACTGACCAGAGTTTACAGTGTTAAAAGCGGAAATAACATTACTAAACGTTGTGTTACAAAATTATGTTTGTTACCAATAGATTCTTAACGATACCTGTGTTAATAATAAATATGTATACCTACTCAAACATACCATTAAATATATTAGGTAATTATAATGTTCAAATGTTTATGCAAGTACAATTTTGTAAACCTAACTCGTATTAATTCTTTGTGAGATTGTTGATTTTTTAAGTTAAATGTCCTAGATAGTTTACACTTTTATTTGTATAGAAAAAGGTCAAGGCCCTTTTTAGTGGGCGGTATGTTGAATGCACTCTTGTCGTTATAATGTTTAGTCTAATAAACACGTTTGAAGGAGACACACGTTCTTTCTATTGAACCCGATACAACCAAGCGATATTCAACCTTAACTCAATATACAGCATCATTTAAAGTTAAAATATAAAACAACACTATTGCTACCTTGCTAGTCTCTCCCGTGACCATAATTACTGTAAAGCATTCGAAACGTCGGGAACCAAAAATCAAAATAAATCCGACAAAAAACCCGAAAAGATAGTTTTATTTTAAATGTCAAATATTTGCGGAAATCTAAGAAAGTATTATAACTAAGTGTATATAAATAACAAAGTAAATATTCTAATAATTATTATAAGGACAGTACGCAAAAACTCAAAAAAAAAAATGAAATCGTCGGTGTCATTAAGACTCCTCGTGATATCAGGAACTCAAGCTGAAATAAAAATTGATAAAGTTTAATACTGTATAAATATTATTTTTTTCTACTATGTACATATAATATAATAACTTCTAATTATTATTAATAAAATACATTACATAATCTATACATATAATAAAATTCTAATCAAGCCGAATCTGTACATAAAAATATTTTTTTTATGAAAATATTATTGAAATAGACATTATTATCGATACAGAGGCCGAATCTATAGTTTTTAGAATTTTTATCTGTCTGTCTGTCTGTGGCCGCATCACGAAAAAAACCACTGGACAGATTTTGATGAAATTTGGTGTGATGATAGCTGGGTCAACATATAGGATAATTTTTAATGCGGGAAAATATCTCATCTCTGAGATATCTATACTAAACGTTAAAATGTAACTAGGGACAAACCAGAACGGAGCGAGTATGTCGCTAGTTTAGATACAAAATCACAAAAAAATGATAAATATGCAAAAACATAACATTTTGAATGTAACTTCTGTGAATCTATACCAAGGCAGACTATAAAAAAGAAAATACTTAGTATACTAAAGTACTGGACATTTTTAATGCATGAATCATTATTTGTTTTTTATGTGTTGGTAAAACACTAAATTCAATTATAATTTTATAATTTAAAATTATAAGTGAATTTAATGGGACGTTAAATATATATAACGTATATATTTCACGTCCCACTGCTGGGCACGGGCCTCCCTTCAATATGGTGGGGATCAGGCCATAGTCCACCACGCTGGCCAAGTGCGGGTTGGTGGACTTCACATGTCTTTCGAAAACTTGCTAGATTCTCTCAGACATGTAGGTTTCCTCACGATATTTTCCTTCAACGTAAGACAAGTGATAATCATGTTGTAAAAGTAGAGATAAATTATATGAATTGTATAGTGTGAGGCAGTGGAATCATGACCCAATGTTCCATAGTCGAGTAAGAGCGTATTCAAAGATTTTTAAAAATGTTTGCATTCAAGCTAAGTCTATATTTATTAGAAATAAAATTATAAATTCAGATAATAAAATTAAAACAACTTGGGATGTAATTACTCATACGGCTGGAAGATCTAAGATCGATAGTCAACCTGTGAAGCTAGCAATAGATAACGTAGTATTGAGCTCAGACGAAGATGTTGCAAATACTTTTGAGAATTATTTTTCTGAAATCCCAATAAAGGTAACATCTTCTTTAAAATCATCTTCCCTAGACGCGATTAACCTCTTACATAAACATACTCATCACTGTGATCAGCAGTTTAAATTTTCGTATGTAGATGCACAAGATATTATTAAAGTATTCAAAACCATTAACCTTAAGAAAACTGGTGATTTGTGGGGCATGTCTGTTAAATTACTCAACTCAATAATAACTGATATTGCACCACATTTATCCTTTATTTTCAATAAATGTGTAGATTATGGAACTTTCCCTGATCTTATGAAACTAAGTAAGATAATACCTCTTTTTAAAAGTGGAGATAAAAATGATCCTGGCAATTATAGACCGATTTCTATATTGCCATCTATGAGTAAAATTTTTGAAAAACTTATTCTAAACCAATTGTTAATTCATTTCAATATTAATAGCATCTTCCATAGTGAACAGTATGGTTTTACCAAAGGTAGGTCTACAGCCGATGCGGGAGTTGCTCTTCTTAAACACATTTATAACGCTTGGGAAAAATCACAAAATGCAATCGGTGTTTTTTGTGATTTATCTAAAGCCTTTGATTGCGTAGAACATGAAACCCTCCTGCTTAAACTAAGTCATTATGGTATTCGTGGCATTGCTCTTGATCTCATTGCTTCATATCTTAGTGATAGGATTCAGAAAGTCGCTGTAAATAACGTTAATTCTTCCGGATCCCCTCTGAGAATGGGTGTTCCGCAGGGATCTATTTTGGGTCCATTTTTGTTTCTAGTTTATATAAACGATCTTCCTTTCTATGCTAATGAATTGTGTGATATTGTACTGTTTGCGGATGATACCTCCTTAATTTTTAAAGTGGATAGAAATATAACTAATTATGACAAAGTAAACAGTGCATTATCTCACATACTTAAGTGGTTTAATATTAACAACTTAGCATTAAACACCAAGAAAACTAAATGTATACATTTTACCCTACCTAATGTAAGGAGACAGAATTTCAGTTTGTTTTTAAATAATGAGATTCTTGATACTGTAGATTCCACGGTATTCTTAGGTATAACATTGGACTCGGGTCTTCAGTGGAGCCCCCATCTTTCATCTCTCGCGAGTAGACTAAGCTCCGCTGTGTTCGCGGTTAGGAAAGTCAGGCAGCTAACAGATGTTAATACTGCTAGACTTGTTTATTTCAGCTACTTTCACAGTATCTTGTCTTACGGAATTTTGTTGTGGGGTAATGCGGCCGATATAAAATCTATATTTATTCTCCAAAAAAGGGCTATTCGGGCAATTTATAACATCGGAGCTCGGGATACTCTACGAGATTTGTTTAAGGAAATTGGTATACTTACAGTTGCATCGCAATATATATATTGTAATATTATGTTTGTCCGACAAAACATTCATTGTTATTTAAAACGCAGTGATATACACAAAATAAACACTAGAAATAAGGAAAAACTGGTATCGCGTAGCTTTCGCCTTCAAAAAGTAAATAGATCGTTTATGGGGCAAGGTGTACGCATGTATAATAGAGTTCCACAATCGATTTTGAGCTTGCCATTTGAACAATTTAAATCTAAAATTAAAAATGTATTAGTGAATAAAGCTTATTATACAATCACGGAATACTTCGGAGATATCAATGTGTGGAACTAATATCTGGTTGGATCTCACGTAGGATAAATATATAATAATTATTGTATTACAATATTGTACACAGTTTTTATTTTAAAAGAGCAACTGTTGAGTTTCTCGCCGGCTCTTCTCAGCAGAACTGCCTTCCGAGCCGGTGGTAGCTTCCTCACGGACTGACTACACTGACATTTAATTTAAATTTAAAATGTAAAATTGACGATTCAAAAGTGCTTGTAAAAGTCTATTTGAATAAAGTATATTTTGATTTGATTTGATTTGATTTGATTCGCACATGAAAATCAGAGGTGCGAGAGTTTAGATTTGAACCCACTTTACTCGATTTCCCAAGCAAGCGCGTCACTTACCTCGTCTACCACTGCCTATAAAGTAAAAAAATATACACAAAAATATTTAAAAATCATTAAAACTACTCACCCCCATGCAAACTCATACAGGGATAGGAGGCCTTCATTAAATCCTTCAATAGGCTATCCGCATTCTCTTGTTTATCCACAAACACTATGATACTGCCCATTTGACTGTACAATCCTAGTATTTCTAGAAGTTTGAAGAATTTAGCCTCCTCTTCCAATATTGCGACGTGTTGCTCCACCTCCTTACACACAACACTGCGTCCACCCACCTATACAAAAAAATTATCTAATTAATAAAAAATCTTAATTAACTTTCTGGCTGACTTTAATAATGCATCTGAGATACAGGTTTGAGCCTTGGTCTAGCTTAGACGTTAGTGAACTTATAAAGCAAAATTTAAGATCAATGACCTCGAAAGTTGTTGTTAATATGGACATGCCTCGGGATCTCAGAATTGATTGCGGGATTACATTATGTCTACATAATATTTCCCTGAATGTCGTTGTATTAAAAAAAATTAAACTGTTTGAGATATCCTGAATTCGCACGACGATATATCAAACTACTTATTTCCATTTTGAATTAAACTATCTTTTCGGATTTTTCGCTGATTTATTTTGATTTTTGGTTCCCGACGCGACGTTTCGAATGCTTTACAGCAATCATGGTCACAGGAGAGATTTATTCATGATTGCTGTAAAGCATTCGAAACGTCGGGAACCAAAAAACAAAATACATCCGCGAAAAATCCGAAAAGGTAGTTTTATTTAAAATGTCAAATATTCGCGTAAATCAAAGTGTTACTCATTTCCAGTATAAGCTAGTCCCGCGTAGTGCTATTGGCCAAATTATTATTGGTCAATGAGCGGGATTTGCTTATACTGGAAATGACCCACCGCAGTTAGTTATCGCTTGAAAAGAAAATTTCGTTCGCCTAATCAAAATTTTCATAAGTATGTACGCTTTATAAACAAAGAATATTACATTCTAAAAGAATAAAATAAACTTTAAATTAAATCAAATCCATCAATTTATTACATTACACAATTTGTATGACATAAAAGCTTGTTGCGAGATTTACCTATTTTATAAAAAAAGCATTATTTTTTAACATTTTGTGTCTTGTTTATCTACACAGGTATATCTCCATATTATGTATAGAGATACATAGGTATGATGAGTTATTATGGGTTGTGTTTTTCCCTACCCTAGCCCTACAATTATGTCCACAAAAAAGTCACGCCAATCCGTCACTCTGTTTCGACGTAAAATAAGGACAAACAAACTTTAAAATTTCAATATTAGTATGGATACCTGGACTTCGATAGGTTTCTGCAGGATGCGTCGAGCCAGAGCCTCCATCTGGCGGGGGAAGGTCGCACTAAACATGACCGTCTGCCGGTCTGGGCGCACGTTGTCTATTATCTTCATAACCTATTTAATAACAAAGATATTAGCCTTCTTACTAACTGATCTATTGTGTAAATTATTTTTTTTTAATGGAAGAGTTTTTAAATTTATATGGGATTATGATTATGGTAAAATCTATTCATAAAAATCAATTTACAATAAGCCATGATTGTTATCTTATATAACATGATTGTTACATACACAAAAAAATACCCAAATTGTAAACATTTACTTTTCTTTAAGTAGGTAAAAAAATAATTTATTTATTATTAATAATAATAATAATAACAATGTCCTGACCGATTCCGGCCACGGCGGCTAATCTCATTAAAACTAGCCAACTGCGCAGGAGAGATTATAGTGCAGCGCGTGTACGCGCAGACACAAGTGCACTCTCTATTCCTGTCACTCTCATACTCCGGTCGGACACTCGCGGTGAGAGTGTCGGCGCAGGATCAACGGCTTTACGTACTCTCCGAGGCACGGGGGTGAAACACCGCCAACTTCCCATCTCCGGGCTGTTACTGAGACTTACTAAACAGAAAGACTCAATAACTAAACTTGGCCCGACACGCGACTTGAACACAGGACCTCTCGATGTGCAGCTTTACTTGCCAGCCACTAAACCACCAAGGCAGTTTAATATATATTATAACATTATAACTATAATTGTCCACCTGCGGCTCAAAGCCCATGTCGAACATGCGGTCGGCCTCGTCCAGCACGATGTATGTGACGCGGCGCAGGTTGGTGACGCGGCCCGAGTTGGCCGCCAGCATGTCGATCATACGCCCCGGCGTGCACACTATCATCTCCGCGCCGCGCTTCAGCTCTGCTATCTGTTGTACATGGAGTTATTATTATCATTTATTTTTATTATAAACTAGCTATTCACCCTCGCTCCGCTCGGGTTAATGTCCCAACATTTATTTATGAGAATGAGATAATCTCCCGCGGTAAAAAGTAGCCTATGTCACTCTCCAGCCCTCCAACTATCTCCACTACCAATCCGTCACTCCGTTTCGACGTGAAAGAAGGACTAACAAACAAACAAAACTTTCACATTTATATTAGTATGGACTAAACTATGCATCGCTAAGAAAGAATGATTAAGGAATGAACTAGGATACAAAGGAAGATCAACTTTTATTTATATAGATTATGTAGTCAACTAGTAGCTGGTATGTCGGACTACATGTGCAGATGTCCTGGGTTCAAATCTAGATTTGGGCCAAGTATAGTTATCGAGTCTTTCTGTTAAGAAAATCTCAGAAACAGATTGGAATATAATACAAATACAAAGAAAAAAAACACAAAGAAAAGATGCACATCAGGCGACCTTATCGCTGGAAGCGATCTCTACCAGGCAACCATGAGCAGGAGGAGTAAATTTTTATAAAACGGTAGGCGGCGGAATATATATTCATTTAACTATTTTTTTTTTCTATTATATTTACTAACCTTAAAAATGCTTGTAAAAGTCTATCTATACAAATAATAAAATTCTAACTGAATCGAATCTGTACCTTAAACATTTTTTGGAAAATCTTATTGAAATAGACTTTATTATCGATACAGAGACCGAATCTATAGTTTTTAGAATTTTTGTCTCTCTGTCTGTCTGTTACCGCATCACAGAAAAACGACTGGAGGGATTTTGATGAAATTTGGTATGATGATAGCTGGATATCCGGGTCAACATATAGGATACTTTTTACCGCGGGAGATTATCTCATTCCCACGGGAATACACGTTATATCACAACCCAAAAAATATTTATGATCAGAATTTCTTGAAACTTGGTATTAATGCTCTTCAATACAATTAAATAAATATGTGTTTTAGCGTTTTTTGAAATTCATCCCATAAGGACATAAAATAAGGGATGAAAATTTGTATGAAACCTACCTTTTTCAAGTTTTTTTGTTATAGTTTTAGCGCGAGCGAAGCCGCGGGTTTTGCTAGTTTGTATATAAAACTTATATTTTGATAACCAGTAAATAACAATATGTTATCAAAAATCACAATAAATCAAATTTGATTTTAAATGATTACAATTTGAAATATGTATATTAAAATTATATAGTAAAAGTAAACTAGAAAAAGCAAACCCAAAAAGTTAAAAATTTATGTGTATATAAAAAATTAAATATTATTTTTTCCAACATATATTTATTGATGAATATAGCATATATAGAACTTTTATATAACTTTCTACCTATAAAAAGCCAATTATAACAAAAAAAGTAGAAAACACACACCTGTTCAGAAATTCCTGTGCCACCATACACACAAACCACTCTTAGTCCCAAAGATTTAGCAAATTTCTTTATATCTTTTCCTATTTGCATACAAAGTTCTCTAGTAGGGGTCATTATTAGTGATATTGGTCCATCCGTGTCTTCTAAAGGAGGTTGGTCTAGAACATGCCGGAACATTGGGAGAATAAAAGCCAAAGTTTTGCCAGAACCAGTCTTTGCAATACCTATTAGATCTCTGAAATTATAATAATAATGAAATATCAAAAACAAAACTATAAACTATACTTTATCTAAATTGTACAAAAATCATAGCCAACTTCATTAAAACACAAAATTTTCTCTGCGGCTCTGCTGCGTTGGTATATCAATAAAATATAAGTTATCACTACATATTATAAAAAAAAGTCCTTCCGCCGCATCTGTCTGTGAATGTGTTTGTCAGTCTGCACGCGGTAAACCCAAAAGCTACCAAACAAATTTTCATGTTTTTTACATAGGGTTTAGTGCAAATTGGCTGAAATATGATGATGATTGTTGAAGAAGTCAAAAAAAATTATGCCGACTGGAAGCTTTAACGGGGTGCACTGCGTTAAACAATGTAGTTATATGGAGACAATGTATTACAGAATGATCCCTCTAAAAAAGGTCTACTAAACTGTAGTAAACATATGGTCAAGTCTGAAACAACAAGGTGTCCACCAAGTCTACACAAACATAATCAGAAACATCTACTCCAAAAGTAAAAGCAGATTAAGCTTAGAATCAGTTGGTCACTCGTTTCCGATCAATAGAGGAGTTAGATAGGGCGATCCTTTATCACCAAAGCTTTTTACAGCAGTTTAGGAAACAATTTTCAGAAAACTCGACTGGGACGAATTCGGCCTAAACATAGATGGAAGTCGTCTGAATCACCTGCGGTTTGCAGATGATATAGTTCTGCTGGAAGAAGATCCAAAGAAGTTGGAACGGATGATTAAGGACTTAGCGATGAAAAGTAAGGAAGTAGAGTTAGTAATGAACAAAACGAAAACCAAGTTAATGACTAACTCAGATAAGATAGACATAGTCATCAACGGAGATCATTTTGATTATGTTAACGACTATGTCTACTTAGGACAAATAATAAGCCATGATGACCAGATGACAAAAGAAATTGATAAAAGGATTGCCTGCGGCTGGAGGAAATACTGGTCCTTAAAAGAGATAATGAAAAGCAAGGAAATAAACATGCATATCAAAAAAAATTTTGATACATGCATCCTACCATGTCTAACATATGGATGTGAGACATGGTCCCTGACAAAGATTCATAGGGAGAAGCTAGAAAAATGTCAGCGAACAATGGAGCGCAGTATGCTGGGTACAAAGCGAATAGATAAAATAAGAAACGAGACCATCAGGGCAAAAACCCAAGTAACCAATATAACGTTACGTATCGACCAATTAAAATGGAGATGGACGTGTCACTTATTGAGATCCAGCACACCTAAATGGAGCAAAAGAGTGACGCACTGGTATCCCAGAGATGGCAAGCGAAAAAGAGGTCGACAAAAAAGAAGGTGGGAGGACGACTTGCGTGATACACTGGGACCATTCTGGACAAGAGTGGCTCTGGATAGAGATCCCAATGGCGAAAGTTAGAGGAGGCCTTTGCCAATAGGCACACAGAGATCAGAGACATCATTTAGATTTAAAGCTTACAAAATTATTTATAATTTTAATATTTAAATGTACTGTACTCTCTGAATAAAGGCTATTTTATTTTTTTTATTTAAACTGTAGCAATGCTAAATATACGTACAGAGGGCCGCACTTAAGTGAAGCAAAGGTAAGTCAGTATTTAGTATTACAAGAAACAAAAACATACACACACAAACATTCCTTTCCTCTCTGTCCCCATTCTTTTTCACCATTGTGTCACTCATTGATATCTTTAACTGTAGTGTAATAATTATTATTTATAACTAGAGACTAACCATCACTTCACTCGGGTACGTCTCTGGTAGGTCACAAGGATTTTGTTTAATATTTCATGGGTTTAATTTTTTTTACACGAAATCCTAATTTTTTTTCTTAAATAAAAGTAGTCTAAGTTACTCTTCACAACATCATCTATCTGCCAGTGAAAGTTCCGTCAAAGTCGGTCCATTCGTTTCGGTGATTAGCCGGAACAAACAGGTAAACAGACAAAAATCCATATGTATTTAGTAAAAAGCTTATTTTGACATTACAAACAGACTTCAATTTAATTTTTTTGTATGGATGTATAGATAATCTTTGTAGAAAAAAACTAAACGCAAATCTTACCTTCCCGACATAATAGCTGGAATTGCCTGAGCTTGAATGGGTGTGGGTTTTTCAAAGCCCAATTTCTTCAAAATTTCCAACTCCTTTTTACTTATACCACAATGAGCCCAAGTTCTGATTGGTTTAGGACACCCTTTCCCTTTCACTCTGATGCCCTCTAACTCTGTTCTATAGGCTTCTACTTCTTCTGGAGTCATTCTAGCTAATTCACTTACCTGTAAATACACATACAATATTAATACATTTGTTCGAGTCCTGCTGGAGGCATTCGTTTGTGTGATGAGCATGAATGTTTGTACTCCAGTCATGGGTGTTTATATTTATAATATGTATGTATTTAAAGTTATATGTGTAATATATCAACTATCTGGTATCCATAACACAAGCCTCGTAGCTTACTATGGAACTGGGTGTTGTGTGTTAATGGGTGTTGTGTATTAATGTCCACAAACAGTATAAATGAATGATGATTATACTCACTTCAGTATAAAAAGCTTTTCTAAATGACATATAATCTAAGCTCGAATGATCCACTTTAGCTAATTCCTTTCTTTGTTTTGAAGCTAGATTTGCAGCAGCATCTTTAATATCTTCTGTCTCTTCCTCAGAAGAATATTCCAGACCATCTTGATTCTGTTCAATTAGTTCACCTGTAAATAATCACACATTTAAATGGTTATAATGATGTTTCCCGATTAAATATTTAAAACAAAAATGACCGTCACGGGGCGCCCGGCCAATGTAAAACAAAAACTAGAGTTTCGTTAATAAAATCAATTTATTTATCTTATTACGTTGGGGCCGTTCACAAAATACGTCACGCTAAAATCAGCTTTTTTTGACCCCCTCCCCCCCTATTGTCACTCTGTGTCACACTTAGCGCTCATGTCAAAAAATAATGAACGGCGGACGTACGTTGCCATAGACCCCCCACCCCCCTTGTCACACTCAGCAAGGCCCGTATTATAGTGCACAAGGAGATATTATAATGCACAAGTGTACGCGCAGACATAACGTGCACTCTCTATTTCTGTCACTCTCATGCTCTGGTGGGACGACTACTCGACACGACCAGTGAGAGTTAAGGCGCAGGACTCACGGCTTTACGTCCTCTCCGAGGTACGGGGATGGGACATCGCCAACTTCCCAGCTCTGGGCTGTTACTAAACTAAGGCTTACTGAACAGAAAGACTCAATAAATAAACTTGGCCCGACCCGGAACTCAAACCCAGAACCTCTGGATGTGCAGCCGTACAAGCTAGCCACTACACCATCGAGGCAATTATAATAATATAAAAGGAAAGTACCTATTAACTAGTTGGATGGAATTCTCAAGTAAGGTAACTTATACATAACGCCTGGTCACTGTTGATGTAGACAGATTGTCATTGCAAAGTATACATAAAGAAAAGAGACAATATTATTGAAATATTTTATCTATCCCTTTTCTTGCATGTTATAATTCAGTTAAGTGGCTACAAAATAAAACAAACAATCAATCAAATCATCAATCATCATCCTCAATCAATCATCAATCAATCAAACATACAAAAGAAAATCGAGACTTTTTCATTTGATGATTTGAAAACAAAATCTGTACCGAAAGAAACATTTCTTAAAAGACCAACTAATAATTAATTAATCAATATATGTACAATATATTACCTTTATTTTTTTGTTCTGTAACCTTTTTCTTAGCAGTTCCTGTTAGGATCATAACACCAGTACCACCAGTTGTTGGTACACTAATAATACCTCTATTTTGGTCCATTTGATTTACCTTACGAACTTCCTGAAAAACAAGCCATGTTTCTTTGTTAAATACATAACTAAATTTAAACTATTTTATTTAAGCCAGTTGCTATAAAAGATCTTAAAAAAAATTAGATTTACACACAGTTCAAATATACAGTACATAGAGACACACCCAAGCAACGCTAGGGTAATACACTAGTAACACATAAGCCAGTATGATAAATATTAAGGAAAGTATCTTACTTGCTGTACTTCTTGCATATATGCATCTAGAGGGTCTATTTCATCTTCCTCTACCTTTTTCTCTTCAATGGCTTGCTTTTCTTTTGATTCACCTTCTTCACCTATAAAATAGTAACAGTAATTAGGTCAAATTTCAGGTAAATGTTTTATAGTTTTTGTAGATAAAAAATATTACTTAAACTAAAACAGCAAAATTTAAATCTAATAAGTACATAAAAGTGAATCCAACCAACCTTCATCCCCAGAATCATCTTCTAAAGACCATTTTTTAGCAGCTGGCACTTGGATATTAGTGACAATACTGCCTTTTTGTACCTCTTTCTTTGCAGACTCTAATTCTTTACGTTTGCGCTCTGCTCTCCATCTTTCAATACGATCACGCCGTTTTTGCATTTCAGCCTCCAAACGACTCTGCTCTTCTTCCTATTTAAAAATATAAGTTCTTTATTATAGAAAATATACAACAGTGGGTATCATTTAATATTAAAAATAAGTATTACTATGGATTTCAAACAGTATAGTAGCATACCTTATCAACAGTTCCTGGGTTATATTCTCCAGATTCTGATTTAACAGTCTTCTCCTTAGATTTAGATCTTTCTCGATCTTTGTCTCTATCAGGTGATTTCTTCCTAGATTTGCTACTAGAACCATTTCGTTTATCATCCCTTTTATCACTATAAACAAAGAACAATTGTTATATTTATTAGTAATATTTCAAAGTGTAATAAATTAGTTATTTATAATGATAATTTAAAAACAAACCTTTTACGATCCCTGTCCCTATCAGATCGATCTCTACTACGGTCTCGTTTTGACTCTCTTTCTCTACTACGGCTACGCTTCCTCTTCGAAGACTTCGAGTTACGATCTTTACTTCTTGATCGAGAACGTCGACGCTTACGTTCTGGAGTCGCAGATCGGCTACGTGACCGCCGACGATCTCGATCCCTGTCTCTTCTATATAAAATGATAACAAAATACGCAAAATTAGATGATAAATAGACTTTCTAAGTAGAAAATAAATAGTGCTATAATGCCAAACTTACCCACTTCTAACCATAATTACGCCAGTTAAAACTTAAAGACCTCAAAATGAAAGGAAAAGATTAGTTATAACCTTAAAGTAAAATAATTTTCACATTATGTGTTTTCTAAATGCGCCAATTTAATCACGTTAAATAATTAACCATTAAAAATTAACAAATTATAAAACAACACTAGGAACTAGAAAGTAAAAACACATTTCATGTCAGAAGACCATAGATAAAGTTAAATAGAGATTACAGACTAGAAATGGTTTACGTAGACTTAATGTAGGAAAATAAAAAGAAAAATAAATTCATGAGTTATTGCCAAAAATATCATCAACTTAAAAACATTATTTATGAAATAATTATAAAATATTAATTAAATCAATATATAGATCAGGGTGTGTCTATTTTTTGTTATTATTTAAAACTAATCTTATGTTTAAACTTTGATCTTTAGTTTATGTATATAATATAACTAGTGACTTACCCTCATGCTTATCCTCGCTTCGACACAGTCGGGACAGTAGGGACTGTCCTGAACGAAGCGACCTAGTACCTAGGGAGGTACTCAGCTGTAATATTACTAGTCATAATCTGTGTATATTTCATAGCTATATAGCGTTAAGGAGTAATACACATAATATATAAATACACCCAGCAAAACAAATACATACATGCAAATGCAAAATATTTTATTGATTTTTTATCTATATTTTGAAGTATTGTAGCCACAATAATATATTGAACACTAGCGGCTCACTCTCGCTTCGCTCGGGTTCGCCTCTAGGAAAACAAAAACAAACCTATCTTACGGGAACTTTAGATTTTTCCGGGATAAAAAGTAGTCTATGTGTTATTCCAGACTATAATCTATCCTTGTGTAAAATTTCATCAAGATCCGTTCAACCGTTCTGGCTTGAAAGAGTAACCAACATCCATACTCACAAACTTTCACATTTATAATATTAGTATATAATATAAATATAATAATAATCGGTTTATTTGAATCCCTAATATTTTTAACTGACTTCTTCAAAAAGAAGGAGGTTCTCAATTCGACCATATTTAAATTAAAAAAAAATGTGTCTTCGCGGATAACTTTGTCATTTATGTTCCGATTTTGCTGATTCTTTTTTTTGTTGGAAAGGAGATATTCTAAGGGTGGTACCATCATAAGGAAACCAGGATCTGATGATGGCATCCCAGAGAAATCGAGGGGAACCTTCGAAAATCGTAGTGGCGACTAGTGCGTTTGTTAATCTTTTAATTATTTAAAAGCACTACTATTTACGGTGCCAGCCAATACAAATCAAAGCACATTGACTTCGAAAATATCTGATTAGGTACCTATTCTAAATGAAAACCCCCGTTTAGTTATTTTTTACTTTTCAGTGCCAAGAACGCGGTTTCTATTTTTTTTAAAGGTTTCTTTATAACATGTATAGTACAGTAACTACTGTGTTTTCTTTATTATTCATCACTCATCAGTTATCTATGGTTTCTGATACTCAACTGCTCAACAATTAACATAGTCTGTGGTCTCTGTGATTCTATATTTTGATCCGGCATAACCTTAAATTTTAAATATAAATAAAAATATTTAGAATCTTCATTTATTGATAGTTTACTTTTTAAAATTCAGATTATTCGAATAACTGATCAACCAATTTAACGGGAAATCATCATGGCTGATGACGGTGATAATGTTAGTAAACTAAATTTTTCCTGTTTGGTTGTCACAAATTAAATACATAAAGGAGTTACAAAATATTTATTAAAACTAACTAATAAATCTATGATGTAATTGCAGGTAGCCGTGATGACAGTAAAAGAACCTCTTGATTTGATAAGATTAAGCCTCGATGAAAGAATATATGTTAAAATGCGAAATGAACGCGAGCTACGTGGGAAACTTCATGTCTGTGAAAATTTTAGATATTTTTTTAAATATTCATTTACATATTTAAGTATCTCAAATCTTCGAAAAAATATAAAAACAAAGACAGGTCTGAGAATCGAACCCTCACATAGCCAAAGTATAAATAGCTTCGTGCTGCCTTTTGTGTAACAGTTCTTGAATGAAAACAATAAGTAGAGCCATCCATGAAGACGCGCCCCTCTCTTTATTGACAGTTGAAATCGCGCGCCTTCGTGGATGACAATATCTATAGTAAGCAGTATTGTATTGCCCTATTCCGAGTACACATATACATACATTCTCAATAGTATAATTTTTTTGGTCTTAATATTGAAAACTAGAAAATAGTGTTGTGTCATCCTATTTTTTGCACACATTTAAATTACATTTCATTCATAGTGTAATATATAAATGCATAAACTATATTTATTCAATAATGTATGTTGCAGGTGTGTAATAAATAATCCAAACCTGTAGTTTTATCATTTTCATTCATCAATCTTATTAATCACTAAAGAATGTTGTCATACCAATGGGAATAGTCTGTATTTAAAATGTTAAGTTTATTTTCAATCAAATACATCTATATACAAACATCCAGAAACACATTTCTTATACAATAATATGAAGATAATTCTCAAGTTATATTATTATGACATGTTTGGCTCAGTTTGTAGTGACCCTACTTGCTGTGCCAGCGGTCGCAGGTTTGAGCCCGCTGGGGGCATTCATTTGTGTGATGAGCTTGAATATTTTTACTCCAGTCATGGGTGTTTATATTTATAATATGTATGTATTTAAAGTTATATATGTGTAGTGTATCAACTATCTGGTATCCATAACACAAGCCTCGCAGCTTACCATGGAACTAGATGGTGCTGTGTCTTTATGTCTCAACATATTTATATTTATTTATATTATTGTTTTAGGCATATGACCAACATTTAAATATGGTTTTGGGAGATGCTGAAGAAACTATTACAACAGTAGAAATTGATGAAGAAACATATGAAGAAGTATACAGAACAACAAAAAGAAATATTCCAATGTTATTTGTCAGAGGAGATGGGGTAATTTTAGTATCTCCACCAATCCGTGTTGGTATTTAGATTTAAGAATAAAAGATTATTATTAGCTGTATGTTTTATTTTTTAGCCAACAACTTAATAACAGAACCATTTTTAAATGCAAGATTTCTTTTTACTAACAATTCATCTTCTTCCATAGGGTCAATAATAGTACCAGCCTTAGTAATAACACTGGGACGGATAAGTTTTTTATGAGCAGTTTCTGGTATGAAAGTGTTACCTAAAGGTGTTCTTATACTTGCTTCATATTCTTTAACACTGTTAAATGGGAAGGGTACATCTGTAACTTGATGGGTAATAAGTTTAGGATTTTTAGTTTCATTTATGATTATATCTCCCTTATTATCATCACGTCGGGGCATTTTTGGTGGTGCTTTTAAAATAAACCGATTTCTTTTTCTTTTAGTTGGTTTAACTCCTTTGCCGCCCCAGCTTCCCCACCCAGGTAGAGCCAAATCTATATCTTGTGGAGTGTCTTTGTTGACTTCATCTTCTTTTTCTTGTCTAAAACTAGCAACAACATCATCTTCCTCAAAAACTTCTTCAATGTCAACTTTTGGAACTACTTGCTCTTCATCGTCTAAATCATCTACTCCATGTTCCTCTTTTGATAAGGCAGTATTTAGATATTTAGGCTTAACTTCAATAAATTTACTTGGGTCAATATCCATATTACTATTTCCTTTAGGAGCCTCATCTAGACAGACATTCACATTTGCTATTGGAGTATTGTTTATTACCTCTTCACCTTTGTGAGTCTCTATTAAGTGTTCATCAATAAATGGTTTTACATTTTGATTTTTGAATTTTAAATATTCTATATTGTCTGTTTCTTTAATTTTATTTGCTTTTGTATTCTTTGATTCTTTGGGTTGTCCTTCCAATTTGCTAATTTGTTTTTTTAACAATTGTATTTTCTTTTCCACTTTTCCAGTAACCTTATCCTCGAAGTTGTTAAAAGCAATGTCAACAGATTTAATTGCATCTTTTTTACTCAAAGATTGATTATCAATTGTTTCAACCATCCATTCTGAAGTAGCAACGGTTTTTAATTTCTTTGTCTTCTTTTGAGCAGTTTTTGTTATTTTACTTTTGGCAGGTTTCATATGTTTTCCATTACTTATTCCTTCTTCACATTGTTCCTTTCCTTCTGGTTCAGTAGAAATACTATCCTTCTTACTTAATTTATTTACACTTTCTCTTAAGTCTGCTAAAGTAATATCTGCTTTATTATTTGATTGTTCATTTTCTTCATCTGAGTCAGAATCACTATTTTCTTTACGCACATACATTTTATCTTTCAAATATTTTTTGTAACCAAAATTGAATTCTGAATCTACATTTGTTTTATCAGATCTCTTCATCATCCAAGGGTTCATTGGATCCTGATTTAATGTTATGTCTGGTATATTTTCATCATCAGCTTCATCATCTGTACTCTCAACATTTTGTATTTTTTGTGTTAAGCCCTTACTGACAGATAATTGTTCTGCTAACTGTTGCCTTACCTAAAATATTAATAAATTAGTTATTTATTTCAATATTTCTTTTAAGTAATGTTTTTTTGCATAAGAGAATTTACTTGCTAATGTCACAAAAATATAAGTTTCTCAATAACAAACACTGTGCCAAAAATTAAAATGACACTTGGTGTGAATAGATAAATACTAAATACATTAATAATATTTTATATAAAACTTTTATAGTTAGACAGTTATAACTTAAAAAGCTATAGCAAAAAACTATAAGGTCGAAAACAAACAAAATAAACATGTCAATACCTCTTTATCATACTTGGCTCTAACTAATTTGCTTTTAGCCCATTTACCAGTATTTTTATGCCTAAGGGTATGCCTTTCTAGGGCACGAGCTTTTTCAAGCTCCTCTAGTTTTTTAAGTGCTTCCTCAGGATCTTTACTTTGCAATTCTTCAAATTCTTTCAATTGTTGTTTCAACTTTTCTTTCTTGAGTATCCTAAAAGTTTAAACTGATATTACTACAAATAAACTTACTAATAATAATATAGTAAATATAATAAGTATTTTATTCAGACCTTAACATGCATAATTATATAGACTTACTAATATAAAATGATAATTAATGGTATTAACACTTACCGGTGGTATTTTTTACTTTTTATTTTACTTTGTCTTTTTGCCTTAGCAGCTTTATATGATTGTTGGGCCCTTAATTTTGCTAGATTCTGTCGATGTTCTAGCATTTCTTGGTAACTCATTGGATACACTTTTTCCTCATCTTCAACTTCTTCTGCCGCAGGTAAAGGATCAACTTCTTCTAATTCTTTTTCTAATTGTGATTTAAGCTTTAATTTTGACAAAAAATCATCTGTAGGTTGTAGTTTACTTGAGAAAGTTTTCAAAGGAAAAGAAACAAAATCAACAGTTCGGTTTCGTGCTACGACAGAATCCCATCTTCCCACTTTTTTCTTAGTTTGTTCATATCCAGTAGCTCTTTTTATGCGCTCAGCTTGTGGTTTTTCCAAAGGTTTAGGAAGTACTTTTTTTGCATCTTGTGTTTTTTTCAATTTCTTGCCAATTCTAACGTTATTAGCTGTATCTTCCAAAACTTTGATGACATTATCAAGTTTTAATTTATTTGACCACTTGATTAAATTAAACTCCGAATTTAGATTTGTAGGTTCATTTCTAGTAGGCTCCGTAATGTGCTGTGTTTTATCGAGTTTTGTTATGGCACTAACTAAGCGATCGTGTTCCGATGCAACTAATTCATCATCGTGATCTTCCATTTTAATAAGAGTTAAACAAAACCGGACCTAAGTAAAACTTTATGAACTATCGCGATTAACCTAAAACAACAATGCTTCCATGACACTGATAGATATAAAAGAACGTTTGACGTTTGTCATCCATGGTTTGACACTTGACAATAACAGCCATGATCGCTAACATTAATTTTCAATTAAAGAAATGGTTAAGTCCATTTTCGAAGTAAACTGTACCCAAAGGCAATCTTAGAATTTATATTTTGTAAATATTTTCACTGGTTTGCTACAAACCTACACACATGTTTATTTTCAATTTTGAAAATAGTTCAATTTTGTATTTTATAGACACATAATATATCAACTGCATTAAAACAAACACATGTTTATTAGCACTGTTTAAAAAAGTACTATTGTGTATTTCGTATGTATCGCAACCGCTTTACTAAACATTCGTGAATGTGAATTTAGTGGCTAATAAGTCCACATACTAATGACGAATCAGCTTCTATACTATAAAATGATATTTTTTACCAATTCTTATTTAAGTAAATATTGTTATGTGTAAGTACACATTAATCAAAATTAGTGTATTATAACAAAATAGTTTTAAATTTTAGACTTGAGATGTACATACATTACGGATACGGATCGGCCAGGTGGCAACCGTGAGTTATCTATACATATTATAAAATTAGAACTAAGCCGAATCTGTACATTAAATATTCTTTGGAATATCTTATTGAAACACAATGACATTATTATCGCTGCAGAGGCCGAATCTAGTTTTTAGAATTTTTGTCTGTCTGTCTATCTATGAACGCATCACAGGAAAACTATTGAAGGGATTTTTATGAAATTTGGTATGATAATAGCTGGTTATCCAGGTCAACATATAGGATACTTTTTACTGCAGAAAAATATCTCATCTATGAGAAATCTATACTAAACGTTAAAACGTAAATAGGGACGAACCCGAGCGGAACGAGGGTGATTCGCTAGTAACTTATATGTGTAAAGTTGTACTATAAATAAGTGTAACCTGTGTAAGTTCGAGTATCGCGACGACCCCACATTATTATTTGTGAATAGTGTAGTGCTCGACGAGACGCATCCTTTGATACCTCTCCCGGATTTTTCCGATACCGGGAAGAGGTCAAAAAAGGGAAAAAAATAATTTGACGAAAACTCCTCTTTTCTAAACGTAGAGTGGCAGAGAGTGGAAAGAGACATCACAAGAAAGAGGAAAACAAGACGAAATAAAAAAGGTACTGCATGTCAAATTATATTGAAAAATCAGATAGATACAGCTATTTTAAAACTGACAAAAAAGAGACCGAACTTCGAGACCAAATTACAAAAAATCAAAAGCGGCGACCCCCCCAAAAAATTATTAAAAAGCAAAGCCCAACTCATTAAGAATCTTTCAAAGAAAACTGCATCGAAATCGGACCAGAAACTAAAAAGTTATTCACCAATTTTCAAGCACAGGAATTTCAAGTAAAAAAGTAGAAATAGTTAATTTTAAAATACGTTTTTAATATACTTCAATAAAACCCTGGATTTGCCTGTCAATAAAATAATAAAAAATTTAGTAAAAAGTAAAAATTAAGTAACAATATTGTAATAGAATATAATACAAAATAATAAGTAGAAGAAATACTTTGGATAAGATACTTCAAATTAATTAAAAAACAATATTTACATACTTAAAATCAATATAGCAATTTCAACAAACAGAAATTGCCCGTAATTTATTCTAACATACAGAGAAGGCGGGGCTTAAAGTATAGATATACAGATTGTTGTTTTCCCCCGGCTTCACCTTATAATTAAAAAATTTAAATTAATAAAATATTTTGGTAAAAAATCAAATAAATCATAACAAGTACATTCTAATACATTTGGCACTGAATTAAATTCGAGTCAAAATTAAAATTAAAAATATTTTCTCGAAAAAACTTAAATTACAAAGAGGTACAATTTGACAAACAAACAGTACGGGCAAATTCTGTATAAATATATATAAAGGGAGGAGCCAAAAAATGTAAATAGGTCAACTCGAGCGGAACGTAGAATAAGTATTTTATAAGATTAATTAATTAGAACTTTAGACCTTAATTCCATAGCAATAAGTGTATAGATAAAATTAATGATTAGAAAGAGATAGAACTAGTTTTTGACTTTAATAAATAAAACCGACTATAATTTGGACTCTATTGCGGGGAAATAGGGTCGAGTTCTATAAGCTAAATCGAACCCGCTATAACCGTTTTTAACTTTTGAACCATAGGACATATTACTCAAAACTAATTGCTGTTGCTAAGTCCCCGTGTACCCCCCTACCCCCTACCCCTCACCCCTCACCTATCCAAAATACCTTCCCCTCATATAAGCAACCCCTTACCCCTCGCCCCGCATCACGCGATATCCCCCTAGAGAAAACCCCTCACCCCGCGCCCATACCCCGCATACCTCCTCGAACACTCCGAACATCAAATACAGGTTCCCACATAGTAACATATCCAACTGCCTCCTGTTCCTTACCCCCCAACACCCCCCAACACCCAACACCCCCTAACACCCAAACACCCCCAACACCCCCCAACACCCCCCAACGTCCCCTAAGTAATAATTAATTTTGAAAACTTTTCAGAAAAGTTTTCAAGAAAGTTTTCAGAAAAGTTTTCAAGAAAGTTTTCATAAAAGTTTTCAAGAAAGTTTTCAATACAAAATTTTTTCAATTCTTAACATTAAAGTCCCTCCGCCCAGTAAATAGAAAATTACCGAAATTGAACTCACTACATTAAATATAATTGCATACCAAACCACTGAGCCTAAAGGGACAACACTTAGAAAATTTTCATTACCCCTCCCAAAACTTTAGACCCCCATATCTCGATCCCTGGTGGGCAAATCTTGCCCACTCCGGTAGATTCCTGATCACCCCCCACCCCCCGAAACACCCCCAACACCCCCAACACCCCCACAGTACCCCCACGGGACCTCCCCCCCCCCCCCCCCCCCCTCGCCCACGCCCACCACCCCCCCTCTACAAAAACTTCAAATATCTCGCAAACTACTCATCCGATTCGAACGAAAATAGTGTCAGGTGATAGGCGATAAAGAGCCGCACCCCATACCCCCAACAGAAAAATTTTAAGAAACCCCCATTTTACAAAAAACCCAAAAAACACTGTTATAAAAAATCCCACTCCTACGATTTTGGCATAAAAAATATATATCATAGACGGACAGACAACTAACCCTAAACAAAATTAAAATTATAAAATTAACGTAAAACTACCCAGTAAAACCCCAAAAACATAACATTTTGCCCAACTTTGAGTAAAATTGAGCTATTGACCCCGAGTTTGGGCTCATTTAAAAGGCCTCGGACTACCCCACACACTCCCATCAATAGTTTTGAGATATCCCCCTCCCCCCTCCCTCCACCCCATTTTGTAAAATTAAAAAATTGAAAAATTGAAAATAAAAAATTGGTTATAGCATACTATAAGCATTGTAAATATATTTTAGTTCTAAGATATTTTCCATATCGGAAAATAACCAGGTTATTTATATTTCGTGGACAAAGACAGATAAACGAGCCCTATACACTCGTTTATAAATTCGTATTATTAACATAGACGAGAGCCGAAATCCTCAAACATGCAAAGGACGCCACCGAAAACCACAAAACCAAAACTAACGGTAGCAAAGGCGAAGACGGGCAAAAGAAAAAACCCAGCAGAACAAAATAAGGCATCAACTTCACAACCGCAAAGTGAGGTACCCTTAACCACTTCTCCTGCTATAGCAAAACTGGCAAGAGAAAAGTCAGACTTGTTGCCACGTTACAAACAAGTAGCAAGCGAAGCAGAACAACACTTTAAAACAATAGAAGAAAAATTGGCAGAAGCAGATTATCTAGAAACACCTATTAGAAACGAAATACATTTGAGAGCTGCCAAACTCTGTGATATGGTAGAACAATACAACATAGACGTTACAGACCAATCCAGAGAAATAGTAGAAATAATATTACAGAAAATAGCAGAGCAGAACGAAATAAAATTCAATCAGAATCAAGAAATAAAACAGTTAAACAACAAAATAGACAAATTAATAGAACAAAACGAAAAACAACAACAGGAAATATCAGAATTGAGAAAGGAAACAATAGCAAAAATAAATAACGAGCAAAAACAGATGGAAGAACAGATATTAAAACAAAATTTAGACCTGAAACGAGAAATTTTGGAATTAAAGAAAGAAGTAAAAACAACAAAGGACACAGAGAGGAGAAGTGGATCAGAACTGTTGGAAGCTATAAAAAATCAAAACAACTTGAGCGAAAAGACCAAACAAGACCTTGAAGACCTTAAGAGCGAAATAAAAATCAAAGTCAAAAATGAAGCAGGACTGTTGGAGGAGCTAAAGAAGCAAAGTACAACATGCGAGAAAACCCAACAGCATCTCCAAGACCTAAAGGATAACATTAAAGAAATACAAACAGTACAACAAACACCAACAACAATACAAGCACCAAAAACTTACGCACAAACATTAAAAGAAGTAACACCAAAACCTACCCACTGCCTACTCGTAGGCACGGACGACACAATAGACACAAGCGAGGAAGTATTAACAAAAGTAAAAAATGCATTAAACGCGAAGAACAAAGGATTACAAATCTCGAAATTACGAAAAGTAAAAGATCAGAGGGTGCTGATAGGCAGTGACAGGAAAGAAGACATAGAATATATAAGGGAGACACTAGAGAATAAAAAGTTTAAAGTTGAAACTAAGAGGAATAAAGACCCCTTAATAATAATGAGGAACTTATTAAAAAGCAACACGGACGAGGACATACTCCAAGCATTGGAAAAGCAAAACTCAGACATACTAGACCATATAGCAGAAGAAGACTATAGAATCAGCATCAGACATAGACGCAGAGCGAGGAACCCACTGGAGAACCATGTGGTGCTAGAGGTATCACCACAAGTATGGCAGGCATTAACAACAGCCGGAAAAGTCTATGTAGACCTCCAGAGGGTGCCCGTTTTCGACCTCTCCCCCCTGGTACAGTGCTCAAGATGTCTGGCATTTGGCCATGGGAAAAAGTGGTGCACGGAGACAATCGACCTCTGCAGCCACTGTACCGGTCCCCATATGCGCACCGAATGTCCAAGTTTGCTGGCAGGGGAGGAGCCCACGTGCAAGAACTGCCAGCAAGCAAAGTGCGCAAAGACAAACCATAACAGCTTTGATCTGCACTGTCCAGTGAGGGGAAAATGGGATACATTAGCACGCTCCAGCATAGCATATTGTTAAACACAGCATCAGACATCAAATCGCAAGGTATCATAAGCATACCTAGTATAAATAATAATTTATACCAAGCAAGAATATGTCGAAAAAGCATCAAATCACACAACTCCACATCATCACCACGGTAAAACATGAACAGTAATATACATTACTGGACAGTTTTAAACTTCGCTAACAAAATACGCTATAATCTTAATATTGTAAGCAATCAAATACATAGTACTGAAAGAAAAAGAAAAAAAAAAAAAAAAAAAAAAAAAAAAAAAAAAAAAAAAAAAAAAAAAAAAAAAAAAAAAAAAAAAAAAAAAAAAAAAAAAAAAAAAAAAAAAAAATAAATATGACATATGACATAATCAGTACTATACACTAGCAAATAATAAATATCTTGTAAGAAATAAAGTATATATATATATTGATTAGCAATATATAGCATATACAACCCAATAATAGAAATAAGATAGCAATTAAGAAAACAAGAAATTACCGAAAATTAAAAAAAACAAAATGTAATAACTAGGCAATAAGACAATAGAAATAAGTATATTCTAGCTGATAAGAAGAAAATATAAAGTATGTCAAATAGCACAAATAAAGGCTCCCAAAATGTAAACCAGAATGTAGACAAAATAAAAATGTAATAACTTAGCAATAAGACAATAGAAATAAGAATACATTAGCTGATAAGAAGTAAAACAAAAAATAAAGTATGTCAAATAGCACAAATAAAGGCTTCCAAAATGTAAACTAGAATGTACAAAATACGGTACATATACTACTATAATAAATGAAAGAAACACTGTAATTGTAATAAATAAAGGTATAAATTGCAGCTGAAAAATAAGGAACAAAAATAATGTAAATAAAAATTGGCTTGTAAATGCAAAAATAAGAAATGTAAAGAAAAATGTAAATAATCACACATACCCTTAAGGTCTAAAATAACTGTAGAAAATTAACATTGTAAAAAAGGTCTCTGACCCCCATGTCAGAGGAAATTCGGCTTTATTAAAAAAAAAAAAAAAAAAAAACCTGTGTAAGTTAAAATTTGTTCTTAGACAATGAGAAGTTACGATTTTAGGGTTTTATTTTTTGATTTAATTAAGTCACATTTCAACGTCACTTTTCCATGCAAACGAAATGTTTTCTTTTAGGGGCCCTCGTGATTCTGGGAGTCCTAAGCCCGTGCCCCGTGTGCCCTTAAGGTATTGATAGAACTGGGCGTAATGTAAGGTCAACCGCGAATCCCACTCAATACTTAGTACCGTTGTATAAAAAATAAAAATACAATTTATTTTTTTTGAATTAATGCACTATAGGTACATATATCTAATAATGTAATTTTGATAAAGTATTTATTTTGTTTGCTATTTTGTTTTGTCATTAAATAATACTATATTTTAATTTTTAAATATAACTTTATTGAAAATTAGTCCAATTTGTTTTTGTAAACGAATTAATTAACACATAATGAGGCAATTGTTTGTTGCATGAATATTTTATATAACAAAAACTATATAAAAAACAGTATGTCACCTTTTTAATTGTACATTTAGATATAATTAGTAATAAGAACATGATTTAAGCTACTTTTATATCGATTAAGTAAATATTTTAATTTTCTTCCCCAATATTAGTAGATTCGGAAGAGCCTGAAGATGGAGCAATATTTTCTTGATTTTGTTCTTCCCGCATTTTCTTGTAACGTTGACGGTTACGATACAATTTGGCTTCGTCGGTACATTTAGTAGTTATGGAGCTTCTGTAATATAGGTACATATATTATAATTAATATAATTATTAAGTGTACTTTGTACTTAGATGTAACTAGGCCTACTAGGTGTACTATGAGTAATTTATTACATTTAATGGTGGGTATATGAATGTACATTAATGTGTAATCATTACGCTACATAAAAATATAATATAAAAAACATGTCTATGGAGATTTCGACTCATAATAAAGAAATGGAAGGAAATAGGGAGGCCTTTCATTTATTAAAATTAGTTTTAAAATTAAGAATTATTCATAATTTTACATTGATAAACAAAATAATTAATTTAACTATAAACCAATATATAAGAATAAATATAAAGGTTACCTATACCAGGTAAAAATTCTCTATTAAAAATTCCTGATCGTATGGATAATGTACATTGTCCTTCAATTCCTATTCCTTATAAATTCGTTATTAAAAATAACATTTTTGACATTTTTGTCAAAATTGTTAATTTTCTGTCATTTTTAGAATTGAAAAATATTATTTTCCCTCAGACTAATAGGTAATCTAAATATTAATAAAAAATTAACAAAAATAGTTAATATTTAGAAAGTCCTACCTGTCATAAACTAGTGGAGTGCTATTAATTGTTATTTCAGAAAGTGTTTATTTTAAAACGTTCAAAAGTTTGTTCATCTTCCCACTTTATTTAATAGGGCACAACATACCTACATAGTACCAACATTTCACTTAAATACGTAAACCTATAATACCCTAAATTATTTACTGTACGTTTCTTTTCTATAAATCTCATAATTATGTTCGAATTGCGCGCTCCTTATCGTTAATCATAATATATGTATTGGTTATCGTTATTGTCGTTAATCATAATAATATATAGGCACGTTGAAAACATTTACGCGTGTAACGATATAAGGACATAGATTTAATAGAAACGTTACAAACATTCACTTTTTATATTTAATGTTAACTGTTATAATATTTGTAATAATTATTCCAACAATACTCACCTTACAATTCGTTGCGGAACACCACACCTTTCAGAAACAGTATCAACGATATCTTCCACTACTCTGGGGTCAAGTTGTTTCTTTGGTGGCTTGTTCACGAAGGCTGGTGATTGTTTGCCGGTTAAAGAGTGGGTGGCTAAAACTCTAAAATTTTTAATATTTTAAATCTTACGCAAAAACAAATATACCACATTTATACATATATACTTAATTATTTAGCAAAGCGTTATAATATTGTACAAGATTTTAGTTTCATTAAATTATATTTACATATTAAGTATATAACATATAAAATTGATATCTATATCTATTTGAAAATAAAAACCATATATGATAAATCTGCACGTATGTGTAGGGTAAAAAACTAAAATCTTAAACTTTGAATCTTACCGTCTCGGAAATACAGCTTGTAACAGTTGTCTAGTTGCTACCGAGTGCGAAGACCAATCGATCTCTTCTAATACTCTGGCTGGAATCGTAACATTGCCATTTCCTATTGAGACCTTAAACAATTTTTTTTATTTATGTTTATAGAACATTCTCAAGTACAGCGAAAACCGGAATGTAAAATGAATTATAGTAATTAAATAAATAAGATAAAAAAATATATATCGAAAACTTACCAAATCGCTGTTATCAGCCGGCATTACATTATTAGTAGTCTGCGCTGACACTCTTCTTATTTTTACACTACTTGCTCCTTTTTGGTCATCTACATTTTGTATTTGTGGTTCAACTACATCTAATAATTCACGGCCATAAGACGCTCTCTCAACAAGCGAATGATTTTGTGTTTCTTCTTTTTCACATAATAAAGCTATGAATTGACTATATAACTTTTGAAGAACTACATTAATTTGTTCAATTTTTTCTAAGTGGTTTGGTGGGGTTAAGTCAGTTTGCGTAGCTTTCTCGAATACTGATTTATTTTTCCCAAATATTCTATCTGGTAATGGCGTGCTGCTAAGTGGAGGTCTACATTTGGAAAATAAGGACTTTTCTTTTAGCATTCTACTCATACGCTCATCCAATCTTAGTTCATTACGTCGTAATTGATTGTCGCATCTGATAGAGGTTTTGGTAAGATTTAAGTCATGACTAATCTGTAATATCATAGAAAATAACATAATTTTTTTTCTACTTTTGGATATTTTTATATATGGTAAAAAAATATTAGATTTAGTTACCTCTGGTTCAATATTACTATCACTAGAGTCAGTATCATCACGAGCGTGGTGTAATATACTTGAACCACTCGGATAAGCTACTGTCTGATTTCCGCCAAAAAACTGTAATGAAAAGAAATATAAGTAAATTTTTAACTAAATACGGTACACCGACTTCACACCACACTTTGGGGAAGAAGATTTTTTTGAAATTTGTATGGTTGTCCACATATTTTTAGATTAAAATCTATATCAATTGATATTTATTAAAAAAAAACATGAAAATCAATTCCTAAAGGGCGAAAATATCACATTGGATACGCGCAAAAATCAAACTTCCGAATTAAGTTTTACTCCAAAATCGGTCCATTTTTTAATAAATCGTGAAATATATCATTATTCACTTAATTAGCTTTAAATGACTAAAATATTCAAGTAGTTAAATGACATACAATATTTACATATCTTAACATACCATCGGCCCCGCCTTCATTTCCTTGATAGTATTCATACATAAGGACAACACATTTTTGACTTGATTATCTTGCCTCTCCAGCATAACCTTCAGCTCTTTAACATACCGTTTATTATCTGCAAAGCAATTATTATAACGGTTAATAGAGAATAGATAGACTATATATTATATGATATACCTTTCCTCAATAAACGGACTATCTAATGCAATTTTTTTGCAAAATTTTTCAAATCAGATAAGTAGTTCCTGAGATTAGCGAGTTCAAACAAACAAACAAACAAACTCTGCCTTTTTACAATACATATTTGGTATAGATAAACATATATTCATAATAGACCTCCAAATTGATAGCTCACTTAATTAATGAAAAGTCAACAAGTTTTCGGGAGTAAAACTAATTCAATAAGTACTCTTAAGGTGTTATGTCCTAATACCATCAAATCACCCTCATAATAATAAAAAAGTTTCTCACGTTTCGAAATATGTTTGAAATAACGGTACATGCTAATGCAAGATGATACAGCATCAGCTTTGAATAGATTAGATTGTAAAACAGTATTGATGAATATCCGGTATAAAATTATTTACAATAATAATAAAATAACTCACCTGAAAATCTAAGAACTTGCGCCTTACGAGGATTATTGTGTTTATCTCGAAGAACAACTACTTTTCCGGTATGAATATCAGGATCGTGCCGCATCAAGGAATCCGTATTCACTATAGCATAATTAGAAAATATATTTTGCTCAAAACTATCCATCCACTCAACGAGAAGCCATAAATTTTGATCCATCTTCGAATTTATTGTATTAATATTTACACTATCTTCCGACCACGAGGAAGTATGAAACTGAAATGAACGGTAAACCGTCTTTGCGTTACCCAGGTACATGAATGACAATAGAAACTAGGGTTTCTGTCCCTCGTGCATGTTGCATTACACAAAAACATTTGCTAGAGAAATGCAGTTTTTATAAACAGTAATATTTTATTTATTGAATATTAAATCATAGATTATATAAGTTTATTTATAAGTAGTAGTTTGTAGAAGTCACATATTAATTAATTAGTTGACAGGTTGAGTTTTAATATGTTGTAAAGGATACGTTTTAAAGATAAATACAAAAATTTAAAACTCATTTATTTACAACATTTAAAGATAAACAAACTAGCGAAAAAAATAAACAAATTTATCCCACGGGAACCGTACATTTTTATGGGATAAAAAGTAGACAAGATTTGAATTATGCGTGTCATAATATGCTACCCTTCGTATTATAAGCTATGTTTTTCAGACCTAAGCCGTGTGATTTAGTTTCATAATTTTAATGAACTTATTTTTTTTTTATTATAATAGTTTTAACAAAGTAATAATAGTTAACCATCCTATATAGAAAGTTTTGGACTTACAATGAAGGAAGCCATTTTAAATTTGAATGAATAAAAATATATTATTCGGCTTAACGTATTTTTATTATCGCTATAAGAATAAAGGGAAATGCCGGCTTATTGGTACAATGAGTATTAATTAATGATTTTTTGTCTCTTAGTACTCATAATCTTTTCAAATAGCTTTTTAAGTCCACAGCAATATTAAAGAAAGACACCGATATACCACGATGGGTAAATTTACCTGATAAAGAAACGAAACAAATATTAAAAACTAACTTTTCAACGAAATTATTACTTTCCTAATATGAAACAGGTATAATTATATAATTGTAAAGAGGGTAGATATTAAACATGTTCTTTATTTTAACCGATTATACGAGTATATATTAGGGGTTAAAGCATGTCACAATTCGATCCAATATTCCGTAATTTCTGTATCGATTCTGCAAGGCAACACAAGCTTCAACACGCGTTTCTTTCTGCAGATCAGTCAAATCATGAGGCACCCATTTTTCATATTTTTTTATTTTATTGATTTAACGCAAATGAGTCAATATTGTTGGTAAGGTAACGTTAAACCATGCCGCTAATTCCTGGGTAGTTTGGCTCGGATCGGCTTTCACCATCTCTTTCAATTCATTGTTATTCACCTGTGTGGGCGGTCTTGTAAGTGGTTCGTTCTTCAAATCAAATTTCCATCACAAAAACGTTTAAACCAAAATCGCACGGTACGTTCATTAGCAGTCCCCTCTCCAAACGCAACATTGATATTGCGAGCTGTGTCTGCCGCGTTAGTTCCGCGTCGGAACTCGTATTCAAAAATCACTCGAATTTTCGAAGTATCCATCTTTCTTGTCTGAGCTGAATAAAAAAGCAACTGAAAGTCGATAATCGAATGTTGCACATTTTTTAAAAGAAGAACTACATAGGTACCATGTAAAAAAAGTTTCACTCAAAAATCTCAAACCATGAAGGTTCTATGTCAATTCGATGTACCTATTACAATAAAACGGCAATTTTATACTTTAACCCCTGTGTATTCAGCCCTTTTTTAACGTCCTACTGCTGGGCACGGGCCTCCCTTCAATACGAGGGGGATCAGGCCATAGTCCACCACGCTGGCCAAGTGCGGGTTGGCGGACTTCACATGTCTTTCGAAAACTTGCTAGGTTCTCTCAGACATGCAGGTTTCCTCACGATGTTTTCCTTCACCGAAAGGCAAGTGGTAATCATGTAAGAAATGATTTGCACATGAAAATATCAGAGGTGCAAGACCCGGGATTTGAACCCGCTTCACTCGGATACCGAAGCGAGCGAGTTACCATTGGGCTACCACTGCCTTAACTTTTAGAGGACGAAATGAACATAAGATATTTATTTTTACTTAACTTACCGTTTAATCGAAGATAGAAATAGTTTAAAATTTATTCATTCTTGTAGTTGTCTTGTACTATTCTATTTCTAGATATATACCTACTGACTAGAATTTGCAACATGCTTAATAATAATGACTCAGAAGAGGGGTAATTTTTTAGCAGAATTGATTCTTTCATTATATTGCCTCCAGGTAAACAAATCTATATCTTCTATTGTTTTACATGTGTATTACCTACTACAGATTAAGATACAAAGGACAGCCTAAACTTGAAACATTTTATTATCCTAATGATTTTATTATCCCAATAAGCTTTAAGAGTTATTTGCAATATAATTCTGAATATGAAGATTATTATTATTTTACGGTCTTTTGTTCAAAATTTTTGGCAAACATAATACATACGAGTATGTGCCGCGACATAATTTTCTCGATATATTCTAAATTTTTATACAGACATTGAAAAATATATCCATTTAATATAAAGATATAATTTTTTTCTATGCAAACATAACAGTATTATTTTAAGGAGTACATACCTACATACATACAAAATAATAGAAATAGTGTAGGTAATTGTATTTTATAAGTAAGCGGACTTAACCCAGTAAGGTATCTTGTACCTGCTGGTCTATTTCAATCAACTTTCGATTTCTTACAAAAGAATAGAATGAATTTTAGTGATAACTAACAACTTACGCTCGCTTCGCTCACGTTCGTTCCTAGGTACGTTTTCACGGGTACCTATGTTTATACATAAATAGTTGCTTGCTACTTCTAAGATATTCATTTAAATTATATAGCGATTTACCCTCGCTTCGCTCGGATGCGCACGCCGTACGCGGATTTTGTTCAAATTTCATGGGTTTTAATTTTTTTTCGCGGAACCCTGAATCTTTTTCTAAAATAAAAGTAGCCTAAGTTACTCCTTATAACAGCAGCTATCTGCCAGTGAAAGTTCCGTCAAAATCGGTCCAGCCGTTTCGGAGATTAGCCGGAACAAACAGACAGACAGACAAAAATTTTAAAAAATGTTGTTTTCGTATATGTACCGTGTGTACATCCATATGCATTTAGTAAAAAGCAGTTATTTTAATATTACAAACAGACACTCCAATTTTATTTATCTATATAGATAACATTCTTAATATTATAAAGAAAAAAAAAAGAAAAAAATTATATTTTTTTGTATAATATTGTTATTTACAATTGCAGCCTAGCATACCGACTTCGGAAATATCTGATTAGGGTATCTATTCTAAATGAAAATCCCCATTTAGTTATTTTTTTTAATTTTTTGTGCGGAAGTCGATTTTTTTTTAAGTTTTAATGACCAAGAATATTATTCAATAGACCGTCTATTGAATAATGTTCATTGTGCCAATAAGTCTGCCTTTGTTCTTATTCTTCTTATAGGACAAAAGAAAGTTATCAGGAAATAGCATTGTTGGATTTAAAATGAAACATATTCAAAGCCGATTAGGGGTTTCCTTATGATTCATAAATAATCGATTTTATTAGGATACAAAACTATTAAAATATTAGTTTTATTATTTTTTATTTTTTTATTATTCTTGCTATATAATTAAAAAAAAATGACGAAGTTTCCGATCAGCAGAGATTCTAGAGGAGCCTTGCAATTGTTTTAATTTATATTTCTTTAGATAAAATTATTATTTATATGATCTCAGTTATAGAATACATAGTATATTATTTGTATTTTCTTGCCAGTATTATGCTCATGCCATAACAATTTCTGATGAAGGCCCTAATGCGCCTTTATGTTATAAGTATTGGACTAAGACCCGCCTGCAAGATTGCTACGTTTATAGCGTATTTAATCAATTTTTTTTTTATATACAATAATAAAAGGGACAATATGTTTAGACCGGAGTGCCTAATGAAATGTGCCCGCTAGTATATTTAATTAAATAAATAATAATGGACTTTTTGCAACAAAGTCGAAGCACTTGTTATTAAATGAATTATACTTCACTTCACAGAAATATACGTAGAGAATTTGAAAAGTGATAGCTGCCGTTGCGAACTTGGCCGCAACCTCTTCGCAGCCAGATGTAAGCCGGTCATATTTTGTTATATTTATACGTTAATGCCGTATATTCATTATTTATATATCAAATTAAAGCTTTTTTTTCTGTACTTGATAAACTACGTCTGCCTATGTAAAAGTTACTGAGTTTAAAAACAAAATTAATTTTTAAACTTATAAAATATGGACATTGGACACTGAAAAAACTTACAATATTATTTTAATCAACAACAAATGTACTAAGTAGAGCTAAAGGAAGCTTGAGTTAATTATATTCATTGTTAATGTAAATTAAAATGAAAAGAAATGAAATTCAAAAGATATATTTAAATTTTATTAACAAAGTTATATACAATTCAACATACAGTAAAACAATTAAATTCGATTCAGTCAATAAATATAATGCACTTCTCTAGTTACGACATGTTTGCACTTAGCCCATGAAAAATTACTCAAATGATTCGCCAATTCTGCAAATAATGTTAAAAAAAATTTTAGAAATAATAAAAAAAAAACTTAAAAAAAATTCAATTTCTGATTATGTAGAAAAAAAGCTGACATTTTATAGTTTTTTTTATCACACTCGTATTTACAGTTTACCTGAAGTGGTTTAGTGAAACATTAAAATATAATTGTAGTCAGTGTATAAAATTACCTGTATTGCTATGCTACACTTTAGTGGAAAGATATGATTCATCTGAAATATCAGACTCATCCGATGGTGGCAAATTTTCTTTTTTTATAGATTTCCTTTTTTTCTTATGTTGTTGGCGAGTTCTGAACATTTTGCTTTCGTCGGCACATTTGGTAGTAATACTTGTTCTGAAAATATTATTCTATTAGATTTTTTGTAAATGGAGGAAAATACTCGTAAATCACATTTTAATTAAAATTGTTTATATATTTATGAAACTGTATCAAGGCATTCCTATGATTCTTACCTTACTACACTCTCTGGAACGCCGCATTTTTCTACGACAGTTTGTACAATATCGTTCACTAAAGCTGCATTTAATTTCTTTTTGGCTGGTTTATTGGGAAAAGCTGGAGATGGTTTTCCTGTCAGCGAATGAGTTGCCAGAACTCTGTAAAATATAAAAAGTTTATTTAAAAAAAAAAAAATTTTGCAATGTCGACTTTCAAATTTAATTTATCTTTAATTTTCCTTGAGAGTATAGCTATTGTTTTCTTACTGTCGTGAAAATACTGCGGTTAACAATTTTCGAGTAGCATTTGTGTAAGACGACCAGTCTATGTATTTTAGAAGTCGAGCTGGAACCGTTGCATTGCCATCTCCTATTGACACCTGTAAAACAAACTTATTATTATACTTCTATATAATTTATATAAGAATATAAATATATTAATTAATCATAATTCATACCATATCGCTGTATAAGTTATGGACCCTTTTACATTTCTTAAGTTTTTTGTTTTCGTCAATATCAATTAATTCTCGTTCTCTTAAAACTGTTGTATCTTCAACAGTACTCTAAAAATAATTAAGATTGTTATTCATGTCATTTTTATTGCTTAATTGAATCATATATCTGAACTAAGAGATCATCATACTTACGGTATCAGTATTATTAGTTGAAGATCTCTTACGGTGTCTGTAAGAGCTTCGCTCAACTACAAAATCTTCATTAGAAGATACAGAAAATCTTTCACTAACGGAATCAGTTGCTGACCTTTCCTTGTACTTACTAAGTTGCAATTTTAGGAAAGCATTCTCTTCTGTAAGTTGTTTTATTAATTGATCTTTTTTTTTCAAAAGGATTGGTTCAAGATCAGTTTGACTCTCCACGTCACACATTTTTTCTTTATTATGTAATTCAAAATTAGACTCTGTAACATCTGCATTATTTATTTTGTTTACAAACGATTTTGCCTTTGGAGTGCTGGTATTAGGCAATTCTGCCATCTAAAACAGATTCGTTAAAAATATTATTATAAATAATAGAAAGCTATTTAACAAATGTAAATAGTATAATATTGAAACATTAATCTCACCGGGGAGCTAATGAAAGTTCCAAAAATTCTGGCTATTGTTGCGGCTTTTTCTATTGTATGTACATCAACTGAAAATAAATAATAATCATCATCAACAACGTGTTTTAAACAAAAGATAAACTATGCATATAAAACTTATTCTTACCATTAGGGCAAACACTATTATCTCCTTGTAAATCTAATAAGGCTTGGGCTGCGTCCATTTCAGATTTCATGAATGCAAAGGAAGTCATTTCGTCTGTATTTAGAAAAAATTGCGATATTTTAACTTTTCACAATTAAAATATTTACATAGTAACAGGGAAATTATATTAGGTACCTATATTAGGATATTTTAAAAGAAATAAATAATTAAATAGAGAATATTTAAATGATACTAATAAGGGAAAATATTGATGATACCATGGAATTAATACTTTATTAACTAAAATAATGTTATCGAAATAAATATAATATTAACATCACATACATTTATTTCATATGTTAAAAAGTTGCTAGAATATAGAGCGTGCCAAGAGATTTACTTAGACTTTACTTACCGCTTTATCGAAGGACGAAATAGTTCACAATTTTTAAAGGACGAAATAGGTCACAATTTCTTAATTCTTGTAGTTACTCTTCTATTACTAGTTGTATACTGACTAGAATTTGCAACAAGCTTAATAAAGATGACTTGGTAGAGTGGTGGTTTCTAAGCAGAATTGATCCTCTCATTGTATTGCCTCCAGGTAAACAAACGGCACTTGCCTGTTCATTCAAATCATTTTCTATTATCTTCTATTGTTTTACATGTGTATTACTACAGATTAGGATACAAAGGACTGACTAAAATAAAATATTTTATTATACCAAAATTTTTATTATCCCAATAAGCTTTTAGCGTTACTTGCTATTCAATTCCGAATATAACGAAATATTATTATAACATCATTCGTCCAAAAGCTTTGGCAAACAAAATACGAGTATGTGCCGCGGCATAATTTTCTCGACATATTCTAAATATGTATCTATACAAACATTGAAAAATATATCTATACACATAATAAACTAATCTCATTTTTCTTCTATACCAACATAACAGTATTATATTACATTAGTAGTATATACATACGAAATAATAGAAAAGTGTAAGTAGGCGGACTTATACCAGTAAGATATCTCGTACCTACTGGTCTTTTTTAGTCAACTTTAGATTTCTAACGGAAGAGTAGGGTGAATTTTGGTGATGATAACATTCTTAACATTATGAAGAAAAAAATGTCCCATCAAAAACATAAATGTGAAAATGGGAGCCAACTTCAATATTAAGAATACTAGCGACTCACCCTCGCTTCGCTCGGGTTCGTCTCTAGCTTGGATATAGTATGTTATCCTTAAGAGATAGACATATGTCATCGCGGACTTTTTTAAAGTGTACATTAGTTGATCTATCTCGTAGGGTTTAGCCAGCGTTTGCAATATAAGCGCAAAAAAAGTCTTTATTTACGACATCACATTAGAAACCTCTAAAATAATCCGTGTTTCTCTACTATTTTATGTATTAATTATGCATATAAACCTTCCTCTTGAATCACTCTATCTATGAAAGAAAATCACATCAAAATCCGTCGCGTAGTTTTAAAGATCTGAGCATATACATATAGGGACAGACAGCGGGAAGCGACTTTGTTTTATACTGTTAGCAAATACGTACTACAGGAATAAAAACCGGAGAGAATACTATGATAATCGTGATTAGGTCTAGTACATATTATTTGAATACGAGTTTAGCTTTATTGGTATTTAATTAATTGTATGGATTTAAATGTATCAGTCTTAAATATAATTTAATATAATTCATATAATATAAATTTAATTCGATAAATATAATTTAATATAAATATAATTTTAATCGATAAGCTAAAATTATTGTAATTGAAATGGATGTCGATACGGTGAGAGGGGGACTCTTGCCTTGGCGGCCGCAACGAACGGACGTATTGTGTGGCGAAATGTATTATTTTGTTCAGGAGTAAGCAGTTTCATTATTTTAAAGACTCATTCTGACTATTTCTAATAGTCAGAAGTGGGATCTGAGTTTTTTTTTCTATTACTCTTCCACGCCTGCAAGTGGGTAAGTTGTTTTTTTTATTGATAAGTGAATATCGTTAGTGAACTTTCATAGTACACCATAATGAGTTTATTTAAAATAGCAACGGAAAAAACGCTGATTTTATCAATTTTGTATTTAAACTGGTATAAGAAGAAATCTAATTTTATTATGTACAAAGGTAATCAGCGTTTTGTTTGTCACCTTCAGGTTAAGCTGCAGACATTCTTTTATTGCATTGCATGCAATGCACTATGTACATTTGCTCTATTAAGATAATCAATATCTATTTAATATTTACGGCAGCTTTTCGTAGCACAATAGACGTTACATTACCAGATATAATTAGATAGAATTAAGAATTGAAAGATATAATTACAGTTACCTACTTAACCTGATCTTAATTATTCCGTGTTATTTATGTGTTTTGTTACTCGAACAATATCTGCAATAAATTTGTGTTGACTCACCGCTGTTTTGCAATGAGTAGCACTTCGTGAACAGGACATTGCTATGATTAAATATAATGAATTTTTATTGATTTTTATCTTTTATAATACTAATTCTAAATACATTTCAAAAGTTTACAACGTAGTTAATGAACAGGGTTTGAAGGTGTTTTACTATTCACATCTCTAGTGATTTTATTGGTACATTATTACCTATATTAATTAATGCTATTATTTATACCCACTTCTTACCCTCCATATCCTATTATTGTCTGTGTGTAGCGAATTTACAATGTCAGATACAGACCGAAGTAGATACACTCCTAGTCTTGACCCAAAAGGGCCTGATAATAACAGGAGACATAAAAGTGATCACGTAACTTACGCACATAAGAACAAACGCCGTCGACGATAGAAACTATCGTAAGCGTAGAAGGGCTACTAGCTCAACAAGTCGCCACTCTAGTAGGACAGGTGTTTCTTCTATAAGGAAGAAATCACATAAGAATGATCGTTACCGGTATAGCTCCAAACGTAAATCGCGATGTAACAAGGATAGGAGAAATACCCATAAAAGATCTCATCCAGACCTCTCAAGTACGAACGGTTCGTTGTCTAGCAGCGACTCCTTTACGAGCGAAATTTCATCATCTTCTGATGATCGTAGGTCACGTTCTAGAAGTAGACACACCTCTAAGAAGCGATATTGGGTCAGGAGCCGTAGCTGTAAAAGGGATATTATGCAGGACCTTATAAACGCAAAAAACAACAGGAGCTCTGATTCACACGGTGCTCATGAAGTCATACCTCATTTTGATCCTAGCCAAAAATCGCAAAGTACACGGGCTGGGCTTAGGAAGGTTAACGAGGTAGCCAGTATCTATAGGTGGACAAATAAACAGACCATCACGCGTTACCTAACCTCCTGTCAGGGCTAGCGCGACGGTGGTATGAGGGCCTTACTTTGATTGATTTAAGTTGGAAAGATTGGCAAAGGAAACTTCTAAAGTGTTTCCCTGACGACAGGAATTACGCAGATAAATTAACTGAAATGTAAATAGG
This sequence comes from Argynnis bischoffii washingtonia, assembly GCA_033884665.1. Lineage (NCBI taxonomy): Eukaryota > Metazoa > Arthropoda > Insecta > Lepidoptera > Nymphalidae > Argynnis > Argynnis bischoffii. The sequence continues at coordinate 9,568,857 of CM066624.1, read as the reverse complement.
CGAAGTAGGCGAGAGGAAACATTAGAGGAATACTTTTACGAAAAGGCTAAATTACTAAACCGTTGTCACATAAAAGGCAAAGATGCGGTGGATTGCATTATCCACAGCATCTACGATCACAACGTACGATTAAATGCCCAAGGATCAAACTTTAAATGTCCGAGCCAGTTGCTACGTTATTAAAGAAGTATTACTATCAAAAACATAAGGTCTACAGTGGAAAATAAAAAACTGATCTCTTTTAATAAAACGAGCACTAGTAAAATTGCCGATAAATTGTCAAATCAGAACGTAATTCGGGTAGTCAAGTGTTTCAATTGCTCGGAAGTAGGACATACTGTTCCGAAGTGCCCTAAGCCTTTACAAAAATGCTTGAAATGCCAACATATGGGACATTTAGCTGAACACTGTAAGCGCGATTCGATGCCACACAAAAGTCCGTCAGATTCTAATAACACTTATAAAGAAGTTCAGCAAATTACCGCTCATGGTAATATATTAAATATATATAATAAAACTACATATATAGATAAATGGAATCAGCTGTACTGCATTTATAGACTTTGGAAGTCAGTGCACGATAATCACTAAGAGTACTGTAGGCAAATGAAATATTGAGATACACAACGATAATTTACCGGTTATGAAAGGGTTCGCTTTCGGTACCACACGTCCAATAGGTTATGTGATGATAGATGTGAATGTTGATTTCGTACAAACAGAAATTCAAGCTTTTTAGTACCCGATGAATATTTAAGAATATTTATGTGCATTGCGCTTCGATATTCCTCGATTCCGTCTTTATTAAAGATATTTTCTTAAGCTTTTTACAAAATTTCTTTAGTAGGCCTTATGTTTATAAAATTTTATAATAAGTATACTTACTGATTAACAGGTAATCATATTATTATAATAAAACTTTTTCATTAATGAGTCATCGCTTTATGTTGTAAGGGGTTTACATATATGTGTGTAGCATGTGTATGTGGGTACTCGTATGTGTGCTTAGGGTATAATAAATGTAACTGCATCGCGACTCAGTAGTCGCTACTCGTCACTCGCTACTCACTACAGAGAGTATGCGCAATAAACCTATTATTGTTAGACCGGCGTCTCATTTAATCCTTAAGAACACAATTACCTAAAGTGGTAACCTCCCGACGGAAAAACACGATGTCGACACGCTGAAGCTATTGTGGCAAGGACACCTTCCATCACCAGTGCGTGCTGTACTTGCCGTTACAGACCTAGACCTGGAGAACATCGTTAAAATCGCAAATAAGATTATGGAGACTTCGAAACCTCTACAAGTAGCTGAGATCGCACAGCCGCAGTCTAACTGTCCTACGGATACCGAGAAGATTATGGCAGAAATATCGAAGCTAAGTTGTGAAGTAGCCGACTTAAGAAATTCAAGGCCACCATATCGACAACACCGGAACGCCAATCGTACACGCTCAGTATCCCGAAATCGTAGCCGTGACACTTCTGTACAGTGTCAGCGTCGTATCCAGGAGTGCCCGAACTGGCTGTGTTACTATCATCACCGTTTCCGTGCGAGGGCCAGAAAATGCGTCGAGCCCTGTGAATGGAAAACACGGCAGGAAAACTAGAAGAGGTGCAGACAAAGGCGGACCTCTGCGCAATCTCACCATGTCGCCGCCTTCGCATCACGGACATGAACTCAGGTTTACATTTTTTAGTCGATACAGGCGCTAATATTTCTGTGTTACCGATAACAAAAGTACCAAGAACTTGAATTTCGAATTGCGCGCCATTTTCGACTCTCAATTGTTGAGTCAGCCATATTTGGTGTTTGTTTAATTAAAACATAGAGCGTTATAGCTTGGAAGATCGTTTATTAATAGTGAAAACCCATTATAAAAATGGGGAAAATTTTACTGTGACGATTCGCAAGTTACGTGATCATTTCGGCGTGCATAATCGACCGTCGCGGCCTACTATTGAGAATTTGATCAAAAAATTTGAGCGGACCTTTTTTAATTGAAAGATGAAAGAGACCTTATCCGTTATCGACCGAAAAGATCGGCGGAAAACATTGCAGCTGTGAGGGACAGTATGGCAGCAAGACCAAGCAGTTCCATCGACGACATCGTTGCCAGGAACTAAACATTCATCGCAGCACTCTTCAACGGATTTTGAAAAAAGATTTACACCTTCATGCTTACAAAATCCAGCTGACTCAACAGTTGCAGCCTAACGATCATAGACATCGCAGAAACTTTACCAACTGGATCTTTAAACATCTGCAAACGGACGATGAATTTCACAACAAAATCATCTTTAGTGACGAGGCTCATTTCCACCTCAACGGCTTTGTTAACAAACAGAATTCTCGGATCTGGGGAGACGAAAATCCTTATGTCATTCAAGAACTTTAGTTACATCCTCAAAAAGTGACAGTTTGGTGTGCCATGTGGGCAGGAGGGATATTTGGACTGTACTTTTTTGAAAATTATGAAGGTGCCGCTGTGACTGTCGACGGCAATCGTTACCGGGCCATGTTGACAAACTTTTTTTGGCAAGAGTTAGACGGAATTGACATAAATGAGATGTGGTTTCAACAGGATGGCGCTACCTGTCACACCGCGAGGGAAACAATGACTTTATTACAAAAAAATGTAAGTTAGGTCTTAAAAAGGCCGCTACGTTGTCACACCCAAAGACAGATACGACTCTTGCGTTAATGGCTGATGCCTCTGATTTTTGTGTAGGCGCAGTCCTTCAACAGGAAGTTAATGGTGCATGGGAACCGCTAGGTTATTTCTCCAAAAAGCTGACTGCAGCTTAACAAAAGTATTCAGCCTACGATCGCAAGTTATTGGCTATATACATGGCAATAAAACACTTTCGTAAGCTTTTCGAGGGACGCCAGATCACCGTAGATCATAAGCCGTTAACATACGCATTTTCAAAATTAGGCAAGGATTCTGACGAAACACCTCGAAGAATTAGACAGTTATTATATATTCGTGAATTTACCACTAACATACGTCACATAAGCGGGCATAGCAACACGGTAGCCGATTCGTTGTCACGTGTTGACACAGTTTATTGTCCCACGATTCTCGACTACGACAGAATCGCTGAGTCGCAAGAAACGGATACCTATGTGCAACAGGCGCAATCTAATGCAACTTATAACACTTTAAAGAAACTATACGTACCTACTTGTAATAAACCAATATATTGTGATATATCCACCGAAAATATCCGACCATATATACCAAAAGAATTTAGGCGTATTGCATTTGAAAGTGTACGCAACCTTAGCCATCCCGATATACGTGCTAGTCGAAAATTAATTAGTAAAAAATTTTACTGGCCTAATATGAATACATATATAAACAATTGATCTAAAACTTGTCTTAACTGTCAAAAAGCAAAAATAGACTGTCATACTTTTTCTAACTTAAGTAAATTTTCACAGGCCAACCGTTTTGAACACATCCATATTGATTTAATTGGTCCATTACCGATATCTCTAGATGGGTATAGGTATTGTTTAACGATTATAGACCGATGTACACGCTGGCCTGAAGTGTTCCCGATTCAGGATATTAATGCTGAAACTGTCGCAAAAATATTATATACCAATTGGATCTGTCGCTATGGATGTCCAGTGAAATTAACAAGCGACCAAGGTCGCCAGTTTGAAAGTTCACTCTTTCAACAATTGATGAAATTGTTAGGTATCAATAGGATACGCACCACCGCATACCACCCGCAATCTAACGGAGCACTAGAGCGCTGGCACAGGACTCTAAAAAGCAGCACTTATGAGTCGCTAAATGGTAAGTCATGGGTAGACGAAACACCCACTGTTTTATTGGGACTTCGCGCAGCATGTCGCAGTGACAGTGGAGTATCAGCAGCGGAGTTAACTTTTGGTCGAACCTTGCGTCTCCCAGGGGATTTCTATGACAGTACCAAGGTAAATATTTTAGAACCTCATTTATTGTTGAAGCAGATACAGGAGAATATTCAGAGTCTAAAGCCAATACCAGAACCACATCGTAACTCTCGTTCGTGTTTTGCGCGTACAGATTTAACTAAAACAGATTTCGTGTTTGTTCGGGACGATTCTGTACGTTAGTCTTTAAAACCCCCTTTACGACGGTCCATATCGCGTTTTACATAGAGGGTCTAAGGTTTACACTATTCAGTTACCCAGTAGACAAGTGAACATATTGATCGATAGGTTAAAACCAGCATATATTTTATGTGAAAATACAGATGGTTCAAGAAAGATAGATTATTCAGACAGTATAGTCAGTTCACACATTTTAAACGACGTACCAAAGGATCGAATGGAAATCGAACCCGCACCGATTACTTGTCGTACATTGCGCCGGTGGTTTTATCACGCGGCCACTGCCGCGTGATAAAACCACCGGTCAGATTTTTATTATAAAAGTGCACAGTGCAAGCAAATGCGAAGCTAGGCGATGTAATACCATCATAGCGAATAATGCATACATAGTTGTCAGTATAGAAACGCAGCATTGCCCCGCATCGCATTCACTATGCCAGTAGTTTTAAAAATTAAGGAAAGTAGGTTAAGAATAAGCATTATTTTCTTTATATATATCATTTAGTTTATAATATCATTTTATAATAGTCTTTTACACAGTTATACACTTTTAATTTATTTTACAATGGGTAAAAATTACAGTAAGCAGGAGGAAATTATAATCGCACAAAATAGTGCACACAACGCAAGCAATAGCTCGTTGGAACAAAAGATAGAAAAGTATTCAATTATTCTAACAGTCGGTACAATATCATTATTATTGATTAGTTTCTGTATATTTTTTTAAAAATATACACGTGGAATAAAGAAATGGACAAGGAAAGAAGTACTTTCCGTCATTTCATCAAACCAGGATAAAGTTGGTCAACAACCTGGGGGTTAAATCTGCTATTTTACATGAATTGTCATTATGGAACAATGCAATTTTAATTCAATTACCATTGGTCCAAAATTTCGTAGTCTACTAAATTTACAATGGTTGATCAATGGTCTTGTTATTGGATTGTAGTTGAATTGCAGTAGAAAGGGAATCGGTATTGCCATTAGTTCAAAAAGCGTTCGCCGAAATGAGTTTTAGGCTAGATTCGATTATATATGTTATCAATTTATGTTTTAAAGACTAAGCATTATGTAAAATTATCATAAAAAGCCAAAAAGATAAATTTTAAGTGCAATCTAAAAAATAAAACGTCCAAAATAAATAAGTTTCATCTGTAACTGTCGAATTGACATTAAATAACAATGTCATTAGATATTTCAATTCGTTCGTGGTCACTGGTTATAAATCTTTAATTAGGCATTAACAAGAGAACTGAACTGAAATCTTTAATTATGGTCCTATTGGAGCAAATCGCGGCATTGCTGGATTTTTTGGTGAGCCAGCCCGAGCTGGCGCTCGGGCACTGTAGTCGAAGTATTGAAGGACGCAGTCTAGCGAAGCGGCGCTGGGTGGAGTGCGCCCAAATTTTAAACTCCATTGCGGCAGACTGCCCCAGTAAATCACCAACTGAATGGCGATCAGTAAGTAATGAAAACTTGCACTATCTAAACATGATTCTCAGAATATTATTAACTAGCTTTTAACGGGGTTTTTTAATAACTTTTAAATTGTAACAGCTTCGCCCGCGCAAATTTGTTTTTTAACTTAATTTTACGTAACTAAGAATCAAACATACAAACTTTCACCTTTATCATATTAGTAGGATTCTAATAAGCTTGAGTTTAATGCTGGTTTTTTCTTCTAGTTCTACAATGAGTTTAAATACAAGCTAATGCGAAAAATTAAACTTCAAAAGGGTGAAATGAGCGCTACAGATAGGTAATTTATTCTTTTTGGCAGTTTATATATTGGCAGTTATTATATTTTATTTTCTCATTTAAGGTGGTGGTCCTGCAAAACAAATTACTTTAATGCCTCTGCAAGAGCACCTATATTGTATACTCGGCCGGGATATTGGGGAGCATTTAGCTGGTGTACGCCATAATCCACTCTCTGTAAGCTTTATTGCATTAATAATACATATGTGACTGGTTATATTTTGCATCCCTGCACTCCCTAATTTTATGTTCTTAGCTATCAACATAAACTTACTGTCATGTTTTGTTGCACATTGTTTGTTCTTTGTTTTCTAACTATTTCTATGCTTATTTCTCTGACTGCATGTTTTTGTTAAATAGCTAAATGTATCCTTGCCTGCTAATCCTGCCATGGAAGCGGATGCTAGTACCAATGCAAGCCCCACCAATAATTCTTTTTCGTGAGTGGTAACAAAAGCATTTCTAACTTTTCTTTTTAACAGTGCTTTAATTTACTTTTTTTTAATTCAATCATCGTATTGATTGCAAAATAAGATTTTATTTTTTTACAGAGTATTAGAAGCATCTTACTCAGTTGATGTGCAGCCTCCAAGTGACCTGCAGCCAAGCGACGCTGTAGCCTTCCAACGACCTACAGCCTCCAGCATCTCCTGACCTCTATACACCTCAAACCCAGCCCAGGTTTAATCAATTACCAAGACGTCGCAGAAGACCCACACGACATACCGAAGGTATTTCATGCGATTACTTTTTAATTAGTTAGCAGACCATTTGAAAGAGATTTGATTTTTTCTTCAGTGCATTAGCAATTAAAAAAAATTGATCAAATTGAAAAACCAAATCATTAGTTATTTCCTTTTTGCAGAGAGAGACCATGCTGCTCTTGAAGCGTCCCAGGCCAGACTTGAGCATATTGAGGCCAGAAATGCTGAGGCAACTTTGGCTCAGGCCCAGGCGACAGAAAACTTGGCCGCAGCTATAGATAGATTAGGGACTGCAACCAACCAAGCTGCAGATAGGCTGGCTGCAGCCATTGAAAAAGTTGGGGAAATGATTAGCCTCTTTGTTAAGCCACCCTCGAAAAAGGTTGCCTTTTTTATTCATTTATTAAATATTTAAAAACAATTTAATCTTATATTACGTTGAATAAACAGTAGTTTTTTTTTCAGAAACGTCGCAAGCTTATGTCATCAGAATCAGAATCTGAATAAATGTAATCTTAGACTCAAGGTACAATCTAGGGATGTTGTAGAACTTGTAGATTTTAATTTTAATATCTGTAACAAAGTAGTATATATTATTGTTAATGAATAATAATAATTATTAAAACTAATACATAATTAGGGAAAATGACACTAGAGATGTGAGGTGGACCTTATACTTACTAATAATTTACGCATTTCTCCACAGCCTGTTGACGAGAGCCTGCTGCAGTGCCCTACCTTCAAGCAGACCTTGGTTCACTCTACGGCTTTGTGAATGCTGTCCTTTGATAGCACTTTCCATCTCAATCCTTGAATTATGTTCATCCTGAAATATACATTTCCTTTACACAAGTCTAAGAAATCAATTAAAACTACTCTCATGAAAAAAGCATATTATACAATTGAAGACTATATAAGATATAATTTGTTCCAGCGATTCAAGAGACAGTAGGTAATAATTAACCTAATTAACATGTTGAGCGCGATACCAGGTGTAAACATCTTGTATACGCCTCGCTTGCAGTGCGGCTAAGAAAAATATAGACTTCTTTGTCGTGCGGAAGGCATAACTTCAATTTGGTTCGGTGTAGGAAGGAGATGAATATATATCTAAGATGTTATTGTTAAATAGAATGGTGTATCTATCTTAATACCGGGTTTATAAACCTGGGACCGCACGGAAGAAATAAAATTTCATCACAGTGCGAAACCAAGTCGAAGCACCTTGTACCCCGCGCACCTGGTACCGCACCCCACGCTAGCTACGCGCGGCTAGTGTTGGCTGGCATTCGCGAGAAACGCATTCATCGACATGGCGTCAAGACCAACAAAGAAGGTGGAGAAAAGTAATAATGGAGTTGTTATTTGGTACAGCTCTTGTTAATGCCTGGATTGTCTATAATTTAATTAATGATGGGAATAAAATAAAAATATTATATTATAATAATAAGAAACACAATTTAATAAAGGTGTTAAGAAGAGGAATTGTGTCGGATGCTACGAAAAACTCCGAACCTTCTTAACAAGCAGCCAAGTTCACAAAAAAGTTAAAAAATTTTTTACGGAATGTGTTCCATTTAAAAAAAAAAACTTTTCATATCCATGCTTTATAGAAAAACATTAATTTATGTTATTTTTTCTTTTTTTCATTATACAGGGTGGTTCCCCTGTGAGTGTAACAGTGTAACAGTGAGAATAAGATATTTATTAAAAATTACAACTGATTACATTTTGTGTTAAATGTTCAAATTGTCTTCCACAGTTCATTATGCATAGACGACAGCGACGTAAAAAAATCCAGGTGGAAATGAAAAGAAACTTTTTACGAAACTTTTTTTTTTACTGTTTGTTTTTATTTCAGTACTCATTACATTTGAACTACTACTTAGATAATTCTGTCGCCCCGCTGAGGTTGGCGTAACCCGTCAAACAGATTAAAAATAACAAAGCAGTGCTTGCGCTCTCTTTCACATCACAATAAAAGCACAAGACAGGTCTTCATACAACGGTGTTTTAACCAAATACATTTTAAGTTCAATTTCTTTTTCAATGGTACTAAGGTACGGAGCCCTTAGTGCGCAAGTCCTACTCGCACTCGACTAGTTTTAAGAGGAACTCAGGTTGTTATTAAGTTATCTTCTAAATAAAACATTTTAAATTTTGTGTTTAAAAAAACAACCTAGTTTATTTTAATGCGAATTTCTGAAGATGTTAGTGGTTACATCACCACTATTTTTTGCCTAGACTATCACTGCATCCTAAGGTAGTTTTAAAAGTCGTAAGCAAATTTCTAGTTGTAACAATTTTACGATAGTGATTTTTCAAAGGGATTTTGTTTTTGCCACAAAAATAAATCAACAACAATTTTAAAACAATAGAAAATGCTAAGAAAAAAACATACAAATCTTACATTGTATGCTTTTTACATGACTTCTCTACACACATGCCAAATTTCATGCGATTTAGTAGAATGGTATTTAAATAAAATTGATTTGTATGATTGGAGACGACAATTCTCCAAAAAAAAGAAAAGAAATCATAACTTCTAAACTATTGCTTTTCGCGGAACTAATGTTTGTTTTAAATGGATCGTTAGGGTGTCCTCTACCTCCAAAAAATCGTTGGACCATTATAAACGGACCATCCTGTATTAAAACTTAATTAAGACTCGATATTTTTATTTCACATCCCTAAAATGCGCACTAGACTTCTCATATTCAGTGCGGCGCAGGGTGCATAAACCCTGTATTTTAAATATATATATATATATATATATATATATATATATATATATATATATATATATATATATATATATATATAAATAATAGCTACACATGCCAGTTGCAAACAAAGAGCTTCCTTAGGTGTCAGTGGAGGCACAGGTGCTTTTGTCTTGTTTGCAATATTGTGCAAAACGCAACATGCATTTACAATCTTGCCAGCAGTTACAGGATCGTAATGCAAAACACGTGCTCCAAGCAAACATTTAATTGATAGGTGTATTATTTACAAAAAAAGTTATTTGTAAATAATACACCTATCAATTAAACTACAATATTTGCTATGGTTTATTTGTATAGGACACCGTTTTTTATTTACCCTTTTTTTTAAATTTATTTTTAGGATTTTATTTACTTTACCTGAAACGGGCTTTCAAAACTCCTATACAGCATTCAACTGTATTGCGTGCAGTCACATGCATTAAATAAAAATTGTGCTGCGGTGTCCCCTCTATGGTATTGAGAATTGGGGTCATCTTGGTTTTCCTCAGAGGATAGCCACTGTCACCTGATAATCCAACCAATATTAACTCCATTACTGTGTTGGGTCATAAGGATTAAATACCTTTCATAAAATAATTTTAGTACCTAACAAAAACCCTTGTTCCCCATTTTCCGTGAGCTGAGTCAAGTGCTGACTTAGTGGGTGAATCTGCCATACACTTGAATCATGACAAGAGCCTGGGTTGCTAGCATCCATGGATAATATATTTAAATCAGAGTAGCAGATCTGTAAATTGAACAATTGGTAAATAATTAACTGATAGGTATATCATATTGTTTTAAAATATAATTCTTACGATCATGACATTTAGGGAATGGGATCCCTTCCTGTTAAAATATCGCTCCTCATGAATATGTGGCCTTATTATTGCCACATGTGTTCCATCGATGCAACCCAGGACTCCTGGAATACCAAATTTCTGATAAAACCTGAAAAGTCATTCTTATTTAGAAAGTACTCATGGTATAAGCAGCAAAATACAGTTAGGAAAAGTAACATTTCTCACTTAGATTTGATGGCATTCCGTTCATCACGATTGATGGGCCATTTAACATACTTGTTAAAGTAGGATGGCCAAATCGTACCTGACGACGAAATGATGGCGTCCCAATATGACACATATATGAAAAATACCCTTATTTTTTAAGGTTTTAAAAAACACAAGAAATATCTCTTTAAGTAGCCACAAAAAAAAGTTATCAATTTATTTTGTTATTATTTATATTAGTCTTTATTATTTGTTTTGTTTAACTGCGTACAACGGAACGTCATTTGTCATCGACCCGCGTCATTGATCCGACCCAGATCACCCAGATGTTGTTGACGTTGTTGTGAATTGTGATACGTAGTACGCTGTTTTTGATTTCCTTCTGTTGTTTTTACCTTGGCATTGTTTTACGGACTGATAACGATACTTGTACGACCTACCTGTGCTTTCGATTTCTGGACACCGATTTTGCTTCTTGGTTATTTGTAAGAGACATCATGCAGACGCCACAGTTAGCTCTGCGATTGCTATGTGTTAATTGTAACATACGCATTGATACACTTCGCCGCCATCTCGTTGTTGAGCTTGATACGAGAGTAATTTCTAAGATCTGCGAGTGGAATTCTTCAATAGTAGTAAGTATTTACATACCTACTTATTTTAGTACACAAACAACATAAACCATCTCACACAATCATATATCATAATACAACTCTAATTCTTATTTTAGATCTCTGAAGAAGATTACATATGTGATGCCTGTAAACAATTGGCAATGCAGCATGTAAACGCCGGATTAGCTAATGAACCTGGTGTCTCATCTTCCCGTGGCCACATGCACGTTTGCATACTTTGTGGAAATTCTCTGTGGAAGCGTAAACGTGACCTTATTGTGAGAGAGAATCCATCTCAGTTACAACAAGCTATATATATTGAAGTTGAAAATAGAGTTGCCCCACGGCAGGTAATTATGATTTATGTACTTTTTCTTTCTATTGGTATCAGTGTTATAGTGCATTCATCACTGCAACCTAATATTGTTTTGTAATAATGTTATTATTTGATTGGGTTCAATAATATTGAGCTGAAATATTTATATAGCTGTATGGTTGTTTCAGGTAACTTCATCAGACCATGTTTGTCATCCCTGTTGGCTGAGACTCAAGAGAGTTGCAATGCATAACATGCAGCAAAATATTGAGCAGCATTTAGAACCAGAGCCGGAGCCGGAGCCAGAGCCTGAGCTTCGACCCCAAGAACCTAGAAGCTCTCCAAACATCAACCAGCAACCTGAAGAAGTACCCGGGGTGATTACTTTATCGCAGTATAGACGAGCGGCTAATACTGCAACACATTGTGTTTTTTCTGGTTGCCAGAACAGAGATTTGCATAGGATTTCTGACCCTTTAAGAGCAACGACTCTAAGCAGATATAAATATTACTTGCCTATAAATGCTCGTATTTGTGTAGAACATACAATTAGTACTGATTGGGATGTGTTGTTCAATTCACAAAATAGTTTTAGCACATTTACGGCTGAACAAGTGGAACATGCATTTTCTTTTATAAATGCTTTTAATACATTTCTGGATTTCTCAAGTCTTGAAAGTGTTGAAAGAATTGATGAACATTTGTTTCATTATTGGCTTGGAATAAATAAACAGCAATTTGAACTTTTATTATATGAAATGCCACGTCTTACAGAAAGCAATAGAGGCATTTTGGGTTTAGGTGCTCTTCTAATGAAGATGAGAACTGGTGACTCTGACGACCGGTTATCCCAATTATTAATGGTTCCAAGACGAACATTAGAAAGATTGATGGATAAGGTTAGGGAAATATTGGTACAGGATTTTGTGCCTAGATATCTGGGACTTCAACATATATCCCGCGAACAATTGTTGCAACACAATTTAATGATTCCAAATGCAATTTATAACCAAAATAATGAAAATACGATAATTATATGTGATGGGACTTATATTTATATAAACAAAAGTTCCAATTATATGTTCCAAAAGGACACATATTCTCTACATAAGTATAAAAACTTGTTAAAACCATTTTTGCTGGTGACACCTGATGGCTACATTGTAGACTGCTTTGGCCCATACGAAGCTACCACATCTGATGCAGATATAATGAAGTCTCTTTTCAGAGATGATACCTCTCCTCTTAGACAATACTTTCAAAATAATGATATTTTTATTCTGGACAGGGGATTTAGAGATTCAATCGGTTTATTAGAGGCTTGCAGCTACAAAACATATATGCCTGAATCCCTGCTTGAGGGTGAACATCAACTCACCACCCATCAAGCTAACAGAAGTCGTTGTGTTACAATATGCCGTTGGGTGGTGGAAGTTGTTAACGGGTACTTCAAACGAGACTTTAAAATATTCCGGCAAGATTTTTTTAATAAAACTGTTCCTCATATGATGCAAATGTTTTCCATAGCTGCAAGCCTTTTAAATAAATTCGGTGTTCGTTTAAAAAATAGGAATGATGCTGAGCAAATCATAAATGTGATTAGGGAACGATTTTCATTAAATAATAATTTATCAGATTTTATAAACAGTATGAATATGAATAGACGAACATCAGATTTTACTAGTATAACAGCTCATTCCAATACTAATATTATATTCCCCCGCTTAGAATATAGTGATGTTATTTTATTTGCCCTCGGAACATATCAGATTCGACAGGCTAGGTCCTATTATAGTGAGCATGTCAGGTTTCATGGAGGGTATCGAATTGAAATAAGCAGAGAAAACATTAACGTAACTGAGTATCGTTTGAGAGGAAGTGGAAATAATTCTCTAATAAGAGGCAAAATCAAATCCAGACACATTTCGAGAAAAATATATTATGTTTATATATTAATTGAAAATAATGTGTCTGGAAGAGAAGCTATAACAGAATATTGCTGTAATTGTCTCGTTGGTAGAAGAACGGTTGGGTGCTGTGCACATGTCATGACACTTGTGTGGTACCTTGGGTGGGCCAGGCATCAGCCTACAATATTAGAACCAGCAGCATTCCTTGATGCTGTAGTTATTAGAGAGGATGATGAATAAAAAGTATTTTTGTCAAGCCTATTTCTTTCATTTTAAGTACCTACTCCTACCTTAACACTTCATTTACTCCTGTAAGCTACCATTACTCGATTTGTCAATATATATGCAACTTGCAATGAAGACTGATAGACAGTCGGTATCTAGCGACTAACTCTCTTCAGACAGAATTGATAGGGTCAAACCACAAAAAAGTCTTGAAGTCTTTTTAAAAAAGACTTTCCGTGTGAGGTTATGCCATCCTTGCACTACACGTGCAAGTTAAGAGCAATATAGAATTTCATTGAATTATCGGTTAAAATCTGTCTTCCAAGCGGACCAGACTCCACGAGCCGGCTGGTCAGACTGCCCTTTATGACGTCGAACTCTACGAGTCTGATAGACAGATAAGGGGTTAGTGCGCTTTGAGAGATGTACTGCTTTGACAGATCTACTTTTTCGGTAATTCTGTGAGGGAAATCGAAATAAATAAAAACGAGATAGCTAATTACCCTCCTCGCTAATTCGTATATACAAATGTACTCTGTGATCGCTAACTACACTTTTAGGCTACGCCACAGTCGGGTAAAAGGTAGTTGTGGATTCTAACCTCAAAAGTATTGTTGACGTAATTATAAAAAATTGTGGCTATTTAGGTGTGACTTTTAAACAGGATTGTGTTTAGAACATAAAAACAAACCAATCTAACTATAGCTTATTTTGGGACATGAAAAAAAAAGTCAGGTCCAGCTCCTATAGAAATTTGGCCATTGCACTTTGGCATTGAGTGCCTCCGTAACTGCCTCACAGCTCTTGACACTGTCTTCTGTGAGACATTGTGTAGGGCACTCTGTCCAACTAAGGTCTGGTAAGATCCAGATGCATAAAATGCTAAAGCTATCAGAATCTGCAATAGAAATATGTAGGTATATATTTCTTTAATATCAACATCATGTATTCTTAGACTATAGCTATGCCTTTAGTGATAAGCAATGAAATTGAAGTTGTTTTCTAACATTCGTCTCCGCCGATACTCCATCATTCCGACGTGGTCTTGGAATAAGTGGAGTTAGCTCCTCCACTAGCCCCCTTACAGTTTCCTTTCCGAGGCGAAATGTTTTTCACAAATCCTACCTCGGAAATATCCTGAAAGGGGTCAATATTGCTCCTAAACAAGCGGCGGGCTCGACGGCGGTTTCTTCGCTCCGAACGCTGGCGTTCTTGAGCGTCAACCGTGTTAGATAATTTCAAAATGTTCCACTTTAGTCTAAACATTTTACTTAGGTTCACACACACTTCACAACTTAAAAATATTTGTTTTTGTAATCCAAACATCAAACAAACATTGCTTTTATGCAATGACTGCACAATGGCACATAAATGATAGTTCAGTGGTCATTAGAACTGTCAAAATATTAACAGCCTACGCAATACATCCGATCATTGACTTGTCATTATGTACGGGACTACCAATTATTTGCAAATGTATCATTGGAGTATCAGTGACACACCATCGGAAAACCATTGAATTAGTAGACTACCAAAATTGCAAAAAGTAGCAATTACGATGTCATTGATAGACAACTGTCACACAATTGCAATAGCAGACTCGACCCCCTGCTGCTGTACAATATGCTTAACATCGATAACGTATGTATGTATGTATTAAAAGCTATGTTATATCTTATCTACTTGTTAATTAAATTGTGTTCTCATAATGCATTATTGTATTCAATTTGTTATAGGTATCATATACCCACTAAGACACACCGTTATCATAACACGTGCAAATGTTCCAGTGAAATTCGATACTTGTATTATTGTCAGTGTAAAGTTGCGGACCTGTTTTGAATATGTATCTACTAATTTGCTTATAAGTAATTCAGCATAACAAATAATAGTGTATTTTACTTATCCATTAAATAAATTGTATATTTTTTTTCAAAAAGGGGAGTAATATTGCCTATAACATTCCTCTTACCCATACACATGCTACACACATATATGTAAACCCCTAGGTTTCTACTCGTCACTCGCTACTCACTATAGAGAGTATGCGCAATAAACCTATTATTGTTAGACTGGCGTCTCATTTAATCCTCAAGAACACGAATCTAAAATGTAAATATGACTAAAAAATTACGATATTCGTCAAATATAATTCAGAGTAATATGCTGATGATTTATTGATTATTGATCAGTAAAGTATACTAAATATCATTTTTATTACAGTCGCGTGTAAAATTTTATCAACATACGACCTACGACAGAGCTGTTATTTGTAAAAAAACTTAACAATTTTTTAGTTTTGCAGGCTAGGTCGACGGATCCACCTTATCCATTTCGGTGATATTTGTAAAAATCGGTACTTTATATTTTAGACCAAAAGAAAGCTTCGACTTTGTTCAAGGCAGATGCTCCCCCTAAAATTATTCTACCACAAGATAATAGCCATTTTCTCGACCGCGGAGAAGACTTATTGCTATATAGTCTGTTCAAATGGTATTCGGTTTGTACAGTTTATGAAAAATCGGGCACTTCATTCCGGTATTAAATAGTCCCCATACAAAGCATTGTTTGGTATAGAACCGCGAGTAGGGCTTCGACTTTGTTTCGAGATGTTTTTGTGGATATACGAGATGAAGATGATCTCGAAAATGCGTTAAATAAAATAAATATGACAAATAGAATAGTAATAGTCAAATATATCATTAATCAGATACATTGATCAGATTTATTTAGTGGAAGTTACAATTTATTTCAAGTTAATAATATTTAAAGACATAAAAGTGACTAATTACAGCAAAGACAAGATAGTTAATTTCATGTGTTTCAATTAAAAATCACGATTAACAATAGTGAAAAATCGTTGGTAAATTCAAATCGTGCTATATTGTGATGTGAACAGCTGTGATCAGTGAGGTTGGACTTCTATTCCGACTCTACAAAAGACGTTTTGTATGACTACTAAGTATTATCTCCTAGTAATTCTGTGTAACAAATATGATGACACGAAAAGCATTATCTCGACAGGAGGAGTCTAAACTACAAAGAACCTTACTGGAATTAAAGACTACTAAGGAATTGTGTGCCCAATTGCAAAACGAAAGAGAGGAGAATGAAAAGGAACTATTAAACGTTCTCGATGTGAGTCATAAATTAAAAAGTGAATTAACTAATTCACATACTAAATACAATGAAGTTTCTGCAGAGCGGAACCAGCTACAAGAATAAGTCTATAAGCTAAATGATTGTCACAGTGAATATGAGCAGGCACTAAAACAAATCATTACCTTACAGCAGGAGTTACATGAGGCCAATCAACACATATCCAAGCTAAAAAAAGACTCCCAGGATATCACAACACAACACACTCCGAGTCTGTTCGAGGAATTGATTGACAGCTCTCCACAGTTGCTTAGTGCTGCGGTTAATGAGAAATTGTCTACAAAATCTAATTTAGTACAATTCAGTAGAAACAAACTAAAAAAGTATGTAAAAATTAATAAATTTATAAAAAAAAACTCAAAAGTAAAAACAGTAACTTATCAATAAAGTATATAGAATCTAGGCACTCCAAGTTAAAACTAGCTGATTAGTTAAGTGAGTATACTGTAAAACTTAAAAATAGCAAAATAAAGTATAGTTTTATAATCATTTAGTTGGGAGTTCGTTCAATAGAGTTAATTTTATACACGGTGGCTCATTGATTATAATAAATAAACAGTCGGTGTTTAAAAATCGTAAAGATATTGTGAGTCTCTCTGTTGAACGGATAATAGAGATATCTGCTGTAAAATTAGAGCAATTTATTGTTGTTTGTGTATATAAGCCACCACAGACCAACTATGAAATATTTTATACAACTATGGAGACTGCCTTATTTAAATTGTAAAACTCAAATTAGAGACTAATTATATGTGGTGATTTTAATATTAATATATGTATTGGATAAATGTTCACTCTGTGTACGCTTTATCTGTTTCAATCGTTTAATCTTACACATGTGTTTGCGGAGCCTAATAGTGTCTGCTACTAGTGCCACTTGCATAGATAATATTTTCACAGACATAATTCCAATTAGCAAATGTATAATTAGTAAATTAGATTCCGATCACTTTGGACAATTGATAGAAATTGAAATTTCTAAAAGAAAAATTGTACGAAAGAAAATTATATATATTCCAATAACTAATAACCGTTTGGAAAAAATGAGAACTTCTCTAGTTAACCACCTCCCATTTTTATCACATAACATGGGTCCTAGTGAAATGTATGACTTATTTTTTCAATCTTTTCTTAATCAATTTAATTCTATATTTACTTCCAAATCAGTTAAGATAAACAGTACACCAGTTTTCAGTGAGTGGGCTACAATTGAGCTACATAAACGTAGAGAAATATTTGTATAGATTATATGAGGAAAAACAATTTAATACAAGTGAAGAATTCAAAGAGCATGTTAAACTGTATTCTAAGAATTTTAAGGGAGATTGTAATATAGCTAAATCTCACTATATAAGTTCTAAAATGAAAAAATAGTCAAAATAAAATAAAGACAACTTGGCAAATTATTCATAAAGAAACTGGTCGCTCAAAAAAGAACAGTTATGATTTTCGGCTGAAAAAAGGTAACAATATTATAAATACAGATTTTGAAGAG
The DNA here is from genome assembly GCA_033884665.1 of Argynnis bischoffii washingtonia. Lineage (NCBI taxonomy): Eukaryota > Metazoa > Arthropoda > Insecta > Lepidoptera > Nymphalidae > Argynnis > Argynnis bischoffii. The sequence continues at coordinate 9,550,787 of CM066624.1, read as the reverse complement.
CTACCGTATTCGAGACCTTTTTTAAGGATATACCAAACTCAACAACTAAGACTTTGAATTCTTCATCGTCATCCGCATATGCATTGTTGCAAAAAAAATTACCAGAATGTACGGTTGATTTTAAATTTGAGCATGTTAGTTCCGTGGATATTATCAAAACGTTCAAGCTGATTAATGTTTAAAAAAATAATGACCTTTGGGGAATTTCTGTTCACGTTACTAAGCCCCTAATAGAAATAGTTGCCCCTGACTTAGCTGTAATTTTCAATAATTGCGTTGATTGTGGTATCTTTTTAAATTTAATAAAACACAGTAAGATAATCCTTTTATTTAAATCGGGAAGTAGTTCTGACCCAACTAACTTTAGACCCATTTCGATTCTACCCACATTCAGCAAAATCTTTGAAAAGCTTATTTTATCACAATTAATTAAACAATTTTACAAACATAATCTTATGCATGGTAAACAATTTGGTTTCACTCAGGGCCGATCTACAACCGATGCTGGTGTAGAATTAATTAAGAATATTTTGGATTCCTGGGAAGTATCATGTGATGCTCTAGGGATTTTCTCTGATTTATCCAAAGCGTTCGATTGTGTCCACCATGAAAACTAATCAAAAAATTAGGCCATTATGGAGTAAAAAATACCGCACTGAATTTAGTGAAATCGTACTTAAATGATAGAGTTCAGCATGTGGACGTGAATGTAAAACGTAATCTTTGGGATCGCTGATAACAATGGGTATACCACAAGGCTCGATATTAGGTCCTTTTTTATTTCTCGTCTACATAAATGACTTGCCATTTCTTGTTAGAAATAAACATAGTATAGTACTGTTTGCCGATCACGCATTTTTTTTGTTTAAAATTGAACGCCATCAAAACGATTTCATCGATATAAACAGAGCTATTGTAGTAAACTGGTTTAATATAAATAATTTGCTTTTAAATGGAAAAAAGACCAAATGCATAAAGTTCACGCTTCCGAATGTAAGGTCCCTAACACCCTCTATAATAATCAAAGACGAACAGCTTGATTTAGTTGATAGGACAACATTTTTAGGCATTACTTTAGACTCTAAACTACAACTAAACTTTATCAAGTAGACTTAGTTTTTGCGGTAACAAAGATTCGACAATTAACGAATGTGGAACCAGCTAGAATAGTATACTTTAGTTATTTTCATAGCGTCATGACATATGGTATTATGTTATGGGGTAATGATGCCGATATAAATGACGTCTTTGTTTTACAGAAAAGAACTATTCGTGTTATATACAAAATGGGCCCAAGGGAGTCTGTTAAAGATAAATTTAAGGAAGCTAACGAAATGACTGTACATTGCCAGTATATATATCGATACCTCGGGGCTCAAAGGGCGTAACCGCCATTTTGGCGAAATTGACTTTTTAATGCAGTCCTACAAATTTTTTTCTCCTCTATCGATCTGTATATTTAAAGTCTTCCAATTCGTCAAAAAATGGCGTTTACGACCCCATTTTTTGTAGAAAATAAAACGGATATTTTTAGTTTTTGTGTCGTAACAGCAACCACTATTAATGGTCATAAATGCGAGGGTAGTAAGCGACACCGTAGATGATACAAATGTTTTTACGCCTAACACTTTACATCGAAATATTTGTAGTTTTGGGTCGTAAGGACAATTACTCATATTGATCAATAAATGTGAGGGTAGTAAACGACATACCTAGTAACATAATGGTGCTTACGCCCGAACATATCCATTTTAAAAGTTTCATCTTGCCTGATACGCCTTTAAACATTTCTGTACTCTTAAATAAAGTGACACATACGTCTAACAATTAACTCTTAATTGTTTCTATGCGCCCTTTTCGCGCGCATTCAATATAGATATACTATATACTAGTAACCAAGAAAGTCGCAGGAGCACTACTTATGAATATTTTATAAATGAAGGCGAAGGCCATATACAAGTGTGTCAACAATTTCTGCTAGCGACGTTGGATATCACTCAAAAATATTTGCGATATACTATTCAAAATGCATGTGAAGAAATGGCCAAAATAGACATGAGAAAACCAAACGTACAAACTAAATATATAGAAGAAGCTAAGGCTTACGTTCACTCCTACATAAATAAATTACCCATAATGCCTTCACATTATAGTCGCAAGAGAAGTAACAAAATGTACTTGCCTCAAGAATTTAAAAATATAACGCACATTTTCCGTAAATATTTAGATGATTGTCTTAAAAATGATAAATAAGCAGTAAGTGACACTGTGTTTAGACAGATATTAAAAGAAGAATGGAAAATAACAACGTAGAGATCGATGAAACATTATATAAACACTTAGAAGAAAAAAAAGCTTCATATAAAAGGTTTAAAATTCATCAAAACCTAAGATCTTCTACAAATGATACAATAACAACATCATTCGATTTACAAAAAGTTTTAAATACGCCATATGGGGAGAGTATGCTTCTTTTTTATTCAAGAAAGTATTCAGTGTATAATTTAACATTTTACGAGAGTACTTACTACTCAAGACGTATTTTGTGAAGGCAAACGCGGCAGTAACGAAATTTCTACTTTACTTTCTACTTGCTTGTTGAAATATCTTGAGCTAGTTGATGGAAGAGGAATAAAAAATCTATTATTGTATTGTGATTCATGCTGCGGACAAAACAAAAACAAGACTGTGCTGGCTATAATTAACAATTTTTTTAAAAAGTCTGCTCATTTAGAAGTTGTTCAAATAAACTATTTATTACCGGGCCATACTTACATGCCCGTCGACTCAGTCCATGCAGTCATTGAACGTGAGGTAAAAAGATTGATTGTGTGGGGACCATCGCAATGGCCTACTTCTTTCGAGTCTGCAAGAAAAAGACCTAGGCCCTACTATGTTAATGCCCTTGACCATACAGATTTTCTAAACTTCGAAGATTTAGCTATCCTAACATTTACACCATCAACTTTAAAGAATATTAAATTCAAGGAGATAAAAACTGCAACTTTTAAGAAAAAATATACAGATTACATTTTCATAAAGTATTCTATAAAAGAAAATGCAAATGAAATCCAAGTAAAATTATTAGAAAAACCACAAAGAAAAAGAAGAGGGAAAGGAAAAAGTAGGACTGTTGAAGATATAGATAATTTTGCACTGGATGTTACAGAAGTAAATTGTACGATTAAGCCCTTTATATACAACGAGGTTACCAATTTCAGCGCCTAAATATAATGACCTAAAACGTCTTTGCGAAAATGGTACCATACCAAAGATCTATCATGCAGAATATTTAAATCTTCCCTCGAGTGTAAATGTACCTGATGTTTTGCCGGAAACAGACGCAGAAGATGGAGAAAACACAGATAATGAGTCGACTTGATTACCTACGTGTAATTGCGCGAGTTTTGCTTGTGACTGACATACCATGCCATAACATGCAATATGGTTTACATTGCATGTTATGGCATGGTACGTCAGTCATAATATATTGTCTGATTAAAGTTTATTAATATTTTTTCGTTTAAGTTTGATAATTTGTTGACCAAATTTAATATTTCTAGTCTTGTCATTTATTACGAAAGTGTATATTAGATGGTACCTATTTTTTTCTTTCTAAATTGATGTGTAATGTAAATGGTACTATAGTCTATTATTGACTAAAATTATTTTAATGTGTAATGCACGTGACGCAATAGTCACCAAATTACTGAATTTATTGTTGTACCTGAATCCTGGGCGATTTCAGAAGTTGATTTTGTTTACTTACTTGTTTTTCTAGTTGTAAGGTAGATTTTTAATAGTTGAAGTCGTTTTATAAGCCACACAGAGATTTGATCTTATGTTATAAGTTATTTTTGTCAAACATTTATTATTCAAATAAGGTTAAATGAGACTGCTAAATGAATATAGTTTTTTATTAATGTGTACCTATAGAGATCTAAGTAAAACTATGTAAATTTAAGGTACCTAATGACCGGTCAGTCACCAAAAGACTTAAAAATTATAATAATTGATCTCAAGAGTTCCTTGTAATTTCTATTAGACTTAAATGTATTTTACATTTAGTAAGATACATTACGGTTAGTTATTTATGCAAAATTTTGTGGCGATACCTAAGTATTTCCGATTTTAGTACTATTTAGTTTTAGATATTCATCCTATATTAAGTAATACAAGATGTGTCATTACAACTGAATTTATATAAAAATAAGGCAATTTTTTGACAAAGAGAACTTTTTAAAGAAAACAAAGTAACTAATTAAATCTATAAATTGATAGAATTAGTAGGTAAATTGTCGGTTACAACCATCACTCATCACACATCCATTGATTTTTGGGGTGTAAACGCCATAAACATGCAATTTTCCGGGGCGTATAAGAAAGCTATTTTTGTTACTTTTAAATTTATTCGAAATATAATTTTACAGTGTTCTGCATCAAAAAAAAAAAATTAAAGTTTTTTTTATTGCAGTTTTTTTGTATTAATATTGCAGCTATTATAATTGCAGCTTTTTGTATATTAATCATTATTATTATTATTATTATTTTGAATCAATCCTCCTGAAAAGAAAAGACGAATTAATAAAACAACAACAAACAACTCACCGACAAAAACGCTTTCCTAACTCAATAAATACAATATTCTACACCCATTACAATACAATATTCTATGAAAAATCTTTTTCTGTTTTGGCAGCAAGATTGTGGAACTCACTCCCTGATTATATTTTCAAAGATGATCCCTCACTCACTACATTTAAATTTAGAATTAAACAGCACTATTTATCAAATCAGACATAAATTATAAATTATATTATATAAATATGTAGGTATATGTAAGTATATATGTTTGTATGTATGTATGTGTATAAAAATATATTTATTTTTGTATAATTTCAATATTTAGTTGTTATATTTTAGTATTAAGTTTATAACATTTGATGCTGTACTGTACGTAGGGCACTAGATAAGTTTTGAGATATCGTTAAACTATCGATAGTATATGCGTCAAATTGTCACCGATAATAGTGTCTCTAATTAGTAGTCAGTATCAAATAAAAAAATATCTTTTGCTATCCGCAAAATTTTTTTGTGAATTTTTCTTTGCTTCAAGATGTCAGAGTTAACGCGTCGTGATTTTCGTGCAATTATGCTCTATAATTTCAAGCGGGGTTTGAGTGCTGATGACTGTATCAGTGAATTAAAATTTGTGTTTCATGAGAAAGCTCCATCCCGTAGCTCAGTGTATCGGTGGTATAAACAGTTCCAAAGAGGAGATTTTAATCTGTCAGACGATTCTCGTTCAGGAGGGCCTGTCGAAACAGTGACTTCAGAAAATGTAGCGGCCGTTAAGAAACTAATTGAGCTAGATCGACACGTAACATACAAGCAGATAGAGGAACTCTTGAAGATTAGTGCACCATCAGTTCACACTATTTTACATGACCATCTTCAAGTTAGAAAAATTTGCACGTTGTGGGTACCTCACCTTTTGACAGCGACCCAAATGGATTGCCGTAAGAAATGGTGTAAAAAAATGCTTGCTATGTTCGATGGTGGGAAATCTTCTAATGTTAATTCTATAGTAACAGGTGACGAATCATGGCTGTATTACTATGACGTCAAATCTAAATCTAAAAATAAGGTATGGATTTTTGAAGATGAGGAACAGCCCACCGTCGTTAAACAGTCTCGATCCGTGAAAAAGAAAATGGTCGTTGTTTTTTTTGGCAGAAGAGGTATAATTAAAAGAATATGTCTTGATGAACAGAAGACTGTTACGGCGAAATGGTACACAGAGGTTTGTCTACCTCAATTGATCGAGTCTCTCAAAAATCTGCGACCAAACTCACGCCTTAACACTTGGCGGCTCCATCATGACAATGCACCAGCACATCGCGCTCAACTCACTCAAGATTTTTTGAGCCGCACTGGTCTAATTCTGCTTAAGCATCCTCCCTACAGTCCTGATCTCGCACCCTGTGACTTCGGACTCTTCCCAATGATAAAGGATAAACTGAAAGGTCAACGGTTTGCCAGTGATGACCAACTAATTCAAGCTTGGGACTTGGCGTGTGAGGAAGTCTCTGAAGAAGTGTGGAAGAAAATTTTTGATGATTGGTTTCGACGCATGGAAAAGTGTATTGCAGCCGACGGAAATTATTTTGAAAAAATCTAACATTTAGATATGAAATCTCAAAACTTATCTAGTGCCCTACGTACCTACACCGCTCTAAATTAACTTATTTTCTTACTATTGAAGGGTTACTGGTAGAAATGTCTTAAAGAGATAAGTTATCCTTTGTCGACATTCTGTTACTTTATTTTGTATAACATATATTTTATGGTACATAAATAAATAAATAAATAAAAATAAAAAAAAAATATAAGGAAAGATCAGCCACTGATTCCGTGACTGAAAGATTGTCTGTATCTTCTAACGGAGACTTTACCGTTGAGCAAAGCTCTTACAAATACCGTGAGAGGTATTTAACTAATAATACTGACTCTGTAAGTACGATGATCTCTTACTTCAGATATATGACCTGATTCATTTAAGCCACAGTTTTAAGTTAACGGGATAATATTGACGAAAACAAAACACTAAAGAAAAGACAAATCGTTCATAGCTCATGTAGCGATAATTATCAATTAAAATATTGAAGTGTTTATATTCATTCAGGGTGGCGACGCTTGACCAACTTTTCTTTAAAACACATATGGAATAAAAAATCACGAGTTAGATTCAAAAAAGTAATTAAAAATATTTAATATTAAAGCGATGGAAGTTTTTTTTCGTTTTATAATTTTAAAGAAGTACGCAAAAATGAAGCATCGCTAGACGACATTTCGCACACCAAGTCGTCGTAAATATCACCAAAAAAACAAGTCCGAATCAGTAAACAAAACGAATAGTCCAATAAGATAGCCAGGTCGTCGTTTTAAAACTGATACAAAGTAAATCACAATCTACAGTGCACGTTATTTTAAAAAGGTACAACTTGCACCCATTCCACGTTATACGCGTGCAACTCTCCAACCATGAGACTTTCATTTAAGATTACATTTTTGCCGACAAATGCTGGCAAAGATTGAAGAAGACTCGCAGTTTTTTAATAAAATTCTGTTCAGCGATGAGTCAACAGTCAAAAGAGATGGGTATTTGAATCTGCGCAATCTACATAGTTGGGAGCTAACAAATCCTCATCTCGTGCGTGAAGACAGGTCACAATACCAATTTAAAAAAAAAATTTGGACTGGAATATTAAATTGAAAAATAATGGCCCATTTTAATTAACGGGGAATCTAACTAGGCAAAGTTATTTGGAGTTTCTCAAAATGATCTTCCAAATTTATTGGAAGAGGTGCCCGAGGAGCTGAAGGAATCATATTAATGACAAAATGATGGATGTCCTGCGCATTATGCCGTTGCTGTTCGTACATATTTAAATGGAACGTACCCACGCAGATGGATCGGGCGTTTGGGGCCGATTTTGTGGTCCCCCTGTTTACCGGACCTGAATCCGAACCTAAAACCGAGAAGCGGTGTAGCGCAAGCCGATCAGGTCTTTAGAAGATTTACGTAGCCGTATACGAGACTGCTCAGAAGAACATTTATTCGAAGATGTAGGGCCTGTATCACAGTGGGTGGCAAATAATTGGAACACTTTTTATGAGTAAAATAAAGTCGAATTAATGTCGAATATTGTTTTTATTAAACCCCCAATGGCCTGACCATTTTAATGTCATTAAAGTGTGTGGTATTAAGAAGCTAGTAACAAACACCGAGCCAATGAAGTGTTATGTACCTGCTGAAGAGATCTACAACATTATTGATGCTATAATACTTTCTTAGATTTACGCGAATATTTGACATTTAAATAAAACTATCTTTTCGGATTTTAAAAAAATTATTGATGCTTTAAAAAATTATTGATGCTGCTCATATTTCTATTGGACATGGAGGACGTGATAGACTTAAAAGTGAAACGACAAAAAATATGCTAATATTACGAAGGAAATGATTAATATTTTTTTATCCATGTGTGAAGTGTGTCAAAAAAATAAAAACAAGTAAAAGAGAACTTTGATTTCGAAGCCAATCTTGCATACCGAAATGAATAGTCGATGCCAAGTCAACCTAATAGATATGCAGTCTCAAAAGGATCGAGGACATAAATTTATCATGGTGTATCAGGACCATCTGACTAAAGTGGTTTTAAGAGCTCTCACTACAAAAGGAGCCGCTGAAGTCGCGTATCATTTGATGGATATTTTTTTAACCTTTGGTGCCCCATGTATCTACATTCGGATAATGGGAGAGAATTTATAAATTCGATGATAAAGGAGTTAGCATCTTATTGGCCTGAACTGAAACTTATACATGGGAAGCGACGTCACAGGCAAAGGCAAAGTTCAGTGGAAAGGGCAAATCATAACGTGGAAAAGGTGCTGGCATCATGGATGCAAGACAACAAAACAAGCAATTGGTCAAATTATGAAAAATAGAGCGCTGCACTCAGGAATAAAACAAACTCCGTATCGAGCAATGTTTGGTACTGAGCAAAAGTGGGGCTAACAACATCGAGTCTACATTGGACAAACAAAGAGATCCATTAGAACTCGGGTCAAAGAACACATAGCTGATGTGAAGCACCGTCGCAATACAACATCTGCAGTCTGTAAACATAGCCAGGATCGCCCAAGCCACTACATTCGCTTTGATAATCCACAAATACTAGCGAAAGAAAACCGTTATCGCCCCAGGATGATTCGCGAAGCTATTGAAATTAAAAAATATCCAAACTTCAATAGGGAAGATGGCTGGGTACTACCATCATCATGGGATCCTGTAATAAACATAATAAAAACAAACAACAAAAACAAACATAACAGACCAGTAGATGTAGTTAGTTCATACTGTGTGGATCGCAATAAGAATAGTAATTCTAATTAATATATTTTTTATCTATAAAGTTAACAATAGTGTTGCTTAATATTTTAACTTTAATTAATAACAATCTAAAATAATATAAAATTTTTAAACTACATATAAAACAAATATATTACTTAAATAAATAATTGATATTTAAAAAATGTTTAATAAATCTTTATGGTCACAGATAATATAATAATAGCAACACTAAATAAGATTAGTAATTAATTAAGAAAAATTGTAATATTTATTATAATAGCTAAAATTAAGTAAATAATATATTTAATTATAATACTTATTAAAAACATTAAATTTTTTTAAAATGTTTAGAATTAAAATCAACTAATATTGTAAGGTACTTTGATGCCGTTTTTGAATTTTTAAAATCATTTTTTTGTAAAATAGTAGGTAGGCTGTCTGTAACAACTGTATAATGCCATTGAGACATCTAACACCTTAGTCTCTCCCGTGACCATGATTGCTGTAAAGCAATCGAAACGTCGGGAACCAAAAATCATAATAAATTCGCGAAATAATCCGAAAAGATAGTTTTATTTTGAAACATCGAGTCTGCCATTGGAATTAATAAGAAGCCTAAATAATGAAGAAGATTTGGAAGTTGCTATTCTGAATATGCGTGAAAATTTTGAAGATAATGGATGAAACCAAAATGATCAAGAATTGTGTTCATTTAATTTTGTTAATGAAAAAGTCGATGAAGAACGCGAACCAGAAAAAGAAAGAAACGAAAAAAAACAAGCAGAAAAGACGAAAACGAGGAAAGTCAAGCAGAAAAGAAAAGCAAAAAAATGAAAGAAAACAAAGACCAAGAAAGAATCATTGATGTAAACAGTAAGGAGTCATTGATACTAACAGCCAGACAAAGCGCGCACTATAATTTGTCAAAACAGGCAAAACGAATGAAAAAAGCAAGTGATCAGTTTCATCCACCATTAAAAGTGATAGTATAGTAGAAAAGGAGATAATAAGTCACCATAAAAATTCCAGACGTAGATAAAGGAAAAGCAGATCTTCGGAATATTCTTGGAGTAGTAATAGAAGTCACTTCTGCACAATTGTATAAGATTGGAACAAAGGAAGGCGTATTGGATAAACTATAATGCAGGTATGAGTTATCAGATGAGTAGTTTGTGTAAAGGTGTGTGAGTGTGTATGACGGTGTATGAGAGTGCGAGCATATTATGTTCCTTATATCAAAAGTTCAGTCATTTACTCGCAATGAACGATTGAAGTTTTTTTTAAATTTCGTAACTCTTTTTAAACAATTGTTTCGAGATACTGAAAAACTAGTCGAGAGCTATTAAACTACAATGAAAAGTTTTAAAGAAACTTCAATCAAATTCAAATGGTTTGGTAAAATCTGGATAAGAGAGTATAGGAGCTGTTAATAATTTACCATTCAAGGTTTCGAATGCAAGTTGCTGTTCGTTATTCCAGGTAAATGACGCGTTCTTCTTTAAAAGCCATTTTTTTTATTATTATTATTATTCTGAAATCACTTCCTCATCCCGAAATTCTGATCAACCACTCACCAGAAAAAGTGTTTGATCTCTTCATGGCAGAGTACTTGAAGACGAAAGACGCAACTCTGGCAGTCAAGAAGATGTTGGAGAGGATTGGGCAGGGTCCTACTAAACCGAAACATTCCTAATAAAATCGACTCCGCAAATCATTTAGACAAGGGCAATATGCTCATAACAATTGGTGGCAGCGGTGGGATACTAATAATCCCGGATACCTTGGAATAATAATAATCCCGGTTACCCCAGGATTAACGAAAACTCCTGTGCCTTAAGTGACCGCGAACTCTCGGCTCCGCGTAACTTCTAATTAAAGTGGGGAACCACCATAAAAAAGTGAAAAGTTATGAAAAGCTGTGAAAAGTGTTAAGTGAAAATTCAGGTTGTCCACCAGAGAGTGAGACGCCTACATCTACTGGCAGAGGACCTAGTACGTGTGCCGTGTTCGTCTTCCGTCCGGAACGACGCCAGGTTTGAACCTGTGACCACTGAGCTGGCAGGTATACAAGGTCTGACCTTATCTACAAGAATGCAGCTCGTCGCCACCCGCGTCGTGTTCGTGTTACTTGTAGCCCACACGAGAGTGATAGATAGTATTACAATAAAAACAATTATTGGAAGTTGCGCGTTAAAGACATTATAATACTTATATGAAATTTAATACTGAGATTATCTCAACTCTTATAATGGGCGGAGTTGTTGCGGGGCCCGTGAAGGGCGGAGAGAAGGCGTTGCCCGAGAAGGGTGGTGTGAAGGAGAGGCCTGCGACAGGCGGAGTTAGAGCAAGGACTGCGAAGGGTGCAGCCAGCACGCTTCGTAAAGCTCCTGCGGCCCAAGGCTGCCGTAGTACGTCAGGATCACCAGAGGACGACAAGAGTGCGAAAACAACAACCATTCGCGGGAGGGGTCGGCCACCTACCACAGGCCAATATGTGGGACTGGCCGAAGCTCAGAAAGCCTTCAATGAGGCAAGGAAGGAGGAGCTCAGGCTCAGAGCCGAGAAGGAGGTGGCTGATAAGACCCCGGGGGAGTTGCTGGCTCGTCCCCAGGTGGCGAATAGGGGAACGCCACCCGCACTGAGTGGGTGGTACCGGAGCAATCCAGTGCGGACCAAAACCAGTAGGCATGGGCGTGCCTTTAGGGGTTTGTTAACCCCATGCCCTAAGGGCGCACACCCTGACAGAAAAGCGCGGAGGTGGAGCGAATCCGGCGGGTGCTTAACTGCGCAGCCGGGCTAGTACTCATGTGCAACGCTCCTCTCAAAACTCGTAATCTCGGTTCCCGGTGTCGTTGATCACGTCTAGCGGCCGGGGACTGGGACCGAGAGCTTTGGCTTAACCGCCCGGGCTGGGAGGATGAAAACCTCTATAAAAAATTACCCCGAATCCCAAGCGGCGTAGCAGCGCGAGGGGATGCATGACTGATGGGCGGTTCAGTCTCTACTGCTTCCCCCGTTAGAGTACCGGCCGACACTCTAGCGGGTTACGTTTAAGCTTATCCGGTTGCAGGGGGCACCATTCGGATGGACGGGTTATTTCCCCTATACTTGTGGGAACTGTATGGCTTTTTCTCAAACAAAACAAACATTGACGTGGAGCCTGTGATGGGCGGTGAGACGATGGTGCCAGTGATTGGCGGAGTAGATGTTCCGCCCGAGATGGGCGAGGGTAAAGAGGTGGAGGTGTCTGTCATGTGCGAAGGGACCGACACCGATTCGTCTGTGGGGCGAAAGCGGCCCCATCCTGTACCGCCTTCGGCACAGTTCTCCGGGTCCGAGACCGAGACGGAGTTGACGGTTAGTGCCAAGAAGGCTAAGGCGCGCAGGGGAAAGCCCCGGCAGGGTTCCAATGGTGCGGAATTGGCTCGCGCACGTCGTGAGCTTAAGGAGTTGGTGGAAGAGGATCGCGAGGTTGCCTTTGAGAGGCGCCTTACCCGGCGGGCCTACGGAAAGGCGGGTGCAAGTGCCCAAAATGATGGAGAGTCGTCGGCTTCCGAGGCCCCGGCTCAACGAGACCCGGCCGAACTAACGGCCGATGAGTTACGGGAGCTGGCCAGTAAAAGCGTGACAGCAGTTCTGGAGGTGGCCCGAAAGTCCACAAATCTAAAGGGACAGTTGTGATCAGGGATCTGAAGGTGGCTGCTGACACGCTTGATAAGGTGGTGGATGCACTGGCTGGACGCACGGTGGCGGAGGAGGTCCAAAAGATAAGGGCGAACAATGTACATCTTCGTCGCGAGACTGAAAACTTCAAGGAGGAACTTAAAGCGCACCGTCGAGAGTTTTGTGCTTTGAGAACGAAATTGTCTGCGGCCAAAGCTGACCCCTCGGAAGTGTTTGCAGGCGACTGGTTAGAGGAGATACGGGCCTCCATAGTCGCCTTTGTGGGTACGCTTATCGATGCCCGCTTCACTGGGATCGAGGAGCGCCTTCTCCCAGCGAAGGTGCGTCCCCCTTTGGCCGCAGACAAACAGTTATCAGGCTCCAGCCCTCAGCTGTTGAACGACAGGTTACATATGAAGAGGTGTTTGCCCAGGTCAAGCAAAAGCTAGACCTCAACGACCTGGGCATCAAAGACATAAGATTTAAGGTGGCTGCGACAGGTGCCAGGATGCAGGAGCTTCCTGGCACCTATCCAACAATGACAGCAAGGCCGATGCTCTAGCACAGCAGCTAAGAACCATCTTGGGCGATGAGGATGTGCACGTTACCCGGCCGGTGAAGTGCGCCGAACTTCGGGTGCTGGGTCTTGATGACTCAGCAACACCAGAAGAATTAGCCGAAGTGATCAGTAAGGCGGCGAGATACGCCGTAATCGGTTTGAGTTAGGGTCGGCCTGGGTCAAATGTCCTATACTGGCCGCCAAGAGGTTGCAGCCGAGGGCAGGATACGGGTCGGGTTTGTGTCGGCGCAAGCTAAGTTGCTGCAACCACGACCCCAGCGTTGTTTCCGCTGCCACGAATCGGGGCACGTGTCGGCGAAATGCACCGGCGGTAATGATCGCAGCGGCCAATGTTACCGATGTGGTCAACCGGGGCACAAGCGTGGACAATGCTCGGCCGCGCCTCACTGTCCGATCTGTGAGACCGCTAAGAGGCCGGCCATTCATATAGTCGGAAGCGCGGCTTGCACTCGGGCCCCGGCTCGCTGCCGCCCTGCGGTTAGAGCTGCCAAGCCGCCCACGGAGGAACTAACAGCGGTCAACAACAATGGCAATTAAAGTCATACAGACGAATCTGAGCCACTGTGCCAGAGCTCAGGACCTGCTTGTCCAGAGTTTGCTGCAGTTGTCGGTACAGGTGGCGGTTCTGGCAGAGCCATATTCTGATCCCCCGCGGGATAACTGGGCAGGGGATGATGACGGCCAAGTCGCCATCGTGACCCAGGTCGCCGTTGGCGCCCCACCTTTCACGCGTGTTGTGAGGAGTTCGGGATGTGTCGCGGCACTGCTGGGTTGGGTAATTGTGGTCGGGGTATACTTCTCCCACAACAAAATTTTGGCGGAGTTCGAAGATTTTCTGGACAGGCTGGGGGACTTAATTGCCAGATTCCAGCCTGCGGAAGTCCTTCTCGGACCTAAACTCGAAATCCAACATGTGGGGTTCGCCAGTGGAAGATGCGCGGGGGAAGGCCCTTGCAGAGTGGATTGTTGCCACCGGCCTGACAGTCCTGAATCAGGGAACGGTCGACACGTGCGTGCGACGGCAGGGCGGGCCAATTGTGGACGTAACGTTCGCGAGCCCTGCTTTAGCGCGCCGTGTCCACGGCTGGCGAGTACTGGATGATGTGGAGACGCTCTCAGACCACCGCTACATCCTATACGAGATCTCTACTCATCCGGCAGTGCCGCCAAGCCCTAACCGAACCCTGAGAGAGGAGGGTCCGAGGTGGAAGCTGAAGCGCCTCAACCCGGAGGTGCTGAAGGAGGCGGCGACTGTAGCCTCCTGGCTGCCTCAACAGATAGCATCGCCAGAAGAGACAGCAAGGCGCATAGAAGAGCTGGTGAAAAGTGTCACATTTATTACTTACGCTTCCAAATACTTACGATGGTGTTATAACTGCTTTAGAAACTTTATCTGAAGATAATTTAACGTTATCTTTTGTTGAGACTAGACTGTAGGATCATGAAGTAAAATTAAGAAATAAAAGTTGTGATACAAGTAAAAAGATTTTACAAATTTAAAACAAAACCGACAGTTATAAGCGAAAAAAATTAGAAAATCAACATAACAATAAAGTCAACAAGAGGATGAAATCATATATTGGAAAATGTCACCATTGTGGACGAAAAGGACATATGAAGAGATATTGTTATTATTTTAAAAGGCTGAATCAACAGAAAAAGACAAGAACAGTGCAGGCAGTTGAATTGACTCCAGTATCGACATCACAACTAAATAATTTTCCTGGATTTGCATTTATGATGGGTCAACAATTCTTAAGACGACGTGTGCAAGAAAATGAGTTAATATTTTTACTAGACTCGGGAGCATCAGATCACATCATTAACAGGGATGATCTTTTCATTAAATATAATAAATTACAAACGCCTGTCAAATTATCTATTGCTAAACACAATGAATTTATTTCAGCTAATAAGCGAAGAAGTATCAACGTTATAAGCGACATGAATGTTCAAGGGGTTTTGGAGGATGTACTATTCTGTCGTGAAGACCCGTACAATTTATTATCTGTTTCGAAGATACAACGAGCTGGAATGACGGTAATCTTTAATCAAGGATGTGCCCAAATACTTAAGGATGGTAAAACCATAAACGAGGTAAGCGTATGAACAATTTAATTGCTATAGAATTCAGAATACCTAATATTTGTCAATCAGTTTCACAATTGCCTAACAGCAAACATAATTATGAATTATGGCATCAACGTTTTGGCCATATTAGTAAAAATATTTTCTTTTAAATTAAAAAGTAATAAACTTGTTGTTGACATAATTCATATAGAATCTGTAATTCCGAGTGACAGCTTGTGTGAGGCTTGTATTAACGGAAAACAAACGCGGTTGTATCTTAATAAAGCTAAGGATAAAAATTATGTCAATCGACTATGAATAATTCATAATTCAGACGGATGTCTGTGGGCCTATCACTCGTACTACTCTTAACAACAAAAATTATTTCGTATTATTTGTTGATCAATTTACTCATTATGGTGTTACATACCTAATAACATATAAATCGGATATATTTTCAGTTTTTAAAGATTTTGTTGCAAAAAGTGAAGCAAAGTTTAATTGTAAATTAGTTAATCTTTATGGTAATAACGGTAGGGAGTATTTATCTACAGAAATGAAAAAATATTGTATTGAAAAAGGGATTACTTACCGTTTAACTGTACCAGGAACCCCACAACAGAATGGTGTTTCAGAAAGAATGGTTAGAACTATAACTGAAAAGGCTCGTACTATATTAAATGGTGCTAAATTAGATAAAGTTTTTTGGGGTGATGGAGTTTTAACTGCCGTCTATTTAATTAATATAACACCAACTAAAGCTTTAAAGGAGTTTCAAACACCATTCGAGGTTTGGCATAATAGGAAACCTAGTATAAAATATTTAAAAGTTTTTGGTTCTACTGTATATGTTCACAATAAAACTAGTACGTCAAGATGAAAAGTCTTGGAAAGTAATACTGGTGGGCTATGAACCAAATGGGTATAGAGTGTGGAATGTAGAATGCGAAAAATATGTTATAGTAAGGGATGTTATTGTTGATGAGACAACTTTCACGCAAACCAGGCCTGTCTTAAAGCCTAAAAGGAATAATATTGAATATTCCTATAATAAAACTGATACATCTAAATCAGTGTCATTAAAGTCTCAGGAGCCTAGTAGCTCTAAATCAGATAATGATAAATCTGATTGTAAGCGACGCATTATAAAAATTATTATGTTAAATATAAAAGTATAGGTAAACGGTTCGTAATGGATGTGAAGAGGGCGCGGGCGGAGGGGGGGATGCATAGATTACGTGCTTTTGTTCGCGAGAGCGCGCCACTTCATACTCATCACGAGCCGCGAGCCGACTAGATCAAATTTTCGACTTTTCAGTTACCTACGCTATAAAGTGGTCTTCGAGCCGAATTATACTGTAACATCTATGTTTACCACACCTCCATCACCTAAAATGGTCAAAACGCGAAGTACAGTGCGTAAAGAACGCTAAATGTCGAAACATACGGAAGCGTCGACCAGCCAACCGTCAACTAACCAGCCGAACGTGCAGACAGCTGAAGAGTCTGAAAATAGTACACTAATTAAAAAGGAAAATATAAGAAAAAACCTAGATAGTACTGTATTGCAACCTGAAAAGTGTAAAAAGGCAGGTGGCACGCCCATTGAAGTACCCACATCTAAAAAAAGTGAATCAAAAAAATCATCATCTTCGTCTATAAAGGCTCGAAAAGCTAAGTTAGAATTATTGGCTGCAGAAGCTAAGGCTAAAATACAGATGGAATTAATTGACAAACGGTTGGCAACCGACATAGCAGATCTAGAAGATGAGCAAAGTGAAGCTCGAGATAATTACTCACATAGTACGGTGAACAGGTGGCTAGAACGCAGTCAGCAAGAAATGGAAAAGGTGCAGCCAGTCAGCGAGCATGGTAATGATTTAGGCGAGCTGCATCACCCAGGGTCAGTTCACCCTGGAACTTCACATGGAACAGTCCAGATGCTGGCTAGTGCACTAAGGGATCTCGCCGCCTCCTCCAACAATACTACTTCTAACGCTAAACTACTGAGCCGCTTAAGCACGCCTCGAGACTTACCTGTTTTCTCCGGCGACCCCATGGAATGGCTGCAGTTTAAACAAGCATATGAAGGGTCAACTGAAGTGTGTAATTTCAGCTCTAAAGAAAACCTGTGGAGAATACGTAAGTGTCTTTGTGGACCCGCCAGGGATGCTGTGGCAGCCCTCTTAATCAGTACCACAGAACCTGAGAAAATAATGGCTACATTAGAGCTACGATTCGGTAACCCCGACGGCATTGTGATTAAAATTATGCAAGATATAAAAAAGCTGTACCCAATGTCACAAGATTATCAGAAGGATATCGTTGCATTCTCAGTAAAAGTACAGAACTTCATTGAAGCTATTAGATCCGTCAAACGCGATGAATATCTACAAGGAATGAGTATAGTGTCGCTCATTTTGTCTAAATTACCTACAGCCCTACTCTCAAAATGGTCAGACTATAGTTTCCCGCTTATCACCGAGGGCAAGAAGTCACGATTGGATATTTTAGCAGATTTCTTACAAGAAGAAGCGGTGAAAATCTCGACGACATCTGATATTCATCTAATCGGCAATAACTTCAACCGCGTACATAATACGGTGCTAGTGACAACAGACAATTATGACTTTAAGTGTTTATACTGCCGTGTTTCTAAACATAAACTAACAGAGTGCAAGCGCTTTAAAAAATCACTGCGAAAAGATCGGTGGCGTCACGTTAAACGACACGGCATCTGTTATAAGTGTTTACTATCGCGTCACGATCGAGATACATGTCCGGCCGCGCCGTGTGATATCGAAAACTGTGGACAGTCGCATCGTCGGTTATTACATTACCCTATAACAAAAGACATTCGTTCCCCGAGTAATATAAACATTACGGAAATAACAGAAAGTGCAACAGTGACAAACATTAACTTATCTCAGTGTAAAGTCTTTTTAAAAACCGTGACTATCAATATCCATGGGCCGAACGGTGTAATTAGTGCAACCGCTTTGTTAGACGACGGTTCGACCGTATCGTTAATAGATTATGAACTTGTGAAAAAACTTGGACTATATGGACATAAACAAACTATGCGTGTGAGTGGTGCGTGGAACAGTAGCTCATTAGAATGTGTTTGTGAGATAGTAGACTTAAACGTGTCAAACAAAAACGGAACTATATTTCCTATCCGCGTGAGAAGTGTAAAAGACTTAAACTTACCTGTACATGATTCAACGTCGATTGATCTTACTAATTATGAACATTCTATACCTGACATAAAAAATTGTTTAAATAATGAACTCTGTAAACCTAAACTGTTAATTGGTCAAGATAATTATGATTTATTGTTACCGCTTCAAATAATAAAATTAAAAAATAGTAAATTATATATTACACGTACTGAGTTAGGCTTATGCATTCATGGATGTTTACCCGAGGCATCCCCGCTCCACCAGACTCCGCCCATTAAGCGAGTACTTCATTCAGCGTTATTCATTACTAACGATTCAGATAAAGAAAACGAAAATAAGTTACAATTATTAAAAGAAATTAATCAGCTGCGTATACCGAGACATTATATGACGGCCGCAAGGGTAAACGAGACGGAGCTACACTGCACTTCCGACACGAATGCGCATACGTCACCCGAGCGGCCGCCGTTGCCAGTGTCTTGTGTTAGTAAATCTGTTGCGCCTAACGATCAGATAACATCGTGTTATACAAATCTACAGCTACATATATTTTGTGACGCTTCGACTAAAGCAATGAGCGCCGTAGCTTACTGGCGTTGGACAGTGAATAATCGCTATTATGTTACGTTCGTCGCGAGTAAATGCAAAGTTGCTCCGCTTAAATATCAGTCAATACCTCGCATGGAATTACAAGCTGCACTGCTTGCTGTGAGATTAGCAGATACTTTATGTAAAGAACTTAAACATAAACCTTACAAAAGATATTTCTGGTGTGACTCAAGTGTTGTTCTTCATTGGATTCGAAACAATACGCGCAATTATACAACGTTTGTCGCTTATCGCCTAGGTGAAATAGATGAATTGTCAAAACCAAATGAGTGGCGTTACATACCTACGAAACTTAATATCGCGGATATCGCCACTAAGGAGACTTGTGATTCATCAGTGTTAAAAAATGAGTGGTTTTATGGTCCGGCGTTTCTTCGTGATCGAGATACTGAATGGCCAGTTGACACACAGCTACCAGAGATGCCCCATCTGGATCTCGAATATACTATGACCATGCAAACATACAAAAAACCAAAACAAGGTTGCTACAATGTTCAGCAGCACGCGTCGCTAAAGTACCTATTGATGTTGAGTGCTGATGTAGCACTGGGGTGGAGATATTGTAAGCGACGCATTATAAAAATTATTATGTTAAATATAAAAGTATAGGTAAACGGTTCGTAATGGATGTGAAGGGGGCGCGGGCGGAGGGGGGGACGCATAGATTACGTGCTTTTGTTCGCGAGAGCACGCCACTTCATACTCATCACGAGCCGCAAGCCGACTAGATCAAAATTTCGACTTTTCTTTTACCTGCGCTACACTGATGTCATAAGTAACAGTCCCGCAAAATTTCGCAAAATTAGTGTTGATAATTTAACTTCACAATTAGATAGTAATCTTAACCAAAACACTAATAACAACTTCAACGCGGATTACTCGAGCCCTATACACTCGAGTAACATAAATAGTATATATACATTACTGTATAATATATCCATGTATAAAGATAAAATATTGTACATATAGTACAAGAAAGTAAATATAGTATAAGAATAAGTATAGTACGAATCTTAGATACAATAAGCAAATAGTTGATAAGAATAAAAGTACTAAAATGGATTGTAAGCAAAGTTTAACGCATATGAAATAGGAACTGTAAAATAGAACATTAATAAAATACAGTAGGTACCATCAAAGAAATTTAAATTAATAAAACAAAATTGTAGAAAAAGTCTAAACCCTTATGGTTCATAAAAGATAAACAAATAGAAATTGCTTAAAACCCCACAATTGGTTAAAACCCCAGCAGGCATGGACGTGCCTATAGAGGCTTGTTAGCCCCACGTCCTAGCGGAGCACACCGTACACAAAGCCGAAGCTGTGGATCAGCCAAATCCGTCATTAAAGCAGCAAATAAAGAGAGTCTACCCCAGGAGGGTACCGATGTGCATATCCGTCGGGAATCCCTCCACGCTACGGCGTGCTGCCACACGAATTCTGGGGGGGGCAATTTCTGCTTTTGTGATGCCGGGGTGGAGCCCGAGAAGGGCGGAGGTGTCGATGGGCCCGAGAAGGGCGGAGTAGATGTTGAGCCCGCGATGGGTGGAGTTAAGGCAGGGCCCGCGAAGGGCGGAGATGAGATTTTACCCGGGAAGGGTGGAGTTAAGGAAAGGCCTGTAACGGGCGGTGTCAGGGCAAGGCCCGCGAAGGGAGTACCTACTAAAGGTCCTACTGCCCATAGCTGCCGGAGTCAGTCTGGGTCACCGGAAGAAGACAAAGTGCCTAAGGCAACAGGCAAAGTCAGAGCTGAGCCAGAAACTGGCGGAGGAAGAAGGAGGCTCGTGAAGGGTGTAGGCAGCGTGCCTGCTAAGGGTTCTCTGACCCAAAACCTCCAGAGTTCGTCAGGATCACCGGAGGAGGAAAAGAGGCCTGATACGAAAACTACAGCTAATCGCGGGAGAGGTCGACCACCCACCACAGGCCAATACGTGGGACTGGCCGAAGCCCAGCGAGCCCTCAATGAGGCTAGGAAGGAGAAGCTTAGGCTCATAGCCGAGAAAGAGGTGGCGGATAAGACGTTGGCGCTTAAGACCAGAGCGCAGAGAGTAAGCCCACGCATAGCCACGCCAGGTAAATCTAAAGCTGGAATGACAGAGGAGACGGATACAGCAACGGAGCTCCAGGGGAAGATCTCAAGTAGCCTGGAAATTATAGAAATGGTTGCCACGAAATCCGGCAACTTAAAAGGTGTTTTTATTAAGGCGCTTAAGGAAGCGTCGCACACTATTGCAGGTGCCATGGAAACCTTATCACGACGCACAGCAACCGAAGAGGTGGCACAGCTCCGTGCAAATAACGAGAAGCTACAGATGGAGGTGACTGGGCTTAGAAAGGAAGTGGCAGAGATGAGGTTGGAACTAGAGAGATCTCGCACAACGCCACAGACACAACCACCTTCTGGGATTCCAGTTCAGAGTACGCGCGTGGTCGCGCCGCTGGCAGTCTCCCAGGGACAGGACGCGGCTGTCACAACACCAGAGACCATGCCACTGGACACGGAAGAACTGGTGCGCTCTATTACGAGTATGGTGCAGGTTGGCACCATGGTGAGTGCCCGTCTCGAGGCACTGGAGACCCGGCTGCTGCCAGAGGAACGAATCCCATCGCCAGTGCCCGTGGATGCTTCTAATCCCACCGTCACTGCCACTACTCTGATGGCTCCGGCCAATCCTAGTCCGAAGGCGCTCAAGAAGAAGAAGAAGTTGTGTAGTTGAGCCTAGGAGGAGTTTGTTATGATGAAACTGATAATGATTATTTAATGCATGCTCAATTTTTATGTAATATACCTAATTCATATAACGAAATAAAATCTCATCCTGATAAAATATTATGGGAAAATGCAATTCAAGATGAAATAAAATCACTTTTAATCAATAACACCTGGACGTTAGTTCCAAAACCAAAAGATAAAAATATAATAGATTGCAAATGGGTTTTTAATATTAAAAATAATGAATTCGGAAAACCCATAAGGTATAAAGCCCGTTTAGTTGCCACAGGATTCAATCAACAATATCTATGTGATTATATTTTTTTTTTTTTTATGAGATTCTGTGACAAACGAGCAGACAGACCACCTGATGAAAAGCAGTACCTGTCGCCCATAACACCTACGGTTCATGCACTTAGGTTTTAAGTAACAAAAATGCAGAACCGCAGGTGCGTTTTCACTGTGAGGACTAAGATGATATGCCTCTTGCCTGTAATTGCGCTGGCTACCTTATCCTTCAAATCGGAACACAACAATGCAATCATTGTTGCTTGGCGGCAGAAATAGATAAGGGGGATATAATGAAACCTTTGCACCAGTTGCAAGAATAGCTAGTTTTATATTTATTGTTGCCTTTGCTAATCAATTTGATTTATTAATTCACCACTTAGACGTAAAAACAGCATTTTTAAATGGTAACTTAAAAGAGGAAGTATATATGAAAGTACCTGAGGATATATTAAGTAACAATGATTGTGTGTAAACTAAATAAAGCCTTGTACGGACTTAAACAAGCAGCTAGATGTTGGTTTCAAGTTTTTGAACAGGTGCTAAAAGAAAGAAAATTTCAAAATTCCTCTGTTGATAGGTGTATATATATTTTAAATAATGGTAACGTGAGTAAAAATGTTTACTTAATTAATTCTTACAAATGTTATCTTTATAATTATATGGTCTGGTCAGGTTTTCCTGTGTTTTCCTGATCCTTAGCAACAAATGTTGGACCACAATGATTGTAATACTCCCAGGGAAGCATTAGGAAGGTTTCTGTGATCTTAGATATAAATAATATGTTATCGATTAATTTTTGAGGGGGCGTGTTGGTATTATTGACTTTTAATATTCAAAAATTAATCTTAAATAAATAAGTAATTGTTATGACTAATTGGCAAAACGTATATAAACTGTGTAACTTTGCTATTCTCTCTCTGTTATCATCTGTCTCTTAGAGTGTTACTATTTGATCGTGTTATACCTTCCTAGTGCTCATCGTAATAGTTCAAAATATAAAGAACAGTTATAAAGTGAAGTGTTTCGTTTCATTAGTAACTTTAAGTCCATAACCCAATACCCTCATTCACTTACTACTAGACATGTTATTATTGCCGAAATAGATGAGGACATTATAGAAAACACACCTCCCGACCAACAGCTGTCTTACAGAAGACACGTAAGTTTTATTAGTTAAAGATTAGTTTTTAGCAAGTAGTTAGAGCGCTTCAAAAAAAAATTCTTAATTTTAATGTTTATCTTTCAGCAATTCAATAATCTTTGAAAAGAGTTAGATAAAGCTCAAAATTATTACACGTCTCCTATATATACTGATGAGAGTGATATTGACCTAAGCGACACAGATCTAGTGTTGCCCAAATGCAAGAACAAGACGAGACTTGGCCAGTCTTGGTCTTGGTCTTGCGCCAATACACCTGGTCTTGGTCTTGGTCTTGGTCTTGCGCTCCCAGTCTTGGTCTTGGTCTTGGTCTTGCAGCAAGAGTCTTGCAAGTCTTGCAATTACCTATTAGACTATTGCTATTTATTAAAGTTTACTTTAGATCTTTAGAATTAACATAGCCAAAGCAAAGAACAATCAGATTAATAAATGTCTGAAGATTTGATAAAAAATTTGATAACCGCCACATGGTTATCAACTGAGCTATATGCCGTTTTCCATGGGAGTAACTGTTTCTTAATAAACATTTACGCTTTATAAGCTTACATGTGCTAAAACATAGCGGACCCCGGGCGCCAGAGCGCTGGCTTTGGTCGCGACTGGGATTAACGCTGGGATGATGATGATGATGATGATGTGCTAAAACATGTAAAAAACAAATTATCAAGCCTCCGTGGCGTAGTGGGTGATGAGCCGACTGCGAAGCGTGAGGTCGTGGGTTCGATCCCCACCCAGGATAAATCTTTGTGTGATGAGCACTACGATTTATTCTGTGTCTGGGTGTTATTTGTCTATAATATGTATGTATTTAAAATTATATATGTATGTTTATCAGTTGGGATCAGATGGCCGTGTGTGAGATGTCCCAGGATATTTATTTATTTACAATAAATTGACTGTATTTTAAAGAATCTCTCTAGAAAGAGATTGAACCCTCAACTTATATGAAATTTAATAAAAGAGTTTTACGATTTATCATTTATTTCAATAAAAAAAAAATACAACACAAATCAAATAACATAACAGTACACAACAGCTTTGTCATTAGGTTCTGTTACTTTATATCAATTCTTTTGACCAAGAATTAATACAAAGTAACCATCTGGCTGACTCATCACTTAACCTATTTCTATGTTTTCTAATTACTAATGATGCTTTAGAAAATAATCTCTCAGCAGGTACTGAAGTTGCAGGTATTGAGAGAAAATCACGGGCCATCTTCGATAAAGTCGGATACTCTGTCTCATGCGTCCTCCACCAATCTAAAATGTCTTCCGAGCTGCCAGCTCTTGGTTTTCTCAGGTACTCCTCCAACTCGTTTATCACTAAGCCTTGAAGACAAGATCCAGATGACGTCGAGGGACAATCATACAGTTTATCAAAGTCTATTACGTCTTCATCTTCATCAGATACCTTATTTTCTTTTCTTGGTAATTCCAGAGACTTGTTCAGTGAGTGTAGACTGTAGTATTCTTCATAAAGTTCATTGAACTTGCGCAGGCTTTCTGTTTTAAGTTGCTTCCCCCATACTGTCAGGTCAAAAGTCTGAGCCTTATGCCTTGGGTCTAAAATTAAAGAAGTACAATAAATCCAGTTGCTCTTCTTATAATGTTTAAGCATTTTGTCTCGAGCTGCTTGGAAAGCCAGAATGAGCCTTTCATCCACTTCAGATCGATTAGGTTTCTCATCTAACTGTTTTACCATGGATTCAATTTTATCGAGCAAGAGATTGAATGATACAATGACTAGCGGTAATGTAACATATTTTTCTCCACCAAGTTTTGTACTTAAAAGTTTAAAGTTTATTAGAAACTTATGTATTTTTTCGAGTATTTGCCATTCACTAGCTGTGATTTGAAAATCATTCAATTCGGTGACAGAACTGCACAATATGTTAATGCCCGCTCTCACTTTTAAACCAAATCCAATCATATCATGTGTGGAATTCCATCTCGTTGTACAGTCAAGAATGGGATTCAGATTTGATGGCACGCCAGCTGCTTCACAAGCAGACTGAAACTTCTTCTTCACTATTTCACTTCTTTTTATTTTACTGGAAATACTGCGCAGCTTTGTTACAGATGTACGCGAATCAGCAATATTTGGTGCATATTCTTCATCTTCTTCATCATCCTCAGTTTCGTCTGCATAGTCTTCATACTGCTGATCTTCCGCGTTAGTGTCAGTCTCACAGTGTAATGCTAAGGTCTTTAATAAATCTTGTACACCAAGGTTTAAAATGTGAGCAAAGCACCGGAAATGTTGATTGTCTGAATCAAAGTGTGGTGGCAGCTGTTTGCCTAGTTCATACATAAATTTGGTATTTGCAGTTGCGTTGTCGACCGTGATACCTTGTATTTTATCAATTATGTCATATTCCAATAAACATTCGTGGAAAATCGTTGCAATATCTTCCCCAGTATGTCGACCGCGTGATGGTATAAAATCAAGAACTACAGATCGATACTTCCATTCGTTGTCTATATAATGCATAGTAACCCCGTAGTAACTCCTACCAGCAATTGACGTCCACCCATCAATAGTAAACGACATTTTAGATGATAATTGTTGAAGTCGTTCCTTGAGATTCAATTGGAGCTCTTCAAATCGCTCTTTGACTTTCCTTCTAAGTGTGGACCTTTTAACACCATATTCGGGCAAATACGTCGAAAATATACTTGTGTAGCTTCGTCATCGAAAAATGAGAAGGGAAGATATTTTTTCACCACCCAATCAACTGTAGCTATCGTGATGTTGTCATTCCTGTTTTCCGACTGAAATAAAACAATAAATCTGTGTTATTATTTAAAACATACTAGGTTTGAGCGTTTAGGAGGAGGAGGTTTGTTGTTGTTAAATTGAGGTTTGTTATATTAAGGTTGCACTGTACTGTAATTTACCAAAATAAAGTACTTAGTTGTTTACAGGGCGATTATGAAAACAAATGAAAATATGAGTGTTTTATAAAAAATATTTAACACGATAATTACATACTTAATATGGTGTTATGTAATTAAATAAATAAATATATTCGGACATCTCACACACGGCCACCTGATCCCAAACTAAGCAGAGCTTGTACTATGGAAATCAGACAACTGATAAACATACAGATAAATTCTAAATACATACATATTATAGATAAATAACACCCAGACACAGAATACATCATCGTGCTCATCACACAAAGATTTATCCTGGGTGGGGATCGAACCCACGACCTCTGGCGTAGCAGTCAGGGTCACTAACCACTAGACCACAGGCCCGTCAGTTGTGAGATAAGTAAATTTATTCTTACCTGTCCACTTCTTCCAGCAGTTACGAAAAAGCTTGCGATATCTCCGCTTAATTTTGGTTTAACAGGAAGAAATATTTGTGATTCCTTTTTGTGGAAAGATATTAGATGTTTCCTTAAGCCTGAAGTGTTTCTGTTTTTCATTTTTATTTCAACTTTTTTATGTTGGCACAATTTACACAAGGCAGTTTGGGATTGGGATGCATGAATTATTTCGAAAAACTCCTCAAATTTGCTTTTGTGTCTTTTAGATCTGTAACTCTCATTACTCGGACTAGAACAATTTGAATCTTCGTCCCTCATATTAAATTGTAGACGTGATACGTTTTCCGTAAACAACAAGAATTAGTAAAAACTATTATTACGTTAGACTCGAAGCACAGCTCAATTAAAAATGACTGGAATTAAAATAATTCCTTATTATATAGTACATTTCCTTGCTTTCTACCGCGCGGCCACGGCACGTGCCAACTCTATTAAAAGGATGCCGCCGTAAATCAAACGACGCCGCGTGCGGCGTTCAAACACAGATTAAATACCTACTTGTATAGATGCGTGACATTGTCCAATCACTATTCTTTACATATAAATGAATGTTTTGTCGTACATCTATACTAATATTATAAAGCTGAAAAGTTTGTTTGTATGTTTGATGACAGAAGTTTTAAAATAAATAAATAAATCCTGAACGTCACTATACCTCCAAAGTTACTATTCCTCGTGGACGAAGTCGCGGGCACTGCTAGTAAATACTTACTCTCATCATCTCCCTCAGAGATATTCGGGCTCATAAGCAATACAAAAATCGTATTGCAGGCTTTTTATTTTAAAAGTAGGTAGGTACGCTTTTTATATTATTTTATTAGTTTTGTAGAATTTTTTTACACGTTTCAAGTATGTTTAAAAGTGGCTACAATATTTATCAAACGGGTGATATTTGACCACATTTTTGCTATTTTTTCTTGTAAAAAATTAAGAAATTTAAAAAATATTTTGACTAAATGTACAATAATAGTACCTAAGTATTTAGTTTAAACCCATATAATCAACTAGCAGTCACTCTCGACTTCGTCCCCGTGGCTTATTCGTCCTTGCCGAGTTTCATACAAACTTTTATAAACTATCCCGTTTTTACAACATTTTTTATTACTGCTCGGCTCCTATTGGTCGTAGCGTGATGTTATATAGCCTATAGCCTTCTTCGGTAAGTGGACTAACCAACATAAAAAGAATTTTTCAATTCTGGCCAGTAGTTCCTGAGATTAGCGCGTTCAAACAAACAAACAAACTCTTCAGCTTTATTATTATAGATAAGAAGATATTATACTATATACTTACTAGAACAAATTATTATGACATCTACTACCTATCCTTACCATTATCTAATCATAATACTACTTGCGTGATCAGTATAATGTATGTATTCGTTTCCATTATAAGCACACTGAAACTTATTTATTCTTTGGAACACCTGTGCCCTTAAAACTATACCTAGGTTCTATGGCGGCAATCAATTAGTGTCAAATGTTGTGATTTCGGCGCGGCGGCACCGATTGTTGTATGTGAATTCAAAAGAAGCCGCCGCCACGTGTATCATCCCCATGTACTTCCGAAAAGCGACAAATTTCTTTGAGACGTCAGTACAAAACCTTTGATGCCGCATTATCAAAGTGCCGATGTAAAAACAAAACTATGCATGCACTCTGTTTGATTTTAATGGATATTTTTTTATTCGCTATGTATGCTTATGGTAGGTATTGGTCGTAATGCGAATAGGTCCAGTTTTTCATATTCTTTGATACAGTTTTTTGCGTCTCATAGAATTCCTAAGCGTACCTATACACCGAACTGTTATTCCTAACTACTCCGTGAAATAGCGCTAAGTCCTAGCTGCAAGACGCAAGAGTCTTGCGGAATTAGTCTTGTTCTTGCTCAAGTCTTGCATGGTCAGTCTTGGTCTTGGTCTTGCTAAAAATACGCGGTCTTGTTCTTGGTCTTGGTCTTGCAAAAATGCAAGACCAAGACCAAGACTGCAAGACCAAGACTGAATTTGGGCAACACTACACAGATCCCACATATGTAAATATTGAACCTATAAAAAAAGGAACTATTTTTTTGACCAATCGAGCTCTTCTACCAGTTCTTCAAATTCAAGAAGATCGACTCTGAAAAAAGGGCACAAACGTATCAAAAATACTCGTCAATGGAAACAGAATAAAATTAAACGTATGCGTAATAAGGGAAAAGCATATGCATCGCAGTCTAAAACTCAAAGCAGGCTTAAATGTACTACAAACATAAATTTTTATTAAAGGGCCAAACGCAAAATGAGGCTGATAGCGTTCATGGACTTATAGAGAAGGAAATAAAGAAAAACTTAAAATCAGGCCCAATCTATACACCCGACCAGTACATTGCTTTAATTAGTCACAACCTCCATTAATTGTGCATGAGATGAATTATCAATCATTTGTTGATTTGAAAACATTACAAGAAGAATGGGGATACAATTATACAATAAATACAGCTGGTGAGAACTTTAATTGGAATTAAATAAAAAACCTAAAAATAACTAAAGAAAATCCAACCTTATTTTTCTACAAGACATCATACAAGGATAAAGACTTTAAGAAGGTTAATGTAAGAAATAAAAGGAAGAAAATGAAAGTAACAACAGAAATAGCACTTCAAGCAGCCTATTTTAATACACAAGAAATAAGTGAAAACAAGAAGAAAGATTTGAGGGAGCTGATTTCAAAGGCACTAATCCCTTCTTTTTATGTAGGATTTTTTAATAATATAAATACTTAAGTATAATATTTTTGTTAACTTTTAAACCGGATCTCATTATATTTGATTTTTCAGAGTGATAAGAAAACCAAAACAACTATATTTAATTATGGAAGACTGAAAGATTTTTAATAAAATATA
Organism: Argynnis bischoffii washingtonia; assembly: GCA_033884665.1. Taxonomy (NCBI): domain Eukaryota; kingdom Metazoa; phylum Arthropoda; class Insecta; order Lepidoptera; family Nymphalidae; genus Argynnis; species Argynnis bischoffii. The sequence continues at coordinate 9,521,377 of CM066624.1, read as the reverse complement.
TTTAATTTTTAATTAAAAGATTGTAGATAGATTTTAGTTTTTGTTTTGTTTTGATTGATACTAATATTAATAATATATTCATATTCATTCTATAATATAATTTATATCTTAAGTTTAATTAGTTAATAATTCTATTACAAAGTACTTTGAAGTATTTACAGTAGTATTTTAAATACCTCCACCGAAGCATTTTGATTGTTTTATAAGACTGATAAGTGATAATATACTAGTGTTACCAAACCATTTTTTCAATAAAAAATGGAAAAATATTTCTTTATTTTATTAAAAATAATACCTGTAAATTTTATGAATTAAAATTAAAAAAGAATAATCGGGAAAATGTCTTTGACAATTTATGCCTATTTCTGAATACCGTAAAAAATCGAAAAATTTCATTTGCTAATAAAATAATTTTAATTTAAAACTGCAATATCTTCAATTATTCCGTTTACATCAAAATTATTTGATTACCATTTTAGTTAAAAGTGACATAAGTAGGAACTTTTTTTAAACACTTCTTTATGGTTTATTCTTCATCTAAATATGATAATTTTTTACCTCATTCTAAAACCTTATTAATTAAGCTACACATATCTATTTTTGTAATTGACCAAAACCATCTATTTATTTTTTTATGATTTTTTGAAATCATCAATCTAGACATGTCAAATTTTAAATGCGATTCCCCACAAAATTGTAATTTTGAGTTAATTCAGTTTATGAATAAAGGTGCGATAAGACTTTATGCTTTGTAGCTAAATAAAGTTACATTTTTTTATTGTTAACTAGCGACTCACGCTCGCTTCGCTCGCGTTCGACCCTAAGTACGTTTTCATGGTTAGCTATGTTTATACATAAATAGTAGCTTGCTACTTCTAAGACATTCATTTAAATTATATAGCGATTTACCCTCGCTTCGCTCGAATGTGCACGCCGTACGCAGATTTTAGTTTTTTATAAAATAGTTTAAATATTGTACGGAGGCGGGTGTTGATATCTGCAACGCAGTTTATACTTTTGCAGTATCATCGTAGCCATTTTTTTAATGTATATATATAAGAATTGTTACTAAATAAATAAATTTCATTTCATTTCATTTCATTTTGTTCACAATTTCATGGGTTTTAATTTTTTTTCGCAGAATTCTGATGCTTTTTCTAAAATAAAAGTAGCCTAAGTTACTCCTTATAACAACAATTATAGCTGTAAATATCATTAAAATTGTGTTTTTGGATTTGAGTTGGCTCTTCGCAAGCGCAGTACTAAGCAACAGATTTAGAGTTCGATTCTCGGGTCGAACAAAGTACTATTAGATTTTTCATGAAGAAATTTTTACCATGGAGTCTGTAATTGTGCCCGGTTAAAGGCAACGTTGGTGAGATGTATATGTAAGAATAATACAGCCTTGTCTAACCCTTAGAAGAATAAAAGGCTCGAAGTTATATTATTATATAATCAAAAATTGCTACGGAAAACAGGCACGCCACATACAAAAATTTTGACTGACGTAAGTTCCAAAGACATTCCTCTCATGAGAGCACCTAATGATGGGATACAAGTCAAGTACATCTTTGACAAAAATACAAAATAGAGCTAGAGGAAGACAAACGTGAAGATCGTGACTCCAAGAACCTTAGAATCTTCACGGACGGCTCAAAAACAAAATCAGGGACAGGCTGCGGTATCTTCTCTGATGACCTAAACATAAAAATTTCACTACCTCTAGGAATCTACAACACGGTGTTTCAAGCTGAATGTGTAGGCATCCTTGAGGCAGCTAGAACAATTGCGAAAAAGGACGTCAAAGACTTCTCAATCCGCATACTATCAGACAGCATGTCAGTACTACAGGCATTAAATAGCAACTCTACCAATTCACGTATGATCTATGAATGTCATAACGCCCTGACAAAGGTAAGTGACCATAACGACGTCACCATACAATGGATCAAGGGCCACAGCAACTCGTGGGGCAACGATAAGGCTGATGAGCTAGCAAGAAGAGGCTCGGACATGAGAGCCATAGGACCCGAACCCATAGTGGCGTTACCTTCTTGCTGGCTCAAAGGCCAAATACGACAACGCACACGACGATTACATAATAACTTATGGCTCGAAGTTGTAGACTGTAGACAGGCGAAGAAGTCGCTTCCCACCATTGACGCTAAAACGACTAAACGTCTAATGAACCTTAGTAGACCACAACTCAAGCAGATAACCGCGGCCCTTACTGGCCATGGACCATACAATAAACATCTATTCAACTTAGGTATAACTGACAGCCCACTTTGCAGGGCCTGCATGAGGGCAGACGAAACGGCTGCACATGTAATCTTGTATTGTCCAGGTGTAGCGACGTACCGGGCTCAACATCTTGGCACCCCTAGCACACTCCCGGAGGTCTTCAGCAAGACAAAGAGATTGCTAAGATTCCTGAAGGAGCTGGGTTGGCAAGAGTAACAAGAGTAAACTTACTTCCCACACACGCAAAATAGGCGCAAAGTCGTCGAGTTGCGGAAACAAGCCCGATTTACCATACCATACCATACCATATATTATTATATAAGTTATATTGGATTTTTAAGTTTACAGAATCACCGGTGCCACTTGAAGCTGAACAGCAGTGGGATTTATACCAGACAACGTTTGGCCAATCTTTTAATAATAGTAGCAGAAGTATTGATAGTAGTTCTATACCAAGTATTCACGAGGCAACATCTATCAATTTAAATAGTATCAGTTCAACTGCAATTTTACTCTCGACTTCTACTTTTACGGCAAATGAAAACCCTGTTAGATGTATGGATTTAGAACCATGTGCTTAAGAAATTACACAGGAACCAGCTGATGGTACCAGGACTATTGTCATAGACGATGAAATAAAACAGGGAGTTTTAAGGCATGTCAAAAACTTCTTCAAAGAGTTCTTAAAAACACAATTTAGCGAAAGAAAACATTATACTCACTTACTCACGGACCTACAGGAATGCAAGCAACAAATTACAACTAAACACTTAGAATCGAAACGTATTTATCCCAATAACTCACAGAAATTTCTATTTCAAATTAGAGAAATGATAGGACACACAGCAGCCATGGAGGAATTAGCCCTCCATCATTTCCAGATGGGTTTGATACCCCGTATATCAAATATAGTCAGATGTAAATCGCCAAAAACACTTAACGAAGCCGTAAACATTGCAATATCCGAAGAGAAAATTCAACAATTTTTATTTAGACAGAGCTCGTCTAGCACACGTCAAGGACGGTCTAATACTCCAAGGCCAAACTTCCAATTTGTACCTCGCAATCAGAATCATCCACTTACATCGAACTCTAACCAGATAAAGCCTAAATCAAGTTCCTATTTCAATCGACCTTCTAATACAAATCTTGAAGAAGAAGGTTATGACACTGTAGATGCTGAATCAAAAAACGAGTAACTGTCTCGACCCGGTGTCGTACGGGACCAAACAATTTCAAAATCGACACCGCAAGCTTAATTTGTAGATCCAAATTAACTATGCCATATAGAAATCACAAGATCAATATGGCAAAACAATTGCAACCATCGCTACATGATGGTCTGCCAAAATCCACTGTATCCGTGCAGCAACATAGAGATGTTGATCTGCCAAAATTCACTGTATCCGTGCAGCAACACAGAGATGTTAATCTGCCAAAATCACCAACCTGTGCACAATGAAAGACAGCTAATAAACGTTTTGAAATCAAGCTGGGAACAAATTCCTCAAGAAACAGTGGTACACCTGGAGGAGAGTGTACCTTCCAGGCTTCAAGAGTGCATTAGAAAACGAGGAGGGCATACCAGATACTGACAAAAGTCACAAATCAACCAACACTTTATGGTTCTTTTTTCGCAAATTTTTTTTTTTTCCACTGATTATTTTTGCAAAAATGGGAATTTTTAGAAAAAGTGTAGTTAACATTTTTTTTTTGTTGTTTCTATCATTATTTTATGCTCTCTACGATAAAAATCAATTAATTTATCCTATCAAATCATTAATCAACCCTTAAACCTCAAGAATTCATAAGAATATTGTAAAAGCGAGGTGGCCCTTATTTTGTTTTGACTAGTATATTTATATCAAATTACCTCTTTTATTTTGCAGTTGAAACTCAGGATACAGCCGATTTAGGAGAAGCAGGTTCTGATACAGTTGCAAAATGGTCTCAATGGAAGCCCAACTCATTGAGATCTAGTAAACATCCTGGGGGTCAAGTCTGCTATTTTACATGAATTGTCATTATGGAACAATGCAATTATAATTCAATTACCATTGGTCCAAAATTTCGTAGCCTACTAAATTTACAATGGTCGATCAATGGTCTTGTAATTGGATTGTAGTTGAATTGCAGTTGGAAGGTAATCGGTATTGCCATTAGTTCAAAAAGCGTTCGCCGAAATGAGTTTTAGGCTAGATTCGATTATATTTGTAATTATAATAAATTATATAATTGATAAATCTATGTTTTAAAACTAAGCATTATGTAAAATTATCATAAAAAGCCAAAAAGACAAATTTTAAGTGCAATCTAAAAAATAAAACGTCCAAAATTAATAAGTTTTATCTGTAACTATCAAATTGACATTAAATAACAATGTCATTTGATATTTCAATTCTTTCGTGATCACTTGTAATTAGTCATTAACAAGAGAACTAAAAATTGAAATCATTAATTATGGTCTTATTCGAACAAATATCAGCATTGCTGGATTTTATGGAGAGCCAGCCCGAGCTAGCGCGAGGGCACTATAGTCGAAGTATCGAAGGACGCAGTCTAGCGAAGCGGCGTTGGGTGGAGTGCGCCCAAATTTTAAATTCTATTTCGGCAGACTGCCCCAGTAAATCACCAACTGAATGGCGAGCAGTAAGTAATGAAAACTTGCACTATTTAAACATGTTATATGATATATTCTCAGAATATTATTAACTAGCTTCTAACGGTTTTTTTAATAACTTTTAAATTGTAACGGCTTCGCTCGCGCAAATTTTAGTTTTTTAACTTAATTTTACGTAAGAATCAAACATACAAAATTTCACCTTTATCATATTAGTAGGATTCTAATATGCTTGAGTTTAATGCTGGTTTTTTCTTCTAGTTTTACAATGAGTTTAAACACAAACTAATACGAAAAATTAAACTCCAAAAGGGTGAAATGAGCGCTACAGGTAGGTAATTTATTCTTTTTGGCAGTTTATATATTGGCAGTTATTATATTTTATTTTCTAATTTAAGGTGGTGGTCCTGCAAAAAAAATTGCTTTAACGCCTCTGCAAGAGCGTCTATTTTGTATACTCGGCCGGGATATTGGGGAGCCTTTAGCTGGTGTACGCCATAATCCACCCTCTGTAAGCTTTATTGCATGAATAATATGTGACTGGTTATATTTTGCATCACTGCACTCCCTAATTTTATGTTCTGAGCTATCAACATAAACTTACTGTCATGTTTTGTTGCACATTGTTTGTTCTTTGTTTTCTAACTATTTCTATGCTTATTTCTCTGACTGCATGTTTTTGTTAAATAGCTAAATATATCTTTGCCTGCTAATCCTGCCATGGAAGCGGATGCTAGTACCAATGCAAGCACCACCAATAATTCTTTTTCGTGAGTGGTAACAAAAGCATTTCTAACTTTTCTTTTTAACAGTGCTTTAATTTACTTTTTTTTCATTCAATCATCGTATTGATTGCAAAATAAGATTTTATTTTTTTACAGAATATTAGAAGCAGTTGATGTGCAGCCTCTAATTGACCTGCAGCCAAGCGAACTGCAGCCTTCCAACAACCTACAGCCTCCAGCATCTCCTGACCTCTATACACCTCAAGCCCAGCCTAGATTAAATCAATTACCAAGACGTCGCAGAAGACCCACACGACATACCGAAGGTATTTCATGCGATTACTTTTTAATTAGCTGGCAGACCATTTGAAAGAGATATCGATGCATATATTTTTCTTCAGTGCATTAGCAATTAAAAAAAAATTGATCAAATTGAAACAACCAAATCATTGGTTGTTTCCTTTTTGCAGAGAGAGACCTTGCTGCTCTTGAAGCCTCCTAGGCCAGGCTTGAGCAGATTGAGGCCAGAAATGCTGAGGCAACTTTGGCTCAGGCCCAGGCAACAGAAAACTTGGCTGCAGCTATAGAGAGATTAGGGACTGCAACCAACCATGCTGCAGATAGGCTGGCTGCAGCCATTGAAAAAGTTGGGGAAATGATAAGCCTCATTGTTAAGCCACCCTCTAAAAAGGTTGCATTTTTTATTCATTTATTAAATATTTAAAAACAATTTAATCTTATATTACATTGAATAAACAGTAGTTTTTTTTTCAGAAACGTCGCAGGCTTATGTCATCTGAATCTGAATAAATATAATCTTAGACTCAAGGTACAATCTAGGGATGTTGTAGAACTTGTAGATTTTAATTTTAATATCTGTAACAAAGTAGTATATATTGTTGTTAATGAATAATAATAATTATTAAAACTAATACATAATTAGGGAAAATGACACTAGAGATGTGAGGTGGACCTTATATTATTCATACTTACTAATAATTTACGCATTTCTCCACAGCTTGTTGACGAGAGCCTGCTGCAGTGCCCTACCTTCAAGCAGACCTTGGTTCACTCTACGGCTTTGTGAATGCTGTCCTTCGATAGCACTTTCCATCTCAATCCTTGAATTATGTTCATCCTGAAATATACATTTCCTTTACACAAGTCTAAGAAATCAATTAAAACTACTCTCATGAAAAAAGCATATTATACAATTGAAGACTATATAAATGACAAAAAAGTCAAGACCAACAAAGAAGGTGGAGAAAAGTAATAATGGAGTTATTTGGTACAGCTCTTGTTAATGCCTGGATTGTCTATAATTTAATTAATGATGGGAATAAAATAAAAATATTATACAGGATGGGCCAGAAAGGAGTACGATTTTAAAAACTCTCTTGCGTTTGAAGCTTTAGAGAGGGGACTGCGCGGGTGGTGGGGTTAAGTAGCTTGGTTCTCGGAAATTTAGTCGCGATGGATCACTTCACCGGAGCGCAACGTGCATTCTGCGTTAAACATTATTATAAAAATCACGATTCGTGCGCTATTGTTCGGCGTTTATTTCGACGTGAGTTTGGATTACATGACCTAAATCAGTGTCCGAAGGAAAGCGTGATTCGATCGTGGGTCAGAAAGTTCGAAGCTAATAAAGACTAAAAATAATAATAAAGTAATAATTAAGACTCGATATTTTTATTTCATATCCCTAAAATACGCACTAGACTTCTCATATTCAGTGCGGCACAGGGTGCATTAACTCTGTATTTTAAATATAGCTACACATGCCAGTTGCAAACGAAGAGCTTCCTCAGGTGTCAGTGGAGGCACAGGTGCCTTTGTCTTGTTTGCAATATTGTGCAAAACGCAACATGCATTTACAATCTTGCCAGCAGTTACAGGATCGTAATGCAAAACGCGTGCTCCAAGCAAACATCTGAAAAAAGTTATTTGTAAATAATACACCTATCAATTAAACTACAATATTTGCTATGGTTTATTTGTATAGGACACCCTTTTTTATTTACCCTTTTTTTTATTTATTTTTAGGATTTTATTTACTTTACCTGAAACGTGCTTTCAAAACACCTATACAGCATTCAACTGTATTGCGTGCAGTCACATGCATTAAATAAAAATTGTGCTGCGGTGTCCCCTCTATGGTATTGAGAATTGGGGTCATCATGGTTTTCCTCAGAGGATAGCCACTGTCACCTGATAATCCAACCAATATTAACTCCATTACTGTGTTGGGTCATAAGGATTAAATACCTTTCATAAAATAATTTTAGTACCTAATAAAAACCCTTGTTCCCCATTTTCCGTGAGCTGAGTCAAGTGCTGACTGAGTGGGTGACTCTGCCATACACTTGAATCATGACAAGAGCCTGGGTTGCTGGCATCCATGGATAATATATTTAAATCAGAGTCGCAAATCTGTAAATTGAACAATTAGTAAATAATTAACTGATAGGTATATCATATTACCCTATAATATCTTAAAATACAATGTTAAAATTATTAAGTAAGTAAAAGTAATTGTAATTCATAACTATAAATAAGCATGTATGGAATAAATAAAGCTTTATTATTATATCATATTATTTTAAAATATAATTCCAGCTAATCTTACGATCATGACATTTAGGGGATGGAATCCCTTCCTGTTAAAATATCGCTCCTCATGAATATGTGGCCTTATTATTGCCACATGTGTTCCATCGATGCAACCCAGGACTCCTGGAATAGCAAATTTCTGATAGAACCTGAAAAGTCATTCTTATTTAGAAAGTACTCATGGTATAAGCAGCAAAATACAGTTAGGAAAAGTAACATTTCTCACTTAGCTTTGATGGCATTCCGTTCATCACGATTGATGGGCCATTTAACATACTTATTAAATTTGGCATTGAGTGCCTCCGTAACTTGCCTCACAGCTCTTGACACTGTCTTCTGTGAGACATTGTGTAGGGCACTCTGCCCAACTAAGGTCTGGTAAGATCCAGATGCATAAAATGCTAAAGCTATCAGAATCTGCAATAGAAATATGTAGGTATATATTTCTTTAATATCAACATCATGTATTCTTAGACTATAGTTATGCCTTTAGTGATAAGCAATGAAATTGAAGTTGTTTTCTAACCTTCGTCTCCGCCGATACTCCATCATTCCGACGTGGTCTTGGAATAAGTGGAGTTAGCTCCTCCACTAGCCCCCTTACAGTTTCCTTCCCGAGGCGAAATGTTTTCACAAATTCTACCTCGGAAATATCCTGAAAGGGGTTAATATTGCTCCTTAATAAGCGGCGGGCTCGACGGCGGTTTCTTCGCTCCGAACGCTGGCGTTCTTGAGCGTCAATCGTGTTAGCTAAGTTTAAAATGTTCCACTTTAGTCTAAACATTTTATTTAGGTTCACACACACACACTTCACAACTTAAAAATAATATTTTTTGTGATCCAACCATTAAACAAACATTGCTTTTATGCAATGACTGCACAATTGCACTTCAATGATAGTTCAATGGTCATTAGAACTGTCAAAATATTAACAGCCTACACAACACATTCGATCATTGACTTGTCATTATGTACGCGACTAACAATTGTTTGCAAATTTATCATTGGAGTGTCAGTGACACACCATCGGAAAACCATTGAACTAGTAGACTACTAAAATTGCAAAAAGTAGCAATTACGATGTCATTGATAGACAATTGTCACACAATTGCAATAGCAGACTTGACCCCCTGCTTATGTAGGTTGAACAGCACATAGTATTGTTTATTAAAATTCATAGTATACCTAATTGTTATTAAACAATATTCTTAATACTTATTTTTTATGCGATTCAGTGACAAACGAGCAGCAGCCAGACCACCTGATGGAAAGCAGTATCTGTCGCCCATAACACCTACGGTTCATGCACTAGGTTTTAAGTAACAAAAATGCAGAACCACAGGTGCGTTGTCACTGTGAGGACTAAAATGATATGCCTCTTGCCTATAATTGCGCTGGCTACCTTATCTTTCATACCGGAACACAACAATGCAATCATTGTTGCTTGGCGGCAGAAATAGATAAGGGTTAACCGGTTCTTAATACTTTACTTCGGCTCCAGGTAAACCCAAATCTAAGCGGCCGTTTGTAAAACTAGCAGATTCTAAAATGGAACTCACTCTATTACAGAAGCAAATTTTAGAAGAAGAGTATCAGAATAAAAAACTTCAATGGGCCTTTGAAGAAGCAAGGCAGTATAAAAAGGAAATTTGGGCGTTGGAAAAAAAGTTATTGCTTAAACTCTTGATTTTGTATTTTACTTTTTATTTCACATACTACAAAATATATATTGGGCTCATTATCTTAGCAAAAATTCAAAATACTCATTATTTTGTCCCTTACAGGACCATCCTGCATATTATTTCAATTAAATTCAGATTCTATTTCAATGTTTGCACTGTCATCATATTTATCATTTTCAAAATGAGCATCTTTCATATGAATTGCAGTATTGTGCAACACTGCACATGCTACAATTATAGACTGGAAACGAGACAAATGTAATATTATCTTTTTAGCTAGTTCAGGAAACCGATTTTTCCAGACACCATAAGTCCGCTCTACAACATTCCTACTTCTTATTTGTAATTCATTGTAGAGATATTCTGCTGGTGTAAAAGGATGTTGAAGTGGTGTCAAAAGATAAAATGTATTTTTATAACCTTTACCACCAACAATCACACTATTACCAAATTCTCTATTCAAAAACCTTGGTTTTATAAATGTATTGTTAAATAATTGTTTGGTCATGTGTTGCTCCAGGCCACCTAGCCACAATATCCATCATTTTCAAGTCTGTACTAACTATTGCTTGAACATTAAATGAAAATTAGGATTTTCTGTTCCGATAACTTTCTGCCTTATCACCGCCTGGAGATTTTATAATCACATGGGTACAATCAATGGCACCAATACGCCTTGGAAATCTAGCTATCTCATAAAAGTCTCCTTGTAATTCAACAACATCTTCAAAAAACTATCTAGTCATGCATTAGAAGCATGTCTCACCGATTTAAAACACTTATTGCTAAAGGGGGATCCACGAAATGTTAACGAAATATGGATATGATACTAAAACTAATGTAATAACTACAAAATACAAAATATTTAAGTTCAGATCTAAGAATTCGAATTTCTTTTGCCACATCTTATTTATGTGAAGCTATATTTTCAGCTGTAGCTCTCAAATATCGCTCAAAGATCAATGTTGAGCAAGAAATGAGACACAAGAATTTTTCTTAAATAATAAATTTTTTCTTGTATATAAATATAAAAACTCAGCTTCATGTTGTGGATGTTTTAATTTTTGTGCCTACCTTCTTAGTATCATTGTACCCTATTGATCTAGCTAAGACGCCAAGACAAAATACTAAACCTGTAAGTGCGCCGCAAACTGAAACAGTTTGGGAGCCCCTGGCTTAACCTAAAGAATAGGCGAACATAATTTTTTTTAAATGGTTATCATATTTTGCGAATTTTAGCAAGGCGACAAATGAATCTCCAATTTATTACCACTCGATGAACACAGCAGTCACAAATATTGAATTTGATCAGCTCAACACCGTATACTTCACCGAACCGAAGTTACATTAAATTGTAGAAACAAGATATAGATGTGCAGGAATCAGGAATTCATCCATTCGATTAAAATATTTTCACAGATCTAGACCCACTTATTTACCCAATGATACTAAAATTCCTCGTGATAGTAATGAACCAAGTAATATCAACTATTAAAGACAAAAAAATACTCCAAGAAGAAGTTTCAACATGAGACAGTGCTACTCTTTAGACTATTTAATCAACGCCTACCTCGCTTGATACTGGATATCATGCAAAATTCGCCTCTAGAAGTTATTATTTGGCCCAGGTAAATAATTTTCAGGTTTCTAATACAAAGATGATGTGTTATAGGCCATCCCAGATGGTAATTTTGGCGAGATTTTGAGCTGTCGTAAAAGTATATTTTAAAAGTTGATGCCTCTTCTCCATCAGATAAACTTTTTACTTACTTCAGTAATTGAAATATTTATTTTTATTACAGATGTAGAGGCTACACCTCGAAAAAGAAAGCTACTTAAGAAAATACATTCACAGAAACGAAAAATAAAAGTTTTGAGAGAAGGAAATATAATGCCACATATTAAGTCATTAGCACTACTATTAAACACGGATACGCAACCATACCCGTAAGCCTCATTGAAAACGGTAGATTCCTTAGAAAAAGCCTTGACTATTGTTATATACATGAAATCCCCACGTGTATACAGATATTTAAAACATTTGATGGCATTATCAAGCAAAAACACTCAAAGCTGTCCTTCAAAACTTAGAACTTGAACCCTCGAATCAGCAGTACTACCATGTATCACTTAAAAAAGAAGGCTGAAAAATCTAATAAAAAAACAGGATGTGTGCTTTGCTGTTCGATTCGATAGCTTTAAAGAAGCGTTTAGTGTTCCATCCCAGGAAGTGTGAAGGTGAAAGTGAAGGGATTTGTAGATTAAGGTGAAAATCAGTACAGGTCCCCAGAAAAGCCGATCACGCTTTAGTCTTCATGCTTCAAGGTCTTCACAAAAAACTGAGCAACCAATAGCATACTACTTTGTTCATAAAACTATATCATCGCAAGCTCTCGCTGTTTTTATTATAGATGCTATAAAAACTATTACTGATTTTGTTTACATAGTAATAACCACAGTAAATGATGAAATGGAATGAAATAACAAAGGGACCATTAACATTGGCAGTTTAAACTTACTAAAGAAGTGTTGTGGTATCGCTGCTTTATCCAACTATTTCCTTATAGATGACGTGGAGGTTTTCATAATGTTTGACATTCCTCAGCTGTTCAAATCGATACGTTACAATTTTCATAGTGGAGGAGTAATAGTAATAGACGGGAAAAAGGAAAGTGGTCTCCTCTACTACAGGTGGCGAAAAATAAAAAACAAAAGTACTTTACACTTCAAAAAATTAACAATCTTATATATAAATCCCCCATTTAAATCAAAAATAAAAGTTAAGCTGGCTGTACAAGTGCTTAAGCAATGCCGTCGCTGCTATTATAAAATTTGTGGCCGATAAGTACGGTGATCAAGTAGAAGGTCAAGAAATCTTAGAGACTGCGCAAATCGTAGAAGACATAGATCGGCTTTTTGGTTGTTCTTATCCTCCTCGTCCAAAAAAGACGTGATCAAAAATAGAAAAGAAAACGTGTCCAGGAAATCTAAACACGTTGAATTATGGAGAAATTATAAAAAAATTATAAGCACGATGACTTTTCACAAATCTGATAGTTTTCTAAGACTGAAAAATGTTAGATGCGTCCAGGGATACTTTATTTCGTTTTCATCATTAAAAGATATTTGGGAGTAAGTTGAGTCGAAGGCTACAAGTACTTTAATCTTCGTCAATTTAATCCAGACAGTTTAGAAAACCTTTTTGAAATGATACAACGCCATTGCCCTACAAACCGTAACCCAACGTGGCATCATTTTACAGCTGCTCTAAAGTCTAATATTGTGACGAAATTAAGTACACCAGTTGCTATAAGAGTAAACTGCGAAGAAGATGATAACGAAATTATTACTTAATTCGATTTTTTTTCAACACGTTGAAAATGCTGAAGCGGTTCAGTTAGACCAATAATCTCCAGAAAGTATTCTAGTTCAGTTCCAGTCTCCAGACGGACCGGACCACCAAGGCCTCATCAATCGCTTGAAATGCATTTACCTGATGATTTATTTTCTGACAATAATGCGGAATTGTTAGAAATTTTAAACGGTTTGTTCGAAATGTTTGAAAAGGAGCTTACTGTGCATGTCGCGGGATATTTGGCCTGTGGTTAGGGTTCCCAACTCTACCGGATTGCCCGGGACACTCCGGTAATAATGGTTAACCTGCCGACCTCCCAAAGTGCAATAATTTCTCCGGTTTTTCTAAAAATTAAATGCATCCGTCGCTCGCTCGTCGCTACTCACTCGCTTTGTGGCCACTACACTGCGCGTCGCTCCGCTGCCGGTCTAAACCTGTTCGTCTCGCTGTCGTGTTGTTGTTGATTCGGCGGTGTCTTTCTCTGTCACGAACGAGGTGCACGCGGCGTGCGTGACAGAGATAGACACGGTCGACGCGGTACTTACTTCCTCCCGCGGCTTGCCAAGTGTGTCGCGCGTTTGTCTCTTGTTCTCAGTCTAATTAGATAAATCTAATCTAATTAGATGAAAAAAATGGATCGTGATAACTCGAAAGGTGTGAGTAGTACAGATACAAAGAAAAAAAGTATTATATAATGACCTGTGGTTAAAAGAACATACGTGATTATCGAAAAAAGACAAGTTCACAGCAAAATGTAACATATGTCAGTGTTGCCATATATACAGATTTCTCCATATTTATACGGGTTTTCTATGTGTGATACAGATTAACACTGGATACAGATTTTTATACAGAAATTTTCTAACTCTATTTATTAAATTACCATATTTAACTTAAAAAATAACGTAGCAAAATACCGCGTTACAGACACTGTAGTATGATTCTATTCTTTATGGTTAATTTATTTTTTTCACAAACGTTAATTTTTAGTATAGCAGCAGTACAAGTGTCACTCGGTCTGCTCGGGAAATCCTCCGAAGATTTGTGCGTGTTCTCCAAGGTACTTCGTTGATCGTTCTCGCATTTGTCGTCGTATCGTTTCGTACGTAAATAAGCAATATATTAACATACCTACTGTGTTAAACATAGGTATAAACGTTTATTTTATATTAATATTGATTGTGTTTTTGTGAACCATTATGGCATCTAAAAACCCAGAGTGATGCAAAAGTTTATTCAGAACTGGATGAAATATTCTTCTTTTAAAGCGTAGTTGAGACCTAGTAATAAAGGTGATTATTTTGCTTTCTGTACTTTTTGTAATACAGATCTGTCAGTTGGAAGTGCTGGGAAGAATGATACCTTTAGACACACAAAAACAAACACCTAAATTCAAGTTCTGGTGGATCTAGCTCGCAAACGTTATTGACAGATTTATTTTCAAACAAAAATATTAAACCTGTCAAAAGAGGAGAGATTTTGTTCGCAGCATTTATAGCTGAACATAATATTCCCAAGGACGTCATGGAACACTTGCCGCAATTGAAAAAAACGTGTGTCTGCATTCACAAATCGCAAAAAGAATTAGTTATGACAGAACAAAAACCACAGCTATTGTAAAAAACGTGACTGGCATAACAGCAAAACAGATGATAGATATGATATGTAATGATAGATATAAAAGTTACAAACACTTAAATTCTCTTTAATCGTCGATAAAAGCACAGATAGAGGATGTGTTAAGCATTTATGCATATTAGCACGTTTATTCGAAAACAAAGTTGAGGATGCATTCATTTGTCTAATACCCCTTGAAGAGGCTACTGCTGAAAATCTATACCAACATATTAAAAAAGTTTTGAGTGACAATAATATTCCAATGGACAATCTTATCGGATTTGCAGCTGATGGTGCAAATGCCATGATGGGACAGCACAACTCATTATCATCCCGTCTAATTGCCGAAAACCCTCACCTGTTTGTATTGAAGTGTGTATATCATTCTTTCCATTTTTGGGCATCGTATGCGTGTTTAAGATTGTCAAGAGAACCCTTATATGAGAAACTCTTATACGACACATTTATAATTATTTTAATAACAGCCCCAAAAGAACGGGAATTCTAAAAGAGTTTCAGCAGTTTTTAGATCTAAAGCCTCATAAAATTCTTCATCCAGCTCAAACTTAATGGCTTTCACTTAGAGCAGCAGTTTGCCGTATTCTAGAACAGTATGATGCACTAAAATTATATTTCACCGAAGCAGCTCTTACGAACCACTTGAATGCTGATTCAATCTTGCTCAGATTAAAAAACCGTATAATAAACTATATTCAGAGTTTTTAGAACTTTCTTTAGAGATATTTAATAACATGAATAAGCTAATGCAGTCAGAGCGGCCGCAAATACATAAAATGCATGAAAACATGGTAACTGTTTTTAAAACTTTACCTGAATGTTATATGGATGACGGATATATTTCGCGAACTGAAGTCGGAATAATTCAGGTTGAATAAAGTAATTATTGGTTCATTTGTTGCAAATGTTTAAGTCTTGTTTTGATTATATGTCATTTGTATTATGTTTTCAATTTTTATATGTATGTACAGTACATACGTATTTAGTACGTACTTAAATAAAACGACAATTTTATTAATTAGTGTGTATTTTTATTTAATATATGATAACCAAACATTACCATGTTAGTACTTATCCCTATTTCTTTCAGAAGAAGCAATGAAGATGATAATTAATATTCTAGTTTGGTTATTGGTTTATTTCCATGAAATAAACCATAAAATTAGTATATATTAGTTCCATGGTTTGTTTGATTATACAGATTTTATACAGATTTTAAATAAAAATAACATTCAGATTTAATACAGATTTAACAGTATCTACTACAGATAAAAGGTTCAAGGCACCTGGCAACAGTGACATATGTCAACATTTATTTTCGGTTAAGTATGACGGTTTTGAATCCGTGAAACAGCATGAAAAATCTTCGAAGCATCAAACCCTTATTAAGAACGCCAGAACAAATCACGGTATTACGTCTTTTTTTCGTCTAAAAACGGTAAAGAAGAGGATTTAATTATCACTGCTGAAGTTACTTTAACTTTTCATGATATTAAATATCATCACAGTTATAATAGTCAAGAGTGTGGACACAAATTGAACGCTGTCACGTTTTCTGATTCGACAACTACGAAAAAAGTATCATGCAGAAGAACAAAAGCGAGCAGTATCGCCGAAAATGTTTTAGGACCGACTAGTCAATATTTTTCTGTAGCGAGTGATTCGTCAAATAAAGGTAATTTGAAAATGTATTCATTATTTTTTAAATATTTTTCATTTGAGAATGGCATTCAAAAACTGTGATCGAGTAACACATCTCCGCTAACCGCTTTCTTACTAATTTATAATGTCGACTAAAAAATAAAAATAAATAAATAAAATAAATATTTTAGGACATTAACACACAGCACCATCTGGTTTCATGGTAAGCTACGAGGCTTGTTTTTGGATACCAGATAATCTATACACTATATTATATATGTGTAATATATAAAGTTTTAATACATACATATTATAAATATAAACGCCCATGACTGAAGTACACACATACGTGCTCATCACATAAATGAATGCCTCCAGCGGGACTCGAGCCCGCGACCGCTGCTACAGTAAATAGTCACTACAAACTGAGCCAAACGTGTGTAGTTCCGAGGCGAAAAAATCAATGTTACCGCTTAAAGTGAAAATAGAAATGCTTGATCGTTTACGCCTTGGAGAGTCGTTTGCATCCATATTACATTCATTCAATGTCAATAAATCTGTAAAACTGTCGATCGATAAAAAAATCCGAAGATATAATAAGGTCTTCTGTAGCTTCAACTTTACTTTTTGCGAAAATTGTTCTTGATCCAGGAATAAAAAAATGGCAGTGGCGTTGTCATTATAGATCGAGGACCGCAACCCAAAAGTGCCTCTGAGTGGTTCTATAGTCTGGGAAAAGGCAAAGCGTCTTTACACACATTTTTATTGAACCTGGTGGTTATGAATGTACAGATGGAGGATTTCAAGCATCGGAAGGTTGGTTCAATAAATTTAAGGGGCGACAATAGTTGCATAGCATTAAAATCGTTGGAGAGGCTGCATCTGCAGACACTGCTGCAGCAGGAAAATATCCAGAAGAATTTGCAAACCTAGTAGCTGCTGGAGGATACAAACCTGAGCAAGTATTTAATGCAGACGAAACTTCACTATTTTGGAAGAGAATGCCAAACAAAACATTCATTTCTAAAAGCGAAAATCCACCCCAAGGCAGCAAAGGATAGTTACACTGCTGCTATTTTCTAATGCATCTGGAGATTGTGTCATTACACCACTGATGCTTTACAGATAGTTAAATCCTCGTGCTTTAAAAAATCAAAACAAGGACAACCTGCCAGTGTTGTGGCGTGCTAATAAGAAAGCGTGGGTTACAAGCGCTATTTTTTGTGACTGGTTCCGGAATTGTTTTGTTTCATAAATTGAAACTTATTTTAAAAAAAAATTAGACTTTAAAGCAGTTCTACTTTTGGACAATGCACCAGGTCATCCTCGCGAACTTGAGACTATGCATCCATATATAAAAGATCATTTTTACCTCCCAACATGATGGGCTTTACTTCATCCTATGGACCAAGGAATAATGCAGGTCTTTAAGCTCTATTACATTAGACGAACCTTCAAAATCATACTGGATAATATGGTACGTGATCCTGATATAAATGTTATGCAATACTCATGGGAAGAACTGAAGCCATACACATTGAAATCATGCTGGAAAAAACTGTGGCTTATTCTGACTGCGGAAAATGACGAAGAATCTGTGCAAATTCAAACTTTACTGCAAACATTGCCGAAATTGCGAATGGAATAGGACAATATGGGTTTGAACAGATAGAACTAACTGACATTCAGGAGTAGCTTGAATCGCAATATGAAGATTTGACTAGAACCGACTTGGAGGAAATGTTAAATCCACAGCCCATTTAAGAGGCTTTAACAAGCACTGGAAACGTGACATTTAATTTAAAAAATCTTAGTGAAGATTTAAGAATGGCAAATGATCTTTATGATTTCTTTATGAAAATTGATCCGTCTATGGAACGAAGTCTTATTTTTAAGAGGCAAATGCCACTAAGCTAATGCCACTGCTGAATAACAGTCTAAATTGAAGGAGCTTTTAAAAACTGCCAAGCAAGAAAAAATTACAAAATTATTTAAACCATTGCCTAAGTCTGACGATAATAATTAATCAATATGGTTATTATAAGTATCAAAAACTTCAATTAAATAGATTTTTTATATTGTTGTTTTTATTTTGCCACCTAAGAATGTACCCCTATAATCCCATATAAATTACCATTCTATATTCATGGTTTCTGAATTCGCGCCATACGGAACATATACCCCGCGAATAAAGAGCTTTTACTGTATCTAAAAAATACCGCCAAGAAGGACGCTCTATTGTATACATAGACGAGTTTTACGTGCATTCCACGAATACTACCTCCAATACTAAATACTAAACTAATATTACTAAATCTTGGTCTGATGATTCGGATAAAGGGCTCAAAAAAACAATATCTAAAGGTAGGCGTGTGGTTATTGTAAACGCTGGTTCTGAGGATGGCTTTATACCAAACGCTTTACTAACTTTTAAATCTGGGTCAAAAACTGGTAACTACCACGACGACAAGAATTACGAAAATTATGAGAAATAACTTTGAATCCTGCTAATTCCCAATCTTCCACCAAATGCCGTCGTGGTAGTTGACAATGCCTCGTATCACAATAAAGAGTATGAATTAACAACAAACTCAAACACCAAGAAAGCTGATATGCAATCATGGCTAACCCAAAAAAGAATTCCTTATATTCCAGATATGCTTAAACCACAATTGTACAAATTGATAAAAATAAAAAAAATATATTGATGAAAATTGATAAAAATAAAGCACAATATAAGACATTCAGCATTGACAAAATACTATCAAACACGGTCATGACGTACTGCGATTACCCCCTTACCGCCCTGATTTAAATCCAATCAAAGTGGCTTGGGCTTCAATAAAAGGTTATGTGAATAGTAAGAATGTGCAGTAGAACCTCAAAAGTGTGATAGAGTTAGTAACAGAAAAGGCAAACCAAATAGGACAAACATATTGAAAGCGTTTATATAGAAATTGATCATATTGACAATTTTACGGATACAGAGTTAATTATCAGAGTAGGCTATTTTGTCAGACAGCGACGAAGGGGACTCTGGTAGTTCCTCATCTTGATCTGATGAAAACTATGATCTGTCAACTCCTGGAATAAGTAGGAATTTGTAGCGGAGTCCCGAACGATGATATTCCCTCTACTGTATCATTTATTGACAATGACAGTGACTAGGACAATATGCCATTTTTTATCTTAAACTTATATTTCATAATAAATATAATTAATAATTTTAATATAGCATTGCTATACGCCTAATTCCGAATGTCATCGAAAAATCCTTAAATAGAAATAAATTATGGATAACTATTTCGTATAGGACTCTACCTGCGCAGGCATCCCAGGCTTATTTGGTTAAGTAGTTACGAATTTGATAACTCTATTTACAAGAAAATGAACATCAAGATGTCAATGATCAAGCAATTTCTTTGTCCATTGTCAAGACAATGAACGAAGAAATTGACTGGAATGAATTGAAAGATCTGGATGTTTCTCTCAATGTGCCATTAAATGAGGATAAACCCATAACTAGTGGCAAGCAAAACAAAGAGGGTGGACTTGCATTAGGTTAATTTTTTTCGAAAAATATAAGGAAGTGTAGAGGAATAAAAAAAAACTTATTACTTTCAATCTATCAGTCACATTTCAAACGCCGCCGCTGAACGTGTTTTCAATGTAGTAAACGAAATATTGTCGAAAAGTCGCAATCGGCTGAATGAAACGCACATAAAATCCAAAATACAGCTTGTTTTTATAAGATTCAGTGGCAAACGAGCAGACAGACCACCTGATGGAAAGCAGTACCTGTCGCCCATAACACCTACAGTTCATGCACTTAGGTTTTAGGTAACAAAAATACAGAGCCGCAGGTGCGTTGTCACTGTGAGGACTAAGATGATATGCCTCTTGCCTGTAATTGCGCTGGCTACCTTATCCTTCAAACCGGAACACAACAATGCAATCATTGTTGCTTGGCGGCAGAAATAGATAAAGGGGTGGTACCCATCCAGTCGGACTCCTCAGGCTTGACAGAGTCCTACCACCGGTAAACTGTGCACATATTTCAAATACACTTGTAAAAAATCTTATGACTTTAACGTTTATAATCAAAAGGCATTACAAGCTGCTCGTAGTGTAAAATATAAAACTTTAAATAAAAAATTATTTGGTTTTTATTTTATTTTCTTCACCTCCCGGATTTCTGATTAAATGAGTTGGTCAAACTCTATCAACAATTTTGGTACGCAGGAACAATGGAAACATCTTCCAGTCTATTCAGAAAAAGTTTAATGAGGTACAAATTACAATAGTTTATCTCTGTACTGATGGGTGGACGTCAATAACCAATAAAGAATACATATCAGTTACGACGCATTTTATAGACGTCAGTAGTCCACTCGATTCTGCGCTCTTGGGATGTCTAAATTACAGTGAAGGTCACACCAGTTTTAACTTACTTGCTTTCTTGAGGCAAGTGATCTACGATTGGCAGATCAATAATAATATCGTTTGCATTGTCAGCGACATTTTAGGAGCCGTCAGAATGGGAGAGTGGCGATCAATTGCTTGCTTTGCACATTCACTGAACCTTGTAGTACAACAGACAATTAGTACTATTAGCCAAACCATCAATAAAGTGAAGAGCATAGTAGAATATTTTAAGCAAAGTTCGGCTGGACTTAACTACAAGAAATTCAGAAACAGATGGGATTACTGCCACTTAAATTAAAGCAAAAATGTCCAACACAGTGAAATTCCTGCTTCGATATGCTGGACAGAATTTTGAAGATTAAAGTTGTCGTAAAGGCAAGCACTTTAGCTATAATAAAAAATGATATATCATTACAATCACTTAAGTGGGCTATTATTGAACGGTAATTCCGAAATATACTATACCTTCTTTAGGAACATCTTGTAAAAAAAAATGTCAGTACCACATGATCAGGTAGAGATACAGATTCGGACAAAATTTTCTGACCTCGAAAGGCATCCCCTTTACTCGGAAAGTAAAATTATAGATCCAAGATTTAAAATAAGAGGCTTCAGAACGCCTTTAATAAAGCATGCGATATCGTGAAAAGTCGCAAAGGCGAGACTGACGGACAAAATAGAAGAAACTACTGAAGTAGTCACTCAAGATACTGAAACAAGTACAGTACATTCAACAACCCTGGCTATTGTCAAAAGTGTTTGGGATGACTATGACTCCAAAACGTCGTCAATTACTAAGCCGAATAATCCGATAGCCGCGGTAAGTCGGCAGTTTGATATTGTGGTGGAACAGCAGAAAATTGCTTTATCCACATCTCTATCAATACATGCTGAAAAGATTGTGCATCCAGGCAACTTCAGTGTCCTGTGAATGGGTATTTTCTAGTGCGAGCCAAGTACTGAATAAAGTTAGCCCAATAAAGTTTCCCAGCTTCTGTTTTTGCATGCCTACTTTTAAATGTAATACATACAAATAATAATGCAACCACATTTTTAGGTATTTAAAAAAAAAAACAAGAGAATACAGTAGCAGAAAAATAAACAAAAAAAGCAAGAATTAACCCTCTGCAGCGCCATGTAACATTTCTGTCACAGACCGATTGTCCGCCTACTAAAATTCAAGTACTTTTTTAAACCCATATTGCGTCTTTGAAACATTTCTGTAACAAACTAATGTATCGATGTAGTTCATCACAAAAAATGTAGATGGTGTTAGTGAAGCGTGCCGGCCACTGTTTATCGACTGATCGGACTTAACTACCTGCGGGATTTTGAATAATCAGTAAAAAATTGAAAAACGTGTTAAATATTGTGTGTTTTTTTACAAATTTACAAGGTAAGTACGTAAACATTGTGGTGTAATGTTAGCTTTTACGTGATTCATATCCTTCGATGAGTTTGAGTTTCTGTCGTGTTTGTACCAGTTTGTCACATTGCCTAACGTGGGTACTTTTTTCCTTATGAAGAAGCTGATAACTTGATTCATTTCTTTTCCATTTTAGAATAACTAATCGACGTATTCGGGATAGTGACATTACCAATATATTAGATACATACGAAGACAGTGAAGATGACATGGAAAATGACGACGATAGTGTTGCAGATCCAGATTATCAAGCTGAGAATGAGATGGAACTAGAGCAGTTTTCTAGTGATGAAAACGAAGATGATGAAGTGAATGTAGAGGAGATTATTCAAGGTTTAGAAGACAGTGAACCTGAACCTACTGTAGTACCCAGAAAACCACAAAAACTCAACTGATATTTTAGAGCTCGACACGCCGATCCAGGTCTTTTTATATTTGTTTCCTAAGGATTTATTTGATTTCATTGCAGCACAAACTAACTTATATATTGTGCAAAAAGATCCCAATAACAATTTTCGACTTACTGCTACAGACATTCAGCAATTTATTGGTATTGTGTATATCATGTCTTTGATTCAGCTTCTTCGAGTTACCAGTCATTGGACTGCTACCATTGGTACTCCTCTTATTCAATCGACGATGTCCGTAAAGATTTTTGAAAAGATTCGTCAATTTATACATGTCAATGACAATTGCCAAAACTTGCCCCTTGAACATCCGGAATTCGATAGACTATTTAAAATTAGACCAATTGTTCAAAAATTAAACCAAAGCTTTGCCAAAGTCCCTTTGGAGCAATATCTTTGCGTCGATGAGCAAATATGCTCCACCAAAGCCAGAAACAACTTGAAAAGGTATAATCCAAAGAAACCTCACAAATGGGGATATAAGATATACGTTCTCAGTGGAGTCTCTGGTTTTGCGTACAAATTCGAACCTGAAACTGGCTCAGAAAATGTGGTACTGCCCGAAGAACCTGATCTGGGCGCATCCTCAAATGTTGTCATGCGTCTGTCACGAGAAATACCTAACAACGAAAATTACAGATTGTATTTTGACAATTATTTCACATCTTTGCCACTTCTAGAATACTTGTGAAAAAAAGGCATACTAAGTCTTGGTACTGTAGGGGAGGTAGGGGAGGGACGGGCAGTCGGGAGACATGGGCACCCCCCTTTTATTCTAATCCTGTCATAGGTTTTTTTTTTTCTTAATTTGGTAGTTTACTTTACCGTCTGGCAACACTGTTCATCCATAGACTATCTGTCATTTCCGTCAGTTGTCAAACAAAAACACATTTGAAGGTTATGCGCTCGTAAAAGTAAATATTTTATTGTGGATTCGGATCGTAATACAGAGAAAAGTAACGAAAGGTATGTGTATTTTTTATTATATATCTATTGTATATTTACTAATGAATTAAACTTAAATTCACGTTTAAATACTTAAATAAAAAAAATGTCGGTAAATTGTGTTGAAAATGTGTACAGAGGGAGCAATGGGCATTCTGATGTGAGGGAGGTTTGGGCATGTCCAATGCTCCCTCCTTTATATTGCGTACAGGAAGTCTTTTGAAAATTATGATTACCTGCTTTAATTAAACTATTTGAACTATTTTTAATTACAGAAAGATGCCGTTTAAATTCAAAAAGAAAGGTTTGCGACGAGAAATTCTCAAAGATTTGATATTACGAGCCATAGAAGAGGTATCAAAAGGATCAAAAATAAAAACAACAGCTGATAAATATCAAATCCCTAGATCAAGTTTGCAACGGTATCTTAAAGAAGATTTTGTAAAAGATTCTTCACACAGATTTATAACCTCACAAATTTTCACCGACGACGAAGAACAAAAATTGTCAAATTACATGATAACTTGTTCTAAACATAATTATGGATTGACAAAGATACAAGCACGAAAATTGGCCTATGACTATGCTATTGCCATAAAGAAAACTAATATTCCTGATAACTGGATCGAGAAAAAAATCGCATCTAAGGACTGGATACGGGGATTTCTAAACAGGCAATCTCACTTATCAATACGGACACCAGAAGCTACATCATTGTCACGCGCAACAAGTTTTAACAAAACAAATGTGGATAAGTTTTTCGAAAATTTAAAAACGGTCTTTGAGCGACATCAGTTTGGCCCCGAAGCTATATATAATATAGATGAAACAGGATTGACGACAGTTCAGCGCACACAAAGAGTGATTGCTTCAAAAGGCTCGATACAAGTTGGACAGGCAACATCTGCAGAGAGAGGTTCACTTGTCACAGTGTGCTGTGGAATCAATGCTATAGGAAATTCAATACCTCCGTACTTTATATTTCCAAGAGTAAATTTCAAACCATACATGCTTCACGATGCCCCCATTGGGTCAGATGGCTCAACACATCCATCTGGATGGATGACATCTTCAAATTTTATACAATATATGCATCATTTTGCGAAATATGCAAAACCGACGCCTGAAAATCCAGTGCTGTTGGTTCTTGATAATCACGAGAGCCATATTTCTGTGGAAATCTTAGACTTTTGTAAAGAAGTTGGCATTGTTCTGGTGACCTTTCCACCACACTGTAGCCATAAGTTACAGCCACTTGACTTAACAGTGTATGGACCGCTAAAAAATTACTACAATAAAGCTTTAACAGACTGGATGGTGAGCAACCCTGGAAAAACTGTATCCATTTATGATATCCCTAAACTAGCAGCTATTGCTATACCTCTAGCTTTCAAACCACAAAACATACAAAATGGATTTGAAAAACCTGGGATATGGCCTTAAAATTCAAATAAATTTTCAAATGAAGATTTTCTTTGCTCTTTTGTCACTGATCGCGATGCACCCGTAACTGATGAAGCTTTATTGTCCGGAAATGACTCTATAATCCAGCCAAGTTCAATTCAAGGTCTTACAGAACAACCGGATAACGAAAACCAAATAGCAAAGCCTGTTAATTTAAATAACATTCCTGTCGCTGGTCCTTCTTCGTCATTTGCTACAGATCAAATAACAGATGAAGTTGCTGAAGTTGTAACCCCTGAAACAGTGAGACCATACCCAAAGGCTTGCCCAAGAAAACTGATTAAAAATTCAAGGAAAAAAGGAAAAACAAGGATATTAACAGACACTCCTGAAAAGAGACTGATAGAATTAGCAGAACAAGAAAGACAAACCAAAAACAAAGTTAAAAGAGAGAGGCAGGAAAAAAAAGTTCTTAAAAATGCAGAGAAGAAACAGATTCCTAAACTTCCACCAGAACTAACATCGAATAGAGCAAAGAAAAGGAAAATGAGCAATAGTGATAGCGATGAAGAAAATATTTTACTTTCTGACGGTTCTGAGGGATTTTTTTTTTTTTTTTTTTTTTTTTTTTTATTAGGATAACCAACAAAAGTTACATTATTACATTCATGATTACATTTACAAATTAAAGATAAATGTACTTTTTTTTACAGGTTATCACATCATGCATTAAATTAAAAAACAAAACATCATTAGTTCCTAAACTATGTCATTAAATTAATAAAAATAAATCATACCAAAATCAAATAAGTACAAATCATAATTAATAAGTTCAATAAAGAAATAAAATCATAATCAAATAATAAAAGTATAATAAAGTGTGCACAAATGAGATACATCAGCTATAAAGTTCATAAAAAAAATTATATATTTTATTCCTAAACTCAGCTCGAGAGTTGTGACATATATCTAGCTCTGTTATTGTTTTGGAAAGATAGTTATAAATCGATGCGAGTCGTGGTATAGGCGAGTTTTTGCCTAACTGGGTTCTAAACATGTTAATTTTAAAAAGATCACATTTATAGCGAGGGATCTTACGTGGTACATTTATGGAAAATTCAGTAAGAATCTCTGGACAATTGATGCCATTATTAAATAAGTTGTACAAAAATGTCATTGCCAATATTTTCCTTCGATCTTCAAGAGTATGAGTTTTAAATAGGGTTAATCTGTTAGAGTACGTAGATGTTTTCATTTTATAGCGAAACGACAATATTCGTAAAAACCTTTTCTGAATACGCTCAATTCTATTAATATGATTGCTATAATGTGGGGACCATACAACACAACCATATTCCAATTTGGTACGAACCAAGCAGTTAAACAGGGCAATCAGGGTATCTGTTCTTTTAAAGTCCTTTGAGCACCTCAAGATAAAACCCAAAGATCTATTAGCCATGTCTATACACGTGTCCATGTGAGGAACAAAACTTAAGCGACTGTCAACAACGACACCTAGATCCCGGACACTATCAACTTCTCGTAGTTCATTGCCGTCAATATAATATTTAGATGCTATGACGTTCCTTTTACGTGTAAACTTTATGAGATGACATTTTTCCGTATTGAGAAACATTTTGTTCATATTACACCATATCATTAGTCTGTGCAAATCGTCTTGAACCAACTGAACATCATTAACGTCTTTAATCGTTCTGATTAATTTCAAATCGTCAGCGAACAAGAATACATGACAATTTATGAACACTTTTACAATGTCATTAATATAGACATTGAACAACAAAGGGCCCAGACTAGATCCCTGTGGAACGCCCGACTCTGGATAAAATGCTACTGACTGATGACCATTTAAAACTACCCTTGATAATCTGTTTACCAAATATGATTTGAACCAATCTATCAATGGCTTGGATATTCCATATGCTATTAACTTATTTATTAATATAGTGTGATTTACTTTGTCAAATGCTTTAGAAAAATCTGCATAAATGGCGTCCACCTCATACCCCTGATCAATAACTTTACTGATTTCTGATATATAAAGAATTTGTTGAAGAAACATCAGAAGAATATTTAGATGAAGATGATGTGATAATGATTGACAGAAATTTTCAAGTGAATGATAGGGCTAGATAGGGCTGCACTTATGGACGCAATCGTAGGTAAACTGATATCCAGCTAATATTATTGTGCTTACGACCTTTATTTGTTTTAGATGAGTTACATGATTTGTGCTATATGTTCTTCGTCAATAAACGAAGAAAACCAATATTACGAAATTCGTAATATGGGTCCTGATTTAGTGTCCATAATTGAAAACAACTATGGCCATGAGGTGAGAACTTCAATTGCCAATCAAGAATTATAGTTTCTTGTATAGAGTCAAAGATAAAATAATGTTGCGCGCAACGATTAATGCTCGGGACATGGTGACGTTACGTACTACTAGCGCCATCTAGTATCGAGTAGAGGAACTAGTAGTCGAGAGCGTTCCAGAAACTTCCGAGGCCCCTATATAAGGCCGGGTACGAGCCGCGACTAGTCAGTTTGGAATCAGCGATACAAGCGAAAACATCGAAGCGATCTACGAGTGCGACTTAAAGTGATTATAGTGCGATTGTATTTTATAACTTATTGTGTTGTTTTGTCATTGGTGTTGGATAATTAAAGTGTCTGTTTTTTTTTTAGTAGAATAATCGGCTGTTTTAATTCTAACGAACCCTAAGTCGTAACAATAATTACAGATTTTTTTTTAGGTGGATGAAAATGGTAATGTGTGTGAAAATTGTTTCGCAAACATTATAGAGATCCTGCCTGCTTCAGCTGCCGATGTACTGACTAATCCCATGCTGATGTCCTCTTCCGTTGAAGAAGAGTTTGAGCTTCAGCCTACTCTCAACAGAAATGTTTGTGTGTGGTGTCAACACTCTTTACATTCAAGGCGTACTCACACCCTCCCAGAAGGCCATGTGAGACACCTGATTTCTCAAAGAATTTCACCTCGTATTGTAAGTACATACCTTTACATTTCCACATTTCTACATTTCCTTGACGGACTTTACTGTGGGAGTCCAAATCTTATGTACTGATTCATTAATTATTTATTCATTTAATAATAACTAGCGGCCCGCACGCGGTTTCACCCGCGTGGATCCCGTTCTCGTGGGAATATATGCATGTATTATACATAAAAACCTTCCTCTTGAATCACTCTACCTATTACAAAAAACCGCATCAAAATCCGTTGCGTAATTTTAAAGATTTAAGCATACAGACAAACAGACGGACAAAAATAGCGACTTTGTTTTATACTATGTAGTGTTTACTATCATTACTTAATTCTGTAATGTTTTAGATACCAGATGGCAGCCTTGTATGCTACAGATGTTGGATAAGGGCTACAAGAATTCCATACATTCTACAGCAACAAGAAGTTGAAGCACAGCCTGAGCAAAGTACTTCCTCAGCAACAAATAGATGTGTATGGTGCCTTTGCTCTCTTAACAGAATAAGAAGACATTCAATACCTGAAGGACCCGAGCGGAATGAAATTATGACAAAAATATTTCCCAGAGAGGTACTTAAAAAATTTTTTCAACTATTTGTTTATACATGAAATTAATAGTTGATTGATAATGGATGATGACAATAATAAAAATATTCCTTTCTTGTTCTAACAGATTCCACCAGATGGACTTGTTTGTTATGCGTGCTGGGTTTCTGCACGTAGAAATGTTCAAAGAGCTGCAAATATTGTTGAGCAGCAACAAGATCCACTTTCTGCCCGTTATCACCGGAATGTTATTTGTGCTTTATGTGGCATGACATTATTTAGAAGGCGAACACATTCCTTACCCAGTGGGTTTGAAAGGGAGAAAATAGCAGCGAGAATTTATCCCCGTCAGGTAAATATGATTTTAACATATACATATAATTATATACATAATAACAGTTTTTCAAGGTGGTAGATCTCTGGGTTCTGCTACCTATCAAGAATAAAATTTTCGATAGGTGGTAGAGCCTAAAGTGTGCCCTGTGTAGTACCACCACCCGCCAAGGTAATAAGTACCATTCCTACCATGTAATAATTGTTTTAAGGACAATTATGGTCCAGATAGGAAGGTGTGGAGCCATGTGGAGGAATTGTAGTGTAGTAGTATTGGGTATTTTAAACAGTATTTGTTATCTTAACACATAGACAATTAATTCAGATACATCTGTATCAGACTAATATATTGAGAATCTTTGTTTTAGTTATCTGGGAATGCCCTTCTCTGCACAACATGCTGGACACAAACAGTAGAAAATGTGCAAATTCTGCAGGAAAATGTGGAGGCTCATGAAGGAAATGTGCAGGTGCAACCAGTTGTGATGGAACTTGACCAGTTCACCCACACAACTAGCTCAAGCCGTCATTGCTTTGTACCTCTCTGTACAAATCCTGAAAGATTATGTATACCAGACTACCTTAGACAACGTGTATTGTTTTCTCAAAAAGTGTTTATAACAGAAAATGCGAGAATTTGTATAGAACATAGATCATTATATAATTGGGAGTTTCTAGAACAACATGAGTTTTCCAATTCTTTTACCAAAAATGAGATGGAGTCAATGCTAAATCTTAGTGTCCAGAAAATTAACAATTATTTTAATTTTGAAGATATTAATTCAATTGATGACAATGTTTTTGTATTCTGACTGGGTTAACTAAAGAAAAATATTTTAATATTTACAATGTTATAAGTCCAGTATTAGTATGCAAGACTCCACAAAGGCATTGGGAGTTTATTTGGTAAAAGCTCGAACTGGAGACTCCCATGAAAGAATCTCCTCTCTGTTATGTTTGAGTAAATCCTCAATTACACGCTTGCTCAATGCAGCCAGAGAGGCATTATTAAGTTCATTTGTGCCTCTTCATTTAGGTATAAATCACATCACAAGAGAACAATTAACTAATAAAAATGTTTTAATACCAGA
Organism: Argynnis bischoffii washingtonia; assembly: GCA_033884665.1. Taxonomy (NCBI): domain Eukaryota; kingdom Metazoa; phylum Arthropoda; class Insecta; order Lepidoptera; family Nymphalidae; genus Argynnis; species Argynnis bischoffii. The sequence goes on along the minus strand of CM066624.1, from coordinate 9,491,257 downwards.
GGGTTTATTCGGCAACAGAGAGGAGAGAGTACCTATTGTTATTTGTGATGGTACATATATATATATATATATATATATATATATATATATATATATATATATATATATATATTTACAAAAATCCTCTAATTATTTATTCCAAAAAAAAAACAAACATACAGTTTGCACAAATACCGCAATTTAGTAAAACCATTTTTGCTCGTGGCCACTGATGGACAAATCATTGATACATTTGGGCCTTACCCGGCAACTGAGTCCGATTCAAACATCATGAAAGCCTTGTTTCAAAATGAAAACAGTGATTTAAGAAGATTTTTTAGGGAAAATGATGTTTTCATTTTGGATCGAGGCTTTCGTGATGCTATTCCATTTCTAGAGTCCCTGGGATACAAAGTCCACAAACCTGAATCCTTAGAACAAGGAGAGACTCAGTTGCCAACTATAAAGGCTAACAAGTCAAGGTGCGTTTCTTTGTGCAGATGGGTAGTAGAAGTTGTTAATGGCCGGTTTAAAAGAGATTTTAAATTATTCCGGCAAGATTATTTTAATTTGGCTGCCACCCATCTAATGGATGATGTTCGGATTTGTGCAAGCATTATTAATGCCTTCCATCCAGAAATTGTGAATAGGCCAGATGCTGAAATGATTTTAAATCGTGCAATAGAACACAGAGACATGCCTAACACTTTGGCACCATTTATTATAAGTAATAGTATAAACCGATTCCGAGCCCAGTTTACCAGTATCAATGGTCAGCTTCCAGAGTTGGATTGTTTTCCTGAAATGACCCTGTCAAATCTAATTATATTTGCATTAGGCATATACCAAATCAAACAAGCCAAAAGTTACTATGGTGAACATACAAGGCAACGTGGGTCATTTCAGGTAGAAGTATCTGAACATTTGGAAGTAGTATCGCAAGCAACCTCATCCCAACAGGACCCTGTATTAATAAGGGGTCGAATAAAGTCTCGCCATCACTCTGGAAGAACCTATTACACATACATACTGTTGGCGAGACAAGGACTAAGTTGGGATGAAAAAATATTAAGTTATTTCTGCAACTGTATCAGTGGACAGCGTACAGTAGGTTGCTGTGCGCATACAATGACCATTGTTTGGTATTTGGGTTGGGCTCGGCATCAAGCATCTATTGCAGCACCGATTTCATTTCTGGATGACATCTTGATTAGAGAAGACATTTAAAATTAATTAAAAATATGTGATTATTATTAATTCTATCTATATGTATATATGCCATCACTCATATAATCATGCCTGCATGCATCAGGCCTGTGATGCCCCAAGGGTTAGGTAAATGGTACACCCATAATATTCTGCAGCTATGTTTGTGTAACATCCTGTGGAATGAAATCCTAGGAAGGCAGAAAAAACAATAACCTTATGAATAAATGAATTAGAAAAGAAAAACTGCAGTTTTTTTTGTATTTATAAGTTTTTTTTACTTAAATAAAAACATATCTATGTAGTTGAATCGAAAGATTACCTACTCATATACATTTTTTTGTCTGAGATATTATTTAGATAATTAAATGTTTGTATTCTCTAGGTACCTAATTATATAAAAATCTGAAATATATTTAGGGCATCTTTTTTTTCGCCCATGACTACTGACTGACTCGGAACAAGACTCAAATACTATGATGGTTAGTCCAGTTAACTCCAGATAGGAAGTAGATCATCATACACTACGTAGATGGTATTAGAAGAACATTAGTTTGATACCTAATAGTGATAGTCGTTTGCTAAACTAGATTATACTTACTTTACACAATATACAATTAGATCTAAAAGACATAAAACGATAAAACCTCAAAAAATCATACTTGAACGATGAACGTAGAACTCATTTCCCTTTGATAATGTCATTATGACAGCAATAAGCCAATAAATAAACATGTCAAACTTACCGCCGCCATGACGGATTTTTGTTTTTGTGTTGCAATTTCAATTGTATATTTTTGTGTTGTACCAAAAAACTAAACCAATTTGAAGTCATTGAATAGTTAAAAACTGTTTGAATTGCGATTCTCCATATTTTAGTATGGTGTACAAAGTGGTGGCCGGGGCTCCATATATTTTGAAACAACTCCTTTAATATAAAAAAGACTGTTGTGCACTATGTCGGTCAAATAGAAGAAATTGGTCATACCATGGCTACAATAAAATTTATGAGGCTGAGTAAGATAAGAAACACCTTTTTTTTCCTGAAGTAGATGACATAGCTAGTGTCCTACTAGAAGACATCAAAACTAAATTACCAAGACCAAAGACATGCAATAAAACCAAACGTGGTAACTCTAAGTACACATTTGATAAGCCTTTATGGGTTATAACTAATTTAAGATAATTCGTGATATATTTAAGATGTTTTTATTTGTTGTTATTACGTTTATTTTTGGAGTCTATTATAGATATAAAGTGTTTTACAGGCCATGCCCAAGCCTCCCACAGGGTGTGCCCATATCTCCCTACCATAGGGAGCATTGGGCATTTTTGACTTAATTTTTCAATTACCTCCTAATGTTGAGACTGATTATTATTATAAGAAAGTTCTTTATAAGATATGTAGCCAAATGTATGGTGCAATAAGAAGTGGCAATAAATGTTGATTATCTACAAAATCTGATTTTTTATGCATTAAATTGTGAAAAAGTGCCAATCCCTCCCCTACCTCCCCTACGTCGCAACAGAATTCCAGACTGCAAACTACCTACAGACAAAATTATGTCCAAGAAAGATAGAGGCTATTCCGTTGAGTATGTGGCTGATGTCAACGGTGTGGATATAGCTACCGTAGCCTGGAAAGATAATAAGGTGGTAAATTTGGCATCAAGTTTTGTAGGAGAAATGCCTAAAGCCCAGGTGAGAAGGTATGACAAGAAAAACAAGCGGTACGTATCAATTGACCGTCCAAATATTGTTGGAGAATACAATCGTCACATGGGTGGCGTGGATCTAATCGATAGCATCATGGGACGTTACAAAATACAGCTTCGCAGCAAAAGGTGGCAGGTTCGGATGTTTTACCATTTACTGGACTTGAGCATGGCGAACGCGTGGCTTCTTTACAAAAGAATTCACAAAGCAAAGGGTTTGCAGGATAAAACTTTGAACTCTGCTGATTTTCGGTTTGAAGTTGCAACAACATTATGTAAGCTTGGTTTACCATCGACTATGAATAGCCGTCAATCCATTGAAAATGAAATTCAAGCTAAACGACACAAAGGTCCAGCACAACATGTTCCTCCAGTGGCAATCAGGCAAGATCAAACAGGACACTGGCCCGTTTGGACGGAAAAGAGAACCCGCTGCAAATTTCCAAACTGCTCTGGTGTCTCACAAACCATGTGCGAGAAATGTGGCGTAGCTTTATGCTACAATAAGCACAACAATTGTTTCAGACAATTTCACCTTAGTTAAGTTACATTATTGACGCCGTGTAACATTTCTGTCACACTCCCTTTTACGCTGTTTTTTTCCGAATAATAAATAAATATAAAAAAATCCCGAAACACGTGTCTTTTTTTTCATATGAGTAACATGTTTCAGCACTTATTTTAAAATTTTAACTTCTTGCGCTACAAAGGGTTAACCGTAAATTCAGTTATTGTAAATATTTTGATTACTAAATTAAATATGACAATGCATACCTATATAATTTTGATATCTTGTATAAAGCAATAAGAAAAATTATCATAGATATTCTAATATTTAACCCTAGATACATAACGTGAGTCAGAACGACTCACGCTCCAAACATTTCCATCTCTCTCTCTCCAACCATTTTATGTATCGCGTTGTCTGTGCGAGCCAACTCAGTACGCCGCCCGAGGTCCCAAATGGTGCACATGCGTCGCAGGTAATCATTTTATTTATGTAGATATAGCACCACAGTGAGTCAAGAATGACTCCACGTTATGTGATTCGTGACATTTTAGTTTTAACGTGCCTTTATATTATATCGATTTTTTTATTTTATTTTTAATATATGAGTCATTTTCAAAATATGTGTACTAATACTACTTAACGTCTGACCTCATTAAAAATCTTTGTATAAACAATGGTTCCGAATAAGATAAATATTTTTTTAAAATTTCACAGACTAATCTAAACATATCTGCATAATAATCCTGATAAAAAGCAATGAATTGCGATTCAAATCCTAGCATAAGTTGAATGTGAAAATAAGGTAACAAAAAAACACCATACATTTTTCATTGTCCCCTATTTGGATGACATTGGAAACATATTTTTTAATCAGATTTTTTGTACGAAACTTACTAGTTTTATAAACCATAATTAAAAAACAATGCTTAAGTGTTATGTTGGATAGATTAAACAATTTAAATTCACGTTAAATAAATTAAGAATGAACATTTCAAAAATGTCCTTAATAATCGTAACAATTTCGTGACATTTATTTATTGACATAATTTACCAACTTTTTGTGCCACGAAGAGTGGGAATCTAACTTTAATCACTGGCAACACTGATCATGTCACGAAAAGTAACATCACAATGACGCGCCGCCATTTTTTTTGTCGTTGTGACACGGCAGAAGTTCTGATAGTTCAGTTGTGAAAAAATAGTTAACCTTTTCCTGACGAGATCTTCTCAACAAAAGTAAGTATTTTTTTAAGAATTCAGCCACCGCAATTTTAAAATACTTAAATTATGACAAGAATAATCGATTGCGCTTTCAATTTATTAGTAAATATGATTGCATTTGGTGTAAAAATATTTTTTAGGTTAAGTTTTACATGTTTAGTGACGGACAATTTCCTGACTTTTACTGACGTCAGTAAATTGTAGACGGTAAAGCTGTGGCTCTCATGTGTAAAGTATGAAAATATAAGTTACCTACATATTAAAATGAGTGTTTTATGTAATTTATAAAAATTAAAGAGAGAAACGATAAATGTTTACGGATAACTGAATATCGTTATTATAGAGTACCGCGTGCAAAATTAAAAATACATAAATCTTGGGTTGGGTTTAGTAATAAGTAGCAGGCGGAGGGGGAGAGGGGGAGGGGAGAGCCCCCTACCCTCCGGTACCACTTCCATGACGCGGAAATGTGTTTTTGTAACCTAACCTCAAAACTCGTTACAGTCACATTATAGGCGTATTCCAAAAACTTGGTATCGTTTATCATCAAAGGCAACGCTCAGACCCCGCTATCCCCTTCGAATCTAACCTGCCCTTGTGGGCCTCCGTCGAGCCACCTTGATAAGTAGTAATAAATTATTTGACTTATGATGCAAGAACGAGCGAAGCGAGCTCGGGACTTTGGGCACCCCGACACGGACAGGTTAGAAGGGGGTGGCGGGGTCTGGGCGTTGCCTTTACATGAGAGTGGTGCCAGGACACAGGGGACACCTCCCTCCTAATGCTAAACGATAACAAGTTTTTGGAATACGCCTATTATGTGACTATAACGAGTTTTGAGGTTAGGTTAAAAAATACATTTCCGAGTCATGGGAGTGGTACCGGGGGGTAAGGGGCTCCCCTCTCCCCCCTCCGCCTGCTACTTATTACTAAACTTACCCAAAATCTTTTTCACGGATACAAAAAGCTCAATTTTCATTTAATACACAAAGTCTGAAGTTTTCCTAATTTTTATTTGTTTTGTTTTTATTTTCCTTATTAGACTTTTCGTGTACTTAGTAAAAAATACACTAGTATTAAGTGTTTCCCACCCACACTAGCCGTAATGTGTATTTTTGTTTTTAGTTTAGTTATTCAAAAGATATCCAACAGCTTGTTTTAGTTCCAGAATGCCGTTGAGCGGTGCCGAACGGCAAAGAAAATACATTGAAAGACTCAAGGAGCAAAACCCTGAAAAATATGAAGAAAAAAGAAAAAAACACCTGGAGAAAGTGAAACAAAAACAAAGAAAAATATCAGATCTTATTGATAGTGAAAAAGAAGCTCGAAGACAAAAATGGAAAGAAGCTAATGATAGAAGAAAAGAAAAGAAAAAACAAGCAGAAAAGCTAAAAAAAGAAGAAGATATTAAGAGAAAAAGACAACTCTATGCAACTAAACGGGTGCTATACCTGAAAGCAGAAAATGAAAAACTGAAAAAGGAAAATAAAAAACTTCTAGAAAAGCTGAGCAAAATGAGTAAAATAATGGGCGTTATGAAAAAACGAATTTACAGAAATAAAGTATGCATTGAACATCTCAAAGCTAAAAATCTAGTCACAGCCACAGTTAACCAGCCTGTACCAAGCATTTTTCCTGAAGAAGCAACTCCAATGTCTAAAACAAGAAGTTTTATCGAAGAGATTGATATAAGAGAAGAGGACAAAGAAAAAGTAAAGAAAAAAATTTTCGAATTAAATGTTATTGCAGAATCTTTAAAACAACAGTATAACAATGCAGACACAAACAATGAAAAAAGGGTACTCAAAAAGGTGGTTAACAACGATCTTGTAAAGAAATATAGTTTGACTACCAAACTAACAACAACTTTAGGATTAAAGGGACGAATTAGAAATGATAATACAGTAAAAGAGGCCAAAGAAAAAGACAATATTAAAAAAATCAAGGACTTCTTTTTACGCGACGACGTCAGCCGTGCCACAGCAAGCGGAAAAGAATGTAAAACGTTTAAAAAAGATAAACAACAGAAACGTTTTCTTTTGGATTCCATGAAAAATTTGCACGCCAAATATAAATTGAAAGGTGGAAAAGACTCTTACACTACATTTACTCGCTATAGACCCTTTTACGTAGTAAATCCTACTCTCAACGATCGCGAAACTTGTGCTTGTGTTAAACACAGCAATTTGATATTGAAGGCCGAAAAACTTAAAGCTTTAAAAATAATACCGAGTTGTAAAGTCGCCGATTTAATCATGGAAATATCTTGCAACCCTGAGTCTAAACAATGTATGTATAATACATGCCCATCTTGTATGTCAAAGCCCATTCCAGTTTCTCTTGAAGACACAGACAATAACATCAATATCACTTGGCTTGAGTGGGGGTTAAAAAAGCATGAGTATATAAAGATTTTGAAAACTGGCGAAAGAAAACCCATGACTACCAAAAAAGTCGGAAAGGATATTAAAAGTGGTACGATTGATGAGCTAATTCAAGAATTTAACAAAGAACTGAGTGTTTTTAAGAAACACTATTACAATATTGGTCATCAGCATAAGGCTCTACAAAACTGCATACGGAACCTATCTGAGGATGAAGTAGTCATAATTTGTGACTTCTCAGAAAATTATGCAGGCAAATTACATAAGGAAATACAATCCGTCCATTTTGGTGGAAATAGAGATCAAGTTTCTCTCCATACGGGAGTAATTTATAGTAAGAACAACAATCCCACATCGTTTTGTTCTGTATCGCCATGTTGTGACCACGATCCTGGAGCGATTTGGGCTCACCTTTCACCAGTTTTTGAATATGCAAAACAAATAGTTCCTTCCTTAGAAGCTGTACACATGTTTTCTGATGGCCCCGCCACACAATACAAACAGAAAAAGAACTTTTATCTTTTTAGTAAAAATGTTGAAGAGAGGACTTTGGATTATGCTTCCTGGTCCTTTTTTGAAGCATCCCATGGGAAAGGAGCGGCAGATGGGGTGGGTGGAGCAGTAAAAAGAACTTTGGATGATCTTGTATCTCGCGGAACAGACATTCCTAATGCAACAATCGCTTTCAAGATGTTGAAGGAATCAGAAAAAAAGGTGAAATATTTTTTTATATCAGAGGAAGAAATAAGAGAAATGCAACAAAAAGTTCCCGATGAGTTGATTGCGTTGCCAGGTACAATGAGAATTCATCAGATTACCACAACTGCAAAACAAGGTTCTGTCCTATATCGAGACTTAAGTTGCTTTTGTGGCCCAAAAAAGGGTTGTTGTGCATGTTATGAACCAAAAATACATGACTTAATATCAACCCATAAATTACATAAACCACAAAATAAAAGTAGGAAACCCAAAAAAACTTTTAAACGCATAAACAATACAAGATCTGGATACAACTCGTCTGACAGCGATGATTATGACAGTGACGATATTCCCTATGCAGATTCGGATGATAGTATTTACTATGAGGAAGATGCTATGCTTGAAGAGGTTTTCGATGTAGAAGAACTTGACATAAATGCAGATAGTGTTGAGAACATTGAAAAAATGAAAACTGAGCACATTGAAGAAAATGAACTGGAAATAAACACCATTGATAAATTCGATCAGATTTTAGATAATGACCAGAAGAAACCAATGAAAGACGAGAAACAAAAAGCCAATGAAGGGCAACTGTACCATAGCCAATTGATAAACAGTCATGCAAAAAAGCTGAGAATAAAAACTAAAGGTGAAGTGAAAATGAATATGGACGAAGAACCGGAAATGGCTGATGATGCTAAAAATGATAAGATGATGTTAGATCTACTAAACCAAAAAGAGAACTCACCTCCTTGTACAAGCACTTGCATTAGTAAGTCAAGCCAAGTAACTGAAACCCCGGTGAAAATATTGTCTCAAGTAGCAGTAAAAATGATATTAAATGAAAAAACAGGCAATATGCAAATAATACCCGTAAAAGAAGATAATGATTTGAAGAAAACAAAAAAAGAGAAACAAAAATCCAATGAAAGGCAAATTTACAATACCCAATTATTGATGGACAGTCATGCAAAAGAGCTAAGAGTAGAACCAAGTGATTCAGGAAACCTAAGAACGGAAACAGACATGAAGGAAACTAAAGAAGAAGTGAAGATGAATGTCGACAAAGAACCGGAAATGGCTGATAGTGCTAAAATGATGATAAAACTAATAAATCGAAAAGAGGACTCACCTCCTTGTGCAAGCACAAGCATTAGTAATTTTACACCGGAGAAAATATTGACTCAAGCAGCAGTAAATATGATATTAAATGAAAAAACAGGCAATATACAAATTATACCCGTAAAAGAAGTTGAAACTGAACCTATCATTGGAAATCAAGATGACTTTCAGGACGAGAAAACCAAGACAAACAAATGGGAAATAAATAATACTGTAAAACCTGGAAATATTATATCGGTACAATTGAACAGATTAATAATACTAATAATAGTTATAAGATTAATTACTTTAAAAGCATTCGTCAAAAAGGTAGTTTGAAATTTACAAAGCCAAGAGTTACCAAAGATATTGATATAGTACCACAAGATTGTATTGTTAAACATGTTGAATTATTACAAATATCGAAAGAACGTCAGGAGTTTGTATTAGCCAATGAGGAAGACACAATATTTTTTTAATTTGTATTTTTTGTAATTTTTTAACAGAAAAGGGTAAAATAAAAACTCTTATTAAAAAAGGACCGACTTCAAAAACAAACACAAAAAATAATAACTTTTCTTTCGGAAGTCGGTGGCAACAGTCAATGAAATGACAAACAAAGCCACCGACTTCCGAACGAAAAGTTATTTTAATATACTTTTTTGTATTTGTTTTTGAAGTCGGTTCTTTTTTTATATGATTTTTTATTTACAGTTGACCCTATGGTCAATCTAGCAATACAGCTTTTAAAAAAATTAAAACAATGTTCAATTTATTTTTGTTTTTCTTTCGAGACATGAACCCTAAGTGCTAAAGTTTAAGATATTTAATTTCTCATAAATTATAGTCTGAAAATATTTATAACACCGTAACTACTACAATATTACTTAATTCTGAACACGACCTTACTTTTACAATTTCCTGACATTTCCTAACGAAACAATTTACTGACAATTTCGTGACGTACACATATTTTGAAAATGACTCATATTTTGATCATGTTCTTGTTTTAGGTTTTAAAGTTGATTGTTTGGCTAAACCCACTTAAAGATGACATCGTATCGGTCACTGGAAGATTTAGAAATTGAAAATTTGTTGTTGGAGGAAGAGTCAGAAACTGTTGATGTATGTAGTGAAGACGAAGAGGATCATTTGAGTGCAGATGAAGTACAAAGTGATTATGAGGATGATTTAGTAGACGAGTCTATTTCAGAAGAAGTTTCGGGGGTAAGCGAAAGTATATCAAATAATAATATAGAACCTCGTCCTTCGACTTCGACGACAAATCGGATAATCATATTGCCACAAAGATCTGTAAAGGGAAAAAACAACCACTGCTGGTCTACAGTAAAAGGGCGAACTCAGACAAGAACTTCCGCTATAAATATTGTACGAGTAGCGAGAGGCCCTACGAGAATGTGTAAAAACCTATTTCAACCATTATTGTGTTTCAATATATTTTTTACTGATGAAATAATTGAAGAAATAGTAACATGGACTAATGTCGAGATTAGACAAAAACGTAACTCGAATGATGTTTCTGCTACCTTCTGAGACACAAATTTTGACGAGATAAAAGCTTTTATAGGAATTTTGACTTTGACCGCCGCAATGAAAAACAATCATCTCACAACTATTGAATTGTTTGATATCTCATTCTCTGGCACACGTTACGTATCCGTTATGAGTAGAGATCGATTTGTATTTCTTCTAGCATGCCTCCGTTTTGATGACAAATCTATACGTCCTACTAATCGCTCTCTAGATGTTTTTGCTCCTATCAAAAAACTTTGGAATTTGTTTATTACACAGTGCAGAATAAACTACACACCAGGATCTCATGTGACTGTCGATGAACAACTATTGGGATTTAGAGGGCGGTGTCCATTCCGAATGTATATTCCAAACAAACCCAGTAAATATGGCCTGAAAATACCTATGATATGTGACAGTTCCACAAAATATATGTTTGACGCCATTCCCTATATAGGTAAAGGAACAGAAACAAATGGACTCCCTCTTGGAGAATATTTTATGAAAGAGTTATCGAAGAGTATCCATGGATCATGTAGGAATATTACGTGTGATAACTGGTTCACGTCCGTACCTATGGCTAAATCTCTTTTCAAAGAACCTTACAAGTTGACGATAGTAGGTACAATACGCTCAAACAAAAGAGAAATACCGGAAGAGCTAAAAAACACAAAGCATAGGGCCGTTGGAACTTCTATGTTTTGTTATGACGGTCCGCTAACGTTACTGTCATATAAACCTAAACCTTCGAAGATGGTATATCTGTTGTCATCCTGTGACGAAGATGGTGTCGTCAATTCTAGCTCCGGAAAACCGGATATGATTGAATTTTATAATCAAACAAAGGGCGGTGTAGATTCGTTTGATCAAATGTGTACGCAGATGTCATGCAGTAGAAAAACTAATAGGTGGCCTATGGCATTATTCTATGGCATGCTGAATATGGCTTATGTCAACAGCTATGTTATTTATTACCACAATATGCAATCTAAAAATGAAAAGCCATTAAATAGACGGGCATTTATGAAGCAGTTGAGCACCGACTTAGCAAAACCATGGATGGAAAAAAGACTTGAAATTCCAAATATAAACAGAAAATTACGTGAGAATATTCAAAATATTTTACCAAATCCTCCTGCACAAAACGTAGAACCAAGTGAGGATGAACCTCCAGCTAAGAAAAGAAAATACTGCGCTTTCTGTCCATGGAAACTTAGAAGGAAGACACAGGCAGAGTGCAACAAGTGCAAAAAACCTGTCTGCGGAGAGAATAAGATTTTGACTTGCTCAGACTGCAAGTAGTTCCTATTTTTGAGACTGAATTACTTAATATTTCTATTGTTTTATGTTTTCTGTTTATTTTATTTCAAAGAATAAGTGCAATTTGTTACTAGACGACTCATTGTTACCTTAAAAAATAAGAGATACTCAATTTATGTTTAATTTTCTACGAATTTTTAATTTTGTTTGTTTTTAAGTATGATATTAAAAAAAACTACTACTATATATTGTTATTTCATTTCTTAAATACCTTAAAACATTTAATATATCACACATCATTGAAATATTAAAAAACAGTTCTGTTATCGTGTACAGATTAGTTGTGAGTCGAATTGACTTCACGTTATGCTATTAGGGTTACCTAGACACGTTATGTATGTAGGGTTAAATTATGATTACAATGACAATCCTGTCTGCAAAGTATGAAGAAAAATCAAAATATAAATCACTATTCCTTCAGGGTACTACTGTACTAATATACTAGAAGACCGAACTAGTACATTTGAAAGATTGTACAAGTATGGAACACTCCATTCAGTGTCCCAACTCCCAGCAAGAACAAGCCTAAATCAGAGTAACAAGAACAAAAAAGAAAGTATTTCTAATCATCATAATATATATTAAAATATTATAAGTAAATAAAAAAAGATAAATCAGTTATCTTATCATTTCACATCCATCTTTTCCATATATAATTTCTTTTTTGTTTGTCAAATACATTCTCCAAACAATCGCGTTGTTTCTTGGGAATATGAATGTGATTGGCAAAAAATATGTTAATATTCATCACATCACTAATACAGATTATTATGCTATTAATTATAAGTCAAAACTTTCATGTTTTTGTTACTGTCTGGTTATAAGGGTTTTCAGTTTGTATATATAAAACAAACCATTCTTATAGACATGATAATAAAAACGAAAATTGAAAAAAAAAAAAGGGTAAGCACCAACAGATAATAGGGCAATTAAGAAAAGCATTCTCCAAAATAATCCTTTATTTATTTAAACTCATGGTAAAAATAATAAATAAAGTATAAGTAATTTTAAATTTTTAAATGGCAAGTCAAAAAATATCTTATAAATAAAAATGAATGGCTAAATGTGTTGCTAAGCGAAAAATTCTAGAATGGCTGGACCAATTTAGCCATATTCATTTTCAAATATTTGTTGAAGTCCGAGGAAGTTTCTTATGAAGAGAAAAATTGGAAAAATTTCACAGAAAAACATAAAGATCACATTTTTCTTTTTCCTTACTACTTACCACCTTACGTTATAATTATAAACGCAACTTTAAAATTAATACTACTACTTAAATGCATTTGTAGAATTGACACTCTCTTTTTACAATGTACAGTTTGACTTTGACTTTGTTTCTCTTTCTTTTACATCGAAACAAAGTGACAGATTGGCATAACTCTTTGTGTGGAGATAGTTAGAGGTGGAGAGTGACATAAGCTACTTTTTACCACAAGAGATTATCATTTCCATGGTAAAAAAGTTATATCTATTCCATATTAACCATTAAAACTTACCAAGGAACTGACTCGAGCGAAACGAGGGTGAGTAACTAGTATTTAAATATATTTGATGGCATACTTACTTTATTCTCCTGTAATGTTTTTTTCATTTATTTTGTTATTCTTATTACATGATGTAATTTTTAATTTTCGATTTTTTGCTATATTCAGTCTCATGAAACAATAGTATAATAGATCCATAATATATCCCCAGCATGCTGCCCATCTATTGGGCATACAAAAATTTGTTAATCAATAATATAAAATCCTTCTGTTGAAAACATCGACAATTCATATAGGTCGGTATTTATGACCTAAAATAAAATAAAATTTCATAAGTACACTAATAACAATGTTGAAATACTTTTTTCATCTACTGAAACTTACCTTTTTTGAGGTATCTGACTTTTAATGTAAGTACGCGATTTATTAATTTATTGCTTTACACTCAGAGCAACAGAACCTGTAGTCTAATTCCTATAAAATATGTTAGCCATAATCAAACTGATGATTTGTATGTAATATATGTAGATGGCTGATATGACCAACTAGCGACTTACCCTCGCTTCGCTTCGGGTCCGTCCCTAGACAAAAAGAAATCTATCCCACGGGAACAGTACATTTTTCCAGGATGATATATAGCCTATAGCCTTCCTCAGTTAACGGGCTACCTAATGCAAAAATAATTGTTCAAATTGGATCAGTAGTTTCTGAGATTAGCGCGTTTAACCAAACAAACAAACAAACTCTTCAGCTTTATAATATTAGTATAAATATTAGTATAAATTTAAGGCTCAACTGTACAATCTATGACATCGAGTTAAGACTTCATATTTTTTTCACTAATAGATCTCGCTATAAGAAGCCTTTATATAAAATCTGAGACTGCGGAAACAAATCGTTTTTTCAAAAAAAAATTTAAAGTTTCAACTTTTTATGTAATTTTATCACGTTTATACACGCACATTATAAAGATGTTTTTCACCAAAGTTCGTTACAATATTCTATTCTCTGAGTTATTTTCAATCACTATTGTAGTTAAATATTTATTTTAACACAAAATCACGATTTATTCGTATTTAACATCAATTCTATCAGTAAAACTGGTACTTGGTTATGTTAACCTCTCAACTGTCGCTGTCATTTTTCACGAATATGGCGCATTTGTATTTAATAATATATAGTTAATTCTAAGTTGAAATCACTTTATAAGTGATTTTTATCAGTACATAGTATGAAATCAGGAATTATTACAAAATAAAACTATTATTATAAAAAGTTTTTTATCTTTACAATAATACGTCTCAATCATGGCGACTTAGCACATGGATAAAAAAAAGAGGTATTTTTTATACTTGAATTCTGAGAGCATTGAAGACCAAGAGATTAAGGATAATCATTTATATTATAATTTTAAGTTTAGTCCACGTAGATAATACTGACATAGTTTGAGTTCTTATAACTATTTAGTTTACGAGAATTAAACAACAAACTAAACACTTGAAAATAAGTGCTAAAAATCGTCATCTCAAACTGGATCGCAAAGCAAATTCTGCTTAATATTTCATTAAAATATATGTACGATTTACAATTTAGTGATATTTACAAATGGAAAAATACAATAAACAGGCATACTGCCTTACTAGAACATTTCAGAAATCAATTACGAAAACTAACAATTTCACTATATAAATTACAAGGGACAGCTACAAAAGTATGGATACGACCAATACTATCATATCTGAACAGATTATATCTATACAGATAAATAAAGTTAGAGTGTCTGTTTGTAATATTAAAATAACCGCTTTTTACTAAATGCATATGGATGTATGTATACACGGCACATATACCATATTGTATTACTAGTTTAAAAAAAATCAAATGAAGCCAGTCCACGCATGTTTTAATCAATTTTGCTGCAGTTACAATAAACATAAAAATGCAACATGATACTAGTTTAATAGATGCAAATAAACATATTTTTTACCCAAATGTGCAACGCAAAGGAGGGTAATGTGTTTATCAGCCTAAGTATGTATGTACATATGTATGTATATATGTATGTATGTGTGTATGTATGTTTTTTCCTTTGTGGCACTCTAGAGACCAAACGCATGGGCCGATTTTGATGATTCATATGTCGTTAATTTTGTATTTACGCGCAATTTTTATCAATCAAAATATGTACCCATGCTATTGATGCATCTCTACTAGCACAGTAGTAATTTTTCAATGCCCTTCTTGAAGAAGCCAGGTGTACGGGAGCCAACAAACTCTTCAAAGGCATCTTGCACTGCCTCTCGGTTATTGAACTTTTTATCTGTCTGTCGGCGCAATTTCTGGTGTATACGGTGGATAACAAACCCTAGCTTTTGTAGCTTAGAGACCGCCTGTTGTGCCGTATGAGGTCGAGGTTTGTCTTATAGGAGCAGCGAAGTCGAGCAATTAACCAAAGCTGGCCGGAGATGGCAAGCTTCTCCATTATTGTGTCCGGTTTCTTACAGTACACATCCGCAGTAATGCTAGTGCCATTTGGTAAGAAGCTGTGATGAATTATACCGGGACTAGACCACTAAACAGTAGCCATGACTTTTTAGGGGTAAGTTCGGGGCTTTGTCTAGGTGCTGAACCGGGGTCTAACCAACACGATGACAATGTGATTCAAAATCCCTTCATTTCTATGTTTGTTAAACAACGCAAGACATACCTCAACGCATTCGTCGCGTTGGAGATCGTTTAGTTCATGCGCCACCCGTTAAACAAGTTTTTTTACCTTGCCAATTCGATGCAAATGGACTAAGATTTTTTTTATGCTAACGTTGAAACCTACTGCTAACTCAGCCATAGATTGAGTATCTTCAGCTGCCACTATCGCCTTTAATTTGTCGTTGCTGGTTTTAGTCTTCGGGGCGACCACGGTGTTCATTTTTTAAATCAAAATTTTGATGTCGGAAGCGTTCAGTCGTGGGTTAGTTTGTAGTGTTCACTCCGTACACGTCATTAATGTTGCGAGCCGTTTGTGCGGCATTGCTACCGCGACGGAACTCGTATTTCATAATTACTCGTATTTTTATTATGCCCATATTGATGAAGAACAAAAAAATGTTGTGAAAACAAAACACTAATTAATAAACAAATGATTGAATTTGAAAATAGAACTCGATACTTTTAAAATAAAATTAATTTAAACTTAGAATTTACTGCCAGCCATTCATAAAGTACGTTTCCAATGGCCAGTATTGTAAAACGGCAATTTCATAGTCAATAATTTCAAAGACCTATTATAACTTCAAATGTCTAATAAAACCAAAAAGCTGTAAATAAAAAAATATACTATAAAAAAACCCCACGTTTCATCCTTCTCGCGAGATGAACATATGTATGTCTCCGACTGTATTATACTATATTCCTTCGTCAACTTCTTTTCATTTTTTTAGTTAGCTTTTATGCAGTCAGTTTTTTTAATTTTTATAATATTTTAAAGTAATGCCTAAGTTGAAATTATATCTATAAAATAAAAATCAAACTGTTTTAAAAAATAAAAATAATTTTTTTTAGGAAATCAGTTAAAATATTTATAAAATGCAAAATTTCAAATAATGCTAAAAAAGCCAATGAAGATATTCTAATGAATATTAAAAAGGCCTTATCCATACTATCCAACAACCGTCAAAAATGGCGGATCGGTTTTGGGTTACGTGTTTTTATATTACTAATTACTTAAAATCTAATAGAAGATTTACAAATTCAATTATACGTAGTTATGTAGTTATAAATTTAAATCATGTTAATAAAGATAATATGCTGTCACTAGTGTATTTTTTATCCATAAAAAGTGAAAATATAAGGACTTAGCGCGCATCAATGCTTACGATGTTTGATAAACGTAAAAATTTCTGTATAAAATCTTTATTCAAAACACATCCTATGAAATAAAGACTGTTAATTACTTACCCTTCCATCATTTCCAATCTTTGTAAAAATAATTTTACATTATTTTATTATTTTTAATCACTATTTATATTAAGTTCGAAGACCGCCAAAATGTAAATAAGTTGCCTGCACAAATTACTAAAATTTATGTTATCGGAGTTATTACTTTTTTGACATGTAGTATGATATTATTCCTTGTCTTTTTCTTTACACTTTACAAAAGCTAAATAAAAACAAATATAGTTTAAACGCGAGAAATCACACATTAAATCACATCGGGACTAATCGACCTCTAGGAGGTCGCTTGACAAACAGAGGTATTTTTGACATCGACCTCTAGGAGGTCGATCGACAGACGAGGTATTAATGTCAATGTCAGAATTAGCATTATTATGATAAATCGACGCCATTTTGACATGTAGTTTTAGTATCAGTTGCAATTTGTTCACCTCATAGTTGAGAGCGTTTCCGTACTCCTGTTCGAGATCGTGCAAGTTAGTGACTACCACAGCATTCCTGAAGCCCTAGCCTCATGTTTTGCTACTTTTTGCGTATAAGCCATGGTGTCTCCGAAGTCGTAGGCCTCGTGTTCTGCTGCATTGGAAGAGTTGGTTACTTATACCGTGTCCCCGGAGCCTTCATGTTCGTCTGAACTGACGAATATGCCCCCGGAGTCTTCGTGTTCATCAGAAGTGATGAGTGTACCACCGGTGCCTTCGTGTATCGAATTTGTTGGCGTCTTCTGTCTTGCCGTCGACGCCCACTCATCCTATTAGTGCTGACATCGATAATCAACCCAGTGATTCTTTAACCAGGAGAGTTAACTTTTGTGTTGAAGAAATTAGGTCCCAGTGGAATATGAGTAAAGTTGTTGAGAGACTAGGTACTCATGAACAGTGTTTACAGTTTGCCGAAGACAGAGAATTAATACTTAAAGAAAAGGAGTGCACATACCATAAATGGCCAATGTTATTAATAGTCGAGAATAATGTATATGTTTAGTCGCGTTTATAGTTATGATTTTTCATAAATTGAAGGAGCTACAGAGGACAGAGAGTCGGTATTATCAACAAAAACTATAGCTGATTGGTATAGTTACTGCAGGAAAGCAATAGTTATTTATGAATTGGTGGACCAAATAAAATTGTACAAATTGATGAATCAAAATTTTCTAAAAGTAAATATAATAGTGGCAGATATGTAGAAGGACATTGGGTCCTAGGAATGATAGAAGACGGACGTGATGATTTAAGGTTAGAAAAATGTCCCAACGATGAGTGATCTGCTGAAACACTGGTGCCACTAATTAAAAAACATGTTCAGGAAGGCTCCATTATACATACAGATTCTTGGAAAGCATATGATTGCCTTTCTAAACATGGTTACATACATAAGAAGTGTAACCATTCAGATTTTGATAATAGATTTGTAGCACTAGACGGGACACACACACAACGGATAGAAAGCCATTGGAGAAGCCTGAAAAAAGTTTTCCATATGAACCAATTTAAAGGAAATTTTACAGAATGGTTGGTGGAGTTTACATGGCGAAGCAAAATTAAAATTAATCATTTAGATCCATTTGAAGAGTTATTAAAAGGCTTTTTTTTTGGCGGGTAGACATAAAAGTATGTATATACACGTGTTTTGTTGAGCTCTACGTTATTTAATTAAATGAATATAAATAATAATTTATATGTGCTGAATTTGCATTACCTGTGCTTAGGTTGACTAACTGAATTCACACACACACTTTCAATACCAATAAACCATGGATACACCAGTGGAACAGCTTCTTAAGAGCATGGAGGAACTCTCTTCCATATTTACAACCAGAATGGGAGAGTTTGAAAAACATCTATCTCAACCGGGTTCTTCTGCTCCTGCTCCAACAGTAAAAGCCTTGGCAGCGGAATTTGACACGTTCAAGAACTTCGTATGGCAATCTCTTGGCCTACTAAAGTCCCAGGTTGAGCTTATTGCACTTGGAATGGATCGTTTGGAGACACAATCCCGTAGGAAAGTTCTTTTCTTACATGGGATCAGTGAAGACAAAGATGAGGATGTGCTGCAGAAGACTCTTGGAGTATTAACCGGCCGGTTGAAGTTGTTGGATGCCAAGCCTACTGCAATTGAATCTTGCCATAGATTGGGTTTAAAAAAGGATTCAGCCCGGCCCATCTTAGTTAGATTCAATAATTTAAATCTTCGATCTAGCGTGTGGAAGGCCAAAACAAGTTTAAAGGGCTCCAAAATAACAGTGACCGAGTTTTTAACTAAATCCCGACAAGAAGTATTCATAGCGGCTCGCAACCATTTTAGAATGAGGAATTGTTGGTCAGCAGGTATGATTGTTATTCTTCTTCCAAACAAGTCCCGTATCAAGATAACTTCTTCGTCTGAGCTGAAGAGAATAATTGCACAAAGTTCAACAATGAAGCCCACTGACAGCAACTGAATCTTGTTTACGCCACTTTTACTTGGTCGGTTTATACTTTAAGCTAAGTTAAATATTTTATTAACTTTTTACATATGAAGGGTATGCACGTTTTACGTTTTTTTATTTAATTTAACTTTAAAATTTATAATTTCTACTTTTCTTGGTTGTCAATTGTCATTTTTATTTGTCATCCATGATTGTCATTTAATTGAAAATGTAAACTTACAACATTGACACTTATCAAAAGTTGTGTTTCGTTTCTCCAGTACCCACTGGTATTGCCTGTAGTCTGTTGTTCATTACTAATGTTAATTGTCTGCTTTGAAATTGTCATTTTTTTTTTATTTTTTTTTTGTATTGTTTTTTACTTTTAGTCAGCTTGTGCAGGTGGATAAAATTTAATTGTATTATTGTTATTATTTTGCTATTTATTTATTTAGTTGTATATTGATATATATATATGTATAAACATATACATTTTTCTTATTTTTAAGTACTGATTTATTGTAGAATAATGATTGGTAATGATTATTTTTCCTGCTCATCTAGTGATTATGATAGTGCTGAAAGTCATACATCGCTTTCAGACTCTGAACCGCTGAATGAGAAATTGTCTAAGATTTTTGTTGCTGGCTCCATATTCCTTTCCTTGGTGCATATTAACGCGCAGAGCGTACCTGCTCACTATACTGATCTTCTCACATCCTTCAGCGCCGGTGAAGTTGATTGTATTTTAATATCTGAAACCTGGTTAAAGCCATCCTTTCCTTCTTCCAGTTGTTCTCTCCCTGGTTATCAGCTATTCCGTAATGATCGCACTGAACGGGGTGGCGGCGGCGTTGGCATTTACCTCCGCTGCAACATTCCTGCCAGTGTTGTCACTTGCTCCCTCACTCAACCCACAGGTCATCTTGAATACCTTTTCATAGAAACAGTTATAAAACATAAAAAAATTCTTATTGGCGTTCTTTATTGTCCGAACTACCAAATTAACTATTTTAATGACTTGGAAGGTTTATTTGAAAATCTTTTGCCTGATTACGATCATGTATTTGCATGGGTGATTTAAACACGTGCCTCCTAAAAATTGATACGAGAGCATTTATGTTGAACGCACTCATGACGTCATACAACTTGCACGTTCTTCCCCTTACTTTCCCCACTCACTACTTTCCAAATTGTAGGCCATCTCTTAATGATGTCATGTTCGTCTCTGACCCCGATCTTGTTCTCTCTCATGGTCAGCTGACTGCTCCTTTTCCTCATCACGATTTAATCTACCTTGCATACAAACTGCGACCTTCCAAGGTCAGAGGCAAAATAGTTTTCCAGCGCAATTTTAAGCATATGGATCTGGAACGCTTAAGAGAGGATGTAAGGGACATAGATTGGTCGCCTGTATTGTCATCTACTAACATCGACTGTATGGTTAAATCACTAACCACTGAATTGATTAATTTATATGATGCTCATGCTCCTATCAGACCAGTTAGAATGAAGCATGCTCCTGCCCCGTGGTTAACACCAGTTATAAAAAGAACCATGGCTAAACGTGACAGGGCCAAAGTTAAAAACAAAAAATACCCATCACAGGAAAATCTTAATGCATACAAACTGCGCAACATTTGCAACAGAATGTGTAGGGATGCTAAGCGTCGCTACATTCACTCCACTATTCAGGATCTTTGCCAAGCACAAGTTTGGAGATTCTTAGAATCACTTGGCGTGGGCAAAACTTCGGATACCCATGTGATCTCCGAGGATCTTAATAAATTGAATTCTCACTTTGCAACTTCACCTATAACTTTAAATCCTCAAGTCAAAACTGATACCCTTAAATATTTATCTCACGTTGACCCACCAGACTTTCCCTCCTTCTCATTTAAATCTGTGTCTGTAGATATTGTTAAGAGGTGTGTCCGATCTATCTCGACTAAAGCCGTGGGAAGTGACAATCTCAGTCTACATATGATTCTACCCGTGTTGGAGGACATTGCACCAGTGATTACCCACATTATTAAGTTCTCACTATCTGCAATGTTTTTCCTTCACTGTGGAAGAATGCTTTTATCATCCCGTTACCCAAAACCTCTAATCCTACCTGCCTTACCCATTTTCGCCCTATATCTATTCTTCCTATCCTTTCCAAAGTCCTAGAATCCATCGTTAACAGCCAACTTTACACTTACCTCACTTCGAATAATTTGTTATGTCCTTTCCAGTCTGGCTTTCGGCCTTATCACAGCACTGTTGGCGCGCTGCTGAACATCACGGAGGACATTCGGTTCGCCATGGACAATACCAAGCTCACTGTAATGGTTCTGCTTGATTTCAGTAGCGCGTTCAGCTCTGTTGATTTCGACATACTTCTTGGCATTCTACGAACTGTTAACATGTCTCCTGCAGTCATAAATTGGTTCCAATCTCATCTTTTCGGGCGCCGGCAGCGTGTGACAGCCAACGATTACTTATCGTCATGGTTGGATCTTACAGCTGGCGTTCCCCAAGGCGGCGTACTTTCCCCACTACTTTTCTCTATTTTCATTAATAACATCTCACATGTCCTCTCTTCTCCCTACCATTTGTATGCAGATGACTTGCAAATATATCGGCACTGTAATTTGACTGAGTTGCCTGAGGCTGTTATGGCTTTGAACAATGATTTAGCTGCGATCCAAAAGTGGGCTGAATCTTTCGGACTGTTAGTAAACCCTAAAAAATCGCAAACTATAATTATTGGTAGCAGCAGACTACGAAGCAGAATTGACTGGACTTTAATACCTGATATTCAGTACTCTGGAGTCCCTATACATTACTCAGATAAGGTGAAAAATTTAGGTCTCATCATTGATTGTAACATGTCTTGGGCACCTCATATTAATGAACTTAGTAAACGTATGCATTTTTCTTTTCATTCTCTCTAGCGTCTCCAATACTTTCTCCCTTTCAAAACCAAAGTTATGCTAGCGCAATCTATCCTATTACCCATCCTCGACTACGCCGACGTCTGCTACCTGGATGTGACAGAGGAGCTACTTAATAAACTAGAGCGTCTTCAAAATCTCGCCATACGTTTTATCTTTGGCTTACGGAAATATGACCACATCTCTGTTTTTCGTGCTCAACTTAAGTGGCTCCCTATTCGTCTTCGCCGTGATATGCACATCCTTTCATTCTTTTATAATATCCTAAAAAATCAAAATTTCCCTCCTTACCTTCGTTCCCGTTTTAGCTTTCGACCAATCCCAACACGTTCCAGGAGGTCTTGCATTGCTTCTATGCTTGATATTCCTAGGAGCAACACTAAATTCCGACAAAATTCTTTTTCCGTCCATGCCGCAGTACTATGGAACAAACTGCCGAAAACCATCCACGAGAGCTCATCTTCCCATATTTTTTAATCTAAACTAAAAAACTATTTATTATCACAAATATAGACAAGTACCATTCAGCACATTTTCCTATTTTCATGTTTTATATATTAAATATATGTATATACAGATGTATGTATAAGTATATATTTTTATAAATAATATATGTGTATTGTATATGTGATTTTTACTCTTATTTCTAGTATATTTATTTCTTGCACTATATTGCCCGCTGACATCTTCCACATCCAGTGGTTGACTGGAAGAGATCTCTCTCAGAGATAAGTCCACCTTTTGTTAACTAAGTTTATTGTCAAGTTTTTACTACTGTATTACTTTTAAAGTGCAATAAAGAATATAATAATAATAATAATAAAAGTCATAAAGTATGTGTATAAATAAGAAAAATAAATAAAATTTATTTTGTAAAATTCTTTGTTTCATTCTCTACCATTATATATACATTAATTTAGATATTATATAGTATTATTGTATTTTATTTCTGCTATAAAGGTTTATAATAAAATAAAAACTTAAAAAAAACCGACTTCCAGGCACTGAAAAGTAAAAAATAACTAAACGGGGGTTTTCATTCAGAATAGATACTTAATCAGATTTTTTCGAAGTCGTTGTGCTTTGATTTGTACTGGCTGGTACCGACTTCGAAAAAATCTGAGTAAGTATCTATTCTAAATGAAAACCCCCGTTTTGTCATTTTTTACTTTTCAGTGCCTGGAAGTCGGTTCTTTTTTTTTTTTTTTAAGTTTTTATTTTTCCATTTTTAGTGTAGACGTATCACCAATACAAATTAATCAAGCCCAAACACCAGGTAATTGCTGAAAATCGTCGAGGAGTTCCCTCGACTGTCTTTTGGGTCCATCATCAGATCGACTCTAGACCTTCATTATATAGAAGTGCTTTAAAATACCTAATGAAAATGTTAACAAACGCGCTAGTCGCCCCTACAATTTTCAAAAGTTCCCCTCGATTTCTCTGGGATACCATCACCAGATCCTGGTTTCCTTATCATGGTACTACTCTTGGGATATCTCCTTCCCAACAAAAAGAATTATCAAAATCGGTTCATAAACGACGTAAAAATCCACGAACAAACATAAAATATGTATATATATACACGGTCGAATTGAGAACCTCCTCCTTTTTTTGGAAGTCGGTTAATTATAAAAGTAGTTTTATATACAAAATAGGTTTAGGTTTTTTTTTTATTTCCACACAGAAAAGCTATATCTAAATTAGGTTTAGGTTATATTTTGACAGAACCTTTTCTTATCTCCTAGGTTGGTTAGGTTAGAACAGTTACCATGAGAACGACCAGAACTTTTAGAATCAACGTTTTTCTTAATTCGTAGCCACTTTTTCCGGGATATATTGTTACACTTTAGTTTATTTAATGTAAACATAACCTCAAAATTTGAAATTTTCAAAATTAAATATCTCAAAAACTATAAGTTTCCGCGGTTTTTCCTTTTAAAGGGGGAGGTGTTCTCCCCCCCCCCCTCTCCCCTCCCCCTCCACCCTTTTTCCCCCCTTAAATCGATGTCATAGATTGTACAGTTGAACCAAATTTAATCGTAAATCACTCAGAAAGCTTTCGAGAAGGTCTACCGATTCGAGAAGATTTACTAAGGACAGGATAGATTCCATGTTTTAATTTAGTTGCAATCACAAACTTTATAGAAATGCTACGCGCAGCCTCAATGCGTACACATAACCATAGACAAGGAACAACAAGCACATAACACAACATGGATGTCAGATCACGGATACAAAGAGACTTAAATGTAACCACCACAGATTAAGGAGATAACCACTCGTGAAAAATAAATTTGACGCATGAGCGACACAAGTACCTATCTGACTAATATTATTTGAGCTAAAAATAAATAAAATAAGCTATAAATAATTATAAATGAACAATATTAATAAACAAAAAATTAGGCACTTTGGTGACAGAACAAACATATTTTATAAAAGAACACACATTAATGAATATTTAAGGACACCTAGTAACAAGAAAAATTATAAATTTCGATTTAGGGGGCTATTTTGAGAGTACATTTTTCTTTATTTATTTATATGAAACAAACCTATGATTTACTTTCTATATCTTTCTGTCCTGCAAAGTTTTATATGGCAAGTTTTTTTTATACATAATACTGCACGACTTGTGCTTGTCTATATTTTATCAGGTTTATCATCTATTTTTATTTGTCATCCATGTCATCTATCATCTATGGTTGATAGATAAACTTGAAAACGTCAGTAATCAGAACTCAGAATCAGAATTGAGATTAGTAAAGATGTAAATGTTAAGAGCCGTGGATTGTGAATATGGTAGAATTAATAAATATATGACATTGTTTTGTTATGTATTATGCAACGATATTACAATAGTAGTGCAACATTCCAATTACTTCACATATCAAATAATGTCCAACGAAGGAAATCTGTCTATATCAGTACCACGTTCGTGTTTAAATGAATTCTATAGTAAATATCTTAATTTAGTGGAAACTTTTTACTATGTTACACTTTCTGAGGATAAATTTTCAAATTCAGTCGTAAACTCTGATTTTGTATGTTTTAACGTTATACTAAATGTAAACCCATTAGACAGTAATGTCAAACCACGAGAACTTGTCGATCGGATTCAGGTAAGTAAAAAAACATTTTGCGTCCTTTAATAATATATCTAATAATTAGATATATAAGACTATACTTATATATAGAATTCCAATATATTTAATTCGGATGTAGCAAACTTGAATAGAAGTAAGTTTATTAATTCTCTAAGCCATAACTTTTATTGGTCACAAATAGAAACTATTTTATTACATAGGGAAATATTATAGAAACAAATTCATGATAAAGAATTTGTCAAAGATAGTATATCCTACTCTGAATTAGTATTTGGGTGGTAGTATTTTTAAATACATATTTTATAGTTTTTATTCAATCAAAACTACACTATACCCTGTTTTTTAATCTCAGAGACTAAATTGACACATGCAAATCTCAAATTTACAAATAATGTTGCCAGCTCTTTTGTGCAGTGTTGTACCTACGATACCGGTTTGTTGAATCATAAGTTTTTATCTTTATTAGACGATTCGCTTCAAAGTTTTATATTCAAAAGCGTATAATAAAATTAACATTATTAATTTTAAATCATTAAATATCATATTCAATAATTAAAGTATCATATTTATTAATTTAAATATCATATTTATTAATTTTAAATCATTACATATCATTAAAATTAACAGTATTAAATTTAAATTTTCATTATTAATTTTGTATTCTTACGTTGTAAATAAGAACCTACACATTATTTAAGGATAACTTATTATAAAAAAAACGGTACTTGATTTTATTAACATTAATTTTCGATAGTGGTACATCACTATTTAAGAATTGCAAAAAACTGACAACCCACGTAATGTCAATTTTGTCTCTGAGATTAAAAAACAGGGTATAAACTGATCTCAATCATTTAAAAAACTTTTAAATAGCATCACCATACCATATTATATTTATATGTCAAAAAACATCAAATTTCTCACCCATTAAAATCATCACTTCATTTACAATTATCGTATTTTATTTCATTTATGTTGAATATAAAAAAAAAAATGTGAAGTATGTGCTAGCTGCTAAATTATAACTTGTTTAGTATTTCTATTGCCAGCATTCCATATGAATTTCCAGGTTGATCAATGATATTCTTATCTCATTATCATCAAATAAATGATTTGATCAAAAGATCCCCCTATGCTCCATAAGCTAAATGTATTGTTGCCAAATATATTGTCCCCTAATTATCAATCATGATTATTCATTATTAGCTAAACAACGATACATGCGCGTATGTAAACAATAAAATGAAATTTATATTTGACTTATGAATATTGTCAAGATATGAAAAAATATGATGTACGGGTGTTAGATTTAGTGACAGAGGTCAATAGTGCTGTTGTTTGGGGGCCACCCGCTGCAGTGGGCGCGAGCCGCAACCCGGATCTCGCGTACCCCGCTTCCCCTTCACTCAGCGGGCCCATGCGTGGAGGTGTGCGTATGCGCCGTCGCTCCTCGATCCACTCGCTAGTCGCTAGTCACGCCGCGATACGCCTCGCACTCGCGCGTCATGTCATGCGACGATAACTAACTCGCATTTATTATGTACGCGATCGACAACTCCCAGGTGAGCGCGTCCACATGCCTATCAATTTCTATGTTCTCAACAATTTTCACGTCATGGATAGTCTGTGTACACCGAGTTTTATAAAGCGATGTACGCAACATCACAATATAATGATGTTCATTCACGATCGCACGAATAACGATCCCGGAAGTAAAGCCGGTTCGTTAACGTCATCTAGGTATGCTAATTACCATCGACATTGTTCAAATATTGATAAATATGTAAGTTATACATTACTGTATATAATTTATATATTCGTACATCTTATTATAGTATTGGACGAATGTTTTGGTAAGTCATCTACCAATATTAAATTCAAATTCAATATTATAATTAATATTAAATTAATTACAAATTATAATAAAAATACGGTAATCCCTTAAAAAGATAGGAAAGTGGTGAATAATATGTAGTGAAAGATGTGCAGGTGAAAATGTGTCAAGTTGAGGAAAACAGATATAGGTACTTTACAAGTAAAACTAAAGCAACCGAAATGTCGCGTCTATCATGTAACAGCTTTAATGTTAAGTAATATTATTATGTCATTCTCATTCATATTTGAAGAAAATTTTGTAATTATCAAAACTGATATTCTATATACTTTTGATATTCTTTTATTATACTTATTATTAATAGTTAGCGTATCAATTCATATTATAATAAAATAATGTTATATATTTTATTCATGATAATCGCTATAGTCGGTAATATCTTTATTCTTTATATTCAATTTTTTTTACTCCGGACAATCATGTAAAAATTCTGTCAAAACTGCAAGTGATTAATATTTATTGCCATACTCATTATTCGCAATATAGTAGTAGTAGTAATATCTATAAACTATAAACACATTTTTAAATTTACATATTTGCAATTGATTCTGAAATGGGCAATGTATAATGTTGACACCGTTTCATGTAATAGTCAAATGAATAAACTGTTCAAATATACCTATTGTTATATCTAGTAGGTACTATAAACAGAATATAAATACCTATTACATAAAACAATAGCAATAATCAAAACAGGATAATTAGCGCGTCATCGTGATCCTAACACGTAACTCATAACATTGTTTAATATAACGTATCTGTTTTTTTGTATCAATCACTATAAGACTGTTTATTATAAATTTAATAGAGAGTTTTAATTGTATATAATAGTAATAATTAATCTATTTGTATCTGTCGGCGGTGCAGCTACCTGCGACAGTTGGTCGGAACTTGAATATTACTGCGGACTTTCACTTGACTACGGTGAGCTCTAGTAATTTATATTCACTCGTTATCCACGACATCCGATCACGGATTTGAATCTAATGGATAAAGTTAACATAGTTTTTCCATAATTTCCATATTAATAGTAAACCATCAGCTAAGTTCCCTTTCAATTCAACTAATCAACTTGTTTTTTATAGCCCGATCATTGATAAATACAACATTTATTTATGTTAGAAAAATACGAAGAAAGTTTCCCTAGGGAAGGAATGAGGCGTTAAATCTATATAAAATTTTCTCAGTGTCAAAAATAAGTGAAATGATAGAAGCCAAACACTAGTACAGAGTACTATTCTATCAATGTTAGATACGCATGGACATAAAAAGTATTTATAATAGTTTTACATATTAAATCTACGTAAAGAAAATCGCGAGAAACTAACGCATACTTATATGTTTTCACCATAGTAATTTCTAAAGTCATATGTAAGTAGCTAATAGCTCAGTATATTAGATAAGATAGTACCTATTAGATATATGGCATTAAAGTTATAGCCAGTGATCTAATATTTCAAAACATAACATTTAAGATTACTCTTTATCGCATCCGAATGTGAAATGAAAGTCTGTCTCTCTGTTTTTTCCGGCTAATCTCCGAAACGGCTGGACTGATTTTGACGGGAGTTGATATTATAAGGAGTAACTTAGACTACTTTAATTTTAGAAAAAGTATTAGAGTTCCGTTCAAAAAAAAAAGTAGGTACCTGGGGAAGCACCCGAACGAAGTGAGAGTAAGTCGCTAGTTCTGAAATATATTCGAAATTCGTTAATGGTCAGGGAGTAAAAATGATGTTATTTATAACATCATGTAAAAAAATATGATATTTAAAAATTTAAGTAAGGAAATTAAAGTATGTCTGCTCTAATGTCTATGTTTTGTTGTTTTTGATTCACGAGTGTTAACTTTTGGCGGTTCACGAACACACGCAGTACCTACATGCAGTTTTGACTTAACTCAGTCTCTAAGCACATCTTCCACCATTAGTCACACTTTCAATATGACGTTACTCCACTTTTCCTTATTTTTTCGTATTTCTTCTTAATCTTCTCTTACTTCCGAAATTCAACTGAATTCTTGATCCACTACCGGCCTTTTCATACATACGCGTAAACAAAAAACATTTTGCTTCCGCAAAATGCTTAAAAGGTACTGGAAACTCAAACTTTTCTAGTAGTAATTTCAATTCTTTTCTGAAAAATGTTTTGTTCCTCTCTCACACACGGCAATTTACGATTAACTGTTCTTATCGTTAATTGTCATACATACGTTGACAACTTTGTTAGGATGCTCAACTGGCTTTAAAACCATTAACAAGAAAATTGAACTGAAAAGCATGCTTCAGACATTAAGCATTTTCAATTAATATTATTTTTTGCGCAAAGACATTACATTACTCTATTACGCGACAATATGTAACATTATGTCGTAAGTTCAGTCATTTTTCATTACTTTCAAAATAATATGTCGAATTCGTTGCCTCGTTAATCGTGCCGCCCTAGGTCCGGGTCTACTTGGCCTATTGACAAATCCGTCATTGCCGGAGATCCTTTTTGACTTAGAGACTTAGAAAGTTGTATTAAGTTTGAATATAACGCAGTAGAGTAGGCTTACCGCCTCACGTAGCCGAGCCTGAGACAACTTTTCAGACACTCGTCTAAAGCAAAGTTACGAATATTATAAAAAGAATTTATTAAAAGTTTTATTGAACTTTTAATAAAAAACTGATCTTAAATGATTATTATGTTGTTAATATTAAGGCACTCATAATTTATACATACTAGCGACTCACCCTCGCTCCGCTCGGGTTCGTCCCTACTTACGTTTTAAAGTTTAGTATAGATTTCTTAGAGATGAGATATTTTCCTCCAGTAAAAAGTATCCTATATGTTGACCCGATATTGGTTTGTAGTACATGCTATGTATCAGAGATGGCGCTGTATGTAAAAAAAGATATTCCCGCTTTTCTATTGAAATTTTCCCTGGATTTTCTTTGCTATAAACCTCACGGAGCCCGAGACCTTTCCAATGAATGCAAAACCGTGGAAATCGGTTCGTGCGTTCTGGAGTTATAGCGTCAGGAAGGAAAACCCGACTTATTTTTATATAGTAGAACATTACTTGTGCAACACTAATGTGATAGATGTGAAAGATTTTGAGTGTAACTACACTTCTTCACTAAGTGTGAAATCCGTAATGGGGATAGGTTGTAATATCCTAGATTTATTAACACAAGGCTGCTATTTAACGAAAACATTATGTTACTAAATAACAAACTAAATAAATTTTGCCGTGGAGTACTATCGTTTACTTCACAATGCGAGTGGTAGCCCAGTCGAATTAGGATTTGATAGTAGAAAATTCTTTACTGGCAATTTTCCTTTGGAATTCTTTTTTGGGGGTCACTGGAAGTCTAAATTTAGATTCTGGAGGTACCAGACTCGTTGTGTCATCCACCATCTTGAATTTAAGGGTTGTTGCAAAAACGTGATAATACAATGATAAGATTTTACCCCCTCCTTTTCTAAGGTATAAATCGAAAAATATCGATTCTACGAAAAAAATTGTTGGAAATTTGATTTTAAACAACTTTGTTTCTTACAATTTTTCGCGTAAAATTTAATATAAAGTAGTTATTGGAAACATATCGATTCTAGGAAAAAATTGATTGAACCAAAATTGTAGGAAATTTAATTCCAAACAACTTTTGTAATAATTATTTTTCGTGTAAAATTGAAAATAAACGAATTATTCAATAAACAAAAATCAACCCTTAAATTCAAGATGGCGGATGACGCAACGGGTCTGGTACCCCGAAAATCTAAATTTAGACTTGCAGTGACACCCTTCTCCCCCCTCTCAAAGAATTCGGAAGGAAAATTGCCAGTAAAAAATTTTGCAATGTTTGCCCTTTTTTTGAGCTAATTTGACTGGGCTAGGAACGGAAGCATACTCCACGCTCGCACTCTTATATTATTTTATGATATTTTTTCAAACAAAATTATTCTTTCACATAGACTAAAATACAATATTTTCTAGTCGTACTTTGCAGGAGATTTATTAAAGATTGCTTTAACCTTCTATAAGTTAAAACTTATGAGTTGTATCCGGCACGGCTATTACCTGTAATAAATGTCAGTTTAAAACATATGTACATAGATTATATTATAGATTGTTTGAACGTTTTTTAATTTACTATTTAATATGTATATTTTTAATATAATATTTTTACGCTTACTATTCTAAGTATTTATGAATAATAAAATTAAAGAGTTATTTTAAGAAATAGCGGACTTATCAAGTGCCTACAAACTGAGGAAACTTAAAATTTTTTGTATTAATTAGCAATGATCAGACCAGCCTAAATTCGTATACCAAACAATTATAAAACGCCATCGAATCGGTGGTGTTGGAGCTATTGATTATGAGATAGGTAGATACTTATTAACTTAGTCTTGCTCTTCTTCAGTAATAGAATAAACCAATTTGGCAAGAGACCTGGAGAATATAAAGTTATCTATACATATACTTATTAAAATTCTAAGCCGAATCTGTACATTAAATATTTTTTGGAAAATCTTATTGAAATAGACATTATTCTCGATGCAGAGGCCGAATCTATAGTTTTTAGAATTTTTGTCTGTCTGTCTGTTACCGCATCACAGAAAAACCACTGGAGGGATTTTGATGAAATTTGGTATGATGATAGCTGGATGTCCGGGTCAACATATAGGATGCTTTTTACCGCGGGAGATTATCTCATTCCCACGGGAGTACACGTTATAACACAACCCAAAAAATATTTATGATCAGAATTTCTTGAAACTTGGTATTAATGATCTTCAATACAATTAAATAAATACGTGTTTTAGCGTTTTTTAAAATTCACCACATAAGGAGATAAAATAAGGGATAAAAATTTGTATGAAACCTACCTTTTTAAAGTTTTTTTGTTGTAGTTTTAGCGCGAGCGAAGCCGCGGGTTTTGCTAGTGTAAAATATATTTAGATAAGTGATATGTTATTAAATCAAGATGAAATAAGAAATGCTAAGTTTTTAGATCCCGTTTTTTTTATTTATTAGGCTTTTTTCAACTTTAGTCACAATTAAAATAAAACTACCAATAAACTAGTAAAATTGAACTGCGAGATAATTAGTCTGACTCTTTAATATTTATTTTATAATTTGCGCTAATAAAGTACCTATTCAAGTTATGTGTAGACACATAACATGCAGACCTGCATAATATACTCGTAGTAGTGTCGCCAGTATTGAAACAATAATGTCAAATTTTCTATTATATAATAAAATAGATATTCATAAACTATATTTAAATATATTATAACATTTTAAAAGTATCAGTTCACATTTTAAAGATTTGTAAAGTTATTTTTAGTTATATTAAAAAAATATAATTTACTCTCGATCAATATGATTGCTAATAATTTTAAGTTTTTAAATATTTTCAATAATATTTGCATGAGAGAGAAGGCCACCCAATAGTTATTATATGACGTCATTTATCATTTCTATAAATAATACATAAGTTGGTGGCCCTCACGCAGCATTGCTTATATATAACAACCACAATATATCATGTGGTTATTGGTTTGATATTTTTAAACGCTTACTTTGATAAACATGCGAACACGAAATTTTAGAACGTGCTCGTATCTGCCTGTTGCAGAGTGGTGGCCAATAAATGCGGATTAGACTTTAACAATTTGTCGACAACTATCAATCTTTTTGTTTTTGACCGACTCCAAAAAACAGCAAGTACTGATTTTGGGCGAATGTGTTTATGTTAATTTATGTGTTCACCGATTTTAGGATTTTATCATTTTTTATTTGAAAAAAGCCTATATCGCAAGTGGTACCATATAAGATTCAAGAAAAAATTCAACCTCCAAAGGTATAAGTGATGTTCGAGTCAGTGTAACTTTTTAATTTAAAAAAATAATTACTATGTTGTAAAAAATCTAAATACTTTTACATACAAAATAATCATTTCAAACAAGCGATTAAGCAGCGAAAAACAGCGTATTGATTTATTTGATCAATATTGTATTTTAACAACATTTTAAAAATAGATTAAAGGTTTGTGTATATTTTTGTTTAATCTTTACAAATATAATGCGAGTAATATACATAAGTTTCAAATGAGTTTGATATCAAAACAAAAGCGAATTGTGTTTGCTGGCTTGCTTGCGTACGCTCTTATAAGTGTGTCGCGTGCTCGCATCCTGTTCGACGGTGACGACACATCGCATGAGCCGACGTCGCCCGCATATTCCTACTCCATTGGTCGCTGTTATCTCCTCGAAAACGCGCGATAGAATTTCTCCAGTAGTAAACGGAACTAATTGTATCCAATATGTAATCAATGTACAGATTTATTTATGACTTTGTTTGTCAAAGGCGGCACGTTTACACGACCTATGCCTAACGAGTACATTATGCGTGCACTGATACTCGATGTGACACCTTAAGAGAGCTAATTATTATTAGTATTAAGTTTGTTTTTATACTTATGTTATGCGAATCTATTCTGTTTAAATATTTAGTAAAAACTACTTATCTCTATCCCTTATTAACGTAGT
Source organism: Argynnis bischoffii washingtonia (assembly GCA_033884665.1). Taxonomy (NCBI): domain Eukaryota; kingdom Metazoa; phylum Arthropoda; class Insecta; order Lepidoptera; family Nymphalidae; genus Argynnis; species Argynnis bischoffii. The sequence continues at coordinate 9,457,263 of CM066624.1, read as the reverse complement.
AACTTAAAAAGAGATATGTATACAGATGCATGTATAGTTTCTCCCTTTATTATTTGGGTGATAAATCGTTGTGAGAATATGACGTCTACTGTATAATAATCCATACCGCTCTCCACATTTTATTGAGTTCTCAACGCCGTACTTGTTTTGTCAAGTGCTGTATGCACAAATATATCGATTACCGACGATCACACACATTCACAGAAAAACATGATATTTCCTGTAAGTTGTTACTACGGCTACTAAAACTTTTAAGCGGTTTCTCCATGATTTTATTATACCTAATTCTTCGTAGCCGAGACTCTTCACTTTTTTCCCACACATTTTTCTCATGTCTTCACCAAAATTAGAAGTGATCTTTTTAGTAATATTTATTTCTATTTTATGTGTAACCTACTTTTATATATTATTTTCATATATTAACGACAATAATAGAAATTTTACAATTAATAATTACCTAATTGATAATATAATATCAATTTATTACTGTGGAAGTTCGTCAGTGGTACATGACGTCTTTATGATAACCTTTGTTTCTATTCAGATATTCGCATAAATATTTGTGTTACTAGAGCACTAGTTATAATAAGGTTTTGTGACAACGTCAGTATTCATTTATAAAACAGTACAAAGAATATGTTGAGTTCATTTTTTTCATTCAAAGTTTTTTTGATCATTGCATCAAATTGCTAATAAATGTAGCCATGAAAAAAAAACAACACGCAATAATATCTTTAAATAATTTCAAAAAAGTAGTTACTACTGATATTTGTGTGTTGTTTACACTGTGTAAACATTCTAGAAGACGTTTAGATGATAGATACCAATTCTTTCTAAAGTTAAAGAATCAAAGTTAAAGAACAAGTAAGGGAATAACACCGTATAGACGATCCTTTAAGTTTTAAACTTAATATAAGCACAATCACGTACGAAAGTGAGTTACTTAAAAACACCAGTATGGCTCAATAGCAGCGCAAGCAGTAGGCTATGCAATGGGAGCGTAACTAACAAAACAATAATTTTGTATTGGTTGCATTTAGGTCTCTATCGCCTATTTAATAGTATGATCTGACCATACAGAAAATTATTCCAGAAAATTATCTTTCGATGATGTATTGTATTTACACTCGAGTAAAAATATCAAATTAATAATTAAATACCTATTTTTGACTCAAAAATAAGAGTATCGGGCAAAACTATTTCATATTTTGTATTTTATAGTTAGTGGTGGGAATCGAATGTATCCCAACGCTTTACTGTTCGTCAGCCAGTATATATATCACGAAAACTTGGATTGATTTTACGACAATTTTGGTAATAAAAAAAAAAGAAAATATGAATAGGTATATGAAATTTCCAGTATTACTTAAACAGGGATATTCTTTTTGCCCACTCGTTTTTGTAATGTTTTCCTTTTCATATATTGTTTTTAATGACAATCCCGGTAAAAACACTAGAACTTGTTTTTTCTCACAAATCTGTTTTCCTCAGTTCAAGGTTATATACAAGATGACAGGTATTCCGCTCTTTTCCCCAATGTGCATTCACCTTGTCGTGGTGGGAGGGCTCATTAGCGTCCGGCAATTCAGCTGGGCGCAAAGCCAAAAAAAATATAGTAATGCCATGTTAAAAAATGTCATGTGGTCAAAATATTGTTATATATTTTTTTATCGTCTTTTAGCGTTGTCGCTTGTAGAAAGTCCGCCTCTCGAAGGGGCTATTTCATGCACGGGGTTACTCCTAAGGTCTACTCTTAAAGAAGTATCAGTAACGTCCAAATTCTCCTCTTAGATTCACACCAGGCTGGATTGCCGGATGCTAATGAACCCTATCACGACAAGGTGAACAAACGTCGGAGGGAAGAATCAGCGCTCTGAATTAACTATTTTTTTTTTATAATCAATCGGGCCATAATTTTGTTTATATGACCGATCTGTCTAGGCTTATCTATCACCTGATTTATTTTATGGGTATTATCGTATTTTCATCCGGGACATATATATATATATATATATATATATATATATATATATATATATATATATATATATAACTGTCTATATGTATATATATATATATATATATATATATATATATATATATATATATATATATATATATATAAATATCTGCTACGAATTTTAATATCAAACTAGGTTTTGACAGTGTTTTAATATAATTGAAAATTCCTCAGACTAGAGAAGTAGTAGTTTTACGATTTTCTTCAATCGTACCGTATTTATTTCTTGCATTGGAACTGTTTAGTTATGAATTATGATGCTTTTCTTTAAAAATAAAATATATTTTAGTAAGAAACATTTATACTGTACTAGTAGCAGAATACATATAAATTTGTTTACATAAAATAAAATAAACGTAAAATATTGTGTTTGTTTATGTACCATAACCTACCCACCTAATTAATAAATATTAGATCCTTTCGCACTAGTCTAATTTTAACTTTTATGTCATGGCTAACACGTTTGTTTTTTGCGATATTTTTTTTATTTTATGTAATGTAAGAGCTATCTTTGTTTTATATCTTTAAGCATATAAATACATAACCCATTACACAACTCATACCCTAAATGATTTGCGGCCTCCAAAATTAACTAGGTCGCGAAGAAATCAAGGCGTTTAATTATTTTGTGACTGATTTTTTGCTGATTTTTATCAAGGTTTCAATACTGATCACATTATTGCTACTATGAAAAAGTATTTTTGTATGTTTTATATTTTGTATAATTCTAAAAAATATATTTATTTTTAGTCTCTATAATCAAAAAGCTTCATACAATTTTAATTGTTTAATTAACAATAATAAGAACTATTAACATTGATTATAATCACTGACGTATTATAATATGTAAGCAAGCGGTAGTATTTTATTCGAATTGTTAGTGGGAACCTATTATATGCCTGACCTTGTTGTTTCTGAGATCTCATACTGCATAAATAGTAGCCTGCTCCCGTTTGTTGCGTAGGTGTAAAGTCCAAACGAGAAAAAAACGTAAACAAATACGTAAAACGTAAGCCAGTCGTAGCTAAAGCGGGAGAAGACGATAGGTTTTTTATTTTAAAACATTTGTGGTGTGTATAACTGTCAGCTGTCTTCGTTTTTATGTGACGCTCACAGATTGAAACAATTTGCTGTAGACACACTGGAATGGGTTTTTTGCCCGAGCTACCATTTTCCTTTCCTAGTATATAAAATGAATTAAAATAATAGGTAAATGTTACGTATCTATATTATTGTGCGTTATATTTTTATTACATTAATTACACATTCATATTATTAAAGGGTTCTTTTAACAAAATGTAATAAAGCAATTCGAAACAAATACTATAATATACATATGTGGTTATTTCGATTAGTCTCAGGTACGGTATAAATCGAATTCACTGTCTTGGGCACACAATCAAGCACTGCACTATAACTGTGAAACATGTTTTTTTTTTTTAATAACAAGGTTTGTTTACATACATTGTTAGCGAGTAATATAGCTACAGGAAAATATAAAAGCCAAGTGCGTGTTAAAAAAGTTATAAAAAGATAATCACTTAATGTCAAAGATTAATTTATAATACAAATATTTTGTATTATATAGTTTAATCGATATTGAGAGTTAAGACGTTGCGGTGATTCTCGCGCACTATATTTTTAGAAAGTTGTATCCGGCTTCGCGCTAGGCGGAGCACTTCCGTGTACACAGTTCGGATGTAGGCTCAGTGTAAAAGGCGCCGAATTTCGTTTTAATCTTGACAAAGTATTTACAACATGTTTGTATTACAATATAAATTATTCGCATTAATCTATTTGTCTGCCCACTGTGATGACGACATCACTTTTCCTTCTTGTATGTAGATATCAAAGGACTAATGAACGGTAATAACAATGCGATTCTATGAGAACTTATGTAAATATAACCAGTTATAAAAACCTGCTACTGGGTACAACGGCAATCCATTGGGGTATAAGAGTAAAATATTTTTCCTGTACGTTTATTTTCGTCCACTGAAATCATTCACTGTCAAGCGGATCTTAGATTTAAGATCTAAGTACAATTTAAGTTTATTAATCGTTTATGTCATTTACCCACCTATTTACATATTATATATTATGATAATAAAGTGTCGTTTTTGAGAATGACCTGTATTTATAATTTGAATAAATAATTTAAGCTAATATTAAGATAATATTGTAAATAATGAGGTCTACCGGTTTACTTACCTAATATCACTTGGACGTTAAAGGAATGTAAGTCGATATTTTATAAACTCGAGAAGTTATTGCGACATGGTGCTTTACTATGTTACTTACCTGGCAAAAGTAATCTGTAATCAGAATTTAGACTTAGTCAAGTGAAAGAAGTGAACCTCAACACGGATGTAGTTTTAGTTCTATAGTCTAATAAATAACTGGTAGTTATTGGGATGAAGAAACACATCAATTTCGAACAGAGTATAATATTACTAATTAGGCAAAAATAATCTGTAATCAGAAGTGAATCTCTACACGGATGTACTTCTAAGTCTTAAGTTCTATAGTTAAATCAATAATTAACTGGGATGGAGAAACACAACAACTTTGAAGAGAGTATAAATATTTTTAGGTTCCGGTTAATTGTGGGTGCGTTTCAATATTCATATAAATAATGAGTTACAACCGGTAGGTATATAAAAGATTTGCGCGCACGGTAAAGGTCAATGATCATCCGTAGATCCGCTTCGACGCCCTCATGACCCTGTCCTGTGCTGGCGCCTTTGAACACCAATAAATGTTCTTATTGATTACTGTACAATAACCTATGGGTAATATAGATAAGTAGATACGCCATTTAATCTCTAGGTCATACGTTACTTCGTTACTGTATTCTGTACACCACAATTTTATAATTTTTATGTTTAAATCGATCTTTATCTAATAAAGTGCGTTCGAATATCTATTACAAGATCCGGCATCTTAAATTTCAATTGAAAGGACCAAGGCTTTTTATGCGGCATTAAACATGAAGAAATAAAACATGTAAATAAATTCGTTGATTTCATCTCATTTAGGAATTTGATTGCTTCGCGTAAAGAGGCGCATGATTATATGCATTATAATTGTTAGAAAAAAATGATTTTTCTACGCAATACTTTCTTAGATTTACGCGAATATTAGACATTTAAATAAAACTATATTTTCGGATTTTTCCGCGGATATATTTTGATTTTTGGTTCCCGACGTTTCGATTGCTTTACAGCAATCATGGTCACGGGAGAGACTAAAATGTTAGATGTCGCAAAAGCATTATATAGTTGTTACAGACAGCCTACCCACAAAATAACAAATATGAATTCAAAATTTGAAAATTGGCATCAAAGTACAAAAATTGTAATAATTATTATAATAAAAGCTAAAATTATATAAATAATATTCCATATTTCAAGTATAATATAATTAAAATTATAAAATGTTTAAAATTAAAATTAACAAATATTGTAAGGTACTTTGGTACACTTAATCTTCTTCAAAATGGTTAGAACATGAGAAAATTAGAATTATGAGGCCCGAGACCCTTGATTTAAACCAGCTTTACTTTGCTTTCTAAGCCAACGCGTTATCAATGGGCTAGCTACCATTGTACAATATAAACATGTTAAAAGTTTATAATTTATATGTATAATTAATCATATAAATGTTGTTTTTTCAGAAATATGTGGAGTCGTCGCTGGGATGGGCAGGCGAGCGTGGCGAGGACTCTAGCTACGACTCTGAATGTGACGACGATGGCAGCCATCGCACCGCGTCCCGCACGCCTTCAGACACTCTCGCGGCGGAATTCGCAGAGTATGTCACTCATGCACCACCTCCACAACAACCAAATCAAGTAAGTAAATTTATATTAATAAAAATTATAATACAACTAGACGACTAAGTGCCATAGATTTCTCCATGTTATATTCCGTGTGCTAAAATTTTCCAAATCTGTTAGCATTTTCAGCATGAATCGAACAAGTTAGTTTGTTAAACACTTACAAGCTTTCGCATTTATAAAATTAGTCCACTCAAGTCAGGTTAAAATGACGATGTTTAAAGCAATGGATATATTTTAAGTGATGTATGTGACTTACGTATCTTGATCTTTTATTATCACAGCGATATCCATATTAGGTATAACCCACATTCGATATTGCAAAACTCTTAACACATCTTGAATAATTTGATGTACCTATTACTAATCATAGTGCTGCTCAATCTTGTATTCACTATAAATTAATAATAAGCTCTTTCTCAATCTGATTTATAGGTTGTCAGTAAAATATGTTACTTAATTATAATGATATAAATATTTATTTATTTAATGTCAAAACGCATTAAAATCTTCCCACGCGGTCAGACACTCACTTTTAATATAAAAGTGACATTCTTAGGGTGGAGCGAAGGCGCTTGAGAAAAAATTTAAATCTGGTGAAATTATAATTTTAACAGGCTAAAATCGAGTTTGCGGTGAAACTAGGTTATTCAGAGCGTCTCGCACGTACTGCATTACAAAGATTGGGTCCTGACCCACCACGCAATGAATTGTTGGCCGAGTTGATCAAACTAGCAGCAAAACGGCCGCCCCGAGCCATTTCTCCGCCTTTGCCCAGTGAACCTGAGCCCCCGCCCGACCGCGCTTTATTGCGGCACATTGTCATAGATGGAAGCAATGTGGCTATGAGGTGAGTTATTTACTAACCATAACGCCCATTGCAAAACCGTGACGTTATGTCATCATGGGTAAATTTGCTAATCAGATTTGCGTAAAGCTTACTCAGGGAAGAAAAATAATTGAATATCTATAATATATAATTGTATCTCTTATGTAATTGTATCCCTATAAGTCGGAGACTTATGTATATCTCATATCAAGGATAAAGTACATATTATGTAATATGTATGTACCCGGCTGTACGTCTACTTGTTTTCATGTACATATTTAGTTCGCTTTTTACGCAGTAAGGTTTATTTTATTGTTATATTTTTATGGCATACATATTTTATTTCTAACTGTAACCTATTTGTTTCTTTAAGTCATAGTCTATCTGTATAGTAAATCCATATAAGTCCAAATTCGTCCAGCTTTTCCTGCTTATTAATAAAAAAGATACGCACACATACAAACATTAGCATTTATATACCTAGTAGTAATAATATTAGGGAATTTCCCTTCTTTGTGTACGCAAAACTGATTAGTGATTAGCAAAGTTAACCATGATGACGTAACGTCACGGTTTTACAATGGGCGTTATGGTTAATTCCTTTGTTTATTTCTAGCTTTTGTCTTAAAGAAATAAGAAAATAACTGTCATAACTATTAATTTTACGTTTGAATTAATGAATTTCTTATAATAGCTTTCTCTGACACTATTGATACCATTACGCCATACGTAGACAGTCGTTATATTATTAATAATAATTGAAATATTAATGTGTTAAATTTATTGTTTTATCTATGTGATTGTAATGTTAAGTTATGTAACGTGATATCTCTTGTTACAGCCACGGCAACAAAGAAGTGTTTTCGTGTCGGGGCATCGAAATATGCGTCGATTGGTTCAGAGCGCGAGGTCACAAGGAAATTACAGTTTTCGTGCCAAAATGGCGGAAAGAAGCTTCCCGACCTGATAACCCAGTAGCGGATCGCGACGCCTTAGAACGTCTCGAACGAAACCGTGTGCTAGTTTACACCCCAAGTCGACTCCTTGGCGGCAAACGCCTTGTATGTTACGATGATAGATACATTCTAAGGCTGGCCGCCGAAACAGACGGGATCGTGGTCTCAAACGATAACTATAGAGACTTGGCCGCAGAAAGCCCTGAGTTTCGAAAAGTTGTAGAAGAACGACTGCTGATGTTTTCCTTTGTCAATGACAGATTCATGCCTCCCGATGACCCCCTCGGTCGATCCGGCCCCACGTTAGACTGTTTCCTGCGAGCTCCCCCGTCCCGCGCCGATCCGCCCCCGGCCTGCCCATACGGTAGAAAATGTACATATGGGAACAAATGCAAATTCCACCACCCAGAACGCGCAGGCCGGCCACACAAATCTGTAGCCGAGAAGTTGTCAGAACGTGCAGCGAGGAAAGCTAGAGATTTACACACACTAAGCTTACCTCCCGGAGGGCGCCCCACAGACAACAAAAAGCCACTAGCTCGTGCCCATTCTGCGACACCCCGACTATCTGATCCTACACTTGTATCCCATTTCGACCGCGCCCAAATACCAGGACCTTCACAACCAGATAATAACCCGCATAGGAAGCTAGTACGCCAGTTAACCCTCAACCCTGCGTGTGACCCGCGACTTCACTCAGCAGCGGCCCGGGTCTCATCGGCCCCAGTGGGCGCGGCTGCAGCTCTAACCCCACACATGGCAGGGTTATCTATTTCCCCCTGCGCGTCTGAAGGAGCTCTACAACATTGGGAAGCGAGACGACGCATGCACTTCCACTTAACTGGTATTTTCCCTGAAGCGCAAGTAACAGAAGCGATGGCCACATATCCGGAGGAAACGGATCCGCAAAAAATGTGCGCAATAATTTTAGACAGATACAGGCCGAGTGAAGCGACGTTACCGCGGACTACACATTGACCATGTAATAACTTCTTGAAGGAATGCAAACAATAAATATGTTTCACATTCCTGTGGATATGTTGAATAATTGATCTTGGAATTATTCCCAATTTCTATATGAAATTAGGTTCTATATTCTTTGGTCAAATTGCCAAGTGGGGACTGTAACTATTGTTGCTTGTCATCAGGCACGCAATTAACTAGATATCGGCTGAATAATGAGAAAGTTGAAACAACGTATATGGCAATACTCAAACATTCACAAAATCGTCAATAGACCATAATATATAAGTGTTAAACTTTACAATATGGTACTTTAAATAGATATACATAAAAACCGTAACGTTTTAAGTGTAAGATAAAATTTGAAAAATCTATTTTTTTATTTAATAAATAAAACAATGTTAAAAGCATTCTCCAAAGATCAGTTTGAGTTAGTTAAAAAAAAAAAAAACTAAATACACTACTCATCATAATTTATGAAACGGAAAATATTGTAAAACAATGGCGTTTGCCATTTCCGTCCAATAGACCTGGTTGTCTATTAACAATTTGTTTAGAATGAGATTGATTTAAGGCGTGTTGAGTCTTATTAATCAACAAACTTCTAAGTGCCAATTGCATCTAAAATGGTTTCTACCGCCAGTAAAGGCATTTAACTTTGTACATTCTCACATATTGTTTAGACAAACACTTCTGCGAAGCGTTTGTCGTTATTTAATAATTATTACTTCCTAAGTTTCTAGACACTATGTACAAATAAAAACGTTTTTGAACAATTGTCGCATCCATATTATATTTATATTTTTAACTTGACATTTCTAAACCAAACTAACTAATGACAATGTTTATTCCATTTTAACTTATGTTAGTCTTCCCTTTATATTAATACTTTAAGCATTTTTGAAATATTATATGTATGTAAAAAAGGAAATTTAACCGTGATATATTTTGTATCTAAGTACATGTATGATTTTTTTTTAATAGACTTGACCATGAATGTTTATATTTACGACTGTTGTAAAGCAATAATAAGCTAAAATGCACTGGAATGATATTATATTAAAATAATAAAATTATTAAGTTATTATTTCAATACAAATAGTCTTATACATTCATTAACTATTTTGATAGTTTTATATAATGGTTGCAATAAGAATGTTATTTTATAGGCAATATTCGGAAACTTATTATTAATAATGTTTTATTTTAATATACATGTGTACTATAAACTAGAAGCTTTTTGTGTATTGCAATAACATTTAAATTTGTGATGGTATACTGGTACTATGTACCTAGTAATGTTTTATATATCCGTTACTTAAAGATGTTTTTTTTAATTAGTTGTTAAGAAAACAATGTATTACAATGAAAATTGGACATCGATTTTTACAAGTCTTATATTATAGCTAATAGAGAAGGTCAAATTATACTTTGATTGAAAAGTGGAATTGAAAATAGTGTTGTAATTATGTACATTTATACTTACAATAGAACAAAAAATATTAAAAATACATATAATTTGAAAAAAAAATTGTATTTAGTTGTTGTGAAGTCAAAAATATTTTGTATATTCTATGTTATCTTTAGCATTATAACAATTTGCGGTTTTCAATTCCATTTTTTTTTTAATTAAGAGGGAATATGATTATGTACTTGATTATTGACATTATAAATGATTTCTTCTTGATGTACATAAGGTGCTAACGGCCAGATATATATGTTATATGAAATAGTCTAATTTATAGTTGTAGTACACTATTTGTTGTTTGATTTTATTAAATTGAACTGTTAAAAACCTTAAATGCAATGCATCAAATGTAAGATAAATATTATCTACTTGCCTGCTATACTTTATATAACAATATTTTTACAAATTTATATGAAGTATAGCATTCATTACTTTTAGTTACTATAATCTAATGTTGCCAACTGTAGTCTTGTAAGGACCTGGCGAGATTTGATTATACTTTTTATGCGTAAATACTTTGTTATATATAGATAAATAAAAAATACTAACAAACTGACAATTATTTAGTACTGTTAATTTCCAATATGGAATGTTAAAATTATGTCTATAATGACATAACAGCAATAGTTAATAATAAAAATAAAGTAACTAATTAGTAAAACTTTGATTTATTTTATAAATAATAAGTTTATATACACACTTACAGTAACATTCTGTAACTATTCCCTTTTTAAAATTCAATGAAAACAAAATATTTTGCTTAATTTATTTTAAAAAATATACAATTATTTTTTTTTCAACTTAACCCTGTTTGGATTACTAGATATTTTCTTCAGCATCATTCTCATATAGGCTTTGCTATCTTTTTTTGTTTCATTTTGCTCGCACAGTTTTATGAAATGTTGACCAATGAATTGATTTTTATCTTTTTCTTCAACCTTATTTGATGGTACAAAAACTCTATTTTTTTTATTAGTCCTATACAAATATGGGCTGTATTTTATGTTTTCAACTTCCATTGGCACATCATTTTTAAAACATTTAGTGTTTTCACTTTCCATAGTTTCTTTAGGGATAATTTTTAGCTTTGGTTTATGGTTAAGAGATATTTTTTCTAATTTATTACTTAAATCTAACATGCTGCCCGTTTTAATTCCTAGACAACTTGTTTGAATACCAAAATATCCCTTACACATATTTCTTAAATTTTCCATACAAACTACTGGTATATTCATGATAATACATGCATCAAGCACTGGTTGTACTATACTTTGAGGATTTACGAGGGATTCTATAATAACTGCTGAGCATTTTTTATTCTGAATTGCATCACGGCATTCTGATATACCAAAAAGTAACCCATCTACTTTCCTGCAACATTATAAAAGTTAAATAAAAAATTAGAGTCATTAATTTCTTGTTATTTTTTTGTATAAAGAAAATTATTATTTACCTAATTGGAGGAGGTCTTGGTCTTTCGTCTTTCTTTAAAGATTTTATTTCATTCCAATGAGGTTTTTTAAAATTTGGAATATTAACACGGTAGTTTTTAAGAATGTTATCTATTGCACTCATTTCAGATTCTGATGTAACGGGCCTGTAATATAGATTTAAATAACATTTTAAGCCATACTTAAATTTATATTTTTATTAGTGAATTACTTCGCCTTGCTCCGCTCGTTTGGTCCTGAGGTACCAAACAGTAGCTTGTTTTACTCTCTATCTGTATTCCTACTAATTTTCATTCGTCCAGCCATTTCAACGTGAAGGAATAAGAAATATGTAAGTACAAACTGCCGCAAATATAATATTAGTATATTAATAGCAGACTAATATCACATAGTGAAAATATAAATAAAAATATTTACCAAAAAGAAGCATCTGGTCGACATATAACGTTTTTAATAGTTTTCTTTATTTTCCCTTTACTAATAGTACCTTTAGTTTTCTTTAACTTTGCTGCTTCCATATTTAAGTTTAATATTTTATTTATAACACTTCAAACATTTATTAGTTTGAAAATATAACCTAAAAACAAAACTCGACATCTATGATCTAAAATATTATGTCAGTGTCAAACTCAAATGAATATTTTTTTTTTTTCGCTCTATGGCTTAGAGTTGCGTTAACAGACGCAATACATTCTGCCAGTGTCACGTTTAGTGAGGAAGACACAAATGAGATTGAGCGGTAATTTTGAAATTTAGTCGCTTTAATATGAAATTAAAACTATAAATGAATGATCGGTCTACAGAAGAAACCTACAACAATAGAAAATAATTACGTATTACAAAAATGGCACAATGATTGAAAATGAAAATATATTATAATTTAATTTTATTATCTACTATAAATTTAACTAATTTTATAATAAATGGACTAAACACAAGGGCTAATAAACATTTGGTGTTAACTGGGCGGTGAATTTGAGGAGGGATTATGTCATGCAGGGAATATTTCAATTTGGGGCAATTAAAAAGAATATGATCAGTTGAACCCTCATCTAAGCCACATTCACAGATAGAGCTATTTCTAATCTTTAATATTGCTAAATGTATCGGAGTACATGCATGGCCCAGACGGAGCCTACATATAATTGAGGTGGTTTTACGGTCAGCCCGGCGAAATCGAAAGAACCACGGGGAGACTGGAACCTCCAGTTGGATTGAAGCATAATATTTACCATTAATTGTTTTAGAAACGTTCCAAAATTTATTCCAGGAAGTGTAAAGATTTTTTTAGCCAAAGAACGCAAGTCGTGGGAGTAATTACAATAATGACTTAAAGTGCCGCTAACCGTTGCAGATTTTGCGCAGCTATCAGCAATTTCATTGTAAAAAATACCCGAATGACTAGGGATCCAAGCCAAGGTTATGAGGATTCCCTGTTCATGACATCGAAAAAGAACTTCTCTAATATTAAATATAATAACAAACCTTGATTTACTGCGGAAAGGGTTTTGCAAGATACTCTGAAGGGAACTTAAAGAATCTGTGAAAATGATGACTTTTGACATTTTATATGAATAATTTTTAAACATGTCATCCATGTTTTTAATGTATTTATATTCTATACTATAGAATATATATATATATATATATATATATATATATATATATATATATATATATATATATATATTTATAAACATAAATGAATATTAAATAATTTTTATAAATTATAAGTAAGATTAAAGTGTAGAACAACCTTGTGACAGAAGAGATAAAATTATTAATATACACCTACTTACAATACTTTTTAACGACAGTGTTAAGTGATAACTGATAGGACCCTACTTGCCAGTGGTGTCAGCTGGTGCCACCAATAACAATAATCCTCAGTCCTCACGGGACTCGGGAGTGGATAATAATTTTAGTCCTCCATAACATCTTCCATCTTGATTTTCTCAAAATATCCTACTATGTATAACATTATAAACGCCAAAGTTTGTTTGAATATATGTTTTTTTCACAAAAAAAATACTAAACAGATATTGATGAAACTTTACAAAAATGTAGCTCAGAACTAAAGAGTTATATAGACGGAGCCCGCGAAAAAAAATGTCAATGTCAAAATTAGTAGCGTGATTTTGCTGTATAAGCATTATGCTATCAGCTATGTAGTCTCCTTAATCTGTGGCTATGTACTAATCTCGATTTTGCCATTCTGATCGATATTATTTATTAACTTAGATATTAGTCTTTCATTTACCTACAATTTTGAGAAGTAAAATACAAATAATAAAAATAATACTATATTCTTTTTTAAAAATTATAGTATCCATTTGGAATTTTTACTCACAGTAAGGAATATTTTATTAATATTTGTATACTGTTTTAAAACATTATGGTTTGGCTTCATGTTTAGTTCTAAGACACTCTGCCTTCTGTTTTATTCCTCAGCCTGAGTATACTGTACTACAGCATATACTTACATCAAAGTAACATATAGGCCATTATTTCTAAAGATATATATTAATACATAGACGGAGCCGCAGGACAACGCTTGTTTTTTTATATATTTAGATTCCCCGTTATTATTTCGACTCAAAAATATAATATATCCTCCAGATGACCACAAGCATTGAACTTATACCATTAAAACAAATATCACGACAAGATCTATAAGCCACGATAAGCCTACCTTAATCTTAAGAATTACTTCCTCCTAAAGTTAATAACTACCACAATAACCACACTACCACTAACTAACAAATCAACGGCGGAGATTATAATTTTTAATATACCTACTCTTTATTATGATCTATCCTGAATTTAAAAAAAAAAATGGGACAATTGTGAGTCTGATCTCCCAATAAGTTAAAAGTAATACGAAAAATTTCTCGATGTATTTTATTCAAGTTATATGATGATATTTATATACTTTGTATTTCTATAAAAATCAACAAACATAACAAACCGTGAAAATGAAAATATTTCACCTCAAAAACTATTTATTCTATTTAACTTTCGAAAAACTTATTATTTGCATAATACTAAATAATACCCAAAAACCTCTTAAAACTTTTTGTCTGCTTTTTACATATTAGAATTATTACTAAGAGATATATAATGCTGTTTATTTTTATATACCTATCATCTACATTTATTTATCGTAACTAAAGCTAAAGTTATTTAACGAAACGAAGACAGTGTAACGCAATGGCCATTCAGTTTTGGCTATAAGTCTAGTTTTCATGTTAGTAGAAAATAGAAATGTTCAAGCTGTTAAAAAATTTAACAAATACGCGTCTAGGGATTGAAACCTTATATAAATACAAAATTTTATCCAAATAGTTATCAGAGCCATTTCCGAGGTTCAAGAAATATGGATACATGTATACAAGAATTGCTCATTTATAGGTAAAGTTTGTGAGTTTGGAAGTTGTAAGGGGTAATCTCGTGATCTACTGAACCGATTTAGATGAAATTTGGTAAGAAGATTGTTTGAGACCCTGGCAAGGACATAGGATACTTTTTATCCCGGAAATAATAGGTATCTTAAGGGAGTGAAAATGAGGATGACAATTTGAATGAGGAATCAACTTCGAGCGAAGCGAGGGTGATTCGCTATTTTAATATAATAAGATAAGATACAGCCGTACCTTTAAAGGAAACTTACTAGCAGTTACTTATTAAAGGCAGCTGCATTATACAATGTCATAATTCGTCGCCTTTGAACATCGGTAATGTGCAAGCTAAGCCGGTAGATTCATATTTGATTTAATAAAGTTATATTTTAAATATTATCGAACGAAATTCCAGCTTTTCCATTTGCATTTTCTAATTTGACAATGTACTTATAACGACTGTTATAAAAGTTTTCAAGTTTCAAATGTATCATACAAGGTTATGTTCTATTTAGAAGACTATAATAAATAAATCTCTTACTTTAAAATGGTTGCGAAAAGGTCGCATTTTTTGTTGGTGCTGTCGGTTAGCGAATACCGTATTGTTCCGGACGGGATGGGGCGGGGGCTGTAATAATGACTAAAGTAAGGGTGCAATGAAACTTTTACCTGAGGCCCGGGTAATGCATCAAGGGTGTTCACTGTTCAGTTACGTGCAGTACAGTCTTGGGCACAGCCAGTGGTTAGTGTTGATTTTAAATAATGAGTACGAAAAGTAAGATTGAGAAATGGATAATAGCGGATTGGAGTTCCAATCGATCACCCGAAGTTGCCAAAATCACGGAGACCAGTGCGAAGTCTGAACAGATTGCTGAAGAGAAACCAGCAGATAAATCACGTAAGTATTAAATTTAATACATACTTTGTATTATTAGTTGCAGTGAGATCGCAATTCAGTTATGCACTCATTGTACTGTATTTGTTTAAGAAAGATTATATTAATTTTGTATCTTATATGAATCTGTTCTCTTACTGATTAATCAATACATTTGTAAAGTCAAAGTATTAATAATAAATATTGTCTATTCTTAGTTCATGCCTGGTATACTTCGCGCTTAAATGCAATAATGTAAGCTTATATATATTTTGATTGATAAACAGTTTGTGTTGAAAATATAACAAGCTATATTACATATTGTATGTTTTATTTTAACTGTCTTTAGACCCACAAAGGCGTTCAAAGGCAAATGAAAGCGCGGGAAGCGGAACTAATGCACCGCCTGAAGATAAAGATTACTCTCCGAGCGCATCGTCTTGGGAGCCGACCGACGACAGTTCGTCATCAGAAGACTCAGATAATGTATGTACATTTTTTATTTGTTTATATTATATTTCCGAAGTGATATTTATAGATATTTCTATAACTACTCCTATAAATATTAACATAAATATAAACTTTCGCATTACGCCGCGCCGCGCCGTCGTGCTCAAACGATTGGATCAATTTAAGTTTTGGATCAATTTTAATAAAATTGATTAGCCATATTATAGATTATCATAAAATAACATATTTGCTTAAGCACCTAAATACATTTAATAATATTATTATGCTATACAATTAGAATACGATTATCTTTATTTTCTTCCAGGAAGTGAATAACTGTAAGTCAAAAACAATGAAAATGGAGCAATATATTCGTCAGTACGTTAAAAAAAGAAATAGTACAAAAGTACTAACGCCTGTACATAGACCCAATGCAGTTGTAAACGTTCTACAAGAACGTCAGATTAACGGAAACAATAGAAGCCTTAATGACACTCGTAAAAGGAAATATTACTGGGAAATCCCAATTGTAAACAAGTCTTTACCTGATTCCACCCAAAAAAAAGTTTCGCTGTCAAAGGAAGCAACTGAGAATATTATTGTTAGGAGGCAGGCAATTTTAGAAATGAAACAGACTTTCGAGGAATTGTTTAAAATAATCAATGAAATAAGACCAGTATGCGAGACACAAATTTCTGTTAGGAATGATAATATAAAACTGGAATCCCTCAATTTAAATACAGTTGATCCGTCAGTTTCGAAAGGAAAAATAGACGACGCAAACTTCGATAGTGAACGCAGCGAACGAAGTCAGAGTGAGGAGTCTAACCGATCAAATGATAACGTACTTATTACAAACAAATATCACAAAATACCAACAGAAAAAGTACAAAATGATGCGAAGAACGAAATTGAGGAATGGGTAATTTTTTTATCTTTGCTATACTACTTATATTAATTTAATTTAATAAACTTCTGGCGCAGTCCAGTAAAAGAAAAAATAATCATTATCTATACAGATAAATAAAATTGGAGTGTCTGTTTTTAACATTAAAATAACCGCTTTTTACATGTATACACGGTACATATACCAAAACAACATTTTTTACAATTTTTGTCTGTCTGTCTGTCTGTTTGTTCCGACTAATCTCCGAAACGGCTGGACCGATTTTGACGGGACTTTCACTGGCAGATAGCTGCTGTTATAAGGAGTAACTTAGGCTACTTTTATTTTAGAAAAAACGTCAAGGTTCCGCGAAAAAAAATTAAAACCCATGAAATTGTGAACAAAATCTGCGTACGGCGTACGCAATAACGTACGTAAATCGCTATAATTATAATTTAAATTAATGTCTTAGAAGTAGCAAGTTACTATTTATGTATAAACATAGCTAACCGTGAAAACGTACCTAGGGACGAACGCGAGCGAAGCGAGCGTGAGTCGCTAGTATTTTATATATCAATTTTATGTAAGGGATTAGTGATACTTTAAGTTTCTCTGTACTACCTTTAATTACGTCACTTCCTCTTTGATAAATTTAAAATACTTTGATTCTAATTTATTTATCGTAAAGAAAGTGTTTAGAGTAACTGCAGGCCAAATGCTATTATATCCGCTTCGATCACTTATATTTGAAAAATGGCGAAATCACAATTTAATCTTGTTTTAGGTTCCTATCGGAAGTGGTAAGACTTTAATACACAAAGACAAGTACAGGAAAGTTAATTGGAAGTCCTACACTATTGCTACTCGGACACTCCTACTGGCTACATTCCCACGAAGGTAATAAAGTGGCATAGTTATCAATTAATTTAAATATTTTAAATTAATTATTATTTACAACAACTTTTTTCTTGTTTTGGCCAAATTTTATTCTTGTATTCTTAATCAGAAGAGCGAGACCCGGAATTTGAACCTGCTTCACTCGGTTTTCCAAACGAGCGCATTACCACTGGGCTACCACTGCCTTTGACCGTTACATTCCGAATATCCATTTAAGTAAACATTCTTTTTTATTAAGATTATTTTAGTATGCAAAAATTTACTAATTCCTATTTCTAGGATATTAGCGACGCACTCGTTGACTGGAAAACGTTCACCTGCATTTCAAGATAAACCTGCAAAGATGTGCCTTGATCCAAAAATCGTTTCAGACATCATTATAGAAATTACATCAAAATTCAAAGTTAAAGAAAATTTGGTGAGGTATGTATGTGCGAAGAGTTTTAATAATTTTGAATTTTAAAACTGACATGGTAATTCACAAAAATATATTTTTAACTTACTTGATTGGGAAGGTATAACCACAGATCATATTATAATACTATACTATAGGCAGCTATTACAATACATTCCGAATAATAAATATGCATTTTTAGTTTTTTTATATGTGTAAGTTATTTCAATCTAGTATAGTGGTAGTAATAACATTTAATATATAAATATCTCGTGTCACGGTATTTGTGGTCGCACTCCTCCGAAAGCTCGACCGATTTTAATGATATTTTTTTTGTATATTTGGTAGGTACGAGAATAGGTCGTAAAGTATTATTCACTCTCCTACTTAATGAGAATGGCTCATTTATTAATCGCGATTTTAGTTTTTTTTTTTTATGCGATTCAGTGACAAACGAGCAGACAGACCACCTGATGGAAAGCAGTACCTGTCGCCCATAACACCTACGGTTCATGCACTTAGGTTCTAAGTAACAAAAATGCAGAACCACAGGTGCGTTGTCACTGTGAGGACTAAGATGATATGCCTCTCGCCTGTAATTGCGCTGGCTACCTTATCCTTCAAACCGGAACACAACAATGCAATCATTGTTGCTTGGCGGTATTTTTGTATGGGCAATATTATATAAAGAGCGACGAACCCGAGCAAATAGAGGCTGAGTCGCTGTATAACATATAAAGCCAAAGAGTTTTTTTGCAGATTGAACGCGGACGTGGCCGCGGGTTCTTCTAGTAAAAATATAATAAATTTAAACTTACTTACATTTATTTTCACTTAATTTCAGGGGTATAATAACAACGAAATGCGCAGATGAGTGCAAAATGCTAAAACAACGATTGAAAAATAAGAAATCTAAGAAAGGCCCTCCTCCACAAGGCAATAAGGGAGAATCTACACAATGATTAAATTGAGGTTTTAGTTGTAAGTAATATAAAATTGCCAAAGGACTTTTTGTATACGTAATATTTGCAGTACCAGTAATACTCATTTATTGTATAATGTTTAACTGAATGTTTTGTTTGAATTATTACTAGAATAAATGTTTTCTTTTTTAAATATATTATTTTGTTTATTTTGTATTTTGAAATAAAAAAACTAAGGGAAATCGTATATGATAACATTTTAACCGACTTCAGAAAAAGGAAGTTCTCAATTCGATTGGTATTTTTTTATAAAAAACGTTTAAATAATTTGTATTATATGTATTTCACTCATTTCTATTCAGCTATTATTTATGCAACTTTGTCAGATGAGTTTTAATATTATTCGCGCTTTTGGGTGAGAAAGTAAGAGATTGATCGTACCTTGAAGTACCCTAGTAATAGTATTATTTTTATTAATTAAAAATTGTCAATAACAAATTACAGTATTATAATCAGTAATACTGTAACTTGTTATCTATACTATAATAAAGCAGTAATTGAAAATAAACTAACTAAATATTTTAAGAGAAACTGTTAAGTTTCACTGGCTCTACTCAGCAGAAGTGCTTTCCGAGGCAGTGGTAGCTTTTTCATGGACAAGTTACACACGGTCTAAAGAACGAAGTGGATTTTTTAAAAGCGTGTACCAAATATAACAATCAATGAATGAATAAATAAATAATAAATAAATAAATATATTCGGACATCTCACACACGGCCACCTGATCCCAAACTAAGCAGAGCTTGTACTATGGAAATCAGACAACTGATAAACATACATATAAATTCTAAATACATACATATTATAGATAAATAACACCCAGACACAGAATACATCATCGTGCTCATCACACAAAGATTTATCCTGGGTGGGGATCGAACCCACGACCTCTGGCGTAGCAGTCAGGGTCACTAACCACTAGACCACAGGCCCGTCAACAGGCCAGGTTACAAACATCGTTTGTCTCGGTGGTGTAGCATGTACAGCACATCCGGAGGTCCTGAGTTCGAGTCCCGGGTCGGGCCAAGTTTAGTTATTGAGTCTTTCTATTTAGCAAGTCTCAGTAACAGCCCGGAGTTGGGAAGTTGGCGGTGTTTCACCTCCGTGCCTCGGAGAGCACGTAAAGCCGTCGGTCCTACGCTAACTCTCACTAGTTGTGTCGAGTACTCGTCCCACCGGAGTATGAGAGTGACAGGAATAGAGGCTGCACTTGTGTCTGAGCGCACACGCGCTGAACTATAATCTCTCCTGCGCAGATCAGATCAGGCTAGTCTCAATGAGATTGGCCGCCGCGGTCGAAATCGGTCGGGACACATTATTATTAAAAACATCTCCAAAATTTAAGTAGGTAACCTGTCATAATAAAAATTATTAATTAATATACTAATTTATAATAACCAAATCGTATATTTCCAATAAGTATAAATAAAATCACATTTATAGAGTATTATCTATTAATTTCCTTGTTGGAAAATTCCGAGTGGGGACAGTATCAAGTCCATATTAGTGCTTGCAATGATTGCTCGCATCAACATCATGTCGTCTGGAGTAAACCTCCATCCGCTTAACTGTCCAAGGCTTCGTAGGTTAGGGCAAGTTTCCATTAAAAGTTCTACTGTTTCTACAGTAAGTCGAGGCGCTATTGGAAACCAAATTCCTTCTAAATTCTCAAAACGATATCGTCTTAACATCCTGAAATTTAAATAGAATTTTCTTTAAAATAACTTTTAAAACTAGATTATTACAACTATAAATACTTCTTTTTTTTAAATGTATATAATATTATTAAAAATTTAAATCAAACAATCAATAAAAATACCCGCTATCAACTACATAAACTTGTTTGTCTTCTATTCATAACTAAGTTAAAAATTAACAATTTACATATTATTTCTAATAAAATAGACAAAGACACGGATGTTTTTAAAATTTAAAGTCACTTGCGCAGATGTTTATAATTATGTTTACATTCAGCTTGTATTATTATAATTATATCTTTTAACCTTTATTTTCAGTTATTATTATGGCGTTAAATTTAATGTCAACTTACCGCGCCATATCTTGATCATCTAACTTTATTTCGTCCCCAATGATTAGTTTTTTAAGTTTAGGGCTTCCTGTCATAAGATACTTCAAACAAGACACTGACAGATTACCCTGTATAATTTCTATGTGCTCAAGCTTATTAAATGGCACCTCTTCCTCGTGAGTTGCCGTTTGTATGGAGTAAAATTCTAAACTTTCCAAGTTCTGACAAGTCTCCGCTATTCTCGTAAAATTAAAGGAGCCGAGCGACCCAGAAAGCATTAAAGTCACTATTCTATACCCTATTTTATCCAGCAACTGATGTAATTCATGACACTGGAATTTATTTAGTTTAATCTTATTTAAACACGTAAAATCTTTAACCATTTGTATCACTCCTTGGTCTGGTTCTTCTAAGTAAATAGTTTCTATCATTGGACATAAAACGATTATTGCTTTCATGGTCCTTGAGTTTGTTTGAACGTCGTGTATATATTGAAGCTTTGTTTGGAAACCTGGCGGGCAGTCATTGTTATACACATAGTATAGGGCTTTTCCAACAAAGGAATAACTACCCAAATTCGTAAGATTCGGTAATCTTCTAATAAGAAGTGCTACGTCTGTATGATCTATGTTTTCTTCGCCATACATTCCTATATTCACAACGGTTAAGCTCTGAGTCAGCTGCGGGTTACCTGTGAGCATAGCATCAATTCCTATTTCAGTGATATCGGTTTCACCGGACACGTCGAGTAATTTTAAAACTTTGTTATTTTCACCTATAAATTTAAGCACTTCGTCATTTGCAATGTAAGGTATGTTTAGAGCGGTAAGGTTCGATAATTTTTTTATAATCTCATATAAAAGCGACAGTTGTTCATCTTTAACCCACACACCTTTTAAGTTCAGAGTTGTCAAGTGACGGCCTTGTTCCGCAATCAGTTCAAGGACTTTTCTATAATAGTGACAAGGGAAGATGCCTGTGGCTAAGCTTTTGACATTCTCCTTTAAGAGTAATCTCATTGTGAAGTATCTGATGGATGGATCTAAGTATTCTGAGCTAAGTATTAAATTTAGGAGATCTTGGAATATATCACTCGTCGCCCCCATACTTTCATAGTACGACGATACCATCGTGAAGGGGAGAGCGACATCTTCTTCTGAGGTAACTCGAGACAGAGTATGGATTAATTGTCTAGCTACTAACGATAAAGTCACTTCTTGTAACGGTGGAACGGGGCACTTCGGCGACATTTTCACAACACTTAGTTTATCGCCTCCACTATTGAGAAAAGTCCCACTCACTCGCAACTGCACAGATATCACAAGGTACCGTAACTTTCGATTTTCAGAACGAAAAGAAGTGAAAAATTCGTGGAGCTATTTAACGCGCGCTCATCTCACACTTGGCAGAGTGCCCGTACTATATAATTCACTCACACAAAACCCGAGCATTATTTATAGAACTTTTATATGCAAAACGTGTTTACAGTTTGCGCCGTACATAATACACATTCTAATTTAGTTATATCAAAATACAATGTGATATGGGTCACGAATTCCACCTGTGATGTTTGGTGTATTATGTACTTTGGATTAGTTGTAATTCTTTTAATAGATAAAACAAACGAATTTTAAAAAGAGCGATACTAATAATATACCACGTTGATTTAAAAACGAGCTTATATGGCTACAAATCGTAGCCGTATAACGAATCCCGGGTCAGAGCGCAAAAGAATTTTAGGTATTTTGTCAATAAATTCATAATAACAAATCCGAGCTTAGAAAGTTGTGGGTACTCCCTCTTGCTCGAGTGACGAATGCCGGCTTGACGCATCAACCTAGGAGATCTACTTGTTGATAGTTGAGATAGTGCTTGTTTAATCAATAGTGTTAATTTGTCGTATCATCGGACTGAATGAGGGAAGAAGTGTGAAAGTACATATTATGTACGCCTGCATAATATCTCGTGAATATTCGGTTGTCTTACATGCTAACCATAAAACTAACGATCCAAAGGCTACAGATCCGGAGATCCTGGTTTTAAATCTCAGATCTGGCTGAATTTAGTTAGTCTTTTTGTTAGAAAATTCTTAGTTACAGCCTGCAATTGGTAAGTTGGGACAACGGTGGGACACTCCCGTGTCCTCAAGAGGACGTAAAATCACCGGTCCTACGCCTGATCTCGGTGGTATCAAATTATCCCTTTAGATAGTGAAAGAGAAAGAGAGTGCATTTATCTTTTTCTTCTTCTGCCTGGCATTATTAATCCCGGCTATTGCCAGGGTCTGCTTTCCTGCTTAGCCTCCTCTACTTTGCACGGTCTTTAGCATCATCCTGGGTAAGTCTATTGGCTTTTATGTCCTGCTTCACGACATGCAGCCATCGCTTTCTTGGGCGCCCGGGAGGTTTTGTTCCAGGGACAGATATATTAAGGCACTTTCTTCCGACATAGTTCTCAGACCGACGCGCGACATGGCTATATGATATAGAGAGTTCATTTATATTGTTCACTATATCTCCTACACAAATGATTGTGAGTCTTACTGAGTTTGGTCGCCGTGGCCGAAGTCGGCCAAGAAGACATTATTATGACTATATTAAGGAAAAAAGAAAGAGTAGCATTTTAATATATATTTTAAATTATTTTTATTAAGTATTCTTTGTACAATCGTAGATTATCCTAATACTTACAACTAATTATTTGTATGGTCAATGATGACACGTGTCTGAGAGTTACATCTAACATGAAACACAATGTTAAAAAAATAATGTTTTTTTTTTGTCTTGAGCCTATAAATAGCTTACGACGTACGTACAACGTGTACACATCGTAATGACGCTAGAGATAATACCAGTACGGTGTATTACATATTTATTAGTTTTACACATTATCTTATATTACCTTAAATTCTTTATTGAAAAAAAGGGATGTGAAGAAATTATAAAATTGACAATTTTATTATGGTAGGTTCATCTTATTTATAATAATAAATATTTACAATTTACTCTATTTTAAATAATTAAAAAAAATATTTTAGATGTCTAATATTTGCGTAAATCTAAGAAAGTATTAATTTACTCTATTACAAAATTAAAAGTAGTTATTTGTTTTAAAAAAGTACTATTTGAATATCAACAGCTCTGCCTTAAAAATGTAAATAATGTAGGTAATTAAAATTGTTACCAATTCACACAATACTTATCTATACATATAATAAAATTCTAAGTAATTCGAATCTGTACATTCAATATTTTTTGGAAAATCTTATTGAAATAGACATTATTATCGATACAGAGACCGAATCTACAGTTTTTAGAATTATTGTCTGTCTGTCTGTGACCGCATCACGGGAAAACCATTGGAGGGATTTTGATGAAATTTGGTATGAAGATAAGCTGGTTATCCGGGTCATCTATACTAAACGTTAAAATGGAAGTAGGGACGATCCCGAGCGGAGCGAGGGTGAGCCACTAGTATTAAATAAAACTGCCTCGGTGGTGTAGTGGCTAGTATGTACGGCTGCACATCCTGAGGTCCTGGGTTCGAGTCCCGGTCGGGCCAAGTATATTTATTGAGTCTTTTTATATAGTAAGCCTCAGCAACAGCCCGGAGTTGGGAAGTTGGCGGTGTTTCACCCCCGTGCTTCGGAGAGCACGTAAAGCCGTCGGTCTTGTGCCTTAACCCTCACCGGTCGTGTCTCGTGTCGTCCCACCGGAGTATGAGAGTGACAGGAATAGAGAGTGCACGTCGTGTCTGCGCTCTCTCTCGCACGCGTTGCACTATAATATCTCCTGCGCAGTTGGCTAGTCTCAATGAGATTGGCCGCCGTGACCGGAATCAGTCAGGAGGACATTATTTATTATTAAATAAAAAACATTGACTTATGTTGCACTAATGTAAGAACATTTCAATTTACATTAAACACATAGAAATTTATCGATTATAAGGTTTAGAGCTTGCGTTGAAACCCACGAGTTCGATTTCCGCTCGCAATTTTATGACATAAAATATTATTACATATTGTATCAGTATAAGAGTAGCATTTTTTGACTAATATTTCATTGGATTCTCTATCTAAGGAAAACGATTATTAACAAAATGATCATTTTCAGTAGGTAATTATAAAAACAAACCAATTTAAATATGAATATTAACAAAATTATTCCAGTACAGTCATGTCGTAGTATCGAGATATATCCAACTACGCCATCAGCTACATATTGGGATATTAACACACAGCACCATCTAGTTCCATGGTAAGCTATGAGGCTTGTGTTATGGATACCAGATACATATCTATGTATAACTTTAAATACATACATATTATAAATATAAATAACCACGAATAGAATACAAACATTCATGCTGATAACACAAATGAATGCTCCAAGCGGGACTTGAACCCGCGACCGCTGCCACAGCAAGTAGGGCTGGCACTACAAACTGAGTCAAACGTGTCGTCAAATTGTTTATATAAATTCAAAACATTATATTGTTTGTATATAAATACAATTTAAAGATTTTTAGAATTTTTGGGTCTATCAAAAAACATTTAACAAACTTTATTCATTGACAACTTACAACCCACTCACTTCAAGTGTTAACATATACAATTTAAAACAATTATCTCGCATTTTAGTCTACAATACAAAAATAAATTGAAATCAACTTACAAAACTACTCATCAAACCAGAGCAAACAAGCTAAAACCATTTATCTGACATTACCATCGATCAAAAAACTAGATACACAATCAGCGACAAAAAATATCCTCATCGAATGAGCGCTTATTTGAACATTTGAGCGCGCTTTTAATTATTTTTTTGTAAAAACAACTTAAAGCATTGCATTTAAGGTTGAATTTACATTGTTGTATATTATTTGTAACTAGAATTACCTAAACCCAATTGGTGACAGCTTTAAGAGAACTTTTGCATGAGATAGTTTATCTAATACTTTTTGACCAATGGACATTACCAAAAAAAAATTCCAATCCAAGATCTACCAACCTTACTTGGCCATACATCCTACGTTGGCACTGGCAAGTTCTTGGCCACCAACAACAGTATCTGCTCAGTACTGAAGCACCAGTTGGCGATGTCCTTGGACACCTTGCACCAATGTTCCCCGTGGTGGGGCTCGGCCGCCTTGCAGCGGGACTTCACGTCCTCTTGCTGCTGCTCGTTGCCGTTGAGGAGTTCGAATTTGTAGAAGAACGCCCACGCATCGCCTAGATCGGGGTCGATTTTCACCTGTAAACGTTTTTAACTTGAATTTCTATAATACTTTATTAGATTAACGAGAATATTCGACATCTTAAATAAAACTATATTTTCTTTTTATTTATGTTCTATAACAAGTATATAATGAGAAACCTTTGAGACGTCTAACTTTAGTCTCTTCTGTAACCATCATTGCTGTAAAGCTTTCGAAACGTCGGGAAACAAAAATAATAAAAAAAACGTGCAGAAATCTGAAAAAAAAACTTTTATTTTAAAATTGAATTTCTATTCGAAATAGTTTTTACTAGCGAATTATCCTTAATTTGCTCGGGTAAATCTCTAGATACATACGAGTTACAAACATGCATGCGTACAACGGTAGCATACGTGTTACATGGTCATAGTCGACGTGTATACTAAATTTCATATAAATCATTGAGACGTTTCAGCGTGAAGGGATAACAAAAACACACACACAAACATTCCTATTCATAATAGTAGTTAATCAATAAAGCCTACGACAAAAATTATCTCCATTACGATTTCAAAGCTATTCCTATCAGTCTCAAACCCCAATAGGATTACAACTCGACATTTGCTGTGAGAGATCAGACGCACGGATGACGCGACACATGTAAAACCGCCTACTTCCCAAATCCAGAGAATTTCTTAACAGAAACTCCAATTAGGTACTATAATTGGCCTAACTCGAGATTCGAACCTATGGCTTCCGGATCTACGGCTGTACATGCCACTAGACCATCAAAAATTCTTTTTAGATTACTGTTATACCAGTCGCCTGACCAGGGAACCTAGATAGAGAAATTAGCGGAGTGTATTTGAACTTGATATTTTTTTTACCGCATTTCCGTCAAAATAAAACGCCACCACTTACTATATGGATTTTTATAATGTAATAATATGAATACTCACTGTTCTGTTAAACCATTCCCGACATTTATTCAGCTTCCTTTCAGTCCAGAACAGCTGCGAGACGGCGAGCAGCACGTGCGCGTCGTGCTCACACTTCTTTAGTGCATCCACCTGCGTGTACACAGAAGTTATGATTAATAATTTAGAGACCGGATTATATGCAACATAAAAATCTTGAAATATGCATGAAAAGTGCCAAAATATGCAACATTAAATAATAATAAAAAGTCTTTAGTTTTTTAGAGTTCCATACCCGAATAGTGCCAACGGAACCCTATTCCTAAGCTTCCGTCTGTCAGAGGGCTGTATCTCCCGATTAGAAATCGATATATAACGTAAGATTTCATTTGTTCATTATCACTACCCATAAATATTGCAAATACAGTGTAAATATGCATCATTACAAGATTTTAGGTAAAATATGCAATAACCGATGAAAATGGGCTAAATATGCATAGGTATATAGAAATATGCAATTGCATATAATCCGGTCTATATAATTAATTATGGCTTTATATTTTTTTTAAATCTATTTACTTTTCAATCTGAAACGTCTTTAAAATTACACTGAAACATAAGGTCACCAGGTCAGTAATGTGAACTTTAACGAAATAGCATACTTTACATGAACAATTTATCCGTCGCGGAATACTTTGCTAATGCAAATGTGTGGGTTTACCAATAGTTGATTGTCACGCAGGATACGGACATAATTATTGTATTAATATATTGTAAATTATAATTATATTAAAAAAAAAAAGCAACTGTTGAGTTTCTCAATTACTCTTTTCAGCAAAACTAACTTCCGAGCCGTAGATTCCTCACGGACTGACTACACTGACATTTAATTTAAAATATAAAATTGACGGTTCAAAAGTGTTCGTAAATAATAATAAAATATACTTCATTTAAATAGACCTATTTGAATGAAGTATACTTTGATTTTGATTTTTGATTTTATCAAAGATAACAAAGTACAGTGACAATTATTTCAGTCAGTTAGTTTAGTCAGTCAGACGGCAATCTTGTTTGAATTCAAAATTGCGTTACACGTTAAATTAACAGCCGTTTGTCCTCGATTCAGCCCCACCCGATATTTTCATTTTTTTACCAAACAAGTATACAACTCGACAGATGTCATCATTTTTAAAGAAAAAAAAATACAAAAATTAATTACGAAAAAAAAATCGCAAAAAAATAATTACAAACAAAAAAAAACAACTCACGCTCTTAGTCTTCCTCTGCGGGCGCGCCTCCATGAATATGGCGTCGGCCCACAGGCGGCCGGCGGCGGGGCACTCCTGCAGCGCCTTGGCCAGCAGCGCGCCCGCCGCCTCGCCGCAGCCCGCGCGCCGCTCCAGCCGGACGCTCTCCAGCCTATGTTATACACACGTTTTATATACATACAAATACATACATACAGTACATGGAGCCCCGGTCGGAACAAAGTCCCTTTGGTTTTCGTGAAGACTTTTGTTATACATATAGTAATTATAATTTATATTATAAAATATCAATTGAATAATTTACGATAAAATATATTTATTATGTATAAAATGAATAATAATAAATCAAACACTAATGATCTGAGATAGTAATGTAATAACAAATAAACATTTAAGAATTGTATAAATTTTATTTTATTAATAACAAAACAAGGAAAACAAAAACAAACCTATCCCACGGGAACCGTAAATTTCTCCGGTATAGGGTATCAGCATGTCAAATTTTACTACATTAGGTGCATAAATTGTTGTGTACTAAGCTGTAAAATTTATTATAGTTTTTTTAACTATCCCACCGGAACTCTTTAATTTGCCGGGATGAAAAGTATCTTAAAAGTTGACTGGGGCTATAAAGTACCACCATGCAAATTTTCATTTAAATCGGTTAAAAATTTATTAGGAGATTAGACCGTACAAACAGACAAACAGAAAAAATTAAAAAAAAATCTGGATTTGTTCTATTTCTCTGCTTACATCCCCCTGACTCGGTTTTTAGCATATTCTTTTCTATGTACAGACATTCGACCTCCACAGTTTTATTACATGTATAGATACGAATTGAGAATCCTTTATTTATATAAAATAATTAAATGAATATCGTACGGCTTACTCACAAAAAAGGGTAGGCCAAAAACATCTATAACTTTTAGAACAAAAAATACTTTACAAGAATCCAAATAATATTTTAAACTCTTGTGAGGCGTAAGTGATATAGTTTGGGAAAAGGGCGCGGCGCATCCACGTTACAAACTAAACACGAGCAGTACCCACGCAAAATTCATGTATACATTGTATTCACAGATTTAAAAATAGCATTACAATATACCTATACGCGAGCACTTTCCTACTGTAAAAACGCGTCACGCATTCATAATAAAAATGATACATAATTAAAACATACATATTATACATAATACATATTATACATAATTAAACCTAGGCTGTTTGTCGGTCGGTTAAAAAAGAATTAAAACAGTACATACCACAGCTCTGCATTCTTCGGATTCCTCAACCTCGCCTTCTCTAGAACAGATCTCGCTTTGGTCACGTGCTTCAGTTTCTCCTCGAGCCTCGACAGCAGGATCCACATTGGCACACATGTCGCACACTTCTTTAGCTAAATTACATATAATGTTTATTTATCTATATATGTATATATAAGAATCAATTGCTGTTCGTTAGTCTCGCTAAAACTCAAAAACGGCTCGACCGATTTTAATAATTCTTCTTTTGTTTTGTTGGGGATGTGTCAGGGGTGGTTTAAATATAAAAAAAAGGGAAAACTCATAAGAACAGCTGGAAAATCGAAAAGTTCAAAACTGTTTATTTTGTATGGGAATCACTATTTCGGATTACCCATCTACAAAAATGCGTCAAGTTATCTATTCCATACTAACCGTAAAAAAATTCTAGGGATGAACCCGAACGAAGCGAGGGTGAGTCGCTAATTTAGTATTTTAATTTAGTATTAATAGTTTTATAATAATGTATGAAAGTCTGTCCGATTTGCTGACATTTATCATTACTGCTCGCTCCCTTGGATAGTAGCATGATGATATATAGCCTATAGCCTTCCTCAATAAACGGGCTATCTAATGCAAAAAGAATTTTTCAAATCGGATCAGTACTTCCCGAGATTATCGCGATCAAAGAAAGAAACAAACCAAGAAACTCTACTTCTTTATAATATTAGTATAGATTACATAAATATTGTGGAAGCGAAATTATTGCTGGAAAACAGATCGTTTATAAATAACGTTTGTCAGTGAGTCAGTAAGTTAGTGAGTATTGTAACTGCTTAAAGTATTAGAGC
This sequence comes from Argynnis bischoffii washingtonia, assembly GCA_033884665.1. NCBI lineage: Eukaryota > Metazoa > Arthropoda > Insecta > Lepidoptera > Nymphalidae > Argynnis > Argynnis bischoffii. The sequence continues at coordinate 9,426,353 of CM066624.1, read as the reverse complement.
TAAATTGACCTGGAAACATATATAACTATACTAACAGACATGCAAATTATTATCACGGGCAAAAATTACTATCACTACATATTATATTTTCCGGCCGCGCTCGTTTATGTTAGTTCAAGCTAATCTCAGGAACTATTTATTATATAGGTTATAATTTATAAACAGTTTGCAAAAAACCACGTATTATGATAATTGTGAATTAACAGTGAAAAAAAAAACTTCTAGGAACTTATGAATGTTGTAGTGACCCACTTGCTGTGCCAGCGGTTGGAGTTTCGAGTCCCGCTGGGGACATTTATTTGTGTGATGAGCATGAATGCTTGTACTCCAGTCATGGGCGTTTATATTTATAATAATATGTATGAACTAGATGGTGCTGTGTGTTAATGTCCCAATATATTTATTTATATACATATTTATCTAGTGAAACATATATGTATGTGAAATATAATAAGTGACACTTACGCCTTGCGAGTAAGTATTGTAGGCATCATCGTCCTTGCCCATCTGCTCCTCGATCTGCCCTTTCATCATATGCAGCTTGGCGTAATCTCCGAACACTTTGATAGCTTCCTCTAGTAAATTCAATGCTACATCCAAATTATTCAATGCCCATTCTAATTTTGCTGATTTTATCATGACCTGTTGAAATTAAATGATGTTATTTAAACTAAATTAAACTAACTCAACAATTGGTAGAAAAATAATAAAGTAGTAAGAAAAGACAAAAAATTATACATGTAATTTTCTTTTTAAACTACAACTTCATTCTTTAAATACAAAATAGCTCCTAAATGTATTTGAACCGCATATTCGTAAATAGTATATGTATATGTATTCCTATTGGTAATATACACCTTTTTCTTAAAAAATAACAAAAATGTATTTTATCTATATATGTATACTAGCAGAACCCGCGGCTTCGCCCGCGTTCAAAGTACAAAAAAAAACTCTTCTTTCCCTTTACAATAATGTATGGAAGTCTGCGCGATTTGTCGACACTTATGATTATTCCTCCGCTCCCTTGGATAGTAGCATGATATATACGCCTATAGCCTTACTCAATAAACGGGCTATTTAATTGAAAAAAAATTTTTTGAAATCAAATTAGTAGCTCCTGAGATTCGCTTCACGTTCAAACAAACAAACAAACAAACTCTGCCTCTTTATAATATTATTATAGTATAGATAAATCTAAGAAATAAACCTTTATTTTAAAAATAGAGGAAAAGAGCTCTACTGTAAAGTACAACAAGTATTGGTAGTATAAACAAATAAACATTAAGGCGACGATATAAGTTCACTCACCCTCGGAGTAGGCGCAGAAGCCCTGGCTTTAGCGAGCAACCGCCTTGCTCTGTCATACTCTTTATTCTCACTCTCCAACTTCACAGCCGCTAACCAAATCTCCTCCGAATTGGGATTGGCTTGAAACGCTAGAGATAAAATACCTCTTGCTGCAGGAACATCACCTTTAAGAAAGTATATAAGTTAATAATATGTTGTAACATCGATTACTGCGATATTGTTTACAGTACATTAGTTTAATATCCTGTAACTAGATGGCGCTAGTTGTATTTTAAATCGCGTTATTTTAGTCTTGTTATGGAATGTATAATTTTAGCGAAATAAATGTTATTGTATCAATTCTTAGGGACCTTTGCAGCGGTATATTACTGCTTCCATACCTGCTGGAACATAATTTAAAAGCTTCTTATGTAATACACTTCAAGCAACGACTGATTAAAGTAAAACATCCATCTAAAGGGATAGTCTAGACAAACAGAGAAAGAAAAAAATTGAAAAAAATCTGGGTTTGTTCTATTTCTCTTCTTACATCCCCTTGAGTCGGTTGTTAGCATTTTTTTTCTATGTACAGACATTCGACCTCTACAGTTTTATTATATGTACCTATAGATACACTTAGTGTACTGACCAGCGAGCCACTTGGACTTGGCGCCCATGAGCCAGAGCACCTCGCTCTTGGGGCAGTGCGCGACCGCACGCTGCAGCAGCGCCTCGAGCGACGCGCGCGAGCCGCGCTGCTTCTCCAGGTACGCGGCGCGCAGCCAGATCGACTTCTTGGAGGGGAACACCGACAGCGCGTACCCGTACACCGCGCGCGCGCACTCGTACGCGCCCTCCGCCGCGCACTGACCACATACGTAATATTACGCTTGGTATGAAATAGTTGGCTTGTTGTGAAAAAATATCGATACACCGATGTATCGATATTTTTAATTCGATATATCGATACAACATATTCAATATCGAAAATCATATCAAAAACGATATTCTTTCAAATTTAATTTATTAGCGGAATATTTAACAAAATTCAAAGCTGTAAAAGTTAGGAGTGAAAGGAAGAAAATTACTGTATTTTCTATGACTAGTATGTTTTGTGTTGCGTGTATGTGTGTGTATGCAGTGGCCATTATGTGTCACGCACTTTCAAATGCCGTAAAAATCACTTATTGGAAGGGGGTAAAATACCTTCGTTTTTATTAAGATTCTCATGAAATAAAATAATGTGCATTTTATATAAAAATACTATTACCTATTAATTATTGAACCAGACTGAACTAAATACATTATTATTTTAAAACTGAAATTTTTTGAAAATTTGACTGATATACTATCGATATTTTTTCCTCGGGATATCGAGGTCGATATTAATATTTTGATAAATATCGATACATCGATATTTTTTTCACTGCCGACATCCCTATGGAATAGATAGTATGCAATATAATATAGTGTACAATATACATAGGTATGACGAATTTTATATCCTTTACTTGAGAAATGATTCATTCCTCATACAAACTTCCACCCTCTGAAGGGTCTCAAGCTATCTCATACCAAATTTCATCTAAATCGGTTCAGCAGATTAAGCGTGAAAACAACAGACAGAGTTATTTTCGCATAAATATAATATTGGTAAGAATTGTAAACACCCTTTTTTAACTTTCCACTACTGAGTACAGACCCCCCCCCCCCCCCCCTCCCCTCCTTCAAATGCGAGTGGGATCAGCCAATAGTCCAATACGTAAACATTTCATTTGAAATAAAACTGTCTTATGGATTTTTACGAGATATATTTCAATTTTAGTTCCTGGCATTTCGTAACGTAACGTTATAACTATATAATAATTTTTGAGACGTCTAAAGCCTTAGCTTCTCCGATGTCCATTATCTTTTTAGTTATTTAATTATTATTTAAAGATTTCCTAAAAATCCAAAAATATAGTTTTATTTAAAATTTTGAATATACGCTTAAACCTAAGAAAGTATTAGGAAAGCATTTAAATTTTATTGTTTACTCACGGTCATTTGCAATGATCTATCTGTATGACATTTTATTTACTCCAGACATGCAGAGCACATTTTATTATATCAAACTGCCATTGCTATCAAAAAAAAAAAAAACCCACACACAAATAGGTTATTGAGATGCACCGTTAATATTCTATGTTGAGTTATAATCATATAGTCTACCCTAATAATATATAGGTACTGCTTAGATCAAAAGCAGCTATAAAGAAAAAACACTCAATGACAATATATTGACCAACGTCAGTAGTTATGCAAAAGGATAAACCGACAAATTTTTAAATACATATATAATAAAACTTTCACTTACGGCTTCAGCATCTTCCATCCACGTGTGTTTTTGGTCTTCCGGTTCAATGCCGTGTCCGATCACAGCCCGAATGATAGCCTTATAAATATAAATGATAAATTAATTAACTGTCCTGGTTTTGCTAGTTTGCTTTTTTTCTTTTTAATTAAAAAAAAGTAATTGAACAATAAATTAAAAGGTTTAGATAAAGCAAGTTTCAAGTAACATCACTCATAAAAAAAGATATTTAATATAACCTTTTACTATTATATATTGGTCTAGTCTATATAAAGAATTTTCAGTATTGGATGATTACTTTTTGATATAATCTTCTACATCTAAATTTAAAACATTACCTGACAAGTATGTACGGCGCCAGATTTCTCAGCTTCCATGGCCTCCTTGAACCAGTGCTCGCGGTTTATTTCAACGCCATTGGCACTTAACGAGGTGATCGCACGATCTATTATCTTCTCCACCATGTGTGTATTACCTAAGGGATACATGTTACACATTATATCAATATAATTATACAAAACTAAACAAGACGTTTTTGCCATATACTTTAACAAATATAATAATAATTAATTTTTAGATAGAAAGGTATACCAACGATTTAAATAATTTTAAAAGTAAAAGAACCTTTTCTTGAAACAACCCATTGATTAAAAACGGTTTACAATTGTATAAAATATTACATACATTATCATACACAAAACAAGAAGCAAAGCTTACAAATAAACATACACTTTAATAAGCCCTTCTATTTGAAGTCGGTCAAAAAAAATAATACACAACTAATTGTAAGATGAAGAACCTGTTGATAATCAATTACATACCATGAGCTTCCTCCAGTTTAGCAGCCGTGACCCAAATCTGTCTGTCTGTTGGTATGTTCTCACGGGCCTTATTCAGAACTTTCCTGGCATTTTCGTATGTTTCCAGTCTCGCTAAAGCTAGCCAAAGCTCTACACTCGTCGGACAACATTCCACTGCTCTGGAAAGGAGTATTCTGGCATCTTCTGGGTTTTCCAATTCCACCGCTGCTTTCCATAGACGGACTGAATTGGGTATGTGTTCTAAGGCCTTGCGGTATACACGACGTTTTGCCTGGGAAATGTTAAGTTAAATATCAACGAATTGCATTTATTACCAATAATATTGCCTATTAATATAAGTTTTGACTGTTTTTAGATATCACAATTTCATTTTTAAATATACTTGTAAAATAAATTCACAATTCCCTACATCTCGGAAAGGGCTCTAAAGATTTGTATCAAATTTTGTATTTATATAAAGTTTTTCTTTTTGAGTTTCTCTATACTGTCTGAAAACACGGAATTTTTCACAAAAACAAAAAAATCATTTTTTATAACTAATTATTATTAGAGGTTTTTATCTGCTATCATGCTGACAGTGTCATATAACGCCATATCGTAAATTGTCGTACTTGCATTGCCAATAGATGATAACCTTCTGAACGAGCACCTACGCCAAAGCTCGCTCGCCTAGGTGCTAATAAATTAATTTTACCATAACAACTCTATATAAATTTTTTTTATGCGATTCAGTGACAAACGAGCAGACAGACCACCTGATGGAAAGCAGTACCTGTCCTACCTGCACTTAGGTTTAATAGGGTAATAACAAAAAACGCTCAAATTAATGAAGCAATTAATCTTAATAATAACAAATCCTTATTATAGTATACCATAAATTCATACCTTGGTCTCCTGTTCCAAATCCGCTGCCTTCACCCATATCCTGACACTATGGGGCAGGTTCCGTGCTGCGTGAGCGATCACTGCCCGCGCCGTGTCCGGCGGCTGGAGACGGGCTGCCTCTAGCCACAACTCCTCGCTACTCGGGTTCACTTCACAGCCTTTCATTATTAGATTACGTGCTGATTGAACTTTGCCTGTGGAATTTCATTTGTCCCATAAATATTATAACTGCGAAAATTGATGTATGAGTTTGGTTTCTTACTTAATCACGCCAGAACGGGTGAACGCATCTGGATGAAATTTGGAATAGAGATAGATTACAGTCTGAAATACTTTTTATTCCGGAAAAATGTATGCTTCCCGTAGGATAAATTTGTTTTTGTTTTTCACAGAGCAAAGGATCAACTATCCATATTCCATACTAACCATTACAATGTACCTATTCATATTAACAAATAACATTCATAATTAATGAAATTAACTATATTATATATGAGAAAGTTTATTGGTGATTATGTTTTTAGTTTTTTTGTCACTGTAATAATTTAGATTTTAGTGAAAAATTAGAATGGAGTTTATACCCTAGATATCTACCTACTTACTACCTACTAGATAACCTACCAACCTTTAACTGGATATAAGAATGATTGATTTGATTAATAAATAGTTTATATTTTAATATTAACATTTTGTAAACATTAAATAATAAACCCGGTGTTTTGTAACTTAAATTTAAGTCTGCACTTTGATTCAGTCTCTAATTGGAAATAATCACTTATTGGAATTCTCAAAACAAGATTACATTTTTGTATTAAATACTCACTCTAGCGACTCACATTCGCTTAGTTCGGCTTTGTCCCTTAATAGAATAAAGCTTGATTCCCCATACAAAACTTCATCCCCACTTTCACCCCCTTAAGGGATGATTTCCGGGATAAAAAGTATCCAATGTCCTTCCCAGGATCTTAAACTATCTTCTTACAAAATTTCATATAAATCGGTTCAGTAGATCCAGAGATTACCCCCTACATAGTCACAAACTCACAAACTTTAACTCTTTATAATATTAGCACAGATTAATGTTAATACATGTACATATTTGCAAATTAAAAAATAAATAAAAATTATTTGTATATACCTTCTTGAAAGTTTAGTTTTACAAAGACTATTTATATTATAATTAATAAAAGAACATACCTGTAACTTCTTCTAACCGAGCACTAGCAATCCAAGCTGGGGGATGATTAGGATTAGTTTCACGTACAGATTTCAAAAGCAGTCTGGCTTTCTTAATATCATTTATGTCACCACCGTATGTCGGTATCATAGATTGGAGATCTGTTAGATAGCCTTTAGGATCAACTACAGTTTGTCCTGTTACTGAATCAGAGACTTGAGACAGCTTAACTGTCATTAGTGTGTTTCTTGCTTGACCTATCTTTCTAAGATCCAAATCACCTGTAAAATAGATAAAAAATAATATAATGAACTATATATTTTGATAAGTTCTCTAATATGTTATAAATCGTAATTAATTTGTTATTCAAAACTAAGTTATATAGAGGTTTTTTAAGTATTAATCATATCCTTTTTGGTTACTGCTAACTTAAGTTCATGCTATATGCTGTATAATGGGAGAAAAAAGACTTAAAAAACTTAAAAATTCTCATCCACTTCTTCTATAACCAATCTGCACCTTCATGAGGGGATTATTACACTTCTAACCTATTCCCATATTTACCACTTCACCTATACTATTACTGCATACTTTTATGACCTTTATTTTTCATTTGAAACAATATATATTTAAAAAATGAAAAAATAATGAGACATATAGTCCATAATTTTCTTAAATATATAGTCTTCTATTGTAAATATTGTTTCTGTTCATAATTTATATCCATAACAATGATAAATAATATAAATCACATTAATTAAATCAACAGGTACCCAAAATTGTTGTAAAAACTAAGTAAATACCTGAAGGTGTTAACATTCCAGGAGTCATGACACCTGGCATCATAGAAGCTAATCCAGAGCTTGGATCAATAGTTGATGATGATTCTCCCCCAAGATTTCTAGACAGAACACTATCTGGTAAGGGTGTGAATCTCTCAGCCCTGGGATTGCGTTGTTTTCTATTTCTTGCATCTCCCACTTCTGGTATGGCTGCCCATTCGTCTTCAGATACCATTTTAAGTTCTCTCTTCAAATCTGAGAATTGTTGTTGTATTTTAGGTCTGTTGATGAGAAAAAATAAGTTAGTAAAGATTTATAATTACTAGGTTTATTTATATTACTTACTATGTTTTTTTATTTATATTACAGTATTTATTTAATTGGTTTTTACCTTTCTTGGCGATATCTTTCTAAGTCTTCTTTAAGTCTTTTTTCCCTATATTCTTTTCTTTTCTCATCCATCCTTTTGTCAATAGATTCATAAATGGCGTCAGCTTCTGCATCATCTTTATCGTAAGGATCCTAGAAATATTATACCTATATATTTAGAAACTATTCTACATTACATCACTTAATGTTTTTTTAAATATGCAGTAATATTAGGAATAATACATACCTTTGAAAACAAAGAACCACTATATCCTGAGAATTCGTCGTAATTGGAATCATTAAGGTCTTCATCATCATCTTCTTCTTCAGTTTTTTTACGCTTAGCAGCAGGTGGAGCATGGCGGTCGTCACTGTAATTTTGAATGCAATTAATGAAAACATTTCTTTAATACTGATAAGTTAACATTCTTGTTAATTTATGTGATACTTACGATACATCATTAGCGTCTCGGGCAGGGCCAATATCAGATCGTGTGGTAAACCCAGTAGCACTGTAACAAAGGTAAGATAAACAGATTATAATATTTTCAATTCTATTATTTATTTAATGAGTGCAAACATTACTTTTGTCTTATTTTAACTGATGTAAATAATATATTATATGGAATAAACATACCCTCTACCAACTCCAGCGACATAACCTAATGGTGCCGGAATTCCTAAAAAATGTTTTTTATTTTTATTCACAAATGCTTGAGGTGGCACTGACATCTTAAAATAGTAGGTTTAGACTGAAAAATAAATAATTATTCTTTTGTTATGTTGAAATAAAGTGCAACAAACACTAACAAAATTGACAATCTTGACAATTGACATTAACAATTTGTCAATTGAATTGAATAGATAAATCACAGAACAGGCAAGCACAAATATCTATAAAATTTGTGGAAAAAATAAAGGACAACAAATCCATTTTGTGTTATTAAAAAAATTTATAAATCCGAAAATATAAATAAACTGTTTTAATTTCATTTATATATTTTTTTATTTAAAAATTGCTCAAACATCATTTATAACCATAACGCGTGATATTCCCTAACTACCATTATTAATTTATATACGTAAATACAAAGGTATTGAGCACTTAATTTAAAAGTTTTCAATATCAATCACGTACAAAGTGAAATGAATAATAAGCAACCTCCTTAAAGTCGTATCGACATGCGGCCGAAGTCCGAACCAACAATTTTTTTAGTAAGTTGCAATCTTATATTGAGATTTAAGATGTCTTTTAATTTTAGAAAAAATATGCCATTGTACAATTATATTTATAGTTCAGGGTATTTTGACCATGAATGATAAGCATTGACCGCGTACTGCGTTAATTAACACCTTGTTATGGTGGGCGGCAGTTCAGCCGGGCGCGAAGCCAAAACCGCAATGGAAGCTGGCCCTCTTCGGTGGGCGATGTACCATGCGGGTTGCTCCTGGTACTTCTCTGATGGCAGTGACCTGCTTTGGCAGACCTGCCGTCGGGGCGTCGTGGTTGATCGCGTAAGCGATTAGCTGCGAGTTGCGACCCCCCCATTAAGACGGGGGAGGTTTAGTTGATAGTACTGGCCTTTCTAGCCAGTGAGACCCACAAAATTACCTGTATTGTCTACGGTCGTAAAGGCGTAAAGTTTATTTGTATAATAAAAAAAATGCAAGGCTTCAGTTATCTATTTTCAATTAAATTATATAAAATACTAATAACTTACGCTCGTTCGCTCGGGGGCGTCACTAGGTACGAATGATTTCGTAATACATTATTTTTATATAACTTTAAGCTCCCAGTTGGCATTATTTTTTCCGACATCTTCAATGTCATTTCAGCCAATTTAAACAAAATCTTAATGAATTATATGCTTAAGCCTTCCTCAACAATCACTCCATATAATTGGTGAAAATCCTATGAAAATCTGTTTGGTAGTTTTTGAATTTGTGGCGTTCGGACATACAGACACATTGGGGAACTTTGTTTTATATTATGCAGTTATTGTATCTATATGTAAATAAAATTAAAACTTTCTGCAGTAATGGTTTTATTTAAAATACATATGGAAAATCACTAAACTGTACTAATGTATATATTGTTAGTTTTTCAAAAACTTATTCGTGCTTAATATGTTTACAATTTTTATAATTTACGTTTTGTATAGGGAAATGTGAAAGTAGGAATTGTGAAGTAAACTGCCTTTTCAAATCAATTTATTTATTAGAAAAGAAACTGGATTCTATTAAGAAATGAATAGTTTCATTAGCAATATTAGCATCATAATATTATAAACATCAAAGTTCATACTTCATATTATAATGTCTGCATGCTGCTATCTATACTTCAGTATGATGTGGTAAAAGTATCAATAAAAAAAGTACTAGATACACAATCAGCGACAAAAAATGTCCTCACCGAATGAGCGCTCATTTGAACATTAGAGCGCATTTTTAATTTAGTAGGTTTCGGACGCTCCGACAGCTAAAAAAGGATGGAGTTTTATATTTTCGGTAAGTATTAATATTAAAATTATATAATCGTTATTACTACATTATAAATATTGATATTTTGTTAAGAAATTATCGTATAAACAGTGCTTAAGTATTTTTTTAAATTATGTCGTAAGCTAAACACTTATTTCTTGTCGCGGCGTGGCGTCGCGTCGTGGCAGGGGCGACGCGCAAAGAGCGGCGAGCCTCCGTCGTATTTTCTTTTGTGAAAACAAGATTAAGCATTGCATTTAAGGTTCAATTTACATTGTTGAATATTTATTTCAACTAGAATAATTACCTAAACACAATTGGTGACAGTTTTAAGAAAACTTTTGCATGAGATTGTGTATGTAGTAATTTTTGATCGATGAGTACAACCTTTCAAGTGCTATCATGTATTTTCATCAGTAATAAAAATTGAAATTGTCACCAACAAATAAATTTAAAATAGAAATTTTTAAAGAATTAATTTATTTAATAACTTTCTAGACAATTAGTGTATGACAGTACATAATTAAAAAAATAAAATTTTATATTTATGATAGTATTCCAAGTATAAAATAATAATTCTTTTGCAAAACTGATTCTCAATGAATCATGATATTGACTTTCTTAATGTTTTAGTATGAGGTAAAGGCACATAGCTCCGTAAAAGTTCGTAAGCTTTAGGAGAGTGAAAATGTAACATAAATGCAAAAGCTTTAACCTCATCTGAATAACGTGTACCTTGAGGATTAGGTGGATTAGATTTCTTAAATAATTTACAAAGATCGGTAAAATTCCCCTTAATAATATTTTCAATATCCGACTGAGATGTATACTTCTTTACAACAGCTAACAATGATTTCATATGATCAATATATTTATTTTGTCTTTTAAGTTTTTGTTCTAAGACTTTTTTTCTTTTCAACAAATTTTTTTCGTTATTACTTTTCATTTTTACTTGTGTGCTAATCGCACAGTATTGTTTATTATGTAAACGTCTTTTATGTGGAGTATTCTCATCAGCGACCTGAAACATAAGAGTATTATCATTCATATTTCTAATATGCATTTACTTGTTATAAAAAAATATCACCTGCCATCTAATCAAGTTTTGAAATATTCAAGATATATATTTAAAAAAAAAAGTAAAGAGTCGAGCCGTCACGGGACGCCCGGACGATGTGAAACACCTATGTTAATATTAGAATTCATAATTAATAAAAACCAGAAACTAACAGGCAGTGGTAACCCAGTGGTAACGCACTCGCTTGGGAAACTCGCTTCACTCAAGCGGGTTCAAATCCCAAGTCTCACACCTCTGATATTTTCATGCGCGAATCATTTCTAATGTGATTACCTCTTGCCTTACGGTGAAGGAAAACATGGTAAGGAAACCTCCATGTCTGAGAAAACCTAAGCAAGTTTCCGAAAGACATGTGAAGTCCGCCAACTCGCACTTGACCAGCGAGGTGGACTATGCTGTGATCCCCTTCGTAATGAAGGTGCCATGCCCAGCAGTGAGAAATTAAAAAGGGTTGAATACAATAAAAAAACTAGAAACAACATATGGAGTAAAATAAAGAAACATTTTGCAGCTCACACACAGACGCAACAAATGTATAGTATACGCGCGCGCACACACAAGGGAAGCGAGAGCGGTGGCGTAGAACATCGTCACGCCACCGTTTGCCGTCACACCACGAGTCGGTTTTACTCGTCTAAAGATGTTATACATCAAAATTTGGAAGTGTTGCAACAACCATATTTTTTTATTCTTTTTAGCACTGGTAAATTGTTGATTGATAATATTGTTGTACTTCTATCATATATTTTGTAAAATCAATTACCTATATTTCTCCATTTGTGCATGCTGTTTATTTGTCAGTAATGGTTTAATTTATCCTAGTTCTTAACTCTGCTTTATGGTAAGTGATTGTAAATATGTAAATTATTACCTGATTGTAAGATGAATGTACACCACTAGAGCTAGTACTAGGTTCAACTAAATATACATCAGATAAAACTTCATCATCATGTAATGACATTGATATTTCACTGTATGTCTGAAAATAAAAGTAAATTAGAAAACACTTTTAAACAATTACTAAACAAGTATTTCGTAAATATTTTAGCCATAAATATACTTACTTGTTCTATAATATTCCTATTACATTGTTTGTCTTTGGTGTGTGATGTCAAAGCATTGTAAAGCATTGAATATTTATTACTATTTTCATTCTGTAAATGTAAAATATAATTTATGCCATACTATACATATATTTGACAATCTATACATATAATAAAATTCTAACTGAGCCTAATCTGTATATTAATTATTTTTTTGAAAATCTTATTTTAATAGTCATTATTATCAATACAAAAGCCGAATCTATAGTTTTTATAATTTTTGTCTGTCTGTCTGGGAAAGCACCATGAGAAAACCACTGGATGGATTTTGATGAAATTTAGTATTGTAATAGCTGGTTATCTGAATCAATATATAGGATACTTTTTACTCTGGAAAAATATCTCATCTCTGAAATATTTATATTAACCGTTAAAATATTCCTAGGTATGAACATGAGCGGTGGGAGGTTGAGTCGCTAGTTAATTTATAAGTCTAAATACTATAATCATCACAAACTTTTTGTTTTTATTATAAATTGTTGTAGTTACAGTTGTTCTTTCTAGTTCAAAATTAGTAATAATAACAATAGAACATAGCATCATGTTTAGGTTTATTTCAATTTTTACATCCAATATTTATTTAACTGAAAAATATCTGAATAGATTTCAATAAGCAATCTTAAAATTGAGACTTTTTACTTCTACACTTACCATTCTAGGAGTTAGTTTGTAGTAATTATGATCATTACAGTCTTCTAAATCATCATCTTCCTTTTTTTTATACTTAGCTGCTGATGAACCATGTTCTTCAACACTGTAATTTAGAATGTAATTTATTGAGTTTTTTCATAACTTTTTGATCACACTTTCAGTCTGAAAGTAGAACAAGAGTGACAATATTTTAATTTAAAATTATTCCTTGAATTATAGCTACAACACTGTTGTATGCATTGGTAAAAAAAAATAAGTTAAAAATTCTGTTTTACGCTGTTTTAATAATTTGAATTTAAGTGTTTGAAAAAAAAGCAATAATGAAGTTTTGTTAAATGCTAAATCTTGACAAACAGCTTTTTACTGTCTACATTAGTTTTTGATGAGAAAAGTAAACAAACTCACTTTTTACTAATAACAGGTACATTGTCTATTCGTACATTGTCTACCCTTATGTTATATTTTGTAATTTTCTTCATAATAGTTTTAGGCGACACTGACATTTTCAATAATTATAGTTTTAAGCAACAAATTATGTTATTCACTTGTCAATCAGCCGTCGTGCTGTCACTTTCATTTATTGTTGTCACTGTCAGTGACAACAACAAAAATAACACCTACCATAGATAACCACTACAGTACACAGATATTTAATAAACAAATGCTAGGCTATTAGTATGGCCTAAAGACTAATACGTATTAAAAACTACATAAAGCATTCAAATTTCTCAGATAGGGCTTAGCCAATAAACGTGAAATGAGAGAAGAGCCAAGAAATGTGCAGTTTTTGAAAAAATAGGAAATATATAATAATAGAAACAATAGATAGGTCATCAAACTGATCTACCAGTAGGTCTGAAAGTTAAATAGTGAATCACTTAATAATGGTCGCTAATAAATAATAAAGCTTTAGCGGCTTGATGAACAGACAAAATAGGTACTAAAATATATTAAAATACAAAATAATAAAATAAATTGTACTGAGCTTGGGAAGAAAATCCCGTTCAAATTTCATATTTCTAATACACTAAAATAGTATTATTTTTTTAATTCATACCATACGCTATGGAAGCATTAAATTTCATTCCCTTAGTCGAGGTTCTAAAACGTTATGAGGAAGCAAAAAAAAACTCGTTTTCATATTTACAATATTATGTATTTTAATTACTATTATAAACATAAATACATAGCAAGTTATTTAAATTAGCGACTTACCCACGCTTTATCCGGGTACGTCCCTAGGTGACAAGTAATCAGTAATTTAATTCTTTTGTTCAGTAGCTTCTAGGAGTGCTGTTTGGGCAAAATTTGCTTCGTCGATGTCGCAAAGAAAATATTATAAGTCTATATGTTAATAAGTCTATGTGTTACTCAAAGTTGTAGTTCATCTATTAAACATCCAAATAAGTTCAGGCGTTTTTGTGTAGAGAAGTAACACATACATTCACACATAAACTTTCGCATTTATAACAGTATTCAGATAACGAAACGCTGTAGTTCTACGTATCTGAAACGACCTGCTAAGGTGTGGAACACCCTTCCAGCGTCCGTGTTTCCAGCCACCTATAAGTACCTTCAAGACATGAATGAATAGGCATGTTCTAGGCAAGCGCGCTCCAACCTAGACCTCATTAGTGCTTCCCAATGTTGATTATCGTCAAGCACAAGCCTACCTAACAATAAAAAAAAACAATATTTCAATTACTAACTAAATCTCGACGTTATTCATCTCTTCAAAGTGTCAGCTCTAGGTAAAGCTACATAACTCCTTAAAAAGTCATACGCTTTAGGAGAATAAAAGTGTACCGTCAGTGCAAAGTCATTAACCTCTTTGCAATACCGTGGACTTTGGGGATATGACTTAGTAAATAATTTACTAAGATCAGCAAAATTTCCCGTAATAATATTTTCTATTTCCGACCGGGTTGTATACTTCTTTACGGCGTCTAACAAAGATTTCATATGAGCAATATGCTTTTTTTGTTTTTTAATTTTTTCATCTAATATTTTGTTGTATTTCAGTAACATTTTTTCTCGGTTACTTGTAAGTTTTACTTGTATGCCTTTTTCTTTACATACACGAGGTGTGTTTTCGTCAGCTACCTAAAAAGATAAATTATAATAAATATTTAAAGTCCAGGGACCATAAAACCTGAGTTTAGATTTAAGCCTTATAAAATGGTTACCCATTCAAAACAATTTTAGAAAATCTTGTTACCTATTACATGTGTAACCCACCTTCTAGCAAATGGAATGTGTTAATCATTTGTAAAGATAACCCCATTATAGAATTAACCCTATCGAAAAGGTTACCTATATTAATATTATAAAGAGGAAATAATAATAGGCTATGAAACTACTGAACCGATTTAGATAAAACTTGGTAAGAGAGTATGAGACCCTGGGAAAGACATAGGATAGTTTTTATCCTGGAAATCATCCCTTTATGGGGTGAAAATGAGGATGTTTATAAGTCATTCTATGAGGTTAACCCTAATATTCTTTTTAAGGGGTGATAATAGAATATCTTCCTTAAAGCAAACTCGATAAAATCTGTTTTCTTTGTTGCAGAAATTGTAGAGGGAATGATTTTCGCTATGTATCTCTTTTTCTAAAATTTCTGTTCATGTCTGTGGCCGCGTTTACAGGTTCTCTTTACTTCGTTCTCATATGTATTTTTTGTGAATAATTTTGAAGTTTAACATTGTATCAATTTTTTTTTAACTTATATCACATAAATACATAGGGACATAGGCACAAACCCGAGCAAAGGCGGGATTACTTGCTATCTATACATATAATAAAATTGTAACTAATCCCTGTCTGTATATGGAAAATATTTGAGAAAAACTATTATTGGAGATCTTTATTAACGCAACAGAATTAAAAACAATGATTTTTAGTTTTTTTGTGTATTTGTCTGTTTGTCGGTTTGTCTGTGCGTTAATCTTAGAAACGGCTTAACCGATAAAAAGTTATGTCAATTTAAATAAAGCCAAAGTGGTACTTTTGTAGATTAACGCGGGTGAAGCCGCGGGTTCTGCTAGTATAATATATATATATATATATATATATATATATATATATATATATATATATATATATATATATATATATATAGTTTTAAAATAATGCATGGAAGTCTGCCCAATTCGTTGACATTTATGATTACTGCAATGCTCCCTTGGGAAGTAGCATGATGATATATAGCTTATAGCCTTCTTCAATAAGTGGGCAGATTAGTAGATCCTGAGCTTAGCGTGTCCAAAGAAACAAACAATCTCTGCCTCTTTATAATATTTGTATAGATAAAGGAAACATTGATGATTTTTTACTTATTAAACATGGAAACTATATTACCTGATTACGAGAAGATAGTGTACTGGGGCAATTAATAATTGGTACTACTGAATTCGTATCTGTTATAATGTCCTTATCATGTAGGTATTTTTGGCAATTTGTCTGAAAATTGCAATGGCTTTAAGATATATAAGAATCAAATAATATAAATCATTTATTATTTAGAATTTTACTAAGGAAACTCTTTGATGCAAATTTCTATTAAATTGTATTATCAATAGTTGAGTTTGTCATAAATTCCACCATTTTATGAAGTGATTGACAATGTCAAAATACTATAAATTCTACAATCTGATAGATTATAATGATCCATTTCAGTGTAAAACGGAAATTGAGTCAATTGTCGATCACAACAAGCAATTTATACACATATATACATGGGTATATAAAAGAATACTTTAAGGAAAATTATAAAATTATACTCAAATTCAACATGTCACCACAGAAAGACTTAGTAGGGGTTTATTTCTGTACAAGTGATTCTGGGCATCAATAGCAATTATAATCAAATAATACTTATAAAAACAAAATAATTATAAATACTTACACATACTTCATGTTTGTCATTTGCTTCATGTTGCTCTTTATTGGACTGAGATGTTGCAGTAGAAAGTGTTAAGAAGATACTTCCACTTTCATTCTCAACCTATAAAATCATATTAAAAATAGGATTGTCATTCTAAAATTAAGTTCTCCTTCTAATATTAATGATAATTTTATTAAGTGGTTTATGCTTAGCAGTGCTACTGCTAATGTTTAGTGGTTATTTATTAGGTACTGTAATATTATACATATTATTTTATATATTGTGATAGTTCATCTAGTAGTGGAATTTAGTACTTGATGATAAAAGTAGCATTAAAATCTAAGCCATATATTACAGATTTAACTTATTTTTAAAATTGATGAATCGTGATTATAATTAACATTACAATATTACTAACTAAATGTGATGAGTGATGTTCTCCTGACCGATTCCGGCCACGGCGGCCAATCTCATTGAGACTAGCCAACTGCGCAGGAGATATTATAGTGCACAAGTGTACGCGCAGACACAAGTGCACTCTCTATTCCTGTCACTCTCATACTCCAGTGGGACGACTACTCGACACAACCGGTGAGAGTTAAGGCGCAGGACCGACGGCTTTACGTGCTCTCCGAGGCACGGGGGTGAAACACCGCCAACTTCCCAACTCCGGGCTGTTACTGAGGCTTACTATACAGAAAGACTCAATAACTAAACTTGGCCCGACCCGGGACTCGAACCCAGGACCTCAGGATGTGCAGCCGTACATGCTAGCCACTACACCACCGAGGCAACTAACTAAATATAAGAAGTACATATATATGTAATAATATTATTAAAAAAATATAGGCATCTAAATGATTTAACTTACTAAAGTTGATGTGGAGGAATTTTCTCCAAAGAATGGAATTGCTGTATGAGTCAAGGTCTTTCCAGTTTCATAACAGTTATAATCTGTTGGCTTAAAATGTAAACTACATATTTTAGCACTTTCATAAAATTGTTTTTTTATGGGCACAATTGACAACCACTTCTCTCTTCTTTTAATATTTTTCGGAAATCTATTAAATGAATATATTAATTAAAAATAATTGTAGGGGCCTAAAAATATTAAGCAAACATTTTTCAAAAAGTAGGTAGATTAAAATCCATAGCTATTGCTTGCAACATTATCTAAACAAAATGAATAAAGTGCGTTTAAGTGCAATGCTGGAAGTGTAAATAAAAAATAGACTTGTTGTACATGTAATATTAATGAATTATATACTTAACTCTTTGAAATTAGAGTACGGTAAAAATACAAGTACATGAACTAAACAAATACAGATAAAAATAATGTAAAAACTTACAAGTGAAATTTTAGATCGCATCCAGGATACCATTCACTTCTACAACCACGAACTATACAGCTGTGTACCATTTTATTATTTTCATTTCCGAGAATTTCTAGAACAAATCCTAAGATCTCAAGCCACGAATATCTTACAGTTTGCACTACATATTACATACCTATTGGTTATTCATCAATGGTTCGCGAAAGACAGCTGCTGACAGAATTTGTTTACCATGAATGACAAATTTTGTTTACTATTGTGGTTTGTTAAATTAAATGTGGTACCTATGTTGTGAATTGTAAACCGTCAAACTATTGATGTCTCAAATTTGTTTTTATTTTTAAATGATGGAATGAAAAAACAGAGAGTAGTAGTATCTACACCTACATTTTAAAAGAAAATAGTTATGTTTTTTTCAGTTTTATTTTTTTGCAGATATCATAAATATACATTATTTAAAAGTACTAAACGAAATATATTTTTTTAGTCTGCGTTGACATTTGACAAGCGAAACTGTTGCTTAGCAACAAGCGGAAATGACATAAACAAACTTCTAAAAGAAAATATTTATTTTGTAATCTCCATATTCTGTGATTTCCATAAAGATATAATTGCAACGAATATAGTCGATTAGGATTATAGGTTAGCAAAAAACTGATGGCTGAATCTGTTGCGAGTCAGTCAAATAAAGAAGTAATGTCTAACGATAATAGTGTAAAAGAATTTTTATATCATGAAAATAATTGTAAAGCTTACAAAGATAGCGATGAAGAAATAAAAATGATATTCAGTGAGATCGAAAAGCTCTCTGATTGCAAAAATAAAGATACTGAAATCGGTGAAGATGTTGAAGACGTGGAACTAATTTTAAAAAGAGCAGAAGACATTGCTCATGAGACTGAAACTTTACTAAAAAGTAGCCCCATCGCAGCTGTTACGAAAAGTATTCGGCCTAGTTTCATTGATTCAGGAAATATTCCACAAATAAAAGTTACTCAGGCTAATGATAATATAACCAATAGTGGTTATAACACTCAGGTTTCAGGAAAGGTAAGTTAAATATAAAGTTTTTAGTTATATAATAGGTTTTATTACGTAAAATATTTTTAATACATAGATCATTTATGATATCACAATCTATATTAAAATAAATAATTACTTAAAAGGTAAATTACAGTTTAGTAACTTGAGCTGCAAGTACTCTTAGTCCAGCAAGTGATTCTCTTGCTACAGGCTCAATATATGATGTGGGTAAAACGAATCCATAGCGACCAGTGTCACTTAATTCAATAGTGTATGTATACTTTATTCCTTGCGATTTAGCCCAGTCATCAGAACCTCCTGATGCTGGGTATAGAAGTCCACTTGATGAGCCCACTGAATATTTAGAACCACCTGTTCTCTCTATAGCCTATAAAAAATTGTAACAAAATATAAACTTACTGCACTTATATTAGAATATTATTTTTTATATGAGTTTTTGAAAGTATGCATAAATAATTTAATGAATATTCTTTTCTTCTCATTTTTAAATATCCAAATGTATCAAGATTGAATATAAGTGTGTACATATAAGTATGTTTATATTCTTGTAATACGGTTATTTATAGCTTTCTCCTTTTTAAATACAAATATACACTCTTACAGCACTATTAAGTTAGCCATGCTGTTTCTAATAAATTAAGCACAACTTTTGGCACTGTTTGATTAATTGGTTACTTACAGAAGCAATGCTGTTCCCTAAAAGTTCTAATTCCTTGTGATCAGGTGGCACTGCATTGTCATAGCCCCATGGGTAGAGCAGATATTGCCCATAGCTGTGATAAGTTATATAGGCTGTGAAATTGGAAGCACTGCTCTTGATGAATTCCTGTTAACATTTTTTTTAGTAAATAAAAATATTAATAGGGTCCAAATTAGATCATAGCACATCTTTTTTAATAATTAATTTTAAATATTTTATTCTGAATGTAAGAATAATAATAACAGTTTTTAGAATTACTGACTCTTTATCAATCTTTTTGCACTACACACTTAAGAATGACTGGATAATTTTTAATGAGACTATATTTTTGGGCAATAAAAATATAATAAACTTTAAAGGGGTTCAATCGTATTTCTATGAAAGCCAGCATTAGCAATCCACCACTATTTGTTTATTCAAAGTAACAGTGTACAAGAATTCCAAATACAAATTTAGAAGTAGGTTAAAATCAACTTCTATGATTTGATTATGTTGTTAAAAATTAAGTTAATAAAAGCTTAAAACACTTCTTAATGGATAATTATTACAAGAAAAAAAAAATGGTACTTAAACAGTAAGTGCCTACTATAGAAAAAAGTTCACAGACCACAGTAGCTTCAATCAATTAATATAGATCATTCAATATTAATATTATGCATTTACAAGTGTAATTAATTTGATATAGGGTGATACAAAATATTGCTTTACATTAAACTATCGATTTTTATATTCTAAAAGTTATAATTTTATCTGAGGTATTTTCTATAGTTTACTTGTATACTGCCGTAAATAATAAGTTTTTTGTTGGTTATATGAAAAAATGTAATAAAAAAATGATGATTATATGGTATAGTTTTGTAAGTGAAGTGTTATTTAATTTAAAATAAACTAAACGATGCAGTGCCTTAAAAATAATACCCAATTTAATTTATGATCTATTTATGTATATTGCATATAGTATTTTATTCACATTGCCGAAGTACAGGCACTAGCGGACATCGTTATCTATTTAATCTAAAAGAGTTTTTTTACTATATTTATACAGTATAATATATGAATTCCATAATTACGATTAAATTTTATCTAATTGTAAGTTATGGGTAAACTGATAAATAAAGATAGGCACTTGTAACAGAGTGATAGAGAGGTAGATAGTAGCTACTTAGGGAAGACAAAAAATCCCGTTGTGCTGCAATATGATGATGAATCGACTCATTATTCATTTATTCTTCGATTTATTGGATTATTCCGTTTCCGTTGCTCTGAAATCAGCTACTCCAGAGTGAATACTCTGCATAGTGTACTGTGTACCTATGTGATTTGAATTCTGATAGTTTATTCCGATTGTTCACTCCAAGTTATATAGAAATTAAATTTATAATTATATAAAATATAGTATAAGTATTTAGTAATCAATCAACATCATCATCTTGAGTACCTACGTATAGTACCTAAGTATTACGTCATTCGCGCTTTCACGCTCATACAAACATTTCACGATATTTCATTTCCCTCACGTACGTGCAGGATTTTAGGAAAATTTATTAATAAATACATGATTTTAGTACATGTATTAATAAACAACGGTCAAGCTTTGCTTTTAAAGATTAGAGAAAAACGGAAGAAAGAAATTATTGAAACTCCGTTTATCCACTCGGCCTATGTTAAACACCACAAAATATAACAGTTAACACAAAAGGATATATGTATATAAGTACAATGCCATACATTCACCCCAGACTTATTATTTTAGGATGGTTAAACGGAATTATCCAATTTTCA
Organism: Argynnis bischoffii washingtonia; assembly: GCA_033884665.1. Taxonomy (NCBI): domain Eukaryota; kingdom Metazoa; phylum Arthropoda; class Insecta; order Lepidoptera; family Nymphalidae; genus Argynnis; species Argynnis bischoffii. Next base: position 9,404,620 of record CM066624.1, on the reverse strand, counting down.
ATCATTTCATTTCTAAATAGTGACACTACGAAAATTGTAGCCGTGTCGGTATTTAAAATGATATTCTCGTAGTTCGTTACTTACAGACACAGCTTTTGATTCCGGTTCAGAGAAAGCCCTGGAACCTCGATATATGTCACTGCAAGGGTTACTAGAAGATCCTCTTCCACCCCAACGATACCTATAAAAATATTATAATACATTGTGTTCTATAATTTATCAAAATTATTTTTATTTAAACTTATGAATTAAAAAAAATTATGAATTTCAACAGGTACTTTCTAAGATGTTAAAATACATTAAAACATTTATAAATTTAATAAGCCAAATATTATTCATACATTGATGTAGGTAAAATGTTAGCTTACTTTATTTAAATAAAATTATCATTTCGGATTTTTTTGCGGATTTATTTTGATTTTTGGTTCCCGATGTTTCGAATGCTTAACATCACATCATCATGGTCACGGGAGAGACTCACCATGATTTCTGTAGAGCATTCGAAATGTCGGGAACCAAAAATCAAAATGAATCCGCGAAACAATCTGAAAAGATAGTTTTATTTAGAATATCAAATATTCGTGTAAATCTAAAGAATTATTAGTTTACTTAAGTACCTACCCATAATGTACCTAATTGTAAGTAATTAAATAACTTCTAATTTCTCACCCAAAGTTCCTGTTCAGATCAGTGCCGGTGCACTGTCTTGTAGGCTTTCTATTTTTTCTCCATAAGCGATCCTTCACGTGCGTGTATTCATAACCATCTGGATTGACTACCGGTAGGAAATACCTAATAAATAAAAGAAAATCAAATAAGCAATAATCATATGTACGAAGTTTGCTAACTACATGAATAAAGAAAATGATAGCTAGACCGTATCGAAAAATACATTTAATATTTATGAACATAGAATAATTACATGAAAACTCACCAGTCAATATTTTTCATGTCATCAGATTCCTCGTCAAAATTCTCTGCGATTTGGTTGATGAAATAAGTAACGGTAGCTGGGCTAATCCATTCTCGCGCATGAATACCTCCATCTATAAATACAGCTTTGTTTGTTGGTTTCCCATCAGAAATTCGTAGCACCTAGAAATTAAAAAGTTTTTACCTTACTTTCTCTCACTTTCGCATTCACAGTTTTTATTATTCTTTATTGCCTTTTCTGATAGTTGGCCGCTTATGGATAATATCATAAAAAATAATTATATTTCCGAGAATAATAATACGTAAGACATTGTATGATTGACGTTAATTTAGGGAAAATACTCACTTTAAGATCTCTTCCTTCGTAAGATTTTCCTATAGTGTTGACACTAATTATTTTAGGATAGGTCTTAGCGAGATAGTCCATAAAACCGTAAATGTCCTCAATTCTGTGGTATTGTTTCCAAGTCATACGATGACCTGAAGAATAAAACACATAGACAATGTCGAATATCAAGATTATTATTAACACACCATTTCTATTTTCAACTTTCTTTTACAAACACATACGTACATACGAGTACTGTCAAGTTATTACAAAAATGCGGATATGAGAACGGAAGAGATAACTGAATATTTAGTAATTGAATTAAGTAACAAATAATTTACAAAGAATAGTTTCATTACATCAAGGGCCAATTTTACAAATATAAGGTTGGTCTATTTTTTGTTAAAACTCCATTTATTTTAGGATACCCCCGAAAAAAAGTTAGTTACGAAGTATCATACAAAGAGTATCACACAAATATTTCTACAAAATTAGACATGCGATCAATCCTCTACCAATATTCATGTGAAGTTATTCAACACATTTAAATCCCAACAAACGAATATTAAAACAATGAGTGACACCTAATCAACAACGAACCCCAATTTGCATACGGCCAAAACTCCATGGGCAATTTGAGTGAATTGTAGCCCATGAAGGCACGTATCAAACCTAACCGCCGCATATAGGCCCTGTAACGCCAAAAATTGTAAGCTCTTGCTGCAACAAAACCACACCAACCCTTGGAATATTGTATAAAGGGTTTTACGAAAGAAATTTAACTAGATAAATATCACAAACCTCGTCTATCTTGAAGCTCGACTTCGTTTTCATCTAACGGTGGGTTTTCTTCATTAATCCTTTTTTGCAAATCGTCAATAATAACATCGAATGGTATATTTTCTCTATTAAATATTCTGGTTACATTTTGCAAAGCATTAGATTTGACGAGAACATCAACATATGAGTGGTTACCGCCCCAAGTCGCTATAACTGCAATTTAAATATGTATGAACATTTTACATGAGTTACCGGTGGTAGGACTCTGTCAAGCCTGAGGAGTCCGACTGGATGGGTACCACCCCCTTATCTATTTCTGCCGCCAAGCAACAATGATTGCATTGTTGTGTTCCGGTATGAAGGATTAGGTAGCCAGCGCAATTACAGGCAAGAGGCATCTCATCTCAGTCCTCACAGTGACAACGCACCTGTGGTTCTGCATTTTTGTTACTTAAAACCTAAGTGCATGAACCGTAGGTGTTATGGGCGACAGATACTGCTTTCCATCAAGTGGTCTGTCTGCTCGTTTGTCACTGAATCTCATAAAAAAAAAAAAAATATTTTTTCTATAATTAGGTAATCAAGTATCATAATATTTATAAAAATGAACTTGATACTAATTTATACTAAGTATTTATGTAATATTCATAATAATAACAAAATACAGAACATACGGTTTCTGCGACGAAGTCTTCCGAGAACGCTCCTTACACCAGTTCTTTCCGTCGAAACTTTCCATAGTTGTGCACCCGTGTAGTCTACTTTTGTATCGCCAAGGTCTGCAGCTTTTGCAAGTATTAAAATTTCTTCTTCAACCTCATCCTTTGTATCGACTGGAGGATCTTCGGCAACAATGGTGGTTAGAGCTGCTTCAGTCGAAATATCGTGCTCAGTTTCCTGTGGCTGTTTAAATTCAGTTTCCTGTGGCTGTTTATATTCTCCTCTTTTTGGCCATTCTGTATAAAAAATATAGATATGTAGGTATATAACTAATTACGAAGTATGAGATACGTAATTTGTTTTTATTTAAACCAAAAAATTAGGTCATCTTTATTTTAGATCGTTAATAAATCATTTTTTAGATTTACATAATTATATGTGGTGGTTACGACGTGTTTCGATGGCCTTTATCTATTAAATAAACGTGAGTAATTACGCAGCGTCATTATTGTTGTATGGTCCTACTGGTTTATCGCACCGTAACAGTCCTTTTGTTTGTATCTGTTTCATGAGGCTTTACCCACTAAAATCGAGATGATACCATCTGTTGTTTTAAATATGTTTATTTAGTTTATATAAATTTTATAATACCTACTAATGTTCTACTATACGGTTGAAAATTATTGAGCTCGTCAATGTACGAGTACGATACTTTTGATTGATTTATTGCTAAAAAGTATTTATTGTTAATAGGTTACGATTGTACACCAAAGATAAAATATTTAGAATGCTCTTTATAACAGAAATACAGGGATAGTAGAGTTTATTCTTAAATTTGCGTAATTATTAGTTTTAACAATATTATCTACTTTTAGCATCTGTATGTATGTTTGTATCAGCAACCTAAAGCATTTTAATTTTATAGAAACTATTTCAAGTATTATGTAAAAAAATATTATTTAGCATTTAGTAATAAAGTTAAATGGACGAAAAAAGTGACAATCAAAAGTTGAATCAACAATGAATAATTACACAGATATTTTTCGTGTATTACTTATAAGTTACCTTATAAACAATGCAAAACACACCATGATATTTCTACGAGTTAGCTGTATATTATTGGAGTCATGACACATTGATAAAAATACGCGATTAGAATGCGGCCCTAGTCCTCATGTGACACGTTAAATGACTTTCTCTGGTCGAGCCTCGTTTTCATTGCGGTTGTCCTGATCTCGCTTTAACGGTTATGTGGTAGAATTGCACATATTATAAATTATTACGGTGAATCTATAGCTAAGTATTATTTTTATTAGTATTTTTCCATATTAAATATTTAATTATTTTTTTACATTTAATTTATTTTTGATAGTAACGATTTAGTTTATTCTGTATTTACCTACATTGATTTATTCATGTCGCTTATATGTTTTAGTAGTTATTTCCTTAGTTTCCGATGTCTCATTTTGTTCACGTACAATGAAGGTGAATTTACATCCGGAATCCTAATTCTTCCTGTGTTTTCTATAATATCGTCGCCATCAATTAACATAGACCACAATCCACATAATATACTTATAATGTACACTACTCATTAAATAGTTTAACTTTCTATTCAACCTTTCCATGGAAATGGACTTTTAGTTTAGGTTGTTACTTGTTATCTATACAGATAAATAAAATTAAAGTGTCTGTTTGTAATGTCAAAATAACAGCTTTGTACTAAATGCATGTAAAAGTTTATATAGTACTTATAAGAAAAAAATCATTTTTAAAATTTTTGTCTCTCTATTTGTTCCGGCTAATTCCGAAACGGCTGGACCGATTTTGCCGGGACTTTCATTGACAGATAGCTGCTGTTATAAGAAGTAACTTGGGCTACTTTTATTTTAGAAAAAGAATCAGGGTTCCGTGAAAAAAACTGAAAACCCATGAAATTGTGAACAAAATCCGCGTACGGCGTACGCAATAACGTACGTACGTAACGTAAATCGCTATATAATTTAAATTAATATTTTAGAAGTAACAAGCTACTATTTATGTATAAACATAGCTAGCCGTGAAAACGTACCTAGGGACGAACGCGAGTGAAGCGAGCGTGAGTCGCTAGAGTCTATATAAAAAATAAAAATGAAATGCTGTTTGTTAGTAAACTGTAAGCGCATCCCTTGTAACCGGTTGGATCGATTAGGCTATTTTTAAAAAAAATGTTTGTAATAGTACTATATGCATATGTATGTACATATAATGTTGGATTTTAGGGAAAATTTTGGAACAAAATTATTTTGATAAAAAATTTGGAAAAATTTAAAGTACTTTATACAACTATACTTTTGTCAAACTTAAAAATCATGTGATCTTTAAGTGTGTTAAAAGTATTTTGATATTTAAAAAGGATTAGAACAAAATGAAAACCAATAAAGTTATCGATTCAGCCATTTTGCATTATACGCGCGCTTTAGGAAAAATGTTTAAAATATTTTTGTTTATATTTCTACCTTATTCCATACATAAGTGTAAGAACTCTATTAAAAATATGTAAACTCAAACTTTAACTTACACTTTAAATTATATCTATAATTTCACTGTAGAGAATCTCGTGTTATTCAGCATTATTAGAAAGTATCTATTTAGAATTAAAATAAATAAACTTTAAGACTATCCTGAGCTCGAGGCCGCTTTAAAATTATTCGTAACTTTTTTTTTATTCAGGTACTTTAAGATTATTCTTAACTTTTGCGAAAGTAACTATCTAGAAGCAAAATATAAGAAGTAGGTATAATATTTTAAATAATTCTTATATTTTGTTTACTTTCTGTAACTAATAAAAATTAAAAATACTCTATAACATACTCTACTAAAGTTACTTCTTAGTTATTAATTCAGTTTATAAACGACATATTTATATGATTAAACACCTTTAATTTACACTAGATACAAAATATTTCAAAGCTAAAAGTATGTCTTATGAGAATGCAATAAGATGTGCCTTTTTCGCTATCTTTAAAAACTGAAAGATTAAATAATTTTGTTACCTTTTCCTGGTTCAAGATCATTGATGACTGGCGTGCAGGTCACCGCGGTGGCAACCACTAACAGCACAAGCGTTCTTGGCACCGTCCTCATTGCGACTGACGGTGCTCACCAACGTCCCGTACATAAACCAACCACATCTATACATTTGCGCTCCAAACGCTCTTAAAGCTCTGACACATTGCACAATAATTGACTTAAATTGTACATCCCATTAAAAAAATAACACCATTTATATGTGAATTATTTTTTCTTGTTATTGATGTGGTAAATACAAATAGTCATTCGGTTAAATTTTAATTTAACCTGGTTTCAATACGTACTCTACATACCTAGAATATCATACTGGCGATCCACCCTGGCTTCGTCCAGAAGTAAAATGCCATGTTTACATGCATACTTACATATATAATACAAGTACATAATACTAACTTACCTGATTATATAGAGTTTAAAGAATCTCAAATTATCCTGTCTATAAACCCGCTCTAGTAGAGCACCCCTTTCGTTGGTTGATTATACTAAGTCAAAAACATAAGACATGTGCAAGTCATTAAAATTTTAACGCGTAAAATATACATTCAACTTTATATATCCTAAAAACTTTAAATTTCATTCAAATTATAAACGATGTAGGCTATTGAGTATATGAATAAAATATAGCGAATATTTAACCATAATCCCTATAAGGGCTTAAAGGTGAATGAACTTCTCTAATTTTCAAACAAGCTTACTAAAGTTTCACATTAAATTTTTATCCTTTAGCTTTAAACTTGTTTGATTTTGCTTTTATGGAGCAAATACATACTTCATGTATAATGAATTATGAAGCTTAACATCATCCTAGCAAGCTACATAGAAAATTGAACTCAATATACTTACTATCTAAATGGGAAATATTAGATTAAGGAAATAACATCTAAATGTATTGCTTAGTCATTTGTATTTATTTTGGAACCAGCATGACAGCCTTCGTGTCGTAGCAAGGCGCCATTCCCGGTCATTGCCTCTAAGTTGCAGTTATTTTATAATAACGACAAACCGTGTTTACTGTAAACATGTTTTCTTCGTTTAGTGATTTTAATAGAAATTTACTCCGGTGTTACAATCGCTGCTTGTTTTACAGTTAACTTAATTCTGACTTTTTTTGAGGCTTAAAGGTCTACTTTTATTTCGCCCTGAAAAAACTTCTAATAGCAAAAAATACTTTGTCAAACATTGATAAAAATAAGTTTGTTTAATGTTTTTATTTTTGCAGGTCAACCAAACTACAAAACAAAGTACAAAAGAAGCAACTGAAATTCGTAGAAAACCAAAACTAAGGCCTTTTTCTGCAGGTGTTATCGATTCAAAGAAAAAAGAAGCCGTAAAAGTGGCCAGATTTGTGACAAATTCACCCAAAAAAGCTTCAACGTGTAAACATGAATCATTAATAGAGGAATTAAAGGATACAAATGAACGGATAAAGAGTTTAGAATTGTTAAACGTTCAATTAACAGATGACAATAAAGTTTTACGTAAGAAATTAGACCAAGTCAATGAACAAAATTACGTTGCTGAATTAAAAGTGGCTGAATGTGAAAAATTTGTAAACAGATTATCAAAAGAATATGAAAATAGAATGTCTGAACTAAAAACTTTAAAACAAAATGAGCAAAGTTTAATGGCTGAGTTAGGAAAGGAAAGAAACGAAAGAAAGAATATCGCTGTACAAAGAGATAAAGATGCTGGAGTCATTCAAGACCTTCAGAGACAAGTAAAAGAGATGGAAATGATACTAAGAAGAAAACATCCCGATTCAGTGTCGGCCTTAATAGGTAGAGTTATCACTGTTTATCGTCCATACTATGTAAATTGAAGGCGAAAATAGTTAAAGATGCTAATTTAAACTCAAACTATGATTTCCCTTTGAGAAAAATCCAAGTACATTTTTTAAACTGCTTCTTAAGTAAAATCGTCTCGAACGTTATACATATATAGCTGTTTGATAAATTTAGATCTATTAGATCTATCTTATATTGTCCTTAGGTTTTGCGCTAACTTATGTCATTAAAAGGCAGTGTAATATACATAATTATACTTTTGCAATTTACAGTCGCTTCAAAATCAACGTCGCTCGAAGATAATAAAAAAAAATTACTGGAAGAACGTATTGCGAGATTAGAACAAGAGTTAAAAGACAAGGAGACTCATTTTCAGGGAATTTTACTAACTCTTCAAGAAAAATTTGGTGATATGAAACAAAAATACGAGAGCCATATAATAGATGTCGAACGACAGCTCATGGAGGATCGTAAAGTAAATAACAATTTGAAAAACAAAATAAACAAAGCAAATTTAAGTGATGTCGCAGTACAAACGGTAACTAGAGCGCAACATACAGTTGGGACCCAAACATTTATAAAGGCAGATCGAGCGTCGTCAGCAGTGAGTCGACTAACACAAAATTCAGCTTTAATATTCAATAAACTCAAAGAAGATAGTTATTTAGTAGCCACTATAAAAGGGCTTCAAGCGGAACTTACATTGAAACAGCGTACTATATCTAAAATTAATAGAGAAACAGAGGAATTAAGGAAGAACTTGCGAAATTTGCAAAAGGAAAAGGAAGGTAATATATACTTTATAGACATTTCTAATATTCATTACAAAGCTTTCAACAATCCAATTTGGTTACTTTTTACGTTTTATTCTAGTAAATGATGAAATTTTATTTTATATTAGCGACTCACCCTCGCTCTGTTTGGGTTCATAACTAGATACGTTTTTAGTTTTACGGTTAGTATAAATTTCTCAGAGATAACATATTTTCCCGCAGTAAAAAGATATGTTGCCCTAGATAACCAGCTATCTAAGTGGTTTTCTTGTGATGCGTTCTCAGACAGACAGACTGACGGACAGACAGACGAAAATTCTAAAAACTATACCTTCGATCTCTGTATCGATAATAATGAATAATTCAATAAGATTTTCCAAAAATATTTAATGTACAGATTCGATTCAGAATTTTATTATATGTATATAATTGATTTCGTAATTTTATTTTAGTATTACTAAACTTAAATCCTCAAAGAAAAATATGTAAACCGGCAAAATCTGCGGAAAATATAATGGCCAAAGTGAATACGGAAATGGAGGCGGAATTAAGTCAAACAAGAAAACAGAAGGAGACATTGGTCGAGGAAAGAGTAGGTTTGCTGGCGTCATTGAAACGTACCAACGAAGACTTGATATTGCTAAAAAAGAAGAGAATACAAGATGTAAGTTTCTTTTCGTCTATTCTATAGTTGTGTTTAGTAAATAACAAATAAAAATATTTTTACTGTCTATGAAGTAAAACTTTAGTTAACATTTTTTCTAGGTAGCACCACAGATACTAACAGTTGTAAACTTAATTCTATACTGTCTAAGAAATTCTTAATTCTATATGTAGGCTGTCTTTAACAACTATATGATGCCTTCGAGACGTCTAAAACCTTAGTCTCTCCCGTGACCATGATTGCTGTAAAGTATTCGAAACGTCGGGAACCAAAAATCAAAATAAATCCGCGAAAAAATTCGAAAAGATAGTTTTATTTAAATAAAAATTTTTTGCTCAAGACTATTCCATTGTAGTTTCTCAGATTCAAACTATTTTAGATTAATTTCAGTAGTTCCAACTTTAAGAATATTTAATCAATTTTTATATTTATGAATTTTATTTTTTAAATTTAGATTAGAATTGTTAGTAGGAAATAAATTGGTTTTATGAAAGCTCTGGTATATAATAGATGCAAGTGCTGTATAGAAATCTTTGAGAGCATTTAGATATTCTATTCTATTACATATAAAACCCTTTAGCCTTTTATGAAAAGTGGTGTATGTTGTTTATTTGTAGGCACTGACTCTTATGGTGAGCGCGACGGGGATGAAAACCTATGTCCGTCCCCATGAGTTAATTTACATTCTTGTCTAATTGAATTCTAATCAGAGCTTTAAACGTGAAAATGTAACAAAAGGGGAGATGGATTTACTTTCAAATTCATAATATTGGAATGGATTATATAAAATACTAGCGACTCACTCTCGCTTCGCTTCGGGTTCGTCCCTAGACAAAAACAAATCAATCTCACGGAACCGTACATTTTTCCGGGATGATATATAAGCTATAACCTTCCTCAGTTAACGGGCTATCTAACGCAAAAATAATTTTTCAAATCGGATTAGTAGTTCCTGAGATTATCGCGTTCAACCAAATAAACAAACAAACAAAGAAACTCTTCAGCTTTATTAGTATAGAAGTATAGATTAGATAATTTTGTTTCTTTAATTGAATCAATTAAGTATAAAAACTTGTAAAGTCCATTAACTTTCTAAGCATTACTATTGACTACATGTAGCGATTTTGTTGATATTTTGTTCCTTTTCATCCAATGGTGAGAGGCGATATTTATATTTTCTAATCTATACATATTGTGAATCGACATCACGCCTGCGTTTACGCGTTTACCTCAGCTTCCTTATAACTGTGGTTTGCCTTATTAACTGCCTACTTACTTATATATTTATGTGTTATTTGGCGTTACATTCATCTTCACTTTCTTTTTCCAATTGTTATAACAATCATCATTTGGTCGTGTATTGATTAAGTGTTAATTGTACGGTCACGATTAAAGTATGTATGGCTTTTTTGTCTGCGCAAGTATCATAGACTTATCACTTTTTTACATTTAAGTATAAACGTCTCGAACTTATCAGCTTCGCTTAAGTTCATAACGTTTTTTTTATGGTACTCTGTGATAAACGAGCAGACAGCCCACCTGATGGAAAGCGGTACCTGTCGCCTATAACACCCATGGTTCATGCGCTTAAGTTTTACGTAACAAAACTGCAGAACCACAGGTGCGTTATCACTGTGAGGACTAAGATGATATGCTTCTTGCCTGTAATTGCGCTGGCTACCTTATCCTTCATACCGGAACACAATGCAATCATTGTTGCTTGGCGGGAGAAATAGATAAGGGGGTGGTACCCATCCAGTCGGACTCCTCAGGCTTGATAGAGTCCTACCACCGGTAACATATATAAGTAGGTGCCTATAGTATGACCTGGTGTTATTACAGGTCTTATTATAGTCGCGAGTACAAATAAGTGACCATACTCGGCAATAATATTTATTTGCAGGATTTACTCGTTAATATCTATTCAGATAATAGGAGAATGAAGGATGCAAGAGCGGCTTCAAAAATATCTACACCTCTTAAATGCATCAATATAGAACAAGTCTTATCTGCCTGATATTTTTTACTCAAATCAAGAATAATTGTCAATGTATGACCTACGACATGATTAATCTATACATATAATAAAATTCTAACTAAATCGAAGCTCTACATTAAATACTGTACATTTTTTTGGAAAATCTTATTGAAATAGTCATTATTATGGATACAGGGATCGAATCTATAGTTTTTATAATTTCTATATGTCTGGGAACGCATCACGAGAAACCCACTGGATAGATTTTGATGAAATTTGGTTTGATGATAGCTGGTTATCTTATAGTATGGTATATATTATGATATAGGATACTTGTTACTGCTAGAAAATATCTCATCTCTGAAAAATCTATACTAAACTTTAAAACGTGACTAGGGATGAAGACGAACTAAACTAGGAAACTAGAATAAACTATAACGTGTTCCATTCTTCATAGATCGTGTATGACGTTGTTTATATTTGTATATATAATGTGTCCGTCCTAGCTCAAAACAACCCACGAGGCTATTGACGTCCTGTACCTGAATTCTGTACGTCAGACTGTTGAACTGTTTATATGCAGATTGGATGAAGTATGAGGACATATTGTTATGAAAATTATTACTTATTATTATTATTTATTAGAAGATGAATAACGTATTATGTAATAAGCGTTAGGTTGAAATTACAAGCTCAGGGTAAATTATTTATAGAAATGAATTGGATTTTCTTATTTCCTACTGTATTTATAAAATACCGTCGTAGTATTTAGGAAAATCCTAAACAGGAAAACTTGCCATCACAAAAACACAGTGTTACGTTATTTTGATTGGGTCTATCAGATAATTTTAATTTATGTAAATATTTTGTCAAGTGCCAGAAGTACTGAGAATTCTGTACCAACATTTTCAAAAACCAAAGATGTCGAACGGATAAATAATAACAGTTCAATTTATGTTTGCGTTTTTGATATGGAACCCAAAAACTAAAATATATCAACGTGTTTGTTCTGACTTACTTTGAGACTCTTATTCGCTAAATCTTACAGCGGAACCCTATCGCCTCAGTAGAAAGGGGCGTCGCAAGATCGCTTGCGCACACACAACACTCTTGAATTGTTCTAACTTCCTAACTTAATACTTTCTTAGACTTACGCAAATATTATGTATGTACATTTAAAACTTAAACCTTAGTTATGACATGTCCATACTATTATTGTTAATCTATTAGCAACAGTACCTACTTGTAAAACATGTAAAATGCTGTATTAGTATAATACTATAATAATCAAATAAATAATAAATAAAATAAAAGGTCAACTAGACCATTCCCACAGGTTATTTCGCTACCACCTTACTACACACCTACGGACTGGTCCAAATTTACCAGTCTGATGCATTATATATCATTACTATATTTTAATAACTATTAAGAATACAATTAGAGCGCCTTGACGCAAACTGACAACTAACAGGTATATCTAAGACAATATCGTGACTGATTGACGCATGCCTTAAAATGTAAAATTTAGAGTTTTAAATATTAGAGGAGTATATCTAGACTACAAGGGAGCGCTAAAGCATTATTCTTGGAATTCTTAAACTAGAAAATTTCTAAAATCCTGTCTGGTAGAAAATTTTATATGGACAAGCATTTTATTCTAAACTTGAGGAAAATGCTTTTCAGAGTGTGAAAATAAATGCCTGTCTTATAAAAATAAGATAAATAATGAAAGTTACTATTGTCCACAGCTCCATACGCTACAATTGGCCCACGAAAAAGAACTAATGCAAATGAACATGCAGTTGTATCCTTTGCAAGAAGAGATCAAACTACTGAACAGGACGGTCGAAATATTACAGGAGAGAGTGAGGGCGGCTGACGACAAACTGTTAAGTTACCAGTGTGTAGAGAGAAACAATGTGGATGCAGGTGGCGATAATAAACACTTTAGAACAAAAGAATCGACGCAAAAATAAAATTTATTTAATTTTTCGAGTATGAATCACGTTTATGATTTCAAATGAATTTATAATAAGGTTTTTTGAATGATTTAAACAACAAAGTCGAATAAGTTGTTTACATTTAAAATTACGCCAAGCTTTAATATCTTTATTTTCATCTCAAATGATGACACATTACTATTTTTTTGGTTGTATCATGTTGGATTGTTATTGTAGTACCTTTTTGTGTCGTATATTCTCGTTTTTACCATCTTTCAACCCTTTTTAACGTCCCTCTGCGGGCAAGGGAGATTAACTTTAGTGCGAGTGGAAACCATAGTCAACCACGCTGGCCAAGTGTAGGTTGGCGGACTTCAAATGAACACGCCAGAACGTTCAATTGACATTGATAATTGAACAAAAAAGTTAGCAATTGGAAATCTCTAATCGTGACTATTAAAGTCACGTGACTATTAAAGTAGTCACATAGGAGCGAACAGATGAATAAAACTGTGACTGCCACATACGTTCAAATTTACCTGTACAGTTTAATTGAAGACAAACTGCACTGCCTTTAATGATCTACATTTACTTGTAAATTAATTGTAGTTGAAATGATTACACCATATTATACACTTGTTAAAGTATGTATTTACGAATATGTATTTTATTTAATATCAGGTATTTCTTAGCTATATGTATTTCTTATTCTATCAGCTATTCATTATTATTTATGAGTCACATATTACGCGTATGTACTGTCTATATAATAATAATGTTCATGAGTTCATCGAGTTTACTAAACTCTTCTCCTTATTGGGTGTGTTCTTACTTGAAATGTATCTACATATATGTATACATATAATCTACGTATGCATTGCAGTTAGGAAATTAATAATGTTACGTTGAACCACGCACAATGCTCTGATGAAAATGGTAATTTGTACCTAACCAAGCGTTTCTGTGGGTCAGTTTGATTAAATGTACTCGTAGTTGTAGCAAAATAAAAACGCAAATATTCTCCGCAATGATTTATTCTTCTTGCACGGCTTTTTCCGCACAATTTTTGCCTGTTAAGCACGAGCTTGTGCTATGTGTCGTTATGGAAGGAATCCATCCCAAGGCGTTCCAGTAGACTAGCAGGCAACCGGTATCCTGGAAGGTTTCTGGAAGTGGACAGGAAGCATAGTTATTCTGCGTAGGTATTCCAGATCGCTGCTTTCAAGCAGGATGTGTGCTGGAATTTCATCCCTTTGAAAGCACGCTCTGCACAGCGGACTGTTTGTGATACCTACATATATTGAAAAGATGTTTATTTAGATGTCAGTGTCCTGTTATTAGACCCACCACAGTTTTTTAGTTTGGTTCTGCCTAGGCGTATTAATTTATTTCTTAGTCGTCTAGGTTTAGGTTCGGGGAAGCTATCTTTGCATTGACGGCAGTCAGTGTATACCTTCCATAGAGTTCTTTTTCTTTATTAGTTAGATCGTTTTGCCAGGATTTGTATTCGCTGAAGGGGATCGTAGTTGAAGCCTTTATACCTTTAGAAGCCTGTCTAGCTAAATGATTGGTACTCATGGGCCCATGTTTATTATCAATTTTAATGGCGATCATTTGTACGCTGTTAGTGTGCTACAGCTCTATCTAATATCGAAATAACTCCATGTAAACACTTTTAAAATATTAAAGCAATCGGTGAAGAAGTTTTCGGGGATTTGCAGTTATGTAAAACGCACATTTACATATATGTTTAATTGTATACTTAAGTACATAATAAGTTTAAGGTAATTGATATGTTTTATAGATTTATTTTATCATACGTTATAGAAATACCTACTTATTGAAGATGACAAAGACGAATTTTGATATCGTAATGTTTTCTGTGACGACCCCATATAAGGAATGTGTACACTAAAACTATTTATTATTAACAATTTCAATATGAAAGGATGTGAAAGATATTAGAAGTAGGTACTTGAAAATCATCAGTACGTAATATATAAGTGATAATAGCTTATTCAATTATCTAAAGTAAACCTAAGGCTTAGACAATATATGTACATATGTGTAGAGTTATCTCATGCGGGACCATTACCTTATAAGGGTAAGGAAGATAACTGAGGGCTTATTTTTCTAAGATTTGCAAGTGCTTTAAAATAGGAATTTACTTAAATATGTATTATAGTACATGAATGAACTTGTGATTGTTGGGGAACAGCGGTTTGACCAGGTTTTACCTTTATTTAGAGGTGAATATTGCGAATTTTGTGTTGGAATCCATATCCTTACTAATTTTCTTTTGTAAAAAATTTTGTAAATGCAAAACTTTGTTGAATTGTTCTTCTCTTAAGCAGCAATAGAAGAGAGGATTGATGTATCAGAGACTGGCATAAGATAATTTTTAATCCGGCGCATTAAGTTTTCTTGGTATATTCTTTTTTTTTTTATGTGATTCAGTGACAAACGAGCAGACAGACCACCTGATGGAAAGCAGTACCTGTCGCCCATAACACCTACGGTTCATGCACTTAGGTTTTAAGTAACAAAAATGCAGAACCACAGGTGCATTGTCACTGTGAGGACTAAGATGATATGCCTCTTGCCTGTAATTGCACTGGCTACCTTATCCTTCAAACCGGAACACAACAATGCAATCATTGTTGCTTGGCGGCAGAAATAGATAAGGGGGTGGTACCCATCCAGTCGGACTCCTCAGGCTTGACAGAGTCCTACCACCGGTTCGTTTGTTACATAGTAACGTAAGCGAGGGCATGAAAGAAATAAGAGTGCTTCACTACTAGTAAATAACGTTTATAAATACTACTTTTTGTCCACGACTCTACTTGCGTTGTAACTCGTAGATATGTAATTATTCCAGGATATTGTATTCAGCCTTTTTTTAACGTCCCACTGCTGGGCACAGGCCTCCCTTCAATACGAGAAAGATCAGGCCATACACCACGAAAACTTGCTAGGTTCTCTCAGACATGCAGGTTTCCTCACGATGTTTTCGTTCACCGTAAGACAAGTGGTAATTATGTTGGAAATGATTCGCATATGAAACTATCAGAAATGCGAGACCTGGGATTTGAACCCGCTTCACTCGGTTTCCCAAGCGAGCGCGTTACCACTGGGCTACCACTGCCTTCCAGGATATACCTAGGATATTTCTATTTAGAATTTCACGTGTGTCGTAGAGCCATAAACACAAACATACAAACTTTTGCATTTATAATTAGTAAGTGTGATTCGGATGTTATTATATTTTTTAACTGATTAAAATGTAAATGGAAAAATGTATGGAATATATATATATGTATAGAAATATTGACTAGTTAAACAGTCAGCCACAGACATGATGGTTAGTTGCTTTATGTCACTTACATTTGGCATCTTAATGTAGGTAATATTGATTGGGATTTGGATAAATATATAGAACATACGCGATCTTACAATAATCCAACCTATGATTAAGCCATTAGAAGATTTCATTAGAATTTTAAAATCAGTAGTAACGTAAATCTTAATTTACATCTGGTATACTATTAGTACTAAGCTATCGTTAAAGTATAGTGTATAATTTATCTAGTCATACAAATATTTTTGTGAAATATAAAATTAAGTATAATACAACCCACCGATGTAAACTCAACGTGGTGCCTTTAATGCCTTAATAAAACTTTTGTGGTATTCAGTCTTTTATTTCATATTATTTTATTTAAAGATAGATAAGAGTAGATATTGAATTGCTCCTAACTTAAAGAATTAATCATTACTTATTCTGATTTGTCGAAAATACATACAGTGGATCAGTTAAACCTACATATATGTATATACATACACTAGATATTTGTAATGTCAAATGTGGGTTTTTTGATATTTTTTTGTTAAATATGTAGTTGGTTTTGAACTGTTTAAAGAATCAAATGAATTCTATCTATATTTTTTTTTATTCTTTAATATTTAAAGGTCTTTGAATCTTTTCAGATTATGCCAGACCTGTCGTATCTCAAAAACATATATTCAGCTACAATCTGTTGCCTCCCTAAATACTTTTATCACTTCATTAATAAAAACTAATTTAGCTTGTTTGCTTGAAATCTACCAACATCTTTTACATTAAAATTAAAATTTTTAATCAAATTATTTCGCAAGGCTTCGCTTCGGGTGCACTCCACTAAAATATGTTGTACATCTTCTACGATATCACAAGTACTACAAATTACAATTAGCTGATGATGTCCTTTCATTAAAAATTTAAACTTATTCAGGAGTATGTGCCCAGACCGAAGCCTATGCGCCATTATAATTACTTCCCTACGCATTCTACAATCTATAAACCATGGCATATGACGAGGTTCTTTTAGTATAGTACTGTACAAGATTCCTTTAACCTTTGAGATTTCTCTAAAGTACTTAATCCAATTATTAAAGATATCACCTTTATTTACCGGTGGTAGGACTCTGTCAAGCCTGAGGAGTCCGACTGGATGGGTACCACCCCCTTATCTATTTCTGCCGCCAAGCAACAATGATTGCATTGTTGTGTTCCGGTTTGAAGGATAAGGTAGCCAGCGCAATTACAGGCAAGAGGCATAACATCTTAGTCCTCACAGTGATAACGTACCGGCGGTTCTGCAGTTTTGTTACATAGAACTTAAGTGCATGAACCGTAGGTGTTATGGGCGATAGATATCGCTTTCCATCAGGTGGACTGTCTGCTCGTTTATCACTGAGCAATCTCAAAGTCGGTCCGTTATTAGTGAGAACTAAAATTTTTCTCATAATTGCATTTAAATTCTATCTATGTAAATGAAACTAAAAAACAATTTAACAGCTTTAAAATCTTCCATGAACTATCTATTTTGTAAATTGGTTATAGTATTTTAGAAATAAAAATATTTACATTTGCGCATCTTTTTACTTAATATGACAATAAATTTAAATTATTTAAAACTTTTCCCTTTTGTGAAGATATCCGTATATGTATACAGTGGATGACCCTTGATTCGATTGACCACAGCCTCGAAATGCTAATATCTGATATTCATAAACATGGGACCAGTTGTGCAAGTTAGATGTTTAAAGGGTAATCACCTGCCGTTAGCGTGTGGTGGACCGGTCCTGATGGGTAAAAGCCGTTACTTATATACGTATTCAAAACCATAATATAGGAATTTCTGAATATAGTCTCCTTAGCAATATCTATACATATAATAAAACTGTCGAATGTCTGTACATAGAAAAAAAATGCTTAAAACAGAGTCAGGAGGATGTAAGAAGAGAAATAGAACAAATCCAGTTTTATTTCAATTTGTTTGTTTGTCTGTTTATTTGCTTGTACGGGCTAATTTGCGAAACTGTTGGACCTATTTAAATGAAATTCTGCATTGTGGTACCTTATAGGTATCTCCGTTCAACATTTTAGATACTTTTCATCCCGCAAAATTAAAGAGTTCCCGTGGGATAGTTAAAAACTATAGTAACTTATACAGCTTAATACATAAAAACTACTGATTGGACTTTAATGAAACTTTACAATAATATAGTTCATACATCAGAATAACAAATAGGCTACTTTTTATTCTGGAAAAATGTAAAGTTCCCGTGGGATAAATTTGTATTTGTTTGTAGCTAGTACAGAATAATTTCCAAGCCGCATTTATATTAGAGGTCATCGGATAATGGAAAGTGAAAACCAGCGTTATATAGATTCTGGCTCGCTACTAAGTTGTTAGCCATTTTAAAAACTAGTTTTACTGGAGTTCAAAAAAGTAATATTACAGTGTAAAAACCAGAGCAGGCAAGCGCCCGCAGTTTCACTTATCTATTGCACAGTAAAATAGACATGTAATGATTTCGTTATATGGTCATTAGCGGTAGCTGTACCAAGTCTAGACAGAGTACCTAGAGTTATTATGAACGCTACCCCTTATTCTATTTTAGATAAAAAGTTAATATTAAGTTAATGTATGTTATACAGTATTACATACTGAGTATGTAAAAATATGCAACTAATATTCTATTGGAAATAACTTATTGTATATATGGTACCACGGTCATGGTGTCGTATTGGCTTTTATGGAGACGTACTCGTATCTATTGGACTGTCTATTTGCAAATACAAGAAGAAATTGCGAAGAACATGGGATAACAGGATTTTGTTGAGACATTCTCACACAAAGATAAAAAAAAATAGGATATTTTTATCAATACCGTTTAAAGAGGCGAATATAAGTTTATATATTATCTAAGCAAAAGATCCGCTGAATGTTATTGAGGTCCAAATGAATAGATAATAACAGATGTCAAACGAAAGCTCTTCTTACATTAGAAAAAGCGACAAAAATAACATGAGTCACTTTCGGTTACTGTATTTAGATTTTATTTGAAGCCAGCTGCAGTCTTCGAGTATTTAATTTGCAATCATTAAAAATGGCTCTCCCTCTATACTGCATCTTGCAAGGCGGTAGTGCGTTTCTAGATCTGCTTGATTGACTATAATAAAATTACATGCGATAAATTTAAATACCTAAAAGTTTTATTAAAATTTATCCCGCCATTCTTCTCTTCTTTCATTTCTTGTCAATCTTTTCCCCTATATAATATACAACTTTGAACAGTTACAAATCTTGAAAGGTAAAACTTGAATATAAAAAGTTAAATAAATACACAAACAATTTTAATTTCTTATGTTATTTTCGAGAGCTGTAATGGCTGAAAAAGTTGCAAGTTGATGTTGCTATGTACTTGGGTTGTACAGACATTATCTGCATGTTGGCGGCTGCGAAGATGAAATCCAGAGACGTTGCGGCATGACAAGATCCTCAGTGGAAATCCTCAGTTTCTTTATATGGGATGAGGGATCTATATTATGTGATCTGTGATAGATGTTATATATGTAGATACATTAGTAAGAAACAAGTTTTATATAAAATAAAAACTGAAAAGCTAGCAAATAAGGCTGCACGACTATATTGTAAGTTTCAGCAATGTATACAGGGGTGATGGAGGAACAAACATATATACACACAAACATACACAGACATCCTTTTTATACTTTTATATTTTTAATTAAGACCTTTTTCATTTACTTTTTATAAATTACGTTTGTGACAGATTCCAATAAAAAAAGGAGAAAAGTATTGACTAATGTCACATTTTTAATAAAAAGGCATACAATTTTAAGCAAGATTTTTATTTTCTATTTTTAATAAAATAAATTAATCAATCGAATATTGCTGCAACGGCCATATTTATATATTTATATCAATAGGGTAACTTACTTTTGGAAATCATCATAAAAATGAGTTTATCAAAATTCGCTCAGACTAAGTTCTAAAAACACAGCTGGATACTGAAATTATGCATTTAAGATTAAATCATCTAAGGTCGACATCTCGTTCACTAAATGATCCAATAGTAATCAATCACATCCATCCAAATCTGTTTAAAGTTAATTTTTGAAAACATTTATTATTTCTAATTTAAATGAATAACAAATAATACACAAAGGGCTGCCAGTAATATGTTTATTAACATAGCTCTATATATACATCAATTGTAATTTGAAAATAGAAACATTTTATGTAGAAAATCACAAATTTAATAAAAACGTGGCATTCAATAATATATTAGGCTTGGTGTTGACATTACAGCTACACGTATCATGGACTCGTTATAATTTCATAACCTGTGGCATATAAAAAACAAATGCCATAAAACAACGAAATCGGCAATGAAATATTATTATTGCTCATATCATATGTACCGGATTCTCTAATATATCACAATCAATTAATGCACTTTACATAAATAAATTATAAAATTGTCAACTGAGTGTTTATCTCATCATTCATAAGTATAAAAGAATGTCAAAACGATTCACTATTAAATCTGATCACGTGGTCCACTCAAAACGCAAACAATAGTTTGAATCCGTCATATTCACCTTTGACACAATCCTCACATTTGCCAACGGGAATGACACAAATTCATCTAGAGTACATGAAAGCAGACACTGATTCGTACAGGTCTGCATGAGTGATGATGACACAACGAAGTTCCGTTAACCTGATCACTCACAACGATAAAATTTCATAACGTAATAAGCTATACACAATTCACTAGTTCATATTATATCGTGTTCTGTAGAACACTGAGGTCCACGGCTAATCTGCCTCACCGTTGGGGACTGTGAGGGGTTCTTCTTCCTCGTTATAGTCTAACGATAACACTGAGGCTCTCCTTCTTTTGCCAACGGGTGTATCACTGCATTCACTTCCAGAGTAAGTCCGTTTGGGGGAAGTCCTGTTACCATTCACAGTGGCGTGAGACGCGCGTAGTTCTTGCTGCAAAAACAGCACTGTACTCTGCATGCCTTCTACATCTTCGTCTAACTCCTGTAGGAACTCGTCTAATTCTGGAATAGTACAATAAATTATAGATACTGTAAATAAATAAATAAATAAATTATAGACACAGAAAGCAACCGAAAAAATTGGTGGGACTGAAATTTCAAGTATTCGCGATTGCAAGAGAAGCATTGTCATCCAGAAAATACAAATATACATGATAGCAAGATGTATATATAATAAAAATATTTACACAATGGTGTTTTACGATGTATTCATAACTTTTATTTTAACATATTTTTATTATTATTATTCATAATTTTAATATTGAAAATGAATTACAAATCTTAAAAAGTTGTTATTATATTTTTATTGTATACATAATAATTGATAATGCATATTTTGTCCATCACTATTTTTAACCGACTTCAAAAAGGAGGAGGTTCTCAATTCGACTGGTATTTTTTTTGATGTATATACACCGATTTACGTGATTCTTCTTTAGTTTGATGCGGAATAGTTGCCATTTGCCATAAAAATTTAACATAGTTTGGCCCAGGAGTTTTCATTTTGTTTGATTTGACAAGCTCAATACGTTAGAATCGGATTTTAGAGCTAGAATTTTTTATTTTACCAATAAAAGCGAATTTTAGTTTGTCGGTCTTCTTACTTTGCTACTACTATTATGTCTACACTAAAAACGAAAAAAAAAACTTTTAACGAAAAAAATGAAAACAGACTTCAAAAAAGCACTGCCAGCCGATACAAAACAAAACACACCGACTTCAAAAATATCTGATTAGGTATCTATAGTAAATGAAAACTACCAATCAGTCAACCAATCAATTTTTTACTTTTTAGTGCTTTTCTTGAAGTCAGTTTTTATTTTTTTCCTAAAAAGTTTTTCAGCTTAATAAATAAGTAAAACTTAGCAAAACTGTACAAACCTGATTGTGACTTCTTAACTTCCTCACTAAAGCTTTTCTGTAATGCCAAATCACCTTCTAACTTTGCTATCCGACCGCTAGAGGTCATCCGTCCTAGATCCTCATTTTCCTGATGTAACAATCTGCATTTTGCCATAAGTTTCTTCCCTGTATTTGAGTCTGGTGTGAACTTCCAAGCAGATAATTCGTTTTGTGTTTCTTCCAACCTTGCTTTTGTTGAAGTAAGTTCTTGTTTTAATCTTAATATTAACATATTCACGGCTGGATCTAATAGTGATGGCCTGCCATTAAGACTTGCATGTGATGATTTCAATTCTGTGATTTGACTCTGAAATAAATAGTTGTTTAAATTAATTATTATTATTTAGGATTCTTTGTACATTTTATTACAATTTTTTTACATATTAAGTGAAATTTCCACCTTTCATGTGGGCTAAAAGAGGAAACGACGACAATTATTCTATTCTTGAATAATAATTGTTAAGGTGTATATTTTTATTGTCATATCTTACTAATATTATAAATGTTGAAAGTAGTATGTTTGGACGTTTGTTACTCAATCACGCCAGAACGCTGAAAGAATCTGGATGAAATTTGGCATAGAGATAGATTATAGTCTGGAATAGTACATAATTTACTTTTTATCCTGGAAAAATGTACAGTTCCTGTGGAATAGATTTACTTTTGTCTTTCTATAGGCAAACCCCAGTGAAACGAGGGCGAGCCGCTAGTATGACCATAAGTACCTTGAACTTCTTGATTTCAAATTAAGACTTATAATTTGTAATAAAATGACTTACTACATAATCTTGAATTTCTTGTTCTTTAGCTGCCAATCTCCTAACAAGAATCTTTTCTCTATGTTGTGATTCTGCATATTGTTGTTTTATCCTATCTTCTACCTCTTTCGCCTTTTCCAAGCTTCCTATACAAATAAAATATGTTACTATTAAATGTTTTGCCATTTATGAAATCCATCATTTAAAAAAAAAAAAATTATCAAAATTCTGTGTTACTATGAATAATTGATCTTACATGACTGCATTCAACACATATTGCTTAATTACTAACATAACAATTTTTTAAATCGACAATACCTTAACTAAGCAAATATTTTATAAATACAATACACACTTTATTCACCTTATTATTAGGAATAACATGTTATTTATTTGAATTTTTTCAGTGTATAAAGTAGGATAACATGTTTGGTTGACAGTACTTGTTTTTCCAATTAACAAGGTAAATTTTTACATGGCTCTTAAACTTACAGAAAACATTAAAAATACTTATGGTTTGTCTTAGCCCAATGCAACATAGTTAATGTCCCAAGGAATGTTGTGTAGAAAAGCTTTCTTTACTTTTAATGATAAGAATATATTTATATATAGGTACATATTTATATTTATTGATAACAGATTTATATATACTTTAATATATGATGTTCTCCTGACCGATTCCGGCCACGGCGGCCAATCTCATTGAGACTAGCCAACTGCGCAGGAGATATTATAGTGCACAAGTGTACGCGCAGACACAAGTGCACTCTCTATTCCTGTTACTCTCATACTCCAGTGGGACGACTACTCGACACGACCGGTGAGAGTTAAGGCGCAGGACCGACGGCTTTACGTGCTCTCCGAGGCACGGGGGTGAAACACCGCCAACTTCCCAACTCCGGGCTGTTACTGAGGCTTACTATACAGAAAGACTCAATAACTAAACTTGGCCCGACCCGGGACTCGAACCCAGGACCTCAGGATGTGCAGCCGTACATGCTAGCCACTACACCACCGAGGCAGTGACACTTTAATATATAATACTTAAAAAAAAGAAATCTTACAGCATTAAAATGGATTTCCACTTTGATTCATAAAATGAAATCTCAAATTGTTGTTTCTATTTAAAAACAGACATCTATTGAAAAAATTTCGTCAGAACAATGCTCCTTACATTGTCTAACAATTTGTTTGAATGTGGGAGGTAATTCTGAAAATCTACAAGTAACTATTTTTCAGAAGCAAAAAATGAAAGGGTTCCTATATGACTATATAACACTAGCAGTACCAATATAAAAATCAGTTTTACAATAATGTATGGAAGTCTGCCCAATATGTTGACATTTATTTTTGAAATTGGATCTGTAGTTCCTGAGACAAAACAAACAAATAATATTTGTCTCTTTACAGTATAGATAAGTCACCTTTCCCTAACCTTCCCCTACTTTTAGTAACTTTTGGCAATAAGAAACAAGAATTCTCATCTATATACATATAATAAAATTGTAACCAAGTCAAATTGTACATTAAATATTTTTTGGAAAATTATTATTTTAATAACCATTATTATCGATATAGAGGGTGAATCTATAGTTTTTAGAATTTTTGTCTATCTGCCTGCATTACGAGAAAACCACTGGGCAGATTTTGATGAAATTTTGTATAATGATAGCTGGTTATCTGGGTCAACATATAGGATACTTTTTACTGCAGGAAAATATCTCATCTCTGAGAAATCCATACCAAATGTTAAAACGTAACATCACTAGTATATGATAAAAAGTAGACCACATCCTTCCCCAGATTACAAATCAATCCCATACAAAAATTTCTTGATTTGTAGGTAATATTAGTATGTAACGATTTAGTACCTTTTACATTTTTAAGAAGAAATTACTCAATTTCTCAAAAGTGAACTCACTTATTTCAATTTTAACAATTTTTTGATGAGTTTTGTTCACGTTACAAACAATTAGAAAGTTAACAAGCAGAATAGTCATTTTTTTTAGTGTGATTCATTTTTAGTATCTGTTTTGTGAGGGTGGCCTAATTTTATTAAAGCAATATTTAACTTTTTACCATACAAACCTTTTTCACCAAAATTGCTACCTGAGGTGCGAGTGTACCGTTCCGAGTTTAGGGTAGCCACATTCAAAATTTGATATGAATGGGGTCAGATTTAGCGGTGAAAATAGGCAGGCACCTTTGATTTTTATAGTATTAGCATAGTTTGTCCAGTTTTTGAGAAACAGATTACAAAAATTAATTTAAAGTTATAAATTAACTATCTTTGTGTAATAAAACTATAAATAAAACTTTATTATATTAAATATAGAATTAAATGATTAAATCAATATCAAATGTAGTTAACAAAATACTTTTAACAACAAATAAAAATTGATAAGAATCCGTGCATATATTGTAAAATATTAAAAAATATATATATGAAGCAAATCCCTGTTAGCCATTGCATTTGCCAATTTTTAGTAGTAGTCATTCAAATAAGAAAAGTCTTTTTAAAATTTAAGGATAGCTTAGTATTAGAATAAGTTACTACTAGTAACAGTACTGCTTGCTAGATTTATTTAGTCCAAATATTTCAATAATTTATAGTAACTGACTTTTCACATTTGAAGATTTTCATAATATATATACATAAAAACATATTATGCAGTTATTTGAAGCATATTTCTAAATAATTAATTTGATAGTGTTGCACAATTATTATCATTGTTACAACTATGATTTCTTCAATAATATCTAAACATACATAATACATTATTTAATAATATACATTTTAGTCTGAAATTTTATTGATACATTCCCTTGGTGTATTTCTGATTCATTTAATACTACTTAGTACTTACATAGGTAAACATGTACAAACAAAAGATATTATTAATATTACAATAAAAGTAAAAGAGGCATATTTACTTTTTTAAGTCGACCAATAGATGAAGTATTTTCCTCTGTTGCTGTCATTTTTAGTTATGATTTTTAAGCACTGAACATTAACACAGCTCCAAGATAACTTGGAAATTCACTTGGCTTGCCGCCGCCACATGATGTATGCACTTCCACAGATCACTCCACTGGCACCGCTCTTACACAGCATTACACCTTTCTTCTTTATTCATCTTTAATGAACACCTAAATACACCCCGTACCACAAATTTTTAATAACTAACATCTCATATCACATTTTATTGAACATGTTATTATAACAGTATCACTAATTTTAGTTAAAGCATTGTCGATATAGAGTAACTAAAGAGTGTTTGCACGAAATCAGCACGCGGGTCGGAGATCGCCGACCGTGACCACTACCAAGCCGATGTAACGTTTTCGTAAATACCTTCCAGCTGTTTGTTCAACGTTTCGAGGTGGTCAATGTACAAGTCCTGGTTTCTCCACGAGGCGCGTAGTGACTCCGCGGTTGCGGTGTCGAGTTGGACCGAGGTCAACAACACGCGCGCCACGTTTGTGCCGCTGCCGGAGACGCCGTCACTCGCCGACTCCTCGTGTCGTTCCGACTCCTCGGACATTGCCTTCTCACTATTATCTTAAGAGGCTCTTTCAACTGCAAGTAAACGGTTTTGGTTAAATCTAGAAGTGATTGTTTGCTGTCACCCGCCGTTATCAGAAACCTGCAACAATGACGCAGCTACTAGCTAGAACATTATAACATTTATTGCGATATACTTACATGCTTTATCTTTTATTCTATAACAATATGATATACACCTTATCCTAATTAAATAAATAAACACACTTTATTATCACTACTGAAATATTATTTAAAAGGATGGAAGCTACTTCTACTTGAAAGCCGCCATCTTATCACGTAGTTAGTTCCAACTAGTGTTGCTAGAGTCTGCTATGTGATAAAATGTGCCGGTAATTATTATTTATTGCAACAAAGAATTAACCTAAATATTTTTTTATAAATATTCATGTAATCCTATTGATTTAAAATAACATTTTATCACCTTATGCTTTAAAATTGTTATACAACTACCACTTAATTGTATTAAGGTCCGCTCATTAGTCATCATCATTTTGCTAGGGCTAAGAAGGGTAAGTAAGTCACATGCATCCAAAAGAACATCGTTATATTATTTCGATTTTCGTTATTTTTGTCTCCGCACATTGAATGATTCTCGAGTCTTATACAAAAAATTATACACGCAAGATTACCATATTTATTTATATGTGTATATATTGGAGATTTGAGAATATGTATGTAAATTGAAATTTATAAAAGCATTTTTGTTTTTTATTCTCTATATCAATATTTCAAATTATTTTAAGTAAAAAAAATAACATAAATAAAAATTTTCATCATAGTATACTACAATGAAGATTGTACTAATCCGTGAATAAATATTTTGTAGGCATGTAAGTAAGGGGCGTTCATTTGATCACGTGATATTTTTTTAACAACTTCTCTGTTGAAAAACTCCAATAGGACCCCATCAAAAGCGACAAAAGCCACATAGAAACCAATAAATATTTATTGGTTTCTATGTGGCTTTTGTCGCTTTTGATGAGATCCTATTGGAGTTTTTAAATAGATTATTAATTCCCCCTTCTCGCACGTGCTCGCTATACCACTCCGGAGAAGGCAATGCTGAAAGCTTTATTCTAGACCTCTAGAATAAAGCTTTCAGCATTGCCATCGGGCCCAAAATACTCTGCTACGACGTCATGGCCGTCGATAACTATTATTCCATACTTCTGTGAGAACTTCTGCAGCCTTCTGAATTCAACGAAAGAACGACGCACGACGAAGTGCAACGAAAAATTAAGTACATGTGATATCTCACTACACCCCCCTCCCGCCTTGTGATGTTTTATGATATTTTCCGGGCCCCCTCCCCCCCTTTCGAGCCTCACGTGATTAATGGACGACCCCTAACAAAGTAGAGAAAAGAAAATATCTATTTATTTGTAGTGATCCGTAAAGTGTATGAGTAATACTTGCTGTGCCAGCGGTCGCGAGTTTGAGTCCCGCTGAGGGCATTACATAAAAGGAAGTTTGCAGTCATATGGTAAACATGCATGACTCATACTAGTTCGCTCTTTTAGTTCGTTAGTTTTTTTTTATATTTTAGTAGAGATGATTAAAAAAAGAAAATTATATATTTACGATTACTGCGAATTCTGTTTATTTTTATTTAAAAAAAATATGAAATACATCTCGTGTAAGAGCAAAAATAAATAAGTCGGTTGGTCAGCCCCACTTCGCAATAGTGCGGACGCCGGAAGAATAAATATATAAAGAACTAAGATAGAAGAGAAGCGCGAGATCGTCGACGAACTAATTCGTATATTTTTTGGAGTTTACTCCTTTAAGAATCGACTTTCACATAAGACCTCCGGTATAGAAATTTTATGAGGAGTCAAATTAATAAAATTAACTTTAACGTTAACTCAACAGCGTAACGTTTTTAACGTCATTGTTAATCAAATATGGCGGACTCCTAAAGATGGCGGACTGTTTTTTTATGCACTCCTATGATATGGATATCAAATGAATGGATTTGCTGAGAAGAACACGAAAAAAAAACTATGATTTTTAAAAATATAATTGCAAACATATAATACAATACCTATATAAGATATATTAATTATAGGTTTTATAATTATTTATGTTTTGACTGATGTATCAACGCACAGGTCAAACCCTTATGCTAGAAAATTGAAATTTCGCACACGTATTCCTCATATGACGAAGGCGTCTACTAAGAAAGAATTTTTCAAAATTCAATCCCGAAGGGGATGAAATAGGGGATAAATGTTTGTATGAAACTTTTTATTCCTTGGACATATGTATTTTCATGAAATTTCGTATTTTTTGTTTCGTTTTGGGTTCAGCTAGTATGCAATATTATTAATTTAAATAATAAATTTAAATATTTTAAATTATCTAATATTCTGTATCTTGTGGAAGTCTGTTATTTTTCATCATTTTTTTATATTTTACTTAGTACTTGATTTATTTAATTACAAGTCCAGTTTTATTTTTTTAAACAAAGTAGATACTTGCTGGTTAGCACTTAGCATTAATAGACCGACACGTTTAAGGTTCTCTTTTACCTTTTTCTAAAATACTGATATAAGTAGCAATAGGCCATAACAGTAGGTACCTACTCCATATAAGGTATTATATTTCCTTCGGTGAACGCTAGAGTTGGATCATCTACTGCCTTTCTCGTCCTTTTTATCTCCTTCAAAATTGGCTGACATATAAATATTCAACCTACAGCTAATGAGCCTAGGAGTCTAAAATTATGAACAGAAATTCCTCACGTAGCGTCCGTGAGTATAGGTACTAAGGAGTATTTTTATAAATAGGAAATACGCAACATTTTCTTTACATCAAATGCCCGTTAAATATTAGTCTACTAGCTGTACCCGCAGCTTTGTCCGTGTTCAAACTTCCTATATAAACATCAGTTTTACAATAATGTATAGAAGTCTGCCCGATTTGTTGACGCCCGATTTATGATTACTGCTCCGCTTCCTTGGGTAGTATGATGATATATCTATAGCCTATAGCTTTCCTCAATAAACGGGCTATCAAATGCAAAAATAATGTTTCATTCGGATTAGTAATAACTGGGATTAGCACGTTCAAACAAACAAACAAACAGACTTTGTCTTTTTATAATATTATTATTATTAGTATATAGCCTCCCTCAATAAACGGCCTATCTAATGCAAAAAGAATTTTTCAAATCGGATTAGTAGTTCCTAAGATTAGTACGTTCAAACAAACAAACTCTCTCTTTATAATATTATGTAAGTAAATATGTAAGAAGTAATAAGTATAGATATAGCAAAAAGTTGCTTAAGGATGAGCGAAACACGCAACCATGTCGATATTATAATTTATTATAAAACTAGCACAGCTATCTTTATTGAACTTATTAGGTACCAAAAATTTGTCTATATTTAGGCGTTAAATAAAATTCGGAAAAAAAATACTCTACTTACTTTGATAAAGATTTTCGTTTAAAATTTTTAGTATTTTGATAACAGGTAAAAAATAAATTACAAGTCTCTTTTGTGTTACTCGCTGGGATGAAATTAGCCGTTTAAATTGTAATTTAAATTCATAAACAGCTACAAGAAGCAACGGTAGTTTTAAAGATCAGTAAAACCACACAACTTCTATACATACATATAATAAAATTCTGAGTCAAATCTGTACCTTAAATATTTTTTGGTAAATCTTATTGAAATAGACTTTATTATCGATACAGAGACAGAATCTATAGTTTTTAGAATTTTTGTCTGTCTGTCTGTTACCGCATCACAGAAAAACCACTGGAGGGATTTTGATGAAATTTGGTATGATGATAGCTGGATATCCGGGTCAACATATACTTTTTACCGCGGGAGATTATCTCATTCCCACGGGAATACACGTTATAACACAACCCAAAAAATATTTATGATCAGAATTTCTTGAAACTTGGTCTTCAATACAATGAAATAAATAGGTGTTTTAGCGTTTTTTGAAATTCATCCCATAAGGAGATAAAATAAGGGATGAAAATTTGAATGAAAGTCCTTTTTCAAAATTTTCTTGTTGTAGTTTTAGCGTGAGCGAAGCCGCAGGTTTTGCTAGTTTATAATAAGTAAGTAATTTTGTTGCTAGTATACACTGAAGAGGTTGAAACTGTCAGTTATAAAAATCGCCAAAAGATGGCGCTACTTGTTTATAATATCTAGTATAGTATTATATTATCTGGATCTATGGTAATACATATTATAAATACAGAAGGCACCCAAAGTAATAAATATAAGGGATGAAAATTTGAATGAAAGTCCTTTTTCAAAGTTTTCTTGTTGTAGTTTTAGCGTGAGCGAAGCCGCAGGTTTTGCTAGTTTATAATAATTAAGTAATTTTGTTGCTAGTATACACTGAAGAGGTTGAAACTGTCAGTTATAAAAATCGCCAAAAGATGGCGCTACTTGTTTATAATATCTAGTATAGTATTATATTATCTGGATCTATGGTAATACATATTATAAATACAGAAGGCACCCAAAGTAATAAATATAAGGAGACACAAAATTAAGGTGATATTAGAATTGCATAAGTATTAAACTTTGTTTATATAGTAAAAAACTAAATATAGAAGAAGTTGGCAAGAACTGATAGTTGGAATCAATCGATTAGTCATATTTTAATTGTATGGTTTTTAATTCTCTAAAACTATAAATTAAATTTTAAAATGTAGTTTGCTAAACTACTGAGTGATAGATATTTATCAAGAAAAAGTATACTTCGATTAAGTATATTTAATTCATTATTTTTGTCATCGATTTTTAATGTAAAATATATCTATAAAGTATAAACGTATATTTATTTATACACAATATTTATGTGTGTTGTGATATATAAACTGTACCTATAACATGGAAATGTACTTGGCTCCTGTTTCGTTATTTCTAATACATTGCGGAAAATCCATTTGTAAACACTAAAACCAGTCTTGCAATTGCATTTCCGTTTTTTCATTAGAAAATAAATTAAAAGATAATAAAAGACAATACAACTTGGAATGTTAATTTATGTTATTACTATTTGAATACATTTATTAACACTTAACATCTAATTAATGTTTAACATTAATTGATTTCTAAATTATTTCTATAAAATCTATTATGAGTTTATTTCACTATATCACAATATGTACAATGGAATGTTGATTATAGTCATAATGAGGTGTAGCGAACTGTCAATAGGGTCGCCACACTTCTTGGCTTCCCGCGCCGTAGAGTCCGTGTTTGACGTCATCACTGCTTTCGCAAGTTTGGACGAGTCCTGAGGGTTCTCCTCCTCCAGACAAATCTGTGGTTATGGAGATACCACCGTCTATATCGTTTATTTTGATCTCACTCGGCATGTACTGTTCCAGATACTTCTCTGAACTGTGGAGATGGACGTGTATTTGGTTTTGATTGACTGTAGAGTAGGTTAGGTTTGGAAGGATCATTTGAGGGTTAGGGTTTATGTAAGGTGTGTGCGATTGTAGGCAGGCGGGGTTATTGTTTATATTATTGTATTGATAATTGTAAGAGTTTGTGGGCCAGGAGTTGTAATAGTTGGGGTCGTATCGCTGCGTCATGTTGGGCGCGTTGAGGTCGGTTAACGTGCCGCTCGCGCCACTTGGACTTCCTTTAAAGCCCGTGGAGCCAGATTGGAAGCCGCTGTAGTCTGTATGTCCTAACGGCATTTCAGGAAGTACTGGAATAAAAAATAAAGAAAATTTTATTGGAATTCGATAATTTCGTATTTATGAACTATGTATAAATTATAAATATAATATTCTAACCCTCATTTAAATGGTTTTTAAAAAAATATAACTATTCTAATGTCTCAAATATATCTTCAATTTATATAACTACTAGCGGCACACCTTCGAAAACTATCCCATGGGAACCGTACATTTTTTGGAGATAAAAGTAGCCTATATGCTAGTCCAGACTATCTAATATTATTACTGTATTATCTAATATTAGTACAGATATATTATTACTGTACTATCTAATATTAGTACAGATCCGTTCAGCTGCTCTGGCGTAATCGAGAAACAAACATCCATCCATTCAAACATTCACATTTATATAGTAGTAAGACTAAAGTAGTTACGAAGGTGATATTATAATAACTCTAATAAATAATAAATATAATATTCCTTCGTTTTATCTTGTATTTTACATATTTCCACATTAAAAATTAATAGGTATAGAAAAAATAAAAGTACATTAAAGCGTACAGATACTTTAGAACGTTATACATACATACATAGATGACGTCTATTAATCGTAATGGGTATTTTGTTACGTCACTAGAATCCATGAGTATGTTTTGCTTGTGAATAGTACATATTAGTAAAACGTGTTGACTATAAGATAAAAATAAACATGCTTTTTTATTCAAAGATGATCGTTCTAATAATAAGTTATGTTGTATTTAACTTTTTCTCGGCAAGCCAGGAAAAATAACTAAGTTACATAATGTTTCTAAGAATATAATTATTAATAATTAATTGAATCCATATTTAGACTATATTCCATATACCATGGTAAATTTTATTATAGGCTCAATGACGATTCATTTAAATTAAGTTTAGGGTTTTTACTGTATAATTTTTTTGACCTTTAAGTTCTTAGAATACCTCACGAGTTGGCTTTGACTGTAGCGCATATAACTTAGTAATGCTGTCCAGTAGTTCTAATAGTTAGTATAAATAGAAATTGTAGGAAATACCAATGTCGGCGGCATTTTAGAAGGATTGCACTTGGTTAATTAATTCAATACGCACTTGTAATAGTTACCTAATTTTAGTATGGTGTAAAATGTGAAAGTATTTCTAAGAAATATTTTTTTTGTCTTTGGTTTGGTTGCTAAGTAGCTGACTGTTATGTTGTAATGCAGAATACGAGTGTTTGTCGGTACTGCTTATAGCTTACCCAGAAGCCCGATGCCCGCAAGGGGTAGCTGTTTTGTACTATATTCAAGTAGACTTTTACAAGCACGTTTGTACTTATTTTTTCTACATTGAATATACATACTAAATGTTAAACCATTACACGATATTTCATGAGAATGTCAGTGAGCTTAGAGTTTTATTGCAAAGAACCAGATGAAAGTTCTTTTTCTGCAAATTATACTAATGATATTTTGTATAGTCTCATAATCTTTTTGAAAATTAATTCATTACAAATAAAATTATGACTATTAATTATTTTATTGATTAAAATTTATTGTTTTAACTAGCAAAAAATATTTTCGATGAAAATTTGTACAATTTTAGCAGAACTGCCTTATACTAATAAAAAGGAAATAATTTAAAATAATCGATCAAAATATCTTTGCTTGATTTTTTAATTTCTTAATCGGTTAACTCTACCCTAAAGCGGGGGCAACGGTCTTGATTTCTGTCACAAGGTGTTGTATGTGAAAAGGTAAGAACTGCGTGAGATTTATCTGTGGTGTTCTATCTTTAAAGGGTAAGCGTAAGGTTTTTAGTTTTTAGTATTGGCTTTGCGCGCGAGTCCAATTCCTCGAGACTAAATGCATTTCTCAACGTTAAAAAAGGGCTCTTATAAATGTATGTTTAGTAACTCACCAGCAGGTATGTGTATCGTCGTATCTGGCTTGTAGTATGCAGGCTGTATGGGCCCGTAGCTAGGATACACGGAGGCAGTCGAGGGATACCCAGTATTCCATTCACTCGCCCCTAAGATATTGCCAGCGTTCTCTGGAAATTTAAGGTGATTATATTTAGATATATTATTTGAGACTATAAATTAAATTAATTTTAGTTCCATGCTATTTATTTAAAAAAAATGATTTAAATAAATAATCATAATAGAGCACATTATTGCTTCTCTTAAAATAATTTGCCTTATACTTTTGGCAGTACTTCTAGCTACTAGCCTGACACTTTTTATATATATTTTATATAAGATTATAAGTTTGAAGTAGGAGGTAAACTGTGGATTTGCTGATCAAATTTTAAAATACCTTGCACATGTAAGAAGTTAATATGAATATCATACAGACTACATTTTATCTCGGCATATTCATTTATTTTTGTTACATATCATCCATCAATATCAGTTATAGTGTAAAAGATATTAAGAGACACGCGTAGGAGCTTAGTGAAGTGAAGCGAAGACGAGTCCCTCGTTTCTAATGAACTAATTCTAAATATATTGAATTTTCATACAGTAAAAGATATACCTTACTGATATTTTAAAGTTCTACTGAAATAACAATAAAGTTTGGGAAATTCATAAATTTTCGTGCAGTTATTCCAATTTTTCTTCAGGATTTTTATGAACATTTAAAAAAAAAAAACAAATCGGTCCAGCCGTTCTCTAACACGTTAACTAACGAAAAGCACTTAATTTTTATTTATCTAGATCATTTAAATATATACATATACGTAAGCATATCAAATAATACTACAGAACATATTTTTAGTAATATTTAATTAATCTATCCGTTCTATCTAGGTACAACATCAAGTGTAATTATCCTAGGTGTTTTATAAGCGTGTTAATGACAGGTGGGTGAGTGATAATGTAATACTAAATCGTCCATTGTCAATGACAGGTGTTAATCATGGAGGTCACGCGCGAGGAACTTGATCGTATTGGGAATGCCGCTGATTCACAAAGCTATATGGCATAGAAAGCGTGCCGAAATATGAATAAAATTAATTACATCTAAATTTAAGATTGTAAATAAATATTGAGTCTAGAATATAATCTAAATTTGTGATTTTATTTCAAAAACATTTTTTTTTATTCCAAAATATATTTAATTATTTTACTTACATATTTAATCATTTTTTTTATGAATTGGAATATTAATGGAGAAAAATCCAGGTTAGCAGACATGTATATAAAAAAAAGTAAATAATAAAGGGATACCCATGCCTTAAATTGAGAATAAACTACAAATAAAATTATAAGTATAAAATAGCAAGAATATTTAATTTTTTACTACAAATTCTTCATTAACATAATAACAATTGTTCCGTACAAAATACTACGGCGCTATCTTTTAAGAAAAAAAAAATTGAACTTGTCATTATTAGCATTTGATTGATACATGCCCACAAAACCTATGTTAGTACGTGTATCGTTTACGTTATGGGCACACAAGATCGAATGACTGACTCAGTGCTGATAAAACAAATCATTATGCTAATTTCTTTACTTTTGTCTGAACAGCTTTGTATGTATATTTGAGGGACACGCGAGGTGTGACACGTATACACACCCTGTATCGAAACATTAGGTACGTTATAACTATATTTCCTGTATATTAAATATAGTCAAAGTATATTTAATGTGGAGGAAAATCGGTGTTTTAATTAGGTGATAATGAGTTTGACGTTTTAATTAGAGCTTCTGGTGTTACTCATAATTCTAACAAAGTTATCGCTTATGTCGCGTAACGTTTTTTAACCCAGAACTTAGAATAATGACAAATGAAGTACTACCGATTAGGAGTACCAATCATTATTGTATTGAATGGAAATAGTTGCAATAAATTACTATCGCGGCATTGTGGTATTTTAAAATCTCTGCCTTCTGAGTGAGAGGTAGCGGATTCGATTCCTTCATTAGACTTGTGCGTCCAAATATGTTTGTTCTGTTAAAATTAAGACTCTCCCACTAAAGACCTTGAGCATAACATTGGACCTTTGCTTCAATTTTAGCTGTACGTGTGGGATGTAACTTTTTGATATTTTATAACTAGTTCTTGTCCACGACTCTCCTTATGTGAGAGTGATGTCTTTAAAAATACTTACTTTAATTTACTTTGAATTTTATTTTTATGAGATCATTGTAGTAATATTTTTTTATCCCGTAGACTCTTTGGGCGCTAAGTATCTATATTGTAAAAATACTCTAGATCTGGTAGAGTGAAGTCGATGGCAATACAAAGCAAGGCACGTCAGTCGAATATATTCATTATTATAATGTTAATTATAATAATTACTATAAAGTTGTCTTTTACCTTACTGAATGACGTAAACGAAAGGTTCTGGTATTTCCAGAGTTTTAATGAATCCTCTTATCTATTGACATAAACGTTTGATAGTAACTTTGAAGACTAATGTACGCCTTCTTCAATGAGTAGAAGGGAAATCCATTGTTTTTTTAAATTATATTGCTTATTATCAACACTTATCTTCATATACACTTATATACATATATTATTTATGGCGTTATATTTATAAAGCAGTTATGTGGCTGATCAAAAACATAAGATAGTGTTAATATCATATTCTTATCATGTAACGTATGTACATTTTGTTTAAAGGAATAATAAATGAATTCTTAAATAATAGAAATAGCTCGAAAAGTATATATTACTAGCGTATCACCCTAGTTCCGCTTGGGTTTGTCCCTAGTTACGTTTTAACGTTTAGTATGGATTTCTAAGAGATGAGATATATTTCCTCAGTATAGAGTATCTTACCTGTTGACCCGGATAACCAGCTATCATTATACTAAATTTCATCAAAATCAGTGGTTTTCTCGTGATGCGTTCCCAGACGGATAAACAGACAGACAAAAATTGTAAAAACTATACATTCTGCTTCTGTATCGATAATAATGACTATTTCAATAAGGTTTTTAAAAAATATATTTAATTAACACCTCCTGAATAAATTCTAAGAAATTAATTGTTAACTGACACGCCGGCGTGTCTGCGCCTCTCAACGGGTTAAAGTACAGATTTGACTCAGATATAATTTTATTTTATGTATAGAATAATTAATACAATCATAAATTAAAATATAAAGTGCAACATAATTCATGAATATAAGTTACACTTAGTGTAATAAATGCGGTTAAAAATGGTGTTAGTGTGAATAGAGTTTCTTGTTGATGAAAATGTGTGGAATTGAGTATTATTGACTCATATGCTGGCTATCTACATTGTTATTATGTTAATAAAATAAATGTAATTTCGATATTTAAAATAGCAACTGTTGAGTTTCTCGCCGGCTCTTCTCAGCAGAACTGCTTCCCGAGCCGGTGGTAGTTTCCTCACGGACAGACTACACTGAGCCCGAGTCGCACTTGGCCGGTTTAATTTATATTCGTTTTAGCGTATGTATAGTTCAAAAAATCAACATACTTTTCATAAACAATTTAAATAGACATATTTGTATTAAATATATTTATAATTAGGCAATAGTTTTCGATTACTAATGATATTAATTTCACTTGTAGGCTTCTGCAAAAAATATATTTAACTAGCGACTCACCTTCGCTCTGCTCGGGTTCGTTCCTAATTATGTTTTAGTATAGATTTCTCAGATTTTAGTATAGATTTCTCAGAGATGAGAGGGACTCAGTAGTGCCCGGTACTACAACCGGGCGCGCAGCCAAGAAACGCACTGGGAGGCGTCCCACCTCGGTGGGCGGTGTGCTATGCGGGTTGCTCCTGGTACTTCTCTGATAGCAGAGTGGACCGTGGAGCAAACCCATGATTGTTGTGGTCTGCTTCGGCAGACTGCATGCCAAAATGCATTTCCCAACGTTAAAAAAAAAAACAGCTATCATCAAACCAAACATCAAAATCCGTCCAGCGGTTTTCTCGTGATGCGTTCCCAGATAGACAAACAGACAGACAAAAATTCTAAAAACTAAAGATTCAGCCTCTGTCTGATAACAATGACTATTTCAATAAGATTTTACAAAAAATATTTAATGTACAGATTCGACTCAGTTAGAATTTTATTGTATGTAGATATAGATGGATGATATAAATTTATATACAACAGGCGATAAAACAATTTTTAAAAATCAATTTCGATATTTTTTATTTACAACGATTCAAAAATGATGAACTTCCATACTGATATAAACATTACTGATTTTTCTGCGGATTAAAATAAAATAAAATTTTTACTTTCTTGAGCATCTTCGTAAAAATTTAAGAATCTGTTCGACGAAATTTCATATATCCAGAACCAGCAGTTTAGACGGTGTATGTATGTATGTGCCAATTTTGTCTATCTGCGAATTGTTAGAGCTTTTGTTTTTAATGAGTCACAAGACTTAAACTTTATATCATTCTTAATTTTTTTTTCCAAATTAAATTAAGAAAAGCTTTAGTTTTAACTTTAAGATCTTTGTTATGAAATAGCGACTCACTCTCGCTTCGCTCGGGTTCGTCCCTGGGTGGTTCAATCGACATAACTTTTTTTATTTATAAACCGATTGACAAAAATTAAATACTGAATGTCAAGCAAATTCACAATATATTAGTGAAAACCGTACCCAAATCGGTTAAACCGTTTCCGAGATTAGCACGCATAAATGCACAGACAAACAGACAAAAGTTCTAAAAACCATTGTTTTGGGTTCTATTGCGTTAATAAAGATCCTCAACAATAGTTTTTCTCAAATACCTTCCATGTACAGACAGTGATCAGTTATACTTTTATTATACGTATAGATGTATAGATATAGATAACTTGTGTCATATAAATAGAGAGATATTAAAATATTTCTTTGAAGTATACGTCAAATGAATATTTTATTACAGGATTTTCCTATTTAAAAATTCGATTATTGTGGAAATATACTTAACTAAGAAACGTAGCAAACGAGTAAACGCGTAATGACTGATAAGTAAAGCGTGACTAATACTAATATAGTATATCAAATCTCCATAATATGTTGTGATGAGTCAATTGACATGCGTAAGCTGCAAGTCCGAACACTAGACAGTTTGTAATGTAAGGTTACTCACTAAATTTTAAGTTATTTTTCGTTGAATCTTTTTTCAAAAAAATATCCCATTAATACTTTTTTTTAATTTTTAAGTTGTTTATGCCTTTTTATTTGTTGAGTACACATTTTGGAAACGGTATTGGACAAATACTTCGAGGAGCTTATCTAATACATGTTTCATTTTCATTATTACTCTTTTCTATCTAATAAAACACTTAGGCACTTTAAATAAAATTATCATCTTGGATTTTTGCGCGGACTTCTTTTTTGTATGGATTTAGAGACGTCTAGAACCATAGTCGCTCCGAGTCTGTAATTGTTGTAAAGCATTCAAAATGTTGGAAACGAAATATGAAAAAAAATCGGCGAAAAAATCAAAAAGGCAGTTTTATTTAAAACTAGCGACTTAATCTTGCTTCGCTTGGGTGTGTCCCTTGATATGTTTTGATCTTTCCCTTTACTTGTGCTATAAGACATTGCTTCTTGCCAAATTTCATTTGGTAAGAAGCAATGGAGATTTTAAAAAGATTTTAAGTTAAGAAAGAAGATTTTAGGTCAAAGGGAAGTACCCTATAGGTTTTGAACACATTAATAACTACCTGCTTGGACTATTTCAGCATTTTTACAAAAGATAAACTAAATGTGGTGTACACTCAGCATGATAAATATTATGGTGCTCTAATGTGGTTAAAACCAAAGCAATGTTTTGGGAACTACCACCAATGATACATAAGTTGTATATAAATATGTTCTAGAAAGCTTAACAAATAATTTAGTGCTAATATAAAATAACTACAGTAGCAATATAAAGTAATTTAACTCGTAGAACTCAAGTACAGCTCAGATTGAGCTATAATTGAAAATGTATTAGCGTTTATGAAAAGTATCCGATAATGATTTTCAGGAGCGTCGAATGCACTCGTGCTGCCGAAGCCGAGCCCACTTCATTTTGCGGTCCAACTATCCACTGTTCCTAATTTTGTGCGCTCGAACATGAAATTAAAATCGGGTTAATGTATAAATGAGATATGCACTTAATAAATATTTAATTAGGTGTCTAAATAAAAGCGCTCGTTGTATTGGGCCTGCGGTTCGCGATAAAACGTCATGTAAAATAATGTAGTTCGTGATAGTGAAAAACCGCGGCTCTATGTGCATTATACAATATACATATAAAGTATGACTATCCGCAAAATTGGGGAATTATTTGTTGCTAATTAATTTGTGCTGTCGGTTGAATGGTATCGTTGATACCGAAACGTTTCAGAGGGTCATATTCGCACATTTTTGCGTTGTGGATTTTGTAATTGTTCTAAATCTTGATGATAATAACTTGAGTTGGTAGTCGGTCGTTATGAAAGCAGCTAGCTGTTAACATACAGTCATAGGCACGGACAGGGAGCCTAGGTCTGCCGCTGACGTGGGATAATTACCGCCTCCCGCCCCCACCCTGTAGGTAATGTCACATTAACACCCTCAACGCGTGGAACTGTCAAAACATCGCGCGGAGC
The DNA here is from genome assembly GCA_033884665.1 of Argynnis bischoffii washingtonia. Taxonomy (NCBI): domain Eukaryota; kingdom Metazoa; phylum Arthropoda; class Insecta; order Lepidoptera; family Nymphalidae; genus Argynnis; species Argynnis bischoffii. Next base: position 9,363,821 of record CM066624.1, on the reverse strand, counting down.
TGTTTAACGAAATTGCACAGAATGAAAACAACGATTTAACGAAATTCATCTACAGTACTAAAATACTTTTGTTCAATTTTATTATATATGCATTGTGCATACTATATATAACAAATAAGAGTAAGTTTTAGGTATATTTATTAAGAAACTGAAAATGAAATATGTTGTATGTAATTATTAATATTGTGTTAGGTTAACTTTACTTTTATAATTAAAATTCACTATATTATTTAAAAGAACAACCTCGTTCGTCATTATTTTCTTCCATGATAAGATACGCACATTCTTTATCAAAAGATTCACATACACAATATGTTTATTCGGATATATAAATAAATAATAAATATGTTAGGACATTAACACACTACCAGCTAAGCCAAACGTGCCGTCAAAGAAAAGAGATGATAGTTGCAATATTAAATTTCTTTGAATTTTCGACATATGATTTAATATAGGATATATTTGAAATTGTTTAATAAAACGATTTTTTATTTAATGACAAAATAACAATACATTATGAAGCATAGCGCCGCGCCGCATCGCCTATAGCAAGCATGTAGTACGTACGCAATCAAGGGCGTTGATTAGGGCGGTAATTAGCCGCCTTTGATCGCTTCTTGTCACACATTTCATGCAAACTTTGTGGTAAATTACTATTATCAAGCTATAATATATATAAAATGTTATTGTCGTTTATTTACCTAGTTATCACATAGTATATAATTGCAGTTGGATTTCACTTTCAATGCAATTCGTTTTAAATAATTTAAACTTTTTAAATAAAATTGAATTTAAAATAACTAAAATTCATCGTTTTTTTTTGACCACTTGTGACCACTTATCACTGGTAATTATTAAAAATTCTTGTAAAACTTATAGATAAAAAAATACGTGAAAATTGGTTTACAATTGGTAAAGATATCGCGTAACATATTTACACAAAAATCAAAACCGAATTGAATAACTCCTCTCCTTTGAAGTCAATTAATGACGCTGAGACAAGATAACATTTTATAATCGGTGACGAATTGAAATTTAAAAAAGTTTTGATATGACAGTCGTTTTATTATAAAATCGTTATATATCATTCTTATGTTATTTTTTTGCCTATCGTAATTTTTTTTGTTTATTCATCAACGATTATAGAATGTCATTTTATCTAAGCCCCAATAAAAGGCGTGTTCGATAAAGGTATGTTAATTACAATGTGTTACAGTAATAAATTGTTACACTCGAGGAATTTATTTTTAAGAGTTCATTGACTAAAATTTAATTGTACTCAATACACTAGTATCATTAAGGTATTGAAAGTCTTGGTTGCGAATGCACCGCGACCAACCAGATATACTCGTATCTAATAACACTAGCGAGTAGCGATTCGTTCGTTCTTCCCTAGGTGATTCTCCAAATTGACAAAACTTTTTTATTTATGAACCAATTGAAATAAAACAAACTAAATGTTAAGTGAAGCTTACTACAATACATTAGTGAAAACCGCACCCAAATTGGTTGAGCCGTTCCTGAGATTAGGTCGCACAAACCCACAGACGAACAGACAAAAAATTCTAATAATCATTGTTTTGTGTTTTATTGCGTTATTAAAGACAATAATATTTTTTTCAAATATCTTCCATTTAGACAGCGATAAGTTACATTTTCATTATATTTATAGGTTACTTTGAATAATTAAGCGCTAAAAGATTAATTAATATAATATTGCATTGTCTGATGCAGTAAATAGTGTAAAAATTATTGTTGAAATTGAGAGGTTTGTACAATGTATGAATAAATTTGGAATGTGGTTTATGATATTGACAAAATAATGATTGTGTATTTTCAATTCATCATTAAACATACTAGGTTTTAGCCGGTAAGTTTGTTTCAATTTTTTTTTATGATTTCAAAGATTTCGTAATTTACAAAATAAACGCATTTTTTATTGTTAAGATATATTTTTTCTTAGAGAGACAGACTCACCTATGTACCTTCTGTTAATATTATGGTTAGGGGCTTGAGGTGCCAATTAATAATGAAGCTTTTTATTTTAACCACGTATAACACAAATATGCGTTAAGAGTAGTAATCGAACCTTCATTACATAGTTGGTAATGGCAGTTAGGTACATTCTAATTGGCAGTGGTAGTGGTGCTAGAGGTAGTATTAATGTATATATAAATAATAAATAAAGATATTCTAGTGTGCGTAGTCCATTACCTTGGCCCGCGAGGACGATGGGCTGTTCCACCTCGTATTGAAGAGAGACCCGTACCCAGCAGTAGGACGTTAAAAAGGCCTAAATAGATAGGTTGTCCAACTAATCTAAACACATTATTTTAATTGATGAGTGAAATTACTAATCTGTACAATAAAGAATAAAAGCGTTATGGTATTAATATAAATACTTCCTCGGTGGTCTAGTGGCTAACATGTACTGCCGCAGATCCGGAAGTCCTGGATTCGAGTCCGAGTCGGGCCAAGATCAGATATTGAGTATTTCTGTCAAGAAATTCTCAATATTAGCCCGGAGTTGGGAAGTCGGCAGTGTATCACTCCATGCCTCGGAGAGAACGTAAAGCCGTCGATCCTGCGCCTTAACGAGGTAAGTAGAAGTAGTAGTCGTAAGTTCTGTTGAAGTAGGTATCGTCCCATCGGACTTTGAGAGTGACAGGAATAGAGAGTGCACTTGTGTCTGTGCGTACACTTGTGCACTATAATATCTCTTGCGGATCTGGCTAGTCTCACTGAGATTGTGGCAGCCCCGGCCGAAATCGGTCAGGAGGACATTATATATAAATACTTCACGGACATAGTATATAGGATAAACTGTGAGAATATATGTAGTTACTAATAAAAATACTTTGTCTTAATAAAAATCGAATCCCCGACATCCACCTTATTGGTAGTGTCATATAATATAATATGTAATAAATCTCGTATGTCACCGATATCTTGTAAAAACAAAAGAACTGTGCCAATAACCCCACATACTTCCCCGAAGCTGTATAAATCATGAAACTCCCATAAGAATATTCTCACCCCTCGAGATACTTGTTTTGTAAAGTTTTTGTTACCGATCGTTTACAACGTAACGTGGCGTAATTCGATACATCCTGTGCTTGACGGCCCTTGATAAAGCTTCGGCTTTGTTTTAAAAATACTCCAATCAAAATTGTAATAAAAAAGGGTAATCTCTTTAATATACAAATTTTCGGCTTTCTACGAGTCTATAAGTAAAATTTTTAAATCTTTTACGCAAATTTTTTTCTTCATTACGGTTATATTTCGCTCAATCGTTTTTTTTTATTTTTATAGATTATGTTAATATTAATAGGATGTACTTTTATTTTAAAATTTTTACTAAATCCTATCAACAGCACGGAAGATGTACTGCGTCGAACCCAAGTGATTGGGAAATGCGCAGGCAGATGATGATGTCCTTTTATTTTCATAATCACCTGTAGTTTGATAATAATTTTTCATTCGAAATATACTGTTTACTTTATAGTGATGCAGTTTTTATCACAAAGCTGTATAATATGTTTATCTTTTTAATATAAAAATAACGTGTGTGTAGGTACACACACACGTAAGAAGTTATATTTCTTTGGTGTAACAGAACAAGAATAGCTAAAGATTTCATCCCGTATGTCACAACTCTTTGTTTGTAAAAGGAGTGACAAATTAATAAAATAATTAAATAAAGCATATTAGATATAATATATTTATAGAATATCATTTAAGGAAAGAATATAATATTATATATCACTAGCGACTCACCCTCGCTTCGCTTCGGGTTCGTCCCTAGATAAAAACAAATATCCCACGGGAACCGTAAATTTTTCCGGGATGTTATATAGCCTTCCTCAGTTAACGGACTATCTATTGCAAAAAGAATTTTTTAAATCGGATTAGTAGTTTCTGAGTTTAGCGCGTTCAACCAAACAAACAAACTCTTCAGCTTTATAATATTAGTATAGAAGTATAGATTTGTCAGACAATACCAACGGTTACCATGGCAACAAACAGTTATCAGCTAACTTTATCATGTCGCTTTTTGGCTGTCAACAAAGTTGTAAAAGCAAAAATATTTGCTAGTTACACAAAACTTTGTTGATAAAATAAATAACTCTCAAATAGAATACAATTTAAGTCCAGAGTTCGAGAAATAAACCAATTTTTTTAGTTCATATCAATGCGTCACTATAAAAGAAACCTATAAGATTTTTTAATAACGCATGATCAATGGAAATTTCATTTAGTGGGAACTTTAAATTTTATTTATTTTTCAAATCGTACATATTGTGTACTAAAGCTGTTATTTTTAATTTATTTAACAGCAACTATTAATAATTAATTACTCTTTATAGTACTTAGTGTTCGCCAAGTGGTTAAAATTGGACCATAAATATTTTTTTTCAATTGATAACACTAAAGCTCAATTATAGTTGTCAAACAAAAACAAAAGGAAAGAAAATCGTTTGACAAAGAGAGGAAAAAATGTACTGTAATGTTTTTTAATCATTACAGTACATTTTTTCCTCTGGTAATGATTTTCAACAACTGTTTTGTCTTTGTCTATTGCCTTTGCCTAACTGAAATTAGGTATACTTAAGTGTGCCGATTTCCCCTTAAATACAACGTTAATGTTATTTTTATTAAAGACGTTTAAAGTTTAATAAATAATTTTTTTCTACATAAAAAAGACTAAAACATATGAAAAAAATTCGATGCATGAGTAAACATTAGAAATGTACATAGTGATCAGGTGTTGCCATAACATAACACGATGATCGATATAATCTCATTAAACTATTAATTAATTAACAATTAATTAGGTGATTATTGATGGATGTCACGGCTAGTAATTGAGTAAATACATAAGTAATGCCTTACAAAGCTCAAACGGTAATACATCGCGGTTCAGTGCGTCTGGCTTCTAAAGACACGTCCACTGCGGGTAATGTAAGTTGTGGAGATAAATATGAGGCATTGAAACCTACTTTTATTGAATATACTTGTTTCCATATATTTTATCCACAGCGTTTTTTCAGGTAGTATAAGATTCATTTATATATATATATATAAAAATGTAAGTAAAAATATAGTAGTTGAGTAAAAATATATTTGATCGACAATTTTTATATGTGCGGAAATTTTTTACATTTTATAATAGTTCAGGATTAATTGACATGAGCATAAGGCTACTGCTACTATATATATATATATATATATATATATATATATATATATATATATATATAAATGTAAGTAAAAATATAGTAGTTGAGTAAAAATATATTTGATCGACAATTTTTATATATGCGGAAATTTTTTACATTTTATAATAGTTCAGGATTAATTGACATGAGCATAAGACTACTGCAAGAAGTCCACGTGCTTTGACTGTGTACCTATGTACGTAGCACATATAAAAATTATTGATAAAATTAATTAACTCCTGAATGGAAGTAGTAAATTACATTACAAATATTTTGTTTATATATGTAATTGTAAGTATAATTTTTAAATGACGTGTGTTATATTATATTAATTTTTGCGACTTTGCAGGCTTGGTTTATTTAAGTTAATTCTTTAGAGTCGTAGCGTTATGTTAAATACAGTCTATCCTAATCTCAATAAATGGGTAAAACGCACAAACTACAAAAAAATACAATCTTGAAAATTAATTTTTATTCGACTATTTAAAAATCAACCAAAAAGCCATATAAGACAAAATAATTAAATGTCATAATATATATAATACTAGCAAAACGTATTTATTTAATTGTATTGAATATCATTAATACCAAGTTTCAAGAAATTCTGATCATAAATATTTTTTGGGTTGTGTTATAACGTGGTCTCCCGTGGGAATGAGATTATCTCCCGCGGTAAAAAGTATCCTATATGTTGACCCCGATATCCAGCTATGATCATACCAAATTTCATGAAAATCCCTTCAGTAGTTTGTCTGTGATGCGGTAACAAACAGACAGACAGACATACAGACAGACAGACAAAAATTGTAAAAAATGTTGTTTGGTATATACCAAAACAACATTTTTTACAATTTGTACCGTGTACACATCCATATGCATTTAGTAAAAAGCGGTTATTTTAATATTACAAACAGACACTCCAATTTTATTTATCTGTATAGATAATGAGAACATCGTCTGAAGTATGATACGTTAGACTTAATAATCAATCGCTAACGCTTGAGCCTATGATCTCGCTCGTGTCATAACCGCACTGAAGGTATTGTTACAGGGAATGGATCCGGCCGATTGACGACCGTTGATACAGCCGGTCGCTCGCGTAATACTATACTTTGAACACGCGATCCGCGGGCTAGCGTTACCTATCACATCTCGGCACATACCTACCGGTACTGATTCTATTTGTACCATGGCACGAGGTCTGGAATTTAGATTATATTTATAATTTTTATATTATATGGATACGCTATAAAAGATAAAGATCGTATTATTTACTTACTTTACCAAAATTTAATATGTAATAGATTAAACGTTTTCTTTGAGTAAAAGAATTTTTAGAAGCGCTCAATACTCCTTTAAAAGCTCTTTCATCCATTTAAAAATATATTATTAATTAGTAAGTTTTAAATTGATTGAATTTTTTGAAAATCAAGAAACACGTAAGTTATATTTGTGAAATACTAGTAGAAATATAGAGCGACTCTACTTAGCCACGAACAAGCTACTCATCGACATTTCTGTGCAGACCAGCGCTCATGCTCTTTCACAGGGATAATCAAATTAGTATCGCGTCAACGAGCACTAGTACACCTATTTAGGACGACTAAACTTTGAATGTCTTTTTGCGTCCACTTCAATACAGCTTGAGTTTGTTAAGGCTCCCAGCTAAACCGTTAAATACTAAATTATCTTTATTTGCAACTTGAAACATGAATCGTAGCAGTATCTTTAACTTTACTTGTATATTTTTGTAAAAACACAGAAGGTAGCCGTGCAACACGTAGAACAATAATTGATTGTATTGAGTACGATGAACATTTCAAAATTGTATCAGACAATCGCGGGCGATTATGAAATTTGCGTCTCGCTCACTCGTTTGTGATGGAAAGAGAAAAGCGTTTACACGGTGCTATCTGATACGCTTTTTCCTTCGAAGGATAGGAGTACGTGATTCGGTGTGTTTTTTTCGAGGGCTTTTGTAAATTATTTGTAAGGCTTCGTTATGTGTTGCTCATTACGCTACAAGCTTGTATCCTGCCAGCAGCAACCGCAAATGCGAGACATTAAAGAGTTCCAAGCCACCTGACCCGCGGAGACGTAGACACAATTTTGATTTTATTCCATTTACCTACATTTTATGTAAATATAAGCATATTTAATATAATGTGTATGAAATGTATGATTCAAATCACAGTTAATAATTAAAACTCAACTTTCATTATAGCAACTATCTTGCTGAACACCCGTTTGGTTATACGAAAAATATATAAATATATGCATGTATTACGGTAGTATGATGAAATAATATGTTTGGAATGAAAGAAATTATTTAATACTTAAATAATATTTACTTAAATGAATTATTATAAAAAAAACTAGTTATGGCTTATAAGGAATGCTAGGGGAGGAGATGACATGCATATCGCAAATCGCCTCGATCAGCAACCGCAAGAGACTTGTATAGACATACTCGTATACCATGACACGAGTCGTATGGCTTACTCCGTTATTGCAACTTTTGATCTATAAATCTTTCTTTGAATAGTATCAAATGGAGATTTTCGATATGTTAAGACATGTTCATTTTATTTCAAAGTTGAACTTTGTCATTGGTTCGCGGTGTGTACGAAGCTAAGAAGGTAATCGCAGTTTTCCTTTCGCTTTGCGGTCGGCTCATTTGACCGCGCATTTACGAATTTATTGCGGACGCGAGAAGATGGCGGCGTTCGGAAAATAGTGTCCGATTGTAACGAGGGGAAAAGCTAAATAGGTTGAATAATAAACTAAGAATTAACACGGCGAGACGATTTTCAGATATTATGGATGGAAATAGAAATTAACGCGAAGGTTGCAATAGTCTTGTTTTCAGTATGTTTTAAAATTAAAATGGAGGATGAATAAAAATTAAAAAGGTTTATGAATAAGAAATTGTTTTCTTTTAATAATAAAAAGCTTTCATTATATTTAAGTTATGGTTAGTTTCAGAAAAATACAGATTAACCGGGTGTAACGAATTAACCAAGGTCGTACATGTATTTGAATTCAAAAATTAAAAAATATTCAATTAAAAAGATGATGTGCGCAAAAGATAATGTATGTCCGTCCGTCCAGTCAGTCCAGAAGCTGTGGTTTGTGGCTAGAAAAGTTAATGTTGCCCGCAGCGCCCCGCCCATCATGCATTTTAATAGTTTTAATGCTCCCGAGATGGATCTTCGGTTTTATAACCATGTCCTGTATTATAGTTGAGTAGTAACGCGGTATTGATATTATATACTTTACAAAAAATGTAATTTGTATGATGTCTAAATGTTAATTTATGAAAACTAAAAGCCTCTTATAACGTTGCAACTACAAGTATGTTTGTATGTATCTATAAACTATGTGGACTATAGTTTTTGCCCACGGCGTCGGCGTCGGCGATCGTGTGATAGTAGGTACGTTAATAGAAATAGCTTATACATATATTTTAATCTAGGTTATAAGTCATCTCTTTTGCCTGTAAGCCTCGCTATGTGACCGGCCCACCTCCATTTTAACTTTTGACAACAAATGGATTACTTGAGAAAAAAGATGGATCTACAATACCACCATAACGAGAGGACCTCAACAAAAAGAAGGAGAGGTAGACCCTCTACCCGATGGGACGATGAGATCAAAAAAAAAGCAGGCTCAAACTGGTGACAAATAGCACAGGATAACTTTTATCCAACTTGGGGACCTTGCTTTATGCGTATTAAAAAGATTACTAGAAAAAGTCATTTAGTATTAATAGAAAGAGAAATGTAAATATGTATACCTAGCAATTAATAAGAAATTAATTTAGTAACTAAGATGAAATGTAGCTTGGTCAAATAAAGGCTTTTACATTATTATTTATTTACTTTCTTATTTTTTATAAGTCATTACTATCCTACAAGTAAATTCGTTAAGCCTCTATGGCTTGAAAAACTAATAAACACGTTCACTAATTTCTTACATACTTACACATTTATAATATTTAATGTGATGCCGACTGGACTGAAAATGTCAAACACGATAATATTTATAAAGACTAAAATATTGACGTGGGTGGTCTACAAAGCAGCCTTAAGTCTAAGTATTCACCAGATACTTTAATGGCTTCTGTGTCTTGAATTGCAATTGAAATTTTTAGAAATTTATGTTTTATATTTATTATAACTCCTTTATCTGGACAACTAGTGTATTTAAATAAATAAACAAGTTTATAAATACACATGTATATATCAGTTATGTATTCTACTAATATCTTTTAAGAATATTAAGTCCTTGTTAAGTATAGAGCAGACGCGTGCCTTACTATACTGGAGGTTAATTCGTGGCCATGCCAACCATTACATCCCACAGTAGCACACGGATTGAAACCGCAGCTATTGCCCCGTGATTTCTGCAGCCCCATCGATCTATAGTTTCGTTATCAAATTTTCACACGGACCCTCGCTCGCACCAAGATTGACTTTATTTGAGCAAGTGTAACCGCAGAGATACGCGCCAGCGATGCTACTATAATCGATTGTGCAGTCGTTTGTGATACAACGCTTCGTCAGTACGATTTTTTCAACAAAATGATCTAAATATCTCACTTAAGCGGTATTGTATATTAAAGTAGTGGAACTAGACGCAATGGAGAACGATCACCATTACGTTGTTGGCTCTCGGTAGCCAATCATAGCACCCGAGATATTGATCATCGAAATTGATCAATCAAATCGAAAATTTTGTACCGGAAATGAGGTGCGATGTAACATTACATTGTTCATTGAATTGAATGTTTTAAAAACTACTTTCTTTGTCACTTATTTATTTATTCTATAAATTAAATAAGTAATATTTGAAATAAAAATATTTTTGATCATTAATTTCATATACTTAGCAATTTGAAATAGACATTAATTTACGAATATTTTTGCTATATTATCCTTCTTGGTAAACTATGTCTTTATTTCAAAAAGTTTATAATCCCTATATATAATAGTATGTATCTAGAATACCTCTAAAGTTTCTTGTTCTTAATTATTTTATTTCTTATTACTTTAATTCAATCTCATTCCATCCGACAATTTCAAGGAGCCTTAATCTAAAAATCTATGCACTAATTGTCGTCTATTTCTGTGCGCGATGTTACGCCATAATGACATTGTGTCGGCGTCTGTTTTTTCTCGAGATCGCATTTGAAGTTATTGTTATTATTTTCTCTTGTTGGCCATCCAGAGGCCATTGACTTGATCTACAGCATCAGACTTTTGTGATGAACACTGATTTCCGTAATTCAATATGTTTTTATTTCAGAATATTATTATTGTAATAAGTATAAACATTTTTTTGTTGAAGTTGATATGGATAATAACATCGTACACATATAATTAATTAAGAGACTGATAAAAATAATTAAAATTCATATACATATCATTAAATTATAATATGTATACATACATGTATATGCATGTATAAAAGACATGAACAAAACAGCATCCGTAATAATATTCTAGTTCCAATAGTTATTATGATTGTGCCGGTATTACCATTGTTTATCTGGTCGTATATCGGCGGCGATTGCCTGCAAGGTGTTCCATCAACATGTAATTGGACGTTCCCGATTGTGGAACCCGCCTGATCATTGGAGTATAATATTATGCACGTATCGATACTACTGACTACTGTATTAACCAGTAAATGTGATTACTTTAAAAAGTTATAAAGAAATATATATATTAGTCCGTCTGTTGTAGGAATAACTGTTTGTGCCAAAGACGTAGAAGAAGAATAGCGTAACTGGAGGTATTGACAAAACGAATTATTTTTGCTGTGTTCTGAATTACAAAGTCAAAGTCTTTAAGGTTTTGTCAATGTACGAGTATGTACATATTGTAGTGTATTTTCTCCAAACTGACTGATATATATATATCAACCGATTTTCTTTTTTTTTTGTTTAGTAGCTATTGTCGAGCTTTAGTGTTATCAATAAAAAATATGTAGAAAATTATTTATAGTTATTTTTTATATAGATATTTTTATATAGATAAATTCTATTCATGTATGTTTTCCTCAAATTTCGGCCACTAGACGAACACTAGTAGGTATGATTAGTTATTACTCAACAGAAGGATTTTTTCAGGTTTCGATGTATGTATGATATTGTTTTAGATTCTAAATAAAATACACCTGCATATATTCAACAGTTACTTTGAAAAACATCTGCAGGATGATCGAACTTCTTTCTAATAACTTTATTTTATACATAATAATACAAACGGCACCACGAAATGACAAAGCAAGGTCTAAGATTGAAATATTATGAGGTATGTCATGAATACCGTCATAATTTATTTTATTGGTAGGAAATAGATCATTAGGAATGAGAGTTATAGTCAATCCCAAGAACCGATATGGTTATTGGCCTAACCTTGAATAGTGACGTGATAACTTTGTGGAATTATTGTTATTTAACAGATCAAAATAATATTAAATTTAATTGGTAGCTCTTATAAGAAATGAGTTTGATAAATAGGCTAGTTATATTTTAATGTATTTATTTTAAAATATATCTCATTTAAGATTAAAGATCTTAATATTTCGTTACTTGTAAGAATTAAATTGTATGATAAAAAGCAGGTATAAACAGAAATAAAAGAGCCTTTTCTACTAATACAAATTGCCTAATCAAAAAACGCCAGTTGACATGGAGCGGGAGGCTAATAATAATGTGCGTAATGGCCGTCATTAGGTGCGCGCGCGCTGATTGCCGCGTGCTGATGAAAGCTGCTGGGATTGCCTTGTAAGCACCGGAGAATATCAAGACTTTACAAAGTATAGAGTTTGCACTCTTTGCTTTAGAGGAGAAAAGGCGAAAATATTTATTTTTCTTTCCATTTTCCACTTCTTGCATTTATCCATTTACGTATGAATATGAATAGCGCAAGTTATCTTTTACGATATAAGCTTCTTAATTATTAATAACATTCGCCCCTTACTAGAATAGAACCTGCAACCTTCGGCTGTTCATTTTGTGATAGAATTTAGTAAAAGGTTTTTTGATTTGAACTTAAACATTTCGAGACAAATTTTAATTTTTCTTATAACACATTAAGACACATTCTACTTTAAAGCTAGATAGTAATAAAAAAAATAAACAAGTGAAGCTATCTAAAATTATTATTTCAACGATGGTCAGGTCATATAGATTGATTAGTACATTCTGGGCTCGTTGCTCGGCAAATAAGGCAGTCAGTTAGGGTTGCGATTGAGAATGCAATAAGCGCCATGTTAATACATTTAGCGGCTTGGGTCTCGGGACAGTCATTTAGAACATAATTATGTTGGAATTAGTTATTTCAGTAAGACCCAGGGTGCACTTAGAAAATTAATGTTTTCCAGCCATTTTCTTAAATCTTTACTATAGATGAAAACTAAGCAGTTAAACTATTTTAATCATACGTTTAAATAATTGTATAATATAAAGTATATTTTACATTATAAGTAAGTAAGGAACACAGGATCTTTAATTTTTTTTTGTCTTTGTGTTATGCGTATACTAAGATTGAATTGAGAAAAGTATGTAAAATACTATATTATAATATAATAGGTAATTTAAATACTTCAAGTGTCGCTTAGTATGCAAAAACAGTAGTAGGCAATACTTGTATAAAAAATTCCATGTCATTATCATTATTATAGGTATCTATCTACCTATTCAATTATAAATTTATTTATTTATGTAATATTGTAACTACATTTTGCTGAATTATTTATAATAGTTGTACTGATATAATAATATTTTAATTTTATTTGCTGATTTACAGACAAACTAAATAAAGCGTCCTCGTATAATGAAGCGTCCTTGTAAACGAGGGGTATCCGCTTGCTTGGTGCGGGTTAACGGACTTCACATGTCTTTTGAAAACTTGCTAGGTTTTTTCAGACATGCAAGTTTCCTCACGATGTTTTCCTTCAACGTAAGACAAGTGGTAATCATGTTGGAAATGATTCGCACATGAAAATATCCGAGTGGGAAACCTGGGATTAGAACCCACTTCACTTGGTTTCTCAAATGAGAAAGTTACTATTGGGCTTCCACTACCTTTAAAAATCAATAGCTTAATAAGCTTCTTACCTTCAGTAGGTAAATTGGCATTCGTTTTGTACTCGCGTTCTTCATGAGACATCGATCGTAGGCTCCTTGTTGATGACTTATACTCCATATCCCGAAGTGCCATAGAGGTAGTCGAGATGAATGGCCGCTGGAACCCGATAGCTCGTATTTGGTGTGTAGATACATTTGTACCTGTAGGTAATTAAAGAAATATATTTTATAAATATATTTTTCAAACTTTTCTTAAATAATTATTAATGAATACTCTTTTTAAAATTAATGAGATTATTATACTTTTATTATATTACTAGCGACTTACTCTCGCTTCGCTCGGGTGCGTCCTTAGGTATGTTTTAAATATATATCAATAGTTATTGCAAGTGTACCTTAGGAGATAGACATATGATATTAAAAACTTTTCTATAGGCCTTTTTAAGACCTATAAATTTCCAGTATATTGTTTTGATATATCTATTAAGGTTTAGCCAGCATTAGCCAAATATTTTTTAAGGAAGACTCGAAAGAAGCAGTTATTGTATTTTCCCGTGGGAATGAGAAAAAATCCTGTAGTTAAAAGTATCCTAAATATTGATCCGAGCAATAAGTTATTACAGCACAACCTGTAGTTAAAGTTGGCTCAGTACTTTTTGTGTGAAACGCGCACATACAAACAGACATACAGACATACATACATACATACAAACAGACAAAAAATATAATAACTATTGTTTTGGGGTCTATATTCTGTACACAATACGTTACAATCATTGCTTTTAAAAAAAACAGTCATGAGGACTGCCGAAAGAAGTGAAAACTTAAAATTATAAACAAACAGTTGTTATTTTTGGATATACATATTAATTGTTTGATATTAAATTAAAAGTAAATCAATTATCCGGTTTTGACATCTATCGGCACTCTTAAGTGTAACGTTAACACGTCACGTGACCATGTCCACGTGAATTTACCTACTCCCCATTCAAACCTGTCTATGGAAGTTTTCACTTCAAAAATATTTCATGTACAGATTTCGGCTTTCGCTAAGTGACGAGTATGTATAGATAGAGAGCATATTAAATGATTTTATGTATTCAGCCCCTTTTAACGTCCCACTGCTGGACACGGGCCTCCCTTTAATACGAGGGGAATCAGGCCATAGTCCACCACACTGGCCAAGTGCGGGTTGGCGGACGAATGATTTTATGATCTATAAATTATTTCATGTACACATTTGTTATGCAATATATTTTTTAAATTATATTCTTTATTTATATTCTTTATTGCACTTAAAAGTAAATACAATGATTATTCGACTAACCTAAGCTTATTTAGTCTAATCTAAATATAAAAGTTATTACATGCCTCATTTTGAATTTGCTTTAACTAATGCTTTCGGAAAATAAACTTCCGAAAAAAAAAACTAAAACTTCGTTTCCTGGGTCAGAAATAAATAGCCATGTGTCAATCACCTTATTAGGAACAAAAGTGAGTTTTTTTTTCATACAAAAATGACAGGTTGCATGCCGAAATCCCTAGCCATATTTGAAAGGTACCGGCGCAATTATATCGATCCCGTTTCAAAAAAATGTGCACATAATTAGTTTATGAGTTTACACAATGCAACGAAATATACCGCAATTATGTTGTGAAATCGACTCAAACAAATGTAACGTTAATTATTATAATACATATGTGTTAGTGATGTGTTTTATTGCGTCTTAATCGATACTATACTGTTTAATTTTTATTATTAAAATTTTTATTTTTATAGAACTTCTTTCTTTTTTATGAAAATTATTAATTTATTTAAATAATAATTTGCGGTTCATGTAAAATTTTCTTGGCTTTAAAATTTTACATTGGGTGAAAGTTGTATTGACGATAAAAAGCTTTACTAAGCCTTAGTTAGACAAAATCTATGATAAATAAAAAAAAATATATATACATATTTATGTATTTACATAAATCTTTTTTTATAAATCATAATGTTAATTTAAACCTTATGCATACTAATCACTGTTTGCCAAAACGCATGTTATTAATATATTCATAATATTAACATTCAAATCACATATTAACTTACATTTTTTGGACCACAATTTCTTTATATGATAAACAAAGGGTAATCAGTCTAACAGTATCGATAGATGGCAAAGGCACAACACAATTAAAGAGGGTCACTGCGAAGCCGCTTATGGGGCATCTACAAATTAAGTCTATTAACGCAAACTTTTAAGTCCCTTGTGCGAGATCTTCCTTTCTTGTCCGGCAGAGTTGGGGCTTATGATAAGTACCTTTGTGTTCTTTGTTTGGATATCTGTGCAGGGTTGCGTTGTTTACTCGATGATTAGTGCTTTGATGCAAGGGTGATGTTTAAATTTTATTTCGTACATTATTTCGATTGAGAGACTTAACGTATTGTTTTGTTTCTCTGGTTTTTAATATTGCTTCATTATTGGAATGGAATTTATATGGTAACTTATGGATATAGCTATGTGTATGCGGAAACCTTTTTTAAAATTCTTATATACTTATTGGTTACTTATAATGAAAGATTTACCTCCTGATTTTCTAGATATTGATAGTTTTAACTGTCAAGGTAAGTAGGAGGAAAAAATATCTTTTTGCACATCATGTACCTCGACAACTCCGATGTTAGAGTTGGATTTGCCACCGAGCTTGAATATACCATAAAGTACTGTGGGTAATAAGGTTATCGTATAGAAAGAGGAGTAGAAAAATTAACTTAATTTCTCTAGGTATGAAAGTGTAAACAGATTAAATGACATACCAATATAAAACACGAATAGTTTTAGTTAATCTCTAAAACATAATATTTTATCTACAAGGCAAACACTTATGAAGGGATTTTAGGAATATTTACCCTTAAGGGATTAAGAAGGAGTGTCTAAGCTAGTATAAAATGAAACTCGCAATTTTCGAATAATTACCCATTTTAAAATTATTTATTAATTGCTTTAAAAGTAAGAGTTAAGGAAATTCTAGAGACATTCGGTCAAGGCTGTATATGTCCGTTCGTAACTGGTGACACATAGGTAGCATGACAGATATGAAAGTGACCTAATAAATACGTGTGTTCACAATTTCTAAATACCTTTTTTATAACATTATTCATCTACATTGATGAAATATTTTTAATTTAGCATGCGATACTTCAACTTAAAGAATGTAAGTCCTGTATAATGAATAAATTATATTCACTATGATTAATTCTTTGCTGAGAATAATTAACATTTGCAAGACTAAACCTAAAAGTTATACAATTTCTTTTTCTAAATATCGATGTATAGGGGATTCCATTTTGATGACAAGGAACTGTAAAGTTGACGCAAAAGCAAGCAGTTTGTATGATTGCCAACTGATACAGCAGTCAAGTATTTGTCTTGTATCCTTCGTTTTTCGTCAGCACAAAGGTTCCTTGCTTCCATCCGGGAGCAGTTGCGTTGCGTGAGCTCAACTTATTACATATAATTCCGCTATTGTTCGCCGCCGGCATTGCTACTCCATATGGCGTAACGTGCTTTTTTCACCCGACAGCCAATTTCGATAGTTCGACTTAAACAAGTCCTTAGTTTCGCGTGACTGCTCGATTGGAGACAAGATGGCTAGTATTATGATGTTTAAAGACGGTGCATTATATTCTGAATTACATAAAAGAAAGTAAAACGTATAATCCGTCTTTGTAATGGACGCAAATGAAGTTAATATGGATTTGCGTGTATTAAACATGTTGTTTCGTGAATTTTTGCGATAAAACATTTTTATTCAAATTTATAATTATAATTGGGTCATTAGATAAAGTGTGCGAACTATCTGCTGCATAATACTTATTTTAAATCCACAAAAATGTTATCACTACACACTCTTTCGGTAGCCGCAGGATGGCCGTTACATTAAAAACCCAGTGTTATTTTGTCTACAAAATTATAAAAACTATGTCAATGCTATATTGCTCCTGAGCGTCCTTCGTCGAATGACCGTCGACATATCACCATACCAGGTCCCGTGGGAAGAAAACGGTTATCTGCTATAGATAGCGAGGCCGCAACCACTGTATCGCGTATGAAAATTGTACATGATAATAATAGAACTGTCCATAATATATTTTAATTGTTTACGTCTCTCGTGCGGTTTTTGTAACAGGGCCTCGAATAATAACAAATTGTGCCCCGGGCAGTGACATGTTCGATCAATTTATGTTTAATTTAGTTTTACGTTAATATGACTAACGAGGAGAGTGATTTAGTCTGCGATATTTGATACTTCTATTTTGTATCTATATCGGCTATTCTATAATTTTATTATTAAGTAAATAAAAAAAAACAATAAATTCCTATCTAGATTTTTTAAAAGCTTATTTTCATGATCTTTTTTATTTAATTGACTATAAAGGTTCATGTGTAGCCTGTTTATATGTAAAATGTTATAATATAGCTTAATGTAATATGATACATCTCCTGCGGTTTATACAGAAAGAACGTAATCACTCATTACTTTGTCCTACAATATTTGTTTCGCACTAGGAAGGGACCTCTACCATCCAACGCAATAGCTGTCTTAGACTGCTGAGTGTCGCCGCGTACCACAAGAGCCCGTTGTACATTATACTCGTAGCTTTCAATGCGTGTATTTTGTTTAGTATGGCATTTTAATCGATAATCGGTTAAGAGTCGGATAATTTAATTTTTTTATGTATTTACTAATAAATTACACACACTACATTTAATACTAGCGACTTAAACTTGCTTCGATGCGTCCCTAGGGACGTTTTAATTTATTTGAGCGGACCTTAATTCTTTTTCTAAAATTAAAGTAGTCTAAGTTACTTCTCATAACATCAGCTTTCGGCCGTCAAAATTGGTCCAGCTGTTTCGGAGAATATCCGGAACAAACAGAATAGAGAGCCAGACAGACACAAGCATTTTAAAACATGTGTTCTTCTTATAGGTAGCGTATATAATTTCATTTGTATTTAGTAAAAGCTGTTATTTTGACATTACAAACAGACACTTTTATTTATCTCTATAGATAATTGAAATCCTTAGAGTGTAGTTTTAATAATATATTATTTAATAATTATCTAGACTTCAAATATGTACATATATACTTACTAGTTTTAGAGCGCGGCTCTCGGGGTCCGTCGACAGTTACTTTGATTGCTTTTTGGTATGTTGCTACTTGAGGCGGTGTTGTCGATATCGTTATCGTCAACGAAAAACTTTTCCCTGTAATAATAATTTTTAATGTATCTACTGACCTTATGGACAAATATTTTGACTATCTATATAAAATATCACTAATAAACATTTAAATATAGAGGAATAAGGTATTGTGACTACGTAACATAACGCTTAGGTCTGTTTTTTCCATACATTTTGTAGTTCCTTATTTGAAATAGCAATTATTATTTTGTTTAAACACTCTGAATATATATTCAGCATTGTAATTTATTAATTAAAGACTGTATACAGAAATAATTAGAAAAAATGCAGACGCAGGTGCCAAAATTCACTATTTCTAAAATAAAACAGAGATACAGCGACTTTATACTAATGAAATATACATTAAATTAACAATGCTTCTATTTAGGCAAGCCAGTAACAAATTCAAAATAGGTTGATGTATGTTAAATATTGTTGAATGACACCCTCACGTGTGTTGCACATCCCAAACTATTGCGAATGTGTAGGGTTTTCAAAAACAATTTGTGGAATAATGTAAGCATTTATAACTGTAGGAGTGACATATTCTCTGAATTTACCTACGTATATGACCTATAAATATCTTCAATATGAATATAATGTATAAAAATGAAGATACCAATTGTAGTTTTGTTTATATTTATGTTTTTATTATATTGATGCTTTAAAAAGGTTTTATGACCTTTGTCATAAGTATATATCTTTCTCTGTGTTGACTTATGAATCTTGGTCGCATGGCGCGCCTTGCAGGTGCCGACCCTATGGGCAAGTGATGGAAAATAGCGAGCTTTTTGGGCGCCCGATTTGCGGTCACCAGTAATGAATGCACCGATAAATACGGAATAAAATTACAGTTAAAATGAGTGGATTAACATGTCTAATGCAGATAATTCGCGTGTAGCGCACTCGATTTAGTATAAATGATTGATTCATCTCGACCGTCTGCTATTTATCTATTCCTTTTTGAATTAGATAGGTTACTGCGTACGTACACTTTTATTAGATAATTTGATGGTAAAATTATAAAAACCTCAGATTGGATTTACTTCATATAAATAGGTATATAATCATACTTTCATAGACGTAGTTATTTTTTTATAAGTTAGATGATTCTTTGCTAAAAACATAGAAAAGTACCTAAACCACAATGCATATCGTCCGTTAACTTCTGAGACCTTCTATCTACTTACAAACAAATTTTAGAGGAGGAACATAAAACCAATTTATTAATTTAAAAAAAAAAAGTGGAGAATTTTGGCAAAACAAATAAGTAGTTGGTTGTTGGCTTTTTATGATATTATATTTAAATGCAGTTAGTATTACGTTGCTTTTGTTAAATGATGGAATTAAAATAAAGTTTTGCGCAAATTGCTAGTTAGGAGGTATAAGAAGTTCACGGGCGACATCAAGAAATCAGAAAAAAAAACACATTTTTGGCGTAATGGCTAATTTATTTACATGTATATAGTTTTTATTATCTATATTATTATAGTCATATTTATATTATTGTTATAATATTAAACATAATATATACATGCGAGGAAAATAGTGTATCTATATGATTATTTTATATAATTATTGTCCTGCAATATAATATCTAATGTTACAAGCATTGGCACTCATAGCCGCAACTAGGGTACTGTGTGTCTGGCATCTGGACATGCATAAAATAGATAGATACGAGAACCGATATCTGTTTGTATATAACATAATTTATTATTAACTCTAAATCGAACTCGTGATCCCCTTCGCAGAACTTTACTCAGAATTAGAATGAACTGAATCATTTGATATGAAATTATGTATTAAATTTTATCATAAATTATTTCCAACATATTATTGTTTTTAACATACGAATACCTACTTAAAAATAGCCGATAGGCACATCGATTTGTAAAATTTCATTGCGGTTCCCACCGATAACGATACATGCGCAAACCATTTCCTGATATGCGATGCGAGTTAAGACTTGTTGTAATTGTTACAAAATGACTACTTTTATGATCTATTTATGTTTATTTTTATATTATTATAATATTCATTTTTTTCTATATCCTACTTTGCATTTACAGGAAAATGTAAAAGCTTTCAAGTTAAAAGTAGTTCTATATATTGAAGTCAACATATTTTATTATTATATTACTAGTGACTCACCCTCGCTTCGCTCGGATTCGTCCCTAGCTTGGATATAGTAACTGGATATAGTTTTTTTTTTAAAGTATTAAAACCTTCCGTTAAGGAATATACAAAATAATAAATAAGCCGAATTGGTCCGGCCATTCTTGAGTTATGCGCTTACCAACATTCATTTTTATTTATATAAGATTTGAGATTATAATTTTTTAATCTATACATATAATAAAATTGTAACAAAGCCGAATCTGTACCTTAAATATTTTTTGGAAAATCTTATTGAAATAGACATTATTATTGATGCAGAGGCCGAATCTATAGTTTTTAGAATTTTTCTCTGTCTCCCTGTCTATCTGTCTGTCTGTCTGTCTGTTACCGCATCACAGAAAAACCACTGGAGGGATTTTTAATGAAATTTGGTATGATGATAGCTGGATATCCGGGTCAACATATAGGATACTTTTTACCGCGGGAGATTATCTCATTCCCACGGGAGTACACGTTATAACACAACCCAAAAAATATTTATGATTAGAATTTCTTGAAACTTGGTATTAATGCTCTTTAATACAATTGAATAAATACGTGTTTTAGTGTTTTTTTGAAATTCATCCCATAAGGAGATAAAATAAGGGATGAAAATTTGTATGAAACATCCCTTTTCAAAGTTTTTGTTGTAGTTTTAACGCGAGCGAAGCCGCGGGTTTTGCTAGTTAATTATTATTATTTTCGTCTGAGGCGTGAAAGAAATAACACTCTTTAAATAAACGAAAACGTCTTTGGAGACTTGTAAATAATTTTAGGTAGGGAGGTTTTATGGAATGTTTTTGTTATTTTGTCCTGCAATGCGAATTTTTCATTTGTGAAACCCAAATATTATTTAAAGAAACTAAACATTTTTTAAACAAAATGTTATTCTTGTTAATATTTGTTAATTTTATGTATCATTATATAAAATTTTCAGTCAAAATATTTAATTTTGTTATAAACTTATTATTATTTTACATATATTTTAATCCAATGTTTCCTTAAACCTCTAATTAATTAATTATTATTAAAGTTTAAAGACCGTTAAAATATAATTACCGTTTTGTCTGGAACTTATGTTTTCTATTACATTAGCCCTATTTTTATTTATTTTTTTTCGGAATGGGAGGTCTTATTAGCGTCCGGCAATCCAGTCGGACGCGAAGCCAGAAACGTATTGAGAGGCGGCCCATCTCCATATGCCGACTTCCAGACAGGAGGAGGTCTTGTTCGTCTGTACGTATCTTTTTTTATGTATGTTCACCGATTTCTTGGAGACGGCTTGACCGATTTTGCTACTTTAAACTGTATAGCATTAAGGTATGTCCCGAGGTGGTCCCATAAAATTTTCTTTGACATTGAGTATACCGTATTCGGGAGAATCAGGAAAAACCATGAAATTTGTAGTATATTAATAGATATAATTAGACTTTTTGTCCATTCTTAATTGTCATATCGACTTGAAACTTTACTAATGTTTGTAATTCTGATGATAGTTAGTAATTTGGTATCTTAGAGTTGATCTGATGGTGCGGCCAAAAGATAGTTAATAGAACTCTTCAACGGCTTCTTGTAAATAGTTTGAATTTAGGCTTATTTGGTTTTATTTGATAAGCTCAATACGTAAGAATTAAATTTTAAAACCTGGTTTAACGTATTTTTAAAAAGAGGTATGTTCATCGATTTCTCGAAGGTGGCTTGACTGATTTTGCTACTTTAAACTGTATTTCCCGAGGTGGGCCCATAATTTTTTTTTGACACAGAATTTACCGTTTTCGGAAAAATAAGAACAACAATAAATTTTGAAGTATGTTAACAGATCTAATTACCTCGTCACTTTTGCCTACTTCTAATTCTCATGTCGACTTGAAACTTTGCAAGTTATTTCTGATGATTATATAGTTATTTGGTATCATCGAGCTGATCTGATGGTGATGGTGAGGTCAGAAGGTGGATAGTGAAACTCTTCAACAGCTACTAGTGAATACTTTGAGTTTGAGCTAACTTCGTTTCATTTGACAAGACCAATATGTTAGAATTGGATTTTAGAGCATGGTTTTAAGTGTTACTATTAAAAGTGAGTTTTTTAGTATGTTAGTCTTTATATGAAATTTGGTAGCATACTAACATGAATAGGTAAATAGATAATGTTATTATAAAACTTCCTTATTGCAAATT
This sequence comes from Argynnis bischoffii washingtonia, assembly GCA_033884665.1. Classification (NCBI taxonomy): domain Eukaryota; kingdom Metazoa; phylum Arthropoda; class Insecta; order Lepidoptera; family Nymphalidae; genus Argynnis; species Argynnis bischoffii. The sequence continues at coordinate 9,340,935 of CM066624.1, read as the reverse complement.
ACAAATTATTACGTTTATACTAAAAATGGAAAAAATAAAAACTATAAATTGACTTCCAAGCACTAAAAAGTAAAAAATAAATAAACGGGGGTATTCATTAACTATAGATACCTAATCAGATGTTTTCGAAGTAGGTGCCAGCCGATGCAAAGCAAAACAAATATAGGTATTTCGATACGTATAAATATGTACATATGTATATCACAAATTGATGTATAATATTTTTATTTATAATTAGAGTTCATACCTTGTCACATTTACATATTAGATATTCATATCTTAAAGCATTGTAGGCTCGTTCAGTTATTTTTTATTTTTATTGCTTGGAAATCGTTTTTTTTTTTGAAATAAGTAAAATCTGTAGAGGATGTTTTAACAAGCGTTATTTTGACACGTAATACATGCATATATTATGTTTTTAACTCCAATATGACTGCTAAATTAAGGTTAATAATATATAAGCCGTCATAAACTCCTCATAAGATCTCAATATCGATGTCGCTTTCTCGTCACAAAGCGACATTAGAGTTGTCGGCGACGGCACATTTCAATACCAAAACAAATCACCATAAAACATTGGCCGCTAAACTCCAAAGGCATGTCGTGAAATGTAAAATATTGCATTTAAAATCGCTATTAAACTTAATGCATTTCGCATGATCACTCATCAACAGTTTAGGACCTAACACAATAGCTGAAGCTATAAAACATAACATTGTATTTGAACGGTCTCCCGGAGGTGTTGAGAGAGCTGCGTGAAATATTCAATTATTGTGCGCGGGCGCATGTCTGGGGAAGGGGCGTAGGGAATGGCGGCCATCTTGATTTACGATCGAGCGTAAATTCTGAGTGACATTTGTGAGTGACGATGACTCGCATACTGCTTATGTACCACGAGTGACATGTTTTCAGAAGAGTCGATTATGTCAGACACATTACCGATGATGGGCCTTCGAATGTACCAATATACTCGTAGATCGTAGAGTATTTAAATACTAAATTTATTTTTTCTCTCAAACATGGACATAACCCAAAGTAATATTTTTCTAATTCAATTTAATAAAAATGGTTTGATCTTATTATTAACTGGAATAAGAATGTTAATTTTACGGAATATATCTCACTAGCAGCTTAGTTTCTATTTAGAGAGATTCATAAATTAAACTGACATCCCAATCAAATAGCAGGGAAAATGACCGAAAAGAAGAAATGCCACATTGTATGATGATGACCGCTATACAAAATGATTTGGTCACACTCTGGTCACGACGTTTACGTGCGGCCGCTTGTTTCTAATGTGAGCTCGTGTTGACTTTCGGGCAACTTTTTAAAGGAATTTGCGTAATGTTAAGAATTATTTATAAAATATTAGTAAAATATAACGAATTTAATTGATTTATATTTTAGGGTTTAATAATTACATTACAATCGTGTTTTTTAAACTGTCAATATATTTCTCACACTAAAGATATACTACATAAATTTTTACTTCTAGGACTTCATGGACAAAAAATATTAAAGGAGCAAGTTTAACATTTTTTATCCGTAAATACTAATCTATTGAGTCACCTGTTGTAGGATATGTCTAATAAAAACTAACGTGTTCCACTAAAGCTATATGTACACATCGATAATCTTTTTATTTTAAATAAAAATTAGTTCCAACAATATCGATGTCCAAAATTGGTGCACACCAGTGCTCAGCTGTCCGCTCTCATCACGTCGCATTAGCGTTGTGATGTTATGTCACAACCACTCCACTACTGGTGTCGATTTACGTTCTAACCAGATGATTACAAAAAATGCATATTATGCATCGAGAAGAACTTATTTTAGTTATCGATTTTATTTTTTAATAGCTTAGGAAACAGATTTTAGGGAAGAGGCTAAAAGTTATAAACGACGGAAGAAGTCTTTATTTTAAACCTGACGAAGACTTATGACTATGAAACGTAAAGTATTTAATATAAAATTTTAATATTTCTTTTATTATTTCGATACGTAAAATGTATTTGAATTGTGAAGCGTTAAATGTTTCTGAAGCTCATCTATTTATACTCGCGATACTCTTTGATACGTTTGAGTGAATATTAGAAACTTTTTGGCAGATGCCGGTCTAGAAGAAGGAAGTAAGAAAAGCAAAAAAAAAAAACTAAGAACATAAGATAGATTGCATGCAATAAGAATTACAGTTTAGCTAAAAAAATGTAGAAAATGTATAATTACTAATTAGTATTTAAGTAAATATTACAAAACTAAAATATTTCACTTTTGTTTTTAACTTTCCACGTTGTGGCTTTAATGCTTCTAACCAGCGTAAGCACAGCATTAATGGGTCAACAATATTAATAATTATGCAAATCAAGTTAATTGCGTAATTGTTTGATTAAAACTAATTGTTGTTATTGTTAGAGCAGCAGGTTTATCTAGAATGTTGCTTAATGCGTTTTTAAATGGTTTCCGAAAATGTTACATTTGCTATTAGGTTTGCATTGAATATTTCATTTATGTAGTGAATAGCAAATGACAAAAATTATGCCACCTCAATGTGGTATTGCTAAATAATACAAATTTTAAATAATTTTATCGATAATTTGAACAAAAAATTGAAATTATATAATATTTTATCCTTTAAATGTTTTTAAACATGTATCTACGTCTATTTGTTTGTTGTATAAAACGGATAAAGAAAACTCATACATTAACAACGTTACTACTAAAGTTAACCTTTGAAAGGAATTGGTAATAAAAAATTTACAAGTTTCCTAATATGTTGTCTTGATATAATTTTTAGTAAATATAATATACTATATACTTAACATTTTGTACATACACAAATATACATACACTAATAATAATTATGACTTATGTACAATAACCAAATCTTAGTGACTGAAGTGTGCCACGATTGCATGAAAATATACTATTTTTGATGATTATAAAAAATATACAAGCTAACATTAACAAATTAGTAGTAAAAGATGAAAAATTTGGAAAAAATAGAAGACTGTGTTTAATATGCAGAAAAATCTTTTTTCAAGATCTCACAAGTTAATATAATTACGATTGTTAGGTATATAACTACGATCGTTTACACACATTTAGAGGTTATTTGTTATGAAGACTCAATCATTGTTTGTTATAAAAATCTCCTGGAAACACGATACATGTTACATATAAAGCTACACAAGGACAAATACGTACGAGTATATATTATTTTATTTAGTACTGGCCAGTCGCAGACGTTGGTATCTGAGATTTTACAGCTTACAAGCCCATGAGGGCCGGTAATGGCGACGATGCGCGTATTACAATGGAACAGTAAAGCGCGAACGTCGTTTACAGCCTGCGGTTTGGAAATTAAAATCTGACGTTCTGATCTGTGATGGAGAAAGTTCATGGTTTTCTTTTAGACATGGATGGTATTTTGTATGTTGCAATATTTTTTCTAATTTTACCTGTTTTGTTACATTTATATTTAGTACTAGCGACTTACCCTGGCTTCGCTCGGGAGCGTTCCTAGGTACGTTTTATTTTTTATGACCGAAACCCTTATTCTTTTTCTAAAATAAAACTAAGGCTAAGTTACTCCTTTTAATATCAGCTACCTGCCAGTGAAAGTCCCGTTAAAATTGGTCTAGCCGTTTCGGAGATTAGCCGGAACAAACAGACAAAAATGTAAAAAATTGTGATTTTCTTATAGTTTTGACTTTACAAACAGACACTTCAATTTTATTTATCTGCATAGATTTGTTTGTTGGTTTAAAGAAATATTATTTATTAGTGATCGATTCGTTTTCAAATTGGTAATATTTTTGATTAATTATTTTTGCTTAATTTGATTTTTATTTATTTTCAAAGTCAATGTTTATAAAAAAGAAATAAATAAAAAGTAATCAAATCAGTAACCGTATTTTTGCGATAAAATCTCTCCCATGATCATAATTACTTAAAGTATTCGGAACGTCGGGAACCAAAAATCAAAATAAATCCGCAAAACAATCATAGAGATAGATTTATTTAAAATGTTAAATATTCGCGTAAATCTAAGAAATTATTATATTAAAGATGTCTTGCCAAGAAAACGGTTGTGCAAAAAGTTCTATTAATGTGGTAGGTACCAACTGAAATGAAATGCGAGTAAAGGAACCTAGATATATACTTATATTTTTTTATAAACAACCAGCAACATTATTTTCGTATATTCATATAGTTAACTTCAAGTGTTTTGACCACTACTGAAGTTGTAATCGTTACTTTTCACATCCATGATTGGCGTTATGCTAAACATTCCTTACCGCAAACGATTATTTTGTTTATTGCAACTAATGCTGAAGAGGATTTAATCGCTAGATCGTTAAGCCGTTCAACTTTTTTCTTTCACGTTTTTCCATTATAAGAAATGACGAAGAAAATTTTATGGTATTAATTTTTTTTATTCATATTCATAGTGAATACCATTTCTTTTATGAATGAAAAAAGTTAATATATAACGTACGAATATATGAATGTGTTATTTTACTACAGAACTCGGAGTCGTGTTTTGATGGTATACAGTTTCTTAAGTGAGCCTTAGTACTATTGGTAAATTAATTCTGAAATTACGCAATTACCATATATTTGCGTTCACGATATTTCATTATTTTGTTTGATATTCGTATTTTTGGGTAAGAGTAGCGATTTACTCTCGCTACGCTCGGGTTCGTCCTTAGGTACGTTTTAATTTTTTTGAGCGAAACCCTAATTCTTTTTCAAAATAAAAGTAGCCTAAGTTGCTCCTTATAATATCAGATATCTGCCAGTGAAAGTCTCGTTAAAATTGGTCGAACCGTTTCGGAGATTAGCCGGAATAAACAGACGGACAAAAATTTTAAAAATTGTGTTTTTCTTATAAGTACCATATATAATTCCATATGCATTTAGTATAAAGCTGTTGTTTTGATATTACAAACAGACACTTCAATTTTCATTTATCTGTATAAATGGTGATACAGCTTTTTAAGCAATTTGGCGAAAAATTACTTCTGCTAGACCATCTCAAAATAACTATGGTATTAGCAAATTCACTTATTGAACTATTTTTATTAGAAAACGTATTATATGTTAAACTGTTTATTTAAACTATTATTTAGCTCACATCTACCTTCTTTGCATTTTTCAACAGAAATCGTGAAAATAGAGTCATTTTAGAAGATACCGAGAATCAATAATTCCACATAGTATCTAGCCATGACTAACTGACGTAAATTGACGATTAAAAGTGTTTCACCAAAATATTTTTTATGTACACTATGATTGTTACGAATTTAAATCTCAAGTTGAGATTAACGGTTATAAGTTTGTCTGTTTGTTTGAAACACGTGGCTGGTCTTTAAATTCGTTAAATTCTTTCTCTACTTCATAATTAAAAGTAAAATTTGAATTGTATTTATTGATAAACTTTTAAAACTTTTAAATATTTTATAAACCTTTAAACATGAGTAATAAATATGCAATCAATCTAAGCCTTCAATGCAAATGCGCGACACAAATGTCCAAATGTGGCGTAGAGTCGTTATTACAGACACGTTTAACTAATACAGCATAGGATAATAATTGGTTAATCTAGCACGGACGGTTTGTAGGTTTACCAACTTTTATGTAATCATATTAGGGACACAGAATCTCTCTTTGGATATATTCATCAGAGGGCTAAAATCAAATTAAAATATACTACTAAATTGCATTAACAGAGATTAAAAACAATTTTTTATATTAAATTTAGTGAACGTAATTTGTCAAGTAAGTAAATATAGGACGGTCTCGGATACAAAGTACGTTTGGAAACCTAGTTAAATCAGAGAGCTGGCCATGATTTGCTATCTTAATCTAGTATAGGGCTTATGTACTTTATCGTGCGCTTACACACAAGTGTATTGCTTCTTAAAATATATAGATTATATATTTGTTTTATAGAATAACGAAGTAAATAGAATATTATAATATTTTCTTTACCGTACCAAGTTTTTTAATATGTACATTTAAAATCATTATAAATAGGTAAAGTAGTGAAATATTTTTAAAGTGTCCTCACTATATAATGTTATAACAAAATATTACTCAACATGATATTCAAAATATAAGCAAAAAAAATCGATTAGCAGATACACGTATATATAATATCACATGAATATATATGTATATAAATACATACCTCTACCACTTCTGCCAACAAATCGCAGGTCATTAAACTTGGCGACTCTATTCTTCATAACGGCTGTGTTGTTTCTCAATTCGGCGGAGCAGTTCTCATCGTTTCCAGCTCTAACAGTAACTTGAGTACCGTCCAGTACGTCGCCAAGAGCTACTACCTTGAACCCACCAGGGAGCGTTTTGTTGGAACGCCAGTGTAGTGGTAGCTGCGAGCACATATAGTCTGGACTGCCGGTCCGTACTGAGGACAAAAATTTTATATCATTTGATAATACTTGAATGAATGAATTAATGAATAACTCTTTATTGTAAACCCAAAAAATACCAGCAAATATATATATCTATCTAAAAATCGATGTGTAAATGTATGGACTCCAAGACGGCTAGAGCGATTTTGATAAAGTTTTCAGGCAATCTTCAGATTAGCTCAGCTAGTGACTCTTTGTAACAATTATTTGTAGTGACTGAATGACATATTACTTATTAGTAGTGACTGTATTTGAACTTGACTGAAAATGAACTGAATTTCATTGTTCACCTTCTGGCGCCGTTATCAGATCGGCTCGTTGGTGGCAATTAATTATATTTTAATAATAGATAATATAATGTATTTCACATATTTTGTACTTACAAAGTTTCAAACTAGTACGAAATTAAAAGAAGGTTAAATTTTCTTCTAAGACTTAATTACATAGTTACTTAAGTGTATTTAAGTATAGTGAAGCTAATGAAATCACGATTGAAGCCTAAAACAAACCCATTTTACTATAAAATTTAGTATCTTTTTGCAATTCATGATTTCAAAATGATGCAGAATGGTGTAGATTGCATTAGACATTGTGCCGAAAGTCACGTATACGAGACTTGGATATTTCTAATTTTATACAGAACCCAGAATTTTCTTAAGTTTCTTTATTTGCTCTGTTCTTTTATTATATTGTATTTAGCCCTTTTTCACAACCCACTGCTGGGCAAGGGCCTCCCTTCAATACGAGGGGGATAAGGCTTTTGTCCACCATGCTGGCCAAGTGCAGGTTGGCGAACTTCACATGTCTTTTGAAAACTTGCTAGATTTTCTCAAACACGCAGGTTTCCTCACGGCAAGACAAGTGGTAATCATGTTGGAAATAATTTACACATGAAAATCAGAGGAGCGAGACACGGGATTTGAACATGCTTCACTTGGTTTCCCAAATGAGCACAGAGTTAGCACAGGGTTTTACTATATATTTAGAAAAAAAGCACATCATAGACGAAGCTTCTTAAAAGCTTATCTTTTTCACACATGCTAAAAGCTCTATCAGTAGTTGTTAAGTAAAGTCCCTAACTCGGTCAAAACAAACATAATAATCATAATAATAATTACAATAGGCGAATAATCTAACGCATGTTAAACAGTTAATTGGAAATACCATAAAAATTAGATTAAACGAGGAAAATCAATTTATAATTTAGTTTATAATATAGCTCATTGCACTTTGTGTCGTCAGGTCATATTTGTATTAAAAAAGTAATTAAAATAAGTTTTGATAAGAACAAATAATGCATATTAATGCATTATTGAATTATCAAAGGGAAAATAATTCTATTTATGTACGTACATACATACATACATACATTCATAAAAATTAAATACATTCAGTACAGGGATAGGTACATCCCTGTGTATCTTTTTCTAATACACTAGCAACTCACCCTCGCTTTGCTCGGGTTCGTCTTTAGTGCCGTTTTAACGGTTAATATGGAATAGATATACTATATACATATTATATGATATATAGCCTATACCCTCCCTCAATAAATGGACTATCTAATGCAAAAAGAATTTTTCAAATCGGATTAATAGTTCCTAAGATTATCGCGTTCAATCAATCAAACAAACAAACTCTGCCTCTTTATAATATTAAATATAAATTTATTGCTAGATTTTTTTACCAAAAAAGCTTATCGCGAATTCGATAATAACATACGATTTGTTATTAGGAGGACATAAGTGAGGACCGTCATTCAATACTAGTACTGAAAAGTATATTATTCATGTATTAAGATTTATGTAATATTTTTAATTAGCATATCAAATACTTTGATTATATTTAGATGTGGTTAAACACTTTCCATCGAATTTCTTAAAAAATAGCGGTATCTGGCGTGAAAAAACCATTAATAGTTTAACTGTGGTTTCTCTATTTACGGAAGCTCGGGCTATGTACAAATTATAGGCCACAAGTAACTGCGGTTGACGCTTGATAAAGGGCTGTGGATGCGTCTCTACTTCTGTGATGAGACTCACAATGTTTTAGGAAAGCTGGTAAATTGATTCACTGTAATTTAATAAAATTACTTTTATATTGAAAAAAGTTATTACATTTTCTATTATCCTATACATTCTTTTAATAAGCATAGTGTTTTATACAAGTTGTGGGGTATAATATAATAAATATACAAGTTTTTTTTATTATTATTAATATTTACTGACAATAGGAAATTTAGTTATTTATACATAAAAAACCAATGTACACTTAATTATTTCCAAACAAGTCATGTCCGCATCGAATAGTGGTAAGAATGCTAGCCGCACCCCACCAAATGGCAATGCCGATTCTTTGGGCGAAAAACGAGCCAGCTTTTCTGTCTCCAGTGGAGGCGGTAAGACGAGGTATTATATCTTTTAATAAGTGATTAGCACTTTGACTCCATTTTTTTATAACGTTTGGAAATGCATTTAGGCATACCACCTGCGTTCGTACAGGTCGTTATGTGTGATTCACCGGCTTAAGAGAGGCACTTTAACTCCATGGACCAAGGGATTTCTACAGCAAAAGTTCTTTATTTATCTATAATCAAAGTCTCAATTTCAACTTTAAGTACATATATGCTTAGTTCCAAACAAGCTTAATTTAGTTATTTTATAAGTAATTTTTAAATATTTACTGACGTTAATTGCCTAATTTATTAATATCTTTTTTATTTGCATAATTAGCTTTTGAAAATTTTTCTTGTATTTGGTACCAGCTTTTCAGGGAACGACTGTAGTTCTAAAGGCCGTTTGTACAGAACTTGACTTTCTTTTTACAATAAAATTTTTGGTGAATTTATATATCATTAGTATGCCAGTGGAGTTGGGAAATGTTCAGGGGTAGTTTAAAGGGAAATGAGCAATGGATCATTTGAATATCTCTATATAAAAGTAATGAAATGAATGATTGGACCACTTCAATATTGTTTTTTAAATATTTGGTAACCTTGACCTAATACTGCAGCGTCACTTGGAATCTGCAAGATACATAATTCTTTACTACTAAATACTTGAGTGATATTATGTTTAAGCTCATTGAAATGGCCCCATTGAATAGGTTTTTGTGTTGGGGGTTTTTTAATCTTTAATTTAATTTCTAATTACTATAAATTAGAAACGAAAATATATTACGTTATTGTCGTCGTATGAGCCATATTTTTGATTTAAAAGGTCCACCTAAAGGTACATACGTATGTACTTGTAACTCGACACACTCGATTTCTAACAATTCTCCGAATTTTTCTTTATTATTCTATTATTAATTTTCGCGAATTAAAATATGCATCATAACATCCATCTTTAATTAAATATTTATAAGATTTTCATAATTTTCTAAAATATTAAAATTCTGGACATGTTTAAATGGTTTACGTTAGCGAAACACAAATAGAAGTTACTTTAAGCTCTACCTTTGATTTGAGGTCCCGCGAACTTCCACACTATACGCGCCATCGCAAATAGATTCAGTGAGGGACAGATATGGAGGGCTTGTGCTACCTCTGACCTCATTAGCTTGCATTGAACAGTCTCATTACCATGAGTGCTTTTACGCCCCATACTCGACTAATTGTCGCTAATTGTAATGTTCTTTGTTAATGGAAATAACACCAACAAAAAGATGTGAACATATAAATAAATCTTTTTTAAATAAAGCATGGAACATGATATGTTACATACGAGTAAATAGGGGAATAACTTGAAAACAAAGCAGGCGATAATATTTTTTAAGATCGTGGTACTTTTAGTTTCAGTTTATTTTAGAAGGATTATACCATATAAAGTTTACTGTGACATACAACTTTATACGTTGCCCAAATATTATCAATTTTTTCAATGCACGGGTGTCTACTTAAAAAAAAATGTATGTCCTGTTGTAAACATCTAATAAAACTAATTTTTATATTCTTAATTTTAACGAAAAATAATACTAAAATATCAAATAGAACAAAAATAATACTAAAATATCAAATAGAACAAAAATAATTCAAAAAGTTTTTTTTTGCAAAATATTCGCAGTAAATTAAGTTAAATACAACAAACCCTATATACACTTGAATGTAATGTTTAAAAATAGAATAAAATTATACAGTATATACCTAAGTGTTCTATGACTATAAAGCTATCAAGGAAATTCTTTTTTTTAAACTACTAATTGTTAGTGTTAATTGTTGCTTTTAAATTGTGTATTTAGCTTCATTTTATATAATTTAGAATATTTTATACATTTAGAAATGCGTTGATGTCTTTTATAAGAAGCGGTATTATCTAAAGCATCATTAAAACGTACATTATTGTGAAATTATTTTTTTAATATTACGAAAAAAAAGAGTGATCTTTTCAATTTAAAACCTCTTATTTATGTAGTTATTAATACGAAGGAGATCTAATAATAAAGTATTTAGTAGTACTGTTGGATATTTTTATTTACTGTTTATAGAAAATGAATTATAATACAACTAGTTTCTTATTTAAATTAAAATAGAAAAACCCAGTATGGGTTTTTACGTTCCACGAAACAAGGTTATAATTAGATATTTATGGATCCTGGAAATTTTGTGGAAACTTTTTAAATCTAGGTCTACTGAAAATTTGTTAATATCAATGATTAATGTTTGATTCTTTCTATGATAATTTAAATATAGCACTTATTGGGTTATTTCATAATGACTGAAACACTTCGCTTTTTAAAAGAACCTCCTTTATAACAAACATATAGTTAAAAGATTTTTAATGATTTTTTTATTTACTTAAATATATATTTAAAAAAATCATGGCATTTGTCATATTAATAATTAGTTTTAGTTACTTCAAGTTTAATAAAATCTAATCTATTTATTTAGGTAATATTAGAAAAAATGTACTTAAGTGATTTTTACAATGTGGCTCTTTTCATCATACATCGTTAAAATTTATAGTCCACTAATACTCGTAAATAATAAATATATCGCAATTATCATTGTATTGTAATCTTTTTTGAGCATTTTCCTTGATTGTGCATCTTTATAATTTTACTAATATAAAGAAAATTATATTTTCCTAACTAGCTTTATGTGTATTAGGTATTGATGATTTTGTTTAGTGGTTTATTATAGAAAGTCTCACCGAGGTCAGGATGTTCGCCAAGCGTTTCGTCGATGATGGACTGGAGCCACCAGGGCTCGAGTTCAGCCATCTCGCGGCGCCGACGGCCCCTGGACTCGTACGGCAAGTGCATCCTTTACTGCAGCATCACCCACCTTCGTCGTCCTCTGTTACACTTTTGGACCTCAAACTTCTACAGATTCAACAACTCTCTAAATTAGTAATTGAGTTTCAATAAAATAAACTTCTTTTGTTTTGTGATGATTGATGTTATGGCTAGTCGACAGTTTATACACTTTCTCTGCGCTTGCGCACGACCTTTATGCCGATGAGTAATATATTGTCACATTCAAAACCTTCAAAGAACTTTTGGCGCCGATCCAAAATTTTTACACACTTTATTATTCATCAGACTGTCACTTCTTACAACTTTTGTTTAACATTACAGAGTATTTATTAGTTGTTAAAAATATTAGAGATCTTCGGTTTTGTTTTGATAGTAGTTTATTTATTAATATATTTATTTATTAAATAGGTATATTAAGCAAACTGAACAAACAAGTCACTCACGTTTTAGAGTACATTCAACGAAACGATGTAAACAATCACGGACATTAACATAATTTTTCCTTAACTCAGTATTTACGTATACTAGCGGGAATCAGGGCAGACCTTGAGGTTTGTTTCAACTTAACTTTCGTCATTTTATGTGAGTCACGACTCAAAGAGGTCGGTGCGGAACTATCCAAAATATTTTCTAGCATTCGGAGTCGTATCCTAGTCAGAAGTTCTTAGAAGCGCGCGTAGTCTCAACAATATCTCCTCGTGCGGACACGCACGTTCTGTCAATATCAGCTGAGCGACTTAATTATTCAAGATATTTCCCCGCGCTGTGCGTCAGCGCCGGTTTCCTAATCGAGAGTTATATTTTTTGCAAATACGAGCGTAAGTCCCGCGGACAGGTATTTACCGCGTACGTACCGTGAGATTATGAGTCACGCGTCGGTGCGAGATACACGCGTGTTCACCGTTCGCCCGGCACTCTACTACTGAGCCGCCGCCATTCTGTCACTCGCTGCCTCATTCTCTGCGGACAATCTGCGGTCTGGCCACGCTTCATTTGCCGGGAAAATATGCGCCGCTCTCCTCTCGCTCGAACTTATGCCACAATGCAGTAGTGCGAGTGAAACGTGCACAAGTTTTATGTGATCAAACATTTTTGTTTGGGTCCATTGTTGAAAGGGAAATAATTATGTTTTTCATTCTGAAGTCTAGCTTCATATCTCGCTCTTGTGCTCCAATAGATGCGGTCAACGCCGAGAGAGACGTCTATATAAATTAGCTCTAGTCTTCTAATTGTCAATAAAGTTTCAGTAAGATAAGTAAGCCTATATTCAGCTTGTTGACTAATTAGTTTTAAGATTGAATGTGTTGCGTAATTTGTCATTTTAAAGGACCTGATAACTTTAAAACTTGACTACATTACCGTTTGTTTAATGATATTGCTTTATAGGTAGAATAAAAAGTAATAATTAAATCATTACTAATAATAGGGATAGTATAAATTGTTATATTAAATTGCGTAGAGTTTTGGGTAGAGTAATGTAGAGTCAGTGGTTTACAGTTGAATGGCTCCAATAAGCGGTAAGATAAGTGTTGTATAGTTATCTTAATGTGTCGTAGGTTGCACATTTTCCGCGGGGAGTACTCAAGACGGGTGGGCGTGCGACTGGGCGTGGCGGCCCGCCCCACCCGCGCTCGCAAGACGCGTTGCGGGAAAAATTGACGCACTTGTTGAGTGGGAACCGGGACTGTCTTGACGAATACTTGTTACGTCCAGATTGAAAAACTTTGTGAAAATTCACCTTGTGATGTTAGTTGTTGTGATGCTTTAAATGTTAAGGATGGATGATATAATGTGAAGTTTAGTAAATTTGTGAAATTTAAATTATGTAAGACGCACGCAAATTTTAAAACTTTGAACTTTGAATTATCAAGCTACCACGACAAAAATAAAGTAGGCAAAAACATATATAAGGCAATTATTTACCGTTAAAAATATTAAAAGACCTTATTATTTTTTAACGCATTTTTATGTTATTTTAAGGTGAAGGTTTCATTATTGGAATATAAATACAGTTAAATAAATTTCGGCTGGATGTTGTAAATTATATTGATATTGTGATATTGTAATGTATGCTTGGTTGCATTTTCAACGATGTGTATTAAAAACGCTCTAAATATTAATTATACATTTATTCACCGTCCACGAAAATCGAATCCAAAGTGACTAGTTAGTTCCATAATCACATACCTACCACAAATAAAGCAGCGATAGAAGATAATTTTTAAATCAAACGTATATAATATGTTAGTTGCAGAAATATTATACCTAAGACTAACGACTCGCTTCACCTGTGTGTTTTGTATCTTTAATTATAAATACAAGCAACGCCAGCTAGGTTCTTTAAATTTTATAGTCTATCTGTATACTAAACTTCATCAGATTTATCCAAGCGTTTCAGCGTTTAAGAATAACAAACATACACACATATATTCACATTTATAGTAATAGTATGATCATGTGGGTACCTCATATATACTTAACTATAGTAATCATTTACGGGATAAGTTAGCAAACCCCGAGATTGACTGCGCGACACTTACCAACCGTGAAGCACCCGTGCGGTTGCGGAACGGGACCGCACAATCGAGCCACCTTCAGTATGTAATCATTCAATTAAGTGACCGTTTTCAGGATATTTTAAAGTCGTGCGTGATTATTAAGTAAAAAAAAAAATATTACAAACATTTTTGTTACGTTTACGTTTGATTATGTAAAATTATATTACCCAAATGAAGCATTTGAGCGTCTATGAAAAAGCATTTTATAAATTTAAAATAACATATTTTCACAGATAGCGATTCATCACAATTTTTAAAAAGTTTTGTAGTTGAAGTTAACCTTTAAATCTAAATTATATTTTCTTTATTGTGGTAAATAATGGAATGGAAATATAATCTACAGTTAAAGGTGTTCTATAAAATATTTATTCTAAGATATGCTATAAATTTAAATAAAAAAAACTTACTATAATATGTATCTGGTTTTATTTAATCCATGAGTCAAGTACACTTGAAACCAAATTACAAGAAATAATGTCGTCTCAGACCTTATTGTCCTAACAACAAAACCAAAAGAGATTTTAATAGAGAATTACTCACTTTTAAATATCAATTCTATTGGAATAAAATCACATCTTATTTTAAACATGCTTATGCTTAAATATATATTTTATCTATGTATCATTTATCTTAGAAATAAAGATTTGTTTTTGAAACAGAGGAAAAATCTCCCTAAAGCAAAGTACAAGTATTGATAGTTTGCACAGATAGGAACTAAAGGTAGATATTTCTTTAAGATAAATATAGGTATATGTTCCAGTTCAATATATTTAATATTTTTTTGATTGTTAAAATCTTATTTAAAGAAAAAAAGAAAGATCCATCTTTCTCATCTTTAAAATATATTATTTTTTACACAATATTTGACGATATTTCACAATAGAAGCTCCACAAAAACTTAAACAAGCTTATAGATACGTAGGAAGTAAGCAAGTTGTAATGCGACTTCAATAATAATTTTTGTTTATTAGCTGTTAACTATAAAGTTTTTGTTTATGTAGTGTGTGTAGAACTACAGTATATATAAAAATAAAATGTAAAAAAGTCAATAATTCTGCTAAGTATTTGATTATGGATCACCGGCTCTAGTGTGATTTAAGATATTATAATTTTCAGTTTAATCAAACAAATTACCAATGAAAAAAAATACGAAAAGAATAAGTAGATTTTAAATAAAACTATCTTTTTGGATTTTTTCGCGGATTTATTTTGATTTTTGGTTCCTAACGTTACATGTCCAAAGGTACTGGTAAGCAAGACGGCAGTAACCACAAAATTACATAACACATATAACCTTACAATATTTGTTAATTTTAATTTTAAACACTTTTTTATAATTTTAATAAGTTTTATAATTGAATGTCGAAATTTATTTATTTTAATTGTAATGACAGGCACTATGCTTAATGCCTATATTATTAAAAGTAAAAATTATGTTTCCAGATCAAAATTCAAATTTGAATTTGAATTTTTATATCAACTTTTTGTAAGACACTATGATATGAATACAAAAAAAAACTATTAAATAAGATACATTATTCTTATTGAGTGGGACCAGTTGATTAACTAACTAATATTAATGTTTCCATTATTAATATTACGATTTTTCATTGATTGGACTTAGAATGTGGTTATGTGAAAATATTTTTAAATTGCAATAAATATATCTTTAATAAAAATTACTTAGAGCTATGTAAGCGCATAAAAGTCGACCAAAATAAAGCGAAACCTACAAAAAAATATACAGTACTACCTTGAAGTCAGTTAAAGTTATGAAAATAATGATATGCTTCTCTTCTTTGAAAATCCATTTTCAATACACTTATTGTTCTGTGTTGAGGGTCGCCCAGAGACCACGTGGCATAATTATCGACTGTAGCGAGGGCAGTGGTGTTTGCGATGTGTGGTAGGCATTCAATTAGATTTTCTAAGTTAAATATAGGTTACTGTGTATATTTACTCTTTTTTTTTATAATAAATTTTAAAAATCATCTTTCATCTAAATCCAATTTTCGTTGTAGGTATGCATGAAGAAGTAACTAAATGTATGCATGCTTACATATTTTGCTTTTTTATTTATAAATAGCGGCTCACCCTTGTTTCGCTCGGGTTCGTCCCTAGGTACGTTTTAAAGATTAATATGGAATTCACTCCCTTGGATAGTAGCATGATAATATATAACCTATAGCGTTCCTCAATAAACGGGCTATCTAATGCAAAAAGAATTTTTCAAATTGGATATTTAGTTCCCGGGATTAGCGCGTTCAAACAAACAAACAAACTGCGTCATTATAATAATACTACTGACTCACCCTCACTTCGCTCGATTCCGTCCCTAGACCCTTGCTTTTACTCATGTATGGAAGTCTGCTCGATTTGCTGACATTTATGATTACTGCTCCGCTTCCTTGGGTATAAATCCTTCCTGTATGATAAGAATATGTAGCCTCAATAAATGAACTATCTAATGCAAAAAGAATTTTTCAAATCGGATTATCATTTCAAATCGGATGGTTCCTGAGTTTAGCGCGTTTAAACAAACAAACAAACTGTGCCTCTTTATAATATTATATAGTATAAATAATGTATTCAGCCCTTTTTAACGTCCCACTGCTGGGCACGGGCCTCCCTTCAAGACGAGGGGAATCAGGCCATAGTCCACCACGCTGGCCAAGTGCGGATTGGCGGACTTCACATGTCTTTCGAAAACTTGCTAGGTTCTCTCAGACATGCAGGTTTCCTCACGATGTTTTCCTTCACCGTAAGGCAAGTGGTAATCAAGTTAGAAAATGATTCGCACATGAAAATATCAGAGGTGCGAGACCCGGGATTTGAACCCGCTTCACTCCGTTTCCCAAGCGAGCGCGCTACCACTGGGCTACCACTGCCTTAAATATATTGTATAAATAATAATATGATTAAATAAATAAGTATTACTTGTTATGGAGGTTATTTACTGTCATGTACAAGTACCTACGTAATGAGGCATGTGAAAATAGTATTAACTATTGTCTGCACTATTCGTAAAATGATAGTTTCAAAAGTTGGTTATTAGAATTTTACACTGGCACGTTTTGAAGACATGAAGACATTAACAAGAAAATTCAATTTAAGAGACTCTCCCAGTAGAGTAGTTGCGCGCTGTATTATCATTAAGATATAAGGTATTTATGCAGCTGAGATTTTACAATCATTTTATAAAAATTATAAATAAGACTACATATAACATAAATAAATTAAAAATAATATTTGTATTTAAAATAAGTATTTCTTCTATATTTAACCTGCCTATACTTTAATCGAGTTATAAGTTCATTCTAACATTAAAAAACCTCTTAGTTCACTTTTTAGTTTGACTTAGGAATAATTAATAATACATGTATTTGGATTGATGATAACTACGAAAACAAAAGTGAAATATCAAAACCAAGTGTCATTTAAAATTTTAGTTTCTACAAAAAACATTTTTAATTTTTATATTAAAGATTTGGCATTGATTTTAATTAGTACAGTCTATACACTATGTCGAAATAGTTTACATATCAATAGTAAACGCTCAATCGTTTACGCACATCCACACCGTCATATAGGCCGCCAGCTATGGAAATTGTAAGGGAAATTGCAAGGGCGAGCGCTGTCTATGAATTCCTGCGGCGCCTAACAAGCTTGATTGTTTACAAACAAACGCGTACGTAGCCATAACGTAGTCACTGTCAGTGCTATGTGGTCGAGAAATGTTTACTAAGTCTATTGTTCAACATATACGTGCATATATCAAGTAGGTACATTTATTTATGTAAAATCGATGTGTGTATGTATGTTCCCTATGGACTCTAAAACTGCTGGAGTGATTTTGATGATTTTTTTAGGCAATCTTCAGATTGGACCAGTGGGTGATCTTGTGAAGTTTCGTAGTGATCGGAAGTTTGATCTCCGGCTAAGCTGCGGGTACTGCTATACTCGCAGCTTAGCCCGCAGTAGTCGATATATATTATAAAATTGTAACTAAGCCGAATCTGTATATTACATATTTTTTGGAAAATCTTATTGAAATTGACATTATTATCAATATAGAGGCCGAATCTATAGTTTTTAAAATTTTTGTCTGTCTGTCTGTTACCGCATCACGGAAAAACCACTGGAGGGATTTTGATGAATTTTGGTATGATGATAGCTGATTATCCGGGTTAACATATAGGATACTTTTCACTGCGAGAAAATATCTCATCTCTGAGAAATTTATATTAAACCTTAAAACCTAAGTAGCAACGAACCCGAGCGGAGCGAGGGTGAGACAAAGTGTTATAATAAAATTATAGCGAGATCTTAGATGTTAACATTTTGTAGTTTTAAAAACTAAATCTACAGAAATAAATTTTTTGACTATCTAGTTTTAGTTTTTATCACATATCACTATGATTTAAACTTTTTACACTCAGGCAGATTTTATGGAATAATAGTATTAGCAGCGACTCTTTTTTTTTTCTTTTTTTTTGCACGTTGGGAGGGATTATTAGCGATTCTGGCCGAGTTATAGATTTATGTGTATTGTATAGCCACTAGCCTATAAGAACTATATGTTTTAGCACCAAAAACATAAGCTTAGATAACCTAACCTTTAGACCTATCTAATTCGGTTCTATTGCAAATTTTGTTCCTAACTAACTTTTCTTTCTCATAAACTATTTACCTGCCAAATTTCAGCTTCATCAAGCAGTTTTAGAGATTTCGTATTTAGTCAGTGAGTGAATAAGTTATATTTTGCTTTTATATAGGCGTAAAAATCTAAATCTAAAATGTAAATTCTAACTCTATATCTCGCTAATAAGAAAGACATAGCTGAAGACTTGAGAAAGCATTAAGGGTACAAGTAAAATTAAAGTGAGTTAATATGAAAGAAAGTATTACAGCCGGGTGCGCCTCATCCACGTCTACCCCACACGTCCAGCACGATTACTATCTAGATTTCTTTGTTAATCGACTGTATGGATTAAAACTGTGGTATTAGTGCAAATATTAATTGGATCAATTATCAATTTCTCTATGTGATATGTAAATAGTTATCTACTATCTAGTCCTAATTTCAGTGATCTGCTTTTGGGAGTAGGTGCCTGTCCCCGCGTCTCTACTTTCGTGGTAGGCACCCTGACTATAATGCCTAATGCGTTAATCCAAATATAAGCTATCTTTTGCAATTATATTATTGGTGCAATTATGTTCCAACTAGAGTCTCTGATAAGATTCATTGTACGATTATATTATTTTCTAGGTCTCTTATTGGAGAACAACATTATTTATACCTACTTTATAGTTTACTAGAAAAATACAAAAGAAAAGTAGGTATAACACAAAACAGATTAAAATTTTATAATAATGTTTTAAGTTATCTTTAATCGATTCTAAAATGTCTAAATATCGTATAAACATTTTACAAACTTTAATCTGTAAATTGTTATAATGTTCTTATACGTTTATCACGCCAACGTAGTTTATTAAGCCACCATGCGTGACGTACGCCAGACTGATTGTGAGACGATCATCTTTATTCCATTTGTACCACCTTTGATTTTAACAGACTACGGAAATGCTGTCAAGTGTAGGTATTGTTTACCAAAAAAATATTAATTTTCATGTTGTGCCGTTTCGAAGTAAGCACTGTAGCGCCATCTCGTGGCAAATCTGTTATAACTGTTTCCCCTGAAGTTGTATTCCGACTGTTATATAAAAAACTGGGTGCTATCTAGATGTCTCCGTTAGTTGATTGTATGAATTAAAAGATTGTAGTATTAGTGCAAGTATTATTTAGTCTATAAAATTTATATAAATATTCTTGCACGAGTGGAGTCTCCGTGCAAGAATAGCACCTATGGTCTTTGAGGTAATTTGTGTTGCCATTTAATAACATGTGAGCAACACTGCATAATATAATGATCGACAACTTCTTTATTATAATGAACGTCGGAAAATGGGGGATGTTATAAATAAAAACACAATAAATTGCGTCAAATAATTTAATGTTTTATTAAATTGTAAAACTCAATCGAGGCAGTTCTTACCACTATGAATATAATGTACTAGTTTTAATTTTTTCCGAAATCATGTGAGAATATTGAATCTTTTAGTCAATCTCAGCTTTTCTGGGTACTAAGATTAGCTATTCTGAATACACAGTAACGGTAAAATTTAATTATTTTACATTTGTGAATACTTTCATCTATACTTCAATAAACATTATAATATGTAGAATAAATGTATAATATGTGACGTTTTTGATCGAAATTAAATGTGCTAATTGCCGGTATATAAACCAAATGTAAAATACCATATAATCATTTTAATTAATTTATAAATCTACTAGCCACTTACCCTCGCTCCGCTCGGGTTCGTCCCTACTTACGTTTTAATGTTTAGTATAGATTTCTCAGAGATGAGATATTTTCCCGCAGTAAAAAGTATCCTTTATATTGACCCGGATAACCAGCTATCATCATACCAAATTACATCAAAATCCTTCCAGTAGTTTTTCCGTGATGCGGTAACAGACAGACAGACAAAAATTCTAAAAACTTTAGATTCAGCCTCTGTATCGATAATAATATCTATTTCAATAAGATTTTCCAAAATGTACAGATTCGGCATAGTTAGAATTTTATTATATGTATAGATAAATGTCATTTATTTACGTATGTACCATTTGAAAAGAAATTAAGAATTGAATGAAGTAAATGAGCTAGAATTAAATGTACAGAATAATTAAGGGTTGTTATTGACACACGTCGCGCCGCTTTGTTTACGCTTAAATTAATCCGCTTAGACATCTTTAACGTCCAGTTCTTTTAATTAAATTGTCTGACCGTTTTAATGAATGTTGTATTAAAAAAGAGTTTTTAAACTCAGTTTATATGCTTAAACACAATCAAAATATTAATTTTAGTGGATAGTGGAAAATATTTCTATATAATTTCTATATAAATAAGTTTTTGAAAAAAAAATCAAAGCTCTTAAGCTCGGAATGGTAGCTAGGGTTCATCTAGCCTGAATTCTATAATTGGATAAAATTCTTTAATCGTCGAACGTGAGATTATATCATTAATATTTGAAGCAAAAAAGAAAGTCACAGAAAATAAAACCAAAGAAAAAAACATGGATTAAAGTCTGTGGTGTTCGTATACTCATTTAAAAAAATAAAAAATATTAATGGTCATCACTCAAAATGTTTTATATAAAAATAATATAGCATTACATCAAAATTTATAAATACATACACAGATTATAATAGCATGCGCACATAATTTGATGTATTTAATTATGGCGTTACTCAATAGATGGCGTGTGAAAGGGAATCTAATTTTTATTTCGCTTTAAAAATTTGTTACTTCAACTGAACCAATTGAAGAACCTTGCTTCTTCTCCATTAATTAATGTATTATCACTTAGCATGGCATTAATATAGAGTTTTTAAAGGTACAATATACTTTACGATCTGAAACAGACTACTTTTGACGTAGCGTATCCAAGAGGAGGATATATTTTCAACCGACTCAATTCGCCTGTATTTTTTTTGAAGTGAAAAGTTCTATAGGCAGGTTTGGATGAGGAGTATATCCATGTAAGTCGTCATCGACATGGTCACGTGGCGTGTTAACGCTAACACTCAGAAACGATAGATGTCCAAACCAGATAAATGTAAACAGTTTTAATTTACAAATTTTAATTTAAGATCAAACAAATAATTTGAATATCCAAAAATAACAACTGCTTGTTTATACTTTTAAGTTTTCACTATTATCGGCAGTCCTCATAACTGCTCTATTTTATTCATAGTGATTAGTGGCTAGCATGTACGGCCGCAGATCCGGTCCTAGGTTCGAGTCCCGGGTCGGGCCAAAATCAGTTATGGAGTATTTTTGTCAAAGAAATTCTCAGTGACATGAAATGGTAAAAGTCATTCAAATTTGCATATCTTAAATTTATTTTCACATTTTAGTGCAATTATTTTTTATACAAAAAAATTTGGCAGTGTTCGTAGCAACGCCATCTATCGTGTAATTAAGTAAAGAAAACACGAAGAAAAGTCCCAATAGACTATAGGGAGTGTGCGCGAATTATAGTGGGCAGCACTTCTGTCGAAAATAGTAAGAAAACCATAGTATGTAAACAGTGTAATAAATAATATTAGTTATGCCTAAAAAAAGCAAAAAATAATAACATTTGGTTTTTTACCGATAAAAAATGATCGGACCAGAGGTCAGAACAATAAAAAAGGCCAAAATTTATTTGAATCAGGTCATGTATTTGAATGTAATTGAAACAGAAGATGAAAATAAGCTATCAGTCGAAGTTATAACTGCACAGTTGTCGCTCAAACCAGTGTTTCTAATGTTTACAGTGTGACAATTATTGTAAGTGTTAAAAATTATTTTTAATAAATTAACTGTATGATATTAAAATAGTAGAAAGCTGGTAACATTGAAGCTTTTTGAAAGTATTTTAAACTGACAGAATAAAACATTAAAATATAAAAGCTAAAGATGTTTAAAAATTTCTTAGTACAAATAATACTATTTTATAATTTGTAATCACTTGAAATAAAAAAATCTGATTATTATTATTTTTAATATTAATTAAATTTTTGAAGAAGCTGTTAATAAATAAAAAATAATATTATTTTTAGCTCAATAATAATTAATAATCTTTTATTATTTATGGAAAAAAAAATCGAACTTGTCTAATACGTGCCAACTGTAGTATCATATTGATTATACACAAAATAATAATTAAAATTATTGAAAAAATCTAATTAAAAGATTACTCATACGTGGTTTTTACTACGTTTATCCATTTTTGACGTTTGAAATTATACACGCAGTGTTCAATGAACTTTCGGGGAAACTATGAAGTTTCAACTGCATATTATTTTTATACAGCATATTTGAACAGCCACGAATACAGCAAGATACTTTTGAGTTTTAATGAAAACATCACAAACACTTATTTTAATTAACAAAAAATATTAATTCAAAACGCCGAAAATGCAAAACTGTATAATACTGTTTACCATCACTTCGCTTGTATTTTTTACAGCAGGTGGCGTAATCCTCCTCACTCTCTAGTATGTAGACCTATATCTATAAACTTTTGTATTTAGACGCGGTAGATTTTACGTAGAAATAAAAATAATAACTTGTATAAAAGTTATTTTACATTTTATTAAAAAATATATAACTAGTGGGATTAAATAAAAGAATTAAATTATATTTAATATTCAATCAATTATTACTATTTATTAAATAGAATATGTTTGTAGTACAGAGCCATCTACCGAATTGATATGACATTAACAAGAAGCGAACTTTTACTGCCATCTAGTTGTGACTAATGTAACTACGTTATACGCCGAACTTTGAACTTTTACAGCACTGACTTTTTTCGTAGAGCTATCTTTATAGAACAAGAGATGTCGCTAATCATCTCAATTTCACTGTATTATTTTTTGTTCACTTTAACTCATAAAAGCACGACGACTGTAAAAAACTAAGTGTAGAAAATTAATTATAAACAATTACAAAGATAAGGAAATAGTAAAGATTCGCATAACATAGTTATTTGATGTATTTCCTCCTAGATGTCTCTAAATATTTTAGGTTTTTTGATTCATTATTCATTAGAAGACAATAAAGTATTAGCATTCATGAACTAATTCCATTAAAAAATATAAAGTTATCGGTATTGATTAGTGGGTTAGGATTAAATTCTATTTCAAATATAAATCATAGACCATAAAATTTTCATAGTGAGTCTACTGTGAGTGACGTGATAGTTTTAGAAAATCAGTTTTAAGTAGGTACATAATTCATTTAATATGTATTGCCAAAAATTGATGTTTGATTTGTAGAAAATAAATATTACGTAATTCACAGAAACTTATTGCATATTATTTCCTTAGAATTATTGCCTTATCTGCGTTTAGGTACTAGTTACTTAATCTCGCGTCGCTCGGGTGCGTTCCTAGGTACGTTTTAATTCTTTTGAGTGGAACCCCGAACCTTAATTCTTTTTCTAAAATAAAAATTGCTTAAGTTACTCCTTATAATATCAGTTATCTGTCAGTGAAAGTCCCGTCAAAATCTGTCCAGTTCTTCAAGTGATTAGGTGGAACAGACAGATAGACAGATTTAAAAAAAAAAGTGTTTTCTTATAAGTAGATACCGTATAAAATTATTTCATATGTATTTATTAAAAAGCTGTTATTCTGACATTATTAATAGACACTTCAGTTTTAGTTATCTGTATAGATATAATGAAGCTAAATCTATCTATCTATACATATAATACAACTAAGATGAATCTGTACATTAAATATTTTTTGGAAAATCTTATTGAAATAGACATTATTATCGATACAGAGACCGAATCCATAATTATTAGAATTTTTGTCTGTCTGTTACCGCATCACGGAAAAACTACGGAAGAGATTTTGATGAAATTTGGTATGATGATAGTTGGTTATCCGGGTCAACGCATATAATAGTTTTTACTGTGGGAAAATATCTCATCTCTGAGAAATCTATACTAAACATTAAAACGTAAGTAGAGACGAACCCGAGCGGAGCGAGGGTAAGTCACTAGTACTATGTAATAAATATGTTAAATTATGTATTATACTTAAGAAAAAAATATTCATTAAATTATACAATATTTCATGTATCTCTGTGATATTTTATAACATCAATACGAAGGCGTTGCTTTGAAAACACGTGCAAAACAATATCGCTTTCCGCGGCGATCTACTATAAATCAAGCATTATTATAGTAAGCATGTTCGAGTGGCGATATTGTCCTTTTATGGATGTTATGCCATTCATTACAGGCCATTAAACTTATTATAATACTTTTTGCCAGCTTACATCGACCCCTCTCTTAATGGGGCTCGATAATTTTTACGTCCTTAAAGATTTTAGCAATGGAAGCTCGAGTGTCAATTTAAGATGGTTGGATATACCTTGCAAAGCTTTGTTAGGCCGGCGACAAGCCATTGATAAAAGATAATAAATGGTGAATGTTGATAGCAAATATTTTATTCACGAACAATGCGTTTATTCATAAAATGTAAGGAAATAAATAGCACTTGATTCTTAAAGAGCTTCAAATATAGAGCGCGAAAAATCTAGGAAAGAAGTATTACAGAGAAAAAGATAAAACATCATACAGTAATTACTTCATTAATTTATTTTTTGTTAGGTATTTATTTATGACAAATAAAATAACATTATCTGTCTAATAAATACATCGAAATTAACAACAATCTATATCGTTGACCTAATAAAGTTAAAAACCCAGTGAAGTAGGTAATTATTGTCTTTAAAAATGAAAAGAATCGGCCTATTATACTATCGCTTGTGGCATCATGGTAGCCTTTGAAATCACAGATTTTATATTTATCCTAAGCAAATTATTTTTAGATATGCATATCTTAAAAATAATGCCCACAATTTTAAAGCAAATGCAAGCATTCTTTTGAATTAGACAAAGAAACGCGTTTCATCCTTGCCGCGAGATATACATACTCATAATATGTATGACTCCGACTGCATAATACTATATTCCTTCGTGAACTTGTTTTCATCTTTTTAGTCAGCTTTTATGCAGTCGGGTTTTTTATTTTTATAATATATTTATTTATTTACAGCTTTGAAGCTTTTCCTAATTAGACATTTGAAGTTATATTTAGCAATTTTTCATCTTAAATTACTTTTAAACGTATAAGTTATATATATTTTTATTTTTTAAGTATTTTTAAGTAAGAAAATTAGCGAGAATGGTTGTTAACCGACTTTAAATCATTAAATATCCTAAACTATTATTTAAAATGAAAAATTATATAAGAAACCTAAAAATGATTTTTAAATACCTATTCAACGAATTCAACAAATTTCACTTGACATAGTTCTTCGATTTTCATTTTTTTCTTTTTCGCATTATGGCGTCCAAAATCGGCCATTTTGATTATTCCAAATTTTTATGCTTTCTATGACATTTGCGCCGTCATGGCGAATCAATCGTGTCATTTATCAAAAACGGCTCACATATTTGATCTAAATAGTGCCACAAAGGTACAAACCCACATACATACATATATACATACATAGGCTGATAAACACATTACCCTCCTTTGCGTCGCGCAATCGGGTAAAAATAGATAATGGTTTGTGATTAGCGTCTTTATCATTTGCTAACGATTAATCATTAAGCGTAAATCTTACTTCTATCTAATTTTTATGTAGGTACTTATTTTTTATTTAATTTGTTAAGTAAACGCTTTGCAAACAAACTCTAAAAATAATAATTGTATCTAGGTACATTACTAGTATAATGAGTTAGCAATATTTTAAATTAAAATATAAACACATTATACAGTAAGCAAATTGTTGAATTTTCGAGCGTTTTCCACTTGACACAGCTATTCGTAGACAGTCAAAATAAATAGATACTACTATTAAAATTGTTGGGCTTCTACTCTTTTAGTATTGGGTATCAATTTCAAAAAATATTGCAAGAGATTCATTAAGATCTTCCTAGGTATACCTACACATGTATATGTTAGGTAAAGCACCTACACACCTAACACAGTTATCTATAATGTTATCCAACATTTTCTTGCTTCAGTTATATTTAAATAAATAAATAAATAAATATATTGGTACATTAACACACAGCACCATCTAGTTCTATATTAAGCTACGAGGCTTGTGTTATGGATACCAGATAGTTCATACACTACACATATATATCGTCAAATAAATACATATTATAAATATAAACAGCCATGACTGCAGTACAAACATTCATGTTCATCACTGGCGGGACTCGAACCCGCGACCGCTGGCACATCAAGTAGGGTCACTATAAACTGGGCCAAACGTGTCGCCAAAATTATAAAAGTTAAAGTTATATTAAAACTGTTACAATAAATAGTTCCTACCATATCTTATTTTTCATGACATTTTATGACAAATGCTATAAAAATAGTAAAAATTGATATAGACATCGTTTTTTGTAAAAGATTAGTCCGCGAGCATCTGCTTCATTCATTGGTAAGAGATTAATGGTTGGTACTAACCATTCTTTAAACTGACTTTTAGAAAACTTTATGATGTGGAAATAACAATTTGCAGTTTGGTAACGCGTAACCTACGTATTGTGTCGTCCAGAGGGCGTGACTCGGTAAGTCCCGAGAAAAATGCCCATAAAATGTTTTGAGACTCACTATCCAAATATTTACTTGCCCAAAATCTTTTATTTACATACAATTGTATAAACTCTTACAATTTTATTTCAAATTGAAATTGCTTGTGAAAATAAATTCGTACAACTTATTTATTACTTTTATTTACCCAACAGATATAGAAAATGAAAGAATATGATGATACCTCCAAATTTATTATGCAAAAAGATTTCCTTTATGACTTTTTGTTTTTTAAAATGCATAGTGAATTATGTTATGTTGTAGTTAAAAACATCAAAACTAAAAATTGTTACATTTTCCTTAATTTGTTAATAATATATTTAGCTCTTATTATTTTATTAACTAATTTTTATTTGTAAGCGTAACATGGGGAATTTTTAAGGTAGGTACCTACTTTTTGAAGTGAAACTTCTTTAGAATCGTTGTGATTTGAAACTCGATGAAACGAAAATGAAACGGAAATGCGACACTAAAAAATATATAGGACTAGCAAAATCCGCGGCTTCGCTCGCGCTAAAACTACAACAAAAAAACTTTAAAAAGGTAGGTTTCAAACAAATTTTCATCCCTTATTTTATCTCCTTATGGGATGAACTTCAAAAAACGCTAAAACACCTATTTATTTCATTGTATTGAAGACCAAGTTTCAAGAAATTTTGATCATAAATATTTTTTGGGTTGTGTTATAACGTGTATTCCCGTGGGAATGAGATAATCTCCCGCGGTAAAAAGTATCATATATGTTGACCCGGATATCCAGCTATCATCATACCGAATTTCATCAAAATCCCTCCAGTGGTTTTTCTGTGATGCGGTAACAGACAGACAGACAAAAATTCTAAAAACTATAGATTCTGTCTCTGTATCGATAATAAAGTCTATTTCAATAAGATTTTCTAAAAAATATTTAAGGTACAGATTCGACTTAGTTGGAATTTTATTATATGATGATATAGATTAAGCCGGCGAGAGAATGAGATAGAATACATTGCCATGTTACCATGGTAACCTTGGTTATTGTCTGACAAATATATAATATTAAGTTTCACTTCTACCATGTGTGATTTGCACACACACGCACTTTTTTTAATATTTTAAATGTTGTTTTGCCTTTTTACATACCTACTATCTTTTGTTTGTCGTTATCAACTATAATTAAGCTACTACTCCTTCTGTTCAGTTTTCTGTGTATGTTATAATGTGTTTAGTTAGCACTTTGTTAGTGGTTTAATAAATAAATAAAATTAATTTACATAATCGGTCTCATAAGTAGGAATTTTTTCGAAATACCTTTCAAAAGTTTTAATTTAATTTATTTCTTAGTATTTAAATAACCTGTCTATAAATATGTAGGTATGCTTTACTGCGAACTGCCTCTGAGGCTGAGCATATTTAGATATGTTACATTTCATTGACGTCAGCTTATAAAATCCCCTGTTTATTTATTTACGTAACATACACAGTAGATACATCAGTAAATAGAACTTTTTACATTTAATCTTAAGATTTTGTTACCAGTGCTTATAAATGAATAAAGTATTAAAAAATAAAGCCCACTTAACAATAAATAGGGCTACTGCTTAAAAAAGTTTGCTCTTTTTAGCGGCATTCTGGTCCACATCGGTATCTACAGAGCGACAGATGTCCAAAGTGTATCTTTTTTATCACATAAAATGTTTAAAACGTATTCATTGCAACAACACCTACGTAACAAGCAGTATTGTGTATGTTAGACAAAGGCGGATAAATGTGACGTGAAATCTCAGTAAAGAAATAATCCACTTAGAGGCATGTCGTCGCTTTTGTCAAAATACAGAGGCACAGTTCATTGAATCTAAAAAATATCGCTGCGGGACACCTTGTGTAAGCAAACAGAGTTTAAAGGGTCTTTCATTGAGTAGGGGGTAGAATAGGAGCGTGTGTATGCATATAACATATTAAAATTCCACCTTAGCTAAGACGATTATTGGGCACTCTCTACTGCTCTAAAGATCGTTATTTTGTTTCCCGCATCGTATGTACAAGTATGTATCGATCATTTTTATGTGTGACCTTGAATGTATCCTATCATTCTTAAGGTTCTATTTTAATCACTCTATTTATAGATTCACTTGCGTGTTGGTCTGACTTTTTATTCATCTATCACAACATAGTTTCTACATCCCACCCATAATATCCATCTAGGGAAGAGTTAAAGTACAAAATATAAAGACGACCCAATGAGACGTAGAGCGCAATATTACCAGCCAAAATTGTATTTTGTTTGATATAAAAAAATATTATCTTTAAAAAAAAACAACATCAAATTATTTAATGATCATGTAGTAGCATCTTATAAAATAAACACTTTGGAAATATTCCTGAAATTATTAATTGTTTACCTTTATACTGACCTAATATTGAAGCATAATCTTGTAAGTTTGCGTAAAAATAAATTGAAGTAGGCTGTATGTAGGTCCCCCCGAACGTGCGTTCACCTTTTCGAGATGGGGAGACTCATAAGGGTCCGGCAGGTCAGCCGGGCGCGAAGCCAAGAAACACACCGGGAGGTGGCCCATTTCCGTGGGCGGTGTACTATGCGGGTTGCTCCTGGTACTTCTCTGATAGCAGAGTGGACTGTTGGAGCCTTTTAAATAAGACTTAAAATAACTAAAAATCTAAATACATCCGCGAAAAAAACCTCGAAAACATAATTTTATTTAAAATGTTTACGCAACGTGGTTCCTAAGCCTACTTAGATGATAGCTATTGGCAATAACAATTTAATTTTATGCATTCTTGGCTCTTTGACTGTGTTAAACCATTAACATTTTATTAGCACTAAATCTAAGTAAGCTATGTAATTTCACGGTATGCTGGTAGATTATTATTCTTACTTTTACTTATAAATGGGAAAATAATCTATACATATAATAAAATTCTAACTAAGTGAAATCTGTGCCTTAAATATTTTTTGGAAAATCTTATTGAAATAGACTTTATTATCGATACAAAGACCGAATCTATAGTTTTTAGAATTTATGTCTGTCTGTCTGTCGGTCTGTTACCGCATCACAGAAAAAACACTGGAGGGATTTTGATGAAATTTGGTATGGTGATAGCTGGATTTCCGGGTCAACATATCGGATACTTTTTACCGCGGGAGATTATCTCATTCCCACTAGAATACACGTTACAACACAACCCAAAATATTTATGATCAGAATTTCTTGAAACTTGGTATTAATGCTCTTCAATACAATTAAATAAATACGTGTTTTAGCGTATTTTGAAATTCATCCCATAAGGAGATAAAATAAGGGATGAAATTTTGTATGAAACCTACCTTTTAAAAGATTTTTTGTTGTAGTTTTAGCGCGAGCGAAGCCGCGGGTTTTGCTAGTATTTATATAAATTAAGCCACAAAGATATTTAAAATTTCAATTCAACGTTTTTGTTTGTTGAACGTGCCTAGGATATAGTAATTTTTTGTAGAACAACTATTTACCCGACTGCGGCGAAGCTCAAAGGAGGATTGTGTGTTTGACCTGTTTATATGTATGTCCGATTCTGTTTCCTCGTAATTACTAAACTATATAAATGAAATTTTGCATGGTGGTACCGTATATCCCCGGTCAACATTTAAGACAAGTACTTTTTATCCCGGAAAATTAAAGAGTTCCCGTGGGATAACACTATAGTATATAGTGCACTATAGTAATACTGTTAATATGATATTTATAAAATGGGCTACAACACAACTAAAGTCTAGTATTGATGTAAAAAACGGCAAATATTTTTTTTATGTAAATATTTTACGAAATGATTTCGTGATACTGTTTATAAAACATGAATTTCTAAAAGCTCGTTGTATAATATTGTCAATGTGTAAGTTTCATAAAAAACGTCGATGAATGATTTGAGATAGAGACTAATATTACAAAGTGTATTAATATTTTATAGAATTCTTTTTCATAATGTTTTCTTAAATTTACGCAAATATTTGACATTTTAAATAAAACTATCTTTTCAGATTATTTCGCGGATTTATTTTTAATTTATGGTTCCCGACGTTTCGAATGCTTTACAGCAGTCATAGTGACGGGAGAGACTAAGGTTTTAGACGTCTCAAGGGCGTTACATACTTGTTACTTGTTTGAATCCAAAAATCAAAGAAAAACCAAAAATCAAAATAGATCCGCGAAATAATCGGAAAAGATAGTTTTATTTAGAATAATTTTTCCTGGTAAATAATATTAATACATTTTTCAACATTTGCGAAAAGTTGATTAACATTACAATGCTTAGATTCTCGATGTTTATTTATAGCTTGTAGTAATCATTTATGCAACCAATTTTATATAGAGTTTAGTGCCGTCGTATAGAGGGGAATAAAAGGTGGTGGTTATTCCGTATGTCATTTATAAATCATAAACAAAATGTAAATATGTTGGGACATTAACATACAGCACCATCTAGTTTCATGGCAAGCTACGAGGCTTGTGTTATGTGTGTTGACACACTACATATAATATATAACTTTAAATATGTATATACATATTATAAATAAATATAAACACTCATGACTGGAGTACAAACATTCGTGCTCATCACACAAATGAATGCCTCCAGCGGGACTTGAATCCATGACCGTTAGCACATCAAGTAGGTTCACTACAAACTGAGCCAAACGTGTCGTCATAATTTATGTATAACTAGAGACTTACGCTGGCTTCGCTCGCGTTCGTCCCTAAGTACGTTTTGACGGTTAGCTATGTTAAGGTATACATAAGTTATTCATTTAAATTATATAGCGGTTTACCCTCGTTTTGCTCGGGTGCGTATGCCGTACGCGGATTTTGTTAAAAATTTCATGGGTTTTAATTTTTTTTCACGGAACCCTGATTCTTTTTCTAAAATAAAAATAGCCTAAATTACTCCTTATAACATCAGCTATCTGCCAGTGAAAGTCCCGTCAAAATCGGTCCAGCCGTTTCGGAGATTAGCCGGAACAAGCAGACAGACAGACAGATAGACAAAAAAAAAAATGTTGTTTTGGTATATGTACCGTGTATGCATCCATATGCATTTAGTAAAAAGCGGTAATTTAATATTGCAAACAGACACTCCAATTTTATTTATCTGTATAGATGAGAAAAGTACCTATTAGGCCTAAGTAGAAACCTTGTGGGACCAGAAACAAAACTTTTTTTCTAATAAAATTTTTATATACAAATTTATAAATAAGTACCTGGGCGACCGAGCTTCGCTCGGAGTTCTTTTTTGTTATATCGTATTTTTTGGATAAAAAACTTGAATAAATACAAAAACAAAAGTAAAAAAACTTTGTATTCCAACTGCTTACAACCGAGTGTAAGAAATTATCGACCATATTCTGCGTGGAATAATGCAAAAAGAAAACTGCATGAAAATTCGAAAACACGCATTTTCCCAGACATGAGACTAATCTAGATCGATTTTTCGCCCCGAAAGCTCCCAAATACTAAATTTCTGTGAAATCGTTAAAGCCGTTTCCGAGATCGCTGGTATAAATAAATAAAGATATAAATATATACATATACAAGAATTGCTCGTTTAAATATATAAGATGTATAGATTTAAAAAAAAAACTAAATCTGTCTAATCAAGTGAGCTCAAAAGTAGTATTTATTTAACTAATAACCTTTAAGAAGATTCTCTATTGATTTGTTTGTCTTTTTTGCTTGGTACATGATAAGTTAGCTCGAAAGTATAAAATCTTTGTTAGTGTGTTGCCTATAAAATTTCATAATAGGTACATGCTTACTGCTTACAGGTTAAAAATCGATATGACGGTTAGAAGTGGCTAAAATTGATAACTGATGCTCAATAACAGTGTGTTCAAAATAGAAGTGATCTTTTTTTTTTTCAAAATATTCCAAATTAAGCAAAACAATATGTTCATATTGATAACGTTTTTATTAGTTAAAGTCTAAGCTAATATTTTCTTGAAAGTCTAAACCCATTGCTTTCGGACTTACACTATAGAACATGAATCTAAATCCGTATCTATACTAATATTATAAATGTGAAAATCTGTGAGTATGGATGTTTGTTACTCTTTCACGCCAGAACGACGGAACAGATTTGGATGAAATTTGGCACAAAGATAGATTATAGTCTGGAATAACACATAGGCTACTTTTTACCCTGGAAAATTACTCAGTTCCCGAGGGATAAATTTGTTTTTATTTTTTTAGAGGCGAACCTGAGCGAAGCGAAGGTGAGCCGCTAGTAAAACTATTTTTTCAGATTATGTATTTCGCAGATTTATTTAGATTTTTAGTTCCCGATGAATCTAGACGAGATTGACATACATTACTTCTTATTCTGGAAAAGGACAGAGGATTGAAAAATATTGATTTAATCAGTTCGAAATGCAATGTTTGGATGAGAGTGACTTACGCATCGCCATACATGGTAGGGAAAGTCGCGGCCAAAACCGTTTTTATACATGAAATATAAATAGCTCTATATATCTTTTATATAATAGTGTATTCTCACATTTTATTTCGAGTAGCCCACTAATCCCCAGGGTTCGTCATTAGGCTGAATAGAATGTCAGTACACACTAAAGGCCATTTGACCACATCTCGTCTATTCACACCGTTTACAATACTGTTTTTGTCATCGCGTACTAACGTTAATATCTTGTTCAACATTGATTTATGTGAATATGTTTAAACATACAGCAAATTATACAAAACACTTCCCTATGACGATAATAATAAAGACCATATTTGAAAACATTTTCTTTGAGAATTGCATTCCATGTTTTCTATAGCGCGGTCAAGTGAATGGATAGAATCGAAAAGAGTGCGAACAAAATTTTTTTCGAGCGACGATTTCACAAAATTTAAGTGAACAGTTTGTGGCTATTTATAGCCCATTTCGATGAAAATGATGATTGATGATGGGAGTTAAGTTCACAAGTAACTTAAATGGTATTTTGTTTTTCTGAATCAAAATATAGATATGTATGGCTTTATCCTTAAAATATTGCAATTTTTTAACTAGTGACTTATCCTTGCTTTGTGTGCAAGTGGATTTGCAATTGATCCATAGAAATCGTTTATTACAAAAATTGTATAATATAAAATAACCAACCGTTCCATTTTTATTTATATACATAATAATTGTATACATGGAAATAAACTACATATAAGTATAGATAATATAATACGATAACGGATCAAAATGCCATAATAATAAACCATAGCAAGCATACAAGTAAAAGCCATAAAACATCACACCATATAAGTTGGGCCCCAAAAAACTTACTTTAAAAAGAATAACTAAGAAAAAGCTTAGTTAAAACCCCTAAGTTCATTTACTAAGTATATACATGCATAGTATAATAAAAACGAGCAAGCCAAAAGCGAACCAAATATCCGTTTATTCGGCACATCCCGGGATATCGAAGGTGAACTTAAAGGGGTTAAGGGGCTTAAGCCAGTGCCGGCGGCGTATTGGGGCTTACCGTGATTTACTCGTTACGTCGCCTCGCGGGCCGCGCGCACCCGCCTTTTTTTGTTTACTTAACGGATCACGGGTTACCCTTTATTGGGTAAAGTCGGGAAACTGATACCCCGCGGCATAAAGTTCCGCGGATTCGGCGAGGCGGATATGTATCCATTTGTTTGTGATGATAGTGATCGTTTCTTGGGTCCGGTACGACTGTTGATTAATAATTTAATATTATTAGAACTTGCATCATATATGAAGACTTAAGAGAAATGACGTCATGAAATAATTGATATATTCGTGTTTTTCTCATATTATGACAAAATTGATCATAAAATTTTACATTGAGTATATAATTGAGTGCTATAAAGCTATAGAAGATATATTTTATTATTTCTCATTTAAATTAATATTTTCTTATTAAAATATACGCTTTATTTACTTCTGGTGACCATTTTTTTACTAAATATAATAATAAATATTATTTCATAGCACATTTTATGTTCTTTAATCCAAATAATAAAGAAATAGAATAATCGTAAATATAAAAATATATTTAAGTTTTAGCCGGTGCTGGATTAGAACTCGTGACCTTTGATTTAACATGGCGATATAATATCTTAATTGTGTAGAGTAACTTATCATCATAAAGCTTAAAAATGTCTAGAAATTCTAACAGAAATGACATTATAAAAGTTAACATGAAAGTTCAAATTGGTCACCCTTAATCTGCGTCAAAATAAAGTTGGTACGTGTTCCCATTCCGAAGGTTAGTGTTATAGCGGAGAAATAAGCGGATTGGAAAGGCCACCGGCCATCGGTCCGTTTGACCCGACGTCACCGAACTTCTTTCAAACACCCTTTACACAAATTGATTTTAAACGGCAATTTATTTCCGCCTCATATCGCTGATCCGATCTTCCTATGAGTTTTATGGGCGGCCTTATGCGGAGTTAAGGAAGCCCAAGTTATAAAACAGTTTATTTCTTTTCAGGATAATAGCCAAGAACCCCTTAATTATGCACAACCCTATAAAATAACATGAAATTCGTGTTGTTGTTTATGAATAACTTGTTTTATGAATTATTTTCCTTGAAGCACTCAAAAACATGCATTTTTATCTTTCGCGTTCTTTTATTTGCAAATTAACTTTGTCAATATACAGTTTTGAAATCACAATAGCAGTAAAAAATTAGTAATATAAAATAGCGACTAAAGAGTTATAAAACTAAAGGCTAACGGCAACTACAGAATTTCATCCGTAATTCTATAGGTAACGGGTTTTTGAAATAAAAGTTGTGCTCCGGCAGAATTTTACCCTTTTGCGAATTTGTGCAAATTACTTTATGAGCGCGCATTCAATGGAAGTTTTTTTTTGATGTCGTTTACAATTGCAGCGAGATGGACTTGTTGGAAAGTCAACCTTAACGAGTAACATTTTGATGAGGTTGAAATTTTATGAGCTGACGTAGAAAGTCAAACCGAACATAACTGTTAAATAATATAAATAGTAACCCTTCGGTGGTGCGACGTTTGCCGCTGAAAGGTTTATTTTATTACCGGCGACTTCCACAAGCAACCCTTCATAATTGCGAAGGTTGTGCAAAAGACGATATTTTGCGTAAAATTTCTTTGTTTTACTAGCTCATAACAGTTATTTTTGGAAATAGACATCATATAAAATAGCGTTTACCCTTTGTTTCACATAAAATATTAAACAAAGATGTTTTATAATTTGCGAATGCGTGAGCTTTTTGCTAACGGGAGCTTTTTAGAATAACAATAATTGTCTAATTGATGTTTCAATCAGTGATAGTATCGAGTATAAATAAATTTATCTGCACAGCAGGTACGGACCTGGTTGGTGTGAGCAAACTATTAGAGGGCGGATTTTTTTCTTTTTAGATTGATACTTTTTGACCGCAAAGGTTTTTCAGCGGGGGGCGCAACCGACAGACGCACTTTTTTCTTTTTTCCTAGTAAGTTGTCTATTTAAATGTCCAGATATGTCGTAAGTGTCGCACAGTCAGGGAAGGCAATAAAGATAATGTAAGTGTCACTGCGATGAGAAATTTTTGGAGCAACGAGAAAAAAAATAGCAACATTATATTACAACTATTCTTTTCTTATTCATTATTAACAAGTAGACATCGACTTAAAAAAATCGCTCATAACATGTAAATATTACGTATATTTACATATTATTTGTGTGAATTATGTGAATTAGTAGACATTTTAATGTTTTAACTACCCATAAAAATACATTGACGGCAATTTACTTTATATATTTCCTCTCAGTATTTAATTTTAGAAAAAGACTAGTCTTCTAGACTCACCCTCGCTCTGCTCGGGTTTGTCACTTGGTATGTTTTAACGGATAGTATAGATTTCGCAGAAATCAGATATTTTCCTGCAGTAAAAAAATATCCTTGATTTATATTGTATTGTTGGTTACCAGCTATCATCATACCAAACTTCATCAAAATCTGTTCAGTGGTTTTTTCGTGATGCTTTTCCAGACAGACAGACAAAAATTCTAAAAACTATGGATTCGATCTCTGTATCACTAATAATATCTTTCAATAAGATTTTCCAAAAAATATTTAATGTACAGAATCTGTACTACAGATTCGACTCAGTAAGAACTTTATTATACATATGTATAGATTTCCAACAAATCGTAAGCCAGGCCACACATTATGAACAATAACAATAAATTTCTATTACACATTTAATTACATTTCCCTTGATCAAATAATATTCCGAACTAATTATGTATCGTTTATTTTTACGAGCATCGGAAGACATATATCTGGCCCCGCCTCCCAACCCAATAGGTACGTATCTATTTTACAGCAAGTATGCTTATTTAAACTAAGGCTATTTGGTAGAATGGTAAACATGGGTAATTAAGTGTATCTACGAATTCTTAAATTATCACCGGCTAATGCACTCTAAAATTAGTGTGACGAAACGATTTTGTCGTAAGGTCGGGCTTACATTGAATCCAGTGGTTGGCATGTTATACTTATTGTTATTAGAAAGAAATTGTTTTAATAATTTCGGTTTAATTATAAAATATATAAATGTATAATTTTGCTTCAATAGATACTATTCTACTATTATTTAACTTTGTTCTGCTATTTAATAGGTTTATTTATGCCTTTAAAAGAAGAAATGATGAACAATGACGATGATGAAGACGACACGTTTGGCTCAGTTTGTACTTTGTAGTAACGCTACTTGCTATGCCAGCGGTCGCAGGTTCGAGTCCCGCTAGGGGCATTCATTAGTGTGATAAGCATATGATAAGAATGTTTGTACTCCAGTCATGGGTGTTTATATTTATAATATGTATGTATTTAAAGTTATATATGTAGTGCATCAACTATCTGGTATCCATACCACAAGCCTCGTAGCTTACAATGGAACTAGATGGTGCTGTGTGTTAATGTCCCAACATACAACATACTAATGACGATGAATGTTCTTATTATTGAATATAGTCTCTAATTAGCCGAATTTTTAATGTAACAAATATTATAACAATTTTTTAAATATTATTTAATAAAATCGTCTCAATTTAAAGCAATAGGTCCACTAGTTTTCGCGTACGACTGACATTATTGTAGGACAATTAGCCAAATAGCGAAATTATTATCTAGATTGGTTTAGTCATGTTGCGAACAAGACATAACTTTTTACATTGAAGCTATACTAGTGGTGTAGTATCAGTAGATATGTAATATGTATGCAATAATTAGTTGATACTATCACTCGTTATCCTATTTTATCAACATGTAGCGCTGCCTTTATGTTTTCGGATATGTTACAAGCGAGTAGCACGCGGCGGCACTCACAAGGTGCTCGGAGTCGTAAACTTTTATCACCTCTAATAGGCGCCCGCACTGATTTGTGTGACACCAGTTACAAACTCTATATCAGCCGTACCTTTACTTAAACATTGAAAAAAATTGTGTTAAATTATGTTTTCAATAATATCATTTAATGGGTCGTCGCTCGCGATCTTGCTTGCGTGATTATTTAAATATAGTTTCTTTGATTTAGATTTTATTTATCAAAAAAATAATGTAAAATAGCCTATATTACGATCAACTACAAATAGGCTATCAAAAATTGCAAAAAAAAAAACATTCAAATCTGTTCAAATTTACAAATAAACAAAATAATCTCTTTAGTTTTTTTAATATTAAAATAGATCTTAAATATATTTAATGAATAAAAATAAAATAAATATCTGTTTTTTAATTGCTTTGAGAATATATCCAATATCCATACAGACGTATCCATTGCGTAAAATATAAAAACGAATTACTTCTTCACAAAAACAACATGAATGCATCGAAATTCCCAGGAGTAAGGTGGAAGTCATCGTATTTCCGAGCGTTTTTGTCACGCGAATAAATTACACATAATATTTATAGTTAAAATATCATTTGTTGAAATTGAGCCAAATTTCCGGCGCTGGCTTTCAACGGAATTTACAAAAAGCGCCATAAATTGGCAAATAATCCCCCGCATAACGCAACCTTTGTTTGGCCACACGTGCTTTTAATATCTGGCTGGTATGGTATCGCGATTACAAAAGCCGGATTTAGTCTTTGTACGCTACCTAAAGTAAACACATCGTAAAAACTTCCTTCGAATGCGTTTGCGATGCGGAATGTGAAAAATATATGTGTTAATAAATTATATTAAACGCTCGCTCACAAAGCGTTCTGTTATCCAGCATTTGCTGGGTTGTCATCGTGACAATCGTGCACGTCGAATTTGTCATGAAACTATGGATATTGTTCGTGCATCAATGCCGTGTGAAGGAAGAGCTTCCGGCCCGCGCCGGTGCGATGTGCGATGGATGCCCCCGGCGATATCTTGCCATCGATATTCAATACTACTGTTTTTCATACCTTTTAAAAATGAACGCTATTCATACGTTGTACCTATGCGGATATGCGGATACTCTATCGAAGTGCATTGTGATATGAAGTTTTACGATCTTAAATAATAAACTTTATATGCGATAGATATTAAGAGAACACATGCAAAAAGATTATATAACCTCAATATTCTTAAATATCTTAGTATATATTATTTAGATAGGTATATATAGATAGATGTATAGATAATGTACATAGATAGATAATCTGTTTTTTTTTTTAATTTTTGGTTTGGTTTCTGTTTTCTA
Organism: Argynnis bischoffii washingtonia; assembly: GCA_033884665.1. Classification (NCBI taxonomy): domain Eukaryota; kingdom Metazoa; phylum Arthropoda; class Insecta; order Lepidoptera; family Nymphalidae; genus Argynnis; species Argynnis bischoffii. The sequence goes on along the minus strand of CM066624.1, from coordinate 9,300,747 downwards.
AAATATTTTTTGAAAGTTAAGAATGTTAAAGCTATTATTAAACTCTGAATTGATAACTTGTCATTAACAATTATATAATAAAAAGGAAAAATAATAACTCATCATCGTGATAATGAATTGACTTGACTTATAGAGAGTTATACTAGCTTCGCTCGTTTGCATCCCTAGGTACCTAGTAAAAGCTCATAAAGTAACTAAATGGCCCTTTTTCCCAATTTAATTAAAATAATTATGGTTTCTGACAGTAAACACATTTTTATTGGAATTAAAAAAAGCCGTTACTTTGTACTCTGTGACAATGTAGCTTTCTATTGTTGAAAGAATTTTCAGAAACGAATCAAATTTCGAAGATTACCAAGATTAGTTTTAGACATGTACCACCTCTACATATGTATGTGCAACGTTACCTCTTTATGATATTAGAGTAGACAACCGTATTAGTAGCAATTAGCATAATGTAAGATAGAAATATATGCCCTATTAAACACTTGCAATTTTATGCTTCCAGTGTAGAATGTTGTATATTGATTATCAACGTTGTATAATCTACTAACGATCGGAATTTATAAGCCTACGACCAGAGCTATCACTTCACAAGCACTTACTAACAAACAATCCAGGCGGGGATTTTGAAAACAAGAAAAAATTTCAGCCATGTGTCGATGGACATCGACGAGGGCGGCCTGTTAAAAAAAAACCAAAACCACTCCGGAACAATCGAAGCGGACTTATAAAATATGTATTTCGCTGCTGGCTTTTCAAATTTGCACTCGTATCTACTATTTTGACCGCGATCGGAATTTTTCATGGAAAAAAAAATTATATACGCACATTGTTATCCATCTATTTGGATTCGTATCGGACGAGCTTCCTGCTATGTTGTGATGTGGAACAAAAGCCTTTCAAGGCTATATTTTTAGTTAGGTATTTATAATATAGTTTTTATTCCCCAAAAAAAAACTTTATTATTGTGCCTACGTACGTAATACTCAATATATCTCTAAATAATATTTCATAAACTTATAGAACGATCGAAATTATTATTGCAATTATGTAAATATTTATAGAACCCATGTATATTTTAACATAACTTATGTCTTCTTACACAGGAGCTGACATCGCACATCCATAAGAAGGCACGATCTTGATGTCTACATTTCCTAATCTGCGAAAGATAAAAAACATTTTCAAAATAAAAAACAAGCCATTATGTTCTGGTCATTAATTATTAAGTAGTCATTTGACGTGTTACAATAGGGATGTATCAATATTGTCACCAAAATTGCAGGTAGCTGACCTATTTCATTATTTAACAAAGTTTAATATTATAGATACCCATTCGTTTATTTTTATACTTACATGTACTTTAGGGGAGCAAGGAATCACATGAAAATTATTATAAGAACTTATTTTATGAAAAATGGTGCAATGAAATACGTAATATGTTTATAAATAATATACTTCCAATAATATAAAAGCTGGTTAAAGCATGCATATAAACGTACATTTCATAAATATTATTCTATAATAAATATCACAACTTGCATATTTATTTTTTCGGACTAATAAAATTCATCCAAGTGTCAGTGCATATTTTAAAGGTTGTATTAATAACGCGGAGCCGCCGGAGCGTCGCCGGGTTTCGACTGCCGCATTTATTACCGAGCCGACCAATCTGAACGTCATTTTTAACCGTCATCGCTAATTTGCCATTGTTTTGCCCGCTGACGCCAACTTTTTTGCTGGAAACCATAAAATAGATAAGTTTTTGTATTACGAGCAGCCTTAATTGATAATGATGTGCCATCTGAGAATTTGGTTAAAAACGGACGTCGAATGAAATGAAATGACGAAGCAATTAATCATTTATGCGTTAGAAGCAGTAGATTTATTGTCTCAAAAGCAACACGACAATTTCGAGTGGAGAGCTAGTCGGGAGGACGGTGTGATGCGCCGTGATTCTCCCCGAGGTCGTATCGTGTAACGCAGCCAATATGTTAGGCGCTACGGCGTCGTAGGCATCAAGGAGAGCCTGGGCTGCTATAAAGCACGGTGCAATAAAGAGAATGGATGCCGCCCATCGGCAGGCACCGGCCGCCGGCAGGATTACCCGAATCGCCACTATTTATCGCTCGAGCCTTGCGCCCAGGTGCCATCAATCTATTTAATGATCGGGTCAGCACATACTCTTGGTCTTTTTGCCACTAGCGCCCGGCGGCGCACAAAACGAAGAAGCAAAGGCGTAGACCGGGAGATGGACGTTTGATGAGGCGCTTTTGTGTCGATCGTTGGCGTTAAAAGGGTTTTCCGACGCACTATCAGCAGTTATGTATTGGAGGTTTTGCATATTTTTTTATTCGACACGTAGCGGCCTATAAAATTGACATTGTCTGTTTCAATATTAAACGTTTTGTCTAAAATTTTTTCAACCTAAACTGTCGTTGAATTATTGAATGTTATTTTTATAAATTTCTAAAATTTTTCATAACATTAAATTAGAGAGGGTCCGGCTTAAATAGTAGTTCAGTCTTAAGCGACCGGTCAATGGCTCTACAGATATGGTTAGGGCACAAAAGCGTCCGGGGAGCGTGGTCATACATCTGTCCGGATCGTGCGCAGAGCAATGAACACAAGGATTTGACGGCTCTTAACTCAATGTTCGCCTCGGCTTTGTCTAAACGATCTTTGTGCACTCGATTTGTAACGACACTTATTGCTGCCAAGCTGATTGTGCCACGTTATGGTTACACTCGACATTGATGGCTCTATTGAGTGTATAAAGAGAATTCATATCAAAATATACTATAATACTACACAAAAATTATATCTTCAGTTTTATATTTACTTTGTTCATCTATTCTCAAATGTTGATCTATAATATTATGAAAGAGGTTTATGTTTATAGCATAATAATGAGCATAATACAACATATATAATAAACTAGCGACTCACCCTAGCTTCGCTCAGGTTCACCCCTAGGTACGTTTTAACGGTTAGCATGGAATACGTATTATATCAGTATGATGAATTGTTGTGGGTTGTACTATGACGTGTTTTATCGAGGGTATAAGATAACACGTGGTACAAAATAGCCTATGTCACTTTCTAGCCCTCCAACTATCTCCACTCACGCCAATCCGCCTCTCTGTTTCGTCGTTAAAGAAGGACAAACAAACAAACACACTTTCACATATATAATATTAAGTATGAATTTATATAGCATAAGGCTTAAGATTATTAGAACTCCCTACAAATCGATGACACCTTAATGAAGGTGGCATGTAGAGAGCACGGACTTTCAACTATACACGGCATCTTTATGGACAAGCATATTGTTTCCATTGTTCATTACGAAACTTTTCAGGACCACAATTTTCTCGTATCAATGCGTTTTTATCAGTGTTTCATTGGTTAAGGTTAGCTTAATATAGTTTAGCTATGGTTAGCCCAAACTTAGTACTTTGCTTAATTTAGTATTTTCGAAAATACTGAATTATAACACAATTATATTATTCCCCATATAAAGTTATGCACGCCTTTTGTACTCCTTAAAAGGTTGGTCCTTGATTTTTTATTCCAAATTAGTGGATTATGGGTTTGGTCTAGGCAATTTTGAATCAACCAGGATAAGCATTTTTATATATGTACTAACGAGTCACCCTTGCACCGCTCGGATGAATCCCTAGTTACGTTTTAACGGTTAGTATAGATTTCTCAGATACGAGATATTTTTTTGCAGTTAAAAGTATCCTATATATTGACTGAGTAACCAGCTATCATCATACCAAATTTCATCAAAATCTGCCCAGAGGTTTTTTCTTGATGCCTTCTTAGACAGACATACAGATAGACAGACAAAAATTCTAAAAACTATAGATTCGGCATCTGTATCGATAACAATGACTATTTCAATAAGATTTTCCAAAAAAATATTTAATTTACAGATTCGACTCAGAATGTTATTATATGTATAGATAGATTACTTAGATGAAACATGTTTATGTAATTCAAATAGCAGTGGTAGCCCAGTGGTAACGTGCTCGCTTGGGAAACCGAGTGAAGCGGGTTCAAATCCCGGGTCTCGCACCTCTGATATTTTCATGTGCGAATCATTTTCTAACTTGATTACCACTTGCCTTATGGTGAAGGAAAACATTGTGAGGAAACCTGCATGTCTGAGAGAACCTAGCAAGTTTTCGAAAGACATGTGAAGTCCGCCAATCCGCACTTGGCCAGCGTGGTGGACTATGGCCTGATTCCCCTCGTCTTGAAGGGAGGCCCGGTCCCAGCAGTGGGACGTTAAAAAGGGCTGAATACAAATCAAATACGATACATAATATAGAAGTTATGCACACAGATACTACCAGAAATATTTCGATAATTATTAGCAAGTGTAAGTTTTGGTTAAAAACAATTTAATCTTACAGTAGTTTCTACGTGCTAAATAATTTGTAGTAACTCACAATGTTATGAGTAAAGATAGTAGGTATATATCATAATAATATTCTAAAAATTAATTATTATTGTATAATGGAACTATGCACATTAGATAGGCGGGCGCAGTTCCGGTCAAGTCGCGGGCGGTGCTGGCTTCCGTTCCTCCAATTTGGCCACATTCACCGCGCAAGACGTCCTCTCCCACCCCCTTACCCCCAGCCTTATTGGCCTACAAAATATAGATGGTATGCTAAAATGGACAATATTTTATTGGTACTAGCTGATGTTACATGATGTATGTATATAACATGCAACATGCAAATGCATTGAGTATATTAGTAATATGGAAGATGCTTTTATACTCGTATTATACATAGCTAGGTACCTATATAAAACTTTGAGTTCACCGATTGTAAAAAGTTTTCCCGAATTAAAAACATATTTCTTAATTATTTATTATACCAAACGACGATTAATTTAAAAACGTTAGAAGTTTAAAATGATTTTATATGTTTTTTTTTAATAAATACTGATATTTAAAAGTGTTCATAGATCCACACTAACATTTAATATTACAGTAGGTATAGATATCTACTGCTCTTTTCCGAGATTAAAAGTTTAATTTACAGTAGGGTCCACTTGCAAATACCCGAAGTATTTTAGGATCATGAAAAATAAACCGTATTAACCGACATTAATGACAGCTTACGACTAATTATAAGCAGAGCTCGGGTTAATCCGTTGGCCACGAAGTTTGCTGGTGCGTCACTATGTGAGCGGAAGAGAAAAGGCGCATATATTATCATAATGTAGGCATACATTGCGTGCACAGTGCCATGGAATTGAACGAAAATTTTCACACACATTTCAATGTATAAAATAAAGATTTAATTCTCAGTCTGCTAGTACGACGGATTTTAACGTAATAAAGAAAGGTTTTAGGGTCCGATGAGGAATCAAAGGGATCTTACGCTATTTGCTGTGGGTCATCCTCATTAAAATTGTAGAACTAACAGAAATTACTCTTGAAAATGTTATGTTAAAAAATTGTTTCTTTAATGAGTAAAGCTAATGTAACATAAACTTCTATTTATTATTAGACGGTGAAACCCGGACAGACAGATTTTTCTTGGCAGTCCATACATGGAAAGGCTTAAAGAACGGAAAATATTTACGGACTTCTAAAATCATTAGCATTTTCATTTCGTGTGCACCCAAATTTCCTTATAACAATAAAACAAAGATGCCCCTTGTAATCCACACTATAGGTGGGCAACAACAGCTCATTAAGGAGTCGGAAGGGTAAAAAGTCCCTCCGCATCGGCCTTTTTGTAAAAAAGGCTTAATTAGGGCTCATGCGGCTTCCCTACAACCCCTGTAACTTTTAATAAATGTTCGAAGAGCGTTGGTTACATGATATAGTATATACATATCTACTTAAATATATTTGGACACGGACACCAAGGGCACAGGTTTTCAGATTAACATTAAAACTCGATTGAAAACTACACATCTTATTCATAGCCTTTTTATATTTATATCACATGTAACGTTATCCTCTAATAATAGCTAAATATGAATACCTATGAGGAAGTGGTAGCCCAGTCGTAACGCGGTCGCTTAGGAAATCGAGTGAAGCGGGATCAAATCCCGAGTTTTGTCCTGGTATTTTCATGTGTAAATCATTTCCAACATGATTACAACTTGTGAAGTTATCCCACGAACTCACGCGCGTTGTCGTATATTGATGGCGATATGTCAGGAATTCCTTTTTTTCCATCATAGTTACTCACGAAAGTTTCATCCTAATCTAATGGATATCAATAAATAATAAATTATTGCACACAACTTGCACGCCTCCTATCATGCATTGATGGAGCTATCTTAAAACATTATCAGGCACGCACACAATTTATTATCAGGCATAAGACGACACGTCTGGCTCAGTTTGTAGTGACCCTACTTGCTGTGCCAGCGGTCGCGGGTTCGAGTCCCGCTGGGGGTATTCATTTGTGTGATGAACACGAATGTTTGTTCTTCAGTCATGGGTCTTTATATTTATAATATTTATTAATTTAAAGTTATGTAAGTGTAGTGTATTAACTATCTGGTATCCATAACACAAGCCTCGTAGCTTACCATGAAACAAGATGGTGCTGTGTGTTCATGTCCTAACATATTTATATCGTCATTGCAAATTGTGTTTGCATGGATTGGCAAGCATGGATGACAAACAATACATTTTTGTTTATAAGGAGAATCTATACTACTTTTAATTACCTGTAAAATTAAACGTGCAAGTTAAAACCCTCATTAGCGGATAAAGTATTCCCACGTACGGCGCGTGTGCTACACATGAAGTCCTCGTGGGAAGGTATTATATATCTCGAGTGAGTGCACATCATGTATTGCTGAATGAACTCCGAGATTGCTACAACTGATAATGTTACAAGTGATCGTACCACTATAACTTGATCTCACCTGCCCCAAATCAGAATTAAAAAGGGGATAAAGTTTATTAGCATCAGAGTTCAGTTTACGTTGGCCGCATTATTTTAATAAAGCGATGAGCGCACTTATCAGCGCCATCTGTGTGCTAGCGACACAATGACGGATCATCTCATAATGCGGACGAGAAAAAAACAGAGTATTGTAGATTTTTTCGGCGCACTATTCCGGGTTATTGTTGTTTGTAATTCATGAGGGCTTTTTAAGCTAATGATACGGTTTTATCTTTTTGCATCTCTCGTACGCTCATCAGACCGGTCGCGATACCTGGGTGATAAGCATCTATTTTCGAGGGTAATGAAACAGATTTTTCGATGAGAGTATTTTACTATATTAACTATATGTACAGTTTCAGCATTTATGTTATGTAATTTGTGCAAATGGACTTAGTTTATGTTTGTCTACGCGGGGGCGGACAATAATAAGATGACTATAAAGTCGATGCCATAGTGGCGGCGTATCGGGCCGATCTGCGCGGCTCAATGGAGGTTATTTACATAGCAATAAGGCGGAGATAGCGTCGCGTCTCGCGCCGGTGCCTTATCTCTGTTATTGCCTGTGTGCACGCGGCTTATGGTCGGAAAGAAAATGAACTGGGGTGTCAGGAAAATAAAGACTCTTTAAACAACCTCGCCTGATTTATCCATGAATGGTAAACAGATACTATCTGAAGTTAGAATTCGTTATTGAAATTTGAAACCAAAATATATCCCCAGACACTGCATCGGTTACTTACATGAGCCTGCTTACAATAGAATAATAGATACTTAACTTTCTAAATTTACGTGGATGTAACCTAAGTTTGCTTTTAAAACATAATTATGTAAGTAATGAGAAAGAAGAAATTCGTCCCATCAGTTAATAAATGCATTAATATTAATGACATTTGTTCAATTACAACAATGAAAAGTTTCCACTGGCGATTGTTGATATTACGCGGCTAGTCAAACCCAGGGGTATAAATATTAAAATCAAAATTTATGAAGTGTGACTCGGCTCCCGGGTCGGAGTGCGACCGTGGCGAAGCGATTTGTATGGAAATTTGGTAAACGTCGAGCAAACGTCTCACTCGGGTGTCAACGCTACCGAGGTGTCATTTGATGGCATAATTCGGGACGCACGTAAAACCAGATTTATGTTTGTTTGCTCAGCGCTTTATTGAATGTGGAGAGGGACGTTTTATGGGCTCTTTGTGTTTTGTTCGCTGATATATGAGACTGAGTAAATACGTCATATCAATTATGTGTTTTGAGTTAATTTAATTTGTACGTGATATTAAGTACATATTCTTTATGTATATGACTAACTCAAATAAGTCTTTTAATTCTATCTATAATACATCTGTTTTATATAACACTAGCGACTCACCCTCGCTTCGCTTCGGGTTCATTCGTAGACAAAAACAAATCTATCCCACGGGAACCGTACATTTTTTCTGGGATGATATATAGCCTATAGCCTTCCTCAGTTAACAGGCTACTCAATGCAAAAAGAATTTTTCAAATCGGATTAGTAGGTAGTATCGAGATTAGCGCCTTCAACCAAACAAACAAACAAACTCTTCAGCTTTATAATATTAGTATAGATAAATTGTTACTTCTATGCCTTTACAAAGTAAAAAATATTTTTATATAAGGGCTTATCTGAAAATATTACATGTATCTAATACATAACATGTTTAAGAGCATTGAACAACAAAAAGTATTCTAAACTTATGTTTATATATTTTTTTGTAATTGTCAATAGCTTGTTAAAGTTAAAAATATAGTATAAAATATACGATGTTTTCATCCACAACAGCTCGGCCATATGTCGACTGATCTGCGTTATCACCGCCGCCCGAGCGATTGCCCAAGCTGCGTTTTTACCCTACCATAACTACAATCCGTCAACAAATGATAGATACGTTTTTAAAAATTTTAATACATATAACTTTAACACGCGCACTTTGAAATATTGAATTATCTATATGGATATTATTTAAATGCAATGCAATAGGGAATTTTTAACTTCAGAGATTCGTCATAATTACACTGATTGTTAGTGTAAAGTGAAGTGTATCAGGGTAAAGTAATAACTAATAATAATAAGAACATGTAAGTTTCAATATATGAGTATACATACATTTTTCATAGGATCATTACATTACATTTTTCATGCTTCCTACGTAGGATATCACAATTCTGTACATACAGGATGGCTATAAGTCAATATGGCTATAAGCCGTTTTAAATGTATTCGAGTATTAACAAAGTGAATATAACAAAATGAAAGATTAATAATAATAACATTACCTTAAACTATAGATACTCTATTATTAGTATATTTTTAACTAAAAAGGTAGGTACACCAAATTCAAAATCACTGAGTCGCTCCACTCCTTTGAGTGGACTAATTGCTTGTGTAAATAATCCACCTTTACGAGTACATTTCTATCTTGAAATTTATAAAAGTATAAACGATTAATTAAAAAAAAGGAATATGAATATTGCAATTATTGGCGAAGTCAAAGCATACGAAGTATCCACAAAAAAGTATTTACAATTAAGTACTTCTTCTTTTCTATGTCGATCAAAAATTAAATTGACTTATTATAATTTTATTATACTTTCTTAGATGTGATATTTTGAATAAAACTATCTTTTCGGTTTTTTTTGCGGATATTTTTTGATTTTTAATTTCGAATGCTTTACAGCGATTATAGTCACGAAAGAGACTAGTGTTTTTAGACATTTGCAAAACAAAAATCAAAATAAATCTTTAAAAAATCTAAAAAGATTTAAGTTTTATTAAAAAAATATAATTTTATTATTATCATTTGTTACATAATAAAAATATTTTAGTTTATACTGTAGAATAAAAAGTATTTGCTATTGTTGTCATGGTCCCGTTCACATACAACAGCCGTAAGGCCGCCCTGTCGCTGTCTACGTTATCACCGCTGTACGAGCTGCGTTTTAACGCAACAACTATATGCCGTCAGCTTCTGATAAATACACATAGCTTAACTTGTTTCCACTCTATGAATGCTACCAGCCCCTGAGATAATCGATTTTCTAAAATCGATATTAATAATCCAAAAGAAAAAAATATGGAAGTGATATCTTCTATGTGACTTATATACTTATGTTTTTGATTTTAGGTACATAGGCAAATATTATTTACTTAAAATGAAATATATAGAAGAAAGGCTAGTCAAATAGTTGCCATAAAAATCGATGTTCGATTTTATTACGTTTCATGTCTGGAAATTTTCTATAATATTTTATTACATTGGAAATAATATTTTTGTTAAGCTATTTAATTAAAAAAAACATCCTATATGAGAAAGAAAGTATATAGCTGAACTAGTTAAATAAATATAAAATATAAAAAATAGCGCAATATTTATAAAGTCAAAAGTTAAAAGGCTTAACTGTAATTCGTACAAATTCGTTTCTTTTAGAAAGAAAGCGAATAGTTTAGTTAGTTGATAACTATAGCGGCATTTAATAATCATCAGTTAATTTATGTTAGGCTCTTATATATTAACAAAGTTCAGAGTAAGTCGCAATTTTAACAATAATCAAATTGTCAATAATTTACTTTAGAAGATTTTCTTTTAAAAGGATAAGTATGGATGTTGTTACCTGTTGAAAATATTTGATTAAATGGACGATTTAGCTTATGGATCACTACACAATGTCTGTAATGTACAAGATAAAACGTTGAATGTCAAACCAATTAACACACATTGAAATAATATCTATACATATAATATAAGTGAAGCTAAGCCGAATCTGTACATTAAATATTTATTGGAAAATCTTATTGAAATAAAATTTGCTATCGATAATGTCTGTCTGTCTGTTACCGTATCACGGGAAAACCACTGGACTAATTTTAATGAAATATGATATGATGATAGCTGGTTATCCGGGTCAACATATATGATACTTTTTACTGCGGGAAAATATCTCATCTTTGAATTAAACGTTAAAACGTAACTAGGGACGAACCCGAGCGGAGCAAGGGTGAGTTGCTAGTCTATGTATAAATTCTACTTCGTTATTACTTTATGTTCATAGTACATTCGTTTCGTTGTCATTATTTTTCTATACAGTATTCCCTTATTTTGTTTTATTCTTCTACTCTACTTTGGCTGACTTATTATACAATGTTTTTGTTAGACGATCTCTTATACGATAAGATTGGTATTTGAATACAAAGAGCTAATTATAAGTAGGTATCAGTGTTGATCAGTAGATAGTCAAAATCAAGCCGATAGGTCTACAGTTGCGCATGCAAATGTGGAGGCTGTGAACGCGCAGTTGGCTGCATTGTGAGCCCCCCCGCATCCCGCGAGAGTTTGTTTTTCGGGGCAAATAGCTATAGGCTTGATAATGGCCTCGCGGGCCTTGCTATCGAGATGCAGGCTACTCTACTTCGTTTTAAGAATAATCCGTATATTAACGTGATTAGGTAATCAATTGCAAATAATGGTTTTGATAAAATAAAATAATGCAATTTCAACAAGAATCACATTGTATCAGCTTACCAGCTGCACTTAAATAAGGGGAATTGTAATATAATATTAGGGTATTGTTGGTAATAATTTGTTGCAATTTTATTAGTAATAATATTTAATGTTTAAGTTTTTTAGTAAAGTTAACTGAATAATTTTAGACAAATGTAGAGTACACGTCTTATTATTGAATTTTGAACATTTAATTCATAAAATTGAAATTTTTCATCCTGACATTTCATTGACTCGGCTGTAATTTGTATTGGTCATCGTATATCACATAATACAAATTTTCGTTTGAGTAGAGCACACGCACGGCTGTTGCATTAGTTCCAGAGTGGCGGATGGGTTTTGATTTTTGTAGTTTCGTATTATTTGCGTATTTATCCGCCCGCCGCCCGGCAGATACATTTATTTGCTCACCCCCCCACCCCCACTACGGCCCCTTTTCGATTGATCGTGATATCATTGCGATAATAGGGACAGCGCGATCGACGCGCGGTTCCGTAACGCGGGAAACGCGAAATACGGCCGACCTGCCATCTACTGTACACAGCGTTAAATTAAAACTAATAATAATTAATGTTGTATAATCTTATAATATTTAATAAGCAATTCTTCTATATATATATATATATATATATATATATATATATATATATATATATATATATAAATTTGTTTCTTGTATCTCAGACGGCTCTAACGATTTGGATCAAATTACGTATTTCGATAAGGTTTTGATTTTTAAGTTTATTTATATAGGTATCTTTTCTAAAAAAGATATTATGGTACATGTAAGAGTACATTATGATGAAAAGATAGTGAAAATATTCATTCCATATTATTTGTTATTTTTCATGAAAATTATTTGTAAGATAGAAAATAAGTTATATACCAAAATAAATAAATAGATACCAAAGAAAACTATGTCAGCTATTACAAAGTTGCTATAAATATAAAGGGTCTGATAACATTTAACCAATATTTGGCAAGTTTTTATTAAGTATCCTGGACACCTCTTTTAAAATTCTATGGTGTGCAGAATGTCACACCAATCCATCACACTAAAGTAACTTTGGGTAAATCGGTGGCATAAACATCCACAAAAAACATGCAAATGATCTTAAACAATGTCTGTACAGACGTATGCAAATTAGCTAAGGCTTAAACGTTACGGTTAATGTTTAACCAAATAATATTCGAAAAAAAAGATTTGTCAGGCATTGAGTTGGTTATCAATTTAAAAGTCCGTATTATCCGCATAATGCAGAGGGTGAAATAAAACATTTCAATTTGAAGATCCGGTTACGACCCTTTTTGAATTTGTATTGTGGGTCTGCGGGACCCCGTGACTACTAGTTTAGCGTACGCTCGTGCACAGATTTTATTTCACATAAAATATATATAATTAAAATATGTTACTTTCAGCATATTATTCGATACGCGTGAAAATTGATTTTAGTGAAAAAATACCATTAAATTATCTATTTCAAATTAATTGTTAGAGTTTCGTCAATCAATGAAGTCATGCTTCGTCGAAGTATTAAGACATTATTTATAATATATTATATTTTTAAGTAATTAAGGCTAAATGGCGTTTTACAAATATTAAATAAATATATATATATATTTTAAATAGAAATGCATAGTAAGAAGTACAGTTCAGACGATAAGTAAAATCCAATAATCATATAGATGGAAAGTTGCACCGAATCACAATGCGCCCAAAGCGCAATGTATGCTTGGTTAAGCCCGCGCCTCCCCAACAAGAAAGGGGTAGTTAGCTGCTATTGTCTCAGCCCCTACGCGTTGAGGTAGCTCTAAGTGAACCCAGTAAAAAACATTATAGACATTTTTAATAATATTAACTTCAAAATAATATTTAATTATGTTTAATATTTTAATAATTCTTTTCTCATTTATATTAATATAAACTTATTTTTTTTTTTTTTTTTTTTTTTTTTTATGAGATCCAGTGACAAACGAGCAGACAGACCACCTGATGGAAAGTAGTACCTGTCGCCCATAACACCTACGGTTCATGCACTTAAGTTTTAAGTAACAAAAATGCAGAGCCACAGGTGCGTTGTCACTGTGAGGACTAAGATGATATGCCTCTTGCCTGTAATTGCGCTGGCTACCTTATCCTTCAAACCGGAACACAACAATGCAATCATTGTTGCTTGGCGGCAGAAATAGATAAGGGGGTGGTACCCATCCAGTCGGACTCCTCAGGCTTGACAGAGTCCTACCACCGGTTACTTATTAAAAAATATTTGTTTAGTAATAAAATATTTATATAATAAATTCCATATTTCTAATATATATTGCGAATGTTTGTGATTGTGTGTGACATAGCTTATTCTTGGATTAATAAGTAGGATATTTTTATCGACGTAATACATGAGTGGAGCCGCGGGTGAAAACTAGTCATTTATATAGTATAATTCATGTTTATGTCTTTATTCTGAAGAAAACACTTAATTATGCCATTAGTCTTACCTCTACGTCATTGGTTTTGTACATTTATTGATCTTATACTTGAAATAAAAAAAAAATACTATATTTAACATTTAAATATTTCAAAGAAATATAAAATCGCAAATACTTGGTTTTCGCTTAAAGCTATGTCACCCATGCAGTTTACTCCCCACAAAGACGACGAACACGGAAAACACTTAGCTCTGTTGACACTACACTTTACCGCTGATTCTACTTCAAGTCTGCCTCAACACCGGGACGATCTGCATTAATTGCTTTAAAAATCTTTATAAAAGAACTCTAATTAGCCAGACTAATGCCATAGAGATGTTTGAGGTCCAAATGTTCATTTTTATTTTGAAATTATGAGTATGTTGAATTTCTACTTTAGTTGTTTTCATTTCAGTATACGTTTTTTAAATATTGTATAAGACTCTTTTTACTGCAACTGTGATTTATATTCCAATACTTTATATATCTATATAGTGTATAAAGACATTTGTATTCAGCCCTTTTTTTAACATCTCACTGCTGGGCACGGGCCTCCCTTCAGTACGAGGGTGATCAGGCCATAGTCCACCACGCTAGCCAAGTGCGGGTTGGCGGACTTCACTTGTCTTTTGAGAACTTGTTAGGTTCTTTCAGACATGCAGGTTTCCTCACAATGTTCTCCTTCACCGTTAAGACAAGTGGTAATCATGTTGGAAATGATTCGCACATGAAAATATCAGAGATGCGAGACCCGGGATTTGAACCCGCTTCACTCGGTTTTCAGAGCGACCGTGTTACCACTGGGCTACCACTGCGTTTTAAATAAAGACTTTATAATATATGTAGGTACCTACTAATTATCTTTTTTTATAATTTTGTCGTTTGTCGTTGTCGTTTACCTTATAAACTTTGGTAATTTTTAAAAAAAACCTAATATTGATGTCTTTTAGCATGATCTTCTTCTTTTCTATATAAATAAAAATCAATTGTCTAATGTATGTAAGTAAATTACTACAGAATGGCTGCACCCATTTGGCTAATTTTATTTTTGTTGTGTTTGTAATTGTCAGGACAAGGTTTGTATGAAATAGATGTTTGAAAATTGTACGGAAAAGTAAAAATTTGGATTAAAAAATCTCCATATAAAAAAGGGAGTCAACTGCTTGACATTCTGTTTCTTACATTTTTTATCTGTTATATTTGAAAAAAAAAATGTTTTTTTGGTTGTTTTTTGAAAAAAGTAGTAAAAAAGTTATAGAACATTGTATTATTAAAAATACCTGTTATTTTTAAAAATACTAGCGGCTGCAACTATTAAGTACAGTCCATCTAATAACATATATGATAATCTTTTATATCATGACAACAATATTTAAAAAATAAATTGATAGTTTTGTCAAAATGTAAGATTATCATATTTATAACCTTTACCTATACGTATTAAGGTTTAGTATAGCTCTCAGAGATGAGATATTTTCCCGCTGTAAAAAGTAACCTAGATGTTGACTCGGATAACCAGTTATCATTATACCAAACATCAAAATCTGTTCAGTAGTTTTTTCAGTCAGATAGACAGATTGACAAAAAATCTAAAAACTACAGATTTGGCCTCTGTATCGGTAATAATGAGTATTTCAATAAAATTTTCCAAAAAATATTTGATGTAATCCTCGCCTCAATTAGAATTTTATTACATGTATAGATAAATATTGTTTTAAGTGAAATTATTCAAAAATCGACACTAAAAAATCTTAATTGTGATAATAATATGAATAATACACGAAAAAGGGTGTTTATTATTCTTTAAAAGTATGTTTTTCTTCAGTAATAACTTATTTAGGTATGAATATCATAATTTTGTAACTTTAGGTCCCTATAACTTTTGACTCCTTCATTTCCTAAAAAACATTTTTATATGTACTTATATTTAGACTCTCTATCATCTCTCTTATCCAAAATACCACCTAATGTACTATACCAGCAATTAAACGTGGGCGAAGCCGCGGGGTACCTACTGCTAGTATTTTATATTCTTTACTTTTCTGTTTAATTTTAGTGGGTTTTTTTATAAATTATTTTATTTATGATTAAAGATATTTAACGTTATCTTTTTAAATTCGTATTATTTTTTCTATATATTTTTATAAATATGCTCAAGTATCTTACACTGTAAGAGACTAGTTTTAAGTCTGACACTAGGAAACTATCCACATGGAGCATAAGATATAGTTCAGTGCTTTAATATTTTATCAACAAACAGCATTGAGTTATACCTAAATCCATACACGAAACGCGTAATGAATGACCGCCACCGTATTATAACCGGGCTGCAAATCTAGTTTGGAAGGGGAGTGCGGCAAGTTCGGTGAGCCTCCATGGCCAGACGTTCACCACACTCTGGCCTGTACTGTACCCACCGCAGTCGGCAACAAAATAACCTAAACCACCTAATTCATCCATACAGAAATCACCGGTAACTATATAGAGACATGGACTAAAATCGAATGATTATTGCTAGTGTCAGCTCTACGTAATAATATATCTGACAGATCGCTATAACGTGTTCTTTGTCGTTTGAGCGTCCCTCTCACACAATGGCATACTTATTAGGGATTTAGTCCACATATTAGTTGGGGAAAGGGCATTGTTTGTGTTTTAATAGAATCCAGCACCCCTGGCGGTAGGGTATACGCATAGTTGTTCTACGGCGTAGCTAACACGTGTACGCGAGCATGTGCTATAAATTGTTTTTGCGACTCAGCATAAACAATTAGTTTTGCAATCCAGTTTAATTATTTTTGATCTCCATATGATTTATCAACTATATAATTAATCAATTAATATTGTATTAGTAATTTTCATATACTTGCATTAATTAAATAGAAATATATCTTTTTCCAACTAAGTAATTTGTTATTTATTTACCATACAGTACCAGTTACCATATATCTCCACAATATACCTATGTACAGTTTTAATAATAAAATAATAGTTAAAAAAAGTATAAGTATATCATAGACTAGTGACTTCGTACGAAATTTCATCTAAATCGGTTCAGCCGATTTTTAGTTTATCCATTATAAACAAACTCACAAGCTTACAAACTTTACCTCTTTATAATATTAGTGTAGATGTTGTGTATAAATTGTGAAGTGTGAAACTTTATCTTATGTCTTTTATAATTTAATTGATGTTCTATATCTTTTTTACTTTCAATACCAAACTTATAATTTAATATTAATAAATGTATTTTATATGTATAACGTACAAATTCCATGAATATTCTTTTATTATGACATTTTTAAATTATATTCATATTCGTAGCTAAGATCAGGATATAATATAGCTAAAACGTATTTACAATTCTGTGCTCTAGCATCAGGTGTTATGGGAATGAACTACATTTCTTGGTTTTAATTTGAGTTTGATTTTTAGTTTAGCTTCGTAGGTTTTTTTAAACTTTGTTTCAGTTTTAAAAGGTTTTGGTTTTACTACACTCGTGTTATTATACTCGGTTCAAAATTTGTAATCCATTTTTCAAGCATTTTTTGGAAAATTACATCAAGTCAATCGATTGTCATTGATTAACTTAGGTAATGTAATTTTACGGACATTGTAATAATACCACAGACTTGGTCTGGTAATGAATCTATACACCGTAGAAACTCCTTAACACTTTATGGATAAAAGTTGTTTTTGATGTTTTTAGATATCTAGTATTCATGAGTCACCTTTTTGTCTTAAAATTTTATATAAAGTATAGTTTGCTTCACAGTTCGTTGCATACGCACGGATGCTGCGATGCAGAGATGTGCAGATCGATGCCCCTCGATCGCGCCCCTTATTGAAAATTATAACAATGGCACACCGCTCTCCGCGCCCTTAACACTCACTGATTTTGGAGATGCACTATGGATATGGTTAGACGAGATATTTTTTTTTTATTATTTTGTATGTTATTTCTGGTATTTTATGGATTTAAAAAAAATAATACATAAGTAGTCGTGTATATAATACTTTCTTTTATTTAAAATAGTATATAGTATAAAGAAAAAAATATAATAGTTCACTGCTGTTTTACAGTAACTAATAAATCATTAATTTTACATAAAATGGTAGGTACCTATATATTATGAAACTCGACAGTTTTAAATTATTAGGGTTATCATAAATGTTAAAAGTTCTGCATCATTATGATTATGAAACTATAGAAATCCATATTGCGCCATAATATATAGAATATAGATTCAAAAAATGTTAATGCAGAAAGATACGCAAATGTTACCTTTACATATGTACATATATATTTTAAAGTTTATTTTTTTATTAACTAAATAGGTATACATTTATTATTAACATAAATTGTGCAGTAAGTATTAAGAGTAATCACTATTTGCAAAATAAAAATATCTTTTGTTGTTAAATCTTGAATGCCAATACTGACCTATTTCAAATTTTCATATCTATTTGAAACCACCTATATGAAACTCGGTCGACAATACAATAATTTAATAATATTAAGCTAGCGTTATATACATATGTGTGTATGTATGGTCATTTCAACGACTAACTAAAATCTTCGAATTTGGTCTAATTTTAATTATTTCAATGAGCCTCATTTAATAAAAATCAGTTTTTTTTAGATTTTTATCACTATTATTTATTACTATTAATAGTAAAGATGTAGCGGATTATCCATAAGTCATAGCGATGTGTTAATATATCGGTCGGCGGAGGGCGCAGGGATTATAATGAGCGCGGCCCCACTAAGTATTTTCGACATGCGTCGCCGTCACCCGACAAACATTCGACTAGGGGTTAACGAGAACTCGCATTGCTACCGAATTTACTGTCCGCACTACACTTGCATGTCCTGCATTTGTCAATTTATGAGAAATTATGAAAGTTCATATACGCGGCATAGAGCAGTCCCTTCGTTTTTTACGCAGTTGGATTTCTTATTTTCGTAATTTATTTTATATTTCATTTTATTCAAGAATTCAATTATATTTTAGTTAGTAATAGTTATTTTGCTAAAACAATAATGATATCACTGAATAATACCAAAAAATAATTATAATTCGTAGTTCTCATGCTTTATTTCAGCTACTATCGAAATTGTTGGTATTTTATAAAGACTTTTGTCAAAAAGAGTAAGGTATGAACTCGTATGGGCTGAAAAACCTACAAATTTTCATAGTACCTACTAGTAAAATGTACCTACTAATTCTTTCAATCATTGCTTGAGCAATTATGGTTAATTCAAGTGCACATTAATTAAAGTGCTTAGGAAAATATATATTTAGACTATATGGAACGAATGGAATTCGTTTTGTGACAAATTAAATTTATTAGTGAACCAGTGACCCACCCTCGCTTAGCTTAAACACCTTCCTTAGAATTTATTACAAAGTAATTCTACTTCACAAGAACTACTTAATTTATTTGAAAAGCCTATGTGATTCTCGGTTTGATCTATAAACTATCAGTATACATGACTGTGTAAAAGAAGTATAAAATAACAAATACACTTTTGAATTTATATTATCAATAAAAGTCAAATAAGTTTTGATATTTTCACCTATTTTGATATAACATGCCTAAACTTGAACTCTTTAGAAAATCAAATATCAAGTCTATGAAGCCTTTTCAGCGCAATTTTCATATCCTTTTGTGACGTAGAATAAAATATAAGCAAAAAAACAAATAAGCATTAGAGGCACGCGTCAGTTTTTTACCATTTAGATCTCTTAGTTTCTCTATACTTCGTGGAACACAAGGTTGTTGACAAAACAGTGTAACTAATTTCATTCTCGTGTCGCGTGGGTGCAATAAACGGGCCACAATGCGGCCTGTACGTCATTAGTCAAAGGAATCTGTCATTGTAGCTCTGATACTGGGAATGGTTAAAGAATCCCGGCCTTTGTCACGTTTTAGTAAAGCATTGTCACATTGTCTTTACTATTTTTCGCTTTTGTATGATTGTTAGGAAGTTAAATGTTGTTAAAACTATTGTATGTGTTTTTGTTTCCTTTGTAAGTGATTTCATGGTGAGATTTAGTATATAGGTTTGTTTGCGTTGCGTCGAATTACTTCGTTTATTAGAGACGGCAGGGACCTGTCAGTGTGATTGAGGTATCCTTGTCTACTGTTAATGGTTATATTAAGAACTACCTCTTTGTGTGACATAAATAGTTCCTTAATAACACATCGTGTAAAGGCAGTTTCAGTTCGGTGCCTCCCACACAATAATAAGGATAAGCAAAAAATGGAACTAATTAAAGCATTATTTCAACTCATGTATAGAAATATGTACTTATAAAGTTTTTAAAATATTTCTAAAATATCTATTATTCTTAAGTCTCTAGTTATATCTAAGTATCTATTACTCTTCCATAAATGTGAAAGTTTGTGAGTATGGATGTTTGTTACTCTTTCACGCCAGAACGGGTGAACGGATCTGGATTCGGGTGAACGAATTTGGCACAGAGATAGATTATAGTCTGAACAATACATAGGCTACTTTTTATCCGGGAAAAGTCTACGGTTCCCGTGGGATAGTTTTGTTTTTGTTTTCCTAGAGAGGAACCCGAGCGAAGCGAGGGTTAGCCGCTAGTACATATATGATCGAGTTCAGGTACAGTAGAATAACTAGCCAGCCCATTATGCTTAAAAGTATATCTATTAAAAACTAACTAGGTATTTCTTTATAAATAGTTCAATATTAATTTTTACCTGTAGTTTTGCCCGCATAGTACCTAGGTACGTACGTTGATAGAAAATTTTGTTGTGAATGAAAATGCCTCAGCGCTGCAAAAAACTACAAAATGTTTTTTTCCTTGAGTGAGGGTAAGTCGCTAGTATACTATAAATGTAATAAAAATTTGATGAATGTTGTAGATGAAAATCGGAGGTAGCTCTTAGTAAATAAGCCTAGTAAAATGTAACTAGTATCTTAAGGAATTTTAACTGACTTCAATAAAGGAGTAGATGGTTATATATGAATTTAGCCATAATAATTTCTTAGAATCAAAGTCTATTATGGTATTTTTTGCATCTTCTAATACGCAGAGCTGTAATTGCGACGAAGACAAATAAACAATGGAGTAACACCAGTGGCCAAGACAATATTATTTACGACAACAGAAGCTATACAATTACATTGCAAAAAAATAGAATATTGGATGACGTCTGTTTTTATGTTACTCTTTTATTTAAAATTTCTTTATTTATATTAATTTTAAAACAGCCCCAATCATAGTTCTCCTATGGTTAAATATAGGCAAATATAAAACAAATATAAATAATATAACATTTTTAATGTAAATATGTTGGGACATTAACACACAGCACCATCTAGTTCCATGGTAAGCTACGAAGGCTTGTGTTATGGATACTAGATAGTTGATACACTACATATATAATTTTTAAATACATACATATTATAAATATAAACACCCATGACTGGAGTACAAACAATCGCGCTCACACAAATGAATGCCCCCAGCGGGACTCGAACCCGCGACCGCTGGCACAGCAAGTAGGGTCACTACACACTGAGCCAAACATGTCGTCGGCTGTTATAAAATCAATATAAATGTATTTAAAGTTAGCTATATTCGAAGTTATACCAAGTAGATATTATTTCTTTAACTAAAACTCGTTAAAAATGATAAGCGAAATGAATAAGGCAAAATAATTATTTCTATATCCACACTAATATTATAAAGAGGTTAGATTTGTATTTTTGTATTTGTGTTTGGTTTGTAACGAATAAACTTACAAACTACTGGACCGATTGAGATGAAATTTGGTAAAAAGATAGTTTGAGACCCTGGAAAGGACATAGAATATTTTTTATTCCATAAATCATCCTTTAAGGGGGTAAAAATGGGAATGAAAATTTGTATGGGAAATCAACCTAGGGACGAACTCGAGCGAAGCGACGGTGTGTCGCTTGTTAATTATTGAAAGGCACCAAGACACGCTTGAGCAAAGTGAGGATAAGTCGCTAGTATGATACTAATTATAATATGTATATAGTAATATGCGTAATAAATATGGGCAAAAATACAGATATAAACCAATTTGTTGTTCCTGTAAGCCTGTATAGGCACATCAAATAACAGCTTTTAAACAATACATCTATTACTTTACTGAACTGTAAAAGTCTCTGTTCAATTTAAGTTTTAGATAAAACTAGTTCGTTTCTTGAAAACAAACAACGTAATATAACGGTACAATTGGAACATTGAAAGGCCTTTCTTTCTATCTCTTATTGCTCAAAACTGTTTACAGTTTGTAGATAGCTGGATAACGGTGTTTACGTCACGAGATGTCATCCCGCAGCATCCCGTTACGTCCATAAACTTATATAACCGTTAACTGAACTATATTCAAGTAACCCTTTGAATAGTTATGAATAATTACACAAGGCACCGTAATCGGTAACAGTTATACAAAGAGAACTGTTAGATAAAGGAAGAAAGTAACAAAGAACTTTCTCCGAAAGGGTGCGTGGTCCAGTTGCCCACTTCCTAGTTGACAATCGTGACGAATCTATTGTTATGTTACTCTCGGTATCTATTTAGAAAGCACCGGCACTTTCATAATTTCAAAATTTCGCTATAATTAATGATAATTGTAATGAGTCTAAATACATTATAATATAATTATACATATATCAGGTTCGAGTTTTGAGTTATAAGAAGTTTTATTATTATTAAATTAGTAGAAGTCCGAAACAATGGAAGATATAATTAAATTATTTTTTGTATTACTTATTTTAGCACAACACCAACAGTTACTGTAATTAGTTATATGTATTTTATATTTGGATTCATATATACATATAATTTCGCTACAACTGAAAGTTCGTCTAGTCATTTTCCCTTGCAAAGCTTTTCTCACTTCGCTATGCACTTTACGTCGGCGTTAAGTTGATAAGAGTTCGATAATTAATGAAGCATATCCCCCCATTTTTTGGTAACTAAAAAGATATGGACATCGCAACTTTGTATTATAAATACAAAAGTTTGCTGGTTTATCTTTCGTTCACGCAACAACGTAATAACTGTTAGACGAAATCTATGTTAATTTAAAAAGTGAAATATATGTTTTTTTTGTTTGTTTGAATGTAATTATCTTTCAAACTAGCACTCCAATTTAAGTATCCTATTATTGTTATAAATCCGAAAGTTTGTGAGGATGTATGGATGTATAGATGTATGGATGTTTGTTACTCTTTCACGCAAAAACTACTTAATGGATTTTAATGAATCTTTGCAATAATATAGTTAATATATCAGAATAATACAAAGGCTACTTTTATCGTGGAAAAATGTACGGTTTCCATGGGATAGATTTGTTTTTTTTTTATATATATAGGCAAGCCCGAGCGAAGCGAGGGTGAGCCGCTAGTCTCTAATACTTTCTAAGATTTACGAGAATATTTGAGATTTTTAATAAAATTATCTTTTTGGATTTTCTCGCGGATTGTCATGATCACGAAAGTCTCTTCCGTGACTGATTGATGTAAAGCATTTGAAAGCGTTGGGAACTAAAAATATAAATAAATCAGCGAAAAGATAGTTTCATTGAGAATATCTTTTACCATTTTACAACATATACATATGTATATTGAAGAAGGTTACATACTATCTAACATCACGCTAAATGGTGGCTAGATGACACGGGGTGTTTGCATATATGATATAGACAAAGTAAATCCTTTTTATCCGGATACATAATGAACTTCCTACGAGATATCATTATACACTTCTTACACTTGTTTCAAGAAAAAGAAATTAAAAGAAATTCTATACACCTGTGTTGTTATTTTTGCTGTCCCCACTATCTAAAGGCGCCATCAATATAAACTCCCTTACTCACTCACTCAGTCATTGCGCCGTGCTATTCGACTGTAAATTATATAGATCTAATTATTTGGTCGAGCCTTATTGTATGGCAGCAACAAGATCACAGATCGGGTGTGATTAGCAGAGATTACGGCTGTTTGCAGGCTGTCGGCCTCATGACATTAGGCAGGCTCAAGCCGATCAAACATTGACACAGGCAGGTAAACAAATTTAGATACGCATTAGATGGTGTTAAGTCATTAGTTATTGAGAAGTTAGGTCAAGTCCGAGGTGTGTTGGAAATGATTCTTTAAATTTTTTGAACGATTTTATTCATTTAAGAACATTATCGTTTAGATATATGTAGGTACATTATTGGGTCAGAGTAAAAGTCGTTTTTTTTCAGTATTTAGAATTCTTTGAAATCAAACAATAGCACCTACTAATCCATACTAATATATAAATGCGTAAGTAAATCTCTCTGTCTGTCTATCTGATTGTTACATTCTCAGGCTTAATCAGCTGAACCGATAGACAAAATTGGTATGGAGATAGTTTGAGACCCTGGGAAAGGCTATAGGATAGTTTTTACCCCATCATCATATACATATATATAAACATAAATAGACTATGTAGTCTATGTATTCCATACTAGTCGTCATAAGATATCTAGTAGGTGAGTCGCTAGTATTAAATACTTATTTAAATGTAAAAAATTATTATTTTATACGTTTAGAATAGAGTATTTGTAAAGTATTTACATATATCCTGTATTCTGAAGTCATGATACTAACGGTCAACAAGATTATTATTAAAAAAAATATAAGGGTGGGCTTAAACTCACGATGCATTTACATATCTAACTGGCATTGCCAAAGTAAAGTCCGTGAGAAAGTTATGGCATTGAGATAGGAGGGAGTTCTACTGAAAAGAGTTGGTGGACTCTCAACAATTAAAAGGGATTTTTTTTTTGTTTTAACTATAAAAGTATTTTGTGAGTAGCGACTAAAATTAATTTTACGTATTTATATCTGTAAAGTATACCGTGATAAAATACCTCGCATTGCTTAATTTTTAACTAGTTATATATCGATAGTTAGGAACAAAGCAAGCCTTTTGAAAACAGCATGGCATCATATTAAGAAGTGGATTTATTAACAGTACTTATTTATATATATAAAAACATATATACGGTCGAATTGAGAACCTCCTCCTTTTTTTGGAAGTCGGTTAAAAAAAATGTACACTTAATTATTACTGTACAAGTCGTGTCCGCGTGGAATAGTGGCAACAATACTAGCCGCATTTCCCCGTTGAATGGCAATGCCGATTCTTTGGGCGAAAAATGAGCCAGCTCTCTTTTCATCAGTAGATGCGATAAGACGAGGTGTTACGTCTTTTAAGAACATTATATTTATTTATATCATATTTATTTCATAATTTCTACTTTCTGTCAGATTTAGAATTATTTGTATGTATGTATGTATCTATATGAGTATTTATGTATGTATATGGGTATGTTTATAATATATATATACATATATATAGGTACATATAATAAAATTCTAAGTCGAATCTGTGCCTTATGTAATATTTTTTGGAAAATCTTATTGAAATAGACATTATTATCGATACAGAGGCCGAATCTATAGTTTTTAGAATTTTTGTCTGTCTGTCTGTCTGTCTGTTACCGCATCACAGAAAAACCACTAGAGGGATTTTAATGAAATTTGGTATGATGATAGCTGGATATTCGGGTCAACATATAGGATACTTTTTACCGCGGGAGATTATCTCATTCCCATGGGAATACACGTTATAGCACAACCCAAAAAATATTTATGATTAGAATTTCTTAAATCTTGGTATTAATGCTGTTCAATACAATTAAATAAATACGTGTTTTAGCGTTTTTTGAAATTTATTCCATAAGGAGATAAAATAAGGGATGAAAATTTGTATGAAACCTACCTTTTTTAAGTTTTTTTGTTGTAGTTTTAGCGCGAGCGAAGCCGCGGTCTTTGCTAGTATATATATATATATATATATATATATGATTGATGTTTGTAGCTTGCACCTACACCGTACCTTATTACACGCTCGTGTAATAAGGTACGGTGATAATATAAGTGATCTTTTGTACACATGGTTACTGTTTTCTATTTTATACGTATTTTTTTTTGGTTCATAAATAATAAAATATTTCATAAGAATGATAAAAAGTAAGTAAACTTTTATGCTATCTTAAATGCGCTAAAATCTCGATCCAAACGATCGACTAATTTACAAGAGTAACAACAACAGCTTGTCATTCCCCTAATGCTGTTAGATCTTAAGACAAATCGGTCCTAATCCCAAACGTCCTATGTACTTACTGAAATCAGGATTAGAGCGATTTGGGGAAGTAATCTTACTGTTTAAACGGTATCCATCTGTATATGGATATTATGTACTTACGCAATCTAGCTGTGATGAACTGTGGACTTGGGAACAGGATGCTATTTAGTTTAATATCATAACAGTGTCATATTTCACATATACCTAATAATTTATTATTAGGAGCTTTCCAGAAGTTCCTGTAGCTTTTGAATTTATTTTTGTACTATAATATCGACTTACCATCACTTCATTAAAATGCGTCCCAGGGACGAACGTACGTTTTAAATAGATAAGATAAAACTTATTGTGAGTGTACCTTATAAGATACATACATATTATTGCGAACTTTGCGAACTATAGGCCTTTAATTTTAGACCATTGTTAAGACGTATCTCTTAACGTTGAGTCAGTGTTAGTCATGTAAGCGTATGAAATCAGTTTTGTTTTTGATGAAACACTCATAGTTCAGCCATTTTATACTAAATATTAACAAATTATATATACACAATCCTTTCTTTAAATAAACGTCGGGAAACAAAAATCAAAATAAATCCGCGAAAAAATCCGAAAAGATAGTTTTATTTAAATGTCAAATATTCGCGTAAATCTAAGAAAGTATTATGTGAATCCTTTCTTTGTTTATGGCTCTTTTTATTAGTGAAAACCGGATCAAAATCCGTTGTGTGTCTTAAAAGAAATAAACGGAAAAACAGACAGAGATAGACACTGCCTTTTGTTTTATACTATTTATAGATATAGATATATGTAAATAAATTTTGCATTTTCTCATGAAAATGGGAGAATTTATGGCACTAATGTATTTTTTTTAATCTACAGTGAAGTAAAAGTTTTTAGTAATCTTATTATTTTTGTTAATCGATTCAAACCATTTAATACCATCAATCGATATCAAAATAACAGAAAGCCAATAAAACTTTTCACATAGTAGCTATTACACATTATTCATGCATGCATTAGGCATTATTTATCTACAAATAGCAAAACGTAGGGCAATCAGCATTATTTATTTCAAAAAGTGTCGCGAATTGCTATCGATCGCCGTCCGTCTCGTTGGCCGTTCGTCCAGTGTTAATTCATATATGGCTCGTTAATTCTCCTTAACGCCCGCTTATGGCGCCGCTACGTTAATGAATTTCAATTTGTTGCGGGCCGCGAACGTTTGGAAAAAAGATAAAATGCAAAAAATTCCCCGCATTCGTATGGCTAGTTAGGTTAGATTGGGTTAGATCGTAACTGTGTTGAATAAAAATATTTGTTTCATTTTTTTTTTGCATGTTGTATATGACAGTTGTGGTGTATTTTTGTTAGTTTGGTAGACGCTATAATCAAGGGTTGTTCTATATAGTTTTTTGCTATTGTATTATGAGTACCTACTTTAGTTTAGTAGATATAGTGAAAATTGCATTGTAAGTTTTCTTAGTAGATATCAAATATTTTTTGGTTCTAGAAGTATAATAACTTTTATACCTAATAAAACAGTATTTGATTATTTTCAAATAGGTATATATAATGTATATAAATCTATTTCAAATGTTAAAAAATACTGACAAGTATAATAGTTTTTTTCAGTTAAGCAAATACTCAAAAGTTGATCATGTTGTATAAAATAACCAAAAATGTTAATTTTAGAAATCTTTAATCTTAATATTCTATTTACATTATTCGGAGTCTAATGAATTATCAATAGTAAGAAATATCTGAAAAACTATATAACTAAATAAATACAATAAAAGAAGTTACATAAATCAAGTAATAAGTAAACCTGCTAATACTATCTATACATATAACTAATAAAATTCTAACTGTGTTGAATGTGTACATTAAATAAGTATTTTTTGGAAAATCTTATTGAAATAGACTTTATTATCGATAGATAGGCCGAATCTATAGTTTTTAGAATTTTTGTCTATCTGTCTGTCTGTCTGTCTTTCTGGGAACGCATCACGAGAAAATCACTGGACAGATTTTGATAAAATTTGGCATGATAATAGTTGGTTGTCCGAGTCAACACATAGGATACCTTCTTACTGCGAAAAACATGAGATATTTTCCCGCTAAATAAATCTGAGAAATCTATACCAAACGTCATTTTTTCCTAAAATATATTGGAAAATGTTCATTACGACTATATTAAATTTAGAATTTTGTACAAGCTTAAAAAAAACTATACAGAATAAGAAAACCACTCAATTCTAAAATTCCCGCAGCAAGAGCGCGTGAGGCTCATTCATATTCGCAGGCTGACTGTTAGCAAATTGAATAATGTTGGAGGCGAGTAAAGTTATGATGTGAATAGCACCTATATTATCGCGGTAGTAATGTTATTCTGTGTATACCACCACCTGTATTGTATATTGTGTACTTACCTATGTAATTTTTCCATCGTCTGCTGTCGGCTGGTGTAGCGTCGCTATAGCTTCGAAATCTACTGTGGGCAAAAATAAACTTAACCTATATTAATTACTCAGACTAAACAATAAGATTGCAGAAGATAGTGATCGAATATGAAAAGCTATGGCTATTATTATTTTCACCATTGTGTCTGAAGCTTGTATGTGCAATTAGCAAATTGTAATAAAACTAAAACCTCTCTATAAAAAATTAATAAATATTGTTTGACATATTTTCTTCTCCTATGTTGAATTTCTGATGTGATAAATAAATGAGATATTTATTTACTTCAAATATATAAGTTATAAGGACCAGCATTAGTAGGCGATCTAACGAAAAGATTTGTGACAGAAAAACTGCTAGCATACACTGATTACTCACTAAAAATATTTGGTTTAGCCGACTTAATTTATTTAGTATTTCCTCTTTTTTTGATAGGTGATCTAAGATTAAGAGGTCTATAAAGCAACATTTTCCTAAAAAAGTTGCATTATATTTTGGTTTTAAAAATTAGGCAAGAAACACACACAAAGCCTTAAAATAAGAAACGAGTGAAAATTTATAAACTATGTATGGAATTAACACATATCCTATATTTAACTGACACACAAAATGTTATAGTTTATTTATATGAGGACTTTTACAAGCACTTTTGACACAGTTCCATACAATCCTGTATAAAATATAAATACAATTAAAAAATTTTCGAACAGTGATTTAGAACGTAATTGTCAGCTGTAAATCAATAAATGCTTCTATACAATTTTCTGATAAAAATTAACATTCATAAAATCATTATTAATTTTTTTTTTATTATATTTTTATTTTTAAGTATATTTTTATTGAGGTACTAAGTTACATTTCCGCTTAGTTTGGTTAAAGACAGTAAGTAAATATTAAAACATCCATCATTTAGTATAAAGAAAGCATAACTTTTGTTACCATAATGTCTTTTTAGTAATTAGTTCGAATTTTAATAGTCAGTACCGTTGCATTATTTTTTACTATTGTCTTTTACTTGCACAATATTTACATATAACGGTCTTCAGCGAAAGCCCTTGTAAAAGTTGCAAAAAATATTTCACTTTGGGCTCTACTTTTTACCATTTGTAGAGCAACACTTTGAAAGACCGCTCTACTTTTACCTAAGCAAATAAAGACATTTTTATATGGCGTTCAATATTTTGCAATAAATATTACCGTTAGAACATAATGTGAAATTTTAAGTCAGTCTCGTTACAATTAGTTATGCTACGTTTACACATTATTTGTAGAAATGTGACTAATATTGTTTTAAAATCTTCAATTGTTGAAATAAAATTAATCACAATAAATAATAGTTGGTCATTGTGTAGAGATGGTGTTAAATTACATGCCTAACGCGGCTTACCACAGTTAGCAGTAATAATTTACCTAAAGCCGTGTAAAACAACCCTGTACAAACGTTAAAAAATCATTTAAATGTGGTAATCCTTAAAAAGTATTTTTTAAGCTTTTTAAACATTGCACAGAGTTTTTGGTGTTCCTAATGAATTAAACCACTGAAATATGTATTGTATGTAATTTTGTATACATTTGCTTATGAACCCTTCAAAACTGATTCTGATAAGTATTATCTTAACAAAGCTAGATAATGTATAGAGCTGTTATTAATTATCTAAATCCATACATATAATAAAATTGTAATTAAGCCGAAACTGTACATAAAATATTTTTTGGAAAATCTTATTGAAATAGACATTATTATCGATACAGAGGCCGAATCTATAGTTTTAGAATTTTTGTCTGTCTGTCTGTCTGTCTGTTTGTTGCTGCATCACGGAAAAATCACTGAAGGGATTTTAATGAAATTTGGTATGATGATAGCGGGCTATCCGGGTCTACATATAGAATACCTTTTACTGCGGGAAAGTATATTATCTCTAAGAAATCTATACTAAACGTTAAAATATAACTAGGGACGAACCCGAGCGGAGCGAGGGTGAGTCGCTAGAAGATAAATAAATATGTTGGTACATTAACATGCAATACCATCTAGTTCCATGGTAAGCTACGGCTACGGCTACGCTACGGCTTGTGTTATGGATACCAGATAGTTAAAAAACTGAACATAATATATAACTTTAAATACATGCATATTATAAATATAAGCACCCATGACGATTACACACGTTCGTGCTCATCACAAATAAATGCCCCTAGCGGGACTCGAACTTGCGAGTGCTGGCACAGCAAGTAGGGTCACTACAAACTGAGCCAAACGTGTAGTCAAAACAATAAAAAATATCTACAATAAAATCGATGTTTTAATAAAATATCGATTAAGTACAAATTGTAATATTAAGCTGAAGACAATTAATATAACATACAAAATTTAATACACATAGACACATTAATATTTATAGTGAAATCGATTATAATCGATAGGCGAGTTACCCCAAGAAGTTTGCCCCTCGTAAATCATAACAAATATCTTGCTAACCCTTCGGCCGCTGTACCCAAGTGCAGTTAATTGGTCACCGGCCAGGGAAATTGGTACGCTGTACGAGCTTCCGCGAGTTAATGACTACGGCCAGTGGATGGACGGCAAAACCTATTAAGTACAATTTGGATGTGTGGAGCTTAAGAGATTTGGTTGAGCCGACGAAGGGTTAACTTCATATTTTGACTGAGAATTTGATTTTCTTAGGAACAGAAAGTGCTTGTAAATGATTACATAATATGCAATATATGTATATAATACATACATAATGTATTTACAGGAACAGTATATTATATACTATATGTAAATTTGAAGCCACGTATGCGAAAGTTAATTCAATGTAAATCGTTTTAAAAAACAAATCTTAATGAATTGTTCTTAAAATACATATGATTTACTTATTTATGCATTTCAATCGTATGATTTTGAAAGCTTTCGATTTTTTAGACATTATTATTTTTCTTATTTCACTAAAGTTGAAGTGTAGACAAATATTTATTTAAAAACTATATTGAAATTTAATATTGAATGAACAAGAACAAATTCATCAAGTCATTTTATTTTAATGAAATTCAGAAAACCAAACTTTAGAAATGAAGGCAATAATGGAAAACAAAGCCGTAAGTTGAGTCAGGTACCAGTTTCTACAAATAATTCCAGTAGCCTTTTTAACGTGGCTTATAACCTTGAGAAAGTTATATTGCCTGTATTATATAAGGCAAAACTTGGGGTCACTTTAGGCTTTTTATGATTTCTTTTAAGGCCCCGCCTTGGATAAGTTTCTTTGTCAAATTTCTTACAGATGTTTGTATATGTTCTTTAATTAGATTTCTTATTATTTGAAAAGACTGACAGCTTCGCAGGTATTTCATGCCAAATAACTATTATTTAAAGGAAAAAAATATCTTAATAATACTTTATGGCATTGTAAATAGAGGCAATACAGCGAATCTATAACAAGCCATCGACATCGACCAGTCAACGACACCCATTTAGCAATGCTAAATTAAATAAAGTCCTTATATTTAGTATTTAGCTAATTATTCCTTCATGATCATTTTTCATATAAATAATACAAGAGTTATGTTAAGTATGGCTCTGAATTTCTTAATTCCATGTTCCTTCGATTGCCTTCTTTTATTTATACGCTTCATTAAGGGTTTGAAGTATTTCCTACGGATTTATTTTTTCCTGATTCGTTTGGTACGTAAGGAATGGAATAAATATTAATAATAAAGGAGGGTTTGCCTTCAAAATTACGCGAAGGCAGCGTGTTGACGACTCCTAATTTGAAGTAATTTACATAGATTATGCCAGTTCGCTGAGTGCCAATCTTTTAAAGTGGCTTCTTCCACTCATTTTGCGTTCCATCCTTGGCCCTATAAGAAATTTATTATTTTTAAGGGCCTATGCAAACATTTCATACATAAATTTTTAGCTTAGTTAGCTCCTTATTGACTACGGTGGATGAATTTATAAATAAAATTGTATTATTTGGCACAAATATATAAACTGTAAGTTATTGATCATTAATTGAAATTAACATTGAAGCTCCTTTAATAAAGTATAATCTACAGTAGTTTTACATGAATCTTAATAGATTAAGAAATGGCGTAAAAATCAGTAGTATATATAAAAAACATCTTTTCATCAAAAATAAAGATCAATGCCATAGATAATAATACAGCAAATGTTATAAACTTTAGTCGGCGCGTCATCACCGGCCGCACATCCTGAACGCGAATATCGCCTAATCCTCCCCGACCCCACTTTGTAAGCCAACATTATCTCATGTTATTTTTCGATATTACCCCGTTTTACGGGGTCCGGGGGCGCGTAAATCAAATTTATAGCCTTTTTATACAGGCATTAAAATTTTATCGGCGTGATTTCTTTCTGTGCCATTGTCCAGTCGAGTCTCTGTCATCCCCTGTCCATTTTCGAGTGGTGAATACAGGCGGTATTATTAGAAGCTTTCATTTTTATATTAGGTATACTAGCTGGACCTGCGACTTCGGTCAAGTGGACTAGCAATGGCAAATTATAAAGATAAAACTTTCATATAAATAACCTCCACATGTTTCCCTTGAAGTACAAATTTCCAAAAACACTTTTTTAACTAACCCCTATATTATACAAACTATGTGTCATCTGACCAATTTTCATGATGCTAGCCTTCCTAGTTTTAGAGATTTCGCGAATACGAAATATAATATGTTTAATATTATAAAATATTTTTCCTTGTATATAATAATAATAATAAAATATGTGGTTAAAGTGAAAAATTACATTTTGTTATTTTATATTTGCAAACCTATAAACATAATTTTAATTGCAACAACTTTACTGACTTAATGATATGAGAACGTGTACCTAACACAGACTTATGTATTTGTAGAAAATATAAGCCATTGTGCTTTTATATATACTTTAGTTAAAGTTGATATTTATTTATTTATTTATTTATTAAGGATCTCCAACAGAAGTACATATGAAAATACAATAGAAATACTAGCCTAGGACAGTGTTTAAAATGTACCCCCAATTACTGGAGAACACAACATGCACTAAAACAGTGTTAATATTTACACATTACTTTAAATC
Organism: Argynnis bischoffii washingtonia; assembly: GCA_033884665.1. Taxonomy (NCBI): domain Eukaryota; kingdom Metazoa; phylum Arthropoda; class Insecta; order Lepidoptera; family Nymphalidae; genus Argynnis; species Argynnis bischoffii. The sequence continues at coordinate 9,267,089 of CM066624.1, read as the reverse complement.
TGACAAATTGATTAACTTAAACTTAAACTTAAATTAATATATGACGATATTTAAATTAATTACTGATTAACAAAAATCATATTAAAAAATTAAAAAATACAATTAAAATTTAAAAATAATTATACAATTAAAAATAAAATGAAATGGCGTAAAAATAATTTTGTTATGCGAAATATTTCATCACGAATAGAAAGCGTAACATTTCTTTTTAAATTTACTAAACGTGTCGAAACCCATGTCTGCTCTTGGTATTGCATTAAATAGTCGCGACATTCGTGCTAATGGGTGACATTTTCCTAGATTAGTTCTGCTTCTACTCGTTTTGAGAAATCCACATGGATTTCGAGGTGGTTTGCATGGTACATTTATTTTAATTTTCTCAAGCAGACCACTATTATCGACCTCATTATGGAAAAGCTTATACAGAAAGATTAGGTCCAATATATTTCTTCGTACATGAAGAGGTTGCAATTCGAAGTACTTAAGCCGATCACTATAGCTTCTCAGAGGTACTCTCATACGATAAGATAAGTGTTTAACAAACCTTTTTTGGACCTTTTCAATGCGATCTATATATACTTTATATAATGGGGACCATACTTGACAACAATATTCAAGCTTACTCCTTACATAACAGTTATAAAGTCCAATCACGGTTGATATTTTTTTAAAGTCTTTAGATTGCCTGATAATAAAACCTAGCGACTTAAAGGCAGAAGTAATAATTGCATCAATATGAGCATCAAAGCGTAAATTGTTGTCAAATAAAACACCTAAATCACGAACCGTGTTGGTTTCTTTTAAACTTTCGTTGGAAATTGAATATGAGCTCATTATTGGTTTCCTCTTCCTGGTAAATTTTATAAAGCAGCATTTGGATGGATTTAAATGCATTCTATTAATTCGGCACCAGAGAACCAGATTATTTAAGTCTTCTTGCAGTTGTAAAACATCGGTACTTTGCTTAATAACCTTCGTAATTTTAAGGTCGTCTGCAAACATGTAGACGCGCGAGTGCTTTATTTCAGCTATAAGATCGTTAATAAATATTATGAAAAAGAGTGGACCCAAATTTGAGCCTTGGGGGACCCCCGAGGTGGCAATATAGGGGTGAGACTCATAACTATCGATAACGACTTTTGCCGACCTATTAGTGAGATAAGACTGACACCACATTAATAACGGATTGGAAATTCCATAATGTGTAAGTTTAAGAAGCAATAAACTATGGTCAACTTTGTCGAAAGCTTTCGAGAAATCCGTATAAATAGCATCTACTTGAAGGTTACTGTCAACTGCCTCTGTTAAGTCTGAAATGTAACTTAAAAGATTCGTGTTTGTAGACCGTTGCGGAATGAAACCGTGCTGATCAGTTGATAGAAAAGGCTTAACGTGGTGGAATATAAAAGGATATATAAGAGATTCGAACACCTTCGACATTGTTGACAAGATTGATATTGGCCTATAATTACGTACACATCCCTTATCTCCATCTTTAAATATTGGCACTATTCTCGCTTCTTTCCATTTATACGGGAATACTCCCTTATGTAAAGAGGTATTATAGATAATTGCCAATGGTAGTGATAGAGAATTTGCGCAGTTCATCAAAAATACAGGTGGAATATTATCAGGTCCCGCAGTTTGGTGTATGTCAAGTCTTTTTAATTTAGTTATAATACTTTCTTGAGAAATAAATATATACGTAAGAAGGAAACCAATGTAGGGTCACTTGGGTGCCTATAGAAGACCTTGTTTTATTATTCATACTATAATCATAATACTACCCTACTCTATCTCTCTATACCTATATGATATCCCTATCTCTATATAATTATATAATTTATATTTAATTTATTTATTTAATTATTTATACTTGAGTAACTGCACTTAAGCCTGCTTTTTAATACTATCTCTCTAACTCACTTAGGTTGACTCAAAGAGATCTCTTCTAGAGATAAGTCCACCTTTGCTAACTAATTTTATTGTTTGTTAATTTCTGTATTTTACATATAAGTGTAAAGAATAGTAGTAGTATATACCTATATAGAGATAGAGTAATATTAAAGAGGTACCTACATACTTAGGTAGAATTAGGTGTACTGATCGTAGATATAAAAACTATAAAATCGTCACTGTAAAAGTAATGTATTTTAGAAAGATAAAATAAAATTGAAACATTTCTTGTTATAAATATAAAATAAATTATATTCTTTTATATAACTTAATTAAATATCGCAACCCTTTTAACACATCAATAGTCAATTTTGCTTAGTTATACACTGTATATTTTAGTAAAGCTCTGTGAGTTAATGTAAATAAGCTTAATCTACAATTCATCAACAAATAAATGTTTTTTAAAAGTGAGAATCTTCACATGTTTGCAATTTCCTATACTCTCGCATCAGAAATGTTCCATTTGAATTTTTTCCGTAAAGGCGCCCCGGACGATGCGGACCGTCTCCTATAACTGAAACAATAAAACCACGAGTCCTTATCGATATCTGATATTAGCATTTACACCGGCTCTACAAGGATTTTTATCTAAATCAGACATATCTCGTATCACCAAATTAATTAGTATTTTCTTACATTTCTAGTTTTGCTTATGTCGCGTTATTTAAAAAAATCTTGATATTTTCGATATTTTTTTTTGTTCGTAGTCCTCATTAGTCTTCTAAGTAATCAATGATTACAGTATTGTATATATAAGTATTATTTAATAGAACCTATATTATTTTTTATGCTCTATACTTAAGTACCTATGCTTTTTTATTTTATTTATATAATTAATTTTTCTGAATCTCTTTATCGCAAAATACATCAAAAATACATGTTATAATATAATCCATTAATATCAAAATATAAAAATTGCTTGTCATAAAATAATTTCATCGCTAAGCGTAGAGTTCTTTGGTATAATTAATTTTAAGTTCATTTTGAAGTATCAAAATTATAAAATAAAACCTTAAGTAGGTAAGTATGGCTCTATAATAACTTTCTATCTTCGATTTTTAGCGTCCAAATTTTACATACATTTTCGATATGGTCTCTACAATAAACACATAGCATGAGGATAATATTATGAGCATACTTATTTAGCTGTCCTTTCTCTACTCTTCTGAGCAAAGAGCGCCGTGAATGCTATCAAAAAATTATAAAATCGTGCACTTTCACATACAGATAGAGTTTGTATTTAGAAAAGGTTCCATTTAGATTTTTGTTGGGTCTTCCCGGCAACGCAATAAAAAGCACGTGGCAATCTTATCGATATACGCTGTCGGGTCCGGCGCGGCCCGCGGGCTTAAGCCGCAGTTCCATAACGGATAAAGTGATTCCGAATGTGAAAAACCTTTTTACTGCCATTGCCATTGTTTTTTTTTCAAATATATAAATTGGTAGGTTTTTCGAATTAAAAATCTACCAAAAATGATTTTATAACTTATAATATCGAGAAATATCTTATTTTTAGAAATAGAGAATTATACTTAAAAGTAGGTGTCATTTTTTGGAAACTTTTTATCGATACAAATATAATATGCTTTTGGGCTAAATAGACTTCTTATAATGAAAGGTATCATCAAGATAATAAGAAATATTTATCAAATGTGTAAAACTAACGTTTTATCTACAATGAATTAATTTCTGCCATGCTTTTACACAATCAACTGTTTTAATTAATTTTGTAATCTTATCAATTTTGTATTTAATTATTTTGTCATAAAATTTTAAAGTTCATTAATCTATGTCTGAGCTAAATCAATGGGCCTAAAGGGTTAAAATTTTGACAGCTTATTCTATCTATGGGCAATCACTAATAAGGTTATTTTGAAATTTAAACCTCACAGGTAAGAAAAAGGAAGTGTCAACTTTTTAAAGAAAACGTTATTATTCGTGTGCTTAGTTAAATAAATTTTATTTTAAAAAGTTATTTTTTAATACTAAAAAAACATTAAAATAAACCCGAAGATTTTTCTATTAATCATATTATCGCCGGATTGCTTAGAAAGTTTAATCGATATTACATTAATAAAGATCAGTTTAATATAGACTTACAAGATTAATTTTAATAACAATGTGTTATTTAAAGTATAGCCGATATTCAATTGTATTTTCACTCAACTTATTACAGGAAAAATAAAGCGACGGCAAATCACTCTTACCTAGCTCTAGGTACGACGAAATCGTATCGCCTATTGAAATATATATATATACATAAACAAAGCAATGCTGGACTAAAAATCCATATACCTCTAAATATTTACAAATATACAAAAAATGGTACAAACAAAACTATACATCTCACAGCAAGTCGAACATGCGCCATAAAAGCGACGCGTAATTTTGAATCCGTAAAACATTCGCTGAATAATCACGACGCATTGAAGCCGCTCAAACAAAATTTCAAACTTAAAACACACTCACTGACGCAGGCCGTCTGTCTGGCCACAGGTTTTTAATACATCCAAATAGGATGGCCGTGGTGTATGGAGTCGTTTTCACCAAAAAGCGAATCATAAAGTCGACGCCTGAGATACGAATCAAAGGCAACATAATGAGAAGCTTCTATTCACTGTGAGGCATTCGTGTCATCGTACTGGATAAGACATGCTATGCATTATTTTAATTCTAATTCTCCGAGTACATTCTTAATACTGTAAATAATTAAATAAATGCGAAAGTTTGTAGGTATTTTGTTATTTCTTCAAGCTAATCTGGCTGGATTGTTTTGAATGATATGTACACAATAGGTTACTATTAGGCACTTAAGGACGCTCGTTGGTTTCTATTATAGTGTACTTTTATTTGTAATATCACACACATTAAGACACACTCATTCTTTTAACATTGAAATATCATAAAAGCAAAAGTGAAGTATTTTGAATAAAGTCTGATAATATTTTTCTAGAACATGTTCTATCTGTCGGCGAAATAAACTAAAAAACATTCAACCTAACAAACTTTATTGAATTATCCAGAACATGAGTATTATATTAAAGATATTAGCGACTTAACCTCGCTTCACTCGGGTCTTTCGCTAGGTGCCTAACAGTAGCCTATGTATTTCTCCAAGTATATCTACATAAGTCCATAGTCCATAGGTCTCCAAAAGTCTATCTACGTTTAAACATCCAAAATATGTCCTGCCGTTTCACTGTCACTAATAACAAATAAACACACACCATACACACATTAGCATTTATAATAATAGTCCAATATACATGTTGTAGTAATTTACGTAATAGACGACACGTTTGGCTCAGTTTGTAGTGACCCTACTTGCTGTGCCAGCGGTCGCGGGTTCAAGTCCCGCTGGGGGCATTCATTTGTGTGATGAGCATGAATATTTGTACTCCTGTCTTGGGTGTTTATATTTGTAATATGTACATGTATTTAAAGTTATATATGTGTAGTGTATCAACTATATGGTATCCATAACACAAGCCTCGTAGCTTACCATTGAACTAGATGGTGCTGTATGCTAATGTCCCCAAAAAAAAAAAAACTCATCCAGCATAATGTATGTCCTTGCGCCGGGCGTTGTTTGAGGAGCGGGCGGCTGACCGCGGGGCGCAGGCTGCAATCAGCTAACCGGATCAGCTCGGGTGCAAACACAATTGATAGCGCCGCCATCGCCACGCACCTGAACACATTTTACTTTACCTTCTCTGATGAACTTTCCAGTTAATATACCTATATATATGTATATTTGTGCTTTATATACTCTTTTATATCTTTAAATTTTATGACGGTCATTAATAAAAACACTAATTATTTTTATAATTGGTTCTTATATTTTAGATAGGCTTATGTAAACTAAGTACCTATATACGTATGATTATCATCGGACTTCTATTATAGTTTGTATAAGTGTTTATGTTTTTTCTCCTTCACGCTTGAATGGCTGGCCGGATTTCGATGAAAGTTAGTATATAATATGTATAATGTCTATATGTAGATATATGTATGACCTGGGGAAACATAGGGCTACTGTTTGGAACTAGGAACGAACACGCGCGAAGAGAGGATAAGTAGTTGATACTAATATAAATCGATTATTTAAAATATCCTTCAGAAAGCAGATCACAAATTTTATAAGCGAAAACATACATTCGTTTATAGAAGTATAGTTGCTTCCATGTTATCTATATTGAAGTATTAAAGTTGTATATTGTTGTAAAGTTCTATATTGAAGTATTAAAGTATTAAAACAAGCATAGTATATTATACTGAATTAGAAATGTGATTTTAATTAAGATTATTATCTTAAAATTAAGAACCGTCAATTAATCCAAATAAAAAGGGTCTATTTAATATTTTAAAGTACTGCGGCACTATTTGATGCTGTTATGAGATGGTAAATAGACAGTATGATTAGCCTTAATTAGAATAGGAATTAAAGAAATAAGTAACAGTGTTTATACAACAGGATAGTTTGTAGGATGGTCGCCGAATATCCTACATGTGCATTGCACATTGTCAGTTGTCGGGCATAAACAATGCTGAATGGATTCTATTGAAGTATAAAATTACAAACAGAGTTTGACCAATCGCTTGATGAAACATTTCAATATGTTTGCATTGGTTGATAACATATTACCGAATTCAAAAAGTTTGTATTGGTTCATGATTCTTCTTTAATTTTAATTTTTTTATGTTTGTATGTATGCATTATTAAATTAGAATACCAAGTTATGTTACAAATTTGAATAATTTTTTACTTTGCAGTTACTGCAAACTACTGTAGTTTAAAACTTTTTATTAAGTATCTTAGTCTTATTCTTGTTCTTGTGTGATATAAAAAAATACATCAAAAAGATTTTTAATAGTTTTAAAATTATATTTTTTATAAATATAAGAGGTTTTATTTAAAGTTCTGCTATATTTGAATTTTCTCATGTATTAAAAATTGTTGACTATTTAAAAAAGTATTTCGTAACTTAGTGTCGATATTAGACTTATTAGGATTTGTATAAAAAAGTAAGCCGTTGAACTCCACCTTTGTTTCGTCATATATATAAAATAAAATACAGGTATATTTTTGGAATTGATTTTTTATCTCGGTCTCTACATATTTACACGTCACATTGCTTTACTTAAATCTCAATGTACAATAATAAACATATTTACATTTTATACAAATAAATCAGGCCTCTATTATTTTCTAAATTAGGTCAGTCAATGTGAAGATTAATATAATGTTACACATGAAAGAATCTAGTACAGTAAAAGTACATACATAAATCTATCGATGTACATTTTATATTCAATATTAACATTTAAATACTTTATGCATCTATAATTGAAAAGCTTTAACAATACAAATAACAATCATTCCTTTTAATAAATACATTATAATTATGACAGTTAAGCCAATATCTACTACACTTTATTAATAAATATCTCATATTTAATAATACCTACAATATTTACAAGCTCGTTTTATCACATTTTAATAAGTCCGCTTCACACGGAAATAAAGTCACTAAATTTAATACGGCCGCCATACGGATTTATGCGTTGATATTGAACTGTTCGTAATTTTAGTTGATGTTGGACTAGATAGAACTCGCGTTCGTTGTGAAGGCGCTTTTAGTTCGTTGCGCATACGTGGTCGGTCTGAAACTGTGGAATCCGCGGCTTGAACTTGTTTCATCTGCAATTCGACATTCGCCGGCCTCGTCGGATGGAAAGCAGATTTAACTACTTCAATCTGCTCTTCGTCGGATTCGTCGGATGCCTCGTGAGTTGAATTCACTTCAGATTTTGTGTTTGATCTAGGACTTGCGTTCGTCATACTTCGCGGGCTTCCACTTTGCCTACTGCTTGTTGGTGATAAGCGAGCACTAGACGTGTCCATTGAAGAAACGTTGCTTTGTAAATGTCTTAACGTGTCGTAACCATTTTTCATCGTCAGTTCCGGTGGCAATGTTTTTAACGCAAGTTCAGCCGGATGTGGCGCAAAGGGTAATAGTCCATTAGGTGGCAAAAATGTTCCAGGTGGAGGTATTAACCCTCCAGGCGGTAAACTTGCCATTGCCGCTGGGAATGGGAATAACTCAGCTCCGGGCAATGCAACCGGTGGCGTTGTAATGGGTGCAGCACCTGTGGGCAAAAGAGAATACGTTATTGAATTATCATAAATAATGCTCTTTATAGCTTCTGCTGTCTGATTTGACAACATGTCGTTATATGAGAGACGAGCCTCTAGGGACTGCCCGGGGCACGCGGGCACTCTGCTGATCCCTGAACAACGAGGGTGCATAATCGTACCAAGGATAATGTACAATCTGTAGGCGTTTAAAGGCGGCTTCATCGAAAGGGATGTTTTTTTAGTACGATATTAGGAGGGTGAGGGTGCAATATTTATTTATCCAAACGCGACGTAGTTCTTTACGATCCAGACACAGTATTCCTTAATTCGCTTCGAAATGTGCCCTCGGTGTTGAAACCGCATTAGCGATGCGAGGCACGTGTGGGTTGCACTGGACAGTGGACACATGTACGGACACAAAGCCGGATCTGTTGCGATAAGGAACTTCTATCTTCGTGTACGTCAGACAAAGAGGACTCGAAAACGTGAAATTTTCATTAGCACCAGTGTTCAAAAGTTCTTGTAGCGAGCTTTGATTCTCGATAAGTGTAAGAGTCGGGTGCATAAAAAGGACACGATGGAGGCGCAGATTGGGCCACAAAGAGCTCGGAGGTGGCACGTATCTCTTTTACACTTTTTATATTTGCAGCAGTGGCAGTGCGCAGACCACTTTAAAAGGCAACAGGGAGGGTGGGGTAACTAGGGGGTAATTTGGTGAGGTGGGGGCCAATATCGGCGTCGCGCCTGATTGAGGTGATCCCGACGCTCAGATTTCAAACTGCTATGCAATAACTATTATGTTTAATTATTTTTTTCGGTAAATTATTTTAGTTGCATTATCGCGTAATTAGCTCTATGATGATATAAATGATATCGATGGATGTATTTAATTAAATTAAAACATTAACAATTTATACTGTATTGTAAATAAATTTGAACAGCGAGAGGTTATAAGTAGATTGTAGCAACTTTTGAATACAAATTGCAAAGTTAAGCGTATCCCTTTGTGAAAATGAACCTAGCTAAGGTTTAATAAAGGTCGGTAGGTGTTTGAGTACAACGCTCCTCGCGTTTCAGCGTCGGAAACAAAAAGTGGCTGGTGGCGCGGTCGCCTACATTGGAATAAAATTGACTCCACACTCTCTCGAACGTGAAGGCGGTGCTTTTTATACTTTTTCCGTTCTGAACCCCCACTTCCCCCAGCGAGCGGACTTCAGCGGGTGGTTTTGCTTCGGTCGGACCGGTGTTGTTTTGCAACGCTCAAGAGCCGCTTCTTTTATTTGAGCCTTTACGTTGTAAGGCCTTGAGGGGTGGTTCCGATGCGAGCTACATGTTTTCGAGTGTTGTTTGCGAAATCGGGAATTTTTAAATTAACGAATGCCAAATAATCCGTCGATCGGAAGCTCAATAGGAATCGAAAGATGGCTGATATCTCTTTTAGTTCTATGAATATTACTGGTTTACGTTTGAATTTAAAGGCATATATATGTGAACAATGACATGAATAAAAAAAATAAATCTATTTTATTGATTTTAAATAAGATATTGATAATTTACCTTTAACAAGTGCAGCTTGATCTCTTAGCTGGGGCGGCCTAAAATAATCTGCCCAAGCATAATTCAAATAAGCGGCATCCAGCCATCCAGGATTTAACAAGAATGGATTAAACGCTCCAGGATGTCCATACCCGTAGTCTGAAACAATAGATAAATATTATTAATATATATGTTAAATATAGATAAACAAAAAGATAAAAGTTATTTTTTTTTAATTTACTTATTACTTTTTGTATAAGAATATATAGAGCAATGAGAATGGTCATAGCGAGGTCAACCTCAGATTATCCTTAAGAAATCGCCATCACATTTCACAAAGGCAAGCAGTAAAGGCGGCGACACACGGCTCGCGTACTGTTTACCGCTCCAGCCGACTATAACAAGGGGTTTGTATACAAAACGACCCGGTTTACTACTGCAGTTAGCCGGCATTTCTGTGCCATACGTTTTTACGACCCTCCACCATAACGTTGCCTTTCGCCTTTCAGCTAGCGAAACACTTTTTTATTTGTTTAATCGATAGGCTACTGAAGACGCCACTGCCGACGTCTATTTTAGTTTTTATGAGCGATTTTAATCCGGTCGCGACTCATCTCAATCGATACGATCAGGTGTATCGACTTTTTTATTACAGGATTAACTGTTTACGAGCACTTCGTCTACTTTGTTTTGAATTACTGATCACTGTTTAGTGACTTCGTCTGAAGTTTAATGTTGCGCAAGTTTTTAAGTAGTTAGCCTAATTTTGTGCGCAATCAAAACATCTCTTTGTTTTCCCGTAAATAATCAGGTGAGTAGACATTTTTATTGCTCACTAAGAATGTTTACAGAAGATCACTTTATTTCTGTACACACAATCCGTTCGGACCCGAGATTAGCGAGTGTTTCGGGCAGGCGTTTTCCAAATCGCGGGTATTTTAAATTAAGAACGTGATGGATGGCCCGTCGCGCTGTCACGTGGCAATCCGGCAGAAGAGCTCCACCATCATGGTACATAATAAGTTAAATGTGGAACTCGGAAATGGCCCGCTCCATTTGTTAATGCCAGTATTCAATTAAATTCGGTTCCCCAACCCTTTGTACATGCAGAGCTCTGAATATTAACATCGCAACGAGCCGTTCTAACTGTTAAGAGACATTTTGGATTAATAATGATGCTTTAGCTCAAGCTAAAGCATCATTATTAACTAACTCAAGTAAAGTGTTTTAAATTACGAGCTACTTAGCAGTTTTATGTAAACGGGTGATAAAGATATTAAATTTGTACCACGGTCCATGATTATTAAATAAGACGTTTGAGCGATACGAAATAAGTGTCAAAACAGGCGTTAAATAAGTCGAATGAGAAGCGAACGTTTGTAACTCATAAATTAATGTTGAAGACGTGTTGGGCGCGCGTTGAATAAATGGAATCAGAGTTATTGCTCATAACTCGGGGCGGTTGGCGACGGTGTCTTATGACAAACACCACATTTATATTGTCTTTTAGTTTTGATTGTCTTATATAGGGTTCAGACGCTGTTATTGACTCGAATGACTTCAGCCATATTTATTACTTGGATTTATCGGAACTATGAACTTTATTATACTAAACTATATTTTTAAGTACAGTTTAAGAAAATATGATAAATGCGTTTTCGATTTCGAAGTTCTAATTGAAACAAATTGGTCGTAACTCCTTCATACGTCGGTTATGAGGGTCGCTGGGCGTGGATGTGGTATTAGCAGCAGAGAGACATAAAATTCATATTTTAGAGGCAGCGGGCGGTAGCGGGGAGATCAAACGGACTTTACGACGGGCCCCGAGATTGTTTACATCTGTTACGCGACCGTGGCCGCACCATGAAACTTGGTAACCGCTTGTACAGCAAGTGTCGCATATTAAACTTTACAAATGTATAATTCTAACTTGAATATTTAGATTTTTTTATATATAAATTACGATTTTCGTAAATTAGGTACTTATACTTAATAACGAAACTTCTACACTTTAACGCAGCTTAACACTACCAACGCAACTAGGTACCAACGGTTGGTCAAGACTCAAGCGCAACTTTATTTATTATTGTACCTACATGGAACTGAGTGACAAACAGATTGAAATTAATATTTAATTTATCTTATAATAATGATGAAGACATCGATAAACAAGTGCAATAGAAAGGCGTCTCGTTAATTAATGTACCGCCATAAAGCCGCGACGCCACTGATCGCGTTATTATCCCTCGTCTTTGATGTTTATCGCTGAGGATGTTAGTTTTTCCGCATGTCTTTTTATTATTGACCAAAGTTTGGGCGCATCGGTTTGTTTATACAGACGGTCTCGTTTGACGAAAATAGATTTGTGGTGTCAAAACGTTATGATTCGAGCGTGATTTGTGGAACTTGGTTTTAATTGTTTGAATAGAGCCACAATTAACTTTTGATTGGAGTAAAAATAATTGAGTACATTTTGTTTTTATTACACGCCATATTTCAATTAAACTTCAACGGAATTTTAATTATAATCATAATTGAAGAAATTATTTATATTTTCGGTTTTTTTTTAATTTATTCTTTCCGTTGAAATTTATCTTTTATATTATCATACATACCTATATTTTAATTTGATATATGTAATACTTTCTTAGATTTACGCGAATATTAGACATTTAAATAAAACTATCTTTTCGGATTTTTTTGATATATGTAGGTAATTTACCTTGAAAACTGTAAGCAAAACTTTTAACTGAACTCTGACTTAAATAATTCAATAATGAAAGTTTATTATTCTTCAAGTCGCTTCGTTCAATTATCCTTAACATTATTTTTAAATGCTCTAACCAATAACCATTTATAAGTCGACGTCAAAACACTTTACAGCACACTCGTAAAGACAATCAGAGTTATTTTTGTAGTCGCTTACTATGTGTAAGATTAAGAGATGTAACTAATGTCTGCGTGATTGACTGATTCTCACGTTCAGACATCTTATCGTACGGAATACAGATGTTTGTTTTTATTTTTATACAATTTATGTGTTGTGTAGTGGATGGGTTAAAATAATCGTAATCAGTTAACGGAAACTGGATTTAAATTTCACACAAACCAGGTTTTAAAATTTAAATGATGGCGAAATTAAGTAGATAAACCTATTTTAAAATGCTTTGAGACTGTGAATATTTTATTTGAACAGGCTTCAATTACACAAATAATTGGAAAATGATTTACGAAAATTTTTACATTTTTTCAGTAACAAAAATATATATACATTCATAAATACCAATACGAAAACTAATGAAATCTTTTATAATAACAAAAGAGCTTTAATATGACTATAAAATATAAAATCGTTTGGCGCCGAACGACTCGTATTAATAACTGAGGATTTGAATGTAAAACTATTTTCAATGTGGTCAAATGGTCGGAGCCGCAAAACCGTCCGTGGACTGGCGGGCGGCCAGCCAGCGCACGCGCATATAGAAATCTAGATCATAATGTTAGTATGTATATTACAAATATACATTTTTATCTTAGAATTTTATAGCTCATGAGTTATTTTTTCGAGGTAATAGTGCTGCCGTTTATTTTTTGCAGTAATCGCGAAATAATGTGTTGATTATAATTTATGATCTCAAGAATAACGTAACTACGTACGAATATTCGGCAACATAATGTTCCCCGAAATGATATTTTATATTTAAAATAGGAACATATAATACAAAGAACTGTAATAATTTTTGTTTGGTAATACTTAAGTCATTTTTCAAAAAAGTATTTACTTTGAAATGGAACAAATATTTTATTTATTATTGACTGACTTCACTTGAGGAGAAAGTATTACTTAAATTAAGTATGAAGGTATAGATAGGTACGTTTTGTATGCAAAGAGATATATTCAACAATTATACATCGATTTGCGTATTGTGGATTTATGTATTCGTTATATTTTAAGGTCCCAAACATAAATTTAAAGAAAAACATTATCAAAAATATATAATTGCGGGATACTTAGGTATTTTTAAAATCTATACATATAATAAATTCTAACTGCGTCAAATCTGTACCTTAAATATTTTTTGGAAAATATTATTGAAATAGACTTTACTATCGATACAGAGACCGAATCTATAGTTTTTAGAATTTTTGTCTGTCTGTCTGTCTGTTACCGCATAACAGAAAAACCACTGGAGGGATTTTGATAAAATTTGGTATGATAATAGCTGTACATCTGGGTCAACATATAGGGTACTTTTTACCGCGGGAGATTATCTCATTTCCACGGGAATACCTACATGTTATAACACAACCCAAAAAATATTTATGATCAGAATTTATTGAAACTTTGTATTAATGCTCTTCAATACAATTAAATAAATACGTGTTTTAGCGTATTTTGAAATTCATCCCATAAGGAGATAAAATAAGAGATGAAAATTTGTATGAAACCTACCTTTAAAAAAAAAATTGTTGTAGTTCTAGTGCGAGCGAAGCCGCGGGTTTTGCTAGTAGATTATAATTTTTAAGTCAATGTTCATTTTGAGTAAAAAAGTTAGTATAAAAGCAAAAATAATTCACTACTTTAAATTACTATAAATTTACATTTACCTATTAAAATCAATATACCTATGAATAAAAATAGAGTAACATTTATACTGTAATGAATAGTAATAAAATGTAATAAAAATAATTGAAATAGCTGAGTTTGACAACTCAATTAACAAAAAATTGACTCAGCTATTCTAATTATTATTTATCTAAAAATATGTATAGTACAATAGGAACTTACTTTGTTTGGTTCTAGGTTCTCTTGGTCCGTCAACTGTAACCTTGATTGCTTTGGTGTAAGTTGCGACCTGGCTTGGGAACGTACTGATGGTGATGGTGAGTGTGAACGACTTGCCTCGTCCACTGCGACCCACGAACCTCAGATCATTAAATTTCGCTACTTGGTTTTTCATCACTGCCGTGCAATTCCTCATTTCTGCCATTACATTTTCATCATTTCCTGCTTTTATCGTAACTAAAGTGCCGTCTTGAACGTCATCCAATGCGACAACTTTAAACGCAACAGGCAAGGATTTGTTCGACCGCCAGTGGCCAGGCAGAGCCGAACAGAGCACAGCCGGTGAGCCCGTCTGCACCAGGTCGCCGTGGCTCTGCCGGTAGTACTCATGGATGTGGGAGTAAATATCCGCCATCGTAGGGGTCGGGGGACTCGCGTGTGGAAGGTGCATCGACTCCAGTTCACCTTCGAACACTTCTCTACACGCCACTAAAGTTCCTCGTCACGCCACCAGTCCATAAACACTCTGTCAAAAGTTTTAAACACGCAAACGCAACTCAAACTCGCGACGAAGTGTGCACGGAGCACTCCGGAAAGTTGTGTAAAGTATGGGCGCGAGACGCCGTGTGAGCGACCGACCGTCTGCACCACTTGTTGGGCGCGGATAAGACGCCGGGCGGGGGACTCGGAAAAATAATGGACGACTCGGCGAAACCGCAAGCCGAAGACTCACGACGCGCACCGAAGTCGCAGCGAAGGGACGCGTACTCGCGAGGACTCAGTTTCGACTGATGACTGCGATACGACGCGACTTTTTCCGATGGTCAATATTTTGCGTTCGCGCGGTCGCCGCCCCCACCCGGGTGGCGGCCCCTACGTCTCGTAAAAAGCGGGAAGGAGACGAAGGGTGCGGGCGGCGCGGAGCCGCAGTGGGAACGAACGGGACGACCGCGGTTGATCTCTGCGTTTTTATAAAAATGCTCGCGGAAACGAGACGTTGTCCCACCACACGACCCGGTGGGAGAGAGACGGGTGCATTTTTTTGAATAGCCAAGGTGACGTATCACGAGGCGGCGGTAATTAGGCCACGGGGCGGCGGGAAACCGCGGCCGGTGTGAAAACCTATCAACGAGCTCATGAAAAATTATGATTTCCATGTTTGAGTCGAAAGCTCTGCTCACGGGGTGGCACTTTTTGATTTGGCCGAAGCATGCGTGGAATTCTGATCGCGAGGTTCATCAACTGACATTTAATTTCAGCATTCAAATGAACTTTTGTCGGTTATGGTTTGGCTGGAAATTATGGATAATTTTCTTACTTACTTTAACGTGTAAATTTTTAGTTTCCCATTAATATTGTTTAATTTTAATATTGATACATTTTTTTAAAGAAGGATTCATATTAAAAGTTAGTGCGGAAGAAATATAAAGTTAGTGTAACAAGTAAGTTTGTACGGTAACCGCGGCGTGGTCGGGTTGCGGTGCGAGCGGGACGGCGCTAGGGGCGGACCGGTGCCGGCGGGCGGGGCGACAAACTTGGGTATAACTTCGTACGGAGTTTCCCGCGCTCTACGCGACACGACACATGACAGTGCATACGCGACCGTAGTATACGACTACGTGGCCGCGAACTTTCATTGTACTTTTTATTACTTTACACTAATAATTGTAATCACAACAATGATTATATTTTTTTACTATATATAATTAACTAAAATATGTGAATGTAGTAATAAAAATAATACTACCAAATAAATATTATGATTTGTACTTATTGTTAATTTTTACGTAGGTATTTCTTAAAAAAACACGTCACTTTTAACTAAATAGATAATTACATTATTTCTAGGCCTTCAGCATCTGGCTTAGCTAAAAGCTAAATTAAATTTTTTTAAGATTAAATTTTAAGATTTTAATTTAACCAAATTATCATAAAAATACACATATAAAAATAATGTTAATGTGTGTAAATTTAAATACTATAGGTAGGTATATTACTATGCATTCTAGAGTTATTAATATCATATTCAATAATTATAACTCTCAATCAAAACATGCTTAGAATTAATTTATTACCATGTAGGTAAATGAATAAACACTATTGTGACATTGTATACTATTCGAAAAAAAATTATGACGCCTCAGTAAATTACCGATATAGGACCCATCTGTTAGAGTTATATTTATTGAACTAAGAAAATATTACCTACCCAATAAAGAGGTCAATGTTCTACGAGGCGGTTTCTTCTGAAGTAACGATAGTAGCCATTGCACCTAAACAAGACTATAACTTTTATGATTCATTGTTTTAAACCGGCGTCTTTGAACATACTTCATTACCCGCCATCTTGGCTTTGGATTTTTTTAACAAGCACAGATAACATAGATAGAGGTTTGTCCGAATAGTTCGGTTTACGATTTAGAAATTTTGCAAATTGTAAATTTTATGGGTGCTGGTAAATTCGCTATGGCTGTTATAAAACGTTTTAGAGGTTATTGTGTATATATATAAAGATAAAAATAAAATTTTGTTTCTGTTAGGATAGCTTTGGTTTTATGAAAGTTCAATAAAAAGTTTGAATGGTTGTTACCTAGGGTAGCAACGGGTACGTATGAACCAATTGTACCTACCAGCTATGTTTATTTTTTAACAGATTTAAGTTTATGTATCAGATATAGGTATTTTCGGTACATAAAAAATAAACCTTAGTTAAACGAACTAAATAGCTTTTCATAATGATGACTAAAAATTTAACAATATCGTTCATCTTTCGTATTTCTTTATAATTAGAACAGCGCTTAAAGTTCTAATCTTTAAGAGATATACTGCATTAAAATTAAACTTTTTACTTTTAAATTATAATTATTTTATTGAACAAAATATTATTTAATTATAGTATAGAGTAAAAATGAGTATACTCTGTATGACACAGATGAAAAATTTGTAAAAAGTGAAATAAGCTTTACTGATGTGTTGCAAATTAGAATTACATAACAACTTTTAAGCTAAAAAAAATGCTTCTAAATAATATCTTTCCGATTCGACACTTTATTTACTAGTTGTCATAATGAAATAAGAAATTAATTTTTAATTAATAATATGTATTACTTTGCATTATTTTTTTAATATCTACCTAAAATCCTTCTTCGTATCTATATGGATCAAGCAGCAACCAAATAAGCCACAAAGGCAATAATAGTCGTAAAATTAGAAAGTCTAAACGCTCCGAGGGTTGATGAGTCGGTTGTTCTCATAAGCAATTGTCAAACAATTTCTGTCAATTACGGCAATAAAAATAATATTGTAGGCAAACATTGAGACGCTTTGAGAGACAAGCCGACTGCTACCGATCGGTTTTGTGCAACCCTCGAGGCAGAGAACAATGCGCCTGCGCACAATGACTCTACCTTCAAAGATATTTCTTTATTTTGGCCCAAACATTGGCATTTGAGCATTGTGGGCCCTTTGTCAGCTATTTACCGACTTTTGGGTTGTTACATTGAAGGGCTGCCGTCAATAGATGCAAAAAAATCGTGGGTTCTGATCCGACTCTACTGTGAAAAGATTCTGCGACGCGGCTGAGTTGACGAGTTAATTTCGTTCGTTACTTAACAAGTTGGAATTGGGTTATTTATATTGAATAGAAATGCTATTAGGACTCGTCGGTGTGGTCTTCGATTGAATATATTTTGAATATAAACCACTATTTACTATGCAAATAGCGGTAAAAACGTGTGTTCTATAAAAAATAGTTAAAAAATTAGCGTGGATCTACGTACAGTATACATATTACACATCGAATTGTAGGTATTTAAATAAAATGATATATGGTTTATGAGATACTTAACATAAGCTTATAAACTGACAAGCTTTTTAAAATTTCTTGCATTTTTTACATGAATACCTATTGATAACATAAGTATAAGTTATTACAATATAAATACACGAAGGCATACTATGAATTATTTAAAAAAATATCTTTAATAAGAACTTAAGGACTTAAAAAAATGAAGATAGCAGTTAATGATCACGTTGCATTAAACATCACTCAACTGTCTTCTTGGTATTTGTAATTGATCACAACAAATGTCTCAACAATCTATTTAATTTTGTAGATAGGTACGATTATATAGTGCTTATTATGAACTAATTTTTTAAAGAAAAAAATTGCCATTTAGTTATCTATGTAAGGAAAATACCCAAAAAATACGAGTAGGTACTAAAAGTAAAATGTCTATGTTATAAAAAAAATATAATTTTGGTACTTATTTGATAAAGTAAGAAATACTTCAAAAAACCTTCAATATAAGTATATAATATTCTTACATAAGTATAAGTATTTCATACACCTATTCCTACTCCACTTTTAAATAGTTACATTAAAAAAGTGTAACATCATACTTCTGTTGCTACCAATTTCAGAAAAAAAGGAAATAAAAGAATATTGAAATAATTAAAAAGCCGATAGCTTAAGTATTTGAGTTATAACATAAGATCTGAGTTATAAGATTTAAAAAATAGGCAAAATGCAAGTATCGCCCGCGCATCAAAGTTAAGTATAATATATATTAGTTAGTAATATTAATGTCAAGTTATGTTTTAACTAATACAATTAGTTTAATATATTAAAATGTTCAAATATCAAATAATTTTCCAAAACAACTTACCCATACACACAATGTTTACTATTTCTAGAGCGTTAGTAATGACTTGAATAAGGAAATCGTTTAATTTATTTATATCTTCTATTATATAAAAATAAGTCGGGTTTTCCTTCCTGACGCTATAACTCCAGAACGCACGAACCGATTTCCACGGTTTTGCATTCATTGGAAAGGTCTCGGGCTCCGTGAGGTTTATAGCAAAGAAAATTCAGGAAAAATTTCAACAGAAAAGCGGGAATATCTTTTTTCACATACAGCGCCATCTCTGATACATAGCATGTACTACAAACCAATATCGGGTCAACATATAGGATACTTTTTACTGGAGGAAAATATCTCATCTCTAAGAAATCTATACTAAACTTTAAAACGTAAGTAGGGACGAACCCGAGCGGAGCGAGGGTGAGTCGCTAGCTATCTCATATTAAAGAATTTTTCACTTCTCAGTTATAGATAAGTTCATGTAGTATTGACGCCCCATATATATTTATTAATTTTTTGTATTTTGGCTATACTACTCAGCCGCGGTTTATATCAGAAACATACCTTCTAAATTTCAGTTATAGGAAAAATATCCAAATAATACAGTTTTGATATTATATGGACAGACATAACGAAATTATAAAGCTTCCGTTTTCAATTTTGGCTACACAATCCTTAAAAAATAAATCATGTCGTCATGTTTTTTTTTATGTTGGGAAATGCATTTATACATTTACGCATACCACCTGACATACATAGGTGGTTATGTGGGACTCACCAGCTAGAAAAGCCATTACTATCCTAAACTACTACTAAAAACCAACAGAACCTCCCCCGTCTTAATGGGGCGTCGCAGGATCGCCTACGCATTCAACTACGACGGCCCGACAGCAGGTCTGCCGAAGCAGACTGCAATTACCATGGGGTTGCTCCACAGTCCACTCTGCTATCAGAAAAGTATTGAGATCAACCCGCATGGCACACCGCCCACCGAAGTAGGACACTGTGCGTTTCTAGGCTTCGCAAACAAGTTGAATGTTGGGGGTGATAGTCGTCATAATAATCTAACTTTAAAACGACATAATTTTTAACAAAGTACCTTCTAAATCTTTACATTATATTATTGCTAGTATTGACTAGCGATTCATCGTCGCTTCGCTTTGTGTTTGTCCCTAGATATAAATAAATCTATCCCATGTTTACCGTACATTTCTCCGGGATAAAAAGTTACCTTTGTGCTATTCCAGACTATAGTCTATCTCTGTATCAAATTTCATCCAAATCCCTTCAGCCGTCCTGGCGTGAAAAAGTAACAAACATGCATCCATCCTCACAAACTTTCACATTTATAGTATTAGTATAGAAGTATAGATTATCAACATGTATTTACCATATGAATTCTAGCCCTGTTGTAGCTGTAAATTGTAACTGGACGTCAATTAAATGAATTAAATTGATGTATAGTTAGACGTTTACCTACATATCAGTAAAAAATGGTTTAAAATTTCAATAAGGAAGTATTTGAAAAAATATGTCACGTCTTTTATAAATTTTAAATATCTAGTTAAGTAATAATATACGAGTATAAAGCTTTAAAAGATGTACATTATAGTTTATCAATGGCTCTTACTATCTCAATTATGTACTTCTAATATCAAATAGTGTTGCCATTAAAATGTCTTCTTTTAGAAATACGTTAACACGTACATTAGGCAGGGCCAAAGTACCCCGTTGTTCAAAGCATACTTATTTTGCAATGTTTTAAAACTTTGCGCCGATACAAAAGGTAAAGTGTTCTCAAAAGTTGGCAAGAGGTAAAGACCAAAACGTAACTCCATAATTGGCCACTTGAATTTTAAGGGAAACCTTTCCGGTTTATAAGAAGAGCTATGCAAACATAGATATGTCCATATATTTTTCTGTCATCATAAATTCATGAGTGTGTACATACTTAAATAAAGTATGAATTATTAATAAAAATTGTTATGAAGTAAAATAGAATCGTGTGTTACTTATTAACGTTTAATATTAAGAATAACTTATTTAAACATTATTTATTTATCCCATATTTAGAGCGTTGAGAACATAGACCAAATGGGTTTATGTTTCATATAGGTACTGGTGTGATCAAAATGATAATATATTTCCTTTGATATATAAACGATCACTTACTATTTTTTTTTGTTTAAAATAAGTAGGTACTAAGTGTCGCTGTTTGTAATAAAAAAAACTGTAAGACCTTTCATTTACCAATGAAATAAAGAATTACTCTAAGAGAAAACCAAAGATACCAATATAAATATAAATGATTATTTCTATGTGTAATGAAAATAGGAAATAGAGTGAGATGTCGCAAGTTGCATCAATTGCTTGCAGCTTGCTTACATTTTATTATTACTCGAAGAGTTGTGATTTAACGGCGGAATGATACAAATTTTTATCCCATCTTTGTAAAAAGGTAGTAGTTTGTAGTTAAAAATAAAATTTGTAAAGTTCCTGGAGGAAAAATGAGTTAAGTTACTAGGTATCTTGTTTAAAATGTTAGGTGCTTTGACATGTCTTATATATTCTGTGCTCTACATTTTTTCTCCCTCGGGCAGTAAGTATTGTATAAACAGAGCAAATCCGGTAAGCGCCCGCGGACTCGTATTGAAGGTTTTATGTTAAAGTAATGTTGATTGTTGACTATAATAAGGGACAGGAAGTGCATTTATGTAACAATTACTGTGATTATTGCACAATGAAGTTAACGTCAGCAATTTGTTGGATTTAAGAAACATATCTTTATAATATGATTAAATATAAAAAAATGAGCTTCAATACAATGAAGCCTACCTAGAATTTTGCAAAATTGCTTTTAATTTTTATAATTATGAATATAACAAAATGGAAGTTATAAATTGGATATATGTAGGTACTTGAGTTAAATGATATATGCATATTGAAAACGTTTTTTTTTCAATCACAACACTTTGTTATTTAAAAAAATATCAAAAAAGGCACATTAAACAAATATATCGCTTTGGAGTTGCGTAGCTATCGAAAAAATGTGACGCTGTAAATCAAAATAATCAGAGTTGGGTGTATGTGTGAAATTCCATACTAACATCGGGGAGAGTGGGGCGAATACTCATTACCGGCACGTGACGAGTCTCACCGCGCCCACTCGACCCCCTCGACTGTTACATTCGGCAATGAGTTATTGAGTGTGCTGAAAGCTCATGTGTTCAGCCGTCACTACTCGTGTTTCGTGACGAGAAGAATTCGGTATGTAATTGCTGATTGTCGGGACACGTAATAAAATATTCTCTTTGTTATAATTTACATTAACGTTGGTTTTTTTACTTAAAACGGTAATTACCCCTTTAATACCAAAAGAAGTGACGATATCATAAGTAATTATCATTGATATACGCAATTCAGAGAAAATATTTTGCGCGTTGAAAATATAAAACAAATTTTGTCGACTAGCGCATTGTTAATTGCAGTTGATTGATGATGCAATACGAACCGTCAAATTACCCTCCAAATGCGACCCGCTTCAGTGGAAAGGCGACAAAATTCAACGGTTTTTCGCCAGCCCGACGTATTTTTCTAATTGAATCATATGTGATTTATTATTGGTGTGATGATGTATCATTCTTTCAACAGCAGCCGCGGCGCACCCCATGGCTTGCGGGTCGAATTATTGCTACAAATGTTTGCATCCGTGCTTTTTAACTGTAGGCACTTCACCCTGACTTCCCCTCACTTGTATTTTATTAAACTGAGTAATCGATTTTTTTGACTCTTTTATATTGGAGGTTTGAAATGGCAAATTGCGTTTAGTGAAGGCGTTTGTCAGTATTCAGTAACACAAATGCAATTGACATTAATCAATTTATTCTTTTATTTATGTAAGTATCTATTTATACTATTTGAATAAGTATATAATAAAATCTATAAATATTCTCAATTTACTGCCGGTTTTTAAACAATATATATGAAGGATAAAATATTTATTTTTTCCCGCTTTGTGCATTTGTCATGTGTACCGTATATGTAAAATATATCATATAAAACTAGTATTCATTAAATAAATAATATGATTCCCATACAGATTACACATTAGTAGTAGTAGTATGCAGTCTTGAAATATAATGTTTTTAAAACAGAACGAAGTCTGAGTTCTTACGGTTGCCTTAGTTTTGCATATCGGGTAGAATGAAACATGTCATTTCGATAGTTGCTCGCACTTTCATCATCTGCATAAAGGAAATTTCCAGCAGGTGCTTCCATTGTTGATGATCTTATTGTTCTTACCCAGGTCCGGATGGAGATCGTCAAGATGTGTTTGTATGGCGATGCATCTTTACAATTAAAGAGAGTTCTAAGGTAGTGTTTTTCGTTTTGACACCTAGGGCCTAGGCGCATTACAACCTAGATTATAGCTTAAGATATAACAGCATATACAAGAATTAATTTAATAGATTTTTAAAATATTTATGAATAAAAATTATGAATCTTTCATTTAAAAAATAGGCTTAATAATTGTTGATGAATAATGAATATATCTAACATAAAATAGGTTTTAATCATAGGATGTTCCTCATTTTTGATCGATGCCTAAAAATATATATGGATAACAAAATATGTATCTACTATAGAAAGGTATGTATGTAAGATAGGTACCTACTCGTTTTTTTACTGAGCGACTTACTATGTTATACGATGTCAAATTTTTAACCGACTTTAATGATGCGTCTTTAATGGATAGGTTAAAATTAAAGGGTTTATATAGATATAATAATATAATATTATTGTTATTAATATGTTATGGCTGTATTATATTTATAAGGTTTGTAGTATGTAACAATATTTTTTTCATATATATGTTCTAGCACTTAATTGACCCACTATATAACACTATATTCCAGGTCCATAGGTTGATTGGAAGAAACACTTCCAGAAGTCCACCTTTGCCTATGACATTTAACATATAATACTTACCTGTATTGTTTTTCATAAGTGCAAAAAAGAATATTATATATTCTTATAAAACAATATCACCACTATGGATGGAATAATAAACGTAAACATTTAACGTGATTTTAAACCTAACTTACCCTACCTACTTTTACTAAGAAGCTTACGTATAGGTAGCTTCGTAGTAAAAAATAATTATGTACCTACTTTACTTAATATTTCTTAACAACTTGATACAATTAAATACATAGGTATTAATTTAAAATTCGAACAAAAAATAAAAATCCAATATTAAATAAAGAATTTTTACAATACACACTATCTCGTAAAAGATTCATCATGTAACAGAATGAACTGGCTTTTGCCTTTAAAGTTTTAGCTTTATTACATTCGCCAGTAAAAGTTAGTAATTTTAATGAAAAATTAGTTCACTAGAAGTTGCAGTACCTATGAGAAGGAAATAATTCTCACAGCGGGCGTGGTGAGGGTTGTCACAATGGCTGCGTTTCCGAGCCGTTGCCCGCGGACAAAAACCGCGCGCGGGCTCCGGCGCACACCCCTAATGTTATATTTGAGTGCGATATCTCTGGATAAGCATAAATTTTGCCTGTCTAAAATATATTATTATTTATTATGTATGTATCTAATCTTATCGCGTTTTTTTGAAGTTATGCTTCTTTTGGCACATTTGGAAAAACTTATGAGAGTAAAATTTTTAAGATGCGCAAGCACACCGACAGCCAAAAAGCGACATGATGATCTTTAGCTATATTTGTTCTGTTACACCAAAGAAGTATAACTTATTACTTGCGTACATAATATACTATTTTATCATTGATTCGAAATTAGCAAATTGCAATACAAAAATTCTATTAATGTAATTATTATACTACTTATCTACTATGAAGATATAGTAAGGATACGGCATAAGGATTTACGTTACGTCATAATTAACTGTTGTAATAATATTTTGTTTTGCTCCTATATTTATGTTATTATTATTTCACGTACCTATATGTTAGAGTAACTGGGCTGAGTGTAAGTAACTATTTACAATTACTTTAACTTATCTACCTATTTAACATTGTTATCGTTATCTATACATATAATAAAATTGTAACTAAACCGAATCTGTCGTTAAATATTTTTTGCAAAATCTTATTGAAATAGTCATTACCTATACACGATTGACGAATCTATAGTTTTGAGAATTTTTGTCTGTCTGTCTTTCTGTCTATAAAATATCCCATCTCTGAGAAATCTATACTAAACGTTAAAACGTAAGTAGGGACGAACCCGAGCGGAGCGACGGTGAGTCGCTAGTAATTGGATATATTTCTTTATAAACGTACCTATGTATGAAATTTGGGAGTAATTTTATATATTATAAAGTTTATTTGATAAATGTTGTTTTAGTATTATTAACACTATAAAGTTTTTTTTTTTGATTTGGATATCTAAATTTATTTGATGAATCAATATGTAATTTGAATGTGTGTACTATTAAAGCGGGTTTTTTATTTCCTTAGGTGTGTAAAAAGTATATGAATCCTTATATTCAGCTATTTAACATTTGTGAGTAAAATATTATCACAGAGGACGTGGAGTCTAGACTATTGTCGTTTACACAAAATCAAACAGTCTATATATTCTACCCTTCAAGGAAATCGCGTGACGATAAATATAATAGCAAACTCATAATTGGCAATTCTTTATTTTTTTTAACACTATTGGTTAACTAACCGCTTTAAAGTTGTCTAATGAATTAAATTCACACAAAAAGGGGGGAAAAACAATAAGAACCACATAGGTGAATACTTATTTCTTTAATTGGTAACTTAGACCTAAATTAAATTATATGTCGTGACATATGAAATATAGAAGTATGCGTAATACGTGATTTTTTTGATATCAACCCCCTAGTGAAATGTGGGCGAGCGCGAGATGCGACACCCTGCAGAGTGAAACCTGCACACCATGTGACTCCTCTCAATGCGACTTTGTTTGGCACCACCCTTAATTATCTTGATTACACCCGATTTTTGTTTATTACTTCCCTTACTCGAGTTGCTTTTACTTTGAAAATTACCATTCATTTGTAACAGACTCGTGTTGTAAGGAATTTCACGCGAATAACGATATACAACCTTTAGTTCATCTGCTTTTTCAACTACCTCTAACCTAGGACCCACAACTGCAGATCCGTTGTTGCTGGGTTCCAATCCCAGGTCGGGCCAAATTTAGTTATCGAGCCTTTCTGTTAAGAGAGTTCCAATAACAGCCCGAACTTGGTAAGCGGGTGGTGTTTCTTACCAATGTTTTTTTGTATGACAACTTTTGTATATTTTATACAAAACTTGTCAATTTATCGAATCATCACGCTAGCAAAAATTGAGAGGCGTTAATAAAAAGATATATTCAGATTTAGCAAATATTTGCACTAATATACTATACTTGTTGCAAAAATAACTTAGTGATACTAGTTTAAAATAAATTAAAACAAGGGACAACCCCTCAAACCAAGCACCCCTCATTAAAAACGCACGTAACTTTAGTATAGCTTATATAATTACTTTTCCTTATATACACGTTCTTATGTGGGCTATTAATTGGCCGGTGACCGGTTAAGCGTGGCGGTATGGTCACGAAACATTACCCCCGCTATAGCCATTCCGTACGGGTTAAATATAATTGCTGTACAAAATTGACTATAATTTTTCTGATAGTAATAAAGTGCATTAAAAACAGTTTATGGTTTAAAAGAGTTTTGTATTGGCGATGTTGTTCTTCATTTAATAATTGATTTTACCCTTCTTTTTCCTCACACTAGGGTAGTTGAAACTTAAAAGATCTGTTATCGTGATTACCGAAAACCTACCTAAGATAATCATAGGTATCTGTGGTTCATTAACGTCCGGCAATCCAGCCGGGTGCGAAGCCAAGAGACACAGGGACGTGGCCAACTTTGGTGAGCAGTGTACCATGCGGGTTGCTTCTAGTACTTCTTTGATAGCATAGTGAATCGTGGGAGTAACCCCTTGGTTTTGTAGTCTGCTTCGGAAGACTTGCCGTCGAGGCGTCGTAGTTGAGTGCGTAAGTGATCCTGTGAAGCCCCATTGAGACGGGAGAGGTTCTGTTGGGTTTTAGTGTGTAGTACTGGCTTTTCTAGCCGGTGAGTCTCATATAACCCCCTGATTTTAGGCGGGTGGTATGAGTTAATGCATTTCCTATCATTAAAAATAATAATAATTTATAAGTAACATAAATTAAATGTCTGTTTCTCGCAAGGAAAACAAAATATAAACATAATTAATTGGTTACTGTGATTAGTCATTAATGAAATAAATCATTCTTTGCATACATATATAATATCTATGTATTTATGATCACTTTAAACTGTACATATTCGTTCTAAAAGTAAATAATTTAAATAAATATAATAAAAATAAGTAATTTAAATACATTTTCATTAACAATCTTTTCAACTTAATATTGAAAAAGGAAATGGCCTTAAATAAAATAAAAGTAAGTTCGATTCCTGCTAAAGATAAATAATGTAAGTAAAATAGCAATAAGAATTTGACTGTTAAGACCTAATGTAAGTACTAAGTAGGTATATACTATCTAATAAAGATATAAGTTAAAGTTAGTAATCAATGGTATTGCCTTCAACCACAGAATCTTCATGACTGAGAAAAATATGAGCAAAGTAAATAAAATTATTTCTGCAATGTGAAAATCGAATCTGCAACCTCTTGCATACTTGGAAGTACCATTCAAAAACCTATTTCAAAGTGGTGCAACTGCATTCCTTGTATATTTCTTACCTAATATGTTAAATACTAGGTAATATACTAAATAATGAATATATTGTTTTTAAAACGTAGCACGAGTCAAGAAGCATCATATGCATATTTAAACTCATTTATAACGGGCACCATAAAACCAATAAAGACATAAAGCTTCCCTGTGGCTAACCTAATGATAGCATTTACTTTGATACTAAACAAATAAAACTCGGCGTGAAATATAACTGTAACAGGTGGATTATCGGTTTTTTACTCATTGGTCTGGCGACAGCTGGCTTATTATACTTATCGTTTGAGCAATTAACAACGATTACTATTCAACCTGCTGTTTCCAACTTCATTAGTTTACGCTTCCTCCTGCGTAAAAAATCTTGCATATCAAACGTATGTTACTAGAACTAAATTGACATAGTTATGTATAATGTTATATTTGCATATTATTATATGAAATAAATCTATTTTTTTGGATTTTAGTTCTCAAAAACCAAAACGAAATCACGAAAAAAATTCAGAATAGTTTTATTTAAAATGTCAGATATTCGCGTAATAAATTTAAGAAAGCATCATATTATTGGTTGTAGAAATAGTTTAAATTTAATTACTTCAAGTGGCACTGATAACACGCTTACTTGGAAATCGAGTGAATCGGGTTCAAATCCCGGGTCTAACACCTCTGAGATTTTCATGTACGAATCATATCCAACATGATTACCACTTGCCTTATATGCCTGATAGAACCTAATAAGTTTTCGAAAGACATGTGTAGTCCGTCAACCCGCACCTGGTCAAGATGGTGGACTATTGCCTGATCCCCCTAGAAGTACTGAAGAGAGGCTTGCGCCTAGCAGTGGGACGTTAAACAGGGCTAAATACTTCAAATAATATTTGTATCTTAATTTTTGCTCTCATATGAAAGTGTGTTTATGTAAAATAGTTCTTAATTGACTCAAGCTTTTCCAAGACTGTTTTTCATCATATTATCCAACGACAATTATTTTTACAAAGACATATTACTGCAATATTTTAAATAAGTAAAAATATTATTTTTTGACCTACAAAATCTATATGGGCGGAGTTGCAGGAAAACGCTAGATTCACTATAATTTCAATTAACAGCTAAAGTATCGTCGAATTAAAATAAAAAACAAAAATATTTTTTAACAACTTCTATAGCCTTGTGGCAAAATACGTATAGCTACTTATACATAAAATTTTCTGAGGCGTATTAAACGCACACCTCATAAAAAGTTAATTCTCTTTATATACGACTAGGTACATACTTTTATGTGTCAGCTTTTGCACTTTTTTATTAGTTTAGTGGATATTGGAACATTTTTGCTTAGTAGACAATAGCTATCTCCGCAGTATCACTCACTCTATCGGAAGCGGTGTCGTGGCACGCCGACAGTTACCGCGCTGACTCACATCGATTAGTCAAAGAGATTAACACTGAAATATCCAGATCAATTGTAAAGTATTGAACATGAACTACACATACTATTAATTTTATACTTATTTAAGTAGTTAGTAGTTACTAGATAAAGAGAATATACAGTTTGTCAAAACCAAGTAATATTTGTTGAAAATATTAGCTGAATTGAGTAGGTGTCTCTTCAATAAATACCACATAAACAAATTGTATATAAAAACATTAACGGACTACAGACAGCAACATCTATAATATAAAATAGTACAAAAGAAACATAAAAAATGAGGTTTTTTTTATGAGCAGTCTAAATTAACATGCACAATAATACCAATCCAAAATAACAACGCATTTTAGAAAAAGTTGTGATAGCTCTTACACTATTTCCCTGCAAACTCAGCGTGAGATCCTATCAGCGTCGTCAATTGCCCGTGCCAAATGCCACTTCCCTCCCCCTGCCCCGAGCCCGGACGGTCTCCGAGTATCTTATCTACAACAAGCCAGCGTGATTGAATGTTTCCTTCCCGCTGATGGCACGTTGATAATTTTCGATGCTATAACCTCGATAAGTTGTCAATATTGTGACTTTGAAATTCTGACTTACCATCTTCTAAGTACTTTTACGTAGAAAATAGCCAAATAATTACTAATAATCGACAAATATTTGTAATAGATAAGAAGTTGTGTGAATAAATGAAAAATAGGTCATGTTTCTACGATCTACATTAAAGTCTTAAAATTTCGAATTATCTATGATACTTTGACAAATAAGTATTACTTAAATTTTAAATTAATAAAGGATAATAGCAACAGGTTATGTTTAAATACTTAATGCTTTTCATTTTGTAATAATTTATTACGTACCTACTTACATTATAATATATATTCCATGATAAAATTAGATTTTTCGATATTCATCTTAGAACTGTAACTTAAAACTCATGAGCTGTGAGTTATTTTATCAAATAACAATTTAATGTATGTACATAGTTACTTATAGATATTTATTAAAATTGAGACGTTAAATTAAGTTCAATAATCCATATTTTATATAGTGGTTCTAAATATAAAATATAACGACTCCCACTCCCTCCCTCATTATTTTCCCGGGATAAAAACTAACCTATGTGCTAGTCCAGACTATTATCTATCTCTGTCCCATATTTTATCCAGATCCGTTCAATCTTTCTGGCGTGAAAGAGTAACAAATATCCATTCATCCATCCATCCTCATAAACTTTCATATTTATAATATTAGTAGGATTACTAGAATGTACATATAATTAAATTTACTACTCATAAAGAATCTCAGGTAATAACGTTAGAGATTCACTTAAAGTCAATATATTTGGCAAGCAAGACATTTTTGAAAAATCTTTCTTTTTCGATTTGCATACCTCAATGTATCTATTATCTGGGGAGGGCCATAAAGCGTTGCGGGCGAAGCGCGGTCGCGTCGCGGGCGTCTCCATCTCCAGCTAAAGAACGTGTGTTCCCTACTCATCGAGATAGTATAATAATTTTATTAATAACTACTTTTAACCCGCGGATTTACTCGAATAGAATGTTAACTAAATAGAGTATGTTACTAAGAATTAATGTTAAATTTTAAAACATATCTAGATTCAGTTCTGAAGATTTAGGATTATCTTCTATATTAACAAACCAATTGGTATTATTGTAATAAAATAAGTTATTAAAAGAAATTTGAGATATTGAACATTTCAGATTTCATACATAGTTCCAGAGATTAGAACAATAAAAAAAAACAAATGCTTCAGTTAGATTAGTTACTACTGTATACTGTTTAGTTAATATATACTGATAGGAACCATACATTGTTTTAAGTTTAGGTGCTAGTGATGAAATTGTAGTCAATTTTTAACAATAGATAAAAAATTATTGCAATTATACATAGCTAAATAAAAAAAATAATTACTTTTTAAAAAAACTGATTATAAAATCATTTTAAAATAAATATATTCTATATTTACCTACAACGAGATTTTTCGTTTAAATTACAAAGAACCAATTTTTAAATTTATTCATAAACTAATAAAATTTCTATCAATTTGTAAAGATACCGCATAACAAACATACAGGAACATACATACCGGTGGTAGGACTCTGTCAAGCCTGAGGAGTTCGACTTCGCCAAGCAACAATGATTGCATTGTTGTGCTCCGGTTTGAAGGATAAGGTAGCCAGCGCAATTACAGGCGAGAGGCATATCATCTTAGTCCTCACAGTGACAACGCATCTGTGGTTCTGCATTTTTGTTACTTAAAACCTAAGTGCATGAACCGTAGGTGTTATGGGCGACAGGTACTGCTTTCCATCAGGTGGTCTGTCTGCTCGTTTGCCACTGAATCTCATAAAAAAAAAACATATTACACAAGAATTGAGTACGTCCTTTTTTCGAAGTCGGTTAAAGTAAAGTAGAGCAGGGGAAATACCAAACCGCTCAGTCTAAATGGGATGAACCTTATCGGCGCTGATAAAACAACTTTGTCACAGACTCCTCCAATACGATAGCTTTGTCGCGCGCCATTTGCCCCGACATTATGTTAACGTGTGCGATTCGATTATATATTTTTCAGGGTGAGCCTGAATTTGATTTAAATAAAATCCAATTATATACCTAGCTGATAGGTAAATAATTTATTTTTAGATTATTTTTACTTGTATATATGTACATTTATTTCAATGTGTATTTTGGAAACGTCTCTAATGACTTGAATCAAATTTTGTATTTAGATAAGGTTATGCTTTTTAAGTTTCAAAGTGTAAAAAAAAAAAAATTATGTAATTTCACAACAAGATTTTTCAAAACGCCGAGCAAAGCTTGGTCGCCCATGTACTTGATTTTTAAATGATATGAGTACTAATACAAAAGCATTCATAGAACAACATAAAAGTTCAAAAAAAGTTAGACTTATTTATATAATTTTTAGAGATAGCGAAAATCTATTTAAAGGCAGTAGGTGTACCTTGATCGAGTTTGACAAGTTTTTTGGTGCAAGTAATGATACCATTAATTATAGGTAATAGCTAATTGGCTTTGGACATGCAATATAGAATTTAATTTAAAACACTGATATTTTAAATGCGAATTTTGATCAACTATAATAAGATATATGCAGAGAACATTATAACAGTGATATTATTATTAATACGAAAGTCTATGAGTGTGTTTTTTTTATGTAGGTACAATGAAAACGATTTAAGTAAAATTTGAACCTACACCCCACAAAATAATTTATGTGCATTTTTTAATTAATAAGACATTAACGGAAGCCAAGTCTCCGTTTTACGGTGAATCTAAAAATGTAGGTACTAGTTATATATCTAAAGTACATTAACGATTATTATTAGTCCAAAATCAAAACTCAACTAAGCATATAAGCTTTTAATTCAACCATTTAAGGAATGGTTACGCACATTACATGTAAGAAATACACATATCGGTTGAACAACGGATGGTCGAGCTAACAGAGCGTATAATATCAAGTTTATGGCGTCATTAGGCGGCAGAAGGCCGACGCGCCAGACTTTTTGTAAGTCACAATTAACCCGTGAAATGATAATCGATTGTTTCTTGGGCCCAACTCGACCCGACGTGCATTTGTTCTCGGAATTAAATGGACGGGAGCGTTTATTGCCTTTATCGTGATAAATAAATGTGTTGGGTAAATATCAATAAATACGTGGGTGGTAGTAAAGCTTTAAAGATGCTATTTTAAGATTTATTTTTCAGTTTTTCAGATACCTAATGATGAACAAAGCTTCTTCTAACTATAAAACATAGGTTATAAGCCGCTAAAGTGAATACTCACGATAGAATTTTATACCCAAAATATAAAGCGAAAGATCAACAAACAAATCAAAGAGGAAAGCGCAGCTGGTACAGATACTGAATAAAAAAGACCTAGATTTTCCTGTGGTTTGTGAAAAAACGAAACGGAAAACTATCAATCGAAACTTCGGGCAGAGTGGTCGCTGACTTTTCACTGGATAATAAATTCGTGACTCTAAAACTTTTCTATTTCAAAGGATACTGTTGGAGTTTATTAAAAAATATTTTATTTACTAGAAGTATTCAAACAAAATTAAATATACCCCATAACATACAAGGAAACGTGTATTTTTATATTAAGCATATATTTTGCTCTCTATTATTATCGAAAAATTGATACTTAGGTGGAGGTACATAAACATAAATCATTATTTTGCTTACCTTATGTACCTACATTGTAAGATGCTAAATAAAGTGATCCCTGATGTATATAATTGTATTATTATAAAGAATCAATAAAACATACTCATACATACCTCACTGTACAGTAT
Source organism: Argynnis bischoffii washingtonia (assembly GCA_033884665.1). NCBI lineage: Eukaryota > Metazoa > Arthropoda > Insecta > Lepidoptera > Nymphalidae > Argynnis > Argynnis bischoffii. The sequence continues at coordinate 9,233,479 of CM066624.1, read as the reverse complement.
ACATCAATGCATGATTTTTTATGCTTATTCAGATAAAGTTAAACATAAAAATTGATAGATCAATCATGATTTCATGTGAAGCTTTTAAATTATGTAATGTATAGCACATTAAATACTCACCTTAAAGTAGTTTTTATTTTAATTTTTTAGTCTACTTAAATTGAAGACCAGGTGTCAAGTTACAATTTTACAGTCGCAAATCGCACAGGAAACGTCTGTTATTCTAATTGTGTTATCCGCTGCGTTCTTAAAAATACCAATAATGTATAATATCGGATGTCCATACGACGTATTTCATACTTTTAATAAATGTCCGCTCGGCTAGCTCCGTGTTGCATAACAGTGATACGCGTTAATCTGTCAGCTTGACGAAGGTCGGCTGTGGGACGCGTGCCGGAACACACTCATTTCAATTTTTGTTTTCTTTTACAGTGTCGGCATATTTTCTCTGTCACCTTTTTGTTTTAACAGCTTTGATGTTGAAGTTTATTAGTATTAGTTTTTAGGTAATCCTTCTGTAGATTAATAGATTATTCATCTAATAAAGTTCTTCGTTTGGTTTGTTTCTTTAACCTGGTTCTTTCTTAAGTGTTATTTAAATGTATTTATTTATAGGTAATAGGTAGGTACTCTGGCCGCGAGTTCACTTTCGCTTGAAATGTGTAGCTGTGACTTATTTAAGGAATTTTAGATAGTTTCAATATATGTTATCCCATGCCAATGAAACAAACAAACAAACAAACAAACAAGTTTTACCTCTCAAAAATCAAAAACGGGTTAACAATGAAGAAGTTAAAATATGTATACAATAATGTTATAAATAAAATAAATTCCAAGAAAAGTAAATTAATCAATGTTAGTGATAATTTACTCAGAATTGTATAGATAGTATAAAAGAACGTGATGTGATAATTAAGATCTTAATCCTGTTTTACCCATACAGAATACATAAAAAATCTCGTATTTCTGTCTATTTTATTAAGACTGGGATATATATTTTATGTTTAGTCCACAAATTCATCTCGTAACCTTTAATATTACTTTAGGCTGTCTACTGACATCGCTGACAGGCATACTACAATGCATTATAGGTATTCCTATAAGTTACTTAAAATATCATTTACAAATAGAATTATTAATTAGTACAATATTTATTCTAAAGAACGTGGAATAAATATAACAAAAATACCTATATCAGGTACTTTGAAGTATTTGGCTGACCATTTTTTGGGGAGCATTGTTAAAACGTATCAGTTTACATGACATTTCAATACGTCTGTTCGTCTGTCAAATCGCAGATCATGAACAGATGTTTATTCTTTGCATTCATAAAAATTATCGTAAAATCTAAATCCATACACCATAACTAATTATATCCACCATGTAATGGTGTGTCAGAGGTTTCCATTCAAAAAGTTCCTTTGTGAATGTATTACTAACCTAGTTTTCGGATATTCACTAAAAGGCTCCCAAGCTATCACGCTTTTTTGATTTTCAATGAGATATATTTTCTTTTGTCCCACAGTGTATTAGTGAATATTAGGTTACGCTTACCGAAATACATACATATATTGATACTTTACTTTTTCCCTTGTTAGATTATTTAATAATACACGGATTACATTTGATTTCTTCAATAAATATATATTACATTTTGAAAAATGTTTTTGTATATTAAATGTTTTTTCAATTGTGATTCATCAATTGTGTAAAAGAGCAATATTAATAAATTTCCGATATAAACTTGATCTGAAAAATATTTTTTTCTTGGTAAGTATATAAATTTTACAATCCTTACATATTATTGTTGTTTAATTTTGCATAAGTTGCATTGTGGCTTTCTAAGTCAGAATAATTCATCATAGGTGTCTGTCATTATAGTTATGTAATATAAATGTCAAAGTTCTCTGACTTTAGGTCCTGTTGTTTAATGTTAGTACCTGGGCGACCGAGCTTCGCTCGGAGTTCTTGAAAGATTGTATATTTTACATTAAGTGACTAAGTGTTACTGAGACAGTTGTATAGATGTCGCCATAAGAATAATTTTCTTTTTAATTTGGCTTAAAAATAATTTTACATTAAGTGACTAAGTGTTACTGAGACAATTGTATAGATGTCGCTATTAAATTTTGCGTAGAATAATGCATAAGAAAAATGCATGAAAACTCGAAAACACGCGTTTTCCCAGACATGTGACTAATCTAGATCAATTTTTCGCCCCCGAAAGCCCCCATATACAAAATTTCAGCAAAATCGTTAGAGCCGTTTCCGAGATCGCTGGTATAAATAAATAAATAAATATATAAATATACAAGAATTGCTCGTTTAAATATATAAGATATATGTATTGACTACCAGCCCGACTTGGCTTTATTTATTTTTTTATTAACTTGAAACTCAAAAATATATAAGTAAAGCATTTGGTAAAGCTCAAGAACAGACAATTAATATTTTTATTCTGTTAACTATTTTCACCTTTATTTAACTTCAATGAAATTATAGAGGAGTTAACTCTAGAAAGAGTTCATAAATCTACAAAACTATATAATTTAACAATTAATTAAGAAAGTATTATTATCTTATAATTTATTAACATATCATTAACACTATAATTAAATAATGTTAACTTTATATCCTACAGAATGTTATAGCATGAATGCTGAGGTGGCTATCGTTTTTTGGGAACTCATAGCGTTGCGCGCTATATTACAAAAGTTTGACAATTCGTCCGGCTATCGATTCGGTTCGACTCCACTCGATGTTTATTTTCCAAATCTGACGGATGTAGGTTTTCGGGTTTGTGGTGTGTCTGTACAGTTAGTTGGCTTCTAAAAAAGGATAACATGACGTGTTTTCATAGTTTTGTCATTTCGCGGATCAACGCAACCAGTGTTGTATTTTAAAATAGAACTTTGTGTTTGCGGATCTAATAATACCTACACATATCTGGCTAACTGCTAGCAGATTTTGCTTTTAAGTAGTACCTACCTACTTGAAAAATGAATAAATTCATAATAATTAAAAGCTATTCGAGTGAATATCATTGTCCAGTCTTGATTGGTAATAAGGCACAAAATGGACTAACTATTGATGAAATAGGTGCAATAATTTTATTATAATTATCGCGCTTAGATATTAGATCACCTCAGTAAACACAGACAGTGGGCGTACATTGATTTAATAGCCAATGTATAAATCTATTCAGGGCCTGCAAAAGCTTTATACAAACACGACTAATGAACGTGCCGCGCCGCCCTATCTACCTACAGGTAATTCAGTTATACTACGTGGTGTTCCTCTTTATTACTTTTTTGTTTAATTTATTAGCGATGGTCGAGTCTTTTTTCATTTTTTGTACGTATGATTTCGATAGGTTTATTTCATAATAAATAAAATTTCATCGTTATCCCCTTGTGGGTAAAAATATTGAGCTAGGTTAAAAGACAATGCTAGCCAGAAAACCATACATAGGTAACATAATATTTTACTTATAATAATTTTTCTACTTATAAATATTTGACATTTTGAATAAAACTACATTTTTTGATTTATTTTAATAAGCTACAGTACTGTCGGCTGTTTGTAAAAATTATATAAAAAAGCAGTAATGAGGACTGTCGACAGAAGTGAAAACTTAAAACTATAAACAAACAGTTGTTATTTTTAGATATTCAAATTAATTGTTTGATCTTAAATAAAAATTTGTAAATTAAAACTGTTTACATTTATCTGGTTTTGACATCTATCAGCACTCTGAGTGTTAGCGTTATCACGTCGCGTGACCATGTCTATGACGACTTACATGAATTTACTCCCCATCCAAACCTGCCTATAGAGGTTTTCACTTCAATAACTGATGAAATATCTACAACCTTAGTCATGATGTATCAATTGAGTCTAAGATCTAGGATTCTAGAGTTAAGCGGGATGAGAGTAAATATATCACATGCACGTAATTACAATAGTAGTACCTATCCACCATTTATTTAATTTCCTTACACAAGTATATGAAATTCGCTTGTATAAAATTAGTAGCAGGTACTACGATATTATCAATTACTAAGACAATTACTAAGACATTTAAAAATAACAACCTATCGGAGCTTTTTCTAAATTTAATTAAAATTATTATTAACAGAGAGCAGAGCTTCGAGCTTTTGCGCTATATGAACTTGTTATATATATTATGTTATAATTTTTATATTATTTGTGAGATATACTTAATGGGTAATTATTATCCCTCTTTTTATTTAGCGTTGTTTAATAAAAAAGTCAGGATGTAATAATAATGAAATAATTTAGCTTCTGATGTAGAAAGAAATCCGTATGAGATCTTTTTTTAAAAAAAACAACAAATACTCCTAAAGCACAAAATTGTGTGCTTTAGGGGTTCGTTTTTACTTAACGGCACTAATTATATAATACTTTTTTAGATATATCTACGCGAATATTGAACATTTTAGATAAAACTATCTTTTCGGCGTTTTCTTTTTGATTTTTGGTTCCTGAAGTTTCGAAATTCGCTTTGCAGTGATCATGGTCACGGGAGAGACTATCTCTCTAAAGGTACTAATAATAATTAAGCATCAAAATAAGCGTGTCCAAAGAGAAAGCTTTTACTGAAGAAACTCTGAAGTATGACTAGTTAACAGTGAGTTGGATTTGTGCTAATGGTTTCAAACATTATTCAATATAACGTCCAATTTTATTGATAAATTAGTGACTAACTTGGGTGCGTCCCTATGTACGTATTGATTCTTGTTCTAAAATAAAAGTAGCCTAAATTACTCTTTATAATATCAGCTATCTGCCAGTGAATGTTCCGTCAAAATCAGTCTAGCCGTTTCGGAGCCGTTTAACCGGAACAAACAGACAGACAAAATTTTAAAAATTATGTTTTTCTTATAAATAGGTATCGTCTATAATTTCATATGCATTTAACAGACAGACAGATAGACAAAAAAATTTAAAATTATGTTTTTCTTATAAGTACCGTATATAATTTCATATGCATATAGTAAAAAACTGTTACTTTGACATTAGAAACAGAAACTTCAGGGTTATTCATCTGTATAGATATGTAAAATATTATGTCCTACACACACGTACCCTTAGTACGCCAATCCGATTTTAAAGATCAAATATAAATTCATTGTTTTAAATAGATACTTTAAATAAGTATACATTATGTTATTATCTATACTAATATTATAAAGCTGAAGAGTTTTGTTTGCGGTTGAACACGCTAATCTCAGAAACTAATAATCCGATTTGAAAAATTCTTTTTGCATTAGATAGCCCGTTAATTGAGGAAGGCTATAGGCTATATATAATCCCGGAAAATTGTATGGTTCCCGTGGGACAGATTTGTTTTTATCTAGGGACGAACCCGAAGCGAAGCGAGGGTGAGTCGCTAGTTATATTATAAATTACGTGCCATCAGAAAATACATAAATATCAAAGTAACATTTTAATGTTTCATATTTAAAAGCGTAAAACTACGTAAGTACGCGTTCGGCAGCATATAATTTTATGTACTGAAGTATATAATAGGCGTGTGCGATGGGTATTTTCACTAGTGCAGCTCGACGTTGTAATTCACCGATAAATGCATACAAAAGAGTTCCGTAACAGACAGGAAATTCCTTAGAGTAGATGTGAAACTAAACTTTTTATATTTTTTATTTTTTTATTTTTATTATACTACATTACATACTACATTACACTTACATATTGAACTTAAACTTCATTTTATATAGATGTGCTTATAGTTAACTGATGCTTTGTGTATAGTATTTTTAAACTTATTTTTATGTTCGGGTATGCAGAAGTGGAACTATTTTTAGATTTTGTGTTTTATCTGTTCGAATTACATATTCTAATAACAAATATATATATTTTTAAGCATTGTTGCTTATAGGTTAAAGTAAAACAAAAAAAAAATATTTAAAAGATAGTCATTTAGTCAAAAAGCTCTAAATCGTTCTTTATAACAGTCTATAGTATAGTCTCTTGCAATTAACTTCTATATTACCTACTATATATTTCTATATACATATTAACTACTATATTACACACTAACTAAGTACATATTAGGTATATCGTTTACTGTAGCTTTCTTAAAAGAATAAAAGACTTTAAAATTTGTTTGACAATTTTGTTGTTATTAAATACGGTAGAGAATCTTTAACTGAAAATGGATGTTTACTTTATTGTTAATATAAATATTTTTATCATCTAAAGTTGGTCTTTCAAAATGTATTGTGTTACAAATAAGTAGGTACCTACACTGAATTTGCGGTATCATGCTTACGAATTAAGATGAATGATTTTTTGTACATAATAAGTAATTTATTACAGCTATTCCGACTACAGTTTCGGTTAGACTTGATCAATTAAATCATAACGAATGTATTTATTATTACAATAAAAAACATATATAGATCTTTTTCGACTCCACTCACATTTGTATCCACGCTCCGGCCACCGATCCTCACGGGAGGTAATTATGCATGGGCGCTTTTTAGCGCGTCCACGAACGAATAAAATATAAAATGGGATCGGCTAATGATTACGTTATTTACATATTTTTTATTCATTAACTTTGTATGATACTCAATTATCTGTGTTGAGTTCATTTACTGCACATGTCTTCTTCTACTTCTTACAAGAAATTCTACTATTTATTTCAGACCAAAACCTTTAAGCCCTTAAAAATGCTAAAGTAATTTGACTTACTAATTATCTTACTAAAGATAAAATTTAGAAGCGAAAATACATAACTATTAACCCATCTAATAGTATTTAGGTGGCATAATATAGTACATATTATGTATATACATATTACGTACATCCCCAGTGTGTATTATGTCATATCACTTATATAATTAACCTTCGTGCCTCGGAGAGCACGTAAAGCCGTCGGTCCTGCGCCTTAACTCTCACCGGTCGTGTCGAGTAGTCGTCCCACTGGAGTATGAGAGTGACAGGAATAGAGAGTGCACTTGTGTCTGCGCGTACACTTGTGCACTATAATATCTCCTGCGCAGTTGGCTAGTCTCAATGAGATTGGCCGCCGTGGCCGGAATCGGTCAGGAGAACATCATCATCATAATTAACTAAATTAGAATCATAAATACCGACTGACGAATGTGCTAAATGTTGAGGATTTGATTCTTGCATGAGAAATAACCATAATGATGTTTATAGTTGTCTTATTCAGACTAACATTACTTGTTAGACGTAACAGAATGTAAAAATCACAAAACGCCAAATCGCCAAAAACGCCTCAAAACTGCTGAAACTACCTAATAGTAGTCAATCCAAAATTTTATGTTAGAAATTAAGTTTGGATGTGGGTCTGTTTGGTTTTAATAAATAAATGAATGAACCGATTTTGATGCAACACATACATAAAATACCTAAATAAAAGTAATAAATCTTGAATACCTAAGGATATAGGATTTTTTATTAAGAAATTAACATAATCTACAAAAAAGGCTCAAATGGAATGGAAAAGATTGTATTTAAAATCATCCTATTTACATGTATTTTTTATTTTTATTTTAAATTATTTGTGTTATAGAAATGAAAAAAAAATATGTAAAAAGAGTGTGATTTTTTTTTTAATTTTACATTTATATATTTAACAAAAAAAAATACGCATTGTAAATAGTCAAATTGCTTTATAGCATAATGTTGATAATTAATAATCCTATTCACGTTTCGTATTTTATTAATTGTAAAGTATCACTTATATAAGTTTACACCTGGAAACATCTATACATATAATAAAATTGTAACTAAGCCGAATCTGTACGTTAAATATTTTTTGAAATATCTTATTAAATATACTTTGTTATCGATACAGAGGCCGAATCTATAACGTTTTGAATTTTTGTCTGTCTGTTACCGCAACACGAGAAAACCATTTAATAAATTTTGATGAAATTTGGTATGATGATAGCTGGATATCCAGGTCAACATATAGGATAGTTTTTACTGGGGGAAAATATGTTATCTCTGAGAAATCTATACTAAACGTTAAAACGTAACTAGGGGCGAACCCGAGCAGAGCGAGGGTGAGTCGCTAGTACTAAATAATTATTGAAATAACTAATAATTATTTAAATATCTTAAGTCGTTTTCGTTTAGAATTAATTTTTTACATCAACTGCATTATTTATAATTTTAAATATTTTATTTTGTTTCTTCATTATTTAACAATGTTTTAACACAACGCCATCTAGTATAAAAGCTTATAACTTCAAACTTTTATCGGAAGCTCATGCTCGAGCTACTGATGTTTTTGTCGCTTGTAGAGGACGCCTGTGTAGCTTTTTTATTAATTTGTAATGAATCTGAGCTTTCAATAATTTACATACGATATTTTTTAAGCATATTTCACTAAATATTTATCGTATAAACATAAGGTACACTTTTGCTATGTTTTTATTTATTATTCTGTTTTTTGCTAACATAATTTAGCAAAAGTATTATATATGTGTAATATAAATAAATACAGCATTTTTCCTGGTTAATGAACTATTCAATTATTTCAGTATGATATCATGTCACTCAACTGCAATGTTTTTCTTTTGTGGTATACTTAAGTATTCTTTTTATAAAAGTTTATTATATCAAAACGTTATCTTTGTGTTTTTGTTATTTTAAGTATATAGAATCCTAACTATTTAACAGATTCCAAATTATTTTCCTCTAATACATAATACGATTTCCTGCAGTAATAAATACTAATTTTTAATATCGAAACTGACAAGCGGATACGCGGCAGATCTATACTAATATTATAAAGAGGTAAATTTTGTGAGTTTGTGAGGTTGTAGGGGGTAAACTCTGGACCTACTGAACTGATTTAGATAAAATTTGCTAAGAAGATAATTTGAGACTCTGGGAAGGACATAGGATACTTTTTATCATGGAAATCATCCCTTAAGGGGGTGAAATATTTTTCATTATTGCACGTAAGTCTTTATAAGCTCACCTTAACACTTATCTCTATGACAACGTGAGATCAATTCTCGATTGATATAGCTACATATTATTAAGTATTCACTGTTTTATATGCTTTGAATATCTTTAAGTATAACACAATAAATTATGTACATATTAAGTACGAGTAAATTAACATTAGTTAATGAACTTACGTAAAATTAATTATCGAGCTACAAAATATAAAGACAGGTATAAATTATTCACTAGTGCAGCTAATTAATCAAACTAAGCCTATATTTACTCACGTGCACCCAGTACAGGGTGGCCGGAACTATAAATCGAGGTAACAAAAACGAGCCGAGGAAGCTCGCTGGTGGGCCGCGGTCGGTGTCGGGTTCACTTCCCGGTTAGGCGTGTGCTTGAGATTTTACATTTTGTTCGGGAATTATATTATACATATTATGTTATTATTATTGAAAGTTGTGCACAGAAATTTTACTTCAAATAATGTTAGGTACATCTCATTAAAATCTTTAACTATTCAAATGGCTATTTAAAATTTTTTGATTTTTTTATTCATTGTAATTTTGATATTGTATATACATATAAATATAACTTTAGTAAAAAGCTAAAATATAATACACAAATATTTTTGTGCAAAAAAAGCTAGATTGTACTAGAAAACATTATTTATAGCGTATCTAAATAGATAGGTATGTCTGTGAGTAGGTCTTTCGTTACAGAGATACTAGGTAACTCAACAAATACTAATAAAAAAATTTAGGTTACACTATTATAAACATAAAATTTTCTTATTTAGATAAACATATTGAATATATAGATTCATTTCTTAAAAACCATTTCTTAAATTTTCTTTCCTTATTAGAAACCAAGATTCCTAACTTATACTTTATTTTACATCGCCATACCACATGAGACATTATCGCAGACAAAAATGAGTTAGAAATAAAAGTGTACCTACTGAATGAATAAAATTTCTACGTACATTTAGTGGTATAATACTTTATCAGGATTAGCTGTTTGTTCAACCATTTTAAATAAATTGCGAGTAATTTATACATTTGATAAGTAAATAAAAGATTTCGTTATTTTGAAACAAAACGAAAATAAAATAGAAAAAATTAAAAGTAAACTAACTTAACCAAATATAAATGAAATGAAATATTTTATTCTAAGTCATAACTTTGAACGTATTGAAAACATAAATTAACGTATCGAAAATATGTATCTTAAATTAAAAAAATAAATAAATAATATAAATAGAAATAAAATGTTTCAGTAAAAAGATTTTTTTTGTAAATAATATAGTAACGTGAATATATTTTTTATATTTAACTACTTATTGAACGCAGCTCCGTTCGCGTGGCAAGTAATTGTTAAACATAGATTATGTACCTATTATATACGAAAACTATCGCATACTACATCATAACAACAAACAATCATTTCTTTATGTAGGTAACAACAACGTTTTCTTATCAATTTAAACTTCATACATCATAACAACATCAACATAGTATAATGTGAAACGTCCATTATTTACATCTAGAAACAACTACATTTGTATCGCGGTGTGCATAAAGCCGACAATTTAGAAGAGTTATTTGTTGGCGTCAGACGCGGACTCAACGGCTCAAAACTCCGGACACAGCCATTCCATAATTTTCCACTCCTACCGCTCAATTATTCACCGGTACCAGATCGTTGGTCGGGACTCGGATATAGCACGTGTAACAATGATTTTGTTTATTCACAGGCTTAAAAATGTTAAACGTATCAAGTACGACAATTTAGAAGCCATTTGTCGACGTCAGAACGGATACGAAAGCTCGGGGACAAGCATTTTATATTTTGGGCTCGCTTAGTTATTCACTGGCCCAGGAATGCTCGGACGGGAAATTACTCGTACAATAATTCTGTTTACCCACAGGTAATTCCGGTTTAGGAGTATTACGTTTAGGCTGTAATCGTTTCATTTACTAGACCGCGGACCTTTGTGCGTTTCGAGTGTTTCAGCTCATGTTTCTGGGTATAAAAGTTACTATTATTATTTTTTTGCTTATGTAGTACTTATTACAATTAAATACATATTGATGGCTGTTGTGATACAAAATACTGACAGAGATACTATATCATGTTGTGTTATAGGTCGTAAATTCAATATCTCTTATTTTATATTGTTTGGCGACTTTTGTTGAGACAACTTTATTACTTAAGAGTAAAACAAATAGACTGTTATTCTTTAATAAATATACCTACATAATATGTATAACTCTTACTAAGTAGGTGTATCACTAAATAATTTTAATTATTCTTAAAACTAAATGAATTTCATTTTATGGCGATCTCTGTCATGAAATAGTCCCACAAATGTCGCACAAAAAGTTAAACTAGCATCATTCGCCACTTTCGCGTGACCATTTCCGACGTATAGATTTATCGATCACATGTCAGCGGTCGCACTCTCTACGATATTTGTTTTGGGGCAAAAAATTGGTGCCAAGCCGTCTGCCACGACCTTTTTGTTGGCTTCAGATTTCCTGTGATCAGAAGTGATCCCGCCGTGTGTGATGTATTTAAATAATTACACTATGCCTACACGATATCGTTTTCTAATAAAAAATAAACCGTCTTTTTTTAGGATTAGTACTTACTATAAAAGGTTTTGATAACTAAAGCATTAAATACGTATTCTTTTATCTAATTAATTTATTTGCTAGTATATTGGCAATTATTTTAATGATATCTAAGTATCTATCATTCATATGTAACTTCTAGCTAACATTTTTTCTATGTTATTAAATTAACAGCCGTTGAAGATTAATTTACATGCACATATTCTAAAATTTACATGCTGTGACAAACAGAAGCTAGTACACACGTGCGTATTCAGCTCTTTAAAGCGTCCCACTGCTGGCCTTCCTTCAATATAGATTCAGGCCATAGCCAACCAGTTGGCCAAGTGCAGGTTAGCGGACTTCACATATCTTTTGAAAACTCACTAGGTTCCTTCAGACATGCAGGTTTCTTCACGATGTTTTCTTTCACCGTAAGACAAGTAAAACCCCGGATTTGAACCCGCTTCACTCGCTTTTCCATGCGCTACTGGGCTACCACTGTCTGTTATGTAACAAGTATGTAACAAGTACACACGTCTGTAAGTATAAATATATATAGGTATAAAATATAAGTTATTTAATAATTATAGTCCATCATTACCAACAATTACCGCAGCTAGATAGAAATGACTATTTATTCTACTTATTTATATATTGTATCGTCTTATTAATGACCATTAACGGCAATAGAATTTTGTAGGAGCTTTTTACGTACATTATTAATGTAGAAAAAAAGTCATTTTAACCAAGAACTGTCACCTCTTTACAATTTTATTTAAACACTAAGTGTAAATAAAAAAATAATTTATCATAGTTCAATGTACTCCTAGTATCTAACACTGAAACCCTAAAAATATATGCCACTTCTATTATGTTCTATCTCTCTGTGATATGTTCATAATATTTGACGTATGCGCGTAATGAAATGGAGTGTGTGTTTATTAAGTTAATTAAGCCGTTCTTGAGATGGGGACGATGAGATTTGATAATCTACGGCAACGTCCGTAAGCCTATAGAAATTTTCAGACTGCTAATTAAAATAAGTTTATATTATAAAAGTATAAAAACAGTGACATCAAAAAATCTACATTTCACAGTTATTTTAACTTTACTAATGGATTTTAGTAATATTTCTAATCTTGGATGTTGCAATTTTTTATTGCAATTAAAAGAGCTCTTTTTAAATAAAGGTAAAGCTCTTTATAATATAATAACAATAAATGAATTTATTGGGACATTAAAACACAGCACCGTCTAGTTCCATTGTAAGCTTGGCTTGTGTTCCGGAATCCGGATACCAGATAGTTGATACAGTAAACACATATAACTTTAAATACATACATATTATAAATATAAACACTCATGACTGTAATACAAATATTCATGCTTATCACACAAATGAACCAACGGGACACAAACCCGCGGCCGCTGGCACAGCATTTAGATCACTACAAAATGAGCCAAACGTGTCAATTTTTGTAAAATTATGTCAAATGCGCCTATATAGTGTATATAAAAATTAAAGAGGTGTCAAGGGACACCCGGATGGAACGAAGCCCCCTTTCACAACGCGCGATAAGGAACTTCGTTCCAATAATATTAAATATGAATTGAATAATGGCTAAGTTATAGCCGCCTCGAGTTTGGTGTGAAAAACAGAGTATAATACACTTTAAATGTGAACCCATAATTTTAATTATTTCTTTTTATATCTTTGCTTGTGTACTTTGCGCGTATTTGCACCAAAATCATACAAATCTTGTAAAAATTTTAACCAACTCTCTATTTGCTTCTTAGTATGTATCCCTTTATAGGTAAGATTTATAAATGTCCAAACAGGGCTCAGTGCTAGAGTTCAGAATTGACTTTTTGTGCAAGACCTAAATATCAATTTTTGATTTTTGCTTTCAAAAAATCTCCTAGTGTTTAAAATGACAATCAATAATAAAACATATGAACGTTATACCTATGTATTTATGATTTTAACTATAAACAGTAGTGATTACTCCAGCAGTTCATTCTATAACTTAAATAAAAAACATAGTAATGTTTTTGTAAATCATATTTAATGTGTCTCAGGTAGACTACTAAACACAAAAACTACTTTTAAACCATCCTTCGTTTTGTTGTCTAAGTTAAAAAATAATTAATATTGTTTTTGTCTAAACTAAACATAAAGTATGTATGTATGTAATGTAAGTATGTATGTAATATGTATGTATGTGTGTATGTATATATGTATGTATGTATCTATGTGAGTATTTATGTATGTGTATGTTTATATAATATAGATATAATTGATGTTTTTAGTTTGTACCTACACCGCAACTTATTATTATTATTTTTCTTTTCTCACGCTTGAGGGCTTCTGGTAAAGATCTCTTAAAGAGATAAGTTATCCTTTGTACACATGGTTACTGTTTTCTATTTTATATGTATTTTTTTTGGTACATGAATAAATAAATAAAATATTTACAGAGTAAAATTATTTCATAGAATACTTATTACAAAGTACTAGCATATGAAATTTAATAAACTGTAACAATAATGAGACATTATTAGGGAAGCTCGTCATATTTAACGTTTGAAGAATCGGCTTCCATACTCTAATGAAGCGAGGGGAAACAATTTGTTACGAGAATGTGTGTACATACGAATTGCTATAGATTAAATTTTAAACAAATTACCTTTGTTGTGCCTCTTCTTGATCATATTTAACTTTTATGTACTGTATACAATTTGTATCTAATGTCAGAAATGAGTATAATTTTAATATCTAACAAACTTTCTAATATTAAATATTTTTTTCAAGAAAATTTATTTGGAAATATTTTATATAGAAAAGCTAGTGTATCTCTCTGTCTCTTTAATCGTGATAGTATGGTTAATTCACTGAGACTTTAGTGGATGCTGGACTTTTTGACCAATTTTTACAAAAAGAAGTACTACTCAATTTGAGTGAATATTTTTCTGTTATAATGTTACAAAAGTCTTTAGCAATTGTGTTACTTTACGTGCCTCATATTAAAAAAATATTTCGAAGTAAGTTTTTGCAATATCGCATAAAAATCCTCTCAGTGTATATCATTTCCTAATACTTAAACCATGTCTATGGAAATGTATCGATGTTACTTCCGTTGCTACCTAAAAACAAGACACGCTAATAAACTGATTAAAGGTTTAATCAAATACGATTATTCAAACGAACATTAGTTCCAGAATATACCGAAGCGAATATTCGGCCAAATTTTTGGGTTCAACAACAGGTAAATAAAAGTTCAATTATGTTTGTTTTTTTTTATTTATTATTTTGTGAATAAATGATGGTTATACAAGATAATGTTCGTGTTATTTGCAAAAGCTATACACGGTTCACAGAGTAAAGCCTTTTTGATATAGGTACATATTATATTAATCTTATAAGAATAAATATTTAGTAATTATTTGAGAAACTAACCGAAAACTCTACTGTTATATAATATTATTAAATCAAATAACTTATGTTATCGATATTATTTATTATCTTACTAATATTATAAATGTAAAAGTTTGGATGTTTATTACTCAATCACGCCAGAATGACTGAACGGATTTAAAAGAATTTTGCACAGAGATAGATTGTAGTCTAAAATAGCACTTACGCTACTTTTTATCCTGGAAAAATGTACGGTTCCCGCAGGATAGATTGGTCTTTGTTTTTCTAGAAGTGAACCCGAAAGAAGCGAGGGTGAGCTGCTAGTATCTTATAACTGTAATATTTATTCAGGTAATAAAATACTCATTTATCATTCAATATTCAGTATAAAAATACAAAAAATCTTCATCCTCTTTGAATATCGGTTAAAAACTTAATAAACCAAATATCGAGCAGTACAAAAATATTAAAAATTAAATTTGCAAACTTGAATGAAATATTTATTTACGTTCGAATCCTTTCATTCTCCAACGAATCCCAAATCTGCCCCAAGATGTATATCACTTCGACAGCTACAGCGTTCCTAATGAACTGAACACTCTACAAACTATAATGCGCCATTTAAATGCACCGTCGACAGGCATAAACAATTGAAATAATTATCAGGATAAGCCTCCCGGATCAACAAGAAAGCCCTCGAGATTCTAACCCTTCTAAGAAACTGACAGCGTCTTATGCAAATGCTCAAATTCAGTCTTGCAAACTATTTTCTTAAAGACTTAAAGATACATTGCAAAATAGACCATATACAATGATGTGTAGAATATATTTTAGCTTATTAAAGATATAATATATGACATTTTAGTTATTTTGTATGCTAATGGTTGCTCAATTGGCCCGAAGACTACGTCATAGAAACTTATGTTTTGTTTAGTCCTTAGAAATTCATACGCTACTCAGAGAAAATTTTCATATGCATAACCTTTCATTTGTTTTATTTAGTACTAAGTTTATAGAAATTAGGTAATAATAATCTTTATAAGGCTTGATTATTAATTAATTAATTTAAATGATTCGGTTAATAAGTTATTTAATTAAATTACTCCATTAAAATACATTGTTTATTAAATTAATTAAATTATAATATCTTAATGAAATCATTAAAAAATTCAATAATTATTTTATACTAATATACTAATTGTTTACTAACAAATATGTATGGATATAATATCTCGAAATAAAGATTATTATTTTTATTCATTAAAAAATTGTGCAGTGAGCGTTGGTTCGTATATTGATAGTTTTGATCCATTACAAAATTCAATGTTCTACCTATAAATAATAATAACGTCTTCCTGGCCAATCTCACTGAGACTACACAAGTACTACACAAGTGTCCGCGCAGACACAAGTGCACTCTCTATTCCTGTCACTCTCATACTCCAATGGGACGAGTGCTCGACACGACCGATGAAAGCAAAGGCGTAGGACCGATGGCTTTACAAGCTCTCCGAGGCACGGGGGTGAAACACTACCAACTTCTCAGCTCCAGACTGTTGCTGAGAATTTCTTGACAGAATTTGGCCCGACCCGGAGCTCGAACCAAGTACCTCCGGATCTCCAGCCATACATCCTAGCTACTAAACCACCGAGGCTTCTACCTATTACTGCATAATAAACATAATAAAAATAACGGCCTATAGATAGAATAGAGGACAGACAGTCAACGCAAGCTTAGATGTAAGATCTCGTCCTAATTAAATGTAATAAATCACAATATTAGAAAGTTAGAAACTCTGACGCAATAATTGTTCATTTTATAGTTAGTTTCATTATTCATATTATTATAGAAACACGTACCTATTAGTGTTGTATAGATTTTAAATTTCCTACGTCTTCAGCTGGCTTAGACACGATAACTAAATACAATCATTATCGCTTATAAAAAAAATGTATGGAAATGACATATTAATTCATTTTGCAATTTTGTCAGAATGAGTCCTAATTATAAAGCTAATAATTGTTTCTCAGAGAGCAACCTAACTAAAATGACAGAGATTGCAATTTAAAATAAAAGACATTTTTTTTTATTTTTTTTATTTTATAAGGGTTTGGTCACAAAGTGATCATGCCACCCATATAGGTAATTAATGCAAATTAGAATAATCAACCTTATTTTTTTTTAATTGTAATTAGTTGTACATTGCATATACAAGTACATATTTACAAAAATTAACGAAGGCTAAATTGAATAAAAAGACATTTTTATAATTTATCAATAATAACATATCATGCTTAAAGCTGTTTATTTGTTTATATTTTAAAATTTTAATTATGTTGCAAAATATTTAATTATGCATCCTCCTTTATATTCAAATAAATAAAAATTAAAGTGATATTTTTGTTTTAAATTATTAGTTTTTTTTTTAATTTATTTAAGTAAGTTCATTCATCAAATCCAATAACAACGTACATACGTATATTCTAATTGTCACACTAATATGCGATGATGCATATTATACATAATTTTTGTGCTGTAAGCTATATAGTGGAATACTTTACAAATAGGCTAATTATAGCATAGCATACGTGTGGGTATGTTTGTTATTCCTTTTGTTTGTTGCAACTTTTAGGAACTTGGAGACGTGTAACTACTAGTCCGATTTTGAAAATACTTGTTGCATTTTATAATCTATTTATTGAAAAGGTTATCGGTTATTTAACATCAGGATATGACCATTAGGAGTGTAGCAATTACCTAATTAACGAAAAGTAAGCCGCGGGTGAAAACTAATAAAAAAGCTAAGCTAACAAATAAATAAACAAATAAAACTTACTTCACTAGAAGTACGTAATAAAATATGAAAGAACTAAATAACTT
The DNA here is from genome assembly GCA_033884665.1 of Argynnis bischoffii washingtonia. Lineage (NCBI taxonomy): Eukaryota > Metazoa > Arthropoda > Insecta > Lepidoptera > Nymphalidae > Argynnis > Argynnis bischoffii. The sequence goes on along the minus strand of CM066624.1, from coordinate 9,215,589 downwards.
TATGACTCCAGTTAATGTTTATAGAAAGGTTTAACACTAAGGAAGGAATCAATAAAACGTGGTACGGACGTTATTTAAATGTAATACTCGCATAAACAAATAATAAACTAAACTGGCAAATCACTCAACTGGTACATGTGGTCGAATGTTCTTACATATTACGGATATTATACTGAATGTAAATAGATTGATTACATTTTTAATTCTTATTACCATTTAAAATTTTATCTACATTAAAAGATTTGAGTTTGGTGTTATTGTTTTTTTGTTATTGTTTTTTAAATAATTTATTTATAAGTAAAATTTGACTTTAAATTAGGAAATATAAGTACGTAGTATGTAGATAATTTATTAATAATAAAAATTATATAATTACATATAAAATTGTAGTTGCACATAACATCTTTAAGAAATAGAATTGATAAGTGTCGCCAATAGAAATATTCATCCAATAAGAAATTGAAATCGTTAATTGCTATAAATTTATTCTAATGTAATGTATTAAAAATATAAATGCAAAATGGTAAAATTAAAAAATGTAATTAAAAAAAAACTTTACTAAAAGCAAAGAGTCGCAGTTTATTTTTAGTCTGAGCACTCTATTTGTACGAGTATCAACATTTAACGAGATAGGAAGTGGTTACATCAAAAAGATATCTATGTCTCGGCGAGGGCCCGTTACGAAATAATTTCCGAATCAAAGGCTGCTTGGGTGGCCACCGATAACAATTATTGTTTTCGCTTGGAATTTGAAAGGAAACACCGCCAAATATCTAATTGGAATTTCTAATTAGACTTCTAAAGCCGAACGCGGGACTAATTAGTTTTCGATGGGGAGAGCATTTTGTTTAAACTTGCGTTGTGTTTTTGGGTGCGTGTGTTGAAAGGTTGGAGATGAATTAAATTGTTAAATTATTTTTAACTTTTGATGTTGATGCCTAATACACAAACTGCCTCGGTGGTGTAGTGGCTAGCATGTACGGCTGCACATCCTGAGGTCCTGGGTTCGAGTCCCGGGTCGGGCCAAGTTTAGTTATTGAGTCCTTCTGTATAGTAAGCCTCAGTAACAGCCCGGAGTTGGGAAGTTGGCGGTGTTTCACCCCCGTGCTTCGGAGAGCACGTAAAGCCGTCGGTCCTGCGCCTTAACTCTCACCGGTCGTGTCGAGTAGTCGTCCCACTGGAGTATGAGAGTGACAGGAATAGAGAGTGCACTTGTGTCTGCGCGTACACTTGTGCACTATAATATCTCCTGCGCAGTTGGCTAGTCTCAATGAGATTGGCCGCCGTGGCCGGAATCGGTCAGGAGAACATCAATATGTCTAATATGCCTAATTTAATTATTTGAGAAAGAATACATTACACAGGAGTGAAAAATAATAAAATTAATTACTGAATAATATAATGTAATGTATATTTATGGTAAATAAAATGTAAAATAACTTTTAAACTTGGTAAAAATACTATAAAAAATATAAACCTTATAATTATCCTACTCCTGATACTCTATCTTCATCTCATTCTCTCGTAGGTTACTTTTCTGAAGTTTCACTTCTACCGTGTGTGGATTGCACACACACACACCTATTTATTAAGAAATATTTTTAATTAAGTACTTAAATTATTTATCTCATTTTTCTTTGATATGCATATTACTCACAGCAAATTCAAATCATCGAATCTATGACTTCTGTAGACAATGAGTATCAGACATATAACCACACTGCGCTATACCCGTCTTTATAAGCAAGATATTCGTATAAATATAAACAAAAATAGAAATAGCCATCTATTCTTTTATGTCCAGATTGGATAAAATCATTCCGAAAACACGCATAAAACACGGGGGTAACGATTTTCTAAACCCTTTCACATAAATTGCAAGTGCGAGTTCCATTACACACACGAGCACATTAGAGGTTCTCAGACGCAAGGTGACCGGGCCGCTTGACCGTCAGAAGAAAGGGCTCATTTTCATTAGGCAACTAAGCGTTAGAGAATTATACGTAGATTTATATAGCATTTAAATTGATGGTCCTCAAAGTTTTCCAATATTTTTCCATTAACTGAGATACATATAAATATTTTTTTTTCTAGATCCATTATTGTACTCGATTTAGCAAGGTATAATGATTTTATTTACTGACGATTTCGATGAAAACATAAATAATTTGTCATCTGTACTTTAAAAATGTAATAAACATTTAACTAAATTCCTACTAAAATTTAAATCTGTAAAGTAAATGCGAGCAAAGAGAGGATAAGTCGCCAGTAATGTCATAAAATACAATCACATTTAATTTTAAATACTTTGAGAACCAATGTCTACGTTAACGAGAGGCAAGGGTGAGTCCAGCGAGGCACTACCCCTTTCGTTTGAAGCTAGAGCCACTTTTTGCACCGGCTACATTCCGCCAAGAAACCACGCAAGGCATCTGCCAGGCTACTGCCCGCTATGCATGCAACTTTATAAATATCAAAATAATGTGATTTTGTGTACTTTAATATTATATATTATATTTCTAAAATCATTTATATTAAACTTGTATATTTTGTATAAAATGTATGTTTTTAAATATATATACAGTATATATTTCTATAGTATATTGTAGGTATGGATATGTCAAAACCTAACTGTATCAGTCAAATAATACAGATAACATAATGGAGAAGTATCTAATTTTTTTTTGTTTGTTTGCATTGATTTCAATAATAAAAATGTAAACAACTGATAAGCTTTAAGATAGTTAATAAAGTATTATTTTACGTACATTTTTGTGTTAATACAAATAGAAGTACATTAAACATCCTACAGTTTACTCACATATTATCTCGTGAAGGGTAAACACGTTATTGCCATTATCTCCAGAGTGAGACCGACTTTTGTTTTAAAACGTAGAAAATTAAAGTTCCTTTTTTCGTTGGAACAATTCTAAACTCCCCAACAACTTCTATTTTAGCGGCATCCTCACATGTTTGCGGAACTTCAAAAAGTTCACTCGGGACTTTAAAACAGCGATTCGTTTCACTTTGTTACCCGCAATTCAGTTAAGTGCTTTAATTGGAATGACAAACAATATATTTCTGATAAGCTTATTATATTAGAAAATTGTATCAATTCTAATCAGATTCAAATTAAATTGTATTAAAATCAAGTTCTTCTCAAGATCATAATATTCACAAACTAAAGTAGATTTTATATTTTTAATTGAACTTGGAATAGTTTGAAACTACCATGTAAATGTAATTGCTGTTAACTACCAACTACAATACAAGACTCACTCGGTTGAAACAAAACATCCATTCACAATGAAACTTTATTTAATTATAAAAAAATAATATTATTTCAAAGTAACTTAGATTTCGCTTTTTGTCAGTGTTTGAATACTGTGACTGAGCTAGAGCGAGCAAGACTAATTTTAGTCTGAAAGGAATACTCGTATATACATTTTGTGTTTACTTCGTACGGGAATCGAATCTGCAACTTAAGCCATATGTACAATAATATACTACTCTAAGCTACAATAATCATCAATCTCTTGTAACAATAACAATATATTTAAATTGACATATATGTAAATATAAACAATTCTAAACATATAGCACTATTCTGAGATTAAATTCTGTTTCCTTGTGTACCTCAGAATCCAAATGGCCTCCGTATATTATAGTCAAAGCAACATTATGGAGGTAGTCCGATTAATCAGTCCGTGCGTGGTGGCTGGCAATTAGATTTAAGAACAACTGGGCGTCAGGCAGAGAATAGCCTGCATTAATTTGAGCTCCTCTAACGAGGGCGACGGACGGCCTGACCGACTGGGACCTTGCATTTTGGTACAAGATGTAGAGTCGCATTCGGTTAACATATTTTATTTGTGATTGGTTTATGTTTAGTGAATTGAAATATTTTAAATTAAATATAATTATTAAAATATAAAATAAATCATACTAATTTATAAATTTGAAAGTTTAAATAAATGTTTGGATGTTTGTTACTCTTTCACGCCATGACGGCTGAACGGATCTGGATGAAATTTGGCACAAAGATAGATTATAGTCTGGAATAGCACATACATATACTGTTATTGCGAAAAATTTTACAGTTCTTGTGGGATAGATTTGTTTATTTTTCTAGAGGCGAACCCGAGCGAAGTGACGGCGAGCCGCTAGTGTAATATACGTAATTATTACTCAGTGTTATAATTATTCTCGTTATTACTTATTTTTTTTACATAATATTTATGTATATTTTTTAAATAGATACTATATTAAAATAAAAGATATTATGAATAAACTTTTTAATAAAATCGATATTTGAAGATCTAACTATCCGATAATGACAAATATTAACATTGGCTATTCGAATAATTATCGTGAACTGGATGTACATATGTTTTACAGACTATGAGCAATAAGTACAGTACTTCACTCATCTGATAGAAATTGAATTATACAAACCTTTTCTGTAAAATTACTATGTTCTGTGTCCAATCTCTCTATCTTTGCAAATAATAAAATTCTAACTGAGTTGAGTCTGTACATAAAATATTTTTTGGAAAATCTTATTGAAATAGTCAATATTATCGATACAGAGGCCAAATCTATAGTTTTTAGAATTATTGTCTGTGTGTCTGTTTGAGAACGCATCACAAGAACCACTAGGCGGATTTTGATGGGTATGACGATAGCTGGGTATCCAGGTTCTGATCTCTGAATCTCTGAGAAATCTATACTAATAGTTAAAACGTATCTAGGGACAAACCCGAGCGTAACCAGGATGAGTTGCTAGTTTATGAATACAGTTGAAAGTTGAAATAAATATTATGTTATTAAATAGTGTAAGTGTAAAAGTTTCGAATGTCGCTTCTATATTATTCTTTGTGCTCTGATACGTCCGGCGTAGCAGTGGGCTACGCGTCCACTACGCTATGTTTATTGCAATCTGGCGGCTAAATGCTGCTGCTTACCCCGTGCTCAGCTTGCATTGCCCTCTTGCTATACAGAAATATAGATCCAGAATATTCTATTAGATCTAATTAGGTCTCAACTAATTCAGAAATAACAAATTTAAATAGCTTATTTTGTATAAATGTGTAATATTATGAATTAAAAACATTATATTACTTTAAATATTAAAATAACAGAATAATATTTAAGTAAAGTCTAAGTTAATTATTAATTGAATAATATTTTTTTTGCGACTTTACTCGTATTGTAAACATTCTGTATCTGATGTATAATGTAATGTAATCTAAGTCATTGCCTAATATTATCGAAATCTATTAAGCAGTTTAAGCATGAAAAGGTAAAAAAAGACAGTTACTTTCACCTTTATAATTTATACTAGCGACTCACTCTCGCTTCGCTCATAGTATAGAATAGATTCTTTTTTCAATATTTTTTTTTTCGTGAATTTTTCCTACGTTATAATACTTATTGTTTTATTTGGGGTGGCGACAAATCCAACAAATCAAAGATCATAAAAATCGGTCCAGTCGTTCTTAAGTTATAAATGGCGTAACTAACCAAAGTTTTATATTTACCTATAGATAGATTATTAAGAAATTGTGCTTTACATACTTGCTTTTTTTTATTATTAATAATACGCTATTTTTCTAGTTTTATTTTTATTTTATATACAAATATATATTTAGTTGCAAGTCATAAATCACCTTAAACAATAATATGCGATTAAAATTTAATGTGGTATCGTTTAAGCAAATCTATGGACATCTAAAAGTATTTCGGTATAACGAGAGGATAATACAATTTCTAATGGCTCACAAAATCTTGCCTCTGGTCAGCAAAGGGTTGTTGAACTATCCCTCGACCCTCGCAAACAATGCGCCCTCTGTGTGCACGGACTTAAATAAAAGGTTTGATTTTGTGTTGTAAGGGCGCTCCAATATTTGCGCAGCGGACCGACTGATCTGCATACCTTTATTATACTTTAGTAGCTTTGAGGTTGCCTCTGCTTTAAATTCACATTTTTTTCCTCAATGTTTAGATTTTATTCGAGTTTTCTTGTGATGGGAAATGGTAACATAGCTATTTTTTAGTCGATTATTTTTTAATGTATTACGAAAATTAGTTACCTGTATAAAAATATGACGTAAGATTTTTTTTTTAAACTGCATTCAAAATGATAAGATTATTGATATTAGAATTCCTTAGTGTCTGTTACTTAAGTTATTTATTATATATATAAGTTATTTGTTTTTACATCCCTTTGAGTTAGACAGAAAGTAGAATTTATGTCAAACACTACGATCATTACATACCTCTATCTCTTATTCAATATCATCATTATCATTTTAACGTGTATGAAGAAATTATTTGTATGACCTACATTTGATCAACAATCATATATGTAAGTCTTTTTTTACATTGTTAGTCTTACTCTTTTAACCATAAGAAAATGTGTATAGTAAATTATAATTAATGAAAAAGTTACGAAAATGAATGTCTCGAAAGTCGTTCCTTAATTCATATAATTTATACTAATATGTACCTATTAATATTATAAATGCGAAAGTTTGTGAGGATGTATAGATGTATGGATATTTGTTACTCTTTCACGCAAAAACTACTGAATGGATTTAAATGAAACTTTACAACAATATAGCTCATGTATCAGAATAATATATAGGTAACTTTTTATCCCGAAAAAATGTACGGTTCCCGTGGGATAGATTTGTTTTTGTTTTTCTAGAGGCAAACCCGAGCGAAGTGAGAGTGAGCTGCTAGTTTAAAATATACTCATACAGAAAAGGTATTAATAATATACATATATAAATATTGTGTTAGCATTTTAATTTATGAAATCAAAACGGAATATTATCAAATTGTAATTTCGAGTATTCTAGATCTTGTATCTAGTGAAGTCTGAGTCAGGGTGCTTGTGAAAGTGACAGCTGCAGTGAACGGCACTAATGGCTATCAGGAGGTACATGACGCGAAATGAAATGGGTGAGATTTGACATAGAAGCCGGGATATTATAAACTTTAATACAACGACATAGAGAAGGCTTTGCTAGGGCTAATCTAGCCCAGTTTCGACACGTAGAGAGAAGGGGTCCGAAATGGACTGTCTATTCCGTCGTGAGATTCGTGTGAATCGCCCGCACGAAACTCGAAATTTATGAGTGATTGTATTGTTTTGTTGGTAATGTTATTATAATGATTATAATATTAAAGTTAAATATATATATGTATATACCAAAAATTTGTATTTCTATATAGTTTATTACTTATTCCAATAATTTTTCTTCTATACGAAATAACATATTTGAAAAAATCATAAACAAAGTGCAAAATGTACGTGTATATTGCATGGATATGATGTGTATTATGTGTCGTTAAAAATGTATTTATTAGTTTAAAAAAGTAAATAATGTTATTAGAGTTAAATTTCTATACAAAATGTTTCAAAGCTTTCTTTATTAAATCTGAAATTTGGGATCTAAAACGCTAACCCCAGACTCGGTAATCAGATAGAAGATAGTCGGCGTCCCGACGCGTAACTGGCTTCATTAAGTGGAGCTGGCCTGTCCCTTCCTATATTCGTCAAGCCACATTACCGATGAACTGTACCAATTAGGCGAGCAGTTGGGGGAAAAAATATTTTATAACTTTCAAACTAAAGTTATAGAAGTGCCATTAAATTTAAAGCTTGAACGCTTTAAATGTAAGTACCTAGGCGACCTTTTGTTTTTATATCGTATTTAAAGATTAAAAAAAAACTAAAAATTTCATAAATACAAAAAAAAAATTAAAACTTTGTATTACATGTAGACCATATTTTGCGTGGAATATTGCGAAAGAAAACCTCATGAAAACTCAAAAACACGCGTTTTCCCAGACATAAGACTAATCTAGATCGATTCTGCGCCCCCGAAAACCACCACATACCAAATTTCAGCAAAATCGTTGGAGCCGTTTTCGAGATCACCGGTATAAATTAATAAATAAATATACAAGAATTGCTCGTGTTAATATATTAGACTTGCTATGAATTTATTACAATCAGTTTATAGCTAAAAAGTTACGACTTTAAAATTAAGCCCTTATGTGGGAGAAGTAGTGGATTATATTACAATTTTCTTTATTTATATGGATCACCATAAAGTTGAGGTAAAACCTTTCTCATTAAATAAGAGAGTTTATGAACATCATTCATAGTCGACGATCGTAGTTTTGAAGATGGTCAAAAATAAATAAAAAATAAAAGAATTATACAAATATTATTAGCAAATAATGTCTTATATAATTGTAAAACGGAATTTTTGTGTTTATAATAGTTAGTAAGTTTTGAAAAATGATTTTCATAAATTAGCCATCCAATCGTGAAAACAAAACCCTACAAAATTTCCTTTACTTTTCTTGGATAAGACAGGATCTTTAAAAACTAATCAGTCAATGTAATGACTTAACTTTAGAAAAATCTGAGACACTATAAAACTTTCTTAGGCTTGAACTACGAACTTTAAAAATAAGTAAAGTTTCCTATTAATGACAATAACTAACAAAATAAATTTTTTAAATTGAATTGTACAGCAACACACACTGATCACTTATGAAAAAACTTTAGAAAATTCCAACAGTGGCTATTGCGACGACAGCGCAATAACAGTGGATGGAAATCATCTGCGGACGTCAGACGGCAGGCGAGTGCCGGCAAGCAGAGCGGCTGCTAAATGCCGCAAGAGCGGTCTCTATCCCTCTTGCACCACCGCGTTTCGCGCATCTCTCGCTCGCGCCGGCGCGAACACGTGTTTATTTGTATGTTTTATCCTTCGGCGGCTTTAAACCCAGCCCACCCTGACCGCAAAGTGCGCTCCGCCGCCCGCCGCGCCCGCGTCGTCGCCGCCTCTCGCCACCGCTCGAGCCGCACCGACTCACCCGCGAAACTTTGTCCGAAGTCGACGGGCGCGGACGTATCCCGTATTAATAGCCACCGCGAGCGGACACCGCAACCGTACGAGCTCATACCCATCGAGTCTCTGACACGCAGAGTCGCATCACGAACGCGCGCTACGACGCACGCACCTACGATCCGATAACGCGCGTAAACCGAAAATCAAATTCCATGTAAATTTGAAAAATCTTAAGTGATAAATATAAAGTAGTAGCAACTCAGTTCACGGCGAAAGCGAAAGGCACGTGTGTACGATCGTAAATACGGAGCGCAAAAAGTGCCGCCGTCATTGAAACTAGTGAAAAGTTTTTTCGCCGCGCGCGGGGGAGACACCCCTCTGTACCGGAAAAAATCGGCCCCTCGCGTCCCTCTCCCGCTCGCCGCCGAACCTTTCATTCACCGGGAAAAAAGTGTGGCAAGGCCGTGTGACGTCACCGCATCTAGTGACCACGCGCTCGTTCCCTAGCAACGTGTCGCACCTCGCCAGAGGGTCTGCAAGGGTGCATCTCCGCGAGTGTACGATGATGACGACGAGTGACATTCCTTCGTTCCAGTGGATGTGACCAGTGTGGAGTGCGAAGTGCGATGTAGCGGTTGCGGACACAGTGGACTCTATGTGCAGCACGCAGCGCGCGCGGGTGTCGAGGATGCACCTGACAGGCGCATCGAGTGGTGCCGTGTCGCCTGACACTAGCTCCACTCTCCTCCATGAAACATACACGAAGATGACTTCAGATATACTAGCGGAAAGGACTCTGGGCGATTTCCTCTCTGAACATCCTGGGGAGTTGGTGAGGACAGGCAGCCCGCACTTTGTATGTACGGTCCTGCCCCCACACTGGCGGTCAAACAAGACCCTGCCAGTCGCCTTCAAAGTGGTAGCCCTGGGAGACGTTGGAGACGGCACGCTGGTGACTGTGCGTGCCGGTAATGACGAGAACTGCTGCGCAGAACTGCGGAACAGCTCGGCGGTGATGAAGAATCAAGTGGCGAAATTCAATGACCTCAGATTCGTCGGCCGTAGTGGTCGCGGTGAGTGCTGAAGGTGCAGTTATTGTTACACGATAAGTATACACGGCTAAGAAATACAAATCCATCTATTAAAATTCCTATAAATGTAGTACAAAATACATTAAAGTTTAAAACTAAACATAGAACATGATAATTTTGATAATTATAAATATACAATGATTTATGCACATTTTATAGGTGCTTAGTAGGTCCAAATACTAAATGAAAGTAGCCGCATTGACAATTCAAACTGAAACGACTTACCAAAATATCGTAAATGCAAATATAACATTGAAATGTTTAAAGGAAGTTATAAAGTGGGGTAAAACTCGTGACATTGAGAAGAGAGCGCAACTTTTTCCAAGGTACTTAAGAAGTTTGTGAATGTCAAATTGGGCGGGATGGCCGATTAACCGCCCTTGCCGCCCGCCCTTCCTTAAGAAATTCACATGGACGAAAGAAAAAGTTGCAAAGAATAAAGTTTTTGTAAACTTATTTAATGGAGGGTTTTTTTTGATTTTTATTTAGATTTGTTATGTTCATACGTTTTTCGGTGTATAATAATATATCAAATTCTAATATTTGAAACATATAACTCTGCAAAACCTAAAGTGTCTTATAGTTTTATATAAACTATATATTTATATGACTATGTCTTTGGGCTTTCACGTAATATAATTTCACGTAATATATGTTGGCACATTAGGACTTATCACCATCTAGTTCCATGGTGAGCTGCAAGGCTTGAGAATTGGATACCAGATAGTTTATACACTACACATATATAAATTTTAATACATACATATAATAAATATAAACACCCATGACTGGAGCACAAACATTCGTGCTTTTCACCCCCAGCGGGATGCGAACCCGCGACCGATAGCACAGCAAGTAGGGTCGCTCCAAACTGAGCCAAACGTGTCGTCTATAATATAAACGTACAAAGATACCATTACCAACTACTACTAACATAAACTAGCCGTTGATAAGCTTTTTAAAATTAGAATACTATTATTAAGCTATTCTTTCTATTAAAGAGTTTTGCGAACACAACACGTTTTCTAACACCCATATGTATTACTTACTCCTAAGTAAATATGTTCCGTTGATAAACAACACTTTAATTGTTTATGTAATGAAATATAATTAAACATAAGCACTAGGTGTAATGACTTTAGTGAACTAATTAAAATCAAGTGTGTACAGATTTTTTTACTAGTACCTTAAAATTTGAGAAAGATTTTTAATTTTGTTATAATTTCGTTTAGTAACCAGCTAAGTTGAGTTTATAAATTGCCTTATTGAAATGTTTGTAGAATTATGAGCTACGCGTTAGTGATTCAAAAAAACCAAGAATCTATCTCGGAGGGTCAAAATACGGTTAAAGGGGTTCGTTCAAATATTGAATTCCTAGTTATTCGTCAGATATAAAAAATATAAATAAATTAATATATGTAATATATAAGAGCGTATATTTTATCTCATAGAAAAAATATAAGTATTTTAACAATGATTCCTTAAATTAAAATAGCTATAGATTTTAGATATACGTAGGTATATTTTGTTGGCCCAAACTAACTGATTGTTGCTAACACCAAACCGCTGAACACAACTAAAACACACAGTCTTACACGACAAAATTTTATTCTCATATAATTATAATGTATTAAATGACCGCTGAAAAAAGTTTTCTTAATTCATCTTCACCTTCATAAAGAAATAAAAATAAGTGTTTTCTTCCATTTGGAAGGGTAATAACATTTTACAGTACAATTTAAAAAAGCAACCAAGCGAAGCCGGGTCGATTCTTAGTACCTAACGACCTTTATTTACGCACAGTGCCAAAAAAAAAAAAAGAAAAAACAATACTTATTATAATATGATAATACCCATATAATAAAAAAGTAACAAAACGAAATCTGTTTAAAAACAACGACTGTTAAATATCGTGTATCCTATTAATATTATAAATGCGAAAGTTTATGAGGATGCCTAGATGTCTGGATGTATAGATGTTTGATGTTCGTTACCCTGATACACAAAAACTACTAAATGGATTTTAATGAAACGTTACAATAATATGGCTCCATACATCAGAACAATACATAGGCTACTTTTTATCGCGGAAAAAAGGACGGTTCCCATGGGATAAATTTGTTTTTATTTTTCTAGAGGCGAACCCGAGTGAAGTGAAGGTGAGCCTCTAGTAGAATATAGACCCAAAGCAATAATTGTTAAAAAAAATGTATGTCTGTTTGTCGCTTATTATACAAAATATACTAAAAGAATTTTAATATATGTGTCAACATTTAAGATACCTTTTACAACAGGAAAATTTCTCATTCCCAGGGGAAAATACAAAAACTGGCTCAGCCGAGTTGACGTTCATACAAAAGTTTCAATTATTCATTGCAAAATGCAACTTGTTTATCTCCTGAGGTATACTCATAATAACTATTTTTATTTAAAACGTACCTAGGGACGCTCTTGAGCAAAGCGAGGGAGAGTCGCTAGTGATATATCTATGAAAACACATTGAGATCTATGTCATGCTTAATAATAAGGAGAAATTTATGTCATCGTGTATGGACATGTCTATGACATCCTTTCATTATTTGACTAGGTACAATATGCTACGAGATAAAATAATTTTACCTATTGAATACTCGTAAAATTTAATCAAACGACATCACACTTAGACAACTTTGTATATACCTACTAAATTGAAATTTTTATCGTTTATTTGGTTAATTTATAATGTATAAATGTATGTATATAATTATTGTGGGTAGGTAGGTATGCTTAAACTCGAATTATGTTATGCACTGTCAACACAACAGTCTATACTGTTAGATTACTGTGTTACGCTTTTACAAATTTCTATTGATATTAAAATCCTTTAATTTCATAACGTGAATGCCATTTCTAATAACAAACGTGGTTAAAAGTGCATTTAAACTGATATTAATATATGATAATTTTTGTGTAACATTTATATTATCTTATCACGTAAAAGCTTCTTCTTCACCCAGTATAAATAAACAAATAAATATGGTGGAACATTAACACACAGCGTCAATTAGTTCTATGGTAAGCTTCGAGGCTTGTGCTATGGATACCAGATAGTTGATACACTAGACATATATAACATTTAAATACATAGTACATATTATAAATATAAACACCTATGACTGAAGTACACACATTCGTGCTCATCATACAAAATATGAATGCCTCCAGCGGGTTCGAACCCGTGACCGCTAGCATAGCAGTTTGTAGTGACCCTCCTGGTCACTACAAACTAAGTCAAACTTGTCGTATAGGTAAACAGTAGCCAGCCAACGTTAAAACTAGTATTTAACGGTTCGGCCTAAAAAGATTCATTGCAGATGAGAGAATAAAAGTCTAATTTTAATTAGATATACACAATTTGATCATACATTTAGTATCTAACACATGCTCCGTAATACAAATCTCCTAGTGCAGTAACAGATTCTATCATATTTTCACATTCCCCATATTTTATTTGGTCATGGGTAATACCATGTATGGTGTAAAGCATTTGAAACGTCAGAAACCAAAAATCAAAATAATACCGCAAAAAACAGGAAAATATAGTTTTATTTAAATTTTTAAATATTCGCGTAATTCGTAAATCTAAAGTACCTTTCAAGAGTCAACCATATCTTTTTAACCAGCCAAAAATACTTTTTATTATCGTTTAAGAATCACTATTAACTATGTATGTTTTTAAGTTATCAAATCTTCTAAGTTCTTATTCACAAGCACATTTTCTAAGAACTAGAAAGAAACAGTTTGCAGAATTATGGTAAGAGATATATCATTTTATATTGCTAGAAGATTCACTTAGTAACACTTACCTAATCTATACCAAAAAAAAAAAATAAAGAGGAAAGATTTGTTTCTTTGTACTGAATAGGCTCCGAAACTACTGAACCGATTGAGATGAAATTTGTTAAGATTATATTTTGAGACCCTGGAAAGGACATAGGTTAGTTTTTATCCCGGAAATCATCCTTTACGAGGACGGAAGTTTGTATGGGGAAGCAACCTAGGGACGAACCCGAACGAAGCGAGAGTGAGTCGCTAGTATAGGATCAAGTGTGTTCTAAGCCACATCTCGGCCTATGAACTATATCTATGTAAATGATAATATCGATCCGTTGCCTATATACTGCGTAAAATATGGACAAACCAATGCAATTTCAAATTTATAACATTATTAAGTTAACGATTCTCATATTTTGGGCAAATTGAAAAAAAGAGATAGTCAATTCGCGTTTACATTTTGTGTACATATTACGAGATAATTTCGCTAATTGTAAATCGATTTTTATGATTATTTTTACATGATTAAGTTTTTTTTTTTTATTTGAATGATTAATTTTTAGCTTTTGAATTGTCTCATATAAATCTTAAAAAAAAAATTGTGCCTAAGGTTGGAAAATTAATTTAATGATAAAAAAAATAAAACATAATGATTTTGAAGTCGATGAAGCTACAACACGTTTTAAGTTATAGGTAATATTCTCTATTAAACTTATATTTTATCCCTCAGGTGATATGAATTTAGTGAAATGAAAGCTGCAAGCAAGTGTATTTATGAATTAAATGCTTACTTCTTCATAAAGCTTTAATACTACCGTTTGACCTAACGTGGTTTTGCAGGTAACTAGATAATGCACAAAGCGTCTGTCACGTGACGTGTAAGCATTAGGTCGTAGTCCTGTCTAATGGATAAATAACTAATAGGGTAGGCTTGCTTAATGTAACTGGGATATGTGTTGAGGTCTCACAGTTTAGCTTTAGTTGGATTGAGCATGGATTATAAGTTTCTACATTATATACTCACGTATTATTATGTAATATAATAACAATGAAGCGACTTAATTTAAATGTGGTAAAATTAAATACATATGTACCTATATAATAATATATTTGATAGATTTTTTAATGTAAATGTTTTTTTCTGAATGTATATAAAGAAGAATTGTATAAAACGTTCTGGTGTAAAATCATCTTTGCCTGCAATATTAATTTCAAAATACAGTGAATGTTGAGAATTAATAGTAAAATAATGATTTGAAAAAAAAATAAGAATTCATCATTTGTCATGGAGACTTTCAAAGCCCTTTAGTACCAATATGTCTGCAAAAAATACCTATGGAACTTGTATTCGTGACCTCTAAAGTAAATTAGTTCACAATAGATACGCCTGTAACTGTATGCGTGGACAGTTCTGCAAAATGAGTTATTACTTATTAAGGTAGGTACAAGATACTCTTCGTACGTTTTTATATTTGGCATGTACACTATACATACCTGACTGGTACTTCTTAATTGGAAGTTAAAGCTTTGATTCTTACTAGAAGTGAATTTCTATACTTATATTCAGACTCTAGTCTCGAAAAAACAATGCTTAATATCTGGTACTGCAACTCAACTTCGATAATTTTTAAAGTATCAGCATGCTTAATGAATTTTGCCTTTACTTTAACTGACACTACATTTTCTGCTTAAAAAACTTGTATGAGGGTTTTTTGCATATTAGGGAATAAATTCGTTATCCCGTAGAAGCCCTTTTCTTTATCCAAAAGTAGTCTTTAACTTTTTTTTACTGAATTTTTTGAAGTATCGATTAATCTTCTATTTTATTACTTTTGGGATAACATGTAGTTAAAGTAAAATATTAATTTGCTAGTGAAAATCCTGTTATAAAAACAAACAAAAAAACATATTTTTTAACAATATTATGCAAACCGACACGTAATTTAATATGGGAGAGCTATTTCGAGATATCGGATTTGGTTTATAATAATTACTTATTAAAATTGAATACTTTCTTCATAAAATGACACAATAAACAAGCTGTTCTAATCAATATGTCTCAGTCATTGAACTTTTGGTATCAGCTGAGATGAAGGCTACACAAATGTCGGGCTGATGCCTTGTGATAGGGGACGAGCCCTTTTGCGGGACGCCACGTGCGTTGACACGTTAATATCGTTGAGGCTATAAGACGGGGTTGTTGTGGAAAATGTGAGTTAAAAGCAAAATAACGTATTGGAATAAGATTATAGTATGATTATTCAGATTAAGTAAAAGTTGATTGCTTATAAAATCCTATTATGTTAACTATACCTACGTAGGTTTATGTAATTATTTGCATCTATCCTGAGTAGTGTCTTATTTGTTTTGTAATATTTATATTAAATAGAGTTAGAACTATAATACAAGCAACATCACAATAACAAACTACCAGTTTCATATTAAATTTTTAATATAAAAAAATTAAAAAGATTTTTTAGTCCCGCTGTATTTCTTTCACCAAGTCTTCTCAAGACTAAGACATTTTCTTTAATAACTGGTAGACCCCATAACATTTAGTAAAAAATTGTAATAATATAATATATATTGAATAAATTTTTGAATTCCATTTTGCAGCGCACTTTTCGTCCAGATAAATACTTTCCTCTAGGCATAATGAAATCAAAACGAATATGTTTTACAATTATTTTTTTAATTTTTATAAATTTCTAAATTCACGGAAACTGTTCATTTAACAAGGAGTTATACATTCAAGGTTTTTGTATCTATAAAACCTTATAAGATAAAAACTTAAAAAAAAAAAACCGGTGTGCTTTGATTTGTATTGGCTGGCACCGCCTTCGAAAAAATCTGATTAAGTATCAATTCTAAATGAAAACCCCCCGTTTACTTATTTTTTACTTTTCAGTGATTGGAAATCGGTTTTTTTTAAGTTTTTATTTTTCCATTTTTAGTATAGAGGTATCATCAATACAAATTAATCAAGCCCGAACACCAGGTAATTGCTGTAAATCGTTGAGGAGTTCCCTCGACTATCTTTTGGGTCCATCATCAGATCGACTCCAGACCTTCATTAAATAGTAGTGCTTTAAAATACCTAATGAAAATTTTATCAAACGCACTAGTCACCGCTACAATTTTCGAAAGTTCCCCTCGATTTCTCGTGGTTCCCATCATCAGATCCTGGTTTCCTTATCATGGGACCACTCTTGGAATATTTCCTTTCCAACATGAAAAGAATTATCAAAATCGGTTCATAAACGACGAAAAAATCCGCGATCAAACATAAAAAAACAAAATAATAATATATACGGTCGAATTGAGAACGTCCTCTTTTTTTGGAAGTCGGTTAAAAATATTAATTAAAACTCATACATATATACAATACTTCCACCCTTAAATAACCTAACTCAGTATATGAACAAAATTTCCACTCTCATCGTCCAGTACAGTCATAAAATATAGTAAAAATACTGTAACACAAAAAACAAAGACGCAAGTAGTTCTAAAATATTCGTGTTACATTATACACCTACGTAATCCTTAAAATTTAAGGAATTCTTAATATAGTAATCATATTACTAATGAAACTAATGAAAAAAATTCTTCGTCAAAGTTTTGATGGACAAAAAAATAGATTACCGAGGTGCGTTACATTTGACTTGAGATATCCTCCTATGGAAAATTTAATATTTGATGGATAACTTAATATTGAATAAAATTATCATTAAACAATCTTGAAATTTTAATGACAATCATACAAAAGAACTATATTAAACAAATATCAATCGAAATTATACTTCGAGAAAAAAATTACCACATTTTTAATTAGATCATATTTATTCTTTACGTTTGAAAGTTTTATTTCTTTTATTACTTCTGAAATAAAAATACAAGACAAAGAATAAAAAGTAATTTACTTCAAAGCTTTTAATCTTTAACGACTTCAGAGTAACATCACTTATACACTATATTTATGGTAATAGAGGTAATGGAAGATTCGAGAAACAAAAAGAAAAACGAATCGAAAACCACATCGAGAAGTTTCGCGCAGTGTTTTAATCTGGCAATATTTCAGAGTTGTGCAAATGAAAAGTTGGTCTCGAAGAAGAAGACGGCCCGCCTTCCGCGCGCCAACCAATAGAAAAGGTCGGAAAAGCAACGTCTTCCGCGGAGGCGGGGCCACGCCTGCGGTCACACAGCCATTTGAATAAAATTTTTCCTTTGAAGAATTCTTTATGCGAATATATTGTGGTACGTTGGCCTCGCTTTGATTACTGTTGCATCCCGTTTTATGAACGACTCGGATTTCGATGCACGCTTATTAACCAAACTCCGAACAAACATCTTAATTTTATGACATTAGTCTTGTATTTAGGTAATAAAAGCGCTATTTTTCAATTCGCCAATAAAACTGTAAACTGCTAAAGCGTGCGTAAGCGTGTTAAATTTAAAAGTAGAAAACGTGCTTGAGCGGTCGTGGGGAACACGCAAACATCGTGTAGATTGTGGCACGCACGCGGTCGCGCCGGTACAGGCCCTTGTCAACCATAACGCGGCCGCAGCCGGCCGGGTTAACCAGTTAACCGGCCGGGCCGACCCGCCCGCGCCCGGTTAGCCGCGGAAAACTACCATTTCATTTATGGTTGCCTCGGTTTTGGGGTAGTTGCGCTAACTAAGCGGCCCACAAGTTACATAACTATGCATTGTGGTGTCACGTCGGTTCACACTCGACATCATGTATTAGAAAGGCAGATTGATTGTTTTAACAGAGCCATTTGTTGTGTGAATACATTTAAACGTTTAACGCCGCTTTACCGCTTACATATTATGATAGAAAATATATCTCATATTATAATTTGATAGGAATTTGAACAGAAATGGCGTAATTAAATCTATTGAGATGTACTCAAGACGATGAAACACCTTAGCTTACATCAGCATATTAATTCAGTCAATTAGCGCGCACGAAAGCATTAGCACGTCGTTACGTCCGACATCGTCGTAATCGCCGCGACTGACACGGCAAGGAGTGTATTTGACAGGTGTCAAATTGGATTGCATCTAGCTATTAGGAAATGTCGTCTGCGTCGTCTGAGAGGGCGACAGCATTGTGTGGATATGTCTGTATTGAAATTGTAGCATAATATGAAATGTACTATTTAATTTGGCCATACGATTGTATTATTCTTAAATCATGCAATTTGTTCTTAAGAATTAGTAAGAAATTACAACATTCACGTTCACATTTCTAAAAGACAAAACTTGAGAAAATCATATTAGTATTAAGGAATATATATTTTTTTTAAATAAGTCGTAAAAAATAAGTTGTTTATCATCAGGGTAAATGTTTTTAAGAGAATATATCATATTCATAAGTCAAATTTGTGTTTACAATTTTCCGCTATATTATTAAATTCATTTTCTAAACAGAAATATAGTACATAATTTCTATGCAAACGAAAAGAAACAGACAACTTTATATATTATGTCCACGTCTCCAAAGAAATAAGATTATTTCGTTCGTAAATATCGCTTATAAAAAATGTTAATTTTCTCTCGGCTATATTGCGTATGTTGTGTTATTTGGCTTATCCACGTGACTATTTCCAAAGGAGTAGATAACCGGGCCCTAGTTGTAGTCGCGAGTGGCGCACTAAGCGTGCTTGTACAGTTTAGTTCCTAATTGTTCTATATGTAACACTAGTTTTAGAGTTAAGTGTTTAACTGGATATTACTGTTATATGAAAAACATACTATAATAAAAGTAAGACAGTCAGTTTTCTAGTTAACTCAGTCCATTTATAGCTCTAGTGTTCGTTGAGTCGTCGAAGTTTGTCCATAATTATTATTGAAAATTTGTGTAAAACATACATGAATAGAATTTACCTATCTATATAATACTAGGGACTCACCCTCGCTTCGCTCGGGTTCGTCTCTAGGTTGCTTTCCCATACAAACTTTCACCCACACCTTTACCTCCTCAAGGGATGATTTCCGGAGAAAAAATTTATCTTATGTCCTTTCCAGGGAGTCAAACAATCTTTTTACCGAATCTATGTAAATCGGTTAAGTAGTTTCGGAGTTAATTCGATACAACAAACAAAAAAACAAAATATTCCTCTTTATAATATTAGAATAGAAGAATAGATAAAGTAATTGTTTATAAAAAATATATATTGATAACTAAAGTTCATCAGTAGCAACTCAATAAAAAAAAATTGGTCAAATGCTGGTCGCACACGAAGTGTTCCGTACCGTACCGTATCGATTTTTTTATTATTTTGCATGGCAGCCTTTTTGAAATTTGCCATCTTGGTTTTTATATTATTTGTTGTTATAGCGGCAATAGAAATACACACTCTGCGAAAATTTCAACACTCTACCTATTACGGTTCATGAGATACAACCTTCTGACAGACGGACGGACGGACAGCGGGGGCGTAGTAATAGGGTTCTAAACTTGATAAATTGGTTGAATTGCTTGAAAATTGGTTAATGCATTCTTCTTCTTGTAGCACGTAGACCTATCTCTTGTTCTGGGATATATATTATGTCAATTTTTAAGAAACTTCTATCTCTCAGTCCCACTTCAAGTTGTTTCACACGATTTATACAACAGAGTATAAACTGAGAAAACAACAATAAAATGCATTCTGCATTATAAGTCAAGTTATGTTCGATATATACTACGAGGTAGAACGAGGTAGAATGAGGTTGTAGGATTACTAAGCCTCCGCTGTCTGTGCGTCAGTCCGTCAGAAGGCTACGTAATAGGAAGAAAGTTGAAATTTTCTCAGAGTATGTATTTCTATTGTCTATATAACAACAAATAATAAAAATAAATAAAAATACAAAAAATATTTTTTAACGTTCGTACGTAATATACTACACACATAGAGTAAAAGTCATATTAATAAAAAGTACATGTTCGCAATTCGACTCGCTCTTGGACCATTTATTAAAGATATTTCGTAGAAAAATAAATATACAAGAACCAGCATTACAGCACTAAAACCCATCCAGAAAATCTTTAGGTGTAATATGTAAAAAAATGTTAGAAAGCAGGGTGGATTACAAGAATCGAATAAAATACCGTACTTTTATGAACGTCCTTTTGGGGATAATTTAGGTGACAGTGTCGTAAGAACACCTTTATTGGGTTTATTAAAGTTAAGGTTGGCATTATTGAGAAATACCTCAAAAGGCTAGATAATTAATAGATAAAGGTACCGGTCCTGACAGTTGGTAGCCTATTCAGCAGACTTATCATAAATCGATAGCTTACTCACTTTTATTGTTAGTACCTGGGCGACCAAGCTTTGCTCGCAGTTCTTTTTTGTTATAACATATTTTTTAGATATAAAACCAAAAACTTCAATAAATACAAAAACAAAAGTAAAAAAACTTTGTATTCCAACTGGGATTCGATCCCGGACATATATGATGTCTGAACATGAACGGGTTTACCGTTTGACCACGATGCTTAGAACCGAGTGTAAGAAATTATCTACCATATTCTGCGTGGAATAATGCAAAAAGAAAACTGCATGAAAACTCGGAAACACGCGTTTTCCCAGACGTGAGACTAATCTAGATCGATTTTTCACCCCCGAAAGCCCCACATACCAAATTTCAGCGAAATCGTTAGAGCCGTTTCTGAGATCGCTGGTATATATAAATAAAGAAATAAAGATATAAATATACAAGAGTTGATCATTTAAATATATTAGATTAGATTCATTAAATCATGAAATTCAGGTTTAATGCCACAACTTTCACATAATATTTTTGTTATTTTATAATTCTCAGATTTTTGATTAAGTTCTAGTTATAAATAAGCATAAGGTTCTTTACGTTATGCTACTACATGTCGATATCTAAATCGTAAACGGCTGCAAAGTTATTAAAAAAAAAAAATTTAACAAGATTTTTCCTGTTTTAAAACCTGTAACAATTAAATAATAGAACGGTTTCATTAATCCCTCCAAGTTCATTTCTAAGAAATCCTTGCGAACTTCCGAAAATTCAATTGTTACCGTACACGCCGGCGTGTATGCGGTCCTCGAGGGGTTAATAACTAATCGATTCAAAGTAATTTCTGTGAATTTATTCATATGGATGGGGATACCAGGTAGACACCGTGTAACTAATTTCTCTAAAGATTTAGATAAAGTCCTGGTCTCGCACCTCTGATATTTTCATGAGCGAAGATTACCACTTGCCTTATGGTGAAGGAAAACATCGTGAGGAAACCTGCATGTCTAAGAGAACCTCGCAAGTTAAAAAGGGCTGAATTCATGTTTTGATAAAGTATCACAAAATTATGTAGTTCACATATAGTTATATATAAGTTAATAAGTAAAATGAAGATGCTTGGTATAGAGATTTGCTCCGTTAGCTATTTTCTTATTAATTTAACCAAAACCAAGCAGTGACCGTTAATTATATTTTTTATATATTTTTATTATTATTTATTTTTATACATTTTCATTTTTGCCAATAGCTTCGGCATTCCACAAGATTTGCATGTCGGACTTCTTTTATTTAATTCATTTATAAGTAATACATATAAAACATATTTTTCCATGAAAACTATGGAATATTTTTTTTGTATAAACTCAATCTTCCGTTTTTAACCTTTAGAGGTTGAATTTCAAAAAATACTTTATCTATAGAGCTTATGTGTATAACTGATAATATTAAAAATACTGTCTAAATTTAAAAAAAATAGCGGTTTAGGCTAGCTTGATCAGTCAGTCTGTAAAGACATTTGCTTTTATATATACTAGCGACTCACCCTCGATTCGCTCAGGTTTGTCCCTAGTCACATACGTTTTAACCTTTAGTATAGATTTCTCAGAGATGAGATGTTTTCCCACAGTAAAAAGTATTCTATATGTTGATTCGAATAATCATCATACCAAATTTCATCAAAATCTCTCCAGTGGTTTCCTTGTGATGCGTTCCCAGACAGACAAAAATTCTAAAAACTATAGATTTGGTCTCTGTATCGATACTCATGAATCATATTAAATTAATATGAAAATGCCTCTAAGCGACAACACCGTAGAACTCAACAATGGTATAATTATGGTACGGTATAATAATGGTATAATAACAATAATTAATCAGTTGAGTTCAGCCAGTAAAACCCTCTTTTTATGATATCTTGACAAAACTATGTTTATAGTTTGAGTATTCTTGTATATAATATTCAGCCTACAGGGTATACAATTTTTTGCAACTGACCTTAGACTCTATACTTTTATTAAATATGTTACTTGATTTCTGCGTTAATAGACTTCTTGTATTGTCTTCTAAATATTATGTAAGTTTTATTACAGGCGAAAAAATGATGACACCGATCAATACAAAATGTTGCATTGTCACAACTAAGTTAATTCTGTCTGCTACGTGTTTTGTGATAAAAATCCATAACATATAATTTTGTTTGTTGATACTGTTAAGATAAGTAAAAAATACACTTTATGTGGCTAAAAGTGCTATGACAAAATTAAAAAAAAATCTAACAATAAAAAAATAAGAAAATATTACAGAGCAGCACAACTTATCGCTATTAATGAAGATTTAAAAAAATACGTAAATCTGCACAGGCATGTTGCTAGATCGACGTTTGAAACTGAATAAATAAAAGAAAACACAAAAAATAAAATTTTAGATAGCTAAAGGTACTTACTTCTTTTTCAACTTAATGTAATAAAATTTAGTTATCGATTGGCTTTACCAGCATTGTATTCATGAATGTTTTGATAACACTTTTATTAAACTAACAAATATTAAACAAACCTCAACTGATAGATATCTATCATATAAAAATGCCCAAGAATTTTCAAGATCACATAATAAATAGTCAAAATTTATAAAAGAATACAATGTGTATATTTTTTATGATTTTGCTGTGTTTAAATAGATAAAAACAATAGGTAATCCTATCGGACTTCGAGAATGAAAGAAATAGTGTGTTTGCGCATACGCTTATTATGCGAGCACAGTTGAGTAGTCTCAGTAAGATCTATCTTATCTATGTATCTAGATAGATAAATACTTTATTGCACACACAAAAGAAAAGTACAGAAGATGAAAAGAAAAAAAATACAAAAAGACATGCAAAGGCGGTCTTTTTGCTAAGAGCATCTCACACAGACATCCTGTGAAAGGATTAGTGGAACCGTAGACGGGTCGGTACAATTAATACTAAATATATACAACATAATAAACTAGGTTTATTTATAAGATATACCTACTCTCCTGTCTGAGATCAGTCAGGAGGACATGATTATTATATTATACCTACCTATATATAAAATGTTCATAATTTTTAGTGCCTAATTATAAGGTTAATTCATATTATAATTATATGGGGCTGAATTTTACCTATCTGTTTTGTTTGTGTGACCTGAAATGGCTATGACCGTGATCAAAATGCACAATTTTAATAAGTCAAAATGTTATTTATCGTAAAATCATAGATATGTTAATTTTATTATACCTGACTTAATATATTACATACAAGATACTAAGTTCATTGAAATGTAAAATATGTTACCTACATTTTTTATTATATTTAAAAAAAAGTTTACAAAAAAGCTTTAAGGAATTACGTACGAAAACGTTACAAAATTTTTAACTACGAGTAGGTATTGAGTGAGAATATGATGTGTTTTTCCACAATGAATGTAGATTAAATGAACTAACGATAAAGTTATAAAAATGCATTATTCTAAATTATTTAGAAATATTTATATAAAGAAATACAGAAATTTTGCGAATTGAAAATTCAAACTAAAAATTCACAACGGAATTTGACCTCATGTGTGCCCCTTGACCTTTCTGTTATCCACTAAGCCAGGTGCCCCCTAACCACACAATTAATTTTCATTTCATTTGCCAAAAGACACGTAACAGAACGTAACATATAAATCAATCCGGAAAAATAAAACGTCCGTCATTTAGCGTGTCACAAGGGGGTGTGTGAGGAAATTGTGAGCTCGTAAAGCGTGTCGTGCGCCGGTACATTAAGTAGGGGTTATTTATTTAGGCTCCGTGGCCGTAGCGGGCCGCGGCTGGCACCGGCACATCACTTGTCTCGTGTTAGCTATTTGTTTTGATTTTTTAATAACTCTTCCGTAACTCTTTGTAAGGATTTCAGCGTTGATTTGCGTGTTTCCTTGTCTTTTCCAATGTTCTTAAGTATTGAAAGTTTTGTAGGAATTTAAAAGTGCTATGAAATGTCCGATGAAATAAATGCAAATGGTAGGTGTTTTATTCGTCTTTTTTTTAATTTTATTGTATTGCCTATTTTTACTTACTTACTTTTTGCTTAGGTTTACCGAAGACTCTTCTTATATGATCCTTTATTATACACCTGAATGCTTGAACTTGCTTTACGCTTACCTAGTAATCCTTTGTTTTATATTTGTGCACTAGCGACTCACCCTCGTTTTGCTCGGGTTCGTCACTAAGTTGATTCCCCATACAAACTTCCATACCCATTTTCATCCCCTTAAGGGATAAATTACGGTATAAAAAATGTTACATCCTTTCCAGGATCTCAAACTATCTTCTTACCAAATTTCATTTAAATCGGTTCACTAGTTTTTGAGTTTATTCGTTACAAACATACAAAAATACAAATCTTTCCTCTTTATAATATTAGTGTAGACATATTTTTACTTATGGAACGTTAAAACAAATCTGTAGGTACTGTAATAATAACGCTACTATACAATTGACAAAAATGAAGATCTGATAATTCAAAGCAGGTTGTATTTTTTATCTATTAAGAATATGAAACATGAATTGGAAAATTCTAATACGTATTGAATACTTAGAGTAATTTGCAACTTTCTATTAGTTAATATCATGTACATAAATGAAAATGGCTAACATAATCCATCTTGATTCAACCCAAATATCATGACATGGAACACGAGTATTCCCATAAGTGTTAACGATGTGAGCGCCTCTCGAGCCGCATTAATAAACTCCGATAGCCGCAACAAGCCGGTTCGTGTCCAACCTCCATTTTTAACGAGCACACACCGTGCCCGCAGAAAGTAGCCTACACATGAAATCACGTATGAATGAGGCTTTTTTCAGTTTTTTCGCGTGTACCGAGCGGCGAGCCGCTTCAGGCCCCATTAAAGCTTACATGTCACTCGCCCGCCACCCCGCCCCCGGCCGCGGGTGGAAAAATCAGAAAATCGGTATTGGTTGCATCCCGCAGTGAGCGGCCAAAGCGCTCCACAATACAGCTTTGACGGACGGTCATTTAATATTAACTGTGGTTTTTCCGTAGATGGAAATGTTTTTTTTATTGCCGGCGTTACGCTGTGATGAAGTGGTCGGCCTGTTGTTTGTGACGCGAACTGATACGTTGTGGATGAGTTGCTCTTTTATGCTCTCCACTTTGAAATGTCATTTCGCTTCGAGAGCTTATTTGTTTGGTATTTTGATAGTTGACGGGTTATTGCAGTTTTGATGGCCATTGCTTTGGAATAATTTAATTTATTACGTGATCTCGTTACGCAGAGCAATCTGAACATTTATGTCGATTTTTATAGAGTTATTTTGGACACTAGCGAAGTTCAGTAACTGGAATTCCAATCGACATGCAAAAATTGAAAACAATCCTGCAATAAATTTTTAACTTTTCGAGCAAGTCATCAAAATTCAACTACAAAAAGTGGGCGCTAGCGAAAAGAGTAGCGACCACAGATTGAATTTATTGCTTCCACTCATTGCGAGTAAAAAGTTTTTACAAATATTTCACGACTTGATCGAATTCATAGTTGTGTTACATCGTAACGTATAACATTTTATTCCGTTTAACTCCATGACGCAATTCGTTTAGTGTAAATGGAATTTCATAACTAACACTGACCGACATATTCAGAATATTATTCGGAAAAAACAAAAAAATATTTCCATATTTACATACTTGACTTCACATTTTCTTTAGTGAAATGCTGGAAATACACATACTATTTTTGGTTCAATATTATTAGATATTTATAGCATTGTTATTACCTACTCCTTTTTTTATTTATATATATACGTGTATAAATAGAAATAAAAAATAAAATAGAAGTAAAAATATTTTTTTTCGATATATTTTTTTACGTATTTTGTTCTAAACGTTCCAAACGCCTTACAAAAAATGGTCACGGGAGAGTCTTAGAGTCATTTTAGGTGAGGTTTTTCGAATCTCAAAAGTCAAACCTACTGTTTCAGATAATTATATTTCAAATTGTAAATCTATAGCAACGCTAATATTATGATTTTTTTTATTATAAAGTATTTGAATGCCACTTCTCTTTTCTTTCAAAATATAATTGTTTTTTTGTGAGTAGACATCGTGTGTAATATAACTATGACTTTTGAGAAGTCGAAAACCTTAGTTTAGTAAGGCATTTGAAGTTTTTCAAAATATTTCATAAAGAATTATTTGTAACATAAACATTAGCTCTTAATTATTATTTATGGAAACATAATAACTCTACCGTGGTTTCTGGAAGAAAACGCCTCATTCCTGAGAAGAACTGACGAAATCGAAATCGATACAAGGGCAAATGCCCTTCTATATCCGATAAAGATATATTTATAAAATATATTAAATTCCATAAATAGCAAGTATTTTATACTATATTGTAATTAAAATGTAATTTATATTGTATTTTTGCAGGCAAATCCTTCACTCTAACGATAACGATATCGACAACACCACCGCAAGTGACCACTTACAACAAGGCGATCAAAGTCACTGTCGACGGACCTCGAGAACCACGATCTAAAACCAGTTAGTACAAAAATTCCAAATATTAGTAATATTGTTCTGCTACATATTATGATAGTATACACTTTCGTCGCTCAAGCCCTAGCGCATCATGTATATTCTATAACTATCTATTAAAAAAATTGTAAGTATTTTATTTTTCAGTAAAGATTTTTGCCCAGTATTGATAAGTTATATTAAGAAACGTTCATACATATTATTATTCTTTTTTTTCAATGAACAAGAAAAAAACACATTTTTCTGAAATTCAAAAACCAGTGGTTTATGTTATACTAGCGAATTACCCTCTTTTCGCTCGGGTGCGTCCCTAGGTACGTTTGAATTTGTTTGCGCGGAACCCTAATTCATTTTCTAAAATATAAGTAGCCTAAGTTACTAAAGAGCTAAGTTTATAAAGATAACATTAGCTATCTGTCAGCGAAAGCCCCGTCAAAATCAGTCCAGACAGTGAGACAAAAATTTTAATAATTATATTTTTCCTATAAGTAGGTACTTACCGTATATAATTTCGTATGCATTTACATAGTAAAAAGCTTATATTTCAAAATTAAACAAACAGATACTTCAGTTTTATTTAGCCGTATACGGCTATATAAAATTATTATCTATATTTAAGTTTAATCAACATTTTCTTCTCATCAATTTCTTAATTTACTACACATCAAATCTATACATATAATAAAATTGTAACAGCTGAATCTGTACATTGAATAAAATCTAATTGAAATAGACATTATTATCGATACAGAAGGCGAATCTATAGTTTTTAGAATTTTTATCTGTCTGTCTGTCTGTGACTGCATCACGAAAAAACTACTGGATAGTTAGTTGGATAGTGGTTTTGATACAGTTTGGTATGATGATAGATGGTTATCTGGGTCAACATATGGGATACTTTTTACTGCGGAAATATTTTTCATCTCTGAGAAATCTATACTAACCGAGCGGAGCGAGGGTGAGTCGCTAGTAATTTACTAAAAATCTAACGCTAAAAATGATCCTACCTTTAATACTAGACACACAAATTCAAAATCGTACTATTTAACTTTTTAAGTAAAAATAAAAGATTAGTATAGTAAATTTAGTTAAAAACAAACCTTAATTTACTATGTGTTTGATACTGATAGAAAGTGTACAAAATATATTGTTATAAAATTTTAAAAAAAGGAAGTTTTTTCTTATAATGCCTAATCTCTATATAAAGAAATTTCATATTAAAATCCACTACGATCCCTTCGTAAATGAAAACTAAAACTATAATTAAATGTTTTACACTTTCTACACTCCAAAACAAACAAAGGGAACCGCAAAACATTTGAACAACTCTCTAATGAAGATAATTTGTTATTAATTCAAAGATACCTGTGAAGTGCGTGTTTTATATCGTACACTATTTATAGTGTATCTTTAATTATAAACATTAGTTTGTTTTTGTACGTTAGTGTACTTTTAAATTAAAATATGTTATATCTAGAAACTTACTAGTAACTACTGGCTTTGCTCGGGAGCTTCCTTAGATGTCTAACGATTTTCATCTATTAAAAAATTCAAATACCTTTTAAAAGTTTTATTATACTGTTTATATAGTTACATTCTAATGTTATTCCAGGTCATAGAGAAGTTTTAAATTAACGTAATCATTACAATAACTTCTAACTAAAATTTGCCAATTTATTTGATTTTCATTTTAATTTATGAAAAAGTTAGGCTATTATTATCGGACGATAGTAAAGTCGGACGATAGTAAAGTTCATAGGCGGTAACGAACTATTTTCGACCCCCATGCGGCTTTGCTCGCATGGTAAGTGGAGCGGAGATAAGCGGTAGACTAAATCTGTTCTCACGACCTGTGACTTATGCCCATTTTCCCAAATTTCATAGAAATCTGTTCGGCGATTTAAGCGTGTTTAAAATAATATTTAGATAGAGGACTTAATTTTTTAAGCTTATTTTTGTTTGTTTTTTTATTTTATTGTTCTTAGGCTACTAAATCCTCATACGCTCCCAACTAACTATTAGTTAACCACATAAGTACAAATGTTTGTAATGTGAACAGTAAATGCTTAAAATTTCACCCCGTTACAAAACGCACCCGTGCTTTCGTAGCGTAATCTTTATCGTAGTGCACTTTGAAAAATTAACACGATCGTTTAAAAAACTACAGAAATCACTTGTATCGGAACAAAATTTACTTAATACCACTTTTCGGCACATTCATGAAATATTTATAGTAAAAAAATAACAAAAAAAACTAACTAAAAAGAGCTTCGAAAATTCGATGGTTTTTAATTAAGTCCGATGGTGTTAAAATGTTGAATGTATATAATAATGTAATGTAACGTAATGCATGCATGGTATTGTCATCAGGATTTCACATATAAAGTTTTAAATCGATATGGCAATTAGAATTTGGTTAAAGTCGATTTACATAATTGATAACATTGTTACCAGTTAAACTAAAAGAAGTATTTAATTCATTTTTCTATTATTAACGAATTGTGGCGTGAAAGAATGACAAACCGGCAAACAAAAATAAAATCACTTTTAATATTATATAAAATATAATAAGAATATTACTAAAAATATCAGATTCTTAATATCAATAAGTCCATTTTATATCTGTAGCGTAATTTATAATTCCACACCTATAGTATATCCTATGATGATATAAAGCTTGGGCTTAGTATCGGGTAAGCAATTTAAATAGTTGGTAGCTAGGTGACGGTAACAAATGAAGGGACAAGGACTACTCGAATCACATGTAATGCTCGATTAATACGCGTCGTTCCTTAAATTAAATGGCATCACATGAGTATAATACAAATAGATTTTTGGTCTTTCAAAATTACATTTTAATTTAAGATCTAAAATGTTAGTTAACGGGCAAGAAAACAAAAGATTTTTTATATGTATGTAGATTAAGCAAGAGTCAATACAATGCAACCCATATATTGCATTGTGCGGTTACGCTACATATTTGATTTTATTTCTGCGTAAATTTTGTTGTTTTGAATAACTTTTGACCAACTTTATGAAAGAGGAAGTATTCAACAGCATCGCCAGTGATTTTGAACCTGTTACTTTTAACTTGAGAGTGGTCTACAATTAAAAACAAAAAATTACAATCCTTAAAGTGGGTTAGTTATTTTTAATGTAATTTTATAGTCAATGTAGATAGGTACATTATTAGTTGAAAAGTAATTATTAAAGATTGTTGCAAAAAAAAACACTTATATTAATTATTATTTCAGAAGAAAAATATTTGCATTAAAACAATTAAGATTTTCTTTATAATACTGATCTCCCAGACTTTAAATTTAGAAACTAATCATCTAATTCAACAAACATGCTATTCGAACTATCCCCGATGAAAAATGTAAAGGATCTGGTGTCTGTACCCCTTTACGAGACGAATGTGAGGGCACAAAGGAAAGCTGTAATGAATCGGTTGTTTAATTAATTAGTCAAGAAAGGGCCGGGGGTCGGGCGGCTTCACCCCGTGTGTGCATGCCCTGCATATTGATTTATTATGCCAGCCTCCTCGACGATAAATTATTTAATTCTAAGTTCCGACGAGTTCCACATCCATACAAAGATGTGGGCATATTAATGGCTTGAAAGATTCCTTCTAAATGGTGCGTGTATTAAGAATATACACATTATACGTATTCTACATACTTTAGTTTCTAAATATGATCAATTGATTTTGTTTTGCTTGCTTGTGATCAGAACTAGTATTGCCAGAATATCTTCAGTTGCGTTGTTAAAGCTTTTAAAATAAGATTTTAAAAAAGATCCCTTTAAGATTAAAATTTAATCGAATCATTGCGACAAACACGATAAGAAAATTAGTGTTTAAAAAGTATCATCTTTAGGTTTAGAACAACAAATTACAACTTTATTATGTACTTGTATAATACATATATTTAATATGATTATCAATATTTTGTATGAATTCTCTTTGAATGTAACAAATATGAGTACCTATAATACAAAACACAATTCATGATCCTTTCTTATTACCCAGAAGACCGCGTAAACGATGGTATAACAGTGAATCTGTACCTCCCTATTTAACTATTTTTAACCTAACCGGGTGGGTGGCTCAGTTTATGGCTTTGCTGCGCAGTAGCCGCCTACATTTAATAATCGGGTGAACTATAAACGATGTTTTTCTTAAAGCATGGCTATTTCGGATGCACCGGCGCAGCAGACCACCCGCGTATATTATACGTGTTTACTTTACTTGTAACTTAATTGTTTAGTTCACACGTACTGCGAGGTGTATCTAAGTTGGTTAAAGTATTTTAATGATCTCTCTCTATAATTTGATGAATATTATTAGCCAGAACTCGCGGATTTGGATTCCAGTAGACATTTATTTGACGCTATAGGGTGTAGTTATTTATATCGCTGTCTTTTGTGTGAATTGCAACACTGAGTAAACACAAATAACGTAATGGTAGATGATTGAAAACTATATAATCTAAACATATCTTATTAACCCCTCCCGGACAAATTCTGAGAAATCCGTCCGAATTTCCGAGAATTCAATTGTTATCGTACACGCCGGCGTATACGCGGTCCTCGAGGGGTTAAGGATATTATTTTAGTAAAACGCGTAAATCTTACTTCGGTATTTACAAGTAATTGCTAAATCAGTATATACTTGCTTATCGCTGGCCAGTCTTTTACTAAGAAAGACTAACTAGTTGAAATACTTGGCATTATAAATCTAACTAGACCGGACGCCACCCCTATGTAATCCTTTAATCAGGTCCAGTAGCCCTTGCCGGCACCCTATTTTTCCCTCCCATCTGTAACATACCCCCTCCCCCCTCCGCCCACACAACCCCTCGAACGGTGCAAATGACAGTTTCTAATTCCAACTTGCCATGAAAGTGTGTAATTGTTGCGCCGTTGATTTATACATTGAATCTTTTACGCGGGAACGTAGCATGTGTGCGTGGAGGACACTTTCCAATTGTTTTCAAATGTGTGCATTTGTCAATTTAATGTAGTGTACAATTAATGGGCTTATGTCGAATATCGTATCGAATCATGCTTTACATTTCAAAAGGACTTTCTTTACTTTAAGTGTGAACTGAATGGGTTTTTTTAGATTATTTACAACTTTTGTTATAGTTTCAGTGTGAACTACTATCTTATTTTTGCTAATGTTATTGCAAAATTATGTTTGCATATTTGTATTTTATTTAACAATGTAATATTTGGGCTAGAGATGATATGATACATATTTAGGCTATTTTTTCGCTTATTAGTATACCTGTTGAAGATATTAGTGTAGCTATAGTCAAGTGTAGTAAAATAATGTAACTTGCATAAAAAAAATCATTTTTTGTCTATCAGTGTTCATTTGATGTAGAGTGAGCTTTTGACTATAAAGTTATTTTTGTATCGTTGAATATTATATTGTATTTTCATATTATACTGTTTAAGATTATTCTCCAATTCTAACTTAGATTGAGGTAGCACGAATAAAGTAGAACATTTTTTTTCACTAATTTCGAAATAAAACCCCTAAAAGCTGTACCTCTAACTATACCTCTTTGTATTGTTAGTATAGGTTTATTAATATAACGATTAAATAAATGTAACGATTAAATAGACTCATAATAAATACCAACTTTAAATCAATTTAAAAGTAATTACTTCACACTCAGTTGAACTTTTTACTTCAGCTTCATATTAAACTGCCCTTTCAGGTCTCTCAATACGCAAATAGCTAAGTTAGCTAAACCAAGCTCTTTCTTTTTTGTAAATGGTTCAACATAATTCAGAACCAATGACTAATAACTAATCTATATTACATTACTACACTATTATAAATATTAACGTTATAAAACTGAACAATTAAACTTTTCTTTTTTTGTTTAAACGTACTAATCCCTGGAACTACCAGTTATATTACGAAAAAAATGCGAGCATTGCGCACATTTTTTTCAATAGCAACAACATATTCGTATAGTAAAATCCAGTGCTGTCGAGTTTTCTACATTGATTTTTTTATTAACGTCCCACTGCTGGGCACGGGCTTCCCTTCAATACGCTGTGGTAGCCCAGTGGTGCGGCACTCCCTTGGGAAACCGAGTGAGGCGGGTTCAAATCCCGGGTCTCGCACCTCTGATATTTTCATATGCGAATCATTTCTAACTTGATTACCACTTGCGATGAAGAAAAACATCGAGAAAAAACCTGCAAGCCTTATAAAACCTAGCAAGTTTTCGAAAGACATGTGAAGTCCGCCAACCCGCACTTGTGTGGACACTGTGTGCCAGTGTGGACTATGGTCTGATATTGAATGGATTTTTGTTAAAAATACGTTTAAATATTTAGAGAAATATCAATGTGATTATTATTATACTGTAGTCTATCGTTTTAGTTTAATCAGATGATGTATAGTCATCAGTTTGATCTTCTTGTACTGCTGTAATTAATTGTCAGGGGTTGGAACAATAGGGTTTATGTCAAAGGTTAAATATCTGTAGGAAAAAATGTACCATTGTAATAGAAATTAGAACATTTACCTGTACTTTTTTCTGATTATAGCTAAAATTGTAATTTGAAGCCTTATTTTCTGATTAAAACTAAATCCAATAATATTATTAACACACATGCTTTTGTTATAAAATTAAACAACGGACAAATCCGAAAGGGAAAACTAGTTTTAAAATAACAGATACAGAGATTAGAGAATGCACATATTGCAATAGATCGGTAATATACATAGTTGATGCACACATGCTTTTTGATTAGGGTTGCCGATTGGTTTGTAACACAATTCGGAAATACTGAATCAAAAGCAGGAATGCAGTACCATGTCAACGACTCGTTTGTTACTCATTTTCCTTCAGGTACTAATATCAAAATACGAATCTGCATGCGTAAATTGATTGCTCGAAATAGAGGATGTACTTCTGAATAGCCCATACCTCCGATTAATCTGAATTTTGGTATACATATGGATTTTGAGGCGCTGATAACGAATATGTTGTCCATATTTCATTTTCAAGGTCAAATCTAGAAAATATTTTCAATGTTTTTCACATTTATCGTGATAAATATTGATTTTAGAGGAAAATATTTCCCACAAAAGTTGTAGTTGTTCAATAGGTTTTTCGTGTAGAGCCTTTAGTTTAGGAGAAAAATGCCCCCTTCTCGTTAGGTTAGGTTAATTGTATTTATTATATTGGTCGGCAATATTCAGTTAAGATGTGCAAGCTCCTACGCTCGTAAAAGAGATCCATTCCGTATACCTTTCACCAATAATTTTCATAATTTCATGTACTTTAAATTGTGTTTATAATATATTTATATGTACTTTGCAATTTATTTTTTTTTGCTTAATTTAACCTAATATTTTCTACTCTAATTATGTGTCTCTTATTTGTGGAAACTTAATTGGTAAATGTGATTATTTTTTACTTTAAATTGTATGTTCTGTAATACTGTCTGTTTCCTTAAAATAAAAAAAAATAAAAAATAAAAAAAATATAATTTCTCAAGGATGGTTATTTAAAAATTTTAAGAAAGACATCTCCTAAATATCAAGGAGTAATTACTTCTAAAGTAAGTTTGAAGTAAGTGTACCTTTTAAATAAAACTACCATTTGAGATTTTTTCGCGTAATTTTTTTTTATTTTTGGTTCTCGACATTTCGAATACTCTTTCCCGTAACCGTGATTGCTTTAAAGCAATCCGCAATAATCCGGAAAGATAGTTTTTTAAAAAAATCAAATATTCGCGTAAATCTAAAAAACCATTGAGTGTAGTACCTTTATAGTGAATATAGAATTACAAAAACGCAACGGCCAGCGAAACAAGCAGTATTCTATTATATTATATTCATCGTAATTTTATATATGAATTTCGAATAATACGTTTCTTTTAGCTTCCATCATAAAAAGGTGTATTTTTTGAATATCAAAATATTACATAACTATTTTTACCATTTACATACAACGTATGGTGTTGTTCAAATATTATACAACTGTCATGTAACGTTAAATAACAATTATAATGCTTTTTATCAAGAACAGCCAGTATCGTACTGATGTAGTGTTGTCTCTCCTAGGGCAGCAACAGCAGTTTCACTTCGCTTTTGGACAGAGGCCGTTCCCTTTTCCGCCAGACCCACTCGGAGGATTCCGGATGCCGCCCATCACTACATGTCAAAGTAAGTAGAAAGCACAACCAAAAATACAACTTAAATGTCCTAAATCGCATTTAGCGCCCTTCTAAATTGCAAACCGCACTCAAAACCTCATAACGCGTGTGATTGCTCAAAAGTGAATGAGTCACCAAACCGTGCGGTGATACGCTAAACTACGTTCACTAAAGCGCGGATTCAATCAGCCGCCGAAAAAAAATCCAGATGAAACCTGACTGTGAACCCAATCGAACAAGCGTGCATCGAGCCCGCTAAAATCCACGATCGGCCCAAAACAACTCGAGCGGCTCAAAACGGGAAAAAAACATTCACAAATCGACGCGGCGAACGCGTATCCTATAAAAACCGAGTCCGCCGATCGTCGGCCAAAAACGGAACCGTGATACCGAAAAATAAAAGCCTGTAATACTCCGGAAAAAATAAAGTGGATGCAACGTGCGAGCTGCCTTCGCTATAGCGTTCATTTTGTCCACTCTAGATATCTTTATAAGTGGTGCTGGTATTATTTTCAACTTTATTCAGTACTCGGAATGAATTTTTTATCCGTATATTGTACAGATTGTTTAGGTTTTTCTAACTGTGAAACTGTAGCTTTTATCATTGATGCTTGTGGATTATTGACAAAGATGTATTATAGTTTTTAACAGACTTTGCTTAAAGCTTATTAATTTAATTTAAAAACGTTTACGAGCATATTTAGGCATTTATTTCAATAAATCTTTGTGTTTTTATCCTTGTAATATATATGTTTTTTTTTTAAAGATATGAGCCAATTTGGGCTTAGTTCGAGTAACTCACACTGGGGTTATGGCGGTGCAGGAGCTTATCCTGCTTACTTGCCTTCTTGTGCCGCGCCTGCCGCCACTCAATTCAACCCACCAGCACTTGGTTTCGCAGGAACCGTACCCGACCAGACTCCCACGCAGGACTTTACAAATAACACTGGTAAAAATTTGTTACACTATATACTAATAATGTTTAATAATTAACTGACTACGGCTTGTTGAAAGCTGTTACTACGCAAGTTTGATTTTTTCTCTCCGACGCATTACGTTTGTTCATTTTAAATAATTTATCTTAATGCTTTTTATTGGCATTAGAAACTGTCTACGATCGGTAGATCCTAAAGTATTCAAAAATTAAGCTTTTACATAAGATTTAAGAGTAATATCTATTTGTTTCTATAAAGTTTAAATAATAATATATATGCCATAAACATATAAAATTTGTATAATTTATATATGTAAAAGAATATTCCTACTTTCTTTCAAGAAAGATACTTTTAAGAGACTTTCTTTACAAAAATATCTTTGCTTTATAAATATGGAACAGGTTATTGGTTCCCTATAACCATAACTTAAATATTAACTAGCACCAGACTGCACATCATTGTTTGGGGTATGATAGTCTATAAACTATCCAACCAGCATGGTGAAATTAAATGTACCAACGTGGTTTACGACTGACATCCTCCTTGAAACTGTTCGGGTAGCATGGCGGACATTAAACCGTCTCTCATTATAATTTACAACGGCTCGGACACGTCCGATCTAGGTGATGAATTTATTGCCGATGCATGCCACAATCACGAAAAATATAACATGTTAAAACAATATGAACATGCTGCTTTATTCAAATGCAATGTAGCTAAATTAAAAACATTTGTTTGTGCAGTTCTTCCGGATACGACGGGAGTCGATTTGGACCAGCAGCTGTCGGGCCTAGTCGGGTCATCGCCATCTCATCACGGCAGTCTACTTCCTCGATACAACAACAACACAGATTATAGCTTATCAACAGGACCCCGATCACTAAGCGATAATAGCTCCCAGCCAGAATCTCCAGTGCAAGACGACTTACTAACATCGAACACTAGCACAAACATCGGGCACAATCATACAAATAGTTCCAATTTCCCATCGCTAATGGGATCTCAGAATTCGTCGTATAATAGCAATTGTAACAATTCTTTGTATCCTGTATTGCCGGCTAGTTTGTTGTACAGTCAGTTATACACAGCGGCAAACCAGACACATAATTTCCATCCGTTGCATTCGAATTCTATTCATTCGACGCAGAATCATCACAACGAGTTGCAGACGATGATGGATCAGATTTCTTCGACGACGAATAATCACCGTCAGCACGGTAACCACGGGCAGGGGGACTTGTTATTAGGGGGAGGGAACTCGTGTGCCGCGGCGGCGGCGAGGGGGGAGGACGGTAGGGTTAATAGTCTCGGACAACGAGGTAATCCCCAACCAGACAGTAACACTGTATGGCGGCCGTATTGAATGTTCTAATAAACAAAAATAACAGTCTGACGATCGTGTTTATTAATGTCCCTTTGCTAATTCATTCATTTTTAGGTATACCTCTAAGACACTTTGATTGTATTTTTTGTTAGTACATAAAGGTGTCACGAGATGTATCGTTACTTTAAGGGACTTTAGTAATGACGAATTTTAAGCATTATTCTGAAACCTCAAGTTCTAGTCTAAGTATAGTAGACGACGTAACTCTTTATATCGAGGTATTTTGAATCCAGGAATTCGCTAGAGTACATTATAATTTGGACCTTGCAACGAAATAGATATTGTAACTATTGGATAGGTTACTAGGCATGGATTCATTAATTCATCAAAAGAAATAAAAATCGCTCCCGTCCTTTTTATGATACGATTAATCAAGTAAATTGATAATATATTCGTATAGCAAATGGATGTCATGTCCAACAAATGTACGTACTTATTCTCAATGTATATTAATCTTATTTTCAAAAATAATATGATTTTTTCTTATTTTTGCTTAACTAGTGTAACGTTTTTGATTATATATTTTTTTTATTTAAATTCCCTTTATGTATTAGCGCGTTATTTTATTTAATTCCAAGTGATATAATCTTTGACTTTGCTCTTTGATAATAATTGTTTTTGTTAGATACATATAAATATTTATTTAGTTGAAGAACTTACAAGCATTGTTAAACTTTTTTTTACTTGTTTTTATTGTTTACCTAACGATATTTATCTTATAGGTTACATATATTAAGTATAAGAAATGTTTGCGATCATTTTTATTAATTTCATTATTATTAATGCCCAGCATTTTATTTTTAAAATATTAAATATTTTTTAATGATCCAAAACCAATAATCTATTGCAAAGTTCAATCACTCGGAGTTAAATCGTTAAAGTATATTATTACGGTATACGTTCTTCCTACTTTTTGTTTTATTTTATGTAACAAATTAGCTATTTATTTTAATTTTTTTAATCTTCAACTAAATATAGTAATGTTGGAAAGATTGTACATAAAATTGTGAATAATTTGTTGTAAATGCATCTTGTAAAGTGCAATAGTTGTGCAATTAAAAGTTGAGTAGATGTATACTTTAGAAATAAGATACATTATCTGTTGATTATGTGAAGTCTGTCCATTGTAGATAATCAAGATAAATTAGGCGATGTTTTTTTTTTTAATATTTTATAATTTACGTTAAGGTCAAAAAATATTATTATGTTCTGCCTTATTGAATTTGTGCCATATTAATAATTAAAAAAATCATGACCCAGCTATATTTTCAAATTTAAAACTTGTATTTATCACAAAATAATTAAAGAAAGTTAAACCTTTCTGTCGACTTTAAAAAGAAAACTGTAATGGTTGTGAAATTTTTTGATCGGAGTCTAAAGGACATTATTGGCAAATTTTAAATTCTTCATTTAGAACATATTATTTAGTACTTATGTGATAGCCTATATTTTTTTTTTATTATTAGTCTAATATCATGATTTACTAATTTAATGTATCTTATATTTTTTCAACATGTTCAATTTTGTGTAGCAGTTAATTTGTAAAACAGCTTGTTGTTACATGTTTTGTTAAATGCAAGTAGCATTTTGTATAAATAAATTTTAAAGAACACTGTTGTTTAATTAATGTTATCCTTTGTCGTAATAATATAATAAAAATATTCATAACAAAATAGAAACAATATCAAAAATATCTTTCTCAAATCTTCATTTTTGATTATTTATTTATCAATAAATACATTAATTTATACCTTATCTGAAAAATGATATCTAGAGAACTCCCATAAAATGTCATATAAAAAAATAGTCATAACATATATAAAAATAATATGTTAAAAAATTATGGTAATACACACCATAAATACAATAAATACAAAATATAATTTATCAGAGTGCACTAAACCACGCACGTCACAATTTGATAGCTTGATCCGGAATCCAACAGTTAAATAGTTGAGCCGTTATAAGCCGCAACTTCAATAGGTATATCAACTTTAATGAGCTCATTACTGCAGCGGAGCGTAATGCTACCTCTACACGTTGGCCCAACACAAATAACCGAACTACATATAGCGAGAGCTGGCACTAGCTTGGCCCAACGAGTGAGCCACCATAACATTTGCATATCACCTGACGTCACGCACACATACCAATCGGCGAATTGATATTTTGTACAACGGCAAACGAAACTCTGGAATAAATATCCCACCCTCATTAATTTGCGCCAATGCGATACGATGGACAGACGAACGAGTCATAGGTTGACCACGCTTTATTTAAAATAGAATTGATACCGTCAATAATTTTATGTGTGCATATTTTACGTAATTATTTTAATAATAATGTATACTAATTGTATTATGGTAAAATCTTTATAAACTCTAATAGGTTTTCATATTTCTTTAAATATTATTTTTCTTTAAGCTGAGAAAAACCTATGGTATAGTAATAACGATTTTGATTTTATTACGAAAGATATAGCTTTTGTGACACGTTTGGCTCAGTTTGTAGTGACCCTACTTGCTGTGCCAGCAGTCGTGGGTTCGGATCCCGCGGGGGCATTCATTTGTGTGATGAGCACGAATGCTTGTACCCCAGTCATGAGTATTTATGTTTGTAATATTTATATATTTAAAGTAATATATGTCTAGAGTATCAACCATTTGGTATCCATAGCACGAGCTTCGTAGCTTACCATGGAATTAGATGGTTCTGTGTGTTAATGTCCCAAAATATTTATATTATTTATATTATATTGGCATTAAAAATTATTATCCTTGTTTCTAATAAGACCTTCTTAATAAGCTCTTAAAGTGCATCAGTGACACTGCCCGATGTGAGGTAACAATATAAAAAAGGAAAAACAAAAGTGTATAAATAACACTAGAATGAAATCGTTAACTATTTAAAAAAAACTGCAAATCAACATAATAGAAGCAATAAATATAAAATAAATAAACTAAACAAACAATATCTCATTAATAAAAATGCAACAAAAGGTATTGTCATCCTAGTATGTCACCTGATTACCTACGATAATATATGCGAACCCACCCAGCATCTGTGAGGGAAAAATCGATGGCAAGCCGATTTGGACAATAATGAGATTTAAAATTGTGAAGTAATTAATGAGGATTAGTGCACTGGCAGTGACGAATACTGCCGTCGAAGCTACTGTATATTATGCTGCTTTCGATCAGTAACTATTTAGTATATAAAAATTAAACGTAGTTATTGATATATAACGTGTACATATGACTTTTTTTTAAGCAAGAATGAATCAATGAATGGATACAAATACCTAAAATAATAAAATGATAATGATGTGTGATATTCGCTATTTATTTTTTATGACAAAATTTTTGTTGAATTAAAAATAACCAGATTCTAACATAATATATTTATGAAACAAACTTATTATGATTTTAAGAGCTCGTAATATATCATTCACTATTACTTTGACTTTTGTAAAAAGTTAATTTTAAATATTCATATGCTATATAAGTACTTTACATGCTATATAAGTATTCCCTTTTTAGGGTTGCGTACCCGAAGGGTGCCAACGGAACCCTATTACTAAGTCTCCGCTGTCCGTCCGTCTGTCACAGGGTATGTATCCTTTTTAACGTCCCACCGCTGGGCACGGGCCTTCCTTCAATACGAAGGGGATTAGGCCATTGTCCACCACGCTGGCCAAGTACGGGTTGGCGGACTTCACATGTCTTTCGAAAACTTGCTAGGTACTCTCAGACATGCAGGTTTCCTCACGATGTTTTCCTTCACCGTAAGGCAAATGGTAATCATGTTAGAAATGATTCGCACATGAAAATATCAGAGGTGCGAGACCCGAGATTTGAACCCGCTTCACTCGGTTTCCCAAGCGAGCGCGTTACCATTTTAGTATAGATGAATGTACCTTGAGTCTTGACTAAATAAAATAGCTAAATATATTGACACCTGCAAGAAAAAATCTTGTAACCCTATAATGTATTAATTTTAAACCTAAATCCTAAACATATATTAAAAATAGAAAACAACCATATTTCATTCGTCAAAATCATTATAAACAACGTGTAAATGTCAAATATGTATGTTTATATGTCACCGTAAAATTGTAGATTACAATCTAGCCGCACTTTTAATTTTACGGTATGTACTATGTACATATCTGGGCCATAATTTTATGATAAGCTAATCGGACTACTATTATAAATTCGAAAGTTTGTATGTATGTGTATGTTGTTTACTCCTTCATAAAGAAAAGGCTGTACGGATTTGAATGAAATTTTGCACAAAAACAGACTGTGACCTGGAGTAACACATGTAAGGTGCATGTGTCACACCTATGGTCACACCCGAGCCAAACGACGGTAAGTCGCTAGCAGAGCATAATTACCATAATGATATAATAAAGTTCATTATTATTTTTATGCTATAGGTATACATTTTATCGCCAGTGTTTGCAATTAATTACAACAATCAATAATTTCGCGCTTCGTCGAGCGAAAACTACAACACTGTGCGGGCCAGATAACGGCAATACAAAGCTATCTTTCTGAAATATGCGCTCATTATATAAACAATTATTACAATCTAACTAATAAAATCCCTGGATTATTTATTTTTTTCAATACTACTAAACTTTGAGTTCAATATAAGAAATTTCTTAATACTTAAAAGACAATTTCATCGAAAAAAAATATTTTAATTATTTTGTTAATAAAATGTTAGTTATGTAAATATTATAGTAAAAAGCCTTTTTTTAAAAGATATAACAGATCTTTGCTAAGTCATGCTAATCCTAACGCATGTAATATTCTAATGATATGAAATTCTTCTTGACTTATAACTACAAGTTCCCAGAAAAATATATAAAATTAAGATTTAGGTGAATGCTTAATTTATAGTAGACCAATACCTGATTATAGGTAATATATTGGTGTAACAAAGCCGGGTTCTCGTAGTCGCCCGGAATAAGGGATTATGGATTCTAGCTACGAATAAACTACAGGTACAGTCGCCGTCTTAAAGTTAAAAATCGACGAGTTTAAAGCTGTTCTACTTATGGACAGTCCTGTTAATATTTTATAATACAATTGGAAGTGGAATAAATTTAATTTCATACTTAAAAATGTATGCATGTATGTATATTTATGTTGATGTTTGTATTTTGTAGTTACTAGTTATATATTTGATAATTTTCTTTAAACAAAGGAAAAAAACCATTTTAGGGCACTTTTGAACCACGAATCAAATATGTATTAAAACATCTAATTTTCTTTTGCTTATCCCACCAAAGTCTTAAACTTAGCGACAATGGCCAAGTAAAGAAACTTTGGATTTTGCGATATTACATAAAACTCCTATGAACAGTTACATAGTATTTATTCCATAAAACGTCAATTTATATTTCTATCTGTATGAGCAATATTCTCATAAAATAACCATGTTCTAGAAAGAGAGAAATGCGATCATGTGATCAATACCTGTCTTTTATTCTAATTTGAATTTATAAATGATATGTAAAAAATACAATATTATTAAAAATTATAATATTATAATATAATGTATAATAGTTATAAACATCTATCTTCATCAATAGTTTTTCAATTAATACAGAAGTCTTCTGGCCGCACATTCTTTTTGTCTCTATCGCGCCTTTCCGCCAATTTTAGCTTACGGCTGCCAAAGAAACAATCAGTCCACTATGATCTATGTACTAAATCTATATCTATGATTTGTTTTGCTACTGTGCTTACTTGCTCGTATATTTGTGTAGTACGTATTCAGCCCTTTTTAACGTCCCACTGCTGGGCAAGTCCCCTTCCTCCCTTCAAGACGAGGGTAATCAGGCCATAGTCCACC
The DNA here is from genome assembly GCA_033884665.1 of Argynnis bischoffii washingtonia. Classification (NCBI taxonomy): domain Eukaryota; kingdom Metazoa; phylum Arthropoda; class Insecta; order Lepidoptera; family Nymphalidae; genus Argynnis; species Argynnis bischoffii. Next base: position 9,171,622 of record CM066624.1, on the reverse strand, counting down.
ATGCTGGCCAAGTGCGGATTGGCGGACTTCACATGTCTTTCGAAAACTTGCTAGGTTCTCTCAGACATGCAGGTTTCCTCACGATGTTTTCCTTCACCGTAAGGCAAATGGTAATCAAGTTAGAAAATGATTCGCACATGAAAATACCAGAGGTGCGAGACCCGGGATTTGAAACCGCTTCACTCGGTTTCCCAAGCGAGCGTGTTACCACTGGGCTACCACTGCCTACATTTTTGTAGTACTTAAGTTAAATTATATTTTAAATAAAACATTAAAAACAAAACGAACACCTAAAATCTGATTCATTTTCCAACGCAAGCTCCAAAATAATAAGTTAAAGAAAATAGTTTTGTATTTTATACAAAACAACATTAATATATGTACATAATAACATAATAACTGTTTGAATTTTTTAAATGCAAATAGTAGTATGACCTCAATAGTTAATTTTGAAGTTATTGACACTTTAATTTAATAACTTTAATTTACTATGCAACGAAAGCAAGGACGAAAGCAAAAACCCATCATCAAAAAACATTGCTAGATTAATAATTTTTGTTATTTATTAGAGCACATAAATAATCTGAAAAATTTATTCATAAATGTAATATGAATGAGAACTCAAGTATGCTATACCACTATTCGTGCACTTTTAAAACCCATGAACTAGCAAATTGAACATTCCAATATTTTTAATCTGTGGGCAAATTATATAAGCACTAAAGCCTTTTAAAGCCTATATACATATTTACAAACATAAAATACATAAGTAGGGTCCTGAATGACGGGGCTTATCATCGTCATTTTCATAATGCATGCATCCACTCCTGTATAATGTATGCGTGCGCCGCGGGCTCAGCGTATTAATTACATATATCGCTTAATTATTGATTTTTAGTATTAAATGTACGAACATTTTGGCTTCGCCCGCACAGATTTATGCCTCGCTCGTAATATACGACGTCTAAATAACTTTAACGTATAATGAGTCGAATGAGGTAGAATTTTAATGAAGAACTATTTAGCCTTTGAATTTTCTATCTACATTTTTGAGTAGCTAAAAAATTATGTATGTTTCATGTGGCTTTAGTACAGATAACTATACATAAGCCACATAAAACATAAAAATACGTTGAGTACGTTTTTACGTTAAACCGTTAACGTAATTTGCTAATTGCCTTTACTATTATTAAGCGTTAAAATTTCAGTTGCCTATGACCGATACCTTGCATCTATTTAATTTATATTATTATTTTGCAAACCTAATTTAATGATCACCGCGAACGAGATCAGACCATAGTCCACCACGCTGGCCAAGTACAGGTTGGTGCACATGTTATGTCTTTTAAAAATTTGTTTGGTACTTTTAAACATGCAGGCTTCCTCACGATGTTTTCTTTCGCCGTAAGACATGTGGTTATCAAAAGATTCACACATGAGTATGTAAGGGGAAATAGACCCCGGATTTGAACTCATCAGTTGGCTTCCGAGCAAGTGCGCTCACCACTGTGCTATTACATCCTTAAAGTAGTAAGACCAAAAATTAGACATTTTGAACTAACGTTACTTCATGATTTTTTGTTATCTACTCAATAACAAGATTAAAAGTAAAGCTAGAAAAAATAAGGCTAGTTTTAGATCCCATCTTGTAAGTCTCATGACGTATCTAAATTAAAATACATAATATTTAAATGATGATTGAGGAAAAGAATATTCAGATAGTTTATTTGCTTGTTATATTTTTTAGAATTTTATTTAATGTTGCTATTACTATATTTGAATATTCATTAATCTTGAATTTATACATATATTTTTATAAAAATGTTTAAAAATTACTTTGAAAAGGACTTTCATAATGACAATGCGTAGTAGTACTCTTAAATATAATTTTGCAACATTTTCTATAATTTTAAAAACTTATTGGAATTTTAAAAAAAAATACCAAAACTGTTTCTTTAACAAGCTGATCCCGCAGATATTGTCCTATAAAAAAATCTGTGAATTTGTTTTAATGTCAAAGGTATATTTAGATGGAACGGAAAAAGATTGAATACGAAGAAGAAATAATTCTTTCAAGACTCCAAAAAAAAAAAAAACAAATACCACTACGAAAACTAAATCATTGAACTATCGTAACTAGGCTGTCGATGCGATGGGGGAGCGGGCGTAATTTAAAACCGCATCGCCCCGCGCCCCCTTGCGAAATTAAGTGCGAGGCGGTCGGTACGTGACACCGGCAAATGCGCCGTGCCTACCGTGTGTACCCACCTTAATTGTGCTGCTTCGTTTGTACCCTACCATGCCGTGTGCTGCTGTATAAATGCCCATGTAGATAGACTGTCGACGTCAATATTCTAAACCGCGGCTTAACTTTAACTTCGCGGTATGGGATGAAACGTAGTAGGATAGTTGTTGCTTGAACAGATGAAGTGTCTGATATAGATGCAATTTACAGCTTTTGTTGGTCAGGGTGAACTGCGTAACAGTATCAATCCCTCAAGTTCAGACAGACGGACGGACGGACATACAAAAATAAAAAAAAAAACATAGATTCGGCCTCTGTATCGCTATTAATGTCTAGTACCTGGGCGACCGAGCTTCGCTCAGAGTTCTTTTTTGTTATATCGTATTTTTTAGATAAAAAAACAAAAAACTTGAATAAATATAAAAAAAACAAAAGTAAAAACTTTGTATTCCGACGGGGACTCGATCCCGGGCGTACGTGTTGTCTAACTTGCACCTTGGCCGCTGGACCACGATGCTTACATCCGAGTGTAAGAAATTATCGAGCATATTTTGCGTAGAATAATGTAAAAGAAAACTGCATGAAAACTCGAAAACATGCGTTTTCCCAGACATGAGACTAATCTAGATCAATTTTGCGCCCCCGAAAGCCCCCACATACCAAAATTCAGCGAAATCGTTACAGCCGTTTCCGAGATCGCTGGTATAAATAAATAAAGAAATAAAGATATACAAGAATTGCTCGTTTAAATATATGAGATTCCGATAAAATTTTAAAAAAATATTAAATGTACAGATTTGACTCAGTTAGAATTTTATTATATGTATAGATAACCAAAATTAGTTACGAGGAATTATGCATCTTTTAATTGAAAGCGCAATGAACACCCAAAAATAATCCTTTTTAATTCTATTTACCATACCAGCTTTCATCGAAACCTTATTTTATGACTTAGTTACTTAAGCCGAGGATATATTTATTAATAATTTATGGTCCATTCCTTTTTATGAAAAGTACATTATAATTCCTATTGCTTCACTAATTAAAATATAACTTATTTAGAAAAATATCTAGTGTTGATCCTTCTTTTTCCGAATTTTTATTAATGAAGATTCATTTAAGCAAATAGTTTTAACATATATATAGGTAATTTATAAAACTACATGTCTTGACTGACTAATGCATCAATCCCTCGACAAACCGCTGTCCTAAAGTTCTAATATTTTAAAAAACTACAAAAAATATCTTATTTTTAAATCCGGGTAAAATCGGGTCAGTTTGCTAGTTATAAAGACTTTACCTTCAAATTAATGAACATATAAAGCATACAAGATAACCACTTACCCCTGTCGCATCCCACCATTTCGCAACGTCTTTGTCTAACCCATCTTATTTAAGACCCAAGTCATCCTTACATTGACAATCGTAGACAAATGTACCCATGATTGCGACCTTTCATACGGACCCCTTAATTACTGACAGCTTTGTACTTTTGTTTATGTGAAAACGCCAATTATTACAATAAGCGTGTACGCTCCGTTCGTCTCCACTGATGTTACTTTGTACGGGAAATGAGTTTAATGAACGTAATTAGCCAACTCTGAACATATTTATATTAAATAGCATGCATGTCTGTACGTTTTAATTTTAAGTCTTTGCAAGGCATTCAGAGATGAGAGAGATATATAGAATTGTATTATATTTAGGTATGTTAATAATTAAACTGGAGTCAACAGCCAAGCTATTTTGTGAGCTATTTTAGATTAACAAAAACATATAAATAAGAAATTACGTATATTGTTTTACTTCAAAATACTTTCCGCATAAATTAATTCATATCGAGATTGACTTAATTAAAATATTATTTTATATAGGTATAGTATGTGTTATTTTATCAAGGTACTAGGCATCTCACCGTCGTTCCGCTCGGGTTCGTCCCTAGTTACGTTTTAACGTTTAGCCTAGAGGCGAGATATTTTCCACCACCAACACCTAAATTTCATCAGAATCTGTCTAGTGGTTTTTTCGTGATGCGATCACAGACAGACAAAAAATCTAAAAACTATAGATTCAGCCTCTGTATCGATAATAATGTATATTTCAATAAGGTTTTCCAAAAAATATTTAATGTACAGATTCGGCTTTGTTAGAATTTTATTATATGTATAGATTACATCTCACCCTATATCCTGATTCTAAGCCAATCAATAGTATATTATGATTACAATAAACAAAATTTAACTAATGTTGGCCTTTCGATTACGTTATCTCTATGGCCAATAACATATCGCTGTTTGCGGATAGAATTTGTGTCACTATCCTATTTGAATACCTACTATGTAACATGACATAAAATAAGGATAAGAAATTAAATAATTTTCATTACAGTCATACTTGTATTGTTATTAGAGCGTTAACATAAAAGCATACAGCGGTACACGAAGGGTTGAAATCAGGGCGGGCGGTAATCAGGCGGTGACCGCGTAATGGCCCCTTGGGGACGGCCGCGACGACTTGAGACATTGCTTACTTAGGGCTGCTACTTTCACTTAATACATACTAAATAGTACGATGCAGAAAAATTAAAAAAAAACACTGAAGAAACAACCAACTGTTAGGAAAAAAATTTAAAGGACCTACTACGTTGGGCCCTAAAGTCAAAGTACCAGCCAACGAAAAAAAAATATGCACAACGTACAGCTCAGCTCAAGAATTTTTTACGGTGACATTGAATCTGTACAATCATTCCTATTGTTATTATTTGCTGTTTTATTCTCGTACCCGATTAGAATTATCAAAGATGTTTTTTTTAAATTAAAATTAATAATAAAATCTCATTTTATTATAAGTATGAACTATTAAAATATAATTAGACCTGTGTTTAACTATTCCAAGTAACAATGTACGGATATTATAAATGCTTTATTAATGAAGACCTAATTGAATTGACTGAACAGTTGACTGATTTGAACATTAGGTAATATGGTGTTAATGCACAAATATTATTATAGGTAATATACAATTATAATATATACATATATATATATATATATATATATATATATATATATATATATATATATAATAGAACATAACAATTTTTTTATTCATACACTAAAGCGCGTAAACACAAACAGAGGAGAAAAAGGCACTGAAATCTTTTGTCTTTGCTTTTTGTTTAGGTTTACAATTAATAACTTTTAACGTTATTTTACTTTATATAGGCAATACTAGAAAATTTGCTATAAATATTGTACCTAGATATCAAATTACTTTAATGTTTTTATTTTGTATAAGGTAGAAGGAACTCGAGCGCTATGTTTAAAATTAATTAAGATTGAGATCCAATATTATAATAAGTGTGTTTAAATATTTAAGTATTTATAATAAAATAAAATATACCTAATGTATAAAATTCTAATAACATTTCCGGTTCGGGCAGGTACCGACATGAAAAAATATCGTTTCAAGAAAAATCTTTTTAACTGTTTTGTTTGGTTAGCTGACTTATGTACATATTAATGTCACTTAAAAGTTAAAACTCAACCTTTCAAGTCCCGTGATATGGTCTGGAGGTGAAATTAAAGCAGCTTTTTAACTACATATATCATTTTAATGTTTTCTTAGAAGCGAATATTTGACATGTTGGGATGTTGTTTGTAACAACTATATATTGAAAAATCTGAAAAGATAGTTTTAATAAATGTATAATTTTATTTAAATAGCATGATAAAATAATTTCATAAAAATTTATCGAGCCGTTTATAAAAGAAACATGACAAGACACCATCATATTTAAATTTTCTTTTGCTATGTACCTACCGTTTATACATTTCCTCAATGCCGTTCATTTTTTTTAATTACCTTGATAAAATAGTCTTTAATACCTACATATATATAAAAAAATATTAATATCTAATTTATTGCTTGGCAACCCTAAGACCTGTAATTCTTAGGGAGAGTTTAAGACAATGCCGATGTTTATTCTTTATCGCAGCCGTGGGAAATTTACGCGTTGGGTGATAATTAAATATTTCCATTCATGGTGCAACGCTGCGCTCACTTAATTAAACAACCCTAAGCAGAAACGCGAAAAGTGTATGCTGTAGGTAATCCAAAAGCTGTATAATTTTAAGAAGAAAAAAAATAAAGAAAGAGTTTTCTGGTACTTTAAATTACGTATTTAGAATATTTTATAGGTTGTCAGTGTAAATATACCAGTGCATTAGCACTCATATAAATTGTTTGTTTGAACTTTACTTTTTTTTTAAAAACACTCAAATTAATAAATTGTGATTAATGTAACATGTTTTATAGGAAGTCATAACGACTAAAATTATTACTGTAATATGATTATCCTACCTATAATGATATCCTCCCTACCAATTTCGGGTGCGCCCGGACACAAGTGTACTCTCTATTCCTGTCACTCTCATACCCCGGGAAGACAATTTGACACGACCAGTAAGAGATCAGAGGAAGGCCGACGGCTTTACGTGCTCTTCAAAAACATTCGATTTCTACGTTCTATATAAAAAGACTCGATAAGCAAATTTGGCCCGACTCAGGACTCAAACCCAGGACCTCCGGAACTGCAGCCGTATGTGTTAGACACTAGATAATTAGGTAGTTCAGGACTTACCTATATCTATTATATATTTGTACCTTACTATATAGGTATCTTTATGCAAGAATGATTTTCGCATCATTCTACATTATATTGAGAGTACATGTCATCGTCTCAAAAAATCATTAAAGTTGGTAAATATGAGAGACTATGCACTAACTAAGAGCCATGAGCTCCCATCCCATTTAGAGGTAAATAAAAGCGCTACAACTTTCATCAATATAATTAATATTTCTTGTGTTTCATATCATAGTTATGAATAGCCTTTCTATTGCCTATATTTTCTCATTAATCAAAATTACAATATTTTATCGACTGTATTAAAATTTACCTATTAAATCATATGAAAGTATTATTTTACCGGTGGTAGGACTCTGTCAAGCCTGAGAAGTCCGACTGGATGGGTACCACCCCCTTATCTTATCTATTTCTGCCGCCAAGCAACAATGATTGCATTGTTGTGTTCCGGTTTGAAGGATAAGGTAGCCAGCGCAATTATAGGCAAGAGGCATATCATCTTAGTCCTCACAGTGATAACGTTCTGGTGGTTCTGTATTTTTGTTACCTAAAACCTAGTGCATGAACCGTAGGTGTTATGGGCGACAGGTATATGCTTTCCATCAGGTGGCCTGTCTGCTCGTTGGTCACTGAATCTCATAAAAAATAAATATTAAAATTATAATTCCAGCCATAGTGGTGTAATTATTTCAACAATTTAATTGAAGTATGTTAAATTCAACTAGATTTATTATGAAATGTAATAAAATAAAAATGATGAAAATTGTTTCAGAATTACTGAAAATATCGCGTAACATATGAAATATTTTCGACCGGATTCAGTATATTTTTGAAGTCCATCAAAAATTGACATAAATTACTTAAGGGCTGATTTATTAATCACCAGATAAAAATAATCTACCAAACTTGTTTGTTTTACTTTATCTTATAGTTAACGTGACATTTGGTTAAATTGATTAATCTATAAGAATATAGTATGTTAGTAATATATAACTAAACAGTATACATATAACGAATAGACGACGTACATATATCATATTCTATTTAAAATAAAAGGCACAGAATGCTAGTAATGCCATCTTGTGAAGCTTTTCTACATTCTGAGCACATTAGCGCCACAAACACACACATCTATATTTACCCCATAAACAGTTACTCACACAAAGATCCAGGAAAGATACTAAAAACACCCTTTTAAAAAGCTATTCGTACTCATCTTTTCATAACGTTCTATTAACAATCTTATTTTGTTAGTATAAAAGATGACTTTTGATTGGCTTTAATTGTCGCATGAGACTTTTTAAAGCTTTCAGTAAATTTTGTATAATATTTAGGTCTAATTTCGAAATGGTGTAAGTTTCTCGTCGAGGGGAAAATAAAAGGAAGTGTAAGCTTAAGAAGGTAGCTAGCGTACAGTTGTGCTCTTTTGGAAATAAGATGGTGTGAAGTTTGGTGAGTTTGTGTGCAAAGCATTGTCGATGTACGTGTGAGGGGTTGTATACGTGAACTTTCTTAGGAGTTTCTTAAGAAGGCGAAGAAAGCGAAAAGGTTCGCACTTGAAGGAGTTTAGTTAAAAATACTGACGACACAGTTCGAAGATCTTTCGCAAGAGGGCGCCCAATATTTTTTTTTACAAATTTAAAAATATTTTTCAATAATCTATGCTTATATTGATTCTAGTGTGAATTTTAAGCAGTTTTAGTAGACAATAAAATATATTTGATCAATTTCTATATTGTAATTTAATAAATACAAAACGTAGGTTCATTTTGAGTTAATTTACATAAATTATTCATTAGTAATCTACTTGTAAAGGGCGCAAAAAGTAACCATTACGGTGGCGAATCAGAATCGACACCTCTAACCACAGCGAGTGGTGCGACGCGTGCCAAACAAACCGATGACAAATCCTTCTAATTGCATTGTAGCAGTTACCACCCATTATGATCTTAACGAATAGCCTATCGTGGTTAACCGCAGAATCATTACTAGCGACCAATCACGGCTTATATTTTCCGCTATCTATTTTTCCGCGGGGTGAAAATCTTAGAAACCACAGGACTAACCGCAAAGGTCAGGTGATCGGCCAATGGGGATCGTAAATATAACCGCAAACCACGCCCATTTAACCACAAACCAACCACAACGCGAGACGTTCACTTCTCGTTATCGATTATCTTTAACCGATGTTCTTTTTGAAAATTACGTCACGCGGTTGGTTATTTATTGGTCGCCGAATATCAAGATATCGATAAGACGTTCTATTCTATTCATTATGTAGTGAATACCTGTGAATTGGTTATCATAGTAAGATTCAAAGAGATTATAGTCGAGTTATCAGTTAAAGTCAATCTATGGGCATACTAAGCCAACCCTAAACTGGTCATCGTCCTTCAAAGATGAAATATTGATTCACCGCGTTGTTGAGAAGGCGACGCACACAGACGCGCCGCGTTCAGACGCACGGACACAGCCGCGACCGCATTATATTCATAATGAATACAGCTATCCCACTCGTCGGTCGTCTTTGACTTTGTATAAATATATTTTGTCCCTTTCTCTCACCACTTGAGCGGACCATTCCCCCTCGGGCGAGAGGGACGAGTGAGGGTTAGGAGCTTGTCTTCGAGAGGTCGCCAATTTCTATTTCATTAAGTGGCGCGGCTGTAACCGCAGCGGATCGATTTAAGTTAAGCACCTGAAAAAATGTACTAATACTGAATCGGGGTTCAAAACAAAAATAAGAAAAATACTTTTTTATGTGGAATAATACAAGTACGTGATATGTAACAGAATATTTAACTACTCAATCCGAAATTTAATAAGCCAAAAAATATACCATGCATGGTAAATAGCTTTGAGGCTTTGAAATATTTAATAACAGAGTTCATAAGAAGCAAATAATTGTAAGGGATTTTGAATTGGATATTAGAAAATATATTTACATATACGTACAGGAATATATGTTATAATTACTGTTTATTTGTGTTTTGTACCTAACTATTATATTTTTACAAAAATCAATAGTTTCTCAATCCGACCAGTTACATTCAGTTATATTTTGGCCTCTTACCACAGTATATAAAAGCACATTCCCAAATATTTACATAACTTAAATTGAATACTGAAGAGTCTATCTAAAGTACATTTTTGTAAGTTCCGCCATTAGCGCGCACGCGCTCATATATTATTAACGCAGTCATACATTTACTTATATGTTCACATTATGTTCAAACGGATCTCCTTTGAAAGTCGTCTTATTGTGATTTGAGTGCGCATTAAACATTCAGTAGAGGACATGGCAGGGGTGGTACTTGCGTATTTGTTATTTATCTAGGTACATATTAAAACACCTTTTTAGTCATACTATGCAAGAAATCAAAACCTATATACCTATATTATATATAATAATCTCATGTAGGTCTGTATTAGTACAAACTTGCGAAAATAAAAAATATATACATATGTATATTTAAAACAGTTTAGTACCTTTTTCTCCTCTGTTTGTCAAACGATTTCTTTTTTTTTTTTGTTAAGTAGCTTTTGACGAGCTTTAGTGTTAGCAATAAAATTATTTTCATAAACTTTTTTTATATTGATTAATTATCAATATAAAAAAAATTATTCTATTAATATAAGTATTATGTTTTGTTTTGTTTGTATATTCTATGATGATTATGGTCGAATTTTGACCACTAAACAAGTAATAGTTTGAGAGAAATCCCACAGTTTTAAAGTACTAAGATAATTTAATTTTTCTCTAGTGCAAGGTGATTTACTAAAATTATGCCTATTTATTGTTATTATAATTATAAAATTATATGGTAGAGTAAGCCATAACGAACGTGGTAGCGTCTAATTGCATGTAGAGTCTAGTTCTTTTATAATTAATTTCTTTTGATTATTATTATAGCTTTACTAAATGTAAAAGTAAATACATAATATGTAATTTAAGTAGACAAAACAAACAGTATAAATGTTACTTATACTTATGTAATTTATAGTCATCATTGAGTACTTTTTATTCTATTTTCATGCCTTGTATATCAGCTACCTACTAAAGATTTCATAGTTGAATCAATATCTTCTTTTATGCTACTATTCTCGATTTTCCATACAAATTGTTAGCTTTCTTTACAGAATAAGGAAAATTTTATATAGTTATTAGTCGCTAATTTACATTTCTTGAATAGAAATTATGAATAACTAGCGACTCACCCTGGTTCTGCTCGGGTTTGTCCCTACTTACGTTATAACGTTTAGTATAGATTTCTCAGAAATGAGATATATTCCCGCAGTAAAAATTATCCTATATGTTGACCAGAATCACCAGCTATCACCATACCAAATTTCATCAAAATCCCTCCAGTGGTTTTTCTGTGATGCGGTAACAGACAGATAGACAGACAAAAATTCTAAAACTATAGATTCGGCTTCTTCATCGATAATAATGTCTATTTCAATAAGATAATACTATAATCTTTTGTTTTTTCAGCTTTAAGAGAGAGCATAATAGTAGTTTTTGTTTTAATTTTTTTCTCCATTATAATAAAATCCCTGAGCTATTTTTATTTATTAACATTTATTTACTTATCATAGTAATGATAAGTAATTAAATATAATTAGTATTCCATTAGGTAATATTTGTTTACGTTTTTAAAACATTACTGTTTGGCTTTATATTTAGTTCTATGATACATTATCTATACCTATTATTTATTAGTCTGAGGTTTACTAACGTACCCGTAACACGTACATATGTACGTAGTAAGTATACCTACTTTTTATATAATAGTTCTTAGACTACACCAGCCTTTAGTATCCGTTGAATAATGAATAGCCCGGTCAGGTTGGGACTCTTGAAATATATGTAAACCAGTTCCTTTACCGAATGCAGTACGATCTTAACATACATAATGTAAGAATCGGTACGTCCATTCGAAGATTTTTGTTTGGTAATTCATCTCATGTTTGAAATTTTAAATCTAAATGTGTAATATGCTATGTATGTTTGATCTTTATTTTTATGTTTTTTGTATAATAGAATTTATTTACATATTATTATTAACTAGCGACTCACCCTCGCTTCGCTTTGGGTTCGACCCTTAACAAAAACAAGGGAACCGTACATTTTTCGGGATAAAAAGTAATCTATGTGCTATACCAGACTATAATCTATCTCCGTGTAAAATTTCATCCAGATCCGTTAAGGCGTTCTGGCGTGAAAGAGTAACAAACATCCATTTATCCATACTCAAACTTTCATATTTATAATATTAACTAGTGACTCACCCTCACTTCGCTCGGATTCGTCCGTAGGTACGTTTTAATTTTTTTGAGATGAACCCTAATTCTTTTTCTAAAATAAAAGTAGCTTAGTTACTCCTTATAATATCAGCTATCTGCAAGTGAAAGTCCCGTTAAAATTGGTCCAGCTGTTTCGGAGATTAGCCGGAACAAACACACAGACAGACAGACACATTTTTAAAAAATTGTGTTTCTTATAAGTACCGTATATAATTCCATATGCATTTAGTATAAAGCTGTTATTTTGACATTACAAACAGACATTTCAATTTTATTTATCGGTATGGATAAGGATATTAATTAAATTGTTAAAATTATACTTTGAAGTTATTCCATAATATGTATGTATGTGTTTTGAGGATGTTTAAAATTAACATTATCATTGAATTTAACAGTAACACACCGTCTATATCGCATTATTGCAAAAAATATCATTATGGTACATGATTATTGTGTGAAATAATAATTTATTATATTATACCTGACTAGATCTGCGTAAAACAGCATGGGTAGCGGGTTTGAGGTTCGCTAGAATTCACAAACAGTACCTATTAATGACTTTATATCAGTCGCAAAATAGATCTAATAAAAGAAACATAATTTAAGATATAGCAACACAGGCTTAAACGCAAACATGCGCTAACAAGCTTCAAGAGGTCGTTTACAGCCCTTATATTAATTAGGGAGAATATTTTGGGGTTATTATTTGCGTAATAAAGCCTTATTTAGCGCCCCCCTCTAGATGAAATATTAGCTATTGAAGTGAATAAGTAGCTACTGAGTACCGTTTTCACTTAATTTTTAACTCTAAAATGTAAAAATAATGATACTACACATTAAATAAACACAAAAATAAGTAAATATTTTTTACATAGGAAGTGTAAATCGATTCGTCTTTTTAAATCCTGAAAGTCACATCGGGTAAGATTCTGTGGAGGGTAGTTGAACGGAAATCATGGCCCATATGTTTTAATACTCCTGATTTATTATTTAATACTCTAATATACAAATCTAATGTTATTTTGTTTTCTAATGGGTAGGAAAGTGAAAAAGACATAAAAACATTCAAACACTTTGAATTCTAACGTCCATCGAGTGTCAATCGACTTATCGTGTGGACAACTTGCTTTGGACCCGATAGGCCCGTTTTAACACCTGCCTATATGGGAGGACTATACGGCATACGTTCGAAATGGTTTTATTTTGCGATTTGTATCAACAATAGATCACTTGAAATTCGCAGAAATAAATCTGGTTAAAAGATGTAGTTACCGTACCAAAAAAATTTTAATCAGATGTAATAATTAAATACCTATGGTGTCCGTAGTAAAAAAATCTCTTTTTAATTAAAAGCATTTTCGCAGTCGGGTTTTAAAATGTTACTGTATGCTTGTTGAGTGAGTAAGTTTTGCAGTTTTACTATGACACATAAAATGGAAATACATAATAGGTATATATAATACTTACATATTTCTTGCTATTAAGTATGAACATAAATAGATGTAAACATAATTTTATTAACTAATAATTTGTTACAAAATATGAACAGAGCATGCCTTCAAAGCATTTTTTTACAATCCCTCTATTAAATAAAATTTGAAAAACAAATCTAAATCAAATCAAGCAATCCTTACAGACACAAAAAGTCGACACACGCATTATTTAAATACAATGGTCGTTCGTTAGGCGGCCTCAGGAGTTCGATGCAAGATTTAATTAAATCCTTCCCCCCCTCTTCCCTCTCACTCCATCGCCGGCAATTTCCTAGAGGCCTGATTTATTGTCGTGAGGCCGCGAGCCGCCTGCAACCTCTGACGTGGTAAAGGATTGTGGCTAGTTTTTCTTACAGGCAATACATATTATATTATATTCTCATGAAGTAATGTAGATATATAATATTTTTATATATTCTATTTGACTTGGTCTACTAAAGCACAAATCAAAAACTTTAGGTATCCGTTCATAGGAATGTTTAAATTAAAGGATTGCGGCCAGTATTCCTTACAGGCAAAACATATTATAAATATTTTCTATTCTATAAAAATCCTTTATACTATGTACAATTGCTTCGTAATGTACATTATAAAGGATTTTTTATATATTTTATTTGCTATTGGTCTACTAAGTCGCAAATTGAAAATTTGATCCCTACATAGGAATGTTTGAATTAACAAAATAACTTTTTCACCGATTAAACCTTTTTTACCAATAAGCCTAGCTAAAAAAAATATTTTATGTGGAGAAAAAAAAGTGTCAAAGATGTTTGTTTTTTTTTGTGCATATAAATTAAATACTTTATTACATAGTAACAAAATTTTACATTTTTTTGCCCGCAGCTCTGCTTACGTCATAGGTAGGTACATCAATAAAGAGCCTATGCTATGTGATTATCTAAGATATAATGACCTCCATTTTGAATTCAAATTCAAAATCATCAACCTATAGAAATACCTTTCAGATTATCGCAGATAAAAACTCAGTTGAAACAAAAACACTAACAATATCTGTAATAGTCTGTTCTATTAATCTATTATAGTGCACGATATTATTTAAGGCATCACTATATTTAACCCTTGCCTTCTTACTTCGTAAAAAATCAAAATCGAAATCCCAGACTACCAAGTCGGTATAAGTGTATTTCCTTGTCCAGCAACACCGGAATACTTTTTCTCGCAGTATATTAAGACGGGATAAGTTCATCCCCACGGCCAACAGCCCGGTAGGGGTGCCTATGATTTATAGCCACCTGCTACAGGAATGTCTGTAAATTGACTTTTTAAAGAGTGACTGGGTTTTGCTGTATATTTTTTCTTTATTTAATAGTTAAATTAAAAACTATTATTATTACTATCTATACAAAACTAATTCAGATTCCAAAATATTTTATTTATTTAAATAAAATATTTCGGAATCTAATATACTTATTTATAATATATAATTTTGGAATTTAAATCTAATTTATCCCACGGGAACCGTACATTTTTTCGGAACGATATATAGCCTAAAGCCTTCCTCAGTTAACGGACTATCTAATGCAAAAATAATTTTTCAAATCGGATTAGTAGTTCCTGAGATTAGCGCGTTCAAACAAACAAACTCTTCAACGTTATAATATTAGTATATATTACGTAACAAAAAACTCTATACTTTATATATGATACCTCTGTGTATGATTTTATATAATATCTTTTTATTTCACTTATATTATTTATATCTAGATATTATGTACTCTTTTGCTTTTTATGTTGACTGGAATAAGTCCACATGTGGGTACATGGGTTGGGTAACTCATTTCTTTTGTAATTCATATAATAGATTTAATAAAGTTAACAAGAACTTCTAATATTTTAAAATAATTAGTACGTAGAATAAACAAAACGTAAAGGCGACTTGCTAAAGAATCGAGTTGTTTAACAGGGAGGAAACATATTCTAAGTTTTTGAATCCCGCGCACCGCTTATCAAAGAGCCAAGTTTTGAAAAGACGTGAACTTTATTTATTAGACAGCGAACTTGGAGCCCATATTATCCCTACTAATTAATCAGATACAAATCTAAACAAAGTATTAAATTACGACGCAAACTCCGTAACGACCTTAATTAATAGCGATTTTATTTTGTTTATAAGAATTATTAAACTAATGCTTAATTTTGAAAATAAATACATCAAAATAATTAAGTCTGTTTTGTAAGTACATATTAACATAAAAAAATAGTATAGAATTCAAACATGGTGTGTATTGAAAGATTGCATTAATAAAACCTTGACAAGGTAGAGAATAAATAATCTATATATATACATATAATAAAATTCTAAGTTGAATCTGTACATTAATATGTTTCTATCTTATTGAAATAGTCATTATTAGCACCGATACAGAAGCCGAATCTATAGTTTTTAGAATTTTTGTCTCTCCGTCCGTCAGTCCGTCTGTCCGTTTGTCCGTCCGTCTGTCTGGGAACGCATCACGGGAAAACCACTAGACAGATTTTGATGATTTAGTATGATGATAGCTGGTTATCCGGATCAACATATAAGATACTTTTTACTGTGGGAAAATATCTCATTAATAAACAAATATTGAAACGTAACTAGGGACGAACCCGACCGGAGCGAGGGTGAATCGTTAGTTAAGAAATAAACTACTACGTTTTTAATATATAACTAAAAATAACGCATACCTACCTTGGTATAAAGAAAATAGACGTAACTTTACCTATTTTATTTATCAGTATATTTGATAGCAATTTTCACGTTAGATAACAGTATCACACAAGTCATAAATAATACGACTGTTGAGTTATGGTATCGTCTCGAAGGGCAATAATAAATCTTCGGGGTGGACAAAGAAATGATAAATATGACAGTATGTGTGAGGAACGAGAGCAGAATATATGTGGTGGACCCTAAACTACAGAGTGTGAGAATATATACAAGTGTTAGCTTAGCTATATTCCGCAACTTTGCTTGTGCACAATTTTTTTTTTTTTTTTTTGGAGAAATTAAATTACTAGCGAATTATTTTTTATCCCTGGGTGTCTTTTGTAGCTATAATATAATATAATAAATTATGTACAGGCAGTACCTACCAATTTTTGGCGTACATTGAAATTTTATTATTAATACCCAATTTGATTTTGTATATTTCACAATGATACACAGATGAATAGAAATATAACTAAGCAATATATCTAAATTAATCGCCTTTGTAAAAAAATCAATAGGTTTGTTTTTGACCTTTGAGTTCATACAAAAATGCTAAAGCGAAAAGCAATTTTAATTTTTTTATTTTCTCGATTTTCCGAGCAAAATTTCTCATATTTTCTCCAAAAACTATTTAAACTGTTACGGAAATTAAAAAAAAATTCAAATCAATCTAGCGCTAGCTGTTCTTAAATGATGTGCTTACCAACCAAAAACATTTAATTTTTATTTAACTATATAAAATATAATATATATAAAATATATATAAATACCAAGCATACATAATAAATTCTAGAGCAATTTCGAATTAGACACCAACTTAAAAGGTACACTAGCAACATTTCTTGAATAGCTTAACGATCTTATTATAAAAGACAAAGCGCAGGGGGTCTATCCGCAACCAAGGATACTATTACTGCACCGCCCGATTGCTATTAAAGGATTAACGTTGGGTACAAAGTGATGGCATTTTGTTCTGCCCCTTGTCCACTGCCCGCCACCCCCACCCACGTCTCGACCCTTAAGACCTTTCTACATTTACATAGCTTTTGCGAGCTTAGATTTTTTACAGTTCTTAAAAGATAAAGGATGGATTTCCTTTTAGATTTCTACTTTGTGCTTTAAATTTATGTACATATTATGTACTTTATGCTAAATATTCTGCACAGAATGTATGTTTCAATCGTATTTGTTAAAGAAATGATAAGAGGTAAAATAATAGTTAACTTACACAAGATGACAATTTTTCATGTTCCGCATTCAACTATAGTGATATTCACATGCTCTCTAAAACATATTCTATAAGTATCTAAGTACTAATTATTAAATTTATGTTATTAAGCATAATATATGTTTCCAATAATAATAAAGATATTATAAAATATTAGGGTCCGTCCCTAGGTACGGTTTAGTAAATAGATATATACCTTTTATAGTTATTAGCCAGCGTCAGCTATGTCAATTTAAAAAAAAATGTTTTCGTGTATTTTTCCGATGTTTTAATAAATATTTATTTTCACTAATTTTCCAATGTTTTAATAGTTATTCTACTCTTCGTAGTAAAGACAAATCCAACAAATCAAAGATCATAAAAATCTGTCCACGATTCAGCCGTTCTTGAGTTATACAATTTATAACTAACCCGACTTTGTTTTATATATAGGGAAATACATTAAAATAGGTACATTAAATAACATTCATAATATATTCCGCTTTCTATTTAAATCACTCATTTATAGTGAACACGTACATACAACAGTTTACTTGGATTTTCACAAAAGGCAACTCTTAGCTTTTCCTGCTATTTGTAACGAGATTCCATGAACTAGACTATAAGGTTCTGCTAAGAACAGCTAAAGTTTCACGCGTGCTTGTCTCAGTCTTTTTGCTAGGAAGCACTTAGATCTCGCTTTTACTTTAATATTTAATGTTAAGCTTGCGGCAGGCAGCTCTTATTTAGGATTTTAAACGTGAAAAACATTATTCCTAGATGACCATAGTGGCTCAGTGTGGTTTATGTCTGATACTGTCTGCTGCGCTGAAAATCACAGGTTCATATAAAGCATTTTTTTCTATAGACACCAGGATCTTAACGAAGCTGCAACTAATTACATTAATTCAAAACCCTGATTATTTCTTTGAATTTGCTATCACCTCACGCAATCACTTCTAATGCTATTTATATACCTGTACCTAGTATAAAATATTATAGATACAATCATTTAAAATATAAATGGGAATAAAACCATTCTGATCAAAGATTACGTATTTATTTGTAATACATAAATATATTAAGTTTTAACATACATGCACATTGTACATGTAATAATACGTCCATTTTACTCCAATAATCCCTTACCTAGTACGTATAGAAAATGCCGCCGGCGTATTAAATCGACGGCCGTCGCAACTCGCAACCAACTAGTTATAATTAAAAAAACTTTTTATGTATATACTAATGAACTATTGACCCGTCCTTACTTTCCTCAGGGCATTAGTTATAGAGTATAGAGTTTTTGCAAAATGCCTAACTATAAAACAAATAGTCTAAGCACTTTATAATACTCTTATCAGTTTCATATATAACTAACCACGTAATTATATTTTGGAAGTTAATTTAACTTATTTCTATATATGATACCAATCTGAAACTTATCAGTAAATCAAAACCGACAAACACTGTAATTATTACCAACAAGCTGATTAGATAACGGAGCTAGGAGACAGATAGTGAAACTCCTCAATGACTCTAATTTCGGTTTATTTCCTTCGTTTTTACAACACATATATATTAAAGTCGGTCAAAATCGAGCTTTTTAGTTTTATAAAACAATAATTATAATAGTAAATATTATTATAAGTATATAAAAATTACATAGTCCTCAATTCCCGGTGACTTAACAGACACGCTAGTAATGCCTCGATCGCGCCGCATATCTTAAATACCGGGCAGTCATCGGCACGCGAGGAACGCCGCCGCCACCTGAATTCTGCCACCGTAGATCATGGCTGTAATTTGTATTATTAATGTAATGTCATACCTGTAGTTTACGTGATAATTATTTGCGTAGTATGATCTTCGATCTAATGAGGCTTAAGGTGAGTTCACACTTTAGTTGTTCCACTGATTTTCTTATAGTAATAGTCTTTGTATCTATTATTTTGTTTAAAAGATAACAATAGATTTTTTTAAAAGAAATTTAAATGAAATTTATTTGCTAAGATTTATGGTTTCACTAACGACGTACCCTCGCCTCGCTCGGCTTTGGCACTAGGTATAAATTTAATTACTAATAGAATATGTGTTACTCCAGTTAAAAACATATCTGTTTACTAAACTTCATCCATATCGGCCCAGCAGTTAAGTGGAAATAAAGTAAGAAACATACACACGTCATGTAAACTTACATTTATAATTATAACATGTGATTATTTTTCATTCCATTATAGAGTTGAAGTCGAAATTTTAGTTTAAGTCAATGTACCTACATATTGCTAAAAGATTACACATGAAAATCAAACAAGAGATTAATGGAAGGTAGTTAAAAAGATATAACCTAATTTATCATAACAAAAATACAAGTTTATCTATATGTCAACAAATATATCATAAATCAAGGCTTAGTACAAATCAAGCTATTATCATGATGAAGTGTAATTATCGCTATGTTTGCTCATCATTAACTAACATTAAGATGTGCCGACGCCTAACAATGCGTAAGCAATATGCATAATAAGCACTAAATGCTTAGCCAAGTTATATAATATAACATACTAATGTTACTATAGACTACAATTATGTGTATCAAATTAGTAATTAGTTGAATATGATTAAACAATGGCGATCTTGAAGTTTTAAATCTGAAAACTGGTCATACAAACTAAACACAATTAGACTTATTTCATTCCAACCAAATTTCAATAGGATGTGACCTAAACAATCCTACTTTTATTATACAAAAGTCAGAAGAAGAAAAATTTAGAATAAAGATTTCTCTAAAGGTACATACATACGGACCTATACCTAATTTATATTTTCATGGATTTGCTTGCTCTTGACTAAGGGATTGAGTATTCGCATGAGATTGATGAGATTCACTCTATGTAAAAATCTCATGCAACTCATGACATCAAACTTGTATGTATTCATTCCTTTTTGACATCCCACTGCTGGGTACGGGCTCCCTTCAGCACGAAGGGAATCAGGTCATAGCCCACCACGCTGGATAAGTGCCTGTTGGCGGACTGCACATGTCTTTCGAAAGCTTGAAAAGTTCTCTAAGATATGCGAGTTTCTTCACAATGTTTTCCTTCACCGTAAGATAAGTGGTAATCATGTTGGAAATAATTCGCACATGAAAATATCAGAGGTTCGCGACCCGAGATTTAACGGCGCTTCACTCTGTTTCCCAAACGAGCGTGTTACTACTGGGCTACCACTGCCTTAAAAACAAACAAACTTAATCAAACCAATTATGAAGAACGATGAAAACAAAATCTAAATTGAATTGATTAACTTAATTGTTTATCATTTGAGAGTAACTGGACGAACGCATTGAGAAGTCAAGTATGTGTCAAAATAATATATTTAAAGTTGAGTACCGTCGTCAGAATATGATATTTCACTTCATAATAATGTTATTCATAATTTTTTTGTTTTTCAAATTATATTGAAAAAAACGATATCTCGAAGGGTTGATTACATCTTGAAGTAAATAATAATTATAGATAATATGTTGGGACATTAATACACAGCACCATCTAGTTCCATGGTAAGCTACGAGGCCTGTGTTATGGATATCAAATAGTTGATATACTACACATATATAACTTTAAATACAAACATATTATAAATATAATACGTATGTATCTTGAAGTAAAATCAAAGATAGCTTTTTTGGTCCTTCGAGTGTATTCAAATGAATATGCAAAATGTTTATGAAGTATTAAAATAATCATATATACTTAGCAAATATCTAAATTTGACCAGTCAAAATCCTAAATAGAACATGTAGTACAAATTTTTTTCTTGCACGCACCTAATCTGTATTTCCAAGGAATAAGGTATATAATAAACAATACCCAATAGTATATAGAGACTTTATTGGTATGATCACGGACTTGTCACGTGGTATAGCATGGACGAGGTATGTATAAACTTAGCGACGTCCGCTGCAGAATCAAGATATTATACTAAACTTGACGACGCTTTCGTGTCCTTTATTATAAATTTAGATTTGGATTAAATCAACTAAAAGTGTCCCTTTAGACCAGTTAGCTTTCTACAGTCGATATCGATAATAGAAAATTCATAATAATATATGTACTCATTTATAATTTTATATACAGGCTTATAGGTCATAGGTTATTTATGTATGTACTTTCATTGAAATCTGTTCAGTCATTTCACACACACAGTCGCACGATGTGTCGATTCTATATATTTTTAAGTTTATATTATCGGGTTCGTCCCTATTTACGTTTTGACGTATAGTATAGATTTCTCAGAGATGAGATATTTTCGCGCAGTAAAAAGTATCCTATATGTTGATCCGGATAACCAGCTATCATCATAACAAACCTAATCGACAATAATGACTATTTCAACAAGATTTTCTACAAAAAAAAATTGTATACAGATTGGACTCAGTATTTTATTATATGTATAAATTATTAAAAATATTTCCAACTTATCACAAATGTGTATATATATATACATATATACCTATATTTGTAATCACATTCAACGAACATAATTTCACTATGATTGTAACCAGTGTATCATCAATATTGTGTAGTTTTTGCATGCTCCCGCTGTTTTACAGTTGTGTGCCAATATCATTTTTCATGTGTCGACATGGCGTCGACAGGTGATAGGTGTTACACAAATATGTCGCTGGGGAGCGTCGGCAAAATTCCATGCATCGGCCGATTGACTGTCGAATCTACCCCTAATTGCTTTTACTAGATAATAAAATGTATGTACGCTTAAGATAAATACATATATGGTAATTTATTACATCGACTCATGTAAAGTAACATCATAATTCAGTAATAAATTAAAAAGAAAAAAATTGAAAATTTCATTTTGTCAAATTGTCATCCTCTTACAATTATATTGCCCTTAGTACAAGTTTTATCGCAGTAGACATATGTTAGAAGTGTTAAGAGATGAATAATGCTATCATACATATAATAAAATTGTAACTGATCGCTGTCTGTACATGGAAGATTTTTAGAATATTTGTCTGTTTGTTTGTGCGTTTGTGCGCGCTAATTTTAGAAACGGCTTAACCGGTTTGGGTGCGATTTCACTAATGTATCGTGATAAGCCTCACTTAACATTGTCATTATGTCAATTCATAGAATCACCTAGGAACGAAACCGAGCGAAACGAGTGTGAATCTTTAGTTAATAACAATTTTTAAAAATAAAAATATCTTTTTTGGTTATCTTAGCTTAAACATTTTACTAATTTTTTGTTGAAGACTTCATTTCGATTAACTGTTCAGCTGTTGCAGAGATTATCCGTTACATACAAACAAACAAATATTACTTCCACACTCGTCTCGTCATAGAATAGAGTAGATCCCGATATTAGCGGAAAACAGATATCGGAAGTGCTTCTTTCACCCTTCAATTTAGCAAAATGAGTACATAAAACGGTTCTCTAAAATATATTATGAGAAATATTAAAGTATAGTTACGAATTAGACGTAATTTCATACGAAAGATACATATTTCGTGCTCAACCGTCGTTTCGCCAATTTAACAGTAGAGCGAGCTCAGCCACCCCTCTTATAGAAAAACTTGCACACTTAACGAAACAGCGTTTTGTGACCGTTGTCCGAACTAAGCACTACGAAAAATGTAATAAGAAATATGGCATGTTTATTCAGATTCTAACAGTCTTTTTTCATAAAATTGAAATCATTTTGCAATAAGTAACAACCCTATTTCATTATAAACCAATTAAAGTATACCTATAAATAAAGAAGCTATTGATTTAAACGGAGTATCTATTCTTCCTATAAAAGGACAAGTAAAAAATAATTATTCGTCCTTTAAAAAATATAAAAATATAAGGAAGGACGAATAGACTATTAAATAAGTAAGTAGAATGAAGCTCGGCTCAGCTCGATAGGTAAAATTTTTCTTTTTTGCTGCCTGTACCTAAAAATAGATTTTTAACCTTAAAAATTCTTGAACTTAAAAATCGTTGGGATTTAAAAAAATAAGTTCCGAGCTCGGTAGGTTAAGATTTTTTTGCTAATCGAAACTCCTTCCTCCGCCTCCTTCCTAAAATAACTTATTTTATATAAAAAAAAAAAGGGTAAATATTCGTAAAAACCGAATATTTTTTTTTATTCATCCGATTATTATTATCGGATGAATAGCAAGAGTCGCCTTTATTTATTATTCGTTCTTATATTAAGTACAAATAGCAACAGCCTTATTTAAATAGCACATTATAAAATAATATATTAAAACAATATATTTGTAATTAAAGTTATACTATAAATAGTTATTTCAAAAAGATATAAATGTTATCAAAATTGTTATTGTTTAGGTATCTAGGCTATAACTAGGTAATTAAATTAAAAATATCCTAGATGTTAGTGTATAACATGATCTGTATGATCACCAAATTTCACACACAATCGTTCACCCAAATATTTCGTTCGTTTTGTTTAAAAATTCGTATATACCTACATATGTATACCTGCCTATTATTATTAATCTAAAACTTTCACCCATGACACCATTCACATTTTTTATTTATGTTTATTTGATCTCTTCTTAGGGTCTCAAGGTAATGTTAAAAAGCCTATAACGTGCAACAATAAATAGAATAAAACAATAAATAACACTTTATTTACATATGCTTTAGATACCGACTATTGTATAAATTATGTTTTTTTTTTTAATTTAACAATTTAAAGTTTCCAGACTCCGAAACATAAAATAGCTGTTCAATTAGCTGATATGATCTGTACAGATATAAAGTTTTCTAGTTTATTTCATTCAATTCAGGCAACCTCTCATACTAAACCCTTTAGGTACCAATCGTCAAAGTACCTTTTTATGCACAATGTCTTCGTAGCTCTTAGTTGTTATTGAGTTAAACGCTCGCCTGCACATAAACAGGGAGATAAAAGACGCAGAATTAATATCCATCACTACAATCTGCAATGACGCAAAATGAGGGCGTACGGGAGAAATGTTTTGACCTTTGATGACCCGACTTCGAGTATCATTTATGTGCGTAATTATTTATATGGCTGATAAAATATAGTAGATATTATTTTTATAGATAGCAAAATATCAAAGAAATATTTATTGAACTAAAATTAACATTTTTATTTTCATAAGTAAACTTTTTTTTATAGTAGAGAAGATATTTCATATTTTCTCTCGCAACCTATATAAAAAAGCATATGAATAAATGAATTATTCATCTTTCTGTTCTGTCTATCTTTTCTGTCTATATCAAAACACTTAGTGTTGAGAATCTTGCTTACTATATTAGAAGTACACATACCGACACCTTAAATCAGGATTTTAGATATATGGAACAATAACATTTAATTTTAAAATAACTCATTAGTACTTACGTTACAGTGTCATTCTTTACAATGTTAATATTACGACGAATACAAAGATTAGCCCAGGGAGAAAATAAAATCCGCTGCCTCTGGTGTATTATTATTACCAGTCCCATACTCGATTACAATTATATTAATTGTAAAATTTATGTTAAATTACTACATATATACAACATATAGATTAAGCATCATGGATTTAAAATCTAACAGCAATATTTATGTAAAAATAGGCAAAGTCCCGACCCTCTCGTCAAAGAATTTGGCAGTGAAATTAAGTTTTCAATGCGCGCTTTCCCATGGGGACAACGTTACTCAAAATAGATGTTGCCTTACATGTAGTACCGTGTAGGACATAAGGGTCCGTAGTGGATGTCTTAAGTGGCTGAGAAAGGGCTGGCGGATATTTATATTCCCAATATATCCGAGAGGCTTGCTAAGTTGAAGACAACTTCGAAGTTGTTAGTTGAAGGGTTCCTGTGATACGTGATATTTGATGATATCGATTTGAACAAAACTTTAAACTTAGGCTTCTAACTTTGTGTGATACTTATATAAATTGGGAGAATGTGATATACTAAACAAAAACTTATCGACACTTTCTCGAACAATAATACGATTATTTTGATTGCAAAAATAGATATTTCAGTTCAATGAGATACTACAATCAAGTAGCATTAATAAAATAATCATGTGTATAAGTTCAGCATAATTTCTATAGATTAATCTGTGCGAATATATCGATACGGGGTATAATGATTTATGATGTTTGTATGTATATATATGTATTGAGCCTTTTATAATGTTTCACTGCTGGACACTGGCCTTCCTTCTATGTGAGAGGATAAGGCCATAGTCCACCACGCATTCGAAATGCGGGTTGGCAAACTTCACATGTCTTTCGAAAACTTGCTAGATTCTCTTCAACATGCACAATATTTTCCTTCACCATGTGACAAGTGGTACTCATGTTAAAAATAATTCAAACATGAGAATATAAGAATGACTATATGCGAGACCCGGGATTTGAACCCACTTCACTTGGTTGCCCAAGTGACCGCGTCACTACTGAGCTAACACTTGATCATAAAATATTTATATTTATAAATAAGACATACACATAATTTATAGATACCGTACTTCAATCAATCTTTGAAAAACGATTCCACAAATAATTTCCCAGTCACTCTTAGTATGTTAACGCAATAAAACAGTTTAATTTAGTCAACAATGGCGTTCACGTCGGGACAGACGGTGATGGAACTGTCTCCAGGGCATTGAATCATATAAAAAATGTCACGTAACAGGTTAATGTGATTTTCTCAGTTAGATGGATGGTTCATGATTCTTATGTAAATAATCAAGAAACTACTATTAAACTGATTTATCTTGTCAAAAGATCAATATTTTTTGACCTCGTTTATATTTCTTAGTTAGTCGAGGTTGTTCTTTGACTTTTGTACAAAATATATTCCCTATTAGTTCAATAGTAAATAAACTATTTTCTTCTATAGCCAAAACCACTAACGAAACTCGATAGGAGTTTGCTTTAAATCTTAACATTTTATTAATTAAGAAGCATATTAAAATATTTTTTCATGTTTTATTCTACATTATGTAACTTTATGTAAAAAAACTACTTTATTTAGAAATTTAAACAGACAGAGCTAGGTAATTTGAGATGTCTTTTGTCACAAAACGTCATAGCGCAAGCTTTTATAAGGTCTCCAAAGCCCGAGCCGGATGAAGTATTACCATATTACCGTTTCACCGTATTACACAGTATTACCGTATTTACCCACTCGCCGCTCTCTGTTTACTTAGTAAGGCTCTCATTTAACAAGTTAGACGTCCGACAAAGCCGCGTCTCATTTGTATAATGCTGAACAAATATGCAAATTTCTTATATCATCCCTTTTTTCTATGATTTCTAAAAATAAAAAAAATCTATTTTAATTATAAAAAAATATATTGTATTAAGCCCTTTTTAACGTCCCAGGCATATCCCCCACGCTGGCCATTTCTTTCGAAAACTTTTTCTCAGATATGCAGGTCTCCTCACAATGTTTTCCTCCACCGTAAGGCAAATGGTAATCATGTTAGAAATGATTCGCACATGAAAATATCAGAGGTGCGAGACCCGGGATTTGAACCCGCTTCACTCGATTTCCCAAGCGAGCGAAACTGGGTTACCATTGCCTCAAAATTATGAATATAATATAGGTATATTACATATTAATATATCGCTATTGTCGTGGAATAGAAAATGGAACTTAAATGATATTCCTATTTACTATTTTTACCCGTATGTCATGAAAAGAAGCATAATATGCCACTTTCCGGTGAATCCACTATCTCTATGAACAAAAAATATATATACGGTCGAATTGAGAACCTCCTCCTTTTTTTGGAAGTCGGTTAAAAATCACATCGTTCGGTTGCTTTTCTGCCGCACTGAAGAAAAAAAAACTTACGAACTAACTTCCATAAAAAATCTTAAATACGAGTAATATTAGGTAATATTATAAATATGAATACATATTCGTTTTTATAATATTAGCAAGTAGCATAATAATACCTCTATTAATTTAAAAATGAATCAGAAATACTCATAGACTGAGCTTAGCCACTTAGATAAGTCATTTATTACGAACTGCACAATACATACGTATAGGACATTGGCGCGTCGCCGACAACGCGTCCGCGACAATAAAATTTCACGCAACATAAAGCAAAAACACGCCCCACGGTTACATCTCCCGACCACATACACAAGACCTTTCATATTTAACCGAATGTTTCTAAATCACATCAGTTTTCAGGGAAAAGAGGAAGATTGAGGTGCCATTTATTTTGGTGGATGAAATACATTCTGTAACGTTATTGCGGATATTGTCAAAGTTCTACGGATTTAGAGATAACAATGGAAATGGAACTATCAAAAGTATCGTTACAGGTTAACGTTTGCGCATAGGTACGATTTAATATGGAATTAATTTATTTTATAGCACTCTACTAGCCTGTTATATTAACTAAGCTAATAGCTTATTTTATCAAATATTTCATAATGGTCCCAATGTTGTTATGAAGTACATCTTAAAATATAAGGTTTAAGATATTTATATCTTAATATAATTATGTTAAGAAATAAATAAAAACAAAACACTTTAGAATATAGTTTCTGAATATATCAATACAGTAGCAATGAGCTGAGATACGGGTCACTACTTATTATTAAAAAGTATTAAGTTCATTATAAGTAATCAAATGTGCTTAAAAGTATATTATAATGATACTAGTGACTTACTCTGGCTCCGCTCGGGTTCGCCTCTCGGGTGGACCACCCTTATCACTTAGGGATATGAAAAATTGTTTACGTCTTATTCTCAGACCTACTGAAAATATACACACAAAATTTCATAAGAATCGGTCAAGCCGGTTCAGAGGAGTTTTGTTACGAACACTGTAACATAAGAACTTTATATATTAGAAAATTTATATATATTAAATAAAAAGATTCTAGACTGAAAATCTAAAAATAATTGAACAGAATCTTCTCGTATATCTCAAGAGAGCGGTAAAAACCCAGCCGAGCTAATCAATAAAGTGCTCTAACATCAATATTTGACTGAATACAGCCCCGCCTTATTACTGTCTAACGAGGGCAAACATTAAAATTCTACGAAAACAAGTCTCCTCGAACATTGAATAATTATTAATATTTATTTATTATCTTACTTGTAAGTCAATAAAGAGATACATACAGAATTAGTATATAGATATATGTACATATATAATATACATGCGTTATTTATTATTATTTATTTGATTATTATAGTACTACTAATACAGCATTTTACATAAGTGGACCTACAAAACTGTTTGCACAGTTTGCATATGTAGCAATTAAGTATAATTTGCAGATGAATTGCTTAATGACTGTAGATCTTAATTAATTAGTCACTTCTATTATAGTAGAAAATAATTACTTTTTTACTAGTCATAATCCGTGAAACATTTAAGTAATCAGACATGTATGAAATACTTACGCCGGGATTCGAACCTAATAACTTTGTACTTCTGAAAATATACTAAATGCCTTATATGTTACGTATACGTAAATACATGTGTAATGAAATCTTGCAATTGAATTTTCAACACAACTAGTTGTCTAATTGGCTCGGCATTAAACAGACATCAGAAAAGTAGTATAATTGAGTTTTTAGATAGCGCCTTAGATTTTATTATAACAACTGGCCAAGTGCGGGTTGGCGGATTTCCCATGTCTTACGAAAACTTGATAGGTTCTTTCAGACGTGCAGGTTTCCTCACGATGTTTTCCTTCATCGTAAGACAAGTGGTAATCATTTTGAAAATGATTCGCACCTGAAAATATCAGAGTTGCGAGACCCGGTATTTGAACTCACTTCACTCGGTTTCCCAAGCGAGCGCGTTACCACTGGGCTACGTTAATTTTTAAAAATTAGTAAGTTAATTATAAAAATATATTCAGTAATTTTAAAGCTTCTTATACAATATAAGATATATGTACATCCAAAAACTAAAATAATGTTGATATTCTAAAAATAAGTATTGTACTTTACTTCTATTACATATTTGATGGTAAATTGGGTAATAATATAACAAAATACGTCTAAACTACGTCTATGATATAGAAGGCGTTCATTGGGTAATCCAATCACTGACACATGCGTTAGTCTAGTAAGGCCGTCTCTACATAAACACTACAGCTCTACTCTAACAAGGTGGTATATATAGAAGGCGCTGGATCGTACTCATTACGTAAGTCAATCACCGTGAGAATGCATGTCAGTATATGGCTTTATTGAAACATAACAGCATGTGAGGGTTGATATTAGAAATTAATGAAAATCGGTTGATTAGTTCATGAAGATATCCAATTGGAGCAAAATGTATATAGCAAGTATAAGTTAAGAAACTTACATATTTAATACACATAAGTACTGAAATTCAGTATATAATGAAACAAGTGTAGAAATACTTTTAGATTAAGATAAAAAATGCAGAACGAATTGTAATGTTCATGGTACAAGCATAATATATACATATGTGGTAGCTTTGCCCCTTACGCCAGAGGTCATGAGTTCAAATATTTTACCCAACAGAATAAGTTTACTTCTCTAACTCTTTTTCAGAAAGGAGAGTAAATATAAGTAACTAGCGACTCACCCTCGCTTCGCTTCAGGTTCGTCCCTAGACAAAAACAAATTTATCCCATGGAACCGTACATTTTTCCGGGATGATATATAGCCTTCCTCAGTTAACGGGCTATCTTATGCAAAAAGATTTTTTTAAATCGGATAAGTAGTTCCTGAGATTAGCGCGTTCAACTAAACAAACAAACGAACTCTTTAGCTTTATAATATTACTAGCGACTCACCCTCGCTTCGCTTCGGGTTCGTCCCTAGACCAAAACAAATCTATCCCACGGGAACTGTACATTTTCCGGGATAATATATAGCCTATAGCCTTCCTCAGTTAACGGGCTATCTAATGCAAAAAGAATTTTTCAAATTGGATTAGTAGTTCCTGAGATTAGCGCGTTCAACCAAACAAACAAACAAACAAACTCTTCAGCTTTATAATATTAGTATAGATAGTATAGATTAAATGGCGACGTCGCAGTAAAATATTACAATATACTATAATAATGTATACTAAATTTCGCTCAAACCGCTTTTAATGAACGCGCTTACGAAAAACATAGGTACAGACATTCAAAATTTTGCATTAATAATCGTAGTGTGGTGTAATATTAAAAGCAACTTTATATCTTCTAATTAATTTCAGATAATCCTGCTTGACCCAAGTCTACCCATTAAAGCCTACAATTGACAATGACGCAGGAAAGATCGCTTAACAAAAAAGATATCCCAAGGGATGAATAGTTGTACATTCACGGGAAATTTGAAGGACAGAGAATCTATAGAAACGCCACACTGTTTTTCAATTCATAGAACTTACGTAATACATATACTTAATTTAGTACACTGAGTAATACATAGACTTGGAGTATACATAGACTACTGTTTAAGACCTAGGCATGCACGCAAGTGGAGAAAAAGTGAGTCACTAGTTATGGCATATTTGTTAAACCAAGCTATGCTAATATCAGCTACTCATCATAACATCAAATGCCATTTTTAAATTATTATAAATTAATTGTATTAAAATGTATCAAAGTTTACAATCACTTCTAGGTATGGTAGCGTCTCGAGTTCCGACGCGTCTCGGCCGATGGCGTCGGCGTGGGATGTAATTTGAACAAATGAGCGACGACTACTGAACCAAATTAGATTCCCGCCGTCGGACCGCCTCGCCCCACTCTCCTCGCAACCATCGTACACTACAGATATTTTGTGCAAATATTTAGTTGGTACATATAACTGTTAATTGTTAAATTATATTTTGCACTCGTGTTTGCTATAATAAATATTGCATTTGACTGAAAGTAGATACTTCTTGTAACTTTTAATAAAATATAGGCTATTCCTCAAGAGCTGTCTTATGTAAATTTCAAAAAAATATCCATCGCTTAAGTTATATTTATAGTGATATTAATGTTAATTACATTAATTTTTAAACAATCATATGTACAGTGTACATCTCATCAATTTAAATGAACTGGTTGTTCTCGGTACATGCGCAAAATAACTTTCTATCCTTTCTTTCCTCAATATAATATAGCTAAAATAAAATCATATATTGTACATTTACAGTACATATCTAGATTTCAATTTTAAAGTCAAGAAAGAAGACCTAATCTATACATATAATAAAATTCTAACTGAGTCGAATCTGTACCTTAAATATTTTTTGGAAAATCTTATTGAAATAGACTTTATTATCGATACAGAGACCGAATCTGTAGTTTTTAGAATTTTTGTCTTTCTGTCTGTCTGTCTGTCTGTTACCGCATCACGGAAAAACCACTGGAGGGATTTTGATAAAATTCGGTATGATGATAGCTGGATATCCGGGTCAACATATAGGATACTTTTTACTGCGGGAAAATATCTCATATCTGAGAAATCTATTTTCGTTGTAGGACTTATTATAATTTAAGTTATTTAATAAGGTTTAGTAAGTAAAGTCTACCGTGTGCGCTGATCCTAGCTCGTCTCATTCGCCTCACTCGCCAACAGATTACAGCACTCGGCCACCGTGCCTGCCGCTATTTGTAAGACTACACAACTACACAAAAGATGTACAATCTTTGAATTTTTTATAAAGCTATTGTTCCCTTCATCGTACGCCTTGGTTTTGTTTGTACTGGGATGTGGAAGAAAGAGTTTTATGTAACTACAGAATGTTAAACTAAAAAAATCTATGTTAAAACGTAGAATATAATAAGTTACAAAGTGAAGTTACCGTACCAAGTTCAAATAGTTCGCTAAAATGTTACTAGTGCAACATCCTAAATTGTTATAAATGTTCTGCAAAAAAGCGCAGTCTCCTGATGTAAATCAAATCAAATCAGTATTGACCGAATGCAAATAAAACCCTGTTATCCGGTGTTTGAACAATGTTCGGAGAAAAGGCCGCGGCCCCTAATCAAAAAATTGAACTTTCAATAAAGGGAATCATTAATTCTACTTAGAGAGGGCCGTAAGATCCTAACGAACTCCGCAAGAATCCCCGGATGTTTTGTCGGATAATTATTTGAAAGAAGGTGCCCGGGGGATTTTTTACAAGACTATTAGGTTCTTAGTAGCTGGCTGCTGCTTGTTTAACTTGCAGCAAATCAACTTTCTAATAGGATTTTCTAAACTCTTACTAAGTACGGGTACTTGCCATTACAAAGAGATATTAGAAATGTAAGGAACACGTTCACTTCTTAGTTACTAAACAATGCAACCACGAAAAATTTGACATACAAACGATATATTTACCCAAGAAGATAACGTATCAATTTCATTATCAAAAACACAGCGCTCATCATGATCGAATGACTGTGCGACTTTACGTAACGTCTTTGGAATAACAGTATATCGATTAAAATGTATCTAGTATTAAGCACTAAAAGACGTCTCTAGCTTATGTGTTACTCTTAATCATAATCTATGTATATACTAAATTTCAAATAAATCTGTCACCAGATTTGAAAAAATAACAAACATATAGGTAGGTGTATAGTATAAAAAATACAAATCTTTTAATTTCCCATATACATAAAACACACAGCTCTAAGCACAATCACGGCAGATAAACGACCACAACAAACGCGGGATCGGATCCCGGATATTGATCCGTTATTTTTCTCAGAAGCTATTAGAGTAATGCAGGCAATCCCCCGACAAGCTCGGCCGGCGAGAATTAATGATGTCCCTTATTGGAAGCACAATTTTTTGATTCCACCCATCTCCCTCTATGTCTTTGTCATAGAGTAAGCGGTATCTCAAGCGCTACTACTAATATTATGGTAATATAATTTTCCTGTTTAATAATAATTTTAATTTATATAACATATTATAATAAAAGTACCTGGGCGACCGAGCTTCGCTCGGAGTTCTTGAAAGATTGTATATTTTACATTAAGTGACTAAGTGTTACTGAGAAAGTTGTATAGATGTCGCGATAAGAACAATTTTCTTTTTAATTTGGCTTAAAAATAATTTTACATTAAGTGACCAAGTGTTACTGAGAGAATTGTATAGATGTCGCGATTAAATTTTGCGTAGAATAATGCATAAGAAAAACGCATGAAAACTCGAAAACACGCGTTTTCCCAGACATATGACTAATCTAGATCAATTTTTCGCCCCCGAAAGCCCCCATATACTTCAGTTTCAATTTCAGCAAAATCGTTAGAGCCGTTTCCGAGATCGCCGGTATAAATAAATAAATAAATAAAGATATAAATATACAAGAATTGCTCGTTTAAATATATAAGATTCTAACTGAGTCGAATCTGTAAATTAAATATTTTTTGGATAATCTTATAGAAATAGTCATTATTATCGATACAGAGGCCGAATCTATAATTTTTAGAATTTTTGTCTGTCTGTCTGTCTGGGAACGCATCACGAAGCCACTGGACAGATTTTGATGAAACTTGGTATGATGATAGCTGTTATCCGGTTCAACTTTAGGATATTTTTTAGTTTGGGAAAATATGTCATCTCTAAGAAATCTATACTAACCGTTAAAAAGTACCAAGGGACGAACCCAAACGGAGCAAGGGTGAGTCGCTAGTAGTGACATAATATGGACAATATAGGAAAATATATGGAATATTAGTAAAAAATATAATATATGAAATAGTAGATGTGCGTTATA
The DNA here is from genome assembly GCA_033884665.1 of Argynnis bischoffii washingtonia. Classification (NCBI taxonomy): domain Eukaryota; kingdom Metazoa; phylum Arthropoda; class Insecta; order Lepidoptera; family Nymphalidae; genus Argynnis; species Argynnis bischoffii. Next base: position 9,137,298 of record CM066624.1, on the reverse strand, counting down.
TTAATTTAGCTAACATAGCAATGGAATTAATGGTAATAATTATTTCTTACATAAAATAATTAATTTTTATAAGCGATTTTATAACAATTTCCGTTCAAAATTTTCCAGGATTATTTTTTTGTTTTTGTCTTCTTCGACTTAAATGACATAAAATAGGAAAACATATCTTTATATATATATATATATATATATATATATATATATATATATATATATATATATATATATATATATATATATATATATATATATATATATATATATACTTTATATATATATATATATCTACCTAAATATTATTCAGTTTAATTTATGTACAAATAAAATTCAAAAACGTTTCAATATGAGTATCTGAAACATTTACATTCTTTGTTTCGCCGATGGCATAGGAAGCCAGCGACAGCGTTGTTTACACGAAGCCGATTCACATTAAAACGAACCCTACCCGCTTCAAGGCATTTCTTATTTGTACAAGATTTTATAGACACTGATGTAACAAACAATATATTTGACCAATTCAACGTGTACAATTTATGAGCAAGATATTATTGATAAGACAAAACTTTGACTCCAAAAAAATAAAAAATAAGCAATATTATAAAGGTGACAAATAATAAAAAAAAACTATTTTTGTTTTATGTACTAATTAGCGACATAACAACGCTCCACTCAGGTGCATCCCTTTTTTTAACGTTGGGAAATGCATTTAGACACGAGGTGTGGGACTGACTGGCAAAGCCAATACTACCCACTAAAACCCAACGGAACGTCCCCCGTCTTAATGGGGCGTCGCAGGATCGCTTACGCACTCAAACACGACGCACCGACGGCAGGTCTGCCGAAGCAGACCACAGCAGCCATGGGGTTACTCCAATGGTACACTCTGCTATAAGAGAAGTACCGGAGCAACCCGCGTGGCACTCCGCCCACCGAGGTGAGCCAACTGCCTGTGCGTTTCTTGGCTTCGCGCCCGGCTAGATTGCCGAGCACTACTGAGCCCTCCCACCACGACAAGGTGAACACATATTAAGGGGAGACTATATGTTATTTCAGGTCATAGTATATCTTTGTATTAAACATCCAAATTCGTCCAACGTAAAGGAGTAACAAACAAACACACACAAACACATACAAACTTTCGTATTTATAACAGTAGTCCGATATCAAGTTATACATTTCTATTTTTGCGCTCGAGACTTGCCTTGACTTGAGTTTATATAACAATAAAAATAGTAAATAGTTTCTTAGACAAAACAAATATAGCCAATAACTCCTTAATTATTCTTTACAGACAAACAAATATTTTTAGGTCCTTTTCGAAGTGTAAGATCTCAAGTTATACGTTATGTGAGCTTAGGTCTAGCTAAGTCTCCAGTCAAACATATTAATCTTAAGGCAAACAATGTAGTGACAAGACGCCGTACATTTCAATTAGTTGGGATGTCGACATTTCACGCCACTATCTTCGCGTAATTATGTTAATTACCAACTGGTAATCGAACTTCGAACCCTCCCCTTACGTGAATTAAATTAGAATTTAATGTATTTTTACTGTATTTATGGATACTAACAGCTAACGTATTACATCTAAAAATACATCTTTTGAATTGTAGTTTTATATAAGAAAAAAATATTCGATTTTTGCCTTTTTTATTTAAATGACAATTAATGCTCTATACCGAGTAGGTCTCTTACTAAAGAACTATTGTTATAATTGCTATGATTTATAATTTTTAAAAAGAATATATACTCTATACATTGCAATACAAGCATCATACATAATTAGTCAGAATAGGTTATTATTTTATTTTTATAAAACCAATATAACAAATTAGGCTATTTTAATTACCAAACGTTTTGGTATGGAAGTGTTATTTTATTCCATTCTCTACTTTTTACCTGTCACATAATCCCGATTAGGAATGTAAAAAGCGACGTAGCTAGAAATTGCATGTCCATTTCAATCAATCTCGTTTGTCTACAATTAACGGGACTGCGCTCACTGACTGTTCAAAGTTCAACTGTAAAAGTTTTGCTGTACCTATTCTATAACTTTTACACAATGTTGGGATTTAAAAAATAATACAATTTACATTTCAATATGCTTTGTAATTTAAAAATTTATATATACCTAATATATTTTATCTTGATGTCATATTTTAATTTTATTTACGTTACGATAAATAGGTAATAAAAAGAAGTTAATCTCTTTATATTTCGTTTTCAATTTGACCTGCTTACTGACTTAGCATACAAACAAACAGTATATTATAGCAAAAATAATACTGATAGCATGATAATGTATATATTAAAAAATATATCGAATTCCAGAATAATCCCGCGTGGCATCATGATTGCGATTGCAGGCGGACGCGGACGCAGTTGACGCGCAGTTTTCTGCCCGCGGTTTTCTAATCCGAGACCGAAATTTGTTCACATTTCAGTCACTGCTGAGAGCGGTTTATTTTATTTACTACTACAATAGAACTGAATGAATTGTAAAATAATATCTGTATTAGCTATTTGAATTTTTTATTATTTTTAAATAGGTTATATATGAAAACTTTTTTGTATAGTATCGTTTTTATTATCTGTTATTTATTTTTCTATATATAGTTACCATGGATGACAAATAATAGTTGCAAATTGTGTAAGTTACTTTATTCCACCGGAAACTGATATTGGTTCTATCAAAATGTTCTTACTTCTTCTTTATGCTCTCTGCTAAATTTTTCCTATTTTAATATAATATTAGTATTAAGCTATAATAATTAGTTACTTAATATCTTTCAAATGAATTATACTATACTATATTTTAATAATCTATACAAGTCCAGACAAAAGTATTTTCACCAATTATTCAAAACCTGCTTATTTCCTTCCTTTGAAGTTTTCTTTACTAGAGATAGAAATTTGACACAGGTTCCACACAAATAATATCAAATGCCTGTCGTTAGAAAGGAAAACCGCCATATAACTATGAAAAAAAAAAACATAAAGCAGCATAAAGAGGAAAAATAAACAAAGTAAAAAGTATCGATTAGGTACGTATTATACAGTAAACTGTACTGTCTAAATTTTATCTGACATAAAGTGTCATTTGTCATACAACCTTTGAAATAGCAACATTTAAAATAATCCTAGGGATTATTTAATGAACTAAATTTTAAGTAATTTACATTGAATAATTAAATTTAATTAGAAAAAAAATTCAGTTAACGTTTATATATTCAATAAGCTATAAATAATGTTTTAATTAAATAATATCTTCTAATGTTATGATTTCATAAATAATAATGGAGTGTAGTCAACCACAACATATCCCTAGTGTCTTTAGGAAAATTAAAAATGTTGATTCTTTTGAGGAAATAAGAAAAACCGATAGCTGTACACAAACAAAATTTATGCGTCCAAAGAAAGGTATTTCTTTCTTCCTGCTGTTCTGTAGATATAAATACACCACAATCTATAATAATATATTTACAATTGTAGGTAAATATAATATACGATGTCCCAGTATACGAAGAAGCTTGAGTAAACAAATTACTCCAACGGAAAGACCGAAAAGAAGGAAAAGTAAGGCTTCATTAATTGTAACAATGGTATTATAAAAAGCTTTGTATATCCAAAATCTAAGAAGTCTTGTACTTTAAAAAAATAAAATTGTAGAAGTTATAATTATATAAAAATATGTGTACGGATAATTTTACTAAAACTGGTCTTCTCTAGATATTATAATACATATATAGTTTTAAATATGAGCGAAAACATAGTTGCGTTTCCTGTACAATTCCATAGTCCTAAAAGATGATAACATCTGGTACAAAAAAGGAGTATCTGGGAGAAGGATCGAGCGCGGGATAAATATCACATGTTCAATTTTAACGACCCAATTACAGACGACAGCCGAAAAATTTCTTTATACAAAACTATTTTGTCTGTATACAGGACTCGAACCCATTACCTTTTTATCTCCAGTCGTATCAGCTACAGAAGCAACGAGCTAATCATTTGTAGATAAAATAGATTTGTTGTTTTTCAATATATCCCTTTACATCTTTAAATAACAGAAGCCATTTTCTACTTCTTTATAAGTATTTAAAATTATTTCAGTTCTATTAATGGATTGGAAAAGATTTCACAAGCTCAATGTAATAAATTCGTTTATGGATGAATTGGAAAGAGACTTTCCAGCCATTTGTACGGTATCCGTTATTGGTAAATCTGTCGAAGGGAGGAGTATCAAGGTATTGTAGATTCTAATGAAAAAAAAAAATAAAAAAATAATAATTTTCTTCATTAACTTTATCAATTGAATTGAAATGAAGATTTATAGAAATACGCATTGCGTTAAAAAGTCCAAAGCTTTCTTTCTGCGTACGGTTTTCAATCTAGATTGCAATAGCTTTACTAATAAACAGAAATAGATCTAGTAAAATTATGCTACAGTTAAACTATACACTGAAAATAGTTAAATATTAAAACAAAATTTAAAATCCGTTACTTTACAATACATAAGTAAATATTTTAAAAGGAACTGAACTTATCCAACCCTACTGCCCCTTCTATTCCTTGTATTTATTAACGACTTCACTAATAATATTAAAACATGTAAAATTTCTTTATTTGCTGATGACCTAAAAATTTATAAAACAGTGAAAAATTCATCTGATATGCTGTCATTACAGGATGATTTAAATGAAATCAGTCTTAAGTGTAACAAAAATCGTATGTCTCTTAATGTGAAGAAATATTTCTTTATAAAATATTCCAGAAAGCTAAAACCGTTTGTTTCAAAATGTTAAATATAGATATAATAAAACATATTAATCTTATTAGAAAAGAAATTTGCTATATCATAGTTATTTTATCACTAGATGTTAAAGATATCTAACAGTAATGCGACCAACGACGCAGTGTGGCTAGACGCAGCCATTCACTCGCGGGAGTGGATCAGCACCGCAGTCGTCACATACCTCGCCGACTACATCGTCCGGAACTTTCAGGAGCTCTCTACATCGATAACTAATAAAGACTGGTAATAACAATTGTATTTTTAAAACCAAACTAAAATTATTAGTTAGCTATGTTTTTAATTAAGTATTTTTTTTTTTAATGAATTTTCCGATGTTTTAATAGTTATTCTTTTATTCGGGGCGGAGACAAATTCAACAAAACAAAGATCATAAAAATCGGTCAAGCCATTCTTTCTTGAGTTATAAATGGTGTAACTAACCCGACTTTGTTTTATATATATATATATATATATATATATATATATATATATATATCTACAAATGTAAACAAAAATACGATGATTTTACTTGTAGCCATTGAAAAGTCATCATATCAGCTTAATAGCATCAATTAGCCGTAATGTCATTTCGCGGAATTATAAAGTTTCAAATCGACACAAAAACTAGAATTGGGTTGATATTGATTTCCAAGATATGATAAAGTAAGTTGCAAATGAAGCTAAAAAAAGCTTTAAAAAGTTTAATTATAAAAAGAAGATTAATTAAGGCATGTACCTACAAATAAGCTCAAAAGATATTATACATTTCAATACCTAATAACCACTCCATATTGAGCGTAAATATTTATTTGCATAATACAAAAATTCAAACAACTGCCTACCTGTGTGCTTGTAGATATAATTTAATAGTAAATAGATACTAAACTGCGAAACGTCCAATTTTATTATGATGTACTATACTTATGATTATATCCTAGCTAACATTTTATTTTACATACATACATAAACTATACATATTTATTGCTAATTTTGAATTCTAATTTAAATATAGAGCTATGAATTCTAGGTATATAGTACCAGTGTTAAACCCAGACGGCTACGACTACACACACACGAGGGACCGTATGTGGAGAAAGAACCGAGCGCGCCACGAGGGCGAGTGTGTTGGCGTCGATCTTAATAGAAATTTTAGGTGATGTATTGATCCAATAAAATATAATACTAGTAATGCTAGTGCTAAACTTCTTTAATACTTGAATTAAAAAAAAATTGTTAATTAACGACTTACACTCAAGATCTGAGTTCGATTTTCGTTATGGGTACATATTTTTGGGCTTAAGAACTAATACGAAAACAGAGTATGTCATTTCTACTCTCTTTGTCTAAACAGTAAAGAAAACTTATTATGCAAAATGCAAATAAATCTATTTCCATAGTAGTTTTCATATAGTTTTATTTCGTTTGTAGTTATGCGTGGGGCAATAATGGAGAGGAAGGTTCTTCCGATCTGCCCAGCAGTGCATTTTACAGAGGACCTACACCTTTTTCAGAACCCGAAGCACTTGCTGTCAGGGTAATCAACATTGCTTAATTTTGTAACAGAAATAAATATAAAGAATTCATTAAATAAATAACTGGTTTTCAAAACTATTTGGTAGGTTTGCACAACGTTTGAATAAGGCTAATTTTATATTGTTTATATAGTAATTGTATAGTAATCGCTAAAATTTAAACTTAACTCACATTACATGGCCTCATTTATATACCCGAAAGCTTAACTCGGACAAAACGTTGTAAAAAGCGATGTTTTATTTATTTTGTATGAGCATGTAGATTATTTATGTATAACATTATTTTTAGGACACCATTTTAGGCTCGTCAACACCTTTCAAAGTGTTCCTATCGTTCCATAGTTATTATGAACTGATAATATTCCCCTGGGGCTACAAGGCGGACCCTTGTCCAGACTACTTACGTTTGCTGGAAGGAGGTGCGGTAATGGCCAGGGTAACATGTCCGCGTAAGAATCTAGTAGATTAGTCCTATTGTATGTAGTGTTGCTATTCACTCTCAAAATAGTGGCATTATTGTCAGAAATACTATTATTTGAGTATTATAACTGTATTAGTTGAGTTCAACAACTTTTAACGGACAGACAAATTTTTTTAACTATAAATTTATTCTAATTAGTTTAGCTAGTTTTATTACATTAAATAAAATAGCCTAGTCTTCGCCTTAGTATTTATTTGTCCAAACGGCCAATACTTGTTTTATATAATGTAGGTTTATAGATAAAATACATTTGCATGGCTTTATTAAAGTAAAATTTGTATTTAATACCAATAAAATTAACATTTAAAAGTCAAGTCAAACCTAGGCGATTGAGCTTCGCTCGGATTTTTTTTTAATCGACTTCTTATTATATTGTATTTTAAGGTCACCTGTGATTGACATTCTTGCACCTTGGCCGCTTGACCACGATGCTTATGCCCGAGTTTTAGAAATTATAGAGCACATTTTGAATGGAATAATGCGAAAGAAAACGGCGTAAAAACTTGAAAACACGCGTTTTCTCAGACATTAGAGTAATCTAGATCGATTTTTCGCCCCCGAAAACCCCCACATACCAATTTTCAGCGAAATCTTTAGAGTCGTTTCCGAGATCGCCGTTATAAATAAATAAATAAATATACAAGAATTGCTCGTTTAAATATATTAGATTAGATAGATAGATAATTTGTATTAAAAACTCTTTTGGTAAATTGGTCGTTCGGACAAATATGTACTGAGACGACGTGATGGCTACTAGATATACATATATGTATGTATATACCATGTGAATATATACGAGTTTATTTCAAAATCACTTACATGTCTCCTTTAGATCAAAACTCAGTATATTAAAACTTAGCTTTACAACAAAGGTCACGATATAATTTATACGGATAATCTCTAAAAGTGTTTTAATTATTAACGCTGGGATAACATTTTGCAGGCAATTTTTGATAGTAGCGGTATGATATACAAAGTGGGCACCACAAAAGACATGACGTACTACGCGTGCGGTACAAGCACGGATTGGAGTTACGCTATAGCTAAAATTCCTTACTCGTACATGATTGAACTGAGAAGTAAGAAATATAGATTTAGACTACCAAAGGACCAGATTTTAGATACTTGTATAGAGATTTGGAATGCTGTGAAAAGTTTGATGGATTTTGTTGATCAACCCGAAAAGTCTAAACATTAAATTGTAAACGTATTTTTTCATATAATTAATATTATAAGAAAAGAGCAATTTATATTAATTTTTATAATTGGGACTGTCATTGCAAAATGAGCTTAATCTAGTATAGACATTGTGTTGTTTGTTTTATTTTGAACGTACAAAATCTTTTAATAAATTACTTTGAACTTCGAAATTGTTTTAAAGATATAGATTATGCCATTTATGCACTGGCAACTTCTTTACAAATATTTAATATATAGTGACAATAAACTTCAATAAATACTTTAAAACTATAAAATATAACTATTATAATGTATATAATAAAATCGCATACGAAAAAATATCATATATTTTTATTATAAAACATAGTACAGTTCAAACATTTCTTTCTATCCACAAAATCTGCTAATGCCTTAACACCGTTGTAAATTTCTCTGCAACAATCTTGTATTTCATCTCTAGGCAATACAAACTTATGCTGTCGACTTCTTAATTCTATAAGATATGAAAATGGTATACGAGCTGTCCCGTAGCTCCAGTCGATGCTTGTACCGGCAGCTACGTACATGAGGTCCTTGAAATTGCCAACTTTGTACATGCGTCCATTTATATCGTAAATAGCCTGTGGAAACGCAAAAATTAGTGCACATTGATTTGCTATTTATAATATTTTTTATATGTACAAGAGAAGAAAGTAGTATTGTTAGGATTACTAAAGTAAAATGAAATTTAACGAAATTTATTAAGTAATATTTCTTATACGTAGTAGTAAAACAATGGCTACGATGATACTGCAAAAGTACCTATAAACTGCATCACAGACATCGACGCCCTACAGAAAAGAAAGTACTACAGAATACCTATGTACCAAAAAAATCTAATCAATTCGTGAGATCAGTTCCTTCTAACATTTTCAAGAATTATATGAAATTCTTAAAAATGTTTGGCAAATTGTTTTCTTATATTCTTAAATTGCCATTAATTGAATTCTTAAATTACCATATTTAATAGTAATTGATTCGTAAAATTTGAAAACGCTCCTTACTTACTTTCGCCATAGTTGTTCCACCTTCGAGTAAGTTTACGTAATCGGCGCAGGGATCCGCAGAGAAGCACCAAGGGAAAGTTATAACTTCACTGTACGCGTGAAATGTTAGGAACATTTTGAAAGGCATAGCAGAGTAAAGAATGAAATCCTGCAACGATAAAGTTTTTTTTTAATTATAATACAAAAAATATTTTTAATAAAAAAAAATTCAAATATAAATTGATCGACCTTTATAGCGGAAGTTTCAGGTTCAGAAAAAGGCTCAGGTCCGCGAAAATTATTATGAGTGGGATCCTCATGAGATATCTCGTCACTACGGTCCCAATAATATCTAAAAAATAAGCAAATTAATATTGAAAATATTATTCTTATATACTTACAATAAAACATAATAAAAAAGCTAATGTTACCCAAAATTTCTATTAAGATCTACACCGTAATAAGTGTTTTCCACTTTTGCTCTATTTTTTCTCCACATACGGTCAGTTGTGTGACTATAATGGTATCCATCTGGATTTACTACCGGAAGAAAATACCTAAAGGAATGAGAATTGATAAGAACTATACTTTTGAACTTCTACTTATTTTTATACATTAGCTTTCGCCTGAGGCTTAACTCATATGGCATGTGAATAAAAATAGCCTCCGAGAGAGTATAGATTTATGAAAGCAGACGAAATTTCAGAATCAGTTTAGTAATTTCTATCTATAATTAAATAACCTGACACACAAAAAATAAAATTTTTACCAGCTAATAATTAATGTAAGGTAAAATATTATGCTTTACGCCCTGGAGTAAAGTAAAGAAAATGACTTCTCTATTCGTCACTCTGTTCTCTGCTCTCCCTGAAACTGTATCTACTTGCCTTCATTTCATTTTATATTCCTTTACCACTTCATTACAATACAAATATACGTAAAAGAAATATCAAATTCAATTGATTTGAATTTGTAAAGTAGATAGATATTCATAAAAATAATACCACTGTACTACGATGATCAAGTATGAATAAATAATAAAGATATAATATTATTAAACACTTACCAATCTTTATTAGTAATACTATCGGGAAGATTATCAAAATTTTTAGCAAATTGATTTGCTATATACGTGACAACGGAAGGTGCAATCCACTCGCGGGCATGTATACCTCCGTCAATCCATACACCGGTGTTGCCAGCATTACTATTAGAAATTTTTAACATCTGCAAAATATATAAATATCAATTTTGCTTAATTCATACTATTAAAGATAATTTTTTTGCCCATATTCTATAAAATGGCATAAAAATAAAAAGTTACGAAAAGACTAGATATTCAAATAAACCTTTAAATCCCTGCCTTCCACTGACTGGCCGATAGAGGATACTGTACACGTAGACGGATACTGCACTTCTAGGCTATCCATGAAATTATATATTACACGGAGAGGATAAAAGTCTTTCCAGTCCAAGACGCGTTCTACAATATCGAAAAAAAAGGCTTTGTATTATTAGTGAAAGTGTGTATTGGTTTGTCTGTCTTTCATGTAGCAATGGTCAATAAATTAATGATTTTTTTATAAACAAATATTTAAAGACATAGATTTTAACATCCTACATACATTAATTAAATGATTTGAATTGAATATAGTTTTCTCCAACATTTTTATCTACAAACGAGTCTTGTAACAAAAAAAAACAACAAAAATAAGAAGAGCTAATAACAACAGAAAAAATTGCATATATATTTAACACTAATAAATCTTTAAGACAGAGTATTTCGTGTTTCGCGTATAACCGAGGCCTTACTAGGAGATCTTGGTCTTGGGCCAAGGACGTTGATGGGGCTTTTATTGCGCGATCCATTTGCTTCGGTGCCTGTGACGTCAAAATGAATATCCCTGTCACGTAAAAGCTTCTCCACTTGCATCTTACGGTTTGCATCTACCATGACATCCATGGCACTTGAACGCTTATTGCAAATGGTAATCGCTGAAATAAACAATAAAATTTGTTTACATTTTATAAAATTGAAACCTTAAGTAAATATTTGAACTTACATCCTTTATCATGTAAACTTTGCAAGAATAATTTTTGACCTTCTTTTATGCATTTTACGTCCCATATTTGGTATCTTACTGCCTTTCGTGCCACTTTTATTAGGTTTTAAACAGGGATTTAGAAAAGTAGGTATATTTTTAGGTCACATTGAAATTTTAATAATTTTGACATTCATTGACATTATATGTTTCAGGCAGAGATCTTAAACGGAAATACAACTACGCCTGTATCACTAAAAAGGTTTTCATATATAATTAAATTAGTTAAACATTTATTACTGGACAGATTGTACTATTATTATAAGTATTGTATCCCGGTGCAGTTTGCAATTGAATACTTAAGTGCAAACTTTAAAGTAAACAATGGGCATGTAATCAAGAAGGCTCAAAGAGCTAAGGCGCTAAGAGCCGCGCCACCCGCTCGATAATTAGATGTAATCAGATATTTTCAGTAAACGCCTTGCCAACCCTCGCTATGCACTCCCTTTTAATGAAAATGTCGTACTATTTTTCCTCACATTGTACTCACTTCAGAAAAAGCTAAGAGTTAAATAATTTAATTATTAAATATATTTGGACAACTAACACGAAAAGTATCGCAAATTAGTAAAATAATATAGAGATAGCAGATAAATATATGAACGTATGTATGTACATATATGTATGTGACTAAATAGCATTAAAACTTCTCCCACATAGGGTTGTGCAAACAATTTTCTTAAATTATTATTTTTTTAGTTTTAGCAATGTAGTACATAATGACTTTCCATCTTATTCTGGAAGTGTTAATAAAGATTATTTTAAGTTTTTTTTATGCAAAATAGATTATAGATAAAATCTCACTCCAAACTTTTCGTTTTCCTCCAATGGCAACACTACTGAACTTTATACCGTAAAGAACTGTTCTTATTAAAGCACGAAGTGCAATCTTTAGAAAATATAGAAAATAAAATATATTTATTTATTTTTTATTTAAGAAATGAGAACCAATAGTAAGAGCAGGTCTCATGGTAACCCGCTAACCAGACGGCGGTCCCCCAACGCCCCCACCCAAATGTCGCCTCGACTTCGTCTTACACACGTTTATCTTTTTAATTGCGCCTCCAGCCTCCCTCTTGTTACTCGCTTGTTAGATTTATCGTGATCCCCTTTTAGTTATTTTATTTTTACTCTAAAACTGACATTTAGAAAGATGCCTAAAATAAAACTAAATGTATGGACTACATTTTTATACGAGAGCTTGTTAAAATTTTTCGCTGATGGGTTTTCAGGTAAAGTTTATATTATATAATATTGATAATTTAATATAAGTGCAATGGTTTTTTGTAGCGGAACAGCCATACTGAGTTTAAAGGTAATAATAGATACCGACCTACAATTAATGTTTTTTTTTTTAAATTACATTATTGAAAATATTATGTATTTCTAAAATATTTTTTATAACTTATTTAATTAGATTTTTTATAAATTGTTTGTCCTTCTTATTTCATATATTTTAAAAGAATTTAATCTATATACGTCTATAAACATATCATGAAGTGATAACAGATCGCTGTCTGTATATGAGAGATGTTTGATAAAAACTATTATTGGAGGTCTTTGTTAACGCAATAGAACCCAAAACAATGGTTTTTAGAATTATTGTCTGTTTGTCTGTGTGTTTGTGCGCGCTAATCTCAGAAACGGCTTGACCGATTTGGATGCGCTTAACATTTAGTATTTGTTTTATTTCAAATCAGTTTATAAATAAAAAAGTTTGTAAATGTAAAGAATCACCATCCATCAGTTATGAATGTAAATGAATATAATCATAATATATTATCGTAATTAATTATCTAGCTTTAAATATATCCCTACAAGTATAACAGGTCATATACATACCTGTATTATTTATTTTTTATTTTGCTTAATAAAATCGACAGCTGAAATCAGCAATTAGATGGTAAATGTGTGCACTAGAGAGGACAGTTTATAGTTATATAAATGTGGGTGGCGGGCGCACCCCTGCTTTGTTTTTCATTAGAATCTGCTTTCATCCCGTCACAGCCACTTGCCAATTTGACTGTGTTAATTTCTATACAGTTTTGTACAAAATTAGTTATGTTTGATATTTTCTTTTATTTTGAGTTTTTTTTTTTTTTATTTGTATCTTTATCTTAAAAGTTTTTTCGTTTCATTCAGGAATAAGAAGTGTTATGGAAAATGTTATGGATTTTTACATATTTACAAATATCTTTTAAGTAAAAGTAAAAATAGTGACAAGTAAATACTCCACGAGTTCTTATATTTCTATTACATACTACTCAAAATTGATCTTCTTCAATGAGTATAAGTATGTTCTTCTACATTATTATAGAGTACAGACTCTATGACGTAGTTTTTGATATTGTCAAATGACCGAAAAACCATCTGTTCTAATAACTTTTCTCAATTTCCTTCAAAAAATTTCAAAATGTACTTTAAAATAGTTTCTCAAGTATTTATAAAAATGAACACATCCTCCACAAGTAATGGCGGAAATATCAAGAATTTCCGAAACTAATAATAAGTTCAGTAAAACCATCAAAATAATAAAAATTCACTACATCTGCTAAAATTCTTAGTATAACTTCAGGAGTATATTTAAATAGATACAAGAACAGTCTAAACAATGTATACTGATGGAACTGTTCAACATTGTAAATTAACCAATGTATATGTTAATAGTAAAGAAGATATTCATAAAGCAATTAGTAAACCAAACTTTAAGGATTCAAATACAAATTCTTCAAAAAAACAACAATCTAATGAAAATAATAAAATAGGTGAGTGACTTTATTACTACCGACTTAACCTCGCTTCGCTCCCCAAGTTTCTTTTGTATTTATAATCTCTACTAATCTAAATCTAATATTATAAAGAGGCAGAGTTTGTTTGTTTGTTTGAACACGCTAATCTCAGCAACTACTAATGCGATTTGACAAATTCTTTTTCCGTTAGATTACCCGTTTATTGAGTAAGGCTTATAAGCTATACATAATACATATTTGGTAAAGGGAGCGGAACAGTGATCATAAATATCAAAAAATCGGGCAAACTTCCATATATTATTGTAAAGGGAAGGGAAAGAAGAATTTGTTATATTATACCTTGAATGCGGGCGAAGTCGCGGGTTCCGCTAGTATTATATAAAGACGATGCCACCTTTTGGCACATTTTATTTCTTACAGTCACCTATGTGATGTGATGTCACCTATCCGTGTAAATTTAACCAGTCATTTAACGTAACAAACAAACAATAAACAATTTTTGGCATTGTATTTAAAAAAGGTGCGTATTTAAATTATTTTTTTCTTAATTTATTTCCTTTTAGATGATAAAATTAAGCAAAATGAACGTATGGATTGGAATGATTATCACCGCTTGAATGTAATTCACTCTTTTTTGGATGAACTAGAATACAACTACCCATCCTTATGCACCGTGGGAGTTATTGGGTCTTCTATAGAAGGCAGAAAGTTAAAGGTTATTTTTATATAATTTTTACTATAGGTATGCTCGTATTCATATTATTTCATTTCTCTTTGTCAATATAAAAGATTGTATAATTTCAATTTTCTATTACGATGCACGCTTTAAGTAATTTTTCTTGCTAGTCGCTTTTAATATCTAATAATTTACTGACTTGAAAAAGGAACAAGGACTCAACTTCACCTGTAATTTTTATTATTTTTGTATGATGTTATGCAATGTCTCAATTGTAAACCGATCTTCATGATATTTTTTTATTAAATAGCCTCAATATAATAAATATAAAAAAGACCAACTTTAAAAAAGTGGCAGTGCTTATTTCAGCGGTATTTTTTATTGTTTTTGCGTATATAATATCCTACTAATAGATAAAAACGCAAAAACGTGAAGATGTATGAGTGCTTGTCACTCTTTCATGCAAAAAACTAATGAAGCGGAGAAGATTTCATGAAAATTTGTAATATAGCTTATAACATTAGAATAACACTTATGCTATAATTTAAATTATATACATTAAATATAAATATAAATATATAAATAAATATGTTGGGACACTAACACACATCACCATATATTTCCACGGTAAGCTACGAGGCTTGTGTTATGGATACTAGATAGTTGATACACTACACATATATGTATAACTTAAAATACATACAATATACATGTTACAAATATAAATATCATGACTGGTGTACAAACATTCGTGCTCGTCACATAAATAAATACCCAGCGAGACTCGAACCCGCGACCGCTGGCACAGCAAGTAGAGTCACTACAAACTTATTATTATATTTAAATAATTATATTTATGTGATTTTGAAGTAAATTATTATTTGTTATATATACAACGTGTAGGTTCTCAAGGTTTCAAACAGTAATGCGAGCAACTCCGCAGTATGGATGGACGCGGGTATCCACGCGCGAGAATGGATCGCCCCCGCTGTAGCCACGTACATAGTCAACCACATTGTACGGAACTTCGACTCGCTGCCAAACAGTATCACTAACAAGGACTGGTATTGTGTTTCCTTGCTAAATTAGTCTTAATTTTAGTAATTGTAATCTTTTTACCTAATTGTTTTCTAATTATTAGATGAATTTACTTAGAATATAAGAGCAAGCGCAGCAAACACACTACTAATTTTAGGCGAACTAAATTTTGTAGCTTTAGTACTTGTTTGTAACTAGGATTTCTTATAATCACTCGCTGTTTATTATAATTTAAAAAATTACGAATTGGTCCATAGAAAAACATATAACTAAGGTAATTTTCTGTTACACTGGAGGAAAAATCAGAGACCTACATCAATGATCAGATTAGTATATTGATTGTAAAAGTTTGTTTTAACCTATTTAGTAAAAAAACGTCAGAAAATAATAATTTAACATATGAAAGAGACATTGGGTTATCTATGTGATGTGTCCATCCATATAAGTACTGAAAAAGATATATTTAATCGCAATTTACGTATTTACTTAAAATAAAGCCTCTCATCATGCTCGCATAAAATAAAACAAACCTAATTATATTTAAAATAATTAAATTTCGCATCTCTACTATTTACATACGCACACTTTTTAATTCATTTCAATTATTCTGATAAGTAGAGCTTATGTAATAATAATCTGTTCGTGTAATTACAATATTTCAACTCGCAGGTATTTCCATCCGGTCGTTAATCCGGATGGCTATGAATATTCACATACTGTTGACCGTATGTGGCGCAAAAATAGAGCCTGGCATAGAGGGCAGTGCGTTGGCGTGGACTTGAACAGAAACTTTAGGTATTGTATGTATTGTATTCAGCCCTTTTTAACGTCCCACTGCTGGGCACGGGCCTCCCTTCAATACGAGGAATCAGGCCATAGTCCACCACGATGGCCAAGTCCGGATTGGCGGACTTCACATGTCTTTGGAAAACTTGCTAGGTTTTCTCACACATGCAGATTTGCTCACGATGTTTTCCTTCACTGTAAGGCAAATGGTAATCATGTTAGAAATGATTCGCACATGAAAATATCAGAGGTGCGAGACCCGGAATTTGAACCCGCTTCACTCGGTTTCCCAAGCGAGCGCGTTAGCACTGGGCTACCACTTTAGGTATATTATGATTTATTAAGAAATAATTATTAGTAATTTAATGCACATTTAATAATTACCCATGAAATTACATATATATTAAATAAAACAATTTATTCGGATTTTTTCTCGGGTTAATTTTGATCTTTTGATCACGACGTTTCGACTATGTTTACTGTACAAAGTACCAAAACTCATAACAAAACCGCAAAAAAAATAAAAATGTCAAATATTCGCAAACTCTAAGAGAGTATTATTACCTATATATATGTAAAGGATCATACCGTTTTACAGTTTTAACATGTTTCTATACACAAGTCATAGCTACTAGTAAATCTATTATTAAAGTATCATTTAATTTGCTTTTAATTTATTTATTATTAATTTATTTAACAAGCATTTTTAATTGAGCTCTTGTAAAGAGTGTTGTGTCCAAATTCAATTAAGTTAAAATTGTCTTAAGAGCTAATTAATAGCTGTACCAATTCATTGCATACACGAAATATTTTATCTATTTATACAAAATATTCTGATAAAACATTTTTATTGCTATTTTTTTCTTTTTTTCTAGCTATGGATGGGGAGGGAAAGGATCATCGGACAACCCAGTAAATGCTTTCTACAGGGGTCCCAAAGCGTTTTCAGAGCCTGAGTCATGCGCTATCAGGGTGACTTAATATTTTATAAATGCATATATAAGAAGATCTCAATATCTCAGCTGTGACTAAAGTAAATACTACGTCAACGGTTGCGAGATCGATTCCCGGTCACGACAAAAATGTGTAACATCTTGCGGTTTAATCGTCATAGTCATACGTTAGGAATACCTAATATCCTATATAACAGTTTTTATATATTCGTTAGTATCACATAAATAATACAATATAATATTCAAATAACAGATACCACGGCTACAAGTTGAAATAAAACGTTCCCAAATCTTTACAAAGCCTAGAACGAGCCACTAATTACCCAACAAAATGTCAGAAAAAGACTGCCTTAATGCTCAAGGATAATTCTGAATAATTATATCATTAGTAGCACGGAGAGGGTTTTAACAAAGGAATGCATTAAAACCATTATATTAATACTACCTGTAATGTAAATCCTGCGTCATTTAGCTGTAATGTGCCGTTGATACCAAAATCGTGTCATCGGCGCTGGACGCAGAGATTAAACTGCAAACAGGTTTTAGTCGTAAATCAATTTCACTGCAACGGTTTTATATCATTCTGTTGCATTTAATTAATGTACCAACTTACAATTGCGCGCATTTTACTATCTACGTTTTACTCATTATAACTACGAATGCGACGGAATTTGTACGACGGACAAAGTGCCAAATAATGAATATGTGCAGTAATCAAATTTAAATTACAGTTTAAAAAAAAATACATAAAATTACTACATTTTACCATAAAATATATGTATTTACATGAGAAGCTTCTATTTTGGAATACTGAAGCTACCATGTTATAGTGAATAGGTTATCTTGTGAATTTTAACGGCTAAACAAACATAAATCAATTTTGACATTTACCATGGAAATACTTCGTTACCTGAGGGAGGGGATAGACTATTTATTAGAAAATAACTCCTAAAGAGATGAAATTAATAATAAATATATTGGGACATTCAATGCTAAGCTACGAAGCTTGTGTTATAGATACATAATAACTTCAAATACATACATATTATAAATATAAACACTCATGACTGGAGTACAAACATTGGTGCTCATCACAAATGAATGCCCCCTGCGGGACTCCAACCCGCGACCGCTGGCTCAGAAACTAGGGTTACTACAAATTGAGCTAAACGTGTCCTCGAATTCATTAACTATTTATTCGAATTAGACAAAAAATCGTATTTTTGTACTTTATTAGGTAATTAAAAGTTTTAAATTTTTTAAATACATATGTAAAATTAGGAAAATTGATTTTTCAAAAATCCAATGATGCAGTTTTAGTTTTCATGAAAATCGAGCCCGAGACTCCTTTGAATACTTTTCGCTATTCCTCATAGTTTCGGATTTAGCCATGCTCGCCCACTTGAAAAATTCACCCTGTATATTACATTAAAACCACTGAGTCTTATATACATTATTACGTACTAAATATATTACTAGAGTACTACATAATATAATGTGTTTCTATTTTTTGAGTACAAATAAAAAAATTTGTAACTTCGACTTAATGATGTCATTAGAAATTATGTTAATTAATTAATTACAAATTAAATATTATATATTTCGCTTTATGTGCGAAGATATTTTCATTATTTATCTTACATTCTATAAATTAAAACAGTAAAAGATACCGGTGGTAGGACTCTGTCAAGCCTGAGGAGTCCGACTGGATGGGTACCACCCCCTTATCTATTTCTGCCGCCAAGCAACAGTGATTGCATTGTTGTGTTCTGGTTTGAAGGATAAGGTAGCCAGCGCAATTACAGGCAAGAGGCATATCATCTTAGTCCTCACAGTGACAACGCACCTGTGGTTCTTCTGCATTTTTGTTACTTAAAACCTAAGTGCATGAACCGTAGGTGCTATGGGCGACAGGTACTGCTTTCCATCAGGTAGTCTGTCTGCTCGTTTGTCACTGAATCTTAAAAAATATATATAAAAATCAGAAGTAAGTTAATACAAATGGCATTTTCAGGATATTCTGCTGTCTAGTATCCCATTTAAAGTTTACATCACGCTGCACAGCTACGGCCAAGTCATTGTATTTCCTTTCGCCTACAGAGATGAACTTTGTCCTGATTATGTACGTTTACTCGAAGGTGCAACAATTATGTCTAAGGTTAAATAAAATATATGTAATTCGTATATTTTTTTTAAAAGATAATCATGAATTAGATTCTCATGTATAGTGTGGTACTTGTATTCTATTTGCCATATAATAAACAATATTTTACTAAACTTTGCTCTTTTAAGATTCATTCTAAAAGGGATTTAGTTACTAAGTCCTTCCATCCGTCGTTAAAGTTTTATAGGGTTATCTTTTAAACCATGATAGGTAGCCGGTTGATCCATAGAATAATATATAAAATAAAACAAATTGTGAGTCAGGTTCCCATTGTAGCAGTTTGAACTGCTTAATATTATTGGTAAATTCATTACACATACATTACATATTATATTTTGTAATGGTGCGAAACTTTTGGTGGACTTGCACTTGACCAATTTATTATATATTTTTCTATTAATATACTGATATTATAATAATCAAATAAATAAATAAATAATATTTATTTTTCCATTATATCTTATAATCGCATTATATTACTAAATTATCCATTAGTAAAATTGTAATGGAATTATAATTATAGCATTACTCTCACTAATGACTTTAATACTTAGGCTATTCATGAAACCAGTGGCAATACGTACAAAGTAGGAATTTCAAGAGACGTAATGTATGGAGCCGCTGGTACAAGCAACGATTTTAGCCACGGCCAAGCCGGAATTCCTTTCTGTTATCTAATAGAATTAAGAAGTAAAAAACACAAATTTAAACTACCCAAAGAAGAGATAGAAGAAACTGGTGCTGAGATATTGAATTGTGTGAAAGCACTCATGGAATTTGTGGATAAGTGTGCAAAAGCTAACGAAATTTAAAGTAAGATTGTATGTCATAGTATCATTATAATATAGTGTCAAGTAAAATATACATATACTAGCGGCTCACCCTCGCTTCGCTCGGGTTCACCTCTAGAAAAACAAAAACAAATCTATCCCACGGGAACCTTAATTTTTCCGGGATAAAAGTAACCTATGTGCTATTCCAGACTATAATCTATCTCTGTGCCAAATTTCATCAGGACCCGTCCAGTCGTTCTGGCGTGAAAGAGTAACAACCGGTTACCGGTGGTAGGACTCTGTCAAGCCTGAGGAGTCCGACTGGATGGGTACCACCCCCTTATCTATTTCTGCCGCCAAGCAACAATGATTGCATTGTTGTGTTCCGGTTTGAAGGGTAAGGTAGCCAGCGCAATTACAGGCAAGAGGCATATCATCTTAGTCCTCACAGTGACAACGCACTTGTGGTTCTGCATTTTTGTTACTTAAAACCTAAGTGCATGAACCGTAGGTGTTATGGGCGACAGGTACTGCTTTCCATCAGGTGGTCTGTTTGCTCGTTTGTCACTGAATCTCATAAAAAAAAAAAAAAAAAAAAAAAAAAAACAAACCTATCTTACGGGAACTGTACATTTTTTCCGGGATAAATAATAGCCTACGTGTTATTCCAGACTATAATCTATCTTTGTGCTAAATTTCATCTAAATCCGTTCAGCCATTCTGACGTGAAAGAGTAACAAACATACATACATATATACATTCTTACAAACTTTCGCGTTTATAATATTAGTAGGATGTCACAGGCATATTGTATAATTTACAAACGGCGACGTCTGCTTACAACCGTACGATATGCCTGCAACATATTGTATATTGTATGTACATAATATATAGCATCATAATTATAGTGGAATCATATACAGCGGATAATGCATAATCTGTGTGCATAAGTTTTTGTCCATACTTTAAATTGTGTTATATTTTTAAACAGTTAAGTATAACTTACAGAAAATCCCATATTAACTTTCATTAATCAGATTATAGAGTACCTTGAAACCTAAATATATTCTAAAGAAAAATGAGTTTTAATGTTATTTTAATGGCGTTTGCTTTAAAAATATGTGTATGTATTTTCATTTTTATCAAATATGATACCCAAGGAAAAACCTATATTAAAATATGTAAATCTAAGACATTCTTACCTATTTTTCTTGTCCATACATAAACGACACAGCACATATTGTAATATATGATAGCTTTATAAGCCAGTAAAGAGTATTTACTCAATTTATATTTTTTACCTATTTTTAAACCTGTCAATGTCTTAACGTAGTATTAAATCAATTTTCCATCATAATAAATCAAAATTCGTCGTGCATTTATAAAATTTCACCATAAAAATTAAATTTTTTTTGGTATTTATAATTAATCAATCAAAGTGGCACCCATATATCCAAAATCCCAGGTATGGGAAATAAAATTTACCAATGAAGGACAAAGATATTTTGTTAAATCGTTGGATACTGCGGGGGGTACGTTGATAGTAAAAGCATAAAAAATAATTAACTCTCTGCCTCCCCTCAATCTAAGGGGGGATAAATTATAATTATTGGCGCCTTTCGAAAACGTTAGATTCTCTAAGACATGCAGGTGTCTTCTTGTTTTCTTTCACCGTCTTAGCACATAGTGAACAAGTAGAAATTGAGATTCAGCTATACAAAACTTCGTGTGCGAGATCGGGACTTAGACTAGAAAACGAAATGAAGATGGGTCTTCACTTCGTTTTTCTATATCATTAAACTATTTCTATGTAAGTATTTTTTAACAAGCGGTTCGCCCTCGCTTTGCATTGGGTTCGTCCCTAATCTGTCCCACAGGAACCGTGTATTTTTTCGGGATAAAATAATAATCTATGTGCCATTCCAGACTATAATCTATTTCTGTGCCAAACATCCAGGTCAACCATTCTGGCGTGGAAGAGTATCAGACGTCCATCCATTCTCACAAACTTTTACATTTATACTTTTACTTTTACATTAAAATTAGTACGGATTCTAAATTTATTTCAATACTGCCCAATACTCATCCAGACTATTTAGCTTTATTCAGACTATTTTCTTTACAAAAAACCCCAATAATATAATAATAAAATATATGTTCTCGAGGAAAGTGTCGAGTCGACGTGAAAGAATAACAAACAAACACACATTTATAATATTAGTATGGATTAATTAAACCTAAGTTGTTTTATTTATTTTACCACAGCAATCAATATATGGAAAGAAGAGCATAGCACTATGGATATTATGGTGGAAGGCCCTAGGTCTTCCCAAGTGGCGGGCATGTTACTTGAAAGGGAAATACCGTATGCCGTAGCTATAGGAGACTTAAGTGTCATGCTTGAGAAGGAGCAAGGAAACGCATTCAAGAAATCAAAATCTAACAATGGAACAGGTTAGAAATAGCTTTATAATGGAACACCTAAGACTATTATCTAAGAAAATCTCAAATAAATCTATTTATCTCTCACTTGATAAACAATTCTCAATGTATTTGATTTCTGTTATACCAAAAACAATTTTTGAAAATATATTTAGTGTACAAAGTTAACCTAAATACAAATGTAAGCGACTCCTGCTTCCGCTTCGAATATTATAATATTCTCCTCGTCCCCTTTTTTTTCTATTAGATACTTCTCATATTTTAAATATTGTCTTTATTTAAATTCTTGTTTAAACCGATTAAAAAGTCGTGTAAAAGTAATAGAAAGTAATAAAAACATTTATCGTTAATATGAGTCTTATCGATTATCGATCTTTGATAAATTCATTATAAGTGTTTAAAATTACTTTATGTCGTTTATTTTAATTTTTGCCTTGTAAAGCTATTATTTCGTATCTTTGATTAAGTATTTTATTTCTTTACCATTCTTCTTTTTCTTCTTCATGCAGGGCTTTGTACACACTTAGGCTATTTTTGCCCGTTATGCGTGAGGTTGTACAAAATATGTACGCGTTCTATTACTGTTTTTCTTTTCTCTTTTTTCGTTTTTCTTCACTATTGTAATATTGACGCAGTAATGTTTCAACATACGAAAATAATATATTTTATATATATACTACTATACA
Organism: Argynnis bischoffii washingtonia; assembly: GCA_033884665.1. Taxonomy (NCBI): domain Eukaryota; kingdom Metazoa; phylum Arthropoda; class Insecta; order Lepidoptera; family Nymphalidae; genus Argynnis; species Argynnis bischoffii. The sequence goes on along the minus strand of CM066624.1, from coordinate 9,113,916 downwards.
ATAAATTTCAACACAACAATATAACATTATCAATTCCTAGAGCCAATCACTTAATTAAATATCGTTTTAATGGGTTGCAATCAACTAATTGTTAGCAGATTGATACTTATATTTCATAATGATCAACGCCCAACAGTCACGTAATGATTCAATTCCAAACGAATATATACAGAGTTATAATTTTTTAAATATCATTTTTGTACGTGTGTGTCCAAAGGTACAATGGATTGGAAAAGCTATCATCGTCTCGACGTTATTTACGCTTTTATGGACGACTTGGCGACACAGTATCCGTATTTATGCACAGTGAGTGTTATTGGCAAATCGGTCGAAGGAAGAGAATTACGGGTTAGTATTTATTTTACTTATCCTTGCCATGATGCTTATCTGTTCAAACTACCAATGATTGTGGTACCTTACAGAGTTTTTTTTTTCTTTTATTTTAAAAACAAAACTTTGTTTCTAAGATTTATATACATAAACAGATAAAAACATTTTTTTGTTTTTTAATAAAAGTGTATTTTATGCCAATGAAATGACATTTAAAAGTCAATAATTCTCTTTCGGTAAATTGGTCAATTGTACAAATAAGCATTGAGACGGCATAATGTTAGAATACCTAATTATGTGTAACTGTAGCATTGTTAGTTTTATTATTTTATACATATGCTACTAGCGACCTGCTTTCGCCTTCGCTTATACTTTGTAAGTTTTAGATCGAATTCTTCTGTATTTTATTGCGATATTACAAAATATCTGCGCTCATTATGGATTGATTTATATATTTTTTTATTTCTAACTATCTAAAGTTAATCGTAACATAGCACGTCAATTTATCAGGAACAAAAATGATAACATGTTCGACCTAAAATCACTTATCGTTAATAAAAGTAATCTTAGTTAAATAAGGTATTTGATAAATGAGAACAAAAATCCATTTCTTTTTATTATTGCAATGAAAAGTATAAATTAAGGAAAATTATCTTATAACTAATCAGAATATCTAATACTATTTTTTGGATACAAAAAGTACAAGTGTTTCACGGACCAACTGCAAAGAATACAACTTACGAATAAATAATAATGATGATGATGTCCTCTCGACCGATTTCGGCCACGGCGGCCAATCTCACTGAGACAAGCAGGAGAGGAGAAATGCAGGAGATATTATGTATAGTGCACAAGTGTACGCGCATATACAAGTGCACTCTCTATTTCTGTTACTCTCAAATTCCGATGGGACGATAATTTGACACCAAAGTATCAAGCGCAGGACTGACGCTATGTACGTGCTCTCCGAGGTACGGAGGTGAAAACTTCCTACTCCAACGTCCTAATTATGGGCTTTCTTAACATAAAGACTCAATAACTAAACTTTGCCCTACCCGGGATTCAACAAACCCAGGATTTCCGGACGTGCAGCCGTACAGGCTACCTGCTTCACCAACGACGAAGTTAATAATAATACTAAATATATAATAATATTATGAATTACTGTTTTCAATAAACTAGCTCTTGAAGATATCAAATGGCGATAGCGGTAACGCAGGTGTGTGGATTGACGCATCCATCCATCCCCGGGAATGGATCAGCACAGCGGTCGTCACGTACTTGGCCAATCAGCTCGTCAGAACGTACCATGAGCAGCCTGATAGCGTCACTAATAAGGATTGGTAAGATGACATGTTAAAACACATGATTACTTCTTTATGAAAAGTTCGAATCCTGGGTCGGGCCAACCTTAATTATAATTGAGTCTTTCTGTATAGTAAACCTCAGTAACAGCCTGGAGTTGGAAGTTGACGGTGTTTCACCCCCTGTGTCTCGGAGAGCACGTAAAGCGTTTGGTCCTGCGCCTTAACTCTCACCAGTCGTGTCGAGTAGTCATCCCACCGGAGTATGAGAGTGACAGGATTAGAGAGGGCATTTATGTCTGCGCGCACACACTTGTGCACTATAATATCACCTGCGCAGTTGGCTAGTCTCAATGAGATTGACCGCCGTGGCTTGAATCGGTCAGGAGGACATTATTATTATTATTAATAACTAGATATTTAGCTTTTCTCTTACAATCACTACGGTAAGAATGTGTAGATGTTTGGATGGATGTTAGTTACTGAATCACGCCAGAACAGCTGAACGGATCTGGATGAAATTTGGCACAGAGATAGATTATAGTCTAAAATAGCACGTAGGCTTTTCTACTTTTTAGCCCGGAAGAATGTACAGTTCCCGTGGTATGGATTTGTTTTTATTTTTCTAGAGGCGAACCCGAGCGAAGCGAGGGTGAGCCGCTAGTTTTATCTAAGTAAATTATTACATACATCACCCATCAGGTACATACTCCCAGTGTTGAACCCAGACGGCTACGAGTACACGCACACACATGACCGCATGTGGCGGAAAAATAGAGCGCGCTATGGCGAGTGCGTCGGGGTCGACCTCAACAGGAATTTTAGGTTTAAAATTTTTTATATAAACTTTTATTTTCACATAATTTTTAACTTCTTTGCGACTTTTCTTTATACGTAGTATTACTTTGGGATGCTGTAATGTATCTGTAGATATGAGTACGTTTAAAGAATAAAAAAAAATATGTTTTTTAACAACTATAAATCTGATGTTGTCTTTATCTAAAAATGAATATTTCTTATATTATATACAAATTATTTTCTTTTTGTTATAATTCTTTATATTATACCTACTGCATTTTTTTAAAATTATTCGTAATGATTTTTACTTACATTTGACTTAAGCCTTTTACGTAGAATTATTTAAATTGGAATGTAAGTATATTTTTTAATATTACACATAAATATGTAGATACAAACAATTTCAAACAAATTGTAAATTTAAGCTACGGCTGGGGTGAAAAAGGCGAAGAAGGATCATCAGAGGACCCGGGAAACATATTCTTCAGAGGTCCTAAACCTTTTTCAGAACCAGAGACAGCAGCTGTAAAAGTAAGATTTATTTGAAAAATTACGTTAATTTTATTTGATTTAGTTATGGTATGTGGATGTCTTCACAACCTATATAAAATCTAGATAGATCAATTAAATTTTGGAGAGTCTTTACCCATTAAAATAAAACTTTCTGATTTAATTTAGACAATACACATATCTAGAATCTTGAACACCTTTGCATACTTTAATTTACTCTTATTGGTATAGACAAATTGACGAATTTAATAATGGTTTGCAATTAGATATCATTATATACATTATACTACGAGTACATGTAAAAATTTCTCTTCACTTACATTTGCCATTTAAATTTATTCCACAGTAGCCACTGACTGTACCGGTAGCATAAAGTACTATTTCACAGTTAGATATTCGTTAAAAAAAATCTAAATCGAATGGGCCCTCATTATACTGCCAGTATAAATGTACGAACTGTTTTTCATCCCTTAAAAAAAGACATACAGCCGATACAGAAAGTCGAATCGTTGTTAAAAACCAATCATATTTAAAAAAGTCCCAAACATTTCTTAACATGTTTGGTCTAAATTACTTAAATTCACGATATTAAAAATCGTGTTTGGTGTAAAACAATTGCTTTATTTTTTACAGCGTGCCATACTGGAATCAGAGACAAACTTCAAAGTGTTTCTATCGTTTCATAGTTACGGCGAAGTTATAATATTCCCTTGGGGATACACAGCTGACCCATGTCCAGATTATGTGGAACTATTGGAGGGAGGCACTGCTATGGCAAAGGTATATATTTAATATGAAAATATCTTCTACATTTATAATCTATTGCATTTGCATTCATGGCGGTGTTTAGTCCGGACGTTTTCTTAATTTCATTTATTTTATCAAATTCCACATATGCATAGAGATACTTATTTCTGAATTTTTTCACAATATATTACTTTATCAAAAATAATGAGAATTAAATATTATTATATAAAAATAACTACAAAATCTAAGTAGGTACTTAAAACAAATTCCACTTATTTTTTTCACAGGCCATACACGATACTAGTGGACATACTTACAAAGTAGGCAGTACAAAAGACCTTATGTACTACTCAGCGGGAACCAGTACTGACTGGAGTTACGGCGTCGCTAATATACCCTACTCATATATGATAGAGCTTAGAGGAAAAGTCCATAAATTTCTACTGCCTAAAGAAGAAATAATATCGACAGCAAAAGAAGTTACGAGTGGAGTATTACGGCTCATGGATTTCGTTGATAGAAGATCCCGGAGTAAGCAGTCGTGTGTCTGTTCTAAATTATGATAGTGAATAAGAAAATACATATTGTTTAGAATTTATACAAAATTGTAAGATTTTTAGTAAACTGTTTTGATTTAATTTGTTTTTTTTTAATCATAATACTATACTATAATCTAAATACCGTTCCGAATGGTCATATCACAATAATTTGTAATGTAAATAGTGCTTTAATATACTATTTTAATTTATATTAAATTAATGAAAACGCTCGAATAGCAATAAAAATATGCATCGTATATTTTGTTCATTATGAACGTAAAGGCCATACGTTTCGCTGCGGTTACGAATAATATGGATGCAATCCAAAAATGTATCCTCACACCGCGCCATCAAACGAGCTCCAATACGCTGGTTTATTGTTTCACATCACTGGTTGCCAAAAGTTTAATTTCGATAATATTTATTTAACGCATTTCCATTTTAAAATTAATAACAAAACTATTAAAAATTTCGAATAACTTTATTTACAGACCTTCATTATAATACAATCAACAATAATGTAAACATTACAATTTGAAATTCACATTCATTTATCTAACGTAAAAACACCTATCGACAATTATCACTATTACCGAATTATTATTCAACTTTGTTCTAAGGAACACTACATCAAAGTTCTCACCGGACGGTAATCCAACACTGTACACTCTTGCGTTCCTTAACTTCTGAGCTCCTTAACTCCCTAGCATTTCAACTTATTAGCTTTATTCCTCCTTAGATCCCAATATTTAATACGGGCGCCAGACATCAACCGGTCTTCGTTCCGCAGTTATCAACGATTTGCTGCGAGTTCTCATTCCTTGATCTACCCATTCTGGTGAAGCTGGCCGTTTCTTCGTCGAACTGGAAGCTGTTGAACCAGCTTCTTCTCTATCTCTATCGGGGCTAGAGTTTGAGTCCTCTTGAGGAGGTGGCGGTCTGAGCCACCAGTCATATCCCCCATACAATTGGGAATAAAGCCAGGCAGGTGGTGTAGGTAAAAGAGGAGAATTGAGAAAGAGTTGAGCCGCTAAAGCGCTGTGAAAAAGACTCGAAGGCGCTGGTAGCGGCTGTAAAGGTTTCCTAGTCCTAGTAACTGAAGTGAAAGCACCTGGACGATCGTCAGGAGGCGGACTGCTTGAAGCGGTCACCGATATATCATCATCATCTTGTGGCGAACTTGGCCTCGAGTTAACTGGGCTTGTCGTGCTATGAGGATGCATTGTTGTTTGATTGTCTGATGTTAAATCTGGAACAATAAAAACCGTACTTTAAAATTTTTTGCTTCTCTATATACTGCTCATATATGTTCTAATATATGTGTAAGGTTTTTTTAATGGCCACAATGCTTAGACGGTAAATGTTGTAAGAACCGCATTAAAAGAATTTCTCACTGCGACCTCTATTAAATTCGCCACAATGTGGAGTTTGTGCTTTTTAAAGATCTCTAAACCTTAATGTGATTCACAGAATTTAAAGTCTTTAATATAATATTGGTTCATTATTATTTTTATATACATTATAAGTACAAAATATTTGTGCTCAACTTCATAAATATAGGAATTGTTAAAAAAATTTATAATACCATCATTTTATGATATTTCCTTTAGTCAAATAGGCTAGTTTCCTAAAGTCATCAGATTAAATACTACTATTTGATATTACAAATCTAAAGTTTCTACATATTTTTGTATAACAGCCCATCGAAGAGACCACTTTTTAGGTAGCTCCATCTATATACATATAACATATCAATAAGTTCTGAATTAATGGTAATAAAATAACATTAAAAAATAACTATTATCCCCCTAATACATGTAATTGTTGATGGAGTATTTGTAATGAGGATCTGTCGTGTTAATGCATTATATTTTACAAGTGTGCCAAGCTTAATGAAAATCTGCTTAGACGTTTCTGCATAATTAAGTAAAAAACATACAAACACACAAATTTTCACAATTATAATACTAGAAGTATAGTTATAACTAATAATATATTAACACACATATAACTATATGTACTATATTCTCTATAAATATACCAGTTTCGTGCGTCGGCGGTGGTACGGTGTGATGTTGCGCATGTGCCGGCGGCAGCACGTGCGGCGTAAAATGCGCGTGTGAGGGCAGTAACGGCGGCGGGTAGTGACGCGCGAGCGCGCCCCACTCGCCGCCCGGCAGCCCTGCTAATTGATGGGCTATACCTGAAACAATATAATCATATGTTACTTTGTTTTCCTTATTATATTATACTAGCAAAACCCGCAGCTTCGCTCGCGCTAAAACTACAACAAAAAAACTTTAAAAAGGTAGGTTTCATACAAATTTTCATCCCTTATTTTATCTTCTTATGGGAAGAATTTCAAAAAACGTTAAAACTCGTATTTATTTAATTGTATTGAAGAGTAATAATACCAAGTTTCAAGAAATTCTGATCATAAATATTTTTTGGGTTGTGTTAATAACATGTATTCATGTGGGAATGAGATAATCTCCCGCGGTAAAAAGTATTCCTTATGTTGACCCGGATATCTAGCTATCATCAACAACCAAATTTCATCAAAATCCCTCCAGTGGTTTTTCTGTGATGCGGTAACAGACAGACAGGCAGACAGACAGACAGACAGACAAAAATTCTAAAAACTATAGATTCGATCTCTGTATCGATAATAAAGTCTATTTCAATAAGTTTTTACAAAAAAATTTTAAAGTACAGATTCAACACAGAATTTTAGTTAGTATACAGGTGAAACAATGGATGATGACGATGATGAGGTGAACAAATGGGACATAGAGGAAAAATACGTTAAATATTGAAGTTATCAATATTAACTTGATGATATTGAAGTTATCAAGATTCCCGGTTCATGTAAGCTTCTTAAAAAAAATAATTAAATGTAATTATTATTATATTTTTAAAATAAAGAAATGTTTCCTTTGAGTAAATTTTTTTAACTTACATATTATTTAGACATTAAGGTGCTTTTCTTCCATGTCCCATCCATTGTTCTACCCTGAATAATCGAATGATATTTCGATTTGTTGGCTGGCAAATTCTAATAATTTATGCAATAATCACCTTGTAGATGTATGATAAATAGTAAGGATATAGAATTGGTAGTAAAGATTATTTTAAGGTGTTATAGTTCTTTACAGGTCTCCTCTTAATGCGAGGTCAATCGGAACTTATTTCATCACGCTGACCAAAAGCACGTTGGCGGACTTCAGGACCTTTTGAAAACTTGCTATGGCATCTCAGATATGTCATGCGAGACCCGGGATGATGAACCCACTTCACTTGATTTCCCAAGTGAACACATAACCACTGGGTTACTGATACCAATAACTTATTAAGTTTTATATTTTGAAATTCTAAAACAGCTTTTGATATTACTTCGTTATTTCTTCAGTGTACATACAGAGTAGATAACGCGCCCACTAGCGCGACCTGAATGCAGCTAATCGCAACCACGATGGTCTACGAGCCAACTGACAATTAACAAATCATCTAGAAATTGTCTTACAATTAAATATTCAATTCAATATACAAAAAATTATGGACTTACAACTTTCGAGAATTATCATGCCCCCAAATAAGAAGTAACAAAAAAAAGCCTAAATATTATAAATGTGAAAGTGTGTTTGTTTGTTTGTTTGTCCTAGTTCCACATCGAAACAGAGTAACGAATTTTCGTATTTTTTTTTGTGTGGAGATAATTGGAGAGCTGGAGAGTGACATAGGCTACTTTTTACAACGAAAAATTATTTTATTTCCATGGAAAAAACACGCCACAACAACTCATCATATAATAGTAGTATAACCCACAACAACTCAACATATAATATAGTATAGTCATATTGTATTCCATACTAACAGTTAAAACGTGCCTAGGGACGAACCCGAGTGAAGCAAGGGTGAGCCGCTAGTGTTAAATAAAAATAAAATATGTATTTAAATAACTTATTCATGATTATTGTTATAATGAAACCGCTTCTACTCTCGTCTTTTTATAAGTATTTCTAAATAGTGTATCATCAGTTATCACTAAATATTACATAATTTCCATATGTAAATATATAACATATTTTGTATAGTTTAATATACCAAATAGCATATATCTTAACTAAGTCGTTATACTTTTTGACGTGAAAAATATATTTAAAAAAAAAAACATTATTTTATCAACTCCATACTTAAACTACGTACAGAGTTTTTCTCACCAGCAATATTTTATTATATTACATAAATTAGTTATGTTACATAGAAATATCCGATGAACTATGGAAGTTATTACTTTAAAAAAACTAGTCAAAGCTTATAATATCTCGTTATTATTAGCAATTTAACGCACTCGTTACAAAATTCAAATAATGAGTCTCCCTCAAAGCGCTTCAATCCGCGCCTTATCTGCGCCGCGGCACTCCTCAATTGTTACCACCTTAATTGATATCGGGTTCAAAATGTTGGTAAGCATCAGAATCGTAAGCGCTTTAAAGAAAAATAATTACTTGTATTTCAATTAAATATTCAGTGTTACTTTGTAATATAATATGAATTTAATGAAATCTTAATAGGTTTGTTGATTGCTTTGTTAATTTTGATAAGTATTTTAAGGCAAAGTAGCTCTAAATATACTTGCTTCTTTGCTGATGCTGATTTGATTATATATGCGTAGATAAAAAATATATTTTTGAAATTATACAGATATAAGTCAATTTGGTCATAAAATATAATTATAGGGTACCACTAGACTTTTTTTATTATTTTTGGAGCACCAAAGCAAGTTCTTCGTAAAATATAACGCAAAGAAGGGAACATTAGCTTCCTTTGCTCGAATCTACCTTTTCTTATAAAGATTCCAGCAATAACAGAACATAATTAAATTGCAAACAACTACTTATTAGCAAATATAATATTTTAAAACTTTCATAAAACAACAATTTTATTTTTGTGCTTATATGAAACATACTCGTAAAGCATATCATCATAAACACATTAATGAAATAGGAAATGTGTTTCGGCGTCATAATTTTCAGTTGACATTTTTAAGCGCATAAATTAACAAAGTTCGCCGGCGCGACCCCGTATATTCGGCTTAACCCTTTAGCACCCACCTTGGGTAATTCCCACCCAGCCAACCCAACCCTTTCAGCAATAGAATAAATTACAGGCCGTTTTATGTCGTTGATACCGTCGCAACGAAAATGTAAAACACATTATTTTGAATCCGACCGCTTAGCCTTTATAGGTGTAGTGCCTCATGAGTTGGGTGCAATTAGACAAAAGCCGCTTTTTGAGGATTACCGGTTTAATCATGCCTCAACGCTGAGTAGCTTTTACGATAACGGTTTGAGATATCGAATCTCTGAACGGATTGAATGGAATTTTAAAACCCAGTAAAGGCATGTTATTAGTCAAATTGGCATTGAGATAACGGAGGACTTTGACTTAAAGGTAAGGCAATTACTATTAAGCTCTCTAAATTACCACTAAAAAGACTGTCAAAGTAAATAAGGAATGAAATTTACCCAACTAAATTATCAAGCATCGTATAATTTCACGTATTGTCCATTATATTTTATGTTTTTATTCAATAAAATAAAGAAAACAAATAAAAGAATCAAGAACATAAGAGACTGATAATAACTAATAATACGAGTATACCAGATAACCCTATATCATTCAATCAGATGCCAATACATGTGCCTCTTCTCAACCAAAAAACGTCCCCTGCTGGCTTCCCCAAAAATGTTTCCACTTGCAGTGGATTCCGGCGACTTAAATTAGTTCGTTGGTCCATCTTTTGAACCACATGGTCATCCATATCTACCCATGCATTGTCTTCTTATACCCTCTCACCATTTGAGAACTCTTCGACCACATAGATCATACGTTTGCATATTATAAATCCATATTAAATACGTAAATTGAGAAGATAACATATAAAAACTTTAAAAAAAAAACTGACTTCCAGGCACTGAAAAGATTTTTTCGAAGTGGGTGTGCTTTGATTTGAACTAGCTGGCACCGACTTCGAAAAAATCTGATTAAGTATCTATTCTAAATTAAAACCCCCGTTTAGTTATTTTTTACTTTTCAGTGCCTGGAAGTCGGTTTTTATTATTTTTTTTAAGTTTTTATTTTTCCATTTTTAGTGTAGACGTATCATCAATACAAATTAATCAAGCCCAAACACCAGGTAATTGCTGTAAATCGTTGAGGAGTTCCCTCGACTATCTTTCGGGTCCATCATCAGATCGACTCCAGACCTTCATTAAATGGTAGCTTTAAAATACCTAATGAAAATGTTAACAAACGCACTAGTCGCCGCTACAATTTTCGAAAGTTCCCTTCGATTTCTCTGGGATCCCATCATCAGATCCTGATTTCCTTATCATGGTACCACTCTTGGGATATCTCCTTTCCAACAAAAAAAGAATTATCAAAATCGGTTCATAAACGACGAAAAAATCCGCGAACAAACATTAAAAAAAAATACGGTCGAATTGAGAACCTCCTCTTTTTTTTGGAAGTCGGTTAAAAATGTTTATTATCTTTACTTTCATGTGAAAATTCAATATAATACAAAATATATATAATATTTTAACCTTTATATAAAAAAATCTAGGTGTATATATATAATATATATATATATATATATATATATATATATATATATATATATATATATATATATATAAAGAATAGAGACCCTCCTCCTTTTTTAGGAAGTCGGTTAAAAAATCAACTGGTCGCCTATAGAAATCAAATTTGTTTCATTTCGTATTCGCTGTTCAAAGTTGCAGAAGAAAGGGTAGCGCCAGACCATTTGCATTCGTTAAAAATGCTGGAATTCTTCGCTTTGTGTTTACTGTATGTAATCGGTGTATAGCGCACTCACTCATATATGATACTAAATTTTGCGAAAAACAATAAACTTAAGTATCAAGTTTCCATTACATTGGGTAAAATATTACAACATCAAATCAGATTTTAAGACAACAATTCTATTATATAAATATAGGGTATCATTAAGTAAACAGGAAAAGTTGAAATGAATTTAAATAAATTAAGTAACATAACCGATTTTTTTATGATTTTACAAACAAATAATAATAGCAAAAATCTATAAAACCAAACTAACATTTTATAATTATACGGATACGAAATAATTCAGTAAAATATAAATATTCTGAACATTTTACACCTGAATACATTTCACCACCATCTCTCATCACCAGATATTTTATCTCATTTTATCTACACTGACTATTTAGGCGTGATTAAATATCTTAAAGAAAATCTTAAACTGGAGGTTCAATTTTGAGACAAAATATCTGTTTTAGTAAATTATTGTTGTCAACTGTGATAATGCTATTGCTTTACTATTTACAATACAAAAATAAACCATACTAATATTATAAATGTGAAAGTTAAAAAATGTTTGTTTGTTTGGCCTTCTATCATGTCGAAGCAGAGTGACGAATTGGCAAGATTTTTTGTGTGGAGATAGTTGGAAGGCTGGAGAATGATATACATACATTCCCACAGGAAAACAAGTTATAATAAATACAACAACTAATCATACCTATGTTTATAGTATATCTATTGTATACTAACCGTTAAAACGTACCTAGGGACGAACCCGAGCAAAGCGAGGGTGATTCGCTAGTATACTTAATGAGGTAAAATTATCTTGAACAAAACAATTTATTGACTAAAAAGAAATAAACATAAAGTCTCAAAACTTTAAAAAATATCAAGATTTCTCCCTCTAAGCACAGTGCGTCCCGAGCGCCTCCCAAGACGTGCCCATCCGCTACATTACTCCTTTCGAAGGGATTTTTTCAGTTTGAAAAATAGCCGCGACGAGAGAGGGTTGAACCAAAACATTTTAATACCATTTCCAAGATTGCCTCTTGCATTTTTCCTGCCGATACCGTTTCCTCGAGCGCTAATCCGCGAAGACGACTGGGATTACCCGGATAAAAGTATTATCGTTTTTAGTGTGATTCCGATGTCCCGGGATTAGGGGAATTTTTAACAACTAAGACCCTCCGTGGTGATTAGAAAGGGTTGGCCAGAACACTTTTAAGTAATTATTTTACATCTCTTCAATCGCTGCTATTACTTGATGGATTTCTCTTTCTTGACTTTAAATTACAGTATGTGTTTTGCAATAATGTTCTAGGCCTATTCATTTAGATAAAATACATAACCTTTCTTTATTTTATTTATTTACTGTATTGATTAAGATATTTATATTATAAATAACAGAGTTTTAGGGCTGGAATTTATATGTTCAGAAATAAAGATCTAGACAAAACTATGTTTTGTATATTATTAAATATTTTATATTTTTTTTTTTCAAATAAAATTAGGTCATTATAATTTATATTTAATTTAGCTACATAATATTAAAAAAAATACCTATATCTTCTATGATTCAAAGCGATTGTTACCTAATATTAATCAAATGGCGAGGCTTAGAATAACATTTAGTTGGCACAGCATAGTGTAAATTAATGTGAGTATTGCTACGTACTTTTAATTTCCCTTAATTATTAGCAGGCGCAAATTTGAAATTTTGTAGCTATCATTATTTTATTACACGGCTTATTAGAGCATGCGAAACTTTTTAACTTTATATATTGTATACAAACGTAAGGCAAAAATGTCCCAATTTATAGTGTAGTTTAAGTAAAACCATGCGATGCTGACGTTAGCCAAGACGGATGCCTCCCGTACATCATAAGGTTAATAAGAGGGCTCGCGAACTAACGACGCCGCTTTGTCAACGCGCCTTAACCCGCTGCCGCCATCTTGCGCGCCATGTTGGATTTCAATCTGCTTAGCACTTAATGAATTTGCCTCTATTGATTTTGTTTAACCCCTTTTTGTTTAGCTTAATTAACCTTTCTGTGTCAAGTGACAAGGCTGAACGGTTAGATTGTTTACTTTATAATGTCACTAAATATCATAAATCATAAATCTCTAATAATTACATATTATTATTACATATATTTTATTGACTAAAAACAAATTAATTGTTAACTCATTGATTGCATGTTTATTGTCTCTTATAGATATGACAGTTAATGGGCTTTTCAAAAAAGCTTTGCTGCAAGAATTTTAATAACACTCATTGCGTACTTCCACATTTCGTATATAATTTAAAATTTTCATTTACATTGTAAAGCATATAATATATGATATCGTGAAAATTGTCCACATTTAGAGTTAATCGAGCTCGCGTCATCATCATACGAATTCATTTGAAAGCGTTTAAAGGCTCGGTAAAAGCGCGAATCACGCCGTACAAAAGGCTGTATGAGGTGGGTGGGACATTTAAAATTTACAAATGCGTAATTATGCACCCGCATTGTCGCGCGGCGGGTGGAAGGGTTATGCCCCTACTCTTTCTTCCCCCCTTCCCCCCTCAATCCCGGGCTTCCGGGCCTAATGCTATATTTAATTTTCTCTAAGGCTCCCTCATTAATAATGCGAAGGCTGCGACTTTAAGTGGCGCTCACACGGCGATGTGACGCGAAAATCGTGGATGTACAAAATGTATAAGAGGACATTGTCTTTCACTCTAAAATAATTAGGTACAAATAATAATTTTAGAAATATCTTTTTGACTTTTAGCTAAATGTCTATTTAAAGTAGTTTTGTGAAAATGAATTGTAAGATTTGATTATTACGTCAATGGTTTTAAAATTTTCGATACACTTAAATACTATTACAATATAAAATATAACAAAACTAAATTATCGTAAGCTTTCTGAAAGATTTTCGTTTACTTATATGTTATAACTAAAATTTAATCCAAGAGATAATTAATTAATTTGATAATTTTGTTATTTATTTTAAATTACCTTATCCAAAATTTTATTAAAAAGTTATTGTGGATTTATTTTTTAATGATAGAATTTTATAATGTGACCGTGTACTGATAATGCCTCATCCAATTTTTCTAAACTTCATGCCAAGAAAGAGAGCCGTGCGTAAACGTGAGTGCGGGTAATTTATCATGATTTTGGAAGGGTTATTGGTGCAGGGCAGCGAGTTGTGTAGCTGCATGTTTAGACAAATTATATATTGAAGTACTGCAGATTATTGAAAGATATGTTAAGTTCTTGTCAAGTATACCTAGAGCTTCTATACACGGATCTTTCTGTAACCAATGATAAAATACACGATACCTAACAACTTTAACAAACATATTCTTATCATCGTATTACGTAAATGGACGAAAAACAACAATTTTTTTTTTGTAAATTAGAATTAATTATATGTTTAAACACTATCTTTATTATTACATCTATTTTAAGTGCGAAAACATAAATTATTACAACCTATTTTAGTTCTGCTTTTTATAATTCCCGTATCTTTGGCTATTAGTAAGAGAGCGAGGTGTATAATTGAGTTAAGGGCCTTTGACGCCCGCCCTAACCAGGTTTCCTTACTGCGTAGCTCCTACACTATTTCCGATACAATGAAGGTGACAACACCCCACACCTATAAATTGCGTTAAGGAAAGTTTAGCCTAGCGTGTTGAAATTTCAAGTTAGCATTTTGTTGGTAACTTATATCAACTATATGTTGCCGATCTTTATTATCAATACATGAATTAATTGAATTTAACGTTATGTTTCATTGCTTAGAGAACAGGATAAATAATATGGTATAGGTATCTGAATTGGCTATGATTAACTTAATTAAGGTTCAAGGCTGGAGGCTTAGATAGTTAAATGTTCAATTTTTATTTTATTACAATATTATGTATGTATTTTAAAATATATTTGACAAGTATATTAGATATATGTAGGTACTGATAGCTGATTATTATAGTATTAAATCACAGCAGTTAACTGAAAAATTAACAGTATAGCTATCTAATTAATGTAGGATTATGACTTCATTTGTAGTAGGTATATAAAAACGTTTACCTCATCAAATAATACCTAGTCACTTACATAAACCTAGCATTTCTGAAAATAATCTAGTATTAACTAGAAACAAAAAAAATATTATATAGTTTGCATGTCGTCCTGTAACTGAATATTTTTAATAGTTGCATTAAAATGTATAATTTTTATTATCTTTTTTTATTCAAACGATCTTCCTCTAGTTTGTAGAAACCTCATTATCGGACTGTACGAAAACTGTATTTACGAGGTATCTACTCGTACATAGTAAGCATATCTATGTTAATTATAGAAATTGTATGGTAAAGTATATAGAACTTTTGGTATTGATAAGATTAGTAAGAGTAGGTAATAGGTATTGTTAATGTAGATTATCTTAAAAAGATCATAGAAAAAGCATTAATAACTAAATAAATTATATAATTTTTAAAGAAGTGTTGTCACTACACAATATACAATTTCAAATATAATAAGCTTCACGTTCAATAGGTCCAAAAGAGGGGATGCTAAGCAACGTGAAAACTCGGCGACGAGGAGAATCCCAAGTAATATGCGTTGGTGATGTATTTGTATCGACTTCCTTAAAGCCATAAATATTATTTAAAATAAAAAGTTTATAAATTATAATAGCACAAAATATTTAAAATTATGAGAGTTTTCTTTTGATACTTTTAAAAAAATATTTAATTAACCTTTACTATGAATAAAACACAAATCTTCCACACAGTTACATATGTATATCAGAGTATAAACCCTTCAATATAAATATAAAACAATCACAACAAAAATTAAATAGTAAAATGAAATATCAATAAATAAATTTATTTATAACGTCTGTTTCTTACAGGTGTCAAAAGAGGGTTAAGGAAGTAGATAATTAATAGCAGCGCGGAACTTTTGGGCCAAATGAAATACCCTTTTGAGGCGTCGGACGCGGGTGACAACGGTCGGTGACAATTTAATATCCAACAAAATTCGGATCGTGTCGAGAGCCCTCAGTGTTATTAACTATTCATCTTTGTATTATGATTTTATTGTTTTTGTTTTAGATAAGTAGATAATTTTTAATAGGCAAAATATTAAACTTTTGACGCATCGTAGTGGACATGTCTGGTTATGCCTTTTTCTGTTTGTTCTTCTTAGTTTGTCTTTTACACAGTAAGCACCTTAAAAATTAGTGCCTCGTTGGTCTAGTGGCTGGCATGTAATGCTGTGGATCCATAACCTAGATATGAGTTCCAGGTTGGGAATGTAGAGCTTTTAAGTTTGCCTGTTAAGTAACTCTTAGTAGCAATCCAGTGTTGAGAAGGTTAGTGGTGTGATATACTCCCGTGGTTTGGAGACTACAGTAAAATGACGGTCTGGTATGTCATAGATCGTGTTAAATTGTTGTCGCACAGGAATTTTGAATTGAAAGGAGATTTAGTATTAGAGAGTAGATTCGTGTCTGTGCATACACTTGTGCACTATAACATCTCCTGCGTAAATTGCTCTTCTCAAAGAAATTGACCGAAATCAGTCAGCAAAATATTCTGACCCGGTTGTTTAGACGAAAGGGCGGAAATAAGGAACTTAATAGGTAACGATATATTTTTATACGGTATTCTTAGTTTATTTGTACGGTATACTTTTTCTTTTAATATGTTATTATTTATTTGATTTATAATACTCGACTTTATATGATACACTTAATACTTTCTTAGATTCACGATTTATTTTTCACATTTAACTAAACTATCTTTTTGATTTTTTTCGCAGATTTATTTTGATTTTCGATTCCCGGCGTTTCAAACGTTTAACAGCAATCATGGTGTAGGCACATACAAATATACACACACATCCTTTTAATACTTTTATATTTTTGATTAAGACCTTTTGATTAACCTTTTTATGACGTTTTTGATAGAATTTATAAAAAGAAGAAAGTAGTGACATTAAAAGGCGTACAATGATAAGCACGATTTTTATGTCTATTCCAATAAAATAAATTTAAATAATCTAATATTGCTGCAACTTAGACGTCTCAAAGATCATTATATATTTGTTACAAACAGTACCTATACGTAAAATTATACGTTGATTGTAAAATACGCTTATTACTTCACATTTCATATAAAAAGCCCAAAGTCTAAATATACTTGCACTAAATATATTATTATTTAGTGGTAAACATAAAATTTCAAAAACCAACCTTACCTGACAATTTAAACGGTAGCGATCCCATAAGAGGATCTGGGGCAAATCTTGGTCCAAAGTGGAAAGGATGGAAGCCGTGATGACGAGTCTTTGAGCGCGGTTCTCTTGGTCCGTCCACGGTCACCTTGATCGCCTTTTGATACGTTGCCACTTGAGGGGGTGACGTTGCCAGCATTATCGTTAGGGTAAACGATTTGCCTGATAATGAGAAATAGAAATGTTTTCATTGATAATAATACGTTGTAAACAATTTTTGTCTTTATAGAAAGTTGAACTCATCAAAAAATAATGAATGCTCTGTCTAGTAGATAAATAGGCTTATTTTTATGATATAATACATACATATATTTAAACACTATATGTTTTATATTATTACCAAAAGACATAATATACAAAAGTTACCCATCTTATATTTTCAGTAATATCTTGCCTCAAATAAAAAGCCATATCTAAATTACGTAAAAAAAAAAAAAAAAAAAAAAAACTCCAAGGATTCAAATGTCAGCGGTGATTTGTGGCGAATTGTCACAGCAACGTACGTGCTGGCATTTACTTCATTCCAGACCTTTTCTCAATTTTGCTTTTAAGGTTAGGGTTAAAAAAATAAAAATATATTAAAGACATTTTTAACTGTTTTATAATAGAAATAGATAAGTATTATTCAATTTTAAAGCCCATACCAAAGTTACCTGCAAAACCTGTTATCATATATGATAGGCGGGAAAAGGACTGCTCGGTATGACTCCACATAACCCAGAAGTGATGTGAACAATAATTTAACATTAAATACCGCTACATAAATAACTTTTACCGTAACAAATACAGTTGTAGCATTTAAACACAATCTATATGACACCAAACCGATGCGGTGGTATCCTATCACTTAACAAGTGTTTAGAAACTACAAAAGCGACATCAACATAATGGAAACTAGCTGAATAACATACATAATATCCATTGCGCACTCAAAATAGACTAGTAAATAATAAGCCATATATAAAGAGAAATGTACAGTGTGATATGAATTATGTACTGAAAATTAAGGTAATAAGTATGGGGAATAGGAGCAATGACGCAGTGGAATTGCCATCGTAACACATCCACCGCAGAACAGCCACAAACACGGCAGCAAGCGTTTGAACAATCGCTGCCATATCGACACATACCTAATGGTAATTCTGGTGAAATTCATGGTCGCAATCTAGGCTTCATAAGCGGTAAACAGATACTGACTATACCATTCATTCAGTACGTAAAGTTTGTGGTAATTACATACTATACACGCTTGATTTCGATTTAACTTATTGACTGTATATTTGTTTAACTACTAAATTTGTTTAACACTAAGTTCCTTGCTCGTTGCATACATCAATGTCTAAGCAATAATATGCAAACTATACTGTCTTAACAATTTATATATTACTATAGAAGAATAAACTAGCAGTCAATAAATATCAATAGCAGGAATTACTTGCATGCAAGAATAATATTCAAGTTAATTCTTACTGTCAGTCTAGAACCATTTCCAATACTTAAATTTTCTATTGGAAACGTTATAAGCTATAATAATATCTAGAAAGTAATCCTAATAGTTACTTTTATGCCCAACGTTACAGATCAACATAGAAAAATTCAACACTAATGTTGAATTTCTTAAATACGCAAAAAGAAATAAGGTTATTTTCTAAAGAATTTAAAACATATTTATAATCATTTCTTTTCAAAATTTACTCTACACCCTTACTTGAGAGGTAGATTTGAACGTATTTTAAAATTTAGTGTGAATGAAAAAGAAACTGGCAAGTTACCATAATAAACAAAAGTAAGGTACATAACGTCTGGCTAAGGGCCAAGAACTAAGGCAAGTTCCTTTTGGTTCCTTGGCGAGCATAAACATGACTTAGGCTGCGTTACACAGAGAACGTACTCAAAATTGATAATTATACTAAGGTTTCAATACTAATCAACTCTTATTTATTTACTTGTAAAATATTTATTTATAATCAGAAATAGCTCAATGTTGGGAGCTAGTCGAATTCAGTAAACTTCGAAACTATTGAGTTAATTTCAAATTATGAATAATTCCCAGAGACACATAAGCACAGACAATTTCTATCCCGCGGGCTCAGACAAAATAGCAATTGCTTACAAATAATGTTTATAGAAATTCCACTTTTAATCAAAAAGTAACTGTCGTGGGCGTGCGCGAGCAAGAGCAGAGCGCTAAGAGATTCATCTAGGTATACATATAATAAAATTGTAACTGTGCCTAATCTGTACATATAATGATTTCTGTTTTTTAGAATTTTTGTCTGTCTGTCTGTTAACGCATCACAGGAAAGCCACTGGATAGATTTCGATGAAATTTGGTATGATGATATCCGGGTCAAAATATAGGATACTTTTTACTGCGGGAAAATATCTCATCTTTGAGCTAAATGTTAAAACGTAACTAGGAATGAACCCGAGCGGAGCGAAGGTAAGTTGCTAATTAAATACTATTTTCGATATATTAATTATCTTTAAATGCATAACGATGATATCCATAAAAATTTACTTATATAAAACAATAAAATCAATTTTCATATTTTATTTATTCAATAATTGAACCAATTCAGTCTGAACTTTAGCTACGTTCTTACTTCTTAGTCATAAAAGTGATATGAACCACCCCATACCCAACCCAAAATGAACGGGCGCCCGCTTATTTTCATAAAGGAATAAACGTGCCTTGAGAATCAACTGCTTTATTTATCTCTATCTTTATATAGTTCTCGTAGAACAACGCTATTTGTGAACGTATTCGCATATGTTATTAGTAATGAAGTCATAGAAGAGGAGAAACTCTTGTAATAATTTTAATATAACTAGCCTTAGCCCATCACTTGCACTTGTGAAGTTATCTATACAGATAAACAAAATTGGAGTGTCTGTTTGTAATATTAAAATAACCGCGTTTTACTAAATGCATATAGATGTATACACGGTACATATACCAAAACAAATTTTTTTACAATTTTTGTCTGTCTGTCTGTCTGTTTGTTCCGGCTAATCTCCGAAACCGCTGGACCGATTTTGACGGGACTTTTACTGGCAGATAGCTGATGTTATAGAGAGTAACTTAGGTTACTTTTATTTTAGAAAAAGAATCAGGATTCCGCGAAAAAAATAAAACCCATGAAATTATGGACAAAATCCGGCTACGGCTTACGCACCCGAGCAAAACGAGGGTAAATCGCTATATAATGTAAATGAATATCTTAGGAGTAGCAAATATTATTTATGTATACCTAAAAAAATATAATAGAAAGAAACATATATGTACATGTATCAAATGTGAATACTCATTTTTTAGTAAATAAACAAAGGAGTTAAAAAATGGAGATATGCAAAGAGCCTTGATTTTTCACAGTTACACAAGAATCAAAGAGCGCAAGAAAAATGCGTTAAGCGTACACTTCATAAATCATTGAAGTTATTCATAAAAAGACTTTCGTCTCCCCAGCGGACATATTGCAGGCTGCACGTGCGACAGTTCATAAACTGCGGATATTGATCCCGAGGGGCGCTACTCTTCATAAAAATATGTTTGCATGTAACAAGGCTCGAAATCGAATATGTTTTAGGCAAATACACGATGAATATGTATTAAATATTTGATATTGCTGTATTTACTAAAGAACGGTTAATTCATTATAGCCTTCAATTTGGTCTATTGTTCTATGACGCATGTTTGGTGGTAGTTTCACCATCCCTTTCATTTCTTGTACAGATAGAAACAGACATTTGTTACTAATAAACAATTACTAAATTTGACCCAAACAACCAGGACAAGCTAATTAAACCGTTTAAAAAAATATTGTACGGGTTCCGAACGCTCTCTAAACTATACAGGCATATATATATATATATATATATACATATATATATATATATATATATATATATATATATATATATATATATATATATATATATATATAAGCATATCATGTAAATTCAGTAATTTAACATTTTAAGTTTTTTGCACTTTATTTGAAATACAATTTTAGCGTAATTAGGTAACGATTTTTGATAGAAATCTTCAAATCAATCTCAATCTTTTAATAAGCCAGCAATAATTTTATTTGAATTTAATAAAAAAATTAAATATATTTTTAAAAAAATATATGCAAAGTCAGATTGAAATTCAATAGGAGATGCAATTTCCCTCACCGTTAGATTAAAAATCAGCTTTATAACGTCATAAAGTAGGCGGGGGCGTTAAGATAAGAGTTCTCCGCCGGCTAAATAAAAAATGAGCCACAATCGTAATGGTACGGAGCTCCTTTGATCTCGGTTTCATGGCTTACTGGGGATTTTCAGCTTAGAGAGCAGCAATTTGGATATAAAATACTCGTTTCTAATGCGGACCGATACGCTTAGGGACATTAGCGGATTGGCTGTGAAAGTATGTCCCGAGGTAGTTGTAGACGTTTGTCCCTATCTATTAATTTAAAATGTTTTATTGGTTTATCAGTTTTATATCAAGCACTTAATTTACTATGAATATAAAATAATATAGCTACCTAAAATAAACAAATATGTATGTATAAAAGGATATTTAAAATCTAAAAAAATAAATCAAATAAACCCCTGTAATAAAAGAGCGTCTACAAACGAGACACCATAAAATTCGAGTTTATTGAAGCGTCTCAAAAGAACAAGAGTAAAGTCAAAAGCGTGTACAATTAAAAAATCTCCCCCGACGCACCTCAAGCCGAGCGGTCAATATTACTTCGAGACCCTCAATTTTCACCACTCCCTCGCGCTAATAATAATAATTAGGAATGAGTGGTTCAATAATTAAAAACGGAAAAGAGAACTTGCAAAAGACGGCAACCAAAAGAAATCTAACTTCCCTCTCCGATACGGAGAACCCTCCGTTACAAACAATCAGTCTCTCTCATCACGCTTATGAATTCCTCTCATTATACAGCATCTCGTTTAAATTAATAAAAATTGAAATAAATGCTTTTCTTGATGCTTAACACTCTACTTTAATTTTATCTTTAATTTTTTACAAAAAAGCACCAAATAACCTAATGTAACAAATACATTACATGAATATATTATGTAGGAACGTTTTCTTCACCGAAAAAACAAACATACTCTATAAAAACCTCACTTATACGCAAAATTTTAATATTCTTACTGTAACCACCCTACCGTCGTATTATTTGAAATATAAATTAGCTGATGCATTTTATAATAAGACTTTATTATAAAACACATTAGCTTATTCATATCCCAAATAATATTTCGCATTCCATAATAATAAGGCAAATTTAAAACCATTAGACGTTAAGGGTAACCAGGCAGTGCATCAAAGGGGAACCTCTCGAGTTAATAATGAAAGGTGAAGCGGAGATCTTTTTACGCTATACAAAAATAATTTCCCACCTGGGGGGATGGCGCCTATTGTGTCGTTTTACCGACGATGTTTGACTAACAAGCCTCTTCTAGACAACTGGTAACAATAGTGAAGGAGCTCTATATATGAATGCTATGTGAACTGTGATTTTGCAGGTGCGAATGCTGAAAAATAATTTTATTATAATAATGCTTGCGTTAAAGGATTGTTACAGTTTTGCAGGTAGTATTTTGTACTATTAGTTTTTATAAGAATTTTGAAGTTAATTAAAGAACTAACGTCTACCCTCGCTTCGCTCGGGTTCGTCTCTAGATATGTTTTATAGATTTCTCAGAGATGAGATATTTTCCTGCAGTAAAGTCCAGTTCTTCTGTTCAGTGGTTTTCAGACAGACAGAGAAAAATTCTAAAAACTATATATTAGGCCTCTGTATCGATAATAATGACTATTTCAATAAGATTTTCCAAAAAATATTTAATGTACAGATTCGATTGAGTTAGAATTTTATTATACATATGTATAGATAGTTGTTCATTTGAACATAAATATAAATAACTCTCTAGTTTGATTAATTATTATTATTTATATATTATTGATATTTGATCTATGTAGTTTTGCACTATATTGCGTACGGGACTTAAACGAGTGATTTATAGCCGTGTCTTAATAATTGCTTATAAACAGTCGGGATGAAAAACCAAATATCTGAATCTGAACCACAGAAATAAGGCTGAGAAAAATGTATGTTTTTAATTTTAGTGTATAAAATTTTAAAATATGTTATTAATGTATGTATATGTAACTTAAAAACACACTACCCTACATATTTTAGGTCGATGGCTCAAAAGGAATTTTAATCAATCGATTAGCAGATGTCCTTGACTACTGAGGCAGTAAATTGTTCGCTTATTGCGAGGGAGACATAATAAGGAGGAAGCCTGTACTTTCGACATCAGCTTAAATTGTATCTTAGATAATATAATCAAAGATTGATAGGAAAAAATGTTTTAGTAAAGATTTTAAGTCATTAGCTAAAAGTCAAAAATTTTAAATGTTTTTGTGTTTTTTTATAGCGCTTTTTCATGAGCAGATCATGATTTATAATTGCCTTTTTACTAAAATTCGTAGAAGAAAAAGAGTTATAAAAATCGATTAAATGTGTTAGTTTAGAACAACGCGAGTAAAACAATATATACTTGAGTATATATTGTAACAATATAAATATGTACCTCTTGTAAAAGTTATAATTTCTACAACTGCATATATAAAAACAACTCTAAGACATAATATTTAACAAACTTAATTATTAGATGCCAGGATATTTCCTATGCTGCTTTAAAATGGAGCCAATCAGCCGATTAGCAGATGTCGCCTTGACCACTGGTGCAGTAAATAAGTCTTATAGTGGAAACATAATAAGTGCGAGTTTACTTTTGAATTTATTATTTCTTTGTGCTAAACACAATATAGATATAATATATGGGATTGAATGAAAAGTAGTAATTAGTAAGTAATATATTTACTTACTAATTACTAATTTACTCATAATTCTGGCATGAAACCACGCAAATATAAATTATGATTTCTAGGATAAAAAATATCCTTTGTACTTCCCAGGGTCTCAAACTATCTTCTTACCAAATTTCATCTAAATCAGTTCAGTAGTTTCGGAGCCTGTTACAAATACCCGATACAAACAAAAAAGACATTTTTTCCTCTTTATATATATAATATAATAAAAATAGAAGTAAATAAGATTGTTTCCCGAAGTAAATGGCGGCCACTCCAAGAGACTGTAAGTATAGCTGACACGCTAAAACCGAGGAAAAATTATTCGGTGCCCTCATTAAATTTTTCGCTTATTAAAAATTCCCCGAGCCCTGTCCATCAACATCATACAACTTTTTCTACCGAGTCGTAACAAAAGTTCCGATCCCCCTTGGTCCTTTAGCTCGATAATTTGAGTGAGATTTTCTCGCAATTTAAGATAAACAAAGAGCGCGCTTACCCTTAATTGGAAAGCAGAGCGTTATTCACGAAGGAACGTGACAAATAGACACCTCTTAACTTCTTTTCCACTCTCCCGTTTAGGGCTATATTGGTTTTTTGTACACTCGCTGGCCAAAAGCTTTTGTTTGTTTAAGGAAATGTTAATGAGTTACCCCTGTTTACTTTAGACTAAGGAAATTCGTTTTGGTTACGTATCCTGATTTAAAATGAATGTTAAGGTGCAGGAGGACGTATGTATAAACAAAAAGAAAATTACAAAACCGATTATATTATATAATAAAATTGTAACTGAGCCGAATCTGTACATTAAATATTTTTTGGAAAATCTTATTGAAATAAACATTATTATCGATACAGAGGCCGAATCTATAGTTATTAGAATTTTTGTCTTTTTCGAATTGTTTTGTGTGTAAAACGTTGAAAAACCACTGGAGGAATTTTGATGAAATTTTGTATGGTGATAGCTGGTTATCCAGGTAAATATATAGGATACTTTTTACCGCAAATACCGAAAATATCTGATCTCTGAGAAAAATACAAAAACTGCATTAAAAATTTGGTTTTGGTCATCTGAACGCGGGTGGAGCCGCAGGCAATGCTAGTTTATTATAAATCTATTGGAGAAAAATATTATTTGTTATTGTATATAACTATAACTATAATAAAATTTCATTTCATTTCAATATAATGTGTATGTACTATGTAGATATTTCTATACCTGCCTTAAATATGACAAATAGCGATACAAAGTTACCTTCACTGAATTCCTTCCTTTATCTCACTTCGTTAACCCCCTATTTGAATATGAGACGAAGTTTACAGTTTGATGTTCTATTCGACCCCTAAACATCTAAGTTTTATGTGCTGTTTGTTTGAATATTGGATGGGAATAGTTCCGCGGTACCCCCTCGTATCTCTTCGCGCGTATGGTAATAAGTTACATGTTGACAACTTAAATTTTCCAAGTAGATACATATTTATACTTGTGTTTTATTGGAAGGATTATTTAATTAATATTTGGAAGTGATTCTAAATTACATTTGTATTTTATACTGAATTATTAATTAAAAAAATTGTTCGTAAATACTGACTGGCCATATTATAATTTATACCCACCGATAAGGCCGAAAGCTTGATTTTTATTAAAAATTCTAGTAATTTTAGAAAAGGAAGAGTCTTTGGTCTAGAATTAGATAAAATGACATGTAATAAAATAAATTATTTATATTAATGTCATATGTAGTCAGGCTATAATTTGTCTAATAGATAACTATAAATGTGGCGATTGAAAGATCATCCCTTAAACGAATAAATTACTTCCTTAAAGAATGCGGTTTTGATCATCAAAGGGGTAAATATCGAGTATCATTTTCATTTGGTAAGGAGATCCGTAATTGCGAAGTTCTATAAGTGCGTCTGTGTAAAGTACTAGACTTAAGTCGGTTAAACCTAAGTGCGTATTAAGTTAAACTGGCCGATTAGTTTCTGGTCTATCACACAGTTACGCTCACTGTACGCACGTATGTAAACAATGAAGTAACTAAATAGGTATACTATACAGCACTTGAATTGCCTGTATAATTTTATGTTATGACGCCTTTCTCATTCAAAACAGATTAAACGTATCAGGATAAATTAGGTATTGTAAAAATATATATTTCAGATACTATTAACTTTTTCATATCTAATTAATTATGTACTATACTGTTTAGGTTTAACGCAATAACTATTATTTTTTAAATAAAATAATATATAACTATTGTTCGCTCATTCGCAACTTATGCCTTTTTTAGGGTTCTGTATCTCAAAAGGTAAAAAAGGAACCCTTATAAGATTACTCTCTTGTCCGTCTGTCCGTGTGTTACCGCCGATTTTCTCAGGAACAGGTGGACCTAGCAAGTTGAAATTTATACCAGATACTGAGGTCTATAGTCCCTATTAGATGTATAAAAATCGAGGTCCTATGTCAATACAATAAAAGATTTGGCAGATGGGCAAACTTAGATTTTCGCGAAAATTTGTAAGTACCAAAAATTACCTTAATTTTCAACTTTTTTTATTTTTCGTAATTTTCCCTTTACTTGTGCTGTAAGACCTTGCTTTTAATCAAAATTACCAATTCTAGGTCAACCGGAAGTACCCTATAGGTTTTGGGTCGAAAACGTATACGGTAATTCCCGTTGACCTAGAATCACGAAATTTTGAAAAAAAGCAAGGTCTTACAGCACAAATAAAGCAAAAAATTAAAAAAATAAAATAAGTTGAAAATTAAAGTTAAAAACATTTCTTACAAAGCACGGAACCCTCGGTGGGCGAGTCCGACTCGCACTTGTCCGGATTTTTTTTTAATGCTCTATGGTGCGGATCAGGGTAATGAAAAATAATACACGAAAATATGTTACATCTCCACCATGCAACATGAATGGATTTGGGTTGGAGTTGCGTAAATTAGTAAGAGTATCTACATCCTAACATCCGACACATTGATCGACGTTGACAAGTTTTTATCGACTTATTTAAACAATTGATTGATCAAATTCCACTTAAAATGACTAATAATACTATGTTTATACTATCTCTATCAAATCTTAGATATTTAATGACGTAGTAATGTGATCTTAACTTATAAAACAGTGTTGTTGTAACTCCTAATGTAGTCTTAACAGATCAATTACCCCCATTGACTTAATATTCAACAAAGAGAAGACCTGTTGAAATATTCAAAAGCTAAGGCGCTGCTTTGTTTTGAGTACGCACTCAAGGGAGGGCGTTTTTTTATGAGTAGACGTCTGCATTATCGTAAACATTCAGATATATGTTTTGGACCAAATTCATGAAATATTGAATATATTTGTGCATGGATTTTTCGTAGGGTATACATGAAATTATTTTAAATCTAATATATTCCTTCTCTGTATCGATTTGTGTTAATATTTAATAATCTATAATTGGTCAAATAGAAAGTTTTATGTTAGTTTCATTTATTAATGTAGTAAAATAAATTATATAGTATCTGTTGAATAACGTTCTTTTTATTTTGTGTAACAACACATTTATTTGGGGTTGGCATGCTTTTCAATAAATGTGGAATACTAATCTCAAACTATTATTAAAATTCATCAATTCTATTCCATGTAGTGCAATGTAACAAAGTTATGTCTATCATAAGTAGCTCAACTATATTGACTGATGAATTCATGTTATAACCAAAAACGTGAAAATAAGACTCGTGCTCTAAGAGCCCTATAGAAAGAAACTGATTAATAGCATCTGTTTCAGATATTGCTTCACCCAGGCCCTAACTCAACCTCCACTTTTACAACACACAAACATCTCACGAAAATCTCGTTCTTGATATAATGCGAAAAAAGTATCCTATGTCAGCTTTTCCCTTTGAATTATATATATATATATATAAAAGAAAGAGTCACGCTCAATCTATCTATTGTACCTATCTGTTGGTCTAAAATAGAGCATAGACCACCAAATAGACTAATGTTGATATTTATAGTGTTAGCAAAAATGATAATTGCTTATTTTTTTATAACACTTTGCATAAATTAATACGTTTAATCAATAAGTAACGGTGGTTAGCAAAAGTAACCCGGTCAATCGCTTATAAGTCGACATTGCGACGTCTAACACTTGAGGTGATTCTGACAGACTATTGATACTCAATTAACTTATAAACTACTTAAGTACTTATTTTATGTGTCTTCTGTGCTTATAATCGATTATATTGCCTTTAATTAAATTAAATGAAAATATAAGCATATGAACAGCCTAAGATATAATATCTATATATTGTACATAGCATTTTATATAGCTTTATATTCAGCCCTTTCTAACGTCCTACTATTGGGCTCGGACCTTCCTTCAATGCAAGGGGGATCAGGCTACAATCCACCATGCTGGCCAAGTTCGCGTTGGCGGACTACAAATGTTCTTTTAAAAACTTATAAAGTTCTCCCAAACATGCAGGTTTCCTCATGATTTTTTCCTCCATTTTAAGACAAGTGGTAATCATTTTGGAAATGATTCGCACATGAAAATATCAAAGGTATGAGAATCGGGATTTAAACCTGCTTAACTCGGTTTCAAAAGCGAGCACGTTAGCACTGGGCTACCACTGCCTACTCAGCTTTACTATTTCTATAAATTGTAATGGTCTTACACTTAATAGAGCCAGTCTTATCAAAAGAGAATCAACATAAGCGTAAATGTATATCATATTGTATTGTATCACTTTTTATATATTTATATATTTTATATATATTTAAGATTCCCTAAATAACATACGAGTATATAGGTATTTTACTAATGAATGTTCATCGAACATACTTCAAAGAGAATTGACAACAAGCAGAAAATATGTAGATATATTTTCATAGCCAAAACCTACGATTCTATGAACCAAGCAGATGATATGGCTGATAAAGGAAAAAGAAAAATTAACATTCAAAAAATTAACATTCATTCAAATTTTTTTATTAAAACTCCATATTATAAATAATTTTAGCCACTTCCAGTAAAAAACTAATCTGTGTAACTTTTCCATATAGCTTGCAACAGTGATATGAGTATTTTGTGTTTTTTTTTCTAAGATAACCCTCAAATTGTATAAGCTGTAGTGTTATTACTTATGACATATAATTAATTAATATAAGTGATTTTTTTGTAATTCTTATAGGACATAAATTCTTTAAACGTAAAAGAATAGAATTTTAGTAAAAAATCTTTTACTAACCTCTACCACTTCTTCCGACGAACCTCAGATCATTGAACTTGGCGACTTGGTTTTTCATCACTGCTGTACAGTTTCTTAGTTCAGCGGAACAATTCTCGTCGTTGCCCGCTCTCACTGTGACTAGTGTGCCGTCCCCGACATCCCCGAGGGCGACCACTTTGAATGCGACGGGTAGCGTCTTGTTAGACCTCCAGTGGGGTGGCAGGACTGTGCACACCTGATAAAATTGCTATGTTCATTTAAAATGACTCAAAGCTTATTTTGTCATAATGTAAAATACAACACAATACACATAAAATTATAAACTGTAGTACGGTATACGTGATTAATGTACATATAATATCAGAGTGTCTGTTAGTCTTTTATAAAATATATAAATTGTAAGGAATGACGAATAGACTAATAAATAAGTAAGTAAAAAAGTAGCTCGGCTCGGCGCGATAGGTTAAGGGTTTTTTTTGCATACAGAAACTCTTGTACCTAAAATATTTTTTTGTTTAAATTAATAATCGTTAGGAAGAATAAGTTTTCAGCTCGGTAGGTTAAGATTATTTTTTTTACATACAGAAACTCTTGCACCTTAAAATTATTTATTTTACATTAAAAAACAAATAAAGTGGTAGATATTCGTACAAACCGACAATAGTCGGACGAATAATATATTTCTTATTTATCCGAAATTATAGGACGAATAGCAACAGCCTCCTTTATTTATTATTCGTCCTATTAAAGTACGAATAGCAACAGCCATATAATATTTGTATATGTAAGTAAAACATTGCATAATTTTGTTTATAGAAATATACCTAAATTTTAAATTTGATTAATAAAAATTACTTCTGTGGTCGTTAAATATTTAAGTTGTCTTTGAGTGATAAAGATAACAAGAATGTTTTTAATATTTATAACAGAAATAACACATATATTTTTATACTATTATACACTAATAACCCTTAAAACGGGAGAGAAACGTTTATTCTGACTGAAAATAACTGTTTTATTTTTCTTGCTTTTGTCGTCAGGTACTTCAGACTTGCTTTTATGCGTCAGGCACTTCAGACTAATTCAGCCTAATAACATAAAAGCGCTTTAGATTAAAAAAAATATTTTTAGAACTAGAAAATTAAAAGAAATTTTAAAAATTCTCACCACGTGTGGACTACCGGTCTTGACCAGCTCCCCCGGATGATCAGCGAGGAGGCCTTCCAACGTTCTCTCTGCAAGTAGTTCAGCCGTCAGGGGCTGACTCGATAACGGGTTCCCGTAGCTCGAGGAAGGCGCTTCGTGCCCTAGCCCGTTTGTAGTAGAACTCACTTCACTCGATAGATGCATCATCCACAGATTATTTCGTATACATATATGATATATAGCTTAATAAATAAAAAAGTCAAGAACTATTCACAATATCCGTCACATAGCTTCGGCTGGACATCGACGGACGTTAAACTCAACTACACAATTTTCGAAACGCGCACTTATTTTTTTTATAGAGTTCGCCATATTTCCTATATCTGAAAAAAAAACATATATTTTTTTAAATCATAAAAAAAACAGTGATAATAATTTAATATTAAGTATTTAAATCTGCCTTAAGAACGTGACGATAAAAATCATTAAACTTCCTAGGATTTACTCGTAAAAGGCCGTGGGCATAATTATATTATGTGTACTTTTAAAGTGCTTATTCTGCTGACGCCAAATTATTAATACAGTTTCGGATTTTCGTATAAATTTATTCGTTACTTAAACATAAAAAGTTATAAAAAAAGCAATATTTTCAATGCTTTTAACAATATTCCATTGCTCATTATTTTTGATTACGCGAATATTTGACTATTTTTACGGTTTACTTATGATTTTTAGTTCCCGACGTTTAGCATGTTTTACAGCAACTATGGTCACGGGAGAGACTGAGTCAATGATTATCATTTAAAATAATAAATTTTCAGTAAAATCGCATCGAATTTATAAACGAACATTGCAGTTAGTTTATGTATAGTAAGCAGTACAAAGACATATGTCGCTACGCGGCTACGGCTTATTGACAGACGTAGCATCAAAAGCTACAAAGCGAACACAGAGCACGCACAATCAACGCGAGGGCGAGAACATCCGGTACGGCAAATCAGCCGAACGAAATAAATTGTATCTATTTTTATACACCAACTTTTTTATAGTTATTTTACTAGAATTGAGATAAAATACTTTTTAAATTTCAACTACACTGTTTACTTTTTATATTGAATTTTTTTAATAAAGTTTACCTAATAAATTAAATTATTAAATTCTTTTTAAAACTACTTTTTCAGAAATGCATCAGCAGGTTACAAGAATTATGTAAAATAATCATAATTATATGTTATTCCCATAAAAGTTTTAAGTTATCTTCGGTGTTAACATTTGTAATATCTTGTCTAAGCCCGCAGAGGAAAAAAAAACAAAGGAATTTTAGAAATAACTTTCGAGTATTTTTCTGCAGCCTTCGCGCAAATGTGGATTCATATTTTCATTTAACTTATGTTACTGAATATTATAAAAAAGATGTATATTTAATACCTTTATAAAAATGTTTTACTCTCTTACTTTGAAACCCCACATTGTTTAACAAACTAAATAAAATTATTTTAGTTTTTAAATTATATACAACTAGCGACTCACCCTGACTTCGCACGGGTTCGTCCCTAAGTTCATTCCCCATACAAACTTTCATTCCCATTTTCACCCCCTTTAGGGATGATTTCCGGAATAAAAAGTATTCTATATCTCAGGGTCTCAAACTATCTTCTTACCAAATTTCATCTAAATCGGTTCAGTAAATCCAGAGATTACCCCCTACAACCTCACAAACTTTACCATTTTATAATATTAGTATAAATATGTGACTATACTATAGAAATAATGGTACAAATATATATAAATACATTTCAATTCGTTAAGAGTAAATCAATTTGTTTTTGTTGATCAATTTCTCAGAAAACTCTTTCTTCATATATTTTATTCCAAGTTAAATTGCACTTATTACTTATATTTTTTATTCAATCCATGTTAGTTATTTTAATATAAAATAAAAATAAAATAACTATATTCTATACTAAAAGGCTCGAATAGAAACATCTCACTGTGAACCACGCTTGGTTAACCCGCGCACGGAGTTACAACACATTACGATTCCAGCCCCCTTTGATCTTTTACAAGCCTTAATCAATTACGTTATTTAATGATACCTATCATAATAAAGAAAGGTGTTCTATATTTTAATAAACGTTATTATATTATATTTAACGACATTTTTATCACACTAGTTGGTATTTAATGTTGTTTAAAGATTTCTTTTACCGACCAAATCTCTTGTGTCTTACCTCTACGTAATATTGGCGAAGTAATTTGTGCTCAACTGGCAGAAAATTGAATTGAATTGAATTGAAAAGTTTATATGTTTGTATGTTTGTTACTCCGTCAAGATGAAATGGATTTAAAACAAATTAAGTACACAGACTAAGACCTTATGGTAACACATAAGCTACTATTAGGCAAGTAGGGACGCAGCCCTAGAAGCGAGGGTAAGTCGATAGTTTAACAAAAACATAATTCAAGACTTTTCGTAAGTCAATATTTTTTAAATCCATCTATTAAGTTATAAAAATCCCTATCATTTTAGGTATTGGTACGCACAATAATCCTACATCTGGTGTAGGTGTAGCTTCATATTTTTTACATTGTGATTATTTGCTGTCAGCTTGGCAACTAAGTTTATTTCAATATAGCTTTCGAATTTCTGATAAGTGTACGAGAATCAAGTAATAGTTTTACCAAAAATATTTTTTATTAAAAAAATGTATATTATGGATAATGCAAAAGACAATATTGTAACAAATATGCTCTAGCTGGGCTTAAACAACCAATTACTATAAATGTGTCTTATAAAGCTCTACGTACTCCCCCTATCACACGGAATAGGCTGTTAGATGTTTGCGAAACGCGATATGTCGATCGGGATGTTAAACTTAATTTCTACAAGGGTGAACCCTTACATGCCTTTTTACTGCCTTACCCGTGTTTACCGTGATTCGTACTCGATAAAGCCTTCTGGTAATATTTTCATCAATAACCTCGGGCTTACGTAATTGAAAGTATTGTTATATTATACTCAATTTAAATTCAACTGCTATAGTTTGCAACTGTACATTTTTGTTATTTAGCTTTTTATAAGATGCATTTTGATTCTTATATTGTATTTAGATTATTCTATTGAGATCAGATCTCTATCAAATCTAACATCAAAATGTACAGATATAACACGAAACCATAATATTATTTTTAAACGATTGAAAATTTAACTTTTTATCTTCTAGTTATAATTATAAATCATATATGTATCATATATATATATATATATATATATATATATATATATATATATATATATATATATATATATATATATATATATATATATCAATAAATTACTAATTTATAATTATTTAATTTATTTTAGCAAGGTAATATACAGTAGCTACCATGAAAACTAAGATTTTCTACTACTGATACTTTTAAATTTGATTAATAATATTCAAAAATGTAATAGTATGTAATGGTGATGGACATAAATTATAAAAACAAAACCACTGTAGCATGTAACGCTCAGATTCACAGTGGATTTAGCTCATGAATAGGGCAGCAATAAAATCTTAGCTTAAAAACGTACCGTAGGGCGAACGTCGTAAATAATAAAGCATGTAGGGGCCAAGTGGTGCGCTCGTTACTCGGCCCTGCACCCTTCCACAAAGCAACCGGGAAATGGGGTAAAGATACATTACATTCATTTCTGTTTTCGCTATTGTCCGATATTATATTTTAAAGTGAAAGCTAAAGATTGTGAATATAAATTATTATTTTTTTTATCTATTTACAGTTATATATCTATATTTAAGTTATTGTAATACGGCAAGTATAAGTCTAATAACACGTAAAGGAATGACTAACTCAATATATACTAATATTATAAATTTGAAAGTTTGTGAGTATGTATGGATGTTTGTTACTCGTTCACGTCAGAATGGCAGAATGGATCTGGATGAAATTTAGCACAGAGATAGATAGTCTGGAATAATACATAGATTATTTTTTATCTCGGAAAAATGTACGGTTCCCGTGGGATAGGTTTGTTTTCGACTTCCTAGAGGCGAACCCGAGCGAAGCGAGGGTGAGCCGCTAGTTAAGAAATATTTTACAGAATCTTAAATTAATGCCTAAAGTTTTAACTTTAGCAAATTTAATTACGTTATTTGTTTAAAATAAAACATAGTCTTTACAACTGGTTATGTAAAAATTGAACATGAAAAAAATATTATACCACTAGCGACTTATCCTCACTTTGATCAGGTGATGGCTTTTATATTTATGTTTTTGCAAATTTTATTTCTACGAATAGCGTATTCGCTTCTTCAGGTACTCTAGGTAAACTTATCTCTCTGTATCATAAATTACATCCAGATCATAACAGCCGTTTTAGCTAGAAGTAACAAACATAAACACATAAAATATTCACGTTTATAGTAATAATGTGATTAAGATGAGTGTTGCTATAATAAGGCAGTGGTAGCCCAATGGTAACTCGCTCGCTTCCGTATCCGAGTGAAGCGGGTTCAAATCCCGGAACTTGCACCTCTGATATTTTCATGTGCGAATCATTTCTAACATGATTACCACTTGCCTTACGGTGAAGGAAAACATCGTGAGGAAACCTGCATGTCTGAGAGAACCTAGCAAGTTTTCGGAAGACATGTGAAGTCCGCCAATCCGCACTTGGCCAGCGTGGTGGACTATGGCCTGATCCCCCTCGTATTGAAGGGAGGCCCGTGCCCAGCAGTGGGACGTTAAAAAGGGCTGAATACGAATACATAATAAGTATTTATGGTAAGCAAGGAATATCATTCTGTCTTTCTGTTTACATCGCATTTATATACTCTATACTCGGTCTAGTCACTAAGTTATAAAAAGGAATGAAAATTTTAAATAATTTGGGTAAAGTGTAAACCAACGTGTAAAGTCAACACCATCCTGAAATCAGGATGTCCGAGAGCATCTTAGCCTATTTGAATATCTCACGCAGGGTCCGGGCGGATATTACATTTGCTAACCTATTTGTAACCGTCGCTAGACGATCATTATCCATGTCCGAAAGGTCTCTCGGGACGCCCTCAGGAATTTGTGCCCGTATTGATTCCCTTCGTGTAGAAATGTTATATGCATGGGGCTGGTAATAGATGTTACTGATGGGTTCTCAAATGTAGGTGCAGATGAGACGAAGGAAAGTATTTTGATTTATGTATTTATTATAAATGTAGACAGGAACCTTTATGTGTAGAGCGTACTCTAGAGTTTTTTTTTTTATGAGATTCAGTGACAAACGAGCAGACAGACCACCTGATGGAAAGCAGTACCTGTCGCCCATAACACCTATGGTTCATGCACTTAGGTTTTAAGTAACAAAATGCAGAACCACAGGTGCGTTGTCACTATGAGGACTAAGTTGATATGCCTCTTGCCTGTAATTGCGCTGGCTACCTTATCCTTCAAACCGGAACACAACAATGCAATCATTGTTGCTTGGCGGCAGAAATAGATAAGGGGGTGGTACCCATCCAGTCGGACTCCTCAGGCTTGACAGAGTCCTACCACCGGTAAAGCGGTGTAGCTCTACAGAACGGTTGGTCAACAATTATGTGAAATATTTATTTTTGTTACGATAAATATAATATTTTTTTTATAATAAAATATTACAAATATAATTGTATCATAATTACCTATTCGTTTTCATTTTTTATCGGTAGAGTTGATAAATTACATGTAGAATGAGTTAACAACTAAGTCAACATCGAGAGTACCTGGTTGAGGTCAATGTTAAGTATGCGAATGTTTCTATTTTATTTGTAATAAAGACTTAATTTCATGGAATGAAAAATAAAAATCTGTAACACTAAAAACACGCAAATTTAACAATAGTTTCTGCAATAACAGCTGAAGTAGATCTAAATAAAACCAAATATATTATGCCAAAATTCTCCGCTTCTGACTTTTCATTTTTCTATTTTAGGTATAAATAGTCTAATGGAACGATACAATAAAAAGCAAACGTTCGCTCCCTAAATTTTAATAATACCGTATAAGTGTGAATAAAATACAACTTTTAGATAAAACAAAGGGTCCCCTTGCAATATTGGTGACAATAAACAACGTCGCACAATCAAGCACTTAAACAAAAATCGCGCGGAATGCGTGTGACGTCATATATTAAAAACTGTAGGAAGCTAAGCGGAAAGAGTATTCTATGTAAAACCACAGACTACGTGAAAAATGTTAATGTTGCTTACAAACATATGTAATTTGTACTTTATATAATTTATATTTTTTAAATACTGTATAGTTGTATACGGTAGGGAGATATTTTTTAAAATTTTGTGTTACTATATTTGTCTTTGTAAAATAATAATAAGATTATTATAGACGGAATTTGACAAAAAAATCGTCAAAGTCAAAAATAGTAGCGTGTTTTACAGTTTATGCTCCTTTCCGATTATTAATTAAAAATTATTAATTCAAGTATAAGGGAAACTTTATTGATCGTTTTTGAGAATTTTAATTTTTAAATTGTATTTTTAATCATTAGCCACTTCTCTGCCCTTAAAAGAAACAACACATTTTTCTTTTCTTTACTGAAATAAAATCCGTTAGCTATTTATTTATTAATCTATATATAATGAAATTGTAACTAAGCCGAATCTGTACATTATTTATTTTTTGGAAAATCTTATTGAAATATATATTATACCTATCGATACAGAGGCCGAATCTATAGTTTTTAGAAGTTTTGTCTGTCTGTGACAGCATGCGGGATTTTGATGAAATTTGGTATGATGGTAACTGGTTATCCGGGTCAACATATAGGATACTTTTTAATGCGGGACAATATCTAATCTCTGAGAAATTTATCCTACACTTTATAACGTAAGTAGGGACAAACCCGAGCGGAGCGAGGGTGAGTCGCTAGTATATTATATTAACTTATCTAAGTAAACAGTATTGTATCAATATTTTTATGTTTTAAAGTGTTGTACGAACATAATGTTTATTTATTGATTTAAAATTTTAATTGGTAAAAAAATTACATTATACATTTATTCATAAAATCAATTGTTTTTTAAAAGCTTTAACAGGAGCCAGCATAGGTGTTTCAACTTTATTATAATATGGTGACGGCCCCTTGACACTTCGAACATGGCGGCAATGGATAAAATTTGTTTACCATAAGAAGTAGGTACGTAGAACGTTTTAATTGTAGCAAGCTACACATTATCCGCAGAAAAAATGACGAAGATTTTGAGAGAACACTTCTTGAAAGGAATACGGTAGTATTTCTTTCAAGAAGTGTTCCAGATAATGTGAGTAAAAAGTCCATGGTATTAATCAGAATACTCAACATTTCTCTTACTTAGTATTTACATATAATATTTAGTGTTACGTTTATCGTGACCTAAAATTTAAATAGTCAAATAGTAAAGGTTATTTTTTTTTAAAAACATACATACTTAATAATATCAAATCAAATAAAGAAAAGCTGAAATTTCTAAATATGGTCTTTATCTCAGGTAGGTTCCTTTTTTTTTGTATTTTTTTTTTATTATTCAAAAAAAAAATGCATATTTTAGTCGCTCAATTTCACATTAAAATAATCAGTGAGTGAGCGGCCGGTATTTATATCTATAAAATATTTCAAATAATCTAAGACGATTGAAAGGGCGAAGACTCACGAAAACAACAAGATGCCTGCAAACATTGCCACCCACTCCCCCGGAATTAACAGGAATTAATGAGTTCTTAGCTCTACGCAAAGTTATTTGACGTGTATTTCAATAAGATGGTGAAATTAGTACAATGTTTAAAACCTTTTGTAGGAATTATGTATTTAAATATTATTTATTCGGAATAGAAATATTTTAAAGTTAAAAGTTACTTTAAATATTATAAAAGTAAATATCTGGTATGTGGAAAAAGTGTAGTGTTCAGCGAGTGTGCCCTTCTCCATGCATAAGCTAAGCTATTTCGTGATGTAGCTTGAAATAAACAAAAAATCACTCGTCGTTCTTATTTTAACTAATAAAATGTTTCCTTTAATCGTTTAAAGTATGTTGCTACCCCCTTATAATAATAAGATTATAAAAACGAAGGAGTAGAAATGATAATACAAAAACTTCACTACTCCTTTTTTATATAGGATTAAAAAAAAATATTTACATTAATTTATTACATTATTTTTCAGTTTTTTACCGAAACTATAACGAGAATTATTTTAGCATTAAAATTATAATTTTATTAAATTTGAGATATTGAAAGTCTCAAAGTCAAAGCCAAAAAAACTTTAGTAAAAATTTTTTATTTATTTCATTATTTTTTTTAATTCATATTATAATTTAGTTTATGTTAAAAACTACATAAAAAAATGTAAATGAGAAAAAAATGTTTATATAATCTAATAAAATTTAAAATATATTTCTTCACTTGTACAGAAAGTTGTCATAAAGTGCCATGAGTTAAACGACAATTACGAGGTACAGGTAGAAGTTAGGGGAGCGTCTAATGGGAGTTCGCACTTACTTTTTAACAACCTCGCCAAGGTTACAAATAATGACGCCGAAGTAATCTGGCGAAATTAATTTTCATAAGTATTTGATGTGTGGAAATGTGACATTCGATATGTTTTTTGTTAAAGGAAATGGTAGAGAACGAAATCATTTTTCAATACAATTCAATTCTTCATTTAATTATCTACTTCAATGCTAGTTGTTTTTTTTTTTTAAATTAACGCCATACTTATTATAGTGCAGAAGTTATAAATGTCAATTCGTTTTTCGATACACATTTACATACATATAAAAGTGAACGATAATTTTCAATGCATAACAGGTACAATCAGGTATATTATGTAACATTTATCTCACATACATGGGTTGACTGGAAGAGATCTCTTTTAGAGATAAGTCACTTTTGTCCCCTCGTATTGTGTATTTTTTTAAATATAATAAAGAGTATTCATTTTTATATTACAATACCACCTCTAGCATACTGATATAATTAAAAAAAAAAATCATTTTTACACAACTTTTTTCTTAGTTCTTTTTTTTTTGTAGAGCCTTATTGCTATATTTTGATTTATTTCTTTTATTATATTATTTCAAATATTAAAACTGTACATAAATAATAGAGAACGGTTATTAAACTGAGCAATGCATGATTTTTTCGTAATACATATATAATAAACTTATAAAATATGTTAAGCGCTGGCCAGGAATTTTATTTAATATGTATTTAATAATGGTTTCAAATTATTATTATATCATAAACTAATTATTGTTTAAAATATATAACTACATGGTTAAATAAACAAAACTTTAATTAATCGGGTTGAAGAGAGCTTTACCCGATGTTATCACAATATGTGCCTATCTCGGAGTTTAATCGCGGCGTAGTGTGCGCGAGGCTAATGAACCTGCGGTTTGAGAAAACAACACGCATCTCCGCCCGCCCAAGTTTGCGGACTTACGCAAACTTTCCATTAATTAAATTTATAACTTTCCACGCTTCATAACTATTATTTATTCGTTTACTTTACTTACTTTTTAACTTAAGAAAAATATTTAAAAAAAAAACGTCTTATCTCAATTGGCACTATCACTATACACTTGAGTCCGCACACAAAAAAAAAGTTTGAAGTAACCGCGAGAGGCGCGCGTCCGCCACCGAAACGTGGTCGACATTAAAACCTTAGCGGGAAAGAAACGGTCCCCTTATTACGTCTCGAAAGAAATTCGCCCGCACACAGGGGCGCGGAAAGAAGTCCACTCACACAAATGCGTTCTGCACTGACGCTACACGGGGGGTTACTTGCCAATGTGTGCGACCCTGGATACAAATAAGTATTAAAAGAGATAGTTAGGTGCGGGACAAGTACTCAAAGTACACTATGTAGCAGCATAATATGCCGCTAGGGTGTCGACGAAAATCCTATTGAAAATTTCGAGAAATTCTAAAAGATACAGTACAATTGAAGTATCATGTTTTGGCAGCATCTTGAAACATAGTAAATTATACCTAAAATAAAAAAATGAATAGAAATATTTTTATATTTCTTAATATCACAGCCAATAGAAAAGTAAACGGTATCAGGACGTCGTAATTGATGTAGCGAAGTCTAGAGACTGCGAAATTCGTAGCCAGCTACGAATGACTACATTTAAAAAAAATGATTCTTTTTAACTTAATATTGTAATTTGTACCTATAGGTATATTGTTTTTATTATTTATTAATCCTCTAAATTATATTCTATAAAACATTATACAAACTATGAATACTTTCTACATTTGATTGAAATAATTAGTTCTCTTTCATTATCACAGCTAGCTGCTGCCTACGGTTCTGCCCGCTTGTGTGTCTCTATTTAGTCCGCCACTACACCACTAAGCATGACCTCCACTTTATATAGTGTGTAGCAGTACAGATAGTCCAAGATGTATTTGTTATTCGAACTTTCGAAATGATTTAGAGCTTTTAATTCAGATTTATGTGTTATAAAAATAGGAAACTGGAAACCATCCAGTCATTTTCAAATAATGAGCAATTAAAAAATAGACATAAAAAAGGCAAGTTGTTAAAAATTTTAAAAATGTAGATATTACTTTTCAAGTATACCCCGAACCATAGTTTACAAAAAATGTAAAGAAATAATAATTTTGATCTGGGGAAAATTTTATTAGATTGAATATCTTTCTTATTTTTTGTGTTGTAATATCTATTATTATATTTATCATTCTAAATCACATCCTAACACATCTAGATGTATTCATACGTTAAACTATTAAGAGAAGACTATGAAGTCATAAAAAGCAATCCAAAGTCAAAATATTTCCTTTTTGATTTTTTATCATCTTTAAAAATGATTTTCTTTTGGAACGACTCGATTATGAATTACGAAACTTATATACATAAGCTCAGTAAGTTTTTAATTTTTGTAATATATTAAATATGTATTACATAAAAAAAAGTTTATATAAATAATATAAACACTTGAACCACACAAACGTGTATTGCTGTTATGAAAACGCAAAGGACCTTTAGCGCCTTTAGAAAGCCAACAATGAAAATTTATATCATCGTAAAATTTAAGTACGGACTTTAATAACTAAAGCCTCAAGCCAGCGTCGTATCGTGGACAAAAGGAAACCTCTCTGCCCACACCAACCGTCTTACCCACACCTGTAACCGCATAGCCGCATGTACGTACGCCACACAAGCACATCACACCACTACCACGCCGTAACCCGCCCATCCGCCAAACACGCCCAACGTCTTGGGTTTTCTTATAAACCACGTTGTGTTCGCCATCTCGCTCACCCACAAGAAACTATAACGTACCTCTCGTTTCAGCGCAATGACGAGCTACACATAAAGCGGCGCCACATTCCCGCCTTTTTTCCCACTCCATTTTGACAGCTCGTGGCTCCATATCTGGCCAGAGTCTAAGACAGTGTTCACAGCATTACAAATACTAAAAATACATAAAATCTTCAGTTATATACTAAAAAACATTAGACTAGTTCTTTACTGATTCATATAAAATATGTAAACCGTATACAATATACGCATAACTTTCTATTACGTATTCCTTTCCATTGGTAAAAATTAAAGAAAAATCTAACCTCTTCATAGATCTATCTTATGTTTGATGTTTCTGTTTGGGACAATAATATACTTAGCTGTCATAGCAACTCTAATGTTATTAACAATGCCTAGGTATATCTATCTCCATGTGACCTGTCACACAGTATTTATCATAAAGATTGAATTGACCTAGTTATTATTACAGTGTGCGCGTTGTCTTAGCGACTAAGTGGCTCAAGACGCGTTAGCGGGCGGCGCGGTAGGCGGGGCTGCGGCACCCCGCTACGGCACACCGAAACACACATTTTTCCCGCCGCAAACCTCGCGCCGAAGGTTAGCCGCGACCCGCAGACCTCGTTGGAAGACAGAGACGTTACATCTTGTCGCACCGCTTTTCCGCGCCTGCGCGATCTTCAAGACAAGCGCGCCAATTTTGACATTTACCCAATTTTTCTCCCAGATGAAGACGTTTAGCTTGAATGAAACGGATGGCAGTCTTTGTCATTGTGAATCATAGATGCTATAACTTACAGTAAGCGCATGAAATTAGATACTATAAATCCTATAATTATTTTAAAAAAAATTTAAAAATTTTTAAACTTTAAAAATGTATCTTAAAATTGTTTAATTAATGAAATTAGTAATTAATAAATTTTCGGCATTAAAATGAAATAAAAACATTAAACTGCGTATTTATAATTTTAATAAAGTTATTTTTTGCAGACCTTCTATACAAAATTAAAAATTAAAAACTATAAAATGACAAGGCGTTGCGTATGAAAACGTACATAATAGTGGCGTACCAAAGATCCTCGTGACGGGCCGCCGCAACGGCGGTCGCGCGGCTAACCTGCAAATTGTCAGCCGCGACCACGTGATTAGCTTCAACTCCGAACTCGCCCAGTCTCAGTATTGCTCCGTTTTGTTTTGATATACCTCCCAACCCTGTGGCCAGCACTTTGAGGTCAACACTATCAACTCTCAAGTAGGATGTACGGTACGGCCTTTGTAGTGTTTCGTTCGAATTATAAACTAAAGGATTTGTGGGTTTTAATGCGTTTAGTGTTGTTAATTAAATAAAATTTGACAAGAATAACTTTCTTTGCTGCTTTTAATTATTTTTTTGTGACTTATCAAATAATCTGTCCTCAGAAAATGAGCACATTTGATGAAGGTGAGAGAAGTAATTCCTGTGAATACTTTCTATCGGACTTTATCTAGTATCCATCAATAATGTGCCTCTTAGTAAATGTAAAGTACTTCTTTTAATGTAAATGTTATTTTAAGGACAATTTAAGGGTTGTTTATTTGGTACAATAAAAAATATACCTATTCTCTTTTTAAATTCTTCTTGTAAAAAGGCCTTTATTCCGTAATTTTCCTTGGTACCAAAAATATATAATTGTTAATTAAATAAGAAACAAATACAATGGTGATACTTACATAATATATTGTATTGTACTTATATCTTATTCTTATATACTTATTTAAACTTTATTTATTTATACCAGCGATCTCGGAAACTGCTCTAACGATTTCCCTGAAATTTGGTATGTGGGGGCTTTCGGGGGCGAAAAATCAATCTAGATTAGTCTTATGTCTGTGAAAACGCGTGTTTTTAAGTTTTCATGCGGTTTTCTTTTGCATTATTCGACGCGGAATATGCTCAATAATTTCTAACATTCAGGCATAAGCATTGCAGTCAAGCGATCAAGGTGCAAGAATTACAATCGTAAGAGTGTCCGAGTTCGAATCTCGATCGGATACAAAGTTTTACTTTTTATTATAGTTTTATTCAAGTTTTTAGTTTTTTTTATCTAAAAATTCGATATAACAAATAAGCAGCATTTTTAATAACAATAAAACATACAAGAACTTTATAACACAGCATACGTTACTTAAATACATTTTTTATTCACCGTAATTTACATAATGCCTTTACTTAGATATGTAGGTATAATTCAAATGCTAAAATATATTGGTGTGTCCTTGTTTTACACAACAATAGCAACGTTTCTGCGTGACTTCTTGCATATAAATACTAGTAGATTTAGCTTAAACAGTGAAAACTCCAATGACTGATTTAATTTCGATCAAGTGGTTTTCAATGGTTTCAATCGGAATGGTTGGTGCTCTATGGGGGAGGTTTCGTTTGAGTTTTTTTTTACAAAAAAGAAAATAAGTAAATGAGCTTTCA
Source organism: Argynnis bischoffii washingtonia (assembly GCA_033884665.1). Taxonomy (NCBI): domain Eukaryota; kingdom Metazoa; phylum Arthropoda; class Insecta; order Lepidoptera; family Nymphalidae; genus Argynnis; species Argynnis bischoffii. The sequence continues at coordinate 9,069,479 of CM066624.1, read as the reverse complement.
AGGGAATAAAACTAATGCATAAAAAAAAATCAGTATTATTCTTATTTTTTATTATTATTTACATTTTCTTCTTAAAAACTGTAAATTTACGACTAATACCTGTATAAAATTTCCCTTATTCAAAGAAAGTAAACAATGAACATGAACAGCAAATCACGCTAGTATTGAGTAGGTATATAATTGTTTAGTCTGAGATAAAAAAGATCGTTCAGAGACTACATTCAGACTCAACAAATATACATATATCATGAAATATGTATATTCTAAATAATCGGTTCCGAGACACACAGGAGCTAGTAGCTACGCAGTACACGAACGATAACACATTACCAGCTCTACCTCCCTCACACGTGAGGGAGTACGCTGAATAAATAACTTGACACTTGTTCGCAAATAAACAATTTAAAATGTCAAGAAAGGGAAAGGGCAACCCAACCCTTTTCCTTGCTTTCCTGGCATTATGCTTTCTGACAAACAATTTTAAAATTGTTAGCTAAGCCATATGTTTCTAATGATTTTTCGATTGTGATTTATGTTCACATATTATGTAAAACTATCCTTTATTTTATAAGTCTTTATACTATCTAGGTCTTGATTATGGTTATCAAATACCGATTAATTGGGTGACATGAATTTCTAACTCTGTCTTTTTTTAAGTCTTCGTTGTTAATAAATACATATAGATATGAGTAGAGCCGAATACAAACGCTAGTTTATAATATAATGAATTTATATATAAATTTTCTAATAAAATATTTTACCGTCGACGTAACTACGTCGCCACAGTAAACATAAAAATAATACTAATTGCTGCCATAACGTTCAATAAGTGCGTGTTTCAGCAAGTTCATTGAGCTAGTTATAATCGAGCGCTGTACCGAACTGCAGCTGTGTCTGAGAAATGAGTAGGGATGGGAAATCGATATCGACATTTTAATTATTGTAATTTTTTCTTGTATTTCTGTTAATACCACATGTTACTACATATTAAACATACGTGCTATAAAGTAAGTTGCAAATAATTGTTTTTAAAGAGAACAGACAAAAGAAATTTAAAAGTGCTCCATTGAAAAAAAAAAACAGTAGAATTCGTTACAAAATTTTGAAAAGGCTATTTATATTTCAATTGTTTATTATTTATATGTCAATTTTATTTGTTATGAGTATTATTATAGCTTTATTATCTACTTATTACAAATATTTTAACTCCTGACCATTTTTTGTTTGAAAAACTATTAGAAGCTCTTAATCCAATTACCATGAAGCCTGTTAAAAAAGGTATTTTTTTCTGGTTAGATACACCTTACGTACTGATATGTGCCATATAATGCGTTTAACGTATATTAACAAGAAATAACAAGGCAGTGGCAGCCCAGTGGTAATGCGCTTGCTTGGGAAACTGATTGAAGTGGGTTGCTATCCCGGTATCACACCTCTGATATTTTCATGTGCAAATCATTTCCAACATACAAAGAAAAAGATCATGAGGAAATCTACCTGAGAGAACCAAGCAAGTTTTCAAAAACAATGTGAAGTCCGTCAATCCGCTCTTGGGAATGAGGTGGACTATTGTCTGATATTCAATAGGCCTTGTATTGAAGAATCTCGTGCCCAGTGGTGGGACGTTAAAAGGGGTTGCTTGCACAAATATTTCCTATAGGAGAAAAAAAATCATATGAAAATTCCAATAAGGAAGAATTCCAAAAGCTTATACAATTTTAGATTAGCTTTAAAAGTAACTTAATATTATGGTAGATAAGTTAATAAGTACGTTCAATTATGTGAAATATAATAAAGATAAGGTCCTGATTTTAAATTGTAAATATTCAAATGAGAAGAAAAGTAAATTCCATTTTCTAACAATAACAATATTATCTTCATAAAAGAAGAAAACCTTGAAATCAATATAATCATATAATTACCGATGTCGTGAAAGCACATCACTAATCAAAAACCCTTCCGTTGCTCACCATATGCCGGCTTTGAACGCGCCCTTAAATTACAGAACTTCCCGCTCATAATAGAGAGATATGCCTTTAATATCTGCCTGAAACTGCTTTCACGCTGTTTACTTTTTGCCACCGTTCTTATATTAGAAATTGTGTTGCATTTCGTCCTTTATCTTGAGCTATGGTTATTAGCATGCATCCGCATTCATCTGCGAGCTAATCAACACCAAACTGAACAAGGCGATTAAAATATTAGTATATTATCCTATTTCATTATAGTCTTCTAGAATTATTGTATTTGTAAAGTAATAAAATTATTCATTCTAGATATTTTAATCATTTCATGATTTCTATTTTGATTAAATATAAATGTTATATGTGTACATATGTTTGTATAGTGGAATCAGACTAAGAGACTACTACCATCGGCATTCTGTAGATACGCATAAAAGGAACAATATCATTGGGCCCTTAAAATTGACCCTTGAAAGGCGCAATTTCAATCACAATTCCGAACGATATCCCGAAACGCACCTGCTGACTACGGACACGTGCCCCGCTAAGAATCTACTTAACGTAAGTGACCCCACTTACCGAATCCCAACTGTGCCATCGGAGACACTCGAATAGCCGGCAATTTCAAGTGAACCAGACGCCATCTGCGACCGACGCCAAAAAAATAACATTCCCAAAAACATTTGCGAAAGAAAGGAATATTAGTCTCCATGGAGCTATAATCGAAGCCAATCGGCTCACCGAACGCCCCGACATGACACTTTTTATATTTATATCGTACGATGTCGTAAAAATATATTATTATTAAGCACTTGTACACCTTCAGATTTAACTAAATCGATGTTTCTAGTGTAGTGCAATTTGTATACTACATATAAGTAAATATGATTAATCATAGATCCTAAATATATTATTTATGAATATTAAGCAACTATTTAAACTTAATTTATTAAAACAACATTATTAGAAAATTGTGTACAAAAATAAATAATATCTACCAACCATCTCTACATACCTACTTTAAATTCTCATAAATATAATTAGAATAGATACTCTACAGATAACTGAGTAATATTTTTTTTATTTTGCTAAAACATGATTATTTGCATAGTAATAGCTGCTACTGGAAATGCAATAATATATTTTCATTATAAATACACGGGGGCGATGAAGGGTGTTGTACAAAATTCGAGATTAAACGAGATGAGATTTCGATAAACAAGAAGACGACAAGGAAAGAGAGGTATAATGAACACGTCGTCCGGAGTTATAAATGTTCAACCACTATAATATTCACAAAAATATTTCATAAAACTAACATTTACGTAAAATAATTATAATATGTATAAGTAGGAAAAGGAGTAAAACTAACTTTTTACTGTTAATTTATTATAGTCCATTTTCAAGTCGCTACACCACGAGTAATAATGTCAATAGTTGATTACATTAAGTAGCAGTTTTATTTTTTTTAAATACCAAAGACTTGTTTTCGCCTGCGGTTTCACTAACATGTTGTGTCAATCAAAGTCAATATTAGACTAAACTAGAATAGGTAGTACGGAAAGAAAAAGCAATTTAGTCTTCCGCATTTCCTGTATAGTAAAGACTTTCAGATATTATCCTCCATATAGGTACAAATAAACAAATTTTACTTCCTTAAAAAAGAGAGAAGATTACTTTGTAAGATCACAATAAAAATCACAGCAAAAAAAATCGATATCAAATCCTATAAGCTTCATTTTATACACAGAATGTTTGTCTATATTTAGAAGAGTTATTATAGTCAACATGACGTAGTGTATTCTTACAAAAAAAAACCAAAATATAAAACCGACGGCAATCATTAGGTAATATATCACAAATCACAAACATAAAATTTGTATCGCAGCGGAGCGGGCCAATTTCTCCCGCCATTTCCCCCGAATTTTTTCAATACTCGTTCGGGATCATTTAACATTTTTATGTGTAATCTCGCTCGGTGGCGATAAGACAAGAAGATTTTTGCACGCTGCTGTTTATTTTATCGGCGACGTTTTACGGCGAAGTCTAAACAGATTAAATCTAAAGTGTGGGGCGCTTCATACGTCCTTTATTGCCTTGTAGTCTGGTTTGTGTTAAATTACATTTATCCAATCATAGTACCATTTTTATGAATATACAGGACTCTAGTAAACACATAAAAACTCAATATCTAACTTTAACGAAAATATACAATCAAAAATTAAGTATTAAAGCTATCACGCGGACATGACTTGTACAGTAATAATTAAATGTACATTTTTGATTTGTATATATAATTAACTATTAAGTATTTTTTACACTTAAAAGGCGATTTCAACCTTTTTTGTAATTTTAAACATTTTGTTAATGAATAAAATATGTTTATTTTTAAGTATATTTGTAATTTACTTTATTGTAAATAAAGAACATTGACTTTAAAGCTTGATTTTTTATATAATAGGATTTATGTTTCCTGTAAATCTTCATTAAAAAGCCCTTATATCCATATTTGAAAATTTATTATAAATAAAATAATAATAATATTACATAAATTGTATTAAAATTGTACCTAAATACAATTTACATAAACTCCATTTACAATTCAGATTAAGCATACACATCACAATGTACATATTATACACACATTATACTATCTAGATTCCCAGAGATTAATGAAACGTATAAAACACAAAGTCTATGAAGCGAGAGGCACATCAAAATCGTCTCTTTAAATTATGCAACATTTATATGGAAATGCGGGCACCCCGCCTCAGCTCCTTAAAAATACATTTCGCGTTACTTTTTGCGTCGGTTTGACGCTGTTTGCAATTTGATTGCTTTTTCATGTAGATCATAATCAGTTGTCTAGAAGATTTTATATTTTTTTTTTAATCTTCTCGAAGTGCGACCTCGCAAGATTAACTTTTGTCTGTTCTATTATAAACTAGTGAATTTTTACTCTACACACCTTTTTGACCGATTTGAAAAAAGAGAACAGGAGGAATAGTATTTTTTTATCAAACAAGTTTTATCTCAATCTAAATTTATCAAAAAACCACATCCCAAAGGTTTGGAATAATTATTTTTAAATAAATTTGAAGTCGCTGTAACTTTTTTATTTTAAGAATCTTTTTACAAGAGTCTAAACTTTACAAAAATAAATGGCGATATAATACGATTTGGGAAGCGAATCCGCTACCGCAAGTCGTACCATTCAAACAATCCCAATACTTTAATATGTTGTACAAACATGCATAAAATGTTTGTTTTTAGTCCTCTTATAATTTTTATTTGATTTTTTAAGTGTAATAAACTAAATAATTAGGAATCAACCCTCAAAAAAAAAATTATTTATAGATATTTAAAAATCTAAATAAATATAGTATAAAGATTTACTATTATTAGTATTTCTGGTAAGATTTTACCAGAAAGCATTATTCGAGAAATAAACTGCGCTCTTTTGACACACTTCAAATGATTATCTAAGATTTTCTTAAGTGAAAATTTTAAATATACTTATACCTATGTATTATGTTAATACTTATAAGAAATTACTTATTGAACGTTATTAGTACCAAAACAATTAAAACTAAAATCCCCGAAACGAAGCTTTATAAAGCTCATAGTAAAAAAAATACTATAATCTTCTTAAAAGAGCAAATAACGTATTTTAACTTTTTTTTTTGTTATAATAAGAAACTTGTTTAGAAACATAAAGTTCAAGTGACTTTATAACCTTTTATTTGATATGTTTTAAAAGTATTTCTTAGATATTAAAGTCTAAACATCTATGTAGGTAGATAAAAAGATCATATTAATAAAGAACTTATTCTTGAACTACTTTGTATCTACCAACGTCTTTGCCAACGTAAGGAAGCATTTTAATTTATCTCACAACAGATTCTGAAAGAAATTCCAATAGAAAATATAATAGAAATAAAGCAGAATTTGCAAAATACTTAATTGATAAAACATAATATTTTAATTTAATCAAAACTTATAAGTTACAATCTGTATATTTATAAAAAACGTTACGTATTGTTTACAGAATATAGACCCCAAAAGATAGTTACTTAATTTTTGTCTGTTTGCCTGTATATTTGTTTGCGTTTCACGTGAAAAATACTATTAATATAAAATTTATTACTCAGATAAACATATAGACTACCTTTTACTACAGGAAAATCTCTCATTCCCAGGGGAAATTACAATAACTGGTCAGCCGAGCTGTCCTTCATACAAAAATATCAATAAGTAATTACACAAAATCCGAGCGAATTCAGGTTAATTCGCTAGTAATAAACATTAAATTATTTAATTAGACATTTAATTACTTTATTTTTTTTTACAAAAATATAGTGGATAAAAATAGAACTACTGAATTATAAAGTAAGTGTGTTATAATCGCGTGTAAAAGGTAGCGGTGGAGCACTCTGGCAAATGTTTACTCTGGTGATTGCTGCGATGTTTATTTATATTGTCACGGCGGCGTTGTGTGAACGCCTCGTCACTAGCGAACTAAGTTAGTGGTTATATGCTATACTACTATTGCTTTTTCCTTATGTTATTCTGAATTGGCAATACTTTAAGGATTAGGATAGACACAAATTCGTGTGAAATAAATGATAATATTTAGTACTTATATGGAAATTATAGTTTAAGTAGTTTATTGATCATCAAAAAAAAAACATCGTAAAAACTGGACAGTTTAGAAAAATTATTATTATACTTAACGAAAAATGAAAATCTACGCAACACTTTTAAAATATCTTACTTACTAGATAGACACCAGTTACGTTACTGCCCGCTCGGGTTCGTTCCTAGGTACGTTTTAACGATTTGTGTAGATTTCTCAGAAATGAGATATTTTCCCGTAGTAAAAAGTATATGTTGACCCGGGAAACCAGGTATTATCATACCAAATTTCATTAAAATCTGCGTAGTGGTTTTCTAGTGATGCTTTCCCAGACAGACAGACAGACAGACACAAAAATTCTAAAAACTATATATTCGGCCTCTGTATCGATAATAATGACAATTTCAATAAGATTTTCCAAAAAATATTTAATGCACACTATCCACTCAGAATTTTATTACATGTATTATAGATATAAGTAGATAGAGTTTTAAAGACTAGACGTATGTACTTGTATTCAGCCCTTTTTAACGTCCCACTGCTGGGCACGGGCCTCCCTTCAAGACGAGGGGAATCAGGCCATAGTCCACCACGCTGGCCAAGTGCGGATTGGCGGACTAGACTAGACGACTTAGCGCTTTTTAATAAGAGATTTGTAGGACCCTACGTTTATAATGTACATACCTACTTTTTAACAATCACTAACAAATAAATATTTAAATAATAAAATTTATTATTATAGTATACTTCTAGTATTGCCATGTTTATACCATATTTTCCATCCGGCAAAACATATTTTATTATTTCGAAACGTAACCTTTTTGTAAGCAAAGAGAAAAATTTAAACCGCCACGAAAGAAATTGAACAAAATTTTAACCTTAAAATAAAGGAAAAAAGGTACACGTTTCGATGTAGCACGTTGATTTTTAGGTGCGATCGCCATTTATGCTAGGCTAACCTTATATCCCTCGAAGAATGGTTGGTAAATTTTCAATACTCACTTTATTAGGGGTGAGAGCGGAAAGAGGGTGAACGAAACGGCCTTTATTAGATTTTCTAGAAACGTGAGTATACAGCCAATTGCATAGGCTGCGACCGACACCTTGATATTGAAAATTTCCAACAGTTCAATTTATGAGTTCAAGCTCACAATAAATATATACTTTACTATCTTTAGGAGTTGTAGGATTTTGCCAAGTTATAAACTTCTAAGCATGTAGTTAAAAATAAAAATAATAATGTTTACGTGATTTTTCTTTTTGAATAGGTACACAATCTGATGTACCCGGCTTATTTAATAAGGTGGATAATAAATTTCGATAATAACAGATTCTTAGTACTTGGGTACTTAGTCAAACATCTTAAACTATAGCAACGTCCGTAGTTAAACGACAGACGTGACGTTCCTACTGGGTTTTTACGTTTTTAATTTACTTGTAAATAGTGTGCCACATTCCTTCCAATAAAGGCCCCGCATAGTGAAATACATAAATAGGTTGTAATTTTACGTAAAATACTGAACATATTGTAAAGATTTTTTTTCATCATTATTATAAGACAAAATAGCAATTAATTTCACAATTATGTAAATAATTTTTTTTATATAACTGATGATCATTTTAGATTTACAAAGCGCCATCTATGTGACTCACTCAGAAGTTGTTAAGTAACTTGTTTTTAAGCATACTGATTTGACATTAAATAACATAGGTGGATCTAGTATCACACACAATATTTTGATATACTTTAGGCTTTTAGCATTTATTAAATTAATAATGTTACTAATTTTTAAAACTCAGAATAATTTTATTAAAAACCTTAATCAGAAAATAGGCTGAATTTTAGTGGATTGAGCAAAAGTTATCTCATCTGTGACATAAAAAAAACAGGGAGTTATTTATTTATAGTCTGTAAATTTATGTCAAAACTGTTTAGGTTAGAAATGATGTGTCAATTTTACAAGCCAACATTTAAATCAAGTAAATATGACGAAAACATTTAAAATGCGGTGATATAGGTACTTAAACTATTTTTAAAAATAATAATACAAGCACAATGTCGGTCGTAATTGAAACGACCCTTGGGGATATAACTGTCGATTTGTACTTAGAACAACGGCCTATAACATGTTTGAACTTTTTGAAGCTATGCAAAATGAAATACTACAATTTCAATCTTTTTCACTCTATACGTAGTGGATTTATTGCACAAACAGGAGACCCTACAGGCGAAGGCTCAGGTGGACAGTCAATATGGGGTATCCTTGAAGGACCAGAAAAAAGATTTTTCTCTGGGGAAAAAATGCCAAAAATCCGTCATACTGGTGCTGGTTTGATATCAATGGTTTGTACGGATGACATGATGGTAGGGTCCCAGTTCTTTATTACTCTAGCTCCTGATTTGGATTCATTAGATGGAACACATTGTGTTATTGGAGAGGTTACAGAAGGCCAGGAAATTTTAACTAAGCTAAATGAAGTAATATGTGATGAAAATCATCGTCCATATAGAGATGTAAGGATTACCCATACTGTTGTATTAGAAGACCCTTTTAGTGACCCACCAGGCCTTAGAGCTCCATCTAGGTCTCCTTCTCCAAATCCAGAGCGATTAAAAGGTGGAAGAATTGCACCAGATGAAGAAATTGATGAAACTCAAGGAAAATCTGCAGAAGAAATTCAAGAAATGATAGAAGACAAGGAGGCAAAAGCTCGTGCTACAATTTTGGAAATTGTTGGTGACTTGCCTGATGCAGAGATAGCTCCTCCAGAAAATGTATTATTTGTTTGTAAACTGAACCCTGTTACTACTGATGAAGATCTAGAAATTATATTTAGCCGTTTTGGAAAAATAGTAAGTTGTGAAGTGATAAGAGACAAAAAGACTGGAAACTCCTTACAGTACGCATTCATAGAATTTGAGAACAAGAAATCTTGTGAAGACGCTTATTTTAAAATGGATAATGTTTTAATTGATGATCGACGCATTCATGTAGACTTTTCACAATCTGTATCTAAAATGAGATGGCTGGGAAAAGGAAGAGGTGTACAATATTTTGATGATGATTCTAAAAACCCTCAAGTTAAAGTAGATGATAAAGAAAAGAAGAAGTACCGAGATGATAGGCACAAAAATGAAAACCGAGACAGAAGTAAACATGATAATTACAGAAATGATAGAGATAGGGAGCAGAGACATGAAAGAGATAGACGACATATAAGAGAGCGTAGAGAGAGAAGTAGATCTAGAATACAAGATTCTCGAGATAGGCAAAAAGAAAGAGAGAGAGAAAGGAAAACCTATTCAAGGGATAATCAAAAATATAATGAAAATGGTAATTCTGAAAGACAAGACTACAGAAATAATCACTCTAAATATCATAGATCCAAGAATTCTCCACACAGAAGTAGTAAAAGGGATTCTGCTAAATCACCTTTAAGAAATCATAAGTATTCAGAGCACAAAGAAAAAACTGGTAACAGAGAACATGATAAATATAATAATGCTAGTTACAAAATGCATAAGCTAGAAGATACAAAAAGTAGCTCAAGAAAAGATGAACAAAAGAATAGTGAAACAAGAAATCAAAGTAAAGAAGATAAAGATATTGAAGAGCCAAAAACGCCATCACCTAACCTTAAAAGAAAAAGAGATAAAGATGTCAAAATGAAAAGTAAAGAAAAGGAAAGAAAAGTGAAAGAAGATAAAATGTCTTCTAAACATAGCAATAAGAAGAAAAAACCGAGACCATCTACATCATCATCTGATAGTTCTTCCGATAGTAGTTCAAGCACTGAGTCTAGTTCATCTAGTGATAGTGATAGAAAAAAGAAAAAATCTAGAAGGAAAAAAAGAAAATATTCTACATCAAGTTCTAGCAGTGACAGTAGTACAAGCTCAAGTAGCTCAGAAACCAGTAGCTCTTCGTCCAGTTCTGATAGTGAGCATGACAAAAAGAAACAAAAAGTTAGAAAGAAGAAAGATAGAAAAAATAAAAAGCGGTTATAGAAACAATTGACAAACATGATATTTAAATTTTATATTATACTCCAGTACAATAAAGTTGCTTTAAAATGTGTGTGTTTTTTTACTAACCATATTATTATTTACTTAATAAATAAAAAGAATTTTATCTTTTAATAGTAACAGACAACAGTAGATACTTAAAATACTCGTAGTAAAATATTATATCAATTATAAATATCCTACACTTTTTTTGATCAATTATAAATTAATTATTACAAACCTAATATCCATAAATTAAATTCCAATTCCCTAGACAAAAATAAATCTATCCCACGGGAACCTGTACTCTTTTCCGGGATAAAAAGTAACCTATTCGCTATTTCGAACTATTATCTAATCTCTGTGCCAAATTTCATCCAGATCCGTTCAAATGTTCTGGCTTAAAAGAGTAAGAAACATCCATGATCCATCTATCCATCCTCACAAACTTTCACATTTATTACATTAGTATGGAAATATGGATTAATTTATATAATATAAACTTATATAATATTACTTTTTTGTAGTAAACTAGAAATGATTTTAGCTAGTTATCTTTTTATCATTAGCTGTACCTACTTATATTAAAATCTCTTAAGAAAACTTGATTTTTCCTAGCGGCCTTCCTAATGGCCCATACCCAGAATTTCACATTATCACATAATTTAACATATTACATATACCTCTACATAGTTTCAATATTATAAATCTTAAGAAATAGTTTGTTTTAACGAGCTAAGCTCTGGAACTACCTGCAGACTGATTTGACAAAACCTCTGCATTTTTAACCTATTTATTGACGAAGATTATAAGGTTCTCATCTCATTTCTCAACAATGGTGGATCAATAAAACAAAGACCTAGTCGATATGTAAAATTATGTGAGCGTTAAAGGGTTAAAGCTGGAAAATATAATATTATGTTGTTGCGTTACTCTACAAATGATTGATCTTAATTAGCCAAATATTATATTTTTGGCTGACTTCATAAAGGAGAAGAGTATTAAATTCAATTAAATGTTTTTGTTACAAACAAAAACATTTAATTGAATTTAATTCTCTTCGTTATACTCTTCGACTCTTACGAGATATCGTCGCCTATTGCAAATTGATTTTCATAATTCTTTTTTTAATACCTTAGGTTATAGTTAAAGGGACTTATCACTTATAACCAAAGAAATACTAAGAAATAAATATGTAATAGTAGAAACATTACTTTTAATCTATCTTATTTACAAAAAAATATATATCTTCTTCTGTCTAAATAACTTTAATGGACTTTAATGGGGCTTTTGAACCAACTAAATGTCGGTTATTACCCGACTGCGGCGAAGCCCAAAAGAAATCATGTATTTTGACCTTTATGTATGCATGTCCGATCCTATGTTCCCTCGTAATTACTCAACTACGCTGTTAGATTCGTTTCAATAACGTGAGTATTATAGCCTGTATTATCAATGTCTATACAGATAAATAAAATTGGAGTGTCTGTCTGTAATATTAAAATAACCGCTTTTTACTAAACGCATATGCATGTATACTATACACGGTACACATACCAAAACAACATTTTTTACAATTTTTGTCTGTCTGTTTGTTCCGGCTAATCTCCGAAACGGCTGGACCGATTTTGACGGGACTTTTACTGGCAGATAGTTGCTGTTATAAGGAGTAACTTAGGCTACCTTTATTTTAGAAAAAGAATCAGGGTTCCGCGAAAAAAAATTAAAACCCATGAAATTGTGAACAAAATCCGCGTACGGCGTACGTACGTAACGTAAATCGCTATATAATTTAAATGAATATCTTAGAAGCAGCAAGCTACTATTTATGTATACACATAGCTAACCGTGAAAACGTAACTAGAGACGAACACGAGCGAAGCGAGCGTGAGTCCCAAGTTTTAAAAATAAAAAAGGCGGATTTTAGGTGCCAATCTTTCTTGCATGCCTTTTTTTAAACGACTGCCAAAGGAAGGGTTATGTTTTTCGCGCGTATCTTGTATGTATGTTTGTAAATTTCTTTATTACCTCGTATTTTACCAGTGGTAGGACTCTGTCAAGCCTGAGGAGTCCGACTGGATGGGTACCACCCCCTTATCTATTTCTGCCGCCAAGCAACAATGATTGCATTGTTGTGTTCCGGTATGAAGGATAAGTGAGCCAGCGCAATTACAGGCAAGAGGCATATCATCTTAGTCCTCACAGTGACAACGCACCTATGGTTCTGCATTTTTGTTACTTACAACCTAAGTGTATGAACCGTAGGTGTTATAGGCGACAGGTACTACTTTCCATCAGGTGGTCTGTCTGCTCATTTGTCACTGAATCTCATAAAAAAAAAACTTCCAAACGGGTGGATGGATCGCGACTTAGATTCGTCTCAAAAACTCAAGCGTCCTTAGATTTAAAAAAAAAGTGGATTTTAGGCGTAAGTTGTCAATAATTTTTTTTTAGCCAAACCTATCGAGTAAGCAAAATAAAGGTTTTAAGAGATGATCAGAAAAATATATATATAACTTATATGTTTAAAAGTAATTTAGATTAAAAAATTGCTAAGTAGGTATAACTTTAAATGTCAAATAATCAAAAACTAAAAAGCTATAAATAAAACACATGTAAGACATACATACATATATGCCTACATCTCTCGGCAAGAATGAAACATGTAATGTCCTCGACTGCATAATACTACATACATTTCTTCATCAACTTGTTTTCACCTTTTTAGTTAGCTTTTATGCAGTCGGGGTTTTTTTTTCATAATATATTTTTTTATAATAAATTTTATTAATTTATGATAGTAAGTGCATATAGTCGCACATAGATATTCCCTGTTGAAAAACTTCAATAGGATCCCGAACCGAACCGATAAATATTTATTGGTTTCTATGTGGATTTTGTCGCTTTTGATGGAATCCTATTAGAGTTTATAAACAGCGTTTGCAACATAAAAGGAATTGCGAATGCATTAGTCTTTATAGGGACCTAAAGACACGACTTTTGAAGAGTCCTGTCAAGCCAAGTCAAATCTTGAACTCAAATATGTTCTTATTAATAAATTTCAGGATTATCTATAGAACTTGGCACCCATTTAGATTTCAATTCTTTTGTCGGTGAAGTTGACAACCACGCATGTTCTTAATATTGGACTTGGCTCCCATTTTCACATTTATGTTTTTGATGGGATACACTATGCAGCAAGACATAGACGTACACATAGCAAGACTATATATTTAATTAACTACTTGAAATTATAATATTAATTATACGAACTTGCATATGTGGTCGCACTCCATCGAAACGGCTAAACCGATTTTAATGATTTTTTTGAATGAGAATAGGTCGTAAAGTACTTTTCACCCTCCTACCCTCAACCCCCCATTTTTTTAAGTAACGGGGCTAGGGATGAACCCGAGCGGAGCAAGGGTGAGCTAGTATTTCTAATAAAATCGTAAAGAAGATAAAAGTGCGTTTTTTTGATTATTAGGTACCTACTAGCATTACCCGTGGCTTCACCCGCGTTTAAACTTCCAATCGCTACCAAACTTCTCAGGATCACCTGCTGGACTAATCTGAAATTTGCCTGGAGTCCATAATAGGAACATACATACACCTCGATTTTTTTATATAAAGATTAAAATATTATATATATTTTGTATTATATATTTTGTTTTACATTGAATTTTCACATGAAAGTAAAGATAATAAACATTTTTAACCGACTTCCAAAAAAAGGAGGAGGTTCTCAATTCGACCGTATTTTTTTTTGTTCGTTCGCGGATTTTTTCGTCGTTTATGAACCAATTTTGATAATTCTTTTTTTGTTGGAAAGGAGATATTCCAAGAGTGGTCCCATGATAAGGAAACCAGGATCTGATGATGGGATCCCAGAGAAATCGAGGGGAACTTTCGAAAATTGTAGCGGTGACTAGTGCGTTTGATAATTAGGTATTTTAAAGCACTACCATTTAATGTAGGTCTGGAGTCGATCTGATGATGGACCCGAAAGATAGTCGAGGGAACTCCTCAACGATTTACAGCAATTACCTGGTGTTTGGGCTTGATTAATTTGTATTGATGATACGTCTACACTAAAAATGGAAAAATAAAAACTTATAAAAAAACCGACTTCCAGACACTGAAAAGTAAAAAATAATTAAACGGGGGTTTTCATTTAGAATAGATACTTAATCAGATTTTTTCGAAGTCGGTGCCAGCCAATACAAATCAAAGCACACCGACTTCGAAAATATCTGATTAAGTATCTATTCTAAATGAAAACCCCCGTTTAGTTATTTTTTACTTTTCAGTGCCTGGAAGTCGGTTTTTATTTTATTTTTTTAAAGTTTTTATGTTATAGACAGTTGACGCAAAGAAAATATAAAATCGATGTAGAAATTAATAAATCAAAATTTATTTTATTTATAATATTATATAAACATATTTAATACATTTCCAAGTATATTTATATTAATACCTTGCAACTTGTTCAGTAAAATCTTGCTTGTTAATGTCTAAAGAGGGTTTATTTTATACCCCACTGCGGCGAAGCCCAAAAAGGATTATTTAAATTTGTATTATTTCCGTTTTTTTTTTATTTGGGTTAAAATTAAAACAATTAAAGTATCGCGCTTAGACCGTGGATTTTGATATAGGTACTATTTATGTAAACTATATCAAATTTTACGAGGTACCTTTCGTTATAAAATATTCTTAATTCAAATGATTTCAAGATCACCAGCAAAAATAAGTTTAAAAAATATAATTTTGTGTTTTAATACCTAACTAATTATATAAATAAAAAATAAATTAATACGCTTATTAACTTATATCTCACGTCTCGACTTCTCGAGTTGGGCCAAACTTCATATGGTGGTACACCTCCGCATCTCGAAAAACACGTAAAGTATCATTTCTGCGCCTTGAAGCCCCATCGATCTATTAGAGAGCACCTATGTCTCCTATGTGGATTCTACAAAAACATGACCAAAATTCAACCAGGAGTTCATTATGATTATATTTTTATGTCTAAATGTATGCTAGGAGATATCAACGTAGTATTTAAGTTAATTTTAACCTAAAATACTCAGTGCAGTATTTTTTATTGTTAGAAAGGGTTAGTTATTAAGGATGCTAAGTTTAGAGTGAATTAGTTAAAGGAAATCATAAAACATGTCAAAGTTCGAAACGGTATCACCTGATAACAGGATGTCGCTGGCGGGAACATTCTATTGGGCCAGTTAGCTTTTGTGTGTGAATTGAAGTGACGAGAAGATGAGTCTTGTTAACTAATTGTATACCTTTAGATGTATAACAGCTATATGGAACATTTCAACAAATACGTTATATAAGAATTTTGCTGTGGTAGACAAAATATTTACGATATACCAAAACGAAAATATTATTATACACCTAGATTAATTATTTATTATTAAGAATATGTAATTATTTAGTAGAAAGATATTTGTAAAATTTCTGATACTGTTACAATAATATCTTAGCGCCTATGCTGATATAAATGATCAAGAAATATTGATCTTGATTTTTATAAGAATCCTGAAATGTATGTGAAAACTGTTTTTCTAATGATGTGAAACATTAAGTAGGTTTGCTACCGTGCTTAATGTAGCGTAATTTATAAGTGTCGACGCCAAGTGCCGCCTCACTCATCTTCCAAGCAATAAGATGTATCTGTATTTTACGGTGCGTCTGTTTAGCTTCGTTGATATGGACGTCATTGAACCAGGGGTGTACTGGTACTCATGAATTTAAACTATTTTATGCCACGTTCAACTTAGTATTATACGCCTGTTTTTTAAACAGTTATAACTGATCAATTTCATTCTTATTTCTTAAATAATTATCAATGATCCATAACTATATAAGGAATATGAATATAAAGGAATAATATATTTGAACGTAAGCGTTAATTTTTATTATATAGCGCCAATACAACCCTGTTCTATCTACTGCGCATGTCGCGAGCGTATCGACAGGAGTTTAGCTTTCCTCTCCAGTCCGCCCCGGTACACGGCACTTGTCCTCCGAGAGTGGCCCTCACATCGTCGTCATCTCTGTCATTAAATTGTTACCAAATTCTATCATACATATTATCATTTCGGAAATATGTTATTTACTTCGCTTACCGCGGTCTTCGCGGTACTAATCGTGACCAACGCGGAGCCTACTCCGAACTCTAAAGGTAATGTACTTACGATATTTTATTTAAGGACGTTGCGGTTCATTGTGATGTTTATATTGTTTTGATGCGCCGTATCGATCTGGGAGGGTCGGGTCGTTCTATATTTAGCAACAGGTGGCCCGGGGCGCCGGACTTTTTGCGTAGTTGGGTATTTCATTTCTCAACTATGACCTTTGCGATTATTGAAAATTGGTTTTGTATAGATTTCTAAAATATTGAGAAGATATCGACCAACAATGATACCTGAACATGTACTTAATTATTTTAAAACGAATGATAATTTATTTTGTAAGAATTTGTTACTAAGAGATAGCATCTTATAAATATACAATTTTAGATGGTGGTCCTATTGCGGAGCTGCCCGAAAATTGGGACCAAACAAAAGACGATACGCAATCTTTGTTTTTGAACAAAAGCGATAAGAATGATCTAGAACCTTATCCTCTTGCTCTCAGTGAAGAAGGTATTAGAAATGTTTTCACTTTTCGACTATATTTATATTTGCTTACATACTTTATTTTTGGAAATAAAAAAAATTACTTAAATATAAAAACATTTTATCATCAAAAAATTCGTGCTTTTTAAGCGATTGTAAAGAACACAAGATTCGTGTTTTATTATAGGTAATTCAGAAGGATTTGAGCATACAGGAGAGCTTGATAACCTTATTATGAGGCCTGAGTTATATGGTGAGCCCCCAGCAATGGAAGGATTGTCTGCTGGTTACGAGTCTAGACGCCGTAAACGTGGGAGCGGAAAAGTCGGAGCAGGTGCTGCAACGAAAGTTGCAACTAAATCAGGCTCTGGGAAGAAAAATCTCAAGTAAGTCCTTATAATACGAATAGAAAAAATAGGTATAGAAATCTATTTTCACCTGTAATTTAATTTTTTTTTTATATTTTTTATACTTTTGTTTTTATCGAATTTCTACAGACCTACTGCAGCTCCTATGCCTATTGACTCTGCTATTCAAGAACACGAGAACAGTCGCAAGAAACGTGGAAGCGGTACTAAAGTCAATGGCGCAGCAGCCTCTGCCAAATCAATTTCAAAAAATTCCGGCGGAAATAAAAAGAACTTTAGGTAAAAATTTCATATAAATTTTACTTGTAATAATTAAATTTTCTTATTATTTTAGTTAAAGATGATTATATAAACTGTAAAATACTGATGCAAATTTAATGAACGAACAGACCAATCTCGGAACGTCGTAAGAGAGACTCCGGTTTAAGCGCCGCCGACGTCAGAGCTCTGCTTAATTTTTGGGAAGCACAGGAGCGTAGGAAGCAGGAGTGGAACGCAAACCAAAGGGGAGATTACTACGGCCGCGTTAACACGCTGGATGAAGAACCTGAAGATGACAACGAAGTATGGTATAATGAACCCGTGCTAATAGACCCGAGCGAAAGGGACTATCCTCGCCATTCGTACTTCTCCGAACAAAATCGTATTCCTATTCCTTTGAATGACATGTACCCTGATCCCAATGAATTACTACAACGGTATGAAGAAGCACGCCGCAAGAGAATGTATGTAAATAAGATGAAGCGCTTTATGGTAGCTCGGAAGCGATCTGATGGTCACCAGAGTAACTATCGGACTCGCGATGATCTATACACACTAGCGGAACTGTTACGCTCTGGGCCACGCGTTCAAGAACAAGATATTCCCCTATACCGCCGACTGATACTTTAAAAAAATTCTTAAAACTATTTGTCCATTTAATCATTATTGAAACTATAAAATATGTTTTTTTTAAACCAATAGCAATTTTGGCGTTGATTTGGCTGAATACGCACACCCCTTGTCTGTTTGATGAAGAAGGAGTCATTCGGAGCGAGATATTGTACCTATAGCATTTATTTCGCAGATTTAGAATATAGAAACTAAATAGTTTTTAGTGAATATAGCATAAATATTGTGGAAAATAAGGCCTAATATTACAAATACTTATTCAAAATGTAATTTTAACATTTCTATGTATATTGAGCCTCCCCTTGCAAATCTGTAGGTGTTTCTTCTACCTCTGTTTACCGCATATCTGTTATGAATAATTTGTAAATGAATTTTATTAACCTCTTTTATTACTTTACTATTTTTTACTCCAAGTACAATTTTTAAAATATTACTGCATATTGCATATTGAAGTGAAACTTCACATCTTATTGTGCAAAATACATAGACTTAGATTTATGTGTAAATGGTATAAACTTGACGTATTAAATTAGCATTATCTTATAAATGTTGTTTAAATTTTCCTCAAAATTATGTTTTACCCCATACCTTAGCTACCTATATTTTATACCATCGAGCGACATCAGTAAAACCTTTTTTTATTAATGTTGGGAAATGCATTTACGCATATCACCTGCATATATACAGGTAGTTATGGGAGACTCACTGGCTAGAAAAGCTAGTACTATTCACTAAAACCTAACAGAACCTCCCCCATCTTAATGCGACGTCGCAGGATGGACATATAGAACTAGTAACTAATAAAAAAATAATACCTACCTCAACAAAAGTCAAATAAAAAATTCCTTTTGCCATTTCCATTTATTTCAACAATGTTTAATAATTCTCTCGTATTTTAACATCAAAATCGTAAATGTAGAAACTTTGTATCTATTTCAAAGCTCACAATAATAATAATTATAAGCCCGCAGGACAGCTTGTGGCGAGCTGTTTGTGAGTGGCGATACCACGGGCCTAAGACCTCCCGGGAGAAACAATATCTGTCCCCCGCCTCTGGTTGCCTTTATTGGCCCTCAGAGTGCTCGAAAGCTTGGAAGTGCTCAATCTGCGTAATAGCGAGGAAACTCGTTCACAAGGACTCTGCGATGGTGAAATCGGTGCACACCCCGAGACACTATGCCGGTTTATAGTTTTATCACAAAGATAATGTACAGCAAAAATTTAAAAAGAGACTATAAAGAAGGCGATAGTCTTATCAAATAGCCTAGTTTTAGCCCATCCAAACTCCATTCCTTACGCATTGTCTGGAGGCCATCTTTGGGTAATTCCGTATGAGTTACTCAAAGATAGGATGGTTGATGTGTCGCAAGCCTGTCTTTTAATTTCAAACACAAGCCTTCAAAGGGTTTCCTAGAGCCCGAGAAATCTTAAGAGAAAATAATAATATTTTGATGGTTTATTACTCAATAATATAAAACTGTTTTATAAAACGAAGAAACTAGATGAGATTTTCCATGATATGAAATAATTTGTCGCAAAAATTCAACTAGGGACGACTAAATTATCATGTAGTTATACGAGTAGGTACTTATTCAATTCGAGATAATGCTTTAGGTTTCGCTAGCCTGAACGTCATGCATTTCTAATAGGTATCTTCTTTATTTATAATAAACTGACTCTTCATAATAAGCCTATTGAATCTGTATTGAACATATAACATTACCATAAAAAAGTCAGGAGAATCATATGCATTGTAATTAATTACAAGTAGGTAATAAACACATTATCATGTAAAACATTCAAAGCAATCGGTAAAAATCTTTCTCAATTTTGCCATTTTTCACAAACAAACATTTACATTTTTAATTGTACAGGTAATAAACATCATCTACATAATATGATAGATACGACTAATTCAGCTTAGAGTATGATATTAACCACTTTATCTTATCAAAAAGATAATGCATTTCGTAACATCCTTATCAATGTACTTAACTAATATTTCGTACTATATTATATACATTATTTCGTATTATTATACATTTTATATGGAATTTCCTACTATCAAGAAAATCGATAGCAAACAACATCATAAACAATAATAAATTAATCTAAATAAAGGATAATGGGCATTCCGTCCCCAGAGTGTATCAAGTTGAGACATATGTCATTTTAAAGAGCAGAAGAATAGCTTCAATTTATTGTATGACACTAACACTGAGACTCGTGCAGGGAAAGAACTATGAATCATTTAATTTTATTAGGCCCGTGAAAGTCTAAAACAGTATGACGTATGTACATCACTTTAAAGGTCATAATAATAGCTTTATTTTATTATATAGCGCCAAAAGTAAGACAGTTACATGGAAGAACTATGAATTATTTTATTGAAACAATGAAACAACTTGTAGCCATGGATCAGAAGCGAGATGTGTCTAAAATTATTTAGCAAGGCATTATCGCCCTTTTTACAGAACAGTACAACTACGCTTCTGCTCCATAATTGTGGGGTTTTCCTTCGAGAATTTAGTAACACTCTTAGAAATTCAGTTGTAGTTCCACCTGCACCTGGTGCTTTGTTGTTCTTAAACTGTTTTAATGACGTCCGGGATTTCTTCGGTATAGTGTCGGGTTAGCCTGGCCCTTAATCATTGTCCAGACTGATGGGTTGTCGCGTTGATGTCAATAGCTATCCATAAAATCTCTCGATCTCTCCCATTATTAAACTCGGGAGTAGATGATACAATCCTACTGTCGTCGGTTTTGAACTGTACTAGCCGGTTTTGCCAAATAGATAAATCAAAAAACCTCGAAAACCTTTGGAGCGTTACACCTTTGGATGACTGTAAGATCATCTTTCTCCTTTCTGCCACGAGCTCAAGAGTAGGATCAGAAATCTCTTTTGGTCTATTTTTAGAATGTGTTTAGGACCCAACTGATTGGACACCTTTGAGGAACCCATCGTTAAAAGTAGCTACATCGCTGTCGCAATCAAAGTGGTTTTGGAGTTCCAGCTGAAAGCTTGAGGGGTTTTGGATTTGGTGTGGCACTGGTAGGAACGTGGTCTTCTTCAGTCGGAGTCAGTTGGATGCGTTTAAGCTGTACATAGTTACCATGCTGTACAAGACATCACAAGAGACTTGTGGACGATAAACCCGACAGCACCTTGGGACTGTTGGTCACCCGAAAACAGAACAGGTGACCAGATTTAAGCATTATCGAGTTGTCCCCCTCTCTTCGAACTTCCAATAACCCTATAACATCCTATCGTGACCTGCTCAATTCTTCCTCATTTATTCATTCAGCTTCCTGTACAGGGCTGCAAAAGTCGCAATATGTGCGAAGGTGTGTTAAAACAGACGGCACGGTATGACATAAAATAATATTTATGAAAATATTGTACAATCTAAATAAAATAATTCGTAGATCTTCCATGTAACTGTCTCACTTTTGGCGCTATACAATAAAATAAAGCTATTATTATATAAGCACCTTTAAAGTGATGTACATACGTCATACTATTTTACTTTCACGAATTTAATAAAATTAAATGATTCATAGTTCTTTCCCTGCACGAGTCTCAGTGTTGGTGTCGTACAATAAATTGAAGCTATACTTCTCATCTTTAAAATGACATATGTCTCAACTTGATACACTCTGGGGACGGATCCCATACAAAGTTGCCCATTCTCCTTTAATGACGTTATTTGTCAATTTTAATGAATAAAAAACATTATCAATAATATGAAATCCCTCATTGACAGGCTTAGTATTAAAGATAATTTGTTAAAAAATAACTATGAGTATTCAAATGCATTACTAATTCAAATGCATTACTAATATAATAATACTTTATACTACTAGCATTGTTATGTCGCCTGTGATGTTGTATCCAAGGATTTGCATTTATGTTCCTGCTTCGAATTCTGCCTATAATATTATCCCACTGACACTAACTATGTATTTGGGCTGGGGTGCTGATTACGAAAATGACATCCATTTTTAAATTCAAGATGGTGGACATCCGTTTTTTTCTCAATAATGATATGGGTGTCATTATCAAGGTTTCTCAGGGTGCTGATTACGAAAATGACATCTATTTTCAAATCCAAGATGGCCAAAATCTTTTTTTTTTCAACAATGACATGGGCGTCATTTTCGCGGTTTCTTGGGGTGCTCATTACGAAAATGACATCCATTTTCAAATCCAAGATGGCGAACATCCGTTTTTTCAAAAATTCTATGGGTGTCATTTTCAAGGTTTCTAGAGGGTGCTGATTACGAAAACGGCAACCATTTTCAATTCTAAGATAGCGGACATTAATTTTGTTTATAAAATGATAAGGGTGTTTAAATATAAAATAAAAGTAATAATTATAAGATGGCTTATATTAATTTTGTTAATAAAATGATATGGGTGTTGGAATCTAAGCTTATAGTTATATTTTCGCATTTACGAGTTTAAGACTATATATCAGGCACATAGAAATTTCAAATCCAGTAATTCTAGAAATCGAAAATATTTGTCCGTTGCCCATTTATAATAGGTGATTTGGAAATTTATTAATTACATTATATTATATAAAACTAACTTTGGTTAAAAATTTAAAATAATGATAAATATATAAAACTGAATTCAATTTACCTTATATAACATAATTTGCTAGATTTAATTTATTTTTATTATAACTTAATTTATTTCCTTCTAATTATGTAGTTATTCATTGAATTAATTATAATATTACATAAAAATATACAACTAATCAAATCAAATAATTGCTAAACCAATTGTATATTTTAATTTTTACTATGTACGTTTTCACGGTTAGCTATGTTTATATATAAATAGTAGCTTGCTACTTCTAAGATATTCATTTAAATTATATAGCAATTTACGTTACGTACATGCGTTATTGCGTTCGCCGTACGCGGATTTTGTTTACAATTTCATGAATTTTCATTTTTTTTCGCGGAACCCTGATTCTTTTTCTAAAATAAAAGTAGCCTAAGTTACTCCTTATAACAGCAGCTATCTGCCAGTGAAAGCCCCGTCAAATTCGGTCCAGTCGTTCAGGAGTTTAGCCGGAACAAACAGACAGACAGACAGACAAAAATTTTAAAAATTTTGTTTTAGTATATGTACCATGTACAAATACAAATGCATACAAATACAAATATATAATAAAAAATAAATAATATATATAATACAAACAGACACTCCAATTTTATTTATCTGTATAGATGAAACATTGTAAAACTCTATTTGAATTTGCCTCCGCGAAATGTCTTTTTGTATTCATTGCTATTAAGAACTTCGATAAATGACTAAGTAATAATATTATATTTTAATTAAATTATACAAAAAAATTGTGACAACCCTGCGTACTGCGGAGTACGCCACGCGGTGTCGGCTTTTAGTCAAGCATCAAAGGCGATAGCTCACTGTTATATTTTTGTACACTGTGGTAACGTATTGTATACAAAATAAAGACCATTAAATGATGAGTATAGTTGTTGAATTATTTGTCCGTTTGTCTGTATAACAGTAGACTTTTCATGTAAAAGTTACTGAATTGATTATAACTAAATGTGTAGTGATAATTTATTACTCGGGTCAACATTTAAAATAACTTTAACTACAGGAAAATCTCTCGTTAGTACGGGAAAACATGATAACTGGTTCGGCCGAATTGTCCTTCATACAAAAATTTATACAAAAACTTTTAGTATCAGGGCTGAAATAACATACTTAACAATTAAGTGTGATAAAATCTCTCATTTTTATGGGAAAATGCAAAATTTAGTTTGAGCGCAAGTCAGCATACATATATAATACCTATACATAGTATAAAACAAACTCTGCCTCTGTCTATTTCTAGGTAAAAGTCGTAACGGATTTTTATACTTACACTAGCAAAACCCGCGACTTCGCTCGCGCTAAAACTACAACAAAAAAAACTAAAAAGGTAGGTTTCATACAAATTTTCATCCCTTATTTTATCTCCTTATGGGATAAATTTAAAAAAAAAGCGCTAAAACACGCTATTTATTTAATTCAAGAAATTCTGATCATAAAAATTTTTTGGGTTGTGTTATAACGTGTATTCCCGTGGGAATGAGATAATCTCCTGCGGTAAAAGTATCCTATATGTTGACCCGGATATCCAGCTATCATCATACCAAATTTCATCAAAATCCCTCCAATGGTTATTCTGTGATGCGGTAAAAAACAGACAGACAGACAGAGAGATAGACAGGCAGACAGTCAGACAAAAATTCTAAAAACTATAGATTCGGCCTCTGCATCGATAATAATGTCTATTTCAATAAGATTTTCCAAAAAATATTTAAGGTACAGATTCGACTCAGTTAGAATTTTATTATTAGAAAAAAGTATTTTTGTTTATAATGAATAACCTAAAAATCGGCTAATTGATTTAGATAAAGTTTGGTATGAAGATAGTTTGAGACCCTAGAAAGGGCAAGATAGTTTTTATCCCGGAAATTGTCCCTTAAGTGGGTGAAAATGGGGATGAAAGCTTGAATAGGAAATCCATAATTTCTCAAGTGATATAAAACTCATTATACCTAAATATATATATATATATATATATATATATATATACTAATATGTAGTCTATCTATTACATACTAACCATTAAAACGTACCTAGGGACGAACTCGAGCGAAGCGAGAGTGAGTCGCTAGTGAGCGATAAAAGAGGAAGTTTTGTGTATATAATTTGTAAATATTTTGTACGAGGTGGCTGAACTACGGCGGTGTTTTGTCAAAATAAATGTTCTCGCATGGCTCACATATGTATATCAAAACAATGGTCTAGAAAATTGTAGGTTTTAAAAAGATCTACAGAAATATTTACGATAGCATATTGTGTGTTTCTCCCAAGGTATGTAGATACACTCACAATAAATATTTTTATCTTTATAAAAGGCACCCGAGCGACACGAGGGCAAGTCAATAAAGTAATAAATGATCATACTATACCAAAGCAAACAATAAACCTATGATAACTTTTTAGATGAAATATTTTAACAATAATTACATGTACATTTGTCAACGTCAATACTTTCAAAGTAGTATTCTTAAATAGGTAATGGCTTAACAGAAGTATTTCCTATAATTATTGTGTTATGTAAACTAAATAAATAAAAGATAATAATATGAAAGAAGAAAGCGATCCTAGAATAAGTAGAACATTGGAAGACATCTCCCTGCAAGAACCTACAAGAGCGGCTAACGTTTCTCATATCATTAAGGATGGCCAAACCTCGTCGGGGTCAAAGTATGAGTTATTTTCTTGGTTGTTTAACTATTATAAAATGTTTTTGTTTCGTTTATTTAAGGACTTATATCAAACAGTCAAGAATTATTTTTGTAATGATCATCAATTACCTGATCATATTTTAAATTTAATAAACGCTCACAAACAATAACAAATAGAACGTGAATTACACTCCGCGTCGTACAGCAGGTATAATTTAATCAGACGTGGGAATCATGCTTGTATAGGAAACGACAAAGTACTATCTCAATAATTTTATAGAACAATAACTAACCATCTAAGTATATCTGGCGATAATGCACAAGATATTAAGTCCTAAATTCCTTGCAGTTTAGGTGACCTCAACTTACAATCCACAAGTGGCAAAACATTTTCGGATTCAAATAAATTAGATAGAGAGCCAATGTTTGTAATTGTAGACTCAAGATGCGTAAGCAATCCAAGCTCCAAAGAAATCTTAATAAACAAACGAGATGTCATTAAAGATAATTTACAGAAACGAAATCTCAAGAATAATGTTATACGTCTCGATATACCTTGCACGAGCAAAGATCAAACAAATTTCACTCCAGTTCAAATTTTCAATTGCGAATCAAGAGAAGAATTACAAATGATCGATATAAATTTGCAAAGTGACAATGAAATACCTATAGATGTTCAGTACAATGATGATCAACAAGAATCTATTGTAATATCCTATCTTCGAAATAAAGATATACTTCTCGATAAAGAAGAATTATTACCAATAACAAGAAAGAAATCGTCAATGCTTGAAAATGTACCAGTAATGGAAACTATTATTGAGGGAGAACAGTTCTCTTCGTTTTCGAGTCCAATAAAAATCCAATCACTACATATGGAAGAATCTATCAATGAAGAATACAAATCATAAATTCAATAGCGACTTATTCATTTTAATATCTAAAATATAAGTCTAATTGTGGCTATCATTTGGAAAATAAAAAACTTGCGTTTTAACATTTTGTCTTAATAACATATACTGCAACCGTTAAATAATAATATAACTAGAATTTTAAATTTTGAGGAAGGCCAACCTCTTCGCTAACCAGTTTTATATTCGAGTTATCTGCAGAAAGTTCGAAAGTTGAAAATAAGATTTTATGATCATTTTAATTTACTAAATCAGAGAAATCAATAATCACTTGAAGTACTTCAAGCGCTCATTGATTTGTCAGATTCTTTTAAAATTGTAAAAATATAGCGAATATAAAAGACACTAATACCACAAATTCACTTACATTTTACTCGTACATATTATTAAAAATAACCACAACAATCCAAAACATTTACATATTAATTAGTTAATATTTGTTTCATATATAGAATTATCAGAAAATTCTTTGGACGTCTACATTCCATCATATCCTGGTTCCCCTCGTTCACTTCACATAGGTTCTGGCCAGTCCCTCGATTCTAACCAGGCTCAAAATCCTGTTCTAAGGGAAGCAATAGAATTTCTTCATGAATACAAAGATTTACTAATAGCAGCCGAAATTGGAAATGATAAATTACTTGAAATTTATATAAGGTAAATAAAAATGAGTTTGATTTTACTGATTTGTCACCGCTTATTTATACTAACATTGCCGCTCAGCTATTCACTTTTATACGAATCCCATAATTTTTGGGTATATCAATTAAAAAATATCAACCCCACAAAGTTAGAGCGTTAATTTTAAAATAGAACTCGCAGAAATCGAAGTGATCGCCAGTGATCGCCATTTCACAAAAATTATATTATTTAAAATATTAAATAATCCATGTTTCAGAAGGGGGATAGATATTCAACAAGTTGATCACGTTGGTCGAAATGCACTCCATTTAGCCGTCTACTCTGGCAATATTAAAGCGATTAAGTTACTTTTAGATGCTGGAATAAACCCAAATGTCAAAGACAATGTTGGAATGACACCTCTCTCACTTTCGTTAATGAGAAGGTATATAGGTTTTATAAAAGTACTCAAAGATGATAAAATAATCAGTAGATATTGCAATGAAAATAGTACTGTAAATTGTCTTTCGTTAGTTACGACAACAGCATCTAGAGAAATCTTTTCCCCGATAATCATAATAATAGTAGTAATTACCACAAGTTTAATTTGCAATACTATTCATTCAATTATTCCTTTTGTTACAGACCCTCTTTATTAGTAGCAAACCTTTTGTTTGACCACGGTGCAATTCTTTTACCACGAAGTGACCCTTTGGATACTGGATTATTCATTCGTTAGTTACCATTAATAAAATTATGTCTCGTATCTTACAAAAAAAGTTGTAGAAGAATATAAAGTCGGTCTGGTTGCAACTGTTGTATAACTTTATTTAAAAAAAAAGTAAGCGCAAAATAGACTATGCTATTATTAAGTATTATCGACTCAACCCTCGCTTCGCTCGGGTTCGTCCCTAGGTATGTTTTAAAGTATAGTATGGAATAGATATTATGATATATATGTTAAAACAGACGGCACGGTATGACATAAAATAATATTTATGAAAATATTGTACAATCTAAATAAAATAATTCGTAGATCTTCCATGTAACTGTCTCACTTTTGGCGCTATACAATAAAATAAAGCTATTATTATATAAGCACCTTTAAAGTGATGTACATACGTCATACTATTTTACTTTCACGAATTTAATAAAATTAAATGATTCATAGTTCTTTCCCTGCACGAGTCTCAGTGTTGGTGTCGTACAATAAATTGAAGCTATACTTCTCATCTTTAAAATGACATATGTCTCAACTTGATACACTCTGGGGACGGATCCCATACAAAGTTGCCCATTCTCCTTTAATGACGTTATTTGTCAATTTTAATGAATAAAAAACATTATCAATAATATGAAATCCCTCATTGACAGGCTTAGTATTAAAGATAATTTGTTAAAAAATAACTATGAGTATTCAAATGCATTACTAATTCAAATGCATTACTAATATAATAATACTTTATACTACTAGCATTGTTATGTCGCCTGTGATGTTGTATCCAAGGATTTGCATTTATGTTCCTGCTTCGAATTCTGCCTATAATATTATCCCACTGACACTAACTATGTATTTGGGCTGGGGTGCTGATTACGAAAATGACATCCATTTTTAAATTCAAGATGGTGGACATCCGTTTTTTTCTCAATAATGATATGGGTGTCATTATCAAGGTTTCTCAGGGTGCTGATTACGAAAATGACATCTATTTTCAAATCCAAGATGGCCAAAATCTTTTTTTTTTCAACAATGACATGGGCGTCATTTTCGCGGTTTCTTGGGGTGCTCATTACGAAAATGACATCCATTTTCAAATCCAAGATGGCGAACATCCGTTTTTTCAAAAATTCTATGGGTGTCATTTTCAAGGTTTCTAGAGGGTGCTGATTACGAAAACGGCAACCATTTTCAATTCTAAGATAGCGGACATTAATTTTGTTTATAAAATGATAAGGGTGTTTAAATATAAAATAAAAGTAATAATTATAAGATGGCTTATATTAATTTTGTTAATAAAATGATATGGGTGTTGGAATCTAAGCTTATAGTTATATTTTCGCATTTACGAGTTTAAGACTATATATCAGGCACATAGAAATTTCAAATCCAGTAATTCTAGAAATCGAAAATATTTGTCCGTTGCCCATTTATAATAGGTGATTTGGAAATTTATTAATTACATTATATTATATAAAACTAACTTTGGTTAAAAATTTAAAATAATGATAAATATATAAAACTGAATTCAATTTACCTTATATAACATAATTTGCTAGATTTAATTTATTTTTATTATAACTTAATTTATTTCCTTCTAATTATGTAGTTATTCATTGAATTAATTATAATATTACATAAAAATATACAACTAATCAAATCAAATAATTGCTAAACCAATTGTATATTTTAATTTTTACTATGTACGTTTTCACGGTTAGCTATGTTTATATATAAATAGTAGCTTGCTACTTCTAAGATATTCATTTAAATTATATAGCAATTTACGTTACGTACATGCGTTATTGCGTTCGCCGTACGCGGATTTTGTTTACAATTTCATGAATTTTCATTTTTTTTCGCGGAACCCTGATTCTTTTTCTAAAATAAAAGTAGCCTAAGTTACTCCTTATAACAGCAGCTATCTGCCAGTGAAAGCCCCGTCAAATTCGGTCCAGTCGTTCAGGAGTTTAGCCGGAACAAACAGACAGACAGACAGACAAAAATTTTAAAAATTTTGTTTTAGTATATGTACCATGTACAAATACAAATGCATACAAATACAAATATATAATAAAAAATAAATAATATATATAATACAAACAGACACTCCAATTTTATTTATCTGTATAGATGAAACATTGTAAAACTCTATTTGAATTTGCCTCCGCGAAATGTCTTTTTGTATTCATTGCTATTAAGAACTTCGATAAATGACTAAGTAATAATATTATATTTTAATTAAATTATACAAAAAAATTGTGACAACCCTGCGTACTGCGGAGTACGCCACGCGGTGTCGGCTTTTAGTCAAGCATCAAAGGCGATAGCTCACTGTTATATTTTTGTACACTGTGGTAACGTATTGTATACAAAATAAAGACCATTAAATGATGAGTATAGTTGTTGAATTATTTGTCCGTTTGTCTGTATAACAGTAGACTTTTCATGTAAAAGTTACTGAATTGATTATAACTAAATGTGTAGTGATAATTTATTACTCGGGTCAACATTTAAAATAACTTTAACTACAGGAAAATCTCTCGTTAGTACGGGAAAACATGATAACTGGTTCGGCCGAATTGTCCTTCATACAAAAATTTATACAAAAACTTTTAGTATCAGGGCTGAAATAACATACTTAACAATTAAGTGTGATAAAATCTCTCATTTTTATGGGAAAATGCAAAATTTAGTTTGAGCGCAAGTCAGCATACATATATAATACCTATACATAGTATAAAACAAACTCTGCCTCTGTCTATTTCTAGGTAAAAGTCGTAACGGATTTTTATACTTACACTAGCAAAACCCGCGACTTCGCTCGCGCTAAAACTACAACAAAAAAAACTAAAAAGGTAGGTTTCATACAAATTTTCATCCCTTATTTTATCTCCTTATGGGATAAATTTAAAAAAAAAGCGCTAAAACACGCTATTTATTTAATTCAAGAAATTCTGATCATAAAAATTTTTTGGGTTGTGTTATAACGTGTATTCCCGTGGGAATGAGATAATCTCCTGCGGTAAAAGTATCCTATATGTTGACCCGGATATCCAGCTATCATCATACCAAATTTCATCAAAATCCCTCCAATGGTTATTCTGTGATGCGGTAAAAAACAGACAGACAGACAGAGAGATAGACAGGCAGACAGTCAGACAAAAATTCTAAAAACTATAGATTCGGCCTCTGCATCGATAATAATGTCTATTTCAATAAGATTTTCCAAAAAATATTTAAGGTACAGATTCGACTCAGTTAGAATTTTATTATTAGAAAAAAGTATTTTTGTTTATAATGAATAACCTAAAAATCGGCTAATTGATTTAGATAAAGTTTGGTATGAAGATAGTTTGAGACCCTAGAAAGGGCAAGATAGTTTTTATCCCGGAAATTGTCCCTTAAGTGGGTGAAAATGGGGATGAAAGCTTGAATAGGAAATCCATAATTTCTCAAGTGATATAAAACTCATTATACCTAAATATATATATATATATATATATATATATATATATATATATATATATACTAATATGTAGTCTATCTATTACATACTAACCATTAAAACGTACCTAGGGACGAACTCGAGCGAAGCGAGAGTGAGTCGCTAGTGAGCGATAAAAGAGGAAGTTTTGTGTATATAATTTGTAAATATTTTGTACGAGGTGGCTGAACTACGGCGGTGTTTTGTCAAAATAAATGTTCTCGCATGGCTCACATATGTATATCAAAACAATGGTCTAGAAAATTGTAGGTTTTAAAAAGATCTACAGAAATATTTACGATAGCATATTGTGTGTTTCTCCCAAGGTATGTAGATACACTCACAATAAATATTTTTATCTTTATAAAAGGCACCCGAGCGACACGAGGGCAAGTCAATAAAGTAATAAATGATCATACTATACCAAAGCAAACAATAAACCTATGATAACTTTTTAGATGAAATATTTTAACAATAATTACATGTACATTTGTCAACGTCAATACTTTCAAAGTAGTATTCTTAAATAGGTAATGGCTTAACAGAAGTATTTCCTATAATTATTGTGTTATGGTAAACTAAATAAATAAAAGATAATAATATGAAAGAAGAAAGCGATCCTAGAATAAGTAGAACATTGGAAGACATCTCCCTGCAAGAACCTACAAGAGCGGCTAACGTTTCTCATATCATTAAGGATGGCCAAACCTCGTCGGGGTCAAAGTATGAGTTATTTTCTTGGTTGTTTAACTATTATAAAATGTTTTTGTTTCGTTTATTTAAGGACTTATATCAAACAGTCAAGAATTATTTTTGTAATGATCATCAATTACCTGATCATATTTTAAATTTAATAAACGCTCACAAACAATTACAAATAGAACGTGAATTACACTCCGCGTCGTACAGCAGGTATAATTTAATCAGACGTGGGAATCATGCTTGTATAGGAAACGACAAAGTACTATCTCAATAATTTTATAGAACAATAACTAACCATCTAAGTATATCTGGCGATAATGCACAAGATATTAAGTCCTAAATTCCTTGCAGTTTAGGTGACCTCAACTTACAATCCACAAGTGGCAAAACATTTTCGGATTCAAATAAATTAGATAGAGAGCCAATGTTTGTAATTGTAGACTCAAGATGCGTAAGCAATCCAAGCTCCAAAGAAATCTTAATAAACAAACGAGATGTCATTAAAGATAATTTACAGAAACGAAATCTCAAGAATAATGTTATACGTCTCGATATACCTTGCACGAGCAAAGATCAAACAAATTTCACTCCAGTTCAAATTTTCAATTGCGAATCAAGAGAAGAATTACAAATGATCGATATAAATTTGCAAAGTGACAATGAAATACCTATAGATGTTCAGTACAATGATGATCAACAAGAATCTATTGTAATATCCTATCTTCGAAATAAAGATATACTTCTCGATAAAGAAGAATTATTACCAATAACAAGAAAGAAATCGTCAATGCTTGAAAATGTACCAGTAATGGAAACTATTATTGAGGGAGAACAGTTCTCTTCGTTTTCGAGTCCAATAAAAATCCAATCACTACATATGGAAGAATCTATCAATGAAGAATACAAATCATAAATTCAATAGCGACTTATTCATTTTAATATCTAAAATATAAGTCTAATTGTGGCTATCATTTGGAAAATAAAAAACTTGCGTTTTAACATTTTGTCTTAATAACATATACTGCAACCGTTAAATAATAATATAACTAGAATTTTAAATTTTGAGGAAGGCCAACCTCTTCGCTAACCAGTTTTATATTCGAGTTATCTGCAGAAAGTTCGAAAGTTGAAAATAAGATTTTATGATCATTTTAATTTACTAAATCAGAGAAATCAATAATCACTTGAAGTACTTCAAGCGCTCATTGATTTGTCAGATTCTTTTAAAATTGTAAAAATATAGCGAATATAAAAGACACTAATACCACAAATTCACTTACATTTTACTCGTACATATTATTAAAAATAACCACAACAATCCAAAACATTTACATATTAATTAGTTAATATTTGTTTCATATATAGAATTATCAGAAAATTCTTTGGACGTCTACATTCCATCATATCCTGGTTCCCCTCGTTCACTTCACATAGGTTCTGGCCAGTCCCTCGATTCTAACCAGGCTCAAAATCCTGTTCTAAGGGAAGCAATAGAATTTCTTCATGAATACAAAGATTTACTAATAGCAGCCGAAATTGGAAATGATAAATTACTTGAAATTTATATAAGGTAAATAAAAATGAGTTTGATTTTACTGATTTGTCACCGCTTATTTATACTAACATTGCCGCTCAGCTATTCACTTTTATACGAATCCCATAATTTTTGGGTATATCAATTAAAAAATATCAACCCCACAAAGTTAGAGCGTTAATTTTAAAATAGAACTCGCAGAAATCGAAGTGATCGCCAGTGATCGCCATTTCACAAAAATTATATTATTTAAAATATTAAATAATCCATGTTTCAGAAGGGGGATAGATATTCAACAAGTTGATCACGTTGGTCGAAATGCACTCCATTTAGCCGTCTACTCTGGCAATATTAAAGCGATTAAGTTACTTTTAGATGCTGGAATAAACCCAAATGTCAAAGACAATGTTGGAATGACACCTCTCTCACTTTCGTTAATGAGAAGGTATATAGGTTTTATAAAAGTACTCAAAGATGATAAAATAATCAGTAGATATTGCAATGAAAATAGTACTGTAAATTGTCTTTCGTTAGTTACGACAACAGCATCTAGAGAAATCTTTTCCCCGATAATCATAATAATAGTAGTAATTACCACAAGTTTAATTTGCAATACTATTCATTCAATTATTCCTTTTGTTACAGACCCTCTTTATTAGTAGCAAACCTTTTGTTTGACCACGGTGCAATTCTTTTACCACGAAGTGACCCTTTGGATACTGGATTATTCATTCGTTAGTTACCATTAATAAAATTATGTCTCGTATCTTACAAAAAAAGTTGTAGAAGAATATAAAGTCGGTCTGGTTGCAACTGTTGTATAACTTTATTTAAAAAAAAAGTAAGCGCAAAATAGACTATGCTATTATTAAGTATTATCGACTCAACCCTCGCTTCGCTCGGGTTCGTCCCTAGGTATGTTTTAAAGTATAGTATGGAATAGATATTATGATATATAGCCTATAGTCTTCCTCAATAAACGGGTTATCAATTGCAAAAGATTTTTTTTAAATCGGATAAGTAGTTCCTAAGATCAGCGCGTTCAAACAATCTCTGCCATTTTTATCATAGATATTAGTACCTATTAGTATTAAGTATTATAATAACCAACAGCTATATATTATATATTATAATATTTTATTCAATCTATTCAACAAGAGCTAAACATAAATTTTCTGTTTTTTATATATGTATACTGATTAATGTTATTTTATTAGAATTTGCTATGATGTGCAAGCCAACCCTTGAAGAAGAACAGATACTTAGACTCTTAATATATAAAGGAGCAGTCATAAATGATGCTAATGCTCCCGGTGGCCGTCAAGCGTTGCATTTTGCGGCTATGAGTAACAATACCACCTTAATTCGTCTACTTGTTAGCCTAGGTGCTGATATAAACATGACCAATCACAGAAACGAAACTCCTAAGGAGACAGCTGAGACTTTTAAATGTAAAGAGGCATATAAGCTTTTATGCGAAATAGAGGAGATGGAGGAAGTAGCATCATCTTCTTCTAAAGTCTTTTAACATTTAGAGACTTTAGTTTTATGCGAAATTATTTATACGCTAGCGGTTTGCTAACTGTAATGTAGAGCTTACAAAATAAAGTTAAGTATCATTGATAATTAAATTGAATATCGATTGAAGATTGATCTTTTAATCAAATTTTATAAAATGTCTATGAAAATGGTAACAAGATCTTTAGGTACATACATAACCAATATAATATGTTAGATAGCATTTATAAAATTAATTTAAAATGTTCTATGCAGACTACTAAATTAATAACAAAATCCAGCCGTACTACATTAGGATTTGTATCAGAAACTGTTTCTTTTTAAAAAGAAAATAAAATTAAACAGACAAATAACGCAAAATTTATGTTTTATTCTAATAATTTTATTTAAATATTTTCAAGCATATAACCTACCTACCAGCTATTATCATTAACGTATCCCACCTTATACGAAAAAGTATGTACTTATTTTCATTTTTATGTATTTGCCGAATTAGAAATATTACTGGCAACACTGCATGTGACATTTATTCTTCAGTTTCAAAGATGGCGGCCTTGTCGCAGTTGCTATTCTTTGCTAAACAATAACCAGAAAATTGATATAATCAACTATTTTTAACACTTTTCGTAGAATTTGGTGCATAGTATATAATTAATATTAATTATTTATTAAGTTAATCATTTTGATAATGTGATATTAAGTAAACCCATGGCTTCCAATGTGCAAGATTCGTCTGTATTTCAGCAGCCGTTCGTTGAGGAGATAGATTATAATGAAATTCAGGAGTTATCGGTATTTAAACAATCATTAATATATATTTTATATATTCATCATATAATGACCTCATTATATATTATTATATGATTAGGTCGTAGGGAAAGGAGCGTTTGGGGTGGTGTGGAAAGGTCTATGGCGGAATAAATTTGTGGCCATAAAACATATCAATTCAGAGGCTGAAAGACGTGAATTTGCTATTGAAGTTCGTCAATTATCGCGTGTCTCACATCCTAACATCGTAAGACTGTATGGAGCATGCACACAAGGCACCCAAGTTTGTCTTGTTATGGAATATGCTGAAGGAGGCTCACTATACAATGTACTTCATAATCGACCAAAGCCTAAATACACTGCTGCTCATGCTATGAGTTGGGCTCGACAATGTGCTGAGGTATAGATAATTAAAAACTTAATCAACTTTTTGTTTATAAATAAAAGATTACTTGCTGAAGTAAACACAAGTGTGTTATTATTTTTTCATTAAGCTAAGTCTTAAATTAGTAAAGTCAAAATCTAATGTTATGTTCTATTTATTTTCTGAAAGTAAAATAAGTAATTATCAATGAAATTCTGTTCATAAATATTATTGTGTTTAATGGCTTCTAGGAGTTCCATTGGGTATTATTGTGTTCTTATGATTAATATTCTGACATATACATTTTATTTGTTTTTCAGGGTGTAGCATACCTCCATGCAATGAAACCAAAGCCACTTATTCATAGAGACTTAAAACCCCCAAACTTATTATTAGTAGCTGGAGGGCAGAAATTAAAAATATGTGATTTTGGTACAGCAGCTGATAAAGCAACATATATGACTAATAATAAAGGAAGTGCTGCATGGATGGCACCAGAGGTAAAAAATGTTATTAATAAATTTTATCTACTAAGTTACAGTAATATTACAATTAAGAGTGATATTTAAACGAATAATTCTTGTATATTTATTTATAGCGGCAATATCGTAAACGGCTTTAACGATTTCTCTGAAATTTGGTGTGTGAGGGTTTTCAGAGGCGAAAAATCGATCTAGATTAGTCTCATATCTGGGAAAACGCGTGTTTTCGAGTTTTCATGCAGTTTTCTTTCGCATTATTCCATGCAAAATATAGTGGATAATTTCTTACATTCGTGCATAAGCATTGTGGTCAAGCGGCCAAGGTGCAAGATTGACTGATAATCACAGGTGTCCAGGTTCGAATCCTGGTCGGCTACAAAGTTTTTACTTTTGTTTTTCTTTGTATTTATTTTTTATTTTTTTATCTGAAAATACAATATAAAAAAAAATAACTTTGAGTGAAGCTCCGTCGCCCAGGTACTTACAATTAAGAGGGATAAGCCTTCTGCAATTAATGCTCATATTTGATATAATTTCTTGGTATGAGGTGTAACTAGGAGTCTAGCATTTGATTTGTTTTGTTTGTTACATGTATATAATTGTTTGTTTGTATCTATATTTGTTACTTCTTCATGCTGAAACAGGAGGTTGAATTTGGATGAAATTAATACATATGTAGATTATGACTTGAAGTAACACTGTTAGAAAACTCCCTAGTTTTCTAACATATTATTTCCCTACATACCCTAGCGACTTCCTAGTTTTCTAACATATGTCCCTACATACCCTAGCAAATTGAGGGTAAATCACATGCATACTTGAGATTGAGAATTACACTTCATACCCAATTGAAAGAGTCTTGTTTTTGTTAGTATATTCCTTTAAAGTCCTATTACTTCGGAATTTGTTGAGGAATAGTAAAAAGAAATATAACGTTTTATTTTATTTATATGATTTTTGTTTCATTTATAATAATCAATACAATTGAAATTTAAAAGATACAATTGATATTATTAAAATACTTCAATTGTTGTAATTAGAGACATTACAGAGCTCGAAATATGCATAAAAAGTGTGGAAAAATATGCAACATTCAATAATAAGAAAGTAGTAGTAGTCTTTAGTTTTTTCATTTCAAAATCACATACAATTAGTAAGATATGTACAATAAATTAACAATTATATAACATTTTGTATTCTTATAGACGTTAACAATCAGGTACTGTTACATATGTTCAGTACTAAAAATGTGCTTTCAATCACTCAAAATATTTTTATATGTGGAAATAGACCATTCCACAGCCACAGAGGTAATTAGGCAGTATTTGAATTTGGGTTAGCACCCACACACACACACAGCTAACATAGCTATTAGCGCTTATTGTTTTGGGTAAAAGTTCACCCATCCCATTAATAAAACTATCAATTTGTCACAACGGTTCAAAGCCTGGATTTTTGCTCAAAATATTTTCAAACTTATCTAATCGATTTTTAAGACAATCAATATGGTCAACTACAACGTAAGATTTTATTTGTTTATATCATTAACTATCCTACCCAGAATTATTGCAAATATAGCGAAAATATGCATCATTACAAGATTTTAAGTAAAATGTGGAAAAACCGATGAAATTGGGCTAAATATGCAAATATGCAATTGCATATAATCCGATTTCTAACCATAATCCAATATTTAATTGATAAATTTACTTAAATAATTATTTCTTTACATTGTTTTAAACACAATTAGATTTTTCAAAAAGCATGTATTTTGAGAAAGACAAGAGTACCACTACAAGAATACCAGTATGATAATGAAAACCTTAATCGGTGACTTTTGTGACAGACAGAGCTATTTAGAGCTATTATTTAAACTATTTTTTTGTTTTATGACAGCAAGGTTGATATGATTTAAATCACCTGATTTTAATCAGCGATTTAACGCGATTTAAATGGAGTGTTTTTTAAAAAGAAATCGTTGATTTAAATCAATACCTTTTTAATGCAATAAAATCAACCAAAAAATGTCAAGGGACTACCTCTACATAAACTACGGCACACATATGAGTATGTGCAATGCTATATTTAATTTTAATTTAATCTCCGAAATGCAAACTCGCGACATGATGTATTTTTGCCTATTTTCAGTTTTATTAAGAAAACAATGGTTTTTGGTAATTTTAAGTCGTTAATTTTCTTAATTTTTAATTGTTGATAGTTTTGTTTAAAGAGTGTAGCAGACTTACTATGAGGAAATTGCACTGACGTCTTTGGACATGGTTTAACCTTTTAAATATTACTTTTTCACCCAAAGTACTTGTACTTGTGATTTTAGATCTCTGCTTCCACTCATAAGGGAGATATGGGGGTAACAGCCCCTAACGGTTTTATTTTTTTTCTCAGAAACTATGACAGATATTTAAATGAATCCAACGCGAAAATATATATATCAATGAGCTCTATATTTAGTATTTTTTTTATATTTTTTGATTAATTTTCAGAAGTGTAAAAAACAATATTTATTTTTTGAGGGTGGTTTTTTATATGAACTACTGGAGATACACCAACCAAAAAAATATTATATAATTATCTCAGAGTCTACTGCAACATATTATAAATACAAAAGTTTGCATTTGGTGGAACATAATTAAAAAAAACGAAAGCATATGAACTACATATTATAGATACAATAATGTATTGCATTTTTATATTTCACAAGTAATAAGTTATATTAAATTCAAATCTGTTTCCCTACACTGCAAATCCAAGTTGTAGACACTTTTAACACACTAAGCTTCTTCAATGTTAAATGCCGTAAACAAACTATAGATTTTTCACACACTGTGAAACGTGTAAAAAGTGTCTACAAATCATGTATAGTTTGTTAATGGGCATTTTACATTGAACACACTCTACGCGTGTTATTTTAATACGTTTGTGAAATCCTGGGATTTGCAGTGTAATACTGTATTATAATATTCACTAACGTATTAAAATAACACGCGTAGAGTGTGTTCAATGTAAAATGCCCATTAACAAACTATACATGATTTGTAGACACTTTTTACACGTTTCACAGTGTGTGAAAAATCTATAGTTTGTTTACGGCATTTAACATTGAAGAAGCTTAGTGTGTTAAAAGTGTCTACAACTTGGATTTGCAGTGTAGAGAAACAGATTTGAATTTAATATAACTTATTACTTGTGAAATATAAAAATGCAATACATTATTGTATCTATAATATGTAGTTCATATGCTTTCGTTTTTTTTAATTATGTTCCACCAAATGCAAACTTTTGTATTTATAATATGTTGCAGTAGACTCTGAGATAATTATATAATATTTTTTTGGTTGGTGTATCTCCAGTAGTTCATATAAAAAACCACCCTCTAAAAATAAATATTGTTTTTTACACTTCTGAAAATTAATCAAAAAATATAAAAAAAATACTAAATATAGAGCTCATTGGTATATATTTTTTCGCGTTGGATTCATTTAAATATCTGTCATAGTTTCTGAGAAAAAAAATAAAACCGTTAGGGGCTGTTACCCCCATATCTCCCTTATGAGTGGAAGCAGAGATCTAAAATCACAAGTACAAGTACTTTGGGTGAAAAAGTAATATTTAAAAGGTTAAACCATGTCCAAAGACGTCAGTGCAATTTCCTCATAGTAAGTCTGCTACACTCTTTGACTGCTATTGAATTTTAGAAGTACTGCAATGTTAATTCTTTTTTTATTAATAAAAGTAGACAAAGAGAACTTTTTCCTTTATAATAACTGCCTTCCAAATGAAAAAAATATTGGAAAATGTAAATAAATCAAAAAAATGTAAGTTTAATGAAATAAAATCGATTATTTTATTTTCCAAAATCATGACAACAGTATTATATTGTACTTAAATATATGGAAAAGTATGAATTTAAATCTTCATATTTATTTATTTTAGTTTATTATTTTTATAGTATATTTTGACGACACGCTTGGCTCAGTTTGCAGTGAAACTACTTGCTGCGCCAGCGGTCGCGGGTTCGAGTCCCGCTGGGGGCATTCATTTGTGTGATGAGCACAGGTGTTTGTACTCCAGTCATGAGTGTTTATTTTATAATATGTATGTATTTAAAATTATATATTTGTAGTGTATCAACTATCTGGTATCCACAATACAGGCTTCATAGCTTACCATGGAACTAGATGTTGCTCTGTGTTAATGTCCCAACATATTTATTTATTTGTTATTTTTGTTAGTTACACCATTTATAACCCCGAATAGCAGAATAACAGCTATTAAAACATCGGAAAAATTAACAAAAAAAAATATAAGACTTATCCTGGCTAATAACTATTTATATCTTATTTATAACGTCAAACCCCTAGGGGTGAGCCGCTAGTTTTAAAATGAAAGTTAAACCACATACCCTTTGTATAATATAT
Source organism: Argynnis bischoffii washingtonia (assembly GCA_033884665.1). NCBI lineage: Eukaryota > Metazoa > Arthropoda > Insecta > Lepidoptera > Nymphalidae > Argynnis > Argynnis bischoffii. Next base: position 9,028,151 of record CM066624.1, on the reverse strand, counting down.
AACTGGCACTATTAAATATTTCTTTTGTGGTAATTATTATTATAAACCAAAAATATCTAAGACGGTAATAAAAAAAAATGCACTGTTTTTATATTGTTTATATGTAATTTTTTTATTTTAGGTTTTTGAAGGATCCTCGTATACAGAAAAATGTGATGTATTTTCATGGGGCATTATATTGTGGGAAGTACTTTCTAGAAGAAAACCATTTGAAGAGGGAGGATCAGCATTTAGAATTATGTGGGCAGTCCATACAGGTACTTTAAGAGTATTAAAAATCAATACTTAAGAGCTTCTCAGCTAACGATAACATTAATTTTAATGTTGTCGGTGGAAAAATTCCGCCAATTTTGTCTCTTTAAAATCTAAAGTAGTAATATTTAAATAACTTTCAACATAAAATTTTTACACATTGTTTTTTTATACATATAGTAAAATTCTAACTGAATCGAATCTGTACATAAAATATTTTTTGAAAAATCTTATTGAAATAGTCATTATTATCAATACAGAGGCGGAATCTATAGTTTTTAGAATGCTTGTCTATCTGTCTGTCTGTGACCGCGTCACGTTGGTATGATGATAGCTGGTTATCCAAGTCAACATATAGGATATTTTTAACTGCGGGAAAATAACTTATCTCTTGAAATCTATAATGTTAACATTATAGATTTCTAAGAGATAAGTTATTTACGTAACTTCATATTATTAAGTATTATTATACTTATGATGAGTCTATTACTTCAATTACATTTTTCAATTACATTAATACAAAATTTCTTTTTACTTTTTATCTGGAAAAGTCATTTTGTAGATTTATCAAAGACAAAGAGTACCATTTGTTTGTTGACTCTTGCTGGTATGAAAAAAAATTTTAAATGTTCAGCTGTAAAGTACAACACTGGTAGTGAGGGTTTCTAAGGTTAAGAGAAAAAAAATACATTTAACGAAGAAGTCTTAATCTTCTCACCAAGGTTGAATGATTATTATTAACATAATGCAACGTTGACATAATGTAACACCGCGTGTTTTACATCAGAGAACTATTTTGTAAAATTGCTAATGATTTTGCAAAATTGTAAATTTTTTTATTATTTTTGATTCTCATTGTTACGTATTGCGGAAAAATGTATTAAATTCAGAAGTATCATCAATTTGCTTTTAGCATTTTCCAAACCAACGAGCGCAACGAGCTCACATACATACAAGTTTGTATAATAATGAATTGTACAATATGTCTGCTGTACATATATTCTCTTTATTATGACTGGGTAGTCACGACTATCGCTTCGCTCGGGAGCGCTCTATATGGAAACCGGTAGCCTATGTGCTACTCCAGGTCACTAAATCTAGATATCTGAGATGTAATTTCATCTAAAATCGTCCAATTGTTTCAACGTGAATGTGTAAGGTATAGAATAAAATCTGGAACTAGTTTAAAGAATCAATATCAAAATATGTTAAACTTCATAAAATATCGTAAACTTTGTGTTTACAATTTATCATTCGCTTAGTAATCATATTGTTTTGTTTCTCAAGTAAATGTAATGTATTGATCGATTTTATATAAAGAAAACCTATCTAAAGACTTATTTGAATATTATTAGTTTTAAAATGCATTTCTATAATAACATAATTCCATATCCTAAACATAGATTTAAGCCCATCTATACTAATATTATAAATAGGCAGAGTTTGTCTGTTTGAACGCGCTAAACTAAAGAACTACGAATCCGATTTGAAAAATTATTTTTGTATTATATAGCCCTTTTATTGAGGAAGGCTATAAGCTTTATATCATCATGCTACTACCCAAGGGAAGGGAGCAGTAATCATAAATGGTAACAAATCGGGCAGACTTCTATACATTATTGTAAAATTATATATTATATAAATATAAATACATAGAGATCAATCTGTGTGTAAGATAAAGCCCAAGGGTTTTTTTTATAGATTGAACGCGTTTGAAACCGCGGGTTCTGCTATTATATTATTTTGGTATGCATTTGGTAATTATACCAAATCTCTTTACTGATTTTTCTTCACTATTTTATTGCGTTTTTTTCTTTTATCTGGTAAGCGAAAGTAAATCTTGTGCCTGAAACTAGGCTATTAAGCTGTGTGCCTACCAAAACTTAGTACTAGATAATGTCAATCGCACACAAAATCACATAATATTTATGTTCTAACAACATTTGTCATTAGAGGAATGCACTCTATTATAGAATTTTGAGATTGAAAAATTAAATAAAACTAAAGATAGTTGTGATATTTTTATGCAACGAAAAATAGCCAAAATACAGTAATGCCGGTACTGAACACTGACCAGGCGTTCTTTGAACATTACTGTTGTTTAATGCCAATGAATAACTGAGTCACAAGTTATTGAAAGTGGCTACTTATACCTACTATATAATATTATTTTTTATTTTATAATATTATTTATTGTTTATGTCACTTCTATTATACATGCACTAAAGTTACAAGCATTCTTTTTTTATAAACGAAACGTCATAACAGGCGGAGGCGAACACGAACGACGCGGGAACCCCGGCCCCGTAAGAAAGGCGGCTGCTGACTGCCGCCCGGCCCCCTCGCAGTATCTCACTCGAAAAATTTCTGAATATAGGTCCAAAACTAAATTGAAATTGATCTTTTTAAAAATATTAAACGTGTAGAATATCAATTTTGAAATGATCTATTCATTGGTGTTAACCATACTTTTATATGAGTTGTAAATTCATGATACAAAGAATAAGAAAAAAATTCGTGATTACAGCAGTACTTTAGAATTTTATTTCTTTGGTAGAGATGACCTAAAGAACTATATAATAAGAACTATATAACTCTATAATAGATATATATATATATATATATATATATATATATATATATTTACATTTATTAAATACTGACACGATAGCTTCTAAATATCGTCGTAAAACGCGTTTTGAGCAGATTTGGTAGGGTATTGCCCTTAATTTAAGTCTTAAAAATCTTTACCTAATTAAATAGACAAAATGAAATAAACTTATTGTTAGTATTCTTCTAACAAACATTTTATTTACAATTCATAAATTAAATAAAAAGTCACGTTTTTGGTTTACAAATAAACACTCAGAAACATTAAGTATTTCTAATTATTAAAGGGTGTTTTCAACAATAAAATTGAACAATCTCTTCTGGTGTAAAAATACCAAAGACTGTGCCTTATCTGGCAGAAGCCTGTTACGTTTTTGTTTGCTGCCTCTGAGAAGAGTCGAAACTGAAGTTCGGCCAAATTTCGGCTGAATTTATTCTCACCAAATATTCGGTCGAAGTTCGTATTCGGTTCAAGCCACATTCGGCCCATCTATACTTCTTAAATATAAAAAAAAAATGGAAAGTGCGGTTGAACATAATTATAATTTATTTTTTATATTACAGTTTATGAATTAAAAAAATAATGCATATTACACGCTATTATAATTTCCAAAACATATGCTTGTTGCATTTTGTAGTCATATTTATTTAGTTAATTTGGGTAATGATTCATCTAATATTCATAAAAAAAGCCCATATCTGGCTTTAAGTTATCACCTAGATAAGTCTAATACATTTCAATTAATTCGAATTAAAGCAAATAGGAAACAAACAAAAAGATAAACATGAGTCAGCGTAAATCATTGTAATTAATCCATAGAAAACTAAGTATTCATCTGTATTGTATGGAAATTAAATTGAATCGACGCATAATATGATGAATGATCTGTTATTGTCTGATTCATTGTCTTGACTCATTTACCTACCTGCATAAGGAAATCTATGAATTCCTAAAACTTGTTAGTACATCTCCCTAACTTAGTTTTTCATTGTCTGCTTAATCTTGTATTTAGGATGTTCTCATGTATCCACATGTGAACAGTGTTGGAATATATAAAATTTTAAAAATAGTTATTGTGAGTGACCAATTATACCTGTTACGTAAATGATATTCTTCAGATTTAATAAATTCATATAGAACTGGTAAGAATTTCCTAAATATCCCTAAATCCTTGATGTTCATGTCGTAATGAAATGAATTTTGTTCTACATTAATTTTTCAACACGCATTTTTCCTGGCAATAATTTAATAAGTAATAATAATGTAGTGTAAATGTAAGTAGTTTTTTAAAAAAAAAAGGCTTTAAATCTCTGCTGTTAAAAATTCACCACATTTAATTTGGTTACTCTAATAAAAATCTAAATTATTGTTATATTTAGCAATTGACTAAAATTCAAATATTGAGAGAAATATTGAACACGAAACTCCATATATCGTGTAATGTTCATAGATACAAACATTTATACTCCCTAGGAAATCAAACTCAGGTGGTCCGGCATGGAAAGAAATTTCGATTACGTACATTCTTTCTACCATAGTGAAATTAGTAACAATATATGTTATTAATAAATATTATAAATATTAAAAAAAAACTGCTTATTAAATTTCAGGTCAGCGGCCAAATTTAATAGAGGGATGTCCAGAGCCTATAGAACAGTTGATGACACAGTGTTGGCATAAAATACCAGCGGAGAGACCTAGCATGGCTAAGGTAAATATATTATATAAATTTCACAACTAAAGTTTGGTTCTGAATAAATTGCTTACTTATTATTACTGTATTTTCGAATGAATGGTAAAATCCTTAGTACAGGCTAACATGTATGCATCTTTCAATATTTAAAAAAAAGCAATTTATATTGCCAGTAATAAAAAACCCGTTTTTTTTTAGAAAAACGTGTCTAACATTTGTAGTGTAATTTATAAATAGTAAAACATAGGAAGTAACGCCAAGCTTAACCTCCTTTGCTGTTTAAAGCTAACAGATAATAATAATATAAGCCTTTATTCAGACATGGTTTACAGTTTTAGAAATTTTTTTTTTTCGGGTTCCGGTGTCGTACACGTGAACACGTATCTAAGTGAGCTCCGTAAATAAATATTGAAAAAGTGACAAAATATAGAACACTCAACAAAACTTGCTAATAATTTCGAAATAAAAGTGCAAATAAGTGAAATCAAATAATAAAAACAGTGCAATAAAAACTACATCATAAAATAATCTCGAAATAACTTCCGATTTGACAAACAAAAGTGAAAGTTCATAGTCCGCCATAATCATCATCCAACATAGTATAAAAACCGAAATAGTGACATTAATGCTGCAGGGTTGCCAGCTTATAAAAATAAGAAACTACCAACAAGTGTTGCACTACTAAATTCCAATTTTTCCCTAAAAATGGACAAAAGCATTGAACTACTTTGGGCAAAATTAGAGGATAAATTAAACCAGCAAACTTCAACAATAACGTCAGCAGTAACCACACATGTTATGGAAGCAATAAACGATAAGATGGAATCTATCATGCAAGAAAACAAAAATTTAAAAACTCAAATATTAAAACTTGAACAAAAATTAGATCAAATGGAAATAAATAAAAGAAAAAATAATTTAGTATTTTTTGGCGTTGAAGAAAAGGGAAAAAGGGAATCTGAGTTAGTGGATTATATAAAAGAAATTATAGTGGATGCAGGTTTACATATAGAAAGCCAGGAAATAAGTAATGTTTACAGAATCGGAGCAAAAACAAACAAGAATCGACCAGTTGTTGTTACTTTGACGACAATTTGGAAAAAGCATTTGATACTTAAAAACAAATCCAACCTCCCACCTGGAATTTATATAAAAGAAGACTATCCTAAACACATATTAGAAATTCGAAAGCAACTGCAACCAAAAGTCGAAGAAGAAAGAAAAAAGGGAAACTTTGCATTTATAAAACATGGCAAGCTAATCGTCAAGAAATCGAATGATACAAATCGTGAAAAAAGGAAACGGGAACAGACTGGCTCGCCAAACTCACCCCCAAAGAGATCAAATCCAAACATCGCAAGGACGTCAACTGCAATAAATACAAAGGATATAATAAAACCTAATGTATTAAATTATATAGCAAGAGGAAGATCTAGTTCACTGTCAGAGATATCAAAAAACAACTAACTGCCCTCGACAACCGGAATAATAACAAAGCTAACTCCATACTAAAACCAACACTGAACATATGCACCCCAAGCCGGCTAGTCACCGTGGGGGAAGCCGACTACTACCCTCCAAACAAAAACACACAGCCACCCAAACCTCGTCCAAAAGATACGCTACATATAATTACATACAACACACTCTCGCTAAGATCAGAAGAAAAGCTGTCAGAATTAATGATGGCATTAGAAAATGTTAATTGGTCCATCATAGGACTGAGTGAAGTGCGACGTCTAGGAGAAAACATAGAAGAACATAAAAAAATTATTTTTTATTTCAAAGGGGATACACCAGGTAAACATGGAATAGGCTTCTTAATACGGAAGGAACTAAAGGACTACATTAGTGAAATCTTAGGTATATCAGAACGTATTGCAATACTAAACATAAAGCTGCCTCCATCAGGAAAAATGTGGTCTATAGTTCAAGCCTACTCACCAACGGAGCAATCGACTAACACAGAAATAGACTCCTTCTACTCCACTCTAACAGAAGCAATTAAAAACCATACATGTAAAAACTTGATAGTTATGGGAGATTTTAATGCGCAGATAGGTAATAGAAGAGATGGAGAAGAAATAGTGCTAGGCTCTTATAGCTCAGGTAAAAGGACAAGAAACGGAGAGAAATTGATTCAATTTGCATATGAACATAATCTAAGAATACTCAACAGCCAATACAAAAACCGTACTGGAAACAGATGGACCTGGGAATCTCCAGATGGCAGATACAAAAACGAGATTGATTATATTCTTTCTAATAGAAGTACAACTTTTAATGATTGTAGAGTAATAAACAACCTTAACTTTAATAGTAATCATAGAGCAGTCAGAGCGAAACTTAAACTAAAGCTAAACAAACAAAGGCCATTCAAAGTTAAACCGAAAATTAAAGACATGTTCGTAGATACCAAAGAATTGAAGGAGAAACTGAGAAACTTCATTGATAACACTAAAGAACTCCACACGCAGGATAAATACGATAAATTTATAGAAGCTTTGACATCAAAGAAAGCATCTGAAGAAACAGACAAGAGATTACCTTGGTTATCAGAAACGACAAAGAATCTTTTAGCAAATAGATCTGAACTATTTAGCAAGCCAAACAAAACAAAACTTATCAGAAAGAGCATAACTGAAATTAGCAAGCAAATTAACGTAAACATGCGAAAAGATAAAGAAAAATACAGACTAGAAAGGCTAGAGAAATGTATCCAAAAAACGGGAGGAGCCAAGAAAGCAATTAAACAATTATCAGAGAAGCAAGATTGGATACCTAAAATGAAAACCGCATGCGGCAAAAACTTAACTAGACGATCGGATATCAACACATTAGCGACAAAATTCTTCAAAGATTTGTATACGAGTCAGTACACAGTCAGTCAGTCGACAGATATATCAGGAGATGACACAGTACCAGAAATAATGCTTAGTGAAGTAGAAAAGGCAATAGCATCACAAAAAAAGGACAAAGCTCCTGGTTCAGATTACATCACAAATGAATTTCTTATAGGAAATAAAGACATAGTTGCACCCATCCTCACATACATATTTAATGATGTCATAAAGAGCGAGTTAATCCCAGATCAATGGACAATATCAACAATAGTTCTACTACATAAGAAAGGAAGAAAAAATGACATAAACAATTATAGACCAATCAGTATTATGACCAATATCTACAAAGTCTTTGCAAAGGTGATCCTAAGTCGCATAACTAAGATACTGGATGAGAATCAACCAAGGGAGCAAGCAGGATTCAGAAGTGGTTTTTCAACCCTAGATCATATCTATGTAGTAAAGCAAGTCTTCGAAAAGAGCAAGGAATACAACACCACCTTCTACTGCTGCTTCATAGACTACAGCAAGGCTTTTGACTCTCTAGAACATGAGGCGATATGGCGAGCACTTAAGAACCAGGGGATCCAAAATAAGTATATTAGGCTACTAAAGAACATCTACAAAAATAGTAAAGCAAAGATCAAACTGGAGAGAGAAGGTAAAGAAATAAAGGTAGGAAGAGGTGTCCGCCAGGGCGATCCAGTGTCACCTAAATTATTCACCGCGGTTCTGGAAGAGATTTTCCGCCAATTAAACTGGGAACAATGTGGTCTAGCGATAAATGGGAAAAATCTGTCACATTTGAGATTCGCAGATGACATAGTATTATTCTCTCAAAAAAAAGGATGAGATCGAGAGGATGATAAATGAACTGGAGTTGGAAAGTAGAAAAGCAGGACTAGTAATGAACACACAGAAAACCAAAGTCATGACAAATGGGGAAAAAGAACCTATATATATTAAGGACAATATGATCGAGTATGTCGATGAATATGTTTATCTGGGCCAAATTATTTCAATTAAAGATTTAACATCAAAAGAAATGGAAAGACGTATAGGAAGTGCATGGAATCGATTCTGGAGTTTAAAAGAATTAGTGACAAATAAAGAAATTAATATGGTCACCAAAAGAAAACTATTTAATACCTGTATTCTGCCAGTACTGACATATGGCTGTCAAACTTGGTCCCTGACAAAAGCACAAAATAAAAAAATCGAAGTTTGTCAAAATGCAATGAGCAGAAACATGATGGGAATAAAACTATCAGATAGAGTAAAAATATCAACAATAAAAAATCATATAAAAACAACAGATGTATCTGTCAAGATAAAGAAACTAAAATGGAAGTGGGCTGGACATACAGTCAGAGGAAAGGAAAAATGGAGTAAGACACTAATGAACTGGTATACAGGTCACATGAAAAGAAAAAGAGGTAGGCCATTCCAAAGATGGGATGATGACATTAGGGCTGTGGCAGGTGGCACATGGACCAGACTGGCTAGAGATAGACAGTTATGGAGAAAATTGGAGGAGGCCTTTGCCAACAAAGGGCAAACAGACAAGGTTGTCGAGGCAGAATAATCTACTCATACACACACAAAACAAAAATTAAAAAAAAAAAAAAAAAAATATATATATATATAATAAATAAATCAAATATATGTCTAAATAAGTGTAATAGTTAACATTAGGTATAGTCTGTAAAAAAAAAAAAATTTAAAGCTAACAGATACTTGAGTATTAAATGTTTCCCACCTTGCCTTTTGTTAAATCAAATCGAAAATAAAAAGGCAAACAGTTCAGATCTTCTTATAGTTCCATGTCAAGTTTTTTCTACATTTGCTTCTGTGTGTGGCTGCGCCCGCGAATATAAGCTATACTATATTAAACCATTTTCTCCCAGTCGTACACATTTTAAAGAAATACAATTAATATCGAAAATATATTTAGTTTACAATAATGACTTTATATTTTTCAAGTTATAGGTAAAAGTACTTTAACAAAGTTCTTAAAAATATTTCTAATATTATTAGGTAGTGGAAATAATGTCGGCGTTGTGTGAATTCTTCCCTGGTGCGGATACGCCCATTAATTACGATGACCTAGAAGTTGATGACTCAGAGAACTTAGACGAGGACTACGGACCCTACAGTACACGAGATAGCTTCGAAACAGAGAGCATCGTGCAAACACACAATCCTGAACATTATCCCATCGAAACGGCATCAAACCCAGTTATATATAGAAACCCTGAAACCCCAAATCTGTCTCCAAGACCTAGAAGTTTCGTCGAAACGCAAGTCAGCAAACTTCAAACCTTAATGGCAGCGGAGGCTCAGCCAAAAACTCCAGTCAAAGAAGACATAGAATTACATAGAGCTGTTAAAATACCCCAACAATTCAAAAAGGATATAGAGCCGGGTAGATCGAATCTAACCCCCAACCAAATGAGTGAAGCAAGCACCCCGGACACCTTACGTGTCTTCAGAAGCCCTGCAATCTTCAGTGAAAGGTCTTCCCCACGTGGAATATCCCCTCTAGCTAATTACAACATCGGCAATATGAACCCAAGGCATATAGATATAGAGCAGTATTGGAATAGGGAAAACGATAAGTCACCGGCCAGATCATCTATAAGTACAACAAATTCCACAAGGAAAGAGGACTATAATCAAAACTACTGTGATAGATTAAGTGCGGGAAACAGTCCAATGACACCCATTAAAGAATATAATGGAAATACTCAGGGAACCCCCGTAGATGCGAGATATGCTACGCCGTTACAGATTGAAGTTGATCCGGTAAGTCTTTACTATTACATATTGTCGCTTTAGTGCATATTTGGTCAAACCACCAATACTTGTTTTATTTATAGTATAGAGTTTTTTTTTCCTTTATATTAAAAACAGCTTATTTCTAAGATATAATTTATATGTATGTATAAATAAAATATTTATTTTTCATCTTTTTACAGTGAAATGTGTATTTAATTACCAGTAGAATTGACATTTATAAATTAATAATTCTGTATTAAAAACTCTTTCGGTAAATTGGTCGACAAATAAGCACTGAGATGACGATATAATAATGGAATCATTATAAGATCCTACGTGTTTCTGTCTGTCATAGCCTTTTTATCTGCAACTAAGCGAAAAATCTGATTATTTGATGATGAGCGTATAGCATAAATAAATTCATTTTGATTTAAGGGTTATTTGAGCAATATATAAAATGATTATGATGTTGTTGGGAATCCAAATCGGACTATTATAAGTGTGGAGGGTTGTATGTGTGTTTGTGTGGGTGCGTATGTTTGTTTGTTATTCCTTCATTATCTAGTACACAGGTAGACTGTGAGCCTATGACCTGCAGGAACATATAGAATACTCTTAGGAACCTAGGCACACGAGCAAAGCGGGGAGTCAGTCGCTAGTGCACTTATATGTTTTTTATTATTTTTAAATATCGTTAAAATCGCTTAACACGTTCCGAAGATGAGTATACACTAATTAGAAAAGAAACATAGACAAAAAAGTTTTTTAAGCTTAATGATATTTCAATGTCAATGTTTCTATTTTATTAATAAGTTTCGTACACAATTTCTGGAAAGGAAATTGATTTTATATATCTCAAAGCTAATATTTCAAGAAGTAAATTTCCAATACATAAAAGCATTTAAATTTTCAGAACGTGTGGGAGTTGAAGGATTTCAGAGATTCGCTCAATTATGATGACTTCCATATACCAGTTGGTGAGTAGTGCATGTTGTTATATGTTTATCAAATGAATATACCTTTCTATTGTAATTCAAAACATATGGTTTTTGACTTTTTTTCCGCATTTTAATTTGAGTATATATAAAAGTAAAGTTATGAAAATATACACTTACTTTAAATGAAATATTCATATAATTTTAAATGGATTCTCTTACAAAGATACAGAAAGCTTGCTTTTGTGAAGGCAAAATTAACTACATCGATATATATAAATAAATTTTCGTTTTAGTTTAGTTATTTTGATGAAAGAATTTAACCAAAAATATTAATTTCATATAACTTTAATTACCAGTTTTTCAAACTATAAGTATACATATTATAAAATTGTAACTAAGCCGAATCTGTACATAAAATATTTTTTGTGAAATCTTATTGAAATAGACATTATTATTTTTTAAATTTTTGTCTGTCTGTCTGTCTGTCTGTGATCGCATCATGGAAAAATCGCTGAAGAAATTTTGATGAAATTTGGTATGATGATAGCTGATTATCCGGGTCAATATATAGGATACTTTTTACTGCGGGAAAATATCACTGAAATCTATACTAAACGTTAAAACGTAACTAGGGACTAACCCTAGCGGAGCGAGGGTGAGTCGCTAGTATATTATAATACCTAGTATACTATTTTGACATTATATTTAGTTCTGAAGAGTCACTGAAGAGATTTTAATGAAATTTGGTATGATGATAGCTGATTATCCGGGTCAACATATAGGATACTTTTTACTGCAGGAAAATATCTCATCTCTGAGAAATATATACTAAACATTAAAACCTAAGTAGAGACGAACCCGAGCGGAGCGACGGTGAGTCGTTAGTGATTACTATATAATTAATATAAAATATAGTAAAGATATGCCTTCATAGTTTCTTTATGTGGAGCTTACATAAATTCAACTAGATGTTATTTCAAACTCTTTGTTTTATTCATTTCTACCAAGAAAACTTGAATAGATTTCTAAGAAAAATAAATCTGTTCTATAACGGCCGCGTCATAATAAAGTATATTATTCATATTTCACACTACACTTTATAAGTGTACATCATTTTATTACTGTAAGTCATAATAAATTAAGAGCAATGTTTTCTAATTTGTTTATTACTACACTTTGAAAGTTTTTTTGGCCAGTGGTAACCTAGTGGTAACGCATTCGTTTGGGAAATCAGTGAAGCGGGCTCAAATCTCGGGTTTCGCACCTTGATTTTTCATTTGTGTATCTTTTTCGACATGATTGTATTCAGCCCTTTTTAACGTCCCACTGCTGGGCACGGGCCTCCCTTCAATACGAGGGAGATCAGGCCATAGTCCACCACGCTGGCCAAATGCGGGTTGGCGGACTTCACATGTCTTTCGAAAACTTGCTAGGTTCTCTCAGACATGCAGGTTTCCTCACGATGTTTTCCTTTACCGTAAGGCAAGTGGTAATCAAGTTAGAAATGATTCGCACATGAAAATATCAGAGGTGCGAGACCCGGGATTTGAACCCGCTTCACTCGGTTTCCCAAGGGAGCGCGTTACCACTGGGCTACCACTGCCCATGACATGATTAGCACTTACATATCTTACGATGAAAGAAAACACCGTGAGGATTTTTTTTAACGTTGGGAAATGCATTTACGCATACCACATGCTTGCATATAGGTGGCTGTGTTAGAATCACCGGCAAAGCCAAAAAATTCAACAGAACCTCTCCCGTCTTAATGGGGCGTCGCAGGATCGCTTACGCACTCGACCACGACGCCCGATGGCAGGTCTACTGAAGCAGACCACACCTTGGGGTTGCTCCAACGGTCCACTCTGTTGACAGAAAAGTACCAGGGGCAACCGAACCAAAATTGACCATCTTTCAGTGCGTTTCTTGGTTTCATGCCGGCCTAGATTGCCGGACGCTAATGAACCTCCCCACCACGACAAGGTGAACGCACATTGGGAGGGTCGTGAGGAAACCTGCATGTCTGAGAAAACCTAGCAAGTTTTCGAAAGACATGCTCATTCGGCCACTCGCCCTTGCTCGACATGGTGGACTAAGGCCTAATCGACCATACCTGACATATTAAAGGGAGGACGTTTCCAGCAGTAGACCTTAAAAAGAGCTGAACACAATACTTTTTAACAGTCTATTATTTTTGTATACTTTCTTGTATTAATGTTATAGATAAAGAGATATAATACGCTTAATGAAATTTTATATTTTGGTAACTAAAACAATATATTAGAATTTTTATATTAATTATAAACATAATTTATTATATAACTTTATACTACTTACTCTCATATTAACAACAATTTATTTTTTATATTAAAAAAAAAAGAATATAATCATAATATAATAACTATTAGTAGTAAGTACATTTTTGGGCAGTCTAATACAAAATTGATTGTATTGTTGACGAATTGACGATTATTTCAACACAGCATTATGTAACTTTTCAATAATCCAAAACAAAAAACTCATAATACCCTAAAATATTCGGAAGGTAATAAAATAAAGTGTAATCGACATAAATTCATGTTTACGGAATGTTACAAAGACAAGACTAGTCTAAAGTTAAACCATGCATCATGCGAATGAGCAACGAAACGACGTACAAACGGACCCCCGTGCCAGGACATTTGGTGACTCACCACCGTATTTAACACGAGCTATCCACTCTTTTTGTATCAATTTGAAATATGGTACTATATAAACATACGTTTTGATCGATTAATACGCGTCAAACTGCGTTTTCGTATTGTTTTACGCAATTTAACGCGATTTTTGACTGACTTTAGAAAGGAGGTGGTACTCAATTTGGTCGTATATATTTTTTTCTGTAGATATCTTCACTAATTTTAATTTTTTGATGAATGATTTTAAACAAATTTTAAATTGTTTTTTGAACTCAGTGTACTTTTGTTAGTCTAAAAGTTATTATTATTATTCACATACGCTGTTTATTATGATTCTGTCGAATCTGACAAAACTTTAATGTTGAAAAATACAAAGGTAAAAACAATTTATAAATAACATCAATTGTATTAGATTGTGCCTGTGTTACTCTGATGCATAAGCAGTATTACTATAAAGTTTCATCAAAACTTGTTCTGTACTTTTTGCGTGAAAAAGTAACAAACATTCATCCCCAAATTCATCTATCCTTACAAACTTTTGCGTTTATAATAACTAAATATTAACCCTCGCTTCGCTTCGGTTTCGTCCCTAGACAAAACAAATCTATCCCACGGGAACCATGCATTTTTCGGGATAAAAAGTAACCTATGTGATATTCCAGACTACAGTATATGTCTGTGCCAAATTTCATCCAGATCCGTCAGCCGTTCAGCCGTCCTGGCGTGAAAGAGTAACAAACATTCACTCATCGTTCCTCACAAACTTTCACATTTATAATATTCGTATGGATAGTAGGATTATCTAAAAAGGCCATAATATCTTTAGTTTGTCTCTCTGGGCGAGATAAACTCAAGAACTACCAAACGGATTTTAATACGGTTTACAACAATTGATAGACTGATTTATAAGATAGATCTAAACGTACACAAAACTTTAATGAATTATATATGTAAACATGTACAATTCATTAAGGTTTTATATAAATTGGCTAAAATATCACGGTCGGTGGTTGTTGAAGATGTCGGAAAGAATCATGCCGACTAGGAGCTTTATTGGCGCGCGACGCGTAAACCAATAATAGTATATAGAATGTGAAAATATAGTTATATGAAAACAATATATTACGAAACTATTCGTATAGGGACGCACCTGAGCAAAGTTAGGATAATAACTAATGGTCATAATGTGAGGTTAGATGTCCCTTACTACATAAATCTTTCATTATATTTGATGTAAGTATTACACCCGTATATGAAATTTAATACACAAATAGGCCACTATCTGGAGTAACACGTGGCCTATTCGTAAATACCTAAGACGCTAATAGGCTTAAGGTAGGTTTTTTCGAACAAAAAAAAGCAAACTCAAAGAGCTAAAAAAATATTCATATATATTACGTAGTATAGATTATACTCATTGTCGTAGGAAATGATGAAATACTCTATAAACATTACGAACACAAGTTATAAAAAGCGTGTTTAGAAATAATAATTTTATAACTATAATTAAATATTGCAGAACACTCCACAATACTCCCAAACAGTTTTATATAAATATAAAAATAAACATTAATTATTATAATAGATATGTTAGATAAGCGTGACCATAATGACTAATCAGATGGTATCTCACTTGGCACGTCTATGGGATATGACAAGGCCCCATATTGTTTTGGCATTGTTTGGTATAATACACTTACTCGTATATTGTTATACGATAGACCAGGTAATGGCCTAATTATAGCATTCAAATTTCATACTCATATTTATATCTCTTGCGATACAACGCTCCTATTTCAAGTCGTTTAGAACTAAAACAAACGACAAATATGACGGCTGTAAATTGTACATTTAAAAAAAAATGAAATATTACTGGATTGCTCAATAACATTTGTTTGTCTCGTATCTTAATATATAGGTAAAAATAAAATTAAACAACTAGTTGATTGTTGGCTAGGAACAGTTTTTTTTTTTTAATTTTGTATTTTGTTTACTGGATGATTATGGGGAGTATTCTAAAAAAAAAATTGAAACGATTTTAAAGTAATTTTCATAAAGAGAGAACCTTAAATACACTTTTTGTACACACAAGGAGATGGATCTCAATTAGGGAGTAGATATGTTTTTTGAACATTGAAATATTTATACATCTCTGTAGTGATTTTGATAGGTTTTTTTTTTGTTAAAATAATTATATATTACAATATAACTACTTAATTTATATAATATAACATCTTTAATTAATAATTTTAAGGAATTTATATTATATAATTTTAATACATATTGGCAGTGGTAGCCCAGTGGTAACGCGCTTACTTGGGAAACCGAGTGAAGCGGGTTCAAATCCCGGTTCTCGCACCTCTGATATTTTCATGTGCGAATCATTTCTAACATGATTACCACTTGCCTTACGGTGTAGGAAAACATCGTGAGGAAACCTACTTGTCTGAGAGAACCTAGCGAGTTTTCGGAAAGACGTGAAGTCTGCCAACCCGCACTTGGCCAACGTGGTAGACTATGGCCTGATCCCCCTCGTATTGAAGGGAGGCCCGTGCCCAGCAGTGGGACGTTAAAAAGGACTGAATACAATACAATACATATTATACAGTGTGGTGTAGCACTTATATTATAAAATAGGCAGGAAGTTAGCTCCTTCCTGTTAAATCTATATATAAATATATGCGAAAATTAATCCAAATAATATTTATTTTTATTTATTTAACAAAACAAACAAATGCAATAAATATATAACGTGTCGGAGAAATCATACTTCTCACATTTGATATTAAGATCCGGAGAAACGGCAATTCGTCGAAACCGTTGAAGTAATGGCTCGCCATTTGATAACAAATAACCCTGCAAAATATCATGCGTTACTCATGCATGTTCTGTCCTATTTAACTTAATTTTCTCCTACTTCCTTCATCATTCAGTGCCAAAAGTCTAACATTAATTTCGTCCGCCACAATAAAAACCTAAATTTGTTCCTGATATTCGTAGCCACTGATTTTTCTAATTTCGTACAGGAAAAACATGAAGTAAAAATAAATTTTTTGCCAATAAATTTTTGATGGCCTATTTTCTACGCGTTTTTATTAACGGGAATGAATGAAGAAGTTCAATTTGT
The DNA here is from genome assembly GCA_033884665.1 of Argynnis bischoffii washingtonia. Lineage (NCBI taxonomy): Eukaryota > Metazoa > Arthropoda > Insecta > Lepidoptera > Nymphalidae > Argynnis > Argynnis bischoffii. Next base: position 9,011,231 of record CM066624.1, on the reverse strand, counting down.
TAGCTGGACGCTGAATCGGGTGGCTATTTTTAGTGCACGTTATACGGTTTGCCCATAATAGATGGAAACGTTACAGCGCTACATTTTGGGTGCATTTATAAATTCGTTTATACCGAACGCTGTCGGTCCAGATGTGGCTCGGGACGGTCCCGAAGTGAGTCATGATTCTCGGAAGAGGCGCGTCTATTTTAGACTGTGTCCGCTTACCTTCTAGGAACCAACTATGGGACCAACGACCGATCGCAGTACTAAAGTATTGTTAGATCTCGAACGGGTTCCTTTTGTTACTTACCTAGTTCCTTGTTATGTTCTGGCTAAAACGTTTACGATCAACTCTGGGAAACTAAAAGTTAAACGAAATAAAATCGTTTCCAAGACTTCGTTTTAGAGTTCGCTTCAGAGGAAAATAAAATATATTTCCCAAAAATTTGGATTTGCTTTTTTCCACAAGTTAAAAGCAATATGTTGTTAACGTCAATATCAGTTTGTGTACGCACATATGGCGTCTCCGTTCCTGTTTATCCGTCGCTTCCGGATTGCGCAAATCTCTCACATTATGATTGTAATTATACTTTGGGACTTCATCATTTATACAAAAAAGTAAAAAATAAATCTTCATTATAACAAAATGACCAAAACATATCAATCTTTAAAATTTTACAGTTAATGATTTACAAGCGACTCTTTCTCACTCGGGTGCATCCCTAAGTGCCACTGCTACCCCAGGTCTATCTGTATACTGAATTTCATATAAATCAGTCCAACCGTTTTTTTGGGATTCGATATTTCTTAATGATTTTACATGAAGCATGCCTTGTGGCGCGTGCCCTGCTGAGTCAGGCCGTACACGTCAATGCGGTAAGAACAACATCGTGGTAAAGTAAATAAGTCGTAATATTTTCATGGGTGCCGCCGCGGCGGGCTTCTCGCCCGTTATCTGTTGCTCAAATAAACAAAAATGCTCATTTTTATACACATAAACTGCCTGTCTATAACTACTACAGCTACTCGCTACTTCCCTCTAACAATCAATTATATTTTATGTGATCGCTATCGAGTACTTTGTATATAAATTGCATTATATTTGTTTTATTTAAATTTCTGTATATTGAAGTTATGTTTTATGATAGAATAGTCTGACTCACGTAACTCTCTATTTCCGTCGCACGAGTTTTTTGCAAATTTTCTGTTTAGATCAAAAACACTCAACCTGCTCGCAAATGTCTCGAACAATTAGTCACGTTAAGTCTTCTATTGTTAAATTGAGTCGGCACATTTGTCCGATGTCAACAGAAACGCATTGTGCGTGCACGCATGAATCAGCTCGATACAATTAATCTAATTTAAGGTTATCGGGGAGGTATGGGACGGGCTCGTCGTCGCACAGTCTCGCGCTGCGGTCGTGAGCCAGCGCATTGCCCGTTGCACTGCGATGCAATCATATATAAAGTTGCGGCCACATATATAAAGTTGGTAACGCACAAAATTTATGTTTACCGACTTTATGAATATTATATTATTTAAGTAATAATAAATGATTGACGAAATCAAGTGACATATTTACAAAGTTATTATTTTTTAATAAATAAACTTGTATTACAATCGTCGTCCTGAGACGGAAACTGTGATCAATGCGTGTGCTATCGAAGACAATATCTATGTTATAGGCAAGTGAGATGCCGCAAACAGACTGTTCTGTTAAAGTTTCAATAACAGTGCAACCTAAGCGTAATAAGTTACAAGTGTTCGTTGACGTTTTCATGAGTGAGTATGAGTTTTTAATTGAATTCTGATTACATTCAAAGAAGATTATAATTTTCATATTTATATTTTTTTAATTTTTTTACTTACTGTTCTGTTTAAATTTTATATTAATCATTGCTTTAATTTTAATTATATAAATTTTATTTTAAAATAATTTTAAGATACGTATCATCCTAATTCGAAGTTTTCAAAGGCTAAGAGAGATGTCGTATACTTTGTAGTGACTGGCTGTTAAAAGTCGTCTGTAATACTTTAAATCTATACATATAATAAAATCTAAGTGAGCCGAATCTGTACATGAAATATTTTTTGAAATATCTTACTGACATATAAAGGAGAGGCCGAATCTATAGTTTTTAGAATTTTTGTCTGTCTGTCTGGGAACGCATCACACGAAAACCACTGGACAGGTTTTGATGAAATTTAGTATGATAGCTGGTTATCCGGGTCAACATATAGGATACTTTTTTCTGCGAGAAAATATCTCATCTCTGAGAGAACAAACTATACGTTAAAACGTAACTAGGGACAAACTCGAGCGAAGTGAGGGTGAGTCGCTAGTTGTTACAATAAATTCTGTAACTCAATATTTAATAACTGTTGGGTTTTGTAGGCTCTTCTCAGCAGAACTGCTTTCCGCGCCAGTGGCAGCTTCCACACGGACAGACTACTAACGATTATAAACAAAAATTAAATTAATGTTCCAAAAGTACTGAATATAACAATATATGCAAGGAATATCAAAAAAGTTATATAAATTATAAAAAGTTTTATTATTGTAATCCTACAAGTGTTTCTTTTATTTTTATATTTTCTACAAACTATAAACCAGGAATTATATCATAAAAATATATAATTTATACCAATATATGTAGCGTAATAGAACAATATACCCGCTCCGATAGTCACGTGCACTGTATTTAATCCCTGCAAACGATAACCGACGGTGAAATAATAGGCTGTCAAAAGGCATTGCCAAATTTTCTCGGCTAGCGGCTATCAAGAGTCGAGTGACGCTTTTGGCGGGCGGGTGAATCACTTTTATTTAATTATTTAATGAAGCAGGGCTGTTGCGTCGTACGTGTAGTAATGCTAAGAAAAGAAACCTCAATCGCGATCTTAACCGGCTCCCAAGGTCACATTAATTCCAACAGCTTTTTAATAGATTTTGAGGTTGGACGTAACTACTCATTACTCTTATTTATTTTATATGTAGGTACATAATATGCATATCATCAATAAAAATAACTGTCTATTTTTCTTTAAAACAACCTTTGCTTCTCATAAAATTAATACAAAAATATAGTCCCGGTTTCGTCTGAGTTTCGCATATGGCAACACTCACTCGGCCGCTGTCCAAAATTACGGCCGCTCTAAATTTATTCCCAATGTTAACTCTTTTGTTGTACGGAGATCTCCGACGACGTAACAACTTCTTTGAAGTTCTTAAAATAACACTGTTTACGCGTTCGTTTATCAGATAGACCCTTTGGAGTGAAAGACTTGTTTGTTTATCGCTTAAAATTTACGTGCATGTTCACATCTCGGCTAGAACTCACCAAGTACCAAGATCTCAGTTCCATTTGGCTTAGTAATGATGAAAATATTTCTCGAACAGCCATCAAAACAATAAGAGTATGGAAAATAAATGGAGAGCGGTGAGACATTTTGCAGACGGCGCTTAGCGTGATTCAGTCTGGAATACGATTGCCTTTATAGCTTTGATGGTGGTGCGCAAGCGGGCCGTTGGCATCGGGGAGCAATATGACTAACCGCTCTAGATACAATCAAAATATGTGACAAGTTTATTTCTATTTGAACAAAACTCAATTTATCCCTCCACAAAGTTGAACATCTGCTGATTTTTTTTGACGACATAAGTAGGTCGGGGCTTGCGTTTGCGTCATGCGCCACAACTACCTTACGTTTTACGCAAAATCGTTACAATTACGGCCTCGCTTCTAACGCTATATCTCGCTAACTTATAGTCACGTCGATAGCTTGTACTATCATTAACCTTTATAATGTGTAGGTTCGCAATACTTTTTTATATGATTAAGAATGTTACTGATTTAGCTTATGATAGAGTCAGTTCTTTCTTATGGTATGACATGAAAAATGGTGTAATGATATGATTTCACCATTTTCCATACTATCCCTATCTATAAAATTACAAAGCTAAAGAGTTGTTTGTTTGTTTGAACACTATCTGCGCTCTTGCACTAATCTCTTGTTTTACAAGCATTTTATGGTCTACTAGCGAGTCACCCTCGCTTCGCTCGGGTTCGTCCCGAGGTTGATTTCCCATACAAATTTTTATCCCCATTTTCACATCCTTAAGAGGTGATTATTCAGGATAAAAAGTTTGAAAAAAATCTGGATTTGTTCTATTGCTCTTCTTACATCCCTCTGACTCGGTTTTTAGCATTTTTTTTCTATGTACAGACATTCGACCTCTACAATTTTACTATAGTATATAGAAGAATATAGAATAAGATAGAAGACTAGGGACTCACCCTCGCGTCGCTCGTGTTCGTCTCTATCTTGCTTCTTATACAAATTTTCATTCCCATTTTTACCTCCTTAAGGGATGATTTCCGGGATAAAAAGTATCTTATATCCTTCCCAGGGTCTCAAACTATCTTCTTACCAAATTTCATCTAAATCGGTTCAGTACATCTATAGATTACCCCTACAACCTCACAAACTTCACCTCTTTATAATATTAGTATAGATTTACTAGCGGCTCACCCTCGCTTCGCTCGGGTTCGTCCTTAAGTTGATTCCCTATACAAACTTTCATCCCCATTTTCACCCCCTTAAGGAATGATTTCCGGGATAAAAAGTATCCTTTCTATCCCAAGGCCTCAAACTATCTTTGTACCAAATTTCATCTAAATCGGTTCAGTACATCCATAGATTACCCCCTACAACGTCACAAACTTTACCTCTTTATAATATTAGTATAAATTAAGGAAAGTTATTATATTATATCTAACCTCACGCTTCGCCTCTAAGGAATTACGAAGGAATCATAAACGCCTTGGAGGAAGGGTAACGTCTATTTATAAGGTCATTCGATGAATCCTTAAAATTTAAAAAAAATATTTGAATTAAATCATTTGATTGTAACAAATTAAATATACTTTTAAACCCTACTTTAACTTTTTTTATGCTATAACTCAAAAATATATTCATTAAACTATTAAGCGTTCTGTTAATATACATCAAGACATTAAAATAAAATCTCGTCCAAAGATATAATACTCATCCAGTTTTCTTCTAATGCATTTTATTTTAATCGATTTGTATTGAAATTCTATGTATAAACTATAAATTATTGCGGCATGGAAATGAATTCTAGCAAAAAAAGCTATAAATCTCGATAAACACGTGCGAAACGTGTGAAAAGTGGCGTTAACAATTTTGATTGTTGATATACATTTACTACAAAATTTAACTAATCTATACGTAGTATAAATGGAAGCTGTCGATCCCACGAAATGTAACATTGTTATAAACTGTTTACTAATATGTATGTTTAATTGAATACAATGTTGTTGCACTCTAATTCAATTTACAACTCTGTGTAGGCGGTGGACGGTGTCAGAGTTTGAATGCACGATGACTAGACGTGTCATATTAATTAGAAAATTATATTTCAATACTGGCAAAACAATTTCAACTATTATTACTGATACATGAGAACCTTGAAACCTACTAAAATTTCCAGTTTTGCTACTTATTTCCTAGTAGCGACTCGCCCTCACTTCGCTTCGGGTTCGAGCCTAGGCAGAAACAAATTATCCCATGGAAACCATACATTTTCGGGATGGATAATATATAGCCTATAGCCTTCCTGAATGAACGGGCTATCTAATGCAAAACGAATGGCTAAATATTTCAATTTCAATTGTATTTCGAAAATTGCCGTTCCTTAGTTTCGTTAAAATGAAAAGTTTATTGTAGAAATTAAAAATAAAAAACCATGAAAAAACTAAAAACAAAGTTTTTTGCAAATATCTCGAAAACTGAGATTATTGTAAAAAGTGTCATCTATAGAAGTTGTAGATTTTTAATAGACCTATAACCTTTGTAAAAAACATTTTTCGATAGAACGTCACAGTAAGCTGGAAATTTAATAAAACAATTTTTCAACGCTTTAGGTCCCCCCGTATTTCGCGGGGGGTAGCTGGGCATCGGAAGCATTTTACGAATTTCTATTCCTTATACACCTGCTAATGTTTTAAAACCCTAAAACTTCAGATTTTAATAAAAAAAAACTCTTAAATGTAAACGGATTCCGATCGGTCTAATAACCCTTCCCGGGGGTTGCAGACATGAAAACCTTTACACATTGTTTTTGTATCATTAAAACTACATTATATCAAAAATGCAAAGTTGAGTGTCAACATTTTGATTTCAGACCTTATTTGACTGGACATCGTTTTCGCTTGGAAACTTTGTTAGAAGTCATGCCAAAAATCTCATAATATTTTCGTATCCTGCTCTATTTACCTAACTTTTCCTTTCATCATAATAAAAAGTAGCTTAAACTTTTCCAAAGACTTGTCATTACAATCAAACAGACAAAATTGTTTATTAGATTTAGTATCGTAGAAAAAACCATATGGGCTCAAAAATAGGCATTTTTGAAATCATAGATAGACACACTAATTTTATTTATAAGTGTAATTTTTTTCGTAATATTATGTATATTTAGGTATTGGAGACTCATCGAGAATATCATCGACGTATATTAGCACAATGTCAATGATATAGCAGAACGCCACCTTGAGAACTAATATGTTAAATGTAACGTGACTCACAGAAAATCGCTTCCAGAAATATAATATGGCCACTCACTGAAATTACTAAGAGTATGCTCTTAAACATGTTGTTATTATAATATTACATGAATATATTTTTAAAAAATAAAATGGAAAATACTAACTCTGCTTCACGCTATAACAGCTGGATGGTTTTGGATGAAATTTTACATACCTGCAGATAAACTATAATCTGTAATAACACTTAGGGGCCGTACTTAAATTACGTAACGAACGCAAGGGGGGAGGGGGGGTTAGGCTCGATTGTTACCATTCGTTATGGTTCGGGGGAGGGGGTTTTTTAATGCTTGTACGTAATTTTTCCAATTGAATCTATAATTTTTAGTTCATTAATGGAAAAATACTAACGATATTTTTCGCGCCAAATTCTACTATAGCCAACCTTCATACATCTTGAAACTAGCGCTATACTAGATCGTCTGTGACAGCCATCTTACGCGTATCGCTGTGTCTGTGTAGGCCCTTAAGCGGATCGCTAGGAACCCAGTATTCACTGAAACTCTAAAAACTTAGACATATGTGACACAAAAAATACATTGCTAAGTGATAATGTAATTAAATAAGTAATAAATAAAAAATATATGTTTGATTTTAATTAAATACTATGCAATGACGATATTCCATAACAAAAAATTACGTACATTTGGCTAGGGGGGAGGGGAGGTTGACATTTTGTTACGATCTGTTACATCGGGGGGGGGGGGGGGGGGGGATCAAAAAGCTCTTTAAATTGCGTTAATTTAAGTACGGCCCCTTAGGTGTATAAAGAAAATATGATTTTATTTTATCCAGATTATTATTAAATATTCAATTAGAAGGAGTGTATTTATAATGGAATTAAAATATTTATTTTAATGTAAAATTAAGAAGAATAATTATTATTTATTACCGACCTAGCAGAAGCCGCGGCTTCGCCCGCGTTCAATGTAAAAATAAACAAACTCTTCTTTCCCTTCCCTTTACAATAATGTATGGAAGTCTGCTCGATTTGTTGACATTTATGATAACTTATTCGCTCCCTTGGATAGTAGCAAGATGATATATAGCTTATAGTCTTCCACAATAAACGGGCTATCTAATGCAAAAAGATTTTTTCAAATCAAATTAGTAGTTTCTGAGATTATCCCGTTCAAACAAACAAACAAACTGCTCTTTATAATATTACTATAGATATATGAAAATATTTACTTTTTTACTACTACAACAAGACAATGTAAATATGACGAAAGTATTCGTTTAGAAACATTACTAGTAATTTTACACTTTAAGAAGATACAAAAAATGAAAGAAATAAAAATTGATAAAATATTCGTCTGTCAGTATAGACAATCATTTTAACAAATCCTGTGCCACGCGGCAGTTTCAATCAATTATCGCCTAATTTGAATATGAAAAATGGAGTGATAGGAAAAGCTACAGGAAGCAATACAAAAGCGATTGGCAAAGGTATCGTTGTGAAACAGCCCGGGTTGAGTCATGCGAGTATTTTAGAGGTGTGCTCCCGTACCGCGTAGCCGCTACGAACTTTGTACTTTGCGAATTATACTAATTATAATCTATTTATTGTCTTTAAAAAATTACCGCACTCCACATATTTGTGACTCTTTTTTTTACAAATAATGTTACTTAGATAAATATATAATTAGAGGTTAAACGTTAGTGACTCAATCTCTAAAATGAAATAATGGGGTTTTACAAATCCATTGATAAGAATTGCAAAAGAAATTTGTAGCATATTTGATAATAAAATATAATATTTTTTACTAGCTAATGTTTATATATTACCATAAAGATCAAAATGTTATTACTTATTACAATATTAAGAGAGAACCGAAACATAATATTAAGGAATACGTTTACAGTAAAATTTTGATTTCAATTTGCTCCGATCATTTGTATCCATCTAGCTACGTCACTAGGAAATATATGGTCTCAACCATTCTTTGATGTTATCTGGATATAATCAAGTAGGAATATAGCACATTAGCAGAGACTGCCCCAGATCTGATTTTGCCGTAGAAGTTGGCACGAAATTGTAAACTGCCCTCTTTACAATAGGCGCTAAATACCGACCACTGTTTCGCTGACAGTTTGCAGTTCCTTTCTTTAATGGGCCATAATTTACTCTCGTCCCGTCTAAGAGCGAGAGCAAGGCGCATTATGATTTATACGAAGTGCCAGCGATACATATAAAAAATTAAGAAATAAAATTTAGCATGATGCTATATTTTATGGATATTTATTAATACTGTTCTTACCTCACTCGTCAACATATGTAATTTTTTCAAAGAAAAAGAAGTCACTTCATCGCTAAAAACAAAATGACTAAAACGGGATAAATTATATCTAAAAAACAAGTTTCAAGCAATCATATTTGAGACAATAAATAATAACGAAATCGTCGCACATCGTGTTATAAAGTTGCATTCACTTTTAGCACCGAATAAATCATTCAGATTGTCTCATCGCTAAGTTCAGACTCACGTATTATTGTCCTTTATTTTTTTATTTTATAATTGTACACAAGGACGCCTAAATCGGTGCGGCAGATATTTCCGGATCGTATGAAACTGTCTCGAATGAATCAGACTTTTTTTAAAAGTTGGATGTACGATGTAATTCCTTGTCACTCGTTGAACGGGATTCAAACATTAAAAGTTTGGACATTCTGTGGATTTTTGGCACACAACTTTAAAGTAAATAAGACGGCACTTCAATTTCTACTGTCTAATTATACCTGTCGTGATAAAATATCACGATTCTTTTTTGTCTATTATTAGCACGCTGCTCGTAGGTTTCCACGATCGATCCAATATATTAACGTCTACATTAGTTACCTAGACGTTTTCCTTGCTTTCCTATCCAAAGCTTTAAATACTGTCTGTTAAAAAAAATTGTCACTCCATGGCCAGTTCTCGTAAGATGTCAGCCTCTGACGCAATCGGAGCAGTCTGCAACGCGTCCCGACGCTAAATCGAAAACAAATTAATGCCACCGATCAAAGAGCTTTTACTTACCCTTAGATTTACGGCATCACTTAATCGATATATCGCACGCTCGCGCATCTTATTATGTATGTATTTCGGCCATCGATCCGATCTCATGTAACAGTTTCTAGATTCGCTTGGAAATCAATTAAAAATCAATTAAAAAAAAATTGCGTCATATTATAAACGAAATCATAAAAAAAGTTACTTTGACTGGACTTCCGAACTGGGTTTTAATTTATGATTACATTATCAAATTGTGACATACACTTTTAAGAGTAGATAATATAGTAGTGCCTTATTATAAGTAATAGGCCTCGGCAATTTGGCAAAATAGTTTTTTTTATTAAGCGTACCTCTTATAATAATTCGACTCACGTGATTATCTTGACGTAACCTGTTCCTAAAGTATTGGACTGGTCGACGATAATAAGAGCATGAGTACAGTGATTTATTGCTGTAATATAAATAACACTACTAAAATGCATACTCGTTATTGTTTAGACGTACCTGTTGCCAAATTTAATTTCATTGTCATTTTTAAGCCTATCTAAGTGGAGAGGTGGACACCTGAGCTATTTCATCATGAATGACGTTTTGTGTACGTCGTCGGCACTCGTCTATTTGTTTGTGTGATAGAAATTTATTTCTAATATCAAATTAATAAAACGAGCTTTTCTCGTAGATCTGCAGGTCGTAATTATTAAATTTATAGTAAGTGAAGCTAGCCTAATTAAAATATGGCAGATTTCGAGTATTCAGATCAGATTTTATAGTTCTGCGAAGTTCGCGATCGTAAACTACGACGTGTATTAGTCATGATGTTCCAACTTCCAACGACCGTCCGGAGACGATCCATCAACAGCCCCGCGAGACTACGCCCGAGCTCTGTCAACGCCTCGCGCGTGCGCGTTAATTATCACGCTCATGTTGCAATTACGTATAATTATAAAGCACTATATATATAACATAAAGCAATAAATATCTGGATCTTCAGAATTATGTTCTACTAAACATTTATAAATCAAACTGTCATTTCGTTACTTTCATTTGTATGTACCACTATTGGGATGTGGTGTAAGAATAATAATATCATTATACTCCCGTTGTACGTTAAAATTTATGCGTTAGATAATTCTGAGCACAATTTATAACTTCATAGTCGTACTCCTAAGAAAATAACGATTTAAACGTCCACGTTGGCATGTCCTGTCTATGGAGAAGCAATATTTTCTGAGGCGGAAACTGATATCATATTTATATGTTTTTAAAGCCTGTATTTTTCTTAATAAATACTGTGAGATGAAATAACATCTTAGAGTAGAAAGTCTATGAAAAGTGATAAAATAATAATAAAGACATACCAACATAAAATATGTATTACAAGAATGAAAATGTACTTTTAATTTTACTTTGGCTAATTTATTACGATACGTTATTAATTATGTAGTCACGTATGCAATCGTAATGCAAAATATTACTTAAGAGTGCGCCTGCCCGAAATCACTACAATTCAGTATAGTCTTATGTGTAATAAAAGTGTTATTTTAAGCACACTTTTGAAATCCATTCAAAACTAACAAAATTATCTGGGAAAGGAAAAAATATCGCCTCAACCATGTGACTTTCACTTCAGCACGCACATCATTTCTCGGCCAGAACATTATGGTTTACGTCGGAAGTAAATTGTTTTTGCGCACTGCACTTTTGGCTATTGGCATGAATTGGCCAAAAGTGAGCATTGTATGAAATAGAAATAGGGCCGTCTGCGATGCCGCAATCATCTAAACTGTAAATTATGCCTGCGCAATGGGCACACGAATCTTACAACCCGGCTTTTAGCCAATACTATAAAGTTGATGCATTATACATCACAACAAGATTTAATAGCTACTTATAGCAAAATCAAATTATTCTAAATCTGTTGTTTTTTTAACAGATTTTTTTATGATCCGACATTGAAACAATAAATAGGGTGAGGTATACTGCAACCAGTGGGTATTTACGATGGTGGCGCCTATAATGTAGAGGTAGCGTAGGTCGGGGTCGTCGACCCGATGCAGAGAGCGTAAAACGCCCTGCCAGAGAAAACGGCAGAAAACCTCACGAAGGGCGGCAGCACGCTGTCCGCATTTAGCTCGGGCTGACGCGGCTGAGTCACCGCACCGCGAATAGCGGCGGTTTGTTTGTTGCACCGCCCGCTCCCGGCTCTCCCGTCGATTATTTCGAGATTTTCAGTGCTAACCGCTCGCTCGCGGTGAATAGACGCGTCATGACCCCCCTGCCCGCGCCTCCCGCGCACCCCTCGCGCCGCCGCACCGGCATCGTCACCACCATCAGGGACACGGTCAGCTGTAGTTGGATATTTTACAGTGAGTGTCGCCCGCATCGACTTCCGTGTACTCCTGCGCAGCTCGGCTCCCTACGCTATCGTAGCATTTTGCGTCGATTGAGCTTTTGCTTCTCGTAGCGTTTCCGTAAGCAGCTTTTACGGCTCAGTGCGGTCGGTCATAATTTACACGTATTTGGTTTTTCTGTTAACGCATTTTTTCGTACTGAGTGATTCGATCTCAATACATAATTTTAGTGTTTATTAAAATACCAATATTATATATTCATATAAAGTAGGTCACTAGAATCGATCATTGTGTTAGTGATTAAGATGAATTGTTCCTCATAGTCGTTTGCCTCGTTTATCATACTGCTGCCATCTATTTGCGAGAAAAGGAATCGTACACTGAAAACCGAAATCTAGGTGAAACGTCTGACATCAGCAACCCTGAAGTTAATTTAACTCTTGACGTATTAACCCTACCATACAACTTCTACTTTTTCATTCTTTAACAATGTAAATGTAAACATACTTTGAATACATTTAATGATTTACAAAAATTCATTGAATAGATCGGTTATTAAAAATGGTCAAAAAATTTAAGAAAATTTTACAAAATCTAATGATATATTTCCTATTAACACTAATAATGCAGTCACTACACGTGTGTATAAAATAGGGAACTTGTAACCGTAATAAGGTCTCTTAGTGTCAATGTTTATCGGATGAACGCCAAAAGTTGGTGGAGATTTATGTGAATATTGCCTTCACTACAAGCTTAAACTGTATATATTGTATGTATTTCGTGTTGTTTGTTTACTAAATATTTGCGTCGACTAACTTGTTAAAGTTATTGAAATGCAATAATTACCCGATTTTAGTAACGAAAGCTTAACTTAATCCCTAAAGTTTCAAATTATGACAACCCTTAAGCTGATAATGATGTCGTATTATTTCCACTCGAAAAAATAAACAATATGACTTAAAAATGATGAACAAAATTTCCAGGTAACAGTAGCGGGTCGACCCCCGCGGAGGGCGGAGCACCCGCGCCCGAGCCCGACCCGGACCTAGACTCGATGCACATGATGTTAGACCCGCACCTGCGACCCATCTCGCCAGACCTCAACAATGAGGAGTCTAAACGTATATTCGAAGAACATAAGCAATTGGCACAAGAATACCTTAAAGTAAGTTGGATTTTTTCTTTTACAATTGTTAGTTTTTAATATTATTAATATTAATGTCTTTTTTTTTTGGTTTTAACTTTTTTTGGTCTTCGGAGAAATTTATTGACGTTTAAAATAGAGATTGACTTTTATAATTGAGTTAATTTATGTATTTAGATAAAGTGAGACAGAATACTTTACTATCTTGCACATCAAGAAAGTCAGTTTATTTTCAAAAAGTCACTAGCGACTGCTAACCAAATGCGGCGCATAGAGAACGTATGTTAAAAAATAACGTCTAATGAATGACATAATATGATGGATGATAATGAAACATGTCATGACTTAAAAAGAATGTCTAAAATGAATGTTTTTTGTAACATTTGTTTTTTTTTCAACCGACTTCCAAAAAAAGGAGGAGGTTCTCAATTCAACTGTATAGTTTTTTTTATGTTTGGTAGCGGATTTTTTCGTCGTTTATGAACCGATTTTGATAATTCTTTTTTTGTTGGAAAGGAGATATCCCAAGAGTGGTACCATGATAAGGAAACCAGGATCTGATGATGGGATCCCAAAAAAAATAGAGGGGAACTTTCGAAAATTGTAGCGGCGACTAGTGCGTTTGTTAACATTTTCATTAGGTATTTTAAAGCACTACTATCTAATGAAGGTCTGAAGTCGATCTGATGATGGACCCGAAAGACAGTCGAGGGAACTCCTCAACGATTTACAGCAATTACCTGGTGTTTGGACTTGATTAATTTGTATTGATGATACGTCTACACTAAAAATTGAAAAATAAAAACTTTAAAAAAATAAAATAAAAACCGACTTCCAGGCACCGAAAAGTAAAAAATAACTAAACGGGGGTTTTCATTTAGAATAGATACTTAATCAGAATTTTTTGAAGTCGGTGCCAGCCAATACAAATCAAAGCACACCATTCATGTTGAATAACAAGTTTTACATTCACTTTTATGTTTGTCAGATACGTTACACAATATACGTACGTACGCATAATTTTTATAAACAAAAACTTAATTTGCATAAAATAATATTTGTCATTTCTTATAAATTCTACAGTATTCCTATCTGTAAATTGTTTTATCACTTTTTAATATCACAAATTATAGACGATTCGGTTTCCGCATTTCAAGCATAATATATTATATCTTGACACATTACCAGTATAATTTAGATTATATTTCAATAAGATTATGCAAAATATTATCTTTATTAACTTATTACATTAAAGCCATATTTACTCCAAGGAACTACCGTATTTTTTATTCAGTATAATTTACTTTGCTTGAACTCTTTATATTCTTCGATACTCGTAACTGTGTAAATGCAGCTTTATTCTAATGCGAGGTAATAACAAAACAATAGACGCAAATCGAAATCCAATCCAAATGATATTAATCATGAATTCTTTTATAATAATTATTCATTGATCATGATTTACGAGCGTACCGCTGTCGTGTTAGTCTATTATTGGCGGTACTTCGAGTTGTGCACGTTGTTGTTGCCTCCCGACACGTGCAATATCTACTTTGTACCCAACACCGATATATTTCCAGTTTAGAGCAAACAATGTACGGTTCCATACGGTTTCTATGTGATAAGTTATAAATACCATTGGCTCTCATATTTCGAGGATACTTTAATGTGTTAATGTTTTGTATCGTGGTGTAAGGATGATGGTACTTATTGTTAGTAACGTTGTGTAACAGATCAGTAACTCACCATCAGCGATAAAAAGTAGCCTGTTTGATTCATAGTCTATAAACTATTTGTACAGACAAGATGTCGAACTGTTGTTGAGTAAAAGCTGACCTGACCAGCAAACAAACTTTCGTACTTACAATATTAGTCATTGTTAAATAATCTTCTATATATCAATACGTGAAGAGAAAACTTTGAACCCCTTTTTAAACATATTGCATGTACGGAGGAGTATGAGCTTTGGCATAGTTAAGGTTTATATAGAGAAGGACTGCAGAAAGCCAAAATTTATGGACTTTCTTTTGCCCGCGGATCCGCTCGTGTATTTATTTACATATAATAACTTCAATGCTTAATATTATACGAGTACTTATATAATATATAGATGAAAATTTTATTTGTCTATACGTGCAAATCTCTAAATCTATGGACCCGTTTGAAAATTCATTTGTATTGTTTTGAATTTTGAAATTTTAGAACTTTTGGATTTGGAACTTTGAAAACCTCAATATTGTTCAAACTTAATGAATTATGGTTGATTTTCAACCATGCAGCGATCTCTAGTTATTGTAATTGCACAATGTTTTATTTGTTTTGACGGTTTTCGTAGTGTACTCACAACATTTTAAAATTACAGTATAGACAACTTGCTAAATCATTAACAAATATTATAATAAATATAGGCTTGAGCTGAGAAATCTGTGGATCTTATACTACCGGTGGTAGGACTCTGTCAAGCCTGAGGAGTCCGACTGGATGGGTACCACCCCCTTATCTATTTCTGCCGCCAAGCAACAATGATTGCAATGTTGTGTTCCGGTACGAAGGATAAGGTAGCCAGCGCAATTACGGGCAAGAGGCATATCATCTTAGTCCTCACAGTGGCAACGCACCTGTGGCTCTGCATTTTTGTTACTTGAAACCTGAGTGCATGAACCGTAGGTGTTATGGGCGTCAGGTACTACTTTCCATCGGGTGGTCTGTCTGCTCGTTTGTCACTGAATCTCATAAAAAAAAAAACTATATAGTTAGGTTTTTTTTATTACTCAATTTATACTGATTGACAATTACAAGTTGGAAGTCATTTTTTCACTCTCACCTCAATGCAGAAGTGCAATTAATTCATATGTACCCATACGCTCAATTCTTACTTCGATTCGATTTACTACATGTACATCATTTTAAAATCCGTGTAAATGTCGTGTACCTATCCTTGTTTGTCCAATATTTTAATATCTTCGCATATTTTTTGTTTCGATCATTCATTGAAACAAAATAATGACAGGAATATAAACTTTCTATTTCCTTCACTGTTTTTTCATGTTCTCTTTTTCTCGCGAGAAAAAATTGTGCAATAATACTCCAAATAAATATTAAATAAATTATTTGTAATCTGTTACAGATACAAACGGAGTTGGCTTATTTGAGCAAACACAAGTCGGAGCTCGAGGAGCAGATGGACGACGACGAGCTCCGGCAGAAGCGAGAGATCATACAACTGGAGAAAGAAAAGGTAAATATTATACCCGAATATGCACATTTAAGATAACTTTCAATGTTCACATTACTCAATTGAGTTTTATTTATCTTGACTTAAAGTTGATTTCAATAAAATTTCATTTGAATTTGAATTTTATTTTTTTGAAAATTTGAAATGTTTGTTTGTTGTTCCATATATTGTGATTATTAGTTGGTAATAATAATATTATTTGTCAAGTACGACAGTGTGTGTTTAAGATTATTTAGGTATTTCATTATCTTGAATAGTTTTTTTTTTATGGATTTAAATTTTTATTGATTTAATTTGTCATACTCTTGTAACGTCTTTATCATATTTATTGTAAAAGTATAACTTACAATAAATATAGAAAATATGTGTTAATATATTGTTTAGGTGTCTTACAGTAGCCTATGTGTTACTCCAGGTCATAGTGTATCTGTGCACTAAACATTAGAATTCGGCCAGCCGTTCCAGCGTGAATGAGTAACAAACATATACTTGTAACCCAATATGTCAATCAATTTACATGCAAATGAATAACTGAAAAATGAAAAATTATTAAAATGAAAACATACAATATAAGCAATAATCTCTAATCTTTAAAGCCATCAACAAAAGAAATAAACTGAATAATCTCTAAACACAAAAATCTTAAATAAATATACTAAGATAATACATTGTTTCAGGATTCGTTAATCAAGCTGTACTGCACATTAAAGAAGCAGTGCGCACGCGCAGACGGAGACTGGCTCCTGGCGCCCGACGCGCCCCCCGAGTGACCCTCCCCTCGCCGCACTACCCGCGAGACACAACATCGGACTGCTTCACAACGTGGATTCTACCAACCCTTTCATATACCTATGGCTACGTGCTATCCTTACAATCCCTTGATATATTGTTACGTGATATTTTTGTGCGGGATAAAATTTATCCTTGCGACCCCTTGCCGCACTACCCGCAAACTACTCGATATAAGTCTGCATCAGGCAAATGGATTCTAACAATCCCGTATATAGTGTACGTGCTAATATCCTTTTGAGGAATTTATAGTTTTAGAACACTCTGATCTGAATGATACTGATTTGTCTTCCGATCTCCGTCGTGTCGCCTCCATTCAAAGAAGAGATAAATTGTGCTGAATTGACGTTACAACACCGAATTTAATTTAAAAAATGTCTTATCTTGGATGTAGTAAACATATTTTTTGACCCATGTATGGATCGAAAATATCTCGGGTTATTTATTTCATTCAGATATAGCTTTGTACCAAAATCGTCTTACATTTCTAAACAATTTAGACTATTTCAATGTTTACATTACTGTGGAAACTTGCAGATTTATAACCACGTGGTTATAAATCTAGTCACGTGACTTAGTTCACGATATTTCGGTGCAATACTTGACAATTGTACGTCCTTGCTTTTGTTGTACTGATTAAGTTGGATTTCACATCCTTTCTAGTCAAACTGAACAGGGATATATTGTGCATTTTTTAACTTAAGGCGTTCCCGGTATAAAAATAATATTGCTAAAAAACGAGAAAAGTAATGTGAATAAGCGTAGTGCAGTGCGAAGGACTTGCTTTAGGAGTATGTGTATTGATCTCAAGTCGAACGAGCCTTCACCATCGGTACTTTACAGGAAACTATTTTTCGTTTTATACTGTGTGTACGTCAGGTTTTTTTTTATTAGTACATACATCTTGCTTCATTTGTTTGCGAAATTTCACTGCCTAGTTAATGTATGAATATACTTCATTCATACAGTATTTTTTTCTTTATTTGGTCTGTGACTAATCCATAGTATGTAGTGATGGGTAACGACTATTAACTTTTTTTATAAAAGGCGCGTTTTAGTGCCATTTTGTGGTATTTTTCACATTGTTTAAAAGTTAAATATATTAAATAGTATTTTGTAAAAGAAAATAAAATAGAAATTAAACATTGCGTGTGTATGCATACAGGATTATATTTAAGATTGTAAATAGTATTAAGTATTGTTAAGTTTAATAAATAGTTACAAAACTATGTTTGTTTTTGATTTGGTTAATGTATTTTTTATTAATTTTGGAGCTGTTTTTGGAACTAGGAACCCTAGTCCATATAGCTTTTTATTTTATACTGGCGACTTACCTCGCTCGGGTGTGTCCCTAAGCTTCAATGGTGTAAGAACCCATAAAAGATAAACCTCCAAAGAAAAACATTTTTTTGGTCAGAAACCTTTGCAAACTTATATAGAATAATCAACAGTTACATTACAATCGGGTCAATGGCTTAAGAACGCATATAGGATAAAGATACGGACATTCATTTTGATTTGTAAAGATTTCACAAGTCCAACCTATATACTTCTCACACGTTATCGTCTCAATTTAATAAAAAGCTTCTATTAACACAAATCTCCATCATAGTTGCTTTGCTTTCATGTATCATAAAGTTTATAAGTAGACATTGGATTATATGCATTTGCAGATGCATAAAACGCAATTTTTTTTGCGTTATTGCACATTTTAATACTTTTTCACTGATAGTGCTTATTTAAGTAGTTAAATGTGTGAGACGTGTTTTATTACCGTGAAGAGAATAAGAATTAAACTCTTTCCTCTGTACAAGTCCTTGGAAATATTGAAAAACAAAAATGATTTAATAGATTAACTATCGGAAGAGGTTGGGGGAAATTGTACGGGGCAGGCCATATTGAAATAATTTAAGAAAAAAAAACAAATTATCCGGCAATTTTCAAGTGATGCTCTTAGTAACAAACGACATGTCATTTTTATTTATATGCTAGGTTGCTTCCCAAAACAAACTCTTTTTTATTTATTTTTTCGTGGGACTATTTTCTTCTAAAATAAAAATAGCCTAAGTTACTCCTTATTACATCAGCTATCTGCCAGTGAAAGTACCGTCAAAATCGGTCCTGCCGTTTCAGAGATTAGCCGGAACAAACAGACAGCCAGACAAAAATTGTAAAAAAAATGTTGTTTGGTATATGTACCGTGTATACATCCATATGCATTTAGTAAAAAGCGGTTATTTTAATATTACAAACAGACACTCCCAATTTTATTTATTTGTATAGATAAGAAGATATAATAGTTATACAATTAAAAAAAGTCCCATCGATCCGTCCAGATAGTTTTGAGTGATGCTCGACATATACATATAATTAATATATGTATATTATATAAGCTAATCGCCAAAATATTATTAGAGTTACGTCTTGCGATATAACGTCATACAGCGCCATCTATCATTAAATACTTCTATTACATCAAAAATGTTGGTTAAAACAGATGTGTGGTGTCATACATACTTTACTGCATTCATATTAAAAAAAAATTACACTCTTCGGTTTCGTCGCAGTAGCTTCCACGACTGCCAATTTTTTTTTCTTTTTATTAATTCATTAATGAAAATACTATTTACTGATAATGAATAACTACATATAATAAAATTAAAATAGTACATGTTTACTTGCATCAAATCAGTATTTCAAAATTTAAAAGGAATCTTTGTATGTTTTTTTGCAAATTAAGATATTATCAGTATGCTAATATTAAAATTCAATCATAAAGACAACCCAATATAAAAAGGTTTCATAATACTTTGTTAGATTTACGCGAATATTTTCATTCAATATCAATATTTTTTTAAAATAAGGTTTCAATTAAAAAACAATTAATCAGTCATAATATTTATTTTCAGTTTATAATTATTTTTCAATATTATTCTGTCTATGGAATGGTGAATGTCACATATTATACAAAATTAAATTTGCTGAATTTGGCACCTCCTCGTGTTGAATAAAATAATACATGCGAGATTCCGTTCTTATCAAATAAATGCTTTTTCGATGTAAACACCGATGGACGAATGTTTATATAACAAACTATTTACAATAACATATACTCTGTGAAAGACCTATTGCTCTTACTCTGGAAAGTGGTTTTACCTGTTCTAATTTATTAAGCTGTAACAAAACAATAATATTATATATTTAACTCATTTTTGTGATGAAAAAACGTGCCAATTCGTCTAATTGTAAATAATAAAATAATAAATTATACTCTTAATAATCTCTTATAAAATTTTATTGATATGATAGAAATATTAAATATAATTAAAATAAATAAAATTATGCCAATTTCGATACTAAATAAAATCACTAACTTGTTACAAATCATCAATATAAATAATTCGTCACTGAGCGGACAAACGTCGACTTGTCCAAAAAGCTCCATTAAACTATAAAATAAAAGTTTTACAAATAAAGCATTCTGTATCACTGAGGTTTTAAACTACTTAGAAATATTACATTGGGTCAAATTTCGAAACAAGTAAAAACTTTTACAATGTAAGACGAAAAATATAAAAATAGCTAAGAAGAGGATTTAGTTCATAAAAGATGAATACAATGAACACCTCAGTGCTACATCAATACTTTTCGCTATATATCTATATAAAATAACGTACATTATTATTAACTATATATTTTCGTTGTAAGGGCTTGAATGATTTAAAAATGTCAAATCGCTCTCATATAGAACATTCCAAACAAAACCATATCGATCAAACCCTTCTACGCTAGAAACGATATGCACTAAAATATTATCAATTACTTGGTTCTTATTTGTAACATTAAAAATGACACGAGCTTATTTGAGACATTAATAAATTTAAGGCAACAGACAAAATAAAAAAAATATTGTTAAATCTGCAGGATTCCGGTATAGAAGGAACAAATGTTAAAGCTGTGAAAAAAGATGATTAATTTATATATATAGATTAAAAACTTTTTATTTAAACAACCTATTTTTTTATTATAGTCTGTATCGCTGCAGATTTACCAATAATTTTAATAGACCATACACAACTACACACTCAATGTGCAAACCAACAACACAGTGCCTGAGCCGCAAGAAGCTATACATCTTAATACCGAATTATATTAAATTTTTAAACCTGGCAACATTATTAAGATCGCAATAACAATTATATAGCAATATGATAATACGGAAGATAAAATAGAAAGTATATTTGAATATGAAGTAAATATTAAATAGCAGATGTCAATAAGAAACCTTACGGAACTAAAACCTATTTAACAATATCGATATAACTCGAGATAAAGTATTTGTGGCATAAAAGACAGTACGGCAATATGGCGGGCGCCTACTTTTAAAGATGCTCTAAAATATATACTGTAAGTTAGACGAGCACCGCTTACAAAAAAATATATATTTGAGCTATGAAGTTTCGCCACAATTGTCTATTGAGCCAACAAATATAAATGCTTGAAAATAATCAACATGTATAAATTGGTACTATGAAAACAAAGTTTGCGCAGTTCGGTACACTTGAGAGCATTTGTTAATCTCAACAAAGTATAATCCGACGGTCATGGAAGGGAGTATTGCTATTATAATTTACAACCGACAGTAAGCTGAAACACAACAAGCATGTCGTCATTTAATTATTGAGTATTTTGGTAAAAATAATAAAATTTCGGCTTCTACGCAAATCTCGGAACGGTACGTTCGTAATTCAAAAATTTTGTGACTTAATAAAGTTGGGTTTCAACGTTTATTGAAAATATAATCTCATATAAAGATCTACAAAATCAGTATTGTTAATAATAACTTTCTATAGTCCCATTATCGTACGAGATCCGATGGATTGTAAAAAAATATAAAATATTAGCCGCCTTTTCACGGAACCAAAGTGTAAATAAATTTCAATGCACCATTAATTTAAGGTAATTTTTAGTGATATTTAAATTTAATGACACAAGTCTCTTTACAATAACCGGACTGTAGGCCAGTTTGTAAGGTATATTGAGAGGTTCCACATCGAATTTCCATTAGTGGCGGCGCCACCAGCGCATAACATAAATGTCACTTCACAACGAAATGTCACTTGTCAACAAAGTGTCATTTGTCAACGAACTGTCATTTTAGTTAGCCGTAATACGGTTTTATTATATTCGCTACTACTACTTTTTTTATTTAATTTAGATTTTAATATTAGACTCAAACAGTAACAATTATTTTTTTCAATGTCACATGCCAGTGGCGCCACCTAAAGATGCGTTTCGTAAAACCTCTCCGGTCGCACTTACTCTAAGTAACGTCGAGAGCCAAACAAAACACACACGACACAATCGCAGTTTGAGCAACGAGTGACTAACTTATTACAGCATGTATTGTCAACGATTCACAGGACTCGACCGTGTCGATAGTCTAATAGATATAAAATTTCAGATATAGGAATAAGGAAGTAAATCTTTTATCTAACGACAGGGGAAGACTTGTATGGTCTCATTGTTGTCGATCCTGCAAATAAAAATAAATATAATTTTTAATATGTAATAATTAATTGTAAATAGCTATAGTGAACATGGCATTCTTGTTTGAAACCCCAATATTGCATTTTCGTTCAATGTATCACAAATAGTACAATTTTATGTTACTTAGTTTAATCATTGACTTAATAGTTAAGAAGAACTTATATGTACTTAATGTAACCAAACTAAGTTACTTTATTTTAACATAAAGAATAAATATAATATTGCGTACATAAATGCCTAATAGGTTTTTTTTTTTATTTGAGCCTATCAAGTGTTACAGGGTGGGATAAGTGAACTAATTCATGCATTATTTATTTGAAATAAATAAATTGAAGAAAACTGACTCAAAAATATAAATTGACATGTCCTGATTGGCAGTCTGATTAAAATATAATGGCTAGAGTCTAGACCAAACCACGTAACACTTTTTGGATAAGTTTGTTTTTATAATTATATGTATTTATTTGAGTGTTGCGTTGAGATATAAATGGAGAACAAATTTAAAATGACTATTTAAATAAGAATTAGTAACATTCCTAAAAAGTACTTGAAAGAAGAATTAAGCTAATTTAAAAAAATAGACCAAACTTCCGAACATCCATTGCCAAATCCATTGCTTCGGAAAGTTAAATTAAAAAAAAAAAACTTGGCATCACATTTTACGTGACAAAAAACAAGATAAAGAAAAAAGACTGCCACTTTAGGTAAAAAATATTAAAGACCCGAACACTCATTTCAAAAGTATTGCTTTCGAAAATCAAAATTGAAAAAGATAAACAAATATCAGAACATACATTACAATAGCTATTGCTTTCAAAAATCAAAATTAAAAAAATAAACAAATATTATCCAAAAATCTTACTAAAGCCATTGCTTTCGAAAAAAAAAAACTAAAAAAAAAAACAAATATTAACTAAACAGTAATATGTTTGCAGTTGATTTTCGAAAGCAAAGCCATTGCTTTCAAAAATCAAAATTTGAAAAAAAAAAACAAATATTCGAACATTACACATTACGAAAATAAAAAAAAAACGAATGTCCGAACACATTACCATATAGCCATTGCATTCGAAATTCAAAATTAAGAAAAAAAAACGAAACTCGCCCTCACGTGCACTAGCTGCGCGCCCGCCGCGCCTGCCACTTGAAGTCCACCTGCATGAGCCACTGCTGCGAGCGCGCGAGCGTGCACGGCCGCAGCACCGGCTTCCACGCGTCCGCCGCGTCCGGCTTCTCCAGGCACATGCCTGTGTTCGTGTGTTTTATTGTGCGCGTCTGGAATTATATTTATATTGTTTAATATTTGGTCACTGTCTATTTGACTAATAATAATGTATACCTAACTGCGCAAGAAGACGAAAAGGCAACAGAGTGGAAGAGAGCGCTCGACTCTGTCATTGTTGTCACTCGTGGCGACAACTATCGGAGATATACGTATCAAAGAGATAAAACATCCAAAATAATAAACGTTCCATAAGTTATAATATATCTATACATACATAGTCATTTCATGATATAATAAAAAACCATAATTTATTAAGTGTCGACGCGACACATGCTCTCCGAGGCATGGGTGACATAGCGCCAACTCCCCAACACCGGGCTGTTACTGAGAATATCTTAACAGAAAAAGTCAGTAAATAAACTTGGCCCGACCCGAGACTCGAACCTAGGACCTCCGGATCTGCAGCCGTACATGCTAGCCACTAGACTACCGAGGCAGCTATATATGTATATAAAGATGGTATAGTGTATACCTTGGTGTCGTAGGTCCACTCCTGGTTGCCGCGCATGCCGTGGCAGCGGATGAGCTTGATGGGGCCGCGCGGGTGCGCCGCGTCCAGGCAGTTGTCGTCCGACATCACCTGCTTGCGCTTCGTGTATGCGAATACCTGAACATATTCATTATAATTCATATTACATATGTATGTATAATGTATTTATTTAAGTATTTATATTTGACTAACTACACTTTAGCCTGCTTTTTAATACTATCTATCTATCTCACTTAGGTTGAATATAAGAGATCTCTTCTAGAGATAAGTCCACCTTTGCTAACTAAATTTATTGTATGTATTTCTAGATTTGATACTAGCGACTCACCCTCGCTTCGAGTTCGTTTCTAGACAAAACCAAATCTATCCCACGGGAATCGTACATTTTCCCGGGATGATATATAGCCTATAACCTTCCTCGGTTAACGGGCTATCTAATGCAAAAAGAATTTTTCAAATTGGATAAGTAGTTCCTGTATATCGCGTTCAACTAAACAAACAAACAAACAAACTCTTCAGCTTTATAATATTAGTATAGATATAAGTGCAATAAAGAGTAGTATATACATTTTGCCTTACATTGACCTACTTAAAAAAAAGAGCTCCTTAACTCGAGTAACATACATCTGCACATGTTTTTTTTTTGTTACTATGTAATGCTATTGTCTTATCATTTTATTTACATAAACTATATAAGTACGTAAAATAAATACATATATCATATTAACAAAAAGAATTTAAATTTGACTTAAAATAAACCGACTTTAAAAAGAGGAGATACCTATTCAACTACAGTGAATGGTTTTGGGATACGTTACGCGATATTTACGCCAATACATTTTTTTTTATTTTATACATTTTAATCTTCTTCTGCCTGGCATTTATTAATCCCGGCTATTGCCGGGGTCTGCCTTCCTACTTAGCCTGCTCCACTTTGCACGATCTTTAGTATCATTCTGTGTGAGTCCATTGGCTCTCATGTCCTGCTTCACAACATCCAGCCATCGCTTTCTTGGGCGCCCGGGAGGTCTTGTTCCAGGGACAGACATATCAAGGCACTTCCTTCCGACATAGTCCTCAGACCGACGCGCGATATGGCCATACCACCTCAGACGACGCTCTTGGAGCTTATCCGCTACGTCACGGACCCCGAGACTACCCCGGATGAATGTGTTGCGTATGCGGTCAGCCCGCGTTACGCCACACATCCACCTTAGCATCTTCATCTCCGTGACGTGAAGCTCCTGAGTGTGCCGAGATAGCGCTGGCCAGCACTCGCTTCCGTATAAAAGGACCGGTCGGATGATGCTCTTGTATATCTGTCCCTTGAGCTTGGGCGGTATTCTGCGATCGCAGACCACACCTGTAACCTCCCGCCATTTGGCCCAAGCAGCGCTTATACGGGCTTGGACGTCGTAATCGATGCTTCCGGACTCGTGCAGGATGGATCCAAGGTACCTGAATTTCTCCGACTTAACGGCTGGTTCAAGCCCTATTTGGATGGTGCTAGAGTCCGGACTCCCGCAAGCCATGTACTCGGTCTTTGCCACATTTAGTTTGAGACCGCCGTTCTCAAGCGTACCCTTCCACAGGTTCACCCTACGCTCCAGCTCCAGACGGCTCTCATCAACGAGCGCTATGTCATCGGCATACATCATCAGCCATGGAGGCTGGTCCTGGATGCATGCCGAGACAACATCTAGTACTACGTTGAATAAGAACGGGCTGAGAGCCGAGCCCTGGTGGACCCCTACAGTGATCGGAAAAGGCTCGGTATCGCCAACAGCGGTTCTAACCATGGAAGCGGAATTGCGGTACATGTCTTTGATAATGTCAATATAGGCCTCAGGCACGCCTTTGAATCGCAGTGCCCACCAGATACAGTGACGAGGCACACAGTCAAAGGCCTTCTGCAGGTCCAAAAATGCCAAATGCAGAGCTCTCCTTTTCTCTCTGTAAGCCTCGATCAAAGTTCTGAGGGCAAAAACGGCGTCCATGGTGCCCGATCCCGGCTGGAACCCATATTGACACTCAGAGACAGCACACTCTCGACGGAGCCTGAGATCGATCACGCGTTCGAAGAGCTTCATGGTGTGACATATGATTTTGATCCCTCTATAACTACCGCAATCCTGAACACTGCCCCTTCCTTTGTATATAGGGGTTATAAAGCTAAAGCGCCACTGGTTAGGCATCTTTCCAGTGTTCAGGATGCAGTTAAAGAGATCAGTAAGCATAAGCACACCAAGAGAGCCCAACGATTTCCATGCTTCGATCGGTATGTCGTCAGGTCCCACCGCTTTCCGGTTCTTCATGCGGCGAAGACAATCCCGAGTTTCATCAGGTGTTATTGGGGCAACAAGTCCGAGGTTAGGGGGCGGTTCGGGTGGAAGACTATATAGGTGCTGATTGTTGAGCAGCTCCTGGAAGTACTCTCTCCACCTCTCCTTCACAGAGACATGGTTACAGAGCAGCGTGCCCTGGGAGTCCCTGACGCAAAGACATTTTGTGATATCTTGCGTCGCTTTATCCCGGGCACGTGCCAACTTGTATATGAGCTTTTGCCCCTCCGCAGTTTCTAGCTTATCATATAATGGTGATAAGCTATCGCTGCGGGCTCTGGCTACAGCTCTCTTGCTGACACGTTTGGCTGCATTGTACTCTTCTCTGTCTTCAGGAGAGTTGGTTTGCTGCCACTCTTTAAACGCAGTCTTCTTTTCCCGAATAGCCCCCTGCACCTGATCATTCCACCACCACGTCTCCTTGTCGAT
Organism: Argynnis bischoffii washingtonia; assembly: GCA_033884665.1. NCBI lineage: Eukaryota > Metazoa > Arthropoda > Insecta > Lepidoptera > Nymphalidae > Argynnis > Argynnis bischoffii. The sequence goes on along the minus strand of CM066624.1, from coordinate 8,984,009 downwards.
GACTCGTCCTCCCTTAGAAACGCCAAGAACTCGCCTTCCCGCTGCGGTAATTACTGACTGGGCTTGATCCCAGGCCTCCTGGGCGGTTTCGGTGTTAGTCAATAGATCATTCTTCTCAACCTCCGCCAGGAAGTCCATCCGCATCGGTCCATTCAGCAACCACCACTTGATTCTAGGTTTGCGTTTCTCGGCTAGTTTCTTTTTCGGGGTAAACATATAGTCCATGACAAGGAGACGATGTTGGGCCGTTAGGCTTTCACCTGGAATGACTTTGCAGTTAGTCACCTTGCCGATATGACACCTTCGGGTCAGCAAATAGTCAATTTGAGTTGAGTGGGGCCCACTCTTATACGTGATAAGGTGCTGGGTATTCTTTTGGAAGAATGTGTTCACGATGGCCAGATCAGACGCAATACAGGTTCTTAGAATATGTGCTCCCTCTGCATTGCGACGACCATAACCAAAACCACCGTGGACACGTTCATACGTCTCAGCTGCCTTACCAACATGACCGTTTAAATCCCCCCCAACAACTATCACTTCGGTAGTCTGTATAGCGCGTAGTACCTCTTCAAACTGCTCCCAGAAGGATTCCTTCTCGGCCTCACTACAGCCTGCCTGGGGGGCATAGGCACTGATTAAGTTGGTGGTAACTCCCTCAATCAGTACCTTTACCCGCATCAGCCGGTCGCAGCAACGGTCAACTTCAAGGAGGCCATTCCGAAGCTCTTCAGAAAGCACTACCGCTACACCGTTTTTACCTGAAGGTGACCCAGTGTATATAAGCTGGTAACCCTGTCCGATGTTACGGGACTTATTGCCCTTCCAGCGAGTTTCCTGAAGGAAAGCACACTGAACCCGACGTCTCGTAAGTACATCTACGAGTTCCCTGCATCGTCCTGTTAGAGAGCCAATATTCCACGTTGCAAAGCGGAGTTTCCGTTTGGGTACTAACGTCTTTAGCCGTGCCCGTACTTGACACGGTAGCCCTATCCCACTTGTCGCAGGTGTAGGGCGATGTGCCTGCGCGTCGTTTAGCGGCGACGCCCTAGCCGTACCCAGCATTTTCTTTCCTCTCCTCATGTAAATGGCGAAATTGGTTTTAAATGGAGCGATTGCCATCTGACCTCCAAAACCCCACGTTTTGTGGGTAAAACCAGGATAGGGAATGGGTCAAAAGGGAGGAAGAGGGAGAGGGAAGGGGTTAGAAAGGAGGAAAGGGAAAAAGGAGAGGAGAGGACACCACTTTCACGGACTGAATGAAAGTATGATAGTGGTGGCTCGAGGACCCGGGGTCGCGTACCCGTATGCCCTGAAACAAATATCGGACAGATACTTGGCAGGACACCCTCTGAGTATTTTATACATTTTAATATAATATAAATTTTTATTTCATTCTCATCCATATGAAAAAGCTAGCAAACAGTTTTTAGCACATGTCGTCTTTAAATACACTTTGCTATAACATAAAAAAAATGTAGTTTTATTTACCATTTGTTCATGGATGTATCATGTGTGTAATTAAATTTAATAATTTAGAAATAATATTTAAATAATCATTACCTGGTTACCACCCATCCCATGGCAATATCCCATACCCAAGGCCTGTCCCGCTTTACCGCCAAGCGTGTCAAGACAGTTGGATGTTTCAGCGTTACGAATCTGAAATAATAAAAATATATTAAAATTTAAAACTTTTAATTTTAAAACCATGAAATAGAGGTTAAATGAATTTTAAACTACAATTGTATTAATAACCGAGGAGTATTTAGTTCAAACAGGCTATAGATAGCGGAGGTCGCTGGTTTAATTAATGCACATATTAATCGTATTGTTGATAAAATAAATGTTTATTGAAAAAAAAATAGATATCTAAATAATAAAGAGAAAAATAAGAAAACACAACGATAGATAAATATAAAGTCATGATATTTAGATGTAATTATTTCAATAACTAAAAGTCAATATAAAATATTAATAAAATTATGACAGAAGCTCTTGCACAATCTATAAATAAAAATTTTACTACAATATACAACTAGAGACCATTATCATCTTGCTTCATTCGGGTTCTTCCCTAAGTGTCTGTTACACCAGGGAGTCATAAATAGGGAATATGCGTGATTTTTTTTATACAGTAGCTAACATCGTTATAATCTATCTAATATAAATAGCTCCAAAATACTAAATTTTAGTATAAAAAGAAATTAAAATATCATACCGATACGGATACTTTAAACGCCCGCCATTTCGCGCGCTTGGCGTGACGTCACAGTATGATATACACAGAGAAATGACGACGAAATTCACAGTGACAAAATCGGTAATCGCTCTGTTATGACAATACTTTGACGTCATATTGGATCTGACCAATGGCGTGCGTTTCAACTACTTTGAATTTCCACTTATATTTGCAATTTTTAATAATTATTTTATTAATCAAAAATAAATTACATTAAAAATATTGCCATAGGCTAATTCAAAAGCAATAAAGATTATAAAAAAATATTTCACCATTAAAATACACAGGAAAATCACATGCATATTCCCTATTGTGACTAACAAACATCTGTATACTTAATGTCATTTAAACCTGTCTAGCCATTTCAGCGTTCAGGAATAACAAACCTACATACAATACAAACAATTTATTATAACTAGTGATCGCCGCGTGGTTGAAAATCAACCATAATTCATTAAGTTTAATCGATATTGAAGTTCTTTTTTCAAAATTATATAGATAACCTATAAAATCCAAAAGAATTTTCAAACGAGCCCATAGATTCAGAGATTTTCACGTATAAACAAATAAACTTTGCATCTATATATTATGTAGGTAGGTTGTCTTACATCATACATCTTTCAGCAGTGAAGTATTTATATATAAATAAAATACGCAAGCGGATTCGCGGGTAAAAGAAAGTCAATAAATTTTGGCTTTCTGCAGTCCTTCTCTATATAAACTTTAACTACTCCAAAGCTCATCCTCCTCCGTACATGCAATATGCTTAAAAAGGGGTTCAAAGTTTTCTCTTCACGTATTAATATATAGATAAGTAGTCCAATAACTTACTTCTCCAAGATAATAATAATCCAGTGGCATTTGACTCTCCGGGTAGATGTTCTCGAGGTACCACCTAAAGGACTTGCATTTGAGGCGTTCTCTCAACGCCCTGCGCTCGCTCACATCACCAACCGGCACATTCAATGCACCTGAATATTTCAAAATTTACTTAACATATGAATTATAAACTTTAAACAAATTAATTACTTATTATTTACTATTAAAATTAACAAAAATATTATAAAGATGTTTTATTTAGATAAAATATGTATGAAAATGTTGTTATTAATGAAATGACAGTTAGTTATTGCGGCGGCATTTTTAAAACAAAGCTATTCAGCCCAATAGCATGAATCACACCATTAAAGACAATATTAAACACACCTTTGTTAATTTGGTAAGATATAAAAATCTCATATAAAATATACGTGCAAATATATTAATTTAAAACGCCACTGTCTTTGCCTACTCTTATAAAAATATATATATTTATTGAAAATATTAATTATTAATTACATAAAATATTATAAAGCGGCAGAAACAATAGCCTTCATAAGTGTAAAAACGCATAATGTCCATCAAAGGGCTGCTGGAAAACAAGCATTATTAGTATATGTGATATTTGCTATGAAATTGAGAGATTAATTCTCAATTGATTTCTACAAAAACAAGATAAGGTATCAATTCAATAAACAAATTTCAATCAATCTATACACCGTATAATAAGAATGTTTTATACGTCGATATGCTGATTTGAGTAAAAAAATGGATATAAATTACAGGCATGATATAATTAAAACAAAAAAATATTTATAGATACATAATATAATAAAACAGTATAGTGTTTTAAGATGCACTTGTATATTTAAAAAAATGAAAGGGAAGAACAGAATCTTATGTGGTCATCTGTTGAATACACCTTGTGGGTCTTACTGATTGTGGGTCTCTTATAAAATGTAATATAAAATAGCCTGGAATTTGAAGATATATGTTAAATTAAAACAAAGTTAAGTTTTATATCAATTAATAGATTCTAAAAAAGTAATATGTAGAAGGAGTAACATTGAATTCAAGATGATAAGATCATCAAAACCAGAACAGCCCCACGATAGACATCACACATTAATCCTTAAACACCTGGGTTAATATTGTAGTAGAAATGTTTCCAGTCGTCCAACCACACTTCGGCGAGGCGTGCGTTGTTGTGGTTGACCACGCGGCCTGTGCCGCCGGGGAACGAGTAGGGCGTGGTCTTGCGGAACACGTGCCCCACGTGCGAGCAGGGCGAGATCTCGAGTGTGCCCCCGCACATCCATACCTGCCCCGCGTAATGGCCCTTATTGCAATGGCAATGAAACGGCTTATGTATGAATGCTACGGTTCATTGTACTGTTTGAAATTCGAAGATTTTGTGAGGTGCTATATTGTTTTTTCGGCTTATTATATCTACAACTGAGTTTGAACTTTAAATATTTTTGTAAACCTTACAAAAATGTTACGCAGCTTTTCCCTATTTTAAGAAATGCATATTATAGAAATATTTATTATAAATATGCATTTTTATTGCTGTTTGACTCGTGATCTTGCTGGAATAATCGAAATAGTATACGTCATTGTTTTGAAGATTCATAAGCTTAAGACTTGTTTTTTCTTTATATGCATTTACATAATCTGTCTTGTTTGATCTAAAGTGGTTTTTTAAAGTTTTCCTTTATTTTACAACAAATAGTTCAGCTGTTAATTAACTAAAACTCATACTCAAGAAAACGGAGGCGATTATAATATTTTTGCTAAGCACGTATTTAATATCTTAATCTAAAAGCCATTTAATATCTTATTCTAGAATTAAATATCAAACCACGGATTGTGTCACGATTTTCAATAGTGATTCGGCATCGTAACTGATTAAGCAGACTGCTTGTCTTTACGTAATACCTATTTCTTTGAACTTTGATAAGTTTAATCCTAATACCTAAGTATCATCTGATATGCTCAATAATAAATCTGACTAATATATTAATCCGATAATAAAGATAAATTCCGCCAAATCAAATTAGACATGTTCACCGCCAACTATTTACTATAATAAAAACATATAATGTTAATAATATCTGTATCACTTTTATTTAATACCTAGCGACTCACCCTCGCTTCGCTCTCGTCTACGTCTCTAGGTTGTTTCCCCATACAAATTTTCACCCTGATTTTCACCTCCATAGGGGATGTTTTCCGGGATAAAATCTATCCTATGTCCTTCCCAGGGTCTCAAACTATTTTCTTACCAAATTTCATCTAAATCGGTTCAGTAGTTTCGGAGCTCTTTATAATATTAGTATAGATATAGATAATAGTAGATATTATTAAATTATATAAATAATAATATCAATATAAAATAACTACACTTGCATATTATGTAAGAAACTTATTTAACAAACTATAAGCTACACCATAGATTGATATTTATTCATACCATTAAAAACTATTATATAATTGAAATCACCAAGGAAGGCGTCATGAAAATTTACGACTAAAGCCGTTAAGCGAAACATCAAAGTTTCTATGAATGTCCGTCATTTTTGAAGTTAGAAATATGAACGTTGAAATTTAATCTTCCGTTAAAATTGCCGATGGGAAATCCCATTGAGCTCACTGTTTTCTTAAAGTAATCTCATATATATACAAACTAATGTTCCAATTATAATATTCAGTACTCAGTAGCATCCACGTCATCTGTAAGCCTTATTGCCATTGCAATTATTACCCGAGTTATTTATAGAGCATTTTCTACTGATAACTATTTATTATAACACTCATACAAATACCTTCTCTTTATTTATATGTTATAACTCTGTTAGTTAGCAAACTATTAGTACATTTGAACAATATTATTAAATAGATATCAGTATACATTTTAGGTTATAAAGCAAATTATTTCCAGCAAAAATCAAGTCTCTCCCTCAATCTAGAACTTTTATAAAATAATTAAATTAGATAATATATGTATATTAATTTGTGACGAAAAGAAACATAATTAGTAATAACATCTGAAAATCATTGATACAGCCATTCACGATTTATTTTCGTAGTTGAACAAATAGGATATACTATTTCAATTAATCATTACGTTATATATTGTATAATATTTACTTTATATTAAGAACAATACGACCGTGTAGAGGGCACTTAATATAACACCTGAACAATTAAGGTTCACACCATGAATGACAGTATCAAAAAATATATAAAATTAATTATAATAAATTTAATGTTAATTTTTGAACATTTAAATACACGATCAGTAGTTAAACGTATATAAATAAATACGACAATATCGAAACGAAACGTTCACAAAAAACCCATATTCTATTAAGCCATGATATGAGTCGTGGCAGATATATTTGTAAATGTTACTCCAAAGTGTAATAACTCCAAGACGTGTAACAACTCTAAGGAATCGTTATACTGGTTGTAAAACGATAAAAAAGACGACAAGTGTTTTGTCTTTAATGGGTAATTGCCATTATAACTATTAAGATTATAGAGATCTCATATCTATTTATTAATTTTTATTATATGTTTTATTTAAAAGATATAACATTAAAAAATATAAGAAGGGAGACGCTTTACATTATAAAATGTTTCAAGCGCATTAGATATTAACAGGATTTGATAAAATAAATTTTGGAAGGTATTCAAATATATCTGCCCTAACTCCTTTTAAAAAGAATTGCTGTGGGCAATTAAAATGTCACATTTTATTTAAATTAATTAATAATTAAACATCATTGCTTCTGCATTAAGAAGAAGCTAAGTGAACTGAAAAGTTTGAAATGCCAAAATAAATAGAAAATAACATAGCAGCGTAAAATGAAGGCAAAATAATAATAAAATACATAAAGATAACAGAAAACACAGATAATAGTAAAAATAATAATTAGTAGTGGCATGCGTAAGCGTTTCGACTTTAGCTCCGTCTCAATGACTCAAGAGACGGGACTGACTTCGAAAACAGAGCGACAAAGACAAAAAAGGCATATGCAGCCGCAATGGTTAATGTTTGTTAGAAAGCCGACTCATGTTAATGACACGCTCACAAAAAACATCTGATGAGGTTAAAGGTTATCCCAAGCCACAACAAAACTTTATTAAAACGACGCGATTGCTAACATTTTGCAATTGCTTCAAATGGCCAATGAAAACATGATAATTTTTTATCAGATAAACGTTATTTCCAAGAAATTCACCATAATGGGAAGTCTAATTTGAGACATGATCGCGTTATCATTTTATTGTGTTCGCTAATTACCATGTACATATTAATAATGTAATTCGCTAAAAATATACTTTAAATTGTATGCTCTAAGTAAAATTAACTTTAAAAGAACGATATAGTAAAAAAAAATCGATTTTACCAAAAACGTTATTACCTATAACTAAAGTAATAACATATGCCAATAATTTAAACTCCACGCAAATCGAACATCAAAACAAAAAAAAGGACCTAATTGCAAAACGTTAGCACCGCGCAAAATCGAACCTGGGTTCATGGCGTAATAGAACTCCCCCCACTCGTCCATCCACACTTCGGCCACGCGGGCCGCGTTGTGCAGCACCACGTTCTGCACGCCGCCGGGGAACGAGTACGGGGACTTGTCGCGGAACACGTGCCCCACGTGCGAGCACGGCACTATCTCCAACCGACCGCCGCACTGCCACACCTTTGCCCCAATTTTTATTATATTTTTCTTTTCGTTTTTTTATTTTGGTTAACGACAACTAAATGTTTTAAAAAGGTTGTTTGCCAATATCGAGTGATTTATTGATATAAATTGCAAAATAAAAATTATATATATTTAGTCCTAGTGATTTTTCATGGATTCTATGGAAATCGGTCTTCCTGTATAAGGTTTCAAGCTACGACAAACCGCATGATAGTCGATACACTTTCGAATACAAAGTGTTTCAATGTTTTTATGTCTTTTTCACTTAACACACCCTTTAAAACACATAATAACATCAGATGTGTATACCTACTAAAGTTAAATAGATCGACCATGCTTTCCGTTCAATTACCCTCCACAGATTTTTTTTTCTTATCCCCCTTCCTTCATGTCTTTTGGTTGTCTGCTTCAAAATTGGAACAGTTTACATGAACTGTTTGTTCGATCATTTCTTTTGATTAATTTACGTGCCATAAAAAAACCTAAATTATAATATTTTTTGATTAAGATAAAGGCGCGTTTTTAATAACTCACAAATGCTATTATAAGCCATGTGTTCAAAATATTTCTTTCTTATGGTAAGATTCAATCCGTTCACAAAATTTACGTACGTAAGAAGCATTATTCAAAAATGACTTGCTACAAATCATATACGGGAAAACCAATTCATTATCCACAAACATAGATAGTGCCATCCACAAAGGCACGTAATTTCAACTGTCAATAAAGAGAGGGGTGCGTCTTTGTGGATCGCGCAAACTATACATACGATTGTACATACGTATCGTACGAAAAAAAACCTAATCCCTTTCAAAATAAGTTAATACGATACCCGGAAGCTCATCTCGAGGTTTTCTCCACCCCATATATCCATGCCTTCATCATATGATCCGATTTTGTAGAAGTAGTCCTTATCGATGGCAAACAGGCCTCCAGCCATGGTTGGTGTACGCAAGGGTGCAGTGCGGTCCCCGCCACGACGAGCCATTTCTCGTTCCGGGACTCGATACCTGATTGAAAGTATAAGAAAATTATAAAAACTAGCAAAAGTGGCATTCCATTTGACTGAGAGCTTGAAGAATAATTAAAGCCCCTAAAATCATGAGTCATATATGTAGATAGGTTTTTTTAAACGAGGTAGGTATTTCTAAAAAAACAAAGTAATAGAACCTTTAAAACACATTATAAACTAACGACTCACGATCGCTTCGCTCGCTTTCGTCACTAGGTACGTTTTCACGGTTAACTATGTTTAGGTATACATAAATAGTAGCTTGCTACTCCTAAGATATTCATTTAAATTATATTGTCCTCGTTTTGTTCGGGTACGTACGCCATGCACGGATTTTGTTCACAATTTCATGGGTTTTCATTTTTTACGCGGAACCCTGATTCTTTTTCTAAAATAAAAGTAGCCTATGTTACTCCCTATAACATCAGCTATCTGCCAGTGAAAGTCCCGTCAAAATCGGTCTAGCCGTTTCGGAGATTAGCCGGAACAAACAGACAGACAAAAATTGTAGAAAATGTTGTTTTGGTATATGTACCGTGTATACATCCATATGCATTTAGTAAAAAGCGGTTTTTTAATATTACAAACAGACACTTCAATTTTATTTATCTGTATAGATATGTATGTAGAAGAAGGTAAGCCAAACAAAGTAGTTTTTGAATTCTATAGATTTACAGTTTTGTCACTTTAGCAACCTCAAAAGAATTTTGTTTTATAGTGTATTCAAAAAATACAAACATTTTTTTTGCACTTCGTAGAATAAGTATAGTGCTAATGTAAATATTTAAATTTAGTTAAAACCTAACGAATTCTGTAAATAACACAACAACACATTCGTATTTGGTAGCACGGAACCCTCGGTAGGGGGAGTCAGATTGGCACTTGTATTTTTTTAACATCTCCTGGTTATTTTCTACGAAGTCAATTGTTAACTGGCACGCCGGTGTGTCCGCGACTCTCGACAGGTTAATACTTTGTTCTAATACATACATAAAAAAAATCAATAAGACAATATCCTAACTTAGAATATGAAATAATCGTTAGTCATGAAATTATATTTCATACTTTCAAGTTTCAACATGACTTAATCAATGATAGTTAAAAGAAAAGTTAACGATTACTGTTTACTTGAAATGTTTTCGTCTATGATTAATTAACGATAATTACATCAATTAATTCGCGTTTGATAGCTAGATTAGCGTGTATCTATGACCATGTTTTCATATCAAAGAACAAGATGCCATTCGTAGATTTGTATTATCTACCTCTAGCATCTTGAGGGTTTTAAGTTATTCCTATATCCTATATAACAACTTTCGACAAATTATATATATATATATATATATATATATATATATATATATATATATATACCTATATATACATATATAAACTAAATAACTACTACGAAAATTATAAAAACATTTTTAAATACCACAATATTTATTCTGTATTTGTTTTATTTATTTCAAATCTGTATTTTAAGTTGACCTATTTTGTAGGTGGACTAGTACACAAAAAGCAGGCTCGAGTAATACAGGCAGTTGGCCGTCTAACTAAGCATTTTAGAAGGTCAAGTCTTATGCTAATCTATACATATAATAAAATTCTGAGTCGAATCTGTACCTTAAATATTTTTTGGAAAATCTTATTGAAATAGACTTTATTATCGATAGGTAGACCGAATCTATAGGTTTTAGAATTTTTGTCAGTCTGTCTGTCTGTTACCGCATCACAGAAAAACCACTGGAGGGATTTTAATGAAATTTGGTATGATGATAGTTGGATATCCGGGTCAACATATAGGATACATTTTACCACGGGAGATTATCTCATTCCCACGGGAATACACGTTATAACACAACCCAGAAAATATTTATGATCAGAATTTCTTGAAATTTGGTATTAATGCTCTTCAATACAATTAAATAAATACGTGTTTTAGCGTTTTTGAAATTCATCCCATAAGGAGATAAAATAAGGGATAAAAATTTGTATGAAACCTACCTTTTTACAGCTTTTTTGTTGTAGTTTTAGCGCGAGCGAAGCCGCGGGTTTAGCTAGTCATATAATATAAACAGAACTTTTAAGTAAGTATATTTAGCAGCTTACGATATACATATTATGTAGGTACGACTTTGTATGTTAATTGCATTTTTTTGTATGTTAATTGCATTGAAAATGAATTGAATTTCTACTAATACTTCTGAATCATTGTTTTTTTGTATGTGTTTTATGTGATTTTATTTATTTACTGAAATTTCAGTACATATATAGCAAAAACAGATATAAACGATAATAATTGCAGAAGTTAAGAAACTATATAGCAATTATGCAATTGATTCGCCTCGTATAGTCTCTTTCGCTATCCTAAGATCTATGATAGTCTTCTGCGATCTTGACCTAAATAGTACGAAATAGTCATGTTAATTTACATCAAGTGTAATTTACATTAAACATAATTATATGTACCTACGCTGCTTAGGTATTACTTTATATACCCTATGTATTTACTATCCTTGTAGTTTTAGGGGTAAAAAGTTAAGGATATGAACCTGCATAAGATCTTTATAATAATTTCTTAGAAATTATCCTGGAGGGGTTAAATACCAGCTTTTCGTTGAGATTAATTTAGCGTTTTGGCCTTGAAAATACAACGGAGAGGCGTTTGTATTTACACGTTTTTGCATTTATTATATTACTAAATTTATCCTTCATCTTTCAACGACTCAGTGGAAGTGTCAAATTATTCCTGTGCAGAAAGTTGTGCTGTAAATTTTTTTTGATATACCTATGTTTAGGTCGCTGCTTGCAAGTAGGTAAACTAACAAGTAATTTTTGACAAATTAATTTCTTATTTAGTAATACATTTTAATTGCACTGTATCTTTTTGGTGAGATAAGCATTTATTTCAATAGCAAACACGGCATCGTCACCGGCAAAAATAACTGGTACATTTTTTATTATATGGCAATGACTATGATAATATTTTGGCTTTACATGTAACACACGCACTTTTGCATACTCAATTCATTCATACTCAAATCAAACCAAGTTTTTCTGGAGATCTCCAGCAAAAACTGAAGCACCTTCCAATTTTCCTAACTATCCTAGCGGGTGGAAATACCAAAAAAATAAAGTACATTTAAAAAAACAATGATAATAAATATCACTGAAACTTTTAATATGTACACGGTACATACCTATAAAATTTTAACTTATCGAATACAATTAAAATGTAATTTATTTTGCCAAGCGTTTGTTTTTGGTATTTCATGCTAATAACTTTTTCAATGGCATCAACATATCAATTAAGTATCTAATGGTTTCAACCGATAGTGAGGTTTTCTAATTAAAAAGTTATCAAGTGGAAAAATCGCGATAATTATAATGTAATATGTACCTAATTATTAACGACTAATGGATGGTTGACATAAAAATATTTGTAGAGAAATAAATTTTAGTTCACTATAAATAAAATTTCATTTATAGCGTTTCTAAGATTTCAAAAACTGTAGATTGATTTCAAAATTACTTAATGTATGAGACATAAAGTATAAACTATTGAAAAAATAAATAAAAAAGAAGCTGTCTTTAATTGACAAAGATTACTATTGTATGTATTTAGCCCTTTTTAACGTCTTCGATAAAAGTGGGATCAGGCCATAGTCCACCATGCTGGCCAAGTACGGGTTTGCGGACTGTACATAACTTTCAAAAACTTGTAAGTTCTCTCAAACATGCAGGTTTCCCCACGATGTTTTCCTTCAACGTAAAACAAGTGGTAATCATGGTGGAAATGGTGCGCACATGAAAATATCAGAGGTGCAAGACCCGAGATTTGAACCCGCTTCACTCGATATCCTAAGCGAGCGCGTTACCACTGGGCTGCTACTGCCTTACTATTACCTACTCATAAACAAAAATACTGCCCAATCCCTTTATCTCCCTCATTCTTTTTGTCTGTCAAAGATTGTCATTTTTCATCAAGTTGAGGTGACTTTATTTGAAATAGCTGAATTTAACTACTCCTTTAAAAATCTAACAGATTTATATAGTGCGATAATATTAGGTTCCCGAGAGATATTCTGTAGAAGTTTTTATAAAAATAATATAATTAGAAAAGTAAAAGCTGCCTGTAATCTATATTGTCATAAAATATCTTGGAAATGTTTATTATTAGTCAAGGTTTTAAACATTTAAAATTACTGACATTGTATTTTAAAACTTTGAAATACCGGTGAAAGAGCGCTTCCGGGAAACAGGAGTTATTTTCTTTTAATTAATAGTGTACTAATTTAACGCGAGGATATACCTACGTTGCTCATTATTCAAACAAAATCATTGCATAATACAGATACGAAAAATACATATTATACGTGTGTGACATATCTAATTCTATTCTAGTTCTATATCTAAATGTCCTTCCGTCACACTAGAACATATACCTATATTATCGTGGCAAGATCAAAAACATATGACCTACAAAACTACATTATGTTATTCGCATAATGCATTTTGTAATATTTAATTGTATAGACATATATTCGACAGGTCCTAAATAATATGTTATAGTGATATAATAAAAAAAAATATTAATGTTCTTTAAACTACACAACTTACGTTATTTTTAAACGATTTAAAAAAGAAAGTGGATAAAACCTCTTTTGGTGATTTACTGTTAATGTCTATATTTGTAAGTAACAATGTGATTTCTATCTATGCATATAATAAAATTCTGAGTCAAATCAGTACATTAAATATTTTTTGGAAAATCTTATTGACATAGTCATTATTATCAATACAGAGGCCGAATCTAGTTTTTAGAATTTTTGTCTGTCTGTCTGTCTGGGAACGCATCACGAGAAAACCACTGGACGGATTTTGATGAAATTTGGGATGATGATAGCTGGTTATCAGGTCACAACATATAGGGTACTTTTTTCTGCGGGAAAATATGTCATCTTTGAGAAATCTATACTAACCGTTAAAACGTATCCAGGGACGAACCTGAGCGGAGCGAAGGTGAGTCGCTAGTAGTTATATAAAATTAATATTTTTATAACTTATTTCGTTAATTGTGTACAATTGTACGTAAGACTTTGAAGTGCTTATTACATTTTAAACGTCAAAACTAACTATTTCAATTAACATATCTATAATGTAATCTTAATCCACTTCTAAAATACTGTTGTAATAGTTATCTTTTAACACAGGCCAACGTAGATCACAAACGCTTTAGTGATAAAGGTATTATCGAAAAATCACTTCAAATAACTCCGTATTTACATTTAATCCGATAATTTTTCTGGGAAAATCGGTTTTTTGCTTTTAATATTGAATGATAACGTTAATACGTCAATAATAATATGAAAAATATTTATAAGATTACATTGCATAAATGAATTGGAACTTCAATACTTAAATATAGTTACCTCTATTTTTAGGCTTTTTATGGATTTTTGTGTCTTTAGAACTTTCTCCATATTCCCATGTAGAAATAATACTTATGAGGTTAACTGTATATAGAAAAGACTAGCGGCTTACCCTCGCTTCGCTCGGATTCGTCCCCAGATAGGTACGTTTTAACGGATAGTATGGAATAAATAGACTATATATTATATTACTGCTCCACTCCCTGGGAAGGCCATGTTGATACATAGCCTATAGCTTTCCTCAATAAACGGGCTATGTAATGCAAAAAGAATTTTCCAAATCAGATTAGTAGTTCCTAAGATTAGCGCGTTCAAACAAACAAACAAACAAACAAAATCTGCCTCTTTATAATATTAGTATAGATGAGAACGAATGCTGAGTACTAAATAAATAACGCCCTATTCATAGATGGTATTTGTATATCTAATACATACTTTTTATTAGCGTTTATATGAAGAAAAAAGAATGAATTTATGTACATATATGTATATAAATAAGCAAAGACAAAACAGTTCAGTACCCTTATCACCTCTGTTTGTCAACAGTTTTTTTTTTGTTTGGTAGCTATTGACGAGCTTTAGTGTTATCAATAAAAAATTTGGAAACATTTACTTTTTTATATACATAGGTAAATTCTATTTATATAGGTATGTTTTCGACCACTCGGCGAACACTAGTTAAACGACTTCAAATATCATACAGCAAATATTGTATTATACCTACTGTGTGTAACTACACTTACGAGATGACAGGGACTTCTTAGCCTTTGAGGGTAAGAGGGGTTTTATGAAAAGTACGGACCAAAAAGTCCAAAAATGTTAGCAATATGTTAATATATGCATATAAGTATTTTGTTTCCATTTAGTTCACAGTAGTTGAAGTACATAAAACTCATTCAAGAACAATAGCAAACAAAACAATCTCGTACAAATCGCGCCTACGTTAGCTGAATTAGGCACAATAGAAAACTAAGTTTTCCGTAATACATATGTACATAATTCAATAATTTTCTAATATATGTTCGTACTCGGAGGGTATATAATTGATAGGCAAAATGTAAGTAAACTTATTGTAGGAGTCTTTATATATAGGCATAATAAAATTCTTTTTATATATAACTAGCTGTGCCCCGCGGATTCACCCGCGTTAAATTTGTTTGATTATAAACATCAGTCTTACGATAATGTATGGAAGCCTTCCAATCTGTTATCATTTATGATTACTGCTCCGCAACCTTGGGTAGTAGCATGATGATATATAGCCTATAGCCTTCAGTCAATAAACAGGCTAATTCTATTGTAAAAAGTTTTTTTTTAAATCGGATTAGTAGTTCCTGAGATTAGTGCATTAAACAAACAAACTCTGCCTCTTTATAATATTAGCGGGCATAGATTTACTTAAATTCTAAAAATCCATGTCGCAAAAAAGCAATAAAAAAAAAGTAATATACATAAAACCTCGAACAACTAGTTTGAAAAAATTAATAAATATTTGATCAGCAATAATTTTTAACTAACGTGCCTATAATTTTCTAAATTGGAAACACGTTTTATGTTTTTAGTGAGAAAATGACAATTAATTGACTTAATTATCTTTGACGTTCGCTGTACTTGAACTACATAATGAGATGAAAACAATAGGAGGAGGGAGTTATGCAAGCAGAACAATCTCATTTGGAATCGAGTATAAAGTAGAAAAAATTGCTAATACATGATATACGAATTATGTTCGAATCGACTTACATAGATAACCTAAAATATTATGTATTATATTACAAAATACAATTTATTTATGTTTACTTTTGCAAATAAACTGGGAAAATTATAAGTGAACTTTTGTGTTTACATTAATTGTAAAAAAAGGTTTATTTAAACTATAATTAAAAGTACAATATTTTAACAAGACTTTGTTTGTGACTTTGAGGTAGTTATTTTTTTTTTATATTCAGTTTTTTTTAATAATTCATATTTTTAATAAAAAAAAAGATCAAACATCAAATAATTATGACTATCAATATATCGCATAAAACCATTCCAACTCACACTTATTGCAAATTGATCTTTATACTCACCATCTAAAGTTCAATTTCCAGTTGAAGCCACCCCACGTCATGTCCGACGCTTGTATGTACTCGAATGTAGTGTCCGATATAACATCGATGATTGGACACACCACTGTGCTTCTGTCTTCTACTATTCTTGCCAATAACGGCTCTAACCAACCCTCTATTAGGAAAATAATAAATTAGTATGAATACTTAATTTTTTAATCTATACAAGTAAATAAAATTGAAGTGTCTGTTTGTAATATTAAAATAACAGCTTTTTACAAAATGCATATGAAAGTATAAATGGTACTTATAAGTTTTTTTTTTTATTTTTGTCTGTCTGTTTGTTCCGGCTAATCTCCGAAACAGATGGACCGATTTATACGGGACTATCACTGGCAGATAGCTGATGTTATAAGGAGTAACTTAGGCTAATGTTATTTTGGAAAAATAAGTAAGGTTTCGCGAAAAAATATTAAAACCCTTGAAATTATAAACAAAATAGGCGTACCTAGGGACCAACCCGAGCCAACCGAGGGTAAGTCGCTGGTCTATCAATATATAGTGATTGCGAACTGTGAATTTTAACAGAACATTAATTGATTAACCGTATCAAAACAAATATCGGGAAAAAGAAAATTTTCGCGGAATAACGGTCGAAATTGTTTTTAGATTCAAATCATAATTATATGAAGACTACTTGGCTGGTCACACGCTCACGTGGCCCGTATTTTTCCTCATGTCGGTACATAAAATATGTATTAAAATAGTTTTAATATAATTTAATAAAATAAATTATTTTATAAAATAAATTTAATACAGTCTCCGAATTTATATAAAAACTATTCATATGCTTAGTCGATAATGTAGTGTAAACATAGTATATTTATAATACATAGTAGGTCAATGTGAAATTCCTTAAAATTACATATAATATTAGTTAATAACAAATAAAATAACATAACTAAATTTGAATCTTTCATGACACGGCATCACAAACTAATAAGCCTAGTCCGAAAATAGAAAATGAAGATGCAACTACCCTGGAATACTTAAAAATCCTTTAAGCAGTAAGTACCTAAGTAGCACATTATGAACACGAACAAAAAGCGGGTTCAAATCTCGGGCATCGCACTTCTAAAGTTTTCATGAAAACAACTTGAATAAGCCCATACTACTGAGATAACCCAACTAGTATTCAAAAGATGTGTGAAGTTAGTCAAGATATAATGCGATATGAGGAAGCCTTTACCTAGACATGGGTCGTTAAATAGGCTTACATTTTAATAAATTGCAAATTCATATTGATTTACGTGGAACTTAAATAGTAATACATCCAGAAAAATTAAGCAAGTGTAAAAATTATGTCTATAAGATATACCGCTATATTGCGAAATGGGAAATAGCAGAACGATTAAATGCAATTTTGCCACATATCCTATGATAACATAGCATTTAGTTAAACCTATGCATTTCTAGCGTTTCATTGCTATACTTAGGCTCTCACTGCATCCGACGTTTATATCCCATAGAAACTATTTGACATTTCAATATAAAAACTTCCTATGTCAAGCTCCCGTCCATAAACTATTTTCGTGCTAGTTATTTCTATTTACAACAAGAAACAATATATTTTTAAAGATAATTTATTTTTAGCAAGGACTAGCAAATTTCGTAGTAAATTAAAAAAAATGACCACGTTAATCACGTTATTTCACACAGCTACGCCGAAATCTATGCAGTAGTCTCGATAATGTTAACAATCATTATGCCTTGGGAATTCCTTTTTTCTCGGAAAGATACTTATCATATACCAGAAATAGTCGTGTCAATTTACATGAACATTCTGTAGAAATTTCCGCAAACTAACAGTATTTTCATATAGCTGATATAAATTATCTAGTTGGAACTATTTCTTTTCCCGGAAAAATAAGGTAGTCTTAAGTCCGTTTGAATAATGAAAGCAATCTTTGTGCTGATTCTCTTAAGACCGGCTCAGCGGATTAATCGTGAAACGGTAACAAACAGGCAGACACAATTTCTCATATAGAGAACTTATCAAGACCGTATTTTTATATGTATTGTATTGCACTTCAAATGTATTCATACTTTAAACTTAAGACAAAGCGTTGACATTATAAATACACAAAATAAAAAATAAGTTTATATCAGCGAATAAAATCAAAGTCTAGGCGAAAATTATTGAAAATTAGTAGGTACAATCAGGGCCAGATTTAGAAGCGGTGAACCGTGCTATTAAATACAAAATACCCTTAAAAATTTTGCTTTTTAAAAAATAGATTCATTGATGCCACAAAAACCAGAGCCCCGTCCGTCCGTCCCCTAAATACGACTCTGAGTAGTCTCAGCCTATTGTAGAGTCTTAGCGAAAAAGTATTCACAGCCTCCAAGAATTCTAAATCACCATACCAAAAGGCGGCTACACACGTGTTTGCAAAGCGATAATTACAAAATAAAAACCCAAGTGCGCATAAAACAAACTAAAAAGATGAGAACAAGTTGACGAAGAAACATAATACTATGCAGTAGCACATACAATACAGGTAGCAAGACTCACAGCAAGGATAAAACATATAATGTACGTCTCCGACTGTATAATACCACAGACTTACAATCCATACAATTGGGAAACGGGCTACAGTTACCTAAAGCTAATGTTGTTGTACTGTAATAAACTAGAAAACCATTTTAGGCAGAATTTCCATTCATTGTTGGAAATAATACTTAATAGAAATTATTTAACGTAAAAGTAAAGTAGAATTTAAATCATGGCAATGTTCATGTTTCCCTCAAACTTTTATAATAAGAATGTTCATCCGAATGAGAATTACATAATTAAATTTAATAATAAATATGTTGGGACATTAACACACAGCACCATCTAGTTCTAAGATAGGCTACGAGGCTTCTGTTATGGATACCAGTAAGTTGATACAATACGCATATATAACTTTTAAATAAATATATATTATAAATATAAACACCCATAAGTGGAGCGCAAACATTCGTGCTCATCAGACAAATGGATGCTCCCAGCGGGACTCGAACCCGCGACCACTGGCATAGCAAATAGGGTCACAACAACAACAAACTGAGCCAAACGTCTCGTCTAATAATAATTATAGAAAACTGAAAACATCTAAAAATAAAGTGTCTCGTAAATATCTGGTAGTGCAACACATGTAAATGTAATTTGGTACACAGGTACTTATAAATAAATGATTACATAATAATCACATTTATTTTCTTTTTTGTCAACCCTTTCACATTTGCAACAGATAGGGTAAATACCTACACGGGCAGCGGTGTCGTCCGACATCAAAGGCGTTTCCCAACTGTATGGATTGTAAAACTGTGATAATAGTATGATTTTTCGTCAACTTGTTCATTTTAGTTCACTTTTTGGGCAGTCGGGTTTTTAATTTATAATATTTTTTTTCATTTACAGCTTTTTAGTTTTGGTCAGTTATACATTTTTAATTTAATTTACCAATTTTTTCCCCCTAAATTATTTTTAAACATATTTGTATTCAGCCCTTTTTTACGTCCCACTGCTGGGCACGGGCCTCCCTTCAAGACGAGGGGAATCAGGCCATAGTCCACCACGCTGGCCAAGTGCGGATTGGCGGACTTCACATGTCTTTCGAAAACTTGCTAGGTTTTCTCAGACATGCAGGTTTCCTCACGATGTTTTCCTTCACCGTAAGGCAAGTGGTCAGAAAGTGATTCGCACATGAAAATATCAGAGGTGCGAGACCCGGGATTTGAACCCGCTTCACTCGGTTTCCCAAGCGAGCGCGTTACCACTGGGCTACCACTGTCTTTTTAAACATATAAGTTGTATATATTTTTGTAATCGCTTCTTAAAAACTTTATTTTGATACCCTATTCGATTGATTCGGACGAAAAAAAATTTTTCATGACACAAATTGGCATATAGGATCTATATACCCTATGAGTTATGACACTCGCGTTTTTAAGACGAATCTAATGACGTATAATTCATCAAAATCGGTTTAGCCGTTTAGTAAATATGAGGGAACATAGGGTCGGACTGCGGACATACATACATACAGGTCAAACACAACCCTCATTTGGACTTCACCGCAGTCGGGTAAAAAAAGATATTCTATCTTCATATGTATGATCATTTTGCGCTCATACGATGGAGATACTTGCACAAAATGATAAAACAGTCAAACATGCTCCTTCATTCGTGCTTGTAAAGCATGCAGTTACATATGTAACTGGCTTACCGCTTATTTTCTCGTCAGCCAGACCGGAACAAACATCTATATCCCCAATAGATATATTATAATAAACATACATATATGCCACGTGTTGTTATATCTATAATGCCACTGAAATGTTATCTTATAAACTATAAAGTAATTACTTAATAATGAGAATTAAAAACTTACCAGTACATTCACAATGGGCGTCTAAAAATGTTATAACATCGCCTTTCACATGCTTTGCGCCTAAAAGTCTAGCCCGAATTAGTCCGGAACGGTTTTCCGTCCGGAAGAGAAAAGTCGGGACCGGAAGAGTTTTTATATAGTCTTCTAACTGCTTGCCAAGATGTTCTGTTTAAAAGAGCCGTGTTATAAATACAATGTAAGTATTTTATTTATAAATTAATTTAAAATTTAAATGTCATATCATCATCGATCAAAAAATACTAGATACATAATCCCATGCAATATTTCTCTTAAAACTGTCACCAATTGTGTTTAGGTGATTATTCCAGTTGAAATAAATATACAACAATGTAAATTGAACCTTAAATGCAATGCTTAAAGTTGTTTTTAGAAAAAAAAATAAAAGTGCGCCCAAATGTTCAAATGAGTGCCAATTCAGTGAGGACAATTTTTGTCGCTGATTGTGTAACTAGTACTTTTTTGATCGATGTAAATGGTCAATTTTCTTTCTCTTTTTTCCTATTTTTTGTTCATGATTCCATAAGATTTTTTTTATTTGACAAAGCAAAAGGTGCCTTAATGAACGAAAAGCAAAGTCGTAAAAGGGCTATTAGCTTGATCATGACATCCGCTATTTACTAAAGTACTTAATAATTAATTAGCGGTACCAGCATTTTGTTTTAAATATTTAGTTTACCATAATATCTTTTGTCACGTTTTTCATGTTCTTTTCGAAATCTGTTGTAATATTTCAAGTCTAAACAAGTCTAGATTTAGATTAAATCAGACAAATCATGAAACCTTATATGGATAAAATCTATTGACGGTCTTGATGATAAACAAATTAAATAAATACAAAACGTTTAACATAATAGGAAGGTTTAAACAATTATAGCACTTACTTAATTAAAAATATGAACAAAATAAACAGTGTATTTAAAAATAATATTTGCTCATATTCCAATTACAACGAGTTCTAAAGTTACTGTGACCTAGAAATTCGTAAAGGTCAAGATATTCCTATTCTATGTTCAAGAGACGCATGACCCAAATTTGGAGCTAAGTTTTTACTTATTTCTAGCACTTGTATAATTATAACATGTATTTAACTTCGCTCTTATACGACATTATTCTTCATATTGGCCTAAATACCGTTGGTTGTTAATATCTATACACAAATTGAAAAGATAAACATTTGTGTATGGTTCGTGATCCGTAATTCCTAAAGAACTTCTGACGAAACAAGGAACTTTCCACATATCTTTTTTTTTTTAATTTCCGAAACAATCTGTTTTTACTATGTATTAATTCGCTTTGATTTTTTTTTAAAAGCTGTGTATAAATAAAATTGCATCGTAATTTTATCGCAAAAATTATGTCAAACAAACATATTTTAAATGCATGTGCAAGTGAATGGTATTTGCTTCGCAATAATAAATCGCTCTTTATCCGTAAATCGTATTGAAATAATATTTACGGACTTTGCAAATAAAAAAGAGAAAAAAAAACGATTACGCGTAAATAGAAACTAAATAAAAATATATATCCTATTAACATTATAAACGCGAAAGTTTGTAAGGATGTATGTTTGTTATGTGTCACGAAAAAACTACTAAACAGATTTTGATGAAACTTTACAGTAATATAGCTTTATACATCAGACTAAAACATACTATAATTTATAAAGATGTAGTAGGAATTGGGAAAACGTTAGTATGAAATATTATACCTTTTTCACTGGCGTCATCCACAAGTATGATCTCCTTTAATAAAGGTCGCGGCGATCGATTTATCGTACTCCATATCGTGCGGATGAGCGTCGTCCAAGCCTCATTATGGAACACTATCACTACACTTGTCGTTGGCAGGAGCTCGGGGTAGTGTTTGTCCTTACACCTGGTATGATTTATAATGAAATATAATATCTTATTTGATATTATATTTTATGATTATAGCACTTGATGTTTATAGAAAACGATAGCATTTAAACACGACACTAATAATTATTTTCACTTTACTTTTCACTGCACTTTTTTAAAACAAACATCTAAAATGGCAATACCTGACCGTGAATGAACTTTATTTAAATATTAGAAGAACAGGAAACTAGGTTGATATTCAATAGAAGAATCGCTTATTGAATGTGAAGGTTGTTATCCGTAAGCTAATACTGTACTAACTACTAACTTGTAACATACTATACCAGATTAAGTTTACAGTAAAAACTCTAAAAACAGTTAGATTAAAAGAAAAAAAATGTTCTTCTTAGATAAATTCTTATGGCCATCGTAGATAAGTTGTACTCGACACGAGACGACTTGACCTAAACGGCCCGTGAATGCAATTCAGCGATTTAAACCATGATGCACACTGCGAGCGAAGCGATATATTTATTTCTTTGTTTGTTTTTGTTTGATTTTGTAATATTTTTTTCTACATTGGAAAAATAAAACATATTTACAAAATATTTTGCGTGAAATTATAATTAGAAATAGTGATTTATTTTATCTAGTTTAAACACGGCACATATTTTTGGGAGCATTTTAAATTATAATTTGATACCTATAACCATAAATATGTTTTTTATATTACTATAAATTTACTTATCCTGACATAAGGATGATAAAATAAATATGAAATAGTTGAAGGCGATTATTACTACACTTCTTTTTAATAGCTAATAAAAATATTACTAGCACTAACAATACAATAAAATCACATTAAAAAGCAATTAACAAAGCATTAAAACCACTTTACTTTCAATGTAATTATTTAAGGATTACTATATTCGACTATTAAATTAAATATTATTTGTTTAGATAATAAAAAAAATTATGTTATCAAAAATTGATAATCTTGATATTTTAAAAATCTAACTAATTACATTGTATGAGGAGACCGCTATCAAGTGCAATGAATTTTATCATATAATTTATATGTGTATATTTTGAGGCTACATTTTTTTATTTAAGTGACAAAATATTTCAGTATATGTAGTATGTGCCAGCTTTATGAGATTATCGCCAAAACTTGGCGTGCAAACATGCGTATGTATGTTAAATACTTAATTGAAAGAAATAATAAAAACTATAATAGTTTGGCTAACATCATGTGAAAGTTATAGCATATTACATTTACGATATCTCAGTATTTGCATTAATCAATCAATAGTAAAATTTATAACTTTCTCATGAGCAATATTACTTCTTCATGAGACAAAAGCTACTTTTTATATATGATGATGTTTTTGTCAGTATCATGAAATATATAAGTGAAATAACAATATAAGCACTTAAGAACCATATTTAAAAATTAGGAAATACATATTAAAAAGAAAGAGATCTTTTTATAGTTTTTATAATCTCTTTTTTGATGTGATGCTAAAATAAATAACTTACTTTTCAAATCTAACATCCGTAAGAGATCTATTAAGTGAGATCATGTCACTTGCCAACAAATTGAACTGATTTTCTTGGAACTTTTCCAACATAAGCTTTTCTTGATCTATTGGAATGTTTACTGCCTTACCTGAAAATTTTCATTGAGTTAGGATTTCTAGTGAAAATACTTGAGTTTAGTCATTTAGAACATGAATCTTAATCAACTGTAAAATAATAAAAAAAGCAGATATGAGATAATGCAATTTCTTTACCTCCATTTTTCTTATTGATAAGCTTTATAATGGAAAGAAGTAATGTATATTTAATGTGTCAGAGTAATACTAATTAACAGTCTGAACCTAATTTACTTATTGGCAATACAAATTTATTATTATCCATTATTATATATATACTGAGAAATGAAAGGAAAAGCCTTGTCAAAGTGACTCATTGAGTCATAACTGTAGGTGGCTCATAAATATAAACAGCAATTTTCAAGATAATTTTACCTTAGACTTTTAAATATTGATAATATAAAAATCTGATTAAAATGTATCTCAATAATAGTTTATTGAGATACATTTAATAATTATCTTTGGGTAAACACCAGTTATAATCCCTGTGGTCTTCAACCCTATTAAATGATATTTATGTTACAAAATTATTTGCACTGAAGTACATTTAGTAGATTTGTTATTTATATTTAAATTAATGTTACAAAAGTTATTATACTTCAATAATAAAAAGTTTCTAATGCTATTTAATCTTCTTTTTGATACCTAATGCTTAAAATATAAAAAGGAGTGTAATTATTTATAATTAAAACTATGTTTATTTTAAGAATTATTAATAGTAGTACCCATTTCTCCTGGAGACTCTCCATTTGGTTTGACTGGTGGCACTGGTGACCACCTCTTAAGTCTAGACCTAGGATATGGTGGCAGCAAAAGACCATCATCTCCTACATCATGATCTAATTCATTCTCTTCAATATTTGTATCTTCATCATTTATATCTTTTTGTAAGCCAGCAGCAATTGCGGCTTTTTTGCCCCTGAATTCTACATTATTCTGTATAAAAATCATAACAGATAAATTTTATATTCACTATTATTCAAAGCTTTAATTCTATACCTTCTTGATAATTCAAAATAAATATACATGAATAATTTTACACTCTCTTACCTGTACAACATAGTCACCATTCTCATTTTTATTTTTATTGCACCCATCTCCAAAACATTCAGAATAAAAGGCCAATAAGGCTACATCAACCATCAACCATACAAGAGATGTCAGCAGAATTATGCGGCATGTGTGAATCCTTATTTTGCTTCTTAACATTTTAGCTAAATAATAAAACGCCGAGTATACTTTTTCTAATGCCACATGTCAATTTAACACACGAATGCCTATTTTAGGTAGACCTGCAACAACAAAGGTTCGAATGGATTCCATTAAATGATACCCACAAAATATAATACATTTATACAGCTCTGCTAATTAGTCTTATTTATACTACATGATATGATGATACAAATCAAATTTTATTTACAATTAAAAAGAAGTAGGCTCCCGGATTCTTATTTAAAATTTATGGAATCGACATCATAACAATTAATTTTTTGTATATCTATTTAGATAACTATAAAGTTACAAACAGACAGAAAGGTAAACTCACGCGATAGTATAAGTAATTAGGTAATTATGCGATTAAATTAACACATTAGGACTAGCTACCGACAATCTCCAAACGTATACGCACGTATACTATACGTCAAACTTTCTAGTTTCTACCTATCAAGATTCAAGAGTGCCGTGTCCTCATATACTCGGATACACCTACGAATATTATTATTTTATAATTTGTTATACATAATGTATTCAAAATAATAATAATAATAATTGTTATGTATTAATGATAATATTATCAATTTAGAATCATTTCAGTTTCATTACTCTAAAGTTATGAAATATTAATTACGATGATAAATAATATTTGCAATAATTGACAAATCTTGACGTTGAATTTGACAGTTGACACGCCAGGAAAATAAAAAATTTCAGTGTCAACAATGAAAAAAAGACAGATCCACAACATAAATCTATTTTTACTATATTGTAGTGCTTGGATTTGGTTTGGGTAGCAGGTATTATAGTATTTATTTAATAAATATGCAATAATATATCTCTATCATAATAATTTGTAATACAACCACATTTACTACTGTAAATCAGAAAACGCTAATAGATGGAGGTTTTTGTAATGTATTATTAATTGATAAATTAATTTGTGATGAATCGGACTAAGCGTAATAATTCAGAAATGGTGAAAAACACTGAGTGTGTTACTGAGACTGAAATGAGTTCAGACGTGTATCGACTTATAACAAACGAGGAAAAACCACCAGATATTAAACATGATAAAGAAAATTCGTGGATTGATGCAGTGCAAATGTTCGCTTCATTTTTACTTGCTGGATTTGGAATGGTGGCGGCGAGCTTACTTTTGGATGTTGTACAGCATTGGCAAGTTTTTGAACAAGTATCTGAAGTTTACATTTTAGTACCAGCTCTTCTAGGATTGAAAGGAAATTTGGAAATGACATTAGCATCACGTCTCTCTACCCATGCTCACTTAGGACATCTTGCAAAGAGTTTATATTCATTGGTAATAGGTAATCTGTGTCTTATACAATGTCAGGCTATACTTGTCGGATTCTTAGCAGCTATGGCAGCTGTTGCCATGGGTTGGATACCCAAGGGTGAATTTGATATTCACCATGCCATGTTATTATGTGCATCCAGTGTACTTACAGCTTCATTTGCTAGTTTTGTTCTTGGACTAATAATGATTGGAGTGATCGTTGTTTCAAAAAAGATAAATATAAATCCTGATAATGTAGCAACACCTATAGCTGCTAGTCTTGGAGATTTGACAACATTGGCATTATTATCTTGGATAGCATCTTTATTGTACAAGTCACTTGGCACACATCTACTTCTTCCATCTATAATTATCATTGGTGGGGCAATACTTGTACCAGTGTGTGGATATGTAGCATGGAAAAATAACTTTACTAGACAGGCATTAGATGAAGGATGGGTACCTGTTGTTTCTGCTATGGTCATAAGTAGTGCTGGGGGGCTCATATTGGACTACACAGTATCAAATTATAAGGGTATTGCTGTATTTCAGTTAGTAATAAATGGTATTGGGGGAAACATGGTAGCTGTACATGCATCCAGATTGTCAACTTTAATGCATACTGGCCAGAAGGAAGGCACTGTATTAAGTAATACTACCAAATTACTATTATTAATGGTAATACCAGGTCAACTTATATTTGTATATACAATAGCATATCTCAAAGCTGGTCATACATCTTTGACACCTATATTTATTTTAATTTATATGTCTGCTGCTTTATTGCAAGTGTTTCTTCTTTTAACTATTAGTCATTATTTGGTTGTGTGGATGTGGAAATTAGGTTTAGATCCTGACAATTCTGCTATTCCATACTTAACTGCCTTAGGTGACTTACTTGGAACAGCATTGTTGGGTATAGCCTTCCACATTCTATATGCAATAGGTGATAAAGATAGTGACTTAGGTGACTAAACTAAGAAAATAAATAAACATAAACATAAATAAAAATTTTACATGTACATGTTGAATGTTTCATAAAAAAAATTCAGCAAAATTTTATAGTACTTAAATCTTACTATTCATACACATTTCTATTTTATTTTCTTTTTATATTTTTTATAACTGTTACTTAAATAGTATCTAATATTTCTATTGTAAATAGTGATATTACTTTTCATATTATAAGAGAAAATATTTAACAGTAAAAGAACTAATCCCTAAGCAATAGTATTCCATATTGGTGCTAAAATAAATGTGCATATCGCAATAATATATTTTTAATAAATTTTCAATGTAAGTACTTATTATTAAAATTATTTATACAAAATATAAAGTCTTTTTTATTACATGGCTCACAAAAAATACGTTTATAATATAATAAGCACTTTATCATGGATTGTAGGTAAATTTTACACATAATAATCAAGCAGATATAGTAACTTGAGAAGCACACTGATAACTGGTAAAAAACAGAGACAAAAGTAATTAAATGATAGACATTCAAATATAATGGAAAGATTATATATAATTTCATATGTTTATTGATATATTTACTTATTTTTAAATCGTTTGCATGACTGCACTGTTACACTCAACTGTCACCATAAAGATGCTATAAATTTTACCATTTAATGCTATTTACGCTATAAAATATGTGCCATATAGGGAAAATTGCTTGGTTGACTTGTATTAAATTTAAGAAAACGCTGGTCACACTCTGTTTTCTAACATAATATACTAAACTAGCGACTCACCCTCGCTTCGCTCGATTTCGTCCCTAAGTATATTTGAATGGTTAGTATGGAATGGATAATCAATCTTTTGCTATGTGAAAAACAAAACACAAATCTATCCCGCGGGAACTATTTCTGTGTGCTATTCCAGACTGCAATCTATCTCTGTGCCCAATTTCATCCAGATCCATTCAGCCGTTCTCGCGTGATTGAGTAACAAACATCTATCCAAACTTTCGCATTTGTAATATTTATGGGATTCCATTATTTTTATTTGCAAAATATGACACCTGCATTATTAAGTTTAATGCAATCTATTAAATTAAAATACAAATATGCATCCCTATTGAAAAACTCCAATAGGATCTCGTCAAAAGCCACATATGTATTCAGCCCTCTTTAACGTCCCACTGCTGGGCACGGGCCTCCCTTCAAGACGAGGGGAATCAGGCCATAGTCCATCACGCTGTCCAAGTGCGGATTGGCGGGCTTCACATGTCTTTCGAAAACTTGCTAGGTTCTCCTCTCAGACATGCAGGTTTCCTCACGATGTTTTCCTTCACCGTAAGGCAAGTGGTAATCAAGTTAGAAAATGGTTCGCACATGAAAATATCAGAGGTGCGAGACCCGGGATTTGAACCCGCTTCTCTCAGTTTCCCAAGCGAGCGCGTTACCACTGGGCTGCCACTGCCTCCACTGTGCTACCACTGCCTGCCACAAATAGATACCAATAAATATTTATTGGTTTCTAAATGGCTTTAATCGCTTTTGAGGAGATCCTATTGAAGTTTTAAATAGGGATGTTCGGATTTGAGTCCCGTTTCGGGCCAAGAGACATAGCTAGTCTGCGAGATTCGTCGTGGCGGAAATCTGCCAGAAAGGCATTGTTAGGGTTCCACACACAGTGCCGGTTTTCTCTTGATGCATTTCCAGACAGACATAAGTTCTAAAAACTATAGATTCGGCCTCTATCGATAATGACTATTTCAATACGATTTTCCAAAAAATATTTAATGTACAGATTCGAGCCAGAATTTTATTATATTATGAAACTTGAAAATGAAACTTCATTCAAATTCAAATAGACTTATTACAAGCACTTTTGAATCGTCAATTTAAAGAACGTCAGTGTAGTCAGTCCGTCTCCGTCCGTATTCCCAAGGCAGGTTGATGTCAGGCAGGCGGCCGCTCGTAAAACTTTTGCCAAATCCTATCGCCAGTACAGAAGATGTACTGCGCCGACCCCAAGTGATTCGGAAATGGACAGGGAAGTGATAAGTGTAGTTAGTCCGTGAGGAAGCTATCACCGGCTCGGAAAGCAGTTCTACTGAGAAGAGTCAAAGACAAAATCAACAGTTGCACTTTACTATATGTATAGTATATTATGTATACTAAAGTCATCAATTCACTTAGGTGAAAGAAGTATAGTACGGGTACTAAGTGGTACTCTGTTAGTATGACAGTATTACATAATTATGTAAGTGTAGTACAAGAAGGTAAGAGTGCAATGTCTAATATTATCTAATATTCCTATTTTAACGAGCAATTCTTGTATATTTATTTATACCGGCGATCTCGTTAACGGCTCTTAAATCTTAACGATTTCGCTGAAATGTGGTATGTTGGAGTTTTCGGGAGCGAAAAATCGATCTAGATTAGTCTTATGTCTGGGAAAACGCGAAGTTTTCACGCGATTTTCTTTCGCATTATTCCACACAAAATATGGTCGATAATTTCTTACATTCAGGCATAAGTAAGCATCGTGATCAAGCGGCCAGGGCGCAAGATTGTAATTTACAGGTGTCCGGGTTCGAATCCCGAGCGGATACAAACTATCTATCACAAAAACTACTACTATCACAAAAAAATCTCCAAACGAAGCTAGGTCGCCCAGTTACTGCACCATTTAAGTGAAAGAATGTCACCTTTATTATATATAGTGCCTGTATATTGCATCCTCAATGAAGCTTATTAAATAATTAACAATACTGATATATAATCCTTTATTATTATAGATTGAAGTAAAAATAATATTATATAATTGTTGGATATCTATTTTACCTCTTTTAAATAAATAATTACAATGTATTAAAAATTAAAATACTAACAACCTTTCCCAGCTTTGCAGAACTACTTTTGCTACATTAACTTGTACAACATATGTTTTTATAGGATAAATTGAAACCATTAGTCCAGTAGTTTTGTGTTGATATTATTGTACTAATAAGGATAAGAAGTTTATAAATAAATATGCATTAAGATTGCTTTGCATAAATAGTATAAAGATTAATTTGGTATATATAATTGAAACTTTAAACTAATGAAAAAATGAGAAAAATTACTGGTTAGATTTAAATTGTGAAATAAAACCAAAAATATGATAATTTTTTTATTGTCTTAATCTAGATGTTTACTTGACTTCACGTAACCTTCTGACAGCGGATCTGCAAGAAGAAGCAGCAGTAGTAGAGAATACCCAAGCTCCGCCAGCTACAGTTCTTTTACAACGCTTGCATGACCAGATACCAACACAGCTGCGTTTCATGGCATCCTGAAAGAGAAACAAATTAATAAATACCTGTTGTACATACACTATTAATACAAACACAAAAATAATTATATGTAGAATAAGGTTGTCTAAAACACATAATGATAATTTATATGACAATTAAAACTAAAAAAATTATGCATTCCCAAAAAAGTTAAAAATTGAATTAAATGTTAAATCAGTTTTATAAGCCAAAAATAATTAGATTTTAATGCCTGATGGTAGTCATTGAAATCTAATCATAATGACCGATGGCAATATGATCCTGTTACAATAATCATAAATTAAATCCAGTCCACATGTTATTGGTCTAGTATTTATTAAAACTTTATTGTAGTCTTAATTGAGTTCTAGTTCTAGATGTTATATTTCTTTATTTTACCTGGTTACAAGAAATTAAAGAATTTTATTATGGAGGTAGAAAAATATGAATATATGTAATTTTAAATTTTAACATTTACAAGACTTGTAAAATTTGTGTCTATGTGACAAAAAAATGCGGATTAATTTTTAACAAAAATAGCAAGGAAATAGAAAATTTCTGTTTATTATACAGCCTAACTCTTTATATTTTAGGCTCAACTGTACAATATATGATATCGAGTTGAGACTTCATATTTTTTTCACTAATAGATCTGTCTATAAGAAGCCTATATATAAAATTTAAGACCGCCGAAACAAATAGTTTGTCAAAAAAATTTTTTGAAGTTTCAATTTTTATATAATTTTACCACATTTATACACGCACTTAACGTTTTTCACAAAGTTTGTTACAATATTCTATTCTCAGAGTTATTGTCTAAAACCTTAAGTCTCTCCCATGACCATGATTGCTGTAAAGCATTCGAAACGTCGGGAATCAAAAATAAATCGATATATCGATATTTTATTTTACTGCCAACATCACACTCTACCTACTGCCAGTGTTAAAATTCCTAATACAAAAAACCTAACATCTGCCCTAGTCTTATGGAATTCCGAAACAGGAAACCAAATCAGGATTCCGTACATGTGCGGCTGCCATTAAAGGAGAATTCCTCTTACCCCTCCCCTCCTCCCCCACTCTCTCTCCTCCCTTAAATCGATGTCATATATTGTACAGTTTAACCATATTTTACAATACCCAAATAAATAAGAAGTCTAAAAATTTTATAATTTCAAGTTATTTGTATATTTAAGCAAGTTTAAATAATTTCTAATATTACATTATCTTTAAAAGCAGAAATGCTTAAAATTCCATAAGTAATAATAATTTTTTTTTTTTTATGACATTCAGTGACAAACGAACAAGCAGTCCACCTGATGGAAAGCAGCACCTGTCGCCCATAACACCTACGGTTCATGCACTTAGGTTTTAAGTAACAAAAATGCTGAACCACAGGTGCGTTGTCACTGTGAGGACTAAGATGATATGCCTCTTGCCTGTAATTGCACTGGCTACCTTATCCTTCATACCGGAACACAACAATGCAGTCATTGTTGCTTGGCGGCAGAAATAGATAAGGGGGTGGTACCCATCCAGTCGGGACTCCTCAGGCTTGACAGAGTCCTACCACCGGTACCATTTATTCAACACATTATGTCAAGATGGGATAATATTTTAAATTAAAGTTTAAACTAAAATAATGTGTTTTGATATAATATGATATTTTATGGTTACTAAAGTTAGTACATGAATTATAAAATTTCCTTAGGTTTGAAAGCTTATTCTTGTTACAACCTACATATTAAATTACACTATTTTTAAGGAATTACGAAGATTTTAAACTGAATTTATTTACAATTCACTCCGATTAAGAGAAAGTTAAGAAGTTCGACAAAACTTAGGTATTTACATAGAAATTACGATTAGGTGCAATATATCAATATCATGACAACACTAAAAACTAACCTTTCCACAGAAAGAGCAAGTGTATTTTGCGTGTTGAGTTACTTCCATTTTCTTGACCATTTTACGAAGTGAGGCACCATAACGTGTACCATATTTGCCAGTAATTCCAACCTTCTTTGTACGTTTGGCCTGAAAACATTCACATGAATCTATGAATTGAAACAACACTAAATACCGGCGAACCAACCACCATACACGAAAAATATATTTCAATCATCCTTGGACACATATTTTATACACTAAATAACAATTTTGTAGTACTTGAAAACTGAAGATGTTTTATATATTTTCAAATTAAATTCTCACCATTTTGGTAATAACCTGCCTAACACAACAGTTGACAGAAAAAGAGAATAAATTGACAGGTGTCACTTTGACAACTATTTTAGAGATGATTTTTTTTAGTGTTACTATTATACATCTATGATACAGTGAAAGAAATTGTATAATTTTACTTAGATTTTATTGGATATTTATTAATTATCATTATGATGTTATCTCACTATTTTTGCTTATTTGTTTTTTTGGTCATATCAATGATTGGTAGGATGATGAGGTCCTACCGGTGATAGGATTCTGTCAAGCCTAAGGAGTCCGTCTGGATGGGTACCACCCCCTTATCTATTTCTGCCGCTAAGCAACAATGATTGCATTGTTGTGTTCCGGTTTGAAGGATAAGGTAGCCAGCGCAATTACAGGCAAGAGGCATATCATCTTATCCCTCACAGTGATAACGCACCGGCGGTTTTGTATTTTTGTTACCTAAAACCTAAGTGCATGAACTGTAGGTGTTATATGGGCGACAGGTACTGCTTTCCATCAGGTGGTCTGTCTGCTAGTTTGTCACTAAATCTCATAAAAAAAAAAGATTTAGTCAATAAGTTCAATTGAGATGCCTGATATAAAAGAGTTGAACTCAGTAAAAATTAAATTTTCAAAACATCTTGTGTTATTCGCATACAAAAAGCGTCTTTATTATTGGCTATCTATGTTTTCTCACATCAATCATTAAAAGCGACTCGTGATATATAGATATGCCGAATTTTTATACATTTCTACTTACCTCATTAAATTATAATCGAAGTTTATCATTACTGTGATCTTCAAAATCTTACTAAATGAAATTAAATCTCCTAAAAGTCCGCTACTTTTTTAATTTGCAAATCCACGCAATCTTTGTAAAGGTTTAAACTCTTTAAAACCTTTGAATTTTCAAAAGATATGTATGATTTCAGCTATTTTTTAACGTCCAATTGCTGGGCACGGGCCTCCCTTCAATACAAGGGTATCCAGCCATGCTCTACTATACTGGCTTAGTGCTGGTTGGCAGGCTTCACGTATTCATGTCTTTCAAAAATTAGATAGGTTATCTGAGACATGCAGATTGCAGGATGTTTTCCTTCACTATAAGACAAGTGATAATCAATTATCATGTTAAAATGATTGGCACATTAAAATATTAGAGGTGTGGGACCCAAGATTTAAACACCCCTTTTACTCGATTTCTCAAGCCAGCGCGTTATTGGACTAACACTGCCTAAATATATATACATACATACAATAATAATAATAAAAACTGGCTAGTAATGCTCTACTGATTTAGGCATTACCTTTTCATATATTTTTTGGACTAGAGCTCTAAAGCTAAGTAACACAATGGCGTATAAATCTTAGGGTTATAAAAATGTTTTGATTCGATGAGATGAAAAGATGAGAGTGAATTCCACGATTGCTTGGCATATTATATAATATGTATTTGCAAAGCGAGCTAGTTGTTTTTGGAATATACACTATATTATTTGACCTGTCAATTGTCAATGTCATTAACATTTCCAATTTCCACTCTAACGACCTACAAGTCGGTAAAGGTCGATCCTTTTGGTTTTACATAAAACCGTCCCAAATATCTGGACGGCCTAGTATATATTAATTTAAATTTAGAAATGCTGCGAACGATTTTAGCACGAAACCAAGTTTTAAACGATGGCTTGAAAAAAGTTATTCGGAATAATGTAACAAGATGTTTAAGTACAGAATTGGCCAAAAGGAAACAACCTAATAAGTAAGTTCAAGAAGATTATAGTTTTCAATATTTCTGTAGAAATAAGTAAATTTGTCTATACCATTGTTCTTTTCGTGTCATAAAAATTGTAAATTCAATCAAAACTCTTGAAGCTTGCGGCACGAATTGCATAACCAAAACGTCAATCACTAACGAATGTCATCGCAAAACATGTGTAGAACTTACCACTTTCACGAATACTTTAAATTTATATTTTATATCATAAATCATATCAATAATTTATTATATTATTTCATCAATCCACTTAAAAATATAATATATTTACCATTTCTTTAATCAAAAAAATATTAATATAAACGATTATTTTTTCAGACTCTTAGCATCATCACGAAAAAGTGTTCTCACAACACCACAATGGAATATCCAAACCAGATACTACTCAAGTCTTCCTTCTCATTCAAAGGTAAATCTCCCAGCACTCTCCCCCACGATGGAGAATGGTTCTATAGTCAGCTGGGAAAAGAAGGAGGGTGATAAATTAAATGAAGGTAAACATTATTTACAAATAACTTTTTAATACAATAATTATTTATATCAATATTAGTATTAATAATTAATATTAAAAAAATGTATTTTCATACAGTATAGAGTTTATTGTAAGCTGCTTATTTTATTAGTCTTATTATTTATTAATTCATGAGGAAATAGTTCAGAATAGTTTTAATTCTGTTATCTGTTTATCATAAATAAACTTATGATTGATAAATATGTATCACATTAAATATAATGGTTTAACCATTCACCTTTAAAGCTGATCTTAAAGGAAATGATACTTTGCATACATTATAAGTATAATGTTATGTAAAAATAAAAAATGTATTCTTTTATTTATTATCTGCTATAACTCAACAGACCAGAAATGCTTCAATTGTTTCCTCTGTATTCTAATTGTGCAATGTACCCACATTGAAATGAAGGCTACAAATGTTTGGAATGTTAAAAGAGAACATTTAAATATGATGTATTATAAAAGTAGTTGTTTAAAAAAATGTGTACTTTTAATAAAAGCTAAATCTATAGTTACTTTTATAGAGATTAAGATATATATTTGTCAGATTTTTTTGCAATTTTCTTTATATATAATAATATGAATTAAACCCACAAGCTCATTTATATTGTTAAAAATACCAATACTTGATTTTAGGTGATCTTCTATGTGAAATTGAAACTGATAAAGCAACAATGGGCTTTGAGACCCCCGAAGAAGGTTATCTGGCAAAGATTATAATACCAGCTGGCACTAAAGGTGTACCAGTTGGAAAATTACTTTGTATTATTGTTGAAAACGAAGCTGATGTTGCTGCTTTCAAAGACTTTAAGGATGATGGTAAGTATTTTTACTGGGCTTTGAATTAGAATTCATTATACATTGGTTTACTTAGAATCTTACTAAATAAGTTAATTTAGTCAGAATAATAAAGCAGGGCACAGGTACCCCAATTAATAATTTTTGCATGTGAAATAATTTGTGCAGTGAATAATTTTTGCGGGTAGAAAATGTTCATACTTGAATAATATCAGTTTAGGGGTTTCAATGCTATTGTTAATAAAAAAGTATTTAAAATGTTGTTAAAATGTATTATATAATACGCATGGATGTATTTTGCGACATAATTTTGTTTGAATGCTCCTAACATTTGCTTGATTTGTTTATAACAGGAACTGCATCACCAGCACCATCGAAACCAAAAGGTTAATTTTCATTTATTTATTACTCAAACTTTTTATTACAGAAGTTTTTTACTTTTCATTAAGTAATATTTTTTTGTCCTTTAATTATAAATATGACGCATTTGATGGATTTAGTGAAACTGCATGGGAATATTAATAGGCTATTGGGGATATTAACATTTTCTATATAAAACATGTAGGTATATTTCGTTTAAATTGCAAGGGGTTTTGTATTAACATGGTATATCTCTTTATAAGTGATCTATTAAGTGAAACACTAAAGAAGATCCTCAGGCCATTGTGTAACCCAAGAAGTATCGCCTTATTATTAATAAATAGATAATATACAGGATGGATTTTTAGACAGGACAGTAAGAGCAGGTTACCTGCTATAGTTAGAGAAGAACGTTCCTAGAAGACCATCCATAACTTTTTGAGATGTTCTGAACTGCATTCACAGATTTGGGAAAATATGTGTAGTCAGCGAAAAAAAAATTGGAAAAATACCAATTTTTTTTTTATATCAATTGATTCTATTTTATGTACAGATCAAAAGACTCTATGGGACCATTTAAGGTATGAGTACTAGAAATTAATTAGAAAAAAACTTTTCCCATAAATTTTGTACAGAAAAACGATTATTCATCTCAAAAAATACAGTACAAACGGTCCTATTTCTTACTGCGATCAAAAGACTCTTTTAGGTCAACTGAAATTTGAGTACAGAAACTATGGTAAGTCACAAAATGTATGGTACAGTAAGTCACGGGTTTACATGCAGGCGTTTTATGTATCGGGCATAAGATAAATTTTTCAGTTTTTATTAAGCCGGTCTTGTGGCATACTGTACCTAGAAGGAAAAGTACCTACTTAAGTAATTGTTTATTTAGTTATAACATATTGTATAATTTCTTATCATTGCTCATTGCCTTAATTTTGAAGGAAGCAATCAACAAATACTAAATTGAATGCAAGACAAAGAAAAACCAATTGAACAATTTAAGTATATAAAGTAAAATTAAAGAAGGGAATCAAATAAATCAAAACATGGCCACCACCAGTGATTGAATTGTATTGCATTGCATTCATATATTATAATAACATAAACAGCGGCAGCACCAGCGCCTGCTGCCCCCGCCGCCCCGGCCCCCGCAGCACCCGCAGCTGCCCCCGCCCCCCGCGCGGCTCCTGCCTCCGCCCCCGCCCCAGCCCCGGCAGAGCATGGCAGGGTATATGCCAGTCCAATGGCCAGACGGTTGGCCGAATTGAAGCAAATTAGACTTGGTGGTATGTATTGTTTTATCTGTTGTTGCTTTAGTACAGGACTAATGTTACAAAGAGGTAAAGTTTGTAATGCATCAGGTGTGAAGTAATTTTAACAATAAATTGTGTATACTTATGGGTAAAAGTGTATTCTTGATTTTTCAGTAAGTTCCATAAAAATATTTATATTGTTGGGAACTATAATAGAATCCAAATATAAAAGAATTTGCAATACATTTTGAGGGATTATATCTAATAATAATTACAGTATTATAAACCATTCATTTGACCTATACTAAATACTTTACAATATGAAAATATATGTTTGTATATTTTCATATCACAAAAGGAAATTATGAAGTTAATTATCTAAAGATGTGTTATATAACACATCTTTATACACATACATATGTATATATGTCCTCTTTACTATGCCTTTAAACATGACAACACAATGAAGAATATGTATCAAAAGCTATTGAATTATTTAAAAAAAGTGAAATATTAAGTAATATATAACATTATTGCATAAACTAACAAACGCAAAGAGCCCTGACATGCAACCCCTCAACAGGGCAAGGGTCAGGCCTGTATGGGTCACTAAAGAGTGGTGATCTCGCAGCGGCGGCAGCCGCAGCGCCGGCGGCCCCGGCCTTTGCACCTCCACCCCCCACTCCCGGGGCAACATTCGTGGATATCCCCCTCAGTGGCATGAGGGAGACTATTGCCAAGCGACTTTCTGCAGCAAAACAAACAATACCCCACTATCAGCTGTCTGCTACGGTGAATGTTGAGAAGTTACTGGCTATGAGAAAGGGGGTCAATGAACGGTTGGCTAAGGAGAAGTCAGATGTTAAGGTATGTTTATTTGCCTATTATATATGTATGTACATGTGTCTCTTCCTAGTTGTTTCATTCTGATCATGGTCATCATTTTGTTGTTGTGACCCCACTCATTTTACAAAACGCCTCCAATCCTTACTAGTGGTTGCATTTCTTGCACATTTATGCAGTGGGATGAATATGATAAGTGTATAAGTATTATGGAATGTGATAATGTGGTGTGTAATCATAGATATTTTGATGTGTCGTTTTTTAAAACCTCACGCAAAACTACTGGTCAAATTTTGACGAAAATGTTGGGGTTACAGCGATGATTGGATTTAGACAGTACTAACAGGCTCATCCTCGCTTCGCTCGGGATCGCCTTTAGAAAAACAAAAACAAATTATCCCACGGGAATCGTACATTTTTCCGGGATTAAAAATAATCTCTGTGCCAAATTTCATCCAGATCCGTTCAGCCGTTCTGGCGTGATTGAGTAACAAACATCTATTTAAACATCCAAATATCTAAACTTTCACATGTATAAGAATATTGTATTCAGCCCTTTTAACGTCCCACTGCTGGGCACGGGCCTCCCGTCAGTACGAGGGGGATCAGGCCATAGTCCACCACGCTGCCCAAGTGCGAGTTGGCGGACTTCACATGTCTTTTAAAAACTTGCTAGGTTCTCTCAGACATGCAGGTTTCCTCACGATGTTTTCCTTCACCGTAAGGCAAGTGGTAATCAAGTTAGAAATGATTCGCACATGAAAATATCCTGAGGTGCGAGACCCGGGATTTGAACCCGCTTCACTCGGTTTCCCAAGCGAGCGCGTTACCACTGGGCTACCACTGCTTACGTATAAAAATAATAGTATAAGAAAAAAATAGATTTCATCACAATGCAGAGCACAAATTATTGTGTTTAATTGGAAAGAGAATTTGCAGTTTTTGGAAATTATTTCATGACGTGATTATTTAAAAAACATGCGTTTATGCTTATAAAAATATATATTAAAGAAGAAGAAGAGGAAGATACACATTAAAAAAAAAAAACACTTGTTTGTTTTTTACATAATAACATGAAAGTCATGGTATAAGTAAATGATTTGTTTAAGGTTATATTATTTAAGTCATATATTTAAATATTTAATTAAAATAGTATAATTTTATTATAGGTTTCTGTGAACGACTTCATTCTGAAGGCCGTAGCGGCGGCGTGCAAGCGCGTGCCCGCCGTCAACTCGCATTGGATGGAATCATTCATTAGACAGTAAGTTTGTAGTTATGATAATTTATAAATCATGACATAGAAAAGAAATTTATTTACTTATAAGATTTTTTAAACTAGTTAAAATTTAAGGATTTGGCAAACTCATTTTTTTCCATGTTCATCAAATTCTTTTTTATTCTATAATAAAGACGCAAAAGATTCTTCGTATTAATATCTATTGACGTGTAAGAATGTTATTCTAAGGATTAGGGTTTTTGTTCTGGTTAATAATGAATTATCTCCAAAGAACGCAAATATTAAATATTAGATAATTTACTTTATACTTGATTGAGGAGAAAAATGTAATTTAACTAAATACATAGTATAATTGCATTTGATGCCCCAAAAGCATCAATTTTTGTTAAAATTTGTACAACCTTTTAGAAAAAGATTAATAATTAAGCTTAAAAAATGGAAGTTTGGACTTTAAGCAGATAAATCCTACGTAACCTAATCTCTTAAAAACGAGTAAGAGTCTCCTACAAAAAAAAGTTTATTATAATTGTTATTTTCCACCACTCAATAGATATTCCAATGTGGACGTGAGTGTGGCGGTGGCGACACCGACTGGTCTGATCACACCGATCATTTTCAACGCGGATTCGCGCGGCATTCTAGACATTTCTACTAATATGAAGGAACTCGCTAACAAAGCGAAGGAAGGACGCCTTCAACCTCAGGAATATCAAGGGGGAACCGTCACCGTATCAAATCTTGGAATGTTTGGTGAGTTCAGTGTTTACTTAGTAATTATTTTAGTTATTGAGTCTTTCCGTTAAGAAAGTCTCGGTTACAGCGTGGAGTTGGGAAGTTGGCTGTTTCAACTCCGTGCCTCACTGGTCGTGTCCATTTGTTTTCTATCTAATCTAATAATAATATCTCCTGCGCTGGCTAGTCTCAGTGAAATTAGCCGCCATGGTCGAAACCGGCCAGTAGGATATTACTTGTCTAAAGACTGGTCTACAGTTAGAGTGATAACGCCTATCATCCTCAAAGAGGCGAAAGTTTAACCTTGGAATACTGGGTAGGTATATAACGTATGTATATAAGTCCTTCTGATCGGTTACGGTCACAAGAAACTTTCATAGACTATTCATGCACAGAAGACATTATAATTAAATGCCTCATTGGTCTAGTAGTGAGTTTATAATGCCGGGTTTGAATTGCGAGGACAATTAAGAAGAGGTTTTCTGTCGAAATAATTCTAAGAAGTATGAGAAAGTTGCCAGTGTTGCAACACTTTTGCCATGGAGAACATTTACATTGGACAGTCTTTGATCCTGTGCCTCATCTCTATCTGATTGTATCGCTGTTTATTTTAACTATGAGAACGAGAGAATCGAGAGTGCAGTTGGTTAGCGCGCTCGATGCGGTACCCATCATCGATTTAGAATTTTTTATTTTGTAACATTGAAAACGATTTGGATTTAACAATAAAAGGAATGCTATAACATAGTCTACGCTTACTATTATAAAGAGGAAATACTTGTAATTTTGTATGTTTGTAATGAATAAACTCAAAAAGTACTGTACTGATTTATATAAAATTTGGTAAGAAGATAGTTTTAGACCTTGGAAAGGACAATCCCTTAAGGGGGTGATAATGGGGATGAAATGAAAGTTTATATGGGGAATCAATCTAGGGACGAACCCGAGCGAAGCGAGGGTGAGTCGTTTGCTTAAAATAATATTTGGTAAGCTAAAGAAATTCCGATGTAACTAATAAGAAGGAAGTACTTACTAAGAAGTCAGTTATAAAAACTGATTGTGTTCTATTTTAAGATTAGTGATTGTATGTGATGTTGTAAAGTGATTTTTTAATTTGATAAGCGCTGATAACAATAAGTGTATGTCACAAGATTTTATTATCATGACTGCATAATATTTCCGCACATATAATGTGGATTACTAGAAAAGATTTTTTAAATAATTTTATTGTTTTAGTTATGAGTTAATATATTAAAATCCAATTCCATATATAGGTGTTTTATCTCGTATATGATTGGACGGTACTATTTCGGGCTAATATTTTGCCTGTCTCTGATAGGTGGTGAAATCTGTCGAAATATATTATTTTATAAAAATGTATAATATATAGAAAATCGTTTGAAACAACATTTTCTCTTTTTTGTTATATGATTTCTACAATAACTGATAACCGCAGAGGAATAACTATGCGCAAAATTGTTTAAATTTTAAATTCAGAATTTAAAATAAAAAAAAATATATTCTCTTTATAAATGAATATATTTGTCTGTATCTGTAGGCATCACAATGTTCAACGCGATCATCAACCCGCCCCAGTCCCTCATCCTGGCGTGCGGCGGCGTGCAGGAGATCGTCATTCCCGACAAGGATGAGCCACAAGGGTATGTTTTATATCTTACACTAGGAGGTTTCACTCCAAGCTCGGCTCAGATGGCGCTACCAGCGCATACCGTATTTTTCGATCTTAAATTTGATTTTACAAAACTTATTATTCTTTATTATACTAAATTATTGTATAATAATAAACGAGTCTGTCAAAATAGGCGGCATTGAGGTTTTCGTCGTTTGCTTATGCGCTTGTAGCACCACCAACGGTTATAACTCGCAGTGGGACCTAATTTCTTCATTGTTTTGATATTCTGATTATTACAATTGTGAAAGTTTGTTTGTGTTTGTATGTTTGTTACTTTTTCAAACTAAAACTGCTGGATTGATTTTGATGATATTTATTTCATATATAGACTATGACTTGTAGTAACACATAGGCTACTATTAGTCATCTAGTAACTATATAGTTTATATTCTTTTGGATTCAAATTTTATAATATAAATTTTTATTTATGAATAAAAAATATATTTGTTTAAAAAAGAAAAAAAAAATATAATATTTTTATTTAGTAAAACTTTGTTACTTATTGAAGAAAAATCCACCCAGTTCCTTATGGACAAGGAGAGAAAACAATGATATATATTTTACTAATAGCAGAAGCTCACAAGATTGTGGATGATTGAATATGTTTTACTCCTTAACGCTGTAAGTACCAAAACGGATTTGAGTGACACTTAGATAAGAGAAAAGCGTCCATACAAGATATAATCTGGTTTAAGACATAGGCCATATTTATGAACCTACCACGGAGTTGGAGCTGAAGCCAGTAACTAGTTTTAAATATTTTAAATAAAACTCAAAGACTAGACTAGACTAAGAGAGTTCAAAAGCATGTGAAACGTTGGGAACCAAAAACCAAATTAATCCGAAAAGATAGTTTTATTTGAGACGTCAAATATTCGTAACTCTAAGAAAGTACTTTTTTTAATTATCATATAAATTATTATAATATGTAATATGAATTAATTATTTTGATGTCCAGTTTCCGTCTCGCAAAGTTCATAACATTCACCGCGTCGGCCGACCACAGGGTGATCGACGGCGCGGTCGGCGCGCAGTGGATGAAGGCGCTCAAGGAGAACCTCGAGGACCCCGCAAATATCATACTGTAATATTGTACACATCAACTATTTACTGTCATTAGATTCTCCTAGCGGCTGTTTTTGGAACTAATTAAGAAAAAAAAGTT
The DNA here is from genome assembly GCA_033884665.1 of Argynnis bischoffii washingtonia. Classification (NCBI taxonomy): domain Eukaryota; kingdom Metazoa; phylum Arthropoda; class Insecta; order Lepidoptera; family Nymphalidae; genus Argynnis; species Argynnis bischoffii. The sequence continues at coordinate 8,940,405 of CM066624.1, read as the reverse complement.
GGCCGTCACAGAACGCCCGGCAGATGTGAAACATCTATGTTAATATTATAATTCGTAATTAATAAAACAATATAACGAAATATGGAGTAAAATAAATATATATTATGAAGAAACTAAGTATATAGTATACGCGCGCGCACACACAAGGCAGTTATGTCGTTTGCCATCACGGCATATGAGGTTTTACTGTAAAGGTGCGCCAATAGATGAATCACATTTTAAAATAATTCTGATTAATTTATTATCTGTGGTCTTTGACCTTCATACTTTTATATAATGTTTAATAAACATTAAATAGTTACTGTGTTGTTCCAAGTTAGTTCCGCGATTTGCCAATAGAGAATCTAATGGCTCCATCTTAGTAGCTCCAAAATGGTATGCGATGTTTGATTATGTTGACTGCCTGTTAGTTTAATGGAATACTGCTGGTGTTGAAATGATTGTTTCTGAAATAATTGAATTGTTCTCGTAGTGTTTTGGAGTTACTAGCTTTACGTTTTAAGCATACGAATTTCAATGTAGTTTGCTGAATGAAATTACCGATATATAATTAAAATTACAAATATATGATACTGCCTTGTTATAATAAATAATATGTATTTTCCAGAGTAAGAAGTGAACACGTTATTTAAATCGATATGAGATCTCAGTTATCGAGATTTTTATAATCGATTTTTTTTTCTTTTGTATTCATACTCGTATATATTGCAGATGCGCTAGAAATTAACTGAATCAAAAATCGATTCGGCAAATTATAATGAAATCGATATAGCTGCAATATCTTTCGATTTCATGATATTAAATTATGAAGATTATTTGAATTTTTAATTAATGCGAGGCATGTAGTTGTAAGAGCACATTTGTAATAAAATATTTACATAAGGAAATAGTGAATTTTTTATAGATGACCACAGTTTGAAGGAAGTGCTGTAACATTTTGAGGGGTTATTTATTTATTTACATAGTAACATTAAGGACGATGAAAGAATCAAAGTGTTAAATATAAATCTTTTTACAACCAAATTTTAACTTATGTTGCTAGCTGTTTGTGTTGCACTAAGAAGAATTAGTACGCCATTTTTTAATTGTACCCGCTGAAAAATTTACCTATTTTGTCTAAGATATATTGTTTTCCTGCCACCTCGACAAAGTCGTGTGGAAGGAGTTTCGTATTCAAATATTTAAAATAATATTTGTTATTATTCTATTATTATTATTTGTATAGTTTTTTTTTGGAGTAGAGATCTATTTGTATTCATGTTTCTTTTGAAATTACTATTTTATGTAAATCACTGGCTGTAGTTCGATGTAAATATTCGAATGTTGCGGAACTACATATTTGTTACCATCTATTGTCTTTGGTAAATGATTATATGGACGTTAGTAAATATATATTATTTATAAATAAATAAATTTTTTTGTTTTTTTTTTCTTATACATTGTTAAGGGAATAAAATGAGAGTTCTACCAACCTTTTTAAAAGTAAAGTATAATAAGATATATAATACTCGTAATTAGGGTTTTTTTTATAAATTTATTTCAAAAATACTCATAAACAAGACTATTTTTAAAGTATGCACAAAAAAATTGTGAATTCATTTTTCGATATCAATATTTTTTAATTTAAAATGACTGATCAAAGATATTTCCTGTTACAAAGTAAACGCGAAATATTTAACTAAATAGAGTAAATGCAAAAAAGTTTCTATATTAATTAAGGACATTTGAAGGGTCATGGCCGAATACATTTGTTACAGTTGCGTGCGAAAAAATAAGGAGGGCGCGTCACGTAGCGCCTGCCACGCGCCCGAAGTGAACTAATTCTATTATTTATTTTATGGGTAATTTCATTTGACGTTAATTAATGAAATGTAATTAATTTAGTTAGTATTTTTTGTAGATTAGTATTTTTTTAATATTTTCAATTTCGATAATGATCATAAATCTTAGAAATCATTTCGTATGTTGGTTTTTATACACTAGTATTTTATACTAGCGATTTAATCTCGCTTCGTTCTGGGCGTTCCTAGGTGCCTAACAGTAGTATATGTGTTATTAGAGCGTGGATGTATTATCGCAGTGAAAAATTCCAGGCGTTATTGGAATAAAGAATAGCCTATACAATTCGGCGGTGTTGTAGATTCCTCTTAGTAATGAAATAGATAAATTTTCAGAATCAAATTAGTAGTTTGAGAGATTAACTCCTATATCTGAAATGACACACTTTACTTCTTTATAAAATTATTGAAGAAGTGTAAAAACACGCAAAATATAACTTTTTTTTATATAACGTCCATTTTGTTAAACATCGGTATCTATCTTTATAATCAAAATATGTAATACATCCATGTACCTGAATATGAGGATACCTAGTCTATTAATTTCTCTATAACTAGCTCCAGTGGGATTTTGTCACAAGCTTGAAGCAGGACATGAGAAAATCTTAATCATTAAATACACATTATGCTGTATAATTGTCTCATTTTTGAATTCTGTTGCTTGTATGTAAAACATATCTAAAATAATGTTATGAAGAGGTAGAGTTTGTTTGTTTGAACGCGCTAATCTCAGGAATAATTAATCCGATAAAAAAATCTTTTTGCATTAGATAGCCCGTTTATTGAGGAAGGCTATAGGCTATATATATTCATGCTACCCAAGGGATCGGAGCAGTAATCATAAATGTCAACAAATCAGGCAGACTTCCATACATTATTACTAATAGCATAAAGCCAAAGTTTTTTTTTTGTAGTTTTAGCGCGAGCGAAGGCCTCGCGCCTTGCAGTAAGTTATAAAAGTACGACTTCGACTTTCGGACCCTTGGTTGACTGTTTTGTTACACTGGTGTAACTACTTCGAGCATATCTATGACCGGTGATTACACTAATGTAACAACCTAGCATACCAGTGTAACAAAACAGTGTAACCATGGGTCCAAACTCGACTTTTAGCCGTCATAAAAATACACGCTGAGAATTAATGTATTCTTAATAATGTCTCAAATGTCTCAAAATATCCAATCTGTTACTGCTTTAAAAGCATAATTAACGTCTATTTCAAATATATATTTTATTTAGAATCAAGAAGAAATATATAAAATGGCAAATAGTACGATAGGCGTAGAGTCAGAAACAGAAACAACTGCCAAGACGGCTAAGGAAGTTCCTGTCGTCCAAGACCAGGGTCTATTTAAACATGCAACTGGTGATGTTTACGATGGCTTCTTCGAAGCTAAGAAAAAGGATAGAAGTGTTAAAATGCACGGTAATATATTTTATTATTATATTTTAATATGATTTTTTAACTACATTCGGTTTGCGACTCTGCTCCTGTTTTATGTTGATAAATCTATACTAATATTATAAAGCTGAAGAGTTTGTTTGTTTGTTTGATTGTTTGTTTGGTTGAACACGCTAATCTCAGGAACTACTATTCCAATTTGAAAAATTCTTTTTGCAATAAATAGCCCGTTAACTGAGGCTATATATCATCCCGGGAAATGTACGGTTCCCGTGGGATAGATTTGTTTTTGTCTAGGGACGAACCCGAAGCGAAGCGAGGGTGAGTCGCTAGTATAAATATAATAGAACTGGGAAATGGTATCTTGCGTACCCTATATGATATTTTATTTATAAATAGCTATCATGGGCGTCGGGAGGAAGGTGCAAGGAGGTGCACTTGCACCCCCCTGCCATGAAGTAAAATTTATAAAAAAAAGTAAAAGAAATAAAATTGTATTTGTAAAATCCCTGTTTAAATTTAGACATCTATGAAAAAAGCTTATAAATAAGATGTAAATGAAAATTATAAAGTCATTAAAGATTAGCTGTAAAATGTGAAGAAGCAGATGCACCCCCCTGGAAATGCTTATGCCGCCGCGCCACCCTGGTACCTATAAAAATAAAATTATAATAATAAAAATTCTTTACTTTATATCCAAAAGAAGAGAATGTATAGTACCTGCCTATATAGAGAGAGTAGATTCGTGCTGGTTTTTCGGGGGTGTGCACGTTGATACATGACATACATGACGTTGATACACATACATGACTTACACATTATGTATTTTCATTGTAAACGGATGGATGGTTTGAAATTAATACTTTATAAATAAACAGAAATTATATTTCTAATAATATAGATTCTGAAAAGCTAATATTTCAATGGATAATATACTGTTGCAGTTTACAATATGGTAAATAGGTGCTTTCTAAAAACAAACATTGAAGATAGAATTGGTAGGATTATAGAATACCAATTAATGTTACTTCATTACGGTTCTTCATCTATTATAGAAATCGTAAACTTTAATCCCTACTCTGTAAGAACCCTAACTTAATTTTTTTTTCAAGTATGAATAAGAGAACTCATTTGCTAGTGGAAGCGGGTTGATTTAGCCTTTCCGGAGATGGAGTACAAACAGACAGATTGACAGACAAAAATTAAGTTAGCTATTAAATTAAAAAAAAAATTGAAATCTTAAAACTATATATAAATTATTATCTAGAATAATATCACAAGGTGTTGGCCGAATTTCATTAAAATTCTAAAACATTTTACTTAATTTTAATGTCAATTGTTTACAAACAAAATTAACAAAGAGTCTATACTTCTATAGGTTTTAAATTTAAGAACCACTCAAGCATTACAAAACGTTTTTGTCTTTCATCATGGAGCTTAATGGAGTGTACGGCCATCCATTCCGTACAGACATCATGCTTGACGTCACGCTCTGATTACTTGAAGCGATCTTTTATTTCCTATTAAGAGCACTGTTTTAAAGTGTTATCATGTGAATTTGGTCTATAGCAATAAGTATAAAGTGTATAAAGTAAAAATAATAGCGCAGACACATGTATGAAGACGTTTTTATATCATTACTAGCGACTCTCCCTCGCTCCGCTGGGGTTCGTCCCTACTTACGTTTTAACGTTTAGTATAGATTTCTCAGAGATGAGATATTTCTCGGCAGTAAAAAGAATCGTATACCTATATTGACCCGGATAACCAGCTATCATCATACCAATTTTCATAAAAAAATCCCTCCAGTGGTGCGGTCACAGATAGACAGACAGACAACAATTCTAAAAACTATAGATTCGACTTCTGTATCAATAATAATATCTATTTCAATAAGATTTTCCAAAAAATATTTAGTAATGTACAGATTCGGCTTGGTTACAATTTTATTATATGAAAAGATAAATACCAAATTAGACATTTTAATCTAGTTTACTTATATAGTTACTTTATAATTTACCTTATTACTACAATATCATTATAACAAGAAGTTATTATATTATTCCTTATAAAAACTTAAAAAAAAAACCGACTTCCAGGCACTGAAAAGTAAAAAATAACTAAACGGGGGTTTCCACTTAATCAGATATTTTCGAAGTCGGTGTGCTTTGATTTGTATTGGCTGGCACCGACTTCGAAAAAATCTGATTAAGTATCTATTCTAAATGGAAACTCCCGTTTAGTTATTTTTTACTTTTCAGTGCCTGGATTTCGTTTTTTTTTTTAAGTTTTTATTTTTCCATTTTTAGTGTAGACGTTTCATCAATACAAATTAATCAAGCCCAAACACCAGGTAATTGCTGTAAATCGTTGAGGAGTTCCCTCGACTATCTTTCGGGTCCATCATCAGATCGACTCCAGGACTTCATTAAATAGTAGTGCTTTAAAATACCTAATAAAAATGTTATCAAACGCACTAGTCGCCGCTACAATTTTCGAAAGTTCCCCTCGATTTCTCTGGGATCCCATCATCAGATCCTGGTTTCCTTATCATGGGACCACTCTTGGGATATCTCCTTTCCAACAAAAAAAGAATTATCAAAATCGGTTCATAAACGACGAAAAAATCTGCGAACAAACATATGTAAAAATATATATACATATATATATATATATATATATATATATATATATTTATGCCTCCTCCTTTTTTTGGAAGTCGGTTAAAAAGTAACTTAAAAAGTACGTATGTACTCACTCGTACGAAATCGGCTTTATCTAAATTCGAAATCCCTTCATCGTTTCGTAAAAAAAAGTAATTTTTCTCACTATTAAATTTTGTAAAGGCCTCGTATATCTTATAATAAAGGGGTAACGATCTCAATTAAGATGTAAACGATGTAATTATGTGTGCTCCAGTCCGCTGATCGAGAGCGTTGTTTTTTTCATTTTACAATCATCACACGTTGTGTGTCGATATGTTTAAATTAAGATCAGTGTTCGTTCATCATTGTAATATAAAAACAATAGATTAGTCAATCACAATTTATTTTTTATTATTTATCAGGGCCAGGTACGTATACAACGGCAGAAGGGGACATATACTCTGGAACTTGGGACGCTGATCGCCTTGGTGCTAATGAAGATGTAAGCGTTGCATTTACTGATGGCTCTAAATATGAAGGCCCTTTCAAAGATTGGTGTTACAGCGGCTTGGGAAAGTACTTGTACCCAGACGGTAGTGTTTTAATGGGCAATTTTAATGAAAATATGCCAATTGGCGGTTTGACTCTAATCGACCCTAATGGCCATGTTTGGCTTGGCAAGGCAGAGCAGGGCTTCGGATGGTTCGACCCTGTCAATCACTTTTACGACATGCTAGAGAAAACTAGAGAAAGTAAAATTAGGAGGCCTCGAGGTACGTTGGAGCCGATAGCCAAATCAACTACATATTTCAAAAATGTAAACTCTGTAAAAGTTTAATAATACATAATATGTTGTACTAAGTTCGTTTATTCAGATTTTGAATTATATAGATTCTTACTAAATCAATGTAATAAAGTGATGATTTTTTGTGTATTATAATAAATTTTTGGAATGTAGAATTTTAAACAGTGTTATGACATAGTACAAAAACAATAATATATATGTACATATTTTACTTTATCTGTATATAGATATATTTTAAATAGAATTAAAGTAAGTATCATGTTTTAAAAAGGATGTAATTTAAAATTTTTGATTCTACAATGTTTATATATTATACCTATAGCCTGATCACTTTATTAAATTTTATAGCTTTGGTCCAGGTAATGTAATTTTAAAATCACATGCCATGATAACATAACGGTATACAAGTTCTATGGCCCCCGTACTATTTAACGCACCTTTAACGTGACAGGAAACGGCCATCCAAAATGCATATTAAAATGAGCACAAGGTATAAGTACCTAACTTCCGTCAACAGGATCGTCGAATTAACATGGATCCAATTGCTAAAGTAAACATAAGAGGCACTTAAGATTTATTAATAAACTAGCAACTCACCCTCGCTCCGCTCGGGTTCGGCTCTAGGTATGTTTTAACGGTTAGTATAGATTACTCAGAGATGAGATATTTTCCCGCAGTAAAAGTATCCTATATGTTCACCCGGATCATACCATCATACCAAATTTATCAAAATCTGTCAAGTGATTTTCTCGTGGCGCGTTTTCAGACAGACAGACATTTAAAAATATATATCGTAATTTCATTTTTAATTCTTTAGATATTTTATACACAATGTTTACGTTTATAGAAGTATGTTATATACTGCAATTATAAGTTTGAAAAAAAAGACACTTAAGAGTTTTTTATCTGAATTTTAAAGACCTATTTGTAGATATCGCTTTACGTTATATTACGTTATACGCTTTTGTAGACTTAATTTAGATAGGTACATGTATGGATTGCCAATACAATTTTTATATTTTGTAATTTGATTGGAAAATTGTATAGCGGTTAACATGAGACACCTATCTTCAAGTAAAAAAGTTGTGATGTATGGACAAACGAACAGACGGATAGTCGAACACGACGAAATTAAAGCTTTTCTTCCTCTCTATCGACGGTAAGCTTTAAATGGAGTCAGACCAAAACTCAGCCACTGTGTATCGTGGCATCTATAAGCTCCTGTAAGTTGAAGGTAGAAGGTACGGAACTCTAAAAAGCTCAGTTAAAATGATAGGTAAATTTACAAACTGATAAAAGCTTACAGACTAACTGACTAATAAACAAAATCGATCGAATGTTTTATATAAACAAAAGGTTTCGGATAATTGTGAAATGACTTGTAAAGTGCTAAGTACTGTTACTTAACCAGTTAAGGATACATTTGTGACATTTTAACATTTGAACCCACTTGCAGTAACATAAGTGTACTATCGAATACAAATGTCAAGTGGCATGTTACGCGAAGGGACATTCATGACTGAACTACTTGCCTATATAATTAGATATGGATCTGTTGATGATAATATAATTAAAAGTTTTTTTATATATTATTTATTTAGTAAAATTTTTGTACGAAAGGTACTAAATATCATCTTAGTAATTCAAGGCAAAAAAGTCTTATGGTGAAGAAAAATATGGTGGGAAAGCCTGTATGTTTGAGAGAACATAGCAAGTTTTCGAAGGTCATGTGAACGTCACGTCTAACCACACTAGATCTGATTGACTGATCCCTCCATTTTGAAGGGAGATCTGTGCCCAGAAGTGGGACGTTAAAAATGGTCTGAATACAAAGCCATAACAAATTAGATTGCTTAAAACATAAATATATCTATAAGTTGTATTATTTTCTTTATATAATTAATTGCTAATTTTAACAGGGATTCCTATTTCCTAGTTAGAAATTACTGTTTAAGGGTCATATACCAATGTAAGTAATACAAATATGTATCTATATATATTTATCTATCTACGATAAAAACGGGAATCTAACACCCAACCATCCGTAGACTAAAATCGTTGTTAAAATTCCTGACAGCTGTCCATTGTTTTGTAATTAAAAAAAAAACTGAAATAGGAAGCTTATTCTATTTAAGCTTATACAATGGATTGTTCCATGCCTAGTTAAAAATTTAAGGATGAGACGGGGTCATTAAAATTTGCACGTGAACGTTAAAAAGGTTCTACATATGTATATGACCTTTATTTGGATATAATGATGCAATTTCTGTCATCTATAAGGAATAGCAAATGGGCAGTCGCCCACTAATAAAAACGAATGACTGTTTTGGCATTGAGTGTACGCCCACTGCAAAGCTCGGTAACTATCAAAAACACCTTGTGACTATGTTAAATTCTTAAATAATAAATTTTTACGCTTTCTTGTCTTAGTGCAATCAAGTTTAACAATATACTTTTCAATATTCATTATTCAAAGTATCAGTGTTGCAGTAACTATACAAAAACAGTTGTGTAATTTACTCTAACGATTAATAAATATTTACTTTAACATGCAAAGAAAAAGTTGAGATAATGCAGTGAAAAGTTTCATAAGAGTTAGATAAACAGATCATGGTTTTGAAATAAAATCTTCTTTGTTGATAACGCTGAAAGTGTGTTATCAGGCTACTGTAATTAATTCACGCAACGTACACAATCTGAATAAGCTTACGTTCATTCACTACGAGAAGCAACACGTTTAATGCTCTACGTTCAATGAAGCTCATCTATGAGTGATGTAGAGTCGCTTATAGTGAACGTTCATTGTATAGAGCCGTGTATTTTCTTTCGCAGTTTCCGTTGACGTAATATGTAAGCGGCAACAGGTCGCAATACCTAGAGTAGATTAGATGTTCGGCAGATGTCGACTGAAAGAGTCGTTGGTGCGAGCGCCGTGAGCGCTTCGCACGCACCTTCCCTTATCACGTTATCAGCTCTTATCAATTACTCATCGCGAATATCGCGTTACAGTTGATACACTGCAAATACCAGTGATTAGTTTGCAACCGATCATGATCGACAGATTTATTGTGTTCTCCTTGTTTTATTTGTGCAGTTTTATTATTGTCGGATATGTAACTGGTCAGGGTAAGTTCCATATGGTATTTTGTTTTTCAGATATTCCGATAAGATTGTGTATGGGAAATGAGTAATGGAAATTGTGATATTGTAGTAATATTTGTAATAGCACAGTCCATTTGAAATATTTTCTTTCTGCTTATTATATCGCTAATCGTGATGATCCTTTATGTTGTTTTATAATATATGTCCCCTATTGGCTTTTTTATTTATTATTATATGTATGTACTTTATCGTATAAAATACTTGGATAAATTATCACGATGATATCATAATACTGCTATTATAAGTCAGTTCCCATTTTCTTAGATAAAATTTAATATGCAATAAATACAGATGAACAAACAAAATAAAAACTTTTTATAAATGCATATATTCAAACAAATTATTTTGGGGTCTAAAAATAAAACTTAAAAAACTTACTTATCTATAAATTATACATCTATAAATGAAATGCATGTAAATTTTCAAATAGAAGCTTAATTAAAATGAAAGCTAATGCATTAAGATTAATCTTCATAATTAAGCTAAGTCATTCCTTATCAGTCCATAAGGCGCATCTCGCTTCAAAAGGAAAGATTTATTTTGACTTAAAATTAATGTATACAAAAATAGCATTACAGATGCTCGAACCCACCTGTTACATTAGCATTCTGAAATAGAAAATATTCTGAATAAGAATGACAGTTTTATTTACAAGATAGACGCGCCCGTTCACATTTGTACGGGTTTAAATATCCATGCCAGATTTAGAAGAATTTAATATGAAATGAAAATTTATTACACACGCTTAAAATAGTTTATCAAGAAATTCCGAATAAAATGTAATGAATGTGTTAAAATATCTATAGGTTCATTTTTTTTGTATGAATATAATGCAACATAGAAGTACCTAGGGGTAGGGTAGAGTATATTTTTTATCAGTGGATAGCAATGATATCAAAATTTTGCGATTTCCCATGCCATATTTACCAAGATTATGTGTCTGTTACAGCAAACAAACTATTTAATCTTATTAAGTAAACTAACGCCTTATTAATCGGGCAAATATTTTTATAGCTTTAACACGTTATATCTGAAAGCCATGAAGGTTATTCTTGAGATCTTAAATGGATATTTTTTCAAGTTTTCTCACATTACTAAATATTCATTTTATTTTAATTGGAATATTTTTACTTTAAAGTTTACCTTAATTATATTCATCTGTTCAGATGGGATATAAGTCGGGCTTTATACCTACGATGAACATTACTGTACTGCCTGCCGTTCGGTATACTTTACAACATGCAAGAGAAAAGCTCTGCTTAAAATTACACGTTGATAAAACAACCAGTACTAAGATAGAACTTTCGCATTATCAAACGCCGACATTTTTTCTAAATTTCTGGCCCACGATGAAACTGTCGCATATACATTGAAGAGATAAAAAAATATTAGCAATATGTGTCCTAAAGTGTGACATTCGCGAGATATTTGGGGATAAAGACCGCCATGTGAGAATTATGACAAACATAAAAATAAACTTATTAAGTGATGATAACATAAATTTCTTCAAGTATCTATGTATTTTTAAAAGAAATTAAAACTAATAGCATAAAAAAGTGTTTCATTTGCGATACAGCTTAGTAATTCATTTAATTTATTTTAATGTGTCGAACCAAATAATTTGTTAATTATGTACAAAGGTCATAGTTTACGCCAAAATATAAATTATTGTGATAATCCATGTAATGTAATAATAATATTGGTACGTAGGAAACGTGTACTGTGTACAATTTTCAGCTAAGTCTATTTTAAGACTGCCTACATGATTCTATTTAACTTGAAAACATAGATATTTATTTACGACAAGAAGCGAGAATTGACGTTAATCAATTTCCGCTTTAGGAAACTATTTATTTTAAGTCATATGAAAAGTAAGAATATTAAAAAAAGCTTTCTTGCAATAATAAGTTACTACGTTCACTTTAGGATGTTACGGTTATATATTGGTAATTATACCAATAAATTGTGCCTTGATTCCTAGTTAAAAATTCTAATTGAAATTTTATGATGACTTCAGATCAATCTAAAGCAGGAAATTACAAAATAGCGTAACTAAGATGGCGTAAACTAGAGCATTCCCAATTTTGAAGCGCTACTAACTTATCTTATGGTATGTTTATTCCAAAAGAAGCTTTGATTTTAAACAGATGCAAATTCCGTCCGTGGTCGATACACCTGAATAAATTATATTTGTTTTATTTGTTGTAAGAGCGTTCACGCAATAAAGAAATTAAACAGGCTTAACGTCGAATCTCTAATCACAATAATTAAGTGATCTTTTGACCGACTTGAAAAAAGGAGACGCTACTGGTTAATAATTTTTGTATGTCAATATATTCCTGAATTGATTTGATTTTTAAGGAATATTTTACAAGTATGGACCCTTATAAAATTCAATTTAGCTACTTTTAAATTTAAAGTAATTTTGAAGTCAGTATATTTTTAATTACATCTAACTTTTTTAACTTAGTCAAGAATTTTCTGTTAGTCAAGGTTTTTCTAAATATTATTAGTGGTCATATAACATGTCGATCTTCTATACCTTTTACCAGTTCTCTATTTAGCAAGAATTATTATGGAACGTCAACCCGTTTCAGTTGTGATGAGATGATTTTTAGTTAATTTTAACCAAATTATTATTAACTTCTAAATCGTAGTATGGTTTGGGACAGATTAATCTACTTCAGCCTTTAATTTCCATTGACATCAAATAATGATAACGCCCACGTCTTACAACACACTAAGTACCTTACTAATACTAAACATACAGTATTCAAGGACTTGATAATATTTTACCAACAAGCATTAGTGTAAACTAATTATACGCTAAATTGGCTATTTGACAGTTTTCGGAAAGATATTTTAAAACATACGTAGGTTCATTTTATACCTCTTCAATTATTTTTTTCTGAATAAAAGCGTTATTTATTCGGAAAAAAATATATTAATCTTTCAGTAATTTGAAAGTCGCGCGAAAACAGCACATCACGTGACATTCCTGGCTGTGACGTCATATCTCAATAAACTAAGTAAAGCTAACTACGATGCATGGAGAATATAACATGTTATATATTTTCCATGCTACGATGCTCCAACTCTTAAACATATTTTAAGCTAAAAGTTTACAGCTTTTTCATTGGCAAGCTCATATAAGTTAATATATATTTAGAATATAAATATTTTTTATGAAAATGACAAGCTACAAGACGTGTGCCGTACCTATGTGTAAAAGTTCTACAATTAAATGTATGTATGTATTCAGCCCTTTTTAACGTCCCACTGCTGGGCACGGGCCTCCCTTCTATACGAGGGGAATCAGGCCATAGTCCACCACGCTGGCCAAGTGCGGATTGGCGGACTTCACATGTCTTTCGAAAACTTGCTAGGTTCTCTCAGACATGCAGGTTTCCTCACGATGTTTTCCTTCACCGTAAGGCAAGTGGTAATCATGTTAGAAAATGATTCGCACATGAAAATATCAGAGGTGCGAGACCCGGGATTTGAACCCGCTTCACTCGGTTATCCAAGCGAACGCGTTACCACTGGGCTACCACTGCCTTCTACAATTAAATATCCTGACAAATTGTTTATACACGTCCCTAAATGTCCTAAACGTCGAAAGCAGTGGTTACAATTAGCACGCTGAGAGTTGAATTTTACATCTGATAAATCTGCAATTTTTTTTTTTGTGATGATCACTTCGATGTAAGTATTTAAAAGCAATCAATTTAGCCTCTGATTTACTGAAAATAAATTAAACTTAATCCAGTATTTTTTACATAAAACATGTCATAAAAACAATTCTTTTTATGACATTATTTTTATTAATTTTAAAAGTATTATTTTTATTATTCACCATACGACTGTCGCGAAGATCTAAAATTATCAACATAACCTTTAAGTAATTTAAAATTATTTTATAAAATTTTTACTACTTGACTTAAGAACTATACACATTAACTTTTACCAATAAATTATACATAATTACTTTGTTCATTTCGGTACTTACACGGAAGTTTTTACATTCCGAAACTCGGCTGAGCAAAAGTCAGGATTACATGCAAAAAAATTTGTAACCATAAATGAATCTATTTTTGGTAAATTTGCACTATCAGCTTTTGTGTAACCCGGCTCCATTTCGTTAAACTTCTCACAAGCACTAATTAAAATATTTTAGAGTGATCTTCTCAGCAAAGTGCAAACGATAAAACACACGATGTTTTGTTATGTGAAAGGTGACGTCACACGCTGCACAAACATGGCCGCCAGCGTTTCAGTATTTGTAATCCACAGATAAAAAAACTCAAATTTATTTTTCAAAAATGAAATATTTACAATTTATTTTAATGCAAAAAACATATTGTATAATTATTGTGGACCCATAAGCTACTGTCTCCAACAGATTAAATATTTTATCGTTAGAATTGTCAAATAGCCAATTATTATACTTTATATCTAATCCAGAATGATCGGGCGGTCTCGGATAATGAAAGAAGAAAGTGTTAATGAAACAATGGGAGTGGGCGGTCCGTAATTGTATTTCTGTTGCTATAAGTGGGTTCAATGCAAGCGTTAATTACACTTATCAGTTGTAGTTCATTGACTAAAAATGACCTAAAATTACCTACTAAATTGTCTCGAGATTTCAAAACTTACAGAGCCTTAGGCTTTAATTTCTTGAAATCAAAATTGCTAATTTGGTATTTAATAATATTGTTATAATATAAGTTTTGGTGCCTAAATTGTAAAAAATGACTGGCACTCAAAAACGATTTATTGTTTATTACGTATTTATACAAATTGCGCAATTAAGTAACAATTTATTTTCGTATCTAATCATTATTAATGTATGTAAAGTAATCTTAAAAAAATATTAAAAATTTGTAATACAGCACAAACGGATTTCCATTTATATTATTTTTATTGTGCTCAGAACACGTGTGAACAACATCAAACCATTTGTTACTAATCTGTGTAATATGTAATGCTTATCCATAATCTAATATACGCCCACAACACAGTGTACACAATAAAAAGATATACAAGTTGAATAGAAGCTGCATAATGGTAATATTTATTATTATCTGTTTTATATTTATAGTGAAACGTTAATTTAATAACCACATAAAACATTACTTACCTACGTAAATACTAATATATTTATCATAAAAAATGATTTATGTTATATAGCTAATATGTACGTGGAAATACATATATAGTTTCTATATAATAAAGAAAAAAAACATATTGTGCAACAATAACAAACATTTTTTTCTTAACATATAATCTCAGTAATTTTAGTATTACTTGTGTATTTTTTATTTAAAAAAAAATACAAATCATCAGAACTATACAATAGCTACAAGCGTGAAAATCGAGAAAAATGTAAAGTGCATGATCTTTGCATTTCCCTAATGGTACAGGTAAATTAAAAAAAAAAGGAAATGACTTGGCGGAAAAAATAATAGGTTACATATTATTACTTAATGAGTATCTCCTTTTTTACGATGTTATAATATTATTGTAGATAAACAAGAAATATATACGTCTCTACTAACATATTGTAAAACAAGGAGCTAGAAGATAAATAAAAAAGAACATATACGCATAAAAATAAAAAATAAAAGTACGAGTGAAGTTAATATTTGAACCGTAATAACAAAATTTATAAAAAGCTGGTAATATATAACTTTCATGATAAGAAAATAAGAAATATTTACACACAAACGGGCAAATATCAAAATGTATGAGTAAGATATTTACGTTCGATTCTCTGCACACAATGCGTCAACTACAAATAAGTAATCAATGGCGGTAAGTCAGGTTTGCCGACACATTTGGGTCACGTCAGAGCAATCTATGTCACGCTTAGGAGTACCAACAGTACCTAATTATGCGACTATTGTAGTTTCAATTGAATTAAATAAATGAACTCCAAATAACAGTAACAAAGTATTTATTGTAAGCAAACATGTTGCAGAGCTTTTTCTGATATAATAATTTTAAGTTTGTTTTGTCTAGTAATAGCAGAGCTATCCTAATGGTTAGCTGTAACATATATAATCACTAAAGTACTTGATAGTATTTATGTTTTGCGCAAAAATATTTGCGCAAAAAGTTATTATGTAATATTATTACGTGGCTTTGAATTATCTATACATCTTTTATTATATAATGTCTAATCAAAGCTATACATATAACATAATTGTAGAGGTCGAATGTCTGTACATAGAAGAAAAATGCTAAAAACCGAGTCAGGGGAATGTAAGAAGAGAAATAGAACAAATCCGGAGTTTTTTTTAATTTTTTTGTTTCTCTGTCTGTTTGTCTGTTTGTATGGGCTAATCTCTGAAACTGTTGGACCGATTTAAATAAATTATTGCATGGTGGTACCTTATATTACCGGACAACATTTTAGATAGTTTTCATCCCAGAAAATTAAAGTGTTTCCGTCTGATTGGTTAAAAAAACTATAGTAACTTATACAGCTTAGTACACAAAAACGACTGATTGGATTTTAATAAAAGTTTACAATAATATAGTTCATACATCAGAATAAAAAAATAGGTTACTTTTTATTCTGGAAAAATGTACGGTTTCCGTAGGATAGATTTGTTTTTGTTTGTCTAGAGGCGAACCCGAGCGAAGCGAGGGTGAGCCGCTACTCGATAGTCTATACATATAATAAAATTGTAACTTAGCCGAATCTGTACATTAAATATTTTTTGGAAAATCTTATTGAAATAGACATTATTATCGATACATAGGCCGAATCTATAGTTTTTAGAATTTTTGTCTGTCTATCTGTCTGTCTGTTACCGCATCACGGAAAAACCTCTAGAGGGATTTTGATGAAATTTGTTATGATGATATCTGGTTATCCGGGTCAATATATAGCATACTTTTTATGGAGGAAAATATCTCTGAGAAATCTATACTAAACTTTAAAACGTAAGAAGGGACGAACTCGAGCGGAGCGAGGGTGAGTCGCTAGTAAATATGTACAAAAGTATTAGCTCCATACAATATTCTGAGTGACCTTCTGTGAATAAAAAATATTGATATCAGACATCCCACAGGAACTATTTAAATGATAAATTATAAGTATAAAAGTCGCCTATATCCACGCACGATGCGTTTCTAATTTATTAATATACGTACGTTTTCTCGGTTAGTTATGTTCCTACATAAATAGTAGCTTGCTACTCCTAAGATATTCAATTAAATTATATAGCGATTTACCCTTGTTGCACTCCTTACAACATCAGCTATCTGCCAGTGAAAATCCCGTCAAAATCGGTCTAGCCGTTTCGGAGATTAGCCGGAACAAACAAACAGACAGACAGACAAAAAATTGTAAAAAATGTTGTTTTGGTATATGTACCGTGCATACATCTATATGCATTTAGTAAAAAGCGGTTATTTTAATATTACAAACAGACACTCCAATTTTATTTATCTGTATAGATTATTACTTGAGCGTTGAGCCGCATCGTTTTCCTATTTATTCATTTATAATTTATATATTACAAATTATCGCCTATTTCTCATATTAATTTTATAAAATTGCTTTTATGACCAAAACTCACAATGCAACTTTTTTGCAATACTAGCAGAACCCGCGGCTTTGCTCGTGCTAAAACTACAAGAAATAAACTCTAAAAAGGTAGCTTTACAAACTTTAAAATCCTATTTTACACTTTTATAGGATGGATTTCAAAAAATGCTAAAACAAGTATTTTTTTAATTGTATTGAAGAGTATTAATACCAAGTTTCAAGTAATTCTGATTGTAAATATTTTTTTTGGGTTGTATTAAAACATGTTTTACCGTGGGAATGAGATTACCTTCCTCTGTAAAAAGTAGCCTTTGACACTCTCTAGCTCTTCAACTATTTCCACACAAAAATCACGCCAATCCGTCATTCTGTTTCGACGAAGGACAAACAAACAAACAAAAATACTTTCACATTTATAATATTAGTATGGTCATGATATACCTATTATAATTAATATATAACATAAGTGTACCTTATAATATTATGTTACTCTGGTATAAATCCATTATTCAGTACAGTTCATTATTCATTACAAGTCAAAGGGCCAGTGGAAGAAATTCTTTCGGAACATCTACATTCCTATAATGTTTATACAATTGAGAAATTTCGGCGACTTTCTCCCTTGATTAATAGCGTATTGTTTTATACCGGCTATTCATTTGTCGACATTACATTCTTATATCTGTAAAAATATCTTATGCTTTTCAGTAGAATATGTAAGTTTTGAAATAATAATTAATCAGTATTATATATTTTTTAATGTTGGACTCTACATTATTCGTATACAATTTTTCAAGTGAGATATATTTTGTCTATGACGTAACAAATAAAATTAAAGCGTATGCTTTAATTCGTAGGAGAAGGTTTTATATATATGTACATTTGCATCTACATTCAATAATTATTGTACAAGTCATGCCCGCGTGGAATAGTGAAAAGAACGCTAGTTGCATACCAACATAGCATACTATAACTATACGCGACTGAATCGCAATAACGATACTTTAGGCGAAAAAGAACCCACCCTTCATTTTCTGAGTTGTCATTAAAATATTTTGAAATTAAAGTGGTTATTAAAATGTTGTGAGTTTCGTTGTTGAAAGCTTTGTTTATATTCTACTAGCAACTTACGGTTGCTTTGCTCAAGTTCATCCCTTGGTACGTTTTGACGCTAAGTACGGAATAGGTTTTTTTTTCTTTCTTTTTTTTTGTGAATTTATCCGATGTTTTAATAGTTATACTGCTATTCGGGGTGAAGATAAATCCAACAAAACAAAGATCATAAAAATCGGTCTAACCGTTCTCGAGTTATGAGTGTTATAAAAAAACCGACTTTATTTTATATACATATATAGACTTAAAATAGACAACACTTGTATACTGGAAGAAAAACAATAATAGCGTGATAGGGTTGTTATTAATTAATACTATATTGTT
The DNA here is from genome assembly GCA_033884665.1 of Argynnis bischoffii washingtonia. NCBI lineage: Eukaryota > Metazoa > Arthropoda > Insecta > Lepidoptera > Nymphalidae > Argynnis > Argynnis bischoffii. The sequence continues at coordinate 8,921,558 of CM066624.1, read as the reverse complement.
TTGTCAGAAAAAATGAAATACATTGTTCTTATATTGACGTATCACATAATATGTGACGTGTCCTTTATAGACGCCTGCTGTTTTCCTACTGTTAATTAAACTGTATTCATTTAGGTTTATTTATTTAGTAATCATTGTTAAATATATATATTCAGTATTTCATATAAGTTTATATTTGTTACTAGCGGCTCACCCTCGTTTCGCTCGGATTCGCCTCTAGAAAATCAAAAACATATCTATCCCACTTGAACCGTATATTTTTCCGACATAAAAAGTATGTACGCGTATGTTATTTCGATGATTGTAAAGTTTCATTAAAATCCATTCAGTAGTTTTTGCGTGAAAGAATAACAAACATCCATACATCTATACATTCAGGCATACATTCTCAAAAACTTTCGCATTCATAATATTAGTAAAGACTCTTTAAATTACATTTATACTTTTCATTACATGTCAATAGTAAATAAAAATTGTATAAATCGGAAAATTGTTTTTTTTTTTGGAAAGGCTTACTTTTACATAGTGCAATGAGTTTAACACAATATTACTTTTATAGTTTCTATGTAAATTTATCTTAAAAATATGCATGGATTTTTATAGGAGCCATTCAAATTGTACGACAAATGAATCTAATTTAAATATGTAAATACATTTTTTTAAATAAATTTAGGCTGTCAAAGAAAATGTCTACATTACATTGCTGAAATATACGGTTATACAATTTAAAGCCTCGTAAGAGTAGTGAATTGGAACCGCATCTATTTTTTAGTTGTGGGATATATAGTGTTTTGTAGTTGACAGCTCTTGCATTTTTATTATGTATATACATAAATATTTTTCTATAATATAATAGTTACTTCAATAGTACAAATTCGGAGAGATTTTTTCTCAAGAAGTATTTCTTAAAATAATTTGTTTCTTTTAAAGATGAAGAGCAGTTTCAGAGGAAATTGCTATGTGTACAGCATGAAGAGTGTTGGCCGTGCTTGTCAGCCGCGCCACACTGCCGCTGGTGCGCGGACCCGTACTTTAACAACGGCGTGCCGCGGTGCGATGATGACGAGAGGTAAAGTTATCAAGATAGAATTTGTTCGTATTGGTTTTACATTTTTTTTTATTTTTATAACCACTTTATTATAACCGCGGTTTATCCGTCTATCCGTATGTCACAGCCACTTGGACACATATTTCAAATTTGGAAGTAGGTATCTTGTGTCAGCTTTACAGTTCTGTAGTTAAATTGGAGTACACTGCATGCATGTTATTAAGAGATGAACAAATATTACAAATGGGATACTCCGATATGCTTTTATATTCAAGATTTGTTTCTTTTGATTTTTGCTGATTCTTTTTTTTTATTACGTACTATATATACTCTTTAATATCATGAACCGGCTTTAAATCAAATTATACTATAATCATATTATATTAAATCATTCCTCCAGAGTATAGGGTAAATTTATTCTATTTTATAACTATGGTATATAATAATTTTCCACAATAGAGTTCATAGATAATAGCTAAATTTATGCAATGATGTTATGTATGACTAATTATTGTTTCATTACATTAGGTTACATACACGCACTTGTAACATTATTTTTTATGTAGAAGTGATTCACTTTATAAAAAAATGTGTCTAGTGTATAAAGAGCTATGTTATTTTTCCTAATTTAATCTTTAGATATTCTTGCAATTTACTTTACAATAAAATAAAATTGGTAATCAAATAAACTACTGTAGTAATAATATCTAAGAAACATAATTCATACTTTTTATTAATTATAAAATACATGCATTGCATAACATACTCATATTGGCAAAAGTAACATTTCGATAATTGCGCTATATATATATATATATAATAAAAGCTGTATTTGTTTAAATTCTACTTAATATTTTTTCTAAGATTACTAAATTAAATAACTCTACGTATAAGCCTCTATAACGTTACCTCCGTTATATTTTCCTCTTATTGACTAATACATTGTAAAAGCTAGAACAAAACAATGAACTATAAATGTTTAACTCATCAATACGCAGTTCATGTATTTACTTAAACAACTGTAATGTTCGGGTCACAGGTACATTGTTCTCACATCACATTTTTGTTTGAATAAAGACGTTGTCTCTATGATTGATTATGACGTGTAACATGTTCGGGAATGAATACTTTTCAATTTGCCTAGTTTTTTCTACTGAATGCGTTAATATTATCATTGACCGACAATCAACATGGCTTTTGAAATACCAAAATAGGTTAGCGTCAAGCTGGGCGAGTTTTCAATAGCTAATAATTAGTTTATGTATATTTAATTATTTGAACCTTATTGTTAGGAAGAGGTTTTAATGGACATTGTTTTATTAAATATTACATTTTCGACAATTTTAAATTATTTTAAAGACACGACACAATACATTACATGGTAATATAAACACAATATTACTAAAATTGGTATTCCTAAAAGCAACTCCATCGTTCTAACTTCACTAATATTAAAGTATGAAGGAACGGCAAAGAATGTTAAATTTCGAAGTATTGACATATAGATAAGTAAATTTTATTCTGGTCAGTTTCTAGACACATAGGTATTTACATGTTTCTTTATTCAACAACAGTTTGGTGGCAGCGGGATGTGGACAGGGTATGATACAACGTCCAGCGAAATCTATATGGGAAGTTGTTCAAAATGACTCTCTCCAAGACATGTCACCGGACAGTCACGAAGCTGTTGTGCAAATACAACCGCAAAAAATAAGGTTATCCTTAAAACCACGTACGTACCATTCATGATTTCACTATAACATGTCTTATTTTGAAATACGACTCCTTATTCGGTATACACGGTTCATTGAACAAATACTTTTAAGTAATAAAAACTTTTGAAAAGTGCATTGCAGTTAAACGATACTTTTGTATTTTCATTTGTTAATACTTATAAATTCGTAACATGTTAAACTCATTATACAGTATTTACATCTCTTCAGCTAACACAAATAATTTGAAATAGGTGTAGATTGGTACTCGTATATAGGTATGTAATGTTCTCCTTTAGTAACTTGGCAGATGTTGTAAAATAAATATATCTTCGTTGTTGGCATCGATTTAATGCTAATTAGTTGTTTAAACCATTGATTAACGTTGTTTTGAGATAGGTACTAGTTTAATTAATGGTATAGCTCTTATAATAACATGTTTTCACCATTAACACTTAGAACATCAAATTGATATAGTAGGCTATTTGATTATGTGTTTTATTAAATAGCGTCCCTAGATATAGGTACTAGTATTTGCGCGTAAATCGTGATTTATTTTTATTTTTCATTATCTTCTAAATTATATTATGAGAAAATTATATACTGTAAATGGCAAAGTTAGTCTCTATTAAGTACTCGTGATAACGAAATAATTTGTTTTTAAAAGGGTTTAAATTATGTATTTCAAATAATATAATTTACCAAACATAACTTACTCAAAAAAATAAAATAGACATCGATACAAGTATATTTGCTTAAATATAGAACTTAATATATGGTATTGCGTTTTTTTTAAATATTAAGGAATTAACGAAATTTTTCAGGTGAAGTTAAGAAAATTAAATTTTCTTATAGACCTGCGAAAAATTATCCTCTGGATTTGTATTATTTGATGGACCTCACGTGGTCGATGAAAGACGACAAAGAAACTTTGGTGTCATTAAGAGATGATTTGCCCGACATGTTAAAGAACTTAACAGATAATTTCAGGTAACATATTTTTGTACACTACCAATTTGTACCAATTATTTTTATAAAAAATATTTAGTATATGAAATGTGTTTAATATAATTACTTGAAAGTGCCTTTAAGATTGTAAAACCAGATTTTATTCTTAGGCAGCACATGGACTTCAATTATTAAAAGTTATTATAATTTCTGACATTAATGATATTTTTATCCAAATAAAAAAAATAGCATTCGGCGGTAATGTATCTTCATATTAGTCAAAGAATTTTTAAAATCCGACCAGCAGTTTAAGAGATTACCTCCTACATCCAAACGAACTTACAAACTGTACATCTTTATAATGTGTTCAGCCCTTATTAACTGCTGGGCACGGGCCTCCCTTCAATACGATGGGGATCAAGCCGTACTCCACCACGCTGGCCAAATGCGAGTTGGCGGATTACACATGTCTTTTGAAATCTTGCTAGGTTCTCCCAGACATGCAGGTTTCCTCACGATGTTTTCCTTCACCGTATGACAAGTGGCAAGCATGTTGGAAATGATTTGCAAATGAAAATATTGTATTGTATTAACCCTTTTTTTTTAACGTCCCACTGCTGGGCACGGGCCTCCCTTCAATACGAGGGGAATCAGGCCATAGTCCACCCCGCTGGCCAAGTGCGGATTGGCGGAATTCACATGTCTTTCGAAAACTTGCTAGGTTCTCTCAGACATGCAGGTTTCCTCACGATGTTTTCCTTCACCGTAAGGCAAGTGGTAATCAAGTTAGAAAATGATTCGCACATGAAAATATCAGAGGTGCGAGACCCGGGATTTGAATCCGCTCCACTCGGTTTCCCAAGCGAGCGCGTTGCCACTGCCACCTCTCTTTATAATATTAGTAAAGATACATTTTTGGCGCTATTAAGAGGCTATTACAATGTTTATTACAGATTAGGTTTTGGTAGCTTTGCTGAGAAACCAATAATGCCGTTTATAAGCGTGGACCCGCGGCGACGCGCCAACCCTTGCTCGGTGGAGAGTGAAGCGTGTGAGGCCACTTACAGCTACCGGCATCACTTGTCATTAACTAATCAGGTATATTATTGTCTTTTTATTTTATTAATATTATATAACTAGTTAAACTTTTAAATACAAATATTCTTTAGCAAGTGTGTTCTGTTTCGGTAGACGGACCAAATTTGCTTCTTCTTCAAACAGCTGAGACGTTACAGCTTAGGGAACTTAGCTATAGTTTTTATAAAATCGTAATCAATTTAAAAATGGATCACCTCTGGATCTGAATTCAAAAAGCTTAATTAAAATCCATCTATCCGTCTTTGAATCGTCTAGAAATAACGATAAAAATTAAATAAAAACTGTTAGGGTTCTACATCTAAAATATCTCTAAAATATCTATATCAAATAATCTGTTCATTATGTAAATGCAGTAAGTATACATATTTGTGTAGTTCAACTAACTATAATAAACGTTTGTGTAACGGAAACTGTTACGAGTAGGTTCACGCTTTAAACGGCGGTGCGTGGAATCTACTCTGGAACGGATACATACCGTGTACAATTTATGTATTACTACTCTTTGATCGTAATTTTGGCCACGTTTGTATATTGTAAAATATATTCTGTGGAAACAATGAAATAGAAACTAAAATAAATGCGCTATTTAAATTACTGCCTTTTTTTCTTTTCTTTTGTTCATCTGATAGTCTGAATTAAAATTAAAAAAAAAAAGAAAAGTCTAAAAGTATAAATTGAGCTCCAAATTCAATGTATTCTGTATAAACGATGGGTCAAGATTACTGGTTGCAATTACTAGCGTAGAATCACAGACACAACTCTATACTAGCAGTACTACCTACTTACTACCTCGTTGATGTAGTGGCTGGGTTCGAGTACCGGGCGAGGAAATCAGTTCCTGGGTTTTTCTGTTACGAAATATTCAGTGGTCGCCGGAGTAGGGAACTCGATATTGTTTCTAACCCCGTGCCTCACAAAGCACGTTAAGATGTAGGTCCCGTGCCTTATCCCATATCGGTCGTTAGTGTCGTCTTATCGGGTTATGAGAAAGGAATAGAGAGTGCACTATAATATGTCCCACGCAGTTAGTATCAGTGAGATTGGCCACTGTAACTGAAATCCATTAGAAAAACATTATTATTATTATTATTATGCCCAGTTAATTTAATTTTTTCTACTTCTAAATTTCATATAACAATAAAAAATTAAAAGAATAAATTATTATATTCCAGGTAAAAGATTTCATAGCGAAAGTGAACAGTAGTTCAGTGACAGCAAACCTTGATAATGCCGAGGCGCAGTTGGATGCGTTAGTGCAGGCAATCACCTGCGGCTCGGCCGTGGGCTGGTCTCCTCACAGCCGGAAGATTATTATATTGCTGTCTGATGGGCTGTTACATACAGCGGGTGATGGGAAATTAGGTATTGTTAGATTGTTTTTATGGATGTGTAGGTATTGTGTATAAGTTAGTCTGCTGGAATGAAGTAATTGTAGCTTATTAAATTATCGGTAATGTAGGCCGTAAGGTGATTTTTTTAACTTAGTATTTTAAATGGTTTTTGTTAAATTAAACCGACGATGTTAATAGTATTATTAAAGCGAATTAATAATATTATAAAACGTGTGTCTGTGTGTGTTTGTTACTTCTTTACCCTGTAGCTGCTTAAATTTGAGAAAAATTCAGAATTAAGTTTATATTCTGGATTAATTATGCGATTTAAGTAGTTGAAAATATACAACCTATTATATTAATATTTTTAAATGTTCATTATATTTGTTAAATGCAGGCGGTGCATCAAGGAAAAACGATGAGCAATGTCACCTGGACAGTGACGGGTACTACTCTGAATCGCACGTGTACGACTATCCCTCCGTCGCGCAGGTCTACCGCCTGCTGGACCAATACAAGGTACCTACAAATAAAATTATACTAGATATTTATTTTTTGTGAAACAAACAGTATTTAAAACATTCAGTCAGTCAGAAAAGTAGAAAAAATCGGCAACAACAAAATTACAAAAAAAAAAAAGGAAAAAAATACAGAAATTATAATCTCATAAGTCTGGCCCTATACGAAAGACCTTTATGTTTTTTGTAATTAAAAAAGTATATCAATTTTAAAATCACGGGTGGAAGGAACTCCATCAAAATCCCAAATCTGGACTAATAACTCTTTTGTATTTTTTTTAAATTTAAGTATTATTGGATTGATCTAATTATTATTGACTTAACTGACTAAACTACCTATTATTAGAATGATAATTAGAATGACTAAGGCTTAAACTAAATGAAGTTTTTTTTTCAATATTCTTGAACAGCGCCATCTATTGATGGATTTGTTTAACGGTTGAGAAACGAAAATTCAAGAAAATCAAAAATGTATTTATAATAGTATAAATACAATATACTCGCATGCGATCCTACTAGTATAATATAATAAATATGTAAGACTTCTGATTAAGAAAAGATTATAAATAATTTTGGACCTTTATAAAACGGCGTTTTCCCAACACAATACCAGTTTAAGTTTATAAGATTATCATCTGAATGCTAATAACAGACCATCTAACTATATGTCGATCTCACGACTCACCTCGACTGTATTTTTTTCATTAGATTGTCAAATGATATAAAAAAAAAATATTTTTAGGTAAACGTAATTTTCGCGGTCACAGAAAACGTGAAGGCCCATTACGACAGTTTACACAAGCTGTTAAGTGATTTTACGTACGTGGCAAAATTAGAAAGCGACAGTTCCAACATATTGAAGCTCGTAAAAACTGGATATGAAGATATCGTGAGTGTCGTCAGTTTTAAAGATAACACTAAAGATGGACCTATAAAGATTAAATATTTTACCGACTGCGGAGTAAAAGGCGGGTCGCTGATAGAAGACACGCGTTGTGGCGGAGTCGAATATGGCATGACGCTCAACTATGAAGCACATATCAGTTATGAATCTTGTATGGATAATAAGCAGGTAGTGGTTTTTTTTTTATATAGAAGTCTTCTTTGTGCGTTTTTAACTATAAGCGTTTGTTATGTTTTTCTTTGTTTGTAATTTTGAACATAGGAGATTACCTTAAGGACGCCTGATTTGATTTTCAAAATATTTATTTTAAAAGGAAGCTAAATTATTAAGCTTGTAGTCTAGATTACATTAATATCTTTTTTTGAGATAATAAGAGACTAAGGTATTTGACCTTTCAAAAGTTATAATTATTATAGGCGGTATCTATCAACAAAATAATAAGATAATTTTATAGAAAAGTAAATCTGACAAAGTATTAATATAATATTTACGTTAACTGGAGATAATACATCAAATCGATAATACATGCGAGAGAGTCAGTATTGTTCCTACCCATTATACAGTTTATATAGAGGCGTACAACCATTTTTTAAATTTTGGGAAATGGATTTTCGCATACCACCTGTAGACATACAGGTGGTTATGTGGGACTCACCGGCTAGAAAAGCCAGTACTACACACTGAAACCCAATAAAACTCAACTACGATGCCCCCACGGCAGGTCTGCCGAAGCAAACCAAAACAACTACAGGGTTGCTCCACAGTCCACTCTGCTATCAGAGAAGTACCAGGAGCAACCTGCATGGTACACCGCCCTCCGAAGTGGGCCACGTGCGTTTCTTAGCTTCGTGCCCGGCTGGGTTGCCGGACGCTAATGAGCCCCCTCACTTAAATAAGTTGAACACACGTCGGGGGGATATAGAGTATAACCTAAATCAATGTTATAGTAGTTTGTTTTTGTTAACTATGGGGAAATTAAATTCATCGCTGCTTGAGATTTTGGTTTTAGCAGCATCAGCTGAGTTAGTTACTTAGTTTAAGCTTTTACTGATTGTGTTTACTTTTTTTTTTATTCTTTTTTTATGGCAAATTCTTTTTTATTTATTTATTTTATTAATAGAATTATTATCCCACAGTCGTACGAGATCACGATAGCGGAGAGTCAGCTGGGGCAGGACGCGCTCGCGCTGCAGGTGGAGCTGCAGTGCGGCTGCGCGTGCGAGAGCGACCGCCGCAAGGACATGGCGCTCACGTGCCCGCGCAACTCGCACCTCGTGTGCGGCGTGTGCCAGTGCGACGCGGGCTGGTCAGTGTGTTCCAACAGCTAATACTACATATTACTTGTCGTACTTTACACTAGACACATTTTTCTTTCTATTTTAAAAATAAAGCGTATATGTATATAGATAATATACATTTTTTATTTTTTTTTGAAGTAAAGTATGTATTTTATAACCATAGAATTGATATTTAAAAGCCAATAATGCTAAAAACTAAATAATACTAAAAACTCTTCGGTGAATTGGTTATCTGGACAAATAAGTGTTTGGTGCTAGTGAGCGTGTGCGTATTAACGCAATAGCTTGCTAAATTTATATGTTTTGTAATGTATTCACTATATATAAAACTTTTGTTTTTTTTCTTCACCCATTGCCTCACCTGTATCCGCGCTTCCCTGGTACTAAATAATTAACCCTTAGGTCGGGGCCGGGCTGCGACTGCTCGGTGGAGGACGAGGGCGCGTCGGCGGCGCTGCAGGCGGCGTGCCGCGCGCCCGACGACGCGCGCGCCTGCTCGCACGCCGGCGACTGCGTGTGCGGCCGCTGCCGCTGCGACCGCGCGCGCTCCGGCAAGTACTGCCAGTGCAAGGAGTGCGAGGTCAGCATGTCAGTGTCCACGGTATATTCATATATTTAAATTATACTTCTTGATGTAAAATTTCTTTACACACGCTTCACTTGGGGGAGTAAGCTGGTGAATGCGTTACGAAAAGTGTAACGTTACGGGTGAGGCGAACGTTTGTTGCCATGGTAACCGTTGTTATTGTCTGACAAATGATATAATAAATTATATTCTTTCCTTAAATGATACCCTGATAATGATTGATAAATATTTAATAATTTTTTTTGTGTCTCATCTATCCTAATTATTTAAAACATAAATTAAATTTCATAAAGAGTACCGATAACCTAAAGAAGTTTTACTTCTTGCGCATGTACACAATCATACAAGCACTCTTTGAGAGAATTGTGAAGTATCGATACGCGGCGCGAGTAGGTTTTTTAAGAAATGATATCTGTTTCATACCGCTCGCTTTGCCAACCCGTATAGTGCGATAAAGAGAGTTGCAAATCTTAGAGGCTATTACCTACATTTCCTATTTGAAATATTGTTTCGGGCGGTAACGTTTCCATCCCCTTAAACATTTACCTGTAAGAGAATGGTTCCCCGAAGGATTGAAACCACTATTAGATTCTGTATTTTATTCTAGAACACTGAAAAATGCACCTAATAAATAAATTATTTAATAACAATATTAATAATTAGCAATCTTCAGTAATAATTAAAAGCTCATATAAATAAAACAACGACTCATCTTATATGAATGACTGCATTAATTCATAAATAAATAAATAGATTTAAATTCATTTACTTGTAAAAAAAACACACGAAATTTTAAAGATAAATAAAATAAATTTCATTAGATTACAATTCCCTTTTTTTAAAAGATAATTAATTCAATAAACTCATTATCTACTTTAAAATAAATATTATTCGAACAAACTAAAATTTTATAAAGAATAACAATATAATTTAAGACAATTATCTAGCCTTTGAATAATTATTGATTTTGACAGAGCTTTCAGCTTGAGAGCTGACAAACGAATGTGTCTTTTTGACAACGCAATCCGCCTTTTATATTAAAATATAAGAGTGGGGTGACAGATAATAATAATCGATTAAACATCAATTTTTCTATGAATCATTGATTAAATGCTTGCGCCGATACGGCCATACTGACATCAGGCGCGTCCCTGCGTCTATGATTAATTTTCATCTGAAAAAATAAAATAATTAGTATATTATAAAGTTATTTTACTTTGATAAGACACCTCATATCTTTTGTAAATTACGCACAAAATCTCGTAGCAATCACATAAAATTAGTAATTTAATCTTAAAAGCTCTATGACCTCATAGCCTCAGCGCTAATTTTGGTCCAGCCTCAGAGCCTTGGCGCTCATTTTGGCTTTCACATAAAATTAGTAAGTTAATCTTAAAAGCTCTATGACCTCATAGCCTCAGCGCTAATTTTGGTCCAGCCTCAGAGCCTCGGCGCTCATTTTGGCTTTCTCGTAAAACACATACACCACGTAACAATTCACATTATAAAATTAAGAAACATACTTAACTTTAGTATTGATTATTGTCGCTTGTTAATTACACCACTTTGTCTTATACACATTTCACACATGTCATACACACTGACACACACATCACATTATTCTTCATCAACACTTCTTTTCATCGCCGATACGGCCACATCACTTTGTACGCCAAACTTTGGAGCACTACGTAGGTTTTCATGACTTACTTTCCTTGATCGGCCACGGTGATTACTACGACGAATTTCGTACCGATCATGCGGCAATACCTTTGTCACTTCATAAGGCCCATCGAATTTTTGGCTCAATTTTGTACCAAGTCGCATTGGTTCTTTTATAAGACATTCTCCCTTCATGAATCTTTTTATTTTTGCTTTCCCGCTGTCATAACGTATTTTGTCCTTTTCAGCTTGCTCGGCCATTCTTCCAATAACAATATCTTTCATTACCTCTGGATTTATTCGTTCATTTTCATCATTAATGAGATTCAGTAGTTGTAGGAGTACACATCCTTTCTTGCCTGTTAATAATTCTATTGGAGTTTGTCCTGTAGATTTTGAAAACGTACAGTTAATGGCTAACTGTAAAGCTCCGAGCGACTTTTCCCAATGTGCTTTCTGGGTATTTTTGATAACCGAAAGGCCATTTTTTATGATTCTCATAATTCTTTCAACTTGTCCATTCCCTCTGCTTGTGTATCCAGCACATTATGTAATTCTATTCCCTATTCTTGACAAAAAGCCTTATAGTGGGAAGTAAAAGCACCATCACCATCAACTATTATTCTTTTTTAGGAGCTCCAAAGAGGAAAACCACTTCCTGCAGATGCTTAAGGGCGTTGGATTGATTTTTATTCTTTGCATACTTTTTGGCACAAATTTATCTTCTTTTGGCTGTGTAACCTTTTAAAACAAGTTTCATAAGTGTGGCCCTGGATGGAACAAAAAGAACACTCCTTTTTCTTCATATCTTCATCTTTTGATTTACTCACGTCTATTGTATCTGAACGGGCTTGAGCAGTTGCGTTCATTTTACACCAACAAGCTTTATGTCCCTGTTTTCCGCACACAAAACATGTCATTTTATCTGGTATATTCTCATTAAATTTAGTCATTTTATTTTGTACCACGTGATCTAGGGTAGTTGTTAATTTTCGTTTGCGCATAGTCTTTGTGATCGCAATTAATTCTGGTACAGAAGAAGATTTACTGTTAAGAAGTTCTGTCCGAAGAGTGTCGTCAGTAATACTACCAATCACAAATTCGACGTCATCATGTTCAGTAGGATTGGGCTTGACAATTTTTTTAAACATTTTCCACATGTTCGAGATATACTCTTGAATACTGCCAGCTTCTTCAATAGTGTACTTTCTAAATTTCAAAACATCAGAGAAATATCTTGATTCAGGTTCAAATGTCTGGAGCATATCTTCTCTCATTTCTGCCCAAGTTGTTGTTCGTAATAAACATTCGTCCGCCCAGGATTGCACTCTTCCTTTAAGTACGCCTGCTGCTTTTAATCGCACTTCGTGGTCTTTTAGTTTGTATTCATCTTGGGTGCGCGATATTAGGTTAACCCATTCCTTTACATCCATACCTTGGTCAGGGTCGTAGCTTGGAAAATAAATATCAGATATCCTAATTTGTGTTTCACTAGGTTGGAACATCTTCATCATTTCTGATAGTGCTGTACGATTTTCTTGAGTCATCTGCAACATCATCTCGCACATTGTATCTTTAAACGTATTCGCCAAGAGCGTCATAGTCATGTTTTCAGTAAGGCCTGCGGTAGGTTGGCGTCGACTCGTCCCCTCTTCTGATGTAAGAGAAGGGTTCCCCGAAGGATTGAAACCACTATTAGATTCTGTATTTTATTCTAGAACACTGAAAAATGCACCTAATAAATAAATTATTTAATAACAATATTAATAATTAGCAATCTTCAGTAATAATTAAAAGCTCATATAAATAAAACAACGACTCATCTTATATGAATGACTGCATTAATTCATAAATAAATAAATAGATTTAAATTCATTTACTTGTAAAAAAAACACACGAAATTTTAAAGATAAATAAAATAAATTTCATTAGATTACAATTCCCTTTTTTTAAAAGATAATTAATTCAATAAACTCATTATCTACTTTAAAATAAATATTATTCGAACAAACTAAAATTTTATAAAGAATAACAATATAATTTAAGACAATTATCTAGCCTTTGAATAATTATTGATTTTGACAGAGCTTTCAGCTTGAGAGCTGACAAACGAATGTGTCTTTTTGACAACGCAATCCGCCTTTTATATTAAAATATAAGAGTGGGGTGACAGATAATAATAATCGATTAAACATCAATTTTTCTATGAATCATTGATTAAATGCTTGCGCCGATATACCTACATAGTAAGACAATTCTGATCCCATTAGATTCCCTACACTTTAATCTAGGTCTGTACATTTTTCGTTTTTAGTAATTACTAAAAGTTTAGTTCAGTTTAATTCAGTATAGTCAGTTTAGTTTAATTTAAAAAAAACGCTCCAGGAAGTTTATAGGTCAAAGTACAGATATTTAGATGATGAACTTTTATCATACTCCATGTTTCTTTAAAATAAAAAGGTTTTAAAATAAATAAACCTAGTTTTTCATTATATCTACAATATTTCCAAAAAATATGAAAATTAAACTATGTTAATGCCAATGAGGGGAAAAACGTTGTCGTTTTTTGTATGAAAATTTACAACTTCACAATCCTCTTAATTTTTTTTTATTTTATTTATACAGATAAATAAAATTTGTGTGTCTGTTTGTAATATTAAAATAACCACTTTTTACTAAATGCATATACACGGTACATATACCAAAACAACATTTTTACAATTTTTGTTTGTCTGTCTGTTTGTTCCGGCTAATCTCCGAAACGGCTGGACCGATTTTTACTTTCACTGGCAGATAGCTGCTGTTATAAGGAGTAACTTAGGCTACTTTTTTTTTTAGAAAAAGAACCTACAAACATAGCTAACCGTGAAAACGTACCTAGGGACGAACGCGAGGGAAGCGAGCGTGAGTCGTTAGTTTTTAATAATAAATAATCATTCAACATGGCCAGTGAGAACGGGCTGGAGTGCGGCGGCGTGGGGCGCGGCGCGTGCGCGTGCGGGCGCTGCGCCTGCGAGCGCGGCTGGGCCGGCGCCGCCTGCGACTGCGCCACCGCGCGCGACGCCTGCGTCGCGCCCGGCTCCAACGAGGTGTGCTCGGGCCACGGGGACTGTGTGTGCGGTGTGTACTCCTAGCACTTCCGTATGTTATGTTGATGCATGTTAAACTGCCTCGGTGGTCTAGTGACCAGGGTTGCCAACCGTACTATAATATATAGTACTGCATTATATTTCGGGTCTGCGCACTATATACTGTTGAAGAAATATATATAACGCAAAAATACTGTATTTTCAACAGCGAAATCTAACAAATAAATCCTTCATTTAAAAAAAAATATGAACGCGCCTTTAAATTAACTTTTGACTAATGCTATAGAATGTATCAGAACTCACTTGTTTTTCAGCCAACCAAAATTTCATTCCTGCGGTACCTGCTCTCTATTCCCGTTACTTCGGCTTTCACAGAAAGGATATGAATTCGAAATAGCGAGAAGAAAGAAACAAACGTAGAATCTCACTAATAAAAAACGAGCTTTTGATTTACATTAATTTAAACATTGAATGTAATAAAGCATATTATGACATTTTATTTCAGACAAAAAATGGTTGAGAACTGCCAAGAAGTGCAAAAAAAAAATACAGTTTATTTTTTGTTTTTCCCATTGGATACGATATTTTTTTTAAGTGAACTATATTTATTTATAGCTTAGTTTTAAAAATACTAAAATATATTTCGCCAAAGACATGTTGGCAACCCTACTAGTGACTAGAATGTACGGCCGCAGATCTGGAAGTCCTAGTTCGAGTCTCGGGTCTGGCCAAGTTTAATTACTGAGTTTTTTGGTTAAGATATTATCAGAAAGCCCGGAGTTGGGAAGTTAGCGGTGTTTGAACCCCGTGCCTCGAGGAGCACGTTATACTGTCGGTCCTGCGCGTTAACTCTAACCGGTCGTGTCGAAGTATCGTCCCGTCCGAATTTGAGAGTAGCAGGAAAAAGTGCGCGTAGTGTCTGTGCGTACATCTAATACCGACACACGCGCTGCACGAATTTCAGTGAAATTGGCTGCCGTGGCCGAAATTAGTCAGGTGGACATTATGTAGCACTGATATTCTATAATATAATAACTGTTTATTTAATACTGTATAGCAGCTTATTACAATATTTGGTCCCAAAACTATCTTAATAGTTTGTCTCTAAATTCGAATTTTATCCTTGTCATAAGGTTTTACCTCACCTTTAAACGCCAATAGGACCCTGTACAACGAAACAAGTCTCTTTTCTACAAGCAAGATTTTGTAGTTCCAAGACAAAATTCGTTGTGCGCTAGACAAGGTACGCCCGACTTTAAGTAGATTGAAGAATGTTGAATGTTTAATATGCAATAATGTTGCAAGCTTTGGATTAAATATTTGAGGTTTTTTATCTTCAGAAAATATGATTCAGACTTTGTTAAAACAAAGTACTAAGAACTCACACACTCCTAAAATAAAAAAATAAAAAATGGGTGCGTATAATCTTTACGTGCAGTTGAAGTAAAACTTCTTTGACAAATATCGCAATTAAATTAAAACAAATTAATAATTAAATGCAGCATATTAGGCATGTTACAATTATATATTTATAGAATATCTTATACGGAAAGAATATAATACATATTTGTAAGACAATAATCAACTTTCCATTTGTCACTAGGTCGTTGCCAATGTAGAACAACAAGCGGAGATAATTCCACCGACGTGATGTACTCCGGGCATTTCTGCGAGACGTGCGCGTCGTGCGCCAACCCGCTGTGTGCGAGCGCCGAGCCCTGCGTGCGCTGCCGCCTGGCCGGCGAGTGCGCGCGCGTGTGCACCGTCGGCGACATGAACTACACGGTGACCGATCGGCTCGGGGAAGGTTAGTGGCATTCAGTATTATAGATAACCTTTCTACATTAATACAGGTGGTTATGAGGGACTCAACGACTCATCTTCTCTTCATTTTATTTTTCCACAGTTTTTGTTTTCATTATCACTGCTTAATTTATGAAATACTTATATTTTTAAGTGGAAACTTTACTGGTTTGGGTTTTATATATAATTATTTATTTCTATGTAATACTGTACTGTATGTTTCCCAAATATATTTAAAAAAAAAAAATTAAGTTAGAAAAGCCAGTACTAAGATCCATCAGAACGTCCTCCGTCTCAATGGTGCGTCGCAGGATCGCTTACGCGCTCAACCGTATCACGCCAACATCCCGACGGTAGGCCTGCCGAAGCAGACCACAAAGGGTGCTTCCTCTGTTCACTCTACAATCAGAAAAGTACCAGGAGCAATCTGCAAAGTACACTGCAAACCGAAGTGGGGCTCTTAGTTTCACGCCCAGTTGGATTTCTGGACGCTAATGAGTAATGAGCACCAACCACGTCACCTATATGTAATATATGTATGTAAAAAAATGCATGTTCATTAATTAATACCAGTCAGTGTCGGACTACGTCATACAATCTATAGCCTTAAGTACCGCTAGTTCTAAGTATAAAAAATGTAATCGCTAAACATATTTTTTTGTCAATGTTATAAAAAGGGCACGGGCAATTAAAGCCTATGGATGTAATCTAATAAAAAAAAAACACGTCACCTCACACACTTCGGGAGGGATAGATAACTCTTCCAATATCATGTCACTTCTGGTACTTCCGCAAGATGTGCACATGGTGTCACCCGCTCAGCCCTATGTGCAGTGCAGTCTGGTCGGTGAGTGGGTCACGGGTGTACGTACGGTCAGCGATTACTATTATACTGTGAGTTTAGAGTTATTTAGAGCAATGGATAACTCTTCCAGCAACATGTAACTCCTGGTACTTCTACTACTTGGTGCTTACGTTAGTAATATATACGGAGCGTGCAGAACATACTAAATGAAGTGCAAAAACTAAGATTATAGTTAACTCTTTTTTAATATCATTGCACCTACCTGGAGTATTTGCAATAAGAACCATTTATACATATGAAGAAAATAAGTTAGGAAATGATAAAAAATATATTTCAAAAACAAAAAACGCGACTGCGTAAAATGTAAACATAAAAAAATTTACTATTTGACGAAGGAAAATAGTATTGTGCAATCGAAGGCATATACCTATACATGTTTTATTCTTTTGCGGTTTGCAGATTGCATAGTTATTAGGTAGGTGTTATATTATATCTACTATGTTTGTATATCAACTAGATATTAATATTTTGCATCTTAGAGAAATGATGCGGAACATTAACTTAATTACCGCCTATGACGATACACAAAGTCATCCATTTATCGCACTCTTCATAGAAAGTAGCTGAATCATAAATTCAGCAAAATGTAGGATAATTACCACTTTTTAGTTTGCGGTAAAGTTATCTTGAATAATGTGGTTAGCGGTGAGCTTTTTAAAGTAGAAGCGATGCAATTACTTACTTACCTCACCTTTAAGTACGGAGTAATTTAGAATTTCCAGTAAAATATGATTTCTTTATTATTACCCTACCTAAATACGAGTGTATCTCGTAAATTTCCATACTAAGACTGCGATAAGACATAAAAAGTACTTACTAGTAGATACTACTTTTAGTTGATGATGTAGGTTCCATCATTGGAAGAATTTTTTGATTTGGGTCAGAATTCTTGACCTCCTATAACCGATCTCATAATATTAAATTATAGATTATAATATTATGGTATTAAGGTTATATTATATCTGTGTGCCGTCAAGTAATAAGTAAGAGGTGCTGGTGTTGTAATATAGTAGCGATAGATAAATGCAATTTTAATGATAATCCTAAATGACTACAATTACATTGCAATAATCCTTGAAAACGTAATTTAGAACATGCTACATTGTATAGATGAGGTTTTTTTTCCTAGATTTCAAGACGTTCGCTTGCGTATTATGTTATTATACATTATGATATAAAATTTAGTACGCTACAGATATGCTGTAACATTTGGAAAAACAGTACATTATATCAGGTCTCAGTATTTCAATATTGACTGAGACCAAAGCCTCATATAGAAATTAAACTCGTGTCTTCCAATGCACTAGTATAGTGCCAATTAAATACAAAACTCTTCACCCACTTTACAATTACGGTTGTAAAATTTTCTTTTATACATAGCTATAGTTGCCTGTAACTCATAACTCATTAGAGGACGTGTATCATATATGTAAGTGATCACTTAAAGAAGGAGACATTTAAGACGATGACCATTTTTATTTCAGACTTAAATATCTGTACATAAGGTAGTATTTAAGATATTGTAATTTATCCAGCCCTTCTTGAATGATAACGGAGTATTGAGATAGGAGAGAGACTCAGAAAAAAATAAATAAAACGGCAGATTTTGTTTGCAATCAATATCATCTGCAACCTTAAATTACCTACTGTTCGCTATAGGCGTTCTCTTACGCACTGGCATACCTCGGTGGGCGGTGTACCATGCGGGTTGCCCCTGGTACTTCTCTGATAGCAGAACACAATGGTCCACATTAGAGCAACCCCATAGTTGTGGTCTGCTTCGGCAGACTTGCCGTCGGGGTAACGTGGTCGAGTGCGTAAGCAATCCTGCAATGCCCCATTAAGACGGGGGAGATTTTGTTGGGTATTAGTGAGTAGTACTGGCTTTTCTAGCCGGTGAGTCCCACATAACCAGCTATATGTCTACAGGTGGTATGCGTAAATGCATTTTCCAAAATTAAAAAAAAAGGCCTTCTCTTATCATGTCACTGAGGAAACCCATCATCGGGTCGTTAGGAGCCAGGCGACTATAAAACGCTTACTAAAACCCACGCTATTTATACCATCAGTCTATCTCGTTGTTGGCCGACAGATGTTTCTACATATACCCTTTTACATACATTAAATGTAAAATAGTAAAAATAAACGTAATTTTATTTCAGAAGCAACAGACAACATGGACACGTCGTGTATACTGCGTCGCGACGAAGACGGTAAGGCGTGCGAGTATAAATATACATACAAAGCCGGACTAAGCCCCATGGTAGCTATGGATATAGTCATCCGATCTAAAGAATGTTACCAGCCAACTAGCGCTAAAATAATGCTAACGTCCTTTATAATAATGGGGTGTATTATAGCGATCGGGATGATTATTGTTTTGTGTATCAAATGTGCCCAAACGTTCTCCGATAGACGCGCATACGCCAAGTTTGTGCAAGAAGCCCAGGAAAGTAGGAAGAACATGCAGGAGTTGAACCCGCTATATAAGTCACCTATCTCAGAGTTTAAAATGCCAGAGTCGTTCCCTAGAGATCGACATGATTTGTAATTCGTTTGTTTAATTTTTTGAACTTGTAACGTTCTTCGAAATTAATTTGCCCACAATATAATTTAAATTTATTTGATATATAAATTGCCATTTATTAAATTGTTGATATAATTTTATAAATGATTTTTTCGAATGTAAATGATTTCTGAAAAGTTCAATTATTTAGGCAAAAACATAAAAAAGTGAATAAGTATCATCAGTTTGTTCTAACGGCGGGATAGATGTTTAGTAATGTATAAGATTATCTATATTTACACATAGTATAAAGCAAAGCTGCTATTTTCGTCTGTTTGTTTCTCCGGTAACTTCTTCTAATCCACTCAACGGATTTTGATATGGTTTTTACTGTCGAGTAAAGACTTTCTTCCGGAAGGTTTATATGTATAATACATGAATATTATATTATAAAAAAGCAGAAAATGTCAAAGATTTGTAATGATATCGTTTAAAATATATTTTTGGGCGTTTACATTTCTAACGCTGGCGAAACCTTACGAGATATATCAAAATAATGTACTACGGAATTGTATATAGTAAACAGGTCAACAGAAAATCCGCGATGGTATAATATGTCGAGATCCTAAGGATAACCCACAGTAACCATTTTTATCTTTTAAATTTTACTAAAAAATAATGGTTTAAGCTATTTTAAACAATACAGTATTAATTAAATACGTTGTGCATTTAATATTGATCAAAATTTCCCTTTGCAGCATATCATTAAAATTATAACCTTAGAAAATATCACAGATTTAAAATTATTAATCGCTCGCAGCTCAACGGCTAACGCCGCGCTGTCTAAACCTTTAGAGATTTATCAAAACAATGTACTAGAAAATAGAAAAGAGCGAGGCGAGGGTAAGTTGCTAGTATTAAAATAAAAATAATAATCAGAATCACAAATAGGACATACGAAAACTAAGATATATCAAAAATAAAAAAAACTTCTGGCAATTACTACTAGTAATTGCCAGGAGTTTTTTTTATTTTGTACGATTGTTATTTTTTAACTATTTTTTGGCACGTTTGGCTCAGTTTGTAGTGACCCTACTTGCTGTGCCAGCGGTCGCGGTTCGAGTCCCGCTGGGGACATTCATTTGTGTGATGAGCACGAATGTTTGTACTCCAGTCATGTTTATATTTATAATATGTATGTATTTAAAGTTATATATGTGTATTGTATCAACTTTCTGGTATACATAATACAAGTCTCGTAGCTTACCATGAAACTAGATGGTGCTGTGTTCATTAATGTAAATTAGCCTAACTATATAATTAAATATAGGTATATAAGAAAAACAATTTTAATACAATTTTGAGTTTTTTGTAAATTACTCTTCGTGTTAGGCTTAATAGACAGGTTAAAAATTCTTGTTTGCATCTAATGTGTGCTTTATAAAATATTTCTATTTTTGGAAAGTTAGCCTACTATTGCAACATTATCATTATTTAATAGATGTAGTTTTGGATAAGATTAAAGATATCAATGGCATTGTTTACTTAAGGCTAAAGTGTTCTGTAATTAAGTATTACCATGCAATTATGAGTACAATTTTTAATATATAAAATATTTTACATAAGTTTTATTTATTACAAGTTCATGTTTTGTGTTATTACTATATTTAAATATATCAATACTTATGTTTTACAAATGTATACTTTTAACTGAAAAAAAAAATTAGAAAATAATCATTACTAGTCTTTTCTGCAAATTTTTTGATAATATTAAATAATATAATTGTAATGTAAGAAATATAAGTGTTGTATGAAAGATTGTGTGCCTTGTTACATGTACAGTTCCTAACATTAAGTTTCAATGGATTTTATTGTCTTATCTTTTATATTGTTTGTAAGAAATAAAAGTCATGACATATTAAATTTTTTATTTATTTTTCGTATTAAAATCTCATTTTCCCAATGCGTTTCCACCGTAACAATAATGACCAAGTCGAAATAATCTACCAATAAAAATAACATACGTAAATATAAAATCTCGCTATACTTATAATGTATAATTATCTATTCATGGGTTATTACGAACATGAATAAATAGAATATTTAAAATATAATTTTTATATTTTATATGCATCATATCATAGTTAATATAAGTAATATATTCACAATCGCAAAAAAAGCAATGACCAGATTCCTTACCAGCAAGTAACGTGTGGTCACCATGTGGTTTGTTCTATTCTATATTTAGTAATGGCTAAATTGAATACGATAAAGTAATAAGTAAGTACTCAAGGGATGTTGGGTAGTTGAGAAAACGGCAGTAATTGTTAAATTTCCAAAAAGACTCGTCTTTGTATGGATTTCAATTAATTGAAGTGTACCTACATATTATTATCATTATATTATAGCAATACTATTTTAATTGAATAATTATGCCGCATTTACACAGTGAGAGTTTCTCGCCTCAGAGATACAATTATAAAGATAAAAAACGTTGACTAATAAAAACTGTATCTGATCATTTATTACTTTCTCTATATACAAATGCGTCTTAAGTTAGAATTAAGTATTTATCAAAACACTTTTCAGAATTTATACTCAATAATCTTCAGTCATTGACTGACTAAATAAATGAAAAACATATTCTTAAAATAACCCATAAAAAGATAATTTTAAATATTAATTCTACATTATAATTATATCACATATTTTAGTGATGTTCTTCCCTCTAACAACGATGACGTCAGTGGAAGACTTACAATCTCGTTTAAAGGTATGATCGGTGTTAAGTCTATTATATACAAAATGAAAACTAAACATTTTATTGTTGAGCAAATTTTGTGACCTACTTCACCTTAACTCAGACTGTCAGCACAAAATTGACCTAACCCGCATTTTATTATAATAATCGCAAATTTTCATATAAAAATCATTTGTTTTTTTTTTGCATAAATGTATGTATATTAATTTAGTTTATTACGTCTTACTTACGTGTTTCTTGAATAATAATATGTTCAAAAGATACGCCTTTTTTGTGCTGACATTTTTCGTTCCTAATTTGTTTTTTACAATTATATTTCAGATAAGTATTTTAAAATTTACAAGTATATAATTAAGTTTACTGAACTGAAATGAGGTATTTCATTGTTTGAAAAATGTTTAAAACAAAACTATTTATACCTACAAACTGTAAAATGTAACTAAATCGGGCGTTATTGAATATTTTGTAAGAATTTAACACAATTCGTGGAATTGTGTAGTTGAACTATGTGTTGAAGCAATATCCGCCATAAAATTTCAATTTTGTGTAAATTGTGCATACCTCTTATGCTCATGTTTTCCTCAAATAATAATATGCCGAATAACTCTTGCTATACACTGTTGTAATAACAATAAATTTTATTAAACTTGTTAAATTCGATACATTTATGTATATTGAAACGCGGTTATATTATTATCATGACTATCACAATACTGAGGTTGTGTATATATTTTCTTAGAATTTTAAGCAAATAAATTGTTTTCACCATAGATTTAATTAAAAATCGTATCCAAACATGACTAAAGAACACAGTTGTTAATAATAATATTACTGTTTTACTTCTATCTATACATTTATTACCAAACCTGAAGGTAATTGTAGTGCATATTATTATAATATTATAATAAATGATTAGTAGAAAGTATAGTTAAAAATATTTATAGACAAAACAGTCAGTTGAATTACGTCTATACAAGTAATTAGCGACTCTTTTCTCTTTTACAAAGTGATATATGTAATTGTTTCTTAATAATTATTAAGGCATTTGCAAGGCAACTTGTAATAGTCCTTGTAGTTTTCATACCCTTAATACTAAAAGAAGTAAGTATAAGCTAGGCTAGCCAAGTATAGCCACTTACAAAGTCCATCGAAATCAGAAGTCAACCCCTATTTAAAAACTCCAATAGGATCTCATCAAAAGTGACAAAAGCTACAAAGAAACCAATAAATAACTATTGGTTTCTATTATGTGGCTTTTATTTATTTCTATGTGGCTTTTGTCGCTTTTGATGAGATCCTATAGGAGTTTATAGGGACGGTGCAGCCCATATTGAGAATGCATGACACGTGCGAGTCTAGCTCAAAACAAAACCGTATACACTCATTAACTCAATCGTATATCAATTACAAAAGTTTTGTCAATTCTTATTAAATATGTTTGTATTAAATAAGTTACAAAAACATTTCACGAGAGAACCGTAATGCCATTGTTTAAATATAGGCGTCAACGCTGTTATTATAAAGGTAGTATCACACTTGCCGGTCGTGTCTCGCGGGCGGCGCGAGTGACATAGGTCGGGACTCCTTGACCGAGGTTGCAAGGATTTGCTTACTCTCTTTTGGTTGCTCTGGCATTGGTATAGGGGCGGGTGCAGCGTCAGGAACCATTCCACGTATCAGGTCTGAGATACATGGCCAAGGGACAATCCTGTAATTATGGAATATTAGGGTATAATATTAGTAAAAATCCAGTATACATAAGAGGCAAAATACCTTATTCCCGAAGTTTCGACTGGGTTGCACCAGCCGTGGCCACGGACAGACCATGGCTGATGCGACCTAGTAATAGTTATCTATATAGTTTAGTTATAGTAATAGGTATCTTGCCTTTTACGAATTCACGTTTCAAGTCCCGTAGTGTTATTATTATATACACAAGAACTCTATGCATTTGTCAAGCGTAAAGACACGTGTTTTTAAAAAGACACAATTTGAAAAAAAAAAGTGATGGATTTTCAATAAATACGTAACTTTATTATCTTATATTTTTCAAACTAAGGTCTGAAAAATATAAAGTCTGAAGAATAAGTTCAGTAAAAATATTTCAACATACAATTAATATTATTACAAAATTTCGCTTAATACAATAAAATGAGCCTATGTGTATTATTCTTTTAAGATACCTCGCAAATAAAGTTTAAAAATAAATAAATAAGTTAATATAAAAATATTTTACAAAGCAACCCACGTTTTTTTGCCAATAAAATTAATTTTTCTCTTTAATAACTTTATTCTTACGCAAAAAATAGTTTTACGTTTTAGTTTATCATTAAAACGTGTTTATTAGTTTTTTGAACTATAATTTTTTAATGACATTTTCTCATGATATTATAAACGCGTTATTGTTTTTAAATATCATGAGAATAAAATATATTTCACACGCATCGTGCATGTTGGATTCAACTTAAGTTAATTACATGTATGTATGTATGTGTACAAACACACTGACAAAAGATAAATATATACACGTATTGGTAAATTCTCAGGCTTTGTTGCGAAAACAATATTTAGTAAGACTGAGACAAACTAACAAAGTGAAATTCTATTGATGAAGAAACTCCTTCAAGGCTGTGTTCCTTCAAGTGCTAATAAATCAGATAATATAGTAAGATTAAGCACTTAAAGAAGAAAAAAACACTTATATTTCAAAATAATAATAATGATAATTAAACTGCCATAAAATATACAATTGATGATTGATAATTTAGTATCCTCGTATTTGTTGTGGCTTGGTGAAGGTTTTCTTATTAAATCTAAAATGTTTTTTCATACAGAGATCATCCTACCTTTATTTTCATTTTGAGTTTAAAAACGTTACTATCATACTCTTGTTAGAAGTAAATAAATCTATACATAGGTATAAATAAACATACACATAAGAAAGGGATTCAAAATTTTATTTCGTAAATTTGTTGAGTTTATTATATGTAAGTATATTATTTTATTAATGTACATACATACATATGGACTTTTGTTTTAGTTGCTTTTTGTAATTTTCATTCAGATATATTGACAAAAAAATAACTTCGTTACATTCGTACTATTTATATAATAATGGCACAAAAAGTAAACTAAGTAAGTATGAATCATAATCTATACATATAGTAAAAAAAAATTACCAAAACAAAAAAACCCGACTGCGTAGAAGGCGAACTCAAATACATAAATACATACTTATGACATATATATGTAATATGTATGTTTTATACTAGCTTTACTAAGTGTCGGTATCTATTTTA
This sequence comes from Argynnis bischoffii washingtonia, assembly GCA_033884665.1. Classification (NCBI taxonomy): domain Eukaryota; kingdom Metazoa; phylum Arthropoda; class Insecta; order Lepidoptera; family Nymphalidae; genus Argynnis; species Argynnis bischoffii. Next base: position 8,896,130 of record CM066624.1, on the reverse strand, counting down.
TGTATGTCTTCGACTCCATAATACTATATATATAATACTATGTACTATATGTATTACTTATCCATAATACTATGTACTATATATATTACTATATATAATACTATATAATACTATGTTTCTTCGTCAACTTGTTTTCATCTTTTTAGTTTGTTTTTTATGAAATCCGGTTTTTCGTTTTGGTATTTTTTTACAGCCTTTTGGTGTTGGTCATTTTGACATATTTAGTTTTATTTAACAATTTCTTATCTTAAGTTATTTTTCCGCTATCTGCTATTTTGATTTTTAATTATATCTATGAAACTCGCGTTATTAAAATGAACGACGTATCATAAAACGACGTAAAATCGATTAAGCCATTTAGTAATAAGGAAGGAACATAGGGTCGGAGATTATACATACATACAGACATATAGGTCAAACACATAACCTTTCTTTGGGCTTCGCTGCAGTTAGGTAAAAACAGCAACTTATCGAAATCTGGACATAAATCTGAATCATCACATTTTTAAAAGCCAAATATAGGACCCAAAAACAATAATTAGTTTAAATTTCTCTCTGTTTGTCTGTATGTCTGTGTGCGTTTCGCGCAAAAAGCACTGAATTGATTTTAACTAAATTTTGTCTAGTGATAATTTATTACTCAAGTCAACATTTAGTATACCTCTTATTACAAGAAAATCTTTCGTTTCCACGGGAAAACACAATAACTGGTTCGAGTCATCCTTAGAAGTTTACATGACTAAAACTGGCTAAACATGTTAGGTTTGACATTGTTTAGCTCAAAAAGGTCCACAGAAAAGTCTGCAGTATCAAGTAAGAGTCTATCTCCTAAGACACATTCGTAATAAATATTTATATTTAAAAGATACTTAGGTTCGCACGCGAGCGAAGCGATGGTAAGTCGCTAGTTATACATACATATATAAAAGGCAATGTCGCGACTCACTGACTGGTTTATCAAAGTTCAGCTCAAACTGATGATGGTAGACCGTCAATCGTCCTCCAAATTTTAAACGTCTTTTAGACGTTTATTTAGCAGGGATATTGATTTTATACTGTAGGCGTCATTTAAGAATTTATTTTTCGAAATTAAATAAGGGGTAAAATAGGGAATGAAACTGTCATTTTTAATGTGAAATGCACTAAAATTAGTATTATTATTCAAAATTAAAAAAAATATGTATATTAGGGTTTTTTTAAATTCGAGATGAATTATTTAAGGGGTGTAAAATGGGGCTGGTAAAGTTTATATGGAAAAAGATTATGTATGACCAGGAAATAGTCCTTAGAAATTAACATGACAAACGCTGCCTAAACCTTAAGAGATACATCAAAACAAATTTATTAGAAAATTGTAGGTCTTAAAAAGGCTCACAGAAAAATCTACAATAGCATAAGCCTTGCTCCGCAATAACTGTTTATATCTATTTAAAACGTACGCACCCGAGTAAAGCGAGGGTAAGTCGCTAGTGAATAATAAATATACATTATAGTTTTTATAGCGAATAAGAACATGCAAGCGCTAGTTCTTTAACAACTCCGTGTGTAAACCTTGACTCGGCTTTAAACGGCGGTTTTAGGTCAAGAATCACGACCTGATATAAAACATTTATTGAATAATAAACTGGTCATTAGCTGTTCAGCAATAAAGTAACTAGTGCTAAAGTACAATATATTTTTTATATGACTTTAATTATTACCTTCAAAGCATTCTAATATCAATATTTTTAATTGCATTGTATTTAATGTTTCCCAGATTACTTTAGGGCCATGATTTCCATAAGAACTACCTTCGATTCCACTCTTTCTAGTGTGACAAGAATAGAAATAGTATGACTTAAACAAGGAAACTATTTGGGGGTAAGTTTTTTGTTGTGTATATACTATTATATATCAATGCCTATAATAAATAGATTTTATTGATTCTATTTTTAAATAATAAGATTACATTTCAATTTCATACGAAAATCGTAATTTGTTAAATTAAAAATTCAAAGTGTAAGTAAACTAATTAAAAAAAATGTTTTTATGAACTTCATTATAATAAATTCTCTGTGAGATATTTGGATTTCTAAGTATTTGTATAAGAAGTTTTGCGTACTAAATTATATAAAGCTGAAATACACGTTCATGTAACCCACGACGTGAGAAACCCTCGTGTAAATGAAGTGAAATATTTTGTATGATTGAATTTGTTTTTAATTTAATTAATATATATTAAATTTAATTAGTTTTTAGTTATAGAAAACGTTATTAAAATCAATTGCTATATTAAATTACAGCAAAAGTAGCATAATAAATAAACGTACCATTTGAATGGCAGCAAGAGTCGGAAGTACGAGGGTATGACAGCGACGGGCTCGTTGGTGCGGATCGCGAGGATCACGCGGTCGGCCACATCGTTCGAGCTCAGCGTTGGCACAAACCTATAAAATTTATATATAAATAGTATAAAGAGAACGTTATTTCTTTTTTTATTACTATTAATCAGAATACCATAATAATCGCGAAATGTATGAATGTATATGTACATAATTATATATACTCGTAACTCCTTTATGCAAAAATATAGACATTACCACATATTATTCTCCCTTTAGAGACCCAGGGCACCTGAGCGATGTGAGGGAAAGGCGCAAGTTTAATATATAAAACATACTATATAAATATTATATATTTTTGTTAAATCATTAGCTTCAGACGATCGTCAATTTGACTATTTGAACAATAATATTTGAATACTCCATCGTTTCAACAAAAGTGCAAGAACAAATACTGCTAAAATCTTGCATTATTTAACTTTAAAAGCTAATCGAGAGACCACTTATTTTTAAGTAGTTTAAAATGAGTCTTATGACATTATGTTTTTACCTTAAATTGACCTCTTCAAACATTCCGGTTGCGCGGATGAAGTAAGGGCATATAAGAGACGTGTGGACGCCATTAGCTCCTTTGACTTCTAATTCTAGTCTGAGAGCCTCATCGAATCCACAGGCGGCTGATTTTGAGGAGCAGTAGTCTACCAACTTGGCAACCCCAACGTGCCCAGCCATCGATGCAATAGTGACGATATGACCATCGTTATGTTCGAGCATCGCTGGCAAGAATGCCTTTACCGTCTGTAAATAAAAAATAAGATAACGCAAAATAAAATATTATCTTCTATGTTCTCATATTAAAATGATCTTATCTTTTACTCCATATCGTTTTAGAGAATATTATCAAATACAATTACAAATAACGGGTCAGTACCAGCCCGGAGTTGTGAAGTTGGCGGTGTTTTCACCCCCGTGCCTCGGAGAGCACGTAAAGCCGTCGGTCCTGCGCCTTAACTCTCACCGGTCGTGTCGAGTAGTCGTCCCACCGGAGTATGAGAGTGACAGGAATAGAGAGTGCACTTGTGTCTGCGCGTACACTTGTGCACTATAATATCTCCTGCGCAGTTGGCTAGTTTCAATGAGATTGGTCGCCGTGGCCGGAATCGGTCAGGAGAACATTATTATTATTTGATACTTCTGCAAGAACTTCTCCAGCCTTCTATCATATTTTCAACCGACTTCCAAAAAAAGGAGGAGGTTCTCAATTCGACCGTATATATATATTTTTTTATGTTTGTACGCGAATTTTTTCATCGTTTATTAACCGATTTTGATCATTCTTTTTTTGTTGGAAAGGAGATATCCCAAGAGTGGTACCATGATAAGGAAATCAGTATCTGATGATAAGATCCTAGAGAAATCGAGGGGAACTTTCGAAAATTTTAGCGGCGACTACTACGTTTGTTAACATTTTCATTAGGTATTTTAAAGCACTATTATTTAATGAAGGTCTGGAGTCGATCTGATGATGGACCCAAAAGACAGTCGAAGGAACTCCTCAACGATTTACATCAATTACCTAGTGTTTGGGCTTGATTAATTTGTATTGATGATATGTTTACACTAAAAATGGAAAAATAAAAACTTAAAAAAAAAAAACCCCCGACTTCCAGGCACTGAAAAGTAAAAAATAACTAAACGGGGGTTTTCATTTAGATTTTTTTTTTTTATTATTAATAATGGGCATACTCTTGACCTTCATCATAGCTCAAAGGTACAGATAAGATCTACGATGTAGCGAGTTTGCCCAAGAGAAGCCTGTTAACACGCACCTTAAAGAGTTTCAGGTCGTACACTCTCAGAAAAACAGACGCAGGCAGGGCATTCCACTTCTTGGCTGTGCGCATTATAAAAGACGGTGTGCTAAGCTGTGAAGCTTCGTTTTCACCAGCTTCTCGTCGCCGATTAGCTTTTTGGCTCTGCGTTCCACCGAGTCAAGTGCGGAAAGTTGGTATTTTGCAGAGCCATCCCAAAGGTGACTGCAATACTCCATGCATGATCGGACTTGCGCTTTGTATCAAGTCAGAAGCTGTCCAGGCGTGAAGTATCGCTTTACCTTGTTAAGGATGCCCAGTTTTTTGGCCGCAGTCTGTGCCTTTGACTCGATGTTGTCGCCAAAGTTAAGGTTTGCACTTAACTTTATGCCGAGCAGCTCCAGACTGTCGGAAACCTCTACAGGTGTAACGCGAAAAGTAGGAGTCAAGCTAAACGGACTTTTGGCGGCGTTGAAATCTACCAGATTTTTGTCACCCCATTGTGAGACAAGACTTAAGGTCGCATTTGTACGCTCCACCAATAGAATAGATACTTAATCAGATTTTTTCGAAGTCGGTGCCAGCCAATACAAATCAAAGCACACCGATAGGAACCGACAAATAGGAATCAATTTAAAGAAGCTTCTACGATTCTTTTTGATCACAATCGTTAATCCCTATCTTTATTAGATCTTTCTCCTTTTTCTTAACAGCTATGGAATTACTAAAGTGTTTTATATGTACCTATCTACCTTAATTATGGTACCTATACTAGCGGCTCGTCCTCGCTTCGCTCGGGTTAGCCTTTAGAAAAACAAAAACAAAACTCGGAAACCGAGTGAAGTGGGTTCAAATCTCGTGTCTCGCACCTCTGATATTTTCATGTGCGAATCATTTTCAACATGATGATGACCACTTGTCTTAACGATGAAGGAAAACATCCTGAGGAAACCTGCATGTCTGAGAAAACCTAACAAGTTTTCAAAAGACATGTGAAGTCCGCCAACCCGCACTTGGGCAGCGTGGTGAACTATGGCCTGATTACCCTCGTACTGAAGGGAGGCCCGTGCCCAGCAGTGGGACGTTAAAAAGGGCTGAATACAAGATATGTAGCTACATATATTATATATGTTTCTATTATAATTCCATTTAATTATAAAATTAGTTAGCACACTATAAAACAACTAACTCACGAAGATGTTTTTAATTTTCTAAGCACGATGCTTTAGGTAGGTAACACATCTTAATTTACTTAATATAAAAATATGCTGCAATAAATGATGCAATGTGAGAGTATGTATACGTCCGGTCAAAATATGTAGACATCCAAGGTTACAATGTTTGAAAAATGCCAGTGGTTTTTGCATTTTTCAGCCAAACATTAAGTTTTATTATAAAATAATCGTGTATCGTTTATTTGTAGCAAAAGATGAGGTTACAAATAAAAACTCTTTACACAACTGTTTTGCTTTTAACCCATTCTCGACCGCTATACCATTTTGGGAACACGTCATAAATTGGGGCTTATTAAAAAAGGTGTTTACCATAGCTAGTAAGTTTTTATTTTTTTGTGTACTCGAAAGTTTGATTGTTAATTATAGTGCATGTTATTAGACCTTTATCGAGAAACACCGTTTTTTTGATTTGTCGAAATTGGTCATTTACACGACCCTAAACTTGGCTGCACTTATATAATTATTATATAATACAAGTAATGCATATCATAGTTATTGTATTTTGATAAAGTAAGAAACTTGTTTCTCATATAAAGTTATCATATTGTAGTTATAATATATGTATAAATAAATATAGCTACATAAACATTGGTTTGCCAATTTTGGTACAACGGCCACAAGTGTTATTTTTTTTTTTAGTTATGAGGTAAGAATGAATTGCAATTATTTTATGATACACAGTAACTTTAGGAGACTGGAATAAGGCATTAACACTTTAGAAATAAGAGTAACAATGACTTGGAGTATAATTTAACCATCACACCACGGAACAAGTGTGGTACTTATTACTAAATAAAGTTCTTGGTAATGTTGAAGTTTTTGTGGGCAGTGAAGACGTTCCTCCGGAATGCGAGGATAGATGTGATGATAAGCCGTTGACTTCTAAAAGATCTCGAACATTTTCTTGTTCGATCCAAACAGAGCCACTGACAAAGATACGATTTCACTGTCTTTATTGCAGAGCTAAATGTTTTTTTCAGATACTGATACTTTCGTGTTATCTAAAACTATCACGTAAACGTATGTTTATTGATCTTTCAATAAAGAGATGAAGTGGTGTCAAAGTTTTATGAAGAAAAATATTCAAAGAGATCAAAACAAATATTAGCTTTAAGTAGGCAAACATGCTCCAAAAAACTTGACAAAAAGTCCAGATTCAGAAGAATAATTATAATTTTGATAAAAAAATTCAGAAACGGATGATTTCTCACAAATTATATAGTTGACGAGTTAGATAGTTGATGAGTCTATTATAAAATATCCAACATCTAGCTAAGCTATACATTGTAAAGAATTCGGTACGGTTTGACTACAAGAATTGGGTCGCATTGGGTTCAACAAGTTATTGCTAGTTTTGATTTGTATTGCCCATCAACCATCTTTAGTATCGTCAAATCCAGTAATTAGTAAAATATATTAGGATAGTTTTTTATACGATGCATTTTTGGTATGCGATCTACACCAATTGGAATGTACATTGACAAAAAAATGGACATGAAGGGCACAAAGATTAGTTAATACGCTGAAGATCTATCACTAGGTCTCTATTTTTATATACATCTTAATAGGCCTTGGGTTATCCATGGTTTAATAATATGATTTTTTCGTGATTGTTTTATTACTTTACTATTTGTCGAGATAATATTAGAAATCGTGTTTACTAAATTAGCTGCCGCATTTTTTGGGTTATTGTATTGAATAATTTTATCATAATTAGTGTTATATATGTGACACTTTATTTTTTCGTAGTTGACTTTCATGTCGTGTATTTTTAAATGTATTAATTGTATTAGGGGGCTGTGTTAAATATATAGATAAAAGGTAAAAGGTAGCTTCCTCACGGACTGACTACACTGACATTTAATTTAAAATGTAAAATTGACGATTCAAAAGTGCTTGTAAAAGTCTATTTGAATAAAGTATATTTTGATTTGATTTGATTTGATAGATAAAAGGATTGGATAATGGTCAGTAATATGTGTATCCAAAATAAAAGTTGCCGATTTTTTCTGAGTTTTGAGCATAATGTGGTCGAGACAGTTATTTCCTCGGGTTGGTAATGTATGTGTTGGGAGGAGACCATGGGATGCTATTAAATTGAGGTAGTCGTCAATCCGCGAAAAAATAAATAAAACCCATGAAATCGTGAACAAAATCCGCGTACGGCGTACGCGCCCGGGCGATGCGAGGCTAAATTGCTATATAATTTAAATGAATATCTTAGGAGTAGCAAGCTACTATTTATGTATAAACATAGCTAACCGTGAAAACGTACCTAGGGACGAACGCGAGCGAAGCGAGCGTGAGTCGCTAGTATATCTATAAGATGGTGAACGATATATCGTTATGATAGCGTAACTGTTCGGACCTCGTTTTACTAAAGAATTGACGTCTAATAGATTAGGTTCGACAACCTTTTTTTTTTTTTTTTTTATAGTTGGGGAATGCATTTACGCATACCACCTGTACCCCCAGGTGGTTATGTGGGGCTCACCGACTAGAAGAGCCGGTACTACCCACTAAACCCCAACTTTCCCCTCCCCTCCGCCATAGTGGGACGCCGCGGGAACGCTTGCGCATAACTTTCGCGACGCCCCGGCGGCAGGCCTGTCGGCCACCAAACCAGTGAGGCTGCTCCAAAGTCCACTCTGCAAAACAGAGAAGTACCCGGAACAGCCCCACTAAACCTCACCGCCCACCGAAGTGGGCAACACTACCTCGGCTGCAGAGGACAGGGAGAGCGGCAACGAAACACCGACACGCCTCTTCCCCTGCAACCCCACCACGTCCACCCCCCTCTCATCCGATCGCGGGATCGCCAAAGAAACCCCACAACCAGTGGCCGCAACGCCGTCAGATGCAGCCACGACGAGAGAGAGGCCCCAAACCCTCCGGTTGCGGGACCACAAAAGCGGCCCCGCTCCCGGTGGCCGCAACTCCGGAAGCCGAAGCCTCAACGAAGAGCGGCCCCACCTGGGAGGTGCCTCAACCGCGTTCGACGGCCCACGGCCAGAGGCACCCCCATGCTGTTGGTCCGCGCCGGATTTCTCCGGTACCACCCGTCGTTAGGGCAACGGGTGGCGTTCCCCTATCCGCCACCTGGGGACGCGCCCGGTAGGAGTCAGCTCTCCCCCGGGAGGTTCGACAACCTTATATTCTATATCTGAGCATATGTATACGATAACACCATCGTTTTGGTTATGAAAAGAGGATCTGTATACATAAAAGCCTTGTAGTGTTGGTGTTCTTTCACATTTACTTAACCAGCATTCTGATAGAATTAAAATATGACAAGGTATTTCCAAGAAAGCCAATAATATATGCAATTCATCAAAGTTACTATTTATACTTCGGATGTTCATATGTAGAATGTTTAATTGTTTTTTTATTTGGTAGAATATAGTTTTTACAGAGATCAGGTCAGCATTTTATGGGTTCGGTGATTGTAATATGTTCTATGTCGTCTAATACATCATTAAAAATCAAATAAAAATCGAAAAAAAAATGTAGATCCTACAATTATCTATAAAAATATTTTTATACTTTTTTTCTAAGAATCACCATTTTGAGATATAGCGATTCAAAAAGTTGAAAAAGTTGTGTTCTCTATAATATGCACACGTTACCACGCTACCTGTTAGGGAGAGTACTTGGCGTATTTGTTAACGTGGTGGTTGCAATTTGGATTTGAAAGACCTAAGGCTACTATTTGTGCATACTAATTTTAAATGTTCTCAATTTAATCGTTTATTTCTTAGAATAACTCTCTCCAAAAAACATGTGACTCTGGAATTTCACCGTTAACATCTTCAAACATCTTCAAACTTCATCGACCTGGCGAGGGGTAATTAGAATAATCAAATACTGCAGATTTTATATCTTTTCGAATAATTGCCGCCGTAGCTTCCAGGATCCTAAATCGTTATTCGTTTTCGTTTGTTTCTTTTTTCCTATCAAGCTTGCTTTAAAATATCATGGTGATTATTAATAAAACATATCAATGTTGAACTTCCTGACTTTTCTGTTAAGGCGGTCCCTCACCGGAGCATTCGCCTGTAATATAACAATTTAATTCTTCTCCCTCACTTACATAATGCTTGAATCTGAACTGTAACATTACAGGCGAATGCTCCCGTTGAGGGACCGCCTTTATAGTAATTTTATCACCATATCTCAAATTTAATCGTATTTTAATAGTTTTATAAATTTTAATTCTTCTAATGTAAACTGACAATTATCGCTATTTTCAATGTATGTAAATAATTCTTCTATAGTAAGATTCGTAGCTTGATATTGAGGACACCCGACTTTACCCCCCTCCAGTGAAGAAATTATAACAATAATTATGATATTTAGCCTCAGCAGTAACTAAATTATATTCAAACCCAATTCGAGCAGTACAGCCTTTGCTACATCATCAGAACGAGTCTGAGCTACTTTCAAAATATATTCTCTAAATAAAAGTGTAGTTACTTTAAAAAAATTTAGCCGAGAATGCAGTACTTTTTTCTCTTCATTCAATTCATTGCCGCAAAATAAGCAACACTGTTTAAAACAAAAAGTCGATTCACTTACACATGCTCTAGTACGAGGAGGACTGACTTATTTAAGAAGTACCGGCTTGTTCTTATTAGTCTTTTAATGACAGCAATAGTAGCCTTTTGAGTGTACTTTTTTCGACACTGCACATTAATTGTCATAGATTTCTGGTCTTTCAGGTATTATCAGTATTCCGAAAATTTTCGAAAAATTCAACTTTTCAACTTTTTGAATCGCTATCTCCGAAATTGTAATTCTTAGGGGAAAAAAGAACAATTTTTATAGATAATTTCAAGATCTACAATTTTTGTCTGATCTATTTTTATGATAAAACTGCTTGGCTGAAAAATGCAAAAAAACCATTTGTGCGAACTTTGACCTTGAATATTCTTTTGCAGATGTAGGATCGATGGGGACTTCCATATTTCATATAATACATAAAAACATCGCGTAGAAAATGTCAGTTACAAAAGTCTATCGTACCCAAAAGTGTGCCAAAATGTTGACATCGAATGTTCGTTGTATAAGATGATCTGGAGTGTCTAACAGGTACTGTCCAGACACCACACCCGCATTATTGACTAAAAGCGATACCTGAAACAAAAAAAAACACTAAATTAGAACAATGAAATATATGTATTTTTTTTTGATATTTATCTGAATTGTAGGAGCGAAAATGTTGACTATTTTTATTTATTAACATTCTTTATATATCGTTTATACATTAAATCTTTATTTATTCACTAGCGATTCACCCTCGCTTCGCTTGGGTTCGTCCCTAGCTTGCTTCTCCATACAAATTTTCATCCCCATTCTCAACCCCTTAGGGGATGATTTCGGGGATAAAAACTATTTCCATCACTCACTATTCATGCCATGGGATTTAAAAAATCTTAATTTAGTAACTTTTTTCTTTTAATTTTCACAAACACAAAAAAAATAATTATCCAATTTGGTGCAGTCGATCGGAAGTTATGCGCGTACATACATTTCGGTGATTCATTTTTATTTATATAGATGTGCAATATTTATTAATTTTTTTTATTTAGTTATGTACCATAAAATATATATCATACAAAATAAAGTAACAGAATGTCGATAAAGGATAACTTATCTCTTTAAGAGATTTCTTCCAGAAACCCTTCAATAGCGAGAAAATAATTTAATTTAGAGCGGTGTAGGTACAGTACAACATTAAATGGTATAAACTTAATATTAAAATATAACAACCAAATATTATAATTATACAAAAATAAATATATTTATATGATTAATAAAAAATGTCTCTAAATATTTTATACAGTTGCACGCTATTTGCTTTGCAAAGAAGACACAGTCAATATAAATAGAGTATTTCCTTATTGGCGCATCGGCGGATATCATTGCCGTACAACTTGACCATATTTGAAGCAACATTTGTATGATTAATGCAAATTATTCAAAAAACTAAGCTATGACCTTCGGCGTCAATAGTCACATAAATTACACTGTTATAATGTGTAAATAAACATAGTTTATTTATTTATAGATTTTGCACGAATATTATTACAAAGCGTGGCGATAAGTTTCGTCACATACCTCATCACAACCACCAACCATGGTATACGTATGTATGAATTGTTTTACATTACAATCTTTACAACACCTTATTACTCATTAGGGGTTGAATTTCAAAATATCCTTTCTTAACGGCTACCTTTTTTTACATTGGAATTTTTTTTACGCATACCACGGGGCATCGCAGGTAAACTTACACACTCAAATGGCTGGACTACTAAGGTAGCCTACAACAACTAAGGGTTGCTCTCACGGTCCACTCTGCTATCAGAGAACATAGTAGTACCAGGAGCAACCCACATCGTGCGCTCCCCGAGGCCCTTTGAGGCCGCCTCCCAAGTGCTTCAAATGCTCTCAAGTTATCCTAGCATCACATCCGACTAGATTGCCGGACGCTAAGGAGACCCTTCGCCGCGACAAGGTGAACACATATTTCCTTTATTCTGTACAGAACCTTCAGTGGACAAGCCTCGGTCTATTTTATTTTTTGCCCTTAACAGTGCCTGGACTCGCTTTGGGAATAACTTTCGTAACCTGTTTATTATGCTTTATGGTTAACGCTTACACAATATTTTATTACTTATATTAATTTAAAAAATAATATGAATATTTTATGTATATATATGTATTTCTGTTATCTGCTTGTACCTATTAACTAGTCTCCTGAACAGCTTAACTAAGTTACATACCTTGGCTATTTAATACTAGCTTTGCCTGCTATTTACATTCCTATCCTCAACTGTAAGGTACTATAAAATGGTTTATAAAAAAAGATTTTTGAAATATGTTTAGAAATTCCAAAACGTTCACTACATTTTTAAACAAACAAAAAGACAATTTTCTGTTGTATGGCTGTTTGCTATACCGACCACACGTGAAATTGTTCAAGTTAATATAAATGTTTACATTTCCAAGATATATTGACTCAATATAAAGTGGTCCTTACTCTGCCGACTTCCTCGTCTACTTGTCTCGCGACCCGATAAATATCCTCTTTGCTCGCGAGGTCTACTATATACCCGTAGCACTTGCCGCCTATTCCTTTGACTAGTTTTACTGTATCTTCCAGCCCTGTAACAAATCATATTAAAATCAATATTTAATATATAATGTATTAATAATTAATAATATAAATATTGTAATAAGCATAAGAATCAATACAAATTCAGCTCTTTGGTAATTTCGAAAGTAGTTGGGACGCATTTTTTTACTACCTACCGCAGCACTTTTACTTTAGCAGCTGATTACTTTTTTAACCGATTTCCAAAAAAAGGAGGAGGTTCTCAATTCGACCGTATATATATATTTATGTTTGTTCGCGGATTTTTTCGTCATTTATGAACCATAATAAGGAAACCAGGATCTGATGATGGGATCCCAGAGAAATCGAGGGGAACTTTCGAAAATTGTAGCGGTGACTAGTGCGTTTGTTAACATTTTCATTAGGTATTTTAAAGCACTACTATTTAATGAAGGTCTGGAGTCGATCTGATGATGGACCCGAAAGACAGTCGAGAGAACTCCTCAACGATTTACAGCAATTACCTGGTGTTTGGGCTTGATTAATTTGTATTGATGATACGTCTACACTAAAAATGGAAAAATAAAAACTTAAAAAAAAAACGATTTCCAGGAACTGAAAAGTAAAAAATAACTAAACGGGGGTTTTCATTTAGAATAGATACTTAATCAGATTTTTTCAAAGTCGGTGCCAACCAATACAAATCAAAGCACACCGTTTAGATATTTTTTACTTTTCAGTTCCTGGAAGTCGGTTTTTTTTTAAGTTTTTATTGAAATACTAGAATATGCATTTACAAAAAAAAAAGTTCTGTCCTGTAGTCAGCGAATTTTATTAGCATAACAGGAACTTAAAAATGTCATAAATACACATGTTATTTTATACATTTATGTTAATTACAAAATTCATTCACCTTGTCGATAGAATCTCCTTAAAATAATATTATTTATCTATACATATAATAAACTTGTAACTAAGCCGAATCTGTACATTAAATATTTTTTGGAAAATCTTATTGAAATAAACATAATTATCGATATAGAGGTCGAATCTATAGTTTTTAGAATTTTTGTCTGTCTGTCCGTCTGTCTGTCTGTCTGTTACCGCATCACGGAAAATTCACTGGAGGGATTTGGATGAAATTTGGTATGATGATTGGTTATCCGGGTCAACATATAGGATACTTTTTACCGCGGGAAAATATGTCATCTCTTAGAAATCCGTACTTAAGTAGTGACGAACCCGAGTGGAGCGAGAGTGAGTCGCTAGTAACTAATATGTACGCAGTTATTGCTAAGATCACTATTTATTAGTTATAGAGTCAACAACCCTTTTTTTTTTTTTTTTTTTTTTATAGTTGGGGAATGCATTTACGCATACCACCTGTACCCCCAGGTGGTTATGTGGGGCTCACCGACTAGAAGAGCCGGTACTACCCACTAAACCCCAACTTTCCCCTCCCCTCCGCCTTAGTGGGGCGCCGCGGGATCGCTTACGCATAACTACCGCGACGCCCCGGCGGCAGGCCTTACGGCCACCTAACCAATGGGGCTGCTCCATAGTCCACTCTGCTAAATCAGAGAAGTACCCGGAGCAGCCCCATTAAACCTTCCCGCCCACCGAAGTGGGCACCCCTCAATCGGCTGCAGAGGACAGGGAGAGCGGCAACGACACACCGACACTCCTCTTCCCCTGCAGCCCCACCGCGTCTGCCATCTAAGACGGTGGCAGCCCCGTCAAGGCCGCGGGGGGCAGGGAGAACGGCGCACCGAAATACCGGCACTCCTCTCCCACCGCGGCCTTCCCCTCTACCGGTTACGGGCCTGTTTTCACAGTCCCGCAACCGGTCCCCACCCTCCGGTCGCGAGACCACCGAAGAGGCCCCGCTCCCGGTGGCCGCAACTCCGGAAGCCGAAGCCTCAACGGAGAGCAGCCCCGTCCTGCTTTGGTCCACGCCGGATTTCTCCGGTACCACCCGCCCTGCACAAAGCGGGTGGCGTTCCCCGATCCGCCACCTGGGGACGCGCCCGGTAGGAGTTGGCTCTCCCCCGGGAGAGTCAACAACCCTACCGTAACAGCTTTTTAGAACACAATAACTTCAAATAGAGCGCGAAAGATTGTATGTCTAACACAAAACTAATTGAAAAAAAAAAAAAAAAAAAACGTGATGTAATATGTACAGATATAATCTACTACAGAAGACGATTTTAACTTGTGTAATTTAAACCAATGTTTCAACAAAACGTCTGGCTTTGGGTCTGTTCGAAATAAAATTATTCGAAATTTTAAGTAACTAATCTATCCCTGTATGGTAACAGTTTTGTCATTTTTATTTAAACTCCATAAGGTGTTTATTTACGCCCAAAAATGCGTTAAAATTAGTATTGAAATATAGAAGTTTCGACGCCCATAACTTTCAACACATTATTCTTTTTTATTTTATTTTTTTTGTTTCCATACAAGGCTAGATAATAACGAGACAAATTAATATTACTTTTCATTTTAAACTTACTCCGTCAATTAGTGTAGTAATCGCCATACTCGTTTGTACGGAAGAATGTCATTTATAGGAATAATTTCTACAAATATGAGATAGCCTAAAAGTAAGGTTAATATTTTACATATAAAACTAAAAACAAAAATATATGTTGAATTTTCTTTGACAAAAAATACTTAATTTTTATATTATCAGTACAAACATTATAATTTATGACGTTGTACATCAATCAACCATATAAATTGACATTCGTTTTTATGGGAATCTTATAGAGAATTTTGCCTTTTTTTAAATTAGAAGAGTAGCATAATCCTTGAATTTTAATGAAAATTAATCTTCTTATGCGGTACAGCAAAAATACAACACACAAAATTAAATAAAACTTTTATACGATATTTGATATATTTCATTTGAATGATTAATCCATAAACTCATTCCTCCATTGCTTTTTTCTATAATTATAGTATAATATAAATTAATAATTATAAATCTATCAATCATAATTTTGTTCCGAGTTTAATCGTAATTTCTTTTGAAGCCTTACTTTCTTCAGCACGTAATACGTACGAGTAAGTAGGTACAAAATTGTTGTTTCTCATAGCTGGGGGCCTATTGCATATATGCGATTTTTGATACCTTTATTATATCTGTACACTGTGCAATATCGAATGGAAACATTAGTTTATATTTATAAGTTTCAAATCATTTTTCTTTTTCTTTGACAAGAAAAAAAACCTACCCTATAGAATTAATAACCATCATATACTTACCATTATAAAGTGGCGTTTTAATAGCGGATCGCAGATTTTATTACTTTACGATACGATATATGGATCTAGCAAATATTTTAGTTGGCTTAAAAAAGGCTGATGGTCTCAATTCGAAACGTGTGTGTTCTTTTCTCAGGTTCAACCAATTATAGGTATTGAGAATTACACGGTTGTTATACATCGTTTGGAAAATAAGAATGAAGTTATTGTGAAAAACACTAAATAGACGAATAGACAAAGTAGAAAAAGTAATTATCCGGCTTAAGCAAAATAATATTATTTTGCTTGAAGCGGTCATTTAGGTACGCTATGTACAATTAAACTGCGCAAGTAAATTAGAACGCGTGTAGCAATCACACGTTATTAAGGCCTCTTTTAAAACGAGAATTGACCCCCGAATTATATCAAGTTATGTATGTATTTATTATTTTGACAGTGCATAATAACAAATTGACAGAAGTGGTAGAGACAACATTATTTTTTTTGTAATACTATGTATACATAATACATATATTATATTGTTGTATAGCTAAAACGCAATAAAAATAATAACGCAATTTCATAATAATCAAAAAAGTATATATTTTTTAAATTCCTTATTACATTATAAATTGGATGTAAAGTGTACACAGAGCAAGAAAAAGTTTGGGTGGTTTGGTTGAGTATGTAGTGATAATATGCAGTCGGAGACATACGTATGTACATGTGTATATAGCAAAACTTGCAGTTAGTATAAAACATGTACGTCTTCTATAAAACATGTATATTGCTTCGTCGATTTGTTTTCATCATTTGAGCTCTATTTTTAGACAGTCAGGTTTTTTTATTTTTGTAAACATTTTTTGAAGTGAAAACTTTTATAGGCAGGTTTGGATGAGGAAGTAAATTCATGCAAGTCGTCATCGACATGGTCACGTGACATGTTATCGCTACACTCAAGAGTATCGATAAATGTCAAAACCAGATAAATGTAAACAGTTTTAATTTACATATTTTAATTTAAGATCAAACAATTTGAATATCCAAAAATAACAACTGTTTATTTATAGTTTTAAGTTTTTTACTTCTGTCGGCAGTCCTCATGACTGCTTTTTTATTAGTAAATATAATTACAATACTAATGTACATTCGACAATTGGCTATGGACTAAAAAAAAAACTATTTTAAGTAAATTTTCTTTAAGACTCACTATGGTTGATATTTTTTTCCAGTAGGCACCGGGTCTTATAAATGTCATATGTATGAAATATGAACGGATATAATATATCTTCATACATCAATTTTTGTAGCTCTTTGAGATTATAGAAAGTAAAAATACTTTCATACGCCAGTGACGTAAAATATATACGCAGACTTTCTTTTAGTATTTGTTAACACAGCATGTTTCGTTCCCCGAATTTTTGAGGTTATCGCAATTATTATTTTTTAATTTTTTATTTATATAATAACTAAAGACATAAATAATTATATATATGCTATTAAAAACAAAAAAAAATAAATTACGTCCACGTATATAGTTTATTAAGAATATATGTATAGAAGATGTCTCAAGTAATAGCTTCTTGTACAGTAGGTATATCACAATTACAAGTTCCAATCTTATGAGTTTGTTGTAATCGATGTAATCGATTTTTAAGTCATCGAATAAGGGTAATATCACTTTATGTTCATAAATTTTCGTCAACCAATAAAGAAAGGTAAATAATTTCTTGAGGCTTGACCTTTAAAATAATCGTACGTATTGACGTTGTAGGAAAACAGACATTCTGTATATTTTAAAGGTTATTAAAATTTTTGTTCTTTCTTTAACATACATTTATCACATATACTTGTTTCTCTATTTCTACAAAAAATGGAAAAAATCCACAAGAAATAATATGTACATATATGAAGCGGTATTAAGCATTGTATAGGTTTCAGAAAAATAAGTTGTTAATAAAAATTGCGACTTCCCATCAAAAACTATGTACTTAGAAATAATCTTGTTATTGTATTTAAGCTTAGGTCTCGATATGAACTTTTAGAAAAAGTTGAGTCTACTATTTGTAACTTTTGAATATAGTGGAAGATAGTCAACATTTCCTCTTAGTTTTGGAATTAGTGCTATAAAGCTCTATGCGTACGCAGAACTACTTGATATACGACTATTAAATTAAAAAAAACGGTAAATGTTAATCTTAGACACCAAAATGATCACTATATATCAGTCGGAAACCAACTCAAGAAGTAGATAAAACAAGGCAATAAAAATACTTTGGCATTTGTTATATTGGAATTGATTTAATTATTAATGTAGGTTCCTATAACAGTCTCTTCTTACCTTCGTTAAGTAAGACAACAAGCAAACATTCTTTTTTAAAATAACAAGAAAAAGAAAATATTTTTTCTAGTAGACACTTCTTTTAAGTCTGTCTTAATAATTTTTGTAAAAGTTCACACTGGCATTTATTGTGGGCTGTAAAAATTGTTTAAAGAAATATTGATTTAAAATCACCTTGAAAATTATTTCACCTTTTCAGGTGGATTTTTTCTTTTCTCTATCAATAAAAAAAATTAAATACACAAAAGGGTGTGTATGTACTTCTTTCTAGACCCAAATTATGAACGTTTTCTTATGAAGTTAATAGATTATTAATTCAAATGTCGATAATTATATATGTACTCGTAAGAGCATTGTAAGTAATAAACTGTAATCGTTAGTTTTGTAGTAACCGCTGCCTGCACTTGACCGTATACACTTGAAAGTTTGTTGCGCATTGCATGAATTACCAGAATCCTACTCACCTTGACAGACCGCTATAATTTGGTTCTTGGGCAACAAAGACTAGTCCAAAGAAATTTCCAATTTAATAATTATTTAAACAGAAACTTTTGCGTAACCCTTTGCCCTAATAGGTTTTTGAGTTAATGAAAGTACTTAAAACCGATAAGCAAACATACGATGTTTGTGATTAAAGAAGTTTGTTTCCCAAAAAAAAAAACACTTATGATTAGGAATTTACATAAAAAAATATTAACAGTTCAATTTGTGGGACTATATACAAAATCGGATTCTTTTCATGAAAATCTATACATATAATAAAATTCTAACTAAGTCGAATCTGTACCAAAATCTTATTCAAATAGACATTCTTATCGATACAGAGGCCAAATGTATAGTTTTTAGAATTTTTGTCTGTCTGTTACCGCGTCACAGAAAAACCACTGGAGGGATTTTGATGAAATTTGGTATGATGATAGCTGGATATCCGGGTCAACATATAGAATACTTTTTACCGCGGGAGATTATCTCATTCCCACGGGAGTACACGTTATAACACAACCCAAAAAATATTTATGATCAGAATTTTTTGAAACTTGGTATTAATGCTCTTCAATACAATTAAATAAATACGTGTTTTAGCGTTTTTTGAAATTCATCCCATAAGGAGATAAAATAATGGATGAAAATTTGTATGAAACCTACCTTTTTTTTAAAAAATGTTGTAGATTTAGCACGAGCGAAGCCGCGGGTTTTGCTAGTATTAAATATTTCTAATAAATACTTAAAATAATTGTATAAGCTATTCTTAGAAATGTTTAAAAATTTTGATTCTGAAATATTATTTGGCAAAGACGTGTTGTTGTATTATATAAAATTAGCATGTATTAAAATTTTAAATATTGTGTGTGACTGTGTGTAGACAATCGTTAACACCATTTTGATTTACATGTTAATGTGAATAAATTTAAAATAGATAATTTTTATATTCACGTTCAAACAGGGCCATGGAAAACGACTTATAGAGACACGTTTTGTACATATGTATAGATATATTAGGTTGCATTTCAACAATATACTCATTTTCTTCAACAAATAATAACATCGATTTGTTGACGTCGAAGTATAGAGGGATTTAATAATAGAGCTGTCAAGGTATCAATCACTACGAAGCTTTTCTTTGATCAATCAATGTCAAATAACTTGAATGCTTAACTTTTGTCTTCAAAGCTAACTAAGTACATTTCTAGGATAATCGCATAAGTTAAATGAATACCTTAATAAGCACAAGCACTTTTTCATATCTATAGTTTAAAACCACTTTTATCCGCCAATTCCAAATTTTGTTTTTGAAAGTTTTGCCTACGCTTTTATCTACGTACTGTATTTGAGTATAATTTATTGGCTCCGAAGAATCGTAGCATGGTGAAATAATAAATATAAATAATAAATATATAAAAAAATATTTCAAATCAGACTGGTACTTCTAGTTTAATACGCTGCATAAACTCGTATATCATAAAACCATATTTATTGGCGTACAAAAAAATTGTTTTTGCCTCTAACGTTTAAATGTTTTTTATTACATTATAGGTATAATGACATGCTTAATAGATTTGAAATATACATTTTACTCATTATAAAAAACCCATGACATACCTATATAACAGATAAAAAAGCTTTAATGTTTCAACAAGGTTTTTTAATATAAATACGATTTACGTGCAGTGATAAAGTAACACATACTTGTGTAACCTATAAAAATGTTCTCGAAGGAATTTTTTTCGAACATTCAAAAGACATTAGGGGATGATGCTGTAATCCTATTCTATGATTACGTATTGGGTGGCTAAATTTAAAAGAGGTAAATTAAGCTGTAAAGATGACCCGCGTCCAGGCCGCCCTTTAACCTTAGTTACAGAAGAAAGCATCAAAAAGGTTGAGAATCTGATTATGGAAGACAAAAGATTAACCATAAAACATTTAGCTGAGATCCTAAAAATATCATTTGTTAGTATGCAATCCATTTTAATTGATTCATTGGGGTTCAAAAAAGTGTCGGCAATATGGGTGTCACGAATGTTAACCTACGAAAACAAAAAGCGACGTTTGGAAATTTTTAAGCGTAATCTCGATATGTTCCAGCGTGATCCGGATAATTTTTGCTATCATCTTGTCACTATAGATGAAACGTGAGTCCACCATTTTGATACGGAAACTCCAACTCTCCATCCATAAAGAAATTTCGAGTTGCTCCTACCGTGGGCAAAGTTATGGTCTCAGTGTACTGGGATAGTGAAGGTATCCTTTTTATTGATTACATGCCAAAAGGCCAGACGTTTACTGGACCCTATTATGCAAATCTAATGCCGAAAGCGCATGAAGCACATAAAGAAAAACGTCGTCGAAAACTATTGTTAGGCGTGTTGTTTCTTCACAATAATGCTTCTGCTCATCGATCGAAAGTTGCTTTCAATGCAGTCCGCTGTGCGCGCTTCAATCTCCCTGAGCACCCACCATATTCTCCGTAGTTAACTCCTTGTGATGTTCACCTTTTCCCAAAACTAAAAGAGCATATTCGTGGAATTAAATTTTACGATGACAACATGGTTATGGCTGCCGTAGACGAGTTTTTCGAGAGTCGAGAAAAAGATTTTTTTCACAAGGAATAAGAAAGTTAGAAATGCGTTATTCTAAATGTATTGCATTAGAGGGAAATTGTGTAGAAAAATAAAATATTTTTGTTTCATTTTTGGCATTTTTTTATATTGATTCTAAGAACTTTTTGATTCACCTCGATCTATGACGTTATGAATTTTAACAATATTTCATGCTTCACACTAGTTATACATAGTAACGTTTTCCTTTGTGCATATATGAGTTAAGATGTATTCTACTTTTAAAAGATTACGAAACTTAGAATGTTATAGGACGATATTTGATCATACTTAGTCAAAAAATATATGTTTATAGATATTTTTGTCGGTAATTTTTTTTATATATTTATTGAAATATTTATAGACCAATCAATCAAACTATCGTGTCATGTTTTTCTGATTATAATTATAATATTATGATTATTTATATTTTCATTACAGTCTTGTTTATTATAAACGTTGAATTTATTAAGAATTAGAATTTAAATTGAAATTAAATACTAAGATAATGTTAAACAAAGAAACGATAAATGGGAGCATATTGTATTGTGTGGTATACTCTACATTAATTACAATACAAATAAAAAAGTCAATTTGTTAGTCCAATCAAATCAGTTATATCGTTGTTTTTGTATTTAAACATATTATATTTAATTGAATTCAGCTGAGCATTAATAGATACAGCCATTAAATATTTACTATTAACAATATAGTAATAGATACAGCTCGAAATGCACTAGTAATGAATCAATATACAGAGACACTCTCTTTTGACATGTACGTTTTATGGACATAAAGTAAGATGAGCATGTAACAAAGATAATGTATACAGAAAGAGAGTTTCCTTTATTTACGACTGGCTTTCACTCAATTCGCAAATAATAAAACGTGTTGCATATGAATATTATTGGTATTGAAAGCTTATTCTTGATTTTATTTATCCTATTTTTCTATTTGTATTATATGTAAGTCTATTATTGTTTAGTCTACTTATATGATAAAGACTTTGGAAAGAACAATAATCAAATACTAATATTATAAATGTAAAGGCGAATCTGCTACCTTTTCAAGCTTTGCTTAACAGATTTCGATAAAATTTGGCAAGGACATAGATTGCATCCTTGGACGGACAAAACCTAGTCATTCTAGCATTCAGGACTAATTTAAATATATTTTTATGTATGTCATAAATTTTACTTATACTATACAATTAAAAGTACTAACAAGTAGTAGTACTACTTGCTAGTGTTTTAAGAGCCGGAGCGTGGCAATATCCCTTGGCATATATTAGTTAAACTAAAACAATTATTTAAAAACACTTAACCCTCCTTTGCGTCGCACAGTCGGGTAAAAAGAGTAAAGAGGGCGCGAGTCATTTTTTTTTGACAATAGAGACAAGGTCACATACATGATACAGCCAATTTAATTTATTTCAGTTGATACGATATTTTAATAGTATTTTACAAATTTCGAACTGCTTTGAAATGTCAATGGCAGCTTGTAATTTGCATATTTAAGTGACTTTGATAATAATAATTTATACCGGCGGTCTTGGAAACGTCTCTAACGACTTCGCAGAAATTTGGTACGGGGGGGTTTTCGGAGGCGATAATATTTTTTACGGCGGGCATAAGCATAGTGGTCAAGCGGCCAAAGTGCAAGATTGACAATAACAGGTGTTCGGGTTTTTATTTTTGTTTTTTTTTTGTATTTATTCAAGTTGTTAGTTTTTTTAAGTAAAAAAATACGATACAACAAAAAAGAACTCCGAGCGAAGCTCGGTCGCCCAGGTACTAACAGTGAATATAGGTAATTCACTTAAGAAGTTCTCCTTGATCTCCTTGTGTCGACTTTGTTTACGATCGAAGTAGATCATTTCGTAAAATTATTGTATTTGTATCTCTATCTATACATATAATAAAACGTAGAGGTCGAATATCTGTGCGTAGAAAAAAATTGCCAAAAACAAGAATATATATGAGAGAAATAGAACAAATCCAGATATTTTTATTTATTTTTTTGTTTCTCTGTCTATTTGTCTGTCTCCGAAACTGTTGGACCGATTTAAATGAAATTTTGTGTGGTGCTATCTTATATCCCCGACCAACATCATATATACTTTTCATTCCGGAAAATTAGGATTTTTCGTGGGACAGTTAAAAAATTATAGTAACTTATACAGCTTAGTACACAAAAACTACTGATTGGATTTTAATGAAACTTTACAATAATATAGCTCATATATAAGAATAAAAGATTGGCTACTTTTTATCCCGAAAAAATTTAAGGTTCCCGTGGGATAGATTTGTATTTGTTTGTCTAGAGGCGAACCCGAGCGAAGCGAGGGTGAGCCGCTAGTTAGTATTAAAAAGTACGAAAGTGCATTTAGTTTGTTCGTTTGTCATTCTTTTATACAGTGATATAGCAATTATGTAGTTTTTGTTGTAGTGATTGTTAGAGTTTTTATGAGCCCGAAAACATTTATTTAATAATAATAAAAAAATTAGACATTGAACTCAATGTACATACTTGGAGCTGCGAATATAAATCGTATGTCGGCATTTTATCTAGTGGACATCGAGCGCTTCGTAGACTTATATTATTGTGGTGCTCGTCTACGCAGGAGCTAGGCAGGCAGGAAAGCGCGCGGTAGTTTATGGGCGAAATCTTAATTATTTTTTTGATATACATACATACTTACATATTTATTATTGGTAAAACCTATACATGAGTCACTAATTAAAAAAAACATACAGAATATAAATTCTTGGAAGTTATTAATTAATAACAATCAGTAAAATTTTATTGCATTGTTGACAATATGTTTTTATAATAGTGGTCATCGAATTGTTATAAAAAAGTTACTCCATCTTCTTATTTTAAAGTTTATTAATTTTTTCATCATTTTTAGGTATACTGTGAGGGGTATATATCATTTATTTAAATGTCGATAATACCTATATAATATCAATTTTAATAATTTTTATTAGTTTTGCGAGCAATTAAAAGAGGTGCACTATTTTGCTTACTCTACTAATCTATACCTACATTTAATAAAATTGTAACTAAGCCGAATCTGTATATTAAATATTTTTTGGAAAATCTTATTGAAATAGACATTATTATCAATACAGATGCCGAATCCATAGTTTTTAGAATTTTTGTCTGTCTGTCTGTCTGTCTGTTACCGCATCACAGAAAAACCACTGGAGAGATTTTGATGAAATTTGGTATGGTCATAGCTGGTTATCCGGGTCAACATATAGCATACTTTTTACCGCTGGAAAATATCTCATCTCTGAGAAATCTATACTAAACGTGAAAACTTAACTATTTTAATTTGTAATTTTATATAATATTGTATAGTTTTGATTCTCTTTTACATAATACTTACAAAATAAAATAGTGTCATCATATTCACTAAATGCGAAATACGAGAACCTAAGCTTATATTTTTCTATACATATCAATAAATATTCCAAACAATTCATTTCAAATTGCACACGTATTTACCAATCATCATCATCATTTAATGAATTATAATATATTATAATAACTTTATTATGATAACTCTTTAGCCTTAATGACAGAATAATATTTTCTTAATGCATTTGACACGATCTAAATTTTATAACGGTAAAGATTACCACGTGCCATTGTCGATATGGGGCCAAGGTAAAGTATTTTTCACCCTCTTAACCCCACTCCCGTATTATTTAATTAGTTTTATAAATCGTTGTATAATATAAAGCCAAAGACTTTTTTTGTAGGTTGAACGCAGGTGTAGCTGCGGGTTCTGCTAGTTATTAAATAAAAAATTAAATTATTGTTTCAATCAATTTTAGGATATTTTTGTTCGTAATAAATATACATATATTCTTTCTTGCATTTTTTCTTATTATGTGCGAAAACTTGTCTGTCTATCTGATTGTTAAATCTTGACCCAAATATCAATGAATTAGTTTCAAATAAGTTGACACACTTGTCACGTGAAGCAAACAACGAAAGTTAGTTCACGTAAGGTTCGCTTCATAAAATAGAGTTTTCATCGCATCTAATTGCGTCAAAATGTGTTTAGTATGAGCAATTTATATGATCTGTGGTATGAGTAATGTGTATTTATAGGTGTAATAAAAGGTTTTTATTTCAGGTGCTAGAACTATTTCTGAATATTTTATATTAGCAATTTTTATCCCTTAATCCATAAAAGTAGAAGTTTTCCCAGGATTAAGGTTTTATTTGATGTTTCAATCACTATGAGTTGCATTTGTTTATATAACATTAATAAAAAACCTTTATTCCTTTCTCGTAGAGTAGAATTTCGCTCTTCAACTTAGCTTTTATTTATTTTTTACCTTCTTTGTATAAGCATCCGACAAAAATTCTTAACATAATTTAATTTCCGATAGAATCTTTCACAGATGTGAGTGTAATGTAATAAGTGTGTGAGTTGTAATGTAATAAGTAGTTCTAACAGTTAACAAGTTGTATGTATTGTATTCAGCCCTTTTTAACGTCCCACTGCTGGGCACAGGCCTCCTTTCAATACGAGGGGGATCAGGCCATAGTCCACCACGCTGGCCAAGTGCGGGTTGGCGGACTTCACACGTCTTTCGAAAACTTGTTAGGTTCTCTCAGACATGCAGGTTTCTTCACGATGTTTTCCTTCACCGTAAGGCAAGTGGTAATCATGTTAGAAATGATTCGCACATGAAAAAATCAGAGGTGCGAGAACCGGGATTTGAACCCGCTTCACTCGGTCTTCCCAAGCGAGCGTGCTACCACTGCCTATGCCGAAAAAATATTGAATTTTAATAAAAATACTTTTTGTGCAATAAAGAGTTTTTATTATTATCATTATTACTTGTAGTTCGATCTTAAAATTATACTTTAGTAATTTCAACATTGTCAGACGGCTCTAGTACCTACAATTTATTTACATCGGTGTTCTATTAGAAGATATGTACTTTCCTAGTCACTATGTCACCCACACATATTTTTGTCACATCCCTTTGCATATTTTTTTCTTTTACATCATAATATGTGCAAACAATAATTCTGGTGTCGAGTTAACATTGTATTGTATGCATGTGGTAATTGACTTAATAAGGGTTATTATTTTCAATACCTACATAATAACCGTTAATTTATGGTAATAATCACTATGTTGAAACGTTAACCTACCTAATAGGTAGGTTTTTATATTATAATATGGATAGTACATGCCATAGACGTTTCTTTGTCAAGGTCTTCCAATTAATTATCTATACAGTTACATAAATAAAATTGAAGTATTTGTTTGTTATGTCGAAATAAACGCTTTTTACTAAATGCATATTGAATTATGAAATTATATACGAGTACGTACGTAATTATAAGAAAAACACAGTTATAAAAATTTTTGTCTGTCTGTTTATATCGGCTAATCTCCGAAACGGCTGGACTGTTTTTGACGGGATTTTCACTGGCAGATAGCTAATGTTGTTGTAGTAAATTAAGCTACTTTTATTTTAGAAAAAGAATTAGGGTACCGTTCAAAAAAAAATATACCTAGAGACGCACCCGAGCGAAGCGAGGGTAAGTCGCTAGTATTATAATAAAAATTAAGTATTTTTATGCAACTTATTAATAAAAGATACGCAAGCTATTTTAAAATCTCTAAATATTTTTGCCTGTCTCGGTATTTGGATATATTGTAAATTTATTTAATTAGATCTTAGGAGTCCAAGTATTAATTTGAGTTTTTCCCGAAAAAAATACCGTTTCATGATGTATATACGTAAGTTTCTAAAGACCTCTAGAGAATAACTTCTGAGCAAGTTGACACTAAGGAGAAGATCAGTGGCATAACTAGGGATGGGCGAAGTGGACCTACGTCCACAGCCTCGTACTTAAAAGGGCCTCGCCTTGCTCACTTTTACACTCAAAAAAGAACGTCACAAATTTTAAAGAGTGTTTGTTTGGGGCCTCGCAAGAAGCCCTTCATAAACGCGACTGAGAGGCCGTTGTAACTACCTTCAAAGACCGCGACCGTTAGATTGACGGAATACCCGACTTGTTAGCAATTAATAGCTATGAGTCTTTTTCTTAACATAAAAAGTTTAGTAAGAAAAAGTGCAAAGGAATGCCAATGCTAATGGCATTAAGTCTGCCACGTACATTTGTATTTAAGAATCCATACTAAATACAAAACTACATATTATAAATGTAAAAGTGTGTTTGTTTGTTTTTCCTTCTTTCACGTCGAATCGAAGTAACAGATTGGCATAATTTGTGAAATAGGCTACTTTTTACCGCGAGAGATTATCTAATTCCTACGGGAAAACACGTTATAATACAATCCGAAAAAATATTTATGATCAGAATTACTAGAAACTTGGTATAAATGCTCTTCAGTAAAATTAAATAAATAAATAAATATGGGGGTAAAATAGGAAATGAAACTTTGTACGAAACTACCTTTTTAGAGTTTTTTTTTATAGTTTTAGCGCAAGCGAAGCCGCGGGCTCTACTAATTAATAAATAAATAAAAGACATGTTAAAACTTAAGTTGAAAAATTACTAGCGATCAAAATCGTCTTGTGGTCAAATTGACGGCGTTGATCCGTGTAGTGTTAAGGCCAAACCGCTTCAGTAAAGCAAAAAGCTGAAGAACATTACTTTTGTAAACCTTTTTTCATATCTTATATGCTTATCAATGTTCTCCCACCGTGCATTTATATTTTTTCACTATCATGAGGTATGTCATGTCGAAGTATTTTTGGCAGGATAGATCTATTGAACGAAAGAAAAGGGATATCGCTGATGCGACTTCGCCCACGTCTATATTAGTCCACGCTACACCTCTGAAGAAGATCCTCCCTTGAAGCTTTTTCTTTCAACTGAGTAAGTAAAACTAGACCGCTAATAAAATGCGAAAATTTTGTGTGTGTATAGTGTGTACATAATATGTACATTGTACAACGAAGTATTCGCGCTCAAACAACTGAAATAATTTATATGAAATAGAAACACCTTCTCTATGACTATAGGGAAGGTACTGCTATCAATAAAATTTACCAAAAACTGATAATAAGGGACGCGCGCGAGCGAAGTGAGGGTAAATCGCTAGTATCTAATAAATGCCAGCGAAGCAACACAAAACAGCTAGTTTATCATATTAACAAGAATGACACTTATGTATCTACAGTGGACTAATCTACGAGTAATAACTAAGTACCTGGGCGACCGAGCTTCGCTCACAGTTATTTTTTTGTTATATCGTATTTTTTTAGATTAAAAAAACTAAAAACTTGAATAAATACAAAAAAATAAATAAAACGTTGTATCCGATCGAGATTCGAACTCAGGATTCGCACACCTATGATTGTTAATCTTGCACTTTGGTTGCTTGACCACGATGCTTATGCCTGAGTGTAAGAAATTATCGAGCATATTCTGCGTCGAATAATGCAAAAGAAACCGCATGAAAACTCGAAAACACGCGTTTACCCAGACACGAGCCTAATCTAGATTTTTCTAGACAGATTTTTCGCCCCCGAAAACCCCCACATGCCAAATTTTAGCGAAATCGTTAAGAGTCATTTCCGAGATCGCCGGTATAAATAAATAAATAAAGATATAAATATACAAAAATTGCTCGTTTAAATATATTAGATATTTGGTGGTAAATTTTAATCAATTGTAACAGCGACTTTGGCCTAGGATCATTTGAAGTGTAAGCATTGAACAGGTTTCGACAATACTTGAAGGCCAACCGATCGATGACCACAATATAATTTGTTAGTACCTGGGCGTATATAGAATTAGGGTTCCGTTAAAATAAAATTAAAACGTACCTAGAGACGTACCCGAGAGAAGCGACAGTAAGTCGCTATTTTTGAATAATTATTTTGCACAAAAAAGTACATTTACCTACAGTCAACGGATATCAGCTATCTGTATTCAATATCTATAATTTACAACTATTTTTTTATTCAGTTATCTATCTAGTCATGTTATGTATTTAGCCCTTTTAACGTCCCACGTGCTGGGCACGGGCCTCCTTTCAATACGAGGGGGATCAGGCCAAAGTCCACCAAGCTGGCCAAGTGCGGATTGGCGGACTTCACATGTCTTTCGAAAACTTGCTAGGTTTTCTTAGATATGCAGGTTTCCTCACGATGTTTTCCTTCACCGAAGGCAAGTGGTAATCATGTTAGACTTAAAAAACAAACAAAATTATTTTCTTATAATGTTCTCTTTTTTTATTCCATAAGAAAATTATGTAAAGCTAAGAACTAGTTATAGTTAGTTTTTAGAGTTCCGTACCCGAAGGGTGCCAACGAAATCCTACTACTAAGCCTCCGCTGTCCGTCCGTCGGTCTGTCAGAGGGCTGTATCTCATAAACCGTAATAGGTAGAGTGTTGAATTTTCACAGAGTGTGTATTTCTATTGCCGCTATAACAACAAATAATAAAAAAACAAGATGGCGAATTTCAAAAAGGCTTCCATGCAAATAAAAAAAACGATTATGGTACGGAACCCTTTGTATTCGAGTCCGACACGAACTTGACCGATTTTTTTACATTTAGTAAAGTAAAAAATAAAGTAAGAAAAAAGAATATAACTACAAGTTAATGACTCCTGCAGGCAACAGAATTGTAGCTCAGTTTTATCGCAATTTAAAATTTAAATGTGTATATAAAAATGAATTTATATCTTGAAATTATCTCAATGCTACGGTTAAAATATTTTTCTTTGCTGACGTATATAATATTAAAAAGTTATAATTCACCTTAATTACTGATGGATCTACTAAGACATTTAAATTTATCTCCATCTTTTTAACCCCCGACGCAAAAAGAGGAGTGTTATAAATTTAAAGTCGATGTCTGTCTGCGTGTGTGTGTGCGTGTGTCTCTCAAACGAATGGATCGATTTCGATGCGGTTTTTTTCATTTAAAAGCCAGTTTCGTTGCGGTGGTTCTTAGCTATGTTTGGTTAGTATCGGTCTAGCAGTGTAAGAGTATCAGCTCTTTTCCAAAATGATGTAAGGCATTTTGGCGTATGATTACTCGATTAAGTGCTTCACGCGTGCCAGTATAATCGTTAAATGACAATTAATTGATAACTTCGACCTGATGCTGCAACCAGAATGGTCTCCAGAGAACCCAATTCCTCGAAAACTTACAGCAGTCATATCGTATACCCCACCGTGACTTTAAATCACTACAAAAAAATCTAGGTATATTTCGGAATGTTGCAAAACAAATATCGTTAAACTGAGTATATAGTTTATTGTTAAGTTTTATCAGAAAATATAATGTTTAGAGACTGCTTGTTGAATATTTTTCAATTCACACTTCGATAAATATTTGTTTATTTGGTTTCTAACGACTGATAAAGGACGTTTATTTTATACTTTTAAGGGTTGTTGCTTAAATTATAAGTATTTTTTGCGTAGGGGGTTCTTTAATTTAAATATTTTTAAACGACTTCAAAAAGGAGGACGTTATCAATTTGACTGTATGTTTTTTTGTATGTTTGTTACGCGATTATTCCGCTAATTATGAATTGATATTGATAATTCTTTTTTGTTTGATATGATAGCTCATACTTCAGAGGTGGTTCCATATAAATTCTATCGAAATTGATGACGCATTTTTTTTTAAAAATCAACAAAAAAAAAGATTGGCATCAAACTAACTTAAATGGCTTAAGAGATTATTTTATTAATAAAAAATATTTTCTTCTTAATTTGCTACTATTAGGTCCACACTATAAATGTATAAATAAAAACTTAAAAAACGACCTTAAAATACTAAAAAAAAAAATGGAATGGGATTTTTAATTTACCATAGATAGTAGATACCTTATCAAATATTTTTGAAGCCGGTGCCAGCCGATACAAATCAAAGCAAAGCTTACATCACAAATTGATGTATAATAAATAATTAGATGTTTTTGTTAAAATCCATAGAGTAGCAACTGTTGGGAACCTAACGGTTATATTTTACAATGTATGTAACTACATTTTATGTGAGTAAATTTAATCTAAATTAAAGTAGAAACTAGAAAAGCAATAAAATGTAACCGGCTCTTTTGCAACTCACTGTCACAATGGTTCTTAGCGACTGTTAGACGTTTTCGTATGCTTGTCTGAATAATCACTATAATGATATATGCGAAGCATAATTTATAGAGCCTATTTACAATTTACATTGTGTCTACTAAGCATATATTTTTGCAAGCTGTAAATTTTCACACTTCGGCGTTCAATAACTATGATGTTTTATAGAACAATTATTATAAAGATAATAATTACTGTAGCGACAGGATTTACTTGGACTTTGAATG
Source organism: Argynnis bischoffii washingtonia (assembly GCA_033884665.1). NCBI lineage: Eukaryota > Metazoa > Arthropoda > Insecta > Lepidoptera > Nymphalidae > Argynnis > Argynnis bischoffii. The sequence continues at coordinate 8,864,622 of CM066624.1, read as the reverse complement.
TTAATTGAATGTTAACATGTTGAAAAGCAATTAAATTATTTATGTATAATTGTGTCAGATATAACGCGATAGTTAAACTCTTACATAATACCATTTTTTATATATTCCAATTGAATAAAAATCATAACAGTTGTTTTATTTTTTTATTAAGAATAGATTTATTTAGAAAAAACCTAAATAGAAGTATTTACCTTCTTAGTATTTTAAGAATATATTTAACAATACATAACGGACTTATGCCTTTTAAAGTTAAAAAAATAAACGCTCGTACAAAATATATTAACCTTGTTATATTACTGACCTTTACTGTTAATGTCCCATAAAACCACGACGCAGCCGAGCCTGGCCAGGCGCAGAGCGATGAGGCTACCGAGGCCACCGCCACCACCCGTCACTAGCGCTATACCCCCCTTCAAATCTTTCTTCGGATACCCAACTATAGATTTATATATCCCTTGAATAACATGACCTATTGCGACCACCAAAAATGCTAGCAAATCAAAAATTGTTTGTATTATAGTGTATTTGTCACGCATGCATTCTGGTATCTCTCTGGTTAATGGCCCAGGTCTCATCCCATTCGTGTACTCTTGGCTCGCCGTCGCCATTTTGAAATGAAATTTAAAGCTATAAATATTTTCTATAAATCATTCCTTTGTATCGATGTTGGTCTATTACTGTTTTGTATGTCGCGCTTATGACATATATGGACCTCCCTAGACCTGTAACAATATAAACAAATGCAAGTTAATACAATAAACATACACTATTTTAATATTTAATCTAGATATAAGTAGTAGTATCAGTATAAAAAAATAAAAGTATAAGTATAAGAAAATAAAACAGCACCTTCTCACCCAAGTTAATCCACAATTATATTAACTACTATTATTATGTATTATATTATATAGATATGTATTTGTGTATGTAGTAGTATGTACATATGTTATGGTATATAGTATGTATAATATTTTATTATATATAATTTATTTATTTAATTATTTATACTCGAGTAACTGCACTTTAGCCTGCTTTTTAATACTATTTCTCTAACTCACTTAGGTTGACTACAAAAGATCTCTTCTAGAGATAAGTCCACCTTTGCTAACTAATTGTATTGTTTCTTAATTTCTGTAATTTACATATAAGTGTAATAAAGAATAGTAATAAGTAATCATTTTCATGTAACTGCCTATCTACCTGCCTACCGTTTATTCATATATTTATATATGTATTCCATCGCACTCACATTTGAAAACTGTTAAATATAAAGAAATAATAATTTAAAATGTGAAGTCAATGATGGAACACCGATGTAGATTGTAGAGTCGGTCTTTACGATTTTTTATTCATATAAGGCCATGGTTAAAATGGGTCATACATTGTACCGTAGTCCTCTTGTTCTTAACTTACACTTTTTTGAATAATTAAAATTCGTACCTATTTTTTTTTTAAGTTCTAGCAGATTTTAATCCATTATATTAAAGCGATATTCATACACTGTAGACTATTTTATAAAATAAAAATGAAACCATATATTTTATTAATCTATACAAGCAGCTCACCCTCGCTCCATGCGTCGTTCGTCCCTAAGTACATTTTAACGGTTGGTATAGATTTCTCAGAGATGAGATATTTTCCCACAGTAAAAAGTATCCTATATGTTGACCCCGATAACCAGCTATCGTCATACCAAATTTCATCAAAATCTATCCAGTGGTTTTCTCGTGATACTACAAAGACATACTGACAGACAAAAATTCTAAAAACTATATATTCGGCCTCTGTATCGATAGTAATGACTATTTCATTAAGATTTTCCAAAAAACTCAGAATTTTATTATATGTATAGATTAATGAATAATGGAACTCTCAATTAAAATAATTAGACCAGTTAGATGCAAAGTGTCAATTAAAATAATCGTTAAAACCTTCAAGAACATTTGTTTCGTAATCGTATTCACACATTCAATTTTAAATGTCACTTTGATTAATCTGTGCTCTGATCAAATGTTTGAAATATGTAAATGTACACAATATACGAGATACATATTTTCTTTAATTTTAGTCTTGTTTAATAAAAGAGAGTGTTTGTTTGGTTTACGAAACTCCAAATTTTGCGTATAAAAAATGTTTTTTAAACTTACTACCTTGAAACATTAATTAAATAATATTCTAATAATAATATAGCCTGTATTCAGATAAATTACATACTAGTTAACACAAAACTTAATTTAAAAAAAAACGGCAACTGTTTTATCTGTTTGTCTATTGATAAAGGCCTATTCCCACTTCTTCTATTTCTGTCAGTGTCTGGCTTTCCTCGACCATATTTTAATAAAATTATTTAAATGTCTAAAATTAAATTAACAAGTTTTGTAATGAACTTTTGTGCTGTTTGTCTAATTTTTCCAAATTTTTGTTTGTAATAACTACCTCTAAAAAGTTATAAAACTTTGGTGTTTCCCGTGATCTTAAATGCTGCAGAGCATACGAAATCAAAATCCAAAAATAAATCTGCGAAAAAACCGAAAAAATAGATATTTAAATAAAATTATAAAATTTATTCGGTTTGCAGGCCCTGGAACTCTACAGTTTTAGGTAAGGAATCTGTTAGCGAGACCAGAATATGGATAGGTACTAAAACGAATCGTATGATTGCTAAAATTTCTCAATATGTATTGTGATATGGAATGCCTTCCAGATTTTAATAAAGTCGAAATCTAAGAAATCGAACTCTCTACTTTAAAAAATTGAATATTTATCTTTACGCTTGTTTAATTTGCCTTAAACAGTACATAATAAAAACGTTTATACATCATTCTGTACATCAAACAAAAAGAACTTAAAAATATACGAGCACTGATTTGAATTCTTAAAGTGGTTGAAAACATCATATATATTTTATGAATATACTCGTATCTTACGTTGTTTTATAAATATTTTACATGATATCTGTGCCGATCGTGAACTGGTTGTCTGAGTAATTCTGGAGAATTACCCAGATTTTTCAAAGTCAAAGTCCACTTTGACTTTGAAAAAGGTTAGTTAAATAGGTTTCAATTGAGAATATGTCATGATTGTAAACATTTCTATCGTGTCTTTTGTTCTATGAAATAAGAAATACCTAGATGTATTCACCCGCAAACGTAAGCAGAGGATACGCTCTGATTAATATGGTGTAACCAACACTCCTCACTAATGTAAGTACCATAGAATTGTACCTACTAATTAAATTATTTAGAATATACATAATACTAACTAGTAGTTACATAATTATATGTATGTTTGTATAAATATACATTCGATTACATATGTAGCCGTAGTATTTATATGAATAGAATATTTAATTCCTCATGTTTTGCTTTGTTTACAATGTGCATAGGTATATTTATTGCCATTAATCACAAACGGTTTGTTTCATATCGCCATATAATTCCCAATGATAAAGATCAGTCAAGAAACATAATTCCCATTGATAAAGATCAGTTGTTCGTCTAGAAGATAAATATTGGCATATAAAAGATATTTACAAAGTACACTATCATTATCATACCATATAAGTAGTTATTTTAATGTAAGAATGCCATTATAAGACAGAGTAGATACTTAATCATTTTCCTACAGTTTCGTTCGTAAAGAATATGATATTTTTAATTCCAATTTCGTAGTACCAACTCAAGAAGCATAACCTACATACCTATATCAATCAATCAATCAATCAGCCTATCGCCGTCCACTGCTGAACAAAGGCCTCCTCCAATGAGCGCCAACCATCCCGGTCCTGGGCAGCCCGCATCCATCCACTGCCAGCCACCTTTTTCAGGTCATCTGTCCATCGTGCTGCAGGGCGTCCTACACTACGCTTGCCTAAACGCGGTCTCCACTCTAACACGTTTCGGCTCCAGCGACCATCGGTACGTCTGGAGACATGACCGGCCCACTTCCACTTCAGCGAGCTTATTCTGCGCGCGATGTCGGTTACTTTAGTTCTCTGGCGAATGACTTCATTCCGAATTCTGTCCGCCAGAGAAACTCCAAGCATCGCGCGTTCCATTGCTCGCTGAGCGACCTTGAATTTGTGGACCAGCCCTACGGTGAGTGTCCACGTTTCGGTTCCGTATGTCATTACGGGTAGGACGCACTGGTTAAATACCCTGGTCTTAAGGGATTGTGGGATAGATGACTCTAGAATATGACGAAGCTTCCCAAAATCCGCCCAGCCTAAGCGTATTCTTCGGTTGGCCTCTTTCTCAAAGTTGTGCCGGCCGAGTTGTATGGTTTGGCCAAAATATACGTATTCCTGCACAACTTCAAGAACATGCCATTCACGATCACTGGTCTCGGGGATACATGACAATTCGACATGATTTTGGTCTTGTCGAGATTCATCCCGAGACCGACTCGTCTTGAAGAATTGCTTAGGCTGTTTAGCATTTCTTCCAAATCCTGCAGAGTCTCTGCCATGATGACTATGTCATCGGCAAATCGCAGGTGTGTTACATACTTTCCGTTAATATTAATGCCGCATCCGTTCCAATCGAGCGTCTTGAAGACGTCCTCCAATGCACAGGTAAACAGTTTCGGGGAGATAACATCCCCCTGTCTTACCCCTCGGTGCAATTGGATTGGCTTTGTGCCCTGACCTTGTACATGGATGGTCATTGTTGCGGCTTCGTACAAACACCTTAGTACTTGGATATACCGATAGTCAATAAGGCATCTCTGCATGGATTGTAAAACAGCCCAGGTCTCGATGGTATCGAAGGCTTTCTCGTAGTCCACAAACGCTAGGCATAGAGGCTGATTATATTCTTCGGTCTTTTGAATTATTTGCCTTAGTGTGTGTATGTGGTCTACAGTACTGAAGCCTTTTCGAAATCCAGCCTGCTCAATGGGTTGGAAGTCATCGAATTTTTGAGCGAGACGGTTCGTGATAACCCTTGAAAACAACTTATATACATGGCTCAGGAGTGATATGGGTCGGTAGTTCTTCAAAAGGGCTTTATCCCCCTTCTTAAAGAATAATACCACCACACCCCTGCTCCATGCCTCCGGTGTAATGCCATTGTGCAAAACAGAATTAAAGAGCTTTGCGAGCTCTGATAGAACAGGTGTTCCTCCCGCTCTGAGAAGCTCCGAAGTAATTCCGTCTTCACCCGGAGCTTTGTTGTTTCCTAGTTGTCCAAGAGCTATCCTAATCTCGCCCACGTCGATGTCGGGAAGCTCGTCTGATTGGGCGTACCAGTCTGGCGCGTGGATCATCCGCGTGGTGGAATACCTATATATCGGCTTGTAATTGAATAAATTCTCTTTGTACTTGGATATTGTTATTTTTTAATTTAGTTCATTATGTGACCATATCTATACTTCTATAGTCTATACTAATATTATAAAGAGGCAGAGTTTGTTTGTTTGAACGTGCTAATCTCAGAAACTACTAATCCGATTTGAAAAAATCTTTTTGTATTAGCGTTTATTGAGGAAGGAAGGAAGGCTATATATCATCCCGAAAAATATACAGTTTCCGTGGGATAGATTTGGTTTTGTCTAGGGGCGAACCCGAAGCGAAGTGAGGGTGAGTCGTTATATTTAATAACACTAGATGATAACGAAATTCTTAGAAACTTATTATTATTATATCCCAAATACCTACACACAACAATTAAAGAAAGGACCATTATATATCTTTTTAAATTTAATTTAGTTTTTAAAACATATCAATCCTGTAGGCACTATTTGCTAAATATATATATATATATATATATATATATATATATATATAAATTAATTAATTATAAACAAGTTCCTTGTTTACAATTTCTTATGGAATAAGAGAAGCGTCTAGTAAGTACGAGCTCGGTAGCTCTACGTACGAATGAAGTGTACTCCTTCAAACATCGAGTTGTTTCGCAATCCGCTATCGTCGGTCGGTGAACGCAACCTAGTATTGCGATAGCAGACAGTTGGGTGTACACCATCAATCAAGGTCAATGCAATAAAAAATTGCATGTACCTACTATAACTTATTATACCCTGAAGGTATCTTTAATTAAAAGTTTCGTAGTTTAATAATCGAAGGTAATATAATTAAACATAGGATAATACACTCAATACGATCATAATTAATTTATTCTATACTCTTAAAAATTTATTTTGAAGTACGCCTTAAAAACTGCTAAAATAATAAATAAATCAGAGTATGCAATATTTCTGTAAACGTGACAACGCTCTGCGACAAACTACCAGACATGATGATTATGCTAATTATAAATAAATTTTATACTACCTGGAATTCATCTCTTGGAGGTCTGTAATAAGGTAAACTCTCATAACTGTATTACCACGATTACTGTCTCTAATAACACGAGTTTCTTTTACACTTCATCTGACTGATGACTAACGGGTCTGGAATTGGCTATGTTAAGTAATATAGTATTATGGCTTAGAGCATGTTAAAAAGGCACCAGTTAACTACTAGGTGTACCGGGCATTAATCCTATGAATATTTCATTTTGGTATATTTCTAGATAAGTGGTTTAGTATTTAATAGCTATTACTTATAAACTAACCTGCTCCTTATGCTTTAATTTAAAAAATATCATAATGTCCAAACATATTTATTATTTATTACTAGCGACTTACCCTCTCTTCGCTCGGGTTCGCCCCTTCGTACGTTTTAACGGTAAGTATAGAATAGACTATATATACATATATGTACAATGTATATATAGTCATATACAGGTATAGAAAAGTAGGTAAGTATTATAAAAAATAAAAAAATATATATCCCTTACTTGAGAAATTATTGATTGCCCATACAATCTTACATTCCATAAATTTTCCTATAGGTATGCTAAATATTGACCCGAGTAATAAATTATCACTACACAAAATTTATTTAAAATTGATTCAGTACTTTTTGCGTGAAACGCGCCCATCGTGTTGACTAAGTTAGTTTTATTATAGGTATAGATAAGAATAGGTATTGCGGTAGAGGTACCTTAGGAAATAGATATACACCTATACTTAAGATAAAAATATATAGTAAGAAATAAATATTGAAGACATTATTGTAGGCCTTTTCAAGAGCTACAATTTTTTAATACATTGTTTTGACGTATGTCTTAAGGTTTAGCCAGCGGAAGGTTTCTAAGGACGACTCGATAAAACCAGTTATTGTTTTTTCGTGGGAAAGAAAAATTTTCCTAAATTAAAAGGTATCTCAAATGTTGACTCGAGTAATAAGATATCAAATTTCATTGAAAACGGTTCATTTCTTTTTGCGTGAAATGCGCACACACAAACAAACAAACAGACAAAAATTTTAATACCGATTGTTTTAAGTCATTGTTTTTAAAAAATGTTTAACGTACAGATTTCTCTAAGTTACTATTTTATTATAATATAGACTATATTTTTATTGTTTACTTTGCTGTTATAAAAAAATATATTAATTTAATTTGACAGACTTCAATAAGGAAGAGATATTTCATTTATCTGTATTTTTTGTGTGTAGATTACGTGATCTCTTCACCAATTGTCAAACGGTTTTTTTTTAAATTACTAGTATGCCACAAGAGTGGTCCCATATAGAATTAAAAAATAGTTTACCCCTCAAATAGGCAATCATATACCTCAAAGTAAACAATACTTTAAAGTGATTTTCATGTCAGTAAAATTCTATTTTATGAAAGTTGGATAAGAAGACCATATTACGTTATTATCAACCTGATAAAGCATTTTCTGTTTTGTGTTTAAAGAGTACCTCACATCACAGTTTTTATATGTACCTAAGTATTTAAGCTATAGTTAATTCAGTTTTTAGGTAATATAAAACTAAATCGATAGTTTTATAAGAATCCAAAACTATTAACTAGTTTTGTTATTACCAAAGATTTTTCGAATTAGTTGTAATAAATATATTTCTCATAATTTTCCTCGTTTATTTTTTTATCTCAAGCCATCATAAATTCGTGATGCGAAGTTATAAAATTACGACTCGATCAAAGTTTAAAACTTGTTTGTTGTTTACTATTAACTTTGTTGCTTAATAGAAACCAAATCAAAGTACCTGTTGGTTTGAAGATTAGTTAAAGTACCGATGACATTATACTATACTAAAAAAGTAAAGTAAACCTTCTAGTAAATAAGTATTATACATAGTAAGTTCTGTCTTATAGGAAAGATGAAATTGAGCTTTTTTAATCAAAGGTGTTAGGTAGATACTAGATATAAATATTACCTAATCTATTGAATTAGCAGCTAAGCTTTTCAGAGGTAATAGCAGAACAAAATTAACTATAAAATTTTTAATAATCGCAGATAATAAATAATTAATCATTGAACTATAATTTTTAAACATTGTACACAAGTTAAATAATAACTTAATTGGACGGGATAAGTTTTGCATTAGTAGGATATCTGCGCAATAGTATAGTGGTTGTAACACATATGTATGTATATAAATAAACTCACGGACAGAAACTGCCAGATAACTATTTATTAATAAAATATATCGATATTTTAAGGAAACTATTACCTAGTTATCTAAATCCATAACCATGTCTATGTTAATTTGTTTCTATTTATTTCGATTGATCAAAGCCAATATCGAATGTATTAACAATGCCATATTTATCGTACTAAGCTGTGATCAGCATTCGTTAGACGAAGTAAGGGTAACGTGTACACTGTACAGTGCGTTAACCGATTGTTTTACTGAAGGCCACAGCTCGCTTCTCATAATTAGCAAATTAGAGTCGTTTTTTTTAATGTTTGCTATATAGTATCTTGACTTTTTATATTATGAGTTATGTTTGTGTAATTTTAAAACATAAAAACATGAAGTAATACTATTAAACTTAGTATACCTACTAGTAAACTTAATGAGAAAATGCACACACTTAATTTCTTTCAAAAAAATTATATATTATAAAACAAGTATTTTTTTATTATAACTTAACTTTATTTGAATTTTTAACACATACATATGTGTTGTTTTTTTGTTTTTTATGGATTGCGGTTGATTTGACAGAAGTTATTTATAATTACAAATATTATACCTGTGATCTAAAAACAAACGTATGATGTATTGTAATAGGTAATAAGTAGTACCTACTAAATACTAATTTCTTCTCACATAATATTACATTAATATTCTGTTATATTGTAAATTATTATAAAACTAAGAGATTAATAGATACAAACTGTCATAGTTGAAAACGCTTCAAATATCACGTCACAGGTTACCTTCTAGCCTACATTCGCTCCAATATCTCAATAGCCTGCGCTTGCGCCACCACCTGTGCTGCAACATCCACATTCTACATAACATTCGGCACGACATGTGTCTGTACGTAAATTCAGTGTTACTTTTGAAATTATGAACTAATGAAGCCATCTGTTACGTAATTTCACAATAGTTGGCGTATTTCAGTAGACGCGACCTTAATAAATTAAATACATGCCGTTATTTAAATTTTTTATACCACATATGTATATAATAGAGTAATACTTACTAAAGTTACTTGTAAATTGTTTGAAAATGCACTAGAAGCAAAAGAAGTAAATTTTAGATTCTATATCAGTATGTAGAGCTAACATGCGTCTTACTACAAAACAGTTTAACCATAATTTTTCTATGTTACATAAATATTAATCGGGCTTTAAATCATAGTCACAACCATAACACTCACGGATTATACAGCCTTTGCCCTTTATAATATACACTCTTATTTAAGACGGGGTCACGATTACGACTAGTCTTTATAAACTAAATTAGAATTCACATGCTATGATGTTACATAATATATATATGTGTATATATATATATATATATATATATATATATATATATATATATATATATATAACAGAAGCTATACTAGAGTATATTAATAATGTGAGAACAGCTTTTAGGTCGTTCCATTATTATATACTTATCATATAACCACTTATCAAATACAGCAATATAATATTTATTTCAAGCGTTATCGAAAATGCATAATTCGGTCTTGTCCCACTTATGTTTGCACAAACTAATAAAAGACACACAATGCACCATAATTATATTTTCGAAACGTTAATTGAGAGAATATTTCGAATATGCCAGATATACATATAAAGTCAGAAGAATACTGCGTGGGAAAAAAAACCTCATAATTTCACATCTTAAAATCACGCTAAAACCACATTTGAGAACGTTGTAGCGTTAAGAAACATCAAAAATGACATCCATATACATATAATAAAATTGTAACAAAGCCTAATCTGTACATTGAATATTTTTTGGAAAATCTTATTGAAATAGACATTATTATCGATACAGAAGCCGAATCCATTGTTTTTAGAATTTTTGTCTGTCTGTCTGTCGTCTGTCTGTCTGTTATCACACAATCACACAAAAACCACTGGAGGAGTTTTGATGAAATTTGGTATGGTCATAGCTGGTTATCCGGGTCATCATATAGGATACTTTTTACCGCGGGAAATTATCTCATCTCTGAGAAATCTATACTGAACGTGAAAATATACGTAGGGACGAACCCGAGCGGAGCGAGGGTGAGTCGCTAGTGTAATATATAATAAGTTGCGACTAATCACTACATTTCCGTGCGATATGCATGAGTTTTATTTAGTGTCACATCTTAATTTTTCAGTAACTTTATCTTGAATTATATTAACATAATATGCAATTCGAATGAGTTTGATGTCATACCTACCTATTATATTTAACGTAAGTTTTTGCTATTTTCGTGGCACATTATTGTTGGCTGATTCTATTCGTCCGATATAATGGGATGAATAAAAATATGTTATTCGTTCGACTATTGTCAGTTTGTACGAATATCTATCACTTTTTTGGTTTTTTTATTGTAAACTAAGTTATTTTAGGTGCAGGAGTTTCTATATGTAAAAAATAACCTTAACCTATCGATCTGAAACCTTATTCGTTTAGATCCCAATGTTTATATTGTTGTTTTATAGAAACAAAAATAGTCGCAGTCGCAATATATCACACACTAACAACAGTTGGATGAATAATATATTTTTTATTCATCCGTTTATCGCACGAATAGACACACGGTTGAGATGCTAAAACAAAATTAGTTTTAACCGACTTCCAAAAAAGAGGAGGATATAGGATATACTCTTTTGTAATTCTCTTTTTCTTAGATTTATTTTATTCATTTTAATTATACTTCTTTCGTATGGTTTGTATATTTTATTAAATCTAGGAACATGTTATTGTGTGATAAATATTATTTATTGAATTATCTAGAGAGCGTAACCGTGCACAAAATTAGTTACAGATCTCTCTCCATTGAAGGAAATTAATTTAAATGACAGACCTTATATATGTAACCGTAAAATTGTAAGTGCCGCTAGATTGTAATCTGTCTCGCGAGATTGTAAACTATCGAAACAAAAATCTTTCGACAGTTTACAATCTCGCTAGATAGACTGTAATCTAACGGTGTTTACAATTTTACGGTGACATATATAAATTTAGCTCAGGGATGAGATATTAACCCGTAGTAAAAAGTATATGTTGACCCGGGTAACCAGCAATCATCATACCAAATTTCATCAAAATCTGTTCAGTGGTTTTCCCGTGATGCGGTAACAGACAGACAGACAGACAGATAGACAGAAAAAATCTAAAAACTATAGATTTGGCTTCTGTATCGATAATAAAGTCTATTTCAATAAGTTTTTCCAAAACATATTTAATGTACAGATTCGGCTTAGTTACAATTTTATTATATGTATAGATAAATAGTAACAAATTATAAGTTGCTTACATGGGTTTGATACTACCGACTCTACTAGGTCGAGCCTGTATACAGGTAAATTACATATCAATGTCATAAAGCATATCATGCACTTGCAATAACGAATAGGTACGAAGTAGTCAATTACGCAATTGTATGTACTATTCAGTATTGATTGCAATTATTTACACAAAATGACGTTTAGCATAGACTTCATAATTTTGTTTGATGTTTTTGTTTTGTTATATTTTATGTGTTTTTCATATAACTTATACAAAGAAATAAAAATGAAAAAAATGTTAGTATGAAATTTCAATAGGTAGAAAATTTACTATAAATACTAGAATTGAGGGATTTTATATCGGTATATAATGATTATAATGCTTGTTTTCAATTTCAAAACTTATCAAAACTAAACGAAACTCAGTCGTAATTGCTTAGGAGAATTTCTCTTCAAACACGGCACGAGTGTAATTTGAAAGACCCATTTTGAATTTGCATTTCATATTGCACTTTCTATTGTTTTCAAGCATCACATAAGGCAATGACAAGAAACTTCCTGAGAATTATTAATTTGCCTATCTCCCTCAAAATTCTAATGACTGAGGTCAGTCAGTTATTTAATCTATACTAATATTATAAAAAGCTAAAATTTTTGAGTTTGTGAGTTTGTGGGGGGTAATCTCTGGATCTACTGAACCGATTTAGTTAAAATTTGGTAAGGAAATAGTTTGAGACCCTAGAAAGGACCTAGGATACTTTTTATCCCGGCAATCATCCCTTAAGGGGGTAAAAATGGGTATGAAAGTTTGTATGGGTAATCAACCTAGGTACAAACCCGAGCGAAGCGAGGGTGAGTCGTTAGTTGGTTATAAAACATTGCGGATTCGGATTTCCGATGATCAGAATTTTTATATAAAATAAATATTAAAAAAAGCCTCAAAATTTAAGTTTAGACTTTATAGAAGACAGGTCGACTTGACAGGGTTTTTACTTTTCTATTTGAAATTGTCGTAACTCTCTGGGCTACTTCAAATAAAGTTTATAGCATTTACTTTATTACATATTAAAAATGGGAGATCAACTATACAGAAGGAAAAACATGCTACAAATGAGAAAAAAATGGTTAACTTGATGACGTGTCTTCTGACGATATAAAGTTACTGACTGTTGTCATATCTACCGTAGAAATATAATAAGTTAAATCATCAAATGAATGAGCGAAGTAATTATATAAAATGATGATATAAGATAAGGAGGAAGGATATAAAACCGTGTAATTTGATACTTATTAGATAATATCTGTATAATGTTAATACGTATAGCTATTACGACATGATAAAAATACTTTGATAATATACCAAAGAGTTTAAAGTTACATTTTTATTATTGTTTTTGTAAACTGCAGTTATTTTTTACCTGCGCAAATCCCTTGTTGACTGGTTTTTATTGTGCAATGTGAGTGCGCGTTTTTGGTAGATTTTATACCTCGTTAAATTATGATAACAACTCATAAAGAAAAAAGCACAGAATGGAAAAAAATAAATAATGCAGGAAGCCAGGTTTCTCTACAAAAAAATTACAAAGCTAATAAAAAAACCAAACCGGTAAGACCTGTAATTTGATGGTATTCATTTTGCCCAAAAAATCAAGAGACGCCGGGCGGTCACTTCGCACTGGGTCACCTTGTATATAACGAAATATGTATATAGCAATATGTTTAAACATAAGCCTATACATTATACTTTGCATAGCAATATTCTAATGAACTGGACGTTATTTTGAAATAAATAATATGAATTTCATAATTTTGTTAGAGATAAAATTACGTCATTGGTGTTGCTAAATACCTTGGTACAAAAATCCCATCTATTAATATCATATTTATTTAGGTTGTTTTTAACATCTATATGAATAAAAATCAATTGCCAAATGTATGTAAGCGAACTATTTCAGAACCGCTGCACCTATTTGGCTTATTCTTTTTTTGTTGTGTTTGTAATTGTCAGGACAAGGTTTAGGTGGAAGAATATTTAAAAAATTTTTTTTTGCATTATGTATGTAATAGTGTATAATTATTCAACATACAAATCATTACTTTTATATATACTAAGGTTTTTAGTAATATATTAATTATTATTATACCTCTAGTATCATATAGTAAATTTAGTATCATATAATAAAGTGGTATCATATAATAAATTTTGTAACAAAGAAGAATTTAAGAAAATATAGCCGAATTGAGTACTCCTCCTTTTCGAAATCAGTCAAAAAAAGCATAGGAACAGTGAGTCAAAATAATTAAATTATTTACATCTAAATATGACACTATAAATATGACACATGATATTACATTTTTAAGAAATTGTAAAAGGTAAATACAAATAGATAACGAATTGACTTTATTTATAGGCTATTATTTAGTACTACAATATGACTGACTAATATAACTTGACAAAAGAAATAACAAAAACTATCTAAACCACGCAAAGGAGGCGCGTGCTTAATGTATCGGTTAACCTGTGATAGCGGTGTCTCATTGTGACTCCGTCTCTATCCGAAATTATTTGGAACTTTTATATGAGATTCGGTTACGGTTTCGGATATATTTTTATTTCAAATATCCGATAGTTCCGATTATAGAGCTCTATAACATCCCTAATACTAACATAATAGTTTTTTATAACTACATAGTAAGTCACGTAGTCTGTGGCTAAAATATTGATTTTAGTATAACCTAATAAAGTCAAGTAAAAATTTCGAAAATACAGTAAAGATATAACTAAAGATTTGTTTATCCAATTTTGTTATAATTTAACAATTTCTAACCGACTTCCCAAAAATGAAGAGGCTCTATATGTACATATGGTTGACCGGTATATTTTTGTATGTATGCATGTACCCAGATTTCTCCGAGATCTCCGGGCCGATTTGCGCGATTATCTTTTATTAGATTAGATTATAGATCGATTAGAAAATATTTTGCTGCCCCACTTCAAAATAACATAAATAAAAGGAAAAAGTAAAGTTAAAAAAAAGCAAGTAATTGCCACTTCTTATCTACACAGATAAATAAAATTGAAGTGTCTGTTTGTAATGTCAAAACAGCTTTTTTATGAAATTATACGTATACGGTACTTATAAGAAAAACAGAACTTTTAAAGTTTTTGTCTATCTGTCAGTTTGTCTATCGGCTAATCTCCGAGTGGGCTGGACTGATCTTGACAGGACTTTCACTGGCAGCTGATGATATAAGGAGTAACCTAGCCTAGGTTACTCCTTATATCATTTACTTTGATTTTAGAAAAAGAATTAGGGTTCCGCTCGAAAAAACGTACCCGAGCGAAGCGAGGGTAAGTCGCTAGTATTAACTAATTAATCAGATTTGGAAAACCCTTCTATATTTCACCAAAACAGTAGAATCACTATATTGATTCAAGAATAAATTATTATGGCATATTATAACCTGTTCGCCCGTCTAGTTGCCAAGCACCAGTCAACGGTAATTTGGGTGTTTCGCCGTCCTTTTTATGCTTTCACTGCTTTCACTATGCCATTGAACCGAAATTTTTGATCTTAACTTAATAGCTAAGTATGTGACTTCCGTTCACATGTAACGTTATATTGTGATATGATTGACTTGAATTTTGGTATTCAAATTTTATACCACTATCAGTAAAAATACTAATAAATAAATACTACAATAATTCAATGATGAAGGTACACAAATATTGTATATTTTAAGTGTCACGTAAATTAATTAAAAATAGCTATCCTGCTTAGAAGTTTAGTTGTATAAATATTCAATACACATACAAAAGGATCAATAATAATCATCAATAGGTGCCTACTATCTCAATCAATCAAAATCAATTGGGTGCATATGTATTTCTTCGCATATTTTTCATTTTCGATTAATTTATCCTGCGCAGGAATCGAATTTGTGATCTTGTATGTAAAACGAAGGGCAAGTGCCATTTCAGTTGTCAGCATCATTAATATAAAGTAAATTTATGTTGAAAAATTATTGCTTAAATGTTTAAATATAAAAACTATGTGTGATGAGTAATGTCAATGTCTACTTAATAAATTATTATAAATGATGTTTAGTAACAACATTAAAATTCGTTTCGTCTCCACGCGAATACATTAAGGTAAATAATATGAAAAGACATATTTATACGAATAAAGCAATACAATATTATATTTTAAGTCAAATACTCAACAAATAAGTTTAAGCAAATATAAATAAAACTTAAAACGCGTCATAAGTGCACAAATATT
The DNA here is from genome assembly GCA_033884665.1 of Argynnis bischoffii washingtonia. Taxonomy (NCBI): domain Eukaryota; kingdom Metazoa; phylum Arthropoda; class Insecta; order Lepidoptera; family Nymphalidae; genus Argynnis; species Argynnis bischoffii. Next base: position 8,848,561 of record CM066624.1, on the reverse strand, counting down.
CACTTCACATTTCCGTATGCTTTCAACGGGAACCAAAACGGGAAACATTGTAAAAATCACAGTCCCTGTTATATTTAACTTGAACTTAAGCTAAATAATGTTTTTAAATCTTCGAATAATGTTTAAATCTCTAACTCATGGTCAGTTGAAAGCATGTAAATTTATATGGATAATTAAGTACTTAAATAAAATACATGCAAGATACGAAATGTATATTATACTAAGCCTGAAAATTTATATAACATATCGCATAATATAGGCAAAGTTATTTTTTTATATACATAAACATGCAAATATAATTTTTTTCCTTGGCGAAGACCATTGTTTAAACAATTCAGAATTCTTTGTATGCGAGCTACTAACATCCTTCTGAAGAAATATTCTACTTAAATATTTCAAGTTGGATAAAATCAAATCAGTTATATAGCTGCAATAATACTTACCAGAATTGTTTATGTAGTATAAACTGTAATAATTTAACATTATTACTCAGATAATTTTTAAATTCTATTAATTTTACAACAAGTATAAATCTTGCTACGAGGTCGACACTGACCCTAAAATTATGTTTATCGATGCATAAAAATAGTCACTCAATACCGATGTTACACAATTAGCTGTTATCTGTAGTAAATGATTATATATTAATTATATTGTAAGTACACGAAATAAATGTATTGTCATTTTTAATACTTAGAGATATTTAAGTTTTTCTGATCTAATTTGCGTAGGTTGCAAAAAATTAGAAGCATTGTTGCTTAGCTCTGACTCTATTGTTTGCTATATTCGCTATTACGCTTCGCTCGCGTTCGTCCCTAGGTACGTTTTCACGGTTAGCTATATTTATACATAAATAGTAGCTTGCTACTTCTAAGATATTTATTTCAATAGCGATTTCGTTACGTACGTATGTTATTGCATACGCCGTATGCGGATTTTGTTCACAATTTCATTGGTTTTAATTTTTTCGCGTAACCCTGTTTCTTTTTCTAAAATAAAAGCCTAAGTTACTCCTTATAACAGCAGCTATCTGCCAGTGAAAGTCCCGTCAAAATCGTTTCAGAGATTAGCCGAAACAAACAGACAGACAGACAGACAAAAATTGTAATAAATGTTGTTTTGGTATGCATATGCATTGAGTGCAAAGCGGTTATTTTAATATTGCAAACAGACACTCCAATTTTATTTATCTGTATAGATTATAAATATTCCATGGTAAATACTATATATAATAAAAAGTTATTTGTTGATCTCTGGTCCGTAAACAATTTATATTCTAGTTCATGGTCACTTTGTTTCGTAGATGTAGGAAGAACAAACGAATGAATTAAAACACACACAATATTCTAGTCGAATAATGGCAAAGTATAGAAAAACATGTTGATACATTTTTACTTAATACTAAGTCATAGTAAGCATATTTATATCTTTATTTTCACGTCACTAAACAGAGTGTGGTATGTAGATGTCGTTGGTCTCAATTGTCATGGTCTTTTAGCTCATACGAGTAAATGTATCTACTGTATACTTAATGAAAATAATTTCCTACCGAAATTGATCCATTGACCTCTGTCCTTAAATACACAAACATGACTTATGGTTTAGCAGACCACTGTGTTCGACGTTACAAGTTCTGACTTTTTTGTTATGTTACTAGGATTCACAATCAGCGACCAAAAATGCCTTCACCGAATGAGCATTCATTTCAACATTTGAGCATGTTTTTAATATTTTTTTGTGGAAACAACTTTAAGCATTACATTTAAGGTTTAATTTACATTGTTGTATAAATATACAATTGAAATAAATATTTCAACTAAAATAATTACTCAAGAGGCCTATCACAAAATGTACTGAGTTGTATGGTATTGAGTTCGAGCGGCCGACGTATCGCTGTTTCTAGCATTTTCTGCAGTTGTAATTACTTCTATGTAAAGTTTTATAATAAATTATTTAAAAAAAAAGTATGTAATTACTTTTCTTTTGAACTGACGTATATTCTAGTATAAATTATACTTAATAATATTAATGTTGTAAGGATATATTTACAGCCAATTCTGAACGTTTTTAGTAGTTTTTAAGATTTTGAAAAGGATTTTTTTGTAGAAATCCAATACATATTTTTAAATTCCGAGGCCGCTATAAACTTAACCACTATATGCGAGATATTATTATATATTTTTCATTTCGTTTGCTTAGTATAGTATTTCAATCCATGAGCTTCAAAAAGTGTCGTCGCGCATTTTATTAAAAAACTTGCTTCGGAATTTTAGCTTTATTTCAACTAATAATGAAAATTTGCGAAAAGCGAGGCCGCAATGAATTATATTAATAATTATCCTCCACCATACAATAAATCAAAATTGTCGAAAAGTTTCAGTTTCTTTGAATAAGAACGTCAAAAATGGGCATTAAATTGAAAAATCACAGTGAAAATGTATTAAGCCTCTTAAACACAATTGGTGACAGTTTTAAGAGAACTTTTGATAGGGATTATGTATCTAGTACTTTTTTGATTGATGTTTTTTTGTGTAGAGAATGATTAATTTAATCAATAGATATAATAAAATTGTAACTAAGCCGAATCTGTACATTTTTTTTTTTTTTTTTTTTTTTATGACATTCAGTGACAAACGAGCAGACAGACCACCTGATGGAAAGCAGTACCTATCGCCCATAACACCTACGGTTCATGCACTTAGGTTTTAATAACAAAAATGCAGAACCACAGGTGCGTTGTCACTGTGAGGACTAAGATGTTATGCCTCTTGCCTGTAATTGCGCTGGCTACCTTATCCTTCAAACCGGAACACAACAATGCAAACATTGTTGCTTGGCGGCAGAAATTATTATTAAATATTTTTTGGAAAATCTTATTGAAATAGACTTTATTATCGATACAGAGGCCGAATTTATAGTTTTTAGAATTTTTGTTTGTCTGTCTGTCTGTCTATCTGTCTGTCTGTGTGTCTGTTACCGCGTCACGGGAAAACCACTGGAGAGATTTTGATGAAATTTGGTATGATGATAGCTGGTTATCCGGATCAACATATAGAATACTTTTTACTGCGGAAAAATATCTCTTGAAACGTAAGTAGGGACGAACCCGAGCGGAGCGAGTGTGAGTCGCTAGTTTTAATAATTATAACGTTAAAATTACTTAGAGTAAACGTGTGATAAGTAAACGTCATGCAAATGTTAAACATAATGATTTTGCCGACACGTGAGATGTGACTTTCCTTAGACCTAATTATTTTACCCGCTATAATTGCTATCTGCGCTATTATTAATCTGTACAATGTAAGTAATGTTTCTCCCTAGCATGTTGTGATTTGCATTTTTTCAAAGAAATCCACTTTTATAAAAGGCTGTTGTTATTCGTCCGATAATCAGATGAATAAAAATATATTATTCGTCCGACTGTTATCGGTTTGTACAAATATCTACCACTTTTTTGTTTTCTAATTTGTTTTCACTTTTTGGTTTTTTAGGTGTAGGCATTTCTGTATACAAAAAAAAAACTTTAACCTACCAAGCTGAAAAGTTATTCTTTTACATCCCAATGTTTTTTATAGAAACAAAAAATAGTCGCAGTCGAAATTTATGTATCACGACGGACGAATAATATAGTTTTTATTCATCCGATTATCGGACGAATAGACACAACGTTTATAGAGTATAATAAAATAAAAATATGAAAGTAATTAAGTGAGATTTTTAAGGACCTTAGGATGTATGTTATAATTTAACAAATTGTTAGCAGGCTTCCCAAAAAGGGTAAGGATTTATGTTTGAACACTATTTTTTTGTATGCATGTAGGTTCTCTTAAGGTTTCTGGGCTGATTTGCGTGGTTTTTTTCTTTAGGCCTAAATCGATATAAAAATAATATTAAAAAGAGGTAACGTTTGTAAACTTTTGAGTTTGTTTGTAATCTGATTTAGATGAAATTTGGTATGAAGATAGTTTGAGACTCTGGGAAGGACATAGGATAGATTTTATCTCGGGGATTATCCCTTAAGGGGGTGAAAAGGGGAATGAAAGTTAATATAGGGAATCAATCATTTCTCAAGTAAGGGATATAAAACCTCATACCTATGTATATACTATTATATACATGTATAAGGATGAGTCTGAGCGAAGAGATGGGTGAGTCGCTAGTTATATATAAAATAATTAGTGTAAATTAATTTATTTTTTAATTTATTATTTGTTTCGACACATAATGTATGTACGTACAAATATATAATACGAAAATATTTTGCAGCCCAGCTTCAGAATATTATAAGTAAAAAGAAATACTTATTATTTCTTTACTTTACACTGGCATATTATAATTAATTATATTTTATTATTTTTCTATTAATTTAGTAGTTTTTGTTAAATATTGTTTCACGAATTAATCATATAATGGAGGTTTGAAATTTATTTGATATTTATTAATTTATAATTTGCCTATAAGATAAAACATTTATATATTATAATCTCCTAGAACTTTTCTAAATTGTAACTATTACATGTAGTATTTTTATAAATTAAACAAGCGACTCACCGTCGCTCCGCTCGGGTTCGTCTCTACTTAGGTTTTAACGTTTAGTATTGATTTCTCAGAGATGAGATGTTTTCCCGCAGTAAAAAGTATTCTACTTGATGACCTGGATAACCTGCTATCATCATACCAAATTTCATTAAAATCTCTTCAGTTAAAAGCATGTAAATTTATATGGATCATTAATTATATTACTTAAAATACATGCAAGATACGAAATGTATCTTGTATGTATTTTACGTATGTATGTAATTAATGATAATGTAATGTATGTAATACTAAGTAAACAAACATATAAAATTTAGACAGACAGACAGACAAAAAATCTAAAAACCTTTCATCCTCTGTATCGATGATAATATCTATTTCAATAAGATTTTCAAAAAATATTAATGTACAGATTCGGCTTAGTTGCAATTTTATTATATGTATAGATGAATAGTAACTGGAAAATTTTATGTTAGCCTCGTATCTCCGTTTATAAGGTCTTTGCCCCGACGTAATGGTTACAAAGCGTATAATGAAAAAATCAAGCTTAAAAGCTTGTTATTTTATATGGAAATAGCATCGGAACTATTTCGAGGATACTATATTCGTATAAATTATGTATGGTTATTCGTTTAAGAATATTAATTAATATCATTGATTATCAAACTGTATATAATACTACTACTACTATACTATGTATATAATTTGCTTGCCTTTATCCTCTTTACTAAATATTATAATTTTAATCAAAGAAAACAGTAAATATTTTATTTTTCATAACTTGGGAACACATTTGGTAATAAATACTAAGGGAAAGCAGTTCTACTGCTTTATTATCAAGGTTTTATTAGCTTTATTTGTAATCAAAAGTCGTATTTCGTCTACTTCCTATTGACGTTTCTGTTTAAAATAATATTAGTATTTAATTTTGATATATCTAAGAACACCGAAGTATGTTAAATTCAGATAACAATACAAAAAAAATGCCATTTTTGATGATCCGTATTGTAATTTGTAGCTCGGAGGTAGCTTTTCAATGATTTCTAATAAAACCTTTAATTATTATTCCTTTTAACAAACCGCCCAACTATTATATAAAATAATTATTTTTAAGATTAAACCAAATACCTTCAAAATACAATTTCAAAATATACTGTCGCATATAACTTAAATACAATCAAAAACTATGTTTTCTCCACTATATGCCACTAACATCCCTCGTGGAATAGAGACACTACATTCTGTGCTTTTCACTATTGATGAAAAAGGCACTTTGGCTTACTACAGTAGTACTTATTTATTTAAAGGCAATCCAAGTATTCGTCTAGGGTGGGAATCAAATCTATCACCTCCAGTGTAACAGGTAAACTGTTTATAGGAGTACCAAGTGGGTCACTATCAGTAGTCAGTTATATTATACAAGGGTATATTATAATTTATAAAGAACTAGCGACTCACCCTCGCTTCGCACAGGTGCGTCCCTAGGTACGTTTTAAATATAAATAGCTTGATAATATGGACTTTTCTGTAAGTCTTTTACGTTAAACCTTGTTAAACCTAACATGTTTAGTCAGCGTTAGCCATGTAAATTTCTAAGGATAACTCGAACCAGTAAATGTGTTTTCCCGTGGGAATAAAAATTTTCCTGTAGTAAAAGATTACACTAAATGTTAACTCAAGTATTAAATTATCTACATACAATTTAGTTAAAATCGGTTCAGTGCTTTTGCGTAAAACGCGTTTACGTTTTGTCTGTTTAGACATACAAACAAAAATTTTAATAAGTGCTTTTTTGGGGTCTATATTCCGTACAAAATATGTTACAGTCATTGTTTTAAAAAAATATTTTATGTACAGATTTCGCTAAGTTATTGTTTTTATATGTATGTATGTATATTATAATTTGTGAAGAATACGGTCAGAAGAATATTTTGATATGTTAAATTGAGTTTTATATAAATTCTATGATATTTCGTATGTAATTGTAAGTTAAGATGATCGGGAACACGCAAATCAACAGCAACCAGTCGGCCTTCTCGGTCGTTTCCCAACGCGCACATGCCGGCTCGATTGCGAACTCGGAAGACCAACGCGAGTGATAAAAGCTGTACTCAACATATAATTATTTATATTTTCGCTTCGTTAATATAATATTTTATAAGAAAGTAAATTTTAATATTATAAATAATTCTTTAAATAAAATATTTTAGGTGACCATGAAACCATCATCAGCAACTATTGGTTTTGGTTGATTTCTTTTTTAACTCACTTTTAGATTTGTTAAGTAATAATAAGCGAAATTAGCATGTAGTGTTTACCTTTAAATAATTTTACACACCTGTACATGTAATGTAATTTGTAAATAATTTAAGAAATATTAATTATGTATAATCGCTGGTAGACCCAATAAATAAATTAATTAATTAAGCTAGACTTTATGAATTGGAAAGTTTCTGCTACTATTACATTACAAGAAAGTTTTATTGTAATACATAAAGTTATACTTACCATATACTTCGACTCTCTATAGTACAGTAAAAATTCTATCATTAAATAGTTATTGCCTTTTGGTACTATACATTGATATTAAATACATAATACATTAACTGATTCAATTTGAGTTCAGAAAAATAATAAGAAATGAAGGTCTCAGAATCAGTTCAAATTATATTTACATATTTGGCAATGGCCTACAGAAGATTCCGTTCATATTGTAACTCGTTTCACAATTACGCACGAGGCTGTGATTGCATATACATATATTATATATATGAACAGAAGGTATTTTGAAATTCATTGATATCTCGCTCGCCTTGTAAAACTAATTATGTACTTAAAAATTGTTTGTTACCTCCAATCACCGAAAACTTGACAACACCGAAATAACAATTTATTTTCACCAGATATAGAACTGTTAAAACGTTGACAGCCTCGTAAGGGCCTTTGCCTTGAGGCACAAAAGGCCGTTATCATAATTGGTTGGTAACAGGAAAGATCTGCAGACTTCTTTGGTACGATTAGACGTGTTTTATGACTATTTAACCGCATATTTCCGCCTTATTCTACTTATAACTACGTTATGCATAAATTTCTTAAAAAATAGAGCATGTAGGTCGTAGCTAATATGCAAACATAAATTTAAAAATATTTTTATTTATTTATAAGTAGCTATTTGTACCACTATAACTTTCATATTCTTTATCATAAACATTTATAGGTACATTGAAATATAAATAAATAAATATGTTGAGACATTCATACACAGCACCATCTAGTTCCATGGTAAGCTACGAGGCTTGTGTTACAGATACCAGAGAGTTGATACACTACACGTATGTAACTTTTAAATACATACATATTTTACATATAAACACTCATGACTGGGCTACAAATAATCGTGCTCATCACACCTTTGAATGCCCCCAGCGGGACTCGAACCCGCGACCGCTGGCATAGCAAGTAGAGTCACTACAAACTGAGCCAAACGTGTCGTCAAATTTGAAATATTTCAAATTTGACGACACGTTTGGCATTAAATATAAATTAAATAAATATTAATAATATTCATGAACTCATGAAAATTAATTCCATTATTATTAATTTCAAATTATGGGAAAAATATACTTGTATTAATTAATTGACGATGTTTTATAGATAAAATCAATTCAAAGTCAGAACACCGAGAACCACGATCGCCTTGTAATACTTTCAAAACTCTTGTGAACTATGCGAAAACGTTTACCTAACACAAATCAACCTTTAATCAACACTAAAATGCTTGAACAACTCACCAAATATTTGCACTATCACGAAAATCTGTTATCAGCTGATCACGTTCACAAGGAAGCACTGGTCTCCGGACTCCAAAAAATTCGTTCCTACGGAACGAAAACGGAATTTTTTCATGTATTATTTATATGATTATAGCAGAATTTGGAACGCGACTCTCGCGTAGATTCCGGTGAAATAAAAATTTCGTCCGGTCGGTTACGACGCGCGAGGCTTTGCATCGACTGAGCGCGAACTGATTGAGTTGAGCGAATAGTGGCCGGCGCGCGCAGCGTGTAGGGAGAGCCTAATGCCTATAGAGCTACAGTTTCACGCTCTACAGTCTACACCCTCGTCTCAATTCCAACGCGACCTTCACGCGACCGATTAATATCTACTACAAACAACCTGTCATTAGCAAAACAATACGTCGTCGTTTTCAATGGCAATTAGAATTCATAATAAAGAAAAAACAATTACTATTTTCTTAATATTGCTATCATTAGAATGTATTGAAATTGCTGTGCGATAAAAATAACGCGTGATATATGTAATATAAAACAAGAATGTTTTATTATTAACGATTCTTAAATCTCTCTTAAGTATAAAGATTGTCAAAAATCTGAAAAAAAAAAAACAACAGATACTTTAATTGATACCTAGTTTTTGTTGATTTTAATATGTAAACGCTGTTTAAATTTTACACAAGTAACTAATGTATGTAAATGCTACTGTATTAATATAATATACTCTACTTGTAGAGATTGTAATTTGTTTATATTTTTATATAAATATAATTAAAATACCTAAGTATATTTTTTTTATAAAAACATTTTTATTGCACTATATAAATAATAAAAGAAATCTTACCTGAGAATGATGCTTATTGAGTGGGAATTCCCGAGGACATACTTAATTAAATTTAGCTATATTAGCACGAATGTTTCGTAGCTTCGAAGTGATAATTACTACAATTGATATCAACAACAAGTTTTACAATTGGTACTTTTCTTTTTAGATTTAAAACTTTCGAAGTGCTCCGAAGGAAATTATTTGTATAATTTATTACATGGGAATCAAACCTATGATGTCCGGCGCAGTGAACAATGCCAGTCATAGATCATTGTGTTGCGCTATGATAGATGCATTCATTAATTAAAATAAGTAGAAGTTAAAATATTATGTATGTGATTGTTAATAGCTATCAAATATTAAAATCAAATCCATAATTTATTGTGTTCAATTAATTACAACAACGTAGGTAACGAAACATTTATTTTTTACATTGATATTAATAAGAAAATTAATCATTGTATTTAAACTTTTTGCTCGCCACCATAATTTATATTTCATTTATAAAAAATAGATATTTATTAAACAAAATCTACATTGGTTCTATAAATTAAGTGGCGAACATTTCAAAACCCATGAAGTCACAAATCTATACATATAATAAAATTCTATAAAGTACATTAAATATTTTTTGGAAAATATTATTGAAATAGTCATTATTATCAATACAGAGGCCGAATATATAGTTTTTAGAATTTTTATCTGTCTGTTTGTATCTGTGACCGCATCATGAGAAAAAAAAAACAGATTTTGATGAAATTTGGTATGATGATAGCTGGTTTTCCGGGTCAACATATAGGATACTTTATATTTGGAGAAAAAAAATCTCATCTCTGGTAAATCCATACTAAACGTTAAAACGAAACTAGGGATGTATCCGAGCTGAGCGTGGGTCAGTCGCTAGTATTTATATAATATCAATATCATTAGAGGTCTAAAACTACATTTTCCTTATTCCTAGTTATATGTAATTCTTTTCACATTTTGTTAGTGTTAAAATTTTATGAATAATATCAGTAAGATATGCGTACACTGCGTGTCTAAATAACACTAATAATTACCTCAGAGGTTACGGATTCAATTTCCGTGCGGAACTTACGCTAGTATTTACGTATATAGAATATGGTTGATTGTTCCGGCTTAGAACAAATTTCGGCGTTGTAACTTGCTATGTAGTACATCATACCTTCATTGGCCACAGTCAGTGCATAAAGTGAGTTGTATTTGTTTCTTCTGCCTTTGTCAGACACAACCGTACCCTACAAAAAGGATAAGTTAAACCACAGATACTTGCGATACTTACGATTATAATCAGCGCTGGATTTACTCTAGGGGCATCGGGACTAGTGCCCAGGCCGACAACTTTTTAGGGACGGCAAAATTCGGAGGGTTTGAAAAAAAATGTTCTTCGCATTATCGAAAAGCTTTCTTCATTTTCCAAAAGATGATTAATTAAAAAAATAACTAGTACCTATATTTTTCGAAAAACTGAAATAATTTATAATTTATATTTTTGCATATTTCAAAATATTCATAATTAAACAAAAAATTTAAAGTTTATCGAAACTTTACCAATTTTATGCAAAATTTTGATAGTTGGGCGGAATTTTTTACTACGCTCAAGAACAGCGGTAAGGTTGAATCCGGCACTGATATTGCATATATAATACGTCTTAGACTAATTTTGTTTACATCGGAGAGACTCTCTGCAATAAATAAAATATTTATATATGTCTTTTAATAAATATTATTGTATTAATACTATTAATCAAAAAAATAATACATCAATCAAAAATCTCTGACGACAAAAAAATATAAAGTCGTGAAACGTGTATACCAAGTCTCATTCGGATCAGTTGTAAAATACGATCTGTAGACGAGTACCAACAAACTCACAGAGGAAAGGACATTTTGCCAGACTTCAATCATAAACGCTTCGCTCGCTTCACTCGCTCAGTCAATAATAAGTAAAACAGGAAGCTCTTGCTATAAATTTGTACGTATCTAGATTTTATATCGTCGACAGAAATATATTTTTAATTTGGACTATAAAGTGTAGAAACTAAAAAAACAAGTTTTTAAAAAAACTTGTTAGAAGTGAAACTTCATTGGTCATTTATTTTAAATCTGTAAGATTAATAAAGTAATAAAAACTTTTAAAATTATACTCAGACAAAAATATGATTCCAACGAATATCCCACAAATAAGAGAGAATATTATTTTATCTCTTTCTATCTAGCTGGATTCTTACATCTATCGCATCCATCCATACATCCTCACAAACTTTCGTATTTATAACATTAGTATGATGTAGTCTATCTATTCTATATTAACCGTTAAAACATATCTAGAAACGAACCCGACGAGCAAAGCGAGGGTGAGCCGCTAGTAATTTATAATTCTTATTTTGTATGATGAATATTATTTGAAAATTCGAATAACTGTAAGTCCAAAATACATGTATTAATTAAGAGGGTCATATAGTAACGGTCTGCTCTTGACACAAAAATTGTGAATGTTAAAAAGTAACAGTAATATTTTAAGTTGAAATACCTTATATGGCTTACTCACCTAGAGAGTTTTAACTAAGGTTTATGTTATTATTGATTTTTTTTTTATTTAACATAACGTACTTAATTAATTATGAATGTTATTTTTTTTATTTGAACTGTGTATACTCATAAACTCTACCGTATACACTATCTATAAAAAAAACAGCGAGCGATTATTTAGTTGTTGCGTGAATTAAGCTAGAAATTAACCACGACACTAAGAATTATAACGCTCGTATCTTTTAATGGTACAGATTCGAATACGTAGAAATATATTATTGACTAGCAACTCACCATTGCTTCGCTCGGGTTCGTGCCTAGGTGATATTTTAAATTTACATAACTTTTTTATTTATGAACCAATTGAAATAAAACAAATACCAAATGTTAAGTGAAGTATACTACAATACACTAGTGAAAACCGCACCCAAATCGGACTTCTAAAAATCATTGTGTTGAGTTCTATTGCATTAATAAAGACCTGAATAATAATAATTTTTTTCAATTATTTCATGTACATATAGCGATCATATTTATTATATGTATATAGATTATCTATATATAGCTATCTATCTATATAGCCCATATTAAGAAAGTAACGAAATATTTTTATTCATTTTTATTTCTCAAACTCCGGTATAACGAAAATCCGATCCCCCTACACTCAAACTTCGTGCTGTTTCTGCAAAATGTCTTGATCGAAAAACTCTACTATAATATATTGCCCCAACTCAGGACTCGAACTCTTAGTTCTATCTCCGGATATACCTCCAAACCTGAACGATGCAAATATCACGTAAACAAACATAAGGGGATACCAACTACTACATACCATAAAATAATATTTGATACTTTATAACGTAACCATTATCGCAGCGTACAATACTTCTAAAAATGTTCCAACATGTGAATGAAAGACGCGTATTGGAATATATTCTTTCAAGAAACCGACACGGATTGTGAAGCCACAGATTAAGATTATATATATATATATATATATATATATATATATATATATACTTCATAAATTTAACCTCAAAAAGTGTGTGTAAATTGAGTGATAGATCAATGCTGAATTATAATAGGCCTTACAAGAATCTCTTCAAAGGTGCGTTCACCTTGTTGTGATGGGGGGGCTCATAGCCGGACGTGAAGCCAAGAAGCGCACTGAGAGGTGGCCCATTTCGGAGGGCGGTGTACCATGCGAGTTGCTCCTTGTACTTCTCTGACGGCAAATTGGACCATGGAAGCAACCCCATGGTTGTTGTGGTTTCCTTCGGCAGACCTACCGTCGCATCGAGGCGTCGTGGTTGAGTGCGTAAGCGATCCTGCGACGCCCCATTAAGATGGGGGAGGTTTTAATGGGAAGTACTGGTTTTTTTATCCGGTGAGTCTCACATTACCACCTACAGAGGTATGCGTAAATGCATTTCCCAATATTAAAATAAAGGTCTTACAAGAATAAAATTGAACCACGAAATGCAACCTATGTTTTGTAAACGAAACGTTTTTTTTTTTCGTTAAAAATAAAATTTAACTGGTTTCATACTTATTATACAGTATAATTATTTTATTATATTTATTGCTCTACACCAGCTAACCTCAACCTGCGGCCCACGGGCCGCATGCGGCCCGCCGGGCCCTTGTTATTGGCCCATCTGAAGTAACAAATTTATTATGACTAGTTGTTTGATGTTCATCAGTTCATCGATTTTAAAAACGGTACCAATCTAGAAGTTCTGTTAAAAAAAAAGGGAAAACAGAGAATATGTGGAATTTTGGAGTATCGTTCCCCAAAAATATAAAAGCGTCCAAAGATGTGCCCAAATCCCACTAACATTTTTTGGGTCTATGTATGTGTGCGAATCGTCTTTTTCAAAAATGAAATACACAAAGAACGTTTACAGAAACAAACTTACAAATTCTCATCTGGATGATGTTATAAGGATAGCATGTAGCGACAAGCCAGATCTTGATAAAGCTGAGAGAAAGTGTTCACAGTATCAAAAATCGCATTAAATATATAAACATCTTTATTAAAACTTCTTTTTTCATTAATAAAGTAACTACATCGTTAACTTGGAATTACGTTTTAATTAAGACCTAAATAATTTTTGCTTGCGGCCCTCGACACCGTGAGTGAAACGTGTTTGTGGCCCCTATAAAGAAAAGGTTGAGTATGGCTGCTCTACACTATAATTACAATTAAAATATCAAATATTTGTTTGGAAAAGCTAGTGCCATCTAGTAAGCTTTTGTTATCATTACTAACAAATGCTTAATCAAGTACAGATGGCGCTCAAACATTTAATTTTAAATTAAATATTTTAATGAAATTTTACCAAATAATTTCAGTGGAATAGATTCCACTAAAATTATTATATGAACAATATTTATAGATATAAATTTTTTGGCTTGTAATTTTAAACTATTCATACTATTTCGACATCAATAAAATATCTATAAATTAATACTTCTGATTTCTAGATTTATCTTATAAATTCTAACAATATACAACGCCACCTATATTTATAATGCCGCAAATACGCAGAACTTTTGTTATAATCACCTAAGTATAGATGGCACTGCACCAGAGGCACAACTAATACATTATCTTAAAAATTGTAATTAATAAGTTACATAAATGTATGCATAATATATTTTAAGTAGTCTCAATAATATCCTGAGACCTAACACCTATTACAGAAACCAGCGGCTCACAATTAAATAATTATATCACCCAGCTTAATATGCTGGATTCTCGTTTTCAAAATGATTTATGTACTATTGTATAATGTTTGTGGTGAGAAATGAAGAACTTACTAAAAAAGTAATTTATATATTTTAAGATAAAACTTTATATTACCACTAAAAATATTACCTCTTATTAAATACTTATACACAAACTTTTTCATTTGATGACGCTTAATGTCCGTTATTGAGACTCTACACATGAAACCGAGGAATGGAACATGGAAGAAAATTACTTTAAATTTTGAAGATTTTAATTTTTTTTTCAAAGTTCTCAAAAGTTTTATATATAAAAATGTCACTATTATAATAGTGACATTTAAATTATTGCGTTTTTAGTTGTTTTGATTACCGGCACAGTGAAACATTTAAAATGAAATTAAATGTAGTAATTCCTATTTTTGAAAAATAAAAGAATGTGTCCTTTGATTAAAACTTGATATCTTCAACGTCTGCACTCTGCGGTGCTTTTCTTCTATGCCCCGTTCGTTGTTTCCACCTGTATACTGTCACAGATAACATAATACTATACATGTAGGATCCGGGAATACCAATAAAAGCGTTATTGAATCACTAATAACTATTTATTCTCTTTAAAGTATAAAACACAATGTTCACGCGTAACGTCGTGTCGCCATTATCACACAACATCCTTCTTTTCTTTTATTCATCTTTTTCATTCCATTCTAATCTTAAAATTCTAACATACCTCTCTTTTTATTCTTAAAATATCATTTCATACTCATCTCGCAAATTCCACATACATATATAGACTAGCGACTCACCCTCGCTCTGCTCAGCTTCGTCCCTAGCGAAAATTTAGGTTTGTATGTATTTTTAATGCCGAATCATAAATAAATAAAAATAAAAAAAAATTGTCCAAAAAAATAAAAAGATTTTTATTGAGTGGACCACCTGGATGGTGGATGGGCCCTAGCACTAGTCATAATAATTAGACAAAAGGGTTATTACTTTAGTTTTTGTTTTTTAAGGTTTTCTTTATTATTATTTAGTTATAGAACATTATTTTATTTTTTATGTTTCTGTCAATTCAAACCTAGCAAAACCGGTTACTATAAAAAATAATAATAGTTTATATTTAAAATTATCATAAAGTCGTATGAGGTAGGTATACACTAAAATTGAGCTTTTTAAGCTAAATGGGAAAATTTAGAAACTTTTAGGATATGCTGGATGAGGTAAGTACTATAATAAATAAAGAAATAAATAAATATGTTGGGAAATTAACACACAACATCATCTAGTATACTTAAATAGGTAAAGTTATGGCACCATAATTATAAAACTGAAGATTGTAAAGTACTATTTTACATAGAATAACTGAAACCTTGACAGTGGGAGCAACCTCATAGTTGTCGTGGTCTGCTTCGGCAGGTCTGCCGTCGTGGTTGGGTGCGTAAGCGATCCTGCGACGCCTCATTAGGATGGGTGAGGTTCCGTTGGGTTTTAGTGGGTAGTACTGGCTTTGCCGATGAGTCCCACACCTCGTGACTATATGTATTTCCCAACGTTAAAGAAAAAAGGTACATGTATATTGTATACCTGTATACATATATTATTAATAAGAGTTGTTATAGTATTATATTTACTCTTACATTCATCGTAGCATCTTTGGGCTCCGTTCACCACTTCACCTGTTTAGGCGAACCGTGTTCAAACCGATTTTCATATCAGCACGACTAGTGCACGTTTTTTTTTTTTTTATGGTATTCAGTGATAAACGAGCAGACAGTCCACCTGATGGAAAGTGATACCTGTCGCCCATAACACCTACGGTTCATGCACTTAAGTTTTATGTACAAAACTGCAGAACCGCCGGTACGTTATCACTGTGAGGACTAAGATGTTATGCCTCTTGCCTGTAATTGCGTTGGCTACCTTATCCTTCAAGCCGGAACACAACAATTCAATCATTGTTGCTTGGCGGCAGGCTTAATAGATAAGGGGGTGGTACCCATCCAGTCGGACTCCTCAGGCTTGACAGAGTCCTACCACCGTAACCTTAGGAGACGCTTTAGGCCTTATAGTCCCTGTAGTACTCGTGATCTGATCAAAAATTGCAGTCCTTCTAAAAGGTCTGACTTTACAAGCACGCATTTCAAACTTTATCAGCTTTATATTATACTAGCGACTCACCCTCGCTTCGCTTCGGGTTCGTCTCTAGACAAAAACAAATCTATCCCAAGGGAACTGTACATTTTTCCCAGATGATATATAGCCTAAAGCCTTCCTAGATAAATGGATTATCCAATACAAAAAGAATTTTTCAATTCCATCCAGTACTTCCTGGGATTAGCGCGTTCAACCAAACAAACAAACAAACAAACTCTTCAGCTTTATAATATCAGTATAGATAAACTTTGCTTATATACCAGCACCTAAAATTACCTTAATAGTACTCTATAATATAATATATTTTCTTAATTTAAAAACTGCCTCTATCCATTTGCTAGTGCAAGACAGTCGTATGGCCTCGATTAATGAGTTTTCCACTGAGATTGAATACAAATGCACTTATTAGATTGTAGTAACCTCTAAACGTTAAATGCATACTTACTTTATCTTCTTACTTGGCAGCATTTAGAGCGTAAGATGTAATTTTAACAATACTAATGTCAAAGTACCTTTCACATTCCAACTATTTTGTTGAAAAGCGCCGGGCGTCTGTAAATGCATATCTATACATACTCATATAATAAAATTCTAACTGAGTCGAATTTAAACTTTTTCTATTAGAAAATCTTATTGAAAAAGTCATTATTATCGATACAGAGGCCGAATCTATAGTTTTTAGGTTTTTTGTCTGTCTGTCTGTCTATCTGGGAACGCATCACGAAAAGACCACTGGACAGATTTTGATGAAATTTGGTATGATGATAGCTGGTTACCCGGGTCAATATATAGGATACTTTTTACTGCGGAAAAATATCCCATCTTTGAGAAATCTATACTAAACATTAAAACCCAAGCGGAGCGAGTATGAGTCCCTAGTAACTTATTTATTTTCATTTAGACTCGTAAAGAATGGTGAAGAGATATATATCTACAACTTCTGGACTTACAAAGCAAAGCCTAATAAGGTGAACTCAAGAAATATCATTGAATACAATTGCAAACATTTGTTGATTTAATAAAATGTAAACAATGTTACACAATGAGAATTCTAATGAGACTAGCATCGTTACTATACTAAAAAATGCAAGATAGTTATTGTTCCTATTACCTATTTATTTTTATTCGCCCTAAGTATTTATCATCCACTTACCACTTAGCTTCACATGACCTTTAGGTTTGTTACAATATTCATATAAAATGGAAATTCGTTATAGACCCTTATATTTATTTGAATAAATAAATCTATCTACATATTTTAATACATATAAATCAGTATTTTAGTCCAATGTTGAAATATGCTGGTCAAATTTGGATTGACAGACTTCACAACTTTCTAAAACTCTTAAGCGCTCAAGTTTTAAGATTTTTCCTTCACCGTATCAACATACTCGAATGGTGTGGTAATCATATTGAAAATGACATTCTCACATAAAGAACTCAGAGATACGGGACCGGTGGCTTTATTTGAAGCGAACTTGCTACCGCAGAGCTACTACTATTATGTCTATCATTATATTTTTTAAATAATTTTAACATAGATGTATGCATACTACCCTTATAAGGAATATACATATCTACATATTATGTACTGTATATTAACAAATTGATATTTAACCCATAGAGAATCTACTGAGTATACTTAGATATCAATAACCTATAAAATGTAAAAAAACAAAAACTTCTTACATATATAATATTTCTATGGCTAGGAGATTGGGATACGTCGTAAGACTAAAAGTGAGTTTAATAGAAGTAACTATTCTGGACAAATAATTTTATTTATTTCTATTTTCTAGAAATCTACTCTTATTTTCCAAACTGTACATTTTTCCTAGATGAAAAGTAATCTATGTGCTATTCAAGACTAATCTATCTCTGTACCTTTCATCCAAATCCGTTCAGCCGTTCTGGCGTGAAAGAGTAACAAACATCCATCCGTCCATCCTTGATCCATCCTCACATACTTTCACAATTATAATATTAGTATGCATTTTAATATCTAAAACACTTGTTATTTTTATGAAATTTTTATATATAAGAATTTACTAAATGTGTTTTTTTTCTGTATGTCCATTTATTTGTTTGCGTCTAATGCATGCCTGTTTGTAACGTATAGGTACATAATATAGTAGTTAATTGTCGTTCAATTGCGATTGCTTTAGCGTCTACCCAGAAAGGTATCTGAAAAACGCAAGATTTATATGGGATAGTTAACAATTTACCTATGCTATGTAATAAATTTCCAAATACCGCCATAATACATTTCTATCTAACTTAATATGAATTATTCAATTATTGAATTAAGTTTTTAGCAGCTCTACACTTTTAAGTTCCTACTAAACTTTTGTCTAAACAGTAAATGACAATAATCTAAACACAAGGTATAATATTATCAATTGGAATACCGTTACCGCCCGGAGAAAGCCACGAGACCAGAACAACGGAACTCAAGCACAGTTGTATGCCGGCGCGTACACAGCGACTACGACTTAACTTGACCGGACAAAGTGAAGTTGAACTAAGGATTTATTTTTATTGCTACAGAAATTGACAAGGTATGTTCTTTTAAATATAGAGCTTAATTTTAATTGTTGAATAATATTATATTTTATAATTTTAATACAACCTAACATCTTAAAACAAACCAAAAAATATATAATAATCTTATTATTTAAAAATCTATATTATATATTTTATTGTCATCACTCATCTCTAGTTAGAAATAAAGTTTCTATTTTTTATTATTTACATACTTTTCAAATTATTAAGAAGCATAAGACTTCAAATGTAGAGCGTATTAATGATAGAGCTGCTTTTACCTATTTAATATAACTCTTTTTCTTTACATATACATATATATAAATAAACATGAAATGCTTTCCGTTCATTTTGAAATGTTTAGTATAGTTGGAACAAGATTTTTCTGAGAAAAAAAATGGGAAAAGTGGTCAGAAGAATGGAAAATTTGGGAAAAATGTCATGGTACTTTTTTTATAGGAGTTTTGTATGAAATTGAACTTTGTTGGGACAGAACTATATCTGTCGGGTCAACTAGTCTAAAATAAATGTAATCAGTCTAAAAATGAAATAGATTATTTGTGTTATTTTATCCATTGCTTATTTTTCCAGACAAGGAAGACTACAGATGAAAATAAAATATTTAAACCTTGATTCATGATGTTTATAATTTTTACGAGCTGAATTATACATTCAATTTTTTGTTGCCTTATATATCTTATATTAATGCATCCGCATATGAATTTTATTCAATAATAACAAGGAAGCTAAAAAACCTGTATTTTTTGTTTTTATATTATTAAGAATATACGTCACATGTCACGTTACTGCTGTTTTTATAATTTATAATTTATTTCCTTTGCTGTAAATTACCTACTCGTATATGTAAAGTTTCAAAAAATATCAAGAAAAAAAGAGGAAAAAATATTAAACACGTACATTAATTAGGATAAGCATTAAATTTTACATCTTAATACCTACTTATTAATCTTTTGTTAACATTAAGAGTAAAGGTCAAGCTTAAACTAAAAATAGAAATAAAACTAAATAAGTACCTATACATAGAATTGCATTAGACTTCTTCACAGTCTTCTATGGGCTACTTTCTAAACATTCTTGACAGGTGCTTGTTTTTTTTGGGTAACGTAAAGATAAAAAGTGAAAGTCACTAAGCAAGTAAACAAATTCTTTGAAAATGCCAGTTTGTATGTGTGTCTGTACGTTTGTTACTCTTTCACATTGAAATGGATTCGGATAAAATGTTTTACACAGATTAACTACGATATTAGATACAGTTAGTAATAAAATATGTAAATCGGGCTACTTTTATTGATGCGAAAATACAATAGGTATCTAGAGATACATATGTATCTTAGACATGGGACAGAGAATTACACAAATCTTCAATATTATTCTTATAAGGTTTTAATAACGTTTTATTAAAGGGAAAGGAGCTTGGCATCCATTCTCTTCTAAATAGAAAACCGTGGCATTACTCAAGTGCGATTTGTTGGCTAATAAATAAATGCATTAAAATAATAATTTACACGAATGATGTAGAAATAGGTACAATCTAAAAATTCATGCATCACCTTGACTGATATGATACGCATTACAGTGATTTGCAATAAACGCACATTGAAATATCATTGAATGGAAAATATAAACAAAATGTGTTGCTGTATGACAATGGAATACTTACCCAAAATTAGTTAGTGTTATATATTTCCAATGATCTTTTTGTTTATATAATATATCAATAAATTGTATCTAAGGAAAAAATAATAGCTGTAAATACAGCCACAGGTTCTATTATTTTTTCCTTGTCATTCATTTTTTATTCGTCATATTCATCATTTATTTTTCCACTTGAACTCTTAAAATATATTCATTTTGTAGAATATTTTTCTCTCATTTACGTTTTCTTCTATAATATTATCTTAAAATAATATTACGATATTCATACATTTCATTTTTTTAAATAAACTTTTCTTTGTACGCAAATTTTATAGGATGGTGATTTTATTCGTGTAATTACTTTTCAAAATTATTTTGAACTAGATTATTCTCGCGGCTCTGTTCACATGGTTCACAAGCGGCCGAGAGTTTACGGTAGCCAATGTTAGCCCCCATTCATGTTATCGCTATATTTTATCAAAATCTATTTACTGGTTTAGGCGGAAGAAGGTGAAAAAAATATATCAAATAATAGAAAAAAAAAACATTTATGAATAAGCGAACATATACCTATCACGATATTTAAATACTATATTTAAAATGTGTGTATCTGATAGATTTATTAAAAACTAGCAAAACCCGCGGCTTCGCTTGCGCTAAAACTACAACAATAAAACTTTATAAAGGTAGGTTTCATACAAATTTTCATCCCTTATTTTATCTCCTTATGGGATGAATTTCAAAAAATGCTAAAACACATTTATTTAATTGTATTGAAGAGTAGATATTAATAACAAGTTTCAAGAAATTCTGATCATAAATATTTTTTGGGTTGTGTTATAACGTGTACTCCTGTGGGAATGAGATAATCTCCCGCGGTAAAAAGTATTCTATATGTTGACCCGGATATCCAGCTATCATCATACCAAATTTCATAAAAATCCATCCAGTGGTTTTTCTGTGATGCGGTAACAGACAGACAGACAGACAAAAATTCTAAAAACTATAGATTCGGCCTCTGCATCGATAATAATGTCTATTTCAATAAGATTTTCCAAAAAATATTTAAGGTACAGATTCGACTGAGTTAGAATTTTATTATATGTATAGATAGATGTAAACAAAGACAATTTAATGTCAATTACTCATGGCATAATAATCCAAATTAAGTTACGACTTCTATTTAGCTAGATGTTTGAAACTAAAGACTAGTCTGACCTTAATAAACTAGGGCTCTACAAATTCTTAGTATAGCCATTCACTATTTGACAAGTTTTTAATGCCATAGACCACATATATAATAGGCTAGTTAATGGCATTATCTTCTAAGCTGGAGGTAACAGGTTCAATTTTTACACGGAGTCAAAACAACAAAACTGATTTCTTATGTAGAACCATACCTGTAACTTTACGATCAGGGAGGCACCTTCCATGCGCTGCGTTACATAGTTTAGATTATCAAAATTCTTATCAAAATTAGTACAAAAACAATAATTTTTTAATTTTTAAACGTTTAATTTATTGTACGGGTATGTTATACGGTAAAAGTATAATCTATCTGGCTATTATCTTACATGAAATTCAACCTGGGTTTACCTAACACATTCTACTTTCGATGCATACCTAAGATTATATGTAAATTGTAAAGATTATTTAAACTTTATACGACTGTACGATGATACGTATATAGTACTTGGCAATATCAACTAAACGATAATTTCCATGGGGTAAATTAATGTTTACCTAAACCGTAAAATTAGGCATGACTACTCCCATAGCACCTATTAGCTCGACATATTATTGTTATGTTCTGTTTTTCTCTTCACGGAAAAGGTAGGACTCTGTCAAGCCTGAGGAGTCCGACTGGATGGATACCACCCCCTTATCTATTTCTGCCGCCAAGCAACAATGATTGCATTGTTGTGTTCCGGTTTGAAGGATAAGGTAGCCAGCGCAATTACAGGCAAGAGGCATATCATCTTAGTCCTCACAGTGGTAACGTACCGGCAGTTCTGCAGTTTTGTTACATAAAACTTAAGTGCATGAACCGTAGGTGTTATGGGCGACAGGTATCGCTTTCCATCAGGTGGACTGTCTGCTCGTTTATCACTGATTACCATAAAAAAAACTTAAAAGACTTCATTAATAGACAGACTTTTATACAGAAAAAAAATTATTTGATTTCTTGTAGTGGAACTACAATGTTTACATACCGATCGTTCGTTTGTTTACAGAGATAGGATGAAAACTTGGAATTTTCAGTTTTCTTTACTGTAATTGTTAAACTATCTCATCTACGGTAGCACGTAAAGCTTGATCTTTCTATTAAGTATTATAATATCGGATTGCCATTGGATAATAAATAGTAAGTTAGAATAGAGTACATCTGTATTTGCTCGTACACTTGTGCATTATAATATCTCCTGCTGTGTAAATTGCTAGTCTCAATGAGAGTAGTTGCTCATAAGAAGAACATTACACATTAGGTAACGTCATTTACATTATACTAGTTAGTTAATTAGGACAACTAAACAAACCCTATTTACAATTTATGAGTTTCTTAAATCAACTGATGAACTGTTCATGTTACATTATGCAAATGATTATTATTATTCTTTACTTTACAGATACACACAATGTTGGAAATGACGAAGATTAACACGCAATCGCAAGTTTCGAGTATATTTGATATTGCTAAAGACACTGTTTTATTTTTGCTGTTGTCATGTTATTATATTTTGGAGTCCCTATTTTGGACGCTTGTGCCGAATATTATCAGACCTATGAAGAGTCTAAAAGATGAAGTGATTTTAATAACTGGAGGAGCAGGTGGAGTAGGAAAACATTTAGCGATTAAGTTGGCAAGACTTGGAGCAAAAGTTGTTTTGTGGGATGTCAACAAAGAAGGTGAGTTTACATATACGATAAATTGCTTACATTTCACATATTTTTCTACTATGCATTTATTATTCAAATTCTTATACTTACTTAAAATCTATCAATCAATGAGTGTTCGATATTCGATATTGTGTAAAAATCACTACACACACGTAATAATTTTTACAAATATAATGGCAATAAGGCACATTGAATGATGATCTTTGCGTTATTACGTGATTGATTTAAGTCACTTTAAACTTGCCATATTGCATTTTCGTGCCCTTTTAAGTGCCATCAGGTCAATGTGAACTACTTAAAAAAGAACGTAGATTTCACGTTTCGTATGCAAACGTAATATAGTAGATCGATTAAAATTAAAAATTAAACATAATAACCATTAACCGCTATGTAAGCGGTACAAAATTGCAAAACTTCCAAGATAATGACGGACTACTCGTAACCCATGCAACGTAATAATTACAGTGCTATTTACCTGACGATGATAGTTTAAAGGTACTCATAGCTTTAGAGTCGATTGTATTTGACATGTTTTATTTTTCACCTAACTTTTACTTGTACTAACAAAGAGTAGGCACGACTCGTACTTGTAACTCTCGTACCGTACGTTCCGATACGTATGTTGACCATGTTATAGAAAATTGGCGATAATTATGATAGCTTAACACTGTAATTAAGACTCAATGCTAATTTATTTAAATTAAGTCTAAAGGAAAAGTTACAATTAATAAACTAAGATAAGTACGTATATACTACTTCTCTTGTAATGTAAATACATAGCATACCACAGTTTGAAGTTTAAAGCAAACCAACTGACCAAAGATTCATCACAATCGGATTCGTATTTGTTTTTCAACTTTGCACTTCTAAACCATTAGAAATGCAATAGAGATAGATATATTTATTATAAAATTTCGTAATTCAATTTAAATATTATTATGTTGTTAGCTTTAGACAAAACGTCGCTTGCTCTAGAAGATGAAGGATACCAAGTAGCGTGTTACGTTGTTGATTTAACAGTCCGGGATTCAGTTTACAAAACCGCAGAGAAAGTAAAAAAAGAGGTAAGATTAAGAGTGCATAGTATGTGCCTACAGTTTTTACTTTGTGTAACTAGCAGTTATTATGTTTATTTTTATTTACGATACAAGTCTCATATTTCCGGTTTCCGTAAATTTTAGTGTACCTATCTATTCATTTGTCTAAAGTACCAAACCTGAACCGCTTCTGTTTATATCGTTTATAATTCAATGGAAAATTTAAACAAAGAGATGAGTCATTTCTGTTTGCCTACACGAATATATTATAACATAATTATGTTTTTTACTTTTATAAGATTATATTTTGTGTTCTCGAACTAGACTCGTAATAAAATTTAGATTCAAATAAACAGTTCTGATGCCTCTTTTACTTTACTGAAATTAAATAAATCAATAGTAGATATTTCTCATAACTATGCATATTTAGCAATTAACCTAAATAGAGCAAGTCACTTATTTGGGCAAAGCACCATTCAATGTTAAACTTTTAGTCGACTTTAAGAGTGTCAGCAAGTAAAAAATCAATATTTTTTTTAATAAAAAAGATATATGTATTTTAATTGTTACATTATATTTGGATGCACGTCAAAACACTCGACGTGTTAAGTTTCATAAGAAATGAAGATAGAAAGTTTGTGCATTCTTAATCTTGTACCTGACTTCTTGACATTTTTCAAGTAAAATAAAGATTTCTTTTTATGTAATATATATAAAATATTTTTATAAGTTCACAAGAGGTCGAAATGTCAACTGTTTATAAATATTTATATCGTTTTTATATTTGGTTCTCTATACAGGTAGGGAAGGTAGATATCTTGATTAATAATGCCGGTATCGTCTTCGGTGACACTCTATTGGAGCTCAGTGATACGGCCATCGAAACCACCTACAAAGTCAATATTCTTTCACATTATTGGGTAAGAATTTAGAAATTTTTACCAACACTATCAGGGTTTCATATATTTATGCTTAATAACCTACTGAAGAGCTGAAAGTTTAAATTTGTTACTCGGGCATGTAGAGACAAAGTTAGATGGCACAATCAATAAAATAAACTTAAAATTTATAATTATATAATCATATGTATAGATAAAACTGTAGAGGTCGAATGTCTTTACATAGACAAAAAATGCTAAAAACCGAGCCAGGGGGATGTAAGAAGAGAAATAGAAGAAATCCAGTCTTTTTTCAAATTTTTTGTTTCTCTGTCTGTTTGTCTGTTTGTACGGGCTAATCTCCGAAATTGTTAGACCGATTTAAATAAAATTTTGTATGGTGGTACCTTATATCCCCGATCAACATCTTAGATACTTTTCATCCCGGAAAATTAAAGAGTCCCCGTGGGATAGTTAAAAGTCTATAGTAACTTATACAGCTTAGTACACAAGACCTACTGATTGGATTTTAATGAAACTTTACAATAATATAGTTCATACGTCAGAATAACAAATAGGCTACTTTTTTCTGCTTTGCTCTACTTTGCTCGGAATTCACCAGTCGCGTTACAGTACCAAGCGTTGTTTTTTGAACAACATGTTATATGCCCCGAATACGAAAACATACATTATTAAATTACAAAGTATTTTGTGAAATTTAATTTTATATGCGTATGCATAGATCTACTAGATATCTAAATGATATAGCATATTGAAAACAACTAGGTAAAAATTGTACCATATTATGCAAATACATTTTTCTTAGTTCTAAACAGGTATTCTAGAGATCCCCATAGAACGAATGAAATCGATACATATAATAAAATTGTAACTAAGCCGAATCTGTAAATATAAATTTTTTTGTAAAATCTTATTGAAATAGTCATTATTATCGATACAGAAAGCGAATTTATAGTTTTTAGAATTTTACTCTGTCTGTCTGTCTGTCTGTGACCGCATCACGGAAACACCACTAAAGGGGTTTTCATAAAATTTGGTATGATGGTAGCTGGTTATCCGGATCAACATATAGGATACTTTTTACTACGGGAAAATATCTCATCTTTGAGAAATCTATACTAAGCGTTAAAACGTAAGTAGGGACGAATCCGTGCGTAGCGAGGGTGAGTCGTTAGAAGTCTATAAATTTCCATAGTCTCTACCTACTGTCCTTCGACTTGATGATTATTATTTATATTTATAATTATTGTTATATCAGCGATATATGAAAAGATGGTAATTTATTTTAACATTATTCCAGACAGTAAAAGCTTTCCTTCCGGAGATGATCGAGTCAGGTAAAGGCCACATAGTGACCATGGGTTCCGTGGCAGGTCTACTCGGTACTTACCGTTGTACAGACTATAGTGCAACTAAATTCGCTACTGTTGGATTCCATGAGAGTCTCTTCACTGAACTGCGGGTATGATTGACTCTTGTTTAATATAATACTTTCTTAGATTTACTAGAATATTTGAATTTTAAACAATACCTACTTTTCCTGGTTTTATTTCAATCTCCTTGTTAATTTAGTTTTAATTAGTATTGGTAGGTAATGGACCTATAAAAATATTTCTAGCTCTTATGTTATAGAAGATTTATTTTATCGACGACACGTTTGACTCAGTTTATAGCACAGATCATATACTACTATACCAGTGTTTGTAGTAAGCCTACTTGCTGTACCAGCGGTCGTGGGTTCGAGTCCCGCTGGGGGTATTCATTTGTGTGATGAGCACGAATATTTGTACTCCAGTCATGGATGTTTATTAACCGACTTCAAAAAGGAGGAAGTTCTCAATTCGATTGGTTTTTTATGTATGTACACCGATTACGCTGAGATTTATGATTCAATTTACGTGATTGTTCTTTAGTTTGATGCGGAATAGTTGCCATTTGCTCCCATAAAAATTTAACATAGTTTGGCCCAGTAGTTTTCATTTTGTTTGATTTGACAAGCCCAATACGTTAGAATTGGATTTAAGAGCCAGAATTTTTAGTGTTACTAATAAAAGCGAATTTTAGTTTGTCAGTCTTCATATTTTGCTACTACTCTTAAGTCTACACTAAAAAGGTAAAAATAAAAACTTTTTAAGAAAAAAATAAAAACCGACTTCGAAAAAAGCACTAAAAAGTAAAAAATAACTGATTGGTAGTTTTCATTTACTATAGATACCTAATCAGATATGTTCGAAGTCGGTGCCAACCGATACAAATCAAAGCACACCTAGTAAATGAAAACTACCAATCAGTTATTTTTTACTCTATAGTGCTTTTTTCGAAGTCGGTTTTTATTTTTTTCTTAAAAAGTTTTTATATTAAAAATATGTATGTATTTAAAAGTTATATACATATATGTGTAGTGTATCAACTATCTGGTATTGATATCCATAACACAAGCCTCGTAGCTTACCATGGTACTAGATGGCGCTGTGTGTTAATTTCCTAACACATTTATTTATTTATTTATTTATTATATGTAAACTTTATATTTCTTTTATCTCTACAAAAAAATCACTTCCCCTATTAAATTAAATAAATAAAAGAACAAATATAAAAGTAAAACTAAAATAGTTTAAATATGTGATAAATTAATCGATTATTTATTATCATTAAAATATCAAGATATATGTACATTTTCAGGCGCACGGACACAACACAATTCACGCCACTCTAGTGTGCCCGTCGTATATAAACACTGGGATGTTCGATGGGGTCACGCCGCGCCTCATGCCGATGTTAGAACCCGACTATGTCGCCGAGACCATGATCGACTCTATCAGAAAGAACGAAGTCAACTGTGTGATGCCTGGATCTGTTAGATATCTGTTGCCCCTGAAATGGTAAGTAGTCTAAATTGGCAGTTATGGTGTTGATAGATGAAATAATCTTAAAATAGCATTTGAAAAATTTACGGTCGATGATGATAATTTTAAAGTCAGTTAATAATTTAGGAATTAAGTGATTTACGTAGGTATATTTTTTGTGCGTATATATTTCGAGACATTTTCACCAATCCAGTTGTGCGCCGATTTTTAAGATTAATTTGAAAAGAAAGAATGAATGAACGAGGTTAAGACTTAACGTCTCATTCTAGAATCGTTAAAGAATGAAAATAAAAAAAAATATATAATTTTTATTCTTTTTTTGCTATCGTAGTGAGATCTTAGGTAATACGCCCCTTGTTTAGTAAGTAGTCTTACAGATTCGGGGGTTCAAGCCAAAAAATAACCCAATTCCTTATCTCTATAATGATATTATACTAAATGCGTGCACTCTATTTTTTTGAAATTAAAACGTAGACGGGCACACATACGTAGTATATATATCATCCAAATTTATTAAAATATTTGTTTTATTTCAGCTTACTCCCAGCAAAAATGTGTTGGGATCTAATGCATCGTGTGATGAAAGGTCCACAATCAATGATGGAGTTGAAGAAAAAGCCAAAAGTAGAATAATCAGTTAACATGTACATCATCAGATCATGTACAATGTACATTGTAAAATTTTATAATGTTCTAGCTCAGACTAAAGAAATAGACGGAACCCGTCAAAAGACATGCCAAATTCAAAAGAATAACGTAAATTTTATATATTTATCAGTCGTTAATTTACAATTCTTGAGAAGAAAATACATTCTTTTGTATTTTTAAGCATTTATACTCTTCTCTGTTTCTCTTGAAAGAAAGCTAGCTTAGTTTGTTTTTTTTTTCTTTATTATAAAATTCGTCAGAGATTTTTATATATGAAGATTTATTTACTTATCAAAGTAATGAATATTCTATTATTGTACAAATGTACTGTTTTGAAACGTTTGGCTTCATGTTTAGTTTTATGACACTATTATTATTTAGTCTGAGTATTTTAGGCATTTAGTGTAGTTTTATAGAAGACTGAATGTTATATGTTAATAAATATATATATTTTAGTTACAGAAAAATATATTTTTTTTCTTTTTTCTTTTCAATTAGAACATTTTAAGCCTACATTTATAGGTGTTTCTTTATGTACATCGTGGGATTAGATGGCTTAGACAAAATGCCATTCCACAATTGCTATTATATAAGAAAATATGTTTAAATGACTTACATATACATATTGTATAAACCGTCGATCAAAAAAGCACTATAGTACTAGTAAAGTATAAGTAAGATACAAACCAACATGGATGATTCTTGATGTCGAAATTTAGAAATTGATTGCTTTAAAGTACGCGTTTGTAAAACCTAACGCCTAATAAGCGTGAAAATGTGTTTTGAGCGCAAGTCAATTTTGTGCCAAGAAATTAGCCATTCAATCAAAGCTGCGCAGGCTTTATTTATCTATCGACGATAGCCATGAGATTGCATGCCAAGTGCAGTGTAACCGGTCAAATAAACTAAATTTTTTTTGTAATATAATGTGCTCATAGAAAGTAATAAAATAAACGTTAAAAACACTTTATAATAGTCTGCGAACATCGCGATTTATAGCCTGCTGTAACGTTGAATGTCTTGATAATAAAATCACGCCACCGAGAATTCGTAATGACGTTGCATATATAAACTTATGTGCAGTGAAACGTCGCCGCCATTTCACCCCAGAACGCCCGCATAAAAGTAAGTACCTATAGACCATCTTCAAATTTTTTCTTTCGCGAACATTAAACATCTGTTATATGTTTAAATCAATTGTCAGTGATTGATTGAAGCCGAGATCGTTTTTATAAACATCCCGGTCGCTACCTCGTTGCTATGCTCAGTACAAGACCATTAGTCTTATCGCCACCGAGTCTAGTCGAAACATCAGTGTAGCGTATTCATTAAAACATAAATGTTCGTTGTTGCGACGAGACCTTGGATATACAACCAGCTACTGATTTTGGATTATAATTTATTGCCGAATGCGTCATTTTGACAGGACAGAGGTCGTTGTTCATTCAATAGTCGTCGCAAAACTCGCATGGCTCTCAAAAAAAGGCTCTCTTAAAATAATTCTGTCGAAAAAATGAACGACACTTTTAACAACCGCTTATAATTTCAGATCAGTAGCTTCCGTTCCACTAGCAGTACGTCCATCAAGTTCTCTGTTAGAAACGTTCATTTCCAACGGCGCCTAATTGATTTCGACAGTTAGTGTGAATAATGATTCATCGATTTATAAGTGTCTGAGTCGATTGGTGTTATAAGTGGTGACGTTTTCAGTTTCAGAATGAGCGGCATGAGGCAAAGGACAAACACGTTGACGTCTACTCAGTACAATATAATGTGAGTATCAAAACTATTTAGTTCCTGGTTTAGACATTTTCTGTTGAGCTTTAAATTTTAGCGTACTTAAATGAATTTATATTCGCCAATTACGTCGATATCCTCCCTATGACGTTGCACTGTCTTCACCCAAAAAATCCCGGAAGTCGTCCTCACAAAGCTTGTGGTGCTAATATTTTGGATCAACCATGGTTGAGAAAGACGAAGATTGAGTATCAGTGTAACGAATATGAAGTTGATGATTTGAATTAAAAGCTATGTATCTTGTTTTTTTAATTAGTATTAAATTGTACTTAATAGACTTTTACTAATAGTAAAACTTTTATTTTTACACTGCAAAAATTTTGTATTTTGACGAACAAATAAATATATTTTTAATATAATATGACTTTAATTTATTTTATTCCTCAATGGAATTATCAGCAAGATTAATTAAACTTACAAAATCCTATCAGCTCAGAGATAACTTGGGCCATCAGTAGTCTTCAAGTCAAAAAGTTCGTAACTAATAAATCTAAGTGCATGGGACAAAGTAGGCTACAATTTTGATCTTACTAATGTCTTTAACAGCGATAGTCTTTTTCTTTTGACTTATTTAGTGCGTCTATGCTGCGAATACCTACAGAATAGGATTTAACAGTCTGAAGCCGTCATGTGTTCGTTCTTGTGTGTTCACTGAGCTAACACATATTCGAATGATGACTACCAGTAGGTATTTGCCCGTTGTTATTCGGTACATCTGTACCAAACCAAAGACCAGTGGAATTCAAGGTCAAAGACTAATAACTGCGCAGTATCAGATCACGTGATGTCACACGCAGAAAAAAATTTTGTTAAGATAACCCTTAGGTTATCCCATTTATAACCCATATCTTAATATGTTACGGTAACAAATGAATTTGTTAACATAGGGATAACAAATGCATTTGTTAAAATAACGAAATTTAGGTTATAGCAAGTTATTGATATGTTATAACAACAAAACAGTTTTGATACTATAGCAAAATATTTAAGTTGATTTGACAAAATAATTTAGTTGGTATAACAAATATTCTTGTTGAAACAGCAAAATTATTCTATTAAAATAACAAATAAATTTGTTAAAGTAAATTTCATAAGATCATATTTTAAAAATATGCTATAATCAGCTATATCTGATTTGGAAAATATTTTAGCAACAAATTAGTTTCGTTATTGCAACAAAATGATTTCGTTAGGACAACAAATTGATTTGGTGATTTAACAGACTGGTTTGTTAGTACAACTTGAAACATTTTGTTAATGCGACTAATGGATTTGTTGCTATAACTTCACTCATTTGTTACCAGAACATATTTTTCAGTTATCCCGTCTTTTGTTATTTCAACAAAATCGTTTTTATGCGTGCAATTATTATAATTAAATTTTTGTGTGACTCATGGGGGCGTAAACAAATCATGCGGCATTGCTGTACAATTATCAACACGTATTTAGGATAATGAATTATTAAACAAATTTATTTTACTGGTAATTCCATGAAACAGTCTGCGGACTGTTATCGCATGCGCATGACGTACGAGTTGCCCCTATAAAAAGCGGCACTGGTACGGAAAAACCGTAGTACTATTTTTATTTGTCATCCATGCGTAGTATTGAAAGCATACTGTAGCCAGCATGTTGCTCATTACCATAGTAACGTTGCTCATTACTAGTAATGTTATTTCAAGTAAGTACTTGATGTTGTTTGTTTTTCGAAATTGTGGTCTTTTTCTGCTTCTAAAAAATCTAATTTATATTTTTTTTGTTAAAGGGACACAAGCAGCCGAGCAAAAAGAACAAAAGGCGCAACTGAATGGAATGCAAACACCCGTCTATAAAAGCAATAGTGTAATTGAAGCCCTAAGGGTACAGAAAAGAGACACTCTCAACATTGTTCCAGAATCATACATAGAGCAGACAAATCATGTAGATAAATCACAAAGCGGTCATAGGCTGCGACGAGACTTGAACTTAAATGATTTTATGCCCGATTTGCAAAACAGAAATGAAACAGTAATTTCTTATGGTTCCCGAACCTATCAAAGAAACAACATTTATCCGGAAAGTGATGGAAAAAACATCGTGTATGGATCTCAAGACGTGCAAATTGGCAATACTTTTTCTGACAATTCTAATGGAACGATTGTGTATGGACCTATTGTCATACAGGAGAATAATGATTATCGAGGGAAGAATAAAAATGCTCAATACGGAGCTAGTGTTACGCAAATTGGTAACAGATATTCTAAAAATCCTGGGAAAAATGATATCTATACTGGTGTAGTCGTTCAGAATGGTAATACCTACGCAGTAAATCCCGAAAATAAAACCTTGCTTACAATTATTGTTAATCAATCTAACAATGCTTATCCGAAATCGATAGAAAATAACAAAGACGCATTGAAGCCAATCATTCATCAAAGCGGAAACTTTTATCCCTCCAGCAATGACTCAGAAGCTGGAATGAACACAAAAAATAACACAGAGAAAAATTCACCATTTACTAATCACGATTCTGATTCAAGCTCACATATAGAAAGGACGATGGTATATAATAAGAAGAGAGAAGCATATGCAGACAAGCACACCGTATCTAACAGACAAATGAGTTTGTCATCTAATGTATTTTTCTCACTTTTATATTCTTTGATTATATTGTTTAAATATTTTTATTCTAGTATTAAACACTAAGAGTTCTTTAAACGTTTATTAAATAAAACTACTAAACTCTAATACCCGTTGAAAGTTTTAATTTATTCCCTCCATATGTCTGCCAAAGTTTTTATATACATACTGGCTAGCGTTTACCCGCGTAACTCTTGTCTGTACACAAATACCCATGAGTTCCAAACTTTCGTAGCAATCGGTTGAACGTTGTGAAAGTTGATGTAGTAGCGAGATGCGACAAAACGGATAGCAAAAACTTTAACATACTTTGAAACAAATACTTTCATATTCAACGGTAAAGGTTTTGCCCTAAACGTAATAAAAAAAAAATATTAAGGGAGCCTTCCTGATTTTCTGCTGAAGCTGCTTTTAATGAAAATTGGTATGATGGTAGCTGGTTATCCGGGTCAACATATAGGATCCTTAAGGGAAAGGGAAAAGGGACCCTTAAGGAAAATATCTCATCTCTGAGAAATCTATTTTGGACCAATTTTGATGATTTGTGTGAACCTCTCAGAGATGTGGTTAATGATCACAACTGGACCTCGGTAGGTGGCGCTGCAATCGGGTTTTTTTATTTTATTTCTGACTTATAAATAAATATGTATAAATATTATAAATGTAAGTTTGTGAGTATATATGTTCGTTACTCTTTCACGCCAGAACGGCTGAACGGATCTAGATGAAATTTGGCACAGAGATAGATAGTATAGTCTGGAATAATACAAAGGCTACTTTTTATCCCGGAAAAATATACGGTCCCGAGGGACCGTTTTTCTAGAGGTGAGCCACTATTCTCATATAATTAGATTAAATTTTACATATGACATATGTGCAGTAGTTTTAAAAAAACAACATCAGGAATAATAAATTATTTATTAGCATAAAGGTAATATCACATAAAACTTAAAGTAAATCATAGAAGTAATCTAAGCCTTGTCCTAGCTCCCATATGGCAACTCCTGTCCCATACTCTCGAGCTAGGTCCAGCCTCTTCTGAATAGAGTATAATGTGGGGAAAAATATCTTCTTTGTACCCTGTGATGTCCTAAAATTAAACAAATAATCGAACAAACTTAAATTTAGCATAACAGTCATTTATTAGAGCAAATGTTTTGGAAAGAGCTAAAAAGCATCTGTCAATAAAATTTTCCAACATAATATACCGTGGCAACTCCACCCCACTCCCATGGTAAGAGGGGTGGGGATAAAATGTAGCTGTCAGAGCAAAAGTAGCCTAATCCACTGATAGAAAATCCACTTTCGAGAAAATGGCAGTTAAATATTTTCATATATTTCAAAATTTATTTATAGTTTTTCATTTAGAGCTAACTGGAGTTTCAATGTTTTATTTTGGGTTTTTAGATTATTTTCTTTTGAACTAAAGTTATAGACTTCTAATAACTAATTTAATTTTCAAAAATAAATGTCGGTTAGGCCATTTAGTATTTTAATATTTTCAAATTTTTCGAAATACATCTGAAAGTTAGACCAAATCGTATGTAACTTTTTTCCCGCTGTTATCATGATTCTAAATTTTATTTACGACACATTAATGCCTACGGCCGCATCTCATTCAGCCTAAAGGTATATGGCAGCAATTGCAATGCAAGTACACTGAGTGGGTTAGGCTATTTATGCATTTGCAAAAGGTTGAAAAAATTAAAATGCAAAAACAAATTTTTTAGTGGCATTTTTTATTTATTAGTAAAACTGAACGCAGGTCTTTTGTAAATTAAAATTTAGCCTATTTAGAATACTTTGTAGTATCTATTACTAACCAAAAAATGTGGGTTAGGCTGTTCTTGCACTGACAGACTGAAATATGACCTATGGTTATCCCCATAATGCAATCTATGTCATTGCCAAATTGCATTAAAATCGTTTTAGGAGTGAAAAGGTAACAAACAGACAGGGTTATTTTCACATTTATAATGTTGAATCACATTTCGGGTATAGATTTTACTTAAGCATGAAAAATTGAATAGTTGTTAGATATCAATCTTTCTTACCTAATTTCAACATAATTTTCAGCAGTGTTGTTGTTATATGTTAGAACTTGATTTGCTTTAGCATTTTTCAATAATTCAATGTATTCCATCCCTACAATGGGGCCTCCTCCATTAGCAGTATAAGAGTTACCATAGAAATTCAAGCCTAATAGGATTTTTGATCTTTTTACAGGATTTTCTTCATTATCTATTAACTTTTCCATGCATAATCTAATCCAATATAATGGTGCATTAGGACCTAAAAAAAATTAAATATCACTAATATATTCAATATTTTTATCATACCTAAAGTAGACAAATTTTGAAAGACTTACCAGGTTTCTGTGGGTTTGAAAAATCATATGTCATAACAGAAACTGCGTCAACATAGGGGTAAATTTCATTGAACGCTTGAATAAAAAATTCATCACTTG
This sequence comes from Argynnis bischoffii washingtonia, assembly GCA_033884665.1. Classification (NCBI taxonomy): domain Eukaryota; kingdom Metazoa; phylum Arthropoda; class Insecta; order Lepidoptera; family Nymphalidae; genus Argynnis; species Argynnis bischoffii. The sequence continues at coordinate 8,812,539 of CM066624.1, read as the reverse complement.
GATAACCTCTAAATGGAGGATAGACTAGAATTAAACTAAGATCATCTTCAGTCATTTCCAAACCTGTAAATGTATATAGTACACATTAGATACAACACCAAAAATTTCAAGTATTATTAATTAATAAAAAGAAAATAATTTCCACTCTTAATTTTAGTTTCATAGATTACTTACCAAATTGTTGAACAAACTTGACTGACTTATCTATATACTTTCCAATTTGCGATAGAATCTCTAAAACAATCCCATTAAACTTCCACAATTTGCAAGCTTTCTTTACTTCTTCAATTAATGCCTTTTGTTCTGTCATAGATGTTGGCTCCATGAAGAACGCTTTCAAGTCAGCTGGCTGCCAATTTTCAAACAGCAGCCTTGGCACAACTAAATCATAATACAGTTAATTTATAAATATTCCTTAAAATAATGTTAACATCTTTTATCAACTTAAGACATGTTTCTTAGTTATCATCATGTAAATTTCACAAAATTATACAAAACTATAAAATATTTCAAGTAGTTTTAATATTAGATAAAATAACTTACTTCTTAAATTATTTGCCAAGCCTTTTTGTTTCACTGATTTCATCCATCCATTATCCACATCATGTAATCCAGAAATAATATAAATATTAGGGCTTTGCCGCTTTACTTGCAGCCAGACCGGAGAGACATAGTTAAACTTGGGAGCCCATGTTTTTGCTACATCATATCCTCTACTGTTCCACTAAAATAATATAATAGTATATCAACTTCAAACTCAAAAAAATCCTTTTTTAAAATAAGACACATTAAAATGTTCACAGACGAATATTAATAATCTTACTGGAGTAACATAACCCAAGACAGTGTTCTTAAAGTTTCGCAGCGATGTATCTTGATGATAAGTAGCATGATATTTAAGAATATCCTTTACATATGGAGTTTCAACAACTAATCTACGATCCAAAACATTGTTTTTTCGAGATCCTTCTTGAGGTTTCACCCCTTTCTGTGATTTTTTATCAACCGGTGGAGACAAGGTCCCAAGACATATACTTGACATAAATAAAATTTGTACTATTACAATTAAACATCTCATATTTTAAAGGTTTTGTAATACAGGCAGATAATAAATTTTATATACTATATTATCTAAGTAGTTTTAAACAACAAAAATTTACAAGCCGGCTTTGTCACAATCAAACTTTAATGCAATTCGATTTTGACATTTGCTTGTGTGAAGTTTCAAGTTAGCATTTAACAATCGTTTCTGAACGATACATAAAAATTATTCCATGCGATCAATAGACCTGTTTTTTAATCTCAAAGACAAAACTACCACTATCGAAAATTAATTTTAATAAAATCAAGTATCGTTTTTTTATAATAAGTTATCTTTTAATAATGTGTAGGTACTTATTTAAAACGTAAGAATACAAAATTAAAAATGTAAATTTAAATTTCATACTGTTAATTTTAATGATACTTAATGATTTAAAATTAATAAATATGATATTTAAATTAATAAATATGTTATTTAAATTAATAAATATGATATTTTAATCAATGTATGATATTTAATGATTTAAAATGAATCTTACTATCCGTTTTTGAATATAAAACTTTGAAGCGAATCGTCTAATAAAGATAAAAAGTTACGATTTAACAAACCGGTATCGTAGGTACAACACTGCATAAAAGAGCTGGAAAAATTATTTGTAAATTTAAGATTTACATGTGTCAATTTAGTCTCTGAGATTAAAAAACAGGGTATAGAGCTGATGCCTTTGAAAAAAACAGTAAAACGTGAAAAAAAAATAATAGTAGGAAACCTATTGGAAAAGGAAGAGAATATAACAAAAATTAAACGAAAATAATTTACGGGCGATGTGAGGTCGGGAAGTGGAGCGGAGGGGGGGGGGGGGGGGGGTTAAGGTTAAAAGCGACTTAACTCGATTTTCGGCAAAACTACAAGTCCTATGGAAAAAAGTTACATGACAAAGTTGAAAAATACAAATAACCAAGTTTTTGTAGTAAAGTAATTTATAATTTTAATTTTTTTGTTTTTTTATTTTTTGTAATATAATTTTGTTTTTGTAGTAAAGTAACTTATAATTTAATTTTTTTAATTTTTGTTATATTCTCTTCCTTTTCCAATGGGTTTCATCCTACTATATTTTTTTTTTGGTTTAAAAAATTATTGACACTGGTCTACAATAAATACAACACATTTTGCTACCTATGTCTTTTCATTAATTTAAAAATTTATATTTCTACTAAAGAAAACAGCTTACAAAAAAATGTGCTTAAAACCTTAATTACATGTATCCCTTGTCGAAACTCTACGACTATTCGTTCAGACGTACATATTACCTGAATCGATCTTTAAAACATCGAAACGTATCGTACAGTCGTATTGTCAATTATGGATGACCGATATTCTGGTGTGAATAGATTTTTTTAATCGTTATGCATAGCATACGAATCGATTGAAAATATTCGCGCGATTTTAATCGAGCTCATGCGAGTCGATCTTTAAAATATCGAAAAATATTGTACAGTCGTATCGTGAATAATGGATGGCCAGTAGGAATAGATTTTTTAATCGTTATGCATAGCATACGAATCGATTGAAAATATGGGAGCGATTTAAATCGAGCTCATGCGAGTCGATCTTTAAAATATCGAAAAGTATCGGAGAATCGTATTGTCAATTATGGATGGCCGATATTCTGGTGGGAATAGATTGTTTATATCGTTATGCATAGCATACGAAGCGATTGAAAATATTCGCGCGATTTTAATCGAGCTCATGCGAGTCGATCTTTAAAATATCGAAAAATATCGTACAGTCGTATCGTGAATAATGGATGGCCAATATTCTGGTAGGAATAGAGTTTTTTAATCGTTATGCATAGCATACGAATCGATTGAAAATATGGCAGCGATTTAAATCGAGCTCATGCGAGTCGATCTTTAAAATATCTAAAATTATCGGAGAGTCGTATTGTCAATTATGGATGGCCGATATTCTGGTGGAAATAGATTGTTTTAATCGTTATTCATAGCATACGAATCGATTGAAAGTATGGATTGATTGATAATACATGAAACACGCATAACGTGTTCAGGCGGTCTATGCCTCTTGGCAAATCAAAGTATGTTCCTCTGGCTTTCTATTCATTTCATTGATCTACAATTTGATTTTGGGCCTTAAATGATGTTTTGGGTACTGTAATCAAAAGACCCTACGCAGCCAAAAGGAGCCTCTATAGCTTTCTTCTGTCATTCAATTTACTCTATCCTATAATTTTTTTTTTAAAGTTAGAGTTATAAATCGGCTCACATATATGTATCTAATGAGCTTTTCTGTCAAGAAATTCGCAATCGCAAACCAGATTTATGAAGTCATATAAAAAATCAAGTATTTTTAGTTAAACTTCATAGAGTATATAGTATAAGTATACCATGAAGTTCGCGGCCAATTACACCTTATAGGAGCTAATTCATCGCAGTATCAACGAAATTTTAGCTACCTTATGGCTAATTTTTAACAAAAGTACGCGTGTGCGTACGCCAAGCTACAGTGTAAGACATATGTCTTACACTGTAGTCTGTTATTTGTACTCATACTCTATGAATCAATAAAAAGATTTATTTTTTAATATCATAGGGAAAGATTATGATTTTTTAGAAATTGTATATATGTAACATTATAATAATTATATATTTAAGTGTCCTAAAAGTAACTTCTTAAGGTACTTTTCTTAAGCCCAAAAGTCGAACTTTCAACTTTAGTTTGGTTTTGGGAGATATTTTTTACTCAAATAAAATTTGTTTTCAAAAGTGCATTATTATTATTATAAGCCTGTAGTGTCCCACTGCAGGGCAAAGGCCTCTCTACTCTTTCTCCACTGATCCCTATCTTTCGCCATAGTATGCCACTCTCTTTGGAAGGAGTCTAATTCATCCGGCCATGTCCGTCTACCACGCTGTCGTCTGCTGTGTTGGGGGATCCAAAAAGTTGTTTGTTTGGCCCAAAGTTCATCTGACATCCGGATGAAGTGACCAACCCAGTCCCATTTCAAAAGTGCATAATCAGGATATTTTCAATATTTTTTTAACTTCAAAAAAATTACTGTATTCTATCGAAAGCTTTTTTTGACGCTGCAGTTTTTAGGATAGGTTATCCGAAAGCTCTCAAGTTCTACTCAGGTTTAGTAAAGTTAAAAAAAAAAAAATTTTTCTGGTTTACTCAAAACCTTTAATTAATTAAAATATTATTTACATCACCACCAGCATATATGTTTTTGATTAAATAAAATAAACACATCGTAAATCCGGAAACTAACAAATCATGTAAAACACTAATAAATAGTGTAATAAATTATACTATTATAGCATTTAAATAATAATATTACTTTTACTTTTTTCTTCTAGACTACCATTAGTAGAAAGAAAGTTTTGCGATACGATGCCGGCGAATCAGTGCTTAAACGGAATCCGAGCCCACAACATGGCTCGCCTTTCATATATTTATATCGTATTTATAATAACCCTCGTTATAATAGGTAAAATATTTTTAAACAAAATTTTTAATATGGCGTAAGTTTTAATAATCTCTCGTAAAATGTGTTGTGTTTATTTTATTTCAGGAACATACGCCAAATATGTAAACAAAAGAAGTTTACAGGAAATAAAATGTCATGTAAATAAAAGATTTTACAGGTTTGTAATTATATATTTTTTTAATCAAATATGTACACATATAAAATAATATGAATTATTAAAATAAAATACTTAGTCAAAAATGCAAAAGTAAATTTTAAGATATACCTTTGCTGCTAATACATATGTAGAAAATAATAAAATACGTTGAATATTTTTTTAATGCGGTAATGCTGAACCTGCTACCACAGTCTCTGTGTGCTACAGCGACACAAGCATTTATTGTTGTATTTGTTGTTGTATTAATAACTAAAAATCATTTATTTCAAATTAATTGACGACATGAGATATTATAAGAATGAATTTAAATGATAAATTTTAGCCTATTTTTGCATTTCACTGTTGTCGTAGAGCATAGACAAATCAGTTGATACTTTAATTTAAATCTATATTTTATATTGACTTTATTAAAAATATTCAGAAAAATATAAAAGCGATAAGATTGAATTATAAAACTTAGTTTTGTTGCCTAATCTCCCTTGAATTAAGGAAAGTGATCAAAGACGGTTATTGCCCAATACGTAGGAACTAAGTCGGCTAAGGGAGTTGAAAGATATGCAGTGGTTTCCGCGGGAAAACTAATGAGGGTGTATTTTCGTTGTGAGGCAGATTGAGCACTTTCACCCTCTCGAACTTGGTTCTTGTGCTCTACTCTAGACGGCCTATAAAGGCTAGTAAGTAGTGAGGGACAGCCCACATATATTTCATAGTTGCGGGTAAAATGTTATGTGCACGTACATATATATATATATATATATATATATATATATATATATATATATATATATATATATATGTACGTGCACATAACATTTTACCCGCAACTATGAAACTTCTTTTACTTTTCGATTAGGAAAGTTGGTTAACAGGCTAGCGTAACGAACTAACTTATAATGCATTGCAAGTGACAATTCTTACCTAACACTACGACAAATAAAAAGCGTGTGAGATGATTTCTATTAAGGCGTCATCGCAAAAAGTAAGATTAAACTGGGTGTAATAACCTCTTTTTACTTTTTTCATATTCGGATCTGTTTGTCTATCTTTATCGCGCTAATTCATTATAATATTAAAATTTCCATCCTCTTTAAATTTTATTTTTCCTATGAATATGAGTGGAGGGAGGATTCTCATTATTGTCCGGTGATCCAGCCGGGTGTAAAACCAAGAAACACACTGGGAAGTGTACCATGTGGGTTGCTCTTGGTACATCTCTAATAGCAGAGTGGACTTTGGAAGCATCTCGCATCCCCTTTGTTATTGTGGTCTGCTTTGCAAGGCCTGCCGTCGGGGTGTTGTGGTTGTGTGCATAAGCGACACTGTGGGGTTCCATTAAGACATGGGCGGTTCCATTGGGTTTAAGTGGGTAGTACTGGTTTTATAGCCGGTGAATCCCACATAGTCACCTGTTTGTATACAGGTAATATACGTAGATAATTTTCCTAAGTCGTAAATCCTATATTATTTGTATATAATAAAAAAGCTACTAACTATGAAATACAATAAAAAAAATATTTATAATATATTATTTGCCTAAAAATAGGAATAATATAATAATCATATAAAAATACTATAATAAAAACTTAGCGTTATTAAATTTATTATTATTTTTTAGTATAATAACTATAATAGTTAACTTGAAACTACATGAAAATATAATAAAAATTAAAACCATTAATTTAACTACTATTACTATTAATTTAAAAACATTAATGTAACTACTTATGTATATAATAGAATAGAATAATTAAAAAAATACTTTTTTTTCTTATGCCGGATCGTATATTATATTAGAAACATTTTATATACATAAGTATTACACGTCAACAATAACAGACGTAACACGGTAAACTAATGCACGTACTGTCGTAAAAACAAACACTAATAAAATGTTCCGTAAACGCAATTTACTCATGCAAGCGATTAACGCACGACATTACAACGAGGCCTTTATAATTTCCCACTCGTCACACCAGGACATTGACCCAGGCACTTTCGCCAACCTTGACAACTAGCTTTAGCTACCGTATCACATTATCATTTCCTGACGCGTCTCGAGAAATTCACTTTCGTTGTTATTGAATCTACTCGTTGCACCGAAATGTATTTCACTATCGGCCTTTTTTTTAACGTTGGGAAATGCATTTAGGCACTAGGTGTAGGATTCACCGGCAAAGCCAGTAGGTACTACCTACTAAAACCCAACGGAACCTCTCCCGTCTTAATGGGGCGTCGCAGGATCGCTTACGCACTCAACCACGACGCGACGCCCCGACGGCAGGTCCGCCGAAGCAGACTACAACAACCATGGGGTTGCTCCAACGGCCCATTCTGCTATCAGAGAAGTACCAGGAGCAACCCGCATGGCACACCGCCCACCCCCGCCTCCTTGTGCGTTTCTTGGCCTTGCGCCCGGCTGAATTGCCGGGCAATACTGACCAGTTTATTACAGAAATAAGTATAGGTAATATAAGTAATACCTATACTAGATAGGTAATTAGGCTTAATTGCTGCGTAATAATTATTTTTCTAAAATGAACGGCTACCTTACTCTATTTTTTTTTAAATTAAACTATATTTTCCTTAGAGTATACATAGCTAATGTATACTCTTAAGATATTTTCGGTTTTGTCGCGGTTTTAATCTATTTTATGGTTCCCGACGTTTCAAATACTTTACAGCAAACATGGTCAGGAGACCATTAAAAATCTTAAAAAATCCAATAAAAAAAATTGTAATAACAAAGTTTTTTTCTGAACTCAAGTTTTCAGGTAAGCCAGTGATGTAAGCGTCAGTTTGTCGACAATAAGTAGCTCGTAATTTGTATGGAATTATTCTAGTGCTTGTCTAAGAAGCTGTAATCGGTGCGACCTAAATATGTGGATGCGATTCTAGCCTTACATTCTATTTGTTAGCTAATCGTTTTACCCAACAGAGTATTATGAAAGGTTGTTGTTAGGTACTAATATCTATAATTCAGTTTAAACGTCTTGTACATTAGAATAATTTATGTTTATTTTACGACATAAATTGTTTTGTATGAGTAAATATATTCATATTGTCCCTCTACATAATTTGGTATGAAATACAAAATTAAAATGAAAAATGTATATGATCAAATAATAATTAAAAATATACATATGCTCAAAAACAAAACTGTTCCTTAGAAACCCTGACCGGAGCACAGATCTAATGTGGACCAGCGACGAATGCTCGCGTTACTATCTCTGCTTAGATAACGATGTCTTCGAGTTTCAATGCTCCAGCGGATTGCTATTTGATGTTAATCGACAAATCTGTGACATGCCACAAAATGTTCACAATTGCGATTTAACGACAGGTTAGTTTATATTCCTAATTTTAATAACTATTTAATAATACGTCGGAAACATTATAAAAAATGTACCTATGTATAATACTAAAACTCTGTATTTCTACCTCGTGGCAATTGCTACAGTTATATCCGTCAACCCTAAGCCATTTCCCAACTCTTCACATAATACTTACATATAATATGGCAGTCGGGCGCGCTTATGCCGCGTCTTTACTCGCTCGCCTCGCAGAGTTGTATTATCTAGAGACGCCTTTATACAATAGATTAATAGATTATAGTGATCAGATTTAGCAGGATAATAATTAATCTTTGTCATTTTGCAGAAATATTAGTACCCCAACCGCTTTTGGATGTGGCGGCTTGTGCGAACGAAACACATTTAGGATGTTCGGATGATACATGTATTCCTGCTGAATATTTTTGCGATGGAGCCGTAGATTGTCCAGATTATTCCGATGAGGTTTGTAGATTATTCCAAATATTTACAGTACCTATAGGAAGGAACTGTTTATGACAATGACACTGCGTAATATTAAAAATGTGAAAGCTTGTGTGTTTATATTACTTCTTCAAACTATGATGTCCAAACCGATTTGAGTGAAATTCGACACGGTAATAGCTGGTGTCCTAGATAAATTTTTAATCGACATAACTACCAAACTAGCGAAGTTGCCGACAAAAAATATAATGTAACCGATTTTATTTAAAAATACGAGCCTATATTGCATATTTTCGATTTTTGGAACACATAACTCACATTATTCTAATTTACTGTTGATTTAAATGGATAAGTAATTTTGAGACGTTTTTATCATATTGAAAAACTTTTGAGCTTCCTAGTATTTTTTAACTGACTCTGCTATACGCGACGAACGCACAGACACGGCGACGTTATAATTCCAATATTATCTATGTAATATAATATAGATAATCAACCTATCACAGCAAGCGAGTTATAGCAAGCTACATATTAAACATATTTGCAAAAGCCTTAATATAAGCCAAAAATATTGCTTGTATGTATTATATGTAGGTTTCGTACAAATTTTCAACCCTATTTTAGCCCCTTAATATGGGATAAATTTCGAAAAATGCTACAACATGTATTTATTTACTTGTATTAAAAAGCATTAATAGCAAGTTTTAAGTAATTCTGATTATAAATATCTTTTGAGTAGTACATATTATAGCGTGTTTTCCCGTGGGAATGAGATAATCCCCCGCGGTAAAAAGTAGCCTTATGTCACTTCTCCAGCCTTCCAACTATCTCCACACAAAAAATCACGCCAATACGTCATTCTGTTTCGACGAAAAAGAACAAACAAACACACTTTCACATTTATAATATTAGTGATATAGTTCGACAAAGTAATATTTTTTTCTTTAAAATTATACTTATTTAAATATGTAATTAAAATATAACAACCGCGTAGATGAGCTGTGAGGATAACTTCTTCTTTTCCGGGATTCTACTGACTTGCATCATCATACTAACCCACATACTTTTAAATTGACTTGAATCACGCGATCATGATATGTAAATAGGACGCGTTGAACTATAAAATTACAATGTAATTTACTATCACAGGAAAAGGAACTAAATTGTAACGTGTTCATTGACTTACGCGCAATACAAAAATAATTTCTGAACTATAAAATATCAAGACCGACCATATTTTGTGTTTAATATATGCTAATTACGTAATTAATTTTCTATTATTATTTATATTTTATGCGTATGAAAGGTTTTAATTAAAAGAACACTGTATGTAATTTTAAAGTTACATAACTACATAAAAAAAATTAAGTATTATTGTTTCAATTCTTACTTTTTAGTAAAATTGAAAATGACTTTCTCCTAAGTTCTTAATTAAAACCAATATTCCAGAGTAAATTAATGAATTTCTTCATTGTGTACTTTCACTATTTGCGGAATTTTCATATTTCTGAGCAATTTAACTGTATAGTTATAAGTAGTAATTGAAAGCGCAACGGTATATTACGAACTCTGACAACAAGAAGGAAGCCGGAAAATTCTAGTATCTTATGTAATAAAAAACTTCTACTTTGTTAAATGTGTAGCTACTGAGATACAACGCTTAAACTACTACTAATAGGTAGAGTTATTGCATAGTAATATAATAGTAATAATAATAATAATAAAGTAATAGTATAATTAATTTACCGTAACAAACACGCATAGAAGATATAATTTAAAAATTGAAACAATTGTATAGTGTCACAAAATATATTTTGTGATATTTATAATTTTTAACCAGGGCTGGTGTGATGAGAGCTACGATCCTAATTCAGCAGAACCATGCGATCCCAAAGAGTGCCATTTACCTAAATGTTTTTGTAGTCAAGATGGAAAGCAAACACCTAATAATCTTGTACAGAGTCAGGTACTTCAAAAGAATAATACTGTTATGTTAAATTCTATTTCTTGATAATATTTTTAAAATGTTATGAGTCCTAAAATGCCCTTATTTCAGACTCCACAGATGATAACTCTAACATTTGACGGTCCAATAAATCATGAAAACTGGGATATTTACTCGAAACACCTCTTCACAGAATCCCGTACAAATCCAAATGGCTGCCCCATAAAAGCTACATTCTTTGTGTCACATCCGTATACTAATTACAGGCACGTACAGAAATTGTGGAACGATGAACATGAAATTGCAGTACATTCGATAACGTAAGTTATTTAGATTATTTATAGGTAAATAGTAAATACTTATAAGCAGTACGAGATACCTAAATATAACGCATTAATGGATAAGTTATAGATACATTGTGGCACATATTTTACATCATTTTCATTATTTTGTCAATAACGTCTATATATGATCTGTGACAATGTTTGATAACTGTTTTAATATTAGATATCTATACTAATATTATAAAGATGAAGTTTTGTTTGTTTGTTTGTACCGAATAGGCTCCGAAGTTACTGAACCAATTTAGATGAAATTTGGTAGGAAGATAGTTTGAGACCTAGGGAAGGACATAGGATAGTTTTTATCCTAGAAATCATCCCTCAAGAGAGTGAAAATGGGGATGAAAGTTTGTATGAGGAGCCAACCCAGGGACAAACCCGAGCGAAGCGAGGGTGAGTCACAAGTTACATATATAAATATTATAAATGCCAAAGTTTGGATGGATGTTTGTTATTCAATCACGCCAGAACTGCTGAACGGATCTGGATGAAATTTGGCATAGAGATAGATTATAGTCTGGAATAGTACATAGGTGACTTTTTATCCCGGAAAAATGTACGGTTCGGTATATAACATTGCAATTAACTTATTGATGTACTTTTCTATATTTGAAAACATGATGCTTATAAACACGAATGAAGTATCAAAATGTGTTACAGACATCGTGGTCCTGGAGAATGGTGGGCAAAGAATGCTACTATTGAAGAGTGGTTTGATGAGATGGTAGGACAAGCAAATATTATCAACAAATTTGGAAGGGTTTACATGGAAGACTTCAGGTAAAAATAGCGTGGTGTTATGGTCTTCAATATATTTATCATATATGTATAATATATTGTTCGTTACATACATAAATCCGGCTAGAAGGACCAATAATCGAATTATGTTTTGCAGGGGCTTGCGTGTTCCCCATTGGGCGGTAGGTTGGAACAGACAGTTTCTTATGATGCATGAGTTCGGTTTTGTATATGACGCTACAGTAGTAGCACCCGTTGCTGATCCGCCTTTTTGGCCTTACACCTTAGATTACAAAATGCCCCATCAATGTAAAGGTAAGAGAATATGACCATTTACTTTGATTAAACCTAATTATTCTGCGTAATTTTAACCAAATGACAATAGCGTATTCGGAGAAAGAATTTTTCAATTTATGATGTACAAAACGTGTTAAAAAAAGAATAACGATATGACTGACAACAATACATAAAACCGAAAACAATTATTAAACCCGCATTATGAATATTGCATTACCTTATATTTTTTATATGTTGCAGGAAATAATCAACTATGCCCTACAAGAAGTTACGCAGGTCTATGGGAAATGGTTATAAACCCACTTGTTGATGGGAAGCATACTTGTGCCACTTTAGAATTCTGTCCCTCTGATCTTACTGGAGATGCAGTCTACGATATATTATTAAACAATTTTAAAAGACATTATTTGAAAAATAGAGCACCTTTTGGTATACATCTCAACTCAACCTGGTTAAAGAACAATGACTACTTGTCTGCACTCAAGGTATTGACTAATGGGTTACTATTGTATTAATACTTTCTTATGAGCTACAAATTAAACAAAATGTTGTGTCATTAAATTTAAAGGTTACAGTGTCCAAGACAAATTATAATATAATAAAGTAAAGTATGTATGTGTAAATTATCATAGTTGAACTTTTAAGTAACTGTCAGAACTTTCACTTTACACCCAGTTATTTATGCTGTACTATCCAAATGTAAATAAGTGCACTTACTTGAATACTTATATCACAACAGAAAAGATATTTAATATTAATATATTTGAGAAATTAAGAATAATTATGATTAACTTCCAGAAATTCACTGATGAAGTACTGAAGCTTTCTGATGTTTATTTTGTGACATATAGTCAAGTTATCAATTGGATAAAGCGCCCAACACCTGTAGTACAGTTAAAGAAATTCCATCCTTGGCAATGTGGCTATGACTACTTTCAAGAATCTGATATTGCGTGTGGCAAGCCAAAAACTTGCAAGTTGCAATCAAAAGTATCAGAACACGACAAGTATATGATAACTTGCACGGAGTGTCCAAAAACCTACCCTTGGATTAGAAATGAATTTGGAGTTGAGTAATTGAACACTCATAATCTCAAACAAATGTCAAAGTTACCAATTAATGTAAGGCTTGTAAATTTTGCTGCATATAGTGTGTATTTCTTAATACTAATTGTTAATATCTTAATTTATTTCTTTGTATGTAAGTAGCATTAATTATCAAAACCTCGGCTAACTGTGATGTTTACTTTGAAACTTAACTGGGTTTGAACTTATAAAAATCATAAAATACTGTTTGTATTTTAATAAAACTTTTTGTCACATAATTGAATTAAATCCTCTATTTAAAAGGGTATAGTTATCTATTTTTAATTTGGATTTGTGTTTACAATATCTAAATAATAAAAAAAATGTAATGATTAGTCTACTTATAACTATTAAGGCTTTATAGTAATAAAACAAAAAAGAAGAAATCTTAATCTTTACTTAACTTATGATATTTTTATATTTACAATAAATTTACTTTTATCCTTCTTGAGTAATAAATGGATTGGGAATTGCCTCCATGCCATCCATTGGACAAATCAAAACTACAGAAGTCCCACGGCAAACTACAAGACCTAAAGCTCTTGTATCATCTAATAGTTTATATGGGTCATCTGGATCTAAAAAAAATATTTAATTTTTTTAATGAAAAGAACAACAAACAGATTATAACAAACTGCATAAGAAGTTTACTTTATTTACAAATAATATAAATTTGATATGCAGCTTACTTTGATATACAAACCTCTTAGAAATTCTGTTGTATTATCTAATACCAAGTTTAGTAAAGGATCATATCCTTTCAATATACCCGCAGCTTCACGACCCCCAGCAAACTTAACACGAATACTTTTCTCTAGATATTTACTCAAATCTAAGATAGACTCTTTTCTCCGCTTCTCTTTACTGTCACCGGCACCTTGTGCTGCCTTAAAATTAATAGCAAATATTGTAAATATAGTAAACACACAATATACATGATGTAAGTGAACAATTGTTTGATTTACAAACCTTATTTTTATCACCTTCTTTTGAAGCCATTTTATGAAGAAATAAAAATAATAATGCTAAAATTATATTTATTAACAAATAATCCAGCAGAACCTAACAAGCATACAAAGAAATTTTAGGTTATATCACAAACTGCAATACAGAAATGCTATAGATATTTGTAAATAAAGCGACGTTGACGTTTAATTATTTGACAGTTTTGTATTTCTCCATTCTAGTATAGGTACCTACGTGATAACTTTCATCTATGATGGTAATCATAAAGCCTTATAGAAAAAGATTTTTTGTTAATTAAAAGAAAAACTAAATTTAATAGATCTATTAGTACTTATTGGCTCGTACTAATGATATTTAGAAAAATATTTCAAATAATAACAATTTAAATTATATTTTCAATTTTCGTATAGATATCCGATTAGTAAAATGTTGTCAATGTCAGCTGCTATATTTTATACGTCATAATTCACAACAAATCAAATGTAGTTTTCATTTGTGTATCCATAATCCATATTTCAAAATCCAATTTAAATAGGTGATGTGTTTACATTCACCTGACGATTAAACCATAAATATTAATTATAAATTTTCTTGAATCAATAACATATTTAATTACATCAAATGGCCAGTGTTGTACTAAGTGGTAACATAAACTAAATATCTTTAAATAAGATATCAATGCGCTCATCAGTGAGCTATATACTATCTCACGCGCCCGGAGAGTCTGTGATGTCGCACCCAGACTACGCGCAACACGCCCAGCATCACGCTTGCTTGTTGGTGCTCGTAAAGGGGATTGGGGGCGTTTTAAAAAACTTCAACAAACTCTGGGAACGGATACAGCGTGTCAACAATATAAAAGTTACTGGTATGTGTGTTGCCTTCTTTCGACATATATGTATAATAATTATAATTTCAAATGAGTTAAAAGTCGTCTTAATATGCCAATGTTAAAAAAGAATTTGATTAATTAAAATGTGGAAAAGATAAAGTACTCCAGCTTCAGAGTATAATGGAGCAAACTGTTCCAATTTATTAATTACTTTACATTCATGTCCTGATGTCTAATCTAACAGAAACTGAGCAATGTGAAGTCTGAGCAGGAATAATTAAAGTGCAGGCATATTGGATCACTAGTGACTCTGCCTCCCTTCACTTCGGGTTTTTCCCTAGATTTTTTTCCAGGATAAAAAGTAACCTATGTGCTTTCTAGACTATAATCTATCTCTGTGCCAAATTTCATCCAGATCCGTTCAGCCGTTCTGGCATGAAAGAGTAACAAACATCCATACTCACATTTATAGTATTAGTATGGATTTGATCAAACAGGATCAAATCAGGATGGTTAAACAAACTGTGATTGCACATAGCAGTCACAGTTTGTGTAACCATCTTGATCTGTCTGGGGCTTCTATTCGATATGACCAGTGAGAGAGCACCAACAGTTTTGTGCACTTTTAGTTAAATTATTATTAAGTTTAAATAGCAGTTAAGGCATTGGCTAAGACAAGAAAAGTTACAATATTTATACCTTCTCAGATTCTACTGGTCAAGTAAGAGACATTTGGGTGAGATATGTTAGAGATTATCCAGTAGAAAACAATGACTGGGGTGACTTTCAAACTCACAGGTAATTAATAAACATTTAATAATTATTGAACTTTATGTTATAAACTTGTTTGCCCAAAATTGAATTATAACATGTTCATTTTGTTTTAGGAGATTACTAGGTCTAATAAGTCTTAGTAAATTTGCTAATCAAATAGAACTGAATGAAGTCTGTAGAGTACATGAGTCTTTGAAAGTCAAGTATTCAAATACATTATATGATTCTCGAGCTTTTATGTTTGGACCTGGCAGTAATTTAAAGAAACTTGAGCAAGAACCAGAAACTTACAGTGTCTTTGAAGAAGATAAGCCAAAAGAAAAAATCAGTTTAAGTGACAAGTATGCTTCAGAAATTGTTGTTATTTATATTAAAATTTAGTTATAGTAATAACACAATTAAGAGATGAAATAAATTAAATTCTATAGACAAAAAATTTAAACATAACATACATAATTATATGTATGTCATGGTAACTTATATACATTAAATGCAGAGACATTGTAATACCTAAAGTTTTTGAGATTTAGTTGTACCTAATATTATATTATAGATTTCATTATTTTAAATAATAAAAATATTCATTACTAACAATATTATACATTTTTATAATTTTAATTAGAATTTCATTCAACAAAATATATTTTTATCAGGATATCTCTACCAAGTGAACAAACAGACAGTCTGTCGTCATGTGAAAGTTTTCCTAGATCTTCATCTTCTAATGCTTCTTATCCAGTTCAAGAAGAAAATTTCACTACACCATCTAATTTCAAAACCCATGCTTTATTTTATGGGGAAAATGATCCAGTGCCAGATCTTGAGCAACATGTGGCTGATCTTATTAATTCATTATTTTGGGTCGTTGAATCTAAACGATTAGAAAGGTCTAGAGAAAAGTTGGAGAAAGTATCTTTACTCTTGGCGCCATTTGAAAAAAGAGATTTTGTAGGTAAGTTTAATGTTGTAGAAATATGTAGTAAAAAAAATGAAAGTACATCTTTTCAATAAAAAAAATATATATATATATTTTCATTTTCATTTCGAATGAATGGATCGAGCTGTTTTGCTTTAGCCGATTAAACATGTACTATAATATATTCTGTGCATTGTTTCGTATTCAGTAGGATAGAAAATTGCAAATTTTATTACCTAACTGAGAAAATGTCATTGAAATTAGTTATAATCGTTTTAGAGTAAGCTTCGACAGTACATTTATTTATTACTAGCCACTTAACCTCACTTTGCTTGAGTGGTTTTAATTTTCTCGAGCAGAACCCTAATAAAAAAAAATAAGTGACATAAGTTACTCCTTATAACAACATCAATCTGCCAGTAAAAGTCCAGTCAGAATTAGTCCAGCCATTTTTGAGACTAGCCGGAACAAACAGAGAATTTTTTTAAAAATTATGTTTTTCTTATAAATACCGTTTATAACTTCATACGCATTTATTAAAAAGCTGTTATTTTGATATTACAAACAGACACTTCAATTTTATTTATCTGTATAGATTAAATAACAATATTCTATTCTAGGTCTCGACATGGAATCTCGTAACAATAAAAAACGTTGTATGGGTCGTGTTACTAAAAACCTGGCAGATTTGACACTACAAGCAGGTCTTATTCCAGAAGCGTTAAATTTATATCATTCCTCTGCAGAAATACTTAAATCTGTTAATGATTGGCTATGGCTTGCTGCAGCCAAAGAAGGTAATTGTTATTTCAATATACTTTTTTTTCTTATTTAAAAGTTTAATAAAGAATTTTATGTTATATTAATAAAAGTATATTTATTGATATTGATATGATATACCAATTTTATTATTAGGTCACTGCGCAACATCCGCGATACTTCAGTACCCCTCTCTACGAAGTTCTACCCCCTTACAACGTAACGCTAGTCTCCAAGAGAGTTCACCAAACAAAGCCAAACCACTATCCCTTTACCAACCGAATACAGACCCATTCAGAAAATTCAAACAACACTCGTCCCCTTTGAGATCTTCCAAAACGTCAAGTCCAGTTAACCCTCCAAGTGAACTAACACCATCTTCCTCTGATAGTGTCGAAACTTCCTCCCGTCAATCAGAAACAGATAACGCTGATTCTGAATCGCTAGCATCATCCAGTGATATAGATTACCAAAGTCAGAAATCGTACCTAAGTCCCGATCTTCCCTCCATACCAAGGCAACCGCCATCCCAAATAAATAATCAGTATCTATTGGGTGGGGAAGAAATAGCTGAAAAGTATCGCAAAGCTATAATACACTACAGCAAGTATCAGAATGCTGGTATAATAGAAACTGAGGCATGTTTCAAGGCGGCCCGGATAGCAGTAGAACAAAATAACAGCTTGCACGCGTCGAGTTTTCTACAGAATGTTATATTTATCAATTTGACGCTCAGCGAGCAAGAGAAGATTCAGAGATTTGATACTCTGGCAGAATTATATAAGGAAATAGGTGAGTTTTATCAGTTTGACTCACTATTGTTCTTTTCCAGGCAGCTCTTTATTTTAAGATTTCCAAAACAGTGCCCGTCATGAAATACCACATATTAATTTATGGAACTTAACTTCATTTAAATAAAACTATCTTTTCGGATTTTTTCGCGGATTTATTTTGATTTTTGTTTCCCGACGTTTCGATTGCTTTACAGCAATCATGGTCACGGGAGAGACTAAGATGTTAGATGTCACAAAGCATTATATAGTTGTTACAGACAGCCTACCCACAATTAACAAAAATGAATTCAAAATTTTGAAAATTAGCATCAATGTACCTTACAATATTTGTTAATTTTAATTTTAAACATTTTATAATTTTAATTTTAAACTTGAAATATGGAATATTATTTATATAATTTTAGCTATTATCATTATAATTATTTCAATTTTTTAGAAAACTTATTATTATATTATTGTTTAATAATCTATATTTTTAGTGTTACCATTATTATATTCTATGTCTACTTTAGAAAATTAAAATTAATTAAAAATTACATTTACAATTGTAAAATATTAATTTAAAATACTGTTATTTTGATCTACACAGTAAGAACTTACTACATCTAACTGTCTGTTATGTTTAATTTTATTATTAGATTTTATAATATTAATAACAGGATCCCACGACGATGGTAGTACCCAGCCATCTTCCCTATTGAAATTTGGATGTTTTTTAATTTCTATGGCTTCCCGAATCATTCTAGGGCGATATCGATTTTCTTTCGCGAGGTTTTGGGGTCTATCGAAGCGAATATAATGGCTTGGGCGGTCCTGACTATGTTTGCAGACAGCAGATGTTGTATTACGGCGGTGTTTCACGTCAGCTATGTGTTCTTTGACCCGAGTTCTAATGCATCGCTTTGTTTGTCCGATGTAAGAGAGTCCACAATCACAATCAAGTTTGTAAACTCCTGCATCTTGTAGAGGGATGTGGCACTTGACAGGTGGTAAGAATTGACTAATTTTCTTTGGCGGCTTGAAATAAGTTTTAATTGAAGCTCGCTTTAGGATGTAGCCAATCTTGTCAGTGACTCCTCTCATGTAAGGTAGGACTGCAGGGGCGCGCTCGACTGTGGCTGGTTTCACACGGTCTCTGTGACGTAGGCGCGACACTAAAAATATAGATTATTAAACAATAATATAATAATAAGTTTTCTAAAAAATTGAAATAATTATAATGATAATAGCTAAAATTATATAAATAATATTCCATATTTCAAGTTTAAAATTAAAATTATAAAATGTTTAAAATTAAAATTAACAAATATTGTAAGGTACATTGATGCTAATTTTCAAAATTTTGAATTCATTTTTGTTAATTGTGGGTAGGCTGTCTGTAACAACTATATAATGCTTTGTGACATCTAACATCTTAGTCTCTCCCGTGACCATGATTGCTGTAAAGCAATCGAAACGTCGGGAAACAAAAATCAAAATAAATCCGCGAAAAAATCCGAAATGATAGTTTTATTTAAATGTCTAATATTCGCGTAAATCTAAGAAAAAAACTTAACTTCAGTTATTTTCCATTAAAAAAATATTCTTATAGCCCTGCTTCCTGACATGACTCTTTACAATATGAGAAATTTTTCCATGCATTTATCTTGTCTTTCAAAAACTACTTAAATTCATTCAATCAAAAAATTTTACTCACATATTTCCCTTTACATACTAAAACAAAAAAGATTCCGATGAATTGAACACCTCCTCCTTTTTGGAAGTTGGTTGAAAATAAATTAGTACATGAAAATCTCGGAGGTTCGAGACCTGGAGTTTTGACCCACATCACTGAGTTTTCGAAGCAAGCGTGCTCGCAATCGGTTTACTAATGGTAACTGTGTGTGCTTGTGTGTATGTGTCTTATATAATAACCACTAAACATTATCCACACACTAAGGGTTCCTTCGCAAGGCAGCCTTCTGCCAGCGCCTGGCGGCCACGCGGCAGGTGAGCGCGAACAACCCCAACCCAGACTGGCAGAGGTGCTACTACCTCATGCTGCACAGCTTCCCCGGACACAAGCTCAGCCTCGACCCCAGCTATGTGATACAACATCAAGTTGGTAAGAAAAAGAATTTTAGGGTAACTTTGAATAGTTGTATGGTTTGATGTAAAAGTCCTATCTTGGTATTTCATTAGTAAGTTATAAATAAAGATTGTAAAATTTTCTATTTAAGATGAAAAATGAAATAATTATTCAATGAAAAGTACCTACTTAGCTTTAGCTTATTATTGTTTGTTGTCCTTCGAAGTATGAGCAAATCTTTAGTTTGATTAATTTTTTATTTTTCAGTTTGTTTCACAAAATAGCAGAATAGGGCCAATGATCAGGGGTAAATTGGATCACTCATAGTTTTAATAGTATTGTATTTTATTATAATATTATTCGGTTGACATCGTCATATTGATTTTACTAATATTTTCTCCTTAAATCATTATTTTTAGATGTCAAGTTTATATTGGCATAGTGTTTCTATATTCAAACGTTAATATTTTCGGTCAGCAATTACTCACTACATTAATTTTCGTCATATATCAACATATATACCGTGCAGGTTGGCCAACCCTACAAATCCAACTGCTGCATGAGCTAGTAGTGGCGGCCCGGCGCATGGGCCGACTGGTTTATATTGGCATAGTGTTTCCATATTCAAATGTTAACGTTTTCAACCAGCAATTACTACATCAATTTTCGTCATATCATATCAACATACCTCGTATATCAACATACGTACGGTGCAGGTTGGCCAACCCTACAAATGCAACTGCTGCAAGAGCTAGTACTGGCAGCCCGGCGCATAGGCCACCCGGTTTATATTGGTATAGTGTTTCCATATTCAAATATTAACGTTTTCGACCAGCAATTCCTCACTACATCAATGTCCGTCATATATCAACATACGTTACGTACAGGTTGGCCAGCCCTGCAGATCCAGCTGCTGCAGGAGCTGGTGGTGGCGGCGCGGCGCATGGGCCACCCGGCGCTCGCCACGCGCCACATGACCTTCCTGCTGCAGGCCATGTGGCCGCACCTCTCGCGGCAGGAGCATCGCGATATGGCTATACAACTGCAGGTACGATATGTCCAAACTAATGTTATACTCGTAAATGTTGTAAATGTACTCCTAAATTTGTGCGAGTATGCGTAAAAGGACATTTTAAGAGTAAAAAGGGACGTACGATATGATTTTAAGAATGGAATGGAATGAAAGATGAATGAAAGAAGGATGTTTTGTCATAATGGCGGCACGGCGATACGCGTGAACATTCTTATCTGTAAATTTTAATATAATAAATAGTCGGTGTCAAGTATTTTATTTGCATTCTTGGATCCTACATAAATAACTCTGCGCCTTTGTTTGTTACGTTTTCGCGCCTAAACCGCTGAACGATTTTTTTTTTTTTTGTATAGACAAACTGGATGTGAAGGGCTAGAGAGCTACATAAGTAGGTATGCTTCTGCTTACTTAGGTACGACTCCAAGCGAAGCGACGTTGCGTCACTGGTAGTTTATAATTTAAGAGAAAATATTTTTTTAATTTATTTTTTAGAAAATTGCTTTAAAAACTTTTTCGCCACCGTTAATTATCAATAAATGTCGATAGTGAATAATAAATATTATATTGAAGACAAATTAATTTATAGGGTATTTCTCTAAATAAAAAAATAAAATAAAAAATAATAATCTTATAAAAATACATAAAAATTTTATACGTTAAACATCCTCTAACGCTATAATGGTTAATTGAAGAACCACTTACAAGTATTTTCACGGAAAAACCAACATTAGTTAATTCTTCTACATATAATATTAGAAATATGTAAACTTAGTAAGTTTGTGAGTTTGTTTGTAATAGATAAACTATAAATTTGCTGAACCGATTTAGATGAAATTTTGTATGAAGATAGTTTAAGACCCCGGGAAAGACAGCATAGGACGTTTTATTCCGGAAATCATTCCTTAAGGGGGGATAAGGGAGATGAAAGTTAATATGGTGAATGTATCATTTCTCAAGGAATATAAAACTCGTCATACTTATTCATATACTAATATATAGTCCATCTATTCCATACTAACACTTAAAACGTACCTAGGGACGAACCCAAGCGAAGCGAGGCTGAATCGCTAGTCAAATATAACATTGATTTTCTTTTCCAGGCTCTCTCTGCCCAATGCGAAGGTGGTCCAGTACCACTAGTACTAGAGACAGGGGAAGTGATACCACCAGCTAACCTCACACATGTACCAAGTTGTTCCTTCTTCACCCCACGACCCCTCCCTCCACCAAGAACCCCTCATCTCATCAAATCCAAGTCCAATCAAGGACCCTTCATCTTCACGCCTATACATTTCGGCAGTCTCGAAAGGAAGAGTAAGAGGGATGAAGGGAAAATGGGTAAGTTTGTCGACGACGAAGTTCAAACTTTTTTTTTATTTTTTTTTTAACAACGACGTTTAGACTTATTAATATATTTTTTAAATAGAATTCAACAAGGTATTTATGTTGTCAAATTCACTTTCGCAAAAACTTTAGGCTCTTTTATTTAGTCGTTTTTGCTCGCAGTTCTACTTGCATGTAAACAGCGTGGAAGTAGAAGGTAGCCTATCATGACCGTCCCCATAATGCAATATACATAGATTTCATTATGGTAACGAATAGGTACTTGCCAAATTTCATCGTAATCTGTTCCGCGGTAAGAGTGAATTTGTAACAAACAGACAGACAATGCTACTTTCATATTTACAATACTTGTATCAATTATCATGTTTTTTTATACTTATTAGTTTATACTCAATATACTGTTGTATTTCAATGTTACTTATACACAATTTAAACTAAATTATCCACAGAATACCTTTGGGTAGAAGACGATATATGCGAAGTTCAAATGAAACTAACAAATCCTTTGCCGTTTGAATTAAAAGTATCAAACATGAGACTGCTGACATCAGGCGTAGTCTTCGAATCTATACCAGAGACTATAATACTACCCCCGGATTCACCCACTACAGTGAACTTGCACGGAACACCAAAGGAAGTAGGCGAATTACAAATTTTGGGATATTCCACCCATACATTGGGAGTTAAGTCGAATTGCAGACTAAAAAATATGCCAAGTCCTAACAAGTTTCCAGCGTCATACACTATTGAAGTGATACCCAGCTTGCCGACCATCACAATTGAAACCACTTTGTCCCTATCTGGCAACGTCAATCTGTCCAATCCGGAATTTTCTGGAAACATCACAAATATTTCGCTATACAACGGTGAAAGCACAGAATGCACCATAAAAATAACTAACACAAGCAACGTGCCTATAGAATATCTTGATTTGTCTATTCAGGTGACTGTTTTTTTTTAATTTTTGCATAAATATATTGGAAACTAGCAACTAAATTTTCATCCCTAGGTATGTTTTAACGGTTAGTATGAAATAGGTAGCTCTGTGAAAAACAAAAACAAATCTATCCCAGATAAAAAGTAGCCTATGTGCTATTCCAGACTAATCTATCTCTGTGCCAAATTTCATCCAGATCCGTTCAGCCGTTCTGGTGTGATTTAGTAACAAACATCCATCCATCCAAACTTTCACATTTATAATATTTATGGGATAGGTAAATAAATAATCTTAGTTTTGAATCACATATTGTAATATTTTTGACTGATTTAAGAATATTCAGTACTCAACGTACTCAACATTCGCGTTTTTTTTTTGTGTTTTATCTATCTTATGGGATTATGTTCACATGTTAAAATAATATTTTTTAAGCAACAGTAATTCTTAAGAGACACACATATACATTTCAATGAAAAAAATCGTCATTTAGAGTGGATTAATTACTAACAATACAATACAATTTTGAAATTAGTGTAGTTTTTAGTTTACTAGGATCTTATGCACCACATAACTACGTATTTTCTGTGAATTATATAATTTTAATAATTTTCCAATACCACCACCATTTTTTGGCTCTCCTGTAACGAAAAATCAAAATAAATCCGGGAAAAGATAGTTTTATTTAAAATGTCAAATATTCGCGTAAGTATATATAAGAAAGTATTTTTGACAATAACGTAAAAATTAACAAATATTTTTCAGTCAAATATGGACAGTCAACTACAAACAAAGGTGTTCCAATGGTCCAACGAAGACATACAATCCCAATTACCGATAAACCCCAATGAAATGGCAACCATTGTGATGAAACTGTATGGAGAAGCAGATTTCCTAGATCTAGGCGGTGTGGGGGAGAACCTGTTCCCCAACAGCCTCACATCCAACTACCCGTCCCGCGTGGGCTCTCCCGTGCCAAACGCACAGACGTCTTTGCCCACTCATAGTTCGAATCCTCACAATTCTTTAAGCAGCGGTCTTATTCGTACGTCGGGGAGTTTCAGGTAATTTCTGTTTGTTTAATACTAGCGACTTACCCATCGTCCCTAGGTAAGCCGTTTTTTTCTCACAATTTCATAGGTTTAATTTTTTTGCGCGGAACCCTAATTCTTTTTCTTAAAATAAAATTGAACCCGCTTTACCTAGTATTCCAACCATGCGCGTTATCGCTAGATTGCCTATCACTGCCAAAACTATAAAACACTTAAACAGTATTAAGCGTTATTATCCCTGTTTAAATTTTAAAAACTCCAATAGGATCCTAACAAAAGCGACAAAAGCCACATAGACCCCGATAAATATTTATTGATTTTTATGTGGCTTTTTCGCTTTTGATTGGATCCTATTGGAGTTCTTAAACAGGGATATGAAACGAAATAGTATTTACAATGCAATCAACTTATATAAATTTAATAAAAAAATATATTCACAGGTCATCTAATTCCCAAACCACCAGCTGGTCTGCGCCTATATCCATAATGCCGCCGTCGAGAGGCCGTCAAATTGAAACGCAGGTAAATAAATCTATACATATACCTAATAAAACTGTAGAGGTCCAATGTCTGTACATAGAAAAAAATGCTAAAAACTGAGTCAGGGGGATATAAGAAGGGAAATAGAACAAATCATGTTTTTTTGTTTTTTTTTTCAAATTTTTTGTTTCTCTGTCTTTGTACGGGCTAATCGCCGACACTGTTGGACCGGATTAAATAAAATTTTGCATGGTGCTCCTTATATCCCTGGTCAACATTTTAGATAATTTTCATCCCGGAAAATTGAAGAGTTCCTTGGGATAGTTAAAAAACTATATTAACTTATACAGCTTAGTACACAAAAACTACTGATTAGATTTTAATGAAACTTTACAATAATATATTTCATACATTAGAATAATAAATAGGCTACTTTTGATCCCGGAAAAAGCGAAGCGAGGGTGAGCCACTACTACTACATAAATATTTTAGATATTTTATATTATTTACTACTAATTTTTCCCCACGGTTCCAACTGTGTTGCTACTTTAAACGCTATTCTTTCCAAATAATAAAAGCCAGCTAATGTGTCAATCCGAAATTCCATGATGAAACGAGAAAAACTTTAAATTTATATAAACTTTCTTATTTACTCGTATATTCTTACTGTGATAAATGTGTGTACGCTTCTTTTTTAACGTCCAACCATTGGGAACGGGCCTTCCTTCGATACGAGCGGGATCAGGCCATAGTCCACCACGCTGGCCAACTGCGAGTTGGCGGACTACATATTATGTCTTTCAAAAACTTGCTAGGTTCTTTCAGACGTGCAGGTTCCCTCACGATGTTTTCCTTCACCGTAAGACAAGTGGTAATCATGTTGGAAATGATTTGCTCATAAAAATATGTATTAGAAGTGCGAGACCCGGGATTTGAACCCGCTTCACTCGGTTTCGCAAACCAGCGCGTTACCACTGGGCTACCACTGCCTTAATATAAATGTATATGTTGTAAAAAAAATATCTTAAAAATCTCTTTAATAACTAATAATTTAATATTGTTTTACAGATATTAATAAGATATTCGGGTGGAATTGGTAAAGAAATGCACTGCCGTCAGTCGACTCTGCAAATGAATCTTGAGCTATTGCCGAGCGTGTCGATCACGCACTGGGACGTGTTGCCGGCGGAAATGTAAGGAATAATATTATTTTTAGTTATATTCCTCACACTAAGCCATAATACAGATAAGAGTGTCGTAGAACTAACTTAAACATGAAGCCAAACTGATATTTAAAATAGCACTAGCCCATGCTTCGCTCGGGTTTTGACGCTTAGTGTGGAATAGATAGTCTATATATACATATGTACATATGTATCATAAGATTTATATCCCTTACTTGAGAAATGATTGATTCTACATACAAAATTCCACCCCCGTTTTCACCCCACTTAAGGGATGATTTCTGGAATAAAAACTATTCTGTGTTCTTCCCAGGGTCACAAACTATCTCCATACTAAATTTCATCTTAATCGGTTCAGCAAATTAAGCTTAAAAAAGTAACAGACAGAGTTATTTTCACATTTATAATATTAGTATGAATACAAATGAGAATTTGTATACTGAGTGGTAGGTAAATAAATGTTAATAAATAATGAATAACTAACGGTTTTTATTATAATAAAGCAAATAAAAAAACATAAACTAATAACTGTGCTACCGACATATTTGAAGAGTCCAAATTTGTTCATCGACAAAGACAGACAACTTGAATACAACTCTAAGTAGCAAATTGTATTGTTTTAGTCCAAGTCAATTATATCTGGTACTAGATATAACAAATCTTACCAACGAAGAAATGGACTTCCACTACACACCGACCAAACATATATTGATCGAAGGGAAAGAGTCATGCAGAGTGCCCGTGCCCTTAGACAGGTGTCCTTTTACTGCTGCCACCAATAGAACTGAAGAAGGTACGTATTGCATTATAGAGTTGGTACCTCGGTGGTGTAGTTGCTATTATGTGCGGCTGCAGACCGAGGTCCTGAGTTCGAATCCCGGGTGGGGAAAGTTCAGTTAGTAAGTTTTTCTGTTAAGTAATTCTCAGTAACAGCCCGAATTTGGGAAGCTAATGGTGTTTCATTCATACCCATACGTCAGATAACACGTAAAACCTTCTAGTCTGGTCCTTATAACTCACCGCGAGTGTCGAATCATTGTCCCATCGGAATTTTGAGAGTGAAAAGATTCGAGAGTGCGCCTAGTGTCTGCGTGTACACCGACACACGCGCTGCACTGTAATATCTATTGCGCATCTGGTTAGTCTTAGTGAGATTGGCCACCGTGGCCGAAATCAGTCGGGAGCACATTATAACTATTATGACAAGAGTAGATACTCAAACACATCCATATAATATTTTACATTTAATTTATTAAACCACTTTTAAGTAATACCGGTGGTAGGACTCTGTCAAGCCTGAGGAGTCCGACTGGATGGGTACCACCCCCTTATCTATTTCTGCCGCCAAGCAACAATGATTGCATTGTTGTGTTCCGGTTTGAAGGATAAGGTAGCCAGCGCAATTACAGGCAGGAGGCATAACATCTTAGTCCTCACAGTGACAACGCACCTGTGGTTCTGCATTTTTGTTATTAAAACCTAAGTGCATGAACCGTAGGTGTTATGGGCGACAGGTACTGCTTTCCATCAGGTGGTCTGTCTGCTCGTTTGTCACTGAATGTCATAAAAAAAAAAAAAAAAAAAAATTATCTTCACTTGTAAGTTATAGCTAAGTAATGTGCATGTATTTAGTCAAATCTCAGAAGTTTTATCCATTTGCAATGGATTTATCTATTTTATCTAATTGTTTTTTTGTTTTCTTTTATATTATATATTTCCCTTTTTCTTAAACAATTTTTCTTAAAATAACTAATTTACTTTTAACAGAAACACCGGAGCCAAAGTCAATAAGCACAGGGAATTCAACAAACAGTCTCGAACTAATGTGTTCAGAACATCTAACTAAAAATGTTGATTTGAAATGGCATCTATTGCAGTCTAATATTACTGGTAAAGCATCAGTCAAAGGCATTACGCTGTCACAAACTATGATGGATATTGTAAGAATGTCGCCACTCAATTGGGGTAAGTTAGGTTTTTGTTTCCAGTTAAATATATAGTGTATTTGTAACTTATTAAAAATGTTTTTTAGTTATTTTTAAAAGTGTTTAATCTTATATGATATGAAATTATATATTACTTTTAAAATATGTTTAAGAATTAATATTGACAATTAATTATAATTGGCAATTTCATCTAAATCAGTTCAATCATGGGGTCTCATCACAAAGAAAGAAAAATTAGTTCAAATAAATGTCAATATGATGATGACATTCTATAAATCGATTTTAAAGTTGTGTTAAATTCACAAAAGTTTAAAAATTATAGATGCCAAAAAGGTGTATTATTGTTTTAAAAAATATTGTAAGTAAAGTGGGATGAATAATGCGCGCCTGTAAATCAATTTTGCCTAATTTTACTGATTATTGAAATATCAGCAACTAGATGATATGTTTGTAGTGTATATAAACTATTATATGAATTGCTTATCATAGTTAAAAATTGTTAAAATTACTGATTTATTCGAATGCAGAATGAAAGAATAGCCCGAATTAGCATTGTCCAATTTCTTTATATAGGATGATGCATCTGTACTAGTTTAGTATTGTATGACCTGTGGTTCCATAAAAAAGCATGAACTAACACAGTAACAAGTAAATTTAAATAGCTCAGACCTGAGTTCTTTTTTCTACATTTATAATTTTTTTTTAAAAACTGATACTTTTTTAAATTATATTTTAGAGGTGAGCGTGAATAAACAATGTATAAAACCTCAAGAGGAATATAATTGTACAGCCGGGGAATGCCTCTCACTGGGGGTGGCAGTTTGGAACCACCTCACGAGGCCTTTACACAAGCTTTGCCTCTCTGTACAGTTCTATCAAGACTATAACAATGGCGTTCTTAATTATAAACTGGATAATAGAGTGGCTACTGCTGGAAATAATAAGTATGTAAAGATTATTTTTGTGGATTTTTAAATTTTAACAGTTTTGCTAAAGCTTTAATTATAATTTATTAAGACAATAGTTATATATATAGATAAATATTTTATATCAAATACTATTAATACTTAGCGACTAGTTAATTATACTTAGGGACGCACCCGAGCGAAGCAAGGGTGCATAGTATGCGTAGGTATAATTGTAGTTTCTTAATTCTTTTTTAAAAATAAAAGTAGCCTCTGTTACTCCATATAACATCAGCTATCTGCCAGTGAAAGTCTCATCAAAATCGGTCTTACCGTTTCGGAGATTAGCCGTAACAAACAGACAAAAATTTATAAAAAATGTGTTTTCCTTATAAGTACAGCATATCATTTCATATGCATTTAGTAAAAAGCTGTTATTTTCACTTTAATTTTATTTATCTGTATAGCTAAAGATACAGTAAACTATAAAATAATCTCGCAAATGTGTATGACTAATATTGAATTTGATTTTCTCTTGTAGGATTGTACTATCAACGTTACTGGAATCAGCGAAAGCGTATCACGAGTGTACCGTTGTCTTTTTGACACCTGGTGAATATAAAATCGACATCCAGTGTTCAACCACAGAACCAATATTAGATGAAGTACCAGTCATTAAAGATACAAGTCAACAAATTCAATCCTGTGCAGGAGAAGTTAGTCACGTATGGAGATTCATACCACCTGTAGCTATAAGCGTCACAGATTAAACAATATTAACCATATGATTATTTATTATCAAAATGTTAAGAAAAAAAGATTAAATTCTTTGATTATGGCTTTTAGGATCGTCAAATCATACCTGGTGTATATTATGTTAAGGAATAAAGATTTAATAAACATTTATTTATTCACGATTGTTTTATTTTATAACCTTTATTATCTATTGTCTAACTATAATAGCTTCGTTGTCTTTCTCTTTATGTTATGAAGCAAATGGGAAGATTTCTTGAGGGAGGGCGCTACACATATGATCTATTTACTGAATGTAAATGAGAAAGAACGAAATTAACGTATAAAATATATGCATTGAGCGCCATCTATGAACAGAACATACAATTATTATAAATATCAAAGATCGTACTATCACAACGTAGTACGTATTATTGCCGCCAGAATTACAAGAATTTATATATTTTTAAATATCATAATATATTTATCGATTATTTAATTTTCCCTTACTTTAAATAATTCTTTTAAATTAGGATAAACACTTTTTTCATTATTTTTATATTTTGAATTTTAGGTGAACATTAACAACAAATCGATACATGTTACGCTATCTGTTAAAATATGTTTTAACTAATTTTTACTTTGTTCGTGATGACCCCATGATTATGGGGAAGAATTTTACCATTTCTCCCGCCAGATATCGCGATCATTATAATCCTCAGTACATTGTAAAGCTCTATAGCGTGGATGAGATTTTTTCAATTTTATTCAAAATTAAATTAAATTAAAATGACAAATTGTGCAGTGCCAGGATGCAAAGAAAATGGATGTCATATGTTCCCAAAAGACAAAAAACTAAAGAAATTGTGGGCTGAAGCAATAAGACGACCAAAATTGGCGAAATCACAATCTTTATATTTAAGGTTATGTGGACACCATTTTACAAAAAGTGATTATAAAACTGTCAAATCGTCTACAGGTAAATATTTTTAAAGTTAAACATCTTTTGGGACGTTAGGAAAAAAAATATGAAAGTTAAATTTTTACGATGCGCGCACACACTAACAGCCAAAAAGCGACATGATGAAGATAACTTATAACTGTTTGTTGCCGTCACAAGTTGCCGTGATAACCGTTGTTATTGTCTGACAAATGATATATAATATTATATTCTATCCTTATAATATGATATTCTATAAAAATATGATTGTAATATGACTAATATGCGTTATTTAATTATTTTATTAATTTATCATTCTTTTTACAAACACAGAGTTGTGATATACGGGATGAAATCTTTAGCTATTTTTGTTCTTTTACGCCAAAGTAGAATAACTTCTTACGTGCGTATATGTACACACACACGTTTTATTTTTTTTGTACTTTTTTACTACTATTGAAACTTTTACAGATACATAATATACAAACTACTATAATTGTTTAAATTGCAGGTTTTAATTTAATGCGTCGAAAGTTAAAGGAGAATGTGGTGCCGTCTGTTTTCCCTTGGTCCAAGGTTTTACCGCATTTTGCAGCTGCTAGGGAAGAAAGAATACGACATAGAAATCTAAAAAAAGAGCTCCCAAAAGAATTTTCAGATTGTAGTTATAATGATACTGAAGTTCCAGAGAGTAATTTTTTTTATCTCTTTTAATGTTAATTATTGTATCATATATTTTGTAAACTAACATTTTGTACATCTAAGCTTTATATAATTTGTGTTATATAGGTACATAGCCTGCGGTTTATGGTTAACGTATCACTTAATAGTTAGTCAATCTGTGAACACTCTTGTTGTTCGTGGTCTGTGGTGATCACATAACTTTGTAATGGTGTGCAGATTCGATTATTTATTTAATCGATCAATCGATAATGCGAACAAAAGTTATCGAATATTAATCGATATAGTTCGATTATTAGTTCGAAATAAAAATTGTTACAAATGGGAAAGAATTTTACCTTTTTCTCCCGCCAGATGTCGCGATTACTATAGCTCTCAATATAATATTGTAACGTTTTATATATAACGTCGACGGATTTTTTTTTCATTTTATTTAATATTAAATTAAAATGACAAATTTAACAGTGCCAAAATGCAATGTAAATGATTATCATTTGTTCCCAAAAGACAAACTGAAGAAATTGTGGGCTAAAACAATAGGACGACCAAAATTGGCGAAATAACAATCATATATCAGGCTATGTGGAAATCATTTTAAAGAAAGTGATTTTAAAACTCTTAAACAGATGAATGTTTTTGAAGAGAAAATTTCTATAGGTAGGTTTGGATAAGGAGTAAATTCATATAAGTCGTCATCGACATGGTCACGTGAATTGTTAACGCTAAACGTAAACAGTTATAATTTACAAATTTTAATTTAAGATCAAACAATTAATTTGAATATCCAAAAATAACAACTGTTTGTTTGTAGTTTTAAGTTTTCACTTTTGTCGGCAGTCCTCATGACTTCATCATAAATAATTCTTTGCCCAAATAAACTTTATTACCTCCTTTTACCCATTTAAGGGATGAATTTCAAGAAAAATCAAATAAATATATTTTTATTTTTCATCTTAAAGCTAAATACCACTTTCTGACGTCTGTATATTTCACATTAAGAATGACAGAGTTTCATACAATCTATAATCACCTATTTTAACAACTAAGGGGATGAATTTCGAAGAACTTCTTTTTCATTGGATGCCTACATCATCTAAAGGAATACGTTCTTTAAATTGCTTGTTTTTACGACCAACGGTTTATGCTGTGTGTTGATCCATCTGTCAGTCAGGACCAACACAGGGTGCATCTCTCCTTCTCAAGTCTTCCTTCGGCTGGTCTCACTTCCAGGTACAATAAATAGCACAGATAAGATGCGAACACAACATAAGTAAAAATCTTTTTTCTTCCAATAACCGATTGTAATCGATTATCTAAATGATAATCGATTGCAAACGATCATCTTAATAATCGATTCCGCACATCATTATAAGTGTCAACTATTTACTGTCAAGTGTCAACTGTCAAGTAAATTAAACCTGTGTTTTTTATTATTCATCCATGGTTTAAAACTTTGTAAAAACTTCATATTTGTTTATTCACAGCGTCGAACAATTTTAATCTTTCCATTATGTCGCACACACATTGCGCTATACAAGGATGTAAAATATCAATTTTCAATAAACCAATTGGGGTGTCTTTTTATTCGTAAGTTTAGTTTGCATCTGTAGTTTTGTAAAACATTTCATAAGATTAACTGTACAAGTATAAAAATTAACTAATATTTTTAGTTGTCCGACATCAAATGAAATGAGGAACAGATGGCTTCATGCTTTGAGAAATAAATGTGCCCTGCTTGATTGGTCTAGAAGCCGAATCTGTTCTAAGCACTTTGAACATAAATATATTGATTCCCAAAGAAGACTTAAAGACAATGCTATACCAACTTTGTTTCCAATTAATAATAAAATACAAAAAGTGAGTATCTATATTGATTTAATAAGTACTTTGAATACGTTGTATTTATGTACGTATTGTAGGTAATAATTATAATTCTCCCAACGTGCCACCACGACAAGGTGAACCTTGTCGTAGTGTGGGTGCTCATTTGCGTCCGGCAGTTCGGCCGGGCGCGAAACCAAGAAACGCACAGTGAGTTGGCCCACTTCAATGGCGATGTGTTACTCCTGGTATTTCTCTGATAGTAGAGTGGACTATGGAGTAACCACATGATCGTTGTGGTCTGCTTCGGCAGACCTGACGTCAGGGCGTCATAGTTGAGTGCATCAGCGATCCTGCGACGCCCCATTAAGACTGGGGAAGATTTATTGGGTTTTAGTGGGTAGTACTGGCTTTTCTAGCCAGTAAGTCGTAAGTTCGTAAATGCATTTCCTAACATGTAATAATTATAATATAGGACTAGCGATTCACCCTCGCTTCGCTCGGGTATGTCCCTAGCTTGCTAGTAAAAATGAGGATGAAAGTTTGTATGGGGTACAAACTTTCATCCTCATTTTTACTCCCTTAAGGGATGCTTTCTGGGATAAAAACTATCCTATATTCTTCCCAGGGTCTCAAATTATCTTCTTACCAAATTTCATCTTAATTGGTAAATTCAGTAGTTTCAGAGCCTGTTCGATGCAAACAAACAAATCTTTCCTCTTTATAATATTAGTACAGATTGAACTCTTGAATGTCAGGTGGAACGGCAATTGACACAAACAGAAATCATGGGTAGGACTGACATTCTTTTATAGGATGAAAATGGCAAACTGCCAATTTTCTACAACCTGTCTATTGCTGAGAATTTCTTTACAGAAAGTTAGAAACCTGCATTATCAAACAATTATTTTGTATTTTCAGAATGAGAACCCTCAAAAATCTAAAATTGACAGGCTTCTTAACAAGTTAACTCAGTCAGAACTTATAGCTGATATAAAGAATAGTATTAAAAGAGTTAAGGAACCAGCAAATTTAGACAGCATGGTAACGGAAGACCTGAAAAGTAAGATAGATGCCACTAATGAAGCTCAACTATGGCTTATAATAAAAAAACAAGAACACTTAAACTCTAGGTTGTTAGATAATGTTGTACAAAATAAAAAACAAGTTGACCTTTTACAAAAAAATATGGAACAATCAAAATCTTCGAAACAGGATATGGATCAAAATATGGAAACTTATAAATATATAGTAAAATGTCTTCAGGAAAAACTTGCAACATTGGAAGAACAAATTGAAATATTAACAGCAGTTGAATCACGTTAGGAATTATTCAAATACTAGAAATAAGACAAATTTGTTTAAAATTATATAAAACAGGTAATAAATAAAAGAATGAAATTTTTATATACTTTTATTTATTCACTTAAAAAATAAGCTGCTAATTATAATAATTATATAAAATGGAAATCAATTGTTACATAAATAATAAGCACATAATAAATAAATAAGGCATTTGCTAATAAATGTGTAAAAAATATCTTAAATTAATTTATCAGTCTCACAATAGTTCTATTTTCTTCTCATTTGTCTTTCTAAAATTTCATGAAGTCTGACTTTTTTATTAGTTTTATCAGACAATGGCCTTCCAAGAGGAATGATTTCCATTTGTTGTAAACGTCGTCTAAACCGTTGGTAAAATTCTAAGACATCTGGGTTTGCCCACACATGTCTTGAATCAAAATCTAAAACTCGCAAAGTATCTAAACTCTGAGCTCTGCTAAGCGCTACATAAGCTTGTCCTGCTTCAAATATTTTTGAAAGAGACATCTCTACACAATCTAATGTTAAACCCTGTGATTTGTGTATAGAAAATGCCCAAGCCAAATTTAATGGAACTTGTCGTCGGCAAAGCAATGTTCCATTGGCATTTTTCACATACCAGCGTTCACTCCTTGCAGTGTATTCTTTTTTATTTTTAAATCTAACCACTGGAAATCCTTCTTCAAATCTCACAACAACTCCTCTAGCCCCATTAACTAAACCTGCATTAACATTAATATTTTTAAGTAACATCACCTGTGCTCCTACTTTTAAAAGCAATTTTGATGGTGCCACAGTTTGTATATCAAGGACAGTACTTGCATTGTCACTATCTTGAGCTGAATACAACTTTTCCTCTCCATTTAAATCTCGTAACTTTGAAATGTTTATCATTTTAGAATCATTAGTGTGAGAACAAAGACGAGTAGCTAGAATTCCATCACTTTCAATTTTTTGTGCTGCTGTTTGTAGCAGACGTTCACTTATTTCTTTAGTTACCCGACCTATCCTTATATTATTAAGAATTGAGATAAATTCCTGATCTGTTTGCCTGTGGACCTCCTTTAATTCAAAGCAAAGTTCTATACATTTTTCCCAACAAGAAGTTTGGAAACAGAATCTTTTGCTGGATTTTCCCTTATCAACAACTGGAGGGAGTTGTAGAAAATCACCACAAAGAATGACCTGAATACCCCCGAAGGGTTTTTCATTTTTACGAACATGTCTGGCAACAGCTTCTACTTTCTGAAATAAAAATTGCAAAATTATGTTAACATATTTTATGTAAATAAATAAATAAATATGTTGGGACATTTACACACAGCACCATCTGGTTCCATGGTAAGCTATGGCTAATGTTATAGATACCAGATTAGTTAATATTACATTACACTATACATAAATAACTTTGAAATACATATTATAAATATAAACATCCATGACTGGAGTACAAACATTTGTGCTCGTCACACAAATGTATTCCTAGCAAGTAGGGATCACTACAAACTGAGCCAAATGTGTTGTCATAAGTATATGGTTTTTTTTTATATAATATTTAATTCATTGTTAACATACCATGATTAAAAAATATGGTTACAAAGTCTTCAATATATTTAAAAATATATATTTAGAATAAATGTGAACTGTTTACAGATAACCATTTTCAGATTAGGGTTTATGTCACAACTGAGATTGCTGCTTGCATGTACCTCTATAAGCGACAGTCGAATGATATTAACATCTGTGATTAATATTTCTTTCATAGAACAAAC
Organism: Argynnis bischoffii washingtonia; assembly: GCA_033884665.1. Taxonomy (NCBI): domain Eukaryota; kingdom Metazoa; phylum Arthropoda; class Insecta; order Lepidoptera; family Nymphalidae; genus Argynnis; species Argynnis bischoffii. The sequence goes on along the minus strand of CM066624.1, from coordinate 8,776,396 downwards.
ATTGTTTTTGTTTCCCTAATTTTTGAGAAACTAATATTAGTTTCTAGTCAAATTCTTATGAATAAAACCCATCCAATACATACATATCTATCACTATGCATTTGCTGTATTTTTTTAAACCTCTATAAATGATAAAGGCTACTCCTGTACCTCTATAAGCTAGAAACTTGGTTTAGTGAGAAAACTAAATAAGCATGAAAGAGATTGCAGTCCCTGGAAGTCTTGCTTATCCAGGTTAAATTATATATTCCTTATTTAATGTGATAAAATTTACAAATAATACCTCAAAGAATGCACCATCTACCATAGATATTTCATCAATTATAAGATGCTTGCACTTTCTCCATTTTTGAGCAACTAAAGGTAATTTAGCAGCTCTTTCACACAGGTGTTCTATAGTTCCACTACCATCTCCAATACCAGCAAATGCATGCAATGTTGTACCACCTGAAAATGTAAGTATATTCAATTATTGTTTAATTTTAAAATTGTTGATAATATTAAAAATATTGTTTTTATTATATACCTATATGGCATGCAGCAACACCTGTAGATGCTGTGGGCATTGTAACATCTGGTGGTAAAGCAGCTACAATTCTTTTTAACAGGAAACTTTTTCCGGTTCCTGCAGATCCAGTAAAAAATATGTTCTTCCCACCCAAACAAGCTTCTAATACTCTTTGTTGCTCTGTATTCAAAGAGCTATTTGTTGTTAATGGTGATGGAGAATACAGCTTCTTTGGTGCAGGGCCTTTGTTAATGTCATCCAATTTTCGTTTTTTAGATGGCGGGGATGGAGTTGTTGCTGTTGCTTTACTAATCTTACTTTTAGCAGAACTTATATCAGCTACAGTTATAGGACTTATATCTTCAAATGCCTGGGCTTTACCACTCAACAATTTGGCTCGCATAGTTTGCTTAGAAGGAGTTTTATCAGAAAGTTTTTCTTTGTCCCCAGTCATTTTAACAAATATAGTTCTTAAAAATGATACTAGATTTGTAGGTGGTGCATTGGATATAAAAAGTGTACAATTCGCTTCTTGAAATTTAATGCTCGCTTTACCTTCAACCATAAACTTTTTAAAAACATTTATACTTTTTATAGCTAATCGAATTGGAGCATGTTTGTCACTTGTTATTTCCATAAACATTTCACGAAACTCATTTCGAATCAAACGCATAGAAGCGGTCTTATAATTCACTTTCCTTACAATAGATCCTTGTGGAGTCATCCATTCTAAAGTTACCGCACATGATAAAAATGAATCCCCAGATTCCATTTTATTAGGTAGCACTTTACTTTAATTCATAATTTTTAAAGTATAAAATGTAGTGCGATGCGCGGGCGCAACACTTACGAATTTGTTTGACATTAACAAATGAGAATGACAATTAACACTTGACAGTTGAATTCGACAATGCACATTGTAAATACAAGTAGATAGGATAGATATTGCCAGTTAAAAAGAACTAATAATTAATGTCATACGCTATTGTCAGTATGGTAGCCATTACCAAGAAAATTTAAATGAAAGAACAAGTATATGGGTGTATATAAAGAAACGATCGGAATTGTTCTATATATTAGAGATTAAATTTTTCAATGACAAATTCAAAGCTACACACGACACGACATGACTAGACATTGAGGGCAAAATTAGTTTGTATGATAATAGATATATGTATAGTCATAATGTACGTAATACAATACACATTATATATTTGCAGTTATTTTGTGCGTTTTCATATAAAATTACTATAAACTAAAATGTTATTTTTTTTTTCACTTATTCTTGTATTTTTTAATTTTAAAAACAAAGTTAATCATACATATTTATTTAATTTTCTTAATTTTGTTTAGTGACTACCAATTTAATAAGTTAAATAATATGCCAGGTTACTTCTTTATAATTTACCTGTTAAATTGATATTATTTTCATATTACCTACTCAATACTCAGTAGATGGCGCATAAATAGGAATATAACTACGCTTTAAATTAGCGTACGGCGTACCCAATACCCATGGGAAAATTTTCAGCCTTCAGACAACGGATGGAATTCTATGGATGAGTAATATTATGTTTTCTGTGTGTTAAAAAAAGTGCAAATGGATAAACAATAGTCAATATTACTATCAAAGTAGAAGTACGCGAATAGCATCACATGTTTGACAAGTCTGACATACATTTCTATAACAAGCTATAAAAACGACTGTTTATTATTTATTCGTCGACTTGAGTCTTACGGGTCGTTCGTTTCGAATGAAATGTGTGGATACACATAACACATTTAAATTATAGATCTATTGTAGGTACTAAGTCTCCAAATAAAATGGCTCTATAAAATAAAATAAATTGGCTCAAAGACGTTTTTACCTTGTGTTTACGGAATCCCTAAATAGCGAAGTGGTAATTTTTATTTACTGCAGTACTTCTCCCAAATACAATGATATTATATATAAAAAGAAAATCATTGCCCAAATAGTAGAATGTAGCTAGGAACCTAATTAAATATTTTAATTTGTACATGTAAAATATTATCAAGCCTAAGAATTTGTATTTTGTTTAATTTTTTTTGTCTTCCAGTTCCATTTCAAAAATTCTTTGTTATAGCTTATTTAGTAAGAACGACAGGCTATAAACATCACGCTACAACCCTAAAGAACGAAAACGCAAACGAATCCGTAGGTTACAGTAAATTAACTTATATGAACGTAAGAGAAGTCGTCTATTGTACAAAAAGATTGCTGAAGATTGACCAGTAAATAAAAAATTTACGTCAGAATGTATTAAAAGTATCCAGCCCTTTTTAACGTCCCACTACTGGGCACAAGCCTCCCTTCAATGTGAAGGGTACTGGCCATAGTCCACCACGCTGGCCAAGTACAGGCTAGCGCGCTCCACATGACTTTCGAAAACTTGCAAGATTCTCTCAGATATACAGATTTCCTCACGATGTTTTCCTTCGCCGTAAGACAAATGGTAATTATGTTGAAAATGATTCGCACACGAAAATATCAGAGGTGCGACACCCGGGATTTGAACCCGTTTCACTCGGTTTTCCAAGCGACCGCATTACCACTGGACTACCGCTGCCACGTCGGAATGTAAAGCATTACAGTTTTAACTAGGTATATTTAAAACCAAATCTTTATTCTTAATATAATATGTAGGTATATAGTACGTATCTAGAGTACCAGTACATAATATTATTGGTTAACTATATAAATTTTTATTACTTTTAACATTAGCATAAAACGTTAGCAATATAGAATTTAATTAAATGTTACTGTAAGTATAAACAGCTCTGTATTTAAATTAAATATAATTTTATTTCATTGCCGGAGACAAGCTGTCATTTAGCGGACAGCTAATAATTCATCGTCGGCCCGTAAAAGCGTCTAAATATAAACACACTGTCGGAGGTAAACAAAAATACTCCATTATGCATTTCTAAACGCATTTAAATTTTTAATATTTTAAATTTATTCTTTATAAATCCATGACTGCTCAGAACACATTGTGGTACGCGTGTGCTTGGCACGACCAACTAATAGCTACTAGGGTCTAGGAACTAGGAAGTAGGAAGTCCCAGTTACGATTCACGTGGTGTAAATTAAAAATATATAAAGTCGTCGAATAAATAAAAAAGTATAAAAGAAAGTTAGTTACATTGTATCGTTTCCGTTAAATATAATTTCAAAAAATTGCAATATTGTGTTATAGGTACATACAAAACCTACTGCGTATAGCATTTTAATAATTGCATTTTATTATATGAGTACGATTTTGTTGGTTTACAAAATGAAAGTGGAAACATTCCTTTGCATTTTAAAGACTCGAAAGTCAATAAATCAATATATTATAAAAATAAAAACCCGACTGCATAAAAGTTAACTAAAAAGATGAAAACAAGTTCACGAAGGAATATAATATTACGCAGTCGGAGACACACGTTTCATCTTTGCCGCGAGATGTACATACTCGTATATATGTCTCCGACTGTATAATACTATATTCCTTCGTGAATTTGTTTTCGTCTTTTTAATTAGCTTTTATGCAGTCGGGTTTTTTATTTTTTAAATATATTTATTTATTTACAGCTTTTTAAGTATTTTTAAATAGATAAATTAGCGAGAATGGTAGTTAACCAACCTTAAGTCATTATATATCCTAAATTGTTATTTAAAATGAAAAATGATGAAAGAAACCTAAAATGATTTTTTAATACTTATTCAACGATACCCCACTTAATATAATTCGTCGATTTTAATTTTTTTCTTTTTCACATTATGGCGTCCAAAATCTGCCATTTTGATTTTTCCAAATTTTTATGCTTTCTATGACATTCGCGCCGTCATGACGAATCAAACGACGTGTCATTTATCAAAATCGGCCAACGCTTTTGGTCTAAATACTGTCACAAAGGTACAAACCCACATTCACACATAGGCTAATAAACACATTACCCTCCTTTGCGTCGCACAGTCGGGTAAACACACATTAGAATATAGGACTTAAAACTTCATTAATATCATCTCATCAAAATCTTATTGTCAGACTAATTAGATTTCTAATAATACCTATTAACTTGCAAAAATGAAAAATAAAACCCGACTGCATAAAAAGCGAACTAAAAAAATGAGAACAATTAGGTACCTATCTAGTTGACGAAGAAATATAGTATTATGCAGGCGGAAACATACATGTTTTATCCTTGCAGCAAGTCTTACTACGTGTAGGTATTTAATTGGTCCACAAAAGAAAACAATATATTTTTTCCAATTATTTAAGTTATCACAAATATTTCATAAAATAAGTACTCGTACAATTCAGTGGCTGATACAATATTTCTTGCAATAAGAAATTTGATCACATTACAAAGAATGTTTTATGTGATCGAGCTGTGAGAAATCCGCACTCCAACATGACGTAACATACCGCCAGACGCTCCTGAAATTCATTACACATGATATATTTCAAAAGCCTACCGTGACAGTAACCAATCCTCGATGCCAGATGACATATGAGATCATCAGTCCGCCTGTGATGTATTGTTGAAAATGTACCTACTACCTATGTAGCTAGTACAATCGTTAGCTAAAACATTTGTTATTGTTCTTTATAATTAATTAAGATATCTTTAAACAAAGAATATAGTAACACAAAAATAAATTTGTTAGTTTGTTTAACGACGAGTTTACGCTGATAAATCGGCGTTAAAACAATAAATAATAAATAAAAAATATATATAAAAAACAAAATAAGGTCAATGGGAGTTTAACCTAATAACTCTGAAATCAATTAAGAATCAAACAATAGCGCTATTTTAATTTCGTTGAGTAGGTAACTACTATATATCATTATAGATTTCATAAAGACTAAATGACAATTATTTTAGGCTCCCAAGAAGTGTTAAGCCAGGGCCCCCAAATTATAGTCTGCACCAGAGTATAGAATATGATGCATAATAGTCAACTATTTTTGGTTTAGTGATATCTTTTTTTATTTCAACATAACAAAATATAATTTTTAAAGTACTAGCGACTCACCCTCGCTCCGCTCGGGTTCGTTCTAGTTGCGTTTTATCGTTTAGTATAGATTTCTCAGAGATGAAATATTTTCCCGCAGTAAAAAGTATCCTATATGTTGACCCGGATAACCAGATATCACCTTGTCGTGATTGGGGGGCTCAGTAGTGTCCGGCAATCCAGTCGGGCGCGAAGCCAAGAAACGCACTGGGAGGCGGCCCGCCTCGCTGGGCGGTGTGCTATGTGAGTTGCTCCTGGTACTTCTCTGATAGCAGAGTGGACTGTAGAACAAAGCCATGGTTGTTGTGATCTGCTTAGTAAGACCTGCCGTCGGGTCGTCATGGTTGAGTGCGTAAGCGATCCTGCGACGCCCCATTAAGATGGGTGAGTGTCCATTGAGTTTTATTCATTCATTCATTCATTTATTCATTTATTCATTCATTCATTCATTCATTCATTCATTCATTCATTCATTCATTCACTCACTCACTCATTCACTCACTCACTCACTCACTCACTCATTCATTCATTCATTCATTCATTCATTCAGTGGGTAATACTGGTTTTGCCGGTGAGTCCCACACCTCGTGTCCAGTGGTTTTCTCGTGATGCGTTCCCGGACAGACAAAAATTCTATAAACTATATATTCAGCCTCTATGTCGATAATAATGACTATTTCAATAAGATTTTCAAAAAAAAAATTAATGTACAGATTCGACTCATTTAGAATTTTATTGTATGCATCTATAGATTATATATAAATTGTCACTAACCAAAAATACCTACTTGTTTGCAAATTTTATGATGATTGATATTTCAAATATTTTACCCAATAAACACACATTAAAAAGACATTTTAGCATAAAATATCTCTATATACCTACTGATATTTCGGTGCATTGCCGAGTAACGCAGCAATAATATTTTATTATCATGCGAAATCTGGACGGAAGTCGCTACTAAACGTATCATCACTATGGGCTTATAAAGCAAATACATTTATTTTCGTGATCATTTGAAATTGTAAATCGCTGAAAGAAATAAAATTAATAAGTCCGTCCCTTTATTCTCGAAAGATGTTAAGAAAGCTACCTATAGGTATTATCCGAAATTAAAATATATTAAAAACTAGCGACTCCCGCTCGCTTCGCTCGCGTTCGTCCCATAGGTACGTTTTCGCGGTTAGCTATTTTTATACATAAATAGTAGCTTGCTACTCCTAACATATTCATTTAAATTATATAGCGATTTATCCTCGCTTCGCTCGGGTGCATACGCCGTACGCGGATTTTGTTCACAATTTCATGAGTTTTTTTTTCGCGGAACCCTGATTCTTTTTCTAAAATAAAAGTAGCCTAAGTTATTCTTTATAACATCAGATATCTGCCAGTAAAAGTCCCGTCAAAATCGGTTAAGCCGTTTCGGAGATTAGCCGGAACAAACAGACAGACAGACAGACAAATTTAAAAAAATGTTGTTTTGGTATATGTACCGTCTAAACATCCATATGAATTTAGTAAAAAGCGATTATTTTAATATTACAAACAGACACTTCAATTTTATTTATCTTTTTTCGATGTGTTGACTGCGTGCGATTAATAAAAAAACAATATAAGAAATATTAATTGATTGTAAAAAATGGTGACGTATAAAATAAAAATATAATACTAAAATATAATATAATATTTTGTTCATCAAGATACGTGCACTCTTATAAAATAGGTACTAGCGGCTCACCCTCACTTCGCTCGGGTTCGCCTCTAAGAAAGCAAAAACAAACCTCTCCCACAGAAACCGTATATTTTTCCTGGATAAAGGGCAGCCTATATGTTATTTCAGACTATAATCTATCTCTATGCTAAATTTCATCCAGATCCGTTCTGGCGTGAAAGAGTAACAAACATCCAAACTCACAAACTTTCACATTTACAATATTAGTATAGATGGATACCTACTTAGGCACATCGCCTGCATGTGGCTCTTGCCGACCTGGTAAACAGCAAAAAGTTGTGAGATGTCGGTTAATTTATTCAGTATATGGAAGTATTTGTCCAACAACTTTGTCATAAAGTCGGTATATTATAGTGACCTTATCAATATCAGATATCTTTATTTCTTTAATAAATAGAATGACTTGGCCATCACATATGGCAATAGAACCTATAAATGTTCTTCCCTATCCCAAATACCAATCCTGCTAAGACTAATGTGTACAGCTGTGGTCTTAATTTAGGCCCGGATTCAGAACTACTAGGTACTATAGGGCAACATGCAACTTTTCTTTCCTTTTGTTTAAATTTACGAAACCACAAAAATGGTCTGGCGATGAATGGATGAACACTGTAATCGAATGTTTGTCGTTTTGACGAGCTTTAATGTTTTTATTTTTTTTAGTTATGCGTATTTTTCTCAGTAAACCCTTTCATTTAATATCCACATCATGGGGGTGCATAAAAAAACATATTTCGTCATCTTTGGGAGTCCGCTATATTGAACTTAGAAGGACGTCACTTAGCTTAGCTAATCAATTGTCATCTAAACTAAACGTGTATGCAAAATTTTAACTCAATCGGTTGAAGATATAGCTGTTTTAAAATTCTGTTGCAAAATTTGTCCCGAACAAACATTGCAAGTTAAATAAAAGCTTTTAAAATTATTATGGTTGAATTTCGACAACTGGGCGAACACTAATTAATATAATTCTATAAATATTAATATAATTCTAATTCTAAAGTTAAGCTCTAAAATTCTCGTTTTCGCAGCCCCGAGCTCGGCTGCGAGAAGAGCTAAAAACTTTATATTCCAGAGATGAAAAGATATAAAAAAATACATACATATAATATTCAAATTAAAATCAACTAATGGCTTTATTCATTTATTTCTTTATATTTGAAATATTAACCATTTGGATTACAGTTACACTGGTCGACGATAGACTGATACTACTGTAATTGACATTTAACTGTCACTTAATTTTTTTTCATTTCAATTTATTTCGCTAAGGTTCATAATATATACCATAAACCCGTTTTGTTCGCCGTAGCTTAGCCAATAAAAGGCAGCATTTGTGTTAATGTACTTATTAGCTATCTGTTCTAGATTACACTTAAAGCCTTCACAGCGTGAAGAAATAGACTATACATATGTGATAACCGTTAGTTAAAAAAATTGTTTACTACATAATTTCAAAATAACAAACAAACGTCTACTTTACTAATACGTATATAGATAGACATTTGCGTTGTTGATACCTAATTCGCAGCGTAGTTTTACGGCGGGACATGAAAGAGATGCATCCAGGAAACAGATACAGTCACACTGGCATTATCCAGAATTAGCAAATGGTTCCCTTGTGTGGGTACCTACAGTGTTGTTTGTGCGACAAATGCATCGCTACAAACAAACGCCCGCACAACGGCACGTCCTTTAGTAGGTACTGTATGTGTGTATATACCTAATAAAACGATTTTTTTGTAAAAATTGCAATATAACGAATTATTGGAAACATTATTGCTCTATATCTATGCCGAGTAAAATCATCATATGTAAACAATAATCGTTGGTTAGTAATAATTTTTTCAGACACACCTATGGAGATGTATAATAGATGTGACTCTCCTTTTATACATTATTCAATTTCCCACAAATCACTTTATATAGAAGGTAAAACTTACGTAATTATATAAGTATAATTTTTTGCATTATTATTTTAGCATAAATAAATAATGTACATTAATCTAGGTAGGACGTAAGCTATTAATTATGTATTATTAATTATATATTAAGTTTTAAAATAATATTCAGATTGAAAGATCAAAAGTATATTGTCACATTTTTTGTATAATAAATAATAATATTATTATTGTTGACATTTTTAGTGAAAATGAATGAAAAATGGACCATGGAGTTATCAAAAAATATATTATGAAAATTTGATATTAATTATTTACTTATTTTTATTTCATTTAAAATTTGTATTTGTATATATATTTTACATAAAATAAGTATTCTATAGTAGATAAAGCTACTTGTGTGTATAGCGAAAGTATACCTGAAGCCGTCCGTTTTCCACCTTCCGGTACCTTTATTAGACACTGCAGTAGCCATTTCAGTAGCGCGTTTTATCTCTAGATACAACGCCACAATTTTTTTTTAAATTTATATAATTTTACTTTTATTTATTACTACTATAATATTATGTAATCTGTGGTAATATATGTATACCACAACGTAAATTTTTTAACGACTAGTTACCCCCCACGTATCGCTCAGACTCTCGCTTAGTTTTAATTTGTAATAGATATAAACATATAGGTAAGTATCCATTGAGAATCAATTGATGTACTTGAATTAAAAATAGGTACATTTTATTACACTCTTACCTGATACTTTCAATAAAATGCAGAAAATCTCCATTAGTACATGAAATTAATTAACACACCATTTCTGTAATTTGTAATACATTATTTGATTACATATGAATAACTATTAACAGTTTATTTATAATTAAAACCAATAAGTATAAGTATTCATGAAAAATTAACTCATAAAACTAAGAAATTTGTCAAAAAAACTTTAAAAAATATAATTTTAGGTATAATTAAATAATTTAATTCTCGTTTCAACTATAAGCAAACAGTTCAATGTTTATATTGCCTCTGACATGTAATTAGGTAGTTGGCATGATTCCGAGTAGGTAGGGACTGCGGTTAGCGTTACATGCATCTGCTGAAACAAAACAATTCGTGTGAACGCCGGACAATACAGGGTAAACCTAAGGTGTCTACACTTCTTACCTAATTAGGATAACTTACAGTACTTCAAGAAACGTTTTACTTAAACATTTAAATGCGCGTAAAATTATATAGATTAAAGCCATATAATAAAAATAAGTAATATTTCTTCATTAAATATAATTTGTATATAATGTAGGTACCTAAGAGTGTAAGTGAATTTTAATGTGATATGGCGTCATTATAAAATGCTTAAATATCTATAAAAAAATCAAATATCACAATTATCATGTATTTAATTAAGTTATAATTAATAATTTAAAATAAGATTATCCGTACAATAAGTAAAGAGTGGAGACTACACCTAGGAACGTCGGCGTCGAGAGAGAGCACCACACATGGGACGCATCTGTGCGCGACTCGCTGGAGGTGTACCCTGAAATCCGTAGTCATAGCCACGACACAAATTTTAACTAATAGTTTTGTAACAATGTTATATTTACACACAACTTTTATGTTAGGTTTAAGTTTCAAGCTGTAACTTACATAATTTAAATTTTAACACCATATTGTGATTATATGTACCAACCTGTCTATGTTTGGCTACGTGGTGAACAAAAAATCATGAATAACAATATTATTAATTTAATATAGGTAATATATAACCACACATAAAGACAACTTTATCATTGGTTAAATATCATTGTCTAATCTCTCTCATTTTTTTAATAATTGTCTCTCGTTGTAACCACAGTGGCATAGAGAGATGATTATTTTGAATGATAGAGCTAAAAATCTTTAAATCAAACCAAATTGCTGCTGCTGACACATTTGATGAATTTAGGTACCAATTTTATTGATCAAAGTCACAATAAATAAATAAATTTAATCAATTGCATTACACTCTAAGAATTTTTGATTTCTTTCATAACTGAAATTCCTCTGAGACAGATATTTAAAAATCATTTCTTGCTAAGTGTCCAAGTCTGGTTTTGGGTTCTCGTTTTAATTTTGGTAAATTGGTAGGTACATAATATTTTATCTTAACTTTTTATAATCCTGTTACAAACATGAATATTATTGAATCTAATTTTTCAGTTGATTTATTGAATATAATAGAAATTATTAGTATATTTTCTATCCTTAAACTAATACTTGTTCTAATAACTAGTACGTATTAAGGTATTATGATCTGTCTTTGTTACTAAGTAAACTATAATCGTTTTTTGGCCATCTGTTGCGCGGTATTTAAAAGCTAAATGCCTATTTTAGTATAATACTTAAAAGAGTATAAGTATAAAACCTGTTATTTAAGTTCACCAGATGGTCAGGCGTATTGATAAATGAAAAATCGGCGAATTACGAAACAATAGATTCTTATCAGTACAGCGCAACAGGTAAGGTCTCAGTCTATGAATAGAGCACACGTGTGACGTATTTTCCTCCACAGCTGCCGAAGCCTCGCAGATGTTTTATGGCACTGAACATTTCCAAGACGCTTTATTATTTATTACGATATTGCCGTTTAGAACCTAATCTCCGTTTTTATTATGAAACAATGGTCATCACGGTCACTATTTTTGGCATACGGCACGCAGATGTGGGGTTAGTTTGTGTGGGAATGAGTCTTTTCCGCATTTCGTTATTACCCAGTAATAACCTATATTGTTTTACTTTCTTAGAATTTTAAAAAATACTGTCTAGTATAAAAATATTCGTATTAAAAGCATCTGCATAATATATTCATTTCTACTAATAATATGAATATGTTTTACGATGTAGCTAACTTACATCCTCGTTTTGTAATAAATATTGATTAAGTTCTAAAAACTAAAATAACAGGCCTTATTAAAAAAGACTAATAAGACTCTAAATTTAATCATAATAATTATGCCTAATTCGAGACAGATTCTTTTACCCAATGAGCTTTAAGCTTATCTTCTAATCCTATCAGAATTACTACCTATAATCTACTCGTTCTAATAGTAAATTATTATTTTAAACAAAGTAATTAATGTTAGTTTAGTTGCATTGTATGTAATTTTAAATAATTTCACTTAAGTAAATAAATTTAATAAATTAAATTCGTATTATTGCCATATAATCTTTTTTTCTATTTTTAAAATTAACTTAAGAGATATAAAATATATATTTAGTTCTAAGATTCAATATTTGATGTGCAACAAGTACCTAACTAGATAGGTACTTAACATTAAATACTATTGCCAACTATCTCAAGCAGGTGTCACTTACAACATGGTAAAGTATGAAAATAAACGGTGGTATCGTAAAACCCTTAACAAAATAAACTTGCTAGGCGTTAATCTACGTTAAAACATCTGCACCACTTCTAACAAGGGGATGACGTTTTATCTGTTGGTGTACATTAGAGGGATTACAGTCACTGATACCGGTTTACAGCCTACATGAAGGTACCTATTTATCCTATAAACAACTTGTTGAGAAGTGGAACTAGAAATACGACATTAGTTAGAATATAATGTAACTTCCAGTTTAATAATTTAGAAGTAAATTCTGCCAATTTCACGTGGTGATTGAGATTATTTCCATACTTTTATATACTTTTATATGATTTATTTATATGAAAAGATAGGAACTGTGAAAATGATAGCTTATACACAGTCACCGTTATCACAATAGAATATACGGGTAGTAGGTATATCACAAACTACCCACTATGCTAAGTCTTGAAGTGTAACCTGTAAGTAGCTTTTTCCATTTTTCAGTAAATGTACGATTTACATTCCTAATCATTTAGTTCGGTAAGATAATGACTTTTTAACATGAAGAGAACTGGATTAAAATAATTCATTTTTAAAATAAAAAAAAAAGACGTAAAGGCATTTTCATTTCACATCATTTTCAAGGTGCAGTCTTCTTTAACTGCGTTACATCGCTTTTGCCTATATAATAAAAAGTAAGCGATTAAATATACAAAAATAAACTTTTTTTTAACAAATTATAAATAATTTGTAAAGCTTTCGTTTGTATTTTTGAATGTATTTTTGTATTTTAAAATAATAACTTAGCGAAATCTATACATGAAATATTTTTTTAAAAACCATGACTGTAATTTTACATTTTATATTTTATTTTATATTTTTACGTATTATGTACAGAATATAGACCCCAAAAAATAGTTATTAAAATTTTTATCTGATTGTGTATGTGCGTTTCACGTAAAAAGTACTGAACTTGTACTTCATTTCCTTAGGAAAACATCATAAATGATTCTGTAGAGGCGTCCTTAGACATTAACATGGCTAACACTGGTCAATCCTTAAGAGGTACATCAAAATAATATACTAAAAAAAACGTCTTAAAAAGGCCTACTTTAAAAATCTGTAATAAGTAGCATAAGTCCTTCTTCATAAGTATTTAAAACGTACCTAGTTACGCACCGCGAAGCAAGGGTTAAAGTCGCTAGTAAGTAATAAATACCTATATAAAGAATATCTACTGAATGTATCCAGTTACTAGTTAGGTTATTAGCCCATATTTATATGATCAGGTACTTTTCCTGCAAACGTCTGAAAGAAACATGAATGATATAAAAAATATTTTTTAGCTATTAACAATATTGAATATTAGTGTGAAGAAATAGTAGAAGTTTTTTTCCACAGTCGTGACAATTGCCTTGTTAATTACTTACAAACACTACCTACAATTACCATCTGTTCATTCATAAACCTTATCAGGATAAAACTTAAAACGTGAGAAACTTTACTTTTAGATAACGGTAAGAGCATTTCATTTTATGAATGAAGCAAAATGCTTAGAGATTCCCCCGAGTCTTTGGCAGATGTTGAAAATGTGACTCATGCACATTAAACAGGAATTTTGTTGTAAACGCTTTTAAGTGTATTTAGTTTTTAAAGTATGTTTTGCGAATGTATAAATTACATATAGTTTTATATATTGAAAGGCTAAATTGAAATAGGACAGAGAAACGCATCTTTCATGCTGATTTTCAGCTATTCGATACCTAATTTTACAATCGCTGTTTGATATAGGTATTATAATTTTAAAGGCAATATGATATCATATTGATTTTTATCTTTATAACAAAGGAACTTTTAATTAACGGAGGTATTTAACTAATCTTACATATTACTTGATACCTATTAGGTAATCTGTAGGAAAAAATACTGTGATATGCTTAAGTTACGATGTGAAATACCTACATAATATCTATTACAAAAATATATTATTTTTAGTTACTGAATAACATTATATTATCTATACAGATAAATAAAATTGAAGTGTCTGTTTGTAATGGCAAAATAACAGCTTTTTACTAAATGCATGTGAAAGTTTATTTGGTGCTTATAAGAAAAAAACAATTTTTAAAATTTTTGTCTCTCTGTCTGTCTGTTTGTTCTGGCTAATCTCCGAAACGGCTGGACCGGTTTTGATGGGACTTTTACTGGCAGATAGCTGATGTTATAAGAAGTAACTTGGGCTACTTTATTTTAAAAAAAGAATCAGGATTCCGCGAAAAAAAGTTAAAACCCATGAAATTGTGAACAAAATCCGAGTACCGCGTACGCACCCGAGCAAAGCTAGGGTAAATCGCTATATGGTTTAAATGAATATCTTAGGAGTAGCAAGCTACTATTTATGTATAAACATAGCTAACCGTGAAATTACAGTTAGTTATACAATCACAGATATTTACCTACTACAAATATTTATATTTACGTTTGAACTACATTGAAATATCTTGTTTATGATTTAAAATTAATTGTCCTATACTGAGCTCATATAGTTTTTATAAGTTACGAAATCCTTCTTCCTTACCATCATGTTATTTTTTTACTGTAAGTCTATTTGTTCTTGTGAATTGAAATTGACACTTCAAAACCAATTTCGTTAAAACAAAAGTGCATGATATAAACCTTTAGGGGAGAGAAATTAAAGCTACTCCATATATATCCGTTATTAAGGAAATCTGTGCATAATATTATATCCTACTAGCGGCTCACCCTTGCTTCGCTCGGGTTTGCCTCTAGGAAAACAAAAACAAACCTATCCCACGGTAACCATACATTTTTCCGGGATAAAAAGTAGGGTTTGCCTCTAGGAAAACACAAACAAACCTATCCCACGGGAACCGTACATTTTTCCGGGATAAAAAGTAGCCTATGTCTTATTCCAGACTATAATCTATCTCTGCCAAATTTCATCTAGATCCGTTCAGCCGTTCTGGCATGAATCAGTAACTAACATCCATACATTCATACTCACAAACTTTCACGTTTATAATATTAGTATAAATAAACGCACGTTATAGTACTGAGAATAAAAAAGGCTTCTTCTTCCCTACGACAAGGTGAATGGATCCCGAGGAATGTAATCTTCCTGGCTTGAAATGCTTCGTATGCCACTCCCTTTCTTGCTTTTAGGGGTAAAATTTCATAAATCTGTTTTGCTTAGTATTAATTTCAGGATAGTCATAATGTTAGCTTTCAGTGGTTTGGTCTACATTTAAACAACTTAAATATGTATAGCATAACTAATATTATCTATTAGGTTTTGAAATATATAGATAAATACCAATTGGCCAACAATGATTGAAAGAAAATTAACGATATATCTATCTCTATTGTAACAACTAAAAATATCAAAAATAATAGTTTGAAATAAGACAAATACATATTTAAATTATTTGTACCTCATCATACCAAAGAATGTTTTTAATTTTATGATAAACAATGTACAAAAGCAAAATATTACCTCCTACATGAAACTGTTAAGTAAAATTCGTTAAGCTTTCAACTTTTGAAAACAAATGTGCCTCTTCGTCTAACCGAAATTAAAAATATGTATTGAATAATGATCCTATTAATATCTCATCGGTGACGAACACTGCTGCGGTTGGTAATTATTCCCAAAATATACCTACTAAAAGTTAAATAACCCTTCAACTTGAACAAAAACAATTTATATATAGACAATAGCTACGCCTACGAGAACTTTTGATATACGTTACAGTAGCTACTAATTACAATCCATACTACTATTATAAACGCGAAAGTAACTCTGTCTGTCTGTCTCCTTTTCACGTTTAATCCGCTGAACCGATTTAGACGAAATTTCGTATGGAGATAGTTTGTGACCCTGGGAAGGACATAGGATATTTTTTATTCCGAAAATTATCCCTTAAAGGGGTGACAATGGGGATGAAAGTTTGTATGGGGAATCAACCTAAGGACGAACCCGAACGAAGCGAGGGTGAGTCGGTAGTCTTCGATATTTATAATTATTAGTAAATAATTTTACTGGATCATAGCAATAAAAGCTTCCTATTAAATATCTATCTTCTGTATACATAAAAGTAGAAATTAAAATAATATTTAGAGTCACTTTATAGCAATTACTTAGTAGGTAAGTTAGTAGGTACTTATGTACAAAGATGGTACGTATAACGTACTATTATAAAATAGGGTAAATGACTTTTGACTAATAATGGCTTTGAGTAGATAATTCATTTTGAATTTTAAATATAATAAAATATTTCATCAAAGTCTATAGGTATCCAATACCTACTATATAACACGTTGTAAATAATTCTTATGGGTGGGGCGAAATTTTACCAATCAAACAAAAAGCTTTATAATATGGGCAACGGTATAGACACGAAATAGGTAAAAAATCTTTTATCAATTCCGTGGTCTTTTACATAAAATGTGTCTTTTACAGTTTATTAAAATTGAGCGTATTTTTGGAAGTTATCACTTCTTATACCTACCTATGTCAATCAGATACAGAAATATGAAAATGTTACCTATCAAAAAAATGTTAATTTATTTAATTTAATATTATATTTAGGCTTAGTTGGAACTAATTCTTCATGCAGTCTATACATATAATAAAATTGTAACTGAGCCGAATCTGTACTACATTAAATATTTTTTGGAAAATCTTATTGAAATAAACATTATTATCGATACAGAGGCCGAATCTATAGTTTTTAGAATATTTGTCTGTCTGTCTGTTACCGCATCACAGAAAAACCACTGGAGGGATTTTGATGAAATTTGGTATGGTGATAGCTGGTTATCCAGGTCAACATATAGGATACTTTTTACCGTGGGAAAATATCTTATTTCTGAGAAAAAATACAAAAACTGCATGTAAAACCTAATAATTTGGTTTTTGGTTATCTGAACGCGAGCGGAGCCGCGGGTAATGCTAGTTTATAATAAATATGTTTAGCACACGTCAAACTATAGATAAAATGTTCATGCAAGAAGTTGTAATTATTATTATCTAATATAAATTTCTTAAAGTCCTAACAAAAAATAACATAACTCTTAATATCTAATACACTAACATAATCCATAGATCTCTCAGTGGAACCGACTTATATATGATACTGTCCAGACTCCCGCCAGAGCAATCTGTCGAGCGCTAGACAAATATGTATATTAAATATTTATATTATTCCTGTAAAGGCATGATCGCAGCGGGTCTGCCCGTGGGATCCTTCTCTGATTGCGTCAAGGATATTTTTAGTACCTAACGGGCGACCGCGCGACGAGACGATATAAAAACTTACAAGCAAGGGTGGCGCCGAATTTTTTTTTTTTGTAAAGGTCAAAAAAGGAATACAAATTTCTAGGTTTCTTTATTTATTTCATTCGTTTCTATTAAAATAAGGAAACTAAATTTTAAATCAGAAAATTAACGTACATTTAAGTAGGTAAGTTTTAAATCACGACGTTCTGTTAGTAGGTACATTCGTTTAGGTATCAGATGATACTAAGTCTCACAGGATGCACATTTACCGATGCGATCAGCTATGGCGACCAAGTCGATATCTATAAATCTATGTATAATCAGTAAATACGTTTCTGAGATGACGGACAAGATAAACACAAAACGGTCGACTGGCTTTATATCTCTATCCCTGTCGCTCGCTAGCCAGAGCGCGGTGGCGGGCAGGAGGTGGCGCTGGAGGGAGGCGCATCGAAGCCCGCGCAGTGGAAATGGTAATTTTTTTGTATCTTGTCAATGAAGGGACGGATAGGGGCGGATCGCTCTGTGTGACGCTCAGTCAGTAAGTGCAAGCGCTTGTGTCCACATCGTGCGCATGTTACACAACTATAATTTGCCGGTTTTCGAACCTCGAATAATTATGAGTTACGAAAATTGTGATAATCGAGTGCCAATCAAACGTGAGGATCCAGAGTATCTCGACGAGGAAGAGAGATTTTACGGCTACGCGCCAGTGGAAGTGAAAAGAGATTCGGAGATGCAGGGCTTCGCGCCATCCTCACCTACGCACTTAATGGACCTGAGTAATGGCTCCGAAAGGCCGCAACTACAGCAGTCGTGGCCAACGAACGTTATTTTTGACGGAGACGATAGAGAATATCAGCAACCTCAATATCCTCCCTACGACCAGATGTACGTAGCAGATCAGCGACAAAGACAGTTCTCTCGAAGTTTCTACTTTGATGATTCAAACTCACAAGATAGAGTTTCAAATTATTACGAACAGAATGACCTTCCCAAAGTTAGCGAACCAATGTACCGTTCGTCCACAGAAGAGCGCAGCGATGAAAATGAAGAACAAAGAAGAACACGAAAACGTTCATCAAAGTCCTCACGAAAGAAAACTCAGTCATTCGAGGAGATACAGATCCAACGAGTGATGGCTAATGTGAGGGAAAGACAGCGCACGCAAAGTCTCAACGAAGCTTTTGCAAGCTTGCGCCAAATTATTCCATCTCTACCTAGTGATAAGTTATCAAAAATACAGACTCTACAATTGGCCACTCAGTATATAGAGTTCTTGTATCAGATATTATCGAATAGTGAATCTACATCGAATAGCGACGTCGGCAGCGACTCAGGCAGTGAACACGGGAAGTACCTCGCGCAGGATAAGCTAAGTTACGCTTTCTCAGTTTGGAGGATGGAGGGAGAGTGGACTAACGGACAATCGTGATATTTAAAAAATAGCATTGACTTAAAGACGCTTATTTTATTCCATAATATAATATTTGTTTATTTGTAAAGATATGAAAGATAATAGGTTAGGTTTTAATAGATTTAGTAATTCTAAGACGTGAACATTACGAAAATGTGATACTTATTTGAATAGATACTTAAAATGTTATTTCTTTGTTCATTTAAATGGATAATTAGAAAAGTTTATATAAGACAATAATTATTGTTAGGAATACGACTAGTATACAGCTGTCTACCAAAAACGAATGTTAAATAAGAATATTGTAAATTCCAATTTGTAAAATAATTGTTAATTGGGTATTCTGTAGTAAATAAATAAAATTCTATTAAACAATTTAAATTTTGCGACTTTTTACTTTAGAACTAATAGGAGCTACCTGTCTTTCTTCACAAAATAACCCACTTTATGACCGCGCTTTGTTTGTAATATTACTATTACAATGGGTCGTAATTACTGTAATCACCTTACTTAAAAAAAGCTTAAAACTGTCTGATAAGAATTTAAAAATTATTATTAATTTGTGACTTAGGAGAAAATCAAAGCACGCAATATTTTAAAATTGATTTATTGTCTACATAATATAATATGTATACCATACATTAAAACTTTGATTGGAAGTCCCTTATAATAATACAATCAAAATACAGTCGGTAAAATTGATTATCTAAATTGGGACAGGCTCACTTATGTCCTACATATAAAAAGTACAAAACATTCGCTTAAATTAATAAAATTAAAATAAGCTTTGGTTGCCGGGCGGTTGAGATATAAATCGATAATTTATAATTTCTTGTCAAAAATTTCGGTTACTTATATAAAAAATTTAGAGAGCTCTTCCAGATACGGTCAAGTGATAAGTATTAAATGGTGTGAACTCATATAAACAAATATACAAAATAATTAAAGAGTGCGTGTATGAATGTGTATACGCGCAAGAAGTGAAAATTCTATATCTATATCCATACTTTTGAGAAATTCAATTTATATTTTAAATAATATGACAAAACGATATTTTATTATTCACATAGTACAGATGGTGACAAGATAAAAAATATTTTCAATCAAATGTTGTGTAATACAAGGATGCAATATTTTTGGTGAAAATAAAATTACATTTATAATGTATAATAAAAAATATTTCAAGTAAATAATTCATTTTTTTAACAACATATATTTATTTAATATAATTCCATCATTCATTTAAAAAAAAAGAAGAAGTATTTTTTTATAAATAACTATTTGTAATTAATTTACTCTTTGAAATAGTCGTGTAATAGTTTAAACAAATTTTAATTGACTATTCATTCACTTCCGTAACAACCGTTTCCGTTTGAAAAATCGTAATCGTCAATCCATTTTTCCCATTTCATGGCGCACCTAAAGAAATTTCACTTCAAAAGAACTATATATTGATTTTACTATTTATAATAAAATAAATAATATAGGCTCTTACACTATAATTCAATATAAAGTTTCATTTGATTAGTCTATAAATTATTTACATATATGCGAATCAAAACTGACGAGGTTTATCAAAATGTGACGGCCCAGATCGTTTCCTAGAATGTTTGTCATCAACATCATAAATAGTTGAAATGTTTGTCCACACGTCCGTTGAAATAAGAAATAGGCCAATGTTAGGCCAATTTAAATATTGATCATTATAAATGCAGTTATATTCCACTCAGTAATATTAATATGAGATTTTTAGGAACTTTGAGAAGATTTTGAAATTCTTGATAAGAAATATCGACTAAGGCACCTTTGTTATTATAGAGTACTTTAAAACATCTAAATTGTAAAAATTCTTTGTATAATAACTGTTTTATTATGGAACAGTAAGATATTCACAACGCAATTCTTTTAATGTCCATAAATTATATATTTATTTTCAATATATTTTCTAATTACAGTTAAATAATCATTTAATTATCATTAATAACAGCCAACTAAAATTACACTATGCGAAAAAATTGCTTTTTTATAAACAAATTATTACTAACAAATATTATACATAAAAAAGTAATATACTTATAAAATAAAATATTAGTCCAAGAGCTAGCAACGTTTTTGTTGCAAACTTTACATATCTTATATCTTACATATCAAGTTTTAATATGACCTTCAATTTCCTTTATCGGTCTTGTGGAAAACATGTTTTTAATTTGAAAAATGTGGTCTTTACATTTTTTAAACACATTCTGATATGTTATTTATTTTTCACAAAAAAATTATATTCACTTATCTTACTGACTAAAATGTTAAATAAATGGCAAAGCAAAAAGAAAGCCAGTTAATGGCGCTGCTAGCTCTTATTCTATAAAAATATATGACATAAGTAAGCCGTCGGTTGCTTGGTTGAAACATTAAACACTATACAACATCAACACATTGTGATTACAATTAATCTATGGAACAATTAATTCACTTGAACTCATACCCAATTCATTTATCTGAAAAGAAGAAAAAAAAAACAATTAAATTTCTTATAAAATCACGAAAAGAAAATAGATAATAGTCTGGAATAGGTTTTTATTCCTACTTACCTTTTTATCCCGGAAAAAAGTACGGTTCCCGTAGGATAGATTAGAATAAATAAAGAAATATTTTCAGTAAAATAAGAATAAATAAGTAGAAGTATTTTTTTCTTGATATGCAAGTTACTAATTCAATTCAAAAAAGATAATCGGTTTATACCTAGAGAACATCTATTAATATTGAAGTGTCTGTATGAAATGTCAAAATAACAGCTTTTTACTAAATGCATATGAAATTAACAGTTTGTTGTGTCTGTCTGTTTGTTCTGGATAATCTCCGAATCTGATGTAATAAGGAGTAACTTAGGCTACTTTATTTTAGAAAAAAATTAGGGTCTCGCTCAAAAAAATTAATACCTCCGTAGAGGCACCCGAGCGAATCGAGTGTAAGTCGCTAGTTTTGCCTAAGATACATAGAAAAACATAAAACCGAATTGAATACATTCCCTTTTTTTTTAAAACAGTCATAACTAATCATCGTTACATTAAATAAAAACACGAAACTAACCTCTTGAGGCAACTCTTTATTCAGTTGCATTCCATCCGAGTCTGGGTCCGCGTTCTCTTGCACCATCCAGTCTTCTTCTTTAAGAGTCAACTGTAAAAGACACATGCTTTCAAACCACTTATAATGTTAAAATACCGTAATATGTCGTAGGATGATTTGATAAATCGAATTTTCGCGAACACCCTAAGGATATTGCGAAAACACGGATAATTGGAATTGTCCAACGGATAATTGGAATTGTCCAAAAATTCTCAATTTTTCACTAATAGATCTCTCTATTAGAAGCCTAAATATAAATAACGTAGGTTGAGAAGCAAGGTATATAATATATATATATATATAATTATAAGAAATAATTAAGGCAAAGGGATTCAATTCTGATAAAGAAACAAAATAATAAGCTAATATTATGCTATCTTTCTTTTAAGTGGAAGAGAACTAATGTGTTTACAAAATACAAAGGAATGTATGTAGTATCATTATTATTATTCGTTAGTATGCATATTTAAATAAATATAGAATATTTGATATTTCTTCTCAAAAATTGTAAATTAACGACTAATACCTACATAAAATTTCCCTCATCTATACTAATATTATAAAGAGGAAGGATTTGATTGTTTGTTTATTTGCACCGAATAGGCTCCGAAACTACTGAACCGATTAAGATGAAATTTGGTAAGAAGATAGTTTGAGACCCTGGGAAGGATATAGGATAGTTTTTATCCCGGAAATCATCCCTTAAGGCAGTGAAAATTGGGATGAAAGTTTGTATAGGGAATCAACCTAGGGACGAACCCGAGCGAAGCGAGGGTGAATCGCTTGTTGTTTAAAAAAAGCAAACAATTTGTACGGCAAAATCGAGAATAGTAGCATAAGCAGTAGTAGCAAATAACGCTTCTATTTTTGACTTGACACTTATTTTGTCGGGCGTCTATATTGTTTAATCTGAGGGATGTGTGAACCTCTATACATGATAACGAATATCTAATGTAAACCTGATAATGAAACATGAATATAGTTACATCTTATTACTATGTATTATAAATGCGAAAGATTAGATGTTTGGATGGATGTTTGTTGCTTAATCACGCCAGAACGGGTGGACGAATCTGGATGAAATTTGTCACAGATACAGATTATAATCTGGAATAGCACATAGGTTATTTTATATCCCGGAAAAATGTACGGTTCCCATGGGGTAGATTTGTTTTTCACAAATCAAGGGATCGTTATGTATTCCATATTAACCGTAATAACCTATCTAGGGGCGAAGTAGGAAAATTAGTGATATGATTAAATAAAAATACATGTGTTTTACGACTCAAAACGCTATATATTTATACTCAATCAGGTATTTTGCAGTTTTCACATACGCTTAGACAAGTACATGAAAAGAGAGAAAAACTAAACGGTGTTACCAACTAATTAATATGGACACGTTTGGCTCAATTTGTAGTGACCCTACTTAATGTTCCAGTGATCGCGGGTTCGAGTCCCGCTGGCGTTCATTTGTGTGATGAACATGCATATTTGTACTCCAGTCATAGGTGTTTATATTTATAATATGTATGTTATATATGTGTAGTGTATCAACTATCTGGTATCCATAACACAAGCCTGGTAGCTTACCATGGAACTAGATGGTGCTGTGTATTAATGTCCCAACATAATTATTTATTATATAACTAATGTAATTATTAATAACATTGACATTTTAAAACAGTGAGTGTGTCACCTGTGCGGGCACGTCGCGGTGCGCCTGCCGCACGTGGTCCTTGAGCGCGAAGGCGCGCGCGTAGCTGGCGCCGCACAGCGTGCACGCGAACTTCAGGCTGTTCTGCCGGGAGTGCACCTCCATGTGCACGCGCACCGCGTACAGCGACGCGAACGGTCTGACACACGCACATATATTAAATGCCTCGGTGGTGTAGTGGCTAGCATGTACGGCTGCATATCCGGAGGTCCTGGGTTCGAATCCCGGATCGGGTCAAGTTTAGTTATTGAGTCTTTCTGTATAGTAAGTCTTAGTAACAGCCCGGAGTTGGGAAGTTGGCGATGTTTCATCCCCGTGCCTCGGAGAGCACGTAAAGCCGTCAGTCCTGCGCCTTAACCCTCACCGGTCGTGTCTCGTGTCGTCCCACCGGAGTATGAGAGTGATAGGAAAAGAGAGTGCACTTGTATCTGCGTGTACACTTATACACTATAATATCTCCTACGCAGTTAGGTAGTATCAATGAGTAGCTAGTAGCCGCCGTGGCCGGAATCGGTCAGGAGAACTTATATTATATATTAATAGAATACTATTTACTATGAAATGTAATTGAGTGTAAATAAAAATAGCAAAGCGATTTCATTCTGATAAAGCGAAAAAATTATAAACTAATACTATGCTATCTCTCTTTCAAGGGGCAGAGAACTTATGCGTATTTATTTTTTAGGATTTCGCACCCGAAGGGTACCAACGATACCTTATCACTAAGCCTCTGCTGTCCGTCCGTCTGTTTGTAAATAGACTGTATGTAGGTATCTCATAAACCGTAATAGGTAGAGTTGATATTGAAATTTTCAAATTTTGACAGAGTTTTACCCGTAATAACTCTGTCGTAATTTTCAAATTTTGACAGAGTTATAAAATAATAAAAAAAAAACTAAGATAGCAAATTTCAAAATAACCGTCATACAAATGAAAAAAAAAACGATTAGTACATAGTGTTATATCTTGTAAGATGGTACAAAACTCTTCTAGTGCGAGTCTAACTCGCACTTGACCGATTTCTTTTATTTCAAAAAATCAGTACAACAAATCGTTGGTTACACTTTAACAAATTAATGGTACATATTTCCGAAGAGGCATCTGCAACCGAACTGGATGTTAGCGGTCAGCGCCATTTCTAAGTATCTTAATGTAGGCAGTGGTAGCCCAATCCCAGAACCCGCTTCACTCGGTTTCGCAAGCAAGCGCGTTACCACTGCGCTACCTCTATATAAAATTATAAATATAAAAAGGACCTAGGGACATATCGAAGCGAAGCGAGGGTAAGTTCGCTCTTCTATACTAATATTATAAAGAGGAAAGATATATTTTTTTATTTGTTGGTACCCAATAGGCTCCGAAACTACTGAACCGATTTGATGAAATTTGGTAAGAATATAGATTGAGACCCTGGGAAGGACATAGGATAGTTATTATCCTGAAAATCATTCCTTAAGGGGTTGAAAGTTTGTATGGGCAAGCAACCTAGGGACGAAACCCAGCGAGGCTAGAGTGTCGCTAGTAATATATAAATTCATTATTTAACATTGCTACTGAATTTATAATATATATACAACAATATAGCATGTACATCTGTGGTAGAAGTTATAACTCACCTGTTACACTGTTGGCAAGAAAACGGTTTTGTATGCGAGTTTTTATGGCCGGCGAGTTGCACCGACGTCTTGAACGCTTTGGGACAGAAGGGACACTTGTATGCGCGCACCTCCGAGTGTGTTAATAGATGGTGATTGTACACACTATGGGCCTTGAACCTATAATAATAGCTTTATTAAGATATTTTTTTATTTCTTAGGTAAAAATAGATAAGGTAAGGGGAAAGGTAATGTAAGAAGTAAATAAGATATTTTTTTTTACTTTTCTCCGAAATTTTCAGACATGGGTTAGTGTATTATTACTGTATTAATTTCTTATTTTGATGATACTATTATTAGAGAGATATCGGACCATGCTCAGCAGTGATTTAAATGAGTAGCAGTTGGGCAACGTGGGAAGTGTTGGCAGTCCCAGCAATGGGCATACATAGATAGATAAGCGGGACAGTACAATTAATATTAAATATATTAATAATATATTAATAAATATATTAATAAATATTAATATTAAATGTCCTAGACTTACCTTTTCAAAAATTTAAAGATAAAATTAAAAATGTTTTATTGGGCAAAGCATATTACACGGTTCAAGAGTTTCTTGTTGATGAAAATGTGTGGAATTGAGTATTATTGACTCATATGCGGGCTATCTACATGTTATATTAATAAAATTAATGTAATTTTGATGTTTAAAAGAGCAACTGTTGAGTTTCTCGCCGGCTCTTCTCAGCAGAACTGCTTTCCGAGCCGGTGGTAGCTTCCTCACGGACTGACTTCACTGACTCTTACTTCTTATTAAATTGACGATTCAAAGCACTTGTAATAAGTCTAATTGAATAAAGTTTATTTCATTTCATTTCATATAAAAGCTTAAAAAGATACATATATACATACTAAAATTAAAAATTAAAAAGGTAATCTGAACACTACATATCTATGTATGTCCCGATTCTAGCTAATTGAAACATCCCTTAAGTAAGAGGGCATCGTACAATTTGCACTGTTGCTGGAATCGTGATGGGAGCCAGTTTAGTAGCATACCTCTTGTCGCAGTGCGGACAGGCGTAGGGGCGCGCGCCCGTGTGCGTGCGCATGTGCAGCGTGAGGCAGTACGACACGCGGAACGCCTTGCCGCATATCTCGCACGTGTGGGGCTTCTCTCCTGTACAATGTCATTAAAATTATAACTAACTAGAGTTTTTTTATTCATTTACTAAGAATATTATTTAAACATACACCTCACTCAGTTGTATAACTAATTTATTTATACAACTGAGTCGCAGTTATTGACGCCCACCTCTGTAGCAATAGGCTACAATAATTGTAAATGCTTAATTCTATCAATTTAATTAAAAACAAAAAATAACAAATTTTGAAATATCAAAAGTACAGAAAATTTTCAAAATTAGTTACCTGTATGTATCCTTTCATGTTTAACTTTTTCATGTGGCCTCGCAAACTTTCTGTTGCAGTACAAACATGTGTACGGGAGGGATTTGTCTTGCTTGCCTACAATTACCTGAAAATTAACTAAGATTATTTAATAACTACTTTTTGTCCCTAGCTGCGTGTGCTAGATACATGCTTTTTTATTCATAAATAAAAGTTATCTCTATTGTAAATTCCACTCAAATCCGTTTAGTAATTGGGATCTATGCACACCACATTTTTATAAGCGGGTAAATGAATTTGCGTCATCTACGCGTATTTTCACACTACGTACACCACGGCATAATATTATAATAATATAATATAAAGGCACCGATGATGCGTGTAAAATGAATGTATATCGTACACTTTTTTTACGATGATAAACTTAAAAAATGCAGACATTTGCGTTTGTGTGTTATAAAACTAACGCATGACAATAGCGCATCAACAGGGAAGTCATTTCATGTAGAACGCGCGACTACAGCGCGTTAAAAAGTCATCGTGTACATATGTCCTTATATCGTGAAACAGTAAGAAAACATACACATTATTAATAAACTCTTGCGTAATAATATTAGTGGGATTTCGTAGCCTCTGCAATGATTTATAGACATCAAAATAAGATGACAGCACGAATCATTAATAATAATTAATTGAAGTGCAGTCCACTAATCTTTACCTGAGAAGCATAACATTGTAACTCCGTTTTTTACGATTTGTGTTTTTTACAGTACACAAACTCGTAAAAAACGGAGTTGCAATGTTATGGTTCTCAGGTACAGTAATTAAGTATTTTTGTCATATGTATAATGGTAGGTAATAGCTAATGACAATCGTACTGTTCTCAGTTGTAAATGTGAATATTTATAATTAAGATGGAAAACATTTTTAACATTCCAAATAAATTATAATTTATTAATTCTATTCATTCAAGTACCACGAAAAAATATAAACATTAAAATCGCATATCACGTACAATCATACTATCCATACTAATACCTATTATAAATGCGAAAGTAACTCTGTCTGTTTGTAACAACCTTTACACGCTGAATCCGTTGAACCATTTAGATGAAATATGGTACGGAGATAGTTTGAGATTCTGGGAAGGATAAAGGATAATTTTTATCCCGAAAATCATCCCTTAAGGGGGTGAAAAGGCGGGTAGAAGTTTGTAAGAGGAATCAATCATTTCTCAAGTAAGGAATATATTTTTTTTTATTTTCAAAGTACTTACCTACTTTTCTATACCTGTGTATATACAATTACATAGTTTTTTCTATATTAACCGTTAAAACGTACCTAGGAACAAACCCAAGCCAAGCAATAGCGAGTCGCTGATAGACAATAAAAAAAAGTCTACCTTATCTAAATTATGTACACTCATATGCATATCCAAATATTCTCTTGAGTGGAATTTCTTATTGCATATGTCACAGTTCATCTTATTGTTTGTTTTGTGAGAGTTCTGATGTATTGTCCTGTAGTCCATGGGGATGAGCTTGTCGCATACAGAGCACAGGAACTTGTCCTCACTCGCCGCCGTGCCTTCTGGTGTTTCTACTGGAGGCTCTATTGGACGAGATCTACGATACACAGAAAATTTATTATAATTATAAAGTAAATATATAAAAAAGCCAAGGTAATATGTCCCGTTTAGGAATACATGTTAAGCTAGCGGCTCACCCTCGCTTCGCTCGAGTTCGAAGTCGGGAAGAAGTCGTCAGCCTATGTGCTATTTCGGACTATAATCTATTTCTGTGCCAAATTTTAAACAGATCCGTTCTGTCGTTCTGGCGTGATTGAGTAACAAACATACATCCAAACATATAAACTTTCACATTTATAATATTCGTACTTGTGCCTTTTGTATTTATATTACACTAGCGACTCAACCTCGCTTCGCTTCGGGTTTGTCCCTAGACAAAAACAAATCTATCCCACGGGAACCGTTCATTTTCCAAGATGCCTTACTTATTAGCCTCAGTTAACTTTTTTAAAAAAAAATTAATAATTTTAAAATTTTTCAAATCGGATTAGTAGTTCCTGAGATTAGCGCGTTCAACCAAACAAACAAACAAACTCTCCAGTTTTATAATATTAGTATAGATACATATTAAACTAGCGACTTACACTAGCGTCTCTAGGTAAGCGGATTTTCTTCACAATGTCATGGGTTTTAATTATTTTGCTCTGAACCCTAATTCTTTTTCTAATATAAAAGTAGCCAAAGTTACTCCCTATAACATCTACTAGTAAAATTCCCGTCAAAATCGGACCAGCCGTTTCGGATTAACCGGAACAAACACAGACAGACGAACAGATGGACAAACAAAAAATTTAAAAATTGATTTTTACCGTCTACATATACTTTCATATGCATTTAGTAAAAAGCTGTTGTTTTGACATTACAAACAGACACTTCACATTTAATTGTATAGACGTAGCCTATGAGTTTCTCCTGTTTACTATCTATCTATATACCAAAAGTCATCCAAATCCGACAAGCCATTGCAGCGTGATTATATTAAATATATACACATAAAAACCTTCATATTTATAAAAGTAGTGCGAAGTAATTGTGTTTCATTATTTTAAAAAGGACCATAAGAACTAATGTTTATTAATGGCATAAATACCATCCATCAAAAAAGTACTAGATACACAATCCCATGCAAATGTTTTCATATTCTCTTAAAACTATCACCAATTGTGTTTAGGTAATTATTCCTATTGAAATAAATATACAACAATGTAAATTGAACCTTAAATGCAATGCTTAAAGTTGTTTTCACAAAAAAAAATATTAACAACGCGCTCAAATGTTCAAATGAGCGCTCATTCGGTGAAGACGTTTTTGGTAGCTGATTGTGTATCTAGTGCTTTTTTGATCAATAATAAATACATACTAACTTGATAGGGTCATGCATTCTTTTATGAAGTTTTAGGGACTTGCTTGTGGAGAACACGGTAGAACATATTTCACATTCAAACTTATCCGGTACAATGTAGGTGGTTCCTGAAATAAATTCTACATTCGATTATTAGCATGTAAAATTAAATATCATTACTATTTTTTATATTATTATGGAAGTTATAAACTAACTTTACCGTATATAGTTAATTGCACGGTTCTAGGGCTTAAACAACAATAAAAAAAAACTATTTGTCTATATAACCTTTAAACCTAGTAATCTCCGAAATGCTGAGCCAATTAAAATCAGACTTTCAAGGAAAATAAAAAAATCCCCGGGATAGACGGTAAAAGAAAAAAAAATGTATAAATAAAATGGTCCAAAAGTTACATAATGTATTTGTCTCACGAAAAAGATAAAAGTTTTCACAAGGTATGCGATAAGACGTCTTTTATTCAGCACGAGTGCAGTGTTTGCACGGTTAGAGATGCTGAATGGTGGTAATAAAACTGAGATTGGGATATGTACTAGAATTTTCCAGAAAACATAAAACCCAATTGCCTTTTACACCATATCATACTGGTTATGTTTTCATTCATAATATAATTTTAATAATGATATAAACTGTCCTTAACTTTGTTTAGAATTTAAATTCCGACTTCTATAAAAAATAACCCTATATTGCAATGATTAATTTTGTATCTTTTAACCAGCGACTTACCCTCGCTTCGCTTGGGTGCGTTCCTAGGTACGTTTTAATTTTTTTAAGCCTAATTCTTTTTATAAAATAAAAGTAACCTAAGTTACTCCTTATAACATCAGTTATCGGTCAGTGAAAGTTCCGTCAAAATCAGTCTAGCCGTTTCGGAGATTAGCCAGTAAAAGCAGGCAGACACGCAAAAATTTCAAAAATTATGTTTTTTTTTTAATAAGTACCGTATATAATTTCCTATACATTTATTAAAAAGCTGTTATTTTGATATACATATAATCTCATTGATATAATTTACACACGTGACTTATATAAAAAAAATCAAATACACGGAGCGACATTACGATACATAATGCAAATATATAATATTGAGAAAATATACCCATTTTTGATTTGTGTACTTTCATATGTGCACACAATGATTTTGAATTTTCGTAGGCTACAGGACATTGTGAACATGGGTACTTTACTGAAACAAATCATTTTAAACAATAATTCCACAATATATAATATGTATTCAAAATAGAGAAATTTCAATAGCTTTTAACATGGAAATAGTTTTTCATGTAGATACATTAGGTACACATGTACATTGTACATACATAAATATTAAATAATTTAAAACATATGATCATAAAACTAAAATTTTGAAAAAAACATTTTTTATAGTTGATATACCACTGCTAGACTGCACATATTATCAGCCTTATGTGATTTATTTCAATTATCAACAATATTATACACTTTTTTGTTCTTGTATAAAAAATTAAATATCTCATTAACCATATAGGCCAGGTTTTCCCAACCTTTCTTCTATTAAACCTCCTCAGATTATAAAAAATATTTCCATGGCCCCCTTTAATTTTTTTAATTATAATAAAACATATTAATTTAACAATTTTTATTTATTTTAATTTTACATTATACAAAATAAACTTTCTCTATGCCTTTCTGGTTGGTAACTATCAGATGATTAAATTTATTTTTCTTAATAATATAATTACATGTTAGAGTAATTTTAATACTTACAAACTTTACAAGGATGTTGATTGAATTCTGCCAGAGACGATACATATATATTACATGACATACAGTTGTATACCTTCATCTTTTCACCCTTTGTAGTTTGCAATTCCTTTATTACCACTTTATGGTATGGACCACTTTTTTCTAAAACAAAATTAACACACCGTTATTTATTTTCCACGCAAAAAAAAATACATTTTAAATATATACATATAAATGTTATTTATTATTCAATGACGTTTTTAATGCATCTAACCTAATAACATAAATATGAAAATATTATAAATACTTTTAATACTTATATAACTTATTTACTACTATAGTCTGTGGTATTAATTTGACAAATTAATAGAAATTACATCAACTACTGTAAGTAAATTTACAACTGGGCACGGGCCTCCCTTCAAAATGAGGGGGATCAGGCCATAATTCACCTCGCTGGCCAAGTGCGAGTTGGCGGACTTCACATGTCTTTCTTGATCATGAAAATTTGCTATGTTCTCTCAGACATGCACGTTAAAAATGATTCGCACATGAAAATGTCAGAGGCGCTAGACCCGGGATTTGAATCCACTTCACTCCGTTTCCCAAGTAAGGGCGTTAGCACTGGACTATCACTGCCCAGCCCATAAATTTTTAATGTAAACAAAACACATAAAGCATAATATATATCCATACTAATATTGTTAATGTAAAAATGTGTTTATTTGTAGTTTGTCCTTCTTTTACGTCGAAACAATGAAAGATTGGCGTGATTTTTTGTATGAAGATAGTTGGAGAGTGATTCATAGGCTTTACTTTAAATCTTGGGAGATTTTCTCATTCCCACGAGAAAACACGTTATAATACAACCCACATCAACTTATTATACCTATGTACATTCTAGAATGTACATATATATACTAATATGAAGAGGCAGTTTGTTTGTTTGAACGCGTCAATCTCAGGAACTACTAATCCAATTTGAAAAATTATTTTTGCTTTCAATAGCCGGTTTATTAGAAAGGCTATATGTCATATAATATATAGTCTATCTATTCTATACTAACTGTTAAATTGCACTCGGGGACATACCCAATCCAAGCAGGGGTAAGTCGCTAGTATATGTACATATAACTTCAAGTAAAACCTTAAAAAAAAACTACCAATAATAAAAGTTCTATTATACATTATTAAATAAAAACTTACGAATAAAAATAGCTCTAATCTATTCATATTATCATTTTTTAGATATTGATAATTACCTTCAGTAGGTTTAATATCCTTAACTACACTGTTACAAAATTTATCTATTTGTACATAGCGACGCGTTTGCCCACGCCCTTGCTTCTCCCGAGTTTCTTCTTTTAATGGAATCGCAAACTTCACGGGTTCCCTTTGCACTGCAAAAAGAATTTAACATTTTAGATAACTCCTTAACCTTACATATTATGTAAGAGTTGTATTGTTTTTTATTGTATTGTATTGTATTCTATGTATATAGATTACGAAATAGTTGAATCTTAGCCATAGGGTCTCATCGAGAACAAAAAAAAATAGTTCAAATAAATGGCAATAGATGACGTTACATGTACATGACGTTCAAATTGTGTTAAATTAACCAAAGATAAAAAAATAGATTCGAAAAAGTTAAATTATGGTTTTAAAAATTCTCTAAGTGGAAAGAAACGAAATAATGCTTGTGTTAATCAAAACGTAATTTTACTGATTATATTAAAATATCAGTAATCAGATGATGGGTTTGTAGTGTATATTTAGAGATGGCGCTTTTACTTTTTATGACTTTTGTTTATGACGGTTAAAAATTGTTAATATTACTGAAATTTCTTTAATGGTATGTAGGATGAATTTGACAATATTAACCATACATTAGTTTGTACATACTTATAAAATAAAATAGTTGAACTAACTATTTGCAGATCAACAACATCTATTGCCTATTCAAGCAACAAGAATAGCCTGAAGAATAGGCAGAATTAGTGCTGTCCAATTTCTTTGTATGAGATGAGACATATTCTGTACTAGTATAGTATTAGTATTATTATTTGATCTGTGGCTTAACTATAATTCTGGTAAATACCTTCACTAGCACCATCCTCATCAATCAAAGGTGTTTCAATTATATCCCCAGTTTCTGTTATCATTCTTCTTGATGTTTGTTTATCTGATGACTCCTCATTTGCAACTTGCTCAAATTCTATAGGGATAGTACTGTTACTGTCGTCCATGGGTTCCTATAAATCAAAATTATCCAATATATTTATTAAATGAGCAGTAAAAATCTCTCTGTTTGTCCAATATATTAATAAAAAAATGTAAATCGAATATTTTTGAAGTAAAATTAACTGAGGTATTTTATACCTCAACTACAACATCTTGATCATTGTGGTAGTTCTGTATATGTTCAAGTACAGATGAAAATGATACTCCACAAGTATTGCAACTATAGATTTCTTCTTGGCTTTTGTCAGTTTCTGTCTCTTGACTAGTCTCTAAAGTTACATTGTTCTCACTCTCTGTTTTATCTTCTGTATTTGATGTAGTTTGAGAATCTGAAATCAAAACATTTACAAAATTAGCCAGTGTGACATTTTTTGATTAGACTTTCTTTTGCCACTCCTTGCCATGCTTTTAGCAATTGAATTAAAACAAATTCTATCATTAACTAGCAATGGGTGTGTGTATCACCAATGAATCAGTTACAAGGAAATTATTGTATTTAAATGATGATGAACAACCATTATTATTATTAATTAGGTTCACCCTCGCTTCGTTTGCATTTAACCCTAAGTATGTTTTAACAGTTTGTATGGAATAGAAAGACTATATAATAGTATATCTCTGCTCCGTTCCCTGGGAAGGGCATGATGATATATAACCTATAGCCTTCCTCAATAAACGGGCTATCTAATGCAAAAAGAATTTTCAAATTAGATAAGTAGTTCCTGAGATTAGCACATTAAAAAAAACAAATAAATCTGCCTCTTAATAATATTCGTATAGTTACCTTTTAATGTGGTCAGGGATATAGTACCATCATTATTCTGTTTTGTTACAATTGCAACACCAGAATTTAAATCTGATTCTTCACTGGTCAAAATCACATAGCGACTTTCCCCATCTTCTTTCACTAACTTCAGTTCTTGAGTTTGTAAGCAAGGCTTCATAAGTTGTTTACTTAATAACTCTACATACATTTTACCTACTTCTGGGCCTTGACTATTATTAACTTTTATTGCATGGAAGGTAGATATTTGCCTTTCTATGTCATTCTCCTGATTACCATCTGTAATAACAAAAAACTAAATATTATGACTTATTATTACATAATTCATAAAGTTTTATATCTGCCAGGTGTAACTTGCATTCTTTTAAATTATATCTCCTTAATAATCTTCTAAATATAAATTTAGTGTCATATCCCCATTTTGTATCACTTACCATTATTTGAATCTAGTTTTAAATTTGTTTCAATTTGTGAGTTGTCTTCAAATATAACAGTTGTCTGATCAGGATTAATTAATGTGCAATAATCACGTTTCAAATGATCTACTAATTGTTCTAATGTCGCAAATCTTTCAGTGCATACTGGACAAATCAAATTTGAAGATATATTAAGTAAATGTTCAAAAAGTGCCTGCTTTGAATCAAAGGTATCATTGCAACAAAGAGGGCAGTAAATATTTGATTCTCCCATTCTGAGAAGTCATTAGCCTCCGACAGTAGGGCATTAAATTAATAATTTAATAAAAAAATATTAATTTTATTGATATAGGGCTTGCATTATTTTGTAAACATAAGAGCTATCACTTCAGAGTAGTTGCATGACATTTAGTTCGTATCTAAATTCTCAATACAAGTCCATTTTTGAAGAACTTCACACTAATTTCTATGAAGCAAAGCACAACACAGATATCAGACGAAGGTGAGTGATGATTTAATTCATAGCATAGACAAAAATATACAAATAGACAATAGTTTATGGTTGCGCATAGATAAAATTTAAATCCAAATCAAATACATGGAATAAAAGCAAGAATAAAAGCGGTAACCATGCGGTAACTATCAAGTTATTATTAATTGTTCAATTACAAAAAATTATGCCTGTAGATAGTTTCATCTCATTATTATGTCACGTAATTCGTATATACGGTTTATTTTTCTAAATATGAAATTTTAAAAGTCAATATTATTAGTTAGTCTGTGGCTTTGTTAAAAAATAAGACGCCATCTTGTTGAGATATCATTCAATCATTGTTGTTTTTCTTTGATAATTACATAGTGATTTAAAAGCTAAAAGTTATAAAGTAATTATTTGTATTATTACTTGAAAACCTAAGCACTAAGTACAAACGGTGCATTGTTTTGTTATAGCTAGAATTGACAAATAGTTTTTGAAATTAAGAACTTGACGCTAATTGTCTATATATGTGCAAATTAGTATTTACGCGGGTAAATTTGTTTTTTAGAAAATGATGGGAAAGAGAATGCATCATAATAGTAAAGGAAGATTAGGTAGTAAAGGCCATGATAATGGAAAACCATCTAGCCCTGGAATTTCTCCTTATAATAAACCTGCAAAAATACCAGGTGTAGTATCTGTTGGCAAAACAAAAGCTGAAATGTGTCCTATTCCATATATTAGACAACAAGACAATGCTATAAGCTTGCCCAGGTTGACTGCTGTTGCAGCTAGACCTGCTGATGAACTTATTGGGATGGATGAGTTGGATGCTTTGCAATTAGAGTTGGAGACTCTTTTGTGCAATACTGCACTTCGCATTAGATATTTTCAAGGGGAAATAGAAAGTATTG
Source organism: Argynnis bischoffii washingtonia (assembly GCA_033884665.1). NCBI lineage: Eukaryota > Metazoa > Arthropoda > Insecta > Lepidoptera > Nymphalidae > Argynnis > Argynnis bischoffii. Next base: position 8,739,814 of record CM066624.1, on the reverse strand, counting down.
ATACAAATGAGTCTAAAAGGGAGAAAAAAGGCAAAGCAGCTGGTAAACAATTACAATATTCCATGAAACGTAAATTTCCAGATGATAAGTTAGTGAAAACCAAAGATTATGCAAAAATATCAAATCAGCCAAAGGTACCAAAATTAAAACATTTTAGTAATACTTCGTCAGGTGCATCACATAACTACCTGAATGATAGTACAGTCAATTCTGATAATTCTGTCAAGTTAGAGTTATCCCAATTACCTTTACCAAAGAATAACATTCCATATAAATTTTGGAATTCAGTAGATCCCTATTGTGCACCCGTGACACTAGATGACATTAAATTTCTTGAATCTTTGCTTGTACAAAGTAGTAACACTACACTTCCACCCATTCCTCCTCTTGGTCGTCACTATTCTGAAGTTTGGGCTGATGAACACCTTGCGGAAGACCAAAATGCTTCAAATCCAAATAAACAAAAATTATCTGGAATGTCTCCTGATGCATCAAATTTAAGAAAAAAAATGGAGAAATCTTCAGATAACATGATAACTGGACCTTTGACACAAAGACTTGTGTCAGCTTTGATGGAAGAAAATGTTATGCCATATGAAATCCCTGATATTAAAATTAAGCAAACAACAAATATAAAAAATAATTATAAAAATTCTTTGACCTTAGAGAAATGTCTTAGAAAAGAGTTGGTGGAACAAGGTATATTGGATCCAGAAGATTTACCACCACTTACAAATCCAGCAGATGATGAAATATTAGCAGAAATTAAGAAATGTCAGACAGAACTGACTGCTGTTAGAAAAGAAAATTGCAGAAATCTCAAAAATCTGATTGGCTTATGCAAGCAAGAAATGATAAGACTGAATTTAAAGAAACAGCTGGATCAGGTGGATATGGAATGCATTGATACCTATAAAAAAATGGTAGCTGCTAAACAAAAGAAGCGTCCCATCACAAAAAAAGAAAAAGAGGATGCTTGGAGAGCTATAAATGAACAAATAAGACTAAATAAGGAAATTAGTAGCTTGCCTTTAACAGGTCCAAATACAAGTTAATGTGTTATACCTTATAATTAAAATCATATCTACTGCAATTATTTTAGTTTAAGAGCTTGGTTATTAAATAAAGATTACTTCAAATATAACTTTGTATTTTTTTATCTTTAACATTATATTATTTTAATTAGTTATTTGATATTCTTTATGCACTTTATTATGAACAGCACATTAGAGTAAATGAGAATGCCCATTCAGTTATTTTTTACTTTTTAGTGTCTGGACTCTGGAGATCGGTTTTTATTTTTTTTATTAGAAAGATCAATCAACACAGTTGCTAATACCTATTATCTATTGTTTTAGAAAACATTTCCGAAGTGTCTTTTTTTGGTACTAGCATGAGATTTACACATTAAATCTTGTTATTGGCTATTGTAAATAACTTTTGGAGCATATAGCTGTAAAGAATCAACTCCGTCGATTGCTATTTACTGCCCCTTAAAACGTATATTCCAAGCCAAGGGTGCATGCACACGACGTGAGACGTTATGTTATAGCCAAATGTCTTAATTGTAGTCTTCTTAAATCTGCATAGTGTGTACTGCGTGCTAGCAGTTAAATAAAAGTAATTTAAGCAATTTATTGCAACTAGTGTTCGCCTATAGTGGTCTTAATTCAACCATAACCATAATGGGGAAGATTTTTCGAAAGGAAAGCGCCACACATATCGCCTATTTACATTCAGTGTGAGGTGAAGCAATATTTCATGATATCTTTTTTGTACCTAATTTTTTGCTTTTAATGTGTTCTCATCTTCCCTGTACAGTGTATTGTACCTGGAAGTTAGACCACCTACAGGAAGAGAAGGAGAGGCGCATCCTGTGGTGGTCCTGACTCCTGACTGACTGATGGATCAACACACAGTATAAACCGCTGGTTGTAAAAACGTGAAATTTGAAAGACGTATTCCTTATATGATAAAGGCATCGGATAAAAAAAAACTAAATTCATCCCCTAAAATAGGGGATTAAAGATTGTATGAAACTCTTGTCATTCTTAATGTGAAATAGACAGAAATTGGTGTTTAACTTTAAGATAAAAAATAAGAAATATATTTATTTGTTGTTTTCGAAAGTTTAAAGGGGTAAAGAGTGTAATAAAGTTTGTATGGGCAAAGAATTATTTATGATCAGAATCATTTGAAATTTGGTACTAATGTTCTTCGATACATTAAATAAATACGTGTTTTTTAGCATTTTTTGAAATTCAAATCCATAAGGAGGTAAAATGGGGGATGAGTTAGTATGATACTTTGTAATTAATATGCAAAACAGTACAAAAAAAAACATCTGTAGACATTTTAATAAATAAATAATAATAATAAATAAATATTTTGGGACATTAACACACAGCACTATCTAGTTTCATGGTAAGCTACGAGGCCTGTGTTATGGATACCAGATAGTTGATACTCTACACATATATTGACTTTAAATACATACATATTATAAATATAAACAACCATGACTAGAGTACAAGCATTCGTGCTCATCACACAAATGATTGCCCCCAGCAGGACACGAACCCGCGACCGCTGCATAGCAAGTAGGGTATCAATATATTAGTGTATTATCTATGAGTAGGGTTACTGAGCCAAACGCATCGTCAAAATAGCTTTAAAATCACTTTCTTAAAATGACGTCCGCATACCCTTAAATATGAAGATTGTGATTTTGATAATTTTGATCGTCTTATTGTTTTAGCCCACAATTTATTCAGTTTTTATCTTTTGGGAACAAATGATATCCATTTTCTTTGCATTCTGGCACTGTACAATTTGTCATTTTAGTTAAATCTTAAATAAAATGAAAAAAAAAACCATTCACGCTATAGAGCTTTACAATAATACTGAGGACTATAGTGATTGCGACTTCTGACGGGAGAGTGGCAAAATTCTTCCCCATTGAACTTTTGAATTTTTATTGATATAGAAGTATTTAGCTACAATATCATTTTTTACAATATTTTGTTCTATTTCTCCTATTTATTTTTTAATTTTTTAAGCGTTGCAATACTAGGAGTTACAAACGTCAAATGTTTTGAACATTTGAATTTTAACGAAAAGAAACAATTTTTATTGTTCAATTTCAACCTCGGTTCTGTAAACAAATTAAGTTATAAATAAATAATGGATAATCCTTTAACACCAAATAAAATTCAGAGATTGATGCATTTAGCTGAAGACAAATCTTTTAATTTAGCAAGGCGAACACCAATAAATAACGATGATATGAAAAGGTAGGACTTAGCAAAACATACCTGTCTGAAGTTATTATTGTGTTTATCATTAAAGTGAATACTAATAATATCTTAATCTTAATTATTTAATATAGCAGTATAGCTACTAGTCATCTGGCTTTTAACAAAACAGGAACTAATTATGAGTCTTCTTCGGGAATCTTAGACTTAGAAAGAGTTGAAGGTAAGTTTTTTATATATTATAATTAATTATTGATATTATGTATAAGTTTGCATAAATGTTAAATTAATAATATATTCAAATGTAATTTTTTTAAGACAATAATTTATTTCAGGTTTTGGTGAATCTGGTATTAGTAATATATCACTTAGCAAATCAGTAAGTATTATTTATTTTAGAAACTAAATACATTCTAGATAATTCATATTTTCCTTAATTTTTTAATTTTGTTTCCAGACTGCCTTTAATCCAGGTGAAATGACAGGCAGGTCTACAGGGACCGAGGATGCTGATATAAAAGCTCTAATCGGAGCTCCCAGAGCTTTTGAAGAATATGGCAGACATTCTGTGGCTCTGGACAGTATTACTAGTAACATGGATAAACAAACATCTGAAATAAATGATATTATGAGGCATTCAATTGCTACAAATTATTCTTTTCATTCTAAGGTGTGTAATAATTTTTACAAATAATAAATAGTAGCAAATCACCCTCGCTTCACTCGGGTTTATCCTTAGGTACGTTTTGACGGTTAGTATGGAATAGATAGGACTATATTATATTATCTATACATGTAATAAAACTGTAGAGGTGGAATGTCTACATAGTAAAGAAATGCTAAAAACTGAGTCAGGGGGATGTAAGAGAACAAATCCAGATTTTTCAATTTTTTATTTCTCTGTTTGTCTGTTTGTATGGCTAATCTCCGAAACTGCTTGACCGATTTAAATGTATTTCGTATGGTACCTTATATCCCCGGTCAACATCTTAGATACCCTTCATCCTGGAAAATTAAAGAGTTCCCATGGGATAGTAAAAAACTATAGTAAAAGCTTAGTACACAAAAACTATTGATTGAATTTAAATGAAACTTTATAATAGTTTGTAGATCAGAATAACAAATAGGCTACTTTTTATCCCGGAAGATATATGGTTTCCATGGGATAGATTTGTTTTTGTTTGTCTAGAGGTGAACCCGAGCAAAGCGAGGGCGAGCCGCTAGTATGATATATAGCTTTCCTCAATAAATGGGCTATCTAATGCAAAAAGAATTTTTCAAATCACATTAGTAGTTCTTGAGATTAGTACATTCAAACAAACAAAGAAATAAACTATTTCTTTATAAAATTAGTATAGATAAATAAATATAAGATTTTGTATCATAAATTAATGTTGGTTTAAAGCCAATAGTTATAAAATATATCTAACGTTGTTGTCTGAATCTGCTTCTATATTTGAAATTCCATCTTACTCAACCCCTAAAGTGTTATTAGTGGTCTAAAGTAGGAATTGAATTAAAAGCCTCTTAAATAGTTATAATATTTTTAAATCTTAAACATGTTTAAGTCGAATTTAATGAAATATTTCTGAAGACTTATTTATCAGATGGCATATTAATAAGTAATTAACTTGTTTGCAGAGAGATCTAACCGCTGATGAAGCATCCTTAGTGATGAGAGAAGCTCCTCTCCCTATACAACATAGCACACAAGTTAACTTTCAAGACAGTATAAGGTAAGTGTCTCATATATTATATCAAAATATTACAATATAATATGCAAACTTATTCATGCCTAGTACTATGTCATAAGAATTTATTATAATTAGTATAAAAGTTATTAGTGTTTAGTATAAAAGAGAATAAATTTCTTTTAGTAAATATCAACTTTTTGTTATAATAGAGGAAAAACTTAATAAATAATTTTGGAAATTGGAACAAATATTCATACTAATATTATAAATCTGAAAGTTTGTAAGGATGGATACTTTTTTATGCCAGAATGGATAGACGGATCTGGATGATATTTGGCACAGAGATAGATTATAGTCTGGAATAGCACATAGGTTACTTTTTATCTAGAAAAATGTATCATTCGAATGAGATAGATTTGTTTTTGTTTAGGTACTCACCCTCGCTTTGCTTCGGGTACATCCCTAGTCTATATAAATAAAAATGAATGTTGGTAATCGCATAACTCAAGAATGGTTAAACTAATTCGGCTAATTTATTTTTTTGTATGTTCCTTAAGGTCCACGGAAGGTTTTAATAAAGAGGAAAAATTAACGAAAAAAAAAAATTAAGTTTATATGGCTAACGTACCTAGCGACGAACCTGAGCGAAGCGAGGCTGAGCCGCTAGTATATAATGAACTAGATGTTAACTCTTGCTTTGTTTTGGTGCATCTCTAGTGATGAATTGTTTAGGAACAAATAGACTCTTCATGAGCATACACAGAATGACTCACTAAAGAGTACAACTATTCAAAGAAACATTTATTTTTGTATAATATTAGCTAGGTACTAAATTCTTAATATTAATAATTCGGTAGCTAATATTAATACAAAACAATCCATTCCTCTTCGCACTTACAATGACATGAGAATGTTAGAAATAAACAGTCCGCATACTGTGTATTGATTGAATTATCAACTTGTAAAAATGGCACATTGTTAGTCTTCGCCTAGAGAAAAAATCTAAATCTTTCTTTACAATTTCAGGATGAGTAGCTTCAATATGTCTGTCGGAGCTTACTTTAAAAATAGATGTCCCGAATTTGGAAGAATCCTTGGTCACAGTGACAGTCCAGACAGACCTAACATTGTAGATGGTATGTATATTTTACTTATAGCTTATAATGTTTTAAGGCGAATGTATATTTATCTAAATCATGAATAGTAAATTATGGCTTTTTCAGTAGGTATGAACATCTTTTGTGTGATAGATTCTAGATAGGACAATATTAATAGGTAAAGATTTATTTTTCTTTGCAATACATATTATGTACATAATGTATAATAGAGGTAGTTATAGGGTGTCGCAGGAACACTTATGCACTCAACTATGAAACCCCGAGTGAAAACCAAACCAGCCCACATACACATAATATTAACTATATTTATAAATTTCAGTATCTTCAATTAGCTCTCAAGAAATCACTCAGGGCAATGTCAATAATAATCATACCTACAAAATTGACCAAACTTTAGATAGTGTACCGGTAAGGCAGCCTAAGACTGAAAGAACATATGAAAAAGTTGTAACTAATTTGTTTCCAACTGATGTAAATGATGTAAGCAATTTGATGCCGAAACCACAAACCATGGATGTTTCTAGAACAAAATTCGATAAGAGTGCTGTAGCTAAAGCTCCAGTAAATGTCCCACAAAAGTTGAATCAATCCAGCCATAAGTTTACATCTTCAAAACCAACTGATATATTGCTTAGAAATCTGCAGTCTTCATTACGACCAGCCACGGATGATACAGAATGTTCTACAGAGAATTCATTGAGTATTTCAAAGATTGCTGACTATTTAGGTAAAAGCTCTACTCCATTTAAATATATAAATTACATTAAATTTTTAACTAATCCACTAGTGTAAGTAAATTTGGCAAGCATCAATCTACATAATACATTACACCAGCCATCCAAATGTTATCAGACATTAACTGTCTCAGTAGTGCATTGGTTAACATGTACGGCTGAACATCTGGAGGTTCTGGGTTCGAGTTCAGACCGAAGGTTTTTCTGTTACGAAAGTCCCAGTAATAGTCCGGGGTTGGAAAGCAGCGGTGTTTCACCCCCGTGCCTCGGAGTGCACGTAATACCGTCGGTCCTACCGGTCGTGTCCGTATAACGTCCATCGGAATTTGAGAGTGTAAGCAATAGAGAGTGCAGTGCAGTCTGCGCGTATACTTGTGTTCATAATATTTTCTTGTCAATTGGCTAGTTTCAGTGAGATTGACCGCCGTGGCCGACATCGGCCGGAGGGCATCACATTACACCAAACCAAATGTTACATAATAAGAAACTATATTACATTACAATAATTTTCAATTCAATTGAATTTTCTCGTTAATGGCTTGAAAGCTCAATAATTTTAGTTCCTTAACTTTTCATACTTCAATAGCATCGATCAAAAAAGTGCACACACAATCCCACTCAAAAGTTCTCTTGAAACTGTCACCAATTGTGTTTAGGTAATTATTCCACTTGAAATAAATATATAACAATGTAAATTGAACCTTAAATGCAATGCTTAAAGTTGTTTTCACAAAAAAAATAGAAGCGCGCCTAAATGTTCAAATGAGCGTTCATTCGGTGAGGACATTTTTTGTTGCTGATTGTGTATCTAGTACTTTTTTAATCGATGTTCAATAGTTTTATAGTACCTTAAAGTTACTTAATCAATTACAGGGAAACAATCCAATGTTAGTGTGACAGATATTTTACAACTAAACAATCACACAAAGCAAGTAAATAGGAAGCAACCACTCACCGAACTGCACATGAATGTTCTGGATATTAACAAACCAAACCAAGAGATCTACGTAACACATCTAAAAGATACAAAGGAAATGGAAACAGCTAGTTCCTCTGGGACAGTTAATACTGTTATTTCATTAGATAAATTGAAAATTTCTGACGACAAAAAAGATATTCCATCAGTAATTGTCACTCGGCATTCAATAGACTCTGAAAATGTTGAAAGTGAAGATGTTAAAATGTACAGAGATTCGAGATCAACAAAAACTCCTTCAACGAAAAGTCGTTCCACCCTCAGTACTGTACAAGAAGTTACGAGTTTCAAATCTAGTGATAGTCCACTGCATTCTAGTAACGGTATGTTTATGTTGATATTAGTTAAGGTTTGCTTGTTTATTTTGTAACTCCTTTTATAGAAAATCTATAGTAATATTCTTATAATTTTAACTGTTTTCATAAAAATGTTGTTTTTAATTTTTATTTATTATATGTCAGTATCACCTGTTTTATTTGGTTTTTTTTTTTTAAATTGGGTTGTAGTAACCTTGGATGTTAGTAACTAGTAAGAGTGATCTCTTTGGCTTCATAAGTTTTGAAATCCATAATTATCATACTTATTGTAATATTTTCTTTAATAATATGTATTTATGAATCAAATATACAATATTTTCATTATATTCAGGCAGATAGAAAATATATCAAACACACCCATAGATTGTTAGTAACTTGTAGTTATTTTCAGGCGATATTTCACCATATATCCCTTCCCATAATCTAGAATATAGAGAATTAGATAAGTCAGTAGATTGGCAAGAGGTCTTACAGCAAAAACAGTCGAGGCAGCCGGGCTTTGCTAAAGGTTTGTGGGCCTCGCTTCAGCACTCAACTCATATCTAATTAATAGCTTACTAAAAACATGATTTAGATTCCAGACATTCTAATCATATTAACCGCTACACTGGCATTAATCATTCAATAACTTTTTAAATCCATAAATCACTTCTTTATAACTAACTAGTGACTCATCCTCGCTTCACTTGGGTCCCGTTCCTAGATTGATTCCCTATACAAACTACCTATATCCTTCCTATAGTTTTTAACTATCTTTTTACTTAATATCATCTGAACTGGTCCAGTAATTTCAGAGTTTATTCGGTACAAACAAACAAATAATTTCAATTAAAACAAATTCAATAATTTAAAGAAAATCTTTCCTCTTTATATTCAAGAATTAGGAACATAGTATAATTGTTTTGTATTCAGCCCTTTTTAACGTCCCACTGCAGTGTTCGGGTCATCCTTTACTACAAGGGGGATCAGGTCACAATTCACCACAATAGCCAAGTGCAGGTGGACTGAGCATGTCTCTCGAAAACTTGCTAGGTTCTCTCAGACGTGCAGATTTCCTCACGATGTTTTCCTTCGCCGTAAGACAAGTGGTAATCATGTCGGAAATGATTCGTACATGCAAATATCAGAGGTGTGAGACCCGGGATTCCCAAGCGAGCGCGTTAGCACCACTGGGCTACCACTGTTTATAATTACTAAGATTCATATATTTTTCTTGATGATTTTATGAATTTTGTCCATAATATTAAGATGTTAGTATTATATTGTGTTAATAGAGGGTTCCATTTGGCTTTGCTTTTACTTGCATTAGTTTTTTTTTTTGTTTAATATTATATTTATTACATACATACAGTTTTTGTATGGAAATTTTATATTAATAATAATTTTTGAATGTTTGCAGAGCAATGGGCTGATATAGTGGTCAGCCCTGTCGAGGGATTTGTGGGTAAGTAAAACTTGATTTTAGCTTTAATTATTACTATTCATTAATAGCGAATGTTGTTTCAATATTACGAGTTAGTGATATATATGTCACCGTTAAATTGTACTAGTGCCGCAAGATTGTAAACTGTCGAAATAAAATCTTTCGACAGTTTACAATCTCGCTAGATAGATTATAATCTAGCGGTGTTTACAATTTTACGTTGGCATATAGGTACAATGCAACGCCTCCGCCAGGATATCGTAATAATATACTTAGTCTTGGATTTTGCGCAAAACAAGGATTTTTAAACTTTGAGTGAATAGCAAAAATTACCTGTTTCACCTAAAAATTTTTCTAACAAAAGTTAATAGGATCCTCGATGTGTGTAACGAATTATCAAATACCATCGCGAAGAAACATGCGCTGCAGATTTAAACTTCGCTTAGGGTGCTCTCACTTCTATCACCTCCTTTAGACGGCACTAGAACATTTTATTATAATTACAAACAAAAAATTGTTCTACATGTTTTTGTTTAAAAAGAAATTACGTTAAAAATATTGATATAGGCTTTATTCAGAAGCAATAAAGATTAAAAAAAAAACTCTAAAACACACGCATATTCCCTATTTATCACCAACTGTACTAGATTAATGTAAAATATTATATAAACACTATTTTTTCAGGTGTAAGTACTGCAGTGGTCATATCAGTGACCACTCTAACCAACAGTTGGTTGACTGCGAAATTTGAATTCGACAATATTCCAAACAAAAATGACTTCACAATAGAACTGCCTCGTTTACCACTTCTGCTATCCCCCGGGAAAACCGAAAAGTTCCTAATACACATCACTTCTAACATAGAATTTAATTCATACTTACCATTCACTATGTACTTAAAGGACACTTCCATAGACGATGAAATTATACAGAAGGGACATATCGAGATTAGTATCAAAACGCCAACAATACAAGCGTTGTCATGCGATGGCGTCAATATTGTCAATTTTCCACCAATTCAAGAAAAATCTTCTATGACGAAATATTTTGTTCTCATAAGCGATTGTCCGGTGGATTTGCAATTAGAAATGTCAATATCTGAAGGTGATAGTATGTTTGTGATAAAATCGGTGCAAGAGATTAAAAAGAATGATGTAAATAAAGCTTTGATGGAGAGACAGGGGTCGACAGAAGATGGTCAAGTGAAGAAGACAAAGACGATTAGTAAGCAATTGTGTAGACTGAGTAGTGGTAACGCTATAAAAGTTTCCATTATATTTAATGCGCCGAAGTTATCTGAACTGGAGTTAAGTAAGTGGTTTGGGATATTATTTAAAAATACTACTATTAATATACCTACAATTTATTTAAATAATTATATTTAATTTCGCAGACGAAAGAAAAGCCACATTTAAGGGAACATTAAACGTTAATTTAATTGGAATCGACGCGATCTTGAAGAATGTTAGTCTCATCGGTACCGTCGGCAGCGTCAACCTCGTGCTGCAGGCTTCTAGCAGCAAGCTGCATCTTCTTACAAATGGTAATAAAACTTTTACGAACGATATTTTTTATATTTGATTTGCAAAGAAATAGTAGGTTTAACTTAAAAATGAGCTTTGGTTGTGCTAAACATTAATTATAATTAATTCTTTTTGCTAATATTATCCTGTGACAAATAATTTCATTGATAGTCCACATGTCAATTCATCCATATCAATCTATATATACTTATATTATAAATGTGAAAGTTTAGATGTTTGGATGGATGTTTGTTACTCAATCACACTAGAACGGCTGAACGAATCTGGATAAAATTTGGCACAGAGATAGATTAAAGTCTGAAATAGCATATAGGTTACTTTTAATCTCGGAAAAATGTACGGTTCCCGTGGGATAGATTTGTTTTTGTCTAGGGACAAAATCGTAGCGAATCCAGTGTGAACCGTTAGTTAATACATAAAAGTAAAAATATCGGTTTTTATTTTATTTACAGTAGATAACTATATATTATAATATTAATATAAAGAACTATAGAGATACTTACATTTTTTTTTACAGAAACAACAAAAATTAATTTATGCAACACTGGTACTATTGGTGGTATATGGGCTGTGAAGTTCAAGAGTAAATGTAGTAAAGATGGACAATTTCCCTTTAGAGTGTCAGCTACTAAGCTGGATATACCCCCCGGGGGAGTTAAAGAGATGAGTTTGATTTATACAGGACCATCAGATGTTTTAAGTGAAGGGTATGTATAATGTTCATGTATTATAATAATTATTATTATAATGCCCTTCGATTTATATTATGTTATATATTAGCGGCTTACCCTCGCTCCGCTCGGGTGTGTCCCTAGGTACGCGGATTTTGTTCATAATTTCATGAGATTTAAGTTTTTTGCGCGGAACCCTGATTCTTTTTCTAAAATAAAAGTAGCCTGAGTTACTCCTTGTAACATCAGCTATATGCTAGTGAAAGTCGCGTCAAAATCATCCCAGCCGTTTCGGAGATTAGCTGCAGCAAACAGACAGACAAAAATTTTAAAAATTGTATTTTTCTTATAAGTACCGTATAATATTTATCTACATAGATGTTTGGAAACCCAAGTGCACTGTATTCCTGTCGACAATTCGACACTCACGGTGGCACAGGGTTGAAACATCGCCAATTTCCCAATTCCAGGCTATACATGACGCGACTGGGACTAGTACTTAGGACCTCTGGATCTGAAGTCGCATATATTAGCCACAAAACTATTGAGACAGTCATTATTATTTCTTCTTCTTCTTCTTCTCGTGTCGAATATATATTTTATTATATTATTATACATATATACAACACGAACCCGTTTTACTACGACCCTCCACTACATACCGTGCCAAAAAACTTTTAATACTCGTTTTCATCCTAAAGTTAATCTAATCCTGGCAGTGAAAATCTCTTTAAAAGTGATCATTGACTTTTGTTATTTTGTCTAATGACCATAATAATTTTAATATCCTAAAACAAGCCTTTTTTTCAATTATGCAAAAAAAAATGTGTGTGTACTTTGTACGAATTTAAAAAGTTATACTACTTTGGCGTAACAGAATAAAAATAGCTAAAGATTTCATCCCGTATGTCAGAACTCTCTGTTTGTAAAAGGAATGTAGGTAACTTCATCATGTCGCTTTCGGCTAACTTCATTATGTCGCTTTTTAGCTGTCAGTGTGCGCGCGCATCGTAAAAATTTTACCCTCATAATATTTTCCAAACGTGCCAAGAACAGTATAACTTCAAAAATGTCTATATCGTCAGTATGAGATTAACTGGAAATATTGTTTTAATTACAGAACATTAATATTAGAAGACACAGCAACCGGGAACATAACGACTATCGACATAGTAGGAGGTTCAGACAAGCCGAAGACTTTCCCGATAAAAACCAACTTCAACAATATGTCATGGGTCAGAGCCGGGAGAAAAGAGCTCAGTTTAAAGAATTCCACGAACAAAAAGGTCCAGATTCGATGCCAGATTGTTGGCGAGGGTTTTAAAATAGACGCTCCTGGGTCCGAAATGAGAGGCACATTTATATTGTCTTTCGGTCCGTGTGAATGCAGACCATTGCCGATTTTATTCTCGCCTAACTCCTGTATGCCATATGCGGCTGCTTTACATCTGGTGTTCGATAAAAGCAACGAATTTTCTAGAAAGGTAAAGAATGAATTTATTTGTTGTTAAATCAGTAGATGCGATTAACATGTAATCTTTACCTTAAAAATAAGAAGTGCAGTGAATATGGCTTTTTTCGAACTAACATAAGATTAGATTTTAAATACGATATTATGCTTTATAATTAAACAAGCTTGATTCCCCATACAAACTCACCCCCAATTTTCACCCCCTTAAGGGATGATTTCAGGGATAAAAACTATTCTATGTCCTTCCCAGGGTCTCAAATTATCTTCTTACTTGGTGATGCTTAAACCGCAATAGTTTCTATATATCTATCTATTCATCTACTTATGTATCTACAACCAGTAACAAGTAGACTTACAAAAATAGTATATTTGGCCACACGCGGAATACCGAATATTGGGCTTTTTAGCCGAATAGCCGAATATCAGGTAAAAGTATTCGATCAGCGCGTGGCGGGAAAACTTGTATCGAAGTGTTTGTTTCTTGTTTGGCGCCAGGGAGTAGTATTTACTCAGAGCGTCTTTTCTCTGAGGCTGGCATTGTCCATCAATAGAAAAGGAGTAAATTACTGCCTGAAAATGAATATATTATTATAGAATAAATATTTTCATATAACAATTATATAATTACAACACATTACTTAAGTATTTTTAGTATTCGGCCCAGTATTATCTAGATATTCGGTTTTCGGACAAATAATAGCTGAATATACGTTGCAAGTCTAGTAACAAGTGTAAGACCGCGCGTACTTTGGACACGAATTTGTATCGTACTTAAACGTATGATCGTGGTTGTACGAATTTAGTGCGCACATTGAATACGTTTTTCTCTTTATTTTTTACGCACGAAAGTGTTTTTAAATCCCTACAAGTTCGGATTGATTTCTGACGTACACGTACGACTAACTTGCACCCAGTCTGCGCGCCACCATAATACTTGGATGGTCAGGATCATTAAAATTAGTCATATATATATCAGTAAAATTCGGACGAAAGCGTATCCAAAGTGCGCGCGGCCTAAAGGTGGCTTTTTACGGCGCGTGATATCACGAGTCGCGTCGCGCCGAGTCGATTTGTACATACAAATACGCGCCACGGGCGAGCCGGCGCCACCCGTTTTCACGGCGCGGCGCGCGTTGAAGTTACCGACATTTCGCGGATCGAACTCGCCTGCCCGAGTCACGCCGAGTCACTGCCTTCACACGGCGCGTGGCTTGAGCGGGCGCGGCGCGACTCGTAATATCACGTGCCTTGAGAAGCGAGCATAAGACAGTTGTGATGTGCGCAGGTGAAGCTGCACGGGTGCGCGGGCGGCGGCGGCGCGCGCTGGGCGGGCCTGGTGACGTACGGGCGCACGGCGCTGCTGCGCGCGCCGCCCCGCGCGCCGCTCGACCTCGCGCTCTACAACAAGGCGCCCGCGCCCGTCTTCGTCTGCGCCACCGTGCAGTTCAATTGTACGTATGTAGCGCTATTTGTTATTATTTATAAGTTATAAGTCTAGTCAGCATTTTTTAATCAGCTATTTAAAAAATTTATGAAAGTAACGTGGGACACCCGAAAGGAATGTGTTCTTTCGTTATCTGCCCTTGGCTCATAAATTACTTTATAAAATTGTTACGACTACTAGATATCATAATCGAACAATGTACACTGTACATGTTGCTGCATGTGTGCTCGTCGAAGAAAGGTCCACACCAGAATATTTTACATTCCTTGACACATATGATCGCCTGGAACTTATGATTACGTCATAATATGTACTCTTAGTAATTAATAAAACCAGCTAAGTGCGAGTCGGTGCGTAAAAACGGCAAAAATGAATGAATGAATGAATACTTTATTGCACACCACACAAGAAATAAAAAAAAAGAGTAAAAGATATAACAAAAAAAAAATGTTATGTCTGTTGTACGGGAGCCCCCCTTAATTTGTTTTATTTTAATTTAATTATTTATTTTTAAAGTGAACATATAACTAAATATTCTGTGAATATTTCAAGCGTCTACCTGTTGCCGTTATAAATATGAAGCTAAAACGAGCAAAAAAAATCACGTTTGTTGTATGGGAGCCCCCTTAAATATTTATCTTATTCTCTATTTTAGTATTTGTTGTTATAGCGGCAACAGAAATACATCATCTGTTAAAATTTCAACTGTCTAATTATCACGGTTCATGAGATACAGCCTGGTGACAGACGGACAGCGAAGTCTTAGTAATAGGGTCCCGTTTTACCCTTTGTGTACGGAACTCTAAAAATATCGTGACGGTTACTTTTGTCACTTTTTCCGTCTAGCTCTTGTTCACTAAGTGTGCTGAGTATATAGAGCGATAAGAAACTTCGTTTCAAACAAATTAAAACTTACATTTATTTATTCTAAGTTGAATAATGTGATCAGACATCGATGTACTTCTGTTCATTAATAATGACAAATCGTTTATTATTGGCTCTCACCAATGCAAAATTTTAAATTAGGTACAAACTATTTAAAGTATGTGTTTACTAATCAAAAAATTAAATGTGCTGTATGCGCACTATATTATGTGATGCACTACTTTGAGCTTTATTAACTACCTACTAAATGCCACTTTTTTATGTTGGGAAATGCATTTACGCATACCACTTGTAGACATACAGGTGTTTATGTGGGACTCACCTGCTAGAAAAGTCAATAATACCCACTAAAACCCAACAAAACCTCCGTCATCTTAATGGGGTGTCGCAGGATCGCTTACGCACTCAACTATGACGCGCCAACGGCAGGTCTGCCGAAGCAGACCGAAACAACTACAGGGTTGCCCCACAGTCCACTCTGCTATCAGAGAAGTGCCAGGAGCAACCCGCATGGTACACCGCCCACCGAAGTGGGCCACCTCCCTATGCGTTTCTTGGCTTCGCGTCCAGCTGAACTAACTGCCGGACGCTACTGAGCCCCCCCACCACGACAAGGTGAACGCACGTTGGGGGAGACCTACTAAATGCCGCTGGACCTCACGCTATACAACAAGGCCGCTGCGCATGTATTTGTTTACACGCGAGTACATTTTAAGTCAACGACCTCCGTGTATCGTAAGAGGACTTATAAGACTATTTCACTACCAGTGCCACCAGTACAAATTCATTTTCGACGAGAAGTTCCTGTTGGGCGTGCATCCATTATTATGGGATATTAATGATTGTGTCATTATATAAATAAAAAAAAAATAAAACATGGCTTTCAGAGTAATATAGGTTCCTGTCAAACGAGGCAATGCTATTTTGTTTATCTAAATTAATAAAAAAAAAAATGCTTGCAGTACAATACAGGTTCCTGTCAGAGGAGGCAGTACTGCTGGGCGCGCGGCGCGTGGTGCCGCGGCGCGCGCAGCACGTGCTGTCGCTGCGCGTGCCGTGGCCGCGCCTGGAGCGCCGCGCGCGCGCCGGCGACGCCTGCGCGCTGGCCGCCGTGCACGTGCTCACCGCGCCCGAGGTCACCCGCAGGCGGATACTGAGGTGAGGTGAAGGAGGGGAACGAGGAACATCTGTATAGGCCTTAACGGGACTTTAAATAAAGTAGTGGACTGTATGTAAATTACGTATAATAAATTGATCGTATATAAGGATGTACGTAATCCAGCGCGCAGGCAGGCGATGTGGCCGCGGTGAGATGCGCTCGCAGCGGGCCAAGTTCTCCGCCCGCGCAACGCATACGTCACGCGCCCTGTGTGAGGGAGACGCGCCGACACATCTTTGTAATCACACCGGAATATACGGCTCATAATTTTATAGGTTTAAATTTAATTGTTTGGAACTCGTCAAACGTATCATATGAGCCCAAACTAAGTTTACTAGTGGCCATTGAAGAGTATCACTATTCACCTCCTGGCTCCACCATCAGATCAGCTCTAAGATACAAAATTATAATATTGTCATCAAACTACATATGCGTACATACAAAGTTTACTTACGATACGACAATTAGAAGTAGGATAAAATTGAGTTTCATGATTTGGTTACATAGTTACGAGTGATGGTAATTCTTATACTTTGAAATTGTTTCTTATAGATTGGTTTCATTCGATTTTACATAGAATGAATACAAAAAAATATACAAATTGTACCATAAATATATATCAATATTTATGTATGAATTTACTATGACAATTGTGTGCAATACTCGATTTTGCGATAGAGAAAATAATTTATAGGACATAAGGAATACAATTTTTACATAAGACAACTCTTTACTTGAGTAGAACTCTTATATCTTCGTTAATTCTTGAATGTTTTCGAAGAATATTATGCAAAAAAAATCATTGAAACCAAAAATTTAAATGAATTATTTATTTTAAAAATCAGTGGGCCACCTCATAATGTTCAGTATTTTTTTTTATTTCAATTTTGTTTTTTTATAAGCTACAAATTTTACCCCCAAACTTAAAAAAAAATAATTTTCGCTCCACCCTACCTCGTATGTATGTTTTACTAGCGTATAGTTAGTTAGAAGGAGGTGAAAATGGGGATGAAATTTTGTATGGAGAATTAACCTAGGGACGAACCCGAGCGAAGCGACGGTGAGTCGCTAGTATTAGTATAGATTTGAGACATTTTTTTTAAAGCTATTATAAATAAAACATTTTTCTAATAGAATACTCAAAGACGAAACTACCGGAGAGTTGGACCTGTCTTTATTACCCGACCATTTGAGGGTGCTGGCTGAACCCTTGGAAGGAGAAGATCCTGCTATTGACACATATTTGGAAAATTTCAGTGAAACTAAGGTAAAATTAAGTTTTGATGGCACTTTACAATAATATTAAATATTTGTGGTTAGGTAATTACAGTAAATTTGTATTAGGTAATATACTAAATATTGAACTAGAATGGACTTTAAGATATAAATATTCAATTATTTTATTGTATGTTTGCATGTGTTGTTTTTACATATTTAATTGACACGTTCCTATGAATTTTCCGATGATTTTTGTTAAAACTTTAAATTTGTTTATTTTTGTCTTGAGAATAAAATAAAAAGATGATTTAAACAAAACTATCCTTTCGAATTTTTGCAAATTTACCTTAATTTTTGGTTTCGGACGTTTCAAATGCTTTACAGCAATCATGATCTAAGAAAGTATTATGAAAAGACAACTTTGTTCCCCAGGCATCACTCAATGAGCTGATCGAAAGTATACACGAGCTGACGGCGCAGATCGACGTGCCGCAGGACTTTGAGGAAGACAACACTATACTTATAAGCGATGATACAGTGGTCGAGCACCACACTCTATGTGATTAATATCAATGTCCAGTCTACCTTACATAGGGAAAAGCTGAACAATGTGTAATACACCTTATATGGTATTACATACGGTACAATTTACATTGCTTAACATGATTCATCTTATCGATATTCGTATTTTCGAAACTGTGTAAATGCGCTTTTATTTATAAGATCTGGCTGGTTGGGTAGTATTGTTTTTCAATGTATGAGTATGATGTATGAACTTGAGCCATACTTAAGCTGGTAGGACAGGTTTTATTTTAAATTTTATTTCTTAATTTAATTATAGCTGTATATGTACTTAAAATAATTTATTTTTCCGTCCTCATGCTATTAGTTTCCAAGGCAAAAAAATATAGCGTTTAAGTAAAACCAGTGACGTTGCCTTCGAATTGAACTTCAGTTTTTCATTATTTAATCTATTATAATTTTAATGTGATGTAATGGATGTAATGTAATCTTAACATATACTTTAATTAAATATAAATATATAACAATAAAAAGCGTTTTTATTTCATATTATTTATTATTTTCTTAACCAGTATATTTATTCCAATCGTTTTCCTATTTTTTTTAATCATTGTATCTAAGAGATTCCACTGCCAACGCAGTTGTCTGTTAGAAATGACTTTTTAAAAATATTGCCTACTACTTATAAAACTAAAATGCATTTCACTTATAATAAAAGTCATTAAACGCCGCAAAAATTATATTTATATACAAGACTAAAATCTGACGGTTTATAAAATTAAAATCGATATTTTCACTAATCATTAATCATATTTGCCCTTTCGAACGAGCCCCTACTCGATTAGGAATAAATTAACACTAATTTGGGCGTAAAACAATACATCGAAAGTAAGGTATCCGGGGGCTTATTCTAAAGGAGCGCATCAACAATACATCGAGCTTGGTGTATTTTATGTTACCATGATTATATTCTCTTACACAACGAAAATATTCGATCACGCCATATTACATTCGCTCAGCTCTCGTTCATTTCATTCACTCGCGTCCATTCGCACCTCTCATTTGGCAGTTTATCATAGTTACTTCACACATGTCGATTTTCACATAAAACTCGTTCTATTCAAAATAATATGCCCTCTTGCGCTCGAGCCCTGCGCTATGTAATACGAAGTGTCAAAGCTAGAGTGAGATGTGAATATCGACAGCATATAAGAGCTCCACACGATGTCTACATGCCATACATTCTACATATGAAAAAAAAAATCTTATCGAAATGGAAGTACTTATATTTTACATTGATTCGATATAACTAATTTGCGTTAAAAATGGCTGACATATTCGTTAGAAAACAGTGCCCTGAAAATACTATTCTCATAATTTATTGCGTTACACCTAATAATCTAATGTCACCGAAGAAGACAAAGAGGAGATAAGGAGAGAATATTTAGAAATGGGGTTAAGATTTCTCACAATTCTCGAGTGAACATTCATAATTCATATATCCAAAGAAAATGCGTGTCATAGATATATACATCACACAATCACACGTTTTTACAATAGGAATTAAGATTCTAAATTAAAAAAAAAAAACAGTCACTTAATGAACTATAAAATAGTATGTAAGATTGCCAACGATACACTGGCCTAGGGCGCGAGCCGTCCGTCGAGACAACGGCTCGGAATTATGTATAAGTTGCTGTTGATCTTCTAAAATATTTCTTAACGAGTTAAATACGATCCATCGCCGTATTCTATAAGAGATCAATATGGCTTTAAAAACGTGCGGCTTGCATACAGATCGAAGTTAACACAAATTTTGGTAATGATTTACTGCCACGCCTTACTTATAAATATTATCGTATATAAATTGTCCATAAAACGATAATATCGGTAACGGAAATAGTACCATATTCGCCCACCACTACAGCTTCACATATTTCATTAAAATAATAAAGCCCAAACACAACAAGACACCTTCGAACTTTACAATCAATGTGCTTTATCCTCGGAGGTAGACGATTACAAATGATAAAAATAATTTCATATATATTCATCATTATTAATATATTAGTTACATATTATGACATAATAATAATCTTAGTATATAACTAATTATCCAATGATAGTAAAAAAATCGTTCATATTCGTCCACCCGGTTGATTATATATTATAATATAATTTAAAATGCGAATGATGAATAACATTTGACAATGGTGATGCATAAACACATAAATATCACAGATAGTGTAAAAATAAAAAATAAATGTATCCGAATTGGAAATACGGTGAATGTGTCAAATAAAAACAAGTAACACGACCATACACGAACTAGGAGAGTTGTAACTCCAGTAACTTACTCAGCATTTTTTATAATCTCTATACATTCTAGTAGAGCTAGTCAATTTTTATAAGTTTTGTACGATTTTGTTAGATTATAATTTAAAGTAGCATTAAGAGGATTGTGAAGCTAAATAAAAAAAGTAAATTTCCATACAAAAAGCGATAACGTTTTCCCCCCCATTAACATAGTCTAATTTTCATAATTTTTGGAAATGTTGTAGATATAATGAAAAACTAGGTCCGTACGTTTTTATTTTAAAGAAATATTGCGTATGATAGAAGTTATTAGCATCTAAATATCTGTATTTTTGACGTAAAAACTTCCTCGAGCGTTTTTATTTTTTTATAATTAAACTAAACTGAATTACTAAAAAAGGAAAACGTACAGACCTAGATTAAGGTGTACTGAATCTAATGAAACCAAAATTGTCTCATTTCGTAAATGTTTAGGGGGGTAAAAACGTTATCGCCCAAAACAATATTTCAAACAGGAATGTAGGTAATTGCCTCTAAGATTTGCAACTCTCTCTATCGCACCATAAGGGTTGGCAAAGCGAGCGATATGAAACAGATAGCATTTTCTTAAAAACCTACTCGCGCCGTGTATCGGCACTTCACAATCCTCTTAATTTGAGAGCTTGTAGATAACAGCTACTTGTGAATAGTAAAAAGGATTTATGATAAAAAAATAAGGTGATAGGATATTAACAGTAGTTAGATGTTCTAGAATGTTCTAGAATGTTCTACAATGTTCCGTTACTTCCTTCTTCATTACAGAATGTAAAGTTGGAATTGTGTCATAAATGTTTCGCTCAAATCGTTGTGAGAAGCATCGCGTGATCTAATTCTAGCTAATTTTCATTACTTGCTTAATTGGTTTCTTGCGCGTAAGTTTGTTAGTATTGCTGTCTATGGAAGGCTTGAAAGTATAAATGATACGATTCATATGTCGTTGAAATCGCACTACAAATCCGCTGCTATCTGCATAACATTTGCTATAAAATGCAAAAGGCTTGAAAGTCACATGTTTGTAAGCGCGTTTCATATCCTCATTCTGATTGAATCGCACGATACATCTTTGCACGATTGTCACGTTGCGTGTGCGTTGCACATCCCTAGTCTGTTTGAATCGCTTTATATATCTATGTGGCGATCCATCGTGCGGCGTGAGTGTTGCGTGTGTGGGCGGGCGTGAGGGCGGCGAGGGCGGGCAGGGCGGCTAGGGCGCGCGGTACAGCAGGTAGGCGGTGAGGGCGGGCGGCAGCGCGAGGCGCGAGGCGGCAGCGCGGAGGCGAGCGCGCCCTACGCGCTGTCTGATCACGCGTCTGCATAACTCCATTAATGGGAGAGGTTCCGCTGTAATATAAAAAAAATAGCCTTAATATATAACTTTGATTCCATATTTGTATAATATATACGGAAGAACAAAAAAGGAACACAAATTTTTATCTTTGTGACTGACTACATATATTATAGATATGATAATGAAAATTTAATGAAAGTTGTTGCCATGTATGTGGAATATTAATATGTAATATAATAATATCCAGAAAAAGATTTAACAGTTTATGGTAAACTTTATAGTATATTCGACATTTTCTTTTTTACTGAACAGTTCTATAATCGCATTAATATTATAAATGTGAAAGTTTGGATGGATGGGCGTTTGTTACTCAATCACGCCAGAACTAAATTTGGCACACAGATAATTTATAGTCTGGGATAGCAAATATGTTACTTTTTATCCCGGAAAAATGTACGATTCCCGTGGGATAGATAGATTAGATTTTCACGTTCACTTTAAAACCATATATCTAAAATTATAATCTTTCGTAAGAGCTATAATGCTGTCCTTCATCTAACAAATTGTCTATGCGTGAAGTTAATTTATACATTATGTACGTTTACCAGTGTTCGAAAATGTATGATAATTACGTTATCCTATAATGATCAAACACTTAAAAAGCTAGCCTTAAGTAAATGGTAGTTAGTATCTGTCAACATTTACATTGGAAGCAAATAGTTTGATTGCTCAAATTATACACATTTAATCTAACCTTAAAGTTTTATTTAACATTAAACATGATCTATTACTTTTTGTTTATTACTACTCATCGAGTATAAAATTTAATATTAATAATAATGTACAGTAAATCAACTACCATATTAGTTAATTAAATTAATAATTATAACTGGAAGGAATATCATTCATAGTATATTGGCAAATTAAAATATTTTTTATTGTATTTATCCTATTCACTTATATTTGTGTTCAATGACAAATATCATTTCGAAGTTCGAACCCTGACATTTAAACACAACCAATTACCAATTTCAATACATACAAAGCATAATATATAAAAGTCCTCTAAACCGATTCGGCCACGGGTGCTAATCTTACTGAGACTATACAGAAGATATAATAGTTTACGCGCACAAACAAAACGTGACCTCTCTGTTCTTACTCTCAACTCTAGTGGGACGACAAATCGACTAAACCGGTAAGAAATCAGGCGCTTTTAATAATTAATTATCCTTTTGGGCGGCTCCCCATTAAGACAGAAAAGGTTCTGTTAGGTTTCAGTGTGTAGTTCCGGCATCCTCCGTTAAGTCCCACATAATCACCTGTCTTGCGATATGCCTAATGCCTTTGACGACACGTTTGGCTCAGTTTTTAGTGACCCTACTTGCTATGCCAGCGGTCGCAGGTTCGAGTACCGCTAGGGGCATTTGTGTGATAAGCACGAATGTTAGTACTCCGATCATGGGTATTTATATTTATAATATGTATGTATTTAAAGTTATATATCAGTAGTATATCGACTATCTAGTATCTGGTATCCATAACACAAGCTTCGTAGCTTACCATGGAACTAGATGGTGCTGTTCGTAGCTTACCGTGGAACTAGATTGTGCTGTGTGTTAATGTCCCAACATATTTAATTATTTATATTCAAATACATTTCCCAATGTCAAAAAATTAAGGAGGATTAATATAAAAGTGTACTCACGATCAAGTCCACCAATATACTTCATAGTGATCTCAGCGTGTCCCCACACTGCGGAGACTATCGGGTAGAGGGTCTTCCCGCGCAGGCCGCGCGCCGCCACGCCGAGGTAGCGCCCGTCCGCGCAGAAGGCCAGCGTGCCCTCGTCCATGTCCAGCACCACGAGCAGGCGGTCCGGCACGAGGAACTGCTCGTCCGGCCGCAGCAACGCCGGGTACGTGGTACCGCTACCGCCTGTACCTTTCGCGTTGTGGAATACCTGGAATTGATCAAGTACAATTTTGTATTTCTGTTAGATACAATAAAATATTATAGTCCATATATTATAAATGTGAACGTGTGTTTGTTTATTTGTTTTTGTCCTTCATTCATGTCGAAATAGAGTGTGTGTAGAGGGAGTTGGAAGGCAGAAGAGTGACATAGGCTATTTTTTAACGCGGGAAATCACCTCATCACCAAAGGAAAACATGTTATAACTTATAATACAACTCAAAAAATTAATTATGATCAGAATGACTGGAAGTTTGGTATTAAATATTAATGCCCTTCAATACAATAATTAAATAAATACGTGTTTTAGCATTTTCTGAAATTCATACCATAAGGGGGTAAAATAGGGGATGAAATTCGTTATGAAACCTACATTTTTTTTGTAATTTAGCGCGAGCAAAGTCGCGGGTTCTGCTAGTGATAAATAGATCGGTTTTAAGAGCAAATGATGACGTTATAATCGTTTCTGGAAGTGAATGGAGATATGAGGGGTAGGATTACTTGCTGTAAATGCGCAATCGCCCAATAATCAATATATATATTTTGGGATTCTACCCATTAACAACTTTGTTTATATATCTTTATCTAGGTATGACAGTAAAGGTTAGTTGCCTGTAATCTTTTTAATTTTTTTAAAACGCCTTTAATACCTGTTCCCTATAACCTTATTGAAACTTTTGTGCAATGTAGAAGATCCCACATACATATGCACCACATTGATAAGTTATATTTGTACTTATAATATATTTAGAATTTGCCATCGACTGATTCAAATGAATAAATTTAACCAATGTTCAAGTTTACTAAGATGTTGAGCTCTTTATGTGAAAACTAGAATTTAAATAGACAAGACATAAACATTTCATTATTTTGGCGCGCTTTTCTTTGTGGAGTGGAGTAGACAAAGAAAACCTAATGACATATAACTTTATTCAGCTCTTCCTATAATTAGACGCTGCAATGATGCGTCATGGGCTCATGGGTGGCATCACAATACAATGTTTTACTCAACCAGACCGGGAGAAACATCGCAACAAGATCGATATCCCTATTCATAATATTGATTAATTATAAAACCGCGAAAATGTATAGTTAAATATTGTTAACTGTATTTTTTCTTGATTTGGGTCAATTCAATTAAAATAGTAGAAAACAAAACATTGCTAATTTAAACATACTAATATTTTAAATTTGAATTTATACTATAGAACTAATATAATATAAATACAATAGTTAGTCCTCCACGGTAAAACAGCTGGTCAGATTTGGACGAAATTTACTATAGAAATAGACTATGACCTGGATTATCACATAAGCTTATTATTAGGCACCTAGGGAAGCATCAGAGCAAAGATTACTGAGTCGCTAGTCAACGCAAGTCAAGTAAATACTCTAATCTATGTAGAGACTTTTACACAGACACTAACCTTATTTCTGCCCAAATCCCATCCCCAACTCTGATCGGTCGCGCCGACGAGGCTCTGATAGCCGACCGAGTGCAGCGGCGCGTGCGACGTCGCCACGCCGACCACCGCGTGCGTGCCGCGCTGCCGCGCCGGCCACACCACCTCCCAGCAGTGCAGGCCGCGCGAGTAGCCCACGCGCCCGCGGATGCAGTCCGTGCTCTGGGCCACCGGGTGCCGGTGGAATGTTAACGCATCTTCCTCTTTTACGAATATATTTAACGACCTGGAATTACGACATGTTTCATTTTTAATAGAGCATAATATATAAATTATATTACATTCATTTTAACTAAATAAATTATATTACATATATTAAAACTAAATACGCCCTAACTATAATGACTCGTACTATTTCAATCAAGATTTATTGTTTAACACGAGGCAGCATCTCTATATGATAATAAAATAAATATTATGCGTGTCTTGACGGCAGCAATACCTCTTTGAATTGCTATAGTTATGCGTTGAGCAAAATAGATGCCAGGCAAGTTCACTTGTTGTCTCATGGAGTCACCAGTTATCTCATGAAGGAGGTAAGTTATTAAAGCTCCGGTTTCTGAGCTTCGTGAGCATAATCTCTCTACTAATATAGATAAAGTTACTATATATTATGATGTAGATGTTATGAAATATGGCAATGTGATATAACAGATAAAAAGGGCATTAGAGCAGATAAAGATTTATTAGTGTTACCAATCTTTAATTAATAATATCACTAAAACTAGTAGAATGTAATTATTAATTAATTATTATGTTTGTGCAAATATAATATATTCTAAAATATTAAATATATTCCAAGAATTAAAAATTTTGTTATAATTTATAATAAATTCAGTTTATTTTAATATTTAAATTAAGAAAAGAAGTATAGCTAAATAATACGCAAGTTACTAGTAATATAAGTACTGCAGTACACCTGTTGTATAAAAATATTAGTACTTCCTTAGATCTACACGAATATTTGACATTTCAAATAAAACTATCTTTTCGGATTATTTCGCGGATTTATTTGGATTTTTGGTTCCCGAGGTTTCGAATCCTTTACAAGCAATCGTGATCACGGAGAGACTAAGGTTTTAGATGTCTCAAAGGCATTATATACTTGTTACAGACAGTGCCTACCCACAATTTACGTAAAATATATGAAAAATATTTCAAGATGATAATGGTTACACAATTGTTCTTTTGATCTAGGATGGCCTTTATATCCATAATAAGGTATGCACTCGTACTTAAAAATGGCATAATGTGACGTCAGGGTTGTTTTAAAGATTTTAATTAGAAAACCTATTGACCTGTAGTTTTATTAATGTAATAACCTTGTTGCGTCAAATACGTACGACTTGATTCAATTTACTCCGAAAATGGCAAACAACAAGGACATCTCTGCGAAGGTTAACAAGCCATAGGATTGCTTTTACAACTAGTTTTTGTCAATAATCGGCAACAATCCTATTTGAAATCCTCGTGTCTCTAATTTAATAAGATTATATATACAATATACATATATCTATATATATTTGGATATTTTGACATTAACCGATTAAACTGACGATTAAGTCAATTAAGTCTAATTAAAGATTTTACTATGGTAATTCAGATACGAGTACTTCCTTGATTCAATTATGTTGTTCCTAATATTTTTAAGCGCCGTGTTATTAGATTATGACCTTAGCTGTCATATAATACTTATACTTATTACTTTGAGTATAATATCATAAAAAATAAGAAATATGCACATAATTGTGATTTTAGTATGTATCTCTAAAATATTTAAGTGATAAAGATATAATCAGACTACTATTATATATGCCAAAGTTTGTAACTTTTTTATTTGAAATAAAGGATGGCTGGAAGGATTCGGATGAAATTATGTACGTCACGCACGCACACAATAATATTTTTAATAACATAGTGGACATTGCCGGTACCACACATGACACCATAATAACGTAAATGCACAATATGTTTATTTATATTATCAATTAATTATCAACAAACCTGTCATCTGGATTCCACGCGTGCTTGAGCTGCGTATCTGGGTGCGCGGGCGGCGCGTCGAGCAACGCGTCGAGGCGCGCCGGCCGCGGCGGCTCGGGGGCCAGCTCGCGCGCCACTACCGCCTTGAAGGGCGCCGTGCACTCGCGCGACACCGACTTGACACCGCCGGAGAGCTTTTGCCCCATGTTCATGCCCCTGCAGCGAGTGCGGGCGCGCTTCGGCAGCGCCTTGAGGCCGCTGCGACGAGCCTCGTCCGCGCCGCCGCCCCCGCCCCCGCCCCCGCCCCTCACTGAGCGCACCCCGCTCTTGTACCTGCAATACAAACATAACATACACATTACATTCATTATTCATACAGATTATAAGTTTGTACTTATATTTGTACTCCTCGCGCTGAAATAGCTGAACGGATTTGATGAAATTCAGTACACTACACAGATAGATAGTGACCTGAAGTAACACTAGCTACTATTAGGCATCCAAAGAAGCACCCGAGCGAAGCTAGGCTGTCAGTAGTTGTTTATAAATATTAAATACTTTAACATTTTAAAATCTCAATATAATACAAGCTCAGCATCCGTTACTGCTTGTAACAATCAACAACATTATCTATAACAGCATCGTTTGAGTCACGAATCAGTAATTGCGCAATATAACGTAATTGTTGTGCATTACGTTAGTTACTTCATTTCTTTGGTCGTGAAACTGGTTACAAAGTGTTTAGAATGGTTGCGATTTCATCACAGCAGCAGATGCCAACGGGCGTCGGCGGCGGCGTGGTGGCATAGAACGCGCATCTTATGTAACGCAACGACCGTATAACCGTGAAAGTCGCCGCTCAAAAGCCAAGGTTAACATGGCCCTGGAGCCTCGTTCTAACACACGCAAATGTTGTCTATATGACCGCATCTATCCAACTTTTAATATAATGTATCTATTTGTTTTTTCCTCGGCCATGATGTCATGTAATTGAGCTGTAAAGTTAAAGCTTGTAGGTGACTCGACTATTTAGTCAAGATAAGGATGCCATGTCAATTTAAATGAAAAGGACAATTAATAATTATTATTTGATAGGGCCTTTATTGTAAGATGTTTGATGGGAAGGGACGACGAGAAGGCTCGCCAGCTACAAGGCCGTCTGCCTTTCCGTCGCCTATAGCGGTGGTATAACAAAAGCGGGAAGTGAAAGGTAGTGAATGTGTCCCCTCCCGTCGTGTCACCTCCGACCGTTGTAACCTTTTCATCAGCTAAACTGTGCCATTATTTTCATAAATTAAGACTTTCGAAAAATCAATATTTATCTTCCATGTTGATGAATATCAACTTTATTTTCTCTCTCGAACAAATGTAGCTAGCTAGGTATATTTATTACATTTAATTTCTCTTCGATGTCAAATATCTTTTAAAATGTCTCACAAGCATAATTAATTATACCGTACATTTGTAATGAAAAATTAGATGAAGAGCAGAAACTTTATAAGTCATGTCATGTGCAAAATAAGAGCTCATATCACGTGATAAATCACATGTGACGCTGTCTGCATGGAACTACATTATGTGTTTAAATTCTATATAGGATTAAACTTTACTATGTTTACTAATAAAATTAACATTAGACAGTGTGGATCTTGAAACACATCGTTTTTCAATCATACGATATTTATTTTTAGTTGTAATGTGGGAAGCTAACAGTCAGAATACCTTGAGCTACGGTAGCCGGCAACAGATAAAAATCAAAATGCAAATAATTGTTAAAAAATATAAAAATAAATATAAGACCAAGTGTGATTGTGTTCAGCATAACCGTTCACGCTCGGTGAGAGGTGAATGGAATTGAATGTTGCTAGGCCGACTACATTAGCGTGTGCCAGCGCGCCCGAACAATGAACTAGACAAATGACGTATTTCCAATAAAGCCTGGCATTAAAAATGTACCCTGTTCTAAGCGTGATAAACGTTGCCATTTTAAGAAGAGACGGAATGAAATAAAACAAATGACTATAAGCGTAAAACAGTAACATTGTTTATTCCTTGTATAGTTGATTTTTATTATTAACTATGTTGACAAGCGAATTTATGTTTTCCTGGACCAGTAGTAATAGTTATGTATTGCGTGTTGAAAGGGAACAGAGTCAAGTATTAAATGCTAGAGGAACTATGATGATACTTATATCTTTAATTTTTGTATACAGAAATTGCACGAAAGTAACAAGCGTCAACAATTAAACCTTTTTCAATTATATTACAAGTCACTTATGTCGCTCGGTAACCAGTTAGGAACGCTTTATATATAAAGTGACGCGCAAATGAATGGTATTACATTTTTAGCTCACGACTACATCTTGTACGTAAATACATACACATCTAAAATAGTGTACATACGTAGGTACTACACTCATTAATACGACATGTCGGTTAGCCAATACTATGGCGACGAGGTCGAGAATTATATGACCTAAGTCCTAAACCAATGCATTGAAAGCTTAACCTTATTGACTGCTTTACGGCTTCAGCGCGCTACTACCTAATAAATCGTTCAAATCTTGACAAATTGGTATAATCTTTGACAATGGATGTTAAATGAGAATCTATCAGGCAAATAATTAACATATTGCCAATTCCGTTGGAAACTGGAGCTAATAATTAATTTGATATACATATTATATTTTATATACATATTATATTTTATATACAAAAACCTAGAGATTATAATCTAAATGCTTGACTACCTGAGTCATAGTTTTAACCCGCATTCTTAGAACAAACATATAGATCATATTATAAGTTCCTAGTAAATGGGTGCTAGTTATTTTCCATGATCAAATTTGAAACAATATTGTATGAGGTAAATCAACGTAAAATATTAGATATGCAGCGAGCGTTATAGGAGTGTACGTTGATTGGCATCGTTTAATTTGTAACACAAATAAAAACACAACTCACAAGCGAAATTGAAACGACCTGAAACTGAATTGAATACTGGACAGCTAGCGGCAGAGGATTAATTATTAATTGAAATGGAGTACAACGATTTATAAATTGCTATTTTTCATTTAAATTTTCGTTCAAAATATAAACTGAAAATCTTAATAATAAATAAATATGTTGGGAAATTAGTACACGGCACCATCTACTTCCATGGTAAGCTATGAGGCTTGATATATGGATACTAGATAGTTGATACACAACACACATATATAACTTTAAATACATACATATTATAAATAAAAACACCCATGACTGGAGTACAAACATTCGTGCTCATCACACAAATGAATGCCCCCAGCGGGACTCGAACCCGCGACCGCTGGCATAGCAAGTAGGGTCGGTACAAACTGAGCTAACATGTGGTCGTAATATAAGTTATTGTGCAAAATGTTTAATGTTATATTTAATTGTGTTTGTTAGAATTTTACAAAGAAATAACTAATAGTATGCCTTTTAGTCAATTCATACGAGTGTTATTTTGGCTAATGATAAACAACTAAATCCAATTTCTATAAATGTCTACCTGAATCTACCTGAAAGTTATTTGTTTGCTATCCATTATAAGTTTCATTGGAAATTAGTCGAGTTAGTTTTCTTCAAAAGATTTAAGATATTGTTACCGTTAAGTGCTGTACGGGTGTTTGTAAAGCAATTGTAATGAGCATGGAAAGTTCAAGAGTTAAATTACTACAAGTATTGTCGCACATTTCGCATAATTCGAAATGGTCGGAGAAAGTGTCGATGGAAGGAGCGGAGCGCCTTGCGAAAGATCTTCAAGAACTTTAGCGGATGCCTTATAAGGGGCAAGCATAATGAAAAAAATCGAAGCGCACTTTCTGTTATAAATGTATGTATTGAGATTAACGTGTCTTACCCTACTTAAAGCTTTATTTATAAGGTGCATTCTGGAAGCATTTGTTAAGCTTTTATTTATCACTATACCAAAAAGTTATATAAATAAATATAATATATAATAAAAAAGTAGCGACTTCTAGCGTCCCTAGGTGTCTTTTTAATATTAACAGTAGCCTATGTGCTACTCCAGGTTATGTCTATCTGGGTACTTAAAAAACCATTATATAGTAACATAATACATCTACACATATGTAACTATTATAAAATTCAAACTAAGTGGAATCTGTACATTAAATATTTTTTGGAAAATATTGAAATAGGTAGTCATTATTATCGATACAGAAGCCGAATCTATAGTTTTTAGAATTTTAGCCTGTCTGTCTGTGACCGCATCACGGAAAAATCACTGGAGGAATCTTGATGAAATTTGATATGATGATATATGTTAGCTACATATAGGATACTTTTTACTGCGGAAAAATATCCCATCTCTGAGAAATCTATACTAAACGTTAAAACGTAAGTAGGGAGGAACTCGAGCAAAGCGAGGTTGAGTTGCTAGTATAAAATAAAAGCCTTTATATTGGTAGGTACTCAAACGTGCTACGTGTTCGAAAGTTTAACGAAATAATCAGCTTCGGGCAGATAAACTTTACGACTGTGTTATATACCTACTTGTCAAGTTTCAAATATTTATTATTTAACAGCTTATGAAAACTTTAGCTGCTAATTGATAACCTTTAAATTACATAATTAAATGAGACGTTTCACTTAATTCTATTTCTTAGCAAATTCACCCAAAACTTACATGTGGACTATTTTTTTTTTCTAACTACACTTACATACCGTATGTTATTTAAACAAACTTTTTACTTTGCTTCATTTATATAAATCTTAATATTATTTGCCCACTTATATTTTTGCTTTTGAAGTCGCGTTATCAATAAAATAAAAAGGCGTGGAGGCATTTATATTTAATTTTATCACGGATCTAATTGTGAACTCATTGATTTTTAAATGGAAATACATTGTAAGGCTCTGTTCCGATGCACTATCTCCTGTTTAAATAACAATTAAATAATCGCTAGGGCGTGTCGCAACAACCTTGTATCCGTTGCCGCGTTGCAACAGGCCTTGTGTCAAGGAAAAATCTACTTAGCAGTTTCCCTGGCCCTGAAACAACCACTTGTCAAATAAATTTTCACGAGAAATATTTTTAACTACAATTATAAAAATAAGTAATAGCTTTATATTTTAAGTATTAACATATTTGTTCGATTGGAATATATTATATAAGAACGTTGATAATTAAAAGGCCAATTTATAGTTTAGTTAAATCAGTTGGACATTTTATGATATTAACTTTTTATGTCATTGCCTGTAAATGGTGCACGAACCGACACTTGCAGCCGTGACCGCTTAAATTACCTACTTATGCTATGGCCTTATCATTAATTAAATATTATGTTATTAAAAAATATTATTTGTTATCTTATAATCCATACCAATACCTAATAATACCTAATAAATAAATGTGAAAGTTTCTGAGGATGGATGGATGAATGTTTGTTACTTTTTCTCTCGATAAAATTTGGCCCAGAGATAGATTATAATCTGGAACAGCAAGAGGTTTTTTTTTTGAAAAATGTACCGTTCCCCTGGGATAAGTTGTTTTTGTCTAGGGACGAATCCGAAGCGAAGCGAGGGTCAGTCGCTAGTAGGTAATATAGTATGTTTATAATTGTATATATAGGTAGGTAGGTTATGGTTTAATATCACTATGCATGTTACGTCAAATCAAAATCAATTTAAGAGCAGAGGCGACGTCTCGAGCGGGTTCGAAGCGGCATCATGACATTCATTGAAGTTATGTGGATTGGTAACGTTGGTTGATCATATCGGAGCATTGGAGAGTCGAGTTTCGATATTGAATATGGAAGTCAGGTGTCGAGAACCCACAGCTCAATTAAACTATTCGAATTATCGTTTTAAACTTGAAACATATACATTGTGATTTCCCTTATTAATTTTTTCAACTTAATTTTGTGTTCACATTGAGCACTGAAAACGTCCACAAGATTCAACCAGTAAAGATGATGCCGCTGAAATAAATATGAAATTATGC
Organism: Argynnis bischoffii washingtonia; assembly: GCA_033884665.1. Classification (NCBI taxonomy): domain Eukaryota; kingdom Metazoa; phylum Arthropoda; class Insecta; order Lepidoptera; family Nymphalidae; genus Argynnis; species Argynnis bischoffii. Next base: position 8,706,331 of record CM066624.1, on the reverse strand, counting down.
TATTTTGCTGTGTTTCTTTAATACATTTGCGTTTCGATTAGTATAGAAAAAATATGGTTCAATAAAAAATTTTATAATAAATTGTGAAGCCTTAAAAATTTTGCATTTTTAGTCTTAATTATAATTAACCAATTTTGGCTCTTGGAAGTAGATATGGTGATAAAAAATAGCCAGATCAATTCAGGATATAAACTTTAAAAACTAACTGTTTCAGAAACTTTCGCTTTTATAATATTAGTATGATGTATATGTATATAAAACGTATGTCCACTATCATATTGGATGTATGCAGACTTACAACTATATATATGTATGTAAGTGTGTCTACGTTTCAAGTTATTTGGATTTCATTCTCATCAAAGCTTTCAAAAATATAATAACGTACCATTTGGTGAACTACATGGCAAATCATGAATAAAATGATAGATAATAAACAATATGCAATAATTTCTAAAACATTCTATTCATTACATATATTTATTCAAATATTATTATAAAGCAATCATTAATAAAAGTAAGATATAGTTTTGTTTTCATTTCTTACAATTAAACGAAGAAGCACTATGAAAACATACGTCAAGTGTTAGCAATATTCACATACAATACAGTATAATAATTATTTTATATAATATAATACATATATTAATTTATCACTTACCCTTACCTTAATTTAGTTACCTTTAAGAATAGCTTACGACAGTAGGAGGTAGTAGTATGTGTCCTATAAACTTAAATGCTATTTCTATTTCTACTAATATTTATAAGTATTCAGCATAAGGATCAAATGATATAAGAAACGTTGCCTATTACACGGGTGGTTGCATAACGCGGCAGTGACGCGTGCGCATGGTTGTCGCCGATCATGTCAAGGATGCGTCAACTACGGCTTATTTAAATGCAGCTTATAAAACGATAGATTATTTGAAAACTTAAGGACTATTTGTTTGTAATTTCAATTAATATAGATAAGCAGATATCAATTAGCGACTCGCTCCTCTCGGGTTCGTCCTAGGTACGTTTTAACGGTTAGTATAGATTTTTGAGAGGTAAGATATTTTCCCGAAGTAAAAAGTTATATGTTGACCCGGATAACCAGCTATCATCATACCAAATTTTAGAACTCTGCGGAATGGTTCCCGTGAACACGAGCGTTTGCAAGTTGCAACGCACGGTGCGATACACAGCTTTGGCATGATTGTATTCAGCCCTTTTAAACGTCCTGCTGCTGGGCACGGGCTTCTCTCTAGGGGAATCAGGCCATGGTCCACGACGCTGGCCAAGTGCGGGTTGGCGAACTTTACATGTTTTTTTCGAAAACTTGATAGGTTCTCTCTGACATGCAGGTTTTCTTTCGATGTTTTCCTTTACCGTAAGACAACAATCATGTTGGAAATGAATCGCACATGAAAATATCAGAGGTGCGAGATTTTAAATCCCAAAATTTAATGTTGATATTATCAATTAAGTAATATTATATACAAATACAAAGAAAAATACTAAAATAATTCTTGGTACACGGTAGGTATTACGAGCAACGCATCTATAGTATTATCAAGCTAGGAAGTAGTACAAACATATGCCCCAAATAAGGTAACCAAATAAAAAAAATATCTACATACCTGTAATTAACGTTCAAGTTACAAAAGCAAATCGAAGGCAGTGTATCGATCGCATTAATTAATGTATACACGAGTAGTAATAGATGATGTTTATGTATGGTGATACTGTTTGTTCATTAGGGCGCATGCGGCCGCCGGTAGCTGAGGGCCTTGACTGCAATGCGCGCGCGCCGTAGCGTGTCAAGGGAGCGCTGCTTTCGCCGCCACGCCTGCATCAGGCCTACAGAATCTCATGATAAGGGTAAAACCTAAATACCTATTTAATTATGCCGTTCTATTAAAATTATCGAGCTGCTAAATTCTTGCGTTAGACAGTTTTATTAACTCTAACATTACTTTATGATTTATGACATGGGCAAGCCTGGACAATGCACTTCAATAACTCACCGCTCCGGTTTCCATTTTACACTTAATCTAATACGATATTGTTATTGTCTATTGACGGTTTTCATTAGCGCCCTTTCGTCATAAGCAGACCTAGACAAGCATTATGCACACATTACACGACCAATACCTACAAAGTCTTACTGTGCGGAAATATTACAATTATACCAAGACGATCACCGTGTATTGCCTAGTTAAGAGTTATTAATTAATAAGTAGTAATACAGTATAAGAGTTATTAATTAATAAGTAGTAATTCCCAAGCGAGCGCATTACCACTGGGCTAACATTGCCTTCTGCCTCTGCAAGTTCAAATCCCGGGTCTCGCACCTCTGGTATTTTTATGTGCGAATCATTTCCAACATGATTACCACTTGTCTTAACGGTGAAGGAAAACATTGTGAGGAAACCGGCATGTCTGAGAGAACGTAGCAAGTTTTCAAAAGACACGTGAAGTCCGCCAACCCGCACTTGGCCAGCGTAGTAGACCATAGTCTACCACGCTGGCCAAGCCACGCTGGCCTCCCTTCAGTACGAGGAGAATCACTAATCAGGCCATAGTCTGATTCCCCTCGTATTGAAGGGAGGCCCGTGCCCAGCAGTGGGACGTTAAAAAGTGGCTGAATACATACATACATACAATACATTGTTTATTATTTTTCAGTGGATTACAATTTTGAATTCAACCAAACCAAGTTCAAATGATTGAGAAATATAGGCAACAATATTTTCCGATAAATTATAGTGACAAGTTTAAACGAAGAAATAAAACTTTGACAATATGAGAAAACTAGGTCATTGAGTGTTTGGCTGAACATTGGCACATAATAGGATTTAACAACACGCTGAAGGCAAAAACAATTTAAACATGACCTTCGTACCAGGGGAATTGTGTAGGCTTTTAACTTGTCGTATTACCTGTATGTACATCGCGCATCGGTATGCAACGTGATTTGATACAACAAGATATTACCTTGTGCATGGTGGTTTCATTGTATTTAATTGGCGCCTATTTGCTTCAACAATAATATTAATATTTTATATCTATTACTAATACTTATTTACTCTGTATATAAGTACTTTAAAATGTAGCTTGTATATTGCAGTATTAATCTTTATTCCTATAAACATATAATAAAACTGTATTGGGCATAATATAGTGGAACTTCATGATTTTTTCATTTTCTTAAACTATACAACTATTAATTTTTTGTCGAAAAATGAGCGAGATTTGAAATGATGTCAATCAAACATTTTAGTGATTTTGGGATCGTATTTCACATATGTTTTTTAAATGTCACAAACTATGCACACTACAATATGAAAACCACATAGTAAAAATGTCAAATATATAATATCCATTACAAGCCATGTGAAAGGTGTGAAATCTTATGGGTTGTTTAAACGATATTTGCTTACTCATGATACCTAAGGTAGATACGAATTGAATAATTCAACACCGAAGATATATATTAAGTGAAGACGTACAACACTAAGACAAAACCGAGCAATCTCCTGAGTGGCAGTAAGATGTGGCAGAGCGAACAAAGTCTAAGCCACGCCCTCACCCTGCTACAACAGATAAGCGCACCCTCCGCCTTAAAATGCCTTCGCAGTGCTGAACGATTTCATCTCTACGAATGAAATACCGATATTATCCAAGGTAAGATTCCGTAATGTATATCTAATGAGGAATAAATGACTTAAGTAAAGAATTCATTTTTTAGAATTCAGTCAGAAACATCTGTAACTTAAAAAGCTCTGGGGTAAAATAAGCTATACCACCCGCTGTGATGAGACATCGCGTCGTGTCCAACGCTACAGGTTTATTTATAGACATAAAATTCAAGTTAAAAAAAGAAAATTTACATTTCAGATATTAATTTTCGTTATAATTTGTAGGAATCGAACATATCGAGATCACAAGATCTCTTGAGAATCTTTATTAGGTATATCTTGTTATAGAATTGTTGCTGTTTAGAATTTGACATATTTAGGCAAAAGTAGTGTAGGTAGATTAGTTACATTTCATTATGTTAATCTGATTTGAATAAGTTAAAAACAGGTATTACGGTAGAATGTAGTTCGGAGTGAACATCCATAATTATACGAGAACATGTATGTAACACGTAATATATTTTCAGTTATTAAAATTATATCGACCTCAATAACGCTAAGAGTTGACTTGGATAACTACGTATAAACACAAATGTGCAGGTAACATAACACATACTAAAAAAAAAAATAATGTACGTTATTAATTGCTTCCGTTAGTAATGAAGCAACAGAAAAAGCAATCAGATGGGCCAAAATTCCTATCTTCCATTTACGGAGCGAGATGAGGCAACGAAGGGTGCCGCAGATTTGAATTATTCATACCCCTGTACCACTACTACCAGTTCATAATAGTAGGCGATACGTAGAATTCAAAAAAATATTGTTAAAATTTATTCTAATTACTTAATTTAATCTAATTTAATATTTACTTGACAAATTTTGAAGAAATGCAATAAGTGACATAATAAGGAGCAGAAATTTACCGGAATAAAATAGTTTCCTATAAAACAATCTATTCAAGTTACACTTTTATTTGTTCAAGAGCTCGATGTTTTGTCAGATTTTAAAGACGGACAGCAAACAGTAAGAAACTTGATTAGGATTCTTTACTTCAAAATCTACGTCAATTGAAAAAAAGAAAGCAAAATTTCGCGTATACCGTTTTAATTCTACGTATAGGTAACTTAATTTTCAACATTCTTCTCTATATAATATCTCTAGGAACATTGTTTGTTTGTTCATACATATTATATCGTCTTCGTTTCATCAATTTCATTTTTGCTTATTTAATTCGATTACGAATGTGAGTGATGTCTTACAATAATCATTTGGATATAAATCATAATCATATCCAATGAATAAAAACTTATTACAGCAAATGTTTATTAATTATTGCGGCAGTAATTTTTCTTCTAAAACTTAAATGTTTCGTAAGTGGTATATAAAAGAATTTAATTCATTGTTTTACTGGCGTTAAAATAGTTTAACTTTGTATTCCAATTTTTCAATAAAACTATTGCGGCCTCTGTTCGCGGGTTCTAGTGTATCAAAGTAAAAAGCAACAAAGCAAAAGATTGTCAGACTCAGAAAGCCGCATAAAGAAAAGAAAACAACCTATCGATTGTTTCATTTATTTTTCTGTGGAAGGATCGCCTGCCTGCAGTCGGAACTGGAAACCGGTATGATAGTAGCGGGGCGATGAAACGTTCGCGGGTGTTGGCCATAATACTTCTACATTACAATAACGTCATTATGGCGTTCTTTTATTAGAAGAAATAATATTTTTATTAAATAATGTAATATTATGTTAACATTTATATGAACAAAACAAGTAAACAGGTGTTATTTAATTTGAATAATATAAAATGAAAGTTGTCTATCTTAGCAACATTAGAATTAGCGGGTCGCGCAAAATTTATACATATGTATGTGTATTGGATAATCTGGGTGCGTGCAAATGAGAAATACGCAGGGCTGTTCGTTGTGAAAACCCTATAAATAATAGAGAGCAACAAAGGGCAAAGGATAAATGTGTGGCATATATGTGTGGGGCTGCGAGGAGTGGGGTCATTGACACGCACCCCGGCCCACAGTGGGGCACAGATACGACATGACTCACTCCTGGGGTTACCAGCTGCTGTCGGTAAAACTACCCTTGGCTCAATGCAGCCGCGTGTACATGCCATACGTTACTTTATTACTCAACATACGCACTTTATAAACTATTTAATTAGCTTAATCATTGTTTTGTTAGACTTAGTAGGCCGCTGTTCTATTTAAATTTAAAAATTAGATACAATGTGTATTCATGTATGTCACCTTTGTTTAAATTATTAAATATTAAGTGTAGTTCTGAGACTAGGGTAAAAAATATAATATCATTAATTTATATTTAAAAGAAGTTGGATAAGCATTGTCATTCGGAAATGCGCCTATGTATAAAGTATAAACATACGTAACAGTGATTGTGATGCAGGGAGTGAAAGCGGCAACATATGCCGACCTCATTCGCTTTGAAGTGTCGATCCGTCGCCATATGGTAGGTACATTCGGAACTTATCTGATACTAGGTCGAGCGAAATAATCAATACTTAATTTGAAAAGTTTGACTTAAAAAGGATTATAATCAAATATTAAAATACTTCTCTAAAATCTTCTTCTAAAGTATAGTACTGGAGTATCCACATTAGGGGTTGTAAGCTTATATATAAGAATAAAGTGGTCAATGGGATGCTGGCTGTATTAAAAGGGCGAGGAACTAAAACAATCGGCCTTCACCTAGGGCTGGCTGGGCATCGATCCTTTGCCAGTAGTTGTCTGACGAGTGTATTTATAGATAGTTCTTGCGACTATGGAAACTACTATATGTGGGTAAAGGTAGGCATAACATATGAAAATATTGTTTTATATGTGTTAGGATATTGCACCTGATATTTAACTTTAAAAAAAATATTTTGAACAAAGGTTTAGTGGTAAAATAGATATTAATATCGTGACTCATATAATTAACTAAGAAACTCCTAAGGCGGAAGCTAACATCTAAGTGACGTAATAGGTATTATAGTTGTACATAAAAATAAGATCAACGTGAGAACGATCGCTTCAAGGAGAAGTTAAGCATTAGCAGTCGGGCGTTTCGAGTGGTTATTAGGTGTTCTCATGAAAACGAATTGTTGTGTCTCGACGCGTCAATAACCTCGGCAGTACGGATCGTGGAGGTTGCAATAAATACAATATCGACGACGCTGGTCTGGTCAAGAGCCTTTCAAGGCCGAGAGGAGAGGCGGGGAGCGCCCTACATCTGTGCTATGCCTGAGCCAATATTGCCAATTGCATTCCAAAAGGAAAATCAACACAACTTCTTAAACAAGTCTTACAATAAAACAATTTGAATTATTCTTATCTGCGTATTCATTTCCTTTCAAGCGTTCAATAATCTTTGCACTTAGTATTTTTTAAATAAATTGATGAAACGATTGTTAAAAGTCTAACTATTTTTTAGGATTTCACCTTGGAAAAGGTACCATGGTCGCTAAGTTTTGTAAATATTACATTGGCTGTGGTCGGCAATTTTATAAACCTTTCCATCAATGTTTAACTTAAAACGTGAACGTTACAAACTGGAACCTTAACAACTTGTAAAATCCTTGGAAGGAATAATAGCACTCGTGCTCATTTCCTCGAGCGTTTCCGCAGGTAAAAATTAGCACTGCAATAAATATTATCCATACCATTCTTATAAGAATATTTTATTACTGAAAACACAGCACACGCACTCTGCAACGAATGGCAGGTAAACGCGTTAAAAAGAGACGGACACATGTCATTCTTGCGAGGATTCAACAAAGGATCGCTCGGTCGTGACAGGAAGCGTGATGCGGCGAACTCACCGCAGGTCGAGGAAACGGGCGGCCTTTGTTCGCCTTTCGCAGGACATATCGTGTGTTGTTGGTATCACTGCGACACTAGGATGACACTTCACCATGTAGGCGTGTACACCATGCTCACCACTATGCGCGGGCCGCGTGCGTCCGCGCAACTCGGACACTACCAGCGGCGGCGAGAGAACGCGCGCACTGAGCGACACTCGGCGAGCTACCTGCGAGTCCGCCTCACCGTTTCCGCGCCGAGGTGGAGCGGAGGTGCGCATCGCGGCGCACGGGCACAGAGCAGGTACGCGGGCCCGCACCGACTCGGACATGGTGGGGTTCATGTGCCTTAGAATCTTTAGTGCTCTTTAAAATATACATAAAATAAGTTCTGGCATATAGGTGGCATTGTCTGTCTGTCTGTGTGTTACTGCATCACAGAAAATCACTGGAGGGATTTTGATGAAATTTGGTATGATGATAGCTGGATATCCGGGTCCACATATAGGATACTTTTTACCACGGGAGATTATCTCATTCCCACGGGAATATACGTTATAACACAACCCAAAAAATATTAATGATCAGAATTTCTTGAAACTTGGTATTAATGCTCTTTAATACAATTAAATAAATACGTGTTTTAGCGTTTTTTTAAATTCATCCCATAAGGAGATAAAGTAAGGGATGAAAATTTGTATGAAACCTACCTTTTTGAAGTTTTTTTGTTGTAGTTTTAGTGCAAGCGTAGCCGCGGGTCTTGCTAGTTTGTAAATAAAAGCTACAGAAACCAGAATGACAATGACTAGTTGTAGATAGAATAAAGAATATGCAATAAATATTAGGCTAACAAAATGTTTATGACAAAGTAAAAAAACAAGTAAGGCAACGTGCTTATATGCATATTTTTATATATGTATACCTATAGTACAGTAAAAAAATCAACCATAGGATTATTATGATAGACTTTATAGTAGATAAGTAATTAAATAACAGAATTTAAACAATTTTAATCGACATGCAAATATTACTCACTCAAATATTGAATCATTTCCGTAAATTAGGCTAACTTTCACTGCTGCGCATCGTAATTAAGTAAACATGGCGATATTGCACACGATTATCTTTCAGATGAACTTTAATGGTTCATGTTATGCAACAATCATATTTCAATCTTTAAAATGATCATTATTTTAAAAGAAATTGTTATTACAGCCAATTTCCATGGTGGGTTATAAGTAAAAATAAATATAAGATTATGACAAAAAGTGAAATAGGGTGTAATTTTCTTATTCAATTTATTTACAAGTAAATTGCTTTTGCAAATTAATAATTTTATTTGCAAGAAATTATAACTAAGATTATATATTAAGTTTCCGGTTTAGTATTAAATACGGGATTATTAAAAGCTTCCTAACTAATTATTAAGGTCGTTATATATGAAATCTAAATATATAGAACGCAACACCATGGTCTATATTAGTTTCTTAAAAATATTTGAACGTTCAAAAGAAAAATCTTAATTGGATGACGTACAACGGCGAGCGTTCCGTCACAATAGCTTGACTATGTAAATGGCGCATAATAGCGACGGTATCCTGAACGTTTCCGTGTACTTTCTACTTATCCTCTCAGCTCGGAGGATACAAAACAGGACGCGATGAGAATTCCCGCCGGATCCCTAAACGACCCTCTTGTTTTTTCCTACCGAAATATCATTGTTGCCTCACTCGCCGTTGTTCTCTGAGTATTTCACTTTATTATATACAAGTAACAAGTAACTGGCAAAACGAGCGCGCCTTTCAATTCATGTTTTTAAATGGTAAACCTCTGCTCAGCAGAAGAAACATATTCTGACACGGCTTTTAATATTTCATTCTATAAGGACATTTTCATAACAGAATATAAAATACTTAATATTTTATGTATGTGCCTAATATTTTTATAAATTAATAAGTTCGATATGTAGTAAAAATTAAAAAAGGTACATACATTAATATACGATTATTACGACTCGGCATATGTATTTTAGTGATAGGGTGATTTTTTCCATTCAAATTCCTATGAAACAAGTTCTGATTGAAATTTTTTACAATATTAATTATATTAGCATAGTGACCGATATATTATAATGTTTAATAATTTTCTACCACTTACAATGCCAGGACACTGATAACATGCTTTTTTGTGATACTTTTTTAGTTGTTAGTTTAAAGGTGCTGGTGACAAGTTGTGAGTCAGACAAGTCATTTTATGTTCAAAAAAGAATCAATCCTACAATTAGTGTAACTACTTCCTAGTGTCCTTATTTGAAAATTTTTAGTTCTTTCTTCGTTGTATTAGCACATATTGTTATTTTTTTAGTTTATTAACTTTTCAGAATGATTTTTGTAATTGTCATCATATCATGATCACTATGTTTAAAAGGTTTTAAATTGTTTTCGCGGAACACTAATTCTTTTTCTAAAACAAAAGTAGCTTAAGTTACTCTTTATAACACCAGCTATCTGACAGTGAAAGTCCCGTCAAAATCGGTGCAGCTGTTTCGGAGATTAGCCGGAACAAACAGACAGACAACATTTAAAAAAAATGTTGTTTAGGTATATGTACCGTGTATACATCCATATGCATTTAGTAAAAATCGATTATTTTAATATTACAAACAGACACTCCAATTTTATTTATCTGTATAGATACTTAGACAAGAACTTAATATCAATCAATACCTACCTGTCAATATACTAATTATAAAATCATAAATAAAAATAGTCTCACTATTGTTAAAAAATCTTAATAATGTAATCTATACATATAATAAAATTGTAACTAAGCCGAATCTGTTCATTAAATATTTTTTGGAAAATCTTATTCAAATAAACATTATTATCGATACAGAGGCCGAATCTATAGTTCTTTGAATTTTTGTCTGTCTGTCTGTTATCGCATCACGAGAAAACCACTGAACAGATTTTGATGAAATTTGGTGTGATAACAGCTGGTTCTCCGGGTCAACATATAAGGTATTTTTTACTGCGGAAAAATATCTCATCTCTGAGGTAAACGTCAAAACGTAACTAGGGACGAACCCGAGCGGAGCGAGAGTTGGTCGCTAGTTCCTAAATAAGAAAGAACATAGTATACGTCTTAATACAATATCCTAGCCTAATTATTAATTGATTTAATTTAGGCTTTATAATATTATAAGTCCATTGTGCGTACGCATATCACAATATAACACACCCACATTACACCGCACCACATAACACATCGTCATCACGTGTTAACGCGTCGCATCACAATATTTAATTATTTTTGTATGTAATTTATTTAATAGTATTTTAATTATGTTCATAAATGTAGTTAAGTGCGTGGTGATTTGTAATACAGGTTTTGCCCAGCACAAACACTAGTCTCTCGCTTCAATTATATTACTATCTATGATTGCTAAACGTACTTTGTAAGCACAAATAATAACCAAGTAAATACCAGATATAAACCAAGCTTTTATGACAACATTAAATATAAATATTATTTTTTAACAAAAATATGTAACATCACACCGTCTTAAACATAATTATGGAAAACTTTGAGTATGATGTATTCATTGAATAAAATTATGAAAATCGATTCACATTTTTGTCATAAATATCCGCATAACGTACAACCAAAAAAATACCGTCGAATCGAGTAGCTTATAAGTAATCCTTTTTTTGAAAGGAAAAAAAATCGGGTGGGGCTACGTCTAGGCACTCCGCTGTGAAACGTCTGTCTACAGAACGAGCTGAGGCCGACATATTGATTTTTAAATTTTTTATACACTTCCTAGTTATTATTTCCAATAAATTTTGTCTAAATTACACGTATTTTTATTTAAATCGATCGAAATAAATTCTATAAACACATTATAAAATCACGGCGCTATCACGTGCGAGTCGTGAGTTACACCGAATAGAAAGGAGCGAGAACGGCGATTATAGTTATAAATATTAAGCCGTTAGTTATAAATATTTGACGTATTTGAAAACAAATTAGTAAAAATAGTAATCTTTGAAGATAGCAACGGGAAAAATTATCTTTTTGGCCACTTATTTCGTTATGGTCCACTTTTCTGACCCGTATGTTGATCTTAAAGACGTTTCATGTGAAAAATAAAAATAATAATAGGCGGCTTCTACAAGTACAATAATCGATATTTATTATTTACTCTTAACATACACAATACTAAAATAGAAAGGCAATATAATTAAAGTCCTTTCGCGTATTTGATAAATTGAATATCGATTTCAATATTGGATTAACCTATAATTTCTTGTAATATACGTAATAAATAAAGCTCAATATGTAGCTTTGAGCGGAATATGGCCAAACTCCTAAAGAATATTGTAGATAAGGATTAGAGAAATCCTAAATGAAATACATGTTATAAGATATTGTATTTTAAAAATGTATAGACTATTTGGTGTCGGCTATTCTTGCAAGTCCGCCCTAGTTATACAAAATTCATCTCTACAATTTAATTGTAGTCATATCTAAATCTAGATATGATCTAGTCTAAATGAGCAGTAGACAATAGTAGGTATCTTGACAAATAATGTAAAAATATAATGGTCGGATAAATATTATTTTACTCAGGGACCATTAGTTTAATCATGGTTAGGCAAGTTACGAGTATATTATTCTACTAGCGACACACCCTCGCTTCGCTCGGGTTCATAGGTACGTTTTAACGGTTAGTATGGAATAAATACTATAGACTATAAGTATATTATATGGTATATTATAACCTATAGCCTCCCTCAATAAACCGGTTATCTAATGCAAAAAGACTTTTTCTAATCGAATTAGTAGTTCCTGAGATTAGCGCGTTCAAACAAACAAATAAACTCTGCCTCTTTATAATATTTGTAATAGATTTAATTTTTGATCAAAACAAATAAATATGAGCAAGAAGGAACGATTTTATTTTATTAGCTTGATTGACATATTCGCTAAAAGTTCGAATAAGTCTATAAATATTATACATGGAATATTTATAGTTTTAAGAGATCACTAGTATAGTTGTAAATTAATATAATTATGTTAAGAGAATGAATAGTTGATCAGCAGAAGGTTACTGACAGATACGTACAAAAAAAAAAACTAAATACACGCGATGCTGCTATTAGGAAATGGGCGCCGCCGCAGTGTATGCGATAACGATTTCACTAGGCGGTCATAGAATGGGGAAAATTGCGCTTTTCAGCGAAATGAAAGCCGGCTATGGTTGCAGAATTCCTTTTAGATAAAAAAAGCCACATAAATTTTGGGGCTCGTCGTTTCTTTGATACAATATGCATGGGGAAGCCGCAATAAAATTGGCTCCAATTTAATCGAGATTAATTCTGTTACAAATTTTTGTGGTTGAATATGTTAAAATTACTTATACAAAAGTATAGATTCGAGGTAGTATAGACACAAGTAATGATAGATACAAAAAAAGCAATTGGTTTTTACATTATTATCTATAGAATTAATAACTTGCGTTAAGTAAGTAACGTAACGTTAAGTATATTTTACATTTAATCACTACATAGTAGGTACATATTATAAAACAAAATCTCACCACCGCGTCTGTCTGAACGCATAAAATCGATAAACTCAAAAAGTAACAAACGTATTTTTTTTTACGGTTTTCACTAACACACGTGATTCATAAGGTTTAGAGGTGTATAATTCACTAGTGACTTACCCTCGCTCCGCTCCGGTTCGTCCCTTACGTTGTATGGTTTATTGTAGATTTCTCAGGGATGAGATATTTTCCCGCAGTAAAAAGTATCCCATATGTTGACCCGGATAACTAGCTATCATCATACCAACTTTTATCAAAATCCATCCAGTGGTTTTTCCGTGATGCGGTCACAGACAGACAGACAAAAATTCAAAAAACTATAGATTCGGCCTCTCCATCGATAATAATGTCTATTTCAATAAGATTTTCCAAAAAATATTTAATGTATAGATTCGGCTTAGTTACAATTTATATTAAATATAATTGGCTAAAATAAGACTATGATTGTTGAAGATGTCGGAAAAAATCATGCTGATTGGCGTGTGCCGCGTAAACTGATTGAGTTGGAAGACAAAGTATTACGGAATTATTTGCACATCCGAGCAAATAATTCCGAATACTTTAAAAAGAAGAAGAGAAAAAAAATATATTTATGACTCATAATAGACAATTTAGAGCAAAAAATTTTATAGACGTAAATTTTCCTTGTTACAATGTAACGGAATAAACGAATGAAGTAGATATAAGATTTATGTACCATCGTATATATGTAGAAACGTCTCGTGAATAGAGGCACTGAGGTATTGAAAAACCCGCTACCGAGTTTTTGTTGAAACAGTGGAAGTAGGGCACCACAATTGTAAATGCAGAACAAGGAAGAGGAACTAGCGTATCTTACGCAACAAGGCTGTGGAAAAAACTCCAAACAAACATTTAATTTTTTTGTCTACGTACAATATAACTATTCTAACATATTATAATGTACATAAACAATACATAGAGCCGTAAGATTATTAACTACAAAATATATTAATCTCAACAAATACTTTTAATACTTATGCACATATGTGTATTTTGAAAAGGTTAGGTAAATATGAGTGACATAAGGCACAATTTTTAAGAAAAAAAGTGTGTGTGTAGGTACTTACGTACACAGTAAGAAGTTATACTTTTTTTTTTGTTTTTAGAACATTAAAATAAAAGCTTATTTTTGAAGTTATACCTACTTCTTTTTGGGACGTTTGGAAAAAAATATGAGAGTAAAATTTTTACGATGCGCGCGCACACCGACAGTCAAAACGCGACATGATAAAGTTAGCTGATAATTGTTTGTTTCCATGGTAACCGCTGTTATTGTCTGACAAATGATATATAATATTATATTCTTTCCATAGATGATATTCTATAAATATATAATTGTAATATGACTAATATGCCTTATTTAATTATTTTATTAATTTATCATTCCTTTTACAAACAGTGACATACGGGATGAAATCTTTAGCTATTTTTGTTGTTACGCTAAAGAAGCATAACTTCTTACGTGCGTACGTAAGTACACATACACGTTTTTTGTAAATGATATACCTTTTTTTTTCAATTTTTTTTACTTTTTTTTCATATTTTTCCGTATTATTCTCAGCAAACACTTTCATTTGATATCAATATCTAGGCGCGGGGGTGCATAAAAAAACTATACGCCATCTTTGGGAGTCCGCCACATTGGATTTACAATGACGTCACTTTACTTATTGTATTCCACTCATCAAGCTCTTTCATTAGATGCCTATATCATAAGGGTCACTATGGAAATGATAAATCGCCATTTTGTAACGTCCGCCATATTGAATTAAAATTGGCGTCATTTAGTAAATCGTGCAGTCACGATAACCAAACGTACCGGAATAAATATCTTAAATATAGACATCACAGTATACAAAAGGGAGATTTAACGATTAACTTCACACTGTAGCTAATAACGAGTAACTTCATACTGTAGTTTAAGTATATCGCATCGTAAAAAAATCATTTGTTTTCATAATGCACCAAAGAAGTTTAGCTTCAAAAATTAAATCTTACTAATATTATAAATGTGAAAGTTTAGATGTTCGTATGGATGTTTGTTACTCAATCACGCCAGAATGGCTCCTCATATCTGGATGAAATTTGGCACAGAGATAGATTATAGTCTGTAATAGCAGATAGGCTACTTTTTATACCAAAAAAAAAATGTACGGTTCCCGTGGGATAGATTTGGTTTTGTTTTTCAATAACAGTGAGTTTTATTTTCAAAAGTTCTGGCAATTTCACTAATCACGTTGAACATATTATGGTTTCTTAAAATTAATAACACTTTTAAGATGTTATTATGTCATTTTGTAAATATTTTAGTATTCTGTAGTCATTTAAAGTATTCGTTAAAAAGTAAACAAAGAAGCTGGAAAGTATAAATAAATATTGTTTTCAGTACAACCACAATATTTATTAAAATATACGTGACGATAATGGCCCACTAGGGCCAGTGTTTTGCTAATCATTTTACTAGGAGGTAAAATATCAATTTAAAAGACCTGTTTTATTCATTTGTAAACAATTTATTAAATACTTTAATGAAACCTTGTATAAGAATCATGGTCCCTTTTGAGTGGCGCCTACGTTTGTTCTTGGTGATAGTGTGCTTACTATATTGCAATAATGAACGGATATTACTAAGTCTGTTGGTATCACTTCTGCAAGGTAATAAATAAAAGTAATTTTTATAAAATGTAAATTTTATTAAATGGAAGTTAATTATAACAAACATTAAACATATAGTAAAAGTGTAACTGATCGCTGTCTGTCCATGGAAGATATTTGAGAAAAACTATTGTTGGGGGTCTTTTCTAACGCAATGGCACCCAAAACAATGATGTTCATAAATAAAAAAAAGTTATGTCCATTTAAATAAAATCAATTACCCGCGTAAGCAAATCACAATGAATAAATATTCATACCTACCTACAACTTATATCTTATATATTTAAACGAGCAATTCTTGTATTATATTTATATCTTTATTTATTTATATCAGCGATCTCAGAAATGGCTCTAACGATTTCGCTGAAATTTGGTATCAACATTAGTCTCATGCATGGGAAAACGCTTGTTTTCGAGTTTTCATGCGGTTTTTTGTGGCATTATTCTACGCAGAATATGGTCGACAATTTATTACACTCGGATGTAAGCATCGTGGTCAAGCGGTCAAGGAGCAAGTTAGACAACACATGTTCCCGGGATCGAGTCCCGATAGGAATACAAAGTTTTTACTTTTGTTTTTTTTTTTTGTATTTATTAAAGTTTTTAGTTTTTTTAATCTAAAAAATACGATATATAACAAAAAAGAACAAACACTGAGCGAAGCTCGGTCGCCCAGGTACTAAGTTTTTAAATAAACTCTATAGTCTATCTATACATATAATAAAACTGTAGAAGTCGAATGTCTGTACATAAAAAAAAAAACTAAAAACCGAGTCAGGGGGATGTAAGAAGAGAAATAGAACAAATCCAATTTTTTTTTCATATTTTTTGTTTCTCTGTCTGTTTGTCTGTTTTACGGGCTAATCGCCAAAACTGTTAGACCGATTTAAATGAAATTTTGCATGGTGGTACCCTATATCCCCGGTCAACATCTTAGATACTTTTCATCCCGGAAAATTAAAGAGTTCCCGTGGGATAGTTAAAAAACTATAGTAACTTATACAGTTTAGTAAACAAAACTACTAATTGGCTTTTAATAAAACTTTACAATAATATAGTTCATACATCAGAATAACAAATAGGCTACTTTTTATCCCGGAAAAATGTACGGTTCCCGTGAGATAGATTTGTTTTTGTTTGTCTTAGCTAGTAGGTACATATAATAAAATCGTAACTGAGCCGAATCTGTACATTAAATATTTTTTGAAAAATCTTATTGAAATAGACATTATTATCGATACAGAGGCCGAATCTATAGATTTTAGAATTTTTGTCTGTCTGTCTGTTACCGTATCACGGAAAAACCAATAGATTTTGATAAAATTTGGTATGATGATAACTGGTTATCCGGGTCAACATATAGGATGCTTTTTTTTTTTTTTTTTTTTCAGGATGCTTTTTACTGTGGGAAAATATTTTATTTGGTTTGGTGTGCACACGCAAAATAGGCGCAAGACGTCGAGTTGCGGAAACAAGCCCGTCTATACCATACCATACCAAATATTTTATTTCTGAGAAATCTATACTAAACGTTAAAACGTAAGTGACGAACCCGAGCGGAGCGATGGTGCGTCGCTAGTATGTACATAAAGTACTAGATACTATTGTTTATTTTGGCATTGATTGGCAGAGAGGAACAAGTGAACAGGATTCCGTATCAACGTTCTAACGAAGTAGTGTCTCTTTAAACGTTCAAATCAAACGCTTTTATTTACTTCTCGACTGTTTCTGTTTTATTTCATTACAGCTAGGTTTATATTTTGCTGCAAGTAATACATATTATATTTTTTACGTATAAAACTTCGATATATGAATAGTCATAATACTGAACGTGATCTTAACGCAGTTTGGTAAACATGCACAACGTGACCTGATGGGCATATGAAAATGAAAACAAAACACTCATTTTAGGAATTCAATTATGTCATTAATAGTTAAAATTAGTTAGATTTTCCTTGTATACATTTGCAGAATTTATATACAAATCATAATGCATTATTGCTACTTAATAAACATGTTTATTTTTGTTGCATATCGCAGAGGTATTTGTTATATATACCTACCTTTGGAAAATGATCTTTTAGAGAAAAGTTATAAAACATAATATAACAATGTTTAAAAATAAACTTTCCTTGAATGTTTGTTGGTTAATGTTGAAGATGATGATAAATAATTGCTGGTAAATACTGTGAAATCAGAGTTTCCATTTCCTAGTCATGCAATGTTTAAATAGCCTTCAGATAATATAGCAATAATTAAGAACAAGGAATAATATAATATCACAAGTTACCTTATTTCTAATTTCTAATTTTATTGTTATGATGAAAGTTGAATTTTATACATCAAATGAATGGCTAAATGTGTTGCCAAGCGCAAAACTCGAGATTGGCTGGAACGATTCGGTCAATTTTTTTAAAATATTTGTTGGAGACCGAGGAAGGTTCTTAAGAATAGAAAAATTGGAAAAACATTACGGAAAAGAAATACAAATCTGTAGTGGGGCTGCGACAGTCCAATAGTTTTTGACAGAACGACGTCTGTCGGATCATCTAGTTAATAAAACAAATGTGTTTATTTAAGATTAATCTACCCCATTTCTATACAGAAATAATAGTATACATATTATTTTAAACATTTCTCTCATGTATTTAGCCCCTTAAATGTCCCACTTTTAGGCCCGAGCCTCCCTTCAATGCGAGGGGGATCAGGCCATAGTCCACCACGCCGGCCAAGTGCGGGTTGGCGGACTTCACAGTTTACATGTCTTTTGTAAACTTGCTTGGTTATCTCAGACATGCAAGTTTCCTCTCGATGTTTTCCTTCATCGTCAAGACAAGTGAAAACCATGTTGGAAGTGATTTGCACATGAAAATATCAGAGGTCCGAGACCCAGGATTTGAACCCACTTCACTTCCCTTAATTATTTTTATTTTTTAATCTCTCCTTGATTAATTTAAATATTATAACATACATACAATAATTACTTATGGTTCATATTTATTAATAATAAGTATAAGCTGTATAGTAATAAATATCTACATTTTCGTTATGGTGCTTAAAAAAAGCTTTTAAAGTACAGAAGTTCGGCATATGGTAACTACTTTAAAAGCATGTAAAATGAACTAAGCGTAATGAGCCAAGCTTCCGAGACGTTAATCTGGAGTACGAGAAAACTTAGGCTTAGGGTTAAGGACGATGAGTGTCGTGGATATATTATTATTAGAGATAAAATAAGTTTTCGTAGCCAAAATTTTCTTAACTATACTGTATCAATTTCTACTATAAAATACATTGTAACACTTAGTTATTTCCGTGCTTTATTGCAATATAATGACGTCAAATCCAAAGAACGTTCTAAAATATTGATAGAGGTAGGACTACCTATTATTATTTTCATTGAATATTACATAATATTATATAATACATAATATATGTATAACAATTAATATTATACAGTTGATACGTTTGAAAGTATTTCTTATCTAAGTGCACATTTGTTGCTTAAACAGACAAGTCTATAGATCTAACATTCGTGTCCTATCAGAGGAAACGTGTCCTCGTTTCTTACCATTTATCATATCAGAAAGTTCAGTAACCAATACTTGTAGTAAAATCAATATAGTCACAGCACATGAATCGTACAAAAGTTATAAAATGATCTATATATGTAAATACTAGCGACTCACCGTCGCTTCGCTTAGGGTTCGTCCCTAGACAAAAATCTATCCCACGGGAACCGTACATTTTTCTGGGATGATATATAGCCTATAGCCTTCCTCAGTTTACGGGCTGTCGAAAGCAAAAAAAAAAAATTCAAATCGAATTAGTAGTTCCTGAGATTAGCGCGTTCAACCAAACAAACAAACTCTTTAGTTTTATAATATTATACTATATACATAGATATAAAGTTTTTTTCATTACATGAATTTTTGAAATATTTCTGACTGTCGTCACAGTACCACTGCCAAATAAGTTATTATTTTAAATATGTAATAATAATAATTAATAACCTTAAGATTTTTCACAATCGCATATAGCAGCCGTTACTAAATAAACATGTACATAAGTCCCGATAATACCAAGGCTTTCCACTTTCAATACCTATAGGTATTTTACTGATTGTGAGTCAAGGTTCATGTGTGGCACTAAAAACATTTTTAAATACATACTTTTCCTTTTTAAAGTTTTACAAATATATTCCAGGCATGATAAATGATTAGTAAAATTAAATAAGATAAAGACAATAACTCATGTTAAGTTTAATGTATTTAGGTTTAATGTAAATAACGAATCATATATCGTCAATGAAAACGTTTTCGCAATCGCGAGGTCTCAAGTGAGAGGTGCAAGAATTTGTTTTCGAAATGTCAATAGAATGTTAAGACATAAAAAAATATATAATTTTAGCTGTTTTAATATATTCTGTATTCGAATAAGATAAATCCAAATTTTAAAGGACGATGGGATGACCTCGTCAATATCGGTCATACGACGCATAGGTATGGCGTAACTGATAATAGCTAAACTTATAACCATTTGCGTATATGTACGATGTACTATAAAGATTGTTTTATTGAAAGGTCAAGCAGATAACAGTGTGGGATGATCAAGCTACTTAACTTGATATAATATTATTAATTAAACAAACACTAACAGAAGCTTAGTCTTTATATAAGTAGTTTATGTTATTTTTACGCGATAAAACCGACCTCGATCAATAATCCTATTTTGTATGAGTAAAAATTCAAAACACTGTCAAATGAACTTGAAAGGTCCTAGTCAAGACATTGGGATGCTATATAAATCTTTCAAGGTTAACGTTTTAATGTTGTCGTTGAGAGTTTAATTTGTTTTCCCGTTCATTTAGAACAATCAATCTAATTTACTTTAATCAAACTTTCTTGATTAATTAAACAATAATATGTACATAAGTATCCTACATAGTCCGACAATTTACATACGGACGTAAAATGAGCCTAAATTGAAATGAGTACTTGTTTACAAAGCCACGTACCTTAAATAGCCCAGTGCAATGCTAGTCCGTACACTGTTTCCATAAAACGATATGATAAACTTGATCACAAAACGTCCTAAAAAATGAAACTATAAACATTGATAACATAAACAATTGATATATTAAATGGTTGCAACACCGATCGCAAGCACGTGTACTCAACAGCGCGCCGAAACCAACTGGGACGGACGATCTATTATAGCGGTGCGCGTGCGCAAGTCTCGGTCCATTTCCCCCACGCAACTTGCCCCGTTAGAATTTGTCGCACCGATAATGCGTTCTCTCTATTTCCTTGCACACTGCATCGCTACAAGTCATAAAGAATAGGTACATAATAACTACATGTCAATCGTTTTATGAATTTACTTACCATTAGGTTCTAAAAACCGCTAACATTAATAAGGTAATATATTTACTAAGAAACTATGATAAATATGTATATACAATATTCATAATAAATAATATTCCTTATTTGCCTTTAGACGTGTTACCACATATATGAAATAACCTTGCATTTTAAACAAAGTAACATTATTAAATATGATTTAGTTCTAGCTAAATTAATTTATTTTATATGTTTAAGGAAACAAATACAATATTAGTTTAATATTTTATTTCGGCAAATCTTTAATATGTATAAAAGTGATAAATGCATAAAATTACCGGTTTGGCCTTTTTCAACATGTTGCAGGTTTAGTATGAAGTGATCCCAATAATGTTATCAAAATTATTTATTCAAGAAATATTTCCTTACTATACATAAAACCTTCACAATATACATACGTATGAATTATTAATCTCTAATCCCAATGTTCTCTGGGAATTTTTGGGTTAATCTTAACTTCGTTATATCTAAAATATGTTAACGTATGTATGTTACAAAATACACATATAAATTGTTCATAATATACAAAAACCAAAGTTTAATTAACTATGATATACATATGTTGGAATATTAACACACAGCACCATATGGTTCCATGGTAAGGTATGAGGCTTGTGTTATGGATACCAGATAGTTGATACACTACACATTTATATACCTTTAAATATATACATACAATAAAATTGTAACTAAACCGAATCTGTACATTAAATATTTTTTTGAAAAATCTTATTGAAATAGACATTATTATCGATACAGAGGCCGAATCTATATTTTTTAAAATTTTTGTCTGTCTGTTTGTCTGTTACCGCATCACAGAAAAATCACTGGAGGTATTTTGATGAAATTTGGTATGGTGATAGCTGTTTATCAGGGTCGACATAGGTATAGGATATTTTTTACCGCGGGAAAATATCTCATTTCTAAGATAAAATACAAAAACTGCAATGTAAGAGTACCTATACTAATATGTAAAACCTAAGTATTTGGTTTTTGGTTATCTGAACGCAGGTGGAGTCGCGAGCAATGCTAGTATATCTATAACATTTAATAATATTTTAAGTTAATATCGGAACTTTACATCTAATTTATCTTTCATAAAAGTATATTTTTGTTTGTAGAAAGAATCTATTGAAAGAGATAGATGGCCTAATGCGACCCTTTAATAAGATCTAGTTGAAGAATCTCGGCACCACTAATCACCAGTAATTATTATAATATGTGGGCAGAGCAGTGTCTCAGAGCGAGATGCAGACTCCACCGTTATACACTAGCTAGTTTATTTTTTATTTTGCATTCGTGATGTAAGAAAAGCCGTTATTCACTGGTTCCGAGACAGGTGTCGCAGTTATCGTTTGACCAGACATAGTAGTCAATCTGCGACATTACTAGTGCTACTTTCGTATTACCGTTGCATGGGATCAATATAACATACAATACTACAATATCACTCACTCTTGTGGTAAAATTTGTTTCGTCATATACTTGCATCTATTTTACATTTCTCGATGTGTTTTAAAGTGAACAAAAAGAAAAAAAATAGTTATTATTTCACTAAAACAACATTAATTATACAATTATAAATAATAATAATTATACTAAAGAATATAAATTATACTAAAACAATATAAATATAATTTTTATATTATATTTAGTTTTTTCCAGTTTAAAAGTTTGTTAGGATTGCCCGTTACAAGCCATTATCATATATATTTCTATTTGCCCAATTATCTTGGCGGTTTTTTCATAGCGCAAATAATGACTTATTCGACGAGAATACATTTTTTCTTAAAATATATTATTTTATTATTTACGGTACGTTTTAATGGTTGGTATGGAATGCATAGACTATATATTATATGATGTATAGCCTGCCTATAATAGCCTTCCTCAATAAACGGGCATACCTAATGCAAAAAGAATTTTTCACATCGAATTAGTAGTTCCTGAGATTAGTGCGTTCAACCAAACAAACATGCCTGCTCTGCCTCTTCATAAGTTAATGAGCAACATGATTCAGTTATGACCCATAGGTACATGTAATAAAATTCTAACCGATCGGATTAATTTATATTTGGAATATCTTATTGAAATCTTTTAAATTTAAACGAGCAACTCTTGTATATTTATATCTTTATATCTTTATTTATTTATACTAGCGATCTCGAAAACGGCTCTAACGATTTCGCTGAAATTTGGTACGTGGGGGCTTTTAGGGGCGAAAAATCGATCTAGATTAGTTTCATGTCTGGGAAAACATATGTTTCCGAGTTTTCATGCAGTTTTCTGTTTGCATTATTCCACGCAGAATATAGTCAACAAAAAAGAGATCCGAGCGAAGCTCGGTCGCCCAGGTACTAGTTACTCGACACAGCCTACAGATTTGGCCTCGATACAGAGGCCAAATCTGTAGTTTTTAGAATTTTTTTCTGTCTGTCTGTCTGCCTGAGAACGCATCACGAGAAAACCACTGGACAGATTATAATGAGATTTGGTATGATAACATCTGGTTATCCGGGTTAACATATAGGATACTTTTTACCGTGGGAAAATATCTAATTTCTGAGAAATCTATGCTAACCTATAACCTGTCGAGAGCCGCGGGCACACCGGTGTGCCAGTTACCAATTGATTTCTTAGAATTTAATCAGGAGGAGTTAAAACGAAAAATAGGGACGAACCCGAGCGAAACGAGGGTCAGTCGCAAGTACTAAATAATATGAAAAATTTCATACTACATGTGTAGTAAAGTTTGCTACTTACAAAACTTCAGAATATTTCATACATAACGATGTTGTTAATTATAGTACCTGTAACAAATTAAATAATAATTAATACTTTATAGGACTAAAAATATATTTCACACTAATGATGAGAAAGTAAAATACTTTTAATTTAATTAATATTTAAATGAATAAAAATTAGACGGTTAAAAATAACCATTGTTAATTGAACTTCAAACTTCTAGTTACTTGAAGATAATTAAAATAAGGTTCACTAATTATAAGGATTATTATTTAATATTAATTATTAAAGTTAAATATACGAGTAACGTCTAGATGTATTTAAATATGAACTTGAGCACGCCACGAGGAAGTTTTTAATTCACATATCATACTAATGCAAAAAGTCAAATGACGTAGTATATGATTGCATCACAAGTGTATATTAAATTGTGTTTTGCGTAAACGGGTCAAGTTCGCAGCTTTTATCAATATCTTTTACTCTAAAATCCAAGCGAGTTTGTAATGATATGTTGACAATAAATTATAGTTTAATTTTATGTATATTACGACTATATATTACGAAAACGTTTCGAATAACTAAGGAGAAATGTTACGAAATTTTAAGGTACACATTTAACCATGAATTTACAGTCGAACGGCAAGCCGGAGACCTTGCGGAATGACTAACGATTGGATGAGCCGTAAGGCAACGATGGACAAGGTTAATAGTCAGTGACTTTGAGCTACAAGAAAAAATATGTTCGTGTAGACTTTAACTGAAGTATTAACTTCTACCACAGATGTATGGTACGTACTATATTATACTAATGAATTTGAAATTTAATGTCAAAATAACAGCTTTATACTAAATGCATATGGAATTATATACGGTACTTACAACTGTCTGTTTGTTCCGGCTAATCTCCGAAACGGCTGGACCAATTTTAACGGGACTTTTACTGACTGACAGATAGCTGATATTATAAGGAATAACTTAGGCTACTTTTTTTTTAGAAAAAGAATTAGGGTTTCGCTCAAAAAAATTAAAACGTAGGGACGCACCCGAGCCAAGCGAGGGTAAGTCGCTACTCGCTAGTTATGTATATATGTTCCTAATACTCCTTTATGTTGAACGGCTGGAAGGACCGACCCTGGACTAACACATAGGATGTTAGGCTCTCAGGAATTCATCCGAGCGATGTGATGGTAAAATGCTAGTTAATAATAAAACAAAAGATAATACGAACATATAATACAGTCACATCGGAAATTACGTCGAAAGTTAGTGCAGATCATAACATACGTTGCGGCCTATCGGCGGTCGTAATGCGCTGACACAAAATGCTCTTTATTGCCTTTGATAGGTTCATAACACGGTCATTGTCGTGACATCAATTAACTGCGATGAATTGGTCGTTTCGTTCCCGGAGCAATATTTTCACTATAAAATATTACGCATTAAAATTAATAGGATTTTCGTAGCCACCAGTTCCGATGTTAAGTGTCCAATATAGCACTTATATACTCATATATTGCCATCTAATTATTAACACATTTATTCTTTTATTCATTGTAATTAATACCCTATCTAATACGCGAACGAGTACGTGGAACCAATTATCTAATATTTTTAAATAGCAACGAACTAGTACCTACCATTTGGATAGATAAAGGCCAGTTTTTTTAGGTTTAAAATTTGTTTCGTGCTTATTATGGTTTAACTAATATTTTCATTACGCGAATATAAATTATTTAAGTAGAAATAATATTATTATATCGGTGTTAACAACAAAATGATGTTAAACGAAGACGCTAATAAATTAAATTGTAATGGACAAACAAATAAAATAAGTTTTTAGACGTCTCTAACAGTAGTCCATAATCTATGCAAATAATAAAAGTCTGAGTTGAATCTGTACGTTAAATATTTTTTGGAAAATCTTATTGAAAAAGTCATTATTATCGATGCAGAGGCCGAATCTATTTTTTAGAATTTTTGTTTGTGTGGAAACGCGTCACGAGAAAACCACTGGACAGATTTAGATGTAATTTGGTATGATGATAGCTGGTTCCGGTTCGACATATAGGATACTTTTTACTGCGGGAAAATATCTCATCTCTAAGAAATCTATACTAAACGTTAAAATTTAACTAGGAACGAACCCGAGCGGAGCGAGTGTGGGTCGCTACTGTAGTCTATAAAATTGTAATAAAATGTATCCTAGCAATAAATATAAAAATATAACATCCACTTAATTTATAAATATATTTATAATTAAAAATTAAAGAAGAACACTTACAATAATTTGTGTATGTTGAGTACCAGATATACGTATAAAAATATTAATAAAATAATGCTAATTGGTATCAATGAAAGAAAACATAAATCAATGTCGTTTTCTTGTAACGATATAATATGACGGAACATATTAAAACTGCGTAATATAATATGTTGCAATAGTGCATTAATGCACACTAATTAAAATAATATACTTCATTAAATCAGTTAAACACATAAATAAACTTCATACCATTAACATATTTGACGCAAATAATACATACACTATATAGTGAATTATATATTATAAAAATAACATATAACAAAAAGCCATGAAGTTAAGCCATCATTCGATGTTCAGTGGCGAGTAGTGTTCGGGCTTTAGGTCAGTCTAAGATTCCGCAGAGCGATTAATCACGTGGGTAGACTACGATAAGCGGAGGGTTCACTATCCATTGCTTGTGTTCTGTTTTCATATTATATTTTATTTATTTGAAGGTATTTTGAATATATAATATGTACTTTGCATGCAAATATCATTCATATATAAAAAAATCATTCTGTATGATTATGTTTGGCAGTATAGATTTTTTGAGTATCTAACTTGAGTATTTATTGTTTATTTAAAAATTTATGTGACGTTTCTATACAATGATAAAGCATATTCAAGTGAAACGATCGTGATTCTCGATTATTGTCATAAAGCCTAAGTTGTCGATGACACTTTGACGGGAATAAGTGTTCACTTCAGTTCTTGTGGTATGCCGCCGAAACGCTTCAACGATCATCTGTGTACACTTCGGCAGAGCTTGCGCGCGCACTAGATCAATATCCTCGACTGCGTCGGGTTCGCACCACGCGAATTTGCTTCAAAATTTGTGGATACAAATATAATAGGCATTTTTTAAAACATTCTATCGCATTTATAAATTAAATATTATAGAAGAACTCTTATAACACCTGCATGCAAAATGTAACAGAAGTTTATTTCAAAGTTTGCGATGCAGATAATTTATTTACATATAGTGAAGAGTTAGCGAAGCGAGGTAATTTGGTAAGTATACTATTCTAGACACTAACCCCATCGTGTAACGCAGTAATTCCCAACAGAATATGCAGCTATGTTGGCTGCAGAATCGATAGCTGTACTTACTGTAGTGCTTTGGCACGCCATTTGTTCGTGCATCAATCCTGCCGTTTGTTAAACAAGTTCAGCGTGTTTAACAGTTTAAGTTAATGACGAAGTTATATACAACATGAAGTTTTAAATACAAAAAAGATATTAATAATAATGAAATTATAAATATAGTTTAAAGTACCCTCTTTTGTAAAACTACTAACAAGTATGTAAAGTGAAATAAAAATTACTATTACTTTCGTAGTTATTATTGTGTTTTAAAACATATTTTTTTGGGTTGTATTATAACGTGTTTTCCCGTGGGCATGAGATAATCTCCCGCGGTAAATGTAGCCAATGTCACTCTCCAACCTTCCAACTATCTCCACACAAAAAATAAGCTAATACGTTATTCCGTTTTGCCGTGAAAAAGGATAAACAAACAAACACACTTTCACATTTATAATGTTAGTATGTATGTATAGTATATACCTACTAGTAACATCTCTTGATTATGGCTCAGATTCATTAAGATATATCTCAGGCACATCAGCAGAACTAGTTGAACCAGAATAAAAGGTAGGTCTATGTCTACTCCATGTGTCCCGTGCGTGCCTTCTTCAATGTAGATAATATTGATAAAATAACGACATCAAAGTCACATTTATGCTCATATATTGTAATAGTAGTGTAGTTGGTAGTAGGGATTAGCATTTCGGCATCATGAAAATTTTGTAACGCCAAATTTCAATAATAATGGTTCTCATAACAGAATGCGGTCAACTTGTATTTCAAGTGCAGGATTATTTGTAGTGCAATCAGAATCTCAATCTATGTGGTGGAGCCCTCACTCTTTTTCCGGACGAATTTAAAAAAACACGACCCAGGAGGGTTGTCATCAAGGATTTGCTCCAGGCTCTTTTTAATAAAAAACAAATTTGATAAGTTTTTTTAAGTACAATTACTCTTTTACTGTGACAAATTAGTATCAATTGAAAGTAAAAGACCTGTAGAAAATTGTTGCCGTCATACGTTTGGTGGCCTTTCTCGAACACATTCGTTAATATTCACAGGTAAATTGAATTAGTTAATTGCTCGTATTGTTTTCCGGATCAAACCAAGTATCAAAATATAGATAATTTTATAACAAATTTAATGATATAGGGCTATCATACGAAAACATCTCCAGACTAGAAGTTTTTCAGTAAAAAGTAGCCTGGAGCAAATATTTGGTGACCCCCCTGAGTCGTGTTTGTTAATATTTTATGGTTTAAAAAAATCTCAACCATAGATTGGGATCTTAGACTATTGCACTTACAAAGTTTAAAAAAAAGTAACAATCAGATATTAGCATGTACTTTTGCAACATTTGATTCACACTGATGAAATTTATATTTAGAAATAATTGTATACATTACGATATCAATGTCTCACACTCTTGAGAAATGACGTATAAAATTTGTGTAGTAAATTATAGAAGCCAAATTTAAAAGAAATATATGGAATCTTTATAGGATTACTTGTTCCATCCGTCAGCCTCTGAATCTATTTGACGGAAGAAGTAATTTGGTGCATACATTGTATGCACATTATATGTATGTATATAGAGATGACGTTAAAAAATAACTATTAACTCTTAGGTTTTATTTTAAAGAAAAAAAGCGATCTTTCGTCGATCGATTAAACGATCTTTCGTTATATTCGCTCGTAATATGAGGAATAAAAATATATTTTATTTAACTTTTATTGCAAAGTAAAAGATGTTAAAGGAAATGTATCAAAATAAGACAGTCCCTCTGCCAAAACACAAAGATTGTTTTAGATTACTACCGAGCCATTATGAAAAAAAAAAACAAATAATACGAGGCTTAACATAGTTAAACTATGGCGACAATATAATTGAAAATTAAAACTTCTGTATCTACGTTCCTTTTTAATCCGACAAATTATGGAATACTCTGTCACGCGAGTGAATTTGGCACTTGACCAATTTTTATTTATTAATATCGTTGATCGATAGATACTTTTGGTTATAACGCAGAGGATATTTAACTTTTCGCAATTTAAACACATTTATGTTTAAATTTACATAATAATATATACTAAAATATGTAAAACAAAACGTGACGTAGTTAAATATGGACGTTGTAGCTGTTTAATCCCATTAATAAATAATGTTACCTACTCAATTACGCCAGAATAGCTGAACGGATCTGGATGTTTGGCACAGAGATAGATTATAGTCTAGAATAGGTTACTTTTTGTCCCGGAAAAATGTACGGTTCCCGTGGGATCGATTTCTTTTTATTTTTCACTTGGGACGAACCCGAGCGAAGTGGGGGTGAATTACTACTTATAAATATACCAAAGACCATGATCATTTTGAAGAGCTACTAAATACATACTTACTAATATCATAAAAGTGAGTGTGCACATTTGTTTATTCTTCTTTCACGCCAAAATGGTTGATGAAATTTTTTATATGGAAATAGTTGGAAAGCTGAGGAGTACCATCTACATTAAATCGCGGCAATATATCTTATTCATATACACAAACCCTAAATAATAAATGGTAAAATATGGACATAGACGGAGGGCTAGAGAGTGACATAGGTATGCTTAAATTTACTCAGAGGAACGTGAACAACGCGAACGGAGCGTCACTAGTGTCCTATACTTCATATAACCAAACATAATTTAATGCCGGTAAATGTAATCATAAGCCTTTAATGCCTTGTTTACTTATTTACAATTTAAATACTATGCTATTCACGTGCATTCAATTTTAATTATCTTTTAATATGAGTCATGACACTCATTAAGTACCTACAATGCAATTAACAAAATAAAATAAACGTATACAATCATTTGACGTTTTTAATTTCAAGATATATCAAACAACAAGACTCTGTCCTTATTATGACTAAACCTATTTATGTTTTTGTACAAAACTCCAAAAAACTTTGTGCTTATTATGACTTGTTTTCAAGAACAAATCCTATCTACATAACTGAACCCTGTTAGAATTTGATTACGTATTTTGAAAGAACTAAAAAAAATACATTCTTATAATAATACTAATATTTAGGTCTTTGGTTCCGCTCGCGTGGAATGTACATCAATTAAAATAGCTTATGTCAATCCAGGATATACCTACGCTTTCTCCCTTTCGAATTTAACTCAAATCCGCTAAGCTATTTTAGCGTAAAACAGTGAGATAAACCACTTACAAATAACAAATCCCATTTAAAACATTATTGTAATACCAACGGTGTTTAGAACAACTCAAAAGTAAAATTAGAATAGAAGAAAGATTTTTAAAAGTGTACAACTAAATACAGAAAGCGGTAATTATAGAAAATCTTGGCACCGAGTAAGAAGTAGATACTGCCGCATACACAAAGCGTAACCTAACGTACTCAGGGAGCAACAATAGATAAGTGTTCGCCAAAGGTTACAATGACACGGGTGGGCGTCGCATGGGGTTCATTGAACGCCGTTGTGGATTTTCAGGTAAAAGATAACTTTTATTTTATGCAGTGATTGAAAAAATATTTTTAGCTTTTTACAAAGTATCATATATAACATTATTTCGAAAACAATATTGTAAAAAACAAATGTCCATAGTATATTTCAATAGGTATTTTCTAATTAAATAGTTATATATTTTGAACATTTAGCAATTTTGGTGATAAGTAATATTTGAATAGTTATAATTTGTGAAGCTAAAGCTCTCCAACTGTGTCGTGTTCTTGATGCACACGTGTTGTCGCAGTTAAATATAACTGGCAGTTCAACGCACGAGGGGGGCGCAGCGTACGGCTAACCTACTACCGTATATTACTAACGACTGTGGAGATTTGTGATGTTGATGTTTATCACAAACTATTTGCTCTGATAGTTTGTTTAAAATAAAAACACATTTTTAAAATATTTTTAAATTAGAAAAGCAAGAAATATATAATATTAATGATTATTAAAAAATAATTAAGGAGTGCATGTATCAATGTGTACATGCGCAAGAAGTAAAGTTCGGCCACGGCGGTTAATCTCGCTAGCCAGATGCGCAGGAGACATTATAGTGCAGAAGTATACGTGCAGACACAATGTGCACTCTCTATTCCTTTTACTCTTATAGTCTGATGGGACGCTACTTCGACACGACCGGTGAGAGTTAGGGTCGCTCCACACTATAGTGCCAATCACAGTCCGTTCTCGGTCCAATAAGTATTAAATAATGAGTGCATTCACACTATTAGTAAAACTCAGGTTCTGGTCGAGTCAAGCTCCAGAAACGTTTCTTGTATAGAAATACTTTACCAGACTAATATCGGACCGAGAACGCACTGTGATCGGCACTATAGTGTGGAGCGGCCCTTAAGGTGCATGACCGATGACATTACGTGCTCTCCGAGACACGGGGTGCAACACCTCCAACTTCCCAACTCCGGGCAGTAACTAAGAATGTCTTGACAGAAATACATAATAACCGAACTCGGTCCGACCCAGGACTCGAACACAGGACCTCCCGATCTGCGGCCGTACATTATAATACTTCACATAGTACGATGGTGTTAGGATAAAATTTAGTTTTCAATCAAATGTAATGATTCAATTAATTATATAGGTATCCCAATAAAGTAATAATAATAGGGGGATGCTAATTTTTTAGTGAAAAATATACTTACAATGTATAAAATTATTTCAAGAAAATATTTTTTTAACAATATTCATTTGATAAGATTCCACCGCGCAAATATAAAATAAAATAGAAAGAAGTATTTTTATATCTATTTTTATGAATTTATATATAAAAATCTCGCGTCACGGTGTTTGTGGTCGCATTCCTCCGAAACGGCTCGGCCACTTTTATTGGTTTTTGGTATATTTGGTGGGTATGAGAATAGTCGTAAAGTATTTTTCAGCCTTCCACCCCACCCCTTCCCTTTTTTAAATCGCGATTTTAGTATTTAGTATTCATATAATACATAGTTTGTTTGATTGACTGAATGTTTAATTGACTGTTTATTCACTTCCATAACGTACCGTTTCCGTTACAAAAACTTTTTTGAGTTCATTACTGATTATTTATTTATAGATATAATTTAATAAATACCTACAGATCAAGAAACAAATCATAATGATATATCAATGCATGTAGTAATATTGCGAAAAGCTGAGTTATTAGCTGGTACTTCACAGACTAAATATCAAATGTGCGCTAGCTCTCGTTAATTGTCACCACTTCTATTGTAGAGGCTTAATAGAGCAAGTTGCACTGAACGCTCCTGAAGCCAGGTGAGATCGCTACGAGGTAACAACAAAACGTACGCTTAATTCATTGAAGATTGAATAAACTGCTTCGACAATAATAAAGGAAATCACTTTGAATTGTGGTAAAGGAGTTTAACGTAGATTAATGTTTATTATGTACTGAACGATCGTTTTTCCTTTTGTTAAGTGTAATTTAGATAAACCTGTGTTGTGTTATCATTAGGTTTTATTTACGTATAGTTTAAAAGTTTCAGTGATATTTTCAAATAAATGTATCATATAGGTATAGTATGGGAATAAAGTAAAAATTAAAAATACTATTTGAATATAGGTACGTACGTACGTATTTCGGTAATTAGTCATTTTAATTTAATCCGATTTAACGTGAATAATATGTGTGAAATATTAAACAATGTTAATAATATTTATTTGTCATCTTTCACAATAAATAAAGTTCATGGATATTTTTATAATTATTTTCGTCCGCGTAAATAATAAAAAAAAAATTCTATGTAAGTACTTATATGTTCAATTTGACGGAGATCGGTTGAACAATGTACCTAGAAGTAGAGTTGTCAAGTAGGAAAGAAACATGTGTCCGATTAAAGCTAGACAAAAACACGGTTTTTTCCATAATGTATTGAGTTAAATGATATTTTAAAATATGCACTAAAGTTGTATTAGGTAGGTTATCAATTACAAAGACAGATAAAAATGTCTATTAAATACTGCTTCTTATAGCATTATGTGACCTATAAGGTTGACATTGAAATTGTATGTGCTAGCCGAAACGTAAACACATCATAAACTAAATAAAAAAGTTAAAATCAAGTTAAACCTGTAACTCATTGGGGTTATTTTATGTGGCCTCAATTAATGTCTACAGGAAACAATTTAAGTGACACTTTATATTTATAAACTATCAATTTGTAACTATATATTTCTATGATTTTATTTAATTATCAAAGTTAAAAAAACTTAAATTCACTTAAATATGATACTGACATATGAGTAGATTATCGGAAAATACTTTGTTACTATGAGCGCCAAACCTTCATGCTCATTATATTAAAGTATAAAGTAATACAGCTCGCGGTTTGATAACAAAAAAGCAGATACCTACGTGCTGTGTGTGAATAGAACGCAAGTCAAGATTTAGGGTTCCGCATTGGATCCACATGTAAAGACTACTAATATATTCGTGGTTCACATTCATAATATTTTTATTATATTTTACCAAATTAATATTACTAATGAAAAAGATTGGGTGAGTAAGTGTATTTGTTACTTTTACACTCTGCACTGTAGGTACGGCTTTTAAGGATTTGAGAGTGGGTAGTTTTTATCCTCAAGGTTTTAATAAAAAAATTATTTAGTTAAAATTTAGGTATCTACTTTAGTAGAGCCGCGGTAAAAGACTAGTACTACTTTTTTGTTTTATTTTTTGTGCCGATGTAATATGTATTTGAATTTTTACATATGAAAACTTAATTCTATAAACTCAAATAAATAATTAGAAGAAGACACAACATATTAATGAATTTAGAGAAAAAAAAAATGACATATTAACTACAAAAAGTCAACAGTGATCGAGCACGGTATTTGGGGAATGTCAGCCACGCGAGACCGATTTGTGCTTGACTGCGTTACAACGAAATAGAGACAAAGAGGTTCGCATAACCTTGGAAGCGTGTGCCTTTTGCTGACGGACTGACGAACGCGGAAGCTGCTAATGAACTACCGCCTACAGCCTTACGCGTACGAACGTTGATGCTGCTCGGTTTTTTTTTATTTTTACTTCCCACAACCTTAAAGAAGGCCTTAGATTATATCATTATAACCAAATTTTTAGTAAGTAATGAAATTTTTAAAAATAATTTTCGTATAACACTGCATGTATTTATTAATAATTGCGGAACTATATTCCTTTGACGTTTAAAAATATACTAATATTTAACGAGAATTATTAGAAGTACCTTAAAGATAAAAATGTTATGCTCAATGGACTCATTCTCAGGACTGTTCATTGTACCTATGTAAAGTATAACGTAAATCCGTTTGAACTGTTATTGCATTATAGTAAGAAAACGTAAAGGAGTCATAAGATTTTTCTTTTTTCATTTTCATAATGACAACTCACAACAATTAAATAAATGAAGATTCGTCAACGTTAATGTCATTAATGTGATCTCATAGTCACGTTAAATAGTTTGAAATGTCAAATCATTATTTTTAACTAGCGACTTACCCTCGCTTCGCTCGGGTGCGTCCCTGGGTACGTTTTAATTTTTTTTGAGTGAAATCCTAATCCTTTTTCTAAAATAAAAGTAGCCTAAGTTACTCCTTATAATATTAGCTATCTGCCAGTGGAATTTCCGTTAAAATTGGTCCAGCCGTTTGGAGATTAGCCGGAACAAACAGACAGACAGACAAAAATTAAATTTTTTTTTCTTATAAGTACCGTATATAATTCCATATGCATTTAGTATAAAGCAGTTTTTTTGACATTATAAATAGACACTTAAATTCTGTCTATATATCCTATACTTATACATATAATAAAAATGTAACTGATCGTCGTCTGTATATGGAAGATATTTGGGAACAACTATTATTGGAGGCCTCTATTAACGCAAAGAACCAAAAACAATGATTTTTGAAATTTTCGTCTGTTTGTCTGTGCGTTTGTTCGCGCTAATCACAGAAATGGCTAAATCGAATTGGGTACGGTTTTCACTAATGTATTTTTGTAAGCTTCACTTAGCATTTAGTATTTGTTTTATTTCAATTGATTCACAAATTAAAAAGTTATGTCAATTTGAAGAATCACCTAGAGGCGAACCCAAGTCAAGCGAGGGTGAGTCACTAGTGCTAATATAAAACATATAAATAAATTAACTATATATTTTTCTGTGATTTATTTATTTTAAATTAAACTATAAAAATACCCTTTATTTTTTTTCTATAAGGTTCTTTTACTAACAAGTCGATATTTATATTATTTTAAAAAAGAAAACATAATATATGCCGATACCTTAAAAACATCCTTAACATGTACCAAATGGTAAACAAAAAAATTCCGCGAGGCATTTATGTGTTTTATTAGATTTGTTTGTTATTTAATTTATATCAATTGTGGTGGAACAGGTAGGCGAGACATAGGTATAAAATGATGAAATAGTCACGTGTGCAAAAACGTGAGTTATTCTTCTATTTGCATTAAACCAATCTGAGATTTCGCAATTCAGCGGCCTTGTTAATAATAAATAATATTCAAATCCACTTTTATAAAAATGTAGACATTGCTATATAGTTTCTATATATATATATATATATATATATATATATATATATATATATATATATATATATATAACGCTTCATAAAATACAGTTTGATTACATGATATTGTAAAGACAATTCAATGATATTAACTGAAATGAGCGATAATTGAATCAACGATATTACGAATAGTACTGCTATAATAGTATATTCTATGGGCTATGGGCACGGTTATTGTCAGTTTGGGCTGTACATTAGAGCGAGAGTGCGACAAAGTGCTCAATCGTGAGTATTCATGGGTTCTCTCGTAGTGGCCCTCTGGCACTTGCCACATGTTTACATACCCGCGTACACTGAACTCTGTCTCATATAAAACGCTGATGATTCGAGGAAACGGGAAAACGGACAGCGGACGTCTTCGGTGCATTGCGCTTAAGGGAAAAGTTGACTTGAAATTGATATATTCGAACATGATACCTAATTAATATAATTATGTATAACATTAAGATTTAAAATTTTATGTATTAAGTTACTAGCGATTCATCCTCGCTTCGCTCGGGCTCATCCCTACTTACGTTTTAACGTTTAATATAGATTTCTCAAAGATGAGATATTTTTCGCAGTAAAATGTAACCTATAAATTGACCCGGATAACCAGCTATCATTATACTAAATTTCATAAAAACCCCTCCAGTGGTTTTTCCATGATGCTGTCACAGACAGATAAACAAAAATTCTAAAAACTATAGATTCGGTCTCTGTATCGATAATAATGTCTATTTCAATAAGATTTTCCAAAAAATATTTAATATACAGATTTGGCTTAGTTACTATTTTATTATACGATGTACTTTCATTATATTACTCGCCTTTATTGGCCATTTATTTGTCGTTTAAAAAGTCCTTCAAATATTAGCAACTATACCTATTACGAATACAACTTTTGTTGTTTTCTTGTTATGATCAAATTTCAACACGTTAAAGC
This sequence comes from Argynnis bischoffii washingtonia, assembly GCA_033884665.1. Taxonomy (NCBI): domain Eukaryota; kingdom Metazoa; phylum Arthropoda; class Insecta; order Lepidoptera; family Nymphalidae; genus Argynnis; species Argynnis bischoffii. The sequence continues at coordinate 8,669,557 of CM066624.1, read as the reverse complement.
AACGTATTAAATTATATCCTGGGCATGTTTTAATTTCTATAAAGTTCACTAGTCAACAAGAGCATCTCAAATTCCGCAGCCACCGGGTAGTGCGAACGACGTGGGTGGTAACGATTCGAATATAAACGTCCACTGATATTGGTTGACTGCTTGCATTTGAATGGCATGACTTCATCATATTTCGATTTAGTGTTAATTGAATAGGATGCCATATATATTTTCATATTCTTACATACATACATACCTATACATCATTTAAATTTCATTCACGTCCATATAGCGTCATAAATATGCACTATTGTTTAGACAAGTAACAATAAAAAATAATAGGATTATAAGAGCTAAATCAAGTTATGCATACTATTTTAAAAATCCAGTAACTGGGTGACCAAGCTTCGCTCGGAGTTTTTGGTTAAAACTACATTTTTTTTAATTTGGCTTAAAGACAAAAAAAATAACTAATAACTTGAATAAATATTAAATAAATAAATAAAATAAAAGTAAAATCTTTTGTATCCGACCGGGATTCGAACACACCCGTGATAATCAATCTCGCGCCTTGGTTGCGTAACCACGATGCTTATATACACTTGTGCGAAATTATTAACATATTTTGCGTAAAATAATGCCAAAGAAAATCGCATAAAAACTCGAAAATACACGTTTTCCCAAACATAAGACTAATCTAGATCGATTTTTCGCCCTCGAGAGCCCATGCATACCAAATTTCAGTGAAATCGTTAGAGCCGTTTCCGAGATCTCCGGATATAAATAAATAAATAAAGATATAAATATACAAGAATGGCTCGTTTAAATATATTAGATAAGTAAGCAGCTAAAAAATAATAAAATCAGTGTCTAATTTTTTCTTTTTAAGTAGTTGTGTGAACAACAATCATAAATTATGTTTAATTTTATCTAATACGTGCTAAAAATTCTAAACTTTCCGATAAGCAAAAGTCCATTTTAAACTCAATAAAGCAGGGAAAGACGACTTTTAGCAAATTGGATCACGATCGCGATGAAAAGGATACAAAGTTTTAAAAGAAAAAGCCACGATAGTGAAGCAAGTTTCAAACGTTCTTTATACTCATTTTATAATAGAATCTCTTCTCTAATACTTGATTACTTTGTGTTTTATCTTTTATTTCTTGAATTCATATATTATACTTAAGAGTTAAATTCTTTAAGCTAATCAAGATTTGAGAAATATTTTACTTTCAAGTAAAAGTACTTATAATACATGGAAGAAGTATTAAGATTTATAATATTGTATTTTTATTTATTGGACATCTTACGTAAGTAATATTTACTAGTTTGTAGTAAATTAAGAATTACCTAACGTAGATACCAACTTCAAGATATTATTTAAGAGACAAGACGCTATAAATATAGCGATTTGGCGATTGCAATACAAAAAAAAATTTTGCTGTCAGTCATAATTATCTAAACCCTATACAGATAAATAAAATTGGAGTGTCTGTTTGTAATATTAAAATAACCGCTTTTTACTAAATGCATATGGATGTATACACGGTATATATACCAAAACAACATTTTTTACAATTTTTTGTCTGTCTGTCTGTTTGTTCCGGCTAATCTCCGAAACGGCTGGACCGATTTTGACGGGACTTTCACTGGCAAATAGCTGCTGTTATAAGGAGTAACTTAGGCTACTTTAGTTTTAGAAGAAGAATCAGGATTCCGCGAAAAAAAATTAAAACCCATGAAATTGTGAACAAAATCCGGGTATGGCGTACGCAATAACGTACGTACGTAACGTAAATCGCTATTATATATGTAATTTAAATGAATATCTTAGAAGTAGCAAGCTACTATTTATGTATAAATATAGCTAACCGTGAAAACGTATGTACCTAGGGACGAACGCGAGCGAAGCGAGCGTGAGTCGCTAGTATATAATAATATTTTTATCAGTTCTTCTCATACCAGTTTATAAGTAATAATCGATATTAACGAATTGTCTCATGTCACAGATAATTTCTATATCCAATCTCTATTATTCGTGCCTTTACTCTAGTACTACATTCATTATTTCTACATTCTTTAGTGTAGTTGTTAGATACTTTTTAGAAAACATGTTTATAAAAATTAAACTATTAAGTTTTGAAAATGAACCTATCGGTAAACTATTAACGAAAGAATTTAATTAATGACCTTATTAGACATTACACCATATTAACAATCATTATTATCATATTAATTGTCTTTTCGAATATTATTGTTCACTAGAGACTCACCCTCGCTCTACTCAGGTTCGTCCATAGTTACGTTTTAACGTTTAGTATAGATTTCTAAGAGATGAGATATTCTCTTGCCGTAAAAAGTATCCTATTTGTTGACCCAGATAACCAGTTCCAAATTTCATCCAAATCTGTGCAGTGGTTTTCTCGTGATGCGTTTTCAGACAGACAGACAAAAATTTTAAAAACTATAGCTTCGGCCTCTGTATCGATTATAATAATACAATTTCAATAAGGTTTACTAAAAAAAATTAATATACCAATGAACAGATTCGACTCAGTTAGAATTTTATTATATGTATAGGTTATTAACTTATTTAAAATAAATTATGATTTCTCATATACATAAAGTTTGAATACTACCGCGGTTTAATAAACATTGATATTTAAAGTTAGTTGTTTTTAAACGAACGCCTTTGGTTTCGTTTTCATGATCCACTATCCTCCACCACCGTCATTGATTAAACTAAATGTATAGTTATTTTTAATTATACTTAAGATTTGAGACAACCTCTTAGAATATTATTTTTAAGCATACTATCGTTTACTTAGTTTTAAAACTTTACATTTATTTCCAACAAAGTACAACAATAAAAACATTGATAGTTTGAAATGTCAATATCATTTCTTTTAGTCGTGTTGGCTCGGAAGCAGCATTTCTACTAATAGATTAAATGTAAGCCTAATATATTAAAATAACCTTATCATATTATTAGCAGACAAGGCTTTGTTATGAGGCCTACATATTTGGGGCAACGGCCTGATAATATTATGATTGACGCCTCTATCAACATTATCGGTTACAACGTTATTTAATTACGCATAATCTATTTTAGTTCGAATAACAATAACAACTACAGTATAGAATCAGTCAATATGTTAGTGTTTGTTTCGATTTAAAATCGTATTGTTGAGACTATTACCATAAACAAGTTCTGGTTTATTATCATACTGAAAGATGATGTTTATATTAGGCTGTTAAAAGGTAATATGTTTATTTTAAGAGTATACTTTTTAACAATTTACACACACGTTGGTTAAGTGAATGTTACTATTATATTATTTTTGGAGACGTACTAGATTCTAATGGTTAAACAAATGTAACATGAAATAATATATTTAATATCACTACAAGTATATGATCATATAAAATAAAACAAGAAATGTTTTTACAATAAATAAACATATGTAGTACCTAGTTAGGTCAAGAGCAGCTGGCATTCCAGCCAGTACGAACCACCAGGGCGGCAGCGGTGTGCACATCCGCTGCGGGGGTGCCCTCACGCGACCATGCACCGCTGCTCTCCGCTCACAGTTCGAAGCACAGACATCCAACACTATCACTCCACCAATGTCAACGTTGTGTCATGGTTCAGCGGATCACTATTGACCTGGTTCGGCCAATGTGGCGCAAATCTTTTGCTACTTCTATTACGTATGTCAGTTTCCAATATCAAGGTTAAATCTTCTTCATCAAAACAACAAATTCCATATAGTTATTAATTGGATTTCCGAATAAAGTAATACACCAGACACATGATGAAAAAATAAGATCGAGTGTGTCAGGATTGTTCAACTTCAACTAAGTTTGGGGGAGCCCATAATTAGGGGGAGCGACTGACTCAATGAAAAGAATAAGGGTTGTTATAGCAGCGTAGGGTCGATAAACTTTTTTCAAAGGGCCAAAAATAGTCGATAGTAATGGTATCTTGGTACCTTGTGGTGCGTCGGTGTCGGTCGAGTTTCGTGCGTTAAGGGTTACAGGCTTATATGTAAGGGTAGGTTCGCGAGACGAGCGGCACGTGACGGTGCGAAGCGCTCGTTTCGTGCGTCGCTCCGGTTTGAACTGACGTCGCTAGTCGGTCGGGAACGTTTCGCGGTCCAGTAGCGCGCGCGTGGCTACCGCCCGCCCCCTCGCGCTCCATGTGCCGCCCTGTGTGTCCTATTGAGCACCACTGTGCCATCACCGATATCCACAATTTGTTATAAAACACTACATAATAATTTCTTCGCAAAACCATAGCTAGGTTTTGCGTGGTAAAGTTATTTTCTATGTATGTAAACGTCGTTTTGCCCAGATATAACATAAAAAAATGAAATATGTTATGTTTAAATATAATTGCCTTAATTGAATTGAGTTTACCTAAGTCCTTAAAGTATTGAAATCGAGTTTTATTGCAAAACTAATAATAGTTTGAATTTTAATCTATATGTTATTGATATTTAAAAGTTGTTTATATTAAATACCCATTCTAAAAGGTAAACGGCATATTAAGTTGTATAAGGATTAAGGAGTTTTAGATACTACGAAACGTTTGGCTCAGTTTGTAGTGACCCTACTTGCTGTGCCAGCGGTCACGGATTCGAGTCCCGCTAAGGGCATTCATTTGTATTATGAGCACGAATGTTTGTACTCCAGTCAAGGGTGTTTATATTTATAATATGTATGTATTTAAAGTTATATATGTCTAGTGTATAAACTATCTGGTATCCATATTCACAAGCCTCGTAGTTTACTACGGAACTTGATGGTGCTGTGTGTTAATGCCCCAACATATTTATTTATTTAAAAACATTATGCCGTAAATCATGACTATTTACTAAACGTACAAAAGTAATTTGTACATGTTAAAGTTAAGTAATCAGTTATGACAGTTTGGTATTAGGTTGGTTGGTTGGTATCTGAAATACGTATAGGAAATCAAGAACGTACTAACTAACCAAGAATTTACCACCCTGGTAGTCCCGGCACGTACGCATGACATTGCCCATAAACTATTCCGATATCGGACGTCGCGCCACTGAACCGTACTATCCATAGAAATTGAGAGATTCAGAAAACTGACAAGAGGAAAATAACTTCCAAGCAGCGTTAGTTTACGATCATGGCCCAGTTATGACCGATAATATTTTGTACCGTATATGTGACAGCGATAAATAAGAATGAATAAACAATATCGCATCTATAAAATACGTTCGTTGTTTATATATTTGTCGTAGAAGAATATGTAGAGATAAATTTAAAAAATATTATGAGTTCATAAAAAAGAAATGGGCGATAAATGGCAATATCCAACTTTTATTACATCAGCCCATTGTAATGTGTTTCCTTCATAGTATTTCATTGTATTTTCTAAATTATCATTTAAGTATTTACTTTCGAGGTGTTATGTAAATATAAATTTAATTCTCGACGTCTACAATATATAAATATAATCAGTATTAATTACTGCAATTACTAGGTATCGGTCAAGAAGGATATCTTGCAACATGGCGACTCGTTTGAAAACGTTTAGTAGAAGATACGAAGTAATGTCGTCCTTCACTCATCTGCTTACCAGATGAAAAAAAAAATGTATTAATTTATTTATTTAAGCATAATAAATAAATATTTCACAGGTAGTAATAATTTTGGTGAAGGCTACCATTATTTAAAAAAAATTACCCCCTTTTTTTCAAATAAATCAATGTGATATTAAATGAAAGTATGTATAAATTATGTATTAAGTACATGAAAATGTTACAATGCTACATTGCAAAAAATAATGGTAAGGTATGGTAAATAAATAAATGTAAAATACAAATTTATTAAAATAGCCTTCTGCAATAAATTAAAAAAAAAGGTTTTCATTAGTTTAGCAGATGGGTTAAGAGGATTGTGAAGTGCCGATACACGGCGCGAGTAGGTTTTTAAGAAAATGCTATCTGTTTCATATAGCTCGCTTTGCCAACCCTTATGGTGCGATAGAGAGAGTTGCAAATCTTAGAGGCAATTACCTACATTCCTGTTTGAAATATTGTTTTGGGCGATAACGTTTTTACCCCCCTAAACATTTACGAAATGAGACAATTTTGGTTTCATTAGATTCAGTACACCTTAATCTAGGTCTGTACGTTTTCCTTTTTTAGTAATTCAGTTTAGTTTAATTATAAAAAAATAAAAACGCTCGAGGAAGTTTTTACGTCAAAAATACAGATATTTAGATGCTAATAACTTCTATCATACGCAAAATTTCTTTAAAATAAAAACGTACGGACCTAGTTTTTCATTATATCTACAACATTTCCAAAAATTATGAAAATTAGACTATGTTAATGGGGGGGGGGAAAACGTTATCGCTTTTTGTATGAAAATTTACTTTTTTTATTTAGCTTCACAATCCTCTTAATGACGACCTTGCTGTAAATCTTAAACTAGTTGTTTAAGTTTTCTGAGAGTTAATAAGAGGTGTAGGTAGGGAGATCTTCTTTTCGATTTAAGTTAACAAACACTTTAGATTTCAATTTAAGTTTCATCAAAGTAAAGATTAGAGTGTTTTTAAATAAAATAATGATAAAAAATAATATACTAAGCAGATAATTTAATTGAATTGATTAGTCAAACATAAAAGCAAACAATATTTTTCAGGGATGAACTTTATTATTGAATATATGAAGAAAGTTTTAATTCAAATGGGACACGTATATTGTGTTACCTAACAGTACCTAGTAAAAGACTTAGTATTTATTTGGAGTTTGTAACTTCTCTTTTTAATCCATTTTAGTAAGTTTTAAACTTAAACTAACGATTGAAGTAGTTATAAACATTTAAAGTTACTAAGCAGTGGCAAAAAACATATTTAGGACCAACTAACAAAGTAGATTAAAGGTACGTAAAAATACACTGATAAAAGTAATGATAAAATCTCCCAAAGTATTGATCCTACAGTAAAAATGTATATAACACAATTTGTAGAAAATTTAATGCAATAATTTATTTAGAAGTAATCGTAATGATATTATTTACATATATTCAGTTTTCGAGATATAAGTAAAAACCTCGAAAAGGAGTAGTTGGAGTTATTATTAAGGTACCAATTTACATAACTCTAGGAATTATTTTACGCTGATCGACAATTTTTAGCCTTACTTTCTTACACTAATAGAATAATCACACAAAAATAAAGAGAAGTCACAGATTATTATATTTTAATTAATTAATACAGTTTGATGTCTTAACGAATCGAATATTCATTCGAATGGAGAAATTGCTTATTTAACGTAAACGAGGCCGAAGTTTTTATGGTAAAGCGGTATTTTACGCAGTCCTCACCTCGACTGCTATTCAGCCTTCAAGACTACTCACTATTTGAACACCGCGAGGTGGCATTGCGAAAGTTGACAACACAGTACGTGAGCCGGTTATAGAGTATTGTCATTATGGTTACGTTGCTGTTTTGCATTAACTTGCCTTTAGGTATGTCTTAAATTTTAGGGGGATTAAATAGCGATTTAACTACGCGAATTGAAATAGCCTAATAATGGAAGTGTCATTTTTATTAGGGTTCCGTACCCAAAGGGTAAAACGAGAGCCTATTACTAAGACTTAGTAAGTAAGTGATAGCTACATAGTTGAAATTTTCACAGATGATGTATTTTTGTTGCCGCTATAACACCAAATTCTAGAAAACAGAATAAAATAAAAATTTTATAACGGCAACAGGTAGACACTTGAAATGTTCAGAATATTTAGTTAGATATATATATTCACTTTAAAAATAAATAATTAAATTAAACTAAAACAAATACTTAAGGGGGGCTCCAATACAAAAGACGGTACGGAACCCTTCGTGCGCGAGACCGACTCGCACTTAGCCGGTTTTATTATTATGCTGTTTATATTTTATGTAGTTTGTAATAAAATCTATTTTAAGCCCCTGTTAAAATTCGACTGGACAATTACTTTTAATAAAGGCACAAAAAAGTTTTGAGAAACAAAAAACTTATATTAACAAATAAGTAAACTCTTATTTGTTTTGTCTTGTAGATTGTCTAATATAAAAATGAAATAAAATATAAAATACCTTATCTATAAAACGTTTCAATAAATTTGTAATACCATTACAAAATGTTGGAAATACTTTCAATAATGAGTAATACTAGTACTAGTATTAAATAAAACTCAATCTTCTAACCGTACATATGTACCTAAATAATCACATTTCAATTTCCATTGATAAGGTCTGTTGTTTTCTTTTCGAAGTCTTTTACATTTCCTCCCATACATAAAAATATTTGAATTTTATTGAAAATAGCTACAAACTATTAAACACTGTAGACCCCATCAGAGTATAGAAATACAAAAATATGTGAATACTTAGTAACCAAGCGTACCTACGAGTGACAGCAAGGTTGCGGTGGGTGGCGTAACAGAGTACAATGGTACATGCAAACGAAAGAATCTTCAATTATTCTTAACAGACCGGCTAAATAGGACACTGATTTACATATAACATCTTTATATGAGAGCTAGACTGCCCATCCTCGTTGACAACCTTCACTTTTAGCTAGGTTTTTTAGATTGTTCTAGAGTGCAAGGCCATATCACGATGATCTTTTAAGCAAACCAATAGGATGATGTAAAGATACTGAGCCTTAATTTTTTTATAAGTGAATAAAATGTTCTATTGAAATTCTGTATCTTAAATAAAACTAGAACTATTATACAATATAATGATATTCTGTGCTTAATTTCATTAGTCAGTTAAACTTAAAAATAACTGAAGTAATTAGCTTCGGATCAACACTAATTTACAATTTGTCAATTATTGCAATGTCTTTCAATTCTTTTCATTCCGTGGCTCTTAGCTCCCTGATAACGTAAATAAATTATTGTAGTCTATAATAAAATTAAGTAGAATTTTTTTTAAGTAGTATGTATATCTTTCATCTAAAAAGTGAATAAAATGAGTCCAAAGGAGAAAACCAATCCCTATAGAAACTGGGGCCCGGTGTTCTCTCCGATCTAAACCAACGCGTTTCATGATTCAGGAAAATTAAAAGAAATGGTATATAGTATTAATATTTTAAAGTTCAAACAATTATAGGTTTTACTAAAAGTACTATTTCATGCTAATAAGTGAATTGGTTTGAATGATAAATTATATTTTAACATTTATAATGTCACAAGTTGCTCTTTTAATGTCCACTCTAGTTTATTTGTAATACTGCAAATATATTATGAGGTCATATATATTTAATGTTTTTTTTTTCTATTATACTTTATAGCTAGCCACAGTACGTGACATTTCTCTCGTGCATATTTTTATTTAGAGGTAGAGACCCACCCTGGCTTCAGTCGGGTTACGTTTACGAAATATCGTCGGATCACGGAAGGAGATACGACAAAAATAAAATATACTTCGAAGATTATAATAAGAGCGTTGTTAAAAGTTTCATTGATATTCATAATTCTTATAACCGATGATGAATGTCTCTAACATATTTGTTAAATATTAAGTACTAGTTTTTATTTTTAGATGCGGTTTTTTCCCTTAGAATTTTTAACCGACTTCCAAAAAAAGGAGGAGGTTCTCAATTCGATATTTTTTTTGTTTGTTCGGGGATTTTTTCGTTTATGAACCGATTTTGATAATTCTTTTTTTGTTGGAAAGGAGATATCCCAAGAGTGGTACCATGATAAGGAAACCAGGATCTGATGATGGGATCCCAGAGAAATCGAGGGGAACTTTCGAAAATTGTAGCGGCGACTAGTGCGTTTGATAACATTTTCATTAGATATTTTAAAGCACTACTATTTAATGAAGGTCTGGAGTCGATCTGATGATGGATCCGAAAGATAGTCTAGGGAACTCCTCAACGATTTACAGCAATTACCTGGTGTTTGGGTTTGATTAATTTGTATTGATGATACGTCTACACTAAAAATGGAAAAATAATAGCCAGCCAGCCAATACAAATCAAAGCACACCGACTTCGAAAAAATCTGATTAAGTATCTATTCTAAATGAAAACCCCCGTTTAGTTATTTTTTACTTTTCAGTGCCTGGAAGTCGGTATTTTTTTTTTTTTAAAGTTATTATCCAAATCTGTTAAGCTGCTGCATTGCGAAGAAGTAACACATTCAAAATGTATACTTTATAAGGCACATTAGTGTTATAGATCTACATGATGAACATATTAAATTCATTATTTCTTTTACTCTTGACAGATATCGTAAAACCTACACTGCTGGGTTTAGAAAGAAGCATGAAAATTTCCACAAGATTTCATCTTATAAAGAAGGTGAGAAATAAGGATAAAGTTTTTAAATTTCATCCCCAAAAAGAATTAAATCGGTAATGGAATTTTGAATGTTAGTAATTTTTTCCCGAAATTAGGATTTAGGAATATGGAAAGTATCATCGAGCTCACTGCTTGTTCTACTATAATTTCAAGAGTTTTTAAGTTAAATATGACTGTCTTACTACTCCTCTATTATTTTATAAGTGTTTATGTAATTAGTCAAACTAGGAAGTCTTGATAAAAAATTTAATAATTATGATTACTATAAAAAAAGCATATTTTTAAAAGTCTTCCTAACAATGAGCCTGTTGCTTATACGTGTAAGTCGTTGAAAAAAAATTTGGTTAGGAAATATAATACGGATACAGCGCTTAATATTCCTTGAATCATTTCTTGCGAGAGGCTGAGCTCAATTAATCATCGTCAAACTAGGGACATGATCCAGCCCCTACAGAAATCGTGTTACGGAATCTTATTAGATACCTACATAATTGTTTACCAGTCGCAGTCATTGTAGTTTGCACAATTGATCATTAATTGTTAGCTGCCAGCAATATTAATAAATTAGTGTCGCGACCACGTAAAGCTATTTACGACCAACCAAAGAATGTAGATTTGGTTACTTAGCTGTAGTACGATTGGTTTAGGCAGTAGGTTGTGAACAGGATTGTAAAACAACCTATGCAATAAAAATATTTGCAAAGTACAGGAAAATTTTCTATTCGTTTCCGATTTTTTAGGTAAAATATCAATTCATTCGCATATTTATAATTGAAAACGTAAATTACACGCTATGTTGATAAAAGTGGTTATAAATTATCCTAAATATTATAAACGCCAAAGTTTGTAAGAATGTATGTATGGATGTATGTTTGTTGCTCTTTCACGCCAGAACGGCTGAACGGATCTGGATGAAATTTGACACAGATATAGATTATAGTCTGGAATAACATATATGCTACTCTTTTTGTCCCGGAAAAATGTACAGTTCCCGTGGGATTTGTTTTTGTTTTGCTAAGGGTGAAATCGAGCGAAGCGATAGTGAGCCGTCTATCTATTTTAATATTAAATAATGTTTTAAATTAACATTTCCATTGAACTAAAACAAGATTACATTCTGCAATTGTTATTGCTAACAAACAACTGAATAATGTGTGGAAATCACGTTTTAAGTGTTATGTCACGAATATATCATTCTCATCCTACTAATATTAAAAATGTGAAAGTTTGTGAGGATGGATGAATGGATGTTTGTTATTCTTTCACGCTAGAACGGCTGAACGGATCTGGATGAAATTTGGCATTGAGGTAGATTATAGTCTGAAATAGCATATAAGTAATTTTTTATCCCGGAAAAATGTACGGTTACTGTGAGATAGATTTATTTTTGTTTAGGGACGAACCTGAAGCGAAGCGATTGTGAGTCGCTAGTATAAATGTATGTACATATTTTAGATTTCTATTACTTACATGGATTGTAGAAATCCACTTGTCTAACAACTAAGGCTAAATACTGTGTAGAAGCAATTATAAAAACTATTTCCCTGTAGCAATATGTAATAATCCCTATAGTTATATATAATAATTTTTGAAAAGAATCAGAAGTACTCGTAGAAATATTTTCTCCGTTCGTATTTATGTCGCTGTAATAGTTAGTTAAAGAGAGTGGCTATTTGAGGTTATTACCCAAATATTTATAGATTATATTATTTCAGGACAGTCATTGGAGCTTGAAACTATTTCAACGGCAAGTTGAACGTCCTAGACGCACTCAAGGCCTGGCACTTAGGTACCAGCTGAGTGTTGGTGACCGTCGTGGGTTCAAGGGCGTCGGGTGAATGCCACCACTCATATTTTTTGCGACCGTCACTTGCGTACGTGATGACTGGTCTTATCGAAGCCGGATGAACACCGACACTCGCTTAACAACTAATAACTTAAGTCATTTACTAGTCGACTATTTGGATAAACACATATTGTAACATAAAAACACATTAGCTGCTTTACTTTTCTGTTTTTGTCAACAGTCAATAATTTTTAAGATGTATAGGAAATTTTTGGGAATGTCATGTTATTTAAATTGGAATAACCTTGCAGAAACGACAATGTCTAGATAAAACTTTCGCCTAAATCTGCAATATTAAAGAAATGTCACATTCCATAAACAATAGAAGGAAAGTCTTTGTTTGGGGCAATGTTTCTAACAAAAAGTTTCACGATGTTACTTTTGCGGTTACACCATTTCAACTAGAATCATGACATGAAAGAATAAAGGAATTCCTGGTAAGAGATAACAAGTTACACCTGCGGCAGGCGTATAGCTAACTACGACTAGGCAAGAGCGTAGTCTTTGTTCTCTCCATCCGAGGCTCGACTCAACGTTAAATTATCTTTTTACTTTTTGCCGAGTGACTCCCGGTGCGGACCTGAGCAGGTAGACTGAGAATAATGATATTGAATACACTGTTACGGTCTCTAGGAAACATTTTTTGCTATGATCCGTTCTAATGAATGTAACACGTGATTTAGGAAAAAGTATGTAATATATAGTTAATTTGTAATGTGTTATCATGTTTTTATATATTTCATATTTATTTGCATTTTACAGACATTGTGTATTAGAGAATGCGAAATATTTTGTATTTTTATACGGAAATAGAATAACATTACGTACGTTAAAAAGTAAGAAAAAAAATAGATGTTAAAGAAGCAAGTCATAAATTTTTTATTGATCCAGGAACAAGTTATAACTTAATAATACTTTCGAGATTTAAATAACATGGAAAAAATTGAAAATTATTTAGTATTTACCTTTTAATATTTAATATTTATAACGAAACAAAGAAATGAGTATTACTTAGTATACTTTATAAATAAAATTGAAGTGTCTGTCTGTGATTTTTGAACAGCTGGCTTTAATTACCTCAATTTGATTTTTACACAAACTTACATCAAAGGAATATTTAAGTTTTAGCCCGTCTTCTTATTTGTTTTGATTGTACTTATAAATTATTAATTTGGCTAGTCTAGTAAAGGCAACCCTTTAACAAGAATTTTTTATGTGCTTTAAAATATGAATATTTAAAAAAGTTTTTGTTTTTAGATACATAATACATGCATGTATAATCTATTAATCCATTTGTGCTGAAACTTTGGTAAGGTGTTGGATACAAATCTAGGTCAGTTATTAAAATATTATTCTAAATATAGAATAAATGGTGCAAGAGGTATATTGGATTATTTCAAATTTATTAACCTAAATACAAGTAACCCTAATTTAGGTTATGTACTTTGTAGGTGTGTCTATAGATTAAATATTAAAATTAAAAAAAAATGTCAAAAGGTGGCCTGATTGCTAAGATATGAATATTATTTATTTAAACTGAACAGTCGCACTGACTTTTATGTTAAGTTACAAAAAAATCATCGAAGCAAAGCATAAGTAAGTAACTACATATTTATAATGATGGAATAACATAAATGGCAACATAAAAGCCATAAATAGCTCAATTTGAATATTGTACATTTCATGTACATATTTGTAGTTTTTGATATGGAATATGTTAATAATAAAGCAGTATTCTATAATTTAGTGTTATTTTGTTCTCGCATGAGTATTTTCATTGATAAACTGGTACACAGATAAAAAATAGCCTATGTATATATATTACTTCATTATTATTATTATTATTAGTATAAATTTCACTTAAATCCACTACTCGAGGACACATTTGATTAAGTTACATATATATTTTAGTCAAGCAAATAATTTGTCTCAAAGCAAATATTAGCTCTTCATTAAAGTTAATTAAATAATATAATATTTATATCTTTTAAGTATGTTTCAGAAAAAAAAAGTTCTATATTAAAGTCAAAGAAGAATCTACTTTAAACCCTTATAATAAGAGATAAATATTTAATACACAAAACTTATCATGATGCACACAAATAAAATCTTTGTGAGACTATCTTCTAAGGTCATCTTAGTGCAATAGGAGACACTTGTGTAAACCAAGGTTTACTGTATTTAATGATTTCTGGGACTATAATATGAGTAATATTTAAGAAATAATTCTCATTTAAGAAATTCAATATTAATTAAATAAAATGACTTTGATTTAAAAAAAATAACTTCATACATTTACTAGCAATGATTTCGAATTGAATATTACCAGTTACATTTTTATAAATTTATGTTCTTGACTAGGTAATATGTGGCTTAAAAAATCAAGAATGACAAAAGTCATTTCCATATTATTATACATATCTTTAACAGGTATAAATATTATTTTTAAAGAATACTTTAACATAATATGCATGGCTAACGATTATATGTATAAGAAACGCGCCTTATGTTTACGATCTATATAAATTGTTGATGTACGCAATGCAATTACGTATAAAAGTTTAATAAATAAAAAGAAAACAATTTATAACTTCTGACGCAGTTAATCTGGATGACTACCACCACCGACTCATAACACACCACCAAATATACATTTTTATAGTAGCACGCCGTCTTTAAATCGATTTCCAATTTTTCTATCCGACCGAAGCGTCAGTAGAAACAATGAAAAGTTTTTTTTACCTTCGTTTTCGTGACTCCACGATGCCGCTTTAGTTTCCCAACGCTGAGTACAGTTACTCACAGCACTTATCATCACAATACTATAAACAGTTTAAATACTATATCTACCATTAAATGATAGTTATTTTTTATATATTTTACAATTAAATTAAATACTAACATAAAATACACAAGCAGGATAATACAAGCAAGGGTTTGGGCTTGACATAAAATAAACCAATAGAAAAAGAGAAGGATAGTATGAGACGCGCCTGCGTCCAATTAGCATTAGGTTGGTAAAGCAGTGCTTTAAATTCGAATACTCGTACAAAAGCGATAGTCAAAATACTAACATCACAAACTTACTATATTAACTGTTAATTTTATTTTATTCATATAAACAAAATATCTATTAATAAATAAGTTTAAGTAATATTTTTGTTTATTTCCTAAATATGGAGATACTACATACATTATAAGCGTATACTAGAGTCATCTAGAAAGGTTATCCAAAAACTTTTATTCCTAGTATTTAAAAATTCCGCTAGATGTCGGTGTTTTAGTTAGTTCTTATTTAGAATACTCAATAAAGATGGCGCTTAGATAGATATGATAATAAAATTAATTTTGCAAAAGTTACTTTACTTATTCAAAAGTAAGATATATAATATTGTATTTTTGCGTGTTTTGTAGTTAATAATTTTTTTTTTTTTTTTTTTATGAGATTCAGTGACAAACGAGCAGACAGACCACCTGATGGAAAGCAGTACCTGTCGCCCATAACACCTACGGTCCATGCACTTAAGGTTTTAAGTAACAAAAATGCAGAACCACAGGTGCGTTGTCACTGTGAGGACTAAGATGATATGCCTCTCGCCTGTAATTGCGCTGGCTACCTTATCCTTCAAACCGGAACACAACAATGCAATCATTGTTGCTTGGCGGCAGAAATAGATAAGGGGGTGGTACCCATCCAGTCGGACTCCTCAGGCTTGACAGAGTCCTACCACCGGTAAAATATAATATTTGTTATGTAAGTATGTAATCATATATTATGTACTCATATATTATGCACTGATAAATTACAACATCATGGTTTAGTTAGTTATAAAAGCATTCTATAACTATTATTAAATTATGAAGTGTAGAATAGATAGATAATAAGAACCATAAGTATAATATGCTAAACTTATTTTATGCGATTCTTACGATTGTATAGTATATTTATATTTTTACATCTATGCCGTAGTTAATGTAAGGCAATAAATCGGATCAAATGTTATTAAAATGACTAATATTTTATGAAAAATACAATTATTGAAATATTATTGTTTTATTATCCTGCTTCTATATTTTATGTTCGTACTCGTGGCATATCCTCGCTCCGCTCGGGTACGGTTAGGCAGTCGCTTCTGTCTGACAGAATTGATTATCATACGAGTAGATTCCTATTCAGAACATTTTTAGATAATCCCTCTTTTTATTAGTGAAAACCGTATAAAAATTCGCACAGTAGTTTCTGAGATTAGCTCAAAGAAACACAAACTTAATTTTAAGTTGTAATATTTAGGGACATAATTACCTAATTAACTATAAAATATATTTAAAAAAAAACGTGTGTGTGTACTTTTAACTTCTTATGTGCGTCATAAGAAGTTACACTTCTTTGGCGTAATAGAACAAAATAGCTAAAGATTTCATCCCGTATGTCACAAAATTTTAGAAATCGAATGTCTGTACATAGAAAAAAAAAATGCTAAAAACCAACTCAGGGGGATGTAAGAAGAGAAATAGAACAAATTGTTCGTTTGTTTGAACGGAATAATCTCCGAACCTGTTGGACCGATTTAAATTAAATTTTTCATGGTAGTACCTTATATCCCCGGCGAAATTTTATTGATACTTTTCATCCCGGAAAACTAAAGTTACTATTATTTTATTATTATACTATTCCGTGGGATAATTAAAAAAGACGTAGTAATTTATACAGCTTAGTACACAAAAACTACTAATTGGATTTTAATGAAACTTGACAATAATATAGTTCATACATCAGAATAAATAATAGGCTACTTTTTATCCCGGAAAAATGTACGGTTTCCATGGGATAAATTTCTTTTGTTTGTCTAGAGGCGAATCCGAGCGAAGCGAGGTGAGCCGCTAGTTACAAAAATATATATACATATATAGAATATCATTTAAGTAGAGAATATCTATAATAATAAGATTCTAACTAAGCTGAATCTGTACATTAAGTATTTTTTGGAAAATCTTATTGAAGTAGACAGTATTATTTATTATCGATACAGAGGCCGAATCCATAGTTTTTAGAATTTTTGTTTGTTTTTGTTTAGTTAAGACACTGTGCGCAGCTCTACCTCACTTATAAATGCCAACCATTTTTTCACTACTTTCACTGGAATAGTCAATCGCTTGCTGTTAGGCATGACATAATACTTGAAGAGCTCTTTATTTATGGTAGATAAAGTAATTAAACTGTTTATCAGTACTGTGATAATAAGTATGAGTAACCGTACCTAGCGTTAGGAAACGAAGACGGCATCGAGGAGTATCGGAGGAGTTTAGTGTTTGTGCACCCAATGCAAATATGTTCACAAGCTAAGACGCAGAAGTTATTACATGATTGGTAGAAAAAGTTGGAACTCTTTATTTTTCATTTTATTGCTAATTTTTAATTTTATAAAGAAGTAAGAAGATACGTTAAGTAGTTTCTGAGATACGGAATATGGGTACATTCCGTTTCACGCGTTCAATCGCAAAATTAACTTTAGTTCTCATGAAATACATATTATTATTTAGACCGTTAATAAAATAAATATCATAGATGGGTAAATATTTAATTTTACTTTTAACGTAATAATTTAGTACACACTAGCAGAACCCAGGCCTTCGCAAGAGCTAAAACTACAAAACAAAAAAACTCTAAAAAGGCTAGGTTTCATACAAACGTTCATCCCCTTTTTTATCCCCTTATGGGCTGAATTTCGAAAAATGCTAATATTCATATTTATTTATATTCCTGTGGGACTGAGATAATCTCCCGCGATAAAAAGTAACCTATGTCATGCTACCGCCCTCCAAGTATCTCCACACCAATAAATCATGCCCTTCTGTCACTCTGTTTCGACATAAAAGAAGGACAAACAGACAACAAATAAATAAACACACTTTCACATTTATAATAATAGTGTGGATATTAAAATAAAACTTAAAATGCTTCATACTACGTAACCCTTGGTACGCGAGTCAGATTCACACATGCCCGTTTTTTTTTTAACTTTAAATATGTCTTTCTTGTGGTAAAAGATCAAAATATACGACTATAAGTTACACACCTCTTAGGCAAATAATAAAGAAAGAGAGCTGGAGTAAAATAATAAAAAAAATAAAATCGATTAATTTTATATCGATATCTTCCTGACAGTTTTTCATATACCTAGGTACTTATAGGGGCAGATTCCGTTGACATGTTTTTATTTTTACGGTCGCTTCAAACAAAGTTACGATACCAAATTTAATAAAGGACGTTCACAATTTCATGCCATATTAATATTAATGGAGCTAGAAACAAAACCATAATTCATTTACTATTTCCTATTTTATGATGTATTTCTCAGACTCACAGTTTTAGTTACTTTTGTTTGTTTGTTTTGCCTTTAAGAGATATTTTGTATATGTAGATAATGTAGAGTTTATGTAGAGTTTTAAATTTCTTTGTGTATCCTTTTGTTTTTATGAGCAGCGCGTTTGAATGACGTGCCGGGTTTTAATGTTTTTCTTATTTGCTGACTTAAAACCAAAGCTAAGAATTACTTCAATAGGTCAAGTACATTCTAAGGTGATGGACCTTAGCTAGCTTTAAGCTGAAGAGTACAGGCAAAGAACAGGGAATGTTCTCTAATCTATTCGATTATGAGAAAAAAGCAATTAAAAGTTTAGAAGTTATAATTTTTTTATTGAGCTCAAAAAGGGAGAAATTTTTAACATATATGTACTTTTTTAGACAATCCTCCTTCTTTACCGGGCATAGATTAAAATGTATCTTTAGCGACATCAGTTGAATATTTGGAAAAACCAGTGGTTGGAAATGCAATTACTATAGACCGATTTGTTACCAGTACAAAAAAAAAAATTGTGACATTCCCTATTCTTTGCCTGTACCGTTCATATTGTGTTGCTGTAAGTGAAAAAAGTCAAGCGCTTGGGCCTAATAAAACCAAGAAATCCAAATGGAATCTTGTATTGAGTAATATAATAAATCATGCAATTTTAGGAGGTGTATAATGCAAATTTCAATCTACACATCGTCTTATAGTGTAGCACGAATCGTTTGCTATTTGCCTTCCTAACATATTAGGCAGGGTAGTCTTGGTTTTTTAAAACTTATTAAAGGTTTTAGGGTTTATTAAAGTCATTAATAAACTTAATATTATCTACTAGTACTTTAATTATATCTTTACATTTTCTAATCTAATTATATTATACATACTTTACGCATGTAAATCTACAAGCTGCTTGGCACAAAACACAAACTTGGCACAAACAACAAACACAAAAACAAACTTGCCTGGCGTTAGCTAGCACGGACCCTAAAAGTTAAAACTATATGACAGGCACCTCATTTATTGTAAATGAAAATCCCCACTTACTTTTTTTTACTTTTTCGTCGGATCGATTCTCTTAAAAAGTTTGTTTTAAATTTATATTGCAACTAGTGTTCGCCCAGTATTTATATATAGATAATATATAATTATAGATATTACATAATTTATTTTAACAATTATACTCTTGTTTTATTTTATTAGACATTATTGATTTATAATTTAAGTCATTAGCCAGCCTAACTTTTCCACGACTTATGTCTTTGTCAATGACATTTTTAGACTCATGAGAAATCTAAGTTTTAAATAAAATTAATATAAGTTATCAAGCTAAATATCTTTAAGACAGTAAAAATTTGCAACATTAGATACATTTTATACCCTACAAAGCACATGGGAACACTTACTACAATGTGTGTATTCAGGCCTTTTTAACATCCTACTGCTGGGCATGGGCCTCCCTTCAATACGAGAAGATCAAGCCATAAACCATAGTCCACCACGCTGTGCGAGCTGGCGGACTTCACATGTTTTTCGAAAACTTGTTAGGTCCTCTCAGACATGCAGGTTTCCTCACAATGTTTTTCTTGACCTAAAAACAAGTGGTAATCATTTAATTAAAACTATCTTTTCGGATTTTTTCGCGGATTTATTTTGATTTTTGGTTCCCGACGTTTTGATTGCTTTACAGCAATCATGGTCACGGGAGAGACTAAGGTGTTAGATGTCTCAAAGGCATTATAACTGTTGTTACAGACAGCCTACCCATAAATAACAAAAATGAATTCAAATTTTGAAAATTGGCACCAAAGTACCTTACAATATTTGTTAATTTTAATTTAAACATTTTATAATTTTAATTATTTTATGCTTGAAATATGAAATATTATTTATATAATTTTGGCTATTATTATTATAATTATTACAATTTTTTAGAAAACTTTATTGTTTAGGAACCAAAAATCAAAATAAATCCGCGAAAAAATCCGAAAAGATAGTTTTAATTAAATGTCTAATATTCGCGTAAATCTAAGAATTAAGTATTAAGTGGTAATCATGTTGGAAATGATTCGCACATGAAAATATAAGAGGTGCGTACAATACAATATATTAAAATAATATGTACATATATGTTTTATTTATATTTCATTGAGATCTTTGATGCTCCTAGCATCTGAAGCAAAGCGAACCACAAATGAAACAAAAAAAAAACAGTAGAATAATGTAAAGGAATACCGTAGTCTAGTTAAAGTGTAAAAAAAGAAGTTATATTGAACAGTGTAAATCTTTTCTAACGAAAATAGTTCCCATTCCACATACAAATAAATAATATAATTGATATTCCTAATATTTAATTTTCAAGTAAATAAATAACAGAATTCTGAAGAACATATTCTATTTATAAATTAATTATGTATTTAACATAAGCCATGCTTTTTTGATTCGACCATATGTAAAAATAATAAAAATAAATTATTAATAATTTTTATTAATACGTACCTATATAAAGTTATTATACTATTCTTATTCATATAGTAGCTCATAACATTATATTAAGAGAACTATTTTAAAAAAATATAATTACTGAGGTATATGATTATGCTTATCTAGACTAAGGGTAAATGTTATTAAAAGCAATTCGTTAAAATATTGTAAAAGATAATTAAATAATTAGGTAGGTTCGTTGTATTTTAAAAATGCTATATTAGTTATTTTCTTTATATGTTAGTTATATTTTTTAAAACATATCTGCATTTTTATTCTTTATGTTCTTCTTTGCAACACAAAAGAAAACTTTTAAAGAGAACAGAATAATCATAAAATATTTTTATTTTTCCATTAAATACCTACAAACACTCAGCCACTCGATCTTTCAACAGTTACAAATATATTTAGCATATTGTTAAATCAAATTTCCGTATTAAATCGGATGACTAAACAAAAGTTTATCAAATGCGTCCTTTTTCTTTATCGAGCTGACGTTACCTTTGCCGTTTTTCAAATTGGCCTCATTTCGTGACTAGCGTCAAAGGAAGCCGAAAGGGCGAGAGGAGAGTCGGCCATGTTTCCTCGAGTGGCCTTATTAGGTCCAGCTCTTGCCTTTGTTGAGCTACCGAGTCTTACGTGTCTTTGAGATAAGAATTGGGTCGACATTTTGTTAAAACATCAAAGTTACGCTTATAAAAATAAATAGCAATTGGCCTCTCAATCTACCTTTCGAGTGTCGCATAATTGAGAAAATGAGTAGGTAATTATGTGCGTAAAAGATTTTTTTCTATATTTCAAATATATTTGATTTAAATATGCTTTAACAAAATTCTACAATATAATAGGCTGTTATTTTTATAATATATTAATATGAGAGAGTTGTTTCCTGAAAAATAATAAGTAGTATACTTATTACTTTAATGTTTTTAATAATTATCTTTTCGTGATTTCTATTTATCATATATTAAGTGTTAGCGGAATAGACTGCTCAGCTTTTACAAGATAAATTACATGTCAAACTTAGTCAAGGTATTAATTAGATGTCGATGTGATGTCGTGCTCAGTACTTGGAATGACCTGGATACGGGCGGAGGCTGCATCAGGGGTGCGGCGAATCGATGTGTTGCCATGGCGACCGCGACGTCTGCCGAGGAGCCTGCGCTCTACTGTCCCTTTCTGTCTCGCCTCGATATCATATCATACGACGCTGAAGAGAAAAAAGGCAAAACTTCGACTGAAAACACACGAAAACCTACTTTAAGTGATCAGAAATGAGTAAGAATTTCGCCGGTCGGGCTCTGTTAGCCCTGTTAACTGTCTCTATGGATGTGGATGTAAATCTTACGCTGTAATATAAGGAAGAAACTGTTTCCACAGTCGATAAAGACAAAAGGGCTGCTGCCGCTTTAGGAAAAACCATCCGTAAAAGTATGGTATTAGGGCGGAAAGTGTTTCTCTTGGGAACTATGTGCTACCTTACCTGTGTATGTGGTGCGGTCGGACGGCACTCGGTGGGTGGCTTACAAGATATTTGGGGTTTGTACCGAGTCTGTTAACATCTGGCCCCTTAAATAGGAAGGGTAAAGTCTGCGCTTCAGGTCGCTGTAATTAATTATTTATTTTTGTTTCGGTTTGTTTGCGGTCTAATTAGAATGGGGTACGATTCGGAGATTGAATTTGTTATACAATAGGTACTTTTAGATAAGTTAATGGGATTTACTAATTATGTGTTTTGTCACTTTGGAAATATAAATGTATCAGCGTGAATTATAAAATATATATCCATGAATATGAAGTTAGAAAGTCTTATGTTTAAGAATTATAATAGACATGTCTTTGGAAATGAAATATAGAGGTAATATTTTTATGTTTATTGATTTTTAAACGTATTTTAGATACATGTGTCTCTACCTACGCTAACTAGGGAATGTTATGCTTTATATTATTCAGTGTCTTACAGCGAAATCATAATGTCATGAAATTCAAAATACGAAGCGAAGCAAGGAAAAGCTTGCTAGTGTTATTTATTGTATAACACTAGCAAGCTTTTCCTTGCTTCGCTCGGTTGTATTCTTAGGTGCATTTTGCACATTTCCAACTTTAATTAAAATTATTATGATTTGTAGACACATTTTTATTAGAACGGATATAGCTTCCTTTTAGTGAAAGAATTTTCTGATTCAATTCAGTAGTTTCAGAAATTACCCCCCATATACAAACTTAAATTCTACCTCTTTATAATATTATTAATTTAGATTCCCAATAAGCTTAAAGTGAATGAAATGATAGATGACGTTGCTAGAAAGACACCTTAAGTCGAAAGTATTCTTTAACAAACATACATTTTTGAATATGCATACGTACATTAATCACTCATAAAAAAGACAAAGCGACCATGTTCATATCTACATCGAGGTTCATTAAAAAATAGCCAAGGCTTCTTAATGACCGTCCATGTCACGTAACACGCTAATATTTATGTAAATTGCGGAGAATATGATTAGTTGTGTCGCCTCCCCTCTGATAATCATATTTACGGCTGCCCCCTCAGGGGGAACTCGGTCGAGCTTCCTCGACAGCCTTTCCTTGGCACTTCTCGGAACAATTTGTATGCATAAATCTGACGCTTGCGATATTTTTAAAACGATGATTGTCATGTGAATTAGGAAAAATAAATATTAATGTCTTTTTCATTTAATAGGTTTCATATTGTGATTTAAAATATTTTTATCAATTCAGTTATGAGTACTATATTTAAAAAAGATTTTTTTATATTAATATTTAATAACTATCGACTCACTCACCATCGCTCTACTCGGGTTTGTCTCTAGTTACGTTTTAACGTTTCGTATAGATATCTCAGAGTTAAGATATTTCAGCTCACATCATACCAAATTTCATCAAAATCTGTCCAGTGGTTTTCTTCTGATACGTTCCCAGACAGACAGACAGACAGACTGACAGACAGACAGCCTGACAGACAGACAGCCTGAAAGACAGACAGACACACAGACAGACAAAAATTTAAAAAATACTATAGATTCGGCTGCTGTATCGTTACATAATGACTATTTCCAAAAAAGATATTCCAAAAAATATTTAATGTACAGACTCGACTCAGAATTTTATTATTTGTACATGTAGATAAATACAAAAATATTGCTCCCATTAAAAAAATATTATTGAAAAGAATTTGTGAAGTATGCATTTTGTAGCTTGAATTCAGAATTTAATACCTATAGTTATTAATTCTATATATTTTTTTTATATGAGATTCAGTGACAAATGAGCAGACAGACCACCTGATGGAAAGCAGTACCTGTCGCCCATAACACCTACGGTTCATGCACTTAGGTTTTAAGTAGTAAAAATGCAGAACCACAGGTGCGTTGTCACTGTGAGGACTAAGATGATATGCCTCTTGTCTGTAATTGCGCTGGCTATCTTATCCTTCATACCGGAACACAACAATGCAATCATTGTTGCTTCGCGGCAGAAATAGATAAGGGGGTGGTACCCATCCAGTCGGACTCCTCAGGCTTGACAGAGTCCTACCACCGGTAGATGTCATTATATTGCATCTCATTGTCTGTATATACCCGTCTATATACATATATATGGTGGCTAGCATGTACGGACATAGATCCTGAGGTCCTCGCACTGGTCTCACCGGTCTTGTCGAAACATCGTCTCATCGGGCTTTGAGAGTAAAAGGAATAGAGAGTGTACTTTGTGCCAGCGCGTACACTTGTGCACTGTAATATTTGTGCATTTGGCTAGTCTCAGTGAGATTGGTTGCCGTGGTCGAAATAGGTCAGGAGGATGTTATTATATTTTATTTTATATTTATTTAGTTTGGAACGAGCTATTGAGGTTGTATCGTATTGACAAGCGCATATTAAATTAACTTTAAACGAGCTATTCTTGTATATTTATTTATACCGGCAATCTCGGAAACGGCTCTAACGATTTCGCTGAAATTTGGTATGTGGGGGTTTTCGGGAGCGAAAAATGATCTAGATCTACATTAGTCTTATGTCTGGGAAAACGCATGTTTTCGAGTTTTCATGCGGTATTCTTTTGCATTATTCTACGCAAAATATGGTTGATAATTTCTTACAATCGGGCATAGCATCATGGCCACGCGGCCAAGGCGCAAAATAGACAATCACATATGGCCGGGATCGAATCCCGGTCGGGATACAGAGATTTTACTTTTGTATTTTTTTTGTGTTTATTCAAGTTTTTAATTTTTTTCATCTAAAAAATACGATATAACAAAAATGAAGTGCGAGCGAAGCTCGGTGGCCCAGGTACTGTATTTATATATGACTTGACGATTAAAAATAAAAGTCTATTTGAATAAAGCATATAATATGCTGTAGACACTATAAAATTCGATAACTGACGCAATGTTTTTGGCCAATAAAAAATATCACTTAATGAAATAAGCTCTTTTTCAAATTCATTGAACAGGGTGAATTCATCATTAATGTCGTTGATTGATAGCAATAGCATCTAAAGCATATACAGAAAAGCGAAAAATGATGAAAGAAATCAAGGGCCCTTTGAAAATTGTGCTCGCTTATTAGATTTTAGAAGAAGTATTTTTTCAGCAGGAAATCGAAAGAGTCGGGCCGAAAAAAGTGAAACCTGACTTGATAGGATCACTTGAAAGAATAAATGTCGGGAGAATATTTTGAGAATAAATGTCGGAAATACTTGTACATCACATAAATGTAGAGACACTTCTTTTTAATAAAATTATGAAACATATTTATGTACGATTATATTTCATTATTTAAACCTACTTCTACTTATTACTTATTGAATATATTGGGATATTATTGGGACCACATTAATAACATACAAAGAAAAAATCTTGTTTGTGGATCATTAACATTAATAGCTGTACCTTGAATAAGTCACTCAGTTTTATCACAATCAGGTGAATGTTTTAGTAATGCATATAGTACAAACAAAAATTGCACATAATTTTTTATTTATATAGCTGTAAATGTGAAAAGTAAAGTAATACGTATGTGAATATAGATTATAGATTATTTAATTTATATAATATGTGTAGGACTTACAATTTTAGAAGGATACAAATTTCAATATTGCTCTATGAAGTAAAATGAAAATGATTAATTACGTCAACTTCCCTTGTAATCGTTTGTATGGTTTCTCAGCAACTTGTACTTCAGTTGAATTTTCCCAGCCCCTCCTGAACTTCTCTAAACTTTTTATGCATGAATCTGACTGTTTATGCCATGTTCATTATATTTATAAAAACAGCTTTATAGTAGTTTCACGGTTTTAATAGTTAATGTTAATAAAACATCTGTTTTTTTTATTTCTATAATATTTATAGGAACTAAAAGAGAAAAATTGAGTATGAAATCTGCTTTCGTATTTAGCTACTCATATTAAAATGTATTAAAATGGCCGAGGCATCTGTATTGCTAATGTCATAAAAATTACTACAATTTATTATTTATCAAGACTTATACTTGTCAAGATATGATGATAATACTTATAGATGTAGAATTGTTCATTTAAAATGATGTCGTAACAGGGGATTCGTTTATATTTTTTTGATGAGATCCTCATACTCATACAGATCCAGTAAGTACTTAGGTTTCATAGCCACTCTAGATAAGACTAGTTTGTTATGTAGATACACCTACATCTACTCATACCGATCTGTAATTGGATACTGAACAAAAGAAAGAGAGAGTATCCAGCGGAGACAATGTTCGCGTCTTGAATCTGATTGGTTATAATTATTTCAATAAAACGTGTCACGCAATGTAAAAGAAATGTTGGTAGCGAAGGTAGTAATGAGTGTAGCGTGTGGGTGGTAGAGCTGCGGCCTGAAACGTTCGTGTCTGTAGTGACAGTTGTCGAGCGGCCGCGGGTCGAGACAGCGCGGTCACTATCGCGTTTCCCGCGTGAAAATCGCTTTCCCCGCGGTCGCCGTGCGGCGAAGCACGTGAACGCAGTGTCCCGTCGACCGCTCGCGTGACACGCCGCGCCCGCACACTCCTGCCCCGCAGCAGGACTGGCGATCCCGACGCCCGCCCGACCCACACTGCGCCCGCTCCGCCGAAACTCGCGCGCGCACCCCGAACGTTCCAAATTTAAATACAAAACTTTTTAATAACTCATTCTGTCTCATTGATTTCTAATTACGGACAGTATCTTGTTCGCCGAAGTGGAGGCGATGCGGTCGAAGGCAGTTGCGAGGCGGCTTCAGGCGCAAGGTGAGTTCGTTAAAAGCACTTTTAAAAAATATTTGAAAAGAAAATTCAATTTTATAAAAAAAGATAACTAACCGGACTTCAGCCTGAAAGGATGCGCAGTAGGTATAAAAGATACAGACAGTGTGATGCGCTCACCACGCGCCGCTATTGGTCGACGCCTCCCCCGCCTGACAAGATAGCAAGGGCCATCCTTCGTCCACTGTCACGCTCTAATGTACCGCGCGCACATGTAATAGAGTTTGTTTTTCAATGACTCGCTATTGGGAGGGACGATCCCTCTATTGTCACTTGTCATTGGATGAGCACAGAGGAATTTCATTATTTATTTACATTATGTGTTACCTCTTGGAAATGGCAATTGTGCTTCCGTTTTACATATAAAATTACTTTATATATGTATGTGAATTAAGTAGTAGAGTTTATATTTATAATTTGTTTTTAGTTTTATTTTTAAAATGTAAGGCAAAGATTTCTTACTTTTGTTCTTATATGTTACAGAACAGTAGAAGATTTTATTTGTTGTGTTTTTATAGTATCGCTTACAGCAATATTTCTCAACAGTTACAGTTGCACAATCACATAAAGAAGATAATCTCAAATTTTATAATGAAGTTTATAGGTAGGTAGGTACTCTACATAATATTACTTGGAGATGGAAATTATATAATTTAATATGGAATCATTAATTTTATCTAACCTGTTTATGGATGTTTATTCCCTCTATGATTATCTATTGTACGCACAATAGATCTCATAATTATATTTACAATTTTATTTTTATGTACAAAATACATCTATACATAGGTATAATAAAATTCTAACTGAGTCGAATTTGTACATTAAATATTTTTTGAACATCTTATTGAAATAGTCATTATTATCGATACAGAGGGCGAATCTATAGTTTTTAGAATTTTTGTCTGACTGTCTGTTTGTCTCTCGGTCTATCTCAGAGAGTCATCACGAGAAAACCACTAGACAGATTTTGATGAAATCTGGTATGATGATAGCTGGTTACTTTTTACTGCGGTAAAACGTCTTATCTCTGAGAAATCTACACTAAACGTTAAAGGGTAACTAGGGACGAACCCGAACGGAGCGAGGGTGAGTCGCTAGTTACTGTCATAAAATACTTTAAAAAAAAAAAAATTAATAAATATCTTTTTGGATTTTTTTGCTATTTATTTATTTAGATTTTTGGTTCCCGACGTTTCGAATGCTTTACAGTAATCATGGTCACGGGAGAGACTAAGGTTTAAGATATATCAAAAGCATTATATAGTTGTTACAGACAGCCTACCCACAAATTAACAAAATTGAATTCAAAAAACTCAAAAATGGCATCAAAGTATCTTACGATATTTGTTAATTTTAATTTAAAACATTTTAAATTTTAAAAATGTGTAATTTTAAAATAAATATAAAATCAAAATACATTATCTAAAAAGTCCGAAAAGATAGTTTTATTTAAAATGTCAAATATTTTAATAATACCTAGGTATCTTAATAGGTCAACGTAATGCTAAGTAATACTTGAGTATAGAGAACTAATTAAAGAAAGGTATGTCTTAGAGCTATTGTCTACAAATTAACCCATATTAATATTAATTACTTGACCGAACGATGACTTCTGTCCTCGTTTTTCTATAATAAGCGTTAAAAATAACACTCGCTAATCTGTACATATAATAAAATTGTAACCAAGCCGAATCTGTACATTAAATATTTTTTGGAAAATCTTATTGAAATAGACTTTAATTTCGATACAGAGGCCGAATCTATAGTTTTTAGAATTTTTGTCTGTCTGTCTGTATGTCTGTTACCGCATCACGGGAAATCCACAGGAGGGATTTTGATAAAATTTGGTATGATGATAGCTGGTTATCCGGGTCAACATATAGTTTTTACTGCGGAAAAATATCTCATCTCTGAGAAATCTTTACTAAACGTTAAATCGTAAGTAGGGACGAACACGAGCGGAGAGAGGGTGAGTCGCTAGAACCATCTATAGAACTGTTAAAATATTGAATTAGAATTATTAAAATTCTTATATTATAAATGCCTTGTTTTCATTGTCTGTTTGTCAGGTATTTTTACGCACTTGAGAAATGGATTGACATAATTTATATGGTATAGTTTATAAGCTAAAGAGCTCTAACCTTCTGCACCTGATACTTTCTTAGATTTACGCGAATATTTGACATTTCAAAATAAAACTATCTTTTCGGATTATTTTGCGAATTTATTATGATTTTTGGTTCCCGACGTTTCGATTGCTTTACAGCAATCATGGTCACGGGAGAGACTAAGGTGTTAGATATCTCAATGGCATTTTACAGTTGTTACAGACAGCCTACCTACTATTTTATAAAAATGATTTTAAAAATTCAAAAATGGCATCAAAGTAGGTACCTTACAATATTAGTTGATTTTAATTCTTTTAAGGTACTTTTCGTAAAATACCAGCTTGATGTGAAAGATTTCTAGTGAAACACGCTTGAGTGTAAGCAAATCATTAATATATAAAAAGAGACGAACACTTTCATGGAAATAGCTTGTTACCTAAATCTGTAGCATTAACTATAATGTTTTTTTGTTTATTGATAATTTAATTTCAAAGTTTATGTCAATATGGACTTGAACAGTAGTAATCAATATATTCTTATGTTTTCAGTTTTCTATAGTGATTATTTAGCCACTCAGAGTATAGTATTGTATGATCTGTGGTAATACATATATTATAAAACATTTAATGATTCTATTGATATTCACGATATCAGAACAGTTTTATCGTTTGTCATTAAACTGGAACATGAATACCTGTTTCGAAACGCGATAGTGAGTGTATATGTTTTATATTGTGTGAAAACTATTGATTGTTGCTGTAAGTCGATATTTTTATTTATCTCCATGTCCGTGTGTATCGAATTACCAAATAAAATTATTTTGTTTTGCTCATAACATTGCAATTTGCTTTTTGTATATCATCATATTAAAATGAAAATAAGATATATTTCTTATTTCAGTTGTTGTCTTGGCAATAAATGTCTGCATAGATTTTACTTTTTTAATGCAAGTACATTGTTTCAGTGTAAACAATCAACACGAATGTTAGTGAAGCTAACAGTCGCACGCTCTAAGTATAAGTATAAAATTTGTAGGTATGTTATATATAAAGCTCTCCCAACCTCGTTTAATATCTGGCCACGTCTTTACGACGCTCATAAACGTCCTCCGGCGAAATCTCATCCCAGTGTCGCGAAATTCGATTCCAGACTCTTTTGTGTGGCTCAACTGATTCGCTTTGGATGTTGTATAATTTTACTCTTCGAATAAAGTCCTTCAAGTCAATGGCCTCATTTACTTTAATTTGATTTTATATACATGAACCAGCGATAACAAATTTTAGAGCGTACGTTTTCAGGACAAATGCGCTGTCTTCCATAAATAACCTGAACAA
The DNA here is from genome assembly GCA_033884665.1 of Argynnis bischoffii washingtonia. Classification (NCBI taxonomy): domain Eukaryota; kingdom Metazoa; phylum Arthropoda; class Insecta; order Lepidoptera; family Nymphalidae; genus Argynnis; species Argynnis bischoffii. The sequence continues at coordinate 8,638,826 of CM066624.1, read as the reverse complement.
TATTCAATAAGCTCGCGGTTTATTTCTCCAGGAATAGCAGTCGTAAAGTTCGTAGACATACCTATGGACGGATCCTCGAATCACAATAACGCTGGAACTCAGCAGAATCCATAATCTTATTTTTGTACCGCACCGCGAAGCGTGAATTTCGCAATTATGAGAGCAGTGACAGAGTTACGCGAATATTGCCTTAAAAGCGATAATATTAGATGCTATTGTCCTGCGCCAAGACTTTCTCAAAATAAACATTTCTTGTCTGTATACGTGCGAATGTGGACTTTATCTCGGAGACGGAGAGTTACGTGGCGGGAGCTCGCGGCGACGTGTGAAAGCGAACTCTCTGTCGTGGTAAGAGGGTCGGTAATGCGTTGCAGATGTAGCACGGCGACATCCATTGTGTTTCCTCCTATAATTTTATCGAAGCTGATTTACGATCGATTGTTCGGCCGGTGGACAGTCGGCGAGGCGTGGTGTGCGTGCGCGCGCGCATGTGTGCGCCGTGCGTGCTTCCACGGCCGTCGTTACTTACCTGCAGATGGCGCTCGGATACGACGCTCTTTCGCCACACAACACCCTCGTAAATTAAGAAACGACGTCTCAGCGTTCTTTTCAGCTTTATTTTATGCATCGTAGAAATTACAGGGCCGAAGTTACCTGCATTTTACGTTTTACTTCCTTTGTTGCGATTTGCTTGTAGCGAAAGCTCTCAATCAACAGTTGTTTATATTAACCTACCATATAGCACCGTGATAAAATGCTTAGTATAAAGGTATTGCTAGGTATTGTGGTGGCAAATTGTTTTCCGGCACAATTAAGATTGAATTTCAATAGTCAATAGGCACTTTGACCGCGTATTTGTTCAATCGATCGGATGTAAAACATGAAATTACAGGTGAAAGCATTATGTTCAAAGTTTACATTTTGACAGATGTTTAGTGTAACAATAAAAATGTAGTTTTAGTACAGCGGTGTAATATTTTGTAAACATTTTTATAAATATAATTCGAAATATTTTATATTAATATATAGTTTCAATGTAAACTTTATCTTGACATTTGTATAATACCATATGTACAATTTAAAATTAAAATATAGTCAATATTTAACCTAGAAATATATTTTAAAGTAGTTAAATATGAATAACTAGGAGTTATTTTGGAATTTAATTTATAGGTATATTATACCTGGATACTACAAATGTATATTAAAGATGTTGTTAATATTTATCAAATGTTAATCACATCAAAATAATAAGTTATAAATGTAGGACAACTATATGACTACTAAGGGAATAAGATAATATCACTAAATAGAGTTCGAAAGGGAATGTGTGTGAAGGCGAGCTAAAATTACGCAGAGTCAAGGGAACGGGGCCATTTCACGGGTTTCCACGCTTGGTTATATAACCTGAAAGAAATACTTTGCTTTAGGAATATAAAAAAAATGTTTTATCTTTAGTTTTCTTGCTTGGATAGTAATTTTGAAGTATTATATTACAAGTTGAATGTTTTGTTTGTACGTAAAGTAAATATTATAGAAATTAAATATAGATAGGTATATGTATTCAGCCCTTTTTTTTAACGTCCCACTGCTGGGCACGGCCCTCCCTTCAATACGAGGGGAATCAGGCCATAGTCCACCACGCTGGCCAAGTGCGGATTGGCGGACTTCACATGTCTTTCGAAAACTTGTTAGGTTCTCTCAGACATGCAGGTTTCCTCACGATGTTTTCCTTCACCGTAAAGCAAGTGGTAATCAAGTTAGAAATGATTCGCACATGAAAATATCAGAGGTGCGAGACCCGGGATTTGAACCCGCTTCACTCGGTTATCCAAGCGAGCGCGTTACCACTGGGCTACCACTGCCTACTATAGGTACTATAGGTATATATGTTTACATTATTCATGTATCGTTTGCGACGATTATAAAAAAAAGTCTTAATATTCCTATATTGATATAAAATTTTATAATAATTATGATTATAAAATAAAATATATTTTTGTTTTAATAATATGTGTTTTCTTTGTTCGTAAGAGAGATTGATAGAGCTTAATCACTTCTTAATACATTTTTTTTTCGTTTCTAAGAAGAAGTTCGGCATCAAATCTAAATAATAAATAGTTCCATAGAAATGATTTGAAAAGTAATTACTTTTACTTGAAATGTATGTCTCTCATAGAGTTGAAACAAAGAAAAATTGCAAAATTATAGACGATAGCAATGAAATATTTCATAATCGATGGTTGGTGCAACAAGGTGATCTCAGCGAGATAGCCTTATCACTGACTCATATGCTGTTTCATACTTTTCTTATAAGTACACTTGAAGATTTATAGCGTTCCCATACAAGATATGTTATGGCATGTACTGTATAAATTCGATGTGTTGTGTACATATTATTATGGAAAATTTATTTAGGAATGGAAATTTTAAAATAATAGCGACTCACCCTCACTTCGATTGAGTTCGTCCCTAGGTACCTTTAACGGTTAGTATAAGGGATAGATAGACTATACTCGTATATATATATATATATATATATATATATATATATATATATATATATATATATATATATATATATATTGCGTTACCAATTGAAGTCAGCATACTGTTAAATGATAATTGACTATAGAAATGTACCTGGGAGAATCTAGCCAGTACATAGCTAATAAAGAATAAGGCTAGTTAGAGTTTTATTGACATCTCATTTCATTGAAAGGAAATTGTTTTATGGGTTAGAAAAAACCTCTTATAGGATCGAAATTGTAATGCTGATTCCTGACCTTGACATTAAGGGGAGTGACTCGTTAGACCCATTTGGTTAAGTAAGGTCACACATGCAGTGAGATGGTCCATTTTGGGCATTTCTACCCGTTACTAATGTAGGTACGTAATAAGAACTTCATATAATATTCGATAGAGAAAAATCATAACAGGCATTTATGCCTTTCCCGGTAGACGTCTTCGGAATTACAAATAAATTAAACAACGACCTTAGTTTACCTTTTCAAAAGCTTTTTTTTGGAAGCTTAGTAACAGGAAGTTCCTAAAGAGAAATATTATATATTTTATGTACATTATAATTCTTTAAACTTTCATGGTCACTGAAAATATGATTATGATGTAAAACGGGATATTACCATGTTTAGTACTTACTTTTGATATATTTCGGTAGGTTGTAGATATTATAAACAGGTAAAATTATGTGAATCTGAAAAAATCTTTCGATGGTATTTCGACGGTATTGTTGACGAATTTATTCATTACAAACTGTGAAGATTTTCTATTGGTAATATAAACAAACATTTAAATACCCATTTTCATATTCTGTATTATGAAAAGATACGAAAATAAATACAATCTTTTATGTCTTTCAGGAAAATTTTCAAATTTCTTCCTTAGTGCTCATCTTCCTTACAAGTAACTCTAACAAGTTAAAAATTTTATATTGTTTAAGCCACTGGCAGCCCGTTCTAAGACATGCGTGGCCTGGCATTGAGTGAATTTAAGTTTTTTGTGTATGTATGTATGTATTCAGCCCTTTTTAACGTCCCAGTGCTGGGCACGGGCCTCCCTTCAATACGAGGGGGATCTGGCCTTAGTCCACCATGCTAGCCAAGTGCAGGTTGGCAGACTTCACATGTCTTTCGAAAACTTGCTAGGTTCTCGCAGACATGCAGGTTTCTTCACGATGTTTTACTACTTTACCGTAAGACAATTGGTAATCATGTTGGAAATGATTCGCACATGAAAATATCAGAGGTGCGAGACCCGGGATATGAACCTGCTTCACTCAGCTTTCCAAGCGAGCGCGTTACCACTGGGCTACCACTGCCTTGTTTTATATTAAGTAGAAATTAATGCTAGTCCAGTGGTAACGCATTCGCTTGGAAAACTACGCGAAGTGACAGAAGGGATTACTTTCAACATGATTATCATTTGCCATAGGGAAAAAGAAGTGATGATTTTTCTTGAAGTATTTAATGAGTACCTATTAATGTAATGGTAAAGGAAAAAATGAAAAAGATTTTGCTGCCAATAGAAATATGATCCCAAGAAATTCCTCCATTTCTTTACGCAAGTTTGGTAGCCACAACGAGTTTACCCAACGAATTGAAAGAATTCTCGGTATTACAAAGTCAATATTTCAAATACTTTAATATTAAAGATGGCATATATCTTCTAATATGAAATTGTAAGATTAATCATTTTTGAGAATTTGGTATTCATTTCTATATTGTGTGTTAATTAGGTAGTATAGCGTTTACTAAATTGAGCATTCAGGTCCCAAATTATGATTTAAAATTATAATTTAATATAGACAGTGAAAAAGTCAGTCCATTTTTTAAGTTTTGGATAATTTATTTTCTTTTACTCACTTTCATTCAGTTTTTATTATTTATGGAATATTGTTTAATTTACACTCGTAATATGAAATTACAGGTGAAATTTGTAAAATTATAGGATAGATTAGAACTTCGTTGTCATAGCAAAATCTGCCCTACGTTATTGTCTACCATAATCTACCAGTAATAAAATCAAAAAGTTAAAAATACTTTTATTCAAATATTTTTACAGGACTTTTTACAGGACATGATACGAAAAAATGGTATAAAAAATTATAATTTTATAATTTTTTATCACTGTAGGTATTCTTAATAAACAAAATAAAAACTGAAACTGTTATATGATATGTCCCTAGAACACCTACGCATAGTTAAATGTAAGTTAGAGACTGTTGAAATTGTGCGTTGATTACGCACCCGCACCCGTGTACACAATGTGTGGTCACATAATCAGAGAATACGACACGTGGAAGTTACATAGGCTTTGAATAGGTGTTGCGTAGGATTTCATTCTAGAATATCGCGAATGACTTCTTCACAATAGATATTATTAATACTTGTTATAAATTATTTGTAATTATTTGCTATATTTACTTAAAATCATTTTTTCTAATTAATATGAATGAAAAAACCGTGTTTTAAAAAAGTTGGTTTTGAGAGAATGATTGAGAAGAAATATAAACTAATGGTGTTTATTTTTGTTTTGTGTTTTATGGTTACGTCGCTTAGGTATCGCTCTTAAGAGAATGGGTGGACAATTGGAATATTTTTATTTCTGTAATAGATTAAATTAAAATCATAACTAAGTTTGTTTCACCTTTTGTAGATTACGTTTTAAGGAAGTCCGAAGTCATTAAAATCTCACTTGTAAGTTATTTATGTTTTCTTCTTTATTATAACCTAGCGACTCACCCTCGCTTCGCTCGGGTTCGTCCCTAGGTACGTTTGAACGGTTAGTATGAAATAGCTAGACTACGAGTCTATTACTATATAATATACATAGGTATGACGAGTTTTATATCCCTTACTTGAGAAGCGACTGCTATCCCAAACAAACTTTCGTCTCCTTTTCACTCCCATAAGCCGGGATGATTTCCGGGTTAAAATCGGTTCAGCGGTTTAGTTAGTTTATCCATTACAAACAACCATACAAAAAAAAAACGTGTGAGTGTACTTATGTACGCACGTAAGAAGTTATACTTCCTTGGCGTAACAGAACAAAAATAGCTAAAGATTTCATCTCGTATGTCATAACTCTCTGTTTGTAAAAGGAATGATGAATTAATAAAATAATCAAATCTATATTAATATTATAAAGCTGAAGAGTTTGTTTGTTTGTTTGTTTGGTTGAACGCGCTAATCCCAGGAAATACTAATCCGATTTGAAAAATTCATTTTGCATTAGATAGCCCGTTAACTGAGGAAGGCTATAGGCTATATATCATCCCAGAAAAATGTACGGTTCCCGTGGGATAGATTTGTTTTTGTCTAGGGACGAACCCGAAGCGAAGCGAGGGTGAGTCGCTAGTAAAGTATATTAGGCATATTATAATCATATACTTATAGAATATCATTTAACGAAAGAATGTTATATATCATTTGTCAGACAATAACAACGGTTACCATGGCAATAAACAGTTATCAGCTAACTTCATCCTGTCGCTTTCAGCTAACTTCATTATGTCGCTTTTTGCCTGCCGGTGCCGGTGTTTCATATTTTTTTCCAAAAGTCCTAAAAGAAGTATAACTTCAAAAACAAAAAAAAATCTCTTCATAATATTATATTGGTATAGATAAAATAATACAATAAATTTTCGAAAGTGATGTGAAGTGGTGAACCCGCACTTAGTCACCGTGGTGGACTATGGCCTGATTCCCCTCCTATTGAAGGCCCGTGCTCAGCAGTTGGACGATAAAAAGAGCTTATAAAAACGCTTATAATATTATAAAAAAGTAGTTTTTATATTTATGTTTATAAAATTTGAGACATTTCATTATATTGCGCTGAAAATATGAAAATACAATTTCCAACATTTTGAGAGTTGACCTCGATTCTGCGACGCCATAGCGAGTTACATACGGAAAATTCATGATAAAATTTAATAATTATAAATCAGACACTTTTAGGTCAAAAGGTGCTCATTAGCCGCAGAAAAATATCAAAAATCATATCAGCGTTATGTTTTATGCTAATTATTATAAATGAACGTTGGTGAGGGTTATTGTCCAGAGCGCGCGATCCGATGCTATCTAGCTTCCGAGCGTCGCGCCGCTGTGTTATGATAATAGCCCTAAGACACGAACTTTATTACGAAAGGCACTACATTGTGATCAATCAGCGTTACTTCATTATGTCATATTAATAAGTAAATCGATGTTAAGTTTAAGAAGGTTTTCTTCAAAATATTATATCTGCATCCGATACGCGGTAGGTATATACCGCGTAGGTTTTTTTATTAACAAATATTTGTATCTGTTTTGATAAAAAATGTATAGGTACTTATATGTAATTTCTGTGTTCAGTATGATGTACTGAAATACTGAAATAGCGTTTTCTTATCAATTTTACAAAATAAAAAAAAACATATGACGTAGTTTTATTGTTTCATTCATTTTTAGAGGATCTCGTTTGTTTCAACTATTCTCCCTTGTCGTCTCATCTACTGTTATTACTTTCACTTATTCGATATTTTGGCAGCATTAGATATGGAAATTAATTCATTTTCAAAGATTTATATGCTACAAATAAGAAGAGCTAAACAAACTAAACAAATTGTTACATCGGCGTAAAATGAAAAACAGTGCGATACAAAAATCAATTTTAACTAAAACAGATAAAATTTTCCATTACAATAAGGAATTGATAGAGAAAGGTGTATGGGTACTGTGCCTACCACCATACCTGTATGTACCTACCATATTCATATTTGCTTAACAACAATTGTAACAATTCAATTAATAATATATCTCAGGGGTTTTTTGACCAATATATATATATATATATATATATAATTAAACGATTTACATCAAACATACTCGTATATTCCTAATTTACATATTTATTATTTTATATATTAAAATTATGTTTATCGTAAGAGCATCTTTTACCCTTCTTGTATGACTTATCTAATGAGATTTTCACTGAATGAAACTATCAAGATTAATCGCGTCTAAAGATTGAATTGTTCAATGTCGATCCCTCACTAGCACAAAGACGTCCCCCCATCTATCACAGTGATAACGTTATTGATAGTGCGCTATTGTTGGTTAGATCGAATGTCCTTTTGAGATTTCTGTTAAAAGTGAGACTCTGACGAAAATATATTACCAATTTATTTTAAAAGAGTCTAATAGTAGGTACATCCAGTTTATGTTATGGCGTCTGTATAAATTTAGATTTCACTAGCCACCAGATATTACTTTGTTCAAAGTATACAAGATGCACAATCCTTTAAGTAAGTCTTCTTGTCTTTGCAAAAACTTTGTAAGAAAAAAATAAAAAACGACTTGTGCTTTGATTTGTATCAGCTAGCACCGACTTCGAAAATATCTGATTAGGTATCTATAGTAAATGAAAAGTATCAGTCAGTTATTTTTTACTTTTTAGTGCTTTTTTTGAAGTCGGTTTTTATGTTTTTCTTAAAAAGTTTTTATTTTTCCCTTAGTACATAATAGTAGAAGCAAAGTATGATGACTGACAAACTAAAATTCGCTTTTATTAGTAACATTAAAAATTCTGACTCTAAAATCCGATTGTAACTTATTGGGCTTGTCAAACCAAACAAAATGAAAACTACTGGGCTAAACTATGTTCATTTTTTATGGGACCAAATGGCATCTATTCCGCATCAAACTAAAGAAGAATCACGTAAATTGGATCATAAATTTCAGCGTAATCATACATAAAATACATAACATACATAAAAAAATACTAATCGAATTGAGAACCTCCTCCTTTATGAAGTCGGTTAGGTACCTACTCAGTGGTAGGATTCAGAAAGTCGCTGTAAATAACGTTAATTCTTCCGGATCCCCTCTGAGAATGGGTGTTCCGCAGGGGTCTATTTTGGGTCCATTTTTGTTTCTAGTTTATATAAACGATCTTCCTTTCTATGCTAATGAATTGTGTGATATTGTACTGTTTGCGGATGATACCTCCTTAATTTTTAAAGTGGATAGAAATATAACTAATTATGACAAAGTAAACAGTGCATTATCTCACATACTTAAGTGGTTTAATATTAACAACTTAGCATTAAACACCAAGAAAACTAAATGTATACATTTTACCCTACCTAATGTAAGGAGACAGAATTTCAGTTTGTTTTTAAATAATGAGATTCTTGATACTGTAGATTCCACGGTATTCTTAGGTATAACATTGGACTCGGGTCTTCAGTGGAGCCCCCATCTTTCATCTCTCGCGAGTAGACTAAGCTCCGCTGTGTTCGCGGTTAGGAAAGTCAGGCAGCTAACAGATGTTAATACTGCTAGACTTGTTTATTTCAGCTACTTTCACAGCATCTTGTCTTACGGAATTTTGTTGTGGGGTAATGCAGCCGATATAAAATCTATATTTATTCTCCAAAAAAGGGCTATTCGGGCAATTTATAACATCGGAGCTCGGGATACCCTACGAGATTTGTTTAAGGAAATTGGTATACTTACAGTTGCATCGCAATATATATATTGTAATATTATGTTTGTCCGACAAAACATTCATTGTTATTTAAAACGCAGTGATATACACAAAATAAACACTAGAAATAAGGAAAAACTGGTATCGCGTAGTTTTCGCCTTCAAAAAGTAAATAGATCGTTTATGGGGCAAGGTGTACGCATGTATAATAGAGTTCCACAATCGATTTTGAGCTTGCCATTTGAACAATTTAAATCTAAAATTAAAAATGTATTAGTGAATAAAGCTTATTATACAATCACGGAATACTTCGGAGATATCAATGTGTGGAACTAATATCTGGTTGGATCTCACGTAGGATAAATATATAATAATTATTGTATTACAATATTGTACACAGTTTTTATTTTAAAAGAGCAACTGTTGAGTTTCTCGCCGGCTCTTCTCAGCAGAACTGCCTTCCGAGCCGGTGGTAGCTTCCTCACGGACTGACTACACTGACATTTAATTTAAATTTAAAATGTAAAATTGACGATTCAAAAGTGCTTGTAAAAGTCTATTTGAATAAAGTATATTTTGATTTGATTTGATTTGGTTAAAAATCAATCTCACTCAACTTAGTGTCAAAAGTATTTTATTAATAAAATAATGTGTTAGGTACTCGAATCTACGACTTCTGATACACGTATATTTTGACTTAGAAATTGCTTTCCCATATTAATATTAAATATATGCAAGGATAAATGCTATTTGCAAATTTTATCAGAATCCAAACTGTATTTTAATAACTTTGTGTTTCTGTCCGTTTGTCTGTTACTATTTGCTACTCACTGGATCTATTGTACCAGTTGATACGGGACTTACTCTGGCAGGGAAAGGTATAGGTTTCTTTTATTCTGAAGAAGGAAAAAGAAAGATTTAGAGTAGGTAGAAGAAAGCCATCATCAATTTTAACGGGACTTTTACTAACGAGTAGAGATTCAAACTTCGAGACTTATAATTTGTTGTCCTGGAGATATTTTACATAAGGTTTTTGGAAAGAGGTAGAGGGTGGTCCCAAGCAAACCGACAGCGAATCACTAGTAAAAAAGAAACAAAGCAATTTTGATACTTATAAGTGAGGAAGTTTTAAATACACAATATAAATTACATTTCAGTAGTCATAATAAGCTCATTTTGACACTGAAAGTCAAAACATTAGTGTTTGTATAACGGGCACGAACGTGTTTTAGAAGAGGCTTATGGTTACATATTTTTTGTATTGCGTATTAAGTTACAGTTTATTTTAACATAAAAGGTTACTGTCTCTTAGAAAATGAGGTTGGAAAGCGCGTGTCATACCTACTAATTAATATGTAAGACATAATAGTAGTAGCAAAGTATGAAGACTGATCAACTAAAATTCGTTTTTATTAGTAACACTAAAAATTCTGGCTTTAAAATCCGATTCTAACGTATTGGGCTTGTCAAACCAAACAAAATGAATATATGCAAATTCGATTAAAAAATCTTTGATATTTTGTATTAATTTTGGATACTACCTAACTCGTTTATTAGGGCAGATTTCTTTTTCATTTGTGAGAAACTAACTATCAGTTATTGTATAAAGTTTAAAACAAAAAGATCGAAGAGTAGGTATTGGATATGTAATCCAAAAATAACCCTTACCTAATATTTTATCTGTTCGCAATTATTCATTTTTGCTTTTTTAACATGTAGGTATTGTAAATGTGTATTAAAATTTATGTGATATTATGACAAGCGCCACAAATTGTAGTTAAGTAGGTTCAGAACAAAACTCTAATAAGTTATTATTTTTGTACTTTTCAAGCTTTTTTTTATTATAATCAATTTTGAAAAATTAATAACTTTTAATTGTGCTTAGTACGTCGTATTATAAATCATGATATTGATTTATGATTAACACAATGATTACAATTAGTTTTTTGTGTTTGACATTTACCATCAATATTCTATTATTACATCAATACTGACATGTAAATTAAATTTTAGTTAAACATATCATAAAACATTTTTAAATGGAGAATAACATTTTTGTTCTAAAATATATAAGCTCATATTTCCTGTATGTACATAATAAACAATTGTTCCCGGATTGCGGCACAGTGGAGCATCGTAAAGAGCTAATTGGTGATAAAGGCTGGTAATTGGACGCGGATATCGGCGCTGGCGCACTAATGAAACAAACCCATATATGTACCTACCTCCCTTAGCCGATAACCGATTTTACTCTGATTTTATTACGCGACTATTTATATATCACGTCCCGGGCGTGATAGTATACATTTTATTCACTTTGCGTTTTACATGATCTCATTTATCATTACTGAGTGGTATAGACATATATAAATAAAATATATCTAGTTTTTGTTCGTGGCTCTGCACGTGTAGTTAAATTATAAATACATGATACTGTATTGTATAATTTCGTCGCTCTAAAAGTAGTATTATGGTAGATAGACTCATAATATACTATAAGACACAAAAAACATGGTAAATATGATTAGTGGTTATAGAAATAACGGCCTTCAACCAAGAATAATACAAACTTTTTAGCTGTACCGTACTATATCTATAGATTAACAGTTTACGGTTTAAGAATTTATTTCTCAACTAGCGACTCACCTTCGCTCCGCTCAGGTTTGTCCCTAGTTACGTTTTAGCGTTTAGTATAGTTTTTTAGGGATGTTATGTATTCCCGTAGTAAAAAGTATCCTATATGTTTACTCGGATAACCAGCTATCATCATACCAAATTTCATTAAAATTTGTCCAGTGGTTTTCTCGTGATGCGTTCCCAGACAGACAGACAGACAAAAATTCTAAAAACTGTAGATTCGGCCTCTGTTTCGATAATAATAACTATTTCAATAAGATTTTCTAAAAAATATTTAATATACAGATTCGACTCGGTTAGAACTTTATTTTATGTATAGAAAAAAGAATACTTTTCACTTTGAGTATTTGAGAAAACAGTCAATATAAGCATACAGGCGGTACACAAAGCTACTACAGAAACTAACTACTACTATGGAAAATAAATTCATCGGTTAAAATAATGTGGGTATAAGAAAGCATTATACATCATTACATACTGTTTTTGCCATTGCAATTAGATAGCAATTTATGTAAACGCTTAAGTCAGTTTTTTTTTCATAAATATGTTGGGACGTTAACACACAGCACTATCTACGATCTACATCATGGTAATCTACGAGGCTTGTGTTATGGATACCAGACAGTTGATACACTACACATATATAACTTTAAATACATACATATTATAAATATAAACACCCATGACTGGAGTACAAACATTAGTGCTCATCACACAAATTAATGTATCCAGAGGGACTCGAACCCGTTACGTCTGGCACAGTGAGTAGGATCACTACAAACTGAGCCAAACATGTCATAAAATTGATTTTTATATAGCAAAGTATTAAAAAATAGTTTATATTCAGATTTAACTATTTTAGTGTCTTGAAAATTCTTTTAAGATGTGGCACATTAGTGTTTTTTTGTATGAGGTGAAAGATCGAATTTCTTTAATTTTGCTTGGTAATGTATTATACAATACACCGGTGGTAGGACTCTGTCAAGCCTGGGGAGTCCGACTGGATGGGTACCACCCCCTTATCTATTTCTGCCGCCAAGCAACAATGATTGCATTGTTGTGTTCCGGTATGAAGGATAAGGTAGCCAGCGCAATTACAGGCGAGAGGCATATCATCTTAGTCCTCACAGTGACAACGCACCTGTGGTTCTGCATTTTTGTTACTTAAAACCTAAGTGTATGAACCGTAGGTGTTATGGGCGACAGGTACTACTTTCCATCAGGTGGTCTGTTTGCTCGTTTGTCACTCAATCTCATAAAAAAAAAAAAAATACAACTGTGCTCCTTCGTATAGTATGCTTCTTTTACCGTTATTGGTTCTAGGCCTTATTAAAGTCCTTATTATCCTTATTATTCATCAGTTTAGTTGTACGTTTTTATGTTTGTCCTATTTTTGTAAAGGATAGTTTTGTGTTGATATTTTTTTTAAATATTTTTCCACCAAAATACATATGCTATATTTATACATTTCTGATATGGTCATAAGCCCTGTTTCTTTATACACTTTTTATGTTGGAGTAAGATAGTTTTAGTCGAATAGTAGTTTTATGATTTTGTTTTGTTTTATTTGTAAAGCTTTTATATTGGTCCTGGCAGAAGTTCCCCAAATTTCAATGAAATACATATAGTGAGGTTTCACCATTCAATTGTATATAATATATCTAATAGATTCCGCGTAACTGCAGATGGTGCCTCGAAGTCTTGCTATTAGGGTTGATATTTTAGAATATAACTTATCTATATGTATGTCCCATTAAAATAATATGCTATATAAAGGCCTACTTAGGCTGTACTTTTCTGAATAAACTCTCGTCGATGCTTCGTTTTTAATCCATAAATAAAAATGATTATCAATTTTTTTTTGGTTTTTTTTTGCGTTAAATATTGTATAATTCATTTAAGTTATATTGATAGTGAGTAAATTTTTTTGAAACCATTCATTAAGATAATTCAAATCTTAAACTTGGCTAATTATGGGTTTAATTTCGTTGCCAAAGTAAAATAAACTGGTATTATCGGCATCTAATGTGATATCACCCTTTAAATTCAGGTCATCGATATTATTTAAATAAATAAGGAACAACAGTGGGCCAAGAATTGACCCTTGTTACCATAATGCCGAATGTTGAACTTTGCGGCTACTCTGTACTTCACCAATTTGGACTGTTTGATATCTATTGTATAGATATCAAACTTTTGCATGTCTGATTCCTATACTAAGTATATAGCTTTTGAAGAAACAAGCTTATAGTATCAAATGTCTTTTTCAGGTCAATAAAGACACCTAGAGTCCTATTTGTTTTTTGTTTATATAATTCCTTAAGTTTGTGACTAGATTAGAAGTAGCCGCAACATACATTTGCATTTTTTAAATATTACAAAGATCGAATTTGCAGTTATTTTTTGGGGTATGTAATTTTAATCCATTTAAAATTAATCTAGAGTCTAGTCGCATGAGCATTACTACTAATTACGTAACTGTTTTTACTAGTTATTTTTTTATACCCCTTCTTCTACTGATTAATTCGTTTGGATAAGTAAGTTGGCTGGAAATTAAGCGAATACACCTACAGATATATGTGAAATCATTGACAGGAGAAAGTAGTAGGAAGTGAATATCAGATTTTATATTTATTTTATACGGTGAAGGAAAACATCGGGGGGAAACCTGCATGTCTGAGAGAACCTAGCAAGTTTTCGAAAGACATGTGAAGTCCGCCAAACCGCACTTAGCCAGCGTGGTGGACTATGACCTGATCGCCCTCGTACTGAGGCCCGTGCCCAGCAGTGGGACGTTAAAAAGGGCTGAATACAATCAGATTTTATATGTGACGTAAATTGCAATTGCGAATGAGTTTAGATCAGCATGCATGCCCTAACCTTTATATTATATCTTAGATAAACAAAATTGTGATATCGAATGCTAAGAATTATTATGATACCTACCTCCTCAATACATTCTTAATGTTTATCAATTTTAAAATTTACAATATTATGCATATTTTTGCATACATACTTATTCTTAATGTATAAGTATTTTTACATGTTTCTACTTTCTACAATAATTGTATAAATCGAGTCTTCATACATTGTAAACGAGGGCATTGCGAGTTGTGGTGTTAATGTAGCTTTTAAATATTGCCTATATTACACATGATTGTTGTGGCACATGGCATTAATATTTAAATTATTGTTTAGCTTGACTTTACTGTGATTTTTTATACTTAGCACCTTAGAAGCTTAAACTTATTTTATAAAAATCAAATATTATTTTAAGTTAATTATTAAAACAATATTCTGGATAGAGCCAGTAGGTATCATTATAATGTTTTATAATATTTAACATTTTGGACGTTGTTAGGTATCTGATAGTGAAGATAATAGAAGATTTATTTATAATATCACTCAAGATCTAGAAACCTTTTCACGTTAATATTATAAATACGAATGTTTGTGAGTAAGTAATTGTGTATGTTTGTTATTTCGTCACGCTGTAACGGCAAAATGGAATTTATTAAATTTGGAAATGGATATAACAAAGCCCTATCACGCTGGCAGTGGAAGGTTAGCAGAAACAATAGAAATATGCGTGGGATTTTGTAGCTGAATAGTTGTTAAAACTCCGATTTTGTTACTCAATTCAGTTTTACAAAAAAACAACTTACTGCTATTGTCATCATAAGATAGCAGTAAAATGATGGGATCGGCAAGAATGAAGTCGATGAATATGTAAGTTTCTTGCTAATTTATTGCACGATACATCTAGGAATAATACATAGGTAGCTTTTAGGGGCGTACTCTATAGCGCTGCCGATTAAAAACAGAGTTTAAACATGAAAAAATCATTTTAAACTTGTAAGTAAAGATAACTACAAAAATATAACTTACTAACAGACAAATATATTTTCTTTTGTGAAAGTATGTACTTATACATATGTGTATATACCTATTTGTACTTCACGCTGAAAAAGCTGGATGGATTTTAGTTTTTATTATATTTAATTCATTAAGTTTATTATAGTTAATTACAGAGAGATTATTACCTTTTTTTTAATGTTGGAAAAAACATTTACGCATATCACTTGAATACATACAGGTAGTTATGTGGGGCTAACCGGCTAGAAAAGTCAGTACCACCTGCTAAAACCCAACAAAACCTCACTCGTCTTGATGGGGCGTCGCAGGATCGCTTACGCATTCAACAACGCCCTGACGGTAGGTCTGCCGAAGCAGACCACAACAACTGCTTTTAGTGAAGTACTAGATGCAATCCACATGGTACACCAACCACGACAAGGAGAGGACACACATAGAGGGGAGAGAGATTATGACCTGCGTCGCTATCCTGAGTCGATAGATTCATATAAATCATAGAATAAACTGAAAATATGATAATGAAATACGTCAACCATAATTATAAAAGTATGAAATAGGTAAAATATTTTGATAAGCTTATAAATGCTTATTAAGGGTATGTTGGGCGGGACCTCGAACCTTCGTGACGCTTGCTTTATACCTGACCGATCTCCGATGCGTGGCCATTCTGACCATTCTTACGATACGATCAGACCTCGCAGTATGGGCTAAACGATAAATAAGACTATGTATTTAATTACGAACAAAATATGACGATAACAAAATGTTATTTAGGATTTTTATTTCTACATAAAAGGTCATTCGAGTGATAAATAATTAGTTAAATTGCTTTAATATAAATCAGTCGTTTCTTTTAGATTCGATCATATTTTTGTACCTGAATGTTAAATAACCTATGCGATTTAAAAATATATGAAATCCTTCTTTTTGCCACACAATCAATCATACCACTTTGGACGGCGTCGGTAAAGACAGTTTCTGAGATATATTGTGTTTCTTTTGGAAATTTAACCATTATCAGAAATAAAGTAGCATGTTTATATGCTCGAGGAGAACGTCTTATTAGTTCTTTACATTTTTTTATCATAGTGTAGATTTGTATAGGCTTGTAGTTATTATTGAAACTTTCATGTCTCTTGGTATCCGTAATATATTGTAATCATAACTAAGTAAACGAATTATTATAATTTATAAAGCATAATGAAAATGAACGTATTTTGATAATTTTGATTTTGACATTATTTTTGCATTTCAAATTACATGTACAAAAAATGTCATTAGTCTATAGAAAATTAAGTATTTTTATAATACCTACTACTAAAAAAAAAGTGCGTGTATGAATGTGTATAGTGTACAAGCGCAAGAAGTAAAACTTCTGTAGGTTATCGGTACTCTTTATGAAATTCAATTTATGTTTTAAATAATTAGGATGAGTGAGAAACTAAAAAAATAATTAAATAACGCATATTAGGCATATTACAACCATATATTTGTCAGACAATAACAACGGTCACCATAGTAACAAACGTTCGCCTCGCTCGATTACACTTTTCGTAACGTTCTCGTCATGCATTCACCAGCTTACTCCCCAAGTCAAGCGTGCGTAAAGAAGTTTTACTTCAATATTATATATGCAAAAAAATGTGTATGTTTGTTACTCCTACGTCAAAACGTCTGGAGGGATTTTATTGAAATTTTGGTACCCAGGTGAGATTTATAGCCTGGAGTTACATAAGCTAGTGCTAAAAAAATTTGCAAATACACATAGTATACTAGTAGAACCCGCGGCTTCTGTCGCGATCTAACTACTAAAAATACGAAATTTCATGCAAATATGTCCAAGAAATAAAAAGTTTCAGACAAACTTTTATCCCCTATTTCACCCCCTTGGAGGTTGAATTTTGAAAAATCCTTCCTTAGTGGATGCCTTCGCCATATGAGGAATATGTGTGCGAAATTTACCTTAAGGTGCCTTAAAGGTGTGGCCTGTGCGTTGATACATCAGTCAATCACTCCTGCCTTTCAATATATAATATAAGATTAGTAAATATTGCATAAATACAAAAAGGTATCAAAGGAAATATTTGTATTTTTGTATGTTTGTAACGAATAAACTCAAAAATTACTGGACCGATTTAGATAAAATTTGGTAAAAAAATAGTTTGAGATCCTAGGAAGGCCATAGGATATTTTTTTATTCAGGAAATCATCTCTTAAGGGGGTGAAAATGAGGATGAAAGTTTGTATGGGGAATCAACCAAGGACGGCAGTGAGTCGCTAGTAGTTAATAAATTCTTTGAAGTAATTACTTTTAGTATGAATAAGATAGACGAAATACGGCGTTTATTTTTTATTAGCGCCTGTTACGTGTCTAAGAGTAGTTATGAGACCAAGAATCGCCGAGGTTTATTAGCTGTAGCTAACTAACTATTTGCTGAGTGAGGTGAGCCATAATTAAAATTCAATTTGCACAAATCAACGGTTAAACAAAGAAAAACACTAATGAAAGTTTTCTTTGTTTGTCTTAATTTAGATCGAGGAGTGGAGTTTGATCCTGCCATATTAGTGATATAATAATAAAAGAAGTTCAATGGAAAATAAGATATACATTTTATAATTTGACTAGCGACTTACCATCGCTTCGCTCGAATGCGTCCGTAGGTACGCGGATTTTGTTCACAATTTCATGGGTTTTAATTTCTTTGCGTGCGATCCTGATTTTTTCCCCCTAAAATATCAAAGTAGCCTAAGTTACTCTTTATATCATCAGCAACTTGCCAATTAAAGTCCCATCAGAAACGGTTCAGCCGTTTCGGAGATTAACCGGAACAAAGAGAAAGACAGAGAGGCAAAAAAATTTAAAATTGTTTTTTTCTCATTAGTACCATATATGCATTTAGTAAAAACATTACAAACAGACACTTCAATTTTATTTATCTGTATAGATTGTGTTTTATCTAGTTATTAAAGATCCCAACAGAAGTTGTTCTCTCCAATACGATCTTTAAAGTTACACAAAAATTTTGCCTATAGAAAAAAATGCACTATCAATTTTTCTCGAATTTCCCTGTAAAAACAGAAAAAGAAAGATGGAAGAAATATTAAAAGATTTTTAAAAAGTAAATCAACAGTTTCGGAGAGTACCTACTTTTTACATACAAAATGTACCCCTATATATTAATGTAGATCTAAAAATGTTAAGCGTGATCTGTGAAGTTCGAAGGTTTATCTCTTGCTCATCTTAAAGTGTATTATGTACTGTATTTTGATACTCGGGTCTTGAATGTACATACATATGTACATATGTATTATGTATATTTGTTATATGTTAACCATAGATAAAACTTCCTTATGTGTTTTTATTTTTTGTATCGTCAATATCTTGAACTACACAATCTCTAAAATTATAATATAATGAAATAAATTAAATATCTGTTTTCAAATTATTAATTTTATCTTCGTAATTTAATTTGATCTAATGTTGTATGGGATGTTTTGTGGATAAAGCCTTTCTTTCTTTTGCAGATGACGGCAAGGGAACAAACAGACCACCTGACAGTAAGTAAATATTACGATACACCTTTTCACACATATGTGCCTATAACTCGATAAACTTAAACAAACCTTTAAATTTGGTAAAAAAAATTTAAGCGTATTTAACAGAATTACTACATATTATTATCAAACGAGTGTTCTGCCCTCGCATCGATTCAGTTCTCGTTAAAATCAGTTTTCGTAAAGTCATTCAGTTTCTTTGTATGTACTCTCTCTATCTTTCTCTATGCCATGGAAATTTCTCCCTTTATTCTGAAAAAGCAATAGTATACTTGTATATTATTAAATAATTTTTACGAACCTTGCTTCTACCCTTTTATGCTACGGGGGATAAAGATGACTTCTAACCCTTTCACTAAAATGACTAAACTTTTCAATGCTACTGGGATAAATAATTTCTTATACATTAAATCATCTGTCCGTCGGAAAAGTCACATTAAAACCGTTGCAATTGTTTCGTAGATAAGCGAATTTACAATTTTTAACGGTTATTTGGATATTTAAATAACAACACAATTTTTTTGTCCGTTCTAACAACTTTTATTCTTCTTATATACCTAATATTATGCTATGTAATAAGAATAAAGGTTTGGGAAGTTCATATGTATGTAGGTGATTTTTGTAAAATCTGTTATCTAGTTAAGTTTTTGTTATTAAGTTAATATCTAGTTATTTTGATTATGTGTGTCAATAGCCATGAGATATGTCATTAAGGGGTTGTTTCTTGTGCCAGTAAGGCTTATCTGCTGACTCATTCGTGCCACTTTCCGTTTTCGTGATGGAATTTGTACGATTTTCATGTAGACCACTTGAAATTATTGCGTATTGGCTACACGAAAGGAAACGCTTCTTATGGCCATTCCGATGGCTAAGCGAATGTTAACAACGGATAGCTTTTAATAATCACCTACTCAATATCTACGTGTCATGGTCACATTGTATACTATTTGGTTTGGTCAGATTTGGCATAGATTGGTTAAAATTTGTTCCAACTTCATAGCACTTATATACTCGTTGAACATTTTAAGTTAGAGCTAAGCAAGCTAATTTTAAAATAAATAAAATATTGTATATCAATTTATTAAATAATTGTTAAATCTAAGAGCTATGACTCGTATATTTCAAAATATATTGAGTGTTTACCAGTTATGTGATATGCTGACTTGATTCTGTTATTCTTTTTGAGATTATGCGAACTTAATTATTGTTTTGCGTATGAATGGTTGTTTCTATGTTACTTTTATTACAGTATACTTATTATAAGTAAAATATAACAATGAAAACGTAGATGGCTTGACATAGCCTTATCGGTTATAAATAATTAAGTTATTATTTTGAAAAATTAACGATATATAAGTTAATCGTTTTATTTAACACAGATGTTATCAGCTTTTAACGAAGCTCGAGCTTCAAATCATAATTTAATTTTTATTACATCTGAGTGTAAAGCAAATTTATCACCAAATCAAAAGGCAGCAAGGCGGCTAATGAGGCGGTGGTCACGCATAAGATCCGCTATCTCAGTGTACATATTTTCTTCATTAACTTGTCCGCCTCCTTCATTTTACTTCGCAGTAAAAAGCTTAAGGTCTTTTCATATTAGAATATTCGCGTGTGTGGCGGCGTAAATCAGTGGATTGTCACTGTGGTCGACTTATAATTTTATTGTCGGAGGAAGGCGACACGACAGAGTGTCACGCGAACGCCTCACACGACATCATGCGGATTCAGCTTTTATTGTCCGACCTCTAATTACGAAGTTATTTCCAACTAGATCTCACCTTAGATTATGGTCTAGACCAGCGATTGGGCGGTCCTTTCGTGAGAGATTAATGTGCTATGTTACTAAGTTGATGATTAGGTTTTAGATAGTTTTGCTCTTGACTAGCATT
The DNA here is from genome assembly GCA_033884665.1 of Argynnis bischoffii washingtonia. Lineage (NCBI taxonomy): Eukaryota > Metazoa > Arthropoda > Insecta > Lepidoptera > Nymphalidae > Argynnis > Argynnis bischoffii. Next base: position 8,617,878 of record CM066624.1, on the reverse strand, counting down.
CTGTTTCACCACATGATTTTCTATTTCGTTTAATTAAGTAGATCTAGACAAATAGTTAAGTGTCTGATGATATGTGTTTTAAAGGAAGTCTAATAATATTCACTTTTCGACAATTTTAGGATAACGGATATTATTATTGGGAGTAACATACATTAAAAAAAATATAGTATAAGTGCAGGAATCAAAGCTAGGACCTTCTGCGAAGTAGTCAGGGTGAATTAGATACAATTATTTGCATTATAAGTATAGCAAACTTAGCATATTTAATTGTGGATAATAAGGTAATTGGAGATACTTTATGTTCCATGAAATATTCAATGGTTTTTGCTTACATGCAAGGAGACTTTTAAAAACCGTGTTAATTTGTAGGTAGCGCGGTACCTTGCAAGTTGTAGATGACCTAGTAAACAGCTATTATCGCTGTAGTAAAGAAATCATGATTTACTTCAATTCTCTGGCTCAGGCCTAAACTTCATTGTTTCATATTGACCTAGAATACACATAAAATTGATATTTATATTTTGAAGTCTTATTTTATTCAATAAGACTTTTATAAGCATAATTTAGTTAATAAATTATATTATATTGGGTCTCTGTAAAAAATTTTTGGAACTTGAAGATCGTCCATTAATTTATTTATGTAAAAGACACGTTCATAAACAAAGAATCAGAAAACCATAGAGCTTTAAAACCAATGAGATTTTTTTACAAGTTTTTATTTAAATATTAAAAAAAAAAAAAAACAAGAACTAAGCGTTACCTCAATATTGCTTAGTGCAGTATTCTATAAAAGAAAGCTTTAAGGGCTGTATAGTAGAGAGATATCCTACCACGTACATACCCTACGTATGTCAATTTTACACAAAAGAGTGAAGTATGAAAGCAGGTTGTCCACACCCCAGTCTTTATGCGACAGGTCGGCGGTCTAGCTAATAGGTGTCATTATTGTGTCGTTCAGAAATTGCTTCACTATCGGACGAAGTATCACGCTTTATAGGCCAAGATTACATGGTAACTTTTATATCGCCCGCTTAACCTATATACTTCGAGAAGCTAAAACCTACTGATATTTTTAAATAACTGTTTCTCATAACTAACGACAAATTTAACTTATTATATAATATAATATGTAAATTACATTTGAATAATTTCCATACTTTAATTAAGAAAATAATAAGAATTTTTCAAATCACATCACTAGATTCACCGATTAGCGCGATTAAAAAAACAAACAAAACCTTCAGTATATTACTGTAGAGCTACTATAAAATTAATATATCTACAGAAGATCAGATAAAAAATATAAGCATCTACTGATGAGCGTCAAAGAAGAAAATGATGTCAGTATATACCATATATGTATGTACAATGTACATTATAATAGATACGATAAAACACAACAGTTTTAAGTATCTAATTTAATTAGAATTGTTTCTTAATTCCATCGTGTAAAATAAATTTATTACGACAGATATATAGATACAAAATGATAAAATGTTTCCGAAACGGTTAATTTATGCAATATTCATGCTCCAAATGTGATAATGAGCTGTGATGCGCGATACAGATAGGGCAGAAATATTACAAACAATTACCTCCCTTCATTTTATATTACGACTAGGTATATCCTATGGCTTTGTTTGCATGTACTTTCATCATACTCTAAAGTGTGTTCAAATATATTTTGTGGTAAAATCTGTAAGTAAATATCGCTACCTTATTAATAAGTAATTATACCTTAGTCGGTGTTCAAGGTATCCTAATATAAACAAATTGACTTGTGAAGTTTTAATACATACATATTAACCAAAAAAAGTATGTTATGTATTACATAAAAAAGTTACACATGTTTTACTAAACTTTAATTAAAATCATAAATGTTTGCTGTATTCAATTTGAATAAAAATTGTGCACTTTAATAGCAAACTTCAGTGATTTCTTTGGTATTTAGTTTTTATGAACCATACTTTTTCAAGCTATTATGACCACGTATTTTTATCGTTAAAGAATAAAAAGCACGTGGCCAGCTACTTTACAAGATACAATAAATTCATGACAAGGGGTGTTTGTGACGCGAGTGCCTTGGACAGTTTTCCTGGCTTTACTTCATAATAAAAACGTTTTAATAATTAAGTCAATATAGAGAAAGAAGTATTTATTGTATATGCGATTATTTATTAATGTTTATTATAATATAAATATTAATCTTAATGATATCTTAATGCCTCCAATTGTTTATTACAATTGAATGTTATTCGCAAATCATACTCATATTGTTGCAGTTGTTGAAGTAAAACGGTTACAATGATCAAAACTTTATGGAAGAGTTATTTATATATCAAGTATGTAATATTTTCGTAAGTTTTAATTAATATTCATAGCATTAGTTCTAAATAGTGTTTTTTTTTTTAAATTAACAGTCAAATATCGTTAATTATGTGCAAGATTTTTGCTTTTAGGCCTTTATTTTAAGAACTTTATAATGTATAAGAAAACATAACGCTGACTTTATAATCGTCGTAATTTTAATTTACAGAAAGAAACTTAATTTAATTTATACATATGTACTTTGTCGTAGAACTTCTAGATTATTGTCGTTCATAATAATTTTATATCCGTGTTTTAGCCATTAGTTCATTTTAGGGGTAGATGATGTATCAGATAGGGAGGTCAAGTGTCCCCCCGGGGGGTGAAAATGTCCATAAAAGGGGGTAATTTCTGACCGCGCAGTCAGATTGAATATGTTGATAGCACCTACGGAAAACAAGACAGCAATTTTATGTATTCTGAACTCCTTAATTGTACAACAGATAGCTATCACGCAATGTTACGTATCGAGTTTTAATTATTTCCAGGGGATTGGAGTTAAGTGATTGTTTATTTAGTTTTAAAATGTTTACTGTTCAATTTGTATTGTTAGCTCTTTAGTAGTTGACTATCGTGTTGTAAAGCTTGACGTGTCAGAATTTTTGTGATTGACTTTAAGTGATTCATTTCAAATGAATTGTTAAATACTCGTAGAATAATCTTTTTACATTTATATTTTTAATATAGAGAAATTGCACAAAGTAAAAGTTAAAGGTTTAAAAAAATTCTTTTTAATTAATGATCACATTAGATATTAAGTGTTCGACATATTCTAGAGCTTACAACGCAAGAGTTACCGGGTTCGATTACCGTACGAGATGAAATACCTTTTATAGATTTATTATTTATCAGAGTAAACTAAATACACCCTAAATTCAAGGTGTTAAACTATTACTAAGGCCGTTAAAGAGTTCCTCTTTCCACCCCCTGACCCTATCATCAGATCTTTCCATACTTATATAATTATATACTGTTATTAGAATAACATAAATTCAAATCAATAAGACATAAAAGCTAAAATTGACTCCCTAAAGTTATTTACTTAGATTCTTACTTCATTAATTTTGTAAGAAAAGTATCAATAAGTGTGATGCAGCTTTAAGACAATGTTTGTAGAGTTTCAGTATCTAAGCTTTATTTTTTAAGTCTCGGTTATATCAACAATATACCTTTTATATGAAAACTTGTAATAATTTCCACACTTACAACCATTTACACGTAACAAGAATACACTTGCTCTATGGAAGAGGGTAGTTTTTATGAGTGGCGACAGATGGCGCGTGTCATTTAGTGCACCCACATCTCGATAACTTTCTTTGACCCTCGATTTCTTGTGACTATCGTGTTCTGATCTCTAAGTCAAGTACGTACATATATGTATGTTTATATAATAATAAGGACTGTACGCTAAGCAGGGTGAGGTATATTAAAATATATTTTTGAATTTCTAAATCTTACGTAGACCACGAAAAAATCAAGACATTTTATCAGAATTAAGGTAATGTAGGAAGTATACATAAGTTTGAAAGAGATATTATTATTATATTAATAAATTATTATTTCTTTATCTCTTCCTTTTTTTATGACGATACCTCTATTATATATTTTTGTGATAGCTTGAAAAATTATAAGTTTTAAATTATAATGAAATTTGTTATGTTCATACACTACTACTGACTAGAACATTACACAAGGGTCTCTAGATAATGGCAACATTCTATCAAAGGTCAGATGTCAAGTAAATCTGGGACGCATTTGCAATATCGATAATTTTCGTAATAAATGGTTTGCTATAACAATATCATCTTTCACTTACCTACAGCTATTCGTAGGGTGGTCTTATTGGATTAGCCATATTATAAGATGACATATTTCATATCCAATATGATTTATTAGAATGTACATATATATTTATGGACTTTTTAAATACTTAGTAATTATTGTACATAGTTTTAATACAAAGTTTTATAAAAAGAGTGAAAAGGTATAAAACATTGGCTTTACAATTGTCTGTAACAAGGTAATTTACATAGATCCAGCATGTACTGTTACTGAAACAATTTTGCTAATGACACGGTAACATTGCTACCTAACTTGAAATACCTTGCTTATTGGGAACCTAGTAAATTGCTACGTTTTTCATCAATTAATGTGCATTCGTTAAGTTAGATTTAACGTTATATTGTACAAACTTTTTCATATATTACATGATGCTCTTTACCCAGAGTAAAAAATTTTGTGGGCGCTAGGATCTCTATATCTTTTTTAGACTTTTTAGTGCTTACGTGTATTTGTTTTCATTGTTTTATTTTTCTGATTATATTAAGGCACTTTACGTACTCTACAGATAGTACCATCTACGAAGGCGCGCGATTTCGTGGATGGCACAAACTATAGTGGTAAACGTTAAAGTTACGGCTTCCGTTAGTCATTGAATACTAGATTACTTACATCAATACTTCCACTGTATCTTTTTACCTTTTCGTGATTCATCTCAATCTTCACTTAATTTCAAACTTAATTATCACTCGGTACCTACAAAAAAAAAGTTTTTTAATTTCCATGCTACTACTCCTATAGGTAGCATCATACTAATAACATTCTAGACAAAGAGAAAAGAAATAATGTTTTATAATGTCAATTTTTCTGGAAAGTACTTTATCTTGTATCGCTCAAGACAATATCCCAATAACCGTTTTTGTCATAGATTGACGACTGAAACCGTTTTTGTCATAGCGGCTTACTCTCGCTTCGCTCGAGTTCGCCCCTAGCAAAACAAAGACAAACCTATCCCACGGGAACCGCACATTTTTTCGGGATAAAAAGTAGCCTGTGTTATTCCAGACTATAATCTATATCTGTGCCAAATTTCATCCGATCTGGATAAAATTTTCTGCATTCAGCTGTTCTGGCGTGAAAGAGCAACAAACATACATCCATACATTTTTACAAACTTTCGTTTATAACATTAGTAAGATCACATTTAGTGATTGTGATGATCCATAATTTCTTACGCCCATACATTTAGCTAATTGGTAACAATTTTGTAAACAAGCATTATTTACAGTATCATTATACAATTTTTTTAGTAAAATATTTGATGAATTAAATGAATTTAAAATTCTTAATTTTATCAGCAGATAAAAAAACTTCTTAATTTTCTAATTATTCACAGATGAAAACATTCATTCAGACTTAAGCGAAATTTTAGTAATTACGACGTAAATTCACTTGTAAGGATAAAAATCTGGAGCACCTAAGTTAGTAGGACGTGTAGGTTAAAAGAACTAAGTGTAATGAAAGTCAGTATTTATACATTATTTTTTTGGGTATAGGTATATCTTAAACACATTGTGTGAAAGTTAAATTTAAGGCTACAATTTATTTTAATTTATTATTTTATTCTCGATATTGTATTTTGTTGTCTGCATGAGATAATATTAGTTAGAAGTAGTCTAAGAAAATTAAACTTCCTTTATTAATAGATACAAAGCTACTTTATGTCTCCGCCGTTCATGTCAAGTGAAGCCGCGGGTGCAAAAAAGTAATGATAGCTATTATACTATTATTTTAAGTTATTTACATTTTGTTTACAAACATAATCTATAGAATAAATAACATTAGATTTAATTTATTTTATTACTAATTGTTACCTGTGACTTTGTAAGTTATTATCCCCAACCCCCTTCTTTAATTGTTTAAAAAAGATATGGAAACCTGTTTCTAATTGTTTAAACAGGCAATGTAAATATTTACTGTCGCAGCCGTAGTCCACTACTTGAATAAGTTTCATATTATTTACATTCCTTTCTCTTATAGGAGCAAATATATAAAATTCTAAAAATCCGTTTTTTTTGTAAACTAAATATTACTAAATAGTACACAAACTATTTTTTTTTAATCTGTTTTTATTTTGGGACTTTTTAAGCACAAGGCGAAAATGTCAGTCCCATCGTTAAATAGTACACAAACTATGGTCCGTTGAACTAAAAGATTTATTATTGTACCTTTTTGAGAATTTTTGATTAATGTCAGTTATCGCTTTCATTTATATAGATTTTCTTATTTATAAAGTTTCTTCATATTGTATTTATAAATAGAGTGCATAAAAGCTTTTTTCCTCATTCAATTTTCTACGGTTAGAAATACCAAAACACTGTACCGAACTTTGATAGCATTTTTCAAGTTTTCCAATTCTTTCGTCTTGGAATTGTATAAACAATAGCCAAGGGTTGGTAATGGCGTGGACGGGGGTTAATTAAACAATAAATAGCCAGCTAACGATTATTATATTTAAAAGCGGCAGCTTTGAATTCTCATCACTCTCCGGTAATGTGTCAACGCGAACTTAGGGGGACTATTTTCAAACACTCAAATTTTGTTTTCGTTGTACCATTTTTAGGTATTCGATATTTATGATTGATATTTTTTTTATTTTTATTAATTCGAGTGGATAGTACGCAATAGTATTAAGTGTCTGATTTGTTGTCTTCAAATTTAAAAAAAAACGACTGTTTTAAGCTTGCGGCTTTTTTATATTTGGTAATCATTCCTTTCTTTCAAATGTATAAAGACAATGTATTCAAATAGCCACTCTTAAGAAACTATTTTCTTCAACGTGCTGACTAGTTTTCTTCGTATTTCTTTTACATTTCCTCCATCACTCGCTAAGCAGATGACTGTTTTGTTTTAGCAAGCGCTTTGAGAGTAGGCCTCCGTCATTACGGGCAGCTCGTTAACGCTCTCTAATTGCATCGGGTTAATATAGACTTTGTTAAATAAAATCTCTCATCTCGCCCCCTACCAACCCCCTAGAGTTTTTTCGTTATTTACCGCCCTGCAGATGCCGTTAATGACGCGTTCTGAAACTTACGATGACACTTGGCGTTGCTCGACTCAAGTCTAGCTGTTAATTGCGAGAGGTATTAAAGAATTTTCATTCTTAATGGGACGGTCTGATGTGCAGCGGGAACATGATTCAACAATTATTATAAAGTACGCTACAGTTGCGCCTAGAATTTTTCTTAACTGTAGTTGTTTCAATTTTTAAATTAAAATAGAGAAAATATGCACATATTATTTATGTAAAGTGTGTATTTCGGTAGTGTATAGAGATAATTTTATTGTATTCTCGATTATCTTTTCGTAAATCCTATTTTTTATAAGCTTAATGGTATAAAATAAATATGCTTGACGTACAAGAAGTGGTAAAAGAACAGGTTAAAGATAAATATAAAAAAAATGGACTAGGGAGTATCTTAACAATTGTAAAAATATTTATGTACTCAAAATACTACTATTACTAGATACTATACTACTACTATTATTATACTACTATTCTGCACTTCCTAAATACTATTTATGTCTCAGAAAACACAGTGTAAGATTCGTGCTATTCTCAAAAAAACCATTACAATGTGTTATGTTCGCTGGAAAATAATTTTTCATCATAAGATATTGCGAAAAAAATGCACCACTGCCACATCCCCTAAGAAGATTATTTTAATGTTGGTTTGTGAATAATAGTAAAGTCAATGTTTTATAAAAAATATCATGAATAATATTGTGGCATTTGAAATTGTACTATCACGAAAGTAATACGGATATTAAGAAAATGCTTCGAATTAAAAGAAATAAAAGAGTGATTTTTTTTTATAAATTATTACAAAAATAATATACCACATCGGTACTTTGCTACAAAAAATAATGTACATTGGCATTTTCAAAGATGGACCCTAATAATATTATATCTATGCTCCATTATTTGTATTGAAAATAATGATATTTTAGTCATCAATTTTACTTGAACCTATTCTTATTGCTATTATATAATTGAAATATTTCAACACAATAACTAAAACCGTTATATTATTATTTTCCGGAAGTGTCAATAAACGCAGTCAGATGAAGCAAATAGCTAGTATGAATATACATCTATACTAATATTATAAAGCTGAAGAGTTTGTTTGTTTGTTTGGTTGAACGCGCTAATCGCAGGAAGTACTAATTTTTGAAAAATTCTTTTTGCATTGGATAGCCCATTAACTGAGGAAGGCTACAGGCTATATATCATCCTGGAAAAATATACGGTTCCCATGGGATAGATTTGTTTTTGTCTAGGGACGAACCCGAAGCGAAGCGAGGGTGAGTCGCTAGTAGATTAATAAGAAAATTAGTATAAAATCTATACCATCATAAATTGAAACTTTATGTATTAAATTAAGCTAACTTTTCTAAAGACGATCAAGCTGAAGTAACGGATAACTGAGCGTCACATGGCTGAGACATTAGGCCGGCAATTCGCGCATGATTAAAATTATACCACTTCATTATCGCAAGGGAGTGATTGTTGGTGGGCTTGTGCAGACTAAGCCCTAGAAGAGGCATACAATGTATTTAGACCTTTTCCAGATTGTTCTCTACATATTATACATTCTTCACATATAGGTACCTATACTATATCGTTTTTTTTCTGTAACAATATAGGTAGCAAATTTTTTTTTGCAACCACCCAATGGGCTCATGGTATACTTTGCTTGGGAAATAATATTTTTCGTTTATCAAATTAAATAAAAAGTGAAAGCAAAGCCGAGGCAAGGCTAGTTTTATTTATTGTTTCATATGTGGTTGGAACAGCTTCGTATACGTACATAATAGTGTACTTTAATATAAAAAATAAATAATACAATAGTCATGTCAATTCATTACTAAAAACGATCCAAACTATTTAACCAAAAACATACTACCGTAGTTATAATTATTAGTTTTTGTTTAAATATATATATTCATAACTATATAATACTTTCTTAGATTTACGCGAATATTTGACATTTTAATAAAACTAACTTTTTGAATTATTTTGCGGAATTATTTTGATTGCTTTACAGCAATCATGGTCACGGGGGAAACTGACTGCATTCGAAACGTTGGGAACCAAAAATCAAAACAAATCCGCAAAAAAATCCGAAAGAACAGTTTTATTTAAAATGTCATAACTAAATGAAAAAAAAATAATAATTAAGTGCTAAATGTAAAACACCTTACATCTCAAAATCTTCCTAAGTCTATGGTAGCGATGTTAACAAAGACGTTCGGCAAGACTGGCAAGAATCGGGACGGATGACGACGTGATTGGCGCCTGCTTAATTAATCCAAGGGCTCTAATTAATAACAATAACTCCAATGCTACTTGTAAGATCCGCCAGATGTCGCTGCGATAAACGCTCTTCATGGAAATGAAACTTCTATTATTTTGGATATAATTATTGAAGAGAAACGGGATCTTATGCTCGTTTAAATCTGACGTCGTAAAGTGGAAATGAGAATTTCTACGTATTAGCTTCTTATATGACTTTATCTTATTGGAGTCAGTCTATATAAGAAGGAGTATATGTCTGGAATAATTTGTGTTTTCCTTATAAAATCGTTTAATAAAATAATAAAAATCTATAAAACTTGTTAAATATAACAGATTTTTTTCCTCTTAATCTGACGAAAAATATCTGTATGACCAAAGCTGTAAACATCTGCTCTGAGAATAAGCGACTTCCAATTAAATCAGCTAGACACAGTGGCACTGTTTTTTTAATGGTCGCCCGTTCCATATTTAAAACGGAAACGATTTCTTTACATTTAGTTATGAATAATTTTTGTATCGGGTCTAGTAACTTTACTATGCTAAAAATAATCTCTGTCACTTACCCGAATCCTCTATTCACCAGTAAATCACTTGGTTAATATGCCAGTGAAAGTCCCAATCCAATCAAATAAGCTGTTCTTATTAGTCTTGTCCGTAGTCACCATTCCAGGACGTAGAATTTTTTTTCTCAAGATAAAAATGTTATCTAAGACAAAACCAGATAAGCGAATTCGAAGAAGAGGACAAGGAGCATAGGAGGAGGAATTTACAAATAGATTCTTTAATTACTAGTAGACTCATGACGTTCAGTAAAAAATTGTTATAATTTAACGCTAAATAAAATATTTTGAATTTGAATAGTATATATATAATACTAAGAATAGATGAATTAAAAATGAAACAAAACCAACGCAAACAAACAATTGTTTGTTTGCGTTGGTTTTGTTTATAATTATAAATACATAATCATAGTAAAAACAATTTAAGTCACTGTGTGTCCTTTAAAACTTCGAAATGAATTAGGTAATTGCTTTTCAAATTGATAAAGTTGAAGCCCTTATGTCGTTAGGTAATAATTATTTTGACAATGGTTACTTGTCTCAAGTTGTAAACAAGTAGAGCGTAGAGATGCCCCGCAAGTGACGAGGGCGACAGATCAAACGCGCGCATTGTTTTATCTCTAACGCATTGGCAAGGCTTCTTAGCTTTTGTCACGTCTTTACAAAAGAATATTGATATTTTGTTAGTAATTGTTGTACTTTTGTGGAAAAAAAAAACAATTTTTATAAACGTATACTTTACTTAAATATATTGTTATACAATAAGTATAATTTGAAACCTAAAATATTTATTTTTATAAAGTTTCAATAAGTTTTTAAGGTGATAAGATAAGAAGAAAGATCATAAGAAATAATAATATCTTATAATCGTTAATTTTAGTAATAAGCTATATTGATATAAAATATTACAAAAAACCTATTATTTTCTATAAACTCAAGTGTTGACAGTTAGACAGCTGTACATTCTTCACTGTATATTGCGAAGACACCAGTAGATCAAACAAAATTAAGCAGGCGCCAAAGTTTACCTGTGTCCGAACCTGTTCTATGTCAAACTGCCTTAGCTCGTCGTCAGTTTGTTGCAGCAAGCTCTATGTTATATAATAATTTAAATTAAAATAATATTCATATATGCTTCATCCAGATTTTGTGTCAAAATAAAAGTGTCTAAATGATTGCAAAAGTTATCGTATGAAGAGACTGAGCTCTTTTTAACAATTCCGTCATAATATCTTGTCTATCTATGTGTATATATGTATGTATAATGTATAGTATGTATGTTTGTTTTACCCAAACATGATGCAATTTATAATATAAGTTGTCGATATTGTTGGAGCACTCGCATGACGTATATATAGTTGTAAGTTCAATTCTGAAAGCGGAACGTCTGTCACCTAAAATACAGGCTCTGGCTTAGTTTAGGAGACAGTAGTTCAACTTATTTTTTCTGACCATTTTTGTACAACTTGCTTATATTACTTTAACCCCTTATATTGTCACTTAAATAGTACAATAAATAAATTATTATTATTATTAATTTAAAATTACATTTTAAACTAAGAAGAAAAAAACAGTCATTACTCTCAATATTTTTCAAAATGAACAGCAGTATAATATCACTCTGAATTTGAAACTATTTCAATGACTGCAGCACCCTTCGTTAGATCGGTAACGCAAGTCATAAACCGTAGAGTTTATGAGCTAATGACGACTGAGACGAAAACACTTCAACGATGACGGATCGTGTGTCTCCATTTTAATGTAGAAAAGGAATTTTTTTTTCGTTCTATTTGAGTGGACGCCTTACAAGGCAATTTCATGTAAATTATTATTTTTTAACTACGTGAATTGTTATTTTTGACAAGTATAAATGACAAATATTTTATAAAAATTTGCATTATACTTTTTACGAAAAATCAGAATAATGTACATGTGTGTGTTTTTTTTCCTTCGTAGCGACGGGAATTTGGCCTTTTACGTTTCGATTTTATGTCAAATTTTATCTTTAGTAGTGGTATAAGAATAAGTACAGATGCATAAGTTATTGAAAATGACCGTTAATTGATACTTACAAATCGTTTAAATCCAATTTCAATTTGATTGATTTTCCCTATGTTTTTCTTTATAGTAAATTATAAAAAAATCATAGACTAAATTATATACGGTTAATTTTTTTATTGAATAGAACACAATAAAAGTTAACACCTCTACCGCTAATGGAGTCATTACAGATAATAGCGAAATGTCATTTATTTCATATCTTTATTTGCGCAAGCGGAGGTCGAGGGGACATGTGTAACTCCATAATTTTTTTGTGTCAGGGATTTGGCTTACAATTGCGTGAAATATTATCTGTGGGTGAGGTCTGTGACATATGCTGCGGAACCCCAAGCTCCGACGCGGCGCGAGTTAGTCACAGCGCTTGATACACAACAAATGTGTGCATGAACTTTGTGTATTCACTTTTAGAAATTTTATTCAAATGTTATAAGAATGGTTTAATTTAGTCAATTATGAAATGTTCTTCTTTTGAAATTAAGACAAAATGCCTTGTGCAAAACCTATCTATGTAATTGCCTTGCTTTTTTACTTTATTATGTATAAGAATATTATACAATTTAAGCACCTATGTGTAAATCCATAAAAAAATATCAATTTATAATATTAAATTAATCAAAATGAGCTTTATAAAAACAAATATCCACAAAAATGAGTTAAAAATTGATTAGTTTGATATTTTTCCATGTTTTATGGGGAATATCATTTAAATTTGGTAATGTTCCGCTAATTTAGTGTATGTAGGGGTGATGAATAAAGCCGCATAGTGCGCCAGTGACGGCCAGACAAAAAAATATATCGTCTCTATAATAGCGCAGCGTTCGCTCAACGCTAAATGTGTTTTAATGATTTATATTGTTTGCTTATACCTTAAATGTATGTTCATATTGTTTATGATGCGATGTGAATATTTCAATATAAGTTGTTTTATAATTATAAATGAAAATTAAGTATAAAATTTGTTCTAACGTTATTTTACCTAAAATCGTTTGTGGTTGAATACATTAACGATGGTTTATTGTGTACACTGTATAGCTTTGAACGTGATCGAAGTGTTTAGATTTAATTGGTCAAAGCAATTTATATGGAAAAGTTATGTGTTCATATTTATTTAATTTTACCCGCCGTAACGGTAACAATATATACATACGTGCTTTGCCCGCGACGTTTTCTCACAAAAATCTGCAAAATTTCATGTTTGTATCATTTATATTTTCTTAGATTTCATGATTAATCTGCAATAGTATTGCTTTTATATATGTATGTATGTATATACATATAAGTATATTATGGTCTTTTGTGCATATATATGAAAAACTATATATATATATATATATATATATATATATATATATATATATATATATATATATATATATATATATATTTGAATCATTTTAAATTCTTTATTAGATATATTTTTGGAAACTTATATCGAGTCTGATTTGCTTTGGAGTTTTCATAAGAGAGAATTAGTAGTAGAAACAATATTGTCTTTTATTAACATACTTGTCTTATATTATGGTAAATTAATATCAGTTTGCAATAATTCAGATGAATTAATCAATCTAAATGGATCTAGCGACTTTGGAAACCCCTACAATTACGATGGCATCATTACTTCGTCGGATCTCACTAAATCGACAATATCTGTAACGTCGCGTGGCGAGTAATCCCTTAAGCAACCCACTGCGTGAGAAGTGAATAAACCGCTAAGGCCCGATCGCCCACTTAAATCGCGTTCATATTAGGATGAATGTACAACCCAGGGCTATAAGTTAATAAAATATAACATTAATTAATCATTCTGGTAAATGTGAAGACTGTCGTGGTGCACCAATAGGGCGTTCTAGGCTATTAATATAGTTTATTTTGTGGATAATAAGCTTATTGTAGTAGAAAAGTAGACATTTTTAACTCATAATTTAATTATCAATACTAGTGTCTGCCCAGTGGCCGAAATTCGATCATAATCATTATTGAAAATTTGAGATAAACATAGATATGTATATGAATAGAATTTACCTCTCTATATAAAAAAATGTTTCCAAATCGTCAATAACTCTAAAGCTCGTGAATATCTACAAAGCAAAAAAAAAAAAAAAAACAACTATTGACAAACAGAGGAGGAAAAGGCATTAAACCTTTTTTTTGTCTTTGCCTATTATAATTTAAATAGGAATACCCTTGAAATATAACCTGTACCTTCAAAAATGTATATGAAAATAGATTCAAAATTGGCAAATAGGTAAATTATTAAATATTACACACACACAAAAAAACATAAACTCGAATTGAGTACCTCATTCTTTTTGAAGTCAGACAAACATGGAGTGAGTCCTTAAGCTATGTTTCTTATTTTATTTAAATAAATAATCATTGTCTCTCAATTGGAAGAACTGTGTAATGTGTATATATGTACATAGTAAGGCAGGCTAAGGGAATTAAAGCTATATAAAACGAAGGCAACACTTATTCCGTGGACAGGGAACTTTAAGATTGATAGCAACGGAGGGTTGTCGTTGAAAGTTAATTCATGTTAGTTGTCAATGCAGTCGCTTTATTATGTGTTGGAGTAAATGCAGTTTTCTTATGAATGAGAAGAAAGAAGAAAAGATTTTCAATCGACGATGCAAACGATAAAAATCAAGTGCTTCGTAACGTTAACAAACGCATCATAAAAATATTTTAGTATTTTTATTCCATCCAAATGCTATAACTCATGTTGTTATAATATTTGAAGTTTTGAAACAAATTATTTTGAAGTTAGTTCAGCTTATCTGTACGTCAGTTTGTAATCAACTCCATAATTTTTTCCATAAAAACGAAATTTATTGTTCTACTTCTATATTCTATTATATTTATCATAAACATAAAACGTTTAACACCATATTTTTTATTATTGACTCGACAAGATAAGGCAAATAATTTTTTTACAAACTAGCGTCACCCACAACTCCGCCTGTGTAGATTATCTATGCTTAGCCAGAATAACTCGTCTTTTCGTCTCAAGAAGATGGGAATTTCTAAAACTAACGATAGACTTTAAACACCTTTAATTTGGCCCTACTTAGATATCTACCAAAGAGCTGTATAGGTCAAGTAGTTTTCGCAATTCCATGTTTATTCAGTGAGTGAATTTTTTAATTTAAATTAATGTTATAGATTAATAATTTTTCACAATTATCAGGGACAGAGCATACATTTATTGTTTATCCCTTCGTTTATGAAGACGGCCCTCTCGCTGTATTAACCCTTAAAAGCGGGGCGCGACATGCTGACTGTCACATTCACAATATAGCTTTATAGTTTATTGTAATATTTTCGTTCCATATTGCTCCCATTTCCCCTCGCTCCATATTTAACACTACGTGATTTTATACTTAAAATTTTTATAACGAATATTCTAGATTTAAATTAGTCACGAAGTCTAGTGGGCGTTAAGCTTCGAACGGTAATTATACTGTTTTGCAATTTAAACCAGGAAATAAAAAAAATGCTAAATTTGTCATACTATAATATCAACAACGGCACACTACTGATTTCATAAAAGAATTAATTAATATAAATATGTATCCAAATATAATTAAAACATTCATATAACGCTTGTTTATGTGAACATTTTATTCGATATTATAAAATTTTTAATGATAGTTTAGAATTCATTTAAACGTGCAAAGTAGCGGGAACTACAAAACCTCCAGTGTGGACGAGGGCGAACTGTTATTGCTGCTTGATCCGCGATCACAATAAATCATCTAATTTGGCGACGAAACGCGAATTCCGGCTACAGCCATATCTGCTATGGGTGGATTTACAATGTTCAAATGACAGCTACACGTGGTTATTACATGAATTACTCCAATATGACGATTTACGAGTATATTAAAATTCTGTTAGGGCGGTATGTTCTTGCTCATGATAAGTTGTTAAGAGGTCTCTTTGTTTCAATAAGAGAAAGTATAACTGAAATGTACGTTTTTGTGTGTATTTTTAAATTTACGCTGTTTAGAAGCCTTAAATGGTACTTAACTTCTAGAGGTGAGTTTAATTTTTGGATGAGGTACATAATATCTTTAATATTAACCATAAGATCAAAACAAGATGTTAAAACTTAAGAATCTCTCAAGAAAATAAATAGGTTCAGGTCTCAATGAAATTGTTAGATTATTAACTTTATTTTCGTTGTGCTACTGGTGGTCAATAAATTTATAATTAAAAACTGCGTAGGTATGTCAAAAGTTATATTAATAAAGCGGTAGCAATCATAGAAATAAATATATCAGAAATCATATATATGACCTCCAATGAAATTAGTCTTCTTATATCAAAGGGTAAGTCTTGGTCTTAGAACGTGGCTTATTCTACTATAAATCGATCGATATGGTTGCTACTGTAGGAAAACAATAGGTTAAGGTGTTCACATAGTGGACAAAGCCGGTACCGTCTATGGATACATAAATACAGTCATCTAGCTCGTCTCTGTGTGTACGTGCATATTGTGTAACAATTGTTATGGATTCCGTTGTACAATCTGAGTGCTATTGATATTACGTAGATATAGCATAATGCTACGGTATATGACTTACACGCTGGACTTCGTTGAAAACGCAAGACCTAATCTGATAAGATAACTCGAAGAGACGTTAATAAAAATATTGTCCTCAATTATGATAACTCCATTCTTTTTCTACAATAATGTTAGTCGCAAATGTATAACGGATAAAATTCATTGTTATCGAAGGCGTGGTTCTGGTAGATAAGTAGATTTGTGACAGCGCGGTAACGACGCACATAAATTTGTGAGGACAAACACCGTTACAGCGGCTTAGCTTCCGTGCAAACAAGGGACTGTCGAATGACACCAGCTAGTGTTTGAGGGTTAAAACCATTTATTAGCAATATGCCACTAATATTGAATAAACTTTGTTATTACTTACTGTCGACTGTGGCGTGTTTTGGTGACATTTGTGGGACAATTAACATTCTAGGCTAAATTAAATTGGAGCAAAGCTATATTACAAGTTCTATGACCTGGTATTAAGGTAGGCGGATTGACCTCAAAAAGACTGAGTCCCTAAAGAAGCGGTAAGGTATTGCAATATCGGCGCGTGCGCAGGACGGGTGTTCCTTTACAATGCAGCGGAAGATGCCTCGCGCCGCCCTCGGCAGATGGTGCCTGCCGTCTTCGACCATCTTGAAACTGGTTTCCAATGAACGCTGTTTTATTGACCTCAGCTTTAGTGTATTTTTTAGATGAATGTTTAATCATTTTTGTTCTTTGTGGTCGGTTAAAGCAGCTTACATACTTGAGAGGCAAAAAGTTATATTAGCAGAGGCCATATGGCGTGATTATTTAAAGTTTGGTTTATCCGGCCACCATTGATCGAGGTATAGAATTGATTAAAGACCTATGTAGATACAATATTAATCTAATATTTGGTAATTATTGTTTTTGTTTATGAACCTCAAACAATCCCCAATAGAATTGTTTAACATAAAACAACATTATTCAGTTTAATATTCTGTATCCCCTAATATATTTTTCAACTCGTTTCCGCTTATCATAGAGCAGTCGTCGCGTCGGCACGCGTCTGTTGCCCCACGCACACACACGTGACAAGCTATAGTTGACGAACACACAGGCAGATAAGAACACGCGCCAAATTGAGTGCCGTAATGAATGAGCTCTAAAATAAACCGTCATACAAAGCGTACATCTTGTATTACACAGTTTTGTAAGGAGAGGAAGTAGGAAGGCAGCTGGCTATGACTTCTTTTTCTTTGATTTGGTAATGATGGTTTGCAGTGCAATGCGCCTTTGTTCCGGTGTCCTGTCGCGTGCCTTGATATTGTTAAGACTAAGTAGGTGAAAAGGTGTTTAGACGAAATAGTGCTGCCGTTACTCAAGATGTTTTCGTAGACTCGACTTCAGATGGTTAAAACATGATACCAAAGCATCTTGTTTAACTATTTGTTGGCATGTTATTATTTTGATTTTTGAAATAATTAATTAATTTATATAATATGACTGCGGCATTAGTATATCGCTTCTAAGACTGCTAAATCAATGGAACGTTTATATTGATTAAAAAATAGTGACTATATTCATCCTGCTTTGATTAAAAAAAAGCAATAAGATCACTTAACATCTGTGCCTCAATTTTTAAGAAGTAAGAGAAGTAATAATGTATTCAGCACTTCTTAACATCCCACTGCTGAGCACGGACCTCCCTTCAATATGAGGGGGGATGAGGCCATAGTCCATCACGCTGGCCTTTCGAAAAGTTGCTAGGTTCTCTCAGACATACAGTTTTCCTCGTGATGTTTTACTTCACCGTAATGTAAGTAATAATAATGTTGAAAATGATTCAAACATGAAAATATTAAGGGTGCGAGACTCGGGATTTGAACCCGCTCTACTCAATTTCCTAAGTGAGAGCGTTGCCACTGAGCTACCACTGCCTCAAGAGAAGTAATAGAAATGCAAATTAAATTAAACTTCTTAGTTCACGAAATTTATAAATTCTGGGAGACCGATTTTATACTATCAATATCAAAAGAAACTACAATGAGGTATTTGTTATTAATATTTTTATTATATACAGTTGTTACTTGACCATAAGACATTAAAAATATTAATATCGACTGCTACTAGTTGAAATAAAAAGCGAATGTACATATACGCCACATATTTATATAATAATTTACAGTACAAAATATTCTATTTTATGAGAGTGTCTAAGATTGGTCACAAAAATATATTTTTTATACAGATATTTTATTCCAATAGTTAAACTCTATATTTTTGCACTAGATGATGCGTGCACGCAATTAGCAATTAGATCAATTTGAACGCACGGACCCTCTTCAGTGCTGGTCGGTACCAGTACTGACGCTTTAGACGATCACAGGCTAATTATTTGTTTTGCGCAACAAGGGTGGTAGATAATTTCAGTGATTATGCTGTGGAGTTATCATGTCTAAAGACGTATTTGGGTTTTTTTCATTTACAATCATTTTTATGTGTCAGCGATTAAGTATTTTTGTCGTTTATTATTGCTATACTATGGTCTTGCCCTCGTTTCGCTAGGATTTGTTCCTGAGTGCCATTTGTATAATACATACTAGCGACTCACCTTCGCTTCGCTCGGGTTCGCCCCTAGGTTGATTCCTCATACAAACTTTCATCTCCATTTTCACCCCCTAAGGGATAATTTCCGGGATAAAAAGTATCCTATGTCCTTCTCATGGTCTCAAACTATCTTCTTACCTAATTTTATCTAAATCGGTTCAGTAGATCCAGAAATTACCCCCTCACCATCCTCACAAACTTTATCTCTCTATGATATTAGTTTAGATAAATATAGCATACAAATTTAATAAAATTTTATTACTAGCAGTAACCTATGTATTACTCCAGTGATCTCTTAGTCTATCTGAATACTTCTTATCCAATACCATCGAGCAATTACAGCATGAAGTAGTAACAAACGTACAAACTTTATATGGGTAGTTATATTTCCACAACACCAAATAAAATCGTGTAAATGTTTGCTCCATTAAAAATTCGTTCATTATTATTAAATCTTATTTGATTTATTGCTATTCAATTTTTATTATTGATCGATACATAAAGATCTTATCAACTAATCAGAATTATGAATTTAATCATTACTGAGTGTTGGGCTTTTTTAACTTTTAGTTTCAAAAAGATAAAAAAATATAATTTATTTATTTAAAACATATTATATAATTTAAAATATTTATTGATTTTCAGGAAAAGAAGCAAATGGGGATCCTTTACGAAGCAACGATGAGAATCCAGGTAAAATCATTTTGTTACGATTTGTCATTGTGACACGATATTTGTTACAGAAAGTGAAGGTTTGAATGAGAAATAATTCTTACAAAATATGAAAATTATTAATATAGGTATTAAATATTAATATAGTTATTAGCATCTTTTCGCCATTCGAACCGCGTCATTTAATTTTGTAGAATTTTCATGATGTTAGATAGCCTATAATCCTTTCTCAATAAATAGGATATAAAACGTAAATTTTTTTTCAAACTGGACCAGTAGATGCAGAGATTAGTACGTCCTAACATACAAATAAACTCTTCTAATTATAAACACAAAGAGAAATAATTTATTTTTTTATAAGTTAACATTTAATATTAGGTAGGTACGTTTGTCTCCATATATCTATATAAAATCATTTGTTTTTAATCCTTATTTATAATTATTTATTTATTTCTACGACAAGGCCTTTCTTAATTATTATTTTTTACGTAGTTTATTTGGATAAGTTAACTGTAATTGACAGAAGACACGTTTCACAATTGTAGTATGATATCGGTACCTTTTCCCCTTTCTCCCAGGAAGTGTATAACGAAAATGGATTATCCATGTTTATTTCATTTGCTTTGCCTAACTCGACGGACAAGAATCGACCATCTGATTTTGGCAGACAGTTTGTCAATATAACGATAGTTAAAGATTAAAAGTGACTTGATATATGACGTTGTAATGTGCTTGTGAAGGACACTGTAATTATAGTAAGATATGTATTTTATACTTCACTTAGAATTTAATGTCGCTGATATGTATTAGGAACTTTTAATGTAATTTTATGATACTCATATGTTTTTTAAATATCCTCGAAGGCAATTGAAATGCATTTATGTTCTTAATTTATTTTTAAATCAAAAGCAATTACCATTACTGTATTGCCAACCCAAAAATAAAGAGATTAAAACTTAACACTTCGTAGTAGCGAGGAAAAGTTTTGAAGCCCAAATAATTTGGAATGAATGGTAGAGGTTTGATTCCTGGCTTAGTTATGAATTGGGAGACTTGATTATTAGATTTATTTAATAGAGTAAAATTCGCTCTATAAAATAAATTTTCAGTTACTTAGATATAGATGAAGCAAAGATTATAATAATTCTATGGATCATACTGTTACCCCATTGATTGAAATTGTTTTGTAATTTTTTGTATAGTACCTATCTCTATGCAGAATCCAGGTAAATTGGCTAGAACACGTGTATCATGCAGCATATGTATCGTTACTATATCGGGTAGTACGGACTTTGATGGTATTCCAGCTCAATCTCATATGTATCTACTAAAAATAATGAGTGTATTTGAAAAAACAATAGTAAAAGTAAGCGTTATTTGGATAAACTTTTTTATAGAATATACAGGACCTACCGACCGATTTTGTATACAGAAAATTCCCTTATAATGCTTAAAGAACGCTCGGCGCTGTGGGCAAAATTATTTTTTTTTGCTAAATATTATTTAGTAATAAATACAAACATGTATTTATATTATATATGTTATTCTAGGGATTGTTGAAGAGAAAGTAAAAAAAAATGTATTTTTTCTCGGATTTATATATGAAATATTTGTAGTATTTTAATGGATTCAGTTCTTACAGAGTAACATTACAGATATCGTTGTATGTTAATATCAGAGGTCTATTAATTATTAATATAGGCAGTGGTATCTCAGTGGTAAGCTCGCTTGGGAAACCGAGTGAAGTGGGTTAAAAATCGGGTCTGGTACCTCTGATATTTTCATGTGTGAATCATTTCTAATATGATTACCACTATTTTTGACGGTAAAGGAAAGTACGTACGGTAAAGAAAAAACATGAGAAAACCTGCATGTCTAAGAGAACCTAGTAAGTTTTCAAAAGACATGTGAAGTCTGCCAACCCGCACTTGGAAGCATGGTGGACTACGACTTACCCCTCGTATTAGGAGGTCCGTGCTAGTAGTGGGACGTTAAAAAATGGATTGAATGCATTAATTACTAATCATTTGTTTGTCGTTACTTAACTAGGTAACTCAATTCCGTTTCAAATTGTCTATATCAGATAAGTATCATCGATTGTTCTATAGAACATCTTTATCAAGAAATTGAATGACTTATAAATATAAAAATGATATGGTTATCGTGTTGTCATATCTTATAGATAGTTGGAAGATTTTTGGTTAGTAATGAGCACTCAAATGGAAATAGCCGCGAGTGCAGGTTTTCGATTTAGTGAATGTCTCGTTATTTTGCTATGGATACATAAGTTGATTGAAGATTTCCAAGTATTGAAAATAGAGCCGGGAGGGGTAAGTCTTCTTATCTCTTATCTTGATTTTGCCAATGCGTGCATTTTTGGCTATGACTTATTAGACGTTATTTTAGTTCTTGTTTTGTGAGTGGTTGTTACTCATCAATGTTTCGATAATACGTATGTGAAGCCACAGTTCATAGTTTATGTATCTTATCTATACATATAATAGAAGTGTAATTGATTGCTGTCTATATATGGAAGATATTTGAGAAAAACTATTATTGGGATCTTTATTAATGCAATAGAAAATAAAACAATCATTTTTAGTATTTTTGTCTCTTCGTTTGTTTGTGCATTTGTGCGCACTAATCTTGTAATGTTTTCACTAATGTATTATGGTAAATGTAATGTTTTCACTAATGTATTATGGTAAGCTGCACTTAACATTTAGTATTTGTTTTATTTCAATTGGTTTATAAAAAAAATGACAATTTAAATAACCACCTACGAGACGCAGCCGAACGAAGCGAGGGTGAGTCGCTAGTTCGAAATACCATCAAATATAAAACCTTATTTTTTTTGAGTTTTAAATATGCAAGAATGTGAAGTTATAATAACAGCCAGCGATATAATTATAAAAATATTTGATACTCAAATAATAAAATAGATTGGCCGCTTCGGCATTTAGATTAAGCTATTCGCTCTGTAGAAAATTATTTAAATTAACGTTTGACGTAGATTTGGCTTCTTATATATCAACTTAATATTGTACATGATTTTAGTGTTTAAAATATAACGATGATTAGGATGATGAACGATTGATTGAATGATGAAGCGGTATAGCGGTAGGTAGCGGTAAGTTATTTGTAAATGTATGTTTGCTTGAGATGCATATACTTCTCGGCTGTTCTTAAACTGATCCAGTTTCCCTTACGGGACGGATACATTTCTTGATACGACCATGATCTCTTCAGACAACAATAATATATAGTAATAGAATAATAATAAAAAGCTTTACAACGCATTATCAATACTCACTTGACACTTCATAGGAACATCACCCGAGAGCTTGCATACAAAGGCTGACATTACCAAGACATGAAGGGGGAAGAGGGATTATTGATATCCACTATTTACATACTAAGCTTATAACCGGATTAAGACAATTTTTTCATACTAAATCATTAGTTTCAACATTACATAAGGCCGTAGTAGAATCAAATAGAAAACATACTCCCCTCAACCTACATAATAAATCGGACCAAACAAACCAAACAGCTATTGCCAGAGCAGGAAATTGAGGAATGGTTACAAAAAGCCCTACATGGAAGACATCGTCATGATCTTATTAGCCCATATGTTGATAAGATTGCTTCAAACGCATGGCTTACGCGTGGCGATCTTTTTCCCGAAACAGTAGGGTTTTTGGTAGCCATTCGAGTGTCTAAAACAAATACTGAATTTTTCAACGACATTGACACGTAAAAAAATTACTACGCCTAATGTGTTGAGTCCGCTTTCCACAGAGGGATTGCTTAGATTGATTATATTGCTAGAGATTGCTTATATTGTTCATTGACCGGTATATTCAGGACCGCTATTCAGGATATGTTGGATACGTATTAGAATTATGAAATAATTAGTAAAAACACTGTAACTTATCAAATTATATGCAAGATGGCATTCTGTATTCACAAAACTTTCTATGTATGTACAAAATAATGGTACTTACGTTTTGGTTGTACAAAATATCAAATAGCTAAAAAAAAAACTAAAAAGTTGAATAAATATAAAAAAAAAACAAAAGTAAAACTTTGTATCTGACCAGGATTCGAATCTGGATACCTGTGAATGTCAATATTGCACCTTGGCTGCTTGATCACGTTGCTTATGCCAGAGCGTAAAAAATTATCGACCAAATTTTGCGTGGAATAGTGCGAAAGAAAACTGCAATATAATAACTCGAAAACGGGTTTTCCCATACATAAGACTAATTTCAGCGAAATCGTTAGCCGTTTCCGAAATCGCCAGTATAAATAAATGAATAAATATATAAAAATTGCTCGTTTAAATATGTTAGATTAGATAGGTACATTTTAAAGATAATATACTAAATTCCTTTTTGTAGGTCCGTGAAACCATTTGAGAAAATTAGTGGATTTAAAATAATAAGTGAATTTCGTTATGTTGGTAAAGGTTTGAAGATTATAACAAATTAAGTGATTTCACAAGAGATAACATACTATATAAAAACTAGCGACTCAACCTCGCTTCACTCGGGTTCGTTCCTAGGTGATTCTTTAAATTGACGTAACTTTTTTATTTATGAACCGATTGGAATAAAACAAATACTAAATGTTAAATGAAGCTTACCACAATACATTAGTACAAAACCGCATCCAAATCGGTTAAGTTGTTTCTGAGATTAGCGCGCACAAATGCACAGACAAACACAAAAAAAATCTAAAAATTATTGTATTGGGTTCTATAGCGTTAATAAAGTCTTCCAATAATAGTTTTTCTCAAATATCTTCCATGTACAGACAGCGATCAGTTACACTTGTTTATATGTAGGTATAGATGATATCTCCGCCTTGAGATATTATTTGTTTTAGGACGAATAATTCTAATGAGTCTACTACCTATTTATATCACTTCTTGTTAGGATCCATTTTGTTTTCAAATTTACGCTCGCGTTTAAACGATAGATGCTTCTATCTAAGATTCTTTATGTTGAAATAAATATGTTGACGTTTGCTTTAACTTTGACATTTTTACCTTTTTCTAATATTAATATTTAAGATAATAATATTAAAGTTTCATTATTATTCTGTGAAAAAGTTATCAACAGCTTGGAATGCATTTTTATTGTGAAGACATGGTAAGAACCTGAACAGTTTCTCTTTTAAGCTAATTAGAAATGATTTTTAATACTAAAATTCTTATCTAAATAAGCGTACCTCAATAAGGTTATTTAATTTTGGGATTCCCTACTGCGTTATCGGCGTAAACCTTTCATTAAAGATAAGTGACGTACAGAAACCACAAATATTGGACATTAAAAACTACGTAGGTAGTGATAAAATATATGATATCGGTGTCATACGGTGTAATATGACGGTATTTTTGAAGTAGATAATTGAAATGTAATACAAATAACTTTATTTTTACAAGTGTTACTGCACTTATAACAGTCAGTAAAAAATATACCTAAATAAAATTGAAAAAAATATCATAGTTTAGATAAACATTGTTTTCAAATATTAAACTTTTATTAGTAATCTATTACAAAAGTGATATTTAAAGGACACGAAGGTATTTTATATATATTAAGTTATCTTACGTTCCAATGACTTTTACAGAACATATATTTCGTAGAGTTTGTGGGTACTACTACTTTTCTATTCACATAATGAATGCACGACGTTTGTTATGAAAAGGAGATACATATACTGCGTTTTTTTCTCATTGTAACAACTAATTTGTATTCAGCCCTTTTTAACGTCTCACTGCTGGGCACGGGCCTCCCTTCAAGACGAGGGGAATCAGGCCATAGTCCACCACGCTGGCCAAGTGCGGATTGGCGGACTTCACATGTCTTTCGAAAACTTGCTAGGTTCTCTCAGACATGCAGGTTTCCTCACGATGTTTTCCTTCACCGTAAGGCAAGTGGTAATCAAGTTAGAAAATGATTCGCACATGAAAATATCAGACCCGGGATTTGAACCCGCTTGACTCGGTTTTCCAAGCGAGCGCGTTACCACTGGGCTACCAATGCCTAACATAACTGCATAACTAATTACTTTAAAATAAAATTAAATATTACGTGTATCGATATCTGAATCCAATTGCATTCAATAGTAAAGCGGGTCGAGAATCGATTCTCTTCCCGGTCGTTACGTGTGTCATTAATGGTGTCGTAAAGCGCGGTCGTGGGTCGGCGCGGTCGGAATGCGCCGCGCGGCACGCCCGGAGTCGATAAACTGACTAAGTGTGATGGCAAACGGAACGTCTTAAATGCGATCAACTAATATTCCGATTAGTTGATCGCATTTATTTATTCCGATAAATAATATGACTGGAAAATTTATAGAACTCATCAAGAATCAACTGTGTGTGTGTTTTAGTAACTATGATTGCAAATGAGCGTCTTAAATGCGATCAACCCGATATGAACCAATAAAAAGAATATATTATACTTTAAAAATCAAATTTCATGTATAAAAAGAATGAATTATTGCAACTGCAACCCTCGAGAGAACCTAAATCGTGAGAGAAAAGGAAAATTTTGTTGGTACATGCATAAATACATATGAACATATACATTATACATATATCAAAAGATATAATTTTATGGTTATTATATACATAACAGGTATTATAGTAAGTTAATTGTGTCTAATACTGGGATATTTTACTTCAGACAAGATCAAAACATTTTGAGTGACGGATTATCATTTTAAATTTTATCGGGATGGGAATTCTATAGTTTTTACTTGTGTTCTTACGGTTAAATTAGCTAAAATATTAAAAAAATGTATTCTCATTTGACATTTCTATAAAAAATTGAAGCAAAGGTCGTATGCAGAAATCCTAACTTCAAATCTTAAGCTCCTACTGTCTAAATTTTTATTTTCTTTGCGTTATGATGTTAGCCTACTCCTTAGCTCTAAGCTAATTTAACTTTCTTTGTGTCTACTTTTACCTTGTAATATCTATAAATTAACTTTATATTCAAAATAAATCGATGAAAAGTTGAAAGAGTGATATTACCCATGGTAAAGTTATTAATTATAATTTGAAATACGTGATAAAATTAAATTGGTTCATATGTATTTTATCGTAGGTAATGTATTGAAAAATCCACTTAGTATTTGTATATAGGGGTGGCGCGTGCAACAGTTTTGCATGAGGACTACCACCAATTAGAAGCTATACCGAGCCATCGTTTCAAGTGCCATCATTATCTCGATCGCTCCACGCAAAGCTAGTTCTTCAGACCCTGTCATTGGATACAGATTGCAATGAAATATTCACGGGTTTTTGGAGACAAGTGGAGTGAGCAATCCTGAAGTATGGGGTTGGGACATAGTTAAAGCGTTTACGTTGAGAGCCGTTGAGAGCGCCTTTTGTAAATTTTTATATCGTTTTGGCGTTCTGTGGGCGAGCTATTTTATCAATTCGAAGGGGAACCGGATCCATTTCGACAGTTTTTGAAGGCGGAAAATTGACGGTGTTCTTGTCATGTTCACTTCTTATATTACGTCTCTTTGAAGTATGCAACACAGTTCCAATGGAGAACAGTAGGTATTATGATAGAAAATGTTAGAACATAGCAATATTTATTTTTTATCGTTTTTATTAATTTTGAAAATATTTTTAGTTTTTTACTATTCCTCAGAAAGAGTGGCGTGATTGAATCAAAGTTATAAATAAGAACGAATGTTGTTGTACCAAATCTGTTCACACAGCCGCCATAACAACTGCATAAATGAACTGAAGCATTCAACCACTGATTGGATGGCTATATTTGATTTAATAGGATTCGCGTATTTAGATATCCTCCACAGGCGTTTGATGTAGCAGTGAGTAAAGACCAATGAAAATGAATTTTGACAATTTTTTTCTTAAAAATATCAAGGTATGACAGAAAATAAATATTTAACATTATTTGATTCAAGTGTGTTTTTGAGATAGGTGATTAAACGATATGAATATATATATATATATACATATATATATATATATATATATATATATATATATATATATATATATATATATATATATATATATATATATATATGTATATAAAAAAGCCACGAAGTTATAGCGAACGACACTGAAAAGTTAAAACTTAAATAAAAATCCCGCTTCTATTTCAATGATTTCATCTGCACAAGAGTCTTCCCATGTCCGGACAATGGAAAACTCTCACATTAAACTGTGACCATTGTTTGATCTTTTGTTCTTTTTGTTTTAAACCCCCCTCTGCAGTTGCGGAGTGCATAAAGAATGATAATATTCTATTTTCTATAATGCGCTATTATTACTAGAATGTCCATGTTTGTTCAATCGTTTAGTACTTCAATGAATGTATAATTCGTACTCTATAAGTTGTTTTAATACAAACGAAATCATTGTGAAAATTCTTTATGTTATTTTATTTGCTTTATTGTGCGGATGAATGTTTGATACAACATTATACACTGCCTTGTTTACTCCTGATACTTAAAATATGTTGTGTGTTTGTTTAATAGAATCTAATGAAGTTTTAAAAACGATTTAAAATGTTTAATTGCATGCGATATATTAAGAAAATTGTATATTTAACTCATATTTTGATTTTTTAAACATTGTTGCTATCAGAAAGATATTAAATAATTGAAATAGTTACATAAAAACTAAAAAAACCCAGTTCGTGGATCGTTAAACGTGTACAGCTTATCGAAATTAAAATATTATTTCAGTACTCATTATTTAATAAGTTAATATCTATCTTATCTCTGATAGAAACTCGTCATATGCGAGTTGGACTTCATCATGAGATATAAGAGATAGAATTTTTGTTCATATTTTCCTGTAAACGTTGAATGATCATATTTTTTAAACATACATATATGATTGAGATAAAAAATGTTTCGTGTTAATAAAATAATTTGCTCTTTGACATTACTTCCAAATTCAGGATTTATTTCTCAAATGGACAAAACTGACTTGATGTAATTAAGTTTTTCCATCAGATAGATTTAGAGAAAAGTTGAGAAGAATACCTACCTAAAGTGATTGAGCCAAAAAAGATTTTATTTTCTTATAATCATAATATTTGTATAATTTTTAATAAGCTCGCTTAAATAAGTCGCTTAAAATATAAGCATTGTCAAATAACAAAAAGAAAAAAAAATAGATTATGAAGAGTAACTTGTCACGTTGGCCAACCTTTTCTTTTAAATATGTTCTAATTTTTTTACTAATTATATCTATTATATATATAAAAATAGAGATTATTGATGATAATCAATTTAATATGAGTAAATGGCATAGTTTTGACAGGCCCACGTCTTATATTGGCCTAAGGAGTGTTATTGTAGAGATAGGTAAAACCAATTTGTTTTTAATCAAGATACAATGTAATTTAACGTTTAATCTGCTTATTAATCAAGATTGATTATTGTGGAATATCCTATTTAATACTGATATATGTACTGTATATGTAATTCGCTTTATCGCTAACATGATTTTTGTGTGTACACAAAATGAATTAATGACTATAATATATAAGAATAAGAAAGGTCGATTTATTTATATATATAAATCCGCGAAAAAAATCGAAAAGATAGTTTTATTTAAAACGAATGACTCACCCTCTCTCCGCTCGGGTTCGTTCCTAGTTACGTTTTAATGTTTAGTATAGATTTCTCAGAGATGAGACAGTAGAAAGTGTCCTATATGTTGATCCAGATAACCAGCTATCATACCAAATTTATCAAAATCTGTCCAGTGATTTTCTCGTGGTTCTTTCCCAGACAACACAGACAGACAGATAGGCAAAAATTCTAAAAACTTGATAGATTCGGCTTCTGTATCGATAATAATGACAATTTCGATAAGATTTTCCACAGAGATGTGCAAAATAGTTTATAAAATGCATTAAGATACAAATAATTTTTATATTTTTTATTTCAAATACAAAATACAATTTTTTTTTTCATTTTGTATTCAAAATATTAAATGCAAAAGACGCATTTACTAAACACTATTAAAATAAAATACTTTCATAGTTTTTAATTTTCTTTATTTTATTAGTAAGCTGGCAATTTAAGTAAGTAAATAAAGTAAAGGAGTGAGGATGGGTATCGATTAGTTAATTAAATTGACCCTAATATAACGAAAATCTTAACTTGTTTTTTTTTATTTCTTATTATTTTTGTCAAATACAAGACATTAATTTAATGCTACAATAAATAAACAGTAAAACCCGACGTCGAAAGGGCTTTATTTATTTTTTTAAATTAACCTTTTTATATTTTACAATATCGGGGTTTTAGGCTTCTGCACATTTCTTTAGCAGTTTATTTTTTGTTTTCTTTTTTTTTTAATTGGTTGATGTAACTAAAGAACAACAATAAATAAATTAATATAGGTACAAAAAATGCGTTCGTAGTAAGATAAAACTTTTTTTATGCATGAGCATTTATAATCAAATATTATTTATTGTCGCATGTTATTAGTGCTAACATGATCTTAAGTTCATTGCTATACGATACCGTTTTTATTTGAATTTGAATGAATTATATATTTATTACTTATAAAACCCATGCAATTCGAAAAATATTATTTTTAATTTTTTCTAGAGCGGTCACTATTGGCAGCTTATTTATACACTACTTAACAGATTTAATAT
Source organism: Argynnis bischoffii washingtonia (assembly GCA_033884665.1). Classification (NCBI taxonomy): domain Eukaryota; kingdom Metazoa; phylum Arthropoda; class Insecta; order Lepidoptera; family Nymphalidae; genus Argynnis; species Argynnis bischoffii. Next base: position 8,587,269 of record CM066624.1, on the reverse strand, counting down.
AATTTGTTTGAAGACACTTTTTGATGATGTTGAAAAAACTTATCAAAAAGTATTTTGCATTTTGCAAATACAAGATATGTCCTAAAAGGCATCACAAATAAAATATAAAAGGCTTTTCTAAAAAAGTATTTAAGTACAAAATGGGAATTGGTATTTTTTATATTTTATTTTGCATTTCAAATACTAGTAATTTAATAATGCCTCATTTCTGATTTTCTAAAAAATATATAATGTACAGATTCGACTCAGAATTTTTTTATTTGTATAGGTATAGATGTCAAATATTCGCGTTAATGTAAGAAAGTATTATATACTTATATTACCTAACTAGCGACTCATCCTCGCTTCTATTCTGAGTCGAATCTGTACCTTAAATATTTTTTGGGAAATCTTATTGAAATAGACTATATTATCGATACAGAGACCGAATCTATAGTTTTTAGAATTTTTGTCTATCTGTCTGTTACCGCACCACGAGAAAACCACTGGACAGATTTTGATAAAATTTGGTATGATGATAGCTGATTTTTCGGGTCAACATATAGGATACTTTTTATTAAGGGAAAATATCTCATCTATGAGAAATTTATACTAAACGTTAAAACGTAACTAGGGACGAACCCGAGTGCAGGGAGGGTGAGTCGCTAGTATAGTATACGAATATATTGAGTTGTTTCCTTATCATACTCGAGAGTTGACTGTTTAACTCTAGGGATCTCTAACTAGTATATAATTAAAATATATTATTATCTCATAAAATAAGCTAATATTAATATGTAGGTAATACCCCACAGCTATTAGTATTAAATAAATTATGATTATCAAAGCACGTGTCTGACCGTTGCTGGTATTGCGGGATTCCCGCACCCCGTGTATCCTGAGGCTATGTGAAATTAATTTCAAGTACGTTACGGATTGTGTACATAGCTCCACTCAGGAGCGACTAGTAGAGGGAGGCAACTTGATTTCTAATGCGTACTTTATATTGGTTAAAAGTAAAGTTAACTTTTATAGTTATTTAGTACAAAATAACTTAAAAAAACAGACTGATAATTGTGTTACATTTTATAATATACAAGAGGGTTTTATTTTGTCTGATAACTGTGTTATACTTATGATATAAAGTATAAAATTTCATACAAGTCAAAAATCCTCCGCTTTGTTGAATGAAAGGTATAATGCCTACATCATTCTCAGTCAAAGTATTAAGCATAAAGTAGCTTGTTAACGTTGCTTGCAGTTGCAAAAGTAAGACAAGCTTACTTAACAATTAAAAAAAAAGCAAAATAGCATATTTGTAATTTTTAAACTACAGAAACTTAATTCATTTATGTATCTATTGATTCAAAGCGTTCCTCTAGTGGTAAACATGGCTGCAGGAAGTTTACCAGGCTCCGACTCGCCGTGTATTATCCGCAGATACACTTTATCTACATGTTGACTTTATACAGCAAATGTAATCAATTGTTGAATTTTTATATGTCTGTTAGTAATCGTACACGAGTACTTAACGTACTGAGTAGTTTAAAAATTAAAAATGAAAATATAGGCTAATTTACCGACTTATCTACCAAACGAGCGCAGCCACGTATAGACTACATATATAAATTATTTAAATAATATTGATCAAAGTACTTCTTTTATCAAATTGAATTTCGCCGACACAAAATTGAAAATTCACAAACACTCCAGAACAAGGATTTAACTTTCCTTTATACCTTGCTTTAAAATTTATTTATAATGTTCATTCAATTCTACTTCTTTCTAATAAAGTTGATTTTTTTTAAGTTGAAATTAATATTAATTTTTACATATTTATACATATACAGTATACTATATTAATACTTAGGAGATAAAAATGATAATTTAGTTTACATTGTTATCATATTCATATTTAATTACATTAATTATATTATGTACATTAATTAAGGCATATTCTGTAAATACCAACAATGTGGTTAAAAACAAAAACCATTTTTCTGTGATTTTTTAATATATATCTTTTTATTGTTGATTATTAACGTAGTACGTTTTTGACAATGTGTCACTGCATTTTCATATAGCACATTTTAGTTACAAAAACAAGGTTACTAACATATACCAATTTCAACAATTAAATAAGAAATCATTACATACATGTGTAACATCAAACGTGCATTCCCCTATACTCAGGCAACCAAGAAGTCAAAGCCTACCCTTAGCTTTACAGACACTTACCTACTCATATAGGCGCATATCAGAACCGTCCCTTAGACTGCTTTTAAGAGGCCGAGTGGAGAGCGCTGTTCTGATCGGCTCCACTGCTCACCCTGGCGACAGTAAAAAATATGAGCATCCCACCCCCTATGAGCATCCCCCTAACACCCCCTGCGCCATCTTGAAAAACTTTGTCACTTGTAGCCACAAATCGATCTGTGTCTACGCGAGTGGGCGGGAGTTAGATCTTTGATATCTGTTACTCAATTTTCTGTCGCATAGTGTTTATTTTTTAAGTTTTAATTAAAAATATGTTTTACGTACTTATGTATAAGTAAAATATTTAAATTTCAAAATAATCGTTGTTATATTAATTTTATATATAAATTTCTTAATGAATAGTGATTTCTATTGCATACAATAGTTTGATCATGTGTGTATGTATTTATATAAGAATATTATATTCGTGCCATTGTTACGACCCCCTTAGATCTTGACTTTATTATCATTTAAATGATAATGACTAAAAGGATTTGTGAAGAATTATTCACATGACTACCTTGACAAAACAGATACGCCCTGTGGCTACAAAATTTATTATTGACGTCGATTTCAATTTTAACTTTATACATAAGAGTAATAAGGTTGAGATTAGTAAGCTTTGATTATACTTAAATACGAAATCAGAACACCTATGGATCTCAGTGGGTGTGCTTTCAATTTGTGCCTTTAATGTCTATGTTATTTGGGCAGTCAACAAGTCCGTAAAGAATAATATATAATTCATACATAGCTCTAGATGTATTCAAGGATTTCTCGACACACAGAGATCTACTAAGCAAAAGTGTACGCAGGATTGTACGTTACTTTTTTATTTTATATTATATAATAAGATTACAGTTACACATCACTATCTCTTTAATTTTAAAATGTCTTCGTTCCCACTATATTAAAAGTTAAAGTTTTCACATTCTAAAATCTAATTCATTTATCAAGAAAGCGTTAATCTTATATCTATTTTAAAGAAGATATTATAATTGAAATTGTAACAATTGTCCTTGATTAGATATATCTGTGAATTTCATACATTTTGCAAAAAAATAACCCTTTGTGTCAAAGGTCAAGGAAAGGGATCAACCCTTTAGATGTCTCTATAGACAGGTAGACAGAGATACTTTTTTTAGAGATAGCTTTGTCATTGTCATTCAACGGGTCTTAGAAACCAAAATTAGTAAAGCATTCAAATAAACTTTGACACCCCGATTGTCATAACGAACCGTGCGAAATTCATCACAAAGGCAAGCGTAAAATCACAGATTCCATAAAAAAATTTTTTTACAAAAAAAGCGAAAGGGTAAAAATCGGCGTGAGTCTACTATGAATGTGTGAAATAAAAAAAAACTTAGGCTAACGGTTTTTTATTAAGATATTCTACGTACAAAATATTATAAAACATTTTAATTGAGATAAAGAACGTATCTATTATACTAAAACCTATTTAATGAATTAATAAATGGGCGTATCGCTAAATTTAACTTTGTAAATAAAAGTACTTAAATAATATTAATTGCGTAAGATCTCTACGTAATATACATGTTCACTCTCACAGGGAATAAAAATCAAATTATAAAAATTTAATAAAACTTCAAGCAGCTTCCCGAGAGAAATGGACCAATTTAACAAATGAACTGTTATCGAATGTTTTTATCAGGCCATCTTTTGTGTAACTCCCCAGGTTGGTAAGAACAAATAGTAAGAGTAAGAACAATTGTGAAAGCGGATTCGATTCTCCGCTGCGACTTAACACAAATGTCTGCCCGCCTTTATTATTTCAAGGACTTTATCAAGTTTTGTATTGTTTGGTAATGTAAACGGTGTTTTAAGTTTGAAGGATAAATTTAAGTTAATTTAATTGGAAAATTTTTGAAAGGTATTGCGAAATTATATTTGTATATGTAATCATTTAGTTGTATCATTTAGTTATAAGAGAAATATAACCTAAATTTTACTCTAGATTTCAAAAATAAAATTTCACTGGTAGGTATATTACACATAGATCTTCTATCACTATAATTATTTCGAAATAAATATATATATATTTTTAAATTGTTGTAGTATTATGCAAAATATTCTATTCAATTGGACACAGAATTAAGATGTAGAGCATTTATTTCAATTTACCTTTGTTTATCGACGATTTTCTTTGCTAGACACTCGACTTTCAATAATGTTATTACGGATTATCTTATAAATACGACCTTTTAGTATTTACATAAGGTATATTTTTGCATGAAGTTATTTATCTTGAAGTAGGGGAAGGAAAGAATAGATATGGAGCCCAAGTTCGTGGATTGAATTCTTTTGATTGCAAGAATCGTAACGGACCCTAACGTATATTTGGACAGCAACCTGAGAGTTTTGAAGTAGGCCCGTGGTTTATAATTACGATAATTTGAAGGCAGATGACGAAAACTATAATATATGAGGGTTGTATCGAACAGTCGATGGAGAGAAATTCAAATATTTGTTAGATATTTATTTTTTATTTATTTATGTACCATAAAATATATGTTATACAAAATAAAGTAACAGAATGTCGACAAAGGATAACTTATCTCTTTAAGAGATTTCTTCCAGAAACCCTTCAATAGTGAGAAAATATGGTAATTTAGAGCGGTGTAGGTACAGTACAGCATCAAATGGTATAAACTTAATATTAAAATATAACAACTAAATATTATAATTATACAAAAATAAATATATTTTTATACACATACGTATATACAAACACATAGACTTACATATACCTACGTATTTATATACTATAATTTATACACCTATGATAGTTAAATTTGGGTTTTAAGAATAATATTATTTTAAAAAGTATTTATTTTATGAAAAGTTGCATAGTTTAGTTTTTGCTAGTAATAAAGAAAAAAATAATTTATATGTATGCAAAATAAAACTTTTTTTTTATAATATAAGACAAACATTTCTAATTTAAATGTACGTATGCTATTTTTCATTGGATAGTATAATTCATAGCCTACGTTCAGTGAGTGAATCCGATTTTATTAAAAACGCGATGAGCTTTACATGATATATGGCTCTGATTTTTGCATAGAAGATAGAACTTTGCGAACTGCTTTGGTAAATAATTTTATGATTAAAAATTTAAAGTATAAAATATATACTTCTATATAAATGTTTCATAGTAAACTAGAATAGAAGTATAAAATATATGACTGGAACACTTAAAGAATTCCTAAAAAATCTTTTTATATAATATATTTTTATTAGCAAAAGATTCTATTTGATATCAGTAGCGTATAGAGTGAAAACTTACTATAATTATAATCAATATGCAAAAAAATCATGTTATTCCTTTACCTCATTGCAGTTTGGAAGGAAAACAATCCAACAAGTACATTTACCCACACTTATAATATTAGAAAGGAAATTTAAAAGGATTAGGCAATTTATTGTATGTATTATTTAAAAATTGACCAATTCCACAAACATAGCATATAGTATTTTTAGATAACTGGGTGAGGCCTTGAATTGCATTTATTAAAAAAAGTTTTATTACCTATAGATTTATATCATATCTATATATATAAAAAGCAAAAAAGATTGACTGATGCATCAACGCACAGGCCAAACCCTTAAGGCTAGAAAATTGAAGTTTCGCACACGTATTCTTTTTATGATTTAGGCATCCACTAAGGAAGGGTTTTTCAAAATTCAACCCCCAAGGGGGTGAAATAGGGGATAAAAGTTTGTATGAAACTTTTTATTCCTTGGATATATTTGCATGTAATTTCGTATTTTACGTAGTTTGATCGTAAGCGAAGCTGCGGGTTCTGCTAGTATATGTATAGTAAGACTAAGTTACGCACTTTACTTGCTATGCAATATGCGTGTAACTTTTAAAATAACAGTATTCATTTTTCGCCATGCAGCATTGTTGTTCTGACACGATGCCACCCTATGGCAAGAGCGTCGAAATATCGTTTTAAAATAAGCAATTTTTCACGGATCACGCGCCGCCATGAATCGCCAAGTTGAATTTAAATTTGATTTACTGGGGCCGAATGTGTTGCAATATCTCTTTGACTTATTGACTTTTCATTTAGGTAGGTGTTATGTTTCGAGGTGACGTCGTTTTTTTTTAATCTAACGTTTTAATATACATATATTAAATATGTAACATATTTTGAAATTATTTGTTTTACTATTTTATTTTAATAAAGATTCTTAAATTGTAATTAATTTTTCAATGGATGTATCAAATAGGAATCCTTAATAATAGGTTTCTTAGATTTACGTGAATAGCTATCTAATATACTACTATATAAAACAATCTGTTGGATTTTTTCCACGGATTTATTTTGTTAAAATCATGATGTAACCATTGTTTTACATCATGATTAAAAAATCATGATAACAACAATGATTTTTTTTTATTGTATCACACAGTATCTGACAACGAAGATTTTTTGCATGATGCAAATTTTTGAGTCAAAAATGGCACAGAATACTTCTTATGCAGGCAAATAAAGTCGTAATGTAAGGGAAATAAAAATATATTTAAAATAATTGAAGTAGGCTCAGAGCTGAGCTTGAACAAAGCAAGGGCGAGTCACTAATCCCTACTATTATAAATTTTCAAATTAGTAAATATACTACTAGAATTTGTATAGAGTATATTGAATGCATATGATACAAATCTTGTTACGTCGGTTAGTGTGTGCGGTTGACGTTCTTTGATATTGTACAATTGATGTGTCGCTTTGACATTCTGGCTCTAATTGAATTATTCGGATCGATCACTTTGTGTACAGTAAATAAAATCCATACATAATATATTATTATGTTGCTTTATAAATTCAAATTGTTTTAATTTTGAATTAGAATTACAAATTCAAGTTTGAAAATTTTACTCTAATGTTACAGTCAAACCAATAAAAAAAAAACAATTTTAAGGGATAATTCGACCCTTTCTTTAAAGTTGCACGATTTTCGTATCTATAAAAAGTTAGAAATAGAAAATATTGTTACAAAGCGGAACTTATTGAAACGTGTCGGGGATAACACCGACAGAAGGAAAATTAGGATGTAAGCCGTCAAAACTTCAAAACCAGCCCATCAAAGTTACGTTTTAGAGGGATGCCGCCCCCGCATTACACCTCTCTCATTATTTATCACATTGTCGCCGAAATTAATGGCAAACCCTCGTCAAATAATTTTTATTTTATAAATAAAGCCGGGCTCTGGCAGTTTAATCATATCTTTGTGCTTAATAACGAAACGAATTTAAAAAAATATTTTACATACGCATTCATAAGTACAGTAAGGAAAACATGGAGATAGTAGCCTCGATAGAATTATATTATAAAATCTTTACTTACAACTAATTAGGTCAGTTTTATGTACCTATGGTACGGTTTGTAGTTAAATAATAACTGATAACAATAGCCTGTTAAATTTAATTAGTGGGATTACACTAGTATCACAAGTCAAGGGTCACATACGAGGAAACAGTTAAGCCTACATGTTGTGTACAACGCAGTAAAACACATCGTTAACTGTTTTATAATCATCATTTTTTGTTTTAACAAACAAGTTTAATTACAGGAAACTGAATAGTATCCCACATTAAATAAGTATTATCACTTGCTACAAGTTTATTTTATCGTTTTTGAGTATGCCATTATATTTAACATATAACAAATCTACATATGACAAAATTCATAGCGAGTCGAATCTGTACATTAAATATTTTTTGGAAAATCTTATTGAAATAGTAATTATTATAGATACTGAAGCCGAATCTACTGTTTTAAGAATTTTTGTCTGGCCGTCTGTCTGTCTGTACGTCTGCCTGGGAACGCATTACGAGAAAACCACTGGATAGATTATGATGAAATTTTATATTATGGTAGCTGGTTAACCGAGTTAACATTTAGGATATTTTTTAGGAGAAATCTATTCTAACCTTTAAATGTAGGAACGAACCCGAGCGGAGCGAGGTGAGTCGCTAGTTATGATCTAAAGTACTTATTCAAAGTTGCTAAACGCCAATATTACAAATGGATTTTTAAATCCTATATTTCAATCTTCTATTGCTTGAGGATAAAGCTCATTTTGTCCGTGTTTATGGAAGATATAAATTTTATAATTGAAGGTCGTAAATTAAGGTGACATCGACAGTTGTGGCTCTCGGCAGCGAAATGAGATGAACGAAGGGCAACCGTAGTACCAATATTTTATCAAAAAGGTAATTATAGGTTGATACATAATCAGTCATAAGTCTCTTGAAATTATGATTAATGTCAAGAATAAAACAATGATTATGTAAATCATAACTTTTGTGAATGCTTTTGAAAGTAACAAAAGGTGAAGTTTTGTAACTTGATAGAGGACTTTGATATAATAACCATGTAATATTTGAAATTGTTCTAGAAAGTCACGTGTTTTTACGTACGGAAATGAACTATATGATTATTTAATTATTAGAAAATATAACAAATATAACCACATAAATCATATAGCTATATATTAAACTTGTATAACCATTCTGCAACTATCTCAATTACTTAATTTTTGAAATAGGTAAAATTTAAAAAGCAGGAAGATCTTTTCTTCTATATATAGTTATTATAGTTGGCGAATATTTTAAATTTATTGATTCTCAATCATCAATGATGATTATAGTTTTTTAATCTCGAATGAACTATCTATTGGAATGATATAAACTAATTTAAATGATGTCTATCAAGAAGCTGTGACGTGTGATATATTTTTGCAATCTTTGAAAAATAGCATTTTAAGTATTTTTTATTGAAAAGACAAATTTTAACTTATACTTATAATAGAAACATGTCATTCCCATATATTTTTTTTCAGATTTCTATTTTTGAACGATTGTGGCATCTTATGTGAATCGCGGATTTATTTTGATTTTTGGTTCCCGTTCTTTCGAATGCTTTACAGTATTTTTGGTTATGGGAGAGACCAAGGTTTCAGTCATCTCAAAGGTTATTATATAGTTGTTTATTATTAAAGGTTATTATATGGTTATTATGTAGTTGAACTGATAAGTAGTTTGATTTAAAATTTCAAATATTCGCATAAATTGAAAAAAAAAAAAAACACTAAGTGGCATCTAGTCCAAGCCTCAAGTTTTTTTGACTTAGTAAAGTTCCTAGATATTTTATATTTTAATTATGAGATATTATACTTAGCTCGCCCTATATTGAAGAAGAACGGGATGTAACTGGCTTCCAATCAATTATGCGTCACCTCTGAAGTCTCCCGCTGGTTGATTAATTCGCGCTTTGACAAAAACCCTTTGACGCTTTCGCTGTTGACAGTTCGCAGTCGGGCGCTTCTAACGTTGACAGTTCTATTATCACTTTGAATTGCAACTGAAAAGTACTATATGTAGGCCCAGATCATACAGTAAATTGCTAATATTTTATATGTACACAGACCTTAATGTGAATATCTCTTTTTAACCTTGTATTCAGCCCTTTGTAACGTCCCGCTGCTGGGCACAGATCTTCCTTCAATACGAGGAGAATCAGGCCATAGTTCACCACGCAGGCCAAGTACGGATTGGCAGACTTCACATGTCTTTCGAAAACTTGCTAAGTTCTCTCAGAGATGTAGGTTCCCTCACGATGTTTTCCTTCACCGTAAGAAAAGTGGTAATCATGTTGGAAAGATAATAATATTTTTTAACCTTATCTTCACCGTATTTTCTCCATTCTACACGACATTAGCAAAATAATCTGTGCCTAACTGGCACGCCTAAATGCCACATAAAGAAGAATTTTATGCTTACTATAATTATTATTTTTATTAGACGAATACTTTACAATAAACATAATGAGAGTGAGTATTTGCTTGGTCTTGCCAAAATACCAATCAATCAATCAGCCTATCGCCGTCCACTGCTGAACGAAGGCCTCCCCCAATGAGCGCCAACCATCCCGGTCCTGGGTAGCCCGCATCCATCCACTGCCAGCCACCTTTCTTAGGTCATCTGTCCATCGTGCTGCAGGGCGTCCTACACTACGCTTGCCTAAACGCGGTCTCCACTCTAACACGTTTCGGCTCCATCGACCATCGGTACGTCTGGAGACATGACCGGCCCACTTCCACTTCAGCGAGCTTATTCTGCGCGCGATGTCGGTTACTTTAGTTCTCTGGCGAATGACTTCATTCCGAATTCTGTCCGCCAGAGAAACTCCAAGCATCGCACGTTCCATTGCTCGCTGAGTGACCTTGAATTTGTGGACCAGCCCTACGGTGAGTGTCCACGTTTCGGCTCCGTATGTCATTACGGGTAAGACGCACTGGTTAAATACCCTGGTCTAAAGGGATTGTGGGATAGATGACTCTAGAATATGACGAAGCTTCCCAAAAGCCGCCCAGCCCAAGCGTATTCTTCGGTTGGCCTCCTTCTCAAAGTTGTGCCGGCCGAGTTGTATGGTTTGGCCAAAATATACGTATTCCTGCACAACTTCAAGAACAACGCCATTCACGATCACTGGTCTCGGGGATACATGACAATTCGACATGATTTTAGTCTTGTCGAGATTCATCCCGAGACCCACCCGTCTTGAAGAATCGCTTAGGCTGTTTAGCATTTCTTCCAAATCCTGCAGAGTCTCTGCCATGATGACTATGTCATCGGCAAATCGCAGGTGTGTCATATAGGTCCCGTTGATATTTATGCCGCATCCGTTCCAATCGAGCGTTTTGAAGACGTCCTCCAATGCACATGTAAACAGTTTCGGGGAGATAACATCCCCCTGTCTTACCCCGCGGTGCAATTGGATTGGCTTTGTGCTCTGTCCTTGTACTTGGATGGTCATTGTTGCGGCTTCGTGCCAAAATACCAATAGATGGCATTATATGAATGAATTTGTTATTAATTTTATACATAAAAATACTCAAATGACAAAAAATAGGTCCCAAAAAGGTACATTATGATTTAAAAAAATATTATAATTGAAATAAATAAATAATGCGCTCGTAAATCGTAATTTTACTAATTATATTGAATAATTTGCAATCAGGTAATGGGTTTATAGTACATATTCACACATGGTGAGTTTTCCTTTTTTTAAAACGCAAAAGTCACATAAAATTACATAAATTTAGGAGAAATTTTGCAATATTTTTCGTATTTTATTCATAAAACAATATACTTTGAAAGTTTGTGGATTAAAAACATCCATTATTTATTCACCTAAACAAAAATAACCCGAAGAATAGCCCGAATCAGCACTGTCCAATTTCTTTGTTGGGAAGAGGCATTTGAGTAGTAGATATATTATTATGTCATCTGTGATGTGTGTGAGATTTGGAATGGAGGCAGAAATTTAAAGCATCCATTCTAAGAAACAAGTCAAAAAATCTCAATGACATTTTTTTAATTACACAAATCTTTTCAAATTTTTTTCCTTAACGTTAATGTTTTCCTTAACAAAAAAAACAATGATTTCTAATAGAAATAATAAAAAAAAACATACTAAACGTAGGACTGAAAGCTAATGTACTAAATATTTTTGCTATATATAACTTCATTCCAGTATTAAGACAATTTTTTTCATTAGAAAAGCCATTAAGCTCAGGGTTGCGCTTTTACTTAGCATAAAAGAGCTTTTTTGATATGGACAACATTATATAGATTTTGTGAGGATTTTTTTATATTTGTAGAAACTTTTTTATCTTAAGCTTTTAATGAAATATTATTAAATTACCATTTGAGTGTTATATAGATATCTAAATAGATTTCAACGATTGATTTCTGCTTTTATTTAAAAATACTTCTTATAATTTTTGATAAACAATCACCTCTAACCTGGAAATGGCAATATTTTACGATATCAATAAAAATATCCAAAACTATAGATTAATTAACACGAATTGGTTACAAAACGTCCATATTCCGTGAAGCGGTAGGAAGCGAGGTGACGAGGTCGGGCGGACGCGCAACTATCAGTTCTAAGAGGGACCGGACACAAGGTTATAACTACACTGTTGATAGATAGTAACATTATCGAATAGATAATTAATAATATGGAAACAGATATAGACATTTTATCATTGATAATGTTCATATCAGATAACTCAAAGGTGAATCACGTAAATGATAATTTGATTGGAACGTTGTTTTGAGATATTATACATAAATATACCTATAAAAGTACTATTAAATTTTATTTTAGGACGAAAAGATATGTGAAAATAAAAGAATATCAGGTAAAAATGCTGTTATATTTATAATCAATGTATTGTTTTAATTAAAGTAATAGAATTAAGAATAAAATATGCGTAGGTATTAAACTCTCACACTATGGTAAACGCAGCATATCATATTTCACAGAAAAACTCGATCATTGTCATACAAATGTATCTGTTGTTGCACGCGTAATTGCCGGCATGGCGTGTAATTTGCGAAGGGCCATTGTGTCGAGTCAATGCGAGTCGTTTTGTTTGTTATCAACTCGATTTTTGTTAGGGGCAGCGATTTTATACAAGGAAATGTTCTAACGGCTCTACTACCACTTATTCTTTTATAAATATTTGCAGAGCGCTATCAAAATGGAGCAAAAAATCAGCAGTTAAAGATTGTGACTTTTCTTGTTGACAGACATACGAGTATAATCATATGAGTAAATCTATGAAGAATTTTAATAATTCAGTAAGTTTTCCCAATATTATACTTTTCTATAAATAAAAAATAATGTTTTCCTTTATTTTAGATAGTAAAAAGATCGAAAAGAGAAAGAGACAATATATGATGTGCCAAGTAATAACGCCACGCCATTCAAATCTTACTTTGACAGGAAAATTAGCAACATAAAGATATTGTGTTTAGTGGGTCTTGTGTCTGCGGTAAATGTGGTTAATTCATTTGAATAATATTAAATAAATAAATTGTTTTCGTTCATTGATTAGTGATAAGTATTTGGTAATAAGATATAATATTATTACCCTGGCTTCGCTCGGGTGCGTCTCGTTACGCACTTTTGCGTCGTGGACTTTAGACTTTACGTGGACCATAGGTACTTTTTTTGAGCGGAAACCTAATTCTTTGTCTAAAATAAAGTTATTCCTTATAACATCACTATCTGCCAGTGAAAGTCCCGTTAAAATCAGTTTAATCGTTTTAGAGATTAGCCGGAACAAACAGGCAGATATACTGACATTCAAAAATTGTAAATATTGTTTTTTTTTCTTATAGGTACCGTTTTTGCTTTCATATGCTTTCATATGCATTTAATAAAAAGCTGTTATTTTCACATTACAAATAGACACTTCAATTTTATTTATCTGTATAGGAAAATAGGCTAGCACGGCTAGACCAGTGTCATTTCATAAGAGTTCAATATTTTCAATTTTACGAACCCCTAGAGTTATATAATACTATGAGTACCTATAGGGTATTAATTACGCCCAATATTGTGTTCCTTTCTGGCCGTGGGAGGAAATTTAGTAATGTATAAGTAGAATTTCTCTAATGACTACTAAAACAGAGGCGAGGATAACACTGTAAGTGGTTTTATCTTAGATTTACTGTAAGATATTAGCGAAAAGCGTTTTATCTCCGTGATTTTAGCATATGGTTTTTTTCGTACAGTTAGTTATATATTAGATCACAATAGATAAGGGCTGGTCGTAGTGATCCTATATTAAAGTCTAGATTATTTGGAAAAAAAAAACCATTTATCAATTTATAATAAATCCATTTCATGTTTTTTAGTATTTTTATTTGCTTATAATCTCTCATATAATTATAACTCTAATTTACTATTACCTACTATAATTTTGATAAATAAAATGGTAGCTATTTAATCTATATTTAAATAACATTTTATTTTATACTTAAGTTATAGTAATATAATACGTATATTATTCATTTACTATAGAAACTTTGAAACAATTAATTTATCGTTTCCTCTTATAACTTGGGGGTTGCGCTACTCAGCAGTAGGGTAGCTTGATTGATGAGCCGCCTATGTTCTGATAGCCAGCTCAATTACACCACGATTACTTAATTTGACATGATACTTTGGTAGTCTTAACACTCCCGATTAACGACTTCAAATTTTAATATTAGCTTGTTTTTACGAAATTGATTAAGACACGAAATAGTTCAAGTTGTTTTCCTTTCCCCTACAATAATTGCAGTTTATTTTTTTTGTGGAAAGGTTTAATGGTTCGGAAACACAATATTTTGCAGACGGTATTCATTTCTATCTTATTCGCGGTAGATCTGCAGAAACGGATGATGATGAATAAGGAAATTAATTGAGTTACAGTGATAATATTTTGATAAATGGGATATTTAAATGCATGAAATAATTTAAAGACGTTATCTTTGAAAGCTATCTGTAAGCACTTGATATACGAAAGAGTAACGGCGCTTTACTTTCTAATGCTACTTTATTACCTCTATAAATTCGATAGATCGCCCCAGGAGGCGCTTACCGACTGGCTATCGCGCCTTTCGATTTAGACTCTCAAAATTGAAATGGCCGCCCCTTTATCGGAACAATTTAAATTGGACATTTTAAACACGATTCTTTTGACGGTCGAATTGGAAAGGGTGGTTAAAAGGCCACACACTATACAGATCAGAGCGCATTTTATTTGATTATTCCAATTTGCATTTATAAATGCCAGTATTCCTACGTAGCTTTTAGCAATTTCTTAGATGTACTAGATGTAGTGGGATAAAAAATTACCTATTTTCATGTCATTCCATAGTCAGCCCATATAGTATCTCTATGAAAAAAAGTGCTGAATCGTCGATCCTTGGCTGAAGGAAAATTCCTTTTTTTTCTGCAGTAAACCAATAAATCCACTTTTGCGTTTATAATATTAGTAATGATTATAATATTTTATTATACCTAGTTATTTAGGTACTTCTTAAATTACCTTCATACACTTGGAAATAAGGAAATTTTTCAAGGATTTCTAATTTAATTGTCAGCAAGTAAATAAATTAAGCACTTAAATTTCTTCGTAGTCTTACAACATTTTATAAGTATTCCTAAACATATTTATTACTCTACAGACTTTTTATAATTTTAATGATAAATTTAATATATATATTTTTCAATTGTATCGAAAAATAGTAAGTTTCATTTTTTATATACCCTTACTCCGGAATGCTTCGAATTTTCATGCATTTTACTTATGAACTTAAAACTTTTAATGTAGAATACAAGCCAAACTTATTATCTAAATACATAAATTTCATCGATTTATAAAAAACAAAACTATCAATTTGCTTTAATAAGATATTGAGAACAGATAATTTAAGCAGTACCTACTAAGTTACTAGGAACTCTACATAGCACGAATTGTAGTCAGTTTAGTTAGCATGCAAGAGACCCAGTTAAAATGTGAATTACAGTGTAATAGGTAACATAAACAGCCACGTCCAAGCAACTTGGCGGAACTTTTTCGTTCAAGAATTCCACCTACGTAGAGGAAACTAAGACCAGGAAATATGTTACAGAAGGTCCAAATATTATTTTCTACAGTACTATTTATTGCAGTCTTACTTTAAAATTTAAAACATATCAATATAAGAAGATTTGTAAAGTAAATTATATACTCGTCTCGTGTGGGAAACGATCTCGCAATTACCTCAGGAGGCATCTCTAGGCATTTTAGACATTTGGATCACTATGCATGAAAGTTCTTACTTATTTAATTAGTTTGACGGAAAAATTTTTTTTTCTTTTAAATAATTTTTTTTTTCTCTATTTAAAGGACCTTTATCACTCAGTGATTATGTTATGCACAATATTTACTAATTTTAATATTTAAAATATTTATGTTACTTTAGTTTGGTATAGAAAATATATAGTATTGTATTTTCATAGTTATTTGACGGTTGGAAAACTCGAGAGCTATTATATCGGAGTTAATTTTTGAAACTTGAAACAACTTTATCGGTCAAGTTCTAATTCAATTTGAAGTGCTGGTAACATTTCCATCACACTTAGTTCTATGAAGTACACTATCAACGAATTCCCAACAAAGGGAGGTGCCAAATGGGGGGCAGTCCGCAAATAAAATTGTCGCCACAGAAGTTATATGTCACGTACCTACCTGGTCATTGTGAATTCAGCGCGGGATCCCTCTACGCCTTAAGTTTGTTTCGATGGAGGATTTATTTAGGGTGGTTGCTAAGTATTTGTGTTTATACTTTAGTATGGTATGGTGTTTATTAATTGTTTGTTATTAAAGTGTTTATTAATGAATAGTAGTTTAGCGTCTCGTTTCTAAATATATTTTATTTAAAAAAAAAAACATTGTCAGTTAACACAAAATTTTAATATAACTTTTTAGTACAGTTTATAAAACAAATTAGGTGAAAAAACACGAAAAGGTTTTCTAATAAATTATTACATATAAGGTTTTCTGTAAATCGATTAGTATATAATACATAGCGCTTATTTTTAATAAATACATAATTTTAAAAAAGAAGACAGAGAGAGAGGTAAAAGTAAGAAGGTAAAAAGTATTTAACATTTAATAGATGTTCTGTTTCCATGAACAATTACAACATAAATTATAAAGAATAACGACTAAAATATTTTAACAAAAACGTATACCACTTAAAGTATAAGTACATTAGGTATATAGTGCAATAACCATATGTATCCATCCATAACGTCCTGATATAGCTCTATTGAGATGAAAGCAGCTACTGGCCACTCCTTTGTCCGGCTAAGATGGCGTACCACGGCGGCGGACTCACGCTGTGCAAATTCGCTGATCTTGATTATATTTCTTTTAAAAAAATATGCATTGTATGTAAGGTGTGTGCCAATAGATATAAGAGTAAAGTATTTTAATTTTTTTTCAAAATCAGAGAAAGAAAGGAAAAACTATTTATAATAGGAAATACTATGAAATCATGAAAATTTCTTTATCAAGATATTTAATATCTTATTTTTCCTTATAGGATTTTTGTTATGATTGATTAAGTGCTTAAAGAATTCATAGTATTTTTTAAGCAAAAGTATTTTAATTTTTTAATATAACATTTATTTAGTATTCTTGTTTTTTTATTACTTTTTAAATTATGTTATTTATGGTACTTTAGTGATTTATTTATAGATCAATCAATTAGGTACCATGGAAAGTTTATATTTGTAGAATAATGATATTCAGCACCAAGAGCGTATATAATAAAATAAGATTTTATAGTGTATGTTATTCTTACCACAAAAACCTTTAGCAATAAAATTTACAAACGAACATAACGTACTAGTGTATATAATGTTGCAAACGATGATATACGAGGGCACAAAACAGCTATTTTAAATAATTTAGCTGCAGCGCTGTGTCACAGACTAATTTTGGTGGAACGATATTACTTCGAATAAATTTTCATATATGCAGACATGTTGCATTTGAATGTTACCACATTCTTACTGAAAATAGACTACATTTCATTTTCCTGAGTAAATTACTGTTTTGTTTTCTTGGCTAGACTATGTAGGCGATAATTAGTTTCCCTACTAAACTTGTAATTGTACTGCTTTGCCATAACCATTGTATTAGTATGTTTCTAATAAAACAATATTGAAAATAAATTATAGACACTATTTATATTTGGTGTTGACCTCATTTTGTTATAAGTAATTGTTTGGCCGTTTAAATTAACTAATTGCTTTGCTTTTTTTTATTAAAGATACTTCAAAAGTATATTTATTATAAATACGATATGAATATAGGTAATTATTTTCTATAAATACAGTTTTAAAACTTATATTATTTAATAATTGATAAAATTTTGTGTCTACATCTAAGAAGATTAGATGAGGTGCTCTATGAGTAAATACTAACGAAGTTGTTCGCACATTTCTTTACTAGCATGAAATCGATTATTGCATCTATTAGAATCGATTATCAAACGTGTCTGTGCAAATCAATTCTGATTGTCACCTTCACGAATGATACTGCAAAGTGCATTTAAAATTATATTTTTTTCCATTAAATCCTTTTGACGTTACATTACCTTCCTATTTATCCTTACTAATATTATAAATGCGCAAGTTATTTGTTTTTCTGTACTTAACTAAACCTTATAATTTTTCGCATGAGATAGTTTACGAGATGAGAAATAGTATAAGATTGTTTATTTCTGGTACACGCTATATGAAGTGGTCTTAATACTTTTAAGCAAAACAAGAGCATCCCATTAATTCATCAGCTATTTAGTCTTTTCAAATTTAAATAAATACCTATTTAAGTCTAATATCTCCTTTATATTCACGAGTAAGTACTTAAATGATTTTTGCAGGAGTAGCAAAAATGAGAACTTCATAGCAACGAATAAGAGAAAAACAAATGGAAGAATTTCACAATGACTTGGTTTTGAAATTTACACTAACCCGAGTGTGTAACTACTGTAATATACTAAAGCAATAATAAAAAAGAATATTTAATAACAAGTTCTAAATGGCTTATAGAATGGAGATCAAATGTGAATTCGAAGCCATTTATACATTTTTAATTTTCATCAGCGCTATACCTACATATATAATGTAGCGCAAGCTAGGTAGAGCAATCAGTGACTTGATGCGCGCGGCACCTGTACCTCACAGACTCCTGACAGACAAAGATGCAGATAATAAGGAGCATCCCATTGGTGCATCCGTCGCGCGACCCCGCCCCTCGCCGACACCGACCAATCGCCATCTCGCTCACAGATCTTTAACGTTATCTAGTTATCTGCCGTCTCACTTGCCACAATAGCTATTTTCAGACGTGAAATATAATGCAACGCTGAAATGCGAATGCAATGTCGATTATTTGCTAGTTTCTACGAATCGCTACGTCACTATATCTAACTAACAAGTACAACTCTTATTCTCGCAAGTTAGAAAATTTGTATTAAATTTTCAGTACGCAAGTGATCTTTGAACCTTTTTGTAGTTAAATTAAAAATTAAATTTTAATGTCTCATTGAGGTAATCGATTTCGTTTATTGGTCGAGGAATTAATGTCAATAGTGAAGTAGGTAGTGGCTTCCATTCAGTAATTGAATTCGACACGATAAGACACAAATTGCCGGTTCTATTCGATACCGTAGCTTATGTTTTGTTTTACGTGATAGGTAGGTACTTCATACATAACCAGTTGTGATTGAACTTGCTAAAGGATTATTTCTTCACTTCCCGTAGGTCGATAGAATATGGACACGAGCGCTACTAATTTCTTATAAGTCCTGTCGATAACTGAAGGACCATTGTTTAAACGTCACTGGTATAAAATATTGTAATTGTGTTTATAGCTACGTCGTCTAAGAGAAACATTGATTGATATTATACCTAGTATTATAATAGAGACTGCCTATCAGAAGCGAACAAAAGAAATCACAGTGTAGGAAGTAA
This sequence comes from Argynnis bischoffii washingtonia, assembly GCA_033884665.1. Lineage (NCBI taxonomy): Eukaryota > Metazoa > Arthropoda > Insecta > Lepidoptera > Nymphalidae > Argynnis > Argynnis bischoffii. Next base: position 8,567,632 of record CM066624.1, on the reverse strand, counting down.
GTTGGTAAATTTCTTGGAAATTAAGTCGTCAAAATAAGTATGATATTTCAGGCAACCTTGTGTAAGCGTCCCCGAAACTCGTATGAAAGAGAAGGGTGCGGTAAAAAGACAAGGCGGGGTGTGAGGGGTGGGGCGGCCCGGGCGAGGGTATGATTCGGGATTCTAGGGATGAGCTCTCGCCTCCTCTCGTTACTCTGGGAGCGTTCGTCGCGGCCGTCGCACATATCCCGCGAATTCCAAAGCTCGCTGTCGGGATCGTGCGTAACGTAGCGTAACGTCTCTTCGTTCATTATCAAAGACAATTATATCGTGACCTTTTTTTACGTGTTGTGATTGAAGATTAGTATAGTTTTTGTAATTTTTTTTTGTGGTAGAAAATGAAACCTTTTTTCTTTATATTATAATGTGTAATTGGACTAAAAGAAAAATTTGAATGCTGTTAAGCTACTAAGTGATTTATAATGAAGATGTCCGGTGAGTTTATTATAGTCACATTTTCAATATTTTTTATTTAACAAAAGTGTATACATAATGTGATAAATTCTTTTTAATTAATATAATTTAAAACATTTCTTTATATACATTTTTAATTAGAATGCTTTACACAGAAAAAAAAGTATTATTATTAATTTAAATGTATCTAAAAACTTAAAAAGAAACAATATTTAAATAAATATAGATGTAATAAATGATCATGATATACATTATACTTTCCAATAAACAATTTGAACAAATATTGCGTTCTTGCGTTTATTAGGATATGCGGTGAGGTAGGTAGGTACGAGTAGGTAAATGCGGAATTTTCCTTTTATATTATTTATTAAAACCTATTATAGAACTAATAGTGATATTAGTATGTTTATACTCAACTATTGAATATATAATTATATTGAATTATAAATTAGATTAAATTTTAAGAAAATAAAAAATAATTGAATACAAAAAAATAATAATAAAAAATTATAAGATGAATGAAATATAAGTAAGTTTAGTTATAAAATTATTTCTATCGTCTAAATACTTCATTTGAATATTTCTAGATTTTTTGGATGAGATATTTTTTTAATAAATCCTTTTTTTATAATAATCAACAGTATCTAAAATGTTAAGGGTGTGCGAAGTATCCTACAAATATTGTGGTTTATTTATCTGTGGTAAAATGACGGTGTAATCTTTTGGCGGGCGCCGCCGGCTTGAAAATGTTTACTTTTCTTGTTTGAAACAGCTTAAGTTGTTAAGAGTTTTTGTTTACATGATTGACATGCGAAATATGTTTTTATCTGTCTTTATAATATTGGTTTGAGACCTGTGTAAACAACTTTTTATATATATATTTTTTGTAATTATTACACTTGAGGTTTTATGCGTATATTTATAAATTAAATTTTTATATATGGTAAGATAAAGCATTAAATTTCTTTAAAATTGAATATTATGTGCTATACTTAATAATTTCATTAAAAAAAAAAAAACAATTGTAGAGTTTAATATAAAGAGAATTTTATTATGATTACTAGCGACTCACGCTCGCTTCGCTCGCGTTCGTCCCTAGATACGTTTTCACAGTTAGCTATGTTTAGGTATACATAAATAGTAGCTTGCTACTCCTAAGATATTCATTAAATTTAAATTATATAGCGATTTACCCTCATTTTGCTCGAGTGCATACGCCGTACGCGGATTTTGTTTACAATTTCATGGGTTTTAATTTTTTTTCGCGGAACCCTAATTCTTTTTATAAAATAAAAGTTGACTAAGTTACTCCCTATAACATCAGCTATCTGCCAGTGAAAGTCCCGTCAAAATCGGTCCAGCCGTTTCGGAGATGAGCCGGAACAAACAGACAGACAGACAGACAAAAATTGTAAAAAATGTTGTTTTGGTATATGTACCGTGTATACATCCATATGCATTTAGTAAAAAGCGGTTATTTTAATATTACAAACAGACACTCCAATTTTATTTATCTGTATAGATTATTCCTAAAAACGATTATATTTACTCTACTCTACTACTATTAAATTGCAGTGTTTTTTAATAAGAATAAATATAATAAACTTTAATTATAGCACTTTAGCGCACAATATTCTTTTTTGTAGCCGTTAGATGTTTTAGTTTAGAAAGTTAAGCTTTCCACGAAATATGACGGCCGTCATATGAATACCTGTTTTGCAAATGTAATGTGATGATGAGGCATGCAGTTTCCATGCCTGCTTAATTTCCCATTCTGCTCTCAAACTACATTGAATCTTAAACCGAAGGTTTAAAGACACTATTTATAATATAACGAGTGTCTTTGTCGTGTTAAGAGTGTTTTATGATGGTACGAGCCGCGTCGTGAACTCTCGGTGACACACCTAACTTAAGCCACGGTTATTGTCAGTCGCCGTAGCTAACTCGTGAAATTGGCTTTCCGTGGGGTCTTCGGACACAGACTTTGAAATGACACATACATTTAAAATATCATGTTTTATTTTAAAATGGAATTGTTTTTAGTTTATTTATACATGTACGATTTGAAGCTTGTATAGTTTAAATTCATATCTACTTGCATGTTGAAATTGGTCATATTAACATTGTTAGTATTCTTAAATTCGTGACAGTGTCTAGAGAAACCAAAGATTTAACGACGATTCGCATTGTCCATGTCCGCCGTCGCTTTCAAAACTCCAAACGAAGCTTGTGATGGCTAATTTAAATTTGAAATTCGACCGCGTTTTTACGACGTCCCGTTCCCGTCGGTGAAAGGCATAAACTGTGTCATTATCGATTAAAAATAGTGAAATTAAACACTAAAATGGTTTTACATAAATTGATTGCGACAGGTGAACTGGCATAGCAACTGCGTTAAAGGAACGCAGTCCTTGCCAAACTGGATTCACAAAAGGGATCCTTTAGACACGTTCACGCACATCCTGCGTTTTGTTAGTCGGAACTGCACTTTTATAATGCTAAGCAGTTATCATTCCTCGCTTGTAATCTTATTGTGTTAGAGGTTTATCAAGCGTCTAATTTTAAAGAGTTTTTTCGCCGCCACGTGCTGTGGAAGACGTATGGACAAGATAGGGGTTGTTTTAACAAGTATATTAGTAGTAATGGGGTAGTTATGATTTATGGAGTGTCTCTTTCAGCTGTATTTGCCTGGGGGATGTAGTTTATTGATGACACGCGTACGTTGCGTCGTTTGTAATGAATTTGTTTCCTTCGCTAAACACTATTGTTGGCTATTTATCTTTCTACTTTAATGTAATAGCGGTCGGTGATAAATTATAATACAAAAGTACATACATTTTTAATCTTTTTTTGTAATGCTTTATTATTTTTTATGACGTTTCAAGTAAAAAACAGATACTTATTTATTCCTTGCTTAATTTGCTTAACTATATAGCTCTACCGCTAGTTAGTTTGTGTTCTCTAATACTCTGTAGACGTACATAAATTAAAAATAAAAGTAATAAAGGCATATCTTCATGTTGATTTGCATTTCGGAGGGATGCTCTGAGAGACGAGAGACAAGCGGAAATCCTTTGTGGCGAGCGGAAACCAGGCATAATGCGATCACCATCTTGCATTCCATAATTTTTTTATGTCTTGAAATAAGACAGGTTCGCGTTGTCAAGGCACAGGAGCGATCTTGATTTCTTAATAAAAATACTAATAATGCTAATTTTTTTTGCAATTTTGCACTAATCAATTCCTTACCTGCCATTTCTATATTTTATTTACAAACTATATTCAGTGTCATACTTTCACAATTATATTAAGGTTTAAATAATAAGAAGGTAAGACTTAAGTTATTTATGTACCTACTGATTATTTTCTTTTTCCACAGCGGCCGACAGCCAGGAATCAGGCAGTCCTCCACCAAGTCCGACTGACTCTGCAGCGTCAGAATCAGCGCCCACCTTAGTTCATATCAAACAGGAAACTATGGCCCCTGGAACAGACATGAAGGAATATTATGGTGCTTTAGACTTTGGGCTTTCTGACCCTTACTTACCACCATCATATGATTACCCACGAAACTACTTGTCTAGACCACTAGATTTACCAAACCAAAAGTACTTAGATGCAAAGAGTCCAGAAAGGAATGATGATAATTTAAAAGATGATATTGAAAGGTTAGATTTCAATTTACCTTCAGAATTAGTGCTGAAATCGGGTGGTATATTTGCGAGAGTCAATATTCCTGTTGGAACTAAATATGGACCATTCAACGGCAAATGGGAAACACAGCCATTGGATAGAAGATACGCATGGGAGGTAAGTTTAAAATATTTCACACTTAATTCATTTGTCACTAAAAACATTTTGTTTTTAATTTTCGTTAGCATCTACTAATTAGGTTAGGTATCTAAATTGCGGTTAAGTATTGAAAAAAGCTCTTGTAAATTGTTAAGTAAGGATTAAGTGGCCAAAATTAACGGACGTGATAATAAATAATCACCTAAAACTGAAGCACTGAAACAAGTGTCAGCGTCAGCAGTAAACTATTTATTTTATTGATGTCTAATGTATTTTTCACGTTCTGCTTTTTGAATAACTTTTTTTACATGTTGTGTCACACTTCATTACGTTTAAACAAATATGTCTTTTGTAGTAATTGACGTTTATTAAAACTCTTAGAAGCGTAGTCAATTAAGTTTTTTAATACAGAATGTTATTAAAAATCGATATTATCCAGTAATTTTAAATAAAATAAATACACAATAAATGGTAAAAAATAATAATTTTAGTGTGTGAAATTTAGTTTTGCTCACATTAATTTCTATGAAAGCTATTACTAAAGATTTGTAACCTTGTAGATATGAATGAGGACATCAATTGATTGAATGCACTTTAAGTCTCGTCTCGGATCGCAGGGGTGTGGCGTTATCTGCCCATAGGAAACGGAAATCAATTGTCTGTCCCAATTCCTGGATTACATCAAAATTCGGCATACCTAATAAAGTATCAGATTTCGCGCAAAATTCGCAGGCGGAATTCAAAACTTTGTATTTGCGTAAAACTAAAGTTTATTTATCTATAGGTATCTAAATATTGCATACGAAATATCGACTATTATTACCAAGTAAATATTAATAACAACTAGGTATTATTAACTACAAACGTAATATCTATGTCAATTTTGGAAAGACCTTCTTCATAAAAAAAGTAACATATTCAATCGAAAAATACTAGCAAATTAGTAGCTTATGTTACTAAGCAAAGACTTTCACTTATAAATTAATATAATAAAGCTTTTAAAGGGACTTTATTGTCATTTGCAGCTTTATCTAGTGACGATCCTTGTAATATTGTGGGTGTCGAGTTACAGTCAAACCATGGTATTGTGATCCGACCAGGCGTTCAGTTCCGGTTCTTAAATGTATTGGGATGTACAAATATTGTAGATAAAATGATCACGGTGTTTGATGGATGCTCTTTTCATCGCTTGTTTTTTTAGAATTTGAGGGTAATTTACCTATTTCAAACATGTTGTTTTGCTATTTTATTTGTTAGGTACTCTGCTTTGTGTAGAGTTGGGATTAATACTCGATGTATAATAGTAGCATCAAATTATATATTGCTTACCTATTAAAATAGCCTTATATGTTAAGGTACTACAAATAAACATTAAAAATATTTCTTTGTTTAAAGTTATCGATCGTGTGGACGTCTATATGTTTATAGTTATTTATGGTTCCGTACCCAAAAGGCAAAAGTGAAGAAATCTAAATGAAATGAAAATAAAGAATTTAATATTACCTGTCGACACAATGGATAATATACACATAATTAACTTCTAACCTATCAAATGACGTAAATTAAAACATAACATAATATTTGGGGGTACGAAACTATCGGTGCGAATCAAGCTTCCATATGTCTGGTTTACTATATTTAATAATCTATCTTTACAATATGTAAAAATTAATAAATTCTTTATAATACTTACTAGCAACTCACCCTCGCTTCGCTCAGGTTCATTCCTACTTACGAGTACTTATTATCGTTTATTATAGATTTCTGAGATGAGATATTTTCTCGCAGTAAAAAGTACCCTATATGTTGACCCGGATAACCAGCTATCACCATACCAAATTTCATCAAAATCTCTCCAATGGTTTTTCTGTGATGCGGTAACAGACAGATAGACAGACAGACAAATTTTTTAATAACTATAGATTCGGCCTATGTATCGATAATAATGCCTATAATAAGATTTTCTAAAAAATATTTAAAGTACAGATTCGGTTAAGTTACAATTTTATTAAAACATAAATTAAAACGTAAATTACAACATAACATAATATTTGGGGGTACGAAACTATCGGTGCGAATCAAGCTTCCATATGTCTGGTTTACTATATTTAATAATCTATCTTTACAATATGTAAAAATTAATAAATTCTTTATAATACTTACTAGCAACTCACCCTCGCTTCGCTCAGGTTCATTCCTACTTACGAGTACTTATTATCGTTTATTATAGATTTCTGAGATGAGATATTTTCTCGCAGTAAAAAGTACCCTATATGTTGACCCGGATAACCAGCTATCACCATACCAAATTTCATCAAAATCTCTCCAATGGTTTTTCTGTGATGCGGTAACAGACAGATAGACAGACAGACAAATTTTTTAATAACTATAGATTCGGCCTATGTATCGATAATAATGCCTATAATAAGATTTTCTAAAAAATATTTAAAGTACAGATTCGGTTAAGTTACAATTTCTATAGTTGTATAGATATATCACTACGTATTATAAAGTTCCCTTATCCGTTTGTCTGTCTGAACGCGGTAAATTCAAAAACTACTGAACGGATTTTCATACGGTTTTCACCAATGGGTAGTGGTAAAGTACCAAGTGACTCATGAGGAAGGTTTATGTGTATATTTCATTAAGGTTTTGTTTAAATTGGATGAAATATGACGATGACTATTGAAGATGTCGGAAAAAATCATGCCGACTGTGAGCTTTATTGGTGCGCTCCGTGCGAACTAACAGTTAGGTACATGAATACAATGTATTACGGAATTATTCCTCTTAAATATATCTATTAAACTATAGCAACGCTATATACCTAGGGACGCATCCAAGCAAAGCAAGGGTAAGTCACTAGTATAATATATTATAAAGAATTAATATAATATAATAAAAGATGATATAGACGTGCCGATAGATATACAGACCTAAATATTTATTTTATTGAGTTAGTAATATTATGTTAAAAGTGATATTTATGTGATAAATTCTCTTTAAATATAAATTAGAAGCGACTACACGAGCTAGTGATACCGTTTTATGTAGGTATAATTTAGAAAATGCTTACGCAACTTTTGTTATTGTATAGCGAACCAACTTTTAACAAATATTTACAAAGTTTTCTTAATGATTATTTAATGATAATAGTTGATGAATATTAAGAATATCTTACATTATATTCGACCAAAATTGAAAATTTTCTAAGGACGCACCGGTTAGAACTTTGTAGGAATAAATATTTTATTTACTTTCTATATTTAGGGCTATTTCAAATGATTTACCTAACCTCTATGTGTAAATGGGGTAAACCACAAAAAGGAAAATTAGAGAACATTTTTGAGTGTATATATGTATCCTAAGAGTGTGATATAACGAATAATCTAAATAACACTCTTTTCAGTTTAATTTATACACTGTCACGTATTTAACTTTTTATATTATTATATAATATGTTAAATTATCTCAAAATTGTTGTTACCACTCACCGCTACTTATCGTAGGTAATCGTTCGTTCGTTCAACAATTTATTGTTCGTTAACTATGACTTTAAGATAGCAATGTCGCATAATTAAACTGACCTGAGATGACTAACCTTTTCTTCATACTTGTATGCTCTACACCATGTTATTGTTGAAATAACATGGTGTAGAGCATACAAGTGTTACTAAACCTTTAAATTTTACAATTTCAATGGTGACCTAGAGTATGTTGTTATGATTTTTATTGTTATTTGATCTTAGCTGTACGTGACATCAGGGTAAAAGTGCCAATTTTCGGAACGTCATTAAGATGAAGCCTAAACGCTGACCGCGCTCCTTCCACACTATTGAGCATACATTCTTTGATGTCCACTACACTATTATGTTGAGGAACGTTTTCTAAACTTTTCGTGTATTATTTAAGGAAGATTTTTTATTGAATACAATTTTGGTGAACTTAATAAGCGTTTATGTTATTTCCATGTATCTTTCAAAAACTAAATATTGTATTAACCCAGATAAGTTATAACTTTTCTAAATTATAATAGGCAACTAAACCTTATAATAATTTTCTGCTGAATTACCTATCTACACTTTTTTATCTACCAGTCTGATAATTTCACAATTTTTGTTCAAGTTCAGTTTCACGCTGTGGTAAAATATAAAAGGATTGGATTCTACTCAATGTTCACATGTCTACGTAAACTAAAGGGGTTACATTTATTGAATTTGAAGACATGTTAGTATTATCAAACCACCGTTCAAAACTGTTGATATCTCAATAAAGATCTTCACATAAAAAAGGTATCGGGGTAATCAAGAAATTCTTTGTACAATAATCCCATGTCAAAGTGCAATAAAAGGTGGCGTTCAAATAAACCTTAATTTTGGTTTAGGCGTGACCCCCGTCAACAATTTTTTCTCAAAAATTTACACTTTTTTAAGAAAAAAACGAAAGTAACAGATCTACCGTTACTTTTCAACAAAGAGGGTTTGTACTTAAAAATTTAAACTTGATTGGCAAGTTTTATTGAATGAAATTGTCAAGAAATCTCTTGAATCGGATGTCTCTATCTTTACAATTTGTGATATTGCGAGTTGTACAGACAGATTCCTTTTTTTAGTTAAATTTCATTGAAATCAAAATGGTTCTCACAGGTTTTGGAGCTACTTTATTCATTATTATTACTAATAATAATCAACAGTTACTTTTAAAATTAAAATACGACTCTATCTGAATAGAAAGCAACAGCATTTGGATTATGGATGCTTATTGCTAGTTATAGGATATTAATTTTAAAAATTATTTGCAGTAGTTAATAATTATTTAAATTTGATACATTTTGTTACAGCAATGAATTTATAATTATATAACGAAATGTTAATTCTCTGAGAAAACTCATCTAACGGATGAATATCTTATGACACCAACCAGTTTATTACAATAGGATCACTTCGACAAATGTCAATCAAAGTATGAATTAATATATGCATAAACTTTATAAGTAGGGTGATGTCAAAATTGATGCCGAATTGGCACGTAATAGATTCCACTAATTGTGATTGCATTTTTAATATGATTGCTAAAAAATGAAATTCATATCGGGTTTGTTAGCTTTGGATCTGACAAAGGGAGCTGACTATAAATGTTTTATGATCTCCTGTTTATTTTTCATTGCGAAGCGTCGAAGCTTATGTAATATGTTTGTGTAATTTATTATTAATTTTAAATATCACGTACATTATATATGCTTTGAGGGCGTTCACGCTTGAACGATGTTATTTTGGCTGCCTTTTAATCTTTGACTTTATCAAATAAGTACATATGTAGGTATCGACTTTTATTGTTTATTAAAATGACTATTCAATGTAAATACAATATCGTGTAAAATACAGTGTCGTGCGAAAATAATTAATGTAAAGTCAATACAAATTAATATTTCAATTTTATTTCCCTATCATATAACTAAGCCAATCGGAATCCGTTTACTTTTAAGAGAAAATAAAATATTGAAAACCTGAAGTTTTAATAAACTTAAAAAATTTAAAAACCAAGTTTTTTGCAAATATCTCGAAAACTTTGAAGTTATTGTAAAAAATGTTATCTATAAAAGTTGTAGATTTTTATTAGACCTATAACTTTTGTAGAAAACATTTTACAATAGAACGTTACAGTAAGTCAGAAATTGAAAATTACTATTTTTCAATGCTTTGCGTCCCCCCATTTCTCGGGGTAGCTGGGCATCGGGGGCGTTTTACGAATTTCTATTCCTTATATACCTGCTAACATTTTAAAATCATAAAACTTCAGGTTTTCAATATTTTGTTCTCAAACCGGAAAACGTCAATAAGTAATATTATTTTACATAGTACATATTATAACGTTGTATATACTAAATCCCTGTTAATTCGCTTTATTTTAAAGTTCAAATTTAGAAAAGTACTAATTTTGTTTTATTTGACAAAGCTTCAAATCCGTTGCATTAATGTCAAAATATCTGTCATATTCATGTGACATCTTTTGAAATGGTCACCCCCTTGTCCCAAGCAAAGGATTAGTATGGCCCTATTACATCTTCATTACGGTAGGCGGCTGACACGCTATTGTGCTTGCAATAATAATATTTTTTATTGTTATTACATCGCAATTGATATTATTTATATGATACGCGCATCTCCTCTTTCACTGCAGATGCGATGTGTCAATAAAATCAAACTATTCAAGGAAAATAGTTTGTTTTTAATTATTATAGGAAAACATGTATTTAAAAGTTTATTTATTTATATACCATAAAATATATGTTATACAAAATAAAGTAACAGAATGTCGACAAAGAATAACTTATCTCTTTAAGAGATTTCTTCCAGAAACCCTTCAATAGTGAGAAAATAAGTTAATTTAGAGCGGTGTAGGTACAGTACAGCATCAAATGGTATAAACTTAATATTAAAATATAACAACTAAATATTATAATTATATAAAAATATATAAAGGTTAGATAGTAGCATTGTTCAATGTCAGCGATAAGTTAATTATTATTCGTTATTGATTAGCATAAACAGTTACTGTCCTGAATCTATACATACTTATAATAAAATTGTAATTAAGCCAAATCTGTACATTAAATATTTTTTGGAAAATCTAATTGAAGTAGACATTATTATCGATACATAGGTCGAATCTGTAGTTTTTAGAATTTTTGTCTGTCTGTCTGTTACCGCATCACGGAAAAATCACTGGACAGATTTTGATAAAATTTGGTATAATAATAGTGGGTTATCCGGGTCAACATATAGGATACATTTTACTGCGGGAAAATATCTCATCTCTGGGAAATCTATACTAAACGTTAAAACGTAAATAGGTACGAACCCGAGCGGTTGTCTTGTACATTTTATTTTTAGGTACAAATAAATAACAGGCACTAATATCATGCAATGTTTTCAAATGGCTTGAAACGTTTTATCACTTAAGCATATTTTAAATTATAACCTCCACCGCGATGAGTTTCTGATTTCTATTCATTTGGGTTATTGTCAGAAACTGCTGTAGGGGATTTTCGTACGGTTTTTGAGGTATACCTCTCTAGGAAGATTATAAATTAATTTATCTACATTTTACATTTAAATTAAACTATTTTTTCGGATTTTTTCGCGGATTTATTTTGATTTTTGGTTCCCGACGTTTCGATTGCTTTACAGCAATCATGGTCACGGGAGAGACTAAGATGTTAGATGTCTCAAAAGCATTATATAGTTGTTACAAACAGCCTACCCACAAAATAACAAAAATGAATTCAAAATTTTGAAAATTGGCACCAAAGTACCTTACAATATTTGTTAATTTTAATTTCAAACATTTTTATAATTTTATACTTGAAATGTGGAATATTATTTATATAATTTTAACTATTATTATTATAATTACTACAATTTTTTTTAAATCTTATTATTAAATGAAACTACATTTAAATGTCTAATATTCGCGTAAATCTAAGAAAGTATTATCAACATTTCAAATAAATAAGCTACCAGTATGATGATCGAATCTTCTATAATATTATAAATGCTAAGGCATTTAGGGACGGTAGGGGTCACAAGCTTAAAATATTTGAGAGTAACTCAACGTAGTAAGTAAATTGTCGTTTCTCAAAATATTTTTGCATGTTTAATCAAAATGCTCCTGGCGAAAGTGAAAACATGGGCTTGTTAGATAGCCCAGTATCTTATAGATAGTTGATTTTGTATACAAAAAGATTTAATGATTGTCCCGAACATATTAATAGCTTGAGATAAAGTATTTTTGTAGGTGACTCAGTCAATGAGTCATATAATCAAGGCTTATTTGCGTAATTATAGATAGCTAAGTTATTTTTAATTACCTCTTATAAGACTTCGTATATTTAAAAGATGATAGAAACCGTAATATTTTATAATTAATTTAAGCACTTTCTACTATTCCAATGTACTTGTATCGTTTTGATAAAGTAGCGGTATAAATAATATTATCGAGGGGATTCTCCCCCAAAGGGATACTATCCAAACATTTTTATTATTAACCATCAGACACTTATCAGTTAATCTTACACCGTTGCACAATAGCGGCTAATCTCCAGGCGTGATAGAAATTTATCTTCGGTATCGCGATCATTGTCACTTCACCCCTCATTTGGGTTGTTTGAGAAATATTTGCTATACTCGGTGTGTTGTAGATACATACTTGTGTATAAACTAAACAGAAATCTATGTTTTTATAAAGATGTTGCTAAATTCAATAAATATTTTATATGTTTTTTGCTTCATTAGTTTAACGATTGCGCTTTAAAAGTTTACTTACAACTCGTGTCTTTGCGGCATCTTATTTCCACCAATATTTTTACCGACAAATTCGTTCGCAAAAACAGTGCGGGCGTGCACAGTGGGGCAATATTTCATCTGAGCTGGCCAGAACAATAATAGCTTGCGGAGTCGAAGCCACGGCACGTTCGCGCCACAATGTTGGTTACCACCATTATATGCTGACCTTTCTTTCTTTGCACAAATTCTGGTGGACTGCGTTCAAAAAATTGATGTGGCAGAGTTCAATTGTGCTTGGTTCATGGATACACCATCGCCAGCATCCGTGTAGACAAAATAACGAAATACCCCGAAAGCAATGCAATATGTGCACCGGTTATTGGGTTAGGTTAAGAGTTGTTTACACTGAAAACTCAGCAGAGGCGATTGTTGATGCGTCGGATGCCAAGAGTTAACTTTGACGCTGTATTGTTACGTACGATGTTTTTAAACAAGCATCTCGAGGTGTTCCTATTAAATGTCAAAATGTTTGGAGAGAGAGACGTGCAGTTTGCATAAATCATATAACTCTTATTTAAGTTACCGTTGAAGCATCTGTAAAATATCCGGCAGTATTTAGTATCAAATGTACTTGACCAGTGGTATTTCGGCTATATATTTTGACTCATCATTTTATCAGGTCATTAAATCAAAGTATTTCTTCGTAGTAGTAATCAAAGATTATGTTTGCGTGATATTTGTCGATAAATGCTATATATTTATTATACTATATTCTTGTATTTTAATTAAAAATTACCAATACTTATATATATCCTAAATTAATTTAGCGATTTAAGATATAAAAGTAATAATTAATTACTGATATGTCAAATATAATTCCACGATTGCACTAGCAACAAAGCCAAGTACTATAAAATAACAAAATTAAGCAAAACAAGCGACACACCATTGCTCTATATATCATAAAAACCAATAATGATCACCAAAAAAGTTGTAACCAACCGAATAATTCCGGATCCCGGCAATTGTCACGCTGACAGCCGCCGGTGTCTTTGTTGCTTTTTGCTTGTAATCTTCAGCTAATCCGTTTTAACGCAACCAGATGTGAGACTGCATTTTAAGAAGATATTTGATCGTAGAAAATAGAATGGATATCTATAACTATAAATGAAGACTTATTTTGGGATGTATATAAAAAAAGGCACTGAAAAAATTTAATAATTAATTATAAGTTTCAGAAACTTTTTTTTAATTAGTTTTATTCTGTTATGTAAAAATGAAACTGTGGTATTGCGTTAATTTTATATATTATTTGTATAATATGTATATTATATATTTTACTGATTGTAAAATGTACCAAAATCAGTTATAGCCACCTATTATAGCAAAAAGTGCAGTGACAACGCTCCGATTGTTCATCGATCACTAAACAAACGATAGCCGTTCTTTGTGCCAATCGATGGGGTGCCGTTAATACTAGATCAATGAGACATAACGTAACACCCAATAAGTCTAAAAATATTTAGTCCTTAACTGATTAGTATAAAGTTCAAAATCCAATGGCGTAAAGAAAATTAACAGTAAAATCAACTTAGTTATTGGTGTTTTTTGCGCAATGATACCACCGGTTCGTGAATATTCTGTCGCGTCAGGAATTAAGCCGTTTTGTCTCCGCTTAATGGTCAAAACGTGACCGAAGGCCGATATCCTAATTTCTGAATAATTTATTTTTGTTCGGGATGCGGTGACAATGAACAGTCCGATTCCATTGAAAACCACTACTTACCATAATTTATCGGAACGCAAACTAATGGCATCTAAGCATGAAAAATATACTAAACGTACATATTAAATCGATCTTCTTTGAATATTGCCTAATTTTTATAAAAATGTACTGTAGGTGGATGTTCTTCCACAGACCGTTGACCATCCGTTTGATTGAAAGATTAAAAAAATATCTAGAACTCCATACTACTACCGGGTCCAATTATAGCTAAGAAATTAGTTATTTAGGAAATCAAATAAATACACAAAAAAACATCACAATCATTTAAGCCGTTTAAGAGGAAAAAAATTACAAACATATGTTCATCGGAATCTATACTTCTTATACTAATATTATAAAGAGGCAGAGTTTGTTTGTTTGAACCCATTATCTCAGGAACATCTTAGGAACAACTAATTCGATTTGAAAAAAAATATCTTTTTGCATTAGATAGCCCGTTTATTGAGGAAGGCTATAGGCTATATATCATATAGTATATAGTCTATCTAATTCATACTAAACGTTAAAATGGACGAACCCGAGCGAAGGTGAGTCGCTAGTCTATACAGATAAATAAAATTTCAGTGTCTGTTTGTAATATTAAAATAACCGCTTTTAACTAAATGCATACTGATGTATACACGGTACATATACCAAAATAATATTTTTTACAATTTTTGTCTGTCTGTCTGTCTGTCTGTCTATCTGTCTGTCTATCTGTCTGTCTGTTTGTTACGGCTAATCTCCGAAACGGCTAAACCGATTTTGACGGGACTTTCACTGGTAGATAGCTGATGTTATAGGGAGTAACTTAGGCTACTTTTATTTTAGGAAAAAGAATCAGGGTTACGCGAAAAAAAATTAAAACCCATGAAATTGTGAACAAAATCCGCGTACGGCCTACGCACCCAAGCAAAACGAGGGTAAATCGTTATATAATTTAAATGAATATCTAAGGAGTAACAAGCTTCTATTTATGTATACCTAAACATAGCTAACCGTGAAAACGTACTGAGGGACGAACGCGAGCGAAGCGAGCGTGAGTCGCTAGTTTTGAATATAAAGATAAATATGTGTAGAATTTTCCTAACAAATTTCATAGTAATTTCGTATAAAAAAAGAAAAGACAAACTGTAATCACGCCAGGAAAAAGCTCGAATAAATAAACAATCTGTTGATTTCCTCAACTATCATATAAAAAGGCAACAAAAAACCTTATAAAAGTGCGGTAGTATCTCCTGACAGCGGCGGAAGTCGTTCTTTTTCCTGCTGATAGCGAAGACAGCACTAGGAAGTGTTCCTCACAGGGCTTGAAATAAAAGAAATATGGGCAGTCTAAGGAGGGTAGACGGTAGGGAGTTTCTTAGTACGTGGTGGCCGTAGAACTGTTAATCGTTTAAGTATATTTTAGGTATTTATTAATAGTTATTTTCTTATTGTATCAAATTTATATACATTTTAATATAATAATTAAATCTATACTAATATTATAAAGAGGCAGAGTTTGTTTGTTTCTTTCTTTAAACTCGCTAATCTTGGGAACTACTAATCCAATTTAAAAAAATCTTTTTGCATTAGATAGCCCGTTTATTGAGGAAAGCTATAGGCTATATATAATTATCATGCTACTACTCAATGAAGCGTAGCAGTAATCATAAATGTCAAAAAATCTGGCCAACGGGAAAGAAGAGTTTTTTTTTGTATTTTGAACGCAGGCAGTAATTTCAATAATTTACAGTAATATTATCTATCTTAAATATTCAATTGAGGGATGGGGATTAAATTTTTTCTTTATTATTATAAAAATTATACCTGATAACATCAATTATTTTATACTTTCCTCTGATGTAAAGATATACAAAGATTAATATTTTTTAATACGATTTGCGTCATTACGTTTCTAGATAGTGTTAGCGGAAATGCATACAATTACATTATTTTATTAATAGCATTTTAATGATAAGTAGTATTTTAATGATAGCAATGTTATTTTTATTAATATAATAGTACTTTGATATAATTCAATAGACAAATGTCCGTAACATTTGAACAGACAGAACAGACAAACAAATATCTATTACCATTAAACTAGTAGTATATTTTTTTTTTATGAGATTCAGTGACAAACGAGCAGACAGACCACCTGATGGAAAGTAGTAACTGTCGCCCATAACACCTACGGTTCATGCACTTAAGTTTTATGTAACAAAACTGCAGAACCACAGGTGCGTTGTCACTGTGAGGACTAAGATGATATGCCTCTTGCCTGTAATTGCGCTGGCTACCTTATCCTTCAAACCGGAACACAACAATGCAATCATTGTTGCTTGGCGGCAGAAATAGATAAGGGGGTGGTACCCATCCAGTCGGACTCCTCAGGCTTGACAGAGTCCTACCACCGGTAAAAGTAATATGACTTTTACTGTATATATGTAGTATATTCACTTCGATGATCGATTACGAACGCTAAAATAAGTAGGTATTATGCGTAGAAATTTGCAATAAAGAATGACATTAAACCTTATTCTATGCTTCCCCATACAAACTTTCATTCCTATTTTTACCCCCTTAAGAGATGATTTACGGGATAAGAAGTATTGTATGTTCATCCCAGGGTCTCAAACTATCTTCTTACCAAATTTCATCTAAATCGGTTCAGTAGATCCAGAGATTACTCCCTACAACCTCACAAACTCACAAACTTTATAATATAAGTATAGATTGATCTACATTTAGATTACAATAATATTATACATTATATACATGTAAATATAAGGTCCAATTTGGTGCAGGGTAGGTATGGGTAAATAACCGCGCAAATTGTTATCTTGTGAAACGAGACGTGTGATTCGAGCAACGACGCGTGATCGCCGCAACTGCGGTACGGAACGCTCTTCAGAGGATAGTGATGAAATGTATCGAATTGAAACGATGTCGATAGATTTTATCACTGTATTAAAAGTAATATTTATAATAATGATCGAATGTTCAGGAAATGATTTTGTGTATAATTATCAGTTTTAGTTAAAAAATGTTTTTTTAAATGTCTTTTGGCTTTAAAATGAGCGTTAGTTTTGATTTTTGTTTTAGTTTTCCTGTCCACGTTGTACAAAATGAATCTATGATAATTGATTTATTTTTCTTAATTATATTTTAATTATCTTCTTCATTTATTTCTTAATAAATAGTTATTTTGCATTTAAATACACGTACGTAGATTTATAATGAAAAAAATATTAACATTAAAACTTAATTATTATTAGGTACTTTTTAAATATTATATAATTTTTTATTATATGCGTTTTATTGATAATTATAATAATTTTTATTATTTATATAATCTAAGTGACGGAAAATATAATTTAAAACACATATTCACCGATAAAAGATTTATCCATCACTAAAATTTATGAAATGTAATTTTCCGACGCGAGCTCGTGAACATTTGTAGCTTTTCCGAGTATTCCGGGAAATTGCGATCTCCGCGCAGTGAAAAATATGAGATCTGCCGCAGTTCGCTTAAATTACAAACACATTTTTATAATAATCTGCACTGCGGTCGTTTTGCTTTGCTCTCCGAAAATTTCGAACAAATATCTACGGTTTTTGAAATAAAGATGGGCTTACATTTCAACCTGTAAAAATGATTTTTAGCTATAGAAATGCATTCTATTTTCAAAAGCATTATTTTTGTTATGAGTGGAACCAGTTCTGTTCATTCTCGTATTTTATGAAAAGCACTTAATATCTTAGTAAATGGAAATCAAATAATGAGTAGATTACATCTATTTTTTATGACCTTTATACGGTCAATTCCTACCTAGTGCAAAGACCAAAGTTATGAATGTATGCCGAGTCATATAGATTTATTAGTAAGAATATTACTTCCTTCTTTTATTATAAACTAGCGTTAGGTACGTTTTCATAGTTAGTATTGATTAAACTGTGTATATGTACATACATAGGTATAGAAAAGTAAGTATCTACTTTAAAAATTTAAAAAAATTATATATATGTATATCCCTTACTTGAGACATGATTCCCCATACAAACTTTTATCGCCCTTTTCACCCCCCTTAAGGGATGATTTCTGGGACAAAAACTATCCTATGTCCTTCTCAGGGTCTCAAACTATCTCTATACCAAATATCATCTAAATCGGTTCAGCGGATTAAGCGTGAAAAGGAGACAGACAGATAGACGGATATTAGTATGGATATGTCTTTTTATATAAAGGTAAATGATAATATAATAATGGCTAGAATGCTACTAAGTACATGCAACATGTGTAGGTAATGTTATAACATCAAGAAAAAAAAATGGGTGGTTTAAGTACAATTCGTTTTTTTACATTCCTGATCTATCTTTAGTGTGATATGGTTTTAATAGGTATACATTGCAAAAACAGATAAAAACGATAATAGTTGCAGAAGTGAATTAACTATGTCAGATTTATTAACGGCCTCCACCAACAAAATTACAAAAAAAAAATGTACATACCATTAAAAACTAATAAAAATAACATAAAAACAAAAATATGTATTAATAAACTTTTAAGCGAAATTAAATCACTTTATAAAAAAATTAATTGTGTAAGCAAAACAAAGAAGGGATGATCGACACCAATAATGTAAGGCATTACGAGTATATAAGGAGATAATAATTGATATGTAGTGAATGGATAAGTGTGGGTTGTGTGACTAAGAGAGTGAGAGAGAAGCCAATTTGTAAGTTTTATTTTACACTAGCGGCTCACCCTAGCTTCGCTCGGGTTCGTCTCTATAAAAACAAAAACAAATCTATCTTACGGGAATCATACATTTTTCCGGGATAAAAAGTAGTATAAAATGTGCTATTCCAGACTATAATCTAACTCTTTGCTAAATTTCATCCAGATCCGTTCCGCCGTTCTGGTGTGATTGAATAGGTAACAAACATCCAAACATATAAAATTTCACATTTATAATATTTGTAAGTTTTTTTTAGTGTAAGTGGGTATATATATATTTGTGGGTATTTATATATATTTTTAGAGTAAAAAGTCTTTTCTATATCTTTTTAGAGTACAAAAATTAGTAATGATATTATTTCTATTCAATCTTTAAAAATTATATATGTCGCATACATTGAAGTAACTCTTTAATACAATACACTGCCTACAATGAATCCAAAGAAAAAACAAGTACATATATATGTAGTACTAAAGAAAAAGACAGGGATAGATGATTTTAATTTTCTTTATATATTATACATATCTCAAAACTGACCCCTGTATAATATGTTCAATTCGCATCCTTCACTGGGCAGTACATCGATGAGTGATTGCGAACATGTGGTGTTCATCGGCACCCTTGATAGGGTTGTTAGTTTGAAATCATCACTTGAGATTTAAATGGAATAACTTTTAGCTGCTGATATATCCTCTTTGCTTATCTAAGATTATTTTTCCTAGATTTATATGAACATTTGATTTTTTTTAATGAAACCGTAAATAAAAACCTTATAATGTACATACATTATAAAATTATCTAAGATTTTTAGATTCATTATGTGTGCTAATATAAATTAATACTTATCAATAATATTTAAAATAGTTTTCCCAAATATGATTGATCTTTGACAGTTTTGTCAGGATTACATTGCAGTGTAATTGATTAAAAACACAGTTTAATCCTGTTGACATATTCATTAAAAGCGTCTATAAAATGCTGTCGTAGTTCAAGTACTAAATCATACCTAAGGACAAATTGAGCATACAACCCTAAGATGAGGGTTGCTAAGATAATTATCTTTTTTACCGAACGCACCCAACGCAGTTTTAATACCGTGATAAATGCGGAAGGCTTGCCGGTGACGCGTAAGGAGGGTTTCACTTAGCTTTGATTAATACTTACTTGTTAGTTGTTACATCACTTGTTGCAACAGATGCTTTTTATATTTTTCGTACAATTTTCTTCACATTTTTGGGGATCGCTTTAATTTCACACGCGATTAGACGCACCTTGTTTTGTTGACTGCGTTATTAGATAAAGATTTCTTCCCTCCGTTGGTGTTTCTTTATTTATAAATTATAGCATTTCACACAATAAAATCTCAATTACTTCAAGATGTTATTCGTTTATTACCTATGGATTTTAAGTAAAAGTCTTATTAGTTGTGACTTTAACTTTGTTTAAGCTGACAAGTAGGTAAATTATTACAGACGGTGTCTAATTATGATTTTTTAGACGCCTATACGTCTAGGACGTAGGTATATCTTTTCCGAGACAAGTTTGCTATATAGCATTCTAACAGTGACAACCAAAAACAAATTAGTTTATTTGAAACTTTGATACGTTTTGACGGTTTGTATGGAATAAATAGACTATATATACACAGGTATGATAAATTTTATATCCCTTACTTGAGAAATGATTGATTCCTCAAACAAACTTCCACCCCTAAAAACTATCCTATGTTCTTCCTAGGGTCTCAAATTATCTCCACACCAATTTTCATCTAAATCAGTTCAGCCGTTTAGTCGTGAAAAGGTGTTACCTTTACTTATTACTTAACAAACAAACAAATACTTTTACATTTATAATATTATTATGGATGTCAAATATTCGCCTAAATCTAAGAAAGTACCTAGGTTTTATAGGTAGAAGTTATTTCGCTTAGGTGAACGTTAATCTGAATAGAAAACTAACATTGATGTATCTTGATCATGCGA
Organism: Argynnis bischoffii washingtonia; assembly: GCA_033884665.1. Classification (NCBI taxonomy): domain Eukaryota; kingdom Metazoa; phylum Arthropoda; class Insecta; order Lepidoptera; family Nymphalidae; genus Argynnis; species Argynnis bischoffii. The sequence goes on along the minus strand of CM066624.1, from coordinate 8,546,625 downwards.
TGCCAGCAATAAATCAATGTGAAAAACCATAAATTACCATCAAGTATAAACATAAAGCTCTTTATCATGAAAATACACATCTTCGTAAAATATTACCTCTCTATTATGACTCAATTGACTATCAGCAAACAATACTGAAAACAATACGATTATTGAATTGATTCTTATATCATAGTACTAAGTTCATAAATCGCTTGTACTATTTCGTTTTACTTAGGACTTTATGATGTATATAGTAATATGAAGTGCTCGATAAAAATTGTAGGTTAGAACCCCTCGTTTTCATAACGAGTAAAGAAAGCCCTTTGTTTATATTTATCATGTGGATAAATTATCTTTAGTTGGAAAAAGTTTTTCTATAATGTGCGTACATTTTTAGATAAATATTTTCTAATTGATTTCAAATTGTTATCGATAGTAACTTAGCGAATCGATGTGCGCGTTTCATGCAAAAAGTAACTGAACCGATTTTAACAAAATTTTGTGTAGTGATAACTTATTAACCTTACTGCAGGAAAATCTCACATTCCCACGGGAATACACAAAAACTAGTTTTTTAAGTTCTTAGAAATTTACATGTTTAATGCTAGCTAAGCCTTAAGAGATAGGTACATCAAAACAATGAAATATAGGAAATTGTAGGTCTTAATAAGGCCTATAGAAAAATCTATGACAAAACTTTCTCCTAAAGTATACTCGCTACAATAACTATTCTTATCTAGGTATATAAAATGTACCTAGGGTGCCACCCGAGCGAAGCGAGGGCAAGTCACTAGTTTAACAATAAATTATAAGTTTTCTTTACGGAAAAAGTAGTTTGAGAAATTTTATTAAAAATTCTTTAGGGTTTTTTAAATATTTTGTTCATGCTAGGCAAAATAAATATTTAAGTCGAATTGAGAATTTCCTTTTTATTTTAAAGTCGGTTGAAAAAATGCTGCAGTCTCAAACGTTAATAATTTAAAAACGTATGTTTCCAATTGTGACATGATAAATATCCTCAACGATATGAAAATTAAATTATTAGGGTGGTCAATGATAAATGTCCAAGCTGACGATCTGACGCGGACTAATAGTGCCATCTATTGCGAAGCCGCGGTGTCCAGTTATGTCAGTGCGTGCTGCTACCGCAAGATGACGCTGAATGATAATACTATGTTTACTATAATTTATATTTTATTGTTTGTATTTTTATTTGTCTATGTCGTAAATAATGGAGAAAAATATTTGGAATAAATAATTATGAAAAATATATGAATTAAATAATTTTGTGTCATGTAAATTTTAAATATTTTATCATTTTATTTTAAAATATTGAATAAAACTTTGATTTATTTTTATATATTCTATAATCATAAAAATTACTTTAATTTTTACGTATGAATAATAATAATTTTACTTCTTGTATACGATATTCGAAGAAGTTCTGTAAGGAACTACTAGATGGCGCTTACAAGGTTATGTATGAAAATCTAAAAAGCTTTTGGCTAATAACACAACAAGTTATCGTAGGAACATAATATTATGCAGTCGGAGATATACATGTTCAGTTTTATAGGATTTTTTATTTTTAAAAATATTTTTTTGATTTACAGCTTTTTAGTTTTGGTTAGTTAAACATATTTAGTTTTATTTAATAATTTCTTGTCCTAAATTACTTATAGACATATAAGTTATGTTTTTGTAATCGCCTCTTAAAAACTTATATTTTGATACGCCACTCGATTGAATAGGACGATTTTTTTTTTCACTATTTTGATTTTTAACGATCCTACACAAACACATAAACCTCCTTTGGGCTTCACGGCAGTCGGGTAAAAAACAAAAATAATATTTTGTTTAGGGAATATTTGAAACTTTATTAAAGATTTAAATGAAGATAATATGGGCAATTAAAATGAATTTTATGTCACATTTATCATTTTGTTTATTAAATTTTATTTTAGTAAATCTTATATAGAAGGTTTTTAATGAATATATCTATATCTAATACAGAATATTAAAAGTTATAATTATTTAACGTTTTTCTTTTATATTTGTTTAGGTTCTTGGAAAAAATGGTGTCCGAGGATGGTTGGATGGCACCACGGAGAAGTCCAACTGGCTAAAATACGTCCGATCAACGACATACCCTCACGATGTGAATGTTCAACATTTGCTGCTCGCTGGACAAGTATGAGAATTTTAATGCTTATTTTACACGAAAAGTTTTATTTCAATTTATTTAATATGTTTATATTACAATTAATATCTTATGAATGCTAAAAATAGTGTACGAATTTACCGTGATTTTCATACCATTACCTTAAATTATAAAAATAGAGTTTGAATTTATATTTTACTAGAGTTTTACCTTGGCTTTGCTCGGGTATGTCTCTCCGCTACAAAAATAAAAAAAAAACGTCCAAAGAACATACTTTTTTTGGGTCAGAAATTTTTGCAGGCGTATACAGGATAACCCACCCGAGTTTCATAATAATCAGATCAATGGTTTAGGAATGCATAGAAGACAAACATACAAACATTCATTTTTATTAACATAGATAAATAAATAGAAAATTACAATATTAAACAAACTGTCTATTTAAAAATCTGAGCATCATGCCTTCTAATGATTCAAAGAAAGGTTCAAATCAGTGAAAGAGTAACATTTTCATCGCACACATAAAATATACTGTAAGCAAACATAAATAATTACGACTGAACATATAAAAATCAACATTCAACCACAAGTACGTAACCGACGAATCACAACCCTCATCTTAGCAACCCCAATAAATATGGAGCATTCGCAAGTTCCGGTGACAGAAAATCGTTGAACAGTTGTCGCTTCCGGTCAGGCAACAGATGTGATTAGATCCCCCAGGTTAAATACCGTTTGATATTTTGACCCCATAAAGCCATATTGTTTTATTGATAAAAATATGGAGTCTTAATAGAGCTGAGATTTCCAGAATGATCGTTTTTGAAATAGTTTTCTTGTATAGCTATGTACAAGTACAAGGTACTGTACTGTGTACTGTATGCAAATTATATTAAATCCAATATATCCAATAGATAATACTTCAAAAAGGAGGAGGATACCTACATAAATAGTCTGTTATCTGTATTTGTTTTGTGGGCATATTCACATATTACACGATATGTTCACCTATTTATTATAAATGGATCATCATAGCAATTTTTTTTATAAAGGGGTTAATTTTATACCAAAAGGGTCTCTCTCATATAAATAAAAAAGACTACCTGAGCGATATAGGCAGTGATAGCCCAGTGGTCACGCGCTCGCTTGGGAAACCGAGTGAAGCGGGTTCAAATCCTGGGTCTCGCACCTCTGATATTTTCATGTGCGAATCATTTCTAACTTGATTACCACTTGCCTTACGGTGAAGGAAAACATTGTGAGGAAACCTGCATGTCTGAGAGAACCTAGTAAGTTTTCGAAAGACATGTGAAGTCTGCCAATCCGCACTTGGCCAGCGTGGTGGACTATGGCCTGATTCCCCTCGTCTTGAAGGGAGGCCCATGCCCAGCAGTGGGACATTAAAAAGGGCTGAATACATACAATACACATACATACACCTGAGCGAATGAAATATTTAGTTTTAAGTAATTTTAAAGTCGGTATACTTTTTTAGTTATCAAATGCTTGTATTAGAAATCTTTTTATTTCTACTTACTTTCATTTTTATAAGTTGCTTTATTAACACTAAACATTATAAAGGGGTTCAATATATAATAAAAAAAACTTAAAATTATTTTCATGTGGTAAGGAAGACAAGGAAAAAACAATAAGTTTTATTCACTCACAGTATTTAATTACGCTGTTAATTTTGTAACTAATTACACTATTAATGTCTGAAAGTGCCTTATATCGCCTTTATATTTTTCAGATTTGGTATAAAGTGACTCGGGACATCCCCCAGGGCCAGGAGTTGCTTTTAGGGCCGCGTACAGCGCTGCCTTTACAAGATGTCTTCACTGCTAACAGTGGTAAGTTTTTAATTTTCATGTTACTTAATTTAATTATTCTTAAGTTTTAATAACAACCATAATAAATGTCGTCGATAATAAATAACCTGTATCCAGGACATAAGCTCGAATTGTAACATTTCTAAATTTCAATTGAATTCGGTAAGCCTTTACAGGGTGAAGAAGTAACAAACACTCCCCAAATTTTCTCATTTTTAAAATTATTTTGAAGTAATTAGGTATCATTCTTACCTTTTTTTCACCACACTTGAACGAACGAATGTATGTGTAACGAACGAATGTAATGTACCTATTGGTAATTGTAATAATTGATTGACAGTCATTATTTTCAAATTATAATAACTCATAATCAATAAATTCATTAGAATATGAATACAAACAATTAAAGACTGTTGCTTGTAGTAAAATTATTTTCGTGCAACGTACATATTCTGTGAAGACATAGGCATACTGTATACTGATGTCCTGCTTCTTTCGTTTTTTTAAAAACTTTGGACATTTTAACATTGAACCTAATGATTTTAAAAATATACAAGTCACTTTATGTTTATTGTCCGGCTAACATTTTATTAAGATTACATGGACGTAGGGCTTACATATTAATTTTAATATTGCAACGCTATTAGAATATAAGTTGAATCACTGTTCCGTCACACTTCGCTAGGTTCAGTTAATTGGAGTCACCTGCACTACACGTGTGACTTTGCCCTCGTATGTACATGCTGTTTTATATTCAAAAATAACGCTTATATTAATCATACATATTAAAATATCTAATATCGTCTGTCAGTAAATTAGTAGGAGCTTAAAAATTAAATATTCCTAGATTAATTTACTTAAAAAAAAACTAAATAAAATCGAGGCTACCACAAGATTATTAAAATATAGCCTACAACCAAGCTAAATACCTAATACAGAAATGAAAATTTAAGCATATTCAGAGAACTGTAATATTAAAAACGATTTGTCTTTCCGTTTCATTATTTTTTTTTATTTAAACAGTATGAATAAATAGGGATATTCATAATCCAGACAACGTTAACCCGATCATACTGTATGTGTAAAAAGTCATAGGGCACGAGCACACGGTGGCACGCGCACATGCGATATTTAATTTAGATAAATCGCGACGTGCGACGGCCGATGTGAAAAATCACGCATATGTTATATTAACATAAGAGGGGTGAGCTTAGATAGTATTTTGCTGGAAATGATAATAATTTTCTAGTAAAGGCTTAAATTTTTATTGAATATTACTATAAACCATATTATTAGTCGTTTAATTAAACATTATCTTAAAATACTGTAATTTTTCAAGCTCTATTATTTTTTTGTTCATATCTTGTATATTTAGGACACAAATCACAATAATATTATAAAAGCGAAAATTTCTTTGTGAGTGTGCTTGTTTTTTCTTCACGCTGTAACATCTTTACAAATTCATATTATGCTATTTTCAACATACATAACAACCTCGCGAGCGTGTATACGAGCAAAACTAGTTTAAAAAATATTTTTTTAATTTATATTACTGAAAAAAAAAACATTTTAGTAATTTACGTAAATTGTCGCATCTAGTACACTGTATCGTCATGAAATCAGGGTCTTCAAAGCTTCCTGTACAGGCTTCCGGTCGACGGCGACGCAGCCGGCATAGTTAGTGATTTATGCTATTCGAATTGTCCATAATTACAAGCTTCAAATAAAATTATTCACCTTTTGACTTACGTGACTTTGATATCTTTGACGGGTCGAATTATATCATTAGCTGCGTAAGTATATATATCTACATCAATATATAAAAGCGACATACTCGTATATATCAGTTTTATGCAAGTTATGCTAATAGTAAATAAAGAAATTATTCGCTCAAATAAATAAAATGTCCATTTACACAAATCACCCACAATTTTGTGCACCCACATTTATGGCTGAATAAATATCAGCTATATTACAACATTGCTACACGATTCCACAATGACTCTTAAATATTATCCCTAATTAGAATCGATTTGCAGTGGCTCCATTCAAGCATTTGTCATAATGCTCCGGGCGCTCTTGCACAAGACATGATTGATGAGGACCATAAGAGAGGCCACCTATAGCTCTTTTCATTCAATAATTCGATAACACAAACTTTTGCTAAAGGATTAATAAATTCAACGTCATCTGTTGAAGATAAATGCCTACGATGCTCGGAAAGTAAAAGCTTGACTGACAGATTTTTGATAACCAATGATTGATCTTTGTTTTTATGAGCAATTTGCGTATATCTATTTATGTATTGAGCAGTCTTTGAATATGTTAAACCTGTTTCCAATGCATATTTATTATGAAAACAGAATTTATTATTAAAATCGATTTATTTAGTTTTCTATTCTCACTATACACTATACACATGTACTCTTCTCGTATCGACGATCATAAATAAAACAGAGATGTATGTTAATAATTATGTAAAATATCAAATATAATAATCTGGTAGCCGTCAATCGTAATAACAATAATGTAAATTTAACCCTTTATTAGTCCTTTTTTTTGAAATTGGCCGCGTGCATTCGTGCGAGTAATGAATGAGTGTCGCGCGCGCTGACATTTGTCATCGCGCAATTGTCGCGCAGATTAAAATTGATGACGTTGCTTTGTCCGACGCCGCGCATGCGCTATTGTTATGTGTAGAAGTATATTATCACGCTGTAGATTTGAAATCTCTTTCAAAATCTGATAAGAAATAATACATGTTTATATATTAGAAACCACGATCTATAATATTGATATCAATCTGATATGGATAAATATTAAAATTTATGTATGTAACGTTCAAAATCTTAAAAAAAAGTATTTTTTAATGATATTTTACATGATTAAAAGTGTGAATTATTAATATCAATCTAATTTATTTTTAAATTAAATCGTACTTAAGTGAGGTGTTTTTTCATCAATTATCAAATTTTACTGTTACACAATAAAGTAAATTTCATGGTAAGAAATTTTGTGATCATTTGCGCAAAGGTCCAAATTTTAACAAATGCAACGATTCCCCCACAAATTGAATGATTAATCAAAAAATTAACCAACTACAATAGTCTCACCCTCCATTAAACCGACTACAATCGCTCAGCGTCCCACATCGCGTATTTATTTAACAATCAAATAAATATTACGGACAATAAAATAGAAATATTTCAATTTAATATTCCCGCCCCCGGTGAAGGGTTAAATCTGGTACGGGAGCATTTGCCGCGACTTTTTGTTAGGAGATTAATCGCTGCTTTTACTATCTAGATTAAACGCAAAATTTAACAATTTTAATCAACTACAGATAAGAATACAAATAATCCCAATTCATAACGGTTGAATATTTATTATGGTAATACATTATGGTTATACATTTTTTATTAAATATGAACTGAGAAATAATTATTGAAAAAATGAAAAAAATGATCAAATTTAAGATAATGTAAATAACAATTGACTTTTTATAGTTGAGTAACGTCGGGTTACGAAGTTAGTGTAAGTTAATCTGGTTATTATAGATTCAAAACGATATGGCATCCTGTGCAACGGTAAAGGTCCGTTCGCACCGCGGGGAATAACGGCGGCGACGCACCTGACGCGTTCAGATCTGCGCCGCGAGCGGCAAGGGCTTATTGCTTTAACGTTATATGTAATCTGTACTTGTAACTATGGGAAGACTAAAATATTTAAAACTCTAATTAAATTGTCTTTATGATAAAAACCAGTATTATGTTGTTAGGTACTTAAAAGTTGAAGAAAATACGACATAGTAATAACTTGTAATATAAAAATAAATCTGTTTAAATTAAAAAAGAAACAATTTAAAACAGTTAAATCTATAGGAGCTTAAAAAAGCTTTTCAGATTGTAATTTACTTAAAGATTGTTATTTATTGTGCGAATGAAAACTGCAGTGCAGCTTTTGGAATTTTTGAAGGTTAAAAGTTTTTCCCACAGTGAAAGTAACTTGAAGTATAAATACTTAGTTACAACACATTTCATTTCTTTCCATAAGTTACTAGAAACAACAGGTGACGTGTAGGGGAGTGGAATTAATTCAAAAGATCGGTAAGTCACCGTCACGGTTCGCGATTTACGCCATTTGGTGATGTCGTGGGAAAACTTAACGCTCCCTCTAGCTGTAGGCGGTTAATCTAATGAGAGAAAATTGTTATAATCGCTTAAAAATAAGAATCTTATATAACAGTACAATATTTATAAATATATTAACGGTTAGTATGGAATAGGTAGACTATATATTATATGTTAGCCTTCGTCAATAACCGGGCTATTTAAAGCAAAAAGAATTTTTCAAATCATATTAGTAGTTCCTGAGATTAGCGCGTTCAAATAAACAAATTCTGCCTCTTTATAATATTAGTATAGAAGTGATTATCGTAATGTAGCAGTAAAATGGAAGCTAATTATAACGTCTGATTGGAATCGACTTTTGATCTCTAGTTATATTTTTTCTTATTGCAAGAGCAATCATAAAAAAATGATAGCCATATTGTTTATAGTTTAACAATTATAAAAACGTAAGAGGAAATGTATAATCCAGTAAATACGTGGTCTACATAAATAAAATCGATAGTATTTGTCGATTGTCCAGTTTATCGATTTGTACCAATCGCTTAAAATATTTGCTACCCAAGTTACTGTTATAATGCAACAATTATCATTTATGAATTAAAATAAGGAATTCTAAATATTTTTTACATAACAAAAACAATTTACTGAATTCATTCTATCCACGGAGCGAATGAAAAACAGCCTTTCCTGATTCCATCGTCGATTGATTGTTGGTATGACTGGTATTCTTAATGTGCAAATTCTGTAAACTATAAGTATGCGTAATGATTAATTATCGATTTTATTGCTCTCGATATCGAATATGTATTGCTTCCCTATACGTTATATACGGGACAGGTTCATTATTACGCATAGTATACTAGTAACGTACCCTGAATTTACCTTAAGTATAGTACAGACAGTCAGATTTACTAGAAATTCTTATAAGGAAATTACTACTTTTCTAATTAAACGTTTCATTTTTTATAAGAAGAATTGGCTAACAATGTACTGATCTAGATCAACAAAGTTCATACATATTCATAATAAAAGCTTATGATATTTTTAAATAAAATAATAATTATTATAATCGACCTGTAAGGAATGTAGTGCATACAAACAAATAGCAGATAATGCTTGAGATTTTTTACTATTATTATGTCTTAGTCCTTAATTAAGTCCAGACATAGTTGCGTGTCTGACTAAAGAATAACTAAATTTAACTTTATATTGTATTAGAATCTCTAACTAATTATATCTATACATACATATACGTACAATCTACTATCAATCAAAATATTTTAGGCAAAGTTACAATTTGTGGGAAGATAATTTTTTTATAATAATTTAAATAGAATAATTTATGATATTTATATAGAAATTATTCATTTAAAGTATCACAAAATGTGGTGTCACGCATAGATGATTTCCAATGCGAATGGGTCAAGTTTACCCTTGCTAGGGTGGGGGTGGTAATAGTGTACCGACACTTCAGTGTTGTGTTGACATCATATACAGTCCGGTTGACCTCTCACCTTCGTAAATCCGAGTGATTCCGCGGTAAACAAAAGCGTGTGAAATAATTGCCGATAAAAAAAACCGGTGAGTGGCAAAATGCATATACCTTAAAAACTTTTTCAAGAATAAAATCTCTTTGATTCTCTTAGATTTACGCGAATATTTGACATTTTAAATAAAACTATCATGTCTCCTCCGTGATTATGATTTCTGTAAAGCATTCGAAACGTCGTGAACCAAAAATTAAAATAAATCTGCGAAAAAATCCGAAAAAACAGTTTTATTTAAAATATATACTATTTTAAATATTTTTCATTATTTAAATATACCTAAGGTTAAATAAATAATGACAATATTTTACATAAAGTTTTTGTCTAAGTAGATTTTTTAATATAAAACGTTGTCTCATTGCTCTACATTATGATTTATTATTTATTTTGTTCCTAGTTCATTTTATTACGATGATATCACTATCCTTGCGGGCTTATCACGGATGCGGGCTCGTTAGACAATGCTTTAGGCGTGGTTTCACTTGTCGTGACTTGAATTAATTCTGCATGTGTCAATGTTTCATACTTCCGACGCCCGCTCGTGATCTTCAAATCATGTAAGACGTTGGCGGGATGATGTCTTTGTCCTATATAGCCAATTAGGCTGGACGTTATTCTTACATTAATTTAAAAAAAAACATATTAAATTCACTATATTATACTTTATAGTTTCTTATTAATGCATCACAAAATTATTTAATATAAATAATTAAATATTATAAACGCCAAAGTTTGTTAGGATAGATAGAACGATGGATGGATGTTTGTTACTCTTTCACGCAAAAACTACTAAATAGATTGTGATGAAACTTTACAGTAATAGGTATAGCTTATACAAGAGAGTAACACATAGGCTATAATTTATAAAGATATAGTAGTATATTATTGAAATACTCCACCCGGGAGCCATAGGAAAACTCTAGTCTACTATAAAAGGATAATTAAGAAAGAAAAATCTTTTTTTTATACTTTCCCAAACTTTTGAATTTTCAAATGCTTGAAAACATATATTTATTTAAAACCTATCGCAACTCCACATAAGTATAAAGCCCAATCGATACTAAGTAATCGTAGCTACAGCTTTCTAAATGGAACACATAATAAAACAAATTAATTCGTGTCAGGATGCAACATAGGTTGTCAGCGAAGGTTTATGCATCCTGTTATGAAAGTCTTCTATTAATTGCTGCTCTCCTGGTACCAGCTTGATTTACATGACGTTATTGGCTATGGAATAGATAAAATCTAGATTTAGATTGTGTTTTTGCATAATAAAATATTCCTTATCTTTACAAGTCAATATCGACAGAGCTTTACTTTTAAAAATAAAAAAAATATATTGGGAATTAGGGATGATTTTTAAATAATTACTTTTATTATTATTCAGTACAACCATATAATTTATTTAATATATGTTTTACATGTTTCTGAAGTTATATTTTATTCTATACATAGCTTTTATATGTATGTAATATTGAGAAATATTATCTCCAAACCCGGTTATAAAACTATATTCTAATGAATGTAAAATATTATTATAAATAATAACTCTTGTCTTAACCATCGTATATTTCGCATATTTTTAGGGTTTCGTATAAAAAAGGCAATAACAAATTTTGTAATTTTGTCATAACATGTCCGTATGTCAAAACCATTTAACAATTTTGAGAATATTTAATTTATATTACAGGTCGTGACAGCGCTAATCTAAGCTCGTCCAACTCACAGCCTCTAACGGAAGACGAAGAGAGAGAAGATACTGAACCCCGCTGTTCTTTTTGCGACGCACCTTATCCTAACATTGATGCGTAAGTGAAATTTTATTATTTTATTTAGTTATTGTATTAAAAAAAAATGGTTTTCTTCGCTAATTCCGAACGAGAGTCTGTTGTTTTAAATTATAGCTCATTATATTTTAGTCTTTTAAACTTCAGTTAAACGTGTTAAAACTTTTATATGTATGTAACATAACATAACATCTGCGTATTTTTACATATTACCATACCTTATTGTTATTGAAAACAATATTAGATTTTTCTCTTATTCAATATCGTTACATACTAAGATCGACCAAAATTAAGGCTTTGAGGCTTTCTAGTTAGTAAAACTAACATAAATTAATTCAATAAATACTTAAACAAAGATAAATAACAGCAATTTGATGCATATCACGTCTACTAAACCTTATTTATCAATAATAAATGTGTCTTATTAGAATAAAATGCATCATAATTATTATAATAATATGTAACAATACAGATCCGGCAGATTAAATACAAATTATTCATTCGTAGCCTTATCTCAAGCATGCGTCCAATAAGCCTAAGAAGCAGAAGTCAATCAATTTCAAACGTCTTCGAAACCATTAACCCGCGATCATTTACTATTTGGTCATCCGAAGTCTGTGTGAGATTTATTTCTTGGAGATGTGCTCTATTGATAACACGTCGATAACTTGCTTCAGGCACGCGACGTCGCAACATCATTTTTTAAAGTTGTTACACAAACAAAAATACTACGTAATAAATTAGTCTTTATTTCTTTTAATTTTTACTGAATGCACGAACTTTGATACAATCTTAATGCACTATTTAATTTAATTAACTTATCTTTTTCGAGTAATTATTTTGACGTTTTTATCTAGCCATCTTTTTCAACAATAGACTGTCTTAAACTAGTTACAAATATAAACAATATATGATTATATTTTTAATATTAAAATCGATTTAATGTACCTACGTTTTAAACAGAAATAGGTAGTTATTAGCAAGCGTTAGCAATGTAAATTTATTTTTTTTTCCTGAATTTTTCCGATGGATTCATACTTATTCTGCTTTTCGGTGCGGATACAAATCCAAATAATCAAAGATCATAAAAATCAGTCCAGCCGTTCTTGAGTTATAAATGGTGCAAATAACCCGGCTTTATTTTATATAGATTTATGAAAGCTAATCAGAGCTAAGGGATAGATACATATGAAACGTCGATTGGCATACAAGTATAATACTTTATAGAGGAAAGCACAACTTTCGCCTTCAGGTGATTTTAATGTAAATTGTACTGTATATTTTTGTTATTTCCTATTTATCATTAAAAGCCTAGTTAGAAGTACGTTAAAAACAAATAAGAAGATTTGTTTATATATGTATTTCCTGGTTAGTTATAAATGAAGTTAACATGCATTATAGCAAAAAGGTCGATCCACTGAGTTTGCTTCATCTAGTCTTCTGTGAATTAAGGTGTAGTTTTCAAAGTTTTTGACTATGGCTATAAAAATATTAATATAAACTAGAATAAACTGAATAAATTTTGGTCATAAATGAAACGAATTGTTTAATGAATATTTAGGACAAACAAATAAAACAATACTATTTAATTTTGTAACAAGCGACGGACGCTTATAATGGCGTGTGTCATCACATTCTACTGATACGAAGCGCTATCGAGACTCGTCAATAATGCAAAGATCTAGATTATCGACATGCACCGTTTTAATGTATCCTTGCTGTTATCATGCCATCACTATTTAATAATAATCTGTTGGAAAACTTTTAAGGCCATTTAGGTGTTAATGCGTATTGACTATTGAAACACGTAAGTATTCTAAATTCACGTTTAAAATAATACAATATAAAAAAAATAAATAAATGTGTTATATATGTGCTACCGGTGGTTGGACTCTGTCAAGCCTGAGGAGTCCGACTGGATGGGTACCACCCCTTATCTATTTCTGCCGCCAAGCAACAATGATTGCATTGTTGTGTTCCGGTTTGAAGGATAAGGTAGCCAGCGCAATTACAGGCAAGAGGCATATCATCTTAGTCCTCACAGTGACAACGCACCTGCGGCTCTGTATTTTTGTTATCTAAAACCTAAGTGCATGAACTGTAGGTGTTATGGGCGACAGGTACTGCTTTCCATCAGGTGGTCTGTCTGCTCGTTTGTCACTGAATCTTATATATATATAAAAAAATATATTCTTTTATATTAGTAGCATATGTAATTAATGAAACAAATTAAAAAAAAAATTGGAGGATAAATGAAGTTCAATCGAGTTTTGTAATTTTTTACAAAAGAAAATGAAATTTATGAAATCGATTTCTTTATAATAAAATCAATGTCTAAAAAAATATGGTTTAACTGAGCACACTATTTTGTCGACGATTACTAAATCTTTTCATATATTAAAAACAGGATTTTCCTAAACAAAATTTCATCACATCTTGATACAAATGGAATGTCGTGTTACATATACTATAGAAATATGTAACATGCACCAATATTAGAAAGTTTTTAGTAAGCAGTATTTTCTAGCCTCACACAAATATAAAAAAAAAAACATCAAAATAATTAATTCAGTCTCTCTTTAAAGTCGATACTCTATATAATTTACTAGCGACTTATCCTCGCTTCGCTTGGGTGTGTCCCGAGGTACGATTTTATCCACAATTTCATGAGTTTAATTTTTTTGCTCGGAACCCTGACTCTTTTTTAAAATAAAAGTAGCCTAGCCTAAGGTTGTTAGGCTATCTACTAGTGAAAGTTCTATCAAAATCGGTCCAGCCGTTTCGGAGATTAGCTGGAGAAAAAGACAGACGGACAAAAATTTTAAAATTGTTTTTCTTATCGTATCCTATATATTTTCGTATGCATTTAGTAAAAAGCTGTTATTTTTACTTCATAAAACCTCTTAATTTCATATGCTCTCTAAAGTTATGTCTCATATATTAATAATCTAATAAATTAATTTAAATATATGCTAACATCTTAGTTGATTTTTATGTTATAGATATTTACTTATGATTTATCGTTCAATAATATAAATTGTCATAATTTGTTGTCAATCGCTAGAGCGCAAGGTTGTGTTGTATTATTTGCTTTGTAAAATCTGTTTTGATTGTTATTACTAACGTTAATAGTCTACAATGGATTATTAAAATGTAAACTCGGGCGTCGGTAGTATGTCATTAGCCAGCTGGGCCAATAAAATGTTACGTTTTAATTACTTTTAACCAAAAACCTTATCCTTCAACTTTAAAATTACTTGAAAGTATTGTTTTACTCAGAGGTGAAGGTGTTTTTTTTTATATTTAGATGAGACCATCCTTGTTAACTTATTCATTTAAAAAGTATTTTGAAAATCGATTCGCGTGGATATCGCGTAACATACATACAAACAATACAGTCGAATTGAGCACCTCCTTCGTTTAAGTCAGTTAATTAAAACTCACTTTATTACTTCTATTTTTGGTTTTTATAATATAGATTCTATAAAGGAGATAAAGTTGTGATATATAAAAATGTGTAAGAAAGGTTGATACTAAAGTTCATCAAGTCAATCAATCAATACTCAGTTAATCAAATCTGAATTCATTAAAATAATTATAGATGTTTTTTATTAATAGCATATTTTATCATTAAATGACTTACATTTTGTAGATTTTATCGATACTTTTACTTTAAATGATTTAACTAAGCTACATTTTAATACTTCTCTTAGTACCAGTGGCGTATGTGGGTGGAGTTAAATGGCTTGGCTTCAAATGAAAGTTGTTCATTGGATGTTATCAATCCAAGAACACGCAGATCGATTCTACGATCAGCATCCTATAATGACTATTCTCTTGTATGTCCGAACCTAATTTACATCTGAACGCAGTTGGCTGATTTATTCAAACTTACTTTACATTAATTTGTGATATAAAGTAAAAATACAAAATTAATTAGGATTGAAATAAAGACTTTAACACCTTCTGGATAAATTCTAAGAAAATAATTGTTAACCGGACCACCGGTGGCTCAGCAGTCATTGACAGGTTAACGAGAGCTTAAATTTTAACATACCTATGACGCAAACTAACGTCATTTTCAAAGCCTCCGGCTATCGCCATACAGAAAACTATAGCAATCAAAATTTGGTGTGAGTTTTATTATAACGTGTTTTCCTGTAGAAATGAGATATATTTCCGCGGTTATAAATGGCTATTTTCACTATACAGCCCTCTAATTATCCCCATAAAACTTTAAGATTTATAATATTAATAAGTAACATGCTCGTTTGGATAAACGAATGAAGCGGGTTCGAATCCCGGGTCTCGCACCTCTGATATACGCGAATCATTTCCAACATGAAGACCATTTGTCTTACGGTGAGGGAAAACATTATGTGGAAACTTGCATGTCCAATGGAACCTAGCAAGTTTTCGAAAGACACATTCGCACTTGACCAGCGTAGTGGACTACGTACTTATTGAGGGGAAGCCCGTGCCTAGCCTTAGGACGTTAAAAAGTGGCTGAATACACACATGAATTAGTAGTATAGAAATATAAAATTATATTTTCATATCACTATTTTGTCTGAATGAAGGATACCACATACATATTCTATTATATAGCTCTAAAAAAGCAATTTAAATGAAAACACCAAACTCTACTATCGGTTCTATTTATTTAAACTGATCATTACTAGAACAAAAATGAGCCAATACAAATATTTTAACTCTTTACGCAATACACTATTAAGAGGAACACAATTGGTATCTGTCCAAACGTTTACTTGGATGTTCTTAGGTTGTAAGTAATAAAAACATCTGCTGAAGATCGCTAGGTCAGATACAGATGCGTGCCCGGGGCTATAGCGCTACATTTTGTACCCGTCATGACGTTGTTAAGCTTCCAACTGAGTAATCTATCTACGCTTGTAATAAGAGCCAGCGAATTTAAATGCTAATTTTATAAATTTCCATACCTCATTTTATCTGTGGTAATTACAATATTACTTGAAATTAAAAACTAGTACCTACAATTGCTTGCACATGCAAATATGAATAATTTTTATCTTTCTAAATTGACTTTTATCTAGTCTAGGTATCCTAAAAATATATTAGGCGTATAATTTAAGTGCTATTAATTAGTGATTGCTATTAATTAGCACTTTTAAATTGTATTTAATAAATATTTAATTGATATTAATTAGCTCTATTTATCTCATGTATACGTATGTGCTTGAACGTGTATGATATAAGTTTACTTAAACCAATCACTTATCAGTTGATGAATGAATGAAGATAATCTCTGGGGAAATATTTGCAATAAGTAAATGGTAGCAAGCTGTTAAACTAACCTATTTACTGTTGCTCTTTCGATTGCTTAGTGTAGGACCAAACTACGCAATCGACGAGTTACATGTAAGCGATAGAACCATTACTGACGTTAGATTTTATTTCTAAGATTAATTAAAAGATACGGCGGGCGGTCGGCCGAGAGTGAAAACGCTCTGCCTTATCATATTGACAAGTAAGAGACTATCGTACATGCGATGTCGAACGGCCTTTCTCTAAAGCCTTCAATAAATATATATCTACACGACCGGCAATGTAATTTGGTCAATTAAAATGTATCTTATGTAATATGTAACAGGTGTAATGTTTCAAGTAGCTAGAGGCGGCAGGGGTTGCGTGCGGTGAACCAGTTAAGAGTCACAGTTACTAAAATCGTTCTCGCAAATAATCCGTTAGTGACGAGTGTCGGAATAGAGTTTTAAAAGGCGTTTGATTTCTCTTAAGTTTATACAGTATGAATAAAAAATGATGGCTGTAATTGTGCTTATAGTATTGGTTGAACATGAACATGTAGGATTTATAGCAAAAATGAATTGGAACATTCGCTGTGTGGAACTTAAACACGTTTGAATTATGTATGGGCTGAGTGGCTATAAGTTGTCTGCGTAGGCGATCTTGGGTCTAGATATAGATATTATTTTGTCTTCCTGTACTGGCATCCGAGTCGTCGTTTAATGCAACTTTACCGATACCAGTTCGTTAGGCTTACCATTTCACTTTCTATTATGGTTATTGAAGGAATTAGATGCATTGAAATGACTTACTTCGTACGCATTTACTTAAGCATACCGTAACTTAAAGTAGGTATACACAGAGTTTTATAATAGAAATATAATGTTAAATAACACAAAAATAGACTGTTAAGTTTTAATATTATTAAAATTCATTACTATAAATATAAATAAGTAATTTGTTATGTTATGAAGATATTTATTATTTTCTTTTGATTTCAGACTAGACCGTCACTTAATACAAGCGCACGCACAACCTGCATCTGCGTTTCATTGTGAACTTTGCAATCGCGCGTATAGCTCCCGAGCCCTACTGCTCAGACATCGCGCGTTAACGCATACTGATATTAGAAAATATCCTTGTGAAAATTGTCCAAAGGTATATTCAATTTAATGTTTTTTTTTTATTTTTATTAGTTTGATTCATATAAAAAGTTTTCATTTCTGTGCTCCTTTTGAAGTCAATGTTTCTTCCAATCATTAATACAGATTAAAAAATATTATAGTTCTTCAGTTCCTCTCTAATACCATGATCTTTAAAATCTTTTCTTTCAGCTATAAAATTTATCCAAAAAGCGCACCTATTTTAGACAAACAAACACACAAACATATAAAAATACAGTAAAATTAGAATATTCATTAAAAAAAAGCAAAAAAATTTACCCCGCGCATCGAACCTGACATTATTCCAGGTATTTACCGATCCTTCCAACCTCCAGCGCCACATCCGCGCACAGCACGTCGGCGCGCGATCGCACGCGTGCCCCGAGTGCGGGAAGACCTTCGCCACCTCCTCCGGCCTCAAGCAGCACACCCACATACACTCCAGCGTCAAGCCGTTCCAGTGCAAGGTGTGCTATAAAGTGAGTATCTCATTGATATAATAAGTTTTATACGTATACTATAAGTTTTTTTTCTATCTAAATCTACACCAAGCCGAGATAATGTAAGGTTTACTTTAAATGAGTTTGAACTCATTAACTGATTGTATTTCTAAGCCTACTTAGTCAAATTTAGCCATTACTTTGTCTTCCAACTTTTGTAGGAAATGCATCGTAGGTAGCGTTTTTTTTCTTTATCAGCAAAGTTTTTTTGCTATTAAAATTATTTGTAATGAGTAAGATTTAAATGAGCAACTTTCAGCTTAGTATAAAATCGAAAAGTTTATCCTTTGTTTACAATTTGATTATGCAGTAAATAAAATTCTCTTTTTCGATTTCCAGGCCTACACTCAATTTTCAAACCTGTGCCGCCATAAACGAATGCACGTGGCGTGTAGAGCACTCGTCGAATGCGTGAAATGCGGCCAATCTTTCCCGTCGTACGCATCTCTCACAAAGCATAAGAGATTTTGCGACACTGCGACCGCTAACGTGAATCTTCGTGGACAACTGCCTCAAGGATTGCCTCAAATACCATCTTTACCAAACGTCATGAATACCCCCAATAATACAAATCCTTTCCCAATGTATAGAGGCCCAGGTTTGCCTCTACCCTATAACACTTTCGCTCACTATCCTGCAATTTTCTCAGCGGCAGCAGCAGCTTGCCCACCAGAATTCTTGAGCCCTCTGTTATTTAACGTACAAGGAGCGAGACTTGCAATGGAACACGATATGGCAATGAATGCCAATCTTGTTGCAAAACAACAGGAGGGACGTATGTCCGTCAAGAGCATGGACAGCTCGACTTCGTTAGATGATATGAAGAAAAAGGACATAGATATTGAAAAGAGAGATAATGATGATAGAATGACTCCAAAACAACAGAATTTGTATGTGAAACAATCACCACCCTCCGCTGAAGAAGCTTCATCAAAACAACGACCATCTCCAGTCATGCCAATGTCGACTGCAATCCCACCGTTTAATTTCACGAAGGATGAGAAGCAAAATTCTCCTTTTAATCTATCAATGAAACATAATAGCGATGTACTAGGAAGCCCGCCCAAAGATTTAACTAAAAACTTGGACGAAATTGATAAAAAGTCCAGATATTCTGATATAGATGAAGATACACGGAAAGAACAAAACGATCAACCGCTCGATTTATCTGTTACGCGGAAGCAAGATAAAGAGTCTGATATGGAAAATGATGATCATTCCTTTCGTAATTCTTCAGTTAAATCATATTCGCCACCTGAAAGTCCCATGGACAGAGAGAATAAGACACCTGAAAATGAGACGGCCAATGTCGATGTGGAAGCAGTTGAAATAGAAGATTCTCCACAGCCATTAGTTTCTCCCCCAATGGCATTCCCGATGCCAGTACATCCTCAACACAACAATATAATAGATGCGATGTACCGACCTCGCTTCCCACAGTTCCATACTTCAGACTCGATTCTAAACTCGTCACATTCCCCGTATGTTCCGAGCCCGTTCAATTTTTTATCCCCTCTTCTCGGTACTGATGGCCCCGATCGGCAAACAAACGCGTACGCGAAGTTTCGAGAACTTAGCTCAGTTTCGGGAAAACTTAGGGATCGCTATGCTTGCAAATTCTGTGGTAAAGTGTTCCCAAGAAGCGCGAATTTAACGCGTCATCTACGTACTCACACCGGGGAACAGCCTTACAAATGCAAATATTGCGAACGTTCTTTCTCCATTTCGTCGAACTTACAGCGTCATGTACGGAACATTCATAATAAAGAAAGACCTTTTCGATGCCCGCTGTGTGATAGATGTTTCGGGCAACAAACAAACCTTGATCGGCATTTGAAGAAACACGAAGCTGAAGGCGGAGATTCTCCGAGTTCGGCAGATACTGAACAGGACGCGTGTTTCGATGACATCCGTTCATTTATGGGAAAGGTAACTTGTTCCCCAAGCGCTGGGTCACCTTCAGGTAATTCCCCCCATCCCCCTCACTCTCACCCCCATCGACCCCCTCTCGCTATATCTACATAGCCCGGGGCTCCCCCCTTTCCGCCACTATGGCATTTCGAGTGACTTGAATGTATGGGCGGATCGTTACGTACGTAAGTGACACTCATAGCAATAGTAACTAGTATTATAAATGTCGTATTTACTTTAATTAAATCTATATAATCCAGCGCATATTTTAATTCATAACTGTAAATTAAGTAATACTGTAAAAATAGTTTACATTCGTCTAATTAGATATAATTCTGATTTTCGCTTTAGCGATTTTCTGCACTTAGCTAGGTAAATTGTAAAAAGAAATAGCATAAGAGATGTATCGGTTAAAATTGTACTACTGTTCATTTGTAAATGTTTGTTACGTAAAATAATTGGCGAAGTTAAATTGGAGATCCTCGATCTCGCGTTAGTCAAAAATCTACCAAAGCAATCGTTCTAAGGTATTCGGGAATGGGTAAATCGTATTGGGATAAAAATTAATATAAATTGGCGCTATTTAATCGTTACGTTGTAACTTCTAGCTATGCGATTTAAGATATTATGTTAAATTTGTTATTTACACGTTATTGTATATATAATTAAATGAAACATTAAGAGCATATCATAATGTGTTTGAGTAAGTTCAAAGCTAAACTTAGCTATTGAAATAAATTCTAATCTTCTTCATATAAAATTATATTAATAATAAATTTTAAACTTAAGTCCGGTATTTAAGGATAAGCTTAAAAAATATCACGTTTGTTAATCAATTTCTGACATATCCACATCTTTCTCGTATCGATGCAAAGCAGCTACAGAATACAATATACAATACAATTTTTAAAATATTAATATTTTCCTTAACTTCACTGGCTTATTATGGATCTAAAATAGATTTTTTGTAAGTAAATCTATTTGTTTCAAGTTAAAGTCCTCAAATTATACATAATATGTAAATTTTGAATCCATATAATACTTCAAGATAGATATTTGTACTGTTATCATATCACTTTGTGGCACTAGTAATAATAAGAATTGTCACACAATCAATAAACGCCTCTATTGTTGACTTTTTTGTTTTATTTTTAAAAGTCGTTTTAATATGCTCTATTATCACTATTTTTATTTTTCTATATGTTAGTTAAAGGTCGTGGTAACCCAGTTGTATGGCACTCGCTTTAAGATCAAGCGCAGCGGGTTCATACCTCTGAAAAATTCATCTGCAAATTATTTTCAAGATGATTACCACTTGCTTTACCGTGACATCTATAATCTGCATGTCTGACAGAATTTTTCAACATGTGATATTCGCCAAACGCCCTTGGCTAGCGTAGTGTTTTATAGTTTGATCTCCTTCGCATTGATAGGACAGTGCCCAGCAATGGGACGTTGAAAAGTTTTGGCTTTACACGTCTATTTGAAAAATAGTATCCGCTACATCAATATTCAATTTGACATTTCGAGTCTTAACAACAGACTGACGTACATTAATCAGCTTTCTGCACTTAAATTATGATTAATACTATATTAATTTTATTTTGAGTTGAATATACTCTTGAGGACTTGCAAACAAGTTATGTTTAAATCACGTAGGAATGCTATTAATCTCTAAATTGATATCTTTAACTCTTATACGAGCGAATCAAGTTGCATTAAATAAATTAATTATTACGTAAGAGATAACCGTTGCTAACGGTTCTTATCAGTGAAAGCAAGGACGCGTAAGTCGATATTACTCTTATTAAGCGGCTACTACTTGTCAGGGCTGTCAAGCTCTGTGATTTTTACCGAAATAGCTGTAAAAGGGGCTGTAAAATGAAAAATACGACAGGCTTTAAAAATAAAATAATTTCATTGGACCTTTGACATTATCATTATTTTAATAAGGAAATAATTGATATGACTACATTCATAAAATTTAATAGGTGAAGTAAAAAGTAATTGTTAAATAATTAAATTATTAATGTTAATTTATGCTTAAATAAAACTTACATTTTGAATTCACTTGTATTCACTTCTATGTACAAGAATACTTATCCTATACCTAGTATCATATATACTAGGTATAGGATAAGTATACCAAGTAAGTAAGCAAATGAAGTGGGCGATTGAGCTCCGTGACAGATCGTGGCTAATGGCTAACCTCTAGTAGGTACGTAGGTATAAACTTAATTTATGTGTCCGTTTGTGACATCTTTATGCCCTAAGTTCTATTGCGAATTTCAAATTAATTCAGTATTGTGAAAATTTAGCCTTGAGCCGCTGCATGCGGTGATTGTCTGTCAAAGTTATCACAGATAAATATGCATTTTGTTCCTGTCGTTTTGTTAGAGGTAGTGTGGTTACAAAACTGTTTCTATTAATTAGAATATGGTGAAGAATATTTATACGAATATTATATAGAGGAAGCTTTGTTTTTTTCAATGCGCTAATCTCAGGAACTACTAATCTGATTAAAAAAAAGCTCTGTGCATTAGATAGCTCGTTTATTGAAGAAGAAGGCTATAGGCTATATATCATATAATATATAATTATCTATCTATTCCATACTAACTGTTAAAATGGACCTAGAGATGAACCCGAGCGAAGCGACGGCGAATCGCTAGTATGTAATAATCTTATTCTAATATTTTAAAACGAGCGATTCTTTTACATTTATTTATTTATACCGGCGACCTAGGACACGGCTCTAACGATTTTGCTGAAATTTGGTATGTGGGGTTTCAGGGGCAAAAAATCGATCTAGAGTAACCTTATGTCTGGGAATACGCGTGTTTTCGAGTTTTCATGTGATTTTCTTTCGCATTATTCCACGCAAAATATGGTCGCTAATTTCTTACGCTTGGGCATAAGCATCGTGGTCAAGCGGCCAAGGTGCAAGATTGACAATCACAGGTGTCTGGCTTCATATCCTGGTCGGATAAAAAGTTTTTACTTTTGTTATTTTTTGTAT
This sequence comes from Argynnis bischoffii washingtonia, assembly GCA_033884665.1. Lineage (NCBI taxonomy): Eukaryota > Metazoa > Arthropoda > Insecta > Lepidoptera > Nymphalidae > Argynnis > Argynnis bischoffii. Next base: position 8,523,310 of record CM066624.1, on the reverse strand, counting down.
TTATTCAAGTTTTTAGTTTTTTTTTTTGTTTTTAAGCCTTAGTTAAGTTAAGTTTACGTTGAAGGAAAACATTGTGAGGAAACCTATATGTCTGAGAGAACCTAGCAAGTTTTCGAACGACATGAAGTCCGCCAACCCGCACTTGGCCAGCGTGGTGGATTATGGCTTGATCCCCCTCGTATTGAAGGGAGGCCCGTGCCTCTACATACATACATACAATGAATAAAAAACGAATAATATTTCGCGTAAGAATAATTAAGATACATAACAAAAAAATACAAACGAATTGAGTACCTTCTCAATATCAAAAAGATTTGATTTCGGTCATATATAAATAAAAATAAAATAAAAAGAGACTTTCGTTCGTCAATAATTTCCAAAATAAGAAAAAAATAAGAGAAAACAAGTAAAATACAGGCATAGATAAGGAATCTATATCTATGTAGTTTATTTTTTTATAATAAGATAATTAAATCTGTATGTACGAGTATATTAATTAATACGAGTGTTCACCCAGTGGTTGAAATAAGACTATCATTATTGAAAATTTTTGAAGAATATGTTACATATATGCATAGTAAGGTTCGCCAACACGCACTTGACCAGCGTGGTGGATTTTGGCCTGAACCCCTCAGGGCAGTGGGACATTAAAAAGGGTTGAATAATAAAAAAAATATATGCATAAATATATTATAAATGTTGTATTAAAAGTATATTTTAAGATGATTTATTATTTTTACTTAGTAGTTTCTGGCAAGCAAAACCACGTGAAAAAACTATTGACAATTAAAATTGGAATCAGTGCCCTTTTATGAACATAATATATTGTTAACACAAAATATGATCTGACCAAAAGCCTACGGAGAAATTCTCTTTTTTGGTTTGCATTTTGCCGTTGATACCAATTGCTTCATATCCTTTCATTTCTTATAAAGTACGTGACTTGTACGAAACAAGCTTCACGTAATTAAATCCGTTTTCAGTATGTCTTTTGTGTGTTTTTTCGTTTATCCAGCTGTCAATACTAGTGCGATAAATCTTGCTTTTGTAGTAGTCGTTAAGAGCTTTATTAACTCTTGACTCAGAAGAGTTTTTTAATTGAAATCATGAGAACCAGAACTCGAAGAATTTTAATATCGACATCGCTATGTGACAAAACGACAGAAAATTGATTCATAGCTGCAAAGAAGTAAATGAAATTTTTTTTTTTGCAATTAACTCAAAGTATAGATACAATCATAATAATTTATGGTGCAGTTATTGTATTTGACTGAGAATTTCTCTTCGAATTTTTATTTTGACAAAATAACTAAATTCAGTCACAAGGTTTTCGAAAAACTACGCGCTATTTATGTGTCAAATTACAAAATAATTAGCGATTCACCCTCGCTTCGCTCGGGTTCGTCCCTAGCAACGTTTTATCGGCTAGTATACAAGCCGATAAACGTTGCTAGGTTTCTCAGAGATGAGGTATTTTCCCGCAGTAAAAAATATCCTATATGTTGACTCGAATAACCAGCTATTTGGTATGATCCAAATTTCATGATGTGTTTTCAGACAGACAGACAAGTAGAAAAAAATTCTAAAAACTATACATGCGGTCTCTATGTCGATAATAATGACTATTTCAATAAGATTTTCCATAAAATATTTAATATTCAGATTCGACTCAGAATTTCATTATATGTATAGATAATTAAAAGACAAGTGTATTGGAATACTTTTGGTAACCTTGCATTGAACAGATTTAAATGTAATAGATACAGCAATAATAATTTCAAGATATGATTTATTAAACGTTATTTTGATTTGATACAGTGTTAGATAATGCCTATGAAGAGCGAGTTTCGATTGGTGAACAATTTTATTGCTTCTCCGAGGCTCTACCCACTTTTGTAATAATAAATAAGTTAGAAATAATCGAGCCACATCCGTTTTAATTAGTGGTATGTTCTCAGTGACGTACAGATATGACATTGCGGATATTATCTTGTGTTATATAGAAGCTTATACACACGTGCCTCATTATATTTAGTCTTTTATACGTCAAATACTCATGGTAGACGTAGTGGTTATAAAAAATACCCTTGACCATACATGGTATCCTTAATCCTATTTCATTAAGCAACCACCTGAATTTGTTTGTATTATTTTTATATTATATATTTATCTTTTGGCAGATCATTAAGCAGATGATTGAGGGAAAATCTAAGTCCGGATTTCAGACTATAATCCCAAAATCTATCAAATATTTGCAATTATTATAACAATTTCATTACATAAATCATATTTTTCCGAAATTTACAATTGTCCATGTACTTGAATTTATATAGTCTCAGATAAATATAGTGTGCGCAGTTTCTTATACTAGAACATTTTATATAAATCATTTATTAAAATATAATGTCATTCAATAAGTTGGTCATTATGTTTATATCCACTGTTAGGAAAGGCAAGATTTTATTGTTACTTCACGGTATTGGCTAACAGCGGTGGATTCCTTCGTTTTTTTCAAATACTTGTGGTGTAATGAGCTAAAAACTATATTAATTAGTATTAATAAAGGACTGATCTTATACACTATAATGTCATGCTGTATTTACCTTTATAGTATATTATATTCTATAAATGTATTTTTTTATATTCATTAACTAGTTATTGTTAGCAGCTTTACTTAGGTACGTAAACATATTTATTTAGGCCACCATTACTAAAAATTACACTTTTTTTTAAAAAAACACGAAGAATAAACTTAAGCTATGTCTACTACTACTGATATACATACTAGATTGACTAAAAAATGGATAATAATCTTAAAGCACAAAATGTAAAAAACCCTATATACCTATGTAATAACTTCAATGTATTTAGGGTTAACGTCACACTGTTGTATCTCCATCAATGCGACGAAGTAGTAGGGAAAGCAGCCTGGCGGACTTAATATATCTTTCGAGAACTGGTAAGATTCTTTCAGATGCAGGTTTCTTCAAGATATTTTCTGCAATAAATGAAGCTTGGTAATAGTATTGAAAATGATACTTCCACTTGAAAATCTCAAAGAATTACCGGTGGTAGGACTCTGTCAAGCCTGAGGAGTCCGACTGGATGGGTACCACCCCCTTATCTATTTCTGCCGCCAAGCAACAATGATTGCATTGTTGTGTTCCGGTTTGAAGGATAAGGTAGCCAGCGCAATTACAGGCAAGAGGCATATCATCTTAGTCCTCATAGTGACAACGCACCTGTGGTTCTGCATTTTTGTTACTTAAAACCTAAGTGCATGAACCGTAGGTGTTATGGGCGACAGGTACTGCTTTCCATCAGGTGGTCTGTCTGCTCGTTTGTCACTGAATCGCATAAAAAAAAAAAAAAAAAAATCTCAAAGGTGTCGGTTTGAACCCGCTTCACTTGGTTTTCCAAGAGCACTCGTTACCAATGAGCTGCTACTAAATATAACGTGTGAATATACGAGTAGATTAAAGCAAACGGATTTATGATGATGGTTGTTGTCTAGATTAGTACGTGTCAATCGAGCGTCGCTTGCTCTTCAGCTTTATTACCGGACGCAGTAAATATTTGTATTGTATTGACTTCTAGTACAAATTATCTGCACTAGCGATTCATCCTGGTTTTGCTCAGGTGTTTAGGATATACAAACATACATACGAGTACATACAACATTGGTTGTATCTGATATATGTAGACTAATAAATCTTAATTTTTTTTATATATGACTTCTACGATAAATTGTATCATGGTAAATATGCGAAACTTTGTGAACGTGTACAAAACAACTAATACTTGTTCGGGATTGGATGAATAGCACAAGTACGTTTACGTAGAGTACAGACACATACAAACATACATGCTTTTTATTATATAGTTATAATATGGAAAAAATGGCTATAATATTAAAAATCACTTCTCAGCTAATTCTTTCACAAGGCTATCTAATATAAGATATATTTACATGTTATAATCTACATATTCACACACTAGTTACAAACATATGCTCTAATTGGAATCAAGTTATTACTTATTTCTTTAAATTTTATGTAGAGGTAGGTTATGTAATTTTTTAAAGGAAAAAAAAACTGTTTACGATATATTTAATATATATTTTATGTAAAATATATGTAAGGTATAGTTGTCGGCGACAAGTAATTTAGCATTAACAAATGTCCGCTTAAAAGTTGTATTTTCCATTGACATTAAATTGAAAAATAATCATTGAAAATTGCTTTCTTTCATCTCGACTGACGCCAAAGCTCATTTACACGCAATAAAGTGTAATTATATGCGAATAATGAAGTATACCTACACAGGGTTTTACATCGGTAAAGTCATACTATGAGTCATTAATTATTTAAAGATTCTAAAAAAAAACCGATACATTTAATCACAATACACGGATGCGTAAGATTAAATAAAAATATTTCTGCACCGGGGTGTCCCCATCACGGATGCTGGTGTCTAATTAATATGAACAATGTTATTCGTTAATAAAAAACAGGTATATATATAATGACAGTATGTAGGTAATTAAAGATATTAATTAATTATTGATTCGACTTAAAGTTTTAAAGTTAACCTTCGCCTACAACTACGTGTGTTTTGTTATTAGGACACCACTTACGATGTAATTTCAATAGAATCTTTTATATAGAGATAAAATTTGGTCTGTATGTTAGTATATAGAGCTACTAGATTCATATTTATTAAAAAAAAGGTTAGTTAATACCAAATTATAATATGTTTTTAGGGTTCGGTAACCGAAGATTGCCAATGGAACCCTCTTACTAAGCCTCCGCTGTCCGTCCGTCCGTCTGTGAGAGGGCTGTACCTATCTCATGAACCGTAATAAGTAGAGAGCTGACATTTTCACTGACTGTGTATTTCTATTGCCGCTATAACAACAAATAATAAAAATTAACAAAAATAAAAAATAAAAATACAAGAAACATTTTTTTAACGTTCGTAATCGATCATCGAAGTTAATATACTGCATACACTGAGTAAAAGTCATATTTATAAAAGGTACGTGTACGATGGTACCCTTAGTGTGCGAATTCAACTCGCACTTGACCAAATTTTATTTTCGTACTATTTATCGAAGTATTGTCGTAAGTCGTGTATAAAAAGTAAACTTTATTTTGTTAACATGTTTTACTATTAAATTAATAAAGTCATAATTTTTTTTTCTGGATAAAAATAGTAAAATTTAATTTTAAACGAAACGAAGTATGTACGCTTTAGTTCTTTGTGTAGGTAGGAAAAGGTGAGTTAGTGTAGCGGCGCGTGCGCTGCTTTAGCTTTGGAATACAAACATCTAATTGTGCTATCGCTGGCCGACCCAGTGATGCGGCCTTCTCTTGCATAATTAAATATGTAATAGTTTTATTTTTTCCTTTATAATTATAGACGGCAAATATTTATACATTTTCGCGGGAAAAAGGCATATGTTTTTTTTTTATATTTTGTGCCAGTTTTACTAGTTAAGTATATAAAAGATATTTAGCTAATTTAAATAATGGGCTATCAAAGATGATCTTGACTTAACTATTGATCAAAATAGCGCGAGCTAAGAATTTATAATTATAAATTGCAAATCCTAAGCAAACGATATTACAAAAACTTTTAAAGTAATGGGGGATTTTTCTGTAATTTCTTATATTTAAACAATGTTATATAGTAATAAAACATACCAATTTATTGTTATAAATATATGTATATCGGAATCGCATAAACAAATCACGATTTACCACTGAAATTGAAATTGCATTACTTTCTAATATAACCTATCCCAATTGTTACGTACAACGTCACGGTAAAGCGGAAGCGAATAAATCGATTATATATCGATAATCGACAGATATAGTGTGTTGTCACGTCACTAGCTGGGCGCGGTCGATGTCGCAACCCGGGCACGCGAACTCGTGTGCAGCCGAGCTTGTTTCGATCTTGTCATTGTACTCGAATTGTTTCCACCATTTTTGCTCCCATTTAACTTTTCCGTGTTGTAATTCTGCTTATTTATCTCCTATTAAGTGCATCTGATTAAAGTGTACTATATTATTATACCCACCTACATATTGTTATTAATGTATTTTTTTCATAACTAATACGTTGATGTTATTAAAAACCCTAATCTAGAGTTTTAGACAGATCTTGTAGGGCCCAAATCTATAAGTTTTTAAGTTTTTACTATCGCTAATACAAGCCTCATAAGAATCACACACTTTCTAAGTCCTTATATGTTATTTAGTTGCTCTATAAAACATAAATGCCTAGTAAACTTATAAACATTCGATTAATTACACTATTAAACTAATGATGTATATAATACGTCTTAAGTAGCTTGCTGTTGATACCTCATAAGTGTATTAAAACAATAGATAATAGATTACAAAGAAAATTGCCATCTAAAGAACAAATGTGTGGTAATCACTAAGTTATTTTTATAGACATTTTATTTTCCTTAATTGGTTTTATGAGAATGGATCACCCGTTCAAAGGACATCAGATTTTATTGCGATATTGATAAATAACTTAATTAGACTCTATAGAACGTGGTTCTTAAGTTGGTGCACTTGGTGTTTTACTATAGCTTTATTATCAAAGTGTATATCTGTTTATTTATCCTATTAATTTAAAAAACAAAAGAAAAAAAATCATTCCAGTAAATATATATCAAATGCCACCCATATTTAAAATAATTTATTATTCATTGTGCAAATACCAAGATAATTATGAAAATTTTAATATAAATTTAATTTAAAAGACATCAACAAAGTTGTGAGTAATAGGTAGTATAGATTTAGAGCTGTTTTGTCGTCAGAATGAGTTTTCCACAGCCTTGAAAGTCACCTAAGGTTATGATTTATGATTCCTCTCTACCATATATATGTGAGTAGATATGATACACCCCGCAATATGGGCATAACGGTTTTATTATTGTAACTTTATATCTATTTAATTGTTTTATTATAAAATAGATTACTATTATAAGGTTTTATGTCTTATTGTATGTAATAACTCTTAACTCCCAGACCTTTAAGAAGTGTGATTCCGATTATTGTGTATTTATTTTTAATTATTAATTTTAGTAAGATTAATTGAAGTTATAATTCAATAATAATAAATTATAATAAATATTTTAGGACATTAACACACAGCACCATCTTGTTTCATGGTAAGCTACTAGGCTTGTTTACTTGGCCCAACCCAGGATTCGAATCTAAGATCTTTAGATCTGTAGCCGTTCTAAAAAATTAACTGGCTGTTTGTAATAATAAGATACACTCGATGTTTGTTGTTGTTGATTTACTAAAATGTCTTGATGTTGATTTACTAAAATGTATACCTACATATAACAAAAAAGTAACTTAATTACATCTGTACCGATTTTGACTAAATGTTGTGTATTGATAACCTATTGCTCGGGTCAACACTTAGGATATTTTTTACTACAGGAAAATCTTTCATTCCCACGAAAAAACACAATAACTGAATCTATAGAATCGTTCTTAGAAATGTACATTTTTAACGCTGGCTAAACCTTAAGAGATACATCAAAACAATATACTAGAAAACTGTAGGTCTTAATAAAGCCTACAGAAAAATCTGCAATAACATAAGTCTTTTTCCTAACTATTCATTTATATTTAAAAGGTACCTAGGGAACCACCTGAGCGAAGCGAGGGTAAGTCACTACTAATATTATACAGAAATAATATCGATTTGTACAATATCAAAGTCGAAATAACTGTTAATTTTATTCCTGTAAAATATAACTACTTGTTATTTATACGAAAGCTTAGTGTACATAATGAAACGTCATTAACTTTCACATAGTACCTAAACAATGTTAGACACGAAATTCGTTGAGAATTTATCACAGACTAGCAAAACCCGCGGCTTCGCTCGCGCTAAAACTACAACAAAAAAACTTTAAAAAGATAAGTTTCATACAAATTTTCATCCCTTATTTTATCTTCTTATGGAATGAATTTCAAAAAACGCTAAAACACGTATTTATTTAATTGTATTGAAGAGCATTAATACCAAGTTTCAAGAAATTCTGATCATAAATTTTTTTTGGGTTGTGTTACAACGTGTGGATTCCCGTGGGAATAATCTTATTCTTAGATTATCTAATCTTCTTAGATTATCTAATCTCCCGCAGTAAGCAGTATCCTACATGTTGACCCGGATATTCAGCTATCATCATACCAAATTTCATCAAAATTCCTCCAGTGGTTTTTCTGTGATGCGGTAACAGACAGACAGACAAAAATTCTAAAAGCTATAGATTCGGCCTCTATCGATTATTTACTATTCTGTATCGATAATAAGGTCTATTTCAATAAGATTTTCCAAAAAATATTTAAGGTACAGATTCAAGTCAGTTAGAATTTTATTATATGTATAGATTTATTATGTATGTATATATGTATGTATGTATGTGTAATCCTATGTTAATTATAATACTACACTTATTTTGTATTATATTGCACGTTTTTAATGAAGTGTTCCCGGGTAAATACACGAACAAATAAATGTAATTTTTAAAAGGACATACGCGCGAAGCCCCGGGCTATACCTGATTGAGTAAATTATGAAATATCTAAAGCGGACTTCCTACTTGAGTCATATATTTCTCAGGACCTCGAGTTTGAAGGTGAAAGTCAGTGTGTTTTGGAGCTCGTACAAAAATGCTCCATAAAATTATAATTAGACTGTTACAAACTGCAAGTAAATTTGCCAAGTTTTGCAAACAGAATGTGCAAAATCTATCCAAAAATTACCCGAATTTGTAGGTACTTTACTTGTTATCTTCTACGGAAACCACGTGCGACTCAGACAAACATTATGTCTGACACCCTAGAGAAATTCCCAGCTATAACCAGTTTCTATAGAAAATAAACACCTACGATGTATGTGACACCAATGTGTTAAAGAAATAATCATTTTTAAATAACTGAAAGGGTAAACTGACTTCAAAATAACTTTCAACGTAGCTATTCTAACCCTTATTCACGGAATATCTTTTGTGAAATTTATACGGGGCTTTCCTATGCTTAAAAAATCGAATAATAAATTCAATTTATAATTGGCGTAGATATTGCGTAACATACATACACAATTAAGCACCTCCACCTTTTTCAAGTTGGTTAAAGATAAACCGACAAATATCTACATTTTATGCATTTATGGCATAAGGACATCGCTTGATATATAAAAAAAAAACTCCGAAGGTGACAAAAGAAATTAGCCCTTTTATTGCACAAATTGCATTTAATGAAACAAGAATAATTATCATTGCAAAGTAAATAAGAAATGATTTGACCTGTTGACGACATAAGAGTTTTAAATAAAATGTTAGTAAAAACTAACTAGCACGGATATATAAAAACCAATTGAGGATAGTCTCAGAAAAGATTAGGATAGATTGATGGGCAAAAATGCAGATTAAACTTTTTAAGACATTTTCAACTCGGTGACAACATTAACCTCGCATTTTTAAGTCAATTAAGGATTCTTTATAGAATGATATGTCAACCTAAATTCTTAGAGTTGCATGATCTATTAATAATATTTAATACTTTGTTAACGTGGGAATGTTGTTTGAGCAATTTTTGTACAGGTTTTTTTTATAAATGTTTCAATCAAATAATTACTTGGAAAAAAGGCACATCGACTTCAAAATCATTTAATATGTAATTCTACCATAAAAACCCTCGTTTAGTGAAAAAAAATCCTTGAAATTTATCTGGCATCATTTTTGAAGTACAATCAGTTATTAAAATCAGTTCAGAATTGGCCAAATTATTCCTTAACATACACAAAAAAGCATACATACTGTCAAATTGAATACTTTTTTTTTGAAGTCGGTCAAAAAGGTGTCAAACAGTTTTATATAGATAACATCTCAAGTCTAGCAAACACTTAGATATGTCTGGAATGTCTTGCTAGAAATGTAAAAACTGGGTATATAAAATCGATGGTACATTCAACTGCTTTTTGTAAGATTCTCCTCGTGGAACATTTCTGTCAAACAGATTTCGTAATATAAAAGATAGGTATACACTAAGAAATAAGTAGTACTATATCAAATGAAGTACAATTTACCTAAAGATCATTTTGAACTTAATTTATAAGAATTTTGCATGCTGTGTCTGCATCTAGAAAAATACAATCCTGTGTATTAATTTTGTAAGTAATTGTTATTTTATATGTGTTGTATTGTCATTTGTTTTGTGGACCAATAAACATAAATAAATAAATAAATTTAATATATGTATATATAGAGCCTGATATAAAACAAATATAATATGTTTTATTAGTAATTAAGTTTTTTTCATTTATCTCGGAATATTTAAACTGAAGTAGAACCTAATATAACATCATTGCTCTAATCATTTGAGTGGATCTAAATATACAGTAAGAGCTCCTATTCAAAAAAAAATATAATAAACGAATTTTTTGTTCAATATTTGTTAAGTTATCTTATACTATTTATTCTATATCTTATTTTAGTCTTTTAGGTTTTGAAAAATTACCAAAAAACATATCGAATGTACCCACATTCTAATGACATATCATACCGTTCTTAATTTAATATTACTAATACCATGCTTCAGTCTTCCTGGACCGATATCAGTGTTTGAGTAAAAAAGAAATTTTATTTTGGAGACTTCAAAATGCATCTGAAAGTTCACACACATAACAAGATATTGTTCAGTTACAGTTACAAAAGTATTAACTACATACCTACATATTTGATTAACATAGTAATTCATTTAGTTTACTTCATCGTTAATCGACGTTAGACAACACGTTTGGCTCAGTTTGTAGTGACCCTACTTGCGGTGCTAGCGGTCGCGGGTTCGAGTCCCGCTGAGAGCAATCATTTGTGTGATGAACACGAAAGTTTATATTCCAGTCCTGGGCGTTTGTATTTATAATATGTATCTATTTAAAGTTATATAACGCTTGTAGCTTACCATGGAACTAGATGGTGCTGTGTGTTAATGTCTCAAGATATTTATTAATTTATGTATTTATAATCATATCCACCTTTAAAGCGATATCAATGTCATGTCTAAGAAATATGTATCTTATTTATGACTACTTTTAACCCTAAACGGTGCTATTAGTGTGCCTCTGACGTTATAATTCTGAGCATCCTAGGAACTTATTCGTCATCGAAAGTCAATTACAAGTTTGAGCGTCGCGTAATAAATACTTGAGTTACGATACTGTGGTATAGTCATGATGTTTTATTCATACTGTTCAACTTTGTTGTACCAGTATTTGATGCCAATAAATAATAAATATTAAAGATTTAGCAAAGATCATGTCGTAGTATCTGTACGAATATCTGGTACATTAAGCAGTATGTTTTTTTATACTATTTCAATATATAAGGTGTGTAGACTATACTTCAAATCTATGAAAGAATCGTATCGTATGAAGAAGTATACTTAATATTATGAAAGTTATGATTTTCATAAAATCATAAGATGGAAAATGAAAAAAAAAATCGGAAATCAACTCAATTTTATTTCATAACAAAAAAAAAAAATGCATTTGAAAACTCATATTTTATATCTGTACCATATTATTTATGTTTTTGTACCTAACCATATTATTTATAGGGACAGGTATCTCGCTACTTAGAAAAAATGGCAGGGAGTGGCACATGCATAACTGCTCTTACTGGTCTCTCAATAACTAACGTTCTAAGATCCAAAAACCAGATAAAATAGAGAGATGTAACAGAAAATTTTACAAAAAAATGTCCAGGATAAAATTGCATAAATAAGAAAAGAAAAAAAACTCATGACAAGCTTTTATAGAAAAATATTCAAACCCCTTTAGATATAACAAATTTTACAAGAATACATATTTTGTTAAAAGTGTTACAAATACGCGTGTTTATCTTTATTTAAATTCTTTATCCCCAAAATATTTTAATTAAATAATAAATATTATAAATACGAAAGTTTGGATGGATGAAGAACGGCTGAACGGATCTGGATGAAATTTGGCACAAAGATAGATTATACCCTGGAATTGCACATAGGCTACTTTTTATACCCAAAACATATACGTTTCCGTGGAATATCTATACTAACTGTTAAAACATACCTAGGAACGAACCTGAGCGAAGCGAGAGTGATTCGCTAGTATGTTAAATAATACGAGTAGCACTCACATAGTAAATCAAGACTATATATCTTTCAAGATCAATTACACGTAATTAGTATCAATCCTTTTAAAACCTAATATTGCAATTATGCATATAAACATGCCACTTAGTCATTGGTTTTTTGTATTGAAACGTGACATCCTCTGTTGCAGCATTTTTAACTTACATTAAACTATTATAATATAGTTTCTATGTGTAATATGTGTGTACGTGTATGTGTGTATGGGTATATGAATTTACATATATGTATATGTGTGTATGTGTATATGTATGTATGTATGTTTGTGCATGTGTATATGTGTAGGTGTGTGTGTATGTCACTCCTTCACGCCAAAACAGCGGGAATGGATTTGGATGACGTATAGTGCTCAGATAGACTTTGACCTTTTTTCTACCTTATTTTATTACTTGGGAAATAACTTTATGCATACCACTTGCATACACACAGACGACGCTAGTAGTTCGTCAAAAGATGTATATTATAGGTATATAATACTTTTATATAGACAAAGTCGAAAAATGCTAAGTCACTAGTCTATACATATAATAAAATCGTAGATATCGAATGTCTGTACATAGCAAAGAAATGCTACAAACCGAGTCAGGGGGATGTAAGAAGAGAAATAGAACAAATCCAGTTTTTTTTTCGAATTTTTTATTTCTATGTCTGTCTGTTTATCTGTTTGTCGGTTTGTACAGGCTAATCTCCGAAACTGTTAGACTGATTTAAATGAAATGTTGCATGGTTCATTCCGAAAAATTAAAGAGTTCCCGTGGGATAGATAAAAAAAATATAGTAACTTATACAGCTTAGTACACAAAAACTACTGAATGGATTGTCATGAAACTTTACAATAATATAGTTCATACATTAGAATAACAAAAAAGCTACTTTTTATGCCGGAAAAATGTACGGTTTCCGTGGGATAGATTTGATTTTGTTTGTCTCCGAACAGGCAAACCCGAGCCAAGCGAGAGTGAGCCGCTAGTATTTAATATAGTTAATATCCACTACCGCAGCATAACATTTAATTTAATAATAATAATTGTGTAATAAAAAGGGGGAGAGTTATCGCGTAAGAATACGTAATATTAAGGGTGCCTCTCTAGTCCTACACATGTAGAGAAAAGAGAATTAGTCATTTAACTATCATAGGAAAAAATAAACTTAGTATTGGAAATTGTTGTACTCTATTTTAATGAGGAAGATCCTACATACCTAAATTCTAGACTGTATTCAATATATACATATACAATCTTGTAATTAACTGCAATTACTTCACTGGACTCTCATTTGCGTAACTTGTGGATGTTAATAATTACTATTTTTCCGCTAAATACCACTAACTAATGCCAGAAAAAAAGAACAGAAATTACATTCTTATCTTTTTTATTGAGATCAAATGCAATATTACGAGATAATAAAACTAAGTTATGTGCTAAATATATTTAAAAAAAGACAATTTTTAATAACTGGTGGTTTACCCTCACTTCGCTCGGGTTCGCCTCTAGAAAAACAAAATACACCTATCTCACGGAAACCGTACATTTTTTCGGGATAAAAAGTAGCCTATGTATTATTCTGTTGTATGAGCTATATTATTGTAGAGTTTCATTAAAATTCATTCAGTAGTTTTTGCGTAAAAGAGTAACATCAATACAACTATACATCCAGGCATCCTTACAATTTTTCGCATTTATAATATTAAGTAAGATTTAAGTTAAGCTTTCCATTTAAATGTTACCTTTATTTGATAAAGTTTTTATTGACATTACTACAGAGGTGATGAAGGCATTCTTTCTAACCTGCACTACTTCACTATTACACTTATTAAGAAGTAAGTTTGTGTCATTAAAGAAAAAAATCTTGTTGCTTCGAAGTCCTCACGGATAAGGCAAGGCAAGTGCGTTGCAAAACAGTTTTCCCAAATAAGGTAACACATTAATATTTCATTAATACATTCGATGCGATACTTGTATAACGTGTGATCGCTGTGATGTGTCAAATTGATATAAACGACGATCACTGCTTTGAGTTTAGAATAGTAAAAAACGCAGAAGTAGTATTTTGTTATTATATACTAAAATAATATAATAATTTAGTAAATAAAATATATATCTTTATTATAAATATATAAATAAATAAATAAATATGTTGGGACGTTAACACACAGCACCATCTAGTTCCATGGTAAGCTACGAGGCCTGTGTTATGGATACCAGATAGTTGATACACTATACATATATAACTTTAAATAAATACATATTATAAATATAAACACCCATAACTGGAGTACAAACATTCGTGCTCATCACACAAATGCATGCCCCCAGCGGGACTCGAACCCGCGACCGCTGGCACAGCAAGTAGGTGACCCTACTACACACTGAGCCAAACGTGTTGTCATGTTTATTATACATTGTATTGTATTGTATTCAGCCCTTTTTAACGTCCCACTGCTGGGCACGGGCCTCCCTTCAATCCTTCTCATTATACATATTAATGTTATATACCACTTTTAATAAAATCGCTGTTCTATGATTTGAAAGCATTATGTAATTTTATATTACAAATTAAGACGACCACATAAATAAAGAAAATTGATTTGGAACAACATTTTAAGATAAATGCGAAAGCTTGCAATACAGTTACCGATAAGTTGAATGTGACGCGATCGGACTGGTCTAGTCTGCATATATGGGGACATATATCTATATCATATAATTATATATATTATGATGATATACCTCTAAATATAACGACTCCCTCTGACTTTGCCCAGATGTAGTGATATAGTATACATACATGTATGTATACACTTAATATAATAATAAAAATGTCCTCCCGACCGATTTCAGCCACGGCGGCTAATCTCATTGAGACTAGTCGTCTACGTTGGAGATTTAGGACAAGCGTGCATGCAAACATAAGTGCACTCTCTAATCCTGTCACTCTCATACTTGAGTGGGATGACAATTTGACATGATCAGTGAGAGTTAATACACAGGACCGATGGCTTTACGTGCACTCCGAGGCACGGGGGTGAAACACCGCCAACTTTCCAACTCTGGGCTGTTACTGAGACTTACTAAACAGAAGACTCAATAACTGAATTTAGCTTGACTCAGGACTCAGGGAACCCAGAAACTCCGAATGTGCAACCGTACATACTAGCCACTGCAGCACTGAGGCAGTTAAAATATTTAATATAATTATTAGTTGTATATGTTGTTTAAAGAATAAATGTTTATAATTTAATTGTATGTATAGAAATAAATTTGTAGCGAATAGACAAAAAACATATTTTTATTTTATATTATGTTAGAAGAAACTGATTTTTTGCCGATAACAAAAGTATCAGCCGTATTTTGTATTTAGACGTGTAGGATGTGCAAAACCATCTTAAAATACATAACACAGAAAGACGAGGAATGTAACAATAAATTTAACTTATCTAACTAAGTGGTCCATTCAATTGAAACATTGCGAAAATGCCCCTTGTTGCGATACAAATTGTACGAGTTGGCGAAACATAAGAAAGGGAGAAATCTAAACACCGTATGCTTCTAATTTAGAGAATCGCTAGTCCAACCAGTACTTTTAGGGCTGTTGTGCAGTAAAGCGTGCTTTTACTCGTCTAAACAGTAACAACAACTCTAGGAGCAGTATTGCAACTCAGTATTTAGATAAAAATATAAATATATTTCCCATAACATACATAAAATCGATTTTTAGTTTTGGTATATACCAAGTTACAATTTTGTTCCTTGCAACCTTTAGGTAAGCGTAGTCAGATAATTCCTGAAGATGTTTTCCTTCGCCGTATTAGCCAGTTACCTCGTGATGTAAATGATCCGTTAATTAAAAAAAAATATGAGAGTAAAATTTTGACATGAAAGGTAAAATTTTGAAATGAAATTTGAAATGAAAAGCTGAAAGCGACATGATGAAGTTAGCTGCATTCCTTTTACAAACAGAGAGTTGTGACATACGGGATGAAATCTTTAGCTATTTTTGTTCTGTTACGCCAAAGAAGTGTAACTTCTTAAGTGCGTACATAAGTACACCCACACGTTTTTTTTAGTTTATATTTTTAGTACTTATTGTAAGGAAATATTACGAAATTTTATCCAAATAAAAGATTTGTATAAAATTTTTGTTGTAATTAGTTGAACGGTTTGCTTCATATCCACTAACCTTTTCTCACGGTAAATGACTCATTTAAACTTTTAATTACTGTCGTGGGTTTCTTTCCCGTAAGCACTGACTTAGTATATTACAGATTTGTGCTTTTATAAGCATGGAAACATAAAAGTTCTGTTTTCATAATTGGGGAAAATTTTATTATTTAAAAAAAATGTTAGAATTGTTTCGCCTTTTCTAACAAATACATTACAAATGATGATATTGTTATCTTATATATATATAAAGTTGGTTGTCCTTTAATTAATTATAGAACTTGTGTATAAAAATGTTTAAAATTCAATAAATTCTTAAATTTTGAGGATAGAAAAGTAAAAATTAGCTTCAAAGAGCATAACCTTATCATGGCTTTCGAAAGCGTTTAGCACGATTGTACGAATGTATTTAATGTATAAAGTCGGATCATGTAGTAATTCAAGTATAGTGAACTTTATAGTTAGTCAAAATATAAAGTTAGTTAGTCAAATTATAAATTTTTTGTACATTTTATGCAAAAGTAAAATTTGAAAAATATTTTTAAAATTAACATTTTTACACTTACATATACATATAATGCTATTAGGAACTTAATAAGACAATACTTGTTAAATAAAGAAAATATTACATAATAATGATTTCCATAGACGTTTTACCGGAACGTATTGTAACATAATGAATCATTATAATTTCAAATCGTACCCGCATATTCAAATGCGTAGATGTCACCTGGCGAGCGATTAGTAAAGCTTGAGAAGGATTAGGGTTGCCACAGTTAAAATTAATATTTTATCTATAAATATGATAAAATTGTTAATAAGTCGAATCTGTACATTAAATATTTTTTGGAAAATCTTATTGAAATAGACATAACTATCGATGCAAAGGCCGAATCTATAGTTTTTAGAATTTTTGTCTGACTATTTGTCTGTCTGTCTGTCTGTTCGCATCACAGAAAAACCACTGGAGGGATTTTGATGAAATTTGGTATGATGATAGCTGGATATGCATGCATATTTGCATGCTGTGTTTATTTGTAAGTAATCACTACATTTAGTTCCTAGTTCTTAGTTCTAGTTATATAATTTGTGTGTATTATTGTAAGTGATTGTAAATAAACCTAATAAATAAATAAATATCCGGGTCAACATATAGGATACTTTTTACCGCGGGACATCATCTCATTCCCACGGGAGTACCTACACGTTATAACGCAACCCAAAAAATATTTATGATCAGAATTTCTTGAAACTTGGTATTAATACTATTCAATACAATTAAATAAATACGTGCTTTAGCGTCATCCCATAAGGAGATAAAATTAGGGATGAAAACTTGTATGAAACCTACCTTTATAAAGTTTTTTTGTTGTAGTTTTAGCGCGAGCGAAGCCGTGGGTTTTGCTAGTTTAATATATTATTAACTTACTGATATTGTGTTACTATTAATTAATTTATATTACATACTAGATTTTGTATATGACTCTTTTACATGGTCTGTTGAAATAAAATAACCTAAATCACTCACGAATACTGTACCTTTCAAATAATCAAAGAATTTTTAGGGTCAGCGGCTTATTCCTAACGATTTTTTAATATAAAACGCTAAATACGTCTTATGAATATTATATGCCCATATATTTCTTTGAATCAAATTTCGACAGTAAAATTCAACTTCTTTTGATTGGTACTAGTCCCTTTAAGTTCAGTAATTACAGAAGGTAAAACTATTTAAATTATTAACTGTTACTTTATTGATCGGAAAGAAACTTAGCTATATAATATGATTTACAAAAAGTTGTAAAAACTTTTAAAAAGTTACACAATTGCATGATATAGATACACTATGAATATCCTTTGCAATATAACAAACATCTGGATTTATGAATGGTAAATATATAAAACCGAACCCGAACCCATGACCACCGGCTTAGTAGTGAATGTCATTTAGGTACATTGCATTTTCATATAAGCGCTAAAAAAAGCAAGGACGGATCGCTATTTTATTTGTATATTAATTTATTGATAGACTAGCAACTCACCCTCGCTCCGCTCGGGTTCGTCCCTACGTTACGTTTTAACGTTTAGCTCAGAGATGAGGTATTTTCCCGCAGTAAAAAGTATCCTTTATGTTGACCCGGATAACCAGCTATCATCATACCAAATTTCATCAAAATCTGTCCAGTGGTTTTCCAGTGATGCGGTAACAGACAGACAGACAGACAGAGACAGGCAGACAGACACAAAAATTCTAAAAACTATAGATCTGGCTTCTGTGTCGATAATAAAATCTATTTCAATAAGATTTTTCAAAAAATATTTAATGTACAGATTCGGCTCAGTTACAATTTTATTATACATACATATGTATAGACATTATGTACCTTTACATGTAATTAAAGAACCTATTGCAATCACACAATTATGTCCAGGGTATCTTAGCAAAGTTAATATGCTAATTTAGGGCACCTATCTAAAGATTTGCATATAATTCCAGTTCGAATTAACGTTCCTTACGAGCTTTTGTTTTCTAATTAGGTTATTTCTTACTGCACTTATTGAAAAGGGACTGCATTTGTATGAGTGTTAATATAAACACTCAATATTTTTTCATCATATTTTGATGAAAAAATATTCTAATATAATTTTTAATATGTATATTGTATATAACATATTTTTTTTTTTTTTTTTTTTTTTTATGAGATTCAGTGACAAACGAGCAGACAGACCACCTGATGGAAAGCAGTACCTGTCGCCCATAACACCTACGGTTCATGCACTTTGGTTTTAAGAAACAAAAATGCAGAACCACAGGTGCGTTGTCACTGTGAGGACTAAGATGATATGCCTCTTGCCTGTAATTGCGCTGGCTACCTTATCCTTAAAACCGGAACACAACAATGCAATCATTGTTGCTTGGCGGCAGAAATAGATAAGGGGGTGGTACCCATCCAGTCGGACTCCTCAGGCTTGACAGAGTCCTACCACCGGTAAATATCACATATTACAATATCTACCTACTCGTACCTACATATATTGCATGTTGCAGAATTTTAAAAGTACAATAAATAACGAAATTTTCTCTTAAAACTATCTTCCAACAATCATTTTAAGAAGTCTTACATCATTGTAAACAATTCAAAAGGGTACAAAGATGGTATTTAAGTTGGTTTCTAGTACGTTGTCGCCTACCGAGTACAATCGGTCCCACTGCGCCCGCGCCATATCGACGCAGCGGAACGGCGATATTTTAGTGCCCTGCTATCACCTGTCAAATCGAACAAGTGTTTTGCTCGCCAAAATCAATTTTAATGTCTGCCTTTGGAACACAAATACACCCTGTTTCTATATCGGAAGGCTTGAAGGCTCACAACTAAACAGGTTGTTGTCCATACATCATGTGCTGCTGTAAATGTTAATATGAATTAAAGTATATTTTACTGGTTGTTAAACATTTATAAGTATTATGCATGGGTAGTTTGATGGGTATAATAATAAATTGGGATAGAAGATTTAGGGTTGCGGTTCCTATAGTCGTATTTTGTCCTTATCAGAAAGAAACGAATACTAGCAAATCAAATATATACTAGTTTTTTATACACGGCTCACCTGCATATTTCTTGTTCTATGTTCATGGGTTCAGAATGTGATGTTAGATAGCCTGTAAATTGCCTTCTATTTATTTAAATAAATAGTCTAAAAATACAAAAAAAGATTTTTTTAAATTAAACTGCTTGTTCCAGAGAAGATCGCATTGAAACAAACAAACAAATAAAAATCAAACTTCATCTTTTTAATTAGTTATTTTACATATTTCTTAAGCTATGAAAAAAATCAATTTTTGAAAATTTGTAAAATGAAAATTTAAAAAGTGCGTGTATGAATGTGTACACGCGCAAGAAGTAAAATTTTTGTAGGTTATCAGTACTCTCTATGAAATTCAATTTATGTTTTAAATAATTAGGATAGGTCAGATACTAAAAATAATATTAGGCATATTACAATCATATATTTATAGAATATCATTTAAGGAAATAATATAATATTACATATCATTGTCAGACAATAACAACGGTTACTATGGCAATAAGCGTACGTACATTTTTTCGTAACGCATTCACCAGCTTACCCACCAAGTCAAGCGTGGGTAAAGAAGTTTTACTTCAAAAAGTTGGTTTTAAAGAAAAAGTTAGTTTTTAATTAAGCGGACAGATCTAGCAAACATCATATACTGAGGATATGACAGTTACAGAGCTACTGTAAAGCCTTGAATTTCATTGTACTCAAATCCAAAACACATATTTCAAAATAAGACGGCATTGTTTCACATTACCATACTCCTAGTCATAAAGCATCTTGAATGTATCAACCCGCCATCCATTCGGGATTTCAAAACTCTTAGCTGTAGTCGTAAGGAAATATTTATAAGTCTTTGTATGCAAAATTTCTAACGCATCAAGAGTTGTCTCTTTAGACGCTATAGAGACGCGATTGTCAACTTTAGCGCCGAAACCCGTCAATATGATTTGGAAGGAATCAGGACAATAATAAAGATGACATTTGATTGGGACAGCCGTTTGGTGCATGACTGAGTGGGAGAGCTCATTAGACTACAAACTGTGACCGTTGTTTGAAAGCTATAATTATGTATGCTATATTTCCATATTTGATTAAAAATTTTTTAAACATAGGAACATATTTTTGTAACAGTTATGTTAATTTTGAAATATTATTTTTAAAGTACTAGATGAATAGATAGACGGGCGTATCTTTAAGGGGGGTCTAATAATTACTAAACAATTATCGTTTACTGTTTAAATTACATTATTCTGTTGCCGTTTACAACATTTTTAGCAAACAGATTTTACGCCTCTAAAAGAGTTTCCATGTCAGGTTTCTTTTAATGTAGTAAGAACGTAATTAAAAGTAAAAACAAATAATTTGTTATCAATATATAGATATATTGTAAATTATTATTCCAAACCTAAAAATGAAAAATAAATGTACAGTATATTATACCTACAAATAGACTCGCAAATTCTTAAATGAAGGATTCGTACTAGGAATTCTATTCGACTAGATGTGTCATCAGTGTGAAAGGTGACGTTATGGAAATTAGCATTATCTGACATGAGGTTCCGATTGTCTTGGCATTTCAAGGCCTGGTTTCACTATTGACACGTTTAATACTATTGTTTGGTGTTAAACTTCATGTCAATAAAATTAAGTTTGTTTGATATTTACGCTCAGTCACGTTCAAAGAGACTTGTACAATTATATCATATTATAATAATCTCCAGATCGATTTTGGCCACAGTGCAGCGGTTAATCTCATTGAAATTAGCCAGGTGTGTTGGAGATATTATAGTGTATACATAAACACAAGTGCAGTCTTTGTTCCTTTTCCACAATTTATACGACCGATAAGAAATCAGGTATAGGACCATTCTAGTCTTTCTGTTCTGGACAAATTTTCTTGGCACGGGCGTGCAACTCCAACAACTTTCTTACTTAATTATATGGTACTTGCTTAATATAATTTTTAATGCGAAACCCCAATATTTCCTTGATACTTCACGCGTCTCTGGACCTGCCACTATTACAACAACAACGGTTTAGTAGGAATCACAATTTGGAAAAATCATTCTAGCCACAGTTCACACTGGAAGTTAGTTTTTTTTATATGTTCCTTTTTCCCATACGTCACGATACGATACTTTGTAGGTCACGGTTTTTATATAAAGTACATGTTTTTTTTTCGTATCGTGTATGTATCGTAGTTTCTATAAAATAATAGTATGCTTTAAAACTTTTAAAGACGCAGCACACGCGCAAGGTTAAGAGTCGAAGGAAGAGGTGTTTCTTATAAAAGAATTTTATTTAACTTTGTATATTTCTATTGTTAACAAATTTAATGTAATAATATGAATCACAATAACATAATATGGGCAGAACTTAGTCATTAAAATAAGCTTTGCAATTATTAAGTAAAGCTAAACATACTTATATGGAAACAGCTGTAGATCTAATAAGTAAACGTTAACTAATCCTCTTATTGTTATTACAACAAAGCGGCTGAATAAAAGTAAAATTAATATAAATAAAACCATTAGGCAGATCATAAATAAGTCATACGTGAGAAAAATCTGACATATTGTCACTCTGGGGAATATCTAAATAACAATTTTCATTTTCTTTTATGGATCTACTAGTCATTGTGGGAAATATAATGCGCAATCTATCAGTGGTTTGACACGACATAAATATTTATAAAATTAAAATACGGTATTGTAAAAAGAACCGTAGCGGAATGCGAGGCGGTTGTTCGAGCGATGTAGAATCACTACATCCCTGTTCTTGTCATATATCTTTCATCGACGGTTTGCCTGTAATATGAATCATAGGAATTCTTAATAAAATGATTTTCTTACTAATGTTTCATGCTCCATGAATATATTCAAGGTATGTATATGCGAGGTATTTTACTATATCATAGAGTTACTAAAAGCAAAATTATAACTATTTAAACATAGCAATATTAAAACTTTAATATGCAAATTTCAAAGGCTATTCTCACTTAAGATTCTTAACCGCGTACCTCAGGCGACTTAGTATCTTGTAATATATCAAGATGCCGTCTCAACGTCTGTGGCCGGTCTTTGTTTCGTCTAGAAAACATCACTAACATTCTATTCAATGTGTAGCTTACATACTTCGGACTGCAAAAGGTGTGTTCATACTATACGCATGTCACTGGAGCTGCGCGTAACATCTCAATAGCTATTCGCTTTCATGCCAAGTCTTTGGAGACGTATTTTGTGTTTAGAGCTTCTGCTAACATGTCTTACGCAATTTATATTGGCCAAGTCTAGTATGTTTGCGTAGGCTTCTCTTAATTCCTATTTAGCGTGAGTTGTTTAATAGGCAGAGGTAAATTTAATGGGCTTACAACGTAATATATTGGAAAATGAAATAAGTTTGTTTAAAGTAAAACGAGCCGCCAAGCAAAATAGTCTGGTCATTTGTATGTATTCCCATATGGTTAGGTGAATCTAAAACTTGAAAATCTAGAGTTTAACTTTAACTTAAGAAAGCTTTAAAATAACTTTGGCAATATGAAAACTTGAAATAAATAGTAAAGTTAATATTTAAGCGTAGGTGCGTGTTATAAATTAAGATAAAAACCTTTTTGTAAGTTAGCAAGGTAACCTAACAAAGATTCTACAAATACGGCGGGGCAATGCACTTGTATTATTATAATACGGCACAGATAAACTATTTAAGTACCACTCGTGTGTTGTTTATGGTATTGTTTGTTAGGTACTTCCTAGTTTGGCCGCGACAGATGCACGGGAGGCGGAGGACAGGACAGCGGGACAAAAGTGCGGGACTAAGGTAATTGCTTATTCTAGGGGTTATCAGGCAAGTGCTGTGCTATGTAACGAGCTGAATATATTCGTTACGTGTGAGAACTGTTGCTTGTAAATATATTGGAAGTTCCGAAGGTATCGATGGCAATTTATGGCATTCGCATATCGGATGAATTTCAACGGATTTATGCTTGAATGTTGATGAAAAATGAGTTTATGTGTTTAAATGGCGAAGGGCCATTTATATATCTAATATTTCTTCCATGTCTTAAAGGTAAATAAATAACATTTTTTGATTTAATCTCGAGATAAGGAATAAGATTATCTATATAGATAATCTATTTCTACTAATAGATTACATTTAAGGTAATCTATATCTATTCTATTTTTCTTTATAAAAATATTATTAAAAAAGGAAAAATAGGAAAATATTTTAAGGAGGTATTAAAATTATCACAAATTAGAATATTTAAGATTAGACAGAGATGTGACTTCTCCTGTTTTTTTTCAAATCATACACAACTATAAAAAAAAAACTGTGTACAGAGAGGTTAATCACTAAATCCATTTCTCATTTCTTAAACAAAGATCAATCTGTAAATGATAAAAAGTAAGTAGTTGCTAAGTCTTTTTTATGGCATTCGCATATATTGTAATGTTATTTTTTAACTACAGTATTTTTTAACTTTAAATATTATTCTTTGGTTAAATTAGATTATTAATAAAAAAAACAATAATAATAAGTATGGTGTTAAAGTTTTATATCATTGTACTCTTCTTTTTCTATTCATTCTATAAAATCACGTAGCTATTTATGTGTTCGATTTACTGCAGTTACTGAATTTACTGCATCGATCGTATTTTGTCGTTTAAATACCAAATATGAACCGATTTAAAGTGATTTTAAATGTAATATGTCTCTCCTATAGCCATAATTGCTGTACAGCATCAGAAATATCAGGAATCCAAATTTAAAATAAATCTTTAAAAAATCCTAAAAACATTTTTATTTCTAAATCAATTTCATCTCTCTAGTCTGTAGTGATGTCGGCGCGTGGGCATTCAGTGGTGTCCCGCGGCGCACATCTGTGGCGTGTCCCGCATAAATAATTCTCCAACACTTCACGGCTCCTGGCTTTGATAAATCCCTCCCGCTCGTACTCTTTGCTGTGTTGACTTAAACACATTATTCAGATTGTGTAATCAATACCAGTCATATTATAAATATTACAAGCTCTTTGTGTTTTAATGTAAGATGAAGGTTTTGGAACCTTAAAATTTATCTGTTAAGACATTTTTTTTAGGGTTCAGAGTACACCTCACCAAAAATGGAA
Organism: Argynnis bischoffii washingtonia; assembly: GCA_033884665.1. Taxonomy (NCBI): domain Eukaryota; kingdom Metazoa; phylum Arthropoda; class Insecta; order Lepidoptera; family Nymphalidae; genus Argynnis; species Argynnis bischoffii. Next base: position 8,498,213 of record CM066624.1, on the reverse strand, counting down.
CCCATAAAATAAAACCCATGAAATAGGTTCACTCACTTAAATAACAGCGAACAGAAAACATGCGATTCACCAAATCGTTTACTAGAAAACGCTTAGTTTTGGCATATAATGTAGACGTAGCATGTAAAAACAAATATTGATTTCGGAGATAATCTTACGCGGCATATAGATAGTAAAAAGCATATCAAATGAAAGTGCTTTTTTTTTATGAGATTCAGTGACAAACGAGCAGACAGACCACCTGATGGAAAGCAGTACCTGTAGCCCATAACACCTACGGTTCATGCACTTAGGTTTTAAGTAACAAAAATGCAGAACCACAGGTGCGTTGTCACTGTGAGGACTAAGATGATATGCCTCTTGCCTGTAATTGCTTGTTATGGGGATAAAAAATATAATATTAATATAAAGAAATAAATTTTATTACTTATTGTAATAGGTATTTTTAAGTCGTAAAACGCGAAAACAGTTGTCAGTTTTAAATAGTTATTACCTGAAAACTAAAAAAATGTAATAATTTAAATAAGCGGCAACATCAATAGTTAAATAGATGGTATCGTACAGTAGCTCACCGGTAAGACTTGTTAAAATAATGGATATTTATGTAATAAACGTACCTATCGAAGCTTTCCTACTTGCGTTTGTTTGACAGATTTATATCATCGTCTTGTCCTCTTAAGAACGGATTGATCAACCTAAATTGTGGATTGCGTGGTTTGAATTTTAAGCCAATTTAGAGTTTGTTAGATGTTACGTTATACATTTACGTTTTTAATTGATATATTTAAAAACAAATTGTTTTATGACACGTTTAACTCAGTTTGTAGTGACCCTACTTGCTTTGCTAGCGGTCGCGGGTTCGAGTCCCGATGAGGAATTCGTTTGTGTGATAAGGACGAATGTTTATATTCCAGTCGTGGGTGTTTATACTTATAATATGTATGTAATTAGATGGTGCTGTGTATTAATGTCCCAGCATATTTATATTTATTAATATTATTTACATTTAAGTTACGCTTTTGTTAGTAATTAAATGTATATCTTTATTAATTTTTTAAATAGTAATCATTCTTCTATGTATTAACTAAGCACAATTATTTTATAGGGTTCTGTATTCAAAGTGTCTATTCGAGATCATTATTAAACTTACACTGATTTTGACGTCAATCCTTTCAAACTTTAAAAGGTATCTTTAATTAAAATGTAATAGATAACCGCACTTTAGAATATATTATGTCGTAATTCCGAATTCAGAAAGATAAATTAAGGGGAATTCTCATTCAGAAATGATTCAAATAATCGTCACACTTGGTGTAAATCCATACTAATATTATAAATGTAAAAGTGTGTTTGTTTGTCCTTCTTTCACGTCTAAACAGAGTGACACATTGGCGTGATTTCTTGTGTGGAGATAGTTGGAGGGTTGGATAGTGACATAGGCTACTTTTTACCGCGGGAGATTATCTTATTCCCATTAGAAAACTGGTAAAATTTTGGTTTGGTTCTAACCAAAAAATATTTATGATCAGAATAACTAGAAACATGGTATTAATGCTCTTCAATACAATTAAATAAATACATGTGTTAGCATTTTTCGAAATTCATCCCATAAAGGGGTAAAATAGGGAATGAAAATTTGTATGAAACATACCTTTTTTAAAAGTTTTGTTTGTAGTTTTAGCGCGAGCGAAACCGCGGGTTTTGCTAGTAATAAATATAATGAAAATTCAAAGTAAAATGTCATAATAAAAACCACGATTAACTAACTGACTTCATTAACTAGAAATTATCTAAGTGTGGAAAAATAATTTAGAAAAAAATGATAAGTTTATCATATTTAGGTTATTATTAGAAAGCCATACCAGTAGAGCGGGTAGTGGTGATTTTATACAATAAAGAACGAAGTCAGAGATAACGGGCGCGATAGCGCGTGCAAGTGTTCGATCTACGGCTATCTGATGGCTCGGACTATCTGATGCTACCACATCTATGCACTTATGGGGAGTCCGGTATCCAGACGACATTTTAGATATTTTGTTTGCGAAGAAATATATTCTTGTTAGATTTGCAAATATTTCTTACTTTTTTGTTGTTATTTGTTTTTTGTAGATTTTTTTTTAAGTTTTTTATATAAATTTATTTACATTTATGTTGCTTATTTTTAATTAAAGTAATATTTTTTTGTTAAGTTAAGTTCAAGAAAATAAAAAAAAAGTTACAGATTTTAAACATGATATTTGTTTATTATTAAAATATAAATTGAATAACGAACTGATATCTTTAAATAAGGTATGTTTAAACAAACCAGTTCTATTCTGTGTATAATAGAGGTCTCGATCTAGTTATTCTAGCTTTAATCCTCAAAACAAATCATACGTGTTATTATAGTGTCATTTCCTACAGTTCCTATATTATAGTATATAAATAATGACGCAGAATAACCGACAGCTTAATAATAACTCGCAATTCTAACATAACATGCAGTTACAATGGCGACCCTAACTTACCCGAGGTGGGTGCACGATTGCTCTGATGCCCCTAGCTCTAGTTTGTAAGTTAAAGTTAAATACATTTAATGCATCGACTACCGCCCAGTTCAGACACAGCGTATTTGAAATGAAGTGGGTTCGACTTCAAGGAAGTATGTACGTTATATTTTTGATATTTATTTTTATATATATCTAACATAGTAATAAAGTAATTAACTAAATAATTTATTTATTAAATAGAAATTGTTTTTATCCTATTTCTATAAAAATATGTAATTTGAAACTTTGTAATGCAAATGTCAATTTTATAATTCGATATCATTAGGCTGATTTGATAAGGCAACTTCAGGCAGATGAAAGGCTACTTCATATTCTGGGGGAATGTGAACGTTTTATGCATAAGCGCAGATTTATTTAGGGAAATAATTTCTTAGCCCAGATAAAATTATGAGAGCACCCCTAAATATATCTTGCAGCTGCAGGCTGCATCTCTAATCAAATCCTGCATTACAGCTGCAGGATTCAGGGGTTTGTTCTAGTACAAAACCTGGCGATTATAATAGACCAGGCATGGTCGTAGTGATATCCTATAGCAAAAGCAACAAAGAAATAAAAAATGGGTGGTGACAAACCGATATTGGAACCAGCAGATAATTGAGCGTGGTTGCTTCCGGTACTTCTCTGGAGAAGACCGTGGGAGCAACACCATGCTTGTTGTATAACCATTGTCGGCGGGCCAGCCGTCGGGGCATAAGGGTGGACTACGCAGGCGATCCTGCGACGCCTTATAAGACGGGAAAAGTTCCGTTGAGTTTTAGTGATTAGTACTGGCTCTTCTGGCCGTTGAGCCCCAGATAACCTGTATGTATTCCCAACGCAAAAAAAGAAGGTTGGATGGTAGAGCTTTTTTCCTAATATTTGCTTTAAATTGAATGTTACAGATATGGTTCATCTGCTTCATAATTAAAATATGAAATTTTATTTAATAATTTTTACTGTAGACTTTGGGGAGATCCATATCTAGTAGGTAGTTTTATTTCTATATTATGCTTTGTTCATATACAGAAAACACTATTAAAATTAATTTAATAAGTATGTTAACCAATTAGTTTTTAATCAGAAGTCAAAAGCTTACATCACTATTTACTTTTAGAAGAAATATTTAAAAATATATGTTCTTTATAATTTTTCTTATTCATTTAAAAATATCATCTTGTTGAAGAAACTTTAAAATATTTATTAATTTCATCGTTCTTATGATGTCAGTTTATGTTCTAAATTAAATTAGAAAGCCGGACGTATCGATTTTGTACCTATTCTGTAATTAATGCGCGTAGGCTAATTGTCGGTGGTCGGTCATATCTCTTAAGTGGCAAGTGCTTAATACTCATCTGGAAGAGTCAGGATTTTATGTGCATCAAAATGTTTGTCTGAAAAGTTCATAACTGTGTATTTTTATTCGCTAAATTAAAATATAAAAGATTTCAAGATTTTTAAAGTTAATTAAGTGGTTTTTTTTTATTTTATGTATTTTCATATAGATTTTAACTGTTACTTAGTAGATCAAAGCTTTTAATTTATCTATGTCGGTTGTATACAACTATTATTAATTACATGTAAGTAAATACACATAATATACAATCGGTTTGTGGTACTGGGATTAATGCCATATTAATTTACAATTTTTTCACCAGAATGATAAAAAAAGTGATGGACGCTTTGAAGTTATTAACAAGAAAATTGAATTGAATTGAAAAAAGGTAATACTTTATAAAGAGTTTATCATGTGTGTGTTTTTATTTCAGCGTAACTTCGAAACATTCAAACTCATTTGAATAAATAAAAGAGGTAATTTAGGAACCAGGAATTGTCGAGCCTTGGTATATACAATAAATACACTTAAAAAAATATATAAAATTTAGAATAAGCAAAAATTTTGTTTGTTATGAATAAATATTTAATTAACCGTACTATTGATATTATGATATTATTAATATAATATTTTTTGTCGTATTAAAATAAAAGACAAGTAATGTATGTTAGATTTTGACTTAAATTAATAGATAGATCTAGAATAATTTTAATAAGAAAACATGCTATATTTACAATACATAGTTATTACTTAATTTTTGATATCATCGTGATGGTGTGTGGTATCTGTAATAGTGAACATTAACTAAAACATTTTAGGCTACCTTCACAGAATCTCGCATCAGAAGGCTTTTATAATTTGTATACTTCCTTAAACCGATAATAAATAGCGTAGCTTTTGACCGAATAAACTACACACTGAAGAAGGTGTTTTGAAATAAAAGAATCCATTTTTCTTCTCCTTTATTCCGCAAAAATCATTTTTTTTCGGGTAAAAAATAGCCCTAATCTCACTCACGTACATATATTCTATGTGCACCTGTCAAAGTCTTTTGTAATTATAGTTGGGGTAGAAAATATTAACAAAGTGTAATTAATAGACAGACACATTTTTACAGCTGCTATTCGGACTTTGGAATTATAAAAATAATCATACTCGTAGCTTAAAATGGGGAGCCTATTTTGAAACCACAAGCGTAGACATCAATTTCATTTTTAAATATAGACAAAAACTAAATTGCTTCCGTCTAGCCACATCTAGTTCCAATTATCTTAGCCCACACAATTCGTTGATAAATCTATAGGCAGATTCGCTTAGAGGTAATAAATTTCACAAGATTACCGTACACATGATTAATACGAGTAAGTACAAAAATGAGGAGAGTCGATCGATCAATGTGGGTGTTTAATTTGTACGTACGCTCATTTATCTTTGATGTTTAGTGCCTTACGTTAAGGTATGATACAGGGTTGCAGGAGTATCGATCTTCAGGAGAATATTGAAATTTATTACGAACTAGCGCTTGAACGTGGTTCTGTTTACATTGTGGGCACGTGTATATGAATAATCTGTGTTTAATCAAGATATAAGTTTACACTTTACGTTCTGAATTTTATTCAAAACACATACTCTGTCATTAACTCACACTCAGACTGAAACTTTTGCATTTATAATATTAGTGTGATTTTAAAGACCTATTGGAATTCCTATATACTTTTCTTTGAATAAAAATAATTATCTCAAGGTGTCTTTAAAAAAGTACTTAAGTAATTATAGTGCTTCAGAAAGCTTATTAAAATTTTACATAATTATATTATTTCATGAGGTTCTAAGTAAAGCTCTAAATTTTTAGTTTTTAGTCGGATAGATAATATTAAGTAGAGTAATACAGGAAAAGCTATTCCCTTAAGGTTGACAAAAGCTTTTTATTAAGGATTACTTCTTAGAATATATCAAAATTCTTATAAATAATAATCTATTGATATGATTTTAGATATGCACACGCAAGCTTATATTTTGTATTTAAAGCTTATATTTACATATATTATTATACATTAAACTTTGCCTCCGCTTTTTTCTTGCCTCCATTCGGGTAACATTTTTATCTAAGTATAATTATTCTGCTTCTAAGGGTCGTGCTGTAATGTTATATCTATCCTACAATCTTCTTTTTTGAATAGGCTATTATAAAATCTATATTAGATATTATTTAGTAGTATTTTTTTACTTTTTTATGATTTATTTAAATATATTTTATATGGGTATTTATTTAATTTAACCCCAGATTTACCAACCTATAATTTAACCTGTCAGATCTGAAATTTTTTTTATCATTTTCACGACTCTTAAGAGAGGGGGAATTATATAAAGAGCAAAGGCAAATAACGGGGAATATTTTAATGAAAAGATTATGAGAAAAAGGCAATTTAACGTTTAGAAGTTATATAACATTTTTAATGAGATCAAAGTATGCAGTAAATTCTCATCATATACTTTTTTTGGGCCAATCCTCCTTCTTTATTGGTATACCATGGACATTCCCAGTTCTATTCGCTTTGGGCATAGATAAGAATGTATTTTTAACAACATCTGTTGAGTATTTGTAAAAACCAGTGGATGGAAATGCAATTACCATAGACATAGATTTGTTACCAGTACAAAACAAAAAAAAATGATATTCCCTGTTATTTGCGTGTACCCTTTATTTCTATATTCTATTGAGTCGTAGTCAAAAGCTAATAAATAGTTAATATATTATTCTCATGATGCATCTTTTTTAAAATATAGATTTTATTTATTTTATATAGAATCCTTTACATTTTAGATAAACTATGACCATGACTATGACCCAAAATAACTTTTTGTAACAGGTTAATATCCCATAAGGAACCCTTGTGTACAGGAATTTAAAAAAAAAACTATATCTTTTTGGTTCAAAAACTATTATTATGCATACACCATAATCGTTTCGCATCATATAGCATAAACGAATGAAAGCATAAACGTTGCAGCATAAGCGAAGGACAAACCAACAAACACATTCGCATTTAAAATATTAATAAGAACATTATGATGTGATATGAATTATAAAGCGGACGAATGATATTTTTGGAAGCGAAGCTTTATGTTTAGTCGCTTCTAGATGTATTGAGATAAAACAAGTTTGCTTAATTTTTTTAAGTTTGAGGTCACCTTGCAAAAAGCAACGTGTAAGATTGCCTTGCATAGTGAGTCGAATGACGGTACTTAAATCACTTGTCCATAATGTGATGTGAAAGGTCTGATCCGATTGACCTCAATCCTTTATCCCTGTGTTGTTTTAATATTATTGTTATATGTAAAGTGATCTTTAATTACGTCAATATTAGCAATTAATATTCTTAAATAAGCACAGTAAAGGAAATCGGTCATAAATACAGCATTAATTTTATTAAAAGTATTATTTATATAATCCATAAATCTACGTACTTAAAACTTGATTTACAATGAATTATGAGTATATTTTAAACATAACTTATTCTGCTGTTGATTTTTATTAAGTATTATATATAATAATACTAATATGTATAATATATTTAACTATAATTCTTTTTCAACGTGGGTTTTTTAACGTAATTACCGTCTGGTAACATCTTATTCAGTAAATGTATTTCTTTTCATTCCATTACTTTCTGACGAGGCAAATTGTTACTTGAACGTGTTAACACTTGGATAATCAATGGTATACAAATATTACCAAATAAAGCCTATAACATCAAAATAGTACAATAAAAGGTTACATTTAAAAATAGCGTACATTCTTAAATGGAGACTTTAAATTTGGTCAGCTCGTTAAAATTCTTGTCTCAGTTGATTGATTGGTTAATATTATAAATTATGTTATAACAGTGCGGGTTGTGATAAATTGTTCCAGAACAACATCGTTCGAGCATCATTTCATTATGGTCGTTATTGGATTTATTAGCGGCGTGCGGCGTACGCAGTGCGCACGCGCAGCCGCTCTAATTTCGCAAGAGTGGACGCCATGCCGCTACACTGCACTATATCATTGCCGATATTTAGTACCAGCCACCGCCCTGTCGGTGACAGCGTTATCTGTTATCAATATATGGATATATACCTTACTCGAGACCTGTGCTGATATCTATAGTATGCACGCTGACCTTGAGTACATTCAGAATGGATTCGATTAATAGTGAACAACGACTAGGTTTCTATTTAGAGTTACATTTTCTAATTAGATATTTTGTAGGTTTCATTCATAAATTAATGAAATACTATCCGATTTTGTGGAAATTCACTGTTTCTAGGCTTTGTTTGAATTCGGATACTAACGTAATCGTCAGTAAAAGTATTAACTCAAAATATTTAAAAATATATTAAAAATATAGAACAAAAATCCGAAAAAGTTGGTCCCAAAAATGGAAAGTCTTATAAAAACATACTATCTAAATTAAATAAAAAACATATACAAACTTCTTGGTCTAGTTTATTATTTGTGTAGATGACTATTTAAACTGTCGCCTCAGCTATAACTGTGGCACTGTTACGTTAGTGAAAGGGAGGGTAGCCATCTATTTTACTAGAGGGACCACTACACCTACATCTTTTATCAGTGCGCGTGTGTGCGCGATACTCTGGGTGTATAATGGGGTATTACGACAAGGGTTAGTGCCCTGGGCGTGCCCAAGGCAACTGTGCAAAGTGCGGGAACTGATAGCGGCTCGGACTACATCATGTCCATTCCCGACTCTTGTACAAAGCCTGTAACTGTTCTATATAGGGCCAGATTACGCGGAAGCTGCGAGGGAATTCGCTAACCGCTTGCAACCACTAGTATAATACTAATGTTGCAATTCCTTTCGATCTTCTCATACCTTTCAAAGCAAAACATGGAAATAAATTGTGCTATCTTCCTGCTTTAATGACAAGTGATAGTTTCGAATACACTTAAGCTAAATACGGTACAGAAAAGCTCGTTTTATTCATCGTTGAATATGGAAAAGTGAGTCACGATACTGAAAAGATGTTCAACCAATAATATTAATTATACCACAATTTACGCATATTTATATCAATAAAAGTCGAAATGTGCATCTTTTATAATGTGTGAGGTAACATCAAACAATTATCATGTCAACGTTAAAATATATATAAATCCGGTTTAGCCCTGAACACCGAGGCTGTCCCTAATTATACCCTTCAAACGGGACGTCATTTCCTCGCGCTTGCGAAATATTAAATGTAAAAAGATACTTTTTCGCTTTTTGAAGGTGAGAATTTAAATAATTGCAATAATCTCAGTGATGGACGGACATGCGAACTTAATGAGTGGGTAAGCGGTGTTCGGTGTGAAGATGACAGCGGGAATAAGTTTAACTCGGCTATACCGCGTATTATTGCTCCTGTCTTAAACCTTGTCATAATATATGAATTCGTTGTAAGAAAATAAAATGATCCATAAGCCATATGCTTATATTTAACTAATATTCTAAAAGCAAAAGTCTGTGTTTGTGTACATTTGTTACTTGTTCTCGCTAAAACGGCTAGATGAATTTGGATGAAATTAAGTATGCGGATAGACTATGACTTTTTTTCACGTTGGTAAATGATTTTAGGCGTATGTAAGTGGTATCACTTGCATATATACAGATGGTTATGTGGGACTCACCGGCAAAGCTACTACCCACTTAAACTCAACGGAATCTCCCCTGTTTTAATGTGGCATCATAAGATCGCTTTTGCACTCAACCACGACACTTCAACGGCAGGTCTGCCAAAGCAGACCATAACAACCATTTTATTGCTCCAACAACCCACTCTGCTATCAGATAAGTACCAAAAGCAACCCGCATGGTACACCGCATGCCGAGGTGGACCGCTACCCAGTTTCTTGGTTACGCACCCGGCTTGTTTGCCAGACGCTAATGAGCCCCCCACTACGACAAGGTGAACGCACATTGGGGGGAAGAAAAGGGTGGGGGGGATAAACTATGACGTACGTACACGTGTTACGTAGGTTAACTAATTACCGTAAGAAACTACGGACGTACTCTGGCGAAACAAGGTTAAATCGCTAGTGTATGTAGCACTTTAAATAAAGGATATTACACTTTAAAATTTCTGTAATAGCACTTGCTAAAAACATTAGCTTAATTATAATGCGTAAACGGAAACCTTATGAACCATTAATATAACTATAGCTAGAAGGGTACAATCATTTAAATTCATTTTGAAGGACTTCAGATGATAAATAATGAATTGTAAAGTTAGCAGAAAAATCAACAGATCCGGCTTCTAGTAACCATAATGATGGCATACAAATGATAAGCTCTTAACTGGTTAAATAGTAGAGTCCATATTATTTTTAAATACAAGTAAGATATGCGATTATGAAGTTAAAATATACTATATCAAGAATATAAAATATATCAACAGTCACAACACCAGTGCAATATTATAAAGTAAATATTATGATGAGTGAAATAAGATTAATAAAAATTATTACGTCTGCGGTTGATCAAAATGAATCATAAATAATTAAGAATTGTGTAATTTTTTTTATTAAGATCAAAATTATTACTCTATACACGATATGGAAGCATTAATAATAGTTACCTATATTTTTTATAAGGCCGAGTTAAATTTTAATTTTTAAGTGGAGCTTTCGCAATTTTAAATATTCCTTATTGTATATTTTTGCTGAGTTTACGTGTCCGATTAAATTTAGTAATAAAAATAACCTAAACTATTTTGAAATAAAATAATAAGTTTTACAGTACAGATTTTCAGCAAAGAACATCTCCTTTGAAAATAATAACGCTGCGTCGGAGGTCATGCAATTGAGTCACAATGAAACATTCGTATATCAAGTTGTCCGAACTTTTGCAATTGTAAAATTTTATACCCTCCAATTTACATCAATTGTAGCCAAATACTGTTTTATCGGTCATTTATGTGTTTGTTACTCAAGATCATTTAAGCTTTCGAAATTTTGATTTCACATTATTTTTTACATTTTATTATCAGTAATAAGTTACATTATGGTCTGTAAATTCAATTCACATTGAGAATCAAAGATTTTAAGTCATAACACGAATTTTTAAATGTCAAAGCGCATGTGTGTGGTCGCAAATGAAAATAAACAACTCTCGTCATATTATTCATGTCCAATTGGTGGAAACTTATTATGATTAACGTGCATAATTTGCTCTAATCCAAATGCATTACGATTTTGCATATATCATTCATCTCGCGCTTGGCACTCAGCACAACCATCTAAAGTTGTCTACGCGACTGCTGGTGCCCGAATTTGAATGATGAATGTACCTAGCCGGCTTGACAACTCATTTTCTCGTTACCAATTCCATTACCAAACGTTCAAATTACATAGTAGTAGATAGGTATTACCTTCGCAATACCGGGGTATAATAGTAGCCTTATTCATACGGCCATCATTATTTTCTGTCTCGCAACAAGGCAAAAACAATCAATAAAAATAAATCATTTAAATAACTATAAACACGTATTACAATGCGCCGACATTACATCTCCTAATGATTTCGCTAACGAATCATTGAAAGTGGTTGGATCGCGTGCGGTTCATGTCCGCCGCGATCTAATCGTCGCTCGAGTGTGCGCGTGCGCATTGTAGTGTGCGTGCAATGCGGCCGTAATAATATGAAAGTGTTGTTCGGACCCCGCCCTAGCCTCGGGCCGCGCTCGTTCCATTTACATCTGCTCGGATACTTTATTAAGCCTTCTGTGGAGAAGTACGCCAAACTAGAGCACCTTATTATTGTCTCCGCAGATAAGAAAACCTACGACACTTGTTAATCAAGTTCTAGCGAGGAGTCTTGATCATCTTGTATATCTTGTCTCTATATCAGAAATATATGAAATATAAGAGATAGATATATAAGAAAATGGATAAACAGTAGTCTATAGTAATAGCTATGTATATAGCATTAAATTAAAATTAACTTCGAGTCAATATTTTTTTGTAGACACAAGTAACTTTAAGAACAGAAAGAATTTTTTTTACTAAATTAAATGGTGTAAGTAAAAGTCATATGTACGATAAACATATATTGCGTTAGTATAGGAGAGCAATATGTAGTGTATGGTCCACACCAACAAAATAAGTCTGTCTACCTGTAGGTTTTACTACCACCTCCTTTTTTGTTATTTAACGTTGGAAAATACATTTACACTTTCCGCCTATATACATATAGGAGGTTATGTAGGATTCTCACTATATTTTCATTTCAATTTTCTTGTTAATGGCTTCAAGCATGCCAGTTGCCATTTTAACCAAAAAATATTAAGCTAAAAAGTGTTGTAGCTGCACTCTAGATAAAGTAAAGGAGCTCTATGGTATAAAGAATAGATCGTAATGATGTGGTATGCTAAAAATATATATTGCATCTATAGATATTCTACAATTTATGAATTACGACGGTCGTGAGCCACAGACAATCTACATCGATGTACATTTAAAATTTATAATGCTATTACAAAATACAATATAATGTACTTCAATTTGAATGAGTAACGAAATGGAACTGTTATTTTAATTGTTAAGTTTAAATAATAAATTTATTTCGAAGTTCGTGATTATATCCGCTTGGATTTTATAACGTATATTAAAATTAATCAGAAATAAAGAAATATTTTACTTAATTAGTAGTGGTAGCCCAGTGGTAACGCGCTCGCTTGGGAAACCGAGTGAAGCGGGTTTAAATCCCGGGTCTCGCACCTCTGATATTTTCATGTGCGAATCATTTCTAACATGATTACCACTTGCCTTACGGTGAAGGAAAACGTCGTAAGGAAACCTGCATGTCTGAGAGAACCTAGCATGTTTTCAAAACACATGTGATGTCCGCCAATCCGCACTTGGCCAGCGTGGTGGACTATGGCCTGATCCCCCTCGTATTGAAGGGAGGCCCGTACCCAGCAGTGGGACGTTAAAAAAAGGGCTGAATACAATTAGTGTAGATAAATAAATATAACAAATATGCAGGAACATTAACACACAACACCATCCAGTTCCATGGTAAGCTACGAGGCTTGTGTTATGGGTACCTACCAGATAGTTGATACACTACACATATATAACTCTAAATACATACATACAAATATAAACACCCATAACTGGAGAACAAACATTCGTGCTCATCACACAAATGATTATCCCCAGTGGGACTTGAACCCGTGACCGCTGGCACAGTAAGTAGAAGCATTACAAACTGAGCCAAACGTCAAAATATAACTTATGTCGAATTTAAAAAAAAGCAGCCAAAACAGTTAAGTTATTAATTTAGCCCTTAGACAATACAAGTGCTTATATCCATATATAATTAAAATAATAGTATTGAAAATTATCAGAATGAATTTCATAACTAATCAACAACTTTTAAATAGAATTTCTTCTGGCACTATGTTTTATGCCTTTTTCTTTTATAGCTAGTATCTGGCTGAACGCGCTTCATTCAGCGTTTTTTTGTTTTTTCGGAAAAGATATAAAAAATGTGGTTTTTTAGAAAAGTCATAAATAAACTTAAAAAGCAAAACGTTATCTAAACACAGATTCAAATCGATAGAGCCGTTTCCGCGATACACGAAATAAATTTATTATTATTTATACGATGTATCTCTGATTTTATTAGATGTAGGTATCTTATTTGAATGTCATTGTTATATAATGTTTTCCACTGTTATTGCTCAGTCATCAAAGTCAAGCTAATGGATTTAGGACAAGTAAATTATATGAAAAAAATAAATTACATATTCTAAAGGTGCACTAATTGTTATGGCCTAGGGCCAAAAGATGATACGTGCTTGTCAAAATGCCAACGCTCTTTCATTGATAATAAATAGTAATTTGCACTGGCTAATGGAAACATACTGGCTGTATGCATCCAAAGATCAATACTGATGAGTGATTGAAATATATTTTTGTTTTATTTGAAATTTTAAGAATGACTAGTTAGTCAGTTGATTTTCTCTAAGCTATAATGATTTATTTTAACAACGGTCATTTGTTTTTTTTCCAATATAACGATATACATAGCTAAAGGAGAAAAAAAAATAAAGGGATGAAAAACTGTACGATCTGAATATGCTTATTTTATTATAATTACGATATTCTTATTTATATTAATGTGTGTAATGCGTGAGGGGTCTATTTTATTCAAAATTCCTCTTGTAAAGAATGAAAGAAAAAATCAAACTACAATTTAAGATTACAAACATATTTTATGTCATATATTTTTATCTCTGTACCTACTCTGAAAAAGAAATTTACGTAGGTACTACATAATATATACAATCATAAAATTCAACAATAACAATGTAAGGACATTTCAATATCGTTTATTTTTTTTTTTGAATACAAGGGTATTCAAAAAATTAATAAATAAATAAATGACATTGCTGACGAATTAAAAAAAAAATTGAAATGTTATATTTGCACATGATAGATAATATAGAACATAACTACCAAAACATTACCAGTATCACAAAATTAGGCTAGATTAGCTTTGATATTTTTAAATGAACAGCTATACCATAATGAATATAGGAAAGAAACGAGTCTAAACATATTTTGTCACACCAACAACAAAGCGATTTCGCATCGATATAACATTTCTAAATGACTAAATAAAAAAATGAGCAAGTAACCACATCTGTCTGCTCTATTTCACTAGCGCTGGTTGCGCAACCGATACGCATTGAAACAACCTTTGGTGTCTCAACTGGCGACGTGATCCTGCGACTGAGTCGAATCTATTGCGTACAATACAATTAAGGCCTTGATAGAATAAATAAAGTGGAAAAAACTACGAAAATAACAATACCCGTCTAGTCGATTGAATACATTTAAACTGATTAAACGTTTAATGAATAAAAAAGTTTCAAAGAGGTACATTGAATATTATGTAAATAACAAAGGCGATTAGGCAAATGTCTCAAAAAATGTATATAATAATAGTATATCATAATTCAATGCTGACCAACTTGACTCGTCTTTCAAAAAATTCTGTTAAAAATGCAGATTTTCTTACCACGTTTTCTTATACTATACTAGCGACTTACACTCGCTTCGCTTGGGTTTGTCCCTAAGTACGTTTAAACGGTTAGTATGAAATAAATAGTCGATCCCTTGCTCTGTGTTATTCCAGACTAAAATCTATCTCTGTGCCAAATTTCATCCAGATCCGTTCAGCCGTTTTGACGTGTGTGAGTAACAAGCATCCATCCATCCAAACTTTCGCATTTATTATATTAAGGGATATAGGATGAGATTAGCAGTAATCATGTTAAAAATTAGATTCACCCATGAAAATCTTAGAGGTGCGAGGCCCTGGATTTGAACCCACTTCACTTTACGACCAATGCATCCGTATTACTGTGTGATGTTTTAAAGGCACAGAGTATTTACTTTGTCCTGTTTGACATAATCCATAGAAGACATCTTAATGATAATCTCACCCAATCAATTCAAGGCTTAACATTTTAGTCTATGTCATACCTGTCCAATTAGCCATTATGAATCTACTTTTTCTTATTTCTTTGTTGCGGCTGAAGAACCATGCCTGGTCTATTGTGATCGCCGCATGTTGAACTAGAGTAAACCACTTAGCGCTGCAACTGTTATATGCTACAGCGTTTACTAACATGAACATACGTTCCATAATTTCATCTGGGTCTAGAAAGTGCTTCCCTAAATTGATACTGCGCTTGGGCATTAGTGGTTGACACTCCCCCGAAATATGAAATGGCGTGTCAAAAGTTCTATGAACCAACTTACATACTGTATAATATAATCAACGTTCTGAAAATGAAGACATTCAGGCAATTGTTCATTTATCATCATAATGCAAAATGACATATATTAGGATCTGTCACGATAAAAGTATGGCGATATATCATCGCCCACCATGATTGTATAAAAAGTGATTGTAGTGCTACTGTCTTACACATTAAGGTTATACAATATATTAAAATTTTATTTACAAATATATAGTTTTACAAACTAAAATTTTACTTTCAAATGATGATTCATATGTTAAATGAGTCCAAACTCAGAAGTTTTACTAGAAACCACTGAAGAGTTACACTATTTATCTCCTAAATCTGTCATCAGCTCAAAGGATAATATATTCTATCGTCATCTGAATTCCACATACTTATAAAGTTGCAAAAAGCAAATGGATACGATAGCAGTGGGTTAACATTTTATAAAACCAGAGTGTATTTATTAGTTTGTTCTTCTTTAACGCAGTAACGGGACCGAGCAAATAACATACGTTAACAGTCCTCCAAAAAGCAGTACGAAATAGATTTGCTTTGCTTTTTATCGGCTGGCTCTGAATTCGAAAATATATGATTAGGTATATAGTAAACGGAAACGACTGTTCAGTTATTATTTACTTTTTAGTGTCGAAGAGTTAATATAGGCTACTGATTTACGTAGTTGGTAGAAAAATATTTCATAAACCATGAAATATTTTATACTGGAAATTGCAAATATAATTTATGGCGTAAAAATTTCACCAATACTTTTAAAGAATTGCTTACAGAAGCTTGGATTCCGATACGAGACCTTATTCGATTTACCAGCGCGAAATTCGTGAATCGATATTGAGCAATATCTATTTTAAAATCTCAACATTGATTTTTCTGAAAGAGATGTCAAAAGTGGAGACAAAAGATAGAACCAAGATTAAGGCCAATAGTAAATTGTGTAAGACTTTAAAGATATAGTTTACGAGACCTTGAGTATTGAATTGAATTGTTATCTGATCGATTAACTAATACTTTTACCTGGTTGCTTTAAATACGTAATCATTACGCTAGGAATACCTATACCGATTACTTTTGTTTTGAAATTTAGTTTTTGCTTTAATAATAATTATCTATAATACTAAAAATATAAAGTATATGATAGTATTATCTAATCTATACTAATATTATAAAGCTGAAGAGTTTGTTTGTTTTTTTGTTTGTTTGTTTGTTTGTTTGTTTGTTTGTTTGTTTGGTTGAACACGCTAATCTCAGGAACTGCTAATCCGATTTGAAAAATTCTTTTTGCATTACATAGTCCGTTAACTGAGGAAGGCTTTAGGCTATATATCATCCCGGAAAAATGTACGGTTCCCGTGGGATAGATTTGTTTTTGTCTAGGGACGAACCCGAAGCGAAGCGAGGGTGAGTCGCTAGCCTAATATACATATAAATGTCTCGTGTCACGGTGTTTGTGCTCGCACTCCTCCGAAACGGCTCGATTGATTTTAATGTTTTTTTTTGTATATTAGGTAGGTATGAGAATAAATAGGTCGTAAATTATTTTTCACACTCCTATCCCCACCTCCATTTCTTAATCGCGAGTTTAGTATTTTTGTATGAAAATTATATAAATACATTTTGTATAACATTAAGCCACAGAATTTTTTTTGTAGATTGAACGCGGGCGTCGCCGTGGGTTCTGTTAGTATTATTATATAAAAAAAAAACAAATAAAAGAATATGAGTGTTATAGCGAATGGGGTGAGATTTACTAGAATTGCTTCTATGCCACAGGTCACGAGATCGATTCTCCACGAGATAGGTAGTAACTCCAAAGTAAAAGTAGCCGTCCGATTTGAAAAATATATTTTGTATTTCATAGCCTATTTACTATAGATGGTTATCTAATATCACGCTATGACCCTCAGAATTTTTTATTAAATATAATTTACAAGCAAAATCTGGGCCTAAGTCTTAGTATTTAAATAAAATCTCAATGAAAAACGAAAAATAACTGTATAGGTACTGATATTAAAGAGTGACCTTACACTTTTTCAATAATAATAGAGCCAAAACCTTCAGAAACCAAGCAATTAGTTGATACCATCTGCATATTCTTTGCAGTAGTAACCTTGATTTTATGGGCCATTATATAAGTCTAATAACGTATTTCACGTTTAAGTTACCGTTAGAAATAGGTAATGAGTTATATGCAGCTGTAGTGGACGAAACTTGTTATTAGGGTAATTTAAAGACACCTCGCTGACTCTTAATGGGAATTAATGCAGTTTTATTTGCTTTGCTAATTAAAATGTTTCATGTTATAGTTAATATTTAAATATGAATAGGTATAGATAGTAACATAAAACTCTCTTTCCTGCAAATCGCTCCATTCTTTAGGCGTAAAGCGAGCTAGGCTCCCTGTTATTATTCGGGATGATTAAGCTTATAATTAGTTTGATTGTATTACATTGGCCTAATTCCTAGTATATAGATATGTAGTAAGAGAAATGTTAACAGAGAAGATGTTACCTTAAATAAAAAGGTTAACAGTAGTGTTTTAGATACATCTTGTACGGATATTTCATAACATGACAGATTCTTTAATACTCTGGCGATTTTGCCTGCAATTTAGATAGAATGCAGTTTTAACTGCCTAGTTGATGAAATAGCTAAAATATATAACGCAGTAACAGAGGTCTTTCATGACCTAGGTTGGGAATATAATTATTGTATTTTTCTGCTAAGAAATTTTTAGTACGTGCCAGAAGTTGCGAAGCTGGTACCCTTGCGCCTCGGAGAGTACTTAAGGCAATCCGTCTTGCGCCGGATCCCTAACAGGTAATGTCTTATTGTCATCTCAATGGACTTTAATAGAAATAAATATTGCACTAATCTCAATGAGATTAGTTGCCGTGGCTGAAAGAAGAGATTGCTTTACTACCTACAATTTTCTTTGTTTATGTGTTAATGCCTCATATTTATAATGTAACTGCTGTGAAATAAAAATAATCGCTTATTGTAAAAAGGTATTCAAACTATTTAGATTGAATTTTACGTTTCTTACTGATCTCGTTAGTGAAATATTTAGAATTATAGACTTTAAATGTCAATTCTATTGGTAGATATATTTTATATATGTATGTATATAATTCTTAGAAATAAAAATTTGTTTTTAAAATGTAGGGAATAAATTCTCTACTATAAAGTATAACAAAAGAAATAAGCACTAAGACGACGATACAAAAATTTGCTTACTTAAGATTTAGATATGTTAATTAAATACGTATACTTTCTATATTGATTTTGTGAAGTAATTACCTAATTTAATAATCTAATTTTCTTTATTTACATGATAAATGAAGATCTACAAAATACTCTAAAATGACGCATAGGGAAATATTATGAAATAGTGTTTTAGTTTTTTGATTTTAGCCAGCAGGTGCTCTTCCATTACATTCTTCAAGGCGTATTGGACGTATAGCTATGAAATTAAGATGCACAATTATTTAATACGGGAATAGATCGAATGACCACCATGGTAATTAGGTTCGCCCTATCGGTCGCTACTATTATGCGACTGCGACCATAGTCGCTAGCAATTATAATTAGTCGACCGTATGTAAATAGTAAATGGCTGCGACATTGATCTCCTTCATGTCGCGATTTTGTTAACTGCAACACTGCATTAATTGATGTCAAATACTAGACCTAAAACCATTTATTATACACTCTTGCAAAAAAGTCGCTGACACGTAATTTTTTCTCACTTCCTTTATTATGTGTTAAGACAGATAATTTGAAATAAAATAAAATAATCATTATATAGGTATGTATTAAGTATATATTTTACGTGCGATAGAGCAGGCACTTTGATTGATAAGATCTTTGCCTGAAGGTTGATATTACCATATTATTACATACGTTTACAATTGATTTATTTAATGTCCTTGCGAAATATTATTTAATTGAATATTATATGTAAAAGAGGAAATCTAATCTTTTTTCTTGTTGTTACGAAATATATGCGAATGTTTTTCTAGTTTGATTTTTAATTTTAAAAGATGCAGAGAAAGTTACATATGTCAGAAATAGTGTCTTGTACAACACAAGATGTACGGATATTGGATAGCACTAATTTCTATTGTGACCTAGAATAACTGAATGATAGACTAATGTAATTAGCGTGCAATATTCGTCTCGTTTGAAAATCTACTTAGAGAATTGATATAAGTTTAATTTAGACAAAAGGTTCTTAAGAAAACTGATAATTTTAAAATTTATAATACATTATTAAAATGATACGATTCCTATACTATAGTGAAAATATTATATATTAGCATTGATGTTATTTCTCTATGTAAGAGTAAATGATAGAATGAGCACACCTTTATTCTACTTTCAAGATCGAACCCGTTACCGTACCTCTTAAATGTAAGTGCCACCCTAATATACTACTATTTCATTCATTATTTCATTCATACCAATCAACCGTCTACTAATATTATAATTAATGATATGCAAATATTTTGAAACACGCCTACGGGACGGCGTAAAATCGAGATGTCAGCGATATCCTGGCTATAAATCTGCGTCACATCATGTAAATTTCTACACAGAAGATAAAACTATTATGATGCAAAATAAAAAAAAATATAAAAATATTGATTCCTTATATAGTAATAATATTTTTATTTAATTGGTCCAGAATGCAATGGCAATGGTTTTAGCGTGCTTGCAATGGATCATTCCTAGTTAATATGAAGTAAGTATATAAATAGGTTGTACCGAGTTCAATTTTCACGTTTTTAACGCTCTAAATTTAGCATAACATTAAGACGAATTTTTAGTAATATATACCATATATTATATTTAGAAATGTGAATATCGATTGTTTCGAATCGACAAACGGAAATCGACGTGTTTTTTTGTAATCCGGTATATAGAGCCGGAGAGTTATGTATTTATACTCCCCCGACACCAAGAAGCTCTACAGCGAGCCACTATGATTTAATGATTTCTATAGTAAAAACCGATTATTTGAAATTGTTCGTTATACCATTGTAAAAGTTATAACACTGTAAAAGTGAAAGCACATGTTAATTTTTTGATTATTTCGACACCTCGATCGATCGTAGTGAAATTTAATACAAGATAATTTCTTGACATTGTGATGGACCTATTCGATCCATATATATATAATTATATATATAATAATAATTATTAAACTTACTTAAATAGAAACTTAATATATAAAGCATTGTTAGCCTTGCATTAATACTAAATACTGAATAGGTCGTAAGTTCACGTTAAAAAATATTTCTGATAACAAGTATTTAAAGATGAAAACGTTACACCATTTAATATCAGATAGATTTTCGCCATCGTCCTCGCAGGAAAAAACAATAATACTTTTAGAATTTTAAAACTTCTATATTACTTAATGTCAAACAAAGCTTAGATATTTATATTTAACTAGCGATTCACCATCGCTCCGCTCGGGTTTGTCCCTAGATACGTTTTAACGGTTAGAATAGATTTCTCAGTATAATATAAAAAATATCCTATACGTTACTAAACCACAAACACCAAATTTCATCAAAATCTGTTCAGTGGTTTTCTCGTGATGCGTTCAAAAAACATACAAAATTCTAAAAGTTATAGATTCGGCTTCTGTATCGATAATGCCTATTTCTGAAGATTTTCCAAAGAATGCTGAATGTATAGATTCGACTCAGGTAGAATTTTATTATATATATAAACTATAGAAAATATTTTTTTTTGTATATGACAATATAATTATTGCTTCATGACACTCATAAATTCTAACATGATCTTTAGACACCTTTGCTGCTAGACGAGAACGACATACTTAATCTGAAGAACACTGACACTAATTCGATTCGATTGATAAACACGAATATTAACAGTGAACAATTAATTACCATTAAAAAGAATTGAGATCCTCGTGGTTGTGACGGCATTGAGATGACAACGGTTGGTATTATCACAGCCACTTATTATAGAGCTGGGTGTACTTCTTAAATACGAGGTTAAAAAGAATATCATAGGTCTCATTAAATTGGGCAATAGGTGGGTTAAAGTCACGCTTTTAGACGACCGGCCACGATCAGCGCCCTAGCAGCATTCCTACTGTCAAACTAACCATCAAGGTGTAAAAAATACCTAGAATGCACAAGGATAAAGACAACTTCTAAGAAAAGTAAGGAGTAAAGATGTATGATAAGGTTTACTGAATAATTTTTCTGTAATCAGTTTCAGGAAATCATACATATTATAAATATAAACACCTATGACTAGAGTACAAATATTCGTGTTCATCGTATAAATGGGGGTATTCATTAAAGGATTGGGGGAGCGAGACTCGAACCCACACTACAAACTGAACCACAATCTATCATTATCAATCCGAAGTTATTATTGAAATCGCTATATTTTATTTAATTAAAACAAATTATAGTTTTTCAGGGTTCTATATTCGAAGTAAGAGACTAGAATTTTTAAACTGTTATATCGGATTTAGCAATCGGATGTTTTTTTTGCAGAATTTGTACTAACATACATGTATAGGTATTGTAGCAGAAAATCTAGTAAATAATTAAAGTATCAAAATTACTTTTCATTTCAAATTTATTGAGAGATTTTATAATTATTATCTTATAAAACAATAAATAAATATAAGGAACTGGTTGAACTCGTACTCGCGAAACATTTGAATTCTTCGTTATTCGTTAAGCCCAAAATTTTACACAGCACAATTAAAACTTATAATCGCATTTAGAGAAGAGTTATATACGTTTGAAAGGACTTTCATTCGGACTTAATTTCCATTATATGCTTTGAACTAGGTATATGCATTACTTTTAAAAAATTGTTTGCTATTGATACAAACAACTCTCATGTAAACATTGTAATTTAATAAAAAGCTTATAACTATAGAATAAGAAGTTATAATATTATTATAAAACATTACTGTTTAAATCTACACTAATATTATAAATAAGTTAATTTTGTGAGTTTGTAGAGGATAATCTCTGGATCTACTAAACTGATTTAAATAAAATTTGGTAAGAAGTTAATTTGAGACCCTGGGAAGGACATTGAATACTTTTTATCTTGGAAATCATCTCTTAAGGAGATGAAAATGAGGATGAAAGTTTGTATTGAGAAGCAAGCTAGGGATGAACCCGAGCGAAGCGAGGGTGAGTCGCTAGTAAATTAGAAGGAGACTGTAGATGATTAAATCTGTAACTAATTTACATGCTATTTTACATAACCTAAAACGATGTATAAATTTCTGAATTTTTATTACGATTTCGTAATGTTCAAAATACTTATAATTTTAAAAGTAACAGTAGGCATTTCCAGCACTCAATTTAAATAACCATTAAACAACAAAATACACATATTAAAAGTGGATCGTATTAAAACTGACAAAATCATAATGTCATCGAAAGACCTCGCTCCAGTCGAGAAAACTGTAATTATTTATAACATTTAATGATTTTTGTGCTTTTACATTTTTAGGAATACGTTGTAGAGTTTGAAGTATTGAAAATCGTTGCTGACGTTTTTGTATATTCAATTCAATTTTTATGTTCAATGGCTTCTATAAGTGCCTTTTGGGCACCATTTACTTTGACAATATCGCGTATTATGAAGAAGACACGTTATATGTACATATATAGAATGACCAGTATAAAATAGGAAAAAAAAACAAAATATGATTACATGTAGAAACGGAGCAATTCGCTGTAAATTCAGGACTAACATATATAAAAATATATATATAAACAACAACATATATAAAAACTATAAGAGAAAAATAAAATTAAAATTAATAATTGTTAAAACTAATAGTTACTTTGGTATTGGAAATAGTAAATTTAAACACATTCAATTCAAAAAGTATTCATACTCGTACATATCAGGAATTTAAAGTGTTTTTAATAGCTTTTTACAAAATAAATATAATTATAATAACATAAAATTACATTATATATTACTAGATTTATTACAAATAATAATAATAATAGCATATTAAAAATAAGGGCAACAAATAAAAAAAAATATCGTTAAATTATACTACAGGTATTTGTTTTAAAAAATAATATACGGAATTCACATATATCACCTACTTTTCATGCCGGACTTGACTGTTACAAATTAAAGTATCCGTTAAGTATATTTATTTTCTAGTGTGATTTCTTAAATCAGGTATTGAAAAATTACTCCGTTGCCCTTTGACTTTCAACGTTCACTTCCAAAGTTTCGAAACGCTGCTTAAAAACAATAATTAAATGTACGTAAATATTGGAATGGACTCATTTGAGTTAGCGGTTGATAAGTTACATATATTTTTATCATATTTATTATATTACGTCAACTTAAATTATTTAATACACCAATTACACATTTAGCAAATACTTCTTTATTGCGAAAATATTACATGGACAAGGTATGCCTAATGTGTTTCATATCTTTAAGGCTTGTTAACAGTACATGTTTTATGTTATGAATAAAAATAATCATGACTAATAAGATAAAAAGTAATTAATTCTCCTGCTTATATTTTTAAGTACTGATATTAGCATATATACCTACTAGTATATCTATACTAATATTATAAATGTGAAATTGTGTTTCTTTGTCTATTTCTTTGCTTGCTTGTTCTTCTTTCACGTCGAAACAGAATGACGGATTGGCGTGATTTTTGTGTGGTTTTTGTGTGACAGTTGGGGGATTGGAAAATGACATGGGCTACTTTTTACCACGGGAGATTATGTCATCCCCACGGAAAAATATGTTATAATACTACACACAATAACTCATCATACCTATGTATATGTATAATATTTAGTCTATCTATTTCAAACTAACCGGAAAACGTACCTAGGGTATAATAGATCCCAAGCCGAGGGTGAGCCGCTAATATTGACATATTTCAGTCATTCAGTTGTGATAAGAAAGAACTATTTGAAAATATATCTGGCATCCTAGTTTTAAATTGATGAAATTTTACTTATTCATATTAATATTGAATAAGAAACACTATATTTTTTAATTTTGTTCTAGATCTACATACTTAAATTAAGAAATTTTTATTAAACATGTAATTTGCAATGCTAAGCTTAGGCCGCTCCTTTATTTAAACTAGTTCTAGATGTTTTAGTCGTAACATCGTAGATTTAATGAAAACATCTACTTGTTATTTTACTTAAAACAAAATCCCTCTATAATTTAATTATAGGCGAGGCCTCATTACCAAATTTTTCGGTCGACCTTGTTAATCTTTGACCGGGATGTCATATGATTAAGTTGATACGAAACAAATATATTGGTAGCAAGGTCGCCAAATTTGAGTTATTGAGATCGAGGCTGGCTTCAATCGACTTTTCACAGTAAAGGTGTATTCACATCATGAAATCTACGTAATTTGAATTAATATAAATAATAAATATGTCATTTACATCTGGTATATACTTAACATATTTTTTTTACACAGGGTTTTCTAGGTATGTATGTATTCAGCCCTTTTGTAACGTCCCATACAGATGATGCGAGGAGGATCAGACCATAGTCCACCACGCTGGTCAATTGCAGGTTGGGGGAATTTACATGTCTTTCGATAACATGCTAGGTTTTCTCAGACATGCAGGATTCCTCACGATCGGGGCGTCGCGGTAGTTATGCGTAAGCGATCCCGCGGCGCCCCACTAAGGCGGAGGGAAGGGGAAAGTTGGGGTTTAGTGGGTAGTACCGGCTCTTCTAGCCGGTGAGCCCCACATAACCACCTGGGGGTACGGGTGGTATGCGTAAATGCATTCCCCAACTATAAAAAAAAAAAGGATTCCTCACGATGTTATTCTTCGTAAAACAAGCGGTACTCATGTTGGAAAATGATTCGCACATGAGAATATCGGATATGCGAGACCCGGAATTTGAACCCGCTTCACTTGGTTCCCCCAGCGAGCGTGTTACCACTCGGCTTTTTCTCGGTCAAATTAGTTTTTTATGAGCTTAGTAAAGTATTTTACATATTATTGTTAACTTTGTTTAAATAGGTAAAGTGGTTGCGATGACATGGAAATAACAATTTACAATGAAATTATTCATTTTTTTTCCACGAAGTAATTAAGCTTACAAGTTAAACCAAATGAAAAAGTATTTAAATATTAAACCTTCTTTGATACATTCTTACATTTCTTCTCTTATCTATATCAGGTTAATACCGATATTTGACCATTGGTTTATTTTGTGAACGCACCCTTGTTGAGGTCGCCTGAGCATGTGCTCGCGTGTGCATGAGAACACGGTATTATTTTTTTACTATGCGCGATTTAAAAATTATAATACCTTTGTGTAAGCGATTAAATCTATATTATTAAGGTCGAATCAATCAAATTAGTAAGGCATAAGTTAATCGTTTATTTAAGACAGTTAAGCCACAAAGCACATCTGTAGCCAAACAAAGTAAGTTGACGACACGTTTGGCTCAGTTTGTAGTGCTACTACTACCTTACTTGCTATGCCAGTGGTCGCGGGTTCGAGTCCCGCTGGGGGCATTCATTTATGTGATAAGCACAAATGTTTGTATTCCAGTCATGGGTGTTTATATTGATAATATATAGCGTATGTATTTAAAGTTATATATGTGAAGTGTATCAACTATCTGGTATTCATAATACAAGCCTCGTAGCTTACCATGAAACCAGATGGTACTGTGTGGTAATGCTCCAACATATTTATTTATTTATTTATAAAGTTAATGTTTCATCATGTTTACATTAGACTGATAATTAAGGAACGGAAATATTTGTTATCCATGAAAAGATTAGATATAAAGGCAGTGGTAGCCCAGTGGTAACGCGCTCGCTTGGGAAACCGAGTGAAGTGGGTTCAAATCCCGGGTCTCACACCTCTGAAATGTTCATGTGCGAACCATTTCTAACATGATTATCACTTGCCTTACGGTGAGGAAAACATTGTGAGGAAATCTGCATGTCTGAGAAAACCTAGCAAGTTTTCGAAAGACATGTGAAGTTCGCCAATCCGCACTTGGCCAGCGTGGTGGACTGTGGCCTGATTCCCCTACTATTGAAGGGAGGCCCGTGCCCAGTAGTGGGACGTTAAAAAGGGCTAAATACATGAAAAGATTAGATGAATATTTATATCTTTTAAACTGTCGTGAGTAAGAACAATATGTTATTTGTTGGCAAGAGCAATTTGCTGGAATTACGATTTGAGTATATCTTCATTTTTTTAAATCGGTCACAAAAAAAACTTTAACACTGAATAGCGTAGGTGTTTTTATTGACGTAATGCATTGCGGAGCTTTTAACAAAAACTAATAAAAACTTCTAAGTTCTTGCAAACTTAAAGTGATATAATTTATTAGTATTATTAGTATTTGCTCAATGAAGCCTATATTTGCAATGTTTGACAGGATATTACTCAACTTCCTATAAGTAATGATAAAAATGCGCAATTAAATTTTCGAAAGTGTTACAGTTGTTAACTGTTTTTTTATGCGAATTTTTATGTGACATCTATCTACGCCCACGTCTAATGCGTAGTGCGTGGTTATTATATAAGGATGTAAAGGAAACCCGAATTGTATTTATAAATTTAAACATTATTACGATTATTAAATCTATACCGACATTGATTGGAGTTTAGATTTTGCTATAATTAATATTGCTTGCATTGAGATTTCGATATTTAACAGATATTAAGACCAAAGTTAAGATATAGAAAGAAACCTGAAGAAATTAAGATCCAATATTATAAAAAAGAATGTTTGTTGTATGTTCAAGACTTTTTTGATTTACATTTTCATTAACATAGCTTATGAAAGACAGGGAAATGAATTTTATTCTCAAAATGCCAAAAAATCCTTGTGGTTAAATACTTGTTGTATGTAAATTTACTTCGAAAAATAATATTTAGTAACGAGTTACTTAAATAAGTAAATTATAAAAATATGTGATTATAAAGCTATATATTATTGTTGTGATTTACGTGTATTTTAATTATACCTTTCATGATTACATGGAATTGAACATAAATAAACACTTTTACCAGCCATTATTCGCGTAAAATCCCAACGTATACACAAGTTTGTATAAAACGTAAAGATAAACGCTTCCGCCTTCAAGGAAAAAGCTCTTAATGTTTTATTCACTGGAAGTTGGGTTTTTGTTGTTGCCATGTGTTCACTAATTTACATTTCTTATAGAATTTTAATTAAGTGTATACTGTGTTTATCCAGTTGTGTAAATGATGATTGTGATGTCATGGTTAAGTGGAAAACAGAATATTTCACTTCGCTACAGAAACAGTATATAATATAAGCTTTACATGTTATTTTTACTAAAATGTACTAGAAAACTTTATATAAAACCACTTCATCGTAATATATCTTTGACCAGTTTAAGTTGGATAAAGAAACTACAAAACAGCGACAAAAAGAGATAAGAGCGCAAAGTTGAAAAAAAAATATATCAGATAGAGCAAAAAGATAAACACACATTCACACCTAAAGTTTATTGTTTCTGGATATATCTGAATTTTCAATTTTCTAATACTAAGTTAGATTATTCTCAATATTAATATAAATGGAAAAACCAAATCCAATAACAACCTATTATGCCATTAAAAGAGGTTTAGGTAGAAGTAGGCTACACAGACAGTGTAGGCTTAGAGTTAGCATCCAATTCAAATCCTTTGAACAATATATATTTTTTCACCTGATGGAAAGCGATACCTGTCGCCTATAATACCTACGGTTTATGCACTTAGGTTTTATGTAATAAAACTGCAGAACCGCCGGTACGTTATCACTAGGAGGACTAAGATGATATGCCTCTTGCCTGTAATTGCGCTGGTTACCTTATCCTTCAAACCGAAACACAACAATGCAATCATTGTTGCTTGGCGGGAGAAATAGATGAGGGGGTGGTACCCATCCAGTCGGACTCCTCAGGCTTGACAGAGTCCTACTACCGGTAATATACCATTATAATAATAGCAAATATTAATATTAAATTCATAACATCATAATTATTAGTTTATATAAAAATATAATACCATTACATAACTATTGAATGAACCTATATTTAATGAGTAATAAAATGGGAATAATGGCTTAAAACGTGCGCCCACATCATCTGAAGGTCGAACTGAGGCCGATCGATACTGGTAACAATAACCATCGTGTAATTACTGTTAAAGACACTTGTGCAACTGATATCTACATCTATAGACCATGTAACATGCAAAGTGACCCTTGTCAATTGTCTTATTTGAATTCGCTTATCGATATTACAAAATGTGATAAAAACAATCACTTTGTTCTCACGCACGTATATAAATCATATAACCAAATTAAAAATTTTGATTCTCGATTAACACATATCAAACTACTTTTTTATGCGTGACTATTTCATATGAACGGAAACACGAACATATTCTAGTATGTTATGATTTAAATTAACAGATTATATGTATCAAATGTTATTTGTGGATTTATATAAGAATCTATATACATTATACATATAATAAAAGTGCAATGGATTGCTGTCTGGACATGTAAGACATTTGAGAAAAACTAATAATGGGCGTCTTTATTAATGTAATAGAACCCAAAACAATATTTTTTGAATTTCTGTCTGTGAGTTTGTGCGCGCTAATTTTAGAAACGGCTTAAACGATTTGGGTGCAGTTTTTACAAAGGTATTGTGGTAAGCTTCACTTAATATTTAATATTTGTTTTATTTCGATCGATTTATAAATAAAAAAGTTATACCAATTTAAAGAAACACCTAGGGACTAACCGGAGCGAAGCGAGTATTAATATAAAGTTCTGGCTTAAATTTATTTATTTATTAGTAGCTTACTAATGAAAAATTAAACACTAAAAACAACTTAATGTCGGTTTTACATGCACTTAAGAAAAAACTGACTAAAGAA
Source organism: Argynnis bischoffii washingtonia (assembly GCA_033884665.1). Classification (NCBI taxonomy): domain Eukaryota; kingdom Metazoa; phylum Arthropoda; class Insecta; order Lepidoptera; family Nymphalidae; genus Argynnis; species Argynnis bischoffii. The sequence goes on along the minus strand of CM066624.1, from coordinate 8,468,567 downwards.
GTCTGTAAAAAAAAGAAAAATATGTCATAAATTTGTTGTATCAGTATGTATTAAAAGAAATTTCGTCTGACTGTTATATAACTTCAATTTCTGATTTATTAAATTGATTGATTGAATGATTTAATAAATTATGATGTCTAATATCTACCTGTAAAATAAATAATCTGAAATAATAAGAACTAATAGGACCAGACTAAGCGAATAGGGATGTAAGGCTGCATTATTTCGTACGACTTAAACCAGCCAAAAACCTTCTAAAAGCAGTCCGTAAGAGCTGACAATGCACACCGTCCTCGTATGTGCAGTGTTGATTCTGCACCATTTTGGGCAACTGTCACCAAGTACCACCAGAATCAAGATCTTGTCATGTGACGTAAGTCGTAACACAACTTTCTTACGCAGAAACAGAGTAAGACACTCTTAAATTGCGTGTTTGAGCAATAAAAAGACTGACCGAAATCTAGTTTTGATCATTTTCGATTTAATATCGATTTCATTGTTAGTGTCGTACACGGAAGGTGATCGTTGATAATAATTACCTTGTTGCACGTAACTATTGTGTAATAGACGTAATGTTATGAATTGATAGGCACAAAAAGTAGAGTATATAAAATAAGTCCTATTGAATACTTTAAATTGTATTTAATTTGTTTCATTACATATAATTGACGAACATCTAGTGGAATGGCATATCATATTTTTTCTTATACCAAGTTTGATTTCAAAGTGCAACATAATGTTTAATGTTTAATAAATATTTGGTACATTCGCGAGCGCAAGCTTTTTGAAAAATAACTGAAATTATTATTATAACAAATATAATTTTTTTATTTTTTTGTTTGAATGCGTTATTCTTAAAAACTTTTAGATTTACAAGAAGATTATAGGCAATCCAAAATCACGTCATGACTTACTAGAAATGTAGACATAAATAAACTACGTGGTCGGATTCGCAGGAAAAAACTAGTCTAGAATTTTCCTCCTATCTTGTATTTAAAAATAACATTAATACCTATGGTAAAAAAAGAAAGATAAACTAACGAGTTCACTTTACTACTTATATAAGTAAAGACTAGCGACTCGCCCTCACTTCGCTTGGGTTCGTCCCTATGTATATATATAAAATAATATATAGATTCACAATAATATATGGAAGTCTAGAACGTGGTGCATGTGGCGTAGAACACTCCTGACTACAGCACAATCTAAGCTACAGAACTGGCAGAGGCTAGTGTGCATGGCAGTGACGGGCTGCATGAGAACAATACCCACGGCGGCTCTCGAAGCCATGCTAAACTTTCTACCGCTGCACTTGTATATACTTCAAGAAGCTGCGACTAACGCGATAAGACTAGATAGTCAAAAGCTGCTACGAAAAACAGACGTAGCCAAGGACATTTCTCTCATGGGAGCAATCAATGATGGAATACAAATAAGATACATTTTTGACAAAAAATACAAAATACAGCTAGAGGAAGGTTATAGCTAGAGGAAGACACATATGAAGGGCGTGATAGCAGGAACCTGAGAATATACACTAATGGCTCGAAAACTAAATCAGGGAGAGGTTGCGGGAAATTCTCTGATGACCTAAACATTAAAACTTCAATACTATTAGGTACCTACAACACCAAGCTGAAAGTCTAGGTATCCTTGAGACAGTTAGAATAATTGCAACAATGGACGTAAAAGACTTCTCCATACTATCAGACAGCATGTCAGTACTACAGGCACTAAATAGTAACTCCATTACATCAGGTTTGATCTATGAATGTCACAACGCTTTGATACAAGTAAGTGACCGAAATGAGATCACCTTACAATGGATCAAAAGCCCCAGTAACTCGTGGGCCAACGATAGGGCCGATGAGTTAGCAATAAGAGGTTTGGACATGACGACGATAGGACCAGAGCCTATCGTCTCACTACCTTCTTGCTGGCTCAAAGGCCAAATCCGACAACGCACTAAACGCCAACACAACAAATTATGGCGTGAAGTTGTAGATTGCAGACAGGTAAAGGAATCGCTTCAAGCCATTGATGCCAAAATTACTAACCGTCTCATTAAACTTAACAGACCCCAAATTAGACAGATAACTGCGGCCTTAACTGGTCATGGACCTTACAACAAACATCTATTTAATATAGGTATAACCGTCAGCCCCCTTTGCAAGGCCTGCATGAGGGCAGATGAAACGGCTGGACATGTTATCTTGTACAGTCCAGGTTTAGCGGTATACCGGGCACAACATCTTGGCACCCCTAGTACACTCCCGGAAATATTTGGTAAGATGAAGAGACTGCTGAACTTCCTGGAAGAACTGGGATAGCAAGAATAACACGTATTTAAATTCCCCCACACGCAAAATAGGCGCATAGTCGTCGAATTGCGGAGCATACCATGGAAGTCTACCCGATTTTTTGACATTTATGATGCTCCGCTCCCTGGGCTAGTAGCATGATAGCTAGTAGTAGATGATATATGCTTCCTCAATAAACGGGCTATCTAATACAAAAAAATATTTTCAACAAACAAATAAAAAAAAACTCTGCCTCTTTATAATATTAGTATAGATGATGATTTTTCTTTTATGACTGTACCTATTTTTCTTTACATAATAGCAAATTTTCTTATAATGTTGATAAATAGTACTTAAATAACCATTACTATTGTTGAACGCAATTTAGTTTTTGCTCTCATAAATGCTGTCTCACTGCATACGTAGACATGGTCAAGGCGCTACAATGATATCATCTTATTTTGTTATACATTTACATATAATTTATTTTATAAATTTGCAAGCAAACCAAATGTGTACGAGTATATTGAATATTCTTTTATATTTTTTACTGGTAATAAATTTATAAATATTCAAAATAACAGTTTTACATTAGTCACACTAAAAGTTTCGCTTAAAATAGCTCTAAGAATTTGAATGATTTTTTTTTGAAGTTAATTAACTCAACTTAAAATATGTTACTTTAGATTGAGTAGATATCAAGTTACAGCTCGAGTTTTCCACAATGTATTGTTATATAAGCAGGGTTCAAACTTAATTGTTGCATACTTATACGAATAATACTCGCCACAAGTCGCAGGTAAAGGTTAGTTTTAAAATTAACATTTTTGTAGTGTAGGAGTTTCTGGGTAAAAATTGTTCCGGCATTGGCTGTAAATGAGAATACGTGGTTCAAGGGCAGCTTACATCAGGCAAATAAATTGCATTATTTAGTCCATTTGAAATGGACTAAATAATGAATGAATGAATTCCAATCTGTTTGTGTTAAAGAAAATGTTTCTGTATTGAGTAATTATGATCAAATGAATCAGAATCAATTTATGAAATAACTATAAGATTGAATTAACTTTTTTATATGACTAGCGACTCACCATCGCTTCGCTCGGGTTCGTCCCTCGGTACGTTTTCATTTTTTTAGGCGGAACCCTAATTCTTTTTCTAAAATTAAAGTAGCCTAAGTTACTCCTTATAACAGTAGCTATCTGCCAGTGAAAATCCCGGGAAAATCGGCTCAGCCGTTTCGGAGATTAGCCAGAACAAACAGACAGACGGACAGACAAAAAATTTAAAACTTGTGTTTTTCTTGTATATACCGTATATACATGCATTTAGTAAAAAGTTGTTATTTTGACATTACAAACAGACACTTCAATTTTATTTATCTGTATAGATGTGTACGCACAAGTAGTCCAGGCACTAGGCAATCTAAAGTAATATAAAGTCCAGTGACCAAAATGTATGGCTGCAAATACGGAGAGCCTAAGTTTGAGTCTCTGGTTAAGTAGTTATTACGTTTTTCCATCTAGATATTGTCAGTAACTGATCAGAGTTGAGCTGCTGGCGTTGTTAAAACCCCGTGTCTTGAAAAGCACGTAATGCCGTCAGTCCTGTGCCTTATGTCTCTTTCGTCGTGTCGAATTGTTGACCCAACGGACTTTGCGACTAACGGATATAGAGAGTACCTGCGCGCACTTTTGTGCACAATAGGATTGTTATGACTACTTTTCTTTGAGTAAAGAACAGAAGTATAGGAAATGGCTTGTAATCCATACATATAATAAACTGTAGAGGTCGACTGTCTGTACATAGAAAAAAATGCTAAAAACCGAGTAAGGGGATGTATAAAGAGAAAAAGAGAACAAATCCAGATTTTTTCAATTTTTTTATTTCTCTATCTGTTTGTCTGTTTGTCTATTTGTCTGTTTGTACGGGCTAATCTTCGAAACTGTTAAACCGATTAAAATGAAATTTTGTATGGTGATACCCTATATTCTCGGTCAATATCTTAGATACTTTTCATCCCGAAAAATTAAAGAGTTCTCGTGTGATAGTTAAAAACCCATAATAAATTCCACAGCTTAGTACACAAAAACTACTGATTGGATTTTAAAGAAACTTTACAATAATATAGTTCATACATCAGTATAATAAATAGGCTACTTTTTATTACGGAAAAATGTACGATTCCCGTGAGATAGATTTCTTTTAGTTTGTCTAGAGGCGAACCCGAGCGAAGCGAGGGTGAGCTTCTAGTATATGAATAAAATCACAATATGGCTATTTATTCAATTACTCTTATTTTATGCAGCATTGACTCGACATATAACATTACTTTGCACGTTATTTATTATCTGAATTAATAATTCAATAAACAATGCGATAACATCAAAACACATACGTCTACTTCGATAGATTAGTTCGTGTCACTTTTATTGTTATATTGATGCTACAGCTGAAGTTCAAAAATAAGTTAATGAAATAACCGCGCAAAATGGTTTTAATCATTAGATAACGTTACTATTTTTTCAAATGTTATAATGACAATGAAAAATACATATTATATTAAGTACAAATATGTATAAAAATGATGGTAATATATTTAAAACTGTATTTGTTGATTTAATTGTGTTTTTCCTTTACAAGACAAGAAATATATACTAACAAACATACGTTCACATTTATGATATCAGCCATAGTAGCTTTTTTTACGTTTTAACTAAGACAAAATTCATAACATTTTTACAATTTTCACAAAATTAAATTATTCTAAACATTTACAACATCGCTAGATAATTATTCTTTTTAGTGGCGAAAACATATAATATTCATACAGTAGTTTCTGAGATTAGCTGGAACAAACAGAAACTTAGCACGGCGGAGGACTTTAATTTATAATATGTAGTGAAGTTGTAAATAAATATTTAAAAAATGGCCAATTAATACATTAACATTTAAGCTTAATAATGTTGTAAAATGTGGTTTTTATCTTATTACTTACATGAGGCTTATTTTTTTGTGTATTTTTATAAATTTTTATAACAACACATACATCAAAAATAATAATTACTAAAATTAAATTATTAAGTTGTATTAAGCCGTATAAATTATATAATAATGCAAAATAACTTTGAATCACACTTCAACAGCAACTTAAACTTAATAAAATACCCATATGGCATTCAGGGACATGTACATTTACAATACAAGCAAAAAGAAATTGACTCATCGACACACAAAGCATCAGACATTTAATTAGAATTATACGTATCACCTATAGGTGATTTAATTACTTCCTAATATTGACAAAGCTCGTTTTTGTCGATCCCGGATCATAAATTATAAAAACTTTTATTCAAAGGCCTCTTAGGGTATATTTGCTTAACGATAATACTTTGAACTAATAAAACTACTAAGATATAACTTTACTTAATTTAAAAGTCTTTTTCTTACTAACATAATATAATTTGAAAAATATACCTATATATTTTCGTCAATTGTATATTTTCTCAATTTGTATTTTAATAAAATTTATTAATTTAGAAACAAACTATGCAATTTTTCTTTATATTTGAAAACCCTTAAAGTATATTGCAATTAAAAATTACTTTGCTCGCGGCTCCACTCGTTCGCAGGAAGTATTTCTATGATAATATCTTTGTTTGGATCCCCTATTCGGCAGTAATTTTTTGATCGTTTTATCATGCAAGTAACTTAATAAATTCTACATAATGCCCTGCATACCGATTTCAGCCATGGTGGCCAATCTCATTGATCAATCCATCTGCGCAGGAAATATTATAGTGCACAAGTGTACTCGCAGATACAAGTCTACTCTCTATTCCTGTCACTCTCATACTCCGATGGGACGAATAATCGACACGACCAGTGAGAGTTTGAGGCGCAGAACCGACGGCTTTACGTGCTTTCCGAGGCACGGGGTTGGAACACCGCCAACTTCCCCACCCTGGGCTGTTACTGAGGCCTACTAAACAGAAAGACCCAATAACTAAACTTGACTTGACTCGAACCCAGGACCTCAGGATGTGCAGCCGTACATGCTAGCCACTACAACACCAAGGCAATAATATAAAAGTACCAGTATTTATATTATCCCAATTTATTTATGACAGTTCAGATAAAAAAGGTTAACATTATTAAAATAACATAAAAAATACAGCTAAAAACCGTATGTAAGATAAGCCGAAGCTCGTAAAGATACGGGACGGTTGCTTAATTGAATGCGTTTTCACTGCTAGGCGCATCGTGACGCGATACGCGTGCCGATCTGCCTCATAATGTTGGTGTGGCGTGCGCGGAGATAACTCACTGAAAAATATGGCGCTTCACTATAATATCTATGTTGCTGACTACGTATTATGTTTTTGCTTTCTTAATTAATTTAAATATCTTATAGTATTAAATGAGCAATTTTTGATTATATGTATGTATATACATTTCTTTCCTGCATTTTTGAAATAACTCTAACAATTTGGATCAAACTTTTTCAATTTCAAACAAAAAAAAACACGATTTTTCCAAAAAAAGAAACGCAGGTACTCCTTATTGTTTACACGCGAATTAAAATCTTTATTCTATACTAGCGGCTCACCCTCGCTTTTCTTAGGTTCGCCCCTAGATGATTCTTTAAATTGACATACCTTTTTATTGATGAACGGATTGAAATAAAACAAATACTAAGTGAAGCTTATCACAATACATTAGTGAAAACTGCACCCAAATCGGTTAAGCCGTTTCTAAGATTAGCGCGCACAAACGCACAGACAAACTGACAAACTGACAAACAGATAAACGGACAAAAAACTAAAAATAATTGTTTTGGTTCCATTCCGTTAATAAAGATCCCCAACAATAGTTTTTCTCAAATATCTTACATGTACCTACAGACAGCGATCAGTTACAATTTTATTATATGTATAGATTGGTATTTCGTAAATAGGTACACTTATTTTCTGCTAGAAGCTCTAAAAGCAGTTCGGTAATATCAGTTTTGAGAAGAACTACCGAAAAAAACCCAGCGGGACAATAGTACTTTTTAAGTAATCTTTTTAATTAATAGTTATCAAAAATAACTAAATTCTTACATATGAACGTGTTTCATTTAGTGTATCGAAGAGGTAATTTGTGTTTCTTTACACACTTATTTTAATTTTGCAATAAATAAATGCTACCGACCAATCTCCTTCGTGTCTTGTCTCCATTCTACGTGACATTGTCGAAGTAATCTGTGCTAAACTGGCACGCTTTAAAGCCATTATCAAGAAAATTGAATTGAATTGAAAATATACGCCAATTCTTGCATTAATTGTATAGAAAAGCATAATTACTTTCGATATAACTAATTAAATATTTACGAATCTATTTATTTAAATATACTATGTCTTTACAACCTCATAAAACGAAAATTCATATAACGAGTACGAATCATATCATCGAGAAATTTAACATGTACTTCCGTAAAAACGTGTATCATACAACACATAAAAAAAATCGAACATACCTTCTCCTTTTTGGAATCGGTAAAATGAAACCTGTATGTAAAATAAAATTATTTTTACATTATAGCTGTCAATTTTTGATAACTTGTCGTCTAATTTATACTGGCTATTAGTAGGATGCGATTTAATTAAAAATATATATTTTGATACTTAAGGTTTAACTTCGGTTATTCCAAGCTTTTGTTTTATTTGTGTAGTCTATACATATGTCAGTCAGGCTTTCCGGGTTGAAATTTATTTTTCAAATTTTTATTGGTGGTCTATTGCTATTAGGTTGCATAAGTTAGATACCATTAATCTCTTTAGAGACAAAATTTAGCTATAGTTAGCAAGTTAGGGAATCTACAGATAGATTGGATAGTTATTGGAATCCGCTGATAGATATTTATAGTAATATAAGATTTACATTTATATTTTTTACACAGGCCTATGAAATAACAATAATGGCTTAAAACTTTGTCAGAATAAAATTCAATTTCTTTAGTATAACTTTAAAAACGTTATATAAAAATAACAGTAGGTGCATTAAAAGTGTTGCATCGAAACCCGAGAAGAAAGAATGTACATTATTTTTTACAATTTTAAATTAAACTATATTAGTTTTTACATGTTCTTTAGAAATATTACTTTCTATATTGACATTTAATTTTCGAGTAAAATATTTTTCCAATGAAGCTTGAAATTCTGCCTAAAATGAATGCTTCATTGGTCTTGTTAATTATATTCCCGCATTAGTTACGCATACTTTTTTATTGTTACTCCATCTAATTTATTGGACTTGTATATAAAAATCAAATGACTTGCTGTTATTATTTGTTAAATAAGACAAGTTTTTCTTAATAAGGAAAACGTAGTAAAAATATTATAAACAAATTAAATTTGCTGTATCTTGGATATATAAGGAGATCAAAATTCTTTCAAAGAAATTAATTGCTTTTGCAAAGTATTGATGGCGTCTTCGTTATGGCTATCTAAATAAAATCGTCTGGCAACCTGCTCTCGTGTGTGTTGTAAGCTCGGCGCGTGCGCAGAACTAAATATATATAAATATATATCTTACAACTTTAATGAATAATCTATGCTAAAATTTAAAAGTGAAAGCTCTGTTATCAAGACAATTTCTGTGATGCAATAAAACTAGTTAAGCTACAGGCTACCTATGCTACGAAATATCTATATACTTATATTACTCTATAACTACGTTGTTTGTTTTAATAAAATACGGCTACATATGCTACAGTTAAGTGACCGTATTTACATACGGAGATGGAAGTTGTATACAATTTCTTTTGGGGAGACATATTTTTTCCACTAATATTATGTATGCGAATAAATAATGTGGGAGCGATTATGTTTTTTTTACTTCTTTACATTTTAACAGCTAAATGCTCATGCATGAAATCGGAATAGAGGTTACTTATTTCGTAGACTAATACGAAAGCTACTTTTTGTCGGTTTGTTTATCTCGATTTCTCCTTACAAAATTTTATGAAGAATCTTTCCGAAAATTTTGGAAATACACGAAAATTTAATGATTTATTTTGTGAACAGAAAACAATATTTCAATATTTAAGATCTATACCCTAACTCAAATTAGGACCTCTGGATCTCCAGCCAATTTAAAATAAGCCACTTAAACAAATAACAAGTAGTCATTCTTATCAATTACAGTCATTTACTCTACGTAAAATCAAACTGACGACCACTCACGTAATAGACAGTGTCAATCTAACACACACAATAACCTATCTTTTATATTGGATACTTACCCCAAAATATATCTTTAAGCGTTAAATAATATTTTCCTTCCAGATCAGCTTAAAAGCTTATTAGAGCTTATGAGCTTATATTTACAAATACATACATCCTCAACTTATTCATTGAAATGAATGGTAATTAAACAAATAATAATCCATACTTATTAATAAAATATATTAATTACTGATTTATTCCAAACAGTTTCACAATTCTGCAGGCATATTATAATATTTAAATCATTAGCATAATCGGATTTAAAGGACTTCTTAGCCTACAGTCAAGTATAACTTCCTTCTCTACATTCACTAACTAAACTTTATATTTGAAGAGGTTAAAATTAAATTATATATCGCAGCAGGCAGGAAGCTTTGTACTTGCAAATCATAATAAGCCCGTGTTATCAGATACTAAAACACTTTTAATTTTGCTGTGACCTTAAGATGTCGGCCGTTCACGACCAGTGAAAACGAGAGGCTGATAAACAATCTCGATTGTGCCCCACCTATCTGCGGGGCAGCTCACACCCGAGACAAGACCGTAAATAAGATAATGAAACATCCAACACTATTTACAGTTGACGTATAGCGGAAAACAACTAGTAGAATCCTACATCGAACTTGTGGTTTAACACGAAAGGTCTACTGATAAACAGTGTATTCTCGTTATTTTGAATTAGGATTACTTTGTATTGAATCATCGTGATTTGAACTGTTTGTTTCTTGGGGCTGAAGGGTGCGGATTCGATTCTGATTGATCACAAAATTGATGTAAATGATAATTTATCACTAGTACCTACTACTAATAAATATTTTATTTATTACAATTAAGAAAGTTATATTAAACTGTATATTTTATTCTATTGATTAGTTTAAAAATTATCAAATATGTAAATACATATCTACGTAACTAGCTACTGATGTAAAATATAAGTAAGAATTACAATAATTTCTTATCAATTTTCATCATAATAATAGATAATTAGTTACAATTTTATTCGTGATCGGAGGAAAATATATCATATTCATAGATTTTTTGATTTCTCATACAAATAATGCAAATTTGTGAATACTTAGAAGATCTAAAAAAATTTAACTCGTTATTTTCACGTTTGTCTCTTATTAATAGTTACGAACAAACTAAATAATCGAATGCACCAAGTAAATGATTTATCCAACATTTTATCGCTATATGAATTAATTTTAATCTTTGTTCTGTCTATACATTTCAATTTTTAATTTTCATTAAATATTTTACGTAGATGAACTGTTTATTATTAAACCTTTCCTTAAACTTTAAAAATAAATGGACTTTTATAACTGACTAAAACGGTGGACTCAAACTAGAACGTTATAATTCAATGTCTCTAGTCTGCGCAACTCCATTAACTGGATGGCTGTAATGCTGTACAATGAAGGCAAAAATGTTATAAGTGGTTACGACTTCTTTTTTATTAGACAATAGTTTATTTGTCGATTGAATGTCCTTAAAATAAAGATAAATACGCACCAACAGTAATAAAACATGTGCGGTTGATAATTATAATAGTTGACCTTTATATTTTTTTATAATATGGCTCGCGTTCTAAGAAAAGAAATGAATACAATATAAATATATCTTCTTATTTTATATTAATTGTATTTAATACTAGCGGCTCACCCTCGCTTCGCTGGTTCGCCTCTGGAAAACGAAACCAAACCGATTCCACGGGAACCGTACATTTTTCCGGGATAAAATGTAGTCTATGTGTTATTCCAGACTATAATCTATCTCTTTTCGAAATTTCATATAGATCCGTGCAGCCGTTCTGGCGTGAAAGAGTAAAACATACATCCATACATCATACTCACAAACTTTCACATTTTTAATATTAGTATAGCTATGATATCAAATAAAAACAAAATGTAACCATAATGGTGTTGTAATTTCAGTATCGTGAAACGAGGTACGGTTCTCGATGAAGTTTGACGGTAAAGCGTGCATTTTATGTCAGCAAATGTAAAAATATGTCCCAATTATCATTAAAACTAATGTATATTTTGCCAAGTAGATATAGAGTAAGAAATATAAGTGTAGAAAAACTAATATTTTTTCGCACTCATATTTTATTAAATCGTACCTAATACATAATATTTAATTAATTATTTATGTATATATATTTTTCCAAACAAATTTTAAAAGTTTTTTTCAATGAAAGTAGAACCCATTCGATTTCTCATAATATATCACTATATAAAATTTTACTAATTCTGTCAGTGTATATAAATACTAATTTTAAAAACCATGATTAACGTGTATAAAAATAGACATTTTAAAATAATATTTGATAATATTATTATTGTTTTATCTAGATTTTATTGTTGTGGTTATAGATATTACAATAGGTTAAGCGAAATATGAGTCGCTGTATCAGAAGCGTTTAACATAAGTACATACATATATGCCTCGGTGGTCATCGTCCCATCGGACTTTAACAGAGTGCACTTGTGTCTGCGCGTACACTTGTGCACTATAATGACTCCTGCGCATCAGCAAATTTACCGCCGTGACCATATTATTATATAGCATTAAATAATCAAGGGTATAGTCAAAATAGGTATTTCATAACATTTTAAGAAAAGAACATTAATAAGCATAAGCATAAATATAAACTTTATAAATTATTTGGAGAATGTTTTATATCTTTTAAAAGGCAGATGTTAAAAACTCAGACTAAGCAATATATATATATATATGGAGTCCTCCAAAATATTAATTTTGATTAATATTTTGATTTTTGCTAAGGAATAAGGAAAATTTTATTAGAGATTAGTTTAATTAGTATACAATTATTGATAATAACATATGAATAATAAAAATAATATTATATTTTTTGTATTTTTAAGCGTTAATTCTCTTTAATTGGTTAATTCAATTTTTCAATTATTATAATAATAAATCTTAAAAAAATTATTTATTTACTTATCACTCAGTACTTGTATAAAATGTCATTTGTATACTATTTAAAAATAATAGATATTATTTTAAAACATTATCGTTTGGTTTCATGTTTCTACGATGCCCTTTCTACATTATTCTTTAGTCTAAGTTTTATCCATGCACATTAAAATGACTATACTAAAATGCAGAACGTGGTGACCCGTGTTCTTTTTTACGCTTTATATAACGTGTATTAGTTAAAAAACGCAATTGCTTTATGTATGTATTCAGCCCTTTTTAACGTCCCACTGCTGGGCACGGGCCTCCCTTCAATACGAGGGGAATCAGGCCATAGTCCACCACGCTGGCCAAGTGCGGATTGGCGGACTTCACATGTCTTTCGAAAACTTGCTAGGTTCTCTCAGACATGCAGGTTTCCTCACGATGTTTTCCTTCACCGTAAGGCAAGTGGTAATCAAGTTAGAAAATGATTCGCACATGAAAATATCAGAGGTGCGAGACCCGGGATTTGACCCCGCTTCACTCGGTTTCCCAAGCGAACTCGTTACCACTGGGCTACCACTGCCTATGATTGCTTTATAATTTAAAAAAAAAATGCTTTATAATTTAAAAAAAAAAACATACCTACAGACTAACATAGAACCTTCTCTTTTTTGGAAGTCGATTAAAAAGTGATTTTCACTGTGTAGCTTTATGTATGACGACATGTCTGCGATGCCCAAGGTCGCAAGACCCATTATCATAAATGCGAAGCTTAGAATTGATATCTGTTGTTATACATTTTTTATGATATTATTTTATACCATTAATCTCTCACTTTCTTTATATCATAATGCTAATAGAGTATTAACTAGTACTACATAAGATCTCATGGTAACCATCAATACAAGCTACGTTGCATCGTATTGCACCATTGCACCCTTCTTGTAATGAAGGGTGCAATGGTGCAATACGATGCTGTACTTTACTGCACCTATACCTTACCGCCAAGTCAGGAAGGGGCCTAAAAGGGTATAGAAGTACTACAGAAACTGCAACCTTAGGTTTTGATTTTTTTTATGAAAGGGTTAGTACCTAGTTTTTTGCAGTCAACAACAAAAAAGTTATCTAGTACAAATTGTGTCAATTCGTTTTCCTGGTAATGGCGGATAGCTATCAATCTACATAATATATATTTTGCAAGGTAAAGTACTAGTAGGTAGGTAAGGAAATAAAAATATATTATGTTTATCACTCCAATCGAAAAGGTCAAATAATTAAGGTTCAAAGAAAAAAAAAGTTACGAAATAAAATGACCTCAATTATTATGAAATAATAAAAAAAGCTTTATTTGCATTATATTTATATTCTTGTCACGTACTTGTTTCCACCAACTGTTTTGTAATAAAAGCTCTAAAATTATAATCAAAATGTCTATAAATCCAATGATTTACGATCGAAAGATAGCAAAGTGCTATAATTAATATTTTTGCATCTAAAAGAATTTTTTACTGTTTTATCAACATACTTGACTGCATAATACACTTGTATAACACATGAAAACAAGCTTTTTAGCATGCCATATAAAAGTAATAAAGCAAATTATCTTGTTATACTTTCAATATAACTTAGATAAATTTAATGATTAAATCTTAAATCTTAAAATTAAGTAATTAAATCTAGACATGTATCATGTATGTACTTGTTTGTTAATAAATGTTATTTACGACAGATAAGAAATTGTGCAAAGAAAATATTTTGATATATTCTTGTTGAAATTTGAAAACAAAGAAACTTTCAGATTATCAATCAATTATTCAAAACTGAAGTACAAATACATATATTTGACATTTCCGCAATGCGATCCCATAAAATGCTGGGTCACGGTCATTTTGTGGCTATAAAATATTTGAAAAGCCGTAAGCAGAAGCTATAAGCTTTTATGTACTAATCTATATAAATTTTACCTCAAGTGTATATTAAACCTATATATCTGGAGTTTATCGCTGTTATTTTCTCTTGTCATTTCATTAATAATAATATATTTTATTGTTTAATGCTAGAAATGTGGTATTATTTACGACTTGTATACAAATTATAATTAGCTCAATATTCTAATGTTAAACAAAGAAACTACAAAATAAACTTTAGCAATTTACAAATTTCTTAAGACATTTATACTTACAATCTAACCTATTAAATAATGAAAAATAGGTTAGTATTGCGGCAGCGCGTGCGACGAGTAGGCGCGGCCGCCACCGGCACGCTTGCTCTCTATACCTGTATACCCGACCTGCCAGTCTTGATACTTGAAATTTTCACATGAAGATTTTATACTTTGTTGTGTATATTCTTTTAGTTTTTATTACTATAATACGTTTTATACTTAATTGTATTAAATGTTTTAGTGCTGTTGTTTAAGTTAGTGTCTCTTACTTTGCCTTTTTTGCTTATAGATAACATATGTTCGACATGAAAATCTGTTATATATAATATTTAATAGTTTTTATAAAAATATCAGCACAAAATATTCTGAGTATGATGACTCTACATTTAGTATAAACTATTGGTATATTATATGGAATGTAGAATGTTACAATTTGCCACAGCGGCCATAACGCTATATCGCCCTATTACACTTAACCTAATAACACCTGCAATCTCAGTAAAACCTGACAAAATTGCGGGGTCATCTATCCGGGCACTAATTGAGATAGTTTACCTGAGACACTGGCCGGTCGTCAGGCATCTCTAAATTGGCCGTTTATGGTGAAAGTCGAGACCATCAACGTGGAGAAATGTTAAAGTTCATTCTGGCTCCCGATAATACTTGCTAGCTCCAGGGCGTTATTAACACTTCTATTAATAATTGAATTAAATATTAATTAATTAATATGGAATTTCATATTTTAATTTAAACCATAGCTTAAAATAAAAACTTGTAAGCACGCACTTTTTATATATTTGTAATGCACACAAAAACTATTAAACTAAAATTTTATCTAGTATTGAATTCAAAGGCAGTAACGGGAAATCTGAGATATCACAAGCTGTTCAAAATGGTATAGTGTCCATGCAATCTGATTTATGCGCTCCGCTGCATGCTGAAGTCAAGCCTACTATAAACTACACGATTACCTTTTAAGAAATGCTAATTTCTAGTAAATTATTCACAATGATTTCCCTTATTATTTTCAATGAAGAATACCTAATATTTTATCCTTCCCGAATTTAAGAGAGATTCCGCGATTTTTCTGACCAATTCCAACCAATATTTTTATCAATATTTTTTATTGGTTTTTCTAATAATTATTCAAAAAAACATATTTCCTTTGCACAATATTACGACAACAAAACCTACAACTAGTTTAAAATTAGTTTTTTATTTACAGTGTAAGTACATTAATAAAGTTAATGAAAGCTTATATTTTTAACAAAGAATCAACTTCATTATACTGATAAGATCTTAGCTATCGTAATACTTGGACTATTAATGTTTTGATACGTCTACTAGACGAGCAAGAATATATCAAGGCTGTTTCTTATCCCATGACAGAATATAAAAGTCCCTGCAGAATTGATGATAATAAAAGAAGAGCCGATTTTTTCGTAACTTTCCCTAGATTGTAGCAGATTCCGATTGACATAAATATTTTTGGCTCTAGCTTTTGCACTGAAAGAGCTTTTGCAAACTTTATTGTAATACTTCAAGATTATTTCATATGTTTACGGTTACGTTTAGTAAACTAACATCTTTTGTCACCTATGTTTAGAAATACTCGTAAATTATGTACGAGTAGGTCTGGCAGTTGGTTTTTACTTTTTTTAAATAATAACTAATTTGGTAAATAATTATTTAACTGTAACTTTTAAGTAGAAGAACTGAATGGTTGAAAACATGATTGAAAATATATATTGTATAAAAATCAATGATCAGCGTGCTTCAACATTAAGTAAGGATTAGCAGACTTCACACATCATTCGAAATTCTGTTAAGTTAGATGTTATTAAGTTGTAGATATTGGAAAAGAGATTTGCACATGAAAATCTTATAGGGTAAATTAACTTGGCTTTCCAAGCGAGTGAGTTACTAATGAGGTGCTACTGCTTTTAGAACATTATCAATGGGCTATCACGACACGTTTGACGACACGTTTTGCTCAGTTTGTAGTGTCCCTACTTGCTGTACCAGCGGTCGCGGGTTCGAGTCTCGCTGGGGGCATTCATTTGTGTGATGAGCACGAATGTTTGTACTCCAGTCATGGATATTTATATTTATAATATATATGTATTTAAAGTTATATATGTATAGTGTATCAACTATCTGGTATCCATAACACAGGCCTCGTAGCTTACTATGGAACTAGATGGTGCTGTGTGTTAATGTCCTAACTTTTTTTATCACAGCTTACCAGATATAACATCATATATTACAGAATGTTCGCCAAATGAGCCGTAAAGACATACACTTCGTAAGTAAATAAAATCTTGTATAAAACGAAGCACTAAGGTATATAGCGTTAACTAAAAGAACGAAAATATTACTACCAGACCACACGCTGAGAAGTCAATTAAAATGCACGTTTTTTACTAGAGTCGGTGATTATGTTCTAGACAGTTTATATAGCCGTTTATTTCAAATTACTTTTTAATTGAAGTATTCACGAGGTGCGATTGATTAGAATGAAATATTTATGTATAGTTTTGTAATGTCTTTACTATGGGCTACTTAAATAAGAGTTATCGTCGAGTTTAGCGTAATGGAGTAAGATGTCTTTATTTATAGCGTCGAAAAATATGAAGTTATTTATAAAAAATATATTTAAGAAAATAATTCTTTTAATTAAAATCATAGGCAACTGTTCAGTGTTTCAATTTCATTTGTCCTTTTCTTGTACTGTAAATTATTTTTTTAAGTATAAGAGTTCATGACTTTAAAGTAACCTTAGAAGTAATTATTTTACTTTTAAAAGTTTATTAAATATAAGTGAGTAGCTTATGTCGTTATCTATACATATAATAAAATTCTAACTAAGCCGAATCTATACCTTAAATATTTTTTGGAAAATATTATTGAAATAGACATTATTATCGATACAGAAGCCGAATCTATAGTTTTTAGAATTTTTGTCTGCCTGTTTGTCTACCTGTCTGTTACTGTATCACAGAAAAACCACTGTAGGGATTTTGATGAAATTTGGTATGATAGCTTTGTACCGCGGGAGATTATATCATTCCCACGGGAATACACGTTATAACACAACCCAAGAAATATTTATGATCAGAATTTCTTGGTAAAAACAAAAAACTTGGTATTAATGATTTTCAATACAATTAAATAAATACGTGTTTTAGCGCTTTTTGAAATTTATCCTATAAGGAGATAAAATAAGGGATGAAAATTTGTATGAAACCTACCTTTTCAAAGTTTTTTTGTTGTAGTTTTAGCGTACGAGCGAAGCTGCGGGTTTTGATAGTATATGTATAAAATAATATAAGGCATAGAATCAAAATAAGTAATTTCTTTTTCAGAACCCATAAGTTTGACTTTACTTACAAAAAATATTTAATGACTAGTGACCCACCCTCACTCCGCTCGGGTTCTTCCCTAGTTATATTTTAACGTTAAGCTTAGAGATGAGATATTTTGTCGCAGTAAAAAGTATTCTATATGTTGACCTGTATACTCAGCTATCATCATACCAAATTTCAACAAAAATTATAAAAACTATAGATTCGGCCTCTGTATCAATAATAATGTCTCAATAAGATTTTTCAAAAGATATTTAATGTACAGATTTGGCTCAGTTAGAATTTTATTATACGTATAGATTAACATTAATGCAGGTCGGGTCACGATGTATTGATAGTTAATAACAGTCTGTATAAAAACATAGAGTGCGTTTGTTAAAAAAAATTAAAAACGCACAACGCAGACGCAAAGCCTCTAAAGAAGTCCCGTTCGAGGAAACTGTCTGTGTATAGAAGAAGTTTTATTCTAAGCCGCCAAAATCACTTGTCCCGGGATATAAGTAGGAATATACATATAATAACTTTTTCATTAAGTGAATTGTATTCTTTTGAAAAATAAATAAATCTTAAAACTAAAAAAACCAGTGACTGTCAAGGACTATCATTTTTTTATTGTTATATAAGTTTTCGAATACTGCAAATAGCTTAGTTATTTTGAAAACGTAGGCATGCACTTTTTTTTTTAGATGTTATGATTCCGACGAAGAGGACACATTTTATTGTACGTAGATATTTAATATTCTATAAGAACATATTTTCACTGTGAAAAGACAAATGCTTACCTAAATTATTTCGCTTTGCTTCCTACTATTTTTAATTTGACATTTGATTTAGCTATTAACAAGTTTACTTGATATTTGTGAATGTAGGTTTGGTTTCTCATGAAGGATCATGATTTAATTGCAATAGTTATTCGGCCGGACTGATAAAGATCTATGTCGAGATTGGAGGTCACTTGACTTCTCCATCTTTGTATGATCGCATTACTTTAGAATATTGATTATTATATCTTATGAAATGTTTTTATAATCTTGCCGCTCAGTGGCAATGGGCTATATTCGTTATGGCTACTATGGAAGTAACTATTTCAAAGAAATGTACACATTTCTACACGACCGGAGAGAGACTTAAAGAAGCAGGAACGAGGTTTTACGAATTAGCCATTATTAGCGTAACTATTTCATTCCGACCCGGGACTCGAACTTAGGATCTTAAATCTAAGAAAAACTTATGCGTTACTCCAAGACATAGTTTATCTGTCTACTACATTTGTGGTGGTAGCCTAGTGGTAGTGGTAGTTCAGTGGTAACGCACTCGCTTGGGAAACCGAGTGAAGCAAGTTCAAATCCCAGGTCTCGCACCTTTGATATTTTCATGTGCAAATCATTTCCAACATGATTACTACTTGTCTTAACCGTGAAGGAAAACATCGTGAGGAAACCTGCATATCTGAGAGAACCTAGCAAGTTTTCGAAAGACATGTGAAGTCCGCCAACCCGCACTTGGCCAGTATGGTGGACTATGACCTGATCCCCCTCGTGCTGAAGGGAGCCCCGTGCCCAGCAGTGGGACGTTAAAAAGGGCTGAATGCATGCATGCATGCAAAAATTCAAATCTATCCAGTCGTATTAATGTGACGGAGAGAGAGACATACACATGCAATATGACAAATTAATTTAAATTCAAATATATAATATTTAAAACATGTATATTTTTTTATTTACAAACTTTTTTCTTTTTATTTTGATAGCATAATTTCATTTATACTTGTACCGAATTTGCTATAATTGCACTTGCTATGCACATTTAATTCAATTTTATTTTTCAAGGGTAAATATTGGTTACACTATAAATTGATATTTTGTTATACAATTTTTTAACCTTTTCCTTACACTATAAAAGTTTAAAGTTTATAAAACTTAAAGGCTAAATTTATTTATTGAATGGAAAGGAATTTAAGCCAATTTAAATCAACTAGTTGTTTGCCCAGTAGTCGAAATACGTCCATAATCTTTATTGAAAATTTGTGATAAACATACATATATAAGTAGAATTTATCGATCTATGTTATAATTAATTGTTTGATTTTTTTTAAATTAAAAAAAATAAAACTGAAGTTACAAAGGAGAAAAAGGTACCGAACTGTTTCGTCTTTACCTATTTATATATAGACGAGTTATATTTTCATATACTTATCTATATTTAACATAATATTAAAAAAACATATTAGCTTATCATATCTGCAACTATTATTATCTATACGTCATAGAAAGTAACAATGAAATAGAACAATAAAAGTATTGACGTTAATGTCAAAAAGCCCGGACGTCTTAATCATACCTATGTGGTAACATTTGTAAGCGAGACTCATAAATATTTCAATGGTTAATTTTTGTATGCCGTGACTCTGAGGTCAAGCGCTGTAAATAATTGCACTTGTGCAAGTTAGGAGCGCCGCAGACACTAGACTAGATAATTTTTAATTATTATTTTTCTTTATTTCATACAAGTGAAGCAGAAGTCTTTCCTACACTCAAGTTCTAAGTTTTTTTGAATATTATTATGCTTTTTATATGTATCGTGAAAAAAACCATATGACATTCTTACCGGCCTATATACTATTTCTACTTGTAAAATTAACGCTTCGATTCATTTCTGAGTAAAAGAAGGATATTAAAACAAACGCACTATCGCTCTTACGATACTAGCAAATATTGCGTGGTAGGACTCTGTCAAGCCTGAGGAGTCCGACTGGATGGGCACCACCCCCTTATCTATTTCTGCCGCCAAGCAACAATGATTGCATTGTTGCGTTCCGGTATGAAGGATAAGGTAGCCAGCGCAATTACAGGCAAGAGGCATATCATCTTACTCCTCACAGTGACAACGCACCTGTGGATCTGCATTTTTGTTACTTAAAACCTAAGTGCATGAACCGTAGGTGTTATGGGCGACAGGTGCTGCTTTCCATCAGGTGGTCTGTCTGCTCGTTTGTCACTGAATGTCATAAAAATTTTTTTTATAGAATTACATATACTTTTTCATAATATCCTTCGTAATCGTTACTGATATTATATTACAGCTATCGAGCAACATATTAAGCTGATCCATAGGAATATCTAATGGAGCAAATTGAATTATAGACTACTTTTGGTCCTGGTACAATATGAAGCTCTCGTGGGGTGTCAAAATACGAGTAATTACCAGGGACAAAACTATTTTTAATATTTTCTTAAGCATGTCTCCTTTCTTATAAGTGTCGTATGTCTGAGCATACTCTAATTGATTAGGCTGCGCATGTTCATTGTTTGATTTAGTGATCCCACTATAGGTTCCAATAACGTGCTACTAGTCCTTGAAAGTCACATTCTTTGGTTTAAACTAGAATGCTATGCAATTTAATTGAGTAGATGTCAATAAAAATAAATATCCCTTACATAATAATTTGCTGTAGTAACATTTTAAATAACAAAATCAAGTTCAACAAAATCAAAATCAAACAAATCAAACATTTTAAAAAAAAAGTATTCTGCATTATTATAATTTAGTATTTAGATAGACATAATGAAGAAAATACATTATAATATCAATTATTTTATCAAATAAAAATATATATTCAGTTTTCTTCAAATAAGATTTAAAGTTTATATTATGATTCATTACAAGTCCGAGTGATAATAATTATTTGGTTTTCTGTAGTTACATGTATGGCCATTAAGAATTGGGGCGTGTAACACAGTTGGAGTGCACGTAAAGTCATCAATCCTGCACCTCTATGCTCGTGACGAACTAATTTCCTACCGTATTATAAGTGATACATCTCAAAGATACTAACCGCTATAATAGAAATTCGACGAGAAAAATTACTTTCTTCATAAAACAACAAGACATAAGTATTGACTCCATACAGTACTATACAGTAACTTAAAAACAATAGATAATTTGAAAAAGAAATAAAAAGCGAAGTCATTTAAAAAAAATATGTAATTATTAAACTGGAACTTGTATTTTTAACCAAGTGATTTCATCGTTGTTTGGCTTTTGAATACCTTTTTGCAACTGACCATCTAGAATCAATTTTAAAATTTATTATCTCACATCACATAAGTAGGTAACATTATAACTATCACTTCTATATAAGTAAGGGAGATATAAAATTGTGATACTAAGTTCTTCTTATTCGGACATAAGCATTGAAAGTTCTTCAAACACGAAAGAGAATACATATATCTCAGGCGAAGACTGTCTACAAACATACACCAAAATCAAACCCAAGGTTTTTTTGGCTTAATAGATAAACAAGTTGCTAAATACTTGCCTTTTAAGTTTATTATCTTATATTACTATCAATGACTTCCTTATTAATAATTATTAGAACTAATAAGTAGATGCTGATTGCAAGAAATCCTCATACTCATAAAAGAACCAATTTTTAATATTTCATATATTAAATTAGTTTTTTTATGAAGTATTATAATACTTATCTATTTTTATATATGTATACTACAAACTATAAATAAATATTTATTATTAAGTTACATTTTAAATTATTTACTTACTTTTCTTTAGTAATTTTAATATATCCAGTAATTGATTGTCCGGCCCCTGTTTAGGAGTTACAGTACTTGAAGCAGTTTGATGATTGCAATTTACTGAAATTACAAAACAGTAGATACATACATAAATTACTCCTTCTTAGATTTTCGTTTATTTATCATAATTTTTATCCCCATATTCTGAAGCAATCTTTTAAGTAAATGTAAATAGTAAAAGTTATAACTTATATAACTTTAAGTATATAAAGCTCAGACTAATGAATTATATAGACGGAGTCGGCAAAAAAAAAATTAAAGTCATAAACAGAAGAACAGCAGTTTATACGACGACTTTCGATTTTGCCATACATATCGTTTGCTTTCTTTAAAGATTTCCCCTTAAAAACAAGATGTTTTTTTTAAATAAGCTAATATTATATACTCTTTTCTCTTTAATTTTCTCTAATATAATATTTTTTTATATTATATTAAATACAAAAAAGATGTATTTTAATTAAAATTCGTTCTGTCTGTTTATATTCTTAAGTCTGTGAAATTAAATTTATTTGTCAGGATTATTAAAAAATGATATGAATAACACATCAAAATTTAAATAATTTTCGCATTACACATACAAATGTGCTACTTTAAGAAAATGAGCAAATACGTTTCAAGGTTGTAATTCTTATTATTTTTAATGTATATAAAATAAAAATGGATCTGACACTTACGTGTCAAATTAAGCTTCTTTTCGAATTCCTCTAAAGCTTTCTTCATGTCATCAACATAAACGACTTGTTTTCCGGTGTCTGAAATTTAAAATTTTAATAACTTACCTGTATATTTTGGCGTCATATCAATTCCAATCTAATTAATATTAAATTGTCATATTTGAGATGTTTTTTCTTGTCTAAACTCGCTTTAAATACCAGAAATATCCCCAGTGTGGACTTTTTTCTCGAAATTATAAGACCCGCTTATAATTTGTGAAAATATCGCGCACCATACAGATAATAACAAAATATGAATTGAATATATCTTTTATTGGGCTAGTCAAAAATAATTTTAAATATTAAAAAAGGCTATAATGAAATTAAAAAAATTCCATTCCAAACTTCAAGCTACATGCAAAGATTAAATTAGCAAGTAATTTTTTTGTTGTACAATATTGCTGAATTTATGCTATTATTATTATTTACATCTTGCTTTTGAACTTTACGAACTAAAGAGTCCGGTTCTTTCAAAAGCTTACATAGGAACAATATTATACTATACCATAATTTACTGTAGAACTTTCAGTCATTGTCGATTCTCTTTTAGTCGTTTCTGTAAAACGATACATAAAAAGAAATAAACATATTATAAAACTTATTAACATATTATAAAACTTATAACAATATTATAAAACTATGGCTTTAAATTGTGCCAATTGAGCATAATATTGTAACGAGGCTACATCACCTATAATGCAAAGGATGTGTGCTTGTTACTTTTACCACTTTTACTTTATTTATTTTTATATTATACTTTTTTAGATTTATGCGAATAGTTGACATTTTAAATTAAAATATCTTTACGGATTTTTTCGCGGTTTTATTTTGATTTTTGGTTCCTGACGTTTCGAATGCTTTACAGCAATCATGGTCACGGGAGAGACTGAGGTGTTAGGTGTCGAGATTTAGCAACGAAAAAACCCGAAAAGATAGTTTTATTTACCACTTTACCATAGTAACCGTTGTTAGTGTCTGATAAATGATATATGTATATAATATTCTATCCTTTGCTATCTTCAAAGATAACTATTTTTACTAATTTGTTTTCAAATATGCAAAATATTTATAAAGAACAAAAGCACTAAAAGCAACGCGCTGAAATAGACGTTTCATGTTAAACCAACGACGGTGTGCCTCAACACAGCTACACCCGATTTTTTCACACTATAATGGCTCAATGGATTGTAAATTTTCATTATAAATTTTAGTGTAAAGGAATTTAGATATATGTTATATACTTAATTTTTAGTCAGTTTAATTTTTAAATAACACATCCATAGAGAACGACTAAACAGATTTAAATGAAACTTTCTGAAGCATAAACAATAATTTTATTTGACAACATATTAATAATGAACGACAAAAAACTAAGAGATAGCTCAAGATCACTATTGCACGCCACCCATATAGTTAAAACAAATCCGATAAAGTGCTTGCGGAATTTTGAAATACACAATTTGCAGGCTCAAGCCTAACTTTTTCTATTAGTATATTCTTTATT
The DNA here is from genome assembly GCA_033884665.1 of Argynnis bischoffii washingtonia. Classification (NCBI taxonomy): domain Eukaryota; kingdom Metazoa; phylum Arthropoda; class Insecta; order Lepidoptera; family Nymphalidae; genus Argynnis; species Argynnis bischoffii. The sequence goes on along the minus strand of CM066624.1, from coordinate 8,443,736 downwards.
GTGCTTTAAATGTAATACAGAAAAAAATATTTTTTTGAAAATTTTTAAAATTTATTGAAACTTAATTAACAAAGGTGGATTTATCTCTGAAAGAGATATCTTCTAGTCAACCCCTGGATGTGGAAGAAGATGTCAGCGAGCAATATATTGCAAGAAATAAATATACTAGAAATAACAGTTTAATTATAGAAATAATTTTAAAACGAATAACTTACTTGTATTGTTATTGTTTGACCTCACTAAAAATTCCAAAAATGTATGATTAAATAAATGTTGTCTATATACAATTTGAGGACTTGTTATCTCATTAGAGTAAAAGATACTCCATCAAGTAACACATTTTCCATTATTTCTATATATTATGGGGCTTTGAAGTTCCTAAGATACTACTACGATGTTTTTTAATAACCTTACACTACATGGCCCGACTCGAGGCTCGAATCCAGGACCTCCGGATCCGTGGTCATACAATCGTACATACATTATTTATTCAAGCCAAAGTTTTTTTCGTGTAAAGTATAAATAACATGGTAAAGGAAATCATTATAAATACATGTTTCGATATTCTAAAAAATAGTACGATTTATAAAATCGTATAGCAGTATTGGATAATATCGTAAATATATTATTTTTTCTCTTTATGCAGTTCTGCATTCGAAAAGAATTTGCTTTTAAGATTTATACATTAATTATTTATTGCAATATAGAAACATATTTTCTTATCAGCAACAACGGATTTGATTAAATAATTTATACTGGTCTTAGCTTATTTTTAAAAGCCTTTACATAGCGGAATTACTTTCAAGATATATGAATATTCATAAGTCGTGATGAATGGCAATTTTGTAATAAAAAAGGTAGTTAAAGTTACAGGATAAAAGATAAGAAGTTTTTTAAAGGATATGTGTAAAAAATGCACATTGTACTAATGTATGCTAGTTTTAAGTAAAGTACCTGGGCGAGCGAGCGAGCTTGGAGTTCGTTTTTGTTATATCGTACTTTTTTAAAAAAAAAAACTAAAAACTTGAATAAATACAAAAACAAAAGTAAAAACTTCGTATCCGATTAGGATTCGACCCGGACATCTGTGATAGTCAATCTTGCACCTTGGTCGCTTGACCATCATGGTCTTATGCCCAAGACAAGAAATTATCCACCATATTTTGCGTGGAATATGAAAATACGCGTTTTCCTAGACATAAAACTACTCTAAATTAATTTTTTGCCTCCGAAAATTTGATATGTAGAGACATACCAAATTTCAACGAAATCGTTAGAGCCGTTTCTAAGATCGCAGGTATAGATAAATAATAATAATAGTAATAATATAAATAGATAAATAAATGATTAAGATATAAATAGATAAATAAATGATTAAATAAATAAATATACAAGAATTTCTCGTTTAAATATTTCAAGTAAATAAGCTAGCTACTTTAAGTGAAGCTGAAGTGAAGTGAAGTAACTGTGTGTAAACGATAAACGTATATTATGCTCAATAGACGTAGTACGTACTTACATGTAGGGCGATTATAATTATTTCTCGCTTCAGGTTGGTAGTTTGGTTTTTCTATGTCAAATTGCACTTCAATTTCGTGGTTGGGAAAAATACCTTTAAAATATAAGCATATAGTCACTATGCACTACAGGTCTTCTTCCACTTTATAAAATCTACACGGTATTCCTACATCCTTATAAATATACAATATCTATGCACCCGTATGCAAAATACAAAAAATCCTATTACATAACAGGCGAAAAAATTATTAATACTTTAGGTAATTTTAGGGCAAAGGTAATATAGGTTTATTTTCAGATTATACGCAGACGTATAATCCCACAAGTAAAAAAGGTAAATCTCACCGTAGAGTGGTTTGTACTTGTAACTTTAAACGTTAATAAATTTAAAAAATCTTCAAGCTTCATCTTCAGCTGTAATTTGGCATACTATTTTTCTTACGGTTGACGATAAATTAAATAAATAATTATGTCATTTTTTTATTTTAAATATATAATATTGCACTACTTATTAGATATTTACTTTGGAAAATTAAACACACATTCTAAGTAATTAACAGTTACTTACTAAATTGTACGTGGTATTTTTAATTATAGATAAATTTAAATATAAGATTTTTGGAGTAGTAGAATCTGTAATAAGTCTTTACCACAAGGAGAATATCTATCGAACTACGTACAAGTCTCCTGCAATGCTATATTTGGTCCGTTATACTTTACGACTGCGAATCTTGGACCATGAAAGAAGATCTCCATAAGAAACTTGAGGCATTTAAAATGAGAGCGTATCGCCGCATGCTTCGAATAAGTTGGACATATGAAGTCACCAACATTGAGGCCCTCAGACGGATGAAACGAAATAAACCCGTACTTGTCCAAACCATCAAACAGAGAAAAGTTAAGTACCTAGGATACATGCTAAAGTATGAACGTTACCAACTCCTGCAGACTATTAAGATGGGCAAAGTTGCTGGTAAGAGAAGTACTGGTAGAAGTAAGATATCCTAACTCTGCAACATCCGGAAATGGACCGGGATAAAGAGGGTTGAAGATCTGTTCAGGCTAGCACTGAACAAAGAAGAATTTAGGAGGATGACTGCCGATCTTGAATAATAGAGAAGTACTTGAAGAAGAAAAAGAAGAATCTGTAATATTATATATTAGCGAATTACCCTCGCCCGTGCGTCCCTAAGGATCTTTATGATCATAGTCTGTGCACTAAATTTCATTCAAACCCGTGCAGCCATACAAACACATACATATATTTAGTATTTATTCACCTATTTGGACTTTAGTCCTTCGAAAAAAAGTAGGACTAAGACCTACACCTTTTTTTACTTATTTTTATATATGAATAAGTAATTGTTTGTTAGTCCTTTTTTTAGCAACAATATAACAAAGGGCGTACGTGTTTTTTGTATATGTTCTCTTCATACAAAAAATAACGTGGTATGGACCAATGAGTATAATTGGACGTATTTAACATGAAGTGTCGATGATAATTTCTAATATTTACGCGAATATTTAACAATTTAAATAAAAATATCTTTTCGGATTTTTCGCGGATTTATTTTGATTTTTGGTTCCCGACGTTTCGAATGCTTTACTACTTTAATTTTAGCTATCACGGATACCGGAGGAACAAAAAACCGAAAAGATACTTTTATTTAAAACTAGCAGAACTTGCGGCTTCGCTCGCGATCAAGCTACGAAAAATACGAAATTTCATGTAAATATGTCCAAGGAATAAAAAGTTTAATATAACTTTTATCTTCTATTTCAACCCTTTGGGGGTTGAATTTTGAAAAATTCTTCCTTAGTAGATGCTTTCGTCATATGAGGAATACCTACGTGTGTGAAATTTCAATTTTCTAGCCTTAAGGGTTTGGCCTGTGCGTTGATACATAAGTCAATCACTTTTGCCTTTTATATATTTAAAATGAAGTGCCGAGATAATTTGCGAAACTACAAAAGACATCTTAAAGAACAAGTTTCATTAATTAGTTATGTAATAGTAGTAATTCGTTTTTAAAATTTACCTGACAATTTTTTTATTGGTTTCATATACATTTCAATATCATTTGGTACTTCTTGTAATTTGACCTTGTTACCTTAAAAATGTGCATATATATAAATTTTTGTATTAATTAATTTGAACGCCTTATTAATAAACTGATATACATATGTATAATAATTCAGTCGATACTTAAGCTTATTACAGCTTATTACATACTAGGTAGCCATTAAAATTATTTGAATACTAGCGCTTTAGGTACGTTTTAATTTTTATGAGCGAAATCATAATTCTTTTTCTAAAATTAAAATAGCTTAAGTTACTTCTTATAATGTCAGTTATCTGCCAGTGAAAGTCTCATTAAAATTAGTCCAGCCATTTTGGAGATTAGCCGGAACAAACAGACAGACAGACAAAAATTTTAAAAATTTTGTTTTTCTTATAAGTACTGTAAATAATTCCATATGCATTTAGTATAAAGCTGTTATTTTGATATTACAAACCGACACTTCCATTTTATTTATCGGTATAGATGTATAGATACTATTGGAAATTAGTAATAAATATTTTTTTACACATTTAAATATTATATTACCTAGTATTAGACTTTAATTAAAAACACTTACGAATGCTGTAACAACTTATTGTATTCTCTTTGAAAAATATAAATATTATAGCAAAATGTAGTATTGAACTCATTTTATTATAGCAATAAAATGTTTGACCATTTTTATATTTCATATTTCAATAAAAATATACGAGTAAATGTCACGCTTTCGATTTCTAAACTGATTTAATCAAATAAAATAAATTAGCTCGAATTAGAAAAGAAGCAGTTTGAGTTAATTTAAAATCAGCAAAAAAAAACCTTAAAAAATATTTATAATGGAGTCAAATTTGTATAAATTTTTTATATTATTATATTTCACTACTCCTTTCAAAATTATTTTTCAAAATTTAAATTTTTTAAAACAATGTGTTTGTAGTATTTGAAAAAACGTTAAAAGAGTTGTTTTGCTGTACACGTTATAGGCGGAACAAACAAACAAAAACAAATCTATCCCACGGGAACCGTACATTTTTCCGGGATAACAAGTAGCCTATTTGTTATTCTGACTATATTATTATAAGTTTCATTAAAAGCCAATCAGTAGTTTTTGTATACTAAGTTGTGTAAGTTACTATAGTTTTTTAATTATCTCACGGGAATTCTTTGATTTTCCGGGATGAAAAGTATCTAAAATATTCACAGGGGATATAAGGTACTACCAAGCAAAATTTTATTTAAATCAATCTAACAATTTCGAAGATTAGCCCGTACAAACAGACAAACAGAGAAACAAAAAAAATGAAAAAAGTCTGGATTTGTTCTATTTCTCTTTTTACATCTCGCTGACTCGGATTTTAGCATTTTTTTTGTACAGACATTCGAATTCTACAGTTTTATTATTTTTATAGATGGTCGGAAGTACATAGTAGTATATCATTGTTTTTATAATTGAACTAGCGGCTCACCCTCATTTCGCTTGGGTTCGCCTCTAGAAAAACAAAAATAAATGTATTCCACGGGAACGGTACATTTTTGATGGATAAAAAGTAGTATACATGCTATTCCAGGCTATAATCTATCTTTTTGCCAAATTTCATTCAGATCCGTTCAGCCGTTCTGGTGTGATTGAATAACAAATATCCAGCCAAACATCTAAACTTTCACATTTATAATATCAGTAAGATAGAGCAGATAAAAGAATATCATATTATACAGAATACCTCGATACGTGTCCAGACGGTAACTAAATAGAACACCATAGATGGGCGTAGTCATAGACAGTAGGTAGTATTACGAAGAGCTGGTCTCATACATAAATATTGTCGAACAAAGTGCTGCCATTGATATCACTACTCATCACCATACTGAAATTGATTGATCATGTATACACATTCAAACATGCATACACACATTTATTATAGTTAAATGAACATAGAGTTTTATGTTGCATCAATCATTTTATCACCTTCCCATGTCAATTACTGCGTAACATGCTTTACGTCTTATAACACAGACATGATTGTCTAGGTAGTCGAATCACGCGCAAGGCATGCAAATTGCCTGATGAAAATTTATATTTTCTACTAAATAAAAACTACATAAATAAAAACAATCTTGTCCACGGGAACCATACATTTTTCCGGGATAAAAAGAAGGCTCTTTGTTATTCTGATGTATGAACTATATTATTGCAAAGTTTCATTAAAATCCAATTAGTACTTTTTGTGTACTAAGCTGTATAAGTTACTATAGTTTTTTCTACCTATTTTTTTAACTATCCCACGGGAACTCTTTAATTTTCTTTTATGCAAAATTTTATTTAAAGTTTTGGAGATTAACCCGTACAAATAGACAAACAGACAGAGAAACAAAAAAATTAAAAAAAATCTGGATTTGTTCTATTTCTCTTCTTACGTCCCCCTGACTGGGTTTTTAGCATTTTTTTCTATGTACAGACATTCGACCTCTACAGTTTTATTATATGTATAGATGAGTGAGAGTGTCGCTCGATCAGTACTTATTATGAATATCGAATACATGTAAGTAAAATCTTCTTTTGATATCATAACAAGCTTGAAAATCTTTATCAAGCGACATATTGGACGTATACTCGTATATACGTAAACCACGCCAAAAGCCATTACCGTCTAAAATTATTATATATTCCACCCATATACAAGTGATAAAGTGGTTATTACTTATTATAAAGAACCATATTTATGACCGAAAACTATTTTGTTAATGTTGGGTTTTATTTTGTTACTGTTACATAAAAATGTTAGGTTAACTATCTAGGAATAACTTAAAAAATTAACTTAAGGTTTAAGATTTTACTTAAATAGCAATTACATGAGCATATTTTTCTTCTTTCTTACTATCACACTCACGTTTAAACTACCTATTTATTCCGCGATTCTCTTCATTCTGGAATCTTTCAGATAAGCTGACACCGCACAGTCTTCCAAGAAAGCGTATTTCTGCTGTATTCATTTTGCTTTCATATATACCTCTTCTGCCACGTCCATGTTTCGCTTCCGTACATTAATATTGGTACCAACACTAAATTGTGTATTGCCAAGTGCGCGGACTTATTCACAAAGTATGTACACATTACACGTATTGTTAAATTGTATTGCCGAAATAAATAATAGGTTCTAACTAACCCGACAGACGTTATTCGACCCAACTTTGCTTGTAAATTTAGAAATCCTATATAAATCCAATAGTAAAAAGTATTTTTTAGTTTTTCTCGGAATTCTCAAGTTTCCGAACAACTTTTCCAACTTATTTCCTTAAAAGCCCTACTCAAAATTTTACGTTAACTTAAAAAAACTTCGACACATCAGTCCAGTCATACTCAAGAAATGCGTGTACGGACGAACACCATTTTGTTTTTATTTATATAGATATAATATTATTGCATCGCAAGTTTTAAGTTAACAGCTTCCGATCAAAAAAAAATTTTTTTATTAAATTTAGTGTATAGCTTTCTTAAGCATTCACTAAAGTCGTCTCTTTTTACAGCTCACTATAATACTACTTTAAAAGTTATTTTATTACGCTATCGATTAGTTTAACCTGCTAACTTTAAAACTAAATTAATTAGTCTCTCATTAGAATGATACTTCAAGAACTGTGAATAAAATAATTTATTATTCCAGCCGGTTTTTGCAATTTGTTATATGTAATTATAGAAAGACAGTTCAAACTATTGCAACTTGTAATTAAAGGCAATAAAACGTTGTAATTATTCATTTTTTATTATACTATGCATGTATCTCTGATTTTATTACCTAATATCGAACTTACTAGATAATATGACAAGCGATAAATAAAATAAATAATACAAAGTAAACTTTGATCGAATGGCATGTCTATGTGTGCAATGCTTATTAAATACTCGTATTTATCTATAGTTATTTGCTTTAACTTATATACGAATCTCAAAAATGCACTTTATTGCATTTAATTTTATTTATTTAATTTAATGCAATTGTCATGCATGTCATGTAAATTATCTTTATTATTATAATTACATATCTCGGTTAGTTTTCTTGCATTTTTTTTTCTTTTGGCTTTATTTCTAAGTTTTTCTAAGTTTTCGAAAGACATGTGAAGTCCGCCAATCCGCACTTGGCCAGAGTGGAGGACTATGGCCTGATCCCCCTCCTATTGAAGGGAGGTCCATGCCCAGCAGTGGGACGTTAAAAACGGCTGAATACAATAAAAGAATCGTGTCACTCCTTAGCCAATAAACTATATTTGAGCAAAAGTACACGAATTTAATGTTCCGTTGCAACATAAATAAAATAGAGTAACAACAAAGTCATTATTATATTTATAACTTACTAGGAAAATCCGCGGCTCCGTTCGCGCTAAAACTGCAAAAAAACTCTCATTAAAACTTTCATCAACTATTTTACCCCTTTATGGGATGAATTTTGAAAAATGCTAAAACACTTATCTATTTAATTGTATTGAAGAGCATTAATACGAAGTTTCGAGGAATTCTCATAATAAATATTTTTTTGGGTTATATTATAACGTTTTTTCCCGTGGAAATGAGGTAATCTCCCGCGGTAAAAAGTTGCCTATGTCACTCTCCAGCTCTCCAACTATCTCCACAAAAAAAATAATGCCAATTCGTCACTCTGTTTTGACGTGAAAGAAGGACAAACAAATAAACACACTTTCACATTTATAATAATAGTATACTAAGGAAGCATGGATAAACATTAACTTGATGCTATATTTTTTTCCAAACTCGATGGAAGCAATTGTTAACTCACTGTCACGCCATACATGAGCATAAAGCCGACGAATGAAGAATGCCATCGTATATATATATATATATATATATATATATATATATATATATATATATATATATATATATATATATATATATATATATATATATATCTTTAGAATTGACCTTGACCCATAATCTCATATTTTTATTATAATTAATTAGAAAAACATACAAAAATAACACTCTACGAGTATGTAACTAATCTTCGACCTAATCACATTTTAAATTCAACATAGTTAAAAAATGGCCTTATCTTCTCTTCTTCATCATCTTCATCATTCTGTACAGATTAGTCACAAAATTTGCAAAAAGATGATGTTATATATAATACAATAAATACAAAAAATTTCTTAGGAGGCACCCGACCGAAGCGAGGGTAAGTTGCTAGTCATACATATTATTAGATAACTAATTACTCACGCTTGCTCCGCTCGGGTTCGTTCCTACTACCTAAGTTTTAACGTTTAGTATAGATTTCTCAGAGATAAGATTTTTCCCGCAATAAAAAGTATCCTATATGTTGACCCGGACAACCAGCTATCATCATAGCAAATTTCATCAAAATCCCTTCAGTGGTTTTTCCGTGATGCGATCACAGACAGACAGACAAAAATTCTAAAAACCATACATTCCTCCTCTGTATCGATAATAATGTCTATTTCAATAAGATTTTCCAAAAAAAAATTGAATGTACAGATTCGACTCAGTTAGAATTTTATTACATGTATAGATTAAGGTATAATTAACGTTCTTTAGATTCGACGTATGATATATAATTTAATAAGAGAATCGATAAAGTTTATTGTACAGAAATTATTGCCCTCGTGGATCAGGATAGCTGTGGACTCCTAATATTGCTCTTATCGTGCCGTGCGACAATCGTGCACTCGTCGAACGTGTGGGATGATACGATTTAACTCTAATTTGTACTTAAATTTATATGAAAAAATCGTGGCTAATGTTTTAAATAATGTAATTATGTAGATATTAGAGTCAGAAAAGTGGTAGTTAATAATTTCAATTTGGAACTCTTGTGAATTGTTTATTTGAGTTTAGAGTTTCATTTTCTAATTTTATTAAATAACTAGCAGCTCACACTCGCTTCGCTCGGGATCGCCTCTAGACAAACAAAAACAAATCTATCCCACAGGAACCGTATATTTTTCTGGGATAAAAAGTAGCCTATTTGTTATTCTGATGTATGAACTATATTATTCTAAAGTTTCATTAAAATCCAATCAGTACTTTTTGTGTACTAAGTTGTATAAGTTACTATAGTTTTATAACTATCCCACAGGAACTCTTTAATTTTCCGAGATAAAAATTATTTAAAATGTTGACCGGGGATATAAGGTATCACCATGCAAAATTTCATTTAAATTGGTCCAACAGTTTCGGATATTAAGACTCAAAAAATTTAAAAAAAATCTGGATTTGTTCTATTTCTCTTCTTACATCCACCTGACTCGGTTCTTAGAATATTTTTTCTATGTACAGACATTCGACCTCTACAGTTTTATTATGTGTATAGATACACTTCACTAAGTTTCTTTTTAATTTAATTAAAATTATGAAGATATTAATCGTTACATTTAGTTTAATATAGTAATGTGTTTAATATTGTAAGATAGATTTAAAAGTTACTTCAGATAATGTTTTATTGCTTAAAAAATTATCTCTAGAGAATTTCACTTTAGTTTCACTATACACTACCTACTATGATGTAAGAAAATAATAGGTATATAGAATTCCTCTATGTAAAACAGCATACATACTTAAAATGACTATTATACTTAATTTTATTATTTTTGACCGGCTTCGAAGTGGAGAGGCACTCAAGTCCATTCGGTATATGGTTTTGTGTATAATAAAAATATTTTCACTAAATTTGAATCGAATTCAAAATATCAGAAAAAAAATAGTTTCAACTTAATACTTTAATAATTTCAGGAAAAAATTATATTTACTTAAAAAACATCTTAATTTAAATAAGTTACTATAATGTAAATAATTTTTCTACAAACAAAATTAATTTAAGGCTATTTAATATCAAGGCATATTTTGAATTAATAAATAAGCATTTTCCAGATGATACTTCATGTTCAAATGAAATTTAGCGGTGGCGGAACTTATGTCGCATTAGCACACGGTTTTGGTTATCAGTGACAGTTTTATGGGAATACAAGTGCATCCAAAACGGACCAGCATGGTCAAGATCGTGACGCGGTCTGACCTCTTTGCGTTATAAACATTTTAATGGTATGCTGATCGTAGATACATCGATGGTTTGTATTAAACTATAATTAGAAAAGCTTCGGTAAGTTTTGTACTTGATTTCTAAGTTAGTTGTCTTGCTATACTTTAAATATTAAGCTCATGTATTTTATACGTTTGTTGTGTGGAACATGCATAAATAAGGGGCGTTAGGTACTACCATATCACCGAAATGACCTATGAGTGGGTTTGAGTCCCGAGTCAGGGCAAGTTTAGTTATTGTCAAGAAATTTTAGTAACAGCTCGAATTGGGAAGTTGGCAGTGGTTTATCCTTGTGCCTCGGAAAGCACGGTAAGCCGTCGGTTCAGCGACTGATCTCTCACCGGTCGTATCGAATCATCGTCCCTCCAGATTATGAGAGTGACAGAAATAGAGGGTGTACAAGTATGTTTGCGCGTACACTTGTGCACTGTAGTATTTCCTGCGCTATCAGTGAGATTGGCAGCCTATCTATCTATAATCTATCTATAAAGTCTGCTGCCATTAATAAATAATAATCGATTACTTACTGGCTCTTATTACTGGCTCACTCCATTCCGACTAAAAATATAAAATACTTCTATTAAGGTTATTAGCTTTATGATTTTTTTTTCCACGACAGTGCATTTACTTTTTCACTACAATTTTAACTTAAATCAGCTTTGACTAACTCTATTAACTATTGAAAGTCACAATATAGTTGATTTCGCCTTTGAGTTCTTTCTGTCACATAAGTTCTTCTTCCTTCTACATAATCCGGACAAGTGCGAGTCGGACTCGCCCACCGAGGGTTCCGTACAACACCGAGGGTTCTGTTTACAGATTCCCTACTTTGTACGGAACCTTTAATTTACAACTTACCTTGCTTTTTGGTAAATTTCGTGATTCTAGGTCAACGAGAACTACCATATAGGTTTTCGACCCAAACCCATAGGGTACTTCCGGTTGACCTAGAATTGTCAATTTTTGTTAAAAACAAGATCTTACAGCACAAATCAAGGAAAATTCCAAAAATAAAAAGTTGAAAGTAAAGGTAAATTTTGGTACTTACAAGTTTTCGCGAAAATCTAAATTTGCCCATATCTTTTTATCGTGTTGATTCAGGACCTTGATTTTTATACACCTAATAGGGACTATAGACCTCAGTATCTGGTACAAATTTCAACTTGCTAGGTCCACCCGTTCCTGAGAAAATCGGTGGTGACATACGGACAGACAGACGGACAAATGGACAGACGGACAAACGGACAAGAAAGTGATCTTATAAGGGTTCCTTTTTTACCTTTTGAGGTACGGAACCCTAAAAAGTAGCATAACATGTTCTTTTCTCCTAATCTAACCGCTATTGAAAATCCTTTTATATTAATCACTTTATCAGTTTTGGAGTCATTAAACTACAAATACCGTAACCTATGAACTTATTTAAAAAGCCTTCTTGCAGAAGTATTTTGGAAAAAATTCACCTGTGTCGTGGTTATGTAAAATTATAAATGATTATAAATGCTTGGATCTATTCAGAGACTCGTTGCCAAAGTTTCGCAAAAATGTAAAAAAATATATAAATAAGTAATTAATATTCTTGATTTGTTAAGTATATCTGGACTTGTTTGGTAGATTTTGTTTATTTGTTTAATTTCTTTAGATCATAGAATTCTCCACATATTTTCGCATGCAGTATTCACCTTAAAAATAAGAATTTTGTAATAGGTATAGCATAATTTTTACTGTAATATTGTAATTACCACTTGTGAATCTTAACACCTCCTGAATAAGTTGTAATAAATTAATTGTTAACCGGACCACCGGTGGCTCGGCGGTCGTTGACAGGTTAATGAAATAAAAAAAACATATGTTTTTTTAATGAAAAGTAGGATATACTGTTATATAAATTGAATATGATAGAAATCTTAAACTTAGATAATAAAAAATACGACAACTTCATTAAAATCATATTTTTGATTGGCAATTAAACTGTTATGCTCAATATATCTTTCAATATTCAAGTCGTTACACAAGTTCTTTATATTTAGAACATATTATGGCGCCTAATATGACAAGTCTAGTAAAAGTAAAAAATGCTTTTTTTTTTTCATTTATTTACTATCGTTACTAATATTAAAATTGTTTACGCAGTAACACTGATGATCCCGAGTGTGTAGAGTTGACGTACTTTTATTGTATAAAATAGTCTTTTGTAAAAGGCTAGACTTTTAAAAACATTAATTTTATCAGAATTTTGTAGTAAGTAGTATTAATAAGTATATTTGAAAGTGATTGAAAATTGAAATGAAAAATCAAACATTCTTACTTGCAAGTTGGGTAACAAACGTATACTATTCACTGTTATCCATTTAAATAACTTGTGATGTCTACATGAGAACCAAATATTTAGATTCAAAATAATATGTAAGCTTGCCTAAATATCAAAATAAATTTATTATCCATCTATCCGTTTCAATATACATCATTCGACTGGTGGGATAATAGGTATATCCTATTAAAATAAATATTAACTCATTTTGTTAGACGAAAGTAGTTTTTTTTTTTAAATTAAAATCAAAGGTTCATTTAATCGAATAAGTAAATTCTGACCTGAACGATAAATAAAGCTGAAGAGTTTAGTTTTTCTGTTTGTTTTCACGTGCTAATCTCCTCAACTACTCGTATTTGTCTTATTTGAAAAAAAAAATTTTGCTACTACTGTTTAATATTACGTCACGACGCTTAAAAGTGTATGTAATATATTTAAACGTGCAATTCTTGTATATTTATATCTTTATTTATTTATACCAGCGATCTCGAAAACAGCTCTTTGGGGGGTGAAAAATCGATTAGTTTCATGTCTGGGAAAACGCGTGTTTTCGAGTTTTCATGCGGTTTTCTTTTGCATTATTCTACACAAAATATGCACGATAAATTCTTACATTCTTGTATAAGCATCGTAGTCAAGCGGTCAAGGCGCAAGTTAGACAACACACATGTCCGGGATCGAGTCCCGGCCGGAATACAAAGATTTTACGTTTGTTTTTTTTTTTTGTATTTATTCCAGTTTTTAGTTTTTTTTTATCTATAAAATACGATATAACAAAAAAAGAACTCCGAGCGCAACTCGGTCGCCCAGGTACTAATTATTATGTACATTGTACATACATAAACTAAGCGGGCTTTTATTTAATATCAATAATTGTTTCTAGCAAGTATCAACATACCATCTTTGTAACTAGTATACGTTACCATTGGAAACTGCAAGCACGACAACCATAACTTGTAGAAGTATATAAGGAAAAGATAATTCCTATAATAACACATTAAGCAGCAGCAGGCATACTCTGATAATCGCTTTATTAGTTACATCTATACTTTATATTATAAAGCTGAAGAGTTTGTTTGTTTGTTTGGTTGAACGCGCTAATCTCAGGAACTACTTATCCGATTTAAGAAATTCTTTTTGCATTGGATAGCCCGTTAATTGAGGAAGGCTATAGACTATATATCATTTTGGAAAAATGTACGATGTCCTTGGAATAGATTTATTTTTGTCTAGGGACGAACCCGAAGCGAAGCGAGGGTGAGTCGCTAGTTTTATATAAAAGTAAGCTAAGATCTATTTCAGTCCATTCAGATAGATTTCTATGCTAATTTGATTACGATACTAAGTGAAGTAACTAAAGCATTTAAATATTTAAATGAAATTATCAAAGTTGCGTATCTTTATTATGTATGTATGTCTTACACTTCTTTCTACAACAACTAAAACCTGGCTCTTAAGCAAAATAAGGAAAAAAGGGTGAATAATTTAGAATTTTTAATAATGTAATAATTAAAACGAATTTAATCCTTGCAGACCATATTCCGCTCGAATTGGGTAGCTGTAAAAATAAAAGTTTGTCGATAAAGTATAGACATATAATTTTCTACTCCTTAAAAGTTTCCTAAATGTATTTTTTTCGAATATTCCATGTAGGTATATACAATAATGCCGTACAATAATAATAGAGATTCTCCATCTGTTCATTGAACTTAAAATATGTAAGGATGAAACGTAAGTAAGCAGCCTGTATTTAGTATGGGAGGTACTATTTTGGTGCACGATCAACACCATGTTAGTCTTGGCTTGCTACCATTATATCGCACTTCTCTAGCAAGAGGTTGAAGATCTCATTATTTGAAATGAGATAAAAGATGATGAAGTAGCGCTTAATACACACTATTATTATAAATAATAAAATAGCGGTTTGACTAACAAAACCGATTATTTTGATGTAAATGCTGTGTGGATACCGCTAAATGGAATGATTTACAATTTATATTATTTATGTAGAGGTTTATTATGATTTATCAGTTTATTTACAATATTTACTTAAAATACTACATTACTATTTCTTACAATATATATTTTTTATTGTCGAGTTAATATTTAACAACAACACAACAGAACAGAACCTACTACTTATTATATTATAAATCATTTTGTTCAAATAATTTGATGAATTTATCAAAGGCAAGAATTGTTAGAGAAAAGTTATTTATATAAAAGAAAGTTTTGATCTTAACCTTTAGAATTATTTATTGAATTATGCGAAGAACAGAAACCACTAATACGATGTAAGTGTGGCCAGCGGCTATTCTCCGTTAGACAGCACTTCCTTAACAAAAAAGGCTTTGCGCCTCCCATTGCAATTGTATGAGCTATTTACCTTATCTGTAGCAAGCAACAATTACAGCTTCTAGTGTAGGTATAGTCAAGGTAAATAATTTTTATATTATAAGGTAGTGTTAGCACATCTTTTGTTATTTTTATTTGATTAGTATCCTATATCGGGCAAGAAATTGCCAGGTCGATTCCAGTTCATAACGTCTTATCTCAAGTAAGCTACGCAATGTTTAGACCCAAGAGTTGTTGATAACGTGAAATTAAGAAAACAATAGGCTGTAATAGACAGATAGACAACTATGTATTTGCAAAAAGGTCCAATTATTTTCTTTTGAGATAAGTAGATAACCTTTAAAAAATATAAAAAAAGTGTGTGTGTACTTATGTACGCACGTAAGAAGTTATACTTCTTTGGCGTAACAGAACAAAAATAGCTAAAGATTTCATTCCGTATGTCACAACTCTCTGTTTGTAAAAGGAATAATAAATTAATTAAATAAGGCATATTAGGCATATTACAATCGAATATCATTTAATAAAGGAATATAATATATCATTTGTCAGAAATTAACAACGGTTACCATGGCAACTTTATGATGTTGCTTTCAGCTAACTTCATCATGTCGCTTTTTGGCTGTCGGTATGTGCGCGTATCGTAAAAATTTTATCATAATTTTTACCAAACGTCCCAAAGGAAGTACTTATAACTTCGAAAATCCAATTTGCCTTCGCCTAGCTTCGGTGCGTCCCTAAGTGTCTGTGTTTTACTCCAGCTCTATTATATAGTCTATAGTTAGCATAAAACCATTTTCCATGCAAACACTTAAATGCTGTATATACTAACACTTCGTGTATTTATAAATATTAGAATTAATTACGAAAATATCAACTCTAAACAGCAGAGTCAAAACGTAGTTAATTGCATCAGTTATGAGTAAAATATTAAATTCACTTATTATAATAATTTATTTAATTCCTTATGCCATTACCAAGATTTAGCATAGAATTGAATACGCCAAAAGCTCTTTATAACTTAAATAACACTTCCCAGCACTCCATATTTCAACGATGTATCATATCTACAAGATTTATCTTAAAGTTAAGATGTAAACATTGATAAAGGTACATCTGTAAATCTGTTTATTGCATACTTATTTTTTGGAAGATCTTTTATTTATTTTTAACTAGTGACTCACCTTCGCTTCGCTTGGGTTCACCTCTAGAAAAACAAAAAAAATTTATCCTACGGGAACCGTACATTTTTACAATACAAAGTAGCCTATGTTTTATTCTGATATATGAGCTAAGTATATTATTGTAAAGTATCATTAAAATTCATTCAGTAGTTTTTGCGTGAAAGAGTAACAAACATCTATACATCCAGATATTCATACATCCTCACAAACTTTCGCATGTATAATATTAGTATAGATGTACTTACTTTATCTATCTATTGTTATACAAAAAAACGACGATATTGAAAGATAATATCAGAAAGATAAATCAAAATATCTATCCCTTGTCTATATAATAATAATTTGAATCAGAATAGTGTGTCTGTTTTTTTGTTGTATGAGCGCGCTAATCTCTGTAACTACAGTAGTCAATTTTGAAAGATTTTTTTGAATTTTATAGCATATTATAGCGTAATTAAGAAAAATTATAGGGCTATAACAGTTACCTAATATTATGCTTCTGCTTTTAGGAGTGAAACAATTATATTTAGGTAATTATTTTATACATATATTAGATAAACATTTAAAAATAGGAAGTATGCGTATTTCTATTGATTGCATAACTATTTTTTAATAAAGTACGTCTTATTCCAATTTTTAACAAGATACTGTGTGTATATCGTTGTTAGTTTTAACAAAGAAACCTGAATCACGATTATGAAATACTAAGCACGTGCTGCAAATCCAGACTTAGGGCAACCGCAGACGAATTTAAAATTATTACCTTACAAAATATATTAAAAGAAAAAAAAAATTAATATCAATCATCATCATATAAATCATCAAGTTTAATTAAAATGTCTTTCAAAATATTAACATCGTAAAACCGTAATGTTACACGAAAAATTACGTGTATGTTATTTGTGATGTACAGATCGTATTTGTACTCGTCCTAAGCAAAACAGAAGTGTCTGCAGAGCGTAAGCAAGTCGTGACATAACTCCGACGGGCAGCCGTAATCTCGAATAAATTGCGTACACTTAGAGACTCTTTATAGACCTTTTAAGGTAGACATTTTGAGATGATAATCGACACGCTCATAATTAAGATGACTTTTGATTGTGAGCTCGTGACGTGGTGTGGGTGGTTCCGCTTCCGATGTCACGGGCCTGACCCGTTTTGGTGATACCCGATGTTTCTAACGTTTAAGGATGTAAATATACCCCACGAAGACAATTTACCCAAATTAAGTCATTTAAATAAGATTACTTTATAAAGAAAGCCAGTTAGTTATAAAAATTTTTGGAAGCATTCGTCATAGTTGAAGTATTACAAATATGTATTTTATATGAAAGATATCATATTAGTGAGTAACTTTAAACAACCATTTATAGCTAAATACTAGAGTCAAAATTATCTTCTTCAGAATATAAACTATATTTAATAAATCAATCAATTCGTTCCTATATAGAAATACAAAGGAATTTACGAATAAATCAACAAGCATTTGCATTAGTATTACTGTAATAAGCCCTTTGAACGTCCCACAGCTGGGCACGGGCCTCTCTCTCCCTTTACCACGCTGGCCAACTGCGGGTTGACTTGCTAGCACATGAAATTATCAGAGGGTCGAGACCCAGGATTTGAACCCGCTTCACTTGGTTTAGAAAGCACGTCACGTCACTGGGCTACCAATGTCTGAAAATATAAATATATTATTAGTAAGAACAATATAAAATAATAATATTTTCTTATAACTTAAACAAATATATTCATGGTTAAATAATTCCACGTGTACATTACACTGGTTAGATGAGAAGTGAACTAACTAAACTATTCATTTCCACTCGTCTTATACGGTAGCGTCGTGTGTGGCGTCTACCGATACTTTAAATAATATACGAGCTCTGGACGATCCTCATATCTCAGAGGGAAGTATTTTGCATGCAGCCACTACCTATCTTTTGGAATAATCTGAAAATGGGAGTACATTATTTACTTAAGAGCCTAAGTGATAAAGGGATTCAATTAAAAAACAACTTTGGCCAGTAGCAAATAGGTTATAAATTTGTTTATGTTCATGATGTTGTTACTGTTTTTTCAATCCACAGTAAATTATGTGTAACGCATAATTTATCGTAAATACGTAATTGTGTATTGAGAACAAGGAAGAGCATCTTTGAGGAATGTAATGTTATACATTAAAAATTTCTCATATGTTGTTGATTTAGGCTTACCATAAATAATTAAATCGAACCTTTAATATTCGCTTGAGTATAGACTATCATGATTATACGGTAATGCTCTACGTACTCGATTATATGGTTTCGTTAAGTAATATTATTGTTTATTACTTTATTGCTTGTATGATGGCTTCTTCGTCTAATAATATTATATAATTTGAAATCATATTGTGTTTCTGTTTGTATATAAGGAAACCTTTGTAACATATATATATGAAAATTAATCTTGTACGGATTCGAACTAGTAACCACATCCTATCACCTCAGTTTTATCAACAAAATTAATAAAATAATGGTTAAACAGTTGTCGTCTTTAAAGTTAAAATAGTCACACTTACTTCAATGTCTAAGCGAGTAAAATAAAGTAGAAGATGATTGGATTGCATCGCTTCATTAGGAAGGCAGAGTGAACGCGACACTCTCGCTAATGTACCTGATATATTGTTACGATTGTCTGCTCTTGCAAGGGCATGTCTCGTGTAACGTACAGTACAATTAAAATTAACTAGAAATATCTCGCAATGTAATTCGTAGTAGCTGTAAAATCTCTACTTAGAAGAAAATAAGGATATCAAAGTTGTGCACTATTTTTTTTTATCAAATATAGCTTAGGGGATGTTACAAATATATGTCAATACTGTTTTAAAATTAACTGTTTAAGCTTTTAAAATTAATATGTTCTTTTAATCACGCATCATCTCAAAACATCTAACCACCGCATTTCTAATTAGTTTTGTTTTTGTTTTAAAGGTATTTTTGTTGTTAGGGATAAAACCAAGGGGTTCAACCATTATTCAATAAAAGATATAGCCGGACCTTTTAGAGTCCTACTGGTAATCTGACTCGCTTTTAACCGATGTTCATACTTTATTCGATTTCACCAAATTTAATCGCACAATATACAATTAATAGTCTAATATCCCGATCTATATGGTGACCTCTCGTTCTTTTTCCAGGCGAAATATATTTTTAACCGACTTCCAAAAAAAGGAGGAGGTTCTCAATTCGACCTATACAACAACGGTGCCAGCCAATACAAATCAAAGCACACCGACATCGAAAAAATCTGATTAAGTATCTATTCTAAATGAAAAACCCCCGTTTTGTTATTTTTTACTTTTCAGTGCCTGGAAGTCGGTTTTTTTTTTTTAAACCATAAAACATTAACAAAAACAACCCTAGGGGGTTGTCACCAAAAATTAGCTCCAGGCTATTTTAAATCAAAAAACCTCTCTGGGTCCTGTTTGTTAATATGTTTTATTGTTTAAATATATATTTCCCCTAAATTATGGGTCCACCACATAGATCGGATTTTATTAGTATTTACAGCCTTATGTCATAAAAACTAGAATCAGACAGGAAGTTTTAAAGAATACAGTTCAAATTACCCAGACAACTGTGTGAGCTGGTGACGAACATAATCCATAATTCTTTAAAGGTGAATATATTAATTTTACTATAATGATTACGATTTGCAAATAGAAGTCACTAATGTGAGACGTTTATCACATAAAATGTTCATCGTCTATATAAATAGAAATAAAATGTTGTTCGTTGATAAATGCACGGTTTAAGAACGGCTAGACGAATAAGATTTTTAGGGGAAAAAATTGAGAAAAGTGCCTAGAAAACTGTAAAGTTCAAGAAACACCGTAATTTCTTTTTTTTCGAACTCAAATGAAATTTCCACACGACAAAGTAAAAGTATGAAACAACCTATTTACCCAACTAATCGCTATCCGTCTATATATTCCATTTAAATATTATTGTTTTGTTTGCCCAAAGGCAATAATCAACAAATTTCCTTCCTCGTTTAATAACATATAAATTAAAAAGAGTAAATAAAATAAAACTGCAGAATCGATTAACAACATCATATGATAAACACTAGCAAGTGTAATAGTATGAAATTTTTACTTTATTTATGGTTAATAAATTCAGCAATAAATAATTTTACGGTTATATAATATACTCTACAAAATTAATATCCATCAAAATCAATGCGATTTTTTTGTCTTTTTTGCATCAAAAAAAATTTATATCAGTATCTTACATGCACTCTATAAAATTAGCATATTTAATACATAAATTGTATTTGTATAATGTAATGTATTATATATCCTATATACTATATACTAATATTGTAAATGTGAAAGTGTGTTTGTTTGTTTGTTCTTCTTTTACGTCGAAATAGAGGGATTGGCGTGATTTTTTATGTGGAGATAGTTGGAGGGTTAGAGAGTAATATAAGCTACTTTTTAGAGCGGGAGATTATCTCATTCCCACGGGAAAACACATTATAAAAAAAAATATTTATGATCAGAATTACTGGAGACTTGGTATTAATGCTCTTCAATACAATTAAATACGTGTTTTAGCATTTTTCAAAATTCCCATAAAGGGGTAAAAAAGGGGATGAAAGTTTGTATGAAACCTCCTTTTAAACTTGGTATTAATGCTCTTCAGTACAATTAAATAAATATGTGTATTTTTAATTTTTGGAAATTCATCCTATAAGAGGGTAAAATAGGCGATGAAAGATTGTATGAAAGCTATTTAATATTTTCATTTACTTGTCAATTTCAACATAACTACCACTTGCTAATACAGCGAAGGTAAACATCGTGAGGAAAATCTTGTTTGAGATAATTTAACAAGATTTTGAGAGATATGTGGAGGCCCATGTTCAGCAGTGGGACGATAAAGGGCTGAACAGATACATTGAAAGAACTTTGTAGTATTAATGATATTATTTATTAGTTATTACAGTTAGACACATTCAAATAAATTGATAGATTTCCTTCATTTTGCTATTCAATGTACTCATCATACGAAAAGACCGCTAATTTTAATTGCAATTTAATATCAAAACGATTTCATAACGAACCGGTTATTTACTCTTATTAATAAAAACAACAATCTATTTCATAATATAACACTATGACGTATTTAGTGTAACTTTCACTATAATAGAGGCAATGCGGAGACATCTGCCAGAGGGAAACGAATCAATTTATATCTGTACCATTTCCCGCTATTAAGTACGTCTTGCACGCACGGTGCTTTAAATAACTTCATTAGCAATAAAATAAACAGCAAGTTACGGATTTTATTGACTTAAATGATATTATAAAAGATTAAATCTAAATATCTTATACTTTAATTAAATACTGTAAAAATATGTATGTATATTATAATAAAAATGTATTTTATTATATTATATTAGTATTGAAAGGATATTTTTTTGTTTTCGCACCATAATTAGAAAATCTTAGACATTGAGTCAAAATCTATGTACCTATACATATAATAAATTCTGAGTCGAATTTGTACATTAAATATTTTTTGGAAAATCTTATTGAAATAGTCATTATTATCGATACAGAAGCCGTATTCATACTTTTTAGAATTTTTATCTGTCTGTCTGTCTGTCTGGGAACGCATCACGAGAAAACCACTAGACAGATCTTGATGAGGTATGATGCTAGCTGGTTATCCGGGTTAACATATAAAATACTTTTTACTGCGGGAAAATATCTCATCTCTGAGAAATCAATACTAAACGTTAAAACGTAAAGATATTAAAGTGCTTGTATTTTAGAAAAAATACTATTCCTTCTTTTGTTTACTTTCTTTTCTTAAGGACTATTTACCCGCATATCTACACAATTGCGAACTAAAGTAAATTTTCCTTTATCCTACGGATAAGTTCAACTTGAAATATTATTATAAAAATTGTTGTCTATGGTCAATATTATTCTGTTGCCCATAGACAAAAACAAACAAATTCATGTACTTTCAAATTTATGATATCAGTAAAAATATCAAGGAACCTTTTTGTACTGCGCTAAACTGTTTATTGAAAGTGAAAATCTAAAAAATAGTGTATAGATTTGTGTGGAAATAATGTATTTTGCTACTATATAACCCTTTCTCTATTTACTTTTTATGATTCAATAAGCAGTAAAACAAGATTGTATTGAAATGCAAAATTTAGATTTTAGTATGTAATTTATTGTGATAATACTTTAATTTGTATGATTTTAGTCATAAATACTCCAATATATCTAATAATAATGTCAAATATTATTGACTAGTACTACTGACTGCATGCATAAAACATAACTAGGAATCAATTATGTAATGCAAACATATTGTACTTTTGTTTTTTATCTAAATGATACAGATATATAAGCGAGCATTGTCGAATCATAAAAGCTCTTCACAACTATCTTCTTTCCGACAAATTTTAGACACTATGTGTTATGGGATGGTACGTAATGTTACCATTTTTCTTAAGGCTCTTTATTTGAGAGGTAAATATTTATCCACTTAGGTCAGATTATGGTATCTCCAGATTATTTCCAGGTAATTGTCAGGGCGGAAATGATAATTTTTTTAAGATTTTTGACGCCATGACTTTTATTTAAAATTGAGTGAATTTAAAGTAAAATTATTGCGACAAACTGCTACAAAACATGTTAAAATATTATTTTATAACTCGTTTTGTACTCAGAACTCATTTTACACCCTAAATATAAATTTTCTTATTGAATAGAAATAAAATCTTGAAAGCTATCAACAACAAATTGTTGCCTAAAGTATTACAAAACACAACAATAATTGACATTAACGTGTCATAAAATGTGTATATTAGTATTTACCTGTCATTTATTTCGCTATTACCGATCTAGGCTAACGAATATACATTTTAATTAAATCAGTCTGTCTGTCATGAAATCACACGTGCGCTATTAAGACCTAAACAAAGATCTGTGAGATAGAGTCGAAAGTGCGGTCGTGTTCGACTGCAAGACACCTGTCCGTCGTGCAGGCGCTCCCTTTCAGTAAACAGCAAGTGCAGAAATCTAATGGCATTTCTATAATATATTAATATGGATATCGACAAGTAGATTAGAATTGTTTTTAAAAGATATCTATTTATCTAGGTTTTGTATAGTACAGGCGATCAGAAGTCAGCTGTAAAAAATCTAGAGACAGAAAACCTGTCAGCAATGTATAGCCGACAGGACATAATGATAGCAAAAAAAGAAAAAAGAGATATTTTTATATTTTTCCTAAAAAATATTTAATATCATGTTTCAAAGGATACTAAATATTTAGTAAATAAACTTAGTTTATTACACACTATTAGACACATTACATTCCACACTGTTAGAACTATATGCGTGGGTCATACACACGTTTAAGTCATAAATTAGAAAAAAAAAGTAAATCATTTAATTAAATTTAATAAGTAACTAATTGACTGTAACGATAAAAATGAACAGATAACACAAACAACAAACACGCACAAACATAAATATACAATAATAAATAGATAGACAAAAAACTACAATATTTCACTTTCAAAACTTGATTGATTCAGTTTTACTTTTAAATTAAAGTAACCTATATTTTATGCAATTCGATAAGATAGCGAGTGCTTTTCGATCTTGCCTACACAATAATGGAGGCTGGAGTGTCGACCATATATGGATTTTGTTGATTAATGAAATTATTGTTGTTTCAATTTTCAATCGTTCTAATATATTCATTCGTTGTTCAATTGAATGATATTTCAATTATATGCCATTGTTAACATATCTCAGAAACCTGTATTGTAGGCTTTTACAGCTAAGGTTTAACTTGCTAAATTTAATGATTAATGATTAATGATCAGCCTGTTTCATTGATACTGCATCTAGCTAAAACTAACTACCGATTAAACGGAGTAATAGTGTTCTGTTTCCGTTGGATGAAAATTTATAATGGTCCAAAATCAAGGATAGTATTTTGGATTGAGATAGGCACTACTTACCGATATATCGAACTATAAATATAGTGTGAAGTTATAATATTATATTACATATATATTTTAACTTAAAACTACATTTCCTTAAAAATGAATTAAAATTCAATAATTGACAGTTAGAATTGTTTTTTTTCTTAAATATTAGTCTATTGTTAGGTCATAATCTATTTACTAAAAAAAGAAACACATCTATACATATACCTACTCTATACAGATAAATAAAATTGAAGCGTCTGTTTGTAATGTCAAAATAACAGCTTCATACTAAATGCATATGGAATTATATAAGGTACTTATATGAAAAACATAATTTTAAACATTTTTATCTGTCTGTCTGTCTGTCTGTTTGTTCCGGTTAATCACCGAAACGGTTGCACCAGTTTTAACGGCACTTTAACTGGCAGATAGCTGATATTATAAACAGTAACTTAGGCTACTTTTATTTTAGAAAAAGAACTAGGGTTTCACTCAAAAAAATTAAAACGTACCGTAACGTATGGACGCTAGTAACAAATAAAATCGATTTACATTATTAACATCACATATCTATTGTAAGGTTGCATTTATAAATATGAGCGTTTTAATGAAAAATAATGTAATATTTGATTAATTTGTAACGATTTATATTTAAGGCATTTAGTTATGTGACCTTGGCCGATAGGAATGTATTTAAAAAAAATATTAAAAGGACGCGGTTATTAACTTATTTTCCCGCGCTTTTGCGGAGAGATGTCAGTACCACTCTGTAGTGACTAGTTATGGAATGTTTGTAATACTGAAAATTGTTATAAATTATGTAACTCAGTATTATAAAAAGAGTAACTGTTGAGTTTCTTGCCGGCTCTTCTCAGCAGAACTGCTTTCCGAGCCGGTGGTAGCTTCCACACGGACAGACGTACTGACGATTATAAAAGTACTGAATATAAAAACATATACAAGGAATATCTCGAAGTTTTATTAACGTCGTCCTATACTATATACATGTACAACAGCATACATATATTCCCAACATCCCAATTATATACTTCCTCCTTTTTTTAAAATGGTCAATAAGCAAAAACATAACATCAAAGAATATATAAATTTAACTTTGCATGTAATTTACAAAATCGATTTAATTTTTTTTTTCTTAGATACTTTGATTAGAGGTCAAAATTAAATTACTTTATAAAGTATTGTATACGATCAATAGATGTTTTTATTCGCTATGTTCAAACTAACGTCTATTTACTTACTATCTCAAATCAATTACTGTTAAATAATTCATAATTGTGTTTCTATTTTAAAGAATAGATTTTGATTATTTTTTTATTGTGTTAAATTAAATGACTTTTATGGCAAACTACCTCTTTTGCCTTTACTTCTTTTGAGCGCATGTAAAACAATCAATTATTATTTTTTTAAATTTGATTATGAATGTAAATAGTTCATTCTCGAATCTTGTTTAAGATTTTGAAAGAATACAATTTCAAGTTCATTTTAATGTCAGAAGTGGGCTTTAGGACGTTATTTAAGTGAGTAAAGAAATAAAATGTTTATTGTTAAAACATTATTGAGGACTAGCGACTCACGCTCGCGTTGCTCGCGTTCATCCTTAGGTACGTTTTCATGGTTAGCTATGTTTATACATAAATAGTATTTAAATTATATAGTGATTTACGTTACGTACGTACGTTATTGCGTACGCCGTACGCGGATTTTGTTCACAATTTCATGGGTTTGAATTTTTTTTCGCGGAACCTTGATTCTTTTTTAAAGTAAAAGTAGCCTAAGTTACTCCTTATAACAACAGCTATCTGCCAGTGAAAGTCCCGTCAAAATCGGTCCAGCCGTTTCAGAGATTAGCCGGAACAAGCAGACAGACAGACAGACAGACAGACAAAAATTTAAAAAATGTTGTTTTGGTATATGTACCGTGTATACATCCATATGCATTTAGTAAAACGCGGTTATTTTAATATTACAAACAGACACTCCAATTTTATTTATCTGTATAGACTAGAGGAGTCCAATTGCAATAATGCTAGATGCATTAAGCACAATAACTTTAAACGGCATAATAACTTGTTTAAAATCCTAAACATTTAGAAGTTTTATTATACGAATCATCCATAATATACATCAATGGGTACTTACACTGCCTTACATGTAAAATGCCATATTTAACTTAAACGGTGGTGCATCAGCCTCAGTTATAGTGCTCTGTAAGGTGCCCAGTTATCGCTTGAAGCGAAGATTTAGTCGAACCATTTTGAAGTGGTTTTCACAATCTAAGTGTTTCTACGCCAATAAATAAATTCAAGGAAAGGCGATCGTTTGGCGTAGACATGAAAACTGCAAATCGTCAATGTTTATTTCGAGCTAATGTCAAACATATCCGCGGGCGTCACGGGCGCTGGAGCGTCTACAATGGCCGCAAGATTCTAGTT
The DNA here is from genome assembly GCA_033884665.1 of Argynnis bischoffii washingtonia. NCBI lineage: Eukaryota > Metazoa > Arthropoda > Insecta > Lepidoptera > Nymphalidae > Argynnis > Argynnis bischoffii. The sequence goes on along the minus strand of CM066624.1, from coordinate 8,416,772 downwards.
ACAATTATTATTTAATAAAAAAGAACTTCAGACTTTAAAATGAATAAAAAGTAATTATTCCACCCTTAGCTAAGGGATGAAGTTTTTGTAAATTTATATGATGGTCCTTGAAGTAAAACTTATTCATAAAAATAGAGATATGAAGATCGATTTGTAGTTAGCGAAGATTCTCTTTTTTGAAGACAATTAAAAGTTTTATTTCATTTATTCTCTTTTATCCCTTGATTTTACTTCAAATAAAAAATGATGTTGATTTAAAATTTTCATAATTGCATATGTAACGAAAAGAACATATACACTATAAGTCATGGTCAAAGGGAGGATGAAACTTTGTATAGAAATCAGTCATTTTTGAAGCTAGAATTGTGAAAATTGTTTACGCTTATTTATACAACCTCATATTTTGATATATATATTTTATTTTACCTATAATTATTAATGTTCAAATTATAACTACAAAGCACCTAAAAATGTGTTAATAATAGCAACACTATAGAAGGCACCTTAGATTATGAGCCCGCGATGTACCCCGATGCAAGCATTAGCGCGCCGGGCCCCCGAGCGCGAAGATAGCAACGAGGTGAAGCTTTGTGCAACAATCCTACTCAATTATCATACCCCTGGGATCCATTGCGTCAATTTGACCTGCGATCATAGACAACGGCCTCTAAAGAAATATAATAATAATATTATTGGCCTGCGGAGGCGTTAGTTTATCAAAAAGATATTTAAAATGCATATTGCGTGTTTTTATATAGAAATATTTATTACAGCTTGTACTTTAACTTCATAATATAAATAAAATTAATAATAAGACATAGCCCAGTCATAAAAAATGTTATAATAAGTATACTTTTAATAACAATAAAGTTGACTACGAAAGTTGGCCACTGTTTCTGTTATACCTACTAGAATAAAACAGTTTTTTGAAAATATATCAATAGATGGCATTAAGTGTTACTTTCATTATTTATTTATGATCCAAAAGCATAAAATGAAGTGATGTGTCTGTAGAGGAGAAGCTGTGAATTTTAATTAAATGATGTAAGTATGTACCAATAGGCAGCTTTTATGGCAGCGCCATCTATTGTCTATTTCGTATTCGCTATCATGTCGGTATTTTACTAATATATTATATAATTTGTTAAATACGGTGTTAAAGTAATACAGTTATGACCGTGTAATAGAGCTAAAGTCAAAAATATACCAGGCTACTGTGTCAGCGGTTGCAGGTTTGATTTCCTAACGATTTAGTATGGAATAAGAATTAATTCTACGTGACATTGGCGAAGTAAATTGTGCCCAACTGATTCTCCTAGAAGCCACGAAATAAAAGAATTGAATTAGAATGAGAAATTAATTTCAATGTAGTAACTAAAATTATATATAATACGTACCAATGTCTAGAAATTGCACGTCGAATACCTATTAAGGTATCCTAGATAACACCCACCCAAATTTGACAAGATTCCAACATATTAACAGTGCTGTAATATATCAAATACTTGCATGCACAAACGAGAGTTGCGTGTCGCCTCCCACTCAAAACTATACTATGTAATCGCTCACATACTAGACCTCTGAATATTATTCTGCACTAGTTAAAAATATATTTAGAAATCAGCAAATGATTATAATAATGCTGTATAACAAGATGGAATGGAGTCGTCTTTGTGGTAAAATTTCTCTATGCTATCTAATTACCAAGTAGAACAAGTAATACAACATGCTATGTATTATGACTAGCGACTCACTCTCGCTTCGCTTCGGGTTCGTCTCTAGAAAAAACAAATCTATCCCACGGGAACCGTACATTTTTCCGGGATGCTATATAGCCTATAGCCTTCCTCAGTTAACGGGCTATCTAATGCAAAAAGAATTTTTCAAATCGGATAAGTAGTTGTTGAGATTAGCGCGTTCCACCAAATAAACAAACAAACTCTTCAGCTTTATAATATTAGTATAGATATATAGGATATACATATAGTATAGCATTATAAGCATACATCGTATGGGACCGCATTAATATATCGATAGATATAATTCTTATAGCTAGAATATCTAAAATTAGGAATAAAATTATTTTATATATTTATTTAATTAAATAAATTTTTAGCTACCACAAAAATCTTATTTTAGTTAACATATATTTTTTTGAGCTTTTTTTACTAGGGCATGGTGCTAAAGCTAAGCGTTAGAGGGTCACTAGTCCATTTTAATGCAGCTTTAATTTATTGTATTTCTAGTATTGTAGTAGATTATATAAAGAAACAAGGGATAATACTTCTCTTTTTACATTGTTCTTAACTAGATCAGAATAATAATTATCATTATAGTAGTTACTATAGTGATAATTATTATTCTATAGTACACTATAGTAGTTACTATAGTGATAATTATTATTCTAATCGAACGTTCTCTCCGAGAATAGAACTTGCCGCCCAAAGTGTAGCGGCCACATCGCAGTGATCTCAAAATGTGATAATTTGTCATAACACTGCAGTGAAATATGTGATTTTTTAAGGAAAAAAAATTAGAATAGCACTTTAAATAAAATAACCAATTATTACTTTCTTTTATTAATGTATTTAAATAATGTAAATTTACAATAGCAATATATGGCACCAGAACATTGTACTGGCACTTACACTCCTGTCAATATGACCGTTGTATCATAAACATTATTTTTAATAATCAAAAAAAGAATGTTGCCATCAACTGCTTTATATTTAAAAAAAATAATAAATAATTATTATTTAACCAATTATTATTACCTTATTAATTCCTATTATAATAAATATTGATATTTCAAATTAATCGATTGTAAAAATTATGATGACTTTGCTAGTATGCTAGGAACGTAGATTTCTGCGTTGGATATTGCTTAAAGTATATAAATGAAAAGTCGCAGGAAACTCTAAATAACAGGTTGTCACTAGTTTCATAATAATTAATAAACCTTACATATTATATAACATCACCATTTTAACCAGTATAAGTTTAAAAAATACCAGACAATATTAGAATAGCAAGATTCCCTGTAAAGTATCCTCGTATTGAACATTTGCATGCGCAAACAAGGCTTGCGTGTCGCCGCCCACTCTGCGCAATACTGTGCAATCGGTCTGCGTATCGGCATCACATTAGCGCGGTCTCCACAATGGAATTCTGCATAATACTTATTTGCAGATTTTCTAGTGCTCAATATTCATGTGTATAAAACTATCTTTTCACCAACTTCAAAAAAGGAAGTACTCAATTTGAGTATACTGTATGTATATATATATTACCAAAGTCTTCGTTATATATGGTAATCGAAAACATAATCGATTTTCATTTTATTTTTCTTATGAATATGTTTTACTGCAAGGGCAACCACATATAAATAAAAAACACTTCTAACAGTGCCAGCTGAAAAATATTATTATTTAATCCTAGTTTCTTCTTAAGATATTTTTTCACTATCTTCTTATAACTATATAATTTTTAACATCTATCATGAAATAGCGATCGAGACGTAATATTATTTAATTTAAATATACGTACGTAGAAGCCAAATTAACTAGTATAAATTATTAAAAAAAAAAAAACATTTATTCGTTTGTCTATTCGCACATTACTCGAGAATAGCTTAATAAACTTCTAGTATAATTCATCATGAATATACGTATACTTTTTCAAGAAATATTAATATCTTTTCTAGAAATTTTAATTCTAGAATTTGGGTAGGTACATATGGTGAACTAACCCTGGCATTTAGCCATTTACGAACATTTGATTCAGTCTAGCCAAAATAAATTTTACATTTCAGTAACACGATTCAATACACTACTGGTTTCTTTCCAAAGAATGAGCATTTAATACGCATGAGATCCATATTCCGTAAGACATATCCCAAGGTCCGGTACTGTATCGTCGCTCGATCCAACATATCCAGTTACATGCGATCGTCTTACCCATCGACCCACTGCTAGTTTCGATATAGTTAAGTAAATTTAGTTCCCTGATAACAACTATAATATAGAAGCGGTATGATTGAGTTAAATGTAAAAATAGAGAATTTCCAGAATAAATATCGTAGTAAATGTTAATTATACCAAAAAATCGAGTGCATCGTGTTTAATCTCCTTAGTCTCTGGCTATACTACCAACTAAACTACATATGTGTATAATACGTAGAAGTGTGAAGAATTTAGCATTAAATGTTATTCTTTGCTTAATATGTACGTACATTCAGAGACTATTGCGATTACTCGGATTAAAAATTGCTTTTGACATAAAAAGTTTATATTTATTAATTGCGTAACTGACTACAATTACGTAATAGTAAATTATAAAAAACGCTTAAAGGTTATTCAATACATTTACACTTTTTATTACATATTTAATAATTTATTTCCCTGAAAGGTTCAGTAATAATTACTTTATAATAAAGTTATGGTTTTCTTTCGTTTTAACAAATAACAGTTCCTACTGCATACATATTGTTATTCAAATGTTATCATGTAATTTTGTATCAATTTATTTATTTCATTTAAAAACTTATTTACATTTTAAGGAATGATATGATCGCTTCCAAGTTTTTATAATATTGGATATTAAAAATAGCAGGACTAAGGCAGTTTAGAACAACTGGAAGATGTTTTTACAAATAATAAATGTATACCAGTATTGAATATGACTTTAAACTGATTAACGTTTTAAATTATACTTTATTTAAAGTTTCTATTACTTAATAACGAATTTAACGACAACTTACACTATCATTAGTTACAAAAATGTAATTTTACAAAATCTGTAAGATTTTTTTTGAAGAATGTGCAACGGGGTTTAAAGCTTGTATAGATCCTCATATTCTTTGCGAGTGTCTCATACCTTAATAAGTATATATCCTTGACATTAGATATTTTCAATAAAAATTCCTATTCATTATTATTTGCCATTATTAATTATATAGATAAAATACGCGACAGTACTGGCAGAAAAGTCGAATTACATGTAGAGCATGTTTAAACCATTAATTAATGGCTATTATATTTATTACACAAAAACACTCGCTAAAACTGTACGCATTAGAGAGGTATAAAATAATTATAATATAAAAAACTGTGACTTAATAGTGACGGTAGTACTTTATAGTATTTTGTAGTTTTAGATTTTAGAGCTTGTTATTTTAATTTAGTGTTAAACCTATAATTTCATCAAGTTTACGCTTATTTAATAACCGTTTTGACTACCGGACAATAAAGTTTCTTGTACTTTGGGTTGGGCTGCCTTTTTAAGTATTTTGCGCGCACGGAAGAGTTATGAGCTTTGGTATAATTAAAGTTTATATGCAGATACTGCAGAAAACTAAATATTTTGGACATGCATTTGCATGCGACTCCGCTCGCCAGCTATATTAACTTCACTCCTTCTTGAACAATTTTTTTATAAATAAATAAAGCAAAAAAGTTTTTGTTTGTCTGCAAGGGCTAATCTCTGGAACGGGTTCGAATTGAAAAATTCAAACTTAATTCGATCCTGCTTTAAGGGATTATTATAATATTAAAAATACGCAACTACCGTGTAACTAGTACAAGTAGAAATTGCTAAAATTTGCGCTTAAGTAGAAACGAAATTTTCAAAATACGCTGGTCGTAAAGACTCAAGTTTTTAATGTAAGGAAAGCAAAAATAACGATATTTTAAATATCACACTAAATTAACTATAAAAATATTATTTTAAATTTATTCTATATACATATAATTTATCTATAACATTTTTACGGTTTTTTTATCTACTACATCTTTAATGCACGTTAACCCGTTATGGACCAGCATAAAAATTCATTTAGTTCAATTAACAATGAAAGATTTAAAATATAAAGCACGTGAGAAGCAAAGCTACTAGGAAAATCAACTGGCAAATGATTTTGCTAATTAGGTACTTAGCTAAATATGGCATTAACTTGCATTGCTGTGATTCTTTAAAATCTTCGATCGTCTTTCTATGTAAGATATACAATGAAAACGTGATAACGTGTCACTTTTTGTTCATCATCATGCCACCATAGAAACACTGTGTTGTTTGACAAGTATTTGTAAGAGAATATCCGTGGGAAAATCGACTCCATCTTCTGCATAGGATGAAATCGATACATATAATAAAATTGTAATTAAGCCGAATCTGTACATTAAATGGTTTTTGGAAAATCTTATTACTATCGTACAGAGGCCGAATCTATTTTATCATTATATCAGTTTTTAGATTTTTTGTCTGTCTGTCTGTCTGTGACCACACCAAAAAAAACCACTGGACAGCATAGCAGCAGCATCCGGGTCAACATATAGGATACTTTTTACTGCGGAGAAATATCTCATCTCTGAGGTAAACGTTTAAACTTAACTTAGTAGTAATATATATTTGTTCTCATATGTCATGTCAGTTATCATTAAAATAAATTATAAATTGTAGTAGAACAAAATTAAAGTAATAGAACATCTAAGTAGTTATTTGTCACGTCATATATTAACTAGTCAAGAAAGTATTCGATAATGATGTATTTAATTGCTGTTAAACGTGTGGAACATGCATGCGTAACTGATATGCCCTTAATTCGACACCACGTTTGCCTCTTATATACAAAACGGTAATTATAAATTGGTAAATTTATCTCAAAATTATTGCCGGTTATAATCGATGAACTTTTTAGTATTACAGTAGTTTCAGATAAATGGTAGATAAAAATGAATGTGTCATGTTTAATTATTGACATCAGTGATGAAAATAAGCTTCTGTTCAAAATTACCAAACCGTATTATATTTAAAAAAAACGTGTGTGTGTACTTATGTACGCACGTAAGAAGTTATACTTCTTTGGCGTAACAAAACAAAAATAGCAAAAGATTTAATCCTGTTTGTCACAACTTTCTGTTTGTAAAAGGAATGATAAATTAATAAAATAATTAAATAAGGTATATTAGCCATATTACAATCATATATTTATAGAATATCATTTGTCAAACAATATCATCTTTTACCATGGTAACAAACAATTATCACCTAACTTCATCATGTCGATTTTTGGCTGTCGGTGTGCGCGCGCATCGTAAAAATTTTACTTTCATAATTTTTTACAAATGTCCCAAAAGTAGTGTAGCTTTAAAAAATAAGCTACTCTTTACATTTTTTCGATACTCATCAAAGCCTATTAATATTTAACTTTTGACATGCCCTTCTTTTAACATTTTGAATACTAACTCCTTAAATTGAAAGGTTAATTGAGCCTTTCTCATGTTTCATTTTTCATGCACTCGCACATGAAATCTTTTTCACCAATCTTATATTCATCATTGTTTCTCGACCAGATGAGCATGCCTTTTTTAATTTTTAATATCACGTTTTTCAATATGTCCATATTTTAATTTATTATGATGGATTCTAAAGCTTTTTGCTTTAATTTAATAAGGTGAAATATATTCGTAACATTTTTATAATTTTGATAGTCTACTAATATGTAGCCTTTGTTCAGGTGCATAAGGGCACTTTAACTGGCACCTATAATATATTATATATAGGTATAGGTACAGACACTTTAATGCATAATACGTATCCATAATATCATTCTAGTCAATTTTGGCCACTAATACCAAAGTCTCTTACACTAGCCTATGCGCAAGAAATATTAAAGTGTACACTTACACTTGTACAAAAAAATATTTCATACTAGCAGAACCCGCGGGTTCGCTCGCGCTAAAACTACAAAAAAAACTCTTTGGATTTATGCTATTAGTAATAATGTATGGAAGTTTGCCCGATTTGTTGACATTTATGATTACTGCTCTGCTCCCTTGGGTAGGAGCGTGATAATACATAGCCTATAGCCTTCCTTAATAAACGGGCTATCTAATGCAAAAAGATTTTTTATCGGATTAGAAGTTTCTAAGATTATCGCATTCAAACAAACAAAACAAAAAAACAAACAAATAAACAAACAAACAAATTCTGTCTCTTTATAATATTAGTACACCCCGCATAGGTCCATAAACAAACGACAGGCTGACGAAAAAAAATTCCATACGATTTGCGAGTACTAGCTAATTTGTTTACTAGGAAATTACTTTGATTATACATTGATGGGGGCAAACGAATAAATTATTGTTATTAAAACACTTATAACAAAATTGTAGAGTGATGAAATCTGTGCATTGACTTTTTTTTAAACTTACTAAAAATTTGATAAAATTTTACATGTATTTACTTTATCGTTATAATTATTTAGACAATTTCAAGAGTTCCCTAGGGATTTACGCTCAATGCACATGGCTAATTAGTTCAAACGAGATCTGTCGCTTCGGCCACATACTACGGCGCTGGTTTGACTATGAGAATTCGATGAAGATACTGAGTTGCATAATCTTCTTTTTTAGGTCAATACTTACGATCATACCCTGTTATTCTGTAGAACTGTAAGGCTACAGTGGTAGTAATTTAGTAGTAATTTTTGTCTGTCTGTCTGTTACCGCATCACAGAAAAACCACTGGAGGGATTTTGATGAAATTTGGTATGATGATAGCTGGATATCCGGGTCAACATATAGGATACTTTTTACCGCGGGAGATTATCTCATTCCCACGGGAATACACGTTATAACACAACCCAAAAAATATTAATGATCAGAATTTCTTGAAACTTGGTATTAATACTCTTCAATACAATTACATAAATACGTGTGTAAGCGTTTTTTGAAATTCATCCCATAAGGAGATAAAATAAAAGATGAACATTTGTATGAAACCTACCTTTTTAAAGTGAGCGAGCGAAGCCGCGGGTTTTGCATATATATATATATATATATATATACTTTACTTTTTATTATTACTTTTACTCTTTAATGATTGTAGTGATAATAACATCTTGCCTTAGTCTCCATTACAAATTAAATGTCATTCTACACATTCCCTGGTGCGAGAATCAAACCTCAAACCTACATTTTAGATATGCCAACTATTCAAAATGCCACTATACTAGGTAGTCGTCAAAACATATTAGCATATTTGTTAAATCAGTGATTACACACCGATATAATGGGTATTGAGACGATTAAATTTGCTGCGTACGTTACCTAGCAATGTTTATTAACAGACAATATTATGTAGGTGTATAACTTATTGTGCAGAACAATCATCTCTAAACCGTAATAAATAATTAATAAATGTAATTATAGGTATTTTCTTAGCTATGCTATAATAGGATACTACAATGCTGGGATGAAAACTAATCTATTGGATATATTAAATAATATATATGGGAAAACTTCCTTTAAAAATGATCTGTATGGTGTCTTAATGGTCTGTTTTTCAATATGTAATTAAAAACCGGTTATTTTAATAAAATAGTTATATTTTATAGATATTATTTTATATCTAATATTGACGATTAGTATGTCTGTCGTTGCAATTTAAAATTTGCATGTAATTTATCAAACATTGAATCAACAATGACATCCGATCGAGTTAATATTTGGTAGTACCATATTACTTTAGTTACAGTGCAACAGTATGATAGTGCTGTGGAACTTGGATGGAACTTCCATCCTTATTTTAAATTACCATACCATATAAACATTAAAATGTAAACGTTTCATCTTACCATTTTAGTCGAACTAGAGTTGTCTTACCAAGTAATTATGTGTATGAGGCGGTCTCAATGAATATTTATTTATTTATTTATTTATTATGGAAACAAACGGTATTAACAAAAAATATTAAATAGAAAAAAATATTAGTAAAACTTAACCAATAACAGTTTCCAAAGTTACAAAAACACATATATCAAAGTTAGGAGAGAAGATGCAAAACATAATTGAATTAATAATATTAAATAAAACAAAAATCTAAAAAATTAAAAATAAGGAGACAGAGAGAGACCATAATCAAATAATAAATTAATAATAAATTACATAAATAATAAAAAGTTAATTAAACTAGTTAACAATAATAATAAATAATAAAATTAATCACAGTTAGCATTATTTAAGTTGTACATAACGTAAGATTTAAATCTGTTAAGAGAGAGATGAAATATGTCATGATTTATAAAAAGTTTATTGTACTGGGCACAACTTCTATTGATAAATGAATTCTTCGCATATTTTGTCCTAGTTGCAGGAACATAAAAAGTGGCTTTTTGTCTTGTATTACTATTTCGTGGACATTTAAAATTTAATTTTGATAGTAAATAAGGCGAGTCGATTTCATTATTCAAGATCTTATATAAAAGAGCTTGATCTCGCTGAGCACGTCGGTTAGCAGCCGACATAGGTGTAGAAAAATTGCCTTTATCAAAGGAAAAATTCGATGTAAGGTTCTTAATGAACCGGTCATGTATATGTTCGATTCTACCAATGTGATTCCTATACTGAGGATTCCAAACAGAAGAAGCATACTCTAAAATAGACCTAACAAATGCGTTGTATAAAATTATGTGCGTTGACGGATGCTTAAACTCCTTGGATATCCTCAGCATAAAACCAAGCATACGATAAGCTTTGTTAGCTATATAAATGACGTGCTCATCAAAGAGTAATTTAGAGTCAATTATAACTCCAAGATCTTTAACCATACGAACTCTGGAAATTATTTCGTTATTTAATTTGTATGAGTGGTTAATAGCTAAACGTTTTCGAGTAAATGTAATTACTTTGCACTTTTTAATGTTTATAAACAAAGAATTTTTGGAACAATAATTACTAAGCCGATCTAAATCATTCTGCAAGTCTGTACAATCATTGATACTTTTAATAACTTTAAATATTTTATTATCATCGGCGTACAATAAAAATTTTGAGTGCTCGAAAACCAGGTGAATGTCATTTACGTAAACATTAAATAATAGAGGTCCTAGATGGGATCCCTGGGGTACCCCGGATGGGACTGGAATAAATGATGAGCAGTAACCCTTTATGGTTACTGCTTGGCTACGGTTACTTAGGTACGACTCAATCCATCGCAGAAGGTCGCCGTGTACACCAATGTATCTTAGTTTTTCGAGAAGGATAGAGTGAGAGGAGTGAGTGCAAATAATTGGCTATCGATTGCGGAAGCCTTGCGTATGACGTTTAAATATGTATTTTTGATTATTATTTGTGAAGTATAAGTGTCAAGATAAGTGACAGAATAATTGAAAATAATAATATTTATTATTATAATTGTATTATTAATTGGAATAAATCATATCAATTATAAAAACCACTGAATTAAAACATTAGTTTTATTTCTGTTTTACTTGTTAACTTGTTTGTTACTTGATATATAACGTAGATATTTTAATGAAAGTCTCAACACTTTTATATGGATTATAAAGCATGTATTTAAACATTAAATATGATATAGCTTTATATTACTAAAGCTGCTACTACTACCAGTATTTTTTCAACTACTGATTCACCCTCACAACCAAAATATACATAAAATGACTACTTCCTTTCAGAGGAAAATATAGTTAATATTATGCCACTTTTGACCGAGATCCCGTATCCGTCAACGAAATATAAGAGAAAGAAAGTCCCATTAAAATCGATTCCGCTAGTTAGTTAATATCCTCTAAAATCTAACCCAATGGTTTTGAATATTTACTAAAAAATATCCAATATAATTGATATATCCATTTCAGAGCTTACGGATACAAACAAAATCAGACAGACACTTTTGTTTTCATTTTTAATTCAGACTAGATTTTCTTCTTCGAAATTTTAAAATAATACTCTATTAAGTAAATAGATTAGATAGTTTTCATACATATTCGTACCACTACATTTTAACGGCAGATGGTTGTATTAAGTTTGATAAAATATGGTATTAGGTATACTTAAATGGGTATATTACGCTTTACTCTTATGATTAAGAAGAAGAACTTAGTATTTTTTTTTTAATTATAGAAGAATACAGACAACCCACGTAATTTTTATTTTTTAATAGAATAAATAAAAAACTTACAAACTAACCCAGAAGAAATGCTAAACGCTAGTATTATTTTTCTATAAATAATAAATAAATATGTATATGGACAACTTCCGCGCGCAACAGTACTTACACATTAACATATAAGTGGCTTGATGATGTTGCTTGATCTTTATATTATCCAACATGGTTAAATTAGATGGTAATAACTATTAGTTTAGTTTACTTTGTTATACCAGCTTGGAAGTTGCATGTTTTTCTTAAATAAAACATAATAAACTATAACTATAATTAATAATGATTATATGTTAAGGTTCTATTATACATAAAAAGTTAACGATTACCCCTTGATCTTATATACGTAATAGAAATGCGTAAAATCTAGTTATTCGCTGCAATTATGGTCTTTCTGGATAGGTTTACCCATGTTAGGGAATTTAGGAGGTTTTTTTTAATTAAGTCTCTTATAAAAAAAAGCTATTTCATTTATGTGGAATTTGCAAGATGAGTATGTATGAAATGATAATTTAAAAGTAAAAAAAGACGTATGATATGGTTTTAAGAATAGAAGGGAATGAAAGACGAATAAAAGAAAAGAAAGATGTTTTTTTCATAACGGCGACACAACGACACGCGTAAACATTGTGTTTTTTAAATTTTACAATGTAAAATAAATAGTCGGTATGTTCTAAACGTTTTTATTTGTACTAGTGATCACCGCATCGTCGAAAATCAACCATAATTCATTAACTTATATATTTATTGTCTTGCGTATATTACAATATTACTATCCTCAATTGGACCACAGACTTTAACGATAAACAAAACAGTATATATACGTGTGTGTAAAATACATGGTAGTGTGTGTAATGTTTTTTTATTGATTTAATGTATTTTTATGCATGATGTAAAAAAATATTAGCATTCTGCACTCCTTCTCTGTATAAACTATAAGTGTAGAAAATTTCATACTCTGCCATCCGCGCAATTTTCGTAAATAGGGGTACAAAGTTTTTGCTTCACGTATTAATATGAAGATTTCCGGATCCTAATTTATTTGATAAAAGTTCCAAGTGCTATTAAAACTGATAAAGACAGAGGGAGTTATATAATTATTTTTAAATAATTATCGTGATGTGTTTTTTTAAGAGGCCACCTTTTAGTATAAGCTATTCACTAAAAAATAAAAAAAATCTTCATGAATCTTTTTCGGTATTAAATTCGCCAAGATATCGCATAATATATGTATATTCGTAATTAAGTACATCCTTCATTAAGAAGTCAGTTTAAACTGAAATATTTGTATAAGTTTAAAAAAAAATGAAAGATATTGTAGAAAAACTAGGCCCTAGGAGTTTACTCCCGGAAATCTCCCAGGACACCGAGAGCCTATTAAAAAAGAATAAAAGACATACACACCCCAACTTCACCCATATGCAAAAATTGCCTAAGTGCGGAAAAAAAACCGTGCACGAAGAAGGAGAAAATATTGTAAGTAGATCCATGGTAAAACAAGTACATGATTGGTTTCAGGTCAAAGTATTGTGAAAATAAAGTGTGAGGCGTAGAACTAGTGGTACCCACTACTTTTGATAATACGTAGATTTTACATTATTCTTCCTGTAGTAACCATAATACCAAAGCGGCCAACAGGACTCCCAAGGCCACATTTTACTTCTTCGTAAATTGAAAATATACATGACATCGGATGTGAGTCACTTTCCTTAGAAAATACCATGATTGCTCTAAAATAATAGAATAATTTGACTTGAGGTTAAGACTAGATCACAAATGGTTAATAAACACTTATTAACCAGTTGCCTAGATTTCGTATTTCTGCCAATGAAATTGATTTAGAAAATAATTATCCAATACTTTGAATCAAGGAAGTATAATATAAAATGTTTTTAATTTAATGTTTTACTGTTTTTTTTTTATTATCAAATTATAAAAAAAAGCAAATGATTTCATGGCTATGTTTAAGAAAGAAATATGTTTATAACTAAATAACTCTAAGATCAATTTTTTTTATATTATTAAAAAGTCTCTAGTGCAACTAACGTTATAAACATAACTTTTCCAACAAAACAAATAAATAGGAACGAATCATTGCATTACAGTTGTATTTACACAATCGGACAAGCAGAACAGAGACTCAGGAGAAATATCACCAAGTCCCACAGAACATGTAACAGATATTACGCTAGTTGCATGCAGGTACAGATATACTGAGCGCTGATAAGCTAAGCCACGTTATCACCGCGCCCGTCCAATACAGTCGCCACATTCACTCCTGGTGTAGTGCGATTAAGTTGTCTTGGTACGATATTCATAATTTTTTGTGTATTTTTTCATTTAGTAAATGAGATTAATTTGTAGAAGTTTATTGATTTACATATAAGCTTGCATGATGTATGCAAAACATAGTATTTATATTTCATATATAATTTAACAATTGTGTAACATAGATTAGTTTTTTTTCCATTGACAAAAATAACATTATACCTATTATTTTAGTGACTAAGTTTAGTGTTCAGTTTTTTTTTAACATCCCATATCCTTCTGCTGGGCACGGGCCTCTCTTCAATACGAGGGGGATCAGACCATAATTCATCACGCTGGCCAAGTGCAGGTTTGCAGACTTCATATGTCTTTCTATGTTTTCCTTCAACGTAAGACAAGTAGTAGTCAGTCATGTTGGAAATTATTCGCATATGAAATTATCAGAGATGCGAGACCCAGGATTTGAACCCGCTCCTCTCGGTTTACTAAGCGAGTGCGTTAACACTGCCCTATAACTTAATACTAAGCAAGTATTTTAGCAATGTTATAGTGATATGGTATAAATATTTAATTTTAAGTAGTAATATTAAATATTAAATTATAAAAGGTTATTAAGAAAATCATGAAGAAAGTAATTCAATTGATAATCTTAATAGATTCTAACCAAAATACAAAAAAAGACAAGTCTGACACTGAATTTGAGCTGCCTATCTAGATCTATAAACAAGGTTATAATCTAAAAACACTAACCTTATTTTATAATAAAATTCAAATATTCAATTTTAAAAATGAAATTAAATAGAAAATATAGTATCAAATACCAATAGTCGGGCTACATTAGAGATCATGCGATGCTTGACGCTAGAGTCAAGGCGAGCGGCCGGCGCCGACCACGCCTTCCCCCCGCGTGCAAACCGCATCGATAGATTCGATTGTGTCATTACGGATACCATGGCATTACAGCTAGAAACTGTATCATTATTCCGTGTACTTTATTAATAAGAACTATGAATCGTTGGGTTTTTAATGGTTAATTTTAATAGCCCTTCTATGGTTAAAGGCTTAACAATATTAAAGAATTGATTAAAAATATTTATTATAAAATCTACTATTTCTGTATATATCTATACTATATCTACTCTCTATATCTATGTATGTCTTAGCGTTACTCTACATGGGTATAATATATGTATGTATTCAACGTCCCACTGCTGGGCACGAGCCTGCCTTAAATACGAAGGGGATCAGGCTATTACTCTAGCCAGTTTCGGTTTGGCGGACTGCACATGACTTTCAAAAACTTGTTAAGTTCTCTCAGATATGCAGGTTTTCTCACGAACTTTTCCTTCACCGTAAGACAAAGGGTAATTATGTTGGATATGATTCGCACATGAAAATATCAGAGGTGCGAGACCCGAGATTTAAACCCGCTTCACTCGGTTTCCCAAGCGAGCGCGTTACCACTGCGCTATCACTCCCACTACACATAGGTATGATAACCATTTATTATATTAGACGTAGAGATTATATACACATGAATATATAGTATGTACATAATGTGGTTATGTCGAAACATTCTATTTGCATGGTAATGTATGCAATTAAAGAGCATATACCAAATAGCTTAAAGGACCAAAAATATTAAAATGCAAGATACAAGTTAACTATTCCTAAAGTTGATTTACGCTGACATTTATTGATTTATAACTATTAGAATTTGAGAAATGATCTCGTTTGTTGTTCAAAACGTGTGTTTTTGGATATGCCTTCACAACTTAAGTCACTTTACCTATGAATTTATACAATTATGCAAATTACTGAGATTTTATTTATTATAATATTGAAGTTATAATATTTATTGCAATAAAATTCCAATGTAAAATACGAGTAGATTTCGAAGATAACTTACAATTTGCAGCGATTCGAAACGTAAGTTTTGTCATATTTACTGTCGTTTAAGATTAGTAATTGCTCAGTATATTAAAATAGAATACATCAATATATCAAAAATTTGTTTAATTAGGTACCACATAACTATTATTTTTTTAAATAAGCTATAGGAAAACGTCTATGATCTATACCACCATATCGTTCATAGTAAAGTCAAAAATATTTGATGCAGTTAAAAACCAATTCAACTTCACCTAATAAATATTTTCTTAGTAATTTAAATATATATAATAATAATTTAAAAAAGAATTAATTTAAAAGATGCAAACAAAAATAACAGCTATGTAATAGATTCATATTGAATTCAAAGTTTGAATACAATATCAAACAGCTACAAATTGATACTTATTTAGCTTATACTTTTTCATGTATTCAAGTATAGTATGTATACATAATGTATTATAGTAGTTTTGAGTATGAAGGATTTATTATTACAAGTGTTCGCCCAGTGATCGAAATTCAACCGTAATCATTTTTGAATGTATACTTCTTTTGGGGTAATGAGATGGGAAATGATATATAATATTATATTCTTTCCTTAAATGCTATTCTATAAATATATGATTGTAATATGCCTAATATGCCTTACTTAATTATTTTACTAATTTATCATTCCTTTTACAAACAGAGAGTTGTGACATACGTGATGAAATCTTTAGCTATTTTTGCTATATTATAGGGGCCGAGCGAAGTTTGCTCTCTTCACTCTTCTTTTTAATTTATTAGTACCTCGGTGACTGAGCTTTGCACAGCGTTTTTACTACACGAAAACAATTTTAACCGACTTCGAATAAGAAGGACTTTCTCAATTCAGGTGTAAATATTTGTGTATGTTACACATAATCGTCGCCCATATCCATCCTAAAAAAATCAAAGTTTTATAACCTTTCGGATGTCATACGTTCGGAAGTGGCACCGGTCAAAACTTGAGATTGTGTTCTTGCTGTTACCTGTTTAAGAGGTGATACTCAATTAAATTTTTTTATGATATAAATAAATATTTATATATAACATTTTTAAATATAATTTAAAGTTTTAATAGTGGAGAAGTTTTTTAGGGGTGATCACCATCGATTACCATACTAGATAACATACGCTAACTACGCCATAGTAGATTGCTATATATATATATATGTATATATATATATGTATATATATATATATATATATATATATATATATATATATATATATATATATATATATATATATAGATTGTTATTAAGGCTATGATAACAGCAAGAACAAGATAAATTATTTATCTACAACAGGTTGTTTGGTACAATTAAATGTATCCGTGATAAGTTCGCGGTACGTTATAATTTATTTAATCAGATCACCAACGTTACGGATCTCTTGACACATTTCCGGCTGGTCCAGACGGATGCTTATTAAAATTAATAAACCCCGCCTACACAGTGGCTAATCTTAATTACTGTTGATAAGATTCTATGATTTTCCTTGCCAGTGTATATAACTAGTCTTGGGGATATACGGCAGAGTTTAGATTTGCTGTGTGGAAATTCACGTAAATAAAAATTAAATAACCTTTAGAACTCTACACTGTTTATAAGACTACCCTAGAGATTCAAAATTCTAAAACATTTCGCATAACATAGGAAAAGAATAAAGTAAATTGTTCTTTATGAAATTGGTCAGAAAAAAGCTTACAATTTTGTATTAGAAAAGTTAACACGGAGGTTCACAATATATTTGTGCGTGTAGGACTTGGGAGCTTCACAATATACATTTTAGATTATTAATTGAATAACGATTGAAATCGCGTAGAATGAATAAGACACGAGGGATCGCAATATCAATAAAACTTATTGATTTGGTACTGACACAACTTTTTGTATAAAATTGTAAAAAATAAAGTACCTATTAGTAGTATTTTAATAAGGACAAAAAACACGAGTGTCGTTTTATTGATTGAATATTTATTATTAAAAAAAACGATTAATCACATAAAACAATTAATGTCAAGAAAAAAGGGAGTAAGTACTGAAACATATGTTAAAAATTTATTTATTACGTAATAAAATTACTACGATTTCATACAGTTAGTTGACATAAAGTAGAACAGAAAAGTCTTTTTTACTTGTTGGTACCTATATCTACATACTTGTTAGTTCTGAATTAAGAATTGCTGAGTATATTTATATCCAACCATCGTGTTAGTAATAATAATTTTACAGCTTCTTCCCTAAAAACTAAAAAGGTTCATTGATTTAAAAAAAAATATATTAACTATTCCAGACACATACTTCTCATAATACGTATCTATGTCATAATATTATAAAGAGACAGAATTTGTTTGTATGTTTGTTTGTTTGTTTGTTTGTTTGTTTGTTTGTTTGTTTGACATCTCAGTAACTGCTAATCCAATTCGAAAAGTTATTTTTGCATTAGATAGCCCGTTTATTAAGATAGGCTATATACTATATAATGTATAGTTTATCTATTCCAAACTAAGCGTTGAAACGTACCTAAACCTAAAGCTGAGCGAAGCGAGTGCGAGTCGTTAGTTTATTATAAAGCTACGTAAAACCAACGTTCAATTGATGAAGATTTCGCTTAACATACACTCAAAAATAGCGCCCTTTGCGTAAAGTCAAACATATTCCCAAGTCTCATTTAATAAGAGT
The DNA here is from genome assembly GCA_033884665.1 of Argynnis bischoffii washingtonia. Classification (NCBI taxonomy): domain Eukaryota; kingdom Metazoa; phylum Arthropoda; class Insecta; order Lepidoptera; family Nymphalidae; genus Argynnis; species Argynnis bischoffii. The sequence continues at coordinate 8,397,948 of CM066624.1, read as the reverse complement.
TTTTAAAAAAATCTCGGGATGTCAATACTTTATTTTAAAAGAATACTTTTGATGAGTGAATACAAATGGAAATGAAGTTGTATTTGCAAGTAAAATGTACTTAAATAAAACAAATAGCAGCTAACCATTGTTATAATAATAATTATTATTAGTAACTTCGATATAATTGACTGACCTTTTCACTCAAACGTTATTTTTATTTAATTTCAGATGCAGTTATCATCAAACGTTGATCTGGAATGGTGGCGGCGATCGAGGCTGCTACATCCGTTTTCTAAGGTCTTTCGTACCACGCCCTGTTGAAACGTCGATGCTTACACTATAATACGCGCCACTGCGCAATTGAAGGCAATTTGCTTAGATCTATTTCACGAGGTAACTAAGCTATAACTAAATATGTCGATGATTTTTTGCAATGCACTCTATATATGTTAGCTTTAGTGCAAAAAATTATTATATAGTACCTGAGGTTGTTACAGGTACAGTGGCTGTCTGTATGGAATTTAAATTGATGTGAAATACGATCGACTTAATTACTACCTTATTAGAATTAACATTTTTCTAGCTCTATACCAATATTTGTTCAAACTTCCTTCATCCGTTAACCAAATAATCCGTTAATCAATATGTTATATATAATGCAATAGTAATTTCATTTCATACGTGTATAAAGAAGTTATTTTTAAGAGTTTTAATCTTAAATAAAAATAAATTTGCAGTCTTTTGTGTACAATAGAACAAATAAAGGATACCTTGTTGAAACAAAAAATGCATGATCTTCGATTCCTTTTATAAAAGACCACGCATTCCTCTGATAAGAAAAGAATATAATAATTCAATTAATTTATAACAATGTTAGGATTTGTAACCTCAAACTATTCAATAGGTACCTAAGAGGATTTTTTTCCTATAATATAATTTTAGTCGGGTAGTCTCGGTAAGATTGGTACCCGAAACCACTTAGGACTAATTCATAATTATAATTCACTAGCGGCTCACCCCTGCTTCGCCTATAAGTAGCCTATATACTTATCTATACATGTAATAAAGCTGTAGAGGTCGATTTCAATTTTATTTTATTTTTTTGTTTCTCGATCTGTTTGTCTGTTTGTACGGACTAATCTCCGAAACTGTTAGATCGATTTGAATGAAATTTTGCATGGTGGTACCTTATATCCCCGGTCAGCATTTCAGATATTTTTTATCTCGAAAAATTAATGAGTTCCAGTGTGTTAGTTAAATAATTATAGTAACTTATACAGTTTAGTACATAGCAACTTATGCACCTAATTCAGTAAAATTTGGCATGCTGATATTTTATACCGGAAAAATGTACGGTTTCCGTGGGATAGATTTGTTTTTGTTTTCCTAGAAGCGAACCCGAGCGAAGCGAAGCCGAGTTGCTAGTCCTGACTATAACCTATTTCCGTGCCAAATTTCATTCAGATTCATTCAGCCGTTCTGGCGTGATTGCATAACAAACATCCATCCAAACATCTTCCAATCAAACTTTCATATTTGTAATATTAGTAAGAAGTAAGATTCCATCGTTATATTTATTTGGCGAATTTATCTTCGCAAATAATTTAATTTATTTAAAAAAATTGAATGTTCGGTTTTAAAAACGCTGTTTTTTACTTTATAGAATTCTAGTCTACGCTTTTATTAAATTTATATTACACTAGCGGCTCACCTTCGCTTCGCTCGGGTTTGTCCCTAGGTACGTTTTAACGGTTAGTATGGAATAGATATACTATATATAATATATAGTATATCTATTCCATAAACATAGATATAATGAGTTGTTGGTAGTTGTATTATAACATGTTTTCCCCTGGAAATGAGATAATTTCCACGGTGAAAAGTAGCCTATATAATTCTCCAATCCTCCAACTGTCACACAAAATCCACACAAAAATTCACGCCAATCCGTCACTCTCTTTCGACGTAAAAGAAGGACAAGCAAGCAAATAAACAAATAAATAAATAAACTAACAAACAAACAAACACACTTTCACATTTATAATATTAGTATAGATAAGGACGAGCTTTTATTTTTTAATCGCAAGTGACAGCAACTGAATATTGTTGTTCACCTTGACTTTAGCGTATTCCAGTAGAAAAGTGGCACTGAATTATAATAAAAATTTTATTACTATTATCCGTTACCGCAGGATGCTGACATAGATTCAGTCATTAGAAGTTATTACGCTTTAGAAATTTAGATCTTATAGATATTGTACCTACTACCTAGGTACTGCTATTTATTAGTATTTTTCTATAATATACATATCATAATTCTTATATTTACTAATGTTTAGTAATCGCTAAAATTAATTAGTAGTATTAGTATAGCGAGAATTCATTATTGAATAAATTAATTTAAAATATTGACTACGATATGGTTGGAATATATCTTGAAAGAATTATGTATTTAAATTAGGTAATGTCAATGAAATTTCTAAATATAACATGATATACCTTTATTATTTATAGCTGTAATAACATTAGTGCATATATTTTAAGCCCATGCTCGTTCAATCATATAGTATAAAAAATACCTGTATGTCTGTATATCCTACTGTCTTATGTTTCTACTTTTTTTAAAAGTACTAAATAATTATTAAGAAGTTAAGGGAATAAGATAATAACCACTTAGACTTTCTATCCCAATATAAGATCAAATATAAAAAAATATATATTTCTGATCCCGAGAAAGGCAAAAAAAGATTTCCCAGATATAAACTATTGAATTAACTATATGTAACAGCCGTTAAACTGCCAAAGTATTCCGATGAATTTTCATGAAATGAATCAATCAAAACCTGAAATTCAAAAATTTGTTCAAAAATAGTTTAATTAGCTAAAAGAACATTACAGGTTATGTTACGCAATGTATACACTTCGACCATACTTTTACTTGTACAATAATAATTTTTAAATGCACATATTTTATTTTGTACATAAGTATTTATATATGTATATAAAATTTCTTTCAAATTATCGCTTATTGAAATAAGAAAATTATAACTAAATATGTACAACAAATAAATATTACTGTTAATTATTTTAAAAAATGTTTTATAAAATCATATATAAGAAAAACTATAAAAAAAATGCAAAAATGACAAATTAATTGATTAATCATTGTACAACGGTAAGCAGTACCATTTCCGCGTACGAATGATAAAGATAGTAAAAGTAAAACGTAGTCCCTAATAAGTTTCTTTTATTTCAGTTTTATAAATAAAAATAAATAGTCAAACTCGGAAATCGGAAACAAAACAATTGAAAGTTATTCATACCAACACTAGAAGTGAATGTTAACTACACATTGTATATAATATACATATATCATGTATATGAAAATATATACATATTTTCTATTTTCATTATCCGATCTATTCTTAGACAAATATATGAAATAGACAGAGATAATGGATGCTAGTTATTTTTAACTGAATTTTTATTTAACTGTTACATACCTACATGATAAGCTTATCTGATAACAATTGAATTTACAATTCATATCTGCCAAGATACATGTCAAATTGCCACATCTTATTTGATGGTCACTGTGACCGTCACGGTCGCTCCAATATGTAGCGTTACAAGAAGTATTAACACCCAAGGCCAAGTTCTTTTATTACAAATATATGTCAAATAATACAAGGCAAGCATGATCGAACATTAAAATTGTAACTTATAGATGCGGTGGAAAATTTTACACCGCTGTTTATATATAATAGGCGTAAAAGATCCGTAAATATAATTATTACTTGCACAGCTTAAGATTTCTATAAAAACAAGAATTGTTTCAAGAAATCGTAATACATTTTTTTTTAATTTTTAGTTGTTTTTATTGCTATTTTACATATCAACAATAACTTGTCAAATACTTTCAACAAGCATAAAAAGTATATGTATTAAAAGATACTTTATTAACATCCTTACATATGTAAAAATTATTACGAAAACACACATTAAATTACAGGTGACAAATTTTATGATTTAGAAACACCTACAATTATGTAACATATTTTAACCTAAAATCTGTTTAAAATAATATATGAATAATCTAAGCTATGCACACTTTTCTATAATACATCGTTAACCACTAAACCGCAACACTGTGGTCAGAAGATATGTCCATCCATACTTTCTAGTTACGGGATCTGGTCTGGGCTGTTTTGTTTGAACTACATGAATAAGCAGTTACGATACTTTACACATTTCAATTATTAATACAAAATGTAAACCAAACTTTCATCTTCGTAAATGCACATGAATTTCATATTTAAAAGAAGCTGTATAATTTCGAGCGATTCCTGCCAATATGATTTAATGTCATGACTTTATTCGTTAACAAGGTACGATATAACCCGAGGCATTTTAGGCTGCTTTTTATTGAATCAATACCAATTTATTTACTCGAGCAAATTACGACATTTATCGATTTTTGAGAAACTATAATTATGGCTTAATTTTACTTACAGTTTTGGTCATTATATCGAAATTGTTTTAAAAGGTAATGATAGGTAAGAGATGTTTTCATTCTTAATTCAGTTTATATATTTGCTTATTTATTTTTTTTATTTAGTGTCTAAGTAAAACTTCTTTATTGTAAGAAATTAAAAATCAATATAGCTACAATAAGATTCCATAGACACGTTTACATAACATCGGCCGAAAATTTTTGGCCGTTTCAGTACTAGTTCATTATGCCTCGTACAAAAGAGTTCAACGATCATTGTTAAAATTATCACTAATCTCATTCAATACTAAACTAGAATCAGTTAAACGTAAATAAACTAATGGCAAATACCAACAAGTATACTATTATAATAATCACAGCGTATGCTTATCAAGTATGCGAAAAGCAATTACTGTACGATGTCAAAGACGTAAAATCGACATGTGAGGCGGAAAATTGTGACACTACTAGCGGTGTTAACAGGGCGGTGTTGCGCCCGCGACTGTGCTATCGTTCAAGCCGTGCTCGAGTACCGTTAGAGGGAGAGGGAGTGAGAGAGTGAGGGTGTGTGAGCGAGACGCCGGCCGCGCCCCGTCCGAGCCATCCGGAAGCCTCGCTGAAACTGGACCGTTTTCTTTTCTTGTTGTTATTGAGATCGGCTCTCAAGTTCTGTGTTGTCGCGCGGCGCGCCGCTCGCGCTGATAACGCGATGCCACGCCGGCCTGTGCACGCGCAACAGCTTTAAAGCTCTCAGCTCTCGCTCGCCTATGGAATGGATATTCGATGTGCTGTGCGACTGACTCGGATATTGTCATTTTTTATCAACAACGACAGTAGTGATAAGTGAAAACTATTTGTGTATTAACACTATTTCACAAGGATTTTTTTTGGATTTTATTCCCTTATTAGTGTATTTATTTGAGTTGAAAATAAAGCGGAGCGAATAACTTCAAATTCTTTTTTACTAAGCAGGTAGGTTTTTTTATATATTTTTACAGTTGTTATGAAGTGTTAATAATTTTTAATATAAATAAAACGGTTAAAATAGCGAAAATTTAATTTAATTAAAAAAAATAGAATAATACATGGGGGTGATAATTATCAATACTTTTTCTACTTTGTCTTCTTATTAGTTTCTCATGTGTATAAAAATAAATAAAATTAATATTTTGTTTTGAGAAAAATCTATAGAAAAAGTGGTGAATATTTTACATTTATTTATTTTCATAAATAAATAAATTTACGAAGTATATAAAAGATATATACTAATCATAAATCTAAAACATAATAAATAATCCAAACGAAAATATATAAAGACATCAATGTCATATAATGTCAAATTAAATAAACAATATATCACTCCTTTTGAATATTTTTAATTCTTACAAAATATTAAAACAAGATTTATTACTGCCTAATTTTATACATAAATGTTATCTGGCTAATTATCATCTCATTAACTATAGAACTTAAAGAAATATATTGAAATTTTATTCAAATATTAATTTTCTTTGATTCGATAATATACGAGGTACGTGAAATGTTTACATAGTTGTGAAAACTATAGTTGCGTGTACAATGAAAAGAAAAGCTACCTACCTTGCCCTACGGCAGGCTAACAAAAAATGTAAATAAAACTCTAGAACGGTTTCACTGTGATTTTCACTCTGTACAACAATAAGTTTAATAGAAATAAATAAAATAAACACGATATTTCGACCTAGTAAACCAGAAAGTGAGTATCGCGCCGCCGCACGCCGCCCGCCGGCTGGTGAACATTTTTTGCTCTTACCGTGCTATTGTAGCCGTAGTTTTCTGGACGTGCTTTATTGAAACATTTTCAGAATTATAACTAAATTTAACTTTAATTCTTAATTTTTGAATCGACGTTTTTGTATTTTTTTAATGAAAACTTAAAGTTTTCAGCTCTGATTGCTGAAATCACAAAACTATAAAGCAATACGTTTATCATTTTTTATCATGCGTTTGTTAACAATAAATGCATTTGCTTCGGTTAGTGTAAATTACAAATTTCTTTATAAGTATGAAAGTCTAATTTTGTACCGTAATAAAATTATATGTTTTGATTTTTATTTATAAAATTTACGATAATTGCAATTAATTTTAGTTTTTACTGCAGTAGAAGTTTCCGGCTAACGTCATAAGCACCTAATATTAAGTTTTTTTCTAAGTAATAGATAATTCTACAATTTTATATAATAAAAAAAATTAGTTAATTAGATATTTCGAAAAAAAATATGTAAAATAACGTTGAAATATTTCAAACAGATAAAAAAACTATTTAATTTGACATCTGCATTCAATATAGATTTAACCCTAAAGTAAAAAGAAATATAAATTAATTTTTTCCTATATTCCTAAATAGAAATAAAAATTAAAAAATATGACTAGAATAAGTAATGCTTAAAAATTAAATCGGTTATATGAAACCTGTAATTAAAACCGTTCAATTTATCACAAATTTTATTTGTAAACGATTACAATAGAAAGTGAAATGCTAATCTCGTGATATAACTAATATATTGGCACAATCTAAATAATTACGCGCCTAATAAGAGCACTGTTATCAGAGATCATTCATTACGAAGGCAATTTATATGCCCCAAACTTTTATTTTATTTTGTGTTAGACATAGAAACTGATATTTCATGAATCAATGCACCGATTGCCATCGTTTTGCGCCGTCAAAAGTCAATCAATAGTTTTTTATTACCGACTGATCAAGATCGCAGAAAAAAAATAAAATGGCCGTATCTCAAAACGCTGTGTCATCTCTGTTATTATAAAATAAAAAAAATAATTAGACATTTCGCTTTCACTACTATTGCGGGTTTGCGTTATTAGATAACTGATAGATACGTCTGACTTAATTTCGATCAGGTGCATGACAATATTCCGGTTTATAATGCGTCCAGCAAATGGATATTTGAAAATATTTTAATTATATAATGGAACTACTGTGCTACGTGTACGCGTATCTGAAATAAGTTAGATATAAAGATTTTGTTATATAAAAATGTGTTATCTGTTTTAATTGCATTTCTGAAATATAAAACAAAAGTTTTTTATGCTAAAATGTATGAGGTACTTTATATGATGTATTAGCTTAATCTATAAAAATATTTGATTTCATATTTATATTATTAATTGTATTGTATGTATGTATTCAGCCCTTTTTTTTAACGTCCCACTGCTGGGCACGGGCCTCCCTTCAAGACTTCACATGTCTTTCGAAAACTTGCTAGGTTCTCTCAGACATGCAGGTTTCCTCACGATGTTTTCCTTCACCGTAAGGCAAATGGTAATCAAGTTAGAAAATGATTCGCACATGAAAATATCAGAGGTGCGAGACCACCCGGGATTTGAACCCGCTTCACTCGGTTTCCCAAGCGAGTGCGTTACCACTGGGCTACTACTGCCTACTATTATTAATTTATTTATATTAAATTGAATTAAAAAACGTAGTTAATACAATTTTTATAGAAAATAAAAAAATAAAAAAATTAATTATCGATTTTACCCATTCAATAAAATCCCACGTACATTATAATTAAATTATAATATTAATAAATAATAGAATAAAATAAATGCAAAATATTTTACCTTTTAAATTAACTATTATATAAAAATAAAAGAACGTCTCAATCAGTATGTAGTCATTTTTTATTTAAGCCCTCGTTGAACGATGGATACACCCATGTAATTTAAATATTAATAGCGATTGTACTTTAGTCACAAAATTAGCTTCGGTAGATGTGACAAAATAGAACAATAAGTATCGCAGAAGGGCTTTATGCGAATAAATATGATAAAAAGTATAGAATACTTTAATATATTTCTTTAAAGTAGTTTTATTTCAAGAAAATTAACATACATTATAATAATTAATTAATCTTTTTGTAGAATTTACTATGAATATCTTATGATCAAAAATTAATTTTATTTATGGTATTTCTATTAAATTGTTCTTAGGTGACAGATGATTTCAAAACGACTCGATACATTTGCATATAATTGCAGTTCGCTTCTAATTATCTTCAGAACTGCATACATGTATATTCCTTTCCTGGTACTAGACGATATAAATTACAATATACTCAGATAATATAACATTGTGTATCGACAATAGAAGTTAGATTATATCTAAAGACCCGCCTTAACTATATCAAATACGCACTCATATAAGCATTAAATATATAAAAATAAATAGTAACTTATTTCAAGCTGCAGTCACTAAAATATATCTATATACAAATACGCATGCAAATAATATTTAAATATTTTTTTTAAAGTTACATTAAATAGTATAGCTAATTAAATAATTTTGTCTCTGACAATAACAGTAATTCCAAACACACGAGTATAAAGGAGGGAAGTATCGCTTACAAACCATTACGATAGCCTGCGATAACGCGTTTACCGCTTTTAATAATACAAATTAACGGGCGAGATAACTAGTTATTCAATAGGTACAATGCGAAGATGTTATCAAGAGACATTTCGATGCTAAATACTATGCACCCATTTGCGACGATACCATCATCTTGGTTTGTTCTGAGCTATCTCAGGTCAAAACCTATTCCGCGTCTGTATATGGGTAGATATAGCAGATGCATAGATTTCCGATAGTTAGTTGTAATAATATTATGTGAATCGCCAGATTCTTATATATTTTTATATGAAAAGGTAAAATGTTATATATTTTTGTAATATATTTAAAAAATCCTTTGTCATCACTTCTGGAACACAGGCCTCTCCCACGGCACGTCAATCAGCTCGATCTTCAGCTCTACGCATCTAACCGCTATACATAGATATACATACATTTTATTAATATTATTTTAAATCCTGAAACGCCTACAACACAAATCCTTAAGTATATAGATAGTATAATGTTCGACTTAGTGTAGCAGAAAAAATATATTAAATCAAATCACATCAAAAAATCTGTCGCTAAGAGGTTTGGGTAAATTTATTCGTCTACTGCATCAGCCTCATGAATCGATGCAGTGAGCAAATTCGGTTCTCTAGGATAGAATTGCTGAAACATACGATAAAATATCGCATGCGAATTTGATTCAATGAAGCATCTACTAATATACTATTGTTTGCGAAAATTGACTGGCTCATATTCTAAGATTTTGTAACATTGAGTTCTCTGATAAAAATTCAAGGAAATTCGAACTGTCTGCACTCAAGTACATCACTCAGATTGTAAAAAAATGCACAGACGGCGATATAGACTGAGGCGCATAATTTTTAGATTCATTTTCATAATGTGCAGTCAAGCGTCTGAGGTCACCGCACAAACAAATATCTATCTTAAATGCCTATGATATCATCTCGCAATGTGGTACAAGTGCTATATTCACGTTAATAAATAACATATAATTATATAAAGAAAATACTTCATTCCAAAATAACTTCTGAAATTTTAAGTAAGCTATGACAACTGGGATAAAAATTATAAATTTAAATTTTAAATCATATTTTGTATATCACTATTACTAAATGTCCCTCCTGCGCGAGTTAAAAAAAGTTTTATTTAACTTTAATCTAAGAAACTTATATATTTAATAAAACTTTTTAAAAAACTGCACTAACTTAAACTTAAAAAAAGACTTAAAAAAGCAATAAAAGTAAAAAATAACTGATTGGTAGTTTTCATTTACATAGATATTTACTAGTATGAAGACAAACTAAAATTAGCTTTTATTAGTAACACAAAAATTCTGGCTCTAAAATCCGATTCTAACGTATTGGGCTTATCAAACCAAACAAAATGAAAACTACTGGGCTAAACTATGTTTATGGGAACAATGGCAACTATTCCGCATCAAACTAAAGAAGAATCACGTAAATCGGATCATAAATCTCAGCGTAATAGGTGTACATACATAAAAAATACCAATAGAATTTAGAACCTCCTCCTATTTGAAGCTGTTTCAAAATCATTTAACACTCAAAATGTTGTTTCCTCTAAAAAAAAAGGATACAAATTAGTATTTATAATTTAAATAGTTGTATGAAAGGTGGTCCACATTTTTTATCTAAGCGATTGAGATATAACTCGGAGAGAACAATCGCAGCCTCTCTCCGATATGAACGGACATCCGTTTTACATCTTTAGTACAAGCGACTAAGGATATCATCGCTCAAACTTGATAACTTAAGAGGAAGCTAGTAAGTAACTGATATAAACTACTTTTGATACTTACTTGGACTAGTATTATGAATGCGAAGTTTGTATATGTGCGTATGTTTCTTAGTTATTCACGCTGAAATAACTGGATAGATTTGGATGAAATTTAGTGCACAGATATACTAGGACCTTTTTTTTAACGTTGGAAAATACATTAAGGCATACCACCTACATACATATAGGTGATTATACAAGACTCACCAACTAGAAAATCCAGTACTACCCTCTAGTAAAATCCAACGGAACCTCCCGCATCTTAAAAGGGCGTCGCAGAATCTTTTACGCACTCAACCACGACGCCTCGATGGCATGTCTACCGAAGCAGACGACAACAACCATAGGGTTGCTCCAAGAGTCTACTCTGCTATCAGAGAAGTACCAAGAGCAGCCCGCATGGTACATCGTCAACCGAGGTGGGCCTCCTCCCAGTGCATTTCTTGGCTACCCGGCTGGATTACTTGACGCTAATAAGTCCCCTCACCACGACAAGTGGATAAAAAAAGGCTAGAGATATATAGAGCTTAGCGACGGTATAAAAAAACTTTCTAAGTAAACAGTGATGGTAATTCATTTATGGGTATCCGATCGATTTGTGCAAAAGAAACATATATATTTTATATCCAAGCACAAATGTTTCATAAATAAAAATTTAAGAGTAAGATAGCTTCGTAGTAATAGTAATATTCCTTCACATTTATAAAAAACAATATCAAACTCAAGTCTGTGCCTGTATAAGAATGAAGTCAATCGGATACAAGTCCATAAAGAATCATTTGTGTCGCATATAATGTGTTTAAAATAATAAAAAAACTATAAAAATACTCTTATTAAATATAATATCGTAAATGCAGCGTATAATATGGAAGATATGACTTCATTTTTAATTCAATCTCATTGTACGGTGCGTGTATTATGAAATATTCGCATACTTGGCCTTAAATGTTCCTGATGCTAAGAATAGATATAGAGAGAAACGGTTACGTCCGCTGCGAGCTAAGTAGATCGGGTGATAAAAAACCGTTCTATACATATTATTTATTGCAAAAATATTTAAAACTATGACAGATTAGATGTCTTAATCAAATTGCAATCATTTTAAGGTCGATTTCGTATCAGATATTACTTACGCTTTCATTATTATTTCATATCCTTTGATAATATTGTAAATAAAATAATCAATCCCTTCTAAGTATTATAGAAGCTATTAAGGTCAATCTTACTTTGTAGCTTATACTTTTGACAACGAAAAATACATGCTTTTTCATTATTAAATCCTCACTAACGTTATAAGTGCAAGTTTGTTGGTTTGTCCCTGTTTCTCATAGTAATATGTCTACTAATTTTTAACCGACTTCAAAAACGAGAAAGTATCTCTTCAATTCGGTAGCATTTTTTTTGCACATATTATACGATATCTAAATATGTAATAATGGAACTATCATATAAAATTAAAAAAAAGAAACATTTATAAGAATAAAAAAAAAATATTTTATAATAGAGATTATTTATGGGTTGGAGATAATATTATAAGCTTTTGCAATCTATACTTCTACTAATCTACTCTACTATATCTATACTTCTACTACTTCTAGATAGTCTGTTTATTGAGGAAGGCTATACGCTATATATCATATAGTATATAATCTATCTATTCCATACTAACCATTAAAATCTACCCAGGGCCGAACCCGAGCGAAACACCTTTGTGTCGTTAGTATTATTATATTGCTAAGAGTTACTTACAGTTTGTACATCTAATTCCATGCTTTTCATCATTCACATATTTAGCTAGCTTCAATACTATACTCATATTTTTTGCTCACAATAATTAAAGTTCATAAATTTCGTAGAACCGTAAATTCGCAAAAATGGATAGAATATAGGTACATACATATATTAAGTGCATTATACCTGATTCAAGACCGTCAATATCTGATCTTACCTACAGACCCAGTTATAGTCATATAGGCCTCATATTGTTCACACGTGTTTTGTTCTATAAAAACATCACTTTCATTATCTTTGCGTACATACGTCTTCTGAGATTGCGTAACGTATTCGTAGATGGCAATCGGTGCATGGGAATCTTATTGTTTTAAGAAACATGTTCACACACATGAATACTGACATTAGGTCCATATTGCATACCTTGTTATGATCAGCTAATTCAACGCAGAAAAACTAATTAGGTTTAACTTGCAACTCGTTGTGTACTTATAAAGGATTGCAATCGATTTCTTTTTATTGGTGAGTAGAAGAGATGAAGATTTATATATATATAAGTCTTCATATATATATATGTACATATATCATGGGTATATATATATATATATATATATATATATATATATATATATATATATATATATATATACATTAATTGCAATAGTAAAAAAAACTGATATAAAAATAGGCTAAAAAGTAAAAATTAACTGATTGGTAGTTTTCATTTACTATAGATACATAATCAGATATTTTCAAAGTCGGTGTACTTTTATTTGTATCAGCTGGCAAGTCGGTTTTTATTTTTCCATTTTTAGTATAGGCAGTAACAAAATAAAAAGGAAGCCGTTTAAAAATTCATTAGGTGAAAAATAAATCATTCCTTATTTTCTACACTTAGGGGTGGGTATTTTTTTCAAATTTAAATGGTACCATATCGGCATAAACCCCTTTCGAACAAAAAGAAAAATTTGCAAATCCGTCTATATATAACGGAGTTGTGCCCGAACATACCTAAAAAATATGAAAATCCGAATTGAAAACCTCCTTCTTTTTGACGTTTTAAAAAGGGTAATTTTCGCTTTCGACCCTCAATCCCTACCAATGAAGTGTCTAAAGTTTCGTGTGCTGTAACAATATATTTTATTTCAAACAGATCTGATAAATATCCTTTTTTTCTGATTTTAAGCATTCCAATAATAATAAAAATGTGACACAATATTGCTTTAATTCGATTACAAGCAAAATTAACTAAGCTCAACATACTATAAAATTGAATTTGTAATAGAAAATCAAAAAAGCTTAAATTAAATAAATGTCGCTCTCCATTTCGTTGGGACATAATAGGCTTGTTATAGGCAATGTCGTGATTTTTAACAATAAACCAGAAATCTCACATTGGCGTGCGAAATCGGGAAAAATTAACGTTGCGTCACCATCGACCAACTAATTGCCGTTGCCGATTGTTATAAAACCAATCGCTTATAGGATTTTGTAAGGTGCTGTGAAACTAGAGCTTCTGCAATATATTTAATTTCTTTGAAAGTAGAATTGTAAAAATACAGTAATTTACACCAATTGTTTAAAAAAATATTTTTTATATAACCCTTTAATATATATCCCTTATAAAATATATTTTTTAAGTGTTGTAATAACAATAATTTTTATTATAAATATAAAAATATTTTGGTTTGTCTCTTCGATGTAGCTACAGTACTACATAGAATGAGATGGTGTTTAGGCCAAAATGTAATAGTTACAATAGCTAACTTCTATCTCGATATAAAAAATAAAACAATATATGGATAATAGTTACTATTTTAAGGAGACACTTAAGGAAGTAATAATTTAGGTAACGAGTAAATTACTAGGGTTGTCTGAGAAATAATTATCGTATTCCTATCCATATGGACTTGTGATAAGAGTACGAGAACATTAATTTAATTTTCAAGAGAATTTTCGCAGATAAAATAAACGAAATCGTGTAAAATATAAATCAGTTGCGATTAATGGTACAAAGTTTTAATTGGTCGGAATGCCTTCGCATATTTTAATATTGAGTTTTACCGTTCCAATGTATTTCGGTCACGAAGATAAGGAATGAATTGCCCATTTATTTCGAGGGTTGACTATTTAATTCTTTTAAAGGAAAAATGAAAGTCTTATTGATTTTGACAAGTATAAGGTCAATTTCCAATAAAATGCAAGAGTTTTTTTATCAACTTGCCATCTTACTTTGTTTTAAGTTACTTTAAATTAATAGATGGCTTTACTTCGAGAGTGTAAAAGATAATTATAAGGACCTATTCACAGGTTACCTATGATGTTAATTTATAACGATATATTAAATTTTATTAACTAAATTTTAGCCAAAAATGAAGAAAACTTGACACTCGATTTTAAAGAAATATATATTACTATTACCTAACTATTAACTATGTTGAAACATTAACACACAGAAAAATCTAGCTCCATGGTAAACTACGAGGCTTGTATTATGGATACTAAATAGTTGATGCTCTACTCATGTATAGATAACTTTAAATACATACATATTATAAATATAAACACCCATGACTGGAGTACAAACATATTCATGCTCATCATACAAATGAATGCTCCCAGCGGGACTCGAACTCGCGACCGCTGGCATAGCAAGTAGGATGACTACAAACTGAACCAAACGTGCCGTCAAATTACTAATAAAAGACAAGGATTTCTTGCTTGCAATTTACCTGCAAGAGAAGTAGTCTGAAATTATAACAACAATATAAATATTTTATGGTGTATTTTAACATCAGATAAAAATCCATTAACCATCATAATAAAAAAGCCAATATTTGGTGGTATATATAAAAAAGCGACATGATGAAGATAGCTTATAACTGATTGTTGCCATGGTAACCATTGTTATTGTCTGACAAATGATATATAATATTATATTCATTCCTTAAATGATATTCTATAAGTATATGATTGTAATATGCCTAATAGGCCTTATTTAATTATTTTATTAATTATTCATTCCTTTTACAAACAGAGAGTTGTGATATACGGGATGAAATCTTTTTTTGTTCTATTACGCCAAAGAAGTATAACTTCTTACGTGCGTATATAAATACACACAAACATTTTAATTTTTTATAATTTTCTTATATTTATTATAGCGGCTCACGCTCGCTTCGCTCGCGTTCGTCCCTAGGTACGTTTTCACGGTTAGCTATGTTTAGGTATACATATAAATAGTAGCTTGCTACTCCTAAGATATTCATCTAAATTATATAGCGATTTACACTAGTTTTGCTCGGGTGCGTACGCCGTATGCGGATTTTGTTCAGAATTTCATGGGTTTTAATTTTTTTTCGCGGAACCCTGATTCTTCTTCTAAAATAAAAGTAGCCTAAGTTACTCTTTATAATATCAGCTATCTGCCAGTGAAAGTCCCATCAAAATCGGTCCAGGCGTTTCGGAGATTAGCCGGAATAAACAGACAGACAGACAGATAGACAGACAGACAGATAGACAGACAGACAGACAGACAGACAAAAATTGTAAAAAATGTTGTTTTGGTATATGTACCGTGTATACATCCATATGCATTTAGTAAAAAGCGGTTATTTTAATATTACAAACAGACACTCCAATTTTATTTATCTGTATAGATTATTCGTCTTGCATGTCATGATTGAAATTCCAGCTCTTCGAATAATAATTAAATATCTTATAATATAGCTGGATAGAAAACATTTTCACTTTAAATATAATAACAGTTTCTAAGATCGATGTTGCTTAGATATTCAACGCACCCTTCTATAATTCATCTTGCATTAAAATTCATTTATGCGTAGTGGTTATGACTATACGGGGCTTAATAAGATAGTCTAGTTTGTGCGTGGAAAAGAGTGCTGGCTAATATATGGTTTATAGCTAACGATTACATATTTTAACAAAGTGAATAAAATAATGCGATCTGCTAAAAATCCCATGGAAACTTTGGATTTACTTTACTTTTAACCTGCAAAAACAATATCATAGTACGTATATATTAAATAAAAAACACATACGTACATATATATTAAATAAAAAAAAACAAGTACACACAATAATACTTTCTTAGATTTACGCGAATATTTTAAATAAAATTATCTTTTCGGATTTTTTCGCGGATTTATTTTGATTTTTATTATAGATAGATACAGAGGCCGAATCTATAGTTTTTAGAATTTTTGTCTGTCTGTCTGTCTGTTACCGCATCACAGGAAAAACCACTGGAGGGATTTTGATGTGGTATGGTGGTAACTGGTTATCTGGGTTAACTATACTTTTTACCGCGGGATAATATCTCATTTCTGAGAAATCTATACTAAACGTTAAAACGTAATTAGGGACGAACCCGAGCGGAGCGAGGGTGAGTTGCTAGTATATATATAGTTCGGTACCTTTATCTCTTCTGTTTGCCAAACGATTATTTTTTTTTTTTGTTTAGCTATTATCGAGCTCATCGAGAGTGTCATAAATAAAAAAAAATATTTGTTTTTTTTTTTACATAGATACGTAAAATCTATTTTTTATATGTTTTCCTCTTTTCAATAATGAGTACCTGGGCGACCGAGCTTCGCTCGGAGTTCTTGAAAGATTGTATATTTTACATTAAGTGACTAAGTGTTACTGAGAAAGTTGTATAGATGTCGCGATAAGAACAATTTTCTTTTTAATTTGGCTTAAAAATAATTTTACATTAAGTGACTAAGTGTTACTGAGACAGTTGTATAGATGTCGCGATAAGAATAATTTTCTTTTTAATTTGGCTTAAAAATAATTTTACATTGAGTGACTAAGTGTTACTGAGACAGTTGTATAGATGTCGCGATTAAATTTTGCGTAGAATAATGCATAAGAAAAACGCATAAAAACTCGAAAACACGCGTTTTCCCAGACATGTGACTAATCTAGATCAATTTTTCGCCCCCGAAAGCCCCCATATACCAAATTTCAGCAAAATCGTTAGAGCCGTTTCCGAGATCACCGGTATAAATAAATAAATAAAGATATAAATATACAAGAATTGCTCGTTTAAATATATAAGATATGTGTAGTGTATCAACTATCTGGTATCCATAATACAAGCCTCGTAGCTTACCATGAAACAAGATGGTACTGTGTGGTAATGCTCCAACATATTTATTTATTTATAAAGTTAATGTTAAGATATAAATGTACAAGAATTGCTCGTTTAAATATATAAGATAAGATTATGGTCGAATTTCGAATACTGGCGAACACTAATTTACTTTAATACCGATTGAAACTGTCATTGTGCTATTTTTTAAAAGTCAAGAATACGACATTTTGTTACTTTACGAAATATTAAAGAAATCATATATTTTATTTGAAGAGAAATAACATTTAATAAATTTAACATCTTTTTAGTTCAAAACAATTCTTATCATGCTTGTCTATGCCATTTGCATACTGTACAACCGAAGTGCTCACTAAAAACATGGGGCCTTCAATCTAATGCAGGCCAATAAAAATAGCCAATTACTTCAATTGATGACAACTCCTCGTTTTTCAAGTAACATTTAAAACAGTATTCTGGCATAATCCTTGAAATATTCAATTTATTTTACATTATATTATTATACTAATAAAAATGAAAAATTAATGTATTTGTCTGTTTGTGTAAACTCTGAAACCACTAAACAGCGAATATAGACAGGATGGCATCTATAATTGCTAATAAATAAAAATGTCAATTCAAACTTTCTTGTTAACGGCCTCAAAACGTACCGGTTGGGTACAGATTCGCCAATCGCCAATTTCACGTAGAGTAAAGAAGACACGAAGAAGATTCGCTGGTAAAAATAGATTTTTAAAGGTTGCATTTAAATGATAAGTATGAGCATTGTATCAGAAAATCTATTAGAATCACGTTCTTCATGTCTTTCTCATATAATTTTTAGTTATATATTATATAAACGATTGTATAATGTCGTCTTGTTTAAGTCAGAAAATTCAAAAAAAAACCTCACATGTACTTATAGATTTCTACACTACCTAATTAGCATAGGTTCTTCATCCTTTGGGGTTATCTGAGGGGAAAATTGATAAGCTGTTGAATGTTATAATCAACTTAAAAAAAAACACCTTTTGGCATTTTTTTATTTTTTAGAGAATAACTAAGAGGAATTCGTCCCGTAGGTCCAGGTTATTTATATCAGGAGCCTTTTCGCGCTCTACGAATCAATGATATCATTAGTTGCCTATTTGACAAAGAAGAAAATTCAACTGGTTTATGGTAACATATTAAAAAAATTAAGTTAAACATATTTTAACTCGTTGATGTCTAGGCTCTTTTCTTTAGTTTTCTTCATACAATAATTTAAACGTTAGAAAGATTACAAAAAAATACCACTGATATTATAATGCTATTACAGTTTACGTACTACGCACTACAAATTGTAATCAAATACGATAGTACTTCGGGAATGCTTCTATCAAATTCATAACAATTGTTGGACAAAGAAGCTCCCACGGCACATAATAAATAGTCAACAACGAAAACTAGGTGAATCTTTGCGCAAACACAAGTGTCTTTTTATAAAAGATGTATGATTATTTTCAATTTCATAACTTTTCCCATACACCATGAATAGATGGACACCCGACTAATAAGCCTAATCTTGTATATATCGTAATATCATTAAAATCATCAAATTGTTAGTACACGTGCCGTTCGCGTGTCTACTTATGTGGGCAGATAGAGTGTTATTAAGTAAATAAAAATACTACTATTAAATTCTCGTTAGAATAGTTGAAATAATGCTTTCGAAGAAACCTCGAATCAAAACCTGATCCAATAAGTTGTATCTTCAATACTTTGTATGTAACAAACAATTAATCGGAAAACTTTTAAATAACTTGTTCTAGTTCGTTTTAATTTTACATCTTAAGTTGTTTACATTGGTATGTTAAATTCAAATACATCATTTTATTTATATAGGTATAAGAGCAAAATACTTACTAAACCTAGCAAGTTTTCGAATGGCATCCTAGGGGTCCACCTACCTATACTTGACCAGCGTGGTGGCCTGTTTTCCTCTGCATTAAGGGAAGGCCTAAAAAGGGCTACATAAATACATGTGTACATACAAAGGGATATAAAAAACCTTAAATTACGCAGGTAATACTTGTTTTACTAGAAAAGTATGTTTTTCTGGTAACTTTTTAGAACATAATTTAAAATCATCGCAAATGTAATTAATTTTATACTTAACCTTAATACTAAATTCCATTTTCACTATCTTTATAGTTTAAAGCCAAAGTTAGCTATTATCCATCAAATATAATAGCGTCTTGATGAGAATTAAGACATAGTTATGTCTTATACGGAGATATGATCCTGTTTGTTTACGTGTTAACATATGACTAATTTGTAAGAGTTTTATAATTTATTATAAGAGCACGACGATACATTAGGGTTTGATAAGATCTGATACTGGCACACTTCTCACGCTCTAGCTCAAATTCTTCGGTACTTTAGTCACAACCGCGCCTCGGTGTGAGATGTCTTAATTCACTTTTGCGAAATTAGACTCGTGTCGGTTAAGACGACATGACTTTGACAAAGTTAGTGATAACAAAAATAGCTATTGTGCAACCGTTTCTGTCTCATAGTGTTCCTAAGATCAATTACCTAAATGATCTTTAGCTTTACTATTTATGAATAACATCGTGTTATCACTTAACACCAATCGCAATTTAACGTAACAGTAGTAAAGGTTAGAGAAAAAATGAAACAACGATTGACGTTGATAAAAATACGCACTTAACTTGGCATTTATAGTTTACTCGTAGGCTGAATGGGTAATGAAGTTTAGATCAGATTCTTACAGATTGGGCTTCTCAAGTCATAAGTTTTAAATAAATTATTTTTAATTAATATAATTAATATACATATACTCTATCTTCCGTTATAGAATATTAGCTGTCTAAGCTACACGCATATGTATTCTTATTTTAATGCCCCACAAAACAATGAAGAGGCCTTAGATTACACGAAAACGTCTCAAGAACATTCGTTCAATGCAAATTGTCCGAATGTCAAACCAAAGTATAGCAGTATAATAACCTTACACAACATGCATCTTGACATTCCTTTTTGTTTGTTAAACGATCGCGCTGTCCGTGCGAATTGTTCCCACGTACGATGCTTCTGACAGTACCGGGCTCAGCGGACCGTATAAACATTTATAGATAAAAAATGATAGGCTGATAATATTCGCCTTTATTATTTAGCTTACCATTAAAGAAATGATTTATTTTAACAACTACTCTACTCGTAGTTACTCTAGACGTAGTATATGTGTAGTAAATTTCAATCTTTACCCAGATATGACGCGCAGCATCTTCCACTAAGCAGACATCGAATCTGCGGCCTACGAGTCATAACACACATACATGACAGTTAAAATGCTAGTTAAAAAGTAGTGAATGTACGAGTAACACAAAATGGTGTAACATTACTTGTCCGACGAGGTCAACATATCTAGCCGACGTCGCCATCTCACCGTGATCCAGATGTTTCCTGCTGTCAGCCAAACGTCATTAACTTCCTTAACAAGTCATCGGACGCGTTTAGGCTATTTCACACGATAATTTACCGCAAAGCCTCGCTTCCGTCGACGCTGATTTGCAACATCCACGTTTACATTATATATTTCGTCCTCATGTGTTCCTGTTGAGATTGATTAACAAATAGGATGTAAATGACGATACATCTAGCGTAATGGAGGATGACGACAGGTGGCATTTAAATCGTAGCATATACATATACCGCTAGTTTTATAGCCCAGTGTTCATATAATGTTATCAAATAAAGAATCAGAATATCTAATTTCGACGTCATTAGTTTTGGTATTACGTTTTAACAATTACATCGACATAGTATTTTAATAATGAAATTGGGCTAGCTCTAACTTATTATTTCAAATGTACCACATGCTCGGGTTAGAATCGAAGTGGATTTATGGGCTCTTACAAAAAGCAATCAGGGGAGGCGTGACCAGTAGTAATTATTTCTTAACACCATCCTCAGAAAGCGGCTACCGAACGCTCTATTAGACACTTCCTCTCATCTAATGGCTTTGATTGAGACGCGGCCCACTGCTAAGGAGTTAATTACCTCGAATTAATTGAAGTTCGGCGCTAAGCTCGCGCTTTCATACAAACATTCATTATTTACGGCGCTATGCTATACGTTACATAAAATATTTATGACGATAACGGTTTTTTTACGCATCACTCCACTTTAAAGGTAGCAATAAACTGGGTTTTCCCGCGGTTCTACTTGTGTAGTTTATTAATGTGAAATTATTTAGTTCGCTCGTTGGGAGTCGTAGCATATTGTAAGAGGCTCTCTAATAAAATATTAACTAGGTAACTATCTACTAGTAAAATCTATTTAACTTATTGCTATACAGTCTCAACTGTAGCTTCATAAGCGCTTCATAATGTTGACATCTGGTGCTTTTTTTGTCACGTCGACAGAGTAGTCCAGTTTGACAGCCGGTTTGACTGACTTGCCGTAATGACAAGATAAAAGTATTAGAAGTAATATTTGTAAGCCGTTAACTGTATATACTTAGATTCTTTTAAAGTAATGAGTAATGCAGATACGATACCAAATTTGCTTTTTGCTTTGCTATATATATATATATATATATATATATATATATATATATATATATATATATATATATATATATCATTTCTCGAGAAATCTTTTATTCATTTCATATAAATATTTTAATATATGTACATAGATGTTAGTCACTGTCCAGCTAATATGTCTGCATTCATAGCGTATTTATGTAACTAAGTTGTCTTCTTAACAAATTGTAGCTTCATAATTAAATACCATTGGGCACTGAAATTCATAAAAATGTAATGATTGATAGAAGAAAAAGAAAAGCAATGAGTCAATTCGGCCTTTAATTTATTTTCCGTACGATTACAAAACACTATTCAATATTCCAGCAATTCAGATCATATTAAAAGGCAATATAAATTCATCTAATGTGTGTTTCAAAACCAAAATTGCTTGTCATTAGCAAGGCTAAAATGTCACAGAACAATGCGAGTTGTACGCTTGTCGCCGGTCGAAGGCCGCACGTGATCGCTTTTCTTCTGATGCTACGTTGAAAAGTGTAGATTAAAATTTTGTATATATATAATACTTATTGGCTCAATACTTATCGGTACAGTAGCCAAATATTAAGTGAGCTCTGATCAATAAGTCAGATTTCGCTAGTTCGATTTTTGTATCGGATGAGAGTAAAAACTACTCTTAAAAATGCCAAAGACTATAAACTCGTAGGTTGTTATTAGGCATCTAAAGATATACCTGAGCAAAACAAAAGTAAGTTGCTAGTATGAAATATATATATTATATATGCATAAATAATAAAATTCTAACGAAATAATGTTAATGGGATGTATGTTTGCAATTATACACAGTTATATATTAGGAAGCTACACACCGTTGTTATATGAATTCCTTATTACTGTAATTGCAATTAACTGCTAAAGTTTACATAAAGCTTAAGTTAACAAGTAAACGGTTTCCTTTAAAACAATTATCTGTTTTGTGGCTCTTAGATAGGTTTTTAATTATTATTATTTTTTTATTTTAGTTGATAATTTTAATTTCCTAGTATAAAATTATTAAACATAGAAGATAAAAGATGATGAACAAAAACACAAAAGCAGTCTTTGAATTATAAAATATGTCTTTTGATCATATCTGTTAAGTTATACAAATAAATAAATTTGAATTATCTATTTGTAACTTCAAAATAACAGCTTTTAATAGACTTTGTCAGTCTGTTTGTCTGTCTGTTTGTTTCGCCTAATTTCAGAAACAGTTTGACCGATTTTGACGGGGCTTTCACTGGCAGGTAGCTGTTGTTTTAGAAAATGAATTGAAAATTATAAATAAGTAATATTTTACTAGGTTACCATCTATCACATACATATGTGTCCATGTCCATCTTTTTGAAGTTGGATAAATGAACAGGTCGATATAATTATTTATTTTACATCTTTCGTGTAAGTATAACTACTAAATTCAACCATATGATACGGCATAACAGTCGATTTTCAATAAAAACCATTTCAATATTGAATTGGCCATTAAGTCGATGAGTCTATAAAACATTTGACTCTAACGACGGCTTAACTTCTTATCATATAATAAATGCTAAATAACTCTTATGCCACTTATAATTTACTACTTTATAGCTTTACCATATATGTAATAGTAACTTAGGTTATAAGTTTATAGTAGTATATTTTTTTTCTCTCGACTAGTTTGTTTGGACAACACGTAAAACTTACTAAACTGATTTATTTAAATAATTGTGAGTATAAGTAAATTTTAACGGTTAGTATGGAATAGGTAGACTGTATAGTATATATTATATGATGTATGAGCTTTCCTCAATAAACGGGCTATCTAATGCAAAAAGAATTTTTCAAATCGGATCTGTAGTTTATGAGATTAGAGCATTCAAACAAACAAACTCTGCCTCTTTATAATACTAAGTATAGATTTGAATGTGTAATTGTGAATTAGATTTAAAAAATTATGATTTGTAGTTATTATAGATATATTATCTTACTTTCTACGTAACATATGACAAGTTTCTAAGACATATTATGTCTCAGAAAAGCAAGGGCGAGTCGTTAAGCTGAAAGCTAAGAGAACACTAAGGATTAATGAATAGCAAAATATTATTTAGTGTCCCCATTTTGCGTGCAATACTATGCTGATTCAACACGGCCATAATAAAGAGGCGAGAGGCTATTACAAAATGATGAGTGTTCACTTTCGTTCAGCCAATCAGAGGTAAAGCACGTGTCTAGGGTCAGAGGTGAGCTTGCGCCTCGGGCTGACTCAGGGAGCGCTTGCTTGTCTTTTGTTAAAAACAGT
Organism: Argynnis bischoffii washingtonia; assembly: GCA_033884665.1. Taxonomy (NCBI): domain Eukaryota; kingdom Metazoa; phylum Arthropoda; class Insecta; order Lepidoptera; family Nymphalidae; genus Argynnis; species Argynnis bischoffii. The sequence continues at coordinate 8,373,537 of CM066624.1, read as the reverse complement.
GATGAAACCAAATAGCGAAAATATAAAATTAAAACTCGTATCTGTTAAAATGCTTCATACTATTTTAGTAGAGACATACATTCACTTAGTTAGGGTGCGTGTCGTCAAACGATTGTAAATTTTATTTTCTAAGTTATAGCAAGTACATATATATATATATATATATATATATATATATATATATATATATATATATGCACTAAATTTCATCTAAATCCGTAAAGCTTTGAAGCAGTAATAAACGTATACACATACAAATATTCGCATTTCTAATACATTTTGTGTATTGTAATTAAGGTACAGTAACTTAACTAACTTTATTCTTTTTAGTACGTCGATATGCCTTACTTTTGCTTCTAAACGATATACTTGTTGTTAATACAAAAAATCAGTTTTAGTACACTGTAATAGTAGTCCATTTGTATATAAAAAACTTTAAATAAAGTAAATATACTATGAAACTACCACTTCACAGAAATATCACACTAAATAAACTCGAATAGCTATGTGACAAGCGTTATCATTATCCAATAAAACAATTGACAAGAAGTCAATTTAACACCAATCTACACTTTTAGTGTACGTGGGCTGAACAGATAGCTTGCTAGGTATAATGAAAACCGAAATACCTATGATCTCCATCGTGCTAAATTATTAGCGATAACAGCGATACTTGTTGTTGAAAATTGATTATTATAATTTATATAGAGGGCATAGGCGTTAGGTTCTAATCGTTTAATTGTCAACGTCTCGACATAAATTGGCAGCTAAGATTGTTAAGCAAACCATGAATTGTAATCTTAAAACGAATTCCTTACTTCCTAATACATGTTCTATGCTTCCTTTCATTTGAGAATAATGGTTAAAAGACCCTAATTCAATCAGGCTCGAGTTCTAAAGATAGCTGTATCTAGCATGTCACAAAAGGGGCGCGTCGGCCAATAAATCGGCGCGGGCGCAAGCTCGGCGTGAAAGATGAAGTGCCCGTTTAACATACAATGACTCTGCACAAAGTTGCAACAGAACTAAACTCAGGGCAGCTCTAGAATTAGGTCTGTTTAAACACAGCCTAGTACTGGCGCAACTACTGAACCACACTCGTCTAAGCTGTGCAAAAGGTCACAGATAAACTACATCTTGTCCTGACATTTGATGTTATCGTAATATAAAAATCGTTAGTTGCACACATTTAAAAAAAATACTTGCATTAAAAGCGTTGCAGAACGGCAATAAATTAAATTTTCAGATTAAAAGATAACCTTAACGTTGTTGAATACACAAAATTATTGCTAGGAAGTCGTTTTAGCCAAGTCATTTATTCACACTTATGTCTTTTACTCGAGTTTCGCAAGACTTGCCCATAAAATAAAACCATTTTGCATATTATTTCTTAAAACGTAATGACTTCCTAGACGTTATTTGTCGTCCTCCTTTGAAGCAGCCTCAAAGAGTGCATAAAAATTAGATTATTGCGCTGGTTTTATTAAAACAAAAAAAAACTTATCAGAGTTTAATAAATTTCGAACGCAGCATAAAATTAGCCTGAACCAACTAACGAGTCTGGGTGTGTCCTCTGCACCAAATAACGCGATCATAATTGTGGGTGCAGTTATGCGCAGCAGGTCCAAATCGGCCAAAGATGAATGAATGTCCAGACATACTTGTCCTACGTCGACTGATCGTATTGAAATAAGTCTATTCACATAAACGATGAATGCATCGTTTATTCATAGTGTAATCGCACGTGGGCCTCGCAAATGTCGTATTTAATATTATTGGCTAATAATAAACTATGAAATACTTAAGCTTACAATCCTCTTACACTTAGACAAAACAAACAAAATGATAGTCGAAAACAAAATTAATATCAGTCATGAATTAAAAGATTAACCATTTATCGAAACAATTATAGTTATCAAAACATCAACCTTGGGATTCTGAATTAAAAGACACTAGCACGAGTTTGGCTACAATAATAGCAGTATTGTTGCACCGTGGCCGTGCGCTCTAGATACGTTTACGAGGTAATTGCATGCGAAAAACGAAAATGCCTCCATTGTATTAATTAGCAGGCATGTATGTTACGACACGTGTTTTTATTATTCATTACAACATGAAAAGATCTTATATATAGTAAATATTCAAATAACTTTTGTGGTTATAGATACTTGTACTACATAAGTCGATTAAAGTCGTTGACTCCTTTCATTGAATGTCAAGTAAACAACGGCATTTTGGATCAGCTTACGTGACAGTTGCGATATCTATATCTAACTTATTAGAATTAATAACTATTATAACGCTAGGTTACTTAATTTGGGCACATTGTATAATTTAAATATAATTGCCTCGAACGAGATTCGAACCCATCACATTACCATGTACAGACTGACGTTGCCAACAGCCGTCAACCAACACAAGTGATTTGTCAAAGCTCTCGCATATTAAATTGATGCACAATCCAAACTAGAAATAGAAAAGGAATGCCATTCTACAATCGTAGTTATGTAAAGGTATCGAATACAAATGGGCTGCAGCGAGCACCATCTGATAGGGGATAGTAAGATAGATACAGATTACATCTTTACATTTTAAGTTTATTGTAAGTAGCTTCACTTGCTTAATACAATCGTGATATGCAAGTGATTTAGATAAACGATAAATAAGACATCAGATAATTCAACTTTTATTTTTTCTTTAATTATTTTCTCTACTTCTAAAGGTAGTTTTTCTCTGTTTTATTTTATTAGCTATGTATGTTTAGTTTTGAAGATGAATTATTCTAAATATTATAATCCTAACATTAGTATAACTTTGGCTCAGTTTGTAGTGACCCTAATTGCTGTACCAGCGGTCGCGGGTTCGAGTCCCGCTAGGGGCATTCATTTGTGTGATGAGCACGAATGTTTATACTCTAGTCATGGGTGTTTATTTTTATAATATGTATGTATTTAAAGTTATATGTGTGTAGTGTATCAACTATCTGGTATCCATAACACAGGCCTTGTAGCTACCATGGAACTAGATGGTGCTGTGTGTTAATGTCCCAACATATTTATTTATAACTGTGTTTTAAAACGGTTTGACAATTTAAGATTATTTAAATTATGACATTAATGTGTATAGGTACGAGTAAGTCCGTGGCGTGTGTCCGCTTTGTCTTGCGTCAACCACATCATTCTAAGCTGAATAGTGCAAAATATAGTACATTAACACTAATTTATGTGCTATTACTATCATACTTGTCTTCTTTACAGCTTCTTTTGTTTAAATAAACACTAAATTCTGTGCAGTTATAACTTGAGGTTAAGATATTAATGTCAAACATTTCACTTTACGATCGATATAAAAGATATGACAAAAAATATTTAACCAGATTTCAAAAATTAAATGATCACGTCTGTGTTTTATGTTTTTGCTGAATTATACTTATGAGTGTTTTATTATAATATTCATTTTAATCATATCGACATCATATACTAAAGCAGCCAAATTAATATTCTTATCAGCGATTGTATCCGATACGTGGCTTTCGGAACGTTTCTAAGTACTCGTGATACCATCAGCTGCGCGTGTGCAAGGCATCTGCTCATCCGACCATACTTTATCTAAAGCCTTATAAATAAACAAGTTCCAAAGACTAAGCAAGCGAGCTTCTTCATTTTTATCGTCCATAATTACCTATTCGAATTATCCTAATGGAATCGATTCGATATCGATCATTTGCAAGGACAGCCATTAACCTCAATCCCTTAAGGATGTAATTGACCTTCGACGATATGTATTGTGATATTGATTATTACTTTCGATTCGATACAAACACGTCGATCGCGTCTTCGATTATGTCAACTTTGACGAGCACATACAAAGAGCGAGGTTGTTACATGTTCCAGTTTTAATCTTATTTAATCTTCTTTGCTTTGACTAACTATTACTTAAAAATATTAAGTTTAATTAATTACATATATGTATAATATTATTGTCTTCCTTTTTTTTCTAGTAATGTTTCCATGGTAATAACATAGTTATACGACATTTTACATTCTACGATTTATCTTAATCATATTGAATTACATAATGAGTGTGGATACTCAGGTGAACCGTAACACGTTCGAACCCTGGACCTACGTCTCAGTAGTCTGTGCTGATATAATTATTGAGCAACTACACTAATTTCGTTATTTAAAATAAGTAAAAATGAATTTAAGTTACACAATGAAACTTGTATTGTTATTCAATTTTATAATAGTTTGTTATTGACCCAAAGAATTATTGGAATTAATAAGATCATTTGTGAGTCATCGGCAGGGGTCCTCTTGCTTCAATCATGATCAATGGCAACGATTCAGCCCTCGTTATCAAGTGATCATGTCGAAAGCAAGGTTAGAGGGAGCGGTCAAGGGATGCCTTCACCTCAACTCGATGACTCAAACCATTCGCATTGTTACCAATATTGATATTTAACTTGCAACATTTTTCATTAATTGTGACTTAATTCGTTTCGAAATACATTTAACAAAAGCGTTTGATGGCTAATCATGATTTTATATATCTAATATAATAATAGCTGCAATAGTATTATAAAAAAGTAACATTTTGAATTGGAGGTAAAACTTTTGATTTGCTTTGTTGAGATAAACTGCTGATGTGTTTCTAAAAATTCTTTCTTTGATACAAAGCTATAATATCTATAAGTGAAATAGGATACTTATTATATAGCTCTGATTTCTGGTAGATATTAGTATCGCAAGTAGTTATTGTAGAATGTGCGTGGTGTAATTTGGTGCGAAGCGAAGGCAAATTGCTTCAAGTATATCTTGAAGCTTTTTAGCTTTACTATTATTTATTTCTACAATTTGAATTTAAACTCCATTCTACTAGATACTATTTAAAATAATTACAAACTCTATTATAAATTTTAAAAATAACATTTAAGACAAAAAGATATTGAGAATATAGATTTAAAAAGCTTTTTGAAGTTTTCTTATCCACGCCCTTTAATTTATAGTATAGATTTGCCCTTGTAATATTCTTCTTGACGTCTTTTGTGACGCATGACAGGATCGCATTCGCTTTCGATGGGCAGTTACACGTTATCTGATCGTTTCGTAACCGATAGCTATGTAACGCACATCTCAATAGTTATTTAGGTGGCCTTGTTTAGAACAATTTATGATTTGTATTTGAACACCTGATAAGGTATCTAGTAAATGATTACTATCAAATTTTAATTGAATTGAATAATTGAAAAATGTTGATTAGTATTGCGTTTTAATTTGATATAAAAATATTTCTTCGTTAAATAACATGACTAAATGTTTTGTACAGTTAGTTATACATTTTAATTAAAATGAAATTATAGTAACTATATATTAAACGATTAAGAATCTTGCAATAAGTGATAGCGACATAAATAAATAAATTAAATTTTCTCCTCATATTTTATAAAAAATATATCTGTATATAGGGTAAGGCCTAAATAAAAAGTACTACTTTAAAAGGATTTCCCAACAATACTACATTTCTAATGGTTTGAGCTATAGAAGGTGTGTAAGTGAAACGAGAACATGTTTTTGTTTTAATAATATTTTATAGAGACTTCATGGCCGAAGCCTGATCAGCTTTCTGGTCCAGATTATTTTAAGACTACGTATACACTATCATATTTTATGCGTTCTGCTCATATTACATCATAATTTATGGCTTCTTTGGTTAATTATAAATAAAAAAATAATCTTAAATCGTGAATCCATTCGAAAAACTACAGAAAGCTTTAAGTTTATATTAATTGTAGTTCAACTATAAATAATAATATATAAAACTCGAACATTAATTAATTTCTTTATTTGATGTTAAATTAATCACTGTAAATGAGATCTCACAATGTCATATCATAATGCCATGTTTTAAACAAAAAGAGCAATAGAGTGAGTTTCTTTCGAGATGCCGCGCACAGGCGTGGTGTAGTGGCAGCTACAACTACGGTTCAGTATAAATAACTAGTACCATATTAAGACATTTCCAGGAAATATGCGATAAACGAAATTTTTGTTCAGGTTTTGCCGCAACGTTTACGGATATCAGTGTACCCATGGTCTAAAACTGAAGTCAGTATTCAATTTCTCTGGACACTTAAGGCGTGGTCATATTAGCAGTTATAGCAAAGACATAAGCCGTTACCTTACCTATAACAGAAGTAACTGCGACATTTGAAATTATCTTATTAATATCATATTTAATCCATACTTTTCTAGTAGATACAAAATCTGTGTAGATGGATTTTGATGAGAATGTGCTTAATAGTTTTTCTATCAAAATAATTTCATTTACAATCAATAGCAAAAATTAAGATACGTTATTATTACTATTTAAGAATACAAAAAAAACTTACCCGAGTGAAAATGTTCACTATAGTTATAAATATAAAAATTAAATATTTGCTCATTTTTGAACGACATCACAAGGCAAGTCATAAAGCCTACTAATCATAGCGTGCTTTGCTTATATGACTGAACTTCATACATTATATTGATGAGCCTACAAAAAATTACAACATATTTATTGTTTTTATTGTTTATGACGACACGTTTGGCTCAGTGTGTAGTGACCCTACTTGCTGTGCCAGCGGTCGCGGGTTCGAGTCCCGCTGGGGGCATTCATTTGTGTGAGCGCGAATGTTTGTACTCCAGTCATGGGTGTTTATATTTATAATATGTATGTATTTAAAGTTATATATGTAGTGTATTGTGAAGAAAACCACCAGCGTACACTTCAAACGTATAATAATTATTGATTTACATATAAGAATTACAACACACTGCATATATCACTGCTTTATACTAGAATTTACACAACACTGTTTCAGCATAATTACACAGTAACTCTTCCTGAACAAGAATGAATCCCAATCATAGAAAGCACTCCTTATATATTAGTTTTAATTTCCATCAACCCACCTTTTTAATAATTTTAATGTAACTTCAACTACTTCCGGCGTAATCTTTAAATCATAGTAATCAATTAATGTATTTAATTTATAAAAGCATACTTAAAATATAAAACATAATTTCATTGAAACTTTAGTTAATTACAAGAAATATAGGTAACTTTAAATATGTCTAACAATATTAGCACTAAAATTAATGAATCATAACAGTATCAACTATCTAGTATCCATAACACAAGTACACTACTACTAGATGGTGCTGTGTGTTAATGTCCCAACATATTTATTTATTTTATTTAAATATTTTAGTTTTGTGTTACGTTTGTTAATTACGGCAAATCTTGAATTATATCGAAACACAAACTGCCTCTTAATAAAAATCACATCACCACCGTATCGGAACGTGGTTAAATATTTAAATCCTTAGATATATCTGAAGTCGTGCAATTGTAATTAAGCTGCACAAAAACCATGCGTATTTAAATAGGAAAACCAATTTAAATAGACATTTTCATGTTTGTCATAAATATGCAGTTAGTTACGGGAAGGCGGGAGCGACCACCCACGTTCACTTTTTGCGTATGGAAGCTGTTTAAGATATGTATATTTATTTTATAACATACTAGCGACGTACCCTGGCATTGTCTAGATGTAAAGTAAAAAATATACACACATACAGACATGATATGCGTATATGTATATATTTATATACAAAATCTAAAAAGTAATACTTCATCGCAGTTAGTGTTATGTGTGATATGAATCCACGACCAGTTGACGTAGATTTAATATTATTTAATTCTTCTTGCAGATTTGTACTATTGGCATAATTAAGAATTCATTATTTAATTTTTGACCGGTATAATCTAATAAAACATTATAAAACATCGTAACAATTTAAACCATAATTAATTGTCATACAATCCATCAATCATACAACAAATCAATAAAAAAAAATTATTATAAAGATAATACGTAACAAATTATGAAAATTTATGGTCCGCATAAACTTTTTTGCAGCAATTTCATTAATTTTTATAATAACATATATATTTATTTATATTAATTGGGCTTTTTATTCTTAATTTGTTGTGATTTATGGCTCTTGTTAAAATTTTGTTGGTTGTTGTTTGACGTTTACAAAGTGAATGATTGTTTGCACTACTGTATTTAATTAGCGTGGAATGGTGTACTTTTACGGCAGTAATTTCCTTGATTTTATTGCAAGCAACCAAAGAAAATAATTTCAGACTACATTAAGTAATACAAACGAATACTGTTTCTAATTTATTTTCTGCTGAAGGCAGATGTTATTAAATGTCTATTAATTATTATGAAATAACCCTATACGGCCATGTTATTATTGTTTAACTAGCTTATATCTAAGGCCACACACGTGTCTATGTTTTTCTTTAATTCACATTCATTATATCTGGTCCCAGACCAATAGTAATTTGAAAAGTACAAGTAGTTAAAAACTGTGTCTTTGGATTTACTAAACATATTAATAAAATAGAAAATACTATGAATAGAGTAGGCAAACAGACTTTCTCAATAACAACAAACAAGTGCAAAATAGCAAGTTATAGATACAGACAAATTGCAATAATTGCAAATTGCAGATAATTTGCAAATTTATGTATGAGTGCTTACTGCTTAGTCAATCTGATAATAATTTGCTAAGATTAATTGAAACACTATAAAAAAAAATGGAAACGAACTTAATGAATGACACTTCAAAGACCGGAACTAATAATTAATCCAGAATTCATACATTAACCATTAATTACTTAGGTGTCACAAGCTTTAATAGAACTTGTATCACAACCTGATATTTAGTACATTTTTTTGAATAGTACATATATTATTTCTTTAAGAGTTGTGGTTTTCTAACGCCCTAGTTTCCTTCAGCAACTTTGTCATTTTGTTGTTAACAATCCCAATTTTTTTAGCAGTCCGACAGGAACGACTTCGTACACCGGGATAGAAAATATTTTTCTGCCAAAAAATTTCAAATCAAGAAAAACATTGATAGGATACTCTCTAGGCTTGTGAGCTGTGTCTCTAACAATTACTTACAAATTACAACAGTTGTCATTGCTCTTATTACAACCTTGCGATTTAACATATAAAATATTATTTAATAAATATATGATTTCATTTCGTTCATAAGAATCACTAACTATATTTAATGAAGAAAATCCATATTGATATAATAAAAATACGACATAATATTACAACACTTAATTTAAATACAAAAGAGGTCAATAAGGTCTTACATATATTATTTAAGGGTTAAAACATTTTTTCTCAAATTGTTGTCACACATTTGCACACGTAGCGCTATAAAGCTACCTCGAAATTAATTCTCACGGATCGCACACTTAAGATGCGCTAAGACCAGTTATTATAAATAATTTCATTGTATTTTAGGACTTACGACTGTGTATAAAAGTTTCAAAATTATTTTTCCGCACAGTTACTTTAATACCTCGAACATGTCGAATCAGCTGTCAATTCTCACGGAGCTTTAGTGGGATTGATCGTGAGCGTGACTTAATTAATATTATTACTATTTAGATTAAAATTAACTACGAATTGTTCTGCTACCAAAAATATACCAATATTCTTTAATATATGGGACATACGAGATTTAAAAAATTATCACTATTAACTATAATTATTGTTTTATTTTTGTTTTTCTACAAACTATATTGCTCACACTCCTTCCCTCTTACAGTTTATCAATTCCAACACCTTAAGGTTGCAGGAAAAGATCGCTATTTTAGTGATAAGGCCGCCTCTTCTACATAGCTCTAGTTATATTTTTCGTGGTACTAATTTTTTGTGGGTGTACAATAAAGAGTTTTTATTATACATACAAATACATGGTTAGGCAAATAATAAAAAGAAAAATGTTTTCTTTAAATATTACGACCAATACGCCATATAAAATAATACATCATTAATACAATTTTCTTCTAAAACACTAATCACAAAATGAAAGAAACAATTAGTATGTAAATAGTATCAATGCTAATTAACGCAACATTGAATAAAAACACCAGAAGCAATCTATCATACACGCGTAATGACAGCGGTTGACATTACGTAACACACCAAGAAACTTAATGGAATAATTCAGATCTTTATCTTAATTAAAACTATACTAAACGCAATTAATATAATGTCAAAATGTTATTAAGCTTAATACATATTATAGTTAATTACAATAAAAAAAAATAACAAGTAAGGTACTATTTTCTATTTCTTCCAAATTATATATCTAATGTTGTAGGTAGATGCCATATGTAAAAACTATATAACAACTTCAGAGATGTCTAAAACCTTAATCTCTCTCGTGATCATGATGTAAAACTTTAAAAATGACGGGAACCAAAAACTAAAATAAATTTGCGAAAAAAATCGAAAAGATAGTTTGTTATAAGTATTTAGAATGTCAAATATTTACATAAATCTATGAAATTAATTAAGCGAAATTATTATTGACAATGATATCATAACCCGTAATTTTCTTAAACGTTTGCACGCTAATTGAAAGCTTATCACAATGTATAACAGCACTTTATATTAATCGCTACTGATATGCCACTTAAAAGCTCGGCAGCTTTTAAGTGACAAAATACAAAGTGATTTATCTTTTGCACTTTTAAGCACTTTCTATACACGAGTGAAAGCCTAAAATCGAAGTACATCAACCGTGAATCTTCTTACACTCGACGTAACGTGAAGCGGCCATTAAAATTATCTTTGCGACAACGTCCACTCTAATCTGTTAAGTAGAGGCCTTTGAACAAGCAATATATAGAAATTACATGCAAGACTATTTTTAATTTTATGATGGCTTAGTGTTTTAGAAAGCTTTAATGACATAGGCTTTCGATAAGATTTCATTCTACAATCGTTGAAGGATTAAAATTTAAAAAATTATATTGATTTTACGAATTTAGTCGTTATGTCTAGAATCTTAATTTGTTAGCCCCTGATTAGGTATTCAAATAGTATTATTTATTGAATTTTTAAGAAATAAGAAGACAATAATATAATAAAGAACCTATCTTAATATTTAATTATGAGATGAACAAGTGTTCATGTATCACTTCTACCTCATCCTATGTAAGGTACGAGTATGTACAGTAAATAAACCAGCTTCTTTGATGTCACCGACCCTATTTAATTTAAGCTTCTCAACTCATTTGGGCACCCAATTAAGTGCGAAATATATCGCAACCACAGTAAGAGTTTCATCAAAATTTTTCGTTTCAATTGTTGCCTTTTTTCCTCCGACAATGATATACCTTTTAACATTTCTTCTCTCTGAATTCATATACAAGTTTTAAATTATTATAGCATAATTTTTCATCGCTTTTTAACAAAACAAGTTTAAAGTCACTCAAATTAAAAATTAAAACATCAAATGAGTAATGCAGATTGCAACCGTACTAGTTTAAAAGTTATTCGATATTTATCTTGGTACTATCATCTATCTTGTATTCGTTTCATCACCGGTCGACTCCTTGCTTCATACTAATATCTCATTCACGCATGCGTCACTCTTGTTACTATCGCTAATATCAGTTTTAGATCACGTTTGATCTTCTGACCCTTGATTTCGGCTACCGTAGGCACGAATTTTTTATTCGATCATATAAATATATACTTTCCTACATTAACATTAAGTTGATTTTCATTTGAATAACGCAGAGTGACGGAACCTTTAATGTTTTTTGATTTACTAACCGAGACGAAATAAAATAATCTTGTTATAAGAACTATTTAAATAATGATTATACAAATAGAAGATAATCCATACGTACATGTGATAAAATGGTAATTTATTACCATACTAGTTAATGAAGTCTTTTACTTCTATTTATTCCATGACGCGTGTTGTTTTTAACTTGAGTTGCACTAATATCCATACTATTATTATAAATACGAAAGTAACTGTCTGTCTGCCTGTTACCTTTTCACGCTTAAACCGCTGAACCGATTTAGATGAAATTTGGTATTAAGATAGTTTGAGACTGGAAAGGACATAGGACAGTTTTATGCCGGAAATCATCCTTTAAGGGGGTGAAAAGAAGGTAGAAGTTTGTATGGGGAATCAATCGTTTCTCAAGTGAGGGATATAAAACTCATTATACCTATGTATATACATAAATTATACATTATATATAGTCTACTTATTCCATACTAACCGTTAAAACGTACCCAGGGACGAACAAGCAAATCGAGGGTAAGTCGTTAGTATTGTATAATAGCAATTGTTGAAGTATATAAATATTCTTAATTAAGGACTCTTTCTTAATTCGAGTACGTCTGTATGCCGAATATGGTACGGAATGCGGTAGTATACTGTTAAAATCTGGTTATATTTTTATATAATATATAGATTATGTTGCTTTTGAATGATTTTGAGCTCTAAGGCTGAAAGAATTATTCGGTTCAGCAGCTTGAGAGCTTATCGTTTACAAATAAACAAACAGAAATCTTTCTTATTTGTAATAATATAATAGATAATAGATGTTAATAACTAAAGCGGTTACCATTTCATACATGACGTTTTTGTAAATTGTATAGTTAAATATGTAGGTAAACTTAGAACGCTGTCATTGCGCAATACAGCTTTCAATAGCACTGGAACTAGAACTTAACCATATACTTTAAAAGTATAAGTAAAGACTACATATGAAACTAAGCGAATCTTTTTCTAATAACATTATAAACTATTTTCGTCTGCGACTTTCCCTACCCTTGATTTTTCTTAATGACAATTATCTATAAATGAAGGTGACTTCAGTATTATTTCTTAGAGTACAGAATAACCCCTACATACTAACAAACAAGTTTTACTTTTTTAATGATTTTAACTTAAAAAAATGTAAAAATAATATAACGTCATTATTTTTACATACATAAGTATTTTTGTCAATTACTACATTTTCTTATTTTTGTTGGAGATAAAAGCCATACCACTATTGTAAAGTTTAAATGTGGAGTATGTTAAAAAACTTTATTTTGCTATGTTCAATTTGGATGAAATTTAGATGACCTGGAGTAATGCATAGGTTCTTTCAGTACTAAAATTAGCCAAAAGGTGCCGCTACCTGCAATTAATATTTTACATAATATAAAAGACACCGAGCGAAATACGAGCATGTCGCTAGTAAAAACTATAAGTACTATTTTTAACAATATCAGCCAAAATCACAATCAAAGTAATTATTATATGTACCTTCACGTTCATTAAATCCGATCTTTTCGATCGAGATTTCGCAATAAAAATGAAAGCCATTAAGCTAATGAATGGCGAATATGGGGCAACATCCTGCGTACGTAGGAAGTCAGACCAGTTTCTGACTAAAGCCGTGATGAGTCGTGTGATGCGTGCTCGAAACTCGTGCACACCGACATATATTTTATTTCGATAGTTATAACAAAATTTATCGTAAATGTAATTAAAATTACAAGTTAATTAGATTATTTTATTTTGTTTCGTTTCATATCGTATAGTATACTACAGCATACAAAAGCTCAATTTTTTTTTATTCGGGCTTTAGACGTTGTTATTTTTAAATAATAGTAATTCCATCAATTATGGCCTAGAATATACATCGTATGCACACTTTACTTTTTACTAACGACTCACCCTCGCTTCGCTCGGATGTGAAATAGGTAATCTATATATTATTATTGTTTTTCCAATTTGACGCATTGTTGTAGATGGTAGTGATTTCCATACAATAAATAAATGGTTCTGAACTTTTCGATTTTCCAGCTGTTCTAATGGGTTTTTTTTTATTATTTTTTTTACTTAATCCACCCCTGCCACATCCTCAACAAAACAAAAAAAAGAATTATTCAAATAGCCGTTTTTGAGTTTTAGCGAGACTAACAAACAGCAATTGATTTTTATCTATAGATGACTTTATTTCATAAAGTTACTAAGTACGCTTGCACCCGTGGCTTCATGTTGTATGTACGTCGACCAAAATGAGGTATGCAAGGGATAATCAGGGACGGAAAATTTCTCGACTAGTTAACAAAAATTAGATTTCAACAGATACATTCAGATAGTATACTACTAGTATACTAATAAATTGAGAGACATAATTATTATGGTTTATTTTTCGTGAATTTTATTATGTTCTAAGTGTTTGTACAAGAGCTAAAGAATTTAACTTATTTAACATAGGTATTTAAAATAATTCAGTCGTGTCTAGATTTATCGTGGGAATACCTACGTGTTTGCCAGACAGTTATTTATTTAACGTCTACGCGTCCAATATAATAAGCGCACATACTAGTCCAACATGCGTTCAAACAGTATGAAATAAATATTATGTACTGTTTTATTACATATAATTATTACAAAGTAAAATTGTTTTAACACGTACTATATTAAAAGTTAAGAGTTACGGTATTATATCATAACTCTCCATTAAAATAGTTTTAATGAAATTACAAATAATTGAAAGAACTCAAATTTTCATTTTTATTTTAAAATGTAACTTATCATCCTAATTAGTTTATACGAATTATTATTTTAAGGTTCAAATATAATTTGCTATAATTATGATTCGAAGAAACAGAGTATGCATACGCCCTAACCCTATGGCGCTCTGCAAAGTGCAAGGGCAACATTAATGCACACCAGCACTTAAATGCGTTAAGGTCAACCTACATTGTAAACTTATTTGCAATAAACTGACATTTTTATATTATTCTGAAAATTAATTTCCCTTTTGGAAACTTTATAAGATGAGTTCTTTCGTAATGTAGCGCTTATTACCCCAGTATGAGTCGACAGCTACATCACATTAAGACCACATAAATTAGATAATAGTACCTGGGCGACCGAGCTTCGCTCGGAGTTCTTGAAAGATTGTATATTTTACATTAAGTGACTAAGTGTTACTGAGAAAGTTGTATAGATGTCGCGATAAGAACAATTTTCTTTTTAATTTGGCTTAAAAATAATTTTACATTAAGTGACTAAGTGTTACTGAGACAGTTGTATAGATGTCGCCATAAGAATAATTTTCTTTTTAATTTGGCTTAAAAATAATTTTACATTAAGTGACTAAGTGTTACTGAGACAATTGTATAGATGTCGCTATTAAATTTTGCGTAGAATAATGCATAAGAAAAACGCATGAAAACTCGAAAACACGCGTTTTCCCAGACATGTGACTAATCTAGATCAATTTTTCGCCCCCGAAAGCCCCCATATACAAAATTTCAGCAAAATCGTTAGAGCCGTTTCCGAGATCGCTGGTATAAATAAATAAATAAATAAATAAATATACAAGAATTGCTCGTTTAAATATATAAGATTATATCATACAAATGTCATATTAAATGAATCATCGGAAGAATATTTAAACATTTTTATTTTGACATTTTGAAACTATAAAATCTGTTTTAATTATATTTATTTTAATCTTATACAGCTACTGTATTGATAATAAGTGGTATTTTATTACTATAAGTAATATGTGTATGAGTATATAAATATTTTATTTGTAATATAATAAGTTAATAACTTATACAAAATGTGGTCTGTAACTGATTAATATAAAACAATTATTCTATAAAAACTTTTACGTAGTTAAAAATTACTTATCTTTGCGGAAAATCGATAGAAAGCTCAGGTATCAATCTCTTTTTGAGTCATATGAAATAAATAAAATTTTAAATTCCTAAAAGCAGCATAAACTTTTATTGGGAAATTCCAATAGAAAGAAAAGGAAGTAATGATAAAATCTTTTTATTATTTTCTAGTAAGCTCACAACAGTGTTTTTACTTTGACAAAGTTGCTTAACTAAGTATTACGAAAGCTCTTAAATTGAGTTAGCGAAATATACAATTCGATTAATATTTTACCAAAGTACTGTAAATCATACTTGTTATTGTATATTCCACGTGCTTACTTTATCATGTATAAATCACTAATGAAAACAAATTATTCATGCGCATAGTAAGAACTCTGATCGTGAGTTAAACCCTTATTTCTTGAGTATTTACATGTCGATTTACTATTTAGCGGATTCCGTTGGTATGTTATGAAATAGACTGCTGAATAACTTTAAGGGCTACCACCATATTATATGGCATGTCCCAATTTTAATATCACATTATAACTTTTAGAAGCGAAATTTTTTATCATATTTACATAATAGAAATACATAATAGAAATATAGGAGAAATTAATGGTAGAGCAAAAGCCGTTAAAGTTATTTTCTTAATATTTAATAATAACAATATTCTTCGTCAATATCTTGCTATATATTTTTAATAGAAAGCATAAGTATTTCGTAATGTGCGCCCTTTACAAGCTTCTTTAGACAGATCGTTTATTTATAATTACCATTTGATATCTGTAAACTAATAATTATAGAGCTATAAAAATAAATGAAGTAATTAATGATTCTATAGAGCATTTTGCTTCCGTTCTTGCACGACCGTACGACCATTATTGCGTCAATAAGCAACGGTAGTTTGAATATACCCAAAGAATTTTCATCTTTGTGTATAAGAAGATAGATATAATTTTGCAATAATTAACTAAGAGATGACGAGAGGAAGTGTCATCAATTTATTAACCTATTTAATGTTCAGTCTTAAATTTTTGGATCTCATTAACTTTTATCAATGGCCCAACTTATATACTAATTATAACCAAAAAGGTTAACGATTATACACTTATATAATAGATAAATAAATATTATTTAATTCTTATAAGAAATAAATGTTAGTTATTATCTATATACAGATAAATAAAATCGAAGTGTCTGTTTGTAATATCAAAATAACAACTTTATACTAAATGCATATGGAACTATATACCTACAGTACTTATAAGAAAAAACAATTTTTAAAATTTTTGTCTGTCTGTCTGTCTGTTTGTTCCGGCTAATCTCTGAAACGGCTGGACCAATTTTAACGGGACTTGCACTGGCAGATAATTGATATTATAAGGAGTAACTTAGGCTACTTATATTTTAGAAAAAGAATTAGGGTTTCGCTCAAAAAAATTAAAACGTACCTAGGAACGCAACCGAACGAAGCGAGGGTAAGTCGCTAGTTTAAATAATATTTTGCTGACAATATCCTAAACTGTAAGTCCAAATGTGAATAATTATCACCAAGGTTTATAGTGCATAGTCACATAAAAAAGAAACTTTGAAACGTCGAGGCGAGTTACTACAACTTCCTTATAACTTATATACGGAAAAATAATGCGAATACGACTGACAATTTCCATGAAATGTGACGATGCTGAGCAATTTGCCTAAGATTAATAATTATAAACTAGAGGTGACATGTAAATGGTTCCATAATTTTACCTATCTTTTATATTTTACTTGTTTTATTGCTAATATTAAATAAGAAAGTGTATTTCTTTGTTTGTTTGTTGACATCCGTTCGTTTAACATTTTAACCAATCGTCAGATGATTTGTTGGTATCTTAATGGTTATAATTGAATACCGAATAAAGGGCGTAGTATAGTAAGGTTGAAATAGTGAACTGGTAGTATATTTACATCTAAGTACATATAGGGGAAAATAGTCTAAAGGACTCGAACCGGTCGCTTACCTTATTTTACAAATTAACACCAAAATATTAATTATAAGTAATAATATGTCTTAGTGTAAAAACTTTCACACTGACATTGACTCTCGATTGGCGTATTATGAACGCATTCCAAATCACGCAAAATTAATTAATTTAATTTTTAAATTTATTAGGCGTCTCTCCCTTAAAGGCGTCTCTCCCGGACTTACCCTATATTATATCATTGTGGTATAGTATGCTTAACTATATTTATTGAACTATAATATAAAGCGAATAAACTTACAAATATTTCTGAATAATTTAGCATACAACAAATAAGATTTATCGATTATCCGTCAATCTCAATACAATTAAAGTCTCCTTCATAAAACTTTCGTAAGAGTCGCTTTCGAAAGTAGTAAAAAAATCAAACGGCCCGAATCACAAAAAGGACCCTTCTCCTCATTTCGTCGATCGTAAATGTTACCGAGTTTCTGCAATTACCTCAGATGATATACATTCTGGTACTTTTACATTTTGTTGTTATTTTATCTAAAGACTACTTTTACTTCTTCTCATGTCACACTTAATTTTATTATGTAAGCTTGTCAGGCTGATATGTTGAAATAATTATATTGCGAGATCTCAAATTGCGAAAATTTTATTAATTTATTATAAACGATAAGCTTACGATTAAGCGGGTAAAGCTTTTGGAGTATGTGGCGTACTATGTACTGTGTAGTGTGTACTGCACGTTAACTAAAAATTAAAGAAAGATTATCTGAATTGAAACTTATTTAAATTTCCATTAATCTCAAATGTAAGTAATGAAAAAAAAAATTTTGTTTATGAAATAAAAAAAATCAAACAAAAACACATATAAGCTCTTTTCGTTTGTTTAATTTTTTTTATCATACTAAAAAATTGCTCTAAATTTTATTAACTCTACTCAAAAGAGGTGAATTTTGTACAATCTCTAGAAATTAACATAAAAGCTCACAGTTAAGTAGGCTTCCTTATCCACACATGTAGTACAGCCTCGAGTAAAAACTACTGCTTAATATGAAAATTGAACCATAATTACTATTACTTATTACGTCAATTATTTCAATAGAAAATGGCCAAGTGTCCAAACAGGCCATCAAGACTGGGAGAGCATTAAAATAATATACGTATGAATTGAGGGCAAAATAAACTACACCAAAATTACTATTTGATTCAAGATGGTACGGCTTAATTATTATTATTTCTAGTCGACCACCGTCAACCAGTTATTTTACATGGACCCACATAATCACTCTTAATTCTTAAAGAATAAGAGCCATGACCAAAAATGCTTTTATCTCATTCCACTATAATTGTAGGCTATATCGTCTACTGTCTATTTAGTATAGGGTTGCCATAACTTTTTATAACTTAATTATATTTCAAGACGTACTCGTATATATTATGTCAAATAAGAAAATCAACGATTTTTCATTGTAATTTATCAGAAAAAAATGATTAATCTCCACGCCTTCTCCACTTTTTTTACTATGAAAATGCTGTATAGTGAATAAGCTGTTTTTAAAACAACGCTTTCTTGTGTGTTAAAAACGAAAAAATCCTTTACATATTGCACTAATATTATAAACGTACTTGGACGTAATTTTTGTAATTTAAATCATTATAAATATTAGCAATCTACATTTATTGTTGTGTCAACCCTAATTGAAGATCATAATATTTGGTATAAATGAGCACTCGATTTTTAACGGCCTTGCTTAGTATATTACATAAGAAGACATGACCAGAAAATTGCTTTTTTTAATGATTTATTGACATATGATGGATAAACAATTTTTTAAGAAGCGATTATCTATCACATAAACTGTTAATTCAATTTATGTACAAATAAAAACTTTTATACTTCAAGTACAAACTAATATACGAAGCGTTTGGCTCAGTTTGTAGTGACCCTACTTGCTGTGCCAGCGATCGCGGGTTCGGTCCCGCTGGGGGCATTCATTTGTGTGATGAGCACGAGTGTTTGTACTCCAGTCATGTTTATATTTATAATATGTATGTATTGAAAGTTACATATGTGAAGTGTATCAACTATCTGGTATCCATAATACAAGCCTCGTAGCTTACCATGGAACTAGATGGTGCTGTATGTTAATGTCCCAATATATACATATATATTCTAATATACTAACAGTATTTCAATGATTTTAGCTTTATCAAATTAACAAATGTTAAACAAAATCATAAATTGTCTTTGTGTTTTTTTTTATTTCTTATTAAGTATTATAGAATAGGTACTTTAAATAAATTGTGAAACTGGCAGAGTCACTCCGGTTTCTTGATGCACGTACCATACATAGGAAATCAAGGGAAAATTTATGATCAATGACCAAATAATTAATCTCCTTTATTTATGTAAATAAAATGAAATAGTTTTGATCGGTAAGCGCATGACTTGATTACGGATCGATTTGGCAATTATGTACCTTAAATATTTTTAATAGTCCAAATAAGGTTTTTAGGGAAAAACTAAAAATTGTCCAGAGCGTGAGGACATTCGGAAAATTAAGATATCCCTTTTTCTATAGAATTTTTATATGAACTCAAAGATCTAATATTTGAACGGTTTTTTTTCAGGTTATCTACTATGCATTAACATAAAAATTACTCAACAACATAACCTAGTACTTATTAGGTTTGTGAGAATATTTGAATTCAATTTCATGGGTATTACGTTAGTGCTCCATCGTATACGGAATATGAATCGTCTTGCCTCACCCTCGCCTTAACCTACATTAATAAAGGTGTATTCGTGTGTTACACCACAATGTCACATCAATCTTCAGTGACAATTAATAATCGCGACTCCCATTGCTTTGTATCGGAATCATCAACTATTGTGTGCGATATGTAACGTATGAGATATACAGATGTAAAGAATAATTAATAATAGATTATAATGTAATAAACATAGACCTGTAATTTAAGACAGTATTTGTTTGTTTGTAATTGAAGCTCTTGAACTGATGTTAAAAATTGAAAAAGTGTACATGAACTCTATTCTTCTTCGTCCGTGGAACTCCTTAATAATTGTTATCTATTTTACTTTAAGTTTTTAGCACTATAAAATTGACATAAAAACATAAAAAATCTAAACCTAAACCCACTGATAAAATTTATTTAATATTTACAAATGAAATAATAAATATAAAAAATCTATTAAATTCTAAATAAAATCTTTAAGAGTTTCGAATCTGTCCAATGTTTTTACTTGCAATCCGTACAGTTCGTGTGTGATAGCCGTATCTATAGCTTTTTTAATAGCCCAACCTATACAACCCGCAAATTGTTTATACCTTTGTTTCTTTTAAACAACGAGATTCATTCAAGCACATACTATATAAAAAATCGGTCTTGTTAAGCAACAGTATCATCATTTGTTATGAAAGGCAGACATTGGATGAATTAAAGTGATTTGTTTTGATGGCATTTTTGTTTGTACATAGTCTGTACTCAATATTACGTGACCCAGTATTCAATCGGTTAGATCGAAAAAGTTATTAGCTAAGGAGAAGATAAATACATATTACTCATCAACAACCCAAAAATTTTGAAAGGTTCTTTCGTAGATAAAGAAATAATTTTTTTTAAGGACATAACATCGATACTACAAGATAATTTAATTTATGATTATTTGTAAACTATCGTTTTAAATTGTCTTTTTATTCAGATTGTTTGATTTTATACTGTAATAATATTTACTTTTAAATTTTAAGATATATAGGTACATATAAAGAAACTGAATTAAATTATAGATATAATTCAAGAACAGTGCCTTATCATTAATGTTGGTATAAATACAAAAAATAATGATTACTGTTATGGGCTACAACGAAAATGTATTTTTACTCAAACAATTAAATTCATTGGTGAATATCGTTAATGGTTTTCGGCTTTACGACATTAAGTATAGGACTAAAATACCAATGTGTCCTTATATTTTGCAATGTAACCGTTTAATTTACGAGTTAATAAAGTTATCTTTTGAATTTCACTTCCATTAAAAGTTAAAAACAACGGCGAAACATTCGTTTATTACCATATATGTTTATTGGCATGACAAATTTTAAACTCTAAATTTATTGTTAACAGCCTATATCGTGGAGGCGTTTTGAACAAAGCTACGAATAGAAAAAATCAAACCACTAATATATAAGTGAAAATTTGTATGTTTGTTACTCCTTCACGGCTGGACGGGTTTGGATGGAATTTCGTAAACAGTAGACTATGACTGTTAATAATAAGCTAAAAGGTACCTACATATATACGTATAATATTCCCACGAGAACCGTAAATTTTTCCGGAATAAAAAGTAGCCTATGTGCTAGTCCATTAAAATCTATTCATTAGTTATTGCGTGAAAGAGTAACAAACATCCATACATCTATACATCCAGATCAATACATAAATACAAGTAATTAACGAGCAATCTGTGTCTACAAATTATCCTGTAAATACTTGAGCGATGAATCAGATACTTAATTATGTTACTCGCCTTTATACGATGACAATACGAGGTTTGTTAATATTTGGCAACAGTTCAAAGATCACGCAATTAATTTCAAAAGTCGATTTCTAGAATCGGATCTGTGCGGATCACGATGCGACTAATTCAATGGTAATTTTGCAATAATATCATAGAATAATTGTCAATACAATATCGAAATATCTGCATCGAAATATTTAGAGGCGCCTGTGAAAAATTACGCAATCAACTTTTTGTTATAAGGTACTCGTACTTTATATCTTCAGATAAAGCAATTATATTTTTTATATATATATTTTAATAAAAACATTGTTAACAATCTATTTTTTGTATTTAAAAATAATATAATGTTGTAAATTTTTTTGCATTATAGGTTTATGTCTGGTTGGAATTATTAATTAATTTTTTCATACATTCTTTAAATAGATTTTAGTTTATAATAATTTAACTATAAATGTATAAATATTTAAATTTGAAATGTAGTATAAAAAACTTGTATTTATACTTGCAACAAATAAATATTTTTTTTATTTATTGAAGTTATACTTCTTTAAGCACGAAGTTAGCTGCATTACTTTTACAAACAGAGAGTTGTAACATACTTTATTTATATACTTAATTTTATTTATATCAAAAGAATTATTTTATTAAAACGTGTGCTTAACTTTGTTTCAGAGTACGAAAAACGCCGCCAAACTGTCTACCGCAAATGAGATTATACCCAGCTTCCACGTCCAAGCGCTAATAGGTAAGTCATAATTATATTACAGTTAAATATGATAATAATGAGATTGGTCGCCGTGGCCGGAATCGGTCAGGAGGACATTATTAATAATAATGTCCTCCTGACCGATTCCGGCCACGTAATCATCAATATTTGAGTAAAATCATCGTAATTGACCCTGAAAATGGTATGCATAGAATATTAATATGTCCTAGAGGACATTAAAACTGCAAACACAAGCAATAATATTTTTATTTACCAATGGTAAAATTTTAAATATATTATAATATATAATAATTATATACCTAGTATGTAAAGAGATCCATTTGTTTTTAAATTTAATTATGACTTTCTTGTTATTTTTCTTATCCAAATAAGAATTTTCATCCTACATAAGTCCTAGATTCGAACCCGCGACATCCAGGTTCACCAGCCAGTGTATATACTCTACTGCAGAAATAAATTCTGAGATCTATATAAGCACGAGTTACGTTTAGAAAGACTTAAGAAATAGATGAATATTTTACAACGCACGGTGCAACTGAAAGCATGTTTAATATAAGATAAAATTAATTCCGTTAATGTAATGTGAGTATAAAGGGCGAGGGCTAAACTTTATAATAGCTTATTATAATAAACGTAGTGGTCTTGCTCCTACACGGTGTGACCCGCGGCGATTAGCCGACTACTAGAAGCTATCAGTACAACAATGGTATGGACAATGCTTCTGACTGGAAGAGGTAATGGATATATAGATTATGTTAATTAATTATATTAAAAAAATAGATTTTTTCAGATGCGATAGTGTGTGTATGTCTGTTACTCCTTCCACACTAGATAAGCTATAAGATGTTAAGCACGCATTCGAGCGAACCGAGAGTTAATCACTTGTCTTAAATAACCGTTTAAACCCCATTTTTATCACTATGGAAGATAATGATATATCATAATGAGTTGTATACAACTTATTATTATATATCCAATCCAATCCAAAATTATAGTGTAATTACAATTTAAAAGAAATAAATACCTGTATATTTTCATATTTATACCCGTATTTGCTTTGAGATATGAAAAAAAAAACAGTAAAATTTGTTTCAACATAAATAAGATATTAATATATCAAGAATAACAAACAACTCTTAAAGAATTAATTTTAATTAACCCTTAAAAGAATTAAACTATTACCTACTACTTAAACATAACAACAAAAACATTCACCTACCTACAAGATAATTAAAAATCACTTATTTTAAAACAAATCACATCTAGACACTTAAGTAACTAAGTATTAATATCGCTTTAGAGTTAAAACCGTTCTTATAATTCCACACGCATAACATACTACGATGTAGTTTAGCAAATGACCGACGCTTAGAAATTTCCTCCGGTATTTCAATAATTTCCATAAATCTATGCAAATTCGTATAATTTATACAGCAATCTTACTCGTCGGTAGAACACCTCAACTTAAAACCTAAATAGGATAACTTGGTGTAAAGATCCCTAATCAGTTTCATAGAAATACTAGAGGCTTTCCTAGAATACTAATAAAAATTGCTAATCTAGGTAAAAGGTTTCGAACATGAAATATTTATATAATTAGTGTATGTAATGTATGTTTGTAGGCAATCTGCAATTTGTCGCGTCTAGTGCTTCTACTAAATGTCACAGTTTAGAATATTTTGTTTTAAAATCATTTTATTTGCTTAAAAACGAAATAGTTAATTCTGTACATGTTACATTACGTTAATAATTTAATATGTGGTCACGAAATTCAATAAAATAATCAATCGAATGATTATTAAAATAGTTTATTTATAAGAAATAGATCATTGTTCGAGCTTTAGCGTAAGTCATTATAAACTTATGACATAAAAGCTTATTAAATTGCGCCTATTTCTAAATAATTTTCGAGGCAATGTCATTTCGCTACTGCTTATTATTAACTACACAATGTTTAAATTGCAATATATACTATTAAATGAAATGCAAGCTATATTTTATTACATATAATTTAAATTCCTCTTTAAATTGATGTCGGACAATAATTTTGACACACGCCTCGTAATTAACTCTAGTCACGCTACAGCAAAGGCAAGTAAACCAAGAACAACTTTTACCTCACACTGAAAAATAGATACTATACCTATAAACATGACATATTGGATGTAACCAGTCTAAGTCCTGTTTTCCCCGGCCTTAAATAAATCAAAAGTCTGTGATTTTGATTGTTTGTGAAGATTTTTGTTGAAGATGAATGCTGTCAGAATGTTTGACTATATAATGTACTAGCGACTTACCCTAGCTCCGCTCGGGTTCAACCCTAGGAACGTTTTATCGGTTAGTATAGATTTCTCAGAGATGACATTATTTCCCGTCGGCCTCTGTATCGATAATAATAATTGTTTCAATACAAATTTCCAAAAAAATATTTAATTTATTGATTCAACTCACAATTTTATTATATGTATAGATCTACATACATATATGCAAACAAAAATAAATATAAGCATTCTGTCAAGTTCGAAAAGGCTTTATTTAAAAATTTCATTAGACGTTCAAACGAATTAAAATATATGTTAAAATTATTAGATAAATAATTATATCACTTCGAAATAGTAACATTTTTTTTTTAATATTATTTATGTACAAAATTAAATAATCTTTGATATGTTTTACAATATAAAGCTTAGTATAGAGTTGTTCATAAATAAAGAAAGAATTATAATTTTATGTTTGTTAACAGATAATTTAAATAATACTATAAACGTATGAGTTTTTTGATTTGAATGCTGCAAATAGATACAGAAATAAAACAATAACTAAAAGTAATTTACTAATCTCAAAGTAAAATGATACTTAAAAGACCCTTCAAAAATAAATCCAAGGCAACAAAATCAGCATGTTGCATTAGAATATATAGCTAATACATTATAATCAATTGATATTACATTATTTATCTATAAAATATAGGCTACAGGTAATGCATCATCTATCATCCTTGCTTACTTATTCTTCTTTTAAATTAACAAGTACCTATCACTTACGAAACACAGCTCAAAGCTATATAGATATAATAACGGCGATAAATAGTTTATACTTTTTCTACTATAGATACACATACATACATATTACAATAAATAAATATATTAAAAATAATAAAAAAGTTATACAACAAACTTTAACTGTTTTCTGACTCCATTGTCACTAAGTCATACTCGTCGTCAAGTACGCTTGATTTATTAACATAATATTTTCAATTAATATTTTCATTATTCTATGCCTTTATCCATTTCTTAGCAATATAAATAGATTAGTTTCAAAGTTTTAATTCGATATGACAATTACTAATATTTACAATTAGTTTAGTTTAATACTTACAATTAGTTTGTTACCTTACTAATAAGAAGTAAGCTGATAAAAGTCTGTAATAACATAAAATAAAATTAAGCGTATATGATCAAGTCAATAGTACTTCTATTATGCATTGCAACAGAAACAGTCTTCTCTCGGACCAGAACAGTACTTATAACATTATCGATATTTTATTATTTCATTATCGATAAAAGAAAAAAAATAGCCGTAATACTAAGTACATATATTACTACAAGTCTATCAGCAATTGCATTAAATAATAATTTCAGCTTATCTTGTGTTATATAAAAAGCACGGCAAAATGATTAAAGTTTGCAATTGAAGTTTTTAAGGAGCAACAATTTTCTTATTTTGATTTTTAGTTCCCGACGTTTCAAATGCTTTACAGCAGTCATGGTCACGGGAGAGACTAAGATCTTAAACGTCTCAAAGGCATTACTAAAAAGTAGTAAGAAAGGGTTAGTTTTCGAATGTTTTGTAAGTAACGACAGTTTTGTCTATGAGATAGTCAGCATCTGAGTAATCTAAATCAATTTCTTTTCTTTTTTTGGAAAAGTACTGATTTATAATATGCAACAGTATATAAGTTACAATAATTAAAATATTTTTTTAGAGGTACTTCATAAATCAAAATTTGGTTTAGGCGGTTTTCACTGATTAGCTATGAAAAAGTAAACAAATGAATATTATATTTATCCGTTATTTTTAGGCAGAACCAAGCATAAAAATCAATATTTAAAAAAAATTTAAAGTGTATAATAATAAAAACTAAAACTAAACTAATACATCAACGTGTTTCCATAATTATCTTTAATCATGCATATATATTGCAAATAGTGATATTATTTGCAAAAACTGTCGTCGTAAAGATATCCATTCTTAGACAGAGTCAACTAATGTATGCAAAGACTCTTAAAGCTTATTTATATGTATTCCCAATAAATATACAACTAAATAGCATGCCAAGAACATTGTATGCAGTATATACTCGTAGTTCGTACTCTTAAACAGGCTGTTTATTGCTTTCAGTGAAGAACTACGTAAATTTACATTTGTTCTTGTAAACTGTACTAATATATTGGTGTAAGTATTGGTTATATGATAGAACTTGAAAATAAATTCTCGCTTTCACAGAAAACATTGCAAGTTTAAGCGTTTTTATGTAAAATACATGTAGTATAAATAAATGAATAATTTTATTGTATGAATATAGTATAGAGAGATAGAATATTTGTTGCGAAGGTGGTAAACATGTTTTATCTGTAACAGAGAATGACAATACATACTATGTATGTATGTACATATGTATATGAGAAACATTAGATAAATTTTGAAAATGGATGAATTTAATCCGCTACTTGGTTTTATTTACTATTCTACTTGTGCTACGCAATATGTAGCTAAATAACAATATTGCTATTATTCATTCTGTACAAGAGATGAAAATTGTTTGTTTATTTCATTTTTTGGAGCGATTCTAAGATTTTTTCCATAAATAGAAATCTCATATTTATACTTAACGCTAACATAACTCTTAAAAACCTAAAATAATTAACTTTATAAGAAATATCTTTAATTTTCTTGTGTTTAAAATATATGAAATAAATAAAATATATATATTTAAGTCATTCATACAGTATATTTAGTAAATACTTTAACGAGTATATCAACTTCTAAAATGACTAAATACTTTGCATGATTATTTCAAAAGAAAAGATAAAAAAGCAATAGGTAGGTAGCAGTACTCGTTTCACTTTTCTATAAAGGCGTAGCACGCGACCTGCCTTATCAAACAACATTGTAAACTAGCCCACTTTCCTCTATGTATCGAAAGCAACAGATCCGCAGTATTTGCGGTTTCATACCATCAAATAACGTTTCGCTTCACTGCGTTCTAGGGAAGATGAACTTTTTAAAGCACATTTCTAAATTTTCATGCGAATTACAATCTATACCTATAATAAAATTGTAACTAAATCGAATCTGTACATTAAATATTTTTTCGAAAATCTTATTGAAATAGACATTATTATCGGTACAGAGGCCGAATCTATAGTTTTTAGAATTTTTGTCTGTCTGTCTGTCTGTCTGTTACCGGGGGGATTTTGATGAAATTTTGTATTATGATAGCTGGTTATCCAGGTCAACATATAGGGTATTTTTACTGCAGGAAAATATTTCATCTCTGAGAAATTTATACTAAGCGTTAAAAAGTAAGAAGGGGCGAACCCGAGCGGAGCGAGGTTGAGTCGCTAGTTCCATATAATAATAATGTTAATTATTATTGAAGCAACTATAATTATAATAATTAAATATTGAAATTAATAAGTATATAAATTTTCTGTAAATGGTTGAATATACCTCTACTTAGATTACTATGTTAATCTACTCTCCCTCGCCCGTCTTTGTTTATTATATTTAATTTGCATATATCACTCGAGAAGAAATCTCGTAGGCTTATTTATTGCTAGACGCTCGTTAAGCTAACTGAAATTTACTAGGTGTTTTACATGGCAATTCCATTAATGTTACGCACTTTATTATGTGTTTGAATGTAAATAAATATTTTGTAAATAGATATTTTTACGATATTTTACACATATGGACACTATTTGACATGATTACCTG
The DNA here is from genome assembly GCA_033884665.1 of Argynnis bischoffii washingtonia. Taxonomy (NCBI): domain Eukaryota; kingdom Metazoa; phylum Arthropoda; class Insecta; order Lepidoptera; family Nymphalidae; genus Argynnis; species Argynnis bischoffii. The sequence continues at coordinate 8,344,726 of CM066624.1, read as the reverse complement.
CCTGATAATTTGTAATATAACAATTACTTATTAATTAATCTAAATGTTTATATATGTGTATGTATGTATTTGTTACATTTTCAGACTAAAAGGGCTTGACGGATTTGAATATGTGATAGAGGGATACACCAAAGCAAGATAGAAATACAAAAATCATGTACGAACACGTAGATACTTATTAAAATGGAAAACAACAACTAGTTAATGATATCCTTTCTTCCCTGCAAGGGAAACATACATCATAAATAATTACTAACGGCTACCGTTATTACCAAGATGAATTTTAGAGCCGTTAAATTATATAAACAATACATGCGGACCACATTTATTACGGTGTAAATTGTAATTGTTATAGGAGGAAAACAAATAAATTTTCATTACAGAAATCTATATCTATAAAATAAAAATATAATACCGTACCGTCATATATCTAGTTGAATATTCAACTACATTTATTTTCTTTCGAATTAATTAAAATAATCCTACTGCCATTTCTTATCGTTAGTAGTAAAGTAAGCCCGACGCGATCCCTTATAAAGTCATTGGAGGCGTCAAAACGCGTCCAGTACTGTAAAATATGTGAATATGCAAATGATTAGATAAAAAAAGGTTATAATATGCAAACTTAATGATCTAGACATCGCAATGTACGACAGAATATTAACTGGCTTACTTTTGCTAGACTCTCTTGCTATGAAGTTACGTTACATTCAATTCAATGCAAGAAATGTCGCTTATCTCGCTTAAGCAAGCCATTTGATCAATCGGAAGTATTGTTAGATTAGATAAATAATAGAAATTTGGCTTAAATTTTATAAAAAACATTTAAACAACTTATAAATAACTCATCTTTGCCCGCGATTTCGCTCACGTTTTATGTTAAACTCTATGTTGTTATGTCTTTGACAAATATCATCGTTCTGCGCACAAAGCGTGAAAAAGGTAAGTTACAAACAGATAAACTGTGGTACCTATTATATATGAATTATTGTTTCGGGGAAACTCATGAACCAGGCATTAAGGGTAACTGTACAGGGCTATAAAGTTTTCCCTCTTCTTTATTTGAAGGAGCATTGTCACTCAGTGAAGATGTCATTTATAAAGTTACTAACCACTCACCCTTGCTCCGCTTACTTACTTACGTTTTAAGTTCAGTATAGATTTCTTAGAAATGAGATATTTTCCCGCAGTAAAAAGTATCCTATATAATGACCCGGATAATCAGCTATCATCGCACCAAATTTCATCAAAATCCCGCTAGTGGTTTTTCCGTGATGCGGTAACAGACAGACAAACAGACAGACAGACAAACAAAAAATCTAAAAACTAGATTCGGCCTCTGTATCGATAATAATTACAATTTCAATAAGATTTTCCAAAAAATACTTAATGTACAGATTCGACTCAGAATTTTATTATATATAGATATAGATAAGTTTAGCTAGACTTTATCGTTACAATCATATAATTTTACAATTTTAAATAAATTAATATTTTACTTTCTATGACTAACAAAGACGCCGGACATACTCGTGGTTTTAATTACGAAGCGTATATTTTAGTATTCTTTTGCGGAATCTCTTTACGACCGTTAGTTACTTTATACAGCAGCTCTACTTATACAAGAAAATTAATTAAACAATAATAATAATTGCTGTACAATATCGCTTTTAGTCCAGCATTATAATTATACTATTGACTATTCTCATAAAATTTGCCGCGTTTACAGCGGAATAATTATAGAATGATAACATAGCGTTTTACATAACTGAGAACACTTTAATGTAATATTTTTCCAATTATAAAAATTATAATAAGATCATTAAGTTCGTTTTCACTATAAGAAAACTAATCTGATTACATTTACCAAAATAAAAGTCTGTTGGACAATCAAATAATTTTACAAGATATAGAAATAAAATTGTCTTAAATCACGAAGCACTCACGCGTAAAGTGGTTACAGAAGCATTATCGAATTTTCTTTTTATTGATCGCTTTAACACAGTTTAGCAATATAGCACAAAACTTTTACCTCTATTTTCAAGAAAGCGCCATAACCGAGTCCTTCCCATAAAAATATAAGTACTTAAGTTTAATATCGCAGCTGTTAAAATGATTGGCATTAAGTAAGTTAATACGAAATCTTGTTATATTTACGTAACTTTTTTTTTAATTTTACCACTTTCCTTTAGTGCCTACCACGTTTACCAACAATATAATCACCTACGATTTGATTTTAGATAGAAAAATTATACAGTAATTTTTTCATTAAAAAATATATAGTAAAATATACCTAACTAGCGACTTACCCTCGCTCCGCTCGGGTTCGTCCCTACTTACGTTTTAACGTTTAATATAGATTTCTCAGAGATGAGATATTTTCCCGCAGTAAAAAGTATCCTATATGTTGTCATACCAAATTTCATCAAAATTTCCCCAGTGGTTTTTCCGTAATGCGGTAACAGATAGACAGACACCGGTGGTAGGACTCTGTCAAGCCTGAGGAGTCCGACTGGATGGATACCACCCCCTTATCTATTTCTGCCGCCAAGCAACAATGATTGCATTGTTGTGTTCCAGTATGAAGGATAAGGTAGCCAGCGCAATTACAGGCGAGAGGCATATCATCTTAGTCCTCACAGTGACAACGCACCTGTGGTTCTGCATTTTTGTTACTTAAAACCTAAGTGCATGAACCGTAGGTGTTATGGGCGACAGTTACTGCTTTCCATCAGGTGGTCTGTCTGCTCGTTTGTCACTGAATGTCATAAAAAAAAAAAAAACAGACAAAAATTCCAAAAACTTTAGATTCGGCCTCTGTATCGATAATAATATCTATTTCAATAAGAATTTCCAAAAAATATTTATTGTGCAGATTCGGCTTAGTTATAATTTTATTATACGTATAGATTATTTACCTTAAGGGAATCAAGTATCATTTTACTATGAAATCTCTTTTCATTATACTTTTTAAATAAAATTATACATGATTTATACTAAAGTTAATTTATCCCTTTTCAGTTTTATAGTCTAAAACATTATAATTTAAATTTCAGCTTCCATATCTAAATTATAGACTTAATATTTAAAAAAGTGACCCATGTCTCACGCGACTTTGATTTTCATTTACGAATTATTTTCCACTACAAAACACCCCAAGTTAATACGAAGAAGGAAAACATTGTGAAGAAACCTGTATATATAAAAATCTACTCCAACCCGAATTGTCGAGCGCAATGGACTGAACCCCTCCGCATTACGGCAATGCCCAGCAATGAGACGTTAAAAGGACTAAATTACTATTGCATACTAAATTTGTAGTAAAAACAACTAAGTTGAATGCTAGTGTGAAAGCAAACACCTGTTATTACAATGTATATTGCTCGATGGCGAAGGAATTGGCATTAAATAAATTTCTTTCTTACCACATCTCATGATTTTATATTAGTCTAAGTGTACTTCACAAACAACATTCTCGCATTTAATGATCTCATATCTGGAGCAGTTCTCGTAAGTTGACTGACAGATAAGTGATTGTAGAATTTGTTACCATCGTAAACTTGCTTGTTATCATATTCTGTATATTGAACCACACCTGTATTCTTGTAATTATGTCTCAGTAACAGCAACATCGATTTCACAAATAAATAATTAGATTTATTTAGTAAAAGTATACCAACCAGTAGATTACATTCGTCCCATTCTTATTTGGATCTAATGTAGTCCTCACTAATATTATAAATATGTTTGTTGGTGTGTCAGTTTGATGCTAATGTAAGTTTATCTTACTTTTAAGGAATAAAGAACAATGAATAGGTGTGATGAAGGCAGAGATATTTTGTGAGTGAAAAGACAGATCAATATTTCACAATTTACGAAGATATTTGCCAGACATACATATAAAAAACGCAGACCAGAAATCCATCTTTTATCAAGTAGATAAGATCAAAGAAATACTAATGATTGTACCTGGTGTATGGAGAGTTCGAGGACCGCCTCAACGAAACAAGTGGTTATAATATTATATTACTTGCTTATAATATTATATTATTAAATCATAAAATAATATTTTTGTTACGATTACTATAATAATACATATGATAAATAAAATATTATTTATTGCTGCGATTAAATCGTATAGTCGTATAATAGCTGTTATTTAATAATGAACATTGTTCAATGAAATAAGTTTATTCATCTATTGTGTATAATATAAATATTATGTTTCGTTAAATAAATAAATTAAAATCAAGAAACACATGTCGTTGTGCAAATTGAATATTAAGGTAATTGATATTTTACCTAATACTTTTCCCCCCTTTTTATATATTTGCCCTAGAATTACAGTCACATGTACAATGTACATATACTTATGCAGTGATAATAAGCCCAGAGGTAACGCGCTTAGGAAATCAAATAGAGCGGGTTCAAATCTCGGGTGTAGAACATACGATATACTCATGCGCGAATCATTTTTAACATGATTATCACGTTACCGTGAAAAAAAACATCTTGAGGATGCAGGTTTTATCTGAGGAATTTTAGCAAGATTTTGAAAAACATGTGAAGTCCCACACTTGACTCCTTTCATATGAAGGGAATATATGAAGGGAAGCCTTAGCCCACTTGTGGAACATTAAAACTGATTTTAATTCAATTATTAGTAGGGCATATTTTAAGACATTACTTTGATTTAAAAAATTAAAAACTGGCCTGATGCGCTACGAATGATGCACATGCATAATAAATGATTGCATAAAAAACAACAAATCAAATGGAGCACTTATTACGGCGCGGTGGCGGCACGCGCTGCAACATCAATTATCGGGTCGTGAGCGCTCCCGCACTTCTGTCGGTATAAATAAAAGTGCCTATACACCAGTGAGTGGCGCAATAGTAAATGCTAGCCTAAAGGTCTTCGGTTCAGACTTCAGACTTCGGACTTATCGCGTGACGCCCTAGTGATTCATCAATGATTCTAGTCTAGATTATAAGTAGTTGTGCCAAAAACATTTCACAAGGATCATTGCTAGTTAAAATGTGAAGCAAATATAAGTATACAATATTTAGACATAGGTACTTAATGTACCTTCTTTCAATATTTAGAAAGGACAGAATGAGATCTATTAGGTTATAACTAATAGAAAATAATGTTTTACTCAAGCTCAATCGTTTCCATAATTTTGAGTGCGTTAAAAAAATCGTGCGTGATTTAGCGGAAATATCGTAAAATTGCTCAGGATTTATGTAGTATAACCGTAAATGATCGACGTAGCTACTATATAAGCGTGCATTCAACCACGCTCGCTGGTCGTGACTTAGTAATGTGCGAAGTGGCACGCGCCGACATGTCACGTCACGGAGATGAAAGGGATAGACGTTGCCTATTCTTACTTTTTCATTGCAAAATATTGATAAAAAAGGACTGTGTTTTTTACAATACTCCATTGTATGGGTTGTATTGATTTTTTGAGCTAGCCGTTTTGACTCGCGTTCACGAGTTAAGCAATATTTAACAGTATAAAAAAGCTAATATTAATTTTAATATATTTAAAAAAATAATTTAAATTTAATTAATTAATATTAATCTTTTCGTGCCAAAAAAATAAGTTTATAACTTGGCTGATTCTTTTGCCGCATCCGTCAAAATTTCGCTTTCCTAACAATAGCCTTGATCACGCAGAAGTCGATTGATTCGCTTTCGCTTCCTCTGCGATGACGAAAGACCCTTGTTTCGGAGTTAGTGACGCGAAAACTTTTGATTCCTTTGTGATTTTACGCACTACTTTGTGTAGTTTATACGTCATTTATTACACTTTTATTCAATCACTCAAATCGTATGCACGTACGAAAAATTTAAATTTATCGATAAGGATATTCATCGATTCCAATAACTGCGTAAACATAAAGGTAAATCAACAACTAAAATTTAGTGTTTTGCCTTTATCAAGTCAGAACTTAAATGTCATACGCCCACGTATACTGGCATTCCTGTATTTGATTTACTTTGAGTATATAATTATAATTCACATACTAATTTCCCTTACGAGTTCTCACTCCTTTAATTCGATTGTTATTACGGTTCCTATATGATCGATATAAATAACCTTTGGGATTATCGAACTCGCGTCCACCACCAGCATAGAAAACAATTCAAATATCAAGTGACACGATGTTGTTTTTTACATAACTCATAAAAATTTAGTCTCAAACAACTGCTGGCTTAACTGTTGTAAATATCAAACTAACATTAATTCATGACTCATATGTGCTTAACGATGCCCTCTAGCGATGCATTATTTGTACAAGATACAGCAATTTATTTCATACAAGATCACTAGTTTTCCTTGTCATCTCATGTGGTCTAGACACATTTGACGGTATAATGGAATAATTTCTAAAATTTAATGTATAAATAGGTAATATTATTATAGAAAATAGCTTCTAAAATCTCTGATCTTCATCTCTCATAATGATTGTAACCTAACTACTACTTGAAGAAATATTACTACACAATGTGATATACTACTCAAAGAAACGTTCGTAAATAATTTTAGTGTTTGTAATTTTAATAACAGATATGTTATCAAACAATTTTTATTTAAATGAACATTTTAACAAACAATATTAACGACACAACAAAATTTTTATGGGCACATTTAAAGCGGAAAGCAATAATATTTTGGTATCACCATTATATTCATTAAAAAACATCTTAAAATAGTGAATGTGGAGCTCTTTATGTGGTTTAAGTCGAAAATAACAAGAAATGACACTTACTTTACTCACATATTTTTAATATATAAAAAACTTGCTTTGTTTTATTTATATTTTTACTATGCAGGTTATTAAATGGAACATTTTTAGCATGGTAATTTTTCCAATAAAAACTGAAGTCTGTTTAAAATCTAAATATCTACGCATTAGTTCATGCATATGTTTCTAACTTAAGGTAATAAACCATTTATTATTATTATATTGCAAGAATTATATACAGTCTGTCTATGAGTACAGTAATTTGTGCTTATATAAAATAAACATAATCTCATACATAAATATCTCGTGTCATGGTGTTTGGGGTCGCACTTCTCAGAAGCGGATCAATCGATTTTAATATTTGGTAGGTATGAGAATCGTCAAGTAAGGTCGTCAAGTATTTTTCACCCTCCTACCCCCATCCCCCATTTTGTAACATACAACTAAAGATCTTTTTTTTTAGGTTGCCGTATCGTAGCCGCGGGTTCTGCTAGTATACTATAAGAGACTACTCTTGCTTCTAGTTACATCACTAGTAAGACAATCGACCGACGCCGCCAGCTACACATTAGCCCGAAACAAACAAAATCAATTAGGATTAAGAAATTAAACGCTCAAAGATGTCGATCGAAACGAGGTCATCGGCATATTGAACAAAATATTTTCGTTTAAACCTTTTATTTTGCGATTTTATTATATTTATAAAAACAGTATACTTTGATTTTATTACCATAATAGGTTTTTATATTTAGTATCTGTAATTGCTTTATCTTGAAATCGTAAGAGTTTAAGTAAATGTAGGTAACTGCGGTGGCGCACGTTTAAGATACAGTTTTTATGGTGCGAAAAATGTTAGACAGTTATTTCTTTTGAAGTTTGTACGTGTGATGGTAGCTACTGCCAAGCACTGGTTCTCGGAATTAAGTGCGTGAGAAAAGTACATTATCACCTTTGACATGACCACTTGGAATGACCACATAGTTTAAAATTTAATTTTGTGGATGCCACTTTATTACGACAAAATATGCATTTGTTTCGCAGTTTGAAGTTTCCGCTAAGAGCACAAAATATCAGCTAGATAGATAGCTGTGAGCTCGTTGAGATCTTTTCTATGACACGGCGTATTCACAGCCACAAATTATATTTTTTTAATTATGAATAGTATTAAAAGACATGTTTTAATTAATATATACTTGAGTCTTACAGTTTTGTACGAAGAGGTTTGCAAGAAATAAATACGCCAATGATAGCATGACGTGACATAAGCAGCAGTATGAAGCTGGAACGTGGCATTATCTAAAAGGGGACGCCTACTTTCATTTGATCGAGTTTTCTCAACTAGTTTTAACTTCTAGTCACATCACTTAAAGTAAACTGTCGTTTTCAATAGTAAAACCGGTGATGATTCCTCTAATAAAATTGCTAGTGTTGGTCAGTGAAAATATTCCCACATTTTCTCGGGATATCGGTGATCATAATATGAATTAGGTAAAATTGTCGGTTACCGTCGCTCAAGGCTGCTAATAACTGGTTATTTGTCAGTTTTCTCTAGAAGTTACGCGCCATTACCTATTGCCCATATTATTTACGAGTGCTTGTGTCAAATTTCATTTCTAACTATTGAATTTAACATTGAAACTATTGAATTTAACATATAATACGATGTACCGATTAATAAATACTAATACTATACATAAACATTCTGTCATATGTAAATCAAACGCGTGTCCGCCTTGAAGACTAGTCGACGTAGACACAGTCGTAGTACCATACTGTTTAACATATTTCTCCTCAGTCATAACTCACTTTCATCCGCAAAGAAGCCTCCGTTCTCCGCTTTTTCATCACATTTTCAACGTTAATTTTATTACAGTGTACCACATTATAGCCGCGTCACCATAATAATAGTAGAGAAACGCGCTAAGTAATAAAGTTCTTAATTACCACTCAGCTTGTTAATACAGATGACATTAGATTACGACGACTTAGTGAAAGTGCTCTAATAAAAATGAAATATGCGATACATTATCTGCATGTAACATGTCTAATAGCAAATTAAAGTATAGATACATCAAAAATTCTACAAGTATTTAAAAAAAAAATCTGAGTTGTGAAAAGAGCTGCCGCTGCATAATTAATAGCATTAAACATAGATACGTACTTTGACAATTTATTTAAATCTATCAATTCAAGTTTTTCCAACGTTTATCGTGGACTCTTTAGACTTTTTTGTATCAGTAATAAGTTAGGCAGGGGCCTCATCATTTTATCTACATTAATATTATAAAGAGGATTTGTATGTTTGTAACGAATTAACTCAAAAACTACTGGGCCAATTTAGATGAAATTTGGTTAGAAAATAGTTTGAGACCCTGGGAACATAGAATATTTTTTATTCTGGAAATCTTCCTTTAAAGGGGTAAAAATGAGGATGAAAGTTTGTATGGGGATTCAACCTAGGGATGAACCCGAACGAAGCAAGGGTAAGTCGCTAGTTACTTATATGCTTATATTTAAAAAAAATATTTATTTTCTTATTAAATATTTACTATACTAAAAAGGATTTATAAACTCATTACTTAGATCGCGATCGTCTCGCGCCGTAGGCACTAGCAAACTAAAGCAGTGACGCTGCATTCAGAGTATACTCTCTCTGCTGTACTGTTATAGTAGTAATAAGTTTGCAAAGTTGTTGAATTTCTAATATTATCATACAAATATAGAACAGTTATCTGCTGAGTGAAAATTCAAAACTTAACAATACTTGCCGTTGTCATCGTATAGCTAGAAGTATGACGTGTGTAATATTTTTTATTTATTGTACTTTAAGTCTCTAGAGATTTTTCGTAAGATTAAGTAAGTTTATTATAGTGCAAAAATAAGCCTATTTTTACATGAATATGAGATATTTTCCCGCAGTAAAAATTAGCTAAGTCACCTATAAGCCCATCACCTGACTTCATACAAATAACTACATCAATTCATCTCTGCCTGATGACAAAGAAAGAATCGACTAAATAAGCTTTCGCATTAATAATATTAAAGCTCTGGTTGTAATTATCGCAATTATAATATAAACTGGATCACAAGAAAGTTATAGATAAGCTCTAACTAATATATTTTTGTATCATTACTATTTAAACACTAAAAAAATATTAGGTAAAGTAATATAAGTTATAATAATAAAATTTAAGTATTTAAATAAAACTATCTTTTCGGATTTTTTCGCGGATTTATTTTGATTTTTGTTTCCCGACGTTTCGATTGCTTTACAGCTATCATGGTCACGGGAGAGACTAAGATGTTAGATGTCTCAAAAGCATTATATAGTTGTTACAGACAGCCTACCCACAAATAACAAAAATGAATTTAAAATATTGAAAATTGGCATCAAAGTACCTTACAATACTTGTTAATTTTAATTTTCTAAAGTACACATAGATAATAAATAGTAATAGTCTAATATTCGCGTAAATCTAAGAAAGTATTAAAATTTAAGTAATTTATTTGATTCAATTTTCTTATTTATGACTTGAACTGCACGCTTAACTGACGTATTAAACTAATAATAATAAAATTTCTAAATAAACGTATGAACATAATTTTATCAGTTACTATTTTTGCTCACATTGTCGGTACATCGATAAAAACCTACACATTATATTCGTAACTTCGCTCAAATTTGTTGATTTAATACAGTAAAGAAGTAACAAATACACATACACATTTGCATACGCATTTAAAATATGAGTGCGATTAAAACATTATTGGCAGGGTACGTTTGTTGCTATAGAGTTATCTGGGCCCCATAATACAATGGCTACAGGCGCAAGCACGGAACTCGTATTTGCACAAAGCGGAGCCGCGCACCGCCCTCAGCTATCGAATGTCATTTCACAGCTTAACATTAGTCGCATCATGACAGACACACAATTCCACTATTCCCTTCGCGTAATTGCGAAATATAATCTCAACGGTTCTTAGACCACACACACCAAAACTTTTCTGAGCTTAAATCATATTTTTAGTTAACAATACTAAAAAAAATTCTAAAAGAAAAATATCGTGAGCGTTTCATATCCTTACATATTTGAAAGAACCTAACTAGTTTTTGAAACACGTGCCTGGTCGACCAACCCGCACTTGACCAACATGATGATCCCTCTCGATAAAAGAGAGTCTCAGGAATGAGCCGCAAAAAAGGGCTGAATTATTATATAAATATAGATTTATTATTATAATATATTATTCGTGTATACTTAGGATGCAACAATTAAGCTTACTTAACAATAAACTATGGGGGAGAAGCAAATATTCCGAACAGCATTCTCAAATTCCTGTCAAATACTTACGATCTAGTTATCCGATAACATCTGAATATAGAAACCGCGATACCAGGGATCGAGCATTCAATTATAACGTGAATAGCTCGTTCACAAATATTTATTCACAAAGGAACATTAAACTTAATAGTTAACAATAAATATAAAATCGATTAAATTCGCTTCAGCAGAATCACATTTATCATGATCGCTGCGTTCTTACGCATCAGTCGATGAATATTTAATGCGCCATGTCCATTACATCCATTGATATAACACCATATTCAGTGTGTTACACACTAAATACCTCTGCTTGAGCGCGTTCGACGCTTATTTTAGAATTGATGAATGGATTTATCTCGCCACAACACGATGTAAAAACAGGTGAGCACTATATACATATATCTACATGGAATCATCCAGATAGCTCATTACAGATCCAAATACGTACAGTTTGGTAGTTTTAACTGCCTTAAATGAAAACATTATCATATCAAAATTGGCTAAGACGTGTACGTAGAAATCGGATTTCGTTATTTAGTGAGGTTTACAGAGCCTCGCTATCTAGGCGTATAATGCATTAAATGTTCTCGCATTAATGCTATGCGTGGGCCGGTCCGTCCACATTTCTATGATGAATCGGTCTCCGGCGCCGGCACGTTACGAAAATTCGCCTCAATTTACATATAGATACGATCCCGTGACATATTCCAGCTTGAACTATTGATAGTTCATGGTATTGTATTGTTGTTGCAGGAAATATTTATTGACCACTAACTAGTGGTTATAAAGGCATATCGATATTTCAAACGTCCTATGTATATTAAGTTGACATTTATAATAAATCTATTAAAAGTACGGTATATTCAAAATATTGCTTAGATTAGACGTGATATAAAATATCATGGTCAAGCCAATTACTCAAATCTCCGCACCAGAAGCCGCACGCAATCAACAACAAAGAGTCGAAGCTCGTGACCTCATCAAAGAAATGTAATCAAAGAGAATGGCGTCCAGGCGGTCAAATGTTATCCCTGTGTTGCGAAACATTAAAGGCATTAGAATGTCATGTGGTAAAGAATGGCCCACTGGGTGATTGATGGTACGCGAGAGCGTAGGCGTTGCGGCGCGCGCGCTGAAAACACTCGCTAAATTACACCATGCCATGTCAGCTGTGATTGGATAATTTTAGTTCTACTCTCGCTCTAACTATGAATTTCTGTTCCTATTGTTTAGACTGAATCATTATTTAGGAACTTAATTTATTACATATGATATCGAAAACATTGCTTAATTATATTAAGAAACTTCATAAGTCTAATGATATGTGAAACTTTTGTTTTGAGATGTAACGGTGTGCCGCACGCGCTGCGCACGCGCCACTTATGAGCGAGTCTGTATACCGATGCTGGTTGATTTTGTGATATAACTGCAGTAAAATTATTATCATTATAAATATATTACATTCGTCTTTAGTGAAAACATAATATTTTTTTATTGTTTTTGGACAAATAATATATGTAGTACCAACATGTTTACTATAGTAGCTATAGTACGTGTTTACTGTAAGGTAATAGCTGTTTCTTTTAGAATGTAATAGCAAATATTCTTGTAGTAACCATATTATTAATGGTTATTCAATAGTGCACGCTTGTCATCAATCACGTATTCAATTAATTATAGTTAAGCCCAGTTTTTAACAGCTGTAGATACTCAGGTTTTTTTTTAACAAATAAAATGCTTAAAATAATTTATTTCGTTTAAAATAAACACTAAAAAAACTCATTTAAAATAAAACATGGAGGAGTATTTTTATCTTGGCAGTATTTTTCTTGCATTAATCGCGATATCGATTTTCTTTCGCATTTTTTGTTTTAGTGTTAAAAGTAATTATTACTAATCGAATTGAGGAAACAAATTATACGATAATAAACCGAATACTAGTTAAGGAATATTACAATGATTAAAATGAGTTCAGTTCCTGCTTTGGTATAGATAACAATCTAGTATTTTAAAGAATATGCACCTTATTACGTATACAATAAGAGCTACAGATAGTTAATACGTGGGATTCACATTAAAGATTACTAAATTGACTAATGCATACATCTGAAGGAGCTGCGTAATTAAGAACGGTGCTCGGGGGCATCTCTCGACAAATGGAATATGCGGTCACATTTATTTAAAAGAAAATATAAATAAGTTTGCTCAAATAAGAATACAATTTTAGATTTTAATTTAATAATGTGTTATTTTGGAGAAGATTTATAGTTTAGTGGATTTTAATGTGTGAACGTGTTAACAGCTTATTTTACTCTTCTCGATGTTTTAGGAAGGGTAAAGGGTGATTACTTTTTATTTAACACTTTGTTAGATTTAAGTGATCTTTTCGGATTTTTCGTGGATTTATTTTGATTTTTTGTTTCCGACGCGACGTGTCGAATTCTTTACAGCAATCATGGTCATAGGAGAGTCTAAGGTTTTTTAGACGCCTCAAAGGTCATTGTAAAGTTGTTACAGACAATGCCTTTATAGAAAATTACACAATGATTTTAAAAATTCAAAAAAGTCACCAAAGTACTTTGATTATTGGTTAATTTTTATACCATTTAATTTTTGATGCGTAGTGAGTATTTAATGTACGATGAGAACTGATTAGTTATAGAATTTACATATTACAAAAAATATATAAAAATATAACAATAATATTAAATTGGTTATTTATGCGGCACAATTACTTTCCCGAGCAGAATAGCGCAAGATGGTTGCATTTAATGATCTGAAATTTATTTGTATACATATACAAGAATCTTAGCTAATAAACTTACGTATATTTGTAGAAAACATTGAAACCGTACTTGAAAGTGACACTAATATCCATTTATATCGATTATTAACAATTGCATGCATCATTCAATTAAAGGCTGGACGTCGAACAGGGCTTTTCGTAATCGCAACGGCTTGGCTGCATAAAGGCATGCACACAGTCATATTTAAAAGCGAGACACGCAACGAATCGCGAGAGGGTAATAAAATGAGCGTTCCAGTGGACACTAGACGTTTACCGCATTGATATATTGGCGCATCAGTTTCAGCTTAGATGGCGACCAAGATTTACTATTCTGTAAGTCATGCAAGCGATTTGAACGTATTTTGTGAGCGGCGCGAGTCAAAAGCAACAGATATGTAAAATTGTTGTGAATTTTATACAATTTGGATTGATATTTGAGATATCATACTATCGTGTGGAAATTGCCATCCAATGTATCTGGAATTTGCCAATTACAAAGGGACATAGTTGATAATTTTGCATATAGGAACGGTTAATCCGTATAACATAATAAATTTTGACGACACGTTTGGCTCAGTTTGTAGTGACCCTTGTTGCTGTACCAGCGGTCGCGGGTTCGAGTCCCGCCGGGGGTATTCATTTGTGTGATGAGTACGAATGTTTGTACTCCAGTCATGGGTGTTTATGTTTTTAATATGTATGTATTTAAATTTTTAAGTTATATATGTATCAACTATCTGGTATCCATAACACATGCCTCGTAGCTTACCATGGAACTAAATGGTGCTATGTGTTAATGTTCGAAGATATTTATTATATATCTTTTATCTATATATTATATTATAAAGTTATAATTATAGGTAATTAATAAAATTAGTTTTAAGCTGTGATTGCAAATAATTATAATAAATATAATAAATTATAATATAACAATTAATAGTATTAATAAAATAAAAGTATGGATATTTAAAAAAAACAGACTGGTTAAATATAGACTTATTAAAATACAATAATAGTGTGTAATACTAACTTTTTATTCTAGAAAATAAACTTGTACCACATCTGTACGTTACAGTGACGATTCTAAAGAGTTACTTGGTATATTATTTAACTGATTGTGATGTATGACTGGATCGTGCACATAATAGCCGGCTAAATTCCGATTGAACAAGCTTTTGTGTATTTAATTTTACCACTACTTGTGTGTATTTGTTGACAAACAAAAACGAGAAATTATTTTACAATAATTATATAATTAATGTTTTTTATAAAAAAAGATTCCATTATAACATTTTATTAAACTAGTAGAATATGAGTATGAGATCCCGATCTATGTGGTGCTTGAAAAAATATTTCGTCGGAAGAGTGAGAGATCCACTACATAGATTGGGATCTTAGACTATATTGATCTAAATTTGACCATTATCGTTATTAAAAATTAGGGGAAAACATATATAATTATAATTTTCATATTTCATAAATGAAAACCATATATCCGTTGACAAATAGAGAAGAAAAAGGTATTAAACTGTTTTCTCTTTGCCTATTTATTTTATTAAATATCGGTTGATATACCGGTAGATAGTCCACGTCATTTTATCTTTATATAGATAAGTAGCGACTCATTCTGGCTTCGCTCGGGTTCATTCCTAAATTGTTTCCCCATACAAACTTTTATCCCCATTTCTACCCCCTTATATGATGATTTTCGGGATAAAAAACTATCCTATGTCCTTTTCAAAATCTCAAACTATCTTCTTACCAAATTTAATATAAATCGGTTCATTAGTTTCGATTCGGTTACAAATCCAAAAAGCATTGAATTAAGTAGTACGCTATAAGTAAGTGACGTGCTATGTCATTACTATACCTATCTTATTTATGTTTTATCCTGTTTAAACATTGGTACTCGTATCGTAAGCTATATTATTTTATGTTGTGAATAGGACCTCATAACTTTTCATCTGAACCTCATAAAATCTCATTGCCACGACCACCTATCTGACTAGGCTTTGTAACTTTACACTTATTACCGAACCAAAGGACAGATTGGTATCGACGTAAAATAGCCTTTATTGCGTTTTAGATCAAGCGAGGCCTTTGTTCCGTGGGTGGTGAGAGCAATAAAGGTCATAATTGGCTAATAAGTAAATTTAATCTGGTCAAAAATCACAAATGCGGACTGTTGGGTACGTATTAGAAAACCATCAGGGTTGTTTCATTTTTAAAGTAAAAAAAATATTTTATTACCAACTCAAATGAATTGTAATAATTAATTTAATTGTATTTACTTTTGAAGATAAACATTTTGACATAACAGACTTATAATCATTATAAATGAGTTAAGCCGTTAATTTACCTGCAAAATTTCAATCATAAAGGTGTATATTATCCAAGTCTTATAGTTATATGTTGAAGTTATGTCCGTCGTCTTCCTTGACATTTATTAAAAAACTCATTTCAAGACGTCATATGAACTTTATTGCAAGATAATTTGGGTAAGTACGATCGGTGGTAAAAAGAGCGATGCGTCCCAAATGTGTCGGGCTGAGTAATTGCGGTAGTGTTTTGCTTCTTACGAGCGTAGGCGCCAATTCATGTACACCGTATAACGAACTGACCAATAACAACTCAATTTGTTCTTATATGGTTGTCACTAAACTTATAATTAGTTGATTGGATAATTGTAATAAATAGCAAATAATAATTTTAAAATTCTACAGACATTTCTACATGAAAAAAGCTATGGTTAATTTTGTAATATTTAAAAAAAATACAGCAATTATATACGCTAACTACATGAAGATATGTAAAATTAATCAAGATAAAGTCATTCATTAATAAATAATATACAATATTGACAGCATTAAAGTGGCATCGTGGCAGCCCTAATATATAATGAATCGGGAGGCGTAAGGCGAGACTTCGGCAAAACTTTTCGAGCGTCTGACGATATTTCAACTAGACAGAAATTTTCATATATCCAATGAATGATTTATGACAGCATTGAATACGATGTCTTCATTTAGTAGCTTCAGGCACATCGTGAGTAGGAGTGTTTTTGATGACCCAAAATAATTTAAAAGGAGAATTCCGGATGAAGTAATAAATCAAAATTCTTTGTATGCGTCTCGATACAATTCCTTTTGCACTGGTCGGAGGTACATTTATCATTACGAACGCACTGTCGGTTTTTTGAGAGTGAAAATTTAACATGTTATCTTGGCGGGCTGAAGTAATATGATGTGACTGGCCTCTTTGCTTTGATTATTGCTTATTATTTATATTCATTTCAGTGAGATTACAGATGTCAGTTAACCGTCTGTATTTTATTTTTGTAAAAAGAACATTTCCAGTAGTATGATTTATTTTATAAATTAAAAGTAAGAATGTGTTTTGCTGTGGGAGATATCGTGCGATTGCAATATAGGTATGTAGGTTTTGCCTGTAACTCTGTTTGTCTCTTACAACGACAACCAAGAATAGCCAATACTCGTTATTAAAATCTTATTCATTTTCAATCATACAGGAGCCCTTTTTTCAAAAGATAGGATATTGGTTAACGTGGTTAACCTTAAGCTCTAACAATGAACGTGTAAGCGAAATAGTTAAACTAGAAAAAAAAATAACGTGTGTGTGTACGCACGTAAGAAGTTATAGGTACTTTTTGGTGTAACAGAACAAAAATAGCTAAAGATTTCATCCCGTATGCCACAACTCTCTCTTTTTAAAACGAATGATAAATTAATAAAAATAATTAAATAAGGCATATTAAGCATGTTACAATCATATATTTATAGAGTATCATTTAAGGAAGGAATATAATGTTATATATCATTTGTCAGGCAATAACAACGGTTACCATGGCAACAAACAGTTATCAGCTAACTTCATCATATCGCTTTTTGACTGTCAGTGTGCGCGCGCATCGTAAATATTTTACTCTCATATTTTTTTCCAACTGTCCAAAAGAAGTATAACTTCAATAACATAACAACTTTTATTAATAAACAAAATCGAAACTTACGTTTATTAACAAAAATCATCAGCTATACCTAGTTTTATTTTAATATGGAAATGAGAGATGCAATATCCACACGTATATCATGTATCATTCAGCTCATCAAAGAACAAGGTTATTTACACATCATTTTAACTAAAAAAAACTCACACGATCAAAAATATTTACATAGTCGTATGTATTTGTAAACTAGCGACTCGCCCTCGCTTTGCTCGGGTTCGCCCCTAGTTTCGATATTGTAACATGGATATAGTTTTTTTTTTAAGTATTAAAACCTTCCATGGACCTTAAGGAACATAGAAAAAAATAAATTAGCCGAATTGGTCCAGCCATTCTTGAGTTATGCGCTTACCAACATTCATTTTTATTTATATAGATTAAAATAAAATCTGCATAAAAACATATTCACAGATATTTTGCTCTCTCGAGTAGTCAATAAATATTTACTTAAATACGAGGAAGGGACCGCAGTACCCATAGCATATCACTTTCGTATTGGCTCTAGTTATGTCAATAACGGTCAGCGTAATAGAAACGTATCGAGTGTTATTTCACAAAACAATAGCGGACTGCAACAACAAGGAAGCTGTATCAACTCATCGAGAATAAGGTCATACGAAAAGGACAGACAAGACAGTATTAAGACACCATCTGTGGATTAGTAGGGGATAGTGAATGTAAAATATATATCTATATATATATATTGAATCTAATACATAAAATGAGTGTGTTCAGGATCATCCATACGCTTCTATAATGTTTATTCGATGGCGATGAAATTTTGGTGCAAATAGTCGCATAAGTTTCGAATATACCTAATATTGTCGTTTTATAACAACCATAACATACCATTAACTTATGTGGTGCGATTCACATCGGAAATGAGACACAATAATGTGTGCACACATTATATGTATTTAAAAGTGGAGATGTGGGTGTGCGTATTCATAAATGAAGTCAGGGCGACGCTATTTAGCAATAATTAAGTATTAACACTAAAATGCTGTTTAAATTAAATATTTACTTACGGCTATACAATTCTACGCACCTTAAACGTTTCATGTGTAACATATAAAAAAGTATACGTATTGCTATGCGAATACCTGACGGCGCGGCGTCTCTATATAATTAATAAAATCAATAGTACAATTTTAATAGAACTATTGATAATTAATTTTCATTATCCTTCTTTAATTTAAAATAAAACGTATGTTAGTACGTTTCTTCTATCATAATACTAACGTGTCGCAAGTTTAATTCATTCCTTTATTGAAACTATCTCTACAGTTTATAAGTCTTTACTTCACTGGACAGAGGGCAGTGTCGCAGAATGCACCGTTGTGCCTTGTGGCCTGCTTGCATACTTTCACCGCCCGCTTCCCGATGGCTAAAGCACTCGTTCAGAGTACTAGTGCACATGCAAGGAAATAGACTATTCATTACAGAGATACACTACTGCAATGGCATGATTTGCCAAATTTATATCAGAATCTATTTAATACAAACATATATTAGTATTTGCACAAAAATAAAACTGCTTTAATGGTTGCTTTATCGATTAAAAAAGTTCTACATATTTCTTACGCTTTACTTATAAAAGCTCTTAGCTGTGGCCCGAAGCTATTCTTATTTGCAGATCTCCATTTGTACTAGATACGCAATTTGCAAACTGAACTACCCATTACTATTACACAATCCCTGTTTACTGTAGATTGTTTTCTTTCTTACATTTAGTATGTTTACATAAGCGTTTACAGTAAACAGATTTATTTTTATTTTTGTGTTGAAATTTGCAATTTTGCAAATTGTCACGACGTGCATTTTTTATAATATGCTCCGGATAACATCAGAATAAGAGTCCAGTTATGCAAGATCAGCAGAGCTTTCAGAACACTAAAGTACCAAAATAACCTCTCTACACACCAATAAACCTCCCATTTAACGTGATTCACTTTTTACGTACTTTCTTTCGGCTGGAAACTTTATAGTGCGATAAAACTGTTGGCGACTTCTGCGATGTTACTGGCACTTCTCGTAATGTGATATTCGCGCAAATGACCAGAGTAACGTGGATTGTGTATCGATTTCATATAGAGCCTCCATCGTTTGTTACACGCAATATTTGTGGAAGGCGTCTGACATTTGTTGAAGGTTTTCAACATTATATGTAAAATAAAAATACGCCCATTGTAAGTGGACACAATAAGAAGTGTCTTTATAATCATTTGCCGAGACTGTAGTCTCCAATTTTTTATTTTTTCAATACGAGGCAAAATAATCAATGTTTAAGAAATTTTAACTAAAATATGATATTTTATATTACACGTAACAATTTAATTAATTTATTAAATGGGGTTAAATATAAAAAAACCTACAAAACCTTTCTTATTTCACTATAAATTAAGAGAAAATTATTAGATTACGTCGAGTGGCCCCGAATATCAAAGGAGCGACACGTTCATAAAATTTGTAATGTACATTAACAGTACCAAATTTAAAAATTCGATACATTTAATTATACTCGCATGGAATTATAAATACATACTCTTATCATTATTGGGTCTCGAAAAAACAACATCAACATTTTAAATATAATATTTTATTATTATTATGGTATAACTTCTTTATATTTTAGAGCTTATAACCAAAGTACTTATTTATCGATAAATAAAGTCTTAGCTAATGTATTATTTCCGAGATAATTCGCGAGAATAATCAATGAATCAAGGAATCAAATATTATTGTTGAACTGTCCATGATCATATAAATATTTATGCCCGCGACTGTACTCGTACAATACTTTATGTTATAACCTAACAAAATCGTCACTATTAAATCTGTTATTATCAATTGGATAAACGAACTACATCCATTTTTCCATTTTATACATTCCTTTTACCTGTTACTAATCTTTCAAAGTAATGAATGCAGTAAAGCAAGGGCTCGGCGCTAGTATATAAAAATATTTATTTCCAAATTATAATACAAAGAGAACATATAATTTGACCATAATCATTAATCCTACAGTAAATAACATGATTTGGAGGCATCAATGCTGTGTTTACAATATACCTCAATCATACTGGTTTAGGAATTATTCGTTGATTTATAACTGTCTAAGTGGAAACTGGATATCGTTTCCGGCGCGTTGGCCTCCTGTCCTGTCGTTGACTACATTTACACACAAATAACAAATGAATAATATGTTTGTATGTAAAATAACTATTTGTTAAAGTGTATAAATGGCTTGTTTTTAAAGTAAAACGAGATGTAATGTGGATGACACAGTTGGATTTTAAATCGTGCGAGCTTTAGTAAAGCTTTTGCTAGTAAATATCTATACAGATAAATATAATTGGAGTGTCTGTTTGTAATATTAAAATAACCGCCTTTTACTAAATGCATATGGATGTATACACGACACATATACCAAAACAACATTTTTTACAATTTTTGTCTGTCTGTCTGTCTGTTTGTTCCGGTTAATCTCCAAAACGGCTGGACCAATTTTGACGGGACTTTAACTGACAGATAGTTATTGTTATAAGGAGTAACTTAGTTTTGCTTGTTGAGTAAAAGGAAAATGAACCAACTAATACAATTTCAGGTTCAATTCCAGGCTAAAGTTTTTCTGCATAATTTCTATCAAATTAGTATAAATAGAGTGACCAAATGAAAAAAAAAAAACTGTTACATACTTACATTTTAATTCCATACAAGTACAACCACAAAATAAAGGTTTACTTTGAATAATAGAATGTGATCTAATTTAAGAGTTTTACTGCCACTAGTAATTGGTTGGCTAGCATAATAAGCGATGGTAATAATCTTCCTATTCATCGGATATGATAATAAATTTTATTGTATCTAAATAATACTTACACTTCATTATGTCTGCGTTATAAATCGCTTTATCTTTTTATCCGGTGTCGAAATTAAATAACTTCAACAAGATTTATATTGATTATCATAATAAATAAACAAATGGTTAAATTATATTTTAAACTATAGTCCCACCCTGGTTTCACCTGTGGATAAAATTTGCATGCATAAACATATACATATGAATATAGTACATATATAATCTAATTTAATATATAAATATCTCGTGTCACGGTGTTTGTGGTCGCATTCCTCCGAAACGGATCGATTAATTTTTAATGATTTTTTTTTATTTGGTAGGTATGAGAATAGATCGTAAAGTATTTTTCACCCTCCTACCCCCACCCCCCATTTTTAATTGCAATTTTAGTATTTTTGTATGAACAATATCATATACATAAACACATAACTGTATAACATAAAGCCAAAAAATGTTTCTTGTAGAATGAACGCAGGCGTAGCCGCGAGTTCTGCTAGTATTATATACGTAATTCAATTAAATTCTTTAGTTTATGTATATACATATATCTTAAATTACTGACTAGCTATTTCTCTTAACCTCAAGCTTTTAAATGTCAAATTATCCGGTACAAATCGCGCGTCACCTATCATATGCAATGTTAAAAATAACAATTCAAAAAATATTGTATAAGTTTATTTGGGAAAAGTATATTAGAATGCTTACCTTTCAAACAGACAGAGTTAAACTATTTATTATCATATGTTATTATTTCACATAAATATACAAAGAAAACATCAATCTTGCAATACCGTTAATTTTTCAGTAAATTAACGAAACGATAAAGTGAAACCAAGAATAGCTTGTCTTGTATTCGTAATAATGATTATAATTTACTGGATTCTACGTCATCAGACCAAATACGTCGCGTGAAATTGTGTAATAGTTTAATTGAACTCATAAGCTTGTCATCACAACAGTGCCGACAACAGGTAGTGTGGCTTAATTAAATATATTTAATTACTATATGAAATTGTATTATGTGATAAAATTCACTATAAATCAAGCAATATTTAACTATGAAATCTCTCGCTTTGCTCGCTTCCGTTCTACCTTCCATACTTATTACCAAGATAATAAAAAATTACAAACCAATAAACATTCATATTAATAATATTAAGAAAAAAAACATCATTGAAGATTGATGAAGCCTTAATATTGCTATTGAACTCAAATAACGATTTTTTACTCGTTACTCTTGTTCATTAAAATTTGTGAGCTGTCCAAATTGTCATTTATACAGCATTTTAAATTACCGATTTAATTAATGTAAATACTCTGTAATTAGAGTTTCTTTATTTTGTATGAATTATAACCGTTCGTTAATTTTATAATGGACCTATAAAAGGTTATTTTTATGTCACAATATGTTTGTATATCTTTCCGGAGAAACTAGGGGTCCATTACTTAATTCCATTTTACGCCAATGTCTCAACTATAAATGACAGGCGAAGTCTTAATGAAACATTATTTCTTGCTAAGAATGTTGTATGGTTAATACAACTTTTACCCTATACAGGAATCGAATACGTAATCTCTACCCTAACAGGCTGTCATAATATGATTTACTAAAAGTTTTTCTTACATATCATCAATAGCCTGACGTTATAAGACATCACTAAATAAATATAATCAATAAATGTAGCCACCGTTACTTATTTATGCGCATTCGTGTCCGCTTTTATTCATCCGGTCTCGCCGGATACAATCATTGGCGTACAAAATAATCCTAGACTGAAATTCGAACATGCAAATTTCACCTCCGTCTCAGATTTTATTTAATTTTTTTTTAATGACCATCATTTTATCTGTAAGTAATTGCCCTTTAAATCACTATCGTCAATACAATCAATAACGTGTCACAATTTGAGAAAGCCAATTAAATTAGAGCTAAAAACAAGATTGGTAATGAGAAAGGTCGTGCCACGTTCACTTCTCAACGTTTTTTCTTTCTTTTTTGGCAACAATGAGTTAAATGCAAGTATAGTTTGGGTGAATAAAAGTACTAAATATTCAGTCGAGTGAAAAAGTTAATGATAGCCATAAATTTAAAGGGTTCCTGTTTTTCTTGCTTCGCGTCGTCTTAACGAGGTTGAATTAAAAACAATGGGTGGCCGATGCCTCTTAATTGAATTGTTCCATAACATTTTAGTGCTTTTCTTACACTTCATAAGACATGTTATTATTTATTTATGTACATTTAAAAATGAAAATTTGTACAGTTTATATTTTACAATCGCCCACGCTTATACTTAAAATTTAAATCTGTTTTTTTTGTATCTAAATCAAAATAATATCAAAAAATAAAATATTATAAGAAACAATAATTTTATTAAACTAAACTACTGAAGTATAAGAAATCAGCAGTATATTAAATTAAATTTAGTCAAATATTTCCTAAGCAATCATTTGTGCAAGACAAACGACATGCCTACAAACACATGACCTTTAACTTATATGTCGTTCAAGAATGTTTAACATACCTTGAATCTGATCACAATAAAATAACGACTAAATAATGATATGATGACTAAGCCAGGACCTAGATCATAGATCCTTTGAATTAGAGCTCCATTGATGATATATTTTGAGTCCCATACATTGGCTGGTCAAAAGCTTTTTTAAATTCTTATAAATTGTTACATATAAAAGTTGTAATACAATTATACAATAAAAAATAAATTAATCAATCTACAAAATGTAATGCAAGTAATTTCCAAATATTACATGGTCTTTGAAAGCGTAATAAATGCAATTAACATGGTTAATAAATCAAATTGCATATAAAGATACAAAGTTTTTTTTTATTTTTGATGTATTATTAGAACAGCTAATATTTATTGATAAATAATAATATTTATTGATATAAAACTTCTTTAGGCGTGACTGAGGGGTAAGTCAATACATTGGAAAAATGAGTGTCACTGAAGTGAGGGTCATTATTAATAATTAAAAAAAAATATTGTTTATATTATATTTATTATTAATAAATTATTATAATATCTATTTATTTTTAAATATATTTTTTTTCATATTATATTTATATTTAGATTCGCCACAGCGTCAAAGAAAGTTTTATTTCAAGCGCCCTTTTTCCACTTTCTAGTACTAACACACTGGGGAGTATTAAGCGTTAGATTCTGTACTAACCAGACTTCAGCAAATAATTTTACAATATGCTACCTTAATATACTTATTTCTATAACAATTATTAAATATTTTATTTATTTTGTTTCAGGTAACTGATGCTTATTTTTCATGAATCATCATTGGGCATGTATTTTTTCTATCTTATTAATAATGCGAGTATAGTGCCGTAGCATTAAATCTACTTAGTTTTATTATTACACCTAATTTTTTTTTATAAACTTCATTCCGCTACGACTAATAATAATAATAACACAGCATATATTGATATGATTATGCTAGTAATTAGCTACTTTATACAAACATAAATGAGTACTTTAGGGCGGTCGTTAAGCCATTATAAGTGCATAAGATTGAAAGTTAATAAGAAGCAGATTCACCGTTACGGCTTCAACTGATACCTTCAGAGTAACGAGGTGCGACGATTAACACCGGTTTCTTTAGTGTTGGATAGTATCGATATTTCGTGATTTATGTATATCGACACATGCAAGAAACAACGTTACAACGACGACACGTTTGGCTCAGTTTATAGTGACTATACTTGCTGTGCCAGCGGTCGCGGATTCGAGTCCCGGTGTGGGGCATTTATTTGGTGCTGAGCACGAATGATTGTACTCCAGTCATGGGTGCTAGTATCTTATAGCCTCGTACCTTACAATGGAACTAAATAGTGCTGTGTGCTAATGTCCCTATTTCTATTTATTTATTACTTTTTATTTATTAATAATTTCTAATGTTGAAATTAACTATTATTTTAAATATCACAATTCTAAGTACATTGCTCTTGATTGCAGGTCTTATTTTGACGGTTGTTTTCTTTTTATTTAAAGTTTGAAATTTTAAGATATTTTATTACTCATCTTCAACCATTTCATTTTAAGTAAAAATTTACTTACGGCCAAGAAAATATTCAATATCCTATTCCGAATCCTAAATTCAATTCAAATTCTTATCATCGTCATCATTTTTATCTTAACAAATACTGACACTCTTGTTATTGTAAACGAATGAATACCTATATAAGTACTAAAACATAAAAAATGTTACCATTACCTTTAAAAAACTACTAGATATTTTTTTTAAGTACACGAAAATAAAAGGTCTTAATATTACAAAAAATAGTAAATTTAATCTCAATTAGGGACACAACTTTAAAATGTCGACATGACCACAACACATCCCTCGGAATCAGAGTACACCTTAAAACGGTCAAGACGTGCATGTAAAACAAGAGTGAGATAATGATGTGGTTTCCAGACTTCACCCAGAAGCGCCGCCTATTTATCTGCCTACTTTGCATAGCGCAAGCGCAACACTATTAAATTGAAATGGGTGGCCTAATGGTTAGTACTCGTGGATCTTGAACCAGGGGTCATAGGTTCAAAGCTAAGCAAATCAGAGATTTTCAAGTGTATTCGTATTTACAATTCGTCTCGAGCGCTTCGGTAAAGAAAGCTAGGGACATGTCTGTGATAAATTCCTCTTTTAATAATGGTTCACGTGAAATTCTCTTACAGTTTTGAAACTTAAAAATATGTTATATCTTTTGGTCGTATATTATTAATTACAAATTATAACAATTTAATAAATTATATTAAATTTTGTTGGACTATCCACATAAAACATGCAATTTGTATGTTAAATTATTTTGACTTGCGAAGCTAGATTTTAATATTTCAAATAAATATTGATGGTGTCGAAACACAAACAGTACTAAAGTATACAGAAACAGTTAACTATATAATTAATACTGACATACTATAAATAATGTTAAAGTATGAAATATTTACACGGAATTTTGTTAAATATTAGTGCTGGGAAAAATGAAAAATATAGTTCAAAATCTATATAACACGTCGATTCGTTGCTACATTACATGAAATACACTAATTTATAACATACCTTCTTATATGAGGATTAATCTTTACCATAAATTCAATTTCTACATCATTACTTACTACGTATGTATTTAACATATTTAATAACACAACGTGTATGAATTAATTTACTGCTATTATTTTGATTACAAGGACATTGATTATATAAGAAGTCCTAAAACGCAATAAAATAACTGTTTATAACAAGTTATTTCCGCCAATAAAAAATAGAATGAATAATAAACATAAAACATATTTGGAGCTTAATCAATAATTTCAAAGCTATTAGATTTTAGACTTCAAAGCAGGAAGTTAACTGGATCCAGTTTAATCTTAATTTAGTATAGTAATCGTGGCTAGCAGCGGAAATTATTAATTATAAACTATTGCTAACAGTTTATATCGCACTTGACTAATAACTTGACTACTTTTCGCTACCTAAAAGGCCTTGTTTTAATTAAAATCTAGAGAAGACTACAAAATAGTCTTTAAATAACCATAAACTTATATTACATATGTCTTTAAAATAATATGAAAGTACGGGGTCGGGTTAAGTATAGTTACTTGGATTTCTGTATAAGAAATTTTCAATAACAGCCTAAGTTGGGAATATGACGGGTGACACCCCCTTGCCTTCACTGCCTTCCTTGTTGTAAAGTATCTCGATAATATTTTTATCAATATAAATTCATTGTTTTTTTGATAACAAAAACCTATAAGCAATTTATTTTAATTATAAATTCTGTAATATGAAAACAAAATCCATATAATGGTCAACATTAAAACAGGTAAATAGAACTACGTCATAAAATAACAAGACAGTAGCCTCATCAGGCCATAATTAATAGTCCTGTATTTACCATACCCATTTAATATCGCATAAACATAATAAATAGACAAGTACCATCGTAAACATGAACATCAAACATTAAATATTACTGATTCATCGAAACTGCTCTAACGTCGCCTATAGCACAAATGCTTGCGAATGCAAATACGCCCTACCCTTTTTATAATGACTACTACATATAAACAAGTTTAAGTACAGGCACAGTTATATATTAATACTAACTTAAATCTGCGGCTACACTAGGTTTATTTTCTACCATTATTACCTATTATTATTTTCGACCTATTCCTATATTAGTTACTGGAAAAATTAAAAAATAATATTTTTGGCACGCTGAGTTTGAGTTGAGAGTTCTTCTTAAATGTTCAGTAAAAAATTGTTATTATTTAAAATGTATAAAAATTAAATTTCTTGTTCATTTATGTCATTTTATTTTGTAATCATTAATTAATTTTAAAAATTCAGTAATTATATATTCATTTTCGAGTTGACGGGTTTTCCTATTTATCAGATAGTATTACTTTTATCCCAGGATAAAATGTTGACTGAAGTCCACTTAAAATCAATTCAACTACTCTGATTAGTTTGTAGTGTACAACAAAATAGGTAGACAGATAAAAATATTGTGCTTAGTATTTCTGCATACTTTAGTATCCTACATATTAATTTACAAGCTTTAGAGCGACTTTTTTGAAAGCATTAATATACATTTATTTGTTTATTTTGTTTGTTTGTAGGTTATATTTTAATAAAATAAAATTGCACTTTAATGATAAGTCACACTGGAAATTATCATAAGCCATTTTTTATTTTCGCATTATGTCCAGTATAGCTCGTTATAGCCCGTTTCAAAGTAGTAGCATAAAAGCTTCAAAACATACATAAAAAACAATAAATTCATGGGCAGTCAGTTAAAAATAAAATATATTAACCTGAAGCCATGAAACATTGCAATTAAAGCAATTTGTTGATTTCTTATTTATATTATACGGGTAAGTTTACCATACGAGCAACACAATGAAGTAAGAGATAAGTTCGGCATGATTGGTAAAAATTTTGTAACGTCCATCACGCAACGTGTATATAACAATGAGGTCGGCGATCCGATATTAATTAAAACAGCTCTTGTTTAAAGGCTGAAGTCCGATATTCTTTTTTACACAGCCTTAATGAAGCCCATACATGGTGTTAGCAACCGCTCCAGAATTTGCATTGATCTTCAGACGAAATTCTCAGGACGATTTTTGGAACTCACGAACACTATTATGTATACTTATATTATTATAACCGATGCTATTGCTATTATTAAATATTTAACACGTTTAACGCTAAACGCTACTATGGATATGAATAAATAAAATGGATAATAATAAGATTTCTTAGCGATTTTTTGCAGGTACTACCTAATTCTGAATAAATTAATTGGAATTTATATGAGTTCTTTAAATATTTAATAAATTTATGGCAGAGGTAGCCCAGTGGTAACGCGCTCGCTTTGGAAACCGAGTGAAGCGGGTTCAAATCCCGGGTCTCGCATCTCTGATATTTTCATGTGCGAATCATTTCTAACATAATTACCACTTGCCTTCTGGTGAAGGAAAACATCGTGAGGAAACCTGCATGTCTGAGAAAACTTAGCAAGTTTTCGAAAGACATGTGAAGTCCGCCAATCCGCACTTGGCCAGCGTGGTGGACTATGGCCTGATTCCCCTCGTATTGAAGGGAGGCCCGTGCCCAGCAGTGGGACGTTAAAAAGGGCTGAATACATACAAATATTTAATACACAAGCGACCCTAGTTGCCTAGTAGCTTATATGTTATACTAAGTCATATACTATCTGTGAAAAAAATTCCATCGAACATATGTACATACATACACCATATTTAATATATTTTATTGATTAATATTTCTAATAAAATGCTCATTAATAATTTGCATCAACCGTTTTAAATACGACCTTAAGTGTAGTTATCAAGAAAATTAAGCGATGGAATGTTTATTATATGGTTCAGTACATAATTGTTTTAAAGTCAAGCGATCTTTATTGAACAGATTATTTTATGTAGGCTACCAAGATTTATAGTAGGTAGGTTATAGGTGTATTAAAGTCGTTTATTTAAAAAATCAGCCCGGTCCTTTTATTTCTTACGTCAGATCTTATTATTGATCGGTAAACCAGTCCGTGCTCCATATTCTTGAACGAATGTATGGGCTTCAATTACTTATACAAGTTTGGGTGAAATTGTGATATTTTTTCTTTTTATCTAAAAAGGGTCATTGACTTCAAATTCAACCTTAATTATGGAATAACTAATTGTTAAATATTTTTTTTAATTTATATGAGACCTAAAAACTATTCATTACACAAATGAAAATTGATATACAGCGTAACCTCATATGTCTATATCGCGTCCATAAGAATAGTTTTTAGTTTATATATTTATCGTCCCTAATTTTAACTGTTTGTAAAGTCACGAGCAAAAGTTAGTCGTAAATATACACTTACATCCGTAAACAACGAAAGTCCAATAATAACAAGATCTATACACGTGGGATGAATAGATGTAATAGCAAAACTTCTTGCTCAATATTATTTATATGAAATACACACGGCACAATACTAGGCGAATATTAAAAATATTTACCCGGATTCATTTAGCTGCTTTCATTTGACATCCAAAAATTACTTATAGTCCATATAAATGTTGTTACTTTCTTTTCTTCTTTAGAGGATGAACTTCTAACGATGGTTTTTAACGTCTAGCTTTATTATAGTGTCTAACAATATGGCCTAGGGCATGCAACTTTATACATATACATATAAAGCTTAAAAAACCCTATATTAAAGCGTTACAATTACATGAGCATAGGTAATATTTTACAAAAAGCTTAACGAAAATGAACTCATGCAATTTTATTTCATTACTATGTATTAAGCTATTATAACTGATTGATTTAACCTTTACCTAAAAACCATCCCACAAGATTAATATCTCGACTCGCCATATCATCGACTTGAGTAGTTTACACGATAACAAATTATTGTCAATTAATATTCTAGAGCTTTATATCATAAATACTAAATTATGCATATATAAAGTTTCCTTCAGCGTAGGAATATGCGCTCGTGTGTTTTCGCCTATCGTATCGAGTGTCGTCAACTTAAGCATTAGCACTTAACAAAGCTCGTCCATATCGTCCTGAGGAATCGCCCAGACATTTCGCCGTAATGCCAAGGCTTACGGAATTAATGTGGGTGCCAACTGCTATTGTGCACTTGGCTATTGTCAATTAGTATTGGAAATATTGAAACGCTTCTATTATTTCGGTAGGTCATCTATTTTTGTAGGACACTTCCGTAAATCATAAGGTGCAGTCATTAATCAGATAAAAGATTACTTGTTACTGTCGTATATGTTGCAAAATGTTGAATGCAGTATTATAAAAACGTATTCAATTTGTATTGTAAATGCCATCTTTTGTTGTAACATTTATACTTGTCTAATGTTGGTATTTACATGCTTATCATATCATGTATCATAATGTTCATTCAATATAACAATTTACTTTAGATTCAAAGAGAATACAATAGAATTTTTAAAATAGAAAACATATGAAGTACCTATATCATGACATTAATGAATTATGTAAGTAATTAGGGTTGCATTGTTCAATTCATAATTCAATAAATACAGAATAAAAAGTAAAAAAAAATACCCTTTAGGAAATTCCCTATTAACCTACACGAGCAATGCGAGACTTTTCTTAAAAGACAGTTAAGTAAAAAATCGATTAGCATGAAATTTATTGACGTATAATTTAATCGAGTCGGTTTCAAACTCCAATCATACATGATGGATGATGCATAGCATATTGCATAGCAATCTTGACCTGCATCACACGGTGCTATTACCCCGTGTCACTCGCCCTCTTTGCTCTCAAGTAATGACAGTCCGGTGTTCCAGTTCTGTTATCATTGGCTTGGAAGGTCGATTGCCCATAATGAAGCCGATTAACAGGTGGGTTGTTGCGCTTGCGGTGTAATTTTGTATCTATTATTTTGCTCGATGCCTTTTAGTAGCAGTAGGTACAGTTAGAAATAAATGTTTAGCTTAAATCATTTACAAATACCTCTTATTATTTTTATATATTATATCTAAAATATTTAAAATCAATATCCACGGTTCCCGTGGGATAGATTTGTTTTTGTTTTTCTAGAGGCAAACCCGACCAAAGCGAGGGTAATCCGCTAGTTTAAAAATAAAAATAAAAATAAATATAAGAAGGTAATCCATAATTTCTTAACATTAGGTGCATGAATAAGTTATTCATAAATCTAATTTAAATATGCAGGGCTTATTAAACAACTCAGTGAGCCAACTGAGAAGGAATATATGCATATTATTAGTCATTTTATTTAAAGACCTCACATATTGTCTCGACCAGTTTCTTGCCGTGCACCTGTTATTGCATAAAATCAGGTTAACTAGTCCACCACGAGTCTATATATCTGTGCCAGGTGGACCTCATGTGTCAATCCTAACTTCCTAACTAACATTATTATCTAGTGTAACGTCCCCAGATATTATTCACATTTATAATATTATTCATTATACCGGTAGCTTATTTTCGCAAAATGCTCATAAATTATAGCCTATAAAACCGATAAAACCTCTCTATTAGTGATAATCGTTAACAAAGCCATAGAGTAGTTTCTGAGTTCAGCTGGAACAAATTTTATTTTATAATTCGTAGTGATATTTATTACTTGAAAAAAATCATGATGCAAATTCATTATATACACTGATTTAGGATACAGTAGGATGCGACATAAGTTTTTGGTTAAATACTCAAGATAATTAAAAGAACCAAATTTAAGATTCTACTAAGTAACAAAATTAAAATCGTAAATTTTATTGCAGTATATTTATTTATATAAGCAAATGCTTTTACAGCTAATTACTACACGTAATGTGTTAAACGCAATTAGATACATTAATTAATTATAAATGATTTATTTACCTTTCGATCCTTAATGGTTGGTTAGTAATAATTAAAAAAATTATTGATTTTATTTATCTTTTTTCATATTCTTTTATCCTATTTTAATATTATAAATGGTAAAGTGTGTCTGTCATCTAATTTGTTGGGGCAACTTTTTCTAGTGCAAAAAGGAGGTTTATGAACGTAGTTTAAGTTAAGTTATGATATATTTAAAAAAAATAAGATCTCTATCTCTTTCTCTCTCTTTCTCTTTCTCTCTCTTTCTCTCTCTCTCTCTCTCTCTCTCTCCCTTCCTTTAGATATCTCCCTCGTCAATAAATAAATGAAGGTAAAAAAGGAACTTTATCTTTATTATTATCTCTATCTTAATAGTGTTGCAAGTAGATTTAACAAACAAACAAAACCGTACGCGACAGCTAATGATTGCATAAATAGTTGCTTAATGATGTCATAAATCATGCTTTCATTAATATGCATTTTAACAAATAAATGTTTCGCTCTCGTTGCACTCAGATGCTCTAATGAAATACAATTATGACGGTCGGTATGACCACTGATAAGCTAGCTATTGAGTCATTTACATACATGTCCAATTTGCTATTCAAAAGTATGTATATATTATATATTATATGTCGGTATATAGACGTGTAAGGACTAATCAATGCATACAGTCAATATTATTTATTATGATTAAATTTATTATTTATTATCTATATATAAATATGCTAAGACAAAACAGTTCAGTACCTTTTTGTTAACTGATTTTCGTTTTTTTTTTTTTTTTAGTTGTTATTGACGAGTTTTAATGTTATCAATAAAACAATTTGAACCGTTTTCTTTTTATATAGATAGGCAAATACTATTCACATATGTTTTCCTAAAACCTTCAATAATGTGTATGGTCGAATTTCGAACACTGTGCAAACACTAGATAAAATAATTGATTTAATTTATATGGCAACATGAATTCATTATTCTTACATGTATGCCTGAATAAAACCAACCTTTTCTTAATACTAAAATAAAGCAAATTACTCAACTATTATAATAATGTAAGAGGTTAACATGCCTTTATGAATATTTAATTTAATTAAAACTTTAAGAAGTAAGTATGGACATAAATAGAATACCGCTAATCTAAAATTGCTCTTAAATTACGAATAAATTACACTAGTACAACATAGTTACTCTATAAGAGTCATCTTCTCTCCATATATAATATAAAACTAGTGACTTACCCTCGCTTCGCTCGGGTTCGTTCCTAGATATGTTTTGACGGTTAGCATGGAATAGATAGACTATATACGTATACATAAGTATGATGAGTTTTATATAGCTTACTTGAGAAATAATTGATTCCCCATACAAATTTCCACCCCCTTTTCACCCCTTTAAGGGATGATTTCCGGGGTAAAAGCTATCCTAAGATGTCCATCCCAGGGTCTCAAACTATCCCCATAACAATTTTCATGTAAATCAGTTCAGTCGTTTAGTCATGAAAAGGTAACGAACAAATAAACAGATTTACTTTTGCATTTATAATATTACTAGCGGAACCAGCGGCTACGCTCGCGTTCAATCTACAAAAAAACACTCTTTGGCTTTATGTTATACAACGACTCACCCTCGCTTCGCTCGGGTTTGTCGCTATGTATTTATATGATATTGTTCATAAAAGATACTCAAATCGTGATTATAAAAAGGGGGTGGGGGTAGGAGGGTGAAAAATACTTTACGAACTACTCTCATACCTACCAAATATACAAACAAAAATCATTAAAATCGGTCGTGCCGTTTCGAAGGAGTTCGACCACAAACACCGTGACACGAGATATTTATATATTAGAAGATAATATAGATTTAACTTATTGAGGTGTCAGTGATAACCTACAGTACAGGTAGAAATTTTTAAAATTCATCTTTTAAATACCAGATATTTAATGTTGTGCCTTAGAAAGCGTCTCACTTAAGAACAGCTGGACCGGTTTGTCATTTTTCTTTGTAAATGTCTAGAAAAATTAGTAAAAAAGGTCTTTTTACTATAGGATTATGCCAGTGGTATTTCAACATAACACTTTGATGAATTCAAAGATCACAAAGAATTCTTTAGTGATATTACATATGTCGGGAGTCGGCTAGTAGAAAAATAACTATTGCAAGCCAACAAAGCCACATTAAAACGCTAGTATTTGTGCATTCTTAATTTTATTCAAGCGATGCAAAAACTTCTAAACCACTTAATTTGTACTTGTGACATTAGTAGACTGAGACATAATATAAAGAATCTAGTTCGCCCTCGGCGTCCTTGAAGCTGCTCGAGGAATATCGATATTATTTTATTATACAATGATTTTACTTCGATTTTACTTTCGTTTTATTCTTATTTATATATGTAACTACTCAAACTTATATCATAATTTAGTTATTAAAATTTTACAATATTATTTCATTCATGTTGTACTACTCCATTTTTATATTCTGGATTCACATGTCCCGTAAATTATTTCTCAGTAACAGTCCTTAATACCGAGTCGGGCACAAGTGAGTCTGATGTTAATATTACATATTATATTAATATGAGTGCTTCAAAATTATTTTAATTTTACACCTGAGGCAGCAAGAATATGTAATTTATATAAGAGTAAGCGTTGTGGGTCAAAATATATGTATAGTTAATAATATAAATATAATGTATATGTATAGTTTACCGGTGGTAGGACTCTGTCAAGCGGAGAGGAGGGAAGAGGAGTCCGACTGGATGGGTACCACCCCCTTACCTATTTCTGCCGCCAAGCAACAATGATTGCATTGTTGTGTTCCGGTTTGAAGGATAAGGTAGCCAGCGCAATCACAGGCAAGAGGCATATCATCTTAGTCCTCACAGTGACAACGCTCCTTATTATATAGGTTGCCTGGATGAGATCACTTTAAGTGATAAGGCCGCCTTTACACTGAAATTTCTATATGTAAATTGATTTATTATTTTCAAATTGTCTCTTTTTCTTTGGTGTAATAAAGGATTAAATAAAAAATAAATAAACGCACCTGTGGTTCTGCATTTTTGTTACTTAAAACCTAAATGCATGAACCGTAGGTGTTATGGGCGACAGGTACTACTTTCCATCAGGTAGTCTGTCTGCTCGTTTGTCACTGAATCTCATAAAAAAAAAGAAAAAAAAAAGTATTGTTTGGACTATGTACCTACTACTTATTTTAATTTTTAAAAAAAGGATTCTTGACTTATGTAATAGAAGAAAGAATGTATTAAGCACCAGCAAAATTTAAGGAACGTTTGAAATTTAAACTTGTTTGAATTTCAAACGTTTGAAAAAAATTAGAACTTTATTATAGTAAATTAAATATGTATACCATGATATAGTAAAGTTCGACTATAAATATTATTATCAAAGCTTGTTAAGTAATCAAATATGCACATTATATACTTTATAAGTACCATAAAGTTCACCATTCAATTTATAACTTAATTTTCTAAACTCTCGCAGTTAAAGCTTAATTATGTAATAATAATATCATTACATGCGTTAATCGTTTGGGAGTAATATTGATGTAATATCGATATAAACAGATAGTGTCATATAGATCTATCAACATACCTCTTGATAAAATATCAAAGAAAAATAAAATAACATTTTTAACTATAGCAAAGGTATTTAAACATTTGTGCATGTGACATTTTACTACTCATCTATACTAATATTATAAAGAGGCAGAGTTAGTTTGTTTGTTTGAACGTGCTAATCTCAGGAACTACTTATCCGATTTAAAGAAAACTTTCTGTATTAGATAGCCTGCTTATTTCAGAAGGCTATATAGTCTATTTATTCTATACTAACCGTTAAAACGTACCTATGGACGAACCCGAGCAAAACGAGGGTGAATTGCTTGTATATAATAAGGGACTAATCCTATACGAGACGACATTCTATAGTCGTTTAATTTCATGGAAATCTTGAAAATATATGAAAATACATATGTATTATAATGATTGGACGTAACTGCTAAAATACATCTTTACTTATCTAAGCCCTAGGCTGTATTTAAAAAAAAAGAAATGTTCACTAATTTCATTACATTCTTGAATTCTATTCTTATTATAGTATTCTATTATTTTGTTAGTTAGTTTTACTTCACACAAAAGCTCTTTAAAAATTTGTAAATTCCTAAATCAAGCAGTATAAATAACATTTGACATCATTTTCCTCTTTTTCATATTATATAAGTAGAAACAGACACGCGGACTATATAATAAGTTAATGACATATTTTTATATATACAGATAAATAAATTTCAAGTGTTTGTTTATAATGTCAAAATAACAGGTTTTTACTAAATGTATTATGAAATTTTAAACGGTATTTATAAAAATACATTTTTTTTAATTTTTGTCTGTCTGTCTGTCTGTTTGTTCCGGCTAATCTACAAAACAACTGGACTGATTTTGACGGGACTTTAACAATTCGATAGCTGACTTTATATGGAGTAACTTAGGCTACGTTTACTGTAGAAAAAGAATTAGGGTCTCGCTCAAAAAAATTAAAACGTAAATGACGCACCCGAGCAAAACTAGGGTAAGTCGCTAGTCATACATATTTATTAAGTTGCCAACATAATATTCATACATAATATATAATAAAGATAACCTACCTATTACAGAGCTTTTAATAATACGGGGTCAATTCCACATTGAATCCTCTATAACAATGCTAACTGGTTTATTAACATAACACTATAAGTAGAACAAATAGAAGGTTGAGATACTTCGATATCAATAGAATTTTAATAGTATCTTATCTGCACATTTATTTACTAAGTTTATTAAATAATGTTTGCACAAATACCTGCAAAAAATTATATGATCCATAGTAGCGTACTTGGACGAATATGTAATCTATATTAGGTATAACTCAAGAAAAAGACAAATGTTTACAATGAATTAAGTTATATAATATAAAAGCAAGATGATGTGTTTGTTATTTCTTTAAGCTAAAGAGATTTGAATAAAATTCCAAATGGAAATATCTCATAATATACTGATTAGTACCTAAGCTATTGTAGATGCATCTAACAAGGAGCCGAGTACAAAAATTAGTAAAATCATAGATTACATAATATACTAGGTACTAGGTAAAATTAAATATCGAAATCACCGAGAAAAACATATCAAATATGTAACAAAATACTTCGGCACAAATGATGATATTTTAAAGGTAATTTTTAACTCAGTAATTAAGTAAAAAGAAAAAACTTCTGTATTATTATTTTTTAATAAAGTACTGTAACTTTAACTATATCTTACTAATATTATAAACGTGAAAGTTTAGATGTTTGGATGCTTGTTACTCAATCATACCAGAACGGCTGAATCGATCTGGATGAAATTTAGCACAGAGATAGATTATAGTCTGGAATAGCATATAGGCTTTTTAATCTTAATAATAGACTTTTTATCCCGAAAAATGTACGGTTACCGTGGTATTGATTTGTTTTTGTTTTTCTAGACGCGTACCCAAACAGAGCGAGGGTGAGCTGCTAGTATTTTTATAAACTGAAGAAAAACAATTATAACATCTTTTGCTAAGCCAAATATGTCAAAAAACAACAGATTTAATATCTTTTTAAAATGTGCGCATGTGCTTTAAAATATAAATAAAGAGTTGACAGTCGTTTGATTTATAAACGTAATATTATTATTCTCAGTGGACATCAATACACGCCCTATAAGGCATAGTCTACATGTAAGTATCAGTAGAACAAAAACATGCAGCTATTAGTCTTTACGAGCATAATTAAATAAAAAATGCTGTGAAGGCTATTAAAGGGAGACTACAAGATTGAATACATACATGAGTTGGTCCAAACGTAAGAACAAAACATTTGAAAATATATATAAAATAGAATTTTGATTACAAATTTATCGTTTATTACTTTCCTAATAAGCCTAGATAAAAAAAATATTTTATAAGTAATAATAATAACTTTATTACAATTTTAATGAGATATTAATTTATACTCCTATAATTTGTAACACGAAATGTCACTTCAAAGTCCAATTTTCGGATCAATCACTTTTATAATCTATCAAACTAACAACTAATAAAAAACAAAATGACAGATTTCACTTTCACCCGTCATAAAATTTGATAATTATTCCTGATCGCAATTTACTCTATTTCAGATAAAATCAAACGAAATACGGCCTTCCATTTTAGTGCTTATCGCTTATGTTATATAAAATATAATTGCTTGGACAAATAGTCATGATAATAATGTAGCAAAACTGTATTTTAACATGCTGTATGATATAATTAGTGACACTTGCAACATCCGGTCGCCATTGCCAGCCGAGATATGTTTGATATAGCAAGATTTCTTAATAAGACTTACTCGGAGATTATCTAAAACAGCGCCACCTAATTAATACAGTATTTAGTGGCAATAAACTTCTAGTTTTCCATAAATAAAGTAAGATCTATGATTAGATAACGATAACGAGTGAACAAAAGTGGGATACTTTTTGTATTATTTTTCTTTTTATATTATTTTGACGACACGTTCGTCTCAGTTTGTAGTGACTATTTGGTGTGCCAGCGTTCGCAGGTTCGAATCCTGCTGCGGGTGTTCATTTGTGTGATGAGCACGAATGTTTGTACTCTAGCCATGGGTGTTTATATTTATAATTTGTATGTATTTAAAGTTACATATGTGTAGTGTATCCACTACCTGGTATCCATAATACGAGCCTCGTTCGTAGCTTATCATGGAACTAGATGGTGCTATGTGTTAATGTCCCTACATATTTTATTTATGTATATAGGTATATGAGTATTTTGCTGTAAGCAATTAGAAAATATATATATATATATATATATATATATATATATATATATATATATATATATATATAACCTATTACAATAATATGTGTAGTATACATACTTGTGCGGTGCTTGAGCTTGCAATATTTTCAAGTTTGGGAATAGAGTATATTAAATAAAAAGTTTTTTTTGTGTTTTCATAAAAACGTTTTATTATGTATTCTTGTTTAATGGTCATTAGATTAAGTAAATCGAAGCTTATCCTATTTGACTCCAGCAGCTAAGCTTACTTACACAACAACTTCATAAAATTTTATAGGACAGTTGAATTCTTACCCACGTTCTAGGTTCTAGGTATAGAATTTAAAAAAATATTGCTGCAATATAATAGAAATCTTTAAAATCAATAGTACATAATAACAACGTTACATGATTTATGTTAATCTAGTTCTGTCATTTAAAATCAATTGCGATTAGCTACTTTCCTTATCAAATTCGACCAACCTGTTTTATTTGTAATTTAAAACTTGAATTCGGTAATAGAATCTTCTTGATTGCATTTTTTATCTAAAATTATTAGTTTTCTGTCCTTCGAAATAGGTGATTCTAGGAAATATTACGGCTAACAAAAATAATGTTGCTATTTATTAAATTAAAATTGGCTGTAAGAATGTGTTACGAAAGGAAAACAACAAGCTATGCTTCGTAAAAGCAAAAATATTGGGATGCTATCGACTAACACATATAGTATGTGCTATATATATATATATATATATATATATATATATATATATATATATATATATATATATATATATATATATATATATATATATATATGTATCTTAAATAGGTAAGAGTTAAAAAAATCTACAATAATTAATAATAAAAAAATGAAATAATTAGTTTAACCATAACTTATTCTTTATCTTAGATATCATATATCTCAAATGAACAGTTCTAGCATATATAATTTTTTTTCGGGTACCTTTTTTCGGTTAGTATAAATTTCTCATAGATGAAATATTTTCCCGTAGTAAAAAGTATCCTACATGTTGATTGGAATAATTAGCTATTATCATATCAAATTTCATCAAAATCTGCCCAGTGGTTTTCCCGCGATGCATTCCCAGAGAGAGACAGACAGACAGACAGACAAAAATTCTAAAAACTATGAATTCGGCCTCTGTATCGATAATAATTATATATTTCAATACAATTTTCCAAAAGATATTTAATATACAGATTCGACTCAGTTAGACTTTTATCATATGTATGGATAAACGTTAGAATGATTTCACATATAACCATTCTACCGCATAGAAAATTAGACCTTAACATATATTACGATATTCCGGCAACACGGCACGCGACACTTCCGCAATTTATTAAGGGTATGTCTAATAAAATCTAGTACTCCAGGCAAGTTCTTGATAAAGAAGTACCGCCTACGTACTGCGTTGGCGAAATGTCGTGTTAGGCTCCAAGATATTATAGCTTTAGTATCTACCTGCGAACAAAGGAGGTTATGTTACTTAGCATTATTTAATTTGCATTTTGATACCTTAGTATAATTTCTTTATGTATATATGGGCAATTAAAAATGCACTATCACACTAATATTAAAAAAGGCGAATGTGTGTTCGATGTTCCTTCTCGGTGTAACACCTAGACGAATTTGGATGAAATTTAGTCCACAGATAGCTTATGACTAAGTAACAGATAGACTACTGCTAGTAATACAATTACATAGAAGATGGCCTTATCTGTATATAACATTATTAATAGAGTTGTATTAAATGAACAAGAGTTACAAAAATTTATTCCAAAAAGGTATATTATTGTTTAAAAAATATTCTAAGTGAAGGGGAAAGAAGTAATGCGAACGTAAATCAAATTTGCGATTATTGCAATATCAATAATCAGATGATGGGTTTGTAGTGCATATTCACAGATAGCGCTTTTACTTTTTATGAATTGTTTATCACAGTTAAAAACTGTTAAAATCACAGTTTTTTTTTATTCGAATGCAGAATAAATTTTACAATATTTACAATTCGTTATTTTGCATATATTTTTAAAATAAAACAGTGTAATTTTTGCGAATCAACGGCATCTATTATCTAATCAAGCAAACAAAAATAGCCCGAAGAATAGCCCGAATTATTGCTGTCTAATTTCTTTGTATTGGATGAGGTATCTGTACTGTATAGTAAAATGTGATCTGTGGCGCTAGTAATATTATAGAACTATAGAAAACATTTTTTTATTTATTGCAATTATATAAGAGTATATAGGTATTTACTATTACTCCTCTCTATCGACAATCATAAATGATTGATTCCATTTATTACTTATTGATATGATAACATTAATAGAATTTTCATTTATTAACGCATAAGGTATGCCTTCAAGAAACCTGTTGGAATTTATACAGAGAAAACATGTTTTGAATTACAATTAGTATTGATAGAAATTCTAAGTTAAAATAGTAGTAGTAGATTTTTTTAATCACTTGTTTCTGTATGTAGCTTCAAGCGTGTATTTCCTTGAGTACACTTGATATGGAAAAAACTGTTAAATTCACTTTATTGTTATATGAAATCAGTAAAAAAAACTCTCTATTCGTCTTCACGTTATGTGTTCATAAGCCTGTGTTTATTTTATAAATAGACTGCGCTTGTCTAAGTAAGAAACAAAAATTCTTACGAATTCCAGTTTAGAATTTATATATCTAACGAATAAATGAATCTTAAAAAAAAAATAACGAAAGTCCCTAATTTTAGGCAAATGTTTGCAAAACCTGCAAATTTTTAAATATATGCATTTTTGACTACAGAAGAAAGTTAATAAATAACCGAAATTCGTTACATTTTTTGTATCTAAAATATCTTTTACAACATTCATAATTTAACTTACTTATTTTTAACAATTTAACATCATTTTGATAACTCCTTTCACGTTAAACATGCACGCGACGGGTTACTATTTCACCCTACGCTCCAGCATCCCAGATCTGTAATCAGGGCCCCATACATCATTTTAATACTGCCCATGTCACCGCAAATCCGAATCACCAATGCAAATGTGCCAGGTTTCCTGCCTTCATTCTAATACCGCGATGTAATTTATGAGACAACTCTTGCTATCTACCTTCTACAATTTTGTGGAGATTATATACTGAATAAATAATGAAAATATATTATTATATCTATAATGGAATAATCACAATCGTTAACCTTCATTTAACATAACGGAATAGTATCTAATAAAACCTAAATTAATTGAAAAAAAATAATATTTTTCTTAATTATTCTTACCTCTAAGCCTTTGTTTTTATGCGAATCGTTATCAGATGCGGTCTAATGATATCCTTGATATTCAAACCCTCCATATTTTTGCAATTTACAAGTAGATGGCTTTAATAATTTGCAACCTTGTATTTATTGCAGTATTATACCTAACTATAAAAAAATAACATACATACTAGGAAGTGATATTAAAAATTTTATATCAATTCTCAGGTATGGGTTTTCATCTATTGCCAATCTTTAAAATTAATTATCTATTATTATTATTTATAGAAACTTCAAATGCATATAATATTTTTGTACAACACAAAATTATAAATTATTTGATTCAAATATAAAAATTAAATATATACCTAACAGATGGCGACTTTATAACAGTAAACTAAATACTAATATAACCAATATTACTTGCGCATTTTATTTATGATTCTTGTAGGTACAGAATTTGAATACGTGATTTTGTTTAAATAACAACAAATCTATGAAACTGCGTTGAGGTTGAGCTGGAAGTGTTTTAGCTAGTGCTTAGATTTTACGAGATACCGGTAATTAGGCCGACGTAACCGTATTTCTGCCTAAATGGCCATAACTCGGAAACTACAGAAGAATTTCTTCCTCTTAACCTTATAAAACAGTTTATTACAAAATTAAATAGATTTTACAAACAACACCTAGACCGCTTTCCTTTTAGCGAATGTTGTTTTAGTATAATATATAGCGATATCTATACTAATAGTACTATAAAGAGGAGGGTTTTTGTTTGTTTGTACTGAATCGGCTCCGAAACTACTGAACTGATTTAGATGAAATTTAATAAGAATATAGTTTGAGACCCTGGAAAGGACATAAGATAATTTTTATCCCGAAAATTGTCCCTTAAGGGGGTGAAAATTGGGATGAAGTTTTGTATGGGAACTT
The DNA here is from genome assembly GCA_033884665.1 of Argynnis bischoffii washingtonia. Taxonomy (NCBI): domain Eukaryota; kingdom Metazoa; phylum Arthropoda; class Insecta; order Lepidoptera; family Nymphalidae; genus Argynnis; species Argynnis bischoffii. Next base: position 8,300,989 of record CM066624.1, on the reverse strand, counting down.
AGGGATGAATCCAAGCGAAACGAGGGTGTGTCGCTAGTCGTTTATAATCTAGTTTGTAACTCTTCTGTTTCATTCATGATAAAATCTTTGAAGGCCACTAATAGCAACGTGTTTTACTGCAATTTTTGCTACGTATATCTTTGAATTGTTTTTTGGGGTATTTATCATCGTATCTAAATTTCTAATTTTTTACGCATAGTAAAGAAAGGTAAGCAAAGGGTCTTTAACCTTAAATAGGTTTTTATTAAAAAGTAGATTTCAAAGTATTTTTGTCATAAATATGTATATCAATATTTATACTTAAAATCTATATTAGAAATATTTTAATCTTATACAAATCTAGCAATACTCGCGGCTTCGCTCGAGTTTAAATTTCTGATCACTATCAAACTTCACAGGATCACCCGTTGGGCTAATCTGAAGATTGCCTGAAAATTTCATCAAAATCATCCAGCCTTTTAGAGTCCACAGGTAACATACATACACCGATTTATATATATATATATATATATATATATATATATATACAATAAACTTGCATGTATAGCAAGATGAGACCAGTATAATGTGCGTGGGATTTAGTATCCACAGAGTTTTTCTTTGCTATTCACAGTATACTATAACATACCCGTGTACATAACCAATTCATCTAAGTCAAAGACATTTATTTCTCATACAGAGTTCAACATCGGATAGTAATTTCATACCATACGGTGATCGGCGCGACGCGTTTCCTAAAATAGTGATGTGAAATAAATCAAAGATTATAGTTATCGATATGGGCCTAAAAACTACCGTGTGAATCTCCTGCGGCCTCGATCTTATGAGAGAATATGTGGACTATTCGTGACATATGAGATTGACTGATTTGATTCAACTTGCGCTTTAGCAATACACAATATACCAACGGAAATATTATATGAATAAATTCATAACTATCGACATTTTGTTACCAAATTGGGATATTTTTAAAGGATTTTATAGTGCCAATGATGGCTTATGTTTCTACGTGCTTCGGATTTATCGTAATACAACTTTTTTCTGCATATTTTTATTTAATTTCATACATTCAGCTGAACATTACTAAATTTTATGTATTTTTTATTACGACCTTGTATAGAAAATTAATTATTTATCAATTATTGATTTATGCATAGAACAAACCGAACCTAAAAATATATTGTTGTGTTTTTGTGTTCTCAAAGAAACATTTATTATACAGAAATAAGAATTGACACATACATACATACACTTTAAAGAATTTATAGAAGGGTTCTTATTTCTAGCAGGTCCTTGAGATTCTACAAGTTAAATTGTGGCTCTTAACTTAACTGTTTTTCTTAATCAGACACAGATAAACACATGTATATTCAATAAAAAAAATGAGAAAAAATCAAAGAAGAAGCATAGTATTATGCGGTCAGAGACATATGTACAATACACGTAGCAAGACTCACATCTAGTATAAAACATGTACGTCCATACTACTATTATAAATGTGAAAGTGAGTTTATTAGCTTGTCCTATTTTCACATCGAAACAAATTGACAATTTGGCGTAATTTTATGTTTCTGATGAAGATAGGTAGGGCTGGAGATCGACATAGGTTACTTTTTACCGCGGAAGATTATCTCATTCCCACAGGAAAACACGTCATAATACAACCCACAACAACTCATCATATACCTATATAATATATAGTCTATCTATTCCATAATGACTGTTAAAATGTACCTAAAGACGAACCTGAGCAAAGCGAAGGTGATTCGCTAGTTTGTATAATATATGAGACTGACATATCACGGTTCTATAAAACGATGAGATTTATTTTAATATTATTTTCAAATTATCTATTCTACAACGATTATAGATGATCTTATCTATGTTATCTTTGTTATTCATATTAGTAATTCGATAATATCTGTCAGTGTGAATACGTCACAACCATCTTAAATGAATAAATATATGTAAATATAGATTAAATAATATTATCAAAGTTTTACGATACAATTTACACGGACAGATTAATTAAAAATCGAATCAAACTATACATATAATTACTAATAGAATAAATAGGCATAGTAAACGTAATGGAAGTTTCTTACTTGCTAGCTATGTTGTACTCAATAAATTAATATCTGCATATATTTTTATCGTCGGTAAGCTACGTACCACCCATGTGTTCCGCACTGGCGGCCATGCAAAACGCGTATCATTGGCAGTTTACTTCACACACTGTTTAGTTCCTTAGACCATATAATATTCATGCTAAAATACACTTTATGTTCTTAAACAGTAGTTTTAATTTTAGTATGTACAGAAGCTCTACTGATAATGTCTACAGTTGATAGACTTGATTGATGAGCGGACGTAGTAAGTCACGATAATACCTAAACGCTTAGTAGTCGCCGTGATGATAGATTTATGAAGTGAATTAAGTAAGGTCTCGTCGGTGACCCTTTGTCGCAACTGGATTTTGTCGTGCCGTTAACTTGTTTCAGATAATTCTATTGTTAAAGATGAAACCTTATTTTAGAGTCTTTAAACTAGCGATTTATCATTATTCGCTTATATATGCAAATGGCGCCACCTTTTGACAAATATTATTACTAACAGTAACCTATGTGGTACTCTACACCACAAACTATCTATATACTTTTCATCCGACTCGATGTAACAGACATACACACGCACATACACATACAAACTTTCTCATTTATAATAACAGTATTATTATATAATTTTTTAACACTTGTTTAATTATTCATAATATTAACCAATGACACAAATAAACATCTAAAATCAAATATAAAATGAATTTACATAACATATAGTATAAATAATGGTATTAAAACACATACATTTCTAAGTAATAGGAACCACACTGTTTACACGGAATGGAATCATTACATATTAAATTACGATGTCTCACTTCAATTCACACCTCTCCTTCAATATAGTAACTAAATTATTATTAGCTGATAATCTAGCGAAATAAATAAAGCAATTTATAGACGGCACGCTTTATCGCAACAACATTATAGAAATCAATAAACAGATTTTACATACAGCGTATCGAATGGTGTAAATTATTAAAATTACATAACTAAGTGGTGGGACGCGTTGACGAGCCTATTTGAAATGCATAAAAGCCGACAAAAGTCAGCAGTCGAATCGTTTGGAGTGGCGTCCGTGGTAGCGGCATCGAGTAAACGATTCAAATGCTAATATATCACAGGGCGGCGCGGCGTGATGGCGCTCATTGGCCACGCTATTTACATTAACACACATAAACGTGTTCGCTCCGCCTACCACGCAATACGTCACGATGCATCTAAACGCTAATTACAAGTAATTAGTACATCGTGACTAGAGTTTAGATACACTCAAATATGTTCTAAACGTTATTTGCTGAACGTGCAGACACTCAGAAGCTCGAAGTGTAGGTAATACTTTGTTATTATCGGAATACGAGCACCTATAAACTACTATTAGTATCAAGTACGTGCAAAATTGTTTGCAATAATATCGAGTATGGAAGTAAATATATTAATCTCTAGTTTTCTAACAAATTGGAGATTGCGGGTTCTGTTCCCATTCTAGGTCAACGTTTTTATTAACTGCCTAAATTCTAAGTCAACCATGAAATATTGTTTTTAAATATACACGAATTTATAATTACTTTCTATTATTCAACTATATAAAGTGAGGCGAAAATATTTAAAAATATTTTCGTAACGATGTTTTTATTCCCGGAGAGCCAATAGCGAAACAATGTAACAAATCATAAACAAGCGACACTGGCCTCACGAGCTCACCAAATAAGGCTTCCGAGAAGTCGATAGCTGACTTTGTTTTAAGGATTTATGTCGTCTCCTTTTGGTACAAATTAGCGGCGTGTTTGATCGTAGGCGTTAACCCACAAATATGCGACATCGTTCTTTGGTTTCTACCTATCCTTTATTGCGAAATTTTGACATTTCAGTATTTAATTTCTATATAAATATTTTAATAATTTTTCAGATTAATAAACTATACATATAAATAATCTATTACATATTAAGAAAATTGAGTATGACAGATGCACCAATTGAAGTGAAACTTTCTCAGACAGACATATTGGAAGACATACTTAAAATATTGGTGGAATATTCTGTAAAATTGAATATCAAGACTAGTTACATGATCATTAAAATATAAGTTGTGTAGAATATTATTTAATATGTACGTACTTAAACCTTACACGTAAAATCAAATCGATCAATATGTATAAACAAATGCGTATTATAACGTTGGTACGCCTCATGAATAGTGATATCTGCAATTAAATCTCCGACCGGTCTAGTGCCCGTGTCTCCATGACGAATGACAGTACTTGGTCAACTGATCGATCACACGAATGAAGCTGTTAACTAAAATACAGTAACTTTTTACAAGTGTGTAGGTAGTGAGATTGTATACGAAATTGGATCAGGTGAAAGGGACGGAATGAATAAGAGAAGACTTGTTTTCATACACGAAAATATTAACTTTTAAGTATATTACTTGCTCGCTTTTATACGTACATACATATATGGAAGTGCTCAGTTTTATTCTGTCTCTATAATTTTATAGAGACAGATTATAACTAAGCACTCATTTACAGATTTTACGGATTCTAATAAAGCACATGTATTTAGCGGTATATTTAATAAAGTTTACTTTCCCGTCAATTATCGTCAAAATATATGGATATTGTGAACACTATTAATATCAATCACATCAATTTCATTTTAACTAAGGCATTTGCAATCTTGTTGGCTTATAGTGTGTATTTACCTCATCGTAAACTACCCAATAAACTATACCTGATAATTAATTTAAAAATCATCGTTTCTGAATCGATTGCTCTAGTTTCGATGTCGCAAGGCTGTGGGCGTGCGTCGAAGGCGAGCGTAGGAGCGTCTATCAGATGGTCACCCCACACCGGTCATTTCGTAATTTCACTACGAATTTACTTAACGATGTCCTTATTTTCGTCATTTTTGTACCTATACGATAATTAATATCATAATAATTACTATGTATATATAAAATGGTCTGGGCAAAATACGTATTTTATTACAGATACAGATTTTATGTACATGTTAAGGATATATATTTAAACCAAGGTAAATTGTTTCAGGTCGGTGGCGCACGAGCCCGATGAGCGCGTGCGCGGCGGCCGCCATGCGGGAAAAGCACGCGGCGCCGCGCCGCCTCGCCTCGCCGCCCTCCTCGCCCCTCGAGCGGCATCCCAGCCCTCTCGGCTCTCCCCGCGCAGATGAACCTCTCGACCTAAGAGTCACGCACAAACGCCCGCCGCGATTAGAAGATGAAAACTGTAATCTCATTACTCAGTCACCGCCACCACATCCGACGCACCCAGCACATCCAGCACATCCGGCGCTCTTACAGTTCTGCCGCCGATTGCCTCTAGCGCTACCAGCGTCCTTCGGACGTTACCCTTTCTTGCCAGCCGCGGCGGCAACATTATTAGCCCCCGGTGCTCCGAGAGCCCCAGCAGTTCCTCAAAACCCTGGAGTAAACAGGGCACGTGACCGATATACATGCTCCTACTGTGGGAAAGCGTTCCCACGGAGTGCTAACCTGACGAGACATCTACGAACACATACGGGCGAGCAGCCCTACCGGTGCAAATATTGTGAAAGATCCTTCTCAATATCTTCAAACTTGCAAAGACATGTGCGAAATATTCACAACAAAGAGAGGCCGTTCAGATGTCGTCATTGCGACCGTTGTTTCGGACAGCAAACGAATTTGGACAGGCATTTAAAGAAACACGAAGCAGAAAATGGTGATGACAACCGTCGGAGATCACCAGAGGAGACTTATTTCGAGGAGATTAGGTCCTTCATGGGACGAGTGGCGCCGACACGTCGCGCCGCCACGGCCGCTAGTGTAGTGGACCATACCTGATAGTGAACGAAAAAAATATTCCAATATACAATTATCTGGTCGATGCATCCAAATGACTCTTAAGTGTAATTACAACTGTATGTCGTTGACTTTGAGATTTCACGATTGATTAATTTATAGAAAAGTCGCGCCATTGATAGCCGTTGTCACCTATTAAATGTTTCATATTCCACTATGTATTGACTGTAATATTATATTGCGTTGAAAAGTTTCATGTGAGTGAACACTTATCAAATATTCCTAATTGTTACCGATGTTTTTGCTCACGAAATTGTGTCGGCTCGAGGGTTGTAGTGATATGTCTTCTTTAACGTGCATTCCGATTGCATTCCATACTAAAAACAATCTCATAATTCATTAAAAATAAGTTTCTTTACGTACGTATCTTACTCGTACTGCAAACGAGTAAAAATAATCGTATGTTGAAATTACCGCAATAAAAATCGGAAATCACGTTATACTTAAATAATGTAAATATATGATGCTATTGTTCAAAGTAGTTTAGTTAGAACGCGTACCGAATTTTACTACTGATAAAGTTATACGATCTTAGAATTTATTTTTTATTCTATGTGCATAAAAGACGTAATAGGTATGTTTATAAGTGTTCAGAGTGTTCGCTACTTTAGATTTAGTTATAAAATAAAAACCTATGAATCTAAGTAAATATTGTATTATTTTTGTAAATTTTGCTTCATTTGATGTTATATGTTAGTGTTTTAGTCTGAAAGAAAACGCCGGTTACCAATTAACATATGACTTGTTGCTTATTGATCAAATAAATAATTTTATAAAATGTTAGAAAAGTAGCATGAAAATGATATGATCAGTGAAGAATTTTATACTGTGTGTTGCATAAATTATTTAGTTTTAGAGCAAAGCCACAGAGTACGATTATTATGATTTTTATGGTTTGGACGTTCGCCGCCATGATTGTTATGTTTAAAAATATTACGAAAATTAGAAATTAATTTTATATCTGAGATTTTATATAGAAAATTATATATACAGATTATTTTGTAAAACTAATAACACTCGTTTATGAATCTTTATACTAAATTAAGATAAAACATCTGTGATTTTATTTATTACTTGGCTGCAATTGGATCCGTGTATATTAATATTTTATCAAAATGTTGACGGAAGTCTTTCAAAGAACTAATGTAAACGTTCCTTTAAGTATAGATAGATCTCTATTATTGTTACGAGTATAAAGTATTGAATGTTTTGTTCTTATTTCGTTCTGTTTTCGTGTTTGTCACACCTCTATTTCCTTATTTGCTACATCAGTATTGTCTGTCTCAGAATAATTACTAAGTAAGTTGAATACTTAAAAGTTACACTGACTTTAAAATCAATTATAAGTATTAATTATACCTTAGGGAATAACTTACATCTTTTTATATCGTAATTTGCGATGCTATCGGACATTGTACACAAAAAACCATCAGCCAACTTGAGTATAAGCCTTTTTTGAAGTCGGTTATCAATACATGAATACAATGTAATTGTATTGAAATAATGTGATGCAGAACAAAAATATGAGACAGCCTTAGTTGTTATTCTTTTGTGCTGAATCTTAATCCCTTTGAAACAACTAACATTCACCATGTACCTATTACCCTATACATATTGTACAGTAACTATGAAATCTGTGGCTTTACCATAATTTCAACATTCGATCCTCGCAAACGAGGGCGTGAATTTGGTATGAAAAATTGAAAAAATATATTAATTACTATTATTGCTAGTAAAAATATAAATAATAAATCATATTTTACGAAAAATACGATGGTACAGACACGGATTTTAAAATTTTATATAGACTATGAATGCCTGATATGCCTGTTTCTTTCAATCCACAATCCTGAGTCAGTGTTACCTTAATAATAAAACAATTTGCCATGTCCTTATTCTATAGTATACTCGTACCAAATCATATCGTTGAGCATATAAGAGATGCTATTTAACTTATCACTAGATTGTATAAGTAATAGAGATTATTACCTTTGTCGTTTTGTACTTTTGATATCTATTAGGCGTTTGAAGGTCACCGATTACCTTGTCAAAATGAAATAAATAACATTAAATTAACTTGTGTATTTTATTCTTATCCACCACTATACACATATGAGAGTATGTAACGCATGTATAAAAATGTCTTTGGGACATAATTTTTTTTTTTTCACTTTCTGCCACAATCGTTAATACAAAAAAATATAAAAGAAAGATAGTTAAGAAAATAATCTCCTTTAATTATAATATAATTCAGTTACTCAAAAGTTCCTTAAATCATTTATTTCTAACAACAAAATAATGTTATTCCAATCCAAATGCAGTTACACCCTACTTTTAAATCAAATATTTAAAACGCCTATGGCATTTTAGCGCTCCGCCTTTGTGCGGCTTCGCTTTTACGATATGATTAAGCTTTATTGCCAATAATTTGAGAGAAACAAACCTCCCAGATCTATTGTGATTGTACAAATGAACAATCGAATTTATAACGCTAATTAGAGCCCTTCAGTAGTGTGACGGTTTTTATTTCCATTTTATTTCACATTCCATTTTTATTATTGAGAATTTATTATTAATTTAAAATTTATACATATGATAAAATTCTAACTGAGACGAATCTGTACATTAAATATTTTATGGAAAATTTTCTTCAAATAGAAATTATTATCGATACGGAGGCGGAATGTATAGTTTAATAATTTAGAATTTTTGTCTGCATGTATGTCTGTCTGGGAACGCATCACGAGAAAACCACTGGATAGATTTTAATAAAATTTGGTATGATAATAGCTCTGAGTCAACATATAGGATAGTATTAATTGCAGGAAAATATCTCATCTCTGAGAACTCTATACTAAACGTTAAAATATGACTAGGGACAAACCCGATCGGAGTGAGGGTGAGTCTTTAGTCATCAATAAGCATGATCTGAAATACAGAATTGCACTACTATTCATCAATAGATGATAAATTGTAAAAATAATATATATTATGTGAATATAGGTATATAAGCATTAAACGTTAATGTACACCTTTAACGTCCCTAAAATTCCATTAAAATAAAACATAGATCAAAAATAACAGGTTCTCGAAGATAATATTAAATTGTTATATAAATTTAAACAAACATTATATAAGTTTAAAGAGAATCTTATCAGAAACGGATAAGTTTAAATTACATAATAAATTTTATTAAGTAAGTGCCGCCCTATTCTAGTCGATTTCCAGCAACAAAGTATAGGTTTCATTATGTATAGTACCTTAACGGAATCGTTTCTAAATAGTATGTTTCAAGTTATAAGCGAGAGAGAGAGAGAGAGAGAGAAAATAAGAAATAAGAATATTTTTATATTCTAAATGTTAACAGTGAAGGCATAATTATAAAGTGCCAAAAAAAATGTATAATAAAAGTACAAGTTTATTGTTATCGCACATGTAAATAACTTTAATATATATATATATATATATATATATATATATATATATATATATATATATATATATATATATATATATATATATATATATATATATATATATATAAAAAAGTAAGAAATATATTATTATATACATAATGCTCTGAATTTATTATTACTCTACGAGGTCTAAACAGTTTCTCTTGTCTAAATGTTATTATATTATGGATATCACAATATGTAGTTAGTTAACTCTTAGTCAAATAACCACAAGAATTTGCAAATTAAATGTTTAAAATTATATCTCAATTCATAAAACTTACAAATTATTTAATTATGATTTTAATTGAAATAATAAGACCCCAATAGCAATCGCGTTCCGCTTATCAATAGAGCCTTGACTAGAAATGGTTGTTCTGGGTGGGGCAGATTGCACAACGATGACACGGCCGGGCGCTTGTTAGCGGCGCGTGCGCGTGCCACCGTTGCGTTGCGTTGCGATATTTATTGCTTATTGAAAAACTGCCGATCGCTTTCAGAATTATGACTTTTGTGGTCGACACCCTCGATTTTTTGCAATCAACTTCAAATTGCCTCGCCAACTTGTGGCGCAAATCTACCCACCAATTATAAGTTTTAGAAATCACAAGCAAAAATCGATGTACATGTAACGAGTGTTACGTTTACAGCATCCACTGAAACCTGCTAACATCTGCAGAGAAAGTAATACGGATTGAATATTAAAATCGTCAGTTTAATAAGCTCCTTATTAATTCAATAATGACATTTACTGTATACATAATTATAAAATACATAAGTAATGTGAATTTTGAAAGGTAGTTCCGAGACCGTACCGATAAGATGTAACCAGCGAAATCGACCAGTATATGGTTAGTTGCGTGATTTTGAGAGCATACTTGCGGTGACACATTACCACGGATATAAAACATCAAAAATGCGTACAAATGTACATATAATGTAAAATCTTTACTCCCTTTAAATAATAATTATTATTTATTTTCTATTTAATGATCATTGATGGTTTATATTGTACTACAAAAGTTACCTAAATTATGAAATACACAAAAATAAGTCGAATGCAAAGCGTTTTTTTTTCTTGATGTTTCAATAATAATTTTGACTTTTCTGTTTATTTTAGCTCAAATATAGATACTATTTTTAATAATGACACTAATATCTAAAAAAAACACTATTTAAATATCATATGAAATAAAATGTACACCAACACAATTACAAATTTTATTTGAAATACACGAAGAAGTCACGTTATTATTATACAGCTTACAAAATATTAATAAATTGTTCGTCACATCCAGTATTATGCTCTACATCCGTAACATAAAACAGGTGACCGATCCATCACCTGTGCTCAACGACGTGGCTAATTAAAGGAAAGCAAGGTCGGTTAAACCAGACTAGCACCCACTCTAGTTTACAAAAACAACGAAGTTGCGCAAGCGGTTTCTCCTCCTTGGTAATTGCAGATAGTGACCTGTCACTTTAAAATTTTCACAAGTCGAGACTTACGGGTTTACTCGTACTTTTATATATTCCTTTTTTATTTTAATACCACATTTTACTTAAGTATATTGTCAATAATAATATTTTTTTAGAACGGCTTGAGCTATTATTTTATATTTTTGACCGACTTCAAGGAAAGAGGAAGCACTGTATTCGGGAGTATGTTTTTATATTTTGTGTATGTGTGTGTGTTTCATATTCGTCAATTATTAACCGATTTTCATTACTGTTTTTTTTTTTTAATAAATAAATTATACATCAAGGGTCCGATGTAATTAATACTAAGTAAAAACTCTAAAAAGTTGAATAATTAAAGTGATTTTAAAGTTTTCAATTAAAGTTAATTTCTTTCATTATTTACAGAAAATATGTACACAATCCAATTATATTCATTATATTTTTCAATCATCGAAACCTATTATATATTTTTTTGTTAATAACTTTTTAGTCATGATTTGGATATAAAAAGCTATCAGTACTGCGTGAAATACGATGCTATTACAGCCGCTGCGCGTGACATATGAAATTACCGTATAAAACAGGCAATATCCATTTGTTCTTTCAATACTACCTCAATAAAACTAAACATTATTTCTCAATTAGTATTCAAATGACACTCCACGTCTTTCTTACATACTTTGCAACAATCTATACAGATAAATAAAATTGGAGTGTCTGTTTGTAATATTAAAATAACCGCTTTTTACTAAATGTATATGGATGTATACACGGTACATATACCAAAACAACATTTTTTACAATTTTTGTCTGTCTGTCTATCTGTTTGTTCTGACTAATCTCCGAAACGGCTGGACCGATTTTGACGAGACTTTCACTGGCAGATAGCTGATGTTTTAAGGAGTAACTTAGGCTACTACTTTTATTTTAGAAAAAGAATCAGGGTTCCGCGGAAAAAATTAAAACCCATGAAATTGTGTACAAAAGCCTCGTACGCATCCGAGCTGAGCGAGGGTAAATCGCTATATAATTTAAATGAATATCTTAGGAGTACCAAGCTACTATTTATGTATACCTATACATAGCTAAATAGCCGTGAAAACGTACCTAAGGTACATAAGTATTAAATAAAGTAGACACCTAAATTTATTATAAGTGACTTGTACTGAGTACTTTGACACTCCCCAATGTGTGTTCATCTTGTCATGGTGGGGGCTCTTTAGCGTCCGGCAATCCAGCCGGATGTGAAGCAAAGACACGCTGGGATGTGGCCCACTTTGATGGGCGGTGTACCATGCAGTTTGCTCGTGGTACTTCACTGACAACAGAGTGTACAATAGGTGTATTGGTTGCGTGCGTAAGCGATCGCATATATAGCTTATATACATATGGCATTTCCCCCTTGGCCTTTTAGGTCCAAGCGATATTTTCTGGGCGATAATGAATCAATTATGCTTAACAATTTCATATCATATAATTATATAGATTCGTTATATTACAATTGTTGTTGTTTACATATCTATTGTTAATGAAAAATGTTTTGATCTTAAGCAATTTTATAAGTAAACAATTTAAGAGATACATAAAAATAAATATGAAATAAGTAAACGGTATGTGAAAAATGTCTCTCCAACACATATGTAATTAGTGTGTCATAATATACTAAAGAGAGATTTAAAATATGCATTGACGTAAAAGGTCATACCTGTGATCATGAAGAAATAAAAAAGCAAAATAAACTCACAAAACATTTGTAACAATTTTATTAAAATACAAATATATTCTTTTAAACTCAATGTAAAAACAAAAACATATTGCAGATGCTTTCAATTGCCTTTGAAATAGTCTGCCCTGCTTTTAAATTTTATGCTTCAAAATACTTTAATGAAAGCTATATAAAAATTATATAGACTCTCGATACGCTTATAACGTTTCATACGTAGATGGAGTCATTTTTAAATAATTTACAACTGTGATATCTTCTTTTATTTTATAGGCAAGGAACAAAATTTAATTATTAAGTAAATCATCATAAAGTTCTTCAAAAGGAGTGATTAAAATCAAAATAACTTTTAGTAATACCTAAAATGATATGTATTTATTTCTTTACTGTTAGTTTTACAGCTAGTACGGCTACGACTAGTAAGTACGGCTGCTAATCATGGGGTCCTAAACCAAAAAATTGAACGAGCTTTTTCATCAAATAATTCACAGTGGCAGTCTTTGGAAATTGGCTTTGTTATATCTTCGCATCTACGGATTCGAACCCAGAACTTCAGGATTTGCAGCACGTTTGGCTCAGTTTGTAGTGACCCTACTTTCAGTGCCAGCGGTCGCGGATTCGAGTCTCGTTGGGGGCTTTCATTTGTGTGATGAGCACGAATGTTTGTTATAATAAGTATATATTTAAAGTTATATAAGTGTAATGTAGTGTACCTTACCACGGAACTAGATGGTGCTGTGTGTTAATGTCCTAACATATTTACTTATTTATTTAATATGCTAACCAATAGACGAGCGACGCCATTACATCCCTATATAGTATACGTTGAGCCGGTTGGTGCCGAAAGGTGCCGTATGGTACCGGTTGGTGCCGAAAGGTGCCGGTTGGAGTCAATCGAGTGGGATATAAAAATGCTGCATTTTAAAATACGATTATAAAAATAAAATATTCTTTTATCTGTATATATGTTATCCTATATATACTATATAAGTAGTTTATATGTTTAAACTTAATATAGGATAGCAAATTGTTAAATAAAACTAACAATACCTAACCGACTAAAACTAAAGAGCTGTGTTTCTTCGTCGCTTGTTCTCATCTTTTTAGTGTGCTTTTTACGCAGTCGGGTTTCATTTTTGTAAATTACTTTTTTATTTATAATAAAAATATAGGAAATGGAGATACTGATTTCTTACGACCATATAAGAAAAATTGTGATAGAAAAAGGTAAAAAGGATAATTTTATGTAGATAAATTGATTAATATTGTCAAGAAGTAATAAATAGTGTTTATATAATAATTTAGAATATTTTTTATAGAAGTTATATTTATATTGTTACGAAAGGGATTACTAATAAGTAAGAGGTACATTTATATTTAACTCTGCTGAAGTAGGAACATATTAGAATATGAACTTATATGGACATAAGTATAAAATAAGAAAATGCCATTTCCATTAAACTGGTTGCTGAGGTGGACGGTACAAGATATGGGCGCTATATAATTAAGCAATGCTGAGTGGAATTACGCACAATAGTCTGTGACTTTACGATAGCGTTTAACATATAATTATCGATATATGTAATTCGATACACTGTGCCACTTTATTCAGTTATCAAGACGTTCTCAGTTGGTAACTGCTTTTAAATGAGCCATAACGAGGTACATCGCTTTAAAGTAAGGCACTTATCGTAATATGCTTTCTCGATCATTTCAATAATTGAGATGGAAAGTTACAAGTGCATATATTTGCATGTAAATAGTGTGGCGTTGTTTACAGTTACGTATAATATCGCATATATTTTGCTATTATATTAATTATTTATTAGGCATAAATAATTACTTACTTAACTACATACTAGGTGTCTCGACTTGCAATATCAAAGTATGAGTGTTATTCACCTAATTTGATTCTTGATTAAGTTATTAATGACTGATCTACTATCGTTTTAAATAAATGTAAGGCATTATATCCGCATTATTCCGTACATATTTTGCATTTATATATATGCAAGGTTTTTACCTTTATAAAGATCATCTAAAATAAGCCACTACTAAATTAATTGCGTTAGCGAAAACAAAATTTGTATTCGTAAAATGTACGTCATAAGACGTTTAAAAATTCATAAAACAAGATTAATGAATAATGAAGTAGTGATGTAAATATAATATAAATTTTTGACATTCCTTTGATTGTGTTGATCAACAAACCTTTCTTGCTTGTACTGAATCACTATGGCATATAGGGCGCTGCGTTTAATCTTGTTGCTCCCTACCTCAATCAAAGAATCTAAAGGGTTAAAATAAATAATGTGAAAATGGATCTTCTTTAAGGATGGGTGGAACACACAAGCATCTCCTCTTAGTCCTTTCTATGTACGTTTTAACTATGTGCCGAGAGGAGTCGGGAGGTGCCGAGAGAAGCCGGATGGTGCCGGAAGGAGCCGGATGGTGCCGGGAGGAGCCGGATGGTGCCGGGAGAAAAAGGTCTCGTTGAAATGTGTCACTGAAAAGTGTCGCTGAAAAAAGTGTCGCTGAAAAGTGTCACTGAAAAATGTGTCGCTGAAAAGTGTCGCTGAAGTTTCGCTGAAAAAATTGTCGCTGAAAAAAGTGTCACTGAAAAAATGTCGCTGATAAGTGTCGCTGAAAAAAGTGTCGCTGAAAAAAGTGTCGCTGAAAAGTGTCGCTGAAAAAAGTGTCGCTGAAAAGTGTCGCTGAAAAGTGTCGCTGAAAAGTGTCGCTGAAGTGTCGCTGAAAAAATTGTCGCTGGAAAAAGTGTCGCTGAAAAAAGTGTCGCTGAAATACGTGTCGCTGAAAAGTGTCGCTGAAAAAAGTGTTGCTGAAAAAAGTGTCGCTGAAAAGTGTCGCTGAAAAAAGTGTCGCTGAAAAACGTGTCGCTGAAAAGTGTCGCTGAAAAAAGAGTTGCTGAAAAAAGTGTCGCTGAAAAGTGTCGCTGAAAAAAGTGTCGCTGAAAAGTGTCGCTGAAAAAAGTGTGAAGGTACCGAGAGGAGCCGTAAGGTACCGGAAGGAGCCGGTTGGTACCGGAAGGAGGACCTTTTTTCAACGACACTTTTCAGCGACACTTTTTTCAGCGACACATTTTTTAGCGACACTTTTCAGTGACACTTTTTTCAGCGACAATATTTTCAGCGACACTTCAGCGACACTTTTCAGCGACACTTTTTTCAGCGACACTTTTCAGCGACACTTTTTTCAGCGACACTTTTCAGCGACACTTTTTTCAGCGACACTTTTTTCAGCGACACTTTTCAGCGACACTTTTTTCAGCGACACATTTTTCAGCGACACTTTTCAGTGACACATTTCAGCGAGACCTTTTTCTCCCGGCACCATCCGGCTCCTCCCGGCACCATCCGGCTTTTCAATACACATAAATTGATGCCTAAGTTTCGCCATATTGATTCTTAATGACATACATATGTACATACATACAGGTCAAACATAGTCCTCCTTTGGGCTTCGCTGCAGTCGGGTAAAAAGGTAAGGCGCCTTTAAAAGACAAACTATATTTTCTCAAGATATACTTGACAGATAGGTATAGTAATTAAGTAACAAATAGACCAACGGATTTCCACATATAATGTAATATTTCTAATTTTTCCTCTATAATACTGTACTGTAATGAAAGTACATTACGTACATTGTTTATAGTAACTCATGAATTATAATAATATCTTTGGTTCCTATATATTATGTATATGAAATACTGATTTTTTAAATAATAACATTTAACTAAAAATCTATATATAGACAAAGACAAAATAGTTCAGTTGTCTCCTCTGTTTGAAAACTGATTTTCTTTTTTTTTTTTGTTTAATAGCTATTGACAAGATTTAGTGTTATCAATAAATAAAATTGGAAACAGATTTTTTATATAGATAGGTAAATTCATCCTATGTTTTCATCAAATTTTGAATAACGATTATAGTCAAATTTCGACCACTCGACGAATACTAGTGATCATAAAAATCGATAAAAAAATAGCTAACACAAACAAATAGCTCGTAACACACGCAAGGAAACATACACGTGAATTGAGCACCTCCCTCTCCTTCCAAATCGGTCATAATAAATTTCCTAATTAATTTCACACTCACTTTTCCTACATAATAAAGTCCTATAAAATGTAGTAGTCATTTCAATTTAATTGACATAATAGTTTTTAAAGTTGCTATAACAAAAAATGTCGCGCGAATATTTCATCCATATACCAGTACATCCCGAACATTCACCCCAAAGCAAAAACGTTTCGAAACGATATCAAATTCCTCAATAATGAGCTCCTGCGGAAGACTCGAATGCCTTGTGCCGTCCGCCATCTGATTAATTAGCAGATGTATGCGCAAAATGCGCACCCGCACTTTTTACTAGTACTTTCTTGCCTTATCTTATTGATCTATATTTTTGATTCAGTTTTTGGGAATTCCTTATATTATACTAATAAAATCGTGATATTTATTTAAAGGGTAACACTTTTTTATATGGAAATGAAGTTTACGTCTCATTTAGGAATTTAGAAGAACAGTACTTATAATTTTAAAGAGTAAAACTATATATAATTACGCTATAAAAATCCAACTTCGATACTTCTATTAATTTTAATTTACTACTCGAAGTTCGTAGCTTTTTGCAAACTATATAAATAAAATTAAAGTTAAAAAAAAATGTATGTGATGACTTTTTGTGTAAAATTAATTCGATTTTTTTTCAATCTGTAAGCACGTTCAAATATGTATAACAAAATATCGACGCGATACGTGACAGTTAAAACGAGCGGTGCACTAACCCCAACGTTTTCACTCTCTATACCATCCCGCTAGGTTTTCTAGATATAGTTTTTCATTTAATCGCTACCACGAGACTGGTTTCACTGATTGGTCAACGCTGCAGGCTTTTATATTAACTAAAAGCAATTATAATCGATATTTATAAAACTCAATAATTAATCGATTTTAAATTAGTAGAGTCGAACGACAAAATTTTAAGTTTTTTTTTTTGTGAAATCATCAGTGAAGCTAATTTAAGTCATTACGTTTTTTATTTAATACTAGCGGCTTACCCTCGCTTCGCTTGGATTCAAAATCAATCAGTAGTTTTTGTGCACTAAGCTGTTTAAGTTACTATAATTGTCACGGGAAATCTTTAATTTTCCGGGATTAAAAGTATCTATGTTAACCAGGAGATAAGGTACCACCATACAAAATTTCATTTAAATCGGTCCAGCAATTTCGGAGATTAATGCGTACAAACAAACACACAAACAGAGAAACAAAAAATTTGAAAAAATCTGGATTTGCTCTATTTCTCTTTATTTTCAAAAAAGTACGATGAAGCTCTTATGAATCGTTAACTTAAAGAGAGTCGGTCTCGGCTATCTGTGAGAAAGACTTTACGTAATACTTGAAAAAAATATTGGTTAACAAATTCTTGTACAAGTATGAGTGAAATGTCATTTAAAATACATTACGCTACTGTTAACAGGTTAAGATTTTAAATATTCAAGGATCACACTCGAAATAAGTCATAAATTACGTAAATTTATTATCTTAATTATGCTTACATTTCCAATCTACACAGTTAAATTTTACTTTTAATATACATTGTCGCAATAAAACAAGACTCTTTTACATAATAAAGCAACCTTCAAATAAATAAGGTATCCTTTAATGTATTTTTACATTCACGTCGGTCAAGTGACTTAACTTTGATGGGTGCTTGCATTTTCATCACTTCGAAAACTTTGTAATGCAATTATTTTATGAAAATATATGAAAATGAAGCTGAAATCAAACATAAAACCAAATCCGTTTTGCCATAAAATATAATCACCTAAAAAATTATAAATGTGGTTGTTGTAAATGTTATTTTGGCTTATAAATAATATAATTGAGCAAGATTTCTTTGATTTTTATTGATAACTTTATATACACAGTAACAACTTCTCGAGAGACACGTGACAGAATACAGATAACATATAACACATCAAGCGGCAAGGAATAGAAACTTTTTAAATAGCAAGCAAAGATACAGTGTAAACTCTATGTAACGTCACTCGATTTAACGACAAACTCTCTAAAGCGTCGAAATAAATTAGTTTTGGTTGGTTTAGCTTATCTTCCATACAATGATACACTCTACATAGCATTACATCCACTCTCAATAACGACAACAATTGAGTAATAAAAAGTACCTTTTAAGTTGCTGAAATTAGTAAAAAGCGCAGCTGTGTACGTTTTTTTGTCGCTTTATTATCCTAGCCTGCAATAAACTCGACTGTCGGCATCACGCATACCGAACTTTCTAAGAAATTCGTTCTTTTGTTTACAAATTGGGATTGCTTGCACGTGTAAACTGATCTTGCTTGACCATGATTAATAAATAGGGGTCATGGATTGTCTATACGTTATCATATTCTTAGTTGCTCACAAGCTTTCAAACTGCAGAAACATGGCTAGTAAAAGAAAATCACTGTGTATTGACGAAAAAGTTTTACTGATACGCGCAATAGAAACGGGAGAGAAGATAAGTGATTTTTCTAATTCTGATTTTTCTTCTCTCCATTTAACGACAACTCTCTATAACGCCATAAAATGCACAGTCCCTTCAGTGTCGTTATATAGAGTTTACACTGTATTAGATTATACATTCTAAAATTTATCATTTAACAGTAAAGTACATAAGTATTTCATAAAATTTCATTTAATTATTACCTTATATGGTTATTACCTACTATAAACAATTTTTATTTAAAAAATGTATATATAGTAATGATCTTTCTTTTTTTATTTTGTATGTATGTATTCAGCCCTTTTCAATGTCCCACTGCTGGGCACGGGCCTCCCTACAATACGAGGGGGATTAGGCCATAATACACCACGCTGGCCAAGTGCGGGTTGGCGGACTTCACATACATGTCTTTCGAAAACTTGCTAGGTTCTCTCAGACATGCAGATTTCCTCACGATGTTTTTCTTCACCGTAAGGCAGGTGGTAATCAAGTTAGAAATGATTCGCACATGAAAATATCAGAGGTGCGAGACCTGGGATTTGAACCCGCTTCACTCGGTTTCCCAAGTGAGCGCGTTACCGCTGGGCTACTACTGCCCTACTTTTTTTATTTAACATTTAAAAAATACATTTAGGCATACCACCAGCAGACATACAGGTAGTTATGTGGAACTTATCGGCTTAAAAGAAGCCAGTACTACCCGCTAAAACCCAACGGGGCCTCCACCGTCTTAATGGGGTGTCGCAGGATCGCATACATACTCAACCACGATGCCCCGACGGCAGGTCTGCCGAAGTAGACCACAACAATCATGGGGTTGCTCCAACAGTCCACCCTGCTATCAAAGAATTATTTGGAACAGGCCCGCATGGCACACCGCCTACCGACTTGGCCCCTCCCAGTGCGTTTCTTGGCTTCGCGCCCGGCTGGGTTGCCGGACGCTAATGGGCCCCTCCATCGCAAGGTGGTCGCACATTTGGGGATATTCTCCAGAACCAGAAAACTTGCTTGAGAGACGAAGCAAGACTCATTTTCGGATTAGGAAGGATAGCAATAGGTATATTGAAATAAGACAACCATAATATTAAGACAGCTCTCGAAATATTAATGAACATATTTGACAAGGAAAAGATTTAAACGCGGCTAAAGCTGTACCCTTACTAACGACCACAATATATGACAAATAAATCGTATAATGACTTAATAATAAAATTTACATTGCATAAAATAAGAACAATTCCTGGCAAAATAGTCGATGAATTATTTAAAGGTACAATTACTATGAATACATAGAAGTGATAAATAAATCATGGTGTGGATTCACAGTAACGTTGGCGGAATAACAAGGTTTTAGTACCTAAATGTGTGTAAATGGTAAACTCTTTATGCTAAATAATATTGTTTTACTTACTTCCCACCAAAAATATTTTGAGATAAATTCCCAATAGATAACATCATAGTAATAATGTGTCTTCTTAAAATGGTTGAAAACGGAAGAATATAATATGTAAATAAAACAGGGGAGTGCATTTTATTAATAATAATGATCATATCATTGATTAAAAATTAGGATAATAAAATAACAAAAGAAAAGAAGATCATTTTTTTCTTGTTATTTTTAGTAATTTGCATCAAATATTAATTTTAGTCGACATTTTTATAAGTTCTAATTTATAAGCCCTAAGTAAATGCCTTTTCTATAAGCTGCTCCCACATTGTGATAAATTATCCAATAAGTGATGTATTTCTTCAAATGCAATATTTGATGTCGTAAAACCAACTGGATCAGTTTTTGCCCCTTACAGTTGTTTATAGAAAATCGATGTTCACTTATTGTGTGATCAAAATGGTTTAATATGAAGAACTTGCTACGTTCATGTATAATTACCAGTTTTTTGACTCAATAATATAAAGCACATCAGTATCACAACAAAAAAGCTATTGACTTTATAATACACTTTCCGATCACTTTTTCCGCAAAAATGTAATTTACTGACGACTCTATTGATAGAGAATTGAAACAAGACAACGTACAAAATAATTACATTGGAGAAATAAAAGTTTGATACGATCTATGTTATTGAATAAATACGTTACATTTTAAATTGTTTTCTTTTGTAAATATAAAAACTTCATAACCGTAGACAAACAGCATAAATCGTTGCGTATCTGACTTATAAACGACTTATAATAAATTTCCAAGTTCTAACTGCGTGTACTTACGTAACAAAACAATTGCAACCTATAAAAACTAAATATTCTTAGAGAATAATAACATAATATAAATTATTATTCGATAAACATCTAAATCTATTAAACAAGATATTTGAAATTCTTCGTCTCTCAAACGGAGAACCTATTCATTTTAGAGTAAATGTCACATTGGTATTTATATACATGTTTTGCATTAGCAAATTGAATTATAATCATGATTAATGTTGTATAAGTGAAAAGAGAAGTTGTGGTAAGGGAAGGAACGCCCACGAGGTCACGAGAGGAACACGTCTTAATTTTACCACTATCTGCCTCGACAATCAACCGTCCATGTTCACATAAATATTGCAGTGCGTGGTTTTTTCTTAAAAAATATTAAGTAGGTACTCACCAAGAAATCTCTTTATAACCATTAAAGTGCAGATCACACAGTAGCAAAAAATCGAACAAAAACAAGTTACGCACCCGTTTTTGCTTTGATATTACATTTAAATTTATTTATTTATATTAAGCTATGAACATTTGCAATTCTAGTGTTTATGAAGTAATTATACAAGCAATTAATTAAAGTAAAGCAAATAAATATACAACTAAGTACATAGTTAAGGTTAATAAGAATTCTGTATTGAAGTTAAAATCTGTCTTAAATTGATTATTATTAAATTATACCTAAGCGATTAATACCAATTAAATGGCTATCAGCAGCTGTTCCGCTCAAATTTCCGCAACCTCCAACGAAGAAACACATTCTGAGGTTTTGGACCACTACACTAGGTGGTCGTCAAAAGACTAGCACCTATTATCTACTAAGCTGTCCGCTCATCCGTCTGTCAGAAAACTATATCTCATGAACCGTAATAGGTAAATAGTTGAAATTTTCCCAGAGTATGTATTTCTATTGCCGCTAAAATATATAATAAAATACAAATAATAAAAATAAATAAAAATAAAAATGCAAGAAACACTTTTTTTTAACTTTCGTAATGGAGAATCAAAGTTAATATACTCGTACTACATACATAGAGTAAAAGTCATATTAATAAAAAGTACATGTACGATGGTACGAAACCTTTCGTGTGCGAATTTGACTCGCACTTAACCATATACATATATTTTTATACCCGTTTAACTTAAGGGAAGCGCATATAATATGTATATTTGTGGCCCTTAATCAAATAAGAATTTAAAAAAATTAATCAACTAAGGTTTATTATTGTTAAAGAAAGTAAACAAACAGCCATGATTAAAAAAAGATTGAGAATTTTTGTTTATAAGGTCGTGCTTATGAAAGAACAAACTATCCATATCTATACTTTAATATTATATTCATGAAAGTGCGTTTGTTTGTCCTTCTTTCACGTCAAAACAGCAACATATTTTATACACAGAAAATATATAAGTATTTACAATATACACCTGTATTGGTGACCTCCCCATTTTTGTGGTCGCTTAAAAACTGACATATATCGTGTAGTTCATCTAACACCGTTCATTGCTGCACTCGTGACCGGCTGCGGTGATGTTGTACGCTCAGTAGGCGCATACTTATGCATTCAAACACGGCATCAATCATTCTAATGACCGGCCAGTATACCGTGTGCGGTGTACGGTGCACGGTGCCGTCGGCGTGAGCCATCACATCTGAGTTAGAGATGCCCAAATTTCGGTATATCGATTTTAAAATTATTATTAATATATATACATCATTTTAATACATATAATATACAATCTGTACATGATTGGCGAGTGAGACCCAGTAGTATATCTGTTTAGCATTCCTTATTAGAGGATTCGACATTGAGACTGCGTTAATTTAACCCAAGATACGTTATCAAAGAAAAATCACTCCTACATATTTTTTAAAGTATATAAAACTGACAATAATAGGTTAAAACTAAATAGCTACCCCTTATGCACTTTTCAGTATACTTATCAATATTTATACGTTAAATATTTTAATATTTTTGAATTTAAAAAAAGAAAAAGCGATGATACTAAGATGCTATCGATATCGATATTACATAGAAGGCAATAAACCCTTTAACAGCAGCAGTGATATTCAACTAACAAGTTTAGCAATGGAGGAAAGAAAGCTGCCTGGAGCGTCCGGCGCTATTCACAAATTGGCACGAGCTAGGCACGCGCTCTCTTCGCCATCTGAAACAACTTTAAAGTACACTAACTGTAAACTATTATAAGCCTTAAAATTACAAACATAAAAACTAATTTACCATACAAAAATATTTTGACTGACGCTACGTTAAACCTAGTGATAGATTACAGAGATTGAATGGTGCAGTGCAATGATACCACCGAGCCATTAGTTGAAGCAAAAAGGATGGAATTCTTTTGATCGTATCGTGTTTATTTTCTTAGGATTTAAGCACTGCTAGAGGGAAATAAGAAAGGTTACATTTTATCAATTTATTTAAAACGAAAGCTCTTATTCTTACAATACCTTATTCTTCATGTTTACTTTTTTTAGAAAGGCAAATCAATATTTTTCCAATAAGCAACATGGGATAAAACTTTACACGATTAATAGATTAGATCAAGTACCTTACTTCACTTATTTACTATCAGTTATTTTTCACTAAGCGACTTTTAAAAGTTACTAAAAAAGGTTATAAATTTCACTTTCTCTATCTAATGACATATCTCAGTTACAGTTATCTCAGGCACATTGACCAATGTAAAGTAGGTATATAGTACTATTCTTTACGCCAAGCCGTCAACATTCAATTACGCTAATCATCTCGTCAAGCCGCGGGCGTACTTCGCAACAACGTCCGAACGGCAAGAGATATTCATTTTTCTAGAGTAATTAGTAGAACGTGAGAGGGACATTAGCTGGAAGTTACACAAACCGTTTATTGTGCTGGTGATGACAGAATTAATCAATGAATATATCGAAATTAATTAAAGAAACCACAAATGAGTGTAACGCACTTGAAGAGACGAAGTGAAATTATGGATGACCAAGGCTACTGTCGTAATTGCTTAAGATTTTGTAACCAGTTTCTACACGTGGCTTCGCTACATGATACAAACATAAATAAAAAGTATATACATATTTAAAAAGGTAAGTCATTTGATAATCTAGGATATAGACTATCTCTATTCCAAATTTTCAAATCCTCTGAGGTGTCTGAACAGCATGAACAAGTAACAAACAGGCTCACAAAAAGAATTTTTAGAATCAGATCGGTAATTTTAGAGATTACGCTGAAATTTGGTATGTGGGAGTTTTCGGGGGCGAAAACTCGATCTAGATTAGTCTTATGTCTGTTTCATGCGGTTTTCTTTCGCACGCAAAATATGATCTCTAATTTCGCACGCTTGGACATAAGAATCGTGGTCAAGCGGCCAAGGCGCAAAATTGACAATCACAGGTGTCTTGTGTTTTGTTTTTTAGTTGCTTCGCTCCTGAGTAGATGTAAGACAGCCTATATAATTTGGCTAGGCTAAAACAAGTAAGACTACTAATTTAAAGATATTTACATTTCCAACTATTATCAAATTTTATTAAAATATGAGCGTTACCCATGGCTTCGCCCACGTTCAATCTTTACAGGATCACCCACTGATGATGATGATGCAATCTGAAAATTGCCTGAAAATTTAATCAAAATCGCTCCAGCAGGTTTGGAAACATACATACATACATCGATTTATAGATAGATAGATTTAGATAGATAGATATAGATAGATAGATAGATATAGATAGATAGATAGATATAGATAGATAGATAGATTACATAAAAAAGTCACAGGTGACATTGCATTACAACTAGATTACTGATTGGATGTAAACAGATATGGAGAATAATAGAAGATTGATGAATAATCGCAGATAGCGATACGTATCAATACATATTGAAATATTATTTACATTAAGTGATATTGTAATTATGTTAAGCGAGGAAAATTATGCTCTAGGTAAATTAAAGTATCTATGTAAAAACTTTATTTTAGATCCACATATTTTTTTGTTAAAATCGGCTTGAAGCTGTTTATTCAAACATCAGAACATTCGTCAAATAAATTGAAATAATAGCTAATATTTACCGTTGAACCGAAACAGAAATATTTTATTATTATTTTATTTATTTATTTAGTACCTCGGCTAGATCATATCAATCATAGACCAAATGACGTAATATTTATGTTCTAACAATATTTGTCATTGGACAATATACACTATTATAGAATTTTGAGATGGAAAAATTAAATAAAACTATAGATAGTTATAATATTTTTATGCAACGAAAAATAGCCAAATTACAGTAATGCCGGTACTGACCACTGACCAGGTGTTCTTTGAACATTACTGTTATTTAATGCCAATGAATAACTGAGTCACAAGTTATTGAAAGTGGCTGCTTGTACCTATTATATAATATCATTTTTTATTTGATAACATTATTTATTGTATATGTATAATATTTAATTTATTTATTATATAATATTATTTATTGTGTATGTCACTTCTTGAAATGTCATAACAGCCGGAAGCGGCTGCCGACTGCCGCCTGGCCCCCGTACAGTATCTCACTCGAAATTGTCTTATAATTTCTGAACATTGGTCCAAAACAAAATTGAAACTGATCTTTAAAAAAAATATTAAACGTGTAAAATATCTATTTTGAAATGATCTATCAAATGGTGTTAACCATACTTTTATATGAGTTGTAAATTCATGTGTTGATGCAAAGAATAAGAAAAAAAATCATGATTACAGCAATACTTCAGAATTTTATTACTTTAGTAGTGATAACCTAAACAACTATATAAATCGTGTAATATGACCGCAAAATGTTGAAGATAGATATCATATTTTTTTTATTATTTTACCTTTATTAAATACTGGCACATTCGCTTCTAAATATCGTCGTAAAACGCGTTTTGGTAGGGAACTGCCCTTAATGTACTTTGAAATGAACTGGCATGATTGCCGCTTATTAATTTTTATAAAAAAAAGTCTTTCAATAAATGAAGTACAATTTTTTTTAAAATTCATGGATACATAACTTCATGGATTTTAATTTAAAGATCAATAAATATAACGATTGCTTTTTAATTACGTCCACATTTTAATATAGCTTATATCAGGAACATAGAAAGTTGTTTGGTTGTTTATACAATGCACTACTAAAAGAATAATAAATCCCATTAATCCATACTAATCCATACTAATATTATAAATGTGAAAGTTGATGGGAATGGATGGATAGATGTTTGTTACTCTGTCGCGCCAAAACAGCTGAACGGATCTGGATGAAATTTGGCAAAGAGATATATTAGTCCGGAATAGCACATAGATTATCCCGTAAAAATGTATGGTTCCCGTGGGATAGATTTGTTTTTGTCTAGGACGAACCTGAAGCGGAGCAAGAGTGAGTCGCTAGTATTATAAGTATGAAAGTTTGTAAGGATGGATGGATGAATCGATGTTAGTTACTCATGCCAGAACGGCTTAACGGATCTGGATGAAATTTGGCACAGAGATAGATTATCATCTGAAATAGCACATAGATTACTTTTTTCCCCGGGAAAATGTACCGTTCCCATGGGATGACTTCTTTTGGATGACTTTTCACTAGGGACGAACTTGAAGCAAAGCCAGGAAGATTCGCTAGTATACAATATTCAAACTCAAACAGAAAATTAAATCTTTAAATAAAAATCTAATAGATCATTTCAAAGTTATTTTAATTATGATTGATAATGATTAATTTGTTAAGCTTAAAGCAAATATAGTGGCAAGATAACGTAACTACTTTCACAGTTAATCTAAATAAATATATAAAACCCCACATATTAAATATTTTAATCAGCTTCAACAAAAAGTTTAATTAACTTTTTACCATTCACTATACCGTATATGCGAATAAGTTCAGTAAATAAGCAAAAATAATTAAATAATACTGATTTAATGAAAATTGCGCGAAAGAAATATTCCATACGTTATAGAAGTAACCAAAATTGAGCTCGTCAATTTTTTTCCATAAACAATAGGTGAGCGATGCTATTTTAATATATCCATTTTTCTTTTATATATTTTCACTATGTATATTAAACTTATAAAATAAATGAGCATTATTCTTCATGACAAGTTAATTATGCATGACTCTAAAAAGTAACTCTTAGTAGGAGTAAAAATTAGAGAAAATAACCCTGATAAATTAAAAGGATATATATAATATATTATGGATAAAAGTTTGTACACTAGATATTTTTCGATATCCATAATATATAATATGACATCCTAAATATCAGTTATATTTAGGATATCTTTTGTCTACTTTCCGCATATGTAATTTGATGCTTCAAGCGACAAAATAGGTAGATTGTTACCGTTTTGTACTCAGTAAAATACAAAAACACGCGCACTTTTAGCTTTCCTTATAAGTAAACCATATTTAATATTTTCATTATACATATAAACTTGTATATAAATGTAATTCAAAATAACAATAAAAGGTTCCCGTTTTGATTTATATTGTTGTAGTGTGAATGCAATTTCCCCGCTATATTAAAACATAAGGAGCACAGATATGTAATTAAACTAACTTGTTAAGCAATTATTAAATTATTCATGCGTCGTTATTTTAATTAGCTCGTGATGTTCGAGATTAGCTCGGGCGGCTCGTGAAAGTTAATTTCCTTATATTTAATAGGGATTGACTTCAGTTGTAAAATCATTGCTATCGTATTCTTGTGAATTGGAATAATTAAATGTATGCAATTGTTATAGGAAAAGCCTTCTTTCTATAAGTTGATAAAATCCTTACTTTTTAGTGTGTCATAAATTCGATTAAAGAACAATTTTAGAATTACTCTCTTGTCTCTCTAATGATTTTACAATATTTATTTCACTTCAACTCAAGCATAAAAACCAAAAATTGATACATGTGGAAACTACTAAGTTATGACTCAACTAGCAACTCACTCTCGCTTCGCTCGGGTTTGTCCCTAGTGAAAAATAAAAATGAATCTATCCCACGGAAACCGTATATTTTTTTTCGGGATAAAAAGTAACCTATTTGCTAATTCAGACTATAACCTATCTCTGTGCCAAGTTTCATCCAGATCCGTTTAGCCGTTCTGGCGTGTTTGAGCAACAAGCATCCGTGCAAACTTTCCCATTTATTATATTAATTAAAGGGATTATGAAAGTAAAGCGTTAAAAAAATATTTTTTTATTCATTTTTTATTTATTACATCTTGTATACCTCAATACCTTTGTCAATCGTGACGTACATATGTTACCTATGAAATGGATAGATAGATTTTATTTAACCGTATGATAATATAGATCCTCTTATAATATATTTTAAATGTCTAATGTTAAATATATAAAGTTTATAATTCCTTCTCTTCTTCTAAAACATTAGTTATATTTTTTATTTAACAATATTTCATCTCATCAATCAGTACCTACTATACTTAACTAAGAGTTGGTGGACCCCCTAATCAAGTATATTATATAGCAATTGCATTTCTATATGATCTAAAAAGAAGCCGAGGCACTCGATGTATACTGGTTGAGTATAAATAAGTAGATTTATTAAAAAATTACGACTTATAAAAAGGAATAGCAAACAACAAGTTGGTTTCTTTTTTAATAGACTTCTTACAGAGTCTTCTAATTATGATTTAAGTTTTATTACTGACGAAGTAAAAAAATGATATGAACCCCAACACACACAAACATCCCTATCCCCTCCCCCATATCCCTTTCTAAATTTATTTTACAAAATAATGTTAAACCACATGAAATTATACTTTTTTTTTCTGTAACCAATAACAACGTTTATTAATTACTCTCAGTAATGGCTGAACATTAAACGCAGTTAGCACTTCTTTTACTTTGCAACAACTTACTCAACAAAGATAAATAAGCAATTTAAACAGTTAAAAAAATTACAACAACAAACAGCAGTGTAACTAAATTGTGTAGGCTATTTTTGAAATGACTTCATTTTATACAAATTAAAGTATGTTATATATTTAAATGTTAATATGTTCACACCAAATTTGGAATAATTAAGTTGATATCTAATATATTTAAACGAGCAATTCTTGTATATTTATTTATTTATTTATACCGGCGATCTCGGAAACGGCTCTAACAATTTAGCTGAAATTTGGTATGTGGAGGTTTTTGGGGGCGAGAAATCAACCTAGATTAGACTTATGTCTGAGAAAACGCGTGTTTTCGAGTTTTCATGCGGTTTTCTTTCGCATTATTCCAAGCAAAATATGGCCGATAATTTCTTACGCTTGGGCTTATTAAGCAAGCAACCAAGGTGCAAGATTGAAAATCACGGGTGTTCGGGTTCGAATCCTGGTCGAATGCAAAACTTTAACTTTTTTTTTTTGTATTCAGTCTTTTATGCATAGGCGCAGTTATTCAACTAAAGAAACACTTTGTAGGCACAGATGAAATTATGGAGTGTACCCTGCAACAAATCTTTTAATATATTAAAGCTACAGGGTTCAGTGATTAACTCTAGTCCAACATGAGGCGATTACTATAGACCAGGAATGATACGGTAATATCCTATAGCCGCAATAAAGTAATAAAAAAATGGATACGGTCTAGTCTAGGTCATGGTTTATATGGGTGTCAAGTTTTGTACAAATTCGTTCAACGATTTACGCATGATCAAGTAAAAACATTTTTACAGCGTCTCACAAATATTGGACTACTATTTTAAATACGAAAACCTGTGGATATATATATATATATATATATATATATATATATATATATGTGTGTGTGTGTGTGTATGTATATGTTACGAAAGTAACGAGAGTAAGTCGCTAGTAATATTAATAATGTAAAATAGCAGGCACTATTACTCTATTACGCACATAGCACGACACAGGTCAGATGCTTCCAAAGCTTCGGCACTGCCGGGACCGCCGGTCCACCTTAATGACATCAAAAGGCTACATAATGCGTTATCCTTAAACGGAGCTCAGAGTTCGTTACTGTCGCGTCAGTCTCGGTGACATCTCACTACCCACAGACGCATTACCTGCAACTTTCATACAAACCGACCAAATGAAATATCGTCTCATTATGAAATAAAATAAGGCCTGTTTTGCCAAGCGTTTTTGCGAAGTGAAATTTTACCAAACTTTTATAGAGCGGCCTCGACTTTAAAACTTTTACCGTAATAAAATTATTTTATGCAGAGTCCAATTTAATGTATGTACATAAGTCCTCTCACAACAATCGATGTAATAAAGATTTTATTATATCCAATAAACAAAGATTGAGAGAGGGATGACCTTGCGGCAACCTCCTAGTTCTCTAACAAATAAAATTTCGCCGTATTTAGAAATAATAGATTAGAAGTGTTAAATAGTTCAGAGGTTCTTTGGCGTGACCAAACGTAACATTGGCGGTCAAACCTAGCTCAAATACCTATCTTGATTGGTAAGGTCGTACTTTCTAGTTTATATCGCACGAATAGCCTTGGTATTTTTAATGCTGATAAAAAATGTGTCGTACCAGGTATAAAGCATGATCACGCCCATTTATGGTTACAATTTACGTAATTGATTAATTAATATTTCAATTATGTATTTCGTATAAAAAAAATATAATTAAATAATGATTTTTTTAAATTAAATTCCTGTTAAATCAATGCAACAGAGTTTTGCAGACATCATTATATGTAAAACGTTACTTCTCTAGATACTGAATGAACAAAGCAATCAATTGAGTGAGCCGCACACGCGTTGGCCTACCATACCTTATAATTAGACGATATCAATTCGATGCGATAGCGTGGCGGTCTCTTACGAAACTCGTCCAGCTTCTAAGGGACCATATCGATCATTAAAATACACCAAAACGATTGATCGAATTTCCAACTGCATCAAAAAAACACCCTTATTACTTGCCAGTTAAGACAAATATCCTATGTACTCCATATAATCTTCAGCCCTTTTATAACATCAATGTAAATTCGCCACTCCCAGAACAGATATCTAAATGCATTGATAACGTATAAACAATAAAATGCTTTACATCTGTTAACTTAAGATTTATTTTCGTAAAACTAATATTGAGATATGTGACATTTGAATTGGTTGATGAAATGAAGTATGCGTTAGAATCAGGATGCTGTAACAGTCCGGACGCAGGTCTAATTACCGCCGCCACTCAATATTGCAAAATGAACGAAGCTTATTCTCAAGTATACCCTTCGGCTATTACACCCGGGCTATTGTTACACGAAACACATTTAAAGCGCTGAATGGTGTCTTATAATGACCTGGGTGTGCCAGTTCATGAGCTACCGAGCTATTAATGCAACGCACTAAACAATGTAACACTTATCTCGATCAGAGCCTCAAAACAATTTCTAATTAATATCAAACACAATCCCAATCAATAAATAGCTGTTATGAAAGTTAAATTACAATACAATGCGAGAAACAGCGTCTCAATAATAACTTTGACCAAGACGAGTTTGAATGGATAAATTTTATCAATGCATTAATTTATTCTAAAGATAACTTATCCCCTTTCATTAGGATGAAGTGTTTTATTGGTGCTATAATAGATTTTTATGGAGACATAACTTGAAGACGGTCATATAAAATTAGCAGCGTGCAAGTGCAGTGCACGATTACATTAATGTTATGGACATTACAGGTTACATCGGTAGGAAATAAAACTGTGAATAAATAAATCTTAACACTGTTCGTTTCATTGTCTTCAACTTTTGTGGTTTCTAGTAACAAACAGAACAAATGAGTAATTTATTGAATGCGACTAGCGAAAGTAGAGGATACATCATCATTATGTATGGTAAAACAGAATAGATTTACAAGCCTTTGACATGTCAAGGTCTCTCTGACTTTTTGTCAGTGGTAAATTCTTTTGCTATTTGGTGGTTATAATTTGATAGATGAAGTCATTATATCCACTCAAACCTAGCGGTAACACATCATCTCAAAGGGCACCAAAGGTTCGCAAATTCACACCACTACACTATATCGATATCCTGAGATCTCTAATTACGGCAAGTGATGAAAAAAAAACGTAAATAAATATCCTTAGTAATAGAGCATTTATCTATACGTACATATAATAAAATTAAACAAAATGCTAAAACGTTTTCATAAATTTAATGCTTTGAATTAATTACTGTCACTTCTAATTTTAGTCCTCTACTTTTATATAGGTCATTAATTTCATGAAACCCAAATAAAGTAATGAATATTTAATAACGTAATAAAATATACGTATTTGTACAAGTATGTTTGTAAATACGTATATGGATTTGTTTATCATAGTACAATGCAACTATCATCACAATGTCGTAGACACTAACTTGTTTAATAGTAAAGTCCTTGTCAATCACTTATGTGGGGCAGCAAATGGTTAGTTCTGAGACGCGCAGGTACCGGTAATGACAGGAAACAGCAGTACCTTATTGCCTCACGTAAAATTGATATGATATTGGAAATGTGCAAGGTCGACCGCACTTCCACTGATCTTGATTGTATCTATTGATTGCAATGACTAATAAAATCGGTAATTATTATTGCTATTAAAAATGGAATACATTCGAGGTATATTACTTACGAGATAGGCAATATAGACATGTTATGAGTAATATAAAATGTATTACTTATTCTATTAACGTTACTATCTTTTTGAATAATGTATTATTATTTTCTTTGAATAATCTTAGTTTGTTTTTTTTTTATCAAAATGTGTCTTACACAATACAATTATACTCTATATGTGTACAATGTACATATATAATACTTTATTTTCATCTAACCTTCTTTGTTTATAGCGCCCGAGCTCACTGGATAATTAACTGCATGGCATATTATAGTGCACAAACATACATATATTTCCGTGAGACGACAATTCGACACTACCGATGAGACATTTAACATACTTTTGAGGTACGGGACTGTACATACCTCCAATTTCCTAAGTTTAAGCGTATCTATAGATATACTATAAAGTAAAGAGTTTGAATTTTACTGCCACTGTTATAGAGATATGCCAGAGATTACAGATTAGATTCGTCCACGTGGCAAGCGATTGAATGGATTGCATGTCAATGTTTTACTCGCACTGGTTAATGCCATGTTAGCTGCCGTCACTCAAACTTAGTAAAAGTAGACAATGGCAAGTCACTACGCTTTCTCAGTTTAAATTATAAGAGAGTTAAATCAAAAAAATAATAATAATGAAGAGCTTTGGAACGACTACGTTTTTAACTATCTTAAAATATATATTTTTTGCTCCACTTCTTCGAATCAATCTATACATACATGTTCATCAGTCGCGCATAATCTTCCCGCAACGCGATACTTGATATGATTTTCGGAGAAATACATGCTCTGATGTGCGCAAATTATTTCTGACGGAATGTAAAAATAATAAGGTTCGACATGTTCGAGATACATCGTTTGCACGATTATCGGTTCATGGTGAAACTGTGCGCCAAATTGCTAACTTGTTTTATGGGAATATTTGATATATTTTTTTAATTACTTAATTTTTACAACTGTCTTTTTATAAATAGGCTTTCTTATAAAAGACTTCAACGATAGAGCCGCTGGTCAATATTTTCATTCATATTTCACTGTTATATTTATGTGTTACCTATTAGAAAATCAAATATATTTTAGCTTATATTTATAACTTCTGTAGTTTACGGTTTTTTAACTATATAATTTAAAAATATACAGTTCTACTACATTCTTTATATTATCATATCTATATGATAATATTTTATCTAATTTGTAACATAGACTTATAAAATAATATTGTATTAAAATTTAAGTTAAGATATAAAACCGTACATTGTGGTACATATTAAGAAAAAATACCACATCACTTATTTGGCTTACATGCCTCAGGGTTACTTGCTTTTTACAGCATTCTCACGTACATTATACGGTTTCATTAAACTTTTTCGCGCAAAAGTAGCTTATTAAATAATAAAGAGAGCATTATGTAAAATCGAGCAATGATGGGACGAGAAAGGCTTGGCACGGAGGGCTCGCACTCGCGCCAAAAACGTAATTTATAACTACATTTAAACGAAGATCTCGCTGGACAACTTCCAATATTAATATCGGCGTCAGCATCATTAAGAAATTCCTTTTATTGCAACTTAAATAAGTTCGTTTGCCGATCACACTTGTTAAAGGAGGCTACCTTTCTCCATGGTAGCGACGTCGCCCTTCTTTTAAAGCAATTTAATGTACAATCAATTTAATCGCAGCCCGACGAAAGATTTCTTATCTACCACACGAGAGTACATGTTTATATATATTTATTTAGCATTAAATGTAATAGTTTTATAGTTATAATAATATTTAAACATTTTAATAGATAAAACATTAATAAATAATTTTTAACGTTTCTATCTAGGTCTGTTTCTGTGTAGATTTCTTTAAAAACATAGCTTTTATTTTCAATTGATTAATTACATCTAAAATTACTGCTTAAGTTCTCTATAGTATGCCACTAGAAATAAAAGATAGTTCTGGGTGATTGCTGACAAAATCAAACGTGTAAGTAGAACCATTGGCAGAGTCTAGTATTTAAAAAAATATAAGAAGTGGAGCTATTAACTAGTAATACGATCTAATCGTCCACATTCATCATAATGTTTTCCTAGCCTCAATGTAATCTTCCTTGTATCAACTACGCATTATAATGTATTACACATTGTCAGACTTAAACAAACTCGTTTGACAGCATGATGCCCTTGAATCGTAACTAAGTGACACCTTACGATATCTCACTCCCACAAAATAGAGCTTATCAACCCATAACATCTCATATTAATTGTGTCAATGAAAAAATAAAGGCGGATACACAACCTTCAAAAGTTTTTGACAAAATCAATCCTTATTTTACATTACATTTTAAAATAAGCTCATACATACTCATAACTGCTCTATTTTAAATATTATTTTCAATATCGTTACTTAGATTTACGTAATTGCAATAAGCCTCACTAATTTAAAGTGATACTATGACGGCACTTATTCAAACCGGCATATGTTATGTAAACATCCAAAATTTTATGAAAATCTTGAGTTGATTATTCCACTCTCGTCTCAAACCAGTGCAAGTTGCTCTAATAATTGCGTTGGAATCAAAGTAAGGCGGAGTTATATAAGACGAAGTTGTTTTATAAGACAACGTGATATTTGGACGCTACGTGCATGAAAACGTTGGTACATAATTTAATGTTATAGTTTATAGTTTTAGTCAGATCTGTATTTATTATTGTCATTATTTTATTTATTATTATAAGTATTATATCGTATATTTTTTTCATCGTCTATAGTTATTCTATACCCATATAAATATTAAAAAAGTCTACGTAAGTACGCACGTAAGAAGTTATACTTCTTTGTTTTTTAAAAAAATTTAAATGAAAGTTTTTTTTTTATTAAAAAAACTTTTTCTTTTTTCTTTTTCTTTTTTTTAGTTTACATTTTATTCGTATATTTCTCACAAAACTCTTTCATTTGATATCCATATCATAGGGAGAGCAAAAAAAAAAAGTCCGCAATATTTGATTTACAATGAGGCCCTTTGCTTATAGTGTTTCGCTTATCAAGCCTTTTCATTTAATGCCCATA
Source organism: Argynnis bischoffii washingtonia (assembly GCA_033884665.1). Lineage (NCBI taxonomy): Eukaryota > Metazoa > Arthropoda > Insecta > Lepidoptera > Nymphalidae > Argynnis > Argynnis bischoffii. The sequence continues at coordinate 8,264,977 of CM066624.1, read as the reverse complement.
TCAAAAGGTCACTATAGAAATGATAAATCGCCATTTTATAATATGGCGGCATATTGGATTAAAAATGGGGGTATTTATATAATCGTGTTGTTATATACATAGAAATACCTGAATAAATATCTTAAATATAGACAAAACACTATGTTCGTCTGTATTTATTAAAATAAAAAATAATTCAGAAATCGATGTAATCGTGTAGATATAATGATTAAAATAATGCTTTAAATACCTGTTTTTTTTTTTATAAAAGACGTTTATTATAATAAAAACCGCTACTTACACCAGTGGAAGCAAACTATTAAGGCCTCCCAAGTAAATAATTCGGCCAAATAATCGCTCTTGATGCTCAATGGTAGACTTCCCACAGTTTTCGTAAATGATGCGAGTTATTCCTGGAATCTGGACATTTTTAACATTTACGTATCATTGGTACGGTTTAAAGGCTCAAATGAATTTTTATCTTAAAAAAATACCAACCATGGGAACTTTACTTAAGTTTAACATTGCTTTAGTTATTAGTGCATTACTAAAGTTTTATTACTGAAATGTTATATTTATGCTTTTAAAAAACTTCAAATGTGATCATGATCAATATTTGTAATTACGTGAATAAAAGAAAAATATGCATAAGTATCACTAAAGTTTTCACCATATCTAGGTATTGCAACATGTGTTACCTGAAACTCTAATAAATCTTTTAGTAATTCATGTTAGCTGTTTTCAATAATACTCTCCAAAGTAACCAACTACATACCTATATTTTATATATGTACATACATACTCGTATACCATCCTTCACGAATGCATTCAAAATATTACAAAGACGCGCACTGCCGAAGCTTAATTAACAAATGTCCATCGCCGTCTCGGATTAAAAGATCCATTTTGATATTGATTGATGCCGCGAAACGCACTTGTTTACGGCTTTACTTAATCTCCTGTAAGCTGTTTCAACCTTTAAAATCAGAGCAAAACGGGATTAGGACTGACAAGTATGATTGATGAAAGCTGATGCGGCAGTAAGAGTCGACAGTTCTTTATTAAAATTTTTATTCAATATGCGCATCAAGATTATACAGCAATTATTCTTACTAAAATAATAAATACGACTGTATGTATGTCTGTGAATTTATTTTTCTTAGAAACAAAAAAATCGATGTGATTTTTTGCACATTTAATTTATGTAGGTACTAGTTGTTTGAAGTTATAACACCCTGTACCTCGGAGAGCACGTAAAGTCGTTGGTCCTATGCCTGATCTCTCACTGCGAATATTAAATTGTCATCCCACCGGACTTTGAGAATGAAATGAATAAAGAGTGCCCTTGTGTTTGCGCGCATACTTGTGCACTATAATATCTCCTGCACACAAAGCTAGTCTATATAAAATCGATCAGAAGAACATTATTACATACTGTAAATTAACATAAGCTACTTAGCATTATATATTTAGAAATTAATATGAGGCTGGAAAGCCTATGTGGTCATGTGAAATTCGTAGCTACAAAAAGTAGTATTGTGATAGAGCTTCTGGAAACTGAGAGTTAGAAAAGAACAGCACCGGACGCGTACAAACCACGAAACACTTCGTTGTTCTTACAATATAAGTAAGAATTTATCGAATATCAAAATATTATTAGTGTACAAATTCAATGTGGTCCCTGAAAAAAAACATTCGTACCTGTCAAAATAAAATGTTACGAGTCATGATGATATTTTTTTTAATTTTAAAGGCAATGAGATTTAAAATCAAAGTTTTAATCTTATAACTGTAGAGTGTAGGTACTACTCCATATCGAGGCTCGTCAAACAAATAACAATAATATCAGTATTTACAAATTACACTAATTACACATTACATATTACACATCTACAATTGATTTATGACTATGTATAAAAAGATACTATTACTTTTACAATATTTATTTGACTCCCCTACAATTCTTTTATAAGAATTTGTAAGAAAATTCTAAAATAATGGTGACATAATAACATAACACAATATAACAATTCAATAAATCAACGAATAAATAAACATTCAATAGAAAAAGTCCCACCAAAGAATATGCTTTTATTGGAATATCAGACATATTTGCAAATCGGGCGCAGTTTTGAAATGTGGTAATATTGGTCCCGTCACATTAATGGCATGTTTAGAGCAAGAGTTAGGAGGTAGGAAAAGAATAGCGACAATTCATCTCGATTTGTCTACGGGTCACGGATGAGGTGCGCCGTCGTGACTCCAACCGATGTTGGTATGACGGTGGCCGCAAATCAAAGAATTTTCAGGTATTCGCCGTTTAAGATTTTACATATGATAAAGACTGGAATCTAGATACTTGACAATTGTTTGGACTCTGGTCTTTGCATCAATTGCAAGTCAATGAAAAATCAAGCTATGGTACTTATTATGTGACAACATTATGATGTGTGTATGTGTGACAGATGTGTATATATATATATATATATATATATATATATATATATACATACATACATACATACATACATATATTTAGTATATATGTAAAGTAATATATCTGAAAGTACTGAATTAATTATAAAAAATATCTGACTAATGGCAAAAAAATGGCTATTTTTATCGATGTATCATGCAAGCATACAAAAACTATTCATTATATCAATCTTTATAGATTAAATCCATAGTCTTTAATAGTCTAACTCAACATAATATAGTATATATATTTAATAGTTGATATTGTTCACGAACTAGACGCCGCATATTCGTTTTCTGCAGGATGTTAATAATTTTCCTATTTTCATGTAAGTTAAGATTTTTTTTGTTTTAATTAGACTACAAGATACCTTCCAATAAAAAAATACTTATTAATACTATTAAAATTAAAATTTAATGCTAAATCATAATTTAATGTTTTAACTTGCTACGTACATAGATATTACTGCACATTACATTTATTATAGACATAGTTAATTACGAGTACGTTTTAAGACAACTTATGGAAACGTCATAAAATATGACCTTATATTAATACATAAGCTGTTAAATAAATTTAACTAAAATAATGCTTTATTTTACGATCAAAAATTTATAATTAATTTTATAATGAACAAAAGGTTTCTGTGAAGTGACTACGCTATAACTATATATAAGTAATAATAAGTGATAATATTTTATATATAACACCATATAAAAATTTAAGATACTTTGCTTGTGCTATTAAATATTAGGATAATATTAATGGTTAATTATTTCAACACTGTAATTTTAGTAAAAGGCTTGTTTAACAAGTACCAAAGATTGCGGTTGAAGTTACAAGTGATACTTAAATCTCGCGGATGGTATCGAATGTCGCTGAAACTGTATCTCATTATTTATTATCTATTCATCATGGACTCTCACACTAAACAGCTAGATAGCTACAATAAACCACCAAATGTAAAATAGCTTTAACTGACCTCAAAGGAATACAAACTTTAAAGACAATAGGAAAGGCTCATTATCATTTGTAGAGAGGGCACATGAAAATAACAACGTGATTTAGGGGCCCATATATTCTGTCAGCAACGATTATATGAATGTGTAGATGAACAAATAGGTTTATTGGCTACTGCAGTCATAAAATCCGAAGATTTATCAGAAATAGCGGTACTTTGTTTTTGTAAATTATATTGGAAACGTGACATTAAGCAGAGTTTATCTTTTGTTGATAAGTTTCCACTTGTATGAAATTTGTTTTGAGTAATCAAATTTAATTAAACATAACCTAATTAATAACAAATTTAGAGTAACCGAAAATGTTACTGATATGACGTTGATATGACCTTAACTTAAATTACTGTCGGTATCGATGCTTTATGCAAAAATATGTAGTTATTGGTTTTTATGGTAATTTGTTAATAAAAATAGCGGCGTCTGGTTATGCAAGTCACATCTCACAGGATCTGCACCAAGGCCTTGCCTATTCGTGCGCGACTGTACGTGCATCGACCGAACTAAAACAAAATTGTATCAGAATGCTCGTTCACGTAACAAGTTTAAGTAATTCGATTAAGCCCTTATTTTTCTATGCAAATAAAATGTCACCTTTCAAATATTTCAATAATTACTTCGGTTTTAAGATAATATCTTAAATTTATTTAAAAATACATATTGATTGTAATAATATATTAAATTATAGAATTATGAATAGAAAAATAACTTTATTTATTTATTGGAATGGTTACATAACCAAAACGTCCAGAAATACAAAGTAATGCGAAAAATAATAATTTTCAATCAATATTTCTTTTTTAACACATGTGATATTTTGAAATGTATTAGGTACTTCTTAACTAAAAAAGAGTCATCAATTTTAAAATTACTTAAAAATACTTACAATAATTCCTCTTTAGAGGTGAATATTTTTATGACGTTTTATGTGAATATATTAATAAAAAGGATTATAAAAATCGATTATTAGTTGACGAAGATATTGCGTAACATACACAATTATAATATACACTATTATGTATATATTTATACTACCAAATAGACTGTTTCCACTTTTTTGAAATTGGTATTAAAAAAGAAGTTTCTATCTTGTTAATCGATTCAAAGCGTGCCAGGTGAGCAGAAATTACTTTGCCAATATTGCGTAGAATGGAGATGTCACAAGGGAGATTGGGCGTAGTCGATGAAAACACCAAGTCGACTCAGACACTTGTTTTTTATAAACTACGAACGTACACTAAAATCACTAGTCACCATAAACTAAGAAATTACTTAGCGAAGTAAATTGTACCTAGTGGCACGCTTTAAAGATAAAAGAAAAATAAAAACAAAAATGAACACAAAAAATTGCGTTATTTTATTTATATAGTCTAGAAATAGCTACAACTGAACAGTTGTGATTTTTAGCTTTCTCTGTGAATTATATAATACTTAATTCTATATATTATAATGTTCAATTTTACAATAAATATCTGGCCTACATAACAGGTAAGCCTGTTAAGGGTATGTCATGAAAAGGATAGAAAGTAATATAAGCAAGAGAGTTTTAGGTACTATGATTGTGGACATATATTAAGTAAAAGTAGACCAAGTGAGCTATGGATCGACTGTGTGAAAAGTGAGACTGATGAGATGATGACTAATAGAGTGAACCAGAAGAAGGAAATATGTTTTGTAGGGTGATTTAAGGACAAAGTTATAATATTTTCTCAACATAACTAAAAGAAATCAGACAAATGCATGTAAATTTCAACAACCCACTTAAAACCTACGCTTTAGGATGTGGCAGAATTATTTCCAGGGGGCTGTATCTGCTTCTTTATATTGAATTACTAACTAATCTATCAATGATTAACTTTATAATTTTTATTCAAATATTACTTATCATCTTTTCTTTGAAGATATCTAAATGTAAACAGGGATTTTACTTATATAATTTTATTCCTTTAACTTAACTATAATATATTTTCCTTTATGGCAATGAGTGCAAGTGCACACCCTTGCACCTAGCACCCTTGCCCTTCCGGCGCCCACGGGCTACACAGACACACGATTATGTGTCCCTGCCGCCCCTGCATAGTTACATGTATATTATATAATTAGACTAATACGTAGAAAACACCTACTTTATGTACTTAGTATACATAAGAAATATGTAAATATAAGTATGCCAATGATAATGACTGAAAATAAAAAAAATACAATAAAAAATAAAATAACATGAGTCCCATTTTTGTTGTCTGGCTAAGGAACCCTAGAATAGAATATGGAAAACAGTCATCATAAACACGCTCCTATTCTTTAAAATATAAAGCGACGTACAGAATTATATTTTGCTTTTAATAATTTCCTTCATTCGTCCATAAAATGTATTTGATCCATAAAAAATATAATAAACGCTCTTCTTTTACAGCACAAATACCTTGAACTTAAAGAAATTTTTTAAATAAGTGGGTTCAAGATGATATGCAAACTTTAATCGCAATAAAACATCAGATAACTATATAACAACAACAGGTATGTACATAAAAGATTAAACATATTTGCTGGTAAAGGGTATGCTTTAAAGAATGCAGAACAATCTTTTTTTTTATTTTGTTGACTTTTAACATAATTAGTCCTTCAGGACGGAAGAAGGTACAAGCTTCATGCAACCTTATTTAGATAGGGGTAAAGGTTTATGTGTTTAAAAAAAGGTTCTTATCCTGCATTCAATTTTTATGGTCATTCGCATGATAGCAAAAAAAACTAAATATATAATATTTATCTGTTTGTACCCTTTATTCAATGTGGATTTACGCTAAAATGACATAGGCTATTTTATTTTCGGACTAATAAATCTATACATATAATTGTAACTAAGCCGAATCTGTACATTAAAAATTTTTTTGGAAAATCTTATTAAAATAGACACCATTATCGATACAGAGGCCAAATATATAGTTATTAGAATTTTTGTCTGTCTGTCTGTCTGTTTTTTACCGCATCAGGGAAAAACCACTGAAGGAATTTTGATGAAATTTGGTATGATGATAGCTGGTTATCCGGATCAACATATTGGATACTTTTTACTGCAAGAAAATATCTCATTTCTGAGAAATCTATACTAAACGTTAAAACGTAAGTAGGGATGAACCCGAGCGGAGCGGGGGTGAGTCGCTAGTATAGAATAAAAGGAGAACAAAAAAATTTTTACTTTCAGGCAGGTAGATTCAGGTGAGAGTGATTTTAGTTAATTAACCTTTGTAATAAACGATCGTATCCACGAGCAAAAGCTTGTTTTCAATAAAACTTTTATGTACTGTGAATTCTATAACTTCGAGCAATACGTATTAGCGTATAGAGACATTGTTAACGCAGCAATCACCAAATTTACTTTTATGCAGCGATTGATATTCGATTTCCACACAATGTAAATATCTTTATAGATGATAAACTTTTGGCGTAGTCTTGAGCCTTCCAAAACATAGTTCCTATCTAAGTACTTAAACAGTATAGTAAGCATTAGCTGACCTTTTGGGAAATTGCATTTCTCAACTTTAAATAGCTAACTGTATCATGTACGCATAAATACAAGTCAAAATTCTAATTGATTTTTATATATTTAAGATATTATAGCTAAAAAAATACAATTTACTAGAGTACCTTCTAAGAGTATTATAGTCTTAACAAGATATTTAAAATAATTATACCTTCAATCAAACCTCAAATTAATTTATACTATAAACATGATACTTAGTCTACTGCGTAAATTCTTTATAAAAATGTCCAAGCATTAATGTCCTTCTGTGAAGTCTATTTAACTTGGTCACATGAATAATCATAAAATTATGTTGAATCATAGTATGCAGAAATCGACTGTTAGCTGGCAAGGTCAGGGTGGGAGAACAGCCTTTTAAAAAGCCGAGATTTCTGCATCGTAATAATATTGCTGCGTCTCAAATATAAAGCAATTTAACAAGTCCACCGTAAAAATTTGCGTAAGTAATTAACTTTATAACCTTGGTGTACGTTCCTTGTGATTTAGCAAAAAATGTCATTTATGGCATCAGAGTTACATAAAAAATGTATTCAGTATAAAATACGTAGAATTTTGTTTATGCTTGGTCATGAGAAATCTTTTTAAAAAGAAACAAAACCTACATTTTTGGTTACAATACATTAAAAAACTAAAATAATCCATTTAAAAAAAACTTAGAGACAGTATTATATACTACATATTATATACGTACGTAACCAATCCCTTGTGGAGTAGTCAAAAAGTACAACTGTGTCTTTGACTACCCTGTCGAGTGCTACTATCTCTAATATGCTTGATCATACAAGCATACAATATAGATATGTTCTTATAAAAACAAAATCTTTATTTACGCTCGTCAGTGGGTTCTCGGATTTTTGACCTGGTCCTTTTCACTACAATATAAACTTGGTTTACAGATGATCTCCATAGTCTCCCCTTACTTCGCTCTCTACTTATGATACCATAGGCTACAGTGTATAGGTATAATTTAAATATTCTTCTTAATTAACTTCTTAATTACTTTATCGATGTTAATTTAACATCCTTATGTGCCATATATACCATATAGTGCCATAAATATCATAAAGCAAAATTAAAAAAAATACAGTCTGAGGAAAATACCAGTATAATCTCAAATCGTGTGCTATAAATGGGTGCAATTCACTTTCAATTCGATTGACAATACTTTTTATCATCATTTTTTGTGATAGAAGACAGATAACCTTGAAAACGCGGAAGACCTTTCGAAGAATATTTTTTGGTATCACTTAGTTGCTTTATATCTCTGGATAAATCTAATTCTTTGTTCAATTTGGTGAAATCGATTATCGAAGTAATTCATGTGTAAAGGTTCTTCAGGTCAAACGAGACACAATGACGTTGAACTGATTGAAAACCTTTTAAGTTTATGAATAACTACTTATTCCCGCGGCTCTACTCGTTATAGATCGTTAAAAAATATCTTATCTAAGATATAATCTATTTCCCTTCCAAATTCCACTAAAATACGTAAAGCCATTATTTTTTCAAGACATAACAAAAAATACAAAACATTGACTCTCAAGCATTACATACCTATATAATATTAGTATGATAAGATCTAAAATGTTGAATCACTATAGTATTATTTATAAGCCACAGTAGATCTAATTACATAATTAATGAAACTAATTTTAAATAGACTGAAGTTTAATATCTTCCTTAACATCTTTATATCTAGTTTCTAGCTTGAAATCGACGGGTTTACTTCAATGTGTCGTGGTTTGATTCCCATTCAAGAGATCTTTTTCCTATGGGTTTCTGCTTGAGAGACTTTTGCTCTTATACTCTTACCCAAACACGGCAGTCTTGCAACCAAATCTAGGCTGCAACTGAGAATTATCTAATAGAAAAAGTCATGTAAGATAGATTTTAGATAAAAATTATTTTATTGTATTCAGCCCTTTTTTTAACGTCCCACTGCTGGGCACGGGCCTCCCTTTAATACGAGGGAAATCAGGCCATCATAGTCCACCACGCTGGACAAGTGCGGATTGGCGGACTTCACATGTCTTTCGAAAATTTGCTAGCTTCTCTCAGACATGTAGGTTTCCTCACGATGTTTTCCTTTAGCGTAAGGCAAGTGGTAATCAAGTAAGAAAATGATTCGCACATGAAAATATCAGAGGTGCAAGACCCGGGATTTGAACCCGCTTCACTCGGTTTGCCAAGCGAGCGCGTTACCACTGGGCTACCACTGCCTATTAAATTATTTTATTACTTTTATTATATTTCCGTAACATTTATAAATTCATATTGACAACAAAACTTTAAAGTGCTGCTGAAATTAGAGATTTATTTTGTTAATAACAAATCAACAAAATGCTATATTTACATTACATCTATATATGTATATACATGTAATGTATGTAGTATGTACATTATGTAATAAAACAGTAACTTAACTATATCGATATGCGCGTTTTACACAATAAGTATTAAATTTATTTTAACTGAATTTTGTGAAGTGATAACTTATTACTCGGGTCAACATTTAGGATAACTTTTATTACAGAAAATCTTTCATTCCCACGGGAAAACACAATTACTGGTTCTATCGAGTCGTTCTTAGAAATTTACATTGAGAGATACATGAAAATAATCTATACAGATAAATAAAATTGAAGTGTCTGTTTGTAATGTCAAAATAACAGCTTTATACTAAATACATATGGAATTTTATACAGTACTTATAAGAAAAATACAATTTTTAAAATTTTTGTCTGTCTGTTTGTTCCTGCTAATCTCCGAAACGAGTGGACTAATTTTAACAGGACTTTTACTGGCAGATAGCCGATATTATAAGGAGTAACTTAGGCTACTTTTATTTTAGAAAAAGAATTAGGGTTTTGCTCAAAAAAAATAAAACATACCTAGGGACGAACCCAAGCGAAGCGAGGATGGGTCGCTAGTATATTATAAAATTGTAGGTCTTAATAAGCTCTACAAAAAATCTGCAATAGCCTAAGTCTTTCTCCTAAGGTACACTCGCAATAACTATTGATATCTATTTAAAACGTACCTAGGGACACACCTGAGCAAAGCGAGGGTAAGTTTTATAATAAAATATAACCTGAAATTAGGGAAACGACTATCACTTTTTATGGCTTTCTGGCTTTAACTAAACATATACTGCAAATTTTAACTAATTAATACTAAATTATTATTTATGCTTGTAAATGATTTTTGTATTAGGGTAGCATAAAAGTAATTAAGATAACATAATTATAATACTAACGTTGTCATTACCGTTAAGTTGTTTTTTGTTATGTATCTACTAATTGTTTTAAATAAATAAATTATGGAACAATTAATTAAAAATTGCATAAAAACATATTCTAAGCAGTAAGTAGCTTCTTATTAAAAGTTACGTAACTAAAGAATCTGTGCACCTGTTTTACTTATGGCAATAGCTGTTATCATTATTTACTAGCATTATAGGCCATTTTATAAGGCGTGATTACTTAAGGGCAGCATGTACCTACGCATACTATTTATTGCACAAAAAATTACTGCCATTCACTTAGTATACAATCATATAATTACTAATGTAGTCGAAAAATATTCTTATTTCACGCAATATGAGCGTCATACTTAAATAGAGGTACTCAATTATACCCACTAGTACTAGTATTTGCCCAGTGGTCGAAATTCGACCTTAACCATCTTTTTTGATAACACTAAAACTTTAGATTTACGCGAATATTTGACATTTTAAAAATAAAATAAATAAGTAAATATTTTCGGACATTAACACACAGCACCATCTAGTTCTACGATAAGCTACGAGGCTTGTGTTATGGATACCAGATAGTTGATACATTACGCATATATAAACTTTAAATACATACATATTATAAATATAAACACCCATTACTGGAGTCCAAACATTCGTGCTCATCACACAAATGAATTCCCCCAGTGGGACTCGAACCCGCGACTGCTGGCACAGCAAGTAGGGTACAAACTGAGCCAAACGTGTCGTCAAAACTAAAACTATCTTTTTAGTGGGAGAGATAGATTTGAAACACTAAAGCTACTAAGCAAAAACTTAAAACCAGTTGATAAACAGAGGACAAGAAGGTGCTGAACTGTTTTGCATTTAAGTATCTATATAAAAAAAACTAATCTCATTTTTTTATTGATTCAATTTATCTATTAAACAAAAAAAAAAGAAAATCGGCGGATAAAATGAAGTGAAGAAGGTACTGAGCTGTTTTGTGTTTGCCTATTTCTATGCAGACATCGATACCGCGGGGCTCAAAAAAATCTATATGAAAAATATTAAAGATTTCTTCTTTTCTTCTTTTCTCTCTTTACTTGAAATTTAATCAACTGAAGAAAACAAAGTGACTGTCTATGAACTGATAGAATTAGTAAGCAAATTGACGGTTACAACCATCACTCATTACACATTTTTTTGGTGTAAACGCCTCAAACGTGCAAATTTCCGGGACGTATAGGAAAGCTATTTTAGATATTAAAGTAACACTTTTAAATTTATTCCAAATATAATTTTAGTGTTCTGCATCAAAAAAAATAAACTTTGGGTCTTAAAATGGCTTAGGTACCTAAGTACAAAAAATGACATAACTTTTTAGATTTTTGGCCTAAGCCAAAAATCTAAAAAGTTATGTCATTTTTTTTTTGGAACGAAGTTCCTTATCGCGCGTTGTGAAAGGGGGCTAGACGGAAAAAATTCTCACGAAAAGTTGTAACGACACTTTTTTGTAAGCTGTGCGGCGTGCGCATGTTTCTCTGTCTGTCTCTCTCTCTCTCTCTCTCTCTCTTATAGAAAGCAAGCCAGATATTTTCATTTCTATTTCGCATTGAACAGTGTGGTGTCGCGTCGATTATTTTTGTTGAATGTATACAGGTTTTTGTACATAATAAATAATAAAAAATAATAATAATAATGAATCCTGACAGTGTTTCTTAATCGAAAAGAACTTCGTTCCATCCGGGTGTCCCTTGACACCTCTGTTTTTTTTGTTTTTTGGCTCTCCTGTAAAATCGAGTTTTGGTGCTTACGCTCTTTGAGCCCCGAGGTATCGTATGTTGGGCGTTATTATTGCCAATGATATTAGATAAGTCGCATTTTTTGATAAGCCAATTTCCATTTCTAAAGGTTTATTAATTAAATTTAACTTTTAAAGTGACTTTACTGACTGTTAAATACTAAAAGCAATGTCGCAGATAGTTGATAATACCACGTACTCTATTAGAATTTTTTTGTTAATCGCACATTTATTCGATCACATTGCACTTTCGATTTCATATTATGAGTTTCAAATAGATCGAGTGACAACATAATAGGCCCGCTTTCCATACAATATCATCGTAATACTGTATAAAAAATTGTATTAGATGTGGTTTTTATGTAGATTGCCAAATATAGACGATTTATATAACATTGATTTCGTGGTTTTATTATATTTATATAATCTATGATTTTTTCATCTTCTCTATGCTGAACAGTAACTCTCATCGATTTTTTATAATCTATACTAATATTATAAAGAGGAGTTTGTGAGATTGTAGGGGGTAATCTCTGGATCTCCTGAACTGATTTAGATGAAATTTGGTAAGAACATAGTTTGAGATCGTGGAAAGGACAGGATACTGTCTATCCCGGAAGTCTTCCCTTAAGGGGTGAAAAGAGGGATGAAAGTTTGTATTGGCAAGCAAGCAAGCTAGGGATGAACCCAAGCGGAACGAGGGTGAGTCGCTAGTTTATAATAAAAACGAGAGCCTTTGTCTTAGCTAAATCCTAGCTTTAAAAAAATCTTTGGTAAATTTCTATGATAATAATATCTAGACAAAAACAATACATTAAATATGTTAATTAATATAGTTTTAAATTGTAAAAGAACTGAATCAAAGCTTTTAAGAACTTTTGATTGTCTATGAAAGATCCTCAAACTTTGTAAAAATAAACACGCAGGTGAGATCGAATACTAAACTAGTACTAGCTACTAAAAGTCAATAGGTATATTAGTCGTTAAAATTTTTTTATTAGCTTCCTAATTGATAAAAAATATTACATTTTTATTAATGATTAAAATAGTTCAATATTTATTTAGGCAATTACATTATTTTACACTTAGATTTAATTAAAATTTTGCATAATATTTACGAAATCTGGTTTTTAAAAACCACAAACACTACACTTACAATTTGAGGTAGAATTTATTATGGCTACGCATGTCCTTAGCGTGGAAGCCTTAAAAATATCTCCAAGGTGGTCCACTTGATTACTTTCATTTTAGATTTTGAAGATCAGTAAAGCGAACATACACCGCGTATACACATACTATGCCTAATACTGACCTTCGTATCAAAGAGACTTACGTTTTTATCGATATTCCCAACTATGTAAAGTTTATATGAATATTAAATTCAAGACTAAAGGGTGGTCTAACTCAAATATGTAAGTGACAAGGTTAAAACAGGAGTTGAGTGTCTTCCCGAGGGAGAGCTGACTCCCTACATCCCACTGTGGAGTTGCTTTGGCGATCCCGCGATCGGATGAGAGGGGGGCGGACGTGGTGGGGCTGCAGGGGAAGAGGCGTGTCGGTGTTTCGTTACCGCTCTCCCTGTCCTCTGCAGCCGATGTAGTGTTGCCCACTTCGGTGGGCGGTGAGGTTTAATGGGGCTGCTCCGGGTACTTCTCTGTTTTGCAGAGTTGACTTTGGAGCAGCCTCACTGGTTTGGTGGCCGACAGTCCTGCCGCCGGGGCGTCGCGGAAGTTATGCGCAAGCGTTCCCGCGGCGTCTCACTATGGCGGAAGGGAGGGGAAAGTTGGGGTTTAGTGGGTAGTACCGGCTCTTCTAGTCGGAGAGCCCCACATAACCACCTGGGGGTACAGGTGGTATGCGTAAATGCATTCCCCAACTATAAAAAAAAAAAGGAGTTGAGTGTCTTGTAGTATGGTATCTTCGCGATGCGATAATTCATTCAATGGTAATAATGCGAGAAATCTAGACAGATGTTGATCAGACAAATCTATAAATCGGCCTTTGAGAAATGCATAAATTACTCAAAGGGACGAACCTTTTGAATCTAGAATCCACTTTTTTATTTTCCTAACTTTATAAAGTTGTAAACACAGAAGTCATCTATAATTCATTTCATAGATCAACTTCAGAACAGAAGAGCCTTCTACTAAGCACTAAAATTACTGAATACATAGTAATATTTGAAATTTATAGGTACACGTAATAAAGTCGATACCCGTAACTAAATAGCAGATGCGAGCGACCGAATCAAATTTTAATTATCTCTTGAGAGATTAATAAATACCGTTACATGTTCGGCATTAATAAATTTGTCACCCCTTTATAGATAGTGCGAGAATGCGAATCGCGGACAATGAGGCGACACTGAGTTATTGCACTGATAGACCATTAGTCTCTCTGAAGCTACAGAATAATGGCTAAGAGAGCCGATAGCATCTACCTGGCTGGAAATGACACGTTTGCTGTTAGTTATACATTAATTGTTGGTTGCGTATTTTTGATTTTTATCGCAACGCCATCGCCACCTTGCAAGTGACGGCTGGTACAAATCTAAAACAATTTTGATAGCGACTTTGATAAACTCTTAAGAAATCGTATACCCAAGAGCAAACGCTCAGAAATATTTATGGTTACAGACTAATAATATAGGTAATAAATATGTTTGTAACGTTTCTAGATCTATAACTAACAAAGATGGGTTTATTTTGTGTTAGAGTAAAAGTTTAATTCAATAATTTTATTTACGATTGCAATTATTAGCATATATCTAATACTCTAAAACTACTAAAAGTCTGAAGACAACTTGTCTAGGTTCTATATCTCTATGTTTCCAGCGGGAATAATGGGCTCCGTCGGTAATTCACTAAGCGATGGTATCGGATGTCGATACACCCTTTTTATGACCACTCCGCAGATATAGAAAGAGTTCGCCAATCTACTTTGCTGTTATGGTTTGCCTTATTGTTTATTGATATACCGTTAGCTTCATAAGTTTAAGGAATCCGATAAAATCAAGACTAAGTGCACCAAAAGGCAATTCGAAATAATACAAAGGATCTAGTAGTGACAATTATGGAGCTTTATTGTTGTATTGGACTTTACTTTCCCACATGGCTTCTGTTCTGCTTTTTACTTATCATGATTGCTTATTTAGTCAAAAAAAAATCACACTTTTAATTTACGTAGGTATGATTTTTTTTGTATATTAAACATTGATTATGCTTTCATTGACAGAAGTTTCATAAAGTAAGTACACGTAAGTACATACATCAAGCGGGGATGTAGTGATTACTAGACCGAAAGAAAGAGGAGTCCGTAACTATATGGTATCATTAAAAAACAATATAAGTTAAGATACTTCAATAATTTCTTGATGTTATAGATTGTTGGTACCAGTCGAAATAAATAAATATTTCTATTACCAATGTGAAAGTCTAACATTGAGATATTTTGACTTACCTTGATAAGAAGAATGGCAGATATTAACTGTTGTATGGCTATCGGACAATATTGATAAATCACGAGCCACGCGTGCCTAAAGCCAACGCTGAGATCAAACAGCTTATTCATAAGATAAGTTGAGTTTACTGTAGGGTTCATAAAATAATATAGCGTGTGAAGATATGTTATTTAAAATATAATTACACTGCCACCTTAAAATTCTAGCTGGTATCACGATATCTTGTCTTACCTTGATAGGAAGAATGGCAGGCATGAGCCGTCGTGCTTCAGACGGCGAGGATAAATCATCGACGGGACACGCGCGCCTCCGGCTAGTGCTGCGCAACTGAGATGTACTCGACGACAGTTGGACTGTTAACATATTAAAATATAATCATTACTTAATAAATCTCCTTCTATGTATAAGAAGAAACTAATTTGTAGTCAAACTGTCACCTCTGAAATAAAAAAATACAAGGAATATTCCTTTAATACCTCATAATAACCCATAAGATGGGTTTAAGTTACGGTTTGAGTTAAAAAAAAATTACCCCCATTTTATTAAACGTGTTATATTTAATACAACAAAAATAGCTGTTGTAAATGTAGTCGGATACCGATCTTATCAATCAGTGAATCTCATCCTTAGATAATATCACTACATGAAACGTTCTTCTTTAATCTTAATTAAAATTAAAGCTCTGTTACTGTGAACTAATCAGCATTAAACCGCTTCTTTATTTAAGTGCGTCTAATTATTTGCAATTAAAAAGCGCTAAGCGCTAGATCATCTCAGGCTTTACTCTAGAACAGGGAATTTGCGCGTAGGTGCGACTCCTCATGTCTTAATTAAACAATTGTGTTGTTAGTCTCATTAATTACTTAAGAGGCTGTAATTGTATCCGTAATTGAGGGTTGTCAGCCTGATAAAGGTCAAAGGTATCCAACGCAAAATAAAGGTATTTAAGATCAAATTCATTTGCAATCGTGGAAATGCCTATTTGATTTCCAAGTCCCGGGTCTTATCCGGTCACTAAAGTTTAAACACATTTCATGCAACAATGCTATTAAAATAAACGGACTAAACATTAGATTGTTATTAGATTAATTCAATTGCGAACTATTTATATAAATCCGGACATAATCTTAAGATATGATTTTTCTTGTAGATAACATGTCTGTTTGTCGGCTATAAAACTATAATAAATAATTTTATTCCGTTCCGCTCGTATAGTTTATTTATGTATAATTACATGCATAAACTTCCCAAACATGTACCACCTCCTAATGTATTCTGTTCCTAAGTTTCACTTTATCCCCTTTTTTCCATCTCCAGATAACTTGCTATTTAAAACTTTGAATGAGTCATCATTTTTAATTAAGAAGATTATTTCCTAATGTCACTGTAACTTTCAAAATAACGGATTTTAATACAAACTTCCAGTCTTTTTTTTACTCTAAAGAGTTTGAATTTCCAAAAATCTTTTCTTATCGGGCACTTACCCCCATGACTCATCTACCTACCAGATTTTAACTCAAAAGTTTATAGCATTTAAAAGTATTTTCTGAGATTTGTTTGTTAATCGGTGAGTCGTATTTTGCTTTTGTATAGATATATAAATTTCCAAAAAAAAAATAGTTTATTGAAACGTAAGACTTAAATGTCATGAGTATTATAAATGTATAATAATAACAATTAGTCAATTTATCGTAAGTGGTATCTGTTGCTCTGAATTTCATTGTAGGCGATTTAATCTACAGACATTACAACTAGTCTCCTATTAAAACAAAAAATTGAAAATTTTAGTAAGCTTAAATGCTTTGTTGTAAGTATATAACTTTAAATGACTTTTATTTTTACGTTTTCATACTTCTTATCTTGTAATTACCAAATATAATATAATCTTCTTGCAAATATTTTATGTTGGAGTTATCGGCTAGAAAAGTCCGTACTACCCACTAAAATTCAACGGAACTTTCACTATCTTAATGGGAAACCTCAGGATCGCTTATGTACTCAACCACGACACTTTGACGGCAGGACTGCCGAAGCGGACCACAACAATGAAGGGGTTAATCCCATGGTCCACTCTGCCATCAGAGAATTACCGACGACACGTACCTATGGCTCAGTTTGTAGTGACCCTACTTGCTGTGCCAGCGGACGCGGTTTCGCCCGCTACTAGCATTCATTGTATGATAAGCACAAATGTTTGTATTGCAGTCATGGATGTTTATATTTATAATATGAATGTATTTAAAATTATATATGTGTAATGTATCAACTATCTTGTACCCATAACTTTAGCTTCGTAGCTTACCATGGAACTAGATGGTGCTGTGTGTTAATATCCCAATATATTTATGAAAAAAAAGTACCAGGAGCAACTCACATGGTACACCGACCACCAAGGTGGGCCCTACCTCCCAGTATATCTCTTTATCCTAAGTTAAGACAAACATAACTTATGTGTTAAAAAGTTCGCTAAAGTTTCTATAGAATTTTTTATGCTCTCATTTTGGCGTCAGTCATGACGATGAGTGGGGATGTTTTAAGGACCCTTATTTATATGATGTAGTTTGGCTCTAGTTGTTATAACATGTAGTTACTTAAAAGAAAAAATGATAATATCTTTTAAATTAAAATTAAAATACTTGTTTTTAGGACGTTATCTTACACCTACCTATAACCTACGCGAATAATTTGCGGGTAAAACATAAACATATGCTTAAACATTCTTACCTTATCTTTAAGTGTCGCGTATAATTTATAAAGTAAACTGACAACACAAATTTTCTGAGGAAACAATTTTTGTAAATTTATCGACATCATAAAAACAGTTGATGGATTGATTGATATCTTTTATCTGATTTTTTTCGTTTACGTGATGAACCGCTAAGAGTTCTATCTTTGTCAATGTAGTGAATTTTTATATGTATATATATATATAACACATAATATACTTATTCTATATTATTTACATCTATAGTATATAGTTTATAAGTGTTGTGTGTTCGTTACACTTTACACTTGACGTCTCTTATTGTTAGGATTAGAAATTCGAAATAGCTTATGTTCTGAATTAACACCTAGGCTATATTTTACCGAAGTACGTTCCAGGCGAGGCAAAGCTACGAGCTTTAAGAATTACTAAATGATCCTTAGTTAATGAATCAAAAATCCGTTTTTTGGCTGTCAATTTCTCCTATTTTCACGCAGAGAATAAATGATATGATTTTTTGCATAAATATAGTTTATTAGCTGCCTGTCCAGTCTTTTCCCGGTTCATAATTTTTTGTTTAATTTATGTTCATTTTTGTATGTTACACTATATGATTAAGGCAGTGGTAGCCCAGTGGTAGCGCGCTCGCTTGGGAAACCGAGTGAAGCGGGTTCAAATCCCGGGTCTCGCACCTCTGATATATTCATGTGCGAATCATTTCTAACATGATTACCACTTGCCTTACGGTGAAGGAAAACATCGTGACGAAACCTGCATGTCTGAGAAAACCTATCAAGTTTTCGAAAGAAATGTGAAGTCCACAAACTCGCATTAGGCCAGCATGGTGGACTATGGCCTAATTCCCCTCGTATTGAAGGGAGGCCCGTGCCCAGCAGTGGGACGTTAAAAAGGGCTGAATACATACACGATATGTTCGCTAGTTGTAAATGGATTTTTATAATTCGTTTTACTTAATCTAGTCTTAGAAATGGAATAACTTTTAAGCGAATTTAAAGTAGATTTACCTTTTTGTTAAAAAGTGAGTATAATTCTAAAATTAGCCCAAAGAAACGAAAAGTGTGCGTGCGGTGTGCTCGTACGGTCCGGAGGTAAAAAGTATATATTTTTTATCTGTGTACGTCACATGTAAGGGAAAAAAAAATTTCTACATATATGCCTATACAATATAATTCTACTGATAATATATTAAACGTCTTATACAAATACTTAATGATAAATATCAATTAAAATTATTGTAGACATGAGTTTCTATGAGTTATTTTAATTCAGCACAATGAAAACCATATTAAAGTTCTAATTAAAATACTGTAATGCAACAACTTGTAAAGTGCAACTTTCATCTAGTAGTGAGATTTGTTCAAATAATCGAATCGTAAAAGAAGATTTGAATGCGTAATCTGGTGTGAAATTAAGGTTTCATCGTACGAATAGTTCCAATTGTTTGACCACAAAACTCATTTCGTATCGTAAACATAGAATGTGAAATTTTGATTGTTGAGAAATGAAATAAACTCCGGCTACGCAACAGAAGTCACCCAGTGTTCTATTTCTAATCAAAATACCGCATAGATGTACGTTGATTTCTAAATAAGTATAGTATATAATATATATACATAAGGATACGAATAATTTATCCAGCATTATAATAAATTGAAATTATACAAACTCTTTTTTTACCGTTGGAAAATGCTTTTACGTATACCACCTGCATACATGAAGGTGGGTATGTGGGACTCACCAGCTAGAAAAGCCACTACTACCAACGAAAACTCAACGAAACATTCCCCGTCTCAATGGTTGTTGTGTTGTTGTGGTGTTGGCCTGCCGAGGCAAACCACAACGACCAAAGGGTTGCTTCCATGGTCCAAGCTGCTATCAAAAAAGTACCAAAAGCAACCCGCAAGGTACATAGTCCACCGAGGTAGACTGTGTAACTTGCACCTCCCAAGTGTGCTTCGCGCCCAGTTGGATTGCCAGACGCTAATGTTTTCTTTGTATGATATAAATTACGGAATAATATAATATAATGCAATATAAATAATAGTACTAAAATTAAACTGTCTATTAAAACAAATTTTTAATTGAAATAATAAGCTGCTTCATAAAACTAGTGTCCGACTCACTGACAGATAAGGCACAGCCAAAATCATTGACTTTAAAGTATTAAAATTGTGCACTACAATTTATAATATGTATAACCAAAATGGTAACTAAGAATTAAGAAAAGATTTTTTTTTTAAATTCATACCCTAAAAGGAAATACTAGGAAATGAAATTTTGTATGAAAGTACTTTTATCTTGAAGCTATATGGAATTAAATGTTTAAGGTATTGTTTATATTGTCTATGGAAGATTCCATCTGACTGACTTCCTTTTTTTTTAATGTTGAGAAATGCATTTAGGCATACCACCTGTATACATGTAGGACTCATCGGCTAAAAAAGCTAGTACTACCCACTAAAATTCAACAGAAACTCCCCTGTCTAAATGAACCGTCGCAGAATGACTTATACGCACTCAACCATAACGCCCCGACGATGGCAGGTCTGCTGAAGCAGATCACACAACCATGGGGTTGCTCCCACGGTTCACTCTGTTGTCAAAGAAGTACCAGGAGCAACCAGTATGGTACACCGGCCACAGAAGTGGGCGTCCTCCCACTGTGTCTATTTGCTTCACGCTCGGCTGGATTGCCGGACGCTAATGAGCCCCTACCACGATAAGGTTAACACATTGGGGTCGGAAGGGGAGGGCATCGGACTGACTAGTTCATGCTTCTGAAATAGGATTTTATCATCATCAGTTCTTATGACTAATGTAACCAAAAGTGCTGTAGACTAAAATATCCACCACAAGGAACAATCGTTAAATAGGCATTTTCTGTAAACAGAAACAAAAACTACTATTTATATATTTAAATATTTGCAAAAACATATATTTACATTAACTCAATTCACACTTAATAAATAAGAAAGGGACATAATATATAACTAATTATTTTATATAAATTAAATATTTAAATATATTAATAAATAGTAAAGTTGAAAACTTAGCGGCCTTATGCTCTTGGTTATAATACATCATTGTGTTTAATACCCGCCAATCTAGAATTATTGACTTAATGGGACATTGTTCTTTTTTAGTTTGAATCTACATCAATACGACTTAAATCCTATTTTACAGTAATTACAGTTAGAAAAAGTAAATGTTTTTACCGGAAAAAAGGAGGTACACGTTTCTGTTAAGTTTTTTGTGTATTTATTCCGTAATACCTACTATGAATCTTGGAATCTATGGTCTTTATATTTTTTTGTTAAATAAATAGATTACACCTCAAGGGTCCGATATAAATCATCATATTTTTTAATTTAAAAAAATATATTGTATTATTTAACAGACCTAAACGTTTGTCAACAACGTAATGTTGGCAAACATTAATAGACATTAAAGAAACATCAACTTGCTGACAGTAAAGTCTCTTGCGATCAATAGACTAAATTGCATCAAGGGACAGCATAAATTCGCTTTCAATTGTTACACTTAACAGATTTAGGAGTCACCTCTCACCGGGCCTAGTAAAATGTAAATGGTATTCGACAGGGGCTGCTATCGTCAGGTGTGGCCGGTGCCGTGAGTCATTGCGCCTGCGCAGGCCGAATTCCACAGATAACCGGCAACTCCTTTATTCTCTATATCGAACATGCCTATATTATTCTCGCTGCCCTTTACAACTGCGGTCACTAGATATTGTCTTGTGCGCTCGGAATATATTTCGGTCATTATTAGAAATGAATGTAATTATCCTATTTAATGTCCGCTGAATGCAACAAGCTGTTGCATTCGATTGATAGTTTAGTGCGTGTACTTATATTTTAACGATGACTGTACATCGTATTGAGATACGTTATGTACTTTAATGTAAAGGTAACAGTTCATGGTGCTCTACTTCAATAATAATTTTATTGCAAGGTTCACTAGAGCAATGTTTTAAATTTTACACATTTAATAATTTAATTAAATGTACACAGTTGTAAGTTTACATATAAAGCTATAGCCATATTTAAAATAAGAATCGACATTTATTACCCAAAAAATATTACAGAAAGACTTGAAAATCTTGTAAACGCCAAAGTTAATTCAAATAGCCTTGATAGATCAAGAAAGCGACTAGACCAATTTCAATAAATTTAAAATTTAATTTTCAGAAACTTTATTTGAATTGAATAAAATATTCATAAAAAAAAATAAAAAACGCTGGTCTACCTCTGTCTTACAAACAAAAAATATTTAGAGTTAATAAAGTTCTTTTTATTTATTTATTTATCTCCATGCACATACATACAATAATTAGTATAAATATATAAAAAAAATATAAATAAAGTTTATTAAAGTTTTTTACAGATAATTAAGGCGGTAAAAACATTCATAAAACATGGATTTAACAGTATCTTATATATCCAAATGTTTTATAACAGTAGTCGAAAGTAATTAATACTTTATTACTAATGAAATAAAATATCAGTGCCATTTATCATAGGGCCCAATTTGGGCGCGCGGCGTACTAAAGCTCCAAAAGCATCTTAATGAAATGCATTTATTTAATACTCGCGTTTTTTTATTTATCACGTGAGATTCGTTCTTGGATAATTGGTTATCTTTCGATTTATATTATCAGTGGAAGCGAAGTACTATATTCCAATAATAAATGTATATGAGCTTGAATAATGATGTTCTACATACGAGTACATGTGTAGATGCGTATTTATGACGATTTTGTAGAAGTGATATCTATAACAGTTACTTTAATTGAGATGAACATGAAAAAAAATACAAAGTGAATTCTCCATTCCAGACTGACTGATGATGGTAGTTAGTAATTTATTTTAATTAAAAATGTACTTTTGAATCAATTTTTACATTAAATTAAATGTCAGTGTTGTAAGTCCATGCAGTAGCTACCGCCGGTTGAGAACAGTCTTTCATAAATAACATGTGTTTTCAATACTGGATACAATAGTTTTATACTTATCCTATATGAGTTAAATAGTATGTATCTACTTGTCTGTCTGTAGCATAGTAACTTCCAAACGTAGAGCCCGAATTCGTTTTTATTTTTATGATAGTTTAAGCGAGATAACTCATAAATACATTTAACAAAAGACCATCCAGGTATGGGACCGCTTAATTAAGAAAATAATTTATTATTGATATACGAAAGAAAAAATCAAAAATTAAAAAACCACGATAAAATCCTAAACAACAACAACTTTGTTTAATACCTTAGTCTCTCCCGTGACCATGATTGTTGTAAAGCATTCGAAATGTCGGGAAGCAAAAAGCAAAATAAATCCGCGAAATAATCCGAAAAGATAGTTTTATTTAAAATGTTAAATATTCGCGTAAATCTAAGAGAGTATTATGTAATGTTTTTTTAAATTGTTAAACGACCTACATTTTTACTTCCTGATAGCAAAATAAGGTCTTAATTAACCCTAAATAAAGCGAAGTCTTTATTGCGAAAGGAAATTTCTTGAATGTGCAAAGTCATCGAAGTGCAATTTAAAACGTCTGTCTTTGTCCGACACTGATCAGTATCTCAGGGTATTATATAAATCTTGACAGTGTACAAATATTTTAGGCTCGTGATTGTGTTATGATGGATAAAAAATGCAATAATAATATTTTATCTGGACAAGAATCAATCAATTTACAAAAATCAAAAATCTTTAAAGACATAGAATACCTATTTTTTATCCTAATCAATGTTTTTTATACTCTTTTCCACAGATACGAGTATTTCGAGTAAAATATATTTTCTTCATTTATATTGACAAATAAATCTTCGTACTGTGTTTATATTGAAAGTAAAATTGCATAGCAATACATTGTGTGGCTTTTAGTTAAATATAAGCTAAATGTAGTGATAATATTATATTATTTTATGTCATAGGGGAAGGAAGTGCCATCTGTAATACAGGCTCAGCCTAGTACAGTCGGCAGTAACAAACCGAAGTAAGCAACTTGTAATTTGTAATTAGCTTATTTTGCACTTATTGTAAAGAAATGTAACTTATATTAATAAAGTTTTATTTATTATTAATTTATTTATTGGTAACTAAACTTCACTTACCATAAAATAAACCCATCAATAACATAAATGTGAAAATGAGAGCCAAGTTCAATATTAAGATTATGCGTTGCTATCGACTTCGCCGACAAAAGAATTGAGATCTAAATAAGTGACAAGTTCTGTAGATTATCCTGAATTTTATTCATAAGAACATACAACATTCTAAAATAAATTTAAAACATAATTTCTTGTTTTTTTCTGCTACAAGTGTTTGCTATTTAAAAATTGAACTTCTTAAATTTGAACAGTCAAATTATTTGCACAGAGTAGATAACTTAGGATAAAGTGAAGTACAAGATTTGACTTGGCTAGTATTGACTTTGATCACGACAGTAGCGCCACCTAGAATGCGTATCTGTCACGGACTGTCAATAACCCATAAATGTTTTATTGTTTTCTAATAATTATAGTTATTAAAAGATAAATAGAAAGACGACAAATAGTGTTTTTACAAGAATTTGTATAAAAGAGTGCATAGAGGAATGGATATTATTATAAAAACGGGTTTAAAAAAAATAACCACAATTTAAGTTTTCAGCCTCGAACTGTCATAAAAGGAAAAAAAATAGTTTAGCACAGCATATAAGAAATATCGGAGAAGTGCGAAATAATGGCAATATTCATGTCCACATTATTCGTCAAACATTGGTGACACTAAACCCCTTTAAAACTTAAAACTTAGTACTCTCATAATATGAAACGTAATAAAGTAAGGTAGGTAAAGTATTTTTAATATTGCGACCCATCGATACTGAAAATAATAAAGACCATTATTAACATCATATAAAATATAGCGCAAATAATATTGATTTATTGATATCGTAATTTTAGATTATATCTCTTACTTTTTTCCTTTTTACAGCAGCAGCTATCTATTCATTTATTTCATTGAATTGTTTTTGCAATTCACAACACAACAACAAACATTTTAAAATACATACAATTTGTAGTAAATCTCAAAGAAAGTTTGATAGTGTCCGCGAATTGTTCAGATTTCTGCCACGCCATGCGCTGCGATCGCTTCACTATACCCCCACTCTGTACTTCGCACATGGCCAATAATTAAAAGTTAGGTTAAGAAGCGAAAGAATAAATAAGTTGCAGTAGCTGCACCTATTGGTATCTACTGCTGCTCATAATGTAAACGGTCTAACAATACACAGGCTTCTACAGCTGCCAGTAGAACACGGAATCTATCCCAAGTACTCTTCCTTATCAGACCAAGTACTAAAAATTTTAAGAAGTGATCTAAAATATGTTGTTCTTTTAATTATTGATGAAGTTTCTATGATTTCAAATGAAAGACTAAGATATATTCATCTTCGTTTGACAGAAATTTATAATACTGGTGACGTTGATGACGGATGGTTTGGTAGAATTTACTACTACGAATGCTTATCTAGAAATAAAATTAGTAGTAAAATACCTTTCATCATGGAACCTATTCTCCTGCGAAAGAAAAAGTTTTTACTATTACTATGATTGATATTACATTTCGAAAGGCACTAGGTACGTGTTATGCTATTGCTATTATGTTTTGAAAGGCGCAAGTAGTTAATAAAAATTAATTGAAAAATATTTCAAATCGTAAAAATTTACTATTTTCGGATTTTTCTATTGTATACGTATAATTATCCATCTAAACACCAAATTTCAACTTTCTAGGTCATCTGGAAGTGGGTTAGGTTTTACTACTATATGTCAGTCAGTCAGTGATAAAAATGCCGATTTTTAGAAGTTAATATTTCAATAACCGTTTGAGTTGTATTTATTAAATTAAGAGTTCTATTATCTAAGAGGATTTAATAAATGAACTAAATTTCATGTGTTTATGTTGAATAAATTTTGAGTTTTTAAGAGGTCTTAAGTGGCTCCAATTGTTTCTTGTAAAATAACAGACGGTGCTGCGTCGCCAGTTCCTTTGCCTTGAACTTGGCTGGACACACTACCGCGTGTCTTGATAACTCGTATCTTTTTTATAATAATCAAAGAAGTTTTTTATAGCTTTTTAAAATAATAAGCATGAACACCAACTGACTGATATAGGTATAGGTACAGCCAAATTCACTAACATAAAATTTTGCAAAAAGTCTTTATATTCGTGGTTTTTAATGTTAGAAATATGTAAAATGTGTATAAACTTCCAATTCCGCTTCGGATCCGCTTGTAAAATCTACTATTACTCCCTAATAAAATTATTACAGTTATAGAGTTTTACATAAATTATGTATATCATTATTTAAAAACTTCTTTTTTTAAGGATTGTGATACATGATTAAGCATTTTCCTCTTATATCCGTTCAGTTAATATTGAACGACCATCCTTCGGATGAAGCCTGGATTCCACTGGGTCTATGGCAAGCAAAATCTGTGAAATATTAATTATTTTATGTGTATGTCACACGATGTCTTTGTCTATTGTCAAGATTTTCATAATGCTTTTATTTAATGATTAGGTAAATCGTAGTTTCATCTTTATGTTGCAATATGTAAACAGCAAAAATTTCTTTGTGTTATTATAAAGTAGACATTTTTCGATCGATTTCAGAATTGTATCTTTAAAAGAATGAACTAGAATTGTATCTATACATGTAATAAAATTATAACTGATTGCTGTCTGTATATGGAAGATATTTGAGAAAAACTAATATTGGGGTCTTTATTAACGCAATAGAACCCAAAATCAAAGATATTTAGATTTTTTTGTCTAATTCTCAGTTTGTCTGTGGCCTGTGCGTTAGTGCGCGCTAATCTCAAAAACGGCTTAACCAATTTGGGTGCGGTTTTCAATGTACTGTGATAAGCTTCACTTAACATTTAGTATTTGTTTTATTTCAATCGGTTTAGAAATAAAAAAGTCCAAGCGAAACGAAGGTCAGTCGCTAGTCTATACTAATATTATAAAGCTGAAGAGTTTGTTTGTTTGGTTGAACGCGCTAATCTCAGGAACTACTAATCCAATTTGAAAAAATCTTTTTTCATTAGATAGCCCGTTAACTGAGGAAGGCTATAGGCTATATATCATCTCGGAAAAATGTACGGTTCCCGTGGAATAGATGTTTTTGTCTAGGGACGAACCCGAAGCGAAGCGAGGGCGAGTCGCTAGTTTGTAATAAAATTAAATTCTTCATCTAAATTATTCATCAGTTAAACTTACACTAGAAGTATTTACTACATAAATTATTTGAATTATTTTATTGAACATTAAAATCGTTTAAACATTGCCTAAGTTCCGTTTCATTGTCGTTGCAGGATAACTGTCGTTTGAATGTCAGATTAGTTCTAGTCCCGACACATTCATATCCAAATATAAAATTACTGGCATATTATACATATTTAGACATGTTTATATTTTGTTTATTATGCGTAGTAAATTTTATAATATTCACATAATTTACATATTTAATTTTTACCATGAGTGTAGACTGTCGGTCTTATTAAAAAATATTAAATGAGATATTCTTATATAGAACTAGCGACTCAACCTCGCAATGTTTTAATGTTTAGTATAGATTTTTCACAGATGAGATATTTTAAGTACTAAGGTGGACTACGGCCTGATCCCCCTCGTATTGAAGGGAGGCCCATGCCCAGCAGTGGGACGTTAAAAAAAAGGGCATACAATACATACAAACCTTATAAGTACGAGCTATTACTAACTTACCTATTTAAAAAGAGCCTTATTGGTCCACCCATTCTCAATTGATACACTTACTTAATACCAAGGAACAACATTTCTAGTTTATTTATATAAATTTATTCCACATTTACCTAGCAAACAAAAATATGCATTTAGCAATTTAACAATAAACTAATTTAGCTAAATAATTTTTATATAAAAAAGCTTCGCTTAAGCAGCATCTTCTTAGAAATATTAGAACCAGTTTATATAAATAAATAAATAAATATGTCGAGACATTAACACACAGCACCATCTAGTTCCATGGTAAGCTACGAGGCTTGTGTTATGGATACCAGATAGTTGATACACTACACATATATAAACTTTAAATACATACATATTATAAATATAAACACCCATGACTGGAGTACAAATATTCATGCTCATCACACAAATGAACGTCTCCAGCGGGACTCGAATCCGCGACCGCTGACACAGTATGTACAACTAACTACAAACTGAGCCAAACGTTATTGTTAAGAAAATATATCCACCATCAGTTTTGTGTGGCTATAAATTTTTACTCAAATGATATGTAAACGTTAAAAATGAATTTTGAGAAAGTTTTAAAAAATCAGTCTTATAAGTAAATTTTTCTACCACAAACTATACGACTATTCCAAGTAGCAAATTACGACGCCTTAAATGTAGTATTGGCTTGTGTTGAATGGTTAGATGTGTTAGATGAATGTGATTCACTTACGTACGTAAGACAGTATAGTTAATATATTTAATGATAAAATAATAGATTCTTCTTAATATAAAATAGTTACATGTGCATAAATAGAGTCCTCTTTTGTATTCTCATTTACTCGTCAAAATTATTTATAACAAGCTTAGGTACCATAGAAAAAGGAAAGATATCGATCGCTAACGATTGTCTTATTTAGACTTATTTACTTTTGCGAGAACATTACATTAAACAAACATTCAGTTACAATCGGACTTAAAAATAGAAATCCAAAAACCAATTGTAAATTTTGGTCTTTCGGAGAAGAAATGTAAGAATTCTTCCTCTAGTATTTGGGAAACATTCACATTTTTTCACTGTCTGTGAAGATGGATGTACAAATGCATGAAGGGTTCTTTGTTACTCCTTCTGTCAACTACGTGAGTGGAGCCGAGGGAAAACATTAGTGTGTAAAAAATCCGCACAATGTACGTGCTCTATTCAGTGACTACTTAAGGTCAATATTTAGATACATTATTTTACAACATTAAGGTCAACAAGACAAGACCTTCCCAATAATTCAAACCTTATTACAACTATAGAGCCAAATAATTTGTCCTTTATACAAATGCTATAATATAACCCCATTCCACGCACACTGATTCTGATTAAGAAATATCTTAAATACTTGAAACAAAAGAAATCAGCCAGACGAACATCTTCTATTTTTAATAAACTAAGCTGTAAAAAGCATTATTATAGATATTTCTTCATATTTTTTTCATAAAATGGCTTACCTTAATAAAAGACCGTTTTTGATTGAACAACACTAAATTATGAATAAATAAAAAAATAAATAAAAACCGACTTCCAGGTACTGAAAAGTAAAAAATAACTAAACGGGGGTTTTCATTTAGAATAGTTACTTAATCAGATATTTTCGAAGTCGGTGTGCTTTGATTTGTATTGGCTGGCACCGACTTCGAAAATATCTGATTAAGTATCTATTCCAAATGAAAACCCCCGTTTATTTATTTTTTACTTTTCAGTGCTTGGAAGTCGTTTTTTTTTTTTAAGTTTTTATTTTTCCATTTTTAGTGTAGACGTATCATCAATACAAATTAATCAAGCCCAAACACCAGGTAATTGCTGTAAATCGTATAGGAGTTCCCTCGACTGTCTGTCGGGTCCATCATCAGATCGACTCCAGACCTTCATTAAATAGTAGTGGTGCTTTAAAATACCTAATGAGAATGTTAACAAAACTAGTCACAATTTTCGAGTTCCCCTCGATTTCTCTGGGATCCCATCAAAAAATCCTAGTTTCCTTATCACGGTACCACTCTTGGCATATCTCCTTTCCAACAAAAAAAGAATTAATAAAATCGGTTCATAAACGACGAAAAAATGCCCGAACAAACATAAAAAAATATATATACGGTCGAAATGAGAACCTCCTCCTTTTTTTTGGAAGTCGGTTAAAAATATATCGAAAGAAAGACAATATTGTGAATTACTTATTCCCTGTTATCACTTCTTTGGATCACCAATTAGATAGTTAACACTGCTATTGATACAGCCTTTGACTGCATATCTCATCATGCCTAAATACACACCTTTATGGAATCGATATACATACCTACACGTTGATGTGCTTTGCTGGATCATAGTACATAATATTCATTTTATCAAAGATTAGGTGGTAGTGCTTTTTGTTTTTATATGGGCAAAATAATCATTCCAGATTGGAAATTTTCATATGCAAATATTTAATTTTTTTTCTATTATATTTATAAGTTAAGACGTCCATACAATGTTCAATAAATATTATAATTAAATATTTTAAAATTCTACACCACTCTTTCCTCTAATAACCAAAAGAGGCAGATAATTCCATAAACACCATAAACGTAGTCACATATTTACAGTGCGGTGGATTACGATGCACAGAGCTTAAACACTTCTGCGTACAGAATAATAAACAAGAGTAATAATGGGTACCGCTTCCCGCAGCTCATAAATAAATACCTTTGATCGTTGTTCGGTCACAATTACAATATTTTCTCTTCGACAAGCCTTAACGACACTTTAAGCGGTCTTCTGACCAATTTTCGCACCTCCGATTCGAATTTTTTCTCTTCCCGAATTCAATTTAGCACGCATCGAACTTAATGTGATATATTCCAAACTTTTTTATGATTAAAGTTATGTTTATGATACCCTCGGAATGGCTATTGAATAATTTTTTGGAAAACACAAATAACGAAAAATTATCGGCTTGCAACGATCTTATAATTGACGATATAAATCAGAAATTAAACGATAAATATAACGTTTTCATATAAGGACTGCCAACTCTTTGCTGAAAATACACTATGATAATATTTCACCAATTAAATTAACCAATATAAAGGCAAACTTTACATCTATAATATAAAAATGAATCGCAAAATGTGTTGGTAAGCGCATAACTCAACAACGCCTCGACCAATTTGGCCAAATCTTTTTTTAAAATGTTCGTTGAAGTTCAAGGATGGTTTTTACGGCGAGAAAAATTAGAATTATTGCTGGAAAAACCCTAAAAATAGCCCTTTTCTTTTTCCCATACAAATGATTTGTAACTAAAACGTAGTCAATTTGAGCTTTATTGCTATGGTATAAAGTTCATATTAAATTACAAGCACTCACTGTTGTCTAAGCAATGTAGGTGTGTTCCTAACGTCAAAGATCATATCTATCAAAACTGTCTGTCTGTCTGTCTGTCTGTCTGTCTGTTTGTTCCGGCTAATCTCCAAAACGGCTGGACCGATTTTGACGAGACTTTCACTGGCAGACAGCTGCTGTTATAAGGAGTAACTTAGGCTACTTTTATTTTAGATAAAGAATCAGGGTTCCGCGAAAAAAACGAAAACCCATGAAATTGTGAACAAAATCCGCGTACGGCGTACGCATTAACGTACATACGTAACGTAAATCGTTATATAATTTAAATTAATATCTTAGAAGTAGCAAGCTACCTAGGGACGAACGCGAGCGAA
Organism: Argynnis bischoffii washingtonia; assembly: GCA_033884665.1. Taxonomy (NCBI): domain Eukaryota; kingdom Metazoa; phylum Arthropoda; class Insecta; order Lepidoptera; family Nymphalidae; genus Argynnis; species Argynnis bischoffii. Next base: position 8,233,224 of record CM066624.1, on the reverse strand, counting down.
GCGAGCGTGAGTCGCTAGTTACTTATATATATAACTGAATACTAATATCCATACATCACGGACAAACAATTACATGAATTTTATTTCCGGTATGTTCAATAAAAGTTGTCTTGATATTTACTATTAGAAAGAAATCATAAACGGTAGTAGTTTATGTTTTAAATAAAAGATTAATTTTGTATTAAAACAATAAACAATTAACATAAAACTTATAAACTAGGGCACATACAATAAAGATTAATGCTAATTATCTTTAAATGACGCTTGATGGATAAGCACTAGCACAATTTCCTCGATTTAAATACATTTCAGTAGTTTCAGTCACGCAACGCCCTTATCATTACTATAAATAACATACTTAATACATATTTATAACTTGTTAAATGTATCACTTACGTCAGGCAAGTAAAAAACGTAAAAGTAACTTATTATTTAATTAATTAAATATATGAGTTTAAGAACAATGCTTCATGATATAAAAACCATTATCGATTTGGATAAACAATTTTTCCAAAATCACAACAACGTTTTGTTATGATAAAATGTTATGTGACCTGTCCATTTTTTAAAGAGCAAAGCTACCTGAGCTTTGTCCCGGTGTATTTGCTTTAATTTTACTTTCATAATGATCCCTACAAGAGATACACTATAACCTAAACAAATTTACTTGTAAAGGTTTAGTTGTACACTATTTAATGAGAACTTTAGGATCATCTTTTGAGAACTTAAAGGCTACTCAATATGACTTTCAAACAAAGTATAAAATGGAAATGTTTATAAAATTGTGCAGACCTTTACTAACTACAGCATGGATTTATGTCGGTACCATTTTATTCATAAATATATTTTTTATTTCATATATATATTTAAACAAGGATTTTACTAACATTATTTTATTTAAAATTTTGCTTTATATTTTACTTTATGACAAGGGAGTGCAAGCACACACCATAGCATCATCCTGCCGGCGCCTATGTATCTATGTAAAAGTCTAAGCTATTTGAGATTATTAGAATTAAATGATTCGAGAACAAAAAAGAACTACCTACTCGAAAAGAATTGCGTAGATTTATCGTGGGAAAGGAATATGTAAATAAAGACTAAACTGACGAGATTATCAGCGAACTATTCTACTTTTAAGTAATAAAAATTCAAGTACCAACTACCTGTTTATCTTTAAGAGGATAATAAAGAGTTTTAAATAGAAAATCTCTTTATAATAGGTAAAAAATAAACATTTCTAGTTTTCACATGTCTGACTATAAAATATAAAAAGATGGCTAAATTTTGAAAGTTTAGTCTGCGCGAGATAAATTAAAATAATGGCATAGGATTGTGAGAGCAGACGTGCGCAGGAGTATCTCACGCGATCACTGCGTCCTTCCGATCCTATCAAGGGGTCACTGTGTCGGACGTTTTGGCATTCCTTTTATGTCCACAATATATCTTCTAATACCAAAAACAAAACTTAGACGAGAAAGGCGTGTTGAATACAAACACCATAACTTTTCGCAATAACCTACCAAATATGAATTTAGTTGCCATTCAAAGACTTAAAAGTTTTAAAGTGCAGTGGAAAGTACAAAATAACGTTTATATATCTTATCAAATCAGTCAAAAACCTCTTTAAACAGGTTAAAGGTGATGTCATTGACAAATAAATATTTAAAACAGCCTACGCCGCTAAGAGGATTTTAATTAAATTGCATTTTACCGAAAAACAAAGATGCCGCGAGTCGTCGCACTAATCAAGGGCGGTAGCTCAATCAAATGAGGGCCATAAATCTTCAAAAACCAGAAGATTCAATTACACGGCTACCGGAAGGCAAAGAGAGTGGCAATAACAAATTGTCCAAGATAAATAAATTGTTTATAATGCGGGAGAAGCTTTAAACTCGTTTACGTTATCTTGCCCCGTTACCGTACATTTTAAGGTAAATGGTTTACTCCAAAATTAATTACACCTTGAAAAAGATGCCGCAGGTAAATTAAAATATTTAAACAATTTATAATTTTCAAGAGATTACAACGGACTGAACATCTTAATGCGCTACTGTCTATGCCATAGGTATTAGATAAAAAAGACATTTATTTTAATTTCAACGTTTGATAAGGCAAGTCGATGGGTATACCTACTGAACTTTCTAGTTTTAATTTATAATAAGCCCAGTAATATTAGAAATTCGAAAGTTTGTGAGGATGTATGGATGTCTGGATGTATAGATGTAGGGATGTTGTTGTTTGTTTGTTTTTACGCAAAAACTACTGAATGGATTTTAATGAAACTTTACAATAATATAGCATATGAACTGTATTATACGTCAGAATAACACATAGGCTACTTTTTATTCCGGAAAAATGTACGGACGAATAAATTTGTTTTTTTGTTTTTCTAGAGGCGAACCCATGCAAAGCGAGGGTGAACCGCTAGTAAATAATAAATATTACACATTAATAATAACGAAATTTACGCAAATTATAGGCTAATTTGCTTTTAATAAACTTCACTAAATCATATTAAAAATGATTATAATATCATCTTTCTAGACTTACTTTCGCTTCGCTCAGTCGCGTTCCTAAGTTCCCTTTCTATTTTCCATCTTGGCAAACTTAATTAATACCCTATTTATTACTCCAGCTCAAATTCTATTTGTTTAGTACACAAATTTCACAAATTCCATTAATTTTCATCCAGCCGTTTCAGCCTGTAGAAGTAACAAACATACATACACATAAAATGAGACATTTATAAGAATACTGAGTAGTATGAAGTCATAATCTTATTTTATTAATAATGCCCAGAATATGGCATGCATAAAAAAGTGCAACAGTTATAACTTTTAAATACATTCATTATTCATAAGACACACGTACGAAGATGCTCTAAATAACATTTCCATCACGTGGGCAGAGAATTATTAGGGCTAGCGACAATCCATCTCTAGATCTGTTTCTTTATTTATCTATTGGAGGCATCCGAGTCGGCATGCCGACACGATGGGATGTCGCCTTAAAGATCGATCTCGGCCACTATTTCGCGCTTACCAGTAACAAAATTGGCAATATTAAAAATATACCTTATTGTTGAAAGCATACGGTTCAATTTAATTAAAGTAAGTGACAAAAGATCTTGATTCGGCCATACGGTCAACCCTATTTAACAAGATAGCCCGACATGACACCTCTCTCGATCGATGAAGCGTGCTGCCATTTTCTTAGCCGTTGAAAGTAATGTTATGCATTTGGAGACACGATTCTTAAATTGATATAACAATGTAATTCAGACGACGATACTTAAATGTTACTTTTCACCTGATATTTAACCTTAGCAAATAAAAACTTGGTATGATTGAACAAGGTATGTAGTAACATAAATTGTTCCTAATTTTCACATTAATAATTTGTTTATTTTTATAATCAAGTTCAATTTAATCTGGAAAAAAAAATTGAATAAAAATGAAAAATGAACTTTCCACCTACTTAAAATATGGTTCCTAATCTTTTGTAATAATCCACGGAACTAATGTTGCACCTAAGAATATTTATATGCATAAAAAGTAAAAACCTACTATATTAAAGATTGTTTAGTCTATATCGTACTCTATAGTAGACCAAAGAACTGCGGTGGTCTAGTGGCTTGCATGTATGGCTACTGATCCGGAGATCCAGGGCTCGACTCCCGGGTCGGGCTAAATTTAATGACTGATATTCTCAGTAATAGCCTGGAATTGGGAAGTTGACAGTGTTTCACCCGCGTGCCTTGGAGAGCACGTAAAATCCTCGGTCCTGCGCCTTAACTCACACCGGCGCATACACGTACAAACGCTCAGACTACAATATCCCCCGTGCAGTTATGGCTAGTGTCAGTGAAATTGGCTGAAATCAGTCAGGAGAACCTTAGCTCAAAGAAAACATCTCAATTCATCTTCGAGATTTCTTAAGTCATCTTCATTGGGAAAATACGTGGTAATTAGAAATTCTCAAGGCCTATATTACCAGAATATCCAATACCATTGCGGTAATAGAAACCGCTACTAGCTCTAAAGTACATTTCTAATCGGATATCGATATGTGTAACATATTGAGACAGACATTTGGCAGCAGCTTCATAATAGATACGTCATATCTATCTCATATAAAACCAACAATTAAAAGATCCGAGATCGTTAAAAGAGTAAGGAAAATGAATAAAAATATGTCTATCTAAAATAATTAGAAATATATATAAAAAAACCACGTATTCCATCCAACGTTCTATGCAAAATTGAAAATAGAAAATGCCAACGATGAAGTCATCTATTAGTACATAAACTATTTACTAAGTAGAAGAACAAACTGCAATGATGTTACATAATTTCAATGTATAAACTGTATCTAACTTCTAATATTATCCAATGTTAAGTAACCTTAAACGTTATTTTAATGTAAAACTGTGCACTAAAACAAACTGGTGCCAAGTTTTCTATCCTACATACATGCGTGCTGAGTTAAAATAGGAATAGGTCGTAGATTCGATTTATTTTCGTCTTGCGCGCAATCAGCGCTTTATCTTTACGTTACGGAAAAATACTATTATATATTTGGTTCAGCAATCTTTGCATTTTATGAAAAAATGTCTAAATAATTTATTGTCCAGTGATAACGAGACATGTTCAAGATAAAAACAATGCCAGTACAGATTAGTTAGATAACCATTGCAGTGAATAGACGCGCTTCTAGTATTATCCATGCTCGTGTATTCCAGAGTGTATTTGCAGACAGAATGTTGGTGATTTTATTTAGCGTGACTGGATTATTTTCCTTAGGTAAGCTGCTATAGACAAATATATGTAAGCAATGCGACTAACAAAACTTACGACATGTAATTGTCGTTCTAACAGAGGGGTTTCATCATATCCTTTTATTTCGGTTCATCGGTAAGATTTAACAAGGTGCGACGTCCGCGCCCCTGTTTGTAGTTTGTACACAATGGAAACGCATCGCTTCGCAACTACCGCTTAATAAATATTTATTCAATACACTGTTGACAATCATTTACATCGTGACAATACCGCGTCGCCACCACAAAGCGTGGGCCGAAGTTTTTATGATGAGCATCGCTAGTTTTGAAATTAGGTTAGTGTAACTCGAGATAAGCATATATCATAGTACAAAATAGATAGCACATAAGGTAAACTAAAACATTAAGACTTTTTTCGCAGATAAGAGAAAAATATTGTTTGTATGATTAATTCTTAAAAACAGTGCCAACATTACAATACAGGATTTAATCTATGGACCGATGTTACAGTGTTTATCATGTACTTACTAGCTTAATCTTTTATTAATTATATTATTATTAACATATAGAGATAATTTTATTCGTATATAATCGTGTCTTTGATAGCACGAAAGAATAACATTTTTTATGGCGATCGATTAAATATCTAGTGATGAGTTACCGACTTTCAGGGATTTGCAGTTTTGCAAAAACAAATATTTATATCTTTATTTACATATATATGTCGTAGTCTTTTCGCAGAATTCGTCATTTCATGAAATACCTAGGCACTTCGTGCAACTCGTGTTTACAGCCAATATACACAATCCGACGCATAGTCATTGCGGACAGTTAGGCTTTTCATGTAATGCCTGTTATATACAACGTAGCACGTTGAAGAAAGGAAAAAAATCCTTATATCCTTATTTAAAAAAATCCTTAAAATATTTCAATCCTTATTGTACTTAAATATTTATTTTAACACTTAAAATCACGATTTATTCGTATTTAACATCAATTCTATCAGTAAAACTGGTACTTGGTTATGTTAAATGTCAATGTCAGAATTAGCATTATTATGATAAATCGACGCCATAACAAAACCTTTTCTTATTTTCTAGGTTGGTTAGGTTAGGTTAGAACAGTTAAAACAACTTTTTCCGGGATATAATGTTACACTTTAGTTTATTTAATGTAAACATAACCTCAAAATTTGAAATTTCACGGCAGACCTCGACATCCGCAAAGTCAGGGCAGCGTAGAAAGAGCAAATCAAGATGTCGAAAATATGCTACGCGCGTGGATGATTGATAATAAATCAACTTCTTGGTCTTTTTAACTTTTTTTAATATAATTAATTTTTTTCCTTTCTTCAACGTGCCACGGTGTATATAACAGGCATTACATGAAAAGCCTAACTGTCCGCAATGACTATGCGTCGGATTGTGTATATTGGCTGTAAACACGAGTTGCACGAAGTGCCTAGGTATTTCATGAAATGACGAATTCTGCCAAAAGACTACGACACATATATATATTAAAGGTGACAAATTAACAACAAAAACGAACGTGCGAGGAGTACTGAGCTGTGGACAATTATGTCAGACGCCCATCATCCACTTTCACGGGCCCAGTGGACGATCTCTTCACGCATCAACGACTGATAGACCACCTTTACCGTTTTAGGTTTCGCTAGATTGATACAAAACTTTCGGATTCAACTTTCCAATACATGAGCCTTAAGTGTTTTATAATGAATATATTTTAGCTACTTTTTATTATTTTTATGCTTCAATCTAGATAAAGAAACTTAATTCCAATATACGTTATGAAATCGTGTATATAACCATCACAGACATTTTTTTAGATTACCTGCCTATTACGATTCCAAAAAATAATTTAAAAACTACTCAAAATTCTTTCGCTCGGGTTCGTCCCTAAAAAAACAAAAAATTTTTTTATCTCTAAATAAAAAAACATCCTATGTGCTATTTCAGACTATAATCTATCTTTGTGCCAACCTTCCCTACGGAACCAACACATTACCTATAAGTTAAATAATTGAGAGGTTTAAAGATAACGGATGAATTTTTATAATATAAGGAGAAATTAAATCCCTTTGCAAGTATACAGTACAATGGTATAAAGTAGGACAATTTCATAGGAACATAAGTAAAAATTTGAAACTGTTAACCTACGGTATACCAATTGCATGCCAATTCTTCATGACGAGATTCCCTGCTTTCAATAATTACGTATACGCGCAGTTGAGATCGAAACGTCTGCGATGGTCGGTAAAATGGCGCGAAATGCGAGAAAATGACTTATGATTGCGGTCTTTAAAACAAACGTAAACTGTGCTTCGGAACCTTCATTACATGGAGTACGGAGCTGTTATGGGCAAGAAAAGGCTGCTACACAATCCGATTCGACACGCTACAAGAATGTCATAAGTCAAGTGTAGCGGAGTAACATGACAGACGGAATCTGTCGGACTTTCGTTCTTTGTAGTGATTTTTAATACGGTGAGAAATACATTTTGACAAATTGAGAGCGAACCAAATTAAATTGTCAGGTTGACCTGAATTATAAAAATTGTTTTTAAATGATTACTTTCATTTTATTATGCACTAGCGGCTCACCCTCGCTTCGCTCGGGTTCGCCTCTAGACAAAAACAAACCTATCACACAGGAACCGTACATTTTGCCTGTATAAAAGTAGCATATTTGTTATTCTGATGTATGAACTATATTATTGTAGTTTCATTCAGTAGTTTTTGTGTACTAACCTGTTTAAGTTACTATAGTTTTTTTAAAATCGGGAACTCTTTATTTTTCTGGGATGAAAAGTATCTAAGATGTTGACCGGGGATATAAGGTACCACCATGCAAAATTTCATTTAAATCGGTCCAACAGTTTCGGAGATTAGCCCGTACAAACAGACAAACAGACAGAGAAACAAAAAAAATTGAAAAAAATCTGGATTTGTTCTATTTCTCTCCTTACATCCCCCTGGCTCGGTTTTCACCATTTTTTTTCTATGTACAGACATTCGCCCTCTACAGTTTTAGTATATGTATAGATAACAAAAAACATTATTTACTTAGCTTAATCCTACTAATCACAATAATATTATAAATACGAAAGTTTGTTACGGATAGCTTATATTCTGGACTGACTCATAGGCTATTTTTACCCGACTGCGCGACGCAAAGGAGGGTAACGTGTTTATCAGTCTATGTATGTATGTATGTATGTCTGTCCTATATCGCATTCTAGAGACCAAACGCTTGGGCCGATTTTGATGATTCATACATTGTTAGATTCATCTCAATAACGCGAGTGTTATAGGATAATAGTTAAAAAATAGTTAATAATTAAAATGGCAGTTTTCAGGCGCCAATTTGTGTCCTTAAAAAAATGTCTTCCAAACCAATCGAGTGGGATATCAAAATTAAGGATTTTAAGCTGAGCTGAGAGAATCTTAGTACTAGAAGATAGTTTAGCGTGGATATATATATTAAACACGCCCTTAGTGTGGGATGTCATTGGATAGGTTTTCCAAAAATATTGCGGGTTTGTGAAAATAATTTTTCGATTAAGAAATCCGTCTGTGAAACATTAAATTCACGGTAGTGAGTAGTATGTACTAACTCATATAGCGAAGTTAAAAGAAAAACTATCACAGCTAAGTAAGCTTTCCAAGTTTAGGAGTAGTAATCGACCAACTTATAAAACGTACGTACTGCTGTGCTTGGAGAAGTTAAAATTTTGTACAAAATCCATTAAAAATTAGTTATATAATGTTGTTAGTTGTGTAAAACAGGTAGGTAATACATATAAGTTTATAAACCATGTAAAATATACAAAAATAAAATCATAACATTCTTATCGTTTTTAGAAGTTATGAGCCGCCGAAACCATTAACGTTATGTTTATAGTATAAAACAACAAGAAGCCCTATTTTTAGTCCACATTATTGTGATGTGCAGCTACAGAATCCTACATTGCGCATGGCCCGACACGCACTTGGCCAGTTTATAGGAGTTAAAATAAATACATTTAACATACCTTACATTACTCTTATTTCAGTGTCATCAGAGAGTTGTTTCTATCAAAGATGCTTAGGCTGTCATCCACAAGAAACTGTGTGGACAGGCTCGCCTGCCAGCTGCAACCCCTCGAACTGGGTATCTGCTCAGTGGGTACACAACCTTGGACATCCTCCTCCTTCCACAGACTCCAAGATATCTATTGAAATGCGATGTTTGAAAATGGTAGCAACACCCGATGACAAGTCATGTAAGATTGTAATTCACTGATTTTTTTTCTTAACTGATTTATTTTTATTGCGATATATATTCAAAGATTCTAATAAACTTATCTATACATATAAAAAAAAGTGTAACTGATCGCTATCTGTACATTTGAGAAAAACTATTGTTAGGGGTCTTTATTAACGCATAAGAACCCAAAACAATGATTTTTTAGTGTATTGTATATATATATATTGAATATATATTGAATATATATTGTATATTTGTGTGCGTTTGTGCGCGGTAATCTCAGAAACGGCTTAATCGATTTGGGTGCGGTTTTCACTATATATTGTTATTTTATTTCAATCAGTTTAAAGAATCACCTAGGGACGAACCCGATCGAAGCGAGGGTGAGTCGCTAGTATTTATGCTATAGCTATTCGTAATTTTTTTCTTTGATATTACGTTTAGAATAAATCCCATAAAAATGTACCTATAGGATACAATATTACGATTATCAGTTAAACACTGTTCGAGATATTTTAAAGTGGCTCCTGTCAATCAAGCTACTCTTACTATTACTACTTCACGAATCTGAACGAATTTGAATGAAATTTAGTATACAAATAGACATTAGACAATGACCTGAAGTAACACATAGACATTTACTGTAAGACACATTTAATTCAAATAAAATCTGGAAGATTAAAATTAATTTATGTTTTATTTTAGTCGGAAATACAGTAGACGTAATTCGAGGATGTGTACCGAGGATGCAAGTAGATTCAGTCTGTCTCGGTCTGGTGGCTGTCGAGAGAGCGAGAGGTCACAGCGACGCGCGATGCTTCATATGTAACGGTGAAAACTGTAACGCAGCTACGCAAATGATTTTTAATATTTATATACCGCTATTATTTATACTTCTCAACTATATTTTAAGATGAATTTATTATAATCAATAACATGGTTTACTTTTTAAAATATAACATATAGTATTATTAACATGACAATTTGTAAAATAATTACTGTCGGAATGCATTTGATCAATCTAGACATTATGATAAATCGTAGTTTTGCGCAACATCGCCTGCATGTATTACAGATATATATTTTTTTTGTTATTACATAAGAATAATTATGTGGCTTAATTGCAAGTCTGTATTTAAATTATAAATGTATATTATGTATTATATACATACATGCGGTTATTTTAAGTACTTATGGTAACTATGTATTAAGTATTTTTATTTTTTTACCTAGACTTAATTTATCATTTGTTTAATAAATAAGGTTTAGCGTACGTTCACTTCCATTTTTTGTATCTGCATATATGTTTTATCTTAAAAATATAAGAATTTTAAGTTTTTATAGCAAAATTAAATTATACAGTTTTAAATTCTATATTGGCAACATAATCTAATATATATTCATGAAAGTTGACTATTGTACATAATTGTAAAAATAAATTGATTTAAATATGTATCACGTTATAATTTTGAATAAAATGATCACACACCGTGCGTCTAGACTTTTACGCCAACTTGTAGCAAACACTTGAATTTATTAGGATATTTTTCAATAATGTCAAGGTCAAGAAAAAAAAATTGTTTTTAGGGTTCCGTGCCCAAATCGTAAAATGGGACTCTATTACTAAGACTTCGCTGTTCGTCCGTCTGTCTGTCTGTCCGTCTGTCGCCAGGCTGTATCTCATGAACCGTGATAGTTACAGTTGAAATTTTTACAGATGATGTATTTCTGTTGCCGCTATAACAACAAATACTAAAAAACAGAATAAAATAAATATTTAAGGGGGCTCCCATACAACAAACGTGATATTTTTTTTGCTCATTATTGCTCGATATTGATAACAGCAACAGGAAGACGCTTGAAATATTCACAGAATATTTAGTTATATATTCACTTTAAAAATAAATAATTAAATAAAACAAATATTCAAGGGGCTACACAAGAGATATGATTTTTTTGCCGTTTTTATAGATAACCCCTACAGTACCCTTCGTTCGCGAGTCTGACTCGCACTTGGCCGGTTTTATATTTTAATTTGATAACACTATGTATTTTTAAAGTATTTTTTTATACAAACCATGATTCTCATATCATAAACATTTGACACACTTGTTTATGTACAACTTTTGCGGTTAAGACAGTTTCAATTTTATAACTTTTTTCTACTACACCATAAACACGGATTTGAACAATTTTTTATCTTTCTCACTATTCTGACCATATGCAATAAGTTAACTTTGATAACTGGTTGAAATCCATATTTTTCTATTTTTTCCATTGAATGTTTTGATCCCATTATCTTCGGGAATAAAACACTAGGGGAACAATAGTGCTGCACTCTACATTTCGCGCACGGTCCCCATTATTGTGATTATTTATATTTGAGAAAACGTGTTTAATTTTTTTATATACCATTCTATTTTGCTATGTATATGGTATACTTACTTCAAGAGGTTAATAAAAAACATATGTTTTCATTAAACTTGTATTAAATATTAAGTTCAATATATAAATTACAAAAGTGCATTTAGTTTCATTAAAACAATTAAATAAGCACCTTGGACCAAATTATTAATACTTTCCCTGTGATATTTACACAACCTTACATTGTAGGTATATTATTTCATTAGGTATATGTTAAAAGAATAACATTAGTACACATACATTAACATACATAATATAAGTACATATGTACTTAGTTTTCGATTAGTAAATTATTATTCAAAAACTTCCTTTTAGTCATAAAAACCGCACATTAAACAATTTCGACGACGAGTAGACTCAATTCGATTGTTTTTTGTCTTTTTTATGTGTATGTTTAATAACTAGTATCCACCCAGTGGTCGAAATTATCGAACATAATATAAAAATCATAATCATTATTATATAAAAAAAAATTGTTAGCAAATTCTTTTTATTGATAACAACAAAGCTCGACAATAGCTGCTAAGCAATAAAAAAAAGAAAATCGGTTGACAAACAGTGGAGAAAAAGGTACTGAATTGTTTTGTCTTAGCCTATTTATATATAGATTATGAACAAAACATAATTTGCGACATATATTCAACAGAATTAAGAACGTAAGGCCTTTATTGAAGTTAAAAAATAATAACGCAGTAGGTAGGTAGGTACTGTGAAATGATAAAAAAAAATCAGGAGTTTCGTCTGTATATTTAGTACAGAAATAAATAATCTGAGATACTTGATACTTTCTATGTGAAAATAATTAACATAATCGAAAAAATTATAACCTGCAGGTCAAACATACAATTCCAGTTTGTGTTTTAACGCAGTCGGGTTAAAACAGATCTGGCGAAACGAAAAAGAGTATAATTTTAAAAAAACTTAACATACACTCAGATCACAAAAAATATATTTATAGCAAAATTTAACCTAAAGATATTCTCAATAAAAGATTATTTGAAATCTGAACTAAAAAAATGCGTTCATTTTCAACAACACAAAAACGTACCATCTTAGACACCTACCTATATCTGTAACATTGTATTTGAAACGTCTTAATACACAAATTTGTACAATACATACATATTTTAACACAAATTTCAATTAGAAAGTTGTAAAAAATTGTATATTAATTTAATTACATAAATATTATTACCAGTAGCATATATACTTTTTGTTTTAAATGACAAGTTTATGTAAACATTATGTATACATTTTGCCAATAATAAACCGGTGGTAGTAATTTTTGTTAAGACTAGATAGAAAGACATTAGTGTATATGTAAGTAGGTATAAATGCTTGTGAATCTCATTATTTTTTTATTCTTTTTTGAGTATTAAAATCGATATATGTGAAAAAATTATGTTTAAACTTGCATAGATTATAATATAATATTATAATATTATATGTATATATTATGTAGATATATTTTTCGAATGTGGCTACATTGCTTACATATGTAAAATATAAGACTATTGCCTAAACATTGCACTTAATAATAATAAATATAGTACTTAGAATACTATAATAGTTGGAACTATAAGTCAATTCATATTTTGAAACCTAAGCTCTTTCTCTTGCCACTAAATAGATTTTATTATTTTACTATGGTTGTTACTTGTTATTCAATGACTGTAAAAACAAGTTTTATCCTTATCACATCTAGAGTAATAGTCCAGTCATTAGACATAAAACGGGGCTACAAAAGGTCAAAGAGCTATTTTTCCTTAAATGACGTTAAAAAGAAAACATTGATAAACTGGTTTTTGACACTATTTTACCAATATGACGGCGCAAACGGTTGCAAACTTGGATTATTAATAGGGACACCAAATTCTATAGCAAATTAGAACTCTCCTTGTCCTTTTGTAACCTACCAGTAGTTAGAACGTCTGAACAATATTATATCACCATCTGTATAATATTATAATAATGTTGACACGTTCACGACGTGCAAGAATCGAACACGGCCACAACCATAATACTCTACAACGGCTCTACTCTACTCTATAACTGCCTCGGTGGTGTAGTGGCTAGCATGTACGGCTGCACATCCTGAGGTCCTGGGTTCGAGTCCCGGGTCGGGCCAAGTTTAGTTATTGAGTCTTTCTGTATAGTAAGCCTCAGTAACAGCCCGGAGTTGGGAAGTTGGCGGTGTTTCACCCCCGTGCCTCGGAGAGCACGTAAAGCCGTCGGTCCTGCGCCTTAACTCTCACCGGTCGTGTCGAGTAGTCGTCCCACTGGAGTATGAGAGTGACAGGAATAGAGAGTGCACTTGTGTCTGCGCGTACACTTGTGCACTATAATATCTCCTGCGCAGTTGGCTAGTCTCAATGAGATTGGCCGCCGTGGCCGGAATCGGTCAGGAGAACATCACTCTACAACGGTCAACGTTTTCATTTTAAAAAAAATCACATCAATTAAAAGTAATCTATCATAGAAAAGATTTAACAAATCTTTAAAAAACCTGCATATCGTGGTTTTTGTTGTGTAATTTTCAAGCTGAAAACGTATGACCTAATTATTTTACCTAACTTAATCTTAAACCATTTTTTATATAAAGAACAACTAAAACTAACATATGTATAATGTATATGTAATAAAGTAATAAAATAGTGGAATTGTAATAATACTTATGATGAAGATGTAAACAAAAAATCACAGCTTGTTCATTAATATGGTTAAATAAGTACAATTTTCACTTACAATAACGACATTATAATATAATATATAGTGTTATGTAATAAATGGCTATACTATATTATATAGTAATAAATATATATAGAGTTGTAGTTTCTCTTTCACTTAGAATTTATATTTGCACGATTTTAAAGTTAACTGAACAAACAAAATATCAATGTTAACTAAACCTTTTGTACTTATTTGATTTAATGACAGTAGTTTAGTTAATGGCTTGCATTATACAGATATGGTCCAAGAAGTAACGTCATAAATTTTTTTTTAGATTCCTCACATCTGGGTGTGTCCGAAAATACCCCATGTAGTTATGTTCCCCGATTTTTCGTAGTTTAGAATCGATCCTAAAAATATTTTTATAACGTCACTACTTGAAGCACCTGTATAAGTCATTAGACTTGTTATAAAACATAAGATATTCGTAATAAGTTACTACTAAAACTTAAAAAAAAAAAACATTAAATAAAATATAGGTATATAAAGACATTCATTATGAATGATTTCAAAATAATTTCCAATACACTACCATCTGTATAAATAACATATAGATATATAATAGAGATCGATTTCGATCGTTTTCATTCAACACCATTGTAACACGTACTAAATCCGTAGCATAAAACATGTCTTTTAAAACATAATAAATGTTTTAATATATTCATAAAAATAATAGCAATATTTTTATAAAGAATATTTGTATATACTGCTTCATATTAAGTTCACATTAAAAGGAGACGACTTCATAAAAAGTAAAGATAAATTATATAATTATATAATATATCGTAAAAAATAAAACAAAAACCTCTTTTGACCAACTGCAGTGTATGGAATTCTTTAAAATGAATCAAATGACCCCAAATTCGAAATTTTTACTAATAGCCTTTAAGTAGTTCTAGTATCACTTAGCGATGGACAGTTATTACTAAAATTAATCGAATTAGTCGATTGTTCAGTTTAGTCGATAAAAGTCGATAACAATCGATGTTATGCTTTTGTTATCGATTGTTATTAACCGCGTGAGGCAGGAGCTAATGACTGACATGGTCTCAGTTTTAAGTTTAACTACTAATTTGTAGCGCAGCACATCTGTAATAATATTACTGTACTCATTGTTAGTAGTTTGTCGATTGTTATTCGAATAATCATGGCGAGGAACTACTAAATCGACAATCGAATGCGCAATAGCACATTTTTCGATTCAGTCGATTGTTTTTTTTTACAACAATTGCCCATCGCTAGTATCACTTCTGACTGACTGACCACATCATCGGATAAGCTAATATTATAAAATTATTGTATTATACCTATAATATTCCATATCGATTCGACAAGCTAGTTCCAAGTTAAGTGAAGGAGAGCGGAATGGAATGTTTTGATATTAACATCATACTAATGACTACCTATAATCAATATACGTACATATTATATACTTTGTACTAATTTCTATATATCAGATCCTTATAAGTAAATCTATTGCCAATACGAACACAGTATATCATTCCATTTAACAACTAAAATACCATTCGGAGAATACTGTCACGCAACAAGTCCATATTATTCTAAAAAGAGGGTCCAACGTAGGCAAAAAAATCTAAGTTTGCATATATAATAGAAGCGTAAATGCTATATTCAACAGCTTACTTAAAGTAACTTATAGATTTCGAATATCACTTAGTAAATTTGTTAAGCATTTTTCTACTTAATTAAAAATTCTTAAACACGACTTCACCTCTCATGACTCAGATTAATAATAATAATAATAATATTTGTACGATATAAATTCGGGTATCACATGTTAACGCCAAGGCACTCGTTCAAAATGCCATATCTGTCTATTGTCATTGATACACCGCTTCGATGTCAGGGGATTACCCAGACTTTCGTCATCTGTGGGTAATGATGTCAAACATAACCCATCTATTGTTTTAAGTCTCGGACCTTTTTGTTGCCATATTTGTTTTACGCTGTCATTGCAACTTTTCCATACTGCCCGTCCATTACCTTGCTGTAGGCATAAACCCTCATCAGCCATGATTTTCCCTTCAATAGTGTATACTATAAGTCTATCTAAATCCAGGTCACTCCCACAACTAACAGTAGAAGCTGGTCCTCCCAAACCTGGAGTACCCGACGTCACTCCAAGACAACCACCTTTATCGTTACGAACCCTTCCAAACCACCTATCGTCCGTAGGAAAGAAGTGTTGAGGCCACACATTCTCCAGATACCATTTAAAACTTTTACACTCCAAATTTTTCCGAATTTCGATTCGACTGGCAACATTTTGGGTGTCACGTATGGCTGCTACTGAAGGGTTGAATTTGAAGAAGAAATCGGCCCATTCATCCATCCACACCGTTGCTGCTCTAGCGAGATTTGAATTTAAAACTTTGGCGACACCGCCTGGATATTTATATGGGCTATGCCGTCTAAAGATATGGCCGACGCGGGAACACGACGTTATTTCTACTCTTGCTCCACATTGCCAGGCTCGCCAGGAAAGTTCTAGATTTTCCGCGCCCCATATTATCATACCTTCATCGTAGCCCCCTAAACGCCAAAATAGGCTCTTTCTAACTGCAAATAAGCCCCCAGCCATAGCTGGAGTGGGGTAAGGTTTTGAAGGGTTATTAGACTTGTTTATCATTACCTCGTTGCTCGGCATAAGCCAGCGAAAGTGTAAACGCCAGCTAAAAGCTCCCCAATGTGCGTCGATGCTTTTGGTATAAGCAAATGTGTCATCAGAGAGGAGGTCTATATGTGGACATATAAACACATCGTCACTACCCGCGCGATCTAGAAGAGGCTCCAGCCAACCGAGTGTTACCTGGAAATTAAGTATATCAAGATTACAAACTACATTTTTGATGAAGGAGACCTGACTTTGAGCCAAAAAGTCAAAGTGCCGGCCAACGATATAAAGTGTTTGTAACGTGTTAGGAAGTTCAATCCAAGTTTTTTTAATATGGCACCATTCGGTACCTGCTCTACAACAAATCCTTCAGCTAATTTTTTTTTCATTATTATTGATATACTCAATTGTATATGGGTGAATAAACGTAAGTTCAGTGTCATGAACTTACAGGAAACAGGAGGAACTATACTGGGCGTTCCTGAAAAACGCAGTGTAATAAAATTACGCAAATTATCATCATTGAAAACTTGCCAATTATTTCAAGCCCAAAATCCCAACTGTAAACCAAATTAAAAAAATGTGTGAGACCCTTAATATTTTTTTTTTTTTTTTTTATGAGATTCAGTGACAAACGAGCAGACACCTGATAGAAAGTAGTACCTGTCACCCATAACACCTACGTTTCATGCACTTAGGTTTTACGTAACAAAAATGCAGAACCACAGGTGCGTTGTCACTGTGAGGACTAAGATGATATGCCTCTTGCCTGTAATTGCGCTGGCTACCTTATCCTTCAAACCGGAACACAACAATGCAATCACTGTTGCTTGGCGGCAGAAATAGATAAGGGGGTGGTACCCATCCAGTCGGACTCCTCAGGCTTGACAGAGTCCTACCACCGGAAAATATATGTTGGCATTTGGCATATCTCGCGAATAGCCAATAAAAGTCATCATTCAATTCGTCGGTGTCACTAAAACTGTGGTCCGAAATAAATATATCAGCATCTTCAAACAAATAAAATCGTCACCTTAGTCTAACAACATTTTGTATTTTGGGGCTCTAAATAAATGAGTTCTTTTGTGATAATCTATGTGATTTGATTGTAGCGCTCGTTTCTGGTAACCCAAATAAATGCAGTTCTTCATGTTTCTTGTAGCTTCATACGTTTCTTCACCCATTTTGTTCAACACAAGTAAGTATATCATAAAAATAAGACAGGAAATAATAGCTATGAGATTGGTTGCAGAAATTCGGTGCCTTAGTAAGAAATAGTTGGACTGAATACATAAAAATCAAACAACGGGGTTATTTGATACATCTTTATTTCTAATATTCAATCAACCTCCCAAATTAGAATTCATTCATTTAAGATATGTGTTGATAGAATCAACTAACTCTATGTATGTGTCAAATTCGTCGAGTATTTTAACTAAGTATCCTATGACAGACGAACACAAGGACAAACACACGAATTAACCTATAAAGGCGTTAAATAATAAATAAAAAGTTTTTTACCTCACAATGAGCATCTAAGAACACTAGAACATCTCCTACAGCTTGTCTTGCGCCCATGAGCCTTGCTCCCACCAATCCAGTTCTATTCGCACTCCTCAAGATGCGCACTTTTTTCAAATCCACTATTGCATTTTCTAATTCTTTACCTAAATACTTTCGATCGCTAGCATCATCTACTAAAATTATCTGCAATAAATAATGTATTTGAAATAATTATCCAATACTAGTGACTCACCCGCTTTTTCGCTTGCACTTTATACCCCACAAAAATAGATCACCTATCCCGCGGGAACCCGTTTTCTTTCCTAAATAAAATAACAATTAATCTAGTAGTCCATGTACCATTATACAAACATTCTAGAGACCAGATCGTCTCCTTGCCCGTTTTCCAATCACTTGGGGTTGGCGCAGTACATCTTCCGTACTGCCGATAGGATTTAGCAAAAGTTTTATGGCCGGACGCCTACCTCACATCAACCCTTCTTGGAAATGCTATTCTAGAGAACATGAGGTACAAATTGACACACAGTCACTTTTGTGCAAATAAATACTATAATAACTTGACGACACGTTTGGCTCAGTTTATAGTGACCCTACTTGCTGTGATCACGGGTTCGAGTCCCGCTGGGGGCTATCATTTGTGTGACGAGCACGAATGTTTGTAATCCAGACATGGGTGTTTATATTTATAATATGTATGTATTTAAAGTTATATATATGTAGTGTATCAACTATCTGGTATCCAAAATACAAGCCTCGTAGCTTAACATGGAACTAGATGTTGCTGTGTGTTTATGTCCCAATATTTATTTATTATTTATTATAACTATATGATACAGGCTTTTTGAATCACATCTCATAAAATTTAATTAAAATCTTAGTTTAATTTTTGAGTTTCTTGAAACCAATACCCAGCCTTAACCACTTGGTTGAACAAGATACATGAAAGTTCCTAACATATTAAATAATCAAGGTTGGCTCTAAAGAAAGATTTACTTGTAACATTACTTAACAAAAGCTTGTAAAAACATAGTTACCTCTTTTAACAATATTTTCGGAGATCTTAGTATTACTGACATCACAGTTCTCATAAGAGTAGACCAGGCTTCATTATGGAAGACTATAATAACACTCGCTGTTGGTAAATTATCTAAATCATATTGAACACTTCTACAACTGAAAATTAAAAGGAAACATCTCTTATTTCTGTTATTCTCATATTTCTGTTATTATGTTGTTATTATCTTAGTAACTTATACAATTCAATATGATTATCTAATACTTTTATTTCTAACTTAGACAATACAGAAAAATGTGTGATTTTTTTAAAATTAAACATTTGTGAGTTCGATATTTGGTTCCCATAATTTATATGACTTCATATTCAGAGATTATACATGGACTAGCAACTAACCCTTGCTTTGCTTCAGGTTTGTCCCTAGATAAAAACAAATGTACCCTACAGGAACCGTACATTTTTCTGGGATAAAATAAATCCATTCAGCCATTCCGGCGTAAAAATGTAACAAACATTCATCAATCCTCATAAACTTTCACATTTATAATATTATTATAGGTTAGTATGGATATGGATTTATTTTAAACATATGTGTGAAATGAAATCTTACCTCTCACTTCTCATATCTGGAAGACTTCTATTAATTGATATTCTATCACTAACAATAATGTTATAGGAATGTAATGCATACATCTCCCTAGCTGGGATTATTTCCCTCTGTGATAATTGAACAGGGCGACCCCCTTCTCCAGCACCTTCTACTGGGGCATAGTGATTTGTATTGACTGTCTCTGCAAAAAGTTGTATTATTTTCAAAATTTTTACAGAAATTATCATAATGTAACAATTTTGCACTACAATCTCTAAAAAATTGATAATATTTTTTAAAGTTACACATAGAAGAAAATTTTATTTAGGAAATGATATAATAATAGATAGAAGTGTATAAAGTTATAAACAAACAACTGAATCAATTTTAATTATTTTTCAACAATAGAGATACAAATTATTGTTAAAAACATCAGAACAAAGGATGGATGGTGATGTCATGTTATTATATTAAAAGCAAAGCCTTTGTTAATTAGCATATAAAAATATTCAAAGGTTCTAAGATAATATGCAAATGATCGCAAATGATAAATATATTCTACTGTTTTCAAATGTAATATTTTATATTGATTACAAAATTTATAATTGCTTCTGAACATTTCAAATGGATAATAAAAATCTATAATTAAATTCTATCTACGTACTGTTAATCTATAATTAGACTGAAAATATATTTTCTAAACTATAAAACAAGTAAAGACTTGAATGTACCTTCAGACAAATTGCCTCCAGAATTTCCTCCAACATAATGTCCTACAATAACTCTCATACCAGCTTTATCCACATATGAATTTTGGTCATAATGAATGCTATAAGAAAATAATATTTGCTTAACATAATGTGGATATGCAAAATAAATATGGTTTTAAAACAAAAAAACACTGAAATCTTAAATGGTCAGCCAAAAATAAAGTTACACAATGAAATAATTTATTTATGGTTTGTAATATATTATCATCTTTACATATAATAGTAAATGAAGATTTATTTAATACATATATGCACCTACTTTTTATACCAAGGGCTTTTATTTCTTCTTCTTATAGTGTTATATAGTTCCAAGCTCACATAGAACATAGCATTTATCAAAAATATCAAAATGATCACTAAACTCGCTATTTTTTTTCTTCGACCTCTGCACATAAGCGACCGAAAATGCTGTAATTTTTAAAAATAATAAGTTTTTTTACAATTTCATATGTACAAAAAAAACTAAACAAACCAAATGTCAACTCACGTTATTTAAAATCATTATAAATAACAATAAGTGTCAATATATTAAATATTTATGCTTATAATCTACTTAATAGTGACAATGAGTATAATATAAAATGCATTATAATGAATTTAACATTTAATAAATTTAATTTAAATTTTGCACGACAACTTGAAACTTGAAAGTAAATTTATGACATTGAAATTTTAGTGACAATACGGTATGAAACTGTTGATTAACTTAGCTTCGAAGGATTTGGCTAGCTGTTAAATTCTTACATGAACAGAAAAAAGTTCAAGAATAATTAAAAATAAGAAATTGAAATATCCCAGAAAATAATGAGTATTCAAATAATTATTTATAATTCGTATTGATAAATGTAAATAATTATTTTTATAACTTATCGTTTTGAAACTTGTAACTATTTAAATTTTTGACATTCAATATGAGTATGTATTGACTATTGAGTAGTGTTTCTGAATTCTAATGTCAATTGTCAACTATCAATAACAAATCAATAGTCAATAGGTATCTTTGTAACCATATTTTTTGTTATTATTTTAATGCATAAGTAAAGACAACGAAAGTGTTTATCAAAACAGTATTGCTCAGTTTTTTTTTAGTTTACTCAGAAATATGTCACGCAATTTTAACAACTGGGGTAGGGGAAGGTCAAGACCTAGTTCCCGGTCTAGAGGAAGAAACTGGGGAAATCAACAGTATAATGTACCTCGTGGTTTGCGAGGCAAAGAAATTGGACTGTATTTTAGAGATCTAAATGCAAAAAAACAAAAAAAGGATCCTACGGTAAAGCTTATGAAATAAAGGACTAGTCAAGACAGTTTTGATAGGATTTTAATTCACTTTCTTTGACACTTTGGATATTTCCTGATAGTGTAATTATTTAAAATATTTAAAAGTAGGTAATTATAATTTATGTACATTCTTGTTAAGTACCAGTTGCTCTTTGGTCTTAACATAGGAACCATTATGATGTAATTTTACTATAAAAAACAATATTTTTAGTCACTATTGTAATATTTATCAACAATATTAAAATTTTGGTTTTAAAGAGAAAAATGAACATTTTACAGATCAATCTTAAAATTCCTGATATGGTTTTGGCTGCATTAGATAACAATTTAAAACATGTTTTTAAATTAGCTGCTCAGCAAAATATATTACTTCCTAAATTTGAACAATTGGACATTTTTAAAAATAATACAAGCATAGCAGGAGAGATCAAGTCAGAGACATGCTCTGATAGTGATGATTATAACACAATATCACAAAATAATAGTGTAATCTATACCTGTGAAGCAGGTCCATCTGGTACTGACTTTATCCCTAATAAAGATGAGGGTGAGGAATACAGGTCTAACCCTAGGCTCCTAGCACTAAGAAAACTATGTGATTTTAAATATGGGTATGAAGACATTATAACAGGGACATTCGAAGAGAAACTTGATGAGTGCCTTAATAATGGTGTCGGTATTAATTTAGTTGATAATGAAACTGAAAATCTCAATACTGCTTTATTTATTGAATATCAAGATATGTTAGAAAGCAATGGTTATATACAAATGTTAAAATTCAGGGAAAAGTTACCAGCTTATGTTAAAGCTAAAGATATAATAGACAAAATCAATCAAAATCAAATTATGGTAATAAGTGGGGAGACAGGTTGTGGAAAATCAACACAAGTATGTATGTTATAATTATTTGTCTTTTTTTACTTTTGATTGCACAGACAATATTAAAACTTTTCATGTAATTCTTTAGTATGTGAAAATTAGCTGACTTGTCAAATTTTAATTGTTGTATTGATAGTCCTTTATTATAATATAAATCAAGAAAGAAGAAAAGCATTTCAATGTTGAAATCATAAATTGTTTTATAGCCCACATGTACCTATAAAAATCTTTTAAACCATTTTATTTAGTTATAATTTTCCCAAATTAGTCTATTATTATTATAAAGTTTAATAGTATATGTATTTTAGCCATTATTAACATGTTTTAACTTTTTAGGTGCCACAAATAATTTTGGATGATGCAATTTGTAATAATAGAGGTGCAAATACAAAAGTTCTAGTCACACAGCCCAGACGCATAGCAGCATCTGCTTTAGCCACAAGAGTGTCAAAGGAAAGGGGAGAGATTCTTGGCCACTCGGTTGGATATGCAGTGAGATTAGAAAGGTAACAAAATATTCTTTTTATATTCATGGGAATGATTTTAAGTGGGTGTACCAAAAAAGCTCGAGCTTAAAAATTATGTTTTTGTTTTGTTGCATTATTTAAATATAATACGTCCTTTGATTAATCTTGAAGAATCGAAGAAATTTTCAATCGTTAAAATTATACAGTTATACAAATATGATTTGTAAATCTATGATTTCTTTCTATTTCAGAGCAGAAGAAAGACCACGTGGTAGCATCCAATATTGTACCACTGGTATATTGTTGGCTGAACTGGAAGTAAATCAAGGACTAACAAAATACAGCCATATAATATTAGATGAAGTTCATGAAAGAGATGTTCATGTTGATTTTTCTATGTGTATTTTAAAAGAGGTAGATAGATTTGAAAAATGTAAATTTAAATAATCTGAATTGGGCAGTGGTAGCCCCGTGGTACCGCGCTTGCTTGGGAAACCGAGTGAAGCAGGTTAAATCCGGGTCTCCTCTCTCTGAACCGCTGATATTTTCATGTGCGAATCATTTCTAACATGATTACCACTTGCCTTACGGTGAAAGAAAAACATTGTGAGGAAACCTGCATGTCTGAGAAAAACTAGCATGTTTTCGTAAGACATGTGAAGTCTACCAATCTGTACTTGGCCAGCGTGGTGTAATATGGCCTGATTCTCCTCGTATAGAAGAGAGGCCTGTGCCTAGCACTGGGACGATAAAAAACTGCTGAATACACAATAATCAATGATCTTTTATATTTTCCAATGTATTCCCAATTAATTTCTGGTATTAGGAAAAAAAATACTTTACTGTACTTATTTCCTAAGCAACATTTAAAGATTTTAAATTGAAAATTAGAATTTAATATGATAGTCTTTTACTCTTCAAGGCATTGGTATTCAAATTGTTCTTAAGAAATGGTACCAGAATTTAACTTTGTCCTTTTTTTCTCCCCAATGACAATATTATGATTGTTATATACATTAACTGATTACTGAATCACGCGAGCGGATCCACCTGAGGAATTATATAGGCGACTAGCGACTCAACCTCACTCCGCTCGGGTTTGTCCCTAGGTACATTTTGACGGTTAGTGTAGATTTCTCAGAGATGAAATATTTTCCTGCAGTAAAAAGTATCCTATATGCTGGCCCGGATAACCAGCTATCGACATACCAAATTTCATCAAAATCTGTTCAGTGGTTTTTTCTTGATGAGTTCCCAGACAGACAGACAGAAATTCTAAAAACTACAGATTCGGCCTCTGTATCGATATTAATGTCTATTTCAATAAATTTTTTAAAAAATATTTAATGCACAGATTCAACTTATGTTAGAATTTTATTAGAATGAAGTTCCTTATCGCGCATTACACGCTCTGAGCGAATGGGAGCGAGACCGAAAAAAGTGTAATAAGATTTTTTTCCAACACTTCGTGCTATACTTACACCCGACACCCGTGTATAAACTATATACATCGCCGCAAACAGCTCTCCCGCGACTCTATTATTAATAAAGAGACAATCTTTATGATATATATGTATTTCAATAATTAATTTTAACATTTTCAGGTTTTAAAAAAGCGTAAGGACTTAAAATTAATTCTTATGAGTGCAACTTTAGATGCGGAAAGTTTATCGAGCTATTTTGATAACTGCCCTATGATGCATATTGAGGGACTAGCATTTCCAGTCGAAGACATTTACTTAGAAGATATATTGCACATAACTAAGTTTAGATTACCACCAGAAATGCCAAAGAAACAACAGCCTAAATGGATGAAATACAGAAATAAAAATGCAGCAGATGACATGGAAAAAGATATATTGTATAAACGTGAAATATGTAAGTAACGTAAAGTGTAAGAGTAACCTGTTTCTCCTCAGGACATAATTATTACCCTAACACTTTTCTAAAATCACAATGGGCCTTTTACAGTATAAATAAGATTAGCGTTTTTTTTTTTCAAAAAAAGATAAATTTAAAAAGCAAAACCTTATATAAATTAAAAATTTAATTTAAATCGTTACAGTCGTTACAGAGATACAAGAAATAAATTTATATTTTGTAAAAATACATGAATTGCTTATTTAATATAATATTAAATGTATTTTTCACATTTAATAAATGTGAAAATTCTTTATTGCCGAAATGACGTGGACAAAGGTGTCTGTGTATGTGTGTGTGCGCGCGTGAGACTGGAACGTTAAGAACTGACTACTGTTAGGGACATAAGGGCGCACCCGAGTATAACATGGGTAAGTTGCTAGTACTAAATAAATTAAACAATAATATTTTTCACAGGGCCTTGGCTCGAATCTTTAAAAGACAAACTGAGTTATGACGTTTACAAAATACTTCAAGACAGCAGAGTTGAGGATTTAAGCCTGGAATTAGTCATAGAACTTTTGTCCTATATTAGCAAAGGCAAACCAGGGGCGATACTAGTATTTTTACCCGGAATAGGGGAAATTACAAAGCTCATGAGACTAATGAATGAAAGTAATCGGTTTCCATCCAATCGCTTCGAAATACATCCCTTGCATTCGAAACTTCCAACTTTAGAACAGCACAAGATTTTCGAAAGACCCCCGGAATGTGTGAGGAAGATCATCATAGCAACTAATATAGCTGAGACGTCTATAACAATAGATGATATAGTATATGTTATAGACTGTGGGAAGATTAAACTAAGTGGCTTAAACGTGGAGAAGAATCAGTCTACTTTGGCAGTTGAATGGGTCTCGAAAGCCAATTTACATCAAAGGTGAGATTTTATTATTTTAGATTGCCTTTACAGAGAAAATGAACTACTTGATGGGTTACTTCGGCTAACAAAATACAGTCAAATAATCTTGGTTATTATTCGTTCCTACATTTTGTGAGTTCCGTTGGCTTAAATCACATGCATACATTCAATATATAAATCATACTTTGTTTTGTCTAAATGAACTGAGTTCTGTAGTGCTTCACCATACAAATAGGTACAAATGTATGTATGTACCCATATAAAAATATATTGGGTATACATACATTTTTTACTTCTTTATATTATAATGGGCAATGGCCTGAAGGATTTGCGTAAAAGTCGGAATGGAGATAGTTTATGTACTATAAAAATAATTGTAGCATAAACTTATGTAAATTAAAATAAAACTAAAAATCTTATATAACTACGTGATTTCTGATTCTTACAAGGATTTCTATTTAGAATTGAGATATTTCCAAAATTTTTAAAATGCGTTGATACTATGTTTTCTTATTACCTTACAAGCCAAGAAATAGTATATGTGTAGCTTATAACTATTTGTCTGATCATATCGAACATCGCAAAAATCTCATAAAAACGATTAAACGGATTACTATTAAACTTTTTTTTAAATACGGCTTTACATCAAGCTTAACGTCTCTACTATGTGGCTCCGAGTATGGCAGAAGTCATGTCACATAAGGTATAACTTATAAGTAGGTTACAATTGTAAAAACATGTAATTTTAAGTACAATTTCACAGACGAGGTCGTGCTGGTAGATGCCAACCAGGTATTTGCTACCATTTGCTAACGTCATATCGGGCTTCAGTGATCGAAGACAGATTATCACCAGAATTGCAAAGGAGTAACCTCTTGGAACCAGTGCTGATGATTAAGAGGCTCAGGCTAGGCATGGTCGCTGATGCTTTAAAAGATTTCCCATCAGTTCCCGCAGACTCGACTATATGTTGGGCAATAAAACATTTGCAGAAGTAAGACGTTTTTGTTATAATACAAAAATTTAGCTATAGCCTTTTAGACCATACAAAGTTTTCAATTTTTTAACTTAATTAATATTCCTATTTGTAAGATCTCTCTACATTAAAATCTGCCTCTACGTATCATTATTTCCTTCTATATTAAAGTGTGACTATTGATTCATTCATACATGACTATTTCATGAATGTACAATCTATACAGGAATACACACGCATACACTCACACATACACACGCACGCAGTAATAAACGCTACTAAAGACACAAGTTCCACCTCCCACCAGATGCGGAGCACTGGACGACACAGAGACGCTGACGCCGCTGGGCTGGCACCTGGCGCGGCTGCCCGTGCACCCCGCCGCCGGCAAGCTGCTGCTGCTGGGCGCACTCTTCGGCTGCCTCGACCGCGCCGCCAGCGTGGCCGCCGTGTGGGGGTTTAAGGATCCGTTTCAACTTGTTATTGGTAATGTGCTTCTTTTTATTGAAATAAAACTTCTTTATGTACGCTTGACTTGGGGTGTAAGCTGGTGAATGCTTTAGGAAAAAATTTACGTACGTTTGTTGTCATGGTAACCGTTGTTATTGTCTGACAAATTATATATAATATTATATTCTTTCCTCAAATGATATTCTATAAATATATGGTTGTAATATGCCTAATATGCGCTATTTTAAGTATCTCACCTATCCAAATTATTTAAAACATAAATTGAATTTCATATAGAGTACCGATAACCTACAGAAGTTTTACTTCTTGCGCGTGTACACATTCATACACGCACTCTTTAATTATTTTGTCTCTTCCACTTTATTCCTTTTTTCTCTCTTCTCTCACCGCTTCCCTCTCATTTTTTTTCTATCTTTCTTTCCCTCTCATTCTACTATTTTAACATCTTTCTGCTGGTCACTAAATATTCAATTATAAATCAAAATGGTAAACCGCCGTGGTTCCCGACTGGGGTTCACTTATTCAGTTATCCACACAAAACATATTGTTTTGGGTCTGTATCAATTCAAATCAAAACAAATGTTCGGTACGAAAACCAAATACGAATGATTGTGTTAGTTACACCATTTATAACTCAAGAACGGCTGGACCAATTTTTATGAAATTCGATTATCTATGTAAAACGTACCGGTTGTAGGGTGAGCCGCTAGTAATATAATAAAATAGTATATAACTTCTATAATAAAAATAATCTTTTTTTTTCTCAGGTAAGGAAAGTAAAGTAGACAAAGCTAAACGTGACCTAGCTATGGGGGAGCCAAGCGACCATATTGCCATATCCGAAGCAATAATGCAATGGGAGGATTGCTCTTACCGTAACAAGCGATCATTTGCATATGATAATTTTCTGTCTAACAATACATTACAATTGCTATCCGAAATGAAACATCAATTTGGTCATCATTTAAGGCAAATGGGATTTTTGACATCTGGCAACATTCGATCGCCGTGGGAGAATAGGAATGCAAATAATTTGAGTTTGTTTAAGGCTATTGTTGCTGCTTCATTGTATCCAAATGTTGCTCACGTCAAGTAAGTCTAATTTTCGTATCGATTATTAAGTAAATAATAAATATGCTTATGTAAGTGTGTGTGTCTGTGTGTGCGTGTATGTGTCTAACATTAACAAGACTACAGATAAATAATATTTTAAAATTTTCTAACTTTAAACAGCTCTACATTTAATTTAGCATTATATAAAAAAGAATTAATTGCAGGTGGAGAAACTTAAATAAACCTGGAAAAACAGCAAGATTCTCAGCTCGAAATGCAGAAGATGGAAGGCTAACAGTTCACCCGAGTAGTGTTATGGCGATGCCCAAAATCCAAAAGGGTTGTGGGTTCAGTGGCCAACTATGTAATAATCCTGGGGCCAATTGGCTGGTGTACTGGTTGAAACAGCGCTCTAGTGAATTGTTTCTTTTGGATGTTACCTTGATATACACTCTGCCTTTGCTATTCTTTGGCGAATTCATGGTTTGTGATGGTGAGTGTGATTTTTTCAAGTTCGGGCTACTAAATAATAATTTGAGCAACATTTTTTTAAACTTTCTATCCCATAAACAACACTGTTATATATTTAATCTATATGACATTGTGAAATAATCAATTTTTTAAATTATATTAGTCTATGGCTCCTTATATGTAATACGCCAATAAAAAGTGGCCTTTCCTTATTAAAGGTAATTGGCTGCTTTTTATCAAGGTCGCATAGTTAGAGCCTAAATAAAGCAAGGATAAGTTGTTATTATAATTTAGACTGCAGTGTATACTATTAAATAATTGAATTGAGATTGGGTACATTCATACATGCACAGTACAGATGCTAACTGTTAATTCTGGTCTAATTAAAACAAATAGAGAAGGAAATATGCAAAAATATATAATTTCTTTAAATATTATGTGCTATGTAAACAAAAATCTAATGTAATTTATTTTAATATTTCTATATTTTATTTATTTTCAGATGTTGATGATCCCGAACATTGCTTATTATCAATAACAAATATCAAAGTTCGTTGTAAACGAGAAAGTGCAAATAAACTATTTGAGCTAAGATGTTTACTGGACAAAGTTTTAGCTTCTAAGATAACAGATTCGAGCGCCCATTCGGTTCAGTACAATGAATTTGAAGAACAAGTGTTAAAGTAAGATTAATTTTTTAATATCAATGGAAAAATTGGTGGTGAATAGATTTTCTAATTGGCTATTTGACAGTTTTCGGAAAGATATTTTAAAACATACGTAGGTTCATTTTATACCTCTTACAATTATTTTTTTCTGAAAAAAGCGTTATTTATTCGGAAAAAAATATATTAATCTTTCAGTAATTTGAAAGTCGCGCGAAAACAGCACATCACGTGACATTCCTGGCTGTGACGTCATATCTCAATAAACTAAGTAAAGCTAACTACGATGCATGGAGAATATAACATGTTATATATTTTCCATGCTACGATGCTCCAAC
The DNA here is from genome assembly GCA_033884665.1 of Argynnis bischoffii washingtonia. NCBI lineage: Eukaryota > Metazoa > Arthropoda > Insecta > Lepidoptera > Nymphalidae > Argynnis > Argynnis bischoffii. Next base: position 8,203,105 of record CM066624.1, on the reverse strand, counting down.
TCTTAAACATATTTTAAGCTAAAAGTTTGCAGCTTTTTCATTGGTAAGCTCATATAAGTTAATATATATATATATATATTTAGAATATAAATATTTTTTATGAAAATGACAAGCTACAAGAGGTGTGCCGTACCTATGTGTAAAAGTTCTACAATTAAATATCCTGACAAATTGTTTATACACGTCCCTAAATGTCCTAAACGTCGAAAGCAGTGGTTACAATTAGCACGCTGAGAGTTGAATTTTACATCTGATAAATCTGCAATTTTTTTTTTGTGAAGATCACTTCGATGTAAGTATTTAAAAGCAATCAATTTAGCCTCTGATTTACTGAAAATAAATTAAACTTAATCCAGTATTTTGTACATAAAACATGTCATAAAAACAATTCTTTTTATGACATTATTTTTATTAATTTTAAAAGTATTATTTTTATTATTCACCATACGACTGTCGCGAAGATCTAAAATTATCAACATAACCTTTAAGTAATTTAAAATTATTTTATAAAATTTTTACTACTTGACTTAAGAACTATACACATTAACTTTTACCAATAAATTATACATAATTACTTTGTTCATTTCGGTACTTACACGGAAGTTTTTACATTCCGAAACTCGGCTGAGCAAAAGTCAGGATTACATGCAAAAAAATTTGCAACCATAAATGAATCTACTTTTGGTAAATTTGCACTATCAGCTTTTGTGTAACCCGGCTCCATTTCGTTAAACTTCTCACAAGCACTAATTAAAATATTTTAGAGTGATCTTCTCAGCAAAGTGCAAACGATAAAACACACGATGTTTTGTTATGTGAAAGGTGACGTCACACGCTGCACAAACATGGCCGCCAGCGTTTCAGTATTTGTAATCCACAGATAAAAAAACTCAATTTTATTTTTCAAAAATGAAATATTTACAATTTATTTTAATGCAAAAAACATATTGTATAATTATTGTGGACCCATAAGCTACTGTCTCCAACAGATTAAATATTTTATCGTTAGAATTGTCAAATAGCCAATTGATTATTTTCTTAACTAAGAGTATCATTTTAGAGTACTTACTGCCTCTGTGCGGTTGCGTATTAAAAGGTCGTGGGTTCAAGTCAGTCAGGCCTGACTGACTTGAACCCACGACCTTACCTTACTGGGTTTTTCTGTCATGTTTCAGTCAACTTTCTGTAAAAAGACTGTTATGTTTTTAGTTTCTACATATCTATATTTAATTTAATAATTGAAATGTTATTATTAATAAAGATGTATTTTATTTTATAAGACTTATTATTTATCATTTTCGTTCACTTACAGCACTGTTATTCAACTGATAACTGCGGAAGACGAACAAGCTGAATATATAGATGACTATCAAGATTCAGATACTTCCGAAAATTAAACACTATAAATTATTAAGTATTGTTGTAAAAAAGTACAGTTTTATTAAATAACTGGAAATAATTCTTGTCTTTTACTGTTTTTCCTCATATAAGTACCAATGTTTTTATGAATGGCACCACTAATTTGACAGTTGTTATCACTTATCAGAACAAGGTCATTGTTTCCTTAATTTTATTTTTTTAAGAAAACTGAAACCACTGCCAGTGATCGTGATAATTTTAAATATTTTAAAATAAGCATGTTTTCTTCACTTCAGGTAAAAATAATTAATTTAATGCTTTATACAATTTTATAGGTTATAAAAATGTTATTAAAAGTTATCTTAAAACTTTTTCAGAGAAATATTTTTAGACCTCTTTTATTAATTAGCCGAAATAATCATTCTCAATATATTATTATAAATGAAAGCAACGGAACGCGGGAAATAACTTTAAATAATGAAAAAACTAAGTAAGTAATATTGGATATTGTAATTATTAAAATTATTGTTTTTACTATTTTATTTTTGTTTTTAATTAGAAATTCTCTATCTTTAGAGATGATGAATCACCTCATAGATGCTATAACTTTAAACAAAAATGACACTTCTCTGAGGGCAATTGTTTTATCAGCAAAGGGTAATGTGTTTTCTGCGGGTCATAATTTAAAAGAACTTGTAAGTAATAAAAACTAAAAAAATACTTTAACGCTATTCTTTATTACTTAATTATTGGTCTTTAATGACAGTTTTGTATTTTTAAAGCAAGTATCAACTGGGATTGATCAACACAAATTAATATTTAGTAAAGCTACAGAATTAATAAAATCCATTATCCAAAGTCCGGTGCCAGTAATAGCTAAGGTAATGAAATATTCATATTCAGAATCTTAACAATTCTTCACATTATTATGTTTTGGCCTTATTATTTTATTAAGTATATATTTCTATTTGTTATAATTACAAAGTAGATAAAAGAAAATAAATTAATAAAAAAAGAACATTTTAATTACTGTTTTATTTTAATATCCTTAAACGTGAGTAGACTGTGTATGCTATTTATACTGAAAAAATACACATATAAAATTGATTGTTGTATAGGTAAATGGATTTGCAACAGCTGCTGGCTGCCAATTAGTAGCTACCTGCGATATAATAGTGTGCTCTGAGAGAAGCAAATTCTCAACACCAGGGTAAAGTAAAAGTCTTTATTATTATATTTTTATAGTACGACACTAAATAATATATTACTTAATGAAACTAAAATTTTATAGGGCCAACTTTGGAATATTTTGTTCAACACCAGGAATTGCTGTAGGCAGAAGTGTACCTAAGTCTAAAGCAATGTATATGCTATTAACTGGTTAGTTTGTGCACATATTTCATAAAAAAAGTTTTTTTTTAAATAACAAAATTGTTAAATAATTGTAATCCTATGAAAAATAGGTATATAGAATATTGCCATTCTATATAATATAATAGGTATGTAGAATATTGCCATTCTATACGAAATACAGCAAACAAAAAATATATTAGTGTTAGTCTAGCGACTCACCCTCGCTCCGCTCGCGTTCGTCCCCTGTTACGTTTTAACAGTATAGATTTCTCAGAGATGAGATATTTTCCCGCAGTAAAAAAGATCCTTAATGTTGACCCAGAAAATCAGCTATCATCATACAAAATTTCATCAAAATCTGCCCAGTGGTTGTCGCATGATGCATTCTCAGACAGACAGGCAAATATTCTAAAAAGTATAGATTCCGCCTCGGTATCGATAATAATGATTATTTCAATAAGATTTTCCAAAAAAATGTAATGTACCAGAGTTAAACTCAGTTAGCATTTTATTATATAGATTATTATTTATTAGAGATCTCAAATATGTGATTTCACAGGTGAAACAATTAGTGCACAAGAAGCATGTGAGTATGGTCTTGTAACAAAAGTAGTCCATGCTGATAAATTAGATGAGGAGGTCAACAAAATAATTGATCAAATCAAACATAAGAGTCGCAGTGTTATAGCTCTTGGTAAAGAATTCTTTTACAAACAGATAGATCTAAGTACTATGGATGCATACAGACTGGGTGAAGATATTATGGTAAAAAACATTAATTCTGATGATGGCCAGGAAGGAATTAAAAGTTTTGTTGAAAAACGCAAAGCCTCTTGGAGCCATAAATGAATAATGCAGCTAAAATAATTACTTCTTTACATGGTAGCACCACATTATGATGTCAAACCCTGAAATTAAATAAATAAAACCAACACTTTGTATTATTTACACTTACATTTATTTGATACCGTAGTACTAAGTGCAAAGCAATATTTAGGATAATATTTCAAAGCATAGTATGACACATACACATCAAAATACTTTTGGCCAAAACATTTTACATTATATACATTTAATATTATATTTTTGATAAATATAACAAATCACTTATTTGAAATGTTATAAATTATATATTGTTAATCAGTCATCTGCAGTCTGATTTAGGATCTATAGAGCCTAGAGAAAAATCTACCAGTAGGAGGTGCAGGATACTAGTACTATAATATTACAAAAAAGAACTAACATTAAAAAAAAACGAAATAAATATTTACTGTATGAACAAAATCAAATTACAATGGAATATACTATTATTGTCATAAGCATTAAATGAAATATACCTAATTTATTTTTATTAAAAACTGTAATTTCTAGAGTGGAAAAACTATTAAAAGATAAATATTAAATAGATATAATGATAATGACTCTACATTCAACCTCTTTTTTTTTTATAGTTCTCTATAAATATTATAAACTTGACTTAATTTTGTGCAGCATGTCCAATATAATGACAAATTCTAGTAATGCAGTTAAATATTTATATGAACACAAAATAATGCAAAAAATATGGTATACCTAACTATAATTACATAAAATTCGTGCAAAACAAACCTTAAATATGTATGCATGTGTTTAGTAGTAACATAAATCAATACTAAATTTAACTATTTTTTTTATTATTTAATAATTCAATGAAATCTATATGGTTTCTTTAATAAAAATAAAACATAAATGCTTAATTATTCTTTGTCAAAAAACATTTTTCTATGTTAATACAGATATTAGCAAATTACATCATTTCCCCGTGTAGAATCCTTGGCATGAATTAAATAATTTGGAATGCAAAATTCACTTAAAAATGAAAGTTAACTATCTTAAAATAACATATTCCAGTTTATAGCCTGTCAAAATAAATCTTTATTGTAGGATAAAAGTAAATAGACAAATAAATTAATAACACATTTGTAAGGAAGGACTTTGACTTTATGAATTGATCTTTAAACATTATTTTTTTTAAAAACTTCATTCTTTATAACTGTATCTTCTGTAACTGGTAAATTACAATAAATTAATAAATTACAATCCATAAAACGCTAAATAGACAATTACTGTAATAGAGCATGATTATAAAAATTTACTTTAACAAGCTTATTTTTTTGCACAAAGTATTAAGAGTTTATATAAAGATTATATGTTATGAAACTGGCACTCATTTAATAAATATTAAAATAAAGATTTAAGTTACATAAAATTTTAGTCTCAATTTTTCAATTTGAACAACATTCGCAATATGGAAGGTTGTGATCTTAGCTTGGGGAATATTTGATGTTTCTTCCCTATCATATATAAACATGCCTCACTTCTTTGCCAATTCATTTGAGAGCCAGTCTAATCCTTCATAAAGACCTTGCCCTTGGGTGGCACAAGTTGCTTGGATATACCACTGTGGACAAACAAAAACATGACAACATTAATTATAATGTATGATTAATAACTATAGGTACATTTCTTATATTTATATTATTTATTAATATAATTGTACATTTTAAATCTACATCTACAAGAGGTACTCACACGTCGGTTCCTCAAGTTGTTCAAATTTAAAGCATTTGTTAGTTCTGCTGCAGTCATAGCGTTTGGCATATCTTGCTTGTTAGCAAACACCAAAATGACTGCATCATTCAGCTCATCTTCTTTTAACTGAAATAAAACATATATCCAACTAAATTACATACTTTATATAGTGTATAACTATACATTCTGGTTAATTTACAAAATTAAAACTTGCTATAGCTTACATGCCATCAATATCTGGGTATGGATGGTTCTATCACAGAAGTTAATGGGTGTGGGCACAATGACTCACCAAAGTTTTATGACAAACGATTGAATGGTACAGAGTTTTTAAGTTTAATAGAGGTACACACACTTTTAAATATTATTTTGAATAACAAATATATCAAAAATTTAATTATGAAGCTTAAACATAAATAAATATTCATTACGCAGCTACAATTTACTGCTCTTAGTAATCATATTATATACAAAATATAGATAAAGTATTTGAAACTTAGGCAGTTTTATATATTGAATACAGTTAGTTCTAATAAATACTAAATATATATAGATTACCATATTAGCCAATTCATTCTCTGCTTCTGCTATCCTCTTTGTATCACTAGAATCCACAACAAATATCAGTCCTTGCGTATTTTGATAGTAATGACGCCAAAGAGGTCTGATTTTGTCTTGACCGCCGACATCCCAGACAGTGAAACTAATGTTTTTATATTCGACTGTCTCTACATTGAAACCAATAGTCGGTATAGTGGTTACTATTTCACCAAGTTTTAGTTTGTAAAGTATTGTTGTTTTGCCGGCGGCATCAAGACCAACTGTAGAAAAGAGACAAATCAGTAAAATATAAACAACTTAAATAAGATAGTAAACTACGTAAACCATGACAATGAATAGATTAAAAAAAACAATCTACGCAATCTTTTATGTTCGTCAATATTACTTACCCATTAGGATACGCATTTGTTTTTTGCCAAAAAGTCTGGTAAAAACGCTAGAAATTGTTAGACCCATGGTCTTTAACACTAATAGTTGTTGAATATATACAAAAACGAAACAAATTCTACTTTTATATAAATCGATGACTGCTTGGCGAAACGTCAACTCTATCGGCAATCGTCAACGCGGACAACGTCACAGATGAAAACCAATATGTAACACATAACCAATAATTTAGGAATCATTTTTTTAATTTTAGTGATATAATTATCAAAATTATACAAAATAAATAGTTAAGTATATTAATTTAGTTTTAATATTTAGGTTCTTTTTTTTTGTAACCATAAATAAAATTACCATAAATTTTTTTTACCATTATTTGGACAATGATGTGTCAACATAAATCCTTATAAGAAGTAAAAATGTTAAATTTAATTATAACAAAAAAAATATTTTGGTGTGTGGTATAGCTTTTATAAAAATTTTGATATTATTATGCATTATAGTATCTAATATTACTAATTCTATTTCATAGCATATTTTTTAATAAGTAATATATTATTATGCTCGTATTATGTATGTATTCAAATATTTTACAGTTATTTATGTTTCATTTAGTTATATAATATGTTATAAAAATTCCTAATCAAAAAAGTTAACTAACGTACTTGACATTTTTAATTTTTTATGTATTAAATATATTTTTAATTTAGGTAATAAAATATCGAATTTACTGCACTATAACTTAAATAAACTGCATTTTATGTTCGTATTTCGTAAAATATAAAATTCTAAAGTTGCATTTTTTATTTTATTTAGTATTTTACCATTAACTACAATTTACATCAATATGTTGGCGCAAGTATAAGTTACAACCATAATTATTCTGTGCCCAATAAGATCCGGAGTAGACTGCTGTCATGCGTCGTCATAGAAACGATTTCAAAAACTTTTAATTTTTTTGGCCGGGACCGACATGGAGGTTCTCGAAGGTAAGATTTTAATTTTTTTATTAAATAAATAATGTAATTTATACTTAAGTTGTTAAGCGCTGTAATTAATAATTCATTAAAAACAGGTTTACTTTGAAGGTCCCTAAAAAATAATCTGCATCTTATTTCATTATAAAACATAAAAGACAAAATGTATATAACAGGTAAAAAGATAAAAAGCGAAAGATTTAGTGCGAAAATAATATATAATATGTACAATGTACATACCAAAATATTTCGTCGCGGATTTATCCTTGTTTTGATTTCATTTACTGTGTCAATGTCACGGTATGTGTTCTAAACATAATCTATTTACTTAGTATATAATTAGTAAATAGTGTATAAATAATAATTCGCAATGTTCTGTTAAATATTATTGTTCATAAAAGATAACTCCAACTATTATTTTCTTGAATTTTCATTTTTATCGTTCGCAAAATGTTTTTTATATTAATACCATGGAGTCCTAATTTAAATTAATAACTATAAAAGCTAATCTTCATTGTAGTAATGCCAAAAAAAACAGTTCATTCCTCACATAAAGTCTTTTTCTACATTTACGTAGAGTCGATATAAATTATAAAATATATATACTGTATAACACTTAAAATATCTAAGTGTTAGTATCTCTGGATCAGTTTCTTTTTATGGTAAGGAGAATAAAGCGTATATGGCGTAAGGCAGCTTATCGCGCCTAGATTTCTATACCTCTTAAATATGCAATAGCGCGCAATTTGCTGTATTACGTCATAAAAACAAAAGCCCACGCCTTAAAGTCTAGGAACCTGCCAATATGTCTATAGTACACAGTTGTTATTGTATTGTAGGTTCTATCATGTTAGTCGTTTACTAATTTTCATAAAATTTAGTACTATGATTGTTAATTTAATTTTCTATTCATATTTCTATAAGATCACACATTCGATAATTTTAAAAATCATGTTATCTCAAACTTATATACATTAAAATTTTAAAAATGAAAGGTAGGTAAATATATACTACATAGTACAGAGAATATACAGATCAGCTACCCGCGAGTCGCGAGAGTACCTACGCAAAAAGAACTCAATGTCTTTAATAACTTTAAGGTATAAGTATTTTACATAGTACCTAATTAAGCTTAATTTTTATTAACACACAAAATTAAAGCAAAGTAACACTGTAAGAATAGTTTGAACTAAATTTTTAAGGCAAAAATTATCGTTTAGAGCAATGCTCTATTTTTACTAAATAAATAACTCCAATTAGCATAACAACATTAATAAGTATCTACAATATGAAAAAAAAATCTGGTTATCTTGTCTTTAGTCTGGTTATCTTGTTGCTCGCTTGGGAAACCGAGTGAAGCGGGTTTAAATCCCAGGTCTCGCACCTCTGATATTTTCATGTGCGAATCATTTCTAACATGATTACCACTAGCCTTGCGGTGAAGGAAAACATCGTGAGGAAACCTTCATGTCTGAGAGAAACTAGCAAGTTTTCGTAAGTCATGTGAAGTCCGCCAATCCGCACTTGGCCAGCACGTGGTAGATTATGGCCTGATTCCCCTCGTATTGAAGGGAGGCCGTGCCCAGCTGTGGGACGTTAAAAAGGGCTGAATACAATCTTATTTCATTTTCTCTATACAAAGAATTTCCAATATCTGTCATATTAAAAGTATATAGATACGTTATTTTTTTTTACCGAGCATCTTTTGTTAGAATGTTGAATCATTGGATTCATTAATCAATTATTGGTGAAAGCGATTACTTGCTTTTTCACTACTTTGATGGTTCTTTTCATATTGACTAAATATTGTTAGATTTAGTCGATGTAAAATGCATACTCATCAAAATCTTTGTGTAGGACTCACGACTCGCCCACTTAAAGTGAGATTTTTTTGTAATAGCCGTTAATTTTTGTTGATGTCATTGAACGAATCTTGATTCATTTGGCTTGCGAAATAAATTGATAACAACTGAAACGAATCTACCTAGTTAGCAGAACTCTATTTTTGTATCTGTTTGTATGTGTATTATACAGTGATTGTTATTTAATTGATTAAAAACATATAATATGCTCCTTCGCTATCAACTTTCACTTGTCAATTACCTAAAGATATCAATATCTGTAATTCTTGAAAATATGGTATGACGTGCGATAGTCATAACGAAACATTCCAAAAATATTAAATTAAATTGATACTGAATGAATTGTATAATAATATAAAATAAATTTAATATAAATTAAAATTTAAATAGATTATAATGAAATTCATGAGATTTTCAGATATGATAGCATTTGCGATTCTTATTCGCATGTAGTCAGTCTTCTGTCCTCGTTACAAGACAGTGCATTGACTCTAGCGTTGAGGCGAAGTCTTCAACAAAAACACACTGTTTCTGATTTTGATAAAAAATTCTAAATGAACACACACAAAAATATAACATAAAATATTATAGTAAATCGAAAGCAAAATACTTTAGTTATTTCAAATCAATAACAATGTCAAGTGATACGATAGATTAAATAAAAATATATGTAAACTACATATCTATATTATTTAGAAGGAACATACTATTGTGTATAATTAAGTTCTTTTCATACTATTAATCACTTAAATTGGTTTAATTTATAATCTGAAGTGAGTTTCAACATTTAGGTCAATAGGAAATCGGCATCATTGATCAATTGATTCATTTGACCTATATTTCATTGCATTTTTACCGTTTGTATGGCACAATATGTGCGGGGATCAATAACCTAGACTTGAAGCAGCTTTATTGCAATCATTTTTGCTTTGTCATTATTATTTATTATGTACGATATAAAGATATTACATGAAATTGTTAGATTCTCATTCACATAAAATTGGGACTAGCTCGTTATAAACTATGTCAACTTTTGAAATTCTGATGAAGAGGAAAATATTTTTATACATTCATTATTCATGTTTACACAACAGAGAAGTTTTAAGGTAGCATAAAATTGTTAACAACTATATCTAAATACAACGGTCATAGTATGGTCGGTACCCTGTGCTCAACGAAGAATACACAAAGAGAAACATGTTACATGTCATATCTGTATGGTCAATACTGACATGAATCGTAGGCAGGGACTTGCAATTACCGATGCAGAGATCAGTTATGAAATATGTGTATTTATGAACGAGAATGTATTAGAACGGCCAAAAACACAAGTAAATGTACCTAATCTTATATATTTAAACGAGCAATTCTTGTATATTTATATATTTATTTATTTATTTATACCAGCGATCTCGGAAACGGCTCTAACGATTTTGCTGAAATTTTGTATATGGGGGCTTTCGGGGGCGAAAAATTGATCTAGATTAGTCACATGTCTGGGAAAACGCGTGTTTTCGAGTTTTCATGCGTTTTTCTTATGCATTATTCTACGCAAAATTTAATAGCGACATCTATACAATTGTCTCAGTAACACTTAGTCACTTAATGTAAAATTATTTTTAAGCCAAATTAAAAAGAAAATTATTCTTATGGCGACATCTATACAACTGTCTCAGTAACACTTAGTCACATAATGTAAAATATACAATCTTTCAAGAACTCCGAGCGAAGCTCGGTCGCCCAGGTACTCCATATAAACGTAAAAAGTCTTTTAAATAATAATTATTATATTGTTTATAAGATACACATATTAAATTACAGAAGATGAATTACAAATTTTGAACGTATACGTACGGAAATCTTAGTGCTCATCTCAGGGAGACGAGACGTATCTATTACCTAATAAATGCCCGATTTCGAAAGAAGATAAAGTAATAAAAATAACTATTTATCTTGGTACACATTTTTAATCTAGACAACGTTGTGCAACAATAGTTACTCATCGAAGCATTGAAGAACAGGGTCTACGTGGCACTACGGGGTTATTAGCACGTCAGGCTATGTTTGACCATGCGAAAAGTTGTGAGTTGGAGGAAAACACGTACCTACCTGCTTTGTCGTTAGATTTTGCAAACAATAATAATAAAATATTTCCTCTAAATATTATTTGATTAGCTGGAAATTACGGTCTTATTATAATAAAATATCCAATTAATAGATAAATTATTGTCAAACTTCCGTAACGTTGTGCAATTGATCGTTTTAAAAGCTCTACCGAGTTCAGTTCATAAATTATACTTAGAAAGCCAAACGCTTGTTTTTGGTTTAGATTTTCCGACATCCCGATTTACCAATTAATATTCGTACAACCTCGCTTAATTGTGAGTAACCTTCAAATAATTTAAAATAATAATTAATGGCAACATGTTATTAAATAAAATCGCAGTTCCTATTTTTAAATATCTATATTTAATATACCTAGTTATTGCATATGAAAAGGTTTCATAATATTTTCTTTCAGTAGTCGGAATTTAGACACAAATCTCATTTCACGTAGAATTTACATCTTACGAATTTCAATCTTTTTTCTTCAAACTTTTTATGCTTATAAAAATAATTTAAAACATTGGCTCAACATTTAAAATAAATATTTTAGGACCATTGTAGTCAAAATAATTGTATTATTCAAAATTTGTGACATAGTGAAGTGAAGCCGATTCAATAAAAAAAGATTTCATTAACATCGCATTCGATTAATATACTGTGTAAAATATAAATAAATAAATATGTTGGAACATTAACACACAGCACCATCTAGTTCCATAGTAAGCTACGAGGCTAGTGTTATGAATACCAGGTAGTTGATACACTACACATATATAACTTTAAATGCATACATATTATAAATATAAACACCCATGACTGGACATTCGTGCTCATCACACAAATGAATGCCCCCAGCGGGACTCGAGCCCGCAACCGCTGGCATTGCAAGTAGGGTCGACTCAACTGGTCACTACAAACTGAGCCAAACGTATTGTCAAAAGTAAACATTCAACTAAATTAAAAAGGACTTACTTTCGTAGGTACATAAAGCGTTTTAGCAGAGATGTCATATTCAAAACAGTTTCTGAGCTTTACTCTCGCACATCAAAGTATCATAGCGTTAATCTACCTTTAGATTCGTCACGAGCACGACAGACATTTGATTTGAATGACATGACTATGCTATAGTCACGTCTTACACATTAGGCCGTTGCAAATCATTTCATTAGAAAGTGATATATTAGGTTGTTTATAGACACAAAGTAGCGGACTCTATGCACATTACGTTTTTTTATTGTCCATCTGCTTGTATTCGCATGTATATATGTTGTTATTTTTATATAACTTTTGCCTTTTGGATTTTTTATATCTATACTATACTATATCTATACTTATCTATACTAATATTATAAAGCTGAAGAGTTTGTTTGTTTGTTTGTTTGTTTGTTTGTTTGTTTGTTTGTTTGTTTGTTTGTTTGTTTGTTTGGTTGAACGAGCTAATCTCAGGAACTACTGGTTGGAATTGAAAAATTTTTTTTGTGTTGGATAGTCCATTTATCGAGGAAGGCTTTAGGCTATAAAACATCACGCTACGACCAATAGGAGCATGACAGAATTGTTCCCCTTTAAAAGTTCTAAAAAAAAGTCCGCGACAACATATGTCTATCTTTTAAGGTTGACTCAATATAACCTTTTTTATGGTAATCAAATTTGTTCTAAAATAATGCATTACTTCCGAAAGTGTTTTTATAAACATGATATCTATCCTTATCCAAATAAACACGTTATTCATCACAAGTATTTAATTTTGAACAAAATTACCTTTGACATCATTTGATTTTAATGAATATCTTAGGAGATATCATAGTTTTAAAATATACATATAAAAGTTTACGCGGACTATGGGTGAGCGCGCTCTCATCCCGATGCAAGGCGAGGGCGGGGCGGTCGTGTGGGGGGAGGGCGCTGGCCACCGCGCTGGTAGCTCTGCGAGCAGTCACTATTCCACGCGGACGAAGTCGCGGGCAAAAGCTAGTAATATTATAAAGCTGAAGAGTTTGTTTGTTTGTTTGGTTGAACGCGCTAATCTCAGGAACTACTGATCCGATTTGAAAAATTCTTTTTGCATTAGATAGCCCCTTAACTGAGGAAGGCTATAGGCTATATATCATCCCGGAAAAATGTACGGTTCCAGTGGCATAGATTGTTTTTGTCTAGGAACGAACCCGAAACGAAGCGAGGGTGAGTCGCTAGTAATAATATAAAGCTGAAGTGTTTGTTTGTTTGGTTGAACGCGCTAATCTCAGGAACTACTAATCCGATTTAAAAAATTCTTTTTGCATTAGATAGCCCGTTGAATGAGGAAGGCTATAGGCTATATATCCCGGAAAAATGTACGGTTCCGGTAGGATAGATTTGTTTTTTCTAGGGACGAACCCGAAGCGAAGCGAGGGTGAGTCGCTAGTGAAGAATACTTCCAATTCTACAAGTAAATAGATTAGTTTCTTCTAAATATGTAGTAACTAATAACACACCATTAAAATATTTTTACTAATGAATTACGAGTTTTTGTTAAGATCGTCGTAACTTACGATTTGTTCCCATCAGATATATCTATGTATACTAATTAATAATGTGTAACGGTTTCATAACAAAAAAAATATCAAACTGTTACAATTTTTGTAAAATGAGTATCGTCTTTCATAACACGTCCTCAAGTGTCGAGCTGTTGATTTTGACCACCCACGATCTTTAGGTACCTGTTGCTCAGTCTTGAACATGAACATGATTACATTAAAATAATTAGGCATTCTTGTTAAATAGTGAATATGAAACAAATGCGAAAAGTTTTTATATTTAAAGCCAACCTTTCTTTAATCTTAAAGCGATTCTCTCACTCAATTGAGTATAATAAACAATACGAAGTAGGTACCCGGTTTTTAATAATTTCCTTTATTTTAATGATGTGACGAGTAAATGAGGTTTTAAATTTTAAATGTAATTGCATAATACGTTTCTCCAGTTCAGCTGAATTCGGCGACTTTATTATGAAATCGTGCATTGTCTCACACGTTTAGATTCAATTTGATTATACGTGTGACTTCATTACATAACTTCACTGTTTGATAAAGCTTAATAAAGCCAGAAAAACCTGTTTAAAGGAAACCGGACTGTATATTTTATTACTTATATCTTAGCTGATCATGAACGTGATGCTCTAAAAATTTCTGTCGCGTGAAGTATCTCCTTAGCCCTTATACGTGTAAGATACAAAGAGTTGGTTAACATTTCATGTCCTTATGAATCTTTGTCTTGACTACCGGTTCTTTTGCCGCTACATAATTGCCGCGTACCACAGTTGATACCTACTCAGTAATAAATTATTTGCCGACAACCTTATGCAGGCTTATGTAACTTTCCGTAGAGTATTTTTAATATTTACATGTTTTATTTTATTTATTTAGGTACAGAAAAAGAAAAACAGAAAACAAATTTAAAAATTCCAACTACGTATTAGAGTTTAAAAGCTAAAATTTCATTTTAAATTTGTTGTCCAATTATATCTGTACATAACATTTAAATAAATACATATAATTATATAAACAAACTTAACCAAAAAGTTAATATTACAGTAAGTGCTAAAATAATAAATTTACATTTCATTTAAAAAAAAATGCCGGTATCAATATAAACAAAACTATTCTTCCAGTCAGGTAGAGCTTAAATAATAAATATATGATCTACTAGCAAATCACATATTTTTCCGCAGTAAAAAGTATCCTATATGTTGACCCGGATCCGCTATCATCATACCAAATTTCATCAAAATCTGTCTGGTGGTTTTCCCGTGATGCGATGACAGACAGACAGACAGACAGACAGATATTCTAAAAACTACAGATATGGATTCTGTATCGATAATAAAGTCTATTTCAATAAGATTTTCCAAAAAATATTTAATGTACAGATTCGGCTTCGTTACAATTTTATTATATGTATAGATTTATATTATAGAACGTAAATCATAACAGATATAATGTAATTTTTACTTGAAATACTTGTAAATATCATTTACATTTATCTGTACGTAATTATAAAGGTAGGGGATTTAATGAATTCATCGATGATTTCTTAGCGTAACATATTACATGTTCATATTTACATGAATACATAAAGAAACTGGCAATTGTATAATAACTAACTTTATTTTTTTATTCAAACTATTGATATAATTAGAAGTAACAGTTCCAGAATGCTTTTTTATCGTTTACTACAGTAAACATCATCTCATACAAAGATGCTGAGCTATAAATGGTATGACATGTTTATGGCACCATTGTTTTTGTAAGAAATCGCGAATGTGGTTCTGTGTTCTGTTCTTACTCTACGCTAGTTGTAACACTTGGACGCATTTGTGCGGATCGGTACCGGTGTTTTCAACTTGGATGGCTTTATGATTTAAGGGTATATATTTGCCACTAGTTATCGTCAAAACCTTTACACGCGTGAAACTTAGCTAATTTTGCTCAGGAATAGTGTAGCTTTTTTTAGTAAAAAAATTTGTAGAGTTGTATCAGTGTTTTATCAAATTCTCTGAATTTACAACTTACATAAATACGAACAAATTATACGTTTTTATAATAATAGTTGCAGGTGTAATATTGACGTAACAACATCTAATAATTAATATGAACACTCAATATGTATATTTTTTTACCGAAGGGACTGGGTAATAAAGTAAAAATAACTAATTATATTCGACAATCCTATCAATTTATAACTTGATGATTTAAATAATAAATTTTGTCTAAAAAAAATTCAATTTATAGTACAGTATGGACTCTACACTTTTTTAACGGTAACCTTTTGTATTCTTCGCATATTTCGTCCTTTTCTGTTCTAACACCCGTCTTGTCGCACCCTTTGTGATTTATGCCCGCCCTTCTCCGTGAATGGAATGGCTCTTCCCGAAAGTGCCACTCATTTATTCCATTTTTAAAAGGGCCAACGGATACGATGTCTCCGGTGTTGTCACCACTATGCCAATGAAACCGTTCAAAAGGCATCACCATGAAATATGTTCGTCAGTTTAATTCCAACGCTTGTTTGAGTTTTAACGGAAACGTGATTTTGTAAACGGAAAGAAGAGCATAGCTTTATAGTAATTTTTGTAACAGTGCGTACAGGGCCCGGCACTATTATTCCGCTTGTAACGCGTGCGCGTGCGCCGCGGCGTGTTCAGTATCAGTTGCGGCTATAACACGACCAAGAATAGCCGTCACTTAGATTGTGCCCGTCCGAAGTGTTTGGTCCCAATTTGTTTTCTATTATAGAAGCAAAACTGCAACAGTGCATAGTTCTTTCTCTACTGCGTTATCATTTCTTCATCTGAAAGTTCAGTTGACCGTAAAAGTTTTAAGTACAATCAACGAAAACAATCTATACATTACTTATTTCTAAATTTTTATAGATTTTTTTTATCAACATCATATGTATGCTTACATATTCTGATACCTAATTGATAAGAGTGAGTAATAATATAGATAACCACAAACCAAGTGACGCCAGATACGCAGACCTATTAGCACACATCTTGTTTACGAGCTTCATCGTACATTTAGTGCTTGTTTTAGATGCAACAGAACAGTGATTGTAGTGATACGTATGAGTGATGCGCCTGCGCCGATGCAAGTATAGCGTTGGACCTATTTTCGTAGCACGGAAATAAGAGCGGCAAAAGGAGCAAAAAGCATTCACTACCTAAAAACTTGAGGACGTATACATCTATCGAGTGTATTTTTGTCTGATGTGATCTAATGTCCAAACTGTGGTATATTTAGTTTAGTTGTAGTGACAAATTTAAAAATGAAGAAACGGACTATATCGAAACTAAAATCAATATTTGGATCGAAAAAGGGTAAGCTATTGTTTTCACTCTATAGAGAACTTAAGCGTTGAGGGGCATTGATCAATGTATTAAAAGATCAACAGGTAGATTGTGTTTAGTTTTGTTTCGTGTTTTAGTAATTCTTTCAGTTAACACAAAATATTTAAGCTACTTTTCATATATTGTTGATAAAATTATTTCATAAATAATCTTATCTTAATCAACTATATATATTTTCCTCAATTAAAGTAATGAAACTATATTTTGAAGCTCAATTCTCGAAATTTTTGAGCACCTATTGTTAATGATCTCATATTTCAGAACCAAAACATAAAATTACTATTTTTGAAATGAATACTTAACCGGACTTACAGTTAATTCTACTAAACCTACTTTACAGTCTCTATAGAATAAAAGACAGCGTTAACTGCTTATTAACATACATATAATTTCTAGTTATTCTATCTTATATAAGATCTTCAATGTTGGGAAAGATGTGATTCTTAAATATGAATGATACTAATAAGTACGTTTTATATTAATCTGTTTATTTTTTTAAATGGCTTTGAAGAAGAGGGTTCTCAATTCAGCTAGTTTTTGTTCTAGGGCGTTGTATATGCCCAAGGCGATTTGTTTTCCGATTATAAATTGATTTAATTTTTTTATTCCATAGGATATTCTAGGAAGGTTACATTTCATCGTGATGTACCTATAGAATTAATCCACTCTTAAGGGTAATAATAATATTTTTTCATGTTTTTACAAGTCGTTTTAATTTATTTGCTTCGAAATTGTTATTTACAGTTGCCGATCTGTAATAATTACATGAGACCTACATAGAAATAGCTTTACAAAAATAAAATGCCCATACGCATGCGATTTCTTAGTAGTATTTTTAATCGTCACGCTAAGGCAGTTTTAATTTTTATTATCTCAATATAAAGCAATTTCGCTAGCATTCCTGAAAGTTGCACTGTTTACAATTGCGTTTTACTAAATCACATATCTTCACGCAATGCAGCTGTGTATAAGTTTTTATTTCACTTAACGCACCCCGCTCGGGATGAACAGCTGCTCGGTCTGTTTTAATAACATCCAGTCCTGAAGTGATTTTAAAAAGCGTTATAAATCCCCCTTGTCAGTTTAAAGAAACGTATTATAAAGTGCGACGTCTTTCATAATTGAATTTGCCGCCGCGGGCACTAATTTGTTATGTGATTTGTTTAACATATTCACAAATTAAACGTCAGCTTATCGTAATTAGTGTGTTACAAGTAATTTAACTTTGTTAGCGGGTGATATTAGATGTGATGACAAGTGACTATTTTTCAAGTTAGTCCTTCACTGGATTGTCAGAGTAATCATTTCGTTTTGTTATAAGTTTTGCTGAGTCCCTGTAATTCTAGTAAAGGAAATGTATACGGGCTCTACCAAGATAACCTAGGCAAATAGAGTTAGCATAAAGCATTAACCCAGTGATAAGCACGTGTTAGGCATTACGTTATTGGAGCTCGCTGTTTACGCTTATTGTTTTGTGTTCAGTGCTCAAGATAGCGCGCCAAACGTTACAAGTTTCTGTGAATTTGTGTTTTTTTTTTTAAATTAAATATGCTCGCTTGTTTTTGTGGTAATCGGAAGTCAGGTGAGAATAATACGTATATTTAAATAAAAATATTAAAAATGTTAGATATCTACATTTTTTATAGTTCTCGCTATTATTATTTTGCATTTAATGATATGTCTAATTTAAGCAATTGTACAGAATATATTGTGTATTTAAATTATGATAATTATTACGTTTGACCTTCGTCTCATAATAAAATCCGCGTTAAAATTAATTAAAATTAATGCTAAAATATTGAAGGTGACAACCTAAGTAAAAAATAGTCGTGTACCACCATCGCTACCTTGGTAGGTACGTACTACGTACATACGTAATACAATAATATAGCATATATATATATGTATACATACAATTTTTTGTGTGACGCTTAAATATCTTTTATAACTGACAAAAAAGAAGAATGTTTTTAAGTCGACGCGTATATTATGTAACATTTTATTATTTAAATCTTGTCGTCTATTTTGAAAAAACCAAATATTGGATTTATTAGGTACTAGCGGCTCACCCTCGCTTCGCTCGGGTTCGCCTCTAGACAAATAAAAACAAATCTATCCCACGGGAACCGTACATTTTTCCGGGATAAATAGTGTGCCTATTTGTTATTCTGACGTATGAACTATATTATTGTAAAGTTTCATTAAAATTTAATGAGTAGTTTTTGTGTACTAAGCTGTATAAGTTACTATAGTTTTTTAACTATCTCACAGAAACTCTTTAATTTTCCGGGATGAAAAGTATCTAAGATGTTGACTGGGAATATAAGTTACCACCATGCAAAATTTCATTTAAATCGGTCCAACAGTTTAGGAGATTAGCCCGTACAAACAGAAAAACAGACAGAGAAACAAAGAAATTGAAAAAATCTGGATTTGTTCTATTTCTCTTCTTACATTCCCCTGACTCGGTTTTTAGATATTTTTTTTTTATATATACAGACATTCGACCTCTACAGTTTTATTATATTTACAGATATCTCGAAGTTGTTTTCGATTTGATAAAAATATCCACCTCTAAACTGTTAGAGTGGTAAAGTTTTGAAAGATGTTAATTAATAGATTTTCGTCTAAAAATAATAAAACTGAAACGTTCTAACAAAAAAATTACCGGTAAGAAAAAAGTGAAAGAATTTAATGTATTTTTAATCTTAATTTTTATTTAAACACTTTATTGACACTCTTATTGTGTCGATTTTGAATTTTTTGTTAAGAAGTTTTTATTCTTTAGCTTTAAGTATATTCATAAAACAATGGAGGCAGTGGTAGCCCAATGGTAACTCGCTCGCTTGGGTAACCGAGTGAAGCGGGTTCAAATCCCGGGTCTCGCACCTCTGATATTTTCATGTGCGAATCATTTCTAACATGATTACCACTTGCCTTACGGTGAAGGTAAACATCGTGAGGAAACCTGCACGTCTAAGAGAACCTAGCAAGTTTTCGAGAGACATGTGAAGTCCGCCAACCCACACTTGGCCAGCGTGGTGGACTATGGCCTGATCCCCCTCGTATTGAAGGGAGGCCCGTGCCCAGAAGTGGGACGTTAGAAAGGGCTGAATACACACATATTCATAAAACAACAGACTTAAATTTTTATCTGACAAAGTATTACCATTCCATAAAAATATTATCTACTAAAGAGAATTTAATAGACCTATACCATAGCCGTATATAGTTATTACCTCAAAACAGTTTTTCTGAAATGCTTTTCTATTTTAAAAATAAACTTTTTCAGCCCAATAAAATGAACAGAACCGGTATTTTATATTTACTAATTAAGCATTTAAAAAAAATGTCTTAATATATACAAAATATAATTATAAAAATGTAGAGGTGCTTGAGAAAATAAGAGAAAATATGATGAGAAAATAACGAGATTATAACTTTAAAATTTAATTGTTATACTGATATTTATATAATATGATTTATATTCTAATGATGTTAGTTAATGATCTAAAATAGGTAGATATAAGATCTAAGATAGGCAGATGTAATAGATTGGTGACGATTGTCATTATCACTATGTCAAATACTAAATCTTGAAAATTATCGAATCCCGAACGACGATCGTTTCATGCAAACAAGAAATATAGAGTCTATTAAGTGTCTGAACACGCTTTGTTGAGTCTTTGCATCTTCGGTGAGAAAGTTGTTAACCTATTATTCCCAGTTCTATTTGTGATTTATAAAAGTATAACATTTTTTCTAGTCAAGGCGTCTCTGCTGACTTTTCTTCTAATATATACTTATTGAACATGTACATTAATGTTGTGATTAAATTATTTCAAATAACTTTCTATTTATTATATGCGCTCTAATAATTATTTATTTAAAGAAATCATTATTTTATTTTATAAAAAAAAAATGTAAAATATAAGCGATTAACTATTTTATTTAGCACTGACAACGAACACTATTATTTTGCTCTGATACGTTCCTATTTAAATTCATATATACATAGCTAGAAAATTATTTCTATAGGAATAAGTATGAGTCTCTTATCATAAAAACTATCTTTGTATGTATACATCGATGCATATAAGACTATATTATATTAGTTATTTATATTAGTTGTAAGCTTCAAAACTTGCATCAAGATGTTACAGTAATTGTTCTTGTTACTAAAAGCGGCGAGTGATGAATACCCGCAGTGCACAGCAAGTGTTTGTCAGTTACATCAATAAGATTGGCGTCAATCTACTCTCGTTTTAAACGATATTTGAGATAGAATATTAATTTTCATAATATGAAATCGCGTACGATTGCGACGCACCGAGCATGAAGAGGTAGATTTCTATTTGTCTATTGGAAATATGAATCACTTTGCTTTCCCTGTATTAAGATAATTTTCAGACACTTTTTCATGTTTGTAAGTTAATACTTCCTTGTTTTTTTAGTTTGTACCATATATTTCGTTCAAGGTTACAAGTGGCGCCGGTATCGCAAAATTACAATAACAACATGTTTTTCATTAAAGGTTTTAAAATTATAATTATTCAATATTTTTTAAAGTAGTAATTTACTTAATCTTTTTTTTTTTCAAAACTTGTCTAACTTGTAAAGCTTTTTATATTATATTGAATATTCCCAAAATATATGAGGGTGCTGCGATTTGTTTGTAAAAAAATGATTCTTCATCAGTCCTTTATCATACAAAAAAAAATGGGACTTTAAATCCTAGGAAAAATGTAAACTCGCTTGTCTCATCTTCAAAATCTTATTTACGTAACAAGCGTGAACGAGAAAAGTACACTTCATTATTTGTGAGCCGCATACGTGTTTCCCACGAGAGCCACCTATGCTCCGTATAAAGGTGCTGTCTAACGTAACCTTTCTGAAGAAAGTGTCCGACATTGTCTAATGAAGTATTTAATGTCTAAACCACCGTGGGAGTATTTTTTCTCACATCGCAGACTACAAAAGAGTTTGCGGTTTGTGGACAATGCGTGGAATTGGAAATTGATGTGGCATTTTATTAGTGTCACCGGACCAATGGGATCCTCTATTGTTGATTAGCTATTTCATAATAGAATCATTTGAAAGGATTTTCAATTTTTTTCAAAAAGACCCTAATATTAAAAAGAATGGTTTATCCTTCTTTCACACAGAAACTTTAATTTTTACGTACAGAAAGGTTTATGGGTTGTAATATAAAATAATGTTATTTTTTATCCCGTTACAATGTTTTACTAAAGGTACTTTATCATTTCAAATTGTAAATAATCAACATTTTGTTAAAATAATAATACTGTCGTCGTGACAAATTGACCTGTGAATTCTCATACTTTATTTTAAGATAAGTGTTTTTATTTGTGTTCATTGCATCTGTCATTGGTCAATGATATCTAAGTCTGCCACCACTTACTCTTTTATAAATATTCACGAGAGATGTATTTCATTTGATCGATGACTTTGATATGTCAGACTCGGACACGTAATATTCTATATCTAACAGTATAATGTTTCTTTATTTCTGCTGATTGCACAAGAAATAATATCGAATTTTTGGTAAACGTGACTTTCACATATGTATGTAATTTTACATTAGCTTAGTGTCCAAATTTCGTGCAATCGTTGGTCTTAATATTTACTTTAATTAAATATCACGGTTTATTGCATTTACGGGTGAATTATAATTTATAACTTTAGGCTATAAGTTACGCTTTCTTGTATAATCGAAATGAAATTAGGTTTCGCAACAATTATTTAATTTCCAACACACCGTTTAAAGGCATTATAATTGTTTATACATATATCTGTATAATAAATTTATATTGCTTTTCTTAGTGTTAACAAACTGTACATATTATGTCTTTTTTATCTTATGACCATATTCACATATTTAAATGTATATGGCAAGAAATTGCGTCTTAATAGACTTATTTTTATATTTTCCTGTTTGTAATCTTTATATATTTAAACGAGCAATTCTTGTATATTTATTTATTTATTTATACCGACGATCTCGAAAACGGCTCTAACGATTTTGCTGAAATTTGGTATATGGGGGCTTTCGGGGGCGAAAAATTGATCTAGATTAGTCACATGTCTGGGAAAACGCGTGTTTTTGAGTTTTCATGCGTTTTTCTTATGCATTATTCTACGCAAAATTTAATCACGACATCTATACAACTCTGTCAGTAACACTTAGTCACTTAATGTAAAATTATTTTTAAGCCAAATTAAAAAGAAAATTATTCTTATCGCGACATCTATACAACTGTCTCAGTAACACTTAGTCACTTAATGTAAAATTATTTTTAAGCCAAATTAAAAAGAAAATTGTTCTTATCGCGACATCTATACAACTTTCTCAGTAACACTTAGTCACTTAATGTAAAATATACAATCTTTCAAGAACTCCGAGCGAAGCTCGGTCGCCCAGGTACTCGATTAATAGTAAGTAGAATTTATTGTAGTGTTAGTGTTTGCTTTTTAAACGACTTCATTTGCAATAAAAAACTTTACATAACTATTAAATAATATAGTTACTGTCAACATCCACAACCAGTAAGTTTTAAAGCCAGAGTATTAGATCGCATAAACTTGGCGGTTAGTAATATAAAAACGGCCACCTCCTCAGTTCTTGCGTTTTTCTGATGTCATTGAAAGGTTAATAAGAAAATAATTGCTTGGAATTTTTTAATCTCAACAATTTTATTGTTTTTATGAGATGGTATTTTTCTTTTGTATATTTCTGTGTATTATTACTTTTTTATTTGATAATTAATATTTCTAATTTATAATCTTTTCTCTTCTCACTAGATTTTTTTATGTAGGGGCCTATAAAGCTACCAACTATTAAAATTATACGAATACAAATCACTGTTAGGCGCCTAAAATCAAATCCACACCCTAAAATGTTTCCCTATACAACTGTACCAGGTATCGCCTAGCACAGGCACCCCATATTAAAGCGTGTTACGACTGTCCCTTATCAAGACAAGTCACAATTAATGTAATCTTTACTTTAGAGATTGTAAATTGTCCTTATACTGACGGCCCCATTACTAACCAATTAAAAAAAATCACCTTCAAATCGTTGGCTATCCATCTCCTCGATGGCATTTTAGATAACAGCCTCAAAAAATATCTTGATATCAGTAAATATTCTATAGACCTTTCTTGAGATGCTATCGTAATTGAGAAATATTAAGGCCAGCGGTATCTCGCGGCT
This sequence comes from Argynnis bischoffii washingtonia, assembly GCA_033884665.1. Taxonomy (NCBI): domain Eukaryota; kingdom Metazoa; phylum Arthropoda; class Insecta; order Lepidoptera; family Nymphalidae; genus Argynnis; species Argynnis bischoffii. Next base: position 8,178,811 of record CM066624.1, on the reverse strand, counting down.
TCAATTAACGGACTGTAACTCATGAACATTAATAATAACGTAATAAATAATCGCGAAAGTTGAACTTTACTTTTTATAACGTACATAATCTTGTGTAAACCATCTTTCGCAAAGAGCAAATAATTTTCCAAAAATAACCTAGACAATATACATTCATAAGATCTTTTACGCATGAACTTTAGAGAGCATTCAGATCGTCGCTGTTTTATAATCATTTGCAAGTTTCATTTTCTATCCACTCCGACTCCATTAAATAGATTTTAGAAAAAAAATTAAGTTAATTCATAAATATCATGTAATGGTATTCACTAATAGCCTTATTTAAGAAATTCAATTTTTGTTTGCACCTAGAGGCTAGAGTGTATATACATATATATATATATATATATATATATATATATATATATATATATATATATATATATATATATATATATATATATCACTCTCCAGAAAGGTGCGTTAATTTGTTCAGATTATAGATTAGATCTTATGTTCTTTTGTAATTTTCCTAAAAACATATTTTTTTTCTTTCTTTGACTGATAGATTGTAATAAATAATATATAATTTTAATAATTCTATTATTTATTTTGAATACTTCTATATTGAATTTTCCGAGTCCTTACATGAATGATAAGTGGAAGCAGATTAACACAATTGAAGTATATAAAAATATCTTATCGGATTATTTATTTAAAGGTATTTGTATTTAAAACGTCGCGCGCGTCGTAACCCAAGACGTTGTTTGCTCGGCGCTCATTACTTGCACTGAATCCTTTGATGTGTTTCGGACTGGACGGCAGACAGCGGTCCGCTTGTTAGTTGTTACCAGCCTCCTGTTAAATAAACCTGTAGCAATTTATGTTCGCGGCACGCGTGAGCGATGTGCACGGCATAATGAGCGGGTTTATTCTCTTTAGTATTGAGGCTTGGGAGCGGTGAATATCTTCTTGGAAAGGTGATAATTGGTAAAATCCCATGGATGATCCAGCATTGTAAATGGCTTTTTAGTTTTTTTACATGATTTGTATATGAGATTTTTATCATCCTTTACTTTAGTATGGTAATTTGAATAATATGTTTAATTTTACATATATACTTTACTTAATTTACATACTAGCATATTTTGATATGGGAAACTACGAATAGGTATACTATATATTCTTGTTCATCCTGATGGTACGTCGTTTATAGTTTAATAACCGATGTCGAATAATAATTTTCACTATTTCTCAAGCAAATAGCAAGCACTTATTAAATAAATCCAAGGTCGTATAACAGGTTTATAATTGAATGAAATTCTTTAATATATATATAGCATATAGCACACATTACATAAATTTGGATAAAGGTGTATCAACAAAACCGGAATCGGGTGTCGTTGTATGTGATTATGAAAAGGAAGCGGCTACTCAACGTCGAGTTTGAGCCTATTAGTTGAATACGAAAATAGGGGACTTTGACTTTATTAATTTACGCTTATTGTAGCCGAAGTCGTTGGATCATATCTTAGTTATGATGTTTTTATTATGATCTAGAGACACGTCCGACGTCCTATCTAATAAAAAGAATGTGACATTTAAGATCACACGGAAATTCTATAGAAATAAGCACTTTCCAATTTGTACAAGTAACTTTTCAAATATTTTTTTCTAAAAACCCTTATCTGGATTATTGATAGCATTTAAAAAAAATAGTCAAATCAGTTGCGTCGTTCTCTAGTTGCCTTTACTAACGAACAGCATATTCATTTTTTTACCTATATAAATAACTTAAGATACAATGGATATAGGATTTAAATCTTCTGGGTATTACCAGCTTATGATGATTCGAATTCGTGGTAGGTGTTACTTATAATATGACGAAAAATAACCAAATTATTTTATTTTGATTGTTGTTCATTAAAATCACATTTCACTGGATTTTTGCAGTCCTTCAAATTACTCTTTAATGTTAGGAAATCGCGTGACCCTATGCTCGTAATTCTACAAAATCGATATGGAGGTTGTAGACGACGTTACGTCATGTTTACCTTCTCAATGCCCTTGCATGTGTTTTACACTAGAAGTTATTATAATTTGTGGGAGAAGACCTAAACACACAAAAATCATTTAATTAAATCCGAACAAAAATAAAATATATATCTGTATGTTTAATTTAAATATTTAATACGTAGATACCAGGTAACTATATCGAAGGCGCTATATGTGGCCTTGTAATCGAGTGCCCAGCAATACACTAAACCTCCGTCTAAAGATAATATTAGACAACTAAACATTTCACACATTGTTTAAGTTGCGGTATTTATGACAAGCAAATATTGCGTTAAATCGTAAACACCATTTTGTAATGTTACAGTATACTTGAGTTCAAATAAATTAACGCCTCTTTACATAATTCCTTGACTTTAATCTGTCACTATTTACACCTACAATTGAAATAGGTATTGCAAAAAATATAAGTTATCTTTGTAATTGTTTGTCACTGTCCAAGTTGGCAATAAAATCTCATATTTATAAATAAAAATTACAGGCAAAAAACAACAAGAACATCAGCAGTCTTCCAAGTCTTCTCGAGCGACGACACCGGAGTCTCTGGAGCCGTTATCTCCAACTGGGAACGAATCGTTTCGGCCAATACTTCGTACTCCACCACCTTCGCGAATCGGGCCCCCTCCATCACCTCCAGTGCCCACGTCACCTATAGCTCCTGTAGCTCCTGAACCTTCGGGCCCATTACCGTTGTCACCATGCCCTGTATGTGGCCGCACGTTCGTTCCCGCATCACTGGCGAAACATGTCAAAATCTGCGAGAAGATGACCGTGAAGAAGCGAAAAACTTTCGACTCTTCAAGACAACGGCGTGAAGGTAAATATTTACTCTTTTAAAAATTTAATTAAATGCTTTGATACAGCAGTAAACATATTAAAAAGTATTTTGATTCAGACTACGGTGGTGGTAAATGTCTTTGGTTGGTTTGTTAACTAAAACACTATTAAAGAATCCAAAGTTGTTTACGGTATGCAAGACAATAGAACACTGCCATTAGTAGATCCTTTTGATGTGATATGTATTAGATTAGTTGTTTCTTTTTCTTGTACTTTGTACAGCATGCTTGATTTAGAAATGTATTGATATAAACCTTCTATTTTGTGGGTAACAAGGGCTGGCCACAGAAACCGGTAATGGTTTTGGTGAGTGAGTGAACAATTTACATGACATTTTATGTCGATTAACTGTTATTGTCGAATGTGAACATATTACTAACATTAGAGCATTATGCGTAACTTGTGTATGCCGCGTCAGTACCTACTAAATCTAGAATAAGCTACGTTGACGTGAATCGTTAATCTGTATTGACCTAGAAGTTTAATATGGTTAATGGAATATGTAGTTGTATTTAGGTATATGCTATAATGGAACACGGTGGTATTAAGTAGTGTCGTGAAAGTTGACTTGATCTTAATATCCTCTTTCGGATGAATAAGTCTAGGCTTTTTCAATAGATTTAGAACTAGATTTTTTAACAACTAGTCCTTGTGCGGTTAATAAGCCTAAAAATGAAAGTTTTTTTAATGTTATTATACGATTTTTCAAATAATTCAATGTTAATTTTACACTCCGATGAATACACTTAAACTTAAAAGGCGTGGTTAGCATACTAAAATACAAGGTCGTCTGTTAATTTGACGATATTCACAGGGAGTAAATTCGGCTCACTAACACTTAGTGTTTCTCGGACATATTTAAATATTATTGTATTCCATTTACACATAATGTCAATTCTTTAACACAATCGTAAAGAGGCTGCATTTGCATAAAGTGTGTGTTGCGCTAAGTTCGGTAACAGCCGCCTACGGCCCAGCTAACTCGCTCAGCATATGGTTATCATGAATCATGTTTATAATTAAGCTTTATGAGGGCATGGATGAATGTTCTACCTGTTTCGTTTTGTGTCTTCGATTAAATGCACGTGTAATAATTCTAAATTATAAACAATTAGTTACTGAGGCATCACAAAAGGAGATTATCACAAATCACAGTAGCATGTTCACAAGATGTACCACACTTACAGGCACGGACTTAGAACAATACTTGCCAAAGAATTTCGGTCTTCCAGAAAACAGCCCCTTCCTCGAGAAGAGCCCACCCAACACTGCCAAAGCTGTTATCAAACCTAAGACGCATTCGGTCAGGAGTGCGATAACTAAGGTAGGTTTATTTTAATATTTATCAGTAATGTATAGTTTTAGAACTTGTCAGGTTTTCTGTAAGCGCAAAATGGCTGCACAACTTTTAATTTTGTTATTTAAAATATCCTTGCTTAATAAAAAAAATGTATTGGACAAGGTTTTCCCTTCGCCACTTACGCATACTTAAACAATTTTCTAAAAAATTAACAATTCTTAACCCGTTCGTCAACAGTTTGAGGTTGTAAGAGAACGTCATTTGCAAAAGATGTTATTTGTGACTTATTCTGTAAGCACCTGACCTTTTCTCATTTAAAATAACTTCATGAGGCCGTATTGTTTAAGCGTATTTTTGTTATGTTAATCGCTTCTCATTAGTGTCAATGATAAACAGAAAAGTTGCTTTTCACGTTCCTAGTTTTCTCTGTAGGTACTAACAGTTTCATGTTAAAAACTGTTGTATAGAAAAGGGTTAATGTCTTTTTATTTAACCATTACAGAAATTATTAGTAATAAAAAGTTACATAACATTTTAATTCTCTATGTCTAAACTTCAGTAATTCTAGTAAATAAATTACCATAACTATTGTTATTAGTGACGCTGTCAAGGCAAGGTTGGCCTTACAGCACTCACTAATAAATACATTTAAATTATTTTCAATCACATATTGCATTGTAAATAAAGGAACTCTAGGTACATCTGTTTACCAAGCTCTGTCCTAAAATTCCTCGATCTCGAAATAAAATGACTATTATATTATGTTATATAAGTAAAATTATTAAATTTAATTCAATTACTAAGGAACTAAAATTCATTTTAATATATTAGTATAGTTATTAATATAACTATTAGTATAGTTATAGATATAAGGATCATGTATGTAGGTATACAAGTGGGTCGTTAGTAACAAGTAGGAGAAAGTTGTCTAAATAAATAAAATTTATTATTATATATGTATGTATAAATGCCAGCCTGCAGCGGATCTCCAGAAATGTCCGCATTGTCAACGCGCATTCGGAATACGCGCGTTCGAGCGTCACGTAGAGTGGTGTGCTGACAAGGCGAAGATACTGCCCGCGGCGCCCGCGCAGCCGCCGCCGCACATCGCTGACGCTAAACAAAGGCTCAATGCGAGGACTCAATATAAAGCACCGCCTGTGCGCGGGAGACGGTGAGTTTTAATATTATGTAACTCATGCTTGATATTATGATTGATGCGAATATTTCACTTTTATAGAAATAGTTAATTTTAATGAGTTTGGATAGTTCTAATTGAGTTTTTTTAATTCTTTATTCAATATATGTATGTATGTAGGTATTTCAGTAATACACTTATTGTTGGTTAAGAACTCAAAAAAGTAGAAATGTAGCGAAATACGTGGCAGACAAATTCTAAAATTACGAATAAAAAGAATCTCATATGTTTATGTATAAGTTTATATAAAATAAAAATAAATTTTATTCCAGGTCGTCTCAAACTCGGGAGAAGTCATCGAACAGTCGGTCGGCGTCAGTGGAGTCGACGCGCGGCATCTCCCCGCCGCGCGAGTTCGGCGACTACAGGCATGCACGGACTAGAGCATCAGGTCGGTTACTTATCTTTTTATCATTATTATCATCTATTGGACTAAATGGGAAATTTTGTATATATGTATGTATTATGTATGTATGTTTGCTACTCTTTCACGGCTGGACGGATTTTGATGAAATTTAATATACAGATGTAACTATGAGCTGGGTAATAGCCATGTTAAGCACCTAGGGATGCACCTGAGCAAAATGTGGGTAAGTTGCTAGTATTATAAACACGAAATTTTATGGATAATTGTGTTTGTTACTTCTCGCTGTAACGCCTTATCGGGTTTGAATGAAATTCAAATATAATTTCTGTCAGAAAAGTGAAGTAAATACAATTGAATACTCTACAAAATAGACTGGAAACCTTTGTGATCTCTGCTTAAAACTTATTTTTAGGACATTACTTAATATTATAATTTACTAATACTGATACTTCAATCCAAACCTGTTAATTACATATTTGTTTGGTGAGACAACAAAAATAGGATTACTCGAAAGCTGCCTAAATAATTAAATTTATAAAATTGTAAGTACTAAAATACATATATAAAACATAGCAAAATTCAATGTAAAATAAATTTCCATAGCGATAATTGGTATAAACTCCTATAAAAATAGTGTCGGTTATAAATAAGCAGTATAACTTATTATAATGGTAAAATTATTTGTTTTATGGAACGAGGTAATTTATCTTTACCTATTATTATAAGAGATTTTTTTAAATTAGATGATGACGATATAGATATTATTTTATTTACTATTTTTTTGTATTTCTTCCATTAAAAATTTAAATATATTTGCAGAATCGATGTCTAGCAACGACTGTCACGAAGACATCTCACCACATATGCCTGTAATAAGAAACTCGAGGGCTCCACAAAACAGTTCGTCCGGCGACGCAAATGTTAAGGCGAGGCAAGCGAGGCTCGCTAGAGACCTCAGCAGCTCCAGGTAGGCTCTATGATAACACATACATACATACGTACGTAGTATGTACACGTACGTACACATTTATATTATCGATATACTAATTGTATAATAATATTGAGACGAATCTTTTGGCCAATTTATGTTTAATTTGTATCACTTTATTATAGTTGGACTAATTCGAATAATACTAGCTTTATCGTACAGCTAATAGTTAAGTTATTTTGTATATAAATAATCATTAAAATAGAAGATATCACGTAATATTCTCCTTTTTTAAAGTCGGTCAATGATAATGGTAACGGAATTACACGCACAAACAATAGCTAGGCATTCTAATGGGTTATATGTATTTTTGACTATTATTATTTTTAAATGTCATACAAAAAGGTTTCGTTCATATAATGTTAACTTAGTATATTTTAAAAACTGTTATATTTTTGTACGTCATATTCGCATGGTTTTTTTTTACCAAATAAGGGGAAAGGAAGGAGTAAAATGTATTAATGCAATATTTGAGTTCAATTGGCAAAATAGCATAGCATTTGTTGACTTTATCGTTCCTGTCTCCTTGTTTGTGGTTTTATCTGGAACCCATTGAAAGTCCTTCCTTTCCTTTTCCATAGAAATATCCAAGAATCCCACACATCCTCTGTGCAACAAACCAAAACCGATCCTAACATTAATAAGAAAGATGCTCAAAAACCTATAAATAGACTTAATATCAAAAAAAGGAAACAGTTAAAGAAACTCGAAGAGATTGCCAACAAATATGCCGAAAAAAATAAAAATACTCAGGAAAAAACTTATAATAAAAGTGTTAATAAAAATGAAATTTCATCTAAAAGCCAAATTCCTGTACCAAAGAAAATAATGCTAAAAGAAGCAAAGCAAATAGAAAATGAACTTTGTTCAGAGAGTAAATCCGACCATTCCAAAGATATACATGAATCTAATGTTCAATTATCGAAACCATCTCCAAAAATAAAAATAAAAGAAAAACCTAAAATAAAACAAAATTCATCAAAGAAAATAAAAGAGAGTACTATGAGTTTAGACAGTCTCGATGAACCTATAGATACAAAACAAAGAAAGAATTGTCAATCAGTAGGAATAAATACTGAATTGCTATGTCCGTGTGTCCCGTGTGTAATACACGAAACAGATAATAAACCGCTGACTAAAAAACAAAATAAGAATATAAAATTAACCACAAGTGTTTTAAATTTAAAACACAGTAAAAAGGATGATTTAAATCCAGTCGTTGAATTACTGTACAAAAATCCTAACATGGTTAGTTCTTGTGATATTGAGATTAAAAAAATTAACGAAGATATTAATCTAAATGAAACTGAATCTGCTGAATATTGTAGTAAACAGACGGTAACGGATATATGCAAACCATTTAATGATAATCAGTTCTTTATAGAGGAAGATTCGGTAAAAATGACTAATGAGATAGAGAACACAGTGATACCCGATGTTACGGAATCAAAGCAAATTATATTAGAAAATAGTAACGACAATATTTCACATTTATCCATAGAGAATATTGAAGAAAACTACGAACATGATTTAAGTGAAGAAAATTTTGAAGATTCTTTTGATGATAAAAAAAATATAAGCAATGAAGAAGAAGAGAACAATAAAAACGAAATTTGTCGTCATGGCAGTGGTGACACGTATACTAAGTTCTCGGAAGACCCAGCAGATTTAGAGGAATTTCTTTCTTTAACTGATAAAATGATAGAGGACCACGACAAGAGACAAGCACAAAAATCTGATATAGAACAATGTATTGAAAATATTCACACTCCTCGGACTAATTCTATCGAGTCCATGAACAAATATGTTGTTGAGAAGAAGGAAATTGTTAGTCCTAGATTTAAGCCCATTTTCTCGGACACTTTTGAAGAGTTGAAAAGTAACTTAAAAGATATTTTAAATGTAGCTGGCGATAAAACTGATATTATAAATAACAGTAAAAATGTTGACACTAATAAAAATGTTCGTGATATGGAACACATTACTGTGTACGGGATAAAATTTTATGATCGAGAATCAACAGTTATAAGTGATTCAGAAAATGAATTAAAGCTAAAATTACCATCGATTAGTGAAAATAATAAGTGTACACGAAAAGACGTTAAGAAGAAAAACAATGTATCTAATATATATAAAGTAAATAAGAAATGTAAAATGTTGGGTCAACAAAATAGATCTGACAGTGATTATAGAACGTTCATCATAAAAGAGAATCAAGAAGAAATCAGTGACGGAGTGCCACCTTTGAAGTTACCACGTATTGACAATAAGAGGTTTTGTTTGCTTTCCCCTTTCCTTTTTTAACTTCTTGGTTAAATTAGGGCGTATTCATAATAGGTATAAAATTTTTGATATAATTGATTGTGTTATATAAATAATAACTAATAATACTGATACTTTTATGTAAGCAAGTGAATACGCTCTCGTTCAATCAATTCCCTATCAATATATAATTACATATGGATCAAACTCATTGCTCATTACATATTTTTTATCAGCAGGACACATTTCTAAACACAAATATAGGTATTTAAATATTTTTTTCGTTATACATTTTTCAGACTTGACGATAATTACGATCCCTTCGCATCGGCAGCTAGGCAGATGAAAGAACTTATGTCCTCAGACACCAATATACCTAAAAAATCCCAAAGTTCCAAAGATCTAAGCAGAACCCTTCCTAGCTTACGCCCGTCTAAAGAGAAAATATCGTCATCGTACCGTTCTGATAACACTAAAATGATTAAAGACACTTTAAACAAAACTTATCAAAAAACACCGACATTGCAAAGAATGAAATCTTTTGGTAGCTCTAATAATGAGAATAGTACTAACACATTCGGTGGCAGGTGCAGTTCCTTCAGATTAAACAGAAACGATAAGAAACCTACTCCAAAACTCAATACAACTTTCACAAAATCGAGTAAAGAAAATATTAGCACGGAGAAAACTTACTTTAATCGCACTAGTAATTTAAACAGATCGTTTTCGAGTTACTCTAACTCTACCTATAGTACCCCCAAACTTAAAGATAAAATCCCAAAAATGTCGCAATCCATGCACCATGGGTTTCAGCGTAATACAATAAAACAACCGCTGAAATTAGACAAAATAAATAAAAATGAAGAAAAGAAAGGCTTAGTTAATCTCGACGCGATCCTCGCTTATGATAACGCTTCTATGACGGACAGTAATTATATCGATCCCAGACTCATTAACGAAAATGATAATCTGCCAATTAATGTTAATACAATATTAAATAATCCTGACATGATAAGTAGCATGGAATCCTTGTTAACTACTGAAAACTTACCCGCTAAATTCGATTCTTTTAGTACAGTTAAAAACAATAATAATGAAAAAAATATGTCAGATTCCCTATATAATAATAAAGTTGAGAAAAACAATAACCATAGCAATAAAACGAGCCCTTCATCCGAGTTTAGTTCTCAATACGATAAAATTATGTCTTCTTTCGAACAAAGCATTGCGTCAAAGACTTCAGTGAGAGACGACGATTCTCTCTGCGAAGACTTTGATATTGAAGAATTCATGATTACATTCGATGAGGAAGTGCTTAAGCAAAAATCCGAAAAGCGTACATACAGTTCGACAACTAGAGTAGTCCCGCAATCTGAACTCTGTAACGGTACAGAAACTAAAGTCGTAAATTCACCCAAAATAGTAAATAGTAGTAATGGTATGATTCCAGTTAACAAATCCACTTCTCTTATTTTTAGCAGTAACACTATTGTAGGCGATAAGCTATTCCCATCCTCAGTCAAACGTTCCACATCCCTCCTTGATTCCATTCAGAAGAAATCGGGACCAAAACTAGACAGTACCAAGAGTCGTCACAAAACTGACCAACTTGAGCAAGATTTGATGCAGTCTCTGAAAGATTTCGATAAATTCTACGAGTCCGAAAGGAGCGACAACCACACATCGAACAAAGAGATTGTTAATAACAATAAAAATGTACATAACGAACTAAAGAAGAAAGATCTTCGTCGTAAAAAAGATCAGAAAATGAACAAAAATGACTCGATTACTAACGGAAATTACACGCCCAATGGGAAATCAAGTAATGACTCGGCGTATAGCAGGTTAGTCAGGTAACTGATAAAAGCCGTGGTGGGGATATTATGCTTATTATTTTTTTTATTCTTGCTTCTATTAAACTAAGAACCAAATAACTCAATATTCATATTTGTTAATTTTTCAGTTTAAACAGAATTTCACCATCTAAGTTATCATTGTGTAATGCAAAAGAGAGTAATGGAGCTAATTCGCTCGAACAAATCCCGGCTGGTTCAGACTCGGGTGCAAGTCACAAAGACGAAATACGTTCTATTTCGAGTGAGGAGTTCTTGGCGATGGAAAGATCAGCCGAACTGGAGGAACCGATATCTCGTACGGAAAATATTAAAGAATTAAGCGCACCTGCTATTAATGGTAAGATTATACAACTGTATTATTTTATAAATAATTTTAGAATCTAGTAATAATATAACAAGAGGTCAATATTATTTTCGGTAGAGTTTTTACTGTTCAGAATATAATTGTTATGTATGCTCATTATGAGTTAACAATACTTTTTAACATAACATAGGAAAATCGATGAAAGTAGATTATAAAGTATAAAGTTAATAATGGATACGATACATACAACCTTTCTAAATCAAAAGTATATAGCAAATACAATATTTGCTATATACTTCATACTACAATATTTATTTTATCTGGACTCTTAATTCTAAAACAGATAAACACACACTGTCACGGGCATCATCACGTCAAAGTCCTTGGACGCGACAAGAAAACCTGAGCTCTAGTAGTTCCGAAAGCATACACCGCCGGGACCCAAACCCACCACGGCTCTCGCGCTTTTGCCACGAATGCGGGAGTAAATTTCCAGTGGAAACTGCCAAATTCTGCATCGAGTGTGGTGTCAAAAGACTATTAGTCTAGTAATATTTGTGTATGGGTGATTTCTAGTCTATATATCGCGTGGCTGCCTGGTCGCAGTGCAAAAGAATTGTTGTTTTTTAATTGGACTCTGTTGTTTGAATGTACCCACGAATGTGTTTATGACAATAAAGTGATAATTGTACGTTAATTTCAAAGAAATATTTAATCTCTTAACTAATTTGAATGCATGAATTATCATAATTAAATATAAATGGTCTTGTATTTGTTTGATGGGAACACATTTTGATCCAACTTGGTCCAATTAGAGGTTGTGTGTACTTGTAAAATGTTTAAGTTTGCGCTTGTTTTAAAAGTTTGACTTGAAACAGAATCTTTGATCAAATGAGAGTTGAGTGAAATTTAGAATATAACATTATTTATTATTTTTAAATTTTCTGAAAAATTAAAATGAACGAAACGATCTCCTTATCACAGCCATTTATGAAAAAGTGCACATTTTTTTATAATTATGGAATGAAATGATCTTTTTGAAAATGATACTTTAATATATTGCTTATCTTTTAAATATACACAAAATAATAATTATATTGTTTATTTATATCGTAGTGTTACCAAATTTAGATAATGGAACTCCCCTTTAAATTAGTGCCTTTACCGTAGATAGATTTGACGAAATCCTATTTTATATCCTAAATGTTTAACTACGTTCGAAAATGGGGCCAGATACTTAGATACTGAGATCTGTGATACGTCGAGCGACAACAACCTCCAAGTTATTCAAAGTGTCAAGTGCCAATTTTAACTTTTGAGTTTGATTGTAGTTTTGTGAATCTATATTTTTATTTATGTTTTGCACTTGTTAGTAATTGTATTGATTTTTTTATATTTTAGTTAATCTTCCAATATTTTTAATTATTAACAATTCTTTTCTACGAATGTAGCCATTTTTAACAAGACTGATTTAATTTTCAAACATTTGAAAGTATGATCCTAACTTACTGTTGTAATGCATTGTTTTAATAATGATTACGATATCATGTAATAAATTAACATTTGAACATTATTTTGTTTTATTTATCATAGGGGCCGTTCATAAAATACGTTCGCATACAGGGGGGGGGGGGGGGGGGAGTCTTGCTGAGTGTGACAAGATGTGACAAGGGGGGGCGGGGGTCTACGGCAACGTGACGGTCGCCGTTCATTATTTTTCGACATGAGCGCTAGCTCTGTGGCGCGACTCTTCCGGCGTTGCGATCCGTCACAACTGGTTTCTTTGTTTTTCCAATACTTGAGAGAGTAACTTTTCCACGCACCCTGCGCTCTCGATTCAGTAACAAATGAAAATACTGTTTCTCATGTATTTATTATTATATTATTCCTTCATTCGCCATTTAGCAGTGAACTAATACAGACACTTTTTTTAATAATTCTTTCACAAAATTTGTGTACTATCATTTGATTTCTAGCATGACGTATGACGCAAATTAATTAGTAGCTAAGTTCGAGCAATGATGTTTTATAATATATATATATATATATATATATATATATATATATATATATATATATATATATATATATATATATATATAATAAAACATCATCATATATATGTATACGTTATATGCTCACGAAACTAGCGAACGTGTTCCGAACCCAACGGCTGCACACTTGCTCACACATTTAAGAAGGTTTACAAAATTAGAAGCACCTGCGTATTCTTTACTTATTCGAAAGCTATTGTAGTACTGACTTCTGAGGCCAATGGACTTGATGGAGGCTGTAAGCCTCCATTTGTGCGCTTCCCTTTTAGAGCGCTATATAGTCCACTTGCGTTAAGAAACTAGTGTGTCTTCAAGTGCAACGGCAGGTAAAGGTATTTCATAGTGGAGTTAAAATTCAATTCAAATATATTTCAAAAGATTAAATTTAATGGATAAAAATCAACTTAATTATCTTATTAATCTCAAATCTTGATTTGAGGTGATAATGACTTTATTTCGATTTGAGATTATTAATCAACTTAATTATGTTAAATCAAAATAAAGTCATTAATAATACATTTAAGTCTGCCTTCAACTGGTCATTGTGAAAGTGGACTTTATAATTTTAAGCAACCCAATTGGTCGGGGGGCGTGGCTTGGCCGGTGGACAAAGATGACTCCCTATTTTCTTAACGCAAATAAACTATATAAAAAAATAAAAGAATTGTTATTATTTACTAGTGATTTCGGGTCCCGTTCGCGTTATTTGCTTATGTATGATAAGGAGGGAGGATGTAGTGCCTAAAACTATGAATCAGAATGGTACACACACCTCGTCATTTTTGTATAAATTATATCCAATTTTGGTCACCATGACTTTAAAAATAACAGATTTTCATGTATACTTCTCTATAATTTTCTTCAAGGTATGAAAAAAAGCCTTTCTAAATAGATACTAAACTCTATGAGGAAACTACTTTTCCAATTTCGAGTTTGTAGAATTGATACATTCAGATATTTCGTATCATCCATAATTCCATACTAATATTATAAGTGAAAATAAATCTGTCTACTGCCTTTTCACGCTCACGCCATAAGAGTGCATCCTGGGATCGGACATAGTACATTATTATCTGCAACTTCGTTAATGAAGTATGTGGTGGTGCCGCTAAGACCTTAGTGAAAAAAGAGTAGGAATGGAAGGAAGGAAGTATATATGGTTTTTATATAAAATATGATGATAACTATAATAAAATATAAATATTTAGAAAATATCCAGATGGAGTTGGGTAAAAAATATTAGTCTGCAATCTGTTATTAATTACATTTATTATTAATATTTACATAACAATCAAATATTTACAAGTTCTGGTCACACAGCCATATCAAATGTGTGTTATATTTGATACCTATCTAAATATATTTATGTTAGTCATTAATCATCAGCATTAGAAAGAAGTAATATATTTGTTGTAGTAAGAAAATGGTTCACTGTATTATGCAGGCAATTTTATAACAAATTTATTAAAGTTATTTGAGCCATTGTTCTACCTACAAACTATACATACATGAAACTATACACACTTACCTTTTGTAAATATTTAGATAATTCCAAAAATATTTTACTATAAAATAAAAAATATACTCTTCATTGGCTGATTACGTAATCAAAGATTAAATACATAATTATATAACATATTTATTATAAGCGAAACATGTTTTTATATGCTTTTCTTGTTGGTATTGATCCTCTTACTCTGAGTCTACGTAAAGCTTCACGAAGATGTTTTGGTTGCAAAGGCCCAGGCTCCCCAGACTTCTCTAATACTTCTAGAGCTAAAAAATTATAATATATAAAAACAAAACACTATCAAATTATCAATCTTATTTTTTAGAATTGGAAAAAAGGAATTGTTTCCTAATAAACAAATAAGCTTTAAGAGGCCTATCACAAAATGTACTGAGTTCTATGGTATTGAGTTCGAGAGGCCGACGCATTGCTGTTACTAGCAATTTCTGCAGTTGTAATTACTTCTATGTAAAGTTTTATAATAAATTACTTTAAAAAAACTATGTTATTACATTTCTTTGGAACAGATGTATATTCTGATATAAATTTTATTTAATAATATTAATGCTGTAAGGATATATTTACAGCTAATTCTGAATGTTTTTAGTTTTTTTAAAAGGATTTTTTTTGTAGAAATCCAATACATATTTTCAAATCCCGAGGCCGCTATAAACTCAACCACTATTAATAAGATATATTATATAATATTATTTACTTTTCATTTCGTTTCTTTAGTATAGTATTTCAATCCATGAGCTTAAAAATGTGTTGTCACGCATTTTATTAAGAACTTGCTTCAGAATTTTGGCTTTATTTCAATTAATAATGAAAATTTGCGAAAAGCGAGGCCACTATGAACTATATTAATAATTATTCTTCATCATACAATAATACTAAATTGGAGTTTCAGTTTATCTGAATAAGAACATCAACAATGGGCATTAAATTGAAAAATCTCAGTCAAAATGTATTAGGCCTCTTAAATAGGCAGTATAATTAATTGAATTTACCTTCTTCAACAACTTCTCCAACAAAGACTTTAGCTATACCAGACATAGCTATGACAACATTCTGTCCAACTGAAGTACCAGTAATAGTCTGCATCAATCTTTTGACAGCTGCCTTAGGAAAAGCTGCCCGTCTATACATTTCATATCTATCCAATTGCTCTTCAGTAAAATTGGATACCAACACTCTGAAAAATAAGGGAGGTCAAGGTAAGTGGTATTTATTTTAACTACAAATAAACAGAATGTAATATAAAGTGACAAAATGTTACAGCTTCTAAATCCTCAATATGAGAATTAAATAATATTTTTAATGTTATAAAAAGTTAAGTAGCCTAAGTATAACACAATTATATGTACATACTGCATTTTCTCTCTTTCTTCTTCTTCCAATTCTTTTTTTGTTTTCTTTTCTCTTTCCCTTTCACTCAAAAGCATTTCTTCTGTTGTTTGATATTCAGCATTATTAGAAGATTCATTATTTTCAAAGTCATCAATATTTTGCATTAAAATACTATCAGTATTTTCATCTTTCATATGATATTGAACACTAGACTCTAGTTGACTATCATCAATTATTTGAGTGTTGTCAAATGAATAATCATTAATATAAGAATCATAATTATCAGAAGCGTCAGTTAATGTGTCATGTTGTGAATTCATAAAATCAGAACTTTTAGTGTAAACATTACCAAGGCCTTCTTCAATTTCATCTTTGTTCAAAGTCTCCGTGTATTGCTCTGAAGCTATTCTCTCTTCACTTATACTTTCACCATAATTAACTAATGTTGTGTCTGCAATTAAATATTTAATAAGAAAAATTTAACAACACTAGAATAATAAAATGTTATCTACGTAACGTACATTCAGGTTCGTCTTTCAACAACTTCTCTTCTATTTCCAAAGATATCTCTTGAGAGTCATCTTCATTAGAATCACTATGTTCCAATTCTCGAGCTAGTTCTTCTTCTGCAATAGAGCAAAAATTAAAGCGTTGCTTAAGTAATGAGAAATTTATAAAAAATATTGAATTTTATTTACTCTCCTTTTTATTTACCTTTTATTCTATCCCCTTCTGAAAGACCGTCGTTACTTGGATTGTCTGCCATCTGAACTTGTGTTAAATTTTTTTTTTAATAAA
Source organism: Argynnis bischoffii washingtonia (assembly GCA_033884665.1). NCBI lineage: Eukaryota > Metazoa > Arthropoda > Insecta > Lepidoptera > Nymphalidae > Argynnis > Argynnis bischoffii. The sequence goes on along the minus strand of CM066624.1, from coordinate 8,161,935 downwards.
TAAAACTTACTAAAGTAACGACTACGTTTTATACTTTGGTACCTACTTACTACTTTGTTATTTTTAGTAATATCTGACATCCCACCAAAAACTGACAATTTATAGTTTACTTTGACATGCGTGAAGTTTTCATGTCAAGCAACAGACTAAGTAGAGAATAGAGACTAAAGGAACAATTTTGCTTCGACATTTTTTTTGTTTGAGGCGAGCCCAAACGCACAAACCCAAACTAATTGTAAGTCGCTAAAGTAGCGTCGGTCGTAATTTTATCTCGTGTTGTACATACATATACAAAACAGTATCCAGATTCCAGACACATAAGTTATCTGTTGTACTATCTTGTTGAATACAGAAGTGGCGGGAACTTTAAAATCTGCCGTTAGTCACATCATATTATTGTAATTAATGCAATAAGGATAAAAAAATGAAGGAATGTAATAAAAAAATATTCTGTTTATAAGAATTACTACTAAAAAAATTAAATCTAGTGGCTAGAGTAATAATGGACCTGGTTTCATGAAATATTCATTAGAAACAGAGGGTCAGGTTATGCCTTATGTTTCAACCCCTAGAATATAAGAGTAAAAGGAAAAGAGTGTACTTGTGTCTACGCATATAAATGTGCAATGTTCATGTCCCACGCAATTGGCTAGTCTCAGTAAGGTTAACGTCTCAGTTTTATTAAATATTAATGTTATAATTGTGAAAATTTAGATGTTTAAATGGATGTTTGTTACTCAATCACATCAGAACGGCTGTAAGGATCTGAATGAAATATGGCACAGAGATAGATTATAGTTTGAAATTGCACATAGGCTATTTTTTATTCCGGAAAATGTACGGTTCCTGTGGGATAAATTTGTTTTTGTATGAAGTGAGGATGAGCCGCTAGTCATTTTATAAATATCAAAACAACTTTAAAAACTACTTAGGTTTACGCGAAAATTTATTATTTGCATTTTAAATAAAGCTAATTTTATGTGAATTTTATTGTGATTTTTGGTTCCCGACGTTTCGAATGCTGTCATCAATTATAGTCACGGAGAGACTGACTAAGGTCTTTGCGGCAAAATTCGAACAGGTAGTTGTACTTAAAATAACTTTAAAATTCAAAATTTCTCACTCCGTGTATGTCCAAGATGTGACATCACAAATTCAAACAAGTTTAACCTTTTTGAAATTTGTTGAGGAACATTTTTACCTTTTACAAGGTACAATGAGACTATTGATATGCAAATAAATTTTTGGAAAGGATTTTGGAACTATATTAATTTGTTCTCGCAAAAGAAAATTAATACAAAAGGTATTTAATATGATGTGTAAGGTCCACAATATTCGTCACATAGAAAAATTAAGTTTATTTTTTTATTTTTGTGGCCCACTGGACAAAAAAAATACATTTTTCAACAAACAATAAAAACAATATCTTAAATACTACTTAACTCAACTCTAAATCAATCATATATAGAACTTTATATGCGCTAATTTCTTTTAATAGAATTTTCATCCTGTTATAATGAAATAGTCCGCCAGCTGAGTGACAAAAAGTCGACTAGTGAGCGCATTCTCTTAAGAATAAAAAGGCCGAGCAACAGTTGCATCGTCAGCCGTCGCCTTGACAAAAAGTTGTATGTAATGAGTATTTAATACACATAGTGTTTCTACTTTCTGTATAGTCTGTGCGATCAGTCAAAATAAAGTCTAAACTCTAAACCAGTCGTCAAAAAGTGGTCAAAAAGTAGTAGAGTGAATGTCGGCCGCGAAAATATTCTAGAATAATTAAAAATATTGTACTCCGGTGCGGACAGAGAGTTCCATCATGAGTGCATTAATGAAAGCAGCCGTGGCTCGTAGCCCTGCCTCACTGGTTTGTATAAAAAATGTATATTGCGTATAATTGATTATTTGTTATGTAATCTAAAAAAAAAAATGTTTTGGAGAACGGCATGTCGTGGGTACATTTTTTATAGTAACCTTTTATTTTATATAGAAACTTTCGTTTTATCAACACTTATTAATAATGACCCAAACATTTATGAAATTCCATACGTGTGTTTTTTTGCCAAAATTACCTAAATTTATGATAATTTACGTGTTATTACATTAATCATAATTAAACTTAATCTGAATAATAAATTAATAAAAATATTGATTTCTTTTAGGCATCTTATTTATATAGGAATCTCCATCTGTCGGTTGGGGGTGCATCGCCACTGAAAGATGCATCAGCAAACTCAAATGCATCACAATCTTACACCATAATTGACCATAAACATGATGCATTGGTCATTGGTGCTGGTGGGGCCGGTCTAAGAGCTGCTTTTGGTTTAGTACAGGAAGGCTTCAAGACAGCTGTTGTAACTAAGCTTTTTCCAACAAGATCTCACACAGTTGCTGCACAAGGAGGCATTAATGCTGCTTTAGGTTTGTAATATATTTTTAAAGTATAAAAATATTTGAAAAATATAAAGGAGTATTTAAAAACCTGAAGTGTCATTTTCTCTCACAATAATTTTTAAATTATCATAATAATATTTTAGGTAACATGGAAGAGGATAGCTGGTTGTGGCATATGTATGACACTGTTAAAGGGTCTGATTGGCTTGGCGACCAGGTATATAAATCTTAATATTTTAATTATTGGAATTTCCCAAAATTGAATTAAGTTGGTGTGCTATCTTTCTATAACTAATTTTATAAACACCTGTCTAAATATTGCATAACATTTAACTGCCTCGGTGGTGTAGTGGCTAGCATGTACGGCTGCACATCCTGAGGTCCTGGGTTTGAGTCCCGGGTCAGGCCAAGTTTAGTTATTGAGTCTTTCTGTATAGTAAGCTTAGTAACAACCCGAAGTTGGGAAGTTAGCGGTGTTTCACCCCCGTGCCTCGGAGAGCACGTAAAGCAGTCGGTCCTGCGCCTTAACTCTCACCGGTCGTGTCGAGTAGTCGTCCCACCCGAGTATGAGAGTGACAGGAATAGAGAGTGCACTTGTGTCTGCGCACACACATGTGCACTATAATAAATTCACCGGTGGTAGGACTCTGTCAAGCCTGAGGAGTCCGACTGGATGGGTACCACCCCCTTATCTATTTCTGCCGCCAAGCAACAATGATTGCATTGTTGTGTTCCGGTTTGAAGGATAAGGTAGCCAGCGCAATTACAGGCAAGAGGCATAACATCTTAGTCCTCACAGTGATAACGTACCGGCGGTTCTGCAGTTTTGTTACATAAAACTTAAGTGCATGAACCGTAGGTGTTATGGGCGACAGGTATCGCTTTCCATCAGGTGGACTGTCTGCTCGTTTATCACTGAGTACCATAAAAAAAAAAAAAAAAAAAACTCCTGCGCCAATCTCATTGAGACTGACTAGTCTCAATGAGATTGGCCGCCGTGGCCAGAATCGGTCAGGAGAAGATTATTATTATTATAACATTAAAGACAAAATATATAAAGCTTGTGATATGTATCTTATTTATACACAATAATAATTATAATCTGACATTAATTATTGTAATCATCACTAATATCACCAATAACATACCTATAGCAAAACAAGTAGGAAAATATATTGGACAAACAAATAGTTATAAAATACCCAAAATAAAGGGAAAACTTAAATTATTTATTTTTAAGGATGCCATTCACTACATGACCAGAGAGGCACCACATGCTGTAATTGAACTTGATAACTATGGCATGCCATTCTCCCGTACACCTGAAGGAAGAATCTACCAACGAGCCTTTGGAGGACAGTCTCTTAAATTTGGCAAAGGTGGACAGGCACATAGATGCTGTGCTGTAGCTGATAGGTACGATATATAAATTATAAATTTACTAGGTATACAAAAAATATTAAGGATTGTAATGAATTTAATTATATAATATATAAAAAGTCTTATTATACTGGAATAAAAAATGGTATAGCATGGTATTTTCCTTTAGAAAAAAATCAATTTAACATAAGTAGTTTCTGTAGTGTGTGGCTGTATTAGTTTCTGTTATAGTTGTCTGGAATTTAAATTCAAATTTTTTTTTCATATCCTAATTAATATTTTTTTGCATTTTTATGTAAGATTCTATAAAAGTGATAAATTATATTTTGTGTTTCACAAATAAAGAGATGTAACTCAAACATTTTCTAAATATGATACATTTAGAAAATGTTTGAGCTAAATGTATATTTTCAATTAATAAATTAACAGAACTGGCCACTCTCTCCTGCACACACTTTATGGTCAATCCCTGCGATACGACTGTGAATATTTCATTGAATACTTTGCATTGGACCTGTTGATGGAAGATGGAGTCTGCAAAGGCTGCATTGCACTTAATCTCGAGGATGGGACTCTTCACAGGTGAGTTAAAATTTTGAGATTACTTAGATTTTTGTTTTAACTTAAAACAAGTATACTTTTTTGTTATATTTATTATTAAACTTGAACTTTCTTTATATTTCTTATAATAGTCATAATGCCACTCAAAAACTAGTTTCTCCAATTGACTGACAGTTGAATCTAGTAAGTTGTAGTAAATAATGTGTATTTCTACAATTAGCAAATATTTATACAAATGTTAAATATGAATGCTATAGATGTTGATAAATATGTCATAAATGTTATATAAACAGACTAGGTATATAATAGAAGTGTCAATTTATATTAAAAATAAAAATCTGTTGTTCATTGTATTGACATATTAATCTCGCTAAATGCTTGAGCTTTATAGAATTTATACAATTTATATGGCATTATGTACATATTTATCAATAAACATTGGTAACAATTGAAATTATCTTTATTATTTAATATCTTACTTAAATCAATATAAAACAAAATTATATATGATTATTATCATCATATTGCAATAATGCCTGCAACACAGTCTCCCAAATTTGTGAATTAAATCTCCCTTGCCTCTTGCCATCGGAGTTTTGATATAGTCGTCTACTTTTCGTTTTAGTTTATTTAATTATTAATTTAAGTAAAACCCCAAATAATATTAATTGGTTTCTTTTTGTAAGTAATAAGATGTATAAAAAAGGGAAAAGTATGACTTGTTTTTTGGCTGACAATTTTCTATTTGTGATATTCAAAGTAATAAAAGTAGTGGCTCCTCTTAATTCCTTACTTTTCTTACCTGACGGGTGCCATCTATTTGGGAGAGATAACTATTTAAGGAGTGACACCCAATTACTCAAATATTTTACACATACATTTTAGAGGCTCAAGGAGGTTTTTTTTTTAGATATAACCCTATAGATTACCTTCTAAGGTATCACACATGGTAGTTACGCCTCTAACTTTTATTTAATATGTGAACCTCCTCCTCGTCACAGTATAGGCATTTTATATTATAGATATAATATATTATAGATATAATAGTTTCCTAGATTTACGAGAATATTTGATACCGTACATAATTAATGCGAAAGTTTGGGTGTGTTTGTGTATGTTTGCCACTCCTTCGATGTACACAGATAGATCTGGAGTAACACAAATATGTATATTTCTATACATAATACCCTAAGTGTTATGTTCTATAGTTTTTCTTTTTTCTTGGTTTTTCACACGCTTTTATTAGCTTCACTTGTAACTAATAATGTAATCAAATCTTGGAAGTCTAGTAAACCCCTAGAATTTTAAGTATATTATCATAAAACATTTTGTCAATATCAAACAGGTTCCAAGCGAAGAACACGATCCTAGCCACGGGCGGCACGGGGCGTTCGTACTTCAGCTGCACGTCGGCGCACACGTGCACTGGCGACGGCACCGCCATGGCGGCGCGCGCCGGCCTGCAGAACGAGGACATGGAGTTTGTGCAATTCCATCCTACTGGTACTTTTGTTGTTGTTTATAAATATGTAATGGGGATTGTGTTGGTATTTATTGTTTGTTAACATTGGCGTGGAAGAATGTGTTGACGTAATTGAAGAGTAAGTTAAATAACATAAGATGAAAGAAAAAAAATATACGCTTAAATATCCTTACTAAGACATTATTTATGAGGGGGTCGTTAAAATATACATAGAGAGACGGGCATACACCCAGATTGCGACAAATACAAAATGTATAGGAATAAACTATAATGTAAATAAAACTAAGTAGCTATAAACTAGTAAATTGTCTGAAGCGATAATTGACACCGCGACCACTGTCGTGTAGACAGATTCAGTCACAGTTATATAGAGGAATGACCACATTAAAATTATAGATGCTCAAGTGTGTGATTGAGTGAGTGTGCATTTATCAATTTTTCGCAAAGCTAAGAACTGAAATACGGAATAGAGATGGCTTATTTTTTTATAAACTTTAATGTACACAACAATCTATACATATAATAAAATTGTAATTAAGGCGAATCTGTACATAAAATACTTTTTGGAAAATCTTATTGAAATAGTCATTATTATCGATACAGAGGCCGAATCTATAGTTTTCAGATTTTTTGTCTCTCTGTTACTTTTTTTGGAGGGATTTTGATGAAATTTGGTATAATGATAGTCGATTATTCGGGTCAAAATATAGGATACTTTTTACTGCGGGAAAATATCTCATCTATGAGAAATCTATACTAAATGGTAAAACATAAATAGGGACAAACCCAAGCGGAGCGAAGGTGAGTCACTAATAATGACATAAAAGTAGAAAGACAAAGTATCAAATTCACATAGATATGCATAAAAGACGACCTTATTGCTAATTAGCGATTTGTTCCAGATAATATAAAAAGGTTCTTATTAGGTTATATTCAGTACGAGCGAAGCCACGGACAAAGCTAGTTATTTGTATATGTAACTTATGAATGTATTCCACAGGTTTTGTCCCAGTACTAATAAATTGAAACTGAAATATACAAACAAATATTTGTTGGGTTTAGTCAACTACCGTATTTCCAATGCCACATGCTTATTCCATTCATAATAAATGTTTTATTGACACAAGATAATAATATCCTTATTTCCTATTGATGGTTTTAGATGCATAACATCACTAGGCATATATGAAATAACACTGACTCATTATGTGCATTAACGAATTAATTAATTATGCATTAATTATTGAATTAACTTGCTTTGTTAATGCTAAGAGAGTTATAACATTATCAATCTCAGGTTTGTTTTTAAATAACTTGTGGGTATATAAAATATACCCACAAGTGGGCAGTGGTAGCCCAGTGGTAACGCGCTCGCTTGGGTAACCGAGTGAAGCGGATTCAAATCCCGGGTCTCGCACCTCTGATATTTTCATGTGCGAATCATTTTCTAACTTGATTACCACTTGCCTTACGGTGAAGGAAAACATCGCGAGGAATCCTGCATGTCTAAGAAAACCTAGCAAGTTTTCGAAAGACATGTGAAGTCCGCCAATCCGCACTTGGCCAGCGTGGTGGACTATGGCCTGACTGCCCTCGTATTGAAGGGAGGCCCGTGCCCAGCAGTGGGACGTTAAAAAAGGGCTAAATACATACATGCATACATATAAAATATCTCATGGTAACTAATAATAAAAAGAGTAGATACGTTACTAGCGCTCTAAAAGGGAATCGCACTAATGGAGGCTATAGCCTTCCTTAGGTAAAAGCAAGAATTCATCAATCGATCGGAAGTTCCTTATGTATTACGTCCTAACGCAAGAAGTAAAAGTAAATTATAACTCTAGTTTACAATTATAGCCATCTTATTAAACCTATTATTGAAATTAAATGTATGTATGTATGTATGTATTCGGCCCTTTTTAATCTCACTGCTGGATACGGGCTTCCCCCTTTCAATGCGAAGGAGATCAGACCACAATCTACCAAGAAGGAGATGCAATCTATGTTCTTGCTTTTCAATGAAATCGGTAAATTCTTGTAATAACGTATTACCTGCACAATACAGGTATCTACGGGGCCGGTTGTCTCATGACTGAGGGTTGTCGTGGAGAAGGTGGTTTCCTGGTGAACGCGAAGGGTGAGCGATTTATGGAGCGATACGCCCCCGTCGCCAAGGACTTGGCCAGCCGTGACGTTGTGTCTAGAGCCATGACTGTGGAAATTATGGAAGGTAGGAATATTAATAATATAATTGTTGTAATTTTTACTATAATATATTATATAAATAATATTGGTGATAACATGAAGCTTATTCAATATTTGTCTTATTAAGGCGTTAAAGTGTAAGATAACGTTGAATTTTAGTTTCTATGTTATTAAGAAACAAAGATTGTCGCTATTAATAATTTCTAAGTATCTTGTTCAAGACGTGTTGAAAAACTTATCAGTGAGATAAAAAATTTGACACATAAAATTAAACTATATATATTACTATTTTTTACCTTTATATTAAGAAAAGAGAACTTTTAGAGGCCATGGACTGAATAGAACAAAGTCACTCTGAATAAAATGACAAAAGACGTATTAAACCAACGATATAAATAGAATAACCTTAATTAATATTTGGAATGATAGATACGTCCGCGCAGTAATCACGAAACTCGTTTGTTTTAAATTAAAATCATTTTGTTATAAAGATGACCTACATACATACTATGTATTTATCATAGAAAGAAAAAAATAACTAGGTTTATTTTATTTCTGTTTCTATGCGATACCGGAGCGATTTAGATTACTGTACCTACTTACTTTATTTATCACCGGGCAAGAAGATTTTTCTCTTCATATAAGATATCACGGTATAAAACATAGTCGGTAAGCCGTATAATAGGTTGTCATCTTTGACCTTACGGGAAATTCGGCCAATTACAAAGATCTCGCGGCAAGCTACAGCTATATCCGTTATACCCTGAAGTCGTAAGCGGATGGCCATATGATGGATGATAATAGACTATGTACGAGGCAGGGTGGGGTTCTTATTCCACGTTGTACACCCGTAGGTCGCGGCTGTGGCCCGGAGAAAGACCACGTGCACCTGCAACTGCACCACCTGCCGCCTGAACAGCTCAAGCAGCGCCTGCCCGGCATCTCGGAGACGGCCATGATCTTCGCCGGGGTCGATGTCACTAAAGAACCCATCCCTGTGTTGCCCACCGTACATTACAATATGGGCGGCACACCCACTAACTTCAGAGGCGAGGTTAGTTCAATTGCTAACAAATATGTTATTTTTTTTAATTATAATTTTTTTCTTAGTCAAAGAAACAGGAAACAAATAAAAAATACAAGTAAGGGAATAAAATATGATGTATACTTCACTCAGAATCCTTTAGTTCCACGGCTCATACTCGTGTTACTGGTTATAGTAATTACTAAAGACTGGTTTTGCATTTGCTTATTTGAATAGTTTCTCTGTTTTTTATTATATGTTGCATATTTTGCGTGAAACCTATTGCTATATCTACAATATTTTATCTTGTCAACAAAAGTTACATACTCGATTTTTTCATTTTGCTTAATATGGACATTATTAAAATATTCACAGAATTTATTTACTTTTGCTTGTTTTAGAAAAATAATGTTAAACCATTTTATCTTTTTTTTTAAATTTTTATCTAATTATCCATTGATTTAGAAAAACAACTACAAAAAACTACTTCTCCTTTTTTATTTTGAGAATTTTGACCCTTTTCATGTATATGTATTTAACGTAAAAACATGTATAAGCCCAGAGGTCATTATCATACAATAATAATATGACAAAAATATTTGCGGAAAAATTCACACCATTCATCCACGAATGTACTAATTTTAGGATATTCTTGAGCAAATTTATATATTCATTAAACGACACGATTTTTGGATTCTATACCATTAACAAACATTTTATAGGTTCAATAACGTTCATCAGATAGACATGACACATTAAAGGTCATGGTTTCCAATCGACTGACGCAATTCTATATATTTTGTCAGTAGACATATTTTTTATCTTTAAATGTTTTAACTTTTATCTTATTTCCGCTATTGCTGGCTTTAAGGAGTTGTTTAAAAAGGGTTAACTCCTATTAGCACATACTAGGGCTATATTAGTCCGGAAACTTGCACAAGACTTGCACAAGTAACTAGACTGCGAGTTGCGACAAATATATGCACCATGTGTAACTATGAGCATTTTATGTGCGATTCTCTACTCGCACATAAAACTACTCCACATATCTCTTGCCATATCAGTTAAAAATTGGATAAGTGTAAGCAGGGCTCGGAAACCCGTTCAATTTTTTAACCGGTTTTGATCATTGACCCCAAACCAAAAGGTTTTTCGGTTTAAAGTTTCGGTTACGTTCTTTAACCGGTTAAATCCGGGAGAACGGTTTTTACCAAATTTAGGTTCCATGAAAAAAATTAACCAGCTAAAATAAGTTTTTGTGTGTTTACATTTGGCGCGTCTTTGCTAATGGTAAATGGTTTAGTAGAAGGATGCATGCACGTTTTTTACTTATGAATGGAGTTAATCCATTCATAAGTATCCAATCCAATCGGTTTATCTCGGTGTCAAAACCGATATCCAACCTTTCACTAAGTTTAACCGGTTAAAGAACGAGCGATGAATTAACCCATTACATTATCGAATTAAACCGTTTTTTTAAACCGGTTACGAGCCCTAACTTTAAGTGTGACTCGAGCATTGAGGGATTTGTATTCTGTAGCATGAAACAATGAGTTTATAAATTAAACAAAACATTTGTTTTAATATACAATTTTTTTGCCTAAAAGTATAATAATAGTAAGTTGCGGGAAAGTATTTGATATCTTAAAATCTACTCAAGATTTTCAAAATAATTTTGTCTACGATGTTTTTTTATATATATTTTTAAATAAGAATTTGAAGCGAAAAATTGCTTGAAAAATTAGGAAATTCGGGCTACGCTGAAGGTTTTTTCTTTGATACTTTTATATAAACTCAAAGATCACAAACAAAATTCACATATTTTGGTCTGTTTGCCCACAGGTGATAACCCACAAGAACGGTCAAGACCGAGTGGTTCCAGGGCTGCTGGCGGCCGGCGAGGCGTCCTGCGCGTCCGTGCACGGCGCCAACCGCCTCGGCGCCAACTCGCTGCTCGACATCGTGGTGTTCGGCCGCGCCTGCGCGCTCACCGTGGCCGACACCAGCAAGCCGGGAGACGCGCAGGCGCCCTTGAAGGATGTGAGTCATTTGTTTTTTTTTTAATTAACTTAATATACTCCTCAACAGTCATGTCTTCAAGTCCCGTACAAGGCCGGCAACGCATTCGCAACTCCTTTTATGTTGCAGATGTCTATGAGCGTAGATAGACACGTACCATCAGATGCGTCGTTTGCTCGTTTGTCCCTTAAAAAAACCATAAAAAAATATATTTATTTATTACTAGCGATTTACATCCCTAGGTTTCAAGGAAACACGCAAGCGCCGTCGAAGGATGTGAGTGCTGTTTTTCCTAGACTTATGCTTGAGTGCGTTTCTAACAGTGGCTTATGTGTTAGTCCAGTTCATTGTATCTCTTTAACAAAGTACATCCAAATCGTTTGAGCGTAAAGAAATACCAAACATACACACTTGCACAAACTTTTGAAATTATATTTGTAGTCCAGAAAGTTTCTAAAAATTTAAAGTTGTGACGAAAATTGGTAAATAAAAAAACAATAATATGTCTTAAAAAAACTATTGTGGAGCCACAAAAGCAATTGTTAAAATAAAATTTAATCGATATATTCTCTAAAAACAAAATAAAACATTTGTGAGAAAAAGTAATAATACCCTTTGGAGATAGCAATGTCATTATTTTTGTTTTTGAAGAGATAAGTACGATAAAAATAGTTATTGAATCCTTGACGATGTTATTATATCATTAGCAGCTGATGTAACATATTTAAATACCATTAATATGGAGAATAAATATTTATTAAAAAAAACTCTTGCCACTTCGACCCATGAAAATAAGAAAATCACATCATGTTAAATTTAGACACGTTAAGAGAATTATATTTCGCGAATTTGATAATCCCCCAGATAAGTAAAATATAAGAAGAAAAATTGCTGTTAGTTTTTTAAATTTCTTGATTCGCCTTTATTTTAATATCTAATATTACTGTTTATTTTTGTGTTACTGTTACTAAATAAACCAGCTACTTACCCTTGCTTCTCTTGGGTTCGTCCCTAGTGAAGAACAAAACAAATCTATCCTACGGGAACCGTGCATTTTTCCGGGATAAAAAAATCATACAGATCCGTTCAGTCGCTTTTTCGTCGTTTCAAAATTATTAGTGCACCGTATGTTTATTACAAAAAAAGATTGTGGCATTATTTTTTTTTAAATGATCTTTCCATTGCACCGTATATAAAAAAGAATTATCTTAACTCCAAAAAAAAAATTATTTACTATTAATAAATATTTATTAATAGTTAACGAATATTGAATATTATATATTAATAGTTAATGTATATTAGCAGGCAGTGGTAGCATAGTGGTAACGGGCTCGCTTGGGAAACCGAGTGAAGCGGGTTCAAATCCCGGGTCTCGCACCTCTGATATTTTCATGTGCGAATCATTTCCAACATAATTACCACTTGCCTTACGGTGAAGGAAAACATCGTGAGGAAACCTACATGTCTGAGAGAACCTAGCAAGTTTTCGAAAGACAAGTGAAGTTCGCCAACCCGCACTTGGCCAGCGTGGTGGACTATGGCCTGATTCCCCTCGTACTGAAGGGAGGCCCGTGCCCAGCTGTGGGACGTTAAAAAGGGCTGAATACATACATACAAACGAAAATATTTATTGAATGTTAAGAAATATTTGTTTTTATTTAATAAATAATAAATGAATAAATTGTTTCCAAAAAAATAAACTTCTTAATTGTTAATAAATTCTTCTATCAGTGCATAATTAAACCGCAATGAATATTATTATATAGGATTTAATCATATTTTATTGGAGTAACATTTTTTACTTAAATTAACCCAGTTTTCTCGCAATTTAATTTTTTTTCTTGCGAAAAAAAAATTAGGTGATATTTACTGAGCCCACCCCTCCCGGGACCACGTGAGATTGAGTGAGATTTTGCTCGACCCCAACATTGTGTTGACATACATACACAATACATATATGTCAAATTAAATAGGGGTCAAACACATTTTAGTATGAAAATACGTAATAAGTTTTATAATCATAACAATAATTACAATAAACAGCATTGTAATAATTTCGATTTTGCGATAACTTTAATGACGTTCGTTTAAAACGAATGCGTCACATATTTAAAAAATAAAAAACCCAGCTGCGTAAAAAGCGAACTTAAAAGATGAGAACAAGTTGACGAAAGAACATCCACGAAGGCGTGCGATTTCAACAGTCTATAAAGAGAGGGGCGCGTCTTCGTGGATGGCGTAAACTATAACCCTTATTGCGAGATGTAAGTTAGAAGTGTTCGCTTTTTACGCAGTCGGGTTTTTAGTTTTAGCTAGTTATCATTTGAAGTTTCATTTAACAATTTCTTAAATTATATATTATTAGACAAAATTAGTTGTATATATTTTTGCGAATGCCGCTTAAAAACCTTTATTTTGATACCTCTCTTGAAAAGTTACCTACTCGATTAATTTTTAAGACATATTGGCACATATAGTCCGACATTTTATTTTTTAGTGATATCCTAACTTGACACAAGATGGCATTATAGCGTTTTCGTCTCTTTGCTGATTTTGTTAGAAGATATAAATGACGCATATGGTTATAACACTCGCGTTATCAAAACTAATTTAACGACGTATGACTCATTAAAAACGGTTAAGCCGTTTAGTAATCATGAGGAAACATAAGATATATATGTATGTATATATGTACATATATACATACATACATACATACAGGTCAAACACATAATTACATATAATACGCAGTCGGGTAAAAGGTAAATACATAGGTGCCCTTAGTTAAAACATTTGTCGCCGTGACTCAAGTTCGACTTTCTCTCATCTTATCTGACCTACAAATGCTATTGGAAATTATATATGTACGCCAGATAATAATTATGATATTGCCATAATTTACATACACGTTTTAATCTTATATGTTAAATCTTATGTATGTGTTATCTTAATTGTTTAAGAATTAAAATTAAATTGTTTTAAACATGACGTTATGGATGACGTTTGATACATTCATTTATATTTTCCAAACCAGTTATCAACAACATTCTTTTAGAAGCGTAGATAAAACGTTTTTACCTATTGATTTAATATTCATTCACTAAAAAATATGATAAAGTCGTTCTAGTTTATCCACACTGCATCGTGACATCAAACAGGTACATGAAAAGTACAACTTTGAATGATATTAGAACGATTTTATTGTGACTACACAATCAGCACAGTCCATTAATCTTCAGTCGTCTTACAAAGACGTCTAGACAGAGCAATCGTGCGGGACGTATGGGGAAAGGCGCAGAGAAGACGCTCCCAACTGTCATACTGTCATACATTTAGGTACTTTTGTATAATGGTCGGGACATTTACCAACCAGTCTCTTTTGTCTTTCCCATTCTACATGGCATTGGTGATCTGTGCTCAACTTTGCTTTGAAGCCTAAAGACAAGAGAATTGAATTGAACAGTTGGGAAATTACTTTAGATTTTGACGGGTGTAAATGTAACTATAATGCAGTGGTAACCCAGTGGTAACGCGCTCGCTTGAGAAACCGAGTGAAGCGGGTTCAAATCCCGGGTCTCGCACCTCTGATATTTTCATGTGCGAATCATTTCTAACTTGATTACCACTTGCCTTACGATGAAGGAAAACATCGTAAGGAAACCTGCATGTCTGAGAAAACCCAGCAAGTTTTCGAAAGACATGTGAAGTCCGCCAATCCGCACTTGGCCAGCGTGGTGGACTATGGCCTGATCCCCCTTGCATTGAAGGGAGGCCCGTGCCCAGCAGTGGGACATCAAAAAAGGGCTGAATACAACTGTAACTTGGCAAGAGATGGTATTTCACTTCAGCGCTTTCACTTCAAAACCGTCCGCTATGAAATATTATATATTATATTTTTTTATCTAAGATACTGTGGTAAAGATAATATGTTGTAAGTGTGATGATTAATATATCTATCCAATTTCGTCTCTTTGCACAGATATTTTCAGAGGATTTAAATGACGCATGTAACATTAAAAATATTATAAGTTAGACATGAGTAATTGTCACCTATAAACCTATGTGTGACGATAATACACCCGTGTACTAGAGAGGTTATCTCTGTCTACAATTTACTTCGCACGTAAATAAGTTATTACAATGTAATTGTGTAGTACCTTTCAGTATCGTTTTTTTTTTCGTTTTGTTCATTTAGCTGTAAGGTCATTAAAAATCTTTAATTATTTTGACTTGAATTTTTAAAATAGAATTACCATACAATTGTAGATGGCTTCTACAATTAATGTTTTTTTCGAATATTAATTTAATAAATATAAATAATTAAATAAACTCTTAACGTAAACGAAAGAATCTGAAATACTATTTCTTTTAATTTAGACGACTGGCCAAGAGAGCATCGCTAACTTGGACAAGGTTAGACACGCGGATGGTAGTATTTCGACTGCGGAATTGCGCTTGCGCATGCAGAAGTGTATGCAGAAAAACGCAGCCGTATTTAGACAAAGGAGCACCCTCGAAGAAGGTAGGGTATATATTGTTTTTTATTATTATTTTATATAAGAATTTCATATTGACATTTTAAATTGTGTACATTTTATGTATAAAGTTGTTATATTATTAATGTTTGTAATCAAAAGTGTTTTTGCACTCTAACACATTATGCTATATATTAGGTCAGATACTGTATAGATTTTAACATATCCTTACAGTACACAAGTAAAACTGATCATGTTGTAATTATTGTAAAATATTTATTCCTACACTCTCACAACAGGTCATCAGCAAATCCACGAGATCTACAAACAGATGGCAGACGTGAAGGTATCAGACAGGTCACTGATCTGGAACAGTGACCTGGTAGAGACCCTGGAACTCCAGAACCTTCTAATCAACTCCGTACAAATAGTTGAGGGTGCTCTCGCCCGTGAGGAGTCGAGAGGTGCTCATGCAAGAGAGGATTTCAAGACTAGGAGGGACGAATATGATTATTCTAAGCCTTTAGATGGTCAGGTATGTTGGTTTGTTTAATTTTAGATATATAGATAGTGACATTAATTTAAAGTGTGTGTCATGTACGTACTATATAAAATACATCATTTGGACATTTTGATGGAATCGTCATTTATCATCTAAGAATTATGAAGACAACTAAATTTTTTTTATGTCAATTACTAATTTATTATAGTACTAAAGATGTCTTCTTGACCCATGTCGACCAAGGTGGCCAATCTTACTGAGACTAGCCAACTGCACAGGAGATATTATGCACAAAGGTACGCAGATAAAGGCACAGAAGTGAAACACTGCAGAAAAATTGTTAACAGAAGAACTCAATAACTGAACTTTTTCCGACCCAGGACTAGAACCTCGGACCTCCAGAGTTGCAGCCGTACATGCAAGACACTACACAACCAAGATAATTTTATATTATAAGTATTTAAATAAAATTATCTTTTCGGAATTTTTCGCGGATTTATTTTGATTTTTGATTTGGTGGCTTGGGAACCAAAAATCAAAATAAAGCCGCGAAAAAATCCGAAAAGATAGTTTTATTTAAATGTTTAATATTCGCGTAAATCAAAGAAAGTATTATATCATAAGTAATTCACGTATACATAACAAATGTGTCGTTCCAGACGAAGCTCCCATTCGAGCAGCACTGGCGCAAGCACACGCTGGCGGAGATGGACGTGGCGACGGGCGCCACCACGCTCACCTACCGCCCCGTCATCGACCACACGCTGGACCAGAAGGAGTGCCAGACCGTGCCGCCCGTCATACGCACATACTAGCCGCACTAGCCGCACTAGCCGCGCGCGTTCACCGCACGTGAGTCCAAGCTTTATGGGACGAAGTTTCTTATAGTACTTATGTATTCGTTATACTCAGCACACTGGGCTAACGCAAGTTGACGGAAAAAATGTATAATATTTCGGTCGTCACGACAGTTTTTATTATTTACTAGCGACTCACGGTCGCTTCGCTCGCGTTCGTCCCTAAGTACGTTTTCACGGTTAGCTAAAAGATATTCATTTAAATTATATAGCACTTTACCCTCATTTTCTCGGGCGCGTACGCCGTACGCGGATTTTGTTCACAATTTTATGGGTTTTAATTTGACCCTGATTCTTTTTCTAAAATAAAAGTATCCTAAGTTACTCCTTATAACATCAGCAATCTGCCAGTGAAGGTTCCGTCAAAATCGGCCCAGCCGCTTTTCCAATGTCCAATGACACCCCTCAGTCACGCCTAAAGAAGTATTCTATCAGAGTTTTGAATTGTCAAGTTACTTTAAAAAGAATCAATATACTAACATAAGTAAACAACTAATAGCACCAGGGGATCATATGCCGAGATGCCTAATAATCATACTGTCTTACAACTTTTTGCTATAAAAAATATTATTTTTAGGAACGATCTCCTACTGTATGGAATTTTATACTATGCTAATATCTCAAATCACAACTTTCAAGATATTAGAAATCAATTCGTAAACCAACCAAATTAGATTCAAAAAATAAAATATCATCCCATACGAACTCATGCTTACACTTTCCTTCTCCCTTCACGTTCCCTATCAAAGGCGTAATAAAGCTCTCGCGATTAAACAATACTCGTAAAACATGCTTGAAAACAAATATTCATTATTTAATTAAATTTTTTTTTCTAAAGGTAATCTCTGAAAGGGTGCTGACTGAGCAAGGCAGTATTTCCCATCGCATCCCGGCCCAAATAATGTTCACGTCATTATTTATTTCATTATTTATTGTAGTGATAGCCTTTAAGCGTAACAACTGTTTTGCCACAGCCTGTATATATGGTGTATGTAAG
The DNA here is from genome assembly GCA_033884665.1 of Argynnis bischoffii washingtonia. NCBI lineage: Eukaryota > Metazoa > Arthropoda > Insecta > Lepidoptera > Nymphalidae > Argynnis > Argynnis bischoffii. The sequence goes on along the minus strand of CM066624.1, from coordinate 8,144,035 downwards.
TAAGTACAATATATTTCGCCTCCGCGCCGGTTGCATCGTCTTTTGATTTCCAATTTCTTATTTGGAATTTAAATTCCTGTTTGTTACCTTGTTTAGAAATGTAAATATTTTTCAACGAGCCGCATTTTTAAATATAATTTTAATATTTTAAATGGACATATTGTCAGCATCGAGGTACTTAATTAGAATAAAATCAATAGGTACCTATAAGAATTAATGGTTTATTAAAAAAATGATATAAAAAGGCCACTGACTCTACCGTTATTAGATGATAATCGAAATAATTTCTAACATTCATGATCAGTGCGCAGTATTATAACGAAATTACTTTTACCGCATTGTACAATTTGTGTAGATGTAAGATCCGAAATATGGTAAATAAATATTATACGTAACATACTATGAAGTTTTATTTTTCTTGATAGCTTCAATATTTCATGAATAGAAAATATTTCATTTGTTATACTTTTAATATATATGTTTAAAATAGTTTCGTCATAAAAGTTCTCTTCATTAGATGCAATCGATGTTGTTAAGGTCAATATGACGCTCATGTAAAGTGGATCTGAAGCAATGACGCATACAACAGATGACGTCAAAAATCTACGTTATTATATAAATTTTACGTAAATACAATTAAAGAAAAATATTGCAGCGTCTACTTATTTTCTACTTTCTATTTCCTTGTTGTGAATTATAAAATACGTTCCTCAATTAACTTTCTTCATTTGCTTCATGTTCAGCCTCCAACCTGTGACCCTCTTATTGTATTTTAATAATGTTACCTGCGACTTCGTATGCTCGAGGTGTAATTTCATATATATACATACAAAGTTCAACAACCTCTTGCTCCGGCCTAACTTATGTAGCTTTTTAAAATTTCTTATTAAACAGTTAATAAATTTTATGTACATATTACTATACATGTACATAGTACTACATGAATAATATAATTTTTTTTTTCATAAACTGTTTGATCACGAATGAGAGCATGACACAAGTATACGGGAGGTACTGTATCAGAACACTTATCAGCTCTTGCAAACAACGTTTTTATAATGAAGTAGGTATGAGTAGATTATAATTTTAGCAGTAAAAAATATATTTTTGGTGCATTTAAGAATGACATAACAATAACATTGTTTTTTAATCTGTCACGTGGCTGCCATATTTTGAATGATATTCCATACATAGCACTAGCAGATTAACTATTCATAAACTAAAAGATTATTTTTTTCTTAACACTAAATTTTTATTCTATAAAGACCAATATAATAGTACAAGTAATACGATTCAGATTCAAACATCGCTTTAAACCGATTTTATAGAAGTAATTACTTATCGGGTCCGTATGTAAAAGCAGTTTTAAAAACAATATAATATAAGTAAATATTTTAGTTACCGTCCCCAAAAAACTGTGAACATAAATAATATTTTTGAGCCGCTATCTAACTTCATTATTCACAAAAGTAAATATTTTATCGTACACTTTAAAGAATATCTACGTTTATTTAATTTTCTCCATTTCTTAGTCGCCATTATTTGAATGAATTAAAGCTTCCTTTAATTCAAACAATATAACCGTAATAGGTAAGTTTTAAATAGAATTCAACAGTGATTATGTCAACGCGAATGTACCTTTCATATGTTGATAAAGTTCACTCACCGGTCATATATTATTAGTTGTTAATAATGACTAATTATATATATTGTACTTAAAGTTTCCTTCTATCGTATAGCGATTCCTTTTTGTAGTAATAATAAAATTTGTGTGAGAAAACTTGTCCTTATAATGTATATTGTACCTACATGATTGCATGCACCTTTTAGCCTTAAGAAAACCATTACCTACATAGAAAATTATTTATAAATATCGCGGGTAAAATTTATTTGTGAATTTTGTATACGTTTAAAAATAAAATCTGTACTAACATTATAAAGAGAAAAGATATTTTGTTTGATTGTACCGAATAGGCTCAGACTACTGTACTGATTTTGATGAAATTTCCTGGGAAGGACAAACTATAGTTTTTATCCCGGAAATCATCCCTTTAGGGGGTAAAATGGGTATGAAAGTTTGTTTGGGGAAGCAACTTAGGGAACGCTACGCTACGTACGCTAGTACTTTATAAAAAGACAAATTGTAGTAGGACATGGTGTGAACTGTGAAGCAATAAACTTAATGGTCATTATAGATAGCAGTGCCTGGGCGACTAAGCTTCGCGCGGAGTTTTTGTCCAAAAGTATAATTCTCTTTTTAATTTGGCTCAAAAACAAAAAAAAAACTTGAGTAAATACAAAAAAACACAAAAGTAAAACTTTGTATCTGACCGGGATTCGAAACCGGACGGACGGACATCTGTGATTGTCAATGCTTATGCTAGATCGCGTGAAATTATCGACCATATTTTGCGTGGAATAATGCGACAGAAAACCGCATGAAAACTCGAAAACACGTGTTTACCCAGACATAAGACTAATCTAGATCGATTTTTTTTTGCCCACGGAAACTCCCACATACCAAATTTTAACGAAATTGTTTAGGACCGTTACCGAGATCGCCGGTATTTATAAATAAATATACAAAAATGGTTTGTTTAAATGTGTTTAATATAAGTCTGTTATAATGCTTTTACTTATTAGGACGTAAATTGCAGTCGATCCTGCACCTGGTCACTCACCGGTCGTATCGATGAAAGGCAAACACTTGTATTATACAATATTTCTAGCGCATAATGGCTAGTCTCAATGACTAATGAAATTGGCCGCCGCCGTGGTCGAATTTGATCAGGAGGCATTTTTTATTATTAGCATGACCTACCTATATACCTATTACCTACGTACAAATATGAATATAATTAAATCTTTTGAAGTATAACTTCTTTACGCACGCTTGACTTGAGGAGTAAGCTGGTGTGATCGGGCGAGGCGAACGTTCGTTGCCATGGTAACCGTTATTATTGTCTGACAAGTGATCAATATAATATTCTTTCAACATAAATTTAATTTCATAAAGAGTACCGATAACCTACAGAAGTTTAACTTCTTGCGCGTGTACACATTCATACAAGCACTCTTTAATTTTTTATTCAACATTCATTCACTTCCAAGCATCCGAATGTTTAATAATTATGCACATGTAAAGTCGGTGATAATACAATATTTTGACATCCTTCAAGGACTAATTAAAAATTCCTCGGGATCCACTTTTTCAAATAAGTTTCAAAAGAATAGGTATTGAATTTTTTCAATAGCTACTTTCAAAGCGATAAGAAACACAAAAATGCAACACTAGAATACAAAAGAACATTAAAGAAATAGCTACCTGCACGAGGTCCACTTGTTTTCTGACTCTAACGTTTATATGAAATAGTCTACAATATTAATTTAAGATGATTATGAAAGGTTAATATCAATTTGAATTATTTTGAATATGTGATTTAGTTTCCATTCCTCCAGTTTTTTTCGAACGAACAGCAGTTTTATATTTTATAATATCTAGATAGTTTCAAGTAAGCAGGCAGATACGCATTTTACGCCGGAACCAAAAATTTAGGCCTCTTACCAAAACTTCTATTTAAGAACTTATTTTATTGGTTGGTATATACACGGGTATATAACTGTTTATATATATGCTTGTTCTTATCTCAGAATGACCCATAAGACTGCTAGAAACTGATAACACCGGGAGGGTCAGTATTTCGCAGCCATTTTGAACAGTGCAATCTTGGACACGCATTGTTTCGCTTGTCTCAGTGCTCTCTCACAACTGCTGTGTGCATCTTTTATTTTCGAATTTAATATTTTTTAAGGTTTCATGGTGCTGTCTGGCGATTCCTTTTTGAATTCCTACAACGCTCTTCACCCGAGCTCTTTTAAAGGCTTTATAGAAGCCTTAAGCGTTATCTCAAAGGGCATATTTCTAAAAGTGTGTAAAGGTAAGGGCCTAACACCTGTTATTATTTTTTATTATATTTAAATTAATATTAAGTTGCTTTGAATCAGAAGATACTTAAAAGATAGATAAATATATGTTGGCGGTCACCGATAACCTTTTAAATTTGATAATTATGAATCTCTATTAAGTTAATGAGTTCTATATTTTTTGTTAAAACTTTTAACATTTCCCAAAATTTTGTTTGAATTAACCGATTTGTTGTTTTTATAACAATAATTATAAATATTATGTGGCAGATTTTTTTGTTAAAACTGCTCATTAAGTAAATTATAATATATATGTATGATGATTTAATTGTTTTAGCCTGTCAAGAAAATATGGCTTCGATTCCCCCATCGGCGTTTTCTGCTGGTCGCATTCGAGAAACTCAGCGTAATATGAAAATATCCAATATAAAGAAAGGAACATCTCCTCAACCTCCTCAATATTTTCACACTAAATGTAAGGATAGGCAAAATTTGAGATTTTAATAAAAACAGTGGATAAGCAGTTCATATCAACTGAACTAACTAAATAAACTAACTAGCTTACTAAATAAATCATCATTTTCTATGTTACAGTGATGGAACTCACTCCATTAAAATACAATAGCAAGCTAATGAACAGTATCTGGGGTTTTTATAATCGTTACTCTCCCCACAATGTAAAGAAGATCAATGATGCTCTCACTTTCAATCAGGAATTGCAGCAGTAAGTAAAATGATTTTTCTAATCATTGCTTTTCTAGAGAGTTACTAGTAGCCCAGTCATTTGGTAGTTTTACCTGGTAAGTTTTCCGGGAGTTTTGAAAATTGTTGATTTTATAGATTTCGATGTGCTCTTTCCGAATTTCAATTTTGCCACCTCGTATGTTTGCCGGTCGCGCCGCCATATTGAAAAAATGGCGCCACATGGCTGTTTTATGACAACATCTCCATTCCGACTATTTTTCCGGTAAAAAACATTTATATACAAAATTAAACTAGAAAAAATCCTACAATTAATGTAATAACAATGTTTTTTTGTAAAATCAATAGTGTAATGAGCGCCGCAAAGTGTACTTCCACATGCGTTTTAGCTAAAAAACTCGTTTCCACATCACTTTGAGGTAGACTAAGTGGCGTGTTTTTTTTTATTGTATCCTATCCCAGTAGGCCTAATCCATAAGCTCGCTCATCACCAGATAGGGTGAAGAGGAAGAAACGAAGACTGTTCTCGAGCAAACATATATTGAAATCGAGAAAGAAGAGGTTTGCAACGAAGCTAATAATCCCAACGTGGATGATGTGGAAGAAATTCCTATGTGTGACGTTTCAATCGGTACCTACTGAAGGCGATGAACTCGCAACACCTGTTCTATCAAGAATTGCGAAGCGAAGGAGAATGAGCTAAATAGTGCATTGTATTCGGATTAGGCCTACTGGGATAGAATACCACGATAAAAAAACACGACACTTAGTCTACCTCAAAGTGGTGCGAAATTTGGAAATAAGTTTTTTTAGCCAAAACGCATGTACACTTTGCGCCGCTCGTAGGTGCGCCAAAATTATCGATTTTACAAAAAAAAATGTACGAAATTTTCTCTTATTTTATTTTGTATATAGGTAGGTAAATGTTTTTATCGTAAAATGAGTGAGAATAGAGATATTGTCTAAAAAACTACACCTTAATATGGCGGAGCGAGCGGCAAAGAAACGAGGTGGCGAAATTAAAATTCGGAAAGAGCACATCGAAACCTATTAAATCACCAATTTTCAAAACTCTCGAAAAACTTTCCAGGTAACCTCTTTTTTGAACACCAAATGACTGTACTATAGGGAAAATATAGCTTTTTTTATTTATAGAATTTGGTCAAATTTATAACCTGCTGTATAAACTTACAACGCTGTGGTTCCACACCAGTCACCTCTGACCTCTGTCATTATCGACTGAAAATAATTTACTTAAAAATTTATTATGACTGAAAATACTATGATATGAAATATAAAATTGCTTAAATAAGTAACTAAAACTAGTATATATAATTAAGTATATTTGTAATTTTCTTTATTGTAAATAAATATTTATTATGTCAAAAAAAAAAGTAACTAAATAAAATACACTATATGCTACATTCCTTCTCAATCAATAGTTTGACCTTTCTGTGTTATGAGGCCACACGTATGTAGTTCGATATTCGTAGTATTAGATTACAATAAACGAGAACTAATATAATAATTTGCACTGTAATATCTCAGCTACTTTAACAATGTATTTTTATTTAGACTATTTCAATATTATATATTTTAATCAAAGGAAATATAAAGACAGTCTTGTTTAATTATACAAGTGACCAAGTTTTCGGGTCTTTCAAGAATTTATAATTTGATCTTTAGGTTTTTGTTTTACTAAAACTTATGTATGCAATAATTCTTATGTTCCAGATCTGCTGCCAATTCCTCAAACAAAATTCAATCCGAAACCATGCTGACTCTACCGGCCACCAATCTTGAAAGTGTGTGGGCCTCTATTAACGTTTCTCAATCTCACTAATTAATTATATTTCTAAGCACAGCTGCATATATCTGAGCTTAATTTCATTTAAACTTGTAAAAGTTGCTTTGATTTTTTTTAGTAAGTATTGTTATCAAAAATATGTATACAATATACATATCAACATATGTGGATGTAAACTGGTTTTTATTTAAATACCTACATTTATACCTACTTTCTATGAGTTTGTAACTCCTAAGTAATATTGTTATATATAAATAAATTTAAGTTAATTATGCATTAAACATGCATAATTTTGGTATACTTTTAAACAGTAATGATACTGATTTAATATAAAGCCCTCGAGGTGTTTTATTTAATTCTCGTATTCATAATTATTTATTATATCAGCAGCAAGCACCCTATTGAAAAACTCCAATAGGATCTCATCAAAAGTGACAAACGCACATAGAAACCAATAAATATTTATTGATTTCTATGTGGTTTTTGTCACTTTTGATGAGATCCTATTGGAGTTTTTAAATAAATTAATAATTCCTAGCTATACAGATAAGAACATTGATAAGTTTTAGTTTGATAGTTTTCTGAATAGACTCAACAGAATGAAATTAAATGTTAGACATATAAATAATTAAAAACTTTAGACAAATAAACACATTTTTCTATAATATATAAACACATAATTTATTAAACACCTCATTTACTATGTACACCACTATTTTAGATTAACTTGAGTATTAAATATGTTAAATTAACACTATACAAGATGAGTCAAGCTGTGATGACACACTTTTACAGTGTGAATAGCTTGTCTGTATCTTTTAAATTGTGATAGAACTGATTCACACTTGATTTCTTTATTTGTCTAATAGGTATGGTAATGTTATTAGTACATTATTGATTATACATATTTTCATTACTTTGCAAAATTTTAAATTAAGCAAAAATTTAAATCGTCATTTCAATTTAAATAAAAAGGGTATGCATCGTACATGCTTATCTATTGTATGTTTTAGTAAAAATAATACACTTCTTACAAAGATAATAAAAATAAATAATTTAATCTATTGTATTTCTTTTTACACTATCTCATATTATCACATAAATAATTATAAATATAACAAGGATTAGTCAATTTTTATTGAAAAACTAGCTCCACATGAACAACCAAGTTCTGCATTAGGATTCTGCACTACCCGGAAAGCAGATCGGATTAACTCTGTTTGGTAATCAATTGTTGACCCTTTTATATAATCTAGGGAAGTTTCATCAACTACAACCTTAACACCATCTTTTTCAAAAATCCTGAAAAATGGTAAATATGTGAAGATTAAAGAGTGTAAATAAACAACAACATATTTAACATTAATGTACAACAAGTTATTAAATCAATATCTTAGAAAGTTCCATTCTTTTATATTTAGAAATGTGAATTCTATTCAAGGCAAAAATATTACTTATTACAAATTTTAAAAAAGATTTATAAGTTATTACGTGTTTTCCACTATAGTATTTTGAAAACTAAATATTTATAAGTACTTGTACAAAAAAACTCTTTTTAATTCTATTTGAACATAATATTTAGTGTTCAATAAATTTTTTATATTATTTTGGCTGAACTAACTTATCATCATCAGCTAATTTGTCATCCAAATCAAATTTATACTGAAATCCTGAGCAGCCTCCACTTTCTACGCACAATCTTAAAAATAAATTATTATCACATAGTTGTTTCAATTTTTGCACACAACTATCACTTAAAACGATTGCGTCGTTAGAGAATACTTGGGGTTTTTGGGAAGAATAGTATTTACAATAATTGTAACCAAAGCGCAGCGTTTTCCACGGTCGAATAAACATTGTGAAGAACGATTTTAAAGAAGTGTACTACACATGAAAATAATTACAACATCAATTCATATTTTCCTTACAAATCTAGATTCTAGACCGTCAAGCTGACTTTGACATGTTTACCATAGATTAATAATAAAATTTTAGACAAGGAGTCCAATCTGTATCGAGCTGTAAAAGTTGTCCCAAGAACTTGAAAAAATAATAGTGGGCGCGCATAGAACGCTGCAATTGCTATATCCCAAGAGGCAGGGAGAAATTCCCAGTATATTTAAATATATAATAAGGAATGCAAAAAAATATATAATAATATTATTGAAAATTATATTATAATGGAGTGTAAAATGGTTAATATGAGTATGAATAATAAAGAAGACTTCTGGCCGCACATAGGTACTTTTGTCTCTGTCACTTTCCGCTATTTTTAGCTGACGGCTGGCAGTGGCAAGAAACACTCATTGTCAGTCCACTCATGTCTTGAGTAGAACTATACATGTAAGGCCGGTTTAAAACCAATTAAACCAATCCGTTTAAAACAAAAAAACGGTTTAAAACCGAAATAAACCATTTTTTCCGGTTTAAAACGGTGTTGATGACTATGTTTTTCTTAATTATAAATACATTTTCTTGATTTTACCGAGGTATGGTAGGGATATGACTAAATAAAACGGACGGCATTGTGTTAATGTCTTTTAATCCAGTGTGTTTAATATCTACACATATAATAAAACTGTAGAGGTCGAATGTCTGTACATAGGAAAAAAATGCTATAAACCGAATCAGGCGAATAGAAATAGAAAAAATCCGGATTTTTTTCAATTTTTTTGTTTGTCTGTTTTTCATTCGGCTTATCTCCGAAACTGTTGGACCGATTTTAATGAATGTTCATATGGTGGTACCTTATATTCCCATTCAACATCTTAGATACTTTTTATCCCGGAAAATCAAAGGCTTCCCGTGGGATAGTTAAAAAACTATAGTAACTTATACAGTTTAGTACACAACAACTCCTGATTGGATTTTAATGAAACTTTACAATAATATAGTTTATACATCAGAATAACAAATAAGCTATTTTTATGGATAGTGGGATAGATTTGTTTTTTTTTTCAACGTTTTAAATAAAATATAAGTGAAAAAAATTACTCATTAAAATCCGGACAAGTGCGAGTCGGACTTGCCCACCGAGGGTTCCGTACAAATTTGTAGAAAATCTGTTTTTTATTTTTTGAAATTTTTTCTTTATTTGTGCTGTAAGACCTTGCTTTTTGCCAAATTTTTCTAGGTCAACAGGAGCTACCATAAAGGTTTTCAACCCCAAAACCTATAGGGTACTTCCAGTTGACCTAGAAATGGTTGAAAAAAAGGTAAAAGGTAAAAAAAAAAGGTTAAAGGTAAATTTTGGTACTTACAAGTTTTCGCGAAAATCTAAATTTGCCCATATCTTTTTATCGTATTGACTTAGGACCTTGATTTTTATACTCCTAATAGGGACTATAGACCTCGGTCTGGTATAAATTTCAACTTCTAGGTCCACCAGTTCCTGAGAAAATCGGTGGTAACACACGGACAAACAGACGGACAGACGGACAAGAGTGATCTTATAAGGGTTCCTTTTTTTACCTTTTAAGGTAGGGAACCTTAAAAAGTACCTACACTTATTTACAACCCGGTTCCAAATCAGTCATACAACCCCTTTCTATACTTTGGGGGTCAATTTTTTTTTTTGTCTGTTAGTGAAACAGTAAAATCCAATCATTTCAAAGACTAACCGGTATAAATAAACAGTCTGTTTTGTTTATGCGCGTTTTACGCAAAAAGTAAAAGTAATATTTTCCATGCTACGATGCTCCAACTCTTAAACATATTTTAAACTAAAAGTTTGCAGCTTTTTCATTGGCAAGCTCATATAAGTTAATATATATATATATATATATATATATATATATATATATATATATATATATATATATATATATATATTTAGAATATAAATATTTTTTATGAAAATGACAAGCTACAAGACGTGTGCCGTACCTATGTGTAAAAGTTCTATAATTAAATATCCTGACAAATTGTTTATACACGTCCCTAAATGTCCTAAACGTCGAAAGCAGTGGTTACAATTAGCACGCTGAGAGTTGAATTTTACATCTGATAAATCTGCAATTTTTTTTTGTGAAGATCACTTCGATGTAAGTATTTAAAAGCAATCAATTTAGCCTCTGATTTACTGAAAATAAATTAAACTTAATCCAGTATTTTGTACATAAAACATGTCATAAAAACAATTCTTTTTATGACATTATTTTTATTAATTTTAAAAGTATTATTTTTATTATTCACCATACGACTGTCGCGAAGATCTAAAATTATCAACATAACCTTTAAGTAATTTAAAATTATTTTATAAAATTTTTACTACTTGACTTAAGAACTATACACATTAACTTTTACCAATAATTCATTCATTTCGGTACTTACACGGAAGTTTTTACATTCCGAAACTCGGCTGAGCAAAAGTCAGGATTACATGCAAAAAAATTTGCAACCATAAATGAATCTATTTTTGGTAAATTTGCACTATCAGCTTTTGTGTAACCCGGCTCCATTTCGTTAAACTTCTCACAAGCACTAATTAAAATATTTTAGAGTGATCTTCTCAGCAAACTGCAAACGATAAAACACACGATGTTTTGTTATGTGAGATGTGACGTCACACGCTGCACAAACATGGCCGCCAGCGTTTCAGTATTTGTAATCCACAGATAAAAAAACTCAAATTTATTTTTCAAAAATGAAATATTTACAATTTATTTTAATGCAAAAAACATATTGTATAATTATTGTGGACCCATAAGCTACTGTCTCCAACAGATTAAATATTTTATCGTTAGAATTGTCAAATAGCCAATTGTCAAGAAGTACTGCATTTACCGTCATTTTTTTGTGTAAAAATTGCAGAGGGCGCCTCACACTAGAGTTGCCACATGGAAAAACACCATGGCGACAACAAAATGTCACAATTATGTACTACAGTTTAAAGTAAATAAATCTTATTTATAATCGAAAAAGACTTTTTTGAAGTGATACTTCTTTTGGCACGTTTAGAAAAAATTATGAGAGTAAAATTTTTACGATGTAAATTTTTATGATGTGTTTTTGATGATGTCGGTGTTCGCACACCGACAGCCAAAACGCGACATGATACACATTTTTTTATATATTTCCAAAATAATCACTATTTGCATTTTCTTAACCTGTGATTTTCTGTGAAATTAACAATTATGTAAAATTTCATTAATATCAAGAAAATAATTTCCGAGGTTAAAAAGATTTAAATTTATATATATATATATATATATATATATATATATATATATATATATATATATATATATATATATATATCTAAAACCTTTAAACAAGCGATTCTTGTATATTTATACCGGCGATCTCGGAAACGACTCGGAAATATCTATCGTAACAATAATGTTCTATGACTAAGACATAACATGCATCGCTTTTTTATATTTTGAATGTATGTAAAATACCCTGTTGAAAAACTCCAATAAACCAAAAAGCCAATAAATATTTATTGGTTTCTATGTGGCTTTTGTCGCTTTTGATAGGATCCTATTGGAGTTTTTAAACAGGATAGTTACATGTTGTAAGTTAAATTTCTTCAACGTACTACGTCTATTAATGATTTAATTAATACCTTACGCTCATAATTTTTAGATTAGAACAAAAATATTACTCTCTCGAGGATAATTCCTAAGAAATCCGTGCGAATTTTCGAGAATTCAATTGTTATCGTAGACGCCGGCGTGTATACGGTATTGGAACATTACATAAGGAACGGTTTATTCTAATATCACCAGCACCGACCAGAAACAAGTTAGTGTGTAATTATTTTTTTTGTATTCTGCTATATGCTAATTAATTGCTCTTAAAATGCTCCACCGCTCAATCTGCAATTGCTCCATGTCTAAAGGATTAGTTAATTAATAATCATTTTTTTTAAATTGCTTACTCAAAAATTTAATTTACTATATTATATATACTTCTCGTTTTTTAGTAAATTTAATTTCTGAGTAAGCAATTTTTTTTTAAATAATTAATAATTAACTAATCACTTAAGACATGGAGCAATTGCAGATTTCGGTGGAGCATTTTAAGAGCAATTTATTAGCATATAGCAGAATACAAAAGAAAAAATTTACACGCTAACTTCTTTCTGGTCCAGCACCGTGTTACAATTTCAGACTAAAGAATTATATATGTAGAGGGCGTACGCCAAAATAAATGTCAAAGTCAAAAAAAGTAGCGTGATTGTCTCTCTATGCTACTATTCTTCGATTTATTGATCTATTTACTTGTATACTACAATTGTATTTGGCTTCATGTTTATTATGACACTTTGTCTATATTATTACTCTACATCTATGATTATTTCTTAGTCTGAGGCTACAGTGAAAATAGTACATATATTAATTTATACACATACATTGTTAATACATAAACATAAAATGGAATATTTTTGAAGCTGCAACTCTAGCTATTATTGCCATAAGATAAAACGAGATGGCAATATAAGAAATAGAAAGGGATGGATGAAATTGGGGTAAGCTGGCCAGCGGACCAGTCTAGCTAGCCATTCACAGTAGTTGTTTTTATTTATTTTAAATGTTTTTTCCTTACAAAATACTTAATTTGTATAATAAAATTGTAAAGTTTATAATAAAAAAGTTCAATATATTGCAAACTTCAATTTTTAAATTCATAAATTTGAATATCTATACGTTTAAACTTACTAAAATATCATTTAAAAAATTGTAGTAGTTCATAATAATATAATATGTGCTGATATTACTTTATAATTTAGAAACATTTGACTTAAAAATATATTCATCAGAGGTAAATAATATTCGAAAGTTGGTCACCCACTCCACTTTGCGCGGCAGCGGTCAGAAGGCGGAGCTTATCGGCAAACTCGCGTCTAAGCTGGCTTCACTGTCAATTCGAGAGCCGCGAAGAGTACGCTCGCGTCTATTACGTAGTGTTTATAGTGAAGTGTATATTGTGAAGAAATTTCGAATGTCGTGAAGTGAAAGATAGTGTTGTTTTTTCGCAAAGTGCAACTTGTGTTATCAACACAATGTCTATAGTGTATTAAAAAGTGATTTAACCAAAATGTGTGTAGCACCGTTGTGTGCAAAATTGATTTTTGCCACGTAGTGACGCGAACGGGTAATGATTCCTAATGTGGAGTTCGAAGCAAGATGGTTAGAGAGACTCGGCACCTGTGGGTTGGAAATTTACCCGATACCATACGTGAAGATCGAATAAGAGAACATTTTAAACGGTAGGTTACGATATTTTTTACGTAAACATTAAATTATTATGTCTAATTCCGAGGCATTAATATAAATAAAATGATTAACACTACAAAATCTCGCTGCTTGGTACCTACCTTTATATGTAAACATCCTGTTTCACGATCAACTGCATACGGGCTCACATTATTAAAATGACAAGTTTTCGCAAGATTTAAGTAACATTCCTAATAAATTGTTTACTTTAAATTGTTTAGCTTTTTGAGATTTCTTGTAATTGTTATTGTAACTACATCCTTCAGCCTATTTCCTAAAATTTTCTTTATATAAACCTGTTTAGTACGAACGAAATAGGTACTACAACGTAACCAATATTAGATTTGATATACAAAAAAATTATATCATAATAACATACAATATAAATTAGACTTACCTACCTTTTCATACTCGTTGACTTAAATCGTTCATAACATTTAAATTTCTCTTGAGTTTACTCAACTTGTCAACGATTATGCTAAAACGTTGTTTTTTTGTATAGGTTGTAAATTGGTAAAGTTACTTTGTTTACGACATCTTGATATGTTTACGTTCGGTAGTTTTAATGTAAAACACTAACATATTACAATTAATTTAGTATTCTGAAAATTACCAAAAATTCAATATATTTTACGTTTTATTTATAATTATTATTATTTTTATATTATTATTATAGTTTACCCACTGGATTCAAATACTACATAATTGATATACATTTTTTACTGGAACTATTGTAATTTACATTATAATAACCGACCAGTATTACATTTTTATCATGATTCAATAGATAAAATGAAATTATTTAACCAACAAGAGTTGGTGTCGGAATATAATTGTTTTAAATATATGGCGTGAGCGGGGAGAAACTGATTTTAAAAATGTTTACATGTAGCAAAACTCAAAGAAATTCAGTTAAATATTTTTATTTATAAAATATTTCTTGCGTTAAAATTTAAGCCAAATAACATATTGGTTGTTTCAGGTAAGTGAAGACATGAAGATTGTCGTATACGCGCTAAACATTTAATTTTATCAGTAGTGGCTTGAGGGTTCGTCGCTCTTATACTTCCATTAAATATTTCTAAAGATATTTTAATATATGGAGTCCTTTTTTATTGTTTAATCGATTTGCCTAGATTTTTTGTACCGTACAAGATTTCGCTTTCCTTTAGTTAATTTTTTAAAACAATTATGTATATATTACGCAAATTTACTATAAGTTATAAAATTACTAAACCAAGTTATATCTAAATCAATGTAACATTTATATACGCATTCTAATAGAATTGTCGTATAAACTCCCATTTCACATTTCAGAACTTTACTTTGGTTTATAAACCATTTAAAACAAAATCCAAGAAGAAAATAATTGTTAACTGAACAAAGATAAGCAAACGATAGGCAAAGATATCTTTGCATACTATGAACCAGTTTAAGAGATCGTTTTTTGACTAATATGTCTGCCTATCTCATGACGATCCCATATAAGTTTCAATAAAAATCTAAAGGATAACGACCTAACGGAATATGCTACTCCGAACTATAAAGAAAATTTAAAGTAATTTTTAAAATCAGTGTACAATTATAATTTTTACATCTTTAAAAAACCTAAACAATGTACTTAAAATTATAAATATTTTTTTAATTCTTGTACACTGATTATGATCAGTACAAAAAATTGTATGTTATTTATATTTGGGTTCTCTACAGCTCTTATTATAAAAATCTTTTATCTTCTAATTCGATTTATTTGCATATTTACGACATCTTACAACAAGATCTTTGCAGTTGGTGATGACTTTGAAGGTTTACCAATTTCTAGATCAATTTGAGATTAAATTCTACAATACGTGGGGATATTTATTTATTATTTATTTATTTAATCCTTTATTACACCAAAAAAAAAGAAGTACAATTTGAAAATAATACAAATAGATGTTTCAGTGTAAAGGCGGCCTTATCACTTACAGTGATCTCTACCAGGCAACCTATATAATAAAGAGACTAGTAGGGTAACAGATAGGGGTTGGTGCAAATAAAAGAAAAAAAACATACTTACTTAAATATAACATACTTACTTAAACGGTACATACTATAAATTACACACAAGTTTACATAAATAACAATAAATAATACATAAATATATAGCATAATATATATGTTTAAACAATATACGTATACATTCCACGATAAAATATATGTGGGATATGTGGGATGTTAGCTTTATTTTTTTACTGGCATAGGTTTATACACGTAAAACACACACACATGTTGAGTTGCGTCCATCTCCGGTACAATCGAGTACCTATAACATTTTCATATCGAGCACACACGTCCTCTTGAAGTGATAACGCCAATTTTACCATTTTCACTGCAGAAAGGCCCTTGTCCAGGTAACGACAACAGACTCGTAAATGATAAAAGCATACTGTCGTCTAAATTAAATGCTTTTACTGTAATCTTGTTGAAGTGATCCATATGAAAGGAAGATAGAATTGTGCAATATGCCCTGTAATTTGGTAATTACATTTTAAAAAAATATTAATGATAACCTAAAAGCATGCACGCAAGCAAATGGACAAAAGTAATATTAAATAATTTTATATTAACCAATAAATAATATTAACCAATTAAAAAAATCACACCAGTGATTTTCCCACCAGTATATACCAGTATAGTACCAGTCTGAACCATGACTAGTGTTTAAAAAACACTGGTTTCTAATAAAAACTTAAAAAAAAAATAACGACTTCCAGGCACTGAAAAGTAAAAAATAACTAAACGGGGGTTTTCATTTAGAATAGATACTTAATCAGATATTTTCGAAGTCGGTGTGCTTTGATTTGTATTGGCTGGCACCGACTTCGAAAATATCTGATTAAATATCTAAATGAAAACACCCGTTTAGTTATTTTTTACTTTTCAGTGCCTGGAAGTCGTTTTTTTTTTTTTAAGTTTTTATTTTTCCATTTTTAGTGTAGACGTATCATCAATACAAATGCCCAAACACCAGGTAATTGCTGTAAATCGTTGAGGAGTTCCCTCGACTGTCTTTCGGGTCCATCATCAGATCGACTCCAGACCTTCATTAAATAGTAGTACTTTAAAATACCTAATGAAAATGTTAACAAACGTACTAGTCGCCGCTACAATTTTCGAAAGTTCCCCTCGATTTCTCTGGGATCCCATCATCAGATCCTGGTTTCCTTATCATGGTACCACTCTTGGGATATCTCCTTTCCAACAAAAAAAGAATTATCAAAATCGGTTCATAAACGACGAAAAAATCCGCGAACAAATATAAAAAAAAAATATACGGTCGAATTGAGAACCTCCTCCTTTTTTGGAAGTCGGTTAGAAATGGCTGGGTATAATTCACCCATTAATTTAACAACAAAAATAATCTTGTATTATTCATGAGATTCACGAATATTAAAATCTCTCGAATAGTTTAGCATTTTTAAAATAATAATATTAATAAAATTGCTAACGATATAAAACACAAGTAGTTTATGCTACTCTTTTTCCAAATCCGCATTAGACGCTGCACATAATAACACCCAAATTAAAAATTACCGCTGACATTTAAGTCTAATTCAACCTGTCATAAGAAAGAAGAAAGTAATTAATAATTTGGTCAAAAATGACTTTTATGCAGATTCGGAATCAGCAAATAAATGTTACTTAATAGTCTTAGTCATAAACCTCTAAGTCTTATGAATCCGGAGATAACATAAGCATTTTAATCGTAACTTCGTCAAAACTAGTCGTAAGTTTGACGTAGTAGTAAGACAAAACTTCAAATATCTCGAAATCAACTTTGACGAAATTACGATCTTCTTTCTTATGATGGCAGAATTATAAACGTATTTAAAAAGACAAACGGTAATATTATTCAGAAAAGAAAATTATATTATTAGTATATTATTATATCTATGTACTTACTCAAAATATTTACAAGGCTAAATAATAACATGAAGTAATAATACAATAATTACTTTATACGACTATCGAAATACATATTTAATTTTCACATATTTTTTCTATACTAAGTTTATTAATTTACTAGCAACTCACCCTCGCTTCACTCGGGTTCGTCCCTAGGTATGTTTTAACGGTAAGTATAGAATAGACTATACATATATACATATAATATGTACAATGTACATACGTAGGTATAGAAAAGTAGGTAAGTATTATAACAAATAAAAATATATATATCCCTTACTTGAAAAATTATGGATTCAATACTTTTTGCGTGAAACGCGCTCATCGAGTTGACTAAGTTAGTTTTGTTATAGGTATAGATTAATAAATTAATAAATATGTTGGGGCATGAAACATACAGCACCATCTAGTTCCATGTTAAGCTACGAGGCCTGTGTTATGGATACCAGATAGTTGACACACTACACATATTATATAACTTTAAATACATACATATTATAAATATAAACACCCATGACTGGAGTGCAAACATTCGTGCTCATCACACTAATGAATGCCCCCAACGGGACTTGAACCCGCTACCGCTAACACAGCAAGTAGGGTCACTACAAACTGAGCCAAACGTGTCGTCGCATAAGTAAAGGTATTGCGAGTGTACCTTAAGAGATAGACATATACTATTCAGGACTTTTCTGTAGGCCTTTTTATGACCTACAATTTTTTAGTACATTGTTTTGATGTATGTCTTAAGGTTTAGTAAGCGGAAGGTTTCTAAGGAGGGCCGTGTGAACTTGGCACCTATGAATCTTTTTTTAGATTTATTTGAAAGATTTCGGTTAGTAGTGAATAGTAGTGAAGCTAACTTTGTTTGTAGAGGCGTTCGTAGAGGCTAGTAGTGGAAGAATCTTCAAGAGTGGAACAGAAGTTGAAACATAAATGAAAACATTTACAAAGATTTCATGAGCTCAATTTACACGGGCCCCAGCAATAGCCAAGTTAGCTAAATCGAATTTTAAAAACGTAATTTTTAGATTCTATTTTACATTTATCTTGACAAATTTATCTTGAAAAATTATTTATATTACGTAAATAATTAATTGACGGGTTTTATTACACTCCTACAATATCTCAATATTTTTTTGGATTTTTAAGACTAAAACACCCGTTTACTATTAACATGTACAAATCCCAAAAATCTTATTATCGTTATTATATTAAAGCGGTTGTTTGCTATTCCACAATTGTTAATGTATAGGCTTATGATATCGCTATTCAGGCGTCAATAAAGCAAGATACAGAAAAAGGGTGGTAGATACGGTGTCCAATGTTTATGCACAGTCTGTCGGACAACAATCAATATCAGTACCTGATATAAGTGAAGAGGTATAACAAAATTCGTTAAAAACAAGTAAACATTTATTAAACGGACCTATTAATACGAAAAGCGAATAACATATTTTCATACTGACAAAGGAGGTTTTTGATATTTCTAGAAATTGTTTTGTATTTTAACTTATTATTTTGTGGCTTGCGTTGGAAAAATGAATCAGATTATAGGTGTTCTTTTTGTTTTTAATGGTTAAAACATAATTTAGCTTAGATACCATAAAAGTATACGAGTATATAATACATAGAGTAGAGTAGTTACACGATGTATCGATTGACAACAAATAAATGGATCATAAGTTTGAGACAGCTCTATAAAAATGTACATTGATGTCTTATGAAATAAATAAGATATTATAGGTTTTATGCAATATCACAAAATCTAATTATACTCCCCTTGGCCGATACTATTTAGTCTAAGATTTTAATTAGACATTAAATTTTTTTGTGTGTAAATTATTTACGCATGTAAGTAGTTATAATCTTTGTTGTTTTTTAGAGCATTGACACAAAAGCTTGGTTTTTTAATTATTTTATTCGTATCTTTCTCAACAAACCCTTTCATTTGATATGTAACATATCGTGGGGGTGTATAAAAATACAATAGTCCGCCAACTTTGCGAGTTCGCCATATTGGCTTTAGAATGACGTCACTTTCGCTTATCAAGCCCTTTCATTTGATACCCATATCATAGGGGTTATTGTGGAAATTATAAATCGCCATTTTGCTGCAGCCGCCATATTGGATTTACAATGACGTCACTTTGCTTTATATTTTATTTCGCTTATCAAGCCCTTTCATTTCATGCCCTTTAACGGGTCACTATGGAAATGATAAATCACCTTTTAGTGACGTCCGCCAAGTTCATTTAAAAATGGCAGCATTTAGGTAATCGTGCAGTCACGAGAACCAAACGTGTGTGCCAAATTTCAGCTCAATCGGACTGGGACGGTGTTTGGGAAGTGGGTCAAATAACTTGCAAGATTTGATTACGGACGGACAGCGGGACAGGTGAAACTAAGTAAAAGCTTGTAATGATTTTTATTTTTATCGATAAAAAACACGTTGTGTATATAGAAAAATCTAAATAAATATCTAGAATATAGACATCACTTCACACTATAATATACTAAAGGGAGATTTAACGACTAACTTCAAACCGGCTGAATAATGTAGATGTTTTTAAACAGAAAGGAGTCGCGTAATTATGGATCCTGCTGTTCATGCCAAAAAAAAACGAATTTTTCATGACAATAAAAATATTATTCTATTACGTATACAAAAATATAAAAAGTATATATTATAAAAATAAAAAAAACCGACGAGAAAGATGAAAACAAATTGACGAAGGAATACAGTATGAATAGATATAGAAATATATGAATAGATAAAGGAATACGTATGAATCATCAAAATCAGGCCACGCGTTTGATCTCTAGAAAGCCACTTTCCTATGTGGCATTCTAGATACCCACGGACACTAGAGACAAACACATTACCCTCCTTTGCATCCCAAAGTCGGGTAAAAAAGATTAATGAAACAGGCCACATAGAACAAACCTATTACAGAGACTATTGAATTCAAGTAAATTCATAATATGCCAACAAAATCACTTCAGCTTTTCAGATCATTTTTTTTTTCGTTTCATCGTTTACATTATTACAATAATAAATGATTGACTAATAATCTTTTAGCAACTTACTTTAAGTTCCGTACCTGTATATTATATTATAGTATGTAACAATAATTCGAATCAAGCGCATTTTAACCTCTATTTATAGTAATTTCTCGCTGTGAGATAGCTACGAATTCGCATGAACAGGGTCATTGCAACAGTAAAAGTACATCTGTTTACAGAAAGAAAAGCAACTTTTATCTCTATTAGGCAAAAACATTTTTTGTTGTTATTGGTATCTTTCTCAACTTATATCAGTGATATGATAAATGGTTGTGATTATTTGGATATATTAGGTCTACCTATGAAATTGCCGTTTAATATACAGAAAGTTAGTCATTATTTTATTAATATTTTTTATTTTTATCAATCAAAATATGCATTCATGCTATCGACGCATTTCTGCCAGAGCAGTGGTAATTTTTCAATGCCCTTCTTGAAGAAGCCAGGTGTACGGGAAGCAACAAACTCCTAAAAGGATTCTTTTTTATTGCTTCTCGGGTATTGAATTTTTTGACTGCCAAGAAGTTGTAAAAATTTTGGAAAAAGTAGAAGTCTGTCGGCGCAAAGTCTGGTGAGTACGATGGATGACGCAAAATTTCCAACTCTAGCTTTCTTGCAGCTTAGAGACCGTCTGTTGTGCTCTATGAGGTCGAGCGTTGTCGTGTAGGAGAAGCGGGGACTAACGATTAACCAAGCCTGGTCGGAGATTTGTGAGCTTTCCCATCATTGTGTCCAGTTCATTACAGTACACATTTGCAATAATGCTGGTGCATTTAGTAAGATGTGATGAATTATACCGGCACTCAACCATCAGTGATCATGACCTTTTTAGGGGTAAGTTTTCGTTTGGAGCATTGCCTAGGTGCTGAACCAGGGTCTAACCAACATGATGACCGTTTACGATTATCAAAAAAAAACCATTTTTCATCGCAAGTGACAACGGTTCAAAATTCCTACGTTTGTGTGTCTGTTAAGCATCGCAAGATACACCTGTACGCGTTGGTCGCGCTGGCGATCGTTTAGTTCGTGCAGCACCCACTTAACAAGCTTTTTACCTTGACAATTTGTCGCTAATGGACCAATATTGTTTAGACGCTAACGTTGAAAGCAACTGCTAAGCCGTAGATTGAGTATCGTCAGCTTCCACTATCGCCTTTAATTCGTCGTTGTGGATTTTAATTTGCGGGCGACCACGGGATTCATTTTTAACCGACTTCCAAAAAAAGGAGGAGGTTCTCAATTCGACCGTATATATGTTTTTTTTTTTTTTTATGTTTGTTCGGGCATTTTTTCGTCGTTTATGAACCGATTTTGATAATTCTTTTTTTGTTGGAAAGGAGATATCCCAAGAGTGGTACCATGATAAGGAAACCAGGATCTGATGATGGGATCCCAGAGAAATCGAGGGGAACTTTCGAAAATTGTAGCGGCGACTAGTGCGTTTGATAACATTTTCATTAGGTATTTTAAAGCACTACTATATAATGAAGGTCTGGAGTCGATCTGATGATGCATCCGAAAGATAGTCGAGGGAACTACTCAACGATTTACAGCAATTACCTGGTGTTTGGGCTTGATTAATTTGTATTGATGATACGTCTACACTAAAAATGGGAAAATAATAACTTTTTTAAAAAAAAAATAAAAACCGACTTCCAGGCACTGAAAAATAAAAAATAACTAAACGGGGGTTTTCATTTAGAATAGATACTTAATCAGATATTTTCGAAGTCGGTGCTAGCCAATACAAATCAAAGCACACCGACTTCGAAAATATCTGATTAAGTATCTATTCTAAATGAAAACCCCCGTTTAGTTATTTTTTATTTTTCAGTGCCTGGAAGTCGGTTTTTATTTTTTTTTTAAAAAGTTATTATTTAAATAAAATTTTCATGTCGCAAGCGTTTAAACCAATAACGAGTCTTGCGTTCGTTTGTAGCGTTCACTTCGTACAAGTCATTAATGTTGCGAGCCGTTTGTGCGTCATTGTTACCATAACGGAACTCGTGTTCCATAATTTCTCGTATTTTTATTGTGTCCATATTGATGAAAAAGATACAAATATAGTGAAAACAAAACACTAATCAATATATAAACAAATGACTGTATTTGAATTTATTACCGGTCAATTATAAATTGCGTTTCAAATGGCCAGTATTGTAAAACTCGGTGCTCGGTGGTAAAAAAAACTGCCTAGGTGTAGTGGCTAGCAAGTACGGATGCACATCGAGAAGTCCTGGGTTCTTCGATTTCTAGGTCAGGCCAAGTTTATCTATTAAGTCTTTTTGTTTAGTAAGTCTTAGTAACAGCCAGGAGTTGGGAAGTTGGCAGTGTTTCATCCCCGTGCCTAGAGCACGTAAAGCCGTCGGTCCTGCGTCTTAATCGTCACCGGTCGTTTCGAGTAGTCCATCATCCCACCGAAGTATGAGAGTGACAGGAATATAGAGTGCACTTTTGTCTGCGCGTACCTTGAGACTAGCCACCGTGGCCGAAGTCAGTCGGGAGGTTATTATTATTATAAAACGGCAACTTCATATGGACCTATTATTATAAAAGTAACCTATGTATGTGACCACAAATTCGTTGAATTATTTTATTACAAATACACTAAAAGCTATCAACTTTGAATGAATCCCTTTCAAAGTTCTATTCTTGGCGGCTAGCGATGCACTTTTCCCAATATTGATTCAATAATTGAAAGCATTTCTTCAGGAAGGGCCTTCAGCTTCATCTCTTTCAACATAATTTTTATTTTTGATACAAACCAGAAAACGCACAGTGTTAAATTCAGAGAGAACACCGGACACTCAGAATCATTTTTGCCAAAAACTCACAAATTAGAAGCTATTTATGCGTTGTAATGAAGAAGGAAGCCAATCAGGGCATTTTTTGGTCTCGTTCTCAGCATATATTCTCGCAAACGTAATGTGCAATAAGCTCTCCTAATATTCAAGTTTACAGTCGTTCGGATCATTTTTGCCACTCTTTGACTTTATGCTTTCAAGTGTGTTCATATTTTTCCGCTGTCGAGGTCGAAGGACGTTCCGTTTCCCGTTCTAAATCGATCCTATTACTTGTAAACAGTCTTCAGATTCACCATATTTAATCACGTACACCGATTTTAACTTTCCATGAGTTTCTTTAGTACTTTTTTGCAGCTTTAAACAATACTTTATTTAGATTTTAACAAGTTTTAGAAATCTATTATATCAATAGACTGATCTCAATGAAAAAGACTATTAAACGTATGACTTCAAACCGATGTCGCATCAGCAGTTTCCTAGTATAAAAATTATTCGCTTTTTTTTGATCACACCTCGAATTTAATAGCGAATATTGTCTTTCGATGACAGTGGTAGCCCAAGGATAACGTGCTCGGTTAGGAAACCGAGTAAGGTGGTTTCGAATCACTGCTCCCGCACGTTGGAATATTTTCACTTGCAAATCATATCGAATATAATTAACACTTGTCTTTTTAAATAAAATTACCTTTTCGGATTATTTCGCAAATTTATTTTGATTTTTGGTTCCCGACGTTTCGAATGCTTTACAGCAACCACGGTCACGGGCGAGACTAAGGTATCAGACGTCTCAAAGGCGTTATATTATACTGGTTACAGACAGTGCCTATCCACTAATTTTCAAAAATGATTAAAAAAATCAAAAATGGCACCAAATACCTTAGAATATTTGTTGATTTTAATTCAAAAAAATTTAAAATTTATTAATAAGAATTATAATTAAATATAGCAATATTATTTACTTAATTTTAGCGATCATTATTATAAATATTAATTTTTTTTTAAACTAATAAATTACTAATATTATTTAGTGTTGCTATTATTATATTATCTATAACCATAAAGAATATTAAAATTTTATGTAATTTTATATAATAAGATAGAATATTAAAATATATATGGACCATATTGAAAAAGGTTACAATACATACAAACACTTTTTGAATTCTTAATTTCACTCAAAGTTAAGCTGTTACAGCATGAAAATCTCTCACAAACATTTTTGTGTCGTTATTTAATATTAACATGTAGTAAGTTAAATAGTTGTTGTAAAAAATAACATAATTAGGAACATAACAACCTTGTCACGTAGAATGGAGAAGACACGATCATATTATTTTAAATTAGATAATATTATGTAAGAAAAGGGAGTAGATCCTTTGAAAATCTTTTTATTCCTACTCGCTAAACCGCTAGCAATCGTTATATCGAAAAAGTGATAAAGAAGATCATATTTTGTGTCTGGTGTGGGTTCAATTTAGAAATTGAAATTTTACCTTCTTCCTGTTGACCGATTGATTTGAAATGAGGTACATACTTTAGTTCTGATGACAATACAATTATGTGTAATCAGTATCATTGTTTATAATTATTATCAGAACTCTTAATAGTTAATACAAAGGTTGACGATAAAGAAGCAGTAGTTGTTGCTGTTTTAGTGTAATGATCTGTCGATGTTGATGTGACCTTATATCAAAATTCGAAGTGAACAACTTTAATAAGAATTATAATTAACTCGCTTTACATAGTACGTAAATTATTTTGGTTTACGTAATTTACGTAAATTACTAATATGAAATTTTTACACAAAATATAATATAGTTCGTAATAGTTAAGACTATACTCTCATAAAAACATCACTTTAATATATGTAGTATAAACCGACACACGAGTGATGCGGAGCCGCAAGGAGTAACACATTAACGAATTTTTCAATGTTATATGCAGCCTGCATCAGTGTGCGTTGGAACGTGCAGTTTACGTGTGTCCCGCTCAATGTTCTACGTTTACATGCGAAGTCGAAGTCGATGTCGAGGCGATGGTTTTTTTTTTTCATAAAATTCTTACATTTTTTTATTTTAACCCACGAAGCAAAAAGAGGAGAATTGTAAGTTTAACGTGTATATGTATTTGTGTGTCTATCTGTTTGTGAAATCATAGCGCCCAAACGGATAAACCGATTTTAATTAGGTTTTTTTAGAAAGGTGGTCGAGAGTGTTCTTATATTAGCTATAAATCGAGAACATCCATTCTGTTTGCAGGCTATCAGCTCTTTTCTAGAGAATAAAATGAAATGAACAACTTCCACAAATTTATTCGATTCGAAACTTGGTATTTCGTTACTTCAATGATATTGCAATAATATAGTAAGTAACCTAGGCCTAATGCTGCAGTGTCGCAGTGAACCTGCAAGATACCAAAACACTTTACTAAAAAACTGCAAAGATATCGGTGTTTAAGCTCATATAATATTATTTCATTATCCATATATGTATATAGCAAAAGTGATTCACTGATGTATCAACGCACAGGCCAAACCCTTAAGGTTAAAAAATTGACAATTCGCACACCTATTCTTCATTTGACGCAGGCATCCACAAAGGAAGGATTTTTTAAAATTTTCCCAAGGGGGTGAAATAGGGGATAAAAGTTTGTATGAAACTTTTTATTCCTTGGACATATTTTGAATTTCGTATCAATTGAGTACGGCAAAAAGAATGAGTTACGTATTACAGCGTTTTCAAAAATTCAACCCCTAAGAAGGTAAAATAGGGGATGAAAGTTTTAGATAAACGTATAGGCCAAACGCTTAGGGCTAGAAACTTAAAATTTCGCAAACGTATTCCTCTTATGACGTAGGCATCCACTAAGGAAGGACTTTTCAAAATTCAACTCACAAAGGGGTGAAGTAGGGGATAAAAGTTTGTATGCAACTTTTTATTCCTTGAACATTTGCACGAAATTTCGTATTTTTTGAAGTTTGATCGCGAGCCAAGCCGCAGATCCTGCTAGTTAAATATAATTTCATTGTTAATGATCATCTTGAAAAGTTAATTTTCATAATTGACATTTTTTATTAAGGTGTACATAACTATATATAATTTTTCTAAGAATATACATATATAAAAAATTTAGATTCTGTATAACAACCCATTTGGTTCCCCTTTAAGGTGCTTTTAACCTAGTTTTTTTTTTGTAAAGTGTTTAGGTAAAGACTTTATTAATAAGGTTACCACTGCAATATGCTTAATTAAATTATTTTCTTTATAGGATTAACTATTTATCATTTTGATTAACCATTGTTACCCAATAAATTACATAATAATAATGTGCAAACCAATAGATTGTGTGATACAATATTAGACTTTGCAATTTTTACAAAAAATACATATTAAAATGAAGTAAAGAGCATTTTATGATGTTCTTATATCGTATATAGGTACAGAATCCATATATTTAATTCTTTGAACAGCATTCATTGGTACTTTTTTCATGTTTATCTAGAGACATATCCCCTGATAATTTGTAATTGGTATGTTTTTCATATTAACTAGTGACTTACTCTCGCTTCGCTCAGGTGCATCCCTAGGTACGTTTTGAATAGATATGAATAATATTTATTGCGAGTGTATCTTAGGAGATAGACATATGCTATTGCTGACTTTTTAGTAGGTCTTTCTAAGACCTACAATTTTGTGGTACATTGTTTTGATATATCTTTTAAGGTTTAGCCAGCGTTAGCCAAATAAATTTCTAAGGACGACTCGATAGAACCAGTTACTGTATTTTCCTGTGGGAATGAAAGATTTTCCTGTAGTAAAAAATCCTAAATGTTGACCTGAGTAATAAGTTATCACTACACAAAATTTAGTCAAAATCAGTCAGTACTTTTATGTGAAACACGAACACAAACATACATACAGACAGACAAAAATTTAACAACAGTTGTTTTGAGGTTTATATATTGTACACAATACGTTACAGTCCATTGTTTTAAAAATATATAGCAGCAGCAAAATAATATATTGCCCCACTACTATTGTGCAATGTCGCGCTCCAAAAGCAACATGGGTGCGAAGGCGGAGACCGGTGTCAGGTCGTCAACCTTTTCAGAAAAAATAATGTATTGATTTTTGTATTACCTTTACATTTTAAACGTAAATATAATTGAACTACTACTACTACTGATACTACTAATGCAATGGCAAAGTGTATAAATTATATATATAAATATTATATATATAAATAATTGCATTATATATACTAAGTCTACATTCTAGTGAAATTAAATTCTCTTTATATTTATTGGATTATTGAAAATATATAATTACAATGCTTACTAAAAATGTACGCATAAATAATTAACCTATATGATCATTCTCCTTTAATTGTACATGTTTATCTTTAAAAACCTACCAAACTAAAACAGTATCCAGGATAAGAAAATAAGCTAGAATTTAAATAGAAAATGTTATCTTAATAAAAAATAAGGATACCTTTGCTAAAAATATTCTGTCAAAAAGATTATATAACAAGCGTTACTAACGGAGTAAGTATGTAAATAGTAAATATACATACACACTTATTAAATGTTCGTAATACGAAAATATATTTTTTATTTACAACGTTATAAAACGGTCCAGTATATAGTCTATCTGCACTCGTATTTAACTCGCTACTTACCAACGATCGACACACCTTACAGCTCTGTTCGCCTTGGATAAATGTAGTGGCGCCCAGCGCTGCGAGAAGTGCGGCAACGTCGCATGTTTTGTACGTATCGGGCCAATTCGGCGATGCGTACCTAGAGATAGTCGTCATTACGTGTTT
Source organism: Argynnis bischoffii washingtonia (assembly GCA_033884665.1). Classification (NCBI taxonomy): domain Eukaryota; kingdom Metazoa; phylum Arthropoda; class Insecta; order Lepidoptera; family Nymphalidae; genus Argynnis; species Argynnis bischoffii. The sequence continues at coordinate 8,115,734 of CM066624.1, read as the reverse complement.
TACATTAATGTTTATATATAGTCTTACTATATTGAACATAAATTCACCGCAAGCACTCGTAAAGTTTAGAAAATATTTAACATTATAGTGTTCTATATTGATTTTAACCTTTTTAATGTATATATTTATAAAGTTTTGAAGATAAGAACAAATATAGGTTTATACTTTATACAAATAAATACTTGTGTAAACCTTTTTTATATGCATATAAATCTGCGCTTCTTAACAAGTTGAAGGGTGTAGGGTTTTTCGAACATATATAAATAAGTAACTGTATAATGTATTGTGTACATAAAATGTTCATATGAAAATCTTACGTGTAAAAAGTACCTACAGGTGTATAAATTATTAATTCCCATCCTTGTATATTTTATATACTACATTAATTCTGCTGTCCCATCTCTGCACCTCCGTTTTGACTTTACGAATATTCACTCAGTAGATATAACGAAAGCTATTTAATAAGGTAATAAATGTGGTGTGTATATGATTTAGCCCTCTCTAGTTTTTATATGTATTGTATCTGATAGTTTTAAACGTGGAATTTAAACTTTCATCCTCTGTTCCTATGCGCATAGATAGTTTTATTATATTTCATTTTCTTAATAGGAAGCTTGCATTATTATTACTCACTTCAACCTTAGTAAATGAGCGAAATAAGAATATCATCGCCATGGTTTATATTATAATTTTCATGTTAAAAGCTACCGTATTATTAATATATGTCATACTAGTTAAATATCAACACTTACGAATATGATATTAGTATTATAAAAATCGAAAAGGTTTATTAATTGCATCATGCAAGTAATTATAGTTAATGTATGTTGCGTTGCATATATTAATTATTGTAAAGAATTTCATGTAATGGAAGGCGAATGTTATAACGTTATTATGCAACTTTCGCGTGGTGACAGTGAGGGCACCACCCCGTGCAGTATGGCCCGGCCCCACCCGCGGTCCTGCTCTATCGACCTGCGCAAGCAACCCGGGCCGCCGCAGGCTTGCCGACCGATCCGACCGGATTGAACCCCAATCCCCTCACCCCTGTAGCGCGCTGGCGGCGCTAGCCCGTTTTATACAATCGACTTTTGGGCGCCGCAATGAAAATTATCTATAAACAAAAATTAAAAATTTAATTGCAAATAATTGTTGTTGCATCTAATTAGTTATATTAACCCATTAGAGGTCACTGTACTTAATTGGATACAGTTATATTTCTAAGCCTAGAAATTTCAAACAATTGATGTTTTTTTGTCGTTTTATTCACTATATTATTACACTATTCAAAGTTATAGATAAATATTTTTCGTAAAATTTGATATTGTTTTTAATAAAAACATCGTGTAAAGTTGTGTCACGAAAATACTGTGCAGGTGAGTTTTTTTTTATAAAAATAATTAAATAATGACTCATTAAAAATTAGTGTTTTCATTACATTAGTACAAAACATAAGTCAATGTAAGTTTTAAACAACATAAATATGTTGGGACATTAACACACAGCACCATCTAGTATCCATGGTAAGCTACGAGGCTTGTGTTATGGATACCAGATAGTTGATACACTACACATATATAACTTTAAATACATACATATTATAAAAAAATGAGACTAAAAATATCCACGGACTAACATAAAATATAATATTAAAAAAAAGATTGTCCTTATAACTCTACAGGTTTGACTGGTTGGTTTGATAAGTCTTTACAATGGCAATAAACTAGAATACCATTGAACTACTAAGGGCTGACGAGTGATGATGGCTTGGAACGATACTCCCATGGATGAAGTCATGTTTCGCCGTCCCATATTACCTACGCTAAGTTTTGGTTTAATTTGGTTGAAAGATTATTTCAAGATAGAATTAGACATTATCCTACAAAACTAATAATACATACTATCCTCTTATCCTCTTAAAATGAAAACACAGCTGCGGTGTGTTTTTGTATCATCCAAGAGTATTTTACAAATGTAAATGTGCTATAGTTACTTTGTTTTGAAAAAGCGTTTTGTGAAAATTGTCATACATAGGCGGTCAGTGTACTCATTTGAGTACACCCCTGTAATTTCCTGAAAACGTGTTTTTTTTTTAATTTTTTCTTTAATTTTATAATTATTCGTTTTTATTTTAATAAGAATATAAACAAAGTTTACAAAAGTTATTAGTACTTTTCGTTTGACCTCTAATGGGTTATCAAGTATAGGTTTTTAAAGTCATTTTCTGGTAATTTGCAAACAAACAATGATAATATAAAAGCGAAATACCACTCTAACTGAATAAATAATGCGCGAAATATCTGAATTAACTGCTAAGTAAGTTAGGATTATGAATTAAGAAATTGCTCAATAAGCTACAAGCTAATTATTGCTAAATACAATGAAAAAAAATTGCAACTTCGTGTGCGTAGGGCAAAAAACATAGATGTTCATGTTTAGTTCTGCCTGAATTTTGATTCATTTAATTTTACATCGTTTCTGAAGCTGCTTCAAATGATTAAATATAAATTTAATGACGTATAGTACATTCGCGTGTGATTTAAATTTATTTATTTCTTCTCAATTTACTTTTTAGATGTTCCGAAATCTTGTGTTATGGATCTTGAAGATTATATCTTCTTCCATACAAGTTTTTTTTTCAAATAAGTAAGCATAAGTAGTCACCTGTCTCTGTCAAAAATATAAGTTCAATCCCGAAATTAGTTCAGCGATTTAACCATGAAAAAGTAACTATGGTGTAGAACTTAGAATACACTTTTGTAGATATTTTATAATATTAAACAAGGTCTTCTTCTGCCTGGCATTTATTAATCCCGACTATTGCCAGGGTCTGCCTTCCTGGTAAGCCTCCTCCACTTTGCACGGTCTTTCGCGTCATCCTGTGTAAGTCCATTGGCTCTCATATCCTGCTTCACGACATCCAGCCATCGCTTTCTTGGGCGCCCGGGAGGTCTTGTTCCGGGGACAATATATCATGGCACTTCCTTACAACATAGTCCTCAGACCTACGCGCGACATGACCATACCACCTCAGACGACGCTCTTGGAGCTTATCCTCTACGTCACGGACCCCGAGACTGCCCCGGATGAACGTGTTGCGTATGCGGTCAGCCCGCGTTACGCTGCACATCCAACTCAGCATCTTCATCTCCGTGACGTGAAGCTCCTGAGTGTGCCGAGATAGCGCTGGCCAGCACTCGCTTCCGTATAGAAGGACCGATCGGATGATGCTCTTGTATATCTGTCCCTTGAGCTTGGGCGGTATTCTGCGATCGCAGACCACACCTGTGACCTCCCGCCATTTGGCCCAAGCAGCTTTTATACGGGCTTGAACGTCGTGATCGATGCTTCCGGACTCGTGCAGGACGGATCCAAGGTACCTGAACTTCTCCGACTTAACGGCTGGTTCAAGCCCTATTTGGATGGTGCTAGAGTCCGGACTCCCGCAAGCCATGTACTCGGTCTTCGCCACATTTAGTTTAAGACCGCCGTTCTCAAGCGTACCCTTCCACAGGTTCACTCTACGCTCCAGCTCTAGACGGTTCTCATCAACGAGCGCTATGTCATCGGCATACATCATCAAACATGGAGGCTGGTCCTGGATGCATGTCGAGACAACATCTAGTACAACGTTGAATAAGAATGGGCTAAGAGCGGAGCCCTGGTGGACCCCTACAGTGATTGGAAAGGGCTCGGTATCGCCAACAGCGGTTCTAACCACGGAAGCGGAATTGCGGTACATGTCTCTGATAATGTCAATATAGGTCTCAGGCACGCCTTTGAATCGCAATGCCCACCAGATGCATCGACGAGGCACACAGTCCAAGGCCTTCTGCAGGTCCAAGAATGCCAAATGCAGAGTTCTCCTTTTCTCCCTGTAAGCCTCAAAGTTCTGAGGGCAAAAATAGCGTCCATGGTGCCCGATCCTGGCTGGAACCCATATTGACACTCAGAGACAAAACACTCTAGGCGGAGCCTGAGGTCGATCACGCGTTCGAAGAGCTTCATGGTGTGACACATGATTTTGATCCCTCTATAACTACCGCAATCTTGAACACTGCCTCTGCCTTTGTATAAAGGGGTTATAAAGCTAAAGCGCCACTGGTTTGGCATCTTTCCAGTGTTCAAGATGTAGTTAAAGAGATCAGTAAGCATGAGCACACCAAGAGAGCCTAACGATTTCCACGCCTCGATCGGTATGTCGTCAGGTCCCACCGCTTCTCGGTTCTTCATGCGGCGGAGACAATCCCGAGTTTCGTCAGATGTTATTGGGGCAACAAGTCCGAGGTTAGGGGGCGGTTCGGGTGGAAGACTATATGGGTGCTGATTGTTCAGCAGCTCCCGGAAGTAGTCTTTCCATCTCTCCTTCACAGAGGCATGGTTACAAAGCAGCGTGCCCTGGGAGTCCCTGACGCAAAGACATTTTGTGATATCTTGCTTCGCTTTATCCCGGGCACGTACTAGCTTGTATATGAGCTTTTGCCCCTCCGCAGTTTCTAGCTTATCATATAATGGTGATAAGCTATCACTGCGGGCTCTGGCTACAGCTCTCTTGCTGGCACGTTTGGCTGCATTGTTCTCTCCTCTACCTTCAGAAGAGTTGGTTTGCTGCCACTCTTTAAACGCAGTCTTCTTTTCTCGAATCGCCCCCTGTACTTGGTCATTCCACCACCATGTCTCCTTGTCGATGACTCGTCCTCCCTTAGAAACGCCAAGAACTCGCCTTCCCGCCGCGGTAATTAAGCAAGGTCTTACTTAACATTATAAAATATTTACAAATACACAAATAATTTTCCTTTATGAACAAAGAAAGCAAACATACTAATAATTGACACGGATGCTTATTTAGTCGGAAAAATACTTATTACTAAATTTAAAACATGTGTGGCTGGTTATAGTCTGGTGAAAGTACTTGTAAATTTTTAAGGTCATTGAACTGCTTATCGCTATAAATCGGTGGAGATTTGCTTTGAATTATTTTTGTTTTTTTATGAAACATATTTTGTTAATGTAATGGTAAAAAGAATAAATTTATATGTCATTCTAAAACGTTATTAGGTCTATATTGAAATATTATTATTTTATATACTCTACAGAGAAGTAGCTACTATTAAAATGTATACATTTGTCGATCGACATAACTGTATCTTGTCCGTTTTACTCTTAACATGAGAATGAACGGCATCGACTTTGCACCAATGATTCATTGCTGCAAATATATAGATCATGGTAAAAACCGTATCTACATTAAATAATATTTCAATTGACAACATATTTTTTTAGTTTGTTAATTTTATTCCATTTTTTAATAAACAGATTTCATTTCAAAATAAAACTATCTTTTCGGATTATTTCGCGAATTTATTATGATTTTTGGTTCCCGACGTTTCGAACTACATATAAAACAAATATATTACTTAAATAAATAATTGATATTTAAAAAATGTTTAATAAATCTTTTTTATGGTCACAGATAATATAATAATAGCAACACTAAATAAGATTAGTAATTAATTAAGAAAAATTGTAATATTTATTATAATAGCTAAAATGAAGTAAATAATATTGCTATAATTAATTATAATACTTATTAAAAACATTAAAAATTTTTAAAATGTTTAGAATTAAAATCAACTAAGTAATATTGTAAGGTACTTTGATGCCACTTTTTTGAATTTTTAAAATCATTTTTGTAAAATAGTAGGTAGGCTGTCTGTAACAACTGTATAATGCCATTGAGACATCTAACACCTTAGTCTCTCCCGTGACCATGATTGCTGTAAAGCAATCGAAACGTCGGGAACCAAAAATCATAATAAATTCGCGAAATAATCCGAAAAGATAAGTTTTATTTTGAAATGTCAAATATTCGCGTAAATCTAAGAAAGTATTATGTGAAACAGATTTCACTCAAACATGGAAAATGTTAAAAGAAACTAAACCCTGCATGCTATAATTATAAGCTTAAATTGATACATTTTCTAATGCATTGAATATTATTAAATAATTAACGTATAGTAATGAATTACTTATTAAAACTTATAAATATACAAGAAAACGCGTACTCACTAGTCTGTATGTAGTCAGCATAACAAAGTAAAGTAGTTATTCCGAAAGTAGACTGACGTCATTGAGCCGGTATCTGCCCTTCCCCCCCACCCTCACACCCTCGCATCCTGCTGTTCGGTTCGCTTCGCGCTATCATCGTCTCACCACTACTAGTGCCTATGCCTTTATACACAGACGCAGCGTGTTGGTTTCACACGGAAACGGGCACAGCGGGCGCGGCCATGTTGTAAGAGTAAACTTGGCAACGTCGCACTAGACATCGACCGATTTAATCACTCTGCCTCTGTTAAGTTTCTCGTTATCTATACATTTTACGTATTATTTATGAAAAATAATGTTGTATGACATAAAATTTATAGTAAAGACACCTACTTATTTCACCTATATTCAAAAATGTAAATGGATTTTTTATGATCTGCAATACAAAATTACGGTTTATATATAACATTTTGTTCGTTATTACTTATAGTATTGTCAATTGTGTAGTAAATTCTAATTGAATGCTTGCTAAATACGACAAAATGTCTAAAATTATTCTTATTTATTTATAAATAAATGCCGTCACAATTAATAATAATATATTAGAGGTCTTTGTGGTATTATAATTTATTTTAAATAGAAAGTTAATTTATACAAAATAGTCATTGTTTAATTTGGATATAATGTTAATTACATGCTATATTAGTATCTTGCCACTGATTCACGCTCTATATTTATATTGCCACAACAAAGATAAAAAAACTTCATTTAGAGACAAACGACGAATGACGAGCTATAAAGAAGAAATATAATGAAATATGTAGTAAAGCAAGTCTAACGAAGTGGCAACAGCGCTTGTTGTTCGATATCGCGTTCGGTGTGGCAACAGCGCATTTTTTGTAGTTTCGCCGCGTCATGACGACGCGCGCTGCTCGCTGCGGCGCGGTCGCGTTGAGCGAGGGCGCCCGGTTAGACGTGTTCATATCAATTATGGCGTCTCCGTGCTGTATAATTTTCTTTATTGTGTTTTATGTTAAACTTGTTTAATAATACATATAAAATTTAAAAGGACATATATAGATTGTTGACAGCGTATAGCCATCTTTATTGAATTTTCAATTTAGGTTGCAATACGAAACATGGTCATGTACATACGTATTCGTATACGTATTATATTTGTGCGCATAATACTTTTAGAGTACACTGTCTTATAATAAAATCCCCTTCAAAACTTCGAATAAATTTAAATAAAATTAGTTTCGATGACTTAGTTATTTAACTAGTTGTATTTTATATATATTTTCTTCAGTTATATAAGTTTTGGCAAAATCATTCTGGTAAAATTAAATAAACCCCTAATTTTTATCTACTTTAACCTTGTTACATCTTTATTGCAAAGATAAAGATTTAATGTAAAATAACTATTATTGAATATACGAAATTTAAATGAAACTATGTTTTTGGACTTTTTTGCGGTTTATACTTTTGTTCCCGACGTTTCCAATGGTTTAGTTTCTAACCTTAGTCTCTGTCGTAACCATGTATACCGTATTTGTATGCAAGTTGCATGAAAATGATTCGAAACGTCGGGAACAAAAATATAAAACAAAACCATGACAAAATCCGAAGAGATAGCTTCATTTAAAAAAAATCGCTTAAAATTTGCAAAATCGGTTCTAACAATAAGGTACTTGTATTTCTAATAATATCACAAAATTATGAATTACATAATAACTTTGTACAATAGTCTGTTTTGTAATTTGTAAGTTAAAAAATTGTAAGGAACATTGTGATTAAACTGAATCATTTGTCTTTCTAGGCAGACATACATAGGTACAAGATATGTATTTTAGATTGAGACTGACATTTTGTTGAAAATATTTAAACTATAGTTACTTAGGTTTTAAAAATAGTAAAAACATATAGAGCAAAAAACTTTGTTGGTTTAGAATAATTTTAAATATTACTTATATCGAACAAATCAATTTTATTTTCATTGATTTCTACACTATTAATATCCAAAACTTCTTATTTTAAATACTATTTTAAGCTACAACTTGTAAATGATAAAATCTTAACAAAATAATATTTCAAGGACAAGTATTATTATAATTATGTTGAAGGATAGAGAAGTTATAGGTTAAAATTTTAAGGTTTAAAATTACAACACTCCCGTATGTAGAATACGACATTTGTTGTTTTTTCGATACTTTCAATCCTTCTGATACAGTCCGATGCTATTTATGAGTCAGATCCGTCACCTAATAGATTAAATTTAACGTTTGAAAAGTTTTGAGGGCACTAGGTTGTTCTGGGTTCGGTCGAATCGACTCTGCCACAAATAAAAAGTTATTAAAATCGAAATTTAATAGTAGGTATACTTAATGTGTAAAATAGTCAAAATTTTAAGTTGCAAAGAGAGAAATCGAAGTTTTGTCGGGACATGCGACTTAGATGTCAAATGTAACCTTATATTAAGCTATCTTAGAATGTACTTAATAAACCGACACCTTGACGTCTTAGATATTCTTAAATATTGAGTTAATCAGGCAAACAATATTTTTAGAAGGTCATTGATATCGATGTTATAACACTAACTTACTAATTTTCGTTTTATATTTTGTAACCTCGTAATTCTTATTTATCTTTATTTTTAAAATTTTTAGGAATGTTTGTTTCCCACAGAGTTTTGTATGTGAGGAAAATGTTTGTCTTGATGATAAAAGACGAACATCCTCAGTTATTGTATAATTTTTATCACAGTTTCAGTGAATGCTATAAATAGCAAATTGTAATGTGCCTTTCATGTGTTTTGATATTACCGCTTAGTGTTGTGATCCAGACGAGACTAGAAAGACTAGAGAAAAGCTCTCCGAGATTTGAACTAAAATACTCTTAATGTTTATTATGAATTGTCGAAAATGAAAATATTTGTATAAATCAATTTGATCTTTTTGAGAGTATGTGCTATAAAAGATCTTCAACGAAGTTATGTTTTGTCTTAATGCCAAAATTGTTATGATTAATAAATTAAAGCAATCGAAACGTCGGGAACCAAAAATCAAATCCGCGAAAAAATCCGAAAGGATAGTTTTATTTAAAAATCTATACTTAATATTATAAAGCTGAAGAGTTTGTTTGGTTGAACGCGTTAATCTCAGGAACTACTATTCCGATTTTTTAAATTTTTTTTTGCATTAGATAGCCAGTTAAATGAGGAAGGCTATAGGCTATATACCATCTCGGAAAAATGTACGGTTCCAGTGGGATAGATTAGTTTTTGTCTAGGGACGAGCCCGAAGCGAAGCGAGGGTGAGTCGCTAGTAAATGAATAATTTGATAATGAATTCGTACTATTAAAGTCGAATTTCTCAGATCAGAACTGGGACTTAACCATTTATCTTTAATGGCATTGCCCTTGTGGTGAATCTTTATCTTGTTTTCTTGTTTTTAATTTAAAAAATATTTTAAATAATTTTACCATATAGCTCTAGCTAGCATACACTAGCTATATGGTAGTTTTACTTTAAAATGGTTTTTTTATAATCTTAATAATGAAAAGGACGGCATAATTTTCACTTAAAATGTAATTTCATCGGGAAAATATTAAATAAATGGCGAATTAATGTATTATTTAAATATAAATTAAATTATTTCTAGGGTCATTACATTAAGCCATAAGAAAACATATTGGTTCGTTTTTAATTGACAATGTCATAATATGACTTCATTACTAGGAGCGATTGGCGTGGTTCTAAAATGGTTTAATCTCTTTCAGCTATGGCCGAGTCCAGAATGTCAAGTTATTGGGACGAATGGAGAGCGCAAGTGCAAATACGAATGGAGGTGCTAATAGCGGTGTTTGTGCCACGGTTGCATTTATGGACATCAAGTCTGCATCAAAGGCACACAACGTGGAGCACGTGCTGGACGAAAGAACACTTACCACTGAGTATTACGAGCCAGCCGCAATACCATCGTCCGCGGGTGCGCCTTCTGCTGGCTCATCACCTGCCGGCTCCGGTTACTCAGGTTCTTCATCCTCCGTGAATTCTGCACCTGCTCCCGTCTCCACTTCGCGTTATCACCTCTCGTAAGTAAATTCTTTAGCTATAAATCATCTTGTTGATATCATTATTACTAAAATGAATATAATATTGTTTAACTTACCTCCAAGTTATTAAATAAAACAACTATGTAGATATGTTTTAATTTTACGGAAAGTAAAAATAATTACGAAGTCAAGATGTGAAGGAAGATCGCAATTAATTGTCACGATTAATGGTTAAGTACTAAATAATAGCAAAGGAAGTCAAACATCATTCATTTTAAGATTTAGTTTAGTAGGTTGTATACCATATATTTTATATTATTTATTTTTGTGAAACAGCTTCATTTGCATTTTTTTTTATATTTTAACTATAAGGTTTAAAAAATATTGGTTAACTTCCAAATATCTTTTTTCACCACAGAAAGGTTAGATAAATTTTATATTGTAAATGTTAGTACATTTAAAACAATTTAAAACTATTTGATCGTGTTTAGGTAACACGAAAGATGTATTTAACTACATATTTCGTAGTAGTATATTTTTTATATGTGAAGTAATTCGGTTATAATATTGTTTTGAAACTTGAAGATTTGGATTAAGTATAATGCGTACATGGATATATGTATTTTTTATGAAATGCATAATAATGATATCAGCACATGGTTTACATTCTTCTGCTGCTGCGACGATCCTTTTGACGGTATTTGTCGCTCGATGTTACCCGTGCCGTTTATGTCAACCAAAGTGGCTAAACCTTACAATGTAATAATATTGGAAATATCTCAGAATTTGCTTGAGCTTGCAATTTTGTGGTTCTAAAGTAATAATATTATTATGTAAGCATGTCTTCGTCATTAGTCAAAGCACAAAATATGGATGCCGCCGCCGCCGTGACAGTGTATCGTGCTAGCATCTCTTACGGATTGCAGTGACTTATTTGGATTGCAGTGGGGAAAAACCCGATAAAGTGTTTTAGTGCAGTGACAATGGTGTGTTAGTGCATTGTAGATATGTGCTATAAGGAGTGCAGTGTAATCAAATTTATTCTGCGGCATTGTGAAGATGAATATGTGATTCACTGTGGCTGGCGGCGGATCCAATCTATGAATATATGTATGCACCTTGTTATTAACGCTATGTTATCAATTTCTGTGTTCCTACATGTTTAACACATTTAACAACATGTCTTACTAAAGGCTTTTTTATTTAACTTATATATTATAATCATGAGTGGATGTTCATAAGTCGTGTGTTTGCGGTGCAATTTATTATAAGTAGTCTATTACTTTTTATTAAGGTACAGTGAATTTTGGCGATGGATAGCAATCAAAACATTTTCAACGTTCATGGATATGACCTTATTTTTGCTTGTGGTACCTTGACCTTGTACTGCTTTAACTATGTATTAAATTCTGCTAAAGAATTTATTTTCATAACGGTAAAAGCCAACGTTTTTTTATATTCCCAACACAGTTACTAAGTCTTCCACAATAAAGCTACTTTTTATTATTAGAAATGCTTTTTTAGATAATAAATACTATAACTTAATTTACTAACAAGTAAAAAATATATACAGATTATGTATACAAGATATATTTTTTTATTCGATACGCTTGAAAGTTTTAAATAATTGAAAAAAGTATGTATTTATTGAAACCAAATGATCGATGAAAGATCGTTTTAAGAATTTTAATTTTTTTAACAATTCTATACATTAACTTGAGTCTTTTTTCTGTAATCTTACTTAAAAATATCGGGAATTATATTTAAAAATAAAATTAAATCAATAAATAGATGATTAAATACTTCTGTGGGAGAGTTTTAGGTTTCCGCAGCTAAAGGGCCAAAATGGCACCCATTATATAATTTTGTAATTTCTGATCTGTCTCGGGCATTTACTTCGGAGATATTTGTGTGTATATAACTAAAATTTGGACGCCGCGATTAATTTGCTAGAGCCCAGATAATTCCGTGATTAAATAACAAAAAGTAAAAAAAATGGGGTAGCCCTTTATTAATGTGACTTTAATTAAAAAATATCTTTATATAAATGAGATGGATGTTTCTAAGCGACTTTTTTAGTTTTGCAAATAGGGCTGAGTTAATTTTATATTCTTCTAAAGTTATAAACTTTGTACCACTTCTAACTTTAAAACTTTGAATGAATGAGATGTATTATATATAGAAGATGAAGTCCCATGCTTAGTTTACCGACAGGTTTTGTGTGTTCTAGAGTACTATGAAATACAAACCTATTAATATTATCAAAAAAATCCATATTATAAATGCGTAAATGTCAAATGTCACTTTTCACCTAACAAATAATGTAAGTTAAAGGATAATATTAATTTAATGCTTGATGAAACGGACCGTTAGGTACGCAAGTTAGACTCACATTTTTTCAATTTTCTATATGCACTTATGGATTGTACTTTTAAAATTTCTTGAAAAACTCACATAATTTGACCAAAAATACAATCGATAGTTTAATAGTTAAGTCCATATCCTAGGGAAAGAGAAGTATATAAATGATGAATATGAGCTGAATTTCTTTGGCAAGATCTTCTCAGGTTAAAGACCGAGACTTTTTCATTCCGAACTGGTCATCAGACTCGTAAAATAAAAATAGAAAATTCAACCCCCCATTTCAATCTCTTAAGGATGGAATTTCAAAAAACCCTTTCTTAGTGGATACCTACACCAAAGAACACACCCTCCATCTTTCATGCCTCTAGAACCAGCGGTTTGCGTTGATATATTAGTCAGTTAGAACTTTCAATTTTATATAATCGATAAATATTTTGCATAATACATCGAATATACAGTGGTTTATATATTCATATGGTAATAAATGCGTTTCATGATTAAAATAATATCTCTTTATCAGCTATTGGTTTTTTTTTCTATTCGTTCATATAATAAAATGTAAATTAATACAACAATATTAGTTAAACTATTCATATTGTTTTTCATTTTATATTATATTTTCATTCAATTTTTATTTTTTATTATTTAGCGATTGACTTACATCAATTATAATTATATGCTGTGGTATATTATTTGTATCTAGGTACATATTTGGTTGATCTTAATATTTACAATAATTTAAATTTGCAAATTTTACTATATAAAACACTAGCGACTTACCTACGTTACTTATATGAATGAATAACGGGTTTTTAAAATATATACTAGTAAATTTAGGATGCTGTATAAATTTTCTTCAAAGAATAACATGACCGAAAATTGAACTTGTAAACTATAAATGATAAATTATTTGATTTATGTAATCGTTTTATTTTTATTCAAAAATACTTTCCTATAATAATTTTAATTTAACAGATTATGATGGTGATCACAATTATTATTATTTATAACTTTATAGAATGGTGGATGTACATGTAAAAACACTAAGTTTTATACCTTTTATATTTGGTACAAGTGAAGTTGATGTTTTATTTATACATATAGGGCTAATGTATAAATACAGTGTAGTATCACTAAATAGTTACAAAATAGTCATGCCAAAGGCTTGGTTATAATCTCGAGGCATAAAAAGTACAAATATCCTACGTTTCTTTTAAAGGTATACTACTACTCTCAACTAATTAGATTGTCTGTTACGGTGCAACCGAAAGGAATGCTCCTGTCTGCTAGAGCTCTATATTTTTATATCTCAAGGTGATAACCCAGCATTCCGCTTAATGTTATACAAACTGTTTAGTGTTTAACTAAATTGATAAATAAAGGGATAAAATCGATAGGTATTGAGTCCTCGACCCATATACCGGTAAACAAGCTGGTGAAAAATAAATGAGTGTTAATACGAATAAAGTCGGCGAAACAATAAATCGTTTTTTTAAAAAAAACTATTTTTTTCGGATTATTTCGCGAATTTATTTTTAGAAAGTATTACAATAAATCGTATTTTTAATGGTACATATTTTTTTTATAATACACAATATTAATATATGTATGTACTTTTACACAAAAGCTGTATAACGACGAGGCAAAAGATTTCTCTACTGGTAGACTGTCCAACTTTAATATTTCTAGCAGATAGTAAAGCTATAACGAGAAGGTTAAGTATAAGGCTACCTATACTTAGCTTCGCTTCCGCCTGTAGTAGTAGAAATTAAGAGGCTTAGACTGTACTATACATTATATTATATATTATCTATTACTAATTATAAAGAGGCAAAGTTTATTTGTTTGTTTGAACGCGCTAATCTTAGGAACTGCTAATCCGATTTGAAAAAATCTTTTTGCATTAGATAGCCCGTTAATTGAGGAATGCAAAAAGGAATATAGATTATATGTCATATATTAGGTATAATAATATATATTCTATTTATTCCATACTAACCGCTCAAACGTACGAACCCGAGCGAAGCGAGGGTAAGTCGCTAGTGTGTAATATAAAACAATAACATAAAGCACTATACCAAATAAGAATAGCTAATGTACCCCTGGTAGCAAAGTCAATCAGTAAAAGTTATTGTCTTATATACTTGTTTTTGATCTGAACGAATTAGTTCTAATTAAAAGTCATTGTTATAATTTCAATATGTATAAAGGACTGCGTTCACATTTCAACAAGTTTCAATACCACCGAGAATTAAGGAAGTTAATTTTACCAGAATAATTTTAAAAATATGAGCAATACCTCAAAAATATAGTTTTTTTCATTATAACTACCTAAATACAATACAAAATAAACCAACCAGGTAATGACCTTGAAAATAAGCCCAATAATATGACCCCCATAACATAGGGGCCTTTTCTACTAAATTGAAACTAGGCCATACAAAAATATCCCACACCCATTTTTTTTTGATAATTTATAAATTAGTACATGGGCGACCGAGCTACACTCGGAGATTTTGGTTGAAAGTGCATTTTTTTTAATTTGACCTAACAACAAAGAAACTATAAACTTGAATAAATACAAAAACAAAAAATAAAGTAAAATCTTAGTATCCGACCGGGATTCGAACACACCTGTGATAGTCTATTTTGCGCCTTGGCTGCTTGACCACGACGCTTATATCGAAATGTACATATGTGCGAAATTATTAACATATTTTGCGTGGAATAATGCTAAAGAAAACTGCACGAAAATTCGAAAATACGCGTTTTCCCAGACATAAGACTAATCTAGATCGATTTTTCTTCACCGAAAGCCCCCACATACCAAATTTCAACGAAATCGTTAGAGCCGTTTCCGAGATCGCCGGTATAAATAAATATGCAAGGATTTCCCCTTTTTAATATATTAGATAGATGTACGAGTATATAAATTAAATTGGCATTACCGTTGGGCCGAGAGAAGTAAATATTTAATATGCACAATACTCATTCTATGGCAGCAAAATTGAGTGACTATTTCACATATTTCTTGACAACATTATGTAAAAAATTAAAATTATTTACTTAAAAAGCGTTTTTCGAAAATATCCTGTATCTAAAAAAATTACTTATTCTTTTTTTTATTTTAATAAAAATATTTTTATAAATATTCAATATTCCGCCCTAATGGATAAATGATGTTGCCACTAGGATTTATTTGGTATTTCTAAAGGTTTATTTTGTAGAAATGAATTATTTTCGATATAAAAGTTACATATTGTTTTGCAGTTCGGTAATTAAGAAATCCCCAAGTCTGTTGGCGATCCGGCCCGAGCCGTGAGCTACCTCTTTTTACACCTTATCTTCTAGAGCATGATTTACGTTTTATGTATGTAACTGGAACGTTTTCACGGTTAACTATGTTTAGGTATACAAAAATAATAGCTTGCTATTCCTAAAATATTCATTTAATTTAAATAATTTTAAAATTATATAGCGATTTACCCTCGTTTTGCTTGGGTGCGTACGCCATACGTGGATTTTGTTCACAATTTCATGGGTTTTAATTTTTTTTCGCGAAACCCTGATTCCTTTTCTAAATAAAAGTAGCCTAAGTTACTCCCTATAACATCAGCTACCTGCCAGTGAGAGTCACGTCAAAATCGGTCCAGCCGTTTCGGAGATTACCAGGAACAGAAAGACAGACAGACAGACAGATAAAAATTATAGACGGTATATACATCCATATGCATTTAGTAAAAAAAAAAAATAAAAACCGACTTCCAGGCACTGAAAAGTAAAAAATAACTAAACGGGAGTTTTCATTTAGAATAGATACTTAATCAGATATTTTCGAGGTCGGTGTGCTTTGGTTTGTATTGGTTAAGTCGGTGCCAGCCAATACAAATCAAAGCACACCGACTTCGAAAAAATCTGATTAAGTATCTATTCTAAATGTAAACCCCCGATTAGTTATTTTTTACTTTTCAGTGTCTGGAAGTCGGTTTTTATTTTATTTTTTTAAGTTTTTGCTCGATTTTTTAACAGAATGTGTGTTGTCATGTCGTTGCTTTCATGCTTATTTGTTAAAACCATCACCAATAAATATATGTTGTACTTTACAGTAGAGTTTTTTTCCTCTATTTTAGAAAGAAAGAATAAGATTTATATATGTATATACATACATTATATAGATAAAATACACGTTTTCGGCTTTGTAAAATGTGTAACTCTATCTATATATATATAAAAATGAATCCCTATTTCCCCTGGTCACGCCATGACGCGTGAACGGCTGAACCGATTTCACTAATTCTTTTTTTGTTGCGTTTGTTATTGTCAGGAGAAGGTTCTTACATAAAAAAATTAAGAAAATTGCGCAGTAACTTAAAAAATGGGGATGAAAGTTTGTATTGGGAAGCGAGCATTAGACAAACCCGAGCGAAGCCAGGGTGAGTCGTCACTAGTATACCAATAGAATTGACATAAAAAAGTCAATAGTTCTTAATTAATTTTTTTTTCAGTAAATTGGTTGTTTGAACAATTAAGCACTGAGATATCTAAATTTTTAAATTACTATTTAATCCATTTCATCTAGAAAATTTTATTTTCACTCTAATAGAGTAAAAGCCAGATAATTGCTCTACTTTTCGAAAATCTGCAGTTATATAAAAATATTTATCTACTTACAGTATAATCAGTCTTCAGAATGCGTTCCTTATTAGCAACACTATCGAATGGTGTAATTATACAGTATGTGTTTTTTTTTTCAAAATCAACAGGTTCGATTCCTAGCTAGGAAAATTGATTTTTCAAAAATCCGATGATGCAGTTTTAGTTTTCATGAAAATCGGGCCCGAGACTCCTTTAAGTACTTTTCGCTATTCCTCATAGTTTCGGATTTAGCCATGCGCGCTCACTTGAAAAATTCACCCTGTATAGCAATCACCTTTGGCCCAAATATTAAAATTAATGGGTAGAGGTTTATAATTTTCGTCTCGTGTATTTTGTAGTCTTTAAATCTTTTTATTTCGTTGCCTCAATTCTATTTCTTATTGTAATGTTTGTATCTTCTTCTTTATTCTTCTTTTGGACGAATTTTTCGATGGAATTTTAAATTTCTGTAGATTGTTTAGCCCTTTTAGACATGCTAAGCTTTTGCTCATATTTGCGAGACATTTCGCTTACCTGCAACATTAATTGCCTATGCCTGCAATATTAAGTGATCCGCACAATGATATGGGGCGACGATCCTTTTCGGTACGGATACTGGCACTTATATTTTGAAAAATAAATAAAAGCTATTTAACCATATAAGGTAAAAGGTAGTGTAATTTAAAGTTCAGTGCATGCGTAGAAGCAAAATGTTCACTGAATCCACAGCCATAAAAGAAAATATTCAATTGAAAATACTCATGAATATCATTTCAATGCTCGTCAACGTCCTGCCACGGAAGATTTTTGCTCACACGGACAAAACTAGTCCACCCTGTCCTACTACTGGCATGGCACTGTAGCATGGCATTTAAAGCGCCTCTCCAGAATGCCCTAGTTTTGTTATAGATGATTATTACTAATTGCACTTTTTGCACAACATTTATTTCAAATAATTACTGTTTTATTGATCTGCTACAACTGTAAAGTATTAAACTTTTTCCTTGTATAGTAAATTTGCCTTTATCTTTCACTTTTATTGCTTTTAAATAAGCAGCCCAAGACTTAAATAAAAATAGTGTCATTGTCAAATGAAGCTTCCAAAGTGAAACAATGCATCTTAAACAGTATGCAATTAAAGTACGAAGAAACAGAAATCAACGAAATTATTCATTTAATCGCTTTCGTTTAATCGTGGTTGCAAACCTAATGGCGGCTCGGATATTAGCTGCGTGTTTAGGTACGAGCAGCGTCTCGTCCCTCTGCGCCCCCGTGTTACTTAATATTGCGTTTAAAATTAAATGCAGTTATTATTATTTTTTAACAAACATAAAGGAATGTTTCCTTTGAGTAAAATTTGATAACTTCAATATTTATAGTACTTTTCTTCCATGTCCCATCGATTTGTTCCACCTGTATAATCGTCATGTCCATCTATAATACGTCACTGCTATTTTAATCAAAGACAATTGTTACTTTATAGCTATAAGGGCGTTGCCCGTTTTTGGCCATGAACCAGCAACTTGTTTATGTTGAAAAAAATTGTTAACTTTATTTTTTAAGGGATCGTATCATACACTCGGAAAAATCGTATTTTGATAAGAATTCAAGATAAAAACCTTGAAATTTCACTACAAATACGTAATAACTTAACATAGATGACTAAATAAAAGGTCATTTGGTTTGTAAAGTCCCTTTGTAACATAAGAATTTAAAATGAACACCTAAAAAAAGCTCATCCGGCTCTTAAAGTCCCTTTGTAAGTTTATATAATATTACTAGTTACTCACCCTCGCTCCGCTCGGGTTCGTCCCTACTTACGTTTTAACGTTTAGTATAGATTTCTCAGAGCTGAGATATTTTTCCGAAGTAAAAAGTATCCTCTATGTTGACCCAGATAACCAGCTATCATCATAAGAAATTTCATCAAAATCTCCAGTGGTTTTCCGTGATGGGACGTACAAAAATTCAAAAAAATATAGATTTGGCCTCTATATCGATAATATTGTTTATTTCAACAAGATTTTCCAAAAAATATTTAATGTACAGATTCCGTCTTAGATACAATTTCATTATATGTGTAGACTAGCGGCTCACCCTCGCTTCGCTCGGGTTCACCTCTACACACACAAAAACAAATCTATCCCACGGAAACCGTACGTTTTTCCAGGATAAAAAGTAGCCTATGTGTTATTCCAGACTATAATCTATTTCTGTGCCAAATTTTATCCAGATCCGTCCTGGCGTTCTGGCGTGAAAGAGTAATAAACCTATCCCGCGGAAACCGTACCTTTTTCGGGATAAAAAGTAGCCTATGTGCTATTCAAGATAATCTATCTTTGTGTAAAATTTCGTCCAGATCCGTTCAGCCGTTCAATGTGAAAAAGTATAACAAACCTATCCCATGAGAACCGTACATTTTCCGGGATAAAAAGTAGTCTGTGTTATTCCAGACTATAATCTCTGTGTAAAATTTCGTCCAGGTCCGTTCAACCGTTCTGGCGTGAAAAAGTAACAAACCTATCCCACGGGAACCGTACATTTTTCCGGGATAAAAAGTAGCCTATGTCCTTTCTCAGGCTTTAGACTATCGTGTACCAAATTTCATTTAAATTGGTTCAGTAGTTTTGGCGTGAAAGCGCGACAGACAGACAGAGTTACTTTCGCATTTATAATATTAGTAAGATTCTCTATTTTATTAACCGACTTCCAAAAAAAGGAGGAGGTTCTCAATTCGACCGTATATATATATATATATATATATATATATATATATATATATATATATATATATATGTAATCGGTGCCAGCCAATACAAATCAAAGCACACCGACTTCGAAAATATCTGATTAAGTATCTATGCTAAATGAAAACCCCTGTTTATTTATTTTTTACTTTTCAGTGCCTGGAAGTCGGTTTTTATTTTATTTTTTAAAGTTTTTATGAACACTGTACCAACTGCAAAAAGATCGTATGAATACGATTTAAATCGTACGGTTTGCAGCACTGATATTCAGGAATTCCCCAAAATAATTGAGGCGTAATATTTACGTAAGGATAGGAGGGAGCATAAGAGCTTTGCTTACTTTTGCTGATAAGGGGGAGGAAGGGATTATGATTACTAAAATTCTGCTTAGATAATACTTGAATGGCCCCTGAATTAAATCTGCATATTAAATATTTTTAGGAAAACTTTAAAATGATCGACTAGGTGGAAAGAAACAAATGCAATTGCAACTTTCCATAGAATACACTGAAAAAAATCGAAACTTATGACAACCTACCTCTAGCATAACAAATTCAAGCAACGCTACCAAAACAGGCAACCAACAACGATCAACGGCGTCGCGGCGCGGCGGTCGCGTCGGTGAGCGACATGCTAGTACCTCCTCGCCAGTCGCCCACGTCCGTCAACCCTCGGCTGTCGTTGACGTCGTTACGATATTATTACGTTTCGCGCTTTAATTCTGTGATATCTATTTAGATATTCATCTAATTTAAATGGTGTAAAGGTTTATTTTGATCTAAATTAAATGCTTAAGTTGTCTAATATATTTATTTAGATAATGATTAAGACCATCTCAGTTAAAACAGTTTGTGAGTCAACCTTAAAAGGTAGATATGTACTTTCATGGACTTTTTGTAGTAATTTATTGGGTTTCAATTTATTAGAATACTAGCGACTCGCCCTCGCTCGGGTTCGTCCCTAGGTATGTTTAAACGGTAAGTATGGAATAGATAGACTATTTATTATATGATATAACCTATAGCCTTCCTCAATAAACGGGTTATGTAAATAAAAAAGATTTTTTCATATCGGATAAAGTAGTTTCTGAGATTAGCACGTTCAAACAAACTCATGCCTCTGTATAATATTACTGTGTATAATATTAGTATAGATTTTGTGGTGTTGTCTGCAATAATTTAGGCGGGACACGCGAATAAAGCTCCCAGTTGGCATGATTTTTTTCGAAATTTTCAACAATCATCGTAATATTTTAGCCAATTTACACAAAAACTTAGCCCAGGTGATCCGAATTTTACAGATTTCCATTGAATAATAAACTAGATAGTGATTGTTTTAAGCCAAAAAAAGATATAGTTCACTATATGTACTTGGGTTATTTGTGGTTCAAAACATAATATCGTAAACTTCATTTAACCAAAAAAATCTGAAGAGGAGGCTAACTCGACAATATTTTGATGTTTTTCTTTTATTTTCAAAAGCTTATGAAAAATTAATTTTTTAAAAAAAGGTAATAATAGAATGAAAGGTGATTACTTTTGCAAAATAGTTTTATTCTTTTTACTTACGCTTACGCTTCGCTCGGGTTCGTCCCTAGGTACGTTTTAACGGTAAGTATAGAATAGACTATATACATATAATATATGTACAATGTACATACATAGGTTTTTTTTATTAGAAATTAATACCGTATTTGTGTAAATAGCTTTTACATTACCACATGATAATTGGCAATTTTTTAAAGTATTAAAATGGATATAGTATGTTATCCTTAAGACATAGACATATGCCAATGTGGACTTTTCTGTAGACGTTGTAAAATGTTTATTCCTTGGACATGTGTAAAAAAGGCCAACGTTTGCAAAAACAATGTAATTATAACTTGGAGACTTGCCAGTAAGGTTGAATTTGTTTTGATGTGCCTATGTTGACTAGCGAGTCGCGGTCGTAAAAATTTTTGCTTTTTGTACATAGCTTTGTGAAGACAATTTTAAGCATTGCAATTAAAATTTTGGATTGGATGGGACACCTTTTGTATGGGATTGTGTATCTAGATCTTTAGTGATCGAAGAAATCATGAGTGAACTAATTCCGACCTGCCGTATACTATAGATTTCGCGCGGCTAGGCTCATGAATTAAATAAATATGAATTAATAGTAATTAATAAATATAAATAATTTAGTATGCGTGTTGTATGTATGTAGGTTTGTGTGTATATGATATATGCCATAAAAGTAACGAAGATGAAGAGGAAACATCAATTAATAGAATTGGATTTCCGCAGCCTTCAAAACTCTTGATGAATTTGATAAAATTTTAATTTTTTATTTGTTTAATCTTTTCCCTAAAAATAAATTTTGAATATATTTTTTTTTAAATATTCCCCTTTCCTTGTCTTTCATTTTATTATGATGGTATATGAACGTAAAATAATTAATAATAATTACTTAATAATCCAGGATGAAACCAAAGCGCTAAGATTTTTTTTGTTGTACGAAATATAATAAAATAAAGTTCGTTAATCTTGCAGGTAAGGAACTGAACTATTAATTGTTAAGTACATAAACAATCAAGATATTTTTTTTAATTATTTGTTAAATTTTTAGTTTTTTTTACCATTAGACTATATACCTTGAAATTTTTGACCTTACGCCCGGTGGTCTAACATTGAACGTCCTATAGCTCAAAATGTATCGACATTAGAAAAAAAGTTTTAAACAAAAGTTGTAGAGAATAAATGGATCTTTAAAAATAGATAGAAGCATTTTATATATATATATATTGATTAAATCAATATTTTAAGAGTTATCGGTCGAGATAGAAAAACCGATTCATTAAATGGGCCATAAATTGTAAACGGTAAGTTTTACAAAAAAAAAAAAATTACAGGAAACAAAAGATACGAAATTTTATTCTCTACAAAAATGGTCTCAAACTTTTAAAGTGCATATAGTTATCGAGATATCGACCAAAACGTTTTTTCAAGATGGCGCCTGAAACTCAACTAGAATCGTCAGTATTTTATTGATTTTATACTCAGTTAGTGATTCTAAACCTTATAAAAAAAATGGATCGGAAATTTAGTGCAAATTTGACCAAAAAAAACGTCTATTTTTTGCGGCCTATACTGCCTGGAGACGCACTTACCTATTCGTCAATTGGTGAAAACCGTACGAAAATCTGTTAGTAGTTTTTGAGTTTATCGCGTTCAGACAGACGCGGTTAGGAGACTTAATTTTATAATATTTATAGATAGACATTCGCGGTATTCGTTTAAAAAACTGATAAGATTTTATACATTATAAAAGTTATAAAAAGATTCATATTAACGACAATTGAAATACAAAAACTAAAGATATACAGTCAGCGTTTCAAAAGTGTCCTCAAAAAAGTGCACATTCAGAAATTGTGTGCTCTTTCAAATAGTCTCGAATTGCGTGAGTTACAAAGCGGATGTCCGAAATTTTAAAGTTATAGAAATGTAAAAGTATTAAGTACATTTAAAACCTTAGATACAATATCGTATTTTCGATAAATAAAAATGTTGATTGATATGTTTTTATAAGCTTTTATTTACCTTACCCTGTATGTATGGGTCAAATCTTGCAAATGAATTTTAGACCACTTATCCTCAACCGATTGAGCTGAAATTTGGCATACACTTTAGTTTGGATGGCAATGCATTGTTAGCTAAATGACGTCATTCTAAATCCAATATGGCGGGTTCCCAAAGATGGCAAACTATGTTTTTTTTTATGCAGCCCCATGATATGGATATCAAATGAAAGGGTTTGCTGAGAAAAATAGAGTAAAAACTTAAATATAAATTACTTAATAGAAAAAAAGATTTTTAAAAGTTTATTTTCTTCTTTTTAGAGCATTTAAATAAAAGCTTGTATTAAAAATGGTGTTTTTACTATCGTCGTGGGGACCTACCTGGACCTGGGTTTTAAAGATCGAATGACAGAAAGAAAAAAAGGTTATATGATGTATACCCACTTTTTCATCAGTGGGGGAAGCGACTATAATTTTCTAAATTGTTAGAAAAACAGCCGTATGGAAATATTCGAGCGCGTCAGGTATTGATAGTGTATATATATGTCCCACGTGTCTCTGATAACAGAGGTATGTTAATCTGCCAGTTTACATGTAGACCAATCGGAATGCGTTTATTTTTAAGAAAAATATGTTTTAATTTCGATAAGTATTTCTTATGATCGATTCTTTTTTACTATTCTGATCCGTTGTTTTAGACGGTCGGCCCTATACTGGGTAGGACATGAAAGAAAAGTACCTTAAATATTGAAGTTATCAAGGTTTACTCAAAGGAAGCATTTCTTTATTTAAAAAAAAATAATAACTGCATTTAATATTTTTTTAAAAAGCTTACCTGAACCGGGAATCGAACAAAATAAAAATACAAAAAAGGACACTCACTATTTTATCGAATTAATCGATAGGATATGGTAAGGATAAAATCTCGAACAAACATTGCGTTTTAGAGTTAAAGAAAACGATGAAATCTTACAAATTATACATATCGACTCTTAATATCGTGGAACAAACGCACAGGGGACATAGAAGAAAAGTGAAAATATCAAGTTTCACTCAAAAGAAACATTATTTTATTTTTATAAATATGATTAACTGCATTTACATTTTTTTTTAAAACAGGTGACCGAATGATCGAACCAACTGAAAATGCAAAAAGGTACACGTCACTATTTTGTCGAATTATTAGATAGATAGTCTATGGGTAAGGATGAAAAGTTTTGAACGAAAATAATTGTATGTTACAGTTAATGAAACTGTCTCAAATTTTTTATTTTATTTACAAAAAAACTGCTTTTAATTATTTTTTTAAAGATGCAGAAAATATCGGGAAAAAATATATAAACAGCAAATAAAGAAAAATAAAAAGAGATGATCGAGATGTTTAATTTAGTTTCCGTTTCACGCTACATATTTAGAAATAAAAAAATGTATGTTTAACCATGCTTTGCCTTAGAAATAGGCATACTTAGATATGTGTATCTTTAATAAGGGTTACTAAAATAGTATTACCTATGATTTTTTTAAGGACAGTTAACAAGTTTCTAAGTTTTTAAGTACATAATGTAATAATACTCCGAAGTTAAATGTCCGTTTCATAGCGGACCTCCCCTATAGATAGCATAAAGCCAAATTTAGATTTTTCTGTAGTTCTAACGCGAGCGAATCTGCGAGTTCTGTTAGTTCATTATAATTCTTAGATAAATACTATAGAAAACTAAATTAATATTCCCAGATTAGGGAATTGAAGAGATGCCATATCTATATGTGCCAAATATATATGTACATACATATTTAAGAAACTAAGACATGCCGCTGATTTTGATTTGCTTAAAACAATCTATCTTGCACTTTCGCAGTCCATCCTGAACTACTGCATTACATAATGGGGTGGAGCACGTAAAACGTACATGATAAAACTTGAGAGAGCTCAGAGGTCCCTGCTAGAAAATTTAAACCTTTTAGATATCCTACGTATAGTTTATACGCTGAATGTGGCATTTTAACAATTCGACAATTATTCATTGTTAATTTAATACTATTTCAACATGATAAATCACCTTGCATGCACCATGCAAGTAGACGACCAAACAGGGTTTGTGCTACGACTAAGTTCAATACTGCTTTTATTAATAATCTAGCAGAACTCGCAACTTCGCTCGCGATCTAACCACGAAAAATACGAAATTTCAAGTTTCCAAGTTTCGTACAAACTTTTATCCCTTATTACACCCCCTTGGGGGTTGAATTTTGAATGGCCTGTGCGTTGGTTGATACATTAGTTAATCACTTTTGCCTTATATATATTATATAAGGCATATATAAGGCACTGATATATACATATATATATATATATATATATATATATATATATATATATATATATATATATATATATGTATATATCAGTGTTTCCTGGATCCTATGGTATACAATAAAATATATCAAATCTAACATATTTTTTCAAAAAATAAATATCAATGTGAGATGATCTTAGTAGACTGGTTACAAAATAAAAATTACGAAGGAACTGAGAAATTAATTGAAATGATGAAATAAGTTTTTTTTTTGTTATTACCTAGTCTTTAAAAATCTCTACGAAATAGTATTTTTTATATAATATATCTTAGTAAATGACCTTGAATATAATAATCGAAAGCAATAAATGAATATCGTAAATAAAACAAAAACAGCATTTAAACTAGTTTCTTAAATTACATATATAATACACATACCTAAAGGAGAAACCCAATTTTGGGCCCTGATGACTAGGAACCAAATATATGTCAAAAAACCCCTAATTTTTTTTTTGATTATTCTATTAAAATCTTAATTTTATTTGCAATGGCCAAGTTACGAAAAAATGCATTTTACGATATTGCGTAATGCTCCTATAAACGGATATTATATCTTATTTATTTTGTAAAATGTCAATATAAATTAAATGATTTTGGAACTGTTCTATTAAAAATTATAATCAATTTATTTGAGAATTGATACTGTGCGGTTTGCGTACATTTTTGTACAATTTAAGCTGAATTATATTTTAAGTATAACGTTAAAAAATAAAACGAAAATCCAAAATATGATTTATTTTTAACGCTAAATAAAAACCTCCTTAGATGTTAAATATCTGAATATGAAAATCGTATGACATAATATTGTCATTTGCTTTTTGGATTTGTACGCAAGTAAATGTGTTTTAACCGAGTCCTAATCTCAATCGAATTTCTTATACTTCTGCACGTATACTATATAACTAACTAATAAGTAATAACTTAAATAGGCATAGAACGCAATTCCGACCAATAGATGTCAATACAAATAATCTAAAAGATTTTCCTGAGCTATGTTATAATGATTTAATTATTGTATCTTTGGGTACGTATCAAATTAAACAGGCCTGATCATATTATGGGAAATATGTAAGGGCGAATGGCTCTTATGTTATAGAAGTGCACAGAGAGGTGAACAGAGGGTTATTACAGGAGCTATTTATACCTGAAACTACATGGTTATTAAGAGGAAGAATAAAATCAAGACATATAAACAATAAAATATATGTTGTTTATATTTTAGTTGACAGCTCTTTAAGTGGGAGAAATGCAATAATGCGATATTAATGCAACTGTATTGTGGGGAAAAGAACAGTGGGTTGCTGTGCCCGCACAATGAACATGATATGGTTTCTTGGTTGAGTACGACACCAAGACTTTATACCACCTGCACAATTATTAGACAATATTTTAGTATGTTAATCTGATGACGATGATGATTTATAAAATAAATTATAGCATCTAAGTATTTCTTTTATTTCTACATATTACTGCACCAAGTTGTCTTATTGGAATGGGTGGCAGGTAGGTGCAACAGATTAGTCCATATTAAGTAGACATGTTTTGTGCGCTTAACTATAGTTTATAATTTAGATCTTACTATGATTTATCTAATTTAAAACACTAAGGATTACTTTTATAGTAGACATACGTACAAGACACGTACGCGCTTTCTAAATGCTTCAATAAAAAAACGCGGTAACATGTTGTAGATATAATTATAGAAGTGTCTGTAAGAGACCCCGTGCGCTCATCATTTACAAAAGCAGTTACATACTCTATGTCATTTACCGTCTCATGTGTCAAAATATAACGTAAAATCTAACCTAAAAATAGCGCATTTAAAACCCGATTTAACTAACTTGGCCATCGCTGGAGCCCATGAAAATTGGCCCTATGACGTTTTTCTAAATGTATTATTTTATGACTAATTTTCAAGCCTGTAACACCGGGCCCCAGTTTGTATGGGGATTGGTCCCAGACATGAGACTAATCTAGAACGATTTTTCGCCCCCGAAAGCCCTCACATACCAAATTTCAGCGAAATTGTTAAAGCCGTTTCCGAGATCGGTGGTATAAATAAATAAAGAAATAAAGATATAAATATACAAGAATTGCTCGTTTAAATATATTAGTTAGATATTATAAAACTGAAGAGTTTGTTTGTTTGGTTGAACTCGCTAATCTCAGGAAATACTAATCCGATTTCACAAATTCTTTTTGCATTAGATAGCCCGTTAACTGAGGAAGGCTATAGGCTACATATCATCCCGGAAAAATATACGGTTCCCGTGGCATAGATTTGTTTTTGTATAGCGAAGCGAGGGTGAGTGGCTAGTCTCAAAATAAAATGTCTATTATTTCATATATTTTTTCTATAGCTTCCAAGGAAAATCTTATCCATTCAGTAGTTTTTTTAACAAAATGGGCATTCTAAAACTCGTGTTTGTTTAATTACATTGAATAGCATTAAAACCAAGTTCAAGTAATTCGGATTATTAAAGAAATCCCATATAAACTTTACTATCCCCTTTCACCTTTTTAAGGGATAAATTTCGAAAAAGCCGATATATAAGTATTTGTTTTTTATTTTATTTTAAAGTTAGTAACGTTAAGATAGTATTGTTAAATACCTTTTTCCATACATTTTACATTAAAAGTGACAAGAGTTTCGTACAAACTATCACCCTCTACTTTACCCCTTTAGAAATGATGAATTTCGAAAGTCCTTTCTTAAATGATGCTGCCTACAGTATAAAATCAATATCCTCTCTAAATTTCAAAGTTCTATCGTCAGTTCGTCATCGGTTTGGGCTGGGTGATGAGTCATTCAGATAATACAGCACGGTAATGGAAAATGTTAAATGTAATGGAAGTTCATGTTAAATGTATTTACATTACACATATTTATACAATGTTTGTATTTTGTCAGTTTAATACGTAAAACGTCTTAATATACATAGATACATCTCCATCATATTTGCTTTTGTGATCCTGTACCGATTTTTAAACTCATCGTTATTATATTTTTCGAAAGGATTCTTTTTTTTAATTCGCGTCCTTTGACCTTCATTATCACTACTAGAAATCCCATGTTCACTGTTATGTCCGATAGAGACATGATTAAACCTACAACTGCCTCGGTGGTCTAGTGGCTTACATGAACGGGCTGCACTTCTAGAGGTCCTGGGTCGGTTTAAGTTAGTGACTCTTTTTTACTTGCCACTCCTTTACATTTGAAAGCTATTATGTCACCGACTTTTGTGGATTTTGCAAAGTTTTCTTACAATTATAATAAATTGACAACGCTCGCGCAACGTTTAAGGCTGTCGTATGTAATAATATAATTCGTGAGTATCTCCCAAGATATTAAAAAAAATACAAGTACTTGTACGATATGTAAACAGTATTGCAAGAATTCCGCAAGTATTGTTACAGGTGTAAGCACAGCCTAAATTCCGATACATTAAATATTCTTGACAACTTTGACGTATATTTATCTAACGAGTTAAATTACTGAAATAATAAATAATCTTCTACAACATAAAAATTAAAAAAAAAAAATCAGTTAAACATGTATTTAGGTAACATAAATAGGTAACATTTAGGTGATCTACAAAATAAATTGCTTAAAACGACTGCCGTTATCACGAATACCTATGTTCACGCGTTTTTTTACTGAGCAAGTAGCAGCCGATAATTTACTTGTATGGATATCGTGTTTAAAAATACATGTTTAGTTGGATTAATTTTATTTTATTTTTATTTATCAATGCAAGTATAATTTTTTATTTAGGTAGTTACTTTTTTTACTCCTAGATACAGTATGGCATGAGACCGGCTTAACAAAAACTGAGATTTTATTCTAATGCCCGCTGCATAAAATGCTTGCGAGTATACCCGGTCTTGTGACTTACCGTAGTTTCTGTTCTCAAACTTCAGTTGGCCTCAAAGAGTCTTTTGATCACATTGAGAAACAAACGGTTCTACCGTTTGGCAACAAAGAATATTTCGAGTTAATTAATCGTTTTTCCGTACAAAATATATAGGAAAAGTTTTTGACGATTTCTGCAATTTCTAGTACTCATACCTCAAATGGTCCCATGGAGTCTTTTGATCCCTACATGAAATAGGATCGATTGACATAATTTTTTTTTTTGTATTTTAGCATTTTTTTCGCTGACAGTACATTTTTTCCAAAATCTGTGAATGCAGTTCAGAATATCTCAAAAGGTTATGGATGGTCTCCTTGAAACGTTTTCCTGTAACTATAACAATTAAGGTACCTGCCCTTACTGTCCCGTCTCAAAAATCCACTCTGTATATATGAAGCTATTATTTAATAAACATTTACTAAAATTAAGGCAACTTCTTCCATTTTGTGAAAATCCACCAAAAATCCGGGTCATTATGACACAGTGTCATTGTACTCGTAATTATTTTCACGTCATTGGCGCCGGGTTAACAATATTCGTTCTATGAGAGACAAACTAACAAATTACGTTAAAATGGTCATCGTAAAAATTTCACCTGTATAACATAAAAACAACGTTTTTAGGGGTAGCATGGCGAAGTAGGCAGAGAGAAGAGAGTGTCAATTCTAGAATCTTTACCTGCCACTTTCTCTTATCTCATACAAGTTAATCGGTGGTTCCTCAGATTTTAGACCTTCTTTAAGTATCAAAAACACTATGTCTTCTAAACTCTTCCGTGATCTCCCCATATTTCGCTTATCATTCACTTTTCCACAGTATATCTTCTTTCTTTCATCATTCATTTTTTCATTCTGCGTGCCCAAAGCACCTGAGCACGTTTTTTAACATTTTTACTATTCCTCTCTCATTTAAAGCAGCCATTCTACGAATTTCTTTAATACTTCCTTTTAAATTTTATAACCCAATTCCTCGTTATACTTAAGGGATTTAAACCTTTTCTTATGAAAGCTGACATAGTCACCAACCGCCATTTTAGTATTTTTAGAAATAAGCGGCTCACGATGAAACTCGTTTGTAAGGATGGAGAATACTTTAAAAAAATGAAGAAATATTAGCAATACTAGCGACTCATCGTGTCCCTTCTATGTATATATGAAATATATATACTTTTACAATAATTATGGAAGTCTGCCCGATCTGTTGATATTTATAACTAGCTTTTGCCCGCGACTTCGTCTGCGTGGAATCGGGCTGAGAGCGCGCTCACACATAGTCCGCGTAAAGTTAAATATGTATATTTTAAAACTATGATATCTCCTAAGATATTCATTGAAATCAAATGATGTTTGTTCAAAATTAAATACTTGTGATTAATAATGTATTTATTTGGATAAGGATTGATATCATGTTTATAAAAACACCTACGGAAGTAACGTATTATTTTAGAACAAATTTCATTACCATAAAACGGGTTATATTGAGTCAACCTTAAAAGACAGACATATGCTGCCGCGGATTTTTTTTAGAACTTTTAAAGGGGAACAATTCCGTCATATACGATTTTTGCGTAACTATAACCGTTTACGCAGTGCACGCAACGGAAGCTCTCAAAAGGATTCATTTTTTCCCCGTTTTTGCAACATTTTTCATTTATGCTCCGCTCCTATAGGTCGTAGAGTGATGTTATATAGCCTAAAGCCTTCCTCGATAAATGGACTATCCAACACAAAAAGAATTTTTCCATTCCAACCAGAAGTTTCTGAGATTAGCGCGTTCAACCAAACAAACAAACAAACTCTTCAGCTTTATAATATTAGTATAGATTACTGCTCCGCTCCTTTGGGTAGTACATAGCATGATGATAAACTTATAGTCTTTCTTAATAAACAGGCTATCTAATGTAAAAATAATTTTTCAAATTGGATCAGTAGTTCCTAAGATTAGCGTGTTCAAACAAACAAATTCTGCCTTTTTATAATATTAGTATGGATTGGTTGCCTAAGGTGTCACGTTTCGCAGATATTTTGATCTAAACATCCTTAAGACGAGAACTAAAGGAACTATTATTTGAATAATAATTCATTATAATAAAATTTACCATCAATTAAAAATTAATAAATAACATCCGGTAATAATAATAACAGGCGGTGCCAGCCATCAATGCTTTAAGATATGAATAATAGGTAAATATGACAAGATATGATGAATTCTATTTTTAATTACAATATTGTGCTTCAATTTGTGATATACATATGTATACGTATCGAAATAGATTTGTTTTGCTTTGCATCGGCTGGCACCGACTTCGAAAATATCTGCTTAGGTATCTATAGTAAATGAAAACCCCCGTTCAGTGTTTTTTAAGTTTTTATTTTTCAATTTTTAGTGTAGACGTAACATGCAGGTAATTTGTAAGAAGAAAGTTTTTAATAACATATTCGATTAAGCCATTTATGATAGTATTAGGGTTGTCAACCGTACTGTAATATATAGTATTGTACTTTATTTCGGGTCTGCGTACTATATACTGTTGAAGAAATATATAGTACGTAAAAATACTATATTTTCAACACCGGAATCTAACAAACAAATCCTTCATTTTAAAAAAATACTTTTGACATAAATAAACTTTAGACTGATGCCATAGCATACATATATCCGACTTATCAGTCATAATGCGTTCCGAACTTGTCAATGTTAAAAATTTCATTCCTGCTCTCTATTCCTGTTACTGCCGTGAATGCCGATTCACATATTATCACGATATTTTCGGTTATGAGTTCAAAATGGCGAGAAGAAAGAAACAGACGGAGTGTCTCATTAATGAAAAACGAGCTTTTGATTTACATTAATTTAAAAATTAAATGTAATAAAGCATATTATTATGACTTATTTAAAACAATAAATTGTTAAGAAATGCAAAAAGTGCAAAAAAAATATTGTTTTATTTAAAAAAGAGTGGCGATATAAGATTGGGTCTTGGACCTTTAGAGACCTTTACTTCATCTTGTGTAATTTTGTAGTTCGTGATGGGTGCACTAGAGGTAGTGGAACTCGATCTATTTAGGCTGGTTGTAAGTTGAAAGTTATAATGACGAGTGTAAACCGATTGAAAATGGTTAGCAAATAAGTCGCATATTTCTTTACCTCTGCTGGCGATTATGTTTTTAAGAAATCTTCAGGAATGGTAGAGTGCCCCTTTTTACGTTCTTTAAAGCATTTCCAGAAATAGGAGGAATTTTCACGAGATAAGATCTGCTGCACGCTTTTTAAAATATTCATAGCATTCTGAAATTAGTTCAGTGCATCTGTCCCTTAATAGTTCATACGTAAATTTATCCATAGGATTATTATATATTTTATATTTCCTATGCTACTTAGATTCTTCTTTTAAAGATTTAATTAATGGAACAGTGTATCAAAGAGGATAATTATTATCTTTTGGTGTACGCATCGGGGTATTTCTGTATATAATAGGCATAATAGTTTCATAAAAAAGCATTAACATCTGATCTGGATTTCTCACTTTTTGTAAAACTCTTATGCAATCAATTTTAGATAATTCTAATTTTATATCATCAAAGTTGCATAAAAAGAAATTAAGAAAAGGTTTTTTTATATGGTTTGAGATATTGATCAGTTGTAAATTTAAAATTAATAAAGTAAGGTAGGATGATTGCTGTCAATCGGTACTAGCTTAATGTCGTCTTTTATTACTTCTATATTATTTACACTACTCGTTAAGACTAAATCTAAAATTCTATGATTATGATTTTTTATAAAATTGTATTGCATCGAATTGTTAAAATTTAGCATTTCTAAAAAACTTGGTTTAGTGTTATTACATAAAATACTATCTAATATTGGTGTTAAGCTGCTCGAACCTTCTGTCATTTCCCAATTAATATTAGGAAGATTAAAATCTCCAACAATAATATTATAAGATTTTGTACATCCCCGTTTACTGTTAAAAATATTGGCAAACTTATTACTTAAACATTCAATATAATTTATTTTAGCTGGTGAAGGAACATATACGCCATAATTTTTTACAGTGACACTATTCCCCACTTTAAAACTAACCCATAGGTTCACGCAAGCTGATTCCCATGAGGATTTTCTTTTGGTATCAAATTTTTTTGTTAATGCTTATAAGAACACCACCGCCATCTTTTTTAGTGGTCGATAAAAAACTAGTACAACGATCCCGTCTAAAATTAGCATAATTGTCAAGCAACTCACTATCAAAAATAGTAAGTACTATTTAAATAAGTTTCTGTTATGTTAATTACATCAAAAGCATGGGTCAATGCCGCAGTATATAGTTATTTACCAAAAATCTACTAAATTAGTTTAAAAAACACATTTTTTTTATTTATAGCTATTTAACACTGCTCAGTATGAAAATAAAACAGTAAACAAACTATTTATTTTTGTTTCCTAAAGAGGGTGGATAAAAATAGTTTTCGAGCTATAACTTAAAAACGTGACGTGGAAGTGGATACCCATAATACAGGGTATTTTTGATAATAATTGAATAAGTAATTCTAAACAGGTAACATTATTCATGTTAGAAAAATCGTGTCACACAGTGCTATTAATCCGGTTTGATAAATTCTTTTTGCATTAGATAGCCAGTTTATTGAGGATGGTTATATATCATCATGCTACTACCCAAGGGAGCGGAGCAGTAATCATAAATGTCAACAAATCGGTTAGACGTCCATACATTATTTAAAACTATATATACATTGACGGACTCGTAAACTGCATCAAAGTTCAGGATTACTTTCTAATTAATATTTTTTATAATTTCGCAAACTTTTTAAACTAAATGAAAATGTCGAGGCTGTCCATTTAACCATAAAAAAACAAAATTTAAAAATTTACCAATAGTATAGATTATTAGTCTTTTAAACTCAACAAAAGTTTCGTAACCATAAATATGGATACTTCGTCCGAGCAAGGCGCTCAAATTGTGGCATTGGTGCTGGAAGGCTTGGATCAACGAACGATTGCTAGAAATTTAAATTTAAACCAGTCTACGGTTTCTAGAGTATACTGAAAGTTTGTAGAGATAAGTTCCCTACGAAATCATTTCCTCACGTCAGTAAACATCAAAACAGAGCTGTATGAAGTGCGTGGAGTAAACGTGAGTTCAATAAACAATAAGAAAGGCTTAAGGAAACGGCAATCACCCCCTTTTAGACCAGCAAATGGTCCAAAGCTGTCCGCAGCTCACAGACAAGCTCCTGTAAGCTTTGCGCCTGCACATCTTAATTAGACGAGTGTAGGACATGTTAAAATGGTGGAGACGGTCGCAGAAGAGTCTATTGTCGACGTGGGGAGAGATATGGTTGAAAGTTGCACTGAGGAGCTTGTTCCTTTTGGAGG
Source organism: Argynnis bischoffii washingtonia (assembly GCA_033884665.1). Taxonomy (NCBI): domain Eukaryota; kingdom Metazoa; phylum Arthropoda; class Insecta; order Lepidoptera; family Nymphalidae; genus Argynnis; species Argynnis bischoffii. The sequence continues at coordinate 8,080,668 of CM066624.1, read as the reverse complement.
CGGTTCGTGTATGGTGTGGGGGTGGCATTTCGATGATCGGACCAACGGAACTTGTGATCATCGATCGACATGGTTCGTCAAAACGGTAGAAGAGGTGGTTTGACGGCACAACGCTATATAACAAAGGTTTTAGAAGCTCACGTGGTACCTTACATGGGATTAATAGGCGAAAATTTTACTGTAATGGAAGATAATACCCGACCCCACGCCGCTGCACTAGTTCGACGATATTGCGAAGACGTTGGGATACGTACCTACCATGAATTGGCCAGAACGCAGCCCGGATTTTAAACCCATTTGGTACAGTTTAAAAAAAGCTGTATGTGCAAGAAATCCTGTGCCCACAACAGTGGCAGCACTAAGAACAGCGATTTCACAAGAATGGAACAATATTCCGCAAGACCGTTTAATAAGATCTATGTCGAACTGATAAGAATCTGTAATAAGAGGGCACGTGGAGGCAATACACCGTATTAAAAGGAAAAAAAACCTGTCCTTCAACTTTTTTTTTATTGTATAAACCAATTTTTCAATAAACCAACGAATTCCAATTTTCATTACATTTATCGTTTTTGTTTAACAATTGAAAACAATTGAATGGTCCTGTCCCGTATACAAACATACACTTAAGGATATGATACTACGCTGTTATGAAATTAACGAACCAAACTATAAGTTTCAATTTAAATTTGTATAAAAAGTTTGAATACTTGGTTAAAATGTTTATTTCAAAGGCGTTGATGCAGTTTATGAGTCTGTCAGTATAGTAGTATATTACTAGCATGCCTGCGGCTCCACCCGCGCAGACGACCAAAAACCAAATTCTTAGGTTTTACCTAATATTAATATTTAATATATACCACTTTCATTGCGCACCGCAAGATTGAAAAAAAATGGTGATAGGCTATGCCACAAATATTCCTCCTTTAAATCTCATATTAAATTACGTAATATTATATTTTCCGTTTTAACAACAACATTTATAATATATCTTCACATCTACACTAATATGAAAAGAAGAAAGATTTATTTGTTAGTAGGCGATAACCTCCCAAATTACTAAATTAATTTTAATAATTATTCTACAGATAGATGGCCACCAATATTAAAAATCAAGCTTTAAGATTGTACCTATTTATATACCAGCCAGATTCTTAGTGCACCGCATGATTATTTAAAAAAGTGCAAGACATTCATTGCTTTGCCACTAAGGTTCCTCTTTTAATCTCATATAAAATTTAGTTATATTACAATTTTCGTATTAAAAACAACATTTTTGTATGTCTATATTTCTATACTAATATCACAGTCTATAAAACATTACAGTCATTTAACGAAGCCGTCTAGACAGGACAATCGTGCGGGATGTGAGAGGTGAGACGCGGGTAGGCGAACCCGAGCTGCATACATTTCTGCCGCCCGAATTAGTAGCTCGGGACACGACTTTAAGGGTTGTCGCGTGTTTGTTGAATGAGTGTACACAGAAATCCGCGGATGTGTTTAATAATGGCGCGGATTCTCGGGGTGCTGATTACGAAAATGACACTATTTTCAAATTCAAAATGGCGGACATCCGTTTTTTTCTCAATAATGGGTGTCATTTTCGAGGTTTCTCAGGGTGCTGATTACGAAAATGACATCCATTTTCAAATCCAAGACGGCCGACATCTTTTTTTTTTCAACAATGACATGGGCGTCATTTTCGCAGTTTCTTGGGGTACTGATTACGAAAATGACATCCATTTTCAAATCTAAGATGGCGCACATTCGTTTTTTTCTCAATAATGACATGGGTGTCATTATCGAGGTTTCTCAGGGTGCTGATAACGAAAATGACATCCATTTTCAAATCCAAGATGGCGGACATCCCTTTTTTCAAAAATTCTATGGGTGTCATTTTCAAGGTTTCTAAAGGGTGCTGATTACGAAAACCGCATCCATTTTCAATTCTAAGATAGGGGACATTAATTTTGTTAGTAAAATAATATTGGTGTTTAAATATAAAATAAAATTAATAGTTATAAGATGGCTGATATTAATTTTATTAATAAAATGATATGGGTGTTGGAATCTAAGCTTATATATAAGTTATATTTTCGCATTTACGAGTATATCAAGCACATAGAAATTTTAAATCCAGTAATTCTAGAAACCGAAAATATTTGTCCGTTGCCCATTTATAGTAAGGTGATTTGGAAACTTATTAATTACATTATATTATATAAAACTAACTTCGCTAAAAAATTGAAAATAATGATAAATATATAAAACTGAATTCAATTTAACTTATATAATATAATTTTCTAGATTTAATTTATTTTTATTATAACTTGATTTATTTCATTCTAATTATCTAGTTATTCATTAAATTAATTATACTGTAACATAAAAATATTCAACTAATCAAATCAAATAATTGATAAACCAACTGTATATTTTATTTTCAACCGACTTCCAAAAAAATCTCAGAAAAATCAGGTTCTCAATTCGACCGTATATATATATATATATATATATATATATATATATATATATATATATATATATATATATTAATGTTTGTTTGCGGATTTTTTCGTCGTTTATGAACCGATTTTGATAATTCTTTTTTTGTTGGAAAGGAGATATCCCAAGAGTGGTCCCATGATAAGGAAACCAGGATCTGATGATGGGATCCCAGATAAATCGAGGGGAACTTTCGAAAACTGTAGCTGCGACTAGTGCGTTTGATAATATTTTCATTAGACATTTTAAAGCACTACTATTTAATGAAGGTCTGGAGTAGATCTGATGATGGACCCGAAATATAGTCGAGGGAACTCCTCAACGATTTACAGCAATTACCTGGTGTTTGGGCTTGATTAATTTGTATTGATGATACGTCTACACTAAAAATGGAAAAATAAAAACTTTTAAAAAATGAAATAAACACCGACTTCGAAAAAATCTGATTAAGTATCTATTCTAAATGAAAACCCCCGTTTAGTTATTTTTTACTTTTCAGTGCCTGGAAGTCGGTTTTTATTTTATTTTTAATTTTATTTTAATGTTAATATAACATACGTAAGTAAGTCAAAACAAAACAGTATTTGGTTAAACAGAACCGTTAATGTGTGAGTTGAAATGGCACTGGCCCGATTTTTATAATTAAAAGATTTACAAAAATTATAATTATTTACTTAGTAATAGCAAAAATTACCAAATATTTTCATTTAAAAAACACGGTCGGAGCCGCGTATAATGCTAATTATTCTAATAAAAAATATCTATCTGTACATAATTTTTTTTGGAATTAAAGTAACGCATTTTAAAAACACATGGCAACATCTAGTTAAATATTTTTAAATTATTAAATTACCCCTAATTAAATATTTGTCGAGTTATTTTTATGTAAAAAATATCGCTATTGGCACGGTTTTTTTTTTCAAGAGAAGATATTTATAACTATTTGTGAACTATTTTGTAAGTTATCTTGCTAAAAAAATTTTAATTTCGACGTGGTTTTGTTCTAATCAGATTTTTTATAGTTTTTTCTCAGAGGTGAGATATTTTCCCACAGTAAAAAGTATCTTGTATATTGACTCGGATAACCAGCTATACCAAATTTTATGAAAATCCGTCCTGTGGGTTTCTCGTGATAGTTACGAGGCTTGTGTTCTGGATATCAGATAGTTGATACACTACACATACCTGTATCGATAATAATGACTATTTGAATAACATTTTTCAAAAAAATATTTAATGTACAGATTCGGCTCAGAATTAATAAATAAATATGTTGGGACATTAACACACAGCACCATCTAGTTCCATGGTAATCTACGAGGCTTGTGTTATGGATATCAGATAGTTGATACACTACACATATATAACTTAAAATACATATACATTAAATACAAACACCCATGACTGGAGTACAAACATTCGTGGTCCTTACAAGCTGAGCCAAACGTGTTGTCATTTTATTATATGTATAGATATATTTACATAGGGATGAACCCGAACGAAGCGAGGGTGAGTCCCTAGTCTATACCTAATAATATAAATGTGAAAGTTTGTGAGTATGTTTGTTATTCTTTCACGCCAGAGCAGCTGAACAGATCTGTATAGAAGGCACAGAGATAGATTATAGTCTGGAATAACACATAGGCTACTTTTTATGCCGGAAAAATGTACGGTTCCCGTGGGATAAGTTTGGTATTGTTTTCCCGAGCCAAGCTCGCTTAACCCTCGGGTGATCGGCTAGTAATTTATAAAGTAACTTGGGTAAATTAGAAACTAGTCATACGCATGGTGCACGGGAAATCTAAATCTGACCTCCATCTAACCTTTATTATTTTTCAAACACTAATTTTTTAGTTAGTTAATGGCTAAGCTTTTGTTGCCAATTTTGTTTTATGATTTAATAAAATTTATTATTCATTTTCGTAATGTTGTTTGAGACGTTACTTTGTCTCTGTACAAAATAGTTAAACCTGTGTACCATTACATCGCCGATCTGACCTACATAAGTCTGTTGTAGAATTAATAGTGTAGTGCATTTTTAAATGTTTGTGGCATTGTGGCAACGAAGCTTCTTTTAAACTACGAGTAAACTATGATAATGAATAAAGTTGATAATGCATATAAAACGTTGTTATTTGTATATCTGGATGATGTACTGATTGTATCTATACTAATATTATAAAGCTGAAGAGTTTGTTTGTTTGTTTGTTTGGTTGATCGCGCTAATCTCAGAAACTACTGGTTGGAATGGAAAAATTCTTTTTGTGTTGGATAGTCCATTTATCGAGGAAGGCTTTAGGCTATATAACATCACGCTACGACCTATAGGAGCGGAGCATAAATGAAAAATGTTGCAAAAACAGGAAAAAATGAATCCTTTTGAGAGCTTCCGTTGCGTGCACTGCGTAAACGGTTATAGTTACGCAAAAATCGTATATGACGGAATTGTTCCCCTTTAAAAGTTCTAAAAAAAAGTCCGCGGCAGCATATGTCTATCTTTTAAGGTTGACTCAATATAACCATTTTTATGGTTATGAAATTTGTTCTAAAATAATGCTATACTTTCGAAGATGTTTTTAAAAATATGATATTAATCCTTATCCAAATAAATACGTTATTCATCTCAAGTATTTATTTTGAACAAAATTGCCCTTGACGTCATTTGATTTCAATGAATATCTTAGGAGATATCATAGTTATAAAATATACATATTTAACTTTACGCGGATTATGGGTGAGCGCGTTCTCAGCCCGATGCAAGGCGAGGACGGGGCGATTGTGAGCGGGGAGGGCGCTGGCCGCCGCGCTGGTAGCTCTGCGAGCAGTCACTATTCCACGCAGACGAAGTCGCGGGAAATATTAAATAAATTATTTGTAACATTATAGCATAGTCAGTACATCAGATAGGAACAGGAGCAAAATATTATTCTGATGTGCCCATCCGTTATAGTAATAACTGTCATAACATGACCACAGCAATTCTACTGTTCGATGGCCGACAGGACAATTGCAACAATACTTTTTAATTGCTCTTATTCTTTGACCATTTCTACTTTATTATTTTCATTATAGCATTTTGACATTTATCACCGTTCCTGATTACTAATGAATGTTTCTATGATTATCATTATTTACTTGTATATATACTTTATTGTGATGTCTTGTTTGTTGTAGGTCCAGATCATACAATTAATTGCTCATATTTTCTATTAGTAGTATCTTCTTCATTCTACACGACTTTGGCAAAGTAATCTATGTCCAACTGGCACACCTAATAATCAAATAACAAAAATTGAATAATTATTTACAAACATGGTGAAATATTCCTTCCCTATAGAAATATTAAATATCTAGCTAACCCACTCCTTCGCTCGGGTTTGTTCCTAGGTACATTTTAACGGTTAATTTGGAATAGATAGACTATATATTATATAGACATATAATATATACTATATATTATATATTTCTCGACGTGATAGGAAGATAAACTAACAAACAAACACATTTTCACATTTATAATATTAAGTATTTATAGGACATAATATCCAGGAAGAGTATAAAAAATGTAAAAATTCAATATGTCGGCCTCAGCTCGTGTTGTAGCCAACCGGAAATATAAATCACTGCTATCATAGGGAAGAGGGGGTTATGGACTACGCATATATACCTCAATGTCCGACGCAACGCGAGCGAGGCAGTTCTGAGAGCGTCTCAAATCTGCCAAGGCACGCTTAGTAAACAACGCCTTGTTTCTTATTTCTCATCACAGACTATTTTTTAACAAAATTGTTATCCAATATTATTTGAAAGCACTTTATATACTTAATTAACTATTTAACTTAATTAACTTTATATACTACCTCTACTATTCAGTATTAACTGCCTCGATGGTGTAGTTTTTTTTTTTTTTTAATGTCAGGAAACCCCCTGTTACGGGTACCCGCTCGCCAATGGGGAAGCGAGTCGGGTTATGTGGGACTCCTGCCGCGATGTGCGGCAGCCTACCCACTAAAAACCTGACCAAGATCCTCCTCGTCGCCATAAGGCCGGGGCCGCGGGCACCAAAAAGACTCTTCCGCGACCCCGACGGCGAGCGCCTGCTAAGGCCCGTCTCCATGTCAGGGGCTGATTTGTTCGACCACTCGACCATCAAAATTTAGAGAGTAAATAGCTGATGAAACAAGGAAGTTTTCAAAATACTTTTGGTTGAAAAATGTTATGTGACTTTTTTTTAAGCACTCTTAAAAGTACTGGTATTTTTTCTTTATTTCCTTTTATGCTAAGTTTTTTTATTTTATGACGGAAGTGTATGGGTTGCGAAGTAAATTATCTCTGTATTAAAGAGGCCTAACTATTAGCTAAATATAAAAAAAAATATCAAGGCTTTATCTCAATTATTGACTTCAATATGCTTAGGATTGTCTTGCAACTCTTAAATAAGAGAAAAATCACAAAAAAATCATAACTTCTAAACTACGAAAAATCGCAGAACATACATGGGGGTGATTCGGGTAGCCCAAGAGTGCCTCTACCTTTGGGCCACCGCTTCACAGTCTTTCCTGGGACATCCTGTATAATATTCAGTATCAGTATAGTATTAAAACAAGAACGAATTCAATTTTGTTTTCATTCCAATCTTTAACACTAAAAGCGGCTCGCTGAAATAGACGTTTCACGTTAAACCAACAACGGCGGTATGCCCCCGACACAGCCCCACCTGATTTTTTAAAAAAGAAATTACATTTAAATGTTTTTTTTAATTGATAGCAAAACATGAGTTTGGTATTACCGATATTTTAAAATATACACATTTATAACGCTTGGGAAAAATCACAAAATGCAATTGGTGTTTTTTGTGATTTATCTAAAGCCTTTGATTGCGTAGAACATGAAACCCTCCTGCTTAAACTAAGTCATTATGGTATTCGTGGCATTGCTCTTGATCTCATTGCTTCATATCTTAGTGATAGGATTCAGAAAGTCGCTGTAAATAACGTTAATTCTTCCGGATCCCCTCTGAGAATGGGTGTTCCGCAGGGATCTATTTTGGGTCCATTTTTATTTCTAGTTTATATAAACGATCTTCCTTTCTATGCTAATGAATTGTGTGATATTGTACTGTTTGCGGATGATACCTCCTTAATTTTTAAAGTGGATAGAAATATAACTAATTATGACAAAGTAAACAGTGCATTATCTCACATACTTAAGTGGTTTAATATTAACAACTTAGCATTAAACACCAAGAAAACTAAATGTATACATTTTACCCTACCTAATGTAAGGAGACAGAATTTCAGTTTGTTTTTAAATAATGAGATTCTTGATACTGTAGATTCCACGGTATTCTTAGGTATAACATTGGACTCGGGTCTTCAGTGGAGCCCCCATCTTTCATCTCTCGCGAGTAGACTAAGCTCCGCTGTGTTCGCGGTTAGGAAAGTCAGGCAGCTAACAGATGTTAATACTGCTAGACTTGTTTATTTCAGCTACTTTCACAGTATCTTGTCTTACGGAATTTTGTTGTGGGGTAATGCAGCCGATATAAAATCTATATTTATTCTCCAAAAAAGGGCTATTCGGGCAATTTATAACATCGGAGCTCGGGATACTCTACGAGATTTGTTTAAGGAAATTGGTATACTTACAGTTGCATCGCAATATATATATTGTAATATTATGTTTGTCCGACAAAACATTCATTGTTATTTAAAACGCAATGATATACACAAAATAAACACTAGAAATAAGGAAAAACTGGTATCGCGTAGCTTTCGCCTTCAAAAAGTAAATAGATCGTTTATGGGGCAAGGTGTACGCATGTATAATAAAGTTCCACAATCGATTTTGAGCTTGCCATTTGAACAATTTAAATCTAAAATTAAAAATGTATTAGTGAATAAAGCTTATTATACAATCACGGAATACTTCGGAGATATCAATGTGTGGAACTAATATCTGGTTGGATCTCACGTAGGATAAATATATAATAATTATTGTATTACAATATTGTACACAGTTTTTATTTTAAAAGAGCAACTGTTGAGTTTCTCGCCGGCTCTTCTCAGCAGAACTGCCTTCCGAGCCGGTGGTAGCTTCCTCACGGACTGACTACACTGACATTTAATTTAAATTTAAAATGTAAAATTGACGATTCAAAAGTGCTTGTAAAAGTCTATTTGAATAAAGTATATTTTGATTTTGATTTTGATATTTTTTTAAGATTTGAGTCTGAAAATCTTTATCGATATAATTAATTAAATGTTGTCACTTCTCAATTCATACCTATAGTACTTACAAGTACTGTGATCCGCAAAAACCTATAACGAAAATATATATTGTATATATGGTTAGATGCGAAATTGAGTCAACAAACGAAAATTTTACATGTTAGAGCATAATAAATTAACTTTTTAGTATTTAATTGAAAAAGAAGTATATTAACATAAACTACATTTATTCAAGTACAAATAAATACATATAGACTTTATTATTTAAAATTTCACTTTAACACAAATTTAAAGCTAATTTTTTATGGTTCATTTTTTAGAGTTAAAAAAAAAACATGTGTGTGTACTTACGTACGCACGTATGAAGTTATACTTCTTTGGCGGAACAGAACAAAAATAGCTAAAGATTTCATCCCGTATGTCATAACTTTCTGTTTGTAAAAGGAATGCAGCTAACTTCATCATGTCGCTTATTGGCTGTCGGTGTGCGAGCATCGTAAAAAATTTACTTCATATTTTTTTTCTGAACGTGCCAAAAGAAGTAGGTTTAACTTCAAAAATTTTATGTTACTTTTTATTACAAAGACCTTTTGCCTTTTTAACAGCGTTTAATCTGCAGCTGTTCATACGTTTCACAAGTTGTTCACACACACTGGGTGTAATTTTATTCCACTGATCGTGTATTCGTTCCCATAAAACATTAAGATTTGATGGTGGTGAAACGTTTTCGTTTGCCAATTATTAGAGATAAGCCCATAAGTTTTCGATTGGATTTAGATAGGGACTCTGCGCTGGCCGACTCAACACTTTAAATTTTTGCTTTTTTAACCAATCTTGAATTACTTTAGCAGTAAGTTTAGGATCATTGTCATGTTAGAAAATAACTTCTTCCACTGAATACGGCATATTTTGTAACTGTGTTTATTAAATGCTTTTTAAGAATAGCTAAATACATTCCCTTATTCATAATGCCTTCGATTCTACTTAATCGGATCGGAAATACTAAAAGGATCCTTTTCTTTTTAACAGCTATATAAAAGTTTGAATAAATTTTCTAAAAGGATCTATCATGGTTTTTTTTTTCATTTTTTACATTTTTTTTATGATTTTTTAATAAAAGTATCAATGACTAAAGGATAATGGGCAACTTTGTATGAGATCCATTCCCAGAGTGTATCAAGTTGAGACATATGACATTTTAAAGATCAGAATAATAGCTTCAATTTATTGTATGACACCAACACTGAGACTCGTGCAGGGAAAGAACTATGAATCGTTTAATTTTATTAAATTCATAAAAGTAAAACAGTATGACGTATGTCCATCACTTTAAAGGTCATAATAATAGCTTTATTTTATTGTATGTCACCAACAGTGAGACAGTTGCATGGGAGAACTATGAATTATTTTATTTTTTTATGAAGACATGATTACTTTTAGGTTATTCACACTTTTTCATACATTTCCTTTTATTTAAAGAAAGTGACAAAACACTCAAAGGACTGGATTTTTTTACTTCGACTGTGGCTAGTTTGTATCGTCGTTCAAACCAAAACACATCCATTGCTGACATAAGCCTCCCCCAAAGATTTCCACGAATGTCGGTCTTGTGCCATACGCATCCGGTGGGCTCTAGCGTTTTTGACCAAGTCATCGGTCCGCCTTGAGGGAGTCCTGCTCACGTTTCGTCTTCCGGTATGTGGCAGCCACTCAAGAACTCTTCGTCCCCAACGACCATCCGAATTTTGAGCGATGTGTCCCGCCCACTACCAATTGAGCTTAGAGATTTGGCAAGCTATGTCGGTGATTTGGGTCATTCTGCGTATCCTCTCTATTGGTAGTTTTCATTTACTATAGATACCTAATCAAATATTTCTGAAGTCAGTGTGCTTTGATTTATATCGGCTGGCTGGCTGGTTTTAATTTTTTTTTTATCTTAATAATAAATGAATTTCGATTGGTCTATTCGTCATTTGACATAATTTCTTTATATATAGGAAAATCATAATGCGAAAATGATTGTTCAATTTCGACGAACACACGAATACTACATAGTAAAATTTATTGTACAGAATATGACCAATATGACTGTCGCGTAGGTTAGGAATAATGCTCAGCTTCAAGTGTGCGTTGTATTTCTGACAGAGCCTTCGTCTTATTGTTAGAGCACTAATTATAACTAATTATAATTATAACAAATGCATTTCCTTTTTTTAAATACCGCCTTTATTACAATGATCTTGTATAATGATAATAAATACAATAATAATATAGGTATAAATGGTAATAGTATAATGGTAAAATTTTAAATACATTTGGTTATCTTTTCTATTCTATACATAAAATAAAACTAGCGACTCACCCTCGCTCCGCTCGCAGTCGTCTCTACGTACGTTTAAACGTTTAGTATAGATTTCTCAAAGATAAGATATTTTCACGCAGTAAAAAGTATCCTATATGTTGACCCGGATAACCAGCTATTATCATACCAAATTCATCAAAATCCCTCCAGTGGTTTTTCTGTAATGCGGTCGTTGTGCGTGCTAATCTCAGAAACGGCTTAACTAATTTGGGTACAGTTTTCACTAACGTATTGTGGGAAGCTTCAATTAACGTTTAGTTTTTTATTTCAATCGTTTTATAAATGATGATACTATTATATAAAATTAAATTATCAGACTAGAATTATATTATGGTGATTTAAATAAATTACTATCTACATACGTGGTAATTTCTATTACAGTTATTCAATATACACCGATTTCTCAGTGACGTCAGTACCTACTGGAAGATTAATAAATTAATTTATGTATATTTCATCTTGTTACAATAAATGCAAATACTAATATGTATTATTATTAAACATAAATAATTATGGTATGGTATATTATGTAAGTATTATAAAAGAATTTGTAATGATATTCGTGAGATAGCGTTAGTAGAAGTGGTCGCTAACATATTATGATTAATTTTATTACAAGTATTATTTATTCCCTTTAATATAAATAGTCTAGATAACTAATGAATTATCATAGTTATTTATGTATATTTAAAATAAGGCAGTAATTTTTAATTATCATAAAAGTATTTTTTTACTTAACCTTTCCAGGGGAACCATGACGTTTTTTATGATTCCACTAGCGGCGGCAAACAAAAACAAATCTATCCCACGGGAACCGTACGTTTTTCCGGGATAAAAAGTAGCCTCTTTGTTATTCTGATGTATGAAAAGTTTCATTAAAATCCAATCAGTAGTTTTTGTATACTAACTATCCCACGGGAACTCTTTAATTTTCCGGAATGATAAGTATTTAAGATGTTGACCGGGAATGTAAGATACCACATGCAAAATTTCATTTAAATCGGTCTAACAGTTTCGGCGACAACAAAAAAATTGAAAAAAATCTGGATTTGTTCTATTTCTTTTCTTACATCCTCCTGACTCGGTTTTTAGCAAATTTTTTTCTATGTACAGACATTCGATCTCTACAGTTTTATTATATGTATAGATTAAAATTGGCGCTGTAAGTAATTAGATCATGTTATGGTTTGGTTCTGTAATAAAAATTCAAAAATAAATAAAGTCTGTGTGCTTTGATTTGTATCGGCTGCGATCGACTTCGAAAACATCGGATTAGGTATCTATAGTAAATGAAGACTACCAATCAGTTATTTTTTACTTTTAAGTGTTTTTTTGTAGCCGGTTTTTTAAGTTTTTTTTTCAATTTTTAGTGTAGACATAGTAGTAACAAAATAAGAAGAAAATGTTTTTGAAAGTAGGTGAAAAATCATTCCCTTCATTTTCTACACTTAGGGGTGGATTTTTGTTTCAATGTTATATGAGACCATTTTGGAATAAACTCTCTTTCGAACTGAAAAAGAATTTTGCGAATTGGATTGGACGGATTTATTCCCGATATCAACATAAAAAAATATATAAACATCCGAATTGAGAACCCTCCTTTTTGAAGTCGGTTAAAAAAGAATAATAAGTACAAGTTGTCAATGTAAAGTAGTTCTTGTTTGTATAGCCCACAATAAATTTGTAAAGACAAAAGATAATTTCGTCCAAAATTTTGAAGAAATTGAGGAATTAGGTAATAATATTAAGTAGTATATTTCAGGTAATAAAGGCTATAGAGCCTTCGTATAGACGTATCTTACGTAGTTAGTAGTTTTTGGAATATGAGATATTTTTAGTTATCTGTTTTGTCAGTTTAAACACGGCAAAATTACCTTTTTATTTACTATAATACGTAAAACTGACAAAATATGTAACAGTACCTGGGCGACCAAATCAAATCAAAATAAAAACATATACCTATATCAAAAATCAAAATAAAAATCTTTGTCAATAGTCAATATTATCTTTGCGTAATTAATGAATGGCCCCTTATAGAATTTTTTCGTCGTCGGGATTTTTAATTGGAGGGGTACTCCCTCCAAAAAGGGGCACAAAAGGGGTTACTGGACATCTCAGCCTTATCTGATTTCGATGATTCATGAAAGGTAGTAATTTTAAGTTGGTCTCAGAAAAACTTGGTGACGATCTGATGATCTTCGGCGGACGATTTGATGATCTTCGGAGGATCTTCGGCGTGATTAGCAGAATATCTCTTCAAAATGGATTAAAATGCTCACGTCACTTTAATGGTATATTAATTGTGCAAACGTTGTGATCGCGAGGTCTACTGTTCGCAGTACTATCAGTATAGAATTTTACAAAAAAAGCAATTAAAAATATGGAATATTAAAGCCACAGGATTTTTTTACGTTTTGAAAATTTAAACTATCACGCGCAAGCAATCTATGCAACGGTCAAGCTGCAAGCAACCCTAGAAGGTGAAATAGTATGCGAAGTTGCCGCTCCGAATAAATTGTACGAGAGAAAAGATAAGAAATATGTCCGTAAAGGCGCGTAAGTTATGTTATGGGTTGTGATGTGATGGCGGTCGTTGTAATTACATTAACAATATCATAAAGCCATAAACATTTCAGACATCACACAAATTCACAAAAATATACTCTATTCAGTTTATCCTCGACAAATATTTACATGATAAATGTAATTCAACCGGAATTCGACCACACGAGCTTTCCTGGCTTTGTGAGCCAATATTATAAGCCCAAAAGGGCGGTAAAATTCTCTTACACTGTTCCATTTTTCGAAAAATTTATTAAAAACCTAAAATTTATTTACAAACTAGCAGAAACCGCAGCTTCGCCCGCGTTCAATCTACAAAAAAAACTCTTTAGCTTTATGTTATACAACGACTATTTATATAATATACATATATACATAGTTTTACAATAATGTATGGAAGTCTGCCCGATTTGTTGACATTTATGATTACTGCTCCACTTTCTTGGGTATGATAATATATATATCCTATAGTCTTCCTGAATAAACGTACTATCTAATGCAAAAAGATTTTATTAAATCGGATTGGTAGTTTCTGAGATTAGCGCGTTCAAACTAATCAAACAAATAAACAAACTTATCCTGTTTTTATAAACTAATATTATTTTCAATTTGATGTACCTATTATAGTCAATGATTGATTTGATGTATTATAGTCAATATTATAGATGTATGATGTATTCAATTTGATGTATTATATGCAATTATAGTCTGTTTTTAATCTCAGAGACTAAATTGACACATGCAAATGTCAAATTTACAAATAACGCTGCCAGCTCTTTTGTTGAATCGTAACTTTTCAACCGACTTCCAAAAAAAGGAGGTTCTCAATTCGACCGTATATATACATATATATTTTATGTTTGTTCGCGGATTTTTTCGTCGTTTTGAACCGATTTTGATAATTCTTTTTTTGTTGGAAAGGAGATATCCCAAGAGTGGTACCATGATAAGGAAACTAGGATCTGATGATGGGATCCCAAATAAATCGAGGGGAACTTTCGAAAATTGTGACTAGTTTTGTTAACATTTTCATTAAGTATTTTAAAGCACTACTATTTAATGAAGGTCTGGAGTCGATCTGATGATGGACCCGAAAGACAGTCGAGGGAACTCCTCAACGATTTACAGCAATTTCTTCGTACGTCTACACTAAAAATGGAAAAATAAAACTTTTAAAAAAATAAAATAAAAACCGACTTCCAAGCACTGAAAAGTAAAAAATAACTAAACGGGGGTTTCCATTTAGAATAGATACTTAATCAGATTTTTTCGAACTCGGTGCCAGCCAATACAAATCAAAGCACACCTCACACCTGCACACAATTATTATATACATATACATAATCTTATATATTTAAACGAGCAATTCTTGTATATTTATTTATTTATTTATACCGGCGATCTCGGAAACGGCTTTAACGATTTCGCTGAAATTTGGTGTGTGGAGGTTTTCGGGGGCGAAAAATCTATCTAGATTAGTCTTATGTGTTTGAAAACGCGTGTTTTCGAGTTGTCATGCGGTTTTCTTTCGCATTATTCCACGCAAAATATGGTCGATAATTTCTTACGCACAGGCAGGCATAAGTATCGTAGACAAGCGACCAAGGTGCAAGATTGACAATCACAGATGTCCGGGTTCGAAACCCGGTCGGATATAAAGTTTTTACTTTTGTTTTTTTTTGTATTTTTCATGTTTTTAGTTTTTTTTTAATCTAAATAATACGATATAACAAAAAAGAACTCCAAGCGAAGCTCGGTCGCCCAGGTACTGTATAGATAAAACTAGGTATTGCGAGTGTACTTTAGGAGATAGACATATGCTGTTGTGAACTTTTTTGTAGGTCTTTTTAAGACCCAACAATTTTCCAGTATTTCAAAGTGAGGTGAAATCGGGATGCTAAGGGAAATATTAAATAAAAAAAATATTTCAATCATTATAAATTAGCTTTATTAGTCGTTGCTTATTTTAACTTATTAATTACATATTTGGTCAACAAGATCATTGTTTTCATTATTGTAAGTAATAAAAAAAATGATCTTTTTCAAAAGTTAACTTTTTACGATTTTGCCCCATACCTGTACCAAAATCGGGTATACCTACTTTTTTACCCGACTTTGCCCCTTTGATAACGGAAGCAACGAAACTCATCCAGTTCATCTCGGTCGAATTCCTTATACTTAAGACATTTGCACTCAATCATTACTTATCGCCTGAAACCTTCTTCTTTTTGAATTTTTTTCGTGAAACAAGACGATATCCACATTTTCCGACTATTATTTTTAAAATGGCATTTTTCATAATTTCTCCGCTCCAGGATGGTCGATTCGTCGTTCTTTTATAATTACGTGACATTTTGTTGTGAATTGTAACAATTTATCTTACAAAAAAAATTAAATAAAAAAAAAATGATAGTGGTAGAAAATAGGTTACCTTACGTTATCGCCCTGTACGGTTTTACGCCGTAGCGCCCCGAAGTGAAACAAAGTAATTAAATAACTTAAAAACCTTTTTTAATAAAGATTCAACCAATGTTCGTTTAACAGTAATAAATACTTTACAAGAAAAACAAATTACACTTGCCTTGACATACGAGGTTATAGAACACCTTTGAAATATGTCCAATATTATATCACAATTCAGTAAAAACTGTTTCCTGAAATATTTCCAACGGGTACGTACGCACTTCATTTAAACTTTGTTGCTAAAATGTTCAAGATGACTGACTGCAAGGAACGAATCCTACATTGTTTTGGTATATCTCTTAAGGTTTATCCAGCGTTAGCCAAATAAATTACTAAGGCTGACTTGATAGAACCTTGTTAATTATAAAAAGTTTTATATAAGAAATCATGTATGTAACTTCAAAAACTATAACAGTTATTACTTTCTTAAAATAAATATTTAAAAATTCCGATAATTATTTTTTTATGGAGATTTCTAGACACTGTTTTTTTTTTTTCAGATTTTCAAAACAAAATTTTTTAATGGGTGAACTTTTTACTTTATGGTATTAAAAACCCAAAGAAAAAAAACATTCATATCCATTTATTATAATTGGGATCCGTCATTTTTCATTTATAATGACTAATTGCATTCTTTAAGGATCAAATAAATAAAACGATATTATCATTTTTAGTTAGTACGAGTATTTTATTACAAATTATAACACATCTTCATGTAGCATTGATGATTGAATTATGTGATACAATATCGAGTAATGTTCACTAAAAATTACAATCTATCATATCTCGTTACACACATACTATAAACAAACCAATGTCGTATTTAATGTAGCAAATTCTTAAAAAGTTAGTAACAATAATAATTGCAACATTATTAATCCTAGGGACCTAGGCACCTGCTAAATAGATCGTAATACCTACCAATAACAACAACAAAATATGTACATTCAAACTCTGCATGTAGTATGTCCTGTGTACTCGTAACTTTTTAATCCGCGACTTGAATGTTGTTGATCCACATAAGGTAATTCTGTTAAAAATTATCACATCAAAAAGTATATTGTATCGTGTTTGTATAATGCATCCTTATACTTATACTATAACTAGCTTTTGCCCGCGACTTCGTCCGCGTGGAATAGTGACTTTGCTCGCAGAGCTACCGGCGCGGCGGCCAGTGCCCTCCCCCCTCACGACCGCCCCACGCTCGCCTTGCATCGGGCTGAGAGCGCGCTCACCCATAGTCCGCGTAAAATATGTATATTTTACAACTATGATATCTCTTAAGATATTCATTTAAATCAAATGATGTCAAGAACAATTTTGTTCAAAATTAAATACTTGTGATGAATAACATATTTATTTGGATAAGGATTAATATCATGTTTATAAAAACACCTTCGGAAGTAATGCATTATTTTAAAACAAATTTGATTACCAT
The DNA here is from genome assembly GCA_033884665.1 of Argynnis bischoffii washingtonia. Taxonomy (NCBI): domain Eukaryota; kingdom Metazoa; phylum Arthropoda; class Insecta; order Lepidoptera; family Nymphalidae; genus Argynnis; species Argynnis bischoffii. The sequence continues at coordinate 8,063,108 of CM066624.1, read as the reverse complement.
AAAACGTGTTATATTGAGTCAACCTTAAAAGATAGACATATGCTGCCGCGGACTTTTTTTTAAAACTTTTAAAGGGGAACAATTCCGTCATACATGATTTTTATGTAACTTTAACCGTGTACGCAGCGCACGCAACGGAAGCTCTCAATTCATCATCATTTTCCCCCGTTTTTGCAACATTTTTCATTTATACTCCGCTCCTATTGGTCGTAGCGTAATGTTATATAGCCTAAAGCCTTCCTCGATAAATGGACTATCCAACACAAAAAGAATTTTTCAATTCCAACCAGTAGTTCCTGAGATTAGCGCGTTCAACCAAACAAACAAACAAACAAACAAACAAACTCTTCAGCTTTATAATATTAGTATAGATATATGCATACATATGGGCAGATCCATTAATATTCGACGAAAGTGTGCGCACTTGGGTCAGCGATTTCAATGCCGATTTTTTCCCCGTAAGTACACTAGAAAAGATTCTGATAATTTGAGCCCGATACGGTTAAATCCGGCCGCTAGAAAATTTTTTGAAATTCGAAAAAAGTCGTTTTTTCAGTCATTTTCAAAAATTTATATCTTAGCTTCTATATAACTTAAGAGGCTCGTTTAAAAATTGGTCATTGGTTCAAACCACAGTCCGGCTTCACGACAAGCTGCTAACTAAACTACTGTTTTAGAGAAACTTGCCTATTTTTGAAATGCTGTCATACCTACAGTTTCCGAAGTAGAGGGTTGATCAGTAGCTGATATTATTTGTTTAGGTGTACTCTAATGAAGTCTACCCAATTTTCCTTTGATTGCTTCTATTTAGTAAAGTTATGGCCAACTTATTTTCGGACAATCGATATTTTCAGATAGCAAGAACTTTTTTCTCCGAACTTTGATTTGCTTCAAATGTTTAGGAAAGTTGCTCTGTTATGTCCCTAAGAAGCCCTGAAAATCTCTACGAGGGAATTGAGCTTGGATCTGAGCTATGAATTTTTTAAAATTCTGAAAATTGCATTGTTTTAAATAACACCGGCCCAATCGGGGTCTGTATATATCACCAGAACTACCTACCTACTTGTATTTTAACGCGTTGACGTCAAATCTGAGGTCTGTCTAATTCCTACGCCCTCGAAATTACAAATAAATTGCAATAAATCACTAAAAATGGTTAAAAATAGCAAAAAACTGCAGTTCCTACTATCAACCTTTTTTTTTTTACTTCTTTTTACATTTTTTTTTACATTTTACATTGAGTAAGTTTTTTATATATTTTAATTCACTAAACCTAAATCTAAAGTCTACTTAACCATATACCTTTGGAAATTCGAGAAAACTGTAAAACATACTAAGGAAAAACTGATAACTTCAACTAGGGAATCAACCTTGGATCCGAAATATACATTTTTTAACATCCTGCAAATAATTGCGTTGCACTCAATAAGGGATTCCTTTACGATCATAATTTAACGGCGCATATTATAATAATAAATCGATATAAATGGTTAAATGAATAATTATAGCAGGAATATCAAGAATTATTTATATTTTATGTTTTAAAATTACAATAAACAATAAAGTATAAATAAATTATAATGTTAGTAGCTATTCCGAAATATTCCAATTCGCACATTTAAAAATGAATGAAAGTAGTATTTCTTTTATAATTGGTCATTCCATGTCAAATCGACCAATAGTTGGAATTGATCCCTTTGATTTGGACGAATTTTTTGGTCAGTAGTTTTTTTTTATCATATAACGAAGTTCGACTAAAGGAAAAAAAAATATTTTTTTTTTTCAATAGTTTGCAAAATTCAATTTTATTTTATTTATTTTTTCATTTTTCAAGTTTATATTTCAAATATATCGAAAACTGTTATAGATACAGAAACATACTTTTATTTGTTTATAAGGGACACTCGGGGCTATCGAAAAATATATATATATATATATATATTTTGGAAAATAAAATTGAAAAAAGAAAAATTTGTCACATTTTGAAATTTTAAAAATGGTCAAAAATGACTCTCGATATTAAATTTTTGGCTTAAATTTTTTTGTATAATACTTTGTAATAATCTTAAAAAATCCTGATTTTTTCAAAATATGAATTTTTGAATTTTATAATTTTTTTTTCTGTTAAGTAATGTTAAGCAATCATGTAATTTTGTAATTTTCAGCAGTTTTTTTTTTCTTTTGGCACAACTTCCTTATATGATAAAAGAAAACTTCTGACAAAAATTTTTAATTAACTATTTTTAAGTTTGCGAAATAATATTATTGCAATGTAACGGCCGTAACCGTTTCCTTTACAAAAATTGTAACACTAATATTTTTTTCCCTCTCATGGCACACCTAAAAAGTTTCATTTCAAAAAGTAATTGTGTGTGTGTACCTATTACACAATTTACAATAAAACTGATCAGAAAACTTTTTCATACTTTTCGATTTAAATTTAATTTACATTTTCATACTGAAAAATATATAGGTAATTATAGATTAAAAAATTAAATAATACACTTTTGAACTGAGCAGTATGGCCCACGTCAAAATAAATCAAATAAACCCAATTTCGAATCCTTTAGCCACTAAGGCTTGTAAATGGTTCCTACTGAATACTACATATTTGTAATTTCATCTACTTTATGTATTCAAGTCCAGCAACATACCATATATTTAAGTCGCTATGACGGTTATAAACAAATTAAAATCGAGTTCTTAGATTTTTTTAATGAAGCTAGAACTACGTACAAGTAAAGTTCATAAAAGTGGGTTAAAAATTATTGTATTTCATCAAAAGTAAAATACAAAAAATGTAAATTTAACACTTTGTCATTTTAACTGAAAACGTTTTGTAGATTACAATTGGACTTGTTTGTAAATTATTTAGTATATTTGTTCATTTCGATGTAACTACCGTGCTTATTATATTATAATACTAGCATTGAGTCGCATTTTGCAAATAGCAAGATAGTAAATCTTGGAAAAATCGAAAAAATAGTACCTATATTTTTCCCCATTGTGACCATCTCCCTATAATAGGGAATCTTTGTCAAAAATATTATCACTCTTATGAGAAGTAGATCAGCACATGTTAAATTCAAGTAACTTTATAATTTTTCTGGCTTCTCAATATTGTGCACCTAATACAAGTTTTTTTTTCGTTGATCTGATCTGCATGCTCAACGTTACACAAGTATAGCAATCATTTTGATCTAAAAACCATCTATAAATAATATCACACTGAATGCTAAATAGAACAACTGTTCGAAAAGGAATGGAAAGTTCACGAAGCAAAGTGACATCACCGTTTTATTTCATTACATAATTACACTTTGATTGCTTTCTTTGAAAATTCAGTGGTAATCAATGTGGCGTCGTCATAGTATCTTCATAGACGAGAAAAATTGTCTACAACTTCTAAATTATCATAATATAATATTTCTACACTTCACACGTTTAATGAGTGATAGTGAACTTTTGTCTGAAATAAAATTTAGTAAACCTTAAAGAGCATGATGGTTTTCCAAAATAACGATTTATATTTTTTGAAAAACTTACATTTCTTCAAAGTCTTGTGAAAGCTTGCATTTTTATGACTTCCGTGGTGTAACAGTAATCTTTTCTCTACAGATAGGCTACAGCCTACATCCTACACTAACGGTGGTGGAACACTCTTCGGGGTTCACACATCACCATCTAGTAGGTTTATTTGTACTGTACTTGTTATACCTGAAATCATTTCTGTTAAATCTATTTCCGCCCATTTAGTCTAATTATTCCTGTGTCCATTATCATTCCGCAAACTACGCATATTAATAATGTTACATAATGTAAAACAATATCAAAGTCATTATTAGATGATTTGTAAGTAGCTATTATTACCTGAAAATTAGCTCTGCTCGAGATTTCGATTTTAGCAGCATCAGCTGAGTTACTACCTTTTGTCAAAAATTAAGTTGTTTTTAATGATTGTGCTATATTTTTACTGTTTTTTATGGCGATAAAGGTTTTTTTCTATATTTTTCTAAAAGTGTAAATGTATTAGAGATAATTAGATTTGTCTAATCTGTTTTTTAAACTAACAATAATATTTTAACGGTAGTAGATTAATGACACAGATTTTATTTTCAAAATAATCATACAAAATTTTGGTACTTGCCGTATCGCTCAACTGGTTTAAATATAATAGGTATGTAGCTTACGTCTGCTGACACGTTGGGACCCCGCATTCAAAGGTTAAATAAAATCTGTTTAATCTTTTATTGGCATTTGAGGTCGTCAGTGCAAAAGTAGCCTAATCCACTGACAGCTACTTTGGAGAAAATGGCTGTTAAATATTTTCATATAATATGTACATTAAAACTTATTTATAGTTTTTTATTTTTTTCGTAACTTGAGTTTCGAAGATTTTTTTTGCGTTTTTAGCTTATTTTATTTTTAAACTAAATTTGTTATGGAAATTTAATAACTATATTACAAAAATAAATGCGGGTTAGGCCAATTTTGTATTTTAAATATTTTCGAAAATTTTAAAATCATATGTAACTTTTCTCCCGATATTATTATAATTCTAAATTTTATTAACGATAGATTAATGCCTACGATTGCATCTTATTCAGACTAAGCCATACGGCAGCAATGGCAATGCAAGTACACCGAGTGGCTTCGGCTATTTTTGCATTTCCAAAAAGTAAAATAAAATAAAATGCAAAAACATAGGTAAAACTGCATCCAGGTCTTTTATGAATTAAACTTTACCATATTTAAAATACTTAGTACTATTGAGGTCGAAAAACAAAAAATGTGGGTTTAGACTGTTCTGGCACATACGACCTGATTTAATCCTGTCGAATAAGTAAGTAGGTTAGCGTCAAGTAAATGAAAATTTTATATTTTCCTTGTTTTATATTTGTGTCAAAATAACTAGCACTTAAATTTTAAATGTACTATAAATGTATCTTGAATAAAGTAAAAAACGTTGCTTTATTCTTATCGTTTTTAATGTTCTTTAAAATCATTCAGTTCTTCTTATCACACCTAAAATAATACTCGTTATATAAAATTGTTTATTTTGATGTAGAATGAGTTTTCTGTGATGTTAATAATTGTGGAAGATTTATAGATTATATGTGTATAAAAAATATTTATAGGAAATTTAAAAACGTTTGAGAACTTGAAAATAGACAACTAGAGAACGTTTTAACGGTTAGTATAGATTTCTCAGAGATGAATAATTTTCCCGTAGTAAAAAGTATCTTATATGTTGACCCAGTTAACCAGCTATTATTATACCAAATTTCATCAAAATCTGCCCAATGGGTTTCTCTTGATGCGTTCCCAGACAGACAGACAATAATTCTAAAAATTATAGATTCGGCCTCTGTATCGATGCTGATGACTGTTACCGTAAGATCTTCCAAAAAAAATTTAATGTACAGAATCGACACAATTAGAATTTTATTATAATATGTACTAGCATTGCCCGCGGCTCCGCCCGCGTTCAGATGACCAAAAACCAAATTCTTAGGTTTTACATATTAGTATACCTACTCTTACATTGCAGTTTTGGTTTTTTTTCTTAGAAATGAGATATTTTCCCATGGTAAAAAGTATCCTATAGTTCCAGTGGTTTTTCTGTGATGCGGTAACAGACAGACAGACAGACAAAAGTTCTAAAAACTATAGATTTGGCCTCTGTATGGATAATAATGTCTATTTCAATAAAAATTTCCAATAAATATTCAATTTACAGATTCGGCTTAGTTACAATTTTATTATATGTATAGATTTAAACGAGTAATTCTTGTATATTTATTTATTTATTTATACCGACGATCTCGAAAGCGGCTCTAAATATTTCGCAGAAATTTGGTATGTGGAGGTTTTCGGGGGCGAAAAATCGATCTAGATTAGTCTTATGTCTGGGAAAACGCGTGTTTTCGAGTTTTCATGCGATTTTCTTTTGCATCATTCCACGCAAAATATGGTCGATAATTTCTTACGCTCGGGCATAAGCATCGTGGTTAAGCGACCAAGGTGCAAGATTCACAATCACAGGTGTCCGGATTAGAATCCCGGTCGGTTATATTTTTTTTTTTTTTTTTTTTGTATTTAAATTTTAGTTTTCTTTATCTAAAAAATACGATATAACAATAAAGAACTCCGAGCGAAGCCAGGTACTAGATATAAATCAGGGCTATTAACAATAAGTTACAGAAAAAAATATTTAAATTTAAGTCGTTCTTTGGACATATATTATAATAACAAAATATTGTTTGATATAGTAGCATAATTTCATGAAGGCATAAATATATCTATGTATATTTTATGCCTTCAGGGAACTATGCTGTTTAGTACAAGAAATGTGTTGATAATTAAAAAAATATATATTTATTATAGCGTAGGTACTCATAAAATAAATTAGTTTTTATACGTAAGTAACATTAATTTACGCTTGTTTCAGAGGAGAGGAGAGTGCGGGTAACGCGTGCGCGATGGCTGCCTCAGCGGCAGCGCCGGCCACGTGGCGGGGCACCAACGACAGCGCCACCGATTTCTGTCGCCGCGGTAACACCCCTGCGGCATACGGCAGGTACCAGAGGAACAACTCTACTGCACCATATGCTACGCCTCCTTCAAATATCGAAAGGTGTAATATAAAACAACGTGATATACAAATTATCATGCCATCCGCGTGGAAGGATTATTATGGCGATATTATACAGGCCCATACTGTATATATTTAGTATCAATATTATGCTGTTGCATGTATGTTGATTCTGCTTATTGTACCAGATCTCTAGATTCTGATATGTTTTATGGTGCACGTATGCAAATAGAAATAAGTAACCATCATAAGAAGTATACTAAAACACACATGTATATTGATAAAACATAGTTTATCGATTAATTTTAACATAATTAACAAAATTGAAAATTTAAATCACCCACTACGCTATAAATACTTATAGTTTAAGGAACAACCCTTAAAAATTAAATAATTTTGGAAAAGTTCTGATACTCTTACACTACTGGACCGATATTAACCAAGCATAGCCAAGAACAACCGCAAGGAAACTGACTTTTAAATGAAAAAAACCGCATTGAAATCAGTCCATCTGTTTTAGAGCTACGATGCCACAGACAGAAACACACAGACAGACATCGACGTCAAACTTATAATACTCCTCTATTTGCATCGGGGGTTAATGAACAGTCTGTTTATAAACGCTTCCTGTTACGTAAAGTGACAAAGGCAAATTGTAAAACGTTAGATAGTTAAATACAGCGCTGTGGGTAATAATGGTTTTTGGATTAAGAAAAAGAAAGGCCTAACCTAGACCTACTATAAACCATGTCGAAACTATTACAAAGGTTGAATTTCACATAACCTAATGCATTGCCAAACTTAACATCATGACAATCCGGCTGAATGTCCGGCTAAAGTGTTTTACTGGTTTTGTAAATTAGTTGATTGTATACTCTTATTTATTTTTAAATCATAGTATGTAACTAATTTTAGGCAAATTGAATTAAGAAGCATCATTAATATTTGCCTTTGACACAAAGCAGCATTCGTTTGAATTAAATAGACGTCACACAACAGTTACATAAAATACTGCTTTTGACCTTATTGAATGAAATGCTTTAAGTGCGTGTAGGCTAGTGGAGATGGGTTCCATTATTCGAATACTTTCATTTTACGTAACACCGTGGGTGTTACGTAAACGTCAAACACTTGTGTTTTTTTTAAGTTTTAAACCCTAACCGTTAAGATTAAAACGAAAAAAAAAACGGACCTTAAACTTTCCAATATTTTATTAAATGTATTTGTATTTCTTATCACGTTACGGCACTTGATTATAAAACTCCGTTTAATAAAAAACTGCTGGTACTTGATAATTATCTATTTATTCATAATCACACAATTGAAGATTGGAATTGTTAACTATGCTTGACAAAATCCAGAAGAAGTGTGCCCCACTCTGTCGACATCATGGCTGTTTATAATACTCAATTTATGTCAAAACAGAAAATAAAGTATCAAGCATAGTTTTTACAAAATCCAATTGAAATACTTACAAAAATATAAATTTAAGCTAACAGTTATTTATATACATAGTAATTTTCTAACATACCATAAAATTGAAACTTCCAAAAACAGAATTCGTTCATTTACGTTATAGGTCCGGATACAATATACAAATACATTTCATACTCATAATTATAAGTAGCTTGCATTTCCACTATTGAGATTAGATTTGCCGAAAATAAGCTGTAACAAACAACCAGATCCATAATATCACAGCTTTATCATTTTTACAGTTTATATAAATGTCACGTTCCTCATATAAATTAACGTGTCGTGTACACGGAACAAAATTGTGCTTGTATAATTTTACATAGCCAATAAATTGCAGTGCCGGCTGAGATAGCTTTTCTTAATACACTATTCAAATTTCCATTTTTGTAAATACATATAATATAAATTTAAATTTCGTTTTATATTTTGTTTGTGATTTGTAAGTTATAGATATGTAATAATATCCACGATTGAGTCTTCATATTATCATTATATAAATGAGGATCAGAAGCCACGCACGATAACCTGGTACACGATACTATCATGATAATGTATAATTAGATTATAACAAAAATGTGAATTACATAATATTATACATACAATACATATAATTTATTTTTTCTACACTACTGGAGACTTAGCTTTGTTTCGCTGGGGTGCGTCGCTAGGTACCTTTTGTAATTATAATTTTATATACAGACTAGCGACTCACACTCGCTCCGCTCGAGTTCGTGTCTAGTTTCGTTTAAGTAACGTTTAGTAAAGATTTCTCTAGTATATGTTGATATGGATAACCAGCTATTATCATACCAAGTTTTATCAAAATCGCTCCAGTAGTTTTTTCGTGATGCGGTAACAGACGGACAGACACAATTCAGATTCAGCCTCTGTATCGATAATAATGATTATTTCAATAAGATTTTCCAAAAAAATATTTAATGTACATCTTCGCCTCAGTTACAATTTTATTATATGTAGGTATATATTTTGGCAAATTATATTATTAATATAATAACTTACTAAACTTACATACTAATCGTGAAACAAATAGGCAGAATTTTAGTTTGGCTTTGGTATCGTGCAAGTAAGGGTAGGAACTCTAGCCTAGAATAGCCGGTAGTAATAGTTGAAATCACAGAGAAATTATATGCGGGGAGGTATATACTATTAAAGGCAGTGGTAGCCCAGTGGTAACACGCTCGCTTGGGAAACCGAGTGAAGTGGGTTCAAATCCCGGGTCTCGCACCTCTGATATTTTCATGTGAGAATCATTTTCTAACTTGATTACCACTTGCCTTACGGTGAAGGAAAACATCGTGAGGAAACCTGCATGTCTGAGAGAACCTAGCAAGTTTTCGAAAGACAGGTGAAGTTCGCCAATCCGCACTTGGCCAGCGTGGTGGACTATGGCCTGATTCCCCTCGTCTTGAAGGGAGGCCCGTGCCCAGCAGTGGGACGTTAAAAAGGGCTGAATACATACAATACACATATACTATTATGTTTATACATGTAAATAATACTGATTACTAAGATATATGTGCGTGAAAGTCCCAAGTCCTTTTCTTCTAAAGTATGTATTTTATTGCTTATGCTATATATTTAGGGTATTTAAGTTTATCGTATCTATAGGTACATATAATAAAAGTGTAACTGATCGCTGTCTGTACATAGAAGATATTTGAGAAAAAACTATTTTTGGGGGTCTTTATTAAGCCATACAACCCAAAACAATTATTTTTAGAATTTCTGTTTGTTTGTCTGTGCGTTTTTGCGCTCCTATCTCAGAAACGAATTAACCGATTTGGGTCGGGTTTGACTAAAGTATTGTGATTAGCTTCACTTACCATTTAGTATTTTACTTGTTTTATTTCAATCGATTTATAAATAAATAAAGTTATGTCAATTTAAATAATCACGAAAGGACGAACCCGAGCGAAGCGAGGGTAAGTCTCTAGTCTTTAATAAAACTTATCTGGCCGTCAGGCACACGTGTTTGTTTTAATCGAGAAACGAGTATTTTAAAGTTGTTTGTGTGCTTGTAGGACAACTCCTCTCCACCGATGGTACGCGTCGACGGGCGGTGCGGCGGGGGCTAGCGCGGGCGGTGTGGGGGCGGGCGGGGCGGGTGGTGAGAGTACACCGAGCACGCCGGGCGGCGGTACGGAGCGGCGGCGCCGGCTCTCCGGCTCGGGCTCGTCTCGTTCCGAGTCCAGCTCACCGGAGCCGAGCGACACGTCGCGCGCCTCCACGCCGGCTCACCACCACGCCCAGCATCATAATGCAAGGCGCACCCCTCCACCTCATCCACACCAGGTTCTGTATCTAATATATAAAAAAAATGGGTGCGTGTAATCTTTATGCGCGGTTGAAGTAAAATTTCTTTGGCAAATATCGTAATTAAATTAAAACAAATCAATAATATTAATACAATTATATATTTATAGAATATCATATATGGAAAGAATTTATTACTATATATTTGTCAGACAATAACAACGGTTATCGTGGCAACAAGGAGTCATAATAGCTTTTATTTAATTTATGCACATTCATTCTAAAGTAGCCTAAGTTACTCCTTATTACATCAGCTATCTGCCAGTGAAAGTCCCGTCAAAATCGGTCCAGCCGTTTCAGAGATTAGCCGGAACAAACAAACAGACAGACAAAAAATTGTAAAAAATCTTGTTTTGGTATATGCACCGTGTATACATCCATATGCATTTAGTAAAAAGCGGTTATTTTAATATTACAAACAGACACTCCAATTTTATTTATTTATATGGACTATAGATGTATAGATAAGTTTTTTTTTACCAAGTTTAAAATTATATTACATTTTATTTAACATATATTACTTAGTATTATATAAGTATAAAACATATCTACTCTTCTCGGAAATCGCTAAACATTTCAAGTTCAATTTTTTTATTTATTATATATAGCAGAACCCGCGGCTTCGCCCGCGGTCAATCTACGAAATAAAAACAAACTTTTTCGTAATAGGTACATGCTTTATTATTTACAAAAATAAGTTCGTGTTTCATAATATTATTTCTTAAAGATATAAAAGGGAAAATAAATTTAATTTTAGCGATCGTAGCGATCGAAACGTATATTCTGTAAATAAATTTTCATTTTAGATATTTAGCAAGCTTATGCCTCAGCACTGCCTCTATTTTATGCGCATTTTTCTACTACATCTTTCTAAAGTAAATTCAAACGCGTAGTCAGAGGTTATCAGTGGTATTCGAGGTATGAATACTGATTCCCCCCGAGCTTATCCAGCGAATACAGTGGCCGCTCTAATGTTTGATGAATTACTCACAGTCTAATCCCGTTACATAATTTAGGTGACTTTTTTATTACACATATGCTAATCTTAAGAAGGAGGATATAGGTAACAGGATATACTCTGCCTAGGTTATCTCTCTCGTCGTTGTCATTGCTGTGGCCAGCCGAGAAGTTTTACATAAATTTTCTTTAGATTTGGAATAATTTCTGTTCTCTACTTTATATCCTACACAGTAAGTGTGTACTTACGGAGAACTTGAGCCATAGTACTGTTTAAATATACACAACGCATGTGTCAATACAAATTTGGGTTATAAAACAATAGAATATCATCATAGTAAATAAAAGCTGTATTTGACAGTTCAAAAATAGGAGTGCTCCGATCGTCACCAAACTTTACAGGATTACTCGCCAGGTCAATCTGGAGATTCCCTGAAAGTTTCATTGAAATCGGTCCAGCCGTTTCGGAGCCTATACGGAACATACACACACACTTTCTCTTTTATAGATATAGAAGATATTTCGAAGATTACATTCCCTTAGTTTCATGAAAATTAAAAGATTTTTCTAGAAATTAAAAATTAAAAAACCAAGAAAAAGTTAAAAACCTATGTTTTTTGCAAATATCTCGATATTTTTGAGCTTATTGTAAAAAGTGTAATCTATAAAAGTTATAGATTTTTAATAGACCTACAACTTTTGTAGAAAACATTTTTCGATAGAACGTCACAGTAGCCGAAAATTGAAAAAAAACTATTTTTCAACACTTTGCGTCCCTCCATTTCTCGGGGTAGCTGGGCATCGGGGGCATTTTACGAATTTCTATTCCTTATATACCTGCTAACATTTTAAAATCATAAAACTTCAGGTTTTCAATATTTTATTTTTTCTTAAAAATAAACGCATTTCGCTTGGTCTATATATATTTGTGTTTTTCTTTTTCTCGTGTCACATTTTCGTTTCATCGAGTTTCCAATCACAACGATTCTAAAGAAGTTTCACATCAATAATATGTGTACCTACTCTACCTACGTACACTACCTACCTACCTACTTTTATCCTAAACCTCTCACTTTTTAGTATATAATATACAATAGTTTGTTATATGTATTGATTTCATTATTTACTTAACAATAATTTAACTTTATATTTCAGTGGCCATCAACGGCGAATGGAAGACCTTTGGCGATTTGCGTACGAAACTTGCCGACAAGATCGACCGACAGTTCACTCAAAGACGGTCTCTATCATGAATACAAGAAGCATGGGAAGGTGGTGTGGGTGAAGGTGGTCGGTCAAAATGCTGATCGATACGCGGTCGTCCGTTTTAAGAAGCCGTCCGACGTAGAAAAGGCACTAGAAGTGTCTCAAGATAAGCTTTTTTTTGGTTGCAAGATCTCAGTGGCACCCCACCAAAGTTGCGACGATGACGCGGAGTCGGCGAAACCCTATGAGACTGATATCGATGAATACCATCCGAAGGTGGGTAGAAGAACTATATTGCTAGTACGTATTGTTTTTTGAAATATTTTATGTTTATTTAAATAAATATAATATTTGCACTTTGAATGAAAAAAGAACATAGCTTTGGTTATTGAATTAGTGTGCCGTTTCTATGTAAGTAGGGTTAAGAGTTGTAATAATAGAAAAGTTAATTGAATTTCAAAACTTTACCTTCTATTTCAGTTATTTTTATATTATTATTTTCTTGAAATCTAATGTTTACTCTATAAGATGTGGAAAATATAAAACAATGAAAAGACACTGAAGAAATAAATATATTGCAGGCGACGCGGACGCTATTCATCGGAAACTTAGAGAAGGACGTAACGCAACAGCAATTAAGGGATAAGTTCAAACACTTTGGACGTATAATAGAGATCGACATAAAGAAGGGGAGCGGCGGCGGCGCGGGTTACGCGTTCTGCCAGTACGCGTCCATCTCCAGCGTGGTGGAGGCCATCCGCGCTATGGACGGCGAGTACGTGGGCAGCTCGCGCGTCAAGCTCGGCTTCGGCAAGCCCGTGGCCACCACCTGCGTCTGGGTCGATGGCCTTACTGAGCACACGGAGAAACAGGTAAACAAACCAAGGGAACTATGACACTACTTACTACTTATAGTTCTGTAGCCAAAGCTAAACGGAGCCCTTATAATTTCGCCTTCTGTCTGTCTATTATTATGATACAACCATTTTATTCGAAGACTACTACAGCTATATTGCTGAAATTTATTAGGTAGGTCTCATGTGAATCGATAGTTTAACGTGGAACTTTCCCAGTGTTATTAAATAAACTCGTCAGCTCGTTAGTTCTAAGATAAAATTTCATTTGCTGTTTTACAAAAATTGTAAACGTTGACCCACAGTGTAAAATGTTTACACAACTGTATGGGTTATTAAGTTATTTTACATAATAAGAGTTGCTTTTTTATTTATTACGGTACCAGCAGTGTTATAATTAGTTCATATAAATACAAATATCATGGATAGGATAATTTAGTGCATTCTTAAAAGCTAAAATAAAAAAGTAAAAAAATAAAAACAAAATTGTGCGATCTTGATTACAACAATTTATAACAACAATTTCTGAAAAGTCAGAGGGGCAATGGGGGGGGGGGGGGGGCAATGTTTACAGTAAAGATTTCAATTTTATACAAAATATATATATATTTGCATAGTAACTTTAGTAATCATTTATTAATATTTCCCAAAAAAATAATTAAAAAAAATGTTATTTATCAACTAAAAAGGTTCTATCATGTCGCCCTTAGAAATTTATTTGGCTAATGCTGGCTAAACCTTAAGAGATATATCAAAATAAAGTACTAAAGCATTTTAGGTCCTCAAAAGATCTACAAAAAAGCATTCAACATTAAAAGTCTAATTCCTAAGGTACGCTCGAAATACCTACTTTTATTTATACATAATATAAAATAGTAACTTACCGAAATCGATGTGCGCGTTTCACGCAAAGTACTGAACCGATTTTACCAAATTTTGTGTAGTGATAACTTATTACTAGGGTCAATACTTAGGATAAAGTATACTCGTAATATCTGTCTTATCTATACATATAATAAAAAGTAATTTAGCGAAATCGATGTATGCATTTCACGCATAAAGCTTTTTTTTTTTAACTCCCATTTTAACTCCATGTGTAGTGATAACTTATTACTCAGGTCAACATTTAGTACTATACCTTTTACCACTGGAAAATCTTTCATTTTTGCGGGAAAACACAATAACTGGTTTTATCGAGTCGTTCTCATAAATCACATGTTTACCGATGGCTAAACCTTAAGAGATATGGTAAAACAATATAAAATTGTAGGTCTTAATAAAGCTTATAGAAAAACTAGCGACTCACGCTCGCTTCGCTCGCGTTCGTCCCTAGGTATGTTTTCACGTTTAGCTATGTTTATACATAAATAGTAGCTTGTTACTCCTAAGATATTCATTAAAATTATATAGCGATTTACCCTCGTTTTGTTCGGGTGCGTACGCCGTACGCGGATTTTGTTTTCATCACAATTTCATAGGTTTTAATATTTTTTTCTAAAATAAAAGTAGCCTAAGTTACTCCTTATAACAGCAGCTATTTGCTAGTGAAAGTTCCGTCAAAATCGGTCTAGTCGTTTTGGAGATTAGCCGGAACAGACAGACAGACAGATAGACAGACAGACAGACAAAAATTGTAAAAAATGTTTTTTAAATGCATTTAGTAAAAAGTGGTTATTTTAATATTACAAACAGACACTCCAATTTTATTTATCTGTATAGATATGCAAAAGCATGTCTTTCTCGTAAGGTGCACTCGCAATAACTATTCATATCTTTAACGCACATAGGGATGCACCTGAGCGAAGCGAAGGTAAATCACTATTTTATATAGAAACTGTCTTATTCTCGAAAGAGAAAGGAATATAGCTGTAAAAGGAATGTATTATACTAAAAATAGCATCATTTTCATGGGACAACCCTTAAAAAAAAGAAACATTAGTGGATAGTTTCAAAAGGTAAACTGTTTAGTTTTTAAGTAGTATAAGAAATTCAAAAAATCCGAAATCAGCCAAATTCATTTACTATAGCTGGGTTCCGAGGTATAAACCTAATTACACTCTAGTAATTGGTAGATTGTAAATCTATATTAAGATAAACACGACATGCTTCAGAAAAACTATAGAGAGAAAAATTATTACATTATACTTATTTTCTATTTGTAAAGTTAATACAAACATGTTTTTTTGTAAAATGTATATTAGTAACATTACGAAATGATGATATGAAACGTTGTGGTTGCGTGCAGGTGCTAGGCGCGGTGTCGCGCTGCGGCGCGGCCACGTCGGTGTGCGTGGACCGCGCGGCGGGCGCGGCGCTGGTGCACTTCGAGCAGGCGGCGGCGGCGGGCGGCGCCGTGCGCGAGCTGCGCCGCGTGGCCGCGCAGCTGTCCGCCGCCGAGCCCGACCACCCGCGCCTCTGCGTCGACTACGCCTCCAGGGAGTGCCAGGTAACCACAGCGAGACTTTATCGCCGATACCGATACAAATGCATGTGGGGTGTTTTTATGTTAGTGTTAATTACTGCGTTATTTGCAGGAAGCGTTCTACGAGCAGCTAGAGAAGCACGGCGGATCTGCGGCGCTAGCCGGCGCAGAGCGCGCGCCTGGGGACCCGCCCGCGCGCTACCTGCCCGCCGCCAGACATGAGTCGCTTCGGTTTGTATTTTTGTTTTTTAATATTTTGTCATAAACTTTTCTATATCTTGTGATATAGTATTAAATTAATAACGAGTAAATAACATATACGAGCAAATAGATTTAATGTTTTCCGAATTAGGTTCTTAAAATGATCTAAGGCGTGTCCTTCTACTCAAATAATAAGCATGTTCTAATCTAATACGTTATAATATAAAATTAAATCAATATTTCGATATCAAATTTATATGTAGATACGAGACTGGAGGTTCACGATCTCGAGCGCCTAGTTTTGGTCGTGCATCTTCAAGGACCCCCCGTTATAACACACACGATCATTATGATCCTGCTGATTATGCTGCTGATAGAAGATACAGGTATATTATTCACATTATATTAATAAAAATTTTAACGGACTTTAAAAAAAGGAGGTTATAAATTTGACACGTATGTAATATTATTGGAAAATATTCACACATGATAATCTAAATAAATAATAAGGGCTTCCAAACAAATATAACAAAATTTTATAGTAGTATGTATGTATGTTTGTTTGTCCACGCATTTCTCCCAAACTAGTTATCGGATCGTGATCATTCTTTTTTTATTTGCGTACATTTATTTCAACTTAAGGAATAGTAAACGTTTCATCAAAATCTGTGGGTAGTTTTTATAATATGAAATAAAACGTCTAACTAAAAATGAAATAGTTTTTTGTAATTACTACTTATTACAAAAACTATTTTAGTTTTTACTTAAAACTAAAAATTACTAAATAAAAAAGTAAATAAAATAACTGCCGATGCAAGGCAAAGCAAATCTATTTCGATACATATAAATACATCACTAATTGATGTATAATATTTTAACTATAGAGTTCGTACCTTGTCATATTTACCTATTAGATATTCATATCTTAATGCATTGACGGCTGGCACCGAGATCGAAAATATCTGATTAGATATCTATAGTAAGCTGAAAACCCCCATTCAGTTATTTTTTACGTTTTAGTAAAAAAAATTTAATTAATTTTGCAATAACCATACCTGAATCATAAAATACATTTATGTGATATGATGCTAAAACAAATAATATGTAAAAAACAATTAAAAAAAGGAAACTTTGTTACAGGGTATATGATGAATTAGGTTCCAGTCCACAAACAGACGAGGCAAATTACGAGGATCGACTTCAATCAGTCGTTGTATCGCCACATCGAGGTCATAAGCATCGACGCGATTCGAGTCCAGAAGAAAGGAAACATTCTAAGGTATCGTTTTATTGTAGAAAAATAATTATTTCGAAGGTATATGTCATTATAGAAAATAAATATATATATATATATATATATATATATATATATATATATATATATATATATATATATATATAATTTTAAGAAAGATACTTTTGGGTTATAATATGTGACAAGTTCGTTGCAAACTCAAATTTCTATTTATGTTTACGTTAAATTCAGATTTAGGCTTTCTTTTAGATAGTTTATTAACATTACTGTTCAAATTAAGCAAACTTAAATAAGTTTGTGTTTACTCATTTTATGAATACTGAATTATCAATTATTATTTTCTGTAAGATTTCATAAATCTGGATACCATGGAGTGAAAAGGTATTGCATAAGATATTATTGGGAATACCGTCCTTGGTAACTTTTGGGAAACATGATATTTTGAATAACCTCATTAATTGAAGTTGTCATTGAAGTAAATTATTTATGTATGGTCAGTTTTCGAGCTTTCATGTGTTCGTGTGTCATATATAAAAATGTAGAATAAACAGACAGACCAACTTTTGATACACAAATTAAACACCTGAACAAAAATTTAAACAATAATGTAAAAATCTAATGAAAATATTTAACTTGTTCAGGAACGACATCGCAGCGCTGGCGGTGGGTCCAGAAGGTCGCGATCTGGTTCCCGCGGACACGTGTCGCGCCGGCGCCACCGGCGGCGACGCGACGGGTCGGGCTCGCGCGGCTCCCGCACCTCGCGCGCCGGCACGCCACTGCGCGACGAGCCCGACGCGCCGCCCACGGAGCCGCGCCGGCCGCCGCGCGAGCGCCCGCCGCTGCCCATGAGCCTGCCGCTGCCCAAGTTCGCGGTGCAGATGCTGCGCGCCGCGCCCGCGCAGCCGCGCTCCCTGCCGCCCGCGCCCGCCTCGCCGCCGCGCCCGCCCTCCGCTTCCTCCTCCAGCGGCGGCTCCGCGCCGCACTCGCCCTCGCTCGAAGAGCGCATCCGCTCCCTCGATGAGAAGTATGAGCGCTGGACGGGTTCGCGGGCGCACGCCGACGCGCCCGACCGCTCTCGCCTCAGGCACCGTCTGCTCGAACTCGATATCAACGAAGTGAAACCCTCTGAAGTGGTCCTGTCCTTACTCGCAAAGAGGTCCGTGTTCGATGAGGATTCGGAGCGGTTAGAAGGTGCCCGTGTTCCGAGCCCTGGAGGCAGTCCCAGGTCGCTGACGACAGTTCCGCGTGTTTTACGTTATCCCTTCCCGGTCCACGCGCATTCAGTCACGGCGACTTTGACTACTGGGAGTGCTATACAACCACCGGAGCCTGAAGACTTAGAACGTCCACGTCTCGATAAGTTGATCAAAATTGACTTGGAGAGCGACACGAGATTGAGAAGAACGCCGTCGACTGACAAGGCGACGTTTGATATCATTGAGAAAAAACTTTCACCCACACTTGAAAGATCTGATTTTGACGAACATATGAGTAAAAGACGAAATTCTTTACTTATGATAGAAGAAAAACCTATAGTCACTGATATTAGATCTAGCTCAGACAGAATAGGATTCGAAACGAGCATGACTTTAGATGTACCTGAAAAAAGTAATTTAAAAGAGAGGTTCGCAACCTCTTGTGAAGATAAACTGACTATTAAAAAAGAAGATGTTGAAGACAAACTTACTTTAAAAACTAGTTGTTCAATTTTAAGTAAATTTGAAAGAAATTGCTTTCGAGAAGAAATAAAATTACGAAATGAGGAAAGCAAAACAATAAAACAAGAAATTCAGTTAGATTTACAATTGAATTCATCTGAAAAGTATATCTTTAAAAATGAATTCGATATGAAGTCTGAATCTATTATACAAGAAGATATCAAATTACAGCTAGAACAAGAGAGTAAGTTACACGAAACGAGTTTTCGAATGAAAAAGGAAGCTGAAAGATGCCAAGAAAAACCATTTCCGAATAATATTAGTAAAGAAAGTTTGTCACATAAAGTGCATGCGGTTAATCATTTAAATGCTATAAATTGCATAGAATCATCCAAAAAGAACGTCGAAGTTTTAAATCAGGAGATTAAACATGAGAAGAGCAGTAAAGAAAAATGTGAAGTCAGCACAACGCTTTCAGTGAAAGAGGATAAATCTGGAAAAGAGAATATAGATTGTGATAAGCCTGTTGAAAAAGTTAAATTGACTAATAATATTTTATTTTCTCCAGACCGCATAATAACTGATAGTGATAGAACCCATGAGGAACATAATAAAATTGAAAAGGACAAATTAAAATATAGCAGGGATAGAGTTGATAAAGATAACGAAAAAGAAAAATCTAAGAGCAACAAAATATTCAAACTTGAAAGAAATGAAAAGGATCGCAAGTTAAAGGACGATACTTTAAGTACAAAACCAAGTTCTGAAAAGGTTGATAAACTGAAAACTGAGAAGGACAGCGACAAAGTTGTAGAAAAAGAACGGGATATCGAAAAATCTAGACATAATGACGAGAAGCATACAAGAAACGAAAATCACAAAAAAGATAAAAATGAAAAAGAAAGAAAAAGAGAACTTTCAGAAGTTGATATCTTGTCTAAAAGTATAAAACGAGACGAAAAACATAAACATGATCGAACAAAAAAAGATAACGATAGTAAACGTGATGTGAAAAAAGAAGTTGATACATCTAAAAGTCGTAAAAGTTCAAGAGATGAATCAACTAGAGAAGTTTGCCGGAAAGATTCGACTGATTCTACTACCTCAAGAGCATCACATGACTCAACTTCATCAAAATCAAAAGATATTGAAAATATTGAAATAAAAGAAGAGCCAAAGACTAAAAATAAAAGTTTGGAAATATTAAATAAACATGAATCAGAGAAGGAAGTAACAAAGTCACACGATCATAATAAAGTTGTAGACCATAGTAATGTTAAAACAAAAATTAAAACTGAAGTTAAAGAAGAGAAAGATGTAGGAGAATTGCATTTGAAAATCAAAATTAAAGAGGAAAAAGATTCTGGCGAACATCACAAAAGTAAAGGTGAGGCTCATGGAGAAAGTGCGGCAAAAAGTAAAGTTGATGTATCTGAAAAACAAAGGCATTATTCTCTTGATTCACCTAGCGTTGACTCTAAACGTAAAGAAAGATTAAATTCTTGTTCGAGTTTACCCTCACATATAGGTCATAAAAGAAGAATGTCATCTCAAGAAAGTGTAGACTATGTTAATGAAGATTCGAAAAAAAGTAAACCAGATCGGCGTGATTCTAAAGATACTAGAAGTTTAGAGCGTCACAAGACAACTAAATTCAATAAAGGTCATTTTGCTAAAATTATAGAGAGCAAAACAAAAGATGACAAGAAAAATCAGGTTAAACCACCTGATGATATATTTGTACATGCGAAAGATAATGAAACCAAAGAGGCTTCGTGTCATGAAAGAAAGAGTATCAAAAAGAGTCCGCCAATGGAGAATGAAGATAAGATAGTCGGAAGTTCTGATGTCTCACTAGAGTCATTGCAAAGTAATATAGATTTTCTTGCTACTTTGGAATTACGTTCTAGTGAAGAGGATGAAAAACAAAAAGCTTTAAGAAAGGAAATGAAAGAGAAGAAACGCATACAGCAACTGCAGCAAATTCAAGAACTTCAAATGCAACAGGATGCTTTGAATCAGCAAGAGCATAGTAATAAAACAAAAGAGGATCGAAAACTTAAGCATGATGAAAAGAAAAAAGATGCTGCGCGGGACAAGAGAATGTCAACTGATCGAAAAAGTAGGGATGAGAGAACAGATCAAAGTAAACGGCGTAATCGCAAACAATTACAGAGCACTGACAGTTCTGATTCCGACGAACCTAAAAAGCATTCAATTTTTGATATTATTGACGATGGGCCTACACACTTGTCGATGTATGATAAAGTTAAAGCTAGATCTTGTAAAAACATGCAAAAACAAGAAGAAGAAAAACGCCAAGAAAAGATCAAAGCTAAATTTAGTCAGTTAAAGCAAAGTAGAGCAAAGCGTGAAGAAAAGAAGCGATCTAGTTGGGACGAAGATAGTGATTCTGAAAATGAGCGGCGAAAATCTCATAAAACGTCTATGGATAGTTCGACCGACGACGATCATATTAACCACACTAGTAAAAAAAGGGAAAAATCACATGGATCAAGTCTTGAATATGATCGTAATAGAGTTAACGATTACTTTGATATAGTGAGCAATGAAGAAGATTCCCATAATAAGTTATCTCGCAAGAACTCTAGATCTCGCATTATGTCTGATACCTCTGATGAAGAAAACATGAAGAGACATTTAAATAAAAGTCCTACCTTTTTGGATAAAATAAAACAGGAAATATTTTCAGATTCCGAATCATCTCAGAAATGTAAAGATATGGAAATCCAGCTTAAAGAATCGAGTGATGATAAAGTAAAGAAAACATCTCTTTTGAATTTGTTTGGAAAGAGTGATAGCGAAGATAATAGACTTAAATCAAATTTAGATATCGAAAATGATTATAGAATGGTTTTCGCGAAAAGTTTTCCAAACGATATGTCATCAGAAAATGAATCGATTCCAATCGAATCTAATAGAAATTCATCAGAAATACGTAAAAAACATAAGAAAAAGCAAAAGAAATATAAATTTACATTTTCTGACGAAGAATCTAAACTTGAAAGTAGCCACGATATAACATCCGAACCTGGCAGTAAACATAAAAATAATGAAAAAAGTCGTAGACATAGTAATAAAAAAGAAAAACGAAAAGATAAAATGCGCGACAGTGTAGATACAGATGAGCCCCGTGATGAAAAAATGAAATTAAAAAGAGAAAAACGTTCACCGAATCAATCATATGAAGGACTCGCAGAACCAACATCTAATAATAATAGAAAAGATGGCAAAATGGAAGACATATTTGGGCCTCTCTCTGACGAATCTGATAGAGATATAGGTAACGTCAATAATAAAACAGAAACCTTACCAACGGAGTTTGATACGACAGTAAACACATGTGAAAAAGGAACACCTAATATCGATGAAATAAAAATTAAAGATAAAGATGACAACAAGCGAAGAAAGGATAAGAAGAGGAAAGAAAGACGACATTTTACACGAGACGACGATAATAGTCTCGATGTAGATGCAGTTAGCAAAGCAATAGAAGCACGTCTATTTGCTGACTCATCAAATATTGACGAAAACCGTACTGAAATAAATATTTCCGAGTGTATTTCTAAAAATCCTGAAAATGAACAGAAATATATTGATGTCAATTATAAAGAAGATTCCATTACTTTTAATAAATACAACGACAAAACTAGAAAGGAATCTAGAGACAAAAAGAAAAAGAAAAAGAAAAATAGGGAAGACAGACAGAGTCGGAAAGAACATCATCATAATTACCATCATGAGAAGATTCCAAAAAATGACGAATCTTATATTGATAATAATCTACAACTATCACCAAAAACTATGCTGCTGGATATACCACTGCCTAATGATATACAAAAGGTTGATTTAACTGATAAATCAGATGACAGTAAATCTTTATCGGAATCTCCCAGTTTACCGCGAATCACTGATAGTCCGCCTTTTGCTATCAAAACTGAAGAAATTAACGATTCCACAAATAATGAATGTGATACTCCAAATCGCTTAGTTGTTGATGATGCAATCGAAATTGATTACGAACTAGCGGAGAACATCGAAGTAAATGATATACCGATGCCACCGCCCATAGATAATATTGTGCAAGACATAAGTGAAGTGCCATTACCTAAAGATCCGCCTCTTGATGCTGAACAATCTAAAAGTATTTTACCACCTTATGATTTAGAGATTGAAGTCGACACTGATGTAAGAATAAGTGAAGATGCCGTTCGAAGTATACCTAATTTGGAAAAAGAAACCGAAAAACAAATCGATAAGATAATTAACGATTCCCATTCAAAATTGGATAAAAAAATCGAAGAAAAACCTCGTGCAATTATTTCGCAAGAAGAAACTGAAGATGCTGTTGCAGCGTTACTCGGCGAAAGTTTCGGTGGTAAGGCCAACACATTTGATAATTGTTATGAAGAAGTAGAAAATAACACTGCTCATCAAATAGAGATAGAGACCACTCCAATTGAAAGTGAAATTATACCTGAGGAAGATGCAGAAGAAATGAGGCAAGCTGTTCAAAATTTAAACGCCAGTGAAATGGAAATTAAACCGGACACACCAGTTTCTGACAATGATCTTCTCCTTATCGATACTGACACTGAAGAAGCAGAAGAGTCTACTCAAGATGCTATTGATAGATTACCAGTAAACATAATTTCGACTAATTCATCTCTTAACAATAATACCAAAGTAAGCGTGCCTCAGACTACGACACAAGTATCGAACATAATAATAGCTAAGCCTAAGACAACTATTGTGCATACTGTAACTAAGTCAAATGAATTAACGAAAAAAGTCGTAGAAGATGTAAAACCGCCTGTGTGTACGAAGCAAGAAAGTGTACAACAAATCACATCAACGGCCACTCCAGTTATTACATCATGGACTTTATCAAACAACAAATTGATAGAACCACACGTTTTAAATATTCCCGTTAGCTCAGTAACCACCAGAGATAATAACGATAATAAACCAACTCATATAACCGCTAATATTGTACAGATTAAAACTCCTCCAAATCAAAATGTGCAGATAAGTAATACGTCAAGGCCTGTTATAAATACTAGTAGAGTGGGGGCGCCTTATCAAGTTATAAACCAGATGATTAGACCTCAAGTATCTTGTATGCAGCCTCCAACGATAAAAATTCCTGAACCTCATATCATTTATCAGAAACCGCAAGGAATTGTAATTTCGCCTAGAATGACTAATGAACCTCTATTACTAAGTCCTAAAGCTAGTCAGCAAACAGAAGGGATGACATCTCCAAGACTAAGCAATATGGCGATTTTAAGTACATCTCCTCAAAACATGAACACAGTAGGAACAGCTTCACCGAATGCCATTCAACAACGATCTCCTGGGCAAGTTACCGTAGTTAGAATGCAACAACCACCACTTAGTCCTATACAAACTATGCATGTCCCACATGGCACAAGGGCTATGGTCTCTCCTAATAGACCAAATTCAGTTCTGGTTCAAACCCAGGGCACTCCCATTCATTTCAATAGATTACCTGTAACTCCAGTTCTTGCAACAATCCCAAAACAATTAAATGCAAATATTATTCAACAAGCTAAAGGAAATGTTCCCAATTCTCAGTTGATACATCAACAAAAAATAATATCCGGGGATGGCCGAAAAACTGATAATATTGCAGAGACTGCCAAAATTATTCTGTCCCCCACTAGACTACAACAGTCACCAACGCCCGCAGTGATGTCTCAAAATCGGCTTATTTCAATGCAAAACTCTTTACACGTGGGCAATATAAATTCTACATTACACCTTTCTAATAAAGTATTAATAAATAACAAAAGCCAATTAACGGATAAGAGAGATGCTCAGAGTGCCAAATCTGAACACAATCATATTACATCTTTAGCATCTGCGCCTATTATTCATGTGGCTGGAGTTTCTCACTCTTCACCTTCCATTATACAAGGAACAACAAAACCGCTCGTGTGTAATTTACAAGAAGCGATAACAGTAAATAGGGGACATGCTTCAAATGTAATTCACACAATAAATTCCCAAAGGCTATTAACAACTACTCCCATGACAAGCGTTATACAATTAGATCCGAGCAAAGGCCCGCCTCCTTCAGTACTATCCATGGCTACTATAAGACCTCCAACAACACTAGGTAAACCTGAATCGTCTAATTCCGTCGTTGTAACTACATCAAGTCTAGCAAATGTTGTTATGACTCCTTTGCTACTAAAAGGAAGCTCGAGTCCAAAAGCCACTTTGAGGTTACGGACAAGAAGTGAGAGTGAAAATGTTGAACACCCGCCTACATCGCTATTAAGTAGTAATCAGAAGAATCAAGACTTACAACAAGCTGAAAAAATTATAGAAACAAAGGATAAAGATCCTGAAGATCCAAAGAAAACTCCAGCCCCGTCAACTTCACCAGTGGAAAACATAGCTAAATGTGAAACTGATTTTGAGGAATTGCTAAAAGATAACACAAACGAAATAAAAATAACAAATCATCCTGAAAAGAAAGTAGAAATTAATGTGGGCAAGAACATAACTTTGATAAATCAAAATCTTGATAGAAGGCAGAGTGTAGAAAATAATAAAAATATAGATTTCGGTATTACTGTAAAACATGAAACAGATGTAGTAACGTCAAATTCTTCAAACGAAGACTTGTTATTGAAAAATAATGACAATGATTTGTCTACAACATCAGACACAAATAAACAGGAAAATATCCAAGAAAACGGTGTAGATGTTAACCAATCAGAAAAGAAAGATGCAAATGTACCTACAACACAAGAAACTCCGGATCAGATCTTAAATCAAACTCCTTATGATAAAGATCATTCGATGAAGTTAGAAGTAAAAGAAAATAAGAATCAATTTTTCGGATTTATATGTAATCAAAATACCAGTAATGAAATAAAAACTATCGATGAAAACGATTACTGGTCGGCTAAAGATGTCAACATCGAGTCTGTAATCAAAAAAGTTGATTCTTTATGTAAGGAAACTTCTGACGAAAAGAAAGAAGATAGTGGGATAAATGTTACAAAACCCAATGAAAAAGATAGTGTCAATATAGTACAAAATGTGCAAAATGATTCTGTTAATGAAGAGCAAAAAACTGTTAAATCTGAGGCTTGTAATAACCAATCTCCTAGTCAAGCAGAAGATAAAAGTGAATTATTTAATGACAATAGTGTTAGTGAAGAATCGGCTGTAGAAAGAACCGCACCTGGAGGCAAAAGAGGTGGCCGTAATGGTGGACGAGGAAAGAGATCGGAAAAAGCGGACAGAGTGCAAACACGGCAAATATCAAAACCTGTTAGGGGAACTTCAAAACGAGGAAGAGGCAGAGTGAAAGTTGACAAAAAAATTAAAGATTTCGTCAGCAGTAATTTAAATAATATGCCAGGTGATGTTTATGATTTTCACGAAGATTCTGGTGACGAAACAGTAACTTCTCCTAACAAAGCTGAAGTAAGGCCTCGTTTAATTTTAACAATTAAAAGCCCTTTATCCGGACATTCTAACTCTATAGCGACATCAACACTTAGTATAACATCAAAAGATCAAGGGAAAAAAGAAAAGGCGAAAGTCGGGGACGAGGTACGTTTTTGTTATATACCGCCTTCTACTATAAATACTCGAAAATCTAGGCGACTTCAAGAGAAAGATATTCAGCGAAGCACTGTTGATGATGTTATTGATGACGTTATTAAGGGCTCAACTGCGCAATATAAGAATAATGCAGAACCGAATAAGAAAAGAGCAACCAGACAGGCCGGAGCTAAAACAAATGCAGAAAAAGTATCGCAAAACGACACGCGAAAATCTCCAAGAGGTGTAAAGAGAACTAGGGATAGAAGTTTGTCTGATGCTTCAATAGGCAGCAGCGATGAAAATGCTAAGAAAGACGATGTCTTAAAAGAACCTAAGATTCCGAAATTGGCGGAACCTATAGCGCCAATTAAAACCGACGTTGAAATGAAACCAGCGGCCCCACCTTCCGTCGTGGTACCACCACATAACCCAACACCTATAATGAAACCGCCAAAGAAAATGATATCTGAAATTAGTGCGAAATTAGCCAGTGCTTTTGAAGCGGCTGCAAATCTCACTAATAGAGTGGGCGGCGGCTCTCCCAACGTCGGAGACCGGCCTGCTCCCACGCCCGAGAGACCCCCGGAACCAGAACGCATCGCTCCAGTTGTTGATCCGATCCCCGTAGTACCAGACTCCATCTCGGGTGACATTAGCTATGGCCGTCGCATTGTTGATAACGTTCCTGCGAACATGATGCCGGTCGGTGCGACCGAAGCGACGGACGCGCGCGTGCAGTCGCCAGCCTTGCCGCATCGTCCGCCCTCCGCTCATCATCCGCCAGACCGCGCGACACCTATTCTTGTTAGGTATGTATAAACATCTTAATTCTTTTGTACCTGTGGTATATTTAATGTTTTGTAATCTTACTAGCGGCTTACTTTCGCTTTGCTCGAGTGTGTCTCTGGGTGTTTAACAGCAGACGTATGTGTTACTCCAGGTTATATCTTAATTCCTATCTGTGTACTAAATTTTGTACAAATCTGTCAAGCCTTTTCAGCGTGCTGTAACAAATATATACATAATACATATATATGGCATTTATAATTGTGGCCCGATGTAAGAATATATTTATAAGGAATAGTTAATTTCTATGATTTAAATATTTTCTTGTTTTATCAGGGGCGGCGAAGGTGAAGGCAGCGCCGGTGTGGCGGGCGCGGCGGGCGCGTCGCGCTTCCGCGGCGCCTACGCGGGGCCGGCCAGCCTGCCGCGGGGCGCGCACCACCCGCCGCTCGCCAAGCAGGTCGCCGTCATCGGCCCGCAACACCATCATCCTGGTTCGTTTGCGTATACGTTAATGTCCTCCTGATCGTACTCACTCAGACTAGACTGGCCATCTGCGTGGGAGAAAAGCAAAAGTTATAACATGCACGTTGCACTCTATTCCTTTTACCCTAAAATCTGATAGGACGATACTTCGAAGCGACCGGTAAGAGTTAAGGCGCAGGAGGAACAGCTGAACAAGCTAACCGAGGCACCATAAACTTTTCAACTTCGGGTTGCTACTAAGAATTTCTTAACAAAAAAACTAACTAAATTTGACCCGACCCGGGGTTCAAACCTAGGGTCTCCGGAGCCGTACATGGTAGCCACTAGGCCACTGAGGCAGCCTTCCATATATATTATACCTTTATTGTATATTTATATTTATTTTACAGACTATTTTGTATTTATTGACAGACTAATATTATAAAGCTGAAGAGTTTGTTTATTTGTTTGTTTGTTTGGTTGAACGCGCTAATCTCAGGAACAACTGATCCGATTTGAAAAATTCTTTTTGCATTTGATAGCCCGTTAACTGAGGAAGGTATGGAAGGTATAGGCTATATATCATCCCGGAAAAGTGTACGGGTCCCGTGGGATAGATTTGTTTTTATCTAGGGACGAACCCGAAGCGAAGCGAGGGTGAGTCGCTAGTATATTATACCTTTATTGTATATTTATTGACAGACTATTTTGTATCTATTGACAGAATTCTTTATTTACTGCATTATTGAACAGTAAATGTTAACTCCTGGTCTTATTTCAGGATCACGAGTCACCATCACAAGTGTACCTTCTGTCAGCCCTCAAGGTCAAATGTCTATGGTGAGTTGTTTAAATCCTTTTCTTTTTATCTAAAACTATTGTTCTTTGTATTACCTAAGCCAATAACAAACAGCTGATGCTATGATATCTTACTGAATAAGAGAAATAAATTAGAGTAATTCTGTTCATGCTATCCGGAATAGTCTGCAGAATTAGTTAGAAGTCCACCGCCTGCTCATCAACAGACTTCTCCTATCACCTCGGTATATCACAATGTAATAAATTTTAAATTTATGATTATTTAATTTATTGTAAATATAATCCAATATATTGAGTTATGTATTTCTGTTAACAGGGCGAAGGGGTGTATCCTCATTTTTCGCAACACCACTACCAAATGTACCAACAACATTTTCGTGCAACTCAGTACGAAAATGTGCCCACCCTCACTACTTTTCCAACAAGGTAAGATCATTTTGTCTTTCTATTACATAACATTTAATATTATAATTTAGCTTGTTAGAATATTGAATAGAATAAAAGATGTTTATGCAATTAATAAAATCTATAATACGCGGCGATCTACTGCGGCGAAGCCCAAACGGGGGTTATGTGTTTTACGTGCATGTACATATGTCACTAAGGCTTAACCCATTTTGATGATTTATGTCTCATTAGATTCGTCTTGATAACGCGCGTCATAGGAAATATAGATAACATCTAAAATCAAAACGGCGGATCTGGCCAATTTTTGTGTCTTAAAAAATGTTTGTCCGAATCAACCGAGTGGGGTATCAACATACAGGTCCATAAGAGGCGATTACAAAATTATACACAACTTATATGTTTAAAAGTAATTTAGGAGAAGTTGCTAAAAATAACTTCAAATGTATAAAAAAGCTGTAGATAAAAATTATATTGTAAAAATAAAAAAAAATAAAAACCCGACTGCATATTTCCGGTTTTTTTTATTGTTTTCTTTGTCCTAAGAATTGAATAAAACATAAATAATGTCCTCCTGACCGATTCCGGCCACGGTGGCCAATCTCATTGAGACTAGCCAACTACGCAGGAGATATTATAGTGCAGCGCGTGTACGCGCAGACACAACGTGCACTCTCTATTCCTGTCACTCTCATACACCGGTGGGACGACACGAGACACGACCGGTGAGAGTTAAGGCGCAGGACCGACGGTTTTACGTGCTCTCCGAGGCACGGGGGTGTCACACCGCCAACTTCCCAACTCCGGGCTGTTACTGAGGCTTACTATACAGAAAGACTCAATAACTAAACTTGGCCCGACCCGGGACTCGAACCCAGGACCTCAGGATGTGCAGCCATACATGCTAGCCAGTACACAATAAAACATAATATATTTGTGTTAAAAATGAAGTGGTATGTTGTATTCAGAGGCGCGCTGGAGGCGGAGGGCTCGGAGGCGCCGACGCCGCCGCTCGAGCTGCGCCGGCCGCCGTCCGCGCGCGTGCCGCGCCCCGCGCACTCGCCCTCGCCGCATGACAGGCACATAAGTGAGTATTTGCACAAATATTAGTTCATTTAAAACTGGTTGATTTGTTTGTGGTTAGTCGGAAGGCCTCTAGGTGGACGGTCTAGTCACAATTTTTTTTAATTTTAAATTTACTTGTTATTGTTGCAGCTTTAGAAAAGCTATGCTAATTCGCATTTGCTAAGAGAAGTTCATAAGAAGTCATAAACATAGCATAGGAATATTTGTTACTTTTTAGTGCATTTTAAAAGTTTCAACGTATGTTACTTAAGCTTATTAGTATCTGTTCGCGTCTGTTTGCGTAGTAGTTACATCGATAAATGCACTAATCTCAGTAGTAGATTATTTAGAGCTATTTTTATTTTGAATTTTACTCATATCCGTTGAGGACTTCACATTATGAAGAAGTCACAAACACACCTAGCCACAAACTTTAGTACATATAATATTGTTGTGATATTAGCGGTATATTGATGTGTCGTGTCCCCCCGTGCGCGCGCAGTGTACGCGGTGCGGTGCGGGCGCTCGCCGCCGCCGGCGCACGGCACGTCGCGGCCGCCCGCCGCGCTGCCGCCGCCCGGCCCGCCCGGCCCGCCGCACGCCAGCCAGGTGCCGCGCGAGGCCGACTCGCTGCAGATGCTGCTCAGGGTAAATATACTCCCTGCTGTACTTTGTGTGCTATATATTAATTTATCAACTTTTTTTAATAAATTTAATACTCTAATCTACTCTGCCTGCGTACTTCAAATATGTATTAATATGTAACCTATACCTTATGTATTATTCTGAAATATAAGTCATTACTAACATTGTTAAGTTTCATCAAGACGTCGTTAAGTAGTTTTTGGATGAAAGAATTACAAATAAACATCCATACATCTTCACAAACTGTCGCGTTTATAATAATATTAAGGTTTAGTTCTCCAATTTTTGTCGTACCTTTTTTTTTTTTGACATTAACACACAGTACCATCTAGTTCCATGGTAAGCTACAAAGCCTGTGTTATGGATACCAGATAGTTGATATACTACATATATATATATAACTTTAAATACATACATATTATAAATATAAACACCCATGACTGGAGTACAAACATTCGTGCTCATCACACAAATGAATGCCTCCAGCGGGACTCGAACCCGCGACCACTGGCGCAGAAAGTAGGGTCACTACAAACTGAGCCAAACGTGCCGTCGACGACCTTAGACGACGAATATCTTATATTGATTTCCAATGAGTCTATAATCTATATACATCATTAAAAATGTATTTATAAACTTAGACATACATGTCTGTGAAATCGATTTAACATTATAAACTATTTAAACTATTTAACCAATGTGGTACATAGTTTATGAAATTTTACAAAATATTAATATTACTTGTGTGTGTGTGTGTGTATCCAGCGCTATCCAGTAATGTGGCAAGGGCTGCTGGCGCTCAAGAACGACTCGGCGGCGGTGCAGATGCACTTCGTGGGCGGCAACCCGGGCGTGGCGGCCGACGCGCTCGCGCGCAACGCCGACGGCACCGCCGCCTCGCTGCTGCGCATCGCGCAGCGCATGCGCCTCGAGCCCGCGCAGCTCGACCAGGTGCATCGCAAGATGAAGGTGAGACTGATGATGAGAAATGAAGTATTACTGCTGTATTTTTTATATGTCGTTATGTACGTATGTATTGTAAAAAATATTTACTGTTATTTTAATTGTTTTATAGCTACTGTGCGTACTGTGCGTGTTTTTGTTTTACAAAATACATAAAAAAATCAATTCAATAATTTTGTTATTAGATTGCTATTTATTATATTGATATTAGAATAATTACTTATGCCATTACTGTAGTAAGTAGAGAATGAAAGTAAATGATACAAGCATCACTCGGTCCCCAGCTGGAGAACGAACACTGCACGCTGCTGGCGCTGCCGTGCGGGCGCGACCACATGGACGTGCTGCAGCAGTCCACCAACCTCACGGCCGGTTTCATCACCTACCTGCAGCGCAAGCAGGCCGCCGGCATCGTCAACGTCGCGCCGCCGGGACACCAGCAGGTACACACACGCTTATATTATTTATGTTTATGATGCCTAAACCAAAAAAGTTGCATTCATTATTTGTTTACTTGCAGACACGACCGATGTTGCTCTGTACAATTTTCTAAAATTTGATTGTTTATCTTTAATCATACAAAAATGTAATGTAAATATACATTTTTTTTTTAACATTTTAAGAAAACAATTACATACCTCTCAGTTCCTCACTGACGCGCGTACCAACGCACAGCGTTTCCTAAATGTAACATTTTATTGCCCACAGTCACTGTACACAGTCCACATCTTTCCATCGTGTGATTTCGCGAACGAGAACCTGAACCGCATCGCGCCCGACCTGATGCACCGCGTCGCCAACATCGCGCACCTGCTCATCGTCATCGCCACCGCTATCGGGTGATCTCGGCACGACCACGACCACCGACGACGACGAGTACACGAACATTTTAATAAAATTCTGTAAATATATCCAGGTTGTGAAAGTTGATTTTAACTGTAATCGTAGCCACTGATCGAGCCGGCGCCTCGTCCGCGCCTCGTCCGCTCTGGACGCAGTGAAGGACGCTCTTAGTGCGGTCGAGTAACGTTAGTGTATTTATTGTTACGGCTTGGCGCCGCGTATTTAAGTGTTAGATGTAAGACTTAGCTTTGTAAAATACTTTTGTTACGGTCGACCGGGCTCGGCCTTATTCGGAGTTTAAATTTGTAAAAACGGGCGAAGTCGATCGATAGAGAGGATAGAGTATATTTAATTTGGGATTCCGATCAGATAAGCGGCGATCTATCGAGCATTTTTTATTGTTAGTGTAAATTGTTATTTTGTTTTAAGTCTAGGATCTAAAGTAATTTAAATCTTGTAAATATCGAATCTATCCGTACTAAAATTCGATTTATTCACTAGGTCATTACGGTAGGTAATGGAAAACCCTGTAACTGGGTCGAATGAACTTTGTTTTGTAAACATTGAGATACACGAATGGTATGAAAACGACAAAATTACATGCGGAAAATAAACTGTGATTCTGACTTTTAACGTAGATTTATAGGTAGACTTATAAAACATACGGAGCAATGCGTGTGTCGACAACGGCGCGTGCGGCGTCGCCTTCGTGTTTACAGTTAATGAATCATTCAAGTGGAGTATAGAGCGGAAGAGTTATTTTGTTTAGTTTTTATTTTATATTTAATAAATGTCACGCAGGTCGAACATTTACTTACACAGAAATTTATGTTATATCTCTAGCTGTATGATTTTAAATCTAAAGATTAAAACTTGAAATGTTCGTACATGTATTGTAATCTATTAATAGTGGAAGTAACATGTGTATGGTGTATGCAAAACTTGTCACGCTCTTCACGCTACCTACCGGGATAATCCATGTGAATTCTTACACATCCAGCCGGGACACTTGGAAGTTGGAGGAGTGTTGTATGTGAAGGCGCACTTACACGAGCGCACTTGCAGTCGCTGCCGGTGTAAGTGCGGCTTGACAGATAGCTGTATGCAGTAATGCACTACTTCGTATAGTTCAGGCTCTAGCGACGTGTCCGACGCCGTTGCGCAATACATTGTTTCGTACGACGGTTTCCCCATTCCACGCGCCGCCTCATGCTGTACTATACTCTGGCTACACTAGACCTATTCGGCTTTGATACTATTATTTTTTCTATATTGATTAATATTAATAATTATTGACTATGTTTCGTAGATGATTTTATTTTCATTTTGATTAGAAGTTGATTTTTTTTGTTGATTTTGTCAATTACGAGAGCGAATGGCATTTAAGTTATTACATGTTTGTGATTGGTACATTGAGTTTAATTTTATACTATTAATAAATCAAAACCCGAAAACTCTACAGTAACCAGAGTATAATTTCTAGAGTAAGAGTTATACATGAAGGAGGGCGTCGGTGCTGCTCATTGTAACTTGTACTCTATAAAATATCTTGCCGCGATGCTATAACATTTTTTTGTCAACTAAATAATTATTTTTGTAAGATGACCACAACTTTTCCCCTATAATTGCACGAACTAACGATATTGTACTTCTCATAAACCTTCATCGTCTGCATACAATATATAGCTTAAGCTTTAGCGATCGTTTTCATTTCATATTGTTTCACCTACAGTTCTACTTAAATGTTCGATTTGTCATTGTAACGCAATGTGTGGCGAGGGTGATGTAAATATCGAATACGTTATATTTCCGGTATCTTCTACTCCTTACCTTAGCAAGTAGCGTAATCGTAAAGATCTTTCGTATATGTATAAGCGAATCGCAAATTAAAACAAACCTTTAACATTAGTCTGTTCGAAGCTAGCGTACTTCTGTGACACCGCGATACCGGAACTATAAAGTGAAGTCACCTGTTAGATGGCGGTGCGACTGTTTTGTCGTACTAGAAATAAAGTACAAAATATTTTATGTATTGTAATTTTATATTTGTACGATATAGAAGTAACAGCACAGGTAACGTATTGTATATTCTTTTAAGGATTAATGTATAGGTGTATAAATGTTATATGTGTTGGTCATGTTTCCGTCGCAAACGGTTCTCGACGTAGCTAGGTGGAACACTAACGAACTGTCACTTCGTCCATTAATTTTAAAGCATAATTTTATTAGTAACGGATGCCCGATTGTACACTTATTCGGTCTCCTTATGAAGGGGACCGATGTAAATAAGTCCTCAGTAAACATAGCGATACAGTATTTAGTCTTGATATTGAGATAAATTTATGAGATAGGCGACACATGAGAATTATAAAAAGAAATATTTATTACGGTCAAATCGGTATTTTTACTCATTCCTTATTTATTGCTGCGGTGTGATTATTTTTTGGCAATGACGTTAAAGTTTCTATTTAATATTACGATAAATGATAATCTTTTGCCAATAAGTAATTGCATCATAAGTTTCTGTCGAAATGTCAATTATTAATATTTAATGTACACAAAAGTCGAAACAGAGGTCATCGATCATTTATTGCGATTATTTTATGTACATTTTATTCGTTAATTTATTGTAAGTATTGAAGGAGCAGACTCACGTAGGCATCGCCGTTATTGTGAGAAGTATAATATAGTTTCGTTTCGTCGAATCATTTTGACGACATTTTGTATACGGGTGGTTACACAGCTCCCCCTCCGCCGCGCCCCGCGGCCCGGCGGCGGCACTCGACGGTGGAGTTAATATTTGTAATGGTTCCGAATCCTTCTACTCACCGGAGGGCGCGGAATTCATTATGAAGTATTAACTCGAATAACTCTCGACAGTAAGTTAATACTTGAAAATGTAAAGTAAGAAAGTAAAATTAATGTTAGTAAAGGTATTGTGGTGTTTCGTAAGCCGGAGCATGAAGTGGCGAGTGGCGGGGCGGGCCGGCCGCGGCCGCTGCGCGTGTGCGAGTTGTAGAGTTTAAATATATGTAAAATTAACATTTGATCTCAAGTGTGCAGCAAAAGTGAAGGTGAGACTAGACTGTTATATAGCAGCGGCCGCCACCGCACGCGCCACCTGCCCTCTTGGTTTTTATTATTATTACTACTATAGTGAAATGTAAGAATATAAAAAATATTGTGATCATATTTCTACTGTAAGTTTAATTTGCTAGGACTTAGAGATAATTGTATATTTTGTACATATTGGAAATAGTATTGTATCTTAACTTCCCTTTATCCAAAAACCCAGACTCCTGCGTGTTATGTACCTCCTACCTACCAATACTATTAAAAAAATAATACATAAGAGGTGGTTTTATTTGGATTTATCCCCTTGAATTAACATTATAACACAGTAACAAAGTAACTCCTATTTAAATAAAAAAAAAACCCTTTTACGGGCTAGCCAGGTAAGTATAACTAGAAAAATTAATATTTGTTGTAAACAGGATGGGGCTGAGAAATGGAAACTTGTTCAATGAATCTATTTTATTAAAGATTGATAGATTTATAATGTAATTTGTGACACTATTTCTTATTAGATTCAACAAACTACTATTAAATATACAACTAAAGTTAAAGACTAGATTTCCGTACAGTAAAAGTAGAATAGTATACTTATTGAAAATTAGATAAAATAGTAAAACAATGTGAAAGAGGTTAGACAATAAACATTCATGGCTTCGTCTCAAATGTGTTGATATACATTTGTATATTAACAAATAGTAAAATTTTACAATATATATATGCAAATAAGGCTTATTTTACATCAATATTGTCGAATAATTTAATAATATTCCAACGATATATTTTTTCAAAGGGTGGAAACTATTCATCTATGACTTAAACAACTAAATATTATTATATCATATGTATTCATTTATTATTTAATAATGGACAATTGGGAAATTATTGTCCGACATATTTTTGTTAATTTATTATATTATTATCGATATAAATTATTTATTAATTATATTTGTTGAGATAAAACATTGAAAATTATTGCATATCGTGTAACTTGCACAGAATCGTCTCAGAAGTCAGGTACACTAATTTGTATTATTGACATGATATACTTAAGATTCTATTTCATTAAAATCAAGTACATATCTAATTAGACACCTACATAGGTACCTATATAAATTTTACAAGAATAAAATAATCTACATAATAACACTTTTAAGCTAAAATTGTCTACTCATTCTACATTATTGCTGATAACGTTTAATTTGTTAAAGGTTTAACCTCCATGATGTATATTTTTTAACATCCTTGTTTCATCATTAAGTCGGCTAATTTAAATATCCGAAACCAGCTGAAAGGGTCAGATTGTTGAGGAGTTGAAGTAGTTGCTGTGGGTTCATCATTAGAGGCTTGCTCTGCATCAGAAGAGTGCGAAGGAGACTTGTTATCAGATTTTTGCTTTTCAGGCGATTTGCTAATGGCGGGAGACGTCATCTGTAATATTTAAATAGAAATATTATTTTACTGTTAATATACAATATAATGTTATGATGAATGGTCTTTCTAAAGATGGAAAACAAATGACACACAATATGCTGTTTCTGCCTATTGTGCGACGAAATAGAACACCAGCAAAGAGCTTAAATTACACCATTTTTTCTGTTTAGCGTACGTCGTACGGAGCAACAATACACAATACACTGAAAGTTGTTTAGTTGTATTAAAAATTATATAAATTTAGTTTTTTTTATATACGTGCATAAATTGTGACTTGTCGTATGTAGATATATGATAGATAGAAAATATTACTAACTCACATGGTTCCAAAGAACTCCAACTGTTTGGAGTGAGAATCAGAAAGTAACTAGTAATAAGAACATTAGCATTCAGTATAAGCGCCTTTGTTCAACCGTTTGAATTTATTCTTCCTTGACTATTGGAGATTCAGTTTTATTTAGATTCATCGTGGCCTTCATCGGTTTTAAGTAGATCGTACTAGATTCTATTAGACGTTATTTTATAAGGATAAATAAAACAACTCTCCTTTGGCATTCGTACTAATAAAAATGAATCAATGGTAATGTATTGTCAATTGGTAACACATTGTGCACGATACTCGTCGGCCGTGGCCTAGTTTATACAATCATTTTGATATCTGAATTAGTCGCCACAGAATACTCATATGTGTTACATTGCCTAAGCCCTAAAGTCTAAAGCTCACAATTACGACAATATGGTATAGATATTATTACGCTTATGACCGTGTTATATGCTATAATATATAGATATAGTTCTGTTATCTATGACGGATTTGCGTATCAGTAAAAAAGTTGTAGCTACTGAAAATTTTCAGGAATGTCTTTCTATATTTTGTTATCAGGAGCATTCTAATTAGGTAATTTTAAGTGGTTTATAAAAATAATAGTCTTAGTTATTATTTAATATTCAACATAAATGTATATATAGACCGCGTAATAGTTTTGCTTTAACTATTTTAATAGTTAAAGTAAAACTAATAAATGAATATTATGAGGTTACCGTGTCATCAGCGCGTCCCATGTAACTAATTAGAGACTGCCAGGTCAAACCACCAGTAAATATTATGTTACGTAAACCAACGTTTTGAGGATTACGAGAATATTTACTATTATTCATGTTTGCGACATGTGCATGACAAAAATATTGCGAAGGTGTTAAAAATATTAGGAAAACAGTTCTTTTTGTTTCTTCACGGCATGTTTATAATTGTTGCCATATGGCACTATAAAATTATCATTTTTCATTAATATATCATAATTTACATAGTATGTATGTACTGTATTAAATACCAAAACACTATAGTTATGACACTAAATATTATGTAAGTAGGTCAATGACCTAAGGTGGGCGGATAATGTTTTATGACCCACTTAGATTAGTACATACAAGATGCACGTGATATGATGAAAAAGGGGATTCGCGTTTCTACATGTGTACATTGCAGGTAGCATCGTCGTCGTATAAAAAAACTAAAAGAAGGTCATACAAATTGTTTGCTAGTATTTTATTTTTTTAAATTATTTTAGCACAAAGATTATATAAAAAATATATGAAAATCGATCACGGGTAACTTAGTGAGTAGATAGAGAGGGATGATAGAACTAAAAAGCATTATGATTAACATGAGCTTTAAAATAAGTATAATCAAAATGTATACATATTTGTAATTGTAATTTAAATAATAAATGAAGATTAGATAGGTATATTTTATTAAATATCAGTTTTGGATTGCTATCTCACAAGTAAGTTTCCAAAATATTATTAGAATAATAATAATAATATTAGGAAATGCATAAATATTTTTATAATTTTGGAAAATGTAAGGTAGGTAACGATCAATATATGTGTGAAAAATCGCTTACCTTTCACTTACAGCTGAAAAGCTCTAGGCGACGAATAAACAGCTTTAGATAGTAAATAATTTTCAAATGTTTATGCTAAGTTTTTAAGTGTTCACACAACGTCCGCGCGCGGCCACAGTTCGCACTACACAGCTTTGATACTACAACGAGTAACGACTGCTACAGCACGTTTATGACATTTAGGCTTTGCTATTATTTTTAAAAGTTCAGCTTTAATAGTGAACGTTTCACAGAAGCTATACCTAGAGTTTACTATATGCAATAAAAATGCAACTGTAAAGGGTAATATTATATGAAGAGTATTAGATGTCTCAAAAATTTTGATTATTAAGACTTAGCTTAGTGCTTATGATTGATATTTTTTTTTTTGCAAAAAATAGCAAGGACGTAGGAAATTCGAGTAGAACTTTACAACATACATACATGCCATATAAAAGGGTATATATATTTTAAATAGAAACTACATATATCATACTTCTATACATATAATAAAATTCTAACTGAGTCGGATCTGCTGTACCTTAAATATTTTTTGGAAAATCCTATTGAAATAGACTTTATTATCGATACAGAGACCGAATCTATAGTTTTTAGAATTTTTGTCTGTCTGTCTGTTACCGCATCACAGAAAAACTATTGGAAGGATTTTGATGCAATTTGGTATGATGATAGCTGGATATCCGGGTCAATATATAGGATACCTTTTACCGCGGGAGATTATCTCATTCCCACGGGAATACACGTTATAACACAACCCAAAAAATATTTATGATCAGAATTTCTTGAAACTTGGTATTAATGCTCTTCAATACAATTAAATAAATACGTGTTTTAGCGTTTTTTGAAATTCATCCCATAAGGAAATAAAATAAGGGATGAAAATTTGAATGAAACCTACCTTTTTAAAGTTTTTCTTGTTGTAGATTTAACGCGAGCGAAGCCGCGGGTTTTGCTAGTATAGCTATAAAAAAATGGAGTAATTAACACAAAAATAGTTGAATTTTCTTTATGCATTTTTTATTTGTACTTTGAATTCGTTTATCGCGCAACCCTGTTGAAGTCTTAGCCAATTAAGTATTTTTAATAAAGGATGTAGAATTCAGGCGAAATTTTAACTCTGCGCCCCTATCCCGCGGGAACCATTTCCTTTTTCCGGCATCATTAGTATCGTGACATAAGTTACTGATGATGTTAGAAAGAGGAAAGGGTTCCCGTGGAATAGGGGTGCAAGGTTAGAATTTTGGCAGTTTTTTATAGCAGATGTAGTAACCAAAGAATTGTTTAGTGACCTTAATTATTAAAACAATATACCTATATATTTTTTTAACTAATAGGTACAGTTTACTATGTTATGACGATTAAAGGCAAAACAAACACAATACTTACAGTGTTCAATAATTTGCAACAATTTATGTTTACCGTACAAGAAACAAAAGGTAATGTTATTCTATTAAAAATCAGGCCACGTACACCATCGACCGAACTCTGCAGGTTAGCGACCTCAATCCTTCAGAGTGCGAAAGCTACGGTAAGGTTACGCAGTGCGGACAACCCCTCGTTACGTAAGAGCGCTATTCAATTAGCATTATCTGATAAGATGTCTTATATTAATATAATTATATAGTTCAGTGGGTCAGGAAGACAATTTCTTTTAATTAAAGGCAAAAAATCTTGTTACAATTCCTTTGTGGGACCCCTTGTAGAGAGGGAAATGAATTGTTTAATTATGAATGTAATACCTGAAGTAGTATTAATTTTAGAATTCTAATAAACTTACTATGTTTTCCTTTGATGCTTGCACCTTAATAGATGGCCAAAATAAACACAGTTTTTGTGAACGTTTAGTAGTGGATGGAACGCGCGCTCGAGGTAGCTAGAGGGTTGACTGTGACATCATCGTGCGCTTCTGCGCAATCACAATGCCACAGAACGTAATATATAACCAAGTAGTTTTACAACAAATTCCTCTCTCCCTGAAATATTAAAAGTCCTTTATAAAATTATATGTGTTGCTTAAATTATAAACAATTTCTATGTACAGCTTAATGATAAATTTGTAATAAATTAGTTTTTAATTTAATTTATGATATTTTGACATTTCGTATTCCTAATTAACGTAAACTTCCTTCAATTTATGGATTTTTAACCTAGGTTTAATTCTTGGAATCGATATAAATGTAGGCGATGCAAAAATAACTGTAGCTCATACACCGTTCTTCTATATTTATTGCAACATACAGCCGTTCCATGTAGAAATCAATAGAGAAACGTTATTGATGAAAATAAAGAGTTCAGAAATCCAAATATAACTTTTTTTGATATTGAGAATTTTTTTCACATAATTTAGTCTATTGTACGAATATTTTGTGATTTCCGATTTCTGATTATACGAATATATAAGTTATTCATATACCTAATACTAGCTTAAAATCATTTAAGTAGCATTTAATATTATTCTTATCAAAAAAATAGCTTATAGGCATGCCATTTGCCAGAAAAAATAAAATAAAAGGAACGTAAAGCATCAATAACGTGAAAATAGTAAAACATCATGGTCAAAAACATTTCAAAAGTTATATTTTATCTTTATAATCGTGGTTTTATCGTATTTTGGTATATTATATAACTCGCAGAATAAAAGATCCAGAAAAAAAAAAATTATGAATTCTTAAAGCTCTTACTCTTCATTTAAATTCTTTCGACACCGACTCTACAAAAGCCGCCATCTAGTGACGCGTTGCGCTATATACATATGTACGTAGCGTGTTGGTGCGCCACCTTGTGATAAGTATCAACGTTTATGTCAGAGCAATGGCAAGTATCTGTTTAATTAATACGATTATTAAATCACAGATGGCACGCCACAGGTTTTTTTTTAATTTCGTTTAGGTAAGGTTCGTTAGGTAAGTAGATGGTGCTGTATTACTGAGCTCTATATTATATTATATGTACACTAGCAACTCACCCTCGCTACGCTCGGGTTCGTCCCTATTTACATTTTAATGTTTAGCTCAGAGATGATATATTTCCCCGCAGTAAAAAGTATCCTGTATGTTGACCCGGATATCCAGCTATCATCATACTAAATTTTATCAAAATCTGTCCAGTGATTTTTCCGTGATGCGGTAACAGGCAGACAGGCACACAGACAAAAATTCTAAATAATAATAGGTAATAAAGTCTATTTCAATAAGATTTTCCAAAAAATCTTTAATGTACAGATTCGGCTTAGTTACAATTTTATTATATGTATAGACATATATATTTTATTAGATATGTCTCCGTAAAATTGTAAGTGCCGCTAGATTGTCATCTATCTCGCGAGATTGTAAACTGTTGATTCGACAGTTTACAATCTCGCTAGATAGAATCTAGCGGTGTTTACAATTTTACTGTAACATATGTAACTGTTTTGAAATGTATATTGTATATGAAGCTACTCGTATTGAAGTATATATTGTATAAGAAGCTACTAGTTCTTACTGTATCAAAAGGTCTACGATGTCTGTCTATAATAACGGAAGGACTTTAAAAGGTATCACTTGTAGATTAAGCTATCATTTGAATGTATGCTGGATATTCTTGTATATAAAAATAAAAAAAAAAGTAAACGTTAAAAAGGGTCCTCATAAAGGATATGTATTCTCTACGTTTGTTTTAGCGCAATTGTAAAAAGAATATTATCTACAAGCGTAACACTTGGTGTGATTTTTATTTATATAATTCAAGGAGTGATACGTCATATAATATATACAGTACCTGGGGGACCGAGGTTCGTTCGGAGTTCTTTTTTGTTGTATCGTATTTTTTAGATAAAAAAAACCCTAAAAACTTGAATAAATACAAAAAAAAAACAAAAGTAAAAAAATCCCTGGCATATGTGTTGTCTAACTTGCGCCTTGACCGCTTGACCACGATGCTTATACCCGAGTGTAAGAAATTATCGAGCATATTCTGCGTAGAATAATGCAAAAGAAATCCGCATGAAAACTCGAAAACACGCGTTTTTCCAGACATGAGACTAACCTAGATCGATTTTTCGCCCCCAAAAGCCCCCACATACCAAATTTCAGCGAAATCGTTAGAGCCGTTTCCGAGATCGCTGGTATAAAGAAATAAAGATATGCTATGCTACAAGAATTGCTCGTTTAAATATTAGATTAGATAACTGGCGATGTCAGTTTAAGGAGTAATATAAACAGAGTTTTATAGAACTAAACGACATGTCAAACAATAATGGTTTAAAATAATTTATAATGTTTTCAAACTGTATATAAAATTACTAGAATACTCATTACTGTCATAAGTAAGTAAATGTTAATAAATAAAAAAAACTAACGGATTTTATTTACTTACCTCATTAACTTTTAAGGAGTTTTGACCGATATGCCAGTCAAAACTGCTATTGACCAAAGCCTGCAGTCAAAATTACTTATGACCAACCTTTTTAGTTAATAGTAGTTTTGACTAAAAAATAGTTT
Organism: Argynnis bischoffii washingtonia; assembly: GCA_033884665.1. Lineage (NCBI taxonomy): Eukaryota > Metazoa > Arthropoda > Insecta > Lepidoptera > Nymphalidae > Argynnis > Argynnis bischoffii. The sequence continues at coordinate 8,019,654 of CM066624.1, read as the reverse complement.
TGTCTGTAACATATACATATAAAATGTCTCTTCTTAAAAGAAAGTAAAGAGTAAAGTAAAGAGATTCGTAGCATGAACAGCAAAATGACGCTACTATTTTTGACTTTGTCAATTTTTTGGCAGATTTCTTCTATATAATTCTTTATTCTGAACTAGCTATTTAGCCTCGCTTCGTCCGAAGTCGTTCCTGGGTGACCATAACCCATAAAGTAAGGCCAATTTTTATCGACTTGAATTAAAGTTATTATCATTTCTGACAGTAAACACAATTTTATCGGAATAAATAATAGTCTATATATAGTACTCGGCGCGATAATATGTTTCTATTTGTGGAAGATTTTTTTGAAAGAGGCCAGTAGTTTCTGATATTCCACCCAACATACTTCTTGTCAGCAGAACTGCTTTTCGAGCCGGTGGTAGCTTCTTAACGAACTGACTATACTGACGCTTTTTAAATTAAATTGACGATTCAAAAGTGCTTGTAATAAATCTATTTGAATGTAGTTTAAATAAAATAAAAAATAAATGCAAACTTTAACGCTTTATAATTTTATTAGACACAATAAAGATTTACCTAAGCGAAGGATTTAATGTATGTCTCCAACATTTTTTTACATTTTTTTTTGTATTAACTGCTTGATGACTAGATTATTATTAAGATAGACTGTACTAGACTTTTTGCAAATATATATTTTTTAATTAAAATAAATATTACAATTTGTGCGTTAGATTTACTACGAAATCAGTCTATTGTTTCCGTTTGAGCCAACATGTAAGGAGTAGAATCTGAACCTATAGATAAATACAAGTTGCAACGCAATAATTAATTATTGAATAAGAAAAACGTTGTTCATATGCCAATAATTCCTTTTCGTTTCTTAGGGAAGATGGAATTTTAGGTCACACATATCAAATAGTATACTATACTCGAGATTTAAGTTAGTTTCTTAATGTACGGCGCTTAGCTATTTAGTTACACGTATCGTAATGTACTAATAAAGCACTGTATTTGTCTCTATCTGTATTTATCTCTATGCAATTTAACGTGTTGTCGGAACATATGGTTGTATCTGGACGAATGTTTGAATAGATGAGATGTTCGTTTTATTTTTTGTTTTTGTTTTATTATTACATTTTTTTTCAAACCTTTATCTTACTTGAAAATGGGTCGTGTTGGTAAAAAGATAATTACTAGGTACTTACTTAACTACTGAATATAAAAGACGATTAAATCTATAATATCTCTTTATACTACAACGTTTATTAGGTACTTCAAACGTAGTCATCCCCGAGTTCAAAGTATGTAATCTCCATAATATTGTGTTCGTTCATAAGTCATAGGGACCTATAATTTGAATTTTAAAATGTTTGAGAACACGCTTCGGGAGAGCTTAAGTCGACTTTGCACTTGATTTATAATAGCAGGTAACAGCGGAGTAACAGCGGAAAAATTCAAATTTCACACTATACCTCTAACGCGTAAAGCAAACTTTGAAACACTCCGCGCCGGCCGGCAATAACTGCCGGTGCATGGAAATTGCGTTTTTATCAATAATTCACAATTAAGCTATAATTTACTTAGATATTGCTTATTATATGAAGATTGCAGTTGCCGTTTATTGCAATAAAATACTGTGAACTATCTTTAGTTAGGTATCCGTAGTGAAAGTGAAAATTTCATATATTTAATATTTGCTAAAATATGTAATATGGTATGGAAATAGGAGTGTTAACAATTCATATTATATTAATAATATGAATACAGAAAAAGCTTATTTGAGAAATATATTGCTTATTCTATATTAATTTATGTGCGGTGCGAAACAGCTGTTACATGCATATTCAACTGGATCGCGAACTTGAGTTTGTTTTCTCGTAAAGCCATATTATTTTATCGAATATTTCATTGATCATTTGATGTACAATTGAAATGATAAGTATTATCTTAATGTATAATATTCCCCTGTCACGACGTTGTTCCGGCATAAACACCGAAACTACTTATCCGATCTAAACGTATTTTTTTCAAAATATGTGATTTGTTCTAACTTAAAAGATAGGATAGTTTTTATCCCAATTATTTCCATTTTTTTATTGCAAAATTAACGATTTCTATATGTGTGCCACAGCAATATAAGAGTTCTGGGTTATAAACATATTATATAGTTACATATTAACATATTGTATAGTATGTAACAAAATATTGCCTGCTTACACCTGGCTGCGAAGAGATTGCGGCCAAGTACGCAACGGCACCTATCCCTTTTCAAGTACTCTACGTATATTTCTGTGAAGTGGAGTAAGTATACTTTATTATAATAACAAGTCAATCGATTTTGTTCCTAAAAGTCAGTTATTATTCATTTAATTAAACATATTAGCGGGCACATTTTAATAGGCAACGCGGTCAAAACATATTGTCCCTTTTTATTATTTTATATAAAATAATAAAATTAATTAATTCAATATTTATTTATTATTTTATATAAAAAAATGATTTCGATTAAATACGACGAACATATCGATGAATGTAGCAATCTTGCAGCCGGATCTTAGGCCTTATAGCTAATATAAATTTTGTAAATTCATGGCGCACGTTACACGTGTTGTCTAGACTACAGCAACATCTTAATTTGTTATATTAAAAACAACAGGTGTCGGCTTATATTTATGAAGTTGTTGCAAGTTCCTAAACTTTTAGATGCTCGACTCTTGCCGTAAAGTAAAACTTAAGGTAATTGAATATTTAATTACAGTTCCGTAATTTTTAAAACTTTTATATATGTATGGTAAGTAATCAAAAGTCTGCAATTGGGAAAAAAGAAAAACATGTGAGAAAATAATCTTTTAAAATCAAAGAGATACTCCTGTAATCCTATCAGAATTGTGACATTGCCCTCGGGGTGGACGACACTGCGGCAGATCGTACATGACTTGGCCTTTACTAAAACTCCTTAAGGGTTGTACTTTTATTTGAAAAAGTATCTTCCATTCGATTCATTTGAACATGCTCATAGAAAATTGTATGAGTAATTTAGTTACTTCATTTGCATTGCTTTATGATGTTTACAATCTATACAGATAAATAAAATTGGAGTGTCTGTTTGTAATATTAAAATAACCGCTTTTTACTAAATGTATATGGATTTACACACGGTACATATACCAAAACAAAATTTTTTATAATTTTTGTCTGTCTGTCTGTCTGTTTGTTCCAGCTAATCTCCGAAACGGCTGGACCGATTTTGACGGGACTTTCACTGGCAGACAGCTGCTGTTATAAGGAGTAACTTAGGCTACTTTTATTTTAGAAAAAGAATCAGGGTTCCGCGAAAAAAAATTAAAACCCATGAAATTGTGAACAAAATGCGCGTACGGCGTGCGCATCCGAGCGAAGCGAGGGTAAATCGCTATATAATTTAAATGAATATCTTAGAAGTAACAAGCTACTATTTGTATATAAACCGTGAAAACGTACCTAGGGACGAACGCGAGCGAAGCTAGCGTGAGTCGCTGGTTTATAATAAATTACCTGGGCGACTGAGCTTCGCTCGGAGTTCTTTCTTGTTATATCGTATTTTTTAGATAAAAAAAAACTACATAAATACAAAAAAAAAAAGTAAAAACATTGTATTCCGACCGGGACTCGATCCCGGGCATATGTGTTGTCTAACTTGCGCCTTGACCGCTTGACCACGATGCTTCCATCCGAGTTTAAGAAATTATCGAGCATATTCTGCATAGAATAATGAGAAAGAAAACCGCATGAAAACTCGAAAACACGCGTTTTCCCAGACATGAGACTATTCTAGATCAATTTTTCGCCCCCAAAAGCGCCCATATACCAAATTTCAGCGAAATCGTTAGAGCCGTTTCCGAGATCGCTAGTAAAAATAAATAAAGATATAAAAATATAAAGATATAAATATACAAGAATTGCTCGTTTATATATTTTTTGGAAAATCTTATTGAAATAGTCATTATTATCGATACAGAGGCCGAATTAGAATTTTAGAATTTTTGTCTGTCTGTGCCCGCATCACGAGAAAATCACTGGACAGATTTTGATGAAATTTGGTACAATGAGAGCTGGTTTTCCGGGTCATCATATAGGAACATGTTAGAAGAATGGCGTAAAATCGTAGGCTTTTAAAGAGGATGTACCTAAACGCAAATAAGAAAATATAATATTTTAAACACTTTCCAAACATAAGTACGTGTTTACATTAAAATTTCCAAATGCTACAGACGCGTGTAATGGGAAGTGTTCCAGTGCGGCTCTAATTGGAGTTGTGGCAATTCCGCCCGAAGCCTATCCCATCCTCGCAGTAATAAAATAAGCAGTTTTTCCGATTCGACGTTTCATCTCGTCGCTTCGTATTCCGAAGGCAACTTTCGTTTTCAGGAAAATTGTGGGCGACGGCGCGGATGTCTCTTGCGGATTGTACGTTAATGTAACAAAATAAGAATAAATATAAATGCCATCGTGTGTTCTTCCGCAAATGTTCTAAAATATTTCTTTTAAATATGTACAAAATTCTTAATTCGTAATGGTGTAAAATATTATGGTGGTTCATATAATAAAACAAATGTAAAAGTACTATGTTTTAATAAAGACTATAATATATAATATTATATTTAAATATATGAAAGTATAGATAGACCCTACTTATTACAGCTAGGACCACATAAGTACCATATATATGTAAAAAGTTGAATGTACGTTACATGCACGCATGTAATAATCAAATAAAATTTAATTTTTTAGAAACCGTTTATATTATTTTATAAAAATAAAAGTATTTAATTTGTCGGTTGTTGTCTTTCTCCGGTGGGAGTACACGTCAATGATCCCACCGAGTAAATTATATTATCTAGTTGTCAGATCTTTATATTTCCTTTTTCTTTTGCTCTTGTTCTAAGTAAGTGGAAACATAAATAACATTTAGTTTCATACGTGGTCAAGATCTGTACAGTTCTGTATAGAGGTAAATTTGTACCCTACCTCAGTTTCTCAATTTATTAATTGAAATATTTTTTAACATCACTTTAAAACTAAAATAATTATTTTACTATTATAAATTATTTTATTAGATTATATTTAACACAAAAATATTTACTGCAATCACTATAAGCAGGCATTTTTCAAATGCATTAAGCGATAAATGGAATGTCCCGAGCAGAATACCGGTGCAGATATTGGTTTGAGATAGTCTAGGAATACCCATTTAACACTACTTTTATATAATTGATTATATATTTAAAACTAGGCTCTGTTTCGTTGTGTGCATTTTTCTAATTTATATAATGTACCTTGTACATAATACATATATTTAAAGGTAATTAAAATATCCGTAGGTAAGAGATCAGATTTACTAAACTTGCTTAGTTACTCCCGAAATAAGCACGAAATAGGGATTTCCATTGAAATAACATTTACAATTCGACCTAAAAACACAGTAGGTCCCTCATCTAATCCTAATTTGTTAGAGGATTTGATTCGAGAGCGAATTCATTAATGGGAGCCGGTTCCGTAGTCGCTCGGCCGTGCTCCATACGTCCCGGAACTTCACATGCATGGATCTACGAATTATGTGCGCAATTAATCTAATATCCTTACCATCTATGTATGTATATTTTCAATTTCTTGTATAAGTTAAAATAAATTATTAAAGTAAAATATAATCACACTTCAGATATCTCAAAAGACAATTGAACGATATCCTTATTTTAAACTTTATTAACCATAATATTAAGCATAATGGCATAGGTAATGGTTTTTATTTTCTTTTTATTCTTTTCGTTTCATAAAACGCCTACATAACTTGAAACTGGTTCCGTTGTTACGAAAATTGTTTCGACTTGATATCATCGTTTAAAGACTTGCTGAAGGAAAGTTTTGAGGAAGTATCGCGGTTACTTTCTTTCTGTTATTACTGTATTTCTTATTCAAGTTTGTAAGGTGTAGATTGGGCCTTGCGGGTCGAACGACAGTATAAATGCTAATATAATTCTCGACAATGCCTTCCGAGCGAACTTAGTTAAAGCGAAACAAAAATTGTGTTCCATTGGATGCATCATAAGGCTGACTTTGCTTTAGGGTGCTACAGAATCCTCAATGGAATTGAATTCTTTTTTCTATCGTCTTTGTTTTGTGCCTAGTTGGCATAAAGTTCTCCGCAATCTGCGCTTTGGAGAACACTTACCATAGTCGACACTGAGCAAGCAACTTAAGAAATTCAGCTTAGTATCTTTCTTTTTTGTTGTATTACGTTACTGATTAAATTTCCCTAGATCCGATCTTTTCTTTTACTGCATGAGGTAAAATAACTCACAAGAGCATAGAAATATTCATGCTATACCTTCATAAAATATAGTATGATTATAACAAATCCGATATCTATATAAGTCAAGTACTGCAATCAATTACATATCATAAAAATATCGTGGAGAGATTTAGAGTCTAGATAGGAAGCGCGGCGTCCCATCGCGGGAAATATGATAATTGGAAACGCTCTTCCGATACCGAGCCAAATAAATTTCGGCCCTATTTGTAAGCCCGTCTCAATATAACGGGGTACGTACTACGTACTCGTATACGTCTTGTGTATACCATTGCTTTTATAGCTTGTCTGATTGGACCAACTCGTTCGGAAATCACTTTGCTCTTTCTATTTTCCGTACTGTTTTATGATTGATAATGTGGTTCCAAAATGTTTATATAGGTACTTATTTTATTGGGACAGTTGAATTATGAAGATAAGCTTATGAATATTTAGTAAATATTAAATTGATTGAAACATAAAATTTGCAACATTTTGTAATTTAAATTTATTTTTCAAATGATACTTGTAAAAAAAAATGAGTTTATTATAATACATATATGTGCGGTAAATGAAATTTATAATAGCAGTGGAAGCCATTTAGGTGCATACTCATCTTAGAAATAGAGTAAAGGCGGTTTAAACCTCGAGTTTTTAACCGACTTCCAAAAGGAGGAGGTTCTCAATTCGATTGTTATTTTTTTTATGTATGTACACCGATTACGCTGAGATTTATGATCCGATTTACGTGATTCTTCTTTAGTTTGATGCGGAATAGTTGCTATTTGGTCCCATAAACATTTAACATAGTTTGGTAGTAGTTTTCATTTTGTGAGACTTTTTTTATGAAATTTTTTGTTTACGTGGATGTAATTTTATATGTGTCCGCCGATTACTTCATCGTTCATGAATCGATTTTAATGATTCTTTTTTTTCTTGGAAAGGAGATATCCCAAGGGTGGTACCATAATAAGGAAACCATACCAAAATAAAATGGCATTCCAGAGAAATCGAAGGGAACCTTCGAAAATCGTAGTGATGACTAGTGCGTTTGTAAATTTTTTTTCATTAAATATTTTAAAGCACTACTAATGAAGATCTGGAGTCGATATGATGACGGAGCCGAAAGACAGTCAAGGGAACTCCTCAACGATTTACAGCAATTACCCAGTGTTTGGACTTGATTAATTTGTATTGATTAGAACTTTACACCTAGATGGGTTGTGACTGTCATTAGGGGTCTGAATAAATGGCTTAATCGAATATGTTTTTAAAAATCTTTCTTCTTACAAATTACCTACTTATTACGTCAACACTAAAAATGGAAAAATAAAAACATTTAAAAAAACAATAAAACCGATTTCCAGGCACTGAAAAGTAAAAATTAACTAAACGGTGGTTTTCATTTAGAATAGATACCTGATCAAATATTTTCGAAGTCGGTGCCAGCCAATACAAATCAAAGCACATCGACTTCGAAAAATCTGATTTAGTATCTATTCTAAATTAAAAACCCCGTTTAGTTGTTTTTTAGTTTTCAGTACCTGGAAGTCGGTTTTTATTTTTTTTAATGCATCTTTAAGAATATTATGTGTAAATCTCATTTTTAAAGTGAGTATAGTAATACTAGCTAGTAAGCTAATATAGTGAAGTGAAGTAAATATTTTAAGATTTATAAAAAAGGCCTGCTTGTCTTAGAGAAATTAACTAATACTGTGTAATGACTAATGATACTGTAGTCTATTCCAGCCCGCATCGACGGGTGTTTGGTAACCAGAAGTAGGGAATTAAAAGGGTGGAATGACGAACGCTAATAATTGACAAAAGCTAAGTACGAAACCAAATTAATATCTTCACTTGTCTTATATAGTTAACTCAAAGCTTGAGTACCTAGTAAAAAGAAAAGGCAAATGGAGTCATTTAGTATTCAACTGTCGCACATAGCCTTTTGAACTTCGAACAGATTCACCCCGGACTTGCTTGTTTCAGACATACTAATTTACTTTAGTTAGTCCCCGCATTAAGTAGTTTATTTACAGTCACCATTTGTATCGAATCACAGAAACTTAGCTTTGGGGCTGGGCAAATCGATCAGACGTTGTAATTACTCAATAAATACTTACCTAGTTCTAGAGTTTCCTGTAGCAAAATTTATAGAATGAAAAGTTTAGAATGTAAAGTAACAGAATTTACTGGTTTTTTATTCATAAAAAATACTTACACAGACATACTATTTATGTATAAAAATTGTTACAAAATAAACACAATTTTATTTAAAGTAATCAAAATGATTTATTTCTTGGTGAAAATATGAAGGCTGAGTGCCTTTGGAGTACAAAGATGGTTGATTTATGTAAAAATTGTCATCGTCGTCGTTAAAATATTTTCTGTGTTTCAAAAATAAAGAATTCATGTCATATCCTAACAACGATTGTCTTGAATTATTATTTGGTTGTGGAATAAGTTTTATCTGTTTATTTTCATATGGTGGGTTTCTGTTATAATTTGTTTGTAGAGGTATATGTGATCTTGTATCAGGTTTTATTTTAACGTTCGTGTTAGAAAGCTGATTATTAGGTGACATATCTTTAGAAGGTTTTTGCCAAGCCACGAATCTGTGAATGTTATGCATCTGAATGCCATGTGCTCCTGGCCGTATATCATTCTTTTGCTTTACTATATTGTTTTTGTTAGTTTCATGATTTTGTTGATTGGAAGACGGCACATTGTTATTACTTAAAAATACATTCTTCCCTTGTGGCCACAAATTAATATTTAAATTGTTTGTGTTTGGTATTATATTTCTCACACTAGTTTCTTTTTTCTTTATCTTCTTTCTAGCTGCTTCTATGACGCTGACGATATTTTCAATTTCCTGTAAACTCATTGTCGGTACAGTAGAAGCGACGATTTCTACTTTGTTTTCAATATCAAAAAGTATTTCATTACTCCTTTTCAAATATTCAAATTTATTTTTATTTCTCTCTAAGAGTGTTAAAGGAGATCTTACAGATCTTTCCCAATACGATCGAGGTGAATTTTCATTAAAATATAGATCATTTTGTGGAGTGTTACGTGTTGCTTCTAATTGAATATTTACGTCTCTGTTTTGTGCATCGATACCGCGTATCATAGATGCTATATCTCTGCCGAGTTTTGTATAATATAAATCATCGTTCGACTGTTGGATACTTGGACGAAGGTATCGCCGACCATCGGGAGCATTAGGAGGAACAACATAGTCAGGGACTGTGTGTTCGTTCCTTTGTGGCTTATATACTTCTAGACTGTCGAGAGGATTATATTCTATTGGTGGTAAATCATTTGAATTATTTTTCAGATCTACCCTGTGTATCAATTCTGTAATATACTTAAAGCCAACATTTTCTGGAGGTTCCTTTCCCTGCAATGCTTTTGCTTGCATTTGGTTTGCTAAAATAGAGTCATCATCATACATGGCATTATCAACCACTGGACTTTTAATATTTCTATTTCTTGTATAGGTATCCATCATTAATTTGTTATTGTCCTTCCAGGGTGACATCAACAGTTTTGCAGAAGGACGCCGATTCATCCTATCTTTCAGTCGTGCTAACTATAAAATAAAAATGAAAAATAAAACAATAATATTTCATTTAAATATAGCAATTTGATACAATTATTAAAAAAATGGTCTTACTATTTTTTGGCGGTTCCCAGAATACAGGTTGCTAAGCCTATATTGTAAATAGAGAATATCTTTAAGTAACGTCATATTATAATAATAATATTTATTATGTTGAAATTATTGAAATTTATCAAATTATAAAAATGTAGCCTTAAAATAGTCTTAGATTTGAGACATTGTTTTACAATCAAAATGTATCTATTGGAATCATAGCTACGTTTCAATTCTGGCTTTTTAAGTTATGTTACAAAACAAATCGTACATTGAAATCCTTCTTCCAGGCATGTAATGATTAGAAGATCGACACATAGATTAAAATTCTAAAAAGATTATAATATAAGGCCTCTATTATATTCCATTGCATTCGTCTTTAAATAGATTTTCTCTAACATTCGATTCTTTTCCATATGCAGTACCAGTTAGGCACAATTAGAGGCAATGCTAGCCCACTGGTAACGGACTTGCTGGAGAAATAAAGTGAAGTGGGTTCACAGCCTGGGTCTTGCACTTCTAATATTTTTATGTGCGAATAATTTTTTCGACTTGACTTGTCGTATAGTGAAGAAAAACATTGTGAGAAAACCTGCCTGTCTGAGAGAACCTAGCAAGTTTTTAAAAGACATGTGAAGTCCGCCAATCCACACTTGGCCAGCGTGGTATACTAAGGCTTGATCCCCCTTGTATTGGAGGTAGGCCCGTGCCCAGCAGTAAAACGGTAAAAGGGGCTGAATAGGAAAAACCTGCTTGTGAAATATTTGATCGTCTCAACTATTACGTCTCAACTGTTACGTACGAATATATCATTAGTTTTTGATAACTTTACCCAATTTTATTTTCATCATCATTGTTTTGGATTCTTGATTTTTTCTTCTTCCTCTTATTTCGTAATTGCGTATTGCTGAAATAAATAAGCATGCCTACGTATTAGGTATATATTTACGTAGCCTAAAACATAAAAATGTAACAAAACTATGTATTCCTATTTATGTATGTATGCTGTGTCCTATTTAATTATTTTGTTACATTGTGTATTGCTTTTCAATAAGAACTGTCTTTTATGTAAATTGATAGCTAAATCTATGAGCACTACATAGCAACTTCAACAAATTACTTAACGTTATATGCGGTTCTGTATGTAAGTCGGTTATAATGAATTAAAGTTGTTTTTTCATGCTCCTATGGAGCATTAAGCTAGGACCAATTATTTGGATTCAACTTAATACATATAGTAATTATATAATCGTTTTATTTTAAGAAGTTTCTAAGCCATAGAGTATAAATGGAGTCGTTAAGATTTCGTCATTGTTCTTCGTCGAGTTATATTGATGACTTTTGATAAGTATGTACCACACCATATTGAATTACAATATTGTAAATAAACTTTTGTTCTTTTATTGATTAAATTCCTATTTCTATTCTATAACGAAGATTGTAATATTTATTTTATTTCACAGAAATAGCAATTAGCAAAGAATTATGGTAGAGTTAAAAATAATGCTATTTGTGGTCAGCAAGAAACTTGTACAGTTTATGTGTATTTCAAATCATTCTGAATCGGAGATCTGAGAAACCGATGTTAGGCTCTCAACTAAATGAAAACCAGCCAACATTGTGATACAACCACTGAAATTTTGTATCTCTATCTCACAATAAGGCCTATGCATAAAATTTGTAGGCATTCTATTGAGGTCGCTTAGTATAATAGCAAGAGAGCCTAGGCGTCCTTGTCCTAGATTTTATTTTTTAATGGGACAATATACATATGTATTTAATATTTAGCTCTCCATTCACATATTTACTTTATTTGTGAGTATCTCATTAAAAACCATTTATTAGCACAAACGTACATAATATGTATGTAGGTATAGTTAATTCAATTCCTATAAAAATATCTTTTTTTTGATATTGTATTTTAATAAGGATGACTGTAGATCTAAAGATGAGAAAATTTAAGTTCTGGGTCGGGTCAAATATAGTTGTCGCGTTTTCTGTCAAGATATTCTGTGTGTTTGTGTTTCATCTCCGTGCTCTGAATACTCTGCGTCTGATTTCTCTGTACGACGTTCTCTAGCTAGTTGAATCGACGATATAAATAATGTGGCTGGCAGCGGTTGCATGCGTAGAGTTAAAGATAAGTTTCGTTTTGACGAATCATAGGTTACAGTTGCTCAATATCAAATTTTATCTCGTTGTTTTAGTAAAAATTGTAATTAAAGACTATATTCTTACGGGTTAGATACCACATCTACTTCAGTGTTTATTGAAGATTCTTGTTCCGGAGGAATTTTTGTAGTTGGTTTTGTTGTAACAACTTCAGTAGTAACTTCTGAGGTTGTGGTTGGAGATGTTGTTGTCATTGTTTTTGCACTCTCAGTTGTACAATCTAAGAAAATATTAAAGTAATAAATTATTAAGTAAATATTTACAATATAAGCTATTGTGCTTCAATAATTAAAAATTTGAAAGCATTTTTAATAAAAAAACTAACTAAAATCCCGTGTAATATCCGCACATCAGATATAAAACTGGGACTATTTTTTGATCATTGTATCTCTCTGTTCGAATTTATTACAAATCTACTGAACGGACAGTGTTTGGAATTTGGTACATACTTATGTAAAGTTAGGATGACGGTCATGTAATAAATAAATTATTTGCAATCGGGGGGTTAATTTTAGATACAAATTAGAAAATAAAAGAATAACTTTTGTAAATGCATCATATAACATATTGAATGAAAAGGCCTAAAATATTAAAATATATTAGGATAATACATATAAATAGCACACAGAATTTTCGTTAAAGTCGAGGTTTACAGGAACAAAACCTTTAAAAATAAAAAAATAAAAAAAAAACTTTAAACAAAAAAAACACTAAAACACAAATCAATGCACACCGACTTTGAAAATATCTGATAAAGTATTTAAAGCAAATGAAAACTACCAATCAGTTATTTTTTACTTTTTTGTGTTTTTTTTTTGGAGTCGGTTTTTTTAAGTTTTTATTTTTCCCTTTTCAGTGTACACGTAGTAGAAGCAAAGTGAGAAGAAAGTATTTTAATAAAATATTCGCTTAAGCCGTTTAAGTTAGTTTGATGCGAATTTTTATATGAAGACTGACAAATTAAAATTCGCTAACGTATTGGGCTTGTCAAATTAAGCAAAATAAGCCCAAACTCAAAGTATCTACTTTTAGCCGTTGAAGAGTTTCATCTATCCACCTTCTGGCTTAACCGTCAGATCACGTCAATGATACCGAATCACTGCACTATCAAGAGAAATAAAAAAGACTTACAAAGTTTCAAGGTAATATGACAATTAGAAGTAGATTAAATTCATCATTACCTATTTTTCCATCCTTAAGGGTGGTATTTTTGTTTTCAAATTAAAATGGGAAGACCAACGTGAAAGTATACACTTTGAAACAAAACAAAAATTGATCAAATCAGTTAATAAATGACGAAGTTCTGAGGTAATAAACATACTGAGGTAACACATAAAAAAATACAAAAGAAAAAATACATCCGAATTGAGAAGATCCTCCTTTTGAAGAAGTCGGTTGAAAATACAACGACAGTCCTAAGTATTTTAATTTTTAAGATTTACAAATGGCTTGAGAGAAATTAATAACTTTTTTTTGTATAATTGTAACAATATTTTGGAAAATAAATACATGAATTTATACATATAAAGTCGTAAACAGAAGAGCTTTAAGAGCTAGAATAGACTATACTTATGTGTATGAAACTTACCAACGCCGATTGGAATTACTGGAGGAACCGGGACTATGGGGTACATGGGTACTACTGGTGGTGGCGGTAGGCCTATAGGAGGATAGAAAGGCGTATCTAAATTTGGCAAGAAAATGAAGCTAGGTAATTGTGGCTTCGGTTTTTTATTAACCATTACGATTTTTTTATGCCCATGTTCATCATCACTACTGTGTTGATCATGTTCAAATGAAGAATCACTAGAGCTGGATTCGCTCGAATCTGAACTGGAATGTGAATTCATATCAAACATACTATCATCTTTTGTTATACGTAGCAACTTCTTTTTCATATTTTTCCTTCCTTTTTGTTTTCTCTTCCGATCTCTTTTCCACTTGTTTCTTCTTTTTGGCTTAGTAATAAGTGATTGCGCTCCACTTCGCCGTGATGGTGTATCTTTGTTACCGGTCTGATTAATTACTTGGTTTTCAATTGTTTTGAAAAATTGATTATAAAGCCAGTCGCCTAAATCGCCTGCATCTTTGCTTATTTCATCAACATGGGTATCCAGCTTACTTGTAATGGCCGAATCTGTTTCACTCAATATGCTTGGGGTAGCAGCAAGGTTTTGTACACGCGTTGGCTCGCCTATGTAATGTCGCTTATGATGTTCTATTAATTTAGAACTGTAATATAAAGATTTTTATTTTGTTCATATATTTAAAAATAATTATAAATATCTTGAAGTTCATTTCTATACTATGAAGTTAAAGCGATAAGTTGTTTATATTTAAATTGTTTATCTTTTACCATAACGTTTGTTAGTATATTTCAGGTATGTGAGACACTTGATGGATTTCAATGGAATTTTATTTAATATTCAACTAATAGTCTGATTTAAAACAGCAAAATTTCATTTAGCGCGTTCCATGCAAAGCAGAGATTGCGATGGTCTGGTTGCTTCGAATTAAATGGAAATACAGGCGTGCGAAAAGCAGCTCTGAGGATTTTATAAAAATATTTGTTAGATATATTGAATAATATAGTATATTTGGTATTAAGTATAAAATCAAATATTATTATAAATTAGTATACTTCGGTTCACATATTTTAGTGTCAGTGTCGAAATAATATCCAGGGTGACAATGGCAGCCGATAACGCAGCCAGGTATTTCGTCAATACAATATTCGAATCTGCCATGCTCTCCACATTCTGTATAAATTAATACGTTTTTTATTTGAATTAAATTTTACTTATATGTATATAATAATATTTCAGCAAATTTTCCATCGTTAGGCAACTGCCTGAAATGTGGCTGAGTTAACTCAATGCAAGGAAATTAATAGCCCGCTGGCTAAGTTTTCTTACGCTACTGGCTGCTATATTAG
The DNA here is from genome assembly GCA_033884665.1 of Argynnis bischoffii washingtonia. Taxonomy (NCBI): domain Eukaryota; kingdom Metazoa; phylum Arthropoda; class Insecta; order Lepidoptera; family Nymphalidae; genus Argynnis; species Argynnis bischoffii. Next base: position 8,004,566 of record CM066624.1, on the reverse strand, counting down.
TAGGTGTAAGTCATGTTGAAAACAAGATTGGCACATAAAAATCTCAAGAGTGAAAAATCAGCTTTGGATCTGGTACGGCAGCAAAGTGTGGTCGCCAAAGCAGCCGTAAAGCAAACCAAGCAAAGCCGTATAAATAGTATACCTATTTATATTTAAATAATAATTTTCGTTTTGTTGTTATTTACAAAATGCAAATCAGGTTGCATAAGAGACTGTAGTAAATAAAAAGAGGTTTTTTGTAAATTCGTAAAATTAGCAACTCACCATATGTAGCCTCGCTTAAAACGGAATAAAACGTTGAAAACTTTAGCAAAAACAAAACTGCCAAGGACGACATAACTGTTTTGTAAATTGGCGAAAACACATCCGGAAGTCATAAAAAGTTTGTTATTATTTTGCATGTAAACGTAATTCCTTTTTTGTATAGGCTTTGTTTATTGAAATAATAGGTTTATTATTTATATTTTAATCAATAATTAAATAATACCATTGGTGTCGTATAGGTTTTCGCACGGAAACCATTAGAAAAACTATGCAGCGCAATGAACAATGCTAATTTTGTTCTAGTGGAATGCTCTGGTAAACAATGTTGTATTGTAATGCGATCAATGAATAACTTTCCTTTGTTCCAATTTGATGTTAATAATGCGTTTTAGGAAAAAATAGTCAAAATCAGATTCTTTTTTTTACTGATTATCGTGTTTTTATTAAACCGTCATGTAAGCACAGATATGTTAAAACTTCTATAAAACTTATTATGGAGGCAATTCTATTTAGGTATATGAATGAAATTAAATATTAACATCTACATATACTTGCAATTTTTCAGTAATAAGTTTCAAGAGGTTTTCATTGAGTTTTTTCGCCATTTCATTTGAGACTGAGGCATTTTATTTCCAAACTGGACTAGACTAACTAGTGACTAGTATTGACAATAAAAAATTGTAATTATTTAATGCCAAATAAAAAAAAACTAATGGGCAAAATAAAATGTATCAGTTGGTTAATATTTGTATTATAATTCATACTTTATTTACAAATAAATAAATGCAGATCGAAATTGTATAGCAGTAATAAGATCCCTTTATTGTAACAGAGGATATCAAGGTTGTCTATTGTCTGCATCAGTGATATTTGTTTCACGCTAAGTGTCGTCGCCGAGGTCGGGAATTCCTTTGAGGCCTCTGCAAAGAACATACTACATTACGCATATATTTTATGTATTTTTTTTATGCATAAAAGTAAGAATAATAAGATTTTTATGATTTTTGATAGGTACACAATATGATATATTTTTCCCAAATCCCAATATGTACATTTATTTATTAATTACAAAAAAATATACGGTAAAAAACGTATTTATTTTGATGGTACTTTATTCTAAGTACACATGCACACACATGCAGCATACATCTGTATAGTGGTTAAATACGAGAATACATACTACATACATATGCAGGTAAAACCCGAGAACTTTGTTCGTTGTGGATTGTGCTAGTCTGACGTATACTCTAATTATATGTATATTATTACTAGGTGGCTTCCCCATACAAAATTTTATCCCCATTTTCGCCCCCTAAAGGGATGATTTCCAGGATAAAAACTATCCTATGTCCTTCCCAGGGTCTGAAACTATCTTCTTGCCAAAGGTCATCTAAATCAGTTCAGTAGTTTCGGAGCCAATTCGGTACAAACAAACAAGCAAACAAACAATGTATATTGAATTAAATACTTTTAGGAAAATATGCAAAAATGCCAGAAAAGTCATCATTCGGAAATAGTGGACGCATAATCAACCGATTAATTACTGAATATTTATTAGTTTGTTTTATTTGCCCGAGTATTTAATAGCGCGATAATGTATTTCAATGGCATTAGTTTTTAGTAGATACAAAGTTATATAAAATGGAGGTCAAACTTAGTAAAGCTTAGTGTGAAGTAAAACTATGTTAGCTAGTCAAAAATCAATATAAACTTATCTCCTTCATTACCCTATATATCTTTTTTTTTTTTTTTTTTTTTTTATAGTTGGGGAATGCATTTACGCATACCACCTGTACCCCCAGGTGGTTATGTGGGGCTCACCGGCCAGAAGAGCCGGTACTACCCACTAAACCCCAACTTTCCCCTCCCCTCCGCCTTAGTGGAACGCCGCGGGAACGCTTACGCACAACCTCCGCGACGCCCCGGCGGCAGGCCTATCGGCCACCAAACCAGTGCGGCTGCTCCAAAGTCCACTCTGCAAAACAGAGAAGTACCCGGAGCAGCCCCACTAAACCTCACCGCCCACCGAAGTGGGCTACACTACCTCGGCTGCAGAGGACAGGGAGAGCGGCAACGAAACACCAACACGCCTCTTCCCCTGCAGCCCCACCACGTCCACCCCCTTCTCATCCGATCGCGGGGTCACCAAAACGACCCCACAACCAGTGGCCGCAACGCCGTCAGATGCAGCCACGACGAGAGAGAGGCCCCAAACCCTCCACAAAATGTGGATACCCAAGCCACCCACCGAAGTGGGTCCACATCACCAATGGCCGCACAAGCGGCCCCATCCTCATGGCACCCCAACCGCGTTCGACGGCCCACGGTCAGGGCACCCACCACCATCCCCCCGTCAGTGGCCGCAACGCCGTCAGATGCAGCCACTAACGAGAGGCCCCAACTGGTCCACCAAAATGGACACCCGTCCTGCCCACCTAAGTGGGCCCCCCCACACCGGTGGCCGCAACTCCGGAAGCCGAAGCCTCAACGGAGAGTGGCACCGTCCGGGGTGCCTCAACCGCGTTCGACGGCCCACGGCCAGAGGCACCCCTCCCCCTGCTGTTGGTCCGCGCCGGATTTCTCCGGTACCACCCGCCCCTCTAAGCGGGTGGCGTTCCCCAATCCGCCACCTGGGGGACACGCCCGGTAGGAGTCAGCTCTCCCCCGGGATACCCTATATATCTAATCAAACCTAATTATAGCATAACATTATTCCATTCAATTCTTTAAATGTGCCTTTTAGACGTGCCTTTCACCAATGTCATGTAGAATTGAGAAAGCAAAACATTATTGTCATAAATGTAATAGCAGATTATAATTTTAAAATTATTGTCATTATTAAGAAAGTTACTTTGTGCATTCTTCAGGGAGGACGCATTTGTGCGTGCGGTCGTCCCGCACGTAGGGCGACACGCAGACACAGCCCGGCTCACAAAAAGGGTAGCAGGGACGGAGCCTTTCGCGGGGGTTGTCGCATGTAACCGCTGCACATCCAGCGAAGCATGGCTCATATCTATAAATAAAATGGTATCCTTACTGATATTACAAAAAACTTGCCAAATTACTTCTTACAATCAAGAATGGAATCACGGCTCGTGATTTTTCTATAGAGAGTTTGTAAGCTGGTTAGTCTTCATTAAAGAAAATACTGAAAAACGTGCGTATAATAAGTGTCTGAGTAGGTAGAGGCGAAACAATACTTATAAACAACTTTCAAGTTTATTCCATAAATTCGTCCGTTCGTAATTTTTAACGAACCGTACTCCAATTGAGGAATACAAATATCACTCTTTTAGAAAATTGAATCTTTTGAAAAAATAGAAAAACAATGAAGAAAAGTAATGCTTTTACAATGCCTATTTTTATTGAAATTATACTTCTTTTGGGACGTTTGGAAAAAAATATGAGTTAAATTTTTACGATGCGCGCACACCGACAGCCAAAAAGCGACATGATGAAGTTAGCTGATAATTCCTTGTTGCCATGGTAACCGTTGTTATTGGCTGACAAATGATATATAATATTATATTCTTTCGTTAAATGATATTCTATAAATATATGATTATAATATGCCTAATGGGCCTTATTTAATTATTTTATTTATTTATCATTCCTTTTACAAACAGAGAGTTGTGACATACGTAATGAAATCTTTAGCTATTTTTGTTCTGTTACGCCAAAGAAGTATAACTTCTTACGTGCGTACATAAGTACAAACACACGTTTTTTTATAATAAGCACTCTACAGAATGACATAATTGTAAAATATTCTTGTCAACTGCAATAAAATTTTGAAAGTTTATAAATAATATTCAAAAGTAATAACTAAAATTTTTATCGCTATAAATATTACCTTTCGTACGTCCTGTCACACGTCATTATAAAAGGCATTTTCTTCTCACTTCCCTTTGATCTGCGAAATTCCAAAACGAATCAATACAAGTAGGTACATTGCGCCAGGTCAAAGTGCCTCATGATAAATTTGTAATAACTTAGAATATTTACATGACATGAGCGTTGTGCCCTACTTCAGTTTTTATTTTTGGTAGCATATTCAAATTATCTGCGTCTTCATAACGCCTTTGTTCTTTGTACTGCGTCTCTGAGGGATCCATCTCTCGTCGTTTATCGCTCGCGACATAATGCTTAGGGTCCAAGTCGTCCAAATACCCGGGAATGTCGTGTTCATATCGTCTGTCATCCCAGTCTTTGTGTTCAAATGGTTTCAACAATGCCTTCTTTCTCCAATTTCGCCTTTCATCAAGGAAGGAATGCGCTTTGATACTATCTGGGTCATCGTAATCGTAAAAATGGGGCCTTGCAGCGTCTGCAATGTCATCTGGAATGCGTTTAATTTGATAATTATATATTAGATTTTAATAAAATATATATAAATCATTTCTTTACTGACTCACAAAGCAATAATGCTAAGATCAACAAATATCTCATCATTTAGTTTCAATTTAGATCAATTCATAACGTTTACAAATAATTTTAGTTTTCCGTTCCTAATTACTGCGAATTAGCTACCAATCAAGCTAACTAGCTTGATTGTTTGACAAAAGAACTAGACCCGCGTCGCCAAGGATTGTTTACGATCGCAAAAAGACATAAAACACTAGAACTGCTATATTTGCCACTTTTATTTGATTTAGCTCTGACCCGCACCTAAAGTATACACGTGGCGATGATTAGAAAATTTATGATAGAAATATCATTGGAGAAAGTATATTGTGTGAACATGCTACCTATACTTTAATTACGATATATATGTATTTATTTTAAATTGTATAATGACCTTATGCGAAATAGTTTTTGATTTGCGACCTGGATTTTAAATTATTCTTAAATGTTTTAAATTTGTTTAATATGTTACGTTATAATTCACAAGTAATTTTCTGTGTGTTAACTCTATGACTAAAGTAAAGTAAAATAAAAAAATATAAAGGAATCTTCGTTTTAAAGATAGATTTATTTTAGGCAGTTTTTACAGGTATTGCTTTGACTTCATTATGAAATGTTTTTCTCGGTTGAATTGATCTGATGGGTGGTGGCGCGATGACAATGTTAAAATAATTGCCCATTCTGGAAACTTCCCCTCGTTGCATCTCGTCTGCGTGATTAGGTGCATTATTATCATTTAATTCGATGTCGTCTTCCCGTTTAGCGTGACCTCGGTGTCTATCAGAAGGTTTCAAAGCGTTCTTCGAAATCCCTGATCTCCTGTTTGGAACTGGAATACCCATTTGAGTTCTGAAATGTAATTTAATAAAGTTAAATATTCTAAATGACCCTTCACATAATACTTTCTTAGATTTACGCGAATATTTGATATTTTACGTAACTAGTTATTTATGTAGCCGCAGATTCAGCAATGAAATGAAAGCTCAAAAAACTAATTGTACTTTAAAATAGGTTTTTAATGAGGCGCCTATTTTCTACCTTAGGTAAATTAAATTAATTTTAGAACAGATAGTTTTATTTGAAATGTCAAATATTCGTGTAAATCTAAGAAAGTATTATAAATTAAATTAAGTTTGAGATTTTATTTTTTTTACAACATACGGCGAGCAATCTTGAGGTAGAACACATTGATGTGAACGGTCGTCGCGAACGTAAGGTTCCTCGCACACGCAGCCAGGCTCGCAGTAAGGGTAGCAAGGTCGGAGGTGATTACGAGGATTATCACAAGAAATCTCCGCACAGCCACCGAAACATGGCTCATATATCTCATTAGGCCAGTAACATGCTAGAGAAAATAATAATTTAGTTAAAATTTAAATAAATTGCAATTTAATAGCTTAAAATCATGTAAATAAATATACAAAGTAAATGCACACTATAGGGATTACTGTTCAAGTTATGTGGAATTGTGACAAGAATGCTAGCGATATTAAATTATATAATTACATAAATGACGTAAACCTTTTTATATATTATAGTAAAAATTAATAACTACGTAACGTACTACATGTACTGAATGTATTAATGTACACTCTGTACTTTTGAAAACGTAATGTTAATATGTACAAATGCCCATTAACCACTTGGACCCCGCTGGTGCCTATAGGCGCCACCTCGCCCACTGCACTTTTATCACTTATTACACGACGAAATTAGTTTATTTTATGCTAAATGTGTGATACACGCAAACTTTAGAAGTTTTATCAACTATATAATGCAACAAAATTTTAAATAAATTTCGACAACGTTAATAACAACGCGTCTAAAATTACTTATATTTCAAGTGAAGCGCGCTCGGTTCGCTATTGTTTTTGTGTATTTTAAAATATTTAAACTAGTGAATTTGTATCGTAAACGTGTGAATATTTATTGTTAGTATTTTTTGGCACTATTAAGATAGTAATAAGTGTATAATCATGTTATGAAATTAGTTTTTTGATCCAACGAATTTTGATGTATAAAATTTGCAAAATAAGTCGCCAATTTATAACATCAATTTTGGCAAGCCATTTACTGACCTTTATCGAAATAATAATATATTTTCTAAAAAGAATGTTTTACTGGGAATATTATTGACTTTCAATCTTTAAGTGAACAAGCTAGATGTACTTAGAGTTTAACTCTAAGGCAAATAAATCTAATAATGGCCACAAGCTTTCTTAACTTCTTTTTCACTGGTTTCCACAGGTCCATTACGACTCCCCAGGGTCCCACTGAAAGACTAGACTCACCTTATCTAACTTTATACTTTTCACTTACATTAGAGAAGTAAAAGTTGTTGAGATTCGAAAATTCTTGTATAGAAAATAAGATGGCTATAGTAACTCAAATGTATGTAGTCTTTATTTTTGCTTCTAATTACTAACATCTTGCGGTAAAAGTAATTTTAAAAGTTACCTTTAGAAATTTTGTCTTCATCTTTACACATTATTAATTTACAATAGGAAATTGCGACCACGAACAACATGTATGTATTCATGTTTAAGGCTTGTTGAACTGATTTTCATTAGGATGATTTTTAAATTTGTAGTGTAAAATTGCATTCAAAGTTCCTATTAGTAAAGGTTATAATTGAGTAAATTTTACGTTAAAATTAAGATGCGAGACCGCCGTAGCGCGGTGAGCTAGGTGTTTGGTAAACATGGAGAGAGGTCGGTTAAGCCACATTTGATTGAATTATTGCTTGTGTTGCTACCTCTTCCCGAGGTGTGAGGTCACGTTCCCTCTAAATTCCCAGATATTGTAAACATAATAAATTTGTAGCGCAAAATAACATAATACGTGTCTAATAAATGCTGTGAACCTTGTTTAATGTTTAGCTTTCCTTTCTTGTTTTACGTAAGATGCAATTGAGGGACATTTTTTTGTATAAAATAATTATTACCTAATGCTGTAGATTTTCCAACTTGTGCCAATGGTTAACAATTTTTTGACAAAAAATATTGTTACTACGGTATACGGTTATTATATATATATATATTATAATATATAATAATATAATTCATCCTTTTTATTACTTATAAATAAATCTAGGTAAAAATGTTCAAAAGAAACAACGATATCAAACAAAATTTATAATATCTTTAATCGAACATGTTATGTTTCACTGTTTTTTAAAGCATATATTTATATTTTAGAAAGCGCGTCAATCGAGGCGGATCCCGATATTATTTTATGAACACGCGCCTAAGGTGCAAGGTGCTGAACAACATTATAAAATACAACTCCTTTTCAAAGCTGATTTTGTTATCATATTATGCACCTGGAAAACCATTCTTCCATATAAATAAATTTATAGGTTCATAGTTTCGATTAAAATAAAAAAAATGATCTAGTATATGTTTCACTTATTATTAATAAAATGTTTGGTTTATTCAGGCTTGACAGAGTCCTACCACCGGTAGGACTCTGTCAAGCCTGAGGAGTCCGACTGGATGGGTACCACCCCCTTATCTATTTCTGCCGCCAAGCAACAATGATTGCGTTGTTGTGTTCCGGCTTGAAGGGTAAGGTAGCCAGCGCAATTACAGGCAAGAGGCATATCATCTTAGTCCTCACAGCGACAACGTACCGGCGGTTCTGTATTTTACCTAAAACCTAAGTGCATGAACTGTAGGTGTTATGGGCGACAGGTACTGCTTCCCATCAGGTGGTCTGTCTGCTCGTTTGTCACTGAATCCCATAAAAAAAATTTTTTTTGTATATTGAATTAATTAAATTCTATATTACTTCTCTATACAATTACTCTATATTAAAAAGTCCACTGTGTAAAAGGGAGAGTTTGTTTGTTGTACGTCGTGACTGCCTGTCACCGGAGACTTGATCTAAGAGCTGAGATTCTGGAGCCAGGAAGGTGCGTTATCTCAGCAAGTATTAATGCTATTGATTTATAATAATTTAAAATATTTTTAATAATAAATGTTATTATTTTGTTCTTTCACGTATTTTACTAATTGTTAATTTATGGATCCATTGAGCATAACTTAATAATTAACATTTTTGGAAAATTATTTTGGTTTGTTTTTGCACTTTGAAAACATAATATACACAAATAAATAATAAATTTTATTTAGAAAAGCATATATTATAAGTATTATGATTAATGTAAATAGTAGTAATTTCTAAAACGTTCATCCAATTTCGTTTATATCAGAAACAGAGAAATTTTGGGGTAAAGAAATAAGCGGAAAACCTACGATAAATCAGCAAAGGTCTCCATAACTAAAGTTATCTCAATAAAGTATGTCGTCTCGATTCTGTTATTGTTAACACGCTGGTTCATGTAGCTGCGGGTATATATTGAGGCATTAGGTATAAAGTGTGTAAGCGCTGCGGAAGGAAAGATCCGCCTGAGAAAAATAGCTTTGTCGATAAAATATGATTGCCTGCGATCTTTTTTTATTACTCACCCGTGCTAAGAAAACCGTCGAGGTTCGCATGAACTCGAGTTACGAACAAACATCAAACCTTGATCACTGAAGTATTGGCTATAGCCAATCTTCTTCGCTGTTATCCGTTTTATTTTATCTTGTTACGTAAAGCAATGGATCATAAACATTTTAATTACGCATTATTTGAAAATTACAATGCGTTTTGAAGGTAAGGTTTAATAATATTTTCGCAGTATAAGTATTATATAATAGCGTTTTCCCGCGACACCGCCCGCTTCGCTTAAATTTGTAGAATTACTACGTTCTCGTAGGTCTTAGTGTTATGGGAGACCTTTCTCAATAAATAGGCTATAAAACGTAAAAAAAATCTTTCAAATCGGTTCAGTAGATTCATAGATAATCGCATTCAACCAAACTAATTCTTCATCTTTATATATTAACTAGCTGTGCCCCGCAGTTTCACCCACGTTATGATTATACTGATGTTTATAATTTCACCTAGTATGATCTGTGGTTTTACAAAAATGTATGGAAGTCTGCCCAATTTATTGATATTTATAATTACTTCTCCGCTCCATTGGGTAGAAGCATGATGATATATAGCCTATAGCCTTCCTCAATAAGCGGGCCATTTAATGCTAAAAATATTTTCCAAATCGGATTAGTAGTTCCTGAGATTAGCGCTTTCAAACAAACAAACAAACAAACTCTGCCTCTTTATAATATTAGTATAGATAGTGTATATTATACATGTACAGTGTACACTTTTCTATTAATAGATAAATAAAGATATGGCTTCGAATAAATTTAGCAAACCTTTCTTTACATAAAAAATCTGTATATGATATGTAGTTGTAAAATAAGTATATATGGAGGTATGGTAGTATTAACTGTAGCTATTTAAGTAGCCAAGTCTGCGGCGTGGACAGATATTTGTGGAGATATCGGAACCGTACAACTTGATTTGAAAGGTTTCTGATTTCATATACAGTTTCATTGGAAGCTAAATAACTATCAAATATGATTATATATTCCTTCATTATAGTGACTATTAAACGGGATAAGAACGTTTGCACGTTTTGTGTTTATTCCAAAAACGTCCGGAATAGATTACACAGTAGCGCGATACTGTCGCACAAAATACACGTATTTAATGGGCTAGTCATTTCCTAAATTCAAATGACTTCGTTTATAATTTGGACTCAAAATTCGAGTGATAGAGTACGTTTTTGTACGTTTTCTTCTAAGGTGTCGAGTAAGCATGCACTTCGGTCTCTAGGGTCAAACGAACGAGTCCAATATATTTCGAAGGGCGCAGTCCTGTGAGTCCTTGTGATTACTGTCAGCAAATAGGACGCTCACGTACAGGGAAAAGATGTTGCGTAGAATCTTTTCACTGTTATCCTTAATTTTTAAGATAAATATAAATTCAAGCTAGCTAATTTTAAGTCAACTGTTTTGTATTTTTAGTAAGTAAAGGTCTCATAAATATCGTAAGGTTTAGCTTATTCATTAATAATTTAAATTAGACTATTTACGTGTTTAATACAAAACTGCAACCCGTGCGTCTGGATGAGGGTTACAAATGCAAAAAAAAATTGAAAACACTCAAAAGCTTTTTTTTTTTTAAATCGAAAAAATGTGAACAATGTAGTTATTTTTCTCTCGGTTTTGATCAGAAAAAAATATCTCGAAAACGAAATAAGATATCGAAAAAATTAAAAAAAAAAAAAACTATGATATGATCTTGGGCTACATTTAAAATAATATTGGAGGTGCATATCACTGATGGGTTATATAGAAGTTGTACCTCAGTGACGCTGACTTTACGCGAGGAGAGTGTAAATAAATAAATATGTATTTAAACTAATAACTAACTAATATCTATACATATAATAAAACAGTAACTTAGCGAAATCTGTACGTGATATATTTTTTAAAAACAATGACTATAACGTATTGTGCCCTACAGAATATAGACCCTAAAAAATTTTTAAAATTTTCGTCTGTTTGTCTGTTTTCTATATGTTTGTTTGTCTGTTTGAGTGTGCGCGTGCACGAAAAAAGTACTGAAGCGATTTTAAGTAAATTTTGTGTAGTGATAACTTATAACAAGGGTCAACATTTAGGATATCTTTTACTGCAGGGAAAAAAAGAAAAAGGGGATGGAGAAGAGAGTAGTGGAGAGAAGCGGAGAGGAGAAGAGAGACGAGAAGAGAAAAGAAGAGAAGAGAAGAAGACAGGCAAAGAATATTGGCGAAGAAGACAGGCAAAGAAGATTGGCGAAGAAGACAGTCAAAGAAGATTAGCGATGAATTTTTGGCGAATTGACGAAGAAGTTTGGCGAAGAAGACAGGCGAAGAAGCAATCTTCGATTGGTGAATAATACAGGTGATCTTATTCGCCTGTCTTCTTCGCTAGTCGCAAACATACATGCGACTTTTTTTTTTTGGTAGATATGCGAGTTATTCAAAAAGCAAGTTCCACGACCGCTACGGTCGTTGAACTTGCTAAATACTTTAAACGAAAATTAATTTACAGAATGTACGTTAAATATATTTTAAGATACTGGATATTTTGAGTTACGATCGCTAAAATTAAATTGGTTTTCCATAATACCTTTAAGAAATACTAAAGTATCTATTGTGTAAATATTTTTTTTAGTATGTAAATATATTAGTAAACACAACACAATATTCGGCGGTACGGAACTCTCGATGTACGAGTCAAATATTCGTTAATTATTTCATTGTTACAATGTACTAAAACTAAAAGAAGATAATAGTACCTGGACGACCGAGCGAAGCTCGGTCGTCCAGGTACTTTTACATTAAGTGACTAAGTGTTACTGAGATAGTTGTATAGATGTCGCGATAAGAATATTTTCTTTTTAATTTGGCTTAAAAATAATTTTACATTAAGTGACTAAGTGTTACTGAGAGAGTTGTATAGATGTCGCGATTAAATTTTGCGTAGAATAATGCATAAGAAAAACGCATGAAAACTCGAAAACACGCGTTTTCCCAGACATGTGACTAATCTAGATCAATTTTTCGCCCCCGAAAGCCCCCATATACCAAATTTCAACAAAATCGTTAGAGCCGTTTCCGAGATCGCCGGTATAAATAAATAAATAAATATACAAGAATTGCTCGTTTAAATATATAAGATATAAATTCATAATATTATTATATACAGGTACTAAAGATAATTGAATGTAGGTTTTTTTTTTTAGTAAAATTCAATCATTAGTGTTCAATAATATTTAAAATAAACCATAATTACTTTTTGACTAAAATCAAAAAGTTTACATTTACTTATTTATTAAAAGAACTCGTAGTGACATAATATAGCCGCAAAAATGAAATAAAAAAAATATATCACATACATATAAAAATACACAGATTCGAATTAAGTATCTCTTCCTTAAGAAGTCGGTCTAAGATATCTAAAATGGAACTATATTTGTTATATAAAGCAATAAAGTATGCGCCGCCACCAATTTGCAACTTGTAACAGGAGTTATTGCGAGTACAGGAGCTGATACAAACTTGTAGGAGACGTTTGCGGTACTTAAATAGAATGTGCTTATAATTTTCGTCTTTCGAAGTTGTAGTAGAGTTTTCAATAAAATTTTAAATTTACAATAATTTAAGTAAGTAATTTGTAGGTATTTTATATTTAAAATCATTAAATGAATTGCTTTTTTTCACATTAAATAATTTTTTAGTGATTCGCAGTGAAAAATAATTTTTATTTTCTGTTTTCATTAAATTTAATATAAAATTCAGTAATATTAATTAATATAATTATAAAAGTTTATTGAAATGTACATCAAAATGAAGAAATTATTTTAAAATAAAGAAATTAATAAAATTAACAGATGTTTTCGTTGCTGATTGTACATTAAAGTGTTATTGCCAATAATCACGTGAAGCGATACACTAAAACGGCTCATATTTCCTCTATACACTTATCTAATGTGTGTAACCGCATTTAAATGGCTATTTATGACTTTTGTGAACAATTTTACTTTGTACAATTGTACAACTAGAAACCACGGCTTTATTTATAATAATATGTAAAATAACTTAATAAAATGAAATTAGGCATTTCTAACGTCCCACTGCTGGGCAAGAGCCTTTCCTAAGTGCTGGACATATAATGGATGAGGGCTTCAAACCATTTTTAGAGAAAATTGCTTTTGCTTTTTTAATTAAAATTATTTTGACTGTATATATGTATGTATGCATCTCCATACAATGACGTTGTTTTTGTCGTACAGTTTGGTTTATTTAAAATGAGTTTACTCATTTAATTAAGGGCATATAAAGTCCTTTAAATATAAATAGGCAGGCTTAGTCGCGGTTAAAAGCTAGTATATCATAAACAAAGCAATGTGTAAGACGGATGTACAGTTAATTAAAGGAAATAGTCACAAGAGAGTGATCGCACGCCAAAACGAGTAATTACAGGGAGATAAATACTTGTAGAACATATTATAAGTAATTAGATCTTATGTATGTAGGTAACATCGAGACAACATGGATGGCTGGTAATAAATTATATTTTTTTTCAAGTTTTTCTAAGACGTTATATAAAAATAAATTGTTTTTTTTCATCGACATTGCCTTTTTGTGTAAAGGGAATTTAAAAGGTAAGGCAAGGTTAAATAAAAAGGTACATTCATCCGACTATTCCGAAACTAGGGTAAATTGTAAAATTTAGGTATCTTTTAACGGTTAGTATGGAATAGATAGACTATATATGTATATTTAAGTATAAAAAAGTAGGTAAGAACTTAAAAAAATAAAAAAAAATATATCTCTTATTTGAGAATTGATTGATTCCCATATAAACATCCACCCCCATTTTCAACCCCTTAAGTGCTGATTGCCGGGATAAAAACTATTCTATAGAGGTAGTTTAAGACCCTGAGACTTTGAAAAGATAAACAGACAAACAGACAGACAGACAGTATTGATTTATAACAAAACAGTAAATAATTTGCACTAATGGAACGTCGTGTTTTTTTTCAGCCCTAGCGTAACTTGTCTTAGTTTATAAAATTTCTTTCATAGACTATATTATCTAGTATTGTACTAGAAATATTTATTTCTTTGTTTGGTGACTTGAAAGTGTGCCGAAATAAATGCTAATATTGCCATTATGATATTGTGATTATTATTGCAACATCGAAATTTCAATTAAAGTACAGGTTAAGTAGTGGGGTAACCCTATCTAATAATTTAATTGAAAGAATCGATTGTGTTCAAAAACAATAAGCGCGGTCGCGTCTGTCGTGTATATGTAGGGATTATATTAATTAGGATAACGCCAACATTTAACGACTTTGCTCCTGAAAATGGGTGAATGTTCTAATGAGAGGTGTTAAGCGAAGACTTAAATTTATCACCGAAGTTTATAATTAACATTCAAGTTAAGTGATATATACCTACTTTTAATTGGAAATAATTATTAAAAGTAAATATAAAGTATATATAAGAAAAAATTTACTTACAGATAATGTTATTTGTTGTAAAAAGTTATTAAAATCCACATGATTAGGTAAGGCTATTTTATTTGTCTGTTAATATCTATATAGCCTTTCTTGCGAGTATGGCCGTGAATACAATCGTAGCGGCCAACTTATATAATTATATTAATTCATATAGTAATAAACTATGTTTTGCACCTCTGAAGGCCAAGACAAGTGGCATAAACGTTAGTAGAATAGAATAATCAATGTATGGGATTGACATAAGTTTAGGACTTGTAATTTGATTCAACGTATCGAATTTGTCATTAATAGCTAAATGTTGATATAATCTATTCGATGAAATGAAACGTTAATGTAATACATTAATCTCCATAAAAATTGAAGCCAAGTACGGCACTTTAGACAAACAAATTCTGCTGCTAGCGTACGACACTTATCGAACACTAATACCTGGTAGATGCTACAAAATGGCGAATCACGGCGATCAGCTGGTATATGTAGAAGTGTTGTGATTATGTTTAGGTGAATTTTTATTTCTTTTTTTTGTAAAATGCTAAAAATTTAGACTATTGTAGGCTGTGCATAATGAAGAAGTGTGGCTCAGGCGCCACAAAAGAAATATTTCTCGACAGTGTTTGGAGCAAAAAATGAAATATTATTTATAGAAAGGTTTAGACTAGATAAATTAAAATTTAGAAAGCTTTGCCAGGTTTTTGTGCCCATATCTTATTGCGAGGAACTAACAAGATTCTCTTGGCAATAAAGATAAATAAATGATTATTAAGTACTATTGAATACATGCAATGCATGCAATAAGAGTAAGATACATACATGTGATGTAGCAAAATTATCATTTTTGTTCTTTTGTAGGTCATATGTACTCTTAGCTTCTTGGGTATTGGTCTATACATATAATAAAATTCTAACTAAACCGAATATGTACATTAAATATTTTTTTGGAAAATCTTATTGAAATGGTCTTTATTATTGATACAGAGGCCGAATTTATCGTTTTTAGAATTTTCGTTTGTTTGTTTGTCTGGGAAAGCATCACGAGAAAACCACTGAACACATTTTGATGAAATTTGGTATGATGATAGTAGGTTATCCGTGTCAACATATAGGATACTTTTTACTGTGGGAAAATATCTCATTTCTGAGAAATCTGTACTAACCTTATAATGTAGAGATGAACCCGAGCGGAGCGAGAGTGAGTTGCTAGTAAATAATAGAAACTCTATATCAACCGATCAATCGATCGATTTTCTGTTAAATTTAATTTCACTGTCACTGTCATTTAACTTGATTGAGTTAATAATAATAAGTTAAACACCTGGGCGACCGAGCTTCGTTCGGAGTTTTTGTTTAAAAGTATTTTTTTTTTAATTTGGAAACAAAAAAAAACAAAAACTTGACCTGTGATAGTCAATCTTGCGCCTTGACTGTTTGACCACGATACTCATACCTGAATGTGCGAAATTATTTATATATTTTGCGTGAAATAATGTGAAAGAAAACCGCATGAAAATTCGAAAATACGTGTTTTCCCAGACATAAGACTAATCTAGATTGATTTTTCGCTCCCAAAAACCCCACATACCAAATTTCAGCGAAATCGTTAGAGTCGTTTCCGAGATCGCCGGTATAAATAAATAAATATACAAGAATTGCTCGTTTAAATATATTAGATTAGATAACATGTTTTTCTAGTTTATAAAATTACTTTAATCATGCTCACTCACTGCCTTTTTTTTTAATAAAAAACAAATAAATATAAGAATATATTTCTTTTTACCTGGAAATTTCTATTTTAAAATCTTCCATGTTATACCTTTAGGGGAAGAACAATTCATTTGCAGCGATAATGCAGAAAACGTTAGATAGCGTGGAATTAGCACATCTAGAGGGGTGGAGAGCGCCAAATATATTACCACGCCTTCTTAAAAGGTATTTTCAGGTGAAAACCAAAGGAAACAACTCAAACGATCCTCGACGGACCTCTAGTAGCAGCACTTCCCTTATCTATACCATTTAGCTTTTGTTATTTCTCTCGATACGATTCTTAACATATTTTAATATTTCTCGCTTTATTTGCTATAGAATTAGGAAAAAGGAGTTAAGAATGGTTTCTAAGCAAGATGGAATTAAATTATAAAAATATATTTACTGGATATATTATAATTATTAAATATAATGTTGAAATATTCGTTAATTATTTATTTTATTTACTCTATCTAAAAAGGTAATTAATACGAGTGATTAATTAAGTAACATAAAACTATAATTTAGCTAATAGGTAATTTATTTAATTAAAATAAACTGTCACAAATCTATTAATATATAATTCTTACACTACAGTTATAATATTTTTATGACAGATTTTTAATGGCCTACATAATAAGGGGCTGTCCGAGGTGCAAACCACAATCAATGAGGTGAAAGCTTCCAGTTATACAATTTGCACAACTATCACTAGCCAAAAACAGAATCATTTTTGAAACATCTTCACTCTGAGCTACCTTTTTTAAAGGGCACTTTGACCCCATACTGGCATATAAATCTTTATTAACGTCTTCAGGCAGTCCGGCATTCTTAAATAGATCAGTAGTGACTGGTCCTGGATTTACGGAGTTGACTCTGACGCCTTTGGAGGCTAATTCCAATGCCATACATTTTGTGAACATATCAAGTGCGGCTTTCGAGATGCAGTAAGGTGTCATTGCTGGTATCGCAATGGTAGATACGATACTGGATACGTTTACTATGTTGCCTTTGGTTTTGATCAAGTGTGGGACGGCCTGGAGGGTGAGCATATACGGACCACGAACGTTTGTGGCTGATATACGATCATAGTTTGAAACGTCATCTAAAGCCCCGGCCATGACAAGCATCCCCGCGTTATTGACGAGTACATCCAGTCTCCCATATTGGTTAATAGTATCTTTCATGATACGAGAAATATCTTCCGCCTTGCTTATATCTGCGATGATGGCGAGAGGTTTCAACCCACTTGCTTTTTCGCACTGATCGACGACATTATTAAGCTTATCTTCATTACGGCCTACTAAGGATAATTTAGCATGTAATCTGGCAAAGTCAACGGCACAGATCGCACCAATGCCACCGCTCGCTCCTGTTATTAATACAACTTTATCGGAGAAGTCCATTCTGGTCGCGAGTTCAATACAAACTGAATAATTAAAGGACAAACTTGTTATATATAACACAACCTGACACACTAGCTATAGCTATTGCTGAATGCACATCATAGATCAATCATTCAACAGACTAGGCATTTCTATGACTTGAAGTAATAGATTTCAATTTTTGTATATATTTTTTCAGTTGAATACATAGACAATTTATGCATATAAAGAAAATTGTATAACATGATCTATTTCTTAAGTTGTAGGTACAACATGTAATATTTCCATGGTCAATTCTAAAATCTAAATAATAATTCCATTTTTAATTAATATATAAATATTATATTAATCTTATTACTAATAGGATCGCAAAAGTTAGTATGTGTTTGCTTTTGTGTATTCGTTCGTCCTTTAGGCTGAAACAACTGGACGGACGGATTTCAATAAAATTCAGTACAAAATATACTACGACTTGGGAGTAACATATATGCACCTAGGGACGCATCCGAGCGAAGCGAGGTCTTACTCAATGTCAACATCAATATTGTATGAAGCAATAACTAACGATTTATCGCCACTTATTATATTTCATACCACATTGACATTCTATGATTAATATTTTTTTACAAAAAATGCACATAAATAACAAATTCGAATGTGAAATAAGTAGCTCTAAAAATTATACCTATATGTAAATTTATCGTTGAAAAACATTAATCTTAATTTCCTTTTAAGGTTGTGTTTTATTTAAAAAGTTAATTGGCGTGAAGTGATTTCCCTAGTGTCCCTTTCTGTGACTAACGAAAGCAGTTTAAACTATGACTTAATTAACAATCATAGAAAAGTTCTAATTTCTTTATCGTGGAATCTTTGATTTTGGCATTAATATAATAAAAACTTGTTTGAACTTTAAAAATTCTTTTCTCTAGTTTAATCTCGATACTATATCAAATCAAATAGAGCAAGTTTTAAAAAGTTTTTGTATACTTTTTTAAGAAGTTATTCGTTTTAAATATTATATTGTAATGATATCCGAAGGCGATAAAGACATTAGAACATGCCAATTTGGCTGTATTTATTTGCGGATGTTACGCAATATTTTTATAAATTGCGAACCGATTTGCATATTTTTTTTAATACATAGATTATAGACTAGTCTCATTAAAATAAAGGTGGAATAATTTATCTTAATGTGATTTGGAAATCGATTAACTCTTTTAGTTAATATAAATTTAATATAATAATTATAAAATAAATAATAAAAGAGTTTAAAACTATAATCTGACTAGGTGACGTTTGGTTTTGTCACCGAGTTGTTTGTATCCATACGTATATGTATTTGGCTTCTTCTTGTAATCCAATTTTATTGCGAAGTATATTGTTAGCATTGTGGATTAAAATAAATATAGCTTCACCTCTATCCGTTATATGGTAATATAATAATAGTGTGAAAATTCGCTTTCCTGTTTCCGATTTTTGCAGCCGTAGCCTAGCTACTGCACCACCGAGGCAGTTAATCCAAACTACATAATATGTAGGTATAATGTATATGTACATACAAAGTTTTATTTTCATACGACAATTAAAAGAAGGTTAAAATTGATTTTCTATTTTTAATGTTCCTTATTATAAAAATATACCTAGTTACTGTGTCCTCGTGGAACTTTGTTACAAAAATGCTATATGCATACCTGCCGTAGATACCATATTTTTAATATTTATATTACAATCACTTGTCTACATCTAAAAATAAAAATGAATGTTCGTATATTTGTGCATTCCTAAACCATTGATTCGATTGTGATATGTAACTCTGGTGGGTTAGCCTGTATACGCCTGCGAAGTTCTTGGCCCAAAAAAAAATCTTTGGACGTCTGTCTGTCTGTTTATGCGTTTCTAAACCATTCAAGTTTAGGGACGCTCCCGAGCGAAGTGACATATAATATAATAAAATTCTAACTAAGCCGAATCTATACCTTAAATATTTTTTGGAAAATCTTATTGAAATAGACATTATCATCGATGCAGAGGCCGAATCTATAGTTTTTAGAATTTTTGTCTGTCTGTCTGTCTGTCTGTTACCGCATCATAGAAAAACCACTGAAGGGATTTTGATGAAATTTAGTATGATGATAGCTGGATATCCGGGTCAACATATAGGATATTTTTTACCGCGGGAGATTATCTCATTCCCACGGGAGTACACGTTATAACACAACCCAGAAAACATTTATGATCAGAATTTCTTGAAACTTGGTATTATTGTTCTTCAATACAATTAAATAAATACGTGTTTTAGCATTTTTTGAAATTCATCCCATAAGGAGATAAAATAAGGGATGAAAATTTGTATGAAAACTACGTTTTCAAAGTTTTTTTGTTGTAGTTTTAGCGCGAGCGAAGTAGTTTTGCTAGGTAGTAAGTTTTGCTAGTAAATTATAAGAGTAAAATACTCATATCTGTCAAGGTTATATAATATCCTATCAATATTATAATTACGAAAGTTTGTTAGGATGTATGGATGTCTGGATGTTTAGATGGATGGATGTTTGTTACTCTTTCACGCAAAACTACTGAATGGATTTTAATGAACTTTACAATAATATAGCTCATATATTAGAATAACACAGGCTACTTTTTACTGCAGCCGTACTTGTTAGCTACTTGCTGCCTACTCCCGCCGAATGGCAATGCCTTAAGCTATCTTTGAATTTGTATATATTACAAACATACAGCCATATAATATGAGTATAATACTCATTCGCTTACAAACATAGTAACATATTGTCGTGTATTTCTATGTTTATTTTTTGGTATATAAAAAATTAGAAAGAAGCAAGCCGATTAATTAACCCTTCAACATTAATAGTTCAACCCTTGTGCAGTAGAGTTAATGAACAAAGTTACATCTCATAGGGAATTTCGCAAGGGAACTCTTTAGTATCCAGGGGCGATAATTGATTTCAGTATCAACAACTACAAGTAAGAAAATATTTTATAAATTCAAATTTTTGAGTCTTAATTCTAAGTTTATGACAAATTAATTGCGTAATAAGAGTTTTTTGATCAAATTAGCTTTTGAAAAAAAATGTCACTGCTCTTCGAAATTATTGAAACATTTTAAATACAAAAAAGTACTTGATGAATATAAATTCAATACTAGTATAAAATAAATCTTTAAACGAGAAATTTCATTTTAGTCACTGTAAGCTAGATATAAATATTTTTATATCGCTTATAAGTATAAAAAAATTATGTAGAGGTAAAAAATTTATACACCAAATATTTTTAGAGATGTTTGGTACATGTATTTGTATATTATAATTTTTCATGTCTTATAAATAATACTATTTTTTTGGGTATTTTCGCAGTTTCATTATACTTTGTATTCGTTTGCTTTACAGCAAACATGTTTACAGGTCTAGTAAGTTAGTGAAAATAGTTTTATTTGAAATATCTATTCAGATAATGTAACTACGTATATTTTATTCTGACTAGAAACGTGGGGGATGAAAAGAAACACACAATTACATTAATATAGTTTAATAAAGTCAGTACGCAAATAACGACATAAAAGAAGCAAATCTATTTACATATTACATTACGTACATACAAATAAGAGACCTACCGTAAAAGCTCCCTAAGTTTTGGCACTTGCTTAACAATAATTCTTACATATACAACTGAATTGAGCGGTTTTACAAAAATATATGCTGTATATGTTTTAGCTTTGAGTAAGTACATTCTATTTATAAAACTATTATTTGGGAGCAAACTTTGGTTTCAGTTAAACAACTTAGATTATAAGAGTAAGATTAAGGCAGCGCACAGAAGACAGTGTCAATAGTATTATAAGTAGCTATTTCTAAAAATTATAATAAAAAAAAACCTACTTTTAAACAAAGAAAGTTCGAATGCTACATTGCATTGCAAAAATATCCTTTTATGAGTAAAAATCATGACAGTTCAGAGTGGCTCCACTTTCATTCTTCTTTTGGCTCCTATCTAATTCTTATAACCTAAATTAAACAATAATAAAAGTAATAATCAACAAAGAAAACCAGATATAACAAAAAAAAAAAAAATGTAAATAAGGTATATATTTTAGCTCTACATAAAACTTTAACAGGCTTGTCTAGGAAATTTTAATAATTTAACCAAAATATTTTCAGCAAAAGCGTAGCCACATATAGAACCGGAAACCGACGGTGACGGATTTCATTTTTATACTTTATATCTGTATAAAACTTATTTTAGCAAAGTGTCAGCTTGCCTTTTTAGCATCGCATTTTCATTTCTTAAAAGTGTTTGCTTGCTAGACGTCCTTTACTAGACTAGAATATTAAAAAATAATAAACTAAAACTTATGTATAACAAAAACATACTGTTATGGCAATAAATATAAAACTAACAAAATCCCATCCACTAAAATTATTTTCATTGTTTTTATATAAAAAATATACATTTAATCTCATAAACTCGTAGGTTTGGTGTTTGATTATTTAACATAAAACTTACATTAATTTTAGTCGCACATGATCAAAAATTACAGAAATAAATCGATGATTTATAATATCACAACCGATTTTCCTAAAAGATTACAATATATGAATGATAAAAAAGGCCTAAATCATAGCTTAAATATTCATTTCATTTGTTATTCTTTATTACAATCCTTTGTGATTAAGTTTGTCGACGTTTTATTTAAGTCCAATTTCAAATTATAATTTAGCTCGACTGAAACGTGTAATCTTATTTCAGTATTTATTACTTACTGAAGTAAGTGCTGAAAATAAATTATCCATTCCTAATACGAAGTTACCAAAACGATAGAATTAAATGTTCTTATATTAAATATCTTATTTTACTTTTATAATTGATTTTTTTAGATTGATTGGGTAAATTGATATTACCTAAAAGTGGAATAATAAACCGCGATGTCATAAGTAATGCTATTTAAGAAACAAGTGGGCTTAGACAAGATGTCATACATAATTTGTCTACAATCGTTGAGGATTACAAATCTAAAAAAATGTATGGGTATGACAAGTTATATTTGTACGACGCGACGTAACGATTTTTCTTATTTCAATATATACAAGATAAAAAAGATCTGCTTCAATAATTGTAGAATGACACCATAAGTAAGCCGAGTACCGGAGGTAGGTACATAATATTATTTATTTTACATAATTCTGAATGAATTCCACACATAAATAAATAAATTATTATTTATGAGAAATAGTAGGCAATTGGCCAGATTATGGCAACATTTTTTTGTAATTTCATAATAAATTTTTTAGAGCATGAGAGATTTTTGCACAAGACTATATTATTTATTATTTTATTAATTATCGTATGTTAATTTTTAAGTGAAAAATAAAAAAAAACGATGTTGTTTCATTTTATAAACAAAACCAAATGAAAACTTTTTCACGTAATACGTGAATGCGAAATGTATATTTTTTTAAATAACATATTATTAATTATTATTTAAATTTGGTACCTATAAAAAGAGAGCTTATATTCATATAATTTCTTGTAATACAATAATAATAACAAATAATATGCAGATGTAATTTACACAAGTTAATGATTTTATGGTATTACATTTTTTATCATATTTGTTGACAATTTGTCGCTGTTTATATTTATACTTTTTTTATATTTCCGCATTCTTGATATCAACATATTACGAACAAAAGAATTGGCTATCATTGGTAATATTATTATTTAATTATTTGATGTAGCACAGGATCTTTAAAGCAAATTATTGAATAATTTTAAATTCTCATGAATAAATTGTGCAAGATTGTTTAATATTGACTTTTTATAGAAATTTCAAACACCTAAAGCTAAGTAGAGAGAACTCCTAGCTTTGTACAAAATGATGTGTGTAAAACACTGGAGGGAGTGCGATACTGGACGTTTAGCTCTTATATTAGTTCTTCTACAGATATTATAATATAGCGGACATCTTATCATCTAGTACAACTACATTCTACGTTTCACTTTAAAAACATTTAGACTGATATAGTTAAACTCTTAGACGATTAAGTATATTTTTTAAAGATTAGATGATTAATTGTTATTTAAAACTTAAGCAGATATATCTACTACATTTTTTTAAATCTAATATAAAAAAAAATTCTCATGTTTTTATTTAGGTTAAACATTCGTTTCTTGCAAAAGCATACTTCGTTTATACCTAGTAATCCTGTTTTGATAGCTTAATTAAATAATATCGACTAAACTGTTGACCTAGAGTTTTTTTAACGACTATTCTTATGGAAAAGTGGCGAAGTTTAAAAAAATATATTAATATTTCTTTATAGAAACACACATATTATTTCGACGTTTTTAAGATCCAACCTTATACAGGTTGAATGGGACTAAATTTATTCTTAAAAATAATTTCCCTCTGATATAGTTTACTTGAAACGTATAAAAGTATTTGAGTATTTTTAAGAATCCTTATGAAGAAGTATAAGTGAAGCCGGAGCAGTTAAATAGTATAACTGCTTCCTCAAATAATATGAACTAATCTTAATGACTGATAGTCTTAAGGTTTAATTGAATTTAAGTTAAATTGAAACTGAACTCAAACCAATTAAATTACATAACGATAATTCAGGTATGAGAAATATGTTATTTTAGGTTCATTATTAATTTCCGGATCCGTTCAAAATTCAGATATTATTCATTATTCTAAATTTTGTAATAACAGAAATTGATGCCAAAGGTGGTGGTGGTAGGTAAGATCTAATTAAATTAGGAATACATATACATATATGGTACATTATAGTATACCTACAAAAATGAAAAAAAGAAGTTTTTAAAATGAAATGGAATTTTTTATATTGGATCATTTAGTCTAGCGATTCCGATGATTGGTACATCGGCTTCATGCTATTACAGCGTTCGTCGAATCGTGAGGGCTCTACCATATCATTCACAGCCATTTTTAAAACATACTCCAAATTTTATCATGAATCTCATGATATCGAGCAAAACGACAAATATCTATTTACACAAGCCAATTTCCAATCTAAAGTACAGGTACGTTCGACTCCTGATTTCTTTACATTATCTTTAATTTCTCAAGATCAATTAATTAATTAATTAATTAATTAACATACATTAATTTAACTTACCATACCACAACATGTTACACGACGAATGGAAGTGAAATATTTTTAATAATAATTAGTCTTATAAAAATAACTATCAAACTACTCATCTATAAAGCAAGTCCTCTACTGTATATAAATTAAATACTCAATAAGCATGTAAATTTATTCTACTACGGGTAACTTAGCTTATTACTAGATTTCCTTAGGGAATGACTAGAGAGACAAGTGACAAATATTCCTAGCACATCCTAAACATCACAATATCGCTTGGCAATATTCTTACGACTAAACTATAAAATCTACCTGAGATCTTTCAGAATCTAATTCTACACAGCAATATTTTAAAAAAGATCAATAATCTTAACCAAAAACAAACGATTTTATGTTAAAAATAATGTTAAGGACAACTGTTTACTTCATCTATTTTAATAGTCAAAGCCTGTACAAAAAACGGAAAATACACAAATATCTTAGTCATCGTCCAAATACATTACTTAATGGAAACATTCTTTTTATTTTTCCAGACGAGAAAGTAACGGCGTAGTTAAAAACCAACAAAAACGACATTAAATCTATTTCACTTAAACATATTTACGCGGATTTTAAATGGTGTGCTTCATGGTCACAACGTCTTAAAACAGCAAAGTGGGTCACTTGGAAGGTGTTGGAGGATCGACTCCCGCGCTCGAGGGTTCCCGTCATCGTGTACCCCATGTTGAAATCCGCTTGAGTCACGTTCGTTGTTAGGTATAACTAGAAATAAATATCTAATTAGTTGGTCGGTCGATCAGACATACATATATTTATATACATAAACAGCTTCTTAGGTCAAGTGGTTAGTATGAACGGCGCTGCTGGCCGAGAGGCCTGAGTTCGAGTCCCAGGTCGGGTCAAAATAGTTAGTGGGTTTTTCTCTTATCTCTTTCTCTTATGAGCTCTTATGAACTTACTAGCAGCCAAGAATTGGGAAGGTTGCGGTGTTTATACTTCCGTGCTTTGAAGAGCACGTTAAGCTTTCGGACATGTACCTAATCTTTCACCAGTCGTGTCTAATTGTCGACATTGGTTAGTGTGATGTATGAAATGAAAGACGGACTATCGCTGACTGCTTTATTATAATGAAGTATTTAAATCTACCTACATAACATTTTCTCCCCCTTTAATATTAATATCTTAAACTAAAAACATAACTTACAATATAACTTATAATATAACTAACAATATAACTTACAATATAAGTTACAATATTTTTTTGCGAGGTCTTAATGTCATACCATGAGAAACATTTTTTTCATGTTGAGGCTTTAATAATTGTGAAAGTGACTGTTCAGTAGGATACAACGGAGGTGACTGCGCTTTCCTATCGTCATTATTCAGTTCCGAAATACTTCTATCTGACAAAGGAGATTGGAATATAGACGTTGAAGATGTATTTGTTGACGAATTCGCCTTATAAGGACTGGATGGTTGACTACAAATTGTTGTCGGTAAAGAATAACGCGATAATCGTACATTTTTCTTTAATAACTGGTCAACGTGTCTTTTACAAATACGATCATCGCTATCTGTTTTAACCACATAGGAGACCGGCCCCCTTTTTCCTAGCACTACCCCTTCTTTCCATTTAACTAAGCTGTCGTTATAATTTCGAACCAATACTCGATCCCCAGGGGACATTTCTCGCATAACCCCTCCATGATGAGCTTGTTGTGCTTGTTGCTTATCAAGTACTAGATCACGAGTACTCGGACGCAAAAGATCTAATCTTCCGCGTAACCTATGACCCATAAGTGCTACCGCAGGTTCTTTTTGTGTTGTACAATGCTCAGTATTTCTATAAGTGAATAGAAATTTGCAAAGAGCCTCATCAATATTTTCATTTTGTAAAACCGCCTTTTTCAATACTAACTTAACTGTCTTTACTACATTTTCGGCTGCACCATTACTAGAGGGATGATACGGAGCCACTAAAACCCTTTTAATACCGTTATTATTTAAATACGACAAATACTGATTTGAGGAAAATGGCGGTCCATTGTCACTTACTATACACTTAGGTAGACCGAACCTAGAAAATATTTTACGTAAACTTGCGATAACAATAGGAGCAGATGTGTTGACAATACAATCTACTTCCAACCATTTAGAATGAGCATCTAAAAGTACTAGATAATACCTATTCCGGAACGGACCTAAAAAGTCTATATTTAATCGAATCCAAGGTTCAGTGGGCCAATCCCATGTGTGAAGTGGTGCTGGCGGAGGCTGAGCGCGTTGCGCGCAACATGGTTTACACTCGCGGCACACACGTTCAATATCCGAGTCAATACCGCTCCACCAGACATAATTGCGCGCCAGTTGTTTCATTTTAACAACACCTATGTGCCCCGCATGCAACTCGTCTAAAACAAAGGCTTGTAATTTGCTAGGTATAACAATTCGATAGCCCCAAACTAAACAACCTTGTTCCAAAAATAAATTATCTCGTCTTATATAAAATGGCTTATAAATGTTATTATTTAATTCTTTAGGCCAACCGAATTTAACAAAACTAACTATTTTATTAAGAATTAAATCTTTACTAGTTTCATTTTTAACTTCATGAAATGTTATAGGCAATTTATCTTGAATAAAAAATAAATAGCTATTATTTTCATTATTTTGCACCTTATTCTTAGTTTTATGTATGTGTAATGGTAAGCGAGATAATGCATCAGCAAAGCAATTTTGCGTAGAAGGTATGAATTCAATATCAAAAGTGTAAGCTGCTAAACGTAATGCATATCTTTGCAAACGACTAGCCGCCGTTTGTGGAATACCCTTATTTTTACCAAAAATATAGCTTAAAGCTCGATGATCGCTTCTCAGAATGAAATGTCTACCGAACAAATATTGGTGGTGTTTTGTAACGCCGAAAACAATCGCCAGTGCTTCTTTATCGATCTGCGAATAATTTCGCTCGGCGTCATTAAGCGTGCGAGAAGCGCAACTAACCGGTCGCTCCGTGCCGTCCGGATAGCGGTGAGATAACACTGCACCTAAACCGTACGCGCTGCTGTCCACTGATAAGAGCAAGGGCAAGTTCGCGTCATAATGAGCTAATACCGGGGCACTAATTAATATTTTTTTAATTTTGTTGAAAGCGCATTCACACTCCGAACTCCAGTACCATTTTACATGTTTTTTTAGCAAATTATACAAAGGTCTAAGAACACTACTCATGTTAACACAAAATTTACTGTAAAAATTAACAAGACCCAAAAAACTTTTTAATTGCGTAAAATCATTCGGTGATGGCGCCTCAACAATAGCTTTAATTTTTTCAGTATCTGTATGCAAGCCCAGCTTATCAATTCTATATCCAAGATAAGTTACACTATTTTTAAAAAATTCACATTTTGACCAATTTACCCGCATACCTGCCTCTTTTAACCTAGATAATACAGCACGTAAGTTTTCGAAATGGGTTTGTTTGTCTTTCCCAGTGACACATATATCATCTTGGAATGCAACAGTACAAGGTAAACCATTCAAAGTTTCCTCAATGAGCTTTTCAAAATTCTCAGGTACACATTTAATCCCAAATGGAACCCGCTTATATACAAAAGTACCTATATGCGTGGTTATTGCAGTCATAGGTCTAGAATCTTCTGTAAGAAGAACCTGCTGATAGGCATGGGACAAATCAAGTTTAGAATATTGCTCACCACCCGCGAGTGTAGCAAAAATATCTTCGATTCGGGGAAGAGGATAATGAAAATCTTTTAAACGCGGATTAATCGTTATTTTGTAATCTCCACATATTCGTATTGAACCATTTTTTTTAATTATGGGAACAATAGGTGTACCGTACTCGGAACGATCTACTTTATAAATAACATCTTCACGTTGTAATCGCTCAAGTTCGCGTTCAACCGGTGTCCGTAAGGCCAAAGGCAGCGGCCGCGCCTTAACAAATATGGGTGTTTTATCGGCGAGATGCAATTGCATTTGTGTTTTAAAAGTACCAAGCCCATCAGCAAAAACTTCAGGAAATTCTTTACGCAGTAATTCTATAGAATTATCAATGTTTTTATCTTTATTACTTATACTGAAACAGTTTGTAATATCAAGTTGTAAACATCTGATCCAAGTACGACCTAACAGTGGCGGGCCACCATTTTTTATAACAAATAATTGTAATTTAAACCAACAATTATTATAATTTACATTAACTAATATGTAACCCAGAGGTTCAATAATATTTCCCGTATAAGATTTTAATCGTAGATGCTTGTGTTGTAAACAAATATTTGCAAAATAGTTATCATAACATTGCTTAGAAATAACAGATATTTTACTACCGGTATCGATCTCAAACTTTAATGAAATGTTTTCAATAGTTAAATTTATGTAATATGGTTTATCATAACGATTACATGATAAATTGTAAAAATTTAAATCACTGTCACTTGAATCATCTAAAAAGAACTGACCTTTCTGATGTTTCTGGTACTCACTGTCGCTAACACCTTTATAATTTTGACACACAACTTTAAGATGACCTTTTTGTCCACAAATGTCACACGTGTACTGCTTGAATCGACACCGCGCCGGCCCGTGCCCCGCGCGGCCACAGCGCGAACACGTGCGCCGCGCGCCGCCGCCGCCGCCCGCTGCAGCGCCGCTCGCGCCGCCGCCGCCGCCGCCGCTCGCTGCAGCGCCGCTCGCGCCGCCCGCTGCGTCCCGGCTCCCGCTCATTGTCGCGCCGACGATGCGCTTCATCCTTACGTTATGTAGCCCTTCCGCCACTACATTGCTAGTACCGGACGCCGCCTCTGCTGCGTGCCTGTCCGCCGCTTCTAATGCTAATGCGAGTTCAATAGCACGTTTATAATCGATATCTCGCTCGGCAAACAACGTTGACCTCATATCTTCATTAACAAGTCCAGAGACGAATTGATCCCTTATATTGACTTCTAGAGTATCGCGAAAATTACATGTTTTCGCTAGATGCTTCAAGCTTTGTAAATAATCACTCACAGTCTCGCCTTGAAGTTGTTTCCGCTGCCGAAATATATGGCGTTCAGCGATCTCCGACCTTTGCGGCTCCAGATGATTTTTAACGATATCCACGAGTTCATCAAATGTTTTATCTTCAGATAAATCACACATTAACTCGTAGCAAGACACGCCAACGTGTGTGACTAGTGTGGCCACGTGCAACTGTTCACTAATGTCGTTTAATGCTATAAACTGCTTTATTCTTCTACAGTAGGCATCCCAGTTATGGGAACCTACTTCAAAAGTTTCTATTTTCCCAAAAGGCATGGTATTACTAAAAAAAATTTAAACTTATTTTTAAGAAACCGACTGCGCCAATTGTGATGTATGAAATGAAAGACGGACTATCGCTGACTGCTTTATTATAATGAAGTATTTAAATCTACCTACATAACAGTTAGAAGAACATTATTTTATATTTTTATATTTTATATATGTGTATAATAAAATTGTAGCTAAGCCGAATCTGTACATTAAATATTTTTTGGAAAATCTTATTGAAATAGACATAATTATCGATACAGAGGCCGAAACTGTAGTTTTTACAGTTTTTGTCTGTCTATGGACAAAAAACCACTGGACAGATTTTTATGAAATTTGGTATGATGATAACTTGTTATCCGGATCAACATGTAGGATACTTTTTACTGCCGGAAAATATCTCTGAGCTAAACGCTAAAACCTAACCAGGGACGAAACCGAGAGGAGCGAGGGTGAATCGCTAGTATACATATACGAGTATATTTAATGTTCTTTTGACAATTTTTATGTAAGTATGATAAAATTTTACGATTTTCAGTTAACTTAAACTCTATTTTTTTTGTTTTCAAATAGTAAAAATAAATAATAGGTTAATCACTAATAATAATGTATGTAGTGATTTATAATATTTCGTCATTTGTTCAATTTGAGACACAAAATCTGTGACCCAAAAAACGAATAAACCACACACTACACAGTAATGTCTATTTTTCTATAGCAAGCCTTGATTAAATCTCTATTATGCGTACATTTACGTTGATATAATTAATGTGAACATATTAAATTACTACAAGAGGCCTTTGCGGTTAGTGATTCTAAAATTACCATAGGGTATTTTGTTCTATGAGGGACGTATATGATATTTATTCAAAGAACATATCCAAAGTAACATCAGCAATCATTATTATTATTATTTGTACTCGTATATAGGGTAAACTCTTTGTTAATTATATCAAAATTTGTGTTGAGTTTATACATCAAAAGAAATTGCCATTACCTATTGGTGGCCAAAGATTTTGCCATCAAATTTTAAATAAATAAGTTTTGGGAAACATGTCCTCATTTTAAGATATATGTACACTTTAAGGGTATTTGCCCACTACACCGTCTCATACCATGACCGTTCACGCTTCAGTACGAGCGAGAGAATATTTTTGCTAAGAAAATTATTTCCTATTTATGTCCTATACCTGTACGATGGCCATATTTAAGAGAATTGTCCAGTGGAAAATTAGCAACGATAGCCATTGTTTTTGACGAAGAAAGAGAAAAGAATTACATTAGTCGATCACGATGTTACTGGTTTCACGCCGCTTTAAAAGAAAGAAAAGTCGAGGGAGAATACTGGATATTATTTAGGTAGCTAGTTGATGATTAAGAAAAATAATATATATTTTCGTATGACGTCATTTTAATTTACTGAATTGTTAAAAAAGATTGAAAATATTATCACAAAAAGAAAAACTACATTTAGAACAAACAACAACATAACAACAAAGTTATATGCGCGATTATAACGGTCATCATACACGGTTATTACCCGTATGCTCCTCGTTTCGCCGCCTGCGCTCACCGGTTCGGCAACGTCGCGTACCAGGCACGGAGCGTCCCGGCACGGTAATGTTATCATACACGGTATGTTACATCCAGTATTGTAACACGGCCCTGTCTTTGAAATAATTACCTACAGCCGCGCGGTACGTAAACACGCGGCAGGGCTGCCCGTCTACAGTATTTTAATTTCATCTACCTACTTGAGTTTCTTTCTAGTTTTGTGATTGCAAATGTTTTATTTTTTATTTAAAAAAATATTAGTAGATTTAATTAAAAAATCACAAATTTATAAGGGTGGTATGTGTTCCTTATAAATTTGAGATTAAAAATTATTTGCGCCTCGACTGAGACGTACGAAAAACTTTATGGTTAAATTTAATAGTATAAAAAATCCGTATATATAATATAATATTTTTAATTTAATTAATTAATTTTTATTTTTAAAACATACGATGCCTCGATACTTTTTTTTTGACATAAGCGAAGTTACGGGAGGAATAAAATGTTTATTTTTGTATCCAATTATAAAAGTTACATAACATAACCATCTTATACAATTATCGTATCTAATTATACGATCTGGCAGCCCTGTACGGTTGTCTACCGAGTATATACCAAATGCGAGGCGGATAGGTACCTATAACTCGATTTTCAACCGTTTGTATGAAGATGGAATACTGTATATAACATTACCGTGGTACCGGCACCGGCAAAATATTCTCGCCGACAATTGTTGCCGCTCCGTGCGCGGCACGCGACGACGCCGGTCGGTGACGGAACGGTCTAGTGGGCAGAGTCTACGTTTCAATACAAAGAATATTTTTTTGCCTGACACAGTCCTAGCACGGTCATGGTATGAGACGGTGTAGTGGGTAGAGTCCTTTAAGGGATATTTGTACGTAAATGATATCTCTGTGTAACCTCTTGCTCAGTTGGCAAGATGACTTCGAAACAAAAACATGTCTGTTATAAGTCAAATGATGATTGAATTTATTAAACGCAAAATTAATCTCGCAGAAGACATTTGCTAATAGAAATGTTCTATAAAATATCAACTTATTTTAATATGAAATGGTCAAAATAGAAACAAGTGAAGGTGATTTTAAGAAGAAATGCAAACAGTTTATAACAGAAAAGTTATTTAATTTTTCGGTATAATAGCACTTTTTCAATATACCGAGTAATAGATTAGAAAATTCAAATTGCATTTTTAATCTTAAAATATATTATTGTAAATCTCACCACAATTACAAAATGTATGTATGTATGTACTCAACCCTTTTTTTAACGTCCCACTGCTGGGCACGGGCCTCCCTTCAATACGAGGGGAATCAGGCCATAGTCCACCACGCTGGCCAAGTGCGGATTGGCAGACTTCACATGTCTTTCGAAAACTTGCTACGTTCTCTCAGACATGCACGTTTTCTCACGATGTTTTCCTTTACCGTAAGACAAGTGGTAATCAAGTTAGAAATGATTCGCACATGAAAATATCAGAGGTGCGAGACCCGGGATTAGAACCCGCTTCACTCGGTTTCCCAAGCAAGCGCGTACCACTGGGCTACCACTGCTAAATGTATTTAATGTTAAATCTCCTGTCTTCTAGTGTTAGAGTTATAAATAAGTAGGTATGTATTGGTTAAATAAAGATAAAAGCAAGGTTGCTGCAAGGTTTTATTAAACAATAGTGGTCACAAAAACCACACAGTTACAATTAGATACAGTCTAAAATTTGAATACAAAATATAAGAAAAATAACATAATTAACATAATATTTCTGTATAAAATATAAATACAAGGTGTTAGATACCTAGGTGTATAATTACTATAGGCGGAGACCTAGAAAATGGCACCTTTTTCTTTCGTGATTTCAGACTATTAGTTTTCACGGTACTAAGCAGCTAGACTAATTAACCTAATTTCTAAGTCGTTAATATTAAAGCAGTTTATGTCTGATAAATGTCTTATTAGAAATGTATTGGATGAAAGGTAATACTTTATATACGACTATTATACATTTAAATAAAGAAGTAAGGGTAGATTAACTTCGGTTTCTAATTCTTAGGTACCTTTGTAGTAATTTGATCATAAGCAGTAAAAGTATTTGATTATTTACCCTTTTAAGACATATAGATTAATTATATATTTATTAATCATATTTGTCAATAATTCAATCTTTAATCAATAATAATTAAATTATTAATACTTTTTAATTTTTTGCTTAACCACAAATAGTGACTTCACTTACAGATAGTGATCTTATCTGTACCCTTACATAAATCTTTTAATTTTTTCTTTTATTTTTTTTTCTTAAATAAAATAACTCTATAAAATTTTATGCACTTTCATTAAATTTACTGTAATAGAAACAAAGATTAATTGATAAAATTAATAAATTCTGTTGGAATTTTAGTAATATCATTCATCCAATTGATGTTAAAATAATATTAATAGATGTTATATTATATTTTTAATATGAGAAATATGGCTAATTAAAATAAATTTAGTTAAAATGATTTAAAATTACAATATTGACACCCCTGAAATAAGAACATTGATCTTTGACTATCTAGTGGCCATAAAATAAATTGAAATGAAAATCAGTAGGCAGAAACTAGTCCTAATACATACATATAACTAGAATACATAGAGAAATTATTGTCGTTAGAGGTTACATTAAGTTAAGTAATTGATATTATAATTTTACCTTAAAATCGGCATCGCTTCCCAAATGTTTAAATGTTCCAACTATGTATACGGCGTTGACACCGCTTACTACCATTCGCGCGTGAGTGCTGTGCCTGTCACAAAAATATACAAGTCAATAAAGCAAACATATAATATTTTAAATAGCAAAAATATAATAGAACGACGAAATTTTCATAAACACCTAACCATTTTGTTCTGTTACAATCTTAAATGGCTCTCTTCTGGCAATTTTCTTATTAGAATATCGTTGTGTACACTAAAGTTAGACTTTACAAGTTCAGTCCTGGTCATCTACATTCCTCTTTACATCTATAAGTTTCATGGTAGTAGGTAGGTCGTGATATGTAACAATATAAAAATAATAATTACAATACAATAAATACCCATAAAAATCAGTTAATCCCACCATTATAAAAATCCAAGTTCACGGTTGAGGTATTTGAATTTTTTAAGAATGTGAGTTTTACGGTTTCATGGGCACAAATAGCGTATCGCATTATCGATGCGTATCACGTAGCTCAGTTACTAGGGCGCAGATCCAACACGTACGTCGCAGGCCTAACAGCCGATGTAATGGCTCCCGGTCGCTTAATAGCCCACAACAACGGGTAAACCCTACAACTTCTCATGAAAGAATTAAAAACCTTTACGCGCACTTTTCCACTGCTTTTCACCCATTATTGCCGACGTAACGTTTGCTGAAATTCGCCGAGAAATGGGAGACGGCAAAATTAGGTGCCGTGTTACGTGCAAGTCTAGCGGCGCTGGCAGGTAACAAGTTGCAACACATAACACGAAACAAAGGCAGAACGAGCTAAAATAGAAATGTTCCCAGAAAGTACGGGTATTGTGCTGTGTAGAGCTACGAGTATAAGCCGTATATCAATACGATTTTCGAACGTAGTAACAACGTATAGTTGGGTGAAATTTAGATTTCTAAAGCGCTCTGGGCTTAGTTAAATTTATATATTGTAAAAAACTTTTGACATAAATCAAATCCAATGAAATCTAAGCACTTAATACTTTATTGAATTATTCTTTCATAAACACTATGAATAATCATTAAAAACACTCAATATAGACAATTTGTAACGAATCTAATAACGTCTTGAAATATAGGATAACTGACAAAAGCAGGCAAAAAACTCATCAGTTTCACTTTCTTACCAGAATAGTTATCATATGTACCTACTACGACTACTTACTTTTTTTCCAACTCTACATTTTCGTCTACAAGAACCACTTGAACAAAGGAAATTTTATGTTTGTATTAGTTAAATTAATATATTCTTTTGTATTTTTTAAGCCTTATTTATTTATTTTCTTAATTATATTAAATTCGTAACCTATTTATATTGATTACATTTATTTGCTTATCAATCAGTATGCACATTATTATTTGTAAGTATATTGTTTTAAAACATAGTTATATAGTTTGGCTTCATGTTTATTTCTATGACACTGTCTGTATTATTCCTTAGTGTGAGACCTAGATTTTAAAAAATAATTAATGAGAATTAAAATTTATATGAATAAAGCTTAAATTTTTGTTGCAACTACTTAAGTACGAAAGATTTAAAATCTATACATACTCGTATAATTTAATTCTAACTGAATCAAATCTGTACATTAAATATTTTTTGGAAAACCTTATAGAAATAGTCATTACTATCGATAAAGAGGCCGACTCTATAGTTTTTAGAATTTTTGTCTGTCTGTCTGGGCTATATCACGAGGAAATCACTGGACAGATTTTGATGAAATTTGTAATGATGATATCTGGGTATCCGGGTCACATATAGAATACTTTTTACTCTGGGAAAATATCTCATTTCTGAGAAATCTATACTTATCGTTAAAACGTTCCTAGGGACAAACCCGAGCGGAGCAAGGATGAGTCGCTAGTCATAAATATTTTACTGAAGTGTGGCTGCTACAAATGATACATCGTCAGTAATTCAACAAAGAAATCGCAAGACTATAAATAGTGGAAACTATAAAGAGATCTTTAGGGTGGTTTTATCATGAAATACGTGTCGTTTAGGCAAAATAGTCGGGAGGCAATAATCGTTAACAGTCCCGTTGCCATTTAATTCTCTGTATAACAGTCGAAATCTTTCGAAAATCAGCTCTGTTACATCTTGAACACCAAGCGGAATAGAATTTTACTTTCGAAATCAAATAATAAAAGTTAAACTTATGCAAAGGAAGTTTTTAACGGTTTTAGAAGTTTTAAATATCCAACAAGTTACCTTACTTACTAATCCTAAAAAATAACATTTGAAACTTATTAAAAATACTTAAAATATAGAATCCGATGCTACTAATATTAATAGACGTTGTTTCCGAATCTAAATGGAAACATTATTGTGAGGTTAAATGTAAATGGAACAAGGTATATCAAAAAGTACCTATTATTCACAACAAAATATTCAAATGCGTGGTGTTTTTGTTGCCAAATCCGTTCACGAGGGAATAATAGTAAAATATTCATATCGCGAAATGTTGTACAAGTACACGAGCTAATAAAGCAGAGCTAAAGTATTCTGTGAACCGGCGAAGGTGTGCCTAATAAATAGTATCTCATTCCCACTAAGTCCTTTGGCGCGTCCGCCATCTTTATTTACGGCACGTTCCCGCTACTTTTCACTATACGAGTACGTACAGATTATGTCAACGAATATTACAGAGTATATTATATAATTTAAATGATGCTAATATATGTCACACAGCTATATCATTACTCAAATTACTTAGAAAAGTTGGAATATATGAAGTGTAATTACTTTGTACTTATAAGATTAACATGATTATTTGACATGTAGATTCTTTTTCTTTCGTTCTAAAGAGAACATTAAAATAAATCGAAATTCAAATCATATATTTAACGTTATGATTACTAGTATATTTCCTTGGTTATTAAAAAACTAGGTACTAAATCATTGAAATCTAAATATAGGTAGGTGTAATAAGTATCTATGTAATTTTTATTATTCCATCAAAACAAGATATTCTCACTTTCTGGTGTTAGTTTCTCAAAGAAATACATAATATTTTTGTACATAGTCACTCTGAACTACCTTATAATATAATCACAAATCCGTAATTAGCAAGTTTCTTATTATATTAAATAAATAAAAATATTTGATGAAGTGTTTTATTATTAAATTAAATGTAAATGATTTATTAATTTTGAAAAATTTGAATGTCAAAAATGTCTAAATAAAGAATTGAAATTAAAAATGTTTATAGAAGATGGCTACTAGATCTTCTTAGAAGTCAATCTCACAAAAAGTGATTATAGGTACTGCTTAATGTATGGAATACTTATACAACAGTATAAATAGGTCCAATGAAGTTGATGCCTCTACAATTGGGAGATAGTAGAGCCATCCTCTAGTCATTTGTCAAACCAAGGCACGGCACTTACCTCACTTACCTGAGCGTACGGTTAATTGCGAAAAGCACGTCCACCGCTCAAAATGATAAACTGCTTCCGTACTCAAGTACGGAAACATTATTTCTTTTTAAATTAGCTTCAAGGTGTTTATAGCATCCTATGTTAAATTAGGTTTTCTTAGATTTGCTGTTTTTGCTTCTTAAATGAGCATGGAAGTTTGTAGAATATTTTCGAATTATTTAGCACTTCCTTTTCATGAATCTAATGTATAATGATAATTGTTTAAAAATGAAATTTATTTCAACTGATATATTTAAATATAATATAATATTTAAATAATGCAACTTTTCTTTTCTTTTTTCTTTCTCTTTTTAATGTAGGAGTAGGTACTCTGTTGTCCAATAAATTTATAATCTCAATAGAGTAATCTATTTTGGCCATACTTGTTAATAACTTTGTGCTCAAACTATAGATATTTTTATAACGCTGTATGATTACCGAATAAATAAATATTTTTTATTAATTCACATATAACATAGATAGAATAGAAACTACATTATAAAACTCTTAACAATGTATTAAATCTGCACTGTTTTAGTGAAAAAAAAAACCAAAATTTTTCATAATAGAAAACATTTTTTTTAAACTAAAGTTTTTTCTATTTTATATAAGTGTAAATTACAAAAAAAATTGAAATTACCTTCTAGTCCCCGCTACTTCTACAACTTTGCACCGTGATCGTCGCCACCAGCAGGGCTGCAGCGTCCAGTAGGAAGATGAGGCACTCCGGGCCCAGCCTTCTTCAGGAAATAGTAGCACCTGTTCAAAAGATAGTATATTCATTCATAATGTTAATATTGTTTTAAAAAGTAACTTGTTTAATTATGTTCTAATTTTTATTCAAATTTAAATCTCCATATATGACTTTAATATATGTATATAAAACAAAGTAGGGTTTATAGTATAAGTGTTGTATTATAACTCGAGAACTGCTGGACCAATTTCCATGGTTTTTGATTTGTTGGAATTGTCTTCGCCTCGAATAGCAGAATAACTATTAAAACATCGAAAATGATTTTGTCATGAAAATGAAAACATTCATGACAAAAGAAAACAAAAAAAAATCTACTTTTCATACTAAGAGTCAAAATATAGATACCTAGGAACGAACCTGAGCGAAGCGAGGGTGAGTCGCTAGTTTAATATATTCTATGTAGAATTCAATTATTTATTATTGAAAACTTTGCTAGAATTTTTTTTCTTTTAACGTCGTAGAAACAAAAACTTATAATAACTTGGTATAAAAAGTTTTAGGAACATTAATTTGAGCAAATAAACATTCGATATCAATATGAGAAAAACTTTGGGCAGTCTCTCATCAAGCCTGAAGCGAACACTTCATGAAACATTGGGAGTGAATTTGTTAAATTAGAAAACTTTACCAGCCTTTCGACGGCGGGTTGAAAAATAGCTTTTTGACTAAAACTAATATTGCCGACCAGAAACAAAACAGCGGAGTTGTAACGAAGTTGTTTCAGGCGCTCAAGTTTACAACCGCGGGCGGTGGAAGTCTAATCCGTTCGCTTCGCGTTTTCGTTTGGAGTCAAAGTATTTCCTTTCTCAGAATCAGCGATAACGTAAACGTAGCATATTGGCTGGTAAGGCGCACGCTCGATTGCTTCCCGACATACCGTTCTCATTTTCTTCACCGCGACTCGTGCAATATTTTTTTTTCTCCAAAGGAGTTTTCCCTCTTTCGACAATATTACGCCAGTTTCAAAGAAGAACACTTGTGGGGGATGAAATCGGTTTCGAGTTGAGTGAACACACTAATGATTGTGTTCCGGACACGGGCACGTCTCGCACGGGGACAATGTTGCCCCGGTGTCGTCCGTCGACCCTTTGCCGAACGTTACTATTGTTTAATGGTCTTAAAAGCCTTTCAATGTCAGAGAATTTGAAATGCAAAACGGCATCGCTAACTTTTTCAAAAGTTTCCCCCATGATGCCCATGAGGAATATCGCATTTACATTTTTACGTGTCAAAATTAATCAAAAGATAAAATAATGTGAGTGTTAACGTAAATTTTAGTGTTTAAAAAGAAAGTCAACATTGAACTGTGATGTATCGCAATATTTTCTTTATTTCACAAAGCGCTGCTATATTAATCTTTTTTGGCAAACCCTTAAATGTTTTCTCATCATAGTCTCGTTTACTTAGAGAGAGAACCCACAAGTTTTTTTCTTTTATTGTTGCTGTGTATTTTTGGCGCACTACTTAATTTTAGTATTTTTTCATGTGGTTGTTAGTTGTAACACTTATGTTTTAACATTACGATATGTTGTACTTCTTTGCCGACTTCAAAAAAGGAAATTCTCAAATCGGGTGCATATATGTTTTTTGTCAGTACATTTAATTCAAATATTTAAGAAAAAAAGTATAGTGGTGTATGTAAGAGATTCTGTTGAAAAAATTTCGAACTTTTTAGTTAAAAGTAATCAATTATTAAAGATCACTAGCAATGTTAACTAAATATATTTTAAAATATTTATGAACCTAATCAATATTTTATATATATTTTAGATTTATGTATTGTACTATATATATTTTATATATATAGTACAATACATAAATCTATCTAAAATCGTCATTCAATTAAAGGTACTTCTACATATATGAAAACCCTTATAAACATGCAAATAATTTGTAAAACTATTTTATGAAGATGTAAAAAAATAACTCATACATAAAAAAAAGATTTAATATTCACAAATACCAGTCGTAGATACGGTTCAAAGCAGACAGACCACTTGAATACCGTTTAAAATTCAAAAACCCTCGCGGTCGCAGACACTTTTTTACAGACCTATCGCCATGTCACTGCTGACAGAGAGTCCAATTAAACAGCATTCTTGTAAACACTTGTCAATCAATTAATGGAAAATGCAAGTGAAGTGAATTGACGTGTGAGTATTTCAACTGAGAGGAAAACAATTTATTCATGGAAGCCATCAACAACCCTATTCTAAGGGAACATTTGTTGGAAATAATAAGTCTTATTACATGGATCCAATAATGTCATTTACAGTTCAACTTTACACCCTTATTGTACAATGTTATATATTGTTAAAAAGTATTTAAGCTATTTCCTTATATATTTTTTAAAATTACAAAAACAAAAAAACATTATATATTTTAGAATAAATATATTATAAAATTAGCATTTCGTACTTCGCTTTGGTTAACAATACCACTGTTGATCGACGCTACTTCGACGTAAAAGCTTAAAAATTTGCAAAAATAAAACTTTAGAGGTTTAGCTTAGCTAAATTTTGAAAGTCATTTTTAACATAATGATGTACAGAAAATATTGACAATAGCTTTTTATTTGCAAAACCATGCCTTTATAGTAAAACAGAAGTAAAGTTATTGGATTTAGTTTACTTAGTACTTGACACCCTTTATTAAAGTATTATAACACTGAGTATATTCAAATTTATAGCAGATGAAAAATATATTTTTTTAAATAATCCTAAATTTTAAATAAAACTTGAAGTAGAACTAAGAAAGTTTTAAAACTGAGTAACATTACTATATCGAGATAGTAAGTAATATCTCCTTTAATGGCAAGCGCAGATTACGGCAGTCGATAGTCACGTCCAGGTGCTCGACGCCACTCAACTGTTGGCGCTCCAGCCGCACTTCACCAAATCCCTCTTTATTCACCGCTGGAAGGGATTAATATAAAACTCATATTTTTTACTTTATTTAGTACAGAAATGTTGTTATAAAAATAAGCGTAGTAGTATTAAAATATTATATAGTATATTCGTTTTAAATTAAGGAGGTTCACATCCATTTTTAATACAAAAATATAGGATGGATATTATACCCGTAAAGCTATTTATGAAGTTGAATACAAAATTTATATTGCTTCCTACGCCGACAGTCGTAAGTTCGATTCTTACTTGCGTAAATTTTTCGCATAGCTCTGTATATCATGTTAGGTCTCATGTTAATACATATTACTATAAGGCGGAGGCGGAAAGTAGTAAACGGACAAATACTTCACAGTTTTTCCTTGAAGTAGTTTTCGATTACATTAAAATTTTCACTATAAATGGATGACGAGACATATTCACTATAAATTGAAATACACAAAATATTAAATCGTTCAAAATAAAACAGCTCTAGCTTTAAAATATCCCGTGTTATCTGCAATGTCACATCCAGTGTGACAGGGGTAAGTCCTAGTCGAGTGCAGTTCGGAGGCTGGGCCGTAATTGGATTATGGATTTCGTCTGGACTATGAATGCGACGTGAGGATTACAAGCAACTACTTCCTAAGGGATTTCCAATGTCACGAAGACACTAGATCTAGATCTAGATAAAAAATACTGTGCAGTTTAATTTTGACCTATATTTTTATTTTCTATTGAAAGAAGAACCAGGCTATTCCATTTTTTTTTTCTTGGATATAGTTGGCGCTCTCACTAATTTAAATGAACAAAGTGAGTGAAAATAAAATAATATAACTGTTATCTTGTAAAATATACTTAACTATAATGGCAAAGAAGTAATTTTAAATATCAACAACTCAAATTACTTTAATTTGTCAAATCAGCAAAAATTGCACTAATTTTAAGAATCTTTTACTTTCTTCTATATAATGAGACTGATATTATACGTACCTATAAACTTTCCTCTTACATTTTAGTTTTGTAAACGTTTATTAATAAATCACTGAGGCAATTAAATTTTAAAATGTTTAGTCCACATCATAATTTCATATGAGCGAGAAACTCCCCATGGATTCCAAAGTGTTCTCTTTAATCTTATTGCGAACTGCGAAGGGTGATTTGTAAGCTTATCACACTTTTATATTTCTATATTGTTTGTTCGATTAAGAGGGTTTACTTAGGATACACTTGTAAAATTGATTTATGATGCGTCT
This sequence comes from Argynnis bischoffii washingtonia, assembly GCA_033884665.1. Taxonomy (NCBI): domain Eukaryota; kingdom Metazoa; phylum Arthropoda; class Insecta; order Lepidoptera; family Nymphalidae; genus Argynnis; species Argynnis bischoffii. Next base: position 7,961,746 of record CM066624.1, on the reverse strand, counting down.
TGGCCGATGGATAACGTGTTTGCTATTCTCGCATCTAATCGTATCTTATTCTTTTATAACATTGCTGTTAATGTTATTAAATATTTATAAAGAAACAATTAGATAATATTTTTTGTTCTCATATTTAATTCAGTACCTGGGCGACCGAGCTTCGCTCGGGTGTGCCTTTTTTGTTATATCGTATTTTTAGATAAAAAACTAAAAACTTGAATAAATACAAAAAAAAAACACAAAAGTAAAACTTTTGTGTCCAACCGGGTTTCGAATCCGAACACCTGTGATCTTGCACCTTGGCCGCTTGGCCACAAAGCTTATGCACGAGCGTAAGAAATTATCGACCATATTTTGCGTGGAATAATGCGAAAGAATATCGCATGAAAACTCGAAAACACGCATTTTCCCAGACATAAGAATAGTCTAGATCGATTTTTGGCCCCCGAAAACAACCACATACCAAATTTCTGCGAAATCGTTAGAGCCGTTTTCGAGATCGCCGGTATAAGTAAATAAATAAATATACAAGAATTGCTCGTTTAAATATATCAGATAGATAGATTAGATTTACTTAAGACTATAATAATTTGCTACAGTTGTTTTAATATACTTATTCCATATAAGACTCCTAGACGAAAAATTTACGAATAAGAACAATAATAAATGAAAAGGAAGAAATTAAACGTTGACATAAAAGATGGAGCAATCCAAGATTACCTAATAATCTTACTAATTTTATAAATGTGAAAGTTGATGGATAGATGGATGTTTGAGTACTGGTTACTAAATTACTCTAAAACGGCTGAACAGATCTGTATGAAAGTTCCCGTGGAATAGATTTTTTTTGTTTTTCTAGAAGCGAACCTGAGAGAAGCAAGGGTGAGCTGCTACTCTTTCAATATACCAAAGTAATGTAAATGATATTAAAACAACATAATGTACGATGTATCCCTGCAAATTACTAGATCAAATCGACCATAACGGATGCAGGATGTGCAGTTGGATATTTGCAGCTCTGGTGTCAAAATTTAATTAACCCCGCTGCATATTGACGTGAGCTCCATTGCGTTTCATTAGCGTATTCCAGCTTTCAACCCGCACCTTGATTGCCAATCCAGTAAATACTCGGTGATTCCACAGTTCACCTGAAACTGCTATTTGAACTGAAATGCAAAATTTGTAAACCTTTATACAAATGTTTTACTGTTTCATGATATTGGGATGAATGGTACAAAAATTGATACTATGAGTGGTAGCAAATCTAGATATTAAAACTATACTGGATATTGCTTTTTGATATCGCACGAGATACCTAGGTGTTTTAATTGGTTGTCTTCAGTTATTATAGTTAGCTGATTCAAATTATTAAATTTATTACAGATCGCGGTAAAACTGCAGATACGGCTTTTACATTAAATTGTTTTAATCTGTAAGTTCTCTTAAACTCTTTCTCTTCACTTGTTAATTTGGTATTTGGTATTTGAAAGTAGAATGTAATATTATGTGTAGATTTATTCTTGTAAGGACTTTGTAATGATCGCTTCAAGCATTTCGCTAGTAGAAACTTTACAGCTAGTTAGAGTAGTTTGACAACGCGACTAACAATTACAGCCTGCATACACTTAGATATTTCATCTTAATTCCTAACTCATAGATGGTTCACAAATATATATTAATTTAAAATTCTAGACAGCATTAAAAATAAAAAAATAAAATCACCATTACTTAGCTATACTAGTATCATAAATGTAAAGTTATTATTAGTTTTGTTTAACTGTCCAACATTTAAAATCCTCTTTTAGCATTTTGCAGCTTACTAGCTTTTCCCGCGGTTTCGATCGCGTAAGTCGCTTTCATAAGAATTTGACTATCTAATCATCTAACGCATTTTTTTTAAATCCAGGTATTTAAAAAGATTAGCGCTTTCAAACAAAAAAAACAAACACACTTCAGGTTTTTTATTAGTATAGATTTATTGAGGGGTTACATGTTATCTAATTGCTATAGCGAAATTTTGGACAAAAGCTTATAATATTAATTACCCTAGAAATATTATTAATATTATTTTATCGTGTTGAGGGACGCGGGAACACCGGTGGTTCAGTTAACAATTAATTTCTTAGAAATTATCCTAGAGTGGTTAAAACATATTTATGGTTGTTAATTTGTTAGCTCGTCTTTATTTAAAGTAACGTCACAACGGATTAATCAGAGTTTATGAAAACGAGAGTAACGTTAGATGTAGTTACTACGAGATATTTCATAACGCAAAATCATCTAAAAACCCTAGTTTGGAACAAGATTAATTTAGTAACTGAAAATATACCACATCATAATAAATTATTATTTCTTCGTTAGTGTTTCTTCTTTTCTTTATTTATTTTTGCCTATATAAGCTTTGCAAACTGAGAAAGTTTTTAGACTGAAATTGTAGTAAAATAATATTAATGTTTTGTTGTTTTCTGATGAGTCCACTGTAACGATCGCCCGCAGCGCCTCGGTAGCGTCGGAAACTAAACTGCCAATTTGTAGTTTGATGATGCGACAAAGGGTCACAGGCCACGGACTCTCCGTCCGGTCTAACTCAATTTGGTATCCAGCAATTTGCTCACAAAGACCGTACCTATTCATTTCAATGTATATTTTTTATGATCACGTCGGGATTTTCGAAAGACAAACCCGTGAACGATTTGGTGAATTTTTTTGATTTGAGGTTATATTTGATTAGACATTGTACCTTCAATGTCTATCTATGTGTATATAAGAAAAAGGTTATAAATATAAAATCGCAACGAGATCAATACTGGCCAATCAGCCACTGTTAGAATTTTGGACTTTCTGCCTGTTCGATTATTTGTTTAAATGTTCTTTTCTTGAAAGAGTCTCCATGATTTTTATTGTTTTTCACTAGTACACGTTTTAAAATTTAGACGAAAACTAATAGTTAAGAAAATACGCAGGTGAAAGTACAAGCAGTGAATTTCTAGAGTTATAAATGAGATTTAGTAAAATTATACCTCATTTTAAATTTTTTGTCTATCTTAAACCTAGTACAGATATACGCACAATAATTATTATAACATAACATTCCAGGAAATTAAAAGTTCACGAGGTTCAAGCAGAAACAATTAGATTACTGCCAATATATTGGAACAACAAATTAATTTTAGGCAACCGGAACTTATTGGGAGAGGGAGGGTGGAATAAATGGAAAGACATAATTAAGTTTGCGGTTCAATTTTCGATTGAGTACTGGTATTTTTCTTACGGCGTCGCCATGGTAACGAGAAGCCAACATGTGATTTCTGAGAACACTTAGAGACGAAGGGTGACGAAGCTTATCAGATAATTGACTGCCAACGCAATATTGAGGACAGGTCCATCTAACCCTTCTCGATTGCTACTGCTCTAGATTATTTATAAGAGAAATGTGTCGACGTAGAAATATTGTTATACCTGTATAAGCTATTTATTTTTAATTTAATAATAAAAAATAAATAACTCTTACAGTTAAAAAAAGTATTACTCTTTTTTATAAATTCTCTTTCATGAATTCTTTCTATATGTGTTAGGACTTTAGACTAAAAGAATAAGGTAGAGAAAGTATAGGTAAGTAGGTATTGAAATAAAAAGGAAGTCAAACTCACGTCTGTTCAAATGGAATTGGTATTCATATTCTAAGTACACAAATAAAATAGTATTAGGCTACAGACACTTTGTTTTTCATGCTCTGTGTCTAAACCTTATAATCTAAGGTGAGGGCTACAGTTCATAAAGATATTTTTTTTTGTATAATAGTTTGTGTATTATTTATTTTGTTGAATGTTCTGTAATGTGTAATAAATATGTAGCTCTGTACAGTAAAGTACACGCTTGAACAGTTTCGATAGTGCGGCTTCGCATAATATTTCGCTTGAGATAAGTTTGATGAAACATTTGGATTATAATTTACATTTACATCAAACTAGCGAACACATCAACATATCAGAGATATTGTAATGACAGTACAAAGCTAATGTAGAGCGTGTTACAAACTAATATCAACTCATCCTGTATGCATAAACTTGTTAGGGGTGCGCAGTGTCTCGCGACAAGCTACTCTGTATTCCGTTATGGTTTTCTTAACTAACTTCCAACGAGTTTAGGTTTACACTTCACGTATTTTAAAGAACATGTGGAGTATGCGAAACTTGTGTGAATAATGCTATAAAGTTCGAGATATTTAGCTATAATTTATTCTTGCACTTGTTTTTTCTTGCAGGGTGTAGCAAGACTCTTTTTTATTACGTAGCGCGTTAAAAGCTCACTGTTAAATGCATCCTAATAATAATAAAGCCAGTGAGCTTAAACAAAATGATATCCTACGATTATTTACAATTAGAGATTTTAATAATATTATTTGTGATTAAATGACAAGCACCTCATATTATTTTTACTTTTCTATTTTTAAATACTTCTAAAATGTTATTTTATACTAGCGGCTCATCCTTGCTTCGCTCGGGTTCGTCCCTAGGTACGTTTTATAGGTTAGTATGGAATAGATAGATTGTATATAATATTTTTTTCCAATTTAAACTTGACGCATTGTTGTAGATGATAGGTTCGCCACTAACGTCATCTATTAAAAGTAATCGATTAATGATTCCCATGCAAAATAAACAGTTTTAAATTTTCATTTTTCCAGCTGTTTTTATGGGTTTTTCCTATTTTTTTATACTTAAACCACCCCTGATACACCCCTACAAACAATATAAATTAATTATTTAAATCGGTCGAGCCATTTTTCAGTTTTAGCGAGACTAACGAATAGCAATTGATTTTTATATACATATATAGATATTTTATACTAAGAATAGTTTACTGCTTGTAAACTGTAAACATTAAATAAGTTAAGTAGTGAAAATATTGTGTACAAAGCTTCTCCATTTTTTTTTGTAATAGGTACGATACTATTTATCACTTTTAAGCTTTCCTAATGCTATAGATGTTTTGTGGCTCGAGGCGAATCCCCTAGTGTCAGTGTCGGCCCGCGGCGGCTAATGCACAAAGGGTGGTAAATCGACGCCGACTCGTCGATAGAACAAGAAATTCAGAATTTATTATATTCCATTGCAGAATCGAAATCGTCTATCTATATTATAAGCGCACAGTCTAAACAACTATTGAAAGGAGAAATATTCTAATAGAAAATTATTTAAGAGGTTTCTTAGAAAAGATACAAAAGTGGTGTCCGAGTTATAATGAAAAATAATTTCTATTTATGCAATAACGATGTAGAAAATGCTTATTCGAATGTATTTTTTCTTTATAGACAAGTATAGACATATTTACGAATTCACTTATAGGTTTCAAAAATGGTATCAATCACATATTGATAATTTTGTGTTTTATGTATTTAATGTTTTCCCTTATTTTATATTATTATTAATGTTAATCAGTGTCTTTTTTTGTATTTTTTTAAGTTTAGTGTTTATCTTTTTGTTTTTCAATTTTCATTGCGTTCTGCTTCTTATTTGGTTTTTGAATATGTGAAAACTTGATTGGTTTGTGGGTTATCCTATTATTATTTATTTTTATGTAATAGTGTACTGTTTGTTTCTCTAAAATAAATAAATAAATTTATAAATATACTTATAACTTATTACATACTTTAAATTACAAACTTAATACTGCTTACGACTTTGCCTGCGTGAAAGTTCTGGTTTCTTTTCAGCTCGGCTACAAGGTAAGGTAAGTGAAACAGATAAGGTATAGCTGTATATTTAGATCACCGAGTTATATTTTTAGACAGGCAGATTTTTGATGTACCCTATAGATGTATATATAACATAACTTGTACTTATAATTACACACACCTACATAAAGAAAAATCATCGATAGCCAATATCAAATCTAGTCTAAAAATCTAAAAACTTTGACCCAGTGAAAATTATATCTTACATATAGATTATCTGTCAAATAATATTTGCTTGTTCTAAGACATGAGATATAGTTCAACTTAGAATAGTTAAATGGTAGTGGTCAAACAGTGGCACAGAATAAATCGGTGCACTAACCAGCGGCGATTAGTGAAGGCATAAAGTTTACTCGGTCCGAGGCGGGCTGAATTTAATAGCTGGACATAATTCAATTGTTCCGGCCTGCCGACCTATGAAACTATATTCCTATTGCGTTACGCTCCCTTGCCAACTCTATACTTTTTATTTAATTTAAAATGATTATCTTATACATATGTAATACATTTTGATGCAGTATTGTTGTGTTGAATTTAAAACAGTTCTTTGGATTCGGCTTTATTTGAGATGTAGCTTGCATGTATATGTGATGTTGCTTTTATTAGTGTCCTTATGTAGTAAAGTGTATCCTTGTGTAGTAGTGTATAAAGGTATATGGTGTGGTATAGTATAGTATTATTTTTCTTTTTAATTTTCCTTCTATTAAGACAGACACTAATGCATTTGAAAACTATGAAAAGTAGGTATTGTTTACGTCTATCAAATATAAATAAAACAAAAATAAACCAAATTTAAGCCGGCTGTTATAGTGATAGTATGTTCTGTAGCATCTGCTATTGCAAAAATCGTAAGAATTTTCTTATAAACTTATTTAGGGCAAAAAGAATTTTACCAATAGAGTAAATGTAACATCTGTAACCGAACCTGTATTTCAGCTAACAGCGCCAAAACCCTCTTATAAATTTGCATTGTCTGACTCGCTAAAACAAGATAAAAAAAAATATACAAATAGAAACATAAAAAAGCATTTGTTTTTGTGGCTTAGTTATGAGCAAGTTTAGGCTTTGTAGGAATAGACACTGAATACTTCATGCTAAAAAACCATTAAAATTGTACCAAATGTTGCTATTTTATTGTAATTTTATTGTACTATACCATAAGTTATTACTTTTTAATTTCCTGAAAAAGGAAAATGCTGCTACAAAAGGGAAAGTAAGGAAAAGTATTAAAATACAAAATGGTTCGATTGACGTTATTGTAATATTATCAAAGGCACAAGTCCTGAATGAATAAGTGTCTAGACGCGAAGTTGCATTGTCTCTCTATTCACGTAGACACAATATCATTATAGCAGTCATCACAGCAAAAATTGGAGATGATTGAGAGCGTACCGATACGAAGTTGCGTCAGCAATATTGGAAACGTGTAACTTCCTGATGCCGGGCGAACCGAGAAATGAACTACACGTTGGTTTCGGATATTATTTTAAAATATAATATATTTTAAATTTGGAATAAATAGTCGTTTATTATTTTTTTAGAAAATTTTGTTTAAATATTTAGGTAGGTAGGTTTTTCAAACTTAGATAAAGCTAGATTTTAATTGTTATTACACTTATTTTTAACTAGCGACTTACCCTAGCTTTGCTCGGGTGCGTCCCTAGATACATTTTAAAAAGATAAGAATAGTTTTTGTGAATGACTTAAACTTATAAAACTTCCCAGTTCAACATCGGCGCCGTCACCGAACGATTCGATTACATCTAACTATAGGCACGCGTCGCCGCCGCTCGGGCACTGTATCGCGAATAGATATTGTTTTTCGTAATTTTAAATCTATGATATCTGTTAAAATATTAATGATAAAGAGCAAATTTTATATACATTAAATGCCCAATGTGACCAATGATTTTTAAAGATAAGATTAATATTATATTGGTCAAAATAACTTCGAAAGTATAACCGACAAAAAAATTAAAATTCAATCATAAAAAATGGTTACCGTGGGTAATACGTAAGAAATAGACATATGCCGCCGAGGCCTTTTTTGTAGATATTTTTAAGATACACAATTTCATAGTACATACATCATTTTCATATATCTCGTAAAGTTTAGTTAGCATTAGCAACGAAAGCGCCCAAAATTCTATATTTTTACGAATTATTGACTTTTTTTATATTTAAATAAAGTGAGTTAATATAACATGCATGTATTATACATGTAAACTATCCGGTAGAAATTATATGAATGATAGTGAAAACCGCATCAAAATCCGTTGCGTAGTTTAGAAGATCTAAGCTTACATAGGGACAGACAGACGCGGGAAGCGACTTTGTTTTATACCATGTAAAGAAGCTAAATATTGGAAAGTGCTAAAACTAGCTAGAATTTTTATCAATAAATATAGAGAAATGTTTAAGGAGTTTTAAATTATAATAACTTTTGTTACTCACAAGACCGCAAAACCTAATATAGATACTTGTATAGTGAAGGAGATAACAATCTCCGCTTTAATACTTAACAAAAAAAGTAGAGTCACTCATTAAAGTTTCAATCAAAAAATTTACTGAGCAGTAATAGCAGTTACATTCGAAAATAAAACATAAAGCTATATAATTCCCCACTTGAACGTACAATATCATCGTTAGGGTTCTATTGGGCGTCAATTAGAACTGTATTGGTTTGATTTGTGCGGAAAATTGCATGTGAAGCGATATTGAAAATACTGCAATTATTAAATGGAATTTGGGAATTGTTTAATATGAGTGCGGAATAGGTATAATGTGATAAATATTCAAATACTTAATAGTGAAACTTAAATAAAAGATAGATAAAAAAATATTATGATTATTGCGAGTATAATTATATAAAAAAAAATCATTTATACTGTGTAGTGTAGTAGTGTAGTATGATATGATAGACTCCAGACTGTTAAATTTTATAAAAAAATATTCTATAAAACAAGTTAAAAAAATTGTGTTGTTAAGTTATTCACAAAATTAAAGCTCTTTTTCCTAAGTACTGGTAGGGTTTTTGACAAACAATAAGTGTACTTTTGTAATACCAATATTAACAAGAAAAACAACTTTAATTTGATTTTTTACGTGCATCGAAACTGTGCTATACTTACCCCAAATTCAAGTTTACTATGTATACTAATTGTAAAAGTATAGTTATGAATTAAAGTAAAGGCACTTGGAAATGCACATTTAAGATAGTAATTAAATAAATAAAGTCATTCTTAATTTGTCTGCACATAAAAACGATAGAAAAGAACATATGTATATCCATATCACACGTCATCCATTATACTGGAGTATAATTTAAATAAAGAAAAACTAACAAGTATATAATGCCTTTGATACGTCTAAAACCTTACTCTCTTCCGTGACCATGATTGCTGTAAAGCATTTGAAACGTCGGGAACCAAAAATCAAAACAAATCCGCGAAATAATCTGAAAAGATAGTTTTATTTAAATAGAAAAACTATGTATTTCCTAGAAATATATAAATAAATAAAATACGGTTACTTCAAAGTTTCTTTATCCAATGGAAAAATATTATTTTTGTACATTTATATGTGCATGTTATACAGTGCAGCATCGTTAGTTGTCCATGCCTCGGGCCCAAGGGTAGGTGTAACGAGTAATGTCCAATTTACAATTCACGCGTTCGTAATGTAATTTATCCCGCCCTTTGTGACTCGAACCGAGCGATGGTAAACGAGTGGGACACGTTGGGAAATTATGCGTGGCTTTAGTCTTTTTCTGTATTACCCAACATTCATTTTTAGCTTCTATGGTGAAGTGATTGAATATATTTTTTGGGTTCTTTTTGTATGAAAGATATTTTTTTTAATTTTTAGCTAAAAAGTACCTTAATTTTAAATCATTTAAACTTGATTTCACCCTTAGTGGTTTCCTAGAAGTTTATATGGCACCCGTTATTACCTTAGTATATTAATTAATAAATAATTACGAAAATCGATTCAGAAACGGAAATTTCGCGTAAATAAAAAGAATATACAAATAGTGGGTAGGCACTTACTGTAACAAGTATATAACGCCTTTGAGACGTCTAAAACCTTAGTCTCTCCCGTGACGATAATTGCAGTAAAGCATTCGAAACGTTGGAAACCAAAAATCAAGATAAATCCGCGAAATAATACGAAAAGACAGTTTTATTTAAAATGTCAAACTTTCGCGTAAATCTAAGACAATAATTATATAATATAAATATAATATTTTTTGGCTTTCGACTATCCATTTGGGCTGACAAAACCGAAAAACAAAATTAAAGTGATCAGATCCAAATTATTACAACTTTTAAAATATATTTTGTAATAATAAGGCAACGTTAATATTATTTTAAATAATAAATAGAGCTTACATTTTTAATTTATAAAAAATAATGCAAAAGTATCTTTGTTCCCTGGTTATTATAGTTTATAGACGTAGATCTGCTTTTTTTCAATTTTAGATAAAGCAACAGAGACAGAAAATGAATTGTAATACGAAGAAATGGAATCCAGATGGGGCAGCAAAATGAACCAAAATGAGCAAAATCACTCATTGTCGACGAAGAAAAAATTTCACCAGCTTTTTTATTTTTTCTCGCTAGCCTCATCATGATTTGATGTTTTGTGTTCAATACTTATATTGGTTATAGTAATGGAATATTTAAATGGAAAATTGATTTTAATTTCTTTAAATATAAATATTACCACAGATAAAATACATATATTATTATTGCAGACGCTAAAAAGTATCTATTTTCTTTTTTCAGTCATCCATTTTAATCATCAGACACAGAAAACATCGCATAAGTTTAGTTCATCGAAAAGAAATTTGAAATAATTTTATTACTCTATCTTTCCAAAGTACCTCTACCTTTCGTAGCAAAGCTATAAGATATATTTCGTAATAGAGTCATAATAATAAAAATAATGTAAATAAATAAGGGTTCATACAAAAATACCATGTAACACGCAACCATTTCCGAACTGAAGTAAAGAAATGATAAGAATTCGATTTAGTCCCTCGTCCGCCGTCCTTCCTGAATGTAAATTGGGAATAAATACTATTATCATCCATTTTAGTTTTGCGTTAAAAATAAAAGGTTAAAATACATTTTGTGTTATATCTATACATATAATAAAATTGTATCTAAGTCGAATTTGTACATTAAATATTTTTTGGAAAATCTTATTTAAATACACTTTTTCGAATTTTTGTCTATCTGTCTGTCTGTCACCGCATCATGAGAAAACCACTGGAGATATTTTAATGAAATTTGGTATCATGATAAATCTGAGTTAAACGTTAAAACGTAACTAGGGACGAACCCGAGCGAAGCGAGGGCGAGTTGCTAGTTTTATATAAATATTCAATTTTAATATTAAAATATATATTAAATTATATTTTCACGGCACATTTATAAAAAAATAATATAATAATTATTTTTGTAAGATATTAAGGAATGTAAAGGCTATGTATTCAGCCCTTTTTAATATGCCACTGCTGGGCACGAGCCTCCCTTTAAAACGAGAGGGCCACTGTTATGTAAAGGCTTTAAAAATATCTTTAAGCATATTTAAAGCTCAATATTTTGTATTACATTTTAGACGCCGAAAATAAAATTCTCAGAGTACAAAGTAGGTTATTTACAATGCACGAAAAATAGGTTTCTTTGTGAAAATACTTTTGTGTTACGCCCAGCTAAAAATTAAGTTTTATGTATGTATTCAGCCCTTTTTAACGTCTCACTGCTGGGCACGGGCCTCTCTTTAATACGAGGGGTAAATTAAATACAACAGTTATATTAAAAACTGTAATAGTATATCTTTCTTTTCAATAATTACTTTAATTTTCTTGGAAAAATTTCAGATTTAAATAAAATTTAGTTTTAGGATCAGCGTCCACGTGTCGGTGTTCTTATTACCGAAACGAAACTGTTTTACATATAAATAGATAACTATTTCTTTTTTACAACACGGTTCTTCTTGTACGTTCTTCACAAAAATGCTTTATTACTAAGACGAAACTTCGGTACCTTTCCTCAATCGAATTGCATCACAATTTATATTCAAGTCAGACGCTATAAGAAAAGGGACAAACATGTTTACCAGATATTTGTTTTCGTACGAAATTCATGGAAAATCAAATTGAAGTTATTATTATAAATTTCTATTGTCGTTCACATTCTCTGATTGTGAATACCGTGAATAAACTGAGCTATTTATTGTGTTTGTGAAATTCATGGCTTGAGTCAATTTAAGTTGTTAAGCTCGGAGGCTTGTAATACGTCGTCTGCTATTGTGTTCCTGGTAGAATAAATAAATGTAAAAGCTACGCTCGCTAATAACGTATACATATTTGACTTTATAAGTATCGAAAACATTCTCGTAGCTTTATAAATATTAATATTTTAATAACGAATCAAAGTTATTATCTAATATTTCTTTACAAAACGATGTAAAGGAAAGGGTGAGATTATTTCATATTTTTTATGAATAAAAAATTATTTTATTGTACGAGAACAATGTTTCCATTAGTAATATAGCAGTGGCCACGTAATAGAGTTCTTTGTCGCGGAATTAGTAATCAGCCGTCGGCGACCGCGACTCACTGTAAAAAAAACTGCCTCAGAGGTTTTTTCTTAATTGCCTCGCAGATAAGCTTTACAGCAGCCCTTGCCGCGCAAATTACTTACTGTTATTTGTTTAACGACTCGAAGGAAATTAAAATATGAAATATTCTTCCCTTTTCGCGACACTAGGCCTCCTGGCTTACTGAACTTCGTCGGATCGCTTAAATTAAAGCTCTATGTCAAAAATTAGCCATAACTGGACCCTTCCAAGGGTAGTATATCTTTAAAAGCCGTAAAACTTTACATCGAACTCTTAAAAATAGAACGGCTGAAGTTTTCCACTTTACCAACGTCGAAATGAACTTCGTTTAAGGACTGAATTGTATTTCGAACTTGTTAATTCCCTTCACCAGCGCAGTTATTTAAGTAAGTCTTTCATTAGCGGTCGTCACGTGGGTTGAATTATAAGTTGCCAAGTTTATAGATTGGATAAAAATTCCAAGACAATGTATTCACGCCAAGCCCTGGTTTGCCCGATGCCCGTCTCGATTGAGAGCCCTTTCCTTGCCTTTAACTTTGAATATATACTTTCAAGCTTTTTTACATATATAAAGAGACCTGTAATTCTGCACAAAAGTCACTAAAGATATTCAAATTCCTCTTCTATTGTCTTAACTTGCATCTCGTTTGTGGACAAATTTTATTATTCACTACAGTTCACTAGATATGTTATATGTTGGAGTAACTTGGCTCTTTATATATGCGTATTATATATTAAAGATATGTTTATAATTAGATATGTTTCTATAAGGTATTTCAGTAAAAATAAATAGCAAACCCATATGTATATAGCATAACATTAACTCTTAGCTGTCCGTCCACTTTACACCTTTTTGTATTACAATGGATTTGCAAAAAGAAACTAAAAGAGAGAAGTTCAGTGAGCAAGTGAACCGGTCGCGGTTACACAAAGGACCCTACATCTATCACGCGGGGAAGCGGTGCAATGAAAAACACTTTCACTGTACAACGCGTGAATGCAAAATAGTACATCTAACCTCTCAAAGTGGTGTTGAAATAATAACTCTTTTCAACTTGCATAAATGTCTTTTTTCAATCCCAATTCATACTTTGATAACGTAATCACACTTAAATTATGCTTTGATGCTGCTCAATGAATGAATTTTATCCTATAACTAACCTAACTAATAGGTAACTTTTAGACGACACGTATGGCTAAGTTTGTAGTGACTCTACTTGCTGTGCCAGCGGTCGCGGGTTCGAGTCCCGCTGGGGGCATTCATTTGTGTGACGAGCACGAATGTTTGTATTCCAGTCATGGGTGTTTACATTTATAATAATATGTATGTATTTAAAGTTATATATGTGTAGTGTATCAACTATCTGGTATCCATAACACAAGCCTCGTAGCTTACCATGGAACTAGATGGTGCTGTGTGTTAATGTACCAACATATTTAGATTTATATTTATCGACGTATACTACAACTATGGGAGTGGAGTCGCGGTTAAATACTAGAAGTATGTATAAAGAGTTCATTTACTTCATTATAGAGAATAATTTCCGAGAGCATTGAACTGGGGGCTTAGACAATATATTTTCATTATATAATTGTTGAAGAATAAAATTCTTAAAAAACACATGAGCACGGCATTTACTATTTTATGACTTTAAATTATATTATTAATTTTGTACCATTTTTTATTATTATTATATAATATAGAATAATCACTATATTGTATACTCAAACTTTCAATAATGACCTTTATACGAAAGATGCTATAAGTCATAATATTATGTAACATGGCACCGTTTCACAATGGTAAAAAAATATTCAAGTCCATTTATAAAACTACACAAATCACTCCCTTTGTGTCGAATTATTTACGAGTGAAATAAAACGACAGATATCGATCGTTACTATAAAGAGTAGAATGCAAGTTACGGCCATTATGTCAATTGATCCGCAGCTTTCCGTGGAATTAATTACTGCTTTGTCAAGTCACTCTATTACAGTCGTGGTTGAAATTAATGAACTTTGAAGAAGAGTAGTATAAATATACCTAATCATTTGACGCTATTTTAATTCTGGATAAATGTACCGGTTCTATTGTATGTATTCAGCCCTTTTTAACGACCTACCGCTGGGCACGGGCTTCCCTTTAATACGAGAGGGTTCAGGCCATAGTCCACCACGTTGGCTAAGTGCGGGTTGGTGGATTGCACATGTCTTTCAAGAACTTGCTAGGTTCTCTCCGGTTATCTCACGATGTTTTCCTTTATCTTAAGACAAGTAGTAATCATGTTGGAAATGACATGAAAATACCAGAGGTACGAGAACCGAGACTTCAACCTGCTTCACTTGGTTTCCCAAGCGTGCGCGTTATAACTGGGCTTCCACATTTTATTAACTCTCACGCGAGGTCAGCACAATATGTTTCCTTCTATTTATTTCAATCGTTCGTCATCATACACACACCTTTCACAAACATATCCTCTTTTCACATAGTCAATTCATACCTCATACTCTCTTGCTTGTATCACTTTTTTCCTCGTCATGATATACCTCTGACCTTTTGATGACCCAAATTCTCTGTCGTTGGTGCTAATTTTAAAATTGCTCTAATATATTCACTTCTGCCATGGCAATTAATACATAAGTATATATAAATACATATATAAGAAACTGTCCTTTTTACAAGTTTAATTTATGTCAAATATTAGCGTAGTAACTAGTCGAGTTATTATTTTAAGTGTTAGTGTATTTAAAGTAACGTGACAGTTATTCTATAGACACAGTTTTCATATATGAATGTAAACTTTGTTTTAATACGCATATGTATGACCAATTCGGAAAATATATAACAAATTTTCATCAAAATTATATTGAGGTTTCCATAGAAAGGATATTATCGGAAAGTACCTGTTTCGGAAATGCAGGCAAATTTCGCTTAAAAAATATAATGTGCGTCTGCTGTTGTCCAATAAATATCGATTGATATATCCTTTGTCCAATGTATATAGTCTTTATTGTCGACTCTATATTTTTCAAACTCTATAATTTGGACCTGAATCTTTATTTAACCAACTTGAAAAAGAGAGAATGCTAAACTGAACTGAAAGAATGCTATACGTTGAATCGATATATTTTATTCTGTAAAATATTTTTCTTCGATTTTTAGCGAATTTATTTTTATCTCTTGTAAGTAGTAACTAAATTCATTTCTATTTTAAATTGTGGTTTTATTCCTCATTAGAGGTAACATTTTACGTCTCGTATTCGTAAACGTGTAAATTACGATTACTTTTATTACCCTGTCAGACGTGGAAGTTTAACTAATAGCTTTTTAAGCCAAAGAGAGAAAATTTCATATAATTATCATGAATTTAACTCCAAAATTTAAGTTTGGATATGATAAAATCCACGCAATAATTCTACGCATAAAGGCTATCTATATTAAAAGTGCATATTTCAGTCACAATCTAAGGCTTTGCAAATCAATATTTTATGTTTTTTTTTATATGATAATAATTAAGTATGTCTTCTTTTTTTGTGACAATGAATTGGTGTTTCTCAGTTTTTCGAGTTTTTCAAGTAACAATATGTTTATTTCAGTGTTAGATATTTTTTTGCAAATGCATTTAATTTTCATTTGGATCATTTAATCTTTGTTTTCATGCCCGTAATGTTGATTGTTTTGTGGCTATTTTCGAGAAAATACTGTGACATAGTGGTTTTTTTTTCGGTAGGACATCGTTATAAATTACTACTCTGTCACGGTATTCAATGAAAAATAAACCCATGCAAAAAAATTATTGGCTACAGAAAGTTAAAGATTATTTAGTATTAAAAGGTATAAAGCGATGAGAATGTAAATTCAAACAATGAATACATAATAATCTATACTCTAATATGACACAAAATGAGATAAGTGACAGATAATTGTCACTAAAAAAGAAGAACGACCCATATAACGAATTATACTTATTTATATAAAATTTTTACTTCATATTTTTTCATTGTAAATGTAAAAATGTGTTTTTAGATTATCTTCTTTCATGCAGTGGGTTAACGGATCGCCGTGATTTTTATATAGAAATAGTTTATGAGCCGGAGACAGGACATCAAATGATACTTTTCAGATATCGTTCTATTGAAGAAAGTAACTTACGCGCAGAGTTAGTTGAATATAAGTATAAATACTTATCTGGAACATCAGAAGTATGATAGATAACAGATTTACTCAACCGAACATTTAAATAGTATATATCAAAGTTAAAGAAACATAGTTTTATATGTGATTTAAAATAAAACTTAATATAAAAGAAAATCTTTTTTTAAATTTAATTTTATTTATTTAGGTTCAGAAACAGAAAATAAATTAAAATTTTACAACTACGTATTAAAAACTAAAATATCATTGCTGTCGAATAATCTGTACACAACATTCAAATAAATATAATTATATGAACAAACCTTGCCAAAAAGTAAAAAAAAGGGAATGTTATTACAGTATGTACAGTTAAAGATAGATAAAAATATTAAAAACAAAAAATAATATTTACATTTCACCTTACTATATTTTGTAAAGATTAAAGACAACGCATAACATTGTAGCATATATAATACTATAAAGACTTTACTAAAAAGCCCCTTTTACTGGTTTTATCATATAGTATGGATTCAAAATTGGCAATATCTGGACGTTACATGGATACTTAAGTGCTATTTGAGCTACCCGCGTGCCAGTGAAGTGTTTACTCGGCCCAATTGACAACCAATGGGATAATGGCAGCTCTTGAGATGACACTAGACGGACAGAAATATCAACGATTAATAGATATCTAGGTAGAATTCTGCTATAAATATATGGTGAATGACGAAACTGATGGTGAATGAAAAAATTATAAAAGCAGTTTGTCGCTCTTGAAATCCCCCGTAGATTGAAAACTTAAAGAATGTTGACTATTTATTCATATTTATTCATAAAGTAATATGCTAAATTTTCCCTTAAATATTTTAATGAAGTGTTCAATAACGGAAATAAGAATAATAAATTCTTAATATAATGTTTGTTATATATATGTTTAATTTCTCTGTAAGTGAATTTTAATTCTTTTGAGAAATAAATGTCTTAAACCATATTATCACACACAAAAAAATCGGTAGTATAGATATTAACTACGTCCCTGCATAGGTATTACACGTATTTATACTCCATTAAGTTATTAACTGCTTACAAAAAAATAAATCATATAAAGAATACTACCCATTGTTTAAGTTTGATTAAAATGTCATCTAAAACATCTATCATTTTAAAATATATATTTAACACCTAGCGACTCATCCTAGCTCCGTTTGGGTTTGTCCCTAAGTTTTAACGGTTAGTACAATTTCTCAGAGATGTAATTCTGTCCAGCAGTAAAAAGTATACTATACCTATAAATGTATATATATATATATATATATATATATATATATATATATATATATATATATATATATATATATATACATACACATATAGCATATGTATGTAAGTATACCTAGGTAACCAGCTACCATCATTCCAAATTTCATTAAAATATGTCCAGTGGTTTTCTCGTGATGCGTTCCCAGACAGACAGCCAAAAATTCTAAAAACTATAGAGTCGGCCACTGTATCGATAAAAATGATTATTCCTATGAGAATTTTCAAAAAATATTTATTGTACAGATTCGGCTCAGTTACATTTTTATTATATGTATAGATGTAACATTTATATATGTTCATAATTTACTCCTAGTTGAAATTTTTACCAGTAAATTGTACCTAAAGCTCATTTGTATAACTGTTAATTGATTAAGTATCATTATTACTCTTATATTATATTATATACAACTATATGAAGATATATCGCATGCAAATATAAATGCAGATATATCGTGCTTAACATGCAAAGTGCACGTATTCATACAACAGGAGGATCCTTGAAATGACACTTTGAGTTATGGAGGTGTTAAAGCGTTAAAGCGTTTTGAAACTGTCTTCGAAACAAGCCTATTAGAATTTTAATAAGCGAATATAGAAATATATAGCAAGTGCTCGAGTATATTGGATACTCTAAGACAGAGGTGTCTGCAAAGTGTTTGTTTGGAACTCTCTCGAAATTATTTTGAGCGGAGATTGACTTCATCAAATGAATTCATTCGGCGTAGTCATACAGGTGTTTCAAGACAATATTAATTGAGTATAATAAGTATCATGTGAATAATTGACGACACGTTTGGCTTAGTTTTTAGTGACCCTACTTGCTGTGTCAGCGGTCGCGGGTTCGAGTCCCGCTGGGGGCATTCATTTATTTGAACACGAATGTTTGTACTCCAGTCATGGTTGTTTATATTTATAATATGTATGTATTAAAAGTTATATATGTGTAGTGTATCGACTATCTGGTATCCATAACACAGGCCTCGTAACTTACCATGGAACTACATGGAACTAGATGGTGTTGTGTGTTAATGTCCCAACATATTTATATTTATTTATTATTTATTATACTTTAAAAAATATCCATTGCCAAGTTTTGTTTTCAAAATAAAACGTGTGTATGTAATTATGTACGTACGTAAGAAGTTATACTTCTGTGGCGTAACAGAACAAAAATAGCTAAAGATTTCAACACGTGTGTCACAACTTTCTGTTTGTAAAACGAATGCAGCTAACTTCATCATGTCGCTTTCAGCTTACTTCATCATGCCGCTTTTTGGCTATCGGTGTGCGCGTGCATCGTTATAATTTTACTCTCATATTTTTTTCCAAACGTACCAAAAGAAGTATAACTTCAAAAATAGTGTAAAAAATAAATAGATATGAAGCAAAAAGTAGCAGGTAGTAAGATTTAGACGATTACATTTAATAAGTTTAAACCTTAGAAGTTAAATTGAAAGAAGCTCCTTCATAATAAAAGTTACTAGTTACATGAAAGCGGAAAAGTATGTAAATTGTATCTCATTGTTAGTAGAAAAGTAAAGAAAATGTTAAGGGGACAATGGGGACATGAGGGGTTGAAGGACTTATTGTTTAATGCATGTTCTTTAGTATTTAGCTCGAGGCCGTACTTTTAGAAAGTATTCTAGAAGATACAGAAAAATATAAACTACGAAACTACTACAACTTTGTCATGACTAATTTTACTAGTTACGTAGAAATTCTCTAACTTTAATACATGTTTAGAAAACTAAATGTAATTTGCATAATTCTAAACTGTTGTAGCTTTAGCAAAAACTATTTTGATTTAAAGAACTCTCTCTCATATTTCTATAAACATATTAGTGGCGTAGTGTGTTTAAAGCCAATTTATGATATAAAATTTCATAATTTATCTAAATGTATGTAAATGATCTGTGATAATTAATCGCAATAATAATAATCGATACACTAATTCATATAAACAAAACATATTTTATTGAAATGATCCTTAAACAGTATTCTATAAAGCATAAAAGTATTCAGTTAACAAAAAATACTTACATAATACCTAATTTTCTCGAAATTGTTTCGCCATTTGCAAATCGAAAGCAAATTTGAAGGGAATCAAGCGGTGGGTAAGCCAAGGTAAATATTATTTTAAGCTTTACTTGTATTGCGATCCGTTTTAGAGTCACGTAGCTGGCTGCTAGTGATTTCAATTTTGAGAGAGCATTTTCACCCGAGTCTTAGACGTCCCCGGGCGGGTGCGAAGCGCTCAAAGAACTAAGGAATAAATTTCATTGTTTTATTGGCTTTGGTGGAGATTAAAAAGATGATAAACGATTCATGATAGTGCAAAGTAAGTTTTGACTCAGACAATTTACCTGTTTTTTGAGAATTTCTTTTTTATCCAAACGTTCGAATTCAATTTATTTGTTTTTTGCTCAAAATATTGAAAATCGACCTCGTTTTTTATTCAAAAAGGATTACATATTTAAATAAAGAGTAAAAGTACATAATCATAATTCAAATATCGTGTAAATAATTATTATTTTCAAAGTTTTATCTGAAGATGAAGATATAATGTAAACTAATGAAAACCAGAAATGATAATGGTTTTAAAGCTCACAATATTTTTAGAGTTCATAATTATATCTTTTTTTATGGAATCGCGTAGACTGTTACCTAATATGTACATATATTACAAGAGACCCGCCCTCGTTTAGGTCTCTATCGTCAACGATCAATGGATACCTGAGTACGTTTTAATAAATAAAGATATAATAACGGTTATTCGATTTTCCCAGCAGAATAACTTAATGGACCGATATAAACAGAAAATAACAGACAGAAATAAATCTTTGCTAGTCTCCGAAATGTTATTAATTTTAATGCCTTTCTTAAAATATGGTTTAGAATATAGAGAAAAGTGTATATATGGATTCGTTGAATATTTACACAGACATTATATAATATATGGTAAGTCCGGGAGAGTTGCTTATAGTTTTAAAAAACGATCAATATTAATTATATGTGTAAGATACGACATAAAATAAGCATACTTTATTTTAATTCAATATTTACTTATGCCATTCAGATTAAATTTGGAACTATTGTGCAATATATTCTAGATTAAAAAATGTTTTTAAAAAATAATAGAAAATAGGCATCTCACACAGACAAGTGGGTTAGTTGCCTATAGATGCAGGGTTAGATTCCCACGAGTAATTAGTGCATAATCAGACGTTACACTTTAGACATTTCGCTGAATCTTCACTGCAGTCTTCATGAGACTACAATGAATACACTATAATCAGTCGCTTTTCTTTTTAGTGGCGTTATAATACTCTCCACAAGTGTGAAGGCAGTTTATATTTTTACTTTGCGTAGTGACGCAAATATCCTTTTTTTATGCCCTTTTTAACGTACTACTGCCTCCACTACCACGGGCCTCTCTGCAATACGAGGAAGATTAGGTCATAATCCACCACGCTGGCCAAGTGCGGGTTGGCGGACTTCATAATATGTTTTTCGAAAACTTGTTATTGTAGGTTCTCTTATATATGCAAGTTTCCTCACGATGTTTTCCTTCACCGTAAAGCAAGTGGTAATCATGTTAGAAATGATCCGCACATGAAAATATCAGAAGTGCGAGACCTGGGATCTCACTTCACTCGCTTTCCCAAGCGAGCGCGTTACCACTGGATTACCACTGCCTTAATTAGCGTCCGCATGAACTGCCGAACGCTAATGAGCTCCCCCCACCACGATAAGGTGAACGCATCTAATATACTGGGCATCTAATCCCGAAATATCATTGGGCATCTCTCCCGATCATTAGGGAGAGATGCCTATCGACTCTGAACACACCCTAAAGCATTTACAATACTAAATGGTGGATTGTTAACAAAACAAGATTGCAATGTTACATTATAAAACAATTTAATACTATTTAACTTAAGAATTTAGGGAAAATAATTACTGCAAACTATCTCTAAGATTAGATTCGAACGTAAATATTAACTACAATTACCTTATTTTACAAATTAACACCAAAATATTAATTAAAAATAATATATATTTGTGTAAAAACTTCCACACTGACATTGACTATCGATTCACGTATTATGGACGCCTTCCGATTCACGCAAAATTAATTAATTTAATCTTTAAATTTATTAGGCGTCTCTCCCTTATAGGCGTTTCTCCTGGACTTACCCTACGATATTATTCATTCACTAGACCTATTTACAAGAGAGAGCAGTGTAAGACGGTGAACTAATCTAGCACAACAAAGGCTTGCTTGTTAGCGGCTGATAGGTATCGATGTTGTGGAAAATGTTCTGAACATCGTCTCACATGAGAATTCTTATTGGTGCAAACTTCTGTATTACCGAGTATCAATTTTAAACTTTTAACCTGTTAAAATATAGTTCTTTTTATGTATAATCTAAATGTATGTTTGTTGGTGTCCATTTGTAAATTATTAATATCTAAACTATTCATCTGAAGGTAATGACAATCTGGTGAATTGTAGTAAACATACCTTCAATTGTACCTATACGTCATACCTATATGTCATATCGTAACGTAGTAACAAGCCATTGGAGATTTATTAAACTCAAATTCAAAAATGATTAAAAGCAAGTAAGTATACACTCAAATTAGTATGTAATGTATGTACATTGTACATATATGGGTCATTTTATACCTAGATGAGGTAAGAGAGTGTAACCCTAGTTAGTGCTTTATGTCAAAAAATGTACCACAATTCTATAAATATGTATATGGAAATAACATAACTTACAAGATTTATGTCTGTATCAAAACACTAGCGCGAAACAGTAAGTAATAAATGAGTTCCGAAAGTTTCCCGTTTACCATAAAATAGTTTCATGATAAGTTTTATAGAATCAGTATCAAGACAACCGATGCGTTTGAATTCATGCGATTACAAACTTTCTTTCTAAACCTAAAACTTTCTAGTGACAGTGACGGTTTCGAATAAAACACTTATTCTGGCACATATATATGACTCCAATTTGAAGATATTTTATATTTTGCTTATTTTCTTTACATATTTACTACAATTCCTACGTACCTTTGTCCACCTGTTTCTTTTTTAGTTATTTTTTCTGGGCTTATCCACTTACCCGATATTAGCGTTCAATATAGAGATTGCTGTTCTCATAGATTCTGGGAAAAAAATATAAATTATATAAAATTGATAAATAAAAAACTGTTTTATTGGTGATTTTTTTATTTATGCTAATTGCTATCTAGGATAGTATGTAATTGTCTGGCTACGTCTTACAGTCAAACAACTTAATGAAAACGCGAGGTTAAATTAATAACATATTGAAATTATTAAAACTCTGCAATTGTATTATTTTAATTTTTATCTGAAATATCTACTAAACCATATTAAAATAAAGTATGCACCATTTTTTATATTTATATATTACCTACACATCTAAAAAAATAATTATACAAAATAACTTTAATATAAAATACAGGCCAAGCGTATATTTTATTAAATGTGTATTCACAATTTTTTTTTTCATAGTAATCACAGATTGTGCCATCGCTGTGAATGTGGTTGAAAAGATGAAAAGTTGCTCATTTAAAAAGGAAAATGAGAGCGTTTTTAATCAGTTTTATGCAAAACATTTCCAACAAAGTTCGTGAAAGAAAGCAACGTGTGGATATCTTAATCATATCTAAACTCCAATAATATTTCCTTCTTCAGAGTATTTCTGAGAAAGAGATTGACTGTATTTATGTACATGACATGAAATCATTTAATTAAGAAGAAAGACACAAAAAAAGACAGACCATAACGTAATTGCAATGACAGTCTCATTTTATATAACTTTGTATTTTTACAATTTTATTTTGACAAAACTTTATAGGTACATCTTAAGGGTCAAATTTTCGTAATTCCCTTGGTAAATTAAGTAATGTCATGTCATATCGGTTAAAGACTAAACTAACTGAAAGTTCGCTAAAATTATTAAGTCTGCACAGTATATATATATATATATATATATATATATATATATATATATATATATATATATATATATATAAATATATTGTTTTATCCAAGATTTCGACTTAAGCAAGAATGTGCATTATACAAAGAAATAGGGAGAATTAACACCATTTAGTTTTCAGACGACGTATAACCAGCGAAGATCGCTCGAACGCCACTCTGGAGCGTAAATTATTACTCTCACCGCTCCTGTTTTCTCCGCAATTTACTGGCTGGTAAATACAGCTCTTGTATTACTTTAAAATAAGGTTAGGTAACTAGTTCCTGGATAACTGTATTATTAATTCTATATAAAATGTCTGTGTTATTTTTGATTCTTGATGTATTTCATTATAAAAGAAGATAGTTTTACGTTTAACAGAATACTATAATAAATTAAGTCATATTATTACCAATAATAGAAAATTAACAATAGGAGAGCTTCAAAATCATTTTATAAGGAACTTTTTCGCCTTATTGGCATTTAATTTGTATAGGACTACCCTTAATTTACAAACTATACACTGAAAAGAATTTTGTAAATAGCTTACGATGAACAAAGATATCATACATAACATACACACATTAAACATCCGAATTGTGTACCTCCTTTTATTCGAAGTCGGTTAAAAATCCATAATCCACCGCCCTCCGTATAATTAAAAGCTAACATATTATGACAGAAAATTTGTACATAATATGGAAGCAAATAAAAGTTCTCGTTTAAAAATAAATTTTATAAATTAAGCACTCGTGTAAATGATACTGAAAATATTAACTTTGATATTTATTCAGTATAAAGTAAATTCGTTCGTGTATTCATATGTCAGCCGGGAGATTAAATTACGTTAACCACTCGTTTTGTTATGCACGCTCGGTTAGTAATTGACAAAAATATTAATAACATACCCTTGTAAATCTCTTTCAAAAGCTATAAAGGTAAATCGTTATAAATATTATTCAGAATTTTTTTTTTAATTATTTTCAGTGTACGTTTTCATAACAGACTCGCTCTCAAATTGCTATAGTGCTAACACCATAGGATTCCTAAAGTATTTTTTTGCTTTACTTGTAAATACATATCTGTCAAAAAATGTTTTTGTCTGGCATGACGAAATTAAACACAATAGTGAAAAAAATCCGAAACTGACGAAAGAATTTACGTCCTATCACAAATAATACGTTTTATTCTTAGTACTTGCCACGACTTGTTCCTGTTATTGATAATAATTATAATATCTAATAACTCTTTATTGAACACACAAAAAAATGAGAAAATATACAAATTGGTTGAAAATGTACAAAAGGCGGCCTCCTTATCACTAAAACTGATTTCTTCCAGACAGCCTTTAGGCGTAGGAAATAGCAAACTGTGAGATGGGGTGAGAATATTAAACAGAGTTATGTAACACGGAGAAATAAAACGTACGATATAAATACGTATTGTGAACAGTATTTTCTTTTAATATTACTATATGTATTGCACGTGAATAATATCTTATTTACTTATAGTTGCCAATTGTCGTTATAGAAATAGGCATTTAAAATTTTAGTCCTCTAAGTTCAAGTTTCTTTTTTAACCTTAGTAAATGCATTTACTCATACCATCTTCACACATATGTGTGGTTATGTCAGACTGCTCCCACTAAAACCCAATGAAACCATTCACGTCTTAGTGGCCCCTCAGGTTCACTAAAGCATTCAACTACGACCGACGGCCGACCTGCCAAGGCGTACCACAACAACTAAGGGATTGCTCTCACGGTTCATTCTGCTATCAGAGAAGTACCAGCAGCATCCCGCCGCATCCCAGTGTATTTTTTGGCTTCATGCCTGGCTTTTATTTTCGTAGAATTATGTACTATGCTCGTAGGTTGTAGCGTGATACAAGATAGTTTATAAATCATCTTTAATAAATAGACATAGAACACACACACATCAGACTTTTCGAATCGGATCATTACATCGAGAGATTAGCGCGTTCAAACAAACAAACTCTTTAGCTTTATATATTTATATTGATTATTAATAATATATTGCGAGATCTTTTTTAAAGGGTGGGGAAGAATTTAGAATTAGAAACAGTAATCTTTAACTTTGTTCAACTTTTTACCAATATAACATCATACAAAGGTTCGTCGCTCTTGAGAATATAGGTAATAATAATTTTTATTTTATTTTATTCAAATATCTCCTTCATTTATATTATGAAAATGGTAAAATATTTTACAAGTACGAAAACTTCACTAATCTCATGACTATGTTAATGTGTCACTACTTATCCGAGATGTCTATTTTATTCACTTTGAAAAGTGTATGGAGCTTGAAATAATTCGAAGCGAAAAGTATGCTAATAGTGTTACTTTTGTACCGTACATTTTATTTAGATGCTGTGAAAGATAATAGAGGATTTTTTTACATGAGTAGGTACGGATTTAGGAGAATAATTTTTAAATATATGAACAAGATAAATAACGAATCAAATAATGACTTTTAATCGAAAATGTAGACAAATGATCTATACTAATATATTCGTATTCCGTATTATAGTATTGTAAATGTGAAAGTTTGTGAGTTTGTATTGATGTTGTTACTCTTTCACGCCAGTACGGCTGAACGGATCTGAATGTTTGGCACGAAGATGGATTATAGTCTGGAATAACACATAGGCTACTTTTTATCCCGGAAAAATGTACGGTTCCCATGGGATAGATTTGGTTTTGTTTTCGTAGAGGTAAACCCGAGCTAAGCGAGGGTGAGCCGCTAGTTTGGTATAAATGTGAAGGTTTGTGAGGATGGATGGATGTTTTTTACTCAGTTCACCCCAGAACGGCAGAACAGATCTAGATGATATTTGGCGCAGAGATAGATTATAGTTAGGAATAACACATAGTATACTTTTTGTTCCGGAAAAATGTTCCTGTGGGATAGATTTGTTTTCGTCTAGCGACGAACGCAAAGCGAAGCGAGGGTGAGTCGCTAGTTATTTATAAGCTTTAACTTTATCATTCAAAGTAAGTTCGAAGATTACCTCTCAGTTTCTACACACATGTAGGACAAGTAGTGCATTATAGTGTATCTATTCTAGTATGCGATTTTGAGGTTTTACATTGTTTACAGTGTAATAACTTTGTTCAACCGTACGCGAATAACAAGTTATGATATGTGACTGTTCTATTTCTATTAGATAACTTTAATTCAAATTTGATTTATTTACAATTAAAATATGACCATATCACAATATTATGTCATTATGTTTTTTATGAGGTGATGTTTTCTGTAAATAAATAAAAAATGAATCTTTAAAAATAACACCAAGCTCTCTTTTTCTGCCTACAGAAATGTTTGTACAAAATTTAAGTGCCGAGCTCTAAATGTAAATCCAATAGTTCTGGTTAATATAAATTTAATCCTTACACGCGGGAAAATGAAAAGGTCTTTATGATTAAATGAGATATGTATCTATATATATATATTTATTTATAGCTCTTTTTTAATTTTTTAACGCCTCCATGCGAATTTCCGGGAAATCAATTGTTAAAATACACACGGGTGTGTATGCGCCTCTAAATTTTAAATGTCTTTAATGTTAGAGGATACAAGGAGGCTAGACCATACAATTGATCACTTCATGCTATGTTCGACCATTTAATAAAATGGTTGTAACTGATCAGATCTGGCCACAGCAGATATAATAAATAATGTTATTTACTACAGTG
Organism: Argynnis bischoffii washingtonia; assembly: GCA_033884665.1. NCBI lineage: Eukaryota > Metazoa > Arthropoda > Insecta > Lepidoptera > Nymphalidae > Argynnis > Argynnis bischoffii. The sequence continues at coordinate 7,934,201 of CM066624.1, read as the reverse complement.
TAGGCTGTTTTATTTTAGTAAAAAAGTTTCTATAACAAATGTACGACAGATTGTCGCTAATTATTTTATTTTATTCAATTTTTTAAAATGCAAAAATACAAAAACCTGCAAGCAACCTCTGGAATTAATCAACAATAAAATATACCGTGTCCCGTGTACTACACAATAGATTACAATCGAGACGAGTAATATATTCTTTTTTGTACGTAATTGGCAACAAACACGCTTTCTTTTTTGAACATAGCCCTGAAACAGCTAAAAGGAAATACATTTAAAAGAATTGCGAGCAGTGAGTTAAGACAAAGAATTCCGAATACTTTTAATTACAAATTAGAAACGCGGCACTTTTTAAGAGGGCTAATCAAATTTCTAGTATCCATTATTATGCAAAGCTTCATTAACAAACGGCGAATTTAGAAAGCCTACTGAATTTACGTGATTTATTCGTCAATTTGAGTTTAATTGTACAACACTTTAAAGTCTTTGTGTAGTTCTCAAATATGATTTAAATACAAATTCTTATATAAAGTTATTGATTGATTTACTAACAATATCTTTTAACTGAGTATACTTAGAATCGAATATATTAACGTAAGCTCATATATAAATGGATGGAAATAAAGGGGAAAAATTTAATTGTTTTATTCATATAACTGTTTCATTTAATTTATGATGTCTTTTATCCTATGAATAACATAGGATGTAATTTGGTATGACACATAATATTATATTAGAAAAAAAGGCTTCCACGAACTGTGTAAATTGGAATATGACATATCTAATGTTTGATATTACAATGGAATTCTGGTATTTTAGAATTGAAGTAAGAAATTTTCTTATTTTCACACATTATATGTAGATCAAGATAAGCTATAAGAATTTAAGTACACTCGCACAAAGTCTCGGCTAATGGAAAGTAATATAATGAACTATTTGATAAATTTTGATTGTAAATTATTACTTATAATCACGTTTATTCAATTTTATATAAAATTATTAACTGGGTTTTATAATCGAGTCGAGGCACAAGAGCTAAAAAGCCCTTAAAGGTCGCCAGCACTCCAAAAGGAAAATTAGGGTGATGTTAATGCTAAAATATTTTCTTTAAAAAATGATTCAAGTGAATTCGGCTCTTTAGAAAGACCAAAGTAAGAGTAAGCTTTTTGATTTGTACAAAAGGAACCAAAAAAACGAACAAAGTTTTAAATCAAAAAAAGCTTCTAATTAGTTTGTTCTTTTTATATTATATACTTCCATAAAATTGTGTTGTATTTATTAATGTTATTGGGCTTATACTATTGTATTCATAAGTTCATCTAAATCAGAAAATGTTTATGTTTTGTTTTTAGTCGTCATTTTTACGAAGTAAGTATATGCAAGTGCTAAATCCTTATATTGAATAATTTTAAAGAGTATTACACTACGTAACACTGTTTCTTTTTAATTTTACAAAGTTATATAATACTAGCCACTCACCCTTGCTCCACTCGGATTTGTCCCTAGTTACGTTTTAACGTTTAGTATAAATTTCTTACAGATATTTTCCCGCAGTAAAAAGTATCCTAAATATGTGTTGACCCGGATAACTAGCTAACATTACACCTAATTTCATCAAAATCTGTCCAGTGGTTTTTTTCTCATGCGGTCACAGACAGATAGACAGACAGACAGACAAAAATTCTAAAAACTATATATTCGGCTTCTGTATTGATAATAATTACTATTTCAATAAGATTTTCCAAAAAATATTTAATGCACAGATTCGACTCAGAATTTTATTATATGTTTATTGTATCACTATAAATGAAATACCTACCTATAGTTTATTATTTTTTTACACACATTTTTTACTTTTTTTTAAGCTTAGAATAGACTTATGCATATCTCGTAGCTTAGTGTAAGGTTCATAGTCGTAACTTTAAGTCAAAGTCGTCTCTGAAAAGTAAACTTTATATTCTAAAGTTTACTTTCAATAATTTTAATTTCTCAGTCCTTTCTATGGTTGACATTTCCATACGACATATTTCTATATCTAATAATTTAAATGTAAATGATCGATGTCTGTACATGGAAGATATTTGAGAAAAACTATTATTGGGGGTTTTTATTAACGCCATAGAATCAAAAACAATTTTTGTCTGTTACGCTCTAATCTAAGAAATGGCTTAACGGATTAGGGTGCGGTTTTCATTAATGTATTGTCAATTGTAGTAAGCTTTAATTTAACATGTAGAATTTGTTTTATTTCAATCGGTTCATGAATAAAAAAGTTATGTCAATTTAAAGAATCGCCCAAGGATGAATCCGAGTGAAGCGAGGGTGAGTAGCTAGTTTTAAATAACTTTCTCTGTCATAATTTTAATTGAGATAGTAGATTTAGAGTTTATTTGATTCCATAGAAACCAGTAATGACTGCTCTATCTTTACTAAAATACGGTTTTCTAAAATAAAGTAAGCGTTTGACAAAACTATGAAACATTACTTTAGCTAAAAGTAGAACTTTGTCATAAAGTTAAGTGTAAATGCAATCTATGACTCGCCCTTAGAGTTAGGAAATGTAATAAATCTTTGAAAGCTACCTTTTATGTAAAATTGTCTAAGCTCATACATTAGTGAATCTCATCAATCTCACTGAATACTGTAATTGTATTGATACAAATGACTGTTTTTATATGTAATAATCCAAACCTAAAGTCATATATTAAAAAGAATTGCATTATATCTAACATTTCTACATGAATCATTGCTTTTCGATTTGAGACCTTACGACCACGCAAACCCAACAATTATGATATAAAAAATTACAATGTATTAAGCACAGTTCAAAATTTCGACTCTTTGCTTCAATTATTTCAAAATAGTGTTACAGCAACACTGTACTAAAAGGGTAAAGATTGAGTTGTATCTCGGAAACAGTCTTAAATAAATATCGACAGGGCGTCTAATGCATTTGGAATTTCAAACAGATATAACCTAGATAGTCCCACATATATCACAGACACATTAGTAAGATTGAAACCTCTTTGGTGAGCTTAGAATTGCAAAACAGTGCAACCACTCGGGGATGCTGTTTGATTCAAAGAAAATACTTTTTTTACATCTGTCCTGTTAAATTCAATTTATTCCTAGACTTACTAGTTCGTCGCTCTTGCTGGGGGACAAGAATTTTTGCAGCTCAAATTGAATTTGCTCTACTAAATTATATTTTAGTGTTTGATCAAATTAATATTTCTTAAAATGTTTTCGGCGTGCTCTAACAATATTTTAATCTAAACTTCTAATAAAATTTACAGTCAAAAGAAAAATACCAATAAAAATACCTAATTCAAATATTGTAACGCTGATGAGCGTAGAGCGTCTACTCACTTCGCATTCATTTGTTTGCCTCAGGGCGGTTAATCAAAGTTGAAGGCGCACGCGATGTCAGCGGAAACTAATTCGATCAAAAGTTCCTAGAAACTTATTTGCACTACTAGTTATGATCTTTAACGCTATATATAGTATTATCTCACCTATTTCAAAACTTACTTCGTAATAAGATTGGAAATATCTACACCTAATATTCGACTTATAAATTACTTCCTCAGTTTCCACATTTCGTTTACAAACTTAATACATATTATAGATAGGTACTTAGTCAATTCCTTAAGTACGGTTAGTTAACCGCCGTGACCGAATTTCAGTTTAAACTTTGATTATAAGGCTTAAACGCGCTCTACCTTGAAATATGGAGGATCCTAGTCTGATATGCGCAACTCAGTCGTAAATTTTGGACTTTAATAAATTACCTAATCAAACGCAGTGCTATTTATATAAAATACGTTACTTAATTTGGAAGTAATATGTTTTGGGTAAACTCAAATTGATTAATTTTTATTTGCATTTCAGTAAAAATACGTTTAAAAAATGTCTTACCTTTTTCGCCTTTCCATTTTTTCTGAGTAGTTTAGCACAGCAAAGCCCTCTCGTGTCGGGTAAAGGGGCGGGGGATTTCTTTGGCCAGCAAAGACGTTTAGGAGTGACCGCCGCCGCCGCCTCACTTCTAGCCTCTTCCTTATCTTCACACATTACCACTACAACGTGACCCCCTAGCCTACACTACCCAACACTCACTGCCGAGATATCGATGCTTTATGAGAGCCTCTGGCATTGTTTTCTTCTATAAAACTCCCCAATGATAACACTATCTCAGTCTAATTTATAGCCTGTTTGCAAAAATCTATTTTGCGTTACGAGCTCGCTACTCCTAGAAACTACCTATGAAGCCATTTTTCTAAAAAGATAAGTTCGAATGGTTTGTACTATTACTTTCTAAACCTAAGCGAAGCTATCTATACTCTACAATACGTCTGAACGTCCGTTTTAACATCTGAAACAAAAAAGTAAAACTTTAGATATATAATATAATTTTGCCAAGCTATAGGTACAAAGAATTTATCGTCTCATAAATATTTATTGAAGAATTAACCAATGGCCACGAAGTAGCTCGACATAATTATCGCAAGCTCATTGAATTCTTTCCGAACACTTCATCGCGTCATTCAATATTCTTAAGGCGGACGACAAACATAATTAAAAATGAGCAAAAAAATAATAAATGGCGCTTGTCCCCTCATTTTATTAATGGAAATTTTCGTTAATCTTATTATTCCATTGGAAATAAATTTTAGATAGACTACCTACCAATGATAATAATAATCATTAAATTATTACAAAATCAGTTCAGTAGTCTATTTTTCCATAATTAAAAAGTGAAAATTTCGCTGTTTACGATACCCTATGAATAATTTTATAGTCAATAATCGTCAACTGTCAAGTTGGCCTATAGTAACCGCGTTGTCGGACCGCGATCGCAGGTACTCGCCGCAGTACCGCATCGCTGGATTCATTCCAGTTAATATCCCATTCTGTTTGTCTTTCGAAGCAATAAAATGACTTTTATGCAAATCATACGAATTCTATACATTTTTGATGAGCGTCTCTCAGACATATTTGCGGCGTTTAATTAATACATTTTTCCATCAAAACTTTGTAATTCCAGAATACTTTGAATTTCGCAAAGGCTTGTTGAAGTGCTTGATTAATAAGTTTGAAATTCACGGGGAAGGCCAGATTAATAAATGAATTTGAATTGTTTGTTTAAGACATATACTGGTAACAGAAGATTCAAATATAAATATAAATTTATGCCCCTCATAAAATATTAACGTGTTCCGATATTTTCCTTTGTAAGCCATCATATAAAGTATTTTGCAATTCACTGGTTTCGGCCTTTTCTTTTTTAATATTCATAGATTAAGGTTAACATGTAGGGTCCAGTAAAATATAAAAAAAAATGTATTAAAAGTATTTTAAGCGAAATGTTGGATCTGCTTTACAAATGGTTTATCAGGCTGTCTGTCGAGATATTTTCTGTTAAAATAAACTTATAATTTCCGCTTATTAATAAACACATAGGAACTCGAGTGCCGTCTACTCATGACAAAGTTTGTTGACATGCAAGAGAATAAGCGGCTTTTTATTTTTTTTGTCAAGCTTCGTCTCGACTTTGCCGGCGTATAAGCCACTCTGCCTACGTTATAAACATCAGGTATATTTTAAATACCAACGGCCACCGTATGCTTAATGTGAAAAATAAAGCTTATAGGAAAAGTTTGTAGAAGTTTAATGCTTTTAAGAAGAACAATAGCTTTAGACAAAAAATGTAACCAAAAATTTTATTAAGCAAAGTAGTAAAGAAATTACAATTATAACAAATATTACTTTATTTTTTTATTATATAACTGTTAATCATCTATACTTAATATTATAAGGCTGAAGAGTTTGTTTGTTTGTTTGGTTGAACGCGCTAATCTTAGGAACTACTAATACGATTTGAAATTTTTTTTTTTGCATTAGATAGCCCATTAACTGAGGAAGGTTATAGGCTATATATCATCCCGGGAAAATGTACGGTTCCCGTGGGATAGATTTATTTTTGGCTAAGGACGAACCCGAAGCGAAGCGAGAGTGAATCGCTAGTAATTCATAATGTTCCAGGAATTGTTCTAAAGTGTAATTGAAAATCATTTTTTTAACATTTCCTCGAAAAATATTTTCCATTTTTAAATTATGCTTTCATTAAATATGAGCTGAGGTTTCAGTAAAGCGCAATACAGTATATGTGACACGGAAAATGATCACGTCGAGATGATTAATGCCGAGATGAAAAAATTCTATTGTAAAGTAATGGATGTTACGTTATAAATAGGCAGATATTACCTACACCAAAAATTTAATAAAAATTGTTACTCATATTTTAAATAAAATTTGCTTTGTAAGAAATTGTTCTTTCCAAGATTTATTGTTGTTATTAATCTCGATAGATTTTTATAGAAATTGCCATTGGACATAAAAATAATATTAACATTTAACATAATATTAAGTAGGCTAATATATTAAGTTTTCGTATTGCCAATTATTATACTGTTTACCTGAATAAATTTAAAGTTCAAAAACTCTCTTCATTTATTGAATACCGTAGTAATGAAAGGAACGGATAAAATAACTCAATAGCACCAATAAGAGCTTATTATAGTTTAAGACCATTGCAATGGAACAAACAGTACGTCCACGTTGGAGGTCGGAGGTTCCATTCTGTCTGAGACAAAACGTTAGTAGCAGATACTTTATAAACAATGTTGCGATATGACTAAGAAGAACAGAATCAAATAATCTGTATTCTCCCTGTTAGGAAAAGTGCAGCAAGTTATTTCCCTTTTTAAACATTTTATTAATATAAAAACAAGCAGTGAGTTCTATAAATAAAAATCAAGCTAAATAATATAAAACATCAAAAACTATGAACAAAATGGTTGGTCATGTCTATTCTTACCAACAAACTAGCAACAAAATTCGCTTCAACTATCTTTAGTCCATCACTAACATCTAATCACTACGCATCGAGAAGTTTAGTCTATCGTAGCACAGTACGCGGCGTCGCTACGTTGCCTCCACGGCAGCTATAGGCGCTCTGACACAAAGTGAACCTCCGCCCGCCTTATATTGCCCGTAGCAACCCCTTGCTAGACGCCTTTCCCGCCAAACACCCCCCTAGACTATCCGAATTGCATTCCAATTCTTTCTTTTGTAATACAAATTGAATGTAAGTATTTCATGAATAAGATGATAGATATTGCATCGTCACATTCGACATTATCAATGGCTATATGGAAAAATCATGTCCAATATCAATAGATTGAATGTTTTTTACATAATTTTCTGTAAAATTAAATTTAAGATTCATTGAATCAAAAATATTTTTATAAAGGTTTTAATGAATAATAATTAAAAAAACGTTAATTACAAACGTTTGTACTAATATCTATGAGTAACAGATTTTATTATATGTACGTAGGTACATACATATACTTAAGCCTATTTCCTACATGTATTTTTGAAGCGTACTAATAACGGAGGTGAATTAAAAAAAAAAATGGATAAGTTATTTTTGTGTAGAAAAAACTACCTACAATAGTGGTTTTAAAACCAATTTTTTTACAAGCAATAAAATTATATGTAGCAGCTAACACGTGATTAATATCTAATACTAATAGGTAAGTATAATATAGGTTTTATTTCTTTATTCGTCTTTTGTACTCTTCTTTTGTGTGTACATTAAAGTATTTAATCTGTCTATCAATAGCTAGTGTTTTCTTTGTTTTTGTTTTTTACGCGCAAATATTTTGAATTACGGGGCCGATTTAAAAAAAACGTGTACTACGTCGCTATATGACCCTTAGAAACGTAGCAATGTCAAAAATAAACAAAGCCGTGACAAAAACCTTACTAGCACATTAAATTAAAAAACAAATTTTCCGAATGAGATTTTATGTTTGAACTTTGAAGTGTGGGTAATTAGATTCGGTAACTTTATACAAACTATTGTTTTACATATAGTTCCGTAGTATGATTTATTACCCTTTAAAAAACCTTCAAAAGGAGTACCTTATACTTATTAAAAACTTTTAATTATTAACACTTTTAATAACAGATTTTTAATTACTATCATTTTATTTGGTTTTTAAAACGTTTGTTGATCTTTTACGAAATTAGCTAGATGCTTGATCGTCTCTATATATTACAATATTGTAATAAATAGGTAGTTATTTTAGATAGCGTAAATCGGATTTAGAAAATGACAGTTTAGTAAAGTACTTTATTTTAAATATTTATAATTAACCATTACCGAAATCCCTTTACAGCATCCAAATTGATTCCAAGAGATTTATTCAATGTGCTGTAAATACTTGTCTTAAGAACTTTGTAAAAATATATGTGTACTTAGCTACATTCTTGTCAATATTGACAAAAATAATGTACACATTAACCACTTCAAAAGATTAAAACTCTTAATACAATGCTTAATATGTCCTGCTTTAATACTCAAAAGCACATGACCCTAGCGTTAGCAACTATAAGCTAATTACTAAAGCGTTATTGTGCTATTGTATATTATACTCACCTTGAGCTTCTCCGTTCCCGCTTTTCAATGCACAACACAACAAATTTTATATAACTCGTTATTAATACAAACATATTAACCACTATAAAACTGATAAACACATTTGTAAAAACAATTTCATACATAAAACTGTTTGTTTACACAAGATACAAAATAAGATATTAAAGCGTGTTGTTAGGGCGGGCTCACAAGCGCCGACTAGCGGCGGGTGCGCGAAATGCTAGGGCGGCTACGGCTAGGGTCGAGGGTAACATCCCTATCCCTCTCGCACCAATTACACCATGGGATATTTTCGATGCGTTACGCAAAAAGAGCGCTTTTATCAATGACATAGGAGATACGGTGGGACCGCTCGCGTACGGTATGTTTAGAAAACCCCTCGCCTGCGCGTAGTGGCCTTGAGTGAGCCTGATGTTTTCATCCCGTGTGCGTAATAAAGCGTTTAGGGAGGGGACAGGAGACTTCCTCTGAAGGATTTATGGCGAAATCTCTAGAATTAATTCGGACCGATTTTAGCCCTCATGGCTGTCAAGGGGAAATGTTAGCAGACTTTGCATTATTTACATAATTATTACCAACACATTGCTTAGATTTAAATAATATTATGTTTGCGAATATTTCTCTATAGGTATAAAAACACATTTCTATAATATTAAAGGTGTAAATTAAAAAAAATATATATATATTAGAACATTTTATTTAGCCAGAATTTTCAATGTATGACAAAATCGTTAAATTTAACAAAAAATATATTTGCAATAGGCTATGTCTGTATCTTTCATCACAGTTGAATCTTAATAAAATTAGAGATTTTATAATGTCAGCTTTTCTTCATTTTTTTCTCACAGCACTGTATATGACATATATGTACATTATTTTGTTCCATTTATTGTCAAAAACATTTCATCCAAAAAGCATAGGTTGCAACTTTCCCGTCTCATATAAGTGCTCGACAGCATCGCAACCACCAACACATTTACCATTAATAAAAACTTGAGGGACCTAAAATAAAAATATAATTAGCATAAATGATAAAATGCTTTATATATATATTTTATGTTTGTTCGCGGATTTTTTCGTCGTTTATGAACCACTTTTGATAATTCTTTTTTTGTTGGAAAGGAGATATCCCAAGAGTGGTCCCATGATAAGGAAACCAGGATCTGATGATGTGATCCCAGAGAAATCGAGGGGAACTTTCGAAAATTGTAGTGGCGACTAGTGCGTTTGATAACATTTTCATTAGGTATTTTAAAGCACTACTATTTAATGAAGGTCTGGAGTCGATCTGATGATGGACCCGAAAGATAGTCGAGGAAACTCCTCAACGATTTACAGCAACTACCTGGTGTTTGGGCTTGATTAATTTGTATTGATGATACGTCTACACTAAAAATGGATAAATAAAAACTTAAAAAAAAACCGAATTCCAGGCACTGAAAAGTAAAAAATAACTAAACGGGGATTTTCATTTAGAATAGGTACTGAATCAGATTTTTTCGAAGTCGGTGCCAGCCAATACAAATCAAAGCACACCGGTCGGTTTTATTTTTTTTAATTGTCAATTTTTGAGTATCGATATCTCGAAAGCAAAGCGATATATCAAAAAAAAACTATTTTTCGTTTTATTGTTTCAAGATCTATAAAAATTCATCGTCAAATTACGGCGCCACGGAAATTAATATATGTGCAAAAATTAATATTGACCATTGGTTTTATAAAAAGTAAATGTTAATTAAGGAATCATAAATTCTTTACCTAAAAAAAGAAATGGGAAGAGAAAATATTTCAGATATGTGGTAAATACATAGGACAAACTATTTTTCCCTTGTAGTATTTTTGATATGATATCTGCAGTTATTAATATCAGCTCTTACTCACACTGATGACTAAATGCTTGTTACTTTAAACAAAACCAAATAAAACGATATATAATGTCCAAAAAGATAATCAATAAAGGTTTGATCCTTAAGCATTGAATACTCCATTAGTAAAAAATATGGATAAAGTATATCCAATGAGTCGGGTAGAGGTCAAGGTGAGAAAGTTTGTATGTGTTTGGTATTTCTTTGTGGTGAAACAGCTGGACAGATTTGGATGAAATTTAGCACTTAGATAAACTGGAATAACACATAGGCTAATATCAGGCACCTAGAGATATACACAAGTGTAGTAAGTGTAATTCACTAGTATGATATAAAGTAAGAAATATATATTTATTAGAAATATAAATACATATAATATCATAAACATGAGTATCAAGAACCTTAAAATCCATTTTGGTACAATTTGTGATCATCTCATGCCCAGTGACAATATAAGCATACTACTCTTAAATATTTCCCCTCAGCATAATTAAACTATTCCCAGTGCATCTATGTATTATTAAACAAACGATGGAAATGATTTGATAAAAATATTGTATCATAATTTAAAATGACATCATCAAAACTACTCATACATGAAGTATATTATTAAATTTGTAAATTACAAATTTTAACAAAGTAGGTACCTACATGATTTTACTTGATTTTCCTCATTTTTTAATTTTTCAAATTATAATGTTGTCTACGAGATTAAATATACAATTTTACTTACTGTGCTAAAACCAGTTATTTCAGCTAAGGTCTCTCGAATAGCATTTCCATCACTGCGCTCATTAAGTTCGTAAACTTTTATTGGTTGTTCAACTTCTTTGAAAACCTGCAACGTGTATTTTTCAAAGTTATTTTAAGGAGATTTATTAGACATCAACTATATAAAAGCATATTAATAAAACGCTTGAATGTATTAGCAGAAAGTTGGTACTTCTTTTAAACATAGAATTTAAAAACCAACTAAATAAATTACACTTACGCGTTTAGCCATTATACAATATGGGCAGTGAGATAATGAAAATACAACTACTTTGTCTTGGGAAATCGCTTCATTAATAAATTTTATAATATCTGCGGAGCTCGCCATTTCTGATAGTTACACGACTTCACTTGAAATCACAAAACAATAAACAATAAACATACTATATACTCCTAGCGGAGAAGAATGTCAACTTCATACAAAAAAAAAAAAAGGAAAACACTTCTCACTAGCGCCATCTATCGTCAGCCCCCCGGAACCTTTCGGTGCTGAGCGCAATGGCGGGAGATTTAAAATTATTACAGGTATGTAGGTATGGCACTACCTATCCAAAAATTAATCATTTTATTTTGGAACAGGCATTTTTACTAGGTACTAGTAAGAAAACTCAAGTAGACATAAGTTTTCTTATTGTCTAAAATGCCTGCCTTGAACAATATAATAAATAAAACAAATAAAATTACAGAAGTCTTTTATTTTACAATAAAACGGTAAATTCGATTTTTAATTAAATCTAAAAATATAATCACACACATTATTACCAATAGACATTTATGTTATGTGTATGTATTCAGTCCTTTTTAACGTCCCACTGCTGGGCACGGGCCTCCCTTCAATACGAGGGGAATCAGGCCATAGTCCACCACGCTGGCCAAGTGCGGGTTGGCAGACTTCACATGTCTTTCGAAAACTTGCTAGGTTCTCTCAGAAATGCAGGTTTCCTCACGATGTTTTCCTTCACCGTAAGGCAAATGGTAATCAAGTTAGAACTAGGTATAAATTCATATTATTTGCCATTCCATTCAATAAAATATAAAAGTTCCAAAGGCAGCTAGGGTACAGTGCAAGCTACTGAACTAACAATAAGAGCAGTGTCCAGGAGTTCTGCCTTTTATATCAAGCCCGTGGTCTAGCCGCTCAATAAGAGCCATAACTTAAATTGACATTGATGCAATATGAATATTATAAATTTATAATAAACTGATACTGCACACCACTTTCTTAGAGAATAGATTGCATGAAATTGTTCATTCTATATCAATAAATTCATTCAAAAAAAACCAAACTTATTTACTAGATTGTAACTAATCATTGTTCTGTTGTGTTGATACTAGCTATAAATAACATGGGAATCACACAATACTACTGTGGAAAGATTAGGTAATTATTAATCACCATTTGCTAGATGCACAGGATTACCCCAGATAATCTTAGTTTTCATCACTTGTTGATCTTTCTTTGCAAATTTAAATATTTAAATGAGGTGGCTTTCAACACAATTAGTGACGCAAAAAGATCAGTATCATATATAGGGATATGACAAAATAAAAAAAAATCATACATAGTGATAGAAACAATTTAGCTATAATTATTATACCTATTTTTTTTACATTTTGTTATATAATATCAAAATCAAAATGTAAGAAAATAGCTTCCTAGGGGATCAGTCTCAATGCTAACTTGCTGACAGGCTATTCATTCTTAAGAAGCATCATGCTGCTTGTCTATAAATTTTATTTGTGAAAGATTATATTCATTTTGCGCCTAAGTGCAGCAGCTTAGGCTTCTTCAGAAAATGTGCGATTTATTTTTGACAACGCAGAATCTACAAACAGTCTATATCATATTTTATGAATAGGTTTCGGAAGCATATTAACAAATGTGGTGGAACAAATAATGTAATGATCTCCTTGTTGTCAAAAATTATATATGGGTGCTGTAGAGATGCACCCAAGATAGTTAATGCTCGCCTGTTTACACCATCCATATCACATACAATGGCTATTTTTTTTTTATAGTTGGGGAATGCATTTACGCATACCACCTATCCCCCAGGTGGTTATGTGGGGCTCACCGGCTAGAAGAGCCGGTACTACCCACTAAACCCCAACTTTCCCCTCCCCTCCGCCTTAGTGGGACGCCGCGGGATCGCTTACGCATTAATGCCGCGACGCCCCGGCGGTAGGCCTGACGGCCACCAAACCAATGAGGCTGCTCCACAGTCCACTCTGCTGAACCAGAGAAGTACCCGGAGCAGCTCCACCAAACCACACCGCCCACCGAAGTGGGCACCCTTCAATCGGCTGCAGAGGACAGGGAGAGCGGCAACGACACACCGACACTCCTCTTCCCCTGCAGCCCCACCGCGTCTGCCATCTAAGACGGTAGCAGCCCCGTCAAGGCCGCGGGGGGCAGGGAGAACGGCGCGCCGAAATACCGGCACTCCTCTCCCACCGCGGCCTTCTCCTCTACCGGTTACGAGCCTGTTTTCACAGTCCCGCAACCGGTCCCCACCCTCCGGTCGCGAGACCGCCGAAGCGGCCCCGCTCCCGGTGGCCGCAACTCCGGAAGCCGAAGCCTCAACGAAGAGCAGCCCCGTCCTGCCTTGGTCCGCGCCGGATTTCTCCGGTACCACCCGCCCCTGTGCTAAGCGGGTGGCGTTCCCCAATCCGCCACCTGGGGACGCGCCCGGTAGGAGTTGGCTCTCCCCCGGGATCACATACAATGGCTGCAATATTTATTCCAGCTTCAAAGCAGTCCCGGGGTGGAACGCCACCCGCTTAGTCTGCAGCGGGTGGTACCGGAGAAATCCGGCGCGGACCAACAGCAGGGGGAGGGGTGCCTCTGGCCGTGGGCCGTCGACGGTTCGTTCGTTCGTTCGCCAAAGCGGTCCCACCTGTGGTGGGACCGCTTTGGCGATCCCGTGATCGGACGGGGGGTGGGGCCGGTTGCGGGACTGTGTTTATAGGCCCGCAACCGGTAGAGGGGCGGGCCGCGGTGGGAGGGGAGCGCTGGTGCCTCGGTGCTGGCCTCCCCGCCTTCCGCGGTCTGGACGGGGCCGCCACCGTATGACGGCGGACGCGGTGGGGCTGCAGGGGAAAGGGCTGGTGTTTCGATGCCATTTCCCTGTCCTCTGCAGCCGTAGTAGGGCTCCTTCGGGGGTCCCGCCAGACGGTGGTCTTCGGACCTGCCGCTGGGGTGTCGCGGAAGTTATGCGCAAGCGTTCCCGCGGCGTCCCACTATGGCGGATGGGCACTTGGGGTTTAGTGGGTAGTACCGGCTCTTCTAGCCGGTGAGCCCCACATAACCACCTGGAAGTTCACGTGGTATGCGTAAATGCATTCCCCAAGGATAATAAAAAAAAAGCTTCAAAGCAGTGATGTAAGACCTGAAATTAAAAATAAAATGGTCAGCTTATGAACCTTTTTAGTTAAGTAACATATGTAAATTACAAAATTTTAACTTTAAAGAATGATCTAATTTTGATAAACTTTGGTATAGGGATACTGGAGTGGCAGGCGTGTAAATAGCCGTGCCCTCCTTTGCGGTGTGGGAACAAAATTACGATCCAGCGCGTGGAGGACGCGTGGACCCAACACTGTCCTTAAAAAATCCTTAAAAATGGATTTAGCGGATGATGCAATAACATTAACTACGCGGGATAAAGAGGGTCGCTTACCTGGTGCAGCTCGCTGATCTTCTTGGTGGCCACCTTGACAGCTCACTAGCACTTCACAATATAGCGGGCACGTAAAAAAAGGAAAAAGAGCGGTTATGGGCAAAAGCGGTGTACAGTAAAAAGCGCGGTATACAGGAGAAGAGATCGCGGTGTACAGGTTAAGAGAGAGCGGTGTACCGGTCAAGAGAGAGACTGCCGTGTCATTGCGCGCCCTTATATACCTTATGAGCCGCACGTGCCGGCAACAGCCAATCAGAATTGCGCCACAAGCAGCGCCCTCTGCGGGATTGCGACCGCAACTCGCAAGTCGAATGCTATAGATCATCCTTACCAAACACATTAAGAAAGACAAACCAAGGCCAGTGTTGGCCACACCATACTCCCCCCCTTGAAAGGTCCAGAGCTTTCAAAAAGAATATATAATACCCCATAAAGAGCTACTTAGATAAGTATAGATGATCTAAGCTAATAAATGCGGTAATCTGAAGATATCAAGAAATCAACAGCAGCGTTTGAAACAATAATATATTATAGCGTATGAAATTAATTAATATATTTCAAAGAATTATATTGCGGTTTGATTATTATTATAGTATAAAGATAAATAGAAGTTTGAATCAAGTTATAATAACAAGATCACATATTAATGTATTAAGTTTACTATATGTAATTAAATATATATAAATATACTAAATAAGGTTTAAATAAATAGCGTATTATTGGGTTGGCAATGGATATAGCTTAGTGACAGGACGTTTATATTCACCTGATGCGGTTTTTACTAAAGCCACTCGAACTACCCCATCCGTTCCCGGGAAAACCTCAGTAATAATTCCTAGAGGCCACGTTAAAGGCGGCACGTTATCCTGTCCCAAGAGAACGACTGTACCTATCTGTATGGGGTGCTCGGGTGTACACCATTTATGCCTAACCTGCAATGTATGTAAGTATTCAACTCGCCATTTTTTCCAATAAGATAATACAAGCTGATCTAAGAGTTTTTTACGGTTCGTTAAGTTCCTATTTTCTTCTGTAAGTTCAGAAGAAGGCAAATATTTAAGCGGACTGGACATTAAAAAATGCGCAGGCGTAAGCACGTCTGGATGCGGGTCCGATGAGATTACACTAAGCGGTCGAGAATTTAAAAGACTTTCTATTTGGATCAATACGGTTAAGAGTTCCTCATAAGTGAGCAACTGTTTCCCTATGACGCGATATAAGTGGGTCTTGACGCTTTTTATGTTAGACTCCCAGATGCCTCCAAAGTGAGGGGCGCGAGGCGGTATCATGTTCCACTCAATACGATTTTTGAGAAGCTCCTGCTTAACGTCGTTTTGAAGAGAAGAAGTTAACAAGAAATCGTAAATTTCGCCAAGCTGAGCTTTAGCCCCGATAAAGTTGGTTCCATTATCTGAATATATAACAGACACTGGACCGCGGCGAGCAATAAATCTTTTGAAAGCTGAAAGAAAAGCATCTGATGTAAGATCCGACACTAGTTCGATATGTACGGCTTTGGTAACCATACATACGAACAAACATATGTACGCCTTTTGTGAGCGTTGACCTCTACGTCTGACAGGTACGTATGGGAGGGGTCCGGCGAAGTCTACTCCAGTATGCGTAAAAGCTTTAGCATCGCGTACACGATATCCCGGCAGCTCAGCCATTTTAGGGTTAGAGTGCGTAGGATTGGAATGGAAACAAACATTGCACTTGCGGCAGCGGGAACGAATGACAGTTCTACCATCTAAAATCCAAAACCGCTGTCTTATAATAGACATTAACAGACCGGGTCCCGTATGGCAATAAGTATTGTGGTAGTAATCAATAATTAAATCAACCACGCGATCATGCTTGGGTAAAAGAGCGGGATGTTTAGCTTCGTAAGGCAGGTCCGACCTAGACAATCTGCCACCTATGCGTAAGATACCGTCATCATCAACAAAAATAGATAAGCTACGTAACTTCTTAGGCAGAAGTTCACCTGTTTTAATCAAATTTAGTTCATTAGAAAAATGAATATTCTGCACTATACGAATAACAAATTTTTCGGCGTTTTGAATACTTTTAATAGAGCCAATATCACTGCCATATTTTTTACTCGCAAATTTAATAATGTACGTGAATATGCGTAATAGTTTATACCAAGAAGAAACGCAATTTACAATGTTTTCAAATATATGCGGTTCAGAATTTATAGATTTAACAACAAAGATCTTTGATTTAAATTCAGGCAAAGTTTCAGATTCTGTAGGAGTGAACTTTAAAGGCCATTTACACCTAGACTGATGGAGCCATGCGGGGCCCTCCCACCATAAAGTGTGTCTAATTAAATCCGAGGGCAACATACCGCGTGAAAGACAATCGCTAGGATTTTCCTTTCCTGATACGTGATAAAAGCAAGCGGCTGGTAAATTTTCGTGTATTTTAGCGATACGGTTACTAACAAAAATAGACCACCTATGAGGGGAAGAGTGGATCCATGACAATGCTATGGTAGAATCTGAAAAAGCGTAAACACCTGTGACATGTATGCGAGCGGAAATTTTCTCATTGACCAAGCGGACAAGTTTAGACAGAAGTAGCGCGGCGACTAGTTCTAAACGAGCCAGTGTTGTTATTTTGGCGGGGGAGACCTTTGCCTTAGCACATAAAAGTCGAACCGTTATATTACCTTCAGGGTCAGTGATGTGTAAATAAATACAACAGCCATATCCACTAAAGCTAGCGTCGCAGAACGCCACGATATTCACAGCAGCCTCTCTGAAGGCGCCGATATGTCGCGGAACTCTCAGAGAAGCGAGTGATGGGAGATCGTGCGTAAATGCTGAAAAGCGACTGATTATAGGTTCCGGAGGAACCTCATCCCAGTCTATCTTAGCTAGCCACAGTTCTTTAATAAGAATTTTGGCGTAGAGCACAACGGGAGCCACTAGGCCAAGTACATCGAATAAGCGAGCAACCAGCGATAGAATCGCACGCTTCGTGCATTTATGGTCTACCGGGACAGTAGTTAAAGAGAATAAATCATCAGCGGGATCCCATGATAAACCTAAAATTTTAAAATTATTAATTTCGTTATTCATACCAGAAAAATTTACTAGTAGGCGGTGGGATTCGGGAAGAACCTCCAATAGAGCGGGTGAATTAGTGGCCCACTTGACAAGGTCAAAAGAGCCTAATTTTAATAAATTAATTAAGTCGCGAGACAATTGCGACGCAACCTGTTCATCAGGAACCGAATAGACGAAGTCGTCCATAAAGAATTGAGTTTCTACCAATTTAGAAGCCTCAAGAAAGCGGTCGCTATGCTCACACGCTAAGTTACGTAATGTGCGCATAGCTAAGTATGGGCTCGGTTTTAAACCGAAAGGAACGCGGTTGAAATGATACGTGCGTATGGGTTCATTAGTATCAAAACGAAATAAAATTCGTAAGTACTTTCGATGTCGTTCATTTACTCCTATTCGCAAAAACATTTGCTTTATGTCCGCAGTCATTGCAACGGGAAATATGCGAAAGTCAAGTATTAACGAAAACAAGTCAGCCTGCAAGTTAGGACCCACATGTAAAATGTCATTGAGTGACAGCCCCGTATGCGTCTTAGCACTAGCGTCCAAAACGACCCGGATGTTGTCCTTATCAGGCCTAACCACGGCGTGATGCGGTATATAATAACCCTCCTCTGTTAATTCAGAGTCAAGTACTTCGCTTAAATACCCCTGAGAAATATAATCCGATATAGTTCTATTATAACTCTCGCGCAGGGCTGGTACGCACGCGAATTTACGCTCGAGCGCAAGCAAACGACGTTGAGCAACACCGCGAGAATTGCCTAAACCGGAGGGGTTTCGCGAGAACGGTAAATCGACAAAATATCTATTATCTTTATAAACGACAGTAGAATTAAAAATATTTTCACATTCTAACTCTTCCGGACTAATAAAACGTTGAGACGGAATTTCTTCTAATTCAAAAAACTTCTGTAGACTTGACTCAATGTCAACGTTAGCGAGCGCGGTGAACGAAGATGTATTGCATATAGTAGGTATTGTATCACTATAACACTCAATGTCTCCCATCAATACGTAACCAAAACTAGTTAATATAGCGGGCGGTGAGCGGTTGCCAGATTCCACCCTATCTCCTAAATAAATATAAGGAAAAAGTTGTGCGCCGAGAACGATATCGATTTCTCCCGGTATATTCCACGATAAATCAGCAAGCGGTATATTATTTAAATGTGACATATTATCAGTTAATTTAATAAATTTGGCCGGAAGTCTGTCCGTAATGCAGTCAAC
This sequence comes from Argynnis bischoffii washingtonia, assembly GCA_033884665.1. Taxonomy (NCBI): domain Eukaryota; kingdom Metazoa; phylum Arthropoda; class Insecta; order Lepidoptera; family Nymphalidae; genus Argynnis; species Argynnis bischoffii. The sequence goes on along the minus strand of CM066624.1, from coordinate 7,915,075 downwards.
TACTAACGCATAAATATGAAATTTATTTTTAGGATTAAACCGAGATTCTATTGTCAAGTTAATAAACCCATGTACAGGTCGCGAGGTCATACCAACACCTTGTAAAGTTGAATTACGCAATTTAATTATAGGGATGTTCAACCGTTTACAACAGTCCACTGTAATTAAATTATTTTGCGAGCCATTATCTATTAAACACCTGACAATAAGTTTACCTACGCTACTACTATGCGCGTAAACCTGCGCGGTTGACAAAAGTACATTCGAACTCGGTGTGATAGCTGCACTCAATGACACAGAACATGCGGGCGCGAAGTCGTCTACAACGTGCTCGGACGCTTCATACCTATCAGGCGCACTGCTAGCCTTCGCTATAGGAAAATGTAATAAAGAGTGATGTTGTTTTTTGCAAGTTTTACAAAGATTACGTGATTTACATTTAGATAAAGAATGAGTTAGACTTAAACAATTCACACATCCGCGCTTTGCTTTAATAAAATCAAAACGAGCCTGCGGCGACTTCATATTTTTAAATTGTATGCATTCAAACAGCTGATGTTTTGTTTCACATAGCGGGCAGCGGGCGATACTAGCCATAACCGGTTTATTGCTTGCTACAAATGACTTTGATGTACTTAGAGCGTTGCGGCTGCGTGTGGTAGATAATGAATTATTATTATGTGATCGCTCTAAAATCTTAACGTAGCTTTGCACAAACGAAATAAATTCCTCATAAGAAGGTAATTCCTTTCCACTCACGCTATTCTCGAATTGTTGTACCGTTTGGGAGTCAAGCTTTCTCAAACCACAATGTAATAAAACAAAATCCAATAAATCAGGAATGTCTAATTGTTTCAATGCGGAGACAGATGCTGAGTATTTTTCTATGTATGTGTTTAAACTGACAGCGTTACCTACGCAACCTTTAATGTCCAGAATGTTATTGAGATAATGCGTACCTAAACTTCGTTTATCTTGATATTTCTTAACAAGACTATCCCATAAAATATTATAAGTGTCCCCTGTGGGAATAATGCCTGCGGTTATTTTTAAAGCGTCATGTTTCAACCTACTAATTAAATATTGAACTCGTTGCGAGTCATTCAAATTATTATTTAAATGTACATTACTGCGAAATATTTCGTAAAATATAGGCCAGTTCTCTGTTTTTCCATCGAAAAAGGGTAGTTCGATGGGCGGTAATTTTATGCCTCCCGCTTTGTGCACTGATGTAGATGTTTTACTATTTGTTAATATTAGATTGCGTTTATATTTAATAGATGAATATAGATCCTCTATAGAATTTAAGCATGAATAATCTGGGGAGGTTCTGTCAATTTCATATTTTAACTCGTTTATTTGTTCAATTATTGTTTCAAACTTGCTGCACATTTCACCTATAGATTCAGATTGAGACAAAAATAATTCATTCGAACTTAACTCGTAATTAGAAATATTTTTAGATAAATTATATAAACGATTAATTCGCTCGAAAATTGTGTCTCTTTTGGCAGTTAATTGAGCAAGTTTTAATTCAAGCTTATTGGAAGCCATTATAAACTTAAATATTAATACAATTAACAGTAATAAACGTGTTACACAAAGTTTACTTACTACCTCCTAACCTTTAATAAAAAATCAATATATATATAGAAACGAGTTATTTTAAATATTAAACAATTCTAGTATACCTATTCCTAAACTGCTGTATAATAAGTTACATTCCAATATTACTTTTATGAAGATAAACGGGCATTGAGAAATGAAATGCGCATTACGTATATTGTATTCTCAAATCACCCTCAACATATTTAATAAATGTTACTTTGTTACATATATTTTTTCTTAACAAATAATTATCTTTTATTTTATAATATAAAGTGCACTAAAGCTTGGAATAGAAAGTATCGTTTTTTCTTATTATTAAAGCAAATTCTTTTGGAACATAAAAATTAATAAACTTAACATACAAAATGGCGGTTAATGCGGGTTGAATAATTTAACAAATATTATTGCTGATACCTATCCTAGGCTCTGAAGGACCATAAGATGGAGTGGCAGGCGTGTAAATAGCCGTGCCCTCCTTTGCGGTGTGGGAACAAAATTACGATCCAGCGCGTGGAGGACGCGTGGACCCAACACTGTCCTTAAAAAATCCTTAAAAATGGATTTAGCGGATGATGCAATAACATTAACTACGCGGGATAAAGAGGGTCGCTTACCTGGTGCAGCTCGCTGATCTTCTTGGTGGCCACCTTGACAGCTCACTAGCACTTCACAATATAGCGGGCACGTAAAAAAAGGAAAAAGAGCGGTTATGGGCAAAAGCGGTGTACAGTAAAAAGCGCGGTATACAGGAGAAGAGATCGCGGTGTACAGGTTAAGAGAGAGCGGTGTACCGGTCAAGAGAGAGACTGCCGTGTCATTGCGCGCCCTTATATACCTTATGAGCCGCACGTGCCGGCAACAGCCAATCAGAATTGCGCCACAAGCAGCGCCCTCTGCGGGATTGCGACCGCAACTCGCAAGTCGAATGCTATAGATCATCCTTACCAAACACATTAAGAAAGACAAACCAAGGCCAGTGTTGGCCACACCAGATACTTTGAACCCTGGGGAAGGATATAAGCAACTTTTTATCAACATAACATGCTAGTCATTTAAAACAACTAGTAATTTATAAAGTTAGAGAGTCCAAACAAGAAATATTTTAAGTACATCTTTTATTAGTACTGCAAGCCTATCTGCAGTAGAAAATCCACTAGAGAAGAAATGTGCAATAGGTTGTTTTACTCTCTGCCTTATCCCAGTAATCATAAATACTAAGGCATATGCACCACTCAAGGGGGACTATCCTAGTGATGCATGGTCTTGGTATCCTTCAATCACATCATCCTTGGGATTATATTGAATGCAGTATTTTTTTCTTCTTTAGTCCACCTCCGACCAGTGACATTCTTTTTATAATTTCTTAATTGCCCTTGCAGTAATAGTGCAAATGTTAGAGAAATCTTGGCAGATAATTTTTTTATAGCCATGTCTTCACTGATTATTTGCAAAACTCTTCTGGATTTCATTTTCTTTATGAGATTACGCAGTTGGCAAATATTTTGCAAATATTTTCTGCACATTGCTTATAGCATTTTCTTCTTTTCTGTTTTCTCCTTCTGGAGTGGAGTTCCAGCAATAGACTCAATGTCTTCAACACTGGGAAGACTACATTTGTTGTCTCTAAAAGAAACTCTTTCTGAAGGACCAGCCTGAGGTTCTATAGACTATGCAGTCAACTCATATACACTCTGGAAGAAATAAATCTTAATTTATATACTTATATTGCAAATGATCAAGTTTATTATTATATTTAATCAATGTTGTCCTATTCATTATCCTGATCATCTTATCATATCAGTCCACTGTTAGACATAGGCTTCTCCCAGCTTGTGCCACAACACCCAGTCCTGCAATTTTCCGATCCAGCCTTATTCAATATAACTTTGGAATATTTATTTATTTATTTATTTATTTTAGATCCACCAGTGATAATTACATTAATACAATATTGGGTAAAAAGAAATACAGTGAAGCTTAATTCTAAATGCATTATCTTTTAAGGCAGATACAGCATGCAAATATTAGGAGGTTTATAAATCATTTATAACATTAATAACATTACATTTTTACTTACATCACATGGGGAGTTCTGAGTAGCTTCTTCTTAGACTCATCAGTAAAATCTGCATCATTATAATGCTTCCGACACAGCATTCTGTGTTCATTGTGTAACTTCATTTGTTATGAGAATGAAGATTCTCTGCTTTCTGGAAAAATGTATTTTGCCCATAATTCACAGCTGAAAATAAAAGGAACTAATATGTTAACAACAACAGCAAACATTACATACAAAATGATGGAAAGAATATTTATAAATCTGAAAATAGGTGCATATTTTTGTAAATTTTCTTCCATGAGTTATTTTAATATAATTGACGGGAAGAAATTGTTTTTAGTGATAATAGTCACTAGTTATAGCGTAAATTTTGAACTATTTAATACATCGATTTTTAACAAAATAACAAATCTATTTTCGATGTAGGTACAAGTTTAATGATACCTGAACTAGGTTCCTTATAGCTGGTTTAGGAAATCGAAACAATTTGGCTCAACTGTACAAACGATGACATCGAGTTAAGACTTCATATTTTTTTCACTAATAGATCTCGCTATAAGAAGCCTATATATAAAATGTGAGACTGTGGAAACGAATAGTTTTTCAAAAAAAAAATTTAAAGTTTCAACTTTTTATGTAATTTTATCACGTTTATACACGCACTTATAGATGTTTTTCACAAAGTTCGTAACAATATTCTATTCTCTGAGTTATTTTCAATCACTGTAGTAGTTAAATATTTATTTTAACACTTAAAATCACGACTTATTCGTATTTAACACAGAATTGATGAAAGATAGTAGAATGGTAATCACGCGTAATTTGTATGGGAACCACTGTCGCCACTCATCCCTTCTTGATATTTTTACTACACGCGCAAGTCAAATAAACACAAGCATTCGCACACATACGCAACCTTTAACGCAGCCCTGTAATTGGTCAACACATAGATAATTAGTGTTGCGTCTGTGTTGTGTAAAATAAATAAAATGACTAGTGGTTGAAAATAAAAAATGCTAACGATATTTTTGTCGATAATTTATGTCAGTGTATTAAAATAAATTTTATATAATATTTGTTATTTTACAGTTATTAAAAACACATTTTATAAACGAATTAGATTAGTTCAATTTAAAAATAAAATAAAACAATGTTTAACTTATAATAAATGTATTTTTAATGTTACATACGTGGTAAGTGAATTCTTAAGTTAGTTCTCTTTATCACACACATTTTACAATATGTTGGCGCGAAAATGAGAAAACACAATGAACAATCATATAAAAATAATAATGACTATTTAAATAAGATTTTCCAAAAAATATTTAATATACATATTCGACTCAGTTAGAATTTTTAAACGTAAACGTAAGAATATTTTTCGGTAATATATAAAATTGATTTTTCTTATTTCTAAAATAAACCTGTATATAAACTTTAAATTTGCCATAGAAAGCATTCAATCACATTATTATACAAAAATCATTGCCTTATCGATTATTTATGTCTTACAACAAAAGCCATCACTATTATAATATACAAAAGTGAATCATCGCAAAGCAAGCAATGAAAAGTGTGGGTTTCGCAGAGAACGCTATCCATTGCAGACAACGATCGCGCGTTGCTTTGATTATGCGCATGCATAGCGAGCAATGTATATTGTTTGTTTCAGCTTAATACAATAGTATCGTTTGTTTTGAATTTTGTAATCGTTGCTACATTTTTGAAATTAAAGAGATATTCATTATTATTTTTGACTTACCGATGAAAAGATATACCTCCTCGATCGATACTCGAAGTTTGACTTTTTGTCTTGCAATTAATAATAGCACAACACGGCATTATAAAACTATTTATCGCAGCTCCGTACCCGACGCACTCTAAACACGAACTACAAGCGGTGCACGCATGAATCGGTTCAAGTATGGTTGTTTAATCATAGTTGCGGCGACGCTGTCACGCCCACATTACCCTTCCAGCCTTTTTTACCTATTCCGTGGTATTTAACATCAATTTTATCAGTAAAACTGGTACTTCTTTATGTTAAATGTCAATGTCAGAATTAGCATTATTATGATAAATCGACGCCATTTTGACATGTAGTTTTAGTATCAGTTGCAATTTGTTCACCTCATAGTTGGTTTATAATAAAATTATAAAAGTAGTTTTATATACAAAATAGGTTTAGGTTTTTTTTTATTTCCACACAGAAAAGCTATATCTAAATTAGGTTTAGGTTATTTTTTGACAGAACCTTTTTTTATCTTCTAGGTTGGTTAGGTTAGGTTAGAACAGTTAAAACAACACGACTAGAACTTTTAGAATCAACGTTTTTCTTAATTCGTAGCCACTTTTTCAGGGATATATTGTTACACTTTAGTTTATTTAATGTAAACATAACCTCAAAATTTGAAATTTTCAAAATTAAATAGCTCGAAAACTATAAGTTTCCACAGTTTTTCCTTAAAAAAGGGGGGGTCCTCTCACCCCTCCCCTTCCCCTCCACCCTTTTCCCCCCTTAAATCGATGTCATTGATTGTACAGTTGAACCAACAATTTAATGTCATCCTCGGCTGGTGAGCACTCACACTTGAAACATTTCCTTTTGTTTTCTTTATCCGCCATTGTTTAAGAGTCTTATCTCAAACAGCAGATACTGATACACAGAATAGTCACTTTCTCAAAATCAAGACAATCACTGCACTTTTTAACACTCTAACGGAGGAACAGAAGCTCAATTCGACGTTTTAGGAGAAATTAAAAATGCAAAGACGTAATAATATCAACACCATGCACGAATGACATGACATCAATGGCCGGTAACTTAAAATAAATCAAAATGGCTCCTTTGGTGCTGCTATACAAAATATCTATAATATTTTTTCCAATAGCAACATTTTACACACACATTCACACTGTATATATGTGAATCACACATTCATCCAAAAATTCAGCCCCCGTAGGTATTTATTTCGCTCCATACAAAGTTGACAGGGTCTGCTTGAAATCAGCTATTAGCATTTAGTGATTGCCGCAGTATCTACTCAACCCATTTTATACAGAAATCAAGAATTATCACACTTACACTATGACATATGAGTAATGACCAAAGACTAAAGAGAAAAAAAATGACATTGTCAAGTCACAAGTATCAAACTGTCAACTGACAAGCTGTTTAGTTGTCATTCATTGGTCTATGGCTTGTTGTTCCTTGTCTCTGGTCTATGGCATGAATGACATACGAGTGGCTCACCAAAGGCCTCCCAATTTTTTTTTTCTAATTTTTAAATTTTTATTTTCACATATCGTTTGTTCTTGATTGTTTGCTATAAATAATTGTTTCTTCGTCAATTGTTTATTTATAATTAAATAAACAAACATCTACCCTTAAAATAGCCCCCTCAATCGATATATATAATTTTTATTGTTATATAATAGGCGTCTTTAAATATTCATTAGTGTTTGTTCTTTTATAAAATACGTTTGTTTTATCGCTAAAGTACCTATTTTTTGTATACTTAATGAACAATTTTCATTTGGCCCCCAGGATTATATTTTTCTAAGTTTTTAATTTTTATTTTCACACACCGTTTGTTCTTGATTATCCGCCCAGGCAAGGGGCATATCATCTTAGTCCTCATAGTGATAACGTACCAGCGGTTCTGCAGTTTTGTTACATAAAACTTAAGTGCATGAACCGTAGGTGTTATGGGCGACAGGTATCGCTTTCCATCAAGTGGACTGTCTGTTCGTTTATCACTGAGTACCATAAAAAAAAGTAACCTCAAAATATCCCAATCAATCGAAATTTATATTTTTTTTTTGTTACTAGTAGTCTTTAAATATTAATTAGTGTTTGTTCTTTTATAAAATACGTCTATCGTCAAAGTGCCTATTTTTAGTATACTTAATTAACAATAATTGTCGTTATAGCACGAACTAACAAAATACTAAATAGCAAATGCTTGACATTCAATCATAAACTTTCGTATGAAAAGCAAAACGTAATATTCGACGGGAATATTTCAGTAGGAAGGTATTTGAATTCGGTAAGAATGAAATATTTTTATGTTTAATCAAAATATATTTTAATAAATATTTATTACATAACTGAAATAAAAATAAGCAGTATTTTTAGTAAACAATAATTTTATTTTAATAAAAATATATTTATTTATTATCTTTCAACTCAGACCTTGTAACGATAACGATAAAGAGCAAAGGTACCAAGCAAAGAGTGCAGTTCTTAAATTCATATAGTAATTTAAACATATCTTGTTTTGTGTACTTTATTTCATTTATTTACAGAATAATTTATCCAATAAGCAAAGGCTGTAATTTCCCAGACTCGTATAAATTTTTGACATCAGATCCACCGCCAATGCAGTTGCCATTGATAAATACTTGAGGTACCTTAAAAAATAAAAATTAAGTGTACAGTTATCAAAATATAATTTATAATAATAATTTAACTTGCAATGTAATTTTATTTAACTTGCAATGTTCGTATGTTTGTTCGGGTCAAACCTTGCAACTGAATTTTAAAGCATATATCCTCAACTGATTTATCTGAAATTTTGTATACACGTTTAATTAGGATAACAATGCATGATTAGTTATGTGACGTCATTCTAAATCCAATCTGGCGGCCTCTCGAAGATGGCGGATTATGTTATGATATCAAACGAAAGTTTCCTGAGAAGAATACGAATAAAATGACGCCCGAGTTCAGCTTTTCGGGGAGATGGTGTACTACTGCCCGCCTAAATGGTAAGACTAGCGGGGTTGTGTCTTAGTTTATCGATCTTTACCCTGGGCAAATTCAAGAAATCAAAATGGCGGAAAACAAGATGGCCGCCTTACCAATTTTAAGAACTAGACCACTAAATTAAGAGGCAGACGACCATGCAATAATGACGCATTAAATGAAATCAACAGACTTAAAAACATGTCCAGCGATAACTAAAAAATAAATGTAAAGTAAAAAAACACTTTTAAAATAATGTTTTTATTTAAATGCTCTAAAAAAGAAATAAACTTTAAATTAAATGAAACCCATCAATTTATTACATTACACAATTTATATGATGTAAACACTTGTCGCGAGATTTACCTACTTTATAATGAAAAAAAAAACGATCAAGTGTGAGTTGAATTCACACACGAAGGGTTCCGTCGTACATGTACTTTCTATTAATATGACTTTTACTCTATGTATGTAGTATATTAACTTTGATGATCGATTACGAACGTTAAAAAAATGTTTCTTGTATTTTTATTTTATTTATTTTTATTACTAGAGACTCACCCAGTATGTTTCTATTGACGCTATAACAACAAATCCATACTAATATTATAAATGCGAAAGTAACGCTGTTTGTTTGTTACTTTTTCACGACTAAATGGTTGAACCGATTTAGATGAAAATTGGTATGGAGATAGTTTAAGTCCATGGGACATAAAATAGTTTTTATCTCGAAAATTACTCCTTATGACATTTGTATCGGGAATCAATCATTTCTCTATTAAGGAATATAAAAATTACTTATGTATATGTACATAGTCTATCTATTCAATACTAACCGTCCAAACGTACCCAGGGATGAGCCCGAGCAGAGCGAGGGTGAGTCGTTAGTATATTATACCATTTACCAGATAATAATAACGGTTACTATGGAAACCTAATGCAACATATTTAGTACGGTTCACTTTTCTGACGTGGTATCCATGTTTCCGTGTGATGTTAAAGACGTTTCACGTTAAAAGTTATTCCTAGGTGTGATATCTTAATGATGGGAGTAGGTAACGAAAGTTATAAATGTTTGCATACTTCACTTTGTACCTACAATGTTAATGTAAGATTTATTTATCATGTTAATTCTACCATACAGTTGTGGTCAGCACATAAATGATAATTTTATTTATAATTGTAATTTAAACCTAATTATATATTGTGAGAAATATAATGTAAATATGCTTATATTTGTGACAAATTGATTTTGATTGAGTAAATACCTATTGCACCATGTATTGTAAATATAATATGAAATATTAGTCATACTGATAAATAGAACAATTAATGAACTTTAGAATCAGCAAAAATATGGATAACTTTATGGATTCTCCATTATCTCTATACTAATGAATAAGATGGGTTTTTTAATTACCTTTTATTATCAGTTCAATGAAGATAGGGCAAATTTATCTAAATATTCTTTATGACTGTAATAACAATAAGTCTTTGCTTACAGCACTAATTATACCTATATTTAGATAGTATTAATATAAATATTGTATTTTCTGAAAAAAAAAAACTACCTACAGACTACAATCATTAAAAAAAAGCAAGTGCTAATCTGACTCATATGTGAGAGTTATGTTACAAACATTTTACAATATGTTTCGACATACATAATTCATTTTATTAAAAATAAAATAAAATATTTACCATCTACAACATAAATTTTATCAACATTTTAGAAGCATAAAACTCAACCGCTATTTGATTATAAATATGATATAAATATGCTATGATATAAAAAAAGTCTCTTAGAAACATGTATTTCAATTTTAAAAACTTATTCAGACCCACAAACTTATGTTGATATTTTTAATCCTTCAGTTACATGAAAGAGTAATGGTTTTGTTTGAAATATTAAATGGGATGTTTGAATGCTTGGACTGGCAACAAGCTCTTGCTGAAGTGCCATTGGATGGAAATGTGGTGTGTGGTTCAGAGAATGGCTTAGCTACCATGGACCATCTGCCATCACTACAACAAACCGTATATCCCTTAGAATTTGACAGAAATGACTATGGCATTGGCGAGGGGGAAAACTGCGCATATGGATGTCAATAGAGTCGAAACTAAAATAATGTTTTCCTTCTTATTGGTAGGTTCAGGTTTGCTATCAGACATCGAAATAGACTGCAAAAATTAAGAGCAATTGAAGGGCAGAGGGTTACGCTCTGGGCATTGGCAAGGCTGGTTGGATTGATAAAATATAACGGAGTCGTCAGTTACGCTAAAATAAAGGATGTTAGCAATTTGCCAAAGCTGAAGCACCTGCTAATAACCAGTCATACCAAGAGCCACACTACAGCCACCCTTATATATTTTACCAGGCAAGTCTGAAAATCGAGCATAAGTATATATAACAAAACAAAATGATAAATATGTCAAGATGTTTCATGCATAGAGATAGCTAATGGAACATAAGTGATTAAGCCACTTTCTTAACACCTCCTTGCTAAATTCTTAGAAATTAATTGTTAACTGGACCATGAGTGGCTCAGCGGTTGTTGACAGGTTAAATATTGGAATAAAATGCAAATGGACTGTTGCGACATTCGTAACAGGTTGTGGCTTATGCAGATGGCACTACTGTAATAGCTCTATGGATTTTTGTCCTCTTTGTCTCTTCCAGTTTATATTCACCATAAACAATAGAATAAAAAAGATTTGAGTATAAAAAATAGTAAGTATAGTTAAATTACTACATACTGTCCTGAAACCAGTAATTTCAGCTAGGTTGTCCTGAATAGCAGCCCCATCATTGCGCTCATCAAGCTCATAAACTTTTATTGGCTGTTTAACTTTCTCAAAAACCTGGAATATAATGACTATTATGTTTTTTATTTATTTACTGGAGAAAATGTAAAGTAAATCAGAAAAGATATTGTAGAACTGCTCTGTAAGGGAAAAAAATGTTGATTATCAAACAAATATAATGTGTGACAATTTTAAGTTTTAATTTTGTTAAATTCCAATATTGGAAGTGATGTTATTTTGCAAATTTGATCTTATTCTCTTATTTCAAATTCAGTAAGTAATACTTTCTTAGATTTACGTGAATATTTAAAATTTTATATATAACTATCTTTTCGGATTATTTCGCAGATTTATTTTGATTTTTGGGTCTCGATGTTTTGAATGCTTTACAGCAATCATGGTTACAGTCTCTCCTGTAAGGTTTTAGATGTCTCAAAGGCGTTATATACTTGTTACAGACAGTACATACCCACAGTTTAAAAAAGTGATTTGAAAAATTCAAAAATGGCACCAAAGTACCTTACAATGTTTGTGAATTTTAATTCTAAACATTTTCATCAGTAACCCTGTTGAAAAACTCCAATAGGATCCCATCAAAATCCCTTTTGATGGGATCCTATTGGAGTTTTTAACAGGGAAGTCATTTACCTGTATTTTTTTGTTGAGTAATGATCCCTACACAAGCATTCAAAAGTCATTTTGAAGAGAATTTACCTTTTGTTTTTTTTTTTTATTAAAGTTTTATGATATTACAAACAAATTTTATTCTTAGCTAAATTCCATAACCTTAAACTTGCATTTAAGTACTATACTTACGTCTTTTGCCAATTTGCAATAAGGACAGTAGGATTTTGAAAACACAACTACTTTTTCTTGAGAAATAGCTTCCTTGATAAACTGTTGAACTTCTGCAGAGCCTGCCATTTTTGATGCAGCTTTACTTGAAAACGATCCCATTAAAACTTGAATTTTGACACATATTGAATATTCTGATGACATTGACAATCTATTGACAGCTTTTCTTTTGTACAGATATTTCAAGTCAATTCTTCTCCAATCTATAATTATATTGGTGAATAAGTAATCTATATTCAACGGATACATTAAAAAAAACGTGTGTGTGTGCTTATATACGCACGAAAAAAGTTACACTTGTTTACAACAAAAATAGCTAAAGATTTCATCCAATATGTCACAACTTTCTGTTTGTAAAAGTGATGCAGCTAGCTTCATCATGTCGCTTTCAACTAATTCATCATGTCACTTTTTGGCTTTCGGTGTGCACGCGCATCGGTAAAATTTGGCTCACCAAACTTGGCCCCCCCAGAATTTTTTTTTTCTAATTTTTTAATTTTTATTTTTACATATCGTGTGTGTTACAAATCATATTTCTAAACACATCTTTTATTAAATAGAATCGTATTAATAGTGCTGTAGGCATCAATCGGCTATTTAATTCGTTATTTATATTTACTAAATTGCTATATTTAATTAATACTAAATTATATTTCAAATATCTTAAAATAGATTAGCGTTTTGTTTCCGAACGGGTTTTGTATTATCTTTCCAAATCACTCGTGTGTTTTATTATTTTGTAAAAATAATTACTATTTGTTACAGTTATAAATTATTTGCATAATTACATATCCAATATTTAATTAATGTTAAACTTATATTCAATATTTAATAATATAACAGAATGTATTATTTCTAATAAGTTGCTTTTTGATCATTCTGGCGTGAGTGCGGGTACTTGTATTTAAAGCCGTGTAATGGTGAAATGAGGGTTGAGTTGAATTCAGGCGGTGATAATAACGTTTTGCTATAACGATCCATAAGTGCTGTTCGCCACCTTCGTCTTGCTGTCTCGCTGCGCGTTTCATGTGTTCGTCGTTTGTTCTTGATTGTTCGCTATAAATAATTGTTTGTTCGTCAATTGTTTATTTATAATTGAATAAACAAAAATGTACCCTCAAAATAGCCCTCTCAATCGAAATATATATTTTTTATTGTTACTAGGTGTCTTTAAATATTCATTAGAGTTTGTTCTTTTATAAAATACGTTTATTCTATCGTCAAAGTGCTTATTTTTTGTTTAATTAACAATTTTCATTTGGCCCCCAGGATTAATATTTTTCTAAATTTTTAATTTTTATCTTCACACATCGTTTGTTCGTCGTTTGTTCTTGATTATCCGCTATAAATAATTGTTTGTCCGTAAATTGTTTATTTAAAAATAAATAATTAATCAATCGAAATTTATATTTTTTCTTGTTACTAGGTGTCTTTAAACATTCATTAGTGTTTGTTCTTTTATAAAATATGTTTGTTCTGTCGTAAAAGTTTTTTGATTAAATAAAATTGTTTAAGTCGCTCAAAAAAAACATCATGTAAGAAATTTGAATATTATGCAATCTATATATTTTTAATTCTATAACTTTAAAAGATAGTAAAAGCGATTAAAAAAGTATCCATTATTTTGTTTTATTTTACGTAGTTCATTACCTATTATTTTCTTACATTACAGGCTATTTATTTATCGCTCGAGAGTTGCAGGCACACCGGTATGTCAGTTAAGTTAACAATTAATTTCTTAGAAGATAACCAGGGGTGCTAAAAATACGTTTGTTCTATCGTCAAAGTGCCTATTTTTTGTTTTAATAAAATTGTTTATTTAGCTCAATTATTATTCAGATAGGTACCTACTTGTGTTGCGCATGCACGCATATAAGGCGGTTCTTTTGAAAATCATAGCGACATCGAGAACATTTAAAAAAGTTACCCATTTAGATAAATTTTATTAGTGCATGCATGTAAACTTTTCGCGCAGTTGAAGTAGAACTCCCTCGGCGCTGTGGCAGATTCCGCAATTAAATTAAAAGAAATCAAAATATTAATATAATAAATAATAATTTTATAAGTAATAAATATTCATTTTTATAAGTTATAATTATTATAAAATTATTAACAATAAATACATATTTTGCAATGACATCTTCTATGAAAATCACAGAAATTGTACTATAATCAAATAAAAATATTCAGAAAATTAAAAAAAAACTTTATGTAAGTAATCCTGTTATATAATATAGGTAATCATTTTTTTATCACATAATTTTACATCAATTGTAAAAAATAAACAAATATTGAAGTATTTATTTGTTGACAATGCAGAAACTAAATCTAAGTTGATGCAACTTAATTTGCATATATATATGTATATATATGTGCTTTGATTTGCATATATATGTGTGCTTTGATTTGTATTGGCTGGCACCGACTTCGAAAAAATCTGATTCAGTATCTATTCTAAATGAAAACCCCCGTTTAGTTATTTTTTACTTTTCAGTGCCTGGAAGTCGGTTTTTTTAAGTTTTTATTTTTCCATTTTTAATGTAGACGTATCATCAATACAAATTAATCAAGCCCAAACACCAGTAATTGCTGTAAATCGTTGAAGAGTTCCCTCGACTATCTTTCGGGTCCATCATCAGATCGATTCCAGACCTTCATTAAATAGTAGTGCTTTAAAATACCTAATGAAAATGTTATCAAACGCACTAGTCGCCGCTACAATTTTCGAAAGTTCCCCTCGATTTCTCTAGGATCCCATTATCAGATCCTGGTTTCCTTATCATGGGACCACTCTTGGGATATCTCCTTTCCAACAAAAAAAGAATTATCAAAATCGGTTCATAAACGACGAAAAAATCCGCGAACATATATACGGTCGAATTGAGAACCTCCTCTTTTTTTTGGATGTCGGTTAAAAATTAATACAAAATATTTGTATTGTTTTATTTTTTATTTTAAGGGTAAATACCACTATCTGTGCATCAATTATACAGTTTCCTTAATTCCTATTTATGGATGAAATTAACAAATAAGAAAGGATTGTGTTGACTCCAACACATACTTCAACTACCCAATATAATATTAGGTACTTAGAAATACTACTATCTTTTACGTTCGTTGTCAAGATAGTTATTATTATATAAAAATCAAGTAATATATGTAGATCCGCTATGAAACGGACATTTAACTTTGGAGTATTATTACATTATGTTCTGAAAAACTTAGAAACTTGTTAACTGTCCTTAAGAAATTCATAGGTAGTATACTATTAGTAATACACAATATTTTAAGAGAAAGAAATTTATTTAACGAAATATAATGATTTTTTTTTTCAACTCACTAATGTCTGTTTCATGACGCAGGAAGCATTGTAACGGACAGTGAGTGCCATGAAACGCACAGAAACCAATGCAATACTTTGTGCCACATAAATACGCAAGATTTCATAAATTCTTTGCTTTTACACAATAACTCTTATTTAAACAAGTCAAACACTTTGGTACAAAACAAACTAAGATCAAAAAATTAAACAATTACAAAAAAAACAACATAAAATAATTAAACACTTAACTTCTTAATAAACATGAGAGCTTGGCTTAATTTGGTACAATATAATTAGGTATCAAAAATATTTCTTAATGAATATTAGGACTAACAAATCACAAACTGTTTCCTTATATCCTACAATTTATACTTATACATTAAAAATAATCACTCTTCCCGTTACCTATTGGACTTTTTCCACAGCAAACTCTACTGCAGCTATCTATGGACGAAATCTCTTCTTTGGCACTATCTGATATATAAACAAAGCTAATTTTAAGAGACCAATACTTTCTTAGATTTACGCGAATATTTGAAATTTTAAATAGAACTATCTTTTCGGAATATTTCGTGGATTAATTTTGATTTTTGGTTTCCGACGTTTCGAATGCTTTAGGGCAATTAATATTTTAACTTTAAATAATATTAATATTTTTAATTTTTAATTTTTCTTTAGGGTTAAACGTAATATAGTAATAGCAACACTAAATAAAATTAATAATTAATAAATAATTTAAAAAAATTGTAATATTTATAATAATATTAGCTAAAATTAAATAAATAATATTGCTATATTTAATTATAATACTTTTTATTATTTTTTTAAATATTTAGAATTAAAATCAACTAATATTGTAAGGTACTTTGGTGCCATGTTTGTTTTGTTTTTTTTGTAAAATTGTGGGTAGGCACTGTCTGTAACATTAGTCTCTCCCGTGACCATGATTTCTGTAAAGCATTCGAAACACCAGGAACCAATCCGAATCCGAAAAGATAGTTTTATTTAAGAGTCTAGGAATATATTGTATACTTAATACAGGAGTAATGAAACAGACAGGTACAGTCGCATTGAAACGGACGTCCGATTCAATGCGTCTATGCCTGTCCGTTTCATTGCGCATCTAACCCCAACAACATTACTAAGCAAAGTAAAAATAATAAGTATTGTTAAAATTATAATTCACCGTTCCTTGTATTTTTGAGAATTTGTCACAACAAACACGACCATAACAAATTTATATTTTACTAGTTCGCAAATATACGATATTTTTTACAAAAATCAAGTGCTTTAATAAAGGCGAAAAAGTTAACTAAAATAGTAGCTGCCGGAAGCTGTCATTATTGTGGGTTTGTCTATGTTCATCAGTGCTACCAAAGACCAAATGACATGAATATAAAATATTTTTGTTCAAAAGTCAAAACTTAAGATATCGATAGTGTCCGTTTTATAACGCGTCCGTTTCATTGCGTTTTTCCCCTATATTATTTCGTAACTAGTTGAATATAATTGATAAATAGCTATATCGACTGAGTGTATTTTATTCCTCCCGATTTTTTATTTATTATTATTGATGATAAAAATACATAAAATTATTAACAGTATATTTGACATCAGTTTATTTATTGCTAGTGAGCATCAACCATTTCGTAGAAACCACCATAGTGTACCTCATACCTATATAAAAATGCCTTATTTAACACTCCGGCAAATTAACATAACTCTTTACACAAACTAAACGTTACGGAAAAAGGACAACTATATAATAAAAAAAACACTTTTATAATATTAAAAAAATTTCAATAGTTTTAATATTTAGCAATAGAGCAAATTTTAGGTTTACATTGGTAAGAACTAAGAAGTGAATTGATGTACGATAGCAAACGGTACAGTCTAGTATGCACCGTTAGTTAATTACAGGAGCTAAAGAGTTATTACACGCGGCTCGCCAAATGTTTAAAGGATCCAGGAAATTATCTCACTTACGTAGTAATGTACTTACTACACAGTATGTAAACAGTTTCCATTCAAAAAATTTTTAATTAAAATACTTGTATAATATAACATTGCGTTTGTAAGCTATGCTATTTATTTATTTTATATTATTTCAAATGTGCCCAGATATTAACATAATACAATTTATCCAATTTATTATGGATTCCAATTCATCGTCGTCATTTTCAGTATGATCTTTTTGTAAGATTTTCCTTTATAGCTCGATTCTTGTTATCTTTTCTTGTTGGTTCATATGATGTGGTTGGTTTCTTTGTCTAATATAATATCTATGGTTATACTTTCTTTCACATTACATTTCATTTTTATAACATATTGTGCCTGATATGTGATTCCATAACAGCCTGAATTTTAATAAGTGCCCTTTTCAGGCAGGTAGGAGGAGAAAAGCTATATTTGTCTTCTATTGCGTCAATTATACAATGTTGCTTAAGGAGATGCTGAAAGATGTGGCCTGGTAAGAAAAAGCTCTTAGTCTCTCTAAGAAATAGGGTCTAGCATGCTGTAAATAGCCCCGGAATAGTTAGAACGAGCACATTTACCTATAGGTATGTTTTTATATGAGAATCTCAAAATAATAAATACAATATTTATTATTAAAGGTTGCATGGTTGGATTTAAAAGATTGTCAAAGCAAATTTTATAACAAAGACTACGCACTATTTAAAAGCAGATTTTCTTTTTTCTAACAAAGCGAATATGTTTTGTGTCACGTGTATATTAACACTTTCTCGTATTATATTTAATCATAAAACTTCTTTATACTAAAATGAATTGAGTTGTATTAAAAAAACTGTTTCGGCCAATTTTCCAATTTAAAGATACGAGTGCGTTAAATTCTATCAATTTCGACGACCGAATTTCGAATTTTCGAGACCTCGTATGGATTAATAAACATACGTATAAGATACGTGCTAAATAAAGTTTATAATAAAGAACTTAAGCACAAGAAGAAGAACATATTACGTATAATAACATATCTATAATTTTATATACCTACTAATATTGTAAAGAGGTAGAGTTTGTTTGTTTGTTTCTTTGTTTGTTTGTTTATTCGTTCGAATGATGGACGAACGTCCATCCTTCCGTCCGTCCGTAGTCCATTTAGTTGGGAAGTCTATAGGCCGTCATGCTACTACCTGAAGGGCTGGAGCAGTAATCTGTACTAATATTATGAAGCTGAAGAGTTTGGTTGTTTCTTTGTTTGTTTGTTTGGTTGAACGCGCTAATCTCAGGAAGTACTAATCCAATTTGAAAAATTCTTTTTGCATTCGATAGCCCGTTAACTGAGGAAGGCTATAGGCTATATATCATCCCGGAAAAATGTACGGTTCCCGTGGGATAGATTTGTTTTTTGTCTAGAGACGAACCCGAAGCGAAGCGAGGGTGAATCGCTAGTATAATATAGTCTATCTATTCCATACTAACCGTTAAAACATACCTATGGACTAACCCGAGTGAAGCGAGGGTGAGCCGCTAGTTAATGAATTACATAAATATTCGTAACATCAAGTTGCATAAATTTTTAAATGAATATTTTTACTATACACAGATTGGTTTCTTAATAGTTAACTTGACGAAAATAGTGTACTTGACGACATGTTTGACTCAGTTTGTAGTGACCCTACTTGCTATGCCAGCGGTTGCGGGTTCGAGGCCCGCTGGGGCCTCATTCATTTGTGTGATGAACACGAATGTTTATACTCCAGTCTTGGGTGTTTATATTTATAAATGTATATATTTAAAGTTATATTTGTGTAGTGTATCAACTATCTATTACACAAGCCTCATAGCTTATCATGGAACCAGATGGTGTTGTGTGTTAATGTCCCAACATATTTATTTACTTTACCCTTATGGGTAGAGGTTAGTTGTTCGTAAAATGTGTATGGGTTACCCTTTAGATATTTTGCATTTATTAAATATATTTGAATACTTTTATAATGGAATATCTCGTTCAAAAATGTACTCGGTCAAAAATGTACCAAGTTATCCTTAATTTATTAGTTGCTAAGAAAACCTTCAATTATTTTTAATTATACGTAAAAGACGAACGGGTTTTAACGACAGATAGTCACCGTCAGTAGCTACCATCGACTCGAAAACATTTAGAAAAATGTTTATAGAAAATATACCTAGTAATTGAAGAGTCAGCTGAAGGAGAGAGAGAAAAGTCAGCTGTGGTTTTACAATAAGCTATTTAAAACCTAAAGTATGTTTGAAAGTCAAGTTGAATCTTACTACATATTTTATAACACATTATAAGTTATTATCCATTGTTAAGACTGCATATGGTCGGCACGCCACACCTGTTCATTTATAACTACATAGGTACTATGCCTATTTACTTCGTCAATATTTTCTACAAAATATTGCAAAAGTATCTACAATTCCTATTTACAAAATTATATTTATAATCGTAAAGACACGTCGAGCCCGTTAAATTTTAACAAGTTACAAATAATTACTCTTTATCTCTACTTACCTACATACGAGTATGTAAATAGATTTATTTCATTTTCTCCAACGGATTGGTGAATTCATGACTTAAAATTATTCTTAAGTCTCGTCTATATTATTCTACGGTTTTTTTTTCAATATGTATTTTATTTTTGACATGCCTTGTATGTACATCTATACATATAATAAAATTGTAACTGAGCCGAATCTGTACATTAAATATTTTTTGGAAAATCTTATTGAGATTGATGATTGAAGATTTGACTTCTGTATGGATAATAAAGTCTATTTATTATCGATACAGAAGTCAAATCTATAGTTTTTAGAATTTTTGTCTGTCTGTCTATCTGTCTGTTACCGCAATATGGGAAAACCACTGGACAGATTTTGATGAAATTCGGTATGATGATAGCGGGTTATCCGGGTCAACATATACGATACTTTTTACTGCGGTAAAATATCTCATCTCTGAACTATATATACTACATTTACCTATATGTGTTTTATTTATCGATAGAATATGACTTTTATTGAATCATACCTTGCTGAAACCTCATACTGTGTATTTACCTTATATTTGACCATTTTTTATCTCTTGTTTTCAATCTACTTTAGAGTAAGCACTTATAATCATGGCAATTTAGACGCTTGTATGTATTGTTTTACGTTGAGTATACATTTGTCAGCAAAAAATATTATGACTAATCTAAGCAGTTCCAACGCGAAGGTTTTATTATAATAAGATTTTTTTTCTCTTACTCACAAATCACAATAACAAAATACTTTTCATCGGGTTAGCATATGTTTGGAAGATGATCCTAACCGGCAATATGTGTATAACAGAACAATGATAGCCTAAACTAAACAACTATTAAAACTATTTGTCTTTTTGCATCTGTTTAACTCCGGAATATCCGAGCTGATTTTACCAGCATTTTCATTGACAGATTCATGAAGAAGACAACCCTTCATTTCATCCCGAAAAAGATAAATGTTCTTCGTGAAATCAAAGATACTAGAAGAACGGCTTGAATAGTTAAAGGGTTTTACTTGTATATTACTCACTTTACAGCCCTAACGTAATAAAGGTTAGGCGAAGTACCAAAACATTTCAAGGTATTTTTTAAGGTTTCAACACTTGCCTTTCTATCAACAAGATTAGCGTAGTTATCAGTTATCGAGACAAGCCCGTGCTCGGGAATATCTTCCAAAATAAGAAAAATCCTATATCAAATATTATCACTGATAAAGTATCTTGTTTGGTGACGCGAGATATAATAAAAACGTGTGAACTAATTTTACTACAAGTCTTAAAACAAATCTCTCGTGTCTATTGGTTTTATAATTTAAATGGGTTAGTAAGGTATGTCAGTTAGACTATTTATTTTTTATTTTTACTAGTTAGATATTACTATATTTATCTATACATACCTATAATAAAATTCTAACGCAGTCAAAGTACATTAAATATTTTATGGAAAATTTTATTGAAATACTCATTATTATCGATACAGAGGCCGAATCTATAGTTTTTAGAATTTTTGTCTGTCTGTCTGTCTGTCTGTCTGTCTGGGAACGCATTACGAGAAAACTGGCTGGTTATCCAAGTCAACATATAGCTACGAGAAAGAAATACTATAAGATTTAGATAAAGCCATAAAGTGCAGCTAAAAACGCTAACGCAGTCACAGGATATAGCTAAAATCATATTTTCCATGACTTTAGCAATTATTCCTCATTGAAGAATAATGAAAGTATTTAAACGGATTAAGGCTAGGTCACGGATTACCTGTTAATTAAGCGAACACTCGCGACTTTTGTACTTTTATATATTACGTTATTTCAGACAGACTGTCTATATCTGGGATATAGAAAGAAGTAGATGTCACATTATTATTTCCTTTTTTCAATTATAAAAATCGATACGCAATGTAAAACTTTACCTCGTTAATAGAACTAGTGTATTTTGATTATGTTCTCCACAGAATTACAAGTCATATATGAACTTTTAAATTACTCAATGCGACATAGTCATTACTTTAGTTTTTTATGATCAATCCCATTGTTAGCTATACAGATAAATAAAATTGGAGTGTCTGTTTGTAATATTAAAATAACCGCTTTTTAATAAATGCATATGGATGTATACACGGTACACATACCAAAACAACATTTTTTACAATTTTTGTCTGTCTGTCTGCCTGTCTGTCTGTCTGTCTGTTTGTTCCGGCTAATCTCTGAAACGGCAGGACGGATTTTGATGGGTCTTTCACTGGCAGATAGCTGCTGTTATAAGGAGTAACTTAGGCTACTTTTATTTTAGAAAAAGAATCAGGGTTCCGCGAAAAAAAATTAAAATCCATGAAATTATGAACAAAATCCGCGTACGGCGTACGTACGTAACGTATATCGCTATATAATATAAATGAATATCTTAGGAGTAGCAAGCTACTATTAATGTATAAACATAACCGTGAAAACGTACCTAGGGACGAACGCGAGCGAAGCGAGCGTGAGTCGCTAGTCTCAATAATAAACTTAAATATATTCCTTTCCGCATCACCACGTGGGAGTGGTTTTGTGCATTCTTTGTAAATGAATGGTGAATCACTTCTTTTAAGAATCGATTTATCTTATCGAAAATGGACAAAGCATCGCAGCATTTGAGTTGTTACATTAACTTTGTCTTGTTTTGGAATGTTCCGATGACTTAAAACTTAAACGATGTCAAACAAACACAAAATTAATCCTAGATGAACTTGTATTGCAATATATCTACATATTATCATTTGTATTTGTGTGTAGGTATATTTATTACTCCTTCACGTTGAAACTGCTGGACAATTTTGGATGAAATTTAGTATACCGATAGATTATGACCTGGAGTATCACGTAACCTCTAGACACTTAGGGATGCACTACGACTTAGGGATGACCTCTAGTAAATGACAAAATATAAATAAAACAATAGAGAAATGTCATAATATTTTTGACCACGTTAAAACCCTAAGCTTTTCAGGTTTATTTATATTACATACTAGCAGAACCCGCGGTTTAACCCGCGTTCAGACTACAAAAAAATTTTTTTGCTTTATGTTATAACTAATATTATATAAAGCTCCACTACCGCAACTTTTTGCACATTTTTCTACTCCATCTTTTCAAAGTTAGAAGGAGAGAGTACAATGATACAACTCGTATACCTACCAAAAATACTGTCTTTTTAGCCAATCTTCTTTGACTGTCTTATCGCCAATCTTCTTTGATTGTCTTCTTCGCCAATCTTCTTCGCCTGTCTTCTTCGTCCGACGTCTTCTCTTCTCTTCCGTTCTATTACGTTCCATTGTATTTGACGGTGACGGTCCGGTCACGGTCCGGTCACAGTCCGGTGACGGTCCGGTCACGCTCCGGTCACGCTCCGGACCGTAACCGGATCGTGACCGGACCGTAACCGGACCGTGACCGGACCGTAACCGGAGCGTGACCGGACCGTAACCGGACCGTGACCGGACCGTGACCGGACCGTGACCGGAACGTGACCGGACCGTGACCGGACCGTGACCGGAACGTGACCGGACCGTGACCGGACGGTGACCGGAGCGTGACTGGACCGTAACCGGACCGTGACCGGACCGTGACCGGACCGTGACCGTAGCGTGACCGGACCGTAACCGGAGCGTGACCGGAGCGTGACCGTAGCGTGACCGGAGCGTGACCGGAGCGTGACCGGACCGTGACCGGACCGTAACCGGAGCGTGACCGGACCGTGACCGGAGCGTGACCGGACCGTAACAGGACCGTAACCGGAGCGTGACCGGACCGTAACCGGACCGTGACCGGAGCGTGACCGGACCGTAACAGGACCGTAACCGGACCGTGACCGGAGCGTGACCGGAGCGTGACCGGACCGTGACCGGACCGTAACCGGAGCGTGACCGGACCGTGACCGGACCGTAACCGGAACGTGACCGGACCGTAACCGGAACGTGACCGGACCGTAACAGGACCGTGACCGGACCGTAACCGGACCGTGACCGGAGCGTGACCGGACCGTAACCGGACCGTGACCGGACCGTGACCGGAACGTGACCGGACCGTAACAGGACCGTGACCGGACCGTAACCGGACCGTGACCGGAGCGTGACCGGACCGTAACAGGACCGTAACCGGACCGTGACCGGAGCGTGACCGGACCGTAACCGGACCGTGACCGGACCGTGACCGGAACGTGACCGGAGCGTGACCGGAGCGTGACCGGAGCGTGACCGGACCGTAACCGGAGCGTGACCGGATCGTAACCGGACCGTGACCGGACCGTAACCGGAGCGTGACTGGACCGTAACCGGACCGTGACCGGACCGTGACCGGACCGTGACCGGAACGTGACCGGACCGTGACCGTAGCGTGACCGGACCGTAACCGGAGCGTGACCGGAGCGTGACCGGAGCGTGACCGGACCGTAACAGGAACGTGACCGGAACGTGACCGGAGCGTGACCGGACCGTGACCGGAACGTGACCGGAACGTACTGTTATATCTATTTTATGTAAGGGAAATTGCAAGAGGCGCTGCATAGTCAGCACAATTACATTAATAGAGTTACACCTTTTGTTTCTTTAGTTAGTTCGATTCCAACCGCGTTCGGCGACACTTGCCCATAATTAAATTGTAATTAATTGTAATAAATAAAAAATCATTTTTTAAAAAGGGCTTTAATTAAAATCCCCTAACAAAATTTGGTGGCAGCGTATAGGGATAATTATTATCCTCGGTCGTCTCCGTCATAATTTTCAATTTCGAGCAGTGTCGTCGATTTCGCCGAACTCATCTCTGTATCCTGAAATTTTACAAGAACTCTGTGTCGTGAATAAGGATAAGAACTCTGTGTCGTGAATAAGGATAAGAACTCTGTGTCGTGAATAAGAATATGAACTCTGTGTCGTGAATAAGAATAAGAACTCTGTGTCGTGAATAAGGAATATGAACTCTGTGTCGTGAATAAGAATAAGAACTCTGTGTCGTGAATAAGAATATGAACTCTGTGTCGTGAAGAAGAAACCTCTGTATCCTGAAAATTTTTACGAGCTCTGTGTCGTGAAAAGAATATAAGCTTTGTGTCGTGAAGAAGCCACCTCTGAATCCTGAAATTTTATATGAACTCTGTATCGTGAAGAAAAATATAAACTCTGTGTCGTGAAAAGAAGATATCTCCGAGTCCATTTTAAGAAATTCATCCCGAAGTTAATATTCGTTCCTGAAATAGCTAAGCATCATGTTCGTGATATTCGTCGGACTGTGAGTTAAAACATTTATATATAACGCTATTTGCAATCAAAGCTCATATCACATTACTAGACCCGACGTGAGAACGCAGGTGTGACTACTGTAATCACACAATACTATTAAGTATCTAATAACTTTTAAAAATTTATGTCATACTATTACACCGTTTCAAATAAACATTAACTTTCTTTAATCGTTCAATATTATATTTTAATTCTTTTACTTAATTCAATAAATAAATAAAATGTCAGTCAAAGCAGAACAGAAAAACGAATCCCTTGCTATTGGAACATTATTTAAATTTATCAAACCCTTTGATGGCTCAAGGGAAAAATTAAATTCTTTTATTTCTTTATGTCAAAGTGCATATGATTTAGCGACAGACACTCAAAAGCCAATTTTACTTACATACATCCTTTCACAATTAGAAGGTAAAGCGGAAACAGCATGTTCCATCAAAGAATTTGAGGATTGGAAGCAACTTAGTGAATTTCTTACAAGTCAATTTGGCGAAACCAAACACTATGCTCATTTGCTTTTAGATCTGCAAGAATGCCATCAGTTACCTAATGAATCTGTTACTCAATTTTCTCTTCGTTTAGAGACCTGCTTGTCTAAACTACTTACTGAGGTTACTCTGTCAAATAAAAAGAAATTAGAATTACCCGGTCGCTTAGCAGCAATGGAAGATTTAGCGCTTCATACATTCTTACTTGGCCTAAAACCTAATATTTCTAACCTTGTTCGAGGTAAAAATCCAGTAAATCTTAACAGTGCAATCAATTTCGCAACATCAGAAGAAAAAATTCAAAAACTTTTACATAGGCGAAATGTCCAAAATCATTCAACTCCACATCGTCCTACTCAAGGATCAAATAGTTTTAGACCAGTTATACATAATATTAATAATGGACAACGAATTCCAAACCAATTTTCAATACCGATATGTCGTTATTGTAAAAATCAAGGTCATACAATAGAGAATTGTAAAAAGCGTCAATTTAATAATGGCAATTTTAATAATGGAGGTCAAACCTCTCGATTCCCAACTAATCAACCTCAACGCCAAATCCCAAATCAATTTCAACAACAATCCCAAAATAATTCTATCAAAAAACCTTTTAATGGTCAAACCTCTCGCGTCCATTTCATAAATGACAATGATGATCAGGTTGAAGCACCTGAATATTCTCAAGATTACGACTCTCAAAATTATGATTCCCAAGATTATGATTTTCAAAATTACGATTCTCAAAATTATGATTCTCAAGAGCATTATGACACTATTGAAAATGATGATCATTTAAACAATTAAAGGACTCCCGACGGTGTCTCGTAGAGTCCAGCGACAAATGTCATGATTCCAATGACACCATTTCCAAATCTTCCACATACGTCAATTACCACGATTCTTCTAGTTTTGATAAAAAGAAACAACCTATTAATTCCAAATTTCAAAATGCCCTAAAGCACCCTCAGATGAAACCCTGTATTAAACAAAATAAAAAAATTGCAAAAAAAGATTCTGGAAATGTTAATGCAGTCCCTGAAATAGTTACAAAAAATGAAAAAATTTATGAAATAACATGTGATCCCTCAAAGATGTCTTTACCTCATGTCCTTCTTAAAACTTCTGTATCTGATAAACCACTTACCTTTCTTGTCGATACTGGCTCTTCCATCAGTCTTATTAAAAAGACCTCATTACATTCTCCACACTTGAAACTAAGAAAAGATAATATATTAAAACTAAAAGGTATAGATAATAATAAAGAGGCCGTCCCTACTCTCGGTGATATTGATATTATGCTTATCTTTGGCAAAGAATCAATTCCATTCAATTTTCACGTTGTTGATAAAATAAATTTGTCTTATGATGGAATAATTGGTAATAATTTACTTACCCATTATCAATCTAATATTAACTATAACTGTAAAACTCTTAAGATTGACAAAAACAAAGTTAAACTCATCTTCAATGATCCTGTGTATCACATTCCAGCTCGTTCAGAAATCATAGTAGAATGTTCTGTGCGTAACCCTGAAATAAAAGAAGGTCTCCTTCTTGATGAACATCTCACAGACTCCCTCTTGATAGCGAATTGTGTGGTAAAAGTCAAAGATAATAATAGAATAAATCTTATAATACTAAATACTTCTGAACAAGCTACAGAATTAAATTCTAATCTCCAACTTACTTTACATCCTATTGAAAATTACCAAGATAGTGTGTTAAATAATAATAAACAAACAAATCAAAATAAACAAAGTTGTCTGAATAGAACTCAAGAAGTCCTAAAACTTTTAAGAACTTCACATTTAAACCTTGAAGAATCCGAAGCCTTACGCGATATATGTACTAAATATTCAGATATTTTCCATCTTCCTGGTGATCAGCTTTCTTCAACCGATGCTATTGAACATCAAATCCGTACTACCACTGATCAACCAATCAATGTCAAGTCATATAGATTTCCCGAGGTCCACAAACATGAAGTCGCAACACAAATAGATAAAATGTTGAATCAGAATATCATCCAGTCTTCACTTTCTCCTTGGTCTTCTCCTATTTGGATAGTTCCAAAAAAATTAGATGCTTCTGGTAAAAAGAAATGGCGTATCGTAATTGACTATCGTAAATTAAACGATATTACCATTGGTGAAACTTATCCTATACCGAACATTACTGAAATTTTAGATCAATTAGGTAAATCCAAATACTTCTCAACCCTTGACCTTGCGTCTGGTTTTCATCAGATTAAAATGAATCCCAAAGATTCCGGTAAAACAGCTTTCAGTGTCCCACAAGGCCATTTTGAATTTTGTCGTATGCCATTTGGTTTAAAGAACGCCCCTTCTACTTTTCAACGTCTAATGAACAATGTACTTACTGGTCTTCAAGGCGAAAAATGTTTTGTATATCTCGATGACGTAGTAATTTACTCGCATGATTTACGAAGCCATATCGAAAACATCGCAGCAGTTTTCCAAAAACTCCGTTTATTCAACTTGAAATTACAACCGGATAAATGTGAGTTTTTACGAAAAGAAGTCGGTTATCTGGGTCATGTTATCACTGAAAATGGTTTAAAACCTGATCCCAATAAAACCAAATCTGTTCAAGAATTTCCTGTCCCAAAATGTCCCAAAGAGATAAAATCCTTTTTAGGACTCATATCTTACTATAGAAGATTTATTCCCGATTTTTCTAAATTGTCTAAACCTCTTACCACTCTTTTGAAAAAAGATATTCCTTTTGTATGGTCCAACGAGCAACAGCTCGCATTCGAAAAATTGAAAGATAAATTAATTTCCGCCCCTGTCCTTGCTTACCCTGATTTTACTAAACCCTTTACGCTTACTTGCGATGCTTCCAATTATGCTATCTCTGCTATTCTTTCTCAAGGTCCTATTGGCAAAGATCATCCTATAGCTTACTCTTCCAGGACATTAAACAAAAATGAACTCAACTATAGCACTACTGAAAAGGAGCTATTGGCAATAATTTTTGGTTGCAAAAATTTTCGCCCTTATCTTTTTGGCAGAAAATTCTACATAGTCACTGATCATCGTCCTTTAAAGTGGCTTTTTAATCACTCAGATCCCAGCAGTAAAATGCAAAGGTGGCGTCTCCAATTAGAGGAATTTGAATATGAGATTATATATCAAAAAGGGAAATTAAATTCTGCAGCCGATGCCCTCTCAAGATATCCTGTCCATCCAATTACTCATGGAAATTCTGAAGAATTTACCAAGGCTCCGTATCCTCCTGAAAATCCAGTTCCTCCTGTACCTGAAAATCCAGTTCCTTCTGTACCTGAAAATCCAGTTCCTTCTGTACCTGAAAATCCTACTGATGAAAATCTTCAATTTAGCCCTTTGACCTTAGACGATTTGGATATCCAAATCTCTGAAGATGAACAAATCAATTTCGATAGCTTACCTTCAATAGACCTCCTAGAAAGCGACAATCTTTTACTATCTCCTAATCCTACTACATCTTCTAAATCTTTAAAATCAACTGATAATCAACCTCCAACTGTTTGTGAAACTCCTATATCTTCAACTCCTCCAGCTGCAATATCTGAAACATATCAAAATAACTATTCAGTAGATCCGCAGCCTTCTACCAGCCGAACAAACTCTCAACCTGAAATAAATGATAATTATTCTAAATTCCTGAAATCAAATATTTCCTGTAACACTCCTATAATTGAACATAATGATAATTTATTGAAAACACAGAATAAAATAATTGTTATCCCTACTTCTTTGGATCTTGATGAATCCATACCTTATGTGCAGGACATTTTGTCAAGCTGCCCTGAATCCCGATCTTTTATTGAATCTGAAAGAATTCTTCACTCATTTAAAACCCTTTCGCATAATAATAAGCAATATGTCTTCTTATTCATAAAAGTGCATCATTTTGATGACTGTAGCTATTCCGATATATTTGAAACTATAAAATCATTTAGGAATCATCTTATGTCAAATCCAGAAAAAGAACAAAGAATAAGCATAACCGATTTTAAAAATCCGTTTGACCGTCATATTTATTCAAAAATTTATAATATGTTAGCATACTTATTTCATAACACAGGTATTGAAATTCATATTTATCGTAATAAAATATATTATCCTAACCCAAGTGAAGTCAAAAGGATACTTAAAGAAAACCATGACATACCCGTAGCAGGTCACCTTGGTTCAAATCGAATGTTTAATAAAATCCGTGAACAATTTTACTGGAAAAACATGCGTAGTGATATTGAAAATTATGTAAAAGAATGCTCATCCTGTCAAACAAATAAAGCACTCCGCAAAGTGAACAGAGCTCCCATGCAAATTACTAGCACTTCAACCGTTCCTTTTGAACGAGTTTCTTTAGATATTGTTGGTCCACTCCCAGAATCTGGAACTGCTAAACTTAAATATATTTTAACTATCCAAGATGATCTCACAAAGTTTTCCGCCGCTTACCCTATCAGAAGTACAACTGCCGAAGAAACCAGTGATTGTCTCCTTCATTTTATTTCTCAATTTGGTATCCCTAAAACCATCCTAACTGATCAAGGTACAAATTTTACAGCTGAACTCTTCAAAGAAACCTGTTCCTTTTTAAAGATTAAACAGTTGTGGTCTTCTCCCTATCACCCTCAAACACAAGGCGCCTTAGAACGGAGCCATTCCACTTTAAAAGAATATTTAAAATCCTATGTAGATGAATCTCAAACTAACTGGCCGCGATATGTGTATACTGCCATGTTAGCGTATAACACTGCTATACATTCCACTACTAATTACTCTCCTCACGAACTTCTTTTTGGTAAAAAGCCATATCTTCCAAATTCCATTTATGAACCCTCTTCTTCTAATGCTACATATTCTGATTATGTGCAGATGCTTAAACATCGTTTCCAATTCACTCGCGCTAAAGCAGTAGAAAATATTCAAAAGTCAAAAGAGTCGTCAAAAACGTATTACGATTCACGTTCAAAACCTGTTAGCTATAAGGTTGGTGATTATGTATACTTAAAAAATCACCTAAGACTCCGTAAAGCATTATCTCCAATTTGGAAAGGACCTTATAAAGTCGTTAAAATAAATGGGAGAAATACATTAACTCTTTTAATCAACAGACGTCATGTAACTCACCATTTTGATGAAGTAAAGCTTGCACGTCGCAATAGCGACCAATAAAAGTAGTTTTATTTAGCTATCTATTTTATTATTTCTAAATATTTTATTTCAGCTTCGCATCTTTAGTAAGAGGAAACTTCATCCAGCCTGTCAGGAAAAGTCCTGGTATACATTTCGACCCTATTGGTTCCTTAAAAATTATAGACGGATATCTTAGTGTAGTAATTCCGACTGATATTTCATTTATTAAACCTCATATAGAAAACTTGAACGGTGTGATAGGCACCTCGCGATATCTATGTAAACAAAGTAACGCTTTCACTGAGCTCGAGTGTCATAATATGTTACAGCCATTATCTGTTCGATACTACGACATAATTAGAGACTTTGAATCTATTTCTCATCTCATTGAGCCGAGATCCAAAAGATCCGCTTGGTTCGGTGGCATAGGCACCGCATTTAAACATTTATTTGGAACTATGGATGATGACGATGCAATTATGTATAACAGCGCCATTAAATCAGTAGAGAATGATCAATTAAAATTATCGGAATTAATGAAAGAAAATATCTTGGTAACTACATCTACACTTTCTTCCTATAAAAATATTATAAATGACATTAGTAATAATGAACAAAGATTAAATAGCGCTGTTGAAAGCATATCTAACAATATAAGGAATTTAACCTTGTTAACCGATAATTTAATTATAAAATCTAATTTTAATGAAATGCTAAATATGTTAGAAAGTAGTTTACTTACTTTATCATTTAAATTAGAAGACATAATTAATGGAATAATGTTTAGTAAATCTAATATTTTACATCCTTCAATTATTACCCCGAAACAGTTGTTTTCCGAATTAGTGAACAATTATCGATTTTTACCAAACTACAGACATTTTCCTGTAAATTTGTCATTAGACAACATGTATATGTTATTAAATATATCCGAATTAGCTAGTTTCTATAGTCAATATAAAATTGTGTTTGTTCTTAAGGTCCCACTTGTGACCTCCAACGAATTTAGTTTATATAATTGTATTCCATTTCCAGTTATAAACGAATTTGAAAACAAAACTTATACAACTATTATTCCATCGACAAAATATATAGGCATAACTAGAGATAGATCTTTATATTGTAAGTTAGATAATTTAGATAACTACAAAACTTTATACAATATGTTCTTTATTTGTAATTTACTTAATGTTTATTCTAGCTCTGTAAATCCGATTTGTGAATCTGAAATAATTTCTAAATCCTTGAACTCTGTTCCAAATCTATGTGAAATTAAATTTTTTCAAGGACATGTTGAAATTTGGCAAAGGTTAAATAATAATAAGTGGATTTATATTATTTCAGAGAAATCTAAACTATCCATTTCCTGTGAAAAATCTGTAGACAGTGAGTTAAGTATTTTTGGTACTGGATTCTTTAATCTCCCTGTTGATTGTATTGCTTATTATAAAGACTTAATATTCATTCCTAAATCTATTAAAAAAATTGAAATTCCATTTTTTAATTCTACATTCGATTTATTAAATGATAAATGTTGTGATTTAAATGTTCTGCAAGCCCATGAGAGTAGTATTCCTAATTTAACTCTAAAAAATATAAATCTCGATTCAATTTCATATGAGCACGACAAGGTCACGAGCCAAATTGTTAATAATCTAGATAAGATAATAGAAAAACCACATATTATTTTATACGGTCAATACTATTCATATACTACTATTTTAATTTCTATTATTATTATATTTCTAATTTTATTTTTAATAATTAAATATTGTAAGGGCAGATGTCGGCAAGTTCTTAAAATAAATTCTAGTAATCATACTCAAGTTGATAATATTGAATTAGATGCAATTGAGTCTCCAAATATCCAGCCGGCCCGAATTAGGACAACGTAACTAAAGTCAAATGAAACTTCACTTTTGGGTGAAGTTTAATTTTAACTTGGGGGGCTGTTATATCTATTTTATGTAAGGGAAATTGCAAGAGGCGCTGCATAGTCAGCACAATTACATTAATAGAGTTACACCTTTTGTTTCTTTAGTTAGTTCGATTCCAACCGCGTTCGGCGACACTTGCCCATAATTAAATTGTAATTAATTGTAATAAATAAAAAATCATTTTTTAAAAAGGGCTTTAATTAAAATCCCCTAACAGTACGGTACCTTTATAGGTAACAAATTTAATATAAATAATAACTCGCTACACATCCTATCTTTTTTTCTCTTGCTAATCTAAAAATCTAAATAATCAATGGGAGGGGACCGTAACCGGACCGTAACCGAATGGAACGTAACCGGAACGGAACCGGCACGGAACTGAACGGACCGTGCCCGGACTGTAAACCGGAACGTAACCGGGTCGTAACCGGACCAAGACCGGAACCGGAGACCGTGAAAAAGATAGGATGTGTAGCGAGTTATTATTTATATTAAATTTGTTACCTATAAAGGTATGGCATAATCCAGGGACACTGGGCTGTTCCGTTCGACGAACGTTTCACCAAAGAGAATTATTTCTTAACAGGCGACTATCGACTTATAATATCTTTATAAGTCTAGTCTAGTCTATAGGTACTTTATAAGTTCCTTAAGCCATGACTCATCTTCTACAATCGAAGGATTATTACGAAGATAAAGAAGCCGGAGTGCTGGAACCGGAACATAGCCGGGTATGAATGCTGAATTTCATAAATAATGAAGAGAAACACAACTTCAGCTAACTACCAATTTTATTTATCTGACACTAGCTAGGAGCGTAGGACTTAGGACTAGCCTCACTTCGCGCGGGTTCGTCCCTAAGTACATTTTAACGGTTAATATTGAATATTGAGATAGTCGACCACTTGCTTTGTGTAAAACAAAAACAAATTTATTCCACGGAAATCGTACGTTTTTTCGGGTTAAAAAATAATCAATTTTCTATTCCAGACTATAATCTATCCCTGTGCTTTTCATCCAGATCCGTTTAGCCGTTCTGGTATGATTGAGTAGCAAACATCCATCCAAACCTTCGCATTTATAATATTCAAATTAATTATAATATTTTATTATAGTGATAAAATTATATTATATACTAGCGACTCACGCTCGCTTCGCTCGCATTCGTCCCTAGGTACGTTTTCACGGTTATGTTTATACATTAATAGTAGCTTGCTACTTCTAAGATATTCATTTATATTATATAGCGATTTACGTTACGTACGTACGCCGTACGCGGATTTTGTTCACAATTTCATGAGTTTTAATTTTTTTTCGCGGAACCCTGATTCTTTTTCTAATATAAAAGTAGCCTAAGTTACTCCCTATAACATCAGCTATCTGCCAGTGAAAGTCCCGTCAAAATCGGTCCAGCCGTTTCAGAGATTAGCCGGAACAAACAGACAGACTTGTGACATGTTGTTTTGGTATATGTACCGTGTATACATCCATATGCATTTAGTAAAAAGCAGTTATTTTAATATTACAAACAGACACTCCAATTTTATTTATCTGTATAGATTGTATGTAGGTATGTAATTATATACGCAATACAATTATGATTGCTTATTCTATTATGATTCTGAAGCTATGAAGACTGTTATAATAATTCACACACTATGTATAAATATTATAAAGCTGTAGAGGTCGAATGTCTGTACATAGAAAAAAATGCTAAAAACCGTGTCATGGGGTTGTAAGAAGAGAAACAGAACAAATCCAGATTTTTTCAAATTCCTTGTTTCTCAGTCTGTTTGTCTGTTTGTACGGACTAATCTCCGAAACTGTTGGACCGATTTAAATAAAATTTTGTATGATAGTACCTTATATCCCCGGTCAATATCTTAGATACTTTTCATCCCGGACAATTAAAGAGTTCTCGTGGGATAGTTAAAAATAAAAAAATATAGTAACTTATACAGCTTAGTAATTGGATTGGAAACTCTTGATTGGATTTTAATGAAACTTTATAATAATGTAGTTCATACATAAGAATAACAAATAGGCTACTTTCTTTCTCGAAATGTACGGTTCCCGTGGGATAGATTTGTTTTTGTTTGCTAGTACATATAATAAAATTTCTAAATCTGTATATTAAATATTTTTTGGAAAATCTTATTGAATTAAACATTATTACCGATACAGAGGCCGAATCTATAGTTTTTGGAATTTTTGTCTGTTTGTCTGTCTGTCTGTTACCGCATCACGGAAAAACCACTAGAGGGATTTTGATTAAATTTATTATGATGAAAGCTGGTTATCCGGGTCAACATATAGGATACTTTTTACTAGTGGAAAATATCTTATCTCTAAGTTAATTATATATGAATTAATTATGACATACTTGTCAATGGCGCCAGTGTGATGACTGGACAGAAGTCAAGATGGAAGCCATACCTACGGGAAAACATCGTATCGTTTATTCGAAGAACGATCAATTGTGACCACAGCTATTGTTGTCAGTTATCACGTAGTCGCCTTGAACCTGTATAGAGGCTGTAATATACATATAATGTATAAGGTAGAGGCCTTGTACATAGTCATAAATATTACCGTCTTCATTTTTAGTGACTCGGTGTAAGTCGAACTCCTCATTATATAAAAATTACGTGAAATTTTCAATCATGACACGATAGACAGACAGACTGATAGAGTAAATTTAGTCCGTAGTAATCATTTGGTATTAAAATTTATTGATTAATACCTAAAAAATTCTGGTTTTCTTTGATTCCTTTATAATCGCTCTCATAATTTTTTTATAGGCTCTGCAGTTTCAGAGATAATATTCAAGAAGTGCTCGACTTTCCTATTTTTTTATATATATCTTAAATTATGCATTTTAAAAGTTAAAAAATAATTGTTTGTATAAATATATCCCTTTTATAATTTTTTTTACATTATCATTTTTCAAATCAAAGTTTTTATTTAATTTAGAATCACTAACTCAATAATGAACAAGAAGATAGACATTATGTAGGTCACTTTAGGTAGATTTTATAAGATTTTTCCTAAAAATCATTGGTAAATAATGCAATTTAGCATTTAGAATCGTATTATATGGGATAACTTAATTGTTAAATACTTAATTGGATACACTTAGTATTTCTCAACTGTTACGCAAGATTCACAATCCGAGTATTCAGCATATACAGTTAGGTCTCAACGTGATCATTTTGTGGTGTTATTTAATTCGATATATTATGTCTCACGTTTGACCACAAACCGCTTCATATGTATACTAGTTATGAAATCGCAGTCTTTTTTCTTAACGTCGGGAAATACATTTAGGCACGAGGTGTGGGACCCACCGGCAAAGTCAATACTACCCATTTACCCAGTAGTAACTTAACGAAACCTCCCCCATCTTAATGGGGCGTCGCAGGATCGCTTACACACTCAACCACGACGCCTCGACGGCAGGCCTGCCGAAGCAGATCACAATAGCCATGGTGTTGCTCCAATGGTTCACTCTGCCGCCAGAAAAGTACCAGAAGCAACCCGCATGGTACACCGCCTACCAAAGTGGGCCACCTCTCTGTGCGTTTCTTGGCTTCGCGCCCGGCTGTATTGCCAGGCTTTACTGAGCCTCCCCATCACGACAAGGTGAACCCTCATTGGGAGGGATGCAATCGCAGTCCTGGATTCATTTGATTTTAACACTTTTATGCTTACAATAAGAAAATATTAAAACAAGATTTTACAAGTTATGAATTTGTGTACCTTATATGCATAGGATCTATCTAAATCGAGCTGCTGTTATAATGTGAAAGTTTGTATATATAGAATGTTTTACTCTTTCACGTTTAATAATAGAAGATGTACCATGTATGTATCTAGTTAGTTTGCTTGGAGTAAGTTACTATTTTGTTGTGGTTTGATTTGGCAAACCTGCCGTCGCGTCGGGGCGCCGTAGTCGAGTGCGTAAGCGATCCTGCGACGCCCCATTAAGACGGGGTATGTTTTGTTGGGTTTTAGTGAGTAGTACTGGCTTTTTTAACCGTTGAGTACCACATAACCACCTGTATGTCTACAGGTGGTATGCGTAAATGCATTTCCCAACATTAAAAATGAAAAAAATGGTGACATAGTAAAGTAAAATATATATAATAATAATAAATGTTAAAGGGATGTACCTATTACTTGTTAGGATTTGTTGGTTAGGTGTAGGTTAATTTATAAACGCTATTGTATATTTAGTTAAACACTTATTTATATACTTATATATAGCAGCTAAATAAACATGTATGGTTATAAATGCCAGAATATTTAATTTAGAACTATAGTTATTTATATCAGCATACATCTGTTTTGATGGCCACCTGCTGCTCCACCTGATTTTCCGGGTACGATCAAACCGCTTAATGTATTATATATGGAGGCTGATAGCTCGTAACTGTTTATTTTTGGTACATTTAACATTCGTAGTATGAGAGCGACATTTTTTAATTAAATCAATTAAGATAATAGACTTTAAGATCCACTAACATAAATTCGTATTCGTATTCCTAATTTTCCTTTTATCATTTACCGATTCTAGATTATTTAAAAACTATATTTGAGATACCAAAACCACAGTACATCAACATCTTGTAGTTGAAATCTAATATATATATATATATTTATTAGATTACTCACGCACCGAGTATTCTTTGTAATCAAAGATGAAAAAAAGTTAAATAAAACAAATACTAATCTACAATATTTGTTTTATTGACAACATTAAAAAGTTTGTATTTCACACAATTTCTGTTAAAACAAAGTTATCTCGGCGGCGGCCTGTAGTTAATAAATGTGGAACAAAAAATATCCCATAACACAAAAAGTACTTTACACATCTTCACCAAATTAAATTCGTTTGAGAATACTATTTTCTTCAGAATTTTCCTTTTACTTCAAAAATTAGAGTAGGAAATCCAGTTATTGGTTTAAATAAAAACAAAATTATTTGTATCTTTCTCCTTTTTAAGACCTTTTCAAAAAGATTCCTACAAATTCTAAATAAACACTTAGTTTCTAAATTTCAACGATACTAATGATCTTCGAGGAAATTGATTGTCAAGCGGACAGACGGACCTGAATATATGTACCTATAAGGGTTCTTTTACAAACTTTTATTTAGTTTCACCTGTCCCGGTGTCTGTAATTAAATCTTGCAAGTTATTTTACCTTATGGCTAGAGGACTCTAAAAATGTAGGGCAAAATCCTTCGCCTTAATTGAAAACGCGTTGAATGGGGAATAGAATAACGCGTCAAATAGGCAGTGGTAACGCGCTCGCTTGGGAAACCGAGTGAAGCTTGTTCAAATCCCGGGTCTCGCACCTCTGATATTTTCATGTGCGAATCATTTCCAACATAATTTCCACTTGTCTTACGGTGAAGGAAAACATCGTGAGGAAACCTGCATGTCGTTTTCGAAAGACATATGAAGTCCGTCAACCCG
This sequence comes from Argynnis bischoffii washingtonia, assembly GCA_033884665.1. Taxonomy (NCBI): domain Eukaryota; kingdom Metazoa; phylum Arthropoda; class Insecta; order Lepidoptera; family Nymphalidae; genus Argynnis; species Argynnis bischoffii. The sequence goes on along the minus strand of CM066624.1, from coordinate 7,876,842 downwards.
CACTTGGCCAGCGTGGTGGATTATGGCCTGATCCCCCTCATATTGAAGGGAGGCAGGTGCTCAGCAGTGAGACGTTAAAAAGAGGTATAGAATCGGGAACTCACGTTACGTCTTTGGATCATCTCAACTGAATGTTTAAATGTAACTTAGCCACATATTTGTTTCCGACTATAATTAGTTGAACAAAAAATGTCCCACTCAAATTCTTTATTGGTTCTCGTAATGCGAGATAAAATGGGCAGGCAAACCGACAAATAGGGGAAGGTGGGGATATTGCGGACACTTAAGGAAACCGTTCAATAAAACATAAACTAAGGAAGCTAATCAGTCTGTCTTTATTAACTTTTAAACTTTGGTTCTTACCTTACAAAATCAACATATAAAACTATTAGTATCAAATCGACAATTATGTTTTTTCTCAAAAAAACAAAACCCTTGCTGTCCGCATTTACCCGATAGCTAGCGGGTAAATACGGACAGCGGGTTGGGTAATTGCGGCCAGTCTACTTATTCATATAAAAATCACAAATATAGCCACGGCTCGTGCTTCCACTCGTGCAATTATCGTGTGCCCAATTCTGGCACACCATGCACATTACACAATCTTCAGTGGGGGGGCGAATGATATTTTTCAGTACAAAATGTTGTGTCATCTGTTTCATTTTCAAAATTTCAAGATTTTTTATACCTATCTGTGTCTTTTGTTCTGTTCTGCAATTTGTTTATGTTCAAGTATAGCTTTTCCTTTTTTTACTGCAGCTTCTTGTTTAATCCTTTTTTCTATCTTCTTTATTTACTTCTTCTCTAGTCACAATTACGGAATGTTTCCTTTCCTGATTAACAAATTCTTTTACAAAAAGAAAACATTCTTGCTTAAACCCTTAATTGTTGACATATAAATTACGTCCTAATTATTTTATTAGTGGTACATAAGTTGGCGGGCGCTCATGTTGCCTTGTTGAAACATCTGGGTAACTTGTGCCATTTATAGATTTATCCGCATTTGCATAGTCAATATCTTGAATTTCACCTGGATTTTTGATTTGTGTTTGGGGCTTTAAATTACTTACTGCTTAGGAGGGAGGCATTTCTCTGCTCGTTTAAATTAGGGACTTCTTGTTCATTGAACTCATTCAAATTTGGGGTACTGGTCTTGATGTTGGAGCCTGATTATAGTATCGTGTCATTATGTACCATGTCAGAAAAAGTGATTCAAAAAATTTCCTTATCTAATGGACAAATCCCGGCAGCTCTTAAACCATTCATTAGGAGACTTTTTTACTTGATCTCAATCAATGTAGCTCTAGGCACGTCATACTTTTCCGCGACTTTTCCAAAACTTAATTTCTTTTTTTGGATCTCATTTATAGCTTTTTTGAAAGTTTCAAGCGTATAAATTTTTTTCGTCTTCCATTTGTATACACGAGGCATCTGAAACATAGTACAAAAACGATAAATAACGTGTCCGTATTCTTCCTAACCCTTTTGGGTAAATACGGACGTCCGTATTTATCCCAAAAAAATGTCCGCAATCACCCCATCAGCCTTTTGACATTTTATAGCAAAAAAAATTAAGTTAGGTAATGACATTTCTTAGTTATTATTTCACATTTTTAAAGGTAAATAACATCCTAATGTATAACTAATATAGTTTTTACGTAAAGCAGTTATCTTCGCATATGCATGCTACTACAAATCATCAAAATTTATAAGAAAATACCTAAAAATTGACAAATGTACTTACCTTGAAACGGGTCCGCGGCTTCCCGTATTGACAAACTGCCAGACACTAAAGATGGTAGAATGAATCTAACAAATCGAGACACGGGGCTCGGGACGGGCTATATCAACCGGTAAGGTAGTGTCCGCAATTACCCGCTGTCCGTAATCACCCCACCCTCCCCTACCTATTTTATTTTTTATATATAAACTTCCTCAATAAGCACACTATCATATGAAAGTGGAATAATTAATTCAAAGCGTACGATCGTTCTAGAGATAAGTATGTTGTAACAAATAGACTCTACAGTTTATAATGTTTGTTAGTAGACATTGTTAGCCTTTATAATTAACACTCCGATCGACTGCGTTTTACAACAAGTGAAGCTATTCATACAAATTGCAAACCCCTCTCTGTGTAGTGCAGACTATACAATGCGAGAATATAGCGCTTTTAGATGTTTAGTAGCATATATGTAAACACTTATATGTAGAACATACCTAATACCTATATATGTACTGCTACTAGTTATTGTGTTTTCTTATTCGTTTACGTCTTGTAGTTATTTATCGAGTTTTTACTATTATACATGCGAATAACATACAGCGAATAAAACACTTATCTATCTATGCATATAATAAAATTCTAACTGAGTCGAATCTGTACACTAAATATTTTTTGGAAAATCTTATTGGAATAGTCATTGTTATCGATACAGAGGCTGAATCTATAGTTTTTAGAATTTTTGTCTGTCGGTCTGTCTGTGACCGCATCCCGAAAAAAACCACTGGACTGATTTTGATGAAATTTTGTATGATGATAGCTGATTATCCGGGTCAACATATAGGATATTTCTTAATGCGGGAAAATATCTCATCTCTGAGAAATTTATACTAAACGTTAAAACGTAACTAGGGACGAACCCGATCGCTAGTAAATTAATAAAAGTTGAAAAAAGAAAACCAAAACTTCTACACAAAGAAATTAACGCTATCTCTCCGGTTCTCAAAAAAACGCGAGTACGCCTAATCAATATTCGTATTGAATAACATTAGCAGGCGATTACAAGGCTTTGCGGATTAAAATAATAAGTGTCGAGTGTCGATAGGTAGGTGCCTTCCGCTGGGCGCGCGGCGGAAACGAACCTCGTGACTCACATGAGGTACATGTAGACAGAATAAGCTTTATGTAATACATCGGACTAAAGTATAATAAGTAAATATGATTTACACTCAACTCAAGAAAAAAATCTATTGTAGATAATATTGTAACTGTATTTATGTTTTATTAACGCATATGACGATGCGTATCTGTCTTATTATTTTGATTTATCGCCATTTAATTAATTATCAAGCTATAAAAACGCTAAATACTACTAATATTAGGTCAAGTACTAATGAACGTGTAAGATGAAATCGGCACACTTCTTACTCATACTAACAGTTACTCGAGCATAGCGCCCCAGTAACAGCGTCATACACGCATCATAGACCAGACTAGCTATTTGTGAACAATTCAATAAGTACATCACTCAAAATATTATATTTTGAAACACTTTGGAGTACATTAATATAAGAGATCGGTTTAACTAAAACTTTGCCATATAACAAAGAGAAAAATCTGTACTAGGCGTTTTGTAGCTCGCGATGTACATATCTTGTAAGTAAATCTATTGTACTTAGGTTTGATAAACCTTATAATCTCAAATATATCCAATAACCTGTTATAAAATTCAATTAGGAAGTTCGTCAAATAGTAATTTAGTAGTAATTTTAGCTTCAAGTAAATAACTTTGATGTTTATTATGATTATTGCGACCAAAGTACTCATATATACAAATAAATTTATACAGGTAAATTATTTTTATTCAAGCTGCTAGGAAAATTGTAAAGCATGGTTACCCTACCATGCACAACACCGGCGTTGCCTGCCCATTGTCTCTCGCGCGCATCATAAACTGTGGGCAACCATTTGTGCGATATAATAAACATGTCATTCAAAACAGCATTAGTATTAGCATCACAGAAGAACAATCACTACGAATTTTATAGTGGAAATTTTTTAATGCTTCTGAAAGAATATTTTCCAAATGGCACATGGTTATTGTGTTATTTAGTATAGTATTGTTTTCCAAATTGTAAATTGCCTGAGTTTTAGGAAATTATAAATTCGCAAAACGTACACGTAACGTATGTTTGATTTTGTCTATTTTGTAAAAAGCATAGATATCGGTAGGAAGATCATAATTTGATTATTATTATTTTATATGTGTGCCTTTTTCGTAGTAAAATCTATTCTTTAAAAAAAGATGTTGTGTACACATTGCTGGATCATAGCATATTCTACTTGATGTAAATTATGTAATAAGAATAAATAATAATTGTGTTAGAAAAATGTCATGCCAACAAAAAGATTTTTACGTATTAACACATTTTTAAACAAAACTAAATACGTATGCAAACTTAGGAAGCCTACGGTAGCCTAGTTCTAATTGCCTCAATTTGAGTCTTTGTTAATACCTGTATGTATATCAATCGATGATGAATGCAATAATAGCACCTTCAAGTTGACAAATTCCAGAAGATGGAGCTCTTTAGACACATACTCGTACATAAAATGTTTTAAACTTTTCTTGTACTAATGCAAATTTAAATGTTGTTTTAGTTCTATATGTATCAACCGAACTTTGAAAGAAAAGAATGATAACATTTTTTGACACAGGGGAAGCCGCAGGAAAAAAGTAGTAATGAATCCTATATTACAAATGTGTTATGTAAGTTGTTAGAGATCTAGAAAATGATCGACATAAGCTACTCTTACCACAGGAATATACATAAGAGAAATTCGATTGATATATGTTTTCTAGTATTTCGAATGTTACTAATTGTAAGTTTAGTTAAATATAACATTAAAATTGTTTTTTTTTGTATTTTCTTTTTTTTCTCTTATCTTGTACATAGTTCTTGAATCTAAACCGATCTAAACTATATTATTGAAAATACAAAAGTTGGCCTAATAATTTGTATACATATGTTTACTGGCCTACTTTGTTAGAATATATTATGTATAATAAAACTTGACAAATGATAAAATGTATAGGATTAGGCAATGAGAATATATTAAAACAATAGAAGTCTCTTATGTCCAATATGTTTATTTAAATGGATATCAGATCATTAGCAAGTTAATTATTATTTCAAGTGTCCGTTATACATTACAGTCACTATTCCATAACAATTATAAGGAATCAATTATCTCTTGGAACGTGCAGGATGGGTCAGTACTAATTAATGATAAGTATCTAAAAGAGAGCATTTAAAGGCGATATGAGAGCTGTACATTAAAGTAAATTACACGACGTTTTACATATAAATGTTGATATAAAAATATTCTTTATAATACTGCTCCTTACAAACATGCACCATGGCCGCCTTATTACAAAAAACAATTAATTATATTTTACATGTACACATTTATATTCACAATTCACATGAACTCTTAATCTTTAATAATAGTAAATGCGCAACAAGCCTCGCAGAAGTTATGAAAGCATATATTTACCTATCTAAGGCATTTTTCAAAAAATTATAAGCATTGGATAACATGTACATATTTAATATCAAAAATACAATAAGAAAATAAAACGAACTACATTTTTAATGTTCATCCGATTTATTTTCTTCATAGTATGGCAAAAACGGTTTGGAAATAATTTAAAACGTTTGCAAGTATCAAAATTTTAACCGTTACATTAGCAGAGCAACAGTCGGCAATTTGTGTGTAGGGGATGAGCCGGTCTGGTTCCCACCATTTACGAAATCAAGTGACTCATAATTGAAAGGACAATCCGAGGTTTATATTGTGTAGTGATTGGTTTAAAACAATAATAATATATTTTATTTCATCTTCTAAACTTTAAGAATTAAAATGTTGCCATTATTTGACAGTTTTAAAGAAAAGCTTCATTAAATTGCAATGAAACCTAAAAATAATAAATAATTGACATGATATCACAAAATGCATGCACGTAGCATGGAATGAACCGACACGCCCTGATGGCGGCCAGACGTAGCTGTCCAATGCGTCCATATTGGATCACAAAACACTATCCATTCAATCTTTATCTCTAAGTAACTCAGACTTAGCACCTTTTTCGTTTCCGTGAAATGAAAAGTTCGCACTATCCTTTTGCTTGTAGGCCTTATCAAGTTTGGCGGCGGGGAGATCGTTATCAACAGGCGCGGCTGTCGTTACTACAGGTATAGGTTTTGGATCTATATTTTCACATCGGCAGAATTCTTGTAACCAACGCTCTGAATTGTAAGAAGGCCCTTCTCCCCCCAATTCTGCAGGTAATATATCTAAGGGTAATGAGTCATGCAAAGTAGATAGATTATTTCCATGTAAAACTATCCTTTCTCGAGTCTTCGCTTTTAAATATGGTTTAATTACTGCAAGAGCGGTTTCCACATACCACGGCTGTCCTATAAAATGTATACTTTTAAATCTTACTGGCATACAATCCTGCAAACAGTCGATCATCATTTTTAAAACTTTTGCTTGTAAACTACACGATTGTTTAAATGTAAACTCCGTCCAATCAACAATGATAACATATCCATTGGCTTGATTTTGCGTTTCGATGAGAGTCCGTTCCAATGTGAGAAGTAAAGCTCTGAACACTGACAAAAGCGGGCATGCATGGGGAGTCCAATTAGAGGCAAACATGAGTAGCACACACCGGCCGAGCCGGTCTCGCTGCGCTAACACGCCGGGGAGGCCATCGGCGAGAGCTCGCAAGACCCCGCCATCCGCGGGCGCCCATAGCTCAGGGTGCTCCCGACGATGTTGGTGATATCGAATTAATAGCTCGAAACTTTGCTGTACATCATGTTTGCGCGCGTATAAAAACCGCCGTAGAAAATTGTCGTCTTGACATCGACTTTTGTCACGAAGGGCTAAGTTAAGACTTGAATCGACGGCGTCTTTGAGGCCAGCTAGAGCACGTTGTCTATCACCATCAGTGAGTTTTTTCCTAGTCACGTCACAAAGGCGTTCATTTTGCATCTGGCGCAGCCTCCAGTCGTACTCGACGTACTCGTTCATGTCTGGTGCAAGTATGAGTCATGCGTCCTTTCACCGATGCGGCGGTATATTGCGCGCGCGCCGCCTAGAGCTCGAGGCCGACTGCGCACTGCGTTCGCTCCGCGCGCCGCCACCATCACAATCCGTTCATTAAACCGCATAATGCTGCCTTTACATTCACTTAAGGTTTTAGTTACTTGACTAAATCAATACGGAAACTTTTTGAAGTAAAACTTCTTTACGCACGCTTGACCTGGGGAGTAAGCTGGTGAATGCGTTACGAAAAAATGTACGTACGTTTGTTGCCATGGTAACCGTTGTTATTGTCTGACAAATGATATATATTTTTATTTTTTGTTTATGTATTTATTTATTATTTATTTTTTGTATATGTTTGTTTAGTTGTTATTGTCTGACAAATGATATATTATATTCTTTCCTTAAATGATATTCTATAAATATATGATTGTTCATTGTAATATGCCTAAGATGCGTTATTTTTAGTGTCTCCTTTTTAGTATAACCTATCTTAATAATTTAAAACATAAATTGAATTTCATAAAGAGTACCTATAACCTATAGAAGTTTTAATTCTTGCGCGTGTACACATTCATACACGCACCCTTTAATTTTTTTTTTATTTATTTATATACGAAAAAAATTATCGTAAATTGTATGTTCTGTAAAACTGTTTGTTTCCCTAAAAGCAATAAAATAAAAAAAATGCGATCCTTCTAATTTTTAATGATCCTTAGAGTTGAATCTGATCATCATAGACCTTAGGTCAAGTCAGCTTAGTCTTTTTGGAAGTATTGACATAGTTCAAAAAATGTGCAAATCTTTGAAATAATTTTGTTGCGAAAAAATTATTACAAAACTAACAAAAATGTACTTTTCATTTCTCTATTGTTATAATAATATGGCAAAACTATTAAAAAAAGCTAACAAAAAAAAGGTATTTAAATTTTCATAAATGGTAAAGATAAATAATTAGCTACTATTATATTTTAATACTATTATACTTTAATAATTGGCTATTTGACAGTTTTCGGAAAGATATTTTAAAACATACGTAGGTTCATTTTATACCTCTTACAATTATTTTTTTCTGAAAAAAGCGTTATTTATTCGGAAAAAAATATATTAATCTTTCAGTAATTTGAAAGTCGCGCGAAAACAGCACATCACGTGACATTCCTGGCTGTGACGTCATATCTTAATAAACTAAGTAAAGCTAACTACGATGCATGGAGAATATAACATGTTATATATTTTCCATGCTACGATGCTCCAACTCTTAAACATATTTTAAGCTAAAAGTTTGCAGCTTTTTCATTGGCAAGCTCATATAAGTTAATATATATATATATATATATATATATATATATATATATATATATATATATATATATATATATTTAGAATATAAATATTTTTTATGAAAATGACAAGCTACAAGACGTGTGCCGTACCTATGTGTAAAAGTTCTACAATTAAATATCCTGACAAATTGTTTATACACGTCCCTAAATGTCCTAAACGTCGAAAGCAGTGGTTACAATTAGCACGCTGAGAGTTGAATTTTACATCTGATAAATCTGCAATTTTTTTTTTGTGAAGATCACTTCGATGTAAGTATTTAAAAGCAATCAATTTAGCCTCTGATTTACTGAAAATAAATTAAACTTAATCCAGTATTTTGTACATAAAACATGTCATAAAAACAATTCTTTTTATGACATTATTTTTATTAATTTTAAAAGTATTATTTTTATTATTCACCATACGACTGTCGCGAAGATCTAAAATTATCAACATAACCTTTAAGTAATTTAAAATTATTTTATAAAATTTTTACTACTTGACTTAAGAACTATACACATTAACTTTTACCAATAAATTATACATAATTACTTTGTTCATTTCGGTACTTACACGGAAGTTTTTACATTCCGAAACTCGGCTGAGCAAAAGTCAGGATTACATGCAAAAAAATTTGCAACCATAAATGAATCTATTTTTGGTAAATTTGCACTATCAGCTTTTGTGTAACCCGGCTCCATTTCGTTAAACTTCTCACAAGCACTAATTAAAATATTTTAGAGTGATCTTCTCAGCAAAGTGCAAACGATAAAACACACGATGTTTTGTTATGTGAAAGGTGACGTCACACGCTGCACAAACATGGCCGCCAGCGTTTCAGTATTTGTAATCCACAGATAAAAAAACTCAAATTTATTTTTCAAAAATGAAATATTTACAATTTATTTTAATGCAAAAAACATATTGTATAATTATTGTGGACCCATAAGCTACTGTCTCCAACAGATTAAATATTTTATCGTTAGAATTGTCAAATAGCCAATTAAAAAAAAATACAAAAGGTGTCATTGTAACTCGTTCACCGTCGTTAGTCCTAGATAGGCAAGTAACTTAAACGAACTAAACGAAGCATGACTTACCCAGGCAAAGCGAGTTATAAATAAAAGAAAAACTGAAGGTTGACTATATACCGGTCAATTGGTTGGCTGGTTTCTGCGATGACGTCGGCTGCGCGTGCGTGAGTGACCGGCACAATGAGCGAGAGAGACGCCACTCTACATTGTGTAGTCATACACCATTATTTCGATGAAGCCTTATAAGCAAAGTATAAACGGATGGCCGAAAATCGTATAACGTCCGCGCTTTGTTCACTATATCGTTTTCGTAACCGTAACCGGTAACTCATTACTCCTGTGGCATTTATAAACGCCATTCCATATCCATATTGTAGTAGACAAATTAGAACTCGATATATGTAAATCAATGCAATCTTTCAGTAATGTATATATTTTACTTCGTAGAATTAAAAAGTCAAATAACAAAACAACGCAATCTATGGACTAATACTGTAAAATTAACTGATAATTTTTCGAAGTACATAATAAAATGCATTTTTTACATATCAGAAAATAGTTTACCACATACTAAAATCTACGCAATACATGCTTTTATTTATTTTATTTGTAAGTAGATACAAATATGTCATCCTACGTTAGACATCAACGAACGCAAGTGTATCATAATAGAATACTTATGACTATATGTATTCCTCTGGGTTCACTTTCTCTTTGTAAAGTAGGTCTTTTCATATTAGGATTAGCGACGGTTAGCGAATGAGTAAAGTTTTCCGGGTTTTATTAACATTAGAAGGAACATTTATCACGATTCGTTCATTACTGACACATTAACTAGACATAAATGTTCGTCAGTCGTGATGTACATTACAAGGGCAATGACTTTTAAAAAATTAACTGTGGCGTTGCATCGCGTGGTCGTTGACTCGAGCCCGTGCACCGACTAGGCTATAGAATAAAAATAGATTCATTCCGCGCCCTGAGATGCGAAGATTAACCCTACATGAGCATAAGACCATAGTATGTCGCTACACAAGTGGTGGTGCATCGTTGTTTTCTCAACAACTCGGCAAAAACTTGATAAATAACTACTTTGACAGTCATATCACGTAACGCATGAGTAGAGATTATCAACAGTGATTTTTCATTTCTATTCTTGTTTATTGTACATTGCTTGTAGAAAACATTGAAATAATAATAATTCAAAATCGAATAGTAAAGCAACTATATAATTGATTTCGTTGACCGTATCTAAGTAAGTGAATATTCATCAAAATTGCAGTTAGACGTTTAGACTTTTGATCTTTTATATTGTGAATTTTTACTTTACTTAATAGACCATTGCGATTCTCTCGCTTTAGAAACTGAATGAAGCAGGTTTAAAGCACTGTCTCGCATCTCTAGAATATTCATATGTCAATTTCATTTTCAACATAATACGTAATACTTACTGATACGGTGAAGAAAAACATTATGAACAAATCTGTATGATCTAAGAGAATCTAACCAGTTTTTGAAAAACGAAAGAGATGGTATATATAATATATACCGAAATGCCTTATTAAATATACCTATCATATTTAATTTTAATTGCAACAGTTAATAAGAAACAAAGAATTATTGGCTCTACTTTTGAAGAGAATCTGTAAGTATACTAAAAACATTATAACTACGGTGTTGGATAATGGCAATCGATCTCCATAGATAAGTGTGATATGATAAGATATCACTATAACTGATATTGTATTTCGAGTACGCCTACGACTCTATAACCTAGAATATAATTAATAGATTGAGCATTAACCTGTAAATAATAATATTGTAGGTCGCAACGTATTACATATGTATACAAAAGCTGAGCTATAGAACTATAGAAGAACTTTACAGTACATAATATATCGTATGACACAAATCTAACGCCGTATGAATTATCTAATCGGTTAAGCCGTTAAGTAACTACAACGGAACATATTTTATGTATATTATTTTATGTATCTTCTTATAATATTTTTATATCGTTATTGAGTTCGATTGTACACTACACCTGGCCCGTGCCTGTGACGACGCAGTCGACTGAGCAGCTGCACGCCGTGGAACGACTTCCTTTTGCCTGTTAATCGTATTTGAACTAAAACGTAATATTCCAAATCTTGTTAACTGTCAAAATGGTCTCCAATTATTTATTAAATAAGGAAACTAATTTCTTTTTTTTCCTTCATTTTATACAAGCTTTTTTTCTCAGTTTTATCATTTGGCCATTCAATTAATGTTAAAATAAAGAATTATATCTAATAGAAGCGACTCACCCTCGCTTCGCTTGTATTCATCCCAAGGTACGTTTTAACGGTTAGTATGGAATAGATAGACTACATATATACATAGGTACAAAATAAACAGTTCCGAACTTCTCGATTTTCCAGCTGTTTTTTTATATGATTACCTTATACGGTAATCAAACCTACATGCCACGAAGAGTAGAATCTCTAAAAATACTGACACTACAACCATAAATAATCACAATATGCATGATATTATATTTTTTTTTACAATTAGCATAGTAACTAATATAAAATGTAGTAAATTTTATACAATTTAACCTTCTTGTGTATTGTAAGAAGCGTTTACCTTGAAATTTAGTTAACAAAATGTTTAATCGTCGACCTTCGCTCAATTATGAAAGTACCTAATATAAAATTATACTCGTATGTAATTATCACGTTCAATTTGCTTTCAATATACCATCAACTCATATTAAATTCTAACTGAGTCGAATCTGTACCTTAAATATTTTTTTGGAAAATCTTATTGAAATAGACTTTATGATCGATACAGAGACCGAATCTATAGTTTTTAGAATTTTTGTCTGTCTGTCTGTCTGTTACCGCATCACAGAAAAACCACTGGAGGGATTTTCATGAAATTTGGTATGATGATAGCTGGATATCCGGGTCAACATATAGGATACTTTTCACCGCGGGAGATTATCTCATTCCTAAGGGAATACACGTTATAACACAACCCAAAAAATATTTATGATCAGAATTTCTTGAAACTTGGTATTAATGCTCTTCAATACAATTAAATAAATACGTATTAGAGATAAAATAAGGGATGAAAATTTGCAGGAAACCTACTTTTTTAAAGTTTATTTGTTATAGTTTTAGCGCGAGCGAAGCCACGTGTTTTCCTAGTATCTTTATAAATGTCAAAATGAATTACGCACATAGCCAAGGACTAGTATTACTATTCTCTTTTTTTCTCCAACTACGAGTAGAGTAGTACATACATGTATTTTATAAACTAAAAGAAATTCTTCAACAAAACTATGTGGACCTTTTATGAGAAAGTAAACAATAAAGAATATTTTTTTGAAATTCAAAGTATTTTATTTTTAACTAACTCATAAGGTTACAGCAATTAATACGATTGCATCACGAACCACAGTTCAATATCAAATCGGAGTTTATATTTACCCTTTAATAGGTCAAATAAAAAAAAAATGTTAAAATTAAAAACTCTTGAACTTAAAAATCGATTCGCGAATCGAATTCGGGACTTAAAAGGATAAGTTTCCAGCTTTCCAGCTCAGTAGATTACGGTATTTTATTTTGCATATGAATAGAATATAAAAAAGTGGATTATCGGACGAATAGCAACAGACATACATGTATGAAATATTATAAAATAAATTGCTAATAACGTACTAAAGATAGAAAGAATAGCCGCTTTTTACTAAATGCATATGGATGTATACACGGTACATATACCAAAAACAATTTTTTTTACAATTTTTGTCTGTCTGTCTGTTTGTTCCGGCTAATCTCTGAAACGGCTGGACCGATTTTGACGAGACATTCACTGGCAGATAGCTGCTGTTATAAGGAGTAACTTAGGCTACTTTTATTTTAGAAAAAGAATCAGGGTTCCGCGAAAAAAAATTAAAATCCAAGAAATTGTGAACAAAATCCGCGTACGGCGTACGCAATAACGTAAATCGCTATAATATATAATTAAATTGAATATCTTAGAAGTAGCAAGCTTCTATATATATATATATATATATATATATATATATATATATATATATATATATATATATATATATAACAGTTGAGCCAAGAGGAAATCCAATCAAGAGTACCTAAGTGCAAATTAATCAAATGACTTGATATATGGTAGAGTGGTAGAGGAGGGCCTCAACCAAAACCATCCTGGAATACAATCTAAAAATGTCCATCCGGAAACGTGACACTAAAGTCACCGAGGCGGTGCTAGCCCAACTGCGGAGTGAGGCAGGGTCTTCGGGGAACTAACAGAAAAAAAAATTAAAAAATAAATAAATAAATAAAAATAAATAAATAAACAGTATTTAGATATAAATATTACTAGTAAGATATGTATGTACCTAGATATAAGCACTAGATTATAAGTCACTAACAATCACCTCTACAAAAAAAAAACTGAACAAAATTATTAAAAAAAAAAAAAAAAAACATGTTCATCAATAACCAGTCAGTGTCGGACCACGTCATTTAATCTATAGCTTTAAGTACCGCTTGCTCTGAGTAAAAAAAAAATGTAATCGCCAAACAAAAAAATAAAAATAAAATAAAATGTATAAAAAGGGCACGGGCAATTAAAGCCTGTGGATGTAATGTAACTATAAAAAAAAAAGATAAAGGTAGAGCGTATTTTAGAACATGCATTTCTGATTATTTTACGTACTTAGATGGTCTCTCCATAAAAAAGTCAACTATCAACTATTCGCGTTAGGTCTATGCGTTCGGTGAAATTTATAGTATAGGGGTACATGCGGGCTAACATCCTACCCTGTATTATGAAAAAAAATTACGCAATACCCACATGAATATCTACTTATAATCACTAAATTGCTTATAAATACTTTATTTTCTTTAATAAAGATATTTCAATTTATTTTTGACTATCGGTAATTCATGTGTTTTTTTGTATAGAGATAGCTGGAAGGTTGGACAGTAACATCTCATTCCCGTGGAATAGTAATTATGTTATACTAGCGGCTCACCCTTGCTTTGCTCGAACACAAACCTATCCCACGGGGACCGAACATTTTTCCGGGATAAAAAGCCTATGCATTATTCCAGACTATAATCTATCTCTGTGCCAAATTTCAGAGGCCGAATTTATAGTTTTTAGATTTTTTGTCTATCCGTCTGTCTGTCTGTCTGTCTGTCTGTAACGGCATCACAGAAAAACCACTGGAGGGATTTTGATGAAATGTGGTATGGTGATAACTGGTTATCCGGGTTAACATATAGAATACTTTTTACCGCGGGATAATATCTCATTTCTGAGAAATCTATACGAAACCTTAAAATGTAACTAGGGACGAACCCGAGCGGAGCGAGGGTGAGTTGCTAGTATTATAATAAAGTCAAGTTTGTAAGTTTGGGTGTAGGGGATAATCTCTGAAATTACTCATCGGATTCTAAAAATTCTTTCATAAACAGGAAGTTACATAACCGCTGAGTGTTAGGCTATTTTATATTCCGATAATAATGTGTTTACTGTCAGAAACCACAATGATTTTAATTAATTCGAAAAAAAAAAACTGGCTGTTGAGTTAATTTATCAGCTATTGCTTGGTACCTAGGGACGCAACCGAGCGAAGCAAACGTAAGTCACCAGTGTAGATTAATTTATGCGAAAAAATATTTAATTGTTATATTTTCCACTACGTTAACTAGCATTATTATAAACGAAATCACTAAGAAGTTATAGAATAGATATAGAAAAAAAATATCACTTGGAATTTATAAGTAAGTTAGTGCTAAGAACGTAAAAAAACGACTCTCGCTTTGCTCAAGCCCTGTATTTACACATAAAACATGTTCTATTCTAGCATAAGGTATTTTAGTATGCGTTATAAATACACTATATACTATATAAATTATAGTTAAATAGAATAAAGTTATTTTGAATCGGAATTATCTTAGTATAATATTAGATTAGACAAAATATTCAATTTTTACATATTACGTAAAGTACCTGGGCGACCGAGCTTCGCTCGGAGTTCTTGAAAGATTGTATATTTTACATTAAGTGACTAAGTGTTACTGAGAAAGTTGTATAGATGTCGCGATAAGAACAATTTTATTTTTAATTTGGCTTAAAAATAATTTTACATTAAGTGACTAAGTGTTACTGAGACAGTTGTATAGATGTCGCGATAAGAATAATTTTCTTTTTAATTTGGCTTAAAAATAATTTTACATTAAGTGACTAAGTGTTACTGACAGAGTTGTATAGATGTCGCGATTAAATTTTGCGTAGAATAATGCATAAGAAAAACGCATGAAAACTCGAAAACACGCGTTTTCCCAGACAATGACTAATCTAGATCAATTTTTCGCCCCCGAAAGCCCCCATATACCAAATTTCAGCAAAATCGTTAGAGCCGTTTCCGAGATCGCCGGTATAAATAAATAAATAAATAAATAAAGATATAAATATACAAGAATTGCTCGTTTAAATATATAAGATAAGATTTACTCGTTAAACGAAGGTGTTTCATTACGTTAAGATAAAAATAAATAGAAAGATTAAATATGTAAATATTTCATCATTTAAAATATTTATGTAAAATTGTGTTTAAGAGTTTATTAACATGGATTAGATACCAGATTTTTTTTGAATATATAAACATTATTTTTAGTATACTTATAAACATTATTTTTAGTATACTTTAAGATTCCTTTATTTTCCTTATTTTTGTCCATCTGAACAAATATGTAGAATGTATTTTATATCACCATGTCATAAACTACGCTCTACCAAATACTAATCTAACTGCTACAGTATAGTATAATATGATCTGTGCTACTACTCTACCAAAAATAAATGTCTATATTTATTATTTATTATCTATACTAATATTATAAAGCTGAAGAGTTTGTTTGTTTGTTTGGTTGAACGCGCTAATCTCAGGAACTACTAATCCGATTTGAAAAATTCTTTTTGCATTAGATAGCCCGTTAACTGAGGAAGGCTATAGGCTATATATTATCCCGAAAAAAGGTACGGTTCCCGTGGGATAGATTTGTTTTTGTCTAGGGACGAACCCGAAGCGAAGCGAGGGTGAGTCACTAATATAATATACGCATAATCTAAGCATTACATATACTCAGGCAAAGCCGCATGTAAAAGCCAGTTATAAATTAAAAATCTTAACCTATATATACAAGTTTATTTAAAAGTAAATAAATCTTTAAATTATCATAAAAAAGAAACAAAACAATAAGGTTACTGGCAGATACCGGCTGAGTCAGAAGCTACATTATCCATGATTCACTTCTAACTGTATTAAATATATAAGTATTGTCTGTGGAAGAAATTCAACCAACTGTGGCTAAAAAGCATCGATATTGAACTTATCTTCTTTAGTTTTAACTTCGGTACACACATATTAATACATTCTAATTTTCTACTCGAACGTTTAAAACATGGTGTATGGAACAGTAACTAGTCGTAGGAAGGTACTATCGAGAAATAACATTGATACCATGCATGGTTAAGTTACTATTTACTAATAATTAAAATCATTAATTTACACGTAGTCAATATTCAAGTAAGATCAGTTCGCAAGACATATGCTCCTGGTATTAGTGGGAATCAGAAGGACAAAGTTCTCAATTTATGTAAATCCTAAAGTAAAATCTATAAATAAAAAAAAATGACAACATCTGCATCAAAATGTGTAAGAAAAGGAATGATAGCGGTGGAATTTGCCCTATAAAACTTTTTTATGCTTAAACCAGTTCTGGAAGGTACTATGAATAATAATATCCGATTCTTCGCCACTAATGCCATAAAGGAAACGACCAACTCACTCTCATTAAGTCAATATTATTAGAAATAATTATTATTAGCGATACAGCGTCTATAGTTTTTTAGAATTATTATCTGTCTGTCTGGGAATTCATCACGAGAAGACCACTGGACAGATTTTGATGAAATTTAGTATGATGATAGCTGGTTATATAGAATACTTTTTACTACGAGAAAACTATCTCATCTCTGAGAAATCTATAATAAATGTTTAAAACACAGAGAAAGAAGGGACGAACCCATTACTCAAGCGGAGCGAGGGAGAGTCGCTAGTTCATAAATAATTTATTTATTATATTATATTTAAAATAAATCATCATTAATCGTGCGAGAACGCATCACACTGCCCTTTGAACTAAAAAAATCGATTTAATTTATAATCGATTAAAGTATTCTTCGAAATATTACAATCCTAAAAAGTTAGCATTTATGCTTAATCAACTTTATAAGTATTTCTACTCTCCTTTCCTTTTTTTGCTGAGTCATCTCTTATTAGATACCGCAGAAATGGACTACGATCGAGTAGTTTAGCTCTAACCTCTATCCGCGTCATTAACGATATCGAGTTTATTTCTTTACCTTTACTTATATAACTCAATTAAATTTATTAAAATTGTGTAAATAACTTATTCCTTTAAAATTAGTAATTATAAAAAAAAATGTTTAATCTCATTGTCAACGGGTTGATACTTCTTTAAATATTTTTCATTATTGAGCTTGAATTGGATTACGTAAGAAATAATTAAAATTCAGTACCCAGAGAATGAGGTTTTACTTCACTTATGAAACAATGAGTCTACCCGTTCTTAAGTTTCTTTTAAAGGAAACTTGTCGAAGTTGTTTCGAGAGAAGACATGTAGGGAACTATACGGTCCTATAGATACATTTAATATATAAAGTACCTATACAAGTTATACAATGTCTAACTCTAACTCTTCAAAATTAATAAATAAATTTAGATAATTTCAAGTCATGTTTGGAATCTCAATAGATTTTGGGCTTATTTTCAGGGCGTATCTCGTTCAATAGATTATTTCACTCTATAGCAACTAAGTTCAAATCTAGCCATAGCAACAATGCTATTTTAAATTTCAATTTTAAAAGGAGGTTAGCTTCAATCGTAAATAAAAATACGTGTTTCTAACAAGAACATTTTTTTAAATGTGGATGACCGAACGTTTGGCCTCATTATTTGTGGGTAATAAAAGATGTAATAAAAATTTTAATTAGATTACTAAGTTTTAATTGTTTTTAAGTAGGTATTTAAATAAAGTATTCTTAAGTGATATTCTTTAACTTTTTTAGATTTCTATTAGATCACTTTTTAATAAAAATATTTGTTTTTAATGTAACCTTTATTTCTTGAATTATTATAATCTCTATTATTCATAATTTAACGGGTTACACTCAGCGCGTTCATATGTTAACTCTACATAAAGTTATGGCCAAACTTTATAAAAAAAATGTTACTGGTATTAATTTCTTGAAAAAGTTGGAAAGATCAAACTAATATATACTCATTTACAATGAGACATGGCACGTTAAAAATCGATTTGTGAAGTATGACTCCACTTATCAAATCATATTCAATTTAAATGAATTTAAACATGTATTAAAATTGATAATTTCATGTAATTAATTATTAAAATATGAATCCACACTTCCATTGTCATATTTTTTTTAATATTTTAAATGTGTGTTTGTTTGTTTGTCCTTTTCCCACGTCGAAACAGAATGACGGATTGGCGTGATTTTTTGTGTGAAGATAATGGGAGGGCTGAGGAGTGACATAGGCTACTTTTGACCGCGTGAGACTATTTTATTCCCACGTGAAAACACGGTATAAATTACAACCCACAACAACTCATCGTACCCATGTATCCGTATTAATATTATAAATGTGAAAGTTTGTGAGTATGTATGAATGTTTGTTACTCTTTCACGCCAGAACGGCTAAACGGATCTGGATAAAATTTGGCACAGAAATAGATTATAGTCTGGAATAACAAATAGGCTTCTTTTAATCCCGGAAAAATGTACTGTTCGTGTGGTATAGGTTTGTTTTTGTTTTCCGAGCGAAGCGAGGGTGACCCGTTAGTATATAATAAATATAGTCTATTACATACTATCCGTTAAAACTTACCTAATAATTTTGACGTTAAACGTTTAAGTCAGGTACTTAATTTATGCTAATAGATAATTAAGGAAATTTCAAACTTGTTTTACATAGTCACTGATCTAGATACTAATGAGCGCAAGTCTTGCATCTCGGTATCTTCCGATCTTATTCATAGACCTAAGACCACATACATACATGCTTAATTCCTAAGAGTTTGGAATATAATACATTTTGCATTATGGAATTAATTAAATTTTATTCTAGTATTAGCATGTTTTTAGTTGTATTTATAACTAATGATGAAATAACTATGAAGTTGAATCTTAGAAATTGAGCTTAATCTACGTACTTTTGATTATTCCAACAAGTACGAGTATGTCGCAGGGAAATTGTAAAAACCATGAAATTATAATTTCACTAGTGAAATTGTAATTACTGGAGTATTGTCAATCGTCATCTTTTCGTACTATATCAAGGGATATTTTTAGGTATACAATAATTTCCCTAAATAATTTCACCAGAAGCCCTAATTAATTTCAGAAAAGCCGTTAAATTGTGAAACGGTCACTCAGTCAGATTTACACATATTTTTTGACGTGCAACATGAACCATAGACTTAGTAAAATAAAGGAATAAAAATGTTATGCTTTTTTTATTTTTAATCATTTAATTATTCATCATAGATTTATTAGTAAGTATAAATAGTTACCAAAAAATAATCTCAACTTGCGATATCAATATGTGTTCAATTAAATATGATAATAGTTTTCATTCAGAATTATTTGTATAATCGGTGATGTTAAAAAATCAACTATTACTAGAAAGTTAGTAATGTATATTAAAAGATAGCGCCGTTTGCATTTTATGAATTGCTTATCCTGATTACAGACGGTTATAGTCGCAGAAATACATCGAAATTAGTAGGTATTTATTCTACTTCCAAAAAAAGGAGGAGGTTCTCAATTCGACCGTATATATATATTTTATGTTTGTTCGCGGATTTTTTCGTCGTTTATAAACCGATTTTGATAATTCTTTTTTTGTTGGAAAGGAGATATCCCAAGAGTGGTCCCATGATAAGGAAACCAGGATCTGATGATGGGATCTCAGACAAATCGAGGGGAACTTTCGAAAATTGTAGCGGCGACTAGTGCGTTTGATTACGTACATTTTCATTAGGTATTTTAAAGCACTACTATTTATTGATGGTCTGGAGTCGATCTGATGATGGACCCGAAAGATAGTCGAGGGAACTCCTCAACGATTTACAGCAATTACCTGGTGTTTGGGCTTGATTAATTTGTATTGATGATACGTCTACACTAAAAATGGAAAAATAAAAACTTTAAAAATAAAAATAAAAACCGACTTCCAGGCACTGAAAAGTAAAACATAACTAAACGGGGGTTTTCATTTAGAATAGATACTTAATCAGATTTTTTCGAAGTCGGTGCCAGCCAATACAAATCAAAGCACACCGACTTCGAAAATATCTGATTAAGTATCTATTCTAAATGAAAACCCCCGTTTAGTTATTTTTTACTTTTCAGTGCCTGGAAGTCGGTTTTTTTTAAGTTTTTATTGACATTGTATTTTACACATTTTAGTGCAAGTATTTTTATAAAATTAATAATAATAAGTAAAATTCGTCATATTTCGTGTATATAAGGCAGTATTCGAAGGCAGTGGTAGCCCAATGGTAACTCGCTCGCTTCGGTATCCGAGTGAAGCGGGTTCAAATCCCGGGTCTTGCACCTCTGATATTTTCATGTGCGAATCATTTCTATCATGATTACCACTTGCCTTACGGTGAAGGAAAACATCGTGAGGAAACCTGCATGTCTGAGAGAACCTAGCAAGTTTTCGAAAGACATGTGAAGTCCGCCAACCCGCACTTGGCCAGCGCGGTGGACTATGGCCTGATCCCCCTCGTATTGAAGGGAGGCCCGTGCCCAGCAGTGGGACGTTAAAAAAAATAGGGCTGGATACATCTATTCAAGTAAAACAATGTAGACCGAAATTGGGCCGTGCAATATTTTGTGTATATGGGCTGGGATACCTGTACTAGCTTACAATAAAGTCCTCCTGACCGATTTCGGCCAGGGCGACCAATCTCACTGCGACTAACCAGAAGCGCAGGAGATATTATAGTGCACAAGTGTAGGCGCAGATACAAGTGCACTCTCTATTCCTTTTTACTCTCATAGTTCGATAGGACGATACTTCGACACGACTGGTGAGAGTTAAGGCGCAGGACTGACGATGTTACATGCTCTCCGACGCACAGGGTGAAATACCGCCAACTTCTCAACTCCTGGGGACAACTAAGAATATCTTAACAGATAAACTTAGTAATTAAACATGGCCCGACCCTTGACTCGAACCCAGAAGCTCCAGATCTGTGACCTATATACTAGCCACCAAACCACCGAGACAATTAATAATTATACGTATGTCACCTGTAGATAGGAATTAGAATAAATAAATATAAAGGAAAATGATGAAAAAAGTAAATTTGAAGTAAATTAAAATATTAGATGTTCATTAAAAAAAAACCGTCGATGCAGTTTCTCATGTTTTATTCTGAGACCTTATCTGATGTACTTAATTATAATTGGTTTCGTATGCACTTGCATGCAAATAAAAATTTTCATACCGTTCGAGAAATCTGGAGAGAGCGATAGCATTGAAGCGTGTAAAGGCAGGTTTTACGTTACATCTAGTCAATACAATACACTAACGCTAAATGAATAAACATTACGATTCAGTTCATCTTTGACACTTTCTGTAATAACTTTTTTCTATAACCCTTAATAGCTAGAGTAGGTACTGAGTACCATGAACCCTATTTTACCATAATAATTCATATTATTTTCCATAAAAAATATCGTATATTTTTTTTAAATGAATCTTATATTTTTTTATTTCAATTTTCATTTACAGTATTATTTTCATAAACAACTATACATGTCTAAGGCAGATTATAACCTAATACGTTTATATTCGTTTATATTCAATCTTACAAATAACGTTAAATTGCAAATTACGATACGTCAATCTGAACGAAATCGTGCATCACGTTTCGACGTGGTAGTCATGGCAGACGGTACTCGATAGCTTATGACAATTTTGTTGAACATTTTATACTTCGTGATTATATTGTTATATGGTAAAATGGCAAATTATTTAAAACGATGCCATTTTCTATTATACTAATGCTTATTTAAAAGCGTACGTTATTATATCTCTATTGATTCCTAATTGTCTGATAATCTTTTACATAATTAACACTAAATCCTCAGAGACCTTATTAAATTATTTATTTCTTATTGCCGACCGTCATGAGCATTGTTTAATCTATCTTGAGATTAGTTATAACAAAGCGTAGTCAAACAATGGAATAAAATATTACTCTTAAAATAACAAAAATTGCAATAAAATATTTATTATTTCTATATGAATAGTCTATCTCAAAGTATGAGATAAAATAAAAATCAAATATAAATATATTTAAAAAGATTAAATATTATAGTCAAAAAGCTAAAACTGGATTCCGGCCTGTACATACCTGCATGTATGTAGTATCATCAATTTAAATCAGAGCACAAAAAACGACCTCGCAACCAGAAAAGCTGTAAGATTGCTTTTAAACCCGTTTGGTAAAATGCCGACGAGATATTAAAAAATATAATCTTTCTTAATTCTTTGATAAATAGATACATAGGACGGTAACTATTATTTTCCGAATCCTCATTATAACAGCAGCAGCTATCTACCAGTAAAAGTCTCGTCAAAACTGCGCTGTTTCGGGAATTAGGCGGAACAAAGAAACAGACAAAAATTTTAAAAATTTGTTTTTCTTATACTAAAGTAACAATTATAGGGTTTCGCTCAAAAAATTAAAACACACTCAAGGACTCACCCGAGCAAAGCGAGCGTAAGTCACTAGTTGATATATAAACATAACATGAAATAACTCTATGTAGAGTCTACAAGTACACGTGATTGATAAAATTATGTTACTCGAATCATACTTTTGTACTCTGTCAATTTTCTTACAAAATTATTACATTTAACACTTGTACAATATTTCATAATACAAAGTATTACGTACGAGGAACATATGTAATATCACCTGTGTTATTATTTTGAAATAATAAAAAGAAATGTGGAGCGTCGTACTGTGTCTACCTGGCTCTCATACGATGTTCGAGTTTACAGGCTCAATTCCTGGTTAAAGCCAATGTTTTTAATAGTAAAGATATCCAAATCTGTTAGGAGGTTTTAACAACAGCCGTTTAAGTATCATTGACTCAATAACAGATTTTTTTTAGTGAAATTAGATCTCTATGGCGCAAGAGAAAGTGCGTGAAAATGAAAAAGTAATCGGTAATCCAATAAAACTCATACAATATTATAACATGTATGTATTCAGCCCTTTTTAACGTCCCACTGCTGGGCACGGGCCTCCCTTCAATACGAGGGGAATCAGGCCATAGTCCACCACGCTGACCAAGTGCGGATTGGCGGACTTCACATGTCTTTCGAAAACTTGCTAAGTTTTCTCAGACATGCAGGTTTCCTCACGATGTTTTCCTTATTATAACATGATTAAAATGTAAATATTAATATTTTACGACATTGCCCTTTAGTTACAATACAAGTTCTGGGAGCTTGCTCAAGCAGTATGCTCTCATTGAAATCTATACTTACACATGCGAGTACGTAATTATTACAAAGGAAGTGTGTTAATTACATACTAAAATACGTAATAGTAATGCATTTGATGTACTCACTCAACGAGGTAATGCTTTGTTAGTAAAAAGAATTTTAATTGGATAACCAATAAAAATTTAAAAATCTTCATGTTTGCGATTAAATTGCTTTATTTACTTTTAATGTGTTTGCTTCCTCGTCGGGCAATACTTGAAAATGTTTTATCACATAAGGTATTCACGGATATATAATTCTCTTTAAGAGTAGGTAAAACAAAGGAAAGCTAATTTTTTGATAACGATCAAAAATGAAGTGGAAAACAGAGCTGCAAACGCTTGTTAAGCATGTTTTCATCGTTATCAGACTATGTCGTAATAATTGCAGGCGTTGGAAAAAATGACTGCCGCCATTTCCATCCGCATTGCAACTGACTAACCAATTCCTATTGGTTGATCGTTGCCAAACAATGCCAGCATGCTATACAATAATCATGCTTGTATCATTGCCCCGTAATACATTCGACGAAAAAATAACCAGCCAACGTAACACTCTATTTTGAAGTTGTACCTATTAGTGATAAAAAAGATTTTTAATAGATTTCGATTTGCAAAGCGATCCAGTTGAGTGATTCAATTCACAATTATTTAAATAAAAACATTCATAAAAACTCAAATGTACTCCTTCGACACCAGATGGCGGCGTGTACATTCTCTTCGACCGTTCACTGCGCTTTTTCAGCAGCAAGAGTCAAATACGATTCGTGCTATTGCAACTTTTGGAGGTAATAATTGTTTCGTTACATAATAGTGACGTGATACACGTCATATTGGGTTTATTGATATAGTTGCCCATAGAGATCAGTTTTTTCGAAGTTTTCTAGCTGTGCAGTTGCGCCGCCGTAGCCGAGTAGGGGCGTTAGCGACGGTACCTACTAGCGTGAATAAACATTGACCAAGCACCGCGCTCCGACAACTTGCCGCAACATTCTTAGCGTAAAAGTTAACGTGGATGGTTTACTCTATGTAATTTGCGAAGCCTAAGTTGAATTCTAAGTTTCCCCATCGAACATATCTGTGCGAACGACTGATCGAAATACGATTTTAGACTATTTGTGATAATGTGTGCTTTTAATGTTTCCACTAAGGTTTTCGCGAATCTAAATGGAATGTTGGAAATATTCGCGCAAGTCAACAATATTAGTGAGTATATAATTTTTTGTATTACTAACCCTATTTTGAAATTATTACCTGTACCTTTTTATTGATTGTCTTCAGTGTGACCGTTATTACGATTTAAATTTGTTTTACAAATAATATTAACTTAAACTTAAAATTTTAAGTAGCGAAGTAACTAATTTATGGTTGGTTAAATTCGAATTAGTATTTACATCTTTGCACATATCCTTGAATATAATGATCTGGGTAAAAGATAATGTATAAATTTTGTAACATACCTATTTTAATATTAGGTAAACATAATTAAGCACGGTGCATGGTTGCAAATAATTTCAAAATGCGTCAGTAACAATATTATCAGTAATATTACTTTATTATACATACATTGCGAAACCTTAATATTCTGGTGAGTCGTATTACTTATTTTATTTATGAAGACATTAGATACATATTTTTTACCCTCGATGTATAAAACTGGTTGCTAGTGATAGAATTCGTTTATAGAAAATCAATGGTAATAATATTAGAAAACGATTACACAATAGCCCGTATATATAAACTAGTAACATTGTTTGTTACACATTATTTTCGCATTTTGGCGAGCAGCCATAGAGGCTTAGCAACTTCAAGGTCTCCAAATCGTATTTCGTTCCTATTCGAAGTAAGTTATGTTTTACCACCTCAATAAAGAAAATGTAGTTAAAATTTAAACAAATTCTCTTTTATTTTCACGTTCAAACCAATGTTTAATTCAAACTAATACTGATCAGCCTTAATCTATACATATAATAAAATCGTAACTAAGCCGAATCTGTACATTAAATATTTTTTGAAAATTTTTATCGAAATAGACTTTATTATATAGGCCGAATCTATAGTTTTTAGAATTTTTGTCTGTCTGTCTGTTTGTCTGTCTATTACCGCATCACGCATACCGCGTCAAAAACCACTGGAGGGATTTTGATGAAATTTGGTATGATGATAGCTGGTTATTCGGGTCAACATATAGCATACTTTTTACTGTGGAAAAATATCTGATCTCTGAGAAATCTATACTAAACGTTAAAACGGAGCGAGGGTGAGTTGCTAGTATAGAATAAGAGTTAATAATTATAGACTATAATCTCATAAAAAAATATTCAAATCGATTATATGAAGCGAAAACAAAATTAGATGAACCGAGTTACTTGAAGAAAAATGTTCAATTACAATTTCTGATTAAAACGACAAATTGCTTATTCATAGCTACAGATAGAAAATTGAGGTCTTTCGCTACGAACCTGTAACTAATTCGCGATTCGCATGGTTTGTTGTGAAGTGTTAATAACACAAAGGATTACGCTGTAAGCGAAATCAGGTGAAATCGTTTCGAAAGTATATTATACAGTCATAATGCTATTAATTCATCATTATAATATTTTTTTAAACATATTATATATTGGTTACTGATATTGATCA
Organism: Argynnis bischoffii washingtonia; assembly: GCA_033884665.1. Classification (NCBI taxonomy): domain Eukaryota; kingdom Metazoa; phylum Arthropoda; class Insecta; order Lepidoptera; family Nymphalidae; genus Argynnis; species Argynnis bischoffii. The sequence goes on along the minus strand of CM066624.1, from coordinate 7,850,307 downwards.
CGTAATGTGTCTAGAATATTCTTCATTCTTCGGTTATTTTATTCAGTAGCGAATAAAAAGTTGCTCTGTACGCCTATAGGTACGAGTATATGGCTTGCTTTTAAATTTATTTAAATTTAGGTAATTGATACCGAAATGTAGAATAAATTTTGATATTACTGATAACTAGTTATTGTTTCTGATTTTGCTCGTGTTTATATTTTTTTAGTGCCTACAAAACTACTATTCATGACTGACTATCTAAGTATAGAAACACAAGGTACGTAAGAGTACTTTACGGGAGCGCGTTTAGTCGGAAACTAAAGTAACCCCTTTAGATCGACGCTATGCGTTTTATTCAAAATGATACCTGCACTGTATTTTTAGAATTTACTATGTTGATAATTTTAATATATTATGTCTTACTTTACGTATCACACATTTTATATGCTTACCGCATATTTTTCTACATCAAACTTTTGCATCTTAAATTGTGATGAGTTTAAATATTAGAACATTTATAAAAATTAAAATTTACTTGTCTTAGAAATATATTTACCAGTTATTTCAAATAAACTTATAATTTTGCTGCAAATGGCTAATACATAACAAAGAATGGGATTATAAATGGCGGCGTTACGATTTAATAGGTAATCATCGCCGTCTTTACGAACTCACCGAAAAAAAATAAAAGTAGGTACCTATTTATTATTATATTTTTATTAAGTATTTACTTAATTATATAATAATTAACAATCATTACTGTATCTTTAAAAAATAATAAGAAACAATTTGAAATAGAAAATATATTTTTATCTAAAATAACATTATATAATCTAAATATATCGTTATAGCATTAAAATCGAAGTACTTTTTCATAAAACTATTACCGCAATAAATCGTCGCTTAAACCAGATGCACTTTACACCTTCTTCAAAATTACCTACCGGTCAAACCGTTACGGCTCCTACAATCAATGGGCTGCTGCAGAAAGCCGTTCAATTTTCGGATTTTCACTCCGACCTATTTTAAAAGAATAAACTACTAAAGGCTTACAATTAGAGCAATTGGTATCGAAGATTTATCTGGACTGCATTATCAATTACGAGTAGGTAATCTGTGCTTAAACAACAGTTATAACCTGCTAGCAAACTCAGTAAGCCGCCTTTTCTAACCCCACCCTTTATAAATCTGTCCTTTTATATATGTCCTTGTAGTAACTATGTAATACAAAAACGTTGCCTTTTTATTTTTAGTAAAAATGTTTTGTATAGTAACTCCTAAATTTTATTTATATACATATAAAAATATGTCTCAATATACCCACATATCCTAAGTTTCTATATTTGCTTGATAAAATACACACTGGGTAAGCCGTAAGCGAGTCTATGATATAATGAAAACAATACCTACTTGCAAAAAATAAGTATTGTGAAGTCGATTGTTCATTCTTGCAATATTCTCTGAGAAACATTCTTAGTGGCTTTGCAACATCGTAAGGTTATGAAATTTGCTGCCAAGTACAACTACGAAATTAATGTTTTTATTTTGTCGGTCTTCGTACGGTATAATATTTGTTATAACTTTGAATAATATTTATACGAAACAGACTAGTAGCTGCTTTTTAGTTTAGCGTATTCTTGTCATGACTCGTTTAAAATTTAGCACAAGGTTAAGCTCAATTAAAATTACTATAGTATAAGTATCGGAAATACTCAAGGCATAAATTTTAGAGTAGGTAGTTGATCGATTTTATTACTGTTATCGAACAAAAAAATCCACTAAATCTAACATGACTACCAAAAAAAAAAAGAAAACATTAAATTACGAGTTTATACAGGTTCTTAAGATGACATTATCATTAATTTCGTGATTAAAGTAAAAATTGGTCAAAAAGAAAGTAACATCTGGGACCGCAATATCTAAAACATTTTCACTTTGCTAGGTACATAATTCGCTTATGCGCAGGTATATTGTTACCAAGCTTATCGGCGCAGACATTGTGGTTAAAATTTTTGCTCGCCACCTAACATACAGTATGGTTTACAACCTCAGTGTAAGAATAAATGTACGAATATACACCAATTCATTTACAGTTTATAAAACACGCATGCAATTTATCTTTTAGCTGTCTCAGCTTTGCGTGAGCCGACCCAATTTTTCGTTAAATGTAAACACATCTAGATTTTTATTAGTATACATTACTTTTACTTTTATTTGTTTCCTAGAAGTAAATTTTTTAAAGTGTATAATACACTTTTCATTTATGTGCCATACAGCAGAGTTACTCATAAGAATTTTTGGTTCTATGGTCTATCTTAATAACATTCTCAATCTATCGTGAGCTCAGAGTTTTAGTCTTTATTTAGTAATGGTGTTTTGATTTTGGTTAAAAGCGTAAAGAAAAAAAACCCTGACCTGGAAAATACTTGTCTTGTCTTGTCTCAACGCAAACATGTCCACTGTTGGACATAGGCTCAAAGATTGCCACGACAACCGGTCTTGTGCCATCCGCATCCAGTGAGCTCCAGCGACTTTGACCAAGTCGTCGGTCCACCTTGTAGGAGGCCTACTCACGCTTCGCCTTCCGGTACGTGACCGCTACTCGAAAACTTTGCGTCCCCAACGACCGTCCGTTCTGCGAGCGATGTGCCACGCCCACTGCCACTTGAGCTTGGATATTCTGCGGGCTATGTCGGTGATCTTGGTCCTTCTGCGTATCTCCTCATTCCTGATTCGATCTCGCAGGGAAACCCCGAGCATAACCCTTTCCATTGCTCTCTGTGTGACCTTGAGCTTTCTTATTAGGCCCACAGTGAGCGGCCATTCTTTCTCTGTACCGTATGCCATCACTGGCAACAGACACTGGTCGAAGACTTTTGTCTTGAGACACTGCGGTATTCGGGACGAGAAGATGTTGCGTAACTTCCCAAAAGCTGCCCATCCGAGTTTGATCCGTCGATTGTCCTCTTTCTCGAAGTTGGAACAACCTAGCTGGACAGTTTATCTCAGGTATACATACTCGTCTACAACTTAGGCATAAAATATAGCCGATAGAAACTGGAGTGGTTGCAACATGGACATTTGACATAATTTTCGTCTTATCCATGTTAATTTTTAGACCAACTCCTTCGGAGACTTCATTGAGTTCATTGAGCATTATACTGAGGTCCTCAATGGTTTCAGCCATAACCACTATATCATCGGCAAACCGAAGATGAGTGATGTACTCGCCGTTAATGTTGATGCCCAGTCCGTTTTAATCCATGTGACCTTAAATACATTTTCCAATGCAGCGGTAAACAATTTCGGCGAGATGACATCGCCCTGTCGTACTGCTCTCAGCAATTGGATGGGTCCCGAGTCCCGGTCCTGAAGTCGGACTGACATAGTAGCGTTTTCATACACACACTTCAACACTTCGATATACCGGTGGTCAGCTTGGCACCGATGGAGAGACTGCAGCACAACCCAAGTCTCGATCGAATCAAAGGCTTATTCGTAAACCACAAAAGCCAAGCAAAGAGGCAAGTTCAGGAGACTGGAAGTCCTCAAGCCTGCATTCAAGACGATTCGTAACGACTCTCGAAAACAGCTTTTAGACATGGCTCAGAAGTGATATGGGTCTGTAGTTCTTTAGCAAGGCATTATCGCCCTTTTTAAAGAACAGTAACACTATACTTCTGCTCCATGCTCGTGGGGTTTCTCCTAGAAGTATGACGGAATTAAATAACTTCTGAAGGGCTATAAGGATCGGTTCTCCACCCGCCTTCAGAAAATCGGCCGTAATTCCATCTGTACCCGGTGCCTTGTTGTTCTTAAGCTGTTTGAGAGCCACTCTAATCTCGCTCAGGCTGACGTCCGGGATTTCGTCGATATAGTATCGGGTTAGTCTGGCCTTTGGATCGTTGTCCAGACTGATGGGTAGTCGCGTTGATGTAAAGAGCTGTTCATAAAATCTCTCGATCTCTCCCATAAGCTCAGGATTATATGAAATGATCCTACCGTTATCGGTTTTGAACTTCACTAGCCACTTTGTCCAATAGACAGATCCCTCACGAAAACTTTGGAGCCTTTGTTCCACTCTATTGCGTCTATAATACGCTCAGTATTATAGTAGGAAATACTATGGTTTTACAATTACCGTTGCGCAGGTGTACCTTCGGTGGTCGCTAATTTTTTTTTGTTAAATGCTTATATTACTTTAGCATTAGATTTGTTACGTTTATGTCAAAAACGCAGTGATAGGATTCATAATTTATCTACTCAGTAAATGAGTTAACATAAAAAAATAATAAAGACTTTGGAATAAAACATTTTTTACATGATGAGATGTTTTATATATTTCAAATTTATAAATGGGCAATTTTATATATTATATATAAAGTTGTATCATTCTAATATTTAATAATATTATTTTGTTGTAAAACTACATAGCACGGAGGTCAACAAACTTTATTGATTTTCACGAGTGAATTTCACTACGGAATGAGGGGTAAATACACCTACCTAACTAAATGGAATACACCGTCAACTTTTAATGTAATAATATATTTATATAATATTTTTCACAATAAAGATCTATATAATGTAATTATTAAATATATAATCTGTAGACTATAATCATTATTATATTTACTCTGTGACTTTTTACGATGTTTATTTGCTCTAAATTTCAATTTTACCCATCTGTTCAATTTTTGCAGAACGCTACGTCAATGTGATTTAAGTAAATAAAATGAATAGAAATTACGGAAGAAGACTTGCTGAATTTCAAGACGAGCACTACTGCGCAGGAAATGTCACAGGAAATTTCCGCCGCTCATCTTCACTGCGGCTGCGCGGTGAAAAAATGGTGCAGCGATCTCCTTTAACAGCTAGGAAATATATTTCAATAATCACGGAAAATACAAACCAGAAACAAAGAAGCGATGGCTCCCGTCTTCCTGAGCCTAGCCATCGCCCTCGGAGTCAAGTAAGTAGCTAAAAATATAATGCATTTTTAATATAATGTAAGCTACATTTATTTGTTGCCACGGCTACTATGTGAATGCACAATTCATTCCCTTGAAAAATTAAAGTACATTACTTAGTGCGGTATTTCATTGTTTAAAATGGCAACAATAGTTGTATAGAATAGAGTATAATATGAAAATTTTCGAGTAATTAAAATATAAAGTTCGTTACATTAGCTTTATTTTATCTTTTCAGTCGTTTAACGCAAACACAAATAATAAACCAAAGAAGTCCTGTTTGAAAATACAAGAACCGTGCATGGATAGAAATCTAAGCATGACAGATTCGGCTCACACGCCGCCTGGTTCACCTGAAGATCTGCCTGATGATGAATCTCTTCACAGTTATGGCAGTGCAGCGACTGCAGCATCAATTGATGCTGGATATGCTCCTTTTAATGGCACCACTTTTAGTGGACGATCAATGCGCTATGTGTTGCATTGTTCTTCACATGCTGGTTTAGCAGGAGAGGAATATCTAACGCCAACACAGCGCGCCCAAAAGCAGATACGTCGCTTAAAAAATCTACTAAGTCAAGCCAAAAAAGACTTGGAAAAGAAAGATAGTGAAATATTCCAACTCACAAAAGAAGTAGTTGAGTTGAGACTATATAAAGCATCAATATTCTCACCAGATGAGAAATCAAATTCTAGTGAGATTGTAACTGTGAGAGAAAACAATGGGGAACCCTCCATCGAAGATGAGAGTATTAAAATATGTAAAGAAAGATCCTATGATATCACTGATAGTCCTCTATTTAAGGCGCAGACACCAACACGCTGTCGAAATGAAATGCAAGGGTCATTTACTGATTCAGGACACTTTGATGATCTCACAAATTCATCTTTACACTCAAAAGAGTCGGTTCACATGCTGACTCATGATGCATCTTGTATGACTGAAATTAGTGATAGTGATGAAGAGCGTAGAAATTTGATATCTTACTATGAAAAGAAGATAGAAGACATTATGAGGGCTCATGTTGGTGAAACACAAGAAATGAAAAAGGCTCATAATGACAAAGTGGAATCTTTGCTACAAAAACTTGCTGATGTAAATACAAGATATTGTGAATTATTACCAAACTATGAACAGGCCAAGGAGAGAATACATATATTAGAGAAGCAGTTGGAAGAAGCTAGCAAGCAATTAGAGGATGAAGAAAGTAGACACCGATCAATTTACTTGCAAATGTATAACAAAGGGAAAGAGGCAGCGAGATATGAATCGGATAAGGTTCTTATTTTAATATTTTTTTAAATTTATAACATTTGTTATCAATTATTTTAAAATTATTTTACACAATTATTGTTATTACACTGACATTTACCATTTCTTATATTATATAAATTACAATATTTAATTGAAATTAAAGTGAAATATTTGTGTATTTTCAAGATTTTCTTATAATTTGTTGTTTTAAATGTTGCTATATATGTTTCAGGAGCCAGAGCCAGAGGCAAGTACCAGCCAACTTAGCAGAGTATCCGTTGAAGAGTTATTAGAACAACTACAGATCACTCAGACTGAGCTCGAGAATGTCCGAGTAAGTTGTCAATATAATATACAAATGTAGATGACCCGGCTAACCAACTCATTAGTAATATCCAAAAAAGCTATATTTTTAACAGAATTCATAATTAGATTCATTTAAAATATTTTCTTCCAATCTTATAAAGCTAACATTTTCAGTGTGGTGTTCAATTTTTTGGTATTTATAGAGAATGAAATTTCTTCCTAAAAATTATGTCTACTGATAACATTGTACACTAAACGCCTGATTAATAAACATTTTAATGCAAAGATTATTAAAACTGTAACTTGTTGTAATATGGTACATAATTACTGTTTTCTTTGACTTATAAATAATGACGGACTTACCCTTGCTTCGCTTCGGGTTCGTCCCTAGACAGAAACAAATCTATCCCACGGGAACCGTACATTTTTCCGGGATGATACATATATAGCCTTCCTCGGTTAATGGGCTATCTAATGCAAAAACTATTTTTCAAATCGGATCAGTAGTTCCTGAGATTAGCGCATTCAACCAAACAAACAAATAAACTCTTCAACTTTATGATATTAGTAATGATCAATTATTTATAATTAAAAATGCCAATTATATCTAAAATTTTTATGATTTACTTTCCTATTTATAAGCTTCTATTTATAAACTAGCTACCAGCTATTTGTAATTAATTTGATGAAATTTTATAATTAGTATTATATATACTTTATAATACAATTATAAGTCAAAGTAAAAATAAGTTGCTTATCAGTTAAAATAAAATCAAGTAAAACATTCGACATGAAACAAAATTGTTTTCAGACACTAATCAGATAGTTATGTACCATATTAAAATTGATCGAATATCGATTTTTTTAAATTAATATCGATTTCTAAAATCGTTTATTAAATGGGCCGCGACTGTAGTGTGCAAGTAGTCGCAATTAACAAACTGCTTTAACGTGTAGTGAATTACAGGACACGGCATTCACAGCGGACCGAACTACAAAGTCACAAGTACTTCTAAGTGCAAAGGAGGCTGTTTCTTTATGGGTCCTAGGAGCTCGAAAGGTTGGAGTATACCCAACAGATTAAAATAAAAAATTTCATTTTTTCTCATTTCCACATTGCTTTAGTGCACAGGTCTCTATTATAAATGCCTCTAATTTTCATGGCAGTTGTGGTCATATATCGATTTTGGGCTAGGGTTGCATTTACTTTATCGATATCATGTCACTAAAACATTTGTATGTATATAGGTCTAGTTTCATCGTTTCGAAGAGATTATTATTCAAGCCAATGATATGTTCTTTGGAATTCTTCTTTGCACCAAATAATAACTTCAGCCGACACTTCTATCGTTAAGAATCCTATAAAAAATAAATAACGAAAAAACCGATACTTTTCATTAGGATTTATTTTTTTATTTTTGGTCTAGCACTATTTTTTTTTTTTTTAAGTTATACTGGCACGTTTGGAAAAAATTAAAAGGGTTAAAATTTTTACGTTGCGCGCGCACACCAACAGCCAGTTCGGATCTCGGATTTAACATAATTAAAAAAAAAAAACAATCATCTTGCCCACATTTGATGATCGCAATAGCCATGAATGAAGATGTATTTTATACTATTATCAGTGGTACCACATATTTACTTATGAAGTTATATAAATATACCAATTAGATCTACTACATTCCTTAAATATTAAACGTTTAATAGGTCTTCGCGGCTTATTTATAATTATGGTAAATGGTTCTCAAAAGATATGTTAGAGTAAAGGCTAGTTACAACGAAAAATGTGACCCAAATGAGTAGTAGTAATAATAGCTTTACATATTATTATTTTTTTGTAAATATAGTTAAGAACATTATTGTACAGTAATATGAAGAATTCCTGAATAAATAAGCAGCAATCATAATTATCAGTAGTGGTATGTATGGAACATAATATATACCTACATAAATGTGTGTATGTAGGTCAGTACATATGTTCAGTTAGATTTTAAACCATTAAATTATTACTATCTGTTTATTACAAGTATGTAAATGTTGTTGCGTCGTTTCATGTCCGGAATTCTTAATATACCTATTTGTTTTTTTTTTTTTATTTAACCCCTGTATATAACTCTATAGTGCTAGAAGTTAACAAGAGCATTAGTAATACAACATAACCTGTGCTTTTTAGCTTTGCATGCTATATTTTGAAACAGCCTCTTTTGGTTATTTGGTGGAAGTACTTGGAAAATAATATGATGAGGTATATTTTAAGCAATGTTGTAGATAGTGAATGGATATGTGGTTTAAAAACACCCAGATTATAAGATAACCCTTTACTAGAATTTCATGTATAACCTAAAAGTTGTATATAAATTATAAATATCATTACATATACATATATAATAAAAAACAGTGGTATTTGCTGTATTGTCTTGTTACCTGGTTGTTCTAGACCTCTTAATTTTTATTAAGTTGATGGTTTTATATTTTATAATAGTTTGTTACTTTTATGCTTATCCAAATTTAATTAATTTAATCAAATAAATTAAATCTTAAATATAGATAAATATATTTTAAAATTATCAACTTAAATAGAAGCGGAGTATCCAATTTTATTTTGTTAATACACACTGTTAATGGAAATATAAGTCCGTTATACATTTTCTTGTTTTGGTACTTGGTTTTGTTTTGTGGGATTTAATTACAAAATATGTCTACATTTTATTTATTTAAGTACTTTAGTTTGACTGTAGTTGTAATGATATTATTTTATAATTTGGTTAGATTTTTATTTGTAGTATGTTTTTAATACAAACTGCATATAAAATGATTTTAATGCAACTTTAATCTATTACAGGCCATGTATCGTCGCATCGTGGATTCACAGAAAGGCAGCAAAGCGAATGTGGATCCAGAGGTGACATTGCAATTTTTGAAATCGGCCATCTATTATTTCCTCACAGACCCAGAAAATCATCAGGGTCATTTGAACGCCATAGAAAATATTTTAGGTTTCACTGAGGCTGAAAAAAAGAATATACGCAAGGCCAGAATGACGTAGACTGCAGCAAATGTGATAGCTCAACAAACTGTTCGCCACTTAGTTAGACCTAATTGTTGCATGACCATTGATACTAGTTAGATATTATGTATATCATAAATTAATTGTAATGGCTGCACGTCGCTCTACAGTTCTCTTACTGACTTAATATTCTTTTGGTATTCGGTATATAACTTAATACTATTTTAGTTCCTGGTGGTTGTTCTTCCTATTATTTGAGACGAATCGAATTTATTTCTTTTTAGGTAATTTTATGATGTTTTCTTAGTGTATAAGCGCCAAAGAGAAGCATTCCTTTCCTTTATTTCGATTGTGCAATTTTGACCTATTTTTAAGTGTACAGTGAAGGTTAATGACAATTATTTTAAGTGTTATAATTTTCCATATTTTGTTTCATTTTTTTTTACTTTGTTTTTATTCTCGTTTTCGTTGTTTTGCATGTGATACTTTTTTTAGTACTTATTTATACGAATTTATTAAATCAACAGTAGCTTTTAAACTTCATAACTTAGAAGATTAATTTTATGTGTTGCCAACATTAAGTAGAACACCCGCCGTCCTCTTGTACAATAGAATTAATCTTCTATAGCTATTAAGTTCTGTGATTTTTCTATAAGTTTTATCGACGTTTTCTTGCCTTATAAGCTGCATCTGTGATTAGTGTATTTATTAAATATTGTTGCATAATAAAATCATGCTTTATACATCCATCCTAATTATAATTGATATATTTTAAATAAAATACTCTTCTCAATTTGAAATTCCCAGAAATTCATAATACTAGGTGTAAAATTAAACTTATTTAGTTTATTATTTTTAAGGTGATGCCTGTAAGCGGTAGTTGTTTAGTATGGCTAGTAGTAAAGCTATTTACATAAGCAACGCATCACGTTATTTTAATGCAATGTCGTCTATAGCGATTTTTAGTTATACATGATCTGCTAAGATATAATAAATATATGGATAGATACATTTCTGAGTGTGTCAAATTGATGAAGATTTTAAGAATCTTTATTTATTGGATGGAAATTGTGATTTTGCATAGTTAATGGTAAATTTATGAGAATGTCTTATGTACCCGCTGGAATGGGGTATATTATGTACTTATTTACGTGGTAAAGTTGTGACGATTTCACTGACAGCTATTATCTTGTGTTTTCAATAAACAGTGAATTAAATATGAGTTTCATTTCTAATCATTAATCATAAAGTATTATAATAAGGGACTAAACATAATAAGTGATAAAGTTTGTATGTATATACACGTACGATTATGTTTGTTATTCCTTCTTGCTGAAATGGCGAAGATTTGGATGAGATTAAACACACAATATGACCTAAAGTAACAAGTAGGCCACAGTTGTAGGTGGCTAATTAAAAATTAGTATCTACTATTCGTTATAAAAATCTCTTTAATATAGACATTGTGAACTCTTTATTTAGTAATAGTAGTGTTGATCAAATTTAAACTAGGTAGCTTCATTATTAAAAGTTTATTATATACTTATAAATTAAATGTAAATTATTGGTAAATTACACGCGCGTAAAAATGAAATTTAAAGCTAGTACAGACTTAAAAATTAGCTTTTTTTTGTAAAATATTATAACATTGGATCACACGCAGAAAATACTATAAGTCATATTTTTTTTAATAAAATCAATAAGGTCATGTCTTATAATGGAAATTCCTTAGTCAATGAAGCAGTGAAGTGTTTCACATATATGATCGTGTAGACATAGCATAACTGTGCGACACGTTTCACATATATGATCGTGTAGAGATAGATTAACTGTGCGACACGTTTCACATATATGATCGTGTAGACATAGCATAACTGTGCGACACGTTTCACATATATGATCGTGTAGACATAGCATAACTGTGCGACACTGGAAGACGGTATACAGTTATATATATGTACATGTTTTTACAACTGAGTTGATATAAGCGCTTCTAAACAGCACTGATAATGCATTATCAACAGATTTATTCATCAAAAAAATATTACAAAAATATTTTATTTATATCAATGCGTTTGTTGTTCAACGCCTCGTTTTGATAATAAATTTTGTATTATATTGCATAGATGACTTACATTACTAACGTTGTATGGACTGTAACTAAATAAATTAAAAATAATTACTTTTACACTAAGGCGGTCCCACGGCGCAGTAAAGGTGGACTTTACTCATATTTAAAAAAAAGCATTAAAATTGATTCATAGGCATTTTAAGTCGATTTAATTTACATAAATATAAAAAAATCGCTGTCTGCAATAGAAATGTTATATTATTGATAGCCGATATGAAAATTTCATAAACACACATTCATTAGATTTTTTTTTAAATTTTGGATTTTTTTCTATTATTTATTAAGTATGTTTTTTATTAACCCTATTCAAAAGTATTATTAAAATGAGACGTTGAATAAATCAAATCCTAGAATATATTTTTTCAACAAACAACCAACAACATGTCGCAGACATTGTATAATCTGTCATTATAAAAACTTAATATTGCAGAAATATGTAACCATGATTTAAAAATGAATAAAAGAATATACAATCAGCTATTTAACAAAATCATTAGGTAGAGTTGTCTTTCAGAAACAAACCAGAATACCTTAGTACCCACTTTTACATAAAAGGAAATATTTGCAAAACAAGACGTTTTATATAATGACGAATCATACGATAATGTTGCGACATATACACAGTTTTTATGTCTTAATGCTCCAACATGATAATATAATGGTATCACAACCACAATTTGTACAATATTACAAAAGAAATTGCAATCTTAACTATACACACAGCTACTATTGCTACAAACTTATTTTATGATTTGGCATTAGAAAAGGACATATTAAAAATACTGTTATTTTCCAGAATAATCTCCTTCGATTCATATTATTTATCATCATCTAAGGAGTAAAATATGTTTGCACAAGTAGTATAAAACTTTTCTAATGTCCAACCACTTATAAAACTTATAAAATATTTTTTTACAGATCTCTGGGATATATTACGGATCGTTATGGCACGTTATTTTAGATATTGCATATAATAAAATTAAATAATTAAAAGCATAATTATTAATGTCATGGTTTTTTGTATGGAGGTTAGAGGTAAGGAGAACTATCTTATATGGGAGACAAATTGAAAAAGTGTCCACTTGAAAATGGTAAATAACAGTTCAGAAACCCATCAAAATGGCGCTAGTGTAACAAGATGTAAAGAGGAAGAAGGTATGATATGAATTTAGCAGTTGTAAATGGAGTGTGTGGAAGTGTGCAGAGTTGAAAACTATAGTATTTTGGGTGACTTGAGTAGTTATTGAAACTATTTACGTAGTCTATAATAGTTTAGCAAATATAACCTAAAAAACTGTGGTAATATCATAAACGTAGTGATTTGTTTTGTGAACTTTTAATAATACATTTGGCGTTTTCTTCAAAATTTACCCACTTGCTACCGTGGCACCACCATAATTTAATGCTTTTCAACGGACACTTTTTCATCACAGAGACAGTTCTCCTTGTATGTTCCATAGTTTTATTGTATTAGTTATGTAGATTAAATAGAGATTCCAATCAGTCTTATATCATGCACAATGTATAAAAATGACATCAACTAATAACTAATAGTTGAGTAAAATCAGGACGAGTCGAACTAGACTAAAGTAACTTAAAAGTTACTGGAAACCTTTGGGTCGATACATATTCATATTTGAACTTTCATTTCCTTAAAACTTACTTATTATCAATAATTATAAAACAATAAAGTTTATCCAAAATATTTTTAAACTTACTTCTACTGTAAAAATCGTCAATAAAAGAGCTGCTTCTTTGAATATCAATATCAAATGCAAGTAAATCTGAGTAAACCGTCAAAAAATCGAGATCAGTACTAAAAAACGATATGTAATAATTAGCCAATAAAAAAATATTTTAAAACCTCGTACTTGACGATCATATTAAAGGAAAGTCAATTTATGAATTGCGTATTTTGATAATATACATAGTATACATTTGAACTCAGATGAAAACCTTCAAGTCAGTATCCATATATAACTAATGGCTAATGTATTGGACGCAAACCTTGTTACTTGTAATATTTAATAACAATCTTTTATCCTTCAAGAGAAATGCAAAATCGTAATAATTTCTTACAATATCAATAATGCAAATTACAAAATAACTCCATTTTATCTAACATCTACATCATTTTTAATAAGATATGCACTTTTTACTCAGCTTTTAAATAAAGCCAAAAATTTTATTCAATTTACACTATATACCAGTGGAGTTATCTGAATATAGGAAACTTTTGTAAGCAAAGACTGATATATTATTCGAGTGCGGATACGATAAGTACCGTACCGCGTGTCGATATCAAAAATCGATGACTATCGACATCAGAAATTCACCTTGCTGATATAAGCACATCACTATCATTACATATAGAGTGTATCACAATAAAAGCTTAGCTAATCAAAGCTAAACTTGACTTCTTCTCTCGAGGGGTCGTTGTTGGCTGCGACGGCTTGGAGCCAGTATCTACTGATCTGACTCTCAATGGACGGGGTGCTTTCTTTACGGGAGGCGCGCTTTCTCTTAGCTTTGCTGTGCTTTGTGCGACGTCGTCCTACTTTTGTTTTCATTTCAGCGATTTTAACTGAGAGCTGGCTGTCGAGAGAATTGCGACGAGATTCTACTGAGACATGACGTAAGCTGATGCTTATTTGCGAATCCTGTAAAGATAAAGAATTTTATTTGTGACACGGGAAAACACGATATAATATAACCCACAACAATTCATGCATATATATAATATACATAATTTATCTATTCCATACTAACCGTTAAAACGTACCTAGGGACGAGGGTGAGTTGCTTGTAAAGATATAATTATTATTATACTACTTATACTAGATTTTTATCAAGGTTGACAGTCCTTAACATTGCAACAACATTCTATTTTAATGTTCACTCTAGAAACTTTAATATTTAACAAATTTTAACAAATGCTCCATATTGTAATTTATATTTTTAGTTGGAAATTAATATTTCTCTTTCCACTATTTTAGTAAAATAAGATTGAAATGGACATTCAAATTTCCAGCTGACAGACATTTTAAAAAGCAAAAGCAGTACAAATTTAATTTTGCAAGTGTTTTTCGATGATAGTACCGTGATTTGGTATCACCGAGCTGATCTGATGGTTGAGATGTGAAGGATAATGGAACTCTTCAACGGCTACAAGTAAATACTTTGAGTTCGGGCTTATATGGTTTCATTTGACTAGCGCTTTACGTTAGAATTATATTTTAGAACCTGATTTTTAGTGTTACTAATAAAAGCCATTTTTTTGACTTTTTTATTCTTCATATAAAAATTGGCCTTATTAACTGAAATGAAAATATTATTTTATTCTACTTCTTTCGTCTTACAAATTTACTACTAAGTCTACACGTCTACACAAAAAAAAGGAAAAATAAAAACTTAAAATAATAATAATAATAATAAAAACCGACTTTCAGATATTTAAAAAATATATAAAAACTGAAAGAGGGTTTTCATTTTCTATAGATACCTAATTAAATATATAAATTTGATGTCGGTGCCAACCGACAATGCTTTTAGACATGAATATCTAATCTAATAGGTAAATATGACAAGGTACGAACTTTAATTATAGTTAAAATATTATACATACATTTGTGATGTATTTATTTATAAATACCTATCGTAAGATACTTCCTTTGCATCGACTTTTTACCATTTTTTTATAGTTTTTAATTTACTAGAAAAAGTAGGCAATAGTTACGTGTCTGGCGCGCATCTAGAGCTAAGTTTGAAAGAGGCTAAACAGAGCCAAATCTTTTTTAATGATATATACAGATAAATAAAATTGAAGTGTCTGTTTGTAATGTCAAAATAAGCTTTATACTAAATGCATATGAAAATATATACAGTAGTTAAATTTATTGTATGTCTGTTTGTGTTCCGACTAATCTCTGAAACGGCTGGACCGATTTTCACGGGATTTTTACTGGCAGATAGCTGATGTTATAAGGAATAACTTAAGACTTCTTTTATTTTAGAAAATGAATTAAGCTTCCGCTCAAAAAAATTTGAACTTACTTAGGGACCCGAGCGAAGCAAGGGTATGTATACAATAAATATGTATGTATGTGTTTGCAAACTAAAAATAAAAAATTAAACTGATAATTATATAGCATAGAAAAGCTTATTATTTAAATGTAGCTTTAACTTAAATGCTGTTGCCTTTAAGGCTCTTGAAATTTAAAACAATTCCTGAAGGAAGATACATAAACCAAAATCGAAAAACATGTATGTAAGTGCATTTGTTCATTGTTTAAAAAAATTAATATGAACAATAACGAAATTATTCAAAAGTAATTCATTATCTGTTTACATGTGTAAGGTTGCATTTATAAATATGAGCGTTTTAATGAATGATTTATATTAAAGGCATTTAGTTATGTGACCTTGGCCGATAGGAATGTATTAAAAAAAATAAAAAGGACGCGGTTATTAATTTATTTTCCCGCGCTTTTGCAGAGAGATGTCAGTACCACTCTGTAGTGTCTAGTTATGGAATGTTTGTAATACCAAAAATTATTGTTAAAAATTATGTAACTCATTATTTTAAAAGAGTAACTGTTGAGTTTCTTGCCGGCTCTTCTCAGCAGAACTGCTTTCCGAGCCGTTGGTAGCTTCCACACGGACAGACGTACTGACGATTATAAAAGTACTGAATATAAAAACATATACAAGGAATATCTCGAAGTTTTAGTAACGTCGTCCTATACATGTAGTAAAAAAAACTTGACAGTATGTTAATATAACTACGTTAACCATTCCATCACCTACCAGTGCACTTGCAGATTTTGTATCGAGTACTTCCTTTAAGCCTTATTATTTATTACAACAATGTTGATCACATTGCTAATATTATTATTTTGTAGCGTATACTACATATATTTTCGGCGAACGAGAAAACGTTTATATGAATTATGCAGGAGTTTACCAAGTGTCGGAAATCTACCAATTCTTGGACATACGCACTGGTTTATCGGAGGTCCTGAAAGTAAGATATTTTTTAAATAATTTTGTATTAGCGGCTCTCCGTCGCTTCGCTCAGGTTCGCCTCTAGGAAAACAAAAACAAACATATTCCACGGGAACCGTACATTTTTTCCGTGATAAAAAGTAGCCAATGTGTTATTTCAGACTATAATCTATCTCTGTGCCAAATTTCATTCAGATCCGTTAAGCCGTTCTATAGATAACTTGTTTATAATTAAATCTAGCTTTTAGAATTTTTACGCTAATTTAATTCGACTTCACTGAAAATTCGCGTAAATCTATGAAAGTATTTATATCAGTTACATACTTTATTATTAGATATTTGCATTTGTTACATTTAAGTCGGATATGGCTTTGAAATGGTGATTTCACATTTAAATAAATCAACTGTTAGACCCATAACCATCCGAAGCTGAGAAATATTGCACCCGATATAAAGCAATTATTTCAAAATTTTATAACAAAAATAAAAATTATTATGGTTTCAGAGATCCTAAAAAATATTCAGAAAATGGCACAAATGGTGGAAGATTCGGGTGGCATTAGTAGTATTTGGATCGGTTCAACTTTATATATCGGTAAAAATATTTATTACTTCGTTAATTAAGAAGTAGTAGAAAAGAAAAAAAATAAATTATATATTAGATGAATTAAATTATTTCAGTGACGTTAGATCCAGAAGATGTTCAAAAAATTCTAGAAAATAGCCTTCAAAAAGATTCATCATATAGATTTCTGAAGGAATGGCTTGGAAATGGTCTTTTTGTAGCACCAGGTAGGTAGTCAAGTACCTATGTATAATATCTTTATATATTTTACATGGGAATGTGCTTTGATAACTAAAATGCTTGTACATTATGGATATAATTTAATCTAAATATTATAATAAGTTTTTATATTCAGTGGAATTATGGAAAGTACATCGCCGTGTCCTCTTACCCGTATTCCACAATCGCATCATCGAAGATTATATTGACGTGTTCGGCGAGCAGGGTACCGTGTTGGTAGAACGCATGCAAGAGCAATTAGGCAAACCTGAGTTCGATGTATTCAAATATATTACATCGTGTATGCTGGACATTGTATTCGGTATGTAAATATTGATTTTCGCTAGCAGTAATTAGATGAAACTATGAAATTTAATACAAAACTAGTAGAGCGTACTCTTAAGACATTCTAAGACAATTGTTTAACTAAATTATTATCTAAAGTATATGTAAAAGTCTAATTTAACAAAATTGAAAAATTGATCTACTTATATGAGTTTCTATCTGACTCTAGGTTTAAAATATTCATACTCATCTTAAAGTTGCTTACATTTTTAACTTGAATTACAACTTCTTGTATTAAGGTTACGTAAGTAAAACCATAAATTTGAATTCAGAAACCGCGATGGGAGAAAAAATGGATGTTCAGCATAACCCTGATACGCCATACCTACGCGCACGCAATACTGTCATATCGATCATCGGTATGCGGTTATTCAAGGCGTGGATGCAACCCGATGCCCTTTTTAAGCTTACATCATATTCGAAGTTACAAAAAGAAAATATAGACTTAACTCATAAATTCACGGACGAGGTGAGCACGTAATTTGTTTACTTTATTCATTTTTCGGTAAATATTGTTATTTAGGAGGTGCGAATTTACTTGTGTAAATTCGCACCTCCTAAATATACACATTGTTGAAGATAGATACTTAATGTTATCACTTCGTCACGGAATCAAACGTTTGGATCTTATTTGCTATTTATTTAAAAAATTATGGCAAAAATTTAGCTTTTAGATGAATTCTTCACGTTTAAAGAAGTTTCACGGTTAAAGTTGGCTTGTAATGTTTGTTTGATAATATTATTTCAATTGGTTATAGTCTTTTTGTCAGTTAAAAATAATTTTCTTAAGTATTTAAAAAAAAGTTGGCCGTCACGAGACGCCCGGCAGATTTTAGTTTTGGTAAATTAGGAGATGTTTAGTTCAACAATTTCTTACTCTAAATTATTTTCAAACATATAAGTTGTACATATTTTTAATCACCTCTTCAAAACCTGTATTTTGATATCGATTCGATTGATTCGGATGAACAAAATTTTTTCAAGACACAAATTAGCGCCAAAGATCCGCCATTTTGATCTTTATTTATATCTACATACCTTATGACACTGGCGTTATCAAGACGAATTTAACGACGTATGAATTATCAAAATCAGTTCTGCCGTTTAGTAATAAATAACGAGGGAACTTAGGGTCAAACATACGTACATACATATGTAAATAAACACTTACATACACATATACTTATATGTAGACATACATACATATAGGTCAAAAACATTGGGCGTCGCCGCAGTCGGGTAAAAAGATGTTCTGAGCCCATACTCTTTTAAGTCTGAAAGTAATTCTTTAAACAAATGTTCCATAATGATCTTCGTACAGGCAAATCCAAAAAGTATAATATTTACAATAAACTAATATATTTTTATAACGTTAGCGTTACTTGTGTTCCATACTCATACGGATGCGATAATATAATATAATATGTATAGATGTATTAGTCGTTAAAAAATGAGGTTATTTTGTTCTAGGTAGTGAAGAGAAAAAGAGCATTATTTGAGCAACATAGGAATGTTTATAAGCAAGGTTTGTGTAATGTAATTTACTTATTATTGTAATGAATTTGTTTTATTTATATCACGTTTAAGTTATTGTTACACACACAAATGTTTTTAAAAAGTTTCAAATTTCTCTTCTCATCTCCCTCAAACGCTCTATTAATTTTAAACAATATGTTGTAAGGTCGTCGGGATATTCTTGACCTGTTATTGGATAGAGAGATCAAATTCACGGACCAAGAACTACGCGAGCATATAGATTCCATCACGATTGCTGGTAACGATACTACGGCGCTAGTTATATCGTACGCTCTACAATTGCTCGGCAGTCATCCTGAGGAACAGGAGAGAGCTTATAACGAGTAAGTTTTGTTACATTATTTTTTAATGATAACAAAAAATATTAGTAACTGTATGTTTGTACAATTTGAATGAATTTTTGTACAAGTAATTAATGTACTGTACATGTTCAGTATGTGACGTAGTTTATTATGTTTTAGGATACAAAAAATATTCGGGGACTCAAATCGTACGCCTACGAAGGATGACATGAATAAAATGGAATTTCTAGAAAGAGTGATCAAGGAAACTATGCGACTATACACTGTTGTACCAATTATAGGAAGAATGACTCTAAAGGAACTTAAGCTTTGTAAGGAATTTATAATTTATTTGAAATTTATGTTAACTATCGTGATTTCATTGAACAGGCAAATACACTTCGTAAATGATAATGTTGTAAATTGTAATATGATTTTTTAAGGAAAAATCATTTAAGTAGTTTCGATATGTCCGTCTGCCCATAGGTATATCACAATCATTTAACTGGAAGACTATAAAGTATTTTTAACAGGGACAAGCGAATGAGACATGGACGAAAAATGCCATGATAACAAGTTTTTCCCAAGAGGAACTTCTTTTTTTATAAATAAGCATAAATAAATATATTTAAAAAAAAAGCTTGAACTGATTTTTAAAATACACGTTAATATTAATATCTAAGCGATCTATGTATAACATTTTCGAATAAATATTGTATCTTACAATTAAGGAAGATCATAAAATCATTTTACACTATTAAATTATTTCTATTCGCTATTCCCACCTTATTAGCTGGGAAGGTAGGTGTCTCATGCCAGCCGGTGTAAGTACAATAGTGAAGTCGTATTACGAAAATCAAAAAATATCAAGGCAGCAACCTTTACATGTAACTGAAGAGTAAGGCCAAGTTCAGATGATAAAATTTTGACGCACGTTTTCAAATCGCGAATCTACACATCCTTGTATTTACTTACAACTGATCACGTGAGCGTGCGTTAATGCGGCGCTTAGAGAAGTCTCTCGACGCAGGCGATCGCGCCTTAACGCGGGCTTCGATATATAGATATGTAACGTCCATTTGCTGTTCAGTTTAGCGCGCGCTTCCATCGGATAAGTTGAAGTAAACTGTCGAATGATTTTATAGACATTTTGAAGTATTAAAGAATTTAAATTTATTGTCTCTCATATTCGAATATTATGTTGCAAACTGGGTCTATTTTTCAAAATTGGATGAGCCCAATGTGTCCGTTTTCTTTTTCCATAATTTTTTTTGTAATATAACCACAAAATAAAGGCCTCTTCCAAGTCCATTTGCTAAGCTCTACCGAAACAGACTGATGGGCAATCGCAACGCGCGTTAGCGCTTGCCGTCTGAACTCTTTCTAAATTTGATTGCGCATTGACGCGCGTTACATGTGAGCTTAGCCTGAAAAAGTATATGGGATAACTTTTTAAAAATAGATATTTGTTTCTCAAAGATTTATTTATATTATAGATTCATGCAGTGTATAGTATTCGTTTTTTTTTTTGGTGACATGTAATGTATATTCAAAATTAGTGATATATTTCAGCTAAATGCACAGTTCCACCAGGAGTAGGTTGTGGTATTTTATCATCTATGATGCACAGATCCAAAAAAATCTGGGGACCTGACGCAGACTATTTCAACCCGGACAGGTTCCTACCGGAAGCCAATGCACAGAGACACCCTTGCGCATTTATACCGTTTAGTTATGGGACTAGGAATTGCATCGGTAATGTGAATTTATGTAGAAATATTATTTTTCCTTATATAAATATCTGCTAATTAGCATTTTAAACATCACAATAAAAATTTGACCTGCGTTACTAACGACTTGAAGATTATACTTAGATATGTACTTAACATCATTCTGGTCTTAGGTACTATTTCCATTACAATATAGGACAAATATTTCAAAAAGTTATGTGGTTAAAATATTTAAAGTGATGACTTCAGATGTAGAAGAAAATGCATATCTAACAGATTAAATATTACACTGTACCTATATTTTGTGTGTCACTTGTATCAATATGTTTTATAGTAGTCACTGATAAATTAAAAACAATTGTTCACAGGTCGCCATTTTGGAATGTTAGCAATGAAGAGTATTCTTTCAAGTATTATTAGAAATTACAAAATAACATCAAAAAGTTGTGAGCGTTTGAAAATTGAAATTCTTTTATTTCCTGTTTCCGGACATCAAATTACTATAGAAAAAAGATCTTGAAAAAAGTTGTTACATATTATTCCGATAATTCGTTCATAATAAAAATTAAAGGAATAAAATAGACTGAGCATATAGAAGATGAAGGCTAAAATGGTATTATATTTAACTTGTGCAGTGCCGCAGTAGGTATACATATACATACATATATACATATATATATATATATATATATATATATATATATATATATATATATATATATATATATATATTGAATTATCAAGTTGACGGATTGACAATTTCGAATTGCTTCATTTATTGTTCTATACGCTCCACTATCTTGTTCTCTTATTTTGAGATAAAAATATTTGGTTTCATGAAATATAATATTAAAAAATCGAATTTAACATAACAACTTAATATAACAACAGTCGTATATTTTTATAATATGGTCAACTTCCCTATAATTTGTAAAAATATAAGGAATAATAATAATAATAAATATTAAATGTATTATATATAACTTTTGGTTTTATTCCAGTATCTATAATAACATTATAAAGAGGCAGAGTTTGTTTGTTTGAACACGCAAATTTCAGAAACTGCTAATTAATCCGATTTGAAAAAAAAAATTTTCATTAGATAGCGCATTTATTGAGGAAGGCTATAAGGCTATATATCATATAGTATATAGTCTATCTATTATGTAGGAAAACGTATATGAAATTAGGTTCCATTGTTTTTCATAAACGATTACAACTAGAAGTTTGATAATTGCCAAACTATTTGCAACAACTATGCAATGAGAAAAAAAGAGCCAGTGAAGATTTCATATGGAAACCTGGTGAGAACCTTTTATTTTAAAAAATACAATAAAATATATTGACAGACTATAAAAACTTATTGTAAGAACTCGTCGAAATAAACCTCGGAGTCATCCCCTGAGTACGCCCCTACGAGCGTGTATGAAGAGAATGATAACAATGAAAGAAGCAAAAGAGGTATGTAGAGTTCGAATCGCTTGGCACTTGGTTCTCCCTTGTGACTTTATATTTTTCATCTTACTTTTTATTTGGTACAGGTAAGGAATACTATCTTATATCGGAGACAAGTTGAAAAAAATACTACTTCTAAGCGGTAGATAACAGTTCAAAAACCTTTCATTATGGTGTTAGCGTAGATGCAGGGTATGGCATGAATGTAGCAGTTGTAGACACAGTGAAGTGTGCCAAGTTAAAAAATTTAATATTTTGGGTGACTTGAGTAGTTATTGAAACTATTTACGTAGTCCGTAATAATTTAGGAAAAGTAACCTAAAAAACTGTGGTGATATAAAAGTAGGGAATGATACTTAATACATTTGGCGCTTTCTTCAAAATCTGTGGACTCCTCCTACACATTATACACATACACACAAGTACATATATATACAGAACATATAATAAATTAACATTTATACATAAACATTCATACATAATTTTCATACAAACACAAATTCTTTCATCAAAAATTTAAACTGTGCTTGTGTTGAGCGTTATTTTCCTATTTACAACATAGACTATTCTCGCACAGATAATCCATCGAACACCGATTAATCAACATCTTTACTGCACCCACCGTACCAAACTACTGTAGCGCCACCGTAATTTGACGCTTTTCGACGGACACTTTTTCATCACAGAGATAATACTCCTTACCTCTACCCTTCGTATTTTTGTTACAAGAGTAAATCAAAGACAAACTTAAGGGCAGCCCCTCACAGACAGCATTCGCATGTAATGTAACAGTTCAGATTCGAGCATTATGTAAGTGAGTGAGAAGAACCGATCATTACAATGCACAACATGTACCTAATAATACAATTTGTAACATCGTGATACAATGTGTAACGCATCTATACTTGTTTGATTGTTTGTTCGTTCCTCTTGCTTTTTTTTTACGTAAATAACATGAGTGAATCAATATTACCGCGCTCAATATGAACGACATTGTAAAAAAACTGACTTGACTGCAGGCCAATACTCACATTCGAATCTAAATTGTTGTTTTGATGCTCGTCTGTCAGTGAGGTAACGTAATGCGCAACATCGAATCTTAAATTGTTACATTACAGGCGAAAGCCCCCTGTGAGGGAGCGCCCTAGCGCAAATAGGCCGTACCTGCGAGTTGCGCCGGTCGGGCGTGGAGCTGAGCGAGTGGTGGTGCGCGGGCAGCACGAGCGCGTCGCGGCGGCGCACGAAGCGCGGCAGGTTGGCCGCCCACGACGACGACAGCTCCGCGCTGCGGTAACACGCGCTGTTATATGCGCATACACCTTACTTGTTACTACTTATTATAATATATACATATAATAAAATCGTAATTGATCAGTGTCTGTACATGGAAGATATTTGAGAAAAACTATTATTGGGGATCTTTATTAACGCAATAGGATCTAAAACTATGATTTTTAGTTTGTTTTTTTTCTGTTTGTCGCTTTGTCTGTTTGTCTGTGCG
This sequence comes from Argynnis bischoffii washingtonia, assembly GCA_033884665.1. Lineage (NCBI taxonomy): Eukaryota > Metazoa > Arthropoda > Insecta > Lepidoptera > Nymphalidae > Argynnis > Argynnis bischoffii. The sequence continues at coordinate 7,826,020 of CM066624.1, read as the reverse complement.
TTTGTGCGCGCTAATCTTAGAAACGCCTCAACCGATTTGGATGTGGTTTTCACGAATGTATTGTGGTAAGCTTCACTTAACATTTAGTATTTGTTTTATTTCAATCGTTCCCTAAATAAAATAGTTATGTCAATATAAAGAATCTTCTAGGGGCGAACCCGAGCGAAGCGAGGGTGAGCCGCTAGTATATTATAAAAATCCATATAGTATACGACCGCCTATTGGTCATACGTAAATGTTGTCAAATGCAAAGACATCTTGTGGTAAGTTACAGTATACCCGTCAACACTAAAGCAGTTTCCCAATTATGAAAGTCGGTCTATCATCATTCACATCTCACTTTGCACGTCCCGTACTATTGCCCTGTCTATAGGCCTTCATTAGACGACTGTATGGATTAAACTAAGTAGACTTTAAAATTTAGATCATAATAATGTACATTGAATGATATGAATGTTGAAGGTCTTGTGAAACATACATCGATTAATATTTATATGGCCAATATGAATATTGAACAGCAGACCGTTCAAACTAAATCAAGCCTAGGTCCTAGTTAGTTGGAATTTAAACAAAGTATTCTATTATAATGTAAGTTATTGCTAAAAGAAAGTTTTTATTAATTCAACTTTAAAGAAGCAGCAACGATTTCCATTAACTGAATTGACTTGGGGGCTTATACAAAATGTCATTGTCAATTTTTTTAAGATTATAAAATTTTCTTTTTTGGCCAATCGAAACAATGTCATATAAGATGACTGTTATAAAAGCAGACAATTCACAAATCACAATAGTCTGAAATAGAAACTACAAATTTTGCTAATAACTTTTTAGTTTTACTAGAAAATTGTTTGTCATCCTTTTTAATAAAAACTATGGATATCAAGAGATTTCTACCAAAAATCGAAACAACCATTCGTCTATTAAAAACAGACACACACCTCTCATGTTTGCCATCGTCGGGATAGTCTACCGGCGAGGTGTTGTCCAAGCAGAAGGCCACGGGGTCCTGCCGCGAGCCGCCCAGCGAGATGGAGAGGCGGCCGCGCGTAATGAACTCGTTGCGCCGCTTGTACGCGCGCGCTATCAGCTCGTGCTTGCGCGCGCGCCGCGTCATGTCCGCCTCCACTGAACACCCACACTTCCTTTGGAAATTGTTAATGTTATTTGAATTTGGAAACTTAGTTCACTTCAAAGCTGAAGAGTTTGTTTGTTTGTTTGGTTGAAAGCGCTAATTTCAGAAACTACTAATCCGATTTGAAAAAATCTTTTTGCATTAGATAGCCCGTTAACTGAGGAAGGCTATAGGCTATATATCATCCCGGAAAAATGTACGGTTCCAGTGGGATAGATTTGTTTTTGTCTAGGGACGAACCCGAAGCGAAGCGAGGGTGAGTCGCTAGTTCTAAATAAAATTTGATTTGTTTGATTTTATTTTAAATGTTATATATTAATAAATCTAGGAGAGTAGGAATTCACAAAAATATTTTTTGAACTAGAAATATTTAAAGTAACAAATGTGTAGAGGACACGTAACAAATTATAATTTTATTAGCCACCCCCTTTGCTTAGCTTAAGATCTTTCTTTAACTTTATGATCGCCTACACTTAATTTTCCAGTTTTGTATTTATGATAAGAATGATCGATAAATTTTGTTCTCTAGTCAGAATATAAAATGTATTAACTGGACCACAGCGCCTTCACCTACCAATTTTCCATATAGGATATAAAAAGTCATGAATCTATACATGTAATAAAATTCCAACTGAGTCGAATCTGTACCTTAAATATTTTTTGGAAATTCTTATTGAAATAGACTTTATTATCGATACAGAGACCGAATTTATAGTTTTTAGAATTTTTGTCTGTCTGTCTGTTACCGCATCACAGAAAAACCACTGGAGGGATTTTGATGAAATTTGGTATGATGATAGCTGGATATCCGGGTCAACATATAGGATACTTTTTACCGCGGGAGATTATCTCATTCCCACGGGAGTAAACGCTATAACACAACCCAAAAAATATTTATGATCAGAATTCCTTTTTTGAAATTTGGTATTAATGCTCTTCAATACAATTAAATAAATACGTGTTTTAGCGTTTTTTGAAATTCAGCCCATAAGGAGATAAAATAAGGGATGAAAATTTGTATGAAACCTACCTTTTCAAAGTTTTTTTGTTGTAGTTTTAGCGCGAGCGAAGCCGCGGGTTTTGCTAGTATAAAATATAATTATAACTTGACTACATCGCCACTTATTGGACTCTTATATAGCCTCAAGATATGAAATGTACTGTGGAAAACACCATCTTAAACGATGAAATCACTGAAATTATGCTTTTATCGGACTACTATTAAATTTGAATGCGAAATTTTGTATATGTGTGTATGCTTGTTAGTCCTTCACGCTAAAACGGCTTGACAGATTTGGATGAAATTTTGTACACAGATAAACTATAACCTAAACTAACACATCAGTTGTAAGGCACCTAAAGACGCACCCCAATGATTCGAGGGCATGTCGCTGATAATATGCAAAACCAATATTTATTTTACCTTACGATAAAACTAATAAAACAAAGTACAAACACTCACTTAGCCATGTAACGTCTCCAGGCGGCGGCGGCTGCCGGTGTCCAGGTCCACGAGGCCATGAGGGCGCCCGCAGCGAAGCAGCAGAGCAGGCGCAGCTGCAGCACCGACACGGAGGGCCGCGCGCCCGTCCCGCACTCGCGGGTATTCCCCTCTTTCAAGCCTTCCAGGCGACAGCTGGCGGGACAAACTTGTTATAAGTTTTTGTGATAGTGAGTTCGTTATTTATTTCGTTATATTTATATTTTTCGGTTTCGTATTCATTAAAAATATTAAAGGTGCAGTATATAGTTGCATATCTACAAAAATAACAGCTATGTATGTAGTTTTATTTAAGTGAATTTTAATTTTTCCGGGATAAAACGTAGCCTATGTTCTTTCTCAGGCTCTAGACTTTCCGTGTTTGGTACACATTTCTGATATAAATAACATTCATTCCTTCTTTTTAAACTCTAAGTTCCTCCCTTTCCACACAAAATTCTTTATAACCTCCATCCATCCAGCATCAGCATAACAGAATTAAAGCAGCAAATGAATACACCAAGCAAAGAAGCAGGCAATGGTCGGCTTTTGCAACAGCTCACAATAAAATTTCACTTCTCACACTGAAGTCGCGGGGTACAAATAAGCATTTTTTTTTAATATGATTACCACTTGCTTTACGGTGAAGGAAAACATCCTGAGGAAACCTGCATATCTGAGCAAACCCAGCAAGTTCTCAAAAGACGTCAAATCCAACCCACACTCATTCAGCATGGTGGACAATGGCCTGATCCACTCATACTGAAAAAAGGCCTGTGCTCAGCTTTGGGACGTTAAAAGATCTGATTACATAGAACACACACATGATATTCTTCTTGAAGGCCTCCTTCCACGCATCAGCATTCCGAAACTCGTAGACGTGACAGGCGAAGGTGACGCATATGAAGATGGCGACGAGCGCGGCCGTGAGCGAGCAACGCGTGATGGTCTGCCGGATCTTGTTGGCAGCGCGTGGCGAGATCACATCCTTGCTGGACACGCGCACCGCTATCAGGGAGAATACGCCTGGAATACATATAAACTTATTATTATTATCTTTTTTATTAAAGCCGCACCAATCAAAGTTAAAATGACAAAACATCGCCTAAGACGGTATGGACACATTAAAAGACGCAGTGAAGATCATGTGGTGCAATAGCTCTAAACTTACCAAAATCAAAGAGAGGCCAGTAACCTGGTGGTCCAATATCACAAGAGACCTCAAGAAAGCCCAATTGCCTGACATGACAACCCAAGACCGTTTGTCGTAACGCACAAAATTGAGGAGACCCAACCCAAAATAACGTTATCAGGGATGGAAAAAGAAGATTAATATATTTTTTATTAATAATTTTATTCCCGCTGAGTTTCTTTCACCAGTTTTTCTCAAGTGACATTCAGTAAAAAATAATTTGAATTTATCAATGACCAGATATAAAATAAAAGTCCATTGCATAGTCAAGTATGAGCTTTGTATTATTATGTGGAAGTAGAGCTTCCACATAATAAAACAAAGATATAATACATTGACCAGCAAAAATGGAGGCGGGCAGGCCATATGATTGATTATAAAATTTAAAATGAAATAAGCTGGTAACTTTTTGGTATACCAGAAATAGCAAAAACAGTAAATGTATTAAAACAAGAAGATGGAAATATAAAATCTGGGCAACTCAGACCACACTGGATTAGAGTGGCGATAGACAGAAATAAATGAAGTGTTGAAGGAGGTACAGTGTAACCAAGTTTCAAAATAACTATTAAATTTCACAAGCAAATAGAACATTAAATAAGGAAGAAATCAAAAAACAAAATTTAAATGAACATTGGTGAAGTTAAATATTTTAAATAATAAAAATACTGTGAAAATAAGCAGTACTGTGAAAATAAGGGAACCGCAGCCAAAACTCGATTAAACAAATTGCAACGCCAACAAAATAAAATAATAAAATTACTTTTTAATTACTACTCCCTAACGCCAACTACTAAAATATATGAAGAAACTAAATTAATGAACATAGAAAATTTATACAAATACAATATCTGCATTTTTATTCGAAAATATTTTAATAGGACTATCCATACTAATCTTTCGTTCACTAAACAAAAACAAGTTACCGAGCGTAGCAGTCGACTGGCTAGCTACCTCATCATACCGAAACATCGCACGTCATACGGCAAAACAATGATAACAGTCAACGGAGCGCGGCTGTATAACAGTATACCCTCACATATAAAAAATGTTAACTCATTTCATGCATTTAAAAAACAATTATCCGATTATTTATTGAAAAATAACTAATTTTACATATCATAGAAATTGATTTGAATGTATGAGGTGGGACAAAATTGAACATAATTCCATTGGCTTTTTGTTTTGTTTTTGCTTGTAAAGTCTTTAAGTATACCTACCTACATTATAATAATAGTACATACAATGGCAACGACGATGAATTTTATGTAACCACTTTAGTTTATGTTATCACATAAGTGACAATGTGTCTTTGTTGATAATAAAGTTCTTTAAACCTAAACCTATTTATTTACCTCTAAGCAAAAAGTATCCTCCCAGTAACAAAACAACAGACAATGGTGCTAATAGCAGACCGGCTCTCATCGGATGATTGACATAGCCAACAAAGCAGACTCCTGTCACACTGTTACCATCTACTTCACCAAAGGCCATGGTGGTTATGGTTAAGATTAATGGTAAAGACCATGCTACCAGATGGAAGTAAGCTGCTTTTTTGTCGATACGGTCCTGGATTTTGCCTAAAAATTAAAATACAAATTGGAATTAATGTGAGTTTACGAGGTTGGATGCAAGGGACACACAATTGAACTGTTCTGATTGTAAAAATTATTGCAATAGTGGGAAGTTAGTAATTATAATTGTATGTAACCTGACTAAAGATTAATAAATAAGTTTTGGAAATGGTATTCCATTTGTATGCTAACAAATTCACTTACCTAACGCTCTGAAACTCATGTGCCATGCATAAGTAAATATCACAAACCACACGCATGCCGCCATCATAAAGTAATACACCTGTAAATAAAGTTTATAAGCTTTTTTTTTTCAAAATTAACATTATACCAATAAGTATATTAAAAATAAAAAAATATATACCAATACAAAAACTACAACACAGGACAAATTTTCCTCTGCAGAAGGTTCTCCCTGTCTCCTCGTACCATCTTTCGAACACACAATATCATCTCTTGATCCCACACCAAATTGCACTAACCATCTGTAAAAAGCGTAAAATGTTAAAAAAATGTGGAATGTGATTACACACGTTATAAACACGGAAAAACAACACGGAAAAACAGTTACATTCCGTACCAATCTATACTAATATTATAAAGAGGCAGAGTTCTTTTTGTCTATTTGTTTGAACGCGCTAATCTCAGGAACTACTAATCCGATTTGAAAAATTCTTTTTGTATTAGATAGCCCGTTTATTGAGGAAGGCTATATATTATATAATATATAGTCTATCTATTCCATACTAACTGTTAAAATGTATCTAGAGACGAACCCGAGCGAAGCGAGGGTGCGCCCCTAGTTATAAAATATGGTGCAATTATTTTGTCTCCATATATATTTTTTACGTTCTATACATACTAAAATAATGGTGTAGTCTTAGACCACATTAGGCTTAGCAGTCTATAAAATGCTTTAAAAAAAATAATTAATTATAACTAACCCCATAGAAGCAACTGCAAAGCACACGTTTATGTAGAAAATCACCAAAGCAGGGTACTTGTTTGCACTTCTCCAGTCTATTAGAAATGTGGCCACTGTTAGCAAGTTTAGTGCGAGGCATACTCCAGCTCCCCAAGCCACTAGGCGGTGTATTTGTTGGTGTTCATCCTCAGTGTACAACGGATCTCGACAAGGTAGACCACAGCCTGATATACCTTATATAAAAATATAATTTAAACTACCAATGCCATATCTATGTATATTAATTAATAATTTAAAATAATATCTGCAAATTTGAAATTTGATAATATAGTATAACAGAAATATTTAATATATTAAGTTAAAATAAAAAAAATTATCTACTTATGTATTGATAAAAAAATTAAAAGGGATACTAAGTTTACCTTCATAAAAATGCAGTTTTTTATCTGTATGTATTAGTGGTGGTAAACATTTTCCTGTGGTATTAAATTTCATTTCTCTGGCAGCGTTCTCGCATTTCGGCGGGAAAAGAGTTGCATTGCATTTTAGAAAGGACGGAAAATATGAAGTATTGTACAAAATTGCACATGGTTCCATTGTAATTTTGCACATCTCATAAGATGGAAGATAAACCATATCTTGACCTAATATTCGTTCGCAATTTGGCATAAATGTGGCACATAGGAGCGGCTGTATGACGGCCCAACATTTCGGTACATTTATCAATTCTCTGTATAATTCTAATTGATTTTGTATTTTGTACTGACTTTCGTAAAATGTCAAACGGACGCTTGTGGTATTGTATGGCAGTTTCACTCCAAGGCATGTTGTTTTGTTGAGAGGTTCACATTGTGCTCTTCTTACACAGCTATCTAATTTTATTTCCCGTTCTGGAAACCATTGTGTGCCTTTTTCTGACCTTATGAGCCTATAGTTAGGAGTTTCCTCTATAGATTCGAGACGTACTGTGGTATTTTCAATCGAAACGGCGGCTGTTAGTGCATTTTTATCACCTCCATTATCATATTGGCTGGCCCAGCACACCGAAATTGCTAACAACTGATACACCCATGGGGCAAGATTCATCTGTAACAAAAAAATATAATATTAATAACATGTCTTAAAAGACATTCAGGGAGAAAAAAAAAAGTAAAAAAATGAAAACTACACTTTATTTCACAATTTATCTTTATTTATGTAGGTAAAGGGCGATAGCAAATGAAACCCTGAAAATTTTCATAAATTTATTTTTCTACAAATTTTCTTAACTTTTTTCTTTATAAATTGAAAACCGTTTACAAAGTATTTTTTAACTGTCCAAGGATGGAAGGGTACAAGGAATAGATTAAGTCAGTACATAAAAAACTTCCGAATATAGCTAATGCTCCACGTATTAAATAAATCAACATTGTTAACTTTTTTACCAGATGCCTTCATTTTTCTTCTAGTAACAGCAACTCCAAAAAAAAAAAATATAAAGCGGATCTTGTATCATACAAGCATACAACTATATATAAATTTGAATGTAATTCAATATATATAAAGAAAAATTTATGCATTAAATGCAGAAATCATTTTTATTTAGTATTGCATAAATGGAAATAACTAATAAAACACACACAGAAGATAATAATAAAAATACATAAATAACAAATATATACTGATCTTAGTAACAAATAATTCAATAAAAAAACTTGCAATAATATATAATGATTAAGGTAAAATAGTAAACTTATGCAAAAACTATGATGATCGTATCATACTGACTTATTTCATAGGTGGTATAGGAAGGGATATATCTTGGACTTTATTATTTTTTCAACATTTATTTCATCCCACATAAACAAAAGCTTCTTATTGAATATAGGTTATATAATTTATTAGAAGATCTTCTATCTTTATTTATAAACATAATCAAAAATTACCAAGTTCTTACTATAAGTATGATGGTAAAAGTTGAGCAGCACCTCTTTGAAATCTTAAAGTTGCAACGAATGACAGCAAGTTCTTCAGCTTGATGAGAGAATCATTCCTTTCATCTTATTATTACCTGATGTAAAAAAAAAATCATGTATATTTTGTCAACATTAAAATATAACATCACTAAAAGTAATAAACTCACCAGTATATCAGCATTGTGAAAGGGAACCTGCAGATAGTTTTTAATAATTTTTTTTACAAATTATACTAATTTTATATTTTTTATTTTAACTCTGTGAAATAAAATACAAGCTGTAAATAAAAATTATATACAACCTTTTATTCACCAACACTTTTTAATCTTGTACACTTAACACATAACTTATAGTTCAAATCAGATTTGAGAGTTTATGCAGCATGCAATTTTAAATTATCAATATCAATTCATTTGTTTTCCTCCTCTTCTAAATTGTCTGTTGACACCTGTACCACGGCGTGTCCATGTTGTACCTCGAGGAGGACCACCTCTGCGCATGTTACGTCCCCCAAAACCATTCATGCCACGCCCTCTGCCGCGGTCGATGCCTCTTCCACGATCAAGACCTCTTCCTCTGTTCATACCTCTGTCTTGACCTCTTCCTCTGAAACCTCCACCCCACATTTGATTTCGTCCATAATTGTCATTTTCACCACCTTCTTCACCATTATAATTTTCTTCATCATAATTATGATCATAAGATTCTTCTTCATTAAACTCTTCATTTTCTTGAGAATATGACTGGTTACTACCATAGCCGCTTTCATAGTGCCCTTTATTGTAACCATTATCTGGAAATGGTGGGCGTTGATTCATGTTGCCCATTGGAGGCATGTTTCCCATGGGTGACCCCATAGGGGGCATCCCACCCATTGGTGGCATAACACCCATTGGCGGCATTCCTGGAGGTGGCATATGCATAGAATGCATTGGAGGAGGACCCATGGGTGGTCTCATAGGTCCCATATTCATTGGAGGTCTCAATAATCCCATAGGTGGCATTGGGCCCATTGGCATCATATTATTCATATCAGAGCCATTGTCATAATTATAGTCCTCCTGATTTTGTTCATTTGTTTCCATTTCATTATCAAGGTATTCTTCCTTCTCATAGTCTTCCTTGTCTTTCTTTTCATCTTTCTCAGAAGTTTCATTTTCATCTTCATTATTTTCTTGAGTAGGATATTCAAATGGAGGGAAATTTTCATCATCAGCATCTTCTTCTAAGTGAGGCATCATGTCATCAAGTTCTTCAATTTCTCCAGTAGCTATATATCTTTTTAATGCTATGGGTCCATCAGTTATAGCTTTTTCAAGTTTTGAGTTAGGTTCTACAGGAATTAACTTACCATATATAAAAATAGCAGTAGGACTAAGTTGTTGAAGAGGTACAGCACCAGGCACAGATTCTACTAAAGCTTGTGTTAATGCTTCTGTGGCTGCATCATCAACAGTAGGACCATGATTCCATTGAACCTGAAAATTTCTAGGTATAGGTTTACTATAAGGTACTTTTTTTACTTTCTTTTCAAAATCCATTGGTATGAATGTAGTATCTAAATCTAAACCAGGAATTACTTTATCCGTATCAGAAGAAAATATCTCAACCTTATCTTCAGGACCCATTCCAGGTATAGCTGCTGGTTCTTCAAGCTCTGTATCATCTTGAACTCCAGGTGGCAATGTATTAAGATTATATTTGTCTCTCATTTGATCACCTGGGCGATTTCTAGTCCAAAATTTAGAAGTATGGTCATTCGATCCAGAGCATAAAATGTGACCAAGTGGATGCCACGCCATGGTCCAAACTATTGATTCATGAGCCCCTTCAATGCATCCAACTTCTTTATCAGTGCCAACATTCCAAAATAGTATAGATCCATCTGAACCGCCTGAGCAAAACAGACCCTCATGAGTTGGATGCCAGACAACACTAGAAGCTTCCTTTTTATGGCCTCTAAATATTTGTAATTCTGTTCCAAGTTTACGAATGTCAAATAATTTTAATAAGTGGTCTCGAGATGCAGTTATTAGCCAATTTCCATTATCATTCCACTTTAGATCCATTACAGTAGATTTATGAGCATGAAGAGTAGATAAGGCTGTACCAGATTTAGGATCCCATAATTTGATAGGTTGCTGATTATCTTTACTACCAGATACAATGAGAGCTTTTGTAGGGTGCCATTGCACACATTTTACATCAGCACCATGTCCTCTTAATATTCTTTCCTCTTGACACCTATAAAAATCAAATATACGCAGAGTACCATCATCTGAACATGTAACAATTTTAGAATCACTAGGACTAAAACTAATGCCTCTTACAGCTTCCTTATGAGCTTGGTACATTTTTACATTGTTCATGTTACTCTGCCAGTACTTGATAAATCCAGAATGATCTCCAGTCACCATCCAACCCTCGCCATGGGACCATACCATTGATCTCACAGGAGAGTCATGAGCTTGAAGAATAGTTTCAAAATTAAATGTTAATCCATTCCATAATGTGAATTCTCCAGATGAAGCACCTGTAATAAGTCTTCGACCTTCTGGCGTCCAGGCAACAGCAAAAATAGGGCATCTCATTTTATTAGTGGCAGTCTTAACAAATCGAGTGGTAACAGCATTGATAGGATTATCGGGGTATGAAGGTGGTGGTAATAAATCAGGTGTATACATAGCATCCGGTTGTAACGCATGCCTATCCCGCCAGTCCCTTTGCCACACACGACATTCTAAAGCCTTAATAATTGCTGAATTATAATCTACAGTTTTACGCATAACCGATTTACGTAAACGTTTACCATCGAAGTCGTCTTGAGTCATATTTAGAGGACCTTGAGGTGGAAATCGCATCTGATAGTTGAAAGGCCTAAAGTTATGGCGAATGTTGTTTCGACCCGGCGGGCCCATTGAGCCCATGGGCCCACCCATGCCGGGCGGAGGCATTCCCATATTCGGAGGAGGGTTTCCAAAATCCATGCTTAAGACTTCGAAACCTAATTAGACAAATGTTTTAATTATATTCAGGAATTACTTAGAAAGAGTCTACGGGCCCATTTTATTATGTTATAGCTACCACAACTTACCTTGTTTTCAAAGAATGCAGTGTGACATCATACGTTCTTGACTTTTAATCACAGTCTTATTAATTATTTTTTTACAAATTATAAATTGTTTTGAAAATAAACACAAATAACCTAAACAATTAAGAATAGCGAAACGCTACCGAAAATTAGACAGCCAACGAACCAAGCCAGCCATGTTTATTTCCATAGATTATAAGTAATAACATAAACAATCTACAGATTATATATTTAGTATGTAAGTTGAAGAGTTAAGATACAGTACAGTACAACATTGCAGTATATAAAAATTAAAAATACTAAAATCATATTATACAACTAGCATTGCCCGCGGCTCCTTCCACGTTCAGATGACCAAAAATCAAATTCTTTTACCATACCAAATTTCATTAAAATCTGTCCTGTAGTTTTCTCGTGATGCGGTAACAAACAGACAGACAGACAAAAATTCTAAAAACTATAGATTCGGCCTCTGTATTGATAATAATGACCATTTCAATAAGATTTTCCAAAAAATATTTAATGTACAAATTCGGCTTAGTTAGAATTTTATCATAATATGTAGAAATTCCTATCGACTCACTCTCGCTTCGCTCGGATGAGATATTTTCCCTCAGTAAAAAGTATCCTTTATGTTGACCCGGATTTTATCGAAATTCCTCTAGTAGTTTTTTTGTGATACGGTCACAGACAGGCAGACAAATAAAAATTCTAAAAACTGTAAATTCGGCCTCTGTATCGATAATAATATCTATTTCAATAAAATTTTCCAAAAACATTTTAATGTACAGATTCGACTCAGAATTTTATTATATCATAAACAGTTATAAGGTCATTCTCGGGCAACTTAGCATGTTTGATGTTACCATATAAGCTCCGAAGGTGAAATTTCGAAAATTCCATCGCTGATTGGGATTCCTGTTTCTGAATTTAACAACACCAACGAATGATTTTTAAAAAAATTCAACCTAATAACGAAGTGTCGATGATATCTAAAATTATTGTGTTAATTTTAATAAAATTAACGATCTATGCATTGACCTATATAGCCATAAAATCTATATAAGTATATAAAAGGCAAAAGTGATTGACAGATGTATCAACAGTCAACACACAGGCCAAACACTTAAAGCGATCTGTCATCGCGTTTGACGTGATTAACACACAAAGGAGAAACCCATTTTTGGGCCCTGGATAACTAGGAACCAAATACATATCAAAAAAATTCTAATTTTTTTCTTATTATTCCATTAAAATCTTAATTTTATTTGCAATGGCCAAGTTAAGAAAAAATGTATTTTTGGATATTGCTTAAATCTCCTATAAACGGATATTATTTATTTGTCTTATTTTATAAAACGCCAATGTCTTTAAAAATGAAATGATTTTAAAGAACTGTTGTATTACAAATTATGATCAATTTATTTGAGAATTGGTGCTGTGTGGTTTGCGTACATTTTTGTAGAATTTAAGCTGAATTATATTTTAAGTTTAACATAATAAAACGAAAATCTGAAATATGATTTATTTTTAAACGCTAAATAAAAACCTCCTTAGATACTTATTAAATAGTATATTGATTGCATACATAATAAGTAAGTACCTGGGCGACCGAGCTTCGCTCGGAGTTCTTGAAAGATTGTATATTTTACATTAAGTGGCTAAGTGTTACTGAGAAAGTTGTATAGATGTCGCGATAAGAACAATTTTCTTTTTAATTTGGCTTAAAAATAATTTTACATTAAGTGACTAAGTGTTACTGAGACAGTTGTATAGATGTCGCGATAAGAATAATTTTCTTTTTAATTTGGCTTAAAAATAATTTTACATTAAGTGACTAAGTGTTACTGACAGAGTTGTATAGATGTCGCGATTAAATTTTGCGTAGAATAATGCATAAGAAAAACGCATGAAAACTCGAAAACACGCGTTTTCCCAGACATGTGACTAATCTAGATCAATTTTTCGCCCCCGAAAGCCTCCATATACCAAATTTCAGCAAAATCGTTAGAGCCGTTTCCGAGATCGCCGGTATAAATAAATAAATAAATATATATATAAATAAACAAGAATTGCTCGTTTAAATATATAATAAGATAAGATAACTTAAATATCGGCGTAGGATGCAATTCCGACCAATAGATGTCAATACAAATAATTTAAAAGATTTTCCTGAGGTATGTTATAATGATGTAAGTCTTGTATTGTTGAGTATGTATCAAATAAAACAGGCCCGATCAAGCAAATGACTCTTATGTTATAGAAATACACAGGGAGGTGAACAGGGGGTTATTACAGGAGCTGTCTATATCTGAAACTACATGGTTATTAAGAGGAAGAATAAAATCAAGACTTATAAGCAATAAAATATATTTTGTTCATATTTTAGTTGACAGCTCTTTAAATGGGAGAAATGCAATAATGCGATATTATTACAACTGTATTGTGGGGAAAAGAACAGTGGGTTGCTGTGCCCACACAATGAGCATAATATGGTTTCTTGGTTGTGCACGACACCAAGGTTTTATAACACCTGCTGTACAATTATTAGACAATATGTTATTTTGATGACGATGATGATTTATAAAATAAATTATAGCATCTAAGTATGTCTTTTATTTCTACATATTACTGCACCGAGCTGTCTTATTGGCATGGATGGTAGGTAGGTGTAACAGATTTGTCCATATTAAATAAACGTGTTTTGTGCGTTCAACTATAGTTTAAAATTTAGATCTTACAATGATTTATCTAATTTAAAACACTTGAGATTGTTTTTATAGTAGTTAGACGTACAAGACGCGGTCGCGCTTTCTACGTGGTAACATAAAACGCGGTAACATGTTGTAGATATAATTATAGAAGTGTCTGTAAGAGACCCCGTGCGCTCATCATTTACAAAAGCAGTTACATACTCTGTCATTTACCTTAATTTGTCATGTAATGATGTCTCATGTGTCAAAATATAACGTAAAATCTAACCTAAAAATAGCGTATTTAAAACCCGATTTAACTAACTTGGCCATCGCTGGAGCCCATGAAAATTGGCCTTATGACGTTTTTCTAAATGTATTATTTTATGACTAATTTTCAAGCCTGTAACACCGGGCCCCGGTTTGTATGGGGAATGGTTTTGTCCTTTTGAGCCTGATTTAATTTTTTTTTTTGTCATTGTGAAAATAGTAGTAATAATTAGTTGTATATATTATTAAATATAAATAGTTTAGGTGTATATATAGAAGATATTGTGGTAAGTTTTATGGTTTAGATTTGTATTTTCAAAATTCTCCTATATGTGACAAGGCAAATATAGAAAGAGTAACACATTCGGACCCTCCGGATCCAGGCAAATTTTTTATATGCCAGAGTCAGAATTTCTTCCATCCTATTCCTACTCTAGGAAACGCCCTGGAATACAACACGAAAATCTCGTCTTAAATAAAAAAACGATCGTTGATCCCTCGACAGCTAACCCCTCTATCCAAACAGTTTTTTCGAACCCTGCTTTAAACGAATTAATTAATTCTTATTCTGATTCTGATATCGGTCCTTTCATTATTCATGTTGCAAGAGAAGAACCAGACCCGTCTGCAGGACTAACGATTCGTGCAATCAAATTTGGTGAATTTCTTTTTAAAAATAAATTGCAGGATATAGTCAAGGAAGAAGTTAAAAGTATTGGCCGTAAAAAAATTAGTGTCGAATTTTCATCCGCCACATCTGTTAACAAGTTTATTCATAATCCGTTACTTTCCTTACATAAATACAAAGCTTTTATACCTACATTTAACATCTCTCGCATGGGTCTAGTCCGAGGAATTCCAATAGACTGGTCTATGGAAGAATTATCTAGGAGCCTGGAGCTTTCTAGTGGATGTGGTGAAATTCTTAAAGCCCGAAGATTGAATCGGAAACAATTTGTAGAGGGATCACCTAATTGCATTCCTACTCAATCTGTCGTTTTAACGTTTAGGGGTCAGATGCTTCCAAATAAGATATTCACGTTTTATTCTTCTGTAAATATTGAAACTTATAACTTACCAACTATTATGTGCTTGAACTGTTTCCGATTTGGTAATACTAAAAATATATGCCGGTCAAAACCACGATGCTCGAAATGTACCCAATCTCACCTAGGAGAATCGTGTTGTGTTAGCAAAGAAGCCGCTCTTTGTTTACATTGCAGTGGTAACCATTTTGTGGATGATAAGATTTGTCCTGAGCTAACAAGACAAAGATTAATTAAATCTGCCATGTCGCAAGAAAATATTTCTTTTGCGGAAGCCGCCACACATTATCCTCCTGTGAGGAGATCATATGCTGAGGTTGCAAAAGAAATGTTTTCCTTATCAAATCCTTCTACTAGCAACTCTGATAACCTTGTTAATTATAGCTCTCCTTCAGCTGGTATTCACTCCTATAAAAAGACGATAGTAAAGATTCCACGCCCACCTTCTCCTAGAGCTAAGGATATGATAAACAGACTCACTATAATATCTCTTCTTCCTGCCCTTCATCTCTTGGTAATGGCTGCGCCATTAATTCCATCACATCTCAAACTTTGTCTATTGATCATCTTTTACGCACTTTATTAATTGCTATTAACAATCATTTTTCTTCTAAAAATATTTTACTGGGCAACGCTGCTCAAAGCTCTGTAGTAAATCCATCTTCAACCCTTCTATAAGCTCATCATGGATCTAATAAAAATCCTGCAATGGAATTGCAAAAGCCTTTCAGCTCGTAAATCAGACATAATTCATCTTATTAATAAATTTGAACCTGCTATCTTTGCCATTTCTGAAACCTGGTTGAAGCCTGGACGCCGCTTTCGTATTCCTTTTTCCTGTTTGAGAGATGATAGGGATGATGGATATGCAGGTAGTGCTATCTTAGTTAATCGTTCATATTCGTTTTCACAAATTTCTATTCCCAGTCATAGCCATAACATTAATGTTGTAGCTATCAAATTTCTTAACATATCATTTGCTTCTATTTATATTACTATATTCTACTATATTCTATTTATATACTGGAAGGTCCTCGCTTCATCTTATGGCAGCGATCACTTTCCCATTCTTATTTCATTGAGCATGAAATCATCCCCATTCCCTGTGCTATATAAATCCGCTATTTCCATTTTATCTCAATAGAGCCAATTGGTCCGCGTTTCGGTCATTTATTGATTTACAGATACTTAATTTTCTAATTGTGCATCCTCAAAATTCTTTGTATTGTTATGAAACTTCACTTCACTTCACCGGTGGTAGGACTCTGTCAAGCCTGAGGAGTCCGACTGGATGGGTACCACCCCCTTATCTATTTCTGCCACCAAGCAACAATGATTGCATTGTTGTGTTCCGGTTTGAAGGATAAGGTAGCCAGCACAATTACAAGCAAGAGGCATATCATCTTAGTCCTCACAGTGATAATGTACCGGCTGTATTTTTGTTACCTAAAACCTAAGTGCATGAACTGTAGGTGTTATGGGCGACAGGTACTGCTTTCCATCAGGTCTGTCTGCTCGTTTGTCACTGAACCCCATAAAAAAAAACTTTTGTTAAAATTTTACTTTTGGCAGCTACTTCACATATTCCGATAAAACACTCAGGTCCTAAAAAACTTTTGTCTCCTCCTTGGTGGGACAAAGAATGTACGAGAGCAATTAAAAAGCGTAAATTTGCTGAACGCAACTATCAGCAATGCATGACTCACGCTAATTTTATAAATTACAAAAATATAGCAGCGCAAACAAAACGGCTTTAAAAAAAAAAGAAATCAAGCTGGATACAATTTTGTAAATCTTTACATCCTGGCACCCCATCTTCAATTGTTTGGCAATGCATTAAAAAATTCCGATCCTTCTTTAATGATTTTTTGTACAAGATCTCTTCTAATGAGTCATACTGGCTCCAAACTTTTTATAGTACTCTTGCTCCACCTTTTGTCCCTTCTTCAGACTGTTTCTCTTCTGACTCTCCATTTCATTATGATAAAATGGACATTCCTTTCTCTTTTGCTGAATTACAATGTGCTTTAAATGGTCTATCTGATTCTTCTCCAGGTGAAGATAGCATTCCATACTCCTTTTTAATAAATTTAAGTAATTCAGCTAAACAGATCTTCCTTTCCATTACAAATACAATTTTAAAGTCCAAAAATATCCCCCCATCTTGGAAATCCCAAATTATTATTCCTATTTTAAAACCTGGCAAAGATCCCAAAGAACCCTCGTCTTACCGTCCTATAGCTTTGTCATCATCTTTGGTCAAAGTTATGGAGCATCTTGTTAAGAATAGGTTGGACTGGATGATCGAAAGCAGGGAAATCCTCTCAAATCCACAATTTGGTTTTCGAAAGGGCATGGGTACAATTGACAGTCTCAGTATTCTGATATCAGAAATACGTCTTAGTTTTTTTAAGAGGAGAATACTTTGTGGGGGTCTTCTTGAATGTTAGCTCTGCTTATGATTGTGTACTTCTTCCGCTTCTGAAATCTAAAATGCTATATTTAAATTTACCACCAAAATTATCTAACTTTATTTTTAATCTTTTTATTGGAAGATCGATTCGAGTGAGACATCAGGGCGAACTTCTTCCTCCCAGAACAATTTGGAAGGGTCTCCCACAAGGTTCGGTTCTTAATCCTATTTTGTATAGCTTTTACACTCATGGTCTTGATAAATTTGTTGATAGTTTTTGTAATATTTTGCAATATGCAGATGATATTGTGTTATTTTATAGTTCAAAGAATATGACTGAGATTGCGTCTAGATTAAACTCTGCTTTGTATTATCTGGGAAAATGGCTACAGACACATGGCTTACTTTTGTCAGTTCCTAAAAGTAGCGTAGTTGTTTTTACTAGGAAGAGACATATTCCAGAAGTTAACATTTTATTTAAGGAACAAAACATTCCTATTGTAAATTCTGTAAAATTTTCAGGTATTTTTCTAGACTCTAAATTATCAGATACTTCTCATATAGAGTATATCTCTAAAAATGTAAAAAGAATATTCAAATTTTACGTGCATTATCAGGAGTGTGGTGGGGTTTCCATCAATATTCACAAAAAAAATTATATTATTCGTAGTCATTTTATTATGGAGTATTTCTGTTAGATCCATGTAATAAAACAGCACTAGAAAAATTAAACAAAATCCAATAAAAGGCACTAAGAATAATGTTAGGTGCCATGAAATCATCGCCAACAAATGCTATACAGGTCGAGTGTGTGCTCTACACACTCGACCTCCACTTTATCTTCGCAGGCAATATCTTTCGGATCGCTTTATTTAGAAAGTTTTACAATCCTCATGTCATCCATTACTATGTTCCCATTTATCACAAATTATTAAACCTAATCAAAAAATTCCGTGTATTCTTAAAAGTTTCCAAAAATTTACAGAGCTTCCTGCGCCTATTTTTAAACTAAACCTTAATCCCTTGTACTCAGTACCTTTCCATTCGCTTACCGTTGTTCCTTCAATCATAACGAATCTTGGAATTGGCAAAGGTGAGCCTGGGGCCAATGTTAAATTTCAGAGTATTTTAGATAATGATTGGTCTGATTATATTAAAATTTTTACTGATGCATCCAAAATTACTTGTGAATCTTGTGTTAGGGTTGTTTGCTGGGTCCCTCGATTTAATATTATTCTAAATTTTAAGTGTCCTCCTGAAGCTTCTGCTCTTTTGGGAGATTGTATAGCTCTGCTTGAAGCCATTTTATTTGCAGAATCACATAAAATGTCAAAAGTCATCATTTTCACAGATTCTTTAAGTTCCCTTCAGAGTATCTTACAAAACCCTTTCCGCAGTAAATCAAGGTTTTTTATTATATTTAAAATTAGAGAAGCTCTCTTTCGATGTCATGAACAGGGAATCCTCATAACCTTGGCTTGGATTCCTAGTCATTCGGGTATTTTTGACAATGAAATTGCTGATAGCTGCGCCAAATCTGCAACGGTTAGCGGTATTTTAAGTCATTACTGTAATTACTCTCACGACTTGCGTTCTTTGTCTAAAAAAAATCTTTACACTTCCTGGAATAAATTTTGGAACGTTTCTAAAACAATCAAAGGTAAGTATTATGCTTCAATCCAACTGGAGGTTCCAGTCTCCCCGTGGTTCTTTCGATTTCGCCGGGCTGACCGTAAAACCACCTCAATTATATGTAGATTCCATCTGGGCCATGCATGTACTCCGGTTCATTTAGCTAAATTAAAAATTAGAAATAGCTCTATCTGTGAATGTGGCTTAGATGAGGGTTCGACTGATCATATTCTTTTTAATTGCCCCAAATTAAAATATTCCCTGCATGACATAATCCCACCTCAAATTCACCGCCCAGTTAACACCAAATGTTTATTAGCCCTTGTGTTTAGTCCATTTATTAAAAAAATAGTTAAATTTATAGTAGATAATAAAATTAAATTATAATATATTTTCATTTTCAATCATTGTGCCATTTTTGTATTGCGTAATTATTTTCTATTGTTGTAGGTTACTCCTGTAGACCGATCATTCATTTATAGTTTTAATTTCATATTAAAGCGACTAAATTTCAAAATTACCGCTCAATCTCATTCGTGTCTTCCTCACAAAACGTGACACTGGCAGAATGTATTGCATCTGTTAACGCAACTCTAAGCCATAGAAAAAAAAACACTAGGCTAGAAAATTTAAATTTCGTACATGTATTCCTCATATAACGAAGCCACTAAGGAAGGATTTTTCGAAATTTTACCCCCAAGGGGGTGAAATAGGGAACAAAAGTTTGTTTGAAATATGAATCTTTTTATTCCTTGGACATATTTGCATGAAATTTCGTATGAATTGAGTACGGCAAAAATAATGAGTTACGTGTTTCAGCCTTTTCTAAAATTCAACCCCTAAGGTGGTAAATAAGGGGATGACAGTTTGCATGAAACCTACTTTTTTAGTTTAGTTTTAGCGTGCGCGAAGCTTCTTCTAGTCTACTAAATGAATTTACTGTATAATAGATAAATTTTTAAAGTACACACTTTCAACGAAAAACATTAAAAAAAAATGCAGAAATAAGGAACTAACTAGTTAATGAGAGCTTAAGATCTAAGGCCACAAGTCAAGAAAATAGTTTGCATATAAAATACCTAGGTATGTAATAGATTTTAGCTCTTTATAATTAGTTTCAAATTTCATACATATTATTTATTAGTAGGATATTTATAGGTGCTTCAATATTAAGTGATTTAATATTTATATTTATATTTATTACTTATTTTATTAACAAATTATAGGGAAGTTGACCATATTACAATAATATACGACTGTGTTATTATTAATTATTATATTTTATTGAACCAAATATGCTTATCTCAAAATAAGAGAATAAGGTAGTGGAGCGTATAGAGCAATAAATGAAGCAATTCGAAATTGACAATGTGTCGACTTAATAATTCAATTCAATTCTCTTGTGGTTTAATGGTGGCGTGGTGGTTCAATTACTTTTAAACAAGAATTTGCCTTCAACATTTCACATACCAGTAAGCGCTTGCAAACAGACAGTGCTATTTGTAAATTAACGAATTAAACAATATGCCTGCGACACATGTGTAGGTACCTATATATATATATATATATATATATATATATATATATATATATATATATATATATATATATATATATATATATATATATATATATATATATATATAGGTATTATAATATATCTAAATTTAATACTATTTCAGCCTTCATTTATCATCTTCCATATACTCGGTTTAGTTTGTTTATTATTAACGAATCACTGGATTATCATGTAACAACTTTCTTCAAGATCTTTTTTCTATAATAATTTGATGTCCGGAAACAGGAAATAAAAGAATTTCAATTTTCAAACGCTCACAAGTTTTTGATGTTATTTTGTAATTTCTTATAATACTTGAAATAATGCTCTTCATTGCTAACATTGCAAAATGGCGACCTGCGAACAATTATTTTTAAATTATCAGTGACTACGATATAATACATATATGTAGATACAAGTAACACACAAAATCTAGGTACAGTATGACATTTAATCTGTTGGATGTACATTTTCTTTTACGCCTGTATTTGCGACTTAAAAGTTCGCGAGGGATATATTTTTATTGAACACATAACTTTTTGAAATATTTGTCCTATCCCGTAATGGAAAAAGTAAGGCCAGAATGATGTCTAGTACCTAAATATATCTTCTACAAAAATTCAAGCTACTACCTATTAAAAAATAGTTAGACGAAAAAATAGTTAGTATGGAATAGATAGACTATAATATATGATAAGTTTTATAATCCTTACTTGAGAAATAATTTATTCCCCATACAAAACTCCACCCTCCTTTTCACTCAATTAAGGGATAATACCCTGGGTAAAAACTATCCTTTATCCTTCACAGGGCCTCAAATTATCTAAATCGGTTCAGCCGTTTAGTCGTGAACAGGTAAGAAACAAATAAACAAACAAACAGAGTTACTTTCGCATTTATAATATTAGTATGGACACCTACATATGTATATAGGTACATATAAATATAAAACAATACCCTTCCTTGGCAGTCGGGTAAAATACAGTTATGCGGTACGTTATCCTTTTTGAAAAAGGCAGAAAGTTGTCTTATAAAACTTTTTACTACAGTTTTTCAAAGCCCAAGCTAAATAAATAGTATACTTTTGAAGACCATGACAATTAGAAGTGGCCTGGTAGGTAAAAGTAGAATTTTTATAAATAACTGAACCAGTAAGACTCGGAGAGCTAAAAAAAATATTATGAATTATTATTAATATTAGGTATCTATAAAAAAAAAAAAATTACCGAAACAAAAAACCCGACTGCGTAAAAAGCGAACATAGTATGGTGACGAAGAAACATAGCATTATGCAGTCGAAGACATACAATAGATATTTACAGCTAAACAAACATGTAGCTACATACGTATGTCTCCGATTGCATAATACTATGTTTCTTCGTCAACATGTTCTCATCTTTTTACGCAATGTGGTTTTATATTTCTGTGTTTTTTCTTATGAAGTGAAACTTCTTTGTGCGCCTAAAAGTAAAATTTCAAGATCGCGTCACCAGAATCGTCGCGATCGTCACGAAAAATTTTTATTGTCTGAAAAATGATATATGTAGGTACATATATGTACATAAAATGATATAGGTACATAGATGTCTATATACCCTATATGACACTCGCGTTATCAAGATCAAGACAAATCTAACGACGTACGAATCACCAAAATTGATTTGGAGTTCGCCTGCAGGAAGTTTACAATCACATGCAAATATAACACTTCCTATATTATAAAAAGCAATTTGATAAAAAAATTAAGATTTTCTATATTTTATACATAAATATGTTCTATGTAATTAAATAAATTGCAACATATCATTTAATAAACTACATGTTGTATCACTATTATAATTAATTTTATGTACTATTTTTCTTTATTATTGCTATCAAAGTTTATTAGGAAATATAAAAAAACTAATATTCATTTATTTCTTTAAGTACATATGTCGTTATTAACGCCATGGTTAATTTTTTATTCTGATGTTAAAAATGCAAATTAGCAGATATATTTGTGTGCGAAAAGTATGTTTTCTATGTAGATAATTAATTATTCACATTACCGATGCAATTCCTAGTCCCATAACTAAACGGTATAAATGCGCAAGGGTGTCTCCGTGCATTGGCTTCCGGTAGGAACCTGTCCGGGTTGAAATAATCCGCATCAGGTCCCCAGATTTTTTTAGATCTGTGCATCATAGATGGTAAAATACCAAAGCCTACTCCTGCTGGAACTGTGCATTTAGCTGAAACATAGAATTAATTTTGAGTATATATCACCAAGAAAACAACTGCCTTATATTGCATGAACATATAAAAAAGTTATTGAGAAATAAGCATCTATTTTTAAAAGATATCCCACATATTATACATTTTCATTCTTGTATCATGCCATGTATTGCAATATGCATTACATGCACAAATTGCCACCCCATTTTTTTTTGTTTTTCGTAATTCGACTTCACCCTTGAACTTATACCGGCTGGCATGAGACACCTACCTTCCCAGCTTCTCAATAAGGTAGAAATAACGAATAGAAATAATTTAGTAGAGTTGATATACGTCTTGACTCCACTAAATTATAGAAATGATTTCATGATCTTTCTTAATTGTAAGAAACAATGTTTATTCGAAAATGTTGTCCATACCATAGATTAGATATTAATATCGACGTGTATTTTTATTGGTTTAAGCTAGATAGGTCTCTAATTTTTTAACATGGCATTATCATCCTTTTTAAGTTTAGGGTTTTCCTCCGAGCACGGAATTAAATAACTTCTGAAGAGTCATAAGGATCGGTTCTCCAACCGCTTTCAAAAGTTCAGCTGTAATTCCGTCTGCACCCGGTGCCTTTTTGTTCTCAAGCTGTTTTAGAACGTCCGGGGTTTCTTTGGTATAATATCGGGTTAGTCTGGCCCTTGAGTCATTGTACAAACTGATATATTGTCATATTGATGTAAATAGCTATCCATAAACTCCCTCCATCTCTCCCATAGGTTCAAGAGTATTTAATATAATCCTGTTGTTGTCGGTTTTGAATTATACTAGCCGGCCTTGATCAATAGATAGTTCAAAAAATCTCGAAAAACTTTGGAGCGTAACGCCTTTGGATGACTGTAAGATCATCTCTCTCCTTTACGCCATGAGCTCGAGAGTAGGATCAGAGATCTTTTTGGGTCTATTTTTAGAGTATTGGACCCAACTGATTGGACAGCTTCGACTAAAGGTATGCACATCGCTGTCACAATCAAAGCGGCTTTGGAGTTCCAGCTGAAAGCTTTCAGGATTTTGGATTTAGTGTGGCGCTTTACACAGTCACCATATTGTTCACAATAAACTTGTGAGCGATAAATCTGACACTACCTTGGGACTGTTGGTCGCACACCTAGAAATAAACAGGTTACTAGATTTTAACGTTTTTGAGGTCTCACCCTCTCTTCGAACTTCCAATAACCCTACAATGTCCCATCGTATCCTGTTCATTTCTTCTTGATTTATACATTCAGCTATCCTTTCGTCGGTCTGCAAACGTCTCAATAGATGCGAAGGTTAAATGATTCATATTTTCTGCACGAGTCTCATTGTTGGTGTCATACAATAAAATAAAGCTATTCTTATGATCTTTAAAATTACATAGTATATCACAATTTGATATACCTGTCTACCGGTGGTAGGACTCTGTCAAGCCTGAGGAGTCCGACTGGATGGGTACCACCCCCTTATCTATTTCTGTCGCCAAGCAACAATGATTGCATTGTTGTGTTCCGGTATGAAGGATAAGGCAGCCAGCGCAATTACAGGCAAGAGGCATATCATCTTAATCCTCACAGTGACACCTGTGGTTCTGCATTTTTGTTACTTAAAATCTAAGTGCATGAACCGTAGGTGTTATGGGCGACAGGTACTGCTTTCCATCAGGTGGTCTGGCTGCTCGTTTGTCACTGAATCGCATTAAAAAAAATACACCCTGAGGACGGAACCTATAGAAAGTTGCACATCTCTTCAGCCGGCAAGGTGGGAATAGGGAATAGAAATAATTTAGTACAGTTAATATATATTTTAACTTTCCTAAATTGTAAGAAACATTTTATGATCTTCCTGAATTGTAAGATACAATGTTTATTCGATAAATCCATATCACTTGTTAATAGTACTTTATAGTCTTCGAGTTAGATTATTGTGATATACAAACAAACAGACGGACATTGCGAAACTACCTAATTAGCTTTTTCTAAAAAAACATAAAAATCATATTACAATTTAAACTATTATTTTTTACCAAGTATGCTCGGCGCTCGCCTATTTGTTAAAATCACGATAGTTAACATAAATTACAAAATATATATATATATATATATATATATATATATATATATATATATATATATATATATATATATGTGTGTATATAAATTTCTTACAAAGCTTAAGTTCCTTTAGAGTCATTCTTCCTATAATTGGTACAACAGTGTATAGTCGCATAGTTTCCTTGATCACTCTTTCTAGAAATTCCATTTTATTCATGTCATCCTTCGTAGGCGTGCGATTTGAGTCCCCGAATATTTTTTGGATCCTACAACATAATATGTACATACTAAACATATATTAGGTACTTGTACAAAATTCCATTTAATACGTACAAAGATAAATAAATATATAGACTAATATTTTTTGTAATCATTAAAAACGAATAACAACACTGTAAAAAAAATTAAAGAGTACGTGTATTAACTATTAATGTGTACACTGTACATGCGCAACTTCTGTAGGTTATCGGTACTTTTTATGAATTCAGTTTATGTTTTAAATAAGTAGGACAGGAGATTCTTAAAAAAAAATATATCGATTTAAAAAAGAAAACAATATTTTATTATTCACATAGTACTTAAAGATGGTGTTAAGATTAAATTTAATTTTCAATCAAATGTTGTAATGATTCAGTAAATTGTAATACTCCAATAAAATAAATAATAATGCAGGGATGCAAATCTTTTTGTAAAAAAAAATATGTTTATAATGTAGATATTAAAAATTATTTCCAGTAAATAATTTTTTAGCAATATTCATTTAATATGATTCCATCGCTCGTTTAAAAATAAATGAAGGAAGATGGTTTTTATAGGTATTTTTATTTCATTAATTCTTTGAAATGTTCATAATAATAATAGTAAAAAAGAAATTTGTCTTCCGTAACCAAGCGTAACCGTTTCCGTCACAAAAATCGTGACACCAATCCTTTTTTCCCCTCACATGGCGCGCTTAAAGAAGTTTCACTTTAATATTTTGTGTAAAGCATAAAATTCTATAACAAAACTTACTCGTTATAAGCTCTCTCCTGTTCCTCAGGATGACTGCCGAGCAATTGTAGAGCGTACGATATAACTAGCGCCGTAGTATCGTTACCAGCAATCGTGATGGAATCTATATGCTCGCGTAGTTCTTCGTCTGTGAATTTGATCTCTCTATCCAATAATAGGTCAAGAAGATCCCGACGACCTTACAACATATTGTATAAAATGAATAGAGCGTTTGTATGAGATGGGGAGAGAAATTTTAAGATAATTTTAAAAAGAATATAAAGATTTTTAAAATGTTATAAAGAAAGCAAAATTGAACTACAATAAAAAAGGCTGTTATGAGGACGTCCAACAGAACAGTTGTTATTTTTATACATTCAAATTAATTGTTTGATGTTAAATTAAAATTTGTAAATTAAAACCGTTTACATTTATCTGGTTTTGACATCTATCGGCACTCTTGAGTGTTAGCGTTAACACGTCACGTGACCATATCGATGACGACTTCATGAACTTACTCCTTATCCAAACCTTCATATAAAAGTTTTCACTTAAAAAAATAAAATTACATTACACAAACCTTCCTTACAAACATTCCCATGTTGCTCAAATAATGCTCTCTTTTTCTTCACAACCTAGAACAAATATAACAGCATTTTTTTAATAATACTAATATATATATATATAAAAGTTAGTTAAGATAATAAGTTAAGGAACACCAAAAAAACACTAACAATCACCTCAAGAAAAAAAAACAACATAAAATCATTAAAAAAAATGCATGTTCATTAATGAATACCAGTCAGTGTCCGACCACGTCATTCAATCTATAGCCTTAAGTACCGCTAGTTCTAAGTATAAAAAATGTAATCGCCAAACATAAAAAAATATGTCAATGTATAAAAAGGGCACGGGCAATTAGTATACTATACTATATGAGTACATTAATAAGCAATTTTTATGCGTATTGTAAAACTTTATTATTTGCCGGTGCGAACAAATTTTATGGAAATTTTTTATACTTTTGCGCTTTTAAATATGCAAAGATTTAAAAGAATTACTTTCAGATTTAAAGGGTAGGGGCTAAGACCATTTTTTTAATTGGTCCAAGCACTAAAAGCGCGAATTTAGTCGCAAGTGACGCGATTCAAATACGCATTCCAAAGTACTTATGTATAGTCATGTTTTTTATAGTTATTATAAAATTTTATTACAGAAAATTATTTCTAGATGTACGTACTAGTTACGAGCAACACAGCCAGAGATCCCAAGAAAAACTAGAATTTACTTATAATTATTTAGTATATTCTTTATTGCACTTATAAAACAAAATATTGTAATTGCATATTAGAAGACAAAGGCAAAGGTGGACTTATCCCTAAAGAGATTTCTTCCAGTCAACCCATGGATGTGAAAGATAGTGTTAGGTAGCAGGTCCATTAAGTTCCAAAAGATATATCAAAGAGTAAAAAAAAAAATTAAAATACTGTTACATATATAAACCTTACAAGTATAATATGACTATATATTTTATATACAAAAAATACACATATACATACATATTATAATAATATTTAAATAGATATACAAATAAAAAAAAATTACAGTAAATGAATATATATGTATATATATTATGATGACAAATGAATAATTATATTATGGTGTCAAGGTAATACTGCTTTAATCGTTTTTTAAAAGCTTTGATGGAGGGACTCATTTGGATAACTTTAGGAAGATTGTTCCAAAGGGTCGCGGCACGTACAGTAAACGAATTCTGCATAAACCTAGTGTTACTTCGAGGGATATTCAGCATCGCTGTGAAGCACGAACACTTGGAACGTTTGGGAGTAGGGAGCAGTTTAAACCGGGAGCTGAGGTACGAAGGGGAATTCTGGTTATTAAGGATGTTGAAAAGAAATGAAAGGATGTGCATATCACGGCGAAGGCGGACTGGGAGCCATTTCAATTGAGCACGAAAGTTGGAAATGTGGTCATATTTACGCAATCCGAAAATGAAGCGGATAGCAAGATTTTGGAGACGCTCAAGCTTGTTTAATTGCTCCTCTGTCACATCCAAATAGCATACATCGGCGTAGTCGAGAATGGGTAATAAAAGAGATTGTGCAAGCATAATCTTAGTTTTGAAAGGAAGATAGTGTTGGAGACGCTTAAGAGAATGAAAAGAGAAGTGCATACGCTTACTAATCTCGTTGACCTGAGGTGCCCAAGACATGTTGCTCTCCATGAGGAGGCCCAAGTTTCTGACCTTTTTATAATAAGGAATAAGATACCCAGAGTACAGAATCCCAGGCACAAAATCCCATTTTATTCTATTCATAAGCCGGCTACTGCCAATTATAATAGCTTGAGATTTTTTGGGGTTAACCAAGAGGCCGAAAGATTCAGCCCAAGTCTTGATTGCAGCGAGATCTCTGTTTAAGGTGTTCACAGTCTCAGGCAACTCAGTCAACTCGAAGTGACGGTATAATTGCAAGTCATCCGCATACAGATGGAAGGGAGAAGAAATGACACGTGAAATGTTATTGATAAATATTGAAAAGAGCAATGGTGAAAGTACGCCGCCTTGAGGAACACCAGCAATGAGTTCTAACCAAGATGATGAGTTATCATTGGCCTTCACACATTGCCGGCGTCCGAAGAGATATGAACGGAACCAGTCTAAAGCAGTAGGAGAAATGTTAACAGCGCGAAGAGTGCCAAGAAGGATGTCACAATCAACAGAATTGAAGGCGTTACTAAAATCCAACAGTATCAATGCAGTTAGCTTGGTATTGTTCATCGCACCCCGAATATCCTCCGTTATATTTAGTAACGCGCCAACACTGCTGTGGAAGGGACGGAAACCGGACTGATATGGACATAGAAAAGTATATAGTAGTAGGAATAAAGTTGATCATGGACAAAAGATTACAGACATTATTTAATTAAAACTATAGGGTAGACTGGGTACAATTGTGCCAATTTTTGTTTGATCGCCAATAATTTTGTTTATTTACTAGTTAGCTCGTAGCAAAGGAACTTGTATCGTAATTTGTACATTTGTCTATGTAAAAACACTAATATATTGTCCCTAAATACGATGTATTTACTCATAAAATCCAATTTAAAAAAAATGGGAAAGTGTCACAACCGGCCACATACCAAGGGCGGTTGTGACAGTGTTTGGGGTCGTAGTGACATGAATAAACATACAACAAAATGGTCTATAATGTCTTTTATTGCTAGAAATATTTAATGTAATATTCTTTTGCAACGACATGCGATTAATGTCATGCCTTTCCACGGCTCTTCGTAAAGAAGTCCCGCATTTCACTTCTTCATAGGCATCTTCATATTTGCTGATGTCACACCGCGCTCTTTCGGTCTTTCGCAAACGTATTCTGGGCATCTAAAAGCAAAAAATATTTATGTATATATATATGTCACAACCGTACCCGACGCACCATATTAAGTTGCATAAAAAGTAATCATTCGTCCTTAACTATAAATGTTCAACTTATAACAAAAAAAATAACGAGATAATCTATCTAACAGTATTTATGAAAAGAAATCGAACAAAAATACTTACTTTTGATTGTCAAAAAGTAATGTAGGTTAACGTCGCGCCGACTGATGCAATACTGGGAAACGTGTTTAGACTTGAAAGCCTCTCTTCTCTTGCATCCACCCTCGTATTCCGTATAGTTTCGCTATTATTGCGACTGTCACTACCGTACTTTGGCACAACTGTACCCAGTCTACCTTACTTAAAATTACAATTATGATGCAAATGAACGTGGGAATGCTGACTCAGTCAGTGTTCCAGCTATAGTTATGGGCTGCGCTATAACATACTGCGTACGAAACTGACAACAAAACTATTTCCAATTCAGAAAATTATTCATGAAGCTGACTCTATTGATACAGTAGGTAACTGTATCAATAATTAATTAATTCATTAAATAATTAAGTAAATTAAATAAATGATTAAGTACTAATATATAATTAATTATTGTCGCGTAGTGAAGTGTGTAAGGTCATTACATCAAAATAATTATTATAAGACACGTCTGAACTCTGAAGCATGCTTTATACATCCTAAGACAGTTGTCAAAACATTTCCAGAGAGGCATCGAAATTACTAGATGTTTCGAAATTCAGACAAGAACAGTTAACCGTAAATTGCTGTGTGTAAGAGTGAGAGAGAAACAAAACATTCGAAATTACTAGAAAGGTTTCTAATTTTCCAATACTATTATAGAATGATCTTTGTTTATACATAAAAAAAGGCCGGCAGTGCGTCAAGAGGTCAGTTGAATTTCGAAACTAAGTGAAGATTACCAGAGTGAAGTTAGCGTAAAAATATTTTATTTTGTATTCTGCTATATGCTAATAAATTGCTCTTAAAATGCTCCACCGCAATCTGCAATTGCTCCAGGTCTAAAGTGATTAGTTAATTAATTATTATTTTTTTAAAAAATTGCCCACTCAAAAATTAAATTTACTATAAAACGAGTAGTAATCACTTTTTATTAAAGTTTTTTCGCTTAATAAATTGCTCTCAAAATGCTCCATCGAAATCTGCAATTGCTCCAGGTCCAAAGTGATTAGTTAATTAATTTCTTTTTTTTTTAAATTGCCCACTCAAAAATTAAATTTACTATAAAACGAGTAGTAATCACTTGTTATTAATGTTTTTTCGCTTAATTTTTCGCTTAATAAGCGAAAAAACATTAATAACAAGTGATTACTACTCGTTTTATAGTAAATTTAATTTTTGAGTGGGCAATTTAAAAAAAAAATTAATTAATTAACTAATCACTTTAGACCTGGAGCAATTGCAGATTATGGTGGAGCATTTTAAGAGCAATTTATTAAGCGAAAAAACTTTAATAAAAAGTGATTACTACTCGTTTTATAGTAAATTTAATTTTTGAGTGGGCAATTTTTTTTTTTAAATAATTAATTAACTAATCACTTTAGACCTGGAGCAATTGCAGATTATGGTGGAGCATTTTAAGAGCAATTTATTAAGCGAAAAAACATTAATAAAAAGTGATTACTACTCGTTTTATAGTAAATTAAATTTTTGAGTGGGCAATTTTAAAAAAAAATAATAATTAATTAACTAATCACTTTAGACCTTTAACAATTGCAGATTTCGGTGGAGCATTTTAAGAGCAATTTATTAAGCGAAAAAACTTTAGTAAAAAGTGATTACTTCTCGTTTTATAGTAAATTAAATTTGGGCAATTTTTAAAAAAAATAATAATTAATTAACTAATCACTTTAGACCTGGAGCAATTGCAGATTTCGGTGGTGCATTTTAAGAGCAATTTATTAAGCAAAAAAACTTTAATGAAAAATGATTACTTCTCGTTTTATAGTAAATTTAATTTTTGAGTGGGCAATTTAAAAAAAAAAATAATAAATTAACTAATCACTTTAGACCTGGAGCAATTGCAGATTATGGTGGAGCATTTTAAGAGCAATTTATTAAGCGAAAAAACTTTAATAAAAAGTGATTACTACTCGTTTTATAGTAAATTTAATTTTTGAGTGGGCAATTTTAAAAAAAAAATTAATTAATTAACTAATCACTTTAGACCTGGAGCAATTGCAGATTATGGTGGAGCATTTTAAGAGCAATTTATTAAGCGAAAAAACTTTAATAAAAAGTGATTACTACTCGTTTTATAGTAAATTTAATTTTTGAGTGGGCAATTTTTTAAAAAAATAATAATTAATTAACTAATCACTTTAGACCTGGAGCAATTGCAGATTTCGGTGGAGCATTTTAAGAGCAATTTATTAAGCGAAAAAACTTTAATAAAAAGTGATTACTTCTCGTTTTATAGTAAATTAAAATTTTTGAGTGGGCAATTTTTAAAAAAAATAATAATTAATTAACTAATCACTTTAGACCTGGAGCAATTGCAGATTTCGGTGGAGCATTTTAATAGCAATTTATTAGCATATAGCAGAATACAAAATAAAAAATATTTTTACGTTAACTTCACTCTGGTGTGAAGATTGGTAAGAAGTATGAAAAAGTGAGTTGTCAAAAACATAAAACTCAAGGAATTGAAAATTGAATCTGGACAAATAATTATATATTAGTAGTACAGTAACTTGATTAATAGTAACTTCCTAATTATGAATCAAACATTACAGGCACAAAGATATCTAGAAGCTAAATCTTTTTTACACTTGTTATGACGCATAGCATTAATATTAAAATTATTTTAAATATAAATTTTAATTGTTACATCGCGTAACATTAGAAGCATTAACTATTATGGTAATTTTAAGTTTAATTAAATAATTACAAGTATTTTTTTCTTGGGACCTCTGACGTTTAATTCCGTGACAAAATAACAACATTAAGTACCTTCTACAACGCAATGCGTGTACTTAGGAGGTGCGACTTTACTTGTTATTTACTGAAAAATAATGTAAACAAATTACGTGCTCACCTCGTCCGTGAATTTATGAGTTAAGTCTATATTTTCTTTTTGTAACTTCGAATATGATGTAAGCTTAAAAAGGGCATCGGGTTGCATCCACGCCTTGAATAACCGCATACCGATGATCGATATGACAGTATTGCGTGCGCGTAGGTATGGCGTATCAGGGTTATGCTGAACATCCATTTTTTCTCCCATTGCGGTTTCTGAATTCAAATTTATGGTTTTACTTACGTAACCTTAATACAAGAAGTTGTAATTTAAGTTAAAAATGTAAGCAACTTTAAGATGAGTATGAATATTTTAAACCTAGAGTCAGATAGAAACTCGTACAAGTAGATCAATTTTTCAATTTTGTTAAATTAGACTTTTACATATACTTTAGACAATAATTTAGTTAAACAATTGTCTTTGAATGTCTTAAGAGTACGCTGTACTAGTTTTGTATTAAATTTCATAGTTTCATCTAATTACTGCTAGCGAAAATCAATATTTACATACCGAATACAATGTCCAGCATACACGATGTAATATATTTGAATACATCGAACTCAGGCTTGCCTAATTGCTCTTGCATGCGTTCTACCAACACGGTACCCTGCTCGCCGAACACGTCAATATAATCTTCGATGATGCGATTGTGGAATACGGGTAAGAGGACACGGCGATGTACTTTCCATAATTCCACTGAATATAAAAACTTATTATAATATTTAGATTATATTATAACCATAATGTACAAGCATTTTAGTTATCACAGCACATTCGCGTGTAACATATATAAAGACACTAGCAACTCACCCTTGCTCCGCTCGGGTTCGTCCCTAGTTGCGTTTTAACG
The DNA here is from genome assembly GCA_033884665.1 of Argynnis bischoffii washingtonia. Classification (NCBI taxonomy): domain Eukaryota; kingdom Metazoa; phylum Arthropoda; class Insecta; order Lepidoptera; family Nymphalidae; genus Argynnis; species Argynnis bischoffii. The sequence goes on along the minus strand of CM066624.1, from coordinate 7,792,469 downwards.
TTTAGCTCAGAGATGAGATATTTTCCCGCAGTAAAAAGTACCCTATATGTTGACCCGGATAATCTATCATCATACAAAATTTTATCAAAATCTGTTCTGTGGTTATCCCGTGATGCAGACAGACAGACAAAAATTCTAAAAACTATAGATTTTGCTTCTGTATCGATAATAAAGTCTATTTCAATAAGATTGTTCAAGAAATATTTAATGTGCAGATTCGGATTAGTTACAATTTTATTATATGTGTAGACGACTATAGATTATACATAGGTATCTACTTGACTACCTACCTGGTGCTACAAAAAGACCATTTCCAAGCCATTCCTTGAGAAATCTATATGATGAATCTTTTTGAAGGCTATTTTCTAGAATTTTTTGAACATCTTCTGGATCTAACGTCACTGAAATAATTTAATTCATCTAATATAATTTTTTTTTCTTTTCTTCTTAATTAACGAAGTAATAAATATTTTTACCGATATATAAAGTTGAACCGATCCAAATACTACTAATGCCACCCGAATCTTCCACCATTTGTGCAATTTTCTGAATATTTTTTAGGACCTCTGAAACCATAATAATTTTTATTTTGTTTTAAATTAATACATTTTGTGTCGGGTGCAATCTTCCTTAGCTTTGGACGCTACGGTTTAACAGTTGTACTTATTTAAATATTATTGTGAAATCACTACTTCAAAGGCTGTAGATCACCGCAAGTACCACCACATGAATCCAGTATACTCACATTAAACTTATGAATATTTAGAAAATAAAAGGCACAGAATATCCTTAGCCTTTTCAAAATCTGACCTTAATATAATGGAGGTAAATTTCTAATAATAAAGTAGGTAATAATAAAAAAAATACTTTCTTAGATGTACGCGAATATTTGACATTTTAAATAAAACTATCTTTTCGAGTTTTTTCGTGGATTGACCATTCTTACATTGAAAGTAGAGGATCAAAAATCAAAACAAGGCCGAAAAATTAGTTTTATTTATAATAAATGAAATCCAAAAAAGAATATCTTACTTTCAGGACCTCCGATAAACCAGTGCGTATGTCCAAGAATTGGTAGATTTCCGACACTTGGTAAACTTCTGCATAATTCATATAATTGTTTTCTTGTTCGCCGAAAATATATATAGTATACACTAAAAAATAGTAATAATAGCACTGTGATCAACATTGTTGGAGAAATTGAAGTTAAAACTATATAGCGAACATAATAAATTAAAGGGCATAAAGGATTGAAGTACTCGATACAAAATCTGCGACTGCACTGGTAGGTGGTGGAATGGTTAACGTAGTTATATTACTGCCAAGTTTATTTTACTATATGTAAACAGATAATGAAATAATTCTGAATAATTCTGTTATTGTTGATATTCAATTTTTAACTCAATGAACAAACGCACGTATATATTTTTCGATTTTGGCTTTTGTATCCTCCTTTAATATTTGTTTTATATTTCGAGAGATTTAAAGACAATAGCATTTAAGTTAAAGCTACCTTTAAATAAAAAGATTTTCCATGCTATATAATTATCAGTTCAATATTTCTCTTCTAAGTACTTTTAGTTTGCAAACGCGTACATATGTATCGTATATAATGAAAAAAAATCTCTGTCTTACATCCCTTGAACCTAATTAGCTCTAGATGCGCGCCACTTTTTTTAGAAAAAAAAATGTATAATGACTACTTCACTTTTATAACGAAGTATGAGATCGACTTTGTATAAAAAATATTTTAGTAGGGTATTTAATATAAATTTAAATAAGTTTGTAATGCTTGCATTTTAAAAACGTATATACAGCTAAAAAGTAGAATGTCCATTTCTATCTTATTTTATTTAAAATAGTGGAAAGGAAAACGTTAATTTTAAACGATAATATAAAAAATACAATATAGAGCCATTGTTTTATGATTTCCTACAAAATGTTAAAGTTTCTAGAGTGAAAATTAAAATAGAATGCTGTTGTAATATTAGGGACCGGTAGCCTTGATAAAAATCTAGTATAATAGTATAGTAATAATTAAATATCCGAATACTGAATTCTAAACCTTAACCTAATCTTGTCGTGTCGTTATATTTTCTATGCCTAACCCGTAAGGGATATCTTATTTATTTATGTACTAGCGACTCACCCTCCCTTCGCTCGGGTTCGTCCCTGGCTCGCTTCCCAGTACAAAATTTCATCCCCATTTTCTAAATTCCTTTGCAATTTTCTTAATTTTTTTAATGTAAGAACCTTCTCCTGACACTAACAAACACAACAAAAAAAGAATTAGAGAAATTGGTATAGCCGTTCACGCGTAATAGCGTGACCAAGGGAAACAGGGATTCATCTATACATATAATAAAATTGTAACTGAACCGAATCTGTATATTAAATATTTTTTGAAAAATCTTATTGAAATAGACATTATTATCGATACAGAGTCCGAATCTATAGTTTTTAGAATTTTTGTCTGTCTTTCTGTCTGTCTGTTACTGCATCACGGGAAAACCACGGGATAGATTATGATGAAACTTGGTATGATGATAGGTGGTTATCCGGGTCAACATATAGAATACTTTTTACTGCGGGAAAATATCTCATCTTTGAGAATCTATACTAAACGTTAAAACGTAACTAGGGATGAACCAGAGCAGAGCGAGGGTTAGTCGCTAGTTTTTATATATGTATATAAATTTATGCACTTTATTGTACACCACAGTAATGAAATAAATACAGTAAACAATGTGTCTAAAAAGAAAAGTGTGCAAAAAGGGCGGTCTTATTGCTTATTAGCGATTTCCTCCAGACAACCTTTGGGTTAGGAAATATGGAAGACTATAATACAGAGTGGGTGATGTAAATATACCTAACTAGCGACTCACCCTCGCTCCGCTCGGGTTCGTCCCTACTTACGTTTTAAAGTTTAGTATAGATTTCTTAGAGATGAGATATTTTCCTCCAGTAAAAAGTATCCTATATGTTGACCCGATATTGGTTTGTAGTACATGTTATGTATCAGAGATAGCGCTGTATGTGATAAAAGATATTCCCGCTTTTCTGTTGAAATTTTTCCTGAATTTTCTTTGCTATAAACCTTACGGAGCCCGAGACCTTTCCAATGAATGCAAAACCGTGGAAATCGGTTCGTGCGTTCTGGAGTTATAGCGTCAGGAAGGAAAACCCGACTTATTTTTATATAGTAGATATATAATACATACCATTATATAACCTATATAATACTTAAAAATTCTACACTTAGGTATATCTATATATATACATATAATAAAATTGTAACTAAGCCGAATCTATACATTAAATATTTTTTGGAAAATCTTATTGGAATAGACATTACCTATTATTGATACAGAGGCCGAATTTACAGTTTTTACAATATTTGTCTGTCTGTCACAGAAAAACCACTGGAGGGGTTTTGATGAAATTTGGTATGATGGTAGCTGGTTATCCGGGTTAATATATAGGATACTTTTTACTGCGGGAAAATATCTCAACTCTGCGAAATCCACACTAAACGTTTCATTAAAATCCATTTAGTAATTTTTGCGTGAAAGAGTAACAAACATTTGGAACTAGGAGTAACTAACATAATATAGGATTTATAAAATATATAATACACATTGTTTGACAGGCAGTATAAGATATTAGCATGTCAAATTTTACTAAATTAGGTGCATAAGTTGTTGTGTACTAAGCTGTTTAAGTAACTATAGTTGTTAACTATCCCCCGGGAACTCTTTAATTTTTCGGGATGAATAGTATCCAAAATGTTGACTGGGAATATAAGGTACCACCACGCAAAATTTCATTTAAATCGGTCCAACAGCTTCGGAGATTAGCCCGTACAAACAGACAAACAGACGGAGAAACAAAAAATTTGAAAATAATGGAGATGCGTGGAACAATAAGAACAATTATATAATTACAAATTTAACATTAAACATTAAGAACTGGACAGAGAATTTCAATAGAATTACTTCCTCATTCGAGAAGCAGTAGACTTATTCTTGATAAAAGAATAATCTTTTATCAAGAATTTGGAAAAGAATAATATTAATAAATGCATATTTTTATAAATAATAATTATTATAAAAATATATAATAATCTATACGTCATATAATAAAACTGTAGGGGCGAATGTCTGTACATAGAAAATTTTTTTGCTAAAAACCGAGTCAGAGGGATCATGTAAAAAGAGAAATAGAACAAATTCAGTTTTTTTTTCAATTTTTTTGTTCCTCTGTCTGGTCGTCTGTTTGTACGGACTAATCTCCGAAACTGTTAGACCGATTTAAATGAAATTTTACATGGTGGTACCTTATATCCCCAGTCATCATTTTAGATACTTTTTATCTCGGAAAATTTAAAGAGTTCCCATGGGATAGTTAGAAAACTATAGTTACTTATACAGCTAAGTACATAAAAACTACTGCTTGGATTTTAATGAACCTTTACAATAATATAGCTCATACATCAGAATAACAAATAAGCTACTTTTATCCTGAAAAAATGTACGGTTCCCGTGGGATAAATTTGTTTTTGGTTGTCTAAAGGCGAACACGAGCGAAGCGAGGGTGAGCCGCTAGTTATTTATAATAAAGATTCACTTCCGCGACACTCATTTCCAACGTATTGACTTACCCCTCAGTCACGTCGTACGTATTTTACTTGTATTTATTTTGTATTCAGTATATATTTGTATGATACGTATAGGTACGTATAAATATACATTTTCTACTGTCTCTTTATTATTCGCGCCACTTCTATTTTAGTACTATTTCCTACACCTGAGGGTTGCCTGGAAGAAATCGCTCTTTTAGCGATAAGGAAGCCTCTTGTACCTTCTTCTATATTTTTGTATATTTTCTTCTCTCTTTTTGGGTGTACAATAAAGAGTTATTCATTCATTCATTCACGTCTAAAGAAGTTTTACTTAAAAAAACAAATACAGCAGTAATATTTTATACATATCTATATCTAAGGTTTCGATGAAAATACCTACACTAAGTATTATCGACCTTATTCGATGATAGAGCCGATACTTGGTCTCTTGGCTTTACCGTCATAATGAAACTGTTCAATGGCTAAGTATTGATAATACAAGTTTGGGCGTGTGTAGTTTGTTTTGATTTAAATATATTAATTACTTTATTATTTTACGAGACACTAATGATATTATTAATGCACATCGATCAAAAAAGTACTAGATACCACAATCAGCGACAAGAAAATGTACTCACCGAATGAGCGGTTTTTTTTGTGAAAACAACTTTAAACATTGCATTTAAGATTCAATTTACATTGTTGTATATTTCTTTCAACTAGAATTTAATTACAATCTTAAGAGAACCTTGCATGGGATTGTGTATCTACTATCTAGTACTTTTTTTAATTTTCAGTTTCTAAAATAAATTCTAATCAAAGATACTCGTAATAACGTTAATCGCTCCTTTATTTCAAATTCGCTACATTTACCCCTAAACTAAAAATGAAGAATGAAACGGACTTCAAGGTATATAAAGTAAGAAATAACTGAATGGAGTTTTTCATTTATAACAGGTAGGTTCTAATAAAAATTTTACTATCTTTACATCATTTGAGTTTTGTTGTACCGTATCTAGACCGTACATAGCCTTGTCATTTGTCTGATCCTATTTCTGATGAATTTTAAGTATTGCATTTACATAACTGAATTTAACTATAACTACTCATATTCATTACTCACTTAGATATTGTAGTTTTTGTAAATTTTCGTCAGTAAATAGTCGAGCTGAATATTTGTCAAGAAATATTTGTGAAGCGTGTAAACTTGCTCGGACGACGACAGTCATTGGCAGTTATTGCCGTATAAATTGAGTTGTATACAGTCCCCTCGACTTGAATGTCCATTCTTTTCTAAGCATATGTATGGACTCGACCATATACAAATCCGTCCATATACAAATATCACTCAGTAAATTAATTACTTTAAATAAATACGGTACGACTGCAGGTGAGTGAAAAGCTTGTTTGTACTAAAATATCATGATAGTTTCATAGACTACTAATATATCAAGGTACTTAAACTTCATTTTTATTAAGAAAACTATCCAATATGCTCAAAGTTAAGAATAAGTTAAACAATATCTTTTATTATTTCAGAAAAGTCTGAAGTATTATGTAAAAAATTAAGAAAAAGTACGAATTCGATTACATATGTATGTATGTATATAGAATATAGATATAATTTCACTTTTATTTAAATTAAAATTAAGAATTCAAATTTATTTAGGCTTTAGAAGAATGATGATTTTAGCAGCTATTTTTATCATACTATGTTGTTATTGGATTTATTGGGCGATTGATTTCAAAAGATTAGACAAAGCGACGGCTTCCCTGGCCATGCCGCCAGCTTTGCCAATCATAGGAAATGCCATGCTTTTTATGGGGAACTCTCAAAGTGAGTATTTAAACTTTTACTTAATCGTCTACATCCAATTTAAATATCATTATCAAATTACTATATTATTCTTATGAACATGAATATGGTAGTTTATTAAAAACTACCATAGTCATATGTATCGAATATTTGAATCATACAAAAGCAAATATAATGCCCAAGAACATATATGTAAAAATATCTACTATTACCTACCTATTATATAATAAATTCTAAATATAATAGTACCTATGTAGACACTCGTTCCGTAGTAGGTATTTATTGTAAACTTTGTGTAAAGATTATATACGTATTGTATAGATGTCTATTTCTCAATGAATCCTACTAAGCAAATTTTATTAATTTGTTACAAGATTTTTTATTATGAAATAGAATGTGTTAATCTACACAGTTATAGTATGAATACTATAAAGCATTACCACAATCCTTTCACCAACCCCTGGATAACACTTAGCGATAATTCCTATTTTAAAATTACATTCAATTAGTTCCTTGCTCTTTAAATCATAATCACACACAAAGACTACCTTCTTAGTGGCTGAGCTGACCAAAATTTTTAAATACTAGCGACTTATACTCGCTTCGCTCGGGCACATTCCTATGTACGTTTTAAATATGTAGATATAAATAATTATTGCGAGTGTACCTTAGGAGATAGACAAGTGCTATTGCGGACTTTTCTGTAGGCCTTTTTAAGATCTACAATTTACTAGTACAATATTTTAATAACTATTGTTTTGGGGTCTACATTCTGTACACAATACGTTACAATCATTGTTTTTAAAAAATACTTATGTCATGTACAGATTTCACTAAGATACTATTTTATCTTGAAAAATGCTAAAACATGCATTTATTTAATTGTATTGTAGTATTAATTCAAAGTTTCGAATAATTCTGATCATAAATATTTTTTGGGTTGTGTTATAACATGTTTTCCCGTGGGAATGAGATAATCTGCCACAAGAAAACATAGCCTATGTCACTCTCCAGCCCTTCAACTATCTCCACACAAAAAATTACGCCACTCCGTCACTATGTTTTGACGTAAAAGAAGGACAAACAAATACACTTTCACATTTATAATATTAAGTATGGATATTAATATATCTTAACACTTATGATGTCATACAAAAAATCTTACAAATAAGTATAAAACACATTTTATGTGTCCATAACTTCAACACTCTTTTATTTTTACAGAAATTTTGCAAAACCTTAAAGATATCGCTTCTCTGGCATTTAAAAATAACGGAGTTGTAAAACTTTGGTTAGGTCCTAAACTATATGTCGGTAAGTATTTTTTCTTCGATCCTTTTTTCTCAATAAATTCTTTTCACTTTCTATGTTAATTTAAACATTCAAACATTACATTACAGCCATTGCAAATCCTGAAGACGCGCAAGTGGTGTTAGAAAATTGTCTTGATAAAGATGGAGTTTATCGATTTTTACGTCCTTGGCTTGGTAATGGGCTATTCATAGCTCCTTGTAAGTACCTACTACCTACTGTCTATATTACTTACCTCCGAAGTTACAATTTAGTTTCAATAAAAAAGAAGCAAAAATTATATCTACTTTTACAAATAAAATATAGATGATAAAATGATAAAACTAAGATGAAAATAGGGTTCGTTAATGAATAAAATACTATAACTACTACTATAATAATTACTGCTCAAAACTTCATATTCAACAGTGTCACGCTTTTTTATGTTTTATGTGATTTGGCGCTAAAAAACTAAGTATTAGAAAACTAAATCATACAAGCTATGGGCTTGTATGACTAACTTTATATTAGACAGATTTAACTGCCTCGGTGGTGTAGTGGCTAGCATGTACGGCTGCACATCCTGAGGTCCTGGGTTCGAGTCCCGGGTCGGGCCAAGTTTAGTTATTGAGTATTTCTGTATAGTAAGCCTCAGTAACAGCCCGGAGTTGGGAAGTTGGCGGTGTTTCACCCCCGTGCCTCGGAGAGCACGTAAAGCCGTCGGTCCTGCGCCTTAACTCTCACCGGTCGTGTCGAGTAGTTGTCCCACTGGAGTATGAGAGTGACAGGAATAGAGAGTGCACTTGTGTCTGCGCGTACACTTGTGCACTATAATATCTCCTGCGCAGTTGGCTAGTCTCAATGAGATTGGCCGCCGTGGCCGGAATCGGTCAGGAGAACATCATCATAGTAAGCCTCAGTAACAGCTCAGAGTTAGGAAGTTGGCGGTATTTCACCCCTGTGCCTCGGAGAGCACGTAAAACCGTCTCCTTCGCCTTAACTCTTACCGGTCATGTCGAGTAGTCGTCCCACTGGAGTATGAGAGTGACAGGAATAGAGAGTGCGCTGAGTCAATGAGATTGGGCGCCGTGGCCGAAATCGGTTAGGAGGACATTGTTATCAGGCAAAATTAAGCTAAACTTAATAATTAACAAAAATACATAATGTTATGCATAAAATAATAAACTTATTTACAGTAGGCTTATGGAAAGTCAACAGAAAAGTTTTGCTACCAATTTTTCACAACAAAATTGTTGAAGAATATCTACTAATAATTTCAAAACAAGCAAATGTACTGGTCGAACGTCTTCAAGAACAATCGGGGAAAGATGAATTTGATGTCCTACGTTATATTTCCGCCTGCACGCTTGATATTGTATTTGGTGAGGATTTGTTTTCTAATGCCAACATTATGTAACATTTATGAACAAGAGTTATTTTTTCATATAGCAACCGATGTCTAATCTACAGTAGATAATTCTTAGTGTAACACAATTTGCAAAATAAAAAAGACAGAAACTACCAATTATTCTGTTTGACTTTCTTGCTTTAAAAAATTACTTAACTATTTTCCATATTTATTTGAATAGAAACAGCGATGGGCGAGAAGATGGACGTTCAGCATTCTCCAGATACCCCCTACCTTAAAGCGAGACATACAGTTATGACGATAATGAATAAACGCCTTTTTAAGATCTGGTTGCAACCCGACTGTCTTTTCAACCTTACCCCTTACTCAAATCAACAGAAGGAAAATATAGATCTGACACATAAATTCACTGATGAGGTATCTACGAAGTTCTATTCAATTTTTAAATAGATACTGTCTAGACTTATTTTTAAGTAATGGCTTAACATGAAGGATTCGTGTAGCTATAGCGAGAGTAACGATTTCATTTCTTCCGATCTATTACTGCAGTAACAATAAGGCAAAAAACTTTAAAAGCTACTTGTATCAGTATTGAATGGTGAACTCTACTTTCAATCAGTCGTAGTTCTGACGTGATAAATATTTTGTGAATATAATCATAGAGTGACGACCATTTCTCATCTTTATATTATTCTATAGGTGGTTCGAAAAAGAAGAATCCAGTATGAAATAAATAAAAGCAAAAAATCGGATGATTTATCAGGTAAAACAGTTAAAAGATTTAGAAATACACCATTACTTATCACTCTACTCTCTCATTTCATTTTAGAAATATTTCATTTTACTTATTTATTACTAAATTTATTTGACGGCACGTTTGGCTTTGTTTGTAGTGACCCTACTTTCTGTGCCAGCCGTTGCGGGTTCAAGTCCCGCTGGGGGCATACATTTATGTGATGACCACGAATGTGGTATTCCAGTCCTGGGTGTTTATATTTATTATATGTATGTATTTAAAGTTATATATGTGTAGTGTATCAACTACCTGGTATCCATAACAAAGGCATCGTATTTTACCATGGAACTAGATGGTGCTGTGTGTTAATGTCCCAACATATTTATATTTATTTACCTAAATGCAATAAAAATAAGATTCTTGTTTGCTATATGTGGTCATCGCCATCACCATGAACAATAGATAGTTTGAGTACATACGTATGCACGTACAATGTTGTTTACTGAACACTTGATGACAATATTTTTACTAAGTATATTACCTAAACTCAAAGTTATGCGTACCTTTAAAAATGAATTCTAAGAGTTGGTTTTACAATTTTTGGGTACATTAAGTGCTTATACGCGTGAGTTATATCATTGAACTAATAAAATACTTACCTATTTGTTAAACGTTGCAAACTGCGTTTTAATGTCGCTTATGTCATTATTTGTATTGTATTCAGCCCTTTTTAACGTCCCACTGCTGGGCACGGGCCTCCCTCAATACGAGGGGAATCAGGCCATAGTCCACCACGCTGGCCAAGTGCGGATTGGCGGACTTCACATGTCTTTCGAAAACTTGCTAGGTTCTCTCAGACATGCAGGTTTCCTCACGATGTTTTCCTTCACCGTAAGGCAAGTGGTAATCATGTTAGAAATGATTCGCACATGAAAATATCAGAGGTGCGAGACCCGGGATTTGAACCCGCTTCACTCGGTTGTCCAAGCGAGCGCGTTACCACTGGGCTACCACTGCCTTTTATGTCATTATATTTATGTGGAAAAGCCATCATATGTTATAATCATCTAGAAGCCAGAACATATAAATATTACAAAAATAGAGAAACAAACAATTAAACTTATTTATTATTATATTTTATTATATATTCATTATACATTAGGAATACGTAGACTGATCTATAGCTCTTAGTGGCTACCTACTTTGAGAAGACTAACGTTATCTTAAATACCTGTATCGCAATCACTATGTTAAACACTGTCTTATGTTATTTTAAAAATGACCGTATTGGCATGATTTTTATATTGACATTATATTTCTACCATTATTTCCTTAGACCTGAGAAGAACTGGCGAAAAAAACTCACGGGACTAATATTATTTCATTATCTTTTTTATAAAGTTAAATTATAAATTACAATATTTAGTTGATGTAGCCTAGAGGCGATCTCTTCGTTACCAAGTCGTGTCATCTTCTATGTCAACAGCTGTTCTATCAAAATGTTTTCTTCTTTAGATAATTTATTTACATATGTATATACGAGATATTATTTCTACTTTTTGTAATAATTCATATATTTTCCAGATATTAAGATAAAAACTGTTTTAGACATGTTGTTTGGACGAGAAATCGAATTTACAGATGTTGAACTACGCGAAAATATAGACTCTATAACGATAGCCGGCAACGATACGACTGCTCTAGTTATCGCATATACTCTGGTTTTACTTGGCATTCATCAAGATGTACAAGAAAAAGTGCTAGAAGAGTATGTTATATTGAACCTTGTTATAATAAATTTCAATATATATTTTTAATATTTCTTAATAATGACTTTTCCTAAAATGGCGAAAAAATATTAAAATACCTATCTTGGAATCTCTTTTTAGAAAATAATATAATATTTATGATTAAAGTATTGTTTCGAGATAATTTCAGTTAAGAAACCATGTATGATGTAACAGTGTTTTAAAAAGTAACTATAAGGTTTAAAAGTTGAAGTTATTTATAGTCATCCATTTTTAAAACTTTCAGACAAATTTTCATATTTGGTGACTCAAAATTAGGAGCTACTAAGGGAGAACTTCAAAAAATGAACTATTTAGAAAGAGTTATAAAAGAAAGCATGCGTCTCTACACAGTTGTTCCCATAATCGCAAGAAAAATTGACAAACAAATTTACTTACGTATGTCTTTGTTAATTATAATATTCATTATCTAAATCTAAATGATTCTAGTAAAAATTGAATATATAAAAAACTTAAAGAAGGGACTTAGTAAAATCAATTTTTTTTGGTCTTTTAGCCAACTGCAAAGTGACAGTACCGCTAGGAGTAAGCGCTGTAGTAGGGGCTTTTGCAATACATCGCTCGAAAGTAGTCTGGGGCCCCAAAGCAGATGAATTCGATCCAGATAGATTCCTTCCAGAACATTTAAAAAACAGACATCCTGCGTCATTTCTACCATTTAGCCATGGTTCTAGAAATTGCATTGGTGAGATGTTTTTTTGATTTCTTTTAATATTCTTTAATTTGTTAAATGCTATTAATATGTTTTAATTACATTCAATCTTGTCTCTCTTGTACCTACGAAAACTCTAACTCAATTACTTTTCAACCTTTGCAGGAAGAAATTTTGGTATGTTAATAATAAAGAACATAATTTCAAGCATTCTAAGGACTTATAAAATAGAAGCCAATGAACTGGGACCACTTAAAGTAGAAGTGCTTCTATACCCTGTTAGAGGTCATCAAATCAAAATAACGAAACGCTAACCCTTGAATTATTTCTAAAAATAAACCATATATTTACTATTATAAGTATTGCAGATTACTTTTTTAACTCTATTTTTATTTAGGGACTTTTATCCTTTTAGGAGAAGTCAGTCCCATTGTATCTTAACAACGTCACAAATTATAAGTATTGCAGGTTACTATAGATTATATTGACTGTGGCCTCACATGCTTGTGTATGGGTGTCAATTGACTTTGCAAACATTTAAAATGACCCTCAATTTATGTGCATAGCACAAGAATCACTATCAAGGAGCACTATCTTTTTGTTAATTCGACTGAATAAAAATGAAAGATCAAAGTATATTCATAAATCAAATTAAATATACTTATATAATAAACACAATAACCGTAAAATAAAAAAAAATACTATGAATGCTTACAGCTTCATTCAGTAGCCTTACAACAAAAACAATAATACCTACATACATGGTACTTAAACATTTTATTATTTTGAAATGTCGCTGGTAACATTATTAGTCTCAGTAGATGTTGTTATTAACGATGGTGTAGTTATCATTCTCCCTGCAGGTTCAGTGCTGATGTCGAAGGTCATGAAATCTTCATGGTCGATGACGTCACGTGAATCATCCACGCCACATGTGATGAACTTAATATAGTGACTTAGATCAATAAAACCGACCCCACAAGGTCGGTCGATCAGTCGTGACGTCATCATACCTTGCACATAGCCCGAGCAAACTAGAACCGTCCCTAAATCATCCTGTGAAAAGGTCATCACAAAGTTACTGTCATATTTTTATGCCATAATAAAAATATTTTTTTTTATAGATATGAGTGTCGAAATAAAAATTTAATGACAAATCTAGTACTACATGAGCATGTTTTTTTAAGTTAATCAATAAAATTTATAAATAAATCCATCATATTTAAACACTCATATGTTTTTACCGGGGTAGGTAACTGTATGCTAAGGATAGTAACCAGTACAAGACATACATATACTTAGCTGCACAAACTACCAGATCATGACAATTACATGTACCTAACTAATCATGTATATTTTTTATACTAACAATTTGAACCTAAAGCAAGCGCTGAAGCAATTTTAGTGTCAAGATCATAGCATCTACGCAGTATAATTAATATGTAGATAATAAAAAAGTATTGTGAATAAATGATGAAACTAATATCATGTTGTGCATTATTAACAATCCAATATACACAAAAAAAAACACTTTGGTAAAGCAACATTTGTAGAAAAGTACCTACAGAGGTCAGAGATACAAATTACTCGTACATCATCTTACGTAACTCGAGTAAAGAAAATATTTACAAAATACGCAATAGAAAATCGTACTTCGTAGTGTATTGTCACGCTACTTTAGCCTTACAGTGAAAACAAATAATACTTACGGGACATAATGCTCCATGTCTTTCAGACTGTAGGAAAAAATAAATATTTAATAAGACAATGCATTTTCCAATTTTCAATGCAATTTACGACCAAATAATAAATAGCTATGATATCATTTTAGTAACGAAATCGATAACAAAATATCTACATTAATATTATAATTTATAAATAGGCAAAGTTTGTAGTTTGTCTCTGAAACTACTTATTCGATTCTGAAAATTCTTTCACTAATAAGAATTTTTTATTCAATAAACATATTATGTTTGATATCGGAAATCTTAATAACTTTCATTGAAGTCGGGAAAATGCTGGCTATTCAATCATTTTATCGGCGTGTACTGTCTAATCCAAAAGGCGAAAAAATACCTAGAGAGACACCCGAGCAAAGCGTAGAAGCGTAAACATGGTATTTAATAACAATTGATAGTATGAAATGTCCTTACAAGTTGAACCATTAAAACCTTAGAGTATAGGTACATAAGCATAAGGTAAAAACTAATTTTAGTGAGAAATTTTATTTATTTTTTATGGAAAAATTAAATGTTTAATATAAACACTTAATGTCCTTATTACTAGTTCTGCAATTTATTAAAATCAAAAGGATTGGTAAATTACAAACCTAAAACAGACTGTGTACTTAAAAAGTGAACTAAAAAGAAGAAAACAAGTTGACGAAGGAACATATGTAGTATTCGCAGTCGGGGACATATGTAGGTACACGCAGCTATTCTAAAGCATGTACTTACATAATATGTCACTTTTTACTTTAGTTTTATTTACCAATTTCTTAAAACATATAAGTTGCATATATGTATTTAAAAAAAAACTCTTAAAAACCTTTATTTTAATACCCAAGTCGATTGATTCGGTTGAATTTTTTTTTCAAAACACATATTGTAAGACACACATTGGCGCCTATTATCCGGCATTATGATTTTAAATGAGTGAAGCGGGTTCAAATCTTGGGTCTCGCAATATGAAAGATATTTTCATGTACAATTCATTTCCAACATGATTACCACTTGTCTCACGGTGAATGAAAACATCATAAGGAAACCTACATGTCTGAGAGAACCTAGAAGTTTTCAAAAGACATGTGCAGACCACCAACCCGCACTTGGCCAGCGTGGTGGACTATAGCCTGATCCCCCTTGTATTGAAGGCAGGCCCGTGCAGCAGTGGGACGTTAGAGGTTGAGCTGTTTAATAATTACGAGGGAACATAAAGTCGGACACACGCACGCACGCACGCACGCACGCAGCGCACACGCACGCACGCACGAAAGCACGCACGTACGGACACACACACACACACACATATAATCATTATAATATTCTCTTCGTAGAGAAATAAAGAAATTTCTAAAAGCTAGCTTATATTTAAGTCTTTACCTTACATTTAGGTTGTTGAATACAAAGATATTTCTCGTCATGATTCCACAAATCAAAACAATGGTCTGCCGGTAGAATAGTCACATCCACACGATATAAGTGGATAAGCAGAGGAATAAGGTAACCCTAAAAAATACGTTTCTGCCAATAATAAATACTGCGAATTGTATGTGCAGGTTAAATTACATCTTAAAATTTCTTGTATCATCCATACGGATTTTGTTCTTCCTATAAACTTAATGTTTCTTAAAACTTATAAACGTTTAAAATAAATAAGACTAAGTAGGTATTTGTACAGTATTAAAATGCATCGCAAAGATGAGTACTTTACTTCTAATATGCAAATGGTTTAACTATCAATAATTATTATTAACTTAACAAGTGAATTGCTAAGAATTTTCCTAGAAGAATATTTCATTACCTTAGTTATATACTTAATATTTTGAATGTGAAAGTAACTCTGTCTGTCTATCTATCTGAAACGTTTTCACGGCCAAACCACTGCACCAATTTTGATGAGTTTTGGTATAGAGATAGACAGGACCTTAGAGAAGGACATAGCTACTTTTTGTTACAAAAATAAAACTTGAAGGGGGTGAAACAGGGGTTAAAAGTTTGTATGAGTAACCAACTATCTAAAGTACACTCACTGTCAATATTTTTCAAACATGGAAACTTACGTTACGTCGGCTTCCCCATCCATAATATCTACACGATGGGTCACGTATTCGTTTATCCAAGCTACCCACGAGTCCATAGCGAACTCTATTTATTAGGAAGTCAGTATTTTTTTCACGTTTATGAAAAGAAAATTGTTGATTTAACACCAATAGGGCCAAGTTGTCTGGTGAACAAGCTCGCCATCGCATTGTGTGATTGTAACCTAATATTAAAATGTTTGATATATTAATTATCTTGTACAGTATTTTAAATTACATTTTTGTCAGTTTGAATCATAACATTTTAATGTGATTCTAAGTAAACAATTATTTACGTCAATATATTAAGTTTACTCATATTTTAAATGTGAAAAATAATTGACGCTGTACAGTGGCATACTTAACGACTTGAACAATCGTCATAAATTTTAACACGCCTGTGACATTGAGAAAGACATAATATGCTGATATATTATGCTGCTATACTAAGCCCGTTTTTTTTTCTACTTTTTACAATTAATTTATTCCAAACTGAACATGAGCATACAATGGGAGCTCTTGTAATAAATATTCAAGTAGATACTAATTGAACGATGAGTCTTATATAATTCCTGCTTTACATAGAGTATGAAAGTTTTTAAGAAATATGGTAGTTGATATTTAATATTGCCTAGCAAAAAAATCCGGTCAGGCTTATTGCTTTTATACCTACATATAAAAAGTTAACTTATGTCGGAATTTTACTTTAAACAATTTTTTTTATCTTTATCCTCTTTCATTACTAACAATAGAATAAATGAACGCAAGTGCTAGTTTCTACTATGTAGGTACAATATACTGTCATCTTGTATCCTTTTCTAGATCCTTTTGATCTTTTTCTTAATTAAGTTCTTATTAAATTTCCTGTATTATATGAGCATCATAAGCATAATAAAGAAAATAGTTTCAACCTTTATGTATGCAGAGATGATGAACAAGTCGGCCTGTCCCAGTGTTTTCCAAGAATCTATGCGTACCGGCGAATATTTTAAATTTGTATCTTTCACCAAATACGCATATAGCTGGAGTAATAACGACATGCGCTTCTAAAAGAGCTCCTACGCAGAACAGCATGGCATGTGACAGATAGTGTACCTGTTATAAGTATATCACAGTTAACTTTTCTAACTTATAGGTTAGAAAACCCTACCAGATTTCATAACCTACATTGTCACAAAAACCGGCAGGGTGAACGCATACCTCCCCAATCTGCTGGGGTCTCATTAGCATCTGGCGATTCAGCTAGGCGCAAAGCGTTTTAGCGGTGCGGTATGCGAGTTGCTCCTGGAACTCCTCTAATGCGCAGAGTGGACTGTTGAAGAAACCCTATGGTTGATGTGGTCTGTTCCGGCAGACCTGCCGTCAGGGCGTGGTGAGAAGTAAAAATTATCCTATATGTTGACCCGGATAACCAGCTATCATTATACAAAATTTATTTAAAATCTGCCCAGTAGTTTTCTTGTAATGCGTTCCCAGACAGACAGACAAAAATTCTAATAAGTATAGATTTGGCCTCTATATCGATAATAATTTTATTTCAATAAGACTGTTCCAATAAGATTTTCCAAAAAATATTTAATGTACAGATTCGACTCAGATAGAATTTTATTATATGCATAGACATAATAAACGGACATGGTCAGACGTTCTGCGACAGAACTCGTTTTGTCGGAAAATCAAAAACTTCTGGATACATCTTGATCTATATAACATCTGGATCTGGAGTTCAATACGAAAGTTTGTACGGAAAATTTCATCAAAATCGGTCAAGATCATTAACGAGAAGAATTACGTCACTGGTCACTTATATGTATAAAGATTATGTTTTCGATGACTCACGATAAATTGGCCTTCTGTTGTTTTAGCAGGAACTCCTTGAAACCCAGCCGCATTATTGAAATCAATGTCCACTAAAATAATATTATACAATTAAAATTAAGGTTATTTTATAATGTTGCAGCACACTACCTAACACCGTTGGCGCTGTAGAGGGCTCTGGAATAGGCAGATTTACCGTTTATGTATTATTTATTATCGATAGCTAAATGAGTATAGGCCATCACCCAAGGAGTGTAACATGAAGATACATCTACATTAGTAATTACATTATATCTTTAATAAAACCGGCCAAGTGGGAAGGCCACGAAGGATTCCGTACCATTATCTATAAAAACGGCAAAAAATCATGTCTTTTGTATGGGAGTCCCCCTTTAAATTTTTGATTTATTTTAATGTAATTATTTTTAAAGTGAATATATAACTAAATATTCTGTGAATATTTCAAGCGTCTACCTGTTGCCGCTATCATCATCGAGCAAAAACGAGCAAAAAAATCACGTTTGTTGTATGGGAGCCCCCTTAAATATTTATTTATACTGTTTTTTAGTATTTGCAGTTAAAGCGGCAACAGAAATACACCATCTGTGAAAATTTCAACTGTCTAACTATCACGATTCATGAGATACAACCTAGTGACAGACGGATAGACATACACACAGACAGACAGACGGACGGACAACGAAGTCTTAGTAATAGGATCCCGTTTTACCCTTTGAGTACGGAACCCTAAAAATGTTGACGTAATTTTCAAGTAAAATATTTACGCAAAGTTGCTATTCCTCCAATTTGGCCTGCACCCATATTTGAAAACAAAATTATACACTTGATATTACAATCAATCATGCACTAACAAATTATACACTTGATATAAAAAAATATATTCAAAAATAAATTAATAGGAAAGTAATGAAACCATGTTATGATTCGCATAACACATAACACAATTATGGTAGAAATACAAAACAATTTTTGATTAAAAATAACAGTGCAATGAAAATATTCCAAACAAAGGCGCAAATATTAACTTTAGAAATCGTTAAACTTCATCTACTTACGTAACAACTGTACCAAGTATGTTAAAAAATATATATTCTTAACTTCAAAGTTGTTTTAAAGTAAGAAATTTATATTTAACGTTTCTACTCCTTTGTCAATAAAAAATAAAGTAGGTACGTACTTATATATTTATCAAAAAAATATGTACCTAAGTATTAGTAGTAGGGGAAGGTGGGGATATTGCGGACACTTAAGGAAACCCTTCAATAAAACATAAACTAAGGAAGCTAATCAGTCTGTCTTTATTTACTTTTAAACTTTAGTTCTTACCTTACAAAATCAACATATAAAACTATTAGTATCAAATCGACAATTATGTTTTTTCTCAAAAAAACAAAACCCTTGCTGTCCGTATTTACCCGATGGCTAACGGGTAAATACGGACAGCGGGTGGGGTAATTGCGGCCAGTCTACTTATTCATATAAAAATCACAAATATAGCCACGGCTCGTGCTTCCACTCGTGCAATTATCGTGTGCCCAATTCTGGCACACCATGCACATTACCCAATCTTCAGTGGAGGGGCGAATGATATTTTTCAGTACAAAATACACAAAAATTTGTTGTGTCATCTGTTTCATTTTCAAAATATCAAGATTTTTTATACCTATCTGTGTCTTTTTTTCTGTTCTGCAATTTGTTTATGTTCAAGTATAGCTTTTCCTTTTTTTACTGCAGCTTCTTGTTTAATCCTTTTTTCTATCTTCTTTATTTCCTTCTTCTCTAGTCACAATTACGGAATGTTCCCTTTCCTGATTAACAAATTCTTTTACAAAAAGAAAACATTCTTGCTTAAACCCTTAATTGTTGATATATAAATTACGTCCTGTAGTGGTACATAAGTTGGTGGGCGCTCATGTTGCCTTGTTGAAACATCTGGGTGTCTTATGCCATTTATAGATTCATCCGCATTTGCATAGTCAATATCTTGAATTTCACCTGGATTTTCGATTTGTGTTTGGAGCTTTAAATTACTTACTGCTTGGGAGGCATTTCTCTGCTCATTTAAATTAGGGACTTCTTGTTCATTGTGAGTACAAAACTCATTCAAATTTTGGGTACTGGTCTTGATGTTGGAGCCTAATTATAGTATCGTGTAATTATGTACCATGTCAGAAAAAGTGATTCAAAAAATTTCCTTATCTAATGGACAAATCCCGGCAGCTCTTAAACCATTCATTATCAGACTTTTTTACTTGATCTCAATCAATGTAGCTCTAGGCACGTCATACTTTTCCGCGACTTTTCTAAAACTTAATTTCTTTTTTTGGATCTCATTTATAGCTATTTTTAAAGTTTCAAGCGTATAAATTTTTTTCGTCCTCCATTTGTATACACGAGGCATCTGAAACATAGTACAACCACGATAAATCACTTGTCCGTATTCTTCCTAACCCTTTTGGGTAAATACGGACGTCCGTATTTATCCCAAAAAAATGTCCGCAATCACCCCATCAGCCTTTTGACATTTTATAGCAAAAAAAATTAAGTTAGGTAATGACATTTCTAAGTTATTATTTTACATTTTTAAAGGTAAATAACATCCTAATGTATAACTAATATAAATTTTTACGTAAAGCAGTTATCTTTGCATATGCATGCTACTACAAATCATCAAAATTTATAAGAAAATACCTAAAAATTGTCAAATGTACTTACCTTGAAACGGGTCCGCGGCTTCCCGTATTGACAAACTGCCAGACACTAAAGATGGTAGAATGAATCTAACGAATCGAAACGCGGGGCTCGGGGCGGGCTACATCAACCGGTTAGGTAGTGTCCGCAATTACCCGCTGTCCGTAATCACCCCACCCTCCCCTACAGCTACAATTTAAATCCCTTTTATACTAGCCATATTCCCAACTTTATCCGTATAAAAATAATAACATAAATAATAATTAATTTATACACATAACATAAAGTACAAAACGTCACTATAAAAGTAGGAACATAAAGTAGCGTAAAGTACATAAAGTTATCAAGCTCAAAATAAAGAATATATCATATAATCTGAAATAGCACCTTATATAAAAATATAGTACCTAGGCGATCGAGCTTCGCTCGGAGTTTTTGGCCAAACGTAATTTTATTTAAACTAAAAACTTAAATAAATACAAAAAAAAATATTAAAACTTTGTATTTCGACTGGGACTCGATCCCGGGCATTCGTCTTGCGCCTTGGGTAAGAAATTATAGACCATATTCTTTGTAGAATAATGCAAAAGAAAATCACATGAAAACTCGAAAACACGCCCCCACATACCAAATTTCAGCGAAATCGTTAGAGGCGTTTCCGAGATCGCTGGTATAAACTATACTAACTAAATATAAATTTTCATCCCCCATTTTACTTCCTTATGGGATTGAATTTAGAAAAATGCTAAAACATGTATGTATTTATTTAATTGTATTGAAAAGCATTAATAACAAGTTTGAAATACCTAATTCTGATAATTCTGTTCACAAATAATTCTTTGCCCATATAAACTTTTCCCCCTTTTGCCCCTGGGATAGGGATGAGTTTCAAAAAAATTTAATAAATATATTTCTTATTTGTTGTCCTCCAAATTTCATGTTTCTACGACCAGTGGTTTAGGCTGTATGTTGATCCATCAGTCCTTAGAGTATATAATATAAGCTATAGAGCGCGCGCTAGCAAGTATGAACTGTAAGCACGGGTATGAACAGTCTCGAAGTATAAGGGCGACATTGTTAGTCACGAAAAGTCACGCGCGCTGGTTGTTTCTCTCGTCCGTATTTATTTGAAACAACTTGTGAAAAGTATGAACAGCGATTAAACGCTGTTATAAAGGCAAAAGGTCTTTGGACCACATATTAACATCAATTTTTTAACTCTAGAAAAGGTGGTGCAAAAATAAACCATATTAAAATAAGCCTTATATGAGTGTTAAAATGAAATTTTAAATAATAGTACCTGGGCGACCGAGCTTCGCTCGGAGTTCTTGAAAGATTGTATATTTTACATTAAGTGACTAAGTGTTACTGAGAAAGTTGTATAGATGTCGCGAT
Source organism: Argynnis bischoffii washingtonia (assembly GCA_033884665.1). Classification (NCBI taxonomy): domain Eukaryota; kingdom Metazoa; phylum Arthropoda; class Insecta; order Lepidoptera; family Nymphalidae; genus Argynnis; species Argynnis bischoffii. Next base: position 7,770,453 of record CM066624.1, on the reverse strand, counting down.
AAGAACAATTTTCTTTTTAATTTGGCTTAAAAATAATTTTACATTAAGTGACTAAGTGTTACTGAGAGAATTGTATAGATGTCGCGATTAAATTTTGCGTAGAATAATGCATAAGAAAAACGCATGAAAACTCGAAAACACGCGTTTTCCCAGACATGTGACTAATCTAGATCAATTTTTCGTCCCCGAAAGCCCCCATATACCAAATTTCAGCAAAATCGTTAGAGCCGTTTCCGAGATCGCCGGTATAAATAAATAAATAAATATACAAGAATTGCTCGTTTAAATATATAAGATAGTCTATATGTATTTGTGCATGATTAAATGTAGTTTATGTTTATATATTTTTTTAATTAAATACTAAAGGTCTTACTGCCTGAAATTTACTAAATATTTACATATGTACCTATTACTTAAACTAACACCTCACATTCATGCACAAATGTCAATCATGGCGCATCACTATTCAACCGCTTCATCTACGAGTATGTATGTATAGAACATCTGCTTACGTTTCGCATAATGGACAATGAGCGATACGCGCGCTCTATAGCTTATATATACTCTAAGTATCAGTTAATCAGGACCACCTATAGATCATATAGATGTAAAACAACCGATTTAAAACGTTTTAAATAAAATGTTGCCGTTTTAAACCCTAAATAAAGCGTTTTAAATGGTTGAAAACTCGTCTACAAAAATAAAAGAACTGTGTTTTTTTTTTTTTTTTAATTTTATTAAGGTCTACCAGCAGTTTTACAATTATATACATTTATGACCTACATACATTTACAAGTGAAATTATGTTAGAATTGTAAATCTATTTAAAGGTAAACACAACATGCTCAAAAATTAATTAAATGTAACAGAAAAAATAAACAATTAATGTGTGAGATTAACTAGTATTAGTAAAGACAGTTTTGATGTATTTTTTAAAGACATTGAGTGAAGTGTTAAATACATCGATTGAAATACTGCACCTGTTGTAAATCTTTATGATCCGAGGTATAGCTGAATTCGCCCCCAATACTGTTCTACGAAATGGCACACGCAAAGGCTTGATCACACCACGAGGTAAACGAGGAGGCACGTAAAAATTAAATAACTGTAAAAAAAATTTGGTCACGCAAATGGTGTTTTACACTTCATTTTGGGCAATTTTTGGTCACCAAAACCTCATAAAAAACTTTACATAGTTTATAGGTACTCTGTCCTATCCCTACCTCGGTAAAATCAAGAAAATGTAGTTATAATTAAGAAAAACATAGTCATCAACACCAACTCAGACTGAATGAAAATAGATTTTAAGTGCAGCGTCCTCTTTTTAAGAAATCTTTCGAGAGAAGACAAAATTAAAAATAAAACAGATAAAATAACTTGACCAATTCTTTTTTATCTATTATTTTACAAATTTGAATTTACGCGAATACACAAATACGTGCTGTCAACTGTCAAGTGCCAAATAGAAATGACAAAAACTTCAATTCAATACATCGTGAAATGAAATATTTAATATCAGATTTGTTATTATTCATTTAATAAGTCATTTTATCTATACACCCACGCAAATATTACGGATCTTTAACCTTTTATTTCCTCTGGCTTAGATAATTATGCTTTATACTATGTTTGAAACGCTTTAGCAGTTTAGAAACATTGTAGCTGGTGAATTTAACTAAATATAAGAAATAATGAAGTATAGTATTTTAAGACTTTTTTCTCTGTTACTTTGTATTCAAATAAAGTTAGCATTATCACTGTACAGTAAGTCTTGGAATGAAAACTATGAGAAAAATAAATGTCCTAAATTATATCCCAAAAATTTTGATAACCATATGCCAGTGGGTACGTACGTATTTATGTTTTAGAACTTATTAAGAATAAATTTAAATTCTAACACTATATTGTAATATTAAATATACTGTATATTATATATAATATATATAATTACTGCTACATTACATTAAAAAAGCATCCAAGCTTATTCATATAAGCTAAAATAATTTAACAGATTATGTGAATGTATTGTAAATAATTTTTGATACTTAACAACAAGTGACATTTTAGGCAACTTAACTGCTGGTAACTATACTGAAAAAACAGATTTAAAGGGTCTAAGACAATGTGTAATGGCATGCTGCCTTGCTGATACATGTAACATTGTGTTCATTGTGGAATCCAGATGCTTCCATGTGGAATGTGTGAGTGATGAGCTCTGTTTGCCTTTACCAAGGATAGGTGGCCATAAGTGGGATACACATGTATCAATGATTCTTGTAAAACCAGTTTTGCCAAATGGTAAGTGTGAAATTAAAATTTTCAATATATTTTACATTTGTTCTATTATAAAAATTCATAACTCCATAAAGTAAAGTGATTGAATAATAATATCATATATTTTAATTTAAAATGTTATATTTTTATAATCTCAAACATATTATCAAAACTTTCTCATTAACACACAGCTATAACTAACTTTAAAGTAATAATCTAATAACATGTTATGATACCTGATGAGAATGAAGTAGGTGAATTAAACATTAGCAAGGCTATTACAAAAATCAAATGCTTTTCTTTGCTAATGCGATTATTAGATAACATTCAAAATTATCTACATTCTCATTTGAGCTGGTGTTAGATTCCTCACGGACTTACATACTGACATTTAATTTAAATTTTAATAATGTAAAAAGTGACAATTAAAAAATGCTTGTAAAAGTAAATTTGAATAAATTTGATATAAAATTTATTGCCAAAAAGACATTCAAATATAATACATCTGTTGATGAGTTTTATGAAATTATTATAATTAATTTGACTAACTAATAATTTCACTCAATTATTTTTTCTTTCTAGAAATTTGGTCAGAAATTTTAGACCAATCTAACTTTAGAGAGCTAAATAATAATTTTTCACCAGAAGAAGAGTCAATATACACATATTCTAACCATCACAATGATGTAGCCGATGATGACGAATCAAATTTTCTTACACATTTCATTAATAACCTACCTAACATGGATGATGAAGAACAGCAAAATTTTGACAAATACACAGATAGTAATGAAAATGAGATGATGTTGGCCTCAAGATATCTAGAGAAAAATTCATGTGAAGTGGGAGCTGATGATTGTCCTTACAATGCAGAATGTATACCGTTAGGTATGAAAACAAGAAATGGCATTTGCAAATGTATAATGGGCACAGAAGAGAACACCCAGGGAGCCTGTGTTCCAAGAAGGCCATTTTCCAAAGGACCTACCATACCTATTGAGCCTATCAAAAAAAGTAACAACTTAATTTCAGACATAAAATCAGATGAACTAAATACAGATAAACCTATTTCAATACAGAATTTGACAGTTTCTATTGCATCAAAAGAGGTAGGTTTTTCTGATATTTAAAGATTGCTAGATAGATTTTGTTATTCCGATTGGAGTGACATAATTAATATTTTTATCAACCAATTTCAAAAAGGAGGTTTTCAATTCTGCTGTATTTTCCTTTTATCACCTCAGAACTGGGCCCTTTGTTAAGCGATTAGGACAATTTTTATTTTGTTTGAAAGTGTACACTTCCAGTTTTGTCCTTTATGCAGGACAATATGTTTGGCTCAGTTTGAAGTGACCATACTTGCTGTGCCAACGGTCGCGGGTTTGAGTCCCACTGGGAGCATTCATTTGTGTGATAAGCATGAATGTTTGTACTCCAGTCATGGGTGTTTATATTTATAATATGTATGTATTTAAAGTTATATATTATGTGTAATGTATCAACTATCTGGTATCCATAACACAAGCTTCATAGCTTACCATGGAACTAGATGGTGCTGTGTGTTAATGTATCAAGATATTCATTTATTTAATTTGAAAAAAGAAAATACTACCCCTACGGGTGGAAAGCAATCAAGCTAATGAAAATTTAACCTACTCCTATTTGTCCCATTGCCTTGAAACTGTGCAACTGTTTCTATTGCCATTGATAATTCGGTATAGTCGACATGATCTGATGGTAAGGCCAGAAAGTGGATAAGTGGAACTTTTCAATGGCTAATCTATACTAATATTATAAAGCTGAAGAGTTCGTTTGTTTGGTTGAACGCGCTAATCTCAGGAAGTACTAATCCGATTTGAAAAATTCTTTTTGTATTCGATAGCCCGTTAACTATGGAAGGCTATAGGCTATATATCATCCCGGAAAAATGTACAGTTCCCGTGGGATAGATTTGTTTTTGTCTAGGGACGAACCCGAAGCGAAGCGAGGGTGAGTCGCTAGTAGTAGATACTTTGTGTTTGGGCTTATTTTGTTTGATTTGACAAACCCAATACATTAGAAATGGATTTTAAAGCATGATTTTTAGTGTTAATAATAAAAGCGAATTTTAGTTTGTCAGTCCTCATATAAAAATTGACATCACACTAACTTAAAGGGCTTAAACGAATATTTTATTTAAAAAAACTATTTTTACTATACTACTATTATGTCTACACTAAAGATAAAAAAATTAAAACTTAAAAAAACTGACTTCAAGAAAAAATATTATATTTACCAGATACTACAAATACAGTTACTATTATTTATATTTTTAAATATAATTGACTAAATTAACTTACTTTTTATTTGAATTTATAGGTTCAACTACCAGACAATGAAGTAACTTTAGCAGCATATACTATACCTGATGAAAAGTCAGCTATGACTCACTACAATTATGCCTGGACTCTTGTGGATCAACCTAAAGATGGATTTACAGGTAACAATTTAATCATAACATAAATGTACCATAGCATACCAACATTATAGTACGAGATCCGACTGCAAGATTGCTATGTTCATTGTTCATCGAGTATTTATTCAAAACCAAATTTTTGGTTGGTTTTGGTAACTAAACTTAAAATGGGCAATATTTTTTTGGCGGTTTGCCTATTAAAATGTACAGGCTAGTATTTTTAATAAAATTAATAATAATTGACTATTTTGAAGAAAAAAAAATTTACTCATTATTGAAATAAACATACTCCACTTCACAGAAATAAACGTAGAAAGTTATAGTTGACGTTGCGCACTTGACCGCAACCTGTTTGCAGTCAGGTGTCAGCAGGCAATATTTTATTGCATATGATACATATTGTTGATAGTTGAATAATAATAAATCCACTAACATATCATTGAATATCACAAATATAATAAATACAATTTGCTTTATTTATAGGTAATATGATACAAAATGGTGGCACAATGACATTGAAGGACCTAACAGAAGGTCAATATCGGTTCAAGGTAACAGTGAATGGTACAAACTCATATGGTGAGGCATTCGCAAATGTGACTGTATTACCGCCAAAAAGAATCAATACTCCGCCATTAGTTGTTATAACACCACAGTCTCAAACGGTCAAGTTGCCGAATTCAGGAGCTGTTTTGGATGGCAGTGCAAGCAAAGTAAGAATAAGTACAATGTTTATATTTCTTTACTTTCATATTATTTCTCTAGTGTGCTTTCCAAGTTTAGTCTGTATTCTTCTTGTAATGGTGAGGAAAATGTATGTAGATGCTATATTAGCAATTTGCATACTTTTAACAGTGGGCTCTCGTATACGGTTTTCAGAAGTGCAAACAATTGGTTGTATTTGTACTGTACAGTAAAACTTGATACAGTAAATAAACCGATTTGTTTATCCGGAAAATCATATATGAAAACCGATTTGAGAAAACCGTAAGTTGTTAACCCGCTATAAGACAGCCAAAATCTGTTGTAACAAAAATGAACTAACACAATTGCGATTTCATAAGAATTAATAGATTTTTTACACGCTTTTAACTTCTCTAACCACGTCATCAATCTTGGAAGTCATTTTTTACCTAATCATGGAACCCATTTGATCCCCAATCCATCCCAAACGTGCGTTTAACTTATCGTGGTGGAAGGCTTATTAGCAGTTCAGCCGGCGCGAAGCCAAGCAACGCTTAGGGAGGTGGCCCACTTCCGTGGGCGGTGTACTATGCGGATTGCTCCTGGTACTTCTCTGACAGCAGAGTGGACCGTGGGAGCAACCCCATGGTTGTTGTGGTCTGCTCGCCAGACCCGCCGTCGGGCCATCATGTTTGAGTGCGTAAGCGACTCTGTAACGTCTCATTAAGATAGAGGAGATTTTGTTAGGTTTTAGCGGATAGTACTGGCTTTTCTAGCCGGCGAGTCCCACATAACCACCTGTATGTCTACAGCTGGTATACGTAAATGCATTTCCCAACATTAAAAAAAAATAGAACCCATTTGATTTGTTTTGACGATTTCTTAAAATTACATCCAATCATAGATGTATTTTTAAAGTTCCGTGTGTTGCTATGCTCACTAAGTTTTATTTCAATTCTTAGAATTAGATAAACACAACTTTAGTGACATTTTCTTATCAGGATGATGATGCAATAATATCTTGGCATTGGGAATTATCTGCGGGTCCCATTGGCTACCAGCCTCCTTTAGAAGATAGACCCACTCTAGTGCTGAAGGATCTGAAACAACCAGGAAATTATACATTCAAGCTGACTGTCGAGGATTCTGACCATGTGAAAAACTCAACTACAGCTAATATAACTGTTTTGAATCACACGGACTATCCACCAGAGGCCAATGCAGGTATTTGGTTTTTTCTTATAGAAATTATTTAACAATTTATAACAACCCAATGAGGTAGAACTCTTGGATTTTTATAACCATTTAAAATATATAGCGACTGATCCACAAAAATATTTTTACCCTTTAACACCACAACAATAACTGTTCATAAAGTATTATCTTCACATACCATGCATTTAAGGAAGGTAGTTATTGATATATTAGATAAAATAAAAGAAGAGAAGAAATAAACACGTATCCATCCATTGCAGGTCAAGATGTCATCATATATCTCCCCAACAACAACTTGACGCTCAACGGCAGCCTCTCCACCGACGACCACGAGATCACCTCCTGGGAGTGGACCAAGTCCACTGAGGACGAGAACAAAGCTGTCGACATGCAGAACACGCATTCACCTTACTTACAGGTGAACGTTTGTGAAATTTATTATTGCTCACGTGGTATGACACGTCAATAAAAAATGGCCTTTGAGCTAACGTAAAATATGTATGACTCTTAAATCTTTTGAGCTGTTACAGCGTAAAGAACACAAAAGCACATACACATACTTTTTCGCTTTTATAATCCTAGTTTTTGCCCACGGCTCCGCTCACGTGATAGGCATGTGGATAAATAATAAGCTATGTGTTCACATAATGCATAAAGCCATTGCAGCCTAAAGAAGTTAGAAACATACTGACTGGCCAATACCGTCACAATAAAGAAGGCCCTAACTAACAATTTGGTCAAAAATGACTTAAATGCAGATTCGGAATCAGCAAAAAAAATGCTACTCAATCGTCTTACTCATAAAGCTCTAAGTCATATGAATCCGGAGATACCATAACTATTTTCATCGTAACTACGTCAAAACTAGTAGTAATTTACTGTAGTAAGATGAAACTTCAAAAATGTCGAAATCAACTTTGACGAAATTGCGGCCTTCTTTCTTATGACGGCAGAATTACTTTGGTGTATAACATAAGTGTGATGACTCCAGCTGTCGAACCTGTCGGAGGGCGTGTACACGTTCGTGCTGAAGGTGACGGACTCGTCGGGGCAGACGTCGACGGCGGACGTGCACGTGTTCGTGAAGCCGCCCACCAACACGCCGCCCGTCGCCGACGCGGGCGACGACGTGGTCAGTACTGCTTCACTATGTTTGTTTTTTTATTTATATACATATTACATATAATGATTCCACAACGTAATTTCATTTAGGACTAATTACGAAATTAGTTGACTATTTAGTGTCAATAGATGGCATTACATGTATCGGTTTATTAAGTTTGTGTGATATTAACAAAAGATTAAAAATAGGTCACAGAAATGTATATTATGGTTTTAAAAACATGTCTCACTGAACAAAAACGAAAAAATGCACTATTTTACTGATTTTCAGCAATCAGATTGATTTTATAGTTTATAGTATGAGTTTACAGATGGCGCTTTTACTTTTTATGAATTACTTATCATGATTAAAATCTATTAAAATCAATGATATTTACTTAATTAAGTTAAAGATCAGTTTTGCAATATTTATCATAATATTTTATTTTACATTTATTTATAAAATAAAAATAGTTTAATAATTTACGGATTAACAAAATGATTAAAATGATTTATTCTAGTAAACAAAGATAGCCTAAAATGCGCTGTCCAATTTCTTTCTACGGGATGAGATCTGTACCAGTATAGTATTGTGTCATCTGTGCTGGTGACTATCTTTAAGCAAAACTCTTTGATTATTCAGAATCATATCAAATAATTTTAGTCTCTTAAAAAGCCTACACCCTGCGTGTTCGACGTGAATCCTTCTCAAATTAACCTCCTAAAATTATATGCAAGCGTGATAACCAATAGAGATTAATAATATTCTAATATAGTCCTTTTTCACGTCTCATTCCTGGGCATAAGCCTCTCTCTGATAGCTTCTCTATACTAGTTAGTAGTTGCAGTAGGCCGTAGTCCACCACGCTGCAAAAATGCGGCTTGACTGAGTTTACACATCATTCGAATATAGTTAGTTTCTTTCAGATGTAAAAGTTTCCTTCGCCATACCTATAAGCATATCGGAAATCCAATGGTAATAAAAATATTGAAAATGAGATTCATGAAAAGTGAAGGACGAAATTAGTTAATGCATTTGCGCTAATACTTATTTTTAAAAGTTCTATTAAAAATAATATAAATAATGTACAGTGTGATCACGCCCTAATAGGACTAAATGAAACAGTAGTTATCGTAGGTCTGTCCATGAAATATCATATTACGAGTCTTAAAATTTTAAAATTACATTCATATGTATGTAGTTTCCGATAATGTTGTAAGTATGTATGTCCCGTCAAAATCAGTCCAGCCGTTTCGGAGATTAGCCGGAACAAATAGACCGATAAAAATATTAAAAATTGTGTTTTTCTTATAAGTACTGTATATAATTTCATATACATTTAGTAAAAAACTGTTATTTTGACATTACAAATAGACACTTCAATTTTATTTATCTGTATAGATAATGTTTAATCTTTAATAGTCTTATATGGTATGGTAGATAAACTACTAAATGTAATATTTTATTTTATATACGCAGAATGATTGTTTATAGCTTGATTTTCTAAAACATGGCTTGATAAAAAAGTACAAGCATTATTTACTACATCGCTTCTGCAATAATATAAAATTTTACAATATAACACTAATAGGCAGTGGTAGCCCAGTGGTAACGCGCTCGCTTGGGAAACCGAGTGAAGCGGGTTCAAATCCCGGGTCTCGCACCTCTGATATTTTCATGTGCGAATCATTTCTAACATGATTACCACTTGCCTTACGGTGAAGGAAAACATCGTGAGGAAACCTGCATGTCTGAGAAAACCTAGCAAGTTTTCGAAAGACATGTGAAGTCCGCCAATCCGCACTTGGCCAGCGTGGTGGACTATGGCCTGGTTCCCCTCGCATTGAAGGGAGGCCCGTGCCCAGCAGTGGGACGTTATAAAGGGCTGAATACTATAACACTAATAATAATAATATTATTAATGGTAATGGTGATTAACAGCATCAGAATAAAAATTAGATGTAAATAAAATGATCAATATATTGATCCATATATAACCTAACATGAGTGTTGTTGTATAGTATATCTTTGAAATCTCTAAAATATTTATATATACTGAGGGTATATATTTATATATGCTCAGTATATAGTATGTATACTGTGGAGTGGGTGTCTTAAAGCATGGATAGAATGAAACTAACATTTATTATTAACAATTCATGAGTAAATCGTGTCGCTATCAAATATAGGTCATATTGTGTGAAATGACTATATACGTAATTTCATTAAACTTCTTTTAAAATATTATTTGATCAATTTCTATATCTATTTTCATTTGATCTTTAATCATTTATATTATAAGTACAACTAAATACTATTGGTTCATTCAGAGAATACTATATAACGTATTTAAAAGGATTTACGATTGCATGTCACACTTTAAATACAAAAGAAGTTTAGTATATTCATTTTGATACGCATGACACATCTATTGCACTCAGAAATGTGGGTAGCCGTATATAAACACTGCATGGGTCTTGGTTTCTACATTACAGTTCATATCGCTACCACAAACCTGGATAACCCTGAACGGTTCGGGGTCCCACGACGATCACAGAATCGTGGCGTACACGTGGCGGTGTCTCTCTGGCCCCAATAACTCTAACATTGTCGGGTTTAATGAGTCCATAGCGAACGCGACCGCCCTCACTAAGGGACAGTACGTCTTCTCCCTCACAGTACTTGATGATAATGGCAATTCGGCGACCGATAATGTTACCGTCACGGTTACACAAAGTAAGTTTATATTGGATAGGTTTTATATTTTTGTATATGTATGTATGTAGTATCTTTGATTTATATCTACTGCAAAAAAAAATATTCAAATCTCTTTATAATATTAGTAAAGATATTTTTTATTCAAGTAATAGGCGTTTTAAATATTTTTTATTTTTTATAAATCATATTTACACTAAAACATAAAAGGGAATCCTCGAAAATGTTGTCCTTGTTTTGTACACACAAATATTAACATGTTATTAGTGTATTATAATATTATTTTTCTTAGCACGGGTGTCAGATCCTTTCCTTTGGTTCATTTATCATGAAATCATAAATATATTTTCTTTCTCTTAAAAATATATCAATGCATGCTAAATCGTTTATGTTTGGTTTTTTGTTTGCCGTTAACAGCTTTTGGTTTTAAAAATAAAATGTTAATGTTAGGTGTAATATAATTATTATATGCATACTATTAAAATGTACAATGTGTGTATATATAAATTTAAAAACATTATTTTAATTCATATTTTAACATAACAGATAGAAATAGTCCACCCAAAGCGGACGCAGGCGGCGACCAAGTTTTGAATTTACCGTTGTCTGTGCTCATTTTGAACGGATCAAAGTCATCGGACGATTTTCGTATCGTGTCGTGGAAATGGACACGCTCCGGGTCGGGGCTAGCCGCTGGTACTGTCATACTAAAATCTGACACTAAACCAGTACTTATGGTGAGTAATTAATATTCTATTATACATTACCTGTGTATTTAGGCCTTATTAATGTCCCATTGCCGGGTCTTCGTATGGTGCGAGGGGGATCAGGCTATAATTCACTACACTAGCTATATGCAATTAGACGAACTTCACATATCTTTCGCTCTCTCTCGAGCTCGCTAAGTTCTCTCAATGTATATTTCCTCTCTATGTTTTCCTTTATTGTATTAGTAAGATGAAAATCATATTGAAAACTATTCGCACGTGAGAATATCAAAGACGAGAACTGAGATATGAATCTGGTCCACTTGGCCTGCCTTTTAATAAAACTTCATAGAAATCCACACAAATAAGTAATTTATTTGTGTGGATTTCTATAAATTATAATGTCATGTAGAATGGGAAGTCCAAGATTTGTTTCGGATATTTTTGACAGTTGCAATTAAACTATATTAATTTAATTAAACCATATTAATTTGTGATAAACTACGAGCCTTGTTATCAAAGTTTAGTTTAATAAGGAATAAAATTTCTTTTCCAATATTGCTCATGATGTATATAACATTGGGTGAGTCAATAATTTCATACGGACTAAGCAGTTACGGTCTTACATATAAAACTCATATAATCAAATATACAACATACAGTTAAGACTCATAAAAACCATTGTACCTAAGAAAATTAACATTCGTACAAAGATGACGATCATGGGTTATTTAGTTATTGCAAAGTAATGCCGGTACATAATAGAATTCATTACTTGTTACTGAAAGAACAATATTTCAATACAAAATTACAAGAAGTCAAAAACAATGAAAAACACTTCCTAAGAAGCAACATAGATATTACACTAAAAATTCCCAGATATAAAAATAATTATGGAAAACGGGTACTAGAATATGTAATCCCTTCTTTATTAATAGCCTGACTAAAACTCTAAATGATAAAATTAACGAAAAAAATATTAAATATTTATTAAAAAACTTTTATTTTGAGCAGCCTGTATAGACAGTTGTATTACAAACTGGTTATACGCTAGTGCAGTGACGAGCTACTACCGTCTCGAAACAATTATAATCAACGCAAGTTGGTGATTTTCTTATCTGTTTTTAATACATGTAAATGTACGTATAATTAACTATCGTGTATGAATCCGCAGTGCACAGATAAATCATACATGGTTTTTGTTGCACTGTTTGTGTTTAGATTAGAGTTTTAAAAAATGTAATGAAAATTTAAATAAACAAATAATATTTTCGTCAAGGGTTCCCACTGACGTATTGTCAGACTTCAAATAAGAAAGAGGGACTTAAAAATTGAGTTTTTTATTATAGAAAAAAGTTCAGCCCTATGGATAGAATAATTATTATTAAAGTAATTTTGAAATCAATATACTTATCTTTATAGTAAAAAAATAGCTACCTATTTATTTTTACCGCTAATAAATTTTCCGCCTGTCGGTTCTTTGATGACCATACAAATATTTTTTCTTGTACCTATACCTATATAACTATTTATTATCTACATGTGTTTTATTGGATTTTTAAATTACTTGATTTTACTCTTACAGTTAACCAACATAGAAGCAGGTAGATACGTCTTTGAACTAACAGTAACAGACGACCAGGGCGAATCTAGTAGAGACACCGTTAGTGTCCAAGTAAAACCAGATCCTTTGGAGATGAAACTGCTAGAAATGACCCTAAATATACCCATTTCAACTTTCACGAAGAGTCAGCTCGACTCCTTCATACAAAAGATGACGTTACTCCTAAAAGACGGTATAACAGTCAACGTCACAGAAATTCGTGGAGAGGTGGACACAGGCAATACGTTGATTGTCTTCTTTTTATCGGAAAAGGTAATTTAATACCACCTTTTATGTATGGATATATAACGATAAGAAAAAATGGCTTAAAAATTATCTGGCCGAATTTAATAAGTACTAAAATAAAAGTTATATTTTTTAGTGTGTATCTGGTAATAGAATCAAATTATATTTTAAAAACATACGATATCTATTATCATATAAAATATATTCCATTCCTTTGTAACAATATTTTTTGTCAATTTTTGGTATATGTTTTATAATCTCGGTTCTAAGTTAATCTATTGGTACTTATAATAAAATTCTAACTAAGTTGAATCTGTACATTAAATATTTTTGCAAAATCTTATTGAAATAGTCATTATTATCGATACAGAAGCCGAATTTATAGTTTTTACAATTTTTGTGTCTGTCTGGAACGCATCACGTGAAAACCATTGGAGTTAGGTATGTGGATCAACATATAGGATACTTTTTACTACGGAAAAATACCTTATCTCTGAAAAATCTATACTAATGGTTAAAACGTTCCTAGTGTATAGGTAATAGGTTTCATTGAAAAATGTTATTCGACCACGAAACAATTAAATCTATTTTTTTTATGATCGTACTAATTGTTCTCCAAAACAATGTTAATGTAGAGTGTGACATTCGGTCAGGTCACGGCTAACGAGAACAGATTATCTATACTAATATTATAAAGCAGAAGAGTTTGTTTGTTTTTTTGGTTGAACGCGCTAATTTCAGGAACTACGAATCTGATTTGAAAAATTCTTTTTGCATTAGATATCCCGTTAACTAAGGAAGGCTATAGGCTATATGAAGGGTTTCTGGAAGAAATCTCTTAAAGAGATAAGTTATCCTTTGTCGACGTTCTGTTACTTTATTTTGTATAACATATATTTTATGGTACATAAATAAAAAAATAAATTAATAATATATATTATCCCGGAAAAATGCACGTTTCCCGTGGGGTAGATTTGTTTTTGTAAAAACATAAATGTGATGTGTGACATCGACAGGGCTCAGCCATGGAGGGTATCGCGGCGCTGGGCGCGGCGCGCGGCGCGGCGGCGGCGGCGGGCGCGGCGCGCGTGCGCTCGCGGCGCTGCCTCAGCGCGTGCTCGGGGCGCGGCGCCTGCGACCAGGCCACGCGCACGTGCCGCTGCGACGCCTTCTGGATGCAGAGCCTCTTCACGCTGTGGCAGCCGGACGCGCAGCCCGACTGCGGTACTCTAATCACGGAGTGAACCGTGCAAAGCGCTTTCTCTGTCCCACATTAGCATACAAAATGATAAGGACAGAAAACTGTCTAGCTCCGCCCACTAACGCTTGCGACTGGTTTGAAATCATAGAGCTCGTTCATGTTGCTAATGCTTTAGTGAGGAATTATTAATAATTTGTAATAAAATAAAATCAACATACAAATAAAATCAACATTAAAGTAAAATTAACGTTAATTTTAAATATTTATATACAATATACATTATTTTTATAATTTTCGCTTTACGACGTATCGCTGTCATTTCCTACATTAATAATAAATCAGGTACGGAATGCAACGACAGACTAATTATGACTTGAATTGTAATCGCGGCCTAAGCGTGTTACCTACAACTAATCACGCGGAAATGCAAATTCTCAGTGCTTGGTTCATTCGGCGAACACATATATTACACTATTATGCTCAATAGATTTTATTAATCCAATTATTTACAGTTCAATTAGTTAACAATAATTACGACTTGCCGGTAGAAAACCCGATCACAGACCATGCCGTACTGCCACAACACTACATCGTTGCCACTATATTATACCACCACTAACGCCATGCCATTATTTGGGGCTAAATAGTTTTTTGTTGTTTTGTTTCGATTCATCGGACTCTGTGAAATTATTTTATCACAGTATATTGGTCCATTTAGTCCGGAGGTATCTAGAGAAGGCAATCGTATGGGGCGCCCGGAGAGTATACCTGAGGCGCATTCGACGGTCATTCTTATTTTTATATGAAAGTCGGGAAATGGCTTTAGGTTTGACCAATATTATTTATTACTTCAAAATTTTTCGCCACAGTATTACCTTTAATAATCAATAGACGGATGACCTATTCTATGTATGAGATTTTATTAGTCAGAAGTCTACACTACCGCCTACTGTACAAGTTATAGTCTAAGTAGTATGGGCTGTTTTTCAAAAGTACTTTTAATCGACTTCAAATCGACATGTATGTATGTAATATTATAGTTACAAAGTATTCATACATGATAATCTATTAGGATTTCCAACCAAATTTAATACATAAAAATGTTTTTATATGTATGTTTGTCCACGTGTTTTTCCGAAACAAGTAATATAACAGTGAGCATTGTTTCTGTTGCCGCGTAGACTGGTCGGTGGTGTACGCGAGCGTGTGCGGCGTGGCGGCGCTGTGCGCGGCGTGCGGCGGCGCCTACGCCTGCGCGCGCGCCGCCCGCCGCGCCTGCGCGCCGCGCCGCGCGCGCGCGCGCCCCAACTACCGCCTGCTGCCGCTCGCCGACCACGAGGAGAAGCCCTGTACGTACACTCCCATGTCGATACTACTTCCCGTTTTTAACCCCCGACGCAAAAATGACGGGATGTTATAAAGTCTGATGTGTCTGTGTGTGTGTGTGTGTGTGTGTGTGTGTGTGTGTGTGTGTGTGTGTGTGTGTGTGTGTGTGTGTGTGTGTGTGTGTGTGTGTGTGTCTATCTGTGACACCGTAGCTCCCGAACAGATGAACCGATTTCGTTTTTTTTTTGTTTGAAAGGTGAATTAGTCGGGAGGTGTTCTTAGCTTTGTTTGAAGAAAATCGGTCCAAGCTGGCCGCCGAAACAAAATGGCGGATTACATATTTTTTCACAACTCCCTCAATGTGGGTATCAAATGAAAGGGCTTGCCTAGTTGAATATTATACACTATGATAAATTTGAAATCCAAGATGGCCGCCACTACAAAATGGCGAATTACATATTTTTTCACAACTCCCTCTATATGGAAGGACGTGACTAGTAGAATAATGTACACTATATTGAAAGTTAATGAAAAATATTAACTAACGAAATGTCGGGGTCTTTTTAATTTTTTATTTAATTATCCAATTACAGCACTAAAGCGCATTATGTGATATAATGCTCAACTTAAAATTTTTCAACTACAGCAACGCTCCGCACAATCGAGCACTTTGACAAAGTACTGCTTTGGCATGGCCGACCAACAACTCAGTAGCAAAAAATATAAGAAGTGTTTTTTCGCGTTGTTCGTGTTTGTACACTAAAGTGCGGCATTATACTCTGTAATTAAAAAACGGACTGATTTATGATCACGGATACATAAAAGTTTGTTACTGTTTCACACAAAAACTATTGAACGGATTTTAATGAAAATTTACAGTATATTACTGTAAAGCTAGCTTTTGTCTTCGCTCGTGCCAAGTCTGTTTAATTGATTTAATTTTTATTGTTTAAGTATAATAAATTTCAAAATTGATGGCACGTAATCACCGTCCCGACAAACCTTTAAAATGACACCATGTTTATTTTTAGACTATTTACCGCTTTTCATCTGAAGGGGTTTTTTTGTTTTTTTTTTTTTTTTAAAAAACACGAAACACGTGTTAATTTATTTGATGCAATCTTGCAAATTTTCTAATTGATACATTTCTCTTATATGATTTTTCCATACAAATTTTGAACCCCCGTTTCACACCTTGAGAGATTGAATTTTCCAAAATCATAAAACTATTGGTTAATAGATCAGTCAAACATTCATGATTTCTTTTTATATATACAGACACATTAGAGTAACATATTTATAAATATTTAGTAATACATTAATGGCAGAGCCGCGGTAAAACGCTAATAATAAATAATCTAATAAATTTTATAACTTCTTCTTCTTTCTTATATATTTTCATATTACAAATACCTTTCTTTCTGATAATATAAATACATTTTGATAATTATTATTATTGTTACATCATATTATAAATTATTGTACATGCTGTGATATTATTTCACAATATTATCATGCTACTAATTTAAAATATTATTTATTATTATATAAAAGTACTTACAGTTTCATTTCTATTTTAACATTGTAACATATCATATCATTTTAATTTTATATACTTTATAACATTAACAATACTTATTATTACATAAAAAGAAGTTTTATTTATATTTTATTTAATTCATTTTTACTTATAATTTTATATATATATATATATATATATATATATATATATATATATATATATATATATATAATATTACTTGTCTTTGTATAAAAAAATAGTGATATTCTTATTTTATTTAATTCTATTTCAGACTTTTTTCCTATTCTATTTTAATTAACTTCCATTCTTATTCTACCTACTATGATATCATTTTCATATTATTATTTTATAAATAATAATATGAATATATAAAATATGTAATTACAATGATGTGATGTAAATATGAAATGTATTACAAATGTAATTACTTTATCCTCGACGTCATTCTCAGTAACGCCATCGTAGTTGCGTCTAACTCGTATCTCCCCAAAAATATAAACAGTGTCGAATCAAAAATAATTATCTACGAATATATCGCAATCATTTTACTCCTATTTATATAGATAAAAATGTATTAAGTAATATATTTGTCAATTGCAGTCGCAAACAAGGATATATCAGAGACAGACACAGATTCGGACGTTTTGTATGAAACCAAAAGCAAGGTGACGTCATTCGGAGCGCGCACTATGAACGGAGAAATAAACAACACCTGGAAAAATGGCCACGCGAAAACTTCTAGAAAAATCAAAACGTAGCTCCGTCACGTCGTGGACGCGGTGATGTCCACGCTTAGACCTCGTCTTGTGTGATATTGTAACAAATACAAAAAATGCTGCACATTCGTTGAAGTAATAATGGCGGCTGTACACACTCGCCGAGATTGAAGTAGGCAGAGAGCGAGTTTGTACTTGGAGCTCTCGTCTCGTCTCGCTCTCTCTCTCGACTCGCCTCGCCTCGCCACCTCTCCTTGCGCCCGAGTCTGCGGTCTCGTTCGGTCTCACAAAGAAAACAAGAATGAACATGTACACACTCGTTTGTTTAGTTGCCTGCAATAGTACATACAAATCTTTTTAAATATATTACTGCGCAGCCACTCGCTTCCCTCGATACCTAAAATATGTTACTGCGCACCACTCGCGCTAACTTCTGAGCCCTCAAAAATATTTGCGCGTACTGTAACTGTATCCAGGTCCATTATGGCGGGTACTGTGAATGGTGTCTGTAGTTCTAGTGATACAACGAGTGTGTACATGGTAGACCTGGCTGAGAGCCTCAACAGCTCGAGAGTCGAGGCGAGGGGGTGTCGTGAGTGTGTACAGCCGGCATAACTTAAGCTTAGAATAATAAGGGCTAAATTTAAAACAAATTGCTACCGTACAGTAATCAGCATAATACTATGGTAATAAACCAAAATATATCTTTATTTTACCAATTTAGTTTTGTACAATACGTTTTTTTTAATAAATTCAACATAAATTGTTTCTCATTTAGTTACATAGAAATGACTTGCATATCCTACCAAATAATGTAAAAATAAACGACTATTAAATAATTATGTAATAGAGTGCAAACTCAATTTTACTGCATAAATAAATCCAAGTCAATCAAGTCAATGCCTAAACACTAATTAATTAAATATAGTAAAATTTTTAATAATTGCTTAATGTCTCAAAATACTTATCAGGATATACCACTTTTTTCTTATTATTTTATTCCTAACAATATTGTATTTATAATGTTTTTTACACATTCAAGAAATATAGCTACATAAAATAATACTTAAAATGGTAAAATGATACCAGAACTATGATTATAGTTTATTAGTTAGGTAACTATAAAATATAATTTACTTTAAGACTACTTTGACAATTTATAATTGTAATATATTATATTTATATCATAGTATTCAATGACTGGGGATGTACTTTTTGTATTTTTTTTATCTACATTCAAATTTAAATTATAAGAAGCACAAGTACAATGACAAGCATAAAATACTTAAAACATCAATGTTACAATTTTTGTTCAGTAACAATATTATATTTAAAATCTATTAATTATTTAAAATTTTACTTGTATAAAATAAGTTATTTCTACACAATCCATCATCCATCCCTCCATCTATCGTTGTTTATGTTTATGGCACATTATTATACTTTTATCAGGGTGATGAATTTTACAATATACTTTTTGGTTACATTTATGCATTAATTTAGATATGAAAATGGTGCAGTTTCACGTTGCCAGCCAAAAAACAAATATATCTAAATGTTTAAATGTGACTTTTATGGAAATGGAACAAAAATTAAAGATAGTGTATAATTGTATTCTTGCGATTATATGCAAATATAATTTGTTACAGGTTTTTATTTGAACAAATTCAAAAAAAAAATTATATATTTAGTTGCTTTGTTATACATTTATTGACTGCTAAGATTAATTAAAAATATTCTTTGATATTTTCTTTTTCTGGTTCAAAAACTCAGTACTTAATGTTAATACTGTGGCATAAGTAGTTGAAAAGGCTGCTGCTGATTTATTATATATAAGTGTTACATTTAGAACTAATGTAGATTAATATTTTTTGTCATAAAGACATTATATTCTAGTCGTAATCATAGTGATACATAATAACAAAGTATTCGCAATTTTATATTTTATATCACGTGGATTCCATGTTTCTTTACACTATTCTAATTCAATGTGAATGTAATATAGGTTTATTAAAATAGACTAAATTGTTTTATTTCTTATATTTCTTTGGTTGGATTAGAAATAAAACATATATTATAAGAAAAAAGACTTTTATTATTATATATTGCTTCAATTTACTACAAACTACAACAAAATTAAAGCAATTTGACAAATCCATAAGCACAAACATGTGGCTTAACATATCCATTCTTCTAAGCTGTCGTGAATAAATTCCATAACTATAAAACAAATGAATATGTAACTATTGTATATAATAAACAAATAGACATAGGTAGATTAATATTTTCCAACTAATACCTTTATCAACATAGGTATGGAATTAATTCTAAGATAAGCGTTTTAATTTACGTAGTTCGTAATTAGTTTAGCATTTATTAAAAATGCATAAGGCCACATACGAGTGGAGTGGATGTTAGCATCTACCTATATCTTGTTACTAATGCTTCGATAGCTTCTTGACCATAATTGGCTGCCTTAGTCAAAAGGCAAGGCAAGCAATCTTACAATATTACATATCTAATATATTCATTTTCAAGAGATATCCTTAAATATAAAAAATATACTTAAAGAAATAGTCCACTTAACTGATAATTTATTTTATTACACATACTTTAAAAAGAAAACCTGATGTATGAAATAAATTAATAGATCACCTTAATATTTTTATTACAATTAATTTTACAATCTATGAATATACATTTTTCTTCATAATTTAAATTGTATAAAACAATCTATATACCAATAGTATCAATATATAGAATATCATTCATTATATTGCTTTATTTAATTTTAATTCACTGGTATTTAAATTAAATGCAGTAGACATTTCTAAAAATTATACAACAGACAATATGTATGAAATTTTTTATCAAAATAATATTATAGCTAATTTATAATATTATATCAACGAAAAAATAA
This sequence comes from Argynnis bischoffii washingtonia, assembly GCA_033884665.1. NCBI lineage: Eukaryota > Metazoa > Arthropoda > Insecta > Lepidoptera > Nymphalidae > Argynnis > Argynnis bischoffii. The sequence goes on along the minus strand of CM066624.1, from coordinate 7,749,746 downwards.
TATAACATAATCAATCACAAGAGTGGAATGATGGAACAAATAAAAATAATAGAAATATTAAATGTGGTTTTAAAATTAATGCACTAATTAATTGCATAGAGCAATTTCATATCAAGCTTTATTAAAATTATCTTATCTTAGCTAGTAATTTTTTTAAACAGGCAGAACACAACATCTTATATAATCAGTTCACACATGAAAATTTTAATATCCAATTCACACCATAAATACTAAAACAAAAATAATCTTTCATATTTAAATATATTATTTAGCCTTTTTCTTTCCTGATTTTACAGTTGATTCAACTTCTTTAGACCATACAGCTCTATTTAAAGATTCTCCTAAAGTATATAAACCAACAACAAATCCAAGACTAAACAAGTAAAATATTACTCTTAAAGGCCAATTTATCACAGAAAGAATTGGATAGACCCAACTACCCGTTTTAAAATAAATAAAATGAACCCAAACTACATAACATAGCATAAAAGTGCTTAAAATGGATAAACCCATCTTTCTACTGGGATACATTCTGAATGAGGAAGCTAGTTCTATGATTATTGAAATTACAATATTAGAGTGCATAACATGATTTAGCCATGTGGGGAAATATGCATCCATTGCTTTAGGTAAAATAAGCTCTCTGTCCACTGCATATATACCCCAAAAGGTTATACCTACAAATAGTGACAATGGAAATGCCAATGAACTAAATAATATGTCCTTAGATCTTCTGATGAGTGGTTTATTTGATGGTGCTGATTCGTTAGTACCAATAAGATCATTGATCAGAGCTATGAAGAAGTATATTGTTTGTAGCAACTGCAAATAAAATTCATGTAAAGTACTAAAAATATATAAGTAGATTATAATAATCTAGAGAAATAAAATTTAAATATTTACCGCATTTAAATAAGTCAAGTATTTCAACTTTCCTCCAAATGGGGTCACTGTTGTCGATGTACTGGGTATTTTAACATAAGTATAATCGTAGTAACAGCCGTAAGCGAATTGAATTGCACAAAAAAGGTGAAACAAAATTTTTAACATTTTTGATTAATTTTTAATTGTAATTTTTAGAAATATTACAAAAATGAAAAAGATTGACTTTTTACGAATACTACAGTTTCATTGTATGATGTAGTTAGTATTAGACCAATTTTATCTTAGATACAACGAAACAAGTGTAAACGACTTTGCAAAATCACTCTGCTAACTGCACCACAAACTTGAAACTATACAGAAATGCTTGGACTGCCCACAGCTCCGAACCAGAGACAAGGAACAACAAGACCAACAAGACTCAGAACTTACTGCACACCAGTGTTCACAACCTGAAAGTGAAAGTTGAAACTAGGCAACTATCGTACCCAGGGCCGTAAAATTATCGTACATTATCGTACGCATCAGGGATGTGAAAAAATAATCGATTTTTATATTAATCGATTATATTTTTCGTATAATCGATTTTTTAATAATCGATTTTTCATGAATCGCTTATATTACTTACTCTCTTTTTTTAAGTAAAAAAGATAACATATGCGTTGTTGAATTAAATCTTTTGTTTGTTGGATAAAATTTGTTGTTAGTCAAATATTAAGTGATACATTTGTAGCAATAATGTGTATTAGATTTTTTATTGTTTAAACTAAAAAAAAGTTTTCTTTTGTATTTTACTTCTGAGACCAAAAGAAAAGGCCACTTCATTGATTATGATTATTGTTTAATTTTATTATTGTTCTAGTAGAGTGATAGATGATACCAGACAATAGACATCTGTGTTAATAATTCGTTTTTTAGTACTTTTATTGTTCAAATTTAACATTTAAATAAAAACTTGTTTTGTATTTTAGTTTTGAGACAAATAGGTATTCATTTCGTTCTTTTGTATTAATCGTTTATTTTATATACATTTCAATAAAATGTTCAATAGTACTATAAAATAAGTAGAAATAATTTTATTCAGTTTCCTTATTATTTAAGTTGAAATAAAAACTTGGCTTGTTTTTCAGTTTTAAAACCAACAAATTGTTGTTTTAGTTATCGACTTAGTAATTTTATTATTATGTAAAAAAAAAACTACTTTTCGAATAGTTCGATAAAAAACGATTATTTTTTAGTTAATCGATTTTTATAAATATATTTATTTTAAAGAGAAAAAAATGGATTATTTAGTATTCGTTTTTTTCCCTACAAGTCATATCCCTACTTGATACTTTAAGATTACAAACAAACAATTACAAACGAAACTTTATTCGAATAATCAAAATCTAAAAACAATGCCGAATTATTTGACTTGCAGAACATTTCTTTATAAGAATTTTGTGTCTCGTTTTATTAACTAAGTTTTTTGTCAGTGAGCAAATTCATTTTCAAATTCAAGCAAATTTCTAATATACAACCATCGATCAAAAAAAGTTCTAGATCCCATGCAAAAGTTCTGTTAAAACTGTCACCAATTGTGATTAAGTAATTATTGTTCTAGTTAAAATTATATACAACAATGTAATTTGAACCATAAAAGCAATCCTTAGTTGTTTTCACAAAAAAAAATTTAAAAGCGCGCTCAATGTTCAAATGAACGCTCTTTCGGTGAGGATATTTTTTGTCGCTGATTGTACTTTTTTGATCAACGTATACGACCAATAAAATTATGTAATTTGTTGTCAAAAAGTCACGCTTAAAGGTTAAGAAATTAGAACTGTTACTGCGATATAAGTAATGTTTAACATGAAGGATTCCAAGTTTTATTTGTGTATCAAATCATGTGTAAGTATTGATTTTAATTAAAAAAAATATATACATAATAAAAATTAGGTAATCTTGGGTAACATTATATTGCAAGGTAGCTTTAGAGAAATTTCTTTTGATTAAACTTGCCTGTGCGGCTTAGTGCATTTTTTTTTAGTACGAGTAGTTAAAGTTAAGGTATAGTAAAATTAAAGTACGTTTAACGATGATATTTACTTATTTTTCTAAAAAAAAACATTTGCTTCCGATTTATTTGATTTCCCAACAACTAGTTTGGCTGCTAGCGGGGCCGCAACAGCATTAAAACCTACAAACATTTCAAAATCCTAGTCACAATGCCGAAAAACTCCATTCCGGGTTTCTTACCGGTGGTAGGACTCTGTCAAGCCTGAGGAGTCCGACTGGATGGGTACCACCCCCTTATCTATTTCTGCCGCCAAGCAACAATGATTGCATTGTTGTGTTCCGGTTTGAAGGATAAGGTAGCCAGCGCAATTACAGGCAAGAGGCATATCATCTTAGTCCTCACAGTGATAACGTACCGGCGGTTCTGTATTTTTGTTACCTAAAACCTAAGTGCATGAACCGTAGGTGTTAAAGGCGACAGGTACTGCTTTCCATCAGGTGACCTGTCTACTCGTTTGTCACTGAATCTCATAAAAAAAAATCAGTTTTTCAATGAAATGGTTGGTACTCGAGTACTACTGTATGTAGAGCGCTGTTTTTTTTTACTGGCTCATCATAAGAGGGCCTTTCTCCCGATGCCAGGTTATCGTTACGTTCTGGGACATATGTATTATATAATTTTAGATGGCTAATTTCAAGAATTTTCCACCTCGCTGTCTTTGAAGGCCGATTTTAGCCAAAGTAGCCCCATTAAGTACAATTTTTTTAATGATTGTAAAAGCTGAGAATCTGGTGCATTCTTAAGTTTACTTAGGAACCATGAAGATGAGATCGAACGTAAATTTTTCACTTAAGACCAATATTTTCATAATATTCATTACAGTTATGAAGCTGATTATTTTATTCATAAAAGTACTACTTATAAAGATTTAATTGCAAAAAACAAATCTCGACAGTCTTCTAATTTTTTGTAGAAATTTTTTAAGTTGGTCAGGTCAAAAATTCTCAAAAATTCAGAAAAAATTTCATAACTCCTAAACTATGAAAAGTCGCGTAACATACATGGGGGTGATTCGGATACCCTACGATATGAGGGACCTAAGTTTTATTTTTGGACGTCAACGTTCTGACCACTCTGTATATATGTAACCCGTTGAGAGGCGCATACACACCGGTGTATTTTAACAATTGATTTCCCGGAAATTCGCACGAAAATGTAGTGAATAGCAACTATCTTAATATATGAAATATACAATAATAAATAAATATAAGTATTAAAGCCCACGTTTTATACTAATATACATATATTATTATATACATATATTATTATGTATCTGCACGAAATTGAGGTCGTCTGAGGTTGTATAGCCATGTCGTGCGTCGGTCTAAGGACTATTTCGGAAGAAAGTGCCTTGATATATCTGTCCCTGGAACTAGACCTCCCGGGCGCCCAAGAAAGCGATGGCTGGATGTAGTGAAGCAGGACATGAGAGCCAATGGACTTACTCAGGACGATACTAAAGACCGTGCAATTAGTGGAGGAGACTAAGTAGGAAGGCAGACCCTTTTTTTTTTTTTTTTGTTATCGCTGGGGAAACCCATCATGGGGACCTTACCGGCCGTCAATGGGTAAGGTACTGTAAGACTCTTACTCACTAAAACCTACAGCGGAATCCGTCGCCGCAGTGCAATGGGGCGCTGCGGGATCGCTTGCGCATTCACCACAACACCCCTAGGAAGGCAGACCCTGGCAATAGCCGGTATTAATAAATATCAGGCAGAAGTAGAGTATCTGCACGATACTTCAAATATTTTACATTTTAAGGTGAATACACAAATACCTAATAGCTATGGTATGATATCGTATGGCACTCGTGACAAATACTATTTTTAAGAGTTACACTATTTTTATGACATTAATGTCATGTCTTTTTTAATATTGTTTAGGCTTAGTAATGGCAAACACCAAGTATTTAATCGCAATGATTTATTTTATAACAAAAAAAATTATATAGGAGGCAATTTTGCATAAGGTGGAGGTGCGAGGTCCGGCGCTGGCGCGGTAAAAGCAGGACGAGAACGTGAATAGCGCTGTGCTGGCAAATCGGGCAATGCACCCCGAACTAGGCGTCGTAAGGCAGCGTTGCGTTGACGCAAATGTACCACTTCTTCATGAATACGCTCCCGTTCTGTACAAAGATTAATTCTATTAGGTACATAATATATGCGTTAGTATGTTTTCGAATGAAAACTATAAATAAGAAAATGTAAAATATTTTTATAATGTTTAATGTTAACGCCGTTTCGTCTGCTAAGCGATAATACGCACATACATACAATGCTTCTTATCCTACGTCTACGCACAAATAGGCATTGCGGGCCCCCGCCGCCGGATCCAGTTCTACTTACTAATTGCCATTCACCTTTTTCTCCACGCGCGCGCTATACCTACATGTCAGGTCCAAATTAAAAATTGTATATACTTATTCTAAAGTACAAATTAAACAAGTATTTGAATTTAATGTGGATTCTTTTTAACCCGTCCACCTACATATTCTTCCGAACATTTAACATTTTCATACTTCATATCCAAATATTTACTAAGGCCCTATTCACAGGTTGATTGATAGACTTTAATGAGCCTATTATAGACATAAAATTATCATTATCCAAAACAGGTGCTGATAAGAGTGATAAAACAGTCACTATAACAAACGAGTGTTTTGTCATTGTGACTGTTTTGTCACTCTTGTCTGGTCTATGAATATATGGAGATGCGCGGACGACGGACATTACGACGTGACAATTTTTCCGCCAACCCGCGGAACAAATCTGTCTGTTAGATAACAACAGGTACTACGTATTTATTCCTTTTGTTATTATCCCTTTATCCCTTTTGTTATCTCTTTATTCCTTTAATTAATATTTATTACCTACCCTGTAAAATTGTTAAATAATTATTGAGGCCAGTGAGCAGTCCATCCCAGAATCGATCTTTTTCAATTGGAAACAACTGCTGCCACTGAGACCAATATTGCTCTATTTCTTGAGAAGTCAGTTGACGTGACGGAGTGGTAAAGTCTGGTGGTTTTACACTATCCCTATGAAACAAAAAACAAAGTAATCCGACATGCTGTTTTATTAACTTTTCAAGTAATATACGGATTTCCTTATTGTTTTACTTACAATATGTTATAAAGTTTCTTTTTCTCGGGCGGAACAAATACCGCCATAAATTCATTAAGTGCAGTTAACACTTGCATTGATTCAATTTCCAAATTATGTCCGACTGAAACATTACAAATAAATAGGCATGTGTATAGTGTACATATCCACTGCTACGGCGATAACCACTTCTATAGTCCGTATTAACCAGTCGCGAACGTAGGCGCAGACTCCAATAGAAAATACATTTGTAGTTGCTTTTTTTAACGTTGAAAGATGCATTAATGTATACTACCCATACATGTTATAATGGTTATGTAAGACAAACCGGCCAGATACGCCAGTACTAGGCACTCAAACACGACGTCCCGACGGCTGCCTGCTCAGACAGACCACAGCAACTATGGGGTTGCTTTTATTGTCTACTCTGATGTGAGAGAAGTATCATATTTATTTTACAATTAATAAAAAAAATAACAAAAAAGTCAAATATATTTTTTTTTAATTTTATGAATACTAACGCGGGCACAAGAATGGGTTAGATTTTCTGGGAGACACAAGGGTAGGTTGCGACGCCACCGTGACGCCGCGCCCGCGCCGCGCCGACACCTCCGACGCGCTCTCCGTGACAGGCAACGTCACTGACAGATAAAATATAATAAACATCAAACAAATCCACGCCCTAAAATAGATTAAAATTAAAATAGTTTAATAAACCTAATGAATAAGTAGTGCATTATTGAACTAGCGACTCATACTCGCTTCGCTTCGAATTCGTCCGTAGACAAAAGCAAATCTATCCCACCGGAACCGTACATTTTTTCGGGGTGATATATAACCTATAGTCTTCCTCTATAAACGGACTATCTAATGCCAAAAAATTTTTCAAATCGGATTAGTAGTTCTTAAGATTAACGCGTTCAAACAAACACACTAAAAAAAAACAAACAAACCCTGCCTCTTTATAATATTAGTATAGACACAGAACATATAATACTATACTAGTACTATAGATATAAATTTATTATTCATATATTTTTATCACGATTTTTTTCACAACTTTCAATGCAATATAATTTGTTAAAGTTAACATCAATACAGAATTTAAGAAACGATCATAAATGCTGTTCAATTCCAAAATTGGCATGCATTAATCACATGCCGATTGCCCAGCACAGATTTTACCTTTGGGATCGCCACATTTTTGTAATATTTCATCGGCTTCGGCCATCAGAAGCTGATCAGCAGCAGACAAGTCAGGAGGTCTGCGGAAAAATATTATTTAGCAGCGACAGACGTTCTTCGTACATGTTTTCATAATATCCTGAAAGCCTTGATGTAGGTACTGGAATGTTTGATGTATCGAGATAAATAGTATTCGGCGATTGTCACTCGCAAGGTCAAGGGAATTCACGTGATTAATTGAATTGATAAATTATAAGTCGAAAAGTAATATAAGTCACCATTTATCCCGTCGTATCAAAAGGCTCCTGTCTAATACTAATCTTTGGCAACAAACTACTAGGGAGAGAAGCACAAAGTAAAAATACTACATATATTAACTAACGACTGAACCACGTTTCGCTTCGGATTCGTCCCTAGACAAAAACAAACCTATCCCACGGGAACCGTACATTTTTCTGGTACAAAAAGTAACCTATGTGCTACTCCAGACTATAATCTATCTCTGTGCCAAATTTCATCCAGATTCATTTAGCCGTTCTGGCGTGAAATAATAACAATCATTCATACAGCCATCCTTACAAACTTTCACATTTATAATAGTACCTGGACGACCGAGCTTCGCTCGGAGTTCTTTTTTGTTATATCGAATTTTTAGATAAAAAAAAAACTAAAAACTTGAATAAATACAAAAACAAAAGTGAAATAACTTTGTATTCCAACTGGGATTCCAACCCGGACATATGTGTTGTCTAACTTACGCGTTGACCGCTTGACCACGATGCTTACAACCAAGTGTAAGAAATAACCGACCATATTCTGCGTGGAATAATGCAAAAAGAAAACTGCATGAAAACTCGAAAACACGCGTTTTCCCAGACATGAGACTAATCTAGATCGATTTTTCGCCCCCGAAAGCCCCGACATACCAAATTTCAGCGAAATCGTTAGAGACGTTTCCGAGATCGCTGGTAGATATAAATAAATAAAGATACAAAATATACAAGAATTGCTCGTTTAAATATATAAGATTATAGGGATTAACTTAGATTTAAGTTAAATTCAGAATAGACATAGCTTATAGGTATCCTAAATTAGCTCTTAGGCTACTTTTAATTGAAGTACTTATAACTACGTGAGCGAAGCCGCGAACAAAATATAGTTACTTTTTTCATATATTACCTGAATCCCACATGGATTGAGCGAGAAGTGCTCGCGGATATGCTCCTAGCCACGCTGGAACGCACTCTTGTGGAGGATCTTTCACCTAAAAAAGTTATTATTGTTTGTATCCTGTAGCAAGCTTTATATATATAATACATTTTTAAAATCTTACAAAATAAAAGAGAAAGAGGCTCAATCGAAGCAAAATCAACAATTTTTGTGTTTAGAAAGTGCGTTTTTTTGAAAGAGGCTGGGCATGTGTGATGTGTCAGATATCAATAGAACATTTTGTGATATGAATAAAAAACTATTTTTTTCTTACTTGCTAAATAAAGCGTAGTCAAGTGTAGTGTTGGAGGACTAATGGAATGAATGAAATGGACAAAACCGCAGCCAGTAGCTAGATTTAAGACAAATAGCAGTACAATATTCACGATATGTGTATAATTATATACCTAAATAATACCTCATATAATAAAATATTACCTCTTATTACTTTAGCGCTTGTACTGACGTGATGAGACTCTTCTTGTGATCCAACCTAGCAAAAATATCAACATAAATACCATTAATAATCTCGCAATTAACTAGAAATAATATAAATGTGACTAAAAAATGAAATCTATACAGATAAATAAAATTGAAGTGTCTATTTGTAATTTCAAACAACTTTATACTAAATGCATATGGAATTATATACGATACTCATAAGAAAAACACAATTTTTAATTTTTTTGTCTGTCTTTGTTTGTTCCGGCTAATCTCCGAAATGGTTGGACCAATTTTAACAGGACTTTCACTGGCAGATAGCTGATATTATAAGGAGTAACTTAGGCTACTTTTATTTTAGAAAATGAATTAGGGTTTCGCTCAAAAAAATTAAAACCTCGCACCCGAGCGAAGCGAGGATAAATCGCTAGTATAAAAAATAAAAGACCAAAGAGTAGTTATAAAAAATATTGACTTTTAGATAAAATATAAATATGGTCCTATTTATATACCTACTTTTTTAATCTATGCTGCAAAATAATTTTATCTAAACTAAAATTATTTTGCAGCGTTTGTAGCTCAAATCTCTGTATTGATTTGATTGGTACAAATATAAGCAGGTACCTAAGAAATACATGTTTGAAATATTAAGTTTTTAAAAGTTTGTCTCCATAAGATTAAGTGTTTACATTTACAAAACGATAAACTTTATAATTATGTTTTTTTTTATTTATAGGTATATTTTTTTCTTTACAATTATAGTGATTAATAAATTTTTGACATACTGCAAATGTTGAAGGTTCCATCATTTCCGATGCGGCTTCCAGTCCGACACATATTGGGCAAAATGCATAATTAAGAAATATTTTACATAATAACTCGATATCTTCTTCGGCCTGAATTTCCAAAGCCTGAAAAAAGTATGATTTAAATCTATACAATTAATAGAATAAAATTACTGTTACAAAATTTACAAAAAATAAAGCTTACCATGAAAATAGAATCTAAAGTGCAAAGGTTTCTTGAAGTCAAAGGATATTTATCGATGAGTTTCAACAATCGGTCTTCTATCAAAAATCCAGTGTTGTCCGCAACCAGTTGAAGAATATGACGAATCTTGAAAATAAATCATCTTATAGGTAATATTTTAAATATTCAATGCAATGAAAACTATTTTTATAATATAAACTATATTTTAATGTATTTAACCAACAATTCAATGAAAATTACCAGTTTGTCCTTAGCTTCTTTAGCAGCAATATTTTTGGGATCAATTAAATCTTTACACTGCAACGTATAGTCAGAAGTGGGTACTTTCGATTCTGTAAGAGAAATTAATACAAATATTTTTTTGCATTTTCAGACATCCTTTCACGTTTTTAAAAAAAAGTAGTTAATATAAAAAAATACATTGTAGATTGGTGGAGAACCGAAATTCACTCTTCATCCTGTCAATTATCTCTGTAAAACAAATTTAAAAAATAATTGCTATGATAATATATAAATATATATCTTGCTGTGCCACAAAGGGTATTATTATAGTAGGTACGGTGTCTGCATGCGCTGACCGATGCACTCACTATTCTTTTGCATTTAATAGTCCGGCGAAACAGCTGCTACTCGACCAAAAAGAAAAGGCCAAATACCGACGATGGCTTTTTCCAACTTTGGAATGCTATTGAAAATTTCATTAGCATGCACATTTCATGTCAATCCAGAAACGGCTAAACGAATTTGGATGAAATTTAGTACACATATAGATAGGCTATGAGCTGGAGTAATACATAGGCTTCTGTTAGGCATCTAAGGACGCGAGCAAAGCGAGGGTACGTCGCTGGTTATACCATATTTAGAAAGCGGGTTGGTGGGCGGCGGCGGGGGCGGCGGCGGCGGTGGCTCGGCCAGGATGTGCGCGTGCAGGGCTACCTCCGAATACCGCACCTGCTGGGAGAGCTCACCGCAACGCGCCGCGGACATGCGCCACACCTACACGAATCAAAATATTCAAAGTTTTGATATAAAAAAAAACTTATTTAACCGGTTGTTAACCTTAAGATACCTAAGATTTATTCATAAGCATTTAATGAAAATGTAATATATGTGTTCGAATATAGAACACTTCAATATTTTGATAGTTGTCAATATTGATTTAGTAATAAAAAGGGATTTGAAAGCAAATGTATTATTACTAATAATTATCCAAATATTACATTGGCGACGAGAAATATCGAATTCACGAGGATTGGTTTATTATGTTTAGCATAATTTGGTGACTAAACAAAGAATAAATAATGGCAGAACGTAATATCGTTTCAACGTTTGGTGGTATTGTTATTTTTGACCATCATACCCAAGATTGGAGCATTTTTAGAAGTCGATTCATACAATATTGTGTAGCTAATAATGTACATGATGAGACTGACCAAACTGGTGTGAGACGACGGGCCCTTTTGCTGACATCTCTAGCTGAGAATACCTACCGCGTCGTGAAAGATTTAGTTTTTCCTGATGATTTGGATGTAATTCCTTTCAAGCAGCTAATAAAAAAATTAAATAATCATTTTTCTGCTAAGAAATGTACCTTTGCCGAACGATACACGTTTTATAAGGCGGAACAACATCCAGGTGAGGATCTAGTAGAATGGGCAGCACGGGTGCGTAGATTGTCGCAATTCTGTGGTTTTAAACTTGAATTGGAAAATGCTTTACGTGACAGGTTTGTATTAGGACTAGAAAATATAAAAGAGAAAGAAAAATTATTTGCTGAAAGCATAGAACAGTTAACTTTTGATAAGGCATTAGAGCTAGCCCAAAGCGTGCGATGCGCACGTCATGCAATACAATCTACCCAACGTCTTGATCGAGATCAACCCATGATGCAAAGTCAGCCAGTTTTCGCTTTGCAACGACGGCAAGCGAGAAACAGTGATAATAGTGCTGCTACCCAACGGCATTGTGATGTGTGTGGTTATAAAAATCATACTAAAGAAAATTGTAGATTCATAAATTACACATGTCAAAATTGTAATAAGAAAGGACATTTAAAGAAAATGTGTCAAATAAAAATTAATAGAAATAACTTTTTAGGTACTAATGACGATAGAGATGGAGTTAATAATTTTAATTTATTTAATTTACAGAAATGTATAAAAGATGAGCCAATTACATGCCATATATGGGTAAGCAACATAAAAGTATTGTGTGAAATTGATTGCGGTAGTTCTGTGTCTATTTTACCAACCGCAATATATAATGAATTGTTTAAAAATAGTAATAATTATTGTTATCGTTTGCAAATGTGTAATGAAATATTTAATTTTTATACGGGGATGAAAATATCTCCAATAGGGTTTGTAGTGTTGCCTGAGGTAACATATGAAGGCCGTACTAATCCACTAAAGTTTTATGTTTTAACGTCTAATGAAAAGCGCTTGCCACTTTTAGGTCGTGATTTTATGAGATTATTCGATCTTCATCTTTGTAATCATGACTGCAAAAAGAAGGATATAAATAGCATTGAAAATAATTTATTAAATAGTAAATATGCTTTGTTATTTAGTAAAGAATTAGGTAGATTTAACAAATATAAGGTAACTTTAAAAATAAAGCCTGAGGCGGAATTGAAATTTTTTAAAGCTCGGCCAGTTCCTTTAGCATTGAAACCTAAAATAGACAAGGAATTAGATAATTTACTTGAATTAGGTATTATTGAGAAAGTAGACCATTCGGATATAGCTACCCCCATTGTTCCGGTATTACGGCCAGATGGCAATGTTAGAATTTGCGGTGATTTTTCAGTCACATTAAATAAAGTAATATATTTAGATAACTTTACAATACCACGTATTGAAGATTTATTCGCTAAACTTCACGGCGGTGTAGAGTTTAGTAAGTTAGACCTCTCAAGAGCTTATTTACAACTTGAATTAGATGAATCGAAAAGGTTTACTTGTATTAATACCCACAGAGGTTTGTATTGTTATAATAGACTAGTTTTTGGTTTGGCAAACGCCCCATTTATTTTTCAACGTACAATGGAACAATTATTAGGTGATATTGATGGCGTTTGTATTTATTTAGATGATATTTTAATTACAGCTGCATCGAGAGAGACTCATTTAGAACGCTTAGAATTAGTTTTAGATAGATTGCAAGAAGCAGGTTTAAGATTAAAACCAGAGAAATGTGAATTTTTCAAGAGTTCAATAGAGTATCTTGGTTATGTTATAGATAAAGATGGATTGCACAAATCAAAAACTAAAGTCGAGGCTATATTAAAATGTGAGGCTCCAAAAAATGTTAATGAGTTAAAATCGTTTTTAGGTCTAGTCAATTATTATCGATGTTTTGTACCAAATACTTCTTCTGTGCTTTTCCCTCTTAACTCACTGCTAAAGAAAGGCGTACGATGGGTTTGGGGTAGAGATCAAAATGAAGCTTTTAATAAAATTAAACATGAATTAGCCTCAGAACGCGTGTTAGCTCATTATAATCCTAAATTCACTACCATAGTGACTTGTGACGCAAGTCCGACTGGTCTAGGCGCAGTGCTATCACAGTGTCAACCAAATGGTTCTGAGCGGGTTATAGCATATGCTTCACGTTCTCTGTCTAAAGCTGAGATTAATTATGCTCAAATTCAGAAGGAAGCAACTTCAATTGTATTTGCAGTTAAAAAAATTAACCATTATTTATACGGGCGTTCGGTGCCGTTTGTATTACGTACGGACCATAAACCTCTTTTAGCTATTCTTGGAAATAAAAAAGGTGTTCCAATTTTAGCAGCAAACCGATTACAAAGATATGCTCTATTTTTGTCGGCGTATAATTTTAATATAGAATATGTTAAGAGCGAAGATAATATTGCTGATTTTTTGTCGCGTGCTACGATTACGGATAGGCCAGATGAATCTGACGGTATTGATCATTCTTTATATATAGATTTTATTGGTGAAGTTGTTTTACCTCCCATTGCTGTTAATGATATTAGAAATGAAACTAAGCAGGATGTGGTTTTACAAAAAGTGATTAAAATGATCAATGAAGGATGGCCTCGTAAGGTATTAGACCCCAGTTTAAAGCCTTTCTTTTTGTGTAGAAATGAACTTTCATTTGAAAATGGATGTATATTACGCGGATATAAAGTAGTAATTCCTACAAGCTTGCGACAGAAACTTTTAGACGAACTACATAGATCACACTTTGGTATAGTTAAAACAAAGTCAGAAGCAAGATCGCGTATGTGGTGGCCAAATATTGACAGAAATATTGAAGAAAATATTGGTTCTTGTAGTGTTTGCAACTCGCATAGAAGTAACCCTCCACATGCGCCACTTGCATCTTGGCCTTATCCTAAAGGTCCTTGGGAACGTGTTCATTTAGATGTATTCTTATTTAATGGAAAACAATTTTTAATCGCAGTTGATGCATTTTCTAAATGGTTGGAATGTTTTTATATGAAAAAGATTGATACTGAGTCAGTTATTAGTAATATAAGTGAAATGTTTAGCAGATTTGGATTAGTACGGACTTTAGTAACTGATAATGCTACGAATTTTTGTTCTAATGATTTCGAGGGTTTTTGTCGATTAAATGGTATTGAACATTTAACTAGTCCTCCTTACCACCCCCAGTCAAATGGACAAGCGGAGGTTTGCGTCAAAACAATTAAGAGCGGTTTAAAGGCCATGGTAACAAATGATATGAGTTTAAGTAACTTAATGATTAAAATGCATAAATTTTTATTCGATTATAGGAATTCTAGAAATTTAACAACTGGATTTTCGCCTGCTCAATTAATGTTTGGACGACCTCTACGTTGTCGACTGGATTTAATTCGTGATTGTACAAAACTACCTGTTTGTTTTCCCACGTCATCTGTAGCTAGAGATAATGCTAGTAATGCTCAGATATATCAAAGTAAGCAATTTAAAGGTAAAAGAAATGTAAAATTTATAGTTGGTGATAAGGTGCTTGTAAAACATTATTATTCTATTGGCAATAAGCAATATAGCACATGGAAAGTAGGTATTATTAATAGTTGTATCGGTTCTCGTTTGTTTAAAGTGTTCATACCGGACTTAAATCTTTTTACAAAAAAGCATGTCGATCAATTATGGATGTATAAAGGAAGTTCATCATCGGATAACGATATAAGTTCCATTGGAGATTACGTAAATGAAAATGATATTTTAGAAACGAAAGATACCGCGTCCTGTTCCACAAATAAAGAGGTCGAGGATGAGAAGGTGACACTAGACTTAAATAATGAAATTTCCGATGATGAATTTTTTGACGTAGATCCACCTGATGTGCATGAACCAGTCGGTAATATGCAATCACAGGTTGATCGACGTTATCCAATTAGAACAAGTAGAAAAACCATAAATTATAAGGAGTAGCCTTATTTAATTATTTATATACCTTAATTAGGGTTGGAGGAATGTAATATATGTGTTCGAATATAGAACACTTCAATATTTTGATAGTTGTCAATATTGATTTAGTAATAAAAAGGGATTTGAAAGCAAATGTATTATTACTAATAATTATCCAAATATTACAGAAATATTGGTCAAGTAGTTTTTTTCATGAATTAAGATGAAAATTTTAAAAACTTAAATATTATAAGTTATTTCTTTTAATTGCAAAGTAACATCGTGAATAAAAAATTGATCACTTGAAAGCATGGCGTGATTCTATCACGGTTCCATTTTTTCGTTAAAGCTCGGAACGCTACAAAATATGCTAAACTTTTGGGAATGAAACAGGGCAAATGTTTCCTATTTTTTAACCGACTTCCAAAAAAGGAGGAGGTTCTCAATTCGACCGTATATATATATTATTATTTTTTATGTTTGTTCGCGGATTTTTTCGTCGTTTGTGAACCGATTTTGATAATTCTTTTTTTGTTGGAAAGGAGATATCCCATAATAAGGAAACCAGGATCTGATGATGGGATCCCAGAGAAATCGAGGGGAACTTTCGAAAATTGTAGCGGCGACTAGTGCGTTTGATAACATTTTCATTAGGTATTTTAAAGCACTACTATTAAATGAAGGTCTGGAGTCGTCTGATCCATCATCAGATCGACTCCAGATAAAGATAGTCCAAAAGATAGTCGAGGGAACTCCTCAACGATTTACAGCAATTACCTGGTGTTTGGGCTTGATTAATTTGTATTGATGATACGTCTACACTAAAAATGGAAATATAAAAACTTAAAAAAAAAAAAAAAAAAAAATAAACGGGGGTTTTCATTTAGAATAGATACTTAATCAGATTTTTTCAAAGTCGGTGCCAGCCAATACAAATCAAAGCACACCGACTTCGAAAATATCTGATTAAGTATCTATTCTAAATGAAAACCCCCGTTTAGTTATTTTTTTACTTTTCAGTGCCTGGAAGTCGTTTTTTTTTTTTTTTTAAGTTTTTTAATATTCCCACGATACTGATTTTTCAGCTACTACTTAAGGGCAATCCCCTCCCAAAACGCGTTTTACGGCGATATTTAGAAGCAATTGTGTCAGTATTTAATAAATGTAAAAAAATAAAAAATAAAATTATATCTATCTTCAACATTTTGCGGTCATATTACACGAATAATATAGTTTTTTAGGTCACCACTACTAAAAAAATAAAATGCTAAAGTATTGCTGTAATGATGATTTTTTTTTTCATATTCTTTGCATTTATGTACACATGAATTTACAACTCATATAAAAGTATGGTTAATATCATTTGATAGATCATTTTAAAATTGATATTATACACGTTTATTGTTTTTTTTTAAAAGATCAACTTCAATTCTGTTTTGGACCAATATTCAGAAATTATAAGGGCGGTCCCTCACAGAGAGCATTCGCCTGTAATGTTACAGTTCAGATTCGATCATTAAGTAAGTGAGTGAGAAGAACCGAGCATTACTATGCGCAACATTAGGTACACTTAATGATACAATTTGTAACATCGTGATACAATGTGTAACGTATCTATACTTGTTTGATTGTTTGTTCGTTCCTTTTGCTTTTTTTACGTAAATAACATGACCGAATCAATATTACCGCGCTCAATATGACCGCCTCGTCCGTCACTGTAAAAACAACTGACTTGACTACAGGTGAATACTCAAAATCGAATCTCAACTGTAACGTTGAACACACGAATGCTCGTCAGTCAGTAAGGCAGTACTGTAACGTAATGCTCAATATCGAATCTAGATTGTTACATTATAGGTGAATGCTCGTCAGTCAGTAAGGCAGTACTGTAACGTAATACTCAATATCGAATCTAGATTGTTACATTACAGGTGACTGCTCGTCAGTCAGTAAGGCAGTACTGTAACATAATGCTCAATATCGAATCTAGATTGTTACATTACAGGTGACTGCTCGTCAGTCATTAAGGCAGTACTGTAACGTAATGCTCAATATCGAATCTAGATTGTTACATTACAGGTGACTGCTCGTCAGTCAGTAAGGCAGTACTGTAACGTAATGCTCAATATCGAATCTAGATTGTTACATTACAGGTGACTGCTCGTCAGTCAGTAAGGCAGTACTGTAACGTAATGCTCAATATCGAATCTAGATTGTTACATTACAGGTGACTGCTCGTCAGTCAGTAAGGCAGTACTGTAACGTAATGCTCAATATCGAATCTAGATTGTTACATTACAGGTGACTGCTCGTCAGTCAGTAAGGCAGTACTGTAACGTAATGCTCAATATCGAATCTAGATTGTTACATTACAGGTGACTGCTCGTCAGTCAGTAAGGCAGTACTGTAACGTAATGCTCAATATCGAATCTAGATTGTTACATTACAGGTGACTGCTCGTCAGTCAGTAAGGCAGTACTGTAACGTAATGCTCAATATCGAATCTAGATTGTTACATTACAGGTGACTGCTCGTCAGTCAGTAAGGCAGTACTGTAACGTAATGCTCAATATCGAATCTAGATTGTTACATTACAGGTGACTGCTCGTCAGTCAGTAAGGCAGTACTGTAACGTAATGCTCAATATCGAATCTAGATTGTTACATTACAGGTGACTGCTCGTCAGTCAGTAAGGCAGTACTGTAACGTAATGCTCAATATCGAATCTAGATTGTTACATTACAGGTGACTGCTCATCAGTCAGTAAGGCAGTACTGTAACGTAATGCTCAATATCGAATCTAGATTGTTACATTACAGGTGACTGCTCGTCAGTCAGTAAGGCAGTACTGTAACGTAATGCTCAATATCGAATCTAGATTGTTACATTACAGGTGACTGCTCGTCAGTCAGTAAGGCAGTACTGTAACGTAATGCTCAATATCGAATCTAGATTGTTACATTACAGGTGACTGCTCGTCAGTCAGTAAGGCAGTACTGTAACGTAATGCTCAATATCGAATCTAGATTGTTACATTACAGGTGACTGCTCGTCAGTCAGTAAGGCAGTACTGTAACGTAATGCTCAATATCGAATCTAGATTGTTACATTATAGGTGAATGCTCGTCAGTCAGGGAGGCAATTCTGTAACGAAATGCGCAATATCGAATCTTAAACTGTTATATTACAGGCGAATGCTCTCGGTGAGGGACAGCCTTTAGAAAATTTTCGAGTGAGATACTGCGCGGGGGCCGGGTGGCAGTCGGCAGCCGCCTTTCGTACGGGGTATCTGCGTCGTTCGCGTACGCCTCCGGCTGTTACGACATTTTGCTTATGAAAAAAGAATGCTTGTAAACTTTAGTACAATATGTAATAGAAGTGACATACACAATAAATAATTTTATATAATAAATAAATTAAATATTATACATATACAATGCATAATATTATATAATAAAAAATAATATTATATAATAGGTAGAAGCAGCCACTTTTAATAACTTGTGACTCAATTTTTCATTGGCATTAAATAACAGTAATGTTCAAAGAATGCCTGGTCAGCACCGGCATTACTGTAATTTGGCTATTTTTCGTTGCATAAAAATATTATAACTATCTATAGTTTTATTTAATTTTTCTATCTCAAAATTCTATAATAGAGTGCATTCTCTAATGACAAATATTGTTAGAACATAAATATTATGTCATTTTGTGTGATTGACGTGATCTAGCCGAGGTACTAAATAAATAAATAAAATGATAATAAAATATTTCTGTTTAGGTTCACCGGTTAATATTACACTACCGCCTCTATAAATTCTATGGTCTGTGTTTTATGACATGTGAAATATTGTTTTAACTGTTATTCCATAGATGTCACTAGTATGTATTACGATCTTTTCTAGAGGTGAGGTGGGGAAGGAAGGAGCCGAATGTTGAAGATCGTTTGCTCAGGGGATGGCCTTAATACAGAGAAAATTCATAATTTACAATAAAAATATTTCTGAAGCATACTTAAGGGTAATAACGCAAAAAACATCCTTATAACACAAACCTGACTGAATTTATAATTGTTCACATGTGAAAAATGTTTGCATTTCTTTTCTAGATCAGCCATAGCCTGCATTAGTTTCACTATCTCTGCGTCCGCTTTGATCTCCTCGATGGCGCCATCTTCCGCCGCTTTACGAATTTTGGCTCGAAGAGTGTTAGCTATATCCGACATTTTATTTAGCTTTCGCTTTTGTTGTGATCTCACGAAAACGTTTTCCTCTTCTCTTTTTTTTAACACCTTAATTTATTAAAAAGAAAATATACGGTATATTAAACAAAAACTTATAAACCTATACAGAATTTAGTTAATCGTACTAGGTGTTCAACAACACTCGTATTACAAAACGTAGGTATTACTTACAAATTGCAACTGTAGGTACATATTTCATTTTTTTCCCTTATTATTCAATGTTAATTAAACTATCACTTACATTTAATTTATGAATCTTAGTATATAAGTTTGCAGGCAAATTCAATAGAATCAATATAGCTTGCGTAGCTAATTTTCATTGTTTTGTTTCATAAAGTATTTATTGTTTACAAACCTGATAATTGTATCCAATTTTTTCCGTATTAATTATACAAGTCGCTTTTAATTTTTCCAATTCCTTTTGCAATTCTTGAATTAATGTTTCCAGTTCTATTTTGGCTTCGCGATACTTGGTGTGATGGTCCCACATGACAGATTCCATTTCCTCTTTATGTTCTTCGAGCTATTAAGTATTTCTATTAATTTGAAAATTAAAATAGTATAATAGTATACAATTAATAATTTTGCCGTTTAACATTCCACCACTGGTATCGTCCCGCGAGCTTATTACCACTACTCAATATTATCGCAGGGATTGTATACTACTCAATTTAATACAGGTTTATATTTAACTTCTTTCAAATGTCTGTCTGTTCATACGATTTAAATTTATAATTGATTTTTCGATCACTTAATGGCTGCGATTCATTTAAGATGAATAACATAATATTTATGTACGTATAACTTCGGTGACAATGCGATAATATAGTGCCTTAGAAACGATCTAACGCTGTAGACGAAAGGCAAAGCCATAGAAAAATCTCAACTACACAATTTGTTTATTATAAAAGCTTATTAATAAAAAATATTACTATTATTATAAAATAACAGGAATAATTATAATTATTATAATCTGCACCTGCTCGAATTTGTATTCCATATGTGCGACTTCCTCTCGGTCGCGCTGTTTGTACAGCGCCTCCCATCGCTTATTGTTATGATCTACCATTACTTCGCGCTCGATATTGATGGCTTGTTCTATGAGATATAATTGTTTTTCATAAGCCCTTTGCATTATTGTTATTTGTTTTTCGATCCTATCTGAGAGTTCTTTAATATCTTTATCCTGGAACATTTATGTATGTGGAACTATAAAAGAATCAATTAGTAGGAATTTGCGTTGGGAATAAGAGAGTACGTGATTTTATAGATACATAAATATTCGATGATGAACTGATATATGTAAGTACGACAATCACGTAACAATAATAAATTAAAAATTAAATTAAAAAAGTATTTATTGCCATAAAAAAAACAGAGTTAAATAAAGTAAACAATTAGTAGAAGCTTAAAGTAAATTATGGCAAAGGGTAATAACTCAGCTGATGCCGCTAAGACCGAAATCTCAAACAGCGCTGATTTTCAGTTACACCCAGCTCCCTAGGGTGGTGAGCGGGAGCAAGGTAAGAGGACTATTCCTCTAATTAACCTAAAATTAATTAAAAATTATTATTATTAATAATAAAATTAATTAATTAAAAATTATTATTATTAATTTTTAATTAATTAAATTAATTAAAAATTAATAATAATAATGTTCTTTTAACTGATTTCGATCACAACAGCATATCTCACTGAGGCTAGCCAATTGCGGAGGGCAAATTATTGTACAGGTTGTTACTTAGATTTTTTTAACAAGAAAACTCAATAACTGACCATGGCCGGACCCGGGAATCGAACCCAGGACCTTCGGATCTTCAACCAATGCAACATAATATCATGACAAAAAGTACGTCAAACCTGTTTTTCTAAATCTTCATAATATGCA
Source organism: Argynnis bischoffii washingtonia (assembly GCA_033884665.1). NCBI lineage: Eukaryota > Metazoa > Arthropoda > Insecta > Lepidoptera > Nymphalidae > Argynnis > Argynnis bischoffii. Next base: position 7,728,361 of record CM066624.1, on the reverse strand, counting down.
TTGTCCATTCTGTTCAAGTCTTGTTTTAATTCATTGATTAGATTATCCTTTTGTTTCAATAAATCTTGGCATTTAATTCTTTGTTCATTGATTTCTGCGTCTATGTCTAAGGGATCCTTTAGTACTAACATCGCGTCCCAATTCGAAGTTATAGCATCGTATTGTAATTGTGCTTCAGCTGCTTCTGCCTCTATTTTAACCATTGAATCTAAGAGTATGAGACGTATGTAAATATTATTATAATTAAAATAAAATATAATAAATTATTATAACATACTGAAATATATTTTAATATAATTATCTTGACTTTGAATATCGTTGTGTGTTATAACCTTAAAACCCAAAATTTTATAAATGTAATTGTATTCAGCCCCTCTATGTTCAGCCCTTTTTACAGTCCCGCTGCTGGGTACAAGCCTCCCTTCAGTACGAGGGGGACCAGGCCATATAGTCCACCACGCTGGACAAATGCGGCCTGCGGGTTGGCAGATTTCACATGACTTTTGAAAACATGCTAGGTTCTCTCAGACATGTAGTTTCCTCACGATGTTTTCATTCACCGTATGACATTTCACATCTGGTAATCATGTTGGAAATGCACATGAAATATCACAGGTGCGAGACCCAGGATTTGAACCCGGTTTAACCGGTTTCCCAAACGAGTTATTTAAAAAAAAACTTTTTCTTCAAACCCATAATAAAATTTTAATTATTATAACCTTTCATTTTATCAGAGAATAGTGATCGGCGAATAACTTCTCGCTCGTCTGTAGTGACTTTAACATTTGTTACTTTAGCAGCTCCATCTAATGCTAAGCGCTGCAATTCTTCAGCGGCAGCACATGTCGCCTGCTCTATAGGCCCTGGCACTTCCTCCTTGAAAACGTCTTCAGAAGGTTGATCAGCCCTGAATCAATTAAATGTTCTTATTATTTTTTGGTTTCCAATTTTCATTACTTTATTAGGTTTCCCAATTTCAGATTAATGCAAGCTAAAGCATACTTTAATCTATGAGAAAAGACCTTCTTCCCTGTTGAAAAACTCCGATAGGATCCCATCAAAAGCGACGAAAGCCACATAGAAACCAATAAATATTTATTGATTGGATAAATATTTAACAGGGTTCATCGTGCCTTAAAACTTGTAAATTACGTTGTATGTTTGTTTTATATGATAAGATAAATTAATAACCTAATGAGAAAGTAAATGGCTGGTAGCTAATTTTAAATGTTTATTTCGGTTTTACATTAAAACTATTCAGATTATTTTTTAAATCTGTTTGTTATGCAGGGTTATGTTTATTTTCACGAAGTTTGATTTCACGAAATACTTGTCTTAAATAAAAACGGAAAATATGACGATTTTTTTATAGAAAAATATATTTTAAATATTATTTTATAGCTATTGTTCTCTTGCTACCCACCTAAGATATTTATTTAAATTAGAAACGTCTAATATATTTTTATGCTTTATTTTCGATTTAGCATCATATTTGATATTTATTCGCTTTTATAAAGTGCACTAGAAAAATAATTTAACAACCACCTCCTCAGTGCCTCCTGGCGGCGTTTAATTCGTAATGCCCTAGCCGCTTTCCGTTCCTCAGGATCTTGAGATGAAACCTGCGGCTCCTTTGGTGCAAGAACATCTTCCTCTTCATCATCATATCCACTGAATATTCCAGCCATTATGTAAAATACAGTACAAAATCGTATTTACTAAAACTTTCAAGTTCACTTCGTGAACGTTTCGGAATCTATCAATCATAGTATAAAAATTGATCAAACAGACAGCTCACAAGTTTACGTTACCATGACAACTAACCATTTAGTTTAGATTGCTCGTGTCTCAAACAGATTTAATTTTTTTTATTACTTACGTTTTAACGTTTAGTATGGATTTTTCAGAGATTAAATATTTTTAGGCAGTAATAAGTATCCTATATGTTGACCTGGATAATCAGCTACCAACATACCAAACATCAAAATCCCTCTAGTAATTTTTCCGTTTTAATGTTCAGATTCGGCTTCGTTACAATTTTATTATATGTATACATATGAAATGTTAGACGGTCTATGATGGCCTTTTTGTAAGATTACTAGGATTTATGTATATCCATATAAAAATATTTAATAAAAAATATGTTTCACTTGGCACACAATAATTATAAAATGCCACATTGACTATGTAACAATTTGAGTCTCCTGTCACCCGAGTTTTCGAGAATATGTCGCCGTGTAACACAAATTGCTGAAATTAGAACATAGCTGCGATTTGTGCTCCTTAAAATAAGCAGAACAAACTTGAAATAAAAAGCCACACTATCGGCAGCAAAGTATTTCTTAATGATACTGAATAAACTTTGCTGTTTAGATATATCCCAATACTTCAAAAACTCAACATAACCTCTGCAAATAAATTTTTATTTCGATTGCAGTAATTTTAGGGTCTTTTCTTTTTTCTGATTTCTCATATATCATCTAGAGAACACTCTCATACAAATGTTAAGGATAGACTGACTAACAGCGTAGTGTTGAGTAAGCAAGTAAAGAGATAAATTAAAACAAAAAAATGTGTTTATAAACATTTATTTTTACTTAAGTTTACTTTGCTTTGCTGTTAAGGATGATACCATCGTATTTCTGTTGGAACCACTTCATGGCATCTTCCTTTGTCAAACGGTGTGGGAATCCAACCTTGCCAGTCTTGCGTCTCCTGTGGGCTACATTGAAACCTAAGAAAAGAAAACATTCATTTCAATATATATAAATATTAATTTAAATATACCAAAGAAATAATTAAAAATCTATAAGATTAGAGAACCTAACATCACCCTATAACTTTTAGGATCAAAGCACTTATACAATAGCCATGGAAAAAGGTTATATATTGTGATTTATGAAATATAAAAATATATATACATTCATAATATCCATTTAAATGTAGTTACATTTAAAATACCATTTACTGTTTAATACTACTTCAAAGATAGTTTCATATTCATATTTTTATATTGTACCTTAACTTTATAGAAAAAAAATAATATAATTATTTTCCTGTTGAGTTAAGTTTATTTTAGCACACAAATTACAGAGTGAAAATAAACTACTTTCACTCCTGAACAAATGTGCATAGGAATGGCATACTAGTAATAGTTCAAATCAATTTTCTTATTTATGATTTTTAAGCATGCCAGTTTTGCACATTATTATTTCACTGATGTCACTAAAAATATTGAATATTAAACATATGTCCTTGTTACATATTTTGTGTGGGTAAATTTAAAAAATGAACTTAGTTTTTGCGCCCACAATGCGAGGCTTGTCGAACAATAACACAGTGCATATTTAACTATGAAGCATTTCACTTGTCCCTCACCCTTGCTTTGTAAAGATAAAAACAAATCTATCCGACAGGAACCATACATTTTTCCAGGATTTTTAGCTATGGGCTATTCCAGACTATAATCTATCTCTGTGCCAAATTTCATCCATTCATCCATTTCATCAGCCGTTTTGGTGTTTGAGTAACAAATATCCATCCAAACTTTTGCATTTGTAAAATATTAATGGGTTTTATAATCAAAATATCATAATCACTTTCAGTAGTGCCAATCAGATACATCATCACCGATTTTGTTTTTTAATTATTTTCTATGTTCTTTTACAAAATATAAATGACAGTTTCTTACCTGGCCTTCCAAGTACGACATAGAAGTCAAGACCATAGATACCAATAGAAGGATCATATTTGATACCCAAATCAATGTGTTCTTGGATACCGAAACCAAAGTTGCCAGTAGCTGAGAAGTTGTCACGTCTCAACTCGTATTCCCTGACCTAAAAGTAAAAAAAAACAATATATAATTTTAATTATTTAAATATGGCAATATTTAACGTGACAAAAGATAGCAGAAAGTGGTTCAGAGAATGGTTATGTAAAAAGTTAAGCATAAATTAAAAAATTTATGGTCAAAGATGTTTTTTAATACTACTATAACATTGTACAATGTACATATTATTCATTACAGTAGATCTTTTCAAAAGGACCTTAGAGCTATCTTCTTTATTCGACAACATGTTTGGCTAAGTTTGTTCTAATCCTACTTGTTGTGCCAGCAGTTGCAGGTTTGAGTTCTGCTGGGGGCATTCATTTATGTGATGACCATAAATCTTTGTAATCAAGTCATGGGTGTTTATATTTATAATATGTATCTTAAGTTATATTTGTGTGTAACCCCATGGGAATGAAAGATTTTCCTGTAGTAAAAAGTATTCTAAGTGTTGACTCGAATAATAAGCTATCACTACACAAAATTTAGTGAAAATTGGTTCAGTACTTTTTGCATGAAACACGCACACACAAACAGACAAAAAATCTTATAACTATTATTTTGGGGCCTATATTTAAGACTCAATATGTTACAGTCATTGTTTAAAAAAAAAGTTACTTTTTTATTATTTATGTAATATATAAATTATAGAATCATTTTATTATGAAGTAACAAAAATGCTTTCACTCAAACTTTAGCTAGTAATATTATCAACATTTATAACTTTTATTGCCATACTGTATATACCTACTACACAAAAAATGTTATTTCTCTGAGTATTCTGAGCAGTAATATAAAAGTGCCCAAAAGTTGCAAATGGAAATATTATTTTAGCATAGATTTACAAAGAAAAAACTATAACAGTAATCTCTTGAACAAGCTATGCAATATAAAGAAAATTAAATTCTTAAAATTTACTCAAAATTAAAAAATACATGACGTAACAACAACAAACATCCATTTGTTTTTAAGATGAATTTTAATTACTCACTTTTAATCCTCTTTCAAGGATTTCCTCAGCCTTAGCCCCACGGACTGTGCAGTGGACAGCAATTTTTTCATTACGGCGGATACCAAAAGATCTGACAGTATAACGAGCCTTTGAAAATACAGGCTGTTGACCAGTTAGCTGTTCCAACACCTAACAAAACATAAATACATATTGTACAAGGTTTATTAAAGGTAAAACAATATTTTAAATTCAAAAAAGTACATTCTTAGTTTTGTTTATAAAACTATTTGGCTAGTGTAGTGTTAAATGTTATTTCTTTGAGTATTCTAAGCAGTAAAACAATAGTGCCTAGAAGTTGCAATTTGAAATAGTACTCTTGCATAAATTTACAAAGACAACACAAACGTAACTGTGGGACTTGAATAAATTTATGCCTACAACTACAAAAAAATATATCCCAGTTTATTTAATTATTTAGTATTATATAGTAATTTCAATTCAATAAATTACTGGCTTCAGACATATGTATTGAAAATAATTACATACTACAGAAGAGGTTAAGTTAATCTAAATCCTAATGACTAATAATTGAAATAAAATAATATCAATAAGTTATTCAAATTATACCTTAGCAGCACGTGTCAATCTGTCACCAGATTCACCAACACAGATGTTCAGACACAATTTCCTAATGTGCAGATTCCGCATAACATTTTTGGAATTGTCTTTCGGAATCTTTTTCTCCTTCTTATCCTTTTTAAGGGCAGGATTTGCAGGCGGTGGTACACGCTGAAAACCATAATAATAACGGTAAGCACTTAACTCGCATAGAATTTAACACAGGTTTATTTCAAGGAATCGACCGATAAGGTTAGGACCACTGTAAGATCGCAATAAAAGAAGAAAAACTTAAAATATTCCCGGATATTCGATAATGTTATTATTGGTAAGTTAAACTTTATATAAAAAGTACTTTTTATATATATATTTCACTGATTAAAATAGATAACATTCGCGGATATGTACAAAACACCTACCGCCATGATTACAAATTTTTAAAAGAAACAATACGTCAAAGTTTCTAACCACAGACTACATAAAAATCATATCATAGACATTTATATCTATTAAAAGTCTAAGGCTGGCACAGACAAATTTAGTCAGCCATGGAACAACATCCATTGGCTATGGAATCATCGTGTGCGTGATACATCATACACGAGTTATTGTGGACCTAGTTCACCCCGGATATGGCTATCTCGCACCGATTTTCTTTAGATATAATGTGGTCGGATGTATTTTTTTATCAAATACATTTATTTAAAGTGGCATGTAAACCATTATTTTTAATGTTGGGAAACTCATCGGCTAGAAAAGCTACTGGCTTTTCTTTTCTACCCAGCCGAAAGTAACCGAAGTAGATCTTCATCATGCATCCCCAACGAGCCGAGGACTCGCTCAACCTTGAGACTGCCTATTTCCGCGCACATAAAAACTTCTTTTAGCCGATTGCTCTTACGATCCAATCTACTGTTAGAGAAGTACCAGAATTAATCCGCAAGGTACACCTCTTGCCCAAAGAGTTTATATACACCATGTATTAATATCTAAATGACATGTTTACTATTATAGTTTCATAAAACTACAGTTAGTTACTATTAATGATAAAGAACAAAAAAAACGTTGTAGGTAGTGCACTTAAAACTTTTTTTTGAATAACCTCCGGTCCTATTGAATCTTATAATGAGCGATAAACTCAAAGAGTACAATGGATGAATTCGTCTTGAATAATAATCAGACATAAAACGAAATCTAATTATTTTTTTAAAATTCTTATATGATGTAGAAAAATATTTTACTATACATATTTCAAATAATTTATACAAAAAAATTGTAATAACCTCTAAAATGTTATTTTAGTATCTATCAAATTCTAAAATAACATTAATAGTTAGAGAAAGAAACATAGTGATCATTATGTAATGTTTTTGCATTTATATTATTTTATAACTGCGAACCTACCTGTGAGACATTAAAATTTTTATATTTATTCTCCATTTTTAGGGTTCTGTGCCGAAAGGGAACCCTATTACTAAGACTTTGTTGTCTGTCCGTCTGTCACCAGGTTCTATCTCATGAACCGTGATAGTTAGACAGATGAAATTTTCACAGATGATGTATTTCTGTTGCCCCTATAACAACAAATACTAAGAAACTGAATAAATTAAATATTTAAGGGCGCTCCCATACAACAAACATGATTTTTTTGCTTGTTTTTGCTCGATGTTGATAACAGCAACAGGTTCGTTCGTTCATTCGTTCGTTCGCTTAAAATATTCACAGAATATTAAGTTATATATTCACTTTAAAAATAAATAATTTAAATATAAGAAAACAAATATTTTAAGGGGGTTTCCATACAACAGACGTAATTTTTTTGCCGTTTTTATAGATACTGGTATGGAACCCTTCGTGCGCGAGTCCGACACGCACTTGGCCGGTTTTATTAAGTAATGTCTACACACAATATTTTGCTTAATTTTCCATGTTATATGAGTATATTAGATAAATATATTTGTTTTTAGGTTTTTGTAGTTTCATAACCAAATGATTAAAACGGAACCCATATAATTTCACCATGTCCGTCTGTCCGTCTATCCATATGTCACAGTTATTTTACTCAACGACTACTAAAGCTGCAATAAAATTTAGTAATATATTACGTGGACAGTCAAATTACAAGTAATAAAAAATAGGGATAGCACTCCATATACGTAATTGTAACTGAAAAAAAGTTTTAAGACCACATAGGCCTTTAAAATTTAAATAGATTTCTAGGCCATTTTTGTTTAGTTCAAGCCAATAGTTGAAAATATATTTTTCCAATGTCGTGAAATTGTGTAAAGAACTGTGATATCAAAAACAGAGCTGGTATGATGTTCGTTAAATTAAATCGTTTATATACCTCATTACTATTTTATTTTAAAACTACTGCACTCGACAATGAAGCTTAGATTTCTTAAGTAAATTAAAAAGATTAAATTTAAGGTCTATTAGAAATCCATACTAATATATCATTTTTCAATATAAAATGGTGCGGGTGACATTAGAAAAACCATTCCTTTTTACTAACGAATATTCCTATGATTTACAAACATGGTAAAATATTTCTGCTCTAACTTAAATATTATGAGTGTATGGAACTAGATCATTGATAACCTATGGTTAGCAAAAAAATTAACCTTCAATATGTATCTATTTTTAAAAACAATTAAAATATTTCATAAAAACGATACGATTTTTAATTTATGTAACGTAACATCTTAGTGATGGGATATTATTGCTACGATAAATAGACGATATTTTCATTATAAGGAAAGCAATTTTCTTATCTATTTTTTGTTTAAGTGTTACTCTTGACGCACAAAATACATCTTGAGAGACTTTAATATTTTTTAATTTGATAAACATTTTTATTGAGTAAAATATAAGTTTAACGTTAAAAATATTTTAAAATATTTTTTCCTTGAGATTTTATTCCGAAAATCTGTATCAATGAAATTGATTAAATGTTGTCACTTCTAAATTGATATGGTACTGACAGGAGTCATTCGCTGCATTCTTTAATGAAAATGGTATAATACCTAATAAGTACCCTGGCTTTCCATCTGTCATCTTTTCACGCTTACATCGCTTAACAAATTTCAATAAAATTAGGCAAGTACAGATTGCATGATGCATCATGGGAAGAGGACAATAAGACTTTCATCCTCGGCCTACTTACCATTCTAGTAAAGCCACGTAAAACAAAACAAAAGTAGTAATATTACAGTAATTAATATTAATTGATTGAAAATTTTGGTGAAATCGGTGCACACCTCTCAACACTCTTAGCGAACCACGTCAATGTTGCGTTTAAGGTACTGTGCCGCTTTTTGCGGGTCCATCTAGTGGGAGGCGAATCACCATGTGCCTAAGGATCAATGTTGAAACTGTTGAAAAGGCAAACGTCCGCTAGTCTCATTCAGTAGCCCAGTTTTTCAGCCCATCCAAACTACATTCCATAGATCCTTTTAGTCTTCCATATTTTCCGTATTTCTTCACGTTATCCGGAAACCATCTTTGAGCAATTCCCTATGGGTAACTCAGAAATGGATTCCAACTGATGGATCACATTAAACAAACTTAAATCTTTTAGGGAACCTCTACGAGTTGCATCTATGTACCCTGCAAGCATGACGCAAGCTTTCCAAGGGACCGGGCTCGACCTCGAGCTGTGAAATCCAAAGAGGTACAAATAATAATAATAAAACTTCTTTGGTAATCTGACAAGGAATTTAAGTTAATATGTACGCAAACTACCCACTTTAAAAGCGGCAGGGGTAGATATCAAAATATATGTAGGTAACAGTAAACACTGGTCACAGAATACAAGATATTTTATTGTATCTTGTATTCTGTGACCAGTGTTTACTATTTTCATCTAATGGGGGCTACCGCGCTTGAATTCGTCACAAAAGGGCACTAGTGTAGAGTAAGGTCAGAAATGTCAAATAGTAGGTACTGAACATTTACTGTTTGCGAGCTTTTTATCGCGGATTTTCCCTAATATTCATGATTATTTTGAAGATTGTGCCATTCCTAATTAATTATGGCAGTCACGGTACGGCATAATAAATCTTATTAGTTTAAAAGAAGAGTTAAGAAAAAATCAATATTTTATTTATTTAATTATGATTAATTATTTAAAATCCTGATAGAACTGTTTTCGCGCTAATAATTATAATAATTATATTAAACTAGCGGCTCGCCCTCGTTCCGCTCGGGTTCGTCCTTATTTAACGCTTAGTATAGATTTCTCAAAGATGAGATATTTTTTCGCAGTAAAATGTATCCTATATTATGTTGACCTGGATAACCAGCTATCATCATACCAAATCTCTTCAAAATCCCTCCAGACGGACATACAGACAAAAATTCTACAAACTATAGATTCGCGTCTGTGTCGATAATAATTTCAATTTCAATAAGATTTTCTAACAAATATTTAATAACTAAATTTAGTGACTAAATAATATAACGGGCTTGAGTTACGCACGTAATATTTTTTTTCATAATATTTCTATTCTTGAGAAAGAAATGTAGTAAGACAAGAATTTCGCTAAAATACTATGTGACAGTTATCTATATACAGATAAATAAAATTGGAGTGTCTGCTTGTAATATTAAAACCGCTTTTTACTAAATGCATATGGATGTATACACGGTACATATACCAAAACAACATTTTTTACAATTTTTGTCTGCCTGTCTGTCTGTCTGTTTGTTCAGGCTAATCTCCGAAACGGCTGGACCGATTTTGACGGGACTTTCACTGGCAGATAGCTGATGTTATAAGGAGTAACTTAGGCTACTTTTATTTTAGAAAAAGAATCCGGGTTCCGCAAAAAAAAATTAAAACCCATGAAAATGTGAACAAAATCCGCGTATGGCTACGCACCCGAGCGAAGCGAGGGTAAATCGCTATATAATTTAAATGAATATCTTAGGAGTAGCAAGCTACTATTTATGTATACCTAAACATAGCTAACCGTGAAAACGTACCTAGGGACGAATGCGAGCGAAGCGAGCGTGAGTCGCTAGTATCAGTAAATAATTTTGCTATATTGAAATTTATGAATTTATAAATTATACAGAGCTTAGTCTACTATTGCAATTATAGCAAGTAATTTTATGGCTTTAACGTTCGATCTTATTAAAGTAAACCAATGTGTTCAACGATAGTTAAATACTATTTTATTGTTAACTGTATGTATACCTACCAGGTGAATTTACATGGTAAAGTTTTAGTATAGTGGAAAATGTGTAGTTGTCTGATATAAGTAAAAGTGCCTTTTATTAATGTAGCCACATGAAACTGTTTTAAACACAGATATCATTTGGACTACTTGTACGGTGTAGGTAAATATCTAGTTTATTTAACCTGCCAAAGCGTTTAATAGTTTTTTTTTGTACTCAGTAAATAATATAATAAATATAAATAATGCATATTATGACGTCTTGTTTTATCTTACTAGAATGGCCATTTATTAAAATAGTAATATAGTATACCAACATGTAAGACAAAAACAATAAGAAGATACGATGTGTAGTGTACCTACTAGTCGAAATAAAAGCTTTTTACTAAATGCATATGAAAATACATACTGTCCCTACTTATAAGAAAAACACAATTTATATTAGGTATATATTTTTTGGCTGAAACGGCTGGACTAATTTTGACGGGACTTTCACTGGTAAATAGCTAATGTTATAAGGAGTAACTAAGGCTACTTTTATTATAGGAAAAAAATTAGTATAAATTTAACTGTGGCTGTAATGGTTGATTAAATTCCTTTACAATATTCAATCCTAAAATCGTTAGTAGGCACCCCGTAAATAATATAAAAACATAACTTCTTATTATTTTACCCATAATATACCTACGTACTTTTTCCACATAACATTTTTTATTTATTCATTGTAGTAGTCCTGAATAATTTTCGCCCATCCTGGGGTTTTCTGTTAGGAAATTACCATTAGCAGCCCGAAGTTTGGAATTTAGCGGTGTCATACTTCTGTGCTTCGGAGTGCATGTAAATTGTAAAGCCGTTGATCCTGCGCCATATCGCTCATCGGTCGTGTCAAATTGTCATCCCACTGATGTTTGAGATACTTGTGCATTATAACTTCTACGCAGATGGCTAGTCTCATTTGTTAGATCAATGTATACGTAAACAACGATGTGATCTAATGAGATGAAAATCCAATACGCCCAGAAGGATATCAAATGTATTGTGGGCTGTGGCCTTACATTAGCAACATAAATTAGCTCTCCGAGGCCTGAGCAGGTGTAACAGCAACAGTTTCCTAAGACCAGACAGTAGCAAACAAATTGTCATTTAATGAAAGAATAACCAAACCAGACTTTTGTCCCGGGACTTATACATAAGTATATTATACCCGGGATCTATTGCCATATAAACTAGCTTAGCGGAGATCACTATCGCTCACACTTACATAAAAGGGGTGTTATTTAATGGTTGTTCATTAAAACATATGCAGGTGAAGCTTTACTATACGTAATATTCGTTAGTACCATACTTAATTACTATGAATTCTTGCAATAAGTAAATTAAAAAAAAACAAAAGGAAACTTAGCAGAAATGCTATAAGTAAAAGTGTCTTTTGGATTACAAACAAGTTTTATACATACTTGTTTGACAAGCTAGCCATAGCACTCATCACAATTATAAAAAACGCTATAAAAATTCTTTCACCTTTATGAACTTATACAGCATTGCGTACACGCTCATAAAATGCAATAGTATTAAAGAGATAATATTATATCATTGATCTATATCTATATATTATCAGCCTTAGATGTGTAGTTCCTTCTTATTAACAAGGTCAAAATTTTTTTTTAATCGGATTGTTTTAAAATTATGTTAGTACTACATACATACGTTGCAATTATATTTAAATATTACGTAATCATATTTATGAATTTTAAATACCCTGCCGTTACCGAATGTTTTTTACTACTACCCGGTTTTTTAAAACGCGTTTTTAATATCATTATCATACTAATATAGTTTCACTGTACACATGGTATGTAAATTTATTCTTCATACCTCTACTGAGTTCTAAAGCCAAGTGACTGAAATTCGATAATTCTAATTTCTAACTGTATTTAAAAAAAGTCAGTAAACCTCACTTATATAATAACAACAAATGGATGAAGTTCAAAGACATAAATCTTGTGTAGAAATTAAATATCGTAGATGGCATTGCTCAATTTGTGATATATTCACAAATTCCTACGTTCAGCTTGATCAACACCTTGAGGGAATTGGACACCGGCACAAAATAATGGCAAGAAACAATAACAAAAACAATAACGTGCGCGACGAGCAGAAAACTAACTTTCTATTATACATGTTTGCTTTCATTCAGGTTGTTATAACCTCTTTCATAGTATTTTATATTGTCATTAAGTTTTGTAATTAATCATTAAAAATTATAATCAAATGTAATGGTTATTATCGGTGCCTTAAATTTCGCGCCACAATTTTAATTGGCGGAGAAGTCGTCCCCAAGCGTTCACGGCTTCTATGCGCACGAACGAACGCGCAGAACAATGAGGTAGCAGCCATTTTATGTCGGTGCCTAAGAAAAACATAATTCGAATGGCCAATCTTAACGAAATTGTGTAATTAGTGCTCTAATTTATGTGTTTCTGCACACGCCACTATTATTAGGTGTTTCTTTGCTTATGTGAGTAGAATCAAAGTTTTGCTATATATAACGATAGACAATAAGCGTAATGAAACTTATCGTTTTGCATTTATATGAAATAATGATTATTGTAAAATTATTACGTGTTTCCCTCCATAAAGTACGAAATACAAGTGTTTGATTCGAGTGCAAGTATTTATTTGCGAGCGTTGTTTGTGTTTACAAGTCTTAAGTAGGTGATTGATGGTATCGCAAAAATGCATTCTGCATATTTAGGCATGAGATATGACATAACTTTCCTTACTAATAGCAATTTACAGCTTTGTAGACTAGTTTTTGTTTACATTACAATTGTAGTGGTCATTAATTACGCTTCTCATAACAACCGGCGTCGCGCAGCCTCGACTTAAAGTTGGGGACAAAATTCAATAACGAATTGGCCATTTTATTGATGGCAGGGGGGGAAGCTGGGTGGAGACGGTCGGTAAGCTACGGCCATTTAATTTTAAAGCATTTAATTCTTTTCTTATATTTTGTTTACATTCTGCGTTCAAATAACTAACTTTGCACATATAAACAAAACTCGAATATATTATAATGTATACTTATATTCGGCGTAAAGATAAGCGCGCATATCTGAACTTATATGGAATATAAACAATTCGCACTATTCCTATATTATAATATAATGTTCAGTCAATGCCCTATGTGTACTATTTGATTCTATTAAAGTTCTTCTATGATGATTAAGAATACAAATCTTGTTGGATTAAATTAACAGAAATAATAACCTTACAAAATTTTATTGCTATACTTTTTGTAAATGTATAGAAAAGTAAGTAAATATTTTTTTGTTAATTAATTATAATTTCAAGTTATTCTAATAAGAAAGCTTAAGTTGAATATTTTATATTCTAATGTAAACTGAGATTGTTTAAGATAATTATTTTGTTTATGTTTTTTGGTTTGTTTATTTTTTAATTTCTATAATAAAAACTATGATTTAAATATTTGTTGGTACTTTTTTTTGAATTTCACAACCATTGTTCAATATATTATAATAATAATGCTAATTCACAATGAAAAGGTGTTCCTTACATTGATTTTTAATATTTATTGCAATTATCATTAATAAAACCCACTGAACATTAAATGAGAGTTAAAAATATTAATGAATTACTTTTTATACAAATGCTTGTGCTTTTTAGTTGAAAAAGTAGAGATTTATGATGAAATTATAATAATTAAAAAATGTAAGCATTATGATTTCATGATTGCAATTAATTATTATTTACAATATCATAAGTAAATAACAATATTTGTTATCAATTTAGTTTTATAATGGTCATTTGCCTATCTAGTTTTAGTCTCAAAATATATGGTTCACTTACCATATACAATTCATATAAGTTAGTTGACTAGTTAATTTAAATGTGTTGTCTTATAAGATGTTACTTTAAAATATAATTGGCATGTAGCTTTACTATTGATATTATTATTATGAAACACATATTTTAAATAAAATTTAATCCAGTTAAGTAGTTTATGCTATTCTTGAATAAAAAATATCATTTTACAATTAGTATTACTAATCAAAACAACCTAGCTATAAGAGCTTTTTATCCATTGCAAATTAGTATAAGTTTGCAGTAATTAAGAAGCTGATGGCTATTAATTTATTTAAAAAAAAAAACTCAAGCGAGCAACTGGTTTTAGTGAATATGTTTCGCAGTTTTTTTTAATTTCTATCTATATTGGAAAAATATATTTAAGTTATTTTTATGGTAGCATTTTTATTTTTCATTATATTCTTACATATGGATGATGGAATTTAAGTATATCTGATGAGACATTATTAAAGTAATTTTTTGATCAGTAGTAGGTATATGATATCAACTTTTCTAAATAAATGGTTAAACAATAAACTTTTTTAGCAGTTGGCAGTTGATGATGGGGGTGCTCGAAGCAGTTCACCATTAGTTTCCCGGCACATTGGGGCGTGGGCGTCGGGGGTGTGGCACGGGGCGTGGGGGTCCCCGTGCCGCCCCCCGGCGACCTACTCGCCACGATATCTATGTTTGAACAACAAATCAAGGCAGAGCCTATGAGGTAAGAAATCAGCAATGGTCTAACTGGCATAATTGAAGAAGAGACAATTTTTGATTTTTTTAAATTCTGATGTACTTTCAGTTTTTACCCACACCCACATGTGAACACTGGTCCCCCAACAATAGTCCGTTCAGATTCAAATCATGGTATTATTAATATGAACCAACACCATCCACAAGAAGATTCAAAGGATAGCCTCATAGCACAACACCAAGTACAACACCAACAGGAGCTGCTGGATCAGCACCAACAACATGAAGAATTACACGAGGATGAGGTTGATAATGTTAGTTACTGACATAGATGAAACTTATAATAAAATAATGTTTAATGTTTACTTAATGACAAAGACAATTTATTATCAATATTTTAAAATAAGTTATGTTTATTTGAATTTCAGTTAAGTTTCAAAGGTATGGAAGATGAAGGAGTTGAAATGGATATGGATGGCAGACAATGTTCTCAGGTTAGCTAAAACTTAATAAGCGTAAGTAGAACAAAGTCTTATTTCATACTCTAGTCTCATTAAAACTAATCATAATATTTATTTGTCAGGGTATGGGAGTTGATATGGGATCAGTTCAAACTAAAATGGAAGTGTCAAATGGTGGTCAAGTACCAAGGTCAAAACCTCAGGCCTGTAAGGTATGATATTCATAAACATACCTAGTAAAATAACAATATGTGTACCAATGTTCTAACATAAAATATTGATTATAAATTATTATTAAACATTGTATTTTTTGTACATTCTGACAAAATGTGCTCTTTACAGGTCTGTGGAAAAGTCCTTTCATCTGCTTCGTCATATTATGTGCATATGAAGCTACACTCAGGAAACAAACCCTTTCAATGCACGGTTAGTAAAAAAATTAGGAACAGAGTTAAAATTGTGTCTGTAAATACATATATGTGTATGAAATTACTATATTATATCAATTTATTATGATTCCCCATAACTTTTTCATTTCAGTCTCTGCTATATAACAAAAATATTATACAAAAAATAATAAATAAAAGGTTGCACATATTAGAGTACAAAAAATACTTTATTATGAAAATATTCGTTTATGCTAAGAAAAAAGGGATAATAATTTTCTTGGATGATAGATATTTTTCTTTTTTTTTCTAAACAAAAATGTTTGCCATATTTTCATAGCTGAAATGATCTTAGCCATGATGTTGTCCTACATTGGCACAGGTTTGCGACGCAGCGTTCTGTCGCAAGCCGTACCTAGAAGTGCACATGCGCACACACACCGGCGAGCGCCCCTTCCAGTGCGACCTCTGCCTCAAACGCTTCACCCAAAAGTCCAGTCTTAACACGCACAAACGCGTCCACACTGGTAAGTGTATTTAGTTATATCTTTACAATATCTGTATGTATATACATGTCATATGACATTGCTGGTCAAAATCTTATTTTTGTTTTAATTTTCTAATTGTGATAATTTTTATTAAAACTACATGAAATTAGTTTTGTGATATATATATTTTATTATAAATATATGTGTTTTGACCTTGCAATTGACCTTCAGTAATAGTAAAGTTGTTAAAATGAGATTTTTAGGGTTTTAGATATATGGAAATGTTAAATGGCTATAAAGCATCCTCAAACTTATTGTCCCAGATAAATATCATGTAATAAATATTTTTGCGTCCAATACATTCCATATTATTTATTTTATCATAACCTCAAATATTTTATTTTAATAGTATTGATTTTAATAGTCATAATTAATATTTAGACTGAGATAATGGCCAGTAAAGTCGTGTGAATAATGTAACTTATTCATGGGGCAGATTTGAAATGATTAACCATAATGAGCCATAGCAAATAACTCTGCTATAAATGTTTTTTTTTCAATTTAGAACCATCTCCCCTAATAATAAGGTTGATTTTAGCCAGTGAGTAACTAGCTTAGCACATAAGATCAATATGCCTTCCACAGTTGTTAACCTGTCAGATTTACTTAAAGATGAAATTTTCCTGATACTTTGATCTTATGTAGCTATTAATGTAATTTCCATAGGTTTATTCAAATAAGTTTTCTATTTTAAAATTTATCTTGTTTTAGTGTTATCTTAATTTCATAAATCAATTTTAATTAATTCAATAGTCGGGAACTAATATCTCAGGTCTTAATGGGCTACATATATTTATAGGAAGGAGGTTTTATGGAAGTTACATTGTATGTCGTTCACCAAAATGAATATTATAGTTAAACCGACGCTCCCATGTAATAATACCATGAGGGGATTATTTTTGTTAATATAATTAATTAAACTTTTATATTTTCGAACAAGTCAACCTCCTCCTGTTTCCGCGGTACCGATATATTTCACATTACATTTTTTGGTTTTTTTTTTTTTTTTTCCTTTTCCTTTTTTATTTTAAAATCCGTTTCGCCGCCCTGATATATAATTTTTGTATTTAGTTATTTTTTTATATATATATTGGATGTTATTTATTTAAGCTGTCTAAAATGTTCATATTTAAATTCTTCATAATGTAGAGTACGCTTAAACGCATCGTATATACATAAATTATAAATCTAGAAAAATATTATAAGATTATTTTATTTATTTTTTAAGTTACACCTTTTACACAGGAAATAAAATTAATATCTAACGTACAGTAATATACAAGTAGAGATTGTATTATTAAAGCATTACAAAGCACGTGGCCTCTGGACAATACCTATTTAATCTATAAATTATATACACTAGCCTTTATTATTTGTTACGCACTATGTATTAAATTATACAAATGATCATAACGAAGTTACGACACTGGTGCGAGTCACAATTCGCTCACGGCAAAACTGACAACACATATGCTTAACATAAAGATGTGAATAGTTTTTGAGTTGTGTCACGTTAAAAATTATATGATATAAAATCAGGGCGTGAGGATGATGTCGATGAGAGGTAAACAGGGGGAGGTACGGAATTCACTCTGGGCTTTGAAAGTTTTCTATAATAGGAGTCCATTGTGGATTCCTAGTAGTGTTGCCAGGTTCAGTAGATATTAGGATGAGAAAATAAATTTGGCCCAAAAATTAGTACTTGGTAATAGTTGGTAATAACTTCGATTAAATGATGAAATGTTGAGGCTTAACCCTACAAAACGAACCAATTATACGAAATTATTTATCAAAAATTTTAGAATCGGCATCGACACGATTTGTACTTACTTAGTCACCTGGCAACACTAGTTTTAAGATGGCTTGAATAGTGTCTTGGATTATGGCCTCACTTTTAGATGAGCACATGCGGGCTCTGATGGTGAAGGAGCGCCCCTACAAGTGTGAGCTCTGTCAGATGCGCTTCACGCAGAGCTCCAGCCTCAACAGACACAAGAAAATACATACGGGTGGGTCCCAGTCACTCCGCCCTAATATACTGTTAATCTTATTTAAAAACGGCCCTTTAATATTTCCGTCACTTCTATAGTAATGTATATTATATTTAAAATTAGGAAATTCTCCCACGTTTCTTATCAAAGATTTTGAAGATTTCGATTTAAAAGTATATCGTATCGCGTATTATTTGGGTTCGGATCAGAGTTTCTATCAAATTAGTAAGTAACTTTCGAAGTTGGACGGTACGAGCGAGCTCTGTTAAGCCGACCTCCCCCTGGATGTATGTATGAGTGTATAGATAGACCCCTTAATAAGATTAAAAAAAAACATGTTTGAGAGAGTGCAGTGATGCTATATCGAAAATCGTATACCTTATAGAGGAGCACAGACGAGCCCTGTTAGAGAAAGTGCGGCCGTACCAGTGCCACATCTGTTTTATGCGCTTCACTCAGAAGTCCAGCCTGGGCCGACATGGAAAGATACACACCGGTAGGCATTTTGCCCTAAACTCCTTAAGTAGTCAATGAATTATATAATTAGAGCTCACGTACATTAGGCACTGTCACCGCCGTGTGCGCCGAGAACCGTTTTGTAGCTGAATTTTGTTAATATTTCTAGAGGAGCACATCCAATCGCTGATCAACAAAGTGCGCCCCTATCAATGCGACATCTGTGACAAGCGGTTCACGCAGAAGTCCAGCCTTGGCACTCATAAACGTATACACACCGGTGGGTCCCTTGATATGTCTCTTTTATGTTCATACGGTTTCCGAGTCACAATAAATGTCCAATTTCTATTTTGTATTACTATCTCTGTTGTGGCTTTGACACCCTCTTTGTGAATAGTTTAAGGGCTCCCGTATACAATCTTTTAATAAGCAGCGATTTGGAAGTGTCTTTAGTGTTTTTTTTTTTGTATATATATTTCTAATTTTTAATTTAGTATAATTCCGAAACGGATCTTTACAATAGGTTGAACGCGCTCAAAAACTATTCACAAACACGTAACAGTAAAGCATGTGTACGTTGTGACGATTTTAAGTTAATTGTAGGCGTGAGAATGTCTGATGGACAAATAAGTTCGCAATCCCCTCATGGTAGGGGCGGTTAGAGTCGGTGTAGTGAGATAGCTAGAGAATTATTTGTCCATCGTGGTTTTGTTTTGTTTTCTGTCCCCTGTGGCGGCGCAGGCGAGCGGCCCTTCCAGTGCACCGTCTGCCTCAAGTCCTTCACGCAGAAGTGCGCGCTCAATTTACACGAAAAGATACATACGGGTTAGTAGCCCACATTACACTTTAGCCAAATCCGATCAGTACGATAAGCGACTTACGACTCGTCACGCACTCATATACCATCTCATTTAGCGTCATGCTTCTATCCCGTTTTTTCCGTTGCCTAACCCGTTGTTTTTAGCCCCGAAAGCTTCCATCTCGTTGCTTCCGACTAACATCTCGATTTCTTTTAACTTTTGCGCGCTTTTACGTACTTCTGCACTCGGATTTACCTTTCTGTTAGAGCAACCGGACGTTTCACCCCTCGCATACTAGCCATCTCAGATTAGATATACCATTACTTTTATCATAACTTCATGATTATTAATTCTTTCACAAAAGCGGTAATGCAATCGCCGCAAAGACGCAATATGGCGCTTATGCGTACATTAACACCGTGTATCAAAATTATGGGTATCGATGCCGCCGGGCTAGGGGAGGTCGGGGTGGGATTGGCTGCGGGCGGGTGTTCTATGGTCGCAAGCGTCGGCGACGTGCGTTACTCGCTTTTGTGTGTGCACTGGGCGCAGTGCAAGGGCGACCTTACACGTGCGGGCGATGCCCCGCGGCGTTCGCCCGCCGGCCCTACCTGGACACTCACATGCGCACGCATACAGGCGAGCGGCCCTATCAGTGCGACGCGTGTCTCAAACGCTTCACGCAGAAGTCCAGCCTGAATATACATAAACGGACACACACAGGTGGGTGACACGATGGGCCGGACTGGCCCCCCGCCCGCCCCTCCCCCTCCACCCTCATCTCTCCAAATCTGTCGGTCGTATTCGGCTTCCGCGACCCTGTTCTTGCGACATCTCTAAATAACAAAGATTTGGAGCGGAGTTAGCGGCGAGCGGCGACCAGTCCGCGCCGCGATCTCCGTAGTGCGAGGGCGAATAGCGTCCTTGCGAGCTCGCCGCCGCTATAATGTATGTGTTGGGCACCAGTCCAGGGCAGACCGTTCCAGTGCCTGTCCTGTCCCGCCGCCTTCACCTGCAAGCAATACCTGGAGATACACACGCGCACGCACACCGGCGAGCGCCCCTATCAGTGCGACATCTGCCTCAAGCGCTTCACGCAGAAGTCCAGTCTCAACATCCACAAACGGACGCATTCGGGTACGTGATGGGCTCGCGGGGACGGGGCTCGGGCGAGGGCCCGCGACGATTCACTCGTGTGTTTACAGTGCAGGGCCGCCCGTTCCAGTGCCTGCAGTGCCCGGCCGCCTTCACCTGCAAGCAGTACCTCGAGATACACAACCGCACGCACACCGGCGAGCGCCCCTACCAGTGCGACGTCTGCCTCAAGAGATTCGCGCAAAAGTCCACACTCAACATACACAAACGAACGCACACAGGTACGACGCCCCGCGCTATCACGCGACGCGCCTCATCGCTTTCTTTTCTTTCCTTTAATTATGATTATTATTTACACATTTGTGACATTAATGTTGTCGGTGCCACATGTCGGAATATCCGTCTAGAGTGGTGGGTGTGCAGAAGTGGTTTTTAGATTGGTAACTAATGTGTATGATGGTTAGTGCAAGGGCGGCCGTATCAGTGTATGGAGTGTCCGGCGGCGTTCACTTGCAAGCCGTACCTGGAAATACACATGCGCACGCACACTGGCGAGCGCCCCTTCGAGTGCGATGTGTGTTACAAACGCTTCACGCAGAAATCTACACTCAACATTCACAAGCGCATCCACACCGGTATGAAGTTTTGTGGCGACGCGCGACGGGGGCCTTAATTTGTATTAATGCCTTCTGTGACGTCATTTTATTAGCTTAAACGAGATTGGGATGATTTGCATTCTTTAGAATAAAGTTGAATGGAAATGTATAAGTATTTGCATATGAAATTTCATAAAAAGATTTGTAAGATAACTAATCAGACTTTGTTTGTAAATGTTTTGGTGTGCAACTTTGTTCTAGCTACGAAGTTTTTTAATTCAGATATTTTATGAAAACAAATGGTTGTTTTCAGTCAATAATAACAGTCTTTAATGTGAATCGTCCAAATACTTTGAAACAATATTGGCAATTCACACGAGATAACTTTCTTGATATTTTTTTTGTTTGTGTGAATGTATCCACTGCGATTGGAAGAAATACAATAGAAGACGGCAAATTGCGATAACAGGTACATTTTATTAATGATCCAATGATGTGGCACCGACAACTACTTTTATTATATTTCATTTTATCATCCGCTACATCATCAATTAATTTTCAGTATATATCATTTATTATGATTTCTTAGCTTCAATTCATTGATTTCAGACTTCATCCTACTGTCTAATTGCATCTTGCCGTCTTTTTAACACTTTATCTCTGTGCTTTTTTTTTATTTCATTTATTTAGATTATTGCTTATCCGTTCAGTTAGTTTTAGTCGCTTTATATTTGTAATGATATTTGTGATCTAAATTTATTATAAAAAAATGTTTAATCCCGTTCCAGGGGAACGTCCATACGCATGTGATATTTGCCAAAAACGGTTCGCGGTGAAAAGTTACGTTACAGCGCACAGGTTAGTATTTATAACTTATATTAAAAAAGAAGAATCGTTGTTAATAAAAAAAATAATAGTGTGTTTTATGCGCGGTTGAAGTAAAACTTCTTAGGCGCTGTGGCAGATACCGCAATTAAGTTAAAACAAATCAAAATATAAATGTAATATTTTTTATAAAATTATTAGTAGTAAATATTCATTTTTATAAGTAATAATTATTAAAAATAAATATATACCTAGGTATTTTTATAAATAATAATTATAAATTATATAATATTATTTTTAAAATTATTTATAATTTTGACTCTCACTTCCGCGACTCTCATTTTTCCAATGTATTGAATTACCAATCTGTTACGCCTAAAGACGTTTTCTTTCAAAAACAATAAACAAGGTAAGATAGCTTACATATTTATTTGCTTTTAAAATTCGTCAACTATCGTGATAGCTCTTTAAAGTTGTCCTAAAAATTTCATTTAGTAAAAGAAACCTTAATACCTTTGTCGAATCCCTGGTATTTAGTAATCTAAACTGAAAAATAATCAAAATGATATCAGCAGTTTCAGATATTTCCTCCTACATACAAACCTACAAACTATACCACTTTATAATATTAGTATAGACTAGCGACTTACCCTCGCTTCTCTCGAGTGCGTCCCTAGGTACGTTTTAATTTTTTTGAACGAAACCCTAATTCATTCTCTAAAATAAAAGTAGCCTAAGTTACTCCTTATAATATCAGCTATCACCCAGTGAAAGTCCTGTTAAAATTGTTCCAGCCGTTTCGGAGATTAGCCGAACAGTTAGATTAACAATCAGACAGACCAAAAAATTAAAAATTGATTTTTTCTTATTAAAGTGCCGTATATAATTCAATATGCATTTAGTATAAAGCTGTTATTTTGACATTACAAACAGACACTTTAATTTTCTTTATCTGTATGGATTAACATAACTGTACTCCGCAGATGGTCGCACGTGGCGGACAAGCCGCTGAACTGCGAGCGGTGCTCGATGACGTTTACGTCCAAGTCGCAGTTCGCGCTGCACATCCGCACGCACTCCAGCGGGCCCTGCTACGAGTGCAGCGTGTGCGGACGCACCTTCGTGCGCGACAGCTACCTCATAAGGTCTGTATCTGCCATTAAATTATGGAGGGTAGATGTAAGGAGTATTATCCTATATGGGAGACACTTTGAAAAAGTGTTCACTTGAAAATGGTAAATAACAGTTCAAAAACCCACCGGAATGGCGCTAGTGTAGACGGTATGATATGAATTTAGCAGTTGTAAATAGAGTGTGCCGAGTTGAAAACTTTAATATTTTGGGTGACTTGAGTAGTTATCGAAGCTATTTACGTAGTCCGTAATAATTGAGGTAAATATAACCTAATAACTGTGGTGATAGAAACGTAGAGAGTGATTTATTTTTGGGAACTTTTTGTAATACTTTTGACGCTTTTTTCAAAACATTCCTGTTTGCTACTGTGGTTCCACCATAATTTAACACTTTTCGATAGACACTTTTTTCATCACAGAGATAGTTCTCCTTACCTGTACCCTCCATAAACTAAATATACCGTGACTTTCTAAGAAGGCACGAAGTTTTACCGTACTATGCTATACTATAATAATAATAAAAACTTTATTGTACACACAAAAAGAATACAAAAACAATTCAGTGCTAGGACAATACAGAAGAGGCGGCTTTATCGCTAAAAATATATATATTATATTTTCTCTACAAAGCTGAAGCTAACATAATTGCAAATATTTTGATTGTTTTTATCTTGTTCTTGAAATGATTTTAATATTTACTATTTATTTATTTAGGAAAATAAACAAACAAATGTAAATGTGTAATATAATGTATGTCCAACAACGCAGGCATCACAACCGCGTGCACCGCGAGAACCACAGCAACGTGTCGGCCAACAGCATCGGCACCATCAACAGCGTGGCCGCCAACGCCAACAACGGCGGCTTCGACTCGCCCGGCGTCTGCGACCTCAGGTAACACCCGTCTACACTACGCTATGGTTATTGTCCCAAGATATCAGAGACCCAGAGACCTACGTCATTTTAGAAAAGCTAAAATTTTGAAGATTAAGGGCCTCTTCACACTATATGTAGTGCCGATCACAGTTCGCTCTCAGTCCAATATCGGTCTGGTAAAGTATTGTTATACAAAAAGCAATGAGAGCATTTGCGCTCAGTAAGAGTCGATGTTCCGGTCGTATCACACTCTAGCAACGTCTCTTATTTAAAAAAAACTTTACCTAACCGTTATCTGACTGAGAACGGACTGCGAAAATTTATGACCCTAAAAATGTCTTAACCCATTTTGTTGTAACATGTTTATTAACTCACTACTAACTGTAACTATGTAATCACATTTTAAAAGTCGATTTTAATCTACTTGTAAATGTCATATGTGTATTTCTGATGATATAGGGAATATGCGTGTATTATTTTATTTTTTATATACAATAGGTTACATCGTTATATAATTGACAAAAAAAAGGCAGCTCCAAAAAACTAAAAATTTGTAAAAAAATATTTTAAATATATCAAACAGATACGGATACTTTAAACGCCAACTACATATTTTGACGCTCTTGGCTTGACGTCGTAGTCTATGACAACATTGCAATCAATGACTGAATAGGTCTAGATTGTTAGTACCAATCGTTTCATTCGAGTATCTTTAATGGCTACTAATAAAACCTTATAAGAGGCTCATGGGCTCTTACGTCATCATCTATTTTACAGTTTATTAACATTGTTTTTTTTTAATTATAAAACCAATTATTACTTCAGTATATACTATATAGTTGCTATGTTTGGAAATTAGTGCATTGCAAAAATAAGTGAGATGTCGCTTTGCCCAGATGTTGCACTAGTATTGAATAATGTGATTGTGATTTTACACTAAATACCTAACATAGATAAAACTCTACAGTTTCGTGCCAATGGTGAACCGCTACATGACGTCGCAGGGCACGCAGGTGTCTATGCAGGACTCGCAGAGCAAGATGTCCGCTATGTCGCCGCAGTCCATCGCCTCCATTTGTGAGTTTCCGTCCCATTCTAGCTTTTGTATTTGTTTTGTCTTTATTGCTTATGCTTTAGAACATAATTTTATTAAATTAAATAAATGGATAACAGAATTTTATTATAGTCAAAAATATATGTAAAATATCCTAATATGAATGAAAAGAATCTTAAATTTTATCAATTGATAATAGCTTTTGACGTTTATACTTTTGATTGTTAGACATGATCATGGAAAAGATACGATTAAATCTATCAACAATGTAAACGCTAAAAAGTGAAGACCGACTCCAAAATCATTTTAAATATTATGAATCATTGCACTATATTTTGTATTGTTTATTTGATACCTTTCATTCAGTCATAATAAATGAATAGTTAAAATTTATTCACTATTGGCGAAAATATCGCGAAACATACATATACAAAACATACAATCGAATACATAAAACCACAAAATACTTCCTTCTTATTTGAAGTAGGTCAAAAATAGTGCAAACTATACAGTCGGAGGAGATATTTATAATAGCATTTGTGTTGCAGCGTCCCCGCCGCCGCCGCACACGCCCACGCCGCAGCCGCAGATGTCGATGCGCCTCGCCGATTGATCCGAACTGGGTATGTGAGTCCTTGAGTTATGTTTTTTATCTCTTTCACTACTCTATTTACTACCTTGTCTATCTCTTACTCTAATCCTCTTAATACTTTTTCTCTTACTTTATGTTTTACTATATTTTACTAAATTCAACATTTATTATTATCAGACTATAATTGTGAGATGTGAATTTGTGTATATTAGTTACTTTTAGTACACGAATAGAGCTGCCATATCAATTCATAAGTACGGAATAAGGACCAAACGTATAAAATTGTTTCAGATATTTTAATAGCTCTCGAATAATCAGTCGAGCGAGCAGTCCGAGTGCAATATTAAAGCAGCATTAGGCAGCCATCGGAAGCAGCTAGGAGCGAGAGCGCTACAACAACTACAGAAGAGTTATTTTATATTATTATTTATTTACCCGTTTGTTTGGTCGGCCGCGGCGCAGAGCTTCAGTCAGTCAGTCAGTAGACGTAGCGGTACCGCCTATCGTATACATTGTGATTAACCCACAGCTGTGATTTATTTGACCATCACACGGTGTATAGTTGTGGTGGCGAACATAAATCGATACTTAACTCTCATCGTAGATCGTAGGCCTAAATTTTTGATCTCATAATCTAATTTGCTTAGTGATAACTTTCGGAATCGTTAGCGGTCGCGAATCGAAATTCTAAATTTTTAACTCTCACTCGCTATCGTCCCCGTCTTTCGATCATTAGTTGTAGTGGAATGTAACGATATCTTATTGCGATGCTTTAACTTAGATGTCGGTGTAAATGGAGTTCGATAATTTTATAGAACTGTTTCCGAGACGTGAAGCGTTAGATCGCCGAGTGCAGCGACTCAGTGACCTCCGGGAGGTCTCCCCACGTCTGGGTGATGATGCACGAGTACAAAGTCGCAGAGTCCTCAGAGGCAATAAATAAGGCTTCACAGAATAAATTTAATATGATGTTTATTGGAGAAATCCAGAGAAGTGCCTGTTGCAACATAAAATTGGCAATATTTTTTAATCGTATTTCGTTCATAATAAAAAATATGTTTGGTGTTCAAAATGTGATCGCCACGAGTCGACCGGTGGCATATGGCAATAAGTGAACCGGAGGCGGCGGGTCGTTCAAGCTTCTTACTAAAACTTTTTGTGCCTTCTAGCGGGTAGCATTAGGCGATAAACAACAAACACCATCGATGACGCTTCATTTTGTTCACTCGTCGATACTTTATTCGCGACTTATTATTCATTTCATATCATTCATTGCGATATCGTTTCCATTTAGGATATGTTATACGCGCGTGCACGTGTGCGAGTGCGACGCGGGAGTGTCGGATATGACGATGTATCACGATATATCGATTACGATTATCGTCGCAATCGTTACTAAACGCTAACGTCTTATATTCCAAGTGCCCTTTATATTGTCATGGCTGAACGTTGGATTTAAGAGAGCGGAATTAGTAACCAGTCATCAAAACTAACTATATTTAGTTTTCGATAATCGATTCCATTGTATTTTTAGAGAATCGATTTTGAATTATTTCGTAATCGCACACCTGCACAGCGACTTAGTGGCAGGTGTCATTGTTTCCATCGCTTGTATTCGAATAATAGTGATAACGTATAGTATAGAGCAGTAGTCTTCCAAACCTTGAGAGTCAGAGGTGCGGCGCGAGGCGAGCAGAGTGTCCGCTGCGGGGTTCCTTATGGTTTGCCATTATTGATATCAAAGATAGATTGGTGCCATTTCTATGTAAATGATGCGGTAGAGTAAGTTTAGTTAAGTTTGCAGGTCAGGGTAGATTGGAAATAAAATATTGTACAACTCTCATGTCGTAGTGTTACGCGTCCACTTGTTTTTATTACTTATTACTCTTATTGTATGTTTCGTTTTCTGTTCGTATTGTTTTTATATACACTATTTTATTTCCACGGCGTGGTGAGTCCATGAGCTGAGGGTCGAAATTGTAAATATTGGTAGGATTTATTTATTCGAACGATATGGAGTAATACGATTCAAAATTAAGGTAAGAATGTATGATTTGTAGAATCTTTTTTCTTCTACAATCATAGAGTATATCGAACTGATGGAAAAAATGGAATTAATCATAGAATATTTAGCGCAGAAGTATACTTTTGGGTAAAGAAATCAAAATTTCCTCGTAGATATAATAATAATATATACATATGGATGTTGTTTGATAGTCCTCGATATTTTTTTATATTTTGATAGTTCTGTATTTGAGACATGAAAAAATAGGCCAATATCTCATTTATCATTTACATATAAAATAAACATGTATGTACACGATAATATAAGATGGAGTGACAAGACGGATGCATTTAGTTTCCCAGATAAAGAAAGTATAAAATTTAATAAGACAACAAAAATATTTTCCGTGTATAATGAAAACTTTTTTTTGTTAAGTTTCTTACCAAGCCATTGAGAACAGTATTATTTAGAGAAACTAGAACTTTGGTTTAACGCGTAGTATAAATCTTCAATTACCAGAAATAAATCGCCATTGAGAAAAAGTTATTTACCAATAGTCAGTAGCGACGCGGCGAACGGGAATAGAGACACCAACATAGCGAACTAGGTACATATAAAGTATATAAATGTATATCACGGCTCGGCTCGGCGGGAGCGACTCTACGAGCAATATTTTTATAGGATTAGCTATGTACTTCCGTTGTTATCAGTTCCGTGTCTAGGATGGTTCGTTCGCTCTCGGCGGGCCGAGTCGAGCCGAGGCGGGCCGAGTCGCGCCGAGCCGAGCCGAGCCGGGCCGAGCGGCCCCGCGCGCGCCCTACTCTTATACAACGGCGCGGCGCGGCGCTTGGCTCGGCGCGCGGCCGGGTGCAACGGCTGCCTTTATACGGCCCTTGCGACCCTCCGCCGCTACTATTTTACATACCGATGTTAGTTACTATGTATACTTACTTAGAGAGTAATATTGAACTATGTATTTAATTACGTAATAGTCAGTGTTATGAGTTGTACTTCCCTTTCTCTACTTATTTTTTGAACCGTAGAAAAGACTGATCGCCGAATGATCCACAACTTTGGAAAATGAATACTCACAAAAAATTTTTTGGCAAAATTGAATTAATATTTATTTTGAGACATCGGAGCGGTTGTGGTTCGGACCAACCAGTTCGAGTAGAGTCAAGTATTCGGTTAGAGAACTCGTACATATCCTTGTCCCGAGCAGGTCGGGGCAGGTCGTAGCGCGTATAGCTACATAACATTTAGTTGTATGGTATGGTTAGATTTACGCGTACTTCCGCTTTGCCGACTTATTATGTTGCTTACGTCATAATCTTACGAGAGTACAGCCTAAGGATTTTAACTTTTTTTTATATACTGAGAGCTATTTCTAAGTCACTGATCTTTTACACTTCGTAGTTTTTAAAGAAATATGGCTCTAAGCCTAACTCGACGTTTTGGAGTATTTTACATACTTTTAATTCCGATTTTATTGAAAGTCGATGAGCAAAAATCATGGCATGATTTTTTTACCAACGGTCATTTAGTCATAGCTCTACAGAGTTTTATTGACCAATATTTTTAACTACAGCTGTTTTTCTTTTATTGTTAAAATTTTTAGGCTAGTTTATATTTTATTAAATAAGTTAGATTTGTTAACTGTGGTGTATTACATTGCACGTGAATATGATATCACCTTTACAGCCTCTTACGCGACACGTCGTTTCTTTAGTCTGAATGTATTGTGATAAATTTATTATTATTATTATTATTATTAGTTTAATGTTAAGCGGCTGATAACACTTAAACACCGACTAGTGATAAACACTAAGCGATTATCCTATCGGACAACTGATACGTTGGTACTTTCTATATTTTATATTGTTATTTTTCCTATTGATGTATACGTTTTAGGCGATTATAAATTTTATTATACGAGGATCTCTCAAGACTGACTCGACGCCACTCTATTACTATAGTTGCTTTAGGTGTTATCATCACCTTAAATATGATTCTTATTATATTATATTTTATTCTTAATATTGTTTATCGTTAATTCTTTGAGAGTATACAACTTATTCAACTGGGTGAAGAGGCTGTAAAGGCATTATGTAGTCAGCATTATGTATATGCTTTAATGTGATTTTTTAAATGTACTCTTTATTAAAATAGTATCATCAATCGATATAATTAGCGAACTAACAAAGCGATTTTTAATTTTTTTTAAGTTCATAGTGATTTATATTGAGATCAAAATAAATACAGAGTTTATTTAATTTTATGGAAAATATACATTGTAAAATTATTAGTACTCTTTTTGAAGAGATCTATTAAAAAGAAAACTATATGAATGCAAAATAACAAGTCACGATTCTTTTAGAGGTCGCCATGTAGTCGAGAAAAATAAACGTGCCATGATATTTGTGGCTATACATCTTGTTTAATTTTTACTTCCCCTCCTTAGATTAAGTTGTTTCTAATATAAAAATTTAAACACAATATTGACAAAAAAAATATATTTACGGACTGTCACAAAATACAGGAATAAAATTTAAAAAAACATTTCTTAAATTAATTAATACTACTAAAGTATGAATTTTTATAGTCAGCAGTCAACCACAATTTCTTCTTTGACGACATTAGCGTCGCCGGCCGGAGCCATCGTGTTGTCTATGATCGGCGCAGGACTTTTGTAATACTTGTTACTGGCGTGATGCTCTTTTAAATATTCTCCGCCCATTTCGTAGTATTCTTCCTTAGAAATACACCAGTTTTCAAAATCGTTACTACCAGCAAAGTCTCTAGCTCCGTACC
Source organism: Argynnis bischoffii washingtonia (assembly GCA_033884665.1). NCBI lineage: Eukaryota > Metazoa > Arthropoda > Insecta > Lepidoptera > Nymphalidae > Argynnis > Argynnis bischoffii. The sequence goes on along the minus strand of CM066624.1, from coordinate 7,697,590 downwards.
AAGCGTCTAGAGATGGGTTTTTGGCCATAACTACCTTATGAGTCGATTGGAATGGACGCATTTCTAATAATTCCCTTTCTAATCTTTCTTTCAAACCTGGAATATTGTAAATACAATTTCTGAATAAGGTTTCATTATTTTCTTCAAATATATTAGGGAGAATTTTTAATATTACTTGAAGCTATGCTTGAGATAAATTCCTCGCACGATTTCCTCAATTTCTACAAAGGAATAATGCCAGATTTATAATAGGGGGAGCTCAATAGGGGATTTTGGGATTTACTCAAGCGCGGCAAATTAACATGAGGAAGATACCTTGCACTCTGTTGCGTACTTTTACCATATACATGTAAGTCCTCTGAATAAGGTCGCGCGTCTAGAAAAAAAATATGGATGATTTTTTTTTCGGCTTGTGGAAATCGGTAGATTATTGAATTGCACACTTTTCAGCTTGTAATTAGCCCACCTTAATATGACGCGCTCAAGTATTTCTAACTTATCAAAATATTTTTTTAAATATTCCGATCGGCTGCCCTAAATGTTATTCTGCCGAGCTTGAGTAAATCCCAAAATTCCACATTAATTATAAGGGGAGCCCTCCCCTACTATAACTTATAGATTTATTGTTTTTATTTTTTATTTATATGAGGGAGTTACCTAACTATTATACTTAACCTCTTACCTGGAAACTGAGAGCAGCCACCAGTAAGAAATACATTATTAGCTAGAAGTAACTGATCTTCATCACTAAAGTGCTTAAACACATATTCCATGGTTTCGGCCAAACCAGCTTCCAGGTTACCCATCATAGAGGGTTGGAACATTAATTCCGGAGCCCTAAAATATTATATAAATATTAATATATGAACGGTAATTAAAACGGTATTCTTGAAGAGTTGTGACATAAGAATTTAACTTTTACTATTTTAACTTGAATTTAGATTTTTGGGGGATATTTTCACTAAGACAAAAATATATGACACTAACACGTTAACTAATTCTTTTAAGATTTACTTTTCTTTTAATATATTTTAACATTTAATAAAATTAATTAGATTAAGAATTATGTATACATTATTTGGACAAAAATCTGTAAAATAAACAATGTTTAAGAAAATTAATAATTTAGCAATTATCGTTCATGTAATACTGTCTTAGATTTACGCAAATATTTGACATTTAAAATTAGGTTTTGTTTATTCAAACTAACAACATAAATATCAAAATGATTTTGTTGTACATATATAATGATAATTAACTTTTTGGGTTTGAAATCAAAAGGGTCAAACCGAAACGAACGACTATCTAAGTGCTGCAAAAATCTTAAAAAATAAGTATGAGCCGGAGTCATATGTCCCACTGCACTACAGTTGTTATTATTATAAAATAACACAAATATACTAAGTAAATTGTAAGTAAAGTACAAAACAAGGGTAAATCTTATTGGAGAATTAAATTACCGGTATGGTTCTATGGCGAGGTGCAGCTGGTGATGCTGGTGGCTGGGCTGCGGCGGCTCGTGCTCGCGCAGCGCCTCCTCCAGCTCCACCAGCCGCTCGCCGTCCGCCTCCGAGTCCGAGTCCGCCTCGCGGCTTATACTGTTGGTGACATCGTAGGATGATTAGATCATATTTTACGTTCTGGATACATATCACACATAAAATAGATTATAAATATGTAAAAGCTGCTATATGAGAACAGCATCTCAATGTACGGTTTCCATTAGGATTAGTAACGAGACTCATTGTCATTAGGGGGCCGATTCGCTATGCTTATCCAGCTAGAGTCTAAAGTCTAGCTAAACCCTTTCAGTGACACTAGCCAACGCGTAAGAGATATTATAGTGCACAAGCGTACGCGCAGACAGAAAGTGCACTTCTGATCTTATATATAGCAGATGTATATGCTAGCTACTAGACCATCGCGGCAATTTTTATGGGTGATTATTGTTTTTAAACCATGCAAGTAGTATTTTATGTTCATCAATTCCGATCGTGTCGGGACCGCTATATTCGTAGACACGGGCTACTTTAAAATATGTCGTCCGCTAATAGCAAGTCTTCATGACATTAACAGCCATGACCAAAAATCACTTAATACTATCATTATTATTTAATTACCTTATTATAGATATTTAAAAAACCAACAAACACCCCAGCTTGATTTTCTATTTTGAAGTCATATTGATATTTAAAAAATTACAAACATCCCAATCCTATTCTCGGTTAGCATATATCTATATACCAGCGACTCACTTTCGCTTCGCTTTGAGTTCGTCTTTAGCCAAAAATAAATCTATCCCAGGCGCGGATCTAGGGTTAGGTTTTGGGGGGGGGGGGGGGGTCAGAGACTGAAATATACATATTATAAAACAGTAATTTAGCAAAATCTGTACACGAAATATTTGTTGTTAAAAACAATGACTCTAATGTATAATGTACAGAATATAGAACCCAAAATAAAATTTTTGTCAGTATGTCTGTTTGTGTGTGCGGTTTCATGCGAAAAGTATTAAACCGATTTTAACCAAATTTTGTGTAGTGATAACTTTACTCGGGTCAACATTAAGGATGACTTTTACTACAGGAAAATCTTAGTTCCCACGAGAAAACAATTCCATTTCTTCAGGGTGAATAGATAGATGACTCGATAGAACCCTGACATTCTATCGAGTCATCCTAAGACATGGCTAACGCTGACTAAACCTTAAGAAATACATCAAAACAATATATCTACTAGAAAATTGTAGGTCTTAAAAAGACCTACAGAAAAATCTGCAATAGCATAAGTTTTTCTTGTAAGGTACACTCGTAATAGCTATTTATAATTTAGAGATGGGCCGAATGTGGCTTGAACCGAATACGAACTTCGGCTGAACATTCGGTGAGAATAAAAAATTCGGCAGAAATTCAGCCGAACTTCGGTTCAATTTCACCGCGCTTTCTCGTGAGAAACGTGACCCTTTATTATTAAAAATACTTCATGTTTCTGAGTGTTTTTAATGAACCAAAAACGTGATTTTTTTTAATTCAATTTACGAATTGTAATTAAGGTGTTTGTTAGAAGAATACTAAGTTTATTTCATTTTGTCTATTTAATTAGGCAACGATTTTTGGGACTGTTAAATTAAGAAGAACTAATTTAATTTTTTATCGCATACGTGTTAAGGTTTACACCTTCCTAACTAAAATAAATGACCATATAGACCGATCGGAATCCGTTTATTATTAAAAATAGAAAAAAAAATAAAACCTGAAATTTAACGTCGTAAAAAGTTAGCAAGTACCTATACAAGGAACAAAAAACCGTAAAATGCCCCCGATATCCAGCTATCCCCGAGAAATAAGGGGATGAAAGGCGTTAAAAATAGTTTTTTTTTCAATTTCAACCTTACTGTACTTTTAGGACGACTGTACAAAGTTAAAGGTGATTTTCAGCCTCTCGAGATCATAAAACATAAATTTCTTGGAAACGGCTAAATATTTCAACTAAATTATTTTTTTTGGTCGTTATAAGTATTTTGAAGGTTACCTTCCCCTACTTTCACTTAAATCAAAAAGATATTGCAGAAATTAAAAATAAAAAACCAAGAAAAAATTGAAAAACGGGTAATTTTGCAAATATCTCGAAAACTTTGAAGTTATTGTAAAAACTGTCATAATTATGGTATACTAGCGCCTCACCCTCACCTCGCTCGGGTTTGCCTCTAGGAAAATAAAAGCAAACCTATCCCACGGGAACCGCAAAATTATTCCGGGATAAAAAATAGCCTATGTGTTATTCCAGACTAATCTATCTCTGTGCCGAATTTCATGCAGATCCGTTTAGCCGTTCTGGCGTGAAAAAGTAACAAACGTCCATACATTCATACTCACAAAGTTTGACATTTATAATATTAGTATAGATAACGTGCTAGCGTTTTAAAGATTCTACTTTAGGTTTTAATTTTTTGTTTCCAAACCGACAGGTCATGATAGACGTGCTTTCTATTAATTTCAGTCAAAATAGTGCAAGTAGGTTTTTTTTTCTATTGCCAAATGTTCGGCATTCAAACCGAATTTCGGCCGAATGCCGAAGTTCGGCTCAAACTGCCAAAATTCAAAACGAATTTCGGCCCATCCCTAATTTATATCTATTTAAAACTTAGACGCGCCCAAGCTAAGCGAGGGTAAGCCGCTAGTTATCCATGATAGAAAGAAAAGTAGTTTTATACTTTTAGCGCATATTTAAATTAAAGAAAAACTCATAAACGAATAAATATTTTGTATTACCTAATCCTTCTGTTCTCAAACTTCAAACTTCTTAAAAAATATATTCGGCTTTGGGGGGGGTCATGACCCCCATGACCCCCCCCCCCTGGATCCGCGCTTGATCTATCCCATGGGAATCGTACATTTTCCCGGGATAATATATAGCCTATAGCCTTCCTCAGTTAACGGGCTATCTAATGCAAAAAGAATTTTTCAAATCGTATTAGTGGTTCCTAAGATTAGCGTGTTCAACCAAATAAACAAACAAACAAACTCTTCAGCTTTATAATATTAGTATAGATTTAATAATTGTAGTTTCAAAAATATACACATATGTACAAAGCTTCATTTCGATATGACCTTAAGAAATAGGTTAAAATGGACTCTTTTGACCAACATTTATATATATATATATATATATATATATATATATATATATATATATATATATATATTGTTAGTTACAAGTGAAGCTAATAAAAGCAAACCTTTTATATACATTCCAATTCTAATCTCAGTCAGCATATAATCACTACATAGTAATAATAGTATAAAACAAAGTCGCTTTCCGCTTTCTGTTCCTATATATGCTTAGATCTTTAAAACTAAGCAACGGATTTTGATGCGGTTTTTTTTATAGATAGAGTAAATCAAGAAGAAGGTAAATATTGTATATACTGATAATTTTAGAGATTTCTAATGTGATGTAGTAAATAAACATATTTTTTGCGCGCTTACATTGCAAACGCTGGCTGAACCCTACAAGATAGATCAAAATAATGTACTACAGTATTGTGTACCTTAAAAAGGTCTACAAAAAAGCTCGCGATGGTATATGTCTATCTCTTAAGGATAACATACTATATCCAAGCTAGGGACGAACCCGAGCGAAGCGAGGTTGTGTCGTTAGTACATATTAAAAATTAATAAACAAACGTACCTCTTATAAACATCCCAGTCGGAGTCCCTGTAGCCGAAGTCGTCCCCGGCGGCGGCGAGGCGCGAGATGGCGCGCATGCGCTCGGCCGCGGCCGCCGTGCGCCGCTTCACCATGGCGGCGCGGCGCGCGCGGCGAGCCTCGCGCCGCACTACTACTTCCCTGTACTAAGGGGGAGGGTAAAAAATAATACCACAGATCATATATAGTACAGATAGTGCATCCCATACAAATATTTGGACATCGCTAATCCAAGCTTATTCAGCGCGCTATTTTTTTTTTGTCCTAAAATTGATAATAGATAGCGCAAGTGAGAATCAAAAATAAGGCGACATCTAGCACCGCTAGTTGTAAATGTAAAGGTTCTAAATGATAGATGGCGATAAATGCTAAGGTATTTGTCCACGAGCTGCTGCTGCGCAATGTTGTAGCACAGATTATCTATACAGATAAATAAAATTGGAGTGTCAGTTTGTAATATTAAAATAACCGCTTTTTACTAAATGCATATGGATGTATACACGATACATATACCAAAACAACATTTTTTACAATTTTTGTCTGTCTGTTTGTTTGTTCCGGCTAATCTCCGTAATGGCTGGACCGATTTTGACGGGACTTTCACTGGGATAGGGAGTAACTTAGGCTACTTTTATTTTAGAAAAAGAATCAGGGTTCCGCGAAAAAATTAAAACCCATGAAATTGTAAACAAAATCCGCATACGGCGTATGCTCGTATCTCAACTGCTCAATATACCTTGGCGCGAGTCTCGTTGAGCCACACTAGGAAGGCGTCGGGGTCGGCGGGCGGCTGGAAGCGGCCGGCGGGGCGCGGCTCCGCGGGCTCGTCCGCGTTGGCGGCCGCTGCTATTCTTTGCTTGTTCTTCTCTATTTTCATGTTTAGATTTGCTATTTGTCTCTATAAATATAAATTATTGTAGGGCATACAATAAGGGTATAATACAAAAAAAAAATTACTCAAACTGTGACCACCATTTCCTGGAATAAAGTTGCTTTCTATAACTTTTATAAATTATATTTTTCCGAGAAAGAAAGGAGGCCTATGTTTATCCGTTACCCGTCGTGCAATTAACCATACAAATGAGCTCAATATAACAATTTTGAAATTACATAATATTTTTTTTACATGTACCGATTAGCTTTGCAACCCAGTTGGTAATGCACTATATTAACACTAATAAAAAAATATAAATTGTTTTAAAAAAAGATATAAATAATTCACCTGTAGATCACCATAGTTCTTGATTTCGAATCCTTTGATTGCCTCATTAAATTCTTCAGTGTCGCCATCTTCTATCAATTCCTTTAAACATATTTAGCTTATCATTAACAATAAATCGACATCTAATTATCTATACAGATAAATAAAATTGGAGTGTCTGTTTGTAATATTAAAATAACCGGTATACACGGTACTTATACCAAAACAACTTTTTTTACAATTTTTTGTCTGTCTGTCTGTCTGTTTGTTCCGCCTAATCTCCGAAACGGCTGGATCGATTTTGACGGGAATTTCACTGGCAGATAGCTGATGTTATAGGGAGTAACTTAGGCTACTTTTATTTTAGAAAAAGAATTAAGGTTCCGCGAAAAAAAAATAAAGCCTACGAAAATGTGAACAAAATCCGCGTAAGGCGTACGCACCCGAGCAAAACGAGGGTAAATCGCTATATAATTTAAATGAATATCTTAGAAGTAGCAAGCTACTATTTATGTAACCTAAATATAGCTAACCGTGAAAACGTATCTAGCTAGTTTAATTATATTATAAAAAAAAAGATATATAATGTCAAGAATCAAGATTAATAATAAAGTTCATACCTGAAGAGCAAGCAGCTGATTTAGTTGTTCTTCATCTTCTGCGAGTCTCTCTTCCCTCTTCCTTGCATTTATTTCTAAAAGTCTCCGCGCCATTTCCTTCTTCCTTTCTTTTTGTTGCTCAGCTACATAAAGGATTAAATATATTTGGTAAAGACTAAAGGACACACTATAGTACTTTTAACTTACTAATTTTTAATTCTAAATTCAAATTTTGATGGTTCGTTTGGCTGTTTGTAGTGACCCTACTTGCTGTGCCAGCGGTCGCAGGATCGAGTCCCTCTGAGGACTCAAGCTCTTAGATGTGCGAAAAACAGTTTATTTTTCCATATGTGGGACATGTGACATTACCTCACCTGTTAAACCAGAAGAACTGGAGGGTTGCACAAATGGTAATTGAACTCTCTTCACATTCGCTTCATAGTAATCTGGATTAGCCCATTTCCTGATTTCTTCTTGGTAGTCTAAGGCTATAGAACTGTGTTCATGTAAAATCTCCTCGATTCTTGACATAGTTATTGCATTAACATGTACAGGATATTTTAACTGTAGGAGCTTATGCATGTAACTTATTATTTCACTACCACCTAGAATTAATGATATTTTATAATATATAATATTATAAGGAGGTAAAGTTTGTTTGTTTGTTTGGTTGAATGCTTTAATCTCAGGAACTACTAATCCGATTTGAAAAATTCTTTTTGCATTAGAAAGCCCGTTTATTGAGGAAGGCTATATATCATCCCAAAAAAATGTAAGATTCCCGTGGGATAAATTTGTTTTTATCTAGGGACAAACCCAAAGTGAAGCGAGGATGTATCGCTAGTATTTTATAATAGTGTACTTCCCTCATTGTTAGCTTTTCAGTAATTTTTGAAGGTGGTGTACTGGGATAAAAAATAAGCTTATGTATTATGCTATTTCCATGAATTTTCTACATGCAATTAAACATTTATATAAATCAATCGTGTACAAGAACCACAAACATTTTCATTTTTTATTGTATCAATACTGCTTATGAAATACATAATTTACACATTAGATGGATATTTTGATTTAATTATAGTGTTAGATTTTTAATTATGAAAATACTGTTACTAATTATTGTGCTAATGGAGTATGACTGATCTATGGTAGAATGGTCTAAGCTTTAAACTCTAAGTAATAATATAATTAAAATAAATATATTTTAATATTTTATATCTAATGGATCTGTAAAATTTATTGTACGTTTTTTTTTGTAAGTTTAATAAACTGATCATTTTTTAACAATTTTACTATTTAGTAAAAATATAACTACCCAAATTGATTCTTCTTGCATGTTCGGAAATAACTTTTCCTCTTATCACAGGTATTACATGTATAGTGTGATATCCACAATTAATTATAAGAGCAGTGTCACCAATGTTATTCTTATACAAACTGAAAAGTGAGTCCACTCCATAACTTACTGCAGGAACACGATAACCCTCAAAAAGTAGCTCTGACATTACTGAAATATTTATTGGTAAAATATTCGGTTAGAAGGGCGAAAACTTTGTGTCATTAAACAAAAAATTTTAATATTATGAACATGATTATTCAAAATACCATGAGTAATTTTATTCTACTAATTTAATACAATACTTACATTGTCTGCTATAATTGGGTGTAACAAAGGCTTCAGTCATAACAATGGGATGTGGAACACTTCCCTCATTGTCAATTCCCAAGTGAGAAAATATATAATCACATACTTGCTCCTGAACCTCAAAATGGGTAACTACATTTTTATCAAATTGGGTCTTTAATTGAAACCTAAAATCGTTATTAAAAATAAATAGCAATAGCACTTAAGTCATTTAAAAAGCTACAGACCTAGAGGTTAAAAACACAAAATATTTTTATTACTTCTAATAGTTCAAGATGTACCTGACTGCTTCAATATTTATTATATCATTTCCTATCTGAATAGGTGGAGTAACCGGTGGTTCCGCATCTTTTTTACATCGATCTTTTCTAGGTCTAGCTATTAGGTTCTTGAATGTTAAATATGGCTCATCATGTATTGACCAACCTACTCTGCATTGATAAGAACCTAAAATGCACAAAGTATATTTATTTAATATTAAAATCATAATATTGAACATCTTTATTTGAATAAGAGCTATTTTACCATTATCTATAACTAATGGAATATGTCCAAATTTTATTGTAGGCCCATATTCGTGAACTATATCAGGCACTGTTTTATAGTCTTTTAAAACCAATACATCTTCTAAGTTATCTAATTCCATAGTATTAATTCAATTTTTGAAATTTAGGAGAATTTGATTATAGCATTTATAGCTAAAATTGTTTTCGCACGCAAATGTTATAAATATTGGTATTTGGTAATGTCATTTTGACATTATTATGTCAAAATCAGACACAAGGTCAAAATATACAATTCATGAAACCAATATGTCCTTTTTTTTATTTTTTCAAAGAGAAACAATCTATCATATAGTACAGAAAACATAAAAACCAACCTCTCGTGGCTGTACTGGAAATCAATGCAATACAGATTCTTATTATTTGTTGGATACTTCGATCTAAATTTGTCCTATAGAAAGGATAAGGCCGTGCGCACTTTGGATACGTTTTTGTCCGAATTTTACTCGTGCGAACACGTACGAATACGCACAAAGGATCCCGAACACTCGAGTACTATGGGGGCACGCAGACTGGGTGCGAGTTAGTCGTACGTATATGTACGTGTAGTTCCGACGTCAGAAAAATATCCGAACTTGTTGCGATTTTAAAACACTTTCGTGCGTTGAAAATAAAAACCGGCCAAGTGCGAGTCACCATGTCTGTTGTATGGGAGCCTTCATTTAATTATTTATTAAATATTTCAAGTATCTGTTGATGTTATCAATATCAAGCAAAAATGAGCAAAAAAATCACCTTAAATATTTATTTTATTATGTTTTTTAGTATTTGTTGCTACAGCGGCAACAGAAATACATCATATGTGAAAATTTCAATTGTCTAATTAACATGGTTCATGAGATACAGCCCGGTGACAGATGGACAGACAGATAGACAGACGGACGGACAGCGAAGTCTTAGTAATAGGGTCCCGTTTTACCCTTTGGGTACGGAACCCTAAAAATAGATGGAACTACCTATTTGACGGAGAAACATGTATTCAATTTGCGCACTTAATTCGTACAACCACGATCGTACGTTTAAGTACGATACAAATTCGTGTCCAAAGTGCGCGCAGCCTAAAGCGTTCAAAGATTTTAGCTGTAGAAAAAAGAAGAATGAAAGATGTTCTTAACAACTTCTCTGTCCCAGTACAACGTATTTGTATGCTGCCAAAGTCCAAAGTTGTATTTTTAAGAAAATAATAATATTATGTTTAAAATGCTTTTTTTTTTCGATTTTTTTTCTTTATACTCATAATATGGACTCATAAACGTAGTGTAGTGGTTATTATCGTCTACGTCCAATAAAGTAATTTATTTATGAACTAAAATGGTGTACGGCGATTATCAATAATCGATTAATCGATTACTAAGATGATCGATTGCAAAAGATCATTGATTATTGGAAGAAAAAAGATTTTTTTGCTTCTGTTGTGTTCGCATCCACAAACTATATACTATATAGAAATGCTACGTATGTTCGCATCTTAGAGTCTGGCTAATGAAAGCGTGATCTGAGACAACTTTATGCTTATAATAATCGTCTTTGACTGATCACAGACAACCGTTACATGATTTTTTTCACAATCTGTAGGTGTCAGTAAAAAATTATAATCCGTTTGAGTGATTTGGCGGGTATTTTGCGAAAAGTATCTAAGTGATTGAAACTTCGAACATTTTCTCTTCACAATGGCTCATAGAATATATACAGCAGAAGAAATACAACGTTACTTGGAAGATTCGGATGTAGAAGATTTTAGTAGTGGTAACGTGAAGAATATCAGCCCGATTCCCACGGCGAAGAATGAAGACACTAAGGTTATCCAAAACTTTATTGTGAGAAGTGACCCAAATGTAAGTGACCCCTTTCTTGGCACTTCGGCTCTGGATTTAGAAAATGTTTCGCGTAATCTTTCATTTCATTCAGAGCACACTTCATCAAATTTAAAGACAGAGTGTAATTGTGATGTTTCGCATGTAGGTAGAGACATTTTTACGGGTAATGGAGGAGCGCGAAATATGGAAGCGATACACAAGATGGTACAGTAAACCTTATCAAAATTTACGAAAAGTTTCTGACAATCGAGCTTATAGATGAAATGGTAATACACACAAATAATTACGCAGATTTGTTAAAAGCATCACGAAATGCAGTGCACAGTCAAATCTTAATCTTTATAAGACGCAAATTCAGCCCCACATGGAGTACTGTTCTCATCTCTGGGCGAGAGCTCCCCAGTACCAGTTACTTCCATTTGACCGCATTCAACGTAGGGCGGCTCGAATTATCGACGATCAAGCTCTCTCCGATCGGCTTGATCCTTTAGCTTTACGTAGAGATGTTGGATCACTCTGCATCTTCTATCGCATTTATCATGGGGAATGTTCTGAGGAATTGTTCGGACTGATCCCGGCCGCTGAATTTCACCATCGGACATCGCGCCAAAATAGTAAATTCCATCCACACCACCTCGATGTCCAGCGTTCCACAACAGTGCGATTTCTTAGGCATTTTCTGCCTCGCACAACCACTCTGTGGAACCAGCTGTCGCCAGCGGTCTTTCCGAACCGTTACGACCTGGCAACCTTCAAGAAGAGAGTGTATTCATTCTTGAAAGGCAGGCAACGCATTTGCAAGCCTTGCGGTGTTGCAGATGTCCATGGGCGGCGGTAATCACTTTTCATCAGGTGAGCCTCCTGCTCGTTTGCCCCCTTGTTCACATAAAAAAAAAAATAGATGGAAGGATGTGAATAGGGCTGAAATGAAAATATTTCTTGGTGTAATTATGTACCTACATGGGTATCAATCCAAAGCAGTCTGTTGAGCACTATTCGAAATTGGATATATTATATTATGATCTAATGCACAGAAATCGAATAAATATGTCTTATAATAGCTTTACTTCAATTCTAAGATGTTGGCACTTTACTGAAATACAGTTCTAGGAGCTATTGGACAGACAAGAACCCACAAAATTGATCCCCTGGTAAATAAGTATTAAGTTAATAGTATCAAGTCAATTAGAAGGTCTGGATAAACCCGGCTCTACTGTAGTCAAACTCATAGCACCTCTTTTAGATGAAGGTCGCATAATTATAGCGGATAATTTTTACACTAGTGTTCTATAAGCCCAATACCTAAAAAATAGGCGAATTGATTTGTGTGGGACATTAAGAAATAATAAAAGGAACTTGCCCAGTGAAGTTGTGTCGGCAAAATTGCGTAGAGGGAATTACATTGCCAGACAGAAAGACAACTATTTGACTGTAATGAAGTGGCGCGATAAGCGCGATTTTTTAAGATTTCCACGTGTCATGGAGATTCCGTGTCTAAAGTTGCTACGAGAAGGGGAGATGTGATGAAACCCGACGCCATTATAGATTATAATGATGCAAAGAAAGGAATTGACATTAATGCCGATCAAATTTCGTCATTTCATAGTCCACTGCGTAAAAGCTTGACATGGTACAAAAAAATCGCCATTGATATCTTATTCAGCGTCGCCGTTATCAATTCCAAGCGCATCTACAATAAGTTTACGGAGGATCTAAGCTCTCTGTTTTACAAGTACAGGAGCAGTTGGTAAGGCACTTTCTTGGACCAGCGGCATCGACAAAGGAAGTATACCTACCGCCCTGCAAGACTCCATCTCATCAACCAGCAGTGCTCTAAGTCTAGCACGTAGTATTTTGTTACAGCATCAACTGGAAGAGTTACCACGACGTCAAAACAAATTGGTGCGAAAGCGTTACACAGGATGCTATGCCAAACTGAAAGCACAAGGTGCACAAGCAATACGAGCAAAGCAAGTACACACGTAGTGTATACAGTGTCAAAAGGCTTTCTGTCTCGAGTCTTGACTGCTTCAATGAAAAACATGTTGATTGATGACAATGTGGTTTAATAGATGTTTTATGAATAAAAATGGTTTTTTTTTGTTTATTATTGACAATATCTTTGACTTCGCACATCAATAGTATCCGATACAAAAAAAAATCACAATATTTTTCGTTAAGTTAGAATTCAGGTATTTTCCCACAAGTTCAGGAACTGATACAAAAGATATCGTATCACGTTTATAGAGGAAAATGCACTTGAAGTTGTATGGAGAAATGCATCACATGTGACCTATCAAAAAACGTTCCTGTGAGTCTATATGACTCATTGGACAGAGAGAAGTTGTTATTACAATCCGTCGATTAGTTATTGGCACACTTTTTGTAACAAATGTATTAAGAGCTCTTATCTCAGATGGTCAAAAATGGATTAAGATAGGATATTGGGTTCGGGTGTAAAATTTGTACTATTCTTGGATTTTTATGTGTACTTTCACAGAAAATGCACTTGGCAGTTTCTTCGCTACGTCACCATTCAAAGTGTAAGGCTAATATCACGTCAATTTTTGTATATCTATTTTTTTTTTAAACCTAAAAATAAATAATAATAAGTATCTGCCGTGGGAAGGTTCCGTTAAAATACATTTTCTTGTATTATGTGAATAATTCATAAAATTAAACTTTAAACTAAATTAGAGATAGGGTTGAAGTATAGGTAGAAATAAAACTAAGTTATAAATAATACTCATGAAGTTTATTCACTGATGGAGCCAGTTTACAGTACACACTTCAAATCGCTACCATTTCTACGTTTTAAAAATATAATATAGAATTTAATAATGATTATATTTATTTCATTTTATGTAACAACAATAAATCTTATAGGAATGTGCTTTTTAGATTTGTAAACAATTTGTTTAACTTTTAATGCTGGCCACATGTAACTTGTATTTTAAAAATAAATAACATTTCAAATCATAAATACATGTTACTATCTGCGGGTATTTACATAATATAATAATATGTTATAATTTAAATAATTTTATGTGATGTGACATCACATTAACTATTTTAAATATTGCAGTATTGGATTTGTTTCAACAGCGTTACATTATTTACAATATTGTAATACTCAAGAACGTATGGCAAAAGAATATTGCTACTCAATTGCAATATAGTAAAAGACGACAATAACAATTTTATCATACGTCATAACATATTTAGGCTTTGGCGCCGATAGCAGTGCCACCTTGCTTGTCAATTTCTTTTTCCAATTGTTTGCCAAGATACTCCCTGTAAAAAAATATTTATGAAATACATACATATATGTACATGATTATGTGAAACAATAATACTAACTAATATTATAAAAAGACAGAGTTTGTTTGTTTCTTTGAACGCGTTAATCTCAGGAGCTACTAATCCGTTTGGTTTTTTTTTTGTATTAGATAGCCCATTTATTGACGAAGGCTATAGGCTATATATTATGATTCTACTACTCAAGGGAGCGGAGCAGTAATTTAATTTATAAAGTTAAACTACCGACTCACCCTCGGTCCGCTCGGGTTCGTCTCTACTTACGTTTTAATGTCTAGTATAGATTTCTCAGACATGAGATATTTTCCCGCAGTAAAAAGTATCCTATATGTTAACCTGGACCAGCTATCATCATACCAAATTTCATCAAAATCCCTTCAGTGGTTTTTCCGTGATGCGGTAACAGACAGACAGACAAAAATTCTAAAAACTATAGATTTGGTCTCTGTATCGATAATAATATCTATTTCAATAAGATTTTCAAAAATTATTTAATGTACAGTTTCGGCTTAGTTAGAATTTTATTATATGTATAGATTATAAAACTGATATTTATACCGGAAGATTGAACGCGGGCGAAGCCGCGGGTACTGCTAATATCTTATGTATATATTTTCTGCATTTGATATTTTATTAGAAAGGTTAGAAAGCAATTTAAATAATCTTAAATCTTAGAAAAAAATTATGTATCCAGTATTTTATTTTTTAAAACTAAATAGCTCTAAAGAAGTTAAGCTCACTGCACTAGATTATAGGTTAATAAAACTAAAAATCGGTTTGTACAAATATGAGAATTGAGGAGTGATTAGATATTACTTGGGATACTAACCAGTTGTGAACCATAAGTTTCTGTACTGCAAGCAGAGCCTCGTAACGTACATTGGGGTCTTCGTGGCTGAGCAGATACATCACGCGCTGCTTACCACCGAGTTGCTCAATAATGCTGTTAAAAATATTAAAATTTAATAATATACAATGGCAAATAAGTTATCAGTATAAAAAAACACATTGATAAATTAATTATTTAGTTACAATATGGAAAGGCAAATCTTCGTTAGAAATAATATCACAAACAAGTTTATATGTTTGGATGTAGGGAATTTTAAAAAAATACTGAAAAATATGTTTACTGTCTGAAAAAAACTGGTCGAGATGGTATGCAAACAACATACATATACTGCTTGCCACGCGGGTAGTGGCGTACGTAGTTTTTTAGCTACGGAACCCAAAAACCAAACTTGTTTTAGGACATCAATTAAAAAATACACTGCTTACAGGTCAGGTATTTTCTTTTAAAACAAACCTAAAACCAACCCAAACCCAGAAAACATATTGCTTCCCGCGCGGGTATTGTCGTACGCATCAATCTAGCAACGGAACCTTAAAAGTCAAACCTGTTCCAAGGTAACAACCAACTAAAAACCTTATTCCAGTACATGAACAAAGTATACGTACTGCTTGCCGCGCGACTAGTGGCGCACATAGACGTTTAGCTATGGAAACTCTAAAAACTTGTTTCAGCACATCAACTAAGAAAGCATACTGCTTGCCGGGCGGGTACTGTCGCACGAGTCTCTAAAAAATCAAAGTCATTCCAGTACATAGTATAGTATATATACGTACTGCTTGCCGCGCGGGTAGTGGCGCACGTACTCGCCCACGTCGTAGCAGGCGACGGCGAGCACGACGGGGTCGCGGCTCTTCTCCAGCAGGTGCACGAGCGTGCGCAGCAGCTCCTGCCCGCGCTCGTTGAGGCGCGCCGCGTTCTCGCGCCAGAACTTGGCCGATTTGTGCACGGGGGACCATTCCAGGCTGCACATAACATGCTATGTTAATACATATATTGAGGCACGGGGTTCGGGGCAAATAAAAGTTAGTGAGTGATATATTTATATATTACTTACTTCACACAATTGGTTCAATTACAATATATATATTACGAATAAGGATGCGACCGTTCGCTACCCGATTTCCCCGTGGCTGACGAGACTAGACGGTGCATTCCAAATCATTATATATGTTACTAACTAGTGCATGGTGTGCATACCTGTAGTAACGTGTCTCTACACATACATATCGCCGCCTTAGTATGTGTTCAAACGACCAATATTTATTGTACTTTACATTAGATAGCTTTTTCTTCTATTTGCAAAACATAAAATATGTATTTAATACCAATAGAATTGACATTTAAAAATCAATAATTCTGTATTAATATTCTTTTGGTAAATTGGTCGTTTGGAAAAATAAGCACTGAGACGAGAGTATGATATTAATATATGTAGACAAATTTCATTACATCTCTTTAGCAAATACCTTTGATCTTTTTAACAAATGTTCATGGAATATTGTAAAAACTTCTTTTTTTAATGTGAATGCATATTTCATACTCTTAAATTGTTTTATTGTTATATTAATTAATTTAACACATAATCCACTCACCGTCCACTTTTAACTTCAGTGGCGTATTGGTCAAACGAGCTGAGGTCCTGAACGGAGGCTTGCAGGCGTTCGTTGAGGAAGTCCACATCGTTCATGATATCCTCATCGTCGGAGCGCTTTTGTTCTAAGATGGAGAGCTGCTTCAACACCTTGCATTGGACCATGGCGATGCAGTGCTCTTTTGCAACCTATGTATAACATATAACAAATTAAGAATTTCATTATTAGAACATCTATATATTAGGTGAGTTAAGTTAGAATGTCATTTGAAATGAGGGGGGCATTATTGAAAATCTTTATCTACCAAATTACTTACACCAAAGAAAAAAATAAAAAAAATAAAATTAATAATTATACTAGTCGAAAACTGATATATATATATATATATATATACAAACTTACATATAATATTTTGCTCTGTAAGCCATTACATCATATGTATTTGCGTAATTTATTATTATTTCTGTCCGTGATTTCAAAATAACTAATATTTTTTTCAAGTAGAGTTATTTTTATTATGACACCAGTACTTAAACAACCTTTTTAAAAAAAATTGTCTGTTTGTCTTTCTGTTTGTCCGGGGTAATCTATGGAACAGCTTAACTGATTGTAATGGGACTTTCACTGGAACATAGAGGAGTTGTAGGGCTACTAGAAACTCCTGTACCTTCTCTACTACATGTAGGGTATGTTTTATTTTGGAAATATTTAGGGTTCCATCGCGAAAATCGAAGTCCCTTAAAAATTTTGCAAAATTGGAGCTTACAATTTCACGAAAAAGTTCGCGATAGCATGTGTCCAGTCAAACGAACCTACCCTGGTCCTAAGGAACATAGTAACTATTTTTATTTATTAATAACATACCTAGTAGTAAATAATATGAAAGAACTAACAGGAAAATCATGACAGTAACAAGCACCTTAATTTTTTAATTTTAAGTACCAACCAATCAACCAACACCAACTTTTATTTTTAAGTTTTAAGTCATTTTAAAATGAAAGGTAACAAAAAGAATTCCTTTCATCCGATTTCGTTAAAATTTGATATAGGGACAATAAAATAAGGGATAAAAGAGAAAATCAAATAGCACATGTATGAAACTTGACATGAAGCATTTAAATATAAAAACTAATTTTGAAAGCTATTGTTATTACAACAAAATAAAATAATTTAATTTTATGAAATGTGAATCTCAGAATATGAGACAAAAATATCTCGCCTGTTGGTCTTCAGGTTTCTCGATCAGGTTGCGGAAGACGGCTAACACGATGCGAGTGACCTTCTCCTTTACAGAGTCGCTCAGAATATCAGCTAGGATGGGAATGGCGTTAAACTTGTTCATCTTCTCAGCGAGCAACGGGTTGAATGTCAGCACCCAGAGGCAGAACACTAGCTGGTATTGGACCTATGGAAAACAATCACAGTTTATTTTAAAACCGCTAGTAATAATTCTATGCAACATTACAATATGGTTCAAAATATACGAGAATAGTAAGAGTATACATTAATTATGAATATTCCTGTCATATTTTCTAGACAACTAGACTTAGTATTCCCACAGTACAAAAATCGATCGATTTTGATCATAACGAAAATCCCGTCAAATGCCAAGGGTTTCCAAAAATACTCATTGTAATCCTCGTTATAATAATACCCGTCAACCATAAAGCATAAAGTACGTTAGATATTCGGAAGTGCGTTACCCGCGTTTCACCCCGCACGCCCCGCGCGATTACCCTGTTTAGAATCTACAGATTAGTAGATTGTGGTTTAACTTTAGTATTTAAATAGTATACAATAGAGAAAACGAAATAGTCTAGTAAACAAGACATTATTAATTCATTCAACATGTATTGACATTGAAAATTGTTATATATATATATATATATATATATATATATATATATATATATATATATATATATATATATAAGTTTAGAAAAAAAAAGTTTATACCTGGAAGTTAACCCTCGAAGCGAGAATAGACAGCAGAGTAGAAATGCCATCGACGGAGAGGAATGCAAAGCGGTACTCGTCGACACGCAGCATCATTTGTAGACAGCGCGCCACGGACTGGATGTAGTCGTTGTTCTGCAGAAAAATATGCACTATCTGATGTAACTCACATATTTTACTCAGATAAGGCTAACGAAATTTTTATCATTGAAATCGGCATAACCTTTCAATTAACATTAAATTTCAATTATTAAAAAATATATATAATCAAATGTTTTATATTGTAAAATGTTCTATATTCGAACTTTTCGACTTTCTCTTTGTTGAATATAATGTAACATAAATTATATTATTAAAAGGCATAATGCATATTTGATATACAATTTCTAGTTTGGCAATCGTTAGCAGCGTTTATAAATATTTCTTATAAATATATTAGTCAAATATATTTAAAAGCAGTCCTTTGCATCAGAAGAACATACTGCGTTTTAAAGCAATTATTTTATGTACATAATATACAGTATTAGTGTTAGGTGTTAAGTTAGTAAAAGCATGCAAGAAATTTACAAATAGGTACCTTTAGTAGAACAAATGTCATTCAAAAAATAACTCCCGTAGAAGACAAGTTATTTTAAAATACGACTTTATTCTAGAAAGATTAAAACATTAGTGACAAGTTCCATATAGAATATCTATAATAAAACAAGAAAATTAGACACATTCCACATTATTGGACAACATTGATGTGTTGTCAACAGGGAATACCTTATGGAAGCCAGGCGGCAACTCTTCATGTGATTTGAGAACATCAAAAGAGGTGTAAAGGCTCGAATATTTTTCTTCTTTATCCTTATCTGCTGCATGTTTGTCCTTGTGGTGTTTTGTGTGTTTATCGGAGAAATGTTGTTTCTCGTGTTCCAACATAACCTGCTCAGCGTGTTCTAACTCAGCTGACACTTTCTCCGCCTTACCAGAAAACAAATCTCTCAGTGTGATCTCAACCAAGTCTTCGACGCCCCGATGAATGATGATGTTCACAATATTAATTTAGGTTCAAGGGCAGATCCAAGAAGAGAGAATCGTAGCCTAGTTTGGTTAAACCCTATTAATGTTCAAGCATCTATCCCAATTGATATGCGTAATAAAAATATATAATAAAAAGCAGTTTTAAGAGTTTACTAAATACCCAAAAAAAAAAACAAATATTGTTCTGTATTTTTTTTAGATAAAACGATAACAAAGTTTGTGAAAAAAATCTGCTTCATGCAATAAATAAATTTGTCTTAAAAGCCAGAAAATAAGAAAAAAGACAAAATTTTGGAAATGCTCTTAATTTATAGGAAGTAAAATATATTTTAACTGGAAAATATGATAATTTGGCATGAAGAAGACATTTTCTCTGAATAGCTCCAAATTTCCGCTAATGCCCTCGAAGTTGTTATTGGACTCTGCATAACGTCAAGTCAAAATGACTATATGAACTCGGGATTCTTTTATTATAGGCTGTTTTTAAAATTACATATAATAAATATTGAATTTTATAAGTGTAGCACGTTAATCACAACTAGAATAACTATTATACAGGTTTATGTCAAACAAAATTCATTCCAAATGATATGGATCTATCTTGTATGAGACCTAGTTGTACCTGTATAGAGCCAATCTTGTGAAAATTCGAACTTGCTTTTAAAAAGCTTCTGGAGCCTCCATATGGGTAGAATTCATCCAATACACAGTTATATTTTTTTCAAATTTAAGCAAATAAGATAAATACGTACCAAGCAAGTGTACCACAGACTATAGTCATGAGTGCCGGGAGGGGGATGCAAGGGGGTACAACCCCTGCCATGAAGGAAAATATATAGAAAAAGTTATTCTTTAACTATATAAAATTGTATGAGTAAAATCCGTTTAAATTTAGATATCTTCAAAGAAAAGATGATAAATAGGATATGAATAAAAATTATAAAGTTAATCATTTAAATATTAGTTAGTAGTTTAATGTGAAGAAGCAGATGATTTCACCTGGAAATAATTCTGCCGCCGCCCATGACTACAGTACTATTTTCCCAGTTTCGCGAGTTTTACATACGATGTTTAACATACAAAATGTATGTCACGAAATACTGCTTTTTATTTTATTTTTAAATTATTTATATTAAATGGGACTTTCGTAACTAACAATAAGATATTACAAACAATCACTGATATATCACTATACATATCTACTACAGAGCAATTGTGAGAAGATGGTACATAAATTATATAATTAATTTCTAAAAATAAATCTTTTAAGTGTAATTCTTGAACTAATTATAATTTAATATGAATAGTAAATTGCTTTCAAAACATTTTAAATTAGGGCTGGATCCACCCCTGTTTAAAAAAGTTGTTTAGATACAATGATATGGTATAGTTTGTTAGAAGCATTTTGTTTGTGCTGCTAAGCCTTGCCAAAACTATTTTTTTAAGTGTTTACAATATATAACATAAGAGTAACAGAAATTATTTATGTGTATTTAAATACTATATAGGAAATATATTTTAGTAAAATGAATATAATGAACAGTAGATTATAAATTTCATTACAGATACATAAAATATTGTAATATAACAATGCTAAAATGACATACAATAAATTTTATAAAAATATATATAATAAAGATTTCTGATAGGATCTTGCCAGCATTAGCATAGTAGCGGGTAGCCTACTCCCAGTAGGAAAATCTATTAATAACAATTTTGTATTTTAGAGAATTTTTTTTCAAGTACTGCTTTGAAATTAGAAAGAAGAACTAGAAGGAAAGGTTTCCTATTTAAGAACCTTTCATCTTTTAAATCATATCATCACAAGAGAAGTTCTGCATATATAAAAAAAATTAATGTAGTCTTGTAATCTCACTAATATTATAAATGTGAAAGTTCACATGCAGCTGAACAGATCTGGATGAAATTTGACACAGAGATAGCTTATAGTCAGGAATAGCATATAGGCTTTTTTATCCTGGAAATTTATGAATCCCGTGGGATATATTTGTTTTTGTTGTCGTAGAGGTGAACCGCTAGTTTCTTCTTTTTTTTAAAAGTCAGCTAGACCCTTTTTTCACAAATCCTCTTCTTCACAAATATTATGTGAAAATTAAATCTTTAATTAATTGATTGATTACATGTTTATACTTTTTCTAAAACATAATACTTTCTTAAGTAGTGACAGTCTAAGAATAAGGCCTTATACTTAGAGATGAGTTAGCAATGTAACATGCAATTTTATTTATTTTCTAGCATGCAATTATTAAACAATATGTATAAAAAGTCACTGTACATACATGATTTAAGTTCACTCACTGTTTAAAATTAAACCTATATATAACTATAGTACACTTATTTATGGGTGCAGATACTTTAAAAATCTGTAGTGTATATAGAATATATATAATGTAAATGTGAAGTGGCATTAAAAAAAACAGAAAAAAAAACATTTAAAATCAACATGCTTAAATATTACAAATTAAAATGAACCTTCAAATCAATGTGTTTAATTTTATAGAAGCTAAAATAAACTCACATTCATCTTAAGTTGATCCTTCAACCAGGATAGGTAAAAATGCAAATCACTCTTCTCCATGAGTTGTGGATGCCAGCATGCTAATTTGGCGATAATACGAGCAGTCATATGCTGAACAAACTCATCCTGACGATTAAGCAAATTCAGGAATGGCTGCCAAACATTGCCATGTTTGGCATTACGGAATATTTTCACACGCGATTTATCTTCCTGAAATAAGTATAAATTAATCAAAACAAAAAATAAAGAGGTATTTGTTTTAATGTTTGAATTTTTTTTAGAAATAATTATATTGTTAATTAATAGGAGAATAGACTAACTACAATTAGACAGGAACACTTTTATATGATAATTATTTCATTCAAACCACACCCTGCAAATAGTCATGATAATACTTACAGAAAGAATGTCATCAATCAATACAAGAACATACTGAATAGTGTTATCTTTGCTAATGTGGGTAAGCAAGTTAAGGAATACATCAGCACAGTTATCAGGGTTTTTGTCTGGCAAATCTTTCTGTCCGCGTTGATCTAAGTTCACAATGAAGTCGTGGTCACGCTGTGTTATCATCTGTGATCTGTTAACATAAACTTATATAATAATTTATATCACAAATATATTTTTTATGTTTAGAGAAATCAATACTCACTGCAAATAAGATTGCCAGTTAATCTGGCTTTGACGAATCTCACTCGCTCGGATTTGTAAAACACTTGTAGCGGCAATCATATCTAAATAGAAACAAAATAATATTTTAATATTTGTCTCAAAATGTATGGCAAAGTATGGATATGTAATTACATAGTTTACGAAGAATTTGCGTAGAAACGTACCGATTTTTTCATCGCCAAGCGTTGGTATTAATTTGCTGACATTCTCTTCATTAATATGAGCCATTTTGGCTTACAAATTAAATGAAAAGGACCCACTCACAATAAGATAGTTTTTGGTGAGAAATATTCGTCAGAAAATAGAAAATTAGGAGTCAACTAACTCAGCTGAGAGGTCTTGTGACTATTCGAAGTGAAGTTAGCTTTCAATGTAACAATGTGTTGCTTACCTTCTTTAATGTAGACTTTTTTGGCTGAAAGTAAAAGAGACGGCAATATAAATTCAGATATTGTCTACACTGTTTTAAAAGCAAGAAAGCAACATTAGAAAAAAACTTTATGTCAAATGTTATAAAAGTTCAGAAATTTAATTTGTTTTATTTTTCTTATCATTAATTTTGTGTAACTCGAGATGCTTAGATTTGCATGCCAGTAAAGATCACTCATGATAATAAATATTCATATGTTTTTTTATACATTACTAGCGATTCACCCTCGTTTCGCTCGGGTTCGTCCCGAGATGTTTGTTTAAATTGACATAACTTTTTTATTTATGAACCGATTGAAATAAAACAAATACGAAATGTTAAATAAAGCTTACCAAAATACATTAGTGAAACGCACCTAAATCAGTTAAGCCGTTTCTGAGATTAGCGCGCGCAAACGTACAGACAAACACAAACAGACAAAAATTCTAAAAATCATTGTTTTGGGTTCTATTGCGGTAATAAAGACCCCCAGTAACAGTTTTTCTCAAATATCTTCCACACACAGACAGTGATCAGTTACAATTTTACTATATGTATAGATGTATAGATTATAACATATAAATATCTATATATATAATAAAATTCTGAGTCGAATCTGTACATTAAATATTTTTTTGGAAAATCTTATTGAAATATTCATTATTATAGATACAGAGGCTGAATCTACAGTTTTAAGAATTTATGTCTGTCTGGCTCTATAAGACCGTATCACGAGGAAACCACTGGACAGATTTTAATGAAATTTAGTATGATGATAGCTGGTAACATATAAGTTACCTCATAGTGCGAGAAAATATCTTATCTCTAAGAAATCTTTACTAAACGTTAAAACTAACTAGGACGAACCCGAGCGGAGCGAGGGTGGGTCGCTAGTGAAACTATAAATGTAAAAAGTTTTTTTTTTCAGGCATAATAATGTAATAATTTATTTATGGCATTGTGAAAGACATGACATTTGTGGATTGTCTTTACGTGGATTAAAAATTGCATAGGCAAGATGTTGACCAGAGTCTCAAGTAAGTGGAACAGCATAACCCGTAAGACGAAATATAAAACTAAGATGATACTTAGCAAACATAAACCGTTTGAATTCATTTAAATCCAGTACATGTTTCAGTTGCATAATAGTTTTTATATTACTTTAGTATTATTGTAGAGCCTTTTCATTTTTATCCTATCAACAGATGGTGTTAGACTCTTTGGTATGTTCTAACAGTAAAAAAAAAATGCATTTTTTATATGGACTAATTTATTACTGAGAAATGTTTCCGTTTGTTATAACTATTTTACTCTTAAGTACCTATTTACAGAGACATATTTTACCTGCGGGCATTACGCATTAATTTTATTGTAATAATTGTAACTGTCGAATCGACAGCTTATAATCTCGATCTAGATAGATTGTAATCTAGCGGCGCGGTGTTTACAATTTAACGGTGCCTATATACATTATACATATATAATTAAAACTCTATTGAAATCGACATTGTATGTATTTGGAGAAACTTTATATGAAACTAGCAAAACTCGCGGCTTCGCTCGCGCTAAAACTACAACAAAAAAACTTCAAAAAGATAGGTTTTATACAAATTTTCATCCCTTATTTTATCTCCTTATGGGATGAATTTCAAAAAACGCTAAACCACGCATTTATTTAATTGTATTGAAAAGCATTAATACCAAGTTTCAAGAAATGCTGATCATAAATATTTTTTGGGTTGTGTTATAACGTGTATTCCCGTGGGAATGCGATAATTTCCCGCGGTAAAAAGTATCCTATATGTTGACCCGGATATCCAGCTATCATCATACCAAATTTCATTAAAATCCCTCCAGTGGTTTTTCTGTGATGCAGTAACAGACAGACAAACAGACAGACAAAAATTCTAAAAACTATAAATTCGGTCTCTGTATCGGTAATAAAGTCTATTTCAATAAGATTTTCCAAAAAATATTTAAGGTACAGATTCGACTCAGAATTTTATTATATGTATAGAAGATAGCTTTTAGCATAATATTTTTAATTCTTTATAATTATATGAAAGCTACATCTAGGTCAAATAATAATACGAATTTAGATTGGAGGGGATTGAATACGAATTTAAAAATAAATAATATATAATCTCATCTATAACAAAATGATATTTTTATGTATAGTAACACATGTCCATTGTTTTTTTAATATGTCATTTGTTGTGTCAAGTAAAAATTTTATACTATCGACTATCGACCTTATTGCTGTATTAATATGGTATCAAAGTTCAAACTATAATAAAAAAATTTAAAATGCCATTTTATCCTTATGAAAATTTAATAAACTAATAATTTATTTACAGGAATTCATTATAATAAATCAATGTAACTATCTATTATTTTCACTGAATACCAAATTTTAACTAAAGATCTAGGTTAGAAAACTTGTAGAACTTGTGACTCGTGATTTATTTATCGATATGGAAGAAATAAAGTGATATTAGTAATTAGTGTTTTATATTAGCCGTTTATTATTGTGCTGTAATTTTGTACAACACTGAAGCTTAGTGTTTTTGTTAATTAAAATTTTGAGGTACTTACGATTGTACCTTTCAGGATCAACCTCTCGTTTCGGCCTAGCTTCCATTTGTAAGATTTGATTTTATTTATTAAAATATGTTAATTAAATGCTAAAATTTTGTATCCTGATTCATAATAGTTTATTTTTGTATAAGAAGTTGACTTTTTGTGTTACAGATTAATAATTTGAGCTTGGACTTGTGACACATTTTGCTAAAAATAATTTTTGGGAGCTGGCCAGTTCTTTTGTCATGACTAGTTTGCAATCAAACGAAGACTGTCAAGTTAATGACTCTAAAAATGCATTTCCTACAGATAGTGAATCATCATTACATCTACCATTAGATGGTTCAATGTGTATTGTATTTGCTGGTCACTATAATGGGGTTGGTGTAGAGATCAGATCTCCTAATGAAATGACATTATTATCGCATATGGGTTGTTTTGGGAAAGGGTCAGCATCTAGATCTAAACCCAAAACTGTACAAAACAATAGCAGCCCTTGTATTATGCGTAAGAGGCAATTTTTGAAAAGAAATTACTGGTATAAAAGATTTGGAAAACATGAAAGGATTGTAGAATCAGATAATTTTTTTAAAGACATTAATAATCTTATTACAAAGATAGTTCATGATACTAAAAACCAAGTAGGAAGAGATGTTATTGATTTAGTTTCAACTGATGAGGAGAATAGTGAAAGTGAAAATTGTAATTCTCAAACTGTATTTGATGAGTTTGGAAAGAATAACATTGTAGTTTTAGTACCCAATAGTGATTCCGAGGGTGATAATTATTTTGCTAATATGAAACCTAAGTGTTGCATTAACAAAATCAGTTTACAAGAGAAGTTAATATTAACATTAGAAGAAGCTTTCTTTTTACTTTATGGATTAGGATGTTTACAAGTTGTTTATAATGATCATATTTTTAACATAGAAGAGTGTTGGAACACTTTTAGTCAAAGCAATTCTCAGTTTATTGAAAGATATGTTGTATACCATTACTTTAGATCAAAAGGGTATATTGTTAAGCCAGGGATAAAATTTGGGGGTGACTATTGTAAGAAATATTATTATTTCAAAATATACTTGAAATATGAAAAATATATCTTTGTTATACATAAAATAAAATTGCAATTGTTTTTCTAGTGCTCTACAAAGAAGGTCCAAGTGTTAATCATGCCGATTATATAGTCATTATAAATTTTGGACATAATCATTTTAACTGGGTTTCTATACTTGGTCATGTGAGAATGGCTACAACAACAGTTAAGGTGACATAATTAATAAAAATAATGATTTAGCTTTTTTTGAATCACTAGAAGATTTTATTGGTTTATTTTATCTTTGATTTTCAGGAGATAATGATAGCAGAAGTAATAAAACCATCTAAAACAAATATAAATTTGCCACAAGATTTGTGTGAATATAAAGTTCGAGAATTGGTACTATCAAGAAAACTACCTGTAAAAATAAACGATTCTGAAGACTAAATAATTTATTTCTTTAATTTCACATATATTATACACTATCAACATTAAATTTATGCTCTTTTCATTGGTTTTTTAATTCCTGTTCTTCTGTATTCACTTCTTTCTTTTAAATATTCTTCAGTGCAAATTTGTTTAAATTCTTCATTATGATACCATTCTGCTAGGCATGATTTCATTGTAGAGTTCTCATCTCTGCATTTAAAAACCATAAGTAAAGAAGATTCTTTGCAACATTTATTAAATTCTGCAACTTCTTGGATACATTTTTCAATTTTAGCTTTTTCTCTTATCAGTTTAGGAATAACAACTTCGATTTCAACTTTCCTAAGACTTTTGTCATCAGGATCTCCTAAAATACAACAATATATGGTTAAAGTTATTAAAAACTAGCTTTTGCCCGCAACTTCGTCCGCGTGGAATAGTGACTGCTCCCAGAGCTACCGGGCGGCGGCCAACACCCTCCCCCCTCATGACCGCTTCGCCCTCCGCGCGGTCCGTCCGCGTAAATCAAATGATGTCAAGAGCACCTTTATTCAAAATTAAATACTCGTGATGAATAACGTATTTTTTTGGATAAGGATTAATATCATATTTATAAAAACACCTTCAGAAGTAATGCATTATTTTAGAACAAATTTGATTACCATAAAAAGGGTTATATTGAGTCGACCTTAAAAGATAGACATATGCTGTCGCGGACTTTTTTTTTAGAACTTTTAAAGGGAAACAATTGCATCATACACAATTTTTGCGTAACTTTAACCGTTTACGCAGCGCACGCAACGGAAGCTTTCAAAAGGAATCATTTTTTCCCGTTTTTGCAACATTTTTCATTTATGCTCCGCTCCTATTGGTCGTAGCGTGATGTTATATAGCCTAAAACCTTCCTCGATAAATGGACTATCTAACACTTTTTTTTTTTTTATGACATTCAGTGACAAACGAGCAGACAGACTACCTGATGGAAAGCAGCACCTGTCGCCCATAACACCTACGGTTCATGCATTTAGGTTTTAAGTAACAAAAATGCAGAACCACAGGTGCGTTGTCACTGTGAGGACTAAGATGATATGCCTCTTGCCTGTAATTGCGCTGGCTACCTTATCCTTCAAACCGGAACACAACAATGTAATCATTATTGCTTGGCGGCAGAAATAGATAAGGGGGTGGTACCCATCCAGTCGGACTCCTCAGGCTTGACAGAGTCCTACCACCGGTAAACAAAAACACAAAAAGAATTTTTCAATTCCAACCAGTAGTTTCTGAGATTAGCGCGCTCAACCAAACAAACAAACAAACAAACTCTTCAGCTTTATAATATTAGTATGGATTAAATTTTGCATATTTTAAAATATATAATATGACATGTAACCTAAACCGTGTGGACCCTCGGAGAATTTTTTTGGCAATACAGATGCTTCAGGCATTTTAAATATATAATTATAATTCCTTCAATAGTTACATTTACAATTATATTAGGAGACCGACAACAATCGAGATATTTGAAACTTTACGTAAACTCATACACAATCCACTGTAGTTTTTTGACATTTATATGTCGATAACGTTACTTTGACATTTCGATAATGCGACACAGATTATGGACTATGGAGTTCTGTGATTAACCATAGAGTATCTCTATACATACGACAGCATACGATTGGTGACAGACTAAGTAGAGACCTAGTGATGGAATGAAGTTATGTTGTATTTGTTTGCAAGTATAAAACGTAGTCGTTACATTCTCTTTGTTTTCCCCCGAGAAATGGGGGGATGAAAAACGTTGAAAAATAATGTCCTCTCGAAAAATGTTCTCTACAAAAGTTGTAGGTCTAGACTTAGTAAAAATTTACGACTTTTATATATGATAATTTTTACAATAACCTCAAAGTTTTTGAGATATTTGCAAAAACCCGTTTGATAATTTTTTTCTTGGTTTTTTATTTTTAATGTCTGCAAAATATTTTTGATTTTTAATGAAATTAGGGGTAAGTAATCTTCGAATACCTAATAACTAAAAAATTTTTGAAATGGAAATATTTAGCTGATTACAAGAAATTTATGTCTTATGGTCTCGGTTGGCTGAAAATCATCTCCGACTTCAAGTGGATGTTTACAATTAAAAAAAAAAAAATCGTTCAATTTTCAGACGGGGCTCATTTTTTTCATCCTGAACTCTACTGTTCGAAGAAAGAAAAACATTGTATGATCGCGCTGTAAAAACACCCTTAGAAATGGAAAAAAAAATAGTTTTTCTTAAAAATTTTGAGGTAATAAAGAATGTAATTGATTTCATTCATATTATTCAATTCCAAAACCGATCAAAAATTAATGAAATATCGATAAATCCGAAAAAATAATAACATTAATACTTTCTATTGGAATAAATACAAAAGGAAATGTATATTTTACGTGACTTGCACTTTTTTTATTTTTTCACGACTCGTAAAATTTAAACGTTGGAATGTTTACGGCGATATCGTATAAGCGTCAAATTAAAAACTTAATTATACTGTTGTTTTCGTTTTTATCCGCAATATACATTGGTGTAATCAGTTTATAAAAATTTGGTCAACAAAATATACTTATTCAATGATTATTAAAAAAATGTATTTTACAAAGTAAAAATTATCGATTTCTCCAATTTTTTCAATTTTTTTCTTCGAAAAGTAGAGTTTGACACGAAGAAGAAGTCCTATCTGAAAATTGAACGAAAAACTTTTTGAATAATGCCTTCCGAGACCATAATACATAAATTTCTCGGAAATGGTTAAATATTTCAATTTCAAAAAATGTTTGGTTATTATATGTATTTCGAAGATTACTTTCCCTTAGTTTCCATGAAAATCAAAAAGGGCTATACCATTGTAGTTTATGACAATGTATGAAATCTAGTGTGAGCGTCCACGCGACAGTACCTCCGGAGGCGGGCCAAATCTGACGTATCGTAAATAAAAGTATGTAGGAGCGGATAACATATGATGGATGCTTGGACTAGTGTGTACCAGTTATATCAATTTCTATTACTTGTTCAATATATTATATTACTAGCGACTTACCCTCGCTCCGCTCGGGTTCGTCCCTACTTACGTTTTAAATGTAGTATAGATTTCTCAGAGATGAGACATTTTCCCGCAGTAAAAAGTATCCTATATGTTGACCCGGATAACCAGTTATCATCATAACAAATTTAATCAAAATTCCTCCAGTAGTTTTTTCATGATGCGGTAACAGACACACAGACAAAAATTCTAAAAGCTATGGATTCGATCTCTGTATCGATAATAATGTCTATTCCAATAAGATTTTTTCGAAAAATATTCAATGTACAGATTCGGCTTAGTTACAATTTTATTATATGTATGTACTAGCAAAACCCGCGGCTTCGCTCGCGCTAAAACTACGACAAAAACACTTTAAAAAGGTAGGTTTTATACAAATTTTATCCCTTATTTTATCTCCTTATGCAATAATTTTAAAAAACGTTAAAACACATATTTATTTAATTGTATTGAAGAGCATTAATACCAAGTTTCAAGAAATTCTAATCATTAATATTTTTTGGGTTGTGTTATAACGTATATTCCCGTGGGAATTAGATAATTTCCCGAGGTAAAAAGTATCCTATATGTTGACCCGGATATCCAGCTATCATCATACCAAATTTCATCAAAATCCCTCCAGTGGTTTTTCTGTGATGCGGTAACAGACAGACAGACAAAACAAAAGCTCTAAATTCTATAGATTCGGTTTCTGTATCGATAATAAAGTCTATTTCAATAAGATTTTCCAAAAAAAATTTAAGGTACAGATTCGACTCAGTTAGAATTTTATTATATGTACATACCTATAGATGGATAACTTGCTATTTATAAATAGGTTACCTTCGTGACTTGCCGGTAGAGAATTTTACTTACATTATACTAACAATAAGTGTCATTTACTTATTAGATGTTTCGATTATGGAGAGGCAATATTGTAATAATTTAGGATTTATATTTTTTACATTTAATTTATTTAGAGGAATAAGCAAAACCGATGAAAAATTATGTTGTTGTAAAGAAGTATTTTAACATTAGCAACATTGTTCATGTCTTCATGAGGTTGCATATTCGACAGCTTGGTTGTCAAAATCAAACAGAGTCCTTCATGTCATCATTAAAACATTGTTATCTTGATTGCCTGAATTTTATTTAAAAGAAGACATTATTTTTGTTCAAATTTTAAACCCTAAATTGTATTGTACGCATTTACGGTAGTAAATTATTATCTTCGTATTTAAATACGTTGAGGTGAGTTAATAAGAGTATTTTAACTTATGTTTCTAAACCTATGCTCCTTGGTAAAATGCCCTGTTCTTATTTTACTCTTTTGTTATTTGAAGTCAGAATACCAGTTGTGAAACATGGACCGTCTCTTACGTCTTGGAGGAGGTATGGCGGGCTTGTCTCAAGCTCCTCCTCCTACTGACGCACCTGTAGTGGATACTGCTGAGCAAGTGTATATATCTTCGTTAGCGTTGTTAAAAATGTTGAAACATGGACGAGCAGGTGTGCCGATGGAAGTAATGGGCCTTATGTTAGGTTAGTAAAAAAATGACTTGGTGTATTATTCACTTTCTACTAATCTCTTTGTTACGATTAAACTTTAATTGTCTTATTTATTCTAGGTGAATTTGTTGATGATTACACGGTCCGAGTCATTGATGTCTTTGCAATGCCCCAAACTGGCACTGGAGTGTCAGTAGAAGCTGTTGATCCTGTATTCCAAGCAAAAATGTTAGATATGTTGAAACAAACTGGACGACCTGAGATGGTTGTTGGCTGGTAAGCATATGCCATATTAACATATTTTATTATGCAGAAAATTCAAAAAACTATATTAGCAGTAATTTTAAGGTTGTGAGGCAATTTTTTAAGGGCAACATTTTGTAGTAAATTCTTAATAAGTTATTGGAAATGCAATCACTAGAAACACTACACACATACCAGCTTTAAGATTTTCATGTGGTAATAATTTTTAATGCTTATGCTGAATTGGAAATTGCTGAATTATTATTATTATTATTATTATATTGGAATGAATTAAATTTTCAGGTACCACTCACATCCTGGATTTGGTTGTTGGCTGTCTGGTGTTGATATTAACACTCAGCAATCATTTGAAGCATTATCTGAGAGGGCTGTAGCAGTTGTAGTTGACCCCATTCAGTCAGTTAAAGGCAAAGTGGTCATAGATGCATTCCGCCTCATTAATCCAAATATGATGGTCCTAGGACAAGAGCCAAGGCAAACAACTTCAAACTTGGGCCACCTACAGAAGCCTTCAGTACAAGCATTGATCCATGGTCTCAATCGTCATTACTATTCTATTAGCATAAATTACAGAAAGAATGAGTTGGAGCAAAAAATGTTGCTCAATCTTCATAAAAAATCTTGGATGGATGGACTTACCCTATCAGACTACAAAGAGCACTGCGTAATAAATGAAACAACAGTTACAGATATGCTTGAGTTAGCCAAAAATTACAACAAGGCTCTTGAAGATGAGGAAAAGATGACTCCAGAACAGCTCGCAATAAAGAATGTTGGCAAACAAGATCCTAAGAGACATTTGGAAGAGAAGGTTGATATTTTAATGGCCAATAACATTGTGCAGTCTCTTGGAGCTATGCTTGATACTATGGTATTTAAATGATTGTGTGTGGCATTTTTTATCAGTTTTAAGGTTAAATAAAATGATAATTGTAAACTTGAGTCTCATATTCCCTTTGTAACCTCGTAAGTATTATTTACTTGTCTTTTAGTCTTATTTAAGATATTTAGGTAAATAAAAACAAATTCAATAGTATTTCTTTATTTTAGTAAAACAGTCTTTGTGGAGCTATTTGTCTACAAATGCTTGCAAGTTTTCTATCAACTAGTGGATGTTTCATATTAGCAAAGTCTATATCAAACATTGGTTTAAGATTTTTCTGGGAAGCTACAATATCTTTAATGATATTCTTCAATTTTTGAAAGGCAGCATCATGATTATCCATAGATACCTAAAATATACAGTCATATTAGTATAAATAGTATGTGTGTGTATTTAGTCCTTTTTAACCTCCTACTGCTGGGTATGGGGCTCCCTTCAATACGAGGGGAGATCGATTATACTAATCTACAGACCACCACGCTAGCCAAGTGCAAGTTGACTTACTAGGTTCTCTCAGACAAGAAGGTTTCCTCACGATGTTTTTCTTCACTGTAAGGCAAGTGGTAATCATGTTGGAAATTATTCACACATGAAAATATCAGAGGTGTAAGACCCGGGTCTTGAATCCGCTTCATTCGGTTTCCCAAGCAAACCTGCTACCACTAGGTTACCTCTGTTTTTATTTATATATTAATAATAATAATTAACATAAATCTATTTAAATTGGTTTCTTTTATTTAGCTACTCCAAAATAGCCACCATAATTATGTACTGTTGCGGCTCTTGTGTATTACCATGGAGTGATAGGATAGAAAATATACACATTATTGTGTCACTAGAGTATAAGCTGTGACAAAAATATAAAATAGTCGAGAATTTTTATCACCAGAACTATTTATTTAGACAAAACTAAACAAAAATCTATCACAAAATTTCTATAAGTAAATATTTAATACATTATATTTATTAATACATTTATTAGATACGTTTTAAGGTTTAGCTCAAAGATGAGATATTTTCCCGCAGTAAAAAGTATTCTATATGTTGACCCAGGTAGCCAGCTATCATTATACGAAATTTCATTAAATGCCAGTGGTTTTCCCGTGATGCGGTAACAGACAGACACACTGACAAAAATTCTAAAAACTATAGATTTGGCTTCTGTATCGATAATAAAATCTATTTCAATAAGATTTTCCAAAAAATATTTAATGTACAGGTTCGTCCCTAGTGCAAAACAAAAACAAATATATCCCACGGGAATCGTAGGTACATTTTTCCGGGATAAAAAGTAATCTATGGTCTATTCCAGACTATAATCTATCTCTGTGTCAAATTTCATTCAGGTCCGTTCAGCCGTTCTGGCGTGATTGAATAACAAACATTCATCCATCCAAACTTCGCATTTATAGTGAGATAACCATATTTAATGAACTAATTTAAACTTTTCAAGGGACGTATCACGTACACGTATAACATATAATACATATATAGTATATACGTAATTCCCAAACATACGTATGATATGGACACAAGTTTAGTGTGATTGTGATTTCTTCATGCTGCTCTGTTGATTTTAGAATGGAGGTATCTCCAGTTGGTAGGTAGATTAAATTGAATTGTATATTTTATAGATGTTATGTTACCAACGTTCGGAGTCGCGGTTAAAACCAGGTAGGTACTAATTAATATTCTCATTGGAAATAGTTTAAGCAGCATGTAAACTTATTTTAAAATTCATTTCTACAATGTTTTTATTAATATAACAACTAGCGACTCACGCTCGCTTCGCTCGCGTTCGTCCTTAGGTACTTTTTCACGGTTAGCTATGTTTAGGTATACATAAATAGTAGCTTGCTACTCCTAAGATATTCATTTAATTTAAATTATATAACGATTTAACCTCGTTTTGCTCGGGTGCGTACTCCGTACGCGGATTTTGTTCACAATTTCGTAGGTTTTAATTTTTTTTCGCGGAACCCTGATTCTTTTTCTAAAATAAAAGTAGCCTAAGTTACTCCCTATAACATCAGCTATCTGCCAGTGAAAGTCCCATCAAAATCGGTCCAGCCGCTTCGGAGATTAGCCGGAACAAACAGACAGACAGACAGACAGACACAAAAATTGTAAAAAATGTTATTTTGGTATATGTACCGTGTATACATCCTTATGCATTTAGTAAAAAGCGGTTTTTTTAATATTACAAACAGACACTCCAATTTTATTTATCTGTATAGATGAGCAAAAATGTTTCTTACAGTATCCCAGAATAAGCCAGGGCATTTACGATGTATTTCTTCATAATCGTCCTTTATATTTGTGGTAAGGCTTTCCAAAGGCATCTTTAAAAAATAATTATTACAGTCATTATCATATTTGTTATGTGCAAAATATTAATTACTAGCGGCTCAGCCTCGCTTTGCTCGGGTTCACCTCTAGGAAAATAAAAACAAACCTATCTTACGGGACCGTACATTTTTTTTGGGGAATAAAGTAGCCATGTGTTATTCCAGATTATAATCTATCTCTATGCCAAATTTCATCCAGATCCGTTCAGCCGTTCTGGCATGAAAGAGTAACAAACATCCATAGTCATAAACTTTCACATTTATTATATTAGTACGGACTAGCGACTTAACCTCGCTTCGCTCGGGTGCGTCCCTAAGCGTGAATGGTTTAGGAACATATAAAAGACAAACGTCTAAAGAAAAATATCTCTTTTTTGCGCCAGGAACCTTCGTAGGCGTATACAGGATAATCCACCAGAATCATCACAATAGGATCAATGGTTTAGGAACGTATAGAGGACAAACATACGAACATTCATTATTATTTATATAGAAGATTAAGTAAGATTTTGAAATGAATAGATAAATAAAATTCTAAATAAAAATACTCTGAATATTATCAATTCATTCTTTAGCTAAAGCCTATTTCTAAATACTTATGCACTTAGTTCAAATCGAGCGTTGCAACTTTTATATTAAAAAAAATACTCATTTCTAAGTTAAATCAATAATTTACATCAATCAATCAATACGTAGCTATTTTTATCGTATTTAAAATATATATAAATTTATGTAAAGTACGTTTATTTTTTTTACCTCTTCATAGCGTTTTAGCTGAGTGATAATAAAATCTTGTTCATCAACTTTAGTGTTCCTATTGAGTTCATCTGCTGTAAAAAGAATATTTTTATTGGATTAAATATATTTCAGTATCAAGTTTCGAGCTGAAACCTAAATCAATACAAGTTGGGAAGCTTTTGCCAGTGGCTTTGTATTGCTTTTATGGGACGAGAAACAAGGTGCTAATAATAAGGTAGGTACTGATTTACCGATTGTTGTAGGCTATACCCGTACTAGGCTAATTGAAAATACAGGCAAGCGTTCGGCCTATTAAATGTACATATTTGAATGATTTCTGAATAAGTTAATGTCACCCATCATACATATATGCACTAGGTATTATGAGTCGACTATCCCAGAAATTTTCGCGTGACAAATGCTCGTGAGAAAGTGAGAAACCCTCAGTGTGCGAATCAGACTCGCACTTGTCCGATTTTTTCTTAATCAACTTCAGAATCGAAAGAGATACTTGAGTATCTGACATGATATGATAACTCTACACCCAGATTGATCTGGGTGTAGAGTTTTTTGGTACAACATAAATGTTACGCGACAAGGGTCTTATGTAAATTTCAAGACTTTATATTAGAATTTATAAATCACAATTTAGGAAAGGCCTTAGTATTTATTACACTCAATGATCATAACGAGGTTGTCCAGTAACAAATTTCGTGAGACGCATTATAGACACCTACACCTATTAATTCTCGTATAATATTGGCAATATAAAATATTCGTCCCGATATACGGTCGCAAGTTTAGGAACAATGAAAAGGTAAATATTATTATTTATTAAATACTAGTGACTCACTTCGTTTTGTTTGGTTGCGTCCCTAGATACCTACAGTATACATAATAGCATATAACTTTCTAAATAATCCATCTTGCTATTGGTCAAAACCTTATGAAAATCCATACAGTAGTTTGTGAAATTAGCTCGAACAAAAATAAACTGCGTGTTAAGGGGATTTTTATAAATGTCATAGGATGATTTGATAATTCGAATTTTTGCGAAAACCCTAGGGATATTGCGGAAAACACGGATAATTAGACAATGATGAAAACATTTCTTAATTTTTCACAAATATTTAGATCTCTCTATTAGATCTCACTACATATTATTATTGTCATTGTGGCAGTAGTCTTACTCCGGTGGTGATGAATATTTCTTTTAACCTAACTTGATGTACGTGTAAAGCACTTACACACAAGGATCATTCGGCACGTGGCCGAAATCAGAACTAACACCGACATCTTGTAAAGCATCACTTTTGAGAAAAGTTGGAGTTGACGTTTGTTGTGGATATTTCGTGCTTTAGTTTAATAAAAATATCCCAAAATATGAAGTGGTGTTAGAGAGATTAGGTTGCTCTTTTTTATCAAAAAAAAAACCCTAATTTCACACCCATGCCCTCATGTCAATGTCACCAAAGTGCCAAATATCCTTGTAGCACTGTACCTATATAAATAATTTTTCATGTAAGAAATTTTATACTTAAAAGGTACAAAAAAGAATTGTAAGTATGAATATTATTTTACAACGTACAGTTTTGCACGCTTGTGTCGCTACTTTGCACCAGGCCATTTTCTAATAGGAACGCCAACCACAGGTCAGAGTCCTGTGGTTTGATACCATCTGCGTACGGCCACGGCACCTTCGTGCTAATTGATTTTATTAATAAGTTCTCCACTGGAATCAAATTCAATTTTATGTTCATGATGTATATAAACCTACATATTTTAGTCTAGTAATTTTCATTAGTAGAAATAATAGTATCCAATAAAAAATATTTTCTTTATTGCATATTTTGCAGCTTAGAAGTTCCTTTAGTGTGCAAGCGTAAAATTTTTGTATCGTGTGAATTTTATTGTACTTACAAAATTTGTGTCAGTACCTATAGCAAAACATCGTTAACATTATTTTTTATAGTGTAGTGTATAGATAGTGGGAAAAGCTAAAAGGCGAATATCGAAGAGAGAAGTTATTAAGTTTTTCCGTCTGTCATTCATGGAAAAGAGTACTTAAGTGCAATAAAATAAGTTTATGTATCGTAACTTAAAAAATATTTTTAGATTTTGCAAGTCTTTTGATATATTTTGATATAAATTATTCTGTATCAACGTTATATTATCATTACATTATAATAAACTGACTTTCTTTTTCTGGTTGTGGATCTATCATCAATCCGGAAGGGTCGATAGTTTCAGTGTCTTGATCATCCGGAGCGTTTTCAGGATAAGTAAATGCGACAGATTTAGAGGATTTTCTGCTTGTAAAACCTATAAAAAATATTATTTCAAATAACAGCTTAAAAAATATATGACGCTTATTATGTTAATACTTACTAATGTAAGAGTACTAGTGATATGGACTACTTATATAAGATAGGAATGTTTTTCAAGGCTTTAGACACACAAAAAATATATATTTATTTATATTAATACTATAAAGTCCACAAAGTACAATTATATTTTTCCGGAACGGTCATTTATATTATGTATATTCTATTATATATTGAATTTAGTAAGTGTTATTGTACATTGTACACATTGATTTTCGGTACCTTTCCATGTTGAAGATGTATATTTTAAATCAATGCTTTTTCGTTTTGCATTATTTAGATCTTGTTTGTTTTGGACGGTTTGAAAATGGGTGGGTCTGAAAACACAATACTATTTATTATTATTATTTTTAATGTGTTATTGACTACTTTATCCTACAACAATGAAAGTGAAATAATATTCTTTGAAAAAGATGATGAATTAAAAAATTACTGCTTTCACATCTGGTGGTCTTAGTTTATCTCAAGTGCCTTGAGCCATCTTTTAAATTTTTGATGATTAAAGTCTTCATGGAAAGCCCGAATTTATCAAGTTTAATTTTAATGCCCAACCGCATTAAATACTTAATTTGTTTTCAGACGCAATTACAACCTACTAATATTGGATGAACTTTAAATAAAACGTAGAAATCTGTATTATATTGAAAGCCATTTTCAACATTCAATTTAGTAATAGTTGTTGCTCAACTAAAATCACACCTAAAACTAACTAATATTGCGAACATGTTTACAAATTTTAAATAATAATAATAATTTAAGTATTTTTTTAATATTTAAATTTTATAGGCATAATGAAATTGAACTTTGATATTGTTAACTGAAGTCTATTGATTAGTTACTCAGAAAATTAGTAGTTACACAGAAAACTTATTATTTTAGAGTACCTCTTAAATTGGCTTTTATCTTGATTAGATGTTAATCCATAAACATCGCTGACGTATTCATCCATACTTGGAGGTTCATTGTAAAGTGAGAAAAGGCTGGAGTTTACGCCGTTGTATTTATCGCTTGCCTTATTGGTTGCAAGAGATATCGAACTCTGTGAACATAATTTCTCATGTCATAATATGATTTTGAACGTCCATATATTATTGGTTACATTAAAGATATCTTATCTTTAGTATTATATTTTTAGTAATAAGTTACACTGTAGCATATATATAACACATAATTTACCTTAGAAACGGCTATAAAGCAAAATTTATCACACATACAAATATATGTATGGTAGTCACTAAAGGCGTGTTTATTGAAAAAATACGTACAGAAACCGTCATTGCAATTCTATCTAAGCCTTTGACGCTCTTTTTCTTTCCATCGTCACTATCCATCAATAGTGAGCATTGTGAGTCTAGTACAAATTCACTGTGCTCTGTGCCTTCGGGTATAGTCTTGAAAATAAAAAAAATATTAATTACAAAGCAGTTTTTTTTTCATCGAGACAGTGGTGCACGTACGAGATGGAACTGTCCATAGTTGGTTACTGGTTATATTCTCGAAGTAAGTAAATGTTTATAATGAATGTATTAATCATTAGTTTTTATGATGGAATACGGGGTTATCTAGTTAAGATATAATGAACGCGTTTGATTATTTGATATCAACTGAACAATATATGTACCTCCCAACTTATACTTTGTATCGGCCGATATCGATTAATCAAAATGACGTACTTTTTTGGGATGGCGAATAAATGTTATACAATACATGTCGGGATTATAAGCATCGTTAGCCATCAAAACTGAGTTTCACTTAATGTCTTACACGAAACTAATCGATTGCAACTGTGCAATATGCAACTTTCCGTTGATAACAAATATCGTTGTCCTACTAAGCTGGGCTAGTTACCAAAGTAAGTCGATAGGGCAAATGATAAACTGTCTTAATATAGGTAAATTAGAACTGAAGACCGGGGTGTAGAGTCATTAAATCCTCTCCATTTATCACGCTAGGGAAACAATGTGAAGCTATAAATAAAAATAATTACAGGCTTAAATCAACAATTTAAAGATATTTTGTCACAATAGAAGCATTCACCTGTATAATCTCATTAAGAATGCCGTTTATAATTATCCGTCCAGACAGTAACACCTGCAAAGTCGATATTTCCATGGGCATATTCATAGATTGTTTCTTTTGATAGGCAATATTTCTGGCTCTGTATATAAAATTTATTTAGTACTCATAAGCGGTTAAGTCCGGTAACGGTAAACGGTAAAGATTTAAGCATACCATATAATATATTATGTATTACGGTAAGGTAAGGTTTATTATGTAATATCCTTTTTCTATGATAGATTTATATATCTAAGTATTTTTTAGAAGTTAGTATTATAGTAATTTATGATTAGATCAATTTTATATTAGTAAAATTAGAAACTAATAATTAATTAAGGTAGAGGCATATTATATTTCATTTTATATTTTCAATGATTAGTCACTTTAAATTAAATCTTACTATGTTTTCATTTAATTATATTCACCATACAGATTAAAAATACAGAAGTATATCTGTATGTTGATTGATTGATGTTCTCCTGACCGATTCCGGCCACGGCGGCCAATCTCATTGAGACTAGCCAACTGCGCAGGAGATATTATAGTGCACAAGTGTACGC
Organism: Argynnis bischoffii washingtonia; assembly: GCA_033884665.1. Lineage (NCBI taxonomy): Eukaryota > Metazoa > Arthropoda > Insecta > Lepidoptera > Nymphalidae > Argynnis > Argynnis bischoffii. Next base: position 7,656,341 of record CM066624.1, on the reverse strand, counting down.
GCAGACACAAGTGCACTCTCTATTCCTGTCACTCTCATACTCCAGTGGGACGACTACTCGACACGACCGGTGAGAGTTAAGGCGCAGGACCGACGGCTTTACGTGCTCTCCGAGGCACGGTGGTGAAACACCGCCAACTTCCCAACTCCGGGCTGTTACTGAGGCTTACTATACAGAAAGACTCAATAACTAAACTTGGCCCGACCCGGGACTCGAACCCAGGACCTCAGGATGTGCAGCCGTACATGCTAGCCACTACACCACCGAGGCAGTTATATCTGTATGTATTTAAACTATGTATATCGTAAATATATTTAATATATCATAAATGTTGCTTATACGTTACAATATATTTACTTTATCGGCAAAGAACAAAGGCAATGTAATAATTTCTTACTCTTTTCTTTCTCGTTGTCTATGAGCGAGGGCCCGCTTATCCAAACAAGATGCCAATATCAAATATGGCCGATACCCTCGTAATTTTAACATGAGAGCACCGATTAAATCCATTGTAACGATTTTCACTTTACCATCTTTTACAAACGCTTCTTCTCGACCTTAAAATAATATGCTTATATAAGCTATTTATATTTTAGGGACGCGTATTTGCGATTTTTTGGGTGAATTTTTATACCAATAATACTTTTATTATTTCGCAATCACAAAATTAGTAACAACATTATCTGGTACAATACTAAGGTTTTTGCAATATGCTAATGTAAGAATCTTCGGCTTATCGGACTATGTTTATAGAAAACATAACATCGATACTTAACTCGGTTGGTGCGTTAAGAAAATCAAGAAACACAATTTACATACTAAGATTTATATAGGAGTTGGCATTAAATAAATTTAAGTAGTTGGTAAAAATAAATAAGATTTTTCCAATGTCGACGGTCGATGTACCTTTAATCTATGATGTATATTGATTTTTATGAAAGATATTGTTTTATTGTAATAGCTAAAATAAATTAAATTTTTGTAGTGCAGATAGGTAAAGATTAAGTCTAATATCGGCACGGATGCCGATGGATGTGGTGAAAAAATAAATACGCTACCACATTTATTAATATTAGTCAGGAAAGTAAATATATATTTTTTTATGTTTGAAAATAATTATGTTTTCAGATTTTCTGCGAGAAACATGTTCTGTCTCTTCCGTGACAGAACATGTCTCTCGGAGAAATATCGAGAACCAAAAATCATAATAAATCCCCAAAAAACCCAAAAAAGATAGTTTTTTTTTAAATGTCAATCAAATATTCGCGTAAATTTAAAAAAGTATTGTTTTTCAAATTTTTCCAGGAATAATATCTACATACATAAATGTTACTTTTTAATCAGAATGTTGATAAAAATTGAAGTTACTTAGCCCATAAGATTCGCCGTTCATTTCGCTATAAGTGAGAAGGTCGCCATTTAATAGCATGTCGTCAAATTGCTTTCTCGAAATAACTTTGTAGTGGCCTGGTAAGTGATGGAAAGCCGTGGTATGCTGCAATGCTAATTCTATGTGTGAGCATTTCGATGCAAGGCGTCGGGAAATTGTTCCTGTATGATTAAAATAAGTTTTAGCTTAAAACGATATTTAAATTTCTATTATTTAGCATATTATATGTGTTCATAATAAAATAAACTTTAATAATAGGTATAATCAAGCACATAATTTACGTATATTATCCATAATTAATTTTATATCTTAATTAGTAAATATATCCAATGCTAGCGATTAATTGAATATGATTTGAATATAAAATTTCGGAATTTAGTAAAAATCTAGTTAGTTCTAGTTTATAAAGTCTCTTTAATAAGGTAGATTAACAGGCACATAGTTTAACTTTTGTGAATGTAACACAACTGGTTTTAGGCAAATTTCGGCGTTCAGCCAAATAACAATAGAAACTGGACTTTTTATGAATAGAATTGCTCGAGTTCCAATGTTATGGCGTGCTGCTAATGGCTCTTGGCTCTGGAAGCCATCTTGTTCTCTAAATTATGGGCGATTTTGTACCCACACATAATGGTGAAGTGGTTTGAAACGACAGGTTTTATTGAATAGTATTGTAGATGTGCCTAATTTAGTATTGCACAAGGCTAAAACTATTCGTAAGAACTTATATTTATTGTTAGAGCACGTACAAGGTTAGAAAAATATATTTCCACAGAAGTTACATTTTCAAGTACTTATACATAAAATGTAAGTTTGCAATGTAGAGAAAGACAATTAAAATAATGCAATTAGACGATCATTGCGAATTTAATACGTTAGCCGATAATAAAAGCAATTGCTGTTTTTCTTCTTCGTTCTATTTCAATGTTAAACGAAAGAAACTTTGTTGAAATGTTCAAAATAACAGTTTTACAAGTTAACAAATACCAACGTTCTCTAACATTTAACCTAACTTTTATATTGGAATTAGCGTCCTAGGGGAACTTTTGCTGAAGCCACTGCTTAATACCGGGGTAAAGAGTAACTTATATCACTCTCCGGCTGGAACCAGTAATAATAATAGCACCCGAAGGAACGGTCAATATCCGGTAAGTATCAAATAATAAGTAAAAACTTTTATTTTATAGAGCTATAAAATAAATTAAACCGAATATTTCAAAATGACATATTAAGAGTCGTACGTTAAGAACTGAATAAAACAAATACTTTCAGTAACTTCACATTATAATTATACAAATATTCAAATTATTGATTTTTTCTTATTTTAAGCATTAAATTATTACATTCTTTTTATTGTAAGTCACCACTAGTTCGGAAAAAGCCTCACTCCTGAGAAGAATTGACGGAGAAAACTCAGCGGGACTAAAATTATTTTTTTATCTTTTTTTGTAAGTAAAATTATAAATTACAATAATTCTACAACTCAGGTTCATAGCCTGGAGGCTATCGCGTCATTCCCAAGGCGTGTCCCATTTTCCATAATTGTACGAGTATATAACCTTTACCAACCATACGTTGTAGATTTTTTTTAAATAGCAATCAAGCCTTTTGAATAATTTCTGGGATCCTGTTGTAAAATCGTATATATTGGTCATAAAAAAATCACTGACTTTGTGGAAACGAATTACCGGCATTATAAGTTTGTGTTTGCTCCTGGTATCAATGTTATGATTCTTGGGGAATTCATGAATATTTTTACATACATACCTAACATTTTCTTACACATATTGAGAAGTACTAAGCAACAGTTAATATTTTTCAAATATGACAAAAGCCTAAATATTTTTCTTTATTGCTAATTTATTATTGCCTAAAATATATTACTTATAATTCCTAAAGATGTAATTTTACATCAACCTTAAGATGTAGCTTATATACTTTTCTGATGACTAAAATATTTAAAAAAATAAAAATCTTCGAATGATTTTATTAAATTTTTAATATATACCATAATATAATCATTGCTATTATGTTAAGGCGTACCTTTTCCAACGGCTTCATAACCAACGATAACGACTATAGGAATATCAGTAGTATCGGCAGGAGGTGTGTAGGGAGAGATGCGAGAGCTTGATAATTGCTGAATATAGAGTAGACGTAGAAGACGATGGGTCGCAAATGTGTTTACATCCGGTGTCATGCACATTTTTGAAGTTCTCTTAAATGTTTAATTTATTATACAATGTTTATTATTTTTCATGTTTTCACTTCTATACCTACTAATTAAAAAGTAGTAGATTTGATTTCTTAGTGGAAATTTTACTTTAGAGCTTTTTTTTACATAATAAATAAATAAATATGTTGGGTAATTAACGCACAGCACCATCTAGTTCCATGGTAAGCTACGAGGCTTGTGTTATGGATACCAGATAGTTGATACATTACACATAAATAATTTTAAATACATACATATTATAAATATGAACACTCATGACTGGAGTACAAACATTCGTGATCATCATACAAATAAAAGCCCCCAGCGGAACTCGAACCTGCGACCGCTGGCACAGAAAGTAGGGCCACTACAAACTGAGCCAAACGTGCCATCAAATTACATATTTTCTTTACATATTTTATAACTTTTGAGAACAATATTTTATAAAGTTAATAAATACATCATAAATGATATAAAATACTATAAATTTTCCTAAAAAACCTATTAACTAATTCTAAGACCTTGGATAAATCTCAATACGTTTTAATAATTTTAGTATGAATAAAATATAAGAATAATATATTAAAGTACGGTGTTCTTGTTCAAAGTGTCAATGTTAAAGTTAGAACAAGGATATTAAATGGCGTCTCCTATATTGGAATATTTAACATGCTCGATGACCTAGTTAAAGTATACATGGAAATTATATTCGACACTTTCACTTTGGAAATTATATATAAAGTATTGAATTTCCAATGTTATTGTACGAGTAATAAGTTGGTACGCTCACAAAAAATGTTATGGGAAACTTAGATTATACGTAGCGATATAAAAGCTGTTTTTTATTATGTGCGTGTGTGAAGAATTTTATTTTAGTTAAAGTGATACTTAAATATGAAGCTTCAAATAACCCATATATAAAATGAAAATTTCGATCTAACCTGTATAACGATAAGTTCTTCATTTAATTAATGTCAATATCAATATTATGGCTTTTACCTGTTCAACTGGATCTACCTCTTTAGCATCTAAGTGTATCAGTAAAGGGAATATGCTAAACACGACGTCCTTATAGCCGGCGATGCCACAAACGGGGTTAGAACGCAAGTCGAGAAGATTCAGGCGTCTCATATTCCTCATATACACCGCCAATTCTAATAATGTGCTGAAGCTGTTGTTTCGTGCGTGAAGCTCTCGCAATCTATGTTTAATTAGTATTGAGGTTACTTTATGTTATACTAGCGACTTACTTGCATCCGCGGATTTCCTTCACAATTTCATGGGTTTTAATTAGGGTGCGGAGACCTAATTAATTCTTTTTCTAAAATAAGAGTAGCCTAAGTTACTCCTAATAACATCAGCCAGTGAAAGTCTCATCAAAATCAGTCCAGCCGTTTTGGAGATTATCCGGAACAAACAGACAGATAGACAAAAAATTTAAAATTTAAAGTATCGCATATACTTTTATATCCATTTAGTAAAAAGCTGTTATTTTGACATTACAGACAGACACTTTGATTTTATTTCTTTGTATGTATTAGAAGTTAAAGCTGTCTTAAGTAGCTAAATGTTAATTTAATACTAGAAGGGTCATTAATTAAGTCGGACTTTTGACGAATTTTGTACATAGTCAGGCTATGATCTGGTGCACCTTACACATAGGCTACTGTTAGACGCCGAGGGAGACGAGAGGAGGACAAGTCGCTAATATGTTCTGTGTATTAAGAATGAAATAGTACCTAATATGATTTTTAGCACATTTGTAACCATGTAAAAAGAACAAACATCATAAAAGTGAACTCAATAAAGAAAAATAAGTATAAATTTGTTGCACATAGTATATGAAAAAAGCTAGGTTATGCATTTAACATATTTTATTGAATCCTGTCAACTTGACAAAAACAATGCGAAATATAATGTTCCATGCAATGCGGGTTAAAATAAAATATTGGTTGAATATATTTGTGGTCAGTAAATATTATTGAGTGGAAAATATTTAAAAGATGACACGCTTTTTTTGTCTAAATAAACTTACCCTACATATAAAATATATCTGCAGCTACATTTTATTATTAAAACGCTTTTTTAGATTAAAACTGCTTATTCAGACCTTGTACAACCCGCAAATATTTTCATGGATGTAAGATTATTTTCATTCAAATTTAAATATTCCAGATGCAATAAGGTCCACAGTCCAACATCTGGCCCAAACTCGTAGCTGGATATGTTGTTATAAGATACATCTAGCCACAAGAGACGCATATGATTAAGGCTGGCCAGACGCTGAATATGATTAAAAGAAAGATCGAGTTTCCGCAAATATCTATAAGGAAAGGCAAATGTGAAAAATATATCAAGGAAAAAACGTGTTTCGATAGCCCAAATATTATTGGTGCATCTAACTTGTAACGGCTACAAAAAATTCATTAGAAATTTTTTACTTGACTTAAACTTCTTGGTTTATTATTTATTGTCTACTCTAATTTAGGTAAAATGTAACTGAAAATTTGAATGTTATGTGAATCATTTGTATTTGTATTTTTAGGGTCCCGTAGCCAAAAGGCTAAAACTGAACCCTTATAATTTCATAATATCCGTCTGTCTGTATATCACTGACATTATATTTATGAGTGTCTTTCAAATAAAAATAAAATAAAAATATGTTAATATCTCGTTAACTTGAACCATCCTAATGCTCTATAATTGATAAATGAAATAATTAAAGAAAATATTTTCTACCTTAAATTTTGTAAACCGCTTATTTTTTTTATATTGTTGTGCGATAAATCCAATACCGTAATTGACCAAAAATCGCTTATGTCTCGAATGTTCATTACAGCATTGTATTTGTAATGAACTTCTGTTAAATACCATTGCGCTACAAAATGATAAATTGAACTGAATTTTGATGATCTTTTAAGGGCTGACTTTCTAGTAATTACAAAATAAAATTCTCTGCCTGTCTGTAAAAACTATCTGTCTGAACGCGATAAACTCAAAAACTATCGTATAGATTTTCATATGGCTTTCACAAATTAATGAAGTGATTTATGAGGAAGGTTTAGGTGTATAATTCATTAAGATTTTGTTTAAATTAGCTCAAATGTGACGTTAATTGTTGAAAATGTCGGAAAAAATCATGCCGACTGGGAATTTTATTGGCGTGCACCGCGTAAACTAATAAAGTTATATGAGAACAAGGTATTACAGAATTATTCCTCTTAAAAAGAGTTTCATCGAATATTAAAAAAAAATATATAATTAAAAAACATTTAATATATTAAAAGGCTTACGTGTTTCATAATCTAGAACAGCTCTTAATCTATTAAAATCCACGGATAAATATTGCAAATATAAGAGCTTTGAGAGTACCTTCAGATCGGTTAATAAATTGGATGAAAGATCAAGATATACTAAATATTTGTAATGTTGCAATACTTGAATATCAATTAGGTACTAAAATAAAATATAATGTTAGTTACAATGTCTTTTCAATATTTTAATGTGAAATTAATATTTAAATATTTACTTTAACGATTTTCTTACTTTAGAAGATAAATCTAATTTTATGTACACGTAGTCCCCCAAAATTGGTGTTCGTCTCAAATAGCTCAGACAGACAGTGACCATGTCTCGTGTAAGGACCCCCTCCTTAATCTCCGGAACATCCTCAATATTTCTTATACGAACGACTGGCGAATAAACATCATCATACAGTTCCGGAAAGTTGTAAAAACAACCCCATAATTGTCCTTCGTTTAACAGACGTGTTGCGTTTGCGGAAAACTGAAACATAGAAATCCTTTAAAGATTTTTATACATATTTACGTATATTTTACTCTTAAATTTACAGTATTATATTATATAAATATGTTTCATATATGTATATGCTCTTTTGAATTAGTCAGATTTTTCAAAGAGAAATATTTTTAGACTAACGACTCACCCTCACTTCGCTCGGATTCGTCCCTACTCCCTAGTGACATTTCAACGTTTAGTATAGATTTCTCAGAGATGAGATATTTTCCCGCAGTAAAAAGTATCCTATATGTTGACCCGGATAACCAGCTATCATTATACCAAACTTCATCAAAATCTGTCCAGTGGTTTTCTCGTGATGCGGTCACAGACAGAAAGACAGACAAACATTCTAAAAACTTTAGATTCGCCCTCTGTATCAATAATATTAACTATTTCAATAAGATTAACAAAATATTTTGATGTACAGATTCGTCTCAGTTAGAATTTTATTATATGTATAGAATACATTTATTGAAGTAAGTGTATGATCGCGTTATTTTACGACAATAGGTCTAAATCATATGACATGAAAATAAATGTCTAAACAAAGGTCACGTGTCGTATATTAATGGGAAACATAAATAAGAGGCGTGATTCCAGTTGAGAAAGAGTTCCGTTTTGCTCCTGAGTACTTAAAGTAAAGCCTTAAAATAGCTTTGTTTAGAAGATTCTCTTTCAACGTTTATTAATATTATTTATAAAATAAAAGAAAACACACACTAGTATTTCAAAAAATATTATTTTCTACGAGTATATTGTATTTAGCATTATTGACTAAAAATGTTGTCGTGATCAATATATTTTACCAATACACGTTATAACGCCTATGTACATAAATATTAAAAAGTATTTCATAACAATGTTTATTTACCCATTTATCCTCCCTTAGCTATAATGCCTTTTCGTTAATGCTTTATAAATCATAATGTAAACTATAAAAGAAATGATTTAACCACTTACCTGTTTTGATACGATACTATCTTTATGCTTATTTTCCATCATATTGTTATCATTTGTGAAACTTACAAATCTTGGCAAAAGGCTTATGCTTCGAAAGGGTTGTTCTTAAAAGTGTATACATATTATATAACGTTAATATATGAAAGGGATTTACTGAAGGAAAAATAATCAGAAATTTCATTTCTTAAGGGTATTTACGAAAAATGTTAAAAATTTAACATTCAAATTATGAAAAATGTAGAAAAACAATAATTGTAAAGCTATACAAATTATACTAATAGTAAGAATTTATTGTATGTATGTATGTATGTATCCAGCCCTTTTTTAACGTCCCACTGCTGGGCACGGGCCTCCCTTCAATACGAGGGGGATCAGGCCATAGTCCACCACGCTGGCCTAGTGCGGGTTGGCGGACTTCACATGTCTTTCGAAAACTTGTTAGGTTCTCTCAGACATGCAGGTTTCCTCACGATGTTTTCCTTCACCGTAAGGCAAGTGGTAATCATGTTAGAAATGATTCGCACATGAAAATATCTGAGGTGCGAGACCCGGGATTTGAACCCGCTTCACTCGGTTACCCAAGCAAGCGAGTTACCATTGGGTTACCACTGCCTTAAGAATTTATTATTATATGCCAAAATATATTTATTTGTTACTAGGGATTGATCGAGTTTCTTTCTAGCCTAAACTGTATTCCGCGTAACAAATTCAATTCTTGTCAGGAGTTTCCCACCAGTCGAACATAAAAAGTCTCAGTCCTGAGAAGGATTGGCAAAAGAAATTCAGCAGGGCTAAAATAATTTTTTATTCTTTTTTTTGTCTCTCATTAGCTTTTATTTATCTTCAAAATTATCGTAAATCATATATGTAGACATCAAGATCGAAATAGTCCTAATTAGCTTTACAAAAGAAGATATATGTTTTTTTAAGTCTTGGTTATTATGGTCATCCTCTTTAGGATGTCATCTCATATTGTACGCCATGAACACCAACCGTAATTATGGCCAATAGAGCAAGTTATGTTAGTCAATAATGTATGTTAGTACATTATTTGTACTAGTATACAAATTTACTCAAAACTGGGTGAGATATCATTTTTCTAATTATGAATCAATTTATCGAAACTCATCGTTAAATAACGACGCCATGAAAATTTTAGGTCTACCTTAAATTGTAATGAAATTACATTAATAGAAAAAACTAAATGATTGTACAAAAGATACCTTCAGGTAAATCTTCTAAAGAAATTGCAGATAAATAATTAACTTTAGAGACCTCGGTCCATGTCGGCAGGAAACTATCAAATCGCAAAAGCCTGAAAGTGCCTGTTGATAATCCCACAGACTTTCTGCTTTTATAAATTGGGGAAGGTGGTGAAGGTCTCACATTCAAATTTTTATTTTCAGCTTCTTTATTGTTTTCAGCCTCATTGATCATATTCAAAATATGTTTATTTGTAATAACTTTTTAGATTATGAATAATTGATGTATTTGTCATAAGAAATGGTTCACAAAATGTTATAAGTGACGTCTTAAAATATGTTTCTATTTGACAATATAGATACTTTTTTTACGTGCCACTTTTGAGTTAATAGGTAATGACATTAATAAAGCTTGTTAAAGTTGTTCTTTTGTCCACTGTTGAGAAAGCTGTAAAGTAGAGGATGTATCTGCGAGTACTTCTACTGCTATTTACAAAGAACAATTTTGAAATTTTTAAAATGTAAATCCATACTTTGGGTTGAATAACGTTAAATTATAATAATGTTCTCCTGACCGATTCCAGCCACGGCGGCCGATCTCATTGAGACTAGCCAACTGCGCAGGAGATATTATAGTGCACAAGTGTGCGCGCAGACACAAGTGCACTCTCTATTCCTGTCACTCTCATACTCTGGTGGGACGACTACTCGACACGAACGGCGAGAGTTAAGGCGCAGGACCGACGGCTTTACGTGCTCTCCGAGGCACGGGGGTGTAACACCGCCAACTTCCCAACTCCGGGCTGTTACTGAGGCTTACTATACAGAAAGACCCGATAACTAAACTTGGCCCGACCCGGGACACGAACCCAGGACCTCAGGATGTGCAGCCGTACATGCTAGCCACTACACCACCGATTTAAAACGTTAAATTATTCTATTTTTAAAAATAGTCATTAGGAACATTCAACAAGACTCCCAAGCTGAAGCCGACTTTATGTTAAATAGTTTTTATTTTGAATTAATTAGGTGTAAATTGAAGGTACTATTGAAAAAAAATATACTATAAGCTTGGAAGTCAGATGGATAACAAATTATGAAGTCATCATTCAATTTTTCTGAAATGAAGAAGTACTAGTCAAAAAAGTCAAATTTAATTATAAAAATAAAAAAGCTGACTGCGTAAAAAGCGAACTAAAAAGATGAATCCATGTTGAGGAAGGAACATAGTATGATGGCCTGATCAGGAACAAAGAGAAATTGATTTAAATAAATTCGCAGTCACGTAAAAACTATCCATTTGTATAACATGAAGTTTTAACCAACAATAATATTTGTATTTTTAATCCTTTGATTTGATGGTACCTATTAGCTTAGATATTGCCCCCCATCCACAATGGCACTGACATCGATTTCTCAAGTCTTTTATTAAGAAAATCTATACATATAATAAAATTCTAACTGAGTCGAATCTGTACCTTAAATATTTTTTGGAAAATCTTATTGAAATAGACTTTATTATCGATACAGAGACCGAATCTATAGTTTTTAGAATTTTTTCTATCTGTCTGTCTGTTACCGTATCACAGAAAAACGACTGGAGGGATTTTGATGAAATTTGGTATGGTGGTAGCTGGTTATCCGGGTCAACATATAGAATAGTTTTTACCGCGGAAAATATCTCATTTCTGAGAAAAAATACAAAAACTGCAATGTAAGAGTATACTAATATGTAAAAAATAAGAATTTGGTTTTTGGTTATCTGAACGCGGGCAGAGCCGCGGGAAATGCTAGTTTTAAATAAAGATTTTATTTTGAAATTTAAAAAGTAAGAGTCAGGTATATAATAGCAACTTTAAGTACAACATTATCAATTAACGTGTATAAGTTATAGTATATAGTTAGTACTGTTAGTAAAACAACTTTTGTATCATAAAATCAACACGAACTCATTTTAAGATAAAATTCTGCTGTAACGAAAAATATTTACAAGCTTCAAGTAAATGGCTTTTCTGGTACTAGCTTGTTATTATTATACTTAGTCTCGCAAGTAATATGCTAGGTCAAAAGATAAAAATCAATTTTCTTACGTACAAGACGCTGTTTTAAGCTCAAGACTATAATATTTTAGAATAATAGCGAATTTGTTATAGGTACCTTTAACGTAAAATATCGTAATTTAAGTAGTAGCACATTTTAAAAATTACTTTAATTTAAAATTATCTACTACTTTTGCTCGCAACTTTCATGGTAAATATGTCGATAAAAAGCGTGTAAATTTAAATTCTAAATTTTGTTCTAATAATTCATTGAGTAGTAACAGCGGGAAGAGTAAAACAAAAACAGTCTCACTGACTTACATATAAACTTTACTTTAAAATGAATATTGATTCCATTTGAAAATTTTTACTAAATACGCTAATTTCCTAACGTTTCCTAAGTTTTGATAAAATTGCCAATTACAATTTATGTAAGTACTTGGAAATAATATCTCAAGCCATTATAAGAAACTCTAATTAAAAGTGTACGCATGGTGGTAATAACTAATTATTACTTTTTAACTTAAAAGTTATACCGACTTTAAAATCACCTTTAAAGTTATTATTCCAGGCGAAGATGTAATAATCGAAGATATTGCATAAAATATACGTAAAAAATAGGTAAGTACTTTTCCTGTTTTGACTTTGTGTAATAATATAATATATTTTTTTTTAAAAGCGAATGGTTGAATGATTTATAAAATATTATACAGAATTAATTATTAGGTACTTACAGAAATAGTTAGTCTTAAAATATAATCATGATATTTCAAGTTTCACATGATATTAGATGGTGAATTCTTTTCTTTTTAATATAGAAATCAGGAAAAGTACTTACTGTTAATTGCCGACTGGTCCATCGTCCAAAACTAACTGCTACAGAAGATTTTATGTGTTCGCCTTATTTTGGAACGTGATGAATTATAAAAGTTTTATCCATTTTAATTCTTGTGCGTATTTCTGCAAATGCATTCGCGCATTAATTTGTAATGTTTTATGTTTTTGTAGCAACACAAACACGAAAAACACTACAAATAAAGAAAATAAAAAGATATTTTAAATTTCATCAAAGTTATTTTAATATAAATAATAGCTCCTGAATATTAAATAACTATCCATTGTTTTTACAAAGTATTTAAAATAAAATGTAGCACGGTAAGGGTTTCAATATGCCGAAATGTTTTAACGATAAGCACTTTTCTCTTGTCTTTGAGAAAATTAAATTCCTTCCGTAGAGGCACTTAAATTGCCAACGGCTCGTTTAATAACTTCACTGTGAATTCATTTCTTACTCGTACTTAAGAATGTTATGATCCGTGAACATGAACTGAAACTCTTTTGATGGAATGAACTTTTAATGAGTCAATATGTGAAATACGAAGATATCTTTGAAGTCTAAAATAGGAAACGATACATCATTATGGATATTACTATCTTTATGAATGTATTTATTTCTTGTAGAAACTGGAAACTGCCAATTCGAGTATATTTACAAATGTATAAATAAAATTTTTCGCCTGTAACTCCTTAATTTACGACGATGATAGGGTCTGTGACTGCTATAGACTATAAATACATATACCTATAGATAGACTTACCCACTCAGGTGCCTTTATCCTTTAAATCTCCACTGAAAGAAATCAGTTCAATTCAAACAAAACAACAGCTATTTTGAAATCATTTGAATTATATTTTAATTATAAGATTTAAAAAAAACCCAGTAAGTATTTCTTATAAGTTATGAAACTTTTATAATGGTTTTACGTTGAAAATTTGCTTTTAGATGCTAACGAGTTTAATTCCGCGCTTAAAGACCTTTCCGCAAACGGTATTACTCAATTGAAACATCAAAAACGTTTCAATTTAACCAATTTGAATCATGGTTCTGAGTTTGAATATGGATATCCTTTCGTAATAGCGCCCAATTAAAACATCCATTTTTTTTTCGATAATTGGTGAATTTAGATGAGAAACGCATAACTCTCGTCTGGAGAGTAACTGAGTGAGAGTGAGAGAATGAACGAAGTTTTCTATTGCACGATTTTCCTTTGAGAAGTTTATTCTAAGTCAGTGCTTCGTTTTCACAATTATAGCATAAAAAAACAAATGCGAGCACGTCCGAGTGCAAATTGGAAATATCCCTTGAGAACGCGGACAAACTGTAGACAGCAACGATTCATAGTAGAATTCTATGATAATCCTCGTAAAATGTATTTCGTTACATTTCTAGTCATTTATATTATCTTGCCTTAATATTTAATTTAATTATAATGCAATAATACAACGTGGCATAATAATAGCGATTGATTATGCTCGAATATCGAATATTATAAATTCATACTAAAGATCCGATAATATAACATGGAAATAGTTGGAGAAAGGCTTAATATTTTCGTAAAAATTCCATCGCATCGATTGAACCACGGCGATATTTCACGAACGATGTATTTTAAAATGTTGCCTGTTGGTACGATGCTTCAGGTGCCTTCACATAGCACCTCTATTAATAAAAACACCACGGGCTTTTTCAAAGAGAAAGTTTCCAATATTGCAAATATTCTTTCACTCATAAGAACTATTTTTAAATAACTATTTTAAAATTAATTTATTAAATTATTCCTACGCGAATGTATCATTTATATGTAGTAATAATAATAATCATGAATCATCAATAATGAACAGTGGTTAAATGTTTTTTTCATAATTATAATGGATGAATTTAAAAAAAATGACTACTATTTAATATTTTTTTCTATTGAATATAAAAAGTTATAGTTGCAAGGTCTTAAAATTGGGGCGACCTTCTTATTCTATGCTTGAATCAGACGAGGTAAGAGCATGTTTAAAGCGAAGTTATAGTGAATATTAGATAAATTAATGTTTATGAATATGAAAAATGTATATGAAATCTTTATCTATTTACATATTATGTAAGTAAAAATATTGAAGAGCGGTTTTGAAAAGTGAAAAGATACTTTATCTAACAATAAAGAAATTTATAGGAATTTATTAGGAAAGTATAATAAGCATTAAAATACACACAGAAAAAAATGCCAATATTACATTGGAGAACAGCTGAGCGTTGAGTACATTTGCATGATTGATGTTTGAGTATTTGTGCCGACTTAATTATAGAACATTACCAGTATGTATTATGTAAGTTAGGTAACAAATGCGAATAAAACACCGTATAGTCTCCTGACTATAATATGTATAACTTATAAAGCAATGTAAAAACACATTTTGCAAAAGAAGATTTAGGCAATTTGTTATAATGAATCGATTTAATTACAATGTATTTAGGTTCCCAACAAACATAACATGTCCATGAAAAAAATTATGACTTATCGGCTGCCCTTATCTCATAGTATGTGGTGAGTGGTGGCAATAATTGTCGCAAGTACTAGGGGAACCACTTCAATTAATGTTTATTATATATGTACCTACATATGTAGGGACACGTCATAAGAGTCATACCAACTACTTACCTGATGCTTATGATGATGTCACATGGGTGCTCCTAGTAAACTGACAATAGGGAATATGCGTAATTTCTTTTATTTTTTATACAATAGCTTACATCGTTATATAATTGTAAAAAATATCCTGCTCCAAAAAACTAAAATTTAGTTAAAAAAAAAAAAAAAAAATAATATCATATTTTAAATGGATAATTTAAACGTTCGCCATTTCGCCAGCTTGGTGTGACGTCACAGTATGATATACTCAGAAAAACGACAACTCAACTTGTTTGTTCGCTGTTGTGATATACCTACGTCATATTTAGTCTGGCCAAGTGTGTTGCGTTTCTACTACTTAGAATTTCCCATCTGTTTTTGCACTTTGTCATAGTTATTTTCTTTATCAAAAAGAAATTATGTTAAGAAATATTAATATAGGCTTAATTCAAAAGCAAAAAGGTTATAATAAAATATTTTACCTTCATTTAAATCACACGCATATTCAATATTAATATTAAACTTTTTCCGTCTAGTTCTCAACCGCCAAGTGTACCGAATATAACGTGCGATAAGGACCTTCGTTTCAAAAATAAGCTATTGTCGTTGTATTATCTCTACATTCCTACAAATAATAAAATTATATCAGATGTTTCTTTGTGTAGTATAAACATAAAAAAACTAATGTTTTCGGTGTAATAAGTTTTATTTACCTTTTTTATCCAACAGTGGCAAAGCCCAATATAAGATTAAGATAGCAATTTTTTTTATAAAGTTCCAATGTGAAGCTGGCCAAAATTAAAAAGCTGTAAATAAAACGATAAATTATAAAAAAAAAACGAGTAAGTACGTACATCTTATGGATCGGATTTTTTTTATTTTATTTTATTTTTTTGATTGCGCTGATTCAATAGAAATTTAATTTGATTGTTGCAATTCCTTTTCATAGCTCGCTAGTAATTCATAATTATGTCCTACCGAAAAGAAACCACTCTGTCACAGTGTTTTCTCGAAAATAGCCACAAAACAAACAACATTACGGGCATGAAAACAAAGATTAAATGATCTAAATGAAAATTAAATGCATTTGCAAAAAAATATCTAACACTGAAATAAAAATATTGTTACTTGAAAAACTCGAAAAACTGAGAAACACCAATTCATTGTCGCAAGAAAAGAAGAACGACCCATATATGTATCTACTCGTAATTCTTGTGACAATATACAATAACATATTTTTCTAGATTTCTAGAGCTTCGTGACGTCACTTAATATTACTTTGTAGTTTCTTCCTTTAAGACTTCTTTATTCCTAAAGAACAGCATTTAATTTGCCACGGTCCTCTTCCAATAGTCAACTCAGAAAAGTGTTAATTTCAATGATTTTTGTTTTTCAATTATCAATATTTCCAAGGACTTGCACATAGGAAGGAGTGTAGTTCCTAGTTTCTTCATGGCAATAAAATAAGCCTCACATATTAAGCTCCCGAAATAAGTACTATCAACGAAAAAGAACTAAAATATGCAATAACGCTAAAAAAATAGCGTTTTATGCATTTGCATATGCAAACATGCAAATGCATATAATCTGATGTCTAATTATTACATTTGTAAATTAAAAATCTATATCGTGAATTTAAAATAATAACTATATTACTAGCCATTCTGATAATAAATACGTTTAGGTATGTGTAGCATCGTATACATCAGTAAGGCCTACATCCATCCGTGTGTAATAAACGTTTATAGGGAAATCATGTATGTGTAAATGTGAAAAGGATACAGACATATAGATTAAGCCTCTCTTCTTCTTGATTTTTACGTTCGTTACAGCTACTGTGACGTAGGTCGATTGTAACATGATTATGTCCCTGACAGATGTCACTCATTGCGTTTCCTCGCGATCAATTATTATTGTATTAAGAACACACCTAATGAAAGCACACGAAGGCGGGCGACAGCTTATTATGTAAGTAAGTAATAATGGTAGATTTTCTTAAGTTATTGTTTCATTAGTACATTTCTTTTCTAGTTATATTTATTAATGTGTTTTGGTTGGTTTACAGTATTTACGGCAGGACGAATCCAAATTTTCGCTAAACAGAGACCGTTTATAGACAGGGAAGTGATATTATGATTACTTATTTGGGTACACACTAGCGATTCTTTAAATTGACATAACTTATTTATTTATGAACCGATTGAAACACGTGTAACGTACCACAATACATTAGAGAAAACCGCACCCAAACCGGTAAAGCCGTTTGTCAGATTAGTGCGCATAAACACACAGACAAAAAAGATAAAAATTCTAAAAATCATTGTTTTTCTCAAATCTTCCATGTACAGACAGCGACCATTTACACTTTTCTTAAATGGTGTATCTACCACCGACGTTCACCGAGATGGGCCACTTCTCAAGTGCTGCTGTACAACCGCAATTGCAGGCCATCAGTTATTATGCCATCAGTTATTATCCCATCATGTTATTTACACTAATATTATAATGAGGAAAGATTTGTATTTTTGTACGTTTGTGACGAATAAACTCAAAAACTACGGGACCAATTCAGATGAAATTTATTACGAAGATAGTTTAAGACCCTGGGAAGGACATAGAATTAAATTTTTTATCTGTCGGAATCATCCTTTAAGGGGATGAAAATGGGGATGAAAGTTTGTATGGGGAATCAACCTAGGGACGAAGGGAAGGTGAGTAGCTAGTAACCTATACTTTATAAATATAATGCAAAATTTGTATTTTTATAAAGTTATAGTGTACATATGGTATGGTAACGCGCTCGCTTGGGAAACCGAGTAAAGCGGGTTCAAATCCCGGGTCTCGCACCTCTGATATTTTCATGTGCGAATCATTTCTAATTTGATTAGAAAACATCGTGAGGAAACCTGCATGTCTGAGAGAACCTAGCAAGTTTTCGAAAGACATGTGAAGACAGTGTGGTGGACTATGGCCTGATCCCCCTCATACTGAAGGGAGGCCCGTGCCCAGCAGTGGGACGTTAAAAAGGGCTGAGTACAAGTACATATAATTTTTATAGAAGTATAGTATATTTACATTTATATATGATAAATGATAACATAATCTAAATTACGTATATAAGTAAACATTGGTTAATCTATTTAGAAATAGTTACCTATAGATCGTCCTCGGCTGACACACTAACTGACATTGCCTAAGCCCCGAAATGACATTATCGATACCAGCATTTATTCAGCAGAGTAGCTGAAATGTTCACGTCAATGTGTATCAGCATATATTACCCTAGGCTCTTAACAAATTACAGGAAATTTTGTTTTTTTCTCTGAAATAACGATTATTATTAAAATACTACTGGTATCAATTGAATGACATAAGTACCTTTAAAGTTAAATTAACATAATAAAAATTAAACATACAACAGATAAAAAAGGAGTACCACATTTTCAAATATTTTTATAGGCTTGACACTTTTTGAGAATTTATTAATCTATACATTTAACATAGCGAAATGTGTACATGAAATATTTTAAAAAAATGTAATAGTCATTACTATTACGTTGCGTATTGTGTATGTTTAGGTATATGTAGATCTCAAAATAATAGTTATTGAATTTTATACATGTGTTAACCAATAAAACTAAGTAATATGGTTAAGCCTATTGTGCCTCCAATTTGGCAACAGTTTAAAAAAAAATTGTATGTGAAATATAAATAATCCCTGAAACAAGAAAAACTTGACAGGAGCTGAGAGAGATTTTACAATATACCTACATATGTATATATAGAATAAGATATTTTTATTAATACTTTAAGAACAGGTGATATAAAGCAAAACTCATTTTAGTCTCATTTCACCATATTCACCAAAAACGACAAGTAAATTACATTTTATAAGAAAATGCCGTAGGTATCACACTAATTTTCGTAGGCGACTAATTAGCATAATTTAATTAAAATGTTCCCAAACTCGTTAAGGTAAATTGATTTAGGCTTTTAATTTTTCACTGAAGTTATAATTTCGGCGGTAAATTTTTTCATACGCTGTCAAAATTTTAAATGGCTGATGGCAATTACGATCATAATAGTACGATACGTTTTACGTTTACATACGTTTGGGATAAGCGTTTTGATGCTGGAAAGCGTTTGGATTATTTCGTTTTAAAAATAAATAAGTAAATTGCGTTCTGTGATTTCGTTTTAAGCTACTATCTAATAACACTGACTGCTAACCCTTAATGGAACACCGTTTATTTCAAAAAATATATATTATCACAAAACTAAACGCGTAACAGCGTTCGCGATGTAGACGGCCCGCGCAGCAGCCTAGTGCTTGCTAAAAACATTGCAATATTATAGTAATTATAAGAATGATGTTCTAAACAACATAAAGAATGAATTTCCTTATTTAAAAGGTTCTTTAGGTACTGAAAGGTTCCTTTTTTATATATTCTACGAGTTTATGTCTTATATAATAAAATAACGCAGTTATATTTTTTTTATTCTTAATATAAAATGTAGAATGATTAAACTAATATTGGGACAATACGTACAACTTTTCCTAAAGTCCCCTTATAATATAGTGATCATTAGTACACAATGATCTGTCTCTTGCCGCTATCTTATCAGGAACTAAACTACATAGGAACGTTACAAGTGTGTTAGTGTTACAAGTACTCTACTAATTTCTATTAAGGGAGAGGAACGGGTTTCTCTAGGATAGTAGATTAGGTCCGAGGCGAAGTGAAGGATGGTTGCTAATTATATAATAAAATTAGTTTTGCAGTACATATATATCTTGTCATTCATCGTTTGTAATATTGAATGTTCTGATATTTATTAACTTTAATTATAAATAAGCAAGTATTTAACTCTATCTATTGCCTTTTCACCCTTAAACCACTGAACACATTTCGAAAAAATTTGGCAAGGACGTAGGTTTCATTCTAAGATCGGACATAGGACACTTGGACCCCGCCCCGCTTATCATCCAGGCGAAGCAGTGGCCCGTGGGCAAAAACTAATACTTTATACAGGATATTTAATTTAAGATCTTTTATTTTAATTGCCTTCTATTTTAATTTAGTGCCAATTTTCTTTATGTATACTATTATTATACATGTGAAAGTTTGTGAGTATGGATGTATGGATGTTTGTTACTCTTTCTCGCCAGAACGGCTGAACGGATCTGGATGAAAGGCACGGAGATAGATTATAGTATGGAATAACACATAAGTTACTTTTTATCGCGGAAAAGCTTATGGTGCCCGTGGGATAGGTTTGTTTTTTGTTTCCTAGACGCGAACCAGAGCGTAGCGAAGGTGAGCCGCTAGTGCTCTATATAAAGTTTAAGGCTCTATATAAAGTTTATAAAGTATAAGGCTTGGATGATTCTTCAAATAATAGCCATTTCAATAAACAGCAGATATTAAGCAACTTTTCTCATTGATTGATTGATGATTATATTTTTCTTCAACTTGAATATTCGGACGTTAAAGAATATAATCGTTAATATTATGAAGAAATCTTTCTTATCTTATAAGTTCTGAAGTTATAAAGTGCTACATATGTAAAAACTATGCGATCATATCTTATTGGTGTTTTCAAATATCAGTTTAACAATAGTTTTTAAATAGAGTAGCCAAACTATCATAGCATTTATAGTATTAACTCGTAATTATATATTAATATAAAGTTTAAAAATCCGGGTAATTTACATTATAAACAGTAAAAGCAATTTGTGTGTCATTATTTTAAATTGCTTCCGTATAAAATATTTAAAATTAATTAAATTAACCTTTATTTTACTATTTCATTGAAATGCAGTAATGATTTTTACTAAAAGAATAATTTGTTAATTTCATAAATTTATCCAATTTCATGGGTATAGTGTGTAGGTACAATGTATGTAAATATATATTTTGCTTCGGTATTTGGTCATTTGCAATCTCGTTCATTCAATTTAACCCCATTTCAGGATCGGTACGACCATGCGACCAATGGAACTAGAACTCTCAACTATTTAAGTGTAATTGTTTGTTTTATTTTTAAATAGAAGTTTCACAAACGTTAAATTTTAAGGCTTAAGGATTAAAACTTTAAATAACATCCGCTTTTCATCGTTTATTCTTTAATTTAGTAAGGTCTTTCTCTCTATTAATATAAGTTTTTTTGTTATATCGTATTTTTACATTAAAAACAAACGTAAAAACTTTGTATTCCGACCGGGACTCGATTTTCACTTCGATTGACCGCTTGACCACGATGCTTATACACGAGTGTAAGGAATTATCGACCATATTCTGCGTAGAATAATGCAAAAGAAAACCGCATGAAAACTCGAAAAACGCGTTTTTCCAGACATTAGACTAATCTAGATCGATTTTTCGCCCCCTAAAGCCTCCACATACCAAATTTTAGCGAAATTGTTTGAGCCGTTTCCGAGATCGCTGGTATAAATAAATAAAGATATAAATATACGAGAATTGCTCGTTTAAAGATATTAGATTAGGTGCATAAAACTATTAATATACTTAATGAATATTTGTGAATAGGCTCATTACTATGTATTTGGCATTTTTTAACGTCTCACGGCTAGGCATGGGCATCCCTTCAATACGAGGGTGATCAGGCCATAGTCCACTACGATGGCCAATTGCGGGTTATACTCGTTATACTCTATCATTACAATCTATGAGGATTGTTAGTTTAATTTAGAAGAAAAGATCTATTATCTACCCCATAGTATTTTTGCCATTAATTACTGTTAATGTTTTACTTGTTATCAGATTTGAACATTTAGAACATTAGTTTTTCAGTTGATTAAACTAAAATATTAAAACAAATATTTATGCGAGTTGTTGAACAACAACTTTTATACCACAAATATAAATTATGTAGAAATCCGAAGCTGTGCCTTAATTGAAATTACGGCTCTGCATTGAGTTTTTACACTTTAAAAATATTTTATGTTATGACTGCTATAGAACAATTATTTATAGATTAAAGATAGCTTTTAGCATAATATTTTTAATTTTTTATAATTATATGAAAACCACATCGAGGCCAAATAATAATACGAATTTAGAGATTATGCTTAAATACTTGTAGTATTATGCCATGTTTTTGAACGAACTCAAAAACGAGGTACTTAAATCGGGTATGTGTTTTTGTGTACATATGTTATGCGATATCTTCGCTAAAAGTTAAAGTTAATGTGAGTTTAGTTTTCCTACCTTAAGTAAGAAGTATGTATGCTTCCTACACCTAGTTTTATAACTATATTATATTACAACACATATTAATATAAGGCAGTGGTAGCTCAGTGGTAACGTGCTCGCTTGGGAAACCGAGTGAAGCGGGTTTACATCCCAGGTCTCGCACTTTTGATATTTTCATGTGCGAATCATTCCCAACATTTGTGTTATGGCGAATTAAAACATCGTGAGGAAATCTGCATGTCTGAGAGAACCTAGCAAGTTTTTGAAAGACATATGAAGTCTGCCAACCTGCACTTGGCCAGCGTGGTGGACTATGGCCTGATCCCTCCTCGTATTGAAGGGAGGCCCGGGCCCAGTTGTGGGACATTAAAAAGGGCTGAATATATACAATACATACATACACCTATTTAATATAACAGCATAATTTATCAATCATAATAATATAAATCTTTTGATATAAAAAGGTTATACTTTTATTAGACTAAACCAAGTATTAAAAATGGATTGACAGGATCCTTTTCAGAATATCGGTTTTATTACTTTTCTACGTGTTTCTATTGTGCGTACCGGGTATCACTTTCATTGTTACTCTATATTACGTATGTACAATTCTTACACAAAAAATATGTTTCATGAAAAAAATGACAATGCCTAGTGTTGAGCATTACCTATAGTTAAAGTCAAACGTGTTGTAGTTATAAAATTGAAAATATATATTATTAAATATAAAACTAGGGTGGAAATTTCAAATTCTATTTATTATGGCGATGGATATTATTTATGCTGTAGTTACACCATAGTCTAAGAAGTATTTTTTAATGGTAATTTACAAGACCTATGTTATTAACAGAGGAAGTGTGTTATAGAATACTAATTACATTATGTGCTTAAAAGTTTTAGGGACTGCGCAGAAGACTCGAAGTAGTTAAGAGATAGAGAACACATCATATTGTATTTATCCCTTGTTGACGTCATATTGATAGGATTCCTTTAAGGCGAATGTCATCAAGCTATAGTCTACACATCATATATGCATAATAATTTCGTCCACCAGCAATATCGTATTAAACATTAGAACTTAGAAAAATAACCATGTGAATAGGCCATTTACCCGTTTTGAAATCTTGTGAGTAAAAAATAATTTTATATATTCATATTACAAGGATCATTAAATTATTCTTAAAAATATGTAAAAGAAGAAGTCTGAAATCATGAATTGAAATATATAATTTCAAGCTTTGGATAACAGAGCTCTCGGGATACAATCCACTCTTCGCAAAACCGCTGACCCTTTAAACTTTTGATCTTAAGACCCAACTAATTAGGAATTCGCTTCGTCAAATATACATATATTATATAAAAAATGATTCGTCGCTTTTTAAATTTGCATCGTCAAACACATGTTATATAAAAAGTGATTCATCGCTTTTTGATGACCATATACAATACATAGGTTATATAATTTTCTTTTTAACCGACTTCCCAAAAAAGGAGGAGGTTCTCAATTCGACCGTGTATATATATATTTTTATATTTGTTCGCGGTTTTTTTTGTCGTTTATGAACTGATTTTGATAATTCTTTTTTCTCTGGAAAGAAAATATCCCAAGAGTGGTCCCATGATAAGGAAACCAGAATCTGATGATGGGATCCCAGAGAAATCGAGGGGAACTTTCGAAAATTGTAGCGGCGACTAGTGCGTTTGATAACATTTTCATTAGGTATTTTAAAGCACTACTATTTACTATTTAATGAAGCTCTGGAGTCGATCTGATGATGGACACGAAAGATAGTCGAGGGAACTCCTCAACGATTTACAGCAATTACCTGTGTTTGGGCTTGATTAATTTGTATTGATGATACGTCTACACTAAAAATGAAAAAAAAAAAACTTAAAAAAAAAACCGAAACCCCCGTTTAGTTATTTTTTATTTTTCAGTGCCTGGAAGTCGGTTTTTTTTAAGTTTTTATTGGTTTAAAATGTGTATATGTCACCGTAAAATTTTAAGTGCCGCTAGATTAATCTATATTGCAAGATGTAATCTATATTGCATAAACTGTCGAATCTACAGCTTACAATCTAGCTAAATAGATTGTAATCTAGCGGTGTTTACAATTTTACGGTGACATATACATACATTTATTGATGACAAATAAACCATATAATAGTGTGGCCTCAGCATATCCAAATTAATATTATTTCCACGTAAATATATTAATAATAAATAAATATATCTATGATGCCAACAAAGAATTTAAATGAAAGCAATGAGCATCATTCTTATATATGGTTATTAGAGAAATTGTTTTCCAGATGACTAGCGGAACGTTACCAATAACATGATTGCTTCGTCACTTCGATATAGGAGATTATGGTTTCAGTTCGCTGTTTGGAATGCGAGGATGGCTCGGCAGATAACCATAATCAATCATTCGCCTTTGAACATGTAAAAGATTCCACGCTAGGAAATCTGACAAATAACAAAATTGTTATAAAATGAAAATACATTACTAATTTTGTTACAATTTAATAAGGTGGCCCTTGTTTATAAAACCATTAAAACGTTCTTAATGCATATGAATTAAATTAATGTCCAATTCTTTAACCTTAGTTTGTAACAATATGTTAAAATATTAATTCTTCGAAGTAAGTAAATAAAGTTATGTACATACATGAAGTTTTCACATTAGAAGATTCAAGCATCTAACTATAGGGTTAGGCTCCTAACGGGAGTTAAAGTGTGAACTTTCTGGGTATAATTAAGTTATCCTTTTGAAATCTAACAACAGATGTTCTTGACGTTTGAAGTTGTTAAGTTTATGTTATTATTATTCTAGTTACTCTCAGCTGCTTTTATTTTAACTAACATTCGCCTGCAGCTTTGCCAGTAACAACTCTACGTTCCATTTGTGTATATATATATATATATATATATATATATATATATATATATATATATATATATATATATATATATATTCCATTCGTTAGTCTTGCTAAAACTCAGAGCGGGACCGATTTGAATAATTCTAGTTTTGTTTGGGATGTGTCAGGGGTGGTTTAAGTATAAAATAAAATATTAATAGGGAATACTTATAATCTATCCATTCCACACAAACCGTTAAAACGTATCTAAAGATGAACCCAAGCGAAGCTAGGGTGAGTCGCTAGTTAATAATAAAACAAAATTAATTATTCTTAAAATTTTGAAACTTATTTGCCACGTTGGGATATATGAAACAACTTAAAATCAAAATAATGGCCTCCTGCGTAGCTACAACTATAATACTTAGCTACAATTAGAATACTTAGCTGTATAATAAAAGTAGAGTTCCTTAAACTATCTCTATGATAACAGTAGCCTGGACTGCTATAAATCTTGGAAAGGCAATACTAAATATTGGTATTACAAGGCCGACGTTTGATCGATGAACTTCAATTTGTTTCACATCGACTAAATGTGCAATTTGAGTTTCAATCTGATACTCATGTATCTGAGTTTGATTAATAGTGATGCTTAGGGATCATGTGGAAAACATTACCGTACTAGTTCCTGAGTACAGTTTTGCCCGCGGGAAAATTACTATTAAACCAGTTTTTTCAATAATTTTGGTCAACTCTTGATAACTTCAGAATTAAGACATTGTGATAAAATATTGTTTATTAACTAAACTATTATATAATATATTATACATATATTATTGTCTATCTCTATCTTTTATGTGTCAAGATTTATACAAATCCATTTAGCACGTACACATGTGTAATGGAGTCGCAAGGATTCAAACAACTTTATATAATACTAGCGACTCACCCTCGCTTTGCTCGGGTTCGTCCCTTCATATGTTTTAACGTTTAGTATAGATTTCTCAGAAATGAGATATTTTCCTGCGGTAAAAAGTATCCTATATGTTGACTCGGATAACCAGCTATCACCATACAGAATTTCATCAAAACCCCTCCAGTAGCTTTTCTGTGATGCGGTAACAGACAGACAGACAAAAATTTTAAAAACTATAGATTCGGGCTCTGTATCGATAACAATGTCTATTTCAATCAGATTTTCCAAAAAATATTTAATGTACAGATTCGGTTTAGTTACAATTTTATTATATGTATAGATGTAAGTACCTACATTAATTACTATCAATGTATTTCTAAATTTTACTAAGTATTTTCATTGGAAATGTCTAAAATTAATATATTTATAGGTAACAAGGATTTGAAATTATTTAACAATTCTATGTAAATCACTTTTTTTGTAAATTCTAAGACTTTTCAAAAATAAATGTACTTATACCACAAGACCTGTAGAGTGTCAATGTTTCTATTTAAAATTATTTCTAATATAGAAATAGGAGAAATGTCAGTGACAAATTTATTTTTAACGAGAAGGGTTTTCTATTGTGTTCGAAAGATATGGAGCCTCTTCTTTGGTGTTCATTTCACTTCTAATTTCTTCTTTTACATATTCCACTTCATGTTTGATGTCAATAAAAAAATAGACCACATTATATGTAATAACAGCGAACTAACCCTCGCTTCGCTTTGATGCATCCCTATTAGACTAACATTAGCCCTTATGTTATTCCAGGTATTCTATAGAGTAATTTTCATTCAAATCCATTTCAATGTGAAGAAGTTAAAAACATAAACATGCAAACTTTCGCATTTATAGTCAGATGATTAATTTTTGCATGAAGAACAACTTTTCAGTAGCGTAAATAATACCATTAATTTTCAAGATATAATTTTCAAATAGTTATATTATAAAAAACGTAGAAACACAATAAACACGGTAAAATAAACTAAGTAAACACCTTACTACAATAAAATTAAGGTAATTATCTTAAAACAGTATTTTCGCTACAAGAATCTCGAAATGTACAGACAAGTGATGAATGCTTGCTCGGCGTCGTTAAGGAAGACAGATCATGTGTCTTGAAAGAAGTGACCGATGTACAATTTTTTATATGGATAGCTTAGAAAACCGTTCTTAATTTGATATTTAATGCTTTTTTTTTAAATATTATGAACTTTAGCTCTTGAACTTTATGTAAATCTAGAATTTTATGACAAAAAAAGTTTTCACTAATATATTTAAGTTTAATATTTCCAAAAAATACATTATTAATTGTATTATTATAAATATAAATTATGCCAATAGATGTGATGTGATATTTCAAAGCTAACAAAAATGTCTCTGATATCTCATTAACTTCTTTTTCATTTATGATAAATCTTACAGTTTAGTTTTTTGTCATAATTAAATTGCCCTAACAAGCTTTGTATTCCCATGAAAGTTTTTATATACTTTTTATATATTATTTAACCGAAAAGTTACTAAAGTTCTTTATTTAAAAGATCGATTTAAGCAACATTATTTACGTTCAGTTTATTAAATTATATTAAAAATTGTATTCTAATTTGAAATTTTTTGGTAGTAGTATTTACTGAAATCACTAAAATATATCAGTTCATTAAAACGCCATGAAATTGATTATTCCCTGGATATCTCAGTCTTCCCATTATGTATCGTCCCGAGCATTGTCCAGCGTGTGCAACTGCATGCCGGCGTATTGTTCAGTGATTGGTTTATTGTTAGCTATAAATTAAGATTAGATGAAAGGAGTCCAGTTCCATGTATGAGCAGAGAAGATACAAAAAACTAAACCAAAATCATTTAATTGCGTAAAAATGTATACTCTGTTGGCTTTTGCCCGCGGCTTCGAGTGTGCGCGAACTATAGAGGGCAGCACGTCTGTCGAAAATAGAGCACCCTGGTGTAAAATAAGAAAACCATAGCTATGTAAACTTTGTAATAAGTAATATTAGTTATTCTTAAATAATGCAAAAAAAAAAGTTAGGTTTTTTACCGATAAAAAATGATCGGATAAAAAAGGCCAAAACTTGTTTAAATCATGTTTTAAATGTAATTGAAACAGAAGATGAAAATAAGCTATCAGTCATAACCATAAGTATCAGTGTTTCTAATGTTTACAATGTGACAATTATTGTAAGTATTAAAAATTATTTTTATAAATTTACTGTATGATATTAAAAATAGTAGAAAACTAGAAATATTTAAGCTTTTTGAAAAGTATTTTAATCTGACAGAATAAAAAATTAAAAAACAAAAGCTAAAGATGTTTAAAAACTTCTAAGTACAAATAATATTATTTTATAATTTGTAATCACTTGAAATAAAAAAATCTGATTGTTATTATTTTCAATATTAATTAAATTTTTGAAGAAGCTGTTAATAAATTAAAAAAATATTATTTTTATCTCAATAATCTATATTGATATTATAAAGCTGAAGAGTTTGTTTGTTTGGTTGAACGCGCTAATCTTATATATCATCCCGGGAAAATGTACGGTTCCCGTGGGATAGATTTGGTTTTGGCTAGGGACGAACCCGAAACAAAGCGAGGGTGAGTCACTAGTAATTAATAATCTTTTATTATTTATGGAAAGAAAAAATTCGAACTCGTCTAATACTGTTTACCATCACTTCGCTCTTATTTTTTCTCTGTAGTGTGTTGAATGGTGTAGAAATTAATGCAGCGCCATCTAGTGGCGACTTACATAAAGTGAATGGAATAAAAAAATCTCCATGTAAACCATATGTCTCCAATTTTAAAGTTGAAATGCTTAAAAAAAGAGTGATTAGAAAAATATGGACGCATTACGAACATACAACAAGTTTTATATGTTTAATTGATTCTTTTTTTAATTATTTTCTAAAAATTGAATAGATACTCGTTAATTGTGATGGCAAGCTTACACTCCAAGTTCTAACGGCTCTTTGTAACTTAATATGACTTAAGTACGTTAAAGTCGAGAACTTTTGTAGGATATAGATTATAGAGCATTCCATTATAAATATTATATATTATATAACATTATTATATACATACACTTTTATTTAATACTTTCTTAGATTTACGCGAATATTTGACATTTTAAATAAAACTATCTTTTCGGATTATTTCGCGGATTTATTTTGATTTTTGGTTTCCGACGTTTCGAATGCTTTACAGCAATCATGGTCACGGGAGAGACTAAGGACACCGTCGGTATACAACATCTGCGGTCTGTAAACATAACCAGGATCGCCCATACCACTGCATTCGCTTTGATAGTCCACAAATACTCGCGAAAGAGAGCCGTTACGCCCAGGATGATTCGCGAAGCTATTGAAATTAAAAAACATTCAAACTTCAATAGGGAAGATGGCTGGGCACTACCATCTACGTGGGATCTTGTAATAAACATTATAAAATCTAACAACAAAAACAAACATAACAGACCAGTAGATGTAGTTAGTTCATACTGTGTGGATCGCAATAACAATATGTAATTCATATTAATATATATTTTTTATCTGTGAAGACAGTAATATGATAGCAATCTAAAATAATAATTTAATTTTTAAATTACATATAAAACAATAATTTTGTTTTAATAAATAGTTAATATTTTTGATTTTCTTTGTGGTTTTTTTATAGTAATAGCAACATTAAATAATATTATATTATTTATTAATAAAGTTTTTACAAAATTGAATTATTTATAATAATAACAGCTAAAATTTAATAAATAATATTTAAGTATAATACTTATTATAATTTTTTACAAAATGTTTAGAATTAAAATCAACAAATATTGTAAGTTACTCTGGTGCCAATTTTGAATTTTTAAAATCATTTATGTAAATTGTTGGTAGGCACTGTCCGTGACAAGTATATAACGCCTTTGAGATGTTTAAAACCTTAGTCTCTCCCGTGACCATGATTGCTGTAAAGCATTCGAAACGTCGGTAACCAAAAATCCGAAAAGATAGTTTTTTATTAAATTTTATTTTCATAAGAACTTATTTAGGTTAGTACAGTATATTTTGTACTTAATAAATATTCTTATGAAACAAAACTTGCCAGCTAGTATTTTTGTTGTAATTAGTGATGCACAGGAAATTCGAGGGGAAAAAAGATCTGTATGCGTATCCGTTACTTTTCGGCGGATCTTGATCGGATCTTTTCATCATTATATTTCATGATGTGAATGAAATTCGAAATGTAGGTAGCGATGAAATACTTTTGAATATCATTTAAAATTTAAATTATTATTTATTTCCTAAAATCACATATTTGGTACATTTGTACAAGGAGAATATTAGATCATTTATTGTAGTAAGTTGTAACTCGACTTGTTTGTACAAGCCTTTTAACTTTATGGTATGTGCATGTTGAATTTATATGTCGAATTGAGATTATCTTCCTTTTTTTTCGTTGGTTAAAAAAATAATGAAATGTATACATTTACGATAGGTATCTAGTTTATATGACCTCCGTATCCGTGTCTGTATTAGTAGATCTTGGGTTGGGACTAATGATCCGTATTCGTATCCTTATCCGCGGATATACATTTTTAACGATCCGGCACATCGCTGGATGTAATATTTATAATATAAATAATTATAATATACATAATTATAATATATTTAATTAACCATCTTGAACAGCACGCTAGAGGCAAGATTATGTTATTTCATGAACTAAAAATTTAATTAAGTTTATTTGTGTAATAACGGAGTATAAAATGGGCTTTGAATATTATAAGGCGAGCAAGGATGTGTATTAATTACATATTATTTTTACGATTTAATTTTTGCCTCATATAAGTGATTTATGAAGATCTTTGTTAAATCTATCTATAGAACATGCAGAATTTCTTTTTCACGCTAAACGGTTGGATTTTGAATTAAATTAGTATACAATTAGATTATGATATATGTAAATACTAGCACTGTTAGGCACCTAAGGACACACCCGAGCAAAGCAAGAGTAAGTCGCTAGTACATCATATTTGTAAATTGATTATATTTTCATCTCATTAAAAATTCATTAGAGGTTGTTCAATGATTTTGGAACTCCTCATGAAAGGATGAAACTTTCCTTGAATACTAATTGTGAAAATAATTTCCTTTCCGATAAAGAGCAAAGATTGATATTAGGGATAATGGCTTTCCCTAATATTTCATCTGACATCGCTATGCACTAGAAAAATAATTATTTAGTATAAAATAAAAGAATAAATTACAATTATGAATATTATTGTATTCACAATTATTAATATAATACAAGCTTGACTAAAATAAATGAAAATAAAATTCGATTTCAAAAAAAAAAGCACTAAAAAGTAAAAATAACTGATTGGTAGTTTTCATTTACTATGAATTGATTTGTATTAGCTGACACCGACTTCGAAAATATCTCATTAGTTATCTATAGTAAATGAAAACTGCTAATCATTTTTTTTTTTTTAGTGCTTTTTTTTGAAGTTGTTTTATTTTAAGTTTTATTTTCCCTTCTTAGTGTAGACATAGTAGTAGCAAAGTAAGAAAGTATTTTAATAAAATATTCGATTAAGCCGTCTATGTTAGTTTGATGTCAATTTTTATATGAAGACTGACAAACTAAAATTCGCTTATATTAGTAACACTAAAAATTCTGGCTTTAAAATCCGATTCAACGTATTGGGCTTGTCAAATCAAACAAAATAAGCCGAAACTCAAAGTATCTGCTATTAGCTGTTGAACAGTTCCATCTATCCACCATCTAGCCTTACCATCAGATCGGGCCGACGATACCAAACTACTGCATTACCAACGAAAATAGAAACACTTGCAAAGTTTTAAGGTAACATGACGATTAAAAGTAGACTAGCAAAACCCGCGGCTACGCTCGCGCTAAAACTACAACAAAAAAAGTTAGGTTTTATACAAATTTTCATCCCTTATTTTAAATCCTTATGGGATGAATTTCAAAAAACGCTAAAACACATATTTATTTAATTGTATTGAAGAGCATTAATACCAAGTTTCAAGAAATTCTGATTATAAATATTTTTTGGGTTGTGTTATAACGTGTATTTCCGTGAGAATGAGATAATCTCCCGCGGTAAAAAGTATCCTATGTGTTGACCAAATTTTATCAAAATACCTCCAGTGGTTTTTCTGTGATGCGGTAACAGACAGACAAACAGACATATCGTGTCAAACTACGTACATATCGTATAAAACTTGAACGCCTAATTATGTTATTTTAGTTAACTATTCGGTGACTTTGAGTTAATTTGGCTTATTTTGTTTGTCATAAATCTATATAAATAAAAATGAAGCACCGAAATGTATATACGCGTAACTTCCGATCGACTGCACTGCACTGCGAGTTGGACTCGCCCACCGAGGGCTGCACCGCACTGCGAGTTGGACTCGCCCACCGAGGGTTCGGTACTAATTTGTAGGAAATCTATTTAACTTTAATTTTCAACTTTTTATTTATTGGAATTTTTCCTTTATTTGTGCTATAAGACCTTGCTTTTTGCCAAATTTCGTGATTCTAGGTCAACGGGAACTACCATTTAGGTTTTCGACCCAAAACCTATATTCCAATTGACCTAGAATTGTCAATTTTGGTTAAAAGCAAGGTCTTACAGCATAAATAAAGGAAATTATATATATATTTTATACATCTAATAGGGACTATAAAATTCAGTATCTGGTATAAATTTCAACTTGCTAGGTCCACCCGTTCCTGAGAAAATCGGTGGTGACACACGGACAGATAGACGGACAGACGGACAAGAGAGTGATCTCATAAGGGTTCCTTTTTTACCTTTTGAGATACCGAGCCCTAAAAAACTCTTTTAGTACGATACATGGCTAACGTTGGCTAAACATTAAGAGATATATATGTACAACAAAATAATGTACTAAAAACTTAGGTCTTAAAAAGTTCTACAGGAAAATATAGCATGTGTTCATCTCCTAAGTTACACTCACAATAACTGTTTTATCTATTTAAAACGTACCTAGAGATGCACATGAGCGAAGCGAGAGCTAAGTAAATTAGTTAAATTATAGCAAATTTTATCCAAACTATGGGCCGACCGACGAGTTTATTTTGACGCAATTTTATATTGATAAATGGTTTATTAGTCTATTATCATCTATCTGTCTATTGGAAATTATAAATAAGACCTAAACTTATTCAGAATATTAATTATCGGAATAAAAAAGTATGCTCTGCGTTATTGAATATTTAGAAAAAATATTTTACTTATTTATTGATATCACTAATGCTCGTTAATAGGTACTAAACAAAAAAGAAAAGAGAATCGGTTGACAAAGGAGAAAAAAGTATTAAACTGTCTTGTCTTTGCCTATTTATGCATATATAGTAGATATTTCTTACATATAATAAGTTCACGTGATATAAACTTTCTTATTTATCTGTCAGATATTAATACATAATTCAACGACGCTGGCAGAGCCGTAGGAAAATGCTAATGTGACATAAAAGTTACTAGTAAATTAGAATCGATGCAAGCTATGTTGGAAACTTCAACACGTATTAGTTGATCTCATGCAAAGCGTGGATTATGATTGTCTTTTGGGAACTTGATGGAGCGCCATAAACAAAGATAAAGGTTATGGAATAAGTTATTTGTGAAGCCGTAGTGCAGAAACCGCAATGGTAATAATCTTATAAGAATGAATCATTGTAATATACCAGCTTCTGCCTGTATGTTCGCTCGTGTAGTTTATGTATGTATCGTTCTCTAGGGCTGTAACATAATGTTAGTTGCTAAACACAATATATGGCCAAAATCTAGACTGGAGACTAATTTCAGTGAATAGCAGGTTCAAACAAATGAAATAAAAATTATAATAGATGATTTACATGTCATTTAATATAGCATTTCATAACAATTTAACGAAACTTCTACTGATTTTTCTTCTTATATTTTTATAGGAGTGCAGAATTTGATATGCTTCATGTTATACGAGCCTTTGTCTTTGGCTTAGTTTACTCTACGCGGAAATTTATTACAGATGAATAAAATATTTTCATAATTTTATTGTATAACTAGTGACTCATCCTCGCTTCGCTCGGGTTAATCCCTGAATTGCTTTCCACTACAAACTTTCATCCCTATTTTCACCCCCTTAAGGGATGATTTCCGGGATAAAAAGTATCCTGTCTTTCCCAGGGTCTCATACTATCTTCTTACCATATAAATCAGTTCAGTAGATCCAGAGATTACCCCTTACAACCTCACAAACTCACAAGCTTACAAACTTTACCTTTTTATAATATTAGTAGATATAGATAATTATTCGTAGTCGCTATTAAATTACGAGCTGAACTTGGCTGTAGTACTTGGCCATTTCAGTATTATTAAAATATAAATATAATAACATTTTTGTAATTTAAAATGGGATACTTATGGTAAGTATATTATATTTAGTAGTAGTAGTATAGTTATACTGAGTATAAAGAGACCCGTGACCATGGCGCTTCTAACAGTGCCAAAATATCGGGAACTCATAAAAGTAAGTAAATAATAAACATCCCGTTTTATATCACGAAAATATTCCCAGTAATATAAGCTTCAAGACTGATAAATGCAATTATTTTGAATATTTTTTATTAAATAATTTTTTAAATTTAAAAACTGTAATCGCTATTAAAAATGATTACATATATAATAATAATTATAAGTATTGATTGTTTAGTACCCGCATGTTTGTAAGTTTCCAAATATGCGGGTTGCGATTTCACCCTTACTAATAAGTAATACATATCTTGTTTAGGAATTCAGTCTGAGACACGTTTACCACGAAATATGTGTAACTTGTGGCACTATTAATTAAATCTTAATTGTAAATTTATATCACGTATACGTGGTGATTTCTCGAAATGTTCTTAGGATATTATGTCATCGCTCACTGTCATAGAGCCTGTACAAAAGAAAATTCCAGGTAAACATTTTTGTTGTGTGGCTATCAAAAGTGCAGTAATATTTTGGATAGATCATTATTTATATTCATGGCCCTCAAGATAAGGTTATAGAGCTTAGGCAATTTTTCAAGACTTCAAAATACTAGCAATGAACAGACAGCTTTGTCGTGATGGATGTTTCGCAATGCTTGGCGGAATAAAGAAGCCTCCTTAACAAAGACGAATAATGAATTCTCGTGACTATTGTACAGATCGTCATGTTTTTTTCAAGTCGCATGATTTAAGGTAATTATGATGTTTGAAGAGAGATGTTAATTGATTTTTTTTTAAATTTATATGAGATGTGATAGACTGTAAATCATAATTTCTAGAAAATAATTATTTGATTAAAGATATATTCTCATAGCCAATATTTTTGTAATTAATTTATATTATTGAAGTCCTTGTATTGGAATCCTGTAATCCTTTAATAATATTTTATATCACACTAGCGACTCATCCTCGCTTCGCTTCGGGTTCGTCCCTAGACAAAAACAAATCTATCCCACGGGAATCGAACATTTTTCCGGGATAATTTATAGCCTATAGCCTTCCTCAGTTAACGGGCTATCCAATGCAAAAAGAATTTTTCAAATCGGATTAGTAGTTCCTAAGATTAGCGCGTTCAACCAAACAAACAAACTCTTCAGCTTTATAATATTATCACATTTTAATGTGATAATATTTTTCGAGTTCATTGATAATTCAAAGTAATTAAAAAAAATTAAAAATGAAAGGAGATAATAGGGAAGGTAGGCCATCTCTTTGCTTATTCAAATTGTCTATAACATATAAAGAGACATACATATAAAGAGTAATATAGTAATAAGTAATATATCATAGTATGCAATAATACGTAATATTTTTGCAGTATAAAATAAATTGGCATTTTGATTTGACACTACAGTTAGATACGGTTTGAAACATCAAACGCTCCAACTTAGAAGTGAACGTCTGTAACTAGATATTCTACACCTAAGCGAATT
The DNA here is from genome assembly GCA_033884665.1 of Argynnis bischoffii washingtonia. Lineage (NCBI taxonomy): Eukaryota > Metazoa > Arthropoda > Insecta > Lepidoptera > Nymphalidae > Argynnis > Argynnis bischoffii. The sequence continues at coordinate 7,620,225 of CM066624.1, read as the reverse complement.
AAGTGCCTCATAGTTTCTACGTTAATTACTGTTCGAACTGTCGCAACTGTTCCGATGGAGTATGTAGATTTAGACAATCTTTATTTCATAGTGTGTTAAAATGAATCTAAAATATTATCCAGATAGTAATAAGTATAAAGTATTAGTCATAAACATATTATTATTTAGTACAAAGACAAGGAAAAAAGTATTTTATTATTGCTTTATTTGTTTATGTATCACATTTCTACTTATTATACACTACTGACTTTCGCTTTACCCGGCTAGGGTAACAAACATACGCACATATGAACTTTCGCAATTATTATAGTAAATAAATAAATATGTTAGGACTTTAACACACAGCACCATCTAGTCCCATGGTAAGCTATGACGCTTGTGTTATGGATACATATTATAAATATAAACAGTAAATACCCATGACTGAAGTACAAACATTCTTGCTCATCACACAAATGAATGCCCACAGGGAGATTCGAACCGGCGACCGCTGACACACCAAGTAGTAGTAGAACCAAACGTGTAGTAGTCTGATTACTAAGGAGAAAGATGTGGGTAAGTATTATTTAGTTGTCCTGCAGAGGAAAAAATGAGAAGATTAAAAAATATAAGTAAGCATGTTATTAGTACTATTTTTGTCATTGTGCTCCCCTTCCGTTATACGTAAATGTCGGCAAAAAATAGTATTGCTAAGCTTTTGTTATTTTAAATTTCAACTAAATCCACACCAAAACTTACTTATATTTGATAGTACTTACGGTTTATATTTAGCAAATGTAGGGATTAAATAAGATAAAATATAGAGAGTTTATTATAAAGAATGCACAAAATTCACTAGCACTAAATGTAGCGCAGTGTATGTATGTATGTACTTCACTGTTCCTGGGTTCAATGTTCAAACAGTTGTTAGTATTCAGTCTCATTCCCACAACTCTTGTGCGCAGCATTACGGATACAACAACAGTTTTGTACATTTGGAAGAAGCGTTTGTCATATGTAATGAAGTTTATTTTTATGTAGCTTGTTTGTTACGTTTTATTTTTCATAGTATTTTTATAGATACATACAAGCAAGAGTGTGAAGATTTGTTTGTCCACCCTTTAGGCAGTTATAAAGAAATTGATATAACGTATGTATATCATTCATAAACATTCCAAAGAAACTTGTTACATCATGATAATATAGCGTCAACATATTAAGTAAAATACACATATCAAATGTTAAATATATATTTTTAAGTAGTTACTAAAAAAGTTAACCGGTAAACAAACATTAATGAAGATAAATATAAAAGCTAATTAGACTCCACAAATATCATTGATGGTAGGTGTACTAGTTAACAACAATTTACTTTAAGAAAGTCAAATAATTTGAAAATCTTACTTAACTTATTAAATCCTAATAAGTTAAGTAAGATTTTTAAATTCATTAAAATATTAACAGAGTTATTAATAAACTTTAGCCTTCGAATTTTCATCTTTTCTTACTTTGATGGTGAGAATTAAGTAACAATCAGACCGCTTTATATCCATATTCATACCGACGTATCATTCTAAGTGGATTTTCGTGTTATTATATCTTTACCTTGAGAATGTTCTTTGTTTTCATTTTTCTTATCTATACATCTATACATATAATAGAACTGTAGAGGTCGAATATCTGTACATAGAAAAAAAATCTAAAAACCGAGACAGGGGATGTAAGAAAAGAAATAGAACAAATCCAGATTTTTTTTCAAATTGTTGTTCTCTGTCTATTTGTCTGTTTTTATGTTTGTACGGGCTAATCTCGGAAACTTCTATCCGCGGTCAACATTTTAGATACTTTTTATCGCGGAAAATTAAAGAGTTTCCGAGAGAGAGAGAGAGAGAGAGAGAGAGAGAGAGAGAGAGAGAGAGAGAGAGAGAGAGAGAGAGAGAGAGAGAGATTTGTTTTTGATTGTCTAGAGGCGAACCCGAGCGAAGCGAGGAGAGCCGCTAGTTATTTAGTAAATGTAGTATCTTAAATATAACTTACGTATTTAATAATATAAATCATATAATATACCATTCAGCACGCAATATTTGTAGCATATTGAATAGTTTTTCATGTAAACTTGTACACACATAAAAGTAAGATCGTTACATATGCTATATCGTGATCTGCCTAAGCTTTTTGTGATACGTCGCTATTTTGTAATTATTTATACGATCACGATCTATATCTGGCCAATCGTAACGTGTCAATTAATATATAAGTTTTAAGCTAAAAAAAAAAAAACGTAAAATAAGCGGAAACTAGTAGAAGAAATACAAGATAATTCATGAACTTTCGAGTAGATACGAAGGTACTCTAAGTTTTTAGTTCTTACCTACATTTATTCTTTAAGTAAAGATTCGTTAGACTTACTATCTACTCTGAAAAGTCTTCAACAGCACTTTTTTGGATTTCTTCAAAAATTTAGCTTTAAATCAAAAGAAAAGTATTGTGAAAAAAGACTTTCCCTATCAATAAAGCAAATAAATATATATTTTAATCTTCTGATTTATGTAAGCAAAAAGTACATATGAAAGGTAAATATTATTTTTGTAAAGAAATATGTATGAAATTTTTTTACAATTAACATGTCATTTAAATTGATTATGAATTAAACTAAATTAAAAATTTTAATAAGAAAATTTAATTTATTTTTAATATTCATAATTTAAGAAAATTCGAAATTATCGCAAACTATTAAATTCTATAACAAATTTGTTGAAAAATAATTCAATTTGATTATTGGACTTGCAGCTCTACTCGCATTGCACGATTAAAAAATAGCTAATGATTAATCAGACTACGCTGAACTTGTTCAGATTATTTTTTAACACCAGTATTCCGGTGGGTCGACAATTTGACGCAACTGGTGAGAGATCAAGCAAAGAACCGAAGGCTTTACGTGCTCAACGAGGCACACAGTAGATTCCGCCAACTTCCCAACTCCGGGCTGTTACTGAGAATTTCTTAACAAAATTTTAGTTACTATACTCGGCCCAACCCAGGACTCAAACTCAGGATCTCCAGATTTCTACATATCTTAGTCACTAGGCTGATTAAAGCAAGCACCCAAGCCAAGCGAGATAATATACATATACATTATACATATAAACGAAAAAGTAAATTTCATCATTTTTATTACGATTTTTATAGTTTATTCTTCCATTATTGTACCTTCATATATGTAGCACGTTGACCAAACGATCTGTCACAATATTAATCACATGAAAGGCTATTGCCGTCTAATATGTTACTTTATGGCAGCGATTTACGTTTATTAAACCATTATTCATAAAGTAAGGAAGTTCTTTACTTTTATGAAGGCAATGATGGATACTTTAGATAAAATTATTAAATAAGTAATGATGAAACGTCAACCAAAAGACCCTAATATTTGTATATAATTGTGGCTTGAGCTTTTTGACATTTCCCTTGTGGTGTATCTACAGTATCTACTGAGAATGTAGTGCTAGCATATTTTGCGCTTTCCATAATATAAATGTGAGTACTGGCTCGCGGATTTTAATCTACCTCGGCTATGTGCTTTATAGAAATATTCACATATTGTATTCATCAACTATTATGAATAACCTCACTTAAATATTTAGCTCAATTTAAATAAAAATAGGAATTTTGACATTTATGTAGAAGTGTTATATTATTATTTTTTTTAATTTTCATTTTAAGCAGTAATATTTAGTTTCAACAGTAGTAGCCCATTGGTAATGAACTTGTTTGGGAAACCAAGTGAAACGAGTTCAAATCCCGAGTATCGCACCTCTGATATTTTCACATGCGAATCATTCCCAATATAATTACCACTTGTCTGTTTACGGTGAAGCATAGTATCGTAAGGAAACATACATGTCTGAGATAACCTAGAGAGTTTTCGAAAGACATGTGAAGTCCACTAACCCGCGTTTGGCCAGCGTGGTGGACTACGGCATGATTCCCCTTGTATTTAAGGGAGGCCCGTGTCCAGCAGTGGGACGTTTATAAAGGGCTGAATACATACGTACAATATATTTAGTGCCTTTAATTGAGTGTCGATCAAGTCTGAATATTAACATTTTTCTTAAGAGCTTTAGTAGTAGAGTAATTCGAATCAAATGAAAAGAAAGAATAACTGGCTATACGATATGGGCAAAGTAACTATTAACTAGGTTATGATTTTATTATACGACCAGACGAACTATAACGACGAGCTCTAAAGAACAACAACTTAGTAGCTGTAATTTAAGTTGCTGGGTACACTAATTAAATTAGCAGGACTATTTATTCTTTTATGAAGCAACTTATTTGAGAGGTTTGAAGGAGAGCAATTAGTTATATTTTATAGTTTCTTCTCATTTTTAAATTTTTGAACTTATAAAATTAGTCATTAAGTTCTATATACAATATACATACTTGCAATAACGTAGCTGATCGTGTCTCTCAATAAGATATTGAATAGTGGCTTTAATCCAGCGATTCATTTTTTTCTTATCCTCACACCATGACTATTGCCCCAAAATGTCAACTTGTTATATTTGAAGGTCAAACTAACAAATACAATTACTGAGCGGAAAACGTTTAAACATTAGCTTTAAGTCTAAAATGGGAATTGTACTCAAAAAAGCTGCTCAAAACAAAGTTCCGAGTAGCAAATTTCATCTATTATCACTTTTACTTCTTCATATTTCTCTTTAGATTTTAATCAACTTCGAACTAGAACTGATTAACTGTAATGCCTCTCGTTAAGATAAAAAAATCAAAATGTATGATGCATTGTGAATTAAAATATAATTATATTAAATTATTTCTATTTTTATATAGGTATCAATAAATATACATATACGGGATGAATATTATTTTTATTCAAATAATCCAAAAAATAAAATAGGTTATAAATTATCATGCTTTCAGCGAATACAAATCCCTCGAAAATTACTTTTGTGTAATAAAATACATTTCGTCCGGCCCACATAGCTTTTCTTCCAATTAAGGAGGACTTCGCGAAAGATTATCTCTAGGACAACTTCGATGGTAAAGCAATTGATTAATGAAAGTATCCAACAGAGTAATAATTTAGAAATTTTTGTACTGAATAAAAATATATTAAGTATATATTTCACTACATACACACAAACTAATAGAATTATACGGTGAAAACACTAATGAAGGTCTTAAAATCTATGGATTAAAATATTGTACATAATAGATAAAATAAAAACAATCCTTAATTTACTGACTGACATATAATGTATAGCTTAAAACAATTAAGTTTAAAATTAAATGATGATGATGAAGTTTGTTTGGGAGAATATTTTTTTATAGTTACAAACACAGGGTGCCTAGACAAGATGTCACTCTACACATATTATGATTCTATTATAAACATTGTAGAATCATTGACTTTTTAATTATTAAGCAATTTTACTACATTTCTATGTTTATCGGCACACGTCTTTAAAGCAAGTCTATTATTCAATTGATTTTAACATGAAAAATATTTTATAATATTTAAGTATTGTTGCCGCCAAAGCTTAAACATAAATTGGGAGCGTAATCACTTTATCTAAAATATACATTTTTGTGTACTTACATTACGTTAAATTTTAAATGTCGTAACCACTTTTTTTTTAACGTTGGGAAATGCATTTAGCCATGAAGTGTGGGACTCACCGGCAAAGCCAGTACTACCCACTAAAATCCAACGGAACCTCCCCCGGTTTAACAGGGCATCACAGAATCGCTTACGCATTCAACCACGACGCCCCGATGACAGGTCTGCCGAAGCAGACAACAACAACCATTCCACTGTGCTATCGGAGAAGTACCAGGAGCAACCAGCACAGCACACCGCCCACCGATGTGGGCCACCACCCAGTACATTTACTTAGCCTTTAGTTGGGGTAAATACGGTTACCAATAACTCAACTAAAGATTAAGGACTTTATCAAATTGAAGCAATATTATGAGATAGGTGAGCAGCAGAGCGAGGAACTTGAAGGGAAGTGAAATGTCGATATTGAACATGTGAGCGATAGAAAACGATAAGTCACGAGTTTCCATTAATGCCAGCAAAGCTCGAGCAGTATGTCGATTTGATTTATCTAAAAAGAGCAACGTAATTAGACATTTTAAAATAACAACCAATAACAAATATTCTAAAAGTTACACATACTTAAAGTATTTTCATATAGTCTGCTGGCAAGTATGTCCCTGAGACTGCGCACTTCAACGGAGGTTTGGTCGGCAAATATACATGGCACGAATAGGGGTATCACTTGAACCAATAAAAACATAATATTCACGTAATAGTATTGTATAGAGTACTGAAAAAAAAATATTACATGATTATAATCTGCAAAATGATGGCTCTTTTACACTTTAAAGTATTTTCTTATGAGAATCTAACGTCTATTAGCAGTAGTACTCGTAGCTCGCAGTGTACCGACTGCCGAGTCTAATCGTTGTAAAAAAAATTTTTATAATATACAAATATCCTTTAAATTTCCTGCGCATTTACTATTTTTTTCAAGAAGTAAAGTGGATTCCTATGCCATTGAGAATTCCATCTATATTTATAACTAGCAATTATTTAGGTAATAAGGCTAAATATTATATAATTACCTAGAATATTTTTAAATTTTCACTTTTAAAGAATAACTTTTAATCTGTTTTAGAATTTTGCACATACTTTAATTTGATTTATCTGTGTAGATAAATGAAATTAACGTATGTGCAATTATTTTCGTATTCACTCACCTGTGCATTTATAATATTATGTATAATGTGATAAGAGTATATCAAAGCGCTGCTAAACGCAAATATAAGAATAATCAATAGCTGAAAATATGATTTGGTTAAACATTATAATAATTTTAATGGATTTTTATAACCATTATCAAAAAACGATAGTAGTTATAGTATAAATGGTACGGTAACATACTTGCCACTTAATTGCACTATTCAGGCAGTCTTGAGTGAATATTATTTTATTATACAAATCAGTTAACTTTTGTAAACTTATTAGTGGATTTTTATTTTGTTGTTTTTTAAGAATATCCAACTCTAGTGAAGTGTTGACACTAAAAGTATTACTTCTTATGCTTTTAGGACATGCTAATTTTAAATGCTTTGTATACAATCTTATTCTTGGTACTATAAGACAAAACAGATATCCATAATAATTTAACTCCAAAACATGAAATATTATAACTAAAAATGTATATACAGAAATAATGATATTTTTTGTAAAAGCCGTGGTAATATTATAAAAGAATAAAACACAAATTATCATTGTTGTAATCATTTGTAACAAAATAACCATTATACTTTTATTCATTTTAGTTTTAACTTTATATCTCATTTCACTGTCAAGCTTATTGAGCTCAATATAAAATTTAAGTAGCCGTTTATGTAAGAAAACTCCTAAAGTAGTACAAAGAAAGAAGCGGCACAAATCAAACATTCTGAGCAAATGTATTGTATTCGTAACAAAGTGATTATTAGCGTTTAAATAAATAAAGAATACATTCAAACTTATGTAATAACATCTAGTCAATATTATAACTTTTCTATTAACAATGTTAATCATTGAGATTCGAAATACACCAAAAATACATTCGGAAAATATAAAAATTTTTGAAATAAAATCAATTTTCAAATTAGTATTTTCAATATTTATATTTTTTCCCCGCACAAAATTATTGATTTGACGCTGAGGCGACATTTTCCGTAAAGACTGTGCAAGTACAAGTTTTTTTTCCCCTTTCCATAGCGTGTAATTTATTATTTCAATGGTCATTTGTTTAATAGTATTTTTATTGTAGCTTGGATATATTCATTAGCATCATATTTTAGAATTAGATTTTGATATAGAGTGTTCCAAAACTAACGTAAGATCAAAGATGTAATATGTTGAAAAAAAACCAACGGTTTTTAAGTATAGTGCAATTTTTACTGAAATGTTCTGTATCTGAGCTCTGCGGTTTAGCTTGCAAGTTACGTATAAGTAACTTACACACATTTTGTCTAAATGTGTCTGTATGAATTTAATTGGTTTGGTACTGCGTTCAATTCGCTCCTTTGAAGCATGAGTGCTCACGGGCCAACATAATACTCTCTTAGATTTACGGGAATATTAGACATTTAAATAAAACATTGGGAACCAAAAATCAAAATAAATCCGCGAAAAAATCCGAAAAGATAGTTTTATTTAAATGCTCACGGGCCATTAATATTGATAGCTATACAGCTACGATTTTAATAAATGCTAAAAAAGTAGATGCCAGAGTGTATGATTTTGATGTCCAGTTTAATCACCAAAAACTTGAATTTACGATTGTCATGGGGCGATCGCGAGATTGGTACTTATAATCGGGATATGATGATTTAGATCAAAACTTTTTACTATTAAAAGCACAAATTTTTTAAATACCTTTCAATGCGATTTCCGTCCTAATTATATGTACAACTACCGCCTAAATCAAAATCACAGATGACATCGGGAAGGTATGGACGATCCAACACTTACTCTGTTGGAACTACTAGATTTTAAGTAATACTTTTAATATGGTGGACTTTGTCATCTTGCTTGCCATTATACATTCTTTTAACATATCTCCTGAGGTTGTTGACTGTTTCGTTTTTATTTGTGCGGTCGCCACAAGGTAGCGTGTTGTCTCCTCTCCTATTTTCAGTTTTTATTAATTCTATTTGTCTTCAAATTCCTTCTCGCTACCACCTATATGCGGACGATTAGCAAATTTATGCCTTGATATCCGTAGGTGATGTACCCCGAGAAATAGGAAATATAAACAAAGACCTCTCCTCTATTATTACATATGGTAAATCGTACGGCCTTAACTTAATAATGCGAAATCACAGACAATTATTGTTGGCAGTCAAAGAATGTTGTCAAAAACTAAGAATACAAATATCAGGCATATTGTTAGATGGTGTTCAGATTTCTTTTCATGAAAATGTTAAAATCTTGTCCACCACGCTGGCCAAGTACGGGTTGGCGGACTACATATATATTATGTCTATCGAAAACTTAGTAAGTTCTCTCTGACATGTAGGGTTCACGATGTTTCCTTTATCGTAACGCTAGTGGTAATCATGTTGGTAATGATTCGCACATGAAAATATCAGAGATATGAAAATATCGGTTTCCCAAGTAAGGGCGTCACCACTGGGCTACCGCTGCCACTGGCTACCACTGCCACTAAAAAGCAAAACTTTATCTAAATACAACATTTGATCAAAATCGTAAGAGCTGTTTCGAGATACGTTCTTTAAAATTGTTCATTTAATAATATTATAAGATAACTTGATGACCAAAACTATTTTGCAGAAAATTTAACAAAGTTGATAACAATTAATCAAAAAACAATTCGTTAAATAGCCACTCGTCGAATATGATTAAACGAAAAAAATAATAATAATAATTCGTAAATAATTCGCTTAGTTTAAATCTTAAATATGATTTATTATTTTGTACTAGCGGCTTTACCCTCGCTTCGCTAGGGAGGTGCGTTTTAATTTTTTTGAGCGAGACTCTAATTCTTTTTCTAAAATAAAAGTACCCTAAGTTACTCCTCATGACAGAGCAGAACAGCTTTTTTTTTCTTTTTTTATACAACTTTTTAGCGAAATTAAATAAAATGGACTTATTTTTTCATAAAATTTTGAGTTAATTTATTTAAAATAAATATCCTATTTCATTTTGGGTAGATTTTTTACCTCAAATCGTTAAATTATGATAACAACTCATAAAGAAAAAACACAGAATAAAAAAAATGGAAAAACAGAAAAACTATCTTAAAAATAGTGCAGCAAGTCAGGTTTCTCTACAAATAAATTAAAAAACTAATAAAAAAAAAACCAAACCGATAAGACCTGTACTTAAATGGTATTCGTTGATAGTTTTGTCCAAATAATCAAGAGACGCCGGGCGGTCACTTCGCGCTTATATGAATGTATATATTTATGTCATATGGACTTAAGTAAGTAAACGTAGTTTATCATGCTCGTATATTTATTACTAGCGACTCACGCTCGCTTCGCTCGCGTTCGTCCCTAGGTACGTTTACACGGTTAGCTATGTTTAGGTAAACATACATAAATAGTAGCTTGCTACTCCTAAGATATTCATTTAAATTATATAGCAATTTACCCTTGTTTTGCTCGGATGCGTAACCGTACGCGGATTTTGTTCTCAATTTCATGGGTTTTAATTTTTTTTCGCGGAACCTTGATTCTTTTTCTAAAATAAAAGCCTAAGTTACTCCCTATAACATCAGCTATCTGCTAGTGAAAGTCCCGTCAAAATCGGTCCAGCCGTTTCGGAGATTAGCCGGAACAAACAGACAGACAGACAGACAGATAGACAGACAGACAGATAGACATACAGACAGACAGACAGACAGACAAAAATTGTAAAAAATGTTGTTTTGGTATATGTACCGTGTGTGTATACATCCATATGCATTTAGTAAAAAGCGGTTATTTTAATATTACAAACAGACGCTCCAAATTTATTTATCTGTATAGATTAATTATACCATGCCGTCTAGGGTTCCACTAATCCTTTCACTAAAGGTTGCCTGTAAGAGATTGTTCATAGCAATAAGACCGCCTTTGCACGCCTTTTTGTTATTTTTTCTTTTCATCTTCTGTACTCTTCTTCTGTGTGTGTAATAAAGTATTTACCTATATATCTTTTTTCTAGAATTTCCCTCCTAAAGTACTGTATATATGTTCTTATAAAGTTAGAAGGCTCAAGGCAGTAAAACATAAAAAAATAAAATAAAGAATGCGTGTATGAATGTGTACACGCGCAAGAAGTAAAACTTCTGTAGGTTATCGGTATTCATTACTCTTTATGGAATTCAATTTATATTTTAAATAATTAGGATAGGTGAGATACTAAAAATAACGCATATTAGGCATATTACAATCATATTTTTATAGAATATCATTTAAAGAAAGCATATAATTTTATTTATCATTTGTCAGACAATAACAACGGTTACCATGGCAACAAACAGTTAACAGCTACCTTCATCCGGTCGCTTTTTGGCTGTCGCGCTTAGAGTAAAATTTTACTCTCATAATTTTTTCCAAACGTCCCAAAAGAAATATAACTTCAAAAAATATCCATCCTGTACAAAGGAGGACTCATAGTCCTTAAAAGATTCAAAATATTCAAAATATGGAAACTATGTAAATACTTACATATAATGTACTTATGTATTCTACGGTTATATTAGATACTATGAATTCATACGATTATATAAAATACTATATGGATTATATTTATTTTTATAAACTATTCGTGTTAAAAGCATGTTTATTTTAAATAAGTTATGTCAGAGTATCTTATATTTTACTCAGGCTACATTAAATGTAGAGATAGAATTTGAGCGACAGTAACGTAGAAAAAGAGTAACCCTTATAAATATTATGAATGTCACAATACATGTATTAAAACTATCTTACTTATTTAGTTTACTAAATGAAAATTGCACATAGATTTTCAAATATATAATAAATATTTTCTTTATGTAGTAGGATCATTGATATACAAAACACAAGATACACAATCAGTTAGTGTCATCAGAAAAAGAGCGCACAGTTCAAAGAGTTCGTTACAAAAATGTAAAAATATTATATTTAGAACCTCAAGAAAGGACGAAATATCGTATTTTCGATAAGTAAATATTTTATTGATATTTTTTGTATATATTACAAAATATAAAGGATTATTTGTTTTTTATTTAATTTGTTTTTTACTTCAAATTTTAATGGCCACTTATTTGCTAGAAAAACAGTATATTAAAATCTCCTTCTATACTTACTCGATTAAAACACAGGACTCTGTTCTTATTTAAATGGAGTCGTTATCGTTATGAACTTCTTTAATATTTTTTTACTTTTTCTTTAGTACTAATTTCATTTATTTTAATATGTTTAAGAAAAAAGTTACCTGTTTCAATTTATAAGGAATATATCATTACTTAATGTATTTTTTATGAAAGAAATAAATGCACTATTCAGTTTCATTAAAAGATTTTATTTAGATTGCCCAGTTTGTTTGGGTCAAATTTAGTAATTGGAATTTTACCTCTGTTCTGTTGACAGATTGATCTGATATTTGGTACACATCTCTAGTTCTGATGACAATACAATTGAATATATTCAGTATCATTGTAAATCCAAGATGGCTGCCGCCACAAAATGACAGGTTACATATTTTTTTTCACAATCCTCAATATGGGTATCAAACGATAGGGTTTGACTAGTAGACTATAGTAATTATAAAAAAATACAAATATAATATTTAATGGTGAAAGCCAATACAATGAGTTTAGTACACATCTGAATGATATTAGATTTTTTGTCTTCGGCAATATTATGAAATTGCAATTTTTTTAGTAAATAAAATTAATATAACATCGACCCCACTCTGTCTCTCACAAAAATTAAACGTTATATAACCACATTGTTTTCATATGTATAATGTATATGTTTGAATTTGTGTTAATACAATCAAATTTAGGTTTTTTTTTATTAGATTAACGTCACTTACGACGCCACTTTTTGAAGAGATATTTGTTAGGAACTGTGCGTGTGCATCTAAAGTTTTATATATCAATTAGTAGGATTGATAAGTTTATCGAATTGTAGGACCGTGACAAGATATGTAAGTAATAGTATTCCTAGTTTAAAGGGTAGAGTTATATCAATATAGAACATTTGAAATAGACAAAATGACATGTCACATTTTTCAATGAGCATTAGAAACGCACGTGCAGCGCTGCGATTGGATTTATCTGTGGGTAAAATATGTATTAATTAGTTACTTATTTAATAATTAATATTTTATTTGTAGAAGAAGAAGTGAGTTTGATAAGATTTCCTATCGGTTACATACATAAATAGGAGTTTCTCCATATTATATAGAGTTAACTTTAGTTATATTTATATACTAGTAGCTCACCCTCGTTTCCCTCTGATTCGCCTCTAGACAAACAAAAACAAATCTATCTCACGGGAACCATACATTTTTCTGGGATAAAAAGTAGCTTATTTGTTATTTTGACGTATAAACTATTTTATTGTAAAATTAGTTAGTTTTTTAACTATCCCATGGGAGCTCTTTAATTTTCCGGGATGAAAAGTATCTAAGATATTGACCGATGATATAAGGTACCACCAAACAAAATTTCATTTAAATTAGTCCAACAGCTTTGGAGATTTGCCCGTACAAACAGACAAACAGAGAAACAAAAAAATTGAAAAAAAACCTGGATTTGTTCTATTTCTCTTCTTACATCCCCCTGACTCGATTTTTAGCATTTTTTTTATGTACAGACATTCGACCTCTACAGTTTTATTTTATGTATAGATAAGAAATTCTAGTGCAAAATTTTATATTTTGACTAGCGGCTTAGGCTTTTGTTACCTACAGTGAATAAGTGAATTAATTTAACATAAAAAAATTAAAAAAAGTATATATTTTTTAATCTTTATTTAAAGGAAAAAAAGTATATTGTGAAATGTTTTCATTATAATTTTAATTACATAAGTATTTTGTTATTTTTTCATTCAAGGTACCTAAAGCTAAAACGATCTAAAAAGAGCAAAAAAGAATTTTAATAATTATCCTTTTTGCTAATTTCTTTCAAGTAGTATATTAAAATTTAAATGAGTAAAAAATCTATATATTATATGTAATCCTAGAATATTAACTCTCATGTATCTTAAAATGTTCTCTGTTGACAAAATAATGATAGTGTTTTTGTTTTTAATACAAACCTAAGGTATTTTGAAAAATTCGGCTCATCAGATTTTCTTTAAGTTGGTGTACTGTATCACGAATTTGTTCGGCATATGCGCATACCGCTAATAATGGCCCAAGCTCAATTAAACTTACAGCCAAGTTACTTCCCCAATATAAATTGGAATACTAAAAAATAATATTTTTTGACAGTATTATATATTTAAGTCATTATCAATAAGATCTGTAAATGTATTTCTAACTCACGTCTTCAAATATTATAGTTTTCATAACTAGATAGGAGATGCACATGATGGTAGCAAACGTGGTCAAGATGAGTGTAAAGCTCTAGAAAAAAATACAATAAAACTTACTTAGGAAGCAAATAATCAATAATTAGTTTAAATAATATTAAAAACAGTAGAAGAAGGAGGAAATATTATACTAAAACATGAGGAAATACCTGCCATCTAATCGCTGCGTTTAGATAGTCGAATCCGATTATCATTTCATTATACAAATCCAACAGTTTTTTCATATCAATGTGCGAAAACTCCTTGAAATTTTCTTTCCGAAAATTTGGTAATATTTTTTTATCCTTATAAGATGTTTTTGGATAAGACAGTTCGATACACCAATTTAAATGCTTCAACCGCAGAATTACCAATATAAATAAATGGGCATAATAATGTAATTCCAAACAATGACTTAGTTCTGATATGAACCAAAGAAAAGACTTTAAAGAATGTTTATCAAAACCATTACGCAAGTTGAACGCAAAGATTAAAACAATGTTTAAAAATATTTGAAAATAGTTATATAAAAAATTACGATTTCTTGTTTTCTGTTTGTGGAAACCAGTTTCTTGATCAAATCTATTTAGTACTACGTAGAAATTAAACAAGTTTTTATGAAATATGTAAGGTAAAATCGTACAGACTATGAATTCAGTAAAATTCCAAACCGAGAATAATCGTAATATAAGTATCGGATAACTTTGAAATACTATATAAAACAATATCATGCGAAAAACCATGGGGAGACCAAATATAAAAAATGTATATAATCGATTTGTAACACCCATAACAGAAACTCGATTAATACCAAATATCCATCCGGCTACAATAAATGACTTGGACATTTTGTCAATATCAATAGTAGGTTTACTCCTAAGGTTCATAAAAGTGTTAACTTGCGGCCGTGGTGGTGACATAGTGCGGACGTGACGATTTAAATACGAAAACTAATAACACAAAGGACGATTTTATATATTTATTGTGTTATTCATATCATGTTCTATCAGGGAACTTTATTAGCTAATCCATTATGAGCAGCGTTTTATACGTAATAGTCGTTCGAAATAGTCTATACATATAAAAAATTCTAACTGAGTCGAACTCGTACCTTAAATATTTTTTGGAAGATCTTATTGAAATAGACTTTATTATTGATACAGAGACCGAATCTATAGTTTTTAGTATTTTTGTCTGTCTGTCTGTCTGTCTGTCTGTCTGTCTGTTACCGCATCACAGAAAAACCACTAAAAACCACAAAAAGTATTTATGATCAGAATCTCTTGAAACTTGGCATTAATGCTCTTCAATACAATTAAATAAATATGTGTTTAAGCGTTTTTTAGAATCCATCCCATAAGAAGATAAAATAAGGAATAAAATTTATACGAAACCTATACTTTTAAGGTTTTTTTGTTGTAGTTTTAGCGCGAGCGAAGCCGCGGGTTTTGCTAGTAATAAATAAAACAGGATAGATGATTTTTCAAATTGTTGGTTTTTCAAGGTTCAATTACTTAAATATTATTTTACTAATGTATCATTCATGCATGCTTAAACTAGACAAATTTTACACAAATACCAAAAGATATTTTCGTATATAAGTGACAATTCGTCAAAAGCAGTTAAGCCTATGTTATTTTTGATTTAATTTAATCTATATTTATTATTTATTTTAGCAATATATATGAAATGCTTTATGCTACCGCTGGTAGTAGAAACGTGAAATTTGGAGAACGTATACCTTATATGATACAGGTATTTCGACAAGAAAGGATTTTTTTGAAATCCATCCCTGAAGAGAATGAAATGGGGGATGAAAACTTGTATGTATCTCTGTCATGTGAAATGCACGGCCAGTGGTATTTAGCTTTAAGATAAAAAATAAGAAATGCATTTATTTGATTTTTTTTCGAAATTCATTCCTTAAAGGGGTTAAAGGAGGTGATAAAGTTTATCTCGCCCCGAAATGCGTTCACCTTGTCTAGGTGGGGGGGCTCATTAGCGTTCGACAGTTCGGTCGCGCGTGAATCTAAGAAACGTACAGGGAGGTGGCCCTCTTCGGTGGACGGTGTACCATGCAGGTTGCTCCTGCTACTTCTCACATAGCAGAGTGGACTGTGGAGCAATCCCATAGCTTTTGTGGTCTGCTTTGGCGGACCTGTCTTCGGGGCGCTGTAGTTGAGTGTGTAAGCCTCACATAGCCACTTGTATGTCAACAGGTGGTATGCGTAAATGCATTTCTCAACATTAAAAGAAAAAATGGTGTTAAAATTTATGTGAGCAAAAAAATATTTATGATCAGAATTACTTGAAACTTGGTATCAATTAGGATGCAATCTCGAGACGAGATCGCTAAGTCAAAATCTCGAGGGACTAGAAATTCGATATCGGCGAGATCTAGGTATTTTCGAGATTTCGAATGGATTTCGAAAGTATTGTTTTAATTAGATAACTGAAACATGTTTGAAACTGCTTAGTGGTTGTGACTATGATGTGAGTAAGATACAACATGAGTTATTGAATAAAGTCTTTGTTTTTATAAATTTTAACCGACTTCAAAAAGGAGGAGGTTCTCAATTCTATTGGTATTTTTTTATGTATGATTTCCGATTGTGGTACCGATTACTCTGAGATTTATGATCCGATTTACGTGGTTCTTCTTTAGCTTGATGCGGAATAGTTGCCATTTGGTGCCATAAAAATTTAACATAGTTTGGCCCAGTAATTTTCATTCTGTTTAATTTGACAAACCCAATACGTTAGAATCGGATTTTAGAGCCAGAATTTTTAGTGTTATTAATAAAAGCGAATTTTAGTTTTTCAGTGTTCATATTTTGTTACTAATATTATGTCTACACTAAAAACGGAAAAACAAAAACTTTTCAAGAAAAAAATAAAACCGACTTCAAAAAAGCACTAAATAGCCAGCCGATACAAATCAAAGCTCACCGACTTCGAAAATATCTGATTAGGTATCTATAGTAAATGAAAACTACCAATCATTTATTTTTTACTTTTTAGTGCTTTTTTTGAAGTTGGTTTTTCTTGTTTTCTTAATTACTTATGTTATTAATGATAGTTAAAACAAACATTTAGAAAAATTGCTATATCCAAAATACTCGCGTCGCTGACTACTGCCGCTCGATCTCGTCAATCTCGGCTGAGATCTCATCAATTTATGCTTCGAGATTAATCTTGAAAAATGAGGCGAGATCTCGGATGATCGAGAATGAATCAATCAATGAATAGTCAAGGTACAGATTCGACTTAGTTAGAATTTTATTATATGTATATAGATAGATTTTTTATCCTAAATTAATTTTAAACATATAAGTTGTATATATTTTGGTGATCGCGTCATAAAAACCTTTATTTTGATATCCCACTCGATTGGTTTGAAAGTTTTTTTAATTTTAACTATTTTTGTATAGCCTGTGGCACTAGCGTTATCAAAACGATTCTAATAACGTATGAATAATTAAAATGGGCCTACGCGTTTGGTTTCTAGAACGCCACATAGGAACATACATACATACACACACACATACAAACGCACACGCGCACGCACGCACGCACATACATCACAGACTGATAAATACACTACCCTCCTTAGCGTCGCGCAGTCGGGTAAAAATGGGAATTGCATTCAAAAAAAGCTTGTCTTAAATTAAAGTTCCAAGTAGCAAATTTCATCTTTTAATTATCACTTCCACTATTACTTTCTTACTTATTCATATTTCTTTTTAGTTTTTAATCAACTTCGAACTCGTATTGATGAACTGTACTGCGCCTCGTTAAGGTATTTTAAAGGTAAAAATAAAATCAAAATATATGATGCATTGTGCGTTAATAAATATAATTATTATATTAAATTATTTCCATTTTTATATATCAATAAATATACATATATTGGATAAATATTAATTTTATACAAATAATCCAAAAATAAAATAAGTTATATATGTATTATTATGCTTTCAGCGAATCCAAATCCCTCGAAAATTACTTTCGTGCAATAAAATACATTCCGTCCGGCCCAGGTAGCTTTTCTTCTAATTAAGAACGATTTCAAGAAAGATAATCCCTAGAAGTTTGATGGTAAAATAATAAATTATTGCAAGTATCCAACAGTGCAATTATAAAAATTTTGTACTGATTAAAATAATTTAGTGTATTTTAAATATTTTTAACAAGAGTTTCTTTAAGTAGATGAAGAAAGCTTTTTCGTTTTAAGTATTTATTTCATTACATGCATATAAATTAATAGAATAATACAGAGAAAACACTAATGAAAGGCTTAAAATCTAGGGATTTTAAGCGTTTAAAATCTAATAGACAAAATAAGCAATCTTTAATTTATTGACTGACATACAACGTATGGCTTAAAACAATTGGGCTTAAAATTGATGATGGAAGCTTGTGTGGGAGAATATTTTTTTAGTCAAAACACAGGGTGCCTAAAAAAGATGTCATTCTACACTCATTGAAGTATAGAAATGTACAAATAATATGGAAATGACATATTATGATTCTATAAAGATTTAATTTGTTATTTCAATACAATATACCAACATTTTTATGATACAACGGTTGTTGAATGACATCTTGTTCATTGACTTTTTGATAATTTATTACATGTTTATATTTATCTGCACACATCTTTATAGCAAGTCTGTTATTCAATTCATTTTAATAGGAAGAATATTTTATAATACTTTGTATTGATGCCCCTAAAGCTTGCGTACATTGGGAGCATAATCACTTTATCTAAAATTAAACATTTTTGTGTACAATAGCTAAATTAAAATATCGTAATTACTAACTCGACTAAGGATTAAGCACTTTGTCAAATTGAAGCAATATTATGACATAGGTGAGCAGCAGAGCGAGGAACTTGAAGGGAAGTGAAATGTCAATGTCGAACATGTGAAAGATAGAAAATGATAAATCACGAGTTTCCATTAATGTCAGCAAAACTCGAGCAGTATGTCGATTTGATTTGCCTAAAAAAAAGCATCGTTATTAGATATTTCAAAGTAACGACCAATAACAAAGAATGTGGAAGTTAAACATACTTAAAGTATTTTCATATAGTCTGCTGGCAAGTATGTCTCTGAGATTGCGCACTTCAACGGAGGCTTGGTCGGCAAATATACATGGTACGAATACGGGTATCACTTGAACCAATAAAAACATAATATTCAAGTAATAGAATTGTATATAGTACTGAAAAAAAGAAAAAAAAACATTAGATGATTGTAATGTGCAAAATGATGAATCTTTTAAACTTTAAAGTATTTTCTTTGAGAATTTAACATTTATTAGTAGTAACTCGCAGTGTACCGACTGCCGAGTCTAATGGACGCAAACAATTTATTTATAATATACACGTATCCTTTTAATAAATATGTATAGCGTAACTAGCGACTCACCGTCGCTTCGCTCGTTACCCTAACGAATATCAATATTAAATCTATTCCACGGGAACAGTACATTTTTCCGGGATAAAAAGTAATCTATGTGCTATTCTAGACTATAGTCTATTTCTGTGCCAAATTTCATCTAGATCCGTTTAGCCGTTCTGGCGAGATTGAGTAACAAACATCCTCCCATTAAAACTTTCGCAATTATAATATTAAGTGCATGTACCTAGAATATCTTTAAAATTTCACTTTTAAACGACAACTTTCACTCACCTGTGTATTTATCATATTATGTATAATGTAATAAGAATATATCAAAGCGGTGCTGAACGCAAATGTAAGAATAATCAATAACTGGAAATATGATTTTGTTGGACATTATTTAATTTTAATGGATTTTTATAATCATTATCAAAAAATAATAGCAGTTATAGTAAAAATGGTACGGTAACATACTTGCCACTTAATTGCACTATTTAGGCAGTCTTGAGTGAATATTATTTTATTATACAAATCAGTTAACTTTTGTAAACTTATTAGAGGATTTTTATTTTGTTGCTTTTTAAAAATATCTAACTCAAGTGAAGTGTTGACATTAAAAGTATTACTTCTTATGTTTTTAGGACATGCTAATTTTAAATGCTTCGTATACAATCTTATTCTTGGTATTATAAGACAAAACAGATATCCATAATAATTTAACTCCAAAACATTAAATATTATATTAGAAAATGGACCTATAGAAATAATAATGTTTATTGTAAAAGCCATGGTAATTTTATAAAAGAATAGAATACAAATTATCATTGTTGTAATCATTTGTAACAAAATAACCATTATACTTTTATTCATTTTAGTTTTAATTTTAAATCTCATTTCACTGTCAAGCTTATTGAGCTCAATATAAAATTTATGTAGCCGTTTATGCAAGAAAACTCCTAAAGTAGTACAAAGAAAGAAGCGGCACAAATCAATCAGTTTGAGGAAATATATTGTATTTATATTAAAGTCATAATTAACGATTAAATAAATAAATAATACATTCAAACTTATGTAATAACATCTAGTCAACATTATAACTTTTCTATTAACAATGTTGATCATTGAGATTCGAAATACACCAAACATACATTCGGAATATATAAACATTTTTGAAATAAAATCGATTTTAAACTTCATATTTTCAATATTTATATTTTTTCCCCGCACAAAATTATTGACTTGACGCTGTGGCGACATTTTCGGTAAAGACCGTCCAAATACAAGTTTATTTTCCCTTCCCATAGCGTGTAATTTATTATTTTAACAATGGTCATTTGTTTAATAGTATTTTTATCGTAGCTTGGATATATTTATTAGGATCATATTTTTGATATTAGATTTTAATATAGGGTGTTCCAAAACTAATGCAATATATTGAAATAAACGACAGGTTTTTAATTATAGTTTTGCTTGCAAGTTACTTATATACACAGTACACACGTTTGTCTAAATGTAGGTGAATTTAATTGGTACTGCGCTCAATTCGCTCCTTTGAAACATGAGTGCTCACGGGCCATTGATATTGATAGCTATGCAGCTACGATTATAACAAACGCTAAAAAGGTAGATGCCAAAATGTATGATTATGACAACCAAGTTTAATCACCAAAAACTGGAAATTACGATTGTCATGGGGCGATAGCGAGCTTGGTACTCATAATCGGAATATGACGATTTAGATCAAAACTTTTTTATTATTAAAAGCACAATTTTTTAAATTCCTTTTAATCCAGCTTCCGTCATAATCATAGTACGACTACTGCCTTAGTCAAAATCACAGATCAGGGAAGGTATGGACGATCAAAGACTACTTTGTTGGCACTACTAGATTTTAAGTAATACTTTTAATATAGTGGACTTTGACATCCTGCTTGCCATCATATGTTCTCTTAACACATCTCCTGAGGTTGTTGACTGGTTTCATTCTTATTTGTGCCTTCGCCACAAGGTGGTGTGTTTTCTCCTCTTCTATTTTCAGTTTTTACTAATTCTATTTGTCTTCAAATTCCTTCTCACTATCACCTATATGCTGACGATTTGCAAATTTATGCCTTGATATCCGTGGGTGATGTACCCCGAGAAATAGGAAATATAAACAACGACCTCTCCTCTATAATAACATGGGGTTAATCGTTCTGCCTTAATTTAAACGCAGCGAAATCACAGGCCATTATTGTTGACAGTCAAAGGATGTTGTCAAAAACTAAGACAAATACCAGCCATATTGTTAGATGGTGTTCAGATTCCTTTTCATAAAAATGTAAAAAATCTTGGTTTAGTAAATGTCAACACCTGTCATGGGATCCGCAAGCCAGGGAATTGAGCCAGAAGATGTTTGGAGCGATTGCTTCATTTCGTAGAATGCGTTTTTTTTTCGATTTCTACCAAAATTGCGCTAGCAAATTCGCTCCTTATACCAATTCTTGATTATGCTGCTATTTATTATTTCGACGTTAAAGAGGAGCACTTGAATAAACTTGAGCGACGCCAAAATCTATATATACGATTTATTTTTGGCCTTAGAAAATATGACCATGTTCTTCAATTTCGTATAAAGCTCAAGTGGCTCCCAATCCGATTCCGCAGGAATACTCAGTCATATTCTTTATCTTCTCTACTGCATCTACTCTTCTCTATTTTAATCCTTCAACTCCTATCTATCTGAAAGAATAATTTGACTTTCTGCAAGATTCCCATGCTCGTTCACTTCGCTCTGTTCAGAACTTCCTTCTTAAAAATTTTACTCATTCTTCTTGTTTCTTCACAAAATCTTTTACAGTAAAAGCTGCGCGACTGTTTAAGCATTAGATGTGCTAAAAGCTTTGATAAATTTAAAAGCCTGTAAAAAGATTACTATTTATATCTTTTTAAGCCATTCTCTTATTTCTTCCCCTAATACTTTCTTAGATTTACACGAATATTAGATATTTAAATAAAAAGATTTTTGGTTCCCGACGTTTCGATGGCTTTACAGTAATCATGGTCACGGGAGAGACTAAGGTGTAAGATGTCTCAAAAACATTATATAGTTGTTACAAACAGCCTACCCACAAAATAACAAAAATGAATTCAAAATTTTGAAAATTGGCACCAAAGTACCTTACAATATTTGTTAATTTTAATTTTAAACATTTTTATAATTTTAATTATAATTATTTTATACTTGAAATATGGAATATTATTTATATAATTTTAGCTATTATTATTATTACATTTTTTTTTATAAAACTTATTATTGTATTATTGTTTAGTAATCTATATTTTTAGTGTTACCATTATTATATTTATACCCATAAAGAAAAATAAAATATTAATTATTTAAGCCACATTATTGTTCTATGTGTACTTTAGAAAATTAAAATTAATTAAGAATTACATTTACAAATGAAAAATATTAATTTGATATACTGTTATTTTGATCCACACAGTAAGAACTTACTACATCTAACTGTCTGTTATGTTTAGATTTATTATTAGATTTTATAATATTAATAACAGGATCCCACGACGATGGAAGTACCCAGCCATCTTCCCTATTGAAATTTGGATGTTTCATATTCATCATTCATTCTAGGGCGATATCGATTTTCTTTCGCGAGGATTTGGGGTCTATCGAAGCGAATATAACCGGAATATAATCGGAACCAAAAATCAAAATAAATCCGCGAAAAAATCCGAAAAGATAGTTTTATTTCAATGTTCTTTCCCCTAATATCATTCTTATTATTATTTCCTCTATTATGTTCCAGTATCTAATCTATATCTACATATCATATAAAACAAAGTCGGGTTTGTTACAACACTTATAACCTCAGAATGGCTGGACCGATTTTTATGATCTTTACTTTGTTGGATTTGTCTTTACCCTGAATAACTATTGAAACATCAGGAAAATTCACAAAAAAACATTTGAAAAAAAAACTATTCAATACTAAGCGTCAAGACACTAGAGGACGAACCTGAGTGAAGCGAGGGTGAGTCGCTAGTTCTCTATATTATTTGGTTATGGCTAACTGCCTCGGTAGTGTAGTGGCTAGCATATACGGCTGCACATCCTGAGGTCCTGGGTTCGAGTCCCGGGTCGGGCCAAGTTTAGTTATTGAGTCTTTCTGTATAGCCTCAGTAACAGCCCAGAGTTAGAAAGTTGGCGGTGTTTCACCCCCGTGCCTCGGAGAGCACGTAAAGCCGTCGGTCCTGCGCCTTAACTCTCACCGGTCGTGTCGAGTGGTCGTCCCACCGGAGTATGAGAGTGATAGGAATAGAGAGTGCACTTGTATCTGCGCGTACACTTGTACACTATAATATCTCCTGCGCAGTTGGCTAGTCTCAATGAGATTGGCCGCCGTGGCCGGAATCGGTCAGGAGGACATTATTATTATTATATTATTTGGTTAATTTCTTTTTTATGTGTGCGTAAATTTACGCAGTTATGTATGTTTGTAGGTATGTATGAACATTTGCATGTATGTATGTATGTATTTATGCATATATGGATTTATATACATATGTATCTATTTATCTATAAGTATTTATATATGTAAACGTGACATATCAAGTATACCGCCTACTGTATTTATGAAAACTTACTCCTTCGCCTTAAGTTTGCCTGGAAGAGATCACTTCCAGCGATAAGACCGCCTGTTGAGCATCTTCTCTTTGTGTTTTTTTTTATATTTTGTCTCTTTTTTTAGTGTGTAATAAATATTATTATTATTATTATTATTATTAATTACGCGATTCAACACCATTGATCTTTTTTAAAAAGCTATTATGTTATATATTTTTTCACTACATATACACATTAATGTGAGTCAGGGCTATCTAGAATCTATTCATTACTTTAAAGATAACGAGTGTATCAAATAAAGTGAAGTGTATAATCAGACTACTATTATAAATGCAAAAGTTTGTATGTGTGTATGTTTGTTACTCCTTCACGCTGAAAGAACTTACGGAAAAAATCCTACGATTCCTTCACCGTAACGCAAGTGGTAATCATGTTGGAAATGATTCGTACATGAAAATATTAGAGGTGCGAAACACGGGATTTGAACCCGCTTCACTCGGTTTCCCAAGTATGCCCACATCTAAATACAAAAATTGATCTAAATCGTAAGAGCCGTTTCGAGATACACTTCGTTTAATTCTGTTCATTTAATAATATAAGAAAACTTGATAACGAAAACTGTTTTGCGGAAAATTCAGCAAAATTGGTAACAATTAATCAAAAAAATAATTCGTTAAATAGCCATTCGTCGAATACGATTAAACGATAAAAATATGTTGAATAATTCGCTTAGTTTAAATTTTAAATATGATTTTTTATTTTGTACTACGACTTGCCATCGCCTCGCCCGTGTGTCCCTAGGTGTGTTTTAATTTTTTTGAGCGAAACTCTTAATTTTTTTTTTTATAAGTATCAGTGACAAACGAGCAGACAGACCACCTGATGGAAAGCACTACCTGTCGCCCATAACACCTACAGTTCATGCACTTCTTATATCTCTATTCTATCTTAATTCTTTTTCTAAAATAAAAGTTAGCTAACTTACTCCTTATAACATCCGCTGATTTGATGTTTGCCAGTCAAAATCAAATCCCGTCAAAATCAGTTCAGCCGTTTTGGAGATTAGCCGCAACAAACAGACAGGCAGACAGATAAAAACGTAAAAAATTGTGCTTTTCTTAAAGGTGCCGTATGTAATTTAATATTCATTTAGCAGACAGATAGGCAGACAAAGTTTTTTTTTATTGTATTTTTCTTATAAGCTTACCATGTATGATTTCATATGCTTTTTACTAAATGTAAAAAGCCGTTATTTTGACACTTCAATTTTATTTATCTGTATAGAAGATTTGAGTCCGAAAGCATTCTTCAGACGTTTGGCCATATATGGACAATATAGATATCGAAAAAAATAAAGATAGTTATAGCTTAAATTAAAGTTAATCTATATATATACATAAAAAAAGGTTCCGACGAATTGAGAACCTCCTCCTTTTTTGAAGTCGGTTAATAAAATGCTTTGTCCTGACTGATTGACTGATCGATCAACGCACAGCCTAAACCGCTGGTTGTAGAAACGTGAAATTTGGAGGACATATTTTTTATACATTGTAGGCATCCGCTAAGAAAGTATTTTCCGAAATTCATCCCCTAAGGGGGTAAAATAGGGGATAAAAGATTGTATGAAACTTTGTCATTTTTAATGTGAAATACACAGAAAATGGTAGTTAGCTATAAAATAAAAATAAGATATATATTTATTAGTTTTTTTTCGAAATTCGTCCCTTAAAGGGATGAAAGGGGATAATAAAGTTTATATGGGTAAAAAAATAATTATGATAAGAATTACTTGAAACTTGGTTTTAATGCTCTTCAATACAATTAAATAAATACGTGTTTTAGCATTTTTCGAATTTCATTCCATAAGGGGGTAAAATAGGGGATGAAAATTTGTATGAAATTCTGTAATTGATGCACGGAATGTGGAATTTACTTTTAAAGAGAAAAATAAAACTGTACAAATATCATTTTTTTTTCGATATTCATCGCTTAATAGGGTAAAACAGGGTTGTGCTGTTTATATGAAAAAAAAAATTGTTTATGATCAAAATTACTTGAAACTTAGTATTAATGCTCTTCAATACAATTAAATTAACATGTATTTTAGAAGCCGAGAAGTTATACATAACACATACACTGCTGTCAGTGATAACTATGATAGACCTAGAGCGTGAGAGAGAGAACCTAGCTAGAGAATATCCTGCTATCTATATCCTCACATAGCATTGGGACTTTAAAAATAACGTAGATATTAGCCTATTAGTATGTTAGTAAAAAACCCATATTAGCCTTGTTACATGATTCTAAATTCGTAAACATTATATGCAATTGTATCGTTGTACTCTCTTCATCTAACTTTGGAAAGATGGAGTAGAAAAATGTGTAAAAAATACAGGTAGTGGAGCTTACTAAACACCTAAAATGAAAAATTATTTGAAGAACATACCTATGTTTAACATCTTTTAAGATACTACATATTTTGAGTTATGACCGCTAAAATTAAATTTGTTTTTCATATATCTTTAAGAAACAATAAAACTACACGAACTTATTTTTGTAAATAATAAAGTATCTGTAGCGAAGAAGTTTATTTTTTCCGTAATTTGGTCGCGGGCGAAGCTACGGGTTCTGCTACTATATAGTAAAGTTAGGATAATCGAGATATCACACAAGTCTATTAAGTTTTTTATTTTTCAATCACAATTCACACTTAACTCTGTAAGTTTATACTCAAAAAAATTATTTTCTATAATTATTTATTATAAATACTGTAAATTCTAGCAGATGTAAAAAATATGTAAGTGATTATTATTATTGTAGGTATATCAGACACGGCAGACACGGTATGGCATATTTTATTTATTTATGTGTGATTAATATTGACACGGGTAGCGCCAACATGTTCATCAGATATCTATATAGAAACCTAGATTAATGCAATAATATGGACAAAACGTAAAGGATAAGGAGATTGAGCTCTGAAATGGTATTTTATTTGAATTTGTTTTTTATTTATTTTTTATTTTTATACTCTCATATTGATTGTCGACACTCAAATTAAATGAGTTTTGCTTCACTGTAGTTCACGTGCTCCACTTATTATATTTTGCTACAGAGAATACACATTATATTGTTGAGATATAATAAAAACATTTTTAGATTATCATTTTGATACTAAAACAACTAAATCACACTATTATAATAGAGTCACACTATTATAATAGACTCAAGAGCTTGTGACTGTGAGTTTGTTTATTACTTCTTCATTCTATTTGGACGAATTTTTTGAGGCAAAGGCTTGAGGGATTTTAGCGTTTGGAATAAAAATAGTTTATATCCTGAATTAACAAATAGACCATATCGAGTACTTTTTCGACGAAGCCACACAATAGCTGATCCGTATATGTACTAATACTCCATTTAAGGATTTATGACTTTGTCAAATTGAAGTATTATAATAAGGTAGGTGAGCAACAGGGCCAGGTTGAAGGGAAGTGAGACGTCGATGTTGAACATGTGAAAGAGTGAAAACGACAAGTCGCGAGTTTCTAGTAGCGCCAACAAAGCTCGTGCGTACTGCACATATTAAATATTTTAAAAACATAACAATTTGTCTGTAAAAGTTGAGCATACCTAAAGTATTATCATACAGTTTGCTGGCAAGTATCTCTCTGAGACTACGCACTTTCACATACACTTGGTCTGCAAATACGCATGGCATGAACATGGGTACCAGGTGAATACATATAAACAAAAGATTGAAATAATGTTGTGCCTGGAACTAAAAATTATTAAAATTTATAGTGCTTAAAATTAGTAACAATGAATTTATAAGTTTTATTTTAATTTTCATGCATTTTTACTTCTCAAGCTGATGGAGAACAATTATCTACAGATTTGTCCGTCCGTTCTGATGGTTTGGCTGGCACTTTGCGTGCTCAGTGGTTTTGTCTTATTGAAGCAAGAATAAGCGCGCGTAAGCGTATGGTCTATGCAAATATTTACTATAGGGAAGAGAAATAATATTTAAAATTGATATATTTTATTATTTTGAAAAATTATTCAAACTATGTTACTCTTACCTTTTCATTAATAATGTCTTTTGCAATAAAATAGGACAATGTTAAAGTGTTGATAAACGAAGTTGCAAGAATAACCAAAATCTGGGAATAAAATTTTGTAAGTAATTATTATTTATTTTAAGAAAAAATTTAAATTTATTAATATAGCAATTAAATTTAATTTTTTATTGAACCTACTTGCCACTTAATCGCACTGTTAAGGCAGTCATGAATAAATATCATTTTGTTATACCATCTAGTTAATTGCAGTAAATTTTTCGAGGGGTTTTTCTGTTGGTGTGTTTTATAAACATCAGACTCTTGAGAAGAGTTGACATAAACACTTTTATCACTTTGATTTTTAGAACATGATAGCTTTAAATAATTTTTCATTAATCTTATTCTAGGTATTAGGAGATAGAATAGGTATCCATAATAATGTAACTCCAAAATATGAAACGTCGCATTTAATAACGCAAATAAACTAGCAAGAAAATCATCTTTAAGAGTGTACGGTTGATAAAAGTGTAAAACACAAATGATAAATGCTAAAGTTATTAAGAAAACTATATACACAATATTTTTAGTGGCTGATGTTTTATATTCGATCTCATCGTCTAATTTATTGAGCTCCACATAAAATTTAAATACCCGTTCATGCAACAAATTCCCTAAAATGGAGCAAGCATAAAAGCTATTTAAATCAATCAAGTATAGATTATGTAGCGTATTTACTTCAAAGTTTCTAATATAAATGTAGAACATACTCATAAGTACAAGTACATAATAACACCTCATCAATATTTGAATTTTTTTTGCACAAAATTATTGACTTGGCACGGAGGCGATGTCATGGTTGAAAAAGACTGTGTAAGTACTAAGCCGATATTATAATCAATAACACGTACTATAGTACGAACATATAAATAGTATGTTTATCATAATATGTCATTTATTTAATAATTAGTATTAGTTATTATTAATATTTGTATTATAATGACATATTAGCAAAACCCGCGGCTTCCTTCGCGCTAAAACTACAACAAAAAAACCTTAAAAATGTGGGTTTCATACAAATTTTCATCCCTTATTTTATCTCCTTATGGGATGAATTTCAAAAAACGCTAAAACACGTGTTTATTTAATTGTATTGAAGAGCATTAATACCAAGTTGCTAGAAATTCTGATCATAAATATTTTTTGGGTTGTGTTATAACGTGTATTCCCGCGGGAATGAGATAATCTCCCGCGGTAAAAAGTATCCTATATGTTGACCTGGATATCCAGCTATCATCATACCAAATTTCATCAAAATCCCTCCAGTGGTTTTTCTGTGATGCGGTAACAGACAGACAGACAGATAGACAAAAATTCTAAAAACTATAGATTCGGTCTCTGTATCGATAATAAAGTCTATTTCAATAACATTTTCCAAAAAATATTTAAGGTACAGATTCGACTCAGTTAGAATTTTATTATATGTATAGATTTAAAAAACACTATGTAATTACAAGCCTATATTTTTATTATTACTTAGGTACATCACATCGCGTGAAATTATCATTGTCAATTTGCTTTATAGCGTTGTTTTATATTTTTTTTTATGTTTTAGATAAATATTGTGATAATATTGAGTGTATTATGTTTATACTAGTTTCAGTCAGCAGTTTTGTCTACGTTTGTTATTGTTTTCTCTGTGATCCACTAAAATATTATATTCCTATCTTAGTTTAACTTTACATACACCGTTGGATCAACTTAACCGTCTGAAATAAACTATTTTAATCACCAATTTTTTTAAAGTGCTTTTCCAAGTTGTATTATATATTTCCTTCTACCTGGCAAACTACTCGCATTATTCCTATTCCTAAGACGAAAAATCCTTCTTGCTTCTGCCTCCCACTTCCATCCTATTTCCATTCTGTCATTTTTATCAAAAGTTTTAGAACGAGTTGTGTTTAACCAAAGGTCATAGCACTGTGATAGCCTTACTCAAGTTATCCGATGATATACGATTTAATATGAACTAGAAACTAATCAGCGTTGATCTCTGCTTGACTTCAATAATGCCTTCAACACAGTTGACTTTAATTCCAGTTAGCTGTTCTTGAATCCATTAATGTATCATGCGATGCCACCGGTGCCCCACCGGTGGTAGGACTCTGTCAAGCCTGAGGAGTCCGACTGGATGGGTACCACCCCCTTATCTATTTCTGCCGCCAAGCAACAATGATTACATTGTTGTGTTCCGGTTTGAAGGATAAGGTAGCCAGCGCAATTACAGGCAAGAGGCAGATCATCTTAGTCCTCACAGTGACAACGCACCGGCGGATTTGTATTTTTGTTACCTAAAACCTAAGTGCATGAACTGTAGGTGTTATGGGCGACAGGTACTGCTTTCCATCTGGTGGTCTGTCTGCTCGTCGTCACTGAATCTCATAAAAAAAAGGTGGTTTAGCAGTGACCTGTACGGTCATCAGCAGTGTATCCATGTTAATAATAAATCCTCCTCCTACTTTCTGTTGGGTTCCACTAGGTAGTGTCTTTTTTCCTCATCTGTTTTAAATATATTTTTAATACAATTTCCACACTTCTTTCATATCTCTATCCCCTTTACGCTGACAACTTACAGGTTTACGCAGCGGTTCCCTCCAGTGACCTCAATAATACTATTGATCGGATATAAACAGTGATGTATACAAAATATATTCCTGGAGTACGTCGTATGGGCTGCGCGTTAATCCTGTCAAGTCACAAGTCGTAGTTATTAGAAACCAAAAGTTGATTAATAAGATTGACTTCAATACCTTGTCCCCTGTTCGGTTTGGCAAGTATCACTTAGCATACAGTAACGTCGTCAGGAATTTCGAAGTGTATTCAGACAACTCTTTCTCCTGGACTGTGCAAATTGCAGAGGTAAGTAGAAAGATGTTTGTTGCGATTTGCTTGGGGCGATAGAAAAATCTGTTACCTATTAAAACTAAAACTGTACTAGCTCACTCACTATTATTACTAACTTTGGATTATGCTAATTAATGCTACTTCGACGTTTCAGAGGAACAGCTTAACAAGATTGAACGTTGGCAGAATACATATGTGTATTAGATTTTTATTTCGTTTATGTGTATTCGACCATAATATTTTCGATTATCATATGCAATTAAGATGGCTACCGATTAGGTATAGGCTCAGTTTGCATGTTCTTTCCCTCCTTTTCTCCATCCTCTATAATCGAACTACTCCCTCTTAATTAAAGGAACGCTTTAATTTTCTAGGTTCGGGGATCTCTGGTTTGTTACTTAGATCTTAAAACTACAACCGTTTAAATTATTTGGCACCTTTCACCACAAATTACTATGGCAACTCTTTTACCATAAAAGTTGTAAAGCCATGAAACATGCTCTCCCCGTGATGTTGGGCATTCAAACTCGCTAGTTTTATATACAAGGTGCCCCAACAAAATTGTAAAAATAAAAAAAAAACTTAAAAATAGTGCAGCAAGTCAGGTTTCTCTTCTCTACAAAAAACCTAAAAAGCTAATAAAAAAAAAACCCAAACCGATAAGACCTGTACTTAAATGGTATTCGTTGATAGTTTTGTCTAAAACTCAAGAGACGCCGGGCGGTCACTTCGCGTTGGGGCATATATATATATATATATATATATATATATATATATATATATATATATATATATATATATATATATTTATGTCATATGGACTTAAGTAGTTTATCATGCTCGTATATATTTAGTATTAATTGTACCATCCCGTCTCGGTTCCACTAATCCTTTCACCAAAGTTTGCCTGTAAGAGATTGTTCATAGCAATAAGACCGCCTTTGCATGCCTTTTTGTAATTTTTCTTTTCATTTTCTGTACTCTTCTTCTGTGTGTGTAATAAAATATTTACCTTTATATATATTTTCTTAAATTTCCTGTGAATGTGTACACGCGCATTAAGTAAAACTTCTGTAAGTTATCGGTATTTAGTACTTTTTATGAAATTCAATTTATATTTTAAATAATTAGGATAGGTGAGATACTACAAATAACGCATATTAGGCATACTACAATCATATATTTATAGAATATCATTTAAGGAAAAAATATAAAATTATTTATCATTTGTCAGACAATAACAACGGTTACCATGGCAACAAACAGTTAACAGCTAACTTCATCCTGTCGCTTTTTGGCTGTCGGTGTGCGCGCGCATCGTAAAAATTTTACTCTCATAATTTTTTCCAAACGTCCCAAAAGAAGTATAACTTCAAAAAATATCCAACCTGTATGAAGGAGGACTCATAGTTCTTAAAAGATTCAAAATATTCAAAATATGGAAATTATGTAAATACTTACATATAATGTACTTATGTATTCTACGGTTATATTAAATACTATGAATTAATACGATTATATAAAATACTATATGGATTATATTTATTTTTATAAACTATTCGTGTTAAAAGTATGTTTATTTTAAATAAGTTATGTCAGAGTATTTTATATTTTACTCAGGCTACATTAAATGTAGAGATAGAATTTGAGCGATAGTAACGTAGAAAAAGAGTAACCCTTATAAATATTATGAATGTCACAATACATGTATTAAAACTATCTTGCTTATTTAGTTTACTAAATGAAAATTGCACATAGATTTTCAAGTATATAATAAATATTTTCTTTATGTAGTAGGATCATTGATATACAAAACATAAGATACACAATCAGTTAGTGTCAGCAGAAAAAGAGCACGCAGCTCAAAGAGTTCGTTACAAAAATATATAAATATTACATTTAGAACCTTAAGAAAGGACGATATATCGTATTTTCGATAAGTATATATTTTATTGATATTTTTTGTATATATTACAAAATATAAAGGATTATTTGTTTTTTGTTTAATTTGTTTTTTACTTCAAATTTTAATGGCCACTTATTTGCTAGAAAAACAGTATTTAAAATCTCCTTCTATACTTACTCGATTAAAACACAGGACTCTGTTCTTATTTAAATGGAGTCGTTATGGTTATGAACTTCTTTAATATTTTTTTATTTTTTCTTTAGTACTAATTTCATTTATTTTAATATGTTTAAGAAAAAAGTTACCTGTTTCCATTTATAAGGAATATATCATTACTTAATGTTTTTTTTATGAAAGAAATAAATGCACTATTCAGTTTCATTAAAAGGTTTTATTTAGATTGCCCAGTTTGTTTGGGTCAAAATTAGTAATTGGAATTTTACCTCTGTTCTGTTGACAGATTGATCTGATATTTGGTACACATCTCTAGTTCTGATGACAATACAATTGAATATATTCAGTATCATTGTAAATCCAAGATGGCTGCCGCCACAAAATGACAGGTTTCATATTTTTTTCACAATCCTCAATATGGGTATCAAACGATAGGGTTTGACTAGTAGACTATAGTAATTATAAAAAAATACAAATATAATATTTAATGGTGAAAGCCAATGAGTTTACTACACATCTGAATGATATTAGATTTTTTGTCTTCGAAATTAATATAACATCGACCCCACTCTGTCTCTCACAAAAATTAAACGTTATATAACCACATTGTTTTCATATGTATAATGTATATGTTTGAATTTGTGTTAATACAATCAAATTTAGGTTTTTTTTTATTAGATTAACGTCACTTACGACGCCACTTTTTGAAGAGATATTTGTTAGGAACTGTGCGTGTGCATCTAAAGTTTTATATATCAATTAGTAGGATTGATAAGTTTATCGAATTGTAGGACCGTGACAAGATATGTAAGTAATAGTATTCCTAGTTTAAAGGGTAGAGTTATATCAATATAGAACATTTGAAATAGACAAAATGACATGTCACATTTTTCAATGAGCATTAGAAACGCACGTGCAGCGCTGCGATTGGATTTATCTGTGGGTAAAATATGTATTAATTAGTTACTTATTTAATAATTAATATTTTATTTGTAGAAGAAGAAGTGAGTTTGATAAGATTTCCTATCGGTTACATACATAAATAGGAGTTTCTCCATATTATATAGAGTTAACTTTAGTTATATTTATATACTAGTAGCTCACCCTCGTTTCCCTCTGATTCGCCTCTAGACAAACAAAAACAAATCTATCTCACGGGAACCATACATTTTTCTGGGATAAAAAGTAGCTTATTTGTTATTTTGACGTATAAACTATTTTATTGTAAAATTAGTTAGTTTTTTAACTATCCCATGGGAGCTCTTTAATTTTCCGGGATGAAAAGTATCTAAGATATTGACCGATGATATAAGGTACCACCAAACAAAATTTCATTTAAATCAGTCCAACAGACAAACAGAGAAATAAAAAAATTGAAAAAAACCTGGGTTTGTTCTATTTCTCTTCTTTTATGTACAGACATTCGACCTCTACAGTTTTATTTTATGTATAGATAAGAAATTCTAGTGCAAAATTTTATATTTTGACTAGCGGCTTAGGCTTTTGTTACGTACAGTGAATAATTGAATTGATTTAACAAAAAAAGTTAAAAAAAAGTATATATTTTTTAATCTTTATTTAAAGTTATATAAAAAATTACGATTTCTTGTTTTCTGTTTTTGGAAACCAGTTTCTTGATTAAATCTATTTAGTACTACGTAGAAATTAAACAAGTTTTTATGAAATATGTAAGGTAAAATCGTACAGACTATGAATTCAGTAAAATTCCAAGCCGAGAATAATCGTAATATAAGTATCGCATAACTTTGAAATACTATATAAAACAATATCATGCGAAAAACCATGGGGAGGCCAAATATAAAAAATGTATATAATGGATTTGTAACACCCATAACAGAAACTCGATTAATACCAAATAAATACCCATCCGGCTACAATAAATGACTTGGACATTTCGTCAATATCAATAGTAGGTTTACTCCTAAGGTTCATAAATGTGGTAACTTGCGGCCGTGATGGTGACATAGTGCGGACGTGACGATTTAAATACGAAAACTAATAACACTCAGGACGATTTTATATATTTATTGCGTTATTCATATCATGTTCTATCAGGGAACTTTATTAGCTAATCCATTATGAGCAGCGTTTTATACGTAATAGTCGTTCGAAATAGTCTATACATATAAAAAATTCTAACTGAGTCGAATTCGTACCTTAAATATTTTTGGAAGATCTTATTGAAATAGACTTTATTATCGATACAGAGACCGAATCTATAGTTTTTAGAATTTTTGTCTGTCTGTCTGTCTGTCTGTTACCGCATCACAGAAAAACCACTAAAAACCACAAAAAGTATTTATGATCAGAATCTCTTGAAACTTGGCATTAATGCTCTTCAATACAATTAAATAAATATGTGTTTAAGCGTTTTTTAAAATCCATCCCATAAGAAGATAAAATAAG
The DNA here is from genome assembly GCA_033884665.1 of Argynnis bischoffii washingtonia. Taxonomy (NCBI): domain Eukaryota; kingdom Metazoa; phylum Arthropoda; class Insecta; order Lepidoptera; family Nymphalidae; genus Argynnis; species Argynnis bischoffii. The sequence goes on along the minus strand of CM066624.1, from coordinate 7,584,645 downwards.
GAATGAAAATTTATACGAAACCTATATTTTTAAGGTTTTTTTGTTGTAGTTTTAGCGCGAGCGAAGCCGCGGGTTTTGCTAGTAATAAATAAAACAGGATAGATGATTTTTCAAATTGTTGGTTTTTCAAGGTTCAATTACTTAAATATTATTTTACTAATGTATCATTCATGCATGCTTAAACTAGACAAATTTTCCGGCTATGCTCTTGTATACCAAAAGATATTTTCGTACATAAGTGACAATTCGTCAAAAGCAGTTAAGCCTATGTTATTTTTGATTTAATTTAATCTATATTTATTATTTATTTTAGCAATATATATGAAATGCTTTATGCTACCGCTGGTAGTAGAAACGTGAAATTTGGAGAACGTATACCTTATATGATGCAGGTATCCGACAAGAAAGGATTTTTTTGAAATCCATCCCTGAAGAGAATGAAATGGGGGATGAAAAATTGTATGTATCTCTGTCATGTGAAATGCACAGCCAGTGGTATTTAGCTTTAAGATAAAAAATAAGAAATGCATTTATTTGATTTTTTTCGAAATTCATTCCTTAAAGGGGTTAAAGGAGGTGATAAAGTTTATCTCGCCCCGAAATGCGTTCACCTTGTCTAGGTGGGGGGGGGGGGGGGGGGGGGGGGTTCATTAGCGTTCGACAGTTCGGCCGCGCGTGAATCTAAGAAACGTACAGGGAGGTGGCCCTCTTCGGTGGACGGTGTACCATGCAGGTTGCTCCTGCTACTTCTCTCATAGCAGAGTGGACTGTGGAGCAATCCCATAGCTTTTGTGGTCTGCTTTGGCGGACCTGTCTTCGGGGCGTTGTAGTTGAGTGTGTAAGCGATCCTGCGATGCCCCATTAAGACGATTAAGTAGTACTGGCGTTTCTAGCCGGTGAGCCTCACATAGCCACTTGTATGTCAACAGGTGGTATGCGTAAATGCATTTCTCAACATTAAAAGAAAAAATGGTGTTAAAATTTATGTGAGCAAAAAAATATTTATGATCAGAATTACTTGAAACTTGGTATCAATTAGGATGCAATCTCGAGACGAGATCGCTAAGTCAAAATCTCGAGGGACTAGAAATTCGATATCGACGAGATCTAGGCATTTTCGAGATTTCGAATGGATTTCGAAAAGTATTGTTTTAATTAGATAACTGAAACATGTTTGAAACTGCTTAGTGGTTGTGACTATGATGTGAGTAAGATACAACATGAGTTATTGAATAAAGTCTTTGTTTTTATAAATTTTAACCGACTTTAAAAAAGGAGGAGGTTCTCAATTCTATTGGTATTTTTTTATGTATGATTTCCGATTATGGTACCGATTACTCTGAGATTTATGATCCGATTTACGTGGTTCTTCTTTAGCTTGATGCGGAATTTTTTTTAGTTTGGCCCAGTAATTTTCATTCTGTTTAATTTGACAAACCCAATACGTTAGAATCGGATTTTAGAGCCAGAATTTTTAGTGTTATTAATAAAAGCGAATTTTAGTTTTTCAGTGTTCATATTTTGTTACAAATATTATGTCTACACTAAAAACGGAAAAACATAAACTTTTCAAGAAAAAAATAAAACCGACTTCAAAAAAGCACTAAATAGTGCCAGCCGATACAAATCAAAGCTCACCGACTTCGAAAATATCTGATTAGGTATCTATAGTAAATGAAAACTACCAATCATTTATTTTTTTACTTTTTAGTGATTTTTTGAAGTTGGTTTTTCTTGTTTTCTAAATTACTTATGTTATTAATGATAGTTAAAACAAACATTTAGAAAAATTGCTATATCCAAAATACTCGCGTCGCTGACTACTGCCGCTCGATCTCGTCAATCTCGGCTGAGATCTCATCAATTTATGCTTCTAGATTAATCTCGAAAAATGAGGCGAGATCTCGGATGATCGAGAATGAATCAATCAATGAATAGTCAAGGTACAGATTCGACTTAGTTAGAATTTTATTATATGTATATAGATAGATTTTTTATCCTAAATTAATTTTAAACATATAAGTTGTATATATTTTGGTGATCGCGTCATAAAAACCTTTATTTTGATATCCCACTCGATTGGTTTGAAAGTTTTTTTAATTTTAACTATTTCTGTATAGCCTGTGGCACTAGCGTTATCAAAACGATTCTAATAACGTATGAATAATTAAAATGGGCCTACGCGTTTGGTTTCTAGAACGCCACATAGTAACATACATACATACACACACACATACAAACGCACATGCGCACGCACGCACGCACATACATCACAGACTGATAAATACACTACCCTCCTTAGCGTCGCGCAGTTGGGTAGAAATGGGAATTGCATTCAAAAAAAGCTTGTCTTAAATTAAAGTTCCAAGTAGCAAATTTCATCTTTTAATTATCACTTCCACTATTACTTTCTTACTTATTCATATTTCTTTTTAGTTTTTAATCAACTTCGAACTCGTATTGATGAACTGTACTGCGCCTCGTTAAGGTATTTTAAAGGTAAAAATAAAATCAAAATATAAGATGCATTGTGCGTTAATAAATATAATTATTATATTAAATTATTTCCATTTTTATATATCAATAAATATACATATATTGGATAAATATTAATTTTATACAAATAATCCAAAAATAAAATAAGTTATATATGTATTATTATGCTTTCAGCGAATCCAAATCCCTCGAAAATTACTTTCGTGCAATAAAATACATTCCGTCCGGCCCAGGTAGCTTTTCTTCTAATTAAGAACGATTTCAAGAAAGATAATCCCTAGAAGTTTGATGGTAAAATAATAAATTATTGCAAGTATCCAACAGTGCAATTACAAAAATTTTTGTACTGTTAAAATAATTTAGTGTATTTTAAATATTTTTAACAAGAGTTTCTTTAAGTAGATGAAGAAAGCTTTTTCGTTTTAAGTATTTATTTCATTACATGCATATAAATTAATAGAATAATACAGAGAAAACACTAATGAAAGGCTTAAAATCTAGGGATTTTAAGCGTTTAAAATCTAATAGACAAAATAAGAGCAATCTTTAATTTATTGACTGACATACAACGTATGGCTTAAAACAATTGGGCTTAAAATTGATGATGGAAGTTTGTGTGGAAAAATATTTTTTTAATTAAAACACAGGGTGCTTAAAAATGATGTCATTCTACACTCATTGAAGTATAGAAATGTACAAAAGAATATGGAAATGACATATTATGATTCTATAAAGATTTAATTTGTTATTTCAATACAATATACCAACATTTTTATGATACAACGGTTGTTGAATGACATCTTATTCATTGACTTTTTGATAATTTATTACATGTTTATATTTATCTGCACACATCTTTATAGCAAGTCTGTTATTCAATTCATTTTAATAGGAAGAATATTTTATAATACTTTGTATTGATGCCCCTAAAGCTTGCGTACATTGGGAGCATAATCACTTTATCTAAAATTAAACATTTTTGTGTACAATAGCTAAATTAAAATATCGTAATTACTAACTCGATTAAGGATTAAGCACTTTGTCAAATTGAAGCAATATTATGACATAGGTGAGCAGCAGAGCGAGGAACTTGAAGGGAAGTGAAATGTCAATGTCGAACATGTGAAAGATAGAAAATGATAAGTCACGAGTTTCCATTAATGTCAGCAAAACTCGAGCAGTATGTCGATTTGATTTGCCTAAAAAAAGCATCGTTATTAGATATTTCAAAGTAACGACCAATAACAAAGAATGTGGAAGTTAAACATACTTAAAGTATTTTCATATAGTCTGCTGGCAAGTATGTCTCTGAGATTGCGCACTTCAACGGAGGCTTGGTCGGCAAATATACATGGTACGAATACGGGTATCACTTGAACCGATAAAAACATAATACTCACGTAATAATTTAGTTGCTGAAAAAAAAGTAAACAAATATTAGGTGATTATTATGTGAAAAATGATGGGTCTTTTACACTTATCGATTAGAAGTAACTCGCAGTGTACCGACTGCCGATTCTAATAGATGTAAACAATTTATCTATAATATAATCGTATTCTTTTAATAAATATGTATAGTGTAACTAGTGACTCATCCTCGCTTTGCTCGTTATCGTCTCTAATGAATATCAATATTAAACCTATCCCACGGGAATCGTACATTTGTCCGCGATAAAAAGTAGCTTATGTGTTATTCTAGATTGTAGTCTATCTCTGTTCCAAATTTCGTTCAGATCCGTTCAGCCGTTCTAGCGAGATTGAGTAACAAACATCCTCCCATTAAACCTTTCGCATTTATAATATTAAATGTATTTGCCTAGAATATCTTTAAATTTTCACTTTTAAACGACAACTTTTAAACTACTGTGCGTACTTTTATTTATTTATCTGTAATTAATGAAATGAAAGTATGTGCAATTACTTCGTATTTACTCACCTGTGTATTTAATATATGATGTATAATGAAATAAGAGTGTATTAAAGCAGCGCTGAACGCAAATGTAAGAATAATCAAAAACTGGAAATATGATTTTGTTGAACATTATTTAATTTTAATGGATTTTTTTAATAATTAAAAAAATAATAGTAGTTATAGTATAAATGGTATGGTAACATACTTGCCACTTAATTGCACTATTCAGGCAGTCTTGAGTGAATATTATTTTATTATACAAATCAGTTAACTTTTGTAAACTTATTGGTGGATTTTTATTTTGTTGTTTTTTAAAAATATCTAACTCAAGTGAAGTGTTGACATTAAAAGCATTACTTCGTATGCTTTTAGGACATGCTAATTTTAAATGCTTCGTATACAATCTTACTCTTGGTACTATAAGACAAAACAGATATCCATAATAATTTAACTCCAAAATATGAAATATTTTAACTAAAAATGTGTAAACAGAAATAATAATATTTTTTGTAAAAGCCGTGGTGATATAATAAAAGAAAAAAAAACAAATTATCATTGTTGTAATCATTTGTAACAAAATAACCATTATACTTTTATTCATTTTAGTTTTAACTTTATATCTCATTTCACTGTCAAGCTTATTGAGCTCAATATAAAATTTATGTAGCCGTTTATGTAAGAAAACTCCTAAAGTAGTACAAAGAAAGAAGCGGCACAAATCAAACATTCTGAGGACATTTCCTGTATTCGTAACAAAGTGATTATTAGTGTTTAAATAAATAAAGAATACATTCAAACTTATGTAATAACATCTAGTCAGCATTATAACTTTTCTATTAACAATGTTAATCATTGAGATTCGAAATACACCAAAAATACATTCGGAAAATATAAAAAAATTTGAAATAAAATCAATTTTCAAATTATTATTTTCAATATTTATATTTTTTCCCCGCACAAAATTATTGATTTGACGCTGTGGCGACATTTTCCGTAAAGACAAGTTGCAAGTACAAGTTTATTTTCACTTCCCATAGCATGTAATTTATTATTTCAATGGTCATTTGTTTAATAGCATTTTTATCGTAGCTTGGTATATTCATTAGCATCAAATTTTAGATATTAGATTTTGATATAGAGTGTTCCAAAACTAACGTAAGATGTAATATGTTGAAAAAAAAACCAAAGGTTTTTAAATATAGTGCAATTTTTACTGAAATGTTCTGTATCTGAGCTCTGCGGTTTAGCTTGCAAGTTACATATATACACAGTACACACTTGTGTCTAAATATGGCTGAATTTTATTAGTACTGCGCTCAATTCGCTCCTTTGAAGCATGAATGCTCACGGGCCATTGATGTACTGCTACGATTTTATTAAATACTAAAAAAGTAGATGCCAAAATGTATGAACAGTATAATTATGACATCCAAGTTTAATCTCTAAAAACTGGAAATTACGATTGTCATGGGGCGATAGCGAGCTTGGTACTTATAATCGGGATATGACAATTTAGATGAAATCTGTTTTTATTATTAAAAGCACAATTTTTTAAATTCTTTTTAATCCGGCTTCCGTCATAATCATAGTACGACTACTGCCTTAGTCAAAATCACAGATCAGGGAAGGTATGGACGATCAAAAACTACTGTGATGGCACTACTAGATTTTAAGTAATACTTTTAATATAGTGGACTTTGACATCCTGCTTGTCATTATATGCTCTTTTAACACATCTCTTGAGGTTGCTGACTGGTTTTATTCTTATTTGGGCGTTCGCCACAAGGTGGTGTGTTTTCTCCTCTCCTATTTTCAGTTTTTATTAATTCTATTTGTCTTCAAATTCCTTCTCACTGTCACCTATATGCTGACGATTTGCAAATTTATGCCTTGATATCCCTGGGTGATGTACCCCGAGAAATAGGAAATATAAACAACGACCTCTCCTCTATAATAACATGGGGTAAATCGTTCTGCCTTAATTTGAACGCTGCGAAATCGCAGGCAATTATTGTTGACAGTCAAAGGATGTTATTAAAAACTAAGACTATACAAATACCAGCCATATTGTTAGATGGTGTTCAGATTCCTTTTCATAAAAATGTAAAAAATCTTGGTTTAGTAATTGTCAACCCCTGTCATGGGATCCGCAAACCAGGGAATTGAGCCGGAAGATGTTTGGAGCGATTGCTTCATTTCGTAGAATGCGTTTTTTTTTCCGCTTTCTACCAAAATTGCGCTAGCAAATTCGCTCCTTATACCAAATCTTGATTATGCTGCTATTTATTATTTCGACATTAAAGAGGAGCACTTGAATAAACTTGAGCGACTCCAAAATCTATATATACGATTTATTTTTGGCCTTAGAAAATATTACCATGTTCTTCAATTTCGTAAAAAGCTCAAGTGGCTCCCAATCCGATTCCGCAGGAATACTCAGTCATATTCTTTATCTTCTCTACTGCATACTCTTCTCTACTTTAATCCTTCAACTCCTATCTATCTGAAAGAATAATTTGAGTTTCTGCAAGATTCCCATGCTCGTTCACTTCGTTCTGTTCAGAACTTCCTTCTTAAAATTTTTACTCATTCTTCTTGTTTCTTCACAAAATCTTTTACAGTAAAAGCTGCGCGACTGTGGAATTTTTTAAGCATTAGATGTGCTAAAAGCTTAGATAAATTTAAAAGCCTAAAAAGATTACTATTTATATCTTTTTAATCCATTCTCCTTATTTCTTCCCCTAATACTTTCTTAGATTTACACGAATATTAGCCATTTAAATAAAACTATCTTTTCGGATTTTTTCGCGGATTTATTTTGATTTTTGGTTCTCGACGTTTCGATTGCTTTACAGACATCATGGTCATGGGAGAGACTAAGGTGTAAGATGTCTCAAAAGCATTATATAGTTGTTACAGACAGCCTACCCACAAAATAACAAAAATGAATTTAAAATTTTGAAAATTGGCACCAAAGTACCTTACAATATTTGTTAATTTTAATTTTAAACATTTTTATAATTTTAACTATAATTATTTAATACTTGAAATATGGAATATTATTTATATAATTTTAGCTATTATTATTACAATTATTACAATTTTATTTTTTTTAAAAACTTGTTATTGATTTAACACCATTGATCTTTTTTAAAAAGCTATTATGTTATATATTTTTTCACTATATATACACATTAAAGTGTGTCAGGGCTATCTAGAATCTATTCATTACTTTAAAGATAACGAGTGTATCAAATAAAGTGAAGTGTATAATCAAACTACTATTATAAATGCAAAAGTTTGTATGTGTGTATGTTTGTTACTTCTTCACGCTGAAAGGACTTACGGAAAAAATCCTACGATTCCTTCACCGTAACGCAAGTGGTAATCATGTTGGAAATGATTCGTACATGAAAATAATGTTAGAACTAAAATTTAAAATTCTGATAATAAAATTAAAGCAATCCGGGACGTAATTACTGACGTTACAGGGAAATCTAAAGCTCTTAAAGAACCCATTAGCTTAAATATTAATAACATTAGCATAACTTTGGATCGTAAATTGGCAGATAGTTTTGAAAATTTTTTCTCGGAAATACCTCTAACCGTAACTCGATCGTTAAAATCATCTCCATCAGAAGCAATTAAAATAATAAAATCTAATGTTACATTAAATAATAATGATTTCTTCGAGTTCAAACATGTTTTATCAGAGGAAATAGTAAAAATATTTAAAACCTTAAATTCAAAAAAGACCGGTGATTTATGGGGTATGTCAGTAAAATTGCTAAGTCATATAATAATAAATATCGCTCCTTATTTAGCTTCTATTTTTAATCAATATGTAGATAGCGGTACATTCCCCGATTTAATGAAACACAGTAAAGTAATACCTTTGTTTAAAAGTGGGGACAGGTCTCAACCTGGAAATTATAGGCCTATTTCAATACTACCAGCATTTAGCAAAATATTTGAAAAAATAATTTTAAACCAATTAAGTAAATTTTTTTATTGTAACAATGTTATGCACAGTGAACAGTATGGCTTCATATTTACGATGCATGGGAGAAATCGTAGAATGCTATGGGTGTATTTTGCGATTTGTCTGAAGCTTTTGATTGTGTAGATCATCAAACACTTTTGCTTAAACTAAATCATTATGGGATCCAGGGTGCTGCGCTTGATCTTGTTGCTTCATACCTCAATCAGAGAATCCAGAGGGTTGATGTAAATAATGTAAAATCTTCTGTATCTCTACTAACAATGGGTGTTCCACAAGGATCTAATCTTGGCCCTCTTTTATTCTTAATATATATTAATGGTTTACCTTTCTACATAAATAAATTATGCGATATTGTACTCTTTGCTGATGATACCTCCTTAATTTTTAAAGTTGAGCGTAGTAAACCTAATTATGACGAAGTAAACAGTGCGTTGTCGCATATCATTCGCTGGTTTGAATTAAATAACCTAGTTTTAAATGCAAAAAAAAAACAAAATGTGTCGAATTTACATTGCCTAATGTAAAAAAGCCATATTTAGCCTGATTATGAATAACGAAAAACTAGAAATAACTGATTCAGCAGTATTTTTAGGTATAACACTAGACTCTAAACTCCAGTGGAATCCCCATCTCTCAACACTTGCAGGTAAACTCAGCTCCGCCGCCTATGCAGTTAGGAAAATTAAAAACTTAACGGATATTAACACTGCCCGACTTGTATATTTTAGTTACTTTCATAGTATTTTATCGTACGGAATACTTCTTTGGGGCAGTGCCGCGCAAATTAATTCGATATTTATTCTTCAAAAAAGAGCAGTACGGGCTATTTATGATCTAAGAGCTCGTGATTCCCTGCGAGATGTTTTCAAAAAAATTGGTATTCTTACGGTTGCATCGCAATATATACTGTGTAATATATTATTTGTTGCAAAAATGTAAATAATTATGAAAAAAACAGTGATAGACACACCAGAAACACTAGGAATAGAAATAAGCTTGTTACGCCTAGACTTCGGCTCCAAAAGGTGAATAAATCCTTCGTGGGCCTGAGTATACGCATATTTAATAAGATCTACAAAATGTCCTAGACTTACCTCTTCAAAAATTTAAAGATAAAATTAAAAATGTTTTATTGGGCAAAGCATATTACACGGTTCAAGAGTGTCTTGTAAATGAAAATGTGTGGAATTGAGTATTATTGACTCATATCTATATGTTATATTAATAAAATAAATGTAATTTTGATATTTAAAAGAGCAACTGTTGAGTTTCTCGCCGGCTCTTCTCAGCAGAACTGCTTTCCGAGCCTGTGGTAGCTTCCTCACGGACAGACTTCACTGACGCTTACATTAAATTGACAATTCAAAAGCACTTGTAATAAGTCTAATTGAATAAAGTTTATTTCATTTCATTTCATTTCATTTCAATATCAGAGGTGCGAGACACGGGATTTGAACCCGCTTCACTCGGTTTCCCAAGTAAGCTCACATCTAAATACAAAAATTGATTTAAATCGTAAGAGCCGTTTCGAGATACACTTCGTTTAATTTTGTCCAGTACCTGGGCGACCGAGCATCGCTCGGAGTTTTTGGTTAAAAGTATATTTTTTTTAATTTGGCTTAAAGACAAAAAAAACTTGAATAAATACAAAAAAAAAACTAAAGGAAAAAACCTTTGTATCCGACCGGGATCCGAACATACCTGTGATAGTCAATCTCGCGCCTTAGCCGCTTGACCACGATGCTTATACATAATTGTGCGAAATTATTAACATATTTTGCGTAAAATAATGCTAAAGAAAATCGCATGAAAACTCGAAAATATGCGTTTTTCCCAGACATAAGACTAATCTAGATCGATTTTTCGCCCCAAGGGCCCCCACATATCAAATTTCAGCGAAATCGTTAGAGCCGTTTCCGAGATCGTTGGTATAAATAAATAAAGATATAAATATACAAGAATTGCTCGATTAAATATATAAGCTACCTGGGCGACCGAGCTTTGCTCGGAGTTCTTTTTTGTTATATCGTATTTTTAGATGATAATCTATATAACTTAAAGAGCAAAACGTAAACTGATGGGGAAGTCCCGTAAGCCCGGACGGACACAATTCAAATCAACGTAAAAAAACGCGCAGTTTCGTTATTTATGTCATGGTTAAAATGATCCTGAGAAGTGAGGCATGGGAGCGGTCGCTTACAACCCAGTGCCGTCCTGTTCACCGAGGAGAGTTGTACAAAGTTTGAGGTTAGTAAATTTTCTATTCGAAGTAATATTTAGAGGCATGTTGAAAATATATCAATAATACAATGATGTTGTTTATAATGAATCATAATTGTAATGTTAACAATCCATTATATTTAAAGCATTTTTCTTTAATCCACAGTATATATTATAAACAGTAATTTTTCTTGCTTACCTTTAATGGATCCTAAGTTCGGACACTCAAAAGTCCCCGTGAAATCCGGAATCGTGAATCCTATAGACGGACAGTTTTATCGTTATTTTAGAAAGTAATTGAGTTAGTATTGTTTTTTAGGTTCAACATGGGTAAACTCACACCACTCTATAAGGATACTTGACATCAAAAAAAGACAATTCATCAGCTATCACCAGTTCTAAATATTGCGGCAAAGGAAACTATAAGTCGACGAAGAAAAGCGGAGAAAAGTGATTTAACATCCTCTCCTTTATAAAATGCACTTATAGTAAATAAAAATACAAAATTTGATTCAGCTAAAGGCAAGAAAACTGACGAATCAAAAAAAAAATATATAAAGTTCAGTAAGCCGATAGCAAAATTGGAGAGAGTGAAGATTCTATCACATGAAACACCGATGGCTCAAAAAACAACAACTTGTACAATCTGTCAAGAAGAAAACGATGAAGATTGGATTCTTTGCCCTGCTTGTAGTCTATATTTGTGACTTTTACAGACCACAATATTAAACCTAGTAATCTCATGCAATGTTCTTATATATATTTTGATTGTATGTTTGTTTTTTTTTTCATTTTGAATAATTTATTGGTTAATTATTTGTTTAAATAATGTATTTTTATCTTTAGGATTAAAAAAGAAGATTTAGGATTAAAAAAGAAGACTGTCCGATATTAGAGGACCTTTTTGAATACGTGTTATTTCGTATATTAGTTATCCATAAAGAAATTTATATTTTAATGAAATCTTTGAGCCTGTCTATATATTTGTATTGATTAATTATATAATAATTCGTCATTTAAAACTAAAAAAAATAAATCTTGACATGAATTTTGTTATTTTATTTCAAATATTCCTTAAGTGTCCGCTACTGGGGGACCTCCCCCTAATAAAATTTTCATCCTAATCGTTTGGGGACGTTTTCGATTGGTATAGAATTTGTCATTTCAGCTATAAAACGTTCACTGCTAAACATAGGCCTTTCCTATCATATTCATCATCATTCAGTCATTTAAACAAACAAATCATTGATACACTTTAGTAAAATACTTTATTTTAAACATAATTATTTTACAGTTTACATAATGAACATAAGTAGCACTTGCTAGTACGGAAGGAATGAGCAGATGTCGGTAGGTAGCTATTGCAATTCTTTTTGATGTATTTAATTATTATTCTTAAAAAATAATACTGGTAGCGGGAAAAAGCTTTAAAATTCGTAATTATAATATACGAAACCGGAGTAAGATGTTACCTGTCATGGCACTTTGAAAGATTGTATATTTTACATTAAGTGACTAAGTGTTACTGAGACAGTTGTATAGATGTCGCGATAAGAACAATTTTCTTTTTAATTTGGCTTAAAAATAATTTTACATTAAGTGACTAAGTGTTACTGAGAGAATTGTATAGATGTCGCGATTCTCGTAATTGAATTCTGCGTAGAATAATGCATAAGAAAAACGCATGAAAACTCGAAAACACGCGTTTTCTCGAAAACACATGTCTGGGACATGTGACTATATAGATCAATTTTTCGCCCCCGAAAGCCCCCATATACCAAATTTCAGCAAAATCGTTAGAGCAGTTTCCGAGATCGCCGGTATAAATAAATAAATAAATAAAGATATAAATATACAAGAATTGCTCGTTTAAATATATAAGATTTAATAATATAAGATAATTTGATAACGAAAACTGTTTTGCGGAAAATTCAGCAAAATTGGTAACAATTAATCAAAAAAATAATTCGTTAAATAGCCATTCGTCGAATACGATTAAACGAAAAAAATATGTTGAATAATTCGCTTAGTTTAAATTTTAAATGTGATTTTTTATTTTGTACAAGCGACTTGCCATCGCCTCGCCCGTGTGTCCCTAGGTGTGTTTTAATTTTTTTGAGCGAAACTCTTAATTCTTTTTCTAAAATAAAAGTTAGCTAAGTTACTCCTTATAACATCAGCTGATTTTATGTTTGCCAGTCAAAATCAAGTCGGTTCTGCAGTTTTGTTACATAAAACTTAAGTGCATGAACCGTAGGTGTTATGGGCGACAGATACCGCTTTCCATCAGGTGGACTGTCTGCTCGTTTATCACTGAATACCATAAAAAAAAAACAAATCCCGTCAAAATCAGTTCAGCCGTTTTGGAGATTAGCCGCAACAAACAGACAGGCAGACAGATAAAAACGTAAAAAATTGTGCTTTTCTTAAAGGTGCCGTATGTAATTTAATATTCATTTAGCAGACAGATAGGCAGACAAAGAAATTTTTTTGAATTGTGTTTTTCTTATAAGCTTACCATGTATGATTTCATATTATGCATTTAGTAAAAAGCTGTTATTTTGACACTTGAATTTTATTAATCTGTTTAGAAGATTTGAGTCCGAAAGCATTCTTCAGACGTTTGGCCATATATGGATAATATAGATATCGAAAAAAATAAAGATAGTTATAGCTTAAATTAAAGTTAATATAGAATAACTTATTTTATGTTAATATAGATTAAATATATAGATATATACATAAAACAAAGGTTCCGACGGATTGAGAACCTCCTCCTTTTTTGAAGTCGGTTAATAAAATGCTTTGTCCTGACTGATTGACTGATCGATCAACGCACAGCCTAAACCGCTGGTTGTAGAAATGTGAAATTTGGAGGACATATTTCTTATACATTGTAGGCATCCGCTAAGAAAGTATTTTCCGAAATTCATCCTCTAAGGGGGTAAAATAGGGGATAAAAGGTTGTATGAAACTTTGTCATTTTTAATGTGAAATACACAGAAAATGGTAGTTAGCTTTAAAATAAAAAATAAGATATATATTTATTTGTTTTTTTTTTTCGAAATTCGTCCCTTAAAGGGATGAAAGGGGGTAATAAAGTTTATATGGGCAAAAAAATAATTATGATAAGAATTACTTGAAACTTGGTTTTAATGCTCTTCAATACAATTAAATAAATACGTGTTTTAGCATTTTTCAAAATTCATTCCATAAGGGGGTGAAATAGGGGATGAAAATTTGTATGAAATTCTGTAATTGATGCACGGAATGTGGAATTTACTTTTAAAGTGAAAAATAAAACGGTACAAATATCATTTTTTTTCGATATTCATCGCTTAATAAGGTAAAACAGAGTTGTGCTGTTTATATGAAAAAAACAAAATTATTTATGATCAAAATAATTTGAAACTTGGTATTAATGCTCTTCAATACAATTAAATAAACATCTATTTTAGAAGCCGAGAAGTTATACATAACACATACACTGCTGTCAGTGATAACTATGATAGACCTAGAGCGTGAGAGAGAAAACCTAGCTAGAGAATATCCTGCTATCTATATCCTCACATAGCATTGGGACTTTAAAACGTAGGTGGGCCTTGTTACATGATTCTAAAGTCGTAAACATTATATGCAATTATATTGTTGTACTCTCTTCATCTAACTTTGGAAAGATGGAGTAGAAAAATGAGTAAAAAATACAGGTAGTGGAGCTTACTAAACATCTAAAATGAAAACTTATTTGAAGAACATACCTATGTTTAAAACAGGCAGTGGTAGCCCAGTGGTAACGCGCTCGCTTGGGAAACCGAGTGAAGCGGGTTCAAATCCCGGGTCTCGCACCTCTGATATTTTCATGTGCGAATCATTTCTAACATGATTACCACTTGCCTTACGGTGAAGGAAAACATCGTGAGGAAACCTGCATGTCTGAAAAAACCTAGCAAGTTTTCGAAAGACATGTGAAGTCCGCCAATCCGCACTTGGCCAGCGTGGTGGACTATGGCCTGATTCCTCTCGTATTGAAGGGAGGCCCGTGCCCAGCAGTGGGACGTTAAAAAGGGCTGAATACACCTATGTTTAACATCTTTTAAGATACTACATATTTTGAGTTATGACCGCTAAAATTAAATTTGTTTTTCATATATCTTTAAGAAACAATAAAACTACACTAACTTATTTTTGTAAATAATAAAGTATCTGTAGCGAAAAAGTTTATTTTTTCCGTAATTTGGTCGCGAGCGAAGCTGCGGGTTCTGCTAGTATATATTAAAGTTAGGATAATCGAGATAAAACACAAGTCTATTAAGTTTTTTTATTTTTCAATCACAATTCACACTTAACTTTGTAAGTTTATACTCAAAAAAAATATTTTCTATATTAATTTATTATAAATACTGTAAATTCTAGCAGATGTAAAAATATGTAAGTGATTATTATTATTGTATATCAGAAAAAAGATGATACAAGAAGAACAACCACGCTTGAATTTGCCGAGATAGGGCGCTAGTGTAGAGTGAGGTTTTTAGAAATGTCAAATGACACTGAACGTGCACTGTTTGCGAGCTTTTTATCACGGATTTTCACTAACTATTCATGATTATTATAAAGATAATGTTATTTCTGATTAAGTATGGCAGACATGGTATGGCATATTTTATTTATTTATGTGTGATTAATGGTACGCCAACATGTTCATCAGATATCTATATAGAAACCTAGATTAATGCAATAATATGGACAGAACGTAAAGAATAAGGAGATTGAGCTCTGAAATGGTATTTCATTTGAATTTGTTTTTTATTAATTTTTTATTTTTATACTCTCATATTGATTGTCGACACTCAAATTAAATGAGTTTTGCTTCACTTTCGTTCACGTGCTCCACTTATTATATTTAGCTACAGAGAATACACATTATATTGTTGAGATATAATAAAAACATTTTTAGATTATCATTTGGATACCAAAATAACTAAATTAAAGAGCTTGTGATTGTAAGTTTGTTTATTACTTCTTTATTCAGTTTGGACGAATTTTTTAAGGCAAAGGCTTGACGGATTTTAGCGTTTGGAATAAAAATAGTTTATATCCTGAATTAACAAATAGACCATATCGAGTACTTTTTCGACGAAGCCACACACTAGCTGATCCGTATATGTACTAATACTATATTTAAGGATTTATGACTTTGTCAAATTGGAGTATTATAATAAGGTAGGTGAGCAACAGGGCCAGGTACTTGAAGGGAAGTGAGACGTCGATGTTGAACATGTGAAAGAGTGAAAACGACAAGTCGCGAGTTTCTAGTAGCGCCAACAAAGCTCGTGCAGTACTTCGGCTCGATTTGTCTAAAATACAAAAAATATAATTAAATATTTTAAAAACATAACAATTTGTCTGTAAAAGTTGAGCATACCTAAAGTATTATCATACAGTTTGCTGGCAAGTATCTCTCTGAGACTACGCACTTTCACATACACTTGGTCTGCAAATACGCATGGCATGAACATGGGTACCAGGTGAATACATATAAACAAAAGATTGAAATAATGTTGTGCCTGGAACTAAAAATTATTAAAATTTATAGTGCTTAAAATTAGTAACATAGAATTTATAAGTTTTATTTTAATTTTGATGCATTTTTACTTTTCAAGCTGATGGAGAACAATTATCTACAGATTTGTCCGTCCGTTCTGATGGTTTGGCTGGCACTTTGCGTGCTCAGTGGTTTTGTCTTATTGAAGCAAGAATAAGCGCGCGTAAGCGTATGGTCTATGCAAATATTTACTATAGGGAAGAGAAATAATATTTAAAATTGATATATTTTATTATTTTGAAAAATTATTCAAACTATGTTACACTTACCTTTTCATTAATAATGTCTTTTGCAATAAAATAGGACAATGTTAAAGTGTTGATAAACGAAGTTGCAAGAATAACCAAAATCTGGGAATAAAATTTTGTAAGTAATTATTATTTAATTTTAAGAAAAAAAAAATTATTAATATAGCAATTAAATTTAATTTTTTATTGAACCTACTTGCCACTTAATCGCACTGTTAAGGCAGTCATGAATAAATATCATTTTGTTATACCATCTAGTTAATTGCAGTAAATTTTTCGAGGGGTTTTTCTGTTGGTGTGTTTTATATACATCAGACTCTTGAGAAGAGTTGACATAAACACTTTTATCACTTTGATTTTTAGAACATGATAACTTTAAATAATTTTTCATTAATCTTATTCTAGGTATTAGGAGACAGAATAGGTATCCATAATAATGTAACTCCAAAATATGAAACGTCGCATTTAATAACGCAAATAAACTAGCAAGAAAATCATCTTTAAGAGTGTACGGTTGATAAAAGTGTAAAACACAAATGATAAATGCTAAAGTTATTAAGAAAACTATATACACAATATCTTTAGTGGCTGATGTTTTATATTCGATCTCATCGTCTAATTTATTGAGCTCCACATAAAATTTAAATATCCGTTCATGCAACAAATTTCCTAAAATGGAGCAAGCACAAAAGCTATTTAAATCAATCAAGTAAAGAATTTGTAGCGCAGTTACTTCAAAGTTTCTAATATAAATGTAGAACATACTGATAAGTACAAGTACACAATAACACCCCATCAACATTTTAATTTTATTATTAGTAATATTAAGGATGTAAATTCTGAATATTCCGAAAATACATTCGGAAAACATAATAAATTTTGAAACCATATCAATTTTTGTATTTTTATTCTCAATATTTGTATTTTTTTTCTGCACAAAATTATTGACTTGGCACGGAGGCGATGTCATGGTTGAAAAAGACTGTGTTAGTACTAAGCCGATATTGTAATCAATAACACGTACGTACATATAAATAGTATGTTTATCATTTGTCATTTATTTAATAGTGTTTTCTTAACTTGTATTGATATTCTGAAAATATAACACTAAATAACACTAGTTTTTGCTAGTAGCTTCGTCTGCGTAGTTTTTTTGTGGTAGTTTTAGCGCGAGTGAAGCCGTGGGTTTTCATACAAATTTTCATCCCTTATTTTATCTCCTTATAGGATGAATTTCAAAAAACGCTTAAACACATATTTACTTAATTGTATTGAAGAGCATTAATACTAAATTTCAAGAAATTCTGATCATAAATATTTTTCCCGTGGGAATGAGATAATCTCCCGCGGTAAAAAGTATCCTATATGTTGACCCGGATATCCAGCTATCATCATACCAGATTTCATCAAAATCATAAAAACAACAACTATAGATTCGGTCTCTGTATCGATAATAAAGTCTATTTCAATAAGATTTTCCAAAAAAATATTTAAGGTATAGATTCGACTCAGTTAGAATTTTATTATATGCATAGACAACGCATCGCGTGAAATTATAATTGTCAATTTGGTTAATAGTGTTGTCTTATTTTTTTGTTTTAGATAAATATTGTGATAATATTGAGTGTATTATGTTTATACTAGTTTCAGTCAGCAGTTTTGTCTACATTTGTTATTGTTTTCTCTGTAGTCCACTATAATATTATATACCCATCTTAGTTGAGCTTTACCTGCACCGTTGGATCATCTTAACCATCTGAAATAAACCAACGATTTTAATCACCAATTTTCTTTAAAAGTGTCTTTCCAAGTTGTATTATATAAATATTTCCCTCTACTTGGCAAACTGCTTGTATTATTTCTATTCCTAAGACGAAAAATTCCTCTTGCTTCTTCCACTACTGTTCTATTTCCATTCTCCCATTTTTATCAAAAGTTTTAGAACGAATTGTGTTTAACCAATTTAGTGGCAGTTTAGATCAGTACAGTATATATTACTTTCTCCATACCAATCTGGTTTTCGAAAAGGTCATAGCACTGTGATAAGCTCATCACATCGCATAATACTATACTAGTACAGATGCCTTATATCATACAAAAAAACGGACAGTGTCAATTCGGGCTTTTCTTCGGCTATTATTGTTTACTTGAATAGATAATATAGAATAGATAATCCAGGCCGCCCGCTTCTGGAATTCGCTCCCAGCCGATATCAGAAGACCGGCTAGTAAGGTAACTTTTAAAAGAAGACTCCGGAATCACTTAATGGATTGACATCTTGGTAGTCGTAAGTCGTAAGCTCGTCATCTCTTATATATATCTATATATTAATAATTATATGTCTCTTTAAATATATAATTATATATGTATAGCTGTATATATGTACGTATATATATATATATATATATATATGTGTGTGTATATATATTATATATTATATGTATGTATTAATATAAGTAAATATATGTATATGTGTTTAGGTATGTTATGTGAACATGTTATATATACATATATATATATATATATATATATATATATATATATATATATATATATATATATATATATATATATATATATATATATATATATATTTTTCTCTTTTCATCTAGTACCGCTCATTATGTTTCTCTGTTTGGCCTAAAGGTTGGCTGGTAGAGAATGCAATTAGCATTAAGCCCGCCTTTTGTACCGTTATATTGTAAATAGTGGTCAATAAAGGTTAAATAAATAAATAAATAATAGATGTCATTGATTCTCCAATAGTTAAAAGTGTTTTATTTTATAAATATGTGCAAACTAACGTATGGTAAATATTGTAAAATTAATCTTGCATTCGAATAAAAAAAAAAATTAGTACTTTTAACCATTTTTAACTATGATATATAATTCACAAACAGCAAAAGCAAAATCTGCGTATATGCATTACAAAGCTATCATCTGGTTGCTGATATTTCAATAATCAGTAAAATTACGCAATTTGATTTACCAGCGCACTTTTAAACAACAATTTAACACAACTTTAATGACAAATCGATACATGTAACATCATCTATCAAAATTTTTTTGATTGCTTATAGCAAGAAGACCTCATTTGCATGCCTTTTTGTTATTTTTCCCTTTAATCTTCTGTACTCTTCTTTTGTGAGTGCAATAAAGTATTTATCTGTATCTAGGTATCTTTCTATTTTCTAGAATTTCTCTCCTGGTACTGATATAGTTAGAAGGCTCAAGGCAGTAATAAATTAAAAAAAAAACTATTCAGCACATGTAATTTATCGCGGTGAATGACATTTCATATTGTAGATCGCGATTTCGATACTGTACGTATTCTATTTTTAATTATTCATAATAATTATTGGCTCATTTATTGGCTAACGTCGCTCACATTTTCTGAAGGGAGATTTGGTTGCTTCTTTACCTAATACAATATAGTTTCGGATATAAAACATTTTTAGTAATAGATACTTAGAATACTTGTTTTATTTCATCAATGTTTTGTATCGTATTTTTGATAAGTAAATATTTTAATTGATATGTTTTTGTAACATATGTATATTACAAAATATAAAGGATTATTTGTTTTTTACTTCACATACCGGTCGATTTTATTATACGACAAATTATAATGACCACTTACTTGCTATAAAAACAGTATATTACAATCTCCTTCTATACCTACTCGATTAAAACACAGGACTCTGTACTTATTTAAATGGAGTCGTTATCATTATGAACTTCTTTAATCTTTTTAACCGACTTCCAAAAAAAGGAGGAGGTTCTCAATTCAACCGTATATATGTTTTTTTTTTGTTTGTTCGGGCATTTTTTCGTCGTTTATGAACCGATTTTGATAATTCTTTTTTTGTTGGAAAGGAGATATTCCAAGAGTGGTACCATGATAAGGAAACCAGGATCTGATGATGGGATCCCAGAGAAATCGAGGGGAACTTTCGAAAATTGTAGCGGCGACTAGTGCGTTTGTTAATATTTTCATTAGGTATTTTAAAGCACTACTATTTAATGAAGGTCTGGAGTCGATCTGATGATGGACCCGAAAGATAGTCGAGGGAACTCCTCAACGATTTACAGCAATTACTTGGTGTTTGGGCTTGATTAATTTGTATTGATGATACGTCTACACTAAAAATGGAAAAATAAAATCTTTAAAAAAAAATAAAAACCGACTTCCAGGCACTGAAAAGTAAAAAATAACTAAACGGGGATTTTCATTTAGAATAGATACTTAATCAGATATTTTCGAAGTCGGTGCCAGCCAATACAAATCAAAGCACACCGACTTCGAAAAAATCTGATTAAGTATCTATTCTAAATGAAAACCCCCGTTTAGTTATTTTTTACTTTTCAGTGCCTGGAAGTCGGTTTTTATTTATTTTTTAATTTTTTAATTTTTTTTATTTAGTACTAATTTCATTTATAAATATGTTTTAGTAAAAAATTTAGCTGTTTTCATTGATAACGAATATATCATTACGTAATGTATTTTTTGGAAGAAATAAATGCACTGTTGATATATGGGCCAAAGCTCAATTAAACTTGCAGCCATGTTACCAAATATAAGTTGGAATACTAGAAAATATTTTTTTTTGACAATATTATAAATTTAAGTCATTATCAATAAGATCTGTAGTTTTATTTCTAACTCACGTCTTCAAATATTATAGTTTTCATAATAAGATATCCGATGCACATGATGGTAGCAAAAGTGGTCAAGATGAGTGTTGAGATCTAGAAAAAAAATACAGTAAAGCTTACTTAGGAAGTAAAAGATCAATATGTAATTAGTTTAAATAATATTATATAAAATATAAAAGCTAAAAGAAGGAGGAAATATTATAGTAAAACATGAGGAAATACCTGCCATCTAATCGCTGCGTTTAGATAGTCGAATCCGATTATCATTTCATTATACAAATCCAACCGTTTTTTCATGGCAATGTGTGAATACTCCTTGATATTTTCTTTGCGACAATTTGGTTTTTTCTTACTGTCGTTACTTGCAATAATGTTTATTTATAAAATATTGAAACAATACACAAGAACTCTTTTTTGTACTATGGCTGACCTCAATAAATACTTTTTCATATAACAGAAACCAAGCTACTGCTGAATTTTAAAGACTATAATCGTCGATTGGATACTCTGACACGTGCTGAATGTTGTATAAATATGGTTCAGACTTGACATTTGGTTAACACTTTTCAATGTTTTTTGTATTTTATTTATCTATATAGACTAGCGACTCACGCTCGCTTCGTTCGCATTCGTCCCTAGGTACGTTTTCACGATTAGCTATGTTTATACATAAATAGTAGTTTGCTACTTCTAAGATATTCATTTAAATTATATAGTGATTTACCCTCGCTTCGCTCGGATGGGTACGCCGTACGCGGATTTTGCTCACAATTTCATGGATTTTAATTTTTTTTTCGCAGAACCCTGATTCTTTTTTAAAAATAAAAGTAGCCTAAGTTACTCCTTATAACAGCAGCTATCTGCAAGTGAAAGTCCCGTCAAAATCGATCTAGCCTTTTTGGAGATTAGCCGGAACAAACAGACAGACAGACAGACAAAAATTGTAAAAAAATTGTTTTGGTATATGTACCGTGTATACATCCATATGCATTTAGTAAAAAGTGGTTATTTTAATATTACAAACAGACACTCCAATTTTACTTACCTGTATGGATTAAAACCTACACTTAATTAAAAAATAGTGGTATAATATTAAAGGCAAACAATTTAAAAAAATACCATATTGGTATCTATAATTTAAAAATTGCGACACAAAATATAAAACAATTATTAATGAATTGATTTTATATAATCGATCATTTGTAGAATGCCGAAGAATATAATCGTAAAATGTTTGTCAGTCGATAAACTAAACTATTACAATATCATCAATTTTGAAAAAAAAATCAATTTGCGTTTTTTTTTTAAATTAATTCTAACAAATTAAATAATATTACATTACTTCAGTAATATAATTCTGTTTTTTTAAATATTCACATAACACCATTTATATGTATATTTTAATGATAAGTATCTTTTGAACGGGTAAGGAAATTCTATTGTGATCGGCAGGATGAAGCTCCTTTTGTGTTGAAAATATTCTAGGAATATTCTTCTTCACATTTTTTTCTTTTTACACTATGTGAGTGACAATGAAAATGAGCCTGCATTTTTTAACACCAAAGGATACTGAAAGTAATTTTAGGATGCTATTATTCCTGATTTATGATAAATTTTTAGGAATTTTGTACCATAAAATTACATTCATTTCTTTAAATTTATTATAAAAAACGAATTACAAAAAAAAACTGTTTTATATTGGCATTGTTCTTATTTTTTCCTTGAGAAGATCCTATGTTATTAATCTTCATTATTCACTGTAGGCTCAGACATGAAAGCATAATAATGTTGTACCCGAAGATGAGAATTTATGGAAGTATAATATAAATTATTAATATGGAAGGTTTAAAATTATATTCATTCATTTAAAATATGTATATAGAACCAATATACCTACATATATAAGTTTAGGTATATAATTCTGAGAAGTTTGATGACTTAATATCAGTTTTGTGAAGCTATTTTTGTTTTTACATTATTTGTTCTGTGAATAGTAGGTACAAACTTATGAGAAAAGCGTATAAGTTATATGTAATAATCGTAAATTACAGCAATTTTAAGTTTATGAAGCAAGCTTGTTTTAAACACAAAATAAGTACTTATGTCTTAGAACCTGTAATTCGTATTCGTTAGTCAATAAATATCTTGAATTGATATTAATTAAAAAAATAGGGGATGCTAATAGGTACATAGTTTGAGTATTTTTTAAATATAATATATTTATTGAAAATTCAACATATTATCTGAATTGCACAAAAATTAGACGTGTTGAATATATACCTAGCTTTTATATTTCTTCCAGTATGACTTACTTCTTCTAGAAGAAGATGGATATCTGTAATCTTAGAAACAAAAATTAATAAATACTTAGCGTAACTAATAAAGACTAGTACAGATCTAATTGTTATGATGACCTGCCAATAGCTATCTTATGAACATTAATTGTATTTATTACTTCGCTAGTAAGACTATCAATAGAGGTGACTTATCTCATAAAAAGTAATTTAGAGTTTAGGATAGTATTGGGATCAATTTCCCTAAAAGTCCGAATGTTTCCAAATCGGTCTGATTAGGACGTAAATGTAGAGTTATTATTATATACTAATGTGGTGTTGTAGTTAAAACTAATATGACGCAAGGTAAGTTATTTCTTGTGTAATATAGGTAAATTTCGTTTGAAAAAGCTCATATTACACACGTTAAAATTTTAATGTATTTAATGAATTAAATATTTTGCTAATGCTTTAACGAATTGAGTCCATAGTGTTTAAATTCAATTTGTCCAAGTAATTATTCTGAAACGAACCTTGTAACTAAAGTTATTAAAATAACGTCGAAAATATTGCAATACTCTTTGTTTGTTGTGGTTATTTGATTTTATGTCAAATTCAAATTCAAATTCAAAATATTTTATTCAGCATTAAATTATTACAATTTTTTACTGAACGTCATGAGTCTACTACCAGTTCGGAAAAATGAAACCTCAGACCTGAGAAGAACTGGCGAAAGAAACTCAGCGGGACTAATATTTTTTTAATAAATTGTTATTTACAATATTTTTATAAAGTTGAAGTAGCCTGGAGGCGATCACTTCATTCCCAAGGCGTGCTATCTTCTATGAAATTATTTATTGTATAATAGCCTTTAGCACACAAACGTTCTTTAACAATTTTTTTGAATTTAATGATAGAAGCTTTTTGAACATTTTCTGGGATCCTGTTGTACAAGCGTATACATTGTCCATAAAAAGAATTACTGACTCTCTTTAAACGAGTTACAGGCATTACAAGTTTGTGTTTGCTCCTAGTATTAAAGTTATGCATGTCACAATTCTTGGGAAATTCGTGTATATTTTTACGAACATACATAACACATTCGTACACGTACTGAGAAGCAACAGTCAATATTTTTATTTCTTTAAACTTATCTCTTAATGACGCTCTAGGACCTAAACTATAAATTGCACGAATAGCTCTTTTCTGCAGTACAAAAATCGTATTAACAGTTGCTGCATTTCCCCAGAGTAAGATACCATACGACATGATACTATGAAAATAGCTAAAATATACTATGCGAGCTGTATCTACATTAGTAAGAAGTCTAATTTTTTTTACCGCGAACGCTGCAGAGCTGAATCTACTCGCTAGTCCCTCAATATGGGGGCCCCACTGCAATTTGGAATCTATGATAATACCCAGGAATTTAGTGGACTCTACCGGTTTTAACATTTCCCCATTTAATATTACACCATTATCAACAAGTTTAACATTGGGTGTTGTGAATTTTATTAATTTTGTCTTTTTATTATTTAACAATAAATTATTTGAATCAAACCAATAGACAACCTTTGAGAGAGCATCGTTTACATCGTCGTACATAAGCAAATTTCGCTTCACTTTAAAAATAAGTGAAGTGTCATCAGCGAACAATACTATCTCATGTTTGTCCTGTACAAAAGATGGTAAATCATTAATATAAATTAGAAAAAGAAAGGGGCCGAGAATAGACCCTTGCGGAACCCCCATATCTAACGGAGCTCCAGGAGATCTCTTACCATTAACATCAACCCTCTGTATTCTATTATTTAAATACGAATTCAAAAGGTCGAGTGCCTTATTTCTAATACCATAATGATGCAGTTTCCTGATCAATATTATATCCTGACTAACTGATTCATTAACTTTGGAGGTAAGGGACTGAATTTTAACATCGTATATCTATAATTCTGCTATGTACGAAAAGAAGTCTCTATTCTCTAGTTGTTTCTACCCAGCTGTGGTCGACTTCGATATAAATAGAGTAATACATCATTTTTCACGGTTAGGTTTTGTGATATAAAAAATGTCAAATTTTGAATTTTACACTATTAAGTACTAAATAAAATAAATAGGTAAATATAATAATTTTTCAAACTACCATTACTTGCTGTACTTTACAGTAGGAGAGTTTTTTTCTCTGTTTTAAAAACCCAGCTTCTCAACTTTATTTCTAAAATTTATATATATATATATATATATATATATATATATATATATATATATATAATACATTAATCAATTCGGTCATAAGTCTAATAAATATTTTTCGATGCGTAATTGTAATATATATGTATCTATAATGTAAAAACATTTTTAAAGTATTTAAAATGTTTTAATATACTTCGATTATGTGTACAAATCTTTTATCAGTTCTTCTTTTCTTTTCATGTGTAAGTTAGCAAACCACATATCCTAACCACATATCCAAAATGATTACAAAATTTTGTAATACAAACACTATAAGAGGTCATTGGAAGTCTTATTACTGGCCACAAGAGGAGGAATAAAAAACTCTTGAAGGGTGCTCTTAAGTAAAAGATATTTATAGCCTACAAATGATTTTTTTTATGATTCTAATACGTAAGGAAAAGTTATATGAAATGAAACGGTTATAATAAATTTAAAATAAACCGGAATAAATAAAAAACGGCTAAGCGATGATATTTTGAATTCACAAACCAAAGCTACATAATATATTACTATTACTTTTAATCTACACATATATGTAATAATTCTAACTAAGCCGAATCTGTACATTAAATATTTTTTCGAAAATCTTATTGAAATAGACATTATTGTCGATACAGAGGGCGAATCTAAAGTTTTAAGAATTTTTGTCTGTCTGCCTGTCTATCTGTCTGTATGTCTGACTGTCTGTTATCGCATCACGAGAAAACTACTGGATTTTGATGTAATTTGGTATGGTGATAGCTGGCTATCCGGGCCAACATATGTGTAGGATGCTTATTACCGCGGGAAAATATCTCATTTCTGAGAAAAATACAAAAACTGCAATGTAAGAGTATAGTAATATGTAAAACCTCAGAATTTTGTTTTTGATCATCTGAACGCGGGCGAAGCCGCGGGCAATGCTACTATATATATATCAATCATCTATCTCTATATATCAAATCAATTTCTTTGTGAAAGAAAAAAACTTTATCCAACGTATTTATCACATTGACAACAAAAATACTACCTTACCTATGTTAGCTAAATAAAATGTGAAAATAGAAATAGTTTTTTAGATTACTTAGAACATTTTTGTGAAAATACGGGAGTCGTTAACGAAGACAAATAGTAGAGTTTTTGAACAGTCCCAATAAACAATGTACAAGGTTTTGTTTTATACTTTTTGTTTTTCTATTACGTATTCATTTTATTATCATATCAGAATAATAATAAATATTCACTCCTTTAACTTCTTCCTATTCGGTACGAGTTTTCTGTCAAAACAAAGGGATTCCGCGATATCTACTACGCTAGTCAAATACGAATTAGTGGACTTCATAATATGTTAATCGAAAACTAGTTCTTAGACAATCTAGTTAGATTTTTCAAATCTACACGTTTCCTAAAAATGTTTTCCGGTAGGATAGACGGACACATGAAATTAAAAATTTCATTTTTTGGCCACAGAATCCTAATAGAACCATTAAAACCGCCAGTAGTGCCTGGCGATACAATCGGGCGCGAAACCAAAAAACGCACTGGGAGGCGGCCCACCTCGGTGGGCGGTGTACTATGCAGGTTGCTCCTGATACTTCTCTGATAGCAGAGTGGACCCTGGAGCAAACCCATGGTTGTTGTGGTCTGCTTCGGCACACTTGCCGTTGGGGCATCGTAGTTGAATGCATAAGCGATCCTGCGACGCCCCATTAAAACGGGGGAGGTTCCGTTGGGTTTTAGTGGGTAATACTGGCTTTGCCGGTGAGTCCCACACTTCGTGCCTAAATGCATTTTCCAAAGTTAAAAAAAAAAGTAGTATTGGAAGTGTAGTAAAAAGCAAAAAAAAGTAAAGAGATATATGATATTTTAGGTTACATGGTTTGCTATTTTACTGGTCACATTTTTTTTTTATTGATAACTAGCGATACGTTTTAACGTTTAACCTGGATAACCAGATATCATCATACCAAATTTCATCAAAATCTATCCAGTAGTTTTCTCTTGATTTCTTTTGTCAAACAATAACAACGGTTACCATGACAACAAACAGTTATCAGCTAACATCATCATGTCGCTTTTTGGTTGTCGGTGTGCGCGCGCATCGTAAAAATTTTACTCTTATATTTTTTTCCAACGTCCCAAAAGAAGTTTAACTTATTTTATTTCATTACTTTTTACGGCAAATGCGCAAACACAAACAGACATACAGACAAACAGACAAAAAATAACTATTGTTTTGGGGTCTATATTGTGTACATAATACGTTACAGTCATAATTTTTAAAAAATATTTCATGTACAGATTTCGCTAAGTTACTGCTTTATTATACAGTACCTGGGCGACCGAGCTTCGCTCGGAGTTCTTGAAAGATTGTATATTTTACATTAAGTGACTAAGTGTTACTGACAGAGTTGTATAGATGTCGCGATTAAATTTTGCGTAGAATAATGCATAAGAAAAACGCATGAAAACTCGAAAACACGCGTTTTCCCAGACATGTGACTAATCTAGATCAATTTTTCGCCCCCGAAAGCCCCCATATACCAAATTTCAGCAAAATCGTTAGAGCCGTTTCCGAGATCGCCGGTATAAATAAATAAATAAATAAAGATATAAATATACAAGAATTGCTCGTTTAAATATATAAGATAGTTTAGATAATATTATCTTATGTATAGGTATATACTTAAGAAAGACTATGAAATATAAACACACTATTCTTAAAATAACATAAACATTTAGTATGCATAAATATTTTATTATAATAATATCTAGTCGATGCAATTCTCGGTTCCTCTTCACACTTTTCTAACCTATTGAAATACATGCATTCTACCACAATGCAATTATATTCGTAATGACGCTATTATAAAATACATTTTATAGAAATCTAACTGTTGTGTTTATACTCATATTAGAATTTTCACCTAATATTACTATTATATATTCTAATTAACCTATGCGGGGTCTATAGACAGTTGCCTACACTGCCTTATAATCCGGCCTTAAATCTATTAATATATAATTTTATTTTAGTGTGTCAGATACGAACTTATCCTAAGTATTGAATGCAGAAATGGGATCACTGCTTCTTATATATTTAGTATAACTGCCTAACTACCTTTGTCGATAGAAATAATACCTTCAAGAAACTTCATCTAAGGAAGTAACGTAAAGGATATGTTACCGTCAAATTAAGCAAATTCAGTTTTGGTCAAATCTAATACAAACCCTTTCCTAATTAAAGTAGGCAAGTTACTTGTACTATCGTATAGAGTTGATTAATTATACACGTAATAAGTGATGCATGTATGTTTATATTTCATTTGATAGTACATTGAAATTACAATTATTAAAAAAAAACACTTAATTTATTACCGTACAAATTATGTCTGCGTAGAATTGTGGCAAGAATTTTAATTAAGTAGTTTTTTTTTTTACCCCATTCCCCCGCGATTGGTAATGCTGATTATTTGGGTGAAAAACAAGGAAACTCCTGTCACCAGTAGAGCTGATAAGACGAGGTGTTATGCCTTTTAAGAAGTGTTTACCGTGGACCAAGGGCTTCTACAGCAAGTGGCATATAAAGGCATAATTTTGACTAAGGTTTCTTATCTAATGTTGTATTTTGTCAACATCGGTAACAGATGTTTACAAGATATATTGGCAAAGTTTGTGCAGTTTCAAGTATCTTTGAACGCTAAATATACAAGTACATATACGATAGCTAACTTAGCATTCAAATATTTTGTTTCATAATTAGTTAGAAAT
Source organism: Argynnis bischoffii washingtonia (assembly GCA_033884665.1). NCBI lineage: Eukaryota > Metazoa > Arthropoda > Insecta > Lepidoptera > Nymphalidae > Argynnis > Argynnis bischoffii. Next base: position 7,555,250 of record CM066624.1, on the reverse strand, counting down.
CCATATTATTTACTAATATTCTTGACCTCGCAAGATTGCATAAAAATATTGGTATGGATATTTTATAAAAATACATGACAAATTATTCGGTAAGATATTTGTTTAGTTTTGTTACCATTTTTATTTCAATGCAACACACGTTATATACTTGTCTCATTTTTTTTAATATATTATTTTCTCACTGTTTAACACTCGCGCGTATTGATTGGGCGAAAAAAAAAATACTGTATGCGATGGCCGGCGCCATTACAAATTAAGGATTTGTACAAAACTTTATAGGAACTTCAAAAATTATAAACCATTGAAAATATCAGTTAAATTAAATGTTACTGTGAACTATATAGATAAACACAGCAAAAGGGATGATTTTAACTTTAATTTACTTACATATTATGTGTTAATATTGTCCATATTAACACGTGCCGCTAAAGTATAAAAAATAACCAGCGATATAATTTCCGTACAAACTCAGGGTGTAGATCCACTCCGAAGTATACCACTAAGAAGGTTTACCCCCCCTACCTATTATTGGTCTGTTTGTCACCAATGTATATTTACAATCTATAGAGTATTTCTGAACAATTGTTTATAAGAACTTAAAACTTACAATAACTTACTCGTACAATACTTTTAACTTTGTAGGATCGTCGCTGTTTTGTTCAGTTCTGACTTTACAATAGCTTTGTGGAGTTAGCGCAGACCGCGAGACAAAAGCCATTCTTCAATAGTAGAGCTCACCGCTTAGGAGAATAAAGAATACACGAACTCATTCAATTTTTGAGATAAAACTATCAAGTTACAAAAAGTACTTACAATCTTATATTTTAATTGTTATTTTCGCCTTTTCACTAGCTTTTGATAATAAAATATCTTAACGTTTTTAATTATTAAACATAACGCAGATTCACCCACGCTATTATTATTTTTTCTCTATTTTTTTTTACAACGCCATTAATGAATTGGATCAGAAATAAACTCTTACTAAAATAACATTGAAGTATATTATAATTAGAACGCGAGCACTTTACCTTTCTAGATGATTGGATAGCAAACATTCAAACATATTCATAGGTTTTCGCTTTTATATTATTACTTAATAGGATAGGATGTCCTGAATAATTTTCTGCATTACATGTTTTTATAAATGCTATTTTTAAAATTTTGTTATATTTGTTACTGCCTGCACTGTTTGGGAGCCAACATGTCGCATCTCTCCGAATCAGATTTGTAGAAAATTTAATACTTTTCTAAACCAACATCTTACAATTTGCTAGCGGCTCGCTTGATAACTTAAGTGTGAATTTATTTCTTGCTCCAGGGTTTTATGACCCCAAAAGATCTTTACACTAAAGCTCTTCTGAAAGGAATAAGCTTTTAATGACTTTTTAATGAGAAAATTTGCTATCTTCAAATGCTATTTTTATGTCCAGAACTTTTAAGGGTAATTAGAAAAACTTGGTTTGTTCTACAAGAAAATACATTTATATTTTCTATACTTGGTTTTTTATACTCAAACATGGGATCCCTACAATCTATCATTAGTAAATATTCAATATATGTACTTACTACACATACAAGCATGGAATTTAATCTAAAGTTTAACCTGAACTTGTGGGTTGTCAGTAATTAAGTAGTCAATTTTAAGTTAAAAATAATAACAAATGTATCAGCAAGATATAACTATTTTTTCCATCGGAAATCACGGCATAATTTTGGCAGCAGCTATGATTGGCAGTTTAGCCTGCTTGTCACCGCTCGGCAGACGTTAGGTAAAAATATATGGAAATCGGCCACGGGTAAGTGTAAAAATGCACATTATACATATTATGTTCATACAGTTTTGCTTAAAATGTTGCTAGTCCCGTGGTTCACAAGTATAATATTTTTATAAAATATAATATATAAGACGTACCTAATATGACTTGTTTTCTTCTAAAATTTAACTGTAAAAAAATGATATTTACAGAAATTAATATGTTTAATTTTATTTTATTTGTATAGATGTTACTATAAAATATTTCACTACTTGTTATATTTATATAATGTACTCGTATATAATATTACTTGAATGAAGTCATCTCGTAGTTAAGTAGTATGAGCAATATGCGCTCCGTTTATATTAGAAAACTGCAATAACATTTTATTCGTGGCGGCACATTTGAGATTCGTACACGCAAAACATCAAGGAAACAAAGAAATGTTCGATGGTCGATACATGTGTATATAGATTTTTTTATACTTCTGTAGTATACTGTTAATTAAAAAAATCAACTACTGTCAGTCTTATAATTGTTATAGAGTTCTTAATTTAGAAGTTTCATGTTATTTTTATAAATTAAAGCAAATACTATGTAGACTTGTAGAGACAAACATATTAGATTAATTTTAAGGAGTAAAGTAAACTAATAGTTGTATAGAGTACTAGCGGCTCACCCTCGCTTCGCTTGAGTTCGCTTTTAGGAAAACAAAAAACTATATTTTTCCGGGATAAATCTATCTCTGTGTTAAATTTCATCCAGATCCGTTCAGCGGTTCTGGTGTGAAAGAGTTACAAACATCCATACAGTCTCACAAACTTTCACATTTGCAATTTATAATTAATTTGTAATTAATACGGATAAAGATAAAATGTATTTAAATATATAACAACTTATTTTATTAAACCTGCTTTTATTTATATCAACATTAACTCTCATCTACTTTTAAACCAACTTCAAACAAAAAGGAAGTTATTAATTCGACACGTACCACTGTGTGTAATAATATTGAAACTGCAAAATATTCACGTAAGGTAATATAAATATTGATTGATTGATTGATTGTGACCATTCTTTTTTTATTTGGCTACATTTACTTCAATTTAGGGAACAGTAAAAATGTCATCAAAATCGGTTCAGTAATTTGTATTACATGAAAAGCGTAAGTGTAAACCTGACTCATTGATATAAGGCATGGATGTGGTGATAAAGGGAAAAACATCTAAAAAAATTCAATCAATTTAAAAAAGTTAACTAAAAATTTTTATATATATATATATATATATATATATATATATATATATATATAAATTTTATATAATATATATATATATATATATATATATATAAAAATTTTTAGTTAACTTTTTTAAATTGATTGAATTTTTTTAGATGTTTTTCCCTTTATCACCACATCCATGCCTTATATCAATGAGTCAGGTTTACACTTACGCTTTTCATGTAATACAAATTACTATATATATACTAGTTAACCAGCAAGAACGAAATCAAGAGTAAGTTTACATCTTAAAAAAAATAATATTTCATAATTTTTAGTAAATTTTTATAATAATAATATTAAAGTCGATTTATTTATTTTTTTCATTTTTATCATACGAAAAATTTCCGAACAATATAGACATTTAAATAAATTTTATAAGGTTGATCTCATTCTTAGAAACGTAGCACAGAATTTGAAAGATAAAAAACCTATCGTAGGATAGATACGTATCATTTAACACGAATTCAATAGCATGCTTGAGAATGTGATAAATGTTGATATGAATTTAATTACAACTTTCTTCCCACTCCTCTTTCATTCTGTATCCATTTTGATATATTATAGTAGCTAGTAGCACCTAAAGTTTTTTTATGATCTCAATTACTTTGTTTTGCTTCGTGTAAGCGTAATTTGTTTAATATATTTTTGATATGCAAATGTAAAACGTATTTAAATCACAAAATAACACCTCTTCCCACTCATCTTTCATTCTGTATCCATTTTGATATATTATAGTAGCTAGTAGCACCTAAAGTTTTTTTATGATCTCAATTACTTTGTTTTGCTTCGTGTAAGCGTAATTTGTTTAATATATTTTTGATATGCAAATGTAAAACGTATTTAAATCACAAAATAATACCTCTTGCACAATGCTTATGAATAATTGTCAAGATATTTGTCGATCTATGTCAATAACTCAAGGAATAATGAGTGGGGAACAGTTAGAATACTTTCCAGAAAGATGAATTGTAAAACACACAACATTTAGAAATTTCTATCATTTGAATGTTCATTGTTTTATGTGAATAGCAGTTTGTTTGTGAGTTGGAAGTTAATTGCTCATTGAAAGTGGGAAGATTGGAAGTGAATAATTTGTAGTGGTGATGGATTCTTTTATTGAAAATTATCAGCTGTATTTTATGATACAAGAACCCTAGCGCGTTAAAAATTATTAGGTATAAGGCTAGGCAATGTAAATCTCTAGGGAAGGCTTATGTCCAACTGTGGACGTCTTTCGACTGAGACGACGACGAGTCATTCAATATGAATTTTTAGAAATATAAATAAACGCTGAAAGAAAAATAAATATTTGATTGTTAATTTGAATATAAATTATTTTTAATTTGAGGCTTGTTTTAGCAGTGAATAAGTGAATAAATTTGAGACAACTTTTCCAAGAAAAATATTTTAATTTTTCCCAAGCTCGTTTGGATTCGTACTTCTTACTTTTATTACTTTACTTATTTACATAAAGCAGTGTTAATAAGATGGTTTGTCCTTTATAATCTCCTTCTATTGAAATACTTATCACAAAGTGCGAGAAAAGTCAATTAGAATCGTTTGTTAAGATTATAAATTAATGGACTAATTTCAGAAAAATTATAATAGCTGCGTATTTTCTTGTGCCTCATAAAAAATATTTTATTTACATACATTTTTTATTAAGGAACAATTATGAAAGATTAAATAAATCATAATTTACACTTTGAAAATATCCTTAATTCACTTGTCAAATTAACTACACTTTGAAAATTTTCTTGATATAAAAAAAGGTTATTCAGTAATTATTTTAATGACTATTTAGGAACAAATATGAACTGTGTTTTTTTTCAGTGTGCTTAATTTACAATCAAGATTAAAAAAGTATTTGATTTTAAGTTCAATGTTAAATTTATAACTTGATATATCTAACAATCAGCCTTTAGCCGGTACTTCATTTTGTGAATGTGATGTAAAACTTGTTTACTACAGTATTTCGGTTTTCTCGGTTTTCTCCTTTCTTTACTTGAGGGCTTACGAGGACGTTATATAGATGAACTCGTTATCGGAGTCTGCGAATGCCAAGTCGCCTTTGAGATTTCAAAGGAACTTTTTAAATGGTTGAAATGTAAGTTGTTATTTTTGCTTTTTTCTCGCCACGTTATAAAAAATAAAATAAAAAACTTCTTAGCTTTTAGAGTTACCAGTATTGCTGACCTTACTTTTTAAAGCTCATTTTAGATATACGTAACATGCAAAGTATGTAAAATTTTGAAAGAGCATTATTCTTTATTTTAAATTTTATTAGTACATAATTTATTGTATTGTTATAATTAGAAAAGTGTTTTACTTTGTTTTTTTTTGTCTAAAGATTTTTTGAGCAAATGAGAAGTGGTTACATATACGTGAAGCTACCGGCAACAGCTGCGGCCTCAATATTTGTATATAATTTAGGAATGTTTAGTTAGATTTATACCATGTACATACATTGCATGTGGAATAATAGTTTGATGTTTACAGTGTCGGCTGTAACGATATTTTTTCTACGTTCTCGAGTCTAATATAATAAAATTACAAGAATTTATAATACTATCACGTATTTACCTGTGATACAGATTTGTCCCTTAAAATATAAATTCCTATCACGTAATTTAGGGGTGAATGTGTAAGGGAAAGGTATCGGAAGCAAGCGTATAAATTACTAATTCTTTTAATTTGATGATAAATTTATTTTCTTTTATTTCTTTATTTATATACCTCATGTATTTTTAACCTTTAACCGTAAAAATATTTGATTATAAAAATTGATTATAGAAACTTTAAATTTTGCTATCGGTTTTAGTCGTTTATTAGATAGTAGAAATAACCCGGTTCCTCGTCCTCGAATATCGTGTCCGTCAAAATTTGTTATGCCTGTTTTGTTCTATCCTTTATCGTGCAGGAGCCCTTTATCATACATCTTACATAGATTACGTCGTTAACCGCTAAAAAAGGTTTGCAGATTGTTTAGAAACAGACAGACCTGTGTGTGATCTTCAAACTTTGAGAATAAAATAAATTCTTTCTGGAATTCTTACTGTAAATAAATATGGTATAGTAAAAAAGAAAGAGCAAAAATTTTACTTATCTATGCATTAGCTCCAACAATTTGTTTATACAACACATACTCTATAATTTATAACATTATCCAAATATGAATGTGGCTCATCAGAGGTAAACGAGGTAATACTTTATATCAACCCAAACCAATTTTCCGGCTCGAAAACATAGAGGGAAGTATATTCAGCATATATAATACAAATTTGGGAACAGAGTATAGGATTTATGTAAATTTACAAAGTGAGACGCTGTGCTCGATGGAAACAATTTGTATGATAACTAAGGGATGTGGAATGATACGCATTTTCATCATCCTGTATATTAATCTTTAAGTTGGTACTTTTTAGTTTCTTAATAATTTTATTGTATTCTATGGTATTTGTACTTGCGTATTTTTTTAATAATTTAAGATTTTTTATATAAAAGATATACTTGAACATCATCATGGACTCAGATTGTATTGTTAGTTTTTAGCACCCGATGCAAACGGACGTGTTATAAATATATCGTATCGTATATCTGTGTGTCTATGTGGTATCGTAGCTCTCAAATAGATGATATGATTTTTTTCGTTTCTTTTCTATTTGACAGATGACTTGATCGAGATTGTTCTTAATTATCATTAGGGATCGGACATTAATAAAAATAAAATAAAAAAACGATATTTTGTTGTAAAATGCAAATAGTTTATTATTTAATTTTAATCAAGAAATAAAATTTTATATTTTTAGTTAATTCCTCACCTCAGACGAAACACCGTGCGTGATATTTCTTCGTTAAAAATCAAGACAAAAATGTAAAAACCTGTAAAGTTTAATAGATAGTTATTAAATAGCTTACAGTATTTATAAACTGTCAATTCAATTCAATTTTCTGGTTAATGGGTTCAAAGCGTGCCAGTTTTATAAACTGTCGCAAGTGCTCATTGTCTTTTCTCGGCCTTACTCGATCTAACGGCAAATCTAGACTTAAAAGCATATGAACTACGATATAAACAACTTCCACAAGGTGTGATTTACTATATACACCAACATTTGACATAACCAATATTAACAGGTATTCATATTTTACTACACGTTTGTATATGCAGGTTATATACAAACGTGTAGTAAAATATGAATACCTGTTAATATTGCATGAAAGTGGGAATGTAAAATGATGGACATCCATTGTAACAAAGCATGATATTATAACTAATATTTAGTTCATTGGAAGTGGAAGGTTCGATATTAAGTAAAATATTGAATGTATGATACATATCTAACCTTATACCAAGGTATACCGTTTAACTTCGTATGGCTATTATTAAGTTACTACTGTAGAGCATTAATATATCGATGGAAAACGGAGATTTGAAAGGAACACAAAGTAGGTATTTCTATCTGGGAGAATTGCAATTTATTTTCAATACGAATTTTTATATTGTAAACTTTTTTACGCATATAAGCTTTTTCACGCATTCGCGGCACGCCGGCGTGTCAGTTAAGGCGTGTTGTTAAAAATTATCCATTATTTCTTAGAAATTATCCAGGAAGTGTTAAATTTTTGACTTTTTTTAATCTTGGATACAGAAAGAAAACACTAAGTATATCAAAACATATAATTTAACGTAATCTTTGCAACAATATATCATCACGTGCAATAATAATTCGAATTAATAAACGGAATGATAATGAACATACGGAATTTCCGAGTTATGGCATCGGTACGGGGGAAGTATGACTGCACTACACTCTGTAATCCGTAATAGATGGAACCTAACGTTTGATGTAAGCCTTTGACCTATTTAACTCGCTTGTTAGTTAGGTTCTGATTTGAAAGCAAAATCTACTCAAAACGATCACTATGTTAGATTTATAAATAATGTAGCAGTTGTTAAGTATAATTTCATTAAAACATGAGTTCATGAATATTTTGCTACTATGAAATCGAAATGGTTACAAATAGTTTATAATCTCTTATGACTTTGGCTAAGTTGTAACACCATAAACAAAAACATAAAATCTTCATAGTTTTAAAATGAAGATATTGTTGAAACAATAATATATTAAATTTCTGTAACATTCCAGTATATTCGACCGTCCTATTTATATACAGTACCATCCATTAACCACAATGAATTTCGGAAAGCTATATTATTTAGCTATTTATGGTAAAGGCCATTAGCTTTAGAATTCGTTGACTATCCTAGGATTGTATCTTCTATATTATTATTGTAATTGTTTGGTTGATTATACATTGCCTTTTTACTTAATTTTCATTATTGCTTGTGATATTTTATTCTTATTCAAAGTTTCACTTTCACATCCGGAGTAAAAAATACCGCAACAATAATCTGTTACCTCAAAAAAACCTGTAAAAAGTAAGTAAGTCTTCTTCTTTTGAAAAAAGAGTACGAATATATTAAAAATTAATAATACATTTCAAATTAGTTTCTCTATTTTATATTCCTAAAAGGATTTGCTACGATGTTTCGGATGGCTAGTTTTATGATAACATCTTTACTAAAGATAGGATTGGATCTGGATTCGGTGGACGTGCAAAATTACTGAGTGAATCCTATTTTGAAGGGATCGAAGAAACCAATTCATACGATTATAAACCTTACTCTTGGGCGTCAAGGTTCATTTAATAAGAAAATCAATAGTTGGTGTGACCACATCTAGTGTCTTGGAGGTTTATAGCCGGAATTTCCTCTCGCAACTTCCTCCTATGAAACTTGAGCGTATGTTTCTGTAAATTTAGGAAACTATTGGTGAGCGTATAAATAAAGTGAAGGTCTATTTAAACATTTCTATTCTACAGGATAAAAATGTAATAGATATTAGGGATGATATTGATGTTAATCTTAGAATTGCGGATTCTTTATTTTATGTTTTCATGTTCTATCAATATTTTTTTATATTAATCAATACTAATTAGCATACCTATATATGTTAGCTTTTTTATTTATTTATAATATACTTAGCTTAAGTTTCTTTTCTATATTATATACTAGCGACTTACTCTCACTTCGCTCGGGTGCGTCCCTAGGGTACGTTTTAAATAGTTATTACTTACATACTTATGTATTAAATATGTAATTTTTTTGTGATTTTTTCTGATGTTTTAATAGTTATTCGGGGCGAAGACAAATCTAACAAATTAAAGATCATAAAAATCGATTCAGCCGTTCTTGAGTTGAAATGGTGTAACTAACCCGACTTTGTTTTATATATATATATATATATATATATATATATATATATATATATATATATATATATATATATATATAGATTATAGACTAGCGACTCACCCTCGCTTCGTTCGGGTTCGTCTCTAGGTTGATTCCTCATACAAACTTTCATCCCCATTTTCACCCCTTTAAGGGATGATTTCCGCGATAAAAAGTATCCTATGTCCTTCCCAGGGTCTCAAACTATCTTCTTACCAAATTTCATTTAAATCGGTTCAGTAGATCCAGAGATTACACCCTACAACCTCACAAACTTTACTTCTTTATAATATTAGTATAGATGTACTAAATTGTTCTGTTGTCAATAAGTCGCTTCCTCTTTAATACTCTGTAACTATGTACAATAGCGAATTTTAATATAAATAATTAGAATAGACATGCCTGGCGCTCACTTTGATTTACTTCAAACGACAAACTAATAGCAATATTCCATTCAAACGTCTGTGAAATTATGTTTTAGAAATTCAATTAAGAGCTTTTGTAGATTGTTAGGATTGTTGCTTTTATACACTCAATGCTATAAGGGACGACAGGAAATTTTAACATATATAAGATATTATAAATACAAATGAACACAATAATTATAGAAATATTTTGCAAATATTTTAGAGTTGAGATTTAATGAAAGCTCTGCGAAGTTGTCGAAGCATTTGGATAAATAAGAAAAGCCCCGATAAAAAAAAAATATGACTACCTACGAGTATTATATTTAACTATATCGGTGGTGTAGTGGCTAACAAGTGCGGCTGCTCATCGAGAGTCCTGGGTTCAAGTCCCGGGTCGGCCAAGTTTAGTTATTGAGTCTTTCTGTTTAGTAAGTCTCAGTAACAGACCGGAGTTGGGAAGTTGGCGGTGTTTCACCCTCGTGCCTCGGAGAGCGCGTAAAGCATCGGTCCTGCGCCTTAACACTCACCGGTCGTGTCGAGTAGTCCTTTTCGGAGGAAAAAATCGATCTAGATTAGTCTTAGTCTTCTCTTTCGTATTATTCCACGCTAAATGTGGTCGTTAATCATTGGCGTAAGCATCGTGGTCAAGTGGCATAAGCATCGTGGTCAAGCGGCCTAAGCGCAAGTTTGACTATCACATGTGTCCGGATTCGAATTCCGGTTGGATAAAAAGTTTTTATTTTTTTTGTTGTTTTTTTTTGTACTTATTCAAGTTTTTAGTTTTTAAAAAAAAAAGAAAATTGTACGTTTGGCCAAAAAATCCGAGCAAAGCACAGTCGACCAGGTACTGTTGATAATAGTCCATAATGAAAGTAAAATTAAGTTTTATACGTTTTAATTTTTGTAAAGACTGAAGAAAGAATACAAGTTACTCTTAGTTTTGATCAAAAGATTTTTTTACGATACTACAATAGGGGAACTATTATATGAGAAGTCTGTCCTGAGATTTCATAAATTAGGTTCAGTGGTTTCACTGTTAATATTTAAAGTAATTACTTTAACTATTAAATTTAATATATAATAAACTTGCGGCTCACCCTCGCTTGCTTTGCTCGGGTTCGCCTCTAGAAAGACAAAAACAAATCTATCCAACGGGAGCCGTACATTTTTTGGGATAAAAAGTAGCTTATGTGTTATTCTGACGAATGAGCTATATTAAAGTTTCTTTAAAATCCATTCAGTAGTTTTTGCATGAAAGAGTTACAAACATTCATACATCTATACATTCATACATCATCACAAACTTTCGCATTATTATATTAGTAGGATTTACATATTTAACAATTTATCGTGTATCTTACATATTTTCTCTCGGTCTGCTTTAATTGCAAAAGAATTTACTTAAAATTTAAATAATCTTAATGAATTCAAGTAAAATTAATTAGGAGGTTACTAAAGTAAAAGACAAAAAAGACTTTCCTTAATGTTTATTTCTTTTCCATCAATAGAGTAGTAAATGGCGCTTAGCACGAAAACAACAAGTATTTTGAGGTCTAACATACATAACATATTTAGTAACAATAAAATAAAAACTTTAAACAACACATTTTTATATATACTGCTTAATTTGCAAATTGACATTATTTCAAAAGATTTTGTATGTATATATTACATTTCTTAGTATACTTCATTTTAGATTTCATGGAAAGTTAATTTAAAAATTTCATAAAATTTTAATAGGATACGACTAGTTAAATTTTAGAGGTTTAATTTACTCATTTAGTTTTATTTACCTTCGTAATATTAGAGGTCCCATATTTATCTAAAAGAGTTGTAATTTATACCTATAAGAACTTATTCATCGGTATTTTTAGAATATGTTAACATAAAAAGTATTAAGTTAAAATAAGTAAATGTGTATACAATTAATAAATTCTTAAATAAATGTATGACATAATAATTGACAAATAAAATTAGTGAACAACTTGAAAGCAGACTCAAGTCATTTCATAATGAAAACAATATTTAGTATATAATTGAAACTATTTAAAAACTTAATTATATTAGTCTTAAGGCCTTACTAAGAGAACTAGTACAAGAGTATAGAGTAACCTTTTTATTTAAGATTGGGAATTTTGCAATGTCAGTTATTGCTTATCCGAATTATCTATCACATTTACTCAATTACAACTACTGACGAAAATATTTACATTATTATATATTACACGTCAATAGTGCACTAATATTAACTTAAATTGTTTTAGGTCATGATATTAATGAAGTAGATATCATACAGATGTGGTAATTTGCTCTATTAAATGATGTTCTCGACGATGGCATGGTGCTCTGCAGGACCCAGTACGACTGAATGTACTGCTGCGTCGAGCAAGACCTTCGGGTACACTTCGCGATGGTCGTAGTATCGCCGCTCGTCGACAGCATTCAGGGTAGTGTGGTGTACAGCAAGTACGATTAAGCGGAGCGGCGTAAGAGAGGGATTTGGGCAGCCGAGTAGAGCAAGTAGGTCCAGGGAAAGCACAGTACGCTGTCGCACCCCCCGCGCTACACGCACACCAGGCTGGTTCACATCGCGGCGGTGGCGTCACACACAAACAAGCCTCAGATATCGTTGGCGCCGGAACCGGAGGATGCGGTTCCGGATCTCGCTTCGAGAATCCAACAAAAAATAATAGCACCGCGCCCGCTAATGTCGCGGCAGTGGAGAAATAAAAGCCCGCTCTAGGCGCTTGCTGGTTTATGTAACCGGTCATTGGCACTCCAACTATCACTGGTATTGCTTCAGCTCCTTGGACAAAACCTAAATAGATTAAATTAGCATTACTAATTATAATTATTTGTACTTATATTGTAAAAGGTAACTTAATGATAATATTATGTCTTACTCCAAACTTTTGTGAAATGCCGTCCCCGGACTCGCTCCATAGTAAGCATTTTGATTGAATACAAAAATCCACCTAGACATAAGCCATACATCCACGCGAAGAGTACATAACCGTGATAGCCTTCTACGCTGCTCAGAGCAAGCATTGATATTCCTATAAATGATGGATTAAAATTATATTTTACTTACATTGTTAGACAAATCTTTATACAATAGTAGTGTTAATTCAATATAAGAACTTACCTATACCCAACATGGCCGTTTGACATAAATATTGCTTGGAAACGAGACACTGTGCTGATGGACGTACTAGCACGAGCCCAAAGCCAGCACATCCAAGAACAGCGGCAAATCCAAGAAATGTTTGCAGCAAAACTAATGCACTCTCTTCTAAGCCTTCTTGAAAACCTTGTGGAGCCTATAAATAAGCACAAAATTACATATAAAAGATCAATGAAATGGATTTTACGTTTTTTTCTTAATTATGCTTACTTACCAGAAAAAATACTGGAGTGTAAAGACCAAATGCTGCGAGCCCAGCGGCTAATAACAATACCTTAGCGGATCTCGAGTGAAGAGGGCTTAAATCAATGAAAGGGGACGTTTTCAGGCCTTTCTTTTCTTTAACCTGCCGGAAAAATGAACAGTGAGTGGGGAATTATTAGATATATCAGCAAAAAATGTGAATAAAAGTTTAATAAAAGTTGTTGATAAAAAGATTTTTTTATTGTTACATTTTGTTGTATATTATGTTGTAGTTATAATATATTACGTAGGTACAACTACATACTATATAAACGAGTGAGTCTTACCATATCTAAATATGTACAAAATATTATAACAACTTACGAGGTTTATTCAGTACAATCATTCATTTTTTTTAATTATTAGATACATTTTATTTTCAAAAAATTCAATAAAACAAATATTCATGATTTCTATAAAAATAAAATTTATTCAAATTTTGTTTGTTGTAAAGTTAATAATCAAAAGTGCCTTACTTTTCGTCGCTGGTTTTTTAAGTGTAGAATTGCGCGTCTCTGTGGGTGGTAGAGGGAAGCACTGCGGTACACTGCGCTAAGAAAAAACGCTAGCACCAACACTCCTGTCACCGCTTGCAATCCTAATCGCCAGCCTAGTTTTCTGTGAAATAATGGAGATAATACAATATTTTTAAACTTAATCTGTAATATAATATAATTATAATAAATATTACCATTTTTATGCAAGTGAACTAATATCATACTCATATTTAAATAAATTTGAAATATGTAATATAAATTTATTTCGACCTTTAGTATAATAATTCTAAGAATAACAATGAAAAGCTTTTGCGTAAAATGTGCTTCCGATCTACGGTTTTGTGTTACATATGAATATGTCCATTCATTAATATACTGTGTGCTAACAACTAAGCAAATACGCTGTTTTTTGAAGTTTATAATGTTATCCCTCTTTTTATATTGATGAGGGATAAGATGACTTCATTGAAATTTAAAAAATATAAATCATTACCCCACAGCTTCTTTATAAGCGACACTGAACAACGCGATGCCGACTCCTCCTCCAGCGTGCGCTACGAGTTCCACAAATTGCCGGCGCCGTCTAAAATATGTGCCGAGCACGATGCCGGCTGCCTCCCGAACTAGGCCGCAACCGACGCCTAGAACTACACCTGTCACAAAATTTTTACGGACTTAGACAAGATGACATTTCTACTATCGCGACTGCTTCAAGAAAATTGAAAAATCATTGATATATAAGAGTTCTTGTATATCAATGGATGACCCATTCGTAAATATTTTCCGACGTTCTCAGATTTTATCATTCTCATAGGTATATTTTTAAGTTTCTTATACCGATATTAATTGCTAAAGTCATCTGGTTTAAGAGAATACTTTATTAAATATTCATATTATTTGTTCTTTTCTGTACTATTTCATTTAGCTATTTGCTACAGATAAGGCAGTACCTATATATATGTAAGAGAAATATCAAGACAAAGCGTACCAGTTGGCGGTATACCAGACCAAGACAAATGAATAGGTGAAAATTTAGCGGGTTGATGTAAATACTGTACAGTTTGCTGTCTTTGTAAAATATAAAGTACAATTAAACAAAATAACTGTACGATTAATTAATAATATATTAGTTGGGAACGAACATTCGATTCGTGTTTTTGTTTTGTTATAAACTTATCTTAAATATCTATTTAATACAATGACTGCGCGACGCAAATGAGGGTAATGTGTTTACCAGTCTATGTAAGTATGTATGTATGTGTGTATGTATATATGTACGTATGTATGTATGGATTTATGTACGTTTGTTCCTTTGCGGCGTTCTAGAGACCAAATGCGTGGACCGATTTTGATGATTCATACGTCGTTAGATTAGTCTTGTTGCGTTATCAAGACATATCATATAATGTCATAGACTATATGAAAATAGTTAAAGATTAAAATGGAGTATTTTAGGGGCTAATTTTGTGTCTCTTTGAAAAAAAACTTCCAAACCAATCGAGTGGGGTATCAAGAGGCGATCACAAAAATATATATAACTTATATGTATGTTTACAAGTAATGTAGGATAAAAGATTGCTAAATATAATTTCAAATGTCTAATTGGCAAAAACTAAAAAGCTGTAAATAAAAATATATATTATAAAAATAAAAAAAAACCGACTACATAAAAGCTAACTAAAAAGATAAAAACAAGTTGACGATAGAATAAAGTATTACGCAGTCGGAGACATACAAGTTATGTCCGGTTGCCGCAAGATGTACGCACATTTTTATGCAATCGGGTTTTATAATTTTATAATATATTTTTTTAGTCAAGGTTTTAATATATTTTAATAACATAGATCCGATAATAGCAACTAAGCATTTTTTTAGAAATGTCAGTCCTATTTTATTTTATTTGTAATCTGTAATCAATAATCTGTAAATTAGAAGTCTTACCGTAGCTTAACAACATTTGATGGAGTTGTGTAGCAAAGGATGTAAAAAGACAAGCGAGGGGCAGTAGCAGGCCCCCGACCAATGCAGCGAGCCTGGGCGACTTGCGCCGAGCCGCTACCAGGGCGCCAGCTGCTCGCGATACACCCACACAAATTGCACCAGCCCAAACTAAACAAATATTAATTACGTATAATGTAGGCTCTAATTAATTAATTATACAGCATGTTTATGAAGATTTATTTTAGCAACATAATTATTTTGCATTATTATTCCAGCAAGAGCTTTTATATGTCAGGAACAGGTATATTTTTAATTTATGTAGAATTATATTAGCGATAGTTCTTGTGTAGTGTAATTAATTAAAATATTTACTACCTTTTCTTGAGTTAAGTTGGATGACATTTGTAAATTTTCAGTTTAATGTAAGTAATAAATAAAGATAAAAAATATAAATCGCTGAGTTTCATTTCATAATTCTTCTCAAGGCCGGGATATTTTTTCCGAACTGATAGAGGTTTTGACAAGCAATACTCGTAAATGTATGATATCAAATATTGAATAAAGAATTTTCGATTTGATTCACATATGTTGTATACGTTAATATTAAAGAGGAAGAAGATAAATACTTTTACTTTGTTCCTTTTCTTGTGCCTTGTGTTTTTATAAGAATACAAATGAGACTTATTAAGTCATACTTCTATATTATAAGTTATACTTCTTTTAGGACGTTTGGAAAAATGAAAATTATGAGAGTAAAATTTTTACGATGCGCGAACACGCGACAGCCGAAAAGCGACATGATGAAGTTAGCTGAAAGCGACATGAAGTTAGGTGAAAGCGACATGAAGTTAGCTGGTAACTGTTTGTTACCATGATAAACAAATGATATATAATATTATGTTCTTTCCTTAAATGATATTTTATACATATATGATTGTAATATGCCCAATATGCCTTACTTAATTATTGATTTGTTTTACTTCAACCGCGCGTAAAGGTTACTTGCACCCTTTTTTTAAATACTAAATAAATAATAATAATAATATTTTTATAAGTATTATATTTATGTATCATAGTAACAAAGTCATCAGTGTCATGTAACAATTTCAAGGACTTTTTTGTGTTCAGTGAGGAAAGTTATTATAATTAGACCGTAGTGATAAATAAAAATGAATGAAAACCGTGGATACGGCAATAATGGGTTCGTTATGCCGGAAAAATATGTTTGGATGGAAAAGGTTAGTAAACTAATTATTTGTTATTTTTTACAAGCTTAATTTCAATAAGTTTACGTTCTTTTACTTTGACTATTACCCTAGTCATATTTCACTTTTTTTTGTTCTGTTACGCCAAAGAAGTATAACTTCTTTCATGCGTACATAAGTACACACACACGTTTTTTTTACTTTAATTAAACAGAAAATAGGGTCACAGTGCAATGTCCCATGTTTAATTGGAGTTCTTTACTGAGTCGATGCTTTACTCATACTTACACAAGATTTTTAATTGGGATCTTTAACTTAAAATAGTCGTAAATATTCGTGTAATTAAGCCGAAGCATTGCTCTAGGGTTTCATTTAACACAATGGCGGTGAGAGCTCATTGTCTTATAAATAATATGGTTGCTTTGTTTTGGTATAAGATAATTTATAATTCTACGCTCAGTTATGCGCTTGCTCTTAAACGATGGATTAGAATCTTTGAATACAATTCGAGTTAGTTAATTTACCTTAAATAGTTTACTCAATTTATATAATAGATTACATTGTTAGGATGGATAGAAACGGAGATGTTTTAATTAAGTATTACTATAACAAGTAATGTTTCATATTTTATGTATAAAAACATTTAAGCTTTGTAATGGATCGTTAAACACACTATTCTAAAATGCGATAAAGATTACAGCAAGTAATCAAGTGGAAGTAATGAATGACGATTAATTAACGCGTTTCTAATATTTGTTAGTAATTAATAATTACCAAGCAGTAGCTATTATCTAGACAAAATTAGTTTTAGTTCAAAGCTCTCATCGCAACTCCCGTTCAAAGCAGTCGGGGCAAATTTATAGCTGTCCATACTGTTCTACCCTGAAAGACAAATTAAACCAAAAATACTTGAACTTAATATTCAGGGTGGGTCGTCAATCTTTGAAATTAATTCAATAAGTCAAATTTGTACGAGAACAAAAGTACACCCTATGTTAAATCTAATTTCTAATAATAATAATTCATCATGGGGAATCTCAAAATTGCTTTCGTGTAAGTGCAAACAGCAACATACTTAAATACCCATTAAAGACGCAACTGAGAGAAATTATCACTGTTCGAAAGGGATAGATATATGTTACTCATTTTCAAAGTAGTCATAAGTTTTCCAGGTAATAATTTTTAATTCGGTCGTATTGCTACTGTTCTTTAACACTTAGATTGACATTTACTCAAAGTTTATTTCAAATAAAAACTTCATGAATCATGGATGCTCTAAGTTTAAAAACAAAAATCTTGATGTTAATTTTGTCTACTTGACACAAGATCTTTTCAAATAATTTTCAAAATCTACAATAATTTACAATAAGAAATTATTGAAGTGTGTGGCCGGATAAATGGACATCAATATATGGAACTTATGGAATTACCGACCGTTCGTTTGGGTTACCCTGGAGGCCCTATTTATCTTGCTCAGGACAATAGATTCATAGCGCAAGAATGGTTGACAAGTCATCCTGTTATCGAAATCTTACAATGGCCAGCAAAAGTCCCGATCTAAATCCCATTGAGAATCTTTGGGCACAAATGATTTTCAATTGGGATCCCACTGAGGTGCGTAATCAGACCAATGTATGTGATCTGGTGTATTCCACTTGGGAATTGTTAAAAGGCAGCAAAATGGGCTGGAACATGGTGAAGGAAATGCGAGTCAGGATAGTAAGCGTGGCGAATTCGATTTCAACTATTGGCCCGTGTCCATATGTCATATAGAACACTCATTTATTTCTCACCACAAATGAAATAACAATATTTATACATACTACTAAATTCAGTAATAAAAATGTACATATAATAATAATTACAATAATTGTTTTATTTAACTATGGTTATGATAGTCGATCTTTTCTATATTAATGTAAGTTTTATTATTAAAATGCATGTTGATTTGCTATTGGTAAGTTTATATGGATGGTATAATACTTTTAGCTTTAAAGGTTATAATAACCTTTAAAGCCTTTAATATGGTCTTTTATAATGATATCTATTTTATATATAAAGTAATTTAAAATTTTGAAAGAGACTTAAGAGGTATTAAATATTATTATTGAGCTTTATGGTATTTAGATTGGGGTGCTCAAAGAAGATATTATTGTATATTTGCATTAATTCAATTGAATTTTCTTGTTACTTCAACTTAATGTTTCTTGTTTATTTAAATAAATTTATTAAAAAAAAATCATTTTTGTTATTTGTGCTTCTGAGACATTAGTCTCTCCCGTGACCATGATTGCTGTAAAGCAATCGAAACGTCGGGAAACAAAAATCAAAATAAATCCGCGAAAAAATCCGAAAAGATAGTTTTATTTAAATGTCTAATATTCGCGTAAATCTAAGAAAGTATTATGTTTCTTGTTTATTTAAACAAAAATTACTTCGCCAATATCAAGAAGAATGGAAACTGAAACTGTCTAGTAACTTGGTAATCCATGACAAGAACAATAAATGAAAAATTGTCGTGAGAGGACAAGAGGCGTTTTTTTTTGAAAAATATTGATATTATCTGAACATTTTTGATTTTTTCTAGTAATGGAGTCTTTGTTTTACATAATATATACATACTAGCGGCTCACCCTTGCTTTCACTCGAGTTCGTTTGTAGACAATGAAAAATAAATTTATCCCTCGGGAATTGTACATTTTCCAGGATAAAAATTAGCCTATTTGTTATTCTGATGTATGAACTATATTATTATAAAGTTTCATTAAAATCCAATCAGTCGTTTTTGTGTACTAAGCTGTATAAGTTACTATAGTTTTTTAAATATCCCACGGAAACTCTCTAGTTTTCCGGGATGAAATGTATCTAAAATGTTGACCAGTCCAACAGCTTCGGAGATTAGCTCGTACAAACAGACAAACAGACAGTGAAATAAAAAAAAATCAGGATTCGTTCTATTTCTCTTCTTACATCCCCCTGACTCGGTCTTTAGCATTTTTTTTCTATGTACAGACATTCAACTTCTACAGTTTTATTATATGTATAGATTATGTACATGGGGCAGTATGTCGAGTAATCAGTAAGAATTCGAAGTTAAGGAAAAGTTGAAAGAAATTAAAAGTGAAGTAGTTGAAATCAACTGCCATAGTATAAACTTATTTATTGTCGTGTACTGCGAGTGTACCTAATTAAACTGCTGTAAGTAACTATCATGTACGTAAAAGCAATAAAACAGATATATTGCAAGCTTTAATTTCCGTGCAGAATCCTTTTATATATAGAGAGAGCAACTATAATTTATAATGATATACCACAGAGCACCTTGCAACAAATAAGAAAAAATGGATAATATGCGAGACAAGTATCAAATTGTCTATAAATATACGGTTCATGGATTTCACCGATTAAAACGTTAAATTTTATTATTAACAACGTAAAATGTTGTTGTTTTCACTACATGAAAATGCAAACGCATCTCTAATAGTAAATAATAGTAAAAGTTTATTCTAGGACCGCTAGGTACGTGTTTCATTAGCATCCATATGAAACAAAAGTTATTACAGTAAGAATACACGTCAAAATTTTTTTATAATTTAGGATCGTTGTTACGTTTAGAAATACTTAATTTATATTATTTAAAATGTCGTGAGGAATAAGTATGATTTTTATAGTAGACTAGCGACTCACCCTCGCTCCGCTCGTGTTCGTCCTTAAGTTAAGTTTTAACATTTAGCTCAGAGATGAGATATTTCCCCGCAGTTTTTTTACTAAGGGAAAGTATCCTGTATGTTGACCCGGATAACCAGCTATCATCATACCAAATTTCATCAAAATCTGTCCAGTGGTTTTCTCGTGATGCGGTCATAGACAGACAGACAGACAGACCTAAATTCTAAAAACTATAGATTCGGCCTCTGTATCGATAATAAAGTCATTATTATATTTCAATAAGACTTTTGAAAAAAAAATCAACAAATTATGTAAATCAATAAAAGTAAATTAAACTTTATTACTGAATAAAGTAAATAAATAAACGTTTAGTATTAAATTACTACAGTTATTAAAGTTTACAAATATTGAAAGAAAATGTTGAAGTCTTGAATAGAACTTGTGAAAGGAACTCAACGTGACGTGAATCTTTTATCAACTTTATTTAAATAAAAATATATATTATAATGTTTATGTTATATTAAAATATTCTGGAGGTGATTAGATGCTCCTAACATGTGTTGTTTTGTACAAAATCATTATATTGTTTAATTCGCAAACGTTTTTTAATATATTTTTTTAAATTTAGCAATACGAGCTTTATAACGTTTTTTAGAATTATGTTGTAAAACCTACTTTAATGACTCCATGTAAGCGAGTTACAGGTATACATTGTATGTTTCTGGCGTCTGTATACCAGTGTTATGAGTGGCATATTTCCTGCGGAAAATATGATATTATTTCGCACATATGTGCATATCATTTTTATAAATGTACTGACAACCTATCGTTATTAATTATACATATAATATAAATATAAATATATTGAGACATTAACACACAGCACCACCTAGTTCTATGGTAAGCTACGAGGTCTGTATTATGGATACCAGATAGTTGATACACTACACATATATAACTGTAAATACATATATATCTATCTTTACATATAATAAAATTCTAACAGAGTCGAATCAAACCTTAAATATTTTTTGGAAAATCTTATTGAAATAGACTTTATTATCGATACCAAGACCGAATCTATTGTTTTTAGAATTTTTGTCTGTTTGTCTGTCACCGCATCACAGAAAAACCACTGGAGGGATTTTGATGAAATTTGGTATGATGATAGCTAGATATCCGGGTCAACATATTTTTACCGCGGGAGATTATCTTATTCCCACGGGAATACACGTTATAACACAACCCAAAAAATATTTATGATCAGAATTTCTTGAAACTTGGTATTAATGCTCTTCAATACAAATAAATATATACATGTTTTAGTGTTTTTTGAAACTCATCCCATAAGGAGACAAAATAAGGGATGTAAAATTTGTATGAAATCTACCTTTTTAAAGTTTTTTTGCTGTAGTTTTAGCACGAGCGAAGCCGCGGGTTTTGCTAGTTATAAATATGTATGTACAATACTTACAATCCTTTCCTTGGCATTTAGTAAATCTAGCGGATGATGACAATACTAGTACAGAAATGTTTAATGATCACTTGACATTATTGTTTGACATACATGCACCAATTAAAAAGATAGTCTGTAAAGGTACCTATACCAAAACTGTGGATCACTGACATAATCATGATGGTTCTACGTGATGAAGCTCTAATAAAAACGCATATTAATAAAAGCGATTTATCCAAAAACTACTATTGTGATCTAAAAAATCTTGTTACGTCTGCTACTGAACGAGAAAGAAAAGTGTTTATTAATAGTTCTATTAATAATATGTTACATAGACCAACCACATTATGGTACAATCTCAAAAATACTATTCCAAATAATAATATAACACATAAAATTCCCGAATACTTAAACGACACTGATAAAATCAATGATCACTTTTTTAATCTATCCCCTATTAATGAGACAGGTACGGGAAAAATCTGTGCCAATAAACAAAATTTACGTATAATTTTCAACCTAGAACTAACGACGCAAATGGAAGTATTAAAAATATTAAATAATATAAAAACAAAGGCCTGCAGCTTTGATAACCTGAATATAGAAATGATAAAACTCGCCCTAGGCGTTACTTTACCTGTTATTACTAATAGAATAAATAAATCCATCGAAATTCTTAGAAAGGGTAGTGTTAAACTAGATCACTAAATTTCTAGATGAAAGTGATGTTATACCTAAGTATCAATCTGGATTTCGCAGAGGATGCGGCACAGAGACAGCACTTCTAAATATAACAGATGGTCTGACTGAGGCTTCTGATAAAAGTCTAAGTAGTATTATGATCCTGCTTGACTACTCGCGTGCCTTTGATTGCCTTCTTCCTGAATTATTATTGGTAAAACTTCAGTACTTTGGTTTTTCAGCAGATACACGCCAATGGTTTCGCGCCTCCACTAATGGTTGTTACTGATGGTAATGATGGTCAAAAGAAATATTCCGCTTTGAAACCAATCACGCGTGAGGTCCCACAAGGATCTTTCTTGAGCTCGATAATTTTTACATTATTTACTGCAGACCTATCTGACTGTATACATTTCTATAAATATCACTTGTACGCCGATGACACTCAATTGTACTACTCATTTAAAGTTAAAAATACTAAATCAGCCATATAAGCCATAAATAAGGATCTGGAGTACATATTTAACTGATCACATAAAAACTCTCTAGGACTGAATCCATCTAAGTCACAAATGTTAGTTCTAGGCACGAAGCGCCAAATTGAAGGGGTTACGAAATGTAACAAAAAAATAAAACTTAACAGTATTATTATCGAATACGAAAATGCTGCTCGAAATCTTGGTTTAATTATAGATTGCCATCAAAAATACACGGAACACATTAATATAAAAATTAGTAATGCGTTTTTTAAACTCAAAACTTTGTTCAAAACCAGACCATACATAAAAGAGAACCTACGTCTGCTCATAGATTCACCTGTACTTTCTAATTTTAACCACTGTAGTTCTGTCTTCAGGCCGCCTAGAATAACCTCATACACGCATAGAGTTATTCAACGTGTGCAAAATGCCTGTATCAGATTTTGCTACGACATACTTAGAAGGGAACATATAACTCCATATCTAAACCTTAAGGGAATCCTAAATGTGAGGGCAAAGATGCAACTGCAATACGTTTGTTTGGTTCAAAGAGGGTTGTGGAATAAAAGACCAAGTATTTGTTTGAAAAACTCACCTAATTAAAAGATGGCGTTAGAAGTGTTCGCTTTTGCACAGGTAACCTACTAAAAATACCTTCTCACGCCACGTCACGCTTTCGAGGTAACTTTAAGTTTGCTACAGCAAGAATATTCAACGATTTTCCCCCACCAGTAAAGCTTAAAGTGAGTGCAAGTTACTTTAGGAAAGTATACAAAAGACCCTTAAAAGGCAACTTGCTGCAGACAACACACGCACATACACACGCAAACGCAGACGCACACGCACACACACACTTCTTTTTTTAATTTCCTATGGCTTTTTGTTTTAATTGGGTTTTTCCTCTGACTCCTGTAGACGTTAACTGGAGGATTAGTCCTCTTGCCTTGCTCCCGCTCAACGCCCTAGGGAGCTGGGTGTAACTGAAAATCAGCACTGCTTGAGATTTTGGTCTTAGTGGCATCAGCTGAGTTATTACTCTTTGCCATAAGTTGGTTTAAGCTTTTACTGATACTGTTTATTTATTTATTTAGGATTGGCAACAGAAGAAACATTATTACATGATAATATAAAATTTGCTATTTGTACAATGATTGAATGCTTTTCTACTTATAAACAAACACAACATGCACAATATTAAATAAAAAAATAGTAATAATTAAAGTTTAGTTTTAAATTAAATCTAATCACTAACAAAAATAAAAACAATCAACCTCATTTCATGTTTATTTATTCGAAAAATATTAAATTATACTAATTAATTTTTTTTTTTTTAAAGTAGTTCACTAACTTTAATTTGAAGGCAGGTAAACAAGATTCTTATAAATCGATACTAGTTGTGCTGTTGAAACTATAATAAATAAAAATATCATAAATATCTTTGAACAACATAAAATAAAAATAACAATAAATACTTATGAAAATAACACAATCATTGTAAATATCTGTTCCTCTCAAAAAAGATTAAATGAAAAACAATTAATGAAATTAAAGCCCATGTATCAAAGGAATAATTCACTCTTGCCCTCATAAAGACGATATATTTATTATGTACATATATTTAAATATAGCAAAACAAGAGAAACTTTTACTGTTTATTACCAAGAAAACCTTTATTTTTCGTTCCCTTTTCAGATCTCCCAATCGGTCCTTTGAGTAAGTAATATTTATAAAAGTATTCATTTGTGTAACAAAATGTACATATTAAAACTGATTTTTCGATTCAGGATTTTCTGTCCAATAAATGAAATCGTTCAAATATACATCCTTTTTTTACTGTTATAAAAGAAATAGAAGTGAATGTAGAACAACAATATTTTAAATTAATTATTTACCAAAGTTCTAACTGAGATAAAATGTATAAGCTAGCTAGTACCTACCTATATACTCGAGTTAATATTCTGTATAGTATAGCGTAATGTAGTAGTTGAAAAATTATTATACATGAATGAATAATTTAAAATAAAATTGTAAATAAAATTTTTTTTTTTTTTTTTTTTTTTATGAGATTCAGTGACAAACGAGCAGACAGACCACCTGATGGAAAGCAGTACCTGTCGCCCATAACACCTACGGTTCATGCACTTAGGTTTTAAGTAACAAAAATGCAGAACCACAGGTGCGTTGTCACTGTGAGGACTAAGATGATATGCCTCTCGCCTGTAATTGCGCTGGCTACCTTATCCTTCAAACCGGAACACAACAATGCAATCATTGTTGCTTGGCGGCAGAAATAGATAAGGGGGTGGTACCCATCCAGTCGGACTCCTCAGGCTTGACAGAGTCCTACCACCGGTGAAAATGTTTATATATGTCCACGTAACAATTATTTTTATATGAACTTACTGTAATTTTTTCGTTCTTGATAGTGACTTGATTTTTTAATCACTCAAAATTTCAATATGTTTCAGAATTTCTATGAATCAACATGTTTTACGCCAATGGAACAACCACGAGATCAACCTTAATTGAATATAGTTTAAACTAATCACCTTACTAATTTAAATTAGTTAGCGGGACAAGTAATTTCATAACTAAACATAGGTACATAAATATATCTGCCTCGTCCATAGTGCTTACTTCATATTTTAGTTAGGTAACAATATACAGCATACTATTAAAACAAAGACGAGACTTCGCTAATGAAGTAATTACAGTTCCGGTGCATGCTATGTTAATATGCGGTTCCACAATTGCCGCTACAAGCATATCTGCTAAGTACAATGATACTAGAAATATAATGGAGCTGTCCGGCCTTTGTTATGATTTTTGAGTTGAATTGGGAGTGTAGCTAACTATGTACTCTAAGAGTATATGGGTAAATTTTAATTATGATTCTTTGCCATTGTTTTGTGATTTTGATTCACATTTGGTAAATTTTATAAATATCTGTTCTTAAATCTTTGAGTTTGTACTAAGTTTGATCATTAGAGTGTCTGAGATCCATAACAATCGATGTGTTACGTATTTTACAATAGAATAAGATAAAACG
Source organism: Argynnis bischoffii washingtonia (assembly GCA_033884665.1). NCBI lineage: Eukaryota > Metazoa > Arthropoda > Insecta > Lepidoptera > Nymphalidae > Argynnis > Argynnis bischoffii. The sequence continues at coordinate 7,529,105 of CM066624.1, read as the reverse complement.
AACATTGTAGAACACGATTCTTTAGTTCGTCTTTATATATTTTTTAGAAAATTTAACCGTCTACGTACTACTTAAAGGCAGTAGATTTTAAATATAATATTAAGCGACCCTTCAGATACCGTAAACATGTCGCTTTCTGGGTAATCAGCTCCATCCATACTTTAACTGTTATTAAACCGGGATATACATACATCTATTGAATATAATTAATCGCTCTTGTCATTGTGAGATTAAACTTGACTACTCCGTAGTCGGCAGAAACGATCCGATATACATCCCTGTTATAATTACCCTTAATCTTAAATATGGAGTCATTAAGCGTTCATTTAGTTATCATAGCACATAAATCATTGAGATAACTTACCAGCGTGGTCGGCGGCTGGACCTAGGTGTCGAAGCGCGTACACGTGTAGCGCGCCGTAGGCTAGCTGCAGCCCTGTGGACAGTAGGTGTGCCAAGAACGCTGCGCCACATACGATCCAACTGTAATAAAGAAATTCCTTTAACATTTTTTTATTTGTTAATTATAAATAACGAAATACCAACAGGTATTGTATTTTATTTTAAATGTCAAATATTCGCGTAAATCTAATAAAATTATTGTAAAACAATTTATGTGGTACGCAAGTTATTAAATTGAAATCTAGAAATGCTTATGACATATGTAAATAACTTGATTCTTTAAAAATTAATGTATGTATTCAGCCCTTTTTAACGTCCCACTGCTGGGCACGGGCCTCCCTTCAAGACGAGGGGAATCAGGCCATAGTCCACCACGCTGGCCAAGTGCGGATTGGCGGACTTCACATGTCTTTCGAAAACTTGCTAGGTTCTCTCAGACATGCAGGTTTCTTCACGATGTTTTCCTTCACCGTAAGGCAAGTGGTAATCAAGTTAGAAAATGATTCGCACATGAAAATATCAGAAGTGCGAGACCCGGGATTTGAACCCGCTTCACTCGGTTTCCCAAGCGAGCGCGTTACCACTGGGCTACCACTGCCACCACTATTTAAAAATTAATATTTTAAAATAATTTATTTAAGAGTGTAACAAGTTAATTTCCACATAATGTAGATATAACAAAATCGGTCAAGTGCGAGTCGGCTCATATACGAAGGGTTCCGTACCCTAATCGATTTTTTTTTAATTTGCATGGCAGCCTTTTTGAAATTCTCCATCTTGGCTTTTTATTATTTGTTGTTATAGCAGCAATAGAAATACACATTGTGCAAATTTCAACTCTACCTATTACGGTTCATGACATACAGCTCTCCGTTAGACGACCGGAGTGACGGACGGACAGCGGAGGCTTAGTAATAGGGTTCTGTTGGCAAAGTTTCGGGTACGAGATTCTTAAAAAATGATTATTTATAAAAGTTACTAGTAGATTACTTAGAATGTGTTATTTTTTGTGTGGGCCAAGAAAAATAATATCAAATTTAATCTTGGCTAAACTTTTTCTTTTAAGACTTTTCTTCTTTAGACGTATTTTACATACACGTAATATTATTCAGTCACCTATTGTAAAAATTAACTCACGCAAATATATAAAGACGAAAAAAGAAAGGTAAGATGAAAAGGTAAAATTTTATATCCAGAAAAATTCTTTTCCTTTGCTTACTGACGGCTTTTATTGTCACGTACGCAACAAAGTAAATAAAACTCTAAACAATAAAAGCGGGACCCAACGAGTGGTCGATATTACGCGGATAGACGACATTAGTTTCCCATATCCTCTTACAGAGGAAAATTTACAGCTTTATGTATCATATTTCTTGAGTTGCCACTAGGGTTCTTTAACAGTAAAATATCTTGACTGCGGAAATAAGTGTTGCTCTCAATTCGGCTGTACATTCAATTTTTTGGAATTAAAACTACGTATTTTAAAACCACATGATGGTATCTATTATAGAATATCTAAATAATAAGTAAATAAATATTTCTGGAGTTATTTTAATGAATAGCGCTATTAATAAAAAATTGAGAAACAAGAAATGAGATATTTTCCTGCGGTAAAGTGTATCCTATATGTTGACATGGATAACCAGCTATTACCATACCAAATTTCTTCAAAATCTTTCTAGTGTTTTTTCTGTAATGCGGTCACAGATAGACTGCCAGACAAAAATTCTAAAAACTTTAGGTTCGGCCTGTGTTTCGATAACAATGCATATTTCAATAAGATTTTTCAAAAAATAATTAATGTTAGTTACAATTTTAATATATCTATAAATGTAACTAATTTATAAAGCCAAAAAGATTGTTTATTGATAATTTAAAGGTTGCTTGTTCATTAAAAATTCAGTTATGTTACTTTTTGTATTATTTTTTTTGAAGTCAGTTAATTTTTCTTTTATTACATTTTTTTTACATAGTATAAAATTGCTAGTATAAGTATATTTAGGCATATAGAGCTTTGCCGTTTTTTGGTAGCCGAATATATAAGCTTATTTCTAAAGTTCGTCGAGGTCATGGAGATTATAGCATAGTAAAGTTTCACTATAAATTTTCATTTTAAATTTATATTTCTTTATATACTTACTAATATTTTATTACACGGAAACATAAAAGAGGAGCACTTTGTAATCTTACCCCCAACCGCCCTCGGGGTAGAAATGATGTTTGATAGCGCGAGTGTCGAGTTCACGGCGACGCAGTGCAGGCACGGTGCGGTGGAGAGATCGTAATTCTCTCTCCCGTAGCGCACCCCCTGTCGACTCGTCTTCTAGATCTGGCCATCCATCTGTGAGAATTATACGGATAATATTCGTTTCCTTCCAGAAATTCAATTTTCTTACAAAGTAACAAGTATTTTATGTTTAATAAAAACATAGGGTATATTTTTTTCATGTAATAAATAAGGTTTCAGTAATTGAATTGGAAAATTTATAAATGTAATCTGTCCAATTTTTTCTTGAATTAAGCTAAAAAAGTATTTTGTGCGTTAAGTAGGATGAACGTTTAATTTTACAATAGAACGTGCTTTTTACACTTAAATATAAAGCTTCATAGATAACAGTAAGGCGTGGCGTGGCATGCCATTGATCAGGTGGACAGAGAGTCTAATACTGAATCAATTTCCTTTTTTTAAATTCATTATCGCTAACACATTTATTGTTAGTCCAAAATTCTACCAGCACTGAAAAAAAGGTCAGGGTGAAAAAAATAATTAAAGACATATGACAGGATTTTAAATATATTTATTTATTAACTTTTAATTTAAAAATTTGCAAACTTTATATAACATTTAAAGAACCTAGAGGCGATCTACTGTAAGTCATGGCACAAATTGTTAAGCTGATGATACTGGCTAATAGTTCTATTACTATATGTATTATATGTAAATATCTCTAAGGTTATATTTCTGATAAAATAGATATATAAAAGTTTTACCATAATGCGGCAAGCAATTGTAGCTGTTGGAAAGTGGTCGGCATCGGCAGCGCGGCGGCGGGGCGCGGGGCGGCGGCGGCGGCGAGGCCGACGGCGAGGGCGACCACCAGTCCGCTTCCATCAACCCGCCATGCCCGCCATGGCTGCACTCGCACGCGCACCCGCGCCCGCACCCTTGCTACCTGATCACATGTCTAAATAATACATACACATGTATGTATAATGCTCATGTACACATAGTATGATACTATTACGAAAAGAGAAAAGGGTTGATAGAAGAGTAGTAGTATCGTTAATTAAGGATGCTTTATTATACTACTATCAAAAATGTGAAGGTTTGTATGTGTGAATAGTTATTACTACTCCTTCATGCTAAAATCTCTGGAAGTATTTGGATGAAAATTAGTACATATATAGCCTCAGTATTACTCCAGCTCACAGTCACCTGGAGTAACACATAGACCACTGTTAGGCACCTAAAGAGGCACCCGAGCGAAGCAACACTTAGTTACTAGTATGTAGTTAAATGCATAATAAAAGAACTACGTATTTAGATTAAATAAATTGTAAATAATTTGAATTAATATACATTATTTTAATGTACTAAAGAATTGGTATTAAGTAAAAATGAAATCTACAGATTTTAGAATTTAATCATGGTCTAGTGGAGAAAATCTATATGATTGAAATGGTTTTTTTTAGTGTCCAGCCTGAATAGTCTGAATAAAAACAGATAAATTGCACTGAAATCGGCCAACTGGACCACTGTACTGTACTATGCACACCCTCATAAAACGTAGTGCAAATCATCTTTAGTGGTGAGGACTTAAATAGTCATACGTTCGAAGGCCCAGTGGCGTAGCATTACTGTAATGAATTTCTGCTGTTCTACTGTTATATTCATGTTTTTTGATTTAACTATAATTTACGAGGAATATACCATACCAACGTTTTCTATTGTTAGCCACATTACTAATGATATATGTACTTACATTTTATCATGTTCATATAATCATGTTCATGTTCATCATCATGTTGATTTATGTACATATGATTACGTTTATAATTGCGAAAGTTAGTGTATGTGTGCGTTTGTTTTTTCTTCACGTTTAAATCCCTACTTTTATAACTACTAAAATTAAATTGCGTTTAATTCGTCTATTTTTTTTTATTTATTAAGTTATACTTCTTTTAGCACGTTTGGAAAAAAATATGAGAGTAAAATTTTTACGATATGCGCGCACACCGACAGTCAAAAAGCGACATGACGAAGTTAGCTGAAAGTGACATGATGAAGTTAGCTGCATTCCTTTTACAAACAGAGAGTTGTGACATACGGGAAGACATCTTTAGCTATTTTTGTTCTGTTACGCCAAAGAAGTATAACTTCTTACGCGCGTACATAAGTAGTACATAGTATTAAGTACACACATGTTTTTTTTACATATTTAAATTTTTTGCTATATCCAAGATATATGAAATCAATTTATGTGTATCAAATGAAAAAATATCACATATTAAATTATAATACATAATGATGTGATGATAATTCACTTAAGAACTTTCATATTCAGCAACTTACAACTGGACGTAACAACAATTTCGATCAGTTAAAAATAAAACATGATTCCAAATGAGTACTTATTACAAAGTATTTTCTTTTCAAATTGTTCTTAGATAAGTTTAAGGTGAGAATGCTATTAATTTCATTGTGCCACTAAAACGCGAAAGCAATTTTCTTTCAGTTAAAATGTTGGAAGCTGTCTCATGAATTTTGAAGAGCAACAGGTTAGGCGTTATAAATATACTTGCTACCAAATTGGTACGTCGGTTCAAGATAATAAGTTATAACTTTTAGGAACTATGACTTTTAGTCCTTAATTCTTTACGTATACCTTAATCTAGCGACTTACCCTCGCTCCGTTCGGGTTCGTCCCTGCTTACGTTTTAACATTTAGTATAGATTTCTCAGAAATGAGATATTTTCTCGCAGTACAAAGTAACCTATATATTGACCCGGATAACCAGCTATCATCATACCAAATTTCATCTAATTCCTCAATTGGTTTTTCCTTGATGCGGTAACAGATAGACAGACAGACAGACAAAAATTCTAAAATCTATAGATTCGGCCTCTGTATCGATAATAATGTCTATTTCAATAAGATTATGTAAAAAATATTTAATGTACAGATTCGGCTTAGTTACAATTTTATTATATATATAAACTAGCGACTCACACTCGCTCCGCTCGAGTTCTTCCCTACTTACGTTTTAACGTTTAGTATAGATTTCTCAGAAATGAAATATTTTCCATCAGTTAAAAGTATCCTATATGTTGACCCGGATAACCAGCTATCATCATACCAAATTTCATCAAAATCTAAACAGTCGTTTTCCCGTGATACAGTAACAGACAGACAGACAAAAATTTAAAAACTATAGATTCGGCCGCTGTATCGATAATAAAGTCCATTTCAATAAGATTTTCCAAAAAATATTTAATGTACAGACAGATTCGACTCGTTTAGAATTTTATTTTATGTATAGATAAATTTGACAATGCGTTTATTGGTTTTTCTTACTTTTTATTAACGTCGAAGCAACAGGTGTACGTATTTTGCATAGAGTAAGTAGTACATATTTTAATAGAAATCAAATGAGTGGGTATTTAATGGATTATTTAGATATAGGTACATATAATAAATTAGTGGCTTACCCTCGCTAGGCTCGGATGATGAAGTAAGAAAATACTATAATAAATATAATATAAATTACCTAGCACAGGTGCACCGCTCCACTCCCTCACTCACACTGTACACACTACCCCGACGCATCCGAGTCGCTCTGTCACACTCGCCGTTTCCGCATCCTCGCACCACGCCTCAACACACTAACACCTTACAACACTTGAGTTACTTTACACGGCTGTACTTGCATTTTGGATACCTGTAAAGATAGAAAACGTTTCATCTTGGATTCATACGTATATTAAAAATGTTGCTGTACCCACATAAAGTTATGCACAAAGAAACAAAAAGTTATAAAATATTATTAGAAATAATTTTATCGAGACAGAGACAAAAGAAATAGTATAATTGTTTATATAAATTGTCATTATAATAAATAGTTACCTTAAACAATGTATTATATTATAAAGAAAAATATTATATTATAAATATTTGATACTATATAAATATAAATGGACATACACACCTAAATTCTATCTTTTATACATAATGTTTGCCTTTACACGAATTCATTGTATTTTTAATAAGAAACTTTACAAGCGTTAGGGTAGTCAGGTCACAGTATGGGTGAGATGTCGTAGATAACGCTTATCAATTGCTACAAAACGGAAAGTTGCAATCTCGATTCTGGACCGTTGCAAAGCGAGGGTTTCTGTCGACTATACACATGTTTACACTGGCTTGGTGGGCTATGGGTTAATTTTAACGACTAAGAAAACAACCGAAAATTTTTGTTGATAAAAAATTTTACGCTCTTGGTTTCTCATTTCATATACGTTTGTGTGCAAATTAACGTGAAGCGGATCTTGCCTTTCAAGGATGAGAATGATAAGCAAGATGACAAGTCGTGCAATCATCATAAAAAATATTAATTTATTATAGTATCATTAAAAATAGCAACTTTTTTAAATTTAAGAGATTACAACGCCTTCCAAATAAAATACGTAGTTATACTCGCGCCTCGTCCTCGAGATTAGTAACTTAGATATTATTTACACATGTAGTTACGCATAGATGTCACCACTCCTGCACTAAGTTGAGAGATATTTTTTTTTTTTTTTTTTTTTTTACACGTCATTGCTTTTTCCCTTTTGTGGGTACTTCGTTCAGTTACGCCTTCGAACGAGTATCGCCAGTCATTCGCATTTAAGTGCTCAACCACTCAACTGCTATTTCGCGTTTTCGCAGTGTGTGTTATAAATATGCCGAGACGTAAGTCTCTTGTGTAAGAAATTAATCATTTGAAAATTAAAATAAGAAAGTTATAACGTAATATCCGCGATCGAAAAAGAAGTGCTTCGAAAAGTATACAGGGCTTGCAGTAGAAACTGTTCCTTTACGCAACGGAGATATTGTTGCAATTGTTTACATTTTATATTTTTCAGTAATAAGTGCTTTCGTACCTATTTAGGTATATTTTTTATGCAACCTGAACAGTCATTGGGACTGTTTAAACGCATTTGAATATGGTTGGCGTTCCTTCCGTTGGGGATTGTAACCTAACCCATAATATTTATATGACTAATCTGGTATATTTTTATGCAACCTGAACAATCATTGGGGCTGTTCAAATGCATTGGAATATAGTTGGCGTTCCTTCCGCTGGGGATTGTAACCTAACCTAAAACAAAATAAGATTAGTCATGGGCTTATTTAGGTCCGATTTTATAATACGTAAGTTATTGAGCTTACATATTTAAAATTATCATATAAATCCTATGGTAATTTTTAGATATCTACCCCCGCACTATGTCCGGATAATTAGTTATTAGAATGGACTGGAATTACGCAACAAACTTGCAAATCGCCTATTGCACATCGAAAGGTGGTCTTAGTATGGAAAACCGTAACTATTTGATCTTAAAATACTAATTACTAACAAATTGTATCCAATTAAGTGCACCTAAAATAAAATTTTGTTGAAATAATAGTGGCTATTATTGATTACGCAATTAAACGCGATAAGGGCATTAAAATAAACAAAAGCAAATGTCTATAAAAAATAGAAAAAATAAAAAAAAATATAGGTATATTATATTCATAGTGCAATTGCTTCCTTAACTGAGATAATAAATTGTCAAATAAATTCAAAACCAAATATATTCTTTATTGCATATTAACAGTGTAACATAGATAATACAGAGACAAATTTGGGCAAAATAAGTAACGATCAGTTGCAAAAATTAATACAAGTAGAATTTTCTACCCGCACTTTACCAGCGTGGTGGCCTGATCCCCGTTGTATTGAAAGGAGGCCCGTGCCCAGCAGTGGGACGAGAATTTTATGTAATTTACAATATGCATATTCTGTCGAAGAACTGTACGAAGAAATCTCATTCTATTTCCATTCAAAAATGATTTGAAGGATCATCTTAAAAACGTCAGATAGACACATTTCTATTCAGTGAAAATTTAGCTAAGACGTTAAAATCAGCTAGAGCTGTAAATGAATCAGGGTTAGGACTGAAGGCTGTATTCAGCAGCAAGTCTACAAATACGAATTTTAAGGAACCATCTTCAGGGACATGAGGTCGCAAGGCTATTCCCCAAGCGCGCAGGCAGCCCTTAGAGTCAGCACCACCAGCGCAAAGGAGCCGCGAGCCCGCAGGTCGCGAGCTCAGTATCTCCCACAACAAACTTATTACCAACCAGCGCATGCGCACTAATCGAAGTGGTAATCGCAAAACCAGTAATCGACGTAGGTATTCCCGTCGCAGCTTTTAGTACAGTGAAATACGTAAGCCATTTATTTAAATTTTATCATCAATGTGCTTTAATTACAAATGATCAAACCATTGTACATAGTTTATCATAGACTACCTTATTTAAAGTCTATTAATAACTTATTAAAACTAGATACCATATCAGAATCCTCCAGATCAGAAAGAGTTTTCCATGTGAAAATTAATTTGTCTAGTATTTTTCTAGTACCAAAACCAAAGCAAGATGGAGTTTATCTTAAATTTTATGGATCTTAACCGATTTATTAGATCAGATCATTTCAAATTAGGGTATTTATTAACAGCGTTAAGAATTGTTAGTTATAACGGTCAAAAAGGATCAATTGATCTCAAAGACGCATTTTTATTATCATGTAAAAAACCGTAAATACTTAAGGGTCTTTTTTTGAAGGTAAAATATATTTACAATTTAATGTATTGCTATTTCGTATGAGTATTACCCCATAAATGTTTACAAAAATATGTAGATCTTTAGCTACGCTATTTCGCTCTGCAGGCCATTTTTTCCACTGTCTACTTAGATATTTGGGTATTATTTGGATATTAATGTGAGAAATTTCTAATGAATATAGATATAACTGAAATATTATATCTATATTAATTATTGTATGGTTTATGTTAACATTACTTGATTTCTTAATATAGTTAATACAGAAAGTAGTACACTTGTACCTTCAGTTCAATGTAAATTCTTAGGCAGGATTATAGAACTTTATAGTGTTTCAGATTAGTTTACCAAGATAAAAGATTACGAATTAAAGCATAACTTCAAATATTTTCAAAATGAAAGCGTAATAAAACTAGGACCTTTGTCACTTATTACACTTATTAGTATCCGCTTGTCCAGCCATCGAATATAGATGGCTACATTCTAAAGAAATAGAAAGATGTAAAGTCAACTTGATAGATCATGACGATTATAACAAGTTTCGCTTCCGCCTAATTTTAACTGGTGAGTACTCAGTAGATAATATAGAACATAATATACATCAAGTAAGAATCGATGTCTATCAAGTTGAAATATTTTCTGACGCCTCAACGAGGGGGTGACGTACAATGGTCAAATACTAAACGACACCTGCACATTAACTATTTAGAGATGTATACTGCATTTATTGCTTTAAAAGTGTTGCAAAAAAAAAAAAAAAAACTATTGCCAGATATTATGTAATGATAATTCAACATCAGTTGCTTATATAAATAAGATATACGGGTAAACAATAGCCTCCCTTCACGTTAGTAGCTCGTGGTATTTGGAACTCGTGCGACAGCAAGAGGTTTTTTGTTTTAGTAACTATTTAATTGCAGATTTAGAATAACATAACATTGAATATGAATTCTCCGATGGGGCCTTTGATACCCACAACTGGTTCTCTAAAGATTGATTTGTTCGCTAGTTGCATCAATAACAAATGTGCCAGATACATTTCTTGGCATCGAATTCATTGCAGACTCATTAACAGTTTCTTGGTCAGATTACGGTTTTGTTAACATTTCCATTTTCTTAGTGATACTTAACGAGACAATTATAGTCAGTCTATCATGCTAGTGCCATTTTGGCCGATGCAGCCAGGGTACGCGGTGTTTAGATCTCTTCTTTTTCTAAGCTTTAACATTGACCCCTAAAAGCCATGCCTTATTATCCTATTCTAACTCTTGTCGGGTACAGGACACGATTTTTATATCCATATCCTTATTATCATATCCAGCATATTATCCAGAACGCGTTTTCAAGACGAATGGTACCGGAATCATCGCATGGTATAACCTAGCATCATTGCTACCTAAATCTATGAAACAATACGATGTTCGCTTGAGGAATTAGTGAGATTTCTGTAAAACGAATTTGGTAGATGCTTCCTCTGAAATCATTGTAATTCTCTTTTAAGTCCAACTCTTTAGTAGAGGTTGTCATGATGGTACACTCAATTCTTCCAGAACTACTCTTTCTCTAGTATTGAGGCCAGAACTAATCGGAGATGATAGACTAAAAAGAAAAACTTCTTAAGATTATATTTAGATTAAATCAGCCCAGACCTAAATATGACGTTACCTGGGACACTAACCCTGTATTGAACGGATTGATTTCAGACTACCCTAATGACGAAATCCTTAGATAGACTATCAAATCATCATTATATATTTTACACTACTTGCGCTTTCGACCACACAGAGTTCATGCTCTTTCAAAGGTCAGTATAACCAAAACTTTTCTCAGCGTATCACAAGTAAAATTGCCTGATATTTTAAAGACCTCTAAACCAGGATTATAACAATTATACATCCCCTTCTTTTTATAATAGACAGCAATTTGCCCAGCTACTTACTACTTTACTCTGTTATTTAGAATGCATCTCACAATTAAAAACATCAGATAATTTATTTTTTGGAATTAAAAAACCTTATAGACCAGTAGGACCGAAAACTCATAGTCACTAGATAAAGCACATTCAGCGCCTACATCATAAGCAGTGTCTTCACGCGCGCGCGCTCAATCTCAGCTAAGTTTACACTATCTGTAAAACATCAGGATTTTGACAACTTTTGCAACTATCAGAATTCAATTAATTTTATTCATGACGATAATACTACTTTAGCAAAAGCGATAATAATAATATGGTTATATACATTTTGATATATCTTCAAATTATTCGATTGTGCACTGTGTAATTGTTACTTAAGAATTTATTAGTCCAAGTAGTTATACTTCTTGGACGAAGTTATGTTTATTGATTGTATCAAGAGATAATTAAAAGTGATATTTATAAACATTATTGTTCATTGATATTTCCGCAATAGGTGTTTTATCATCTACAAGTACTCTCAAAGTCTACATGTGTAAATAATATCTAAGTTACTAATCTCGAGGACGAGGCGCGAGTATAATTAATGATTAAACGAACTTACCTGTACGTGAAGTTCTATCATAATTATACGAGCGCCGAGTCCGAAGAGATTAGTAATCCCACCCACCCAGTTATATGCCCCTAAATATTTTATAAATATTATGTCACGGAAATAAATCAATGAACTAAAGGATCTTTTACTCTAAACGAAATGACTGGCGATACTCGTTCGAAGGCGTAACTGAACGAAGTACCCACAAAAGGGAAAAAGCAATGACGTGTAAAAAAAAAAAAAAAAAAAAAAAATATCTCTCAACTTAGTGCAGGAGTGGTGACATCTATGCGTAACTACATGTGTAAATAATATCTAAGTTACTAATCTCTTCGGACTCGGCGCTCGTATAATTATGATAGAACTTCACGTACAGGTAAGTTCGTTTAATCATTAATTATTGTTCCTCCCTTAGGGACAGGAATTTTTAATGAAATATATGATATATAATACACATTTATTTAGGATGACCTTTGAAATATAAATTTTATTTAAGAATGCTCTGTTTTAATTTAATATTCACTGTCGTATTCCTTAATAATGAAATACGCTTAATTTCTACTTGTTTTAGTAGCTTTGTAGCAGACTGCGAGTGCAGGTGAGGTGTTACATATAAATTTTAAGCCAGAGACAGGAATTATGAAGTAAAAGTTATATAACGTACGTGCAAGTTTAGTATTAGTTTTTGTGCCTTACGAACTTTAAATGAAAATAGATTGTCTAGAGATAAGGTAATATTTTTCAGGTATACGTATATATTACTAAAAATATATATTTACGTAGATTTTTTTTGTTTTTTATAGTTTAAACGTTACGTATGGAATGAAATAAACGTTTAAATTAAATCTAGATATTTTACCTATAAACAAAAAATACACTATTCACGACTATGTAACGGTACAAATTTTATTATTTTAGTATGTTTAAAAGTTTTAGTAAGTTTAAAATATTAAATTTTATAATATTATGTGCGACAGGAATTAAATGATTGTCACTTTTATTTTACGTACTTTTTCTCAATAAAGATAAATAATAATACCTGTAAGTAAAGTCTAAAATTGAATTCTTTTGTCTATTATTCGTATAGCATAATATATGCATTACAAAAGCGCAATATTATTACTCGGCAATAGAAGTACAATTTGCATTCAATGCGGAGTGCTATAATGCGACTTGAGAGGACGGTCAAATTGAAGGAATATATTATATATATGAGCTTTCCATAGATGTCGTCAGAACCTCCAGGCATATAGTATGAACTGCTACGTTAATGGTTTTAGTTTTTTCATATTCATTACCTATGAGTATATATTAATACGTGAAGCAAAAACTTTGTAACACTTTTTACGAAAATTGCGCGGACGTAGGAGTATGAAATCTTCCACACTTATAGTTTTTATAGAGAAGGAGTGCAGAATGCTAATATCTATTTAAAATTATGCATAAAAATACATTAAATTAATAAAAAAACATTACACACATACTATCATCTATTTGACACACACGCATATGTACTCTTTTGATTATTGTTTAAGTTTGTGGTCAAATAGATTAATATTGTAATATACGCAAAACAATATACTTAATGAATTATGGTTGATTTTCAACCACGCGGCGATCACTAGTAACTTTAAACGTGTAAAAATGTTTAAAAATCTCATTATTTGGGTTTCGTATCAAATATCGTTTTCATGTTTACTTATTAAATTGTGATTTTTGCTCGAAACAAATGTTAAATTATATTCTCATGGTAATCATATAAAAAAATGATTTTTATAAAATACTTACTTTTTACAAGATATAGTACGTCCAGCGTAATTTAACGTTTAGTTCAGAATTTTTACTTTAATGGAATACTCATTCCACTAGTTGAATTTTAAACGGGAATAACAAAACCATTTTCTGTATGAACTGCATTAAAAATATAGCGCAATTTCTGTTTCAAAGCTGTTGCTCGATTGTTATTTTTGTAGCATAGAAGTATAAATGTTGTAGTTATTCGTTCTCCAACGATGTAATAGGCCCATGAATACTGAACGGGTTGTTTTGACTCAGCCGACAAATATTTACTGGTAATCAGTAAATATTTGAAGAGTATATGCAAGCATATTTTATGTGAGATTTAGTGACTACTTCTAGTATTATTATTATCGGTTCCATTAATACGACGGTCGTAACTGAGACTCTTATAAAACGAGTATTATTTTACTATCACGAATATCGTTTCGTTAAAGAACTTATCTATCATTACTTTCTTGTTTCCCCAATCATATATATTATTTTATTTATTAAGTTGGTCTTGTGATCACCACCAACAATAAAGTGAATCTAGTTAGAATGAGAGTTCATAGATAGGTTTTAAACGCTGAAGAAGCACTACAATATCATGTCAGCAGTGCTGCAATTAAATGTGTGGTTGAGGTTAAAGCAAAACCACATTTGTAATCACGAGTACACGCATAAACTAGAAAGAGAGAAGCCCTGTAATCTTTGCCTCCCGAATGCAAAATTACGATGGACGTCAGTCGCCCCGTACAATTATTGAAGCTAAATGCTTTATTAAATAGAATTTATACAAAAAAGTTGCTTAACTGTAATAATGTATGTATTCAGCCCTTTTCAACGTCCCACTGCTGGGCACGGGCCTCCTTTCAGTACGAGGGGGATCAGGCCATAGTCCACCACGCTGGCCAAGTGCGGATTGGCGGACTTCACACGTCTTTCGAAAACTTGCTAGGTTCTCTCAGACATGCAGGTTTCCTCACGATGTTTTCCTTCACCGTAAGGCAAGCGGTAATCATGTAAGAAATGATTCGCACATGAAAATATCAGAGGTGGGAGACCCGGGATTTGAACCCGCTTCACTCGGTTTCCCAAGCGAGTGTGTTACCACTGGGCTACCACTGCCTGTAACTGTAATAATACAATAATAAAATTTGAGATATAATTATATATTAAAATTACTCGACATTATATATTTGGGTAGATGTTAAGTTTAATCGATTTTAAATTAAAAAAAAAACACATTAAAATTATTCGTAACTAGAGCTAAAAGGAAATTCACAGAATCACTTTATATTTTATAATTCATATACCTATTATTTTATAAAAAGTACAATAAAATATTAACCCGGAATAATTATACCAATATGATATATTATACACAAAGAAACAATATTTTCAATATATGCATGGATCAGAGTTATGAAAAAAAACATGAATGAATATTAAAATATATTATTATATAAATGTAGAAATTTAATTGGATGTAGAGTGAAATAAAAATGTATGATAAGCGGTTTTAAAAACATATTTTTGCTAAATGAAATGTGTTTAAAATTTTAAATATACAAATATTTTACATTTATATATCGTCACAGTCGTGGTAGATCATGTTTGTTCTTATAATTAGGTAACTTTGATGATATTTTAAGAATACTTTATTAAAAAGACTTTGTACAACAGTTAGATGTTCCACAGACTAGAGAGCACATAGATAAAGACATAGTGTAATGAAACATTAAGATTATTGCTCCATGATAACGCAAGACTTCATACGGCACGAGAAACCGTTTTAACTCTACAGGAACTGCAATTAGTAACCATTCGTCACTCTTCGTATTCGTCAGACCTTGCTCCAACGGACTACCATTTTTTTCGAGATTTGGACAATTTTCTATGTGATAAAAAGTTTTCTTCTCAGGAGGCAGTACAAAATGCTTTCACACAGTTTGTCGAATCTAGATCACCAGAGTTCTATCGCAAAGGCATGATTGACCTTCCTATTAGATGGCAACAATGTATAGATAATAATGGTAATTATTTTAATTAAAAAAATATTTTAAATAAAAAAAAAACTAATTTCAATTTTTCAGTGCAAATCGGCAATTTCATACTTTAACCCCTATTATTTTAACAATGTTATCTGGAGGAAAGAAGAACACTTAAGTTGATGAATCTAAGAGTGTAGAGATATAAGGGAAAAGGGTAACCAAAGAAACTATAAGTGAAAAAAAGTAAAAGGAGGGATCATAAATGTTAGAGATGAAAGGAGAAAATTGTACATATTCAGTTGACCATCGACGTCGAGTCGACTTTTTTCTAGGTCACTTTACTCCGTCGGAGACTGATATAAGAATATTTTTTCTTACTTACTTCATTTCCTTTACGAATGTATTTTTTAGTTCTCTTGAAACTGCTTTTTGTTTCACTTCAATAAAATAGCTAAACAGTTACTTCATAATTTTTTTTTTAAAAAACACTCAAATTCTTAGTAATACAAATATCAACATGTAAGCTCAATAACAGCAATGTAATTGTTTCTTAAGATATTCTCTTCATTTTATTATTTTTATAACATTTAGATATTTGTTTAAATATACGAGTAAAATGGAAATTTTATTACATTAACCTATAGTTTAAACATATAATAAAATTCTAGCTAAGCCGAATCTGTATATTAAACAATTTTTGGAAAATTTCATTAAAATATTCATTATTATCGATACAAATGCAGAATTCATAGTTTTACCATTTTTGTCTGTCAGTCTGTCTGAATGGGAACGCATTACGAGAAAACATTCGATGACATTTGGTATGATGATAGCTGGTTATCTCACCTCTGTGAAATCTATACTTAACCTTAAAACGTAACTAGGGATGAAGACGAGCGAAGCGAGGGTGAGTCGCTAGTGTATTTTATAATTTGAATGTTAATGTCATCTGCTAGAGTATTTATTCAAATTTCAAAGGTTTTTCTCTTAAAGAGAGAGAGCTATTATATTATTTGTTATGTAGCCTACTTTTATATATTAATTAATGTACTTAATAGAAACACTATACACACATTTTATATACATTAAGCATTTTGTCGATATATGATGAGGCCGAAACCGGGGAGGAAAACTAGTGTTGAATATATATATATATATATATATATATATATATATATATATATATATATATATATATATATATATATGAGCAACTTTAATAACCTACAGTACATAATTTTAACATATAGTTAAAATTATATACTGCGTCTAATTTACAATTTAAATACGTTTACCATACAGTATAATTATATTTTAACATAAACATTATTCCGGCTGCAAGGTAACCTTTATACTAATTATTTCACTTTTAGAGGTTGTATATCTGAAACGTAAATGGAATCACCTTTGACAATCGTTTAATACACTCAAAAACAGGTGAATTAAGACTTTTCTTTGAAGTCGGTTAAAAACAATTTATTCAAGATTGGTTACCGCCCTTTTAATGGCTTTCAATTTAAAATTTAATAGGAAATGTCTTTCGTTTTATAATTAAGGCGTACGTAAGTTGCTTGGAAATATGAAAATCCATTGCTATTCAGAGGACACAACTGGGTTTTTCATTAAGCAGTCAGTTTTTTTCTTTTAATTTAGTGAAGTGGCCACAGAATACGATAAAGCAAATAATATTTATATTTTATAGTAAAAAACAATAATTTTGAACTAACTTTTACTTTTACTTACTAATAGGCATTATTTAAGTAGAGGTATCGTAAATTTTTATGAATTCAATTCTCTGAAACCTTAACTATAGTATTTACATACTTAACTTGGGCAAGTAGCCAATTTTTTATTACTGCACAGGTGTTTTTTATAGCGTAACTTTTCTGTTTTACTTTAGTGCATAAATATAAGTAATTATTTTTTTTATTTAATAATTACAATATTTTTACAATATTTTACTTATATTTTCTAATAAAGTTTCGGTATTCCCATTGGCTGTTCGACTCTTGTTGATTTGGAACTATCTACTATCTTAATCTTCTTATCCTAATATATAAAATTCCCCTGTTGGATGGAAGGATGTTGGTCCGCGATGAACTAATTATCCGATCTTAATGTATTTTATTTAAATGTATGATTTGATCCAACTACAAAAACTATCCTAAAAAAAGATAGGATAGCTTTTATTAGGATTATTTCCTTTTTTTATTACAAAATTAACGATTTACATATCCGGAAAGAGATTCCGAGAGAGAACCTGAGAAAGGGCTACCCTAAGCTACAAATTCCCAAGGAAAAGAAAAAAATTTATAAGTGTGCCACAATAACGCGTGGCCGGGTCTGCTAGTTATACTATAATATAGTCATATTATGATATCTCTATAAGTAATACAAATATTAACCCATGTTTTCTAAAGCAAGGCAAGATAAAGCGAGGTTTATCAATGCTATTCTTAAGCAAGAATTTTTATGTACTAAAAATGTACAATGTAACAATACATAAATTCAGTTACGAGGCAGCTATGCCCCAAAAAATAATCTTACGTTTATATAACGTGTGAGGTGAATGTCTTTTCTCCTTTACAAATAAAAAAAACATTACCTATTCTAAGTATGTTAAGCACTTTTGTTTTCACAACAACAAATGTACCTAATTGTGAATTATGCCAAGGTTTTAGATTACGACCCACGCACTTTGATAAATATAGTCTTTGTGATTTAAATCAAACGAATTAAAGGTCAAATAAAACAAATTGATAAAAACCTATCTATTAATACATGTATATAATTTTAAAAGTATTTTGGTTAAAATAATTTAATACATAAAATTCATTCGTTGCTCAGTTAGTTACTGAATCTAGCACTACAGTAGAAACGAGATTCTATGAAAGATATTATTTCATCAAGTCCAGTTATGAAGGTCGGTGACGGATTAAATGAAAATAAATGAAGGTCGTTTTTGCAAAAAATAGTAAGAATGAAGTTTAGAATGCTATCTTTACTTAAGATTATTAAGAATATAAAAAAAAAAACAAATAAAAGAAGATTCACGACTAAAACGTAAAGGGATAAGTCCCTAAGTTCCACGGGAATAGCATTTAGAATCCTCCCTATCGTAGACTTTGGAAATACGATGAAAAATTGAGAGTAGAAGATTTGCGCCAGGTTGTGAGTAGCCAACGGATAACATTTCTCGTCTGTTTTTCGATGCCAGCGGTAGCTCATAACTATCGTCGACTTACACACACATTAAGAAATACGACCGTTTGACAATAAAGAATATTTCGAGTTGGTTAATCGTTTTTCCGTACAATATGTATGGGAGAAGTTTGCGCGATTTCTGTAATTTCTAGTACTGATTGATACCTTAAATGGTCCATAGAGTATTTTGATCCCTGCATGAAATAGAATCAATTGAATCAGTAGTACATTTTTTCCAAAATCTCTGAAAGCCGTTAAGAATATCTTAAAAAGTTATGGATGGTCTCTTAGGAACATTTTCCTGTAACTATAGCAGTTAAGGTACCTGCCCTTACTGTCCCGTCTCAAAAATCTACCCTGTATTTTGTTCTTTAAAACTTACTTTGACTTATGTTTTGTACTAACGTAATGTAAAAACTTTTTTTAATGGGTCATTATTTAAATATTTCCATAAAAAACACATACCTGCACAGTATCTCCGTGACACGACTTCACATGATGTTTTTATAAAAAATATATCAAATTGTCAGTAAAATATTTATCTTACCTTTGAATAGGGTAATAATAAAATAGAATAAAAAGACAAAAATCATCAATTATTTGAAATTTATAATCTAGACTTATAGATACGAGTATCCCAATGAAATGAATGTACGTCCAATTGAGTACAGTTACCTCTAATGGGATAAATAAATCCGTCAACTAGGAACCTACGATTGTATAAAACACTAGCAACTCACCCTCGCTCCGCTCGGGTTCCTACCTAGTTACGTTTTAACGTTTAGCTCAGAGATGAGATATTTTCCCGCAGTAAAAAGTATTCTATATGTTGACCCGAATAACCAGCTATCATCACACCAAATTTCATCAAAATCTGTCCAGTGGTTTTCCCGTGATGCGGTAACAGACAGGCAGACAGACAAAAATTCTATAAACTATAGATTTGGCTTCTGTATCGATAATAAAGTCTATTTCAATAAGATTTTCCAAAAAATATTTAATGTACAGATTCGGCTTAGTTACGATTTTATTATATGTATAGGTATCGTTTTTCTCGGGAGTTAATGATTTTTGTATTGTCAAATTTAAGTATAACCATACCTTTCATGTTACCTTCATTGCTTAGTCTGTGGTCGAACGGTCTTATAAAAAATGTTTTACCTTAAAACTTTAAATTTTACACTCATTGTTCATGTAAAATTCATTTGAAGTAACGGCAACTATATGAAAGAGATTACCAACCTTCAAATATAAAAGGTGATACATATTTAAATAAGAGGCGGAGACAACCACGCCTAGGTTGGAACAATGGTTGCACTACAAAGACTTACTCCTACGGAACTATCAATTCTCTACTCTTACCAGCCGATACAGGTTATCTATTATTACGCATATATTTAAATTGGTTTCAATTTTCAATTGAGATTGCATATTTTTAGTTTTTTTAGACCTACGTGTTGTTTTTATATGAAATCAATTGTATATAGAACTTTTTTTAAATTCATATAAAATTAAAATAATTTTGGGTCAGCTCAGATTCATCAATTAATGGATAAAATAGGTCAAAAATATCCCGTTAAAAAACAATAGTAATTTTTTGAGAATATCGTATATGTTATTATAAAATAGACAAGCAAAATAAGAAAGAAGTGATTAAAGTTTTTACTAATTGTTTAAACTTCCAATTTAAATTTCGTTTCTTCGAATGTGATGTTGAAGTGGACCGCTAATGCTGTGCAAAAGTTTATCAACTCGTTTACTGACTCTACAAGTTTCAAAAGGCGTTGAAAAAGAACGTTGTTCTTTAGAGCCTTAATTTATGTTTTAATTACTACTTACTTTCCGCGCCTGAAATATTCAAATGTAAATACACTTTAACTCCATTTCTTTGAAATATGTGTTATTTTTTTAATTTTTGCCATTAATGTTTCATATATTATATATTAATATAGAGATTATTTTAATAATAAAGCTTAGATCGCAAAATATAATTTTCATATGAAAATTTTAATTTAAAAAATATAATATGTAACATTACGTACTTAATAGTCACATAATTTTTTTAAGCTTTGTTTAATTTTATATACAATTAATATTACTATCATATTTTTATTGTTAGTACATTTTTGTAAGAAAATTGTAAAGTTGAAAAAAGACATATTTTTGTACAGGACTCTGATCTATTCAACAACTGAATTAACTAAAGTCTATTAGATTTTTTATTCAACAGGAAATTCAAATTAACTGATGATAAAGGATATCCTTCGCCAAAGAAGACTAAAATGATATAAAAATGAACTTGCAAATTCTTGTATGTCATGATGACTCAGAAAATATTGCTGGCAAATATTCGAAGAAATTCTAATCTAACTTTGTTAGTTTTTCATTTTGAAAAATGCAACATGAAAAATGTTTTACCTGAGCAGAAATGAGTCCTCAATTCTAAAGTTAAATTATAAAACCTACTTAGGAGTAGTAAAATGTTGTCTTATTAAAAATATGAAAATAAATTAATGTTAAAGCTTGTCTAACAGTGTCGCATGGTGGAATCCACTTTTATTAATGTTAGGCACTCTAACACTGCTCTGTTGCAAATTGAAATGTGAACAGCTCTTAGAATTCCTTCTTCCATTTTTTTTTACTTTTTGTTACAGTTTTTATAAAACAGAGTAAAAGAAAAAAATATACTTTTCTTTTACGAGAACTTAATGCCTCCTTTTTATTTAAAAACATCGTAGAGCTTTTTATGTAAAACATTTGGTTTGAGAATTCCGTCAATCTAATTAATTGTCCCCACAATCTCGGCTAATCGAAAGTGCAGACTCGCAAAAAAGGCTAAGTATCTCCACTAATGACTCTTGAGCTAAAGCATTAATCTTCACAAAGGAACTTCCTTCAACGTTTGTAGCTGTTTTTTTAAGATCATGAATAGATTTGTACTTCAATAGGCAAGATATCTTTTCATCGTGTTTTCGAACACATCAATCAATGTTTTTATTGTTTCTCGTTTAACGCTAATTATATATTAGAGTACTTATTACGGTTCACCTTCATTTTATGTTGTTGTTCGCGTTTCTTATGTCTTCTGTTTCATAAAACTTCAAATTTATGTGACTATGCCGACTGCAAATGCTGTTTCTACACAGTCTTCCTTGTCATTATTAGTTTGCATTTTACGCAGTCGGGTGATTTATTTTAATTTTTTTTATATTCATATTCATCTTTTATTATATAATAATGATGAAACATCTGGATGGATTTGTATAAATATAGATATAATGTGATTAAGATTATCAGATATCAATTCTAGGTACAATGTACTCTATGATCACGTAGGTCACTGTTAGTTATAAAAATGCCAAAAGGTGGTGGTGTAATATTATAAGTATAAAAGACACATAGGGACGCATCCAAGCAAAGTAAGGACGCTAGTTGTTCTATAACAAATCAAATTAAATATATTCAAATTTCAAGAACAGCAATAGAAATAAAACACCAATCGTTTGTTAAAGGTAGCAAATGAAGGTACGAGTGAGCTACAATTACCATGCAAATATGCATACATTAGCTCATATATTAATAATCATAATAACATTTTATTTCTCAAAAAGTTTTACGCTTGTGAATAAACATCTTATCGCATTTTAATTTTACATAATAATAATTATATTAGTCGGATGTCTCTGTCGCCGCCTGTGTTACGAAAGTCGGCGTACATATTATTTTATGATTGAAGCTATATCTTACATATAATTATATCTACACTATATATGTTTGATTACGCAATTTAATTGTATAAATACAAATATAACGTTTGTCGATAATATTCTTCAAAATTTTGTTTCATCTTTATTACATGCTTTAAATAAAACTTTGAATGTTTCCCCTAATCACATAAAACCAGTGTTCGCATAGTGGTTTATTACAAATTTGAGGAAAACAAAATATTAATAGAATTCACCTATCTATATATTTAAGAAAATAACTGTTTCCAAAAAAAAAATATTGTTGACAGTAAAACTCAGCTAGCTATCCCATACAAGAACTGATTAGATTACTAGCACATACATTTTTAGTCTGTCAGTCTAATTTGGTGTATTTTATCTATCCGCAAAAAAAAATTGCGGATAGATAAAATACATCGCGGCATATGACATAAAAGTTATATAAGTATAAAATAGGTGTTGAATACATGGGATAAAGCGATAGTCGCAAGAACGAGGATGTCAGTTTTTATAAACAAAAAGGAAATCAAATATATAAAAATGTCGGAAACTTTGATGTTGTTAAAAATTAACTAAATTACTAATTTAAAATGTCTTCATATTTAATTAATAATAAACGAGATAAAAAGTATACGAGTCGAAATTTTAATGGTATGGTTGAGTATATTTTTCGTAAAATGTTTAGTTAAAATATTCAAATAGAATGTAGAAAATACAAATGTGAGCGTAGCATTCATTTATTTAATTTCTGTTCTTAAAAATATAATATTATACTTTTTTAAATAACATTTTTAGTAATTAGTAAAAACGGCTACGGTTTTACGATTTAAGCAATTATAAACGATAGAAATCAATAGGAATCCAATAAAAAAGTTATACTCATACAATTTCTCTCTTAGTTTTAAAAAAACTACGGTGAATATAGATAATATTCAAAAACTTCGGTTTTCTTCGGAACCACATCGTAATTTTGTTGTCAGGCGCAATGCCATGACTATAAAACATCCATACTTACATCTACTCAAATACCTATTCTTATATATTCTGTTTGCGATACATCTCATTTTGTCGCTTCCGCGCAGCTCTTTATTATTGGAGTCGATAATCCTATTTTCCCAAAATAAAAGGCTTGAGACTGAATTATGTTTACTCGAAGTTTGAGGGAAATAATTCATCCATACCCTTGGACGAGAATAATACACATTTATGAATTGCGTGTAACTCATTCAAGTTGTTGAGAGTGTGGTAATAAAACGGGTAGTATTCGGTGAAGAGGAAAATTGTATGACCGTTTTATTGACGGTATTGTAATGTGAAGAGTAAATTAATTAGCTGACAGTATTCAATACTGAATATTTGCTTATATTTTATATGCAAAAGTTTTATTGTAGGTTTTCTTTACTTGCATAGTTATAAACCTATTCTTGTCATATATTTTACTAGCGATTCACCCTTGCTCCGCTCGGGTTCGTCCCTTCTTACGTTTTAACGTTTAGTAGGTATACCAGCTATCATCATACCAAATTTTATCAAAATCCCTCCAGTGGTTTTTTCGTGATGCGGTAACAGACAGACAGACAAACAGACAGAAATTCTAAAAACTATAGATTCGGCCTCTGCATCAATAATAATGTCTATTTTAATAAGATATTCCAAAAATTTTTAATGTGCAGATTCGGCTTAGTTAGAATTTTATTATATGTATAGATTGCTTTATTTCAAACTGTTTAGGCAGTACACGCCAATAAAGCAACTCAATTATCCGATTTCAAGTAAAGGTATTTAATTTATTACTGTAAACCAATTTTTATCAATAAGGAATCAGTGATTCTATTTTTATAATGTTTTAAATAGAATTCAATTATCTGTATATAAAACACACTCAGTAGTAATGAACTTTTTATTAGTGAAAGAATTTTCAGAATCGGATAA
This sequence comes from Argynnis bischoffii washingtonia, assembly GCA_033884665.1. NCBI lineage: Eukaryota > Metazoa > Arthropoda > Insecta > Lepidoptera > Nymphalidae > Argynnis > Argynnis bischoffii. Next base: position 7,504,689 of record CM066624.1, on the reverse strand, counting down.
ATAGTTGTAGAGATTACCCCTTATATACAAAGTCTACCACTTTATAATATTAGTATGGATATTTTAAGATATATTTAAAATAACTAAATTTAGTCAAACGTACCTATCCACATCGCGGAACATCGAACTATATTTCCACAAAATAAAGTTCAAATGATAACATCAAAAGCCGGCTTCTTGTTTACAAATGAACCGTACTTACAAAGGGGAATCGAAACCTTAATATTATTTCTTTGATCAAAGCTGTTTATTAAGAAAAAACGATAAGAAATAATTCTTTATATTATCTACTTTTATATTTTAAGTGCCTACTGCACGAAATAATGATTTGATTTAATTACAAGAGAAAAGAAAAGTTGAGCTTAATTAATACAAGTATTTCCTACTAATAATATACGAGTATATTAAAAAAAAAAAACCGACTTCCAGGAACTGAAAAGTAAAAAATAACTAAACGGGGGTTTTCATTTAGAATAGATACTTAATCAGAAATTTTCGAAGTCGGTGTGCTTTGATTTGTATTGGCTGGCACCGACTTCGAAAAAATCTGATTAAGTATCTATTCTAAATGAAAATCCCCGTTTAGTTATTTTTTACTTTTCAGTTCCTGGAAGTCGGTTTTTATTTTTTTTTAAAAGTTTTTATTTTTCCATTTTTAGTGTAGACGTATCATCAGTACAAATTAATCAAGCCCAAACACCAGGTAATTGCTGTAAATCGTTGAGGAGTTCCCTCGACTATCTTTCGGGTCTATCATCAGATCGACTCCAGGCCTTCATTAAATAGTAGTGCTTTAAAATACCTAATGAAAATGTTATCAAACGCACTAGTCGCTGCTACAATTTTCGAAAGTTCCTCTCGATTTCTATGGGATCCCATCATCAGATCCTGGTTTTCTTATCATGGTACCACTCTTGGGATATCTCCTTTCCAACAAAAAAAGAATTATCAAAATCGGTTCATAAACGACGAAAAAATCCCCGAACAAACTTAAAAAAAATATATATATTGGAAGTCGGTTAATAAAATAGGCGCAAACTCGTCGTGTTGCAGAAACCAGCCCGAATATACCATACCATACCAAATATATGTATACATTGTACTAACGATTGATGAGCCAGTTGATGACAATGTTGTCGAGACCCAATTTTTTTTTCCAATTAAAACAAAACGGAGTTATAACGACAAAATCACTACTTTACGCTTTATTAAATAATTGAATTATTTTACAAGACTGCTTAGTATATTTTTTTTGTCGTTTGTCGTTTTGAGGGAACAAGTTAGTTCTTTAAAATTTCATCATACATTTTTCATTATAAATTCCTATCTCTTTGGTAAACGTTAAGTTCAGAATAACAAAGAAAAGAAGATTCGTTACTTGTGTACTCCAATTAAAAAACTAGCTCCAAGGAATGTAAATCTTTGAATAAAATTAGTTAACGTTATATTCACAGAACCACTAAAAGTAATATTAAAATTCCAGAAAAGAAAGTAAAAAGAAGCCTTTTAATGTTATTCTTAATTGTATAAAATATGTAAAATTTCAACTTAAGAAAATGTTGTTCTGATTTTTCGAATCAATGATTTTAGCATTTATGATCTCTACTCTGACTCTGTCTGATTCATCTATCTCGAGCAAACCACCATATTTTTGTGTAGACACTTAAACTGAAAAATAGATTTTAATGAAAAGCAGCATAACTAATAATCTGTTTAATATTTAAATTAATCTATTAATTATTATAAAAACATTGAAGGGATTATTATTTCGAAATAGTTATCTAACACTGAGCTCTCGTGGTTATTTGCATTATACTAAAGCCTAAACCCAAATAAGCTCTGATATGTGCAGACTACGCACATCCATGATACGCGTTTATTAAATATGGGGTGCAATCAACTCGCAAAAATAGCAATGTTTAACAAAATAGTTCTTGATATAAACATTTCTATTAGATACTTTATAATACTGTTGTTACTTTATAATACCTAATTTGTAGCATATTTCAAAAACATATAGATTTCACCTTAAAAAGCTTCTTTTTTATAGTGCTCAGTGATAAACGGGCAGATAGCCCACCTGATGGTAAGCAGTATCTGTCGCCCATAATACGTCGTTAATAACCTAACCATAAATGCAGAATCGCAGGTGTGTTATCACTGTAAGGACTAAGATGATATGTCTCTTGTCTGTCCGCTGCGCTGGCTACCTTTTCCTTCAAACCGGCACACAACAATGCGATCATTGTTGCTTGGCGGGAGAAATAGATAAAGGAGTGGTACACATCCAGTTGATAATAATACGAAAATGATAATACAAAAATATTTTTAACGTTAATGTATTACTGATTTTATATTTATAATGTTTAAAATAGAAGGGTCTCCGGTCTATAAATAAAACTAGATATGACTCAATGATATTTATTACATGAAATTAAGCTGAACCTAGCGCTTGGCATAGTAAAGCCCACATAATTGTAGATAACTAGTAGACACTGTTACCATACTAAAATGCTTGTTCGTTAACATAAATGCAATCTATATGCAACCACTAATTTCATCCAATCATCCATTCAATCTATATCTATACTAATTTAGTAGGTATAGTATTATATGATCTGTGACACTAATATTATACATGTAAAAGTTTGTGAGTATGGATGTTTGTTACTCTTTCACGCAAGAACGGCTTAACGGGTCTGGATTAAAATTATCACAGAGATAGATTATAGTCTGGAATATAGGCTAATTTTTATCCCGGAAAAATGTACGGTTCCCGTGGGATAGGTTTGTTTTTGCTTTTCTAGAGGCGAACCCGAGCGAAGCGAGGGTTAGCCCCTAGTGCTTTATAAAAGGACAAGTTGTTTAGAAATTGGAATAATGTATCTGTTTTATGCAATAGGGTAAATTTCGTATTATGTAAAATGATGATGGATAAATATTGTGGAAAAATAATAAAAAAAAATTACGTGTTAGCAAAATGTTCAGTAATAGATAGTAAGCATATGTACATATATGCGTGCTCAGCATAGGTATACCTAAACATAGGTAGTACATGTTTAGGTATTTCATACTGAGTATCTATATTTAAATAGGTAAAGACAAAAGAGTTCAATACCTTTTCTTCCTCTGTTTGATAACCGACTTTATTTATTTTTTGTTTAGAGTTATCAATAAAAACATTTTCAGTAATATTAATTATGTCGAGTTTCGACCACTGGGTGAACACTAGTATTGTATGCATAAACACGATGTAAGTAAAGTAGTTATAAATATACATATAAATATGGTTTTTTAATGTGTTTACTCAAAATTTGATTTTGATTGTATCTTTGTTATAGCATTCTAATAAAAAAAACTATTTTAAATTGCAACAACTAAAAAAACTAGTTTTTTTTAAATTACTTATAAGTACCTGGGCGACCGAGCTTCGCTCGGAGTTCTTGAAAGATTGTGTATTTTACATTAAGTGACTAAGTGTTACTGAGAAAGTTGTATAGATGTCGCGATAAGAACAATTTTCTTTTTAATTTGGCTTAAAAATAATTTGACATTAAGTGACTAAGTGATACTGAGACAATTGTATAGATGTCGCTATTTAATTTTGCGTAGAATAATGCATAAGAAAAACGCATGAAAACTCGAAAACACGCGTTTTCCCAGACATGTGACTAATCTAGATCAATTTTTCGCCCCCGAAAGCCCCCATATACAAAATTTCAGCAAAATCGTTAGAGCCGTTCCCGAGATCGCTGGTATAAATAAATAAATAAATAAACAAGAATTGCTCGTTTAAATATATAAGATAAGATTAATTGGTAGTAATTATGTGTGTACATTGTACAATAGAATATATTTTAAAACTAAGGACGTACCTCCGCTCCGCTTGTGTGCTCCTCTAGATACCTCACAGTAACACTATGCTACTCCAGGTGATAAATCTATCTGTACTCTTAATTTCATCCAAATCCGTCCAACGGTTTTAGTTTGTTTTTGTTAAAACATACATGCACACATATAATTTTTCGTAGTCATAATAGCAGTCGAATGTTTATTGGTAAGTGTTGAATATATGTTCTTATAAATTGTGGGTGCTGCCAAAATATGTTACGCGTTCCCTAGTACGTGTTGACCCAATTCATGTTAACGCACATGATTGCAAGGCTGCAATCATATGCGTTTAACAAATTAAGTTATTCGCACGAGATTTCTATCCTAAGTTGACTGCACTGAAATGAAGAAAGAGAAACGCGTCGATAAATTAATACTAGTACCTGGGTGACCGAGCTTCGCTCGAAGTTTTTTTTGTTATAGGTATCATATTTTTTTAGATAAAAAAAACTAAAAACTTGAATAAATACAAAAAAAAAACAAAGGTAAAAACTTTGTACCTGTAATTGTCAATCATGTGCCTTGGCCGCTTATCTACGATACTTATGCCCGAGCGTAAAAAATTAGCAATCATATTTTGCGTGGAATAATGCGAAAGAAAACTGCATGAAAACTTGAAAACACGCGTTTTCCCAGACATAAGACTAATCTAGATCGATTTTTCGCCCCCGAAAACCGCCACATACCAAATTTCTGCGAAATCTTTAGAGCCGTTTCCGAGATCGCCGATATAAATAAATAAATATACAAGAATTGCTCGTTTAAATATATTAGATTTGTATCTCTTTGTAATTTATATTTTATACTATATTGTGGTCGAAAATTGATCATAATCATTATTTTTCTTAATTGGTAAAACTAAATCTCGTGAACACTTACTAAACAAAGAAAAAAAAAAGATAATCAGTTGACAGACAGAGGAGAAAAAGGTACCTACTGCAATGTTTTACAAAAATTTTTGGCTGAAAAAATATTTCAATATATTTTTTTAAATGGAGATATTTACGTGCATATATAGCTTTATTAAGTTAAGTAATTAAAGATCTTCACTACTATTTTTGTATGAAAAAACTTTAAATACTCTCCTTCGTTTGTGGACAATATTTATGACTTTACCATCATATTTTATCGTCACTTTTTTTTATATATTTTATATCATTTAAACTGATGTATTTGAATATATTATACAGATTTCAATATATACTATATTTACCGTATGATATATTATTATGCTAATGGTCGCTAATGCTAAACAAACATTAACACGGTCTAGCAGTTTCCCACGCAAAGGTAAGACGCCATTTCCCATACATTAAAATAAATATGTTGAGCATTTAGCAAATTCATGTTGTCACTGAATACGGCTTACGTATCCAAGTGGAAATGTGAGATAAGACAATACATTACGAATTTGTTATTTGCCTATTTTTCCCCTTGATTTTTTAAATATTTTAAGTCAGCACTTACAGATGTTGATAATATTGCTCAAGTACTAGAAAGCGTAAAATGTCTACATCATAATCCCTAACAAGTATACTGACTGCTATAGCTGTGTAAATGTAGGGAGAAGGTAGAAAATCTTTTTGAAAACCTTGTTGAAACATCAATTAATAAAAGTTTTTATGATATATATAATATATACTGTTTCTCAAATAGCCATTACGAGTCGACGCTAATCGAAGATTAATAAGAACACAAAGGTGGACTTATCAACCCCTGGATGTGGAAGAAGATGTCAGAAATATATATAATAGAGGTGTATAGTAATGTGAAGTGATAGTGGTGCCTATCTCGGTTAATTCAGATTCCAAATACAAGAAATCAGCAAGTATTTAACTAAGACATTTATTTCCGATTTAAGCTTATACATCTAGAATTAATATAATTTTTAATATAAAAGACAGACAACAGTTTTTTACCATTTACATCAAATATTTTAAATCCTCTTTATAGAAAACCCTAAAAAATATAACAAACATTAGGAGGCTCTTTAAAAGTTAAAAAAACCGTAAATCAATTTTATTCAATTAGTTTTACCCAGAAGAACTTTTGCTAAGCTAAGGCAGTAAGTACTAACTTAAAATCTCCTTTTCGTTAGTTTAAAGAAAAATCTCAGCTTAACGATCTTTTCATGAAAGTTTGTAATAATCTTGCAAATAGTATAATTATCTAATGCTCTGTATCCTATTGTAGCTATATTTACTCTAAATACATATTTTATTCTTTTAATTAAACTGAGCTTACTTAAAACAAAAAAGCGATGTTATATAGAAAAACCTAATACTTTTCCTCATATATAGTTCTAGAAAGCTTAAGTTATGTTGTTATCAACTCGGCTTAAGGCTGGATTACATAATATTCTCTGAGGTACGCGTATATTTATCTATAATACCAGACAGGGAAGTATTAGGTTGAGACGCTTACACGCCCAGGGTATAAACCAAGTAGGGTAATCATTGTTTGATATTTTAACAATGGAAATGTATTTATTTGACAATTAAAAATAAGAAGTACTATGAAGTCACTGAATATACAAAAAGATTTCAAACCGTATGTTTTGACCTTGAAAATGTTTTTTTGTCGCTTTGGTATAGGCCAGATTTTCAGCGAAAGTGTGACATCGCTCTAATCTGGTTTTGTGACTACGTTGTTGATTTAGATGTCAAGACGCATCTCGACGAGGGCTACAAAACTGACAAAAAAAAATTGATAAAACTTTTTAAAAATCGAATAAAATGTGAAAAACCGGTCGTTTTTCGCCCTAGAGATATGACTTTCGGCTACATTTATAAAATTATTGTAGGTGCGTATTACTGATGGGTTATTCAGAAGTTGTGCCTTTGTGACGCAGAGAGCGCGTGAACGCGGTAGTCACGGTGAATAAATGTTTTGGAGCATGATTATGCTTTTGAACGAAGTAATTCTTTGTGAATAAATGAATATGTAGTATGTATGTAACTAATAGATAAAGTTATTTAAAAATTTTAAAATTGCGACTTGAGTTCATTGTGTCAAACACGTGGCGCTAAAAATATTGTTTATTCAACGCGTGTACAACGATTGTGCCTTAGCTCGTAAAAATTTGTAAAAAATTTATAGTTAGTACTTTGTAATTTTTATAGTAAATAAATATAATTAATATGTTGAAAAATTCAATTCAGTTCATTTGGTAGATTCACTTTCAATGTACCCGAAGGACGCGGCAGACACGAGATCTGTGATTTTTTTTTAAATTGGTGTTGCCGTTTTACATAGTTTATACTTTACATCTTCTGCCAGTAGTTTAATTTTAAGACTTTTTACCTTTTATTATCTCCTGAAGAAAATATTTTTTAAACGAAACACAAAATGTGTTTAACACAAAATTTATTTCTTGATTTGTATCGATACATCTCTGTTAATGATTTCTCCATACAAATTTGAACCATTTTAGGGGGTTAATTTTCGAAAATCCTTCAGCGGTTTGAGCTATGCGTTGATAGTTCAATCAGTCAGTCAGTCACATTTTCTTTTTATATGTATTATAGATTCTACTAAGATAAATCCCGAGGTGGTATCGTACAATTTCCACAGCGTGAAAGATAGAGTTCGAAAAATTCATGTACTTATAAGTAAATAAATCAAGTATGTCAATTTTGACTTAAAATTTCCATTGATATTACAGTAACTTAGTATCGCCGAACTAATCTGAGAGCTAGGGGGTTGTTAATGGATCTCTCAATGGCTTCTAGAAAACCCTTCGAATTTGGGCTTATTGGTTCATTTGACGAGTCCAATAAGTTAGGCTTGGGTTTGAGTCTGATTAAGTTACCGACAAAATCGTGTTTTACTGTCGGCATAAGTGTCGGCATACAAACTGAAAATTATTTAAAAGAAGAAGAAGATAATATTTTTGTCATCTCTTTCTAACCAATTTCTCCTTTTTGTGATCATGCAATTTGTAAAGTTTGGAAGATTTCGTATCATAAGTTTGGAAGATTTCGTATTATAAGTTAGTTATGAAAATAATTTAATTTTTAATTTACATATAAGTAAATAAAAATTTTACATACATTTTATTTTCATGTTACAATTCGCTTAAATCGTGTCTATGGCATTGAAATTGGTTTTTATAATTAAAGTTTTAGGTATTATTTTATTGCCTAACTTAATATTTTTAAAGTTGAAAATGTAAAGTGGCATATTATTCATTTTATCAACAAAAGCACAAAGCAATTTTTACGATATAATAAGAAGACAAATATAATTGCAATTAAAACTAAAATTTATTGTTTAATTTTATTTATTTAGTAATTTTAATTTACTCTCTGATAATACAAATACGAGATTTAAACCTTAGGCTGTTAATATAACTTTTAATTATGAGTCATTTTATGCGACAGCGTCTAATCTCAGATGTGAAGCTGGGGCAAGTGATTAGAAATGCGCCACTGTGACCTCTTTTTAGGGAAATTCTTGAGTAGATGCTTATGCGGCTGGTTGACTGTATACGTCTGCTCGTTCCGGCGTCAAAAGTACGCCGAATCGATCTAAGTCACCGTCAATCAAAATTAAGTAATTTTATATATTTAAACGAGCAATTCTTGTATATTTATATCTTTATTTCTTTATCTATTTATACCAGCAATCTCGGAAACGGCTCTCACGATTTCGCTGAAATTTGGTATATAGGGCCTTTTGGGGGCGAAAAATTGATCTAGATTAGTGTCTGTCTGGGAAAACGCGTGTTTTCGAGTTTTCATGTGGTTTTCTTTTGCATTATTCTACGCAGAATATGGTCGATAATTTCTTACACTCGGATGTAAGCATCGTGGTCAAGCGGTCAAGGCGCAAGTTAGACAACACATAAGCCCGGGATCGAGTCCTGGTCGGAATACAAAATCTTTACTTTTGTTTTTTTTGTATTTATTCAAGTTTTTAGTTTTTTTTTATCTAAAAAATACGATATAACAAAAAAGAACTCCGAGCGAAGCTCGGTCGCTCAGGTACTAAACTTATTCTAACAAACTTAATAAATTAAATATCAAAAATATATGAATATACCTAATACAATAAAATCTTTCTTTTTCGTATATTTTAGCGGCTTATTTTATTTTTTTATTCTAACATCAAGGAAAACAAAAATAAAGTCTTCAGTTCACTTTTAGTTCAACTTATTCTAATGCTAATGTTATAACAGTTATAAATTACTTTTTGAATACCATTTTGTTCTTTATCGAAACATGTTTAAAGTTTGCATAGTTTTGATTGTTCTATGACATATTGGTGTATTAGTTATAGTACCTGGGCGACCGAGCTTCGCTCGGAGTTCTTGAAAGATTGTATATTTTACATTAAGTGACTAAGTGTTACTGAGAAAGTTGTATAGATGTCGCCATAAGAACAATTTTCTTTTTAATTTGGCTTAAAAATAATTTTACATTAAGTGACTAAGTGTTACTGAGACAGTTGTATAGATGTCGCGATAAGAATAATTTTCTTTTTAATTTGGCTTAAAAATAATTTTACATTGAGTGACTAAGTGTTACTGAGACAGTTGTATTGATGTCGCGATTAAATTTTTCGTAGAATAATGCATAAGAAAAACGTATAAAAACTCGAAAACACGCGTTTTCCCAGACATGTGACTAATCTAGATCAATTTTTCGTCCCCGAAAGCCCCCATATACCAAATTTCAGCAAAATCGTTAGAGCCGTTTCCGAGATCGCCGGTATAAATAAATAAATAAATAAATAAAGATATAAATATACAAGAATTGCTCATTTAAATATATAAAATAAAATAATAAATATTCTTAGAAATACGCGCGAGCGGGCAAGCTGTAGACCTGTCAAAGTTTTCTACGCTTACAATATGGATCTTTTAAAGTTGAATGAACGAGTTTCTTAAAGATTTTTTTATTAGAGATTTTCTTTTTTATAGTTGTTTTTGTTATGTTAATGCTTTCAGTAAGATGGTATAATAATTTGTTAATTTTCAACAATATAAAAAAGATTTCTCCATGATATAAAAATGACACTATATTCACCTCTAATCGAATGACTTCTAATTTTGCAGTACAGTTCTAATAGTACACACCTACAACGAACATACTTTTGATACCTCATAAAAGCTTAATAAAAGTTCAACGGTTGATTAGAAATGCGCCACCGTGACCTCTTTCTTAAGAACTTCTTAAGTTGCTGCTTATGCAAGCGGTACGACGTAATATCCGATCTCAGGCCGGTATCAAGGGCTCTCAAGCTCTGAACTACTCCCACGTCAACGTCACATTGTGTCCCGAAATTGCCAATATTTGATATAACGACAAACATTAAATAACGCAATTTTTAATATACAAATCAGGTTTATAAATGCTAATTTAAAAAAATCTTTTTAAAAGAAATACTTCTACTCTATGTATTAAAATTCAAAATGTTTTATAGTTTCAAATAATTTGTATGGCTTTGCAAGCATTATTGTTTATATTTAGTGATGCAATATTGATTTAGAAGTCGGAAATTAGCTCTTAAGTACACAACTAATACGACGTAACATTATACAGTCTTGGTATTGAGACCACTCAAGATCTAAACTAACTACACACGTCAATACCATATACACGAAAATTAAATATTGAACTATAAATATTGAATAATAATATTCTAATGATCGAAAGTAACAAAATTTTCTATGACTATTCTATATCTCATGAAAATATTTAAGCAGCAGTAGTTAAAATATTAATAAAACTCAAATAGAAGCGATCATAAAAAGTATGCAAATAAGTGCCGACGCTCTTGAGGCCGGAGATAAAAGCAGAATGCTGTATGCAAGTTTTTGTTCATTTGTAACTCAATTAAGCTCTAACACCTGAACGAGTTTGAATGAAACATTACATGTGGATGGTTCTGTAGTGGTTCCTTTTGTTTTTGAATGTAGATTCAAATGCACGGGCAGTTTTATCTCTTTCGAATATATGTTTGTAGCATTGGTACTATTTGTATATTGGTAGTATTTGCGTATTTAATATTGTGAATAAAACTAACATGAAAAAATAGTAAATAAGTGCTAGTTTATAACAAATATTAGTCATACCTAATATTTATTTATCTATAAATATTTCACACTATGTATTTTAGAATTTAGTTTCTATCAAATTTTATAGTCATAGTATAAATTAAAAAAAAATAGTCCTTCTGACCGATTCCGGCCACGGCGGCCAATCTCATTGAGACTAGCCAACTGCGCAGGAGATATTATAGTGCACGAGTGTACCCGCGGACACAAGTACACTCTCTATTCCTGTCACTCTCATACTTCGGTGGGACAACTACTCGACACGACCGGTGAGAGTTACGGCGCAGGACCGACGGCTTTACGTGCTCTCCGAGCCAAGGGGGTGAAACACCGCCAACTTCCCAACTCCGGGCAGTTACTGAGGCTTACTATACAGAAAGACTCAATAACTAAACTTGGCCCGACCCGGGACTCGAACCCAGGACCTCCGAGTGTGCAACCGTACATGCTAGCCACTACATCACCGAGGCTGCTTATAAAAGAGCAGAGTATAAAATATATACATACATATGTATATGTTTATGTCATACTAGTGACCCGCCTTTACATCACTCAGACTTTCACTTGACAATTTTTCACTTCAAAATACACATTTTCTGTTAAGTACCTATAAAATATAACAAGCTGTCAGCGGATTCCTAGCGGCTTGGTCAAGTTGCTTTTTAATATTACGTCCGGAAAACATTATTTCTCATAGAAATTTTGACCTGAAGGATTGATATTTTCATTTTAATAGAAATTGCGAATCAATCATTCTTAATAGCTGTTATCACGAGAATTATAACAATAAGCTGTCACAATGATGGCGCACTAGGCCCGGTGGTTATGCTTAGACAATAACCAATTGTCAGCACAAAAAAGTAAATATACAGATATGTAGTACTAGATTAATATTTTTAAATGGTGTTATTTAGCTAGCCCTGTTTGTTTGGGTCAAATTTAGTAATTGAAATTATACCCCTTTCCTGTTGACAGATTGATCTGATATTTGGTACACATCTTCAGTTCTGATGACAATATAAATGAATATATTCAGTATCATTTTGAATCCAAGATGACCGCCGCCACAAAATGGCACATTACATATTTTTTCACGACCCCCTCAATATGGGTATCAAATGAAAGGGCTTTACAACTAAAACACAGTTTAAAATAAAATAGTAAAAACTAAAAACTTAAAAATAAAATAGGTATTTTTTTTAAGTTAAACGGTACACTTATAGGAAGTTTCACATAACACATTACCATACACGTAAATGTAGTTTTATGCCTCAGTTCAGATTTATCGCAATCTCTTATAGCAACTTCAAAGTCCCTTCAATTCGCCAACGTTCTTCCTTTTCCAGGAATAATGCTTAGAACAGTTTTTGGTCAAAACATTTTTACCTGACAAATGCTATTAAAAAAAACACCAAGAGGTATATAAAATTGCTAGATTTATAAAAACTGCTATTAACTCAAAAAAAAAACACAACTTAAAATAAATTTAAATGTAATAATTGCGCATTTAGGTATTTTTTTTTCTTGAATTTTATATGAGATCACACAACAAAGTTTTGTAAAAACAAATTGTATTAAAATGAATAACAGCAAAGCGCTTTTAATACTTACATAGATGATTGTGATATATAAAACCAATTCCAGAATAGGTACTACTTAATGGTTGAATAGTTATTTTTCAATACAATTTATCCAAAATATACCTATTCAAAATGTTAAAGGAACTCCAGTAGCGTAAACAGACAGGTCAACCAATTATATTTTTATGATATTTAGGTTCTACTTATATCATTTTATAAATAAATTCGAATACGTACGAAATAAAAGAAAATGATGGAAAGTTACACCGAAAACATCATATCAAATTGAGTTAAATATTCTATGTTTGAGTAAAACGTGTGTTACAAACAGCGATAACGTGAATACATATGCATTTTTCATCATTCTAGCTTCAATCTAATTTTTGCGGTTTGTTTCAACTCTTTTTTTTTTTAAATCATATAGTAATATAAATGAACATTTGTCTACGAGTATCTGTAAAAGAATCAGAAATTATATTATTTACACTTTTCAATAAGGTTTCTCTTATCTAAATTTCTGATTATAGTCATGCGAAGGTGTTTTGTCTTTATCATTCAACCATGTAGCAATAATTTTTTTAACATAGATTGATCGAAGACTTCCTTCCTTGACTTAGTATGTTTGTTACATTTTCTCGCGTAATTACTCAATTGAAATTCTGAATAAAGATAGCTTAGGTCCTAGATAAACCATAGCGTGTGTAATGACAATGAACGCTTCACGTTAGCAGAACTGCGTATAACAATGTGTATGGTACACATTTATAAGGGTATGAATTAAGAATATTTAGGGCCTGAACGTATCTATGGCGGGTCACAGTTACTTATAATACTAAATTTTTGACATATTATAATGACGAAGGGATCTTTTAGCTATATATTCAAATTTTAAGAAATCTCATCCTAAGCAAACTGACACATAGATATATGTAAATTTTGATTTACATAGGTCGAAAACTAAAAAAACTTCGCGAGCGTGACAAGCAGATCGGTTGGATGGATACTATAGATAATATCATAAAAGTTCCTATGACACGACGCGACACTACTATTTTGTTGTTTACGTGTAAAAATTCTGAATCAATATATGTGAAAATAATTATACATGTATATAACAATAATTTACCAAAAAAAGTGTTTGTAGAGATTTTCTAAATATTTTTCGAATATTGCTATATTTTTGTGTATAAACTGGCTAACGGCACTAGCATCAAACGAATTGAATTTCAATTGCCAAATGTGAGCAACCGTGTTTGGTTCGCAAAGTTATGTAAAACGTAGCACCAGTCGTTTTACGTGTTTGTAAAATAAATGTAGGTATGTATACTTATTTCCTTTTTTTTAATTTTGGGAAATGCATTTACGCTTACCACCATACTGATGGTTATGTGGGACTCATCAGCTAGAAAAGCCAATACTACCCACTAAAATTCAACAAAACCTCTCCCGTCTTAATAGGCGTCGCAGGATCGCTTACGCACTCAACCATGATACCCCAATAGCAGGTCTGCCGAAACAGATCACAACAATCATGGGTTTCTCCCAACGGTCTATGTATATCTATTTCCTAGAACAACGTGCCTTTATATACAATCTAACAGTTTAGCTACACATTGTTGATACGTTTTAATGTTTTTACAAAAATTTAAGATTTCAGGGCTAAGAAAGTCAACAAATTCCTCCTTGTATTAAACTAATGATTCAACTTGACATATGGGATAAGTACTCTACCACTCAAAAATTACAACAAAGGAAAAAAGGGAAAGGAAGTCCAGGACGAAAGAACACCTGTCTCCGTTTCATTGGTCGTCCAATATCGTCGTATAGCGTAAGAAGTTAAGGAAAAATGCGCTCACGAGCTTTCTCACAATAATGAAACCAGTGCACACCTTTCATTATCCTCAGCTGACCCTTCCAAAGAGATGAGATGCTGAATAAGCGTCAAACGTGGCTGTTGAAAAGGTGGCATATTCAAACTAGGCTAATTTGAATATGTTACTATCTAGACTTTATTTAATATACCAATATTAACTTTTGCGCAATACCCTATGGTTATCAGTAATCCTTAGTGGTTCCCTGTTGACACTTTACATAAATCTCAATCTCTTAAGTGCCTCTACGTGCCTCCACGCAGTCCTTCCAAAATACCCAACTTTCACAAAGCCTGCAAAATCCGAAAAGATATAAATAATAATACTATTAAAGATGAATTGCCCAAATTTATTTATGGAAGGTACGTAAGGATAACAAAAATAGTGTGAAAGGCTATCAAACAATTGATCATACGAATACATGATTAAAAATACAACTTCACTCATAAAATATTTAACTTCCTATTATACTACAAACTATACACAATCACAGTTGTCAATCACCTATTATAGTCTAAAAAAGGAGAGTCGCTTCTTTATATCTCACGCGAAAAAACCCTTCCGCATATAAAGATGTTTATATACCAAAGGGTGTGTTACGTGTCAATATTCGATCTATTTAGGTCTGATTTTACTTGTTAAGGACGAAAACTTGAGTCGAGAAGATAAAATAGATAATAGTAAAATCATTCTTCCGTTTCAATTGTTTTTTTAATAGTAATATTTATACTATACTTAAACGACAAAAATAATCTATATAACTCTCATTTCGTCGAGTTCGTCCCTAAGCTTTAATGACTTACGAACGCATTAAAAAAAAACGTCCAAAGAAAAATCTTTTTTTTTTGCCAGGAACTTTCGCAGGTGTATACAGAACACCCACCAGAGCTTCATCACAACCGGATCAATGGTTTAAGAACGCATAGAGGACAAACATACGAACATTCATTTTTATTTATATAGAAGATAGACAGAAGATTAGTAACACACTCTTGCTTCGCTCGGGTACGTTTCTTTATAGTTTTTGATATACTATAATAACTCCCTTTACATTTAGTAAACTCAACAAAAGCATTTTCGCATGCTTCGCATTAACATTAAGACGCCATAGGTCCAAAGAAATTTTTCATGACTACTTCCACCCACTAAGTTACCCGCTGACAAATAAAGAGCCAAAATTTTAATTGTCAATGTTGAATGAAATTTTTGTATTCACCTTTTTTAATCTACTCTGACTACAGACTCAATGTAATTAAAATAGTTTTATAAAATATTTCGGTAGTTAACTAATTTGTCGTCAAATTTTATACAAAAATATTTTTAAAATTCATGCTTGGGCTATTTTAGGATTATTTTTGTGACAATTCACAAATTACACGCCACCAGAAATATAGCTTAATATAGAGTTAAGAAACTGAATTAAAATTATATCTTTTAATTGATTAAGTAATTGAGAAATAATCTTTAAAAATACCATACTAAGTACCTTTTAACCAATAAGGTTACTTCATACTAACTATATAAGTAGATAATTTTCCACGTTTAGAATTTATGATTAGCAACAACTGTTTTCATATGATTTGTAAAAAACATAAAAACATTACTTTTTAATATATTTATACCAATTTTAAACATTCATCGTTTTTTTCTTTACATCACTTTGCTGTAATGAAAACTAATACAAATACCAAGTTTATGTAAAACAAATATTTCCTACACTTCAAAAACCTTCGTAATTCATTCTGTTCTTAACAGATTGCGAAGAATACTTCAACATAAATAACTTTTTGTTGCCTTTTATCGTTCAATGAAAGCAATTTTACTTTATTTATCAATCAATCTACGCAGCTTTCGGGTATTTCATTTTGAAGATTGGTAGAGTCCCTTAAAATAAATATAATTTTTACTTAACATTTCAAAAAAAATATATAAGTTAAATACGATTTTTTTTTTGTGTTTTTTAAGTAATATTATAGTAACTAGTGTTCGAAAATCATTTGACCAACAGAGGAGAAAAAAGTACTGAACTGTCTTCGCCTATATATACTCGTATGTAGATTGTAGATTTATATTTCTGTAAGGTTTTTTCTTTTGGTCGTTTAGGAAAAAAGCAAAACTGGACATCACTGGTGTGTGGAATGAAAAGGACACTTGTAGCATGCTTGCGACTTTTTCCTCTCTGAAAATAATTAATTGTCCCTCCACTCGTATAATTTTCACATTTACGCGTCGCACAACTTACCCTTATACCGCATACTCATATGCATACAAATACTATATATCCTGTAAGCAGGAACCTGGCAACTTTTCATATGTTACTTCAGTGCTATAGAATTGCATAGGTGAAATCTATAATGATTATCGTTTCAATTTCTAGTATTCGTTTATTTCAATACAGATAGTTTACTATCTGTCTTTTTTAAAACGAAAATAACTGAAAACTTTAATATTTTCTATTAATTAGTAAATTTATTTTAAAATTTAAATAGGTACACTAGCGACTTACTATACGCCATACTAGTGACAATTAGCGTTTTTTTACCAACTAATACACTACAAAAAAAAATGTAGGAAAACAGTAACACAATGGATATAAAGTCTTAATTAAGTAGAAATCCAAAGTCTCTTTGTTGTTCCTAAATAAATAGTATTATATTGTCTGTATGTATAAAATATTCTATTTTATTTAGTTAACATTATTATACATAAATTGTATTTTATTTATCATATAATAAATATTTATTGCCATTTCAGCACACCTTGCATCAATACATCGCCCCACATCAGATCACTCATCACGCCTTATGACAATTCCATACATATATAATTAAAAAAATAAAAATGACTTAGCTTATAATTGTAACTAAGAGTGAGTTAGCCAGGCCATCTGTTATACAGGTGTTTTTATGTCTCACTATAAATATTATTTGTTAAGCTCATATTTTTGTATTAAATATTGATCATCTAGCCTTTTGTAATGAGAAAATGAATAAAGTATTATTATTATAAATATGTATTAATTACACTCGCTTCACTCGATGCGCCTATCACTGTGTACTTAAATGCATCCAAATCAGTCTAGTAGTTTTAGCATAAATAAGTACGAATATCAAACATACACACATATACACAAACTTTCGAAAAACAGTATCGTCGCAATTATTTCATTAACTTGATACGTATACTTAACGAGTAAATGTTTAAAAGTAAAGTTCTTTGAACTTAACGATGATGAAAAACGACAAAAGTTTGTCTTCATCTCTCTCTCTCTCTGACTTAGAAGTAGGTTTAGGTCTGTAGGTCAGCTCGACTATAGATTTGTCGCTCCGGGCACATTTCCAATCTGAGCGGCGATATAATCGCAATTTTATGGTATCTCAGAGACAGCCGTCCCTATGTGGACTAGGTTACCTAATTCTATTTATTCTGTCCGCCTACACTATTTAGCCTCGTAATACAATTTTCCGTAAAATTAAATATTTTCTGCAAACGATTGGAAATTAGGTAAAGACGTTTGATGTGCTATTCTATTTTGCTTGCGTTGAATTTATTTGCGGAATGTTAATAAAAAATGTGTCGCTAACCTTTCTATTTATATAGCTTTTGTTAATATAGCTGTAATTTAATTATATTTTCTATTAAAGTAAAGAATTAGCAATTAGAAATAGCAGTAGCGATTTTGATCTCTCTTTATAAAGATAACAATTTTAAAGCCATAACAATTGTAAGCACATAAAACTTGTCTGTGCGTTAACGAGACCAATGCAGTAATTGCCAATATCATGTGAGTAGATCACTCGTCAATATACTCTGGATGTCCAATGGTGACAGATTAATGATGACAATCAATCCATTTCTAAAAAAGCCTATATTTTGCTTTGAATTATCGTAACTGTCTATTGCAATTTGCAGCGGAGGCGTGTGTAGTTGCTAGAGCATGTAAACTATAAATTGTGAGATCGCTTTTCTCTCGAACTGTGGCCATACAAATATCCTTTTTGGTTTTGAATACATAAAAATATAATTTTGGATGTAGACTTTTCAATATAAACAGTACCTTAAAGAGGTTGGAACCTACAAGAACTATTTCTAAATATAGAGATATGAAAATAATAAATTCAAAAAGTAAAAGCAAAAGTAAAAGCAATATACGGCGTCGTAAACACAGTCGTCTTTATCTACATACGACTAGCAAAAACTAATCTATTAGATAAAAGAAAAAACAGAAACATATACAATTATATAGTAAATTTGTTCACCAGAAGTGTCTTAGCACTTTTGATAACACACTAGCTTGTATGGTACATATATAACCTAATACTTGTGTTCATGTTACAAACAGTTATTTTTACAATAACTGATCTCATATCGTTATATTTACTGTACAAAACACCATAGGATTGCCTTGGTAGAGTGTGTTATAATAAAAAATAATACTAACATTACGAAGTTAAACTTTATCGAATTGGCATCGGATTCTAAGCTTAAATGTATATGACCATAGAATAGAATGTATTGTAATGCTCCTAAATTGTACAGCGCGTAATAATTGAACAAAGTCTGTTCAGAGGGTAAAACGGCCCCAGTGAAGCACGATAAAATTCTTTTTTACTACTCATTTTGTATTAGATTGTCACCTACGAGTATATCTCTGTATATTACATAGAACACTTTAACTTTTAATATAAAGCTTAATAAGAATTTTACCTTACTACAAATTAGATTACATGTATGTACGTTGTGGTAAGTACGGATCATAAAATATTCCATTAATAATTAATATATCAACAGGTAGTGAACAATAAACTGATGAATGAGAAAAAGAAATGAAGGCTAATTCTCTCGTATTAGTTTCTTCTGTGTTAAGTTATATCGGCTTATTTTTATAGCAATAACCATACTAAAATTATCTGTTCTACTTTTACTATCATACGTACAAATAACACTTCTATCCATAAGAACATGTGTTAACGATTACTATTTATTATTTAATATTATGCTCATTTTTGTGGCATTGATTAAAATAAATTTGAAGATAGCAATGTATAAAAAGGTAATGAGGTATACAAAGAAAACTTAGGTGGGTTGTTGATAAAATGTGAGAGAGGACGGAGATCGTGTGTAAAGAAGTTTAAAAATGTATATTGTAACTATAGGCTTAATTTCACATCAATAAATGATTGTAAGGAACGTACAGTATCTGTCGTATTATTGGAGAACCATAATTCAACACATGTTAGCACTTTACTAAAAGTAACATTTCCGCATTCAGATAAAATATGGCTAGTACTTATATCTCATGTCGCTGGACGTAATCAAAGATAATAAGCCCTCATGTCCACTTGCTGAGCTTCATGCATTATACTCTATAAGCCACTATATATGTATAGCTAAGTGAGCTTCTAATCTTTTATTTTTAATGACATTTATATTTTTATGAAACAGAATAATACTATATACTAGCTACTCACACTGGCTTCGCTCGGTTTCGTCCTTAGGTGCGTTTTAAAGGTTAGATGGAATCGTTCTATTAGTTTGACTATATATTGGTATATAATATGAATATATACATAGGTATGATGAGTTTTATATGCCTTACTTCAGAATAATTGCCTGATTCCCCATACAAACTTTCATCCCCTTTTTCTCCCCCTTAAGGGACGATTTCCGGGATGAAAGTTATCCTATATATTCTTTCCAGGGTTTTACACTATTCTAAATATTATATTCCACTAAGAGTTTCATACCAAATTTTATCTAAATCGATTCCGCGGATTTTTAGTTTATACATTACAAACAAACATACAAAAACATTTTTTTTTCTCTATAATATAATATTAGTATAGATAAGCAAATACATGTTTCAGTTATATTTTATAGTTAAGATGGGAATATTTGGTTTAAGTTAAGTTCAATTAATTTTTCGCATTTTACATGTAGTTTTTCTATGTACTACAGAAAAAAACACTGAAAATCTCATCTTTTTTATAACTTACAATGATGACTAAATATATTTAATAACTTAAAAAATCTGTGTGGATGTGATCTCTGTGGATTTGAAAAGTCCTTTCAAATGCACCCCTAGGGTACCTGGAACTTCTAGTTCTCCTTAAGTTCCGCTTTGATTTAATAGTGTCTACATCAGTACATTAGTCATTATTTTCAACATTTCAACAATATATAATCTATATTTTCAAGTTTCAAGGTATTTTTACAAATTGAATAGAATGCATAAGTTATATTACCCTAATATTTAACTAAGAAACATATACGTATGGATATATTTCACTTTTATTTGAATGTGGTAATCTTAACTATATAATAATATTAGTTTTATTAATATCAGTAATAATGTTATAAGTGGCTTTAAATTAATCAGTAAGTAAACCTTTGGCTAGCAAATCTCTTAAGTGATTAGCAGTATATTATAGTGATTGACATCGATACAATTCTATTAAGTGTATTCGATGAAGGCTTGAAACCCCAAGGCTATAAAGACGTAACTGCCACAAGTTGCAACTTGAGTGTTATTTCAAAATGAAGCCACTGTCATGCTTATCTCTTTAATCATCCTCTCGTTAAATATTTTTAGTATATGTATATTAAAATAAATTGTTAAAGCATACTTAATTTTTTTATGAATTAAATTTACTTACGAGTATCTACACAAAACTATTTCCAAATTTATTTATTGATAACAACTAAAGCAAAAAAAGTAAATCTATTGACAAACAGAGAAAAAGCTTCTGAATTGTTTTGTTTTTGCCTATTTATATATAGATTAAACACAAATACTTAACATGTTTTAGTATATACATTTAAATAAATTAATAATATAATAAATCTGCGCTTTTAACATACTACTGCACGAACCTCCCATTCACAGAAGAAAAAAAATTAGGCCGTAGTCCATCACGACAGCCAAATGTGGTTTAGCGGTCTTAACATGTCAAGAATGAAATGTTTTTCTATTCCAAAGGCATTTATCACTTACTAGCGACTCACCCTCGCTTCGCTCGGGTTCATGCCTAGGTTAATTTCCCATACAAACTTTCATCCCCATCTTCACCTCTTTAAGGGATGATTTCCGGGATAAAAAGTATCCTTTGTCCTTCCCAGGGTCTCAAACTATCTTCTTACCAAATTTCATCTAAATCGGTTCAGCAGAGTCAAAGATTACTCTCTAAAACATCACAACATCACAAACTCACAAACTTTACCTCTTTATAATATTAGTATAGATTACGTTGAAAATAATTCATACATAAAAATCTGCACTACAGATATGCAAGACCTGGGATTTGAACCCGCTTCATTTATTCTCCCAAGAAGCTTTGTTATCATTAGGCTTATTTGTTGTTATCAACACCGAAATTAAAAATAGTTATATTTCATTCTTCAATAAAAAATGAAGGTAATAAAGAATTAAAAATGGACGTCATAATTAAAGAAATAAAGTCGAAGGTTTTACAGAGTAAGCAAGGCTTAACTAATAATCTCGACGAGGAATTCGTACGAATTTAAAAGAGTCTTCATTTAATAACGATGTCACCAAAAAACAGGCATGATAAAAGTATGCCTAGTAATAGAAACTGCGGGTAAAAAGATAGGTTAGAACGATAGCACTTTGAACGTGATGAAAATAAATTCACACATTTCTCTAACAAAGTACAAGTTGATTACTTATGTTTTGCATTAGTAATTTAATTTTAAAATTAAAATCCTCAATGTATTTTTATTAGTTAGTAAAATAATAACTGCTATTATATTACAATGTAATATTTATAATATCTATGTATTTAAACTTATGGATGGATGTTTGTTACTCAATCACGCCAGAACGGCAGAACGGATGTGGATGAAATTTGGCACAGAGATAGATTATAATCAGGAATACCTCATAGGTTTTTATCCTGGAAAAATATACGGTTTTCGTGGGATAGATTTGGTTTTGGTTTTACACTAGGGACGAGCTCGAGCGAAGCATGGGTGAGTTCCTAGTCGGTTATAAATGATTGTGAAGCGTCAAATTCGTAAATAGGAACAATTTCTATATGAACTAACTATAAACAGTCTGTTCTATTATAAAATATTGAGTTGCATAAATATGGAGTAATGCAACTTTAAATATGAGTGTCCTGTAGTACAACTATACCCACCGGGCTACGAACGCACCGGCTGTGCGATTTAGTAATGCCTTTAGGGGGCTGTTAGTGTCGCCACGGTTCTGTAGTGTGTCTCCAATGTTTGAAGCTCCTGTGATAGTTTAACTGAAATGTTGCATAAAAAAAGGCATTTTATAAGCAGAATTCGAATATAATAAAACATAGCAATAATAAAGTCATCCTAAAGACAATCGTATCGCAGCATCAGCATCCAATAACGTGACATGGTTACAGGCGACAAAATCTATACAATATACATATAATAAAACAGTAACTTAGCAAAATCGATGTTTGCGCTTCACGCAAAAAGTACTGATCTGATTTGAACTAAATTTTATGTAGTGATAACTAATTACTCAGATCAACATTTACCTTTTATTATAGGAAAATTTTTCATTCCCACGGGGAAATAAATTTTAGGTCTTAATAAGGTTTTACAGATAAATCTGCAAGAGTATAAGTCTTTCTTCTAGAGTACACTCGCAATATCTATTCAAATCTATTTAAAATGTACCTAGGGACGCACCCAAGCAAAGCGAGGGTAAGACATTAGACTTTAATATAATGAAGGTATAATAAGATATTTAGGTATTTATAATTGTGACTAATAAAATAAGGATCTGTTTTTTCTCAAAAGAACTATATTGTTTTTATAAGTTTTGCTCTTTGTAAATATTTCAGCTACAAAAAAGGAAGAGGCACTCAATTCGAGTGTGTTTTTTCGCGTGTTATTACGCGATTTCTTCAGTATATAAATATGAAGCTTTTTTTAAATTCAGAATAGGTTATTCCTCAACAGCTGTTTTAATTTGAAAAAGTAATGATTACGATTGTAGTTCAACATTAAGAAATCAATTACATCGCTGATTGGAGCTTTATTTCGTCGGAAAGTTTTTGCTTACTTAAGATCGGATTATCGACCTAAATAACCGGGTGCGGCGCCACGAAATGAGATGTATTGCGTGCAAAATAAATATGAGCATGGCCTACAGTAAGACCGATTCTTTCTAATTATACAGGACGAGCAGATTTATACGACAGGAAATCCAATTATGCTTTTGTACGTTGAATGTATACTTTACGTTACCAATATGAAGCTTTATTTACTGAGGACAGTATGAAAAAAATTGCTTTTAAAAAAATACAAATTAAATTTCTTTAGAATCATCAGATATAATGTATAACCAAAAAATCCATAATATTAAAAGTTCCACTTTATTTAAAAATATATTCATACCACACATTTAAGCAATAAAATACAATTTTTTTCCTTACTTTCACGTTGTTTTGTTTCGTGGAATAGAAAAACAGAACATGTTAACCTCACTCAGTTTTTTGCTTTCTGCCGACGTAACAATTCAAGATGGCAGCTCTCAACGCCGAGCTTTTTCCAAACCATTATTGTCTGTACAAATGTTTTCCCATGCGAGGTTTAACTTGCGCTTTAGTCATGGAAGCCAATTCCAGTAAGGCACAAACTCAACGTAAATTTAAAAGTCCTAATCTTTGGGGATATGCGTTAGTGGTTTTATCTATCTACCCCAGTTCCATGAGTCCTACCAACATTTCTACTACTAATATTTTACTCGAGTAATTTCCAGTTTTTTTTTATGAAATGGATATCGATATTATTTAAATTAAATTTCATTATTGTGTTGCTCGTGTGAGAGTTGCTGTCTGCTTGGAACGTAACAGAGAAAAATCTATAAAAACTTTAAAAACCATTCTTAGATAAGGAATATATGAACATATATTATTTTAGTTGTAAACAAATAACAAAGCTTATAAGGCAAGATACATACATGGATATATAAAAACATTTATCTATCAATTGCTGAATATTAAAAAATTAAGTTATTTATCAACAATCACACAATTTTCAATATTATTCCGAAGATCAAGCTGTCATGTTCCTGCCATGTGTCACGGTGTCTGGTCGGATTTACTGGTGGTATAAATTAACTTAGGAAACTTCCTAGAGGTCGAATTCTGAAATGACTGCGCAGTTATTGCCAGGAATTGGAAGGAATTTAAATAAGGTATCAGAATTTTCTTATTTACTACTTTAGATATATGTAGATAAAGTCGATGATAGTTTTAGAGTAAATAAAATATATTTACAATATGACAAATCGATTTCTTTAAGTAAATGCGAAGTAAATAGAGCGAGTGTTTTTATTTTAATACTGTTCAAATATTATTTATTTTTAATATTAATTATTCAGCAAATACAGAAAACGTTATGTTATGGTCGTAGGCACATAACTATTTGAGATCAGCAGATCGCGGTATAACCAGTGTTATTTAACAACAATGCAGTTGGTTACGGAGACTATGGTCGCAATCCCTAGTGTGTTGACTAGTGCATAGATGGATTTATAATTTCTGCTCGACTCTTTTTCATCATATTTCACAATTTAATTATCTATACTAATATTATAAAAAGGTAATGTTTGTGAGTTTGTGAAATTGTTGGACGTAATGTCTGAAACTACTGAACCGATTTAGATGAAATTCAGTAAAAAGATAGCTTGAGACCCTGGGAAGAACATAGGAACCCTTGAGCGGGTGAAAATGGGGATGAAAGTTTGTATGGGGAATCAATCTAGGGACGAACCTGAGCGAAGCGAGGGCGAGTCGCTAGTGTATAATATAACGGTCGATAATCTTATTTGTATGTGTATATGTTGAGTGTTTATGTTTGTTACTTATTTATGTTAAAATGGCTGGTCTGATTTGGATAAAATTTAATGTACATTATGATCTAAAAAATCACATAGGCCACCTGTTTGGCACCTAAGGGCGCACCCGGGCGAAGCGTTAAGGGTATTGAAATATATTTATAAATTGAATAATATTTATTTATTTAGCAGAAATACCTACATATATACTATATTAACATACATACTATATTAACTCACTACGTTAGTGACACCTACCTTCATAATTAACTACAGGGTCAACTTAGTTAATGTTACTCACAACTATTTTACCTCACATTCTTCTTTTTTTACCGCATCATTAAAACAAAGTGTAGTAATATAATAAATTAACAGCCATAGTTTTTTATTTGTTATAAAAATGAAACAGTAAAAACAAGAAATATTTATGTACAATGTACATGTATTTGGGCTTAAGTTTGCTTGCTTTCATTTGGTAATATATATATATATATATATATATATATATATATATATATATATATATATATATATATATATATATATATATATAATTGCACATACTATGTAAGTTGCATAATACTATAATACTATGTAAGTATGGAATAAAATAAAAAGCCATGGATACTTTGTATTATCCACATGCAGAAGGATTATCAGCATTTAATTAAAGAAAACAACATCTTTACTTTTAAAGCATACTTACATAATATTTACATAATATCAAATAGCGTTCACCTGCGGTTCCGTACACGTTCAACTATGTACTTGCATCTTTATAAATTATAGCCTATTAACATCTCACCCTCGTTTCGCTCGGATTTGCCCCTAGTGAAAAACAAAAACAAATCTATCCCACGTGAACAGTACATTTTTCCGGGATAAAAACCTGTGCTATTCCAAACTATAATCTATTTCTGTGCCAAATTTCATTCAGATCCATTCAGCCGTTCTGGCGTGATTGAGTAATAAACATCCATCCAAACTTTCACATATTTATAATATTAATGGGATGTACCTATTACTCTGATGCAAAAGTATCTCAGTCCATCTGAAACGTTTCACGCTTAAGCCGCTGAACCAATTTTGATGAAGTTTGTTATAGAGAGGGGGTGGGACCTTGGAGAAGGACATAAGATTCATTTTGTTGCCAAAATGAAATTTCAAATTGGTGAAATAGGGGTTGAAATTTTGTATTAGGAACAAATCATTTCTAAAGCTAAGGACAAAAAAATCATGATAGATAGGTAAGTAATAAATGATAGTTCGGCGTTTATGATCTATCGAGGTAAAATAGGGGAGGATTTTAAGTTTTTTTGAAGTAGCTACAGACCTACTTTTCATACCATATCAAACGTCAAAACGTACTACGGATGAACCCGAGCGAACGAGGGTGAGTCGCTAGTATTCATATATTTTTTTATCAAAATCTGTTCAGTAGTTTTGCGTAAAAGAGTAACAAACTTACATTCATACATACTGATACACTTTTGTGCTTATAATATTAATAGGATTTACGTATCCTATAGTATAAGTAAAATTACGTTTAACTTAAATTTTAAAAAAAGAAGATAATATTTTTATAAAATGTTTACGCATATTTCGTTATACATTTCTAAATTAAATAATGTAAAAGTAATAAGAGTTAGAAGCGATTTTTTTATTTGCCATCTAACAATTTTGCCTACGCGTTAATGTTTAATGTCACTTGAACGTACTTACTCGATATTCAGAAGCATGTCAAATATGTGAACAGCAATCTAAACTTTATTTCAATTACGTAATGAACAATGTTACCATTAAAATGGGTCAAAATGGGAAAACACGAAGTTAACGACCAGCCCGTGCTTCACTCAAGCCTAATTACCATCCGCACAATGTTTAGTATTTTTTGATATATCCCATCAATACTAGACTGGTACTTGAAATACTTAGATATAAGTAGCCCGTCATTCTCTTAGATAAAAGTAAACTGTATCTTTCTGCAAAAATCATGATTTGTTACTCCGTTATTATGTTACAGAAAGACAAACCAACAAAAAGGTTGATGAAGGAGTGTTTCACATCCCGGGGGAGAGCTGACTCCTACCGGGCGCGTCCCCAGGTGGCGGATAGGGGAACGCCACCCGCTTGGACCCAGCGGGTGGTACCGGAGAAATTCGGTGGAGAAATTCGGCGCGGACCAACAGCAGGGGGAGGGGTGCCTCTGGCCGTGGGCCGTCGAACGCGGTTGAGGCACCCCGCACGGGGCCGCTCTCCGTTGAGGCTTCGGCTTCCGGAGTTGCGGCCACCAGTGTGGGGGGAGCTCACTTAGGTGGGCAGACGGGTGTCCACTACGGTGGACCAGATAGGGCCTCTCGTTAGTGGCTGCATCTGACGGCGTTGCGGCCACTGACGGGGGGGTGGTGGTGGGTGCCCTGACCGTGGGCCGTCGAACGCGGTTGGGGTGCCATGAGGATGGGGCCGCTTGCGGCGATTGGGGGTGTGGACCCACTTCGGTGGGTGGTATGGGTGCCACATTTTGTGGTGGATTTGGGGCCTCTCTCTCGTCGTAGCTGCATCTGACGGTGTTGCGGCCACTGGTTGTGGGGTTGCTTGGCCGATCCTGCGATCGGACGGGAGGGGGGCGGACGCGGTGGGGCTGCAGGGGAAGCCGCTCTCCCTGTCCTCTGCAGCCGAGGTAGTGTTGCCCACTTCGGTGGGCGGTGAGGTTTGGTGGGGCTGCTCCGGGTACTTCTCTGTTTAGCAGAGTGGACTTTGGAGCAGCCTCATTGGTTTGGTGTCCGCCAAACCAATGGAAGGTGCCAGAGGGCGGTCGGCTAGGGGAGGCCGGCCGTCCACTGTTCTGGCGGGAGGAGGCCGTCAGGGGTGGTCGAACATCTCAGTCCCTGACATGGAGACGGGCCTTAGCAGGCGCTCGCTGTCGGGGTCGCGGAAGAGTCTTTTTGGTACGCTTTGGTAACTTTTCTTCTTGTGTTAGTCTAACGATAAATACTACACTTATCTTTAAACTCTTACTTTAAGATATAGTCATTGTATAATTATAATTATATAACAAAGTTACACTCATTGACAATTGACTTCCCAGAATGCGTTCCTTATTAGCAACACTATCGAATGGTGTAATTATACAGTATGTGTTTTTTTTCAAAATCAACAGGTTCGATTCCTGGCTAGGAAAATTGATTTTTCAAAAATCCAATGATGCAGTTTTAGTTTTCATGAAAATCGGGCCTGGGACTCCTTTGAGTACTTTTCGCTATTCCTCATAGTTTAGGATTTAGCCATGCACGCCCACTTGAAAAATTCAACCTGTATACATCAATATATAGGATATATGTTTTAAAAAAAAAACATTTTAAGCACATTTAACTTGTGTATATTTTATAATATAATAAAATATTAATTAGCATATCCCATGTAACTATTTTTCATTTAAAATGGTTAAGTCGGGGTACACTGGTACCCGCGGCCCCGGCCTTATGGCGACGAGGAGAACATTGGTCAGGTTTTTAGTGGGTAGGGTGCCGCACATCGCGGCAGGAGTCCCACATAACCCGACTCGCTTCCCCATTGGCGAGCGGGTACCCGTAACAGGGGTTTTCCTGACGTTAAAAAAAAAAAAAAAGGAGTGTTTCACATCTATTTTCAACCAGCAACATACCCTCTTCGCTCGACTACGTCCCTAAGCTTGAATGGCTTAGGAATGCATAAAAGACAAACTTCCAAAGATTTTTTTATGCCAGGAATCTTCACAGGCGTATACAGCATAGCCAGCGTTTCATCAAAATCGGATCAGATTTAGGAAAGCGTAGAGGACAAACATACGAATCTTAATTTTCATTTAATGGATATTATACAGTATTTTAAGACAACATATATTGTAATAAAAAGTCTAAAGTTTATGATCTTTCATCATATTATCACTTAAAGAAATGTGTAAGTTGTTTTTTTTTTCCTTAGAAAAGGTTTCTCAATTTTCATTTTTAATGTATCCATTTTAGTTTAATACTTATGTTAAACGCTTTCACTACGATTTATTATATATGTACTTAACGATCGATATAAATAGCTTAGTTGCAATTACTTTACGAAGATTGAGATTTTATGTTTGAAAGAAAACAGTATTTTTCCTCAGTCTGCAAATGGAGCTCATTTCTCGAAACACTCCAATTAAACTTGTAAGTACGCGTTATCACCGACAATGTTCTTAACAAGGATCTCATTTTAAGCCCGCAACTAAGTTCACCAACGATTATAGAGCTATCTTCTCAAATAATGTCTACAAACAAAGTAGTAAGAAAACAAATTCAATAAAATAATCAAAAATATAATACTTTCGCTAGCTTATGCTAACATCTGAGAGATATAAAAAAATCTTACATAATCATATAGTATATGTATAGTAAGGAATTCACGAGAGCCAGTACGCAAATGATTTTAAGTATTCATAAAATGCTATACAATGTTAACACTCAATTTACAACTTACAACATATTCATATAATGGGGACTTTCTGTTTCACTTACTATGATAGAAAGGAAAAATTCAGCGTTCACATATCATGCGGCGTACGTGCCAGTTTTTTTTAAATATCTTCTTTATTGAAATAAAGCACTTAAAAATCTTAACGATAAAATATAAAATTCTTTGCTTCATCATTTCCAACGAAATGTCAAGTTTCCATTTATTCCACTTCTCCTTAAAACGTTAAAGGGCACTTGTCAAAAATTATTTTTTCTCAGAATATTCTTATTCATTAAAATGTTGAGTTATTTTATTCTATTTTAAAAATTTCTAGCTTAGGATTTCGAGCTTTCAATATTTTAGATACTTTCATTACCTATTCTCAATGAAAATACATGCATTATCAGTTATATTTTTGAGCAATATCCAATCGCATTTATTCTTTACAGCACAGCAGTAAATTAAATTCAATCTATACGAAATGAATTCAATCTACGTAGTCAAGTGGAAAAGTAAGATAAGGAGCAACGACGGTGTACTCTTTATTCATGACCTCAATATAAATAAATGTCAAACTATTTGCGAGAAACTATTAACCATACTTTTATATTTTTTTTAATATATCATACTGTTGTTTATATAATCGTAACTATATTATAAGAGATTGAATGAGTGTGTTTGTTTGTGTGTGCATTTTCACGTTGTAATAACTAAGCAAATTAAGGTGATATTCGAAATAAAAGTGTTTAATTTCCTGGATTGATACATAAACTACTCACCAAACACATTTATTGCTCGCGGCTCAGCAGAGTATTTCATAAGTACCGTCTTTATAATAATACTAGCTACTCACCCTCGCTTCGATTCGGGTTCGTTCCTAGACAAAAACAAATCTATCCCACGGGAACCTTACACTTTGCCGGGATAATATATAGCCTATAGTCTTTCTCAGTTAACGGGCTATCTAATGCAAAAACAGTTTTTCAAATCGAATTAGTAGTTCCTGAGATTAGCGCGTTCAACCAAACAAACTAACTTCAGCTTCAGCTTTATAATATTATTAGTATAGATTAGAAACATGTGATTATTTCACGATTAGATAAAAACAACTTAACATATGTAACTTAATCTTGGTCTTGATGTCTTAAAAAAATAAATACATTTTTTTTAAGAATTGCTTTAAAAAATATATTAAAATATTAACGTATTTGAATATTTTAGTACTAGTACCGGGGCGACCGAGCTTCGCTCGGAGTTCTTTTTTGTCATGTCGTATTTTTTAGATAAAAAAACTAAAAACTTGAATAAATCCAAAAAAAAAAAAAAAAATAAATAAAAGTAAACACTTTGTATCCGACCGGGATTCAAACCCGCACACCTGTTAATGTCAATCTTGTGCCTTAGCTGCTTGAAAACGATACTTAAACCAGAGCAAAGAAATAAGCGACCATATTTTACGTGGAATAATGAGAAAGAAAAGCGCATGAAAACTCGAAAACACGCGTTTTCCCAGACAAAACACTAATCTAATTTCAGCGAAATCGTTAGAGCTGTTTCCGAGATCGCCGGTGTAAATAAATGAATAAATAAATAAATATACAAGAATTGCTCGTTTAAATATATAAGATTAGTGTACTAAAATATTCAATGAATTCCCAAGTGTAAAAATTACAAAATTCACTGTATTAAGTTACTAAAGCTTATTTTATAAGATCATTTTTTTAACGTTCACTATAAATCCTAAATTTATTTTTTTATTCTAATACGTTTGTTCAGTAAAAGAGAAATTAAACCCGGTACATTTTGAAAAATAAATATTGTATTATATTGAAAATGCGTACGTAATACTTTAGGGAAATCCTCAACTTTCCAAGAATATAAGAAAATATAAGGAAAAAACCTTTACGCAAAATAGATTTCCTAAAGTTATAAAATAACAAAAATCCTTCACTTACTATTTAATCATAAATATAAAGAAAGTCTATTTATTTGTTGTTCGTCTTCGCATTTCCTCATTCACATGAAGCAACGAAATGATGTGATATATGTAGTTTGAAGATCGGATATATTGATTGAATTGAGAATGCCATGAGATAATATGTTTTCCCGAAACATTAAATTGCTCCTACGGGATAAAATGACTTTTTTTAACATTATTCCCGTACTATCTTTGCCTTTTTTCCTTCTGTTCGGCTAAATGAGAATCTTTCTAGGAATCTGGATGAATCACCATAGGTTGACTGGAAGAGATCTCAATTAGAGATGAGTCCATCTTTGCTTTCAATTTCTCCTAATATACTGTATTTTGTTTTTTTTTTTTTTTTGTGTGCAATAAAAAATATATAAAATTATAGTGATTGACATGTAAAGGAGTGATATAATTACGAGTATGTACCTAAAACCTCTGTCTTGTAGGTAGGCCATCTAGAATACTAGAAATACCTTTCACACCTTTTTCGAAAAATGTAAAATAATATATATTACTAATAGTAATTTTCATCCAAAATTATTTTAATGAGGCAAATAAATTGTTTACTTTATCGTGTTCAAATTTCACCAAATTTCAGCGTCCATATTGTGCATCGAAACCGAAATCGATACTAATAGATACATGCTAATTAAATATATTAGGCAAATGGCCTATTTATATCTAATTTTAATATTATTTAAATAGCCTATAACGTATACATTAAATTAAGAACAAGTGAATGATCTAGGACATTTTTATTACATAAGTAACCTTCAAAAAATGTGTGATGTTTAATAAATAAGAATAAAAATACCTACGTTAAATTATATTGTGAATATAATAGGATATTATTTCTTATTGTAAGTGAAGCCTAGGCAATAAAAATGCAAATTATAATGAAAAATACGTTTTTGGCGATTTTAACAATGACACCTATAATACATGCTGTCTGAAAAAATGATATACTATTCAAATGTCACTCGTAAATATGAAACATATGCGACTTTTTCCCGAGAGAAATAAATTATTCCACAATCTATATAATTTCTCATTTACCCGTCACATAGGTACTTATTCCATTTTGTATTTTAGCTTTTATAAAACCATTACAAAGTTAAGAGCGTTTAAAAGTTAAGAAAGTATTTGGTAAATTCAATTTTCTCCAGCTAAAGTCAGTTATCACACAATTAAATACAACGCTTTTAAATTGATGTTTAAATATAATACTATTTTATCGTCACTATGCAAATGCCTTAGCAAGAATGATGATATTCAAAGTAAATTTGCTAACTACAGAGTAAAATTGAATCAAAATAATTTCATGTAACATTTCATTTGATTTAGAACAATCAAAGTAGCCAATGGAGCGCTACAAAAGGCTATTTTGAGCGTATCTACCCCAAATTTTCACCAATGCTATAAATAAAATAATCGAGCAAATAGGTATTATGACAAATATTTTTTTATTATTATACTTTTATAATAATAAGATATGACATTTTATTAAAGAAAGTAAAAAGTTAAAACACTTATAATAATTCATAATGCAGCTAAGTATATAGTACAAATAACATATAAAAGAACGAAATTAGACTACAAGTCACTTGGTAAGATAAACAGTGTAATTAATCTGTTTTAATATACTTAAACATAAATAAGTCTTTAATAAATGTACTAATAAACAAATTTGATAAATTTTATTTGAATTTGGTTATATTATATGGTGATCTAAAAAGAAACTAGTCAGTAGCGCACAAACAATCATCAATTTAGACTCAAATCCAACGTATTATATGAAATACACTCACCACAAGAAATTAAATAAGCCCAAATTCCAAAGGTTAAATATTTACCATTAAAAAGTTTCACTACCTTCACCCTATATGTATGTGTGTGTGTGTGTATGTATATAATTAAAAACTGCAATAGAATTAATGAATTATTACGTCTCAATACCAATAATTCAATATTTTTGTCTTTTTTTTCTCGATCATCGGATGTTTCATGTTAAGGAAAATTATATTATATGGGAGTACCTCAGGGTCTACCTTAATAAAATACAATATAAATTACATATTATGTGGATAAGTAGAGTCGTCTCCGAGAAATTACTCAACATCAATTTTTTTTTTTTTTTGAAGTAAAAATTTTGGCCAGATCTGCGTTTGACTCACGCAGTGTAGGAAACACTCCGATTTTCAAGTAATCTCAGTCAGAAAACATGCATAGACTTAAATAACTTTAATTCGGAAAGTCGAAATAAAATGCTTGTTTAGTATCTTTATAGTTAGGCATCTATGGTCATACGAACGTAGTGTTTTATAAATTAGCTAAAATATTTTAGAGTTTCATAGAATAAGTCTTCCTTTCAGAAATATTGTGCCAGAAGTCTTCAAGTAAATTGACAGCGACATACAGACGCTGAAGCGAATAGAAAAATCAAGTAAAAGAATTCCGTTTCCACAATTTACCTACAGAACCATAAAATATATATGCGGAAGTTAATTATGTCAAACTGACTGGTTAATTAATCGATAAATAACCGTATTTTCTTTGAAAATTAAGCGTAATTAAAGCTTTTGAATATAATCCTGCAATTAGCTTTCGTCCTAAAGTGCATAGAAAACGAGGAGCTCATTTTATGCACTATAAATGAATATTTTGCGGTAAGTTGTTTATTTATATACTAAAATCTCGATCTTCTCGATTTTCTTCTTGATCTTCGATTCAATATAATAAAAAAACAAAACATAAAATTTAAATTTCCACTAAATATAAAGGATATAGATATATTCAGAATAAACTTCAACTTTCTTTATTCAGTATAAACTTTTTAAGATAATTTTAAAAATTATGGTAATCCTCAGTATTATCGCAATTGTTAAAAAGTTTTGAAAAAATCCAAATCTTAAGGTTTTCATTTACTTTACACTATGGTGTTATGGAGTTGTACAATTAAATCAATTCAATGAATGTCCAATTCGGACATAAATAAGAAGAAAGTATTGTAGAATAGTTAAGGAAATATATCTATATATATAATTTTTTTTTTTTTAAATTTCGCGGGGCACTACGTAATTTGATTATATACCATAAGAAAGTATTTCATTATTTTTTTTGAATTTTTTAAATGACATTTAGAGGTCGCTACCAAGGTTTGAATTTTAAATAAAAACTATGACTAAGGGTATTCACACAATCAAAAAGATAAGCTGTAAGACGTATAATTTAAGACGTATGCATGCGCACAAACCAATTTTTAACTTATTATGATGTTAGTGCGCACGCGTACATCTCAAATTGTACGTCTTATGGGTTATGTTTTCGATTGTTTGAACGGTCTAAATCTTGACGCGTCTGTACAGAAGAGAGGTCGAGAGAAGGAAGGGATAAGAAGCGATTGTTTATGCGAGTTTCACTTGCACGTAAAATGTGATATAAACACCTAAATGAAACATTAATGAAACCATCATTTAAGCTGTCCTTCAATGCTTTTTGTAAAAATTTTGACAGCTGGTAGCGACCTCTAAATCTTAACAAAAAAAAAAAAACAAAAAGAACTTATTCCATATTTAGAGGTATATAATCAAATGAGAAAGTGCCCCGGGGATAATTCAATAGTCGAAAAATAAGGACCACCCTAATATATATATATATATATATATATATATATATATATATATATATATATATATATATATATATATATATACTTTAATGCTATAGTGTTATCAATGAAAAATGATTACGGCCGATTTTTTATCACTGGGCGAATACTAGTAGTAAATAAACAGTCTACTTGTTCACTAGATAAGTTCCAGTTCCGGTTTCAATTTCGACCCAAACCAAATATTTGTTGGCCATTCACAGATGTCATATTTGTCCTAGTCTAGATATTAAGGTGAAAATGCGGCGTTGAAGCACTTCGCCTAAGTACCAAATCGTAAATGTGTCTAGTCTCTTAATATGTATCATCTATACTGTACAGTGTATATAGTATCAAACAATATCTATACATATAGTATCAAATAATATCTATATCTTCTTGACTTTCATATAAATATGCCATAAAACTAAGAAAAAACGTGATATTTATAAAATATATGAAGCCATTCAAAGATAAAATAATTAATGTTGCTATTTGCATAGAAAAACCTTGGCAAATAATATAAATTATAATCTCAATGTAGGACACCGGTAGTTTAATAACCGTAATGACATAAACTGTTCGTACACAATAAAATGCTTTGATTATTATTACTATCAGCGGACGCGGCCGCCTATATATAAAGTATTTATAAAATAGAACACGTTTTATTTATATTATACTATGCTATATAATTAGATCAATGTACATTCCTACTATTTATACTTTTCGTGGTTAACAATCGACCTTGACTTCACCTGTCTACATGGATTATATATATATACTAGCGACTCACCCTCGCTTCGCTCAGGTTCGTTCCTAGGCACGATTTGACGCTTAGTATGAAATCGTTTTTTTCTTTCAAAAAAATTTTTCTTGAATTTTTCCGATGCTTTAAAAGTTATTCTGCTATTCGGAGCGGAGACATATCGAACAAATCAAAAACCATGAATATTATCCAGCAGTTCTCGAGTTATAAGTGTTGTAACAAACCAGACTTTGTTTTATATACATATATAAAAATACATAAAGAGCATCTATATTTCATGTGTATAATTATAATGGCAAGACAAAACCTAGTAAGGTGATGGACTTAGAGGATAATAAAAACTAAATTTTTACAAAATTTAAAGTATAATATATACATATATATGTACATAAACTAAGAATTATATAATATATATATATATATATATATATATATATATATACTTTAATGCTTTAGTGTTATCAATGAAAAATGATTACGGCCGATTTTTTATCACTGGGCGAATACTAGTAGTAAATAAACAGTCTACTTGTTCACTAGATAAGTTCCAGTTCCGGTTTCAATTTCGACCCAAACCAAATATTTGTTGGCCATTCACAGATGTCATATTTGTCCTAGTCTAGATATTAAGGTGAAAATGCGGCGTTGAAGCACTTCGCCTAAGTACCAAATCGTAAATGTGTCTAGTCTCTTAATATGTATCATCTATACTGTACAGTGTATATAGTATCAAACAATATCTATACATATAGTATCAAATAATATCTATATCTTCTTGACTTTCATATAAATATGCCATAAAACTAAGAAAAAACGTGATATTTATAAAATATATGAAGCCATTCAAAGATAAAATAATTAATGTTGCTATTTGCATAGAAAAACCTTGGCAAATAATATAAATTATAATCTCAATGTAGGACACCGGTAGTTTAATAACCGTAATGACATAAACTGTTCGTACACAATAAAATGCTTTGATTATTATTACTATCAGCGGACGCGGCCGCCTATATATAAAGTATTTATAAAATAGAACACGTTTTATTTATATTATACTATGCTATATAATTAGATCAATGTACATTCCTACTATTTATACTTTTCGTGGTTAACAATCGACCTTGACTTCACCTGTCTACATGGATTATATATATATACTAGCGACTCACCCTCGCTTCGCTCAGGTTCGTTCCTAGGCACGATTTGACGCTTAGTATGAAATCGTTTTTTTCTTTCAAAAAAATTTTTCTTGAATTTTTCCGATGCTTTAAAAGTTATTCTGCTATTCGGAGCGGAGACATATCGAACAAATCAAAAACCATGAATATTATCCAGCAGTTCTCGAGTTATAAGTGTTGTAACAAACCAGACTTTGTTTTATATACATATATAAAAATACATAAAGAGCATCTATATTTCATGTGTATAATTATAATGGCAAGACAAAACCTAGTAAGGTGATGGACTTAGAGGATAATAAAAACTAAATTTTTACAAAATTTAAAGTATAATATATACATATATATGTACATAAACTAAGAATTGAAATTAAAAATGAAATTCTTGTTTCTCACTAAAACTATTGAAACTACACTGACACGTACGAGGCAGTAGTAACGCACTCGTTCGAGAAAACCCAGTGAAGCGGATTCAAATTCTGGGTCTCGAACCTATAATATTGTCATGTGCACCTCTAATATTTTCATGTACGAATCTTTTCCAATA
This sequence comes from Argynnis bischoffii washingtonia, assembly GCA_033884665.1. Taxonomy (NCBI): domain Eukaryota; kingdom Metazoa; phylum Arthropoda; class Insecta; order Lepidoptera; family Nymphalidae; genus Argynnis; species Argynnis bischoffii. The sequence continues at coordinate 7,466,862 of CM066624.1, read as the reverse complement.
TAATTACCAAATGTTTTACGATGAAGGGAAACATCGCGAGAAAATATCTGAGAGAACCTAACGAGTTTTCAAAAGCCCTCTCAAATCCTCCAATCTGCACTTGGCCAGCGTGGTGGACTATGGCCCGATCCCCCTCGCATTGAAGGCCTGTGCTCAGCAGTGGAATGTTAAAAAGTGTTAAATAATTAAGAAATCTTTAATATTCTATTAATAGTAGGTACCATTAACACCCCGAAATTATGGAATAATTAAATTAATTATAAAAATTTAAAACTTAAAATAACAGAAAGTTATATTTTTAAATAATATATGCCAATATGAAATTTTAATTAAATTTCAATTTGTTCAGTTAACTGCCTTCAATATATGCGAGCCGTTTAACACGAAGGTGATTAAAGTAGGAAACTGGAAAAAGCTGTAGGTACGCCTTTGCAAATTACTTTATGAAAAGATTTTTTATATTACACACATACACTTTTAGGATTATTCTTATTAAAAATTTGTAGAATATATTTTAAGCTTACTGTAGATTTAGTAAACGGCTATGCAAGCCATAACGCACAATGAGTAATGGTACATACAAATTTGTGTAAGGTAAAACGAATTTTAACCAAATAACATATCTAAAGATTGTAAGTTTGATTTCCGTTAGTGGTAATTATATATTTTAATTTTAACAGAAAACCATGAACATTAAACATTAAAACCTAACACAATTTTTATTATTCATGAAATATTACGGAGCTACATTTATTTTTCACTCATTATAGTAATATGTTCCTTGTTATTGAAATGGGTTTCGCGTTTATGCTAGAAAAAAACAGGTACATCTACAAATGTCAGTCCTAAAGGATGAACCAACTAAAGCAAGAACCATTCTTTTTATTTCCATAAAGATTTGTAAAAGGAAGACAATGTAGTAGTTCAGTAAGGCATTCTCTTTTACCTGAAAATGATAATTAAACGTCGACACATTTTTAGTTAAAGAACTTACAAAATTAAAATAAACTTTGTAGAAAATAATTTAAGTACCTACTTTAAGAAAAAAAACATTTTAAGCCTTTTTAACGAACAGTAATCATTACATTCCTCGCATTTAATTAAAGAGTAGGTATGCTTCCATTTCTTTTTATAACGGTATAACATAGAGCTTCTTAATCTTTAGTACTGGTCTAATTAAAATGTCTAATTGTCTCTTTTGTTGTTAATACCAGGTAGTTAAGTATCAAATAATATAAAATATGAACAAAGCTCTTTTATCTTTTATGCAGTTATCTGGTAAATGTGTTAAATCACAGAGTTTTATTTTTTTTTTTAAATAATTAACTTAATTATACTTTTTTTTAAATTATAAAACTACATCATCAATAAAAATATATATAAAATAACACTTACTTATACCTTCATGTAAATAAAATATGCACAACACCAATTATAAACTTTAAAGCGTTCGTATCGTTTAAATATAGCGGGAAAAATGTCATGAGTGCGCGAAACGTAGGTACAATATGCGAATGGTCTCGGTGACGACTACCGCGGCACTGCCCGGCCGCCCCGGGCGAGCGCCCCGCTTTCCGCGTCCTTGTCACAGACCTTACTTAACCCTGTAAATCTGTTCATTCTATGTCTCATTAAAAACCCTAAAACACTAGTTTTTTCATAAGTACTCAACAATAAATAGTTTTCTAAGTGTATCGGTAACACAGAAAATGTTATGTTATGTTTGAAAAAAATTCTCAATAATTACACGTATCCAACCGTTGAAGTGAGGTCGGAAAGTCGAATTTTCAGCTTAGAAATTACTTTTGTGGTATAAAATTGGAAGTAAATAAAATCTGCGTCGCGTAAATGAAACTCGTGCACCGTGTAGGATTGTAATGAAAAAAGTTTTTATAAATTTTATCTATATTTAATTTATACTAATTTGTACGTAACGAAGGTGAAGTATTTGATATTTTTTTTAAATGTATTAATTCCTGGCACTACTAGTCCGAATTCTATTTTGTTGATATTATAAAATATTATAATAAGACATAGACTATCGAACTTTACGGGATACGTGATAACGGGCAAAAACTAGTATAGTAAATAACATAAATAGTTTTCAACCCATTACATCACAACATATTCAAAAAAGGAAAAAAATTATTGAATTTGATTAACAATCGTTTTACTTCTATGAATGATTTAGAATGAAATAATCTGAAATTTTTAAAAAGTGCCTCTCAATGCATTTTTCCCAAATATTGTATTGCTACGGTTAGTATAAATGAACAAACAAAAGGCCTACGAACAAGTTTTTAATTTGTCGTTAAGTGTTAGGGTCTACGAAATACGTAGCAACATTATCCACAAGTTATATAAGACTTGTCAACATCAAAAATGTGATTGTAAAACTTTTTTTTACTTAGCCTAATTATTATAATAAATCCATATTGCTTTTTTTAAATTTATATTTTAATAAGTTACCCCTAGGCACGCCCCAAAGTAACTTTTTGCATTAGTCTATGTAATAATCGCGATCGATTTCAGCCACGGCGGTCAAACTCATTGAAACTAGCCATCTGTGTGTGGGCGGGAGATATGAAAGATATCTCCCGCCCACACAAGTACGTGCGGAAGTATAAATGCACGTGAATCTTTAACTTTCAAAGTTCGGTGGGACAACAATTTGACACCACCGATAAGTGATCAGATTGCCACGGTGCTTACCACGAAAAACCTTTAGGTACTAAGCCCAATCCAGAGTTCGAACTCAGGAGCTTCCAATCCAAACCAAGACCAATCACTTAACGATTTATACTTTATATTGTAAATAATACTTTATTGAATGTTAAGTTCAAAATATTCTTTTGTAAAATAGTACATATATGTAAGTGCCACAAAAATTGAAATTAATTATCAGCTTTTAATACAGGCAGGCTTACTAATCTCTAACAATTTAATTGTTGTTTAAACAATTTTATTGCGAATCAAACTTTTTTAATTATATCTAAACTGAACCCTTTTACTCCTCTCCTTCATTCAACGAGTGGCTATAAGCCCATTTTCGGTAAAGTTGACACAATACAAAACGCAAAGCCAGAATACAAATGAACTTTGAATTATTTTCTTTTATTTTTATAGACTCGCTGAAAAATTATACCGAAAGTCAAATAGAAAGTTCTTATTTGACATATATTTTTATAAGGCTATAATAAGCTGAAATAAATCTTACTGATATTATAAATGCGAAAGTAACTCGTCTGTCTGTCTGTTGCGCTTTCACGCCAAAACTACTGAACCGATTTAAATAGAATTTGGTATACAGATAGTCTAGAGCCTGAGAAAGAACATAGGCTACTTTTTGTCCCGTAAAAATGTACGGTTCTCGTGGGATAGGTTTGTTACTCTTTCACGCCAGAACGGCTGTACGGATCTGGATGAAATTTGGCACAGAAATAGATTATAGTCTGGAATAACACATAGGCTACTTTTAACCCGGAAAAATGTACAGTTCCCGTGGGATAGGTTTGTTTTTGGTATCTTAGAGGCGATCCCGAGCGAAGCGAGTAAGTGTCAAGTAAGTAGGAAAAAATTCTACCATCAGCGAGCTATTCTGCAAAAACCCGTGTATACACGTATAAAAAGTAAAAATAAAAAGTTACACGTATATAATGTATAATAGAAATGTTTATCTTAAATAGTCTTCAAAAAAGCCCGCGACAGCATATAATCAGGTCAAAATAGACATTTCAAGTAACAAAAAGTCCGACAGAGCTAAATTTTGGTAGCAAACTTGGGTACACCAGTAAAAATAAAATGCCAAAAGTCCCCGTTTTTATTTTAGTATAATATATAAAAATCATTTAGATAGTAAAATATAGTATGTTTTAGGGAAATCCATCCCATCCTAACATGTACTATATACTAACCTTAAAACATCATCGGAGTGTGGAGACCACAGATTAGCAAGAATAAATATCTAAAACTGCAATGGTCGAATGTCTGTACATAGAAAAAAATTTGCTAAAAACTGAGTTAGTAGAATGTGAGAACAGAAATAGAATAAATCCAAACTTTTTTATTTCTCTGTCTGTTTGTCTGTTTGTACAGAAAAACTATAGTAAACTAACTAAACTAGTTCTAAATATTTCTGCTGTGAAGTAAATTTCAGTAAAATACAATGTTAATCAAATTTAATTGACAAAATCTGTTTATAAAATAAGATTCCACTCAAATTTATAATTTCAATTAATAAATCGTAAAACCCTATTACCTTATGTAATGCAAGTTTTTAAGCTCCCTTTATCTCAATTTGCATGGCAATTTGTTTTCGAGCGAATACTATGTATTTTGTTCGAAAACTTTTTCCAAGGTACAAACCTAATTTATGACGTACAGTTTTTCAGACAGTAGGTATATCTATATATTGATGGCTTTATATTTTAGGCTTTAGGCTTTATGTACATTGGCCTTATATACTTGTACAATAAGATACGTTTAAACTTTAAATGAAGACTGTATAAATAATTTTTACAAAGTACTTTTTTATATTGAAAAATATAAATCTTAAATGTTTAATAAAATAGAAAATATGATGAAACAAATTAAATTTTCATTTACTAGTATGATGTCACCTGTGATGGAGGTAAAGGTCTTATTGAGAATACCTTTTCTAATTATTGTTATTTATTAAAATTCCTGCCTTATAATGTTTGATAACAGGCAATCATGGTAGTAATCAAATGTACACTGGTATTACAATTTCATTTTAGAGATATCCAAAAAAAAGAAGGTTCTACGTTGTATTCAGCCCATACAATCACAATAGTTATATAGCCTTCATTAATATTGCTTTTCTTTATCCCATCAAAAACATAAATATGAAAATGGGAGCCAAGTTCTATATCTATACAGATAAATAAAATTGAAGTGTCTGTTTGTAATGTCAAAATAACAGCTTTTTACTAAATGCATATAGAATTATATACGGTATTTATAAGAAAAACAATTCTTAACATTTCTGTCCGTCTGTTTGTTCCGACTAATTTCCAAAACAAAATTCCAAAATTTTTAGAGCTATTAGCAATCACAGAGGCATTGTCATATATACAAACAGTTAATACTAAACATTTTGTTATATTTACTGATTCCAAGAGCTCACTACAGTATCTAGTACGATGCACATCGGCTTATCGATGTGCACCGATAGCATATACTATTGTAGACCAAATTTATAAGCTCCAATTAAATTCAAAATTAATAGTTCTGCAATGGATACCATCTCATGTGGGTATAATAGGAAATGAAAAAGTTGATAGGTTAGCTAAACTAGCATCATTTGAGGGCGTCAACATAGAAGGAGTTCCTTTTTATACAGATTTGCTTTGGTATACGAAAGAAAAGTGTACGGATCTTTGGAATGAATACTTTGACAAGCGGTCAAAAGAAAAGGGAATTTGGTATAGAACAATGCAACCACAGCCTTGGAAAAAGTTATGGTTTGATGACTGTACTCTTAGTCGAAGTGACTTAATTGTAGCATTAAGAATTCGCTCCGGACACATTCCATTAAATAAGTTTAAATTTATTATGAAAAAAGTTAATACTCCCAATTGTACAGAATGTGGTACAATTGAGGATGTATATCACATCTTGATGGAATGTGTCCGAAATGAATATTTTAGACAATATCTACAAATTAGTTTAAACCTTAACCTAAACATTACTGATTGTATATCCTATTTATCATTCCCTACTAGTGCTAATGCTAAATCACTTTATAAATTAGCAAAGATATGTATAGATTTAAGAAAATAATTTATTTTTGTTTAACTTACAGAGCGACATAGTCAATTTTGACTAAGCTCTTTAAATAAAGAGAAAAAAAAAAAAAAAACAATTTCCAAAACGGCTGGGCTGATTTTGACGGGATTTTCACTGGCAGATAGTTGATGTTATAAGGAGTAACTTAGGCGACTTTTATTTCAGTAAAAGAATTAGGGTTCCGCTCAAAAAAAAAAACAAAATGTACCTAGAGACGAACCCGAGCGAAGTGAGAGTGAGTCGCTAGTTAAGAATAAGCATGATTGTCAACTTCACCGAAAAAAGAATTAAGATCTAAATGGGAGCCAAGTTCTGTAGATAATCCTGATTTTTTTTATAAGAACATATAACATTCTAAAATAAATTTAAAACACAATTCCTTGTTTTTTTTTTCTGCTATAAAAGTGTTTGCTATTTAAAAATCAAACTTCTTAAATTTGAATAGTCGAATTATTTACACAGACTAGATAACTTAGGATAAATTGAGGTTCAGATTTGACTTGGCTAGTTTTTACCAGTAAAGCATGTTTTTAGAAGAGTGAGACATGTCATGAGTGGTGATTGGTGTTGTGCAAATAAAAACAATATAGGTATTTTATTCCTTTTAAGTACACTAGAGTCACTTATAGCATTTCATGTAAGCTGTACACGTAAAGTAACGACTTAATTTAGACGCAGCACTGTTTTCCAGCATTAGTTTTACTTCCACTGCCACTATAATTTTAACTTTTTTGTAACTCTCTCTCTCTCTCTCTCTTTATTAACTTCAGACTTACACTGATGTCTCTACAAAGTGCTTCCCCTTTTATTTACATAAAGTAAAGAACATTCTAGTAATTCGAATTCTTTCAGTGAATTCTCGACTTGCTAGTTGGACATATACTAGTATAGAAGATACAAAAATGTTCTGGTAATGTCAATTTATTTCTATATAGTGTTTTTTCTCTTTCCCACTCACAGCAATTTCGCATTGCTGTTCTTGTTCTGAATTGAGAACTATCTTGACAATTATTTTATGCGTTATTTAAGGTTCCCATGGTAAAAGAAACCCGCATGCCTGAGATAACCGAACTAGTTTTTAAAGATATATGAAGTCCGCCACCCTAGACTTGCCTAGCGTGGTTGACTATGGCCTGATCCCCTTGAATTCTTCAATGTGAGAAAGGCGTGAGCCCAGCAGTGGGAGATTAAAAGAAAGTGAATGAAAATAGATGTTTTAGATTTACTACTTTGATATAAAGCTGCTTCTCAAATATAAAAAAGTATCATATTTATTTATTTATTTATTTCACAAAAAAGTTTACACTTGTGAGTTAACATTTTTAACTTATTTTAGTTTTACATGATGATTAATATTATTTAGTTGCCTCTGTTGCAATCATGTAACATTAATTATATATTAAAATCTTTAGGATATTACGGATTAAGAATGTCTTATTGTAGCTTCATTTTATAACCCGACAACGTTTTATCCCTAATTAACATGATGAAATCAGATTTTGACAGGACAGTGAAATGGGTTTCTGAAATTAAACGCATAAATCAACCCTTTCCATTATATCGATGTTTTGAATATTAATAAAATAATAGGGGTTAAAGCATGAATTTGGCGACACATTTGGCTCAGTTTGCAGTGACCCTACTTGCTGTGCCAGCGGTCGCGGGTTCGGGTCCCGCTGGGGACCTTCATTTGTGTGATGAGCACGAATGTTTGTACTCCAGTCAGGGGTGTTAATATGTATAATATGTATGTATTTAAAGTTATATATATGTATGTAGTGTATCAACTATCTGGTATCCATAACACAATCCTCGTAGTTTAACATGGAACTAGATGGTGCTGCGTGTTTAATGTCCCAACATATTTAAAAAAAAATGAAATTGCCGATTTGTAACGAAAAATTGAAATTCGTTTTTTTTTTAATTTAACATATTTATTTAATGAAAATAATTACCATTATTGTCTATACATTGCTGCCATCTAATAGGAAGGTCATTTAAGCTTTTGCGATAGAACTCTGGTGATGTAGATTCGACAAACTGTGTGAAAGCATTTTGTATTGCCTCCTGAGAAGAAAGCTTTTTATCACGTAGAAAATTGACCAAATCACGAAAAAAATGGTAGTCCGTTGGAGCAAGGTCTGGCGAATACGGAGGGTGACGAATGGTTTCTAATTGCAGTTCCTGTAGAGTTAAAACGGTTTCTCGTGCTGTATGAAGTCTAGCGTTATCATGAGCAATAATGGTGAAGATCGATTCATGAGTCGGGGCTGTTTCACTGCTAGTTTTGCTATCATTGTTTGGAGTTCGGCACAGTAGACATTTGCCGTTATCGCTTGACCAGATCGGAGAAAGCTATAGTGAATAACACCATGCTGAGACCACCAAACAGTTACCATTACCTTTTTACTGGTAAGCTTTGCTTTAGGACACTGTTGCGGCGTTTGACCTGGGCTCAGCCATTGCATTTTTCGCTTACGGTTATCGTAAAGAATCCACTTTTCATCACATGTCATAATTCGATCCAATATTCCTTCATTTCTGTATCGATTCAACAAGGCAACACACGTTTAAACACACGTTTCATTCTGCAGATCAGTCAAATCATGAGGCACCCATTTTTCATATTTTTTTATTTTATTGATTTGACGTAAATGAGTCAATATTATTAGTAAGGTAACGTTAAACTATGCCGCTAAATCCTGGGTAGTTTAAATCGGATCAGCTTCTACCATCTCTTTCAATTCATTGTTATTCACCTGTATGGGCGGTCTTCCACGTGGTTCGTTCTTCAAATCAAAGTTTCCATCACGAAAGCATTTAAATCAAAATAGCACGGTGCGTTCATTAGCAGTCCCCTCTCCAAACGCAACATTGATATTGCGAGCTGTTTCTGCCGCGTTAGTTCCGCGTCGGAACTTGTATTCAAAAATCACTCGAATTTTCGAAGTATCTATCTTTCTTGTCTAAGCTGAATAAAAAAACAACTGAAAGTCGATAATCGAATGTTGCATATTTTCTCAAGAAGAACTATGTAGGTACCATTGGAAAAAAGTTTCACTCTAAAATTTCAAACCATGAAGGTTCTATGTCAATTCGAAGTACTATTACAATAAAACGGCAATTTCATACTTTAACCCCTATTATAATATTGTTAAAAGATTAGAAATAAAGTAATATAGTGTTGTACACTTTCATTTCTTTTTAGGATTCCATTGTCAGTAGGGACCCTATAAATTCTTTTATCTGTTATACGTCGGACTGTTCGCTTATCCGAACGTCGCACTTTAAGTTATGTATGAACATTTCCGTTAGCGACTTCCTTTAAAAGATGCAGTTGCTACTACCAATTTATTCATTCTCCTTATACTCTAGAGAAGAACTAATAATATCCATTTGTTATATTCAATATTCTCCATATTCATATATTTCTGTACATGTAGATAAAATAAAGATATCGTCTTTTATTTTGTATTGAATGTATACTGTATATGTATAGCATTGAATTATGTTATGCCATTAAATTTTAAACCTGCATTAAACATATGGTCTTGAAAGCTAACGCTAACCCAAGTCAATTCTGTTTAATTTTATCGTTCAACTGGAAATGAGAACATTCATACATTAGCTCCCTTTTAACGTACAAAGTTGGAGGCCATGTTTGTGCTAGAATTATTTTTTATACGGATAAAAAGATTTTTCTTATATATAACTTATTATAGGCAACAGACTGACATTATAAAAATGTAGCAGAACTGCCTTAAATCGTCGCGTTGAAGATTTACAAAAATGTTACACATCGATTATTTTGATGTAAAAATATTCCTGTCTACAAACATTATGATACAACTTTTAGTCTTTGTAATTAATGTGGCTGCTCTTAAAAATTAATGGGCTTTACAATATATTTTAATATACGGTGACAAGAAATCAAATTAAAATCTCGGCGAAGCCAGTGCAGGTCGCTAATGGCTTATAATAGTCAATATACCTGCGAAACAAAGTCATCTTCGCTTTGTTTATGCTTCATTTAAATACATGATACCTGGGCGACCGAGCCTCGCGCGGCGTTTTTCGTGAAGTATAAAAATTGCGATTTTTCAAAAAATACACCTATATAGATAGACTTGAAAAGCAAAACCTAATATAAATACAAAATTTGATTGACATCGTTAGAGCTGTTTCCTAGATAGGTACACGAAATAATGAGTAATAAAAAAGTTGATTGGATAATTTTTTCATGTAGTACAAAAAAACTTAACCCTCCTTTGTATTTCGCAGCAGTCAGGTAAAAGGCGCTAAATACATAAGTTTTTTGTTATTCAGGATCGATGAAGTACCTAACTAGATAAAATCTATGAACTATTCCATATTTCTGAACTATCTAATATTGTTAGGCAAACTATATCGTTTCTAGAATTTATTCGGCGGAACTGAAAGCAATTTTCCTTTATTGAACTAAATGAAGTAAGTTAAATACTAAAGCTTTCAATATTACAAACTTAAAGGGAAGCACTATAAAAGTAAACACTGAGTTGTAAATATTAAATTATTATTAGTTTCAGATATTTACTTTCAATTACTATAAAAACGCATAATAAATGCAACATATAAATCATACTAAATAACATTAAAAAATATAATTTTTTGATAAGCCGCATATCGATAGATACGAGTTCATATGTGTGATAATAAATAAAGTGAAAATGCCGCTCTATTGACTAAATGGGCCAGAGCCCATCATACCTATTTGAATTGAATACTGATATGACTATTTTGATAATTTATCATTTGAAAAAAATATTTAGTTATTGTACACTAATGTGCTATTGAAATATTTAAACTTGAGAATTAATTGTTCAATATTTAAATGATATTATATTTCTTAGTTTTATATAAAGTACTAGCGATGATACGTTAACGTTTCAACGTTTAGTATAGATTTCTCAGAGATGAGATATTTTTTCGCAGTAAAGAGTTTCCTTATGTTGACCCGGATAGCCAGCTATCACCATGCTAAACTTCATGAAAATCTTTCCAGTGGTTTTTTCGTGATGCGTTCCCAAACGGACAGACAAACAAAAATTTTAAAAACTATAGAGTCGGCCTCTGTATCGATAATTATGAAAATATTTAATGTACAAATTCGACTCAGAATTTTATTATACGTATAGATTTTATATTTGTAAATTATAATAGACTTTCTGAAACAAAACAGATTATTGTCATAGGCTTAAATATAAGTAAATGCCTGCGACTGCTCTTAAGACTCCCTTGAGTTCGCTCCACTAATTGTTACAACCAAGAAATACAAATTTGATGCCACAGCATATAGAGACGGTAAGAGCTATGTTATTTAATTTATAAGAAATTTGTCATTTAATATGTAATAATATTTTATAAAGTAGGATTAATTTTAAAAAAACGAATAATACTTACTTATAATTAGGATATTAATATGTTATAATGACTATATTTCATATGTTAATAATAAGTGTTAAACTATGGTGATAGTAAACAAATCTGTTCCTGTTTATAAGTACTAATATGTAATCAATAATCATATATAAAGAAATTTGTTCTATGTTTTATCTAATTATTAAAGATTTATGATATTTGTGAGTATGAACTATTTTATCATATTTGAATTGTATCATACAAATTAAAGCAAAGATGAATCTCAAGATAAAGTAACAGCACTTTTTTTTAAATATAATTAACTTAAGGAACAGTCATTCTAAAAATTCTACAAATCACTATTTATAAATAATTATTTTTATAACATCCGTTCATTAGATCGTAAATAAATTGATCGTACAAAAATACACAGAAAATCGTACATAAATTGACTTTGTTTTATATTACGAATGTGTATCGAAAAGTCAAATTGCACAACTACAATCAATACCCTTTCCATACATTAGTCCGTGTCGCTATCAGGTCCCCCCTGTACCATTAGACGTTGAATGAAATTATCGTATTCAATTGCCCGAAAGTTCTACTGAACGGTGCCAACAAATAATTTTACAAATATATAAATAAGTAAATTTTAACTAATCCTACAATTCACAATTCAGTCCTTTATAATGGCTACAGGCACCAATTTTACAGGCACAAAACTTTATGATTAATGAAACCAAAATGTAATCAGATTTTTCGTAGGATATTCGTAGCTACATTCTAGAAACATCCAGCATATTATTATATTATAAGATTTAATTATTATTACAATGATATTTTTTTAAAAAGCTCATTCTAGGGTTATTTGAAATCTAGCAGATACCAAATTAACAGTTCTTAGATTTTTTTACGTACATACGTGTAAGATCCCAAGATCACAGGGATTCATTAGAACTCCCTTATTTTATAGTTTATTAAATATTATTTTTATAAAAAATGTTTTTTATTTCATTCAATTGAACTGAAATCGCTGGAATTGACAATAAAGAATAAGTCTCACAATAACAAATTATGCACAAATATTACATTTTGTGCTTAACAAAAGCACGTTTTACTGAGCTCAATTTTGCGAACGCAGCACACCTGACATATTATTGTGACCTCACAAAGAACCATCTCGTAATGGCTTCGTGTTTGTTAAATTGCACGACTTTTAGCTTACAATAACCACGTGTATTTGCTTTTAACATTATAATTGCAGCAGTAGCTTTTAGCCTATTCACTATTTAATACTAATTTTATATACACAAATGCGATTTAAAGATATTTTTTCTTCACTACTTGAGTTTTTTACAATATATACAAAAAGTTAACTAATTTAATGACAATAAAAAACCAATCAATTAGATCTGGAGTAAATGATAGGAATTTAACCCAAAAGCAGAAATTTAACTCCTAGGTTACAAAGTAATAAAATAATATATGTCACCTCTATCGCATTTATATATTTTGCGGTATCAGCCCATCACGTATAAAGTGTTCAAATTTCTTAAAATATATAACGTTTTGTCTTATAGCTTCCACGAGAAACTAGGGAACTCGTTTTTGTCCAGAGGATCGGCATTGAGATTCAGCGAGGCAACTCAGCTAGCGTTTTTGCTGTTATTTTACTTTTGTATTTCAGAAATACCTAGAATCTACTGGGACACTAACTGGTTTATGTAATTTTTTGTAGTATAAAAACGAAAATATTAAGGGACCTAGGACTATATCATCATATCAAATAACGAAAAATTGTATATAGTATATAATTTTATTTAGATTAAAAAAATAATACCTATTTATAAACGGAAACGGAAAAAGAAAATATGAAAATACATTTATTAATAACGCCTGATCTATAAAATTAATCATAAATAACACAGAAACAGACAAAGTGATAAAAGTGTAAAAAATGGATCAATAGTCAAAAAGATACAATTTTAGTAGTGATGATTTCCTCCTGACCGATTTAGGGCCACGGCGGCAAATCTGACTGAGACTTGCCAACTGCGCAGGAGATATTATAGTGTAGAAGTTTACATGCAGACACCGCTCTATTCTTCTTTCTTCCAAATTCCGATAGGATAATAATTCGACACATCCGGTGAGAGTTCAGGCACAGGACCGACGGCTTTACGTGCTCTCCAAGCCACGGGGGTGAAGAACCGCCAAATTTCCAACTCCGGGCTGTTACTGGGACTTTCTTAACAGAAAGACTCAATAGCTAAACTTGACCCGACTCGGGAATTTTTTTTTTTTTATACTATTCTGAATTAGTGCATGACTACGTTCCACCTGATGGTAAGTGGTAACACAGTCGTAGATGGTAAGTCTCACTAATTCAGTAGCCACCTATTCACTCTTGCCTTGAAGACACCCATATTGTCATCGGAGGGAAACACCGACGCAGGCAGATTGTTCCAATCCTTAGCCGCACGTATAATAAATGACGTAGCGAAGCGCTTCGTCCGGACTCGTGGAATGTCCACGACATAAGGATGGAGACCAGCCGTTCGTCGGGTTGTCCGATGATGGAAAGGGGATGGGGGAATTAAGTTGTGTAGTTCCTGCGCACACTCTCCGAAATGTAACCTATAAAATACACAAAGGCTGGCAACCCTACGTCGGTGAACGAGGCTTTGTAGATTAGCTTTTACCAGCGCAGGGTCACCAATAAGCTTGTGAGCACGCCTCTCAATCGAGTCCAAGGCTGACAGATGGCATTTCGCAGCACCAGCCCATATGTGACTACAGTATTCCACACACGACCGGACTTGAGCTTTATATAAAACAAGAAGCTGTCCCGGCGTGAAATACTGTCGGACCTTTGCAAGGATGCCAATTTTCCTTTCATTTGAGAATCGAACATGCATAGATTTTTTTTAAAAACATTAATATTATAATGATCTCCTTAAGTCTTTTACAGGTATCTTTTCCATTATGAGTCCATGAATAATATATGCATTTACAAATGTTATATCTAGAATACCTCAAAACAACCTGTGTCACCATTTTGAGGACTTCCTGTCCACACAGTACAGTACTCTCAATCTATCTGCTGTATCAACACCTCTCATGTAAGAGTTGTAGTCTTTGATGGCCTTTGGATAGGTAATTGTAGATTTAGACTCATTTTTTTCTTCGCGCGATACTGTAGCTTCATCATGGCCATGAAAATTAGAAGCCAAATGTACAATTTTGTTGTCCTTTATAATATGCAATATTCAAATTAGAAAATCTATAATCATATTGGCCACGCTTCAGCAAAATATTCGTCAACTATCCCCGTGTTTGCAGAATATTCTGGTAAATACGTTTCTACATCACGTTTCTTCCATTTACGATTAGGTTCAATAGTTTTTTTTTTTTTGGATTGTGCATGTGTTGATGTAAAAGTTCCCTCAGTCTGTAAATTATATGGAAATAGAATACACAATTACCTCTTGGTCTATTCCCGCACTAGGATCTTCTGCCTCATGTCCTATATTAGGTTCAGCTTGGAGCAGCATATATTATTCTAATGCTGGCTCAAAATTTTCATCAAAATTGCTAGTTGAGGGTAGTTAGTCGGGAACATTTTTTTTGTCACATAATTCCACATCTGAATTTTCGAAACCATCTGGAAGATCTTCTACAAGTAAGGCTTCTATCAAAGCCGTATTCTTTGAAATATTCATTATAAATACCTGTAATATAAGATAAACAAATATCATAATATATTCGATCTACGAGTAACAATAAATCAACCAAAGTCACTGACGTTACTCAGAAGTCCTTGTTCATTTTTATTGATAACTAGCGACTCACGCTCGCTTCGCTCGCGTTCGTCCCTAGGTACTTTTTCACGATTAGCTATGTTTAGGTATACATAAATAGTAACTTGCTACTCCTAAGATATTCATTTAAATTATATAACGATTTAGCCTCGTTTTGCTCGGGTGCGTACTCCGAACGCGGATTTTGTTCACAACTTCGTGGGTTTTAATTTTTTTTTCGCGGAACTCTGATTCTTTTTCTAAAATAAAAGTAGCCTAAGTTACTCCCTATAACATCAGCTATCTGCCAGTGAAAGTCCCGTCAAAACCGGTCCAGCCGTTTCGGAGATTAGCCGGAACAAACAGACGGACAGACAGACAGACAGACAAAAATTGTAAAAAATGTTGTTTTGGTATATGTACCGTGTATACATTCATATGCCTCGGTGGTGTAGTGGCTAGCATGTACGGCTGCACATCCTGAGGTCCTGGGTTCGAGTCCCGGGTCGGGCCAAGTTTAGTTATTGAGTCTTTCTGTATAGTAAGCCTCAGTAACAGCCCGGAGTTGGGAAGTTGGCGGTGTTTCACCCCCGTGCCTCGGAGAGCACGTAAAGCCGTCGGTCCTGCGCCTTAACTCTCACCGGTCGTGTCGAGTAGTCGTCCCACTGGAGTATGAGAGTGACAGGAATAGAGAGTGCACTTGTGTCTGCGCGTACACTTGTGCACTATAATATCTCCTGCGCAGTTGGCTAGTCTCAATGAGATTGGCCGCCGTGGCCAGAATCGGTCAGGGGAACATCACATTCATATGCATTTAGTAAAAAGCGGTTATTTTAATATTACAAACAGACACTCCAATTTTATTTATCTGTATAGATGTAGCACTAAAATTTAAAATTATAATCTAAAACCATATAAATTGTATAGTTAAAATTACAATCTAATATCTATATATACTATGTATAATAAAATTGTAACTAAACCTAATCTGTACATTAAATATTTTTGGAAAATCTTACTGACATTATTGACAGTATTGACGTCTTAAATAGACATTATTGTCGATACAGATGACGAATATATAGTTTTTAGAATTTTTGTCTGTCTGTTTATCTGTCTGTCTGTCTGTTACAGCATCACGAAAAAATCACTGGAGGGATTTTGATGAAATTTGGTATGATCATAGCTGGTTATCCGGGTTAACATATAGGATACTTTTTACTGCGGAAAAATATCTCATCTCTGAGAAATCTATACTAAACTTTAAAACCTAAACTTGAAAGTGTCACTTGCTGGCAGTAAATAGGCAAAATTGAAAGAAATCACTTTAATTGGCTAGCGTAGTAGTACTCGAAAGGGTCGTCAGTGTCAAATACGTAATGCGCGATCGTATTGTCGAAATAATGGACGGGAAATCACTCGGTACAAATCGGTACCGTCAATTAGAAAAGGGCTAAGCTAAACTTTTATAACATACTAAACCGGATAACCGCGACTTACTATGTTCTCATTAAAAAACAGTCCCCATAAAAAAAGAGTTTCTATATGATAAAAAAATTAACCTACCGAGCTATGTATGTACATGTATTCTGTGACTGTTAACTTTAGAGCTAGAAATTTAAAAAAAAAAATTAATATAAAAATAAGTATATTTCAAATATAGAAAAAATTATTTAGTTATATTAAATATAATTAGATATAAATTTAAAACGCAACACCAAAGTGGACCCTAATTATTTTATTATCGTAATATTGTTAAATTAAGCTCTATGAAATCTCTTTAGTTGATACCTGCTCAAAATTAATAATACTTGTGGACACGTTTATTCAATAACGACGCGTTATTATATCAGTTTAATTTTCATATTAATTTATGTATATCTAATATTAATATTAATAATAAAATAATTAGATAATAGTTTTGAAGGATTTCTATACTAATATTATAAAGCTGAAGAGATTGTTTGTTTTTTTTTTGTTTGTTTAATAAAAGTCAGATTTAAACATTTTTTTTCTTTTTATTGCATTTTTTGAAAGGTTATCGAAGAACCTTAAAAACGAAGTACTAATAAACTAAATGAGCGGAGCCACGGAAAAACACAATAGATTTAAATTAATTAACATTAATTTATTATTATTAACTATTAGGTGACCTATTTTATACATTATAATATAAATATCACATATAGTTCTTGTGAGGTATGAAAATGTTGCATTTGCGTGAAGAGCGCTTTTTGTTTCTATATTAATTAATTTTATTACCATTTTGAAACTTTGCAACTATCAGTACAATACGTATATAATCTAAATTTTTTATCGCTTTTTCGTTTGTATTTCGATATTTTTATTTAGAAATGAGATAAACCACGTTTATAAAATTTTACTTTTAAGAAATAACTAAAATTCAATTGGTAAATTAAGGTCCTGAAAATTATTTTTCTAATTAAAACAGTATAGGTAGCTGATTTAAGAATAAAACATTATTTAAAAGTAGAAAAAAATATATAATTTGTTTTATAAGTACTGTTACAATTTGCTGTTTTATCACAGTCCGTCGCAAAAGACAAACGAGCGAATAAATTAAATATTAAATTTAACGAGCTCGCCCAGCCATTTTGTTGCTCGTAAAAGCTTTCCTCGGGTGGTCCCTTCATAGAAAGAAATATTATCATTCGTACTATACTATAGTCTTTATTTTTTTAATAAATACTGCTTATAAGTTAGTGTGTATATTAAAGTATAAATTAAATAATGTTTAATTATATTTATAATTATAATAAATAAATATAATAAATATATTGGGACATTAATACACAACACCATCTAGTTCCATGGTAAGCCACGAGGCTTGTGTTATGGATACCAGGTAGTTAATACACTACTTAATATAACTTTAAATACATACATATTAATACAAATATAAACTCCTATGATTGGAGTACAAACATTTGTGCTCATAACACAAGTGAATGCCCCCAGAGGGACTCGAACCCGCGACCGTTGGCACAGCAAGTAGTTTTCGTAGGCGTGCTTAGTTAAAGTTCAAATTGAGAACACTTTGCAACCTATAGGTTACATAAATATTATAAATATAATAACTTTTTTCTTTAACTTCTTTTTCTCTATATTAAAGACATAAATATGTATATTATAGCCATATTATTCCTACTATGTAGTTTTAAGTACCTATTATTATTATACAATCTATCTACAATATTTAAACGAGCAATTCTTGTTTATTTATTTATTTATTTATACCAGCGATCTCGGGAACGGCTCTAACGATTTTGCTGAAATTTTGTATATGGGGGCTTTCGGGGGCGAAAAATTGATCTAGATTAGTCACATGTCTGGGAAAACGCGTGTTTTCGAGTTTTCATGCGTTTTTCTTATGCATTATTCTACGCAAAATTGAATAGCGACATCTACAATTGTCTCAGTATCACTTAGTCACTTAATGTCAAATTATTTTTAAGCCAAATTAAAAAGAAAATTGTTCTTATCGCGACATCTATACAACTTTCTCGGTAACACTTAGTCACTTAATGTAAAATATACAATCTTTCAAGAACTCCGAGCGAAGCTCGGTCGCCCAGGTACTCTACATATATAACAATAAGAATGTTATTTATTTTGTATTACTGTTGCTTTATTAGTGTATACAATCTATTCTAATCTTATATATTAAAACGAGCAATTTTTGTATATTTATTTTTTATTTATTTATAAAAGCGATCTCGGAAACGGCTCTAACGATTTCGCTGAAATTTGGTATATCCCCCATATCTTTCGGGGGCGAAAAATTGATCTAGATTAGTCTCATGTCTGGGAAAACGCGTGTTTCGAGTTTTCATGCGGTTTTCTTTTGCATTATTCTACGCAGAATATGGTCGATAATTTCTTACACTCGGATGTAATGTGATGGATGGATGATGTATCGTGGTCAAGCGGTCAAGACTCAAGTTAGACAACACATATGCCCGGGATCGAGTCCCGGTCGGAATATAAAGATTTTACTTCTGTTTTTTTTTTGTATTTATTCAAGTTTTTACTTTTTTTAATCTAAAAAATACGAAATTACAAAAAAGAACTCCGAGCGAAGCTCGGTCGCCCAGGTATTAATATTATAAAGAGGAAAAAATTGTTTTTTTTTTTGTTGATTTGTATCGAATAGGCTCTGAAACTATTAAATCGATTTAGATGAAATTTGGTAAGAAGATAGTTTGAGACCCTGGGAAGGACATAGGATAGTTTTTATCCCTGAAATCGCCCCTTAAGCGGGCTAAAATAGGGGTGAAAGTTTGTATGGGCAAGCAAGCTAGGGACGAACCCGAGCGAAGCAAGGGTAAGTAGTTATTTATCAATAAAGTAATAACTAAAAGTAAACTTCAGCGCCCACTTGTCGCTCTGTAGGACTCTCCGGGCCATATAGTCTCTTTATGTTAAAACTTACATTGATCAGTTGCTCTATTGCTGCATTTAACAATTAATATATACACAACAATAAATGCCTCGATGGTATAACGGCTAGAATGTACGGCTGCACATCATAAAGTCCTGGGTTCGAGACCCAGGTGGTGCAAAAATAGTTAGCGGGTTTTCCAGTAATAAAATACTCAGTAGAAATCCGTAATAGGGAAGTAAGCGATTTTCACGTCACTGTGTCTCGTTAAGCTGTCAACCCTGTACCTTATCTCTTCTTAACGGTTGCGTTAAATGGTCGTTCCACTAGACTATGAAGGTTAAAGAAACTGAGAATCCGTTGTGCTTGTCTACACTTGTGCATTATAATATCAGTTATTAAGTTTCAGTGAGATTTTCCGCCATGACTAAAGGTAGTCAGGGTTAGTCGCTCTGACTTATATTGATTATTAGCAACTTACCCTCGCTTCGCTTCGGTTCGTCCCTAGCTTGCTTCCCTGTACAAACTATCATCCCCATTCTCACCCCCTTAAGGATGTTTTTCGGGATAAAAGCTACTTCACTCACTCCCTTTTCATGTCATGAGATTTAAAAAAAAAACTTATTTTAGTAAAAAAAAAAACTCTTTTAATTTTCTTCTATAAAAAACTTGTTCTGACAATAACAAACACAAAAAAAAAAGAATTATTCAATTGGGTGCAGTCCATTGGAAGTTATATATAAGTATTCATTTTTATTTATATAGATTTTAAAGGCTTCATATCAAATTATATTTTAAGACTGTATTAAATAATTCAGCTCAAATATTTATTACATGGAACTCTATTATAGAGAAATTTTCAACTTAGGTTGTTAGAGAGTTAAAAAGTTAAAGATTACTCTGTAGGAGTTAAATTAAACCATTTTAAATAGATCTTTAATCAAATATCAAATAGACGATATTAATAAAGTTACCTGATGCGACTAATGGATGTCAAGTTATATGATACTTACTAAGCTTTTTTTAGGTTATAATTAAAAAACCTTTTAAGAATGGAAACAACTTCAGGAAAATAAGATAGCGGAAAATTAAGCATGAAACCGTTTCATCCTGTATTTTTTATGGGTAAATAAAGTAAAATTTTGGAATATTTTTTTATTATTCAGAACATTGCGTACTAGCTGTACCTATGACTTCACTCACTTCGCGTGCCAGCTTAATGGTGCACCCCAAAGTCACCAACCACCCCAACGCCCTCCCTACACCCCCCTTTGAAATATTTACTTAATTGATCAGAGTACTTGCTATTATTATCAATGCACATTGGATATTTTAAAAAAAGTTCTTTGATGTTCTCTGCTTTAGAAATTTTAGGAACGAGAATCGATTAACTATTAAAGGCGACTTTTAGACGCTTATAAGTACTGCAGGATAATTCGAACAAAATAAACTTTTTAAACAATATATTAGTTATCTATATTGTTAGAAGATGGGAGTGACTTAGAACGAGTAAAATAAGTAAAGAAGTAAATTAGTTTTTAGTCAAAGCTCCTGACATTTTGACACAGTTCAGTCAGTGAGTGGTGTGTTAAAGAGAATTTGCACTATTGGGATACGCTTATAGTTAAGAACAAAATTTTCAGAACAGAAGAGATCATACCAAAATCGCACCTGTCGTTGATATTGTAAGCCATCTGCGTTGCATTAATGGCCCTACGCAACCCATATTAGACATGGTAACACGAAATTATTTTTTTTAATTAAAATAATGTCATAGATAAATTATGAAATTATTGTGAATTTGAAAATCTAAGTCTAATGAATTAAGTCAGTTCGAATGATATATTAATCGAAGGTATTAAAAATTACCAATTTAATGACAAAGGTAAAAAGCGAAAAACCTTTTAATCTTACCAACTTTACCTCTTTCTAATAATAGTATACATTAATTAACGAAAAATAAATATATCTAATAAATTATAAGTATACAAGATAGAATAAATTGATGGGATATGAAAGGAAAGTACCTTAAATATTGAAGTTATCAAGATTTACTCAAAGAGAACATTTCTTTATTTTAAAAATAATAATGAGAAATGTTTCCTTTGAGTAAATCTTGAGAACTTCAATATTTAAGGTGCTTTTCTTCCACGTCCCATCGATTTGTTCCACTGCCCTGTATATTATACCCGGTATATTTGATCGCATGCAGAAAAAAAAATGTGATTAATTAATTTGTTACTTGTGTTTCAGTTATAAGTTTGCGTTTTTTTATCTACATTTTTATCGTTCAAATTTAAAAAAGTAATACACAATGATCATTAATTAGACAACTCAAACTAAATTTCTTTTAAAAATTATCGTGTAGTTTGTCCTCTAAAAATTTGCTTAAAATTTATTTGAATATATTTAAAAAATACTGATATGTGGTATTTTCCGGTATCCACGTATTAGGGTAAACCGAAACTGTCAGTACGACGTCGCTTACTAAATATTTTCGTAATAATTTTGCTGTTAGCTTGCCTAAGCAACGTTGAAGAAATTTAAAATCTATTATGTATGGCATTTTATAAAATACAATTCTATTTTTCGTTTAAAAATGTATTATTAATTGGTACATACTCGTACCATGTGGTCTCATCACGAACAAAGAAAACTTACTTCAAATAAATGTCAATAGACGACGTTACATGTATCGATTTGTTATTAAAGTCGTGTGAAATTAACAAAAGATCAAAAAAGTTGTATTATTGTTCTAAAAAATATTCTAATTGCAGTGAAACGAAATAATGCGCTTTACGCCTGACTCTATTCACGTCTACTATACGGTTCTGAAAAGTTTTGTTTACCACTATGCCGACGCAGTTCTGATTTGTCTTCGTGCCGTTGTAAATGAACTTGTAGTCGTTACCAGTACTGCGCTCTTAAGACCCCTTCCATTTCGTCTCCTGTATACAGCAGATGCTGATGCGTCTTCTGAGCAACATCAATTTCTTATTATTGTTGTATTTCATGATGATTAGGAGATTGTAGGTTTGCTGTGGTTTTACGACCGGTTGCCACCTGACACCAAGACAGTAACCCCTCTTGCTAACTGGGGCTTAGGTTGCCATCGTTGGCTTTTGCTCTTCCGTCATCATCCTCTACACGAAGTCCTACCTGACGCCGCTGCCCTCCATCGACCCGATGTCGGAAGACGTCCGAGCGGCTCGACGGAGCGCCGCCTGTTAGTCTGCGAGAGTTATTTTATTTCCCTCTTACCCTCTGACACTCCTACCGAAGCGCCGACGAGTTTTCCGCTATCTGCCACCTAGGGACGCGTCCTTTAGTGGTTACAGGCTCACTCCGAGGAAATAATAGAGAAGGTTCTTTTATTAAATAAGATACTTAGTTATCTGTATGTGACTTCACAGATTTTACTGACGTGTTCACAAAATGGTAACCATAAAATTTTAAGAAGAAACAGGCGACCTAATGTATAAGCCTACGAAGACTGTCCTTCTTTTTCTAACCTACATATTTAAATGCTAGCCGTATTTTTTCTATTTCACGTGTACATTAAACGCCAATTCAATATAACGTCGTTAAGTTTTAAATTACTCAACAATAAGGAAGTTAGATAGAAGTTATAAAATTATCCTTTTGTTTTCTCGCTTTGTGAAAATGGTATTTGTCTTTTCACCTCAGGATTTAATCACATTCAGCGTTGACAAATTAAACCCCGCAGCGCTTTAATTTTTAAAACAAAGTTTGGTTTTAACAATCCCCTGGATGCTGAATTGTACTCGGAGTAATTTGAAAGTAAAACTTTTGGTTTCTCGAAAGACTTTTTTTACTTAATTCTTGGTAAGATCGGACTTAATTGAGAATCCCTGTATAAATATTCAGCTTCACAATCTTTCTTACTTATGATTAAGCATTCTAATATTATAAATTTTATGAGTAAACTAGTGAATATGTAGGTGAGAAAAGGTGTACATCTTTTATTATATTATAAGCATGTATTTCATTAATACCAAAGATAATATCGATATTTGTTCTCACGCATTATCGGAACTAGGGATCGACATTTTTTTGATATATAATATTTATAAGTTAAAGGGTATGTTAGAAGCTTCTATTTGCGACATCGTAGTATAATATAAAAAAGGTAAAAGGAGGATGTAAAAGAGGCTAAGTCAGGGCAAGTAATTTCGGTGTGGTTTAATGGGGCTGCTCCGGGTACTTCTCTGGTTCAGCAGAGTGGATTGTGGAGCAGCCTCATTGGTTTGGTGGCCGTCAGGCCTACCGCCGGGGCGTCGCGGTAGTTTTGCGTAAGCGATCCCACGGCGTCCCATTAAGGCGGAGGGGAGGGGAAAGTTGGGAAAAAAAAGGGCAAGTAATTTAAATTCAAATATATAACTCAAATCTCAATAATTACTCAAATCCTACCGTATAATAGGTATGGCAATTTAATATATAGAACAGTCATAATAAATACAAATCATGAACATATTTTCTAATCTGTTGCTCAAAAATTAACAAGATGATAAAATAGACAAAAAGCTCATTTGTACCAAGCGCTGGCTGTATTCCAAATCTCAGCAACTTCATGCTAAACGTTGTCTAACAAAATACTTACGAAGGTAATATATTTTTACAAGTGAATTGAAGGTAATGTTAGGAAAACCTGTTATTTAAGAGTATAAAAATATATTCCTACGTTTTTACCCGACTGCCAAGGAAGGGTATTGTTTTTCGCGCATATCTTGTATGTATGTATGTAATATTCTTTATTACCTCATATCTCCAGAACCGCTAAACGGATTTACATATTTGAGGTATCGTTAGACTTGTCCTAGCAGCCCGAGTTTTCTTAGATAGGTGACGTTAAAAAAAACAAATATGGCGGCTGTGCGACGCCATTGGACTTGGCGAAAATCATTTTTTTTTTCGAATACTGCAATATGAGTATCAAATTAAAGGGCTCAACACAACAGAGATAGATTAGCATTTGGGAGAAGGGTATAGGCTATATAAAACTGACTACCTTATGCCAGCGACTTCGTCCGCGTAGATATATCAGTTTTATATGTCTTATGTCCTTTCTCAAGGTCTAATCTACTTCTGTACCAAATTTCATCAAAGTCGGTTCAGTAGGATATATGCGGATGAAGTTGCGGGCAAAAGCTAAAACTACACATGGATATCAAATTAGAGGGCTCAATAAAATAGAAACAAGGATTTCGAAAAGGTATATCATGATTATCATTACCATAATACTAAGAAAAGTAATACATCATTATCAGTCTACGATAATAATAATTATTCTTATAAGTACCGTATATAATTCCATATACATTTAGCATAAAGCTGTTATTTTGACATTACAAACAGACACTTCAATTTTATTTATCTGTATATGTAGGTATTATAATTATATTTATTAAAACTAAATAAAACAAATTATTGTATATGAAAAAGTAATAAATAACAATATTATTTTATTAGCATACATATATTTATAAATGCGTTAACTATTGTCCACTCGAATGTATGTTGCAAATCAGCAACATTCATTGCTATGCAGACGATAGCACAGTGGATGCCTTGTACACAGGCCGCGCTAATATTTCTCGGGAATACGTCGACGAGAGCCGGAACAAACTTGTGTCTGAAGTCGAATATTTGTTAACCAAAGTCTCGGATTGGGGTCGACTAAATTTAGTCCAATTTAACCCCAAAAAGACACAAGTCTGCGCGTTAACCGCTAAAAAGTCGCCGTTTGTCGTAACTCCTCAATTTAAGGACACTCCCCTGTCCACCACAGCCAGTATCGGAATACTTGGCGTCGATATTTCGAGCAACGTATAGTTTCGCGGTCAATTGGAAGGTAAGGCCAAATTGGCCTCAAAGAAGCTTGGTGTGCTCAGTAAGGCGAGACAGTACTTCACGTCGCGTCAGCGCCTTGATCTTTATAAGGCGCAAATTCGGCCCCACATGGAGTACTGTTCTGCTGCTGCTTCCATTTGACCGCATTCAACGTAGGGCAGCTCGAGTTATCGACGATCAAGCTCTTTCCGATCGGCTTGATCCTTTAGCTCTGCGTAGAGATGTTGGATCACTCTGCATCTTCTACCGCATTTATCACGGGAAATGTTCTGAGGAATTGTTCGGACTGATCCCGGCCGCTGAATTTCACCATCGGACATCGCGTCAAAATAGCAAATTCCATCCACACCATCTCGATGTTCAGCGTTCCACAACAGTGCGTTTTCGTAGACACTTTCTGCCCCGCACAACCACTCTGTGGAACCAGCTGTCGCCGGCGGTCTTTCCGAACCGTTACGACCTGGCAACCTTCAAGAAGAGAGCGTATTCATTTTTGAAAGGCCGGCAACGCATTTGCAAGCCTTGCGGTGTTGCAGATGTCCATGGGCGGCGGTAATCGCTTTCCATCAGGTGAGCCTCCTGCTCGTTTGCCCCCTTGTTGACATAAAAAAAAAAAAATGTGCGCAAGGCCTTGCAAGCGCCAAATTTAGGGCGGCCAAAAAGTTTGGCGAGGATTCTACAAAGATATTATTAAAAATGAAAATGACGGAACCTAGGCACCAAATTGTGTCTAGAAAATTTTTTTTTTCGTCCGAATCACCGAGTAGTAGGGGTATCTAAATTCAGGTTCTTAAGAGGCGATTACAAAAATACACATACCTTATATATTTAAAAATAATTTAGGATTAGAAATTGTTAAATAAAATTTAAAATGTCTTAAAAATAAAAAAAGGTAACGACAGACAGACAGACAGAGTTACTTTCGCTTTTATTATATTAGTATAGATTTTTTGGGGATTCACATTTCGCTACGAAGCAGTAGACATCTTTACCATAACAAAACGAGGTGATTTGTGATTCAACTGCGGTTTTTAAATGTAAAGTTTAGCTAATTTAAGTTATCTACGCAAATATTTTATATATGTAATATATCCTGCTACTTAAAACTCATTTTTATTATTCTAAACGTTTACTTCAAAACTAAATTATATTCTTTTCAATATTATCTGAATATATAAAGAAAGAATTCAATTACACTCGCGTTATATATGAATAACTTTGCCAACTTTGAGCCTACATCGACTTACCCCCGATGCTCGGGCACCGTGAAGCTACACATATCCGAAACTCATGAAGCCATGTAAAATTTGTCAGCGCAACTTTCAAAGAGGAGGTTCCATAATGTTAAGTTGGACTAAAATGTACATAATGATGATAAAGCTATACGAAGACAGCCTATTTATCTTAAATGCTATTTTTACAACATTTTATTGACAACCATATAAAAACTAAAAAAAGTGAAAATGAGTGTGAGAAAATGGAGTAAATTAAAAAATTAAACAAACAAATATTGAAACGGTACATTATATATTTATTTATGTTTAAAAATATGATTTACTAGCGAATCACCCTCGCTTCGCTCGGGTTCGTCTCTGCATCATTATATACATTATTTTCATCTTAACGCAAGCCGGCAAAACAGTTATTTAGCGTATTTTACTCTGGCTTGATTTATAAATACTAAGATTTAAAACTGAAAACTTTCTTAAATCAAATAAAATATAGCCTATATATGTACGTCACGGATAGTACAGCTTCCTATTAGTGAAATAATTTTTGAAATTGGTCCAGTAGTTCCAGAGATTGCCCCTATTACCTACATATAAACAAAGTTTACCTATTTATTATATTAGTGTAATAAAAAACATAATTTAATGTATAACATCGTAGCTGAACCGTACTTAAAAGAAACAAAATATCTCGGGTTGCGTGTACTGAAATACAAATAATCTTAGAAAAGCTACATAAATATGTAATATGGCCAATACATATACATTTTGAGAAAACCCAATTTCATGAACAATATACCCATCAAAGTAAAGGTTACAGAGTTTAAATATAGTTTTTTTCCATACATATTCTAGCAGCACGCCTAGTAACATATATAGATATAGTGTCAAAAAACCGATCGTACGTACATGATAGTCATTATAGAAGCATGCAGTCTTTCTAAGCCCTATTTCTCTGGGTACTGTGACTTATCTAATTCCACAATTATGTTACTAATGTAATTCTAAAATTGTCGAAGAAAAGAAATAAAAAAAAAATATGGGAATGATTCTACGACATAACAATTATATTTATCATCTATCTTTCTTTACATATAATAAAACGACTTTATCAACGCAATAGAACCCAAAACAATCATTTTTAGACTAATCTCAGAAACAGCTTAATCGATTTGGGTGCGGTTTTCACTAATGTATTGTGGTAAGCTTCACTTGATATTTAGTATTTGTCTTATTTTAATCGGTGCATAATTTAAAAGGCTATGTCAATTTAAAGAATCACCTAGGGACACGAACCTGAGTGAAGCGAGGGTGAGTCCCTAGATTCAATATAATTATAAAAAAATATTTTTTTCAACGATTACAGCATGACCTTTTGTCTAAGTTTTGTTCAATTGTGATAATATCTTACGTAGTAATAAGTACGTGACGTAGATGGCAATTGCTGTGAAATATATTTCTTATATTATTGTTTTTGGAATTAAAACAAGTAGAGAGTAAGGCGACAGACAGGCCTTGAATATTACTTTTATCTGCGAACTCAAACTGGTAAGTAGATATTGTAACATTACTAGTTTACTTCGTAAGTTAATTTTTCATAATTTCTTTAGTTCAGCATTTTAATAAAGAAAATCTTTATTTTCTTCAATTAATACTGTTTACATAATACTTTCTTAGGTTTACGCGAATATTTGACATTTTAAATAAACGTTGGAAACCAAAAATCTAAATAAATCCGCGAAAAAATCCGAAAAGTAGGTTTATTTAAAATAACACTGTTTAATCAAAATTTAGTTAGATCAAGTAACAATTCTAAAGTAAATCCATTTAAACAGTATCAATCAATTTTTTTTATTGAGATTTTTAAGCTATCTCGGCTATTTGCCTCCGTACATTTGAGTTCTAGTTTCATAGTATTATTACTGCCTCCTACATAGTAATTTTAACGCAAATTTTAACTTAAAATCCTCTAAAACGTAAAATAATATTTGATATTTAGATTACAGTATTAGATTATATATTAATTACAGTCTCCACTCTCCACATAGGGATAACCGTCTATTCGTTTTACAAATATACGGTCGGGTCCAGTTACGAGCAAGGAAAATTGCGACGTTGAAAACTTGTTTTATATTGATGATTTATACATACAGTATATTTTAATCAATAACAACATATTGTGAGTTTGGTCGAAAAATTATATTTTAATAAATCTAATAATAATAACCAAGTAAGCTATTAGTGAGTAATCCCCACTGTATAATATTGTATTGTTCAAATACAAATTGATAATACAATCATTAACAGTAATTTTTAGCTAATATAAATAAAAGTGTATAATTATTATTACTCAATTTAAGTCAAACTTGATTTTGATCCCCAGTTAAAAGTTGCAATATGTATTTCGACCTCATTTCCGCCTTGAATATATGCCGTGGAAATTGCAAGCGTGCCCCGCTTGCCATGATTCTGAGTACTATGTAGGGCGTCGAAGCCGTCATTGTTCGTGTTTGCATACTGGCATACTAGATATTCATTTTAAATGATTTTATGATACTTCAAAAGCATATTGAAATTATAAATTTCAATAGAATTATAAAATTGCCTGTCTAGCAAAATTATGTTTCATATTTTCTTGATTACATTTAAAATATAAGTAATTGCAATAAGACGTTACTTGAAGTAGTAAAAAAAATATTAAAGACTGACTTATCATAAAAAATAAACTGACGTGTAAACATAAAATTTTGTTTAAATAAATGTTCAAACTGCACGAGTAAAATAATAAATTAAAAATTACAAGATACTAAGTAAATCGTTTAGCAATACTTACAACGAAAAATGAACCTCCCTACAAGAACCACTACGCCACTAGTAGTAATACTGTGTCTCTCAAATTCGAAGTTAAAGATTTCGAATATTTCATGTGCTTTTAAAATACTTATGAACTTTTATTTATATTGCTCTTGGGATGTCGTATTGGACTCATGTGTTTAGTGTTATTAAACTAAAGTAAAATTTTTAACTGTCACGATTAACAGCTAGAATAATCGAATGGACGGCTTAATGCAATACATTTTCTTGCTAACTATAACTGTAAATAAACTGTGCCTTGTAAAGCTTTACTAAGATCAGTAATGTTACAAAATCTACAGACAAGTAATAAACAGTCGCTTTGCTAGACTCTTATAGTAGTTTATGCTATAACTAATTTAAGCGTAATTAGTACACCCCAAAACGGTTTATTTTCCCATCCGGGGTTCTTAACATGATATTATAATGAGCCTGAAATAGTGTAGTGAATTGGATCCCATGAATTAAGAGCTTGACTTAACTACAGCTTCTTCCATTCAAATATTTAATGGAATAGGCTTAAGTGCTTTTGCAGCGTTACAGTAAATATTATATACGATATTTACTATATTGTTGAAATCATTTTATATTAAGATTTACTCTGAATAGAAGCGATAAATAAAAGGTTACGCCATGACGTAGGATTATAATTATACTAATATAATAAAGCTAAATAAAATATTATTTGTTTTGAATGCACTTGTTTTTGGAACATTCAATGCAATTTTCTAAATTCTTTTTGAAATTCCTATTGCCTATTGATATCCTGTAAATAATTATATATATATATATATATATATAAACTTGGGCCTTAGAATTATCTTAATACCAAAGCACAATAGCGTTATATTTCATTATTGCGTTCCTACCAACAAAACCTTGAAATAATATAATATGAATATGAATAGCTCTTTAATTAAACATTAAAAACCCTCAACACAATAATCTGTTCAGTGAGGTCATTTCAATAAATAAATTATTGTGTTAAAATTTGTTTTTGATTTTAAAACACGATTCCTCTGCAGTGTTTTAGTAAAGCATTAAGTATCTTGCAGATTCCAGGTGCCTAGATTACCATATTGTCGCGTAGCAGAGTGTCTAATATCATTACACCAAAAATAATAATAAAAAGTCACGTCTGAAGCATGTTTTATACTTCCTAAGACAGTTGTCAACAAGACAACAGACAAGGACAATTAATCGTAAATTGCCGTATTTAAGAGTAAGAGAGGCACAAAACATTCGAGAAAGGCATCGAAATTACTAGAAGTTTCGAAATTCAAACAAAAACAGATAATCGTAAATTGCCGTGTGTAAGAATAGGAGAGGAACAAAACCTTTGAAATTACTAGAAAGTTTTCGAATTTTCGATTACTAGAATGTTCTTTATTTATGCATATAAAAAGACCGGCATTGTGTCGAGAGATCAGTTGAATTTCGAGGTTAAGTGAAGGCTGAGAAGAAGTACGAAAAAGTGAAAATGTTGAGAAAAATAGAGTGAAGTCATACTGGAAGTGCATTTTGTGGTGAAAATTAGAGTTCAGTGACTATATTGACCAGAACTGGTATATATCTGTGTATATACTGGGCGTGTTAGTGAAACTCCATAAGTCGCTCTTGTAAAAGCATTAAAACATCCGTAGTGCAAAAGACGTGCTTTAATTTCCGATCTTCGAACTCATAGAATGTAACAATATAATTGCAATGTCATTAAAGTAACAGGATGCCAAGTTTCGAATCGATTTCTATATGGATGTAGTTCATATCCTTTTACCTTCAAGAAAAAAGCTGAAAACTTACAAACGGCTGAACAAATTTTCTTAATTTATAGCTAAGAACACTTGATCAAGTCACATATAGTGAAACGAAGATATTTCTACTTAAATATATTTTTTATCATTATTATACATATATTTTCCAATTTCGATGTACGTACGAGTACCTACATACATATGTGTATACCTACATGTTTCATTTTCTTGCGCTCGACCCCTTTACCCTAAAAGATATATGTATATGCGGCCCCATGATACAATCTATATATGTTCATGCTATTAGAAAACTGATTAGCTAAGTCATTAAAAATTAATATATTATGAATAATGTTTAGTCAAACTTATACTGTAATTGAAAACAAATGTAAATACACAATCACAAGCAAATTCACAGCATATAACATAAAATGTTATTTTGATTAACTATTGGTATAAACTACGAGTATCCACGTACTATGTATATACGTAAGTCTATCCTGCTATCGACAGTAACAGCTCCGTTTCTACGCACCAGTACTCTATTCCAATCAGAATATTATGCTACTATGCCCCTTTAATATTTGCAATATAGTATGTATATGGATCTGCTGGATCTGCGAAACTACACAACTACGTGAACAAAACTTCTAAATTATATTACTTAGTTTGTAAATGACAAACTTACAACTCCCTCGGGCATGTTTGTCTTAAAAGTTTCGGAAATGTCAGAAGTCTTCATCTGTAATAATATATGTCTGTAGAATAATATTTATCAAAATTTAATGAATTGGTACGTATTTATTTAAAAGTTCTAGAAAATCTGACTGTTATTATAATTATTTGTGTGTATTTTTGTTATTTCGTGATTTAGATGAAATATAGTATCCAGAGTAAGTATGAAATAAGAGACCTAGGGACCCGAGAAAATGAAAGGTAGGTCGCTAGTCTATACTACTTTTAATAAGAAAAACTGAATATTAATTTGTTAGAAAATGCTTGATGCAAAATATAATGTTGTTTTGTATTTTTAGTATTCCAAATTAATATTTTAAAAAAATACATTATAATAGTTGGACACAAAGAGCATATTAATTCATTGTTTGCGCTTTTAAGAACAAAGCCACGCATAGCTAAGTATGGTAAATTCGTATTATATGGCAAAGAAAAAATTATAAAACAAGAAAAAACTTAGTGAAGCTTAGAGGTCAATAAACTAGTATTTAAACACGAGATAGATTGCGTTTATTTATATATTCATTAGAGATATGAAAATAGAATTTTTCGATCAGACTATATTTCTTTATGAGCTATAAACAAATATTATATATTATAGAAATATGTTTTTATAATACATATACATACACATACATACATACACTACATATTCGATATTTTAAGGAAAATATTTTTAATTTTTCAAACAGTAACACAAAAGTATATGTAATATATGTCAACTACAAAAACAAATGTATATAAAAATATTGTCTAATATAGAAAATATATACCTCGAATGCATACTCTGCTAGCTACCCAATCTGAAATTTGCCATTTTAATCATAACTTATCAACTTCGTCGTTTCAATCCTTCACATAGTATTAAAATTACATAAACCTTATCCCATCGTGAAATGTTTTCATTCAGGAAAAGGAAAATATTCCTAAATATTACAAATTTGTAAAGGGCCTTTAATGTACATTTTAACTTTTATTTTGTTTTTCTGGCCGATCTAAACTGTAAAAGAGTTTTTATACCTTATGTATATATCGGCGCAAGCATTTAATCAATGATTTATAGAAAAATTGATGTTTAATCGATTATTATTATCTGTCACCCCACTCTTATATTTTAATATAAAAGGCGGATTGCATTGTCGAAAGACACATTCGTTTGTCAGCTCTCAAGCTGAAAGCTTTGTCAAAATTAATAATTATTCAAAAGCTAGATAATTGTATTAAATTATATTGTTATTTTTAAAAAATGTTAGTTTGTTCGAATAATATTTATTTTAAAGTAAATAATGAGTTTATTGAATTAATTATCTTTTAAAAAAAAGGAATTGTAATCTAATGAAATTTATTTTATTTATCTTTATAATTTTGTGTGTGTGTTTTTTTACAAGTAAATGAATTTAAATCTATTTATCTATTTATGAATTAATGCAGTCGTTCATATAAGATGAGTCGTTGTTTTATTTATATGAGCTTTTAATTATTACTGAAGATCGCTAATTATTGATATTGTTATTAAATAATTTAATTAAAATGTGTATTTTTCAGTGTTCTAGAATAAAAATATGGAATCTAATGGTGGTTTCAATCCTTCGGAGAACCCTTCTCTTACATCGGAAGAGGGGACGAGTCGACGCCAACCTACCGCAGGCCTTTCTGAAAACATGACTATGACGCTCTTGGCGAATACGTTCAAAGATACAATGTGTGATATGATGTTGCAGATGACTCAAGAAAATCGTACAGCACTATCAGAAATGATGAAGATGTTCCAACCTAGTGAAACACAAATTAGGATATCTGATATTTATTTTCCAAGCTACGATCCTGATCAAGGTATGGATGTAAAGGAATGGGTTAACCTAATATCGCGCACCCAAGATGAATACAAACTAAAAGACCACGAAGTGCGACTAAAAGCAGCAGGCGTACTTAAAGGAAGAGCGCAATCCTGGGCGGACGAATGTTTATTACGAACAACAACTTGGGCAGAAATGAGAGAAGATATGCTCCAGACATTTGAACCTGAATCAAGATATTTCTCTGATGTTTTGAAATTTAGAAAGTACACTGTTGAAGAAGCTGGCAGTATTCAAGAGTATATCTCGAACATGTGGAAAATGTTTAAAAAAATTGTCAAGCCCAATCCTACTGAACATGATGCCGTCGAATTTGTGATTGGTAGTATTACTGACGACACTCTTCGGACAGAACTTCTTAACAGTAAATCTTCTTCTGTACCAGAATTAATTGCGATCGCAAAGACTATGCGCAAACGAAAATTAACAACTACCCGGGATCACGTGGTACAAAATAAAAAGACTAAAATTAATGAGAATATACCAGATAAAGTGACATGTTTTGTGTGCGGAAAACAGGGGCATAAAGCTCGTTGGTGTAAAATGAACGCAATTGCTCAAGCCCGTTCAGATACAACAGATGTGAGTAAATCAAAAGATGAAGATATGAAGAAAAAGGAGTGTTCTTTTTGTTCCATCCAGGGCCACACCTATGAAACTTGTTTTAAACGGTTACACAGCCAAAAGAAGATAAATTTGTGCCAAAAAGGTAATACATCTTGTAATATTTTTACAATTTCGGTAGACAATAAACAATTTCAGGCTTTATTCGACAGTGGTGCTGATTGTTCTCTAGTGAAGGAGTCGATAGCTGCAAAGCTCCCTGGACCTAGGGCCACTAAGATAACTTATCTTAAAGGCATAGGACCCATTCCAGTGATATCATTTAGCCAAATTTCTCCTGTTGTAAAAATAGACAACGTTCACATTAAACTAACATTACATCTTGTTTTGGATCATGAGTTACCTGAAGATCTTATTATTGGAAAGGATTTATTAAGCATTCCAGGCATAGAAGTTACCTTGACAAATTCTGGAGTAGCCCTTTCGAGAAGCAACGAATGTTTTAAGCAGATGGATATTTGTCAGCTATCTTCGACTACGATTGATACGGATTTAGTGGACAAGGAACAATTGGATCATCTTCTCAATATTTTAAACAAACATGAAAACTCATTTTCCAACGATATACCAGAGTCTAGAATAACCACGGGAGAACTATCGATAAGACTGAAAAACCCAAACAAGACGGTCAATCGACGCCCTTATCGATTGGCACCTGTGGAACGAGAGAAAGTGCAAGAAATAATAAAAAATCTTATGGATAAGAACATTGTACGTGAAAGTAATTCACCATTTGCAAGCCCAATCATAATGGTAAAGAAGAAAAATGGCGAGGATAGACTATGCGTGGACTACAGGGAATTAAATGCTAACACAGTACGGGACCACTACCCATTACCGCTGATTACCGAGCAACTTGATCAATTAGCCGAAGCAAAATACTTTACATGTCTTGACATGGCAGCAGGATTCCATCAGATCCCTCTGTCTCCCGAGTCAATAGAAAAAACCGCTTTTATCACACCTGATGGACAATATGAATATTTAACAATGCCATTTGGGTTAACAAACGCACCATCGGTTTACCAAAGAGCAATAAACAAGGCTCTTGGAGATTTAAGGGGGAAAGACGCTCTTGTTTATATGGATGACGTGTTGATACCAAGTAAGACAGTTGCCGAAGGGTTCCAGAAACTTGAAAGAGTATTAGAGGCTTTAACTAAAGCAGGGTTTTCAATTAAACTTAATAAGTGTTCATTTCTTAAAACCTCTGTGGAATACCTTGGATTTATTGTTTGTGATGGTACAGTAAGACCTAGTCCAGCTAAAGTCGAAGCGTTAGCGAGATCTCTGCCTCCAAAGAACGTCAAGCAGCTCAGACAATTTAATGGCTTAGCAGGTTATTTTAGGCGTTTTATACCAAACTTTTCCACAGAAATGGTACCTCTCTACAATTTGACTAAATCAAATGTGAAATGGGAATGGACGGCAGAACATGAAAGTGTCAGATCAAAAATTATAAATTACCTAACGTCTGCACCCTTACTAACCATTTTTAAGGAAGGATATCCCATCGAACTCCACACGGACGCTAGCGCCATGGGACTTGAAGCAGTTCTTATGCAGTCACATGAAGGTGTTCGACGTGTCGTTGGCTACTTTAGCATGAGAACAACCCCTGCTGAATCTAAATATCATAGTTACGAGCTTGAGACGCTCGCAATTGTCAGAGCTATTAAACATTTTCGGCATTTCCTTTACGGTAGGAAGTTTACAATAATAACCGATTGTAACGCTGTTAAAGCATCACGTTATAAACAAGAGTTACTTCCCAGAATTTACAGATGGTGGGCGTTCTTACAAAACTTCGATTTTGAAGTGGAGTATCGAAAAGGAGAAAAACTTAAGCATGCTGATTTTTTCAGCCGTAATCCTCTACAAGTTGTCATGAATTTAAGCACTAAAGACGATTGGTTAATAATGGAACAACGAAGAGATCCTGAGTTAAGCAAAATTATTAACGAACTTTCTAAAAGTAATACCGTGAATGTCGATTATGAAGTCAAGGATAACATTTTATATTATAAAATTCATGTAAATGGCAAAGAGAAACTCGTTAAAGTTGTACCCCAGTCTTATCAATGGAGTCTTATCAACACTTACCATGAAGCACTCAAACACATGGGATGGGAAAAAACTCTAGCGAAACTTAAAGAAAACTTCTGGTTTCCTAAAATGTCCACAGTCGTTAGATACTTTGTAGAGCACTGCGTTATTTGCAAGACCATGAAAGGACCCTCCGGAGCTTCACAGAGTCGACTCCATCCACTGGAAAAAATAGCAGAACCTTTTCACACGATACATATAGATATCTCAGGGAAACTCAGTGGAGCTTCAGCCCAGAAAGAATATGTCTTTGTAGCAATTGACGCTTACACTAAATTTGTTATATTACAGTATGCAAAGAATAAAAATCAATCCAACGCTCTTAAGCATCTGCAGGAAGTGGTTTTCCTCTTTGGAGCTCCTAAAAGAATAATAGTTGATGGTGATGGTGCTTTTACTTCCCACTATAAGGCTTTTTGTCAAGAATATGGAATAGAATTACATCAATGTGCTGGATACACAAGTAGAGGAAACGGACAAGTTGAAAGAATTATGAGAATCATAAAAAATGGCCTTACGATTATCAAAAATACCCAGAAAGCACATTGGGAAAAGTCGCTCGGAGCTTTACAGTTAGCCATTAACTGTACGTTTTCAAAATCTACAGGACAAACTCCAATAGAATTATTAACAGGAAAGAAAGGATGTGTACCCCTACAACTACTGAATCTCATTGATGATGAAAATGAACGAATAAATCCAGAGGTTATGAAAGATATTGTTATTGGAAGAATGACCGAGCAAGCTGAAAGGGACAAAATACGTTATGACAGCGGAAAGGCAAAAGTAAAAAGATTTATGAAGGGAGAATATGTCTTATTAAAAGAACCAACGCGACTTGGTACAAAATTGAGCCAAAAATTCAATGGGCCATATGAAGTGACAAAGGTATTGCCGCATGATCGGTACGAAATTCGTCGTAGTAATCACCGTGGCCGATCAAGGAAAGTAAGTCACGAAAACCTACGTAGTGCTCCAAAGTTTGGCGTACAAAGTGATGTGGCCGTATCGGCGATGAAAAGAAGTGTTGATGAAGAATAATGTGATGTGTGTGTGTGTGTATGACATGTGTGAAATGTGTATAAGACAAAGTGGTGGAATTAAAAGTTAAGTATGTTTCTTAATTTTATAATGTGAATTGTTACGTGGTGTATGTGTTTTACGAGAAAGCCAAAATGAGCGCCGAGGCTCTGAGGCTGGACCAAAATTAGCGCTGAGGCTATGAGGTCATAGAGCTTTTAAGATTAATTTACTAATTTTATGTGATTGCTACGAGATTTTGTGCGTAATTTACAAAAGATATTATGTGTCTTATCAAAGTAAAAACTTTATATAATATACTAATTATTTTATTTTTCCAGATGAAAATTAATCATAGACGCAGGGACGCGCCTGATGTCAGTATGGCCGTATCGGCGCAAGCATTTAATCAATGATTTATAGAAAAATTGATGTTTAATCGATTATTATTATCTGTCACCCCACTCTTATATTTTAATATAAAAGGCGGATTGCATTGTCGAAAGACACATTCGTTTGTCAGCTCTCAAGCTGAAAGCTTTGTCAAAATTAATAATTATTCAAAAGCTAGATAATTGTATTAAATTATATTGTTATTTTTAAAAAATGTTAGTTTGTTCGAATAATATTTATTTTAAAGTAAATAATGAGTTTATTGAATTAATTATCTTTTAAAAAAAAGGAATTGTAATCTAATGAAATTTATTTTATTTATCTTTATAATTTTGTGTGTGTGTTTTTTTTACAAGTAAATGAATTTAAATCTATTTATCTATTTATGAATTAATGCAGTCGTTCATATAAGATGAGTCGTTGTTTTATTTATATGAGCTTTTAATTATTACTGAAGATCGCTAATTATTGATATTGTTATTAAATAATTTAATTAAAATGTGTATTTTTCAGTGTTCTAGAATAAAAATATGGAATCTAATGGTGGTTTCAATCCTTCGGAGAACCCTTCTCTTACATATACGATAAAATATTTAAATTAAAAAAAAAATGTATATTTGTATTTATATGATCTTGAAAATGTTAAATATCCCTGCCTTATATTTTTGTCAATAAAAATTAAATATATTTCAAAGTGTATTTGAAAAAAAATATACAGAATATTTTTCTAAGTAATTTATTTCCAATGCTCTGTTGCTCGCGTTTCTGTGCTAGGTTTACTTAGTCATTTTCTGCTTTACTGAGTAGTGACTAATGAGTATTAAAATATAACTTATAACATAGTCTTCTAAATAAAAATGAGAATATTCTCAACTACTATAACTGCAAAATTTGAACTAAGTAATCCTTAGGTTTTAAATAAAACACTTAAAAACTTTATGAATGTTGAAAATTGAGGAATTATGTACCTGCCGGGCCAAAAAACAGTGATTAGTATAGGATTTTAAAAGTTTTATTAAAAGTGCCGAGTTATAGCCTGTATTCTGTACTTAAAAGATTATATCTGTATAATTTATCTTTGAAAAGCTTTTCTTTTTAATTCGACATCATACAGTATATTGTACCTCCAGTAATTCTACATGAACTTTGGAAAATGTCTAACAATAGTCGGTAAGAAATATGTGTGTCGCGGTGCACAAAAACTAAAGTTATTTGTTGAAATTTTTGGAAATATTCCAAACCTCGAAAAGAACTTAGTGTGCTGGTTTATTTTGTAAAATTTTATAAAATTGTTTTTTATTTCCAGTAAACTTTCAATAAAACTATACCGAACTATATAAAATAATATTTTAGATATTCTAATATCATAAAGAGGAAAATTTTGATTTTTTGTTTGTTTTATCGAATAGGCTCCGCAACTACTACACCGATTTAGATGAAATTCGGTAAGAAGATAGTTTGGAAAAGACATAGGATAGTTTTTTTCCCGGAAATCAGCCCTTAAGGGGGTGAAAATGGAGTTGAAATCTTGTATAGGGAAGCAATCGCTAGTTATTTTAAAAGTGCTAGGTTAAGCGAAAGGCAATTCTCGTATGTGAATGAAAAAGAGCTCTGATTTTTACGTAAAGTGCTGGAAAAATGTCAACGAAGCAACTATGACTAAAATATAAATGGAGCACTAATGAACATCATATACCTTAAACACTCACAGAAATCAAGTTCTAGATTCCTTTGGGGATAATATTTTATTACTTTTTACATAGCATTATTTTTTTAAATATTTATATTATTTTCATTAAATCTTGAATATAGTGTTCCAAGAATATATTTGCCTATCTTAAATTAACAATTCTTAAAATATATTATTACGTGCCCCAATAATATTTTTAAAATAAGATTTTTTTTATAAATGTTGTACTGAAGTCAGTTATACAGGATATATCTAGCTGTAAATAATTTTAAATAATAAAATTTGATATCGTTGGATCTGTAAAACGTATAACTTAACGAAACTTAATTTGTACCAA
The DNA here is from genome assembly GCA_033884665.1 of Argynnis bischoffii washingtonia. Classification (NCBI taxonomy): domain Eukaryota; kingdom Metazoa; phylum Arthropoda; class Insecta; order Lepidoptera; family Nymphalidae; genus Argynnis; species Argynnis bischoffii. The sequence continues at coordinate 7,426,990 of CM066624.1, read as the reverse complement.
AACTTTCTATATACAATAGAAAAAAGTACGAACAAGTTACCAGAAATTTAATAACAACAGTTTACAGAAGAAAAACATTGCCTGCCTTCTGCCAAATAATAAGCACAATGTTGTTTATTTATGTAAAAGAGAAATATTTTGCCTGGGATGACATATTTCTCCAAAATGTTGCCCCGGCTCTCACAAAGCATGGCAATGAAGCAGGCGAAATGATGAAAAGTTCCGGCCTCCTCCCGACGCAACGGAAGATAAGTCGCTCGGTTATATCTGCAGCTTCCTGTAACTCTAGATGGCTGAAAGAAGATGTAAATTGCACGTACAACAAAATCAAACGTCCAAAATTCTTTAATTTTATATTATATTATACGGTATTAATACGAGTCTCACTTCGCACTAGCGATAAACGCGTGACTTTTGATGCACGGCTCTGCGCCTTACACTCTTTTAAGCAATTAAAAAAAAAAGGAATCAGTATATGAGTGAATGCGTATGTTTTTTATTTTTATAATATTTTATCTTTGAACAAAATTGTGTGTGTGCGTACATATGTACCAACACATGTATTGAATTGTGTTGGTATGTTTTACTTAAGCGATAATTCTAAAGAGTTTTCTATATCTTGATGAAATATCGATTAAAGAAATATATTGTAATATAAAACCAATAACAAAAAACATCGTCAAACATATTACAATTTTATTTGTGCTCATAATGTTTTCTATCAACATGCACAATTGGTTTTGGCGTATATCTCTTCAGAGTATTATCGAAGACGATGAATATGGAGATTTAATCAGACACCCGAGAATAGGCTTTGATATCAACGGGATTTACCATCAAGCAAGCGTTTCTTTTTTATATAAAATCAATAATAGAATAAAAAAACGATGGTTATGGGTTAACCGATTGTTGTGATAATTGATTTATTTTAACAAATAAAGCCCTAATTAAAATGTTCTATTCCTTTCTAAAATATGAAATAGATATGTTTTATTTTAATTTTAAATATCATTTACAGTTGACTTTAAAGTAAACACTATAGTTTGGTATTTCGTATTAACTTTTTTGATGTATCAGAGAAAACGCAGAGTGAAAAATACTCTCATAGTATGCCTTATATTTTTGTTTTTTTTTAAACTAATATAGTTCAAAAAGTACAGTCTTTTAAAAGTAGAACAAATTCTAAAAGTACGACAACAGAGCAATGGTTTACGCCAGCTCAACATTGTTTTCAACACATCTTGTTTTGCAAAAAAAGAAAGCAAGCAGTACAACTTCGGTAAAATACAAAAACAAAATCAACAAGAAATTCGACAGTAATGATATTTGATGTTATAAAAAGCATGAAATACAAAATATATTCAAAGTTTACGCACCTGATAAAGATACCTGATAATATTTAGTACACAATTTCCTGACGCCTCTTTTAGAAGACTTTTCAGAAATACGTCACCAGCTATTTATTCGTGAAGATAACAAAAGCTCTACGTTATACAATCTTAATTGAATTAGTAGGTAGTACATATGTATTATGTATATACATATGTATGTATCTACAATTTATATATAATTTAATTTTTTAATGATTTTTTAACTAGTGTTAGCTTTTTTATAACTCTAAAAAATATCATTTTTTAAAGCAGAAAGTTGAGTAGCATACAGCAATTAACTCAAAAGTATGAAAAATGATAAACAGCACTCGGCGGTACTACTACATTTTATAAATGTAACAGTTAATTATACTGAAGAGTGTATACGATGTTATGCTTTATGGATTCATATAACATCTAAAAAGATAAGAATCAAAAGCTATGATGCACCAAAAGCTCTATTGCATTAAACAAAGAATTCGGAACAGAGCTCGCATTTGTTTTAGTTACTGACTAACAAAACACATTACCTTCCATTAAAATGTAAAGCATTGCTGTAAATCCCTTCGGACCCATAAAAGGGAAGGTTTTTCCATAAATTTTTAAGTTTATGGATATTGCTTTAGTTATACGATCGTTGCTGAATGTCTCTTGACCCGATCCATTGCAAAATCGGGGAAGCGAACGTGACATTACACAACAGGTAATATTCCTCTAATCTACTGTACATATATTTAAAATACTAATATTATGATTACATATAATTATTTTAAGTAAGTGGTAGCCCAGTGGTAACGTGCTCACTTGGGAAACCGAGTGAAGCGGATTCCTATGCCAGGTCTCGCACCTCTGATATTTTTATGTGCGAATCATTTCCAATATGATTACCATTTGTCTTACGGTGAAGGAAAACATCATGATGAAACTTGCATGACCTAGCAAGTTTTCGAAAGATATGTGAAGTCCACCAACCCGTACTTTGCGAGCGTGGTGAACTATGGTCTGATCCCCCTCGTACCGAAGAGAGGCCCATGCCCAAAAGTGGGACGTTAAAGAAGGGATGAATACAAGCAATACATACATAATTATTTATTTATACAGAAACGGTATTGTGTACTGATGTACACAATTGGCGAAGACGTCGCGTAATAGAGACAAAGAAATACTTTATATTATTCTGTTTTAGAATCTGTCAAAATATTTAATAATAGGAATTTAAGAAAATATTATTTAAAAACTACTAAACTTGGGTTACAAAATACTATTATTATATTGAATCTTCAATGAAATACTTAAATATTGCGATTTGAATATACTTTCATCTTTGTATGTATTAAATTACCTTTTCCGGCGAGCGATAACAATAAAGGAACGACAGTTATTGGTAACACGAAACAGAGAAAATTACATTTGTGCACTACATCTTGAACTTATAAGAAATCTTTAGTATTAATGTTAGTAAAAATGTTGTGATGTGTAAAGTCCATTCTCATACACACATTCTTAATAATTTTATTCAAATAGTAGTCATGAAAATATGTTAAAAATTTCCGCTTGATTACAAAAAAATGTGTTTATGCAAAAGACAATAAAATTCATCTGAATTGAAAATTTTTATGACCTACCACAAATATCTTTTAAAGTGCAACCGAACGATGCATGAATATGATAGTAAAAGTTTTATGTTGTTGTAAAAATGTGTCATTTTTCTCTTTAAATTTAAAATCACCTTAATTACATTTTCATAGGTATATATATTTTTTAATAACAGTTCTGTTATTTTAATTGTAATGTAATAAACTAGTATATCCTATATATTTTTCTGATAAGAGACTCATTCATACTCGAACTATAGTAAATATATTTAGATAAAAATTTATTGACACATTTTAGGAGCATAAAATCTAATGAATAGAGCTAATCAAGACGAATAGTGTAACATCGCTGATGTTACACGATTCGTCTTGATTAGCTCTATAGATTATTAGATAGCTGTATCTGACAGTAAAAGTCCCGTCAAAATCAGTCCAGCCGTTTCGGAGATTAGCCGGATTAAACAGACAGACAGGCAGATAGATAGACACACACACAATTTTACAAATTGTGTTTTTCTTATAAGTACCGTATATAATTTCATACGCATTTAGTAAAAGCTGTTATTTTGACAATACAAACAGATACTTCAATTTTATTTATCTGTATGGATAATAGATTAAGTAGAATAAGATACTGTACTATAAATATAAATATTAACAAACTATAAATATAAATATTACAAAACTCATCATTAAATAAATGACCTCGGTTTCAACGCTAATAAAGATGTTAAACATATAAAAATGTACAGAAACATACAAAGTATTTTATTCCCCTTCATATTAAAAGCTAAAGGATTCTAGCAGCTTTATCCACATGCATGACTTATTATCCTTTACAAACTTTGGTAGCCATTTAAAGTTGAACCTCAAAAACCTCCAGCACTCACGGAAAACTTACAGATAAAAGGCTATACTATGTGTTATTTTGCCCATAAAAGCTTTGTCATGCCTTTTTCCATAAGAAAATTAATTATGGGAAATCCTGAAAGTTCTACTTGGGAGAGCTTTATGAATAAATTATATCTTAAATATGTTCAGAAAGAAAATAATTCTTATAAAACACTGTTGACCCCCATTTTCTATTATTGAAAAATCGGAATATTCTTATATACAAAAATCGGGTGGGGCTGTATCGGGGCACACTGCCGTTAGATGAATGCGCGATGGAACGTCTATTTCAGCGAGTCGCTTTTACAATTAGTGTTAAAGATTAAAATTGACAAAATTGACTTCGTTCTAATTGTTGTATACTATACTGACACTGAATAATAAATAGTGTATATAAATGTTAGGATTATTAATTTATATACCGAATTTTTACTCTGTAATTATAAAATATATTTTAGGAATGGCAGTTGACAATGGTCAATATTTTTCGTTATGAACATTGTCAGATTATTTAGTGGAGTTTTTTTTAATATTTGGTGGAAAGCAGTACAATATATACATTAATTACGAGAATATCGACGTTTTATTGGCCATCCCGTCATAAAAAAAAAACGATTAATATTAAATAACAATTTTGTTAAAAATATTTTGCATTTTTTAAAAACAAATTACTTAATATAGTAATCTTTGAAGACAGCAACGGAAAGAATATCATATATATCATTTTTCAGACAATAACAACGGTTACTATGGCAACCTAATGTAACCTATTTCGTTACGATCCATTTTTCTGACCTGATACTTGTATGTTTCGGTGTGATTTTAAAGACGTTTCACGCCAAAACATTATAATATATTTAATTAATTATGCCAATGATCATTATTACCGTGCTCAGTAAATTACCGTCCGGTAAAATATTACTTTTACCAAAATATTATAACTAGCCCTATAAGTTTTGATTAATTAAAAAATCATCCTCAGTGTCCAAAGAATCTCAATGCGAATTTCATCGAAATCCATTTACACGTTTAGCCCTGAAAGTCTACTGAAAATTACTTTCACAGTTATTATATGAGTATGGATATTGGAAAGTTAAGAGGATAATTTATGTATCAGATACAAAATTTTACAATTTCATGTTTAAATTCATGCAATGTGACCTCAATTTGATTGTTTTTAATGATAATAATCTGTATTTCGAATGTATTTCGAATACCAAATAATGCAACTTAACTTTTTTGGACACAATGATATAAGAAATAGTTTTAATAGTTCAAAAAATTTTTTTTCTGACCCTGACCTAATATAGGAGCTTGGTAAGATTTTCCCGTTGAGATTTAAAAGTAAAACAAATGCTCATTCTGTGCTTAAAATTTATAGAAAATAATAATACGTTTTTATTTAACTTCTTACTTATATTTTATACCCATTTCTATTTTAGGTGTATCAATTTACTTTGTTACTCGAAGAAACTACCAATGTTTAGCAGTTGACAGACGAAATATATATTAATGATTTATCAATGTCTTTGAAAACAACCTGAGGTTCCCACTGGAGTCGGTAATGACAGGCATAAGAACTTTTTTTGAGAAAACGTTAAGCTTCCTTCTCATACAATTTAATACATCAAACTTGAGGAAGGTTGGCGTTTTCTTTTTGTTTCAACTTAGAGTGATAATATGATAGAAAAAAAAGTATGATTTATCTTTATTAAGAATAAAAAGGAAAATCATACTTTACATGTTTACATTTATCTTAACAATGAACAATATTTGACTAAGTTTGACATAATACTTTCTTAGATATAAGCGAATATTTTACATTTTAAATAAAAACTTTTAAGAAAAAGTCCGAAAATATATCCTTTATATTTTATGGAATGGTCGACACTTTTTTTAAAACAAACTCTTCAGCTTTGTATATTAATATAACTATCCAGATAGATAATAAATAATGAATTTTATTGCGCCAGTACTAGTTATGATCTTTCTCAAGAAACAAACCGAAGCTATAATATTCATATAGAATTTGAAAATTTGAATACATACATGTATTAATATTACTATAGAAATCAGACAAAGATCTCACTAAAGGCGCAGTTAATGTTTTCTTTCGGCCTAAAACACTTAGTAAATGGAATGAATAAATAATATACATATGTGAGCTTTACATTCTTGCAGACCTTTTTGTGAAATATATACATCTGTATATAATTCCTATACCTTACCTACTATAACCTTATACCTTACTATAATATAATGTTAAAAAGTCACTTATTCTATAAAAATACTAATATGATTAAATTCCTTTACTATAATTTATAAAATATCTCTAGACAAAATGTTGAGGAGAAGCTAAAATTAGTTTTCTGCAGTATTTCGATAAAGATATCTTGATGAAATGACATACCTCTTCTTTTTCTTCTGTAACGTTAGAAACCTAGATTACAATTGATGACTAAAATTGATCTAAATTAACATGATATAAATATATAATATGTATTTGTTAAGAATATTTGATAAAATCTATTAAAATTCAGTAACATCATTGTCAGAGGTCTAATTTTATTATTCTTAACATGCTCTTCAAACCCCTGTATATAAGGGTATAATGAAGGGTTCGTTCAAGACCTTTGATGTGCCCAAATGCAATGTCCAACTTTTAAGAGGCACCTTCATTTTAGAAATGCTTTGTGAAAAAATATGGTTGCTACCCAAAAATCTCTAATACTTTGATTATTTTATTTACGAGTATAATAGTTTATGCTGTGTTTATGCTACGGCCTGTGTTTATATCCATTTATTTAATATTTACGAAGTTTATCAGACTACCAGAAATTATTTTTGTATTTATTAATAAGCAGTTAGTGTTTACTATCTTCAGTATGTCCAAGTTTGCCTATTTATTTGTACTATAATACTAAATCGTTTTCAAAGAATAGCTTTTAAAGTAGAGTCTACCATAAGGAAATTTAGCTGTTTTTATTCTAGAATAATAATTATAATGTCCTCCTGACCGATTCCGGCCACGGCGGCCAATCTCATTGAGACTAGCCAACTGCGCAGGAGATATTATAGTGCACAAGTGTACGCGCAGACACAGGTGCAGTCTCTATTCCTGTCATTCTCATACTCCGGTGGGACGATTACTCGACACGACCGGTGAGAGTTAAGGCGCAGGACCGACGGCTTTACGTGCTCTCCAAGGCACGGGGTGAAACACCGCCAACTTCCCAACTTCGGGCTGTTACTGAGGCTTACTATACAGGATGACTCAATAACTAAACTTGGCCCGACTCGGGACTCGAACCCAGGATCTTCGGGTGTGCAGCCGTACATGCTAGCCATTACATTACCGAGGCATTCGAGAATAATAGGGGTTAAAGTATGAAATTGCCGTTTTATTGTAATAGGTACTTCTAATTGATATAGAACCTTCATGGTTTGATATTTTTGAGTGAAACTGTTTTCACATGGTACCTATGTAGTTCTTCTTTTAAAAAATGTAGATCATTCGATTATCGACTTTCACTTGTTTTTTTTATTCAGCTTAGACAAGAAAGATGGATACTTCGAAAATTCGAGTGATATTTGAATACGAGTTCCGACGCGGAACTAACGCGGCAGAAACAGCTCATAATATCAATGTTGCGTTTGGAGAGGGGACTGCTAATGAACGCACCATGTGATTTTGGTTTAAACGCTTTTGTGATGGAAACTTTGATTTGAAGGACGAACCACGTGGAAGACCGCCCGCACAGGTGAATAACAATGAATTGAAAGAGATGGTGGAAGCCGATCGGAGCCAAACTACCCAGGAATTAGTGGCATGGTTTAACGTTACCTTACCAATAATATTGACTCATTTGCGTCAAATCAATAAAATAAAAAAAATATAAAAATGAGTGCCTCATGATTTGACTGATCTGCAGAAAGAAACGCGTATTGAAACTTGTGTTACTTTGTTGAATCGATACAGAAATGAAGGAATAATGGATCGAATTGTGACATGTGATGAAAAGTGGATTCTTTACGATAGCCGTAAGCAAAAAATGCAATGGCTGACCCTAGGTCAAACGCCGCAACAGTGTCCTAAAGCAAAGCTTACCAATAAAAAGGTAATGGTAACTGTTTGATGGGCTCAGCATGGTGTTATTCACTATAGCTTTTTCCGATCTGGTCAAGCAACAACGGCAGATGTCTGCTGTGCCGAACTCCAAACAATGATAGCAAAACTAGCAGTGAAACAGCCCCGACTCATGAATCGATCTTCACCATTATTGCTCCATGATGAGAATGAGATGAGAAACCTTTTTAACTCTACAGGAACTGCAACTAGAAACCATTCGTCATCCTCCATATATGCCAGACCTTGTCCAACGGACTAACATTTTTTCGTGATTTGGATAATTTTCTACGTGATAAAAAGTTTTCTTCACAGAAGACAGTACAAAATGCTTTTACACAGTTTGTCGAATCTAGATCACTAGAGTTCTATGGCAAAGGCATAAATACCTTCCTATTAGATGGCAGCAATGTATAGATAATAATGGTAATTATTTTGATTAAATAAATATGTAAATTTAAAAAAAAAACGAATTTCAAGTTTTCAGTACAAATTAGAAATTTCATACTTTAACCGCTATTATTATCTATACCACTAAAGCCGTATTGAAATTCGTTCAACCGTTGTGTTTTTGCTTCATAGTAATAGAAGATACTTAAACCTAAGGGTCATAGTATGGATAGTGATATGCGTGACTAAACAAACATAAACCAAACAAATTTTTAGCTCTATAATGTATATAAATAAAAATGAATCACCGAAATGTATGTACGCGCATAACTTCCGATCGACTGCACCAAATTGGATAATTCTTGTTTTTTGTGTTTGTTATTGACAGGATAAGTTTTGTATAGAAGAAGAATAAAAGTAAAAAAAATTTTTTACTAAGATATTTTTTTTTTTAAAATCACATGATATGAAAAGTGAGTGAGTGAAATAGTTTTTATCCCGGAAATCATCCCTTAAGAGGGTGAGAATGAAAGGGGGTGGGGATGAAAGTTTGTGGGAAGCAAGCTAGGACGAACCCGAGCGAAGCAAGGGTCAGTCGCTAGTGTAAAGAAAACCACCAGAGTACACTACAAACGTATAATAATTATTGATTTTCATATAAGGATTACAACACACTGTATATATCACTGCTTTATACTAGAATTTACACAACACTGTTTCAGCATAATTACACAGTAACTCTTCCTGAACAAGAATGAATCCCAATCATAGAAAGCACTCCTTATATATTAATTTTAATTTCCATCAACCCACCTTTTTAATAATTTTAATGTAACTTCAACTACTTCCGGCGTAATCTTTAATCATAGTAATCAATTAATGTATTTAATTTATAAAAGCATACTTAAAATATAAAACATAATTTCATTGAAACTTTAGTTAATTACAAGAAATATAGGTAACTTTAAATATGTCTAACAATATTAGCACTAAAATTAATGAATCATAACACTCGGCCATCGACATGCGTGCTATCTCCGGAGCACGCAAATCTCACAACACTCGGCGTAAGGTATGTTTATGATTCTCTATTATAATTTCAAAACAATATTAATAATTACAGCATGTAACACAAGCAAAAAAAAAAATATCGTTATATATAAACATTAATATAAACCAGATTATACTACACTAGATTAAACTTAAATACTTTTATTTTTCAGTATCACTGTTCTCCGAGCTTGAGGAGCTGTATTCAGAACCAGAAGATTTGTCTAACTATTGCCTGAACATGAATCCAAGGCTGCATTTCATCTACTTAATGCGAAACGCTTTCATATCCCATGGTACTAAAACCGGGAGCATAGTTAGAGATTTTATATGGAACAATAAATAACTTCCCTTCATCTATCATTTTAAATAATATAACGAATACTATTGTTTTATTGCCACTTATTAATACCGCTAATAAATTCTGCATCGATTTAGTTAATCCTAATATTAACTTAGTTTAAATGGAATGAAATGAAATAAACTTAATTCAAATAGACTTGATTCAAAAGCATTTAATGTAAGCATCAGTGAAGTCTGTCCGTGAGGAATCTACCACCGGCTCAGAAGCCGGCAAGATACTCAACAGTTGCTCTTTTAAATATCGAAATTACATTTATTTTATTAATATATCATGTAGATAGCCCGCATATGAGTCAATAATACTCAATTCCACACATTTTCATCAGCAAGAAACTTTTGAACCGTGTAATATGCTTTGCCCAATAAAACATTTTTAATTTTATCCTTAAATTTTTGAAAAGATAAATCTAGGACATTTTGTGGAATCTTATTATATCTGCGTATACTCAGGCCCACGAAGGATTTATTCACCTTTTGGAGCCGAAGTCTAGGTTTAACAAGCTTATTTCTATTCCTAGTGTTTCTTGTGTGTCTATCTTTAGATTTTTGCGAACAAATAATATGTTAAACTGGCTTACACGGAGTCGTAAGATTGTACATAATAAAATATTATACATAATTGAGAATCATAAATAATAATAATATTTTAATTAAAAGTCATTGATAAATTTATATAATTAATGGGAGATAATTTGACTACTTTTAAATTAATATGGAATGTCTATTGATTTTGCTTTTAAATTATATTGATGTTAAAAAGTTAATATCTTAAAATTAAACTTATTTTCGAATTACTAATTTTGTAATAAATTCCAAAAAAAAAGTAAATCAAATAGTAAGACATTAATAATTCTCAAGTTATATTATTGCATTTAAAAATCCTGAAATACGGTTGTGCTATTTAGTAAAAACTTCCGGCTGATTCATATAAAAAGCAAAAGATAACCGTTGGAGGGGAGTTTTTGGGGAAGACGTTCATTACGACAGACCAGACAAGTATTAGTTGTGAAAATAATACTAAATTTATGTTGGCAAACTTATTGATCAAAATAGTGTTGAACTTATGTGTAAATAGTGGAAAATAAAGCGCTTTCCTGTGATTAGTTAATAGTAGTGACATAAAGTAATCGTTAAAATGACATTGAATTTTGTTGTATTAAAGGGAAATACGACAGTTGAAGTAACATTATAAAACGTTTAAAGTAAAAGAGTGATAAAATAAAGCTTATTATATTGATTTACTGTGTTCTTATTTTCCTCGTCTTGAAATTATAATGGTTATTAATACAATTGTTTAACAAATATATTACACAGTATAATTGCGAACCACGAGCTCTTAGATCATAAATAGCCCATACTGCTCTTTTTTTTTTTTTAGAATAAATACCGAATTAATTTGCGCGGCACTGCCCCAAAGAAGTATTCCGTACGATAAATAATATGAAAATAACTAAAATATACAAGTCGGGCAGTGTTAATATCCATTAAGTTTTTTTTTTTTAATTTTCCTAACTGCATTAATTATATAACTTAAATTAATTATATAACTTAAATTAATTATATAACTACCAAAGCCTCTAATGACGGGCAGATATTCATTATTTTTTTAAGGTCCAGCACATTAGCCATAGAATATTTTATGATACCAAAATTTATAAATGCACTCAAAAACTTGACATTAATTTAATTTAATATACCACACACATTTTTAATTTTAATAAGTAAATATACTTTTCGCTTTAGATGCAATTTACCTACACACAATTACGTTGTTATGTCCTATCCTACTTACATTTCACAATAGGTTTTGTATAATTATTATATGTATGACCTAGTTCTTGATAATTAAAACACGTGAAGTTATTTTGTCCATTTGTATTACCTGGTAAAATGTTATGACCATTTCTAAAATCTCGTTTCATAAAGGTATTACTATATCTGGTTAAACTGTGGTGAAGCTAAATAATTTAACAAGTCTTCTGGTTCACTACATTTAAGAGCTTGAGGTCTATTACGTACAGAGTTATCAGTTATTCCGAAAATAATACAATCAACTGCCTTTCGTCCAGCAATCTCATATCTACTTAATAATGAAAGTAAGTTTTTACCTTTCGGGAATGCCTTTCTAATTTTAACTAACTTTTGAGCTTTGGTAAAGATTCATATAATTGAAAGAATAACTTAATTTCTATCTCATTCATAAATTACGGCACATTCGTTAACTTTCTTTAGCCATCGCTCAACATTTTGTAATCTATTATCTTGATGAAATTCCGGAACTACATAGTAGAGTTCCTAGTCTTACTTGCATTATCTCGAAGCGCCGCCATAAATTTCTTCAGGTCTTCGGTTGTTAGGTAATCGGATAATCGTTTAATTTTGGCTGGTACTTTAGCATCACCAGAAGATGACCTCCTTTGACGTCGATTGGGCCTTTCTGGAGTAAAGCCCTCTGATCCATCTCCGTCACATGGGGCATAACTGAAGCACTTCCAATCGAGTCCAGTGATCCAACATAGACCACTCAATCCAGTGATCAAACATAGATCACTCATTCCAGTGATCAAACATAGACCACTCCATCCAGTGATCAAACATAGACCACTCAATCCAGTGATCAAACATAGACCACTCAATCCAGTGATCAAACATAGACCACTCAATCCAGTGATCAAACATAGACCACTCAATCCAGCAATCAAACATAGATCACTCATTCCAGCGATTAGACATAGATCACTCATTCCAGTGATCAAACATAGACCACTCAATCCAGTGATCAAACATAGACCACTCAATCCAGCGATCAAACATAGATCACTCATTCCAGCGATTAGACATAGATCACTCATTCCAGTGATCAAACATAGACCACTCAATCCAGTGATCAAACATAGACCACTCAATCCAGTGATCAAACATAGACCACTCAATCCAGTGATCAAACATATACCACTCAATCCAGTGATCAAACATATACCACTCAATCCAGTGATCAAACATAGATCACTCATTCCAGCGATCAGACATAGATCACTCATTCCAGTGATCAAACATAGACCACTCAATCCAGTGATCAAACATAGACCACTCAATCCAGTGATCAAACATATACCACTCAATCCAGTGATCAAACATAGACCACTCAATCCAGTGGTAAAACATAGATCACTCATTCCAGTGATCAAACATATACCACTCAATCCAGTGATCAAACATAGACCACTCAATCCAGTGATCAAACATACATCACTCACTCCAGCGATCAGACATAGATCACTCCTTCCAGTGATCAAACATAGACCACTCAATCCAGTGATCAAACATAGATCACTCATTCCAGCGATCAGACATAGATCACTCCTTCCAGTGATCAAACATAGACCACTCAATCCAGTGATCAAACATAGATCACTCATTCCAGCTATCAGACATAGATCACTCCTTCCAGTGATCAAACATAGACCACTCAATCCAGTGATCAAACATAGACCACTCATTCCAGCGATCAGACATAGATCACTCATTCCAGCGATCAGACATAGATCACCATCCAGTGCTGCAAAACAGACCACTCAATTTTGAGATCAAACACAGATCATCCGTTCCAGCGATCTGCCATAGGTTACTCAATCCAGCCAGCAAACCCATCTATCAATCTAGCGGCCACCAGCCTAGAACTTTCGGTATTAAATATAAACCATGTATTAAAAAAAAAAAACCGATAAACAACACATTTCATAAGTTCTTAATCACCATCATCATCATACTAATATTCCATATGTGAAATATAATAAACTTTTCCAACCGTAACTACGTTTTAAGTTTTTAACCACCATCATCATCATACTAATATTCATTATGTGAAATACAATAAACGTTTCCAACCGTAACTACGTTTTAACGTTCAGCTCAGAGATGAGACATTTTTCCGCAGTTAAAAGTTCAAATTCAACCAGCCAAGCTCAGCCTTAGAGCATGGAACAATACAATTTAGTAACAATTCATTATAATAATTACAATAATTACAATAAATACAATATACCCAAAATTACATGTTACGACTTTATCCAAAACATAATCATTAATAGAATAATACGTCTTTTCTAATAAAAATTTCTTCAAACTTTGCTTAAATATATTAATTTCATTAACCTCCAGAATACATTTAAGTAAATGATTATCAGTACAGAAAATACTCTTCGAGAAAAGGTCGAGTCACACATCGAGGGTGGCGAAGTAAGGCCCTATGTCTTATACCATAACAATTTTCAAATAAATATAGATTATTTCTAACATAAATAATAGTCTCACAAATGCACACACTTGGTAACGTCATTATATTGTAATTTCCAAATACATAGTTTGCATCTTTCTATTATTCGCAAATTAAATATTGCTCGGATACATTTGCTTCGAATGCTAATTTATCTACCGAATTACCCCAAAAAAAATAATACAACACCTTAACAAAGGAGCAACATAAGCATGATACACAGTTATTAAGGTTGAAACATTGACCGTTTTGGCCAACACGTGGAGTGCAAAAGAAAATTGTCGTAATTTTATGCTTACCTCCTCAATATGCTTTTTCCAATTTAAATTATTACCAATATTGAGACCTAATAATTTTGTTACATCCACCTGCTTTATTTCCTTATCCTCAAAATCGATATCCAAAGCATTTAACTTATTTTTCCTGTTTTTAAAGAACATTAAATTAGTTTTATCCAAATTGTTCATGAGCTCTAGAACATTTCCTGTAACACCATAGTGAAAAAGTTTATTTAATCAACATAATCAAAAGCCTCCGTTAAGTCCATAAATAAAGCATACACAGGAACTTTATCATTTAAATTAGTCACGACATAACTTAAGAAAGCTATAGACAGCCATATTTATACTTTTGTTTTTACGAAAACCAAATTGATCCTTTGTAAATAATTTATTCCTTTCAAAGAAATCATTCAATGCATTATAAATTATTTTCTCAAAAACCTTACTTAAAATAGGAACAAGCAAGTGTCCTACATATTGACCCGGACAACCAGCCATCATCATACCAAATTTCATCAAAATCTGTACAGTGGTCTTCCCGTGATGCGGTAATAGACAGACAGACAAAAAATCCAAAAACTATAGATTTGGTTTCTGTATCGATAAAAAAAAGTACTTCAATAAGATTTTCCAAAAAAAGAAATATTTAATTTACAGACTCGGATTAGCTACAATTTTATTACATGTATAGATGTATATCAATATATAAAAAAAAAAAAAAAAAAAAAAAATTAAATGAATTAATAAATCAAATAATTGTGGGTGTCATAATAAATACATGAATACAACTGGAACGAGTCTCACGTTATCGTGTCTATCGTAATCTACGTGTTACATTACCAGGGAGTAGCCCTGACCACACACAACACGTATTGTATTAAAAGACGTAACATAGTATCCTGTCATGTATACCTCACAATGATACTCACGTAAAAAATAAATAAAATAAAAATGCATCATTAACATAAATATACTCTGTAGTTCATTTTTCATAATAAAATAATTAAGTGCCACACAGTAGGTTATATATAGTAATTGGTTATAGACAGAAACGTGTTGGATGCTATCGGAGAGTAGCCCCGATCACGCACCGACACTTCCTGCACTATGTCCATATTATGCTATAATGTAGAAATACTACCAGGGAGTTGCCCTGGCCAAGCATTCTCGCACATTAAAACACAATTTACGCATAACATCGTCAGAGAGTTGCCCTGACCAGACATTTTACGCAACTACCGTCCTGAATGACGCTTAAAAATTTCACGTGGGCGTAACTTATAAATTATAATTATAAAAAAATATAAATTATATATATAAATTATTCTTCAATAAAATTAAAAATATAACATAAAATAATTGTCAAATTCCTGTTTCCTTTTTTTCTTGGGTTGTGTTCCCACTTCAGAGTGTAAAGAAAACCACCAGAGTACACTACAAACGTATAATAATTATTGATTTTCATATAAGGATTACAACACACTGTATATATCACTGCTTTATACTAGAATTTACACAACACTGTTTCAGCATAATTACACAGTAACTCTTCCTGAACAAGAATGAATCCCAATCATAGAAAGCACTCCTTATATATTAATTTTAATTTCCATCAACCCACCTTTTTAATAATTTTAATGTAACTTCAACTACTTCCGGCGTAATCTTTAATCATAGTAATCAATTAATGTATTTAATTTATAAAAGCATACTTAAAATATAAAACATAATTTCATTGAAACTTTAGTTAATTACAAGAAATATAGGTAACTTTAAATATGTCTAACAATATTAGCACTAAAATTAATGAATCATAACACTAGTATTAGAATAAATATGTAAGAAGTTGCTCAAACGACAAGTTATTAATTTTGTATATAATACACATCCAACTAAGTTTGCATATTCACACCTAATTTATAATATACATATATTTTATCTATTATTCAAGCGTGATTTTGCAATATATGTATATAATAGTGCGTCTATTGCGTCCTTTGTCACTGAGTATAATTAAGGTACGTATAGTACCGATTCACCATTACAAATTATTATGACATAAAATAAGATAGACCTATTTATGTAGGTGGACGTTATTTCAATTTATCTAACAAGAGAAATAGCATTTAGCTTTATAATCGCAATTTTATTAAAATAATGTTGATATTTCATGTGAAAAATAAATGTAAGTTATTTTAATATTTTTACCACAATTTGTTTTCCATTTTAACTAGTGGCTGTTTCATTACCTAATAGTTTCAGTCGCTTGCATTTTCGATGAGATTTTACAACCCAAATCAATTATACAGTGAAAGTAAAGCAATTTTATTTAACATGTTAAATACTGAATGTATAATTTAATCAAATTGGAATAACATTTAATTCTTTTTAAGTAATAAATGTCATTTTTAATTGGTATTTTTTTAAGTTTCTACTTTTTTACACAAGATTGACCATAAAACAAAAAAAAACAATTATTGATTTGAAGTTTATAGTTTTATTAATATAAAAATCAAAGCGTTCAAATATTATGAAATATTTATTTCTAAATACCTAAGAAGTTACAAAGAAGGTAAGGGTCATTATATACAAATTTCCGGTAAAGCTATAATAAGTAAAACTACTATTTTTTTTATTATACAGTCACATTAGTTTCGAATATGAAAGAGAATAAGAAGTGTTCAATTTTTGTATTTTTTTATTTTCTTACTTACTACCTAATATTAAGCATTGAAATTACAATATATTTTCAGTATATGTAATATGGCCATTATTGCCTTTCAGTAAACTCAGTGAAAATAGAAAGGCGAACGGACAGACACAAGGTGATTCTTAAGGTGTTAATTTTTTTTTATTAGAGACACCATAACCCTAAAATGTTCTGCATTAAGAACAATAATAATACAGTACAGTAAGCTAAAATGACAAATAAAAAGGTAATGAAACCTAAATAATAAATATGTCTCATCAAGCGTCTTTTATTTTAAAATAAACAGAGGGAGCGACATTAACCCAGCGGCACTTCAAATCTCGGTCTGCGCTAAGTCGCTCGCGGCCCTGTCGCTCTACTTTGGGCGTGCTCTATTTCTATCAACTATAAAGTTTCATTCTCAGAAAAAAACACTCAGCAGCTGCAATTTTTAACTTAGTCCATTATAGATATACCATTATAATGCTTTTAGAAAATTTTAATATGATGATTTCACAAATGTATAACATACAAAGGATATTGCTTATTACTTTAAATGAAAATAACCAATATTCCATGGACGAGAATTCTACTTCTTAGAAATTCACAGTACACCTGAACCAATTTTAAGCAGGTGATAGTCGTAAGGTAAATTTACCATAGCTTTCACTTAATTAAATGACATAAATTCTTTTACAATATTGCAGACTCTGTCTCTATTGCAGAATCGTTTTCAATCAGTTTTATGTTAACAAATCGTTTATTTAAAATACCGATAAAATAATATTTGTTCGTCGATTTTTACGCATTAATAAATGAAAGAATATATCAAGTTCATATTAAAGTTAACACTTGTAGCTTAACAAGCTTATATTAAGCATAGTCCAATATTCTTAGTGAATCCGAAATCCCTAAGTTCGACCTCAATCTGTCGCTTGTGTTTAGGCGGTGGATCATGACATATTATGTTCCCATTTTCGATAGCCCCAGGTGCGGTGCACGGGTTTCATTGTTAACTGTTCTACTAGTTCTGATGAAATACGCTTTTCATAGCTACGAGTATATAGTATATGTAGTACTTAGATATACTTATACTGTACTTAGACTTAATGTACATAATTCTACATAAATGGTCAATATTGAGTAATAAATAATATTTTATATTACTAAATATAAAATATCTTATGTAAACTGAAATTTCTTATTAAAAAATTAAAACTCACTAAAGAAAAATATATATTTTATTTTAAAACATCGTCAAGCTCCAATATTTAACTTAACGATTCTAAACATCTAATTGAAGTATAGTAAATTGAAATGGCTAGATTTCTTTATAATAAGCATAATTAGAACAAAAAACAAAGTATAATGATAGTTTATTTCACATACACTAACATTTACGCATACGTTAGTTTTATATGTAGTTCATATTCCCACCTCATAAATAAATATAAAACCCCACATTGAACAGTTGTTTTGTGCAACGACGTGTATGATTTTTCGCCGCGCGTGGCGGTGTGTCAAATATTACGCTAGAAAAATTTATATAATGTAAAATTTTTTTTTTCACGCTCAGATTATGACATATCGTCATTTTTCTGATATTCGATTTTTGTCCTACTGTTATATAGTTAATAATATTGACCCTTAAGTAGACATATAAATAATCATTTAAACACTTATTTATTGCTTATTTATAACATTTATTTTTTGTAGTAATTTTGTTGAAAGCTTTTTAATACCTGAATAACTTTCAAAGGACAAAGCAATTCCCCATACAAACTGGGGCCCAGTGTTACAGGCTTGAAAATTAATCATAAATTAATACATTGAGAAAAACGTCATAAGGCCAATTTTCATGGGCTCCAGCGACGGCCAAGTTAATAAAATCGGGTTTTAAATATGCTATTTTTAGAGTATATTTTGACACATGAGACATCATTACATGTCAAATTATACAATAAGGTAAATGGCATAGATTGTTACTGCTTACTCAAGACACTTCTATAATTATATCTACAATATGTTACCGTGTTTTTGTTACCACGTAGAATGCGTGTACGTGTCTTGTACGTCTAACTACTATAAAAACAATCTTATGTTAAGTGTTTTAAATTAGATAAATCATAGTTAGGTCTAAATTGTAAACTATAGTTGATCGCACTAAACACGTATACTTAATATGGACAAATCTGTTGCTTGCATCTACCATCCATGCCAATAAGACAACTTGGTACAGTAATATGTAGAAATAAAAGACATACTTAGATGCCTATAATTTTAACATATTAAAATATTGTCTAATATTTGTGCAGGAGGTTTTATAAAACCTTGGTGTCGTGCCCAACCAAGAAGCCATATTATGCTCCTTGTATGGGCACAGCAACCAACTGTTCTTTTTCCCACAACACAGTTGCATTGATATCGCATTATTGCATTTCTCCCAGTTAAAGAGCTGTCAACTAAAATATAAACAAAATATATTTTATTGCTTATATGTCTTGATTTTATTCTTCCTCTTAATAACCTTGTAGTTTCAGATATAGGCAGTAACAACCCCCTGTTCACCTTCCTGTGCACTTCTATAACATAATCCCTTACATACTCCCCAAAATATAATCGGGCCTGTTTAAGAGGATACGTACTTAACGACACAAGAATTAAATCACTATTACATAACTCAGGAAAATCTTTTAAATTATTTGTATTGACACCTATTGGTCGGAATGGCGTCCTACGCCGATTTAAGTTATTACTAATTACGTATGCAATCAATAGTAATAATCGGTATACGTGCAGAAGTACAAGAAATAAGATAGAGATTAGTATACGGTTAAAACACATTTGCGTACAAATTTGAAAAGCAAAATATGACAATATTATGTCGTATGATTTTCGTATTCAGATATTAAATATCTAAGACGGTTTTTATTTAGCGTTAAAAATAAATCATATTTTAGATTTTTGTTTTTTTTAAAGTACTTAAAATGTAATTCAGCTTAAATTCTACAAAAATGTACGCAAACCGCACAGCATCAATTCTCAAATAAATTGATCATATTTTTTATAGAACAGTTCTATAAAATCATTTCATTTATAATATACTAGCAAAACCCGTGGCTTCGCTCGCGCTAAAACTAAAACAAAAAAACTTTGAAAAGGTAGGTTTCATACAAATTTTCATCCCTTATTTTATCTATATTTATTTAATTGTATTGAAGAGCATTAATACCAAGTTTCAAGAAATTCTGATCATAAATATTTTTTGGGTTGTGTTATAACGTGTACTCCCGTGGGAATGAGATAATCTCCCGTGGTAAAAAGTATCCTATATGTTGACCCGGATATCCAGCTATCATCATACCAAATTTCATCAAAATCCCTTCAGTGGTTTTTCTATGATGCGGTAACAGACAGACAGACAGACAGACAGACAGACAAACAGACAGACAGACAAAAATTCTAAAAACTATAGATTCGGCCTCTGCATCGATAATAATGTCTATTTCAATAAGATTTTCCAAAAAATATTTAAGGTACAGATTCGGCTTAGTTTATATAGATTGACATTTTAGAAAATAAATAAGATATAATTTCCGTTTATTAAGCAATATCGAAAAATGTATTTTTTCTTAACTTGGCCGTTGCAAATAACATTAAAATTTTGATAATGTAATAAAAAAAATGGATTTTTCTAATATACATTTGGTTCCTAGTTATCAGGGCCCGAAAATGGGTTTCTCATTTCATGATATCGTCTGTATTACTACATGTTTATATATCCATATATGACATACATAATAAGGGCATCTTATTTATTTCACCACACAGGATATTATATTCATATATTTACTTATACGAATACATATGCCATCTAACGAAATGTTATCCGAGCGAGTGGTAATCCCGCGGGTCGTTAGACGAGAAACTCCTTTCATTGTCGCTACCTAATTCCCTTAAGCCGACCGAATGACCACATTTAAGATCGGTTAACGTATTCGGGAAATTATATCTAACATATTAAAGAAGTTTTCTATATTTAGGAACATTAAAAAATAGCTGAGTTGAAAAAAACTTTTATCATCACTTTAACATGTCCAAAACTATAATAAATACTAATATAGTAAAAAACCAACAATTATATTGTTACAATGATACTGAAAATAGCATATTCGAGTAACAACTTGGTCCTCTAGTCACAAATTTTACATGGTTATTACTAATGGTTAACCCGTGCCGGGTCACGATAAATCACAGCTAAGAGTCTTGATTGTGGCCATCACTGACAAAGGATTCGTACATGGCAATGGAATGTACGTGAAGAATTAAAGGCCCATCCCATTGAAACCCCAACGGATCGCACCCTTTTTTTAGAATTCAATAGCTTTTTATTTATTAAAACTTTTCCGGGAATTCTGATTGGAATTACAAAACCAGTTTGTTAGTTATACGCATAAAATGTTATGTTTAATATATTAAACATTTTAATATATTAAACATAACATTAAAGTACCTGGGCGACCGAGCTTCGCTCGGAGTTTTTGGCCGAAAGTACGATTTTCTTTTGAATTTGGCTTAAAAACAAAAAAAAACGCGATTCGAAGTCGGACTCCTGTGATTGTCAATCTTGCGCCTTGGCCGCTTGACCAAGATGACTATGCCGGAGCGTGTGAAATTGGCGACCATGTTTTGCGTGGAATAATGCAAAAGACAACTGCATAAAAACACGAAAACACGCGTTTTCCCAGACATAAGACTAATTTAAATTGATCTCTCGCTCCCGAAAACCCTCACATACCAAATTTCAGCGAAATCGTTACAGCCACTTCCGAGATCACCGGTATATATATATATAAATAAATAAATATACAAGAATTGCTCGTTTAAAGGTATTAGATATTGCTTAAACGAATGTACAAACATGTAACGAAATATGAAAAATGCGTACCAAAAGTGTACATTTTTTTAAATTACATTTGGAACCACATTTTAGCTCCAAAAAAATATGAACGGAAATCAGACTTAAACTATTGAAATTAAAATATTCAAGTCTTTAGAATGGAATGGCGATACAGAATAAAAGTTAAAAAAACGTATTATTGTATGCAGTTAGCATTGCTGCGATACAGCAGTGAAGTGGTGTTAGTTTTATCTGTATTCATAAAAAATCTTGTTCCAACTGATTGATTGATTGATTCATCAAGGTACAGGAAGGTACACTTTTAAAATAAAATGTAGCGTAAAACCTTTTATGATGAAAACTAAGAAAGTATAAATATCTATCTACATAATACCTTTAAACGAGCAATTGTTGTATATTTATTTCTTTATTTATTTACATATATACCGGCAATCTCGGAAACGGCTCTATCGATTTCGCTGAAATTTGGTACGTGTGGGTTTTCGGGGGCGAGAAATCGATCTAGATTAGTCTTATGTATGGGAAACCGCGTGTTTTCGAGTTTTCATACGGTTTTCTTTCACATTATTACACGCAAAATATGGTCGCTTATTTTGTACGCCCGGACATAAGCATCTTGTCAAGCGACCAAGGCGCAAGGTTTACAATCACAGGTGTCCGGGTTCAAATCCCGGTCGGATACAAAATTATTACTTTTGTTTTTTTTTTTTGTATTTATACAAGTGTTTAGTTTTTTTTATTTTTAAGCCAAATTGAAAAGAAAATTGTAGCTTTGGCCAAAAACATCGAACAAAGCTCAGTCGCCCAGGTACTAATTAATTTGTATAAGAGTTCCGTCAGTTAGAAAGAAAACCATGAAATTCTATTTCTTTTTTGGTTATTTTAGTGATAGCATTATTTCGAAATAAGTCAATCTGCCAATAAAATATTTTTGCATCCGTAAAACACAATTTCCTCACTGAATTTGAACTTAGATACCATAGACTGAAATGAAGTTCACTAAGAGCTTTCATATGACGCGTGTCTTATCGCTGTTAGACACGGACCCCCCGGTTTCATACGAAGAATTCCGTGTCCTTTGGGAAATCATTCGCCACATCTATATGATTATAAACAATTATTCTCTAATATTATGTTTCCAAAAAAGAAGCACAATGTGATATACTTCTATTACACTCACGTGTATTTTTTTAGCGTAATTTTTACCATGGTATTCCCAACCCAACGAGTTGGAATTGCATAATTTATATTCAGTCTATTTCGAATACAAAAACTAAAAAAAACCTTTTGAATCGTGTTAAATATATTTTTTTTCAAATTGGCTTTCCCTATGTTTCCTACATAAAAGTAACGTAATAAATCTAATTTATAAAAACGAATGTTCATCACCCTTAACCATATGATGTACGTACGCCCAAGAGGATTAATAAGCAGCGAGTAAGTTGTATGTAATAAATTGAGGCATATTATTCTTGATACAACAAATCAATAATTTACATTTTGACCTGCCTCAGTGGTATAGAGGCTTAGCATGTGCGGCTGCAGATCAGGAGGTCCTGGATTCGAATATCGAGTTAGGCCAACTTTAGTCATTAAATCTTTCTGTTTAGAAAGTCTCAGCTTGGAGCTGGGAAGTTGGCCACGTTTCATCCCCATGGCTTCGGACTGGACGTGTCGAATTATTGTCCCACCGAAGTACAAGATTAACTGAAATAAAGAGTGCATTGGTGTATGCGCGTACACTTGTGCACTACATATATAATATCTCCTACGCAGTACCCTACCGCTCGTTACGTTACTCTATGTTACTCTACTGGTTACTTTCGTGTCATTGACTCAGAAGTGAAATAGGTCAGAAGGACATTATCATCAATTAATATTTATTTCTTATACCGGCGATCTCGAAAACGGCTCTATCGATTTCGCTGAAATTTGGTATCTGTATATTTTTGGGGGCGAAAAATCGATCTAGATTAGTCTGGTCTCTGAGAAAACGCATGTTTTCGAGTTTTCATGCGGTTTTCTTTCGCATTATTCCATGCAAAATATGGTCGCTAAGTTCTTACGAACCTACGTAAGCATCGTGGTCAAGCGGCCAAGGCGCAAGATTGACAATCGAAGATGTCCGGGATCGAATCCCGGTCGGATACATAGTTTTTCTATTGTTTATTTTTTGTATTCATTCATTTTTAGTTTTTTTTTATCTGAAACATACGATACAACAAAAAAGAACTCCAAGCTAAGCTCGGTCGCCCAGGTGCTTCATGTATTTATACATGTATTTATATAATTGTGTAATTTTAATACAAAGTATGTCTATGTATATGAATAGCCGTGCGATAGATGACGCGGTAATCCAACTGTTTGATTTTGATTCTGGTGATTTAAATGTTTTTCTTCTCGACTTCATTTAGTTATTACTATTTACTTGCTTATTATTATTAAACAATACTTAACCCGGAAAGATATGTAGGTGCTGGATAGAATAAAATAACTACTTAATTTAACAAAATCGACTTTTTTACCCGTCGTACCTTTTATTAAATAAGATACGAGTAGGTATATTATATGGCGGCGGGTAGGCAGGCGTGCAGCAGCTCATCAACTGATTAATTAATATATCCTGATAAAAATAAATAAAGAATTGTAGCACCAGAATAAAATATTTGATACTAGTTGTGAGGAATTATAACTTTAATGAATTATCATTTACATGCGCCGACACGTTTGACTCAGCCTGTAGTGACTCTACTTACTGTGCTAGCGGTCGTGGGTTTGAATCCTGCTTGGAGCATTTACTCATTTATTATAAATTTATTTATTGCTAAGAACTTGTTTATAATATGTCCCTTTCATGACCATTAATGACCCATTGAAAGCCACGCCATCATGAATGGGACATATATTAAGAATTTTTAAATTTGATTTTAATTCTACAATGTTTCGAAAATATATTTTTTTGTTTATATTTTGATAGATGAATAGATAAAGTTAAATTATATACAAAAAAAAAATATTATACCTCATTTATTGCTCAAAATCTTACATAAAAAAAATTCCATTCATGGCACCTTTCCCATATGTATTTAAGTTATTTAAGTGTTATTTTGTCTTTGCCTATTGATATATGTATATAGATTTATTAAAAATTATACATATATTTTACACTGGGAAATCATAAAATCAATGTACTAAAACCTTTAAAGCAACATTGTCATATTCAAATTACAATATATTTGGAAATATTCCAAATCCTTATTCTTTGCGTCACAGTTTTCCCGATATGAAATTTTTTAAACATAATTCTATATTTCTCAAGATTGGTTCTATATGTATGTATATATTTCTCAAGTTCTTAAATAGCTAGTTTCTGAAATTTCCACTTGCAATTGAGTTTTAGACTAGATTTCTTTGAATTTTCTAAACGTAATACTAGTTTCCAATTTTTTTTAACTCTCAAAAGTAGCACAAAGAGATATTGTTTATGATGTTGGCAAAGAGAAAAAGTATTTACATATTTCTAAAAGTTCCAAAGCTTACAAAGTTTCACATCGCCCTATTGAGCACTTGCTGCCATCACCAGTCTTAAAATTGATGCAAGTGAATTCAATTTATCTAACTATATTCGTCGTGATTTGGGTATTTCTGTCCATGTCCTGTTGAACTTTTTTACAGTGACATTTTTTGTTATATTCTAAAAAACTAAAATATTTTAGCAAAATTAAGGATTAAAATATCTTTGTCCCCGAATGCAATGTTTTTCAGCAATAGCGTTATGCCTTCAATAGCTTCCAACTCAAGTAGGTTTGTCAAAGCTTTATAACAGCACTTTATATTTTTACACTTTTTTTTATTTTATATTTAAGCATGCAACACTGAACGTATATTACTATTGCTAGTGAGAATCGAACACATCGTTAACTAAATTCTAATACTTTATTTTTACTTTGTTTACAGCCTTTTGGCTTAATAAGCAATATCTTACACGCAATCAATTTTTAGGGGCCATCTAAATAATCATAAAGTACAGTAAATACCCACATAATTTATTAATATGATAATATAGACTGTAATTATTGGAATCAATTGATTGATATTGTAGATTTGTCATCGCTGATCCTACATCCACGCAATGAAGCAGTGTTTCACGATGTAACAATTTGTCACTTTGTGAGACGTTTCGACATATAACAATCGAGTAAGCAGTGAGTTCATAATTATTTATTATATTTAGTTATAGCTTCTTATGTGTTCTAGCATAAGCAACATGTATAACTAATGTTTATAAATAATGGCAGGCTTTAAGCAGTGTTACTTTGATTTTTACATATACATACATATTATGTATGTATTTCATTATTGCTATAGGAAAGTCAATAAATGAAATGTGTTTAACGATTTTCGGTTAACATAGAAAAGTTTTTTTTTCAATCAAAAATATAATTTTATTTATAAAAGATTTTCGGTTGTTGTTGTTGTCAAACACTACTATTTTTTGAAGTGAAATTTCTTTAGAATCGTCTTGATTTGAAACTCGATGAAACGTAAATGTGACACTAGAAACAGACAAACACATAAATATATAAGATTAAACGGGCGAGAGAATGAGATAGAATACATTACATAGGAAGTGAAAAATAATACTAAGTAATATGTTATGTAATATAAATATGTTAAATAAAATATAAAATAACTCATAAACTTGGTAAAAAAAAATAAACTTATTATATTTATAAAAATGAATATTTATTACTGTGGGATAAATGTGCATAAATAAATAAAATTATATGACTAATTGTTGTCATGGTAACCGTGGTTATGTTTGAAAAATATATATTATAGCGGCTCACACTCGCTTTGCTCGGGTTCGTCCCTAGGTACGTTTTAAATAGTTATTAGCCACCGTTAGCTATATATTATTGAAATAGACTTTATTATCGGTACAGAGACCGAATCTATAGTTTTTAGAATTTTTGTCTGTCTGTCTGTCTGTTGCCGCATCACAGAAAAACCACTGGAGGGATTTTCATAAAATTTGGTATGATGATAGCTGGATAGCCGAGTGAACATATAGGATACTTTTTACCGCGGGAGATCATCTCATTCCCACGGGAATACACGTTATAACACAACCCAAAAATATTTATGATCAGAATTTCTTGAAACTTGGTATTAATACTTTTCAATTATTATTAAGCCTTTATTGCTGATGAACTAATACTCTTCAATACAATTAAATAAATACGTGTTTTAGCGTTTTTTGTTGTAGTTTTAGCGCGAGCGAATCCGCGGGTTTTGCTAGTTTATATATTTATATATATATATATATATATATACATATATATATATATATATATATATATATATATATATATATATATATATATATATACAGGGAGGTCCATTTATAATGGTCCAAGGATTTTTTGCAGGTAGAGGACACCCTAACAACTCATTTAAAACAAACATTAGTTCCGCGAAAATCAATAGTTTAGAAGTTATGATTTCTTTTCTTTTTTTTGGAGAAATGTCTACTCCAATCATACAAATCAATTTTATTTAAATACCATTCTACTAAATCGCATGAAATTTGGCATGTGTGTAGAGAAGTCATGTAAAAAGCATACAATGTAAGATTTGTATGTTTTTTTTAGCATTTTCTATTGTTTTAAAATTGTTGTTGATTTATTTATTTTTGTGGCAAAAAAAAATCCCTTTGAAAAATCACTGTCGTAAAATTGTTACAACTAGAAATTTGCTGACGACTTTTAAAACTACCTTAGGATGTAGTGATAGTCTAGGCAAAAAATAGTGGTGATGTAACCACTAACATTTTCAGAAATTCGCATTAAAATAAACTAGGTTGTTTTTTTAAACACAAAATTTAAAATGTTTTATTTAGTAGATAACTTAATAACTACCTGCGTTCCTTTTAAAACCAGTCGTGTGCGAATAGGACTCGCGCACTAAGGGCTCCGTACCTTAGTACCATTGAAAAAGATTTGGTTAAAACACCGTTGTATTAAGACCTGTCTTGTGCTTTTATTGTGTTGTGAAAGAGAGCGCAAGCACTGCTTTGTTATTTTTAGTCTCTTTGACGGGTTACGCCAACCTGAGCGGGGCGACAGAATTATCTAAGTAGTAGTTCAAATGTAATAAATACTGAAATAAAAACAAACAGTAAAAATAAGATATTTATTAAAAATTACAACTGATTACATTTTATGTTAAATGTTCAAATTGTCTTCCAGTTCAAATTGTCCAGTTTATGATATTCTATAAATATATGATTGTTATATGCCTAATATGCCTTATTTAATTATTGATTTGAAATAATTGCGATATTTGCCAAAGAAGTTTTACTTCAACCGCGCGTAAAGGTAACACGTAGGTACGTACTAAAAATGATTATCAGAATGTGTTAATAAAATCTGAGATCAGCTGAAGCAGATATATGTATTTTCACATTTCTAGTGTAGGAGGTCACTAATAAAACTTCGAAATAATCCTTGCATATATTCTTATATTCAGAACTTTTATAATCGTCAGTAGTACGTCTGTCGTGTGGAAGCTACCACCGGCTCGTAAAACAGTTCTGCTGAGCAGAGCCGGCAAGAAACTCAACAGTTACTCTTTTCAAATAATGAGTTACATAATTTATAACAATAATTTTCAGTATTACAAATATAACATTCCATGACTAGTCACTACAGGGTGGTACCTACCGACACCTCTGTGCAAAAGCGCGAGAAAACGAATTAATTCCCGCGTCCTTTTAATTTTTTTTACATACATTGCTATCGGCCAAGGTCACATAACATGCAACCTTACACTAGTTAACTTTAAAACCTGAGATTTGGCAACGATGCATGTTACAGAGATGTAAAAGTGTGTACATTGTTTATCCTGGCACGTCTTTTTCTGAAATGGAAACTGGTTGAAATATAATTGATTTAAACGAAACTTTTAACACTCATTTTTTCTGTTTCACAATTGTTGCAAACAGCATTTTTTTAAAGTGCTGTAAAAAGTGCTACAAGTTGTCAACGTAAAAATAGCCTTACTTACATTTTAGAAATGATTTTACAACTGGAGAAGATTTAGTATAAAAAAATACAACTGCAAATTTTGTATCGAAATAAATCATAAATATAATTAAAATTATACCAATTATATCTTTTAATACTTTCACTAAATTACTGCAAGAGGGGCCATCTAATAATTTCCACAGCATACAGCTGTGGTGTATTACTAGCAAGCATTTGCTGTAATACTTCCTAATTTACTTTACTATAAATAACGGCATTTAGCGTTAAAGCTGTTATAAATTTTACTTTAATTTTTATTCGTAGTTTATTGTATTTAATGTATTAGCTTCTCGATGTGACCTTGCTTTAATGAGTATTTATTTCGTTATCATTAAATAGTAGATAAATAGAAAATGTAGTCTTCTTTGGCTTTTACTTACAAGGATACGGACTTTTCAATGTTCGTTTTTGTTTCATTTTAAATAGTTATTATCTAATTATACATTTCTGAAAAAATATTGATGTTTTTCAATCAAATTTTTTTTATTTGAAAAACAGAAATAATTGTAAGAAAATCAATTTCAAAGATTTTGTATAGGATCAGTTCGAACAACCCGAGTTCGCTAAAATAAAAGAATGCATTGAGCTGTGAGTACCTAAAGTTGGATTAACGAGAGTGGTATAAAGAAGAACTTAAGTAAAGTATCAATATTTTGTTTATATTTTAAACAGACCTCGTCTGTCACGATACTACTTGCTTGCGAAGAAAACGTCTATTTAATATATTTATAAGTAACTAGCGACTCACCCTCGCTTCGCTTCGGGTTCGTCCTAGACAAAACCAAATCTATCCCACTGGCACCGTACATTTTTCCGGGATGATATATAACCTTCCTCAGTTAACGGGCTATCTAATGCAAAAAGAATTTTTCAAATCGGATTAGTAGTTCCTGAGATTATCGCGTTCAACCAAACAAACAAACAAACTCTTCAGCTTTATAATATTAGTATAGATATTTTTTTATAATATATATATACTAAGTATAATAATAAATTAGTTAAGTAGGTACATATATAAAAAGTATAGTGTTTACTATTGTTCAAAATCATTGTTTGTTGAGTAATAAATCAATTCATCAAACATCAAATATCCTATTGTAATTTATGATATATGATGTGAATGTAACATTTTTTGGTTCCGTAGCCTAAAAACAAAAAAGAAACCCTCAAACTTTCTTTATCCTTACTCTCCTTGTTATTGTTTATGTCGTAGACACTATGAGTCAAAGTTATATACCCTATATCACTTCCGCCACTGAAATGATTGTTCAATCTCTCTCATATGTTAAAATCCATTAAGCAGTTTAGGCTGTAGAGTGTGAAAAACATATATATGTTTAGGGTGTCATATTTTATTTAATATACATACCTACATACTATGTACATTCAATAAAATATGACACCCTTCTGAGGCAGTTGTCTTAAACATAATTATTCAATTTAAGTTTGAGAATACTGAATATTTTGCCTTATGTTTTGTAATTTATTACATTGCCGGAGTGATCTGTAATGTTTGTGGGCAAAAATATATTTTCGCAGGCCGAGTAAAGTCACAGACAGTAGTTGGTATATATTATAAAATTTATAAAAAAAAACATGTGACTATAGCAAACGCCCTTCAGTGGTGAATAGAGGTTGTACCTCCGCCTTGCGCTAATAGCGCACTTTGTACATTTCCGACTACCCTAACAAATGGTCGTCCTTCCACTTGAGATGAAATTCCTTTCAACTTCTTATCCTAATTTATTTTATATACTCAAGTACATATTGTGCCTAAAAGCTTAAAAGAACTAAAAAAATAAATACTAACTAACAACTTGTTACTGTTACACTAAAGTTTTAAGAAAGCAATTTAAAAATGTCTGCTTGATTTTATCTATGTTGTTCTTTTCAAATCGTATATTTTTTGCTTTTAACTGGTACTTTTAATATAGAATAGGTACTTATTTTCAAACCATGTTTCAAGGCAATTTCCAATAAAAACCCTTTATGCATGTCACTCCAATTTCCCGAGCAGTATTGGGTTGAAAAGCGCATGTGTGGTGTCTAGTTGTCATAGGTATCGCAACGTTCTACGAATTTATTCCACTTTACGAGTAAGAGTGTATTTAAGTAGCATTTATTTACACTATTTAATAAAAAATTAAGTATCTTAGCTGTAAATATTGACAGTTTGTGTGATTTTTTGAATGAGAGTTAACTGTAAAAGGAATACATATATCGTAAATATAACCTAAGATCTAAAGTATCATGACCTTTACTCATCTAGATTAACTATATTTTGTATTAAAACATATTTATTTATTTATTTATTGGGTCTGCTAGCGATTTTACATCCATACTAATATTATAAATGTGAAAGTTTGTATGTATGTATGGATGTTTGTAACTGTTTCACGCCAGAACGGCTGAACAGATCTGAATGAAATTTGGCACACAGATAGATTATAGTCTGGAATAGCACATAGGTTACTTTTTTTCCCGGAAAAAATAGTATGTAAAATCATTTAAAGGTAAACACTATATGCTAATTTAGCTTATTATTACTTAGTAAATCAAAAATGAGTTAAAAACAGAAACCAACCAAAACCAGAGACAAAAAAAAAATAATACAAAAGTAATTTAGTAAAAGGCTACAAAACCTTATCAATTGAAACAGTTTGAAAAGATATTTATCTTAGAGAAACAAATAATTAATTACGCGTACACACGCATGACATTGTAGCGTCCTGCTTTTCGCTCCTATACCTACCTTATTAATATAAGTTAGATTTTAAATTAGTTTGTAAGATCTCTTTTTCGGCCTGTAAATTTTGAAATATTAAGAAAATGAACATTTTTCACGGTAATATACTACATATAATTTTATTACGCTTTATTCTACATAGTTAATTTTTCGTTTTTATTATTTTCATATTTTCATACTATATTTAATATATTATTTTTTATTTACTTATTCGGACTGCATAAATTCCCCCTTCAACGAATATGCACTGATAGTCATTTATATCTGTACTTTACGTCTTCCTCTTTTCTGCCGATTTTCTTCTTCAAAATTCTATGTACTAGTACTTTCTTTTATTTTGTTTCGTTTGTTTTCTATGTATGAATTTTTCGTATTATAAATTAAGCCTGTCCGCTCCCTGAAATGACACTCAGTCCTAACTGCACGACGCAATAGTCTCGCAGACTTAGTCTTATTCTTGCTCAAATCTTGCACGGTTAATCTTGGTCTTGATCTTGCTAAAATTAGGCGGTCTTGGTCTTGGTCTTACAAAAATGCAAGAACAAGACCAATATTGCAATACCAAGACCGATTTTAAGCAACACTAGTCGCTAGTTATTAATATAAAAACATTAAATCCAAAAATTCTCTTCTTTGGTCAAGAGTCATCATGTTTGAGTATTTCAGTCTTTTTTTATAGAACACCACTGTTTTGTAAATCTTCGCTGAGTATGTTAGATGCCACATGAGTCTTTTCTGTATACGCTACAGTCTTAAGTACCTAGTGAGTAGAATAATGTGGACGCCAAACAACGCTACAGTAGCTACTCTAAATGACTGCGGACAAGGCTGTTGAAAAGACAGATTTTTGTTTAAGCTTCTTTAAAAGTCCAACCTTGTCGCAAATAATAAAACCTAATTTTGAAGCTTATTAAATTAATTATTAATTAAGTTTAGCCAAATTCTCCAAATACTCGTCTGTGATTTATTACTTTATATTATTGAGGTGAACTTATATCTTATCAATCTCCTGCAAACTGTTTTGTGCCAGCAATGTATTTACGAAACAATCGGTCCTTAGAATGGCAAATACCTAAAGGAAACATAACAAGAACTGATAAAACTTTATTGAGTTGAATGGAAGTTACAAAGACATGTCTTCCATGCAATAAATATGAACTTTAGATTTACTTTGAAAATAACGCTAAAAATAAATAAAATGTAGATAGATACGGTATTGTATATGTCGGCGCGCCATTTATGATTGTGCACGGCACGTGCAACGGGCAAACCCCCACCACCAAAACACTATAAAACGGAGCACGCAATGCGGCTGGGGGGGGCATTCGTTGGACGGCGGTTGCCCGGTGCACATGCTAAGTGAAGTTAATTATTGCGTATTGGTGATAACTAAAGTGTTGTTTTGTGTTACAGAAGTTTGCTGTTTCTTTTAAAAGAAGATGTCGGCCCCTGATCCTATATCAGAAGTGGGATCCACGCTCACTGCTACCTTCAAGTGCTACAGAAAAAAAATTTTTGGTAAAAAAAAAAGAAAAAAAAATGGTAAAAAAAAAGGGAAAAAAAATTGGCAAAAAAAAAAGTAAGAGTCATTGAAGGGAATAATCCGGTCCTTTGACTCAGCTACAGGGACTTTGGTCCAGACTAGCACAATAAGCTAAAGGGGCTTATGCCCAGACTAGCACAACTCAGTCTAGTTTAAACTGCAGGGATAATAATCTAGTCCAGTTTAAGCTAAAGGAGTCAATACTAAATTTTAGTAGCCTTGAAGGAGTTGATGGGAACCGGACCAGGTCTTATTATAGAATGTGTTTCATAATCTTATACCTAACAGTAATAATGATGTGTTAAAGATAGCTAAGATTTAATACAGTTGAGGATTAAAAATATGTCAGGATGAACGAACATCTTTCTTGTTCATAGATGTACAAAGAATATGCGCGCACACGAGGACGTGCGCATGTCAGCATGGCCGTGTCGGCGCGCCATTTATGATTGTGCACGGCACGTGCAACGGGCAAACCCCCACCACCAAAACACTATAAAACGGAGCACGCAATGCGGCTGGGGGGGCATTCGTTGGACGGCGGTTGCCCGGTGCACATGCTAAGTGAAGTTAATTATTGCGTATTGGTGATAACTAAAGTGTTGTTTTGTGTTACAGAAGTTTGCTGTTTCTTTTAAAAGAAGATGTCGGCCCCTGATCCTATATATATGAACAGGGTTATAGAAACCAAAATATTTACTTATTTATTCTGTATCAGTTAAGTGATTATCTTTAGTTAAAAAATGTCCAAAAAATGTCCTTGAACACTTATATTTTGTATCTTTAGTTTTTGAACTGAATTAACTAAACAAAAAGTAAAGAGATTAATTAAATTTAGAATTGCCTAATTTACATTTAAGCTTCTTAGAAGGCCACTAGACAAGAAAATTAATCTTTTGTAGATCTTAAACAAAATAGCATTTATATATTTTGATAACTTTTAATAATTTACAAGTTATTTTTCTTTACTCATTTTTTTTCTACAAGAACAATTTTTCAAGTGGACATGGATAGCAAAATGCAACACTAAAAATAACAGCGAAAAATACCCAAAGTAGCTACGGCGCCGATTGTGCTGAAAATTAAAACTAGTTTAATGAAATTTTGAAATATATTTCTTAGCACAAAATCGAACGTATTGATTTTGAAAAACACACATCGCTTAAAAATTTAAAGAACAAATTCTTCAATGATATACGCCAAATTTCGGATTTCTTCATCCACGTACGTCGTACACTTTAAAAATTCAACCCTATATTATAGCCTGAATTTAAAGCTTCCGCTACATTTAGAAATTGTAACACCCCTCTTTCAATAAAACTTGGTAATCTCCACATTTTCGCAAAACGAATTCTCAGGCACAACGAAAATGTAGTACCTACTTTATTTTAAGCTCACAAAGTTTTGTAACGATTAAAACACCTGATGGGGGAGGAGTATTTACTGTTACATTATTATTATTTATCAAGATATTTCTTTGATCTTTTTATATTTAAAATTCTTAGGATTTTGCTTTGTAACGATGTCCGCGGGCTTAAAGCTTAAGCCGAAAGTACCCCATTGGAAATGTTTCTTAATGATATTAATAGCATCTTCTTGAATAATTTCCTTTCGATAAAATATATTTAGAAAAGTTATTTTATAATACTTCATATGGTATATATAGTATATATACCATAGGTATACGTACTATATAGCGATATATATAGTATAGTAAGCTTACTAAAAAATAAAGATATTTCACACGGGAATAAAATTTTATGAAAATTTTATTCTCGTGTGGAAACTAATAGAAATGGAAGCAATATGAGGCAGGCATATTGAAAATTGCACTTTTGAAATTTTTATCATTTATAGTATTACTCAAAACAAATTAATGTATAAAATTTAAAGTTCAACCTTTTCAAAAGATAAATAAGCAGCTGATTTCGTTTGAATATTTAATTAAAATCTTTAATAGTAAAAAAGGGATAGACGAAATAAAATGACGTTAACATTTGTTTTTTTCAAAAGTCTGTACTTACTATTCTCGAAAATATAGTCGTTAGAAATTTATTATATGACAGTCTACGCTGCACATTATACTTAAGAACAACAAGTAAACAATAGGTAAGCTTAAGACGTCTAGGCACAGAAACTCTAAACTTTGTTTCTAATGCAACTGAAAGCTGTGAAACAATAAAACAAGCGTGTCATGTTTTAGTTAATGCCAATGTAACTTAAATTCAATTATTCGAGTTAGATAACTTTCTCGTAATTTGTAATAAAATATTATGAATACGATTTCCATGCAAGATGAAAGTTTGTGTAAACCACTTGATATTCGTTGTCTTATGATTAAACAAGCGCAACGTTGAGTAGGTACATGGAATAAGTCATCATTATCACGCTAAGGCCAAAATGGATGCAAAATCGGTGCCTTAGTAAAATTTTGGAGGAAAGTAAATATGCAAAAAAAATGTGTTTTACATAAATTCGTCTTTTAAAATAATATTCTTTTACTACCGTTTACGTAGTTTAAGTTTAAATATTGTTTAATTATTGGAGGCTACATGAGTATATTTGACAAGCATGAAAATATCATAAAAATACATATTGTACATTAGCGTAGAGCGCAAAATTATCCTGATTTTTGTGTGACGACCTCTATAAAATATTACCAAAAAATGTGAAGACATTACTTCCAAAGCATGCACGGCTATAATTATATTTTGATACTTTAGCCTCTAATCGTTAAGGAATGAAATATAGTATGAAATACTAGCTTTGGAAGAGCCACGCAAGCCAAACGATTTATTCCGCGTGGATTGTGAACGCACGTCCAATTACGCTGAGTGACACTTCGACCCCTGCCTTTGTTAAAATAATTTGCCTACGCTTATCTTTGCCAACATTTTCTACGACAAAAGGTGATTTAAGTTAATTGGGAAGAAACAATGATATTCTGAAATTACAACGATGAAATGGAAGACGTTCAGTTTTAACAAAACGGTCAATTTTTTTTTAACAAAGTTCCTTATCGCACGATTGGCTCGACACACTTGGTGAATGAGACAGAAAAAGTGTAAAAATTATACCATCACGACACTTTTTATTATTTACTAATAACACCCCATGTGACGTCGTCATAAGTACAAGGCGATCATAAGTGTTAAGGAATGTATGTTGTAAGAAATTCGTGTGCACACTGTATAGGTCTTTCTTCGATGAGCTTCAACATGTACAATATATGTACGTTGCTTAATGTTACCCTAGTAAGTAGTACTTGTGACAATTTTTATGACTTCATTTATGAGTCAAAGGCAGACAGCGAAAGGAATTTTGTTCCTACCGGGTGTCCCACGACACCTCTCGATTTTTTTTTCATTATCTTGATAATTTATAGATTCCTAATATTATGACCCTAATATAAACCCTTTGTACTATTCATATTAAAAATATATATCAGTTCTGAGTTAGTCAAATACGAAACAAAACGAATATATTTTTAAAAATTATTTTATTTCAAGAAATAATTACAAAGAGATGAGAAATAAAAATAAGTGAGTTCAAAATCAAAAGTTGATTGAGGCTTTGGTCTGCACAATTCGATATTTTGAGTTAAGCAAAACCTCGCTGGCTGCTGACAGCTGTCGCTAACAAGCATTTGAAATGGGATATACAACGAGGTTTTTGCTGCTTTGACTTGTTCTATTATTAGAAAACTAAACCGCAAACGTTTCGTAATTTCTGCAGTTAAAGCTAAGCTGAAATTAGAAATGTAATTTTAATTTTCTTTTGCATGTATGTTGTATTATTGAAGTGAAACTGCTATAGGCAGGTTTGGATGGGGAGTAAGTTCATGTAAGTCGTCATCGACATGGTCACGTGACGTGTCAACGCTAACACTCAGAGTGCTGATAGATGTCAAAACCAGGTAAATGTAAACAGTTTTAATTTAAGTTCAAACAATTAATTTAAATATCCAAAAATAACAACTGCTTGTTTATAGTATTAAGTTTTCACTTCTGTCGGCAGTCCTCATGACTGTTTATTTTTTCATTAAATAATTAAATGTAATTACAATTTGCGATATCATAATCTAATTATTGCTACTAACTTAAGCTGGGATTAAAATTTAATTAATTGTTTCTTTTTAATTTGTTTGGATTTGTTAACCTCTGAAATTACAAATCGGATTTGAAAATTTTTTAAATGTTGCATATTATCTACAGTATATATGTATGTATATATTCGACCTCTACAGCTTTATTATATGTATGGATAAACTACGCGAACGACGCCATGGATAAAACCTAATATAAAACCGTTCAATAATGTGTAATAAAATGACTTATAACAGAGTTAAATAATTCTCAAATTCTTTCTGAATATGTACCTTTTTTCGAGAACGGCTGAACAAATTTCAATAAAAGTTTTATTGTACAGAAGGTAGGTACTTGTAATAAATAATTTTACTTAAGATTTTCAACTAGTACTAAACACCTACTAGTATGTAAGACGAGAACTGTGTTTAGTATTTGTGGACTAAATAGAAACATTTGTAAATAGGCAAGTTGCGGCAGTGCTTAGTCTATAATAAAATGTAGTAGGTACTCAATGACACTTTTCTTATTTATTCTCAAGAAAAATATTATGTAACTTTAATATTTTATTAACTTTTATCGGCTTCTCGTGGTGGTATATACTCTCGCCTCAAGCAATATGCGTTTATAAAAGCAGTTCGAAACACTAAAAACCACTTCTATAAAACGTATTTTGTTTGATCGTAAAATATCGTTCCACTTAGCGATCACAATGAAATAATAACAATTTCTCTTCTATCTATCTATCTTCTATCTTCTTCTATACTATATTAAAACTGTGGAGGTCGAATGTCTGTACATAGAAAAAAAATGCTAAAAACCGAGTCAGGGGGACGTAAAAAGAGCAATAGAACAAATCCAGATGTTTTTCCAATTTTTTGTTTCTGTGTCTGTTTGTCTGTTTGTACGGGCTAATCTCCGAATCTGCTGAACCGATTAAAATGAAATTTTGCATGGTGGTACCTTATATCCCCGGTCAACATCTTAGATACTTTTCGTCCCGCAAAAATTAAAGAATTCCCGTGGGATAGTTAAAAACCTTTAGTAACTAATACAGCTTAATACACAAAATCAGAATAATAAATAGGCTACTTTTATCCCGTAAAAATGTACGGTTCCCGTGGGATAGATTTGTACTATAATAAAGCAGTAAGTTGGCGAAATCTGTTCATGAAATGTATGTAATATACTAAATGCATATGGAATTATATACGGTACTTATAAGAAAAACACAATTTTAAAATTTTTTGTTTGTCTGTCTGTCTGTTCCGGTTAATCTCTAAACGGCTGGACCAATTTTAACGTGACTCACTGGCAGATAGCTGATATTATAAGGAGTAACTTAGGCTACTTTTATTTAAGAAAAAGAATTAGGGTTTCGCTCAAAAAATTAAAACGTATATAGGGACGAACCCGAGCGAAGCGAAGGCCAGTCGCTAGTATATAATATAATTAACAAAAGCGTCCCCTACGGCCAATATATTTTGCCAATAGCAAGGTCATAATAATAACCAACTTCTTTTTTTCTACTTTCTATAAATATCTATATTCTCTTTTATATAAATATATAATATCCTACAGTTTCAATACATTTTCTTTGTTCAACCCATTCAATATATTATATTACACTTGTATCGTCTATAAGCTACGACTATAATTTACGAACAGAAAAAAGTTGAGCGTCTCGTCAAGAAGAAGCTAATCACGAGCTTGATTGTAACTATTTTTAAAAATGACTCCGATATTTAATTATCATTATAGTGCTTTCAGTCTCTTCTATAATTTATGAACATGTTTGCTGTAGAAAAAAATCGAAACGTCGGGTACCAAAAAGCAAAATAAATATAGGGTCAGTTCGATGGTATTAAATAATAAGTTATTGTTATCAGAATTTCACGCCGTTACAATGTTTCAAATCAATACAAGTAGAAATTGCTAATAACGGGGCGTAGTAACGTTGAAATCGATTTCGACAATCGACAAGGTTTTAAATATACCTATAGTTTTTTTGTTACTTAAAATTAAAGCTAAAACAAGCATATTACGCAATTATTTTCATAAAAAAATATAATATCGTTTCAAACATTAGAGAAAATAGACATTTTTTTGAGCCATTTAAGCTTTTAATATTTTCAATCGTTATAATTGAAACGTTATATTATGTAATTTTTCTGACAAGCAGTTTATTTTTCAAATGTCAAGAAACCTCTTTTCTTCAGGTTGGCTTCTCCATTTCCGTTACATTGAGTACCTATTCAATCGACACCTACAGCTAGTTTGATTCCCATCTACCCTGTTTCCTTTCAAGACTTGCCCTATGGAAAATGAAATATTTTCAAACATTTCCTATCATTTTTCTGTCAACAATGTATTGATACGTTATAAATTTCAACACTGTCGAACAGCAAAAAATATTTTATTTATAGCTACTGTTTGTTTTAAGTAGATGTACAATAAAATAAAAGTAGAATAAAATATGAAAATAATAAATTTTACTAATTTGTAAAAATGCTATGATACTATTAATGGAAATTCTAAAATTGTTTTCTAGTTTTGAAAATTGTCGGGGTGTCCGGTATAGTTTATGTCACGGCATGAAATACATCTCAAACATTTCATCTCTCTCGTACGAAATAAGTCTCGACGCTGTTGAAAGTACATAATAATTAAATTTGTTTAATAATTTAGATACATAATATATATAGAAAATAATGGTAAGGCACATTTTATAAAAAATATAAAGTTGAAATATTGTTTGCTCAGCAACATTTTGATAAAGGTAAAAAACGTCGAGTTTACGAATACCTCATTCATCATGGCTATGTAAACAATTTTATGATAAAAATTTCGTTTAGGGCACAGCCTTCAAATACAATTTTATGTATACTTGTGATGTTCTTACATTCAAGTTTTAGAAGAATGTAAATGTTTTTTAAGCAATATTACATTTATTTGGATTAAGAATTGTAATAGCTAATTAGATTCGCTTATAATTAATTATTTATTTTACTTACAGAATCAGTCATACGGCCTTATCAGACTGCTACTAATAAAATATCAATGTATTATTTAATAAAATAGGATCTACTTAATGAATTTGCTTATACTTTATTGTGAATGTTGCTACCAAATCAGGCATCAATCGATTTCTTCTGAGCGCTCCATCTATCTTAGGTTTAACGTATCTTTCATTAAAATTACTAGAATCGCATCCATAAATTAAATGTTGTTTTAAGTGTAGGTATCTAGAATTTTTTTTTTTTAGACAGTGGTAGCCCAGTGGCAACGCGCTCGCTTGAAAGACCGAGTGAAGCGGGTTGAAGTCCCGGGTTTAGCACATATGTAAATCATTTCCAACATGATTCCCATTGGTTTACGGTAAAGGAAAACATCGTGAAGAAAACGCGCATGTCTGAGAGAAAATAATAAATATTCGAAAGACGTGCGAAGTCCGCCGACCCTCACTTAGTCAGCGTGGTGGACTATGGGCTGATCCCCCTCGTATTAAAGGGAG
This sequence comes from Argynnis bischoffii washingtonia, assembly GCA_033884665.1. Classification (NCBI taxonomy): domain Eukaryota; kingdom Metazoa; phylum Arthropoda; class Insecta; order Lepidoptera; family Nymphalidae; genus Argynnis; species Argynnis bischoffii. Next base: position 7,386,062 of record CM066624.1, on the reverse strand, counting down.
GACCGTGCCCAGCAGTCGGACGTTAGAAAGGGGTGAATACATCTAGAATTTAGAAAATTATTCAAGTCAAGAATGTTTTTATCACTTTGAAACTTTCTACCTATCTGTAACAGAAGGAAATGAAACTAGAATATTAATTTTAAAATGTAAACAGAGCGTAAGCAAAGGCTGACAACATAAATATTTCTTCAGATATTATAAATTGACAAGGATTTCTAATTTTCAAGTCTTCAATGTAGAAAAATGTTTAAAAAAAATTATAAGCAGTGTTGCTAATTTCATTTCCCTTTCTTGTTATTAATCGAATCGTCAAACCATTATAATATAATACTAATATCTTCTTTCAGTATAATTTATTCTATTTTATGTTGCTCTGGTACCTACTTACTTAACTACAACTTACTAAACTTAACTACTTACTTTTTTAAACTAGATCCACTTCCTATGTTCTTCTAATATTTTTGGCAATATTTTTTTTATAATACAAGGGGCAAACGAGCTAACGATCCACCTGATAGGAAGTGGCTATCGTCGTTCATAGACATCTGTAACATGAGAGGAGTTGCAATATTTTTCAACTAGTTGGTATAAATTGGTCCAGCAGTAATTAACTCGCGTCAAGGGTTTTGTATACTATGGGAATATCGGGAATGTTTTTCCTATAAACTATATTGTATGGACAATTTTCTACCGACGCAGACCACATCAACCAGTGGTACCTACGGTTCACTCTGATATCAGAAAAACATATTTTCATTAAATTATGTCGTCTAATAATTTCATAAAACACAGGCTGTAATAGACAATCATACAAGTGTTATTTGAATAAATGTAAATCATACAGGTATTTTATAATGCAACAGAGCCGTATCAATTGTGCCACCATTATAGCTGATCAAGTGATAAACTTATAATATTATCGATTTAATAAGCTTATTATGCCTCTGTTGGCATTCATTCAAACGTAATTGTTTCAATGTTAAATGTTTACTAACGTTCATTGGATTAAATATTTGATTGTATATTCATGTGGAGTGTGTTTTATAAATTTTATTAATTATGGAAATTATGAACATATTAAATTGTAAATTAATATTATTTAAAATTAAAATATTTGGTAAGCGTTTCAGTATTGTGTATTCTTAATAGCCAGTCAGCAATTGCCATCTGTCTGAATAGTGACGTAATAATTTAAATGAAATAGAAACAATTAATTTCGGACCTATTAAGACAATTTTCTCTGTCTTATATTATTTAAATAAATAAATTAGTTGTTATTTTGTGATAGTTAGAAGAATTTTGCAGTTTTCTATGTTTTTTATAGCTGCGCGAGATAAATAGAATTTATTATAGTATATATTATATTTATAATGCGTTACCATGGTTGATGGACCATTCAATCGATTGCAATGAATTGTTAACAACTGTTATGACGGTGCACGAGAAGCCGTATATGTTCGTTCTTACTACTTTATGAGTTGTTTTATTTGTGGGTTGTAATTAGTAAATCTATTGCTAAAAATTAACTAGATCAAAATATTTCTCTAGTATTATACCTCTTGATAGAGAGTTTTTGAAAAACAAAGGAATAAAAAATTCCTCTGCTGAATAAAGAATTTCCAGTTTGACATTAAGTTCTCAGTCGCGTAGGGTGACTATAATCAGCTAAAAGCACAAATCGAATTATAATTTACTTTATTTAACAAATAATAGACTTTTACAAGCTTTTTTAAATTGTCAACCTAATTTAATGACTTAGTGTGGTGAATGCGTATGAAAGCTACCACCAAGAATCTTACGTATTACTTATTAATATACTTTACTCAGGTAAACATCGCTTTAAGATCTGTTAGTCAAAAACAGTTTGTGAAATTTTATTTCAGATACATATACCGTTGCCCATAAATGATTTATTAATAAATAAATCTGAACTGGAGACAGCACTGTGGTCGAGTAATTAAAAAAAATTTCCTTTATTGATTGAATATTTCAAAATTCCAATGGTAATGAAAACTCTTAAAGTATTTAAAATAAGAATCATTTATTGGGAAAGGGTGATTAAAATAATTGCACAAAAAAAAATAACTTGTGTTGACTTATCAAGTAAACTGAACAGTCGCGTTTGAATATTTATTGCACGTTTCACCTCAGAACAACACCAAGAAGCTGTGTCAACGAGAAAATTTAGCCTATTTCGAATGGGGTTGAAATAACGATTTTAGTTTAACTTGTGAAACTGTTCTATACAAAAAGTAAAAACGTCAATATTATTAGTGAAAAACCACTGTTTGAGTTTTATTTAGATTGTAGAAATAACTTATAATCTGGCTAACAAATAGACGTACTTATTATTGATATACTGAATACTCTTACCGCACGAGCGGAGCATAAATTGATAATTTGTATGAAGAAAATATTTTGGAGAAATGTTTTTCTTTCATTTTGACTAAAGAGACTGCCATCAAGCTACTTATATTCTTTTTATTTTATATTAATTTACTGCTAGTACATCAATGTACTGATTCTACCTATTTGAATTTGGCTAGTATTGTATAATATACAGTTTGTTTATAAAAACATAAGTGTCTCTGATATCATACTCATTGTTTATGAATGTGGTTATATTCATTTATATACATATTTCTTTCACCAAAATGATAAACATCTGTATGCTCCATATAAACATTCACCTGCAGGGACCAAACTAGTTACTTCCGGGATAGCAAACTGCTACCTTTCACCACTTTACTTTTAAATTTTCTTTTCAAATAAGAATGCGTTATATTATATCTTTACACTTTTGTAGTGAGCATCAAGGCACACGATTGCTGGTATAATAAAAATCATTTCTCTTTATAATTGTACATAGGTATATTATGCATGAGATATATATCTACCTATACCTGTAATAGTAAGGTACACTTCTTAAAAAAATAGAGATATTCAAACTTTAATAATGCCATAATATCGACCACAAGATAATATTTATCCTCAATTATTCCAGAGAGCCTTTTCGGGAAAATCCCTTCGAGTCGTTGATAAGATTAACTTTGAACGACATTCTTAAACAGCGTTTTTTTTTATTTATTTTTCAAGAAAGCGAGAGGGATATTTTGAAATTACGTCTAATTTATTTTATTCAGTAGATGCCTCGATTCACATTGCCACCCTACTTTTATTTTAGTCAAGAGTCAACGTGACATTCAAATAAATTAAATAAATATAGAAACAATGAGAGTATTGACACTATTATTAGCTAAGCTTTTAGCATCATGTGTTTGTTAGTAATGTATACGATCTTAAATCATTCTTCTATTTGGGATGAAACTTTAGTTTTTACGCAAGCCCTTGAAAGTTTTTGATATAATACGATGAAGTATGAACATAGATCGTACGATAAGTTACGTGCGAGTGATGTTAATGTGAATACTACAGGTACCACTAGCATGTTTTATGCATAATATGTAGAATTTAAAAAATGTAATTGCCAATTACTTAATCAAAAATAAATAAATTGTTTAAATATATAGGTTATATAATATGAAACATACTCCAGTGTGGGATTTGATACATTTGTATTTGCATTTTAATTGAAACATATCCATAAATTTCTTAATGACAATTGGCAACACAAATTTTTCATTGTTAGTTAAAAATAAAATATTATCCAATATTAAATAATATCACATATAAACATAAAACCTATGTATTAAAAAAGTTCCTATTTTTTTTTTTTTTTTTTTTTGCTTATGCCACTAAAATCTTAGCCTTAGCGACAATTGCATAAAAGTTAAAACTCCTTCTAACGGTTGCATTATCGTATGTCCATAAACTTATGATTAATTTATTTGTCAATCAATGTTTCGTGTATTGTAATCTATAGTTACTTCACTTACTCGTACCTACATTTTTGTAGTATTTAGGCTTATATATATTTTAAAGTAAAACATTAAAAACAACACGATCACAAAATCCGGCTCATTTTTCAAAGCAAGCTACAAAACAGTAAGTTATTTTAACTTACTAAATTAAATATAAATATTTTTTTCTTAAATAAAATGAAGACCTCCTTTGCCAACGAATGTCGAATGAATGAATATGCAAATTGCAAATATGTCATTCGCTTTTCGTATTAGTAGGTCTAGGGTAGTAAGTAAGTACGCAAGTAAGTGTGCTTTTAAACGTTTTTATCTCTGAACGTTTCTCTGAACGCATAGCAGGTATGCAGTGTACTGATATTATAGGTACATCGTACCGTATATAATATCAGTACCTGGTATGTGATACCGTGATATTTTAAACCGTAACTACTGCTCTTGTTCAGTATTTTGCTTAAATGACGATTGAATATTTGGAAGATGTACAAATACTTTTCATCGTAAGCCAATGGATTGCGTCTTAATCAGTTAACTTGTGCGATATATATATATAATGATGAGTAATAAAATAAATTATAACATCTAGCATCTTTTCTTATTTCTCCATATTACAGTGCTAAGAAGCCTGATAAACATACATATGGTAAACAAAAATTTAGAACATATATGTATGAGGTGAACGGATATTTTACGCTCAAACTATAGACTATAATTTAGACTATAATGAATCAGATACTTTTTATCTCCTAACTTCTAACAATAAGAATACTTATTATAGTCGTCAGTCATATGTACAAGAAACGCGCTCTTTACGTAGTTCAATAAAATAAAAAATGCATGTCGAGATATTGTAGATTATATAAAACCCGTTTAATATATAAATAATTATTTACATAATCTTATATATTTAAACGAGCAATTCTTGTATATTTATATATTTATTTATTTATACCAGCGATCTCGGAAACGGCTCTAACGATTTTGCTGAAATTTTGTATATGGGGGCTTTCGCGGGCGAAAAATTGATCTAGATTAGTCACATGTCTGGGAAAACGCGTGTTTTCGAGTTTTCATGCGTTTTTCTTATGCATTATTCTACGCAAAATTTAATAGCGACATCTATACAATTGTCTCAGTAACACTTAGTCACTTAATGTAAAATTATTTTTAAGCCAAATTAAAAAGAAAATTATTCTTATGGCGACATCTATACAACTGTCTCAGTAACACTTAGTCACTTAATGTAAAATTATTTTTAAGCCAAATTAAAAAGAAAATTGTTCTTATCGCGACATCTATACAACTTTCTCAGTAACACGTCACTTAATGTAAAATATACAATCTTTCAAGAACTCCGAGCGATGCTCGGTCGCCCAGGTACTGTTAATAATTTGTCAAGTAATCAAATGTCATTTATCAAAATATAATGTATACTTAACAATACTTTACCTAAAAATTGCATTTAAAAACTCAATTTTACTAACTTAGTCATTGGTAGGGCTTGTGAAAATTATCCAAAAATATCCAAATTTTTAATAGTTCAAAGCTTACATCGCATAATAAAACGCGAGTATGATACGATACTCTAAAATGCCAGAGCTTCCTGACATTTACTACAATTTTGCTAAACTTGGAACTGATAATGCTTTGTATTAAACAAATATGAGTTCTACTAAATACTAATATTAAAATTTTACTGTAACGTGATACACTTAATAGTCAATAGTAATAATATAAACGATGTCAAAAAAGTATCTACAAAACTCATAAGATGTAAAATGTTTCTTATTTTGTCCAGGTTCTTCTGAATGTTATAACATTGAGATTCTAAAACCGCATTCCAAATACTCAGTCACCCTTATCAAGCACTTGGCGATATTAAAGCTAGCTCTCAATTTGTTCCTGTTGTTCTGTCGTCTATCTTATACAAACAAAGGAAGATTGTTTCCACTAGCCTTTATTCAAGATTTAACCTACAATTTTCTTTGTTCAAAATATTACATTTTTAGCGACTTCAGGAAACCGCTTGTCGATAACTTTAAGAAAGTTTGCTTTAATACGCAATTTTATTTACAAATAAATCTTATTAAAATGGCTCTCTCAATTATTGTAGGTACCTTGGCTGGAGTTGGCTAGTAAGGAAGTAAATATTTGATAATCGTATCGTAAACCGTGATGAATGAAATGATTTTATGGAATGTAAACGTTTAAAAATTCCTAATATCATAAATCTTATTAATATTTGAATATTAGTTTTTATAAAAATGCTTTATAAATTTAACTAAATATAATAAATAGGTGCATAATGTCCAATAGAGCAAGGCAGACACAAAGCAAGCTTATCGTACACAGCAAACCATTACATGCATGTGCGCGACTGGCCCGTATACAGTCGACATACCTATCAATTTTACCTGTGCATCATAAAAAAGTGTAGCCTAGTAGTCATCAAACAAGTTTTACAAACGAGGCCATCTAGTGTAGAGTTTGCGCTCTACGTCAATCACACATTGAAGTTTTCCAAATTTTAGAAAGATGACGTTATGATTATATTAAAAAAACTCTTAACTGCTTCGGTGGTCTAGTGGCTAGCATGTGTGCCCAGCGGCCCTGGGCTCGAGTCCCGGATCGGGCCAAGTTAAATCACTAAGTTTTTCTGTTAAGATATTCTCAGTAGTAGCCCGGAATTGGGAAGTTCGCGGTGTTACACCCCCGTACCTCGGAAGCACATAAAGCCATCGGTCCTACGCCTTAACTCTCACTGGTCGTGTCGAACTATCGTCCCATCGTATTTTAAGAAGAAAAGGAATAGAGAATGTACTTGTGTCTGCGCGTAGGTACACTTGTGCACTATAATATTTCCTGCGCATCTAATCATCATCATTGAGATTGGCCGCCGTGGTCTTAATCGGTCAGGAGGACACCATAAAAAAAATATACTCTTTCAATCTATTTGTATAGGTTATAGGTAAGTACCTACATTACTTACATTAGGTAATGTAAGTAGAGTTTATACTATAGTTACTTAAGTTCTTAATTATATTTGCTGATCTTAATCATCCTGGATGAATAACGACAAAACTACAGCTTGTAATTATTATACATGCAGACGAGCTTACATGCAGATGCAGAAGTGATTTAAACAAAATTTTAGAATAACTCAATATAGATGGAGCATAAACAGGACTCTACAGAATTCTGCTTTAGGTAAACTATGTACCAACAATGAAATCTACTACGAACGTAGAGAAGTATTACTATGTGCATTGCGAGGCTTTACACAGTAAAATACCCGGATTCCGGAATTGACCCGAGCACCAGACTCATCCCGACCACAGATGACAATTCATGATTCGACGTAGCGTAAGCATTGCTATATAAAACCGCACATATAGACAATAAGATGCACGGTTCCTAACAAACATCTCTTCAAAAAGTGGTGTCGAAAGGTGACGTTAAGTCAATCTAAAGAATAAAACACAAAAATCGTAAATTCTGATTTTCTTGATACAAATTAGGGCCTACGCTAAACACATGAGTTATTTTTAACAGACTTCAAAAAAGAAGGAGGTTCTCAATCCGATTCCAAATCCAATTTTTATATTATATAGGTATGTTCGGTCATAACTCCGTCATATAAAGACGGATTTGTAAAAGGGGCAGATTTCTTGAAAGGAGGGCGCTACATATATGATCTATTTACATTCAGTCTGAGGTTAAGCAATCTATTGTGATATCTCTTTGTACCTGGTTTTTTTGCTTCTACTGTGTTCATCTTACCTGTGCAATGAATTGTATCTAGAAGTTAGACCAGTTGACGGAAGAATTGAGAAGGAGAGGTGCTTCCTGTGGTGGTCTTGACTGACTGATGGATCAACACACAGCCTAAAAAGCTGGTCGTAGAATAATGTCAGCATCCGATAAGAAAGGATTTTTCGAAATTCATCCCCTAAGTGGATAAAATAGGGAAGTGCGTGTGTGTGCAATTTACACATGGTACAGGTGAAACTTTGAAGAAGGAAAATAACCTACGAGAGAATGAGATAAATATAGAGTATCAGGAGTAGGATAATTATGAAGTTTTTTTTATAATATTTTTACCAAATTTAAATAGTTTAAGTTAATTTACATTTTTTTGACATGAATATATTATATTTGTCAGACAATAACAATCCTATATATTTATGTATTTGTCTCATCTTAGTGTTGCATTATCCTTTCATCGAATTTCAAATCACAACGATTCTAAAGTTTCGCTCCTATAAGAAATTTATTTAAATTTATATTATTTTAATTTAAATTTTAAATAACATGAAAAAATCCATCCACGCTGTAGAGCTTTACAATATACTGAGAGCTATAGTGATCGCAACATCTGGCGGGAGAAAATGCAAAATTCTTACCTATTCAAAACTATATTGAAAGTGCGCACAATTTAGAATTGTGAGCTCTCGTTTTCGAAGATGCTTTAGTTCTTTGTTCTTTGTACTTCTTTCTGTGTACATCTTGAGTTTTTGTGTTTCAATAACTAAAGAGATTTTATGGCTAACGAACTAATCCGATGGATAACTAGACCCGTGCGTTCTAGGCTTTACTTATATAACACACGTAATATTTCTCTATAGTCTGTGGTTGTGACATTTACTCCTGTCTCCTGACTCCTGCTCGATTATCGATACCAGGTAACCAGTCGTGTGATTTCATTGTGTTAAGAAGACGTCTTTAGTCTACATCTTAAAAAAATATACTTCGGTCATCGTTTAAAATTACTTAGCCAGAAACGTAAGTATTTTATTTATATAAAGTGAATTTAAAAAGTGGTACGTAATAAGATATGGTATTACTCGCTATATTTAAAGGCTTTTACAATTACTAACCTATAAATGAAATTTTGATTTACACTTGTTTAAAGCTTATAAAATTATTTTATGCTATATTTCTTGAATGGAGACTATATAATTGTGACATTCTTTGATCTTATTGCAATTATTACATAAATTTCGCATGCTTACGTAATGGTGTCATTATCACGCATCTTGGCGATTCCCGAATGACATTGATCCATATTTTGTGACCTAATTTTCCAACACATTGTTCGTGGTTTATGTTGAAATAAATATTCTTGTTTTTTATACTATCTTTGATAAATTTTGAGATCCATCACAGGTTACAAAATCAATATTTCGCGCCCAGAGGAAAATTTTGTAATATTATGTAATGTATCTTTTAAAAGTACATTTAATAGCACTAATTGAATTAGAATTACTTCATTTCAGATTTTTCTAATAGAAAATTAGCTTCTATTAATTTTAGAATGTTTTGTATTATTACAGAAACACAATGGGTGTTCCTGCAGGAAATGCTGAAAACGGAAAAAAAATCTTTGTTCAAAGATGTGCTCAATGCCACACTGTATGTATTAATTTAATTTGTTTTTTATTTTATATGTACTAATTCTGCCCTTTGACCTCTAACCATAACTCTGGCTAATTTACATAATATTAATTACCCCTTTATTACTGAATATAGTATACTACAGATGAATGCAAATTATATAAAGGAAATGAGATACTTTGATAAGAACATGTTATGTTAATTTAATATTACAGAAAATCTATCTAAAGTATATTGACCTACAAAAAATGCAAATAATAGCATATTTCACACAAAATTATATTTTCTTAGGTTGAGGCTGGTGGTAAACACAAAGTAGGACCTAATCTTCATGGTTTCTTTGGACGCAAAACTGGCCAAGCTCCTGGCTTCTCTTACTCAGAAGCCAACAAAGCTAAAGGTAATAAAAAAATTGATATGATGTTTTCAGTTAAATTAGTAACTATTTCAGCATAAAGCTATTTTTATCATTTAGTGTTGCTCTTTATAAAAAAAAATTATAATTACTTAACATTTTTATGGAGTGAAACTATCATCATAAATCTGTTAGATTAAATAATATAAGCTTAATAATGATAAGTACACAGAAATTGTACAAGAGATTTCATTATTGAAGAAATTGTATGCAACTTTAGAAAATTATTAGTTTTAAAAAAATATATAAAAATAAACTTTCGTGTTCATTAATTCTTCTTTTAATATTAACAGGTATCACTTGGGGTGAGGACACACTCTTTGTTTATTTGGAGAACCCCAAAAAATACATCCCTGGTACCAAAATGGTGTTTGCTGGCTTGAAGAAAGCAAATGAGCGTGCAGATCTTATTGCATACCTTAAGGAGGCAACTAAGTAATTTTAATGACCTTAGGAAAAGTAAAATAAAATAAGAAGAATATTCCATTATATGGGAGGTCCTTCTTATTTTTTAGCGCAATCAGTATCACTATTTGATATTTATTTCGAGTTAACATTTGTGACAGTTATGGTACTCGTTACTCATTTATACCATCTATATAATCTAGAAGATTGTGTGGTTTGAATGTAATTGTAAATTATGTATGACAAAAAATTCTTTGCAGAGCATAGCAATGTTGTGAATGTAATGTTATTAAATTATTAATAGAAAATATTAATTAGCTTTTCATTTGTGGTTATTACCCTAACCAATTATGGAAATTGTAACCAACGTTACCATTACATAGTTTTTATTTAATTATATATTTAATTTAAAAATTGTTTTTTTATTCTCATTTTGAACCTTTATTTTAGAAATTTTAGAATTCAATTATTAATCTTCTCTTATTATTAATCTAGTACTTACTATGTATATCGTATTGATTTTAATCTCAATGCTTAAATTAATGGTTCAGGAGTCAGGCTGTGTAATGTGTTTTTTTACCAGTTATTTAATTTGTATGTAATGGGATTTTTATTAATAATCCGAAAATTTATAATCAATTTTAGACAATGATCCATCACCCGATATTACTTTTATCTACTGATAATAAATAGCAATGAATTCTTTATCAACCTTGTCCTCGTGTATAAATCTAGCTGACGTAATACGTATGACAATCTGTGAGTTGTGACTTCTAATACTCGTGTAGTCGTGTTACGACTTACGTGTATTATTATGGTCAAGGTCGCTAAGTTATATATAACTACAAATACTATCTAATGCGGCCTTTCCACCTAACTAAATTCACTTAGCTATATTAGCGTTAGAAAAGTATTTGTCCAACTGTAAAAGATTATTAGGCTGATAACCGCACTTGTTAGATATCTCGTCTTATTGTTAGTCTAGTCTACTGTTCTATATCTATTATCTAATGCGGTCTTTGCACTTTGCTAAATTTCATTATCAACAATCTGCATGACCTTGGAAAAACATTTAGCCAAGTGTAAGGCATTTAGACAGCTGTACTATAATTATAGACAAGAAATGTGTTGTCTGCCCTTCCAAATTTAAATTTAACCCTTGAGAAAGCCGTTTTAACAATGCTTTGACCAAATTACTTTAAGCTCGCGACATACCGGTGCGGCCATACACTAGATTGGTCCGCCACGAACCAAATATCGTTTTTTATTTTACTTGCATTGTTTTAACGATGACGAACGATTTATAAAATTAAAATAATGGTGTATAAAGGCAATATATGTATTTTTATTTATTTATAATTTAAAAAAAAGTACCTGGGCGTCCGAGCTTCGCTCGCAGTTGGTTCTTTTTATGTTATATCGTATTTTTTAGATAAAAAGAACTAAAAACTTGAATAAATACAAAAAGAAAGTAAAACTTTAATTTTGTATCCGATCGAGATTCGAACTCCGACACACCTATGATAGTTAATCTTGCACCTTGGTCGCTTGACCACGATGCTCATGCCTGAGTGTAAGAAATTATTGAGCATATTCTGCGTAGAATAATGCAACAGAATACCGTATTAAAACTAGAAAACGCGCGTTTTGCCAGACGTAAGATTAATTTTCGGCCCCGAAAGCCCCCACGTACCAAATTTCAGCAAAATCGTTAGAGCCGTTTCCGAGATCACTGGTATAATTAAATAATAAAGATATAAATATACAAGAACTGCTCATTTAAATATATTAGATATCATAAATGATACAATTCTAAGGTTAATAATATAGTGTTGCGACTGGCTTAAGTAAATTAAGGTGGTTCATACTTACAGGTTGTTATGTAGGACTCACTATCCACGAAAATCTAACAAAACCTCTCCCATCTGAATTGGAGCGACGCAGGATCGCTTACGCATCCAACCACGACGCCCCGACGGCACGTCTGGCGAAGCAGACCACAACAACCATGGAGTTGTTCCATGTCCAACGGTCCACGGGACCCCACCCCTCCCCCCTCAATTTGCAGATTAACGACATCTCACATCTATTGTAGAAAAAAGTAGCCCGAATTAGAACAGTCCAATTTCTCTATATGGTCTCTATTAGTATAGTAATAAATCATGTGTATTATGAAGAAAGAAGAAATATTTCAAAATTATGTTCTTAGATGGCTTAAGAAGTATATCATTTAAAGAAGACATTATAAGAGTTCTTAAATTAGCAACAGAACTTCACATATTCTTGCAAACTTGTGGGGATTTTCCCAAAAAATGGAGAATCTCAAGTTGATTGGGGATTGGTATATGCAAGGAAAATGTGGGGATTTTGAATATCGATAGTCCAGGCCACGTCAGAACATTTCTTCAAAAACTTCAAATACTTATTTTAACATTATTTTTTTAGGCTACTTATGGATATTGTATGATTCTCCATATTTACATAATATTCAATGTTTATTCTATCACTAATAGTAAAATACTTTTGTGTATCTTATAATGCTTAAATATCTATTTTATAAAATTTAATGTCCTTAAAATTTTAAAAACATGGAACGCAATCATTTAAAGGCTAAGCGCAGATACTGTTTATTTTTTCTCTTCCGTGATTTAGACGATTGCGGTTCTCTAATGTAGAAATACCTTTATTTGCAATGTAGCTAGAAATAATCTAATGACAAAATATGTAGTAGTATCTTTAATGGCAACAAGGAAAAGGATTGAAAAACAGGACCGCAGTGACAAGTTGAACCCATCAAGCAAAATGCTTGTTACAAAAATATGGAAAACGTGTGACAATTTTTTTAAAATATATGAAAGATAAAAAAAAAATTATATAAATAGTTGAAACCAGGTTGAAACTTGTTTCTAGGGATAAACGATACCACTGAGGTATCGATACATGTACTCGATACAGTATCGGTAGTAAAATATCGATACCTACTTGGTACCGATAGAAAAGTATCGATACATAGGTACTGGTATAGAATTTACAATAAATAAAAACAGCAACAATTATTGATATCGTTTATTGATTTATTGGTTACTAAAAAAGTCTGTTTTTGTAGTTCTCTACAAAAACATTAATATTATTAATTATAATATAATTAATCAAATATTAGCTTGTTAGACGATTTCTGGATGCAGTGACTGTTGCTCTAGTGAATAACGAAAAAAAATGTATTGTGACCAGGATAGACCCATCGCATAAATACAAACAAGCCTAGAACAACTGCGCAAAACAAAGAATAAGATGCGTTTAAAAATTTCAATAATCGATTCACAAAAAATTGTTTATATCAACATAGATGGCTTTCATAGGCGCATTGTAAACCCCCGCTTGGTGTAAGTTGCTTAATAAGTAAAATTTGAAAAAATGTTCAGTGGTGTACTTTTTTTTTTACTTAATAAGTAAAATTTGTCTATAGGTCTTATTTAACGTATTTGTAAACCATTATTTATTCCTAACTTGCTCTAACTTGCACAAAGTGTAGTTGAAAGACCAAGAAGGCTTATCGCCATCTAATGAGATTATAAGAAATACAAGAACAATGGATAATTACGGTTTAAACGACGCGTACGCAGCTCACACACAATTACCTACACCTAGGCATTCGCGAAAATGTTGCCATAAAAATGAAGTGGTTAATCAAAGTGTTAAAGTAAAATGATTATCTACCTTTACTTTTGATCGATACTTACTTGATACTTACTTTCAACGTATCAATACAAAAAGTACTTGGTATCGGAAGAAAAGTGTCGAGTAAGTACTTGTATTTACTCGTATCGTTTCATCCGTACTTGTTTCATTTCTTAAAATAATTGTGAAAGGAATTTATGAAAAACCAATATTTTTTGTCCCCAAATTGGGGAATTTGACTTGGATTGTAGGGAAATTTATTATTTATTAATAAATTAATAAATAAATGAGGGTACCTACCTATTGTTATTTGGCAACGCTGCAGTGCATGTCAGTTGTCAACTTCAACCTCTGAGAGGTGAATACAAAAATTTATAATTAAATTTCTTTTTAGTGATTATTAAACTTTAAATTAACCTATTTAGTTATAAATAGACTTAATTTATATTCCAAAATCATTACAAAATATTTCTTTACCTAAGTTAATATATTAAATTGCGACTTTTCATTATTGGTGCAAGTGCAGTTTGTTTATTTTATATTAAAGTCTACAAGATACTTGTTTTCATAATAATCATCAGCTTTAAAAGGTAAGTAATTTTTTGTATATGTATCTGTAGATCTTATAGTTATTAAATACTTATTATTTACAACTCTCTTAATTAGCAGATTACTTGGTGATGAACTCATATATTGAAATTGAAATAAATTAGAAGAATAAATTTAAAGAGCGTTTTAACATGGCAAACTCATCAGTTGTGTTAAGCTTTCATGAAATTTTACTCCATCAATCTGATGTTGCACTTTTGAATGGGCCACATTGGCTTAATGATACCATTATATCATTTTATTTTGAATATTTAGAGAAAGTGACATTTAGTAAAGATAAACATATCTTATTTGTGTCACCGGAAGTTACTCAATGTATTAAAATGGTTGAAGCCAGTGAAATTGGAATCTTTTTGGAGCCACTTAACATTAAGACCAAGAAATTTGTTTTCTTTGCCCTTAATGATAATGATTCTCCAGAAAGGGCTGGAGGTTCTCATTGGAGCCTGCTTGTTTTCTCTAGAAATGAAAACTGTTTTTATCATCTTGACTCATCAGCTGGGAGTAATCATAATGTTGCATGGGATTTTAGTAGCCACTTAATATCTTATTTAGGTGAAGGAGGTAAGATATAACTACTAATTGTAAGATCTATTTTATTGAAATCTTTATATCCTGTTAATACTATAAAATACATATGAATAATTTCTATATGTTAGTACATACTATGTACAAAATATTTGAATTGAAATCAATTCAAATTTATCATATTTGTTTTTCAGCTATTTCTTTTGTTGACAAGGAATGTCAACAGCAAAGCAATGGCTATGATTGTGGAGTGTATGTTATTTGCAATACTGAACTACTAGCAAATTATGCAAAGGATCATGGAGAAATACAATTATGTGATATGACAATTAAAATAAATCCTAATATTAAAAGAAAAGAGATTCTGAACATGATCAAAAATCTTTCTCAAACACAATGAAATGGTTCTATTATTGTATCCCTAGAATTGTGTTATGTCTAAGTGCTTTATGTAATAAAAATACTCAATTTATTTCAAATTACATATGACTTTTCTTTGTAAATCCTTTGCTTGTGAATGGCAGTCTTAACCAGATTTTTTTTAACTTCATCTAAAAAAATATTTTTTCCCATACTATGCTTTACTACTATTCGAGTATGTAACAGTTTTAACATATTTAGATCGCCATCTCTATGGCAATAATGCCTGGAAGATGTTTCTATTGATAAAGTGTTAACAAGCATCGTGAAAAGAGAACTGTTCATGTGAGAAAAGTGTAAATGTTAAATATTTTGTCACATGTTATTTTAAATAAAATAATTTTCTTCGATTTATGGATGTCAAGCCACTATTGTTTAAAGTTGTCGCTCATAATATTTGTGCGATAATCCTGCAGGCGATGGATTTGGGGTTGGGCGAAGCACTAAAAGAGGTTTTATATGTTGTTTAGTTTCGCCTGTTTTAAAAAGAGGAAGAAAAAGTTAACGTGACTCACGTCATGTAATTTTTATTACGTTTTTTTACTCATCATTAAACTGATGTAAATACACACTTATAGATTAAATTTCAAAAAATCCTTTTTTAGCCATTATCTTTGTTATTATAAGAAAAGGGAGAGTTTTAGCCCTATATATTTAGCCCTATTACATTTTAAACCTATTATTAACCATGACTTTTGAGGTCATCTTAACATATAAAATTCCTGCTGTAATGTAAAGTGGACTCAATTTTCCGCACTTAGACTCTATAGTTGGTCCGTTGTGCGTCTTGAATCCTGGCTAATCTAGCCAGCCCAGCTCCGCCCAGAAGCAATTCCTGCTGTATCACAATATTAGTCCTCGATGAACTCTGAAATTTCTTATCCAATGCTAATGTATTTCTTTTTTAAATGTGGGATTTGTTCCAACTTAAAAGATAGAATAGTTTTTATTCCGAATTTTACCCTTTTTTATCGCAATTTTTATATCTAGAGGGAGAATCTGAGGAACGGCTAAGCCAAGCTACAAATTCTACCCCCATGCTAAAGAAAAAAATAATAAGTGTGCCACAGCAGTATGGCCGGGTCTGCTTGTAGTTAATAAATCAGTGTAGACAAGCAACTTTATATTAACAGACAAACCAGTTATGAATACAAGTTAGTAATTCAAAGTATAACATGTTTTTGGTAACAAAGAAAATCTATAGTTATACCTACTATTTAAAATAAATTGAAATAAAACTATTAAATAGTGATTTAGTTGCTGAGGTATAAATATTTATTAAAAAAACACCATAATATACATTTTTTTAAATTTTATGAAATTATTATCATTTAGCTTAGATCTCTTGTATTGATTCTTTTCTATGGCTGAGGCGGAACCCATCCTCCAAATGCTTTTTCTAACTCTTCAGCAACAGCTAAGCATAATCTATCATTATTATGATTTGCTACAACTTGAATGCCTATTGGTATACCGTTTTTGCCTAATCCTAAGGGAACAGTAGTTGCTGGAAGACCAAGACTGTTAAATATACCAGTATATATAAAATTCATAGGTCTCACTAGAGGCTGATTGTGATATGGCGCGGGTGTCGGATGAGTAGGGAATAAAAATATGCCATTATCACCGAGCATATTTTTAAAAATATTCTCCAACTGTAGTCTTATTCGCTGATATCGTACATATTTTTCATTATCATCATTTTTTTGGTCTACTACAGATGTTAATAAGCCGATAAAAGTATTATCAGATAATCCAAAGAAACTTTTAAAGATTTCTCGATAAATTTTCCAGTAAGAGTAATTCTTCATTAAATATTCACCAAAGGCAACATCACTTTTCATTGTTTCAAACCAAATCGTAATGGATTTCTTTAACAACTCAATATTCGTTTCCTCGGCAGTAATTTTATGTTTTACTTTAAAGTGATCAACAACTTTCTTCAAAGCGGTTACTATTTCCGGATCGACTTTGCTGCACATTAGAGCATTGATACTGATCTGATAGAATACTTTCAATTGGCCAATATTGACAGGTTGTTCCAGGTTTAGCATCTTGCTGTTCTCTCCCGATATTATATCGAGAATTGGCTTCAAATCAACAGCATATCTTGTCATGGGTCCTATACCTATAAATAAATGATATAACAAATTATTTACACAAATACAACAAGAAGCAGTATACATTATACTAGCAACTTACCATTGATTTGCTCGAGTGCATTTCTAGGTGGCTTTTGTATTTATAATGATATTATATATAAACAACGCCATCTTTTGGCAAATTTTATTACAAATATTAGCCGTCACATTAAAGTTTTTAAATTAATTACTCCAAGTCAAAATATATAATATGTACATACAGGGGAAAGGCGTACAAAATGACATAGACGGACAAAACGACACACCGACCTTTTCTACAAAACAACAGACTTTAGTTCGCCCACCGATCGCTCGAGTATCGCATTGTAACCTGTTATAACTTGTGGCCGTACCAGCGACGCTCGAGCTGGCGTGTGGCACGGACGACACAAACAATATTTTTACGTTCAGGACACCTTTTCGGGTTCATGTCGTTTGTTGTTTCAAGTGTTATAAATTAACCTGTTTATTGTTGTGATGGTGTCAAATATTTATGATTGAATTAGGTAAGTTCATGCATGTGTTTGAATCTCAATATCCTTAGTAGTTTTTGTGTATTTGCTTTCAAGGTTATGAAGTATTAAAGTGGACAAAATGACATACCACATGTATGGGTAAAATGGCATACTATGTCGTTTGACACAGGTGCAGAGTTTGAATGTTGTTTAATTGAGCATAGCTGCTAATCGCGAAATTTATTTATTAAAATAAAGTATTTTTCTCAGGAAAATTTATTCTTTGTTTCAGTAAGTAAACTAATCGATCAACATGCCTCGAAATTATGAAAGAAAGACAGACCGAAAAAGTTGGGATAAAGTGTCGATGTAGGCAGTGGTAGCCCAGTGGTAACGCGCTCGCTTGGGAAACCGAGTGAAGCGGGTTCAAATCCCGGGTCTCGCACCTCTGATATTTTCATGTGCGAATCATTTCTAACTTGATTACCACTTACCTTACGGTGAAGGAAAACATCGTGAGGAAACCTGCATGTCTGAGAGAACCTAGCAAGTTTTCGTAAGACATGTGAAGTCCGCCAACTCGCACTTGGCCAGCGTGGTGGACTATGGCCTGATCCCCCTCGTACTGACGGGAGGCCCGTGCCCAGCAGTGAGACGTTAAAAGGGCTGAATACAAAGTGTCGATGGACAAAGCTATAGCAGCAATTAAGAAAAATAAAATGGGCTGGCTGATGGCTTCTAAAATGTTTGGAGTTCCTCAAGCCACATTAAGGAGACACGCACTTAATCAAAACAAAACCTTAGTTCCAAACAATAAGGGCATGGGTAGATATAGGACAGTATTTACTGATGAAATGGAACGAGAGTTGGTTAGTCATATTAAGCTTTTAGAAACAAGACTCTTTGGGTTCACTCGTCAAGAAGTTTTAAAATTAGCCTACCAATTTGCAGAGATTAATCAAATTCCGCACAATTTTAATTTAAAAGTTACAAAAATGGCAGGTCCCGAATGGTTGGTTGGGTCCAGACGCAGAAATCCAGATATATCCCTGAGAAAACCAGAAGCTGCTGCGAGAGCCCAAGCTTTCAATAGACTGCAAGTGACACTGTTTTTTAACACTTGTCAAGAGGTTATTCAAAGTAATAAGATTCTACCGCATAGACTGTACAATGTAGATGAGTCAGCATTGTCAACTGTTCAAATACCCCAAAAGGTGTTTGCGACTACGGACCGAAAGCATGTTGGGTCCCTAACTAGCGCTGAACAGGGGTCAATCGTTACCGTGGTCTGTTGCATGAGTGCAAATGGACACTATATTCCTTCTTGCTCATATACCCAAGAAAAATAATGAAGCAGGAGTTAACAGATGAAGCTCCAATTAGTACGTTAGGCATTGCACAAGAATCACGTTGGAAGACAACAACTGTTTTTTATAAATGGTTAATACATTTTCAGACTCATGTTAAAGCAAGCCTTGACTAAAAAGTGCTTGATTGTAGATGGGCACATAAGCCATAAAGGAATCGAGAGCTTATCATTCGCAAAGGAACATGGCATCATTCTCTTGTGTTTACCGCCACACTGCACCCATAGAATGCAACCTTCGTATGTCTCATTCTATGGCCCGTTAAAGACTTATTTGAACCAAGAGGTGACTAATTGGCTCAAGAGTCATCCAGGCAGAGTCGTCACTCATTTTAAAATAGGTCTAATATTTAACATTTTTTTTTTTAAATTTTTTTTCTAATATTTAACTGCCTCGGTGGTGTAGTGGCTAGCATGTACGGCTGCACATCCTGAGGTCCTGGGTTCGAGTCCCGGGTCGGGCCAAGTTTAGTTATTGAGTCTTTCTGTATAGTAAGCCTCAGTAACAGCCCGGAGTTGGGAAGTTGGCGGTGTTTCACCCCCGTGCCTCGGAGAGCACGTAAAGCCGTCGGTCCTGCGCCTTAACTCTCACCGGTCGTGTCGAGTAGTCGTCCCACTGGAGTATGAGAGTGACAGGAATAGAGAGTGCACTTGTGTCTGCGCGTACACTTGTGCACTATAATATCTCCTGCGCAGTTGGCTAGTCTCAATGAGATTGGCCGCCGTGGCCGGAATCGGTCAGGAGAACATCATCAATATTTAACAAAGCCTATTGCAGAGCTGCAACCGTTCAAATTGCAGTCAACGGATTTCAGAAAACAGATCTCTGGCTTATTGATCCTTACATATTTCCGGGCCATTTGTTTGAGCCTGCTGAAACGACAAACATCCCTTTACAACCATATCTGGGAGAAGCTGGAAGAAGATTCATTAAAACCTTCGACTTCACAGGTTCTAGAAGAAACAGCTACTGCCATACCGTCTACCTCAAACGAAGCAATTCATGGACCTACAATAATACAAAAGTCTTTAAATGACGATAAGACTGTAATCGTTCCAGTCCATATTTTATCGCCAGTGCTGAAGGAGGTTTATGTGGTTAGCCAAGGTAAAAAAAAACCACGCACGAAACCAACAGTCCTGTTACTAACTTCAACTCCAAGTATAGAAGAAACCAAAGCAAAATCTGCTCCTGCCCCGGTTCCAAAGAAAAAAACGAGGAAGGTAACCAAAACTTTGAACTTTAGTTCCAGCAGTGAAGAAGATTACTTGTCTCTATAAACCTTCACTGCGAACGACGACGATGAAGATGGCATTTGCATCTATTGCAACGATCTATACTCCAGATCCAAGCCAAAAGAGGTTTGGCTTAAGTGCATGAGTTGTAAGAGATGGGCTCATGCATCATGCGAAGATGTTCCCAAAAAGACAAAATCTTTTATATGCGAACTATGCACTTAACAAATTTTTTTCATGTCAATTTTCAAGTATAAAATGATTGACAAAACGGATTTTACTCACTTTTTTTAAGATTTCTTATAATTTGTTTAATTTATAAAGTCAAAAGATCTCTTTGTATTCGATAATGTAACGAACCAAAATATAATTAAGACTGATTAAAATGATAAAAATGTTGATTAATAAAGATTTATGACTGATTTAGCAGAGGGTATGTCATTTTGTACGCCTTTCCCTTATCAAATTTCATTCTAATCCATCCAACCATTTTAACTTGAAAGAGTAACAAACATACACATATACAACATTTTCGCATTTATAGTACCTAGTGTGATAAAACTTACATAAGAATTTATCTTGTTCATCGGTTTCGGGGGAAGGATATTGTCCGTCATTAGATACGGCTTTTCGAGTAGGTTTATGTCCGTATATTCCATTAAAGTAAGAGGGCATACGTATAGATCCACCTATGTCGGAACCTGAAAATAATTTAAATTTATTGTTACTTAGATGCGACAAATATAATTAATAAAATTGATCAGTTGTTAATTAGAGTGGCGGAAAGGTTCGATGATTTGAGTGAATTTTAAGGGTCTTCAAACACTCATAACTTTGTATGAAGATTGACAGTTATTGGGTCACCTTTACAATTATGTAGTAGGTACATACATGTGTACTAAATTTCAACTTTCCCACTCTATATGAACGCTTTGTGTGTACTATTCGCGGAAATGTGAGTGTGACGAACAAACAGACTTAAATTACTAAAAATAAGAAAGATTCTATAAGAATTCCGTTTTTGATCCTAAAAATAAGCTTGATAATGATATTACGCTCTCATTATGAAGTACTAGCGACTTACCCTAGCTTCGCTCGGGTGCGTCCCTAGGTACTTTTTAATTTTTTTGAGCGGGATCCTAATTCTTTTATCAAAAATAAAAGTAACATCAGCTATCTGCCAATGAAAGTCCTGTCAAAATCCGTCCAGCCGTTTCGGAGATTAGCCGGAACAAACTAACGGACAAAAATTAAAAAAAAATTGTCTTTCTTATGAGTACCGTATATAATTTCATATGCATTTAATAAATAGCTTTTATTTCGATATTACAAAGAAACACTTCAGTTTTATTTATCTGTATAGATAGACTAAATATAAAAAGTAGGTAAAAAGATAAATTAAGCGCCTTTATAGGTACGTAGTATATTAACTTAGTTGTACATTTTTAGATTTACTAGGTCAGTTCAGTTAAAAACCCTTAGTTATTTATAACACTGCTTTGTCTTAAATATTTTATAAATCATAAAATCATTGTTCAAGACTCAATTTAATTACTAGGTATATAATTAATTACTTCATTATAATAGACACATACGAGTATAGTACGTAGAAATATAACATGTGATAAAATTACCAATTCCAAAGCAACTGCCGGCTGCCGCTTGTATACATCCTTCACCGCCTGAAGATCCGCCGACAATTCGATTAGTATTATATGGATTATTTGTCCTGCCATGAATGTTGTTATAGGTTTCGTACCTTGTAATTTTAAAAGAAAATAATTATAAATTAATTAATGAGTAACATTTCTATTGGTTATATTTAATGTTCTAGTCCTTTTATATGATTTAATACAAGTTATTGTCAGTTACTCCGCATCCATGGTACGTACGTCGTTAAAAGTAACGTATGTATGCATTAATCCAAGATATACATTATCTGTTTAGGGTCCTATTGGGACCTATCCGGCTCGAAGGACCAATGGAAGGGTCCTACTAGGATGTTAAATAAAAACTGGACTGTATACTTTGCTGGTTTAATGCCGTTAATAATAAAGTTAATAGGAGGCGTCCGTTAGCGGTGGGATTCGTGCAGACGAGTGCGGTCGAGTCGCCACTAGCCACAGCCCACCGTTGGCGTGTTCCTCCCCGCTCCCCGCAACGTAAGACTGGTCCCCAACATTATCTTAATTCTAATTCCACTTGAATTAATTGAACCGTTACAACGTAAAAATGTAAACAATCCAAACACTTAATATTATTTTTTTCAATTGAATCAGTTATAATTTAATTACTTTATTATTCACAATTAGTATTATATTTTTTTTTTCATTTAGATACAATTATAAATTATAATCTTGTTAAAAGCAAAACTAACTACATATTATATTCTAGAGTAGTTTAAGATAATTGTCCTATTTAGAACGTGAAATACAAACATTATAAATACTCATAATATAATATCATATTATAAAGAACCACGTACCACATGCAAAGTTCTGGAACATTTGTCAAACCGAGAATGATGGCACCCTTGTTTTTTAATAATTGAATCACCTCAGCATCTTTGTCTGCTATGCTATTTTTGCGTAATACTACTCCAGCGGTCTGATGTAGACCTGTAAATTATCATAACAGTATCTAAAATATATTGATACTAGCGGCTCATCCTCGCTTCGCTTGAGTTCGCCTCTACGAAAACAGAAACAAATCTATCCCACGGGAACCGTATATTTTTCAAGGATAAAAAATAGCCTATGTGTTATTCCAGACTACAATCTATCTCTGTGCCAAATTTCATCCAGATGCGTTCAGCTGTTCTGGCGTGAAAGAGTACAAACATCCATACTCACAAACTCACATTTATAATATTAGTATAGATTTTTTTTAAATATTCGTATAGGTACATATATTCAATATTTATGTATTTGGCTTAGTAAGCTGTTACGCCTCCAATTCATGTTAATATAATTTGAAACTAAAAACCCTTTATTTCATTATATTTATATAAAAAAGTCATTATTGACCATTAGAACCTATCCTAGTCGGTGATATACATTTTTCGCAAAATATCTGTCAATATCAAATATTTTGAATCACAGTCTATTTACTTTGCTTCATTAAGCAACTCCGTTACCTATCTCCGAATCTGATTATTAAAGTTTATGTATTAGTTTTCCTTTATAAATATTTTTTTTTATAAATTTGTTTTCTTGAGCATCTAAAGAGCAATCTAAGACACCCAAGTTTTAAAATATAATAAGTGGGATCATTGAAACTACGTCGACGGATTTTACTAGACAAAATCCGTCCCTACACAATATGAGTTTTTCATTTAATATCTACCTTTTCTGGTAGGGACAGTAATCTTTGATAAGAAGTTGAGGGCAAAGATATGGATCCAATACAATATCGATTTCTAGATTACAGGGTATCTGAGCTAAATTTCACGAAAATCGGGCCGTTTCATTTTAATATTAAAATACCAGAAAATATAAATTTAAGTGACTGTTACTTTATCTCTGAATGCTACTGCATTTAATCTAGTTTTTGCAGCGCTATAGCATTTCCAGTTAGAGTTGATCATTTCTTATTATATGCAGTAGATATTTTATAACTATTATAAATTGAATTATAGAAAAAATCCACACACCTTTATTTTTACTGTCTAGACAACAAATAGTATCTAATTAAAATAATCCTTCGGATTTTTTCCTAACATTTTAAATGGTTTACAGCAATCATGATCACAAGGGTCTCCCCCGATGAGGTACATCTATACATATTATAAATCAAAGTCCTCCGCCGCATCTGTCTGTTCGCGATGAACTCAAAAACTACTGCACCGATTTTTATGCTGTTTTCACCAATGGATAGAGTGATTCTCGAGGAAGGTTTTAGTATATAATTTGTTAAGTTTTTATACATATTGGCTAAAATATAACGAAATTTGTTAGAGATGTCGGAAAAAAATAAGCCGTCTGGGAGCTTTCAACGAAAACGCTGCCTAAACCCTTTTGAGATATAACAAAATAATGTATGGCGGAATTGTGTATCTTATATACATAGGTCTACAGAAAAGTCCACGATGGTATATGTCTATCTCTTAAGGGCAATTCCCTACCAAAACGCGTTTTACGACGATATTTAGAAGCGAATGTACCAGGATTTATTAAATGTAAAATAATAAAAAAAAATATATATCTATCTTTAACATTTTGAGGTCATATTGCACGTTTAATATAATTTTTTAGGTCATCACTGCTAAAGAAATAAAATCCTTAAGTATTGCTGTATTCATGAATGTTTTTCTTATTCTTTGCATCAACACATGAATTTACAACTCATATAAAAGTATGGTTATCACCATTTGATAGATCATTTCAAAATAGATATTTTACACGTTTAATTATTTTTAAAAGATCAATTTCAATTTTGTTTTGGACCAATATTCAGAAATTTTAAGAAAATTTTCGAGTGAGATATTGCGCGGGGGCCGGGCGGCCGCGGCAGTCGGCATGCGCCTTTCGTACGGGGTACCCGCGTGGTTCGTGTTGGCGTCCGGCGATTACGACATTTCGCTTAAGAAAAAAGAATGCTTGTAAACTTTAGTACATGTAATAGAAGTGACATACACAATAATAATAATATAATAAATAAATTAAATATTATATAAATACGATAAATAATGTTATAAAATAAAAAAAATCTATACATATAATAAAATTCTAACTAAGCGGAATCTGTACCTTAAATATTTTTTGGAAAATCTTATTGAAATAGATATTATTATCGATGCAGAAGCCGAATTTATAGTTTTTAGAATTTTTGTCTGTCTGTCTGTCTGTCTGTCTGTTAGCGCATCACAGAAAAACCATTGGAGGGATTTTGATGAAATTTGGTATGATGGTAGCTGGATATCCGGGTCAACATATAGGATACTTTTTACCGCGGGAGATTATCTCATTCCCACGGGAGTTCACGTTATAACACAACCCAAAAAATATTTATAACCAGAATTTCTTGAAACTTGGTATTAATGCTCTTCAATACAATTAAATAAATACATGTTTTAGCGTTTTTTGAAATTCATCCCATAAGGAGATAAAATAAGGGATGAAAATTTGTATGAAACCTTCCTTTTCAAAATTTTTTTGCAGTTTTGGCGCGAGCGAAGCCGTGGGTTTTGCTAGTATATTATATAATAAGTAGTACCTGGGCGACGGAGCTTCACTCGGAGTTCTTTTTTTGCTATATCGTTTTTTAGATAAAAAAAAACTAAAAACTTGAATAAATACAAAAAAATAAAACAAAAGTAAAAACTTTGTATTTCGACCGGGACTCGATCCCGGGCATACATATGTGTTGTCTAACTTGCGCCTCGACCGCTTGACCACGATGCTTATAACCGAGTGTAAGAAATTATCGACCATATCCTGCGTAGAATAATGCAAAAGAAAACCGCGTGAAAACTCGAAAACACAAAAAACGTTTTCCCAGACATGAGACTAATTTAGATCGATTTTTCGTTAGAACCGTTTCCGAGATCGCTGATATAAATAAATGAAGATATAAATATACAAGAATTGCTCGTTCAAATATATTTGATAAGCTTTCGATAACTTAAGCACTTTCAATAACTTGTGACTCAGTTATTCATTGGCATTAAATAAAAGTAAATTCTATGGTCTGTATTTTATGACATGTGCAATATTGTTTTAACTATTATAATTCCACAGATGTCGCTAGTATTTATTGCGATTTTTTCTAGAGGTGAGGTGAGGAAGGAAGGAGCCGAATCTTGAAGATCGTTTGCTCGGGGGATGGCCTTAAGGATAACATAATATATCAATTTTAATACTTTAAAAAATTGGCAATTATAATGAGAAAATGTAAGAGCTATTCACACAAACACGGTATTAATCCTTATCATTTTAAATAAGTTAGAGGCTTTAAGTATTACATGCATATTATTTTACTCTTTTACACCATATAATTTAAATGAATATCTTAGGAGTAATCGCAAAAAAATTACGGACGTGAGACAAAATTCAAGCGCCTCAGTTCGCATGATGCAATCGCTGACCCTCCCTCCTCGTACCGTCTTGCCTTCTGTTTAATAATTTTTTGTATGTTTGTAATTAATGAACTTAAAAACTACTGGACCGATTAAATGAAATTTGGTAAAAAGATAGTTTGATATCCTAGGACGGACATAGGATATTTTTTATTCCGGAAATCATCCCTTAAGGGGTTGAAAGTGGGGATGAAAATTTGTATGGGGAAGCAAGCTAGGGACGAACCCGAGCGATGCGAGGGTGCGTAGCTAGTAGTTTTATAAAATGTCAAATGTTTGCGTAAATCTAAGAAAAAAATATAAAACACCTAATTTCTATTAAATACTGTTTAAACTTATGATCAAGCAAAAGTTAATTAAAATAAAAAACAAAACATTTAAATTATTGCACACCAAGTAAATTATTTTAATAATATACAATTTAAATGGCAATATACACTACAATATTTGCATATAAATGTTATACTACAAAGTACAGATACAAATAAGAATAATGTTGCTTAGTAATAATCATCTCATTTACGTTACTGCAAGTTGCTGTGAACAACAAGGCTTAAACGTAGCTCAATGCTATAACTAAATACAACATATAAAGTATTACAATAATAAAGATAGGTTGAAATATTTGCTTTACCTTCGACAGCAATACAATCCTTGGTAGTAAATGGAACGCCCAAGAAGGGTTTTTCCTTTAATAATTCATCCTCAGTCTTCAAACCGCTAAGAATTAGTGTGTCCGCCTGCTTGGCCTCTTTCAGGGCCAGCTCAAAGCGGTCATACACCAAACAATTTAGCTGTTTATTAATATCTTTAATCCGCTGTATACATATTTGTACTACATATTCACTGCTTATCTGAAAAGTAAGCAAATAAATAATACATAAATAAGTTGTAACACAAAGAGGTGAAGCTTTCTATATATGAAAATTCAAGAGATAAAAATACCTCTAGTATGTTTTGGATAGAGAAAATATAATTTTTGTATGTACAGATTACAGAAAACGAAACCTGGATACTTTGCAATCCCACAGTTAAATATAAATACGTTTTTTAGTATATAATAATTAGATATTCGATAATTGATAACATAATGAGACGATCTGTTCATCTCATTTATTTTATTAAATAATAATTTTAAACTTATTTTATTCACTTCGCATAAAAAAATTAAATGAGATACTAAAATATCATGGTAATTTTCAATTAATTGTGTATTAGTACAACTATAAATAGACTTACTATTTAATATGTCATATCTTGTTGCTGTATCATGTATGTAAATATCGATGGAAACAAGTTATAAACAAAGAATAGATTGTATGTATTCAGCCCTTTTTTTTTAACGTCCAACTGCTGGGCACGGGCCTCCCTTCAATACGAGGGGGATCAGGCCATAGTCCACCACACTGGCCAAGTGCGGGTTGGCGAACTTCACATGTCTTTCGAAAACTTGCTAGGTTCTCTCAGACATGCAGGTTTCCTCGCGATGTTTTCCTTTACCGTAAAGCAAGTGGTAATCATGTTAGAAAATGATTCGCACATGAAAATATCAGAAGTGCGAGACTCTGGATTTGAACCCGCTTTACTCGGTTTCCCAAGCGAGCGCGTTACCACTGAGCTACCACTGTCTTAGGTAGAATAGATTAAAGGTTTATTATTTCGTAGCATGTATTTTATGTTGAACTAGCGACTCACGCTCGCTTCGCTCGCGTTCGTCCCTAGGTACGTTTTCGCGGTTAGCTATTTTTAGGTATATGTAAATAGTAGCTTGCTACTCCTAAGATATTCATTTAAATTATATAGCGATTTACCCTCGTTTTGGTCGGATGCGTACGCCGTACGCGGATTTTGTTCACAATATCATGGGTTTTAAATTTTTTTCGCGGAACCCTGATTATTTTTCTAAAATAAAAGTAGCCTAAGTTAGGTACTCCTTATAACATCAACTATCTGCCAGTGAAAGTTGCGTCAAAATCGGTCCAGCCGTTTCGGAGATTAGCCGGAACAAACAGACAGATAATCAAACAGACAGACAGACAAAAATTGTAAAATATGTTGTTTTGGTATATGTACCGTGTATACATCGTGTATATGCATTTAGTAAAAAGCGGTTATTTTAATATTACAAACAGACACTCCAATTTTATTTATCTGTATAGATGTATAGATATCTATATTAATATTATAAAGAGACAGAATAAGTTTGTTCTTTTGAACGCACTAATCTCAGGAAATACTAATTCGATTTGAAAAAATCTTTTTACATTAAATGGCCTGCGTAAAGTTTATATCATCATGGTATTACACAAGGGAGCATAGTAGTAATCATAAATGGCAACAAATTGGGCACTTCCATACATCATTGTAAAACCGGTATTTTGCCGCATATCCCGAAAAAGGCAATTTGCATTTAAAACAGTCGTTAATGCTGACTTTTAAAAATTCACTTGGCAAAATAAGCCATTTTAACCTGCCGGGTTAATGTTCATTTAGAAAGAAAATAGAGATATATAGAAAGTCGTTTCATAATATTGCCTCGAACTGTATCCCAACTCAACAAATCCGATTATTCTCGGTAAAGTATTTTAAAAAATTGTAAAACTTTTTATCAAATGTGGGTAGGTTTGAATATGAACTATCGATGAAAATTTGCAGTTGAGAATAACTTATCCACTTGCCAATTGGTAAATTTTAAGTTTGACATATTAAATTCAATGTTCATTAAAAGGTATTACTTACTTTTCACAAAACATTAAAAAAAATTGCCTGCTTAGTAAATGGTTCTAAGAGCATTTTATATTTCCGGCATATTTTATTCATTTTTCAGTCATTGTAAGTAGACGTGTTTTATAATACAGTATAATTATTTAAAGTAAATAATCGGACAAACTCGAGCACCGAAGGTTTCGAAGCACTACATTGACTAGTAAATTACACATTCACAAAATTATTTTTTTATTAAAAAGAGGGATTGTTACTAAAGAGACTGTATAAAGATACTGTAACAAAAACAAAGTTATTTAATAACTTCCAAGCTTATTTTTTTTATATTTCGTTTACATGATACACCTAATCTTTGAATAAGATGGCTTCAGTAGGTATGGTAGGTAAGGTACGGACGACGGAAATGGAGAAATTAAAAGGATCCCTCTTTCCCTTTTGCAACAGACATAAAAAAGTAGGTTTGTATATGTTTTACTCTTTATTCATTCCCGACTTGAATTCAGTCAATGTAAACATTTAGTTAGGCGAAATTAAAGCTCACTCTTTCATGATGCCCGAAGAATGTTTATATTTAAATGATTTTTTTTTCTTGAAATATATGAGTCAACATTAATATACCTATGTAAATTGTTGTTGGCCACTTGCACGTTTTTTTTCTTTTTTTTTTATTAACAGCACAGTTTTGAATTTACTATATGTATATGATTTTACATTGAAATTTAAATCAAATTAAGATTTTAAAGTAAGCAAATTTAATAATAGCGCTATGAGATTTGCCTGTAATGTGTGGTTAAAGTATCTATAATATTATGACAAAAAGTACCTGCTAAGTAAATAAATTTTGAATACATCCTAAGAAATACAATTTAAATGAAATATGTAATAAAAGATGAAATAAATCTATGAAATAAATAATGGATAATTCTATTCAATTCTTTTATTTCGTGGCTTCTATCAGATGGATAACTCATGGTACGGTTAGAGCTGTCATTATTGACCTAGTTTTTCACTATCCACTTATTGTAATAATCTGTCTTCCTTCTAGGAAGCTAACATGAAAATATTTTTTAAGAACCTACTTACCTACTAAATGGATTCAATTTCTTTAGCTTATAACACTATTTTTGAATGAGTTTATAGAATAAAGCAATTGATTGGATTTAAAAATTATTTGTAAACAGAAAAACAGAAATATTGTTTAATAATATCTCATAAACTAAAGTAGCGACGTGATAAGGATGTATAATTTTAAACCAAATCTTCTATATAAATAAAAATGAGAACCTCCTCCTTTTTTTGGAAGTCGGTTAATGAATGTTGCTAAGCACAAAACTCGAGAACGGCTTGACCAATTCAGCAACTTTTTTTTTTCGTATGTTCCTTAAGGTACACGGAAAGTTTTAATAAAGAGAAAAAATATGAAATAACCTGCCTATTTTTCTATACCTAGGTATGTACTTACCGTTAAAACGTATGTTCCTAGGGACTAACCCGAGCGAAGCGAGGTTGAGTCGCTAGTTGTATATAAACATGGCTGTAACATTGCTGTAACTATGCACTACCGGAAGTCGTGACAATAGATGAATTGATAACGTAATGTCTGTTTCCAGTATAAAAAAATAAGACAACTTATAAAAAGGTATGAGAAAAAATGGAAAAACTTTTCCACTACTAATCATATTATCGTACTATAACGCACACGTCAATTCGACTAAGCTATAACAAAAACAAATAATCATCAAAAATATACGCATAAACAAACCTGTTTGGTCCTTATTTTCTTTGCGACCTCTATAGCTGGTTGCTTAAGAATATCATCCTTTATCGGTGGTATAGTCTTTCCTTTGTTTCCGTAAATTAACTTGAAAAAAATACTGGTGATCACATCTAAAAATGTTCTTAATCCACTCAACAAATGTATTTTAAATGGTATCGGCCGATATTTTATCTCTGTTGTATCCATTTTCACTATTTAAAATGCGATTTAATAATGAATCAAAGTATTTATAGGTAGTATTTATACTTGTAATTTACTTTTTATCGCGTATTTTATCACATGAATCATAGGATAACATAACAACACAACCGTTCCGTCCTCGGAAGATAGTCGACTCAGTTGTGAAATCACAATATGGAGCGCGAGTTTTCAAATATTAGCTATCTCGCTCTGCCTTGCAAAGAATCCATGCGATAGCCGACGTCATAATGTTGACGTCTGACGCCAAACACTCGCACTCACACCTACGGCCTATACCACTGTGCCTCGTAAGTCGTAAGTATAGCAGACTGTAAATGATAAACCGACATCAATGTATATTGTAAAAAGCAAAAATTGTAGCATACAAACTACTAAATAAGATCCGCTCTAGTTTAAAATTTGAATATTTTAGGGCAGTCGTTACTGGGGGACTATACAACAGAATTTATCATCGAATGTGTGTTATTTATGATAATTTGTTTTATTACATAATAATACTAAGACGTCATACGACCTTGTTTCGGCGTTTTTTTAATAATATTCTCAATCATATTGATTAGATTTTTTTATATCTTCAATCTTAACCTTCAAAGTTTAAACGAATTTCAATTTCTCGAATTAATTATTTTTTTATATCTCCCTAGTACATATTTCTTAAAAATATGCTGGCATTACAAGTAGGCTAGGTCTATAATACAACCCCGGGGGAGAGCTGACTCCTACCGGGCACGTCCCCAGGTGGCGGATAGGGGAACGCCACCCGTTGCCCCAACGACGGGTGGTACCGGAGAAATCCGGCGCGGACCAACAGCATGGGGGTGCCTCTGGCCGTGGGCCGTCGAACGCGGTTGAGGCACCTCCCAGGTGGGGCCGCTCTTCGTTGAGGCTTCGGCTTCCGTAGTTGCGGCCACCGGGGGCGGGGCCGCTTTTGTGGTCCCGCAACCGGAGGGTTTGGGGCCTCTCTCTCGTCGTGGCTGCATCTGACGGCGTTGCGGCCACTGGTTGTGGGGTTGCTTTGGCGATCCCGCGATCGGATGAGAGGGGGGTGGACGTGGTGGGGCTGCAGGGGAAGAGGCGTGTCGGTGTTTCGTTGCCGCTCTCCCTGTCCTCTGCAGCCGAGGTAGTGTTGCCCACTTCGGTGGGCGGTGAGGTTTAGTGGGGCTGTTCCGGGTACTTCTCTGTTTTGCAGAGTGGACTTTGGAGCAGCCTCACTGGTTTGGTGGCCGACAGGCCTGCCGCCGGGGCGTCGCGGAAGTTATGCGCAGGCGTTCCCGCGGCGTCCCACTATGGCGGAGGGGAGGGGAAAGTTGGGGTTTAGTGGGTAGTACCGGCTCTTCTAGTCGGTGAGCCCCACATAACCACCTGGGGGTACAGGTGGTATGCGTAAATGCATTCCCCAACTATAAAAAAAAAAAAAAAAAAAAAAGGTCTATAATACAAAAAATCTTTATATTTTCAAGAAAACTATGTCAGAGACATTAAAAATTCTGGCTACTATTTATAAAGATAAGGTAATGGGTAAATGTTCAGTGTTGTCGTTGGCAAAAGTCTTTAAGTTACGTAACATAAAAGTAGGTACCTACATTTAAACTCTTTCTTCCATCTGTGCACAAGTGATCTTTTAAGGGCCGATACACACTATATTTATAATTTATATTATAGTTCTCGGTTCGTTATTGGTTTTAGTAGTGTTTTTATTTAAGAAACAATAAGTGCATTTTTAATAAATACAACTACTAAAAGAGTCAAAAGAAGTGGCAAAACTTGTATTTACAGTTAAACTAATAATAATATCTAATATATTTAAACAAGCATTTCTTGTATATTTATATATTTATATCTTTATATCTTTATTTATACCAGCGATCTCGGAAATGGGCTCTATCGATTTCGCTGAAATTTGATATGTGGGGGCTTTCAGGGGCGACAAATCGATCTAGATTAGTCTGATGTCTGGGAAAACGCGTGTTTTAGAGTTTTCATGCGGTTTTGTTTTGCATTATTCTACGCAGAATATGGTCGATAATTTCTTACACTCGGGTATAAAAATCGTGGTCAAGCGGTCAAAGCGCAAGTTATATAACACATTTGCCCGGGATCGAGTCCCGGTCGGAATACAATTTTTTTACGTTTGTTTTTTTTGTATTCATTCAAGTTTTTAGTTTTTTTTTTATCTAAAAAATACGATATAACAAAAAAGAACTCCGAGCGAAGCTCGGTCGCCCAGGTACTAAATTATTAATTATATAAAAACAGATTTATATGTATGATTATAAAATAATTATTTGAATCTGAAAGTATTTTATATATATAATAAAAAGATATTGTAGAGTAATATTGTTTTTTAAAACATTGTTAATAAATATATTATTAAAATAATACATTGTAATACATAACACATTATTTTATTATTGACTTGGTCCGGTCCACTTATTGCATAACATCGTCCACGCCGTTATGACTCTGCTGTCATAGCAGCCATTGCAGCACGCGCGCAAACCAAACCCCCCTTACGGTCTGAATTTAAACCAATCCATCAAGCAGTCTGTTTGTAACCTCAACCTGTAATTATTCGTATTTTGAACATACGTCGTTTTGGTTTGAAGTAGGGCCACTTTTTGTGTAGAATTTGTTCTGAATTAGACTTCCTGACTTAATATTTTCGTAGACCGGAATGTGTTAGCCCACTCATTACAGTATGGAAACTTTTTTGCGTTATCTACAAATGTCAAGGATAAAATTAAGGATGTTTGTTATAATCATACACATTAAATTATTGTATGTTTTACATAATATGTTTAATACCTAAATTACTAAATTTTGGTTATAAATATAATAAATATTTTGACATCTAATAAAATCATTTTCCTTATAAAAATGTATTATATTATCGTTAAATAAAAACAAATATAACTATTCAATTTATAAAAACAGAACCCACGTTTACGAAAGAGATAGTGATTTATTCAACTCGTTTTTCTTTTCAGATCGTTATGTCCGATATGCTGCAAGACGAAGAGTCGTCGTCACGAAGTAATTCTCTTAAAATATCCTTACCAACTGTCCTGTGCACGGATGCCACTGATAATACCGCTATACCAGATACTACCTGTTTTGTAAATTCAGAGTCCAAACAATCTTTACCCTCTAGTTTCGGTACACCAACAACACCTTTTGGACTATCATCGCCTTTATCTTTGCCCACGTCACCTACACCGTTCACAAAGGCACCGCTTCAAACACGCTCTAACAAATCCCTAGATGAACCCTCGGAGAAAAAACAATCGAGCACTATGAATAAACCTCTAGTCAACACAGGATCCGCTACCGGTGAGTCAGCCTTTATATGTTTATAAATGCATATTTCCAACTATTTGTAAACTAGATACCGACACATCTAAAACACATGTTTATATTTATCATTTAAAATATGCGTAAATCCACATTATTAATCGATTTTTATTTTATGCAAAGTAAACACTAAGTGGTTCACAACTGTTATAGTTTAATGAGCAAAATGTCCTTCAACTAAGGGATGCAAGGGCGGGCGGCTCCAATTGAAAAATATTTGTTTTGTAGGGTTAGTTATATAATACATCTACTAAGAGGAATAATATTGATAGATTTTGAATAATAATTACACACAAAGCCCAATAAATACATTATATTTTTATCATTATGATAAAGTTTTAAATAAAGGGTTTATGAAAATAAATGACAAACAAATAATAACATAATTCAAATCATAAGTCTGGTTCAATTAAAACTTTCAAAGTCAATCGTCAAACATGACGGGGTAAGGAAGCGAGAGAATGAAGCAATTATAATTCTAACTGAAGAAGCGTAGCTACAAAGCATTAAAATAACTTTATTATTTTATGTTCTTACTTCTTAACGTGCCAATTTGTAACATCGTAGCGGCTTCGTATAATGTTTAAATTGAGGCATGAACCGCACTTAAGAAATCAGCAATTTTGTGCTTTTCCGAAAGAGGATACTGAAAAGGTGAAACCTTCTTTGGGCGACGCAGTTGAACGCAGAGCGCGGTCGGTGCCGGGCGTGCCTCGTTGAAACCTAACAATGTTATCACTACACTTCAATTATATTAGCTACGTAAAGAGTAGTAAAACTGTAATGATATTTGGCAATAATGATTCCTATTTGGTAAAAGGTAAAAAAAAGAATTAGGCGTGTGTTAATATAATTTATAGTTATCAAAAAACGATGCGTCTGTTTCGCAAAAAGTGGAAGTTCTCCGCGTGAACTTGATAGTAAAATAATAAAAATGAGGTGCGAAAAATTGTAAATAATGCCGTGCTGTGGTTGTTGGTGGAACGGCAGACAACGACATCGACCGCCTGAAACCGCCACAGGTTATTTTCAAAAAAAATATTACCCAATTCGTATTTTTTTTTGTTATAATAATACACTATTTATATGTGTATATTGTAAGATTTACTACATTTTATAGCAATATTCTTAACTATTTTTCATATTTAACATGTAAATAATGCATACATTATATATTTTAACACTCATTTAATAGAACGTTGAACGAAATAGCCGATAGATTACATATGGCTATTACTTTCGCAGATTTATTACAAATGTTTCGTTTTGTTTAACGCTTCTTTCAATGAAGTTTTGCAAAACTCATAACACAGTGTATTATTCTGTTTAGTATAATACAGATATCGCTGAAATATTTGTGTTGTAAAAATATACATATGTACAAAATAAGTCAGAGACCAATTATGCAGTATAAAAGAGTAAAAATATGCATCTATAAAGAAAAACTGGGCAGTATTTGAATATTGCGATATTTATAGCCAATAGATTTCGCCGATTAAAAAGTAAAACATCATTTTAATTCATAAATACTGTAATTCAATATAGCGAAAATATGCTTCAGCATTATGATTTGTACTATTCCATCAAAATTGGCAATACGCAAATGCATATTATTCGATTTCAAGTGATTGTTGTTGATATCGTAATTAATGTCTACTACATAAGCTTTTTAAAGTTACTAGAAAAGTAAAAAAATATATATAGCATATTATGTGTATGACATACGGCAGTGGTAGCCCAGTGGTAACGCGATTGCTTGGGAAACCGAGCGAAGCAGGTTCAAATCCCGGGTCTCGCACCTCTGATATTTTCATGTGCGAATCATTTTCTAATTTGATTACCACTTGCCTTACGGTGAAGGAAAACATCGTGAGGAAACCTGCATGTCTGAGAGAACCTAGCAAGTTTTCGAAAGACATGTGAAGTCCGCCAACCCGCACTTGGCCAGCGTGGTGGACTATGGCCTGATTCCCCTCGTCTTGAAGGGAGGCCCGTGCCCAGCAGTGGGACGTTAAAAAGGGCTGAATACACACACACATGTGTATGACATAACATAGTTCAGCTTTCGTTAGATACCGTCTTAAACATTATAGAAAAAAAGTATTTCTACAGATAATGGAATTAATTGCGTGAACCTAGTGATAAAGCTCAAAAAAAAACTTACTTTCTCAAGGTATTTCTCGGTTTACAATTTTACCAGTACCATATTGACAGAAAGCTATTTATATGGCATTTCAGTAAATGAATATTAAATATTTAAACAGTATCGATGTAATCAAATAAGCAGAATATTTTCAATGGTCAATGGTAAGCAGAATATTTTAAATGGTGGTTTTCAGTGGTACGGTAATGGTCAAATTACCGTAGTATAGAACTACCATTGTAAAATTTCGACGAGCAAAAATATTAAACGAGTAAGAGTCAAAAAAGTTTATATTAAATAAAAATTGAGAAGAGTATTTCACGAAAAGTAGGCTTTTCTATTAATAACATTTCTTATTGTTAGCTTGAATGCCAAATTATTGATCTAATATTATGTAAAAAAATCCTAAACTTTTTTTTTGATAAAATCAAAAAATACATAGGTTTCTTTGTTAAATACTCTTTAAGTTCTACACTTTAACTTATAATTTATAAGACAAAAAGGTACTATTACAGCAGCTCAACAATAAACAAACCTGTCCCACAGGAACCGTGCATTTTGCCGGGGTAAAAAGATTCTTGTGGGATATTCCAGACTATAATCTAACTCTTGACAAATTTCATCCAGATCCTTTGAGCCGTTCTGGCGTGATTGAATAACAAATATCCATCATTATTTATTGTACTCGTAAATGAGAGATAGTCACAATAATTATAAAGACGAGCATTTTCACGTTTAACTAAATAAAACGTATACATATAGTAATTTCATACATAAATTAATACGAGTAACACAACTTGACAATTCTACATGACATTGGTGAAGTAATCTGTGCTCAACTGGCACGCTTTAAAGCCATTAGCAAGAAAATTGAATTGAATCGAATGTTTACTTATAACCAAACTGATTAGCAGTTAACCATATCCAGACATAGTCGGTCTAAATTGAATATTTACGCCATTTATTATTTTAATGTTTCAAATTGTATTGAAAAATCATTTATTATGTACAATAAATTGTACTAGTTTTTTATTTCATAAATATTATTAAAAAATTGTCCACTCGCGCTGAATTTACTCAGTAAATTATTAAACTTTTATACGAAACAAAAACAAGCTGCAAAACTGTGGCATCTCGCTGGTTATATAAAATATGTACAGTAATTTTTACTATGCATTTTATGATCGGAAGATTTAAGTTTTTTTTTATTAAATCTGTTATTATAAAATCTAAATATTAGATAGTGGTAGATTAATTTTTCTTGTATAGATTTTATGTTTTTTTTTTTTCATGTTATTATCTTTAGTTTTTATTATTACTTCGTGTTACAATCGATGCTATTTATGATATAACGTAGGTGTTTTATAAATTAAATAATAGGTACTAGGTATATATATGTATTTACTACCTACACATTGTTGGAAGCAAACTTTGCAATTTTTATCCATTATAAATCTATAAATAGATTGGAAAATCTGATACTAATCCGCTAAATTTATTTTATATATTCACTAACGACTAATATCCTATGGGAAGCAATTGATGTACCGCGAGAAATAGTATGTAGAAGTTGACCCTATAGCACTCTACGGCCCATAATAGGTACCTATATGTAGGCAAACATCTCATTGATCTGGTTCTCTCTTACTGTGTAAAAGAAGGACAAACAAACATACAAATTTTCTCATTTGCCTATATATTATAGATTCATACAAATTAGCAAATAATTTATTTGCTGCACAGTCAACTAGGTATATATAATAGATTTACCGCGCCCATGACGTAGTGGTTAACACATGATTCATTTGTAAAGTCTATTATCATTGGTTTTACACATAACAAGCTAAATTGTGAATTGCATATTGAAATAAAGGAAAAGCATTCAATTCATTTCATAAAAGCGGTGGATATTTTGTTCTTTTTCTGATATTTACCAAATTCTTCTACTGAAATTAGGAAGAAGGAAGATTTGTAAGGAAAATATTTAATTTTATTGAGCAAATGTTTTGACTTTAGTTTGTATCTATGTATCTATTGCATTGTATATACTGTCTTGTAGGTGGAGTGGCTAGCATGTACGGCTGCACATCTGAAGGTTTTGTGACCTGAATTCGAGTTTCGGGTCGAGCTTTATTGAGTTTTTGAAGTTTTAGTCTTTCTATTACGAACATCCCAGTGAAATCCTGGAGTTGGGAAGTTGACGGTGTTGCATACCCGTACTTCACAGAGCATGTAAAGCTCTCGGTCCTGCACCTGATCTCTCACTGGACGTGTCGAATTATCATCCCATCGCAATTTGAGAGTGAATGGAATAGAGAGTGTACTGGAATCTGCGCGTACACTTGAGTTGTTTAGTCGCAGTGAGATTGTCCGCCATGGCCGAAATCGGTCTGGAGGAAATCATTTATTATATTACTGTACAATAATTGAACGGATGCGGCATAAATATCAACGGGACCTATATGACACACCTGCGATTTGCCGATGACATAGTCATCATGGCAGATACTCTGCAGGATTTGGAAGAAATGCTAAACAGCCTAAGCGATTCTTCAAGACGGGTGGGTCTCGGGATGAATCTCGACAAGACTAAAATCATGTCGAATTGTCATGTATCCCCGAGACCAGTGATCGTGAATGGCGTTGTTCTTGAAGTTGTGCAGGAATACATATATCTTGGCCAAACCATACAACTCGGCCGGCACAACTTTGAGAAGGAGGCCAACCGAAGAATACGCTTGGGCTGGGCGGCTTTTGGGAAGCTTCGTCATATTCTAGAGTCATCTATCCCACAATCCCTTAAGACCAGGGTATTTAACCAGTGCGTCTTACCCGTAATGACATACGGAGCCGAAACGTGGACACTCACCGTAGGGCTGGTCCATAAATTCAAGGTCGCTCAGCGAGCAATGGAACGTGCGATGCTTGGAGTTTCTCTGGCGGACAGAATTCGGAATGAAGTCATTCGCCAGAGAACTAAAGTAACCGACATCGCGCGCAGAATAAGCTCGCTGAAGTGGAAGTGGGCCGGTCATGTCTCCAGACGTACCGATGGTCGATGGAGCCGAAACGTGTTAGAGTGGAGACCGCGTTTAGGCAAGCGTAGTGTAGGACGCCCTGCAGCACGATGGACAGATGACCTAAGAAAGGTGGCTGGCAGTGGATGGATGCGGGCTGCCCAGGACCGGGATGGTTGGCGCTCATTGGGGGAGGCCTTCGTTCAGCAGTGGACGGCGATAGGCTGATTGATGACAATAATTGAGGTTCTGTCCAACATCTGAAGTGCAAGATGATAGTGACACTATCTATAAAGGCTTCTTTTTCGATATAATTACTTTAAAAAAATATTAATATGAACAACGTAATCGATAAAACCAAAACTCAGTATTAAACAGTGGGTTAAATAAAACAATTTTCTATTGTTGAAAGTGAAAGGGTTTTATTTAGCAGGCAATTGTTTACTTTTTAACTTGTTATACTTTATACTGTTTGTTTTGTAAAATGAAATTTGTATGAGTCCTAGAAAAATAAAATGTGTTGGCTCTACTTCAGAGAAAAGCCGAATACAAATTTGTGAATCCAATATTTTGGCACGCCTACGGTTTAGCCATGACTGCAACAATATATTAGTATAACATATATTAGCATAAAGTATTTCGTAGCAGTAATAATATCAACAATAATTTTAAAAATTATTAACAAAATGCATACATATATACTCATATATTTCAAGAAAGCCCTTCTTTCATTTTCAAAAAAGTGAATTCTCGCGGAATGGGCAGGTAGGTCATTAGTGAGGGTACTTACTCGAGTTATAACGAATTAAGCAACTCATTATTAGTATAAACACCAAGTTTTATCGTAATTAGGTCATTACTCTTTGAACTATCGTCGACCAAACAAATCAATCGGGAACAAATTGTGAAATATGGAGAAAATCGAGTACCACGCTGTTATAAAGGTCCTTATCCAAGCAAGGAAAAACCATACTGGAAGAGATGTCATCCGTTTACGGGGATTCTTGCCCAGGTAAAACCATAGTTTACAAATGGCATACCCTCTTTAAGCAAGGCATTGACTCACTTGAAGATGACCCATGGCCAGGCCGGCTGATCGACAGTTTTTTAGGACTCAAAAGGGATTCTGTTAATCAATTACATAGATAAAGGTATCTCCATAACCGAAGAGTATTATGCTTCAATCCTAGAGCGGTCAAAGGAAGCATTCAAAGAAAAAAGAAGAGAAAAATTGACCAAAGCTGTCCTCCTTCTGCATGACAACATGCCTGTTCACAAGAGCCGT
Source organism: Argynnis bischoffii washingtonia (assembly GCA_033884665.1). Lineage (NCBI taxonomy): Eukaryota > Metazoa > Arthropoda > Insecta > Lepidoptera > Nymphalidae > Argynnis > Argynnis bischoffii. The sequence continues at coordinate 7,344,963 of CM066624.1, read as the reverse complement.
GTTGCGATGGTTGCCCTGCGGAAGGTGGGTTTCGGAATTTTGGCTCATCCACCCTACAGTCCTGACCTATCTCCCAGCGATTATTACCTATTCCCAAACTTGAAAAAAGTCTTCGTGGGAAGAAATTTTCAAGCGACGAAGAAAAGAAGGATGCAGTTTCAGTCTAAGACAAAACATTTTTTTCGAAGGTATACGTAAGTTAACTGAAAGATCAGAAAAATGTATAAGGGTAACAGGTGAATATATTGAAAAGGAAAAATAAATTCGTACTTTTATTTCCACTTCTTACCCCCATTCCGCGAACTTAAAAATACTCCCTCGTAAATTACTAGCAGTCGATATAAAGTTACCAACCCAAAGTAATTTGATTGGCTTTTTAGCTTATCCACTTCAAAAAAATACCCCTGGGAATATGGTTGTTAAGGCTTTTGCAAATATAAGTGCACTCACTAGTCACCCGCCCGTTTTACTGGGCGTAAGTAAATGTTTCTTTTCGTCTTCAGCGACCCTAATGTACATATATTTAAATTTTTCGCTTGTAAATTAAATATTTTGATTAAATTAAAAAAAAACGTAAAATGTTTCGTTTTCATTAAAAACAAAAACGTTATACTTAACATTTTGTACATACACCCGGGAAAAATATTTATGAAAGTAAGTCCAAAAACATGGAGTATGGAATTCCCAAAATAAATAGCATAAACCATCTACAGACAATCCCGCGTCCATTGGTTAGTCTCATACCGATACATTCAGTAGATTTTATGTGACAGCGTGAGAAAGAAAAAAACTTTTTTTATTTTATACTCATGCATACATTATTATTATTAAATTAAAATCAAAATATAATTTAATAAAGGCCATTTACAAGCACTTTTAATCGTCAATTTTCATTAAAATTAAATGTAGTTAAGAATTATAAGCCCATTAGGTAGCTGCTACCAGCTCTGAAGGCAATTTTGTTGAGAAAAGTCGACGGAAAACGAAAAACTCTTTTAAAAATATCCGTTTAAAATAAAATTAAAAGTTCCGTCGTGAAATAATAATAACAAGTCTATTATTTCCTTAATAAAAATAACATTTACAATTGGTTTAATATCTATCTAATTATGTAATTAAATATTTTATGTAACAGTATAATTAAATTAATGATATTTTTTAATGTATTATTACAATGAATATAAAATAACTTCTTACAATATAAATAAATTGACATATATGTTAAATTTTACTTAGTTTTATATATTTATCATTATTTTCTATTTTTTTAACAACGCTATAGCATGCATTTTAAAGTATTTAAAAGTTTCTTTAACAATTATTTAATTTTGATTTAATTAGTTGAATATTTTAATGTAACATAATAATTTAATGAGTAACTAGATAATTAGAATGAGATACATTAAGTTATAATATAAAGAAATTATATCTAGCAAATTATGTTACATAAGCTAGCAAATTATATTATAAAAGGTGAAATAATATGCTTTGTTAAATATTATGTGTTTTAAGATTTAAATTGTACAAGTTTAATATTCACTAGTATTACATCATATGTAGGAGTACATGCGTATTGCGTATATTATATTATCCTAAAAGACCTTTTTACTCTTTGAAGGGGAAAGCTTGGCCTTATAAGTTTTTCGTTATTTCTAGTATTTACTTTGTGTTTGTCGCAGTTTTTCAAGAAACGGAGAATATTTATGGACCTGACAAAGTATTACAATTATTATAGTAAAACCATTATTTAGAAAAAGTGTCTTCTAGTTATCTTTAATTCTGATGATATAAATTGCAAATTCACGGTATATACGAGATGCTGTGGAAATAAAAGAAAAATAACAAGGCGAGGATTATCGACTTTTGTTAGTTGTCTAACTTTCCTAAAAGCGAATACAGCACAGCTCATTCTAGTCGCAAGAGATGATAGAAAGGGTGAAATCCTGAAACCTATATTATTACTAAAAATCCTGAAAATAGTTTAAATAAATGACTTTATTATTTAAAAGCGAACTAAAATACTGTTTTTTAGAAGGTTGATCTTTGGACATTGGACATCTTGTTCATTTCCAGCATAATATATTAGTTAACCTAATTAATGATAACTAGTAAAATTACCTATATTATACTACAGTGCACTGTTCATCGTACTTAGCATTGTTCTCACCGTTATGTTTTATATTATTTTTATTATTATTTTGCCTGAATATTTAGATTACTTATGTACATTTTTATTGACACATATAGGGATACTTATTTGGAAAAAGCAAACTTGACATTGAACACATAAATATCGCTTGCTAAGTAAGAAGATGTCAAAAGTACTCTTAAACAGAATTTTATATATGATAGTGACAAATACTTAAAATATTTTTAAAAGTAAATATTTTTCGGTAACTGCTCCAAATTTCTTCTAACTTCATGATCAATAAACAAAATTGGCACGTTGGCGTTTGTTTGAACTAGCACCTTCAAAGGTGTTTGGCGAACAGAATTGCCTCCAATTAAATTTTCGGACAAACATGTCACATAAGGCCGCATAAAATAATTAATTGGAGGCACGTGAAATTAAATAATTTGATAACCTAAAAACTATAAAAACGTTGGGCTTTATTTTCTTTTTTTTTTGTCACGATTTCCATTTGAACTTTATTCAAAGAAAATATGCCTGTGGAATCGACAAAATAATGCTTAACATTCAACGTCAAATCGGTGTCCATAAACGGTGAGCGCCTTATTTAAACTGTTATATGGGTGGTGTATTGATTGAATGAATCATATCTATTAGACCTCAACCGCTCAGTTATCGTGTATATTGTTAATGGACTTGCTAGTTTAAATTTATCGAACATGTTTTGCTGTGTTTTCTCTAAATTAACATGCCGAAGAGACTCGCTATCGACAGAGTTTACTCCAAGTAAGTTACTTTTGTTTATATGTAGAAGCAATTAAACAATGTGTAAAGCAATTAAATAAAGTAATGGTTAAGCAAGTGGGTGACTATCGAATTATTAACTAATTTATAAAGTTAACTCAAAAACATTTATAAAGCTGAGTTATAGTGAATGTAGTAGGTATCTGAATTATTCTTGTTTTTAAACGACATCTTACAAACACAAGTAGCTCGCATATGATTACGAAGGCTGTTACGGGAAAGGGACCAAAGACGTTCTCACGTCTTATCGTGTCACGTCTCAGAACTTTAAGATGCAAAATATATAGGACGTAGGTACCTATACCTTCTAACCTCATTCATGTTCAGTGACAACATAAGCTTTGTATACATATCAAAAAGCAGATGAATACATATATACTTTGAACGTATGTATATATTTGTATTATTTGGGTATATTCTATGAAATTTTAAATTAATCAAATAAAAACTTTACTACCACACTTATCTACCCTTATTATTATGAAGAGGTAAATTTTGTAGGTTTGTATGTAGAGGGTAATCTCTGAAACTACTGATACCATTCTGAAAATTCTTTCACTTATAAGTGAATTTTCAGAATGGTATCAGGTATATACCAGAATATTCTCAGAATTCTTATAAGAACTTACACATGTGTATTTGTATGTATTACCTCCGTATAGGCTATTTTTTATTCAGTTAAAAATAATATGTTCACTATCAGAAATCATAATAAACACTAATTGAATCTGAGATGACCCTTGAGTTCTGTATTTCATCGATTATCGTTAGGCACCAAGGGACGCACCCGAACGAAGCGAGGATAAGTCGCTAGTTGGGCAATAAAATAATTCGTATACCTATGCCTTTCTAAAATCAATTTTCTCTTTAAATATAAATAAAAATGTACGTGTCATATGTGATATGCTGATGATGATATATTAAATTAATCTTGATATACTACAGATACACATATCTATAGATATTTCTTGTTGTTAAGAATTCAATGTCGATATAACTTACAGATCCCTGACCGTATTTTCCAGATGTCGTAAACAAAAAGTTAATTGGTTACTGTAGCCGATCCTCGTGGACAACAATTTGCGGACGTTAATTATACCATTTGCATTTTGTTCGCTAGAGTAACTACGAGAAAAGTTTCAACAATATTGAAAAGTGCTATTTTAAAGATTTCAGATATATTATTATTTAGGTCAAGTTCTTTCTTAACCTACGTTTAGGTTTAGACTCTGTGAGTAAGATCGACCTTTAGCCATCTGCTTATCAAATAAAAATTATTTTAATACCTACACGGAGATTTCTAACACCCCGTTTGTGGGCATTTTAAAGACCTGTCCACAGATATCCGACACGTAATTGAGTTAAAAAAATTACGCATTAGTTACATGTATGAAGTGCCGCTCTTATTTTTAATTTTTGTTAATTTGCCTGTAGAATCGTCTAGTGGTTTACAAGAGATACATACTTACGAAATTTCAGCAATGTAGCTCCAACAACCTCGAGTAAAATGGCTGTGACACATGTGAATTTCACAGGTTATGATTTATTAATACGGTTGACATTTTAGTTCCAGCTTACGAAGTTACTACACTCAGACAAATCATATTTAGAGTGTAATAAATTCATAAATATTTTATGTATATACGTTCCACTTAGAATATAATTCAAATTTACCTTAACTGACTTAATTATTAAAAACCAAATTTCGCCTACGTCACTTAAAGCTAACTTAAAGCTACCTGATACTTACACTTCATTTTTTGTTTTTTTTGTGCCTTCCGTTCTTCCTTACGGTTTTTTTAGCTTTGAACAACTAATTTATTAATGGCTTTTTAGCTAATATTGTTACATTTCAATTTGATTGCAGTTTTTTTTGTTTATAACAATAAACGAGGTCGAACACAAACAAAGACTAACAACAAATTCGATTTTTATTTGTTTACAAACGATTTCGTTGAAAAATGACCGGTACAAAAAATATACTAGTTAGGAGGTACTCTCCATATTCTTAAATGTAAAATACCTAACTGTGTATCACATGAGAAGAAATTCCAAGATAATTCTAGACAAAAGATAAAACATGCGTATCGGTTTTGTGCGTGTTGCATCAACACATCTCTTTTCTCGATCGAAATAGCGTTTTTGTGTTTCAAAAATCTATTGAAAAAACAGAACGATAGGTAAATATATTTCATTTATGCACTTGGCTTTGGCACTTTGAACAATAATAATATTATTAATCAATATAATAGTATTTTGAAATAAACTGTCAGTGTTAATTAAATAACTGGATCTATAAAATTATATACTGGATTAATCACAGACGCCGTCATGTAACACGTACGGCCCACAATTAACAATACACTGCCAAGCCGCATACGTAGTACGTACATATGTATACTACATACAAACGTATGTACATTTCTGCATGTACAGGATGAGGCATCAACCCCCGCCGGTTTGGCATATTTCAATTTTCAATATAATTCAGTAATACACACTTATTAATGTTACCTACTTTTTGCTTTTAAGCATATTATATATTGTATGAAAGATATAGTATAAATAGGTACATATGTATCGCTGCAATCGAATGCAATCGCTGTATAACATAATGCCAAAGACTTTTTCTTGTAAATTTCTGCTAGTATAGTATAATATTTGAATGTTGGAACTAAATAGAGATTTTATTTTGCGGTAAACTTGTATAGTATTCATGCTATCACAAAAGTAAAATGCATTTAAATGCAACGTTTTAAAAGGTAATTAACAAATTATGTAGGTATTTTTATTCTTGATGGTATATTTACAAAATGTCTCACGTCACCTTTCTCATTTTAATAAATACTGCTTTAATATTATTTCAAGTATAAAATTTAAGGAACTTAAACATTTTTATACAATCCTGTTTTTAACGTCATTTGTCTTTGTTACAGTTTGGACTTACAAGAGTTTTGTAACGATTCAGTAATCAAATTTATGAACACAAAAGCCTAATGTCTTTTGCGTAGTGATATTGAAGGTTTCTTGTAGATTGAAGCCATTAAATAAAAGAAAAAATCGTATTTTATATTAAAAAATATTAGGTATATGTATTATTTTCCAAGACTTATACAAAGATTAATTATTGAAAGAGAAGCCATATCGGTTTTCATTTGTATTCTCATTTTCCGTTATTTTTTAAATTAGATAGCTGGTTTATCTAATATTTCTTTCAAACTTTTATATTCAAACTAGTGGCCCTTTCTGGCTTCCCTCACATGTTATATAAGAATTATTATTTATTATTTATTTTCTTAAAATAATAATCACAATAACACACTTTTTTATCTTCTAAGATATGCGTGAACATGCTTATCATATCCATAAAAATAAGTACGTTACATTTTGAAAGTAAATAATATTTATTTTTATAAAGAATACATTAATAATTAAAATTCTAAATATTATTTAATCTTCAGAAAATTGTTAGATGTATAATTAATTAGACTGTTCAAGAGTTTAATTAACACTATACGTAGTAAAGTCCGCACAAAATCTACGTAGGTACGTACTCTATTCCATGGAAATTCTGTCATGTCTTGTAATATAATGCATGCTAATAATACCATATAATAATCATGATATAGTAACATATTAACATATTTTCCAACTAATACCTAACATATTATATTAGATAATTAATAAAAATGTAAGTCTTTTATATAACATCAAAGCAAACTATCATGTATCGGTTTATGTATTTTCTATATATTAAAAAATCTAGAAATCTATGTTGTGTTCGTTTCTTATTACTTCATATTAGTAACTACCCTAGATGCGTGACCTTATACAGAGAACTTATGTATGGTGAAGGTACTCACCAGAGTGCAAGGTATCCCCCCTAATGTCAATCTGCCGCGCTTGAGTAAATCCCAAAATCCCCTCTTGAGCTTCACTACTATATCTCTATACTTACTTACACATCACAACAACTATATATACATTATAACATATATATTATACTACAACTATGATTTTAATCAATTTCTATATCTATAGATTTAATAGTAAACGTTACGTTATTCTTTTATAGCCGTTGCAGCAATATTACATTATTTTATGAAAATACAAATAAAAATCGTGCATTTAATTGTACGCCTTTTTAATGTCACCCTTTTTACTTTTTATTAAAATTTATCAAAAATAGAAAAGTATAAAAAGGATGTATGTATATATGAAGGAGAATGTGTACTTAGCGTACCTTTATAATTACCGACACAATCTAATTAATGATATCATTGTTTATTGGATTTCTCATAGCTAAATTCAGAATCAATTTCAAATACAATAGATAAAGGCTGTTCTATAACCTCGCTCGGGATAAGGCTTATTCATACAATTGTCTTCGACTTACTATACTTAGAACTCGTCAGTAAATTCACTGTAAGCCCTCTACGTGCTTATTCAATAAAGGAAGTTGTTATTTAGTTAATTCCTAAGTATTTAAAGGCATCGCAGTTATTTTTTTAACTATTTACTAGAAATAGCGGAATAACAATACAATGCCATAATTTTATGAATAAACTAGGGGCTCACCCTCGCTTCGCTCGGTTCGCCTCTAGGAAAACAAAAACAAATCTATCCCTCGGAACCGTATATATTTCTGGGATAAAAAGTAGTAGTAGTAAAAGTAGTAGTAGTAGTAGTAATCTATCTCTGTGCCAAATTTCATCCAGATCCGTTCAGTTGTTCTGGCGTGGAAGAGTAACAAACATCCATACTCACAAACTTCACATTTATAATATTTATACAGACGTGTTTTGTATATGAGTTTAAGTTTATTTATTATCTATTAGAGCATGAGACTTAATCACAATTTATTAAGATAATCTAAAGTGCGATATAATATTGATAAATAATATTTGTGTCATCGGAGATTAACTATTATTAAGAAAAAGCCACTAATATTTCCAGCTTTAGTTACCCATTCATATATAATTTTAGAAATTAAATAATTATATTAATTTGTATGTATTAATTATACAAACTTGTCCTGAGACTACTCTTTTTTATTTTATTCAAGCAATACAATGTTGGAAGCTTTCCCCAAGACGCAGTAATTTAGCAAAACAAAGAGATGACTAAAACTGTATGCAGTTACGAGAGAAATAGCATCAAGCTATAAAAATAATAAATATAAAAGCCTATATAAGCAAGCTACAAAACAGGAAACTTTGTAGAGCGGAGCTCAAAGTAGGTCAAAATGTTATGTTAAGGAGTATTTAATTTCTTTTCGTCTACCTTTGAGTTAATATTTGGATAAGGTTTTTGGAAAAAAAATTATTGATTTAACAGAATTTTAAAGTAATTCATTTCAATTCATAACATCAGGGATTCAATTTAACTTAAAAAAGTATCTTCCTGTAAGTTTTACGGCATAATCGTACTTACATATATTATTAACACAAAAACAAATTTATCCCACAGGAACCGTACATTTTTCCGGGATAAAAAGTAGCTTATGTGTCTTTCTGATGTATGAACCATATTATTTAAAGTTTCATTAAAATCCGCTCAGTAGTTTTTGCATGAAAGAATAACAAACATCCAACATCTATACAACCAAACATTCATACATCTTTACAACCTTTCGATACATCCTCACAAACTTTCGCATTTTTACTATTAGTAGGATGTAATGAAAGTAGCTCTACCTGGACAGTGAAATTGCTTGTTAATAATGATTCCATCGCGTAGCTCACGTTCTACTATAAGTTTGGCTTTTGTGCCTCTACAGAATTATCACACTATGCTATTTACAAATAAAAAGAATGCTTAAGAAAAATCCGCAGTTACAAAACATTGTTGACTTTCTCGATAATTAAAAAATAAAACAACATAATTTAAACAAATAATGTAGCGTAAATTCACACTTCGTGTTCTTGTTGTATTGTTTTACTAATCATATATTCTTTGATGGTTACTGGAAAACAAACGCTCTACTAAATACTTACATAAAATGTACATGTACTATAACAACGCTATTAACATTTTCGATCCTCGATAAACTTAAAAGCAAAGTCAAAGCTTCAATTTCCCTCGTATACATTTAGTTTCCAAACATCGTAACTTCAACTGTTAACTTCAGTCTCGCTGCTATAATTAGTTAATTGACATCCTCTCTACCATAAAATGATTACACTATTAAGATATTACTTAGCACATACTGGTACGGGTACTGTGTTCGTTAAGCGATAAAGTAGACCACACAGGTTATGTTTATACCTTCTTACAACTCCCAAACTTTCATTTCTTACCAATCTTTCTTTCTATTTTTCATTATAATGAGTTTTAAAACTTCCATACTAATATTATAAATGTGAATGTTTGTGAGTATGGATATTTGTTACTCTTTCACGCCAGAACGGCTGAACGGATCTGGATAAATTTGGCACAGAGATAGATTGTAGTCTGGAATAACACATAGGTTACTTTTTATCCAGGAAAAAAGTACGGTTTCCGTGGGATAGATTTGTTTGTGTTTTTCTAGAGGCCAACCCGAGCGAAGCGAGAGCGAGCCTCTAAAATTAAATAAAATAAATTAGCAGATGTATTAGATATTAGATTAGAGGCATTTACGATTAAAGATACAAGTGGCGTCAAGATTTATTTATTTGATTTAAAATCTATATTAAATCATAAAATGCACACGGGATTTTCGAACTGTATATATTTATATAGTAAGAACACACCAGGTACGAAGTGAAAAAGGGTTACGGTTGCGGGGATTCATAAAAAAGTATAAAGTACGTTGTGATGATTGCATGTCGATTGAACTTGCTGAAAAATAATAAAAAAATCATTGGATTGCATATACGTAACAACCTACAAACTATTCACTATTAATTCTAGGAATGAGAACTGGAATCAAACACATGTATGTTGGTTGTTAAGTAATTAAAAAATGCCAAGAGTTGGAGCGTACATATATTTATTGAGGTACATAATTCCTCAGTCGTTGGCGCGGTACTAACGCTGATCGTGTAACTACTGAACGACTTGACCGATTTAGTAAACTTGACCGATTTACTACGTCTATTTATTTTATCGTTATAGTATTGCGAAGATTCAATACGTACAATTTGTCATAAAATTATTATTGCAAATTTTTTCGCGTTTTACTTCAATTTTTGATTCCTGATGTTTCAGATGGTTTGTAAATTGCTGCTAGCATTGCATTGCTAGGGAAGAATGGTTCTTCAGTAAACAAAATTGCTGTCGAATTCTTTATTTAGGGGGCGTTTTAAATAAATTTACGTACCTACTCATATTCACTATATTATATGTTTTTTAATGCAAATTTACATATGTATTACAAAATCTAGACGGGATAAACGCTGTGGTGGAGTCATAAATGTCGTTTTTGTAGAGACAACGTGATACAATTAACTTACAGGCCATACATAATAAATATGCTAAGATTATGGATACATATATTTTGCTAAATATATTTGATAGCACGTGATTTGTGTTAATATTAATATTTCTCTTCGACGGATAATAATTTATCTTTTTATTGTTAAGCTATTCAAAAAGAAAAAACTAATATTGGTAAAATAAAACACTTTCATTGAATCAACTTAGTGAGTCAGGGGTATAAACACGTCTAATGTTGTTATGTCTATAGTCTGGCGCTCCTTTGGATATATATATATATATATATATATATATATATATATATATATATATATATATATATATATATATATATATACGTTCGAATTGAGAACCTCCTCCTTTTTGGAATTCGGTTGAAAAGTGTACGAATCTATGTAGGTCACTGTATAATTTTATCGTTATCATCGTTCATAAAATATTTTTTACCCAAAAAAATGGATAGACTTACTCTAAGAAAAGAAAAACAACTAACCCATTTGCAATAAACTTTAAGATAGACTTTTATAGCAAAATACACAGTGTAAGTATACCTAATATGAATATAGAAGGATATAAAATTGATTTATTTGGGATATACTGTAAAGCAAGTGTATATTTCCTTATCTAGAATTGGCATCTTAAGAATTATGATAAATACAGAGGTATAGGTACTTAATGAGAGCGAAGGCGAAGAAATAAAAGAACACGCTAAAGGTTTATAATATAATTGATGATATGGTACATAACTGCTTGGAAAAACCAAGTAAATATCTAATTATTATACATAAAAAAATATAAAGTTAGATCCCTTCGAAGTGAGATTATACGCCCAATACCAACATTTATTTCGACCTACTCGAACTACGTAGCTACTCGAGTCGAGTGCCTACGTAGACTACAGAATTTAATCGACCTGATAGTTTATTCGATTGGGCGGGGATGGCCACCCTACTGTGTATTTCGGACCTAGGCATCCAAAGGAGCGCCAGACTATAGACATAACAACATTAGACGTGTTTATACCCCTGACTCACTAAGTTGATTCAATGAAAGTGTTTTATTTTACCAATATTAGTTTTTTCTTTTTGAATAGCTTAACAATAAAAAGATAAATTATTATCCGTCGAAGAGAAATATTAATATTAACACAAATCACGTGCTATCAAATATATTTAGCAAAATATATGTATCCATAATCTTAGCATATTTATTATGTATGGCCTGTAAGTTAATTGTATCACGTTGTCTCTACAAAAACGACATTTATGACTCCACCACAGCGTTTATCCCGTCTAGATTTTGTAATACATATGTAAATTTGCATTAAAAAACATATAATATAGTGAATATGAGTAGGTACGTAAATTTATTTAAAACGCCCCCTAAATAAAGAATTCGACAGCAATTTTGTTTACTGAAGAACCATTCTTCCCTAGCAATGCAATGCTAGCAGCAATTTACAAACCATCTGAAACATCAGGAATCAAAAATTGAAGTAAAACGCGAAAAAATTTGCAATAATAATTTTATGACAAATTGTACGTATTGAATCTTCGCAATACTATAACGATAAAATAAATAGACGTAGTAAATCGGTCAAGTTTACTAAATCGGTCAAGTCGTTCAGTAGTTACACGATCAGCGTTAGTACCGCGCCAACGACTGAGGAATTATGTACCTCAATAAATATATGTACGCTCCAACTCTTGGCATTTTTTAATTACTTAACAACCAACATACATGTGTTTGATTCCAGTTCTCATTCCTAGAATTAATAGTGAATAGTTTGTAGGTTGTTACGTATATGCAATCCAATGATTTTTTTATTATTTTTCAGCAAGTTCAATCGACATGCAATCATCACAACGTACTTTATACTTTTTTATGAATCCCCGCAACCGTAACCCTTTTTCACTTCGTACCTGGTGTGTTCTTACTATATAAATATATACGTCTATCTTAAAGTTTATGGCAAATGGGTTAGTTGTTTTTCTTTTCTTAGAGTAAGTCTATCCATTTTTTTGGGTAAAAAATATTTTATGAACGATGATAACGATAAAATTATACAGTGACCTACATAGATTCGTACACTTTTCAACCGAATTCCAAAAAGGAGGAGGTTCTCAATTCGAACGTATATATATATATATATATATATATATATATATATATATATATATATATATATATATATATAATAAAATTGTAACTAAGCCGAATCTGTACATTAAATATTTTTTGGAAAATTTTATTAAAATAGACATTATCATCGATACAGAAGCCAAATCTATAGTTTTTAGAATTTTTGTCTATCTGTCTGTCTGTTACCGCATCACGGGGAACTGGATAGATTGTGATGAAGTTTATTAAGTATTTTAAAATTTTTAAATTTTATTATCACTACTATTTAATGAAGATCTGGAGTCGATCTGATGATGAAGCCGAAAGACAATCGAGGGAACTCCTCAACGATTTACAGCAATTACCTGGTGTTTGGACTTGATTAATTTGTATTGATGAGAACTTTACACCTACATGGGTTGTGACTGTCATTAGGGGTCTGAATAAATGGCTTAACCGATTATGTTTTTAAAAATCTTTCTTCTTACAAATTACCTGCTTATTACGTCTAGACTAAAAATGTAAAAATAAAAACTAAAAAAAAAAACCGACTTCCAGGCACTGAAAAGTAAAAAATAACTAAATGAGGGTTTTCATTTAGAATAGATACCTAATCAGATAGGTATTTTCGAAATCGGTGCCAGCCAATATAAATCAAAGCACACCGTAAATCACACGAAAAACGTGAAAATCTCATTTTTCTTTTCCCTACTATTACTTTATTGTAGTGTATACATATCTATTTAAATATTAATTATTTATTATTCATTAATATATCTATGTGTATATGTAATAACTATTATATTATCTGTCGTCTCGGGTGAGGCACTCAGCTGACCGCGGGCGGTGAGGGATTGACAGCCAACCGGCGGGGAGTGAAGACTGAGTGCGTACACGGCGAGCCGATATATATATCTAATTTCAATTTGAATATTCCTATATTCTAATTACTAATATTAAGTATTGTTTAGTGATTTATAAAGTGCACATTACATTTATAATTATGAACGCAACCTTAAAATTAATATATGCTACTTGAATTTATTTATAGATTTGAAACTTTCTCTTTCTACGATATACATCTCCCGAATGACTCAAGTTATTTTAACGAAAGTTTTACTAACAGATAGCGGCGGAAGCAATAATTAAGAAGTCATTCTCGCTCCAATTCTCTATACACACACTATAGGCAAGTTTAAAGTAGTAACTGAAACTGAAAACTCAATATTATGAATTTGAACCTAGGACCCTATATACCAATATCCATCGCCGTATTCGCTAAAATAACCCACAAAGTTTTCATTATTAAGTATATAAGCCTTGAGTTTAATAATTTTGATTATAGTAAATCAGTTTAAAATATAGTATTGTTGCAAGTACGTCAAATATGATGACGATTCTAAAGTATTTATTACGTCACGTGCGTCATCACTTATATAGTTTAACACAAATACATATATCTTCTACATCATAAAGTGAAGAATATTATGGTAGCTACAAAATTGATACTACGTCTTTTATTGATTTGTATTCTAACGATAGCTCAAACAATAGATGTTCGCGTTTCATGGAAGCATATGTTCCAATTTGTAGTTTTGTATAACGAGATGATAATCTGTTTTTTATGTTGCTCCTTTTATATGTTAGAAAAAATGTAAATAACATTGCAAAAGAGAAGTATCTACAGCAAAATTATACGTAAGGTTTTGTAAAAATATATGACGTCAACGGTAAACTTCTGAAATCCTACCGGGACTATATTGTTCACACTTTTTATAGAAGAAAATTCATATACACCAAAAAACAACTTTAAAATTTTTGTTGCAATCTCTGACTTTCTACTTCATGTATATTTTATATCACATTATCAACAAAATTAATGGGTATCTAATATATTTAAACGAGCAATTCTTGTATATTTATTTATTTATACCGGTGTTCTCGGAAACGGCTCTAACGATTTCGCTGAAATTTGGTATGTGGCGGTTTTTGGGGGCGAAAAATCGATCTAGATTAGCCTTATGTCTGGGAAAACGCGTGTTTTCGAGTTTTCATCCGGTTTTCTTTTGTATAATTCCACGCAAGCACTTATTTATTCAAGGTTTTAGTTTTTTTTATCTAAAAATAGGTACGATATAACAAAAAAGAACTCCGAGCGAAGCTCTGTCGCCCAGGTACTTAATATAATCGTTTATTATTATGAGTTTTTATTTTTTCTCTGCTGTATATTGGAGTAATATACTCTGCTATTAACTATATCTACTACTAACTACTACTACTTATATCATTAACAAGGAATTATTTAGATATTTTACAGCACGAACTAAATACCTACTATTCAATAAAAACAAGACTATCAGACCAAGACAAATACTTTTAAAGACCCTTTTTAGGCAAATTTAGATACATATGTGATCGTAGGATATTTTATTATTATATACATACTTTCAAAATATGGTAATAACAGCTTCTTCTTAAAATTACACCTTGAAAAATTTACCTAAATTATGCCCTCTGATATAAATAGATTCCTTTCTTGTAGAGGCTTGAAGGTGTATCTATCTTAATTCTTTGAATTTGATTATAATACCAATAAAAATAATAATTAAGATGCTAGCAAATTAGCTTCGCAAGCTGGCTTTTTATTTAAATGTATTCAACATTTGAATTGCAATTATGTTTACGCACTATGTTTTGAAAATCTCGTCGCAAGGACATACATACGACGCGGGTGCATTATAACGAATGAGTTACGCCGCAGTTAAAAAGGTTAAGTCTCAACCTACTGGTTCTGCCCCACACCACTGTTTGCTTACATAAGAAGAGCTCTTCTTTTGACTGCGTAGAGTAATTGCCATTTAGAATGACTAATTTAAATATTATTTTATATGGTTTATGTAAAAAAAACCTCTATTTTATGTATAAAAATTGATTCTTTCTTCCTGATTTAACTTTTTTAAAAGAGTTTATTTATACGTTATTTGTTGTCGTTATAAACAGATATCCATGTCAATAACTATATTACTTTGCTCTTTAATTGGCTAAAGCAATACCCACGTAATAGCCCTTCATTTCCTAATATTACTTAACAAACTTTAAGCCATTTCACGTAATGGATAAGTCCAGGAAAGCTTAAAAGTTTTATGCATTCTACAAGCTTGTTTTATCCTCAAGAATTTCATTTTCAAAGCTATATTTGACGTGTACTTTAAAAAAAAATTATTTATAAATGTCCAAAGTGAATCTTCGGACAATTAAATAAATTGACTGTTAAACTAATATTTATCTGCGGCCCTACTCGTGTAGTAGGTATCTTAATAAACTAGCACATAAAAAATTTACATTCCGAATTTCTTTTAAATCGATTACAACGTGAAGAAGTGACAGCACACGCGCTCATAATTTGTCGTATTTATAATATTACTAGCGACACATTCTCGCTTTGCTCTGGTTCGTCTCTAGGTACGTTTTAACGTTTAGTATGGAATAGATAGACTATATACTATATGATATATAACATACAGCCTTCTTCAATAAACGGGCTATCAAATGCAAAAAAAAAATTTCAAATCGGATTGGTAGTTCCTAAGATTAGCGCGTTCAAACAAACAAACTCTGCCTCTTTATAATGTTAGTAGGTACAGATTAGTGTGATAGTAATACATTAATTAGGTTATTTATTTTATCGTACTGAAATAAAGGTATGTACCTAATATTTTGTTTGCAATTCTGCAATAATAATATTTTGTTTGCAATGAAATAATGTATTTTAAACAAGATTAAACATAATAAATACTCTAGTTAGAATGAAAAGGCGATTTAGGGATTTAAAAAGACCTTTGTTAAAATGAAAGGACGGACAGATCCTTACTTAGAAATCCTTGCCGACATTTGTAAAAGGATGTCCATTCTATTAAGTTATCGAATAAAAGATCTAATAAGACAGGGTCAGCTGAAGGAATCCCTTAAAGCTGAATACAAATAATAGACGTAAAATTACGAATTGTGCCGAAAATCGTTGATGCTGTAGGAGCTTGTTCAGAGTTATTTAACATTCAAAAAATTTGAATTGTCCAATATAAAAATTTTGCTTTTGTCCACGGCTTTGCTAGCGTAGTTTATTTATGTATAGCTTCTCCGCTTCTATAGTAGAGGAATATTAGATAGCCTATAACGTTATTTAACAAATAGTCTGTAAAATGCGGAAATATATTATTTTTGCAATCCTTAAATAATTATATACCTAATATTCAATGTTAGCGCGTTTAAACGGAAAACAGAAACAAACTATGTAGCTTTTTTACTTTAGTATTGATATCCCAATTGACTTATTTAACTGGTTTATTACATAATTATGCCGGTGTTGAAATGCTGTTCCATATCCCACGGCATCATCAATCATCATTAGATTAAATGCATATTAGGCTATTTATCCTTAAAATTTCAGCTTTACAAAGATGATATAGGTTTGGCAGTTCTGGACTTACTGTATTACATCGAGCACAGACAATTATTCACAATAGCAAAAGACCCAATTAACGACTTGAATTAAAAAGTAGTCATTGAAATATAAAAATATGTTATTATAATTATCAATGATTAAATCCGGTAATTAGTAACAGCTGAATCACCGTATGTCTATCTGTCGCGAAGCATCATAGATAGTGAGTAATGTAATTTTTCCACTATCTCTTTTTATAAGTATGTAATTTCATAATTCTTTATTATATTATATACTAGCGACTTACCCTAGCTTCGCTTAGGCTCTTCCTTACATGATTATTTAAATTGACATAACTTTTATATTTATTTTTTTAACCAATTGAAATAAAACAAATACTTAATATTAAGTGAAGCTTACCAAATTACAATGTGAAAACCGCACCCAAATCGATTAAGTCGTTTCTGAGATTAGCGCGCACAAACGCACAGACAAAAAGACAAAAATTCTAAAAATCATTGTTTTAGCTTCTATTGCGCGAATAAAGACCCCCAATAATAGTTTTTCTCAAATATCTTCCATGTACAGTCAGTCAGTTATCAGTTACAATTTACCTATATATTATGACTTCACAGAAAATTGTAGGTAAATGTTTCAATTAACATGGTTAAGTTACTAAGTACCTATCTGCAAATTAAAATACACATTGAAATCTATGCTACGAGTATAATAAAGCAAAAATAAAAAAAAATGATTAGGCTTGCTTTCCTAACCGAACCTAAAACCCAAATAAAAAAAATAGTAAAGTTTGGTCGAGGTTATAATGTATAAGGATTTTGTCAGTTTAGATTTTATCTATCCTATTATGTCTAGCCTGTATTTAATAAGCAACTACAGGCTACAGCAACGCGGCAAGTCTAAAAGCAAATTGCCTTAGCGTCATCTATTATACCAGTAGCGTGTATAGTAATTTAAAGCCCAGATTAACAGCTCTACAAAATGGGGGACATATATCTTAAAAATCCTAATATAAAAGGTTACTTTTAGTGTAGTTAAGTAATGTTTAACCCCTCGAGGACCGCATACACGCCGGCGTGTACGATAACAATTGAATTCTCGGAAATTCGCACGAATCTCTTAGAAATTATCAGCTTACTTTTAATTTAAAGTGATAATTGAATTATCTTTTCGGATTTTTTCGCGGATTTATTGGAATGAATTTTTTTATCGCGCGTTACACGCTCTGAATGGATGAGAGCCAGACCGAAAAATGTGTAATAAGACTTTTTTCCGACACTTCTTGCTATAGTTACATCCGTGTATGAACTATATACATTGCCGCGCACAGCTCTCCTGTGCGTCGAAAGACTCGACGACTCTCTTCTCTTAGGTCATATTTTTATAGCAAAATAGCGATAATAAATAATGATAAGTTTCAAATTAACATGAAAAATTTTAGGTAAAAGTTAACTTACTTATATTTATTGACATATTATGTACTTTATATACTAATGTAATTTCATGGTTTTTTTTCTCTGTTTTTTTCGCTATCTCATCTGTTTTTGAAATCGGTTAAAAAGTCAATGAATTACGTATGCTAAAATGCTTTGTAAATATTGGAAATTCAATTTTAGTACTTATTTCATTTAATATATTATTAAAACAAAATTATAAGGTATTATTTACAAATACATACTATAATATTATAAATTTCTATTTAAGCTTTGGTAGAGGCTATGTTCAGAGCTGTAATGTATCTTTCCTTGGAGAATTTCATTTACTATCTAGCTACCCTTACTAAGAATTTAAATTTAAAACGTCTACCTAATAATTTACTTGTTGAAGAAATATACCGGGAAAGTGTCTCAAAAGTAATATAATAAGTAACTTTTATAAAAAACATGTTTTTTGTTAAATATTGCAATTTTTATGGCTTGTATGTTATTATAGGTAGATAAATATACGTTTCCATGTATGTGACATATATTTATATATTACATAATATATAATAAAATAAATGGGCTCCGTAGTTTACCATGAGTTTGTTTTAAATCTAAGGCTTATGCTTTGGCAATACCTAACAAAAGAAAATGAAACCTGGGTAATTATGCTATTCGAGAGCACTTTCCCGTCTTAATGGAGCGACACAGGATCACTTATGCATTCAACCACGAGTCACGACACAACGACGGCTGACCTAGGCAGGCCAAGCAATAAATGAGAGGGATCTCATCTCCTCACCTGGGCTGACCACATTAGGGGTATTTTTTTAAGAATTTGACTTTTTCCATATCCACGACAGCTAAGAGGTTGCTATCACGGTCCATTCTATCATTCCAGAAGTACCAGGAGCAACTCGCGTGGTAAACCTACTGCCTCTCGAAATGGGCACTACTGAGACCCCCGCCACGACAAGGTGAAAACACATTCATAGGGGAACAACGCCCAAACCTAAACTAATCCAAACATTTCACCAGCTGAGCATTCACAATATATACATATACTAGCAGAACCCGCGGCTTAGTTCGCGCTAAAACTACAAAAACAACTCTATAAAGGTTAGTTTCTTACAAACTTTCATTCCCTGCTTTACTCCCTTATGGGATAAATTCTGAAAAATCCTGAAACACGTATTTATTTAATGGTATTGAAGAACATTAATAAATTTCAAGTAATTCTGATATTACATAATTTTTTGGGTTGTATTAAAACACGTTTTCCCGTGGGAATAAGATAATCTCCCGCGGTTAAAAGTCGTTTGTGTCACTTTAGCCCTCCAAGCCCTCGGTTTCGACGTGAAAGAAAAATAAACAAACAACAAACACACTTTCACTTTTATAATATACATATATAGTATTAGTATGGATATTTGCAGTATTGTATAGGTACAATATCTAGATAAACTCTGGAATAAATAATATTTCATGCATTGCCTAAACCTTTTAGGCTGAGGTAGGAATTCTACAAAATACCCAATTATATTGTACATCGTCAATAACAAATACAAACAAAATTTGTTTACGTTTGGTATAACCTATTTTTTTTTAGTAAAATTGATATGTAAAATAGTTATCAGGCAACTTATATCCACTATCAAATGGAAGATCTTAATTTTTCTGCACATTATTTTATACAGCGAGTAAATGCTTTCGTTTTAACCTGTTGTTTTATTCTTATGCAAAAACCATGCTTCCCCTTTGCCACAAAATCGTTATTCTCCTGGGATATAAGGTGGCATAAATATTGATTGGACCAATATAGGTATACAAATAAATCTAACGACGAAGTGCTCACGGAATTTTTGTATAAATTTCATTATTTATACCAAGGGAATGGATTTTTCTCGAGAATAGAACGAAACTACGTCCAAATTTCAAAATTGAGGTATTTGTGTACAAAATTTATTTACAATTCGTTTAAAAATGAAAACGGCTTAGCTGTTAAAATACCTACAATGTGTATATTTAAAAATATGTATTAAAATGAATTAAATTGTTTAAAAAAAGAAATAATTATTATTATTGTATCAAATAATAGATTAAAGTATAAATAAACAAATATGTCTAATAAATAAATATAAATATGTGTAAATGTCCCAAACATTAACACATGGCACCAACTATGGTAAGCTACGAGGCTTGTGTTATGGTTACCAGATAATACTGTACTTTCATAACAGAAACCACTAACAAGTGAAATGCCTTTATAGATTTAAAACAAACTAGAGTAAGAAATATATTATTTTTTATAGTTTTACTTAAAAAATTTGCTTATCATCACATAATCACTTAATATCTTCTTCTATTACATATATTTCTTCTATTCTAAAATAAATTTAAAACACAATTTCTTGTTTTTTTTTTTCTACTATAAAAGTGTTTGCTATTTAAAAATAGAACTTCTTAAATTTGAACAGTCGAATTATTTACACAGAGTAGATAGCTTAGGATAAATTGAAGTTAAAGATTTGACTTGGCTAGTTTTTACCAGAAAAGCATGTTTATAGAAGAGTGAGACATGATGACCTTACAAAATAAAAACAATAACTTGTATATAGCATAAAGAAGATATAAGTAATTAGCCGAATATAAGATCACTTGTATGTAAAAACTAGCCAAGTCAAATCTTGAACATACATGCGTGTGTTAGTGAATCTCCATAAATTACTTTTGTTAACCAAGAGCAATAGAACATCAAGACGTTCTTTAATTTCCGATTCTCGAACTCAAAACCGACTACTTCAAAAAGGAGGTGGTTCTCAATTCGGCTGTATTTTTTTTTTGTTTGTTACCTCAGAACTCTGTCATTTATTAACCGATTAGGACAATTTTTGTTTTGTTTCAAAGTGTATACATCTATTTTAATCCCATTTAAATTTGAAAAAAAAATACCACCCCAAAGGATTTGTAATGAAAATTTTAGCAAACTTTGCAAGTGTTTCTATTTCCGTTGATAGTGCAATGGTTCGGTATCGTCGACCTGATCTGATGGTAAGACCAGAAGGTGGATAGGTGGAACTCTTCAACGGCTAATAGTAGATACTTTGAGTTTGGTCTTATTTTGTTTGGTTTGACAAGCCCAATACGTTAGAATTGGGTTTATGAGCCAAAATTTTTAGTGTTACTAATAAAAGCGAATTTTACTTTGTCAGTTGGTATCAAACTAACTTAAACTGCTCAAACGAATATTTTATTAAAATACTATCTTCTAACTTTGCTACTACTATGTCTACACTAAAAAGAGAAAAATAGAATCTTAAAAACATATATAAACCGACTTCAAAAAAAAAACACTAAAAAGTAAAAAATAATTGATTGGTAGATTTCATTTACTATAGATATCTTAATCAGAAGTCAGTTAATATTTTTTTTATATCTCTATCAATCCTGCAAGCCAGTATGAATATAAAAAGAAATAATAAAAACTATTAGATGAACTGAATATAATAATAATAGCTTCATAAAATATGCTCAACAAAACACAAGGCCGTAACTGTATTAAGCATTATTTCATAAGCCCTACTCGTTTATAGCCGGCGATAATTTTACTTTTATTAGGGAAATAGAATAAAGTGTTTATATTTAGCACTCGACGAAGCTTCCTTTATATACACTTCACAAAAAGATTATGCTTTATTAGAGTTATTTACTTACTGTGCTTACTTAAGGTATAGAACAAATGGATATTCGCTGTTTGAGTTTGAACTACGCAGCTGAAATATAAACTTATTTAACTTAAATTATAGGTATATAAGGCATTATATAAAGTGTACCTTATAGTGCACAATTGCATTTTATTCATTGTAATTTGTATTAAGTCATCATATAAAGTATACCTAATAAGTGTTTTATTAAAATAGTGCTGTAGTTAGCGACAAAAAGGTTTACTTTCCAACTATTATACTAAAATTTAGGTACAAAAAGAAACATAGTTCTTCAAAACAATTAATAAAAATTATTTCATGTAGGTAGTATACTCACTTTTAATATCGGAACAATGTGAATACATTAAAAAACTTTTCTTATATGAAAGCCCATATTTTATATATGAATAAATATAAAGTTTTTTTTATATTTTTTAGAATGAATAAAGTTTTTTTAGGAGATAAAGTAATCTTGCACTTTAAGTACTAGATGAACTCATAGACAATTTTTAAACAATATACCTATCACACGAGCGGAGCTGTTAGCAAAAACCAATAGGTAATAAATAAAAATTCTTCTAACTTTTCACCGGCCACCTACGGCGGCCATTTATCTTACTAAGACAAGATCTGCATAGGAAACCTTATAGTGCACTTTATTCATTTTACAATTTATTCTCATATCGATCGAAAACTTTAGGAGCTCTCGCAGACAAACAAGACATGGGGATTTTTAGCTGTGCATACATATAGTCACCACAAGTCATATGAGATGAACGAGGCAGTATAAATAAATAATAAAAGATAGTTACATTGTTCGAAACAATGTAATAACGTTTGTGCTTGTTTCAATTTCATTCAGTATTTGTAAACTGTTATTTCTGAGAATCTATTTTCGTTCATTTAATTTTTGTTATGAGTTCTTGTTCTAACTTCTAGCTGTTAAGTGTACGAATATATAAGTATTATAAATACTAAAACGTGAATATTTTCTTGAATTTTCTTGCAAGATTCAGTATACAAAAATATAGTTCTATGAAATCTATACTAATATTATAAAGCTGAAGAGTTTGTTTGTTTGTATGAACGCGCTAATCTCAGAAACTACTAATCCGATTTGAAAAATTCTTTTTGCATTAGATAACCCGTTAACTGAGGAAGGCTATAGGTTATATATTATCCCGGAAAAATGTATTGTTCCCTTGGGATAAATTTATTTTTGTCTTGGTACGAACCCGAAGCGAAGCGAGGGTGAATCGCTATGTAAATATATGTATGAAGTGGCATATTGGCATTTGCCTACGTTTCTGAACGAAGGATTTTGAAATGGTATCATTAATTTACCATAGGTGGTCGGCGAACTATTAGTTTAAATACAACAGGTATAACAAATATTTTTTTACTGACCAGTCTCCTTCGTATCTTCTCAATTTTCTGTAACATTAGCGATGTAATCTGTGCTCAACTGGTACGATTTGAAGCCATTAACAAAATAATTGAATTGAACAAATATTTGATTTGTATGTGTGTAAATACTTAACATACGATTTCGTAGAATATGATTTACAAGTAGGTCCTGAATATATTGTACTTGTATTATAACAAAACTGCCTTGCTATAAACTTGTTACGTCAACCTATTTATTAACTACTTACTACTCTATTAAACTCTATATAATTGGACGACTGTTAATACTCGAAACATGTTCTACTTAAGAGCTCTCAATTCTCCTCATATTATTGTAGAATAAATGCATGTTTCAGTAATTTTAAAAAAATCAATACAATTCATAAAAATATAATATAATACTTACTTAAATAGCATTAAAGCAGAAGTACACAGCTAAAACATTTAAAAACTTTGCAAGGCCTCTGAAGTATTAGGGTCTTGTTTCTAAAGATTCCAATTTCAATCACTTTACAATTTGTCTCTGTTCTTCAATATTACTTGACTTTAAGCCATTTACTTTAATGGTTAAGATTGAAGATGCTTAGTTGCCTTAAGTAGGGTTGATGCTGTGTATAAAATGTTATTAAAAAGGTAAAAAATTATTAACAACACGCATTGGACCTATTTTCAATTCATTGATAATGTATAAAGTAAAAATAATATTAAGTATACCTTTATTAATCTTTTCTATGTAATAATTATTTACCTACATCCTGCAAAATGAAGAAACGATGTATTTTTGAAATATAAATATTTAGTATCAAGTAAAATTAATTCCATTACATTAGCATTTAATATATGTTTTATTCAAGTTTCTACACGTTGTTTCTACCTGCAAAACGAATATAGTTAACCATATTTTTCAACGCAGATTTAATATTAATTCAGACAAATTTTGCGCTGAAACATATTATAATATTTTTTTATTAAATTAAATTGGTCCTTCCGTTTGGGAGCACATACCGCAGAGCTCATAACACTCCTCGCTTTTCATTGGAAGCTAATAAAAATATTTTTCAATTTTTAATATAGCTTTACATAATCGACTTTTTAGCTACTAAAGGCAGTGGTAGCCCAGTAGTAACGCGCTCGCTTGGGAAACCGAGTGAAGCGGGTTCAAATCCCGGGCCTCGCACCTCTGATATTTTCATGTGCGAATCATTTCTAACATGATTACCACTTGCCTTACGGTGAAGGAAAACATCGTGAGGAAACCTGCATGTCTGAGAAAACCTAGCAAGTTTTCGAAAGACATGTGAAGTCCGCCAATCCACACTTGGCCAGCGTGGTGGACTATGGCCTGATTCCCCTCGTATTGAAGGAAGGCCAGTGCCCAGCAGTGGGACGTTAAAAAAAGGGCTGAATACAATCTACTTTTTTTATAAAGTCAATGAAAAATCAAGAGACGATACTTGCTGGTACTTTTTATATTTATTTTATTTTAATAAATATTTTCTTTATTACTTCAAATTATACTTATTTATGTTTAGTCATTAGTCGCCGAGTTGCACGCTTCTAAAACCACGTTAACGTTAAAAAATTCAGGTAACTACACGAAATACTTTCATCGAAAATTATTTTGAAAAAGATGCGTTGATTTTGTTTATCTAAAACATTTCGTATAATTTACTCCGTTTACAGCTGAAAACGTTGAAATGGGATTTTTATGCTAAGTCCTGATAAACCTTTTTTGGTAACTAGGTGGATGGCCAATTTAGAGGCTTACGTTATTTATTTATTCACATCCTCATCTCACTGTAGGTACATTTATGGCGAGTGCCAGTTAATGTGGATTAAATTACTTATACCGTCAACATCCCAGAAGGTTTTAGTTATTTTTCTACAGTATAATACAAGAATAATAGTAATACATTTACTATTTATATTAGTTAACTATTTCATTTTTTAACCTATCAGTAGTTTATTTATTAATAGCGAAAATAAAAACAAATCTATCCCCCGGAAACCGTATATTTTTGAGACAAAAAGTAGCCTATGTAATATTCTGATGTATGAGCTATATTATTGTAAAGTTTCATTAAAATCCATTCAGTAGTTTTTGCGACTAAGAATAACAAACAAACATTCATACATCCTGAAACTTTCGCATTTATAATATTCGTAGGGATAGTAGGATAGTTATGTATATTTGAATTGAAAAAAAGTTATGTATAATTGAAAAATAAATTGAATTGTAAATAAAATAAATATTGAAAGTTTAACAATTACTTACACTACACTACATTTAACAAAAACTTTTAAACATACAAATTACAAACTATTACAAACATTGTCGTCCATTTCCTGAACCTAATTTTGAAAACTAACGTCGGTCCAATTTTATCCTATTGTGTTTGTCGTACAGCCGAACAAACGTGCTGAAAATCTTTAAACATTTATTGGAATGAACTGTTGATGAATTGATGATGAATGAACGTTTGATGATTATTTTATACCTACCTGTGCAGTACCTACAATGATTCAATAATAGAAACATTCCATTTCACTGACAATAAGCACTAAATAATTCCACTCTCTCATATTACAGATAAACTGATTATATTTATGAAACCTCATTTTTCTGTTTTATTCATTAAAAATACATTAGTGGGTACATCATAATATTGGATATAATGGATTACATAATATAAACGGTCTATTCGTGACTTCTTTTATTGAGTAAACAGAGTGAGTGAAGTGTTCATACGTTTCGTCTAAATCCTGTTGACTTATGTATAGACCTATATAATAATACATACTACTTTCTTAGATTTACGCAAATATTTGATATTTTAAATAAAACTATCTTTTCAGATTATTTCGCGGATTTATTTCGATTTTTGGTTCCCGACATTTCGAATGCTTTACAGCAATCATGGTCGCGGGAGAGACCATTGTCACGGGATAGTTTTATTTAAAAAATTACGTATGTATATCTAACTGTACAATATTTTAACATATGCTGTTAAAATTTATAACAAATTTCATCACTCATGCACTTTCTTTAATAAACCATTAAAACCGATAATTTTTAAGGAAATGTTACGTTATATAATATTTGTTATGATTCGCCTGTAAAAAGCTATGCAATCAAATCTTGCAAATCGATTTAAACCTACTCCTTACCGTCACATCGTTTTTAAGTATAAAGTAAATCGTTTGTAACTATGTGAAAAAGAACCTTTACATTTCCAATGATAGCTACCGCGCTTGAATTCCCGCGAGAGGGTGTTAGTGTAGAGTGAGGTCTCTAGAAATGTCAAACGGTAGTTACTGTTTGCGAGCTTTTTATAGCAGATATTCAGTGATATTCATGATTATCGTAAACATTGTGCTATTTCTGATTAATTACGGCAAGCACGGTACGGTACAATAAGTCTTATTGGTTTTAAAGAAGGGATAAGAAAAAGTCAATATTTTATTTATTTATACTGATATTATAAAGAAGAAGGATTTGATTGTTTGTTTGTTTGCTTGCACTGAATAGGCTCCGAAACTACTGAACCGATTAAGATGAAATTTGGTAAGAAGATAGTTTGAGATCCTGAATAGGATATAGGATAGTTTTTATCCAGGAAAACATCCCTTAAGGGAGTGAAAATGGGGATGAAAGTTTGTATGGGGAATCAATCTAGGAACGAACCCGAGCGAAGCGAGGGTGAGTCGCTAGTTTGGTTATAATTAGCTATTTAAAATACTGATAGAATTGTTTTCGTGCTAAAAATTATAATTATTATATTAAATTTATTGGCCCTGCTGCACTAACAAATACTTTTTAACAACAGCGATAGGACCTCATTCGCCAGTGGCGCCAGCTGGTGCCACCAGAAACAATAGCCCTCATTGAATACCATCTAATGATGAAGCCAGAAAGAGGATTGTAGGACGCTATAATTTCTACTTGTAAAACTTTTAAGATTCATTTAGGTAATACTTTTAAACGAGTCCCTTACATTATAGACATCAAAACAAAACACAAACAGTCAAAAGCGTATTTTTTTAGTTTTGGCAATATATAATTTAATAAAAGGATTGAAAGTATAAGTTAAAATATATGTATGACGAGAAAATGAATAAAAAGTCCTTTTAGACATTTTCCTCATTAAAATATTCAGTATGTGTTTAGACTTTCGGGTGAGTAATTTTACTCAGACAGGATTGTTTATCGAAAAGATTTATTTCAGTCGTGAGGTAGACGTATAGCTAGCAATAATATCAGTAGGCTTTCGTATAATATTCCATATAAATATTTAAATAACTTATATTAATTAAAATAGCTTGCAAATAGGAAGTACCCTTTTTGGAATAGAAAATAACAAATCGGCAATAATGGTTAGATATGTCATGTACGAGTCAAAAATATTATCTAGAATATAAAAAATAAAGAAAAAGTTAATTACATGCTGAAGTCGAACTCGAAAGCTTTACGTTTTTCTCTAAACTTACGCATTGGTCTTATAATGTGTATGTCTCATATTGATACAATATTTTAATAGGTAAGTATGTTCGAGTATTCATGTGAAGAAAAAATAAATAAAATACCAATACTGATGTCTTGAGTCATCTATGATTTATTGATCAGCTGTTCGAAAGATTCAATGTCAAATTATTAATAAAAACTTTCAAGTTATTACTAAGTTATAGTTATCTATACTAATATTATAAAGAGGTAAAGTGTGTAAGTTTGTGAGTTCACATAGAAATGAGAATGGAGCTAAAAGTCTGTATGGGGAATCAACCATTACCACCGAGAAAGAGTCGCTAGTAATGATATAAAATGATACGAGTATGTCTTTTATTCAATCATAGTAAACGACTCGTAAAGTTATTACTTATTAAGCAGATAGGACAGACGATGGGTAGTTATATTTTCAAAGTTATTTTTAAAATAGCCGTACCTTTTTTACAGTTTTGTAGATTACATAAAACCCTTTATAATTATCTCTTGTCCTGTCAATCTGTATGTATGTCATACTCATATTCTGGTGCTACATCTGTACATGACATTTTGAATTAGGTGAACAGTTATGTAATGCATTGTGTAATCAAATTAAATAGTACCTACCTATAAGTATAAACATCTGACTAATTAATTAAAAATTTATTTCCTTTTAATATATTTAACATGTGGGTATCATTAATAAAACAGGCCTAATAAATGTCCCAAAATTACTTTTTTTATGACTTTGCTCAATTTGCATTTCTAAAATTGTTAAAATTTTCTTTCTATATTTCCTTAGCTGTTCAATCAAAAAAAATAAACAATCAAAAAAAAGAGACAATTATAACTTTCTCTGAATATTTTATATTTCCAATTATTTGTTCATCAAGTTCGGATATTCGAAAATCGCTTACTTTTTATTTCCAAATTACTTTGTTCATTAAAAGAATTACCTTATGTTTCTTTCTTTTTATTTTAACTTTTTCTACAGTTTAATATTTTGCAGAGAGCTTTGCAGGTGACGCTTGAAACCGCACGTCAATAA
The DNA here is from genome assembly GCA_033884665.1 of Argynnis bischoffii washingtonia. Taxonomy (NCBI): domain Eukaryota; kingdom Metazoa; phylum Arthropoda; class Insecta; order Lepidoptera; family Nymphalidae; genus Argynnis; species Argynnis bischoffii. Next base: position 7,315,969 of record CM066624.1, on the reverse strand, counting down.
ACGTTCGGTTCAAAAACAACGCTGTTACTGTTAATCCAGTAATTGTATAAATAATATATCTTATAATATTAACTGAGCAATTCTTGTATTTATGTACATTTTATTTCATGGATGTTGGAAACGGTCTAACAATTTAGATCAAATTTTGCATTTATATAAGATTTGGCTTTTTCAGTTAATCTATATATATAGGCGTCTTTTCTGAAAAAAAAAAACACAATTCTTATACAATAATTGATCCCAAAGAACTTCGAGCGAAGCTCTGTTTCGTAGATACTTATAATTTTATTTATTACAGCTATTGTATTTTTTTTTATTTAAAGAAATATATATCCATTTCATCCCATGTTTAAAGATCTGAATATGGACTGTTTATAAATGCAACGCACGGCGATACATCTAATGTGAAAACGTTGACAATCCAAAGTTAATCTTCATAAACCAAAGTTAGATCTTTGGATTATGAAAATGGTGAGAATATGTCACACGAGCTGTAGTTATTAATAATAGTACTTATACGATAGTAATAGTATACGATACTCGTGACTTAAATTAGTCTATTAAAGCACGGAGGTTAACACGCAGCGGGTTTAATAAGTCACATATACATATTTCTAATTTTTTGATATTGAATAATAAGACGATTTATTCTTTCTCAACTTACCTTTTAACTTTTGCGAGTTGAAGTTTTTAGTTTCTCTTAAATTTATAATACTGCTTAGAATAACCCGATAAGATAGAGTTATTTTCTTTTGTCATGTACATAGAAAGTCTTGTATCAAAAAATCCTCATGATAAGGAAAATCAGGTTTTTTTATGTATCTACAAGTAACACCTATACCTATATTTGTTTTTTGTAAAATTTAAAAAAGAAACCGACATCCTTATGTCATGTTGGTGTCATAATATATAACTGTTTAAGAGAGAGAATATATTAAAATTATTTATGATCATGGTTTTTGTATCGGATCTTTGTATATAAAGATGGTGATGGTTAATATTAATGTTTCACGTCTTATCTTAACTCTACAATTTCCAACACGTTCCTAATTTACTATATACACATACATTATTAAACAGTGAACGTACCAAATTCTAATTAGCAGAGCGTTTGGAGTCGATAACAAGACGTCACGCTGTCTTAGAAATAACGTGCAAAGGAAACTCACATTGAACCTTTCACGCGCGGCTCCGCTGGCATATAAATACATATATATTTATGTGTAATTGCTTCTAAGAGTCGTAGCCTAATATAAGACAACCTAATATAAGATAACCTATAGCTTCCGCAACAAATCTATCTACATATAATAAAATTCTAACTAAGTCGAATCTGTACATTCAGTATTTTTTGGAAAATGTTATTGAAATAGTTATTATTATCGGTACAGAGGCCGAATATATAGTTATTACATTTTTTGTCTGTCTATCTGGGAACGCATCACGAGAAAACTACTGGACAGATTTTGATGAAATTTGGTATAATGATATCTGGGTATCAATCAACATAAAGGATACTTTTTACTGCGGGAAAATATCTCATCTCTGAGAAATCTACACTAACTACTAAAAAGTTTCTAGGGACGAACCGGAGCGGAGCGAGGTTGAGTCGCTAGTAGGTTATAAAATGCAAATATATGTATATTAGCCTGTTTGAACAAAAAAAGTATGAAATTTTAAATTGTAAAGTATTTTGGTTCTTCTATTTTGGTTCTTCATTTATACATACATAGGTTTTATTAGAAATGGGCTTACTCTTGACCTTCATCTTAGCTCGAAAGCATAGGTAAGGTCTACGATCTAGCAAGTTTGCCCAGGAAAACAAAAACCGGTATAGAAAAGTAGGTAAATATTATAAAATTAAAAAATATATGTCTATATCCCTTACTTGAGAAATAATCGATTCCCCATCTAATTTTCCACCACCCTTTTCACCCCCTTATACATATATGATATGTTTTCCGGGATGAAAACTGTCTTATGTCATTCCCAGGGTCTCAAACTATTTCCATACTAAATTTCACCTAAATCGGTTCAGCGGTTAAGCGTGAAAATATGACAGACAGACAGAGTTACATTCGCATTAAATATTCGTATGAATATATAAATCTGGTTTTTCTTGTGGTGCTGGTCTAACATCATCGGCTTGGGCTGAACGTTGATAAGTCAGTCGGTGTGTCGCGACATTGCCTTTAATATATAATAAAAATAGTAATTGCGAATATACCTTAGGAGATAGACATATACTATTGGGGACATATACTATTGTCTGTAGACCTTTTTAAGACCTATAATTTTCTAGTACATTGTTTTGATGTATCTTTTAAGGTTTAGCAGCCAGCGTTAGCCATATTAATTTCTAAGGACGACTCGATAGAAGCAGTCATTGCATCTTCCCGTGGGAAAAAAAATTTTTCCTGTAGTAAAAGGTATCGCAAATGTTGACCCAAGTAATAAGTTATCACTACACAAAATTTAGTTAAAATCGATTCAGTACTTTTTGCGTGAAACGCACACATCGTTTTAAGTAAGTTAATTTTATTACTTAGATATACATATATACTATTGCAGATTTTTCTGTTGGTCTTTTCAAGACCTACAATTTTTTAGTACATTGTTTTGATGTATGTCTTAAGGTTTAGCCAGCGGAAGGTTTCGAAGGAGGACTCGATAAAACCAGTTATTGTGATTTCCCGTGGTAAAGAAAGATTTTCCTGAAGTAAAAGGTATCTTAAATGATGACCCGAGTAATAAGTTATCACTTTACCAAATTTCGGAATCGGATCACACACAAACATGCTAACAGACATTTTTTTTAATAACTATTATTTTGGGGTCTTTACATAATACGTTACAGTCATTGTTTTTAAAAAATATTCGCACAGATTCGCTAAGTTACTGCTTTACTATAGTATAGAATATAATATGTGAGACCAGACATGGATAATAAATATTCTCTGTTGAAATCATTTGTCGCATCCAACACACAATTTTACAAATAAATAAATAAACGTGTTTAACGTTAGAAGTAACTTTGTTTTTATCGTATTTAACCGAAGCGATTTATGTATTTTCAGTAAAAGTAAATAACATTTTTCGAAATGACCAACCAAATTTGTCACGTTTAATTTTGCACAAGCTTGCTTGCGGTCATAATACATTCGGCCCAAGGGAAGTGTGGCAACACTGGTTGATTCAATTTAGCTTTTGTACCTCGGCAGTGAAATACAGTTACAAAATGTATTTAACATTTTATAATTACGTATATACTAGCGACTCATCCTCACTTCGCTCGGGTTCGTCCCTAGTTTGGATATAGTAAAATAGATATAGTATGTTATCCTTAAGAGATAGACATATGCCATCGCGGACTTTTGATTTTTGTATACTGTTTCAAGGTGTACAATACTGTACTACATTATTTTGATCTATCTCGTAGGGTTCAGCTAGCGTTTGCAATGTATCTAAGCGCAAAAAAAGTGTGTTCATATACGACATCCCATTAGAAACCTCCAAAAATATTAGTGTTCTACTATATTATGCATGTATTATACATATAATCCTTCCTTTTGAATCACTCTATCTATTAAAACCCGCATCAAAATCCGTTGCGCAGTTTTAAAGATCTAAGCATATATATTATATAGGGACAGATAGCGGGAAGCGACTTTTGTTTTATACTACGAGTAGGTATGTAGTGTTATTTTATCTATATCAAAAAACAAACGAGTGTCAATAAATTTATTTCTATAAAATTACTTCAATTTATAATTCAATTTAAAAAAATCTGCATTTAATTATTACACATTTATGAATCTACTCCAGTTCGGAATGAAAAAACCTTAGGAAAGAACTTAGCAAAAGAAAATTATATGAGCCAATCTGAGTAGATTCTCGAAAGAAATCTGACAAAGCTTTTATTTTACTTGTTTATCGTAATTCAAGAAAGTGATTTAATGTAATATGTTTTTATCTATAGGTACATATAATAAAACTCTTAACTGAGTCGAATCTGTACATTGAATATTTTTTGGAAAATCTTATTGAAATAGTCATTATTATCGACACATGAACGAATGTATAGTTTTAAGAATTTTTATCTGTCTGTCTGGAAACGCATCATGAGAAAACCACTGGATAGATTTTGATGAAATTTGATATGATGATAGCTGGTGATTCGGGTTAACATTTTAACTACTATTTTACTTTTTATTACGGGAAAATATTTCACCTCTAAGAAATCTATACTAAACGTTAAAACGTAACTAGAGACGAACCCGAGCAGATCGAGGGTGAATCACTAGAAAATAATATATCTTTATATCTTGCAAAATACTATTAGTGTTGGAAAAGAACTAGCAAGTTTATGTACACAGATGACCTAGTCAACGCTTTTATTATTTTTTAAATAACCTACTAACTTAATCATCAATGCTATCAAATTACTTTTTCTCAAAGCAACTTTTTATGTTCATATTTCAAAGACCCTTACTCAAATTTTTGCAATTAATTTTGTCCCTTGTCGCTGAAAAATTTTTTTGTGGGTATTTTGTTTTCTTTGTGTTTAAAACTAAATAATTTTCATGAATAATTGAATATTTGTTTAAAATTTTAAATTGTAAACAACATTAAAAGATCATTTTTCAATTTAGAAAAAATAGTAAAATTTAAAATTTCATAATCTCTTGTAAAACATTTTTTTCAAATGTATAAGAAGAGCCTTTTCTCAGGTATTAAGAGTACCTAACTAATAATTATTAACCTAAATATCTTTCCTTGAAATACAAACTATTCTTGTGCTTATTTTCGATTCACTGATTCAAATGGTTTTCTGAAATTTGATTGGGAATTTAAGGTTGGGAAAATCGCATGACGATATCGCCGTCTCTAATATTACCTTTCAATATGATGCTCCATTTAATCGAGTAGAGGTTTAATCTCACACCTATTTGACGGTGGATTTATGCATTTTAAATGTTCTTAAATTTCCTTTAATTATTAAATTAAAACAACTCACTCGTTATTTTACACTTTGAAGAATTTGCGATTATTATCTACCTAATACCTTTAAACAAGCTATTCTTGTATATTTATTTAGGTATACCGGCGAACTCGCAAACGGCTCTAACAATTACGCTGAAATTTGGTACGTGGTGATTTTGGGGAGCGAGAAATCGATCTAGATTAGTCTTATGTTTGAGAAAACACGTGTTTTCGAGTTTTATGTGGTTTTCTTTCTCATTATTCCACGCAATTTTTTTTTATGTGAACAAGGGGGCAAACGAGCAGGAGGCTCACCTGATAAAAAGTGATTACCGCCGCCCATGTACATCTGCAACACCGCAAGGCTTGCAAATACGTTGCCGGCCTTTCAAAATATGATCGCTAATTTCGCAAGCTCAGGCATAAGTATCATGGTCAAGCAGCCAAGGAACAAGATTTACAATCATAGGTGTCCACAGGTTCAAGTCCCCGTCGTATACAAAGTTTTTACTTTTGTATTTCTTTTTTGTATGCAAGTTTTTAGTTTTTAAAAAAAAAATTACTTTTGGTCAAAAACTCCAAGCGAAGCTCAGTCGCCCAGGTACTTACGTATAATAAAACACAAAATCTTCATTTTCTCAAATCTCAATGACCCACGTGTAAGTAATATTGTAGAGATAAAGAGAAACACAATTTTATATATAGTCGAGTGTAATTACTAATTAGGTTTATACCTCAGGACTCAGCTGTAATGAATGGATTTGGCTGCGTTAGGATTTTTTGAATTTCTTATATTAAAAACTAAAATTTTTACCTTCCTATGTTATCCCATGAAAATGATGCTACTTCCAGTATAGTACATTCCTTTTACAGCTATATTTATTTTTTCTTTCGAGAATAATTCAGTTTCTATATAAAATATAGTGACTTACCCTCACTTCGCTCGGATGCGTAGGTACCTAGGTACATTATAGATATGAATAGTTATTGCGAGTGTATCTTAGGAGAAAGACTTATGCTATTGCACATTTTTCTGTAGGCCTTATTAAGACCTATAATTTTCTAGTACATTGTTTTTTTAAGGTTTAGCCAGCATTAGACATGAAAATTTCTAAGGACGACTTGACAGAACCAGTTTTTATTGTCTCCCGTGGGAATGAAAGATTTTCCTGTAGTAAAAGGTATTCTAAATATTAACCCGAGTTATAAGTTATCACTACACAAAATTTACTTAAAATCGGTTCAGTACTTTTTGCATGAAACGCGCACATCGATTTCGCTTAGTTACTGATTAGATATATGGATTAGAAAATTGTAGGTCTTTTTAAGACCACAATTTTCTCATATATTGTTTTGATATATCTCTCAAGATATTGTAAGGACGGCTTTCGACATTCTATATAAAAAAATCTTGTAAAAACAACTTCAGAAACTATAACATTTATTATTTTCTTAAAATGAATATTTAAAATTTCCGATAATTGTATTTTTTGTGGAGACTTCTAGAAACTCCGTTTTTTTTTAATTTCCGGATTTCCAAAACAGCGTTATTTTTAAGAGGTAAACTTTTTACTTTATGGTATTAAAAAACCCAAAGAAAAAAAGCCATTCAAATCCATTCATTATAATTGGGTTCCATCATTTCTCATTAATTATAATGACTAATTCCACTCGACCAATAAGCATGTGTTATAATATTTAGAGCTTAAGCTTTAACTTAAGATTAAAAAAAACCTCCCTTATATTGAAAACTGATTACATTTACTTATAATCCATAAGGATTGCAAGGTATAATGGGAGCTGTCACGATGATTGAATACGAAGGTTTCCTCTTTCCATTGTGTTAAAACATACATACGAGTACGTTCCTATGTATGTATTACTTATACATACATATAAACACAAGGTCGCTTATATTACTTCCAAAATACAAAATACCTCTTGTTTATAATTTTTCTTGCGATACGTCATTGATATTATTATTATGGCGTGAAACCGGAAAAGTATGCAATGGTACTTAAGATCTTCTATTTACATTTAAGTTAATTCTTGTGAAACCATCAATCGTTTTATTTTCAAACAAAAATAAAATAAGTACATACCACAAAGAAACCTTAATAAACGAACCCTTATCTTTTTATATAGAAACAGTTATCTACGCGATAAAACCTTTTTCCTTCTATATTACGTAAACAGTGGCATTTTCTGGTCGAGTTGTTTTTCTAGGACGTTAGAAGCTCATATGAACATAGAATATAATAGTGTTTTATATAACTATTTTACGTATATGTATTCCTTTTTATTACACAAGACACACACTTTTTATTAGACAAAAACGTTCAGTACCTTTTTCTCCTCTGTTTATTATAATTTTTTTAAACATATAGATAGGTAAATTCTTTTCTTATATATTTTTCTCAAATTTTAATAATGATCATGGACGAATCGCGATCACTACGCGAACACTAGGTACTAGTAAAGAATAATATATAATTAGAATTTTTAGAATCTATACCTGTACCTCGTAACTCGTAAAGTTTACTTCTATTATATATGTATTTAATGTACCTTTGAGTATTTTTCAAGATTAACAATAGTTATTAATTATTTCACGAAATCATATATAACATTTTATTTTTAGAAAGATTATGGATAAAAAAAAAATATTTATTTCATCTAAATCGGAAGATAATTAAACCGTAACTCGTAAATGACATTATTTAATAATAAAATAATTGTACCTATTTTATAAAAAACATTATTTTTAATATTTTGTTTTTTGTTTACCTATAAAAATAAATTTCGTGACAAGCTTTTATATAATTTAAAGTTTTTTTTTTTCTTCTTTTTAGAGCATTTAAATAAAAGCTTGTATTAAAAATTGTTTTTTTTTTTTGTATTTATTTTATTTCTTATCTTTTTAGTTAAACGTATTCTTCTCAGCAAACTCTTCCATTTAATATACATGTCATGGGGGTGCATAAAAAAAACATAGTCCGCTATCTTTGAGAGTCCGCCATATTAAATTTACAATGACATTACTTTGCTAATTGTGTTTCGCTCATCAAGCCCTTTTATTCGTTACTATGGAAATGATAAATTGCCATTTTGTAAATTCCGCTATATTGGATTAAAAATGGCGGCATTTAGTTAATCGTGCAATCTCAATAAATTTCATTAAGTAAAAGAGAAACACTTGTAGTTTCTACATCCTCACAAACAATGTTTACTTAATCTTTAACACATATAACTTTAAGGTTAAACAAGGCTACTACGAGGTTAATAGCTTATTTAATACTTATTTTTTTATTATTGGTGTACTAAAAAAACCTTTTATGTTTTTAGTAAAATAGGTACTGTCCTACACAAATACGAATTAATGCTATTATGTAGATTTATTTAATCACTCACCTTCGTTAGGACTGCGAATATTCAAGACGGCCGTTTAACGAGTAAATTGCTTATCCAATGGTAAATATAGGTTCAATTCACTCTAAAAGCAAATATTTAATTACTATTAGTAAAATTAAGATAAAATAAAACTACAGAGTGAATGCGAACTGCGCCCTACATTAGCGATTGTTATCAGATAAGCTTTTAAGGCTTCCATTAAGACGAGGTAAATTTTATGATTTACTGTAAAAAAACCTTATGATTCTCTCCCTTGAGCTTTTTTAGTAAAGTTAGCTAGGGTAAGATTGCCTACCCCTTAAGATATGAGTCTCCGTTTTTTTTTTCGCCCAAAGGAAAAATATCAATATTTACCGTGTAATTATTTTTTGCAATTTGTGTATTGTATAGGTACAATATACCTAAATTTGTTTCATGTATTTTACGGACAGCGTCATGGTAAATGCCGTTGAGCATGAATCGTTATTTATTTTTATGCGTATCTATCAATCAACGTTTACTCTGTGTACATGTTTCATCGTCATATTCAATCTATATTTTTCATCGATCTTTTATTTTAAAAACATGTATAAATCATTATATTGAGTACCTACACATTGGAATTTATTTAAAATTTTGTAATACATGAAACATGTAGTTACATAATGCATTACAAAATCAATAATAATTAGAACTTTTCCAGCAACGTTTAATTCATTTGATGAATAAAATATTATATATGTTGTATTAATTATTTTATCATTAATTAGCGTCTTACCCTCACTTCGCTCGGGTTCGTCCCTAAGAACGTTTTAATGGTTAATATAGATTTTCTCAAAGTAAAAAGTATCCTATATGTTGACCCGGATAACCAGCTATCATCATACCAAATTTCATCAATGTCTGTTTTGTGGGTTTCTCGTGATGCGTTCCCAGACAGATAAAAATTCAAAAAAAGTTATAGATTCGGCCTCTGTGTCGATAATAATGGCAATATATTTGATGAATTCGATTCAGTTAGAATTTTGTTATATGTATAGATAAAAGATGTTATTTTATTACAAATAAAAGTAATTATTCCGTTAATAAGAAAAGATATTTGGTGGAAAGTTTAAGAAACACAATTTAAACTACGGATTAGACCTCATTTATAATACGAGCGGCTGGAAATTGCAAAGCTTAAGTAGACCGGTCGCAACGTGACGCAAATTTAGAGTAGGTACAGCAGGTAAAGAATTTTATTTCAGTATGATATGTAAATAAACAAAAATAAAGCCTTTTTGATCCCTGACGCTGAGTTTAAGTAATGTTTGGGTGTGGTTCGATCAATTTTAGGAGGTTTCTTTCTAATGATCTCCACAATATCCAGTTCCTTAAAAGTGAAAACTAGTGTAGATATCCTGTGTACGCTGAATTCACAACCAATGTGATTTAGAATTTTTTTATTGACGTAAACATATAAAGCAATTGACTCAGGCTATATGAGAAGAACTGAATTAGACATAAATGCTACATCAATGAAAGGACATTATCACAAACTAGTGTAGCGCTCTAATGTTTTTTGCAGTAAGATTTTATGTACCAAAATACCCTGTATCACTCTACAACTCACAAACTCCATACTAAAAGTCACGATGTCTTATGTTGTGAGAAAGACGGACAAACCAACATACACTTTTTCAATTGTAATCTGTACATACTTATAATAAAATAGTAAGTTAACGAAATCTGCATTCAGACTCTTTTTTAACGTCCCAGTGCTGGGCATGAGCCTCCCTTCAATACAAGGGGAATCAGGCCATGACACGCTGGTTGGCGGACTTCACATATCTTTCGAAAACTTGATAGGTTCTCTTAAACATTCAGATTTCCTCAGGATATTTTCCTTCACCGTAAGACAAGTGGTAATCATGTTGGAAATGATTCTCACTTGAAAATATCAGAGGTGCAAGACCCAGGATTTGAACTTGCTTCACTCGATTTCCCAAGCGATCGTGTTACTACTTGGCTACCATGGCCTTTTTGATCTGTTCTTCTTCTGTGTGCGTTTAACGCAAAAAGTACTGGACCGGCTTAAACTAAATTTTGTACAGTGATAACTTATTACACAAATCAACATTTAGGATACCTTTTACTACAAGAAAACCTTTCATTCCCACGGAAAGCCACAATAACTGGTTCCATCGAGTCGTCCTTAGAAATTTATAAAGCTAACGCTGGCTAAGCCTTATGAGATACATCAAATATAGATTAATTTAAAAAAAAAAAGCTCGAAAAAATAAGTTGGGTATAAGAAGTGTAAACTTGAAGAGTGTGTACGATAAAAAGATCAATAAAAACAGTAATAAAATTATCAAAAGTAAGGAACGTTACAAATTATAAAATTTTATGAAATTAAGAGGGAAACTTGTATCTTAAACTTTTCTAATATCTGTATTAAGCAAATTTGAAAATCCATGTAACAGGAAAGTTATTTTTCTAAATAAATACCAAGAACATTTCTGTGTTTGAACATTTTAAGATAATAAAGATACAAAATACCTTTTCAAAAAATATGTACGTCTTCATTTTTTTCAGTTCAATCATAAATAATTTCAGAAATAAAACGACTTATTACCCTGGAACTAATTTAAATAAATTAATTTAACATTCAATACGCATATCTTAGAATTTGTATTATTTAAGGTATTGTATACATCATTCAAAATATAATAAAGTCAATTCAGCAAAAGGGATTTCAAGTTGACGTTAATTTAATTAAACATAATGAAGATCATTTGTAAAATTTTAAAAATCTAAATAAGGCCGTCTTCATAATTTTCCCCAATGTAAAAAAAATGTAATTAGAGATGGAACGCTTTAGACCTTCATCTAAATTGTCCATCTTCAATTACGATCCGCCAATTGATACTAATCTACAAGGAAAATGAAAAAGTAATAACAGAATATTGGAAATATTTGTCTTATTTCTTTGCGACTTATCGTGGCCTGTGACTTCGCTTGCGAGGATACTTTTATTTAGTCTAAAACAATTATTACAATTGGCTCTTACTTTGTGTATCTATTTGTTTAGATATATACATACATACGAAAAAGCTGTATAAAGATACAGCTTGTTCGTAAGAAGATTAGCTAAAATCAAAAATAAAATATTTTAAGTAGTTACTGCACATGGGTGTAAGTGTAAGGAAAGTGTGAACTTGATGATCTAGTAAGTAGTAAGCGTATAAAAATTGTTATATTTCAAAAAATGGTTTTCCTTTACGGTTTAAAAATATATGTTTAAATTGAACATGCTTTTGTATAATAGTTCAAAGTTTAAAGACAAAACAGCTGTATCGATTTCTGTCCAGTGCTATCCAAAGTATTAATTAGAAACTTTTCACATGGTAAAGTTATAGTAACAGTTCATTGTAGACAGTAGTAACATTCAATTGTTGTTCAGTTAACATTTCTGAAAGTTCGAATCACAATATTTTACTCTTTTGCCGAAATCAACACCAAGGCGCTAGTTTTAATTTACACTGCACAAGGACCGAGCGTGTCTACTCTAGGTGTACATTATATGATCTAATATATAATAAATATTTCACGTCACAATGTTTGTAGGCGCACTCCTTCTAAAACGGCTTGACCGATTTTAATGTTTTTTTTTTTTGTATATTTGGTAGGTATGAGAATAGGTCGTAAAGTAATTTTCACGCTCTTAGCCCTACTCCCTATTTTTTAATTGCGATTTTAGTATTTTTATATGAACTATATTATATAAATGCATAGCGACGAACCCGAGCAAACTGTTTTCTGGAATGGTCGACACTTTTTATAAAAACAAACGCTCCTGTTTTATATATTAATATAAAGATCCTGGTAGATAATAGGTAATGAATTTTATTGCGCTAGTACTAGTTATGATCTTTCTCGAAAAACAAAGCGAAGCTGTATATATTCATATTTAATTTAAAATGTCAAATTCAATTCCATTCAATTCGCGTTAATGTAAGAAAGTAAAATACCACTTATCTTTCTTCCCTAATATCCCCCTTTCATTCTATTCTTGTTTGCATTTTTAATCACTACATTATCTATACAGATAAATAAAATTGAAGTGTCTGTTTGTAATGTCAAAATAACAGCTTTATACTAAATGCATATGGAAATATATACGGTACTTATAAGAAAAACACATTTTTAAAAATTTTTGTCTATCTGTCTGTTTGTTCCGGCTAATCTCCGAAATGACTGGACCAATTTTAACGGGACTTTCACTGGCAGATAGCTGATATTATAAGGAGGAACTTAGACTATATTTATTTTAGAAAAAGAATTAGGGTTTCGCTCGAAAAAATATAAACGAACGAAGCTAGGGTGAGTAGCTCGTCTGTCCGTATATCTGTCTGATCACGATAAACTCAAATACTACCGAACGGATTTTCATACGGAAGGTTTAGGTGTATAATTCATTAAGGTTTTATGTAAATTGGCTAAAATATGACGTGGTTATCGTTGAAGATTTCGGAAAAAATCGTGCCGACTGGGGACTTTATTGGCATGCACCGCGTAAACTAATAAATTTATATGAGAACAATGTATTACTAACAGAATTATTTCTTTTAAAAAAGGACCTTCCTATTAAAATGTAGCAACGCTATGTGCACGCACCTACGAAACAAGGGTAAATCACTAGTTGTACATAAAGCACTTAATTCCTTTCCTTCCGCAAAAAATATCCACTGTATATTTTGTGCTATAGGAAATCGGGTCGGGGCAGGAAAAGTCAGTTATTTAAGTCTTTTATGTCTGACATCTTTTACACGGGCAAAGTTGCGAACTGCAACTAGTCGATTAATAAAATTTCAATTGAATAACAAAATACGAAGGCTAACACAATTCGTGGTATTTAAATGATAACGTTCATATTAATATGTTTCTTTACAGGCAATCCACGTAACAAATGTGCACTGCAACCAGGTCACAGTCTTATGGACTGGATTCGTCTCGGCAACTCCGGAAAGGATCTCACAGGCGTCGGAGGTCGCATGCGACCCGTGACTCCACAGGAACTGGCCACACATAGTACACAGAGTAAATATATTTAATATACTTCAATTATATAATAATCCATTCTACATTTGTATTTAACGCATACATATGTATGTACGTATATAATATATTTATTAGAAACAATTTTTTTTTCTTATTTATCAAAACAAAATAAATAACTTTTTTTTCAGAAGATGCATGGTTAGCTATACGAGGTCGAGTTTATAATATCACGCATTATTTGCCCTATCATCCAGGAGGTAATTGTGATTACAGTCATAATGTTATTATTTATAAGAACATATGAATCGCATTTTAATTGTTTTATATTTTTACAGGAGCGGAAGAGTTAATGCGTGGCGCGGGTATTGACGCCACTGAGTTATTCGACAAAGTACATCCCTGGGTCAATTATGATTCACTTCTTGCAAAATGTTTAGTGGGCCCCCTTCGCTTCGACCGACCGGATTCGGAAGAACTTTTCGATATAACAAATTCTTCACCGAAATCCGACAGACTCAAAGAACCGTCTAAAGCCCAAGAGCTTGTTCGAAAATCAATGGAGAATTTAGCAAATTGTATTACACCCGTTAGAAAAAAAATAACGGCTAAAAGCGAGGAAAACATAAAAGGAAGTCCACCAAGTAAAATAATGCAGAGTTTAATTCAGTCGAGTGACTTACCCGTATCTATAAGCCGTAGAGCGGGATCTAGTCCTCTAAAGTCTGCAGATAAATCAAAAGACTCGCCTCCGCCACTGCGCTTTGATTGGATTCAAACCTCCATAAAGCTAACTATCTCTGTGTATACAGGACTTTTGTCAAATCCGGGCGCTTGTGCCAGGATTACTGACAGTATATTGGTCATAGAAGTAGCTACAAGTGGGTGGCTTAGAATAGTAAAGCTAGTTCCTGAAGAAGCAATCAAAGAACCTTTACAAATACGAGTATTCCCTGAGAGTGGTAAAATAGAGGTGATTACCGAGTACATATATGAGTGTTGAGATTTTAAAATCTACTATTCATCGTAACTAAATAATATGATTTTTAGGATGAGCTACGTACCAAAACAAAAAATAATAATGAAAACAATGTAAAATGTATACAAAAACGCCAAAGGTTTAATATATGTATTTCAAAAATAATTAGACAAGATTGAAAAATATGATGATGATGAGAATTAATTATCATAATTACTCCATCTTTTTGTCAATTTTGTCAATTAAGTAAATAAAATTAATGTCATTCTCAGGTCACTATGTTCAAAGCCACTGGAAAAGTTTGGAAGAACATCGGTGAGACCACATTCAGTCCAGCGACACCTATCTCCTTGCCACGAACGTTAGAATGTCGAGTGATGCACATAGAACGAGTCTCACATGATACTACGCTACTAGTCTTAGCTCCTAAAAGTGGGCCCGTTATTGTTCCTTTAGGACACCACGTCCGTGTTCATCATAAAGTTGAAGGTAAAAATTAAGGTTTAAACTTAGTATGTATTTTTAACACCCAATTGCTGGGCACGGGCCTCCCTTCAATACGAGGGGGATTAGGCCATAGTCCACCACGCTGACCAAGTACGGGTTGGTGGTATTCACACGTCTTTCGAAAATTTTCTAGGTTCTTTCAGATATGCAGAAACACTCACGATTTTCTTTTACCGTAAGACTTGTAAGACTTTCCAAATCATATTGGAAATAATTCGCACATGAAAATATTAATGAAGCGAAATATGAATGAATGAAGCGGGTTCTAATTGCGAAAGGCAAAATTTCGCAATTTGAAACCGCTTCAGTCAGTTTTCCAAGCTAGTGCGTTACCACTACGCCATCACTGCTTGCCTTAAACTTAGTACAATTTTTATTTTATACTCGTAGTAGTAGCATTATTTCTTACCTTTTTCTTTATTCTTTATTGCACTTAAAAAGTAATACAGTAAAAAAAAATTACATCAAATTTATTTAACAAAGGTGAACTTAACTCTGAAAGAGATCTCTTCTCAATATTGTAGCGCACTTAATCATAATAAATATTCTAATTTATTCTGTTGCTTTGATATTTGATATGCTACGCTCTCAGAAAAATATAAAGTAAATAGAATACAAATATTGCCTTGATCTAAAAGAAAATAGTCAAGTGAGCCTGACTCACCCGTTCTATAATTCTGTATCATAATGTGATTACTACCAATAAAATTAAATGTTATATTTTAACTAGCAACTTAACGTTTAAACGTTTGGTCTAGATTTCTCAAAGATGAGATATTTTCCCGCAGTAAAAAGTATCCTATATATTGATCCGGATAACCAACTATCATTATACCAAATTTCTACTAAACTTCTAGTTTTTTCGTGATGCGATCCCAGACAGACAGACAAAAATTGAAGCCATATCAATTTCATAATTTGTTATTATAATTTAGTAGTTCAGATTAAAGTATAGAGAGAGAAGGATAGAAAAGGAGTAAAATAAGATGTGAAAGGCAAACAAACAGGTATATCAAACACAAAACATGTAGTTAACAAAAAATAGTATGTGTGTGAGTGTGAATTATATTTATTTTTACACTTAATCGTTCAATTCTTGCAACGGATCAATACCAACTTTGTATTCACAACTGACTTCAACATCAGACAGTCGAGCAGTACGTCCCGTAGGTATGTTTCGAAGTTATTATGTAATCCTTCGATCGAGGCCGCCTAGATTTTTTCGAATGAAGTATATGAATAATACTTATATATTACTGCTATTGAACTTGTTCCCGAATATTTTTTACAAAATTTACACAATATGAACAACACATAACTTGTATTTTTTTTTTATTACTTTTTTTATACATATTTGTTGCATATACTTTATGAAAGTATAATAACGGGGCATACATAATGTATGTATAATATAGTATGTGTAGTTAATTGACCTGACTGATATATCAACCACCAGACCGGTTAGCAATCCGGCAATTTTCACAGCCTATTTCTATTTAACATAAGCGACCAAGAAGAAATGTTTTTTTTTTTTTAAATTCAGTATCTAAGGCGATGAAAAATGTTGGCAAAATATGTATGGAAAACAATAATTTTCTGGCGTTAAATTATAAACACACTCGAAGCCAGTGAAACCGATAGCTAGCCCTGAATATGCTACACAAAGTTATAGTCAATAAACAGATTCAGGCCAACAGCAGTGGGACTCATATTCACGCATAAATATGTATATAAATAAGCTCCTTTATTAGGGTTTCGAATTTAGATAGGTTAGGATAGGTAGGAATTTAGATAGGAAGATCTTGAATTTAATACACAACCACACTGACTATCTAAATACATATCTAAAACAATAGTATAATAATAATAATAATGTTCTCCAATTAAAATGGCTGTGACATAAATGCAAACGAACGGATAGAACGTACTTATAATGGTTTCATTTTGACCTTTGGCTACAGAACTCTAATAACATTAATTTTAATATATACCTTATATCCAAATCACAAAGACAAACAAACAGTTTATTTATAACATAAACTTAGATACTTGTTTTCTTATCCTCACAATATAGAACAACTTAATCCAAGTCAAACATCAACTATAACTTTCGAGCTTGGAAGACGACTAAACTACTAAGTGGATATGACGGAGCTTACAAGTTTAGTTATTATTATTTTCATAGATAACGATCGTTTGCTAGCACTTTGTAAGTAGACGTCTGGAAAGAGGGTCAACTACGTGTATTACTTACAATTCTGCCGTCATAAGAAAGAAGGCCGTAACTAACAATTTGGTCTAATATGGCTTATATGCAGATTCGGAATCAGCAAAAAAAATGCTATTTGATAGTCTTACTCATAAAGCTCTAAGTCTTATGAATCTGGAGATACCATAAGCATTTTAATCGTAACTACGTCAAAACTAGTAGTAATTTTGACGTAGTAGTAAGACAAAACTTCAAATATTTTGCATTAGATAGTCAAAAGTCAAGTCAAAGACAGTGGTAGCCCAGTAGTAACGCGATCGCTTCAGAAACCGAGTTAAGCGGGTTTAAAATCCGTATCTCGCACCTCTGATATTTTCATGTGCAAATCATTTCCAACATAGCCAACCCACATTTACATAACCCACCACTTGTCTTACAGTGAAGGAAAACATCGTGAGGAAACCTTCATGGCTGAGAGAACCTCGCAAGTTTTCGTAAGACATGGATCAAGTAGTGGGACTTTATTACTGGCTGAATACATTAAATATAGCTAGCTATATGTATATAAATCAGCGACTTGCGTCCGAACTAAATTTAGTAATTTTCCATGAAAATAATTTTTTTTACATCAATAAATTATTAAGTATGTTAATTTTTAACCCTGCTACTAATTTCAACTAAACTGATTTTCCTGTAGTAAAAGGTATCCTTAATGTTGACTTGAGTTATCACTACACAAAATTTTGTTAAAATCTGTTCAGTTGGTACTTTTTGAATGAAATGCACACAAAAATGATAAACAGACAAAGCTTTCAACAACAATTGTTTTAGGCTCTATATTTAGTATACAATACGTAACAGTCATAGTCGACTGACTCAGTTTTAAAAAAGACAGCCAGCTTTAAAAAAATACCTATTTAATCATTAATGTATAGATTTGCCTTTGTTACCATTTTATTATATGTATAGATGAAAAACAAATATGAATATCCTATGAGAAAAAAGTTTATTTTGTGGGCTGTAAACTGTGTTCAATGACATAACGTGTAATCGAAAACATTCCATATCAATAACTATACAATATATATAGCTATACTATACAATATATTATATCTAACATCAATGGAGTGCTATACTTATTTTTATTATTCGTAAATTTACTTTACCGTTACCAAGACGATAAGATAGGCGGAGATTATATACCTTAGATGAAAGCCAAATGAAACCAAAGAAAAGCTTAACAAATAATAATTAACTATACCTATAAGCAATCTCAAAGCAATTACGTAACATTTTATTTGTAAGTATATATTTAAATTATACCTTAAATATTTTTGTAGATAAAGAATGCATTCGATCGTACACGCCTGTGGGAGACAATTGGGATCATTACGGAAGCGATTTAAGCACCTTGAAGTTAACTGTCAAAAGATACGATAAAGGCATTCTATCTCCACATTTAACTGCCGTGAAAATAGGGGATTTGATTACACTTTCAGGACCATACGGCAACTTTCAGTTACAAAAGGTTAGTGATGATCTTGCACAAAAATATAGTAACTTTGTTATTTCAAGTTTTCAAAAATCTTTTTTTACTATGTAGGTAGGAATAAAGTATATTTATTATACTAGCAACTTATCCTTGCTTCGCTCGGGTGCGTCCCTAGCTACGTTTTAATTTTTTTGAGCGGAACCTTTATTCTTTTTCTAAAATAAAAGTAGCCTAATTTACTCCTTATAACATCAGCTATCGGCCAGTGAAAGTCCTGTCAAAATCAGTCCAGCCGTTTCGGTGATTAACCGGAACAAACAGACATTTTTTTTAAACGTGTGTTTTCTTATAAGTACCGTATATAATTTCATATGCATTAAGTAAAAAGCTATTATTTTGACATTACAAAAAGACATTTTCAATTTTATTTATCTGTATAGATTAATAGTTTTTATATTTACGAGTTTGAAAGCGAACGCAAGCTAAAGTAATCTTAAATGCTCTTTTGAAATTAGAAACTAAAGGTAACTAACGAATCCTTTTTTTTCCTATATTTAATACTTAATGTTACTTAGTAATAAAGTAAAAGCGAGCTGAGGAGGAAAATCGCTGAGAAAATGAATACCAGCTTACACAAGTCATCTAGGTTGGCGAAACTTGAACAGTTAAATATTAAATTACTCAACGTCAAACTGCGATGGTATTAACAAAAGCTCGTCTGTCTAACTTATATAGTTACCTACTTAAGTAAAAGCTTTAGATGCGTATAGCAATTTGTATCTAAGCTTTTATAATATTTTTTTAGACTTACGCGAATATTTAACATTTTATATAAAACTGTCTTTTCGGATTTTTTTCGCGGAGAAACCATAATTGCTGTAGACTGTTCGAAACGTCGCGTCGTGACCGTGATTGCTCTAAAGCATTCAAAACCTCGGAAAGCAAAAATTTAAATCCGCGAAAACATTCGGAAAGGTAGTTCTATATCAGCTTTCTATTAAATACATATAAATAAAATTAATATTAAGAACATAAAATTAACGTTGTTAAATTGTTTTATTAATGTCCATTTTTCGCCGCAGTATTTTGTAACAAATTGAGGTAGTGCTGTATACGTAGTAGTGAAGTAATATATTTTTTTTAAACTGAAGATACGTAAAGTATTTAAAAATAATTAGCGAAAATTTATTCAACATTAATAAATCGAAGAGTAAATTTCTTATTATTTTAATAAATTATAGAGCATTTCTAATTGCAATTAATAAATGAATGTTTATATAACCAATTTTATTTCAGTTAAAATCAATCAAAACTATATATTTAATAGCGGCGGGTACGGGAATTACGCCGATGCTAGGATTACTAAGATTTATGCTAACACGATCGAATCCCAAATGGTAAGTAATATCTTTGTTCCTCTATGTAATACGTTTTCTTGAAGAAATTTCGTTATTTGCAAGTCATAATATAATATATACTTCTTCGACGCTATGGGACTAATGTGAAAAGTTCTTTTGTAGAAGTCAAACCATTCATTTGAATATAAGTTGTTACCCTGTTCTTCAAATAACGTGAAATGAAATGGAAAACTACTCGTAGCTTAAGTTACAAGTTATTGAATTTTTATATATGTTTTTTTCAACGCAAGTATTGTGTATTAAACGTAAAAATATTTATTCACTCTGTAGTACACGTATTTTAGCTACCTATTACGATCTTAGTGTTAACTATACCTACTCGAAGTTGTACAATCAGTAGTAGTACAATCGCTATAAGAGCGTATGGCCGACATGACAAAGAAAAAAAAACTTGGGTGGCATATAACTATATAGTTAATTAAAATATACCAAAAAAAATAGATTCCATTTAATATAAAGCAATTGTTTTGTATTACAGTGAAGGAGTGCATTTACTTTTCTTCAATAAAACTGAACAGGATATCCTATTCAAGGAAAACTTGGATGAAATAGCAAAACAAGACGAAAGGTATACAGTTTCGTTTAGTATTTTATCTTAAGTTAGTGAAGTATGCAGCGCGATACCTTTTTACTCATAAACATAATAAAGTTACTCATAATCTGATTGGTATAAAAGCTTTGGGAATAGATATCTTTCTGACTTATTTTATATTCTTAATAATAAGTAAGTATAATATTGGAATATATAAAAATCCATGAAATGTCAATATAGTATGTATGTAGATGTATGGGGTAAATAATGGTTATAAATGCACATGCTGAGATCAAGACCATACAGCATCTATTTTTTGATCTTGTTTTAGATACATAGCCCTTTTTGTAGATTAGACACGCTTCACCTATTTTATGCAGCCATGTGTAAAATTATTTGTATTTTATATTGAAAGAATTTTTTTCAACCGACTTCTTTAAAAAAGGAGGAGTTTCTCAATTCGGCTGTATTTTTGAAGTTATATTGTGCATTATCCTAAGAAGCCATATAAGATAATCAATTTTATTTAAACCTATACCTACATTTTTTATTGCTTCGCTTTTAAATTAGTATTTACAATTTACTAACTAGTACCTGAGCAGACGAGCTTCGCTCGGCATTTGTCGGGAAAAATATAAAAATTACTTTTTTTTTGGAAAAGACACCTATATAGATAAACTACAAAAGCAAAACCTTGATACAAATTTAATTTAAATCGTTATAGCCATTTCCGAGATACATAAAATAAATTTATTATAAACTAGCGGCTCACCCCCGCTCCGCTCGGGTTCGTCGCTCATTACGTTTTAGCGTTTAGAATAGATTTCTCAACGATGAGATATTTTCCCGCAGTAAAAAGTGTCCTATGTGTTGACCCGGATAACCAGCTATCATTATACCAAATTTCAATAAAATCTGCCTAGTGGTTTTCTCGTGATGCGGTCACAGACTGAGAAACATTCTAAAAACTGTAAATTTGATCTTAATCTCCTCTGTATCCATAATAATGACTACCTATTTGAATAAGATTTTCCAAATAATATTTAATGTACAGATTCGACTCAGTTAGAATTTTATTATATGTATAGATAAGAATTGCTCGTTTTATATATTTATACCTGCGATAAATAAAAAGCTTAAGTAAATTTATCTTTTTACAGATTAAAAATAGTACACATCTTATCAAAGGCTAGTGGATCGTGGACAGGACGTAAAGGGAGGATATCAAGGGAGGTATTGTCCCAAACCATAGAAAAAGAAGCTTTTGCAGAAGGGTCACGATTCGTTTGCCTGTGTGGTCCAACGGAATTTACGCAAGTGGGCCTAGACTTTCTAAAGAAATTAGGGCTAAAAGATAATGATATGCATGGTTTTATAGGATAATGAAATTGTAAATATGGTTGTTGATATAGATTTAATATATTATAGATTTAAAACGTTAAGCAAAGAATATTTAATGTTTCACTTTTTTTCTACATCGCAAGGGATTCGTGTTAATGTAATTCTTTTTTTTTATTTTTACTCTTGTTTTAAAAAAAAAAATTTAATATTTCCTTGTATACTATATAAAAATATAGTATAAAAACACAATACATATATTTTATTTACTATCGTGTTCTGAATTCTAGTCTTGTAAAGACTAGAGTATTTATGTACTTACAATTTACAGTTATTAAATAATAGAAAAATATATACACTACACTCAGACTAAAGAATTATATAGATGTTAAAGTCCAAAGCGTAGTAGCGTAATTTTAATTTGAAAAAAAAAATGTTTGCTATTTACGCTACTATTTCTGATGTTGCCATAGAGATTGTTAACTTTCTTTAAATAATAAGGGAAACTTTATCATTCATTTATTTACAATTTTTGATAACAAAATATGAATAATAAAAATAATAAGTTTAATATTATTCTTTCGTATTTTTAATCACTAGCTACTCTTCTTCCCTTAAAAAAAAGAACAATATTTATTAAATTTTTTTTCTTTACTACCATAAAATTAATTATTAATTAAAATATTTTAATAAATAAAAATAGCTAACGGATTTTAAATAAAATCTATTAAAAATACTATTGTATGTATTTTGGGAGATCAATCTCTAAAACTAAACTATTTTTGCTTCACTTCATGTTTAGTTCTATGACACTCCGACTAATTTCTATATTATTCCTTAGTCTGAGACAATATACTAATTCAATAACATAATACTTAATCGTCGGTTTTTGTGACACTACAAAATTAGTACTTGTGAGTTGTGATTAATTTGAAATGTCTGTAACATTTGCACTTTTTACTATGCCTAGACTTAAGTTAAATCTTTATTTATAATGTTATAATATTATAATTTATAAAGTTTGTTGCGTTTGTTCAGTTTTTTAATAATGATTTTATGATGACCTCATGAATAAGAAACTTAAACAATAGTGAATTATGGTATAGATACATGCTTATATATTTGCATTCAACGTAGGATACTTGTATAGATTTCATAATATATATTAATTCTATACTAATATTATAAAGAGGTAAAGTTTGTAAGTTTGTGAGTTTGTGAAGTTATACGGGGTAATCTCTGGATGTACTGAACCGATTTAGATGAAATTTAGTAAGCAGAAAGTTTCAGACCCTGGAAAGAACGTAGGATACTTTTTATCCCGCAAATCATCTTTTAAGGGGTTGAAAATGGGGATGAAAGTTTGTATGAGGAATAAAGCTAGGGACGAACCCGAGCGAAGAGAAGGGAAGTCGCTAGCATTTTATATTTCTGATAAAGGAATAAATATTTGAGTTCGATTCTTTGTGGCATGTTGAGTACAAATTACTTATAGTGTTAGAAAATATAAAAAAGACAAATTTAAGTTAAAAGTTAATTTTAACATCGTCCCAAGAGAATTTGTAGATGTAGATTATAAAATGTAGGTAACAACGCCAAATCAAATTTCAACAGTAGTATTTCTATAATTAATCTTATATTATTACTTATTTGTATTTTAGTACCTACTTAATAAAAAATGGTTGATGCCAAACTTTAAAAGTTCCCTATTCATAAAACTTATTATTTTTTAAATTGTTTTGTTAATTTAGAACTCTAATTAAATTGTGAAAAATAATAAACACAAATTTATAACAATGTAAATTTGAAATATTAGTAAGTTATGTCAAATTTAGTAAATTTCGGAAAGGTCCTAGCTAACATTATTTTATAGAATGTCATATTAAAAAAATATTACCAATGGGAACTCATCAATATTATTTTAAATACGATTTTAAATTTAAAGCTTATGCTTAATTTTTTATCAGTGCCATAGAATTTATTGTAATAGGAGAACGAGACTTAAATATTAATAAATTAGCCCATCTGTCCCATAAGTCAGTACATTGTTCATTTTTTTATTATTTACTGGCAACAACTTTTATTTCAAAATGCACTATTTGTGAACCTGTTTAAAAGTATGTAATATTATAAGTGAGTATGTACACAAGTAGCAAAAAAAACGTACAATTTAAAATTGAAACAATGCAGACATTACAATGTCATATTTATTTTTAAACTTTCTGAGACACATTTTTCTACAGTGATCGTTCTCCTGTTATAATAAAAGCAGGGCCGGATTTAAGACGGGGCAACCACGTCAATCCTCCAGGTCTCAGGGCCCTCATAAAACGGGGTTCCATAAGATGTATAAAATTACATCCAAAGTCCTTCGGTCTGCTTACCTTATGAAACGTCTTTCTTTCTGTTTTTAGAAAGTAATTAGACAACCTCAATTCGGTCTAATTCGCCATTCTTTCTTAGAATCGACCAAATAACGAAAGACAGACCTGATTGTTTGTCTAATTTCAAGAATGGTCGGAGGCTTCGACTCTTTCATCACCCTGGTTTTTATTCATACCTGTAAATTCGGCCCCGGCCCTGGCGTTAGTCAATTATGACATTTTTGAACACATCATTAATAACCTAACAACGTCTTTGGCGAAAATCAGCAAGAACCAAAACTTGTAGTACTACTAACCGATCAATGATCATGTGATATATGAGATAGCGATTATAAAAACACTTAGAACGATTCACTGCGTACAGCCCGGAGATAAATAATGGCAATATTTTACAAATTAAATAAATATCACTTTTTTCATTATTTTATCCAGTGAATACAGTCAGTTAAATCATACGTACAACTTTAAAATATTTATATTTTTATTAAATTTGATTAAAATTAACAAATAATATTAAAAATTATGTCCATTAAAATTTTAGAAAATAAATCAAAGTGTGATAAACTAGTTTAGCGAAATTTTCAATTTAGTAATTGTGTCACGTTAGATTTGATGTCTTTAGAATTTTGATAATTAAATCATATGATTATGATATTACTATTATAGTCCATCCACATTTTATCTATTACCAAATATTTTTGTATATCTTAAGAAATTTTAGATTCCATAATACCTAAAATCAATTGTTTTTAAATAAATTATAATAATATGCTTAGACATAAATTCAATAAAATTCAGGGTTGTAATAACTTATCTCTATCAATATTATATTAATATCAATGCAAATTATTATTAGGCACCTGGTCCGATTTATTATACACACATTACAAGTATGTTAAATATTTTTCGAAAGTTACTTCACTGCATAATGAATACAAGTCATATATAACCTTGTATTTTGTAAAACACGTTTCTAACGCCGCGCCGCTCAAGTTTTGGGCTAAAATTCAATTGGAACCAATCTGAATTTGTATTTTGTTAAACTAAATAGAGGTAAAACAGCATTGCCATTAGGGCGGTCTCTCACAGGGAGCATTCGCCTGTAATGTAACAATTTGAGATTCGATGTTAAGCATTACGTTACAAAATTGCCTCACTGACTAACGAGCATTCACCTGTAATGTAACAATTTAGATTCGACTTTGAGTATGCGCCTGCAGTCAAATCAGTTGTTTTTACAATGTCAGAGGAAGTGGTCATATTGAGCGCGGTAATATTGATTCGCTCATGTTATTTACGTAGAAAAAAACAAAAGAAACTAACAAACAATCAAACAAGTATAGATGCGTACACATTGTATCACGATATTACAAATTGTATCATTACATGTTGCGCATTGTAATGCTTGGTTCTTCTCTCTCAATGATGTAATGTTACAAACTGTATCATTGCAGGTTGTGCACTGTAATACTCAATTCTTCTCACTCATTTACGTAATGCTCGAATGTAAACTGTTACATTACAGGCGAACGCTCTCTGTGAAGGACCGCCCTTATAGTGAATTCGATAGCTTTTATTTAAATCCGTCTTACATTATAGTACGTATAGTGTAGAACTTATCGTCATAGACCCCACCAATAAACACTAACATCTCCTATTTTTTCCAACTTCATCAGATGCGTTTAGTTACCATGAATTGTAATTGTAACTATTAATTATTTTTATTTATAGTCTAACATTATTAAAGTGCCTACATTCCAGGTAAACGTTTAAGATATGTTTTTATTTGTACCTATTGTTTTGAATTTTACTAAATATAGTTTTGATGAACAGTCCGTATTTTATTTAAATTATCATTCCTATTAGATACAATCCTACTAATAATATAAATGCGAAAGTTTTTGATGGCGAAGGATGTATGTATATGCATAGGTACATGCTCAAAAACTTTTATCATCCTCATTTCATCAACTTCAAAAACATACATACGTATTTGAGGATGTCTGGATGTATGGATGTTTTTTATTCTTTCATGCAAGAACTACCGAATGGATTTTAATGAAACTTTACAATAATATTTATTTATTATTAAGCACACTTACAATACACATGTTAAAACAATTCCATACAATAAATAAAGAAAAAAAAAGAAACAGATATGCATATCAATTACAAGTGTACATAACATTCATAATATTATGGAATTATTATAGTAATTAATAAAAACTTCAAAATTAACAAGAATTAGAAACAGCGTAATGTACTTAAAAATAAAATAAAAATAATTCGATTTTAGTTGATTAATAGTAGTGTAAAATTTATTATTTGTATATTTAAATAACAGTTTTGGATAAATAATATTGCAATAGTTTGTGCTTAAATTTATTGAAAGGATCATGAAAAATATCTAATTCTGGTAAGGCCTTAGAAATAATATTATATTGCGAACATATACGGACGATGGGAGATTGAGAACCAATGTTAGTTTTGACACAAGGGATATATGGAAAGTATTACATTTATGAGATCTTTGGTAGCGATGGGGGATTGTTGCAAAAAAAACAATCGACTGAATCCAAAATTGTGCTATTGCGCATTCGATTGTCGATTTAGTAGTTCCTCACTATGATTATTCGAATAACAATCGACTAACTATTAACTGTACGCACGACGCACACTGCATGTGCGTGCGGTGAACTGCGGAGTCTTTTATTCTAGTCATACTTAGTTAGAAACTTACTTTTCTATCAATTCGTAGTTAGTAGGAAAGGATCGACTTATACTACCACAAACGAATGGATAGTCCCTCAATCGATGGATTGATTACTAGACAGACAAATAATCTATTAGCGCCAATCGCATAATAACTGCAGTCGTATAAGTAGTGGCGCACGGACTGTTGATTTGTAGCGCTGCGCAAGTCGCCGCACCATCTTTTGTAATTACTTATTTAGTAGTACGTATGAGTACAGTACAGTAAGTACAGTAATATAGGTGCGCTGTGCTACAAATTAGTAGTTAAACTTAACACTGAAACCATGTCAGTCATTAGCCGCCGCCTCACGCGGTTAGTAACAATCGATAACAGTCGAATAACATCGATTGTTATCGACTTTTATCGACTAAACTGAACAATCGACTAATTCGATTAGTTTTAGTAATAATTCCGCCCATTGCTAATCTTTGGTGTTTATAGGGAACTACTAAATTTATACGTTCAAGTAATTCATTGTTCTGAACTGCACCGTTCAAGATTTTATGCAGAAAACAAAGATCGAGCACTGAACGCCTGGATATTTAAGGATATCATTTTGAAAAACGAGATACGACTTTGGTACTTGCCTTGGGCTGTCTTTGGCAAATTCCGTTACAAAAAAATGCTAAATGCTTGGTGAAATTACGTTGTACTCTCTCAATGCGTTGTGAGTGAATGCTATAGAATAGATTCCAAACTACAGAAGTATATTCCAGATGGCTACGAACAAAAGCATTATATAATAATTTTAGTTGATGCAGAGAAAGCTCTAGTCCTTATTGAAAAACTCCAGTAGGATCCCATCAAAAGCCACACAGAAACCGATAAATATTTATTCGTTTCTATGTGGCTTTTGTCGCTTTTGATGGGATCCTATTGGACTTTTTAAACAGGGTGTTACGTTCTATAAATCCGAGAGCTTTAGCTGCTTTATTAATGTTTCTAGTGATGTCCTGAACGAATTTTAATTTGTCGTCCATGATTACACCCGAATCTATATAGCTTATACATCAAAAATAAAACGAAAAAAAGAAGAAAATAAAACTTTCACGTTAATAGATTTTTATAGTAACATCTTGTCTACGTTACTATGTGATTATCTTAGTTCTTATTATTTTTAGTCTGAGTCATGCCGGATACGCCCAATATTCCACTCCTGTCAAACGGTTTTAGACCAAAAGACCAAGATAACTGTTTTAAGCGTCAACTCATAGACTACGTTAAATTCACTTTATTTTTTATTTAATGTTTAGATCATAGATGGCGCTGTAATTTCGAATTGCAGGGTAGTCCGTAGTTACCAACCTTATATTACTTTTTAACCGACTACGGGGAAGCCCAAAGGAGAGTTATTTTTTGACATGAATATATGTACATATATCTATACTAATATTATAAAGAGGTAAAGTTTGTGAGGTGGTAGGGGGTAATCTCTGGATCTATGAACCGATTTAGATGAAAATTGGTAAGAAGATAGTTTACATTTTAGGATAGATAGGATACATTTTATCCTGGAAATCATCCCTTAAGGTGGTGAAAACGGGGATGAAAGTTTGTATTGATAAGCAAGCTAGGGACGAATCCGAGCGAAGCGAGGGTGAGTCGCTAGTTATTAATTATCAAAATGGTCGATTTCAGGCGTTAGTTGGTCTTGAAAAAAACGGCCAAACCTGTCGAGTGAGGTACCAAAATGAAGGTTTCCAAGAGGCGAATATAAAAATATATTTAATAACTAACTACTTTTAGCTTGACTTACAGCAATCGGAGACATAGATGTTCTATATTTTTCTTTTAGCCTTGGTACGTGCACATTTACTTACACTTGGTCACGCGTGTCCAAGTGCATTATACTATGTTCTTTCGTCAACTTATTTCCATCTCTTTAGTTTACTTTTTTGAAAGCTTTGTTCTAGTTAGTAGCTTGCAGGCATGCAGATCAGAAGACAAAAAAAAAGAATTATCAAAATCGGTTCATAAACGACGAAAAAATGCCCGAACAAACATAAAAAAATATATATATACGGTCGAATTGAGAATCTCCTCCTTTTTTTCGATGTCGGTTAAAAAGGTCATCCGATAGTCTCAGATCGGGTACATTAGGTTAATCAGCCATGAAATACGCAGAAGCAGTTCGGAATATAGAAGTCAAGTCACACTTGTCATAGCACATTAAGCTGTCGGTCTCTTATAGGTTGAATTTGATTGATTAAAGTGCACTTGTATCTGTGCACACATTATTATCTGTGCACACATTATTTTTCGCTACCTGCAGTAGTAACGAATATCGCTTATATTTAAACAGACTTTTATTATGAAGTGGAACGGAACAATTACAGATAAAGGTAATCCACACGAGAGGAGCCGCGGGCAAAAGCTGATTAAGCTAGTATGTTTTATAATATTTCATTTAATAAATGAAACAATTAAAATCATAAAGAATATTATATTACAACAAAACATAATATATTACACAATCCATCAAAAGAAAACGTTTCCAGTCATCTTTCAGCACCTTTGGTACCACCCAACTACACGCCAAATATCACAAAAAAAACGGAGCTTAAGCAAAAGCAAAGTAAAATGCAGAAATATTTCTAACAAAAGATACCTTTCAAAAAATATATCTAACTTAAACAATAAAATTATAAGAGACAATAATTGCAGTCTGCGTAAGTATGCGCAATGGAATTTGGAAATTAATGCTCATAATGAAGATCTTAAACAAAAATGAAAAAACCTTTTCGTGGTTGAAAATAATTGCATAGAATAAGAGTATCAAGTTTATTATAAATACATATAATTTTTATTTAATTACAACACGTAATAGTATTTTTCGAATATGTATATTTACAATGGATTTTTACCCTTTTTATTAATTACACATACATATTTGTTGAAATAAATAACATCCAAAGTAGCGTATACAATTTAAATTTTAAATACAATGTTGAAAATTGACAAATTCGATATATGCAAATGACTCGACATAAAATAATCGTTATTTAGGTAATTATGTGATATATCACAAATGTTTATTTAAACTGCATCGATCAGACACGTCAGGCAACGAGATCTCTAAACATTATGAATAGAAACAAACTGTATTATAACAACAATTAAAATATAAGGGCGAATTTCAGAATAAATTATAAATATCGAAGACCTTTGAATAGTTTGTTAACTCAACAACTACCAGATTCTTATAAGAATCAAAATAAGAGTGTTTATTCGGTTGTTTTAATTAAAACTAACACTTCTCTTTCGAATTGACGTTATTTTCTACTAAAATCCATGAATGTAACCAGGGCTCGGAACCGGTTTAAAAAAACCGGTAATGTGATGGTTAATTCATCGCCCGTTCTTACCCGGTTAATAAAAAAACGGTTTAATAAACCGAAATTATAATAGTTATACGTTATTCTTAGAGAAAGGTAACACCTAGGTTTTGATACCGAAATAAACTGGTTAATTCATTCATACTTCTACTAAACAATTCACCGTTAGCCAAGATTCGCCCAATGTTAACGCACAAATGCTTATTTTAACCGGTTATTTTCTACTATGGAACCTAAATTCGTCAAAAACCGTTTTTCAGGTGTCAACCAGTTAAAGAACGCAATTAAAACCTTAAACTGAAGTCTTTCGGTTTGGCGTCAAAGACCAAAAGCGATTAAAAAATTGAACGAGTTTCCGAGCCCTGAATGTAACAAAATTAACTAATTCAAGTGAGTACAATATATTACATTTACTTTAGTACTGCACACGCCTAGCATACGTCGCCATTGCACCCAAAAGGTACACAATAAATATATTCCTTTCCCAACTGATACATATCGACATAGAGCTGTTTTACATTTGTACAAATGGAAGAGTTATTTTTTTCATTCCTACTTTAACGTTATAATAAATAGAAATAGCAAAAAAATTGCTGCTCGAGTCGTTTATTAAAAACAATCATTGATATAAATATCACAACACTATACATTTAAACGTCTCCAATTTGGAACAACTCAAATTCTGATAAATATAGGAAACAATTTTTTTAAATCACACATAAAACACGACAGTTTTCAAACAGACTTTCTTATGACATTTTTATTCATAGGCTACATTAAAATACGTATTGGAAGAATACACATATTATTGATACGTATGTTTATGTATTATAGTATTATTGTTTATTACACAAATTCCTATAAATTTTAGCTGTTATTTTCAAAATAATATTATTTCTTATTAAAATTGAATAATAGAGAGCTTTTTGATACTTTAATAAATGCATAAAAAATTATAAATGTTAGACATTTAACAATAGACCAAGGTAGTACCAGTGCTTGAAACGTGTCATATCCAATGTGAGCTGTTAATGGGATGTCGATAGTTACGTACAAAATAAACTGCATAATTATAGTATTCAGCCCTTTTTACCATCCCACTGCTGGGCACAGGCCTCCCTTCAATACGAGGGGGATCGGGTCATAATCCACCACGCTGCCCAGTGTGGGTCGGCGGACGTGCAGGTTTCCTAACAATGTTTTCTTTCACCGTAAAACAAATTGTTGGAAAAGATTCGCATCATAAATATCAGTGCGAGACCCGGTATTTGAAGCCGCTTCATTCAGTTTCCCAAGCGAGCGTATGACCACTGGGCTACCTCTGCCTGTAGTACCAATGTTTGATACTGTCATGTCCAATGTGATCTATTAATGGGATGTCGAAAGTTACGTGGAAATGTTTAACATAATATAAGATTTTGTAAAACCATTTCCATTTTCCATTTTCCATTTTATATGAGTAGTTAAGTCATGACATAAGCTAACTTTTAATTCGTCGAAAAATGAACATCTTATTATAATTTTCATCAAAAAAACACAATTGGTCCTAATTTTAATTTGATTGGTTCATTTTTATTTATTAGTGCGACATAATTGTGAGTTATGTGTTTGGATTAATTTTGATACATCGACATCTGGTAAAGACTCATACATAGCAAAAACATTTGAGTCTAAGGCCGCGCGCACTTTGGATACGTTTTCGTCCAAATTTTACTCGTGCGAACACGTACGAACACGCACGAATAATCCCGACCATTCAAGTACTATGGGGGCGCACAGACTAAGTACGTGTCAATCGTTCAATTTAAAAGATCTAGATCAATACTGATCTGTTCAGAAAATGACCCGGTTCGTTCGACCCGTACAATCGATCGATGGATGACGTGATCGCTGCGCCGTGCGTAAGGCAGATCAATCTAGTGATCCAGTTCAATCAACCGGTCGACGATGCGTCGACGGTTCGCCATTCGACGGTTCACGGCTTAGTCTTAAAAGATAGACGCATTCAAATGTCAGTATGTGTCAATCGTTCAATTTAAAAGATCTAGAGATTTGAGTTGTGAATTGGATCGAATTAACTATATATATATATATATATATATATATATATATATATATATATATATATATATATATATATATATATATTGGAACGAAATAACTATCCGATCGTTCGCGAAGTGTTCGTGACCCGGGTCGTTCGATTCTGTCAATCGCGAACGACACATGCCTAGCACAGACTGACTGCGAGTTAGTCGTACGTATACGTATGTGTAGTTCCGACGTCAGAAAACTATCCGAACTTGATGGGATTTTAAAATACTTTCGTGCGTTGAAAATTAAAAACCGGCCAAACAGCCAACAGAAATATATCATCTGTGAAAATTTCAACTGTCTAATTAACACGGTTCAAGAGATACAGCCTGGTGACAGACGAACAGACAGATAGACAGACGGACGGACAGCGAAGTCTTAGTAATAGGGTCCCGTTTTACCCTTTGGCTACGGAACCCTAAAAATAGATGGAATTACCTATTTGACGGAGAAAAACGTATTGAATGTGCGCACTTAATTCGTACAACTACGATCGTACGTTTAAGTACGATTCAAATTCGTGTCCAAAGTGCGCGCGGCTTAAACAGTTACGTTTCTCTCGCAGAAGTAAAATAAGAACACATATTAATTATATAAATTTAAGTACTATTTCTATGTGAGTATAAATTATATTTGCAGAGAAAATCTCTGCAAATCTCTCAGCACATTTTTTTCAAAACAAAAACCACAGCAATTACAGCCTTATAAAGCCTCTAACAATAGGTACAGAACATAAATGTTTGTAATTACTTATATAATTAATTAAATACATTAATTTTCGACTAATTAAAAACTAGCAAACACATACATACATTTGGAAATTCGTAACATTGCCATCTCATACCGACGCAAGGACGCAGTCCGACATCGTATAGTACGAGTCAAATAAATTGAACCAAAAAGGTATTTTAAATTTTAAAATTACTGAAGAAACTAAAATAACCTACTCTTGATTTCAAAAATTACATATAAACTCACAAGTTAGAAATTACTACATATTTGAAAACAAAAACTTCTTTTAGTGTATAACAATATAAATAAAAAACATTTGTCTTTTTAAAATTATATGACGTGAACATATTTATTTTTCGAAATACTTACGTCACCAAAGAATTTGCCATATTACTAACAACTATACATACATACATACATTCATATTAACCCAAAAACGCGAATCCAAGTTACATGACGCGTCCTATACAACAGATACAAAATGAACCTTAGTGTAAATTAATTCATAATCCAATCAATTTATTCGCATAAATAAAGTTAGTTGTGTCTACGCGTTGATATCGTTGACGAAGAGCACGTCTCGGTCCTTGAGACCCACGTCGAGGAGGCTCGCGTCGCCGCGGGCTATGGTGCGTTTGGGGAAGTTGGTCGTGATCTCGAACTCCTCTGGCGCTTGTGGGTGACTGAATACGAAGTCATAGAGATCCTGTAATAAATAAAATCTTGAATTAACAATATTTATTGTCGCCATTTTTTTCAGAATGTTCCTCTTCACAGTTATACCCATCAACACTTCAGCCGCCATATCCCAACTGCTGTATAAAAATAATAGAGTTTTCAATTTTTTTTATGACTTAATTATAAAAATTTACATAAAATATAACAAAAATATGAAAGAATTAATAAAATATTTCAACAAATGAAAAAGTTTTGAAACTGTAAAGTTGCGCTTGCGAGAATAATTTCGTGACGTCACACGACCTGAACGACCGAAATTTAAACTAAAAATATCACTACCAATAAATAAAAAGACAAGCAGTAGTACGTAAAGGAACAACGCGAGAGCTCACATGCGACTTAGAAACAATAGAGGAATTAAGTAGGGGCGTAGCGTGCACTTATGCCCCCGGAGGTGGAAGTCAAATTCGCCGCCCTCTTCTTTGGGCAATTATATTAAGGCCAATAAAACGGGACCATTTCCGATTAATAACTCTGGCAAGCGATTTTTTTTTACTACAGGACAGGCTTGCGCTTGACGACAATCAACTCGGAAAGCACTGATGAGGTCTAGGTCTGAGCGCGCTTGCCTAGAAGACGCCTATTCACTCTTGCTTTAAAGGTACTCACAGGCGTTCCACACCTTGGCGGTTCGTTTTGAAAACGTTGAACTAAAGCGTTTCGTACGAGTAGGTTGGATATCTAACACGTAAGGATGCCAACTCTCACGACTTATCGCAGTTCTGTGGTAGAACAGTGAAGGAGGCACAAGGTTCAAAGTAATATTACTGTGACATATGGACGAATGGTTTTCGCCTTTAAGCTACAGAACCCTAATGAAGATTACCAAGGGGCAGCATTTCCAAGACTTGCATCATCCTAGATTTTGTCATCTACTGCATAAGCCTTTAGATGAAGTGTATAACTGTAGAGTGTAGTGTAGGAGGCGAGCAGACCTGAGTGGTGTGGTCGAGCAGGAAGCGGCGCGTGAGGCGCTCGCCGCCGGGCAGGCGGATGAGCAGCGCCACGGCGGCCGCGCCCGGCGCCGGCTCCACCGGCAGGTTGGCCGCCATCGCCGCGCGCGCCTCTATCACCTGCAAACCGAAATATATGTCAGACCTTTTACACATTGATCGAAAACTACTAGATATACTATTTAAAAGTTCTCTTAAAACTGTCACCGATTGTGTTTAGATAATTATTCTAGTTGAAATAAATATACAGCAATGTAAATTGATCTTTAAATGCAATGCCTAAAGTTGTTTTCACCAAATATTTTTTAGATAAATAGCGCGTTCAAAGGTTTAAATGAGCACCCATTCGGTGAGGATGTTTTTTTTTGTCGCTGATTGTGTATCTAGTACTTTTTTGATCGATGTTTTTACACACATATTAATTTTATTTTAAAGGCTTATTTAATATATAAACAAAACTAACCAAAAAATTACATACATACACATCTTTTTTAAACTGTTTCTTAATATTAGGTTACTATACTATTACTACTTTTATTTCAGCTATTGGAACTAGTATTAAATTAATATAAACATTTCTTGGAGGTGGGCGTGATTGCCTATAACACAGTTTTCAACTAACATAGTTTTTATCATGGAATCTATAATAAACCTATTCAGTTTTCTGTCTGTCCATCTGTTTGTCTGTCTGTCTTTCAAAACCTTTTTTCACAATGGAACGCGTAGAGGTTTCAAGTTGAAATTAATATCAAAATATAGTCTGGTCTGTAAGCCTTTGAAGCTGTGAAAAAAATCAAACTTAAGTTATCCCAATGAAAAGATACTGCCGTTTATTTTAACATTCGCAAGGGGATCAAAACCTAAAGGGTATTTCCCATTGATGTAATGAAAGCAATGGCTGATAGCAAAAGTAAAAGGATTAATCCAAAAACCGTAAATTTGTAGTTACATCACAATTTTGTTTGCGATTACAAATTTATTTCTATTTGTCATGTTACAGAACCTTCAATGTGCGAGTCAGACTAGCACTTGTCCGATGTTTCTTTTATGTATGACGGAGTATCTGTATTGTGATGGTAAATACATCATGCCAGTGTAGTTCCTCCAGCATCTGCTTGTGCAAGTAGTAGGACCTCATAATGTGCAACCATACATGCATTTGTGTAACCTTTACACGCGGTTGAAGTAAAACTTCTTTGGCACATATCGCAATTAAATTAAAACAAATCAATAATTAAATAAGGCAAATTACAATCATATATTTATAGAATATCTTATACGGAAAGAATATAATATTACATATTTTTCAGACAATAACAATGGTTATCATGGCAATGTAGTCTATCTCATTCTCTCGCCGGCTTAATCTATACTAATATTATAAATGTGAAAGTTTGTGAGTATGGATGTTTGTTACTCTTCACGCTAGAACTGCTGAACGGATTTGGATAAAATTTGGCACAGAGATAGATTATAGTATGGAATAACACATAAATATATTTTTCCGGGATAAAAAGGCTACTTTTTTAAAAATATACAGTTCCCGATGTCTATATATTTATGTTTTTATCCCTTTTTAGTGTCGCATTTTCGTTTCATCGAGTTTCTAATTACAATGATTCTAAAGAAGTTTCACTTCAAAAAAATGCGTACATCCTGGCGGTGTTGTTCCTCCATCATTTGCCTGTGCAGGTGGTCGCGCTGCAGCTGGTCGCGCGCGGCGCGGTCGGCCGCCCGCCGCCGCTCCTTCTCCTGGTCAGCCGCCAGCGACTCTGCGTACGCCTCGTCCTGCGCCGCGCGGAGCCGCGCTGTCACTTCGCGCTCCACCCTGTTTGTATATCGTTTTATATAAATTTATCAATGGTATTTTATAATTTAATTGGACTACTATTATTATTGCGAATATTTGTATGTGTGTATGTTACTCCTCCACCAGAATATATCAAAAATTGACGTGGAAACTGCACTTAGCTAAACTAAATTAAATAAATTGCCATAAGGCAATGGCAATTAGCGGCTACATGTTGGGTAACAACAGGGGTATAAATTCCGCTGTAGTATAAACTACGCTTTGGATATAATGTAGTACACAGGAGTAACACATAGGCTGTACTGTAAAGCAACTAGGGACCCTAGGTGCTTAACAGTACCCTATGTGTTACCTCCCATCCGACTAGGGATTCTGGACCTACTCCACCCAACCCCAACGTGATCTACTCCTCAACGTGCGTTCACCTTGTCGTAGTGGGGGGGGGGGGGGGGGGGGGGGGCGGCTTATTAGCATCCGGCAGTTCAGCCAGGCGCGAAGCCAAGAGACGCACTAGGAGGCGGCCCACTTCGGTGGGCGGTGTACCATGTTGCTCCAGATACTTTTCTGATTGCAAAGTGGTCTATAGAAGCAACCCCATGGTTGCCATGGTTTGCTTTCGCAGATCTGCCGTCGGTGCGTCGTGATTGAGTGCGTAAACGATCCTGCGACGCCATATTAAGACGGAAGTCCCACATAACCACCTGTATTCATTTGTCTACACGTGGTATGCGTAAATACATTTCCCAACAAAAAAAAAAGGGCTCCTGGTCCTAAGCAAAGCGCGGGTAAATTACTAGCGTATAATTATGTGATCCTTTCTCCTACAACATTACATAATAAATAATCAATCTTATCACCAGTCATTATATAAACAAAAATAAAAAGAAAATTATTTTTATATTTATAATAGCAGCTAGCGAATCATAAATAACTGATTAATAATAATGCAAGAAACTGCATAACAATGAAAGAGAAATTAATATTCTAATAAATAACAAAATTATTTTAAGAAGTTAAATATTTAGGAATAAGACATAAATAAACTATACTTTGTCTGCTTGTAATTTATTTTGTACTTGTATTCAACCCTTTTTAACGTCCCACTGCTGGGCACGGGCCTCCCTTCTATACGAGGGGAATCAGGCCATAATCCACCACGCTGGCCAAGTGCGGATTGGCGGACTTCACATATCTTTCGAAAACTTGCTAGGTTCTCTCAGACATGCAGGTTTCCTCACGATGTTTTCCTTCACCGTAAGGCAAGTGGTAATCATGTTAGAAAATGATTCGCACATGAAAATATCAGAGGTGCGAGACCCGGGATTTGAACCCGCTTCACTCGGTTATTCAAGCGAACGCGTTACCACTGGGCTACCACTGCCTCTTGTATTTAATACAAAGTAAATTCGATCCAATTCTCATACAAATTCTGTGAAAAGTATCATATTTCAAACAGAGTGACATAAGACATAAAATATCGGTGTAATACAAGTACTCACTACGCGCAATAAATAAACTCTGTAACTTTTTACCGCAATTTCTCAGACTCATAAAACAATTACAACTTATTTTTGCTGAATCAACTGGAAGTATTCTTAGTAGCTAAAGGGCGAAGCTTAAGAGGTTCACGTTTGCAAATCATCAACTAGATATTAATTAGATATTTTCTAACAATTGTTATTCAAATTAACATTATTTGTTAATATCAAAAACTTTCGGTTCACTACACATTGAAATAATGATTATTTTACAGAGAAAAAAACATATACATATTTGAACAGTATTCACCTGTCTGCCCTCGCAGCAGCCAAATGTGGCTCATTCTCTGTCACAACTGCTCGCAGTCTCTGCACCAACTGTTGTGGGGCACACGAGCCTTCACTCTTAGCTACCACCGTCATGCGGTGATCGCGTACACAGACTACACACAATAGAGGGTATCTTCGTCCATTCACTGATTGAGCTACCCGCCAACCCTCTGATGTCTCAATGGAACAGCCCCAGAATAGGGCATGTGTATTTATGAATTGTATTACTTCTGGATCTGATAATGTTGTCCTAGAACAATTTTAAACAAAAAAAAAATTATTTATATTTAAGATAATCCCATTTTATCTCATCCCATTACTCCTACTAATATTAAAACGCGAAAATTTGTGAGAATGTATGGATGTCTGGATGTATAGATGTATGGATGTTCGTTACTCTTTCACGCAAAAACTACTGAATGGATTTTAATTAAAGTTTACAATAATTTAAGCTCATACATCAGAATAATACAAAGGCACTTTTTATCCCTTTTTATAGCTAGTAATATTATAAATGCGAAAGTTTGAATGGATGTTTGTCACTCAATCGCGCCAGAACAACTGAAAGGATCTCGACGAAAGTTTACACAGCGATAGATTCTAGTTTGGAATAGCACATAGGTTACTTTTTATCCCGGAAAAATTTACGATTCTCGTGGGATAGATATGTTTTTGATTTTCACTAGGGACGGACCCGAGTGAAGGCGCTGAGGCTGACGAAGAGTGTGAGTCGATTGTTAAATAATACATATTTAGTACTAATGACACCCCATACTTTTTTAAGGATAAAAAATAACCTATTTACATAAACCTTTATTTCACAATAAGTTTTGTAAAATCGATTCTATTAGACAGACAGACAGATAGACAAACAATTATTTTAAATAAGTTT
Source organism: Argynnis bischoffii washingtonia (assembly GCA_033884665.1). Taxonomy (NCBI): domain Eukaryota; kingdom Metazoa; phylum Arthropoda; class Insecta; order Lepidoptera; family Nymphalidae; genus Argynnis; species Argynnis bischoffii. The sequence continues at coordinate 7,276,580 of CM066624.1, read as the reverse complement.
AGAATTTTAATAAAATTAATAATGGTAACAGTAACAGTTACATTTGGTGGCTAGTATGTATTACTGCCATTTTTCTATCAAGAATTTTCAGTAGTGCCTGATCATATCTATAAATTGCAGTACCACAGGACTTTTAAAGTTAAAAGAAAATATACTTGTATTCATGCCTAAACTTGTGCACTGTTATACTTCCTATGTTGATGTCTATCAGCGAAGAAACCATTATTAATAACTACTAGTAAACCTAGACATTTAATAGAAGAGAGACTCCCGTGGTCATGTTGTCTCTTCCCTGACCATGTTTGCTGTAAAGCAATCGAAACATCAGGAACCAAAAATCCGCGAAAAAATCCGAAAAGATAAGTTTTATTTAAATGTCTAATATTCATGTAAATCTAAGAAAGTATTAGATTTTAATGTATTTATTTATTTTGTAATCAGATCAAAATAGAATATACAAAGGTTTGCTGCAGGATTAGGAAGAAAGTTCATACAAAAAAAATATTTTATAATGTAACTGTATGTGAATTTAATAACAATTTGACAATAATTTATCTGTTTTACTGACTCAATTAAAATTTTTGATTTTATTTAGCGATCACAGATAGACAATGCAATTTATTTCTAATATTTTTTTATATTAATCAATAAAAACATAATATATTTAATGTATATGTTGGAATAAATCAAAATATTTTTCCAAAAGGGACACTGAATTCTTGGATCATTTCAAAATTCAATATCTCAAAAATGGTCAATTTGCCAATATACATTTTTTTTGCTCTGCAAGTAATCAATTACTAAGATGTAAATAACTATGAACAACTCCGTATTTCTATGGTCCTTATAATAAGTTGTAGAAGTGATACGTTTTATTCCAGAATAAACTGAAGCAATCAAGGAATATAGATAAAGCAAATTTTCTTTTCTAAGAAAATAACTATAAACATTTCAAATTTTACGTTAATAACAATGTCATAAAAAATTCAAACTTAAGATAAAAAAGTAAGAACATACCTGCAAAAGTTTTGTGTTTCAGTGGCTGATTCTGAATGAAGGTACACAATGAGGAATCTTAGTTCATTTTTAGCATCATTAAGAGCTTGAGCATAAGTGCCCTGGTAGAATACTGGGTGTGGATTATATCGGGAAGTGTAACTGTTGATGAAGCTCATTACATCCCCAAGTGGATCTGTCACAACTAAAAATAGAGAAATGAACATTTAACATAAATTAAAATAATCTAATTAAAAAATTGAATAAAAAAATTATTAGCTAAAGACAATAATATACAAATAATACCTACTGAAATTATTATACACATTATACATAAGATTATAAAAATCGCGATATACTAATACTTACGTCTTCTCTCGTCATTTCTCATAAAACTTAATAATAAGTTTAAAACAGAAGATATTGTACTATAACAAACTGACACAACTAAGTTTACAACATAACGTAAAAGCCCTCGCATGCCTCCAGGGCCTTCTGGGGCATCGTCTGTGAATACTTGTTGAGCTATATGATCATGTACTACTGGAGGTGCTCGCGCTTCTGTTGCAAATACGGAAGGTCGTCCTTCCCTAATATTTAGTTGTTCTTGTATAGCAACCTAGAACGAATTAAATATTTAAGAATATTAACAAACTAAACACACACATTTGTTGAGTATGTTGCATTTTTGAAAATTAAGTACTGTTTTATATATAAAACTAACTGTGTTGACCTATAAACGAGCTGTTTATTCGCACTCATAAAAACGGTTAAAATTACCTCTAAATCCCATTGATGTCTTTGTAAAACATCTCTGCATATCGACATATCCTCAATGCCTGTTAAATCTTGAAATTGAAGTATTTTATCAGTTTGTTCTTGGGTCAAGCCCATTGCATTGTCTTCTAGATCCATTGCTTTAATTTATTATAAGAAAAAAGCAATAGAATCAGTTACTAATAAATAGTATATACGTAAATCTACATAAATGTGCTTATGAACAAAAAATAACACAAAAAGAATAATTAGGAAATAGTAAGTTAAAAATGTTTTCGACAATAAAATGCCTACACATTATCTGGTTATCCGAAGTTGACATGTCATTCATGTCTTGTCGTTTGTATATAATTTATACAGTAGCAACACTGAGTGTGATTAAAGAAAAGAACAAAATGTAGTAGAATATATTTGATATATTTAAAATACAAAATATTGTCATATTTACCTATTAAATATTCATATCTTAAAGCGTTGTCGGCTGGCACTGTCTTCGAAAATATCTGATTAAGTATATATTATAGTAAATGAAAGTTCAGTTATTTTTAATTTTTAAATCGGTTATATTTTTTTTTAATTTAACTTCTTTATTTCGTATTTTTTTGTTTTACGTAAAAACTGAGCTAGTTTTAGTACTCGTTTTAGTCCACGTTATAAAAACTACTAAACTGATTTTGATGAAATCTTTACTATTTCCTAATTTGAAATAAATGTAAGCAAATAAAAAAGATTACTAGTTTCGGAGAAATGCGTGGACAAATATACATACATACATATAAAGAAGTTTACATACATACAAACATGCACCTTTAAAATTTTGTATATTTGTTCGGAAGCCCTAACAGATTTATTATATGTGAATATTTTGTAACTTTCCAATAATCTATACAGGTAAATAAAATTGGAGTGTCTGTTTATAATATTATTTTAATATTACAGTTTTTTACTAAATGCATATGGATGTACACACGGTACATATACCAAAACAACATTTTTTACAATTTTTGTCTGTCTGTCTGTTTGTTCCGGCTAATCTCCGAAACGGCTGGACCAATTTTGACGGGACTTTCACTGGCAGATAGCTGCTGTTATAAGGAGTAACTTAGGCTACTTTTATTTTAGAAAAATAATCAGGGTTCCGCGAAAAAAAAATTAAAACCCATGAAATTGTGAACAAAATCCGCGTACGGCGTACGCATCCAAGTAAAGCGAGGGTAAATCGCTATATAATTTAAATGAATATCTTAGAAGTAGCAAGCTACTATTTATGTATAAACATAGCTAATCGTGAAAATGTAGGCCTACGGACGAACGCGAGCGAAGCGAGCGTGAGTCGCTAGTGTTATATATATTTCCTCTTTTTTTTGAAGTCGATTCGAAAATCACGTAATCTCTGAAACTGTTAGTTTCTTAATATCATTGTACGCAAAACACACATTTTAAATAAGAAATTGCTGATGAATTTAATATCATGAAAATTGAAATAATTTTACACAGTTTTCCATAATTCAAAATACCTAATTCTTAAAATTATAAAGTCTAAGAATATTAAAATAAATTCATTTATTTGTGTTCACGTTAAGATACCTACTAGATATCTGTAACAAAAGTAAAAAATATCGATCTAAAAGTAAACAAACAATAGTGTAAAATATAAATACTTTATTCATGTTATTTTTTTTTCTTTTGATTTTCTTTCGTATCAGGTACTGGTTCGGATGGCGCAAGAGGTTGAGATATTTCTTCTTCCGCTGTTAGTACAGGAGGCACAGAAGGATCGTCGTTGGGGTCCTCATATAAATATTCAGCCTAGCAAATTATATTGTTTTTATTTCAAATGCTCATAACTCATTAAATGATATCTTAATACTAGTAAGTTAAAAATAACTAAGGTATGGTTAAAATTATTCTTTTGAGAGCTACAATGCCATAGACAGACATAGTTAAACTTATAACATTCTTTGTACTTCGTTGTGGGTTTAAGAATAGTATTGTTATTTCATTATTCTTACCTTTAACTGATATAATTCAGGTGCAACACTAAATAAGCTTTCTACAAAATCTTCATAGAAAACATTACCATCTCCTTTTACATTTGCATCACGTAATAGCTCTCGGGTCTCCCGTTCATCAAAAACATCTGCATAAGTTGTAACTATTACTTTTACGTTATCTATATCTAAGAAACTTCGTTTTTCCGTGTCGAAAACCTATGCCAAATTTGTTTAAAAAAAAAAATTAATATATTCCCAAAATGAATCTTAAATATATTGAAATAACTGAGTAATAATCAATACTTAAAAACATAATAAAAATAAACTAAAAACGCATACCTTAAAGGCTAACTTAATTTCATGTTTAATATCAGCTTCAATTACCCATTTGTCTAGCATGTATATATATTGTTCCTTTGTTAGCATTCTAGTTATTCCTGCCTTTAATTTTTCTACTTCCGTCATTATTTCAGCGTAACTAGGGTAGTGAAAATTTCTTCTGTGATATCTAAGGTAAACAGAAAACATATTATATAGGTTGTTAGCAATTAAGAGTATCGTATTTCATTGTCCTCCCATGGACCCTCTATGTATAAAAAAATATCAATACATTATAATATTTTACTCTATTAAAGATACTATATATTACTTTATTAAAGATTATCTAGTAAGTCTTACTATATATGATTGTATCGTAAAGGAAAATAATGGTAACTACTTAACTTTTTTAATTCTAAAAATTCTATTATCTTTTCTATAGTGATTGCATTAATAGGTTCTTCTTCATTAATAATTAAGAGAGGTTTTGAATTATTATCAAACCATTCAGTAATTTCTGTTATTTGCTCCTCAGTTAATCGTAGTGAAACATTTCGCAAAGGATTTAAAAAATCAAAATCACTCATTGTTATATTTTTGTTAACATATAAACATTAAAATTTTGAAATTCAAATTAGTAAAAACAGTTACAGTTGACATATTAAATTTATTTTGACGTAAATACATAGAGATCCTTTTAAACGTATAATGTAAAATTGTAAAGTGTATAATGTGTATACTTCTTTGTAATCCTTTTGAACGCATAATGTAAAGTGTGTATACTTCTTTGTAAGAGATGTAGCGTAGCAATTTATCTATATTTTTATGCATTTATTTTCCTCACCATATTCTAGCTAGCTATTCGATTAGGTTAAGGTGGAGGTCAGGATGAAGCTAAAGATAACAGCATGTTTTTGAAAGTAATCATGGCTTTGAACATTTTCATACTGTCAAATTTTCATCAAATAGATTTTTAGAACAATTCCAAACTAAAAAGTAATCATAAACTAAATTGGCGAATGTTTAAAGCCATTTTATACCGCATGAATACCGAAATAATGAACACTCGTTCATAATAATATATATTTTCATCGTATATTAAAAAAAATAAAGTAAAAAGGGAAAAGCGGTGTTTGTATATGAGTGAGGATGTATAAATATATTTATAAATAATATACTCTATTTTAAAAGTTTCTTTAGTTAAGAATATAGAGAGCTGAATTTTTATCAAGACCGTGCTCACTTAAAATATACCTGTTAAAGTAATTTCCATTTATGGCTTGTGAATAAAAATTAATGTCAGTGTTTGGTTGGTGTCATTTGTGGTTGTCACTTGTCAGTTTAAACTAAAAAAAATATTGTGTTGAATTTTGATTTTCAAGTATGGGGTACATACAGAAACGTACAAATAAAAATGTATAATAAGTATCCATTGAAGATATAAATCTTTATTTTTCCATACATTACACGAATTTAAGTAAAATATATTATTTAAGACTTTTGCAGTTATTAATTTTATACAATGTTTGAATCGGATGACTATGACCAGGTAAGAAAATTTAAAATTTATTATGATTTACATTACAGAAATACTTAGTACGAAAAATTATTCTAATGATGAGTGAAATTATTGTAATGAATTTAACGCAAGGCAAAAGAATTTGATATATATACATATATATTATTAACGATTTGTAATTTGTTTAGATTTTATCTCAAATTGATTTTCCCGAAATAAACAATCCTGAATGTAAGGAAAGTAATATAAGGAAAGAAGAATTACCTGCAAAACCTTTATTATCCAAAACATCACAAACTAATAGCATTGTTCCATTTGATGCTAAAACTTGTGTTGATTCTAATGAAAATATCTCTTGTACTAAAAACCATATAGTACAAAATGAGGATATTACTTCAGCAAAGCATTCAAAGAGAAAAATTATAAATTCATACTTTGACCACAAAAGCAAGAGAAAGTTTCCTGGCCCGGCTGGGTTACTAACAGGTTCGTTTGAACAAAACCAAGATGAAACCATTTGTCAGATGGAGTTACTAACTCAGGTATTATTATTATATTGTTTTCATATCTGTTTTAGTCAATTTTATTTCTTAAAATATTTAGTGACTAATTTAACGTTTTTTAGGATATGGATTTCACGCAAAATTATTTACATGGTGATATATTTGATACACCATTATGGAAGCGGTTAACTAAAGATGCACAAAGTTTAGGACAAATTAATTCTATAAATGCCATCAAACATCAGGCTCTAGCTGGTAATTTGCAGAGGAAAAAAGCTCAAATAGTTGCAGCATTTGTTGAATCAGTAGATAGATCTGTTATAGATCCATTAATAACTGTAAGAGATACTACAGGTAAGGAATATAGGATTGTTAAGTTTAAATTATTAACTTGATATAATTTTAAATAAAACATTTAAAAACACTATAATTCAACATTTTCTAATCATTTAGTGTTACATAATGTAAGTTTATTTCAATTTTAGGAAATATAAAATGCACACTCCATAGAGATGCATGGAACACATTTTCAAATTACATTATGTCCGAATATTGTGCTCTACTTTTATGGAAACCTACAGTGTTGACTACTGGAAGTGCCTTCAAAAAGCATTATTTGAATATAACATTGAGTAACATTACAGCAATCTATACTTCAACTGTAATAAATGATGAACAAGTGTTACCCAGCGGTTATAGCAAATTCAATGAAGAAGAATATAGCATCATTAGGATAGATAGAACAGGTAGGTGCAACTTTTAAATGTTATTAAAAACTTTTTAAGGCAGTAAATTATTTATTACTCGTGACTCACTTCGTCGTTGATCCCTAGTCACGTTTTAACAATTAATATAGATTCCTCAGAGATGAGATATTTTCCTGCAGTAAGAAGTATCTTATGGATAACCTAGCTATCATCATACCAAATTTCATCAAAATGTGTCCAGTGGTTTTCTCGTGATGCATTCCCACACAGACAGACTAAAATTCTAAAAACTATAGATTCAGCCTCTGTCTTGATAATAATGATTATTCAATAAGATTTTCCAAAAAATATTTAATGTACATTTAACTCTGAATTTTATTACATGTTAGATTTTATTTCATAGATAATTCTATAATCAGCAAGAAACTACATTATTTAATAACTATACCAAATTTATTGTTTCAGAAAATTGTCTTCCTGATGAAACATTTCAAGAAAATTTTAATTTAGATGATCTGGACAATATATTTTCAAATGATATGTTTTAGATTTTGTATTATATTTTGTTTTAGATTTTGTATACAGAGGATGTGATTTTAATTTTTAGTTTTTTGTGCTTTTTTATCCAATTGTCTTGTGTATTTTTCAAAATAGAAACTGTTTCCATCCATAATTTGTATATGTATAATATTAATTTTATATGAGTGTGATACTTGTGAATAAAAATGTACGTATAAATTATTATATAACTAGATAATTTCTGTATATAAATATATGTACACATAAAAATAAAAACGCATTTTACATGGATGCCAATACTTTATTTAGTTTTAATCTTTATATGTTTGGTTACAATATGTTTTGACAGTGTTGCAGCATGCAAATATGTACTAGGACACATTTTACACTTAAAAATTTCCTCGGTTTTTTTATTTCCTCTCTCTTCACTATCAGTTACATTATCTTGATTATAATGGGTTTTAATATGTTTTTGGCAATTACTTAACTTTGTAAACATGGACTGAAACAAAAATTTAACAATAAGATACATAAAGATACTAGCGACTGGTCCTCGCTTCGGGTTCGTCCCTAAACAAACCTATCCCATGGGAACCGTACAATTTTCCAGGATGATATATAAGAGCTTATAGCCTTCATCAATAAACGGGCTATCTAATGCAAAAATATTTTTTTATCCTATTAGTAGTTTCTGAGATTAGCGCATTCAAACAAACAAACAACTCTGCCTCTTTATAATAATAATATAGATAATAAGTGTTCCTAAATATTAAAAAAAAAATGTTCCTTTTAGAACTATTTTTACCTATAATAGAAATAGACTTCTTATTAATAATACTCACATGACATTGATTACACATGTATTGTTTATCTTTAACAGTGTGTACTACACTATAGCTATTACTTGTATTATCTGCATCAATTGTTAAAAGATCATCTATTTCCATACATTCAGTCTGAAAAGGCAAATTCAATTATTATAACACATCCAAAGTTGAAAAATGACTTCATACAATTTTAATTCTTTAAAGACTAACTCCTTTAAACAGTTCTATATAAAAAAAAATATATTTGTCAGGTAGATGCAAAGCTTTCCTGTGGAAATCATAAAAATAACTAATTATGAGAATATAAAAAAAATTATAGGGCAGTGGTAACGCGCTCGCTTGGGAAACTGAATGAAGCGGGTTCAAATCCCAGGTCTCGCACCTCTGATATTTTTATGTGCGAATCATTTCTAACATGATTACCACTTGCCTTACGGTGAAGGAAAACATCGTGAGGAAACCTGCATGTCTGAGAAAACATAGCAAGTTTTCGAAAGACATGTGAAGTCTCCCAACCCGCACTTTGCCAGCATGGTGGACTATGGCCTGATTCCCCCTAGCATTGAAGGGAGGCCCGTGCCCAGCAGTGGGACGTTAAAAAGTGCTGAATACATATACAAAAAAATTTATGATATAACCTCTTGATGTAATTTAAGGCCTTCCTCCGTTTTGTAGACGGCCGCGCAGGCGCTACACGCAAAAGCCATCTTTTGTTTATTCCTTGCTTTGTTGGCTAAAGAATTCAATGGAATACCTGAAGAATTCATAGAAAAACTTTAATAAATGATTTACTTTGACAATAAGCGGATTTTATGAATTAAAACATAAAACAAAAATATTAAGAAAAACAGTTCTAAGATCTAGTTCAGCGGTTCCTAAATATTGGTCCGCGGAACCCTAGGGTTCCGTCTAAGGGTCACAGAGGTTTCGAGTTTCGCTCTAAAGTTAAATAGAGCGTTGTTAGACATGAAGCCTAATTTTAGTGCTATTATAAATAAAAATAAATATGTGAAAACATTTCATTCATCACATTAAATAGCTTCTATTTTTGGTAGTATAATAAGTATTAATATTTTTCATTTATGATTTGTTTGTTCAAGTCAAAGAAGAAAGTATTCAAATTACAACACAATCAATTTAGTTATTATCAAAATAAAGATCCGTTAAAAAAATTATGATCAATTAGGGTTCCGGGGCCAAAAAAATTGGGAACCGCTGATCTAGTGTATATTATTTTACTCACGTCGCTTGTTTAGCGTAATCGAAATTCTAGTGATGCCATCAATTCCTTTCATTTCACGAATGTGTATGTGTAAGTAGTTGTCTTCATCGACTTTTCTACCACCTAGAAAGATTATTCATTTATTTACGTTGTTATTACGGTTTTTTGTTCCTTTACATCTTTTACACCTACTCAAAGGTTTAATTTTCGAAAATAATTTTCCTGGAGATATTTCCAGGAAATAAATGGAAGATTGCCTAAAAACCTATTCCTAGATATATCGCTAAGTTTTTAAATGTTATATGTTTAAAAAAAAATCTACATATTACAGTATTAGGGTAATTATCAGGACGTCGCGATGTGAATATTACTCCGCAGCGTCCAAACAAGGCTGGTAAGGTTCCATGGAGTTTTAGTGGGTATACTGGCTTTTCTAGCCGATGAGTCTCCTCTTAACCACCTATACAGGGTGGTCCATTTATAATGGTCCAACGCTTTTTTGGAGGTAGAGGACAACCTAGCGATCCATTTAAAACAAACATTAGTTCCGCGAAAATCAATAAACTATTGATTAAAAAAAAAAAAAGTAGTAAAAAAAAAAAGTTTCGTAAAAAGTTTCTTTTCATTTCCACCTGGATTTTTTTACGTCGCTGTCGTCTATGCATAATGAACTGTGGAAGACAATTTGAACATTTAACACAAAATGTAATCAGTTGTAATTTTTAATAAATATCTTATTCTTACTGTTTGTTTTTATTTCAGTATTCATTACATTTAAACTACTACTTAAATAATTCTGTAGCCCCGCTGAGGTTGGCATAACCCATTTACGCACGTCAAACAGATTAAAAATAACAAAGCAGTGCTTGCGCTCTCTTTCACATCACAATAAAACCACAAGACAGGTCTTCATACAACGGTGTTTTAACCAAATACATTTTAAGTTCAATTTCTTTTTCTATGGTACTAAGGTACGGAGCCCTTAGTGCGCAAGTCCTACTCGCACTCGACTGGTTTTAAGAGGAACTCAGGTTGTTATTAAGTTATCTTCTAAATAAAACATTTTAAATTTTGTGTTTAAAAAAACAACCTAGTTTATTTTAATGCGAATTTCTGAAGATGTTAGTGGTTACATCACCATTTTTTGCCTAGACTATCACTACATCCTAAGGTAGTTTTAAAAGTCGTAAGCAAATTTCTAGTTGTAACAATTTTACGACAGTGATTTTTCAAAGGGATTTTGTTTTTGCCACAAAAATAAATAAATCAACAACAATTTTAAAACAATAGAAAATGCTAAGAAAAAAACATACAAATCTTACATTGTATGCTTTTTACATGACTTCTCTACACACATGCCAAATTTCATGCGATTTAGTAGAATGGTATTTAAATAAAATTGATTTGTATGATTGGAGTAGACAATTCTCCAAAAAAAAGAAAAGAAATCATAACTTCTAAACTATTGATTTTCGCGGAACTAATGTTTGTTTTAAATGGATCGTTAGGGTGTCCTCTACCTCCAAAAAATCGTTGGACCATTATAAACGGACCACCCTGTATATATTTAGATAGTACGTTTGAATGCATTTACTAACGTTTAAATTTTAAATAAGTTACTAGAGGCATATTGACCTTGAACATTTCTAAGTGATCGTCGCAATAAATCTGGTATGTACACAAAATTCAACTTATTATCGTTTCTAATGACACGGCCCGTCACTAACGTCGGCACCGTCTCTGTATACAATTCGTTTGTTTTGTGTTCTTCTATCACCACCTAAAATCAATTAAAAGTTATGTAGTAAATTATGGAGTGAAGTGTAATCTATACTAATATTATACAGAGGCAGCATTTGTTTGTTTGTTTGAACGCACTAATCTTAGGAACTACTAATCCGATTTGAAAAAATCTTTTTCCATTAAATAGCCTGTTTATTGAGGAAGGCTATAGGCTATAATAATCATGCTACTACCCAAGGGAGCGGAACAGTAATCATAAATATCAACAAATCGGGCAGACTTCCACACATTATTGTAAACGAAAGGGAAAGAAGTTTGTTTTTTGTACAGTACATTTTGTGATAGGCCTCTTAAGGAGTGGGAGTAGCCATTTTCATAGCTTTTTTTTGCATTAAGATCGTTAAAGGTATACATCATAGGTTAATATTATTCCCTTCTTTTACATATACTAGTATTACATTATATATTATAATAAAATACCTTAGTAACAAGCAATCTTCTTTCCAGAATAGTAGGTTTAAAAGCCGGAACCCTTAAAAGTTGTTCTACGACAATTTCAGCGGCAGTCACATCCTTCTTGGAACATCTATCAGCATTACCCCACAGATTTTCTTGTAACAAATTATCAAACTTAGCATCATCCAGACCTGTATCATCTAAAATAAACAAAAGAATATTTTTTAATTAAAGATCAAATTATACCTTGCCATATGCTAAAATATGCATAAGAAATCCAAAATATGCGACATTAAACAAAATAAATTTTAAATACCCTCCTATATATTATTACCTTTTTTTTAATGGGGTGTAAATAAAATATTTTATGGAATAGAGAATTTAAGTGTGTAAGTGGTTCCTGTGAGATATTAATATACAATATACATACTTTGCAGGTGTTCTACAGAATCCTCATCGGGAACTCTCTGTAACTTGTCACCCACAGCTTTGTTAGTGAGTGCACTTCTAAGGTTTTGTTTCTCTGTTTTCACACTTGCTACTAACTTTTTCCCATGCACTGTTCTGCCTAACACTATTTCTGGTGGAATGTCTGGAAATATTTAAAAATAAATCCTATATAAATACACCATTATAGTAATCCCTTAGTTTCGTGGCTGGAAGAAAACTAGTGATTATTTTCAAAACATAAGCCTTTACAGTGATACCTACTATAATTTGGATTAATCATTGACCTAAGTTTAATAAAGACCATTGCTCTTGGTGACACATTAATGTCTCCCCCTAATACTGAAACTTGTTCTTGGATTGTCGCTTCAGTCACAAATGACGCCTGTGAGCCCAGATCTAACAACACACGAATTATGAAATGTTTTCCTGTTTTTGGCAAGGCCTTGATACATATAAATATCATTAAACTTGTATATCTTTGACTATTTGATGACATGTTTGGCTCAGTTTGTAATGACACTACTTGCTGTGCTAGCGGTCGCGGGTTTGAGTCCCGCTGGAGGCATTCATTTGTGTAACGAGCACGAATGTTTGTACTCCAATCGTGGGTATTTATATCTGTTATATGTATGTATTTAAAGTTATGTAGTATGTGTAGTGTATCAACTATCCGGTATCCATAACACAAGCCTCATAGCTTACCATGGAACTAGATGGTGCTGTGTGTTAATGTCCCAACATATTTATTTAACATATTTATCTTAATGTGATGGTCAATAAAATAGAATTAATTATATTACATTATGCTTACCTTTAAATGAAAATTTAGTTTTTATCCTAAGAGCCTCGCCTTCTCTCCTATATGATGTGTCTCTAACAGAGTTCAGCTTCACGTAATCATGCGGGAAATGTTTCGATGACAGGTGACCGTTATCATTGTCACTATCTTCTAAAAATTTACATTAATAAATAGTATACATCAAGGTAATGCAACATATTATACTTATAGAAAATTACTATATATATTTTTCAAATATTGCGGTTTTCCCACGGAATAGCTGTTGTTGTAGTTATGAATATAAATATAATATGATTATATTTTATGTTGTGTAAACAATATGTCTAACATATGGATGTGAGACAGGGTCCCTGACAAAGATTCATAGGGAGAAGCTAGAAAAATGTCAGCGAGCAATGGAGCGCAGTTATGCTGGGTACAAAGCGAATAGACAAAATAAGAAACGAGACCATCAGGTCAAAAACCCAAGTAACCAATATAACGTTGCGTATCGACCAATTAAAATGGAGATGGACGGGTCACTTATTGAGATCCAGCACACCTAAATGGAGCAAAAAAGTGACGCACTGGCATCCCAGAGCGAAAAAGAGGTCGACAAAAAAGAAGGTGGGAGGACGACTTGCGTGATATACTGGGACCATTCTGGACAAGAGTGGCTCTGGATAGATCCCAATGGCGAAAGTTGGAGGAGGCCTTTGCCAATAGGCACACAGAGATCAGAGACATCATCTAGATATAAAGCTTACAAAACTATTTATAATTTTAATATTTACAATGTACTGTACTCTCTGAATAAAGGCTATTTTATTTTTTTATTTTTTATTTTAATGTTTATATATTGTTTATATGTTATATGCTAGCAAGAAGAACTAAAAGTTATGTGATATATCACAGGAAATTAATTATCAAAATATGTATAACTTTTCACTTCTGATATTATCTCGACTTGTATAAACAAAATGCCGTGACATGTTTTCGATTGAAGTCAGAGGTAATGTTTTGATTTTCAGATAAAAGATTACCATTGAAAGGTATTCTCAAGTTCTGTTTAAACACATACAGCCAATATCAATATTTACAGATTTCTAAAATAACTTTTTAAGGAAGTTAATGAACTCAATGGCTTCACTTAAAACAAGTTACGGTGAAAGCAGACCCTGGATAAATCTTCAAGGCAGGATTTCCATCGTATATAGACCCTTAAATAGAATGCTATTAATTACCTTCTTTAGTATCAAGATATGTCACAGTTTCTTCTTGATGTTCTACTTCATCCTCAATTATGTAGTCAGTCTGTTCTTCAACTTCAGTTGTTTCATAATTTTCCTCGCAGTTCTCATAAGTGACCTCCACACTTTCACCTTTATTTGTGCTAAAATTCATAAATATTATTAAAACATAACACAAAACAGAGTTGCTATTTCGAATTGTTGTGGGTAGTTTTGTTCAATTAAGGCAATCAATTATGAATGATACTTTTACTTTTTTTTTGTGTTTCCATTGTATCATCAGATTTCTTGTCTGGATTGGATTATCATTAAGAGTGTGTCTTTCAGTGAAGACCTCTCTTCATGTAGCTAACGATTATTATTGACGGAACCATTATTTTGTCCCTTTTTTTCAGTCTTTTTATGCAGTTTTGGTATGTCAGGTTTGTTGCGAGCTTATTGGAGTGGTAAAATATTTGGTGACTAATATGGGGATATAAAATATATTCCTACACAATTGGACAGTTCATTTTTAAAATAAACAAAAATGTTTATTGTTACTGAAGTAAAACAATAATGTTTCTATTGATTGCCACAAAAAATGCGATGCCTTCAAGTATCTTTCCATCTTAAGAAAAGCTTTTAATGTGTAAATAAAGTAAGCCACAAAACAAATATGAAAAAATAAATGAAAATATATAGCTACCTTGTTTCTTCATTTATATCTATCTGACTCTCATGTCTAAGTTTTTCAATTAACTCTGAAATTAATTAAAATTGTTAAGTACCTATTCTAAATAATATCTATATTTAGTATATTATAATATATACTCTAATCAAGAGAGAACTTCAACTTTGAGCAGACAAGCAACTTGCAGAACCAACTTGCAAATAATGTTTGTGGATAATTATTATAAAAATCAGAAAGATTCAATGAATACAATAAAATTGTTATGCTTTTCCAAAACTGTGATTTAAATATATTATAATTTTAGTACCTGGGCGACCGAGCTTCGCTCGGAGTTCTTGAAAGATTGTATATTTTACATTAAGTGACTAAGTGTTACCGAGAAAGTTGTATAGATGTCGCGATAAGAACAATTTTCTTTTTAATTTGGCTTAAAAATAATTTGACATTAAGTGACTAAGTGATACTGAGACAATTGTATAGATGTCGCTATTTAATTTTGCGTAGAATAATGCATAAGAAAAACGCATGAAAACTCGAAAACACGCGTTTTCCCAGACATGTGACTAATCTAGATCAATTTTTCGCCCCCGAAAGCCCCCATATACAAAATTTCAGCAAAATCGTTAGAGCCGTTCCCGAGATCGCTGGTATAAATAAATAAATAAATAAACAAGAATTGCTCGTTTAAATATATAAGATACAATTGTTAATTAACAAAATTTGAATTTTTATTTTATTTAAAATTGTTTTTTTTTTTAAATCTTGTTAATTTTGTATTTTTTATACAGCACTATAATAATTTAATTGTTAGTGTGCTTAATTATAAATAAATAAATAAAAAAATATAGATCAAAGTCACCACAGGTAAAAAATTCTAGTAAGCATCTTTCGTCAATCAATTTTAATACAATATTAATTAAACATGTACTATACATACTTTTATCTGCTGTAATGTCATGTAGTCCAAGTGTATCCAGTAAATATATTTTATCAGATGTTTCCAACAATATCCAGCCTTTTTGTTCTAACAGTTGATACTGATCATCACTTAAAGTTATCTAAAGAAAAAAGAAATTTACTATTATTAAAGTAAATGGTTTTATATTGTAAAAAATATTTTACTTTATTTTGTATAAATATCCTACCTCTGTGCAATCACCATTTGTTTTATTATCTGCATTATCTACCTCTACACTTACTTCAACTGATGCATTATTATTATCTATTTCTTCTTTAGGTTGCACAGCTTCATCTTGTTCCATCTAAGAAAATGGAAGATTTAAAAAAAAAAAAAGATTTATTTCTTATTTATCTATTGTTATTGATTTTAAGTGGTTTCTATATAATTAACTTGAAATTGGCTGTACATTTTTTAAATACACTATGTATAGAAACATCTCTCACCTGTTCCTCCTTATCATTTTCTACGGCTTGTATTAAGAAACTGTTAGCATACATGTTATTTTCACCCTCTGGTAATATAAACTGATCTGGAAATAAATAAATTTAATTTAAATTACAAAATAAATTCATAAATGAAAATTGTAACTTTGTATCAAATATATTCTACATTTTATTAATATTGATAGACATAGAATGGATTAGAAAAATTTAAGGAGAATAAAATACTTAATCTATATTAATATTATAAAGTTTGTGTTTGTAGCGGAAAATCTCTGGATCTACTGAACCGATTTAGATGAAATTTGGTAAGAAAATATTTTAAGACCCTGGAAAGGACAGAGGATACTTTTTATCGTGGAAATCAATCCTTAAAGGAGTGAAAATGGGGATGAAAGTTTGTATTAGAAAGCAAACTAGGGACGAAAACGAGCAAAGCGAGGGTGAGTGACTAGTTATTATATAATGTGCATTTTGTATTTACCAGTTACGGAAACAAGTTCAGACGTATTATCTACATTAACATAAAATTGCTGAGGTGTAACATCATAAACTATATTAGCTTGTGCACCATCTAAAGCTTCTTTGACATCTTGCACCTGAGTAACATACTGAATTGGTCTGTTCACTGTTAACAAAATAGTATATGATTATTAGTTTAATTTAGCCATAATATAATGTAAAATTCTTTTATTTAATACTGTATGAAGCATTTATCATGCTTGCGTCGTGCCAACGGCTAAGAACATATTTTTAAATATCTGATTTTGACTGATAAATTTGTGGTTATGATTATATGTTCCACACCGTTTAGTAGGGCGTTAATTAAGCAAAAATATTACGAACTTTACTGAAATCTTATTATTGATTTATCAAGATCATGATCATACTTACCACTTAGAATTGTGCCGTCATCTTGAACAACGATAAACTGGTTTTCCTCATTATCTTCATTGTTTTCTTGTAGATACTCGTAGGACTCGTAAGCTTCTTTTTCCATGCTAGTGAAATCGATTCATTTATTACATTTACTTAGAAAATATAATATTTTTAATTTAAAACGTTAAATTTACATAACTAACCTGAATTAATATTAAATTATCGCTTGTGCTAAAAAAGTTAAGGTTCATAAAGTTTATTCCACATCCATAAATAGAAGCTTAAAAATATTTTACTAAGGTGATCTATAATCACATAATATTCCTTATTTAGAACATAATTTTGTTTAAAGCAAACAATTCAAATATTAATATTAATACTTAATAGCTAAGAATTCTATAATGTCACTGTCATTTGACAGTTTCAGACAGAGACAAGGAACAACAACTAACAAGGTTTCAGACATAGATGGTTTCAGATTATAGTAGACTGTCACTTTGAGTAAAAATTAAAAAATATCGATATATGTATATATAAAAAAATAAAGAGTGTGTGTGTATGAATGTGTACAGTGTACACGTGCAAGAAGTAAAAATTCTGTAGGTTATCGGTACTCTTTATGAAATTCAATTTATGTAATAGATAATTAGGATAGGTGAGATACAAACAATAACGCATATTAGGCATATTACAATCATAATATATTTGTAGAAAATCATTTAAGGAAAGAACGTATGTACATTTTTTTATAACGCATTCACCAGCTTCCCCCAAAAGTCAAGCATGCGTGTAGAAGTATTACTTCAAAGACGTGTGTATGTACTTAGGCACGCACGTAAGAACGTAAGAAGTTATACTTTTTTGGCATAGAAGAAAAATAGCTAAAGATTTTATCTCGTATGTCACAACTCTCTGTTTGTAAAAGGAATGCAGCTAACTTCATCATGTCGCTCTTTGGTTGTCGGTGTGCGCGCGCATCGTAATAATACGTTACTCTCATAACTTCAAAAATTAAAATTTTATTTCAAAATTAAACGATATAATTAATAGTCGATATTTTTATTCTCGATATATCAATTTCTGATATTTTATTTCACCAGAGTGAAGTTAGCGAGTAAATGTTTTATTTTGTATTCTGCTATATGCTAATAAATTGCTCTTAAAATGCTCCACCGAAATCTGCAATTGCTCCAGGTCTATAGTAATTAGTTAATTAATTATTAGTTTTTAAAAAAATTGCCCACTCAAAAATTAAATTTACTATAAAACGAGAAGTAATCATTTCTTACTAAACTTTTTTTGCTTAATAAATTGCTCTTAAAATGCTCCACCGAAATCTGCAATTGCTCCAGGTCTAAAGTGATCAGTTAATTAATTATTATTTTTTTAAAAAATTGCCCATTCAAAAATTAAATTTACTATATAAAACGAGAAGTAATCATTTTTAGTAAAGTTTTTTTGCTTAATAAATTGCTCTTAAAATGCTCCACCGAAATCTGCAGTTGCTCCAGGTCTAAAGTAATTAGTTAATTAATTATTATTTTTTTAAAAAAATTGCCTACTCAAAAATTAAATTAGAGCGGCCGTTAGATTTACGGAATACGAGACTTGTCAGGAATTAATAGCTATGAGTAAGTGTTTTTCGCGTATACCATACCTATATTATTTCTTTATTTTTCTTAACACAAAAAGTTTTAAGTCAGGAAAAGTGCAAAGGAATGCCAATATGTATATGCTAGAGGCATCAAGTCTGCCTTGTTCATTGTACTTAAGAATTAATAAATAAGTAAAAGTCATGGGAAAACTTAAGTTAAAAAACTACTAGCGATCAAAATCGTCTAGTGTGGTCAAATTGACGGCGTTGATCTTCTAGTGTTAAGGCCGAACCGTTTCAGTAAAGCAAAAAGCCGATGTACATTACTTTTGTAAAAACGTTAAAAAATTTAATTAAAACTGACTTCAAGAAAAACACTAAAAAGTAAAAAATAATTATAGATATACACATATTATGTATATAAATCGTCGAAAATATATTTTTTCTTTTTTTTTCTCGTTGACTATTTTTTAACGATAAAAATGATTAGGATTCTGAAATTTTCAAGTCGATATTTTAATATTTAATATTTATAAAGCAGTGATAGACCAATGGTAACTCGCTCGCTTGGGTAACCGAGTAAAGCGGGTACAAATCCCGGGTCTCGCACCTCTGATATTTTCATGTGCGCATCATTTTTAATATGATTACCACTTGTCTTACGGTGAAGGAAAACATCGTGAGGAAACCTACATGTCTGAGAGAACCTAACAAGTTTTCGAAAGACATGTGAAGTCCGCCAATCCGCACTTGGCCAGCGTGGTGGACTATAGCCTGATCCCCTTCGTATGGGAGGCCCGTGCCCAGCAGTGGGACGTTAAAAAAGGGCTGAATACTATTTTAATATTTAAAGGTCGCTCAAGGTTTTTTGAAGTTTCCAAGTAGAGTACCTTGATCTTTTCGAGCAAATAATTTTTAATAATGAAAATCGTCTCGAAAATTTTTTGCATCTCTCTAGCCTTATTTTTTTTCGAGCTGAGCTGAGCTTAGGAGGGGGATCGAAATATGGCCTCGAAGCGTGGCCGTCTCTATAGCACGCTGGACGACCTTAAACTTATGGACCAATTGTACCGTTAGTGTCCACGTCTCTGCTCCGTAGGTCATAACACAATATAGGACTAACTCGTTAAACGCCTTTGTTTTTTAAGTATTGCGGTATTGGCGACGAAAAGACTCAACGAAGATCATTGAATGCTGCTCAGCCCAGCTGCATTTTCTTTGAGCTTCTATTTCTAAGTAGTTTTTACTAATACTTTCTTAGATTTACGCGAATATTTGACATAGCTTTTGCCCGCGACTTCGTCCGCGTGGAATAGTGACTTTGCTCGCAGAGCTACCGACGCGGCAGCCAGCGCCCTCCCCCCTCACGAATACCCCGCCCTCGCCTTGTATCGGGCTGAGAGCGTGCTCACCCATAGACCGCGTAAAGTTAAATATGTATATTTTAAAACTATGATATCTCCTAAGATATTCATTGAAATCAAATGATGTCAAGGGCAATTTTGTTCAAAATTAAATACTTGTGATGAATAACGTTAAAAAATAAATAATATTTATTTGGTTAAGGATTAATATCATGTTTATAAAAACACCTTCGGAAGTAATGCATTATTTTAGAACAAATTTGATTACCATAAAAAGGGTTATATTGAGTCAACTTTAAAAGATAGACATATGCTGTCGCAGACTTTTTTTTTTGAAATTTTAAAGGGGACAGTTTTTGCAACATTTTTCATTTATGCTCCGCTCCTATTGGTCATAGCGTGATGTTATATTGCCTAAAGCCTTCCTCGATAAATGGACTATCCAACACAAAAAGAATTTTTCAATACCAACCAGTAGTTCCTGAGACTAGCGCGTTCAAACAAACAAACCAACTCTTCAGCTTTATAATATTAGTATAGATTTTTAATAAAACTATCTTTAGACATCTCAAAGGCGGTTTGATACAATCTCCAATCGCCTATTTTACCATCTTAGGGGATGAATTTCGAAAAATCCTTACTTATCAAATGCCTACATTATAATGTAAGGTATATGTTCTCGAAATTTCACGATTCTACGAGCGGCGGCATGTTGATCCATCAGTCAGTCAGGACCACCGTGGGATGCACCTCTTTTTCTCAATTTTTCCTTCAGCTGGTCTAATTTCCAGGTAAAATAATTGCGCAGGTAAGATGCGAACACAATAGAAGAAATAACCAGATATAAAAGATATATTATAGCGAACGACATCTGTCCACCACAAGAGGATGCCATACGACCCCCCCGTCGTGCGCGCCGACCGCCGGTTCGCTACAGCGGACGGGAGGGGTAGTTGAGTCAGGTTCGGGACGCGCATTACGCAAGGCACGCCACGCTCTCTCTTACGCTATTTTTATGTAAAGATATTATTCGAAATTAAAATTGTTTCGTAGTAAATCTAAAATTGTAGAGTATATACATTAAAGTGCTAATTAACAATTTGAATATTATTGACCTTAGCTATAATTGGCAGCCCAACGTTTGGCCGAATCAGAGTGTATTTTAGTGTCGTTCGTGTGTTGTAGTTAGGTACCTATGGTGAATACGCGTTCGCGCCGGTTATTAGCAATGAGTGATACAAGTGAATCCGTGCCGTCGCCCCAGGACGGGCAGGCCGCAGGATTGGTGTTACCCGCTGATGTCGCGCCCGGCGGGCGTACAAGCGCCGACGCGACGCTCCGTGCGTCGCCGCCACCATCTGCTTCACACGTGCCATTCGCGCATGGCGCGGACGCGCTGGGACACGTTGCGCCGAGAGATACAACTACGACACCTACTCCTGTTATTATGACGGACCAGCAGCTAAGTGTCATTTTACAATCTTTGCGTATGCCATCGACTCCGTACACACCACCGCCTGGATATGGTGTCCATGTGTTACCGAACTTTGCGAACTGCACGGCACGCTTTGACGGCTCAGGTGACGTCGAGGCGTTTATTGACTCAATTGGGATTTATAAAGACTGCGTTAGTATAGACGATCATATAGCTCTGAAGGGACTACCTATGTTGTTAACTGGTTTTGCAGCAACCTGGTACCTAGGTGTAAAACACAGTATTTTCACATGGAGTGATGCACTTGTATTATTGAGGCAGACCTTTGGCCCGCGCATTCCGCCTCATAAAATATATCGAAAGATATTTGAACAGGAGCAGGGTGATGAAACGGTAGACGTCTTCGTGTGCAAAATTAGAGCTTTGTTTGCACAATTACCTGCTAACAGTCTGAGTGATACGGTACAATTGGACATGGTATATGGTTTGCTACACAGAAGAGTCAGGGAAAGGCTTCCACGGAATTCCTTTTCCACTTTCACTCAGCTTTTGAGTGAGGCACGCCGTTTAGAGGAGCTTTTTGAAGAGGGACGTAGTCACCGTAGAGCGCCGGCTGCAGCCGCGTTTCCAATTCCGGAGACGTCCCGAGCTTCTTGCGTGTCCACCGCACCGAAAGCAGTGAGCCATAGGCCTCGATGTTTGTACTGCAAACAATATGGTCACACGAGGGATGATTGTAGGAGGTTGAAAGAAAAGGCATCGAGTGTAGTTACAAAATCTGAGGAATCACCTGAGCGATCTCAAATAACCTGTTTTGGTTGTGGAACACCCGGTGTTATACGTGCAAATTGTATAAAGTGTAGTAAGACCGTCGCGAGTGCCGCGTTTCATACAGTGTCTGCAATTGGTTCGAAACCGATAGATCCGCGAAGTCGACCACTTTTAGAAGTGTTAGTGTACGGCGCTAGGGGTCGCGTATTAATCGATACCGGTGCAAAACATTGTATTGCTAGTGAAAGTTTTAAAGCGCACTTAGTTAAGAATAACCATAAGTTTGTTAAAGTTAAGACAGAATTGAAATTTGCTGATGGCACTGTAAAAAATTTAATTGTTGATACTGCTCAAGTGGAGGTGACGGTGTTAGACATAGTAGTGTCGACATTTTTTATCGTTCTTCCTGGTGCCACAGATTCGCTGTTAGGCATGAATTTCATTAAGGATTCTGGTATGGTACTTGATTTTAACCGAAATTTATGGGGATTAAAAGGTTTGTTGACCCATTCTCTTGAATTTGAGGGACCTTTGGATAGTTTTCGCATAGCATGTTCGACTGTGGGTCTCCGAAACGATGAGGGAACTCTTTTGGAACCAGAAGAGAAGCAAGAGTTATCAGATGTTCTGGAAAAGAACCAGGATATCTTTGAGCCAGGGGGAGCCCCTACGACTTTTGCCGTCCACCGCATTGATACAGGAGATCATGCGCCGATCAGCGTTCCGCCATATCGAGTATCCCCTGTAAAAAGAGAAGTTATGAAAAAAGAGATTGAGACAATGTTAGAAGAGGGAGTTATTGAAGAGGCAGAGTCTGAATGGCCCTCTCCGGTAGTTATGGTGCCAAAGAAGAATGGAGAAGTTCGCTTCTGTGTGGATTACCGAGCCCTGAATAAAATCACAAAAGATGACAAGTATCCCCTTCCTGTAATAGACGACTTGTTGCTATCTACCAAATTAAACAATGTAATCTCGACCATTGATCTAAAGGCAGGGTATTGGCAAATTGAGGTAGACGCCGCTGATAGAGATAAAACTGCATTCGTCTCTCCTTTTGGAACATTTCGGTTTCGTCGAATGCCCTTCGGCCTTAAAAACTCTCCTTCAACCTTTCAGCGTCTAATGGACCGTTTTCGTTCTGGTCTTAAGGAGATTACTGTAGTTGCTTATTTGGATGATATATTGGTGATATTCAAAGATCTAGAAACACACATACAGGATCTGCAGCAAGTGTTTGAGCGTCTAAGATTATTTAACCTAAAAGCTAATAGGAGTAAATGTGTGTTTGCCAGGGGAAAACTAACATACTTAGGTCATGTGATATCAGCCAATGGAATTGAACCGGATCCTGCCAAAGTGGCAGCAGTAGTAGCAATGAAACCGCCTACAAACATTAAGGAACTGAAAAGTTTCCTTCAGACTGCATCTTGGTTTCGTAAGTTTATCCCGGAGTTTTCCGATGTGGCCCGACCATTAACCTACCTTACAAGGAAAAGTCAACGTTGGCAGTGGGATGAAGCTCAGAGAGTCGCTTTTGAGGAATTGAAAGGAAGACTTACCTCTGCACCAATTCTTCGTCAGCCAGATTTTAATGAACCTTTTGTGCTACGAACTGATGCGAGCTCTTATGCTTTAGGTGCTGTGTTGCTGCAAGGACCAGACCCGACGTCACAACGTCCCATCGAATACGCTAGCAGGTTATTGACTAACGCAGAGCGCAACTACCACACCACCGAAAGGGAAGCGCTAGCTGTGGTGTGGGCGTTGGAGCGTTTTCGTGGATACTTAGAGGGAGCTAAAATACACGTGCTTACCGATCACCAGCCGCTGCGATGGCTCCTGACGTTGAAGACGCCAAGTGGTCGACTGGCCAGATGGGCAATGAAGATACAAGCATTCAACTTAGATGTTAATTACGCACCAGGGAAGATGAACGTCGTTGCAGATACTCTCAGTCGTCTAGTGGGAGTAGCTGACTCGGAAGATATTTGTGAGATCTGCCCTATGGTAGTAGACTTACCGCATCGACGACCTGGAGAGCTCCGCGTTTCTCAACTGGAAGATCCTGAAATTAAGAAAATAATCGATGATTTTGAAGATGAAGATCCAGACGCAGCATTGCGCTGGACACGAAGAGGGTACTATATGACTCAGGGAGTTCTTTATCGCGCAGATCCTGAAGGAGAAATAGATGAGCCATTACTGGTTGTGCCAGAATCGCTACGTGCAGAACTGATGAAGGAGCTGCACGACGCATCGACCGCTGGACACCTCGGCTTGGAACGCACCCTGAAGAAAATTAAAGAAAGATATTATTTTCCAAATATGCGAACCTTTGTAGCTCAATACCTCAAGTCATGTGACTTATGTAAGCAATATAAGCCTACAAACCTGAAACCTGCAGGTTTATTACAGACTCCGATCCCTCAACAACGCTTTGAAGTCCTAGCAATGGATCTTTTCGGTCCCTTACCAGCTGGAAGCCAGGGGGAGAAGTGGATCTTCTTAGTGGAAGATGCTGCAAGTAGGTGGGTGGAACTCTTCGCTTTAACCGACGCTACATCTGAAACCTGTGCTAAGGTTCTAATAGAAGAGGTATTCCTTCGATATGGGTTACCCCGCAGAATAATTTCTGACAATGGGACTCAATTTGTCTCCGCAGTCATGCAAAAGGCTATGTTCACGCTCGGAATTAAGCAGAACTTAACCCCTGTGTATCACCCCGAGGCGAACCCTGCGGAGCGTAAGAACAGAGACATGAAGCAGATGCTAGCAATGCTTGTAGGGACCGAGCATCGAAGCAGGCCGCAGTACCTGTCCCCTGTTAGGTTACCCTCAACAGTGCCTATAACGAAGGTAGGGCATAGTGCAGCTTACCTTACCTTTGGACGAGACCTCCGATCTCCTTTTAGTGTAATCAACGACATCAGGGCCGTAGTAGAGGAAGAGAATTTTGTACCTCAAATCACGCCCTACCTTCGACAATTTACTGACGTTTTGAAGGAGGTCAAATGGCGTATCGAGGAACAACAAGATCGCAGAAAAGCCGTGGAAGACCAACGCCGACGACCAACAGCAGCGTTTAAAGAAGGTGACCTCGTTTGGGTGGAGAACCACAGTCAAAGCAATGCTGAGAAAGGGGTTACCAGAAAATTTGCGCCGCGTAGGGAAGGGCCGTATAAGATTTCAACAGCCGTCTCTCCAACTACTTGGGAAGTGGTAGATAAAGACGGAACGGTTAAGGGCAGGTACCATGCCAGTGCGTTATCTTTGTATCAAGGGACTTCTAGGTCTGACGCCGTCACCCTGCGTAAGAGAGGACGTCCAGCCAAGTCTCAACCTCATAGTGGCTGTGACTTGGAGGGGGAGGCTATAGCGAACGACATCTGTCCACCACAAGAGGATGCCATACGACCCCCCCGTCGTGCGCGCCGACCGCCGGTTCGCTACAGCGGACGGGAGGGGTAGTTGAGTCAGGTTCGGGACGCGCATTACGCAAGGCACGCCACGCTCTCTCTTACGCTATTTTTATGTAAAGATATTATTCGAAATTAAAATTGTTTCGTAGTAAATCTAAAATTGTAGAGTATATACATTAAAGTGCTAATTAACAATTTGAATATTATTGACCTTAGCTATAATATCAGGTATAAGAAAGAAATCTTCTCCAACAATGCTCATAATTAACCACGTATTGGGCCAAAACATTCGAAAGAAAAATTAAATACACTTTTGGCAACTTTTATTATTATTATTAGTACCTGGGCGATCGAGCTTCGCTCGGAGTTCTTTTTTGTTATATCGTTTTTTTAGATAAAAAAAAAACTAAAAACTTGAATAAATACAAAAAAAAAACAAAAGTAAAAACTTTGTATTCCGACCGGGACTCGATCCCGAGCATACGTGCTGTCTAACAATTGCGCCTTGACCACGATGCTTACTCCTGATGACTCACCCTCGCTTCGCTTCGGCTGCGTCCCTAGACAAGGACAAATCTATCTCACAGGACCCGTACACTTTTCCGGGATGATATATAGCCTATAGCCTTCCTCAGTTAACGGGCTATCAAACGCAAAACGAATTTTTCAAATCGGATCAGTAGTTTCTGCGATTAACGCGTTCAACCAAACAAAAAAACTCTTCAGCTTTATGATATTAGTATAGATTGTGCGAAATTATTAACATACTAGCAAAATCCGCGGGTTCGCTCACGCTAAAACTACAACAAAAAAAACTTTTAAAAGGTAGGTTTCATTCATATTTTCATCCCTCATTTTATCTCCTTATGGGATGAATTTCAAAAACGCTAAAACACGTATTTATTTAATAGTATCGAAGAGCATTAATACCAAGTTTCAAGAAATTCTGATCATAAATATTTTTTGGGTTGTGTTATAACGTGTACTCCCGAGGGGATGAGATAATCTCCTGCGGTAAAAAGTATCCTATATGTTGACCAGGATATCCAGTTATCATCATACCAAATTTCATCAAAATCCCTCCAGTGGTTTTTCTGTGATGCGGTAACAGACAGACAGACAAAAATTCTAAAAACTATAGATTCGGCCTCTGCATCGATAATAATGTCTATTTCAATAAGATTTTCCAAAAAATATTTAATGTACAGATTCGGCTTAGTTAGAATTTTATTATATGTATAGATTTTGCGTATAATAATGCTAAAGAAAATCGCATGAAAACTCGAAAACACGCGTTTTCCCAGACATGAGACTAATCTAGATCGACTTTTCACCCTCGAAAGCCACGGCATACCAAATTTCAGCGAAATCGTTAGAGCCCTTTCCGAGATCGCTGGTATAAATAAATAAAGATATAAATATACAAGAATTGCTCGTTTAAATACATTAATTAGATAAAAAAAGAAATACCTAAGTAACCATTATTTAAATTATGTATATAGATAAATAAAATTAGTGTTTGTAATGTCAAAATCATAGCTTTTTACTAGTGTTGCCGGAATATCGATAGTTTTCATCTAAAACAGCCCTACTATCGATAGCTATATCGATAGTATCGATAGCTCGAAATGTAACAATACTATCAAAGGAGGGTAATGATATTGATACTATCGATAGTATTGCTGCTAATGTATTATAAATTATCAATAGTATCGATACTGTTGAGTTTTGGACCATCGATAGTTGCTAATTTTTCGATAGTATTAGGGAAGTTTTACCCTAATTGACTCTTATAAATATTGCCAATTTCATAAAAATAAAATGTATCTCTGTACATTAAGAGGATTGTGAAGCTAAATAAAAAAAGTAAATTTCCATACAAAAAGCGATAACGTTTTCCCCCCCATTAACATAGTCTAATTTTCATAATTTTTGGAAATGTTGTAGATATAATGAAAAACTAGGTCCGTACGTTTTTATTTTAAAGAAATATTGCGTATGATAGAAGTTATTAGCATCTAAATATCTGTATTTTTGACGTAAAAACTTCCTCGAGCGTTTTTATTTTTTTATAATTAAACTAAACTGAATTACTAAAAAAGGAAAACGTACAGACCTAGATTAAGGTGTACTGAATCTAATGAAACCAAAATTGTCTCATTTCTTTAGGGGGGTAAAAACGTTATCGCCCAAAACAATATTTCAAACAGGAATGTAGGTAATTGCCTCTAAGATTTGCAACTCTCTCTATCGCACCATAAGGGTTGGCAAAGCGAGCGATATGAAACGGATAGCATTTTCTTAAAAACCTACTCGCGCCGTGTATCGGCACTTCACAATCCTCTTAATGTTTAAACCGAATAAAATTAAAAAGAACCGCATTTAAAATTTATGCTATGCAATTTGTATGTTGTGACCATTATTGACTATCTGACCTGCG
This sequence comes from Argynnis bischoffii washingtonia, assembly GCA_033884665.1. NCBI lineage: Eukaryota > Metazoa > Arthropoda > Insecta > Lepidoptera > Nymphalidae > Argynnis > Argynnis bischoffii. The sequence goes on along the minus strand of CM066624.1, from coordinate 7,248,548 downwards.
TACTGTGTACAATACTATCGAAAAATGAGCTACTATCGATAGCTGAAACTATCGATAGTATCGATACTATCAATAGTTTATGGTCTGTGAGCACCAATACTATCGATAGTATTGTGGTCTGTCAATAGTATTGTCACATTTCAATCTATCGATTGTATCGATAGAACAACCGATATTTTAACTATCAGTCACTATCGATTAACTATCGATATGCTATTGATAGTCGACTATCGATCGGCAACACTATTTTTTACTAAGTTTTAAGTACCTACCTATAAAATGAAATGAAAAACACATTTTTTTAAATTTTTGTCTGTCTATCGGTCTGTTTATTTCAGCTTATCTCCGAAACGGCTTGACTGATTTTGACGGGACTTTCACTGATAGATAGCTGATGTTATGTATTCAATCCTTTTTAAGGTCCCACTGCTGGGCACGGGCCTCCCTTAAGTACGAGGGGGATGAGGCCACAGTCCACCACGCTGGCCAAGTGCGGGTTGGCGGACTTCAAATGTCTTTCGAAAACTTGCTAGGTTCTCTCAGACATGCTGGTTTCCTCACGATGTTTTCCTTCACCGTAAGGCAAGTGGTAATCAAGTTAGATATGATTCGCACATGAAAATATCAGAGGTGCGAGACCCGGGATTTGAACCCGCTTCACTCGGTTTCCCAAGCGAGTGCGTTACCACTGGGCTACCACTGCCTCCTGATCTTATAAGGAGTAAATTAGGCTACTCTTATTTTGAAAAAGGATTAGTTCCGCTCAAAAAAAATAAAGCGTACCCAGGAATGCACCGATTGAAGCGATGGTAAGTCCACAGATTAAGGATACGGTAAGTCACTAGTATAGTTCATAGTACATACTAGATAGGTAGTTACCTATCGGCATTTTATAATGTTTAATTATCATCTAATAAGGCTACGGATGAGACAGAAAAAAAAACAAATAAATAAAAAAGACAATGTAATTATAGTTTGCAATGTAATGTACTATAAATAGTATTGAGTGTATACTTTTCGTTTTAAGAAGTCATAGCTTTGTTAAAATTTTTAATAGAATGACTTATATCTTGAAGCTTGTTTTAGTTTTAATTCAATTTTAATCAAATATTCAGGTTTAATATTAAATAATATGAGAAAATGAATATTTGTCACTTGGTGATGATTATGGCATAGTGAAATCAAATACATAGTTAACCATTGAAAATGCTTCACAATAACCAGTATTTTTTAAAGCAAAAACAAAATTCTTCAATTCAATTGGCTGATATAGAGGAGCTCTTAATTTTCCAATAACCATTAACTTAGTAATATTATTCATCATTATATCTTTTTCTATTATGCCTGCTCGAGAATCCCATTCACAAAGATGAAATTTGTTAAATGCAACATCACTACGCAGTACATGTTTTACAATTGGTATATCAAAAGCAGATCCGTAATATACAATAGTACCATTTCGTTCAAGTAGTTTTAGTATAACATCCTCAAATCTTCCTCCTAGACAATTCAAGGCTAATACTGGCCTAGCCAAAGATGTGTTAAAAGATGTAAGTTCTTCTGCTTCCTCAAGTGTGTAAACCGCTGTTGCACCTATACTTAAGAGATAGGTTTTCACGGATTCATAACAACAGTTATTTGCAACTATATTAAAAGTATTTATATCCCATGCCTTGCAAAGTTGTATAATACTCTGGCCACATGGACTGTTTGCAGCATTTTGAATTACGGTGTCTCCAGGCCTTAATTTTCTAAAGTCTCTAATCATTCTATAAGCTGTACATGGAGCTATAGTTAACATGGAAGCTTCAGGAAGGGGGATCTTAGGGGATATAACATGGACATCTCTCTCATCATAAGTACCATAGTATTGCCAGGTACCAAGGCATCTCGTAGTTAACACAACCCTTTCACCATTATCTACAGAGCTTACTTTATTACCAATTTCTACTACCTCTCCAACTCCCTCATCTCCAGGTACAGTGGGTAAGCGTGGCAAGCAATAATTTCTCCCTGGAAATACATACACCAGTATATTCACATGTATCTCTTTATTCTATAAACAGTAGCTTGATATATTAATCTTAGCAACAAAAAAGTGTTCACAGTCCTCGCGCCTTAAGCTCAGCTTTGCATTTGTGCAAAGCTGAGCTTGCTACGACTTGTGGCGTAGCGCGTCCCGCGCATGGTTTAAACCCGTTTATACTGGTTTTTAAAGCGCGGCCTGAGGCGCGGCGCGTCCCTTACGTGTCATCTCCCTGCCCTGCACTTTTCGCATTTCACCTCTTGTACCGCTTGCAGCTTGAGTAATAATATTATTTTGTTACTGTGTTTGAATTATTATATTATTATAATATTATTATTATCATTAGTGAAATGGCTTCTACTGTAACTAAATTGGCTAAACGAAAACCATTAAGCAGCAAGAAAGAAATTTTGTGCAAATTGAATGAATATTTTAAATATGTAAACGAAAAAGATATGTAAAAGATATTAAAATGTCAGCACTTCCTTTTTATAAAATATTAATTTTATTTTTTATGTAATTTTTTGACTAACCTTATCTTTGCCTATCACTTACACAAATGCAAAGCTGAGCTTACGCCTTGAGAACTGTAGTAAATTAGCCTTACAATATATTAAAGAAAAGTTTTGGTGTAAACCTATACTAATAACTTCTTTTTGAAAGACTGTAGTATATAATCAGTTATTTACATATTTTCTAATTAATATAAAATCACATTTAGATGCACACTTAAATTAAAATCTAAGTACTAAAGTCCAAAATATATTTGCATCCTTTAAAGCCCTTTACTGAAAGTGTATTTTGAAGTGCTTCTTTATAATCTTCAAACTTCACCATTTTATAAATAGGAGGTTTCAGTTTATTTTCATGTATTAAAGTTATAATATCTTGCAACATTTTTTCTTTTTCTGCTGATGGAGCTTTTAGATTCCAAGCTGTCATCCAAAACCCAAAAAATGATACATTTCTGAAAATAAGTATTGAATTTGGAATGTTTATAGGTTCTCGTGACATAGCCCCATAAGTCACCATTACACCGGAATGTTCCAAATGTCTTAGCATTTCTAATGCACTTTTACCCCCTATACAGTTCAATGCCAAAGCTGGTCTATCAATCTTATTTTCTTTAAATATATCTGTTTTACGTAACTCTTCTTCTGTAAGCACATAAGTAGCACCTAAACTTTCAAGATAGTTCTTCAATTCATTGATTTCAGGCCTGTTTCTCACTATATTAATATTTTTGACACCCCAGGCTTTACAAATTTGGATAACATTTTGTCCACATGCACTATTTGCACCATTTTGTATAACAACAAGACCATCTTTCACTGGTTTATAGTCTGATAACATTCTGTAAGCAGTGCAAGGGTTAACTGAAAGTGTTGCTGCTTCAACTAGTCCCAAATCTTCAGGAATCACTTTTACATCTCTCTTTTCAAAAGCACCTACAGTACGCCATGTTCCTTTTCCTGGTTTAGTTATAATAACCCTGTCACCTGGGCATATGTCATCAATATCTTCTCCAATATCCTCTACAATACCAACACCTTCATTCCCTGGTATATTAGGCAATTTAGTATTCGCAGGATATTTTCCTAAAATTAAAAACGTTTATGTATTATCAAAATAATACTGGTAGCAAACACCAAAAATAGCCAACAAAAATGGAAATACCTTATTTAACTTTCGGAAAACAAGATACATATTCTTCACTTGAACGTTTAATTGCATGTATTATTCTGAAATGAACTGGTAAAAAGATTTTATTTAATTTGTTTGGTACCTTGTATGGTGTTTATGTCCGCCGGATTTACTGGTGCTGCTAACATCCTGACAAGTACTTGATGAGATTGAAGAGGCGTTATCGTTAATTCTTTGTATTTGACCACTTTAAGTGGGTCACCAAATTCGCAATAATACAGAGTTTTTGACATAATCTTTCTTGAAGTGGTTAAAAAATTAGCATTAAGACATTTCCCGGCACACATAACTTTACGAGAATGTTGAAGTAATGGCATTTTACTTATTTTAGTTTAAGGACGTTATTTATTCGTATTTAATTTCTGAGTAAAAGAAATTTTAGACTTTTTATATGTATTCTAGCAAAATCGGATCAATATAGATATTGAACTGTGAACTGTGAAGTGGGAACGCAGAACAATTGAACAACAATTCTGAATTTTCAATTCTGAATTCTGTCAAGTGTCAACCAGGCACCAGTCAGTGTTGCCAACCCCAGATCACAATCTTTTAAGGCTAAGATTAAATGGACACTTATTTATTTGTCATCCATGGTGGACACCTTATGCCGGCTCCACATTAGTGCCGTGAAGCTCCGTGAACAGACGCGAACGTGAATGTGGATGGTTTTCACGGGGTTCACGCGCGTTCACGCCTGTTCCCCGATCAGAGTCGGTATTTTGTCCCGTGACAAAGGGTTCACGCCTCCTTCACGCGGCGTTCACGCATACACATACACATTCACGGTCCCGGCGCAGTTTACTCCGGACTATAAAGGCGTACGGACGTTTGCAGAGCAGTAAAAAGAAAGCTTATCTTAAAAGAAATATCAATAGCGCTCTTTTATTCATTAAAATAGTTATTTTAATGAAAATTTATTTATGTGTTATTTAGATATTTAACAATAGATGTCGCCATGTGTTTTTAAATTACATAGTTTTAATCCAAAAAAAAAAAATTGTACAGATATGACCTTTCTATGACTTTATTAATATTACTACTAAACTACCCGCGGCCCCGCCCGTGTTCAATATTTCAGTAAAACATTTTTTTTGGCTTTATAAATTAGTAACATATTATTATATATCAATAAATTATTTACTTATTGCAATTTTATGTTGAAGATCGTTTTGAAAAATATTACTAACTAGCGCTAACCAATCCCTGTTTCGAGACAAATTAATATTAAGAAAAGTTGTAATTATGTAATTTAAATAATCATCTACAAATCATCAAATAAAGTTATCGCAGCAGCAGCTTCTACGTCCATTTCGCGGCGGGTTTCGAACGATTGTGAGCATCCTGTGAATGTGGAGGGCATGGAGTCGGTCCGTGAATTCACGGCGAGAATTCGCGCGTGAATTCACGGCACTAATGTGGAGCCGCCATAGAGTATAATATACAATATACATATTACATAAGCCATAGAGTGCGTGCATCGCTCATTGTCTATTATGCGAAACGTAAGCAGATGTTCTAACTTCTATACACACTTATAGATATTAGATACATACTCGTAGATAAAGCGGTTGAATAGTTATGAGCCATGATTGGCATTTGTACATGAATGTAAGGTGTTAGTTTATGTAGTATGTAAATATTTAATAAATTTCAGGTAGTAAGACTTTTAGTATTTAATTAAAAAAAAAGTATATTAACATAAACTACATTAATTATTCACGCACAAATACATAGACTTTATTTTCTAAAATTTAATTTAACACATTTCAAATTGTTATTTTTCATTTGGAAATGTATTAATATTTTGTTTTTTTTTTTCAATAAAAGCAGACTAAATTAAAATTATTATTCTTTTTAAATTTTTGCGTTCTATGATTATATAATAATAATTACACTACGGGATGTAAACGCGGACTACGGGAATTAAAGGTAAATAAATGCCTTTAAATCCCGAAGAGTAATTATTATATAATTATTATTCTTAATTAATTGTAACTTTTTTTTTTTTTAATTTCACGTAGAACAATAATGTGGCTTGAATAATTAATATTTTATATTCTTTATGTCTATAAATATAATAATGGCAAAACTAAATAAGATTACTAATTAATAGTTTTCTAAAAAAATGTAATAATTATAATAATAACAGCTAAAACTAAATAAATAATATTCCATACGCAATTATAAAACTTATTAAAATTATGAAAATTAAAATTAACAAATATTGTAAGGTACTTTGGTGCCATTAAAATTCAAAGGTTTTATTTTTGACAAATAAAAGGAATCTTAATTTATAATACTATGGTTATACAAAATATTCGAGTAGTAGTACAACGTGGTACAACACTAGCTCTTAATGAGGGAAAGTAGGAAGCGGGGGGCGGGGAAGCACGTGTTGTGTTGACTCCCGCAACACCCACCCACACCTGTGTAATTTTGTTAAAATCTGTGTTTTCTGATTAATATATTATGTACCGATGGCAATCGCTCCATTTAAAACCAATTTCGCCATTTACATGAGGAGAGGAAAGAAAATGCTGGGTCCGGCTAGGGCGTCGCCGCTAAAAGACGCGCAGGCACATCACCCTACATCTGCGACAAGTGGGCCAGGGCTACCGTGTCAAGTACGGGCACGGCTAAAGACGTTAGTACCCAGACGGAAACTCCGCTTTACAACGTGGAATATTGGCTCTCTCACAGGATGATGCAGGGAACTCGCAGATGTACTTAAGACGTCGGGTTCAGTGTGCTTTTCTTCAGGAAGCTCGCTGGAAGGGCAATAAGTCCCGTAACATCGGACAGGGTTACCAGCTTATATACACTGTGTCACCTTCGGGTAAAAACGGTGTTGCGGTAGTGCTTTCTGAAGAGCTCCGGAATAGTCTCCTTGAAGTTGACCGTTGCTGCGACCGGCTGATGCGGGTAAAGGTACTGATTGAGGGAGTTACCACCAACTTAATCAGTGCCTATGCCTCACCAGGCAGGAATCCTTCTGGGAGCACTTTGAAGAGGTACTACGCGCTATACAGAAACCGAAGTGATAGTTGTTGGGGGGGACATAAACGGTCATGTAGGTAAGGCAGCTGAGACGTATGAACGTGTCCACGGTGGTTTTGGTTATGGTCGTCGCAATGCAGAGGGAACACATATTCTAAGAACCTGTATTGCGTCTGATCTGGCCTTCATGAACACGTTCTTCCAAAAGAATGCTCAGCACCTTATCACGTATAAGAGTGGGCCCCACTCAACTCAAATTGACTATCTGCTGACCAGAAGGTGTCATATCGGCAATGTGACTAACTGCAAAGTCATTCCAGGTGAAAGCCTGACGGCCCAACATCGTCTCCTTGTCATGGACTATATGTTTACTCCGAAAAAGAAACTAGCCGAGAAACGCAAACCTAGAATCAAGTGGTGGTTGCTGAGTGGACCGGTGCGGATGGAGTTCCTGGCGGAGGTTGAGAAGCAAGATCTATCTACTAATACCGAAACCGCCCAGGAGGATTGGGATCGAGCCCAGTCAGTAATTACCGCAGCGGGAAGGCGAATTCTTGGCGTTTCTAAGGGAGGACGAGTCATCGACAAGGAGACATGGTGGTGGAATGATTAAGTGCAGGGGGCTATTCGAGAAAAGAAGACTGCGTTTATAGAGTGGCAGCAAACCAACTCTCCTGAAGATAGAGAAGAGTACAATGCAGCCAAACGTGCCAGCAAGACAGCTGTAGCCAGAGCCCGCAGCGATAACTTATCACCATTATATGATATGCTAGAATCTGCGAAGGGGCAAAAGCTCATATCCAAGTTGGCACATGTCCGGGATAAAGCAACGCAAGATATCACAAAATGTCTTTGCGTCAGGGACTCCAAGGGCACGCTGTTCTGTAACCATGTCTCTGTGAAGGAGAGATGGAGAGAGTACTTCCAGGAGCTGCTCAACAATCAGCACTCATATAGTCTTCCATCCGAACCGCCCCCTAACTTCGGACTTGTAGCCCTTATAACACCTGATTGATTTGAACTCTGGATTCTTCGCCGCATGAAGAACCGAAAAACGGTGGGACCTGACGACATACCGATCAAAGTATGGAAATCGTTAGTCTCTCTTGGTGTGCTCATGCTTACTGTTCTCTTTAACTGCATCCTGAACACTGGAAAGATGCCTAACCAGTGGCTCTTTAGCTTTATAACCCCTATATACAAAGGAAGGGGCAGTGTTCAGGATTGCGGTAGTTATAGAGGGATCAAAATCATCACTGTAGGGGTCCATCAGGACTCGGGTCTCAGCCGGTTCTTATTCAACGTAGTACTAGATGTTGTCTCGGCATGCATCTAGGACCAGCCTCCATGGCTGATGATGTATGCCGATGACATAGCATTTATTATGTCCAAAAGTTCACTGATCACTCTCTGGAACTTCAGTATCATTATTAATACAATCTGAAAATTATTTTGAGAAATCACACGCATTATGCATATTTCCTGTAAAAACGATGAAAAAGGAACCCGTAAAAATGGTAAAATGTGCTGTTTTTATGTTCCGACTAAAACTAATTCACTTCGTTTTATTTTTTGATAACAACTGCCACAAATAGGTATCGCATGCTCACGGTATATATAAACTAAAATTTTTTGGTTATTTAATATTTTATCATTATCATTTTCAACCTCGCTGTCTTTGATGGCCGATTTTAGCCAAAGTAGCCCCATTAAGTACCACTTTTTTTTAAAGATTGTAAAAGCTGAGAATCTACTCTACTTAGGAACCATGAAGTCACCTGTTTTGATTGTTTTATTTAAAGTTGAAAATTTAAGTCATAATTGACTGAACGAAATTTTTTACTTAAGACCAAAATTTTCATAACTTTTATTCATAAAAGTACTAGTTATGAAGATTCAAGTGCAAAAAACAAATCTCACAAAGTCTTCTATTTTTTTTTAGAAATTTTTTAAGTTGGTCAGGTCGAAAATTCTCAAAAATTAAAAAAAAACCATAACTCCTAAATTATGAAAAGTCGCGTAACATACATGGGGGTTATTCGGATACCCTACGATACGAGGGACCTAAATTTTATTTTTGGACGTCAACGTTTAGACCACTCTGTGTATATACATATATAAACAACTTTTACTGTGATAGAGAAAAACTAAATAATCATTATCTCCGTTCTTGGATCACTTTGTCACCATACATTATTTTTTTCATTCTACAATAGGATAAAGAAGTTATACATAAAAAATGCGTCTAACAAAGCAATTTATATACTGTTAAGTATTATATTTACGTGTAAACCTATATTGCTTTTTGAGATTTACATGAATATTTGACATTTTATTAGAACTATTTTATCCGATTTTGTCGAAGTATTATTTTGCAGTCAAAAATGGTTACAACCATAGACATAGAAAGTTGGCTATTCCTTTGTCAGTCGTAAACTAAAAAAACAGAAAGGCGCAAAACGAGGCAAAAGTAATTGTGGTCTTCGTTAATATTTAATAAAATGCAATTAATGTGGTTTCTTTTTCAACCGACTTCCAAAAAAAGGAGGAGGTTCTCAATTCGACCGTAATTTTTTTTATGTAACCATGTTTGCTGTTTAACTTGGGAAAATTTAGCTAGAGGTAAAAGGTCAAATCCCAATCCCAAATTAATTCTTATGTGAATGAAGCCTACAACCAGCGCTGGATTATGGAGTGCACTAGGAGAACTCAGGGCTAGTGCCCAGGATCACAGGATAGACTTTTATTTATGTTCATTCGTCACGTCTAACAACAACTACTAAAATTATATACTTATTAGTTTTGAAATATTTATATGGAACATTTATTACAATGAATCTTAATGTCGAATAATTTAAAAATGATTGATATACTCATATGAAAATTTGTTAGCTGATTTTCAATACACTGCTGTAATTAAGAAAATAAATCAGCTGACGGTAAGTCGAGGCAACGGAGCCGCAGCTGACGTTCATGAATATTTATGATACAAACTCTTATCGCTTGAGAGGAAATAATCGACCAAATTTGTACCTGGTTCCCGGTATAATGTTATAATAGAAATATAATTGATTACGCCGCTTTTTGGGGTAAAAGTGATATTCGTTAGTATTGCGCTACAAAGAAAGACTAATTAAAATATATCATAGAAGCGAAACGTGGGATATATTGATATTAAATATCCGTAACATATAAAATTGTTGTCACTTAAATTCGTCGGAAAGAAATCTGGAAACACGTAAGTCCAAATCTTTTCGCGCCATTGGCGCATTGCAACTTGGAGGCGCGGTAGCTTCTGGTGATGGTAATAGAAGTTTCGGTGTTCGGAATCGGCGGGCTCGGATTAATTGCCACGTGGCACTTGTATTTCGAAGACTTCCAGGAACCACTCCCACTTCTTCATCTAACGCTGCAGGTATAAGTCGAGGAGCACTGAAGATTATAGAAAAGATTAATCAGTACTTTATGTCCATTTAAGTTAATATCGATACTATAATTTTAAATAAGTTGATGACTTCAATTATAAAATAGTTTTAAATAAAACCATCTTTTAGGATGTATGACTAAGAAAGATGACAGGATTATTACTCATAAGTATAATAATAATAAAAAAGTTGCACTGAATTCAGTGTGCTTAAACTAATTATATTTGTAAAACATTTTGTTCTGAAATTTATCATTTTTCGTACAAAATTGGCAAACATACCTATTGCTTAACATACACAAAACATAAGAACATGCACGGTACTCCCAATTTGAGAACCTCCTTCCGTTTTAAAGTTGATCAGCAATAAGGTTTTTTCTTTTTGATTCCATATGTAGATATAGACAAACTGAGACCACCCTTAAGTTAAACTTACAATAAGGGTTTCTTAGGATTATGAAAAAATGAATAAAAAGGCATTAGATATTATTACTTATTTTCACATAAAATAAATATAGGTACATACTATCCCATTGTGATTGATGTCCGCAAGCGAGCTGGCGCTATTACAGATGGCAGCTCAGACGATGAATTTCTTTTCAGCCCTATAATTACGCTGTATGTAAATATTATCTACTGGTAAGAATTATTAAACGCTCATATTAATCACATTTAAAGTTGACTTTATCCGATGCTGCAATATATTTAAAGAGAGCAAAGTTTTTGTTTTTTGTTTGAAGCTGTTTTTTATTCTGTTCTTTTATGTTTATGTTACTATTTTTTACTGTTACGCCCATGCTTCAAGAATATGCGTAATTAGATATTTGTCTAAAGTATAAGATACATAAAATCTATAAGTATATGTGGAATATAAACCCGGGTTCAGCCGTACGCAGAAGTTATTTTATAATAAATAAAAATGTTATTTTACGTAAATTGAAAAGATTGCACATTTTATCTATATTAATATTATATCAACTCCTGGGTAATTTCTAAGAAATTAATTGTTAACTGTACCACCGGTGGCTCGGCAGTCGTTGACAGGATAAAGAGGTAAAGTTTGTGAGGTTGTAGGGGGTAATCTCTGGATCTTTGAACCGATTTAGATGAAATTTGGTAAGAAGATAGTTTGAGACCCTGGAAAGGACATAGGCTACTAGGTGAAAATTTGTATTGGAAAACAAGCGAGGCTGAGTCGCTAGTTAATTATGATAAGTAATTCAAAATACACAATAGATAATTAAAGCCTTAATAAATTGATTATAAGGCTTTGTTACCTGAATATTTGATACTGTTTATAGAGCTTTTGTCTCTCCATTTTTGAGAACAGACGGGACAAACTGAGCGACGAATAGACCACCGCGGGATTTCCTCAAGTTGTGGTTCTACGTTTTGGAAGGCTGGTATTTCTAAATGTACCTAAATTAATTACATATAATAAATATGAATGACTTATTTAGTTTTATAATAGATAAAAAACTTTTTTTTTGTGTATTAAGTTTAATAATATTTTTTAGAATAAATAAAAGGGCTTTTTTAAGTAAACACTGAAAAGTGTCATTTTATATGATCTTGTTATTCTAAGACGTAGCTCCAGCTTCTCGTTTTGACGTGAAAATGGTTGAGTTTAGTGGTTACATAGCTGCTTATTAATATTAAGTAATAGTCACCGGTTCAGGTACGGTCGCTGTGAAGGCAAGTATGGACGGAATGTCCATGTCACGCCTTGTAGACATCCGGGAGACTCGTGAACGAGACACACTGCGCTCCGTCATACGAATGCTCAGGCCGTGCATGCAGGCGTCGTTTATATTTGCACTGAGATACATAACATAAAGACGGCATATGATAACTTTATAAAGTCATTGGAAATAGATTAGTTTTATTTATGTACGCAAGTATTTGAAATGTTGTCATGAATATTAAATATAAGGCATTTATTAATTATTAATAAGACCTTAACAATGTCTTTATAATGTCTTAAATACATACATAATATCTCGTGAGAAATATGTTGCACGGACTTTTTTTCCAGCCCTCCACTGCCCACTGTTGAATGATAGCATCCCCTGTATATCCTAGTCCGACTAGGTACGGCATCCATTCCTCGGGCTATCAGGGTCCTACACTATGTTTGCTCAGCCCAACTCGAAAATCGGTCCCATAAATGATCAGTAAATCAGAAGACACCGCTCCGCTGGCTTACTTCCACTTCAGCGTGTTTTCACCGAAAACTAAGTTTAATTTCTGTTCTTCGTCTAACTTATAGTGTCCTGAATTATCTTATTCCAAAATAATTCGACAAATAAAGTGTTTAGAATTTACACACTACTGCTACATTTTAATTTTTAATATTATTTACACCCCTAGTACCATAGTATTTATGTCATATTTATAAAAACTTTTTAAGAAAAAAAAATAAAAACCGACTTCAAAAAAAAGAAAAGTAAAATCCCATTCTAACGTATTAGCCATTAGGCTTGTCAAATCAAACAAAATGAGCCCAAACTCAAAGTATCTACTATTAGCCATTGAAGAGTTCCACTTATCCACCTTCTGGCCTCACCATCAAATCAGATCGACGATACCGAACCACTGCACTATCAACGGAAATAAAAACCTTGCAAAGTTTCAAGTCAACATGACAATTAGAAGTAGGTTACATTCATCATTAGCTATTTTTTCACCTTTAGGGGTGGTATTTTTTTTTAAATTTAAATGAGACTAAAAGAAGTATACACTTTCAAACAACACAAAAATTGTCCAAATCAGTTAATAAATGACGGAGTTCTGAAGTAAGAGTTGAGAGCCTCCTCCTTTTTGAAGTTGGTTGATAATCAAGTTGATGGTTGAAGCTTTCTATGATAAAAAGTAGTTTATGCATCTTTAGAATGCAAGTTTTTCCTAAGTTAAATATCATTTCTACGGCTTGACAATAAAGGCGCAATGAGCAGACAAACAAGCAGGCAAATACAAAAAATTTATACATGATAAAATATAATTAAATAACGAATTTTAAGCTTGACACTAATTAGGATTTAATTTCCTAAAGTGTGATAAAATTTTGTATTTTTTGTAAAATAATATTAAATTATTATGTTTTCCTTAAAGAATTAGTAATTAGAAATGCAATCCCCGTATAATAAGTAGCAGTCTCCCCGAAATGCAATAATAAAGTCGGCCGTGACAGGATCTCTCTACGCGACAAGATTTTCTTGCATCACAATCAGACGTGATTCACGGCTTAAAAATATGACATGGGTAAAAGCAATAACAAATTTGTATTGTGTCTGAACATTTAATAAATAGCAAATAACATATATTGTAATGAATTATTACTGTTAAATAAATGTAAATATGCAAGCAATCTAAACAAACGTTCTTAATAAAAAGTGATATATTGTGATATTTACAAGGATAGTGTGCTATACATAATTAACTAATGATCTGTATAATGATAACTCCAATTAATGATGAAATTTCGATACATTAACTTCTGAGGAAGGATATAGGTTAGTTTTTTTAATATTACCCCTAAGGTGTGCTAATTTTAACTGGTCCCTAGTCTTCAACCGTAATGGTAGGTATTGTTAATGATCCATCGCATGAGCTATGAGAAAGTTTTAGTTAATTTATGTAGTGAAAGTTGCGGGAAAATATACTTATGTTGTGTTATGGAGTATGATGTAAACTGTATTAAAACGTTTGATTGAAGACACGTACAATCTACATAATATGTTTGAACAAATAATTAACTTTATGAGTAAATAGTTTTTAAAGCATCCAGAACTAATAAATGAATAGTTGTATTTAAATCACATTATAAAATAGAAAATCCATACCGGTTCTATTGTGTCAAAAATAAGCAAATTATAAATTTAGAAAAATATAATAAATCGATAATATTATAAGAACAACTTGGTAAATCAATTTTTTTCCTTTACACTGATTTAAGTACTTGTAAGTAAGGCAGTGGTAGCCCAGTGGTAATGCGCTCGCTTGGGAAACCGAGTGAAGCGAGTTCAAATCCCGGGTCTCGCACATCTGATATTTTCATGTGCGAATCGTTTTCAACTTGATTACCACTTGTCTTAACGGTAGGAAAACATCTTGAGGAAACCTACATGTCTGAGAGAATTTAGCAAGTTTTCAAAAGACATGTGAAGTCCGCCAATCCGCACTTGGCCAGCGTGGTGGACTATGTCTGTATGCCTGATCCCCATCGTACTAAAGGTACGGTGCCCAGCAGTAAGGCGTTAAAAAAAGGGCTGAATACACATACACAAGTAAGTTATCTTACTTATAAATAGAAAGAAGATTTTATTAAGCGATGGCCAGTAATATGTAGATAGAGATGCGTCCGTTGCCTAGCGCGCATTACAATCGCTTGTAATGCGCGCTAGGCAACGGACGCGCATTATACACACGACTGACCCGAATTTTTATTCGCGTACTGCGCGGCCTAGCCGCTGCCGGAAACCGTCGCTATGAGTTCCGAAAGACTGATAGCTAACGAGCTGTTGGCGTTTATACAGCACGCCATCGACACCATGGACGAGGTCAGCATCATGCAGATCTGCAAGTCGAGCTTCAAAGAAGAGGAGATTTGCAGAAGTAAGGTGCTGCTTTACGACACTCTCGGCCAGGCCGACCGAATGCCCACACGCAGAAGGGATGAAAAGGGGGAGAGAAGTCTTCAGGACATCATTAATCTCCTGAAGTCAACCGATCCTGACGACGTGCCTGCCTTCGTGGCGAAGCAGCTGCACAAGCTGCCTCCCGTTACGTTCGATCACGTCGACGTCACCAGGCTGCTTAAGGACATCACCACGCTGAAAGCTGGCTTGGCCGAGGTACAGTTTAAGTTAGTGATTTCCGAATCAACCATCAGTGAGCTGCGTGCAGAATTATTATCATTAAAAAATAATGGTTCTGTAAGTAGGTCGCCGGAGTTCGCTAACGTAAACACACGTCGCGGCGCTCAAATTGACTCCATCAGCAGTTTGTCGTCGCCGCCGGTTAATGCTGAGGTGCGCGAATCGCGCAACACAACGATGCCCGCCACCCGCTCCCCTGCCCCGCAGATGACGTCGAGTGCGAGCGCGGTCATGACCCCGCCGCGTGCATACGCCGCAGCCGCAGCCGCGCCCGCCCCCGCCGCTGCACCCGCCCCGCCAATCAAGCGGCCCTCGAATGGAGGGAAAAAGAAAAGCCGGAGCAAACCAGATGTCAAGCAGATGCCACCGTCGGGATCGAAGAAACAATCCGACGAGGAGGGCTTCATTAAAGTGGAGAGGAAGAAGAAGAAGCCCTCATGCCGTAACATCTGTGGCACAGCCCCGAACCAGCTAGACCATCCGCTGCGTCCTGCCGTACCATCGACGCCGCTGTATGTGTCCCGACTGCACTGGTCTACGAAGGTCGAGGATGTCGTAGACTACGTCCAGAAGAAGTCCAACTTCAAATTGAGGGTTGAACGGTTGGTACCTCGTCACAAAACGAGTTTCAATTCGTTTTTGGTGAGAGTGCCGACTCATCATCTGCCAACCTTCATGGAGAAGGACTTCTGGCCGCAGGGCGTCGTGTTTCGGAAGTTCCGAGGCCGTTTGCCCGCTAACACACCGTCGACAAGTGTTAAATAGATTTATAGATTTTATATATATATATGTTAGTTTTTAAGGTATATATACTATGGGCCTCTGTTTACATATTTAAGATCTTTTTGTAAATATTGCCTGAAATAAATGAATAAATAAAATAAAATAAAAATAAAATAAAATAATATATAAACAAATATATCATTATATATAAATATATTCAGATATACGTTTACAAAAAACTAAGCAATAATTTTTGTTTCATTCACTTGACTTGCTTCTATGCTAAGTCTTCCTACTTCACACGAAAATTCAAATCTGACGACCGTGATTTAAAATTGATTTTTTGTAAGAATCTTATTACTTTACCATACCTGACCTTTATTTGACAAACAATTGTTCGAAATAAGAAACGAAGAACTTCATTTTTATTGGATTTGAAGGCATTTAATTATAAAAAAAAGTTAAGTATATCATATAGGCAAGACAACCCATCTGCTATATATTTTTAATCGACTTTATTGTATATTATATTTAATAAAAAAAAATATTTCATCCGGAAAGCAGGTGGGTGAAGGAACAGAAGGACGACCTCATTTCGGATTTTAAGACTAAAATGGGTAATATGAAATATTCATTCATGTCAACTTTTCAATTATAGAAGATTGATCTCAGAGTTAAAAAAAAAAAAAAAATTAAATAAGACAGCTTACGCATTAGTATCTTCTTGTGGTAATGTTAACGGTTGGTCCTGTATTTCATCTTCAGCTTCGCGGCTCCGGGAGCGCACCATGTCCAAAAGATATGTTTCAGTTTCTTTAAAATTATTAGACCTAAAGAAATAATAAAAAAAATATTACTTTTAGTTATACATATATTAAAGAAATCTATACAGATAAATAAAATTGGCGTGTCTGTTTGTAATATTAAAATAACCGCTTTTTACTAAATGCATATGGATATATACACGGTACGTATACCAAAACAACATTTTTTACAATTTTTGTCTGTCTGTCTGTTTTTTTCCGGCTAATCTCTGAAACGGCTAGACCGATTTTGACGGAACTTTCACTGGCAGATAGCTGCTGTTATGAGGAGTAATTTAGGCTACTTTTATTTTAGAAAAAGAATCAGGGTTCCACGAAACAAATGAAAACCCATGAAATTGTGAACTAAATCCGCGGACGGCGTACGTAATAACGTACGTACGTAAAGTAAATTGCTATATAATTTAAATGAATATCTTAGAAGTAGCAAGCTACTATTTATGTATAAACATAGCTAACCGTGAAAACGTACCTAGGGACGAACGCGAGCGAAACGAGCGTGAGTCGCTATTATATTATAATACTACAAAAATATTGTCCTCTAAAATACTTCAAAAATATGTTATATAAAATTAAAATTAATTCATGATAATTTAAATTATTTTCATACCACTTTAGACATTTAATTAGTACCTATTAAAATATCTAAATTATTAATAAAGCATAATGTAATTAGTATGTGAATAAATTAATATTATTTTTGCAAAATAAGCAGTTTACAAACAGTTCGTGTGAATGACATAAACACGTGTTCAATGTTTATATACAAATATATGTCAGGAGATGCAGCAGAAACTGATTACGAGAAAATGAGCAAATAAAATGTAATATAACATATTTCATTTTGCCTAATACGTAAAAGTAGATGCTCGTGTAAAGTTAATCAAAAAATAAATATATTTACATACTTACGTATTTTACATTAAATTATTTTACATATTATGTACTTACATAGTCATTGATTAACGTCTTTGAATTTTAAAATCACTATAACATATGTGTTGGAAATATACATAAATATTGTTTTAAAGTGTTGTAAGACTTATTACAAAAACCATAGTAAAACATTGTTTTTAAGAGTTCACTATTTTCATTTAATAACATCTATTATGGCATTTAATATTAAAACCTAAACTGAAGATTTTATAGAAAGCTGAAGTTTTGGAGTAAAATTTTGGGTAGAGCACATATTTGGGTAACCACGAGTAGGTACTCGTATGTAAAATCGTCTACGGATCATATTTACAAAGGGCCATTGTTTTTGAAAATTCAATCCATATGCGTTTTTTATTTCAAGAGAAACTATGATAATATTAGTAAGTGTGTTTATAGTTTGTTAGAAACAAATTAGTAATCAAGAAAATCTAACTTACGGTTGAATACCTAGTTCCGATCTATAAGACCCACTGCGCTGTGACATTAAAGAGGTGAGGTTTTGGGGTGTAGTATCATTAGAGTTTATTGAAGTGTCTCTTTGACTAGCTCTTAACTTTATTAGCAACGAAGCATACGGTGTGGAATCATCGCTCATAAATGAAATGCGTCTTGGTTCCACCTTTTTTTTTCTGAAAAGTATAAAGTACAAAAAAATACACTATATTCAATTTAAAAAAAAGTAATACCGTGAATTCTATAAGAAAAACTTTAAAACTTCATTAGGATTTTGTATTGTAAAATTATTATAGTATACAATTTATAAAATTTCAAAAAACATAATTGCCTCGTTTGTAATTTTACGACATAGTATGTAAGTAAGTACAGTGTACCTAAATATTTGATGGCGCAGTGATGCTGTATTGACTTTTTCTCAGTCAGTGAATCACAAGATGACTCAGAAATCAGAATAGGCTTGGCTGCTACTACTACTATGCTTGGTAAATGCAATAAGCCTTGACGAAATATATCGCTAGTTGAATTAGATTATCTGAATTAGGTAAAATTTTATACCAAATGAGGCAAATTAATTACACTTAGTAATAACGATATGATGTGGACACTAAGTGTTTCATGTGAAGTCGCCCGAATGATAAGTTCAACTGAATAAATTATTATATATTGATTGAGTTAGGTAACTAAAATGTTTAAATGTTTAAAAATCTTTATTATTAAATATACTATCATAGTTTATAACTTTATATTATGTAGGTATATAATATCACATAGGTATATAATAAGTATTTAATATGTATAATACTTTAATTATTACTGTATTTGTTAAAAAATCACAAACAATACCATAATCTAATCAGATTATAATAAAATTGGAACTAAGCCAAATCTGTACATTAGATATATATTGGAAAATCTTATTGAAATAGGCATTATTATCGATACAGAGGCCGAATCTATAGTTTTTAGAATTTTTGTCTGTCTGTCTGTGACCACATCACGAGAAAACCACTGGACAGATTTTGATGTTTAGTATGATAATAGCTGGTTATTCAGGTCAACATCTAGGATCCTTTTTACTGCGGGAAAATATCTCATCTCTGAGAAATTTATACTAAACGTTAAAACGTAAGTAGGGACGAACCCGAGGGGAGCGAAGGTGAGTCGCTAGTATAATAAAGTAATTGGTTACAGTCAATACTGATTATAAGTACTACAGTACTGATTATAAAAATATTTAAGGTGATTCATAAAAATCTTAATTTATATTTACAGCGACAGTCCCCGCGTTGAGTACAATTTTGAGTATCGGGCTTTCCAGTCTCCATTCTTCCTCCAAATTGTTTCAGTTTTTCTGAAATCATATTACATTAAAAGTTTAGATACTAAGATAAATAAATAGAAATATACATTTGTACCAACTTTACAGTCATATAATTAATACATACATATATTACCTACCCTTACTATTTTTTTTACTAGCAATAAATAAAAGTCTAGAGAGTAGGAAAATGATGTTGTCTACTTTTTATAATGACGCAATAGGTAGGTACGCTATTGGAATATTACAATATTATAAAAGATTGATGTGGTTGTGTTGGTGGCCCTGAAAGTACCGATGGCATATCGCGTGCTGGTTGAAATTGTGCAATAAGCTTAGCACAAAACTAATATTTTTAATTAGCTTAAACTAAAATAATAATTTCACAGTCATTCCAGTTAGAATCAGTCTTTGATTACATTTTTTTTCGAATAAAATAAGAATGTTTTATAAGTAAAATAATTATAATCTTATTCGCCTTTTTATTTATTAATATTAATCGGCTGTGTTCATATTTAGCCACGCCTACGTGTTGCTTATAGCGATTCAATGAGGTTCAATCGTAATTTTAGTAATTCATTAGCATTCAATTTAGTACATTTACTACTTCGTAATTAAAATTGATAAAGACTGTCAATTAACATTTGACACCTTTGTCTAGCTTTTTCATTGCCACAAGACCTAAAGAAGTATGTAAATAGAAATGATAAAATACCTACATTCTCATACATTTCATACGTATACAAATCAGATGTAGGTAAAACAAGAGAATTTAACTACGCTTTAAATGTAGAGCAAACAAGTTGCGTGAAATTACATGTATGTATGAGCATTGAACTTGTACGTCTGATATGGGAAGTTAGTAGCTCCTGAAACATAGTTTTCTAACTCCTGAACTAGAAAACTTTGTGCATTTGTTACCATTGTGTTATATGAATAAACCTCACTTGCGGAGCTTGACTTTCAGGTTGACAATTCGTTTATTAGAAATTTTACGGAAAATCTATCTATATGTAACAAAGTCGGGTTTGTTACAATACTTATAACTCGAGAACTGCTGGACCGATTTTTATGATCTTTGTTTTGTTGGATTTGTCTTTACCCGAACAGCAGAATAACTATTAAAAAATCGATAAATTTCACGAAAAAAATCTGTTAGTTACATATTTAGTTTCACCTAATACTATTTTCATTTCATTTGCTTTTAATTATTTAATTCTTTATTACAATTTAATAAATACATGTAGGTATTAATATGAAGCCATATAAAAATTTATTTATTAACTAGTACGTGTTCCTGCACTTTACTTAATGACGTATTGTTTGAAAGTCGCTAGGCCACAACGTTCAGTCGAAGGTCATGTTAGCGCGGTGACACTAATCACAATACTAGGTAGAGTTCTAAAGGTGTTCTAGATTTTCATGAATGTTATAACTAACGGTTGATTTTTATACAGTTTTACAACTCTAGATTTAAAAGGGTTATAGAATCTAGGATTTACAACATCTGAACAGGAACTCTATATATCAAGGACTAGAAACCTGTTCTAGTCTAGTTTGATTTTTATTTTATTTATTTTTCGTCGATTCCTAATTTAATTTTTAACGTAGATTCTCATTGTTACGTGGTTCTTCTACTTTATATAGAAATATGGTTTAATCTAGTTCGTTTTCCAGTCCTAATTACAAAAATATAAAAATATGGAAAATGATATGGTTTATTTTTATTCGTATAAACAGGTCCATCGATTGATTTAGATTTTTTAATTCTAAAGAAATTTCATAAATTTAGCTTTAGTTTTCATTTTATATATTCTGCATAATACACCTCTACATAATAGCAAACGAGTCAAGGCACAGCTTCACGTGGGATGTAAACGAATACCTACTAATTACTAATCAACCGATTTTAGCTTCTTTAATTTGATTTCAAGTAAGAAAATTACATTTTAATTCCACATATACTTAGCTAATAATTTAGGATTATTGTCTAGTTGATAAGTCCAAAGTAACAAATTCAAATAACCTATTACCTACTTATACATTAATTTAAAAAAATGTGTTTTTTCGAATATGTAGCTATATTGAGGTGATATAGTTATTTATACTACTAAAATGTTGTTTAACTATTCGTATTTCTGGTTGTTTCCGCTCAATTTCAGTACAGCTGAAATGGTTGGTTTTCTGGCAAAGAAAGACTTCTAATAAGTGTGACGTAGACTCCTTTTTCAACAAAAAGAAAAATAGTGATATAAATGATAGAAGGACAACGGTTTTTACGATCTTATCAGGAGTTTTACTGGGAGGCAGAGGATGCGTGTAAAAGTTAAATACACTACTGTGCAATATTTAGAAAACAGAATATAAATTAGAGTACATATTATATTATATAAAATTCGCACAAGGCAAATGAATAGTTATTCTGATAATAATTAAATTAGAAGTAGGTATTACGTATATAATTTTGATTTACTAAAATATTATTATTATTACTACTTACAAAATTTCTTTTTCAACCATTTGCAATAAATATATCGCTCATTTGTGCAGAAAAACGTAAATATTTTTAAATGACATCTAAAATGACTATAAATAATACTATTTTAAATACATGGCTTAACTTTAGGATTTCTATGTGACTGACATAATTACACATTATATAAAACCTTTTTATTTTAATCATTTTTAAACGTAAAAAATATTTTTTATTGATTGAATTAGCTGTAATTTCCTGGTTCTATTTTTATTAACGAAAACAATTTTATTTCTTAAAAAATTTCTTAAAAATTTTGGTAATTTTTTATTACCTATTGTACCTATTATTTTTTATATACTTAATATATATATATATATATATATATATATATATATATATATATACTATGTATGTGTAACAAGCATACAATAACGACTTATTACATTATATATTTATTAACATGCTCACCTTGAAATTGAAAGATCTGTAACTACACTTAGAATTTATTCTCAGTTTGAATCTTTGTAGGATAAAAATACAAAGCTTAAATACTTAAGTTTAATTATAATAATAGAAGATTAACCAAATGTTTAAAATATAAATCTATACAAAATATCCCGTTAAATAAACTGTGTGTGTCCTGATTTGGAGAGTCAAAAATCTCGTGGGAGCGCTGCTCGATGTTTTGTTCTGACGTACAAAAGATCATTTGTTTAGTGTCATGTGTTTAGTGATACAATATAATTCGATAAGTAATTGGATTTAAGCCTAGCTGTTGGGTTCTGGCGTTGTCAGGCGGCGGGGGCGGCGAGCGCTGGTCGCCACTCTACCTCTAGTTGCTTGCATCGCGAAGGCCCGCGCGCACGTCGCTACACTTCTCATGTCCCGCGCTCTACGATAACGCGCCCTATTTAAACGCAATACTCGCGATACATAATACTCTTTAAGAATTTACGTTTGCAGTATCGAGGTTATCGAACTAATCGCACTGATATTTTCTATTTGCTATAAATCATAGATAGTTCGGTGCGCAATCTCCAAAACCGGCTTCGTGACCATATGATCTGCTCTGGACCCGTTCGAATCGCGCGACCCTCTCGAATATCGGTGTGCAGTTACGATGCGGATTAAGCATTAAAGTTCAGTTTTACAAAACGGATCTGATGTTGATGACTCAGTGGTAAAGGAGGACATTTTGGTGTTTTGGTGCCAGTTTTGTGACTCGGTTTTGACGGAGATGTGATTGTTGACGTTGTGGAATATTTGTGTTGAAAGATAGGGCAATGGCTGGTGCCAGTGAGGAAGGAGTGCATGTGGAGGATAATCCATCCGCGCAGGAGCCTCGTAAACGAGGGCTGAGTGGTTCGATGTCGCTGCGCACGCGAAAGTTGGGAAGGCGACTATCCCGTAGTATGTCTATAGTGGCGCTAAAATTACCCGAGAAGGCGCAAAGCATTACCCGTACATCGACTAAACTAATGCGATCAGGCAGTCGTGATAAAAAGAACAGATCTTTCGAGCTCTCTATTATACTTCCGGATAAAACTCAGAGACAGGTAAATAACAGCCTAATTTAAAGTAAAAATAATTACTTAATGCAATTCTTTACTAATTTTAATTTAAACTTTATTAATTAAGTCTTGTGAATGCGAATGTCTATGTCGAAATGGTCACAATTGATGCAATCAATTAATTTATTTAAGAGCGGATCTACTGTGTCCTAGGTTGATGAAATAAATACAATCTGTTTTTATGAAAATCTATATTTATAGTCATTTAAAGACTATCAAATAATGCTTATCAGAAATTTATTTTTAATAATATTCTTTATATAAATAAACAAAATTAAAAATTTCAATCATGAACATGATAGTACAAATAAAACAATTGCTTCTGTAAATCTTTTTCCAGTCCAAACGTAATATTAAGCCATTTATACATATGTACATGGAAGATGCACTATCAGCTATCACAGACCCTAGAAGGTTCAACTTTCAGAACATTGTTTACTTAAATCGCTACACGTTGCCGCTGCGTATGCGACGCATTCAAATATGTAGTTGTCTCATTGTGATTTTGCTGTTAGCTCGTTTCAAAGCTGTCGCCCACACCGTGGATTTCTCCATTGATAATAATAAGCCGCAATAGCCGTTTGAATCCGTCATGCATTGTTTGCCTTTGTCATTGAACCGGGGAATTGCGCACTCTTTACTCGATTGTTTGACTGTCCGCCAATTGGCTGCCAGATTTACTATAATGAGTTATTATAGCTTATAATGTATATACTTATGCATACCTAAATATATTTATAAGTGATTTCACGATTAATGTTTAGCTGTTATGATAGATTCAATATTTATGGTATTTTTCTTTTGACGTTGAAACTTGGAAGTTAGATAAAATTGTACATTGTTTTGTTTATATGAATGGTTGAAGTCAAGTCAAGTTTAGATTCTTAGTTCCGTATTAATAAAGCATTGCAACTAACTTTTTAAAACAATTAACTTCCTGATATAAGTACATCATAGTATAAAGTAATTCCGGCTCACAACTTTTATTTAATTTAATTAGTGCAAATGAAATATGTACATTTTTATTTACAGGGTTATTATATTTTTTCATGCGTGAATATCAAGGATGTCTATTGTCTAATATTATAAATGAAATTTGATAATAATATTGTAGGTAATTTTAAACTATAATAACTTAAAATCTCAGGTTAAAGTTATTTCAACAAAATATAACCTTACTATAAAAAAGAGGAATGAGTTTTGTCGTAGTAAGGCATACTTGCATATTATTGACTATTGAGTATTGACCGTTCGCAGGTAGTTGGAACTTCCGCATATTCATTCAAAGCCCAAGATTTAAGTGCAACTAAAACGTTTATGATTTTAAAATTAAAATAAATTAGCTTAGCTATCTGTACATATAATAAAAGTGTAATTGATCGCTGTCTGTTCCTTGAAAGATATTTGAGATATACTTACTATTATTAGGGGTCTTTATTAACGTAAAAGAACCCAAAACAATGATTTTTAGCCTTTTTGTTTGTCTGTGTGTTTGTGCGCGCCACTCTCAGAAACAGCTTAACCGATTTGGGTGCGGTTTTCACTAATGTATCACTTAAAATTTACTATCTGTTTCATTTCAATAGGTTCATAAATTTAAAAAAACTATGACAATTTAAAGTATGTCAATATAAAGTATTGGGAAGCAACTTAGGGACGAACACGAGCGAAGCGATGGCGAGTCGCTAGTTTATAATTGATAAACTGGCTTACACAGAGTCGTAAGATTGTACATAATAAAATAATATACATAATTAGAAATCATGAATAATAATAATTTAATTATAAGTCATTGATAAATTTATATAATTAATGGGAGATAATTTGACTACTTTTAAATTATTATGGAATGTCTATTAATTTGGCTTTTAAAATATATTGATTTTAAAATATAATAATTTAACAATTAATATCTTAAAATTAAACTTATTTTCGAGTTACTAATTTGGTAATTACATATGCATCAAACATCAAAGAATATTAGCTTTTAAACTTAACTTACACTAATTACTGTAATAAATGATAATAAGAACTAAGTAAGCAAATGTATAATACTTTACTCAAATTTTTTCAATAATGTGCGTGTATCAGGAGTGTTTTTTGCTCTTCATATCAATTATATTTAATCGATATCTATTTAGCATTGCGCCTATTAAGCTTTAATCTTTGTACAGTCTCTAATAATTAAATATACATTAAATTGTATATATAATTAAGTACAGCTTTAATTGGTACGGTTTGTCGTATTGTAACATCTTAATATAAATAATATATAGAAAAATATTAAGTATACACTACACAAATATTCACGTTGATCAATTGAAAAAAAATATTCATTAAAACTATTTGACGAAAAGAATATTTAACTGTGTTTGTGTAGTCGTACTTATACCGCATTTAGTAAATAACAATCTCCGTGACATTTCGAACAAGGTGATACGATATTTTTTTACCATTTTGATATTGAGGTCAAATGATAAGAAACCTCAACTTTTTTAATATTGGTCAAGTGCGAGTCGGATACACGCATCGCGTGTTCAAAAAAGAACTCTAGTATAATGCTTCAGCTTCGTCTGCCTTCTTTGTATTCATTTAGAACTATTTATCGCGTCAACACTTTAAGGGATATAAGGCGTTAACTTTGCATTGGTACAAATGATAATGTTTTATTAATTTTTATTTGTTTTAAGCAAACCGGATATCAATTGTTACCTATTCAGAATACATACGAATTTTGCCATTCCCTTTCACTTTTTTAGCATTAAATTATAATAAATCTTTTGTTATCGGTGACCTAAAAATTTTAGAAATAAGTTTCTAAAATATTAAGATTACGGTTTGTACTATTTTACCAAGTTTGACAACCCTTGAATTATTGTTGTAGGAAATTCGTCGCAATTTCGCTTTTGCTAAAATTTTTACCGGTTCTTTGTTATGATTTTTAATAATACAACCCTATTAGATAGGGTGAACTGACGGGCAGCGTAGTAATAAGGTTTTGTTTAGTCTTTTAGGGCACGAAACTTTTTTAAGTTAGGTTAACACGCATTTACTTGTTAAGAACTTATATTTTATTACTAACCTGAGTGCAACGTTATCCAGACAATAACAGAGCTGACAAAGATGCATTTACCCTCAATGAGGAAGATCGCCCACGTTCCGTGCTTAAACATTAAATGACAAGCATTGCAGAAATGAGAAGGAAATAACACATCATCATACTTATTTGAAATAGCAGACTATTATACTTAAAGAAGGATGTTATTGCAAAGTACACATATATATTATATCTAAAACATACAAATATCTAAAAGACAAAACTATATTTTTTATTAAAAAGTTTAGTTTTTGATATAGACGTATCGAAATCATATGATACTTTGATTCATCGTTGTTAAAATATACTTGTACCTGTCCTGCACGTAGAGAGAGACTTATGTATAATATATACATATAATAAAATTGTAAGTAAGCCGAATGTGACACATTAAATATTTTTGGAAAATCTTATTGAAATAGACATTATTATCGATATGGAGGCCGAATCTATAATTTTTAGAATTTTTGTATGTCTGTCTGTCTGTTACCGCATCACGGAAAAACAGGATAGATTTTGATGAAATTTGGTGTAATGATAGCTGGTTATCCGGGCCAACATATAGGGTACATTTTACTGCAGGAAAATATTTCATTTCTTAGAAATCTATACTAAACTTTAAAACGTAACAAGGGACGAACCTGAGCGGAGCGAGGGTAAGTCGCTAGTATACTATATAGTTTACTTTTAATAGGATGCCTTTTTTGACCTTAGCGAAATGAAATAGCTAGTAGATATAATTTATTTAAAATGATAAAATTAGTGTGACATCAAAATTCAGAAGTCATAAATAGATATCATTGGCATTGCCTAGCGAGTGAAAGTGATGTCGCAATCAGTGCAAGTTGCGTGCTTGCATGTGGGCTTGAGGTAGCAATATAATTATACGTTATAATTCGAAACGTCCGTGGAATAATTAATACCAGAAGTATCTGATAAACCTATCGGACACAATAAGTCACGTTCGATTGTGATCGACGTCTTACTTTCTTAATTCCGACCTATACCTATAGATAACTGGTGATTAATTGATATTTGATTACGATTAATGCCCTTAATGTATGTTCCCATCATCATAATTGTTTACTTGCTGACTGACAGACGTTGAATGTCCCAATTTTGATAAATTTATTTGTAATCTTTGTGGGCATACAATATTTATAATTATTATTATATGTTATAGCGACTTACCCTTTTTTTAGGTTGGAAAATGCATTTCATTCAAACCCAACAGAAACTACCTCGTCTTAATGGTGCGTCGCAGGATTGCTTCCGTACTCGACCACGACGCCCCGACGGCAGGTCTGCCGAAGCAGACCACACGACCATGGGGTTGCTCCCACAGTCTATTCTGTAATCAGAAAAGTACCAGCAACTTGCATGGTGCACGACCCACCGAGATGGGCTGCCTCCCAGTACGTTTCTCGGCTTCGCGCCCGGCTGGATTACCTGACGCTAATAAGACAAAGTGCACGCACATACTAGCAACTTACCCTATCATAGTCTATCGTTGTACTAATGTGTGAAGAATAAGCATAACCACACACATACACAAAAAACAATCGCATTATTAAAAGTACTTCGATAATGGTTCCCTAAAAAAAATATATATTTTGTTTCGCTAAAATGTGAAATTGATTATAAACGCAAGCAGGAACTTGAATCTATCGTAATAAATATTAAAACAAAAATTTGATGTAATTTATGTATTCTCAATATGCAATTCATACCAATAGAAATAATACTTTAAATCATTTTTTATTTCGCTTTGACTTGTGAATATTTTCACTTGCCCGTATAGTATTTGTAAACAGTGTTGTTGTGTTTGGAGTGCTGCCATTTCCATTGAACGTTAGGTAATGATATTTTTGAACATCTGTATAAACATATACCTATACTTAAAATACATAAATAGTTTAAAAAAAGAGTATTAGTAAAATTTGCATGATTAAATGTGCACTTCAAAAATAAATAGCTACCAACTTGTCAGGCGCATGACTACATATTTATTAGGTATCTATGATGGTCACGGAAGATATTATATTTTTTCTATTCTGTGATGATAATAATTAAATTATGAAACAGAACCTTTTTATACCTCGTGAGGTAGGAATACTGGGAAAATTACTTTAATCATATTATTTTAGTGCTGTAGATTACTTAATAAATGAAATAAATATGTGAAATAAGATACGAAATAAATATGTGTAATATTTTATTATAAGTTAAAGCAAAAAATTGTTATTACGGTAGTAAATACCACATTACCTAATAATTTATTATTATCTATTTACTTGTCTTTTTTGGAGAAACAAAGATTTTTTTGCAATCTATAAATAAAATAAATAAATATTCCACAGAATTCCCTTGACGTACCGCGTTAAAAATATCTGTCCTATCTCAATTCTCATATCACTCTTTGGGCCATAAAATGTCTATGCATATGCAAAACAAGCGTTAGGTCGTTGCTATTTGAGGGAAGGACAAATCAATAAAACAGAACTTTCGTATTTATACATAATATTAGGAACAATTATATGAATGAATAACTAATAACTTCTATACTCTACATAGAACGGTACGTGTTGGGAGGTGATGAAAACAGCACATACTGTTTCGTAAATGGCTTCCACTTTTCTGCAATCAAGATAAAGTTCGTTGTAACTATGTATGTGTTAACATAACTGTTATATAGTAAAAGTATTTAAGTTTGTTATGATAGAGTAGTTTTAATTTGCATATATACCTTTTAATATTTGTGATTTTATTTTATTGCGGATAAGTAATTTTTTTTTTTGAAATATACTTCTTTTGGTACGTTTGGAAAAAATTAAGAGAGTAAATTTTTTACGATGCGCGCGCACATTAGGAGAAAAATATCGTTATGACGAAGTTAGTTGCATTCCCTTTACAAATAGAGACTTGTGACATTCTGTATGAAATTTTTAGCTATTTTTGTTCAGTTACACCAAAAAAGTATAACTTTTTACGTGCGTACGTAAGTACACACACACATTTTTTTATGTTTGAGACGTAAGCTCTCGTTTCATTTAATGAATAAATAAATTAATGTTCCACTGAACTAATTTTAAGGCTAGGTATTTTATTACCTTACTAAGGCTGTTTAGTTAGGTATTATGGATGATTGTAAATATCAGTTTATTCCTTTTGGAAAGTAAAAGAAATCATTTAAACAAGTATGTTTATTTGTATAGTGTGTATGGAAACAAGTCTAGGTTTCGAGGCAAGATGACTATCGCTTTTCTGTATCAGGATAAAAACCGGTTGGATGTTGCTAGAATAAAGTAGGAATAACATCTTCAATCCCTCGAAACATTGATAAGGCACTTAAAAATATCTTAATATACCACTACAAAGACTTTTCTTTTTTTTTCTTTTCGAACTTACACAAAGGAATAGTACCTACCAACTATAAGTTTTAAATGTTAAAAGAAGTTTTCTAAGACATTATAATAGTAAACGTTTGTCTAGATGATAGGTAAATGCTAAGAAATGTCATCTTTTAGTTAATGTAAACCCACATTGTCCAATTAGATGTTATTATTTATTACTCCTGAGTATCATTACTATATCTTGTGATATCTTTAGATCTGGTCCAGTCAATCTGCGCTAGTGAGAAATAGTGTTATAAAGCAGGCTAAACTGTAGTTATAATTGTAGTAAGGTTAATTTTACTTTTAATAAAAAAATAACTTAAAAAAATAATATACATTCAAGTAGATTTTGAAACGCACCATATATTTTGCAATTTGCATTAACTCTCTTGGAATAGTATAGAGAATAAAGACGATTGTGTTTATGTGACATTTTTGCATTATAGTATCGTCTTCAATTAACATGAAGACAACAAAGTTTCGTGTTAGCGGTGATCCGTACAAAACTGCCTTTGTTGCAAATACGTGACGCGACTGATAAGCGCTATTCATATTGCAAAAAAAAAAGATATTTTTATTTATTTTGTATATTGCTTGTTATGAGATGTTGAACAATTATATATCATAGCGCGGCCGCATAAGTCAAAAAAATTCAACCTTGGCATGAGAGGTATAGAGCTAAAAAAATGTATAAATCTTTATTTTGGCGTTCTACTAAATGATTCGTCAAAAGTCTCATATAATCTCGTGTATGCGTCTCGCTACTTATGTGTACTTACGCTTAAATTGCATTTACATTTATTATAAAAGTTGAAGAGTTTGAAATTTTATATAATTTTTGATTTCAACATTTTATTATAAGATTAACCGTTTTTGAGATATAACATGGAGAGCGCAACCATATTATATGGCGTATAAGGTAGCCAGCGCAATTACAGGCAAGAGGCATAACATTTTAGTCCTCACAGTGATAACGTACCGGCGGTTCTGCAGTTTTGTAACATAAAACTTAAGTGCATGAACCGTAGGTGTTATGGGCGACAGGTATCGCTTTAAAAAAAAGGTAATACAACATCAAACTCGAATCTCAGTCAATAGTACGTTGTATGAAATTAATAAAAATGTAATTATGAAAAGACTTTCTTTATTTATGAATTAATAAAAACGCATTACACTATATTTAAGATTATTTTTACAAATCGAATATCGCATATATTTGATAATATTTATTTCATGTAATTGAAAAGTAATATATAAAATACTTTAGGTTTATACAAATTTTCAGTTTATTACTTCTCATTCCGATTTCAGAGATGAAACCCCTAATGTGATTAGACATGACTGATAGACTACTTACTAATCTCAAGTGGTTGTTTACATATTTAAGTGAGTGTCTATTAAGTATATTCTTGAATGACATTATAAATGTAATTATTATCTGAGGGTATTTCTTCCCTAACACATTTCTCTTTAGGTTTATGTGTTAGGGAAGAAATATAGTATAAAGCAATTGGCTACTGCCTAATTAGTATGTTCGCTAATCGCATTCGGTGCCTAATACTATACGCATTACACATGTTTTATACTTCTATCTATATCTACAAACGCATAATGCAGTACCTTTGTGAAGTTCTTCTTATCTTTTTTCTCGCTTTTTACGGTTCAGTTTTTTTATTTTTATAATTTAATTTTTACAACTAGTTATTCGATCGTACCACTTGTTATAAGAACTTCTTATGTAAGCTACATACATTATAAATATTGCTCAATATGTTAAGCCTCAATGATTTTTTTGTGAATATACATCAGATATGTTCTGCTTGGTTACCGATATATAATTTATTGATACTATTTTTTTAATATATTCTATTGTTATTAGATAATAATCATATGTATTTTATGTGGAAACAAGCAATGAGGCTGATGAGTTATTCATTGGCAAGATAAACAGAAGTTAATACATCAATTTCCATAATTGCAACTTCAAAAATGAAGAATTTCCGAACGAATTTCCCTTATTGAGGTTCTTTACGGGAATTTTAAAAGTGTTTTTTTTGTAATAACTGTAGCCATAAGAAAGATATTTTTGTGCATTATCTTGTAATGAAAAAAAAAATTATTTATATACAATACTATTTTTACGAAAACTAAGTGAATAAAAATTGTGTAATATTTTGCACATTAAAATATTTTATATTGGTATTTATTTAACAGTTTTATTTATGAATATCAATAACAATTAATTAATGAAAGTATGATGAAGATTGTGTTACATATTGTGTGATTTTATGTTATCTTATTACGAAACATACTTCACGCAATTATACTTGAATATATTATAAAAATATTCTTTACCAATACGCATTGCGAATGCGTTATATGTAAACGAATTTTAGGTGTATACTGTATTCTTATGTAAAAAGTACTTATAATAATCTTCGTCTAATTATTTCTAAAAATTGGTGTTATTTTCTATACTTTCTTAAATATTTAATATTAGGGGGTAGGTATTAGGATATACAATATGTAGAGGCGATGTTAAAGTCTAAATTTAAAGTAGATTTGTTTGGAGATTTTTCAACATATTGACACATATTAAATTCATAGGATGGTTAAGTGTAATATAGACGTTTGACTCTAAGGACAATGTTTCTTTATTTTTACAAAATTTGTACTTAATTACAACAACAGTTGCTGCCTTTTATGGAAATTCATTACACAAGAAGCATTCATATGTGACAAATATTATGTAATACAATAATTTTCGCAAGCCTGAATTACTAAAGGGAGACCCCTTGTTAAACTTAAGAGTTCTTAACCTACCTAATTAAAACGTAGTCTTCACATTTCTTCACAAAGCTAATGAACAAGCTAAAAATAGTTCAAGCGTAAAAAGTGTGTTAAAAATGCTACAAGTTGTTGACACAAAACTTCCTATGTAGGTACATGTTTAAATAAGTAGGTGTATATAGGCAGTGGTAGCCCAGTGGTAACGCGCTCGCTTGGGAAACCGAGTGAAGCGGGTTCAAATCCCGAGTCTCGCACCTCTGATATTTTCATGCGCGAATCATTTTCTAACTTGATTACCACTTGCCTTACGGTGAAGGAAAACATCGTGAGGAAACCTGCATGTCTGAAGGAACCTAGCAAGTTTTTGAAAGACATGTGAATTCCGCCAATCCGCACTTGGCCAGCGTGGTGGACTATGGCCTGATTCCCCTCGTCTTGAAGGGAGGCCCGTGCCCAGCAGTGGGACGTTAAAAAGGGCTGAATACATATAGAACAGATGTCCTACAATTAATCTTTCAGAATTATGAGTACTTAATTTATTCCATTCGTTAAATTAACTTTTTAGTATTTTGTTGTTTAATTAACTATCATTGTAAGTTCTAAATGTACATAAATATGGATTAATCTCAAGAACTGACATACGCCTTTAATACTAGTAGGGGTTCTATATTCAAAAATGTCTTTTTTTTTTATATGGAAACTAAGATTCTTATTTTTTTGTGCAAAAATAAAAAGTAAAATTAAATAAACAATCAAATGACACTTAACACTATATTCATGTTTCACTTTCTAATTAAACCGATAATGTTACGAAATACTTTACGTAAGTTACCGTTAACATGAACCCGTATTAAAGTACAATATTGTAATATGTTGGTGGTTTGGTTTTACTTTCAAATAGGTTAAGGATATCCCTAGAATGTAAGGTGTAGATTCTTGAAATTTTATCTATATCTAAAGGTTTAAAAAATAAAAAAAATAAAGAGTGCATTTAAGTGAATGTGTACAC
Organism: Argynnis bischoffii washingtonia; assembly: GCA_033884665.1. Lineage (NCBI taxonomy): Eukaryota > Metazoa > Arthropoda > Insecta > Lepidoptera > Nymphalidae > Argynnis > Argynnis bischoffii. Next base: position 7,214,925 of record CM066624.1, on the reverse strand, counting down.
GTGTTTATGTGTGTTTGTATGTGTCCATTTATGTTTTACTTTTAAATAATTAGGATAGGTGATATACTAAAAAATATATTAAATAACGCATATTAGGCTTATTATAATCATATATTTATAGAATTCTCTCACTACTCACCTTCGCTCCGCTCTGGTTCGTCCCTACTTATGTTTTAACGTTTAGTATAGATTTCTCAGAGATGAAATGTTTTCCCGTAGTAAAAAGTATCGTATATGTTGCCCCGGATGACCAGTTATAATCGTACCAAATTTCATCAAAATCTGTCCAGTGATTTTTCCGTGATGCGGTAACAGACAGACAGACAGACAAAAATTCTAAAAACTATAGATTCGGCCCAAGATTTTCCAAAAAATATTTATTGTACAGATTTAGCTTGGTTACAATTTTATTATATGTATATATCATTTAAGGAAAGAATATAATATTATATTTTGTCAGACAATAACAACGGTTACCATGGCAACAAACGTACGTAAATTTTTCGTTACGCATTCACCAGTTTATTTCCCTGAACCGAACCCAAAAATCTGAAGTAAAGATGTGGTGATTATAAAAATATGAGAAGAATCTTAATAAAATAATAGTATCTGTAATGTGCTTTTTAAATTTTTAATTGCATTTTTTAACAAAATGATGTAATAAACTTTTTTTACAAATTAAATAGCCAAAAACAATTTCAATTATTAATTTATTATAATCCTGTCGTAATTCATATAACACAATATTTTTATATTATACGATTGATTTTTCATGAGACATCAGAGATTGTGACGTAATTGTAAAAAAACAACATCAGAATGGCAAGCAATTTACCAATAGAGTGGAAACGCTTTGATCAACGAGTCGTGAAAACGTCTATTCAATGATTTTCAGGGGCACCCAAGAATAGCCATAGCTTGTTGTTTATATGTACTTTATTATTTTTTAAACATACACTATAACACATTGTAATAACATGAACTAAAGATATACATGTAGTACTTTGTGATATTGTAAAGGAAAATAGTTTTTTCAACATTTTCCTGTTGGTTTTAAGTTATGCAAAAATAAAAGTTAGGATATTTTATGAATATGCATATCCATATTATATACTTTCTTGGATATTATGCTAATTATATTACTATCGTTCAACAATTTAAGTATATATATTAAGATTACTTTTGCAAACCAATATAAATACATAGCAAATTAATGTTTAAGCTATAACAGAAGCCAAACCGATACATTTTAATATTCGAAGAAATAATACTTAGATAATGTAGTAATAATAATATTAGCCGCTGCACGATCCTCTGGGGATTTTAGTATTAAATTAGGAGTATATATCCAATTATCCGTTACCAGATACTTTTAAAGATTTTTTTTTAAATTACGTTTATTTTACGGCTTTTACTTTGTAGTTAAACTTAAATAATTATTTGTTTTACTAAAATAATGCTACATTGTAATTATATTATTTTGAAAAAACAAGAAGAAAAAATTAAGAAGTCCCTAAAATGGTATACCAAAATAGAACGTTGTTGGAGAAAGTAACACGTGTGTCATCCCGGCAGTTTTAGGTCAGGCGTAACATCCCGAATACTAAATAATTTTTACCACTCACTCAAATATTTATATTGTTATGCATAATATACACTGCTGTTTAGGTTTATTTGGTGATACTTTAAAAATAACAATAGGAATTCATAATATAACCATTGTAGTTGAAGATCATGATTTTATAATCCGTTCATGGAGACGAGTTAGTAGAGCGCTATCTCACTCACACAATTTTTTAACTGCGATTGGTCAGTGATAAACGGTAAGGCGGTGTACACAGTACGAGTACTTTTTAGTCTACTCATACTTCCCGTACTGTGCAGACGTACTCTTACTTGTGACTGTATGCTCAACTTGTGAACCGGCTGGTGTATTCATAATTAATGTAGGAAACGACGACAGTAGTGATAGTACGGAGAGTGATGATGATGATGATTATGTGTTATAAACTTGTATAGGTATATTATAATATAATAAAGAAAATTTAATCATTAACTCTCGATTTTATTTCTTTCCTTCATATCCATCAGGTATATAAAAAAGCCATACCCATAAAAAAATTCTATCAAATAAATGTCTCTCAATTTATACGACAGACGAAGCCGCAGGAATAAACTAAGCGAACTTTTAAGAAGCGCAGTGTGAACGCACATTTACATTTCTAAGGTATTGTTAACGCCCACTGACCCTAAAAAAGATTTTTTTGTCTTTGTCATTTGTATGATAATGTGCGATAGAGAAGGCGCTATACTAACTCGTCTCCGTGAATAGACTATAGTAATATCAATTTTCTATATAAATAAAAATGAAATGCGGTTTGACCTATTTGATAAATATACTTTTAAATGTTCCTAATAGTCTGAATAAGATTTTTAGAGGAAAAATCGGAAATGTTGGCCGGAAATTTAGGATAAATTAAAAATGATTTTTTCAATAGGCTATATGGGCGGGCTATATAACCCGGCTAATCTATCGCTGTCTCTGTGCAAAAAAATTGTTCCTTAAAAGTATAAATAACATTTATATTATAAGTAAGGATTTCAAAACGTTTCTCAAGACTTATATTTCCTTGGCATGTCATAATATTAGTAATCAAGCGAGTGTCATGTCGCGATGTCAGTATCTGAATATGTCGTGTGGAAATTAGGTGAAATAAATAGAACACTGGTTCAAAATTGATTATTTCAGATTGGTAGAGCAAAATTCTTTCGAGTAATGGCAGCGTATGCAGCTTCCATCTCCTTGTATCAATTTATGACCTAGATACATTTTTTGTAAATGGGACATGGTTGTCACATTTGTAATACGAAATTAAAGAGTGTACTGTACTTGTCTTATCACTAAGCATTATCAAAATATGTAATAGATAAGTTTTTAATAGAGATATTAAGTATAAGTAGATAAAATATGGTACATATTTTCAATTAAATCTGTATATAATAAATAATCTGTAATATAAAAACACAAATCATAGCAATCCTGAACACTGGTCAGGTCTACAACCTAAAACCTGAAATAATAACTATTTATGAATATGTAAAGCAAGAGCAGGTGTCAAGTAATATATGTACAAGTACATAAAAATATATTACAGTACAAAAAAATACATTTGTGTGTATTTATTATTCGTATTTATGATAATGTATTTTATCTTAATTTTTACAGAATAAGTACATTGATAAAAAGCGTTATTATATCTTAAAATTATCTAGTGATATTTATATTAGATATTATCTAGTAAAAGCAGCAAAAACAAAATGCAATTAGGTAATAGAATTGAAATCGTGACGCTAATATGTTTATTATAATAAAATATATAAGATTTTTTTCATAGTTTCCATATTATTACATGATTTTAAGGAGAATAAATAAAAAAAAAATAACTAGTTTGGAAAATAATACCCACATCGCGTAGCGTGTGCGAGCGCATTAACAGTAAGTAGACATAAAAAGGATGGCACAGTTATGCAATTAGCGAAGATAATGGGGTGTCCTCGGTCAGCAGGCTAGCGGTAATACTTATTTTAGAATTTCCATAACTACCACATAATATGTAAGGATGAAGCGTAGTATAGTATGGACTAAACCTGTAATTAATAGGTCAGTGTTTATTAATAACCATTTAAAGTACCTTCCTTCCCGTTTTTTTAACTTCGACTTCCAAAAGGAGGAGGTTATCAATTCGATTGGTTTTTTTTAATGTATGTACACCGATTACGCTGAAATTTATGATTCGATTTACGTGATTTTACTTTTGATTGATGTAGAATAGTTGCCATTTGGTCCCATAAAAATTTAACATAGTTTGGCCCAGTAGTTTTCATTTTATGAAAAAAAAAAATATGATTTTTTTTGTTTACGTGGATGTAATTTTATGTGTGTTCGAGGACCACTTCGTCATTCATGAGGGTTCACCAATTGTAATGATTCTTTTTCTGTTGGAAAGGAGATATCCCAAGGGTGGTACCATAATAAGGAAACCAGGATCTGATGATGGCATCCTAGAGAAATCGAGAGGAACCTTCGAAAATCGTAGTGGCGACTAGTGCGTTTTTTTCCATTAAGTATTTTAAAGCACTACTATTTAATGAAGGTCTGGAGTCGATCTGATGATGGAGGCGAAAGACAGTCGAGGGAACTCCTCAATGACTTACAGCAATTACCTGGTGTTTGGGTTCGATTAATTTGTATTGATGAGAACTTTACACCTAGATGGGTTGTGACTGTCGTTATAGGTCTGAAGCTTAATCGAATATGTTTTCAAAAATCTTTCTTCTTACAAATTACCTGCTTGTTACGTCTACACTAAAAATGGAAAAATAAAAACTTTTAAAAAATATATAAAAACCGACTTCCAGGCACTGAAACCTAAAAAATAATTAAACGGAGGTTTTCATTTAGAATAGATACCTGATCAGATATTTTCGAAGTCGGTGCCAGCCGATACAAATCAAAATGTGCTTTGAACTGACCGACTTCGAAAAATCTGATTAGGTATCTATTCTAAATAAAACCCTCGTTTAATTATTTTTTATAATGTCTATATTTATGCATATGAAAATCAAAGTGGAAATTTTTAAATAAAACCATCTTTTCGGATTATTTCGTGGATTTATTTTGATTTTTGGTTCCCAACGTTTCGAAGGCTTTACATGAGGTTTTAGACATCTTAAAGAAAATGGATTTTTTTAAATCTTTGATGGAAATTTTTTAAATCTTTGAAAATACAATCTTTTTCTAAGTGAAAAGAAAGTTTTTTTTGTTTGTTCTGTAAATTATGCATACCGTTAAATGCAATTTTCATTACAAGTTGTTAATTAAAACTTCGGTTAATTTTAATTACCTGCAGCTTTCATTTATTTTATATGACTTTTTTTAAAATATTTGAGGCAAATGGTTCGTTATTATTATGAACACTAACATTTTTAGAATAAAAACTATTACTTTTCATATTCGGTTTTTGTGGTTATTTTCCTAGTTTATAATAGCTTAAAATAAATAAATATGCAATTTTTTCTTAATTATCGAAAAGATTATATAAAAATAACTTCTTTATTAAATTTAAACTAAAATCTAATCATGCTAGCTTTCAAAGAGATTGCACGATTATTTCTCGTGTGCTGTATGTAGATTGTAGAGCCTTATTGTAAGAAAGTGAAACGCGCTGTCGCGGATATGATGTTCTCAGGGTCATCACCGTCGTGAACTCTGTCTTGTTTGCATATAAAACGAATATTATACTAATAATAATATATTTTGAATGATATGAAACTAATTTTATTAAATTATTAAAAAAACTTATAGAAATATTGTTCTTTGCAGTTTTATAGTTAAAATTTCTTAGTAATATGTGCTATCCCAATTTTTCATTTATATTTTATTACTAGCGACTTACCCTCGCTTCGCTCGGGTACATCCCTGGGTACACGGACTTTGTTCACAATTTGAGAGGTTTTAATTTTTTTGCACAAATCCCTATTTTTTTTTCCAAAATAAAAGTAGCCTAAGTTACTTTTTATAACAATAGCTGCCAATGAAAGTTACGTCGAAATCGATCCAGCTGTTTCGGAGATTAGCCAGAACAAACAGAGAGACAGACAGATAATAATTTTTTTCTTTTTTATTATAAGTACCAGCCATTTATATACATACATTTAGTAAAAATTTGTTATTTTGACATTACAAACAGACACTTCAATTTTATTTATTTGTATGGTTTATAGGTGCCTAATACTTATATTTTATTAATGTATAATTAATTAATGATGCATTTTGATTCAATATAATTTAGATAATGGCTGCGAATGAGGTTTAAAATATACCTAATAGAAAAAATATTTAACTAATGATTGTAAAATTTACATATTTTCATCATTTCGTTTTTTTTTACAATTTCAAACACTTACGAATATGAGTAACGAATACTTCAAGTCGAACTTAACGGTATGGCATTCATTTAACTCTTAACATTTACTATTTTGAATGCATTTCGCGATTTGGCGTGGTGTTAACCGTTCTTTATATCGACTGTGACCAACTTTAGCACTTTCTATTACTATTTTGCTTAGAATGGAAGGATTCATGTACTACGTAAAAGTAGAAAATTTTAAATAAGATAATATGAGAAGTAAGTTTTTATATTATTTGTTTAAATAGTTGTTTTCCCATTAACATTTATGTTTATCAAAAATGATTGAATATCAAGAAAGAAGGCACGCTACTTTGTCAAAAATTATAATTTCTAAGCTAACCTGACCTATTTATTATAGACATTCAGTTTAAATTGAATTACAATAACCTCTTTCCACTGTAAAGGCATATTTGAAAATATATTTCTTAAAAGGTTAAACTCTTTATCACATTCAAGACAAGATCACATTTTACTTAATATAAGACAATTTATATAAAGATGAACTAATTTTCTAATAAGAATATTTGCTTGTCAGTGGCTTCTCATATTTGCGTAGTTAAGTCCTGCTAATGTAATTCAACACTTCTAAGGATATCATATAACTCTTTCTGTTATAAAGTGATACGTAACCTTGCATTACGAGTTGTTTCATAGCATAGAATTATGCACGCGATCGTAACGACTTGACAATTATAACCACGAGACAAAGCCTTTATAATAAAAACAAAGTAAAATAATTTTATAGAAAAAGTAATCAAACACTAAAAATAGATGACGACCTGTGCCTAAGGCAGGCAGCTGGAGTAACGCTAAATTCATTTAAAGAAATACTTACGTCGAAATTATATTTTTTTAAGGTTTTTAATATCTTAGCTTAGCTGCTTCAGTAACTTGTAATTATATTTACCTAATCGAGGAAAAGTCACAAAAGGCCTCGTGAGAGCGCATACCGTGAACTGTTTGGACTGTATCTCCGGTTCTATTTGCTGAATGTAGTGGAATAATTTCGTAATCAAAAGATTATAAAACAGAGGCAATAGAATATTACTCTTAAGAAGTATATTTTAATATATTTGTTGTAAAAAATGTATGTCTAAGTATAAGATCTTCATTATAATTGAGTATATTCTAACGATATCATATTTTTTATTTCTTATATGTTACCAAACAGAACGTAGAAATGTTTCGTAATTATATCATTAATTAAATGTATATAATATATACGTTACTCAATCTAAAATTATGCACTCTTTTTAACTTTCTTTTTAATAAATTTTTTTCAATGCGAAGTGGGGTATGATTTAAATTTAAGAATTTCGTCATAGTTTTCTACTTGCAGTCTTCCTTTGGCTATATCCAGGGCTTTGCCATACTAATAAGTAATATATTAATTAAATTAACTACTAACGTGTCATCTTTCGTACATTGACTTTGTCAGAAACTTAAGGACGTTACTTCAACTCCACATAGTTTCGTTGCAATCGGATGAACGCTATAAAATGAATTATTACAAGTAAACGTATGCATATATATACATAACTTATTATACTTTTATACATATGTATATGAGTATAAAGGAACAGACAATATTTTTTTTATAGGACGCATGTACCTTTAAAAGTATTTGCAATTACCTGAATATTAAAATAGCATATTTTAAAATATATCATGTCAAGAAAATACGTATTACGAGTACGTTAGCATACGTTATGTATACGTTATATACTAGTAGGTGTACATTTCTAATACAAATATGTATAGATGTTTGTTATCTTTGCCAAGGGAAGTGGGCGAGTCTTGAGACGATACGGTATTTTTTTTTTGTATAATTACTTCAACTATGTCATAAATTATTTTAACGTTTCATAGTATTGCCTTTGATTATATATGCTTCATAACTATCGCTTTGTGAGATAGTTTTTACCACGTTTTATAATCATGAACGTGATGTAATACAACATTGCTGTATATGAACTCTTGTATATGAAAAATATTTTAATTACTAAACTTTGATATAATAAAAACTATATTTCCAACACATATATCTACACTAATATTGTAAAGAGATAAAGTTTGTAAGTTTGTGAGTTTGCTTGTAATGGATAAACTAAAAATCCGCTGAACCGATTTAGATTAAATTTGGTATGAAGATAGTTTGAGACTCTGGAAAGGACATAGGATAGTTTTTATCTCAGAAATCGTTCCTTAAGGGGGTAAAAAGAGGGATGAAAGTATATATGGGGAATTAATCATTTCTCAAGTAAGGGATATAAAACTCATCATACCTATAATAATATATAGTCTATCTCTTCCATACTACCAGTTATATAAATGTGATATATGTATAAATATGAAATACTGTCTATTTGATACCCTCTCGACTTCTTGAACAATCCGTTCCGCAAAGTCTTTGGTACCTATAGAAATAGATATGTTCATATGTAATATGTATATACATATTTGTGTAGGTATAGTTTCAAATGATACGAATTTTAATATAAAATGCAATAATGACATTTTAATGATTGAAATAGCATTTAGGATACATTATATAGAACTTGGACCAAGAAAATTAGGGCTATGAGAAAATCATTGTTCTAGCATTTATATGGCTTCTCATATAAATGCTTTTGCTAGCAGAGATAAAAAGCTTACAATTTAAAAAATTAAAAAATGGTGAATGACAATTACAATATATAAAATTTTAATTACCAAAAAGGTTTTAAATTTTTTGTTCATTTACTGTAAATTATTTTTATAAAAAGTATAAAAGTTGAATGAGAATGATTATAGGTACATAAAGTTTTAAATACCAAAAAGTTTATTTAAAATTGTAAGGAAATTAATTACATAATATTTTATTTAAAACTACTTTTATAAAAAGTGTAATGAACTTCGAAATGAATAAAGATGTACAAAAAATGCGGACGTAGATTCGCACGATAAACAATGATATTTCAACTATCTACCAGGACCATACAAAAGCGTGGGTATATATGGACGGATTGTCGACAAAAGCTTGAATGGTGGGGTCATGGTCAGCACTATGATTTTTGTAGCATCTTATAATATCGGTTTATATTTTATAGGAAATTTTTGAATTAATTATCAGTTTCGTTGTGTAGTGTGAGTGTATGTATTCAGCCGTTTTTGACGTCCCACTGCTGGGCACGGGCCTCCTTTTAATACGTGGGGGATCAGGCAAATAGTCCACTACGCTGGCCAAGTACAGGTTGGTGGACATCACATGTCTTTTGAAAATTTGCTAGGTTCTCTTAGACATGCAGGTTTCCTCACGAGGTTTTTCTTCACCATTAAGATAAGTGGTAATCATGTTGGAAATGATTCGCACATGAAAATATCAGAGGTGCGAGACCCGAGATTTGAACCCACTTCAATCGGTTTCCCAAGCGAACGTGTTACCACTGGGCTATTACTGTCTCCTCGTTCGTAGTTTTGTGTAGATTGAAAATTTTAAAATATACGTATAACTTAAGACATCCAAAAGATTTTAGGTATATTATTGAAATATCAAAAGGAGGTACTTATCTACTTTTGAAATATTTTACAGCGGCATAAATAATGTTCTTGTAAAATAGTCGCTAATGAAGTTCTCACCGAAGTCAGCGTCTTTTACCACATACTACTATTGTTTCTTTTCTTATACAGTTTCATGGCTGTGTATGAAACACCTATCTGATGCTAACTATTAACAAGCATAAAATTATAAAGAAATACATATATAAATACTTTCTCATACGAATTTTTGACACTTTTGTACGTAAATTAAATCAAAACATAATTAGATTTTCAAAAGCACTTAAATTGTTAGTGAAAAGAGCCAATCTAGTCAGCGTTACCTAATAAGAAAAAGCTTAAAATAGACTGTATACCAAACTATTATACCTACTTATAATATGCAGTAATAATTGTTATCTTTATAAATGATAATCATAGAAAAATGTGTAGCTATTATTATATGATATACGTATAAATTATGTAACAATAATATACTTTGTAGAGTTATATTTACTGCATCCAAATTTCGTATTTATTTAAAAGCTATTAAAGCTAAATCTATCTTGAACAAATCGGAATGTATTGTGAGTATAAGTAGCCAACGATTACGTAGCATCTTAGATAGAATGAATGAACAATGGTGCTGGAGGTGCCAACTGCGTCTGCGTCACATTATGATTAAATAACTTTCCTTTTAAGCAACTCAGATCACAGCAGTATTGTGCTGTCACTTTCCATTTTTATGGGAATTTAGAACTTGACGATCATTGTACTCGTTTAAAAATTTATCTATTGGCCAATACAAATTATGAAAATAATTGAATAATGAAAGTATTTGTTATTAGTTCTAAAAAGTTCTTATTTTTTTTCGTCGCAAAATGAGTGAGTTTGAGTTTGTGAGTGATGAGTGAGAGATGAGTTTTTCGTCGCAGAAAGTGATATAGAATACTATTAACCATAGTTTATCAAATTTTCCCATTTTATATTATACTGAGGACACGTTTGGCTCAGTTTATAGTGACCCTATTTACTGTGACAGCGGTCGCGGGTTCGAGTCCCGCTGGGGGCATTCATTTGTGTCATGAGCACGAATGTTTATACTACAGTTATGGGTGTTTATATTTATAATATGTATGTATTTAAAGTTATATATGCGTAGTGTATCAACTATCTGGTATCCATAACACAAGCCTGGTAGCTTACCATGGAACTAGATGGTGCTGTGTGTTAATGTCCCAACATTTATTATTATTATTATATATCTCAGTTATCTAGGGTTAGAAAAAATAAAAAAAACGTTACTTTTTATTTGCAAAAACTAATTATAAAGTAATAAAAGATCGAGCATTAATAGAGCGTACGGTCCGATATTTAATTTTTGCCTCAGGCATCAACTGATCTTGACCTAAAACTATAATCTACATGATGCTTCGGCAGTTTTATGTTGCAGCCTTACACTGCTCTGATAGACAATATCTTGTCAAGGCCAGGCATGGTGCACGTAACTTATTTTTACATACAATTTTATTTCTTTCATTAATTACAATGTGATTTCTGTAACCTAAATAAGTTTATGCCTATTTAAACGCATGCGAAACATATTTGTCTTATAAATGTCTTAATGATTTATTATTACCAGAAGCGAATAAATTTCTTATTTTGTGGGTCAAAAGCTGAACATATTAAATATAATGAAGCGTTTCACTTACATGATAATTTTGGTCTCATTCACTTTTAAAGCTATAATTTTACATCAGCTCTGATACAAAAAAGAAATGTTAGCTGCCACTGTTATTCATAAAAATAAGTATTCTTGTCTATACTTACCTAAACCATTCATCCGATTACGATTAAACTTTGTATTAAATGTACCACACATTGTACAAACACCCAAGAAAATTTCTAATATATTTCCGTATAATTTTGATCATTATGCAAGAGTTGTATGGGGTATTTTTTTTACTATTACTTTCCTTTTCTATAGATACCATTTATCCAATTTCTATGAGATCTTGGTAAGCTGTTATGATTACGGTTTCTGAAAAAGTTTTATTACCGTACTTAGGTACATAGATTTGCTCGTAAATTGAATAAGATAATTTTAAATTTATTTATTTGAATATAACAAATCTAACCAATTATACTATGTACCTATTTGTATTTGCATGGTATAAATAGGGTCCTTAATAAATTCTTTTTTATGAATCATAATGTCTTATATGCTCAATGTAAATGTCATGTAAATGTTTTAGTGCCGAGAACTAAATAAAAAGAAAACGTATCAGACAAGAGGCACTGTGATCTATTAATTAATTTTCATATTCCATTTAATTTTATATAAAAAAAGGCAGAATATCGTCTTTATTTTATCCAACCGTTATTGCAATAATATTTAAGTCAATGTCAATATAAGTAGCAAAGACAAAGTGTTTATCATGTTACCGATCCATCAGGTCACCTTTTATATAAAAAACGCAATAGAAAATTGTAATCTATACATATAATAAAATTGTAACTAAGCCGAATCTGTACATTAAATATTTTTTGGAAAATCTTATTGAAATAGACATTATTATCGATACAGAGACCGAATCTATAGTTTTTAGAATTTTTGTCTGTCTGTCTATCTGTTTCTCTGTTTGTCTGTCTGTTACCGCACCACGGAAAATCCACTGGAGGGATTTTGATGAAATTTGGTATGATGATAGCGTATTACCCGGGTCAACATATAGGATACTTTTTACTGTGGGAAAATATCTTATCTCTGAGGAATCTATACCTACTAAACGTTAAAATATAAGTAGAGACGTATCGCAGCGGAGCTAGGGTGAGTCGCTAATATAACATAAAAGTATTACTATAACCAATAAATTATAATTATCGCACACTTGTCAGAAACGTGATGTTTTGGCGCGAGCTCTGTTTGAACATTGTGTATATTTTTTGTTAAAAGAATCATAAGCAAATTAAGAAAAAATAATTATCATCTACCTACAGTTTAAACTTTATTAATTATTATTTGTTTACCGAAAATCGTATTAGTAAATAAAAGAAAATGTATAAAGCTTTGAGCTTTCATTACAACTAAGTGCAAAACTAGTTGATTTTTACATAAATCCGTCGAAAAAACAAACAAACACGCTCACTTACAAGCTCTAACACTTATAATATTAGTTCGACTATTTGCTTTGCATTTTGCAATATAAATTGTTGCTGACCTGATTTTTAAGTTAGGGCATATTTTTCAGGATTTGACCTGACGTGACTATTAAGGAGTGCCATTAACAGTAATTTTAATCTGAGTAATGGAGTATGTATCATTACTTACATAAAGAAAAATAAAATAAATCATTCAAAGAGCTAAGGCTGGTAGATCCAAAGGCAACCATGTTTAAACAAATAATAGTATAGATAACATGTATATTTTACTAGCGACTCACCCTCGCTCCGCTCGGGTTCGCCCCTGCTTACCTTTTAAGGTTTAGTATAGATTTCTCAAAGATGAGATAATTTCCCACAGTAAAAGCTATCTGTTGACCCAGATAACCAGCTATCATCATACCGAATTTCATCAAAATCCCTCCAGTGATTTTTCCGCGTTGCGGTAACAGACAAACAGACAAAAATTCTAAAAAGTATAGATTCGGCCTCTGTATCGATAATAATGTCTATTTCAATTTTCAATAAGATTTTCCAAAAAATATTTAATGTACAGATTCGGCTTAGTTACAATTTTATTATATGTATAGATTTAAACTAATTGACCGCAATATATTTTGCCAAAGTCAAGCCGAATGGAGGAGACGTAAAGCAGATTGATCGATGAAAACTAAGTTTATTAAATTAGTTTGGAATGTATTTTAAATACAATCCATGTCATGGTCATGTGTCGTCTAAAAACTATAACATGAGAAACATTAGTTATGTTTGAATCAACTAAAATGTTAATTGAAAAGTCAGAAAAGATTAAAATCGTCGAAGTCTAGATAATATTCTTATTTTTAAATGAATACCTACGTGAAATCTGATTAAAAACAAGACTTTCGAAGTAGGTTACTGGTAAAGCTGTGCTGTATTTGTACATTCACATATGTGAATACCAATATAATTATGATTAAGTATTAGTCATTATACAATTGTTTTGTTCATAAATTGCTCAATGGTATAGGAAAGTGGTTAATTACAATCTTTTGTTTATAAATATCGATAGCCTCTTAATTGCATGTACGTTTTTTATTCACCTTTAAACTACTTTTAAACTTATATAAATACTTTGACCTATAAAAAATACATAGCTTCGAATTCTATTGCTTCATAGAGATATGTAAATATAGTCGTTGAAAATAGTTCATTTACAACAGCATAGTTCACAATTCTTTGACCTACTAACGTACAGAATGAATACTTTTTAATCAGACCCGCATTTTTTTTTGCAGATTAAGAATGGTATTTCATTTTCTATTCAACCTACGTTCTGTTTTCATTCAAGTAAAATCTGCCTCGTTAGAGGTTTTGCGTTGGATTCTAGGCTAGAATTCAAAAAAATTATCATTTTCTGTGAAGATATTTCCATAATACCGACTCAACCTACTTTTTAAAATTGTGCATTATTCAGATGGAGTCATATTTCGTGATCTATTTTGGAAACTTCATCAAAAGTTCATAAATCAAAATACATTTACAAAATCCATTTCAAACATCATCATAGATTCATTACACAGCATACTTAATGTGAACTTCTGTGAATCTGAATTCTGTATAAAACTAATACATAGATATTTTAAACGCTATGCTATTAAAATAACAAATACTATATTATACCTATATACATATTACAAATAAGTGTCATGTCTGCAGCGGTGTAAAGTGATAATGGTAAGTGTTCGTAAGAATGTTAGTTACGCTCTATTATACCATAATCGGGGTCAATATCACTTTAAGCAATTATATTAATAACCGAATAACATGAATAAAATTAGACAAAACTTGATCACGTAGGTATATGGAGTATAACGCTTAAAATAGTGATCTGTAGGATAGAAGGACTTACGGTTAAAAATCATGGGTGTTAGTTATCTGCATATTATCTAGTACATGTACAGAATTCTTAAATTAAGTTTTATCTATATAAATATTTATACAGGAAAGATTTGTATTTTTGTGTATGTGTATGTTTGTAATGAATAAACTCAAAAACTAGTGTGCCCTTTTTCACCCTGAGTGACATAGGCTATATTAATTGCTAGAAAAGATTAGGGATCCTTACTAAAACTTAAGTAACATAACCCAAGGTGTAAAAAAATCCCTAAAACGTCTTTCGTCGCATGCGCTGCGGAAACTATTGATGATAGAACAAAAATATGTTCTACAATATTAAAGAACATATCAATATCTACAAAAAACTTCCCGATACCATATGTCCAACAATTATCGTTATGTCACAATAACCACTTTTTACATTTTAAAAGTTGATAGAAATACCGAAAAATTTGGTTTTTGGTCATCGGAACGAAGGCGGAGCCGCGGGTAATACAATGTTAGGTAATACAAAGTTAGGTAATAAAAGTTATAAAAAATATGACTATGCCTTTATATCTATGTCTTTATATTAGTAATAACTTTAAAGAGCGTTACGGCTTACGGGCTAAATTTCAAGTAGGCAAATGTACAGTAAGAAGTAACTATGTTATATGATATGAGATTTACGATAAGAAAATATTAGCAAGCATTAAATGCTGTTGCAGATTTTTTTTCCTTATTATGCTCTACGTAGGCGGTCGATTTCAATGCTGGAACCGATTTGTTTTACGCCCACTTTGCACTAGTCACCTAGATGCAAACTCCCTTTTTTGTTTTGATAGAACAACTTTTACATGTTTACCTTTATAGGAATATCGTAAGCACATATTTTTAGACTTTG
Organism: Argynnis bischoffii washingtonia; assembly: GCA_033884665.1. Lineage (NCBI taxonomy): Eukaryota > Metazoa > Arthropoda > Insecta > Lepidoptera > Nymphalidae > Argynnis > Argynnis bischoffii. The sequence continues at coordinate 7,199,514 of CM066624.1, read as the reverse complement.
AAAATAAAATAATTATTTAAAGTTATTTATTATTTATTGTATTTTGACCTATTATTACGCTCCTGATGTTGCTAAAATTCGAAATTCGATAAATGATTGACAGTTTTTAATAAGTTATCATATACATATATAGTACAAAAAGACGATAATACAGTTATCGCTGTAAAAAGCTGTGTTGTTTTACCTAAATGCTCGTCGTATTAACTGTCAAAAGGTGAAGATTGTTACGTTCGAGTTTATACATAAGCAACGATAGTGAGATCATTGTCCGTATCCGGACGTGCATAATATGTAACGAGAATTATAGATAATATTGACTAATAATATTTCTGTTCACGTATAACGGTTACGGTTGTTTCATATTTGCGTGCAACCATCGCGAGATTTTAGTGAATGTATGTAACATTCAAGTGACGTTTAAAGGAATATAAAGGAACACATAATTAAGTTTTATAAGTTTTTGACCGGTGGTAGGACTCTGTCAAGCCTGAGGAGTCCGACTGGATGGGTACCACCCCCTTATCTATTTCTGCCGCCAAGCAACAATGATTGCATTGTTGTGCTCCGGTTTGAAGGATAAGGTAGCCAGCGCAATTACAGGCAAGAGGCATATCATCTTAGTCCTCACAGTGATAACGCACCTGTGGTTCTGCGTTTTTGTTACTTAAAACCTAAGTGCATGAACCGTAGGTGTTATGGGCGACAGTTACTACTTGCCATCAGGTGGTCTGTCTGCTCGTTTGTCACTGAATCTCATAAAAAAAAAGAAAAAAAAAAAGTTTTATAAAAATTTAGGAATAGGAATTTATTTTTATGTATATATTTGTAGCTAAACAATGGCTGTTAGGATGTATCTACTTCTTACGTCGTTAATTCAAATATTAAGGGGTAGGAAATATTTGTTATTTGACTAAACAAGTATTCTGATTTTATATTACGTATAACCAGACTGGATACTACAAAGCGTTGAGTAGAGGCCTAAGTAGAACGACTCTAGTGAATAAATGTACATGTTTTACAGAGTTCTAAAATGAGAAAAGGAAATAATGTCGTCTATAGAATTAAATCACAAAGCAATTGCGTTCGGAATAAACTTTGTAATTATTTGATGTCAAGATCAAAAAAATAATAATATAAAATCACAAAACACTAAAAATTGGCACCGCATTAAATGCATGATTAAAGCAGGAGTTCTTGTTTTCTCTGTTCCGTTTGAATAATTTTTTCAGTTTACGGAAAGTTGTTGTGTAATGCGGAAACATATAGATTGTCTGATTATAAGCATGATTTAATAATAGAGCAAGTGTAAAAATTACCAAGTCATTTTATGTTTTATCCTAAAACTTTCACTCGAGTCCCTAAGTCCCGCACATTAGCCTATTTGTTACTCCAGTTCATACTCCAGTAAATCCTAGCCTAGCGTAGGTATACTAAATTCCAAGCCCGACCAGTTGTTTCGCGTGAACAAGTAACAAACATGCACATGTACAAGTTTTCGCATTTATAATAGTAGTCGGATTAAAAATAAAGATATTTTAAAATTTAATACAAAAAAATTGTAGGCCTTCGTTTGCAATTTCATGTACCTTGTTCACTTTGTACCAGGTTTTTAAAACTTTGATATTATATTATATATACTTATATGATATTTTTTTGTTTGTGTAATTAAATAACAAGTTTGGTGGCTGTCCGGACACTGATTCTCCGCACGCGATCATTTATTAATTACCGTAATACCTAACTGTTGCATGTAACTATCGAATCGATTAATCACTCGTGTAATTTTAACGATACTTTATACTTCCATGAGTTCCTCTATTAATATGATCGCTTAATTTATTTCAATACTTACGAGTAAACTATATATTTATAATACTGACCTATCTTATATATTTAAACGAGCAATTCTTGTATATTTATATCTTTATTTATTTATTTATTTATTTATTTATTTATACCGGCGATCTCGGAAACGGCTCTAACGATTTTGCTGAAATTTGGTATATGGGGGCTTTCGGGGGCGAAAAATTGATCTAGATTAGTCACATGTCTGGGAAAACGCGTGTTTTCGAGTTTTCATACGTTTTTCTTATGCATTATTCTACGCAAAATTTAATCGCGACATCTATACAACTGTCTCAGTAACACTTAGTCACTTAATGTAAAATTATTTTTAAGCCATATTAAAAAGAAAATTGTTCTTATAGCGACATCTATACAACTTTCTCAGTAATACTTAGTCACTTAATGTAAAATATACAATCTTTCAAGTATTCCGAGCGAAGCTCGGTCGCCCAGGTACTAGGTACTTAATCTTACAAAGCAAACCGCTGTAACTTGAACTTCGAACTTAACCCAAATTAAAGTCAATCAGAAAAATGTCAATACTTTTTTAGTATGTACTTCAGTGGGCTTTTATCAAATGTCATACCTACTCTGAACGTAATTATAGCATTTACTTTCCTTGCGTATTTAAATTCTACGTCAAAACATGAGTACATTTCGTTCGCAATGTCATAACATTTATTATTGAAATAAAGCTTTAAAAAATTACATTTTGTTATTTTATAAATTAGAAGTATATGTTCGAATATATTTTACAGTTAAATATAGTTGACATAATAGTTTTTCATGACAAAATATTTATTTTTTGGCACCAATTAAATTGTTATTTTTATCTATTTCGCTCTAAAAATATTATCATTACTAGAAAAATTTCTTTAACGCAGATGCTGCATAAATTCATTAATATATCAATTTTAAAACTTTAATATCTCTATTAAATTCTCAAAAGAAAATTATTTGTTTCATTTAATAAATAACAGAAATGTATAAAAATTCTAAACAAACAACTACAACATACTTAGTAATAAAATGCTTTTTTGAATAGATTAAATATACATACATATGTATATAGATGCTTAAATTATATTTTAACAAAGTAGAATAAAGATGTGGGCTTTAGAGATCTATCGGCACATTAGAGAAAGTGGCATAAATACAAATATTTCATATTATCACTCAATTTTTTTTTTCAAGTTTTTCTGCTGCAGCCGCCATGACTAATATTCACTTACTACACCACTACAAATCCAGCCTATACAGATTATAATTCCCATAAATGCAATATGATTCTTAAAATAGGCATGTGCCTTTTGAATCTTACTCAACTTTTCCTCCGTTCAAGGCGTACCTCACGCCTTGCATATTTATCAGCTACAGTATCGTGTTTGGATGTGACTCTTGGTCTCTTTATTGGCACCTTAACTTTTACTAACGACTTCGTCTATCCATTTTAACTAAGTCTTAGTGGTAAAATAATAACAAATAGCTACCAAATTCCATTAGCAGCGCGGTTAGCGGTGAAATACTTTCCTTTTCTTTCTAAACGAAGAAATTTTTCGGTTATAGACTGTCTAAATCACAGAACCTGTCTAAAATTTTATTAAGACCGGTCTCATATAATTAATATACATTAGATATTAGGTACCTATATCTAATGTATATTAATTATATGAAGTAGGTATATAATATTAAATGTAGGTATATTTACATTATAGTGGATAGTCTGTTATACTCGTACTTAATATTATAAAGAAAAGAAAAGTGTTTTTTGTATGTTTGTTTGTGATGGATAAACTAAAAATCTGCTGAATCGATTTAGATGAAATTTAGTATGAGGATAGTTTTAGACTTTGGGAAGGACATGAGATAATTTTTATCCCAGAAATCATCCCTTAAGGAGGTGAAAAATAGGGATGAAATTTTGTATAGGGAATCAATCATTTCTCAACTAAGGGATATAAAACTCATCATAACCGTAAATGTGTATATATACTAATATATAGTCTATCTTTATCTTTATCTTTCCCATACTAACCGTTGAAACGTACCTTTCGAGCAAAGCGAGGGTGAGTCGCTAGTAAGCAGGTAATACTTTCTTTGATTAACGCGAATATTTAACATATTAAATAAATGTATAGTATGATTTAAAACGATAATAACATTTAATTAAAGTATAACTATTGTTATACATTTATTCACCGTTAATGTTAAATATTTCGAAGTAAAATGTTGTTAAGGCTATTTTGTTCATAATTGCTAAAGCGAAAGTTTTGCGAAACTTTGTATTTTCTCAATTATTTCTTAAAAGTTAATTTCATAATTACATCTATGTTTAAATTATTAACAAGTAGACTCAACCACGGGTTGTGCATTCGGTTATCGAGCAGAGTATTTTTTATATTTGGTACCAAAATGGTACCACCGGTGTCGTTGTGGTCAAATTAATTGTCAATGCGCACAGCATACCGGCAGAAAGCAAGTGAGGGTTTAGTTAGTTTTATCTTAGTCTTACCCTACCCTCCTTAAGGGAATGTAAGACGAAAAATAATAATAACGTTTTTTATGTACAGACCTAATTTTGTCAATGTATGTTACATTGATAAAATAAATCTATATATGCATAAATAGGCAAAGTGACAACATTTCAGTACCTTTTTCTCTTCTGTTTGTTAACCGATTTCATTTTTTTAGACGCTTGCCTCTGGAAATGTATTTTGAGTGAATTTCATTATTTAAAATTAAAAAAAATGTATTATAATTATATTCCTATGTACATTATTTACATATATATAAACGAGTCCTCCGCTTGGTCTAATATATAATTAGGACTCGTTTACTGAGAACTACGAGATGATAAAGGCTAGAGCGGGATAGAACGAGGATAGAGTTAGTGTTACTCAGTTTAAGGATTACTATGGTTTTTGGTAGTTAACCACACATTTATGATAAAAGTTTTCGCAGAATTATCCCGTCAGCTTTTCGTACACTGTCTGGCGCTTAAAATACTATTTTATAAATCAACTATTTGACTCAGTTGTTTGAATTATTATTTTTAAATGTTACTTTTGATGAGCATTTACTAATTATACATTTATTTTATAAGTCGTAATAGAAGTCCTGTAAAACTCTTTCTTAGTATCGTTTTTGGTTCCAAACTTTTTACTCAAACATCAACACTAACTTGTACAATGTACATCAATCAATAACATTGCGTTACTATTAATGTACATATGCACAGGTATATTGTGCAAGTGTCTGGGCAGTTATTTAGCTTTCTGTACTGTTGGACAAGATAATTTACTTTACAAGTATAGGCTTGTTATATATTCAAGAATAATAATGGCTCGTCCAACTTGATTTCGATGATGGCAACCACTTTATAACTACATGGTTTATATAATTATTATTGTAAAGTAAATCATTTCAGGTAATGTGTATAACATATCATTCAGGTATAACAAGAAGTTAAACTTATTAAGATGTGATTAGCCAGCGACTAAACTAGTCTGACAAATTCAGTTCCACTTGTTACTTATAGCTAGCTCTAGCCTATAACTACTACGCAGCGATTATATAAAATTATTAGAAAACAGTAGGTAACTATGTAGTAGGTAATTCTTAAGTAGGTATATACGAACATGTTTGACGACACGTTTGGCTCAGTTTGTAGTGACTCTACTTGCTGTGCCAGCGGTCGCGGGTTCGAGTCCTGGGGGCATTCATTTGTGTGATGAGTACGAATGTTTGTATTTCAGTCATGGGTGTTAATATTTATAATATGTTTTTAAAGTTATATATGTGTAGGGTATCAACTATCTGGTATCCATAACACAGGCGTCGTAGCTTACTATGGAAGTAGATGGTACTGTGTGTTAATGTCCCAACATACTTATTTATTTATGTACATTATACATACGTATGTACATATTATAAAACATTAAAATCATTAGATGCTTCACTTATGCTTTTAATTCAATAAAATATTTAAGCCTATAAAATATGAGAAATTTAGAGCCTATAAAGTTTAATTATGCAAACAAGAGATAGTATCGATTTGACATCGTTTCTGTTATGTTTATAATTAGCGAGTCATTGATCTGTTATCTTTAAGGAATGATATATGGAAATACAATGTAGATTCTAGTACCAATATTATATTTGACTATTCTTGTTACGATTTGCAATTCAAAGAAATATTAGTAGTAGATAAACAGGTTTAGAAGACGGGATCAAGTTGAAATAAAACGTCTATTCTTATTGGAGATTATGTATAGGTATGGTGTAGGGTTTTAATATTTTTATTGTGATTTCATTTTAAATTATATAACATATTATGTTTTAAGTCACAGTCGTTATATAAGAAAACCAAAAACAATATGTGTAAACAAACTTAATTTTGTTTGTATAATAAATCAGAGTACCTGGGCGACCGAGCTTCGCTCGGTTCTTTAAAGATTGTATATTTTACATTAAGTGGCTAAGTGTTACTGAGAAAGTTGTATAGATGTCGCGATAAGAACAATTTTCTTTTTAATTTGGCTTAAAAATAATTTTACATTAAGTGACTAAGTGTTACTGAGACATTTGTATAGATGTCGCGATAAGAATAACTTTCTTTTTAATTTGGCTTAAAAATAATTTTACATTAAGTGACTAAGTGTTACTGACAGAGTTGTATAGATGTCGCGATTAAATTTTGCGTAGAATAATGCATAAAAAAAACGCATGAAAACTCGAAAACACGCGTTTTCCCAGACATGTGACTAATCTAGATCAATTTTTCGCCCCCGAAAGCCCCTATATACCAAATTTCAGCAAAATCGTTAGAGCCGTTTCCGAGATCGCCGGTATAAATAAATAAATAAATAAAGATATAAATATACAAGAATTGCTCGTTTAAATATATAAGATAAAATACGTTGACAAATATTTGCATAAAAGAAAAATGATAGGAAATTAACAATTATGTCCAATATAAAATTAATCAGCTTGCAAGGAAACTGCACCGCGACCTTTGGCCTTTTTTACAAGCTTTTATGATGATGCAAGCCAGCCGGCAGCTACCATTTCACTAGACAACCGTAAAATATTCTTGTAATTTATATTTTTTTTTACGTTCTATAAAACGTAACTGTTATTGCTTTGCAAACTCCATCTATTACGTTCCGGTCCAGTGATTCATCCTTTATTGACTCTTGCTTCCTAGTAATATTTAACTATTGCCTTCATAACACCCGATGAGTATCAAACTGGTAGGTCACAGGTTAGTAGTAGGTAATAATAATAATCATTCAATTGTTTTACAAGTAAATGTAGATAATTCGAATAAAAATGTTCAAATGTCATCGTCGTAAATCAATTTTCTATCGTTCTTTAGCCTAATTTTATACATATAATTAACGCATTGCAATGTACGTCATTTACTTCCTCTTATAAATTGTACTTAGTTAATTTATTATAATTGTTTTTAGAAAATTAATGTATTGCTTTTGCGCCTAATATTAAAAAAAAAGCTTTGGATTCATTAATTTGTTTTAAATTGTCACAGTTTCTTAGTAACGTCAAGTTTATTTCAAATGTTTTCTTGAGTGACTCATTATTTTACCTCAATAATAATGACTCAAACTATGAAGTGCTAGTGTTTATGTTTAATAGAACAGTATGAGAATTTGATTAGATTATAGTATTTTAGCATGTCTCTTAAAGACTACACTTTCTCCTCATTTGTTATAGCTTTATAGCTTGTATAGGTACTATTAATAAAGGTCAATGCGCCTCTAAGATTTGTTAGTCAAAATATTTTAATTCAAATGAATATTTAACAAAAATATACATACAAGAACAAGTTATAAGTGCGATCGGTATCCAAGGGTTATAATGAAATTATTAATGATTTAAAGTAAGTTTTATATTTTTAACAAAATTACAACTATCTTTTCGGATTATTTCGCGGATTTATTTTGATTTTTGGTTCCCGACGTGTTGAATGCTTTACAGCAATCATGTTCACGGGGGAGACTAAGGTTTTAGACATCTTAATGGCGTTATATACTTGTTACAAACAGTGTCTACCCACAATTTTCCAAAAAAGTTTTTTAAATTGTCAAATATTCGCATAAATCTAAGAAAGTATTAAAATAACAACTGTTAAATATAAAAAAAAAATTGGAAATAAGACCTGTCACGCGTTAAACTACTACTACTTGTTTATACAAGGGTCTTGGCTTAAGAATGGAATGAGAGCGCATCGCCGTTGCTAAAATTCGAGCAGTGTGCCACTATTAGAAAGTGACGTTGACAAAGGTCGGAAACGATTTTCCAGAGCCTAGTGATAAACGACCCTTGACGTTAGAGAAAAGACATATGTTAATAATATATTTACCTGATTGTGTCGAATTTTAACTCATTACTGTTGTTTTTAATCCAGAAACATGACAACAGACTGGGTGATTTTTAGTATAGACATGCAATAGAGATATAGAGATATACATATAGCCGTTAAAGCCGGAGAATATCGTGCCCTATTTTTCCTGGTAGACCAGGTTACCGCGGGTTATTAAAATAGAGATAAAATTTATTTAATTATAATAATCAAATCCTTTTTTAATGATGTCGCTTGTATCCCAAAAAGATATAGAGTTAATTTACATACTTGAACATCCATCTTATACTATCTTCAGGATATCTACATATTATGTTATATAGCTGTTATTAGCGTTCGGCAATCCACCCAGGTGTGAAGCCAAAAATCGCATTTAGGGGGCGGCCCATCTGGTGATGGTGGACAGTGTACCATGCAGGTTGTTCCAGGTATTTCTCTGATATGATACAGCGGAACATGGAAGTGATTAAGTGCGTAAGCGATCCTGTGACGGCCCATCAAGATAGGGGAGGTTTCATTGGGTTTTACTAGCTATTGGGTAGTATTAGCTTTTTTTGTCGATTAACAGCACATAACATGTATTCAGGTGGTATACGTTAACGCATTTCCCAACGTTAAAAAACTTTGTATACATATGCACAAATTAGAATGTGTTTCAATAAAACTTATGATATGTTTAAATATTTACTGTTTATTGAAATAAATTTCATTATTCAAACGTAGAATGTTATTGTATTAATATTCTTATGATATTTACAATTTTTTATAGTGATTTATAGAACACTAATAATAATTAATATTGTACTAACAAATCTCAAGGATATACATATATAAGTGATGTTGTATACAATTTTAAAACATTGCAATTCGATCTGTATAAGTGGTAACTAGACTTATTTTTTTTTAAACATAATTTGATTGACTTAAAAAAATTATGCAATTGAAAAAATAAAACAAATTTCTGACTTCGACGAAACTGCCAATGTCAGAAACAAAAAATCTAGATCCAAAATTTTAAAATTTGCTGATGAGTTTTTAATTGCTTACCTACAATGTAATACACCATAATACGTTATTTACTTGAACCATTATGTTATCTGCCTTCATTCCATCTTTTTCTTTCAGTTATAAATAGGTATGACAGTTACCGCACTTTATTTGTGGGTTCAATTCCATAGAGTTACTCGTAGTCCGTGCCTATTTTAGATATTAGTTATACCAGTACTGGAAAAGGAGAACATGAAGATGAAAAGAGTATTAGCAGGTCAATGTGAAAATAAACAAATAAAGAAAATTCTTATGATAATATCAGAAAAGAGAAAATATGTAAACAACATTTCGATACGCACGAAATTCGACCATGTGTGTGCTTATATTGATAATATATAATTATAACATCGCGACGCAGGAAAGTGTGTCAGGCGGCCTGTCCACACTCGTTTGTCGACCATACGTTTGGGCTCCTGTTACACTGGTGAATTACAAATCTAAATATTTAGTAAAGCAATCTCATAAAATTTATCTAGTAATTAAGTAGTACCTAAGTATGGTCTATAAATATTTATGATGCAATCGATGTGAGTAAGATTCAATATATATACCCTATTTCAGCTTTAAAAAGATTTCATTTATTTTTAAAGTAAGTGAAAATGACGCTGCAAATGCTTAACTACTTTCAATTAAATATTTTTGTGACGCAAGAATCCAAATCGAAAAGTTTCTTAAGAACTTTGAGAGCGTTTGTCAATCGTTAGTGTGAAAAACGAGACTGCGACATAAGTGAAAGAGACTGTCGCAAATTAATAAACGAAAGTTGTATCCCAGTTTATGTCATGACAGGTAAAATATAAATCATAACAGCTGATTTTCTGTATATCAACAGTTTAAAAGCACATAAATCTTAAGATTGCCATCTGTTGAGTCACCGTCCACTGACATACATTCATTCTGTAGAATGAAACATACTTAATATTTATCAAATTGTTAATATTATGTTATGACCCCATCAATGTAACCTATCTACCTATAAAAATATTAGGATTGAAAACAGACATGAATAACAAAAGATTAATTATCCTATCATCAATTTATATGTAACATACTAGACACTAGTTAGGAATATATACATTTAAATTTTAAATATCTACTAGTAAGCAATAATTCTTTCGAGCACCACATATTAGTTGCAAGAAAGCTGTTCATTGAAGCAGGAAAAAGTAATTTCAGAAGCAACTTCTGTTCTGTTCAATATAGTTCTTATTATACAAAGTATAAATAACGTTTGTAGCAACAAAAGTATGTTTATGTCGATCTCATTTTCTGGGTAACGATGTTTTTCATTTGCATGCGAATATCGGTCATTTACTGTTTTTCACTCATTACCTCCTTTTTCCTTTGCGTAATCACGCGTATATCGTGGTTATAAATTAGAAGCATTATGATTCGGCCGTAAATTCAATAAAGACGATGGCGCAATTGCATCTTTTCTGACTTTTTACTGGGTACTGTTATACGGGTTCAATTACCGTATAGAATTGTCAAATACAAAGAAAATGTAGTGTTTTAAATATAATGTTAAGTATATTTATAATATTATATCTATAACTCTACATTTCTTAAGTAATAAACAATACTATGGTTCAGATATCTAAATATTAATTTTGCAACAACCAAAAGATCGAATCCAATAATTAATAACAATGCTAATTTTCTAATTTTACATTGAGTTTTAAGTTAGCATTATTATTTTTAAACATCAATTTTGAACTTATATTTCAAGGCATTGCGTGTTACTAATTTGGTAATTCTTGTAGATTTTAGTTTTATGTAATATAGATTTCTCTTCTGTATCATTAATTCGAATAATATTTAATCAAGGACTTCATTTAAGCGTTATTAATAAATAATGTAAAAAAATATAAGGTAAAATGGTTTACAATGCTAATGTAGTTATCATATTTTATTTTACTATGCTAAAGTGTTTAGCCTTGTTTTTGAAACATAAAATCTGTTTTAATTTAACTACAACTATATCTTTAGTGAACTATGCTATTTACAAATATATACGATGAAGAATATATTACATAATGCATAAACTGTGCAAACAGTTTTGTGGGTCCACTTATGTAAAATGCTGTATTAGTAGTACTATAATAATCAAATAAATAAAATAAAATAACCAAACAACAGTCTGTGTCCGTCCAATACTAAAGGTATGCCTCTTTCAGGTTTTGCTACATTTCTCTATCCCGCGCTCTACCCATACACCCAGTGCCAGCAATCCTTATTTATTTTGCTATTTAGTCGCAGGGCGTCCTATATTGCGCTTTCCTAGTAGCCATTCGTTCTAAAACTCATCTCCAACGGTTGTCGCATCTGACTTGTCGCAACAGCCCATTGCCACTAATAACGTACTAATTCTTTGGACTATATCGACTACTTTCATTCCTTGATGAATATGCTCGTTATTCTACTAGTGTTTCAAATGAATTAATTATGTATTATTAGCGTCACTTAAAAAATATAACAAAAACTAGCGACTCACCCTCGCTTCTCTTCGGGTTCATCCCTCGACAAAAACAAATCTATCCCACGGGAATCGTACATTTTTCCGGAATGATATATAGCCTATAGCCTTCCTCAGTTAACGGGCTATCTAATGCAAAAATAATTTTTCTAATCGAACTAGTAGTTCCTGAGATTAGCGCGTTTAACAAAACAAACAAAAAAACTCTTCAGCTTTATAATGATAGTATAGATTAATAAATCGACTAAATAATTAATATTAAATCATCACATTCTCATTCATTTACAACATTAGAAATTTTCTAAAATAATTTAATTTTTGTTTTCATTGTAAATACTTAAACTAAGTTACTCATTACGTGTGTATGGGCAAATTTTCTAAAATATCACGTCCATTTATAATAGCCATATATGATTTATAAAATATGATATAAAACATGATATATGATGTATAAAATAATAGCCATGGCTGTAGGTTCGTTAAATATTTCATCAGTAATCTTCTGTTAAAATATACTGTAAGTAATATCTAATATTGTATGTAACAAAACGACAAAACACCTATAAAGCCTGACTCAAGTCTCAAGTTCTACATGACATTTACTTATACGGTGTGCGTAATGGATATCGAATGCGAACTTGCGAAGTGCTTCCGTAGTTACATAAAGCTAGTGCTGAATCGCATTAAGAGAACCTGTATCTGTAGCTTTAGTCATTTAATAATATCGATTTACTACACAAAATAATAAAAAAAAACATTGTAGTAGAATAATATTGCTAACTAGTAGAACAATACAGCTACACTAATAAAATTTCGAAACGTTTGAAATATTATGTCAATTATTTTCGGAAAGAATCTAAGTTAAATATAATGATTATTTTCATAATGTGTTCTAATAAATACTTTCAGAATAAATTAGTTGAAAATACTAATTTTAAAATAAATAAAAATTTTCTGACTTATATCTGACTGACATCAAGGAGCTATACATGCGTCTCAATATTTACATCACGTACAATTTCGGTTTTAGAGGTCGTCAACTTTCGAATAAACATTTAAAACAGACCATATTGAGATGTAAACAATTTAAAGCTATTTAGTAAGAACTAAGAATACATATTATGCATATAAAATTTATGACTGCAAGTAAATTTATAAAAACTCTATGTGAAATAGAAAATCATGTGTTGGCGTAGGGTTGCCAACATTTCTTCAGCGAAATATAGTATTTTTCAAAATTTGCTATAAAAAATATAGTTTATGAAAAAAAAAATAGACAAAAATACAATATTTGTTACTTATTTTTGTACAAATTTTTTTTGCACTTCTTGCATTTCTTAACATTTTTTTGACTAAAATAAAAGTGCTTAATATGCTTTATTACGTTCAATTTTTAAATTAATGTAAATCAAAAGCTCGTTTTTTTTAATGAGACACTACTTCTCTTTCTTTCTTCTTTTTAAAATGAAGGATTTGTTTGTTAGATTTCGGTGACTAAAATTTAGTATTTTTGCTCTGCTTAGAGATTTGTTGTGGTTAGTTGTCAAAATGATATGTAATTATAAACTTAATATGTGCGTAATAAGATCTCTTGGACTTCTATAAATAGATTTTATTTGATAAAACTAATTTGAGTTATTGCTCTAAGTCACATTGCTATCTATAGGTAATTATAATTAATCCTATTATGTATTACTAGAAATACATATGAAATTAAAATTATAGTAGCTATAGGTAATAGACCTATGTATATTGAAAACGTGATATTGTCAATAGCGCCGTGTTTATTTTTATATTCTTGCTAAAACGAAAACTCCCACGATTTTTCTTATTTTATTTAAAGTGCGTGTGTATATTAATCATATTAATAAAAACCTTTTCATTTTTAATTAAAAACTCTTATAATAGCCATTTAAAAAGATTACCTTTTTACAGATTTTGTAAAAAACAAATAGTAAACGACAATAAAGGCGTATAATTATGTACATTATTTTATTTCTATTTTGAATTAAAAACCTAATTTTAAATAATTTATATTGCTGCAACGCCTATTCATAGTAAACTACCAAAATAATCTACCGCTGGTAGGTACCTAAATTTAAAATGTTTCCTTAAGAAATATATTCTTATCCATTAAGGACTTTTTGGATTACTCTCTTAAGTTGTTTTTATAGTAACACATTAATTAATTTATTTGTTTAAATATTGTTCTATATTACACATTTTAGCAAAGCGCCATCTGCTGCTCTTTAAGGAACTACGTCGTGAAACTTCTGACTCTGATGTAAAACAACTGTAACTTTAAAATTTACACTAGGTGGCGCTTTCACTTAATTATAACGCTTGTGGTTTCTACTAGAGGGCGTTGTGTCTTAAAATTTATTTTAAATAACATTGCATATTTTCTTTATTATTGCTAAAATATACAACTATTATTATGATGTTGTATAATATTATGTCATCTGTGCTATGATTTTATTTAATTTTACTGGCTTATAATTAATATTAATTAATATTGTTATAATATATCTTGAGCTATTTGTTCTAATTCATTTTATTCAATTTAAAATTATTAACTTAATATATAATAATAATAAAGTAATATAATAAATTGCAAGACAAAGTTTAATATAAATAAAAAAATATATAGTAGTAATTAATGAAATGTCAAATGAATGAATAAATAATTTAAGTCATTAATTACATTTTTTGTTTAATTAGTTTAATTTATTTTAGTTTATAATATTCATAGTATTCTGTATTACATAAAATTTCCTTTTTTAATGAGGGGACATAACATTTACTTATTAGAGATTTACCCTCGCTTCGCATCGGGTTCGTCCTGGACAAATACAATCTATCCCACGCGAAGTGTACATTTTTCCGGGATAAAAAATAACCTATTTCAGAATATAAATTATCTCTGTGCCAAATTTTATCCAGATCCATTTAGCCGTTCTGGCGTAAAATAGTATCAAACATCCATCCATCCAACCTCACAAATATATTTATATATATATATATATATCAATTTGAGTTAAGAAAACAATTTATTAAATAACGGAAGGTTTTATAATTTCTGTCCGCGAATGAGTATTGTTCACTGAAATCCAAGGCCATTCACCTTAATACGAGTGGCCAAAGTAATATATTTTTTGACTAAACAATTTAAATCTGTTTGAATAAATTAGTTCTTAATTTGTATTATATATATAAAATGTAAACATACGACTACTTTTATCTTACAACTGAACGGAACAAAACACAGTAGGGTGGGGAATTAAAGACAATACTTACGTACATCTTGTGTTTAGGCTTTTCCTAAATAGTATTATTATTAATTTATCGATAAAAACTAATATTTAAGTGTATTCTCTGTTTAGATGAAACTAAAAGAATGTGGAGTGGCCTCAGACTTATTCTTTTATGAGGTAGTGACTCACTCTACAACTTTGTTTTGCACTATTTAATTAGGTAACTATATGTACAACATGTTATTAGGTAGTTAGGTATTATTTCTAATGTTATAACTGTTATTTCATATGTTAGGTACATTATATGGACTGTTCATAATTTAGACATATTTATTATAAGTTATTTATATGATAATACTTAATTAAAAAATAAAATATTTCAATATATGTATATATTTATAAAAGCATACCTATATATTGTTATATATTATTATATATATATTGTTATATATTTATAAAAGCATACCTGCTGACGTATATAATAAACACTAGTACATATTTAAAATGCACCTAAGTCTAAAATATTTCTACGATTAACAAATAATTAAACATCAAGTATAACCTCCATTAGGAGGTCTACCTTGTTTTTGTCCAAAGAATCGGCATTGCGATTCAGCGAGAAAACGCAGCTAGCTTTTTTGCCACTACTACGCGGACATGACTTGCTCAGCAATTGCTGAGTGTTTTTTTAAATGTTTAATTCGTAATTTTTAATAATTTGTACTAAATATACAATAAACATAATGTGGCTGGTAAATTATCAAGTTAATTTGTTCGTGCAATGCGAAACTATGAAATAGAGCAAAAAGGAAAATAATAAATATAATTAAAGTATACTTATAACACTTGCCATTTAATTAACTTTTACGAGCTTTTTATGTTTTTATGATATCGCTGTATGCATAGTTTTTATTAATATTAACATTTAAACAATTATAATATTAATATTAGGTTCTATTAAAACAAAGGATTTTGTGTTTCATTGAATATTATGATCATAGCCAGTGAAAAAAAACCTGTTGGCAGTTTTCGGTAACTAACCTCGGTCGGGTATTCATATATAATTGTACAGACTTACGACGGCCAACACATTTTTGTAAACATTATAATTCTATTAACATTATACAATATAGCCATAACAAAGGACTAAAACTATCACCACTAACTACAGACTAAATACTAAATAGTGACTTAGTGAAGTTAGTCCTGCATTTTGCCGATAGGGAGCCTGCTGAAAACTTATATTCTCCCACATAAGATGCCAATGAATGCATATGATTGTGAATTCAAGTATTTAATTTGTTCTTTGTGCTATAGAATAATAATAATAATAATGTCCTTCTGACCGATTCCGGCCACGGAGGCCAATCTCATTGAGCTAGCCAACTGGGCAGGGTGCGGGACCGAAGGCTTTAAATGTTCTCCGAGGCACGGGAAAGAAACACCGCTAATTTCCCAACTGCGGGCTGTTACTGAAGCTTACTACACAGAAAGTCTCAATAATTAAACTTGGCCCGACCCGGGACTCGAACTCAGGACCTTCGAGTGCGCAGCCGTATATGTTAGCCACTACACCACTGAGGCAGCAGCTATGTAATATACCTAGTATAAAATATGCGTCAATTATTTCCACCAAAATGTATTTCTAATCGTTTTGAACCGACTCCAAAAAAAGGAGATTATTAGCTTTACAGATCCTAAAAATATCATTTATCTATCTACGCTACTCTTGTACAGTATTTATTGTAACTTATAATTCTTTATATTTTTATAAGATAAACTTGGAATAATTTATTGCTTGAAAGGCATTTAAATAAGTTGCATAACTTTGTGGCCTATCTTTTACATATGTGTTTGATTCATCAAACTCAGTCTAACAATAGAGCGAAGGGCTCACGTGACAAGCATCGTGTCAACCTTTAAGAGTAGTTTTATCTCTTAAAAACTCCAATATATATTGGCTGTCACACGCCTATGTTACTTAAAATATTTTAATTTTCTATTAGTCTTGAATGTTTGGTCACAAAGCTTATGAAATATGTAAGAGGTCTGAGAACGACATTGTTTTCTCTTGATTTTCTTTACATTAAATAAAATTGTCCGTTTAACCTTCAGAATAATTTGAAATTTTGCCAGATGTGCTTAAAACATCAATCGTTTAACCTATGTTACTTCATTCATGACTTTTATATGTGCGTAGGTAGAACTATATTTATACATTTAACAACAGGTCATATATTTTCATAGTGCAAATTTATTGTAAAAAGTTTTACACGTTTTAATTATCTTTTTTATTATATGCACGTGTTTATTAACCGGAAAAGCTGTAGGTGGATAAAATTTGGTGTTGGCTTAGCGAGTATAATAAAATAAAATGACCATCTTTTCTTGCGTCCCTTAATATCAAAACGCGTTGGCTGTGTAAAACTTACTGCTTCTTGTTGGACGGAGCTCGTTTCAGTTTTTTTGTACTTTCAAGATATATCAACGCATTATCCTGTAGGTTCATTTTGGGCGCGGCGGCAGAAACGTGCGGGGAGGAGCGCGTGCGCATAACTCGAGTGTGACGTCATGAGGGACGGTAAAAACTCCATGAACCCGGGTAGTCAAGGTCTTCAAGACTTACATTTACATGTTTGTTGTATACACTTTGTATAAGTCTCTCGTATTTATTAGCCATGTCGAGAAATAAAATTGCATGTTATGAAATTTATCTTTTGTTCATTTTTATTGTATACAGAAGATTAATGTAAAATTTATTAGAAACATAATATTTTAGATAGCCATAAAATAAATAATGTAATAGTCTTTTACACTGAATTGTAATAAATTACACTAACGTATTCTAAAGATAAAGAGTTTGTTTTTTATTTATTTGAACGTGATTACATTATAGAGTCTAGAATCACAAGTTCGATTTAAAAAAAATCCTCTTGCATTATCCTCTTCAAATCCTCTTCGCGAATGGAGTCGCAGGCAAACGCTAGTAAATAAATATAAGCTTTGAAAACATTTCCGAATCGTAATAATCATAATAGGCATAAAAACAGTTTTTGATAATAATAATTTACTTGTACTTAATATTTGTAAGATAAGAATGCAGTTAAATAATTAAACGGTTACAATTTCGGAGAAAAACTACATATATCTCTAGTGGCCACACTTTTGTTTTTTGTGTCGACTGCTGATGCCCAGAGCAGATTAGTTTCGAGAAATCTTAAAGAGAACATGACACGTCACTACACCGGAGATAAATTTTGTCTAGTGGCATTATAAAGCATATTATATAAACCTAATAAAACAAATTAACTGTTTGTAACATTTATATATGGTTACGAAAGTGATGTTATGCATCTTTAGAGAAATAAAGTTCTACTTAAGATGTTATCAAATCAGACGAAGCGTAATAATTCAGAAAAACTTAATGCAAATCATCTTAATTGTGGACTTTCAGAAACTTTCTGTAACTTGAAATGAGATATGAATGAAATGAGATTTGAATGATGATAACTGAACACTTGAAATGAGACTTTAATAATGTCTCTAACTTTAATTTCATAGATGATAAAAATTTAAAATATTCATATTTCATTGTTGCAGGTGACAGTATGGGGTAACAGTACTGTTGCAGAGGTTGTATGTGAGACTCTTCATGAAGTGGGAGTAGTCCTTGCTGGGTTACCAACTGGACCTCTCTCAGCTCCTTTAGCTCTACCTTTGTCAGAGCCTCTACCACCTCCAGAGATGATGACTGCACCACCTACTGCTTTACTTTTTCTCGGAGGATCGAAAGCACCAGTTGAACCGCGAGCGTCTGCAATGTATTTAGAAGGAGAAGTATTAGTAGTGGAACATGAACCGCCACAATGGGATGGCAAAGATCTTGAAGTTTTTCTTAAATGGGAAAGAATTTATGGTAAGCATTAGTTAACCACAATTATTTTAGCAATCTATATCTAATACCTTTAAAAAAGCAATTCTTGTATATTTATTTATTTATACCGGCGATCTCGGAAACGGTTCTAACGATTTCGCTGGAATTTACCGCCTATATTACGGCGAGTGTTCTGAAGAGCTCTTCCATCTTATACCCTCCTCTCCTTTCCTCTCCAAGACCACACGTGCTTGTCGGAAATTCCATCCTCACACGGTACTACCCATACCATCTCGTACCAAAAGGTTTGGTAACTCCTACCTGTGCCGCACCATTAGGAAATGGAATTCATTACCGTCTCAAGTGTTTCCCTCTTCCTACAATCCTGGGTCTTTTAAACGGAGCGTGAAAAAGCACTTATGCGGGCCGACGAGGTGAGATTGATCGGTATCGAGATCATATCCCGGAACCGATCGATCTCATTCTTGGACTCCACTGTTGCTTACCATCAGGCGACATGGAGTCATGTTGTCGAGCGAATATAAAAAAAAAAAAAAAATTGGTATGTGGGGGTTTTCGGGGACGAAAAATCGATCTAAATTAGTCTTATGTATAGAAAAATGCGTGTTTTCGAATTTTCATGCATTTTTCTTTCGCAATATAATATGGTCGCTAATGTCGCACGCTTCGGCATAAACATCGTGGTCAAGCGGCTAAGGCACAAGATTGACAATCACAGGTGTCCGTGTTTGAATTCCGGTCGGATACAAAATTTTTACTTTTGTTATTCTTTAATTTATTCAAGTTTTTAGTTTTTTTTATCTATAAAACACAATATAAGAAAAAAGAACTCCGAACGAAGCTCGATGGCCCCGGTACTTAAATTTTTATAAATGCACACATAATAGTGTTTTAACAATTATTTTATGGAAACTCGAAGAAATAAGTCTAAAAAGCTTCACGAGTGAAGTAGACATTAAGTAAGATAATCTTTTAATGAACGATTACAAGAAATGGCTTAAGCGTAGTATTTTAATTTTTAAATTACCGTGTAATGTTAGTCACTTAGCACGCAAATTTGTCATTATATACGTTAATTGGTCTGTTAAATGGTTAAACATAAATTACGTAAACATCGCAGCAGTTATACAAGGCTTTATCTAGGTCCGACTGTTATTTGTTTTACTTTCTTATCGGAGGTTATCTTAGCGTTCACTGTACCTACTTGTACTCGTACATCGTATTGAGTATTCAGGCGGCAACCAAGCGATGTTTGTAGAAAGCTGTTTGGCAATAATGAAACGCGCGCCATTGTCCGGTAATCTTTCGCAGAAACGACTTGTATGCAAACCTAATGCAGCTACCGTGACACTCATATTGATTAGTGTTGGCTGTTTAGTTATGTTGTTTCTATAGTGAGTACTGGACGCGTTTAGGGATTATGCTATGTTACGACAATTATGCTATTTGCATATGACCTATTTTTCAAATACTGCTTATTTAGGATTAAGTTTGTGTTAAGTTGGTAAAATTATTGAAAATATGTATACTGTTATTACAACATACTTAAAATATTAAAAAAAAAACAGGAAAAATTAAAAGCTTTGATAATATTTTACAAGCCATATCGAAATTTTATTAGAGAAATATACATACGTACAGAGTGGCATGAGTACATATAGTATTTACATGGCTAGGACTAGGATTTATTATGAAAGAATTCCAGTAAAGCTGTCAACAAGCACGTTACTTGCATAAAATTAGTAAAACTTTCTACAAAGATCATTAACACAGAATTTAGATCCTGTGTTAATTAAATTATGTTCGTGCTGTGTAGAAGTACTGGTTAAGGCGTATTAAATTTCTCTACTTGATGTATAGATGAAATGTTTTTATTCATAGTATTAAAAACATATATGTATTTTAACTGTATAAGTTTTAATTGATAGATAATAAACACACAAATTATACTTAAAAATATATTTATTATGTTTTCTTTACAGCATCAACCTTGTTTTCTGCTCTTGAACTCTACGGAAAACCACTTCTACGAGCATCAGTAATCAATAAAGAAGAATATCATCTACTTTTCTATTATTTAGAATCTGTTTCTGAAGCAAGTGACGCTCTAACGCAAAGAATGAGAAAATATATAGATTCAGGATTAATCAAAAGTAAGATGGATGATGAAAACTGTGAAAATGCGCTTGAAAATAAAAATGTTGATATTGAAGATCATTCTAAAAGTTTAATTACAGAACTGATTCAAGAAGGGATAATTTCGCAGCATGACATTGATTTATCTTCAGTTATGACAAGTTCCGAATGTAACGAAGAAATTATTATTAATAATAAATTGGATGATGATAATCGTTCTAGTACTTCGTCCGTATGTTCAGCATTGCGCAAAATTATAGTTGACGTTCCAGTTGACAATTGCGAATCAATTGCAGACGACTCTATCATAGAGAGTAGTGACAATATAACGACTGTTACAATAAGAAGTGGAGGGCAATGTTGTGCTGATCATCGGATATCAGCAGACATTACGGATAATGTATGGTCTAACGTTAGGTGGGATTTTCTAAACCCCGCCGATTTCGGATATGACCAGATTCCAAGCGTAAAAAGAAGTCGATCTGATTCCGCAATAACTCCCATAGCTAGACGACGCAACGAAGAGATATATGAAACGCTACGTGATGGTGACGGTGAATCCTGTGGAAGTATGACTCCCTATGAATCAATTGAAGACCTTTATGATTGCATAAAGAACACAGTTTATAATAATATTGCTGCTGAGGAATCTTCACCCTCAACGGAATATCAATCTGAACCGCAATATCCGGACTACTACGAAAAGTCGAGTACCACTCGACAAAGTTCAGCGAGTAGCGAAAAAAGCACTTCATCTGTATTTCCATTTTCAAAGTGTGGTTCAAGTGATTCGACAGGAGCCTACACATCTTGCGAGTCAACGAGTGGGGTCAGTTCATTTATCCCGAAGAATATTCCAGAAACATTGAAGTGTCGTGAATTACCTCCTCCACCGGTCGATGGTGATTTAAATGAGAGTAGTATATTGCTAAGGCAGCTCTTTATGGGTGAATTGTTAGATGCATATGGAGAATATCTATCGGCGTATCCTTATGCCAGAGCATTGTTACGACGCAAAATTCGTCGTGATGAACACTTTGCTGCTTTGGCTGACATCAGACGAGGTGCTGCCAAGTATACAATCAGCGACTACCTCGAGTTGCCGGTAAGTAATTATGACATATTTTATATCTATTTCAGGTGCGTGTATATTACTTACGAAAGCAAATATGATAATTTAATATAGCTAGTACCAAGTAGCAAGAGTATGTTTTTTTTATTCGTTCATATAAATTCGTATAAAAGTTCATATAAATTACAAATGAGTGTCTGATAAGTTCTTTAGATGCAATGTTATTCATTGTACATATGTACATGTAAATTAAGCTTTAAGTCACGAGAAGAAATGTATCTGCATGCGTATCTGATAAAATTTCGTCACAGGAAAAGTTGAGGTATTCAAAACGTATAATGAGATGTAATCTGTTATTTCACGCCTTTGACCTTAGCGCGAGTGTCCCTGTCGATGGAATGAAAACTTTGTATTAAATGTGGTCATTACGTTTAATCGAGAACAATACGTTATACGGAGAGGAATGGGATTGATTCAGTGTGGGTTTGATGGCGGCTCGCGACAATGATACACGCGCCATGCGCACGCGTCGCCATTCAATGCTAATGGGCCGGAAGAGTGCCCGTGTAGAGTAACTCTCTCTCGGCGATTACAGGCATTGTTTCCCACCGCTTTGCAGCCGTTTCAGGTTTTAATTTTTTAAAGTTTACCAATTTTATAGAAATGTTACAAATATCTTCCGTCTCTATACACTGGTACATAAGATGCCATTCGACATTATGTAGTTAATACAAATTTGTATTGTATTTCTATATATGTTTATATAATGTACATGATTTTACTTATTATAGAAAATGAATAGCATTAGGTTTTTGTTCGTAACAGCATATTATATTGCCTGGACTACCTATTTTATAAACCTCAATGGTTGTAATACAACACGTGTGGTTTTTGTGTATGTAGAGAGTATTTATAAAGCTTTTGTCGCAGTGACTATGTGCTTATGGACTCGTGATTCAGATTGTATCCACGACATTCACGTATTCAATGATACGAGGTTGAGGTTGATGACACTTTAAAAATATGTTACATCAATATTTTTTTATATACGATTATATTCTACGAATGTAATATTTTTTCAAAATTATGCAAAACCTATTATTAATTATATATCTAAAATTATGAGCATTCCGCGGTCAAAAAAGTAGAAAAATTATATAATTTTTTGTTCAGTATAGAAAGCCGTTTACCTATCCAGATAGTTGACTGAATTTCTTGATCATTCGTAAATTTAACTGATCATGAGTTAAGGAGTTTCTCACTATATTTTTGTTCTTTTACTAAGTTTGTATATGTATGTGTGTATATTTGCTACCTTTATGCTGGAATAAAAAGCTGGATGGATTTGAATGTATTTAGTTAGTTCACAGATAGACAGTCTATTATAGGCTGCGACCTGGACTAATACATAGACATAATAATAATAATGTCCTCCTGACCGATTCCGGCCACGGCGGTCAACTCATTAAGACTAGCCAACTACGCAGAAAATATTATAGTGGACAAATATACGCGCAGACACAAGTGCACTCTCTATTTCTGTCATTCTCGTACTCCGGTGGGGCGACTGCTCGACACGACTGGTGAGAGTTAGGGCGCCGGACCGACGGCTTTACGTGCTTTCCGAGGCATGGGGGTGAAACACCGCCAACTTCCCAACTCCGAGCTGTTACTGAGACATACTATACAGAAAGACTCAATAACTTAACTTGGCGCAACCCGTAGCTCGAACCCAGGACCTCCGAATGTGCAGCCCTACATGCTAGCCACTACACCATCGAGGCAGTTTATACATAGACAACTGTTAGGCACTCAGGAACGCACCAGTTGCTAGTAGGTAATTTAGTATGTATTTTTAATGTTTCTTTTCTAGGGACGACAGCCCTTCCCTTAATGTGAGGCTATAGTCCACCACGCTGGCCAAGTGTGGGTTGGCGGACTTCACATTTCTTTTGAAAAATTACCTTAATACATGAAGGAGATAATTTATAATAATAATCTATACATATAATAAAATTGTAACTAAGCCGAATTAAATATTTTTTGGAAAATCTTTTTGAAATAAACATTATTATAATCGATACAGAGGCTGAATCTTTAGTTTTTAGAATTTGTGTGTCTGTCTTTCTGTGACCGCATCACGGAAAAACCCACTGGAGGGATTTTGATGACATTTGGTATGATGGAAGCTGGTTTTCCGAGTGAACATATGGGATACGTTTTAATGCGGGAAAATATCTCATCTCTGAGAAATCTATACTAAATATTAATTATATAGAAATTAGTTATAAAATTATATAGATATTACTTAGTATAATGAATTACACTTGGTAATTTATGCAAAGTGCTCTGCAGTTTAATTGAGCGTGATGGTCCCAGACCCAGTCTTTAGTGACCTTTATCAATAAGATTTTTATATTAATCAATTAGTTTTGACTAAATTAATAAATGCTCAATTAGAATTTAAGATTTAAATTATAATTTATGACAACCTTAACATAAATGATGTTGAAGACAGGTTATACCTACCTACTGTGGTAATATTTATCATAATGTTGATGAATTTTTTTTATATACTAGAGCTCTTTATAATAAAACCTTTAAACTATATCATTATCTTTATAAAAATTATAATGAGTGCTGTCTCATGTATGACGTAATAGCGAAACAAGTGCCCTGGATGACTGGCCCGGCCCGCCCACTTTATTTTATCGTTCGCCTACACGTTTATTGTCATCAGATCAAAGGTAATTACTTAAAATGCCAAATCACTAAATTTGATTGTGAAGGTTACTCCAAGCTCAATATTGCCAAACCACTATTGTTATACAGACGTAAGTAACAATTACTTTTTTTGTACCGTATTATTCGTTATTACCGTACAATTAAATATACCTAAATGATCTGACGTTAATCTATTCATATAATAAAATTGTAAATAATCGCTGTCTGTACATCGAAGATATTTGAGAAAAACTATTATTGAAGATCTTTGTTAACGCAATAAAAGTTAGAACCCAAAATGATGATTTTTAGAATTTTTGTCTGTTTGTCTGTGCGTATGTGCGCGCTAATCTCAGAAACAGCTTAACTGATTTGGGTAAGGTTTTCACTAATGTGTTTTGAGAAGCATCACTTAAAATTTAGTATTTGTATTATTTCAATTGATTCATAAATAAAAAAGTAACGTCAATATGTGTATATAATCGATTTAATATTATATAAACGTGACGAAGAACGTTACGTAAGACAAGATATTGAGAAAATTTGGTATATATTTAGAGAAAATACTAAAATATGCAGTAAGAATACTATAAACGAAAATCATATCCCCTATTATCGACGTAGAGGTAGGTACTTGTCTCTATGTCCTATGCCTGTAGGATATGTTAACTCAGAACCTAACCCTGTGTTTACTGTTCACACACGCATACAAATTGATACAATTGACTTGTATACGGAAAGTGAACAAAGTCGTATTGAATAAGGCCTTTGATATTCAATAGAATCCCAATAAACATTCAATTGAATGTATGCCATAAAGATATCGGAAAGATTACCTGGGTTTTGACACTATTAATATGTTTCTTTACTTTGAGTACCTATATTACTGTTTACTCACTAAGTTTATTTTAATGTCTTACTGGATCCTCTTTAAAATTAAACAAAAATGAAAATCATTTACATAAATGAGCTTTTGTTCATTATATAGATGTCTACCTAATATACCTAATATGTATAAATCCATTTTGTATGAACATTTTCGTACTTTATTAAAATTACTGACGACTCACGTTAGCTATGTTTAGGTGTACATAAATAGTAGCTTGCTACTCCTAAAATATTCATTTAATTTAAATTATATTGCGATTTACCTTCTTTTTGCTCGGGTGCGTACGCCGTACGCGGATTTTGTTCACAATTTCATGGGTTTTAATTTTTTTTCGCGGAACCCTGATTTTTTTTCTAAAATAAAAGTAGCTTAAGTTACTCCCTATAACATCAGCTATCTGCTAGTGAAAGTCCCGTCAAAATCGGTCCAGCCGTTTCGGAGATTAGCCGGAACAAACAGACAGATAGACAGACAGACAAAAATTGTAAAAAATGTTATTTTAGTATATGTACCGTGTATACATTCATATGCATTTAGTAAAAAGCGGTTATTTTAATATTACAAACAGACACTTCAATTTTATTTATCTGTATAGATATAAAAGAATTTGTCATTAAAAGTTATCTGTCAAAAAAAAATTTGTGCCAACTTAAGCCATTACTTTGGTCTCATAGAATAATCCATAGGATTTGATTAAAAAAGATATAGAAAGATTGCTACATTTATTGAAATTAACTTTGGGTTAATTATGTTTAATCAACCGGTTTAAGCTGAATTAGTCAGGTATGGTACTGTTTTTAGAGATAATTTCAAGATACAAGGTCCAAAATTGTCATATTGAATTCTGAAAGGTCCTTTAAATATTTAGAATAAGAAGAAATATATATAAAATATATTTTTTTGATTTCAGAACATAACAATGTAAGTGAGAATCCATGGTACGTGCGCGTGCTTGGAATATCAAAGTAAATCAGATACAAAATTCTTTCTCGTCTAGACTTATCTATTTGCCATAAAAGCCTTTTGATCGTCAAGATTGCTGCAAAACTTGCAAATTAGTTTGATTGAGGACGTCAGGATTTGGACGTGACTTCCATTATAATTTAAAATATGTGGTTCTATAGAAGATAATATACTAAGGTTGATTGGATGTTATTAGTCTACAGCTGCATCATTAACTTAAAAAAAGATACAGAAGTATACTTACTTCTGTATCTTTTTTATTATTTAGCCATTTTCAAAAATATAAAAAAATGTGTTTTTTTTTAAATAATAATTTGCATAATACCTTCATTAAATTTCATTAATATCTGTCTAATAAGTCATCAATAAACAGGTATATTTTCTATTTACATTAAGCACTTTATTATCTTTATGAAGTTGTTTATAAAAAACATGACATATGTATGTAAAAGTAACAATCACTAAATACTTCGCTACAATCCTCTCACATCCGGAACGGAAATTCTGTACATATCGAAATCGTCTATTTTACTATTTCTTATATAATTTATGTGGTATAATCAAACATAAAAAAAAACTTAATAAGATTTTAAAATCTATAGATGTTTTATTAATTTATAAAACAAGTATCTTTTTATACCAAAAAGGTAGACTTACGTGCATAGTACATATGTACATATGTGTATTCTGTATATCTAAACTCTAAAGAGGTAAGAAGTTAGTAAGGAACATGTGGATTTAATATTTCATTAAAATTATATCTTAATACTGTTCTTCAAGAATTGCTTACATAAGTAGTTGACACTGATATTATTTGCGAGTGCACGTCAAGCTTGTTTTACAACTTGCCAATGCACAGTAATATAAACTAGTGTATCACATTACTTTTTCGTCAAAATCACTTAGTTAGCAAAGACAATCTAATTGAGGCATGCGTCTATTTTATGTCTACACTATGCTACATAGTTTTTAAATGTACTAATTTATTATATTTAGTGTGCACTCTTTGTTATAACAAATTAACCAATTTTTCTATTTTTATACTTAGTAATAGTATCTATTCACTTTTTTTTGGTCGTCCGTAATGCAAAAAAGAAATTCTCATTATTAACAATATGAAGTATAAATCTCACGCGGGTGAAACCGCAGGACTTAAAAAATTTCTAAAACGACTAGGAATTATACTGATTGTTTTCATTATACAAGTTAAGGTAATACGAATATCATTTTTTAAAAGAGCCCTTTTATTATGTGGTGGTGTATTCTATAATAATATTTATAAATCCTGGCTTTAAACTAAAAATACGTACTATGAATAATAATCTCCATATATGTATAATTAAAGTTTCTTGTCCTGGCTTAATCATTATGGACTGCGCCATACCTTTAAATCTAAAAGACTGAAGTTTTGACAGCTTATGCTTATAGGAGTATATAGTAACAAATATAAAAGGACTTTTAAAAATTAGGTCCTTAAGGTGTGAAAAGGGAAGACAAAGTAAGGTGAGAAAAATATTTTTCAAGTGTGAAATTAAAAAAAGGGTAAGATGAAGTCGGAATAGCACGCTAGTTTTTTAAAATCGGATTGGACGCTGATCGCTAGAGATCGCTTTAAAACATGAAACATTTCGTTTTGTAAAAGCTAGTATAATTCTTATCTACGTGATACGTCATATCTTAAACTGACAATAAATATGCAATTTAAAATGAAACAATATATCGTTATAAAACGTGTAAAGAAATTTTTGTGAAAACATTTGTAGTTTTGTGCACATTTTAGGACATATATCGCAGCTCTCTTAATTGAATGAAACATAAGTAGTCGAGTCTCGGACACATTCTCGTGTATTTCACCAATAAAGTTTCCAATAATATGTCTCTTCTGACTTTTTATATGGATTTTTCTGCAATCGAGCGTCTTGTCTTGACTAACACGGCACGACATTTCCTTTTACAGATATGTAGGGCTAGATGTGCCTTGCCTAAAAATATTATGTTAATTTCTCAATTGAATAGTATAACCAATTTCTACTCTTGTTTTCTGCAGTTAGTATGAAAGTCTTTAGTAGGACAAATTCATTCTTGCCTTAGGTAACTACGTCACGTTTTTTCGTAACCCCTAAAAGTAATTTATGGATAGTCGCTTGTCATGTGGAACGGTGACCGTATGTTTACGCAAAGTTGTATGTTATGCAAAGTGTACAGCGCTTGATAGAATATGATTACAAATAATTTTGTGATATTTCATTAGCGAATGTAATATATTTCTTTGAAACATTTAACACTTTTACTACGAGAATTATTATAATAAATTTAATAAATAAATAGTAAATAAAATAAGTTTTCTTAATTATGGTGCTTAATATGGTAAAAATGGAGCCCATTTTTATATGATAATTATTGTTGAAACGTTAAAATTATTCTAAAGAGAAATGCGTCACAAACTATGAATAATGTTCAGATAATCATTTGTCCAAAAAGATTCCATTTCTATATTTGCATCGCTTTTGTGCATAGAATAAGTAATTCTGCTTATAAACATCTATATACTTGAAATTAATTCATTACTACAAATAAGCAGTTAATAATAGTTCTCAAAAAAATAAATAAACGAATTATTTATATAAGTACGTTTTAAACTATACACTGTTTATAGTTCCTGTCGTGGTCATAGAGAACATAATATTACATATATATTATTGACTGAGAGATCAACCGTGCGTGTGCGTCCCCTCCCGAGTTCTGCTTTCTACGCGATTTCACTGATGGAGGCGCCCGGGCCCGCATCGACTCGCTTTTTGTATCGGCGCACGCGATTTTCCACGAATACCTGTTATTTTAGCACCTGTTACGAGTTTGAGATGTATTAAGTAAAGATGCTTCTAAATAAACAAGAACAAATACTTATTTTTATATATTATTATGTAATGTAGGCCACATTACAGTCATATTTATTATCTTTGCATTAGATAAAATATAGCATACTTGTATTTATTTTCTCTTTCAAAGAATTAAACTTACTAAGATTGCAGTATGGCTATTATTTATATATGTATCAGTAGCTGCAGTAGAAAAGGTCATAAATTGTTCGGCGATCACAATAGGATTCTTCGGCTATTTCAGTGCGCGTAAGAATGTCGTTTATAAAGGCTTTCTTTACAGCGCCAACGCCGATGACTCACATCTGAGTCAGAGCAAAATCCCTAAAGCCTGATAAGACTACTTCTAAATCTAATATCCAATTAAAGTCTCTACAAAATCCATATTTGTAGCTTATATTTTTAATAATTTATATGTAATTATAAATGTTTAATTTGACGAAAATAGGTGTAACCCAAATAAATATCTATAATCTATAATAATCTGTAAATTAATTTATTTATAAACTTTCTTTATAACAAGCAAGTTAAAAAAACCGGAACATTTCCTATGATTTTGTAATCACTAAAAATCGAAATGTAATTAATTGATTTACCTACGTATATCGTAAATGAAGTTTAATGCGTAGTACGTTTCGTCACGTTTCAAAAATATTCCTTCTTATCCGAAATTTATTATAATTCTTTGACTATAAAACAAGTTAAGAGTCTTAAAAAGGTCTTAATTTAAAAAAAATATTTATAGCTATGGTTAACAAATGTCGCACAGATGATATGTAACGCAATAGACGGAGGTTAAATCCATTCTTAGTACAAATGCAAGTAGGTAAGAGTTAACACGAAGGTCTCCGAACAGGTTACGGGCGAAGCAGTCACGTTATTGGAGTCTTCAGATTGCGCTATTATGGTAAACTAGTTGAGAGCTTCGACCTCGTCATATACCTATAAAATATTATATTGTATACATAATATTATCATCTATATTTTAAAAATTTAACAGAATTTTCCTTTATATACAATGCCTAGGTACGCTAAACTAAATAAATAATGCCCACTAAATAAATAATAGTGTAATTCGAATTTTGTGAACAAATATGAGGTGACTCTTGCTAGAGTCAGCTCTTGTACACATTTTAGAAAAAAATCTGTGATAAATCATTATTGTTGATAATTAAGTATAATATCAACTTTTTCATTGCTTCCATTATCACACTTCAATAAAATTCGTGTAATTATTATTATTATTAAAGATATTTTTGATTACAAACTATTCAACCTTTGCTCAGTTCAATTTTGTAGATACATACATATTATGTAGTAATGGGAACTTTGATTTACGTATTATTATCATTATATGGACACAACGGAAGTTCACCTGGTGCGATTATGCTTGTCCTGTTCACACAACATCCGTTCTTTTGTATGAATTTAATCTCACTGCAAGGCATTATGATGCAATATGGTATAATACTCACTGCGCACTGGTTGTATTCTAAGAAATATCTGGGGGTACTGGGTCACAATATCTGAAGGTCTCTAACACGGTAGCAGCGAGCTTGATTGGGACCGCTGATGCTAGTAGGGTTTGTGATATTCAAATTTGAAAAAACTTGTAGTCGCTCTATCTGTCAAATAGGATATGGATTAGTCTGTTAGAAATGCATAGTACGATCAGATTATCAAATTTAATATTTATCAAATTCAAGTAAAGAAATAAATGTAAAGGGCAAAGTTATAAGCGTCTCATATTTTGTTCGCCTTTATTCATCTTTATATAGCTTTGATAATAATTAGTAATTACTCATAATAACAGTAATGCAAAACTCCCAATCGCACGTGTTTGGTCAATAGATTTTGGAAACATGTAAAAAAAAGTTGCCTTACCAAACAACTATGTTTTTGTAGACACAGCGGACTCTTTAAAGTTGAGCCTTAAATACATAAGAAACGAAGGACGACCGGCACACGTGTCCACAAATGTTTTGAGCTTTAAAGTTTGTTAAAGAATAAGGTCTTAATAAATTGGTTTATTATTACTTAGGTTGGAGCTTTGAAAAGATCTGCTGTTTATATTATGCCTATAGCCATTCTCGAAATACAGTCATGAGCGTGGAACTCGATCTACTGCTGATTAAATTTAAGCCAGACTGGAATTTAGGCTGTGTAAAGGTTCTTTAGTCGGGAACTGAGTGGGCGGAGATGCGTCAATGACCCGCAAAAGTCGCGGATCCGCATTCAACGACTAACTTGAATATTAATTTTAAATAGTAAAACGTCAGATTTATTGACAATGACACCAGGTAAAAAACTGCCCATTTGGTTTAATTTGAGTTAGGTATTAATAGTCGCTGATTGTGCGAAATAATATTATATGACTTTGCCTTAGTTTGTAGCAAAAATCTGTTTCTTTGGAAGACTTGTCATTTTACAACTAGTTCCGTGACCTCGCTCACGCATTCCCGCGCCTGCACCTAACTGTACTTTCCCGTTGACTTAATGCCGACTTTGGACAGAACCTGATCTCCGTACATTATAGCGTAGTTATAGCGATCGTTGCAATTTAATTATATTTTAAGTATGTGATGTGAAGCAGACGCCACGTAGATCGGAATCAGTACTTACCGGCACAACTCGTAGCCTCTAGCTCAGTTTGCGTGCCGCACATTCCTCTCGAGTGATGCCGAGCGCTACCGACAAGCACCGAACGGCGCGCTGTCCGCGGCCGACTTCACACCGAAGTATGCGCGAGAGTGGCGTGAACGTCTTGCTTGTTCGTCTGCGCAAGTTATCTGTCAACAAACTTTTTCGTATTGAAAATAACCGATTTTGAAACATTCAAGTGATATGTATTAAAATTGACTTTTAATTTGAGTTGTGGTGACATATAAAGGATACTGTTAATCAATACTTCAGACCCAGTGTAGAAACCGTGTTATTTTTTGTTTTGGATTGCGTGCATCGATAGGCTGTATGCCGCGATCGTGTGTGAGTGACTATTTTATTTGAGAAAAATTGCAATACTTGAAGCTGTTACTGCAATCTGCGGAACTTGGCAATGTTCTGTAACTCACGGTAAATAACAGACTAGTAATTAAGTAACGAATGAAATTGTTATTACTCGACGGGTGGTGAATCTTTGCGGGCCTCATTGTGCACGTCTGATATGTTCCGTTAACTAAAATAGAATTATCTAAGTTTAACCCTATTATTTATTGTCATTTACAGAAATACACTATTTTTTCTATGAGAGCTCGATGTAATAGTCTATAATGAAATGATAAATTATTTGAATTCTTACTAATAATATTACAATAAATATTATATCGCTTCTATTTATTAATAATATACATACATTATACAATAATATTATTTCGGATTCATATGAAAATAAGAATATTATAATTAAAATCGTTAAAAGTTATTCCATTTATTTAACGTTTCCAGTATAGATTTTTATCTCGGTCAACGTTGTAACGGATAAATGGTAAATTCAACGTGCAGAAGTCGATTTGGCGGGCAGATTTGAATGCTAATTAACCGTTAAGGAATTTGGACATTGCTAAACAAATTTGAAAAAAAAAGTCGTATCCGTGTGACGATACTATTAAAAATGCTTTTTGGTACTATTTTTTAATAGTATCGTACATGGATACCTTATTACCTGTAAAAATCTACTAAAATTAAAAAAAATAAAACAAAAATAGCTTTTTATAAAGAATCAAATAAATATAGCACATGTACGAGTATTTTAATGAGAGACAAACTCCTGTTTTTCTATGTAACTATACATAACATAATAGTACAAACAAAAAATTAACTATTCATAATTATAGGCCTCTGGTTCGGCCGCGTTGAATTCGATGATGGATTGTATCCCTCGGGAACCTGATCCATTCCTAGGGTAAAAAGTAACATTAGTAACTCTGTGATTCATTAAAATGCTAACCACAGCTTAAAATTAGTAGAAGTAGTTGTTTATGAAACTATCATTTACATTCAACTTTGTTTAAATAGGTTTATCCTGACATTTTGAAGAAAATTTGAACAAAAATGAATTGGACTTACATTACGATTTTGTAGATCACTAGTGACCCTAGATGCGCTTCACATTTTTTTATTTAGGTACACTTACTTACTTTACTTACGTACTTTTTTATAAAGCTAGCAAACTAAGCAAATTTAACTTTTTGACACACGAGTGATCTTATAAGTATTTCGTTTTATACAGAGTATGTATTTCTATTGCCGCTATACGAGTAACTACAAATAATAAAAACCAAGATGGCGAATTTCAAAAAGGTTGCCATGCAAATTTAAAAAAAAAAAACGATTATGGTACAGAACCTTTTGTGTACAAGTTCGACTAGCACTTGACCTTTTTTTATTTCATTTATGGTACAGAACCTTTAAAAATTTAAATACATTGAAATGTTCCATGGTATATACATATTTAAGCATAATATATAGAAATGCTGAAGAGAAAGAATATAGGTGTATTTTAGGACAAAGTAAGAAAATATATTCATTCAAGATGTAATGAATAAATTTTTTAAGTCAAAGTAGAGCTAGATTTAAATTTATAGATGACTAAGGAAAAGTTATCGGAATTCCTCTAGAAGCGAGAGCTCATAAACGAACAACATTATAATTTATCTTAATACTATGCAGATTTAAACTTAAAATGATTCCTAGTATATTATTATCGTCATCAGGAGCACGCTTTGCGTGATATATTAGACAGGTTTGTAGTCAAATTTTAGTGTACCTAAAATAATGAAAATATTTTTGACTCTACAACACAAGTCAGAACAACTCAAAACCGGTATCAAAAGGTTATACGCAAATATTTCGACAATATGCGTCAATTGAAATGCACAGTAATGGAGAAGTAATAAAATATCATTTGATTTCCAAAGTAAAAACAGCAGTTTTGATTTATTTCCTTGTAAAATTTAATGCGAAGTAACAAATTTGTAATTACACTGGGTATCTTTATTACTATTAGACTACTGGTTTTGTTCCAGATATAGAATAGTGCCAGTTTTTAAAAATACAATTAATTTTATAGTCGATATATAACACTGCTTTTATGTTATTACTTATGTACGTATAACAATTAAATAATTGCAAACAAACAAGTCCTAGTTAGATCAAAAACTTCTTTTGGAGCAAGTGCACGAAGAAAGCGCCGGATGCGACGCCGGAAAGGCTGATTATAACCTCATTACCAGCTTGACACTTGTTGCACTAAAGTTTCGCTTTCATTTTCCCTATAGTACATAAGACATGGAAACATTTAGAACTTTACCACACTATGTTATAGTCACTAAACTAGTACAGCAAAAGTTGGCTTCTATTTTGTAGAATTCTTTGATGATTTAGCCATTATTATCTATGCTGCCGATTTTACTGTGAAACCAAAAGATATGCAGTAATAATTTTCTTATTTTCAAATTTATAGGTAAAAATTTTGAACTGTGGGTTTAACGTTATTAATGAATTGCGAAAGTTTGTAAAAATGCTATCTGCTCGATGTTTTCATTTGCTGTGTGGTTTTTTTATTAAGATCCTGTTTAGTATTCACGTTCCATAAATCTTTCTATTCTAGAGATGATGGATATAAAAGTAAAAAATGCTCTATATTTTTAATGACTTGAGGCGTTATAATTTAATTATATTGATTGGAAGATTTCATTCATATATTCAATACATTAATAATAATTTATTAAAATACGTAATTAAAGCAATTAGGACAAAGAAAAGATCTTTTACATAGAAATGTCAATTATTATTTATTACACATAATATTTATGAATTTTGTATAATGGATTTAAATTAATTAGCTGTACAATAATATTTATATAAATGTAATAAATATTCTTGCATACACCTGGTACAGGGTGAGTAGTGTAGGACTTTCTTTCGTATAGGCAGGTATACATGAATAAGCTGATGCATAGATACCATGATGTCTATTACATTTCTGAAAATTAAAGTAATTAAATATAAATTATCTTTATTGATACCATATGAACAATTTAAAAAAGGTATTACAACTTTCTTATGGAATATTCTTTGGCATCATGGTCAATATAATGTAAAAAAATAAACTAGAACTTGTGTACATAGCTTGTAATGTAGAAACAAAAGATTTTTTATTTTTAGCGTAGTATTTTTAAGTAACAATATCAATACAATAATGCAAGGTATATTTAAAAACCGATTATTACATAATAATAATGACTACAATCTGTAGGTACATACGAGTACCTATTAAGTAAACTTTCTTAAGTCTCATACCACAACGAAATCGTAGAAAATACAATTTCACACAGAAATTGCTTGTTTTTGCAAGCGTTTTTTTTTTATTAAAATCAATATCATCTAATGAAATATCATCTACACCACTTTTATAAAATTACTTGCGACTCATCCTCGCTTCGCCTGGGTTCGTCCCTAGGTTGATTCCCCATACAAACTTTCATCCCCATTTTCAACCCCTTAAAGGATGATTTTTGAGATAAAAAGTATCCTATGTCCATCCTAGGGTCTCAAACTATCTTCTTACCAAATTTGATCTACAACCTCACAAACTTACATACTTTACCTCTTTATAACATCAGTATTGATAACATTGAAGGATCTGTTTTTACATATAATAAAAAAAGAGGTTAAACGGTGTTTTTATTTATAATAAATTAACGTACTCGTATGTATTTATTATATATGTGTTTTATAAGAATTATAAATTTGGAACACCTCTTCAGTTGTCCATGTTTTAAGAAATGAGATAAACACTCTTAATTTTCTCAGTTTAGAGAAGACTTTTTGATGTTGCGACGTTTTTAAAAAGCCACTTAAAAATGACCTAAATGTTCTAACTATTTTAACGGGTGGAGCTAATGGTGCTAGATAAGATAAATTACTCTAAGTAATTATTATCAAATTTAACGCGTCTTCCACAACTTATCTGAAAATAAATATTGTTAGCTCAATTTTATCACTTGCGACAAGCCTTGTTACGAAACCGGGCTCCACTGTGATATGTTTGGAAATACGTACTAGTAAAAAGTGTAAATGAGAATATCAAACATTAAGTAGGCTATTTAAAAGTTTTTTAAAAGGTTCTAGCATTGTTTATATTGTTTTGGTGACTTCAAACGGATTAACATCTTGTGACAGTTCCTTAACTTTACAATGCTTTTAAAACCAGTAGAAAGAATTTTTATTGCTTCCCTAAAGGGAACATTAAGCTTTATTCGTGCAGTCCAAAAGGTTGGATAGTTGAATTATAAATATATGTTCCAAATGTTTGTGTAAAAAAGTCCTTATAAATAAAATAATTACCCGCATACATTATAAATTACGCTCTAATGATCCTCTTCAAATTTATGACGATTACACGAATAGATAGACTATATATTGCCTTTATGATTTATAGCCTCAATAAACGCGATATCTAATGCAAGAAGAATTTTTCAAAACGGATAAGTAATTTCGAAGATTAGTGACTTCAAACAAACAAACTCTGCCTCTTTATAATATTAAAAAGTTTAGATGAAAACAACAATTTTGTTACATTTTATTAGTAATATTCAATTGAATACATTTAATACAACGAGGCAACTATGTATTATTTGTAATATAAAATAAAATATTTTAGTACATCTTATGAACAAGTTAACTGACCGTAACAAATAAACAACACGCGGACAGAAACGATCGGCATAGAGAAAGTAGTTTATACCTTTAAACATCAACAGAAAACAATCAATTATAAACATTTTATTGTGTTCATTTGAATGCATTATAATATAATTAATTAAACAGTATTTTTTCGAGACGATTCTAACTTTTATTGCGTAACTAGCATTGCCCGCGGCTCCGCCCGCGTTCAGATGACCAAAAACCAAATTCTTAGGTTTTACACATTAGTATACTCTTACATATACCACTTTCATTGCGCACCGTATGATTGGTAAATAATGGCACTGATTGACAATGCCACAAAGCTTCCTCCGTTAATCTCATATTTGATATAGTAATATTGCACTTTTTGTTTTAGCAATAACATTTATGTATGTCTATACTTCTGTTTTGTTTGTTTAGTTTTGGGCGAAAAACTCTCAAACTACGGAATCAATTTTAATCATTTTTTACTAATAGACAGCTATTGATTGATTTAATATGTAGCTGATTATTTAAATTACACAATGACAACTTTTCTTACTGTTAATTTGCCGTGCAACATGGGTTAGCGCTAGTTAGTAATATTTTCCAAAACGATTTTTAAAAGAAAGTGTAATAAGTAAATAATTCTAAGCAAATACTTTTTATTATTTCATATGGTTCGGCTAATATGATTAAAGTCGTAAGCATTTTATTGTGTCCTTTAAGTCTTTACCTTCCAAGAAATGGTGTCAAGAAAAACTGGAAGTCAGTCTCTCCCGTGACCATGATTGCTGTAAAGAAAAAATCCGAAAAGATAGTTTTATTTAAATGTCTTTTGATGATAGCAAACGGAATAGTTTACTATTTCGGATAACAAAGCCTAACATTTTAAATGATTTCTTTACTATATTATCGATATGGGGTAAAAATGTCAACTTAGAATTAAAAATAATGCCTAAATCTCTTATTTCAGTTTTCTCTTGAAGAACAATCCCATCGATTTGATATTGAGTGTTAATAATATTTTGGTTACGCGTAAAATTGATAGAAACACATTTATTTATATTTAACGACATTTTGTTTTTGATACACCAATCCATTATAGCATCAAGGAAGAAAGTAACAGTCTATAGAGTTTGTTACTTTTTTACAAAGTTTTAAATCATCGGCGAAAAGATAGACGCCACTATATTCAATATATGAAACTATATCATTTATAAACAAATTAAATAACCAGGGACCTAGATGTGACCCTTGAGGAACTCCGGACGTGACTTGGTAAGTCTTATATAATGTTTATAAAAATATTTTAAATATCTCTCCCTATAACTTCGGGTTGCTACACATGGTTACTGAGTCCGTCCCGTCTCCTTTCGACATTACAAATTATCTTATTATATATCTTATGTTATTGATCTTATGTTATTTATTAAACTATTAGCTCTTATAACTAATACATTAAACACGTTCGAGTGAGTACTCACGGCGGTAAATCCTATTTCCAGGCCATGACCAGAAAACAGCCTGTATTTGATGATATAAGACATTTTTGAAGAATACGATATTTTGTGCAAATATAATGTTCACAATAGAATATGATTTTTATAACAAAATATATCTATCAAACATTACAACGTATTTCCCGTCATATTCCTTAGTTCTGAGTTTTAATTATTTTATTTCGTGGTCGTGTAGTATTACATACTACATATAATATATATTATATAGTATTTACAGTAAGCTAATTAAAGGTAAAATATAAAAACATAAGAGTATTCTGAATTCATTTAAGTATCTATACAGAGGTTTGAGTCAGTCGAGTGCGATCGGCAGAGCCAGCGACCGCATTGCCGCGCTCCGAGAGGCAACAGTTAGAAACAATTAAATAACTTTGTCACGCTATTGCTACATATAAACACTTTTAAACTAAGGGCCATATAACGGCGTATAACCTTCATTTTAAAAACATAGTTTCCAAGACCACTCCATCGACACAATTTTGTTAACGTTTGACACTCTATAAACCCATCCGACGAGTTGTTTACATAACTGAAGCGAATGTAAACATACGGCAAAGAGCAATCACGTGAGCTGTCTCTTCAAGACACAAAAATAGCCACATGTATATATATCATGCACATACATACATATCATTTGGAAATTTGTCATGATCATCAAAATAGGAAGGTATATAAGTGAAATTAATGCTCAAAAACATTGCGGTACGGTTTTTGTAAAATGCTATCAATAGTATTAACTATCATTTTCTTAGTAAACCAAATTCGTTCCTTTTTGAAAGAATAAGGACGAGCGTATTTTTCGCAGTCGATAGTGTCGCTTATCTATATCTAATATCTATACATATAATAAAATTGTAACTAAGCCGAATCCGTACATTAAGTATTTTTTGGAAAATATTATTCATATCAAATCATTATATACTTTATTTGATTAGACTTTTACAAGCACTTTTGAATCGTCAATTTTACATTTTAAATTTAAATTAAATTATTAAATTAAATGTCAGTGTAGTCAGTCCGTGAGGAATCTACCACCGGCTCGAAAGGCAGTTCTGCTGAGAAGAGCCGATGAGAAACTCAACAGTTGCTCTTTTAAAATAATAATCGCTTACAATATTATAATACAATATTTATCTACTTATTCTACGTGAGACTCAACCAGACATTAATACCACACTGATTATTATTATTATTATTGAAATAGGCATTAATATCGATACAGAAGCCTAATCTATAATTTTTAGAATTTTTGTCTATCTGTCTATCTGTGACTGCATCACGGATAAATCACTGGAG
The DNA here is from genome assembly GCA_033884665.1 of Argynnis bischoffii washingtonia. Classification (NCBI taxonomy): domain Eukaryota; kingdom Metazoa; phylum Arthropoda; class Insecta; order Lepidoptera; family Nymphalidae; genus Argynnis; species Argynnis bischoffii. The sequence continues at coordinate 7,159,462 of CM066624.1, read as the reverse complement.
ATATTTTAGATGAAATTTTGTATGATGATAGCTGGTTATCCGGGTCAATATATAGGATACCTTTTATTGTGGGAAAATATCTCATCTCTGAGAAATCTATTCTAAACGTTAAAATGTAAGTAGAGACGAACCCGAGTAGAGTGAGGGTGAGTCGCTAGTAAGGATATAAGGATCAAACTATTAAATATGAACTCGAACTATCTTTGGTGCTAGTTTGATTTGTTTATTATAATTATAATGTTTATTTGAAATATTTTCAAGTAACGTAACGATCATTTTTTGGCCTCAGCTTTCACTCACGTCTTGTCATTAGAGGTAGGGTAAATGATTTCTTATCCAGTAGACAGCTTTTTAATATCCTTTTTTTCTTACTTCGCCGTTCATACACCCTTTCGTGTACTTAAATGTTCTATCGTTTTCTGTTTTTACATTAACATTGTAATATTATAAGAAATGTTTCCTTTATAGGAAGAACTTTCTTTATAGAAAAATCTTGGCTTCACTCATGTTCGCCTCAGAGTAACTTTTGCTGTAGCCTAAAGACCCACGGAAACTTCTTGGTGTAATATGATAAAAATTAAAAAGTTGCTGCGTAATAAGCAAATTTTCATTAATAGACATTTATGTGAGAAAAATTAAACTTAACTTAGAAAGCTATAGATTTTTTTAAATCATTAAAGCAGCGTGGGCACGGTCTGGTGTTTGAAGCGTGACGTCTGCCTCAGCGACACCCGATAGCCCATCTCACGACCGACACACTTTCAACCAAGGTCACCGTCTGACCTCCTAATCTCTCTATTTCCGTACCTGTAAAGAATAGGTCATCAGGTAGGTAGGTAGGTTATAATGAATAATTCATTTCTGACGAATTGTACGTACATTAGTAACTGTCAAAATAGTGTCATGTGTTGATTTTTCTAGACCTCCTCCAAAAAAAAACGTGACGGTCCAATTATATGATAACATAATTCCTGACCTAATTTTATATTTCACTAATATGTTAAAAAGTGATAAAGCCACAGCATTATTAATATTAATACGGCATAACTTATACAAAACAGAAAAGAATAAAGTTTTTATTCTTTGGTTTTAGTTTTCTTGGTCTATAAAGTAATTTGTCTCGTAATGAGCATGCTTATAGCAGAGAGCCGTTTCTTGTTGAACGTGGCCTAATTTAGGCGGCGCATGCTTTCAGCAAGTAGTTTGCAGTGTCGCTGTGTCTCACCACCGCGCCGCCATGGTGTACTATGGACGCCGCTGTGACAGATTTACAGATAGGACGCCAATCAGAGCGTGTGCGTACACCGTATTATAGGCTTTGTAATACACAACACACTACACTTTCTAATCTGTGCCTTTGTCACTCTTCGCTTATTGGTTAACTTAGTATATCAGACTTTCCCCAATTGTTTTCACGCTACATTAGATGTCTTCTCTTCGCTTGTAAACGATCAGTTGCATCACAACAATGCGAACCGTAACGAATCACAATTGACATCATGCCCTTAAAACTCACATTACATTCAAAATTATGTTAGCTACTATTTTTATTTAATGAAATCTAAACTGCGGTTAGTCGGATCACTGGTCGCATATCATATTGCCAGTTTAACTTGGGTTCGCTCCCAACGATGAATTCGATACGGCCTATCTCAAGTTCGAGCGGGCTATGAAATAGGAGAGCGGACAGACAACAAGCTTAGCCGCAATAGCTCTCTTGATAAGGTGATGTGGATGCGTGTATTTTAGAAGCGTACGGAGAGACCGTGCGCGGGGGGCGGTAGACTGGTCGGCGTACCGGTTTGCTTCGACGTCGCAGGCTAACTTAGGAGTAACCGTTTTATTAGCTGAGCCATGCTCCACAAACGACAGCCACCGACCGGAGCTAACAGCCCTCAGGGGCCACTTCTACGACAGTACGAGGGGCGATTGTCATTTATAAATCACTGTGTCTTGATCATAACATGGTAATATGTTATGTACAATAAATGTGCATATTATGTATAATTTATTTACTTATTTATTTATGTACATATATGTATACATAATACACATAGCATTTATATAAAACAGAGTTGTAATATTATGTATTTTGTATTATTGTATTATTTGTATATGAGTAGTACATAAACACTTTATTGCATTTTATTTTTTAACCTTGCTATATTTGAAAGCCGTCACAATCGTCACTTCAATAAGAATAATTCTCTTGATACAGGTGTACGTTTCGTAACCACGTACTGACAAATTCATTACATAAAATCGTGCGACTTATTTTAAAACTGATGCACTTTGTTTTAGAAGTGAATTTCAATTAACAATTTCTAAACAAATGTTCCAAGCTGAATATGTATTAAACAACTTGTCAGAATTTACTACAGTTATGATAATATAAACAAATTAATTAAATGGGGTAAACGTATCTAAACCATAAAGTTTGTAACTACACCATTACTTTTTCTTTTAAAATTTCCCAATACTTTTTAAATGTAGTAGACAAAGTGGAACGCGGTCATTTCAATTTCGTGTGAACTGTCGCCATATTTAGATAGTTAGACATGTTTTTAAATATAAAAATATTGTAGAAAAAGTCAGAGTAGTAATTTGCTGGCCAGTTCCATATGAGAGTAATTAAATATTCTGAAACTTATTCATAAGCCTCTACACTAAACTTTAGTCCACATGAGATTTATCAAATAAAGCTTTTTATTTATTTTCTATTCGATTTTACTGTTTGCCACGTGTCGTACTTGACTCCAATTGTCGGCTATTACCAGGAATTAACATTGAAATTATTTCTATTTTCACTATCAGTGATTGACCTTGTGTGATTCTATTTTGACGGCTGGTGCGTGGCAAGGTGCCATAGCAATGTTTTGTATGAGATGGCACACTTTCCAACACCGTGCCCCGCCCGAGCTGTGAGACGCTCACATTAGGACCCGGTCCCAGTCTCTCTTAATTACAAAACGCGGTAACCAGGCTAATAAACCTATCGAGCGTTCTCTCTAAACGTGTGAAAAACAATCTTTATTGTTAAAAAGTTTCGTTGGCGTCCGTTGCTAAATTATTTATAAAAATGTGTGGCCCTAGTGCGTGGTCGCATTCTGTCACTTCCGGAATTGCGTATTGTCCGTCACGGTATGAATTCTGTGTGAATGAATTCCAAATAAACCATATCGAGTGAGCTCATGAAAAATTAGTTCAATGACAATAGTGACATCGAACGGTCAACGATCCGAACTGTACCTACAGTGATTAATGTTTGAGGCTTCGAGATTCACCACTCAGAGTTCAAAAGCGATGTTATTGTGAAATAGCTTTATTTGATTGTAGGATTTGGCGACCCGAGATAGAGAACACAACGAAAAATGGGTTTTAGTGAACGTTATGTGAGCATCCCGCGTGATTGGTCTTCAAAATATCACAGCGGCTAGTGCAATGTTTGAGTCTTTAGTGTCGCGGTTGACATCGCCGCCCGTGTCGAGGCGGCGACACACGGTGCACGCAGCTCGGGAAGTATGCAGCGAGCCGGAGGAAGAGGCCGCCCCAGTGCAGCGCCGCTCGAGGACGGCCAAGCATCTGCTGGATAAACGACGCAAGGCACGCTTATCCTGCGCTGATCTCACGACCGTTACCAATAACGAACCGGAGCGAACTTCGCGCATGGACGCCCTCAAAGCTTTCTTGCCACTACGACAATCTAAATCCCTAGGAAGACTCGACGGTCTCAAAGAGGTGAGTGTTATTTATAGCATTGTTGGCGAAGTGTGTATGGCTGAGATCCAAGACCAACAACAAAATTACAAAAACAAACATTTTATTTTTAAAAGCTTCGCTAATGATTTAGTAAACTTTCATCCATTAAATGAAAACATAAAATTTTTGTTTTCCACTCAGTGAAAATTAATTTAAATTATTACTTCATCCACTCTAAGAGCAAGCCTCTTACTGTAGTAATATTGCAAAATAAAATCGTAGCTTGCTTTGAACTATGACATGATATTAGTTGTTGTATGCTGTAAATAATAATACAAACAATACAAGGGAATCGACATTCAGCAGCGTGACTCGTGGAATTTCTGACACAGCTGAATCATAATGCAATTTGAGATTCAGATTCAAGGTGCACGGCTACGGTTAGAATCACTTTTAAACATTGTAGATATCGTAATACGAACAATACGAACAAGTATTGAATAATATGTGTTTAACGTATTATAATATATATGTACTTATAAACAAATGCGTATCCGGAGTTCTATGTAAGAAATATTTTGTGTATTAAATTTACCTCTGTTATACATTGAAACCGATAACTATCCGTAGGCACCTCCAATAGAAACCACAAATTGGTTTCAATATAAAATGAAATCGGAAACATAAAATTTGCAATGTTAATTTTGATCTCTATTTCCTAGGAAGGATTGAGCGCCATTGCAGATTGAATAGTCCATGACCTAGATATTACGTATTGAAACGCGTTTAAAAATTTTTTACGATGTTAAAGTCAGCAAAAATACAAGCTACGCATGACATTCAACGTGTTTTCGATTTCTAAAATATCTGATAAACTACTTAAATTTTGTTTTTATGTTTCACTTTTCATTAAAAAATATAAATATCCACCTCCTTAAGTTTAAAACATCTTGCCTTATATATATACTAGCTGCTCACCCTCGCTTCGCTCGGGTTTGCCTCTAGAAAACAAAAACAAACTATCCCACAGGAACCGTACATTTTTCCGAGATAAAAAGTAGCCTATGTCCTATTCCAGACTATAATCTATCTGTGTACCAAATTTCATCCAAATTCGTTTAGCCGTTCTGGCGTGAAAGAGTAACAAACGTCCATACATTCATACTCACAAACTTTCACATTTATAATATTAGTATAGATATAGCGATATATTGAAATAAGCGTCAAAAACATGCGAGGTTACTAATGAAATAGTTTTTTGCATTTGTAATTACGTTGTCAATCATTGAAAGCGTCAAAGTTTGATATAAGACAAGCCTGAGAAGCTTGAACCGTTACGACACACGCGAACCTCTGATATTCCGCAGATAGAGCAAGAATGCAATAGGCAGGTAGGGGCAGGTACACGCAGCCTTGACTGGAGGTACTCACACACCCACGCCGCGTGGCCACGACTGTAGCCTCAGTGTGCGTGCTATTTGCCCATGTGATTTACAGACAAATGCCACGTCGAGCTGCGCATCTGTTTGCCGCATTGTGAACCATCTCAACGCGTTAACGCCTTTTGTCTGTCGCATCGAATGGGAACATCTGCTCTAAAGAAGCTCTTATAAAACTTACTCGCACCTGAATTGACTGATTATTACATATGTATGATGTACATGCTAGACGCTCCTCATTATTTAGCTAGTTTTGATGGATATCAATTTGAAAAGGCTGTTTGTATGTATGTTTTAGACAACATGATAATATCAACGCATTAAATGTCAATAAAAATGGAACACCTGTCGTAGCAAAAATGTTGACCTTTTTCTTAATTTTTATTTTGTTTGTACAGGTTAGTCTGTATAGTGTATAGTATTTGTATATTTACTCATAGTCTCTACTACAAACATGGTCCTTAAAGATTAGTCCGAATTAGTCTTATAAAAAATTGCGTTAAATTAAAGTTATAAATTAGATGTTATGTTATAAATTATTATTAATCTTGGAAAAAAAAGTATCTGATAATTTGAATAATAAATAATAAAACAAACGACTAAATTCAAAAACATGTATTCCTTTATTCTATGTACATAAAGAATCTAAGTATAAGTTTAATTTTTATTAATTATATTGTATATTTGGTAAGCTACTTATACACAAAAAAATATTCCGATAGCGGAAAATGCGTTTTTGCGAGTATGGCGAGTTATTTTCCTGGTAGTTATTGTGCCAGCTCAAGTAACGGTATCATCACTAAACTAAGATTAATTAAGCGACAGCTAAATACAAAAATAAAATTTGTTAGTATATTTAAAACACTAACTAAAAGTGTACAACAATCATATCTATTATCTATAAAAGAACCTAATTGAACCAAAAACCTACAAGTGATTTGATGGTTAAAAACGTAATTTGACTATCTATACAGATAAATAAAAATGAAGTGTCTGTTAGTAATGTCGAATTAAAAGCTTATTATTCAATGCATATGAAATTATGTATATATACGGTACTTATAGGAAAAACACAATTTTAACATTTTTGTCTGTCTATTTGTTCCGGCTAATCTCCGAAACAGCTAGACCGATTTTGACGGGATTTTCACTGGCAAATAGCTGATGTTATAAGGAGTAACATAGGCTACTTTTATTTTAGAAAAATTATAGAATTACGGTTCCGTTCAAAACAATTAAGACGTATCTAGGGACGCACCCGAGCGAAGCGAGGTTAAATCGCTAGTTAACAATAAATTCTATAAAAAATGATAAGTTAATACATACATTATATGAAAAATATTTAATTATAAATCAATTTCTTGATAGTAAATTCATAGGAATCCATAAAGGGGTGTTTTAATCTGACTTTGAGACATTATGTTATTAATTTAATGATACTATAAATTAAATTATGTTATCCATTAATCATTATAACGATCCAGAAGTATAGAACGTTATGGAAGATTTATCTTCACAAAGTGATGACTGTTTTGTATTACGCTATTGTGATTAATATTTGTGCAGTATAATTACTTCGTGCTTATTTGTAAAACATAGTTAAATAAATATATGGGTTTGAAACATCGCAGAATGGTTTGCAGTGAATAGTGATCCATCAGCTAAATAACCATGAATGTATCAAACCTTGACTCGGAATTGATAATATGCCACGTTATAAATACTTGGTAAACGCGATCTAACTTATCGTTGTTTAAAGTGATTTAAAAATTATTATTTTTTCATAAGTATTTAGTTATTTAAAATAAGTGTACTTAGATTAAGATAATTTAGCATTTACGTAAGCGAAAATTATAGGCAATTGATGTAAAAAAAATGATTTTATGAGGAGGTGTAGAAAAAGGATAAGGAAATTTATTTAATTTTTTAAATAGCAATACTAATAACTTCTTTTTATATACATATGTATGTATACTAAAGCATTTTGTAAGTAAAAACATATAAAAACGGCTTATTATGATTGTACTTGATTGATGCAAGATTGAATTGCGAAGATATTAGTATGTCAGTTAAAATCAAGGGCTGTCCATCATCAAGTTTTTAAATGTTTTTAGAGACGGGACGAATAATTTAAAATTATTACAAAGACTGAATAATTTTGTTGAAAGAAATTAAAATCAATAAAATTAAATAAATTCAACTTTACTTACTAATTAAATAATATATTTATGTGGATTTATAGATAAAATAAAATAATGTAAACATTTTTTTACTTGTACCGCGCAATAAAAGCATTATCAATGGCATGAATAAAATATTCTTATAAGTTAACAGCCCTCGAAAGAACCAAACTTGTTTGCTAGTATGTCGGTAATTAATAACGCTGTACTCTGTCCTACTTACGGTAACCTTAAATATTAATGCCAATACGTTTGTTTAATTTCGACGCAACTGACAGTCTAAGATAAAGTGAATTACTTTCAATAGAAGCAATGAGTACGAATATGAACCAAAAGCAAGGTAGACTTTGCACTAGTATAATTTTATTACCAGGTTTTACCACTTGAATATTCTAAATTTTACTTTTGTTGATTGCACTTACTATATTAGAATCTTATAATGAAAATTAAGCACAAAAAAAGTAAAAGGGTAAGTGATATATGAAGGCCATGATTTGAATATCATTTATCATTATATAGTATTTCAGAGCATACAATTACTTATATACTTAGTAAATCAAATATAATGTTAGATCATGCAATATAAAATTGTAATTAACATTATTTTGACTATGTATAATACTAAATATAGAGCTTATTGCAGGATAATATTAAGAATAATAATATAAAATCTTCGCAGTATTTTTTTTAAGTTTCAAATTAGATTTTCTAGAAATTTCTAAGTTTTGGTTTTGAAAATTCTTGTATTCAGTATTCCCCTGTCTCTATAACAGATGCTTATATTCTGCAGATGCTGTAATTTGTATGGGATATAAATAACTATAAATTTTCTAGAAGCAAGCTAAACTTACATGTACACTTTTTCATCATCTTATTAATTTTTCATTGTCGTTTCAATGTCATTGTTATAGTCTAGTAAGTAAATGACGAGTAAATGACGATTTCATTGAGTTTTTTTGTCTCAAGTTACATTTACAGTAGTTGAACCAGTTGAATAATTTCACCTGGCATATAGACAAGTACCATTCGGCAGATACAGCTGTCGTTAAGTCTATATTATTTATTGTGTGGTATTGTTTGATAATTACTAGACATATTTTAGATTACGACAGGTGTTTTCAAATTATTGACAATTAAGACACTAAATGACTTTAGTGTCCTTTAAGAATGCTACTGTTTTTCATGAAAAAACTCCTTTTTTCGATTAGGCTCTCATATGTGTAAGTCATAATCAATATTTAGGGTGATTTACAAATAATATTTTAACGTGTGTTCTATTTATATTGTCGGTCAACACAGTAAAAATTCAAAACAATGTTCAGTAATCTAATATTTGACTGTAGTCATAGCATACTAGCATGTAGCTAGAGAAAACAGGATAATTTACGTTATTTCATTTCATAATTGCAAAATATATAAAATGTATATTTAAGTAAGAATACGAGGAAAGGTGTCATTATAAATTAGCTTGATATGTTGCATACCTCGACGTACCGTGGTAACTTGTGACCGTAGTGTTAATGGCGCGATGTCTTGCACGAGAGACCCGTCCTCCTTGGCGGGCTGTGGAATTTGCACTCGTACCCGAGCTTGCCTCCCTCCTGCTCCGCACGCGATGCATACTGAGGTTATTACACCCGGCACCCGCGCTCTTAATGCGTATACGCATCTGCATTACCTCATTGTATGCTGACATAGAATTTGAAACTATAGTGCTCTTTGACACTTGACAACCTCTTTATGTTTTTTAAGCATTATGAAGTTTTAAGTACAACCACTTAAAAAGATATATTAGAATCATTTTTCTTATTAAAATACAAATATAAATGTCTACAGACAGAATGGGTGATGCAATGTCTGAAAGGCGATCGCCGCTCATTTTTATAGTGCAGGTATCAATTACGAGCAGTATTTTGTTTTTAGAAGAAAGTGTTTTGAAATTCTATGCAAAAACTACTAGATAGTAATCAACAACAATACTTTTGTTATATTTATTGCAAATAAAAAATAATGAGATTTTGTGCAATCGTTGGTTTTCATATGAAGTATCGGGAACTTAATTTTAATGGTTTATCTTTTTTTTTAATTTTCATATTTTGTTCATTTTACATTTAATTAGCTATATAAACTTATTAATTAAGAAACAATAGATTTATCGAAGTCATTGCTCGTATGTGATATATTTATTTCGTCTTTCGACGACGAGAATTCGATCGCTAATGTAATTTATATCGACTTTTCAATACCCGTTCGGGCATTTACATGCTCGTATATTGAACACAAGCGGTTTATCCTGCTGAGCCTGACTCATACTCAACAACGGTCATTTCTGTAGACGTGGTTTATTATATGGCAATTTTGGATTATAACTTTTTAATTTCTGAGAACACCCAAACTTTTCTGTTCTCGAGAATTTAATTTTAATATGCATAATTGCATAACTAAGTAAAGGAAAAATTTATTGCATAAAGTAAATCTTCAATGCTGATTTTTTAAAGATCTAAACATTTTATAGAGTTGTTTATATATGGTGTTTCAATAAATTTACATATTTAATGTGTTTTTATTATTTTATTTCAAAACACCATAAAAACCGGTTGAAATAATTATTGATTCATCGAGTTGACCCTTAATAACGTAAGTTTATTATTGATGTGGATAAAATTATCCGTTACATTGAATTATCACGTATATTTTTATTTATTTATTTTCTTTACACAGAAATTAATGGCAGTTGCAAATAATTTATTAATTAATAATAGTAGAATATTGTCATCATTTTTTATGCGCAATACTTGACATCCACATCCAAAAGGGTTTTAAAAAGTTAAATTTTTTTCAACCTTACACGTGCTACGCGAACACGTGCGTAGACACTGTTTGCGACACACTCGTTTATGTAAACAGTGCATTGCCACCCTTGTCGTGTACACAACCATTTAACGACCTCTATCGAGTACTATAAATAGTTACAAATTTACAGTTATTTTTGTATAATAAATATTTTAGTAAATATTAAATATCTGAATGCAATAAAATATTTTACGTTTAATAATGTTCTTTTCAAAAAAAATTATCTAAAAACTATCAAAACCAGGATTGGAAGTAAAGGTTGATACAGATTAAATATGTATTTCTACTTCTTGACCATATTTGCTTTTATATAGTAATTAATTAAACATTTTCTCTACATTGTTACTAGATATATAAATTGTATTAATTATTACAATTAATTGTACAATTATGATTTAACACATAGGTATAATATATTATAGAACAATACTAAGAATTACTAGTGCTACTAAGTTTTCAGATTATATTATGTAAGTAAATAAGCACGTAGGCGACACCTGCGGCAATTCGCCCACCTAATAAAGTTGTTATAACAACCAAAATTCTGTCCAATTACGCAGAGAAAGTGCTTTAAAACTTTTATCTCGCGTAAATCTATACTAAAATGTTTGTATTATAAAGCTGAAGAGTTTTTTTTGTTTCGTTGTTTGGTTGAACGCGCTGATCTCAGGAACTACTAATCCGATTTGAAAAATTCTTTCTGCATTAGATAGCCTGTTAACTGAGGTAGGCTATAGACTATATTTCATCCTGGAGAAATGTACGGTTCCCGTAGGATAGATTTGTTTTTATCTAGGGACAAACCCGAAGCGAAACGAAGGTGAGTCGCAAGTCGCATAAACTTACATTTACAGAACATATATTTAGTATGATAATGAATAGAGTGAGACTGAAAACACAACAAAGCCCACCATTGCTTCTATTCCAAAATTGCCCACAGTTTTTTTTTTATTAAATTATAAATCTCAAATTCTTTTCTTCATAAATTCAGACGACATCAATTATAATTGGTTATTTCTTCATAATCATAAAACTAAAATAACGAAAATAAATATAATGTATCATCAAAGTATACCCGTAATTCAATCACTATATTAAGTGCCTCTACTGTAAAATAAAACTATTAATATTATGGTGTTGATATTCCTTCAGCACGCTTCAATTTTGAATTCTTAACTCATCGAAATCGCGGAATAGTAGTATAATCCCGAAGATTGCGGGATGCTGGACTTGTACCGCTTCCTGGGAAACGGGACTTGCATTCTTCTCATTTATATCTGCATGATTTACAACTAGCAATATTTTTTCTTATAAATCTTATGTCAGTTTAAATTGATGTTCAATCTCGAAGCCTTTGAATGGACTAAAGATTCCTTTACACCGATGGAAATGGAATTTATATTCTCAGTACAAGTTTATTGAGGGCTACGTGTTTTAATGCAGAAATATTATTTATTACACAGGGCCTGTCAAGACGTAATAGATAGTTTATTTTAATATTAACAAACTAACATTATAATTCAATACAATCATAATACCCGTGATTACTTTTTTTAAGTTTGCTATACATAAATATTTCATCTATACTTGAAGAAATAAGATCTATAAATAAAATTTTGCAACTTATACGTTATGTAATACTTTTTTGTTTATTCCATTCCTTTGTTACACTGAGATACCGATATTTTATTATCGGCAAACATCTTATAACTTATGTATTTGCATGTTTACGAGTCTTTCTCAGTTGGTGGTCTGTGCGATTTGTCCAGCGAAATGGTAAGCATTTGACAGGTGGTTAACCGAATGCTATTAAGTAAAGGAACTTGGTTTATCATTAATACTAATGTCATTTGCTATCTAAGCATATTTCTGCATCAATTTATACCAACCGGAGATTGTGAAGTAACCATCGTTGCAATTTTACTCATTTCATATAATATTTTAAAATACAATATAAAACAAAATAATTGTTATGGTATAGGTCCGTTAAATTAGCCATATTTATGATTTACTATGTTGATTATTAAATAAATTTAAGTGAAACAATATTCAATAATAGAAATGCAAAGATAATTTAAAGCTATGTTTGAAATAATGTTGCGAAACTTGCCGGATACCTATTACCTACCTAAGTAAAGATGGGCTGACTAAAATATTGCATCTCATTTAAGTTCAAAGGTCGCGCAGGTTGCATCAAATGTGCACTTTCGATGTGCGCTAGTGAAAGGCTCATCCCCGACACAGGTGTGCTGAGTGCAGAATGCAGTACTAATAGCCTTAACCGCTATCGCTACACGTCCGTGCTACTGCAATAGCATTTCTTTTTCCGCTTTGACGTTTTTATAACCTAAAGGCATCGATGGCAAATTGTTTCAAGCGGAAACTTTGCAACACATATCTTCAGGAAGAGTTATAAATTCAATATTCAATAGATATATCTTGCAATTCTTGAATGAATGAAGAATTTTAATTTATGATCAATCCAATACAATTATTCTTTTATCTTAAAGCATAATTCATGCATTTTGAATTAGTTCAATTAAAAGTAGTTTTTCCTGCGGTCTATGTCCGATCGGCGATCTATGTGTTAGCGAAATTTCTTGGAAATCTGTTAAGCCAAAAAAGGTAAAAGACGGGCAGGGTTACTTTCACATTTATAATATTAGTATAGATTAGTATGGATAACGGTATTATAAATGTTATTGATATAAAATTAACCATTTCATCTATACATATAATAAAATTGTAACTAAGCCGAATCTGTACATTAAATATTTTTTGGAAAATCTTATTGAGATAGACATTATTATCGATATAGAGGCCGAATCTATAGTTTTTGGAATTATTGTCTGTCTGTCTGTCTGTTACCGCATCACAGAAAAACTACTGGAGCGATTTTGATGAAGTTTGGTATGATGACAGCTGGTTACCCGGGTCAACATGTAGGATAATTTTCAATTCGCGAAAATATCTCATTTCTGAGATAAAATACAAAAACTGCAATGTAAGAGTATACAATATGTAAAACCTATGAATTTTGTTTTTGGTCACCTGAACGCGGGCGAAGCCGCGGGCAATGCTAGTATATAATATAATTTAATAGAAAATTCATACAATTTGATAAACTAAGCTTAAAATTTGTATTTGTCGCAGGGAAATTGTAAGATCCGTTAAATTATCATTTCACTACCGGAGTATTGTTAATCGTCTTCTTTTCTTACAATATCACGGGACATTTTTAAGGTAGTTATATACTCCGGTTTAATATAATTTCACTATTGAATTATAATGTCACGGTTTTTTCAATTTCCCTGCGACATATATATTATATAGGTACCGAACTTACAGCGTTTTTGAAATCTGAGGGCCTTATACTAACTGGCTCATCCTTAAACTTGCGGCGGAAACAATGTTCAGAGATCGTGCAAGACGATTTTTATTATGATGGAAGTACTGACTGAGCGTAGCTTCATTAGTGTTGTTCAGTTATGGGGCGGTCTCTAAGAAAATTGTCATTGAATGCGGCTAATGTAACGGGAAATGCACCGCGCCAATTATAACCTTTGCATCGATGCTTCCACTTTCTCATTACGTACCAACTCCCAAGCCAACGACATTTATGTTTCATTAAAACCTGTATCGTTTAGGTCTGTATGTTTTATGCAATAGTCTACAAGTTTTTAATAAAATATTTTTATGGGCAGGTTTGGATTACATATATCGCTGTTGTAAACATATTTAATATGGCAACCTATAATTAACATTAATGAAAAACTTATACATATATTAGTGGTGAGGGATCTGGAAAAACTTAATTTCTTCTTAGCAACTTCTTCTGCTTCGCTCGGATGGGTTCCTAGATGGCTTTTGTATTTGTAATATTATATAATTTTAAACCGCCACCTTTTAAAACTAACAGTAACTTATTATGTACAATATATGTATACCAGGTCTAAGTTTTGTCTAGCCGTTCAACATGAAGGAGTAACGAACATACACATATGTGTACATAGGTTTTATATATAAAAAATATATTTTAACATTGTAAACTAATAAAGTTTAAATATTTACTTACAAGTTTAATTATTTACTTAAAACTAAATATTCCTCATGTATTTCTTTTATTTAGACTTGATTTAGGTAGATCAATTTTTACACAATCATGATTTTTAGTAGTTTTCTTCTAAACATAATAAGTAAATTTTATTCAAATAAGACGCAAAGGAGTTAAATTTTAAAGCAAAACGTAGAAAACTTTAGGCGCTCAATGCGCGCATTTAACGTTCCGCGAGGTCGCCTTAAATTTTAATATTAGAACTTTTTAAAGTGCAGAAGAAATTACTTCCAGGTAATAGAAATAAATAATGATAAAATTTGGCTTAACTTTTTTACTTTGTTTGGATAATGAGTAAGCGTGCGTTTGTGTCTTTAGTTTATTGATAAATGCTAATCTGATCAAGTTTCCGAATACGGATTATTTATTTGCCGTCTCGCCTTGTCTTTATACTCATCTTGGATGTTATATTCTGTTTTCTTATTCGTTTTAGTAAAACAATAATATTTTAAAATTCATGTACCTATCCCTTATTTTACAAAAATGCAAGGACATTTCTTCCATATACATTAATTTCGCGTTGATGTAAAAATTAACAAAAATAATAGATTACGAGCCTTATGCCAAAAATGAAACCGCTTTAAATTGGGCGTAACAGCTAAATGTTATGACATAATATGAATGAAGCTTATGCTGCTTATATTTGTTAAAACAAAATCTTTGGACCGTCCTCTTTAGATTCGTCCCTGTCACTCACTTGTGCTAGTGCTCTTCCTGAAAATTGCTCTAACCGATCCGGTTACTGTCGAGGCCAATAACGCTAACCGCCAATTGCCAAAGTCAAGTTAATTTTATTGATTTAAAGTCATAATCAAACTTCTTTTATTGCGTTTAACAGGATTTTTTTTCTTTCGTCTTCACTATTCATAGAAAAACCGTCCACAGTCTGTTGTACCGTCCGTCATTATTTTTTTGGTTGTTAAATGAGAAGTAAGTATTAAAATGACTTTCTTTGAAGTTTAAAATTATGCGATATACTGATTTATTTGACTCTGATTAATGCAACAGTGTGTACATAATAAGTAACTTACATGTAATTATATAAAGTACTAGGAACTTATACCACAAACAAATATATACCACAATATTGACTTTAAAATAACGTTCGTACTTCAGTAAATTCATTAAAAATAGTGACACCACGTATGTAAATATGTTTTATTTGTAATGAAAATGCGCGAGATCATGACATTCTTGAATGAAAAGGCTTTACTGTAAACTTAATAATATAATTTTAAATAGATTATTTTAAATTAATATTCTTTAACGCAATAAAACTACGTACTAAGTACGTAAGGTTTTTCTATTTAGGATCAGGTTATCGTACCTATTGTCATAGGATTTGATGAGTGTCTTGGATTAAATCATTATTGTTGATTCCGGCCAAAGCTTGCTTACCGTTTTAAGGCACACTGTCATGACGGTTCTTTGAGCTAGGCTTTTGGGTATACCACAGAAGGGCTCCAAGTCCTTGTTGAGCACTTAGAGCGCCCGCTCTTGCAAGCGCATCGGCACGTTCGTTACCAATGATACGTGCATGACCTTATTATTATTTCCTAATGAGTTTAATCGTTCCATGCACTCCTCTACTAACCTTGATGAGATTATGCTTGAATCTAGTGCTAGTAGCGAAGCTTGGCTATCCGAATTAATATTAATTGTTATACAATATAGTTAAATAATTTATGAAACCACGAATAAAACTAAGAAGATCAATTCGTTTTTCTCGGCGATATAAATTTAAGTTTTAACTTATTATTAAACTTTTATAAGATGTCACGACAGTCTTATTTTAATGTATACATACGAGTATAAATACATAAAATCATAAGGAAAGATATTTAGTATAAATCAGGAGTGCATTACCACAGATACGCTTTAAAATATTAATTTATTTGGCCAATTGTGTTATACTAGCTTTTCTCCATCACTTTTAAGGATCGCGTTATGTACAATACCTTCCTCAATAAAGTGGCTATAAAATTCAAAATGATTATTATTTTTAATTTGAGTGATAGTTTATAGGTAGATTAAAGAAAAAAATACATGCGAACTCTTCAGGCTTAGTACCTAATATAGAAAATAAAATATAATATTGAGAAAATAAAATATGATAAAATCAAAATATTTGAATACAAGAAAATCATGAATTTATGGTCACAGTCATGTGAGCAGTAACTACTACTCAGTAACTGTGTAATAAATAATACATGGGATAGATAGTAGAAAGCGATCAAATTGCAATTGAATTTCACGCTTAACGTGCAAGATAAATACCACATGTAAGACAGATCTGTTTTCTTTAAAGGGCTGCTCCTTACTTAGTGATTATCACTTGACAGTTTATGTTAAAGTATAGTTATTTAAGTTAGGCGGATTTCCTCGACATGCTAACATCCCATCTTTATAGAAATTTAACATTTCTCAGCATATAAAATAGTTCATTTTAAACATAAGCAACGACAGCTAACTTTAATTATGAGTCCTTTGATTACCGAACAAATTCATGCATTTACTTTTCAAGTAAGTATATAAAGTTAGTAATTAAAATAAATAATAAGGGGTAAACTCATGATTTATTATTTTAAAAACCAAAAGTAAATAAAACAACCTATAAGAAAGCACTAAGTAGTGTTCTAGTTTCAACGAATTGATAACAGCTACATCGTTATCGTAATAAGAAATGTATAATCAATCTTAAGTGTAGCCTAGTAATATTTCAGGGTGAGGCTATGCGCGAAGGGCAGTAATTAGTGGTAATCGATCTCGCTGTTTACGCTCGTTCGTATATGGTAGGGGCGGGACTGCGCAGACGCATCGCTCGAGTGCATTCACTCGCACTCCTGAGCGGCTAATTTCTCTATCTTTAGCCCGCGGTAACTGACCGAGCTCGCTACTGAAGAGAAACTGCATTAGATGCGTCCGGTTATGTGTATACGTCAAAAGCTCACTTCCCTATAGAAGATCTTAAACGAATCCGCCAATGCCGACTTACTATATTACTGAGCCAGATATGACATAAATAATACCTATATACAATTTCACTCATAGCTCTAGATCACGCACTGTGGCTATGACTGTGATTAGAAATAATACCATACATTTGTGTAGTTTCTTGCCAATAACTAGCAAAAGCAATATTAATTTTCTTCAAAACTAGGTGTAACAATTTTGCTGCACTTGAGCTTTTAAATGAGGCAAATATACTAGGTAATTTCCATTTACTGTTTCGATTCCAATATTTTAAACTAGTGATCAATAACGATTTATTAATAAATTATGCGATACAAATGCAAGAGAAGAATATCTCGTGTTATCTTAAATGTTCGAATTGATTGCGGTGCGGGTTTAACCATTTGATAAGTTCGATGCAATCAATTGCAAGGCATTTATGATGCTACTTTAGTGCGTTACCTTTTATAACTTGCCTAGATTCATCAACTCTTGCCAGTTTTATAGTTATAAATATAGACCGTAACAAATGGCAATAATAAATCAATTTGTGTGAATTATGAACCCATCATGGCGTCAATGCCTCTATATCACTAATTATAGCTGACACAAATTATTAAGATTTATAATATTTTTAAATAAAAATGCATAATGTTTATAAATATAAAATATGAACAGGTCGTTTAATAGGATCATTTAATCAACGTAAATAGGTTCTAGTAGATGTCACGTATCAAGTTCACTTAATATTATCAAAGACATGTGCAAATGTCGAAAGTTATTTTGCAAGATATATATATATTGGATATATATATATATATATATATATATATATATATATATATATATATATATATATATTGGATTGATGTTTTGCAATTTTATTTACTTCATATTATATGAATAAGATACTATGACACACCAGTGCGATTCATCAACTGCAGATAATCATTGTATGTGAACTTTCGCTGCAGAAGTGAGAGTGAATTTCTAGTTAAGTACGTTTATACTATGGATATAAATGAAAAGTGAACCAACCATGTAAGTTTTGTTAACCAGTTAAGGTGTAAATGTCAATATCTGGATACATACTTAACTGGATTTTTATACGTCAATCTCTAATAGCATTTTCTGTTAATCAGAACTACATTTTCTGAAGCAACTAATCGGTATAATGGCAGTTTTAGCTACGTTATTATAAATATACTTATTACAGACAAAAATATTTTGCTTATTATGGCTTCACATTCTATAAAAACTATATTGTTTTAGCAAAATTTAAGCACTTTTCGCTTTCTAATACAGAAAATACCTTTATTGAAAAAGAAAAATAATACTATGTCAAATCAAATATTTTTTGTAAGTTCATTACAGATAAACTTGTCGATTTTCGTAACAAAATAAAAAGTAAAACCATCATAATATAACTTTCTCTTTAAATAGATCGAGCGTAAC
Organism: Argynnis bischoffii washingtonia; assembly: GCA_033884665.1. Classification (NCBI taxonomy): domain Eukaryota; kingdom Metazoa; phylum Arthropoda; class Insecta; order Lepidoptera; family Nymphalidae; genus Argynnis; species Argynnis bischoffii. Next base: position 7,140,770 of record CM066624.1, on the reverse strand, counting down.
CAAGTTGTTTAGCTCTGTATAAGTTTATAGCGAAAAGAATAAGTTTTTACGACAACATGTGAATTACGACTTCTAACCAGTTGTTATGTTGTTGCTATTTGTTGAAGATATACCTAGTTCAAATGCATAAAATATTATATTACATCATACAAAATGTTTCTTTTTTATTATGTTACTACTCAATTGATATCTAGATTTACTTTTCAAATATTTTAATGGTATGTAAAATATAGAAACTTATCCATAAAGGTATATTAAGATATAATAACATCATTTCCTGTCATCTTTTAGCTATTTTGTAGTAATAATGCGTTTTCATTAACTTACTTCTGAATCATGACTGTATAATGCAAATATAATATGCAAAATATATATAGCATTTTATTAGTAATGAAAAAACAATCATAATCCTTGCATAGTGTGTACACGGATATAATCATATAGGTAATATGTATTTAAGCTATTTTTTATATATGACTTTTCCTTGTATTGCTTAATAAATAAAATGTAGTGTGGTGATGGAGTTAAGTTAACGGCGAGCTTTGCCCTTCATCTACAACTGAAGCACCCATTATAAGTATATATTTTTGTACCCACTTTATTTACAAGCCACTTATTACTAAAGAAGGCATGTTCGCTATGCAATATATCACCAAAAAACTTACCTTTCTCTATTTTGTAATTTTTATAGATATCAGTTATTAACTAAACCATACTCACTTATTAATCGTAGTTACACAAGCCTGAGAATCTGAGTGAGATTGATTTTTTTCTTGTAACGAGTGATGAGGAAATGTTATTGAAACTACAATTACAAGTTATCTGTAGGTATGTAAAATTATTGTCATTTTCGAACGCAGGAGTGTAGTCCTTAAATAAAATTTACTTACAACTTTTTCAAAAAGCTTTTCCTAATCTAAAACTAAAGAAAGAGAACTAAAAATGTGTAATCACCTATTTAATTTAACATATTATGTATATATTTACATATCTGTGGCGGTTAAGTATTTTTATTATCATTTCTGTATCGTCTGTAACATTTTAAAACACAACCTTATAAAATTTCTCAAAGCGGTAGTGTTGATTAATAAAACGAGTTTTTTTACACTATTGTGTTGCAATGCGTAAAACAAAAAGTCATAGCATGATCGGGTGTAATCAGCACGTGTGGAGAGTCACGCGGCGATCGGCGGATGTTGCACCAAAGCACAGGTGTTGCGAAACTGACTAACGCGGAAAACATGCTCTTGCTAAAGCTAGGTCATGAGATATGAGATTTAACTTAACAATACACGTTTTTATTTATGTTATATTATTCAAAAACTGTTAAATTCAACAGTTAATTGTTTAATAACTTCTCTGTGTTGCTATTTACTTAGTTCAAATCTATACTTATATTATAAATGTGAAAGTTTGTGAGTATGGATGTATGGATGTTTGTTACTCTTTCACACCAGAACGGCTGAACGGATCTGGATAAAATTTGGCACAGAGATTATAGTCTGGATACATAGACATACTTTTTATCCCGAAAGAATGTACGGTTCTCGTAGGATAAATTGTCTCTATTGTCCTAGAGGTGAACCCGAGCGAAGCGAGGGTGAGCTGCTAGTTTATTTATATTAAGCTTAGTTTTATGTGAATCAAAGTATTAATAAATACAAAATAAAGTTATTGAATTTTACAAAGGTATATATCTATAATTCTAGATATTTTTTCTTAATTATATTTTTTGTTTTCTTTTACAGGTAAGTTAACTTGAAGCTTAATCATTTAACAATTCTCTGCAATGACAGTGGTAATGTATTCTTTGTTTAATATATATTTTCGGTAGTAGTAAATTATAATACGAGCAGCGAATATATGGTAATAAATCATTTTTATCATACCTATGCAAATTATAGCGTGAATAATCATATAGTGCTATAATTATATATTTGGTACGACCTGTTAATTATTTTCTACTTACTACTTAACTTAGTACAATAACCAATATTGAGAAAATAGAATTTTATAGTAGAATTGATCTGAATTATATCGCAGAGGTATTTTTACATAGATGATTAAAACAAGCCATATTAATAGATTCACCTCAACCTTAATAAACACTATTAAGGTAAAAGCTTAGTTAATGTCAACAAAAGACACATCTATACAGATAAATAAAATTGGAGTGTCTATTTGTAATATTAAAATAATCGCTTTTTACTAATTACATATGGATACATATACCAAAACAACATTTTTTATAATTTTTGTCTGTCTGTCTGTCTGTTTGTTCCGGCTAATCTCCGAAACGGCTGGACCGATTTTGACTGGACTTTTATTGGCAGATAGTGAACAAAATCCGCGTACGGCGTACGCACCCGAGAGAAGCGAGGGTTAATCGCTATGTAATTTTAATGAACATCTTAGAAGTAGCAAGCTACTATTTATGTTTAAACATAGCTAGCCGTGAAAACGTACCTAGGGACGAACGCGAGCGAAGCGAGTGTGAGTCGCTAGTTCAAAATACAAATGTAAGGTACTTCCTCAGTCAAGTTTTTTATTTAATATAAATTATAATTAATAATGCTATTACGCAAATCATAGAGTTAACTTACATTAAAAAAGAATAAATTAAAATTGTCATGATGGTAATATTAGAAGAAAATCGTGCGAATTGCCTTAGGTACTGATGAGACGAAAACGAGTAAAACTTAATATGTAATAAATAATATTATAAGCGTAATAATAGTATTTAGCAAATTTTTTTAACTAAACTATTTTTTCCTCTAAGGCTGTCTCAGACACATTGCCAATACCGGTAATTTCGCATGATTAAGTAACTGGACAGAAAAAGTTGCGTTGAAACTTACATATATGAAGCAATACCGAGTAAACGAAGTCGGTGGGATAAACTAGTTTTAATAAATGTCGTAAGTGGTAACGTAAGATAAATATGTTTAACGACGACAAATGCTATTCGTCTGAAAAATATCCATAGCTGTCTCATTATCCACTTCCAATTACCAACCATGGTGCTATTTATCTGGGCATTAGAAAGTTCTAGGACGTAATTAATATGGATTGAGGTAATCATTTCGATAGCGAAGCGGCGGTCAGTGTAGAGGTAGTCGTTACACCACTCAAATCCCATAGCATTATCAGAGAAAGTTCTCCCTAAACGAAGAAATCGTGATAAGAATTCCTTAAAAGAAAATTGTTTGATATCTGCTCTTAAAACGACTAGTAAGCTCTTAAAGCTTTAGTACGGTTGAGCTTTTCTGAAACATAAGAAATAATTTTGAGAGATATAAAAGGAATGTTCACTTGTGATAAAGGAATATTATTTGTTTTAGCAGTTTACATCATAGTTTCAAGCCAAGTTATAGGATTTAACTTAAAATTGTTAAATTTATCTTGATTGAAGGTAGTAAATTATTGCTTTGTTGCTAAAGCAACGAAAATGACGACAATGCGACGCACAATGTTTTTCTTCTGAATGTACACCGCGAAACATGCTGCTTGGCGACATGCTGAGATCGTAAGATCTTAGTACTGAAAACATGTCCCTAATTACACAAATTACCCATCAAGTGCCCACTCTAGAGAGGATATGTGAACAAAAAAATTATATAACGCAGAATAAGCCTCATTTGATGTCATATTTACATTTTATAATTGACGTTGGTACTTATAATCAACATAAGAAGTTAGAGCTTTGTGAAAGTTCAACTTTAATCACAAGCTCTTATCTTATTAGCCCCGCTCGATCATGTAGTGGCACTCGTGCGGCTCCTAATACATTTTATATATCGCTTGTCATTAGTATTATCCATTATCTATTACAGGCGTTACATAACAAGCGCGAGGATCACGATACCCTCTGGCTATTACTTATGATGCAGCTCCTTAGATCTATAAATATATAATAACTTTCAAGAAAATTATATTTTAGTAATTAGAGTGCAGTGATAAATTGTAGCATATTTAAAAAAAGCTTTAATGAAAGCTTAATAAATTAAGACCAATTAAATTTCGACTTTATCTATACGTCGACATATATAAGCTTACGCAATACGAAAAGTTGCGTCGGCCCTTTGCTCTTTTATAAAGTGGGTTAAAAAGCCGCCAAACTTGATATTGAATATCGCCAATCAAGTTCGGAAGTCAAAATTGAAAAAATAAATTTTCTTTGCCACAGTCAATCAATATTATCATCGCATGAAATATTAAAGGCTTTTATTTCACTATCGCTTCATTATAATTAACACAGATATTTTCTTATTTATTGACTACCTACTGTCGCGACACTGTCCGCGTATTTATTTCTATTTAGTGCGCTCTTGCGATTTTGCATTCGCATTTGTAATCAAATTTACAGACAAATATTTCACAGTAATGTATTAAAGTATTATTATTTAGTATTTTTAATAAGAGACAAAGACATGTTAAACCTTAGTTATTTACGTACCTTTTGTAAAATTGACCTTTATGTAATCCATATCAAGTGATATAATCGAATGAATACATTAATCCTATTCAATTATAATTTGCTTTTGCCGGTTTTGAATTGATCGATACGATTGAATAGTAATTAGAATAAAATATAATATATTATGTTTGTGATGGTTACGTAGCTCGCCCTCGGCGATAATACAATGTGCAATGAACTTAAGTCTTATTTCAATCTCGATTTCGTCTCATGCTCATTCGTTATAGAGTGAAAGTGATCCCTTTGAAAGCACCGAGATTTATGCAGTACATTACAAACATGAAATCATCATTCGTTAGAAAAGATAGGACGGATAAATGACGTTATTAGACGCTACCTGCGCCTGCGGCGATATTTCTGGAACGTCCAGTGACGTAAGTAATTTTTTGAACGATACCATTATAGGATTGATTGCTGCAATCATTATGATATGAATAATGAATATCATCAGAGATATGATCCAATATTTTACACTTAAAGCTCGCTCAAACATCTTAACGATTACTTTAAATAGCATGACTATATGTGGTATGTACTATAAAACGAACGTGACTGCGAAAGAGAAAAAAATATACTCAGTTATATATGTACATATATTGCGGCGGCGTGTATATATTTTTTAATGATTTGAAATCCTAATGATATTAATTACCTAAACGTTAAGCTGAAGAGATGATTTATTTTAATATTATTTAGATTATCTAAGGAGCGGAGTATTCATACATAAATAAACTATACGAGGGGATCCGCTGGTACAAGCTAGTATATAATATGTAAAAACGAATACTTCTAATACATCTAATATATGAAAACATCTAATATACAACAACATCTAATATATAAAAAATTCGTGTCACGGTGCTTGTGGTCGCACTCCTCCGAAACGGCTCGACCGAATTTTAATCGCGATTTTAGTACTTTTCTATGATTAATATTGCATAGCGACGACCCCGAGCGAAACGACGGTGAGTCGCTGTATAACATAAAGCCAAAGAGTATTTTTTGTAGAACGCGGGCGTAGCTGCAAGTTCTGCCAGTATTATTATATAAACTGTCAAGTCCTAAAATATTGCGAACTCTTAATTTTTTTAATAAAGTTTTCATTTTCTGCCATAATGTAAATATTTAAATTCGATCGTTATAATACTATCGGGTACTACAAAAAATAATTTGGTATTCCTCTTGGCGTGTACTAATATTCAGCAAACCTTAAAGTGCGCGTGTGTTGACTTATAAGATTACATGGCTCGCAAACATGTTAATTATACGAGCTTACAAAATAGAAGAGTAGGTATTGTATTTTATCATTGTATAATCCTAATATCTAAGCTCTTATGTGTATATACGAGAATTTTCTTTGTTTTTATATAATATTTTATTCTAATAAATACATACTCTACTGTCAAAGACGTACCGACATAAACATTGAAATATGTTAGTACACTTATTAAATACTAATACGCTGTAAACAATAGAAATTATTAGATATTTATAAATTCTTCGGGAAACTCTTATTCGCCCTGTGTATTTATGACTTAATTACTCTATTCAAAGTTATTCTAACGTCATAACCATCGTTCAAAGTCGATATCCCCTTCTAAAGTGGCACGCTAGAGTGCGTAAGTTCGTGACTAAACTCCTGAAATGGGCATATCGATGTCGGTCCGTGTGGCCACTACTCGCCACTTATACGCTTCAAAATTGAGGACCACAGCTCTCCAACGTATATAATAAAGCTCATAGTTCAATATCAATCGACCTTGACAAGAATAAGTAAACGTGTAGGACTGTAAACAATCGATAGTGCCGCTGTGGACATCGCCACTCGCATGGCTAATGCGCCTGCGCAACCACGCTGCATGACGATGAGGATATACAGCGTTAATACAAACTTAAAGCTCCTTCACTATCAAATTTTATTTTGTCATCGTATTTTATTACCTAATTTGTATTCAATACTTCCTCAACAAATACCAGCATGTTTTTCGAATGAAGCTTAAAAAACCTTGACGGGTTCGAATAAATAGAGATAAACTAGTACTTACTACCAAATACTCGGTTTAATCTCACATAACTTTTAGTTTCGATTCCTGCACGATATTTCCAAATCAAATAATTCATATTTATGGGAGAAAGTAATGTCATTACCCCGAGAGCCAAGTAGGTACTGTGGCGACGTAAATAATCGAACAGACGGTTTCAGTAGACGTATTGAAGGGCATAAGCAATAAACAATTTTATTGTTTTATATTCAGAAATAAATTTACTATTTAGGTTGATATTATTGATAAACTTTATTTACTAGTAGAGCAGTGCTTGGACCGATTAAACCTCTTAGCAAAAAGGAATAAAGTAGTGTTAAGATGGGTAACGGGTCATGCAGAGGTAATTGGCAACGAATGTGCCGATAAGCTCGCTAGAGAGGGAGCTCTTGGTATGCAGCAGGGTCCTGAGCCCTTTTGCGGAATACCTAAGAGCTTTTATTTAAAAAAACCCCCAATGATAGCATGTCTCAAGACTGCAAATAAGGTCTGAATTGAATCAAATGGAATGATTCACTCCAAGACACTAATTAAAGCCTACGACAAAAGGTTTAACAATCTTATGATAGCGCCAAATAGAAAAATCTTACGAATACTGGTAAGGACCTTTACTGGACACTGTTGCTTAAACAAGCACATGTTCAATCTGGGGCTAAGCGAAACACGAACCTGCAAAATATACATGGAGGCAGACAAAACGCCACTTCATCTTCTATGGGATGTGGACCGCTCATTCACAAACGCAGCATTCACCTAGGAAAACAATTTTTAGGCCTAGATGAAATAAAAGAGTGTAACCCTAAAAAAATCATGCAGTTTTTAACTTTTGCACTCTAGTATAAAATGCGGCGATCACAATAGACCGGGAATGGTCGCAGTGACATTATATAGTCGCAAAAATGAAATAAAAAAAACTTGATTTATTAGTAGAAAGCTTAGTAGAACTTTACTAAAAAGTTATTTAATTAAGTACACCACTACCCAATGAATATTTTAAGAATTTCTAGATTCAGTGATTAAATCCTCTTTTTTGTTGACTTTCTGTTAATCTATACAGATAAATAAAATTGGAGTGTCTGTTAGTAATATTAAAATAAATCTGTCTGTTTGTTCTGGCTAATCTCCGGAACGGTTGGGCCGATTTTGACGGGACTTTCACTGGCAGATAACTGATGTTGTAAGGAGTAACTTAGGCCACTTTTATTTTAGAAAAAGAATTAGGGTTCCACGAAAAAAAATGAAACCTATGAAATTGTGAATAAAATCCGCGTACGGCGTACGCACCCGAGCGAAGTGAGGGTAAATCACTATATAATTTAAATGAATATCTTAGAAGTAGCAAGCTACTATTTATGTATAAACATTAAACATAGCTAACCGCGAAAACGTACCTAAGGACGAGAGCGAGCGAAGCGAGTGTGAGTCGCTAGTTATAAATAGAACCCAGAAAATTTGATGTTGCTAAACCTCAGTTTGTCGTTCATTCTGAGCCTCTATTTTCAACTTAATCTCTTGCGCTGTATTCATTTTGTATGCTTAACTGTAATCTTATCTTTTAAAACACAAGAGAACTTTCGGTATCTTGGGCTAGTTTATTTTATTATGGAAGACAAAATGAGCGTAACAAATATCAACAATAAGGTTAGTAGATCAACCATCGATTCCACTTCTAGGAAGGTACCGCCTAAACGTTCATTGAAATTAAACATCATGACTTGTCAATATCTCATAGCTAATTTTACTATTCTTATAGGAAGACAAAAAACGAGATGTTCTTGAAACAATACAAGTTAAATAACGTGGTTCATAACTGTTCCACTTTCTTACTATAAGTATCAATTGTAGGTTGCTGTCGCTGATTGAATGTAGTATTTTTTTATAAAGAATCAATTATTATTCTTTAAAAACAGCGCACCTTTTTCGATTAAATAATTTTCAACAGTACTTTTTTATAGAAGCTCTTTGCATCGACATTTCTAAAACTATATAACAAAAACATCCACAAAATCAATAGTAATTATTTAATAGCGTTTTTGTCTAAAATTTTATAAACTTTGTAAATGTTACTATAACATAGTTAATAAAATGGTCTAAATTAAAGGAAATTCAAGGAAATTAACTGACGCGTATTATTATATACAATACAAAGGCAGTATACAGAAAATTCCATGAATAGGGTATGGGTACAATAAGAGTCGCGTGAGCGGTCAATGCTACAGATCACGCGGCACTACGAAGCTCCATTCATATAATAATCTAAGAATGGAAAATTGGATAATACCATCGCAAACTACTTCACCCACTAAACTTACCGACCTAATTTTAGAAAAGCACCGCTTTGAGTATTGAACCCATTCCAAGACATGTGTGTTTTCTTATTATTTTCATAGAACCTATACATAAAATTGTGTTAGTTCATTTAAGAAAATGATTTTAAAATGAAATTGATATTACGAAGATCGTAATTTTAATTTAATATTTTATTAATGATTAATAAATAATATTTATTCAGGTATATTCAAATACATATATTTAAGTCTAAAACTCCTAAGCCATGCATTCCATTTTATCAATCTATATACATATTTACTTAAACGTTCTTTTAAATCATCGATGCTCAAAGCTTAAAATATATTGAAACATAATTAAATAACATTCTTGTGCAACTTATTTAAAGGAAAAATGGATCTTTTCATTGCCTTTTGTAGCAATTATGCATCTTTCTCATTTTTCTCTGTTTCCTAACCATCGTGACAATCGCGATATTTCACAGCTAAATTTCATTACATTTAATAACTGCTTGCTGTTGTAACGAGATATTCACAAGAACGCTTTCAAAACTGCCATCATACTTTAGTGTACCAACCAACCTTGGGACATAAAATATCCGGTGTAAGCTGTAGGTCTACCTAACGTTGAATGACTTCTTTTAAAATTATATGATTTTTGGTAAAAAATATAAGTAATAACGTTATATAATTTTAAATACATATATTCCTAGCAAACATGAACATGTAATACGCTATGTTCATAATATTAAGAACAAGATATACATACTTCATTTGCCATGACCTAAAAAGCTGTAGCTCGTCGTCAGCTATTTTGTATAGTACATTGACATACAAAATTCAGGGTATAAAATAATCATACTGCTTTGTATTAATAGTCCATTGTTGATTCAGCACATTTGAACTGATGCCTACTTCGCTCGTCAGTTCGATTATGACACATGTTTTTGTGTATGCGTGTTAGTGAAAAAAGTTTATAGCAGCATACAAAACAGTGTCGGTGTTCAAGTGATATCGTAATTCCATATATATGCATTCAGCCCTTTTTTTACGTCCCACTGCTGGGCACAGACCCAATGCTACGGGGTTCAGACCATAATTCACCACGCTAGCCAAGTTGTTGGCGGACTTCATATACATATATCTTTCGAAAACTTGCAAGGTTCACTCAGACACTTTTTTTCCTTTACCCGTGTTTAACTTAATTTATTTTTTTGATGTAAGCTTACAAAAAGTTACATGGCGTATATAATGTATACAGCTGGTATCATTTTATTTTGTATTGTGTATCAATGTATAGATTATTTTTCATCACCTCACTTAAGTGTATCTAATATCTAAATATTGAATTTAAAATTCATAGTTTGATAAATGTTTTAGTAGCAATCTTCTCTCATAAAGATTGATCACTATCAGTCTTAATTAATTTTGAAGGGTTATAAAAGCACATCACAATAAATAATCAGGAGTTGTGGTATTCCGCGGTGAAGCGTGTCTTGTGGTGGGTAATCGAATTACTGCTGTAATACGGCCAATGATATAATTTAACTGGTTTAATTGAATCGGACATAGTTTGAGGTCGATGAATTAAGGACGGCATCGAGACAACTAAACGGAGTTATTACTACTCTATATGAATTAAAAGTTTAATAATACTACTTATATGAACTAAAGGTTTATTATAGATAAGTCTAATAAACACAAGCTTTAATTCGAAGGTTAATACCTTACGGATTATTATCAAATCCATTATAATTAATGGATTTGATAATAGTCCGTAAAATATAAACGATGATCTGAAGCATTTTCAATGTTAATACGATCATATTTCAAATATTTTTTGACAACAGAGAGTATTATTGTATATTTATAAGATTATTACGTAATAAAATAGTTATTCAACTGACACAGTTGACAACCAAATAAGCACCTAATACTTATTAGAGGTCTGTTGCAAGCGATCGGAAGTTTCAACACCAGCGAGTAGCTAGATTATAGTCCCTCGTATTATGTAAATTGATTGTACAAACTCAATTATATCTTCTTTAATTAATGCTACTTTCCATTACATCACTTTTAAAATAAATAATTTCAACATAAATCCATATTCTTATTAAAGTATTTTAAATTGAAAAAGAGTGACTTTCATATTTAATTTATAGCATGGCAATATGTAATATGTTTCAGTAATATAGGCTAACTTAAGTTTCGTAATCGATATCAGACATCGGTAGCGTGATGATTTCAATCGGACTGCTATGATTGATAAGTCGTGTGACATACTCTGCATCTCGTTACGTATCATTTAGGCCTCCGCATGCGAACAATTGCACTTTCGTGAATTCCAACTTAGACATGATAGCAAAATAAGTAAATTGCATGCTATGTTTTCCTCAATATAACAGAACTTAAGCTGTTTACTTAGAAGGTAGATATAGAACTCTATATATAATTTTTTGCTGCATTAGACCTAAATAACATTTTTCAAAAATAAATTTTACGTACTGTATAAATATATACACCAAATTTAATAATGGTGAAATAGATAGAATACTTATTTTTTATTTACAACAAGCACATTTAAATCACCATTGTAAATATATATTTTCAATGACATAAAAAAAAATTAAACAACCGTCGTTTGTCTGTTGTCGTCCTAAAACATATTGCGCGTACCACTCGATTGCCGCCCGCAATTTCCATTCACGAAGCTTTCGATATAAATAATGCCGCTTACATTTATTACTCCACACTCCACAGATAAATTACATTAATGATTTATGCGAGGTTTGTCACTCCGCGCTGCGAGAACGCCCCGTATAAAATCTCTGATCTGCGATCACAATCGCAGCCATGAAAATAGTTTAACAATTTTTTGTTACTTCCATACCTATATAAAAAAGTGTCGATAGAAATGTCAAATATCGTACTTTTACTTTTTTTACATATAAACATCAGTTTCTATGACCCACTTGTCTGTTATCCATGAACTCTCAATAGTACTTAAATGTTTTACAGCTTTTTAGAGATACCTACGCATGTATATAAAAAAGTTTCTAAAAACATTGGATTTCTTATGAGAAAACTAATCGCTAGACACCGTTGCAACGGGCAATGTCAAACTATTATTCCAGCTTAATATATTCCAATTTTGTTTATCTATACACAAAATTGTATGAGTAGTATAGATTTAGATTTAGCCATTATGAGATAAAAAATGAAAACGTGACATTGATAAAATATATAACATAAAATTCTCTACGTTTTAACTTATTATTTATATTTACATTCTGCCCTAGAATAAATTATACTTTGGCGTCACTATAAACTTCTACATTGTTTCAAATAACAGAGGTAGTATATTTAAAAAATAATTGGTAGTAGTTTCAATTTAAAAATTGTTTTCTATAAATAATGAAGGATATTTCTATATTTGTGAAGACAAGTTTGACGACAAACAAAAACTTAAATGACAAGGTCGAAACGGTGGCAAATGTAGTCGTAACCTGTATATTTTTTATTGGATCATCTTTAAAAACGAATTGCATCTACTAAATATAGTGCAGTATACTGAAATATTGATAAAAAACGTCCATTAGGGCTATTGTCACTGGTAGCAATATACCGATATTGAGCTTATGTTAGTGGCGTGCGTGCGCGGGCGCAAGCTCAAGTATAAGCCGGCCGGCCCCCAGTCCTGATCGCGCGGCGCGTGTGTACGCACGACTTTAAGTTCTCGCAACAAGGGTCTGTTGTGACCCGCACCACGATGCAGATGTTGTGTTAGTGCTTTTTTATTGGACTACCTACAATACATACGTGATTGATATATATGATGCACGTGAGTTTAATTTATCCTTAATCAGTATAATTCAATAAATTAATAATATATACATATTAATATTACTTTTCAATTCTTGTTAAAAGTTTCGGCACCTTAACTGTTGATTGCCTATCTTTTCCTTCTTCTTCTTCTAGAATAGTTTTAAAATACAGCTAGCGAATTAAAAATGTACTTATTAAATAACTTACTTTGGAAAGCTTTATTTATCTGGTTCTGCAGTCTGCAGTCAGTCCGTCCACCTTGAAGTATAGCCTTCTGTTTAAGTTTTTTAATCGTAAATTGACTAACATTATCTTTACCAGACTTCATGTTATTCAAATAGATGGTTATTATATTTGTATTTTACTGGAATATTTGCTAATAAAAAAAGATAATTATTAGCAAATTGCGCCTAATGTAAGTTTTCCTTGTAGTCCTCGTTATAAATTCACTATAAGACTTATTAATTTCAACGAATGATACCTTCATTGGACCTCGTCTGCATACGAAGTCAAGTGTGTTATTGTAAACGTTATTGTTCTTTAATGACATAGTTAAGATCATGTTCGTTTCTAATAAAACAGTACAATTAAGTTCAGGTTTCTAAATTTGATGCACAGGTACGGTAAGTTGAAATGTGAAGTGTTATGTTTACTTTACTAACAGGTCGTTATGTGTCTTGTTTTTCTTAAACAACTTCACTTAATGTGCTCAATTTATTTTTAAAACTAATAAGTTTATAACAAACTTTTTTTTAAAATACCTACTATAAACAAACATTAAGGCGCCACTGAATACTATTAACAGACATTATTTACCTTGAATAATTGGTCAATGAACCAAATATTCTAGGGATAGATAATAGGGAGGCCGCGTGTTTCACCACAATTACTTTTTTACAATATTTTAAACAAGGCACGGTTGTTGTTTAGGGCGTTCTTTAAAATAGTTAAAAAAATATATTGAAGTTTTGCTTTGAGGGACCGTTATTGTAGTAAATGTAAAAAGGCTTTATTCTTGGAATTACAATTGTGTATAAATTACTATCCAGTAAAAAAATGTGTAATTATTTCATATACTAATACTAATATGATAAATGTGAAAGTTTAGATGTTTGGATGGATGTTTGTTACTCAATCACGCCAGAACTGGATGAAATTTGGCACAGAGATAGATAATATAATATAGTCTGGAATAGCACATGGCTATTTTTTATCCCGGAAAAATGTACGGTTCCCTTGGGATAGATTTGTTTTTGTTCCACTAGGGATGAACCCGAGCGAAGCGAGGGTGATCCGCTAGTTATTTCATAAGCTCGGGATTTTAATACCATATATAAAATGGTTACTAGTTGTAATATAAAAATAAATACAACTTTTTCAACATATACGAGTATGGAAACCATCAGAATATTTTGATAATTATTTCTTTTAAGTATTCTAAGGTATTTTTATGTAATATAATAATTTTTATATTCAACTTTCAAGCAGATTAAAAGAAAATTGTATCTATGAAATTCACATAATAGTGTATTTTTTACCTTAACAGTGAAACTATAGGTATGTTACGTAAAAGATATTTTACAATAAATCTCTTCTGAGTTGGGAGACAATTAATTGACTTTAGTTACGTAAATGTATAGCGAGTAATTATAACCTAGAACTAACTATTACTCTAACCCAGTGATCTGATTACTTTTGTACATCAGCTTTAATTCTTAATGGAAGTAGTTTTATACTCTATTTTTATACGTTACGAGCAGAGACAGCACAAAACTCACAAAGTAGTCACTAAAACTATGCTTTTGTGTTTATCAAGTAAAGTTTCACATAGGAACGTTCAAAAATTACTCAAGAAGGATTATCAACAATATTAGTTTTATAGCAACATTTAAAATTAAGAATTTATATTCCGCTCAAGTATTTTAACCTTGAGTGTTTTAAGTAACCCATAAGAATTCCTACATAAAAATGTAAGGAAAATATTTCTATTTCCGATACTATAGTTTTTATACGATTAATGTACAGTGTACACACTAGGCACCTACCTATCTATATTTCAGCATTACGTTACCAAGTGTAACGTTAAAAAAGCTTTATAAACTTATTTCTAATTTCAAAATATATTTTATAAAAATACTACGTCAAATGTAAACTGTCCACAAATAAATACTCAAGGCTTCTGTATTATAAAAAAATATATAATGTTAATTATTGCTCGGTCCAATGACCATGTCAAGATCATTTTATCTACCAGTTCTTTAAACCAAACCCTGCAAATAAACTATTGCATTCAGATGTTATCTCTTTTTTTTTAATAGAAATCGTTTCAAAGGAAGCAATCACATATACAATTTATTATTATTAAAAACAATAGTAATTTATTAGTAACGACCACAATAATGAATAACTCTATTCCGAGATAGAACGGTATTTTAATTACTTTGTATATTGATTTTTAATAACAGGATGCGTTTAAATATTATCCTTTTTAGACAATGACTATGAAAGTTTAATTATGGTTGTTTTTATTTAATGTTAGAGTAAGTAGTAATGTATTCAGATACGTTTGATATAAAATTAACATACATTTCGACCCAAACAATTCAGTTATAACAAATCAGTACACCGTTTGTATATTAATTCTAATACCATTATATTTAAATGCGACGTCAGTTTAAACAATATAGTCATTTAGCGAATTCAGGCGCGTACGAGATTATATTTGAAATTGCCTAGCTTTGTATGAATAATGAGCTTCGAAGTAGGAACATGGCAGTGATACGTACATACAAGCTTGCGTCATACGTGGCAAGTAATGAGAAGACATTACAAAATTACCTTACCATTGTTCTACGTTCACGGAACACCATTTCTCGGTGCATTCTTGATCGACGAGTTCTAATAGAGCCGACGTCATTGTGCATCTCAGGCGGTTCCCACACACCGCAAAAATATAATGAAATCACGTAGGAAGTAGCGTTACTAAAACGCACGACGCTTAGCGGAATCGTTGCAATATTTCAGCCAATATTCTCATATTAAAATCACTTCACCTTATATCTTTAATCTGTTTAAATTATGAAGTGTCAGCTTGTTATGCTATTTAAGGTTAAAATTTCCGTTGCGTTTTTTATCTGCCATTTAAAAGCTCCATTGAGATAATTTTAAAAGGACTAGATAGGATTGTATTATAATACTTAGATAACATAAAAAAAAAATATTTGTTTTAAAATATTTTTGTTTTAGTTGAATTTGGATTAAAAACTCAGGATTTTAAGTATTCTTACAATATTTACTAAAACTTTAGGAATCCATATAAAAATGGCTTTAGATTTTTTCTTATAGACTCCCTTATTCATATCATGGCGCAGTCACATGTATCACTGATCACGCCCTAAACTCATAAATTAACGTCATAAAGACGACTTCCTCTTTATTTTCCGCAGGATACCATTGAGAATTCGATTTGTTTTGTTTAACATGAAAAAAAAAAGTTTTTGGTAAAATTCCTTTGAGTCATTTACAACATTTGTTTATAAGTCTTAGTAAAATTTTCGAATGCGTACGTGCCGTTATAAAATAACACTATTCCTCTCACTAGCGATGAATTGTATTGTTGTTTTTAACATAATATTTTTGTTTAGTACATTTCTTTTTATAAAGAACTTACTGCTAAAACTTTGTTGATTTAATGTCAATGAAATAAAATTCAAGATAGAACAAAACATTTTTATGTCATTATGCAGTGGATGTGAATCGAGCTATGAAAAATAAAATTATTTTTTCCGCGTATTTTATTTTACGTCTTAACACATTCTCATGTGATCTATTAAAATTTTAAACACTGACTGACTAAGGGCAAAGTTTTGTTAAGCAAGTTGAAGAACACATGAGTTACAAGTACCTAACTATATAGTCATTTAAAATATTTAAAAATATGTTAGGTACATAAATATTATTCAATTTATCTTCAAAACACATAAGTACTGCTGTAAGTATTAAATTGGAAATATGTAAGCAGACTTAGAATAAACTACCGATAACTGTTACAATAAATAGAAATAATTAGAAAAAAATATAATCTTTTAAATTTTAATGCATTACGTCTTATTTTTAAGTAATTATTTTCATATTAATATATTTAATTTCTCAGAATTAAGACTGCCCATGTTATAATTAGTTTCTAATGTTATTTGAAAAAGTGCAGTAACAAAAAATAACCCCAGAGCATAATGACGTAATGGCATCGTGTCTTCCACACAAAGCGGGCTAATTTGGTAGGTGTCACTCTTCACCCAACGATCGAACACATGTGAATCAACTAAAAATATTCCCTTGCATTACTGTTCTTATGCGTGTAGAAATAAAAGCTAAGGATAGAGTTCTATTTATGTATGGGGAACGATGCTTGGATCCTGTTCCGGGAACCGACCTGCATTTTGGCAACTTACAAACAACTATGCATGTCTATTTTTACTCACTTTTCTTTCCGCGTATTAATGTTTGGTTAAATGTATAAAAATTAAATTAAGTGATATTAAGTGTATGTATTAATTTATATTTTTGAAAATGCAATTAATTGTTTTAAAGGATCTGTGTTTTGTCATTCCTATATTAGTTCGTTATACATACATTACACTTCTTTACACTTAGTCGGTCGAGCCAGACACTGTTCTTCTTAGTTATTTAATTTGCACCTGGCTAGAGATATTATACAACTTTTTTAACAAAATGTGTATTTATGATGTTGTACACCTGTCTGAAACGGTGCTACACAGAAACTAGTATATAACAATATTTTCTCTGTAACGTGTTTATTTTACCGATTATGTAATCGTCTTTTCCAAAAATATTGCAACATCTAGCCCAGATTATTTTTGATATGAATGAAAACAGGTTTATTCACCTTATATCACGTTATTACAGTACAAAGAATGAAATAAATAATTAATTGGTACGTAGATTTCAAGGCGAAGACCTTGTTCTTTTCATTTAAATTTGATTTGATTTAAATATGACATTTATTGTACGGCCTGTATTTAAAATGCGATATGGTCAACAAACAAGAGTAGTATATTTTGTTTATTTATTCAGATTTTATTATTTTACTCCACAATATTATCGTAAAATATTATGTATACGCAATTCTAATATTTAGAAGCTCCCACAATAAATTTTTACGTAAGATAAAATTTAATAAAATATCTAGTTATATTGTTTCGAAATGAGTGACCACTCATTCTTCCTACATGCAAACCGTCGACATCTCAATCTATCAACATACGTCTAATGTGAATTTATTTCTGCGATAAAAAATTACGTAACAAAAAAAAGTAGGACAATAGATGCTGTATGCAATATCTTGAATTAATTTCTTTATTAATAAAGTGACTTTCTTCTTTTTAACACAACTGTCACACGGTCTACTTCAGATCATCACAAATAATATCATACTAATCAATATTTAGCTAAAAATAAAATTAATTACCTAAGTACTATAACATAGAATTCAAACTATTCATAACTTCCAAATATTGCTCTGATATAAAATTGTCAAGTTTTCGCTTTTTATTATGATCGCTTAAATAAATAAGCAAAAGTTGAATAAATTTTAAAAGGGCTGTGCCACGCATGTTATCGATGATGTAAAGTAAATCATTGAAAAACACTGTTGCGCAAGGAGAAAGCGGGAAACGGTGAGTTACTGATAGCTTACTGGCTTTTTATTACTTCTTAGCAACTTCTTACTCATTAAACAAATCTTGAATTATTTATTAATAAGCAGTAATTTTAAGCGTCGTTGAAATGACGCCAAGCAGTTGACGCTTACATAATTTACCAATTAAATGAGTAGACGCTTCATAATGCTTCTTTATAATTTGTATAGGAACATAATAACTTATTTAGTTATACTTTTGTTTATTTTTTCCTATAATTCTTTTTAAATTTATACTGACAGACGCTAATATACGACCAGGGTATCGGTCCCATGTATTACGAGTTGACACAAATCCGCTCAAATTTTTAACGGTATTGGGATTTAATTTTTAAAAGCTCTCAGGTTTAGGGAGATAATTTATTTCTAAGTCTTCTAATAATAGTATTATTACATAACTCACTAAAACTATAAAAATGTGACATTTCTTAAGTGCATCGTTAATAGTCACGCCGTAAAAGCTATAAAATCTATCAAACGCTAATCAATTTTACGCAATAAATCATTTTTACGTAATAAAGTTGTAATAAAAATCTTAGATAGAATATAACAAGCTGTCATCTTTTCAGCCAAATAACATACAATAAGATTAACTAACACGAGTTGTAAGTATGCTGCAATATACACTTAGTGTAACCACCGTCACCTCTGCCGACCCGAGGGCTTAAGGGCAAAGTCCCCAACTGCCTTAATTATCGAGCCTGCAGTCAATGTATGGTCATAGTCATATTCCAACAACAAACCCCGAGGCAATGTACTTTCTCCCTTGGACTTATTTAAAATCGTCTCCAACGCATGATTGACGCTCTCTCTATTGTTATCCTAATCATTACATAACCCGATTTGATGTGCCGTCACTCAAACGAATATTTTCAAAAGATTTTGTTTTGTTAATGTGTAATGATGCGTATTCTACGCGCTTGCCATTTAATTGTTAGGCAATAGATGTAGCCGTATAACTTATGTATGTACCAATAGTTACTAAATATGAGATCTTATTAAGCTTATTGAAAAATTTCATTTAGTCTTAGGTTATCGTAATCGATTTCTTTAGTGTAACTGCTCATGAATAGATATGCATTGTTGTACTTCATAAGATTTTGTTCATTGTGTTAAGTAAATACTGTTCGAAATCGAATGTAGGCTAAATTAACATGTGTTTGCTGATAATTCGTTTGAAACGTATTTAAAAGGGATTTTTTGTTTTTCTCTATTAAGTACAGTTACTAATATTAAATTTTACTAGTTTCCTCGTTTATCAGAATCATGCAATCATGTAATTGAAAACGCATACGCATAATATCTTGACAATATATTACGTTTTTGGTATAGTTATATCCTAAAAGTTATTTTTAATTGAAAAACATATTTTAATAAAAGAATATTAGGTTTATATTTGCTAAAGAATGTACTTATTCTTAAGTACTTTTTCTTGTCCCTTTTAACCATTGTCGCAGGAGATTGGAGGATGAAGTATGAAGGTCAATGGCCTCGTTCTCGCCATGATTCGGCCCGAATGCATTATTTCGATTCACTGCAGTCCTACATCATTCCCTATCGAGAATTCTTCGCTTGATGTCTTCCTCGGTAACATTGCTTTCTTTATGATTTATGATCATTTCGGATTGTACTAACCTGGTTTTCTTTTTATTTTACAGATGATTATCTTTTAAAAATATTGTACGAACACCAAATATTTATTATGTTTAAAAGTCAACGAGTTTTGTGTGATTGTAATTTCAAAGAAGGATTAAATAAACGTTTTATAAAACGTCTAATGGAGACACGTAGCTATTTTATGCGTATGAAAATATTAATTTAATAGCTATGGTTTGTATAAGACTTCATTTTATTCCAAGCTGTGCCATTTTTAAGAGATACCATCATTTACGTATCGCAGGGGCTTGTTTTCACCGAATATGACTCGGCACGTTTATGCTTCATTCGTATAACAATGGTCAAAAATATACGCTTGACTGTACCGACCTTTCGCGATATCATCACCGATTTGTACAAAACTCTAAGTCATGTAAGAAATTTAAATAAACGTGAATAATTTAAAAGGTTTAATTTCCTAAAGAAATACCTATTTCTTCTTGTTTAATAAAATTCTTTTGGTATAATTGCTATTAAAAAATTCTGTTATATTAGAGGATTTAATTCTTTGCCTTACAAAGATTTAATAATGCTGTTGAGGTCTAAATTCTTACGTAGGCCACATTCGAATTTGCTCTCTGCCTCACATTCCGGGTGAATCACGCCCTAATTGTTGGTTTCTGCATACCTGTAACACTTACAGTTCTCAACATTGAATTACCGTTAATAACCATCAAGCAGTTAATTTCCGCTAAACATTTTGCAAGCTATTATTGCTTTATCGTAATGAATTCATTTTAAAGTGAATATTTTGATGAAAATTATTTTCAGATATGTATTTTAAAAAATCAGATTATTCAAAAAATAATAATTAAGAGCTTTCAGGCGATATTTTAAATACATATAGCTACATTTTTTTTATTTATATTTAAAAACCATTATCTATAAGTAGCTATTAAGAAAGATTGGGGGTACTTAAAAAGTCATTATTGATTCATATTATTATTTAATGAGATAAAAATGATTGCATAACAAACATTAGTTTCGCTTGAATACACAAATGTTACGTGATTTCTCAGCACGTGTTAACTTTCTACTCCTTTCGGCAATATCATCATAATTGTGTCAACAAAACTTAAACGATCTATGGAGATTTCGTACTTCAAAGGGCGCGTTTGACGCGTGTTATGTATAAGAAAGTGAAAGGTAGTCTAAGTAAATTATTATATTACCTGCTCTAGCGGCAAACCTTCACAGTTTCCGATCAACATTATCTTGGCAATAATAACTTGTCGATTCCAAGAACCATATTGGTCATAGAAACTTATCTAGTTAAATTCTTAGCATTCTTACTCTTTGCAGTCTTGCTTTATAGAGAATTTAGAATATTAAGACAAATAAAATCGAACATACATTTTCTTGCATTCAAAACAATCTCATAATGAGATTAAAATATCATTTTTATTTTGAATCATAATGTATGTATAAAATAGCACAAAAAAGGTACGTCTACTGGTCAGGGAATTAGAAAATGCGATAAAGTAACTAATTTGTAAAATGTAAAGGGCCATAAAGCACGGGCAGCGCACGCGCTTGTTTATCTCTGTTATAGGACAGTTTGCTCGTTATCTAAAAAACTAACGTTAACGTCTCCACTTACTCCAAGTAAACATTTGACTTAGAAAGTGCAGTTTCATGTTACGTCTAAAATACGCTTTACGTGCTTATTTGTGATAACCCGAATTCTTGGTACGTTACCAGATTGAGGCGTCGATTATGGAACAAACATACCGAATTTTAAATTTAGAAAAAAGTAAGAATAGATATTTTTATCAGTGAATACTTGAACCTTTTGTTTGTCAGCTTTAATCGTAATCTTTAAATTGTTCGTAACTTAAATACGAAATGCTTATCTGCTTAAAATTTTAAAATGTTTTAAGAAAGACAAAAGATTATGTCGTTGTTTACTTTATCTTTTGTCTTTTCTTATTACTCTACTTCATAAATCTCACTTTAACAAGGCGATATTGCTACATACTTTAGTTAAATAGTAACATTAAATACATAATATATATTAAAGTATATATTTTTAAAATATCATGCATTTAATCTATGAATTTCTCTATTATTTTTTGTTAATGACAAAAAATAATAATTAATATGTATAATATAGCTTAAAGCCGCTTTCTTAAGTTACAGATTAAATAATTACAACAAACTTTAAAACGATTATAATATACCACATCAAACATCGTCCTACATCGATAATGATGGTAAATTAGTCGTTATCAAAAACTAACATAGTTTATCGTGTGTGTTGATGTAATCGGCACAAATTGGATCATGTAACGGACTTGTCTGTTCACATAAGATGGAGCGTCAGTTCGCGGTTGAGAACCGAAACAGATTTTTATATATTTTCAACTTTATGATTATTAATATATGAGCTATAAACTTATACACTCACGATATGTAGAATTACTTACAGCAGAATAACTTCATGTCATGCGCCCGCACTTTATCCTTAACTTAATATCACTTACCAAAACCACTTACGATTTTTTGCTAACCGTCAAACATCAATCTATAGGAAAATTATGTATTATAAACTTTGTGTGTTGAATGAGTATTATTATTTATTATATATTAGCGACTTACCCTTACTTTACTCGTGTATCTCTCGGTACTAAAAAATAATTCATGGTCTGTGTGATAAATTTCAAATAAGGTATGAGTTAGGAATAAAAGTTAAACAAATAATATACCGCTATAACTTATATCGCTACAATTTTCGTAATTATAATAATATATCGATTAGTATTTCCATTTATCCAAGTCGCTGGTGACTATTTTAGGGACATTGTTAAATTATTCTTGCAATATACTTATTACAGTTTCCACACACTACATCTATTGTAATTTGTGTCAAACGTCTTCAATCATCAAAATGTTTTAACAAATCAACATCTCTAAAGTACTATAATTTATTGCGACGATGATAAGCGGAATAGCCACGTTCTTGGAAGAAGTAATGACTGCAATCCCGTTGATGTCTTTCATTAGTCACAGGTCAAATGCAACGTTTTGTGAACGTTGCCGTCCATTTGTAGTAACATATTATGTACTTCATTTATTTAAATTCTTGAGATTTTAAATACATAGGTATCGTTATTTGAGGTAAGCTTCATATAAAATTAATAATTATGAATTTTATTTTTATTTTCTGTTAGCCCTTACTTTAAAATATTATTAAAATCAATATTAAAAAATAGATCTTTAAGTCAATTTCTCATGTATAAATTATAAGGCACCCTTTCAACATAGCATCAGTAATTTAAAATTGTAAGTGCATACAATGAATAGTAAAAAGTCTCACGGTCTGCGTTATAATACAGTGGCTTTGTCGCGGACACGCTCGAGAGGGCGTCGTGCACTCGGGAAGCTTCCTTCAGGGCTCCGTATGCTATTAGAATATAGATTAGTATCGTTACTTTACTATACTACTCGCTAATGAAGCATAAAACTCAAACGGAAATTAAGCTTCTTATTCACCTCCTTATCGCTTTATATCTGTTTGTTAAAATAGCGACTGTATGTTATTTATCTTGCGAGCGTAAGTAGTGGCTCTTAATTCGAATAATGGTCGAATGCCTGAAGCAGACGCATGGTTAAAATATCATAATATATCAAACTAAGCCGTTGGCGCTATGATCTTAGAACTTGTATATTTATTTGTAGTCCAGAAAGCTAACTAAATCTAAAATCTCACAACATGGACTATAATTGTGACACTTATTTTAATCGCTTTATCTCTTTCATTTATACTCATTCCTTATAACATACGTGAGATATGTATATTTAATATACATATGTAAACGAACAATTCTTGTATCTAATATATTTAAACGAGCATCTCTTGTATATTTATTTATTAATGTACACCGGCGATCTCGACAATGGCTCTAACGATTTCGCTAAAATTTGGCGTGTGGGGTTTTTCGAGGACGAAAAATTGATCTAGATTAGTCTTATGTCTGGGAAAACGCGCGTTTTCGGGTTTTAATGCGGTTTTCTTTCGCATTATTCCACACAAAATACATATGGACGATAATTTCTTTCGCTCGCCCATAAGCATCATGGCTAAGCGGCTAAGGTGCAAGATTGACAATCACAGGTGTCCGGGTTCGGATCTCAGTAGTTTTTTTATCTAAAAAATACGATATAACAAAACAGAACTCTGAGCGAAGCTCGGTCGCCCACATACTATTGTATATAGTCGTATGTACTCTATTGTAAATAATTAAGTTTGTAACTTCTATAAACGAATAGGTTATTGTAAAGTACAGGTATAAAAACACACAGAACTTAATTGTACTTTTAGCTTAATTATATATAGAGTAAATATGTTAATTATGTATTGTTGATTGTTCCAGATTGAGCGTCTAGCGCAGTATGAGCGTCTGGTGGGCGGCGGGTGCGCGAGACGGCGTGCGGCGCGCCTCTCTGACTTGGAGCGCGTACAAGACCTCTTTCCGCACGACTACCTCGCGCTGCACGACGCAGACGCACCCGCCGCTCTTGCCTCGCACCATGCACAGGTAGCTAGCTATAGAATCTTTTAAATTTAATATAATATTTTGTTGTGTTATTAGAAATTGTTATTATAGACGATAGAAATTGAGATTAAAAGTGGTTTTTATTAGGTATAATTATTTTTTTTTTAAATTTAGACGTTTCCCTCAAAACAATGTTTCAATTTCAGAAGTCGAAAAGTTTACGTAAACGACCCAGCTTGGACATTGGCGGTACTGTTAGCGGCAATAGCAGCGCTTTATCGCCTCGGACTTTCATCATGGAAGCCCCAGTTCAATTATGTCCATTTGGATCAACCTCCCCACCGCTAGACCGCCATCTATTCCTTTTTAGTGACTTGCTTTTAGTAGGCAAATCGAGAGGGACAAACTGTTTTAAGCTAAAAGAGAGTGTAAGACTAGCAGAAATTTGGCTTTCCTTGCCAGAAGGTGATGATACAGGCTTTCTTCTTGGATGGCCGACGGTCACTGGTGTCACTAACTACCTCGCTACTTACCCAACGCAAGCTGCCAGAGATACTTGGCATAGGTATGTAATAAATCATTAAAAAATAATAAGTTTATTTTAATATGTTGTACATAGACAAAATAACAGTTATATATTTATTTCCAGGAAAATACAAAACGCTTTAAATGTGCAACTGGCGACAGAACCAAAGTCGACAAATATTCAAATTTTCTACAAGGATCTAACGAGCTCAATAGAATTTGTAAGTATGAAGTAAAAGTTTTCCTGATTTCAACTTAGATGCGAATACAAGGCGCAACTCTCTTATTGGCATGTTATGTTGTAAAACTAAAACTTTCATTCGTTTCACTTTCACGGATATTCTCATCCACATATCCTGAGACGTATTATTGTTATTTTCATCACGTATGAACTGACTATACTTGCGAATGTAAAAC
Organism: Argynnis bischoffii washingtonia; assembly: GCA_033884665.1. NCBI lineage: Eukaryota > Metazoa > Arthropoda > Insecta > Lepidoptera > Nymphalidae > Argynnis > Argynnis bischoffii. The sequence continues at coordinate 7,115,328 of CM066624.1, read as the reverse complement.
AACTTGTCAGATTGTGCCAAATAAAGAAATCACTTTGCTTTAGTATGCGCTGGTGTTTCACAAATCGTGCAAACCGCACATTTGCTAGTGAGACCTTCTGCATACTTTCAAAAGAATGTCTTAAATAGGATGAGATTTAAAGCATTAGCAAATACTTTTTCCAATTTGTTAAAATGTATTATACTTGTTTTCAATATTGTAGTAATTAATAGGTAATTGCAATACTAAAAACCAGCGTTACGTTCTTTGCAGTGCAAAACGGTGTCCATAAGTCCTGATATGAGCGCTCGATGTGTAGTGCGGCAAGCATTGCATGTTCTCAACGGAGGCGAAGGAGATGGGGAACCAGAAGGAGAGACTGAGCGGGATGAGGGAAGGTGGGGGGCTACCGGTGATTTTACGCTTTGGATACGAACTGGACGCGATGCCCCACCTTCACCCCTACAGGGTATTGAACGACCGCATGCTGTCCAGGTGATTGATGATTTAAATACTTTTAATATCAATACAGTATAATGAATAAAAAAATGTACCTTCTGAGAATTTTGTGATTGCTAATGTAAAATTAATGTCTGATATGAAAGTCATTTTAATATTATAATAATTGCTTATAACTAGAATTGAAGTTTATTGTCTGGTTTTTCATAGATGTCCCGAATAAGGCAAACTTTGTCGAGCGAAGATGGTTTCGACTTAGAACATGTTAACGCTAAAAACAACCCATGTGGATTGGTATTCGAATTAAGAAAGAAAAATCAAGGAATAAAAAGGTAAGAAGCATATTTCTATCTTTTAGATATACATTCTACCGGAAAATAAAATTGAAACACAATTTTGCTTAGTTTTTAAACCTATGGATTTCGAATATGTAGTAAACTGCCCGTATATTTTTCATAACTTTTTATTGACTAAGAAGAATTTAACAATAAAAAAAATTATCTGTATATCTATTAGTATTGAATAGTTTCAAATAAGTTCATATTGGTGACTACAGTGCCAATGCGACTCCCGGTCGAGGACTCCGCCTGCTGCGTCGCGGCGGACGTCTCTTCGGCGTGGCGCTCACCCGCCTGTGCAACGGCACGCCGCCGCCTGTACTCCTCAACGCGATGCGTCGCTTACGCGTTGCAGCGCCGCTAACCCATGGCGTGTTTAGGCGTAGTGCGAACGCTAAAGCGCTTAGATTGTTGAGAGATAAGGTATGTGTTTTATTTCAAAAATTTAAATTCAATATTATTATGCAATGATATTATGCAATGATATTGGTAATATCATTGCAAATAAATATATTATTATTACATATAATTAATTGTATGTATGTAATAATAATAGTAATGATAATGATTATTCGTATTTCCGAAATACTGTTATTGTTTGTCAGAAACTCTACAAGCATTTCGAAAAAAATGGCGCAATCCTCAGAAGTCAGAATATTTTTTAATTTTTTATATATACAATTATAAAAACAGCGGGCCTGCAGTTATTTTTTTATCTTATTATATTATTAATACAAAAAAATACAAATTCTAATAACCAACATTGAAAGAGTCTGAAAACTCATATATAACTTTTATATTGAAGAAATCTTGTAATTAATATGCATTTTATATATATATATATATATATATATATATATATATATTAGTATTAATTTATACGTATAGAATAATATTTGTTTAATTGTTTCTTTATTAATTGAAACGTGTATTGTCTTGATATCGTTTCGCGAATAACAGAATGTCGAAATATGTTTTATTTATCCTAACTTGTTAAAATTACCAACTGTATTCACATAATACAATATTATCATCCAAATAAAATTGCCAACAGGGACTGTACCAAGTTTCAACTTAATAAACGAACCTATACAATTCTCTTTAATTTCCATGTGTGTGCACATGGAAGTGTTGTACATAATAACCTAGTATATGAATATAATAATGAACTTATAAAATTAAAAAATAATCTTAAATTACAGTTAGACGCGCTGGGCCCATGGGCGGAAGGCTGCCCGGAGCTGGAGCGCGCGCCGGTGCTGCTCCTCGCTGCGCTGGTGAAAGAATTCTTCCGCGCTTTGCCTCAACCATTACTAGCAGCTGATCTTTACCCGTCTTGGCTTCAAGTTCTAAGTAAGTAAATCTGTAAATATACTTGAAACCCCTATAATTATCTAACTTCTAAATATATTTTTTAAATACTCAGCCTGCAAGTTTTTTAAAAAATTAACGATTTTAATTTTTTTTCAGATTTACCTCAAGCTGAGAAGGTAACGGCCGTACGCTCCCTATTATTAAAGCTTCCAAAGGCGCACTACAACATGTTAACATACTTCGTGTGTCTTCTGCAAGCAATCGCTAAAAAATCTAACATAAATCTTATGTGCCCTATGAACTTAGGTGTATGTGTTGGTCCAAGTTTGCTCTGGCCTAACACGCCCTGTGACAAAGCTCCCAAAGCAGTGCCAATGGTTGTAGAATTACTCATAGTAAAAGCAGAAGCGTTATTTGGACCACAAATATCTGGTCTTTTAGGAAATGGCAGTCCTGAATCATCGAACGCGTTACTTGACTCGGGTGCAGAAGAAAGTGATAGCCTTCACTCTGTCGGAATATCTCTGGATTCTATGGAACTATCGACGCCCAGAAAGGAAAAACTGTCCCTTAGTAGAGACTCAGGGCTGACACTTTCGGAAGATGATTCGAATAGTAATGGAGGAAACAGCCCAGCTCCACGAAATATTTTGCACAGTCTGTCAGCGCCGACTTGTAATTTACAAGATCCTAAACAAGCACGGTACAATACGGATCATAATATTAATGGTCTTCCACAAATATCGCAACGACAGCAAAATTTATACTCTAACAAAGCAGAATTATATAGTACTGTCAATGAAGATCTTTACACAATGCCATATATGGGAGAAAAGTACGTTCATAATTCTATTAACATTGGCATAGCTAATGGTATCGATGAAAGAAATTACGTTTCCAAAACGGCAGTGCAACGGGCGACGGCTGACATCTACGCACAGAGCCCTGCGAAGTATATAACAGGTTTGGAACCACAGAAACCACCGAGAAGTAACGTTTCGAAAGCCGCTAGGACTTCAAAAGTATATAGCATGTATGCAGAATCTCAAGAAACTGAAAAGAATGTTACGAATAAAAATTTTAATAGAGCCAAAAGCTCCGATAACTTATTAGAAGCCAAACAAGAAGCGGCTGATAAGAAACGTGACATGGTTTCCAGTCAAGAGAACATAGTTTATAGCAATATACACGATCTTGCCATGTTCACTGAAAATATTCAAAGACAAAACCAATATCAATCGCAAGCCGAAATATTGTCTAATAGAAACTATTCTCGTGTCTACACTGGTTGGGAGAAGAAAAGTGCGAACTATAACAAAGGAAACACCTGCACAACTGAAAATGTATATGGCCAGATGAATAAAAACCCGGGAGAGTCCTCGCAAAATAAAACAGATGGGAAAACAACTCCGGCAGCCACCATTTTTATACGAAATGACTGGTCTCGTCAAGCAGCGAGGACGAAGAGCTTAGAAGTCAGCGACGAAGGGCACAGCAACGTTAATGATAAAGCTCGTAATGGAAGTTACGAGATAAACATTGTGAATTGTTGTCGGAAGAGACGATTTGACCCTGCTCATATGTGTACGAAGAATTGCATTACACCAATCATGCATGGCAGGGAAAAGGAAAAACATACCACAAATTCGCCAAATTCTTACGCTTACGTTGACGACGTTCATAACAATGCAGAAGAAAAGAAATGTAGAGTCCGCAATTACAATAACGCAAAGTTAAATCAATCGAAGTCTCTAGCAAACATTATTCTACAAAGCGATTCAAGCAGCTGCGACACATTGTACCAACCACAGAATTCCTACAACAGCCGCTCTACCGAATCAACTGCTAGTGAAAATTCCTTTGAAAATTGCTACACGACCCAATATATAGAACCCTTGTATACATCCGTTTACAATCGCAGAAGGGATATCTTTCACGAAGAAAATAACATGTTCACTTCCGACATTTACAAAGCGACCCCGACTTCAGTGCAACCTGATTATTCGGAGAAAGAACAGAATAATAACAAAAAGCCACCTCACATGCCTCCTCCTGTACCACCACGAAAAATGATATATCAAAGGGTTCTGAAGAAATTTCAACCGGTCCACGTGAACAAAGAAGATAAAGCGTCACGATCAAAATCGGTACCTCCCGTTTATAGAGATCCACCAAACGGTATCGAGAAAAATGGACAAAACGTCGTCGCTCTCGGTTGTTCCGAATCCGATACGGAATCAGAATCTTACGTGTGAAATGTAAACGCACAATTTAACATATTATAAGGGTGCAATAGTAGTACTGTAATACACCATGCACGACTACGTAGATATCGTAAGACCTTCATTTAATATTGATAAATGGATTTATAGTACTTCTATTTAATTTTAGCGCTATCGTGTGAATCCCGCCTTAAACTTTCTATGTATGTGACCATAACCTGAGCTGTTTTGGTGATGTAATTCCAAAGACGTAAGAATAGTTTCCAAACTTAATTATACAAAAAGTTCTTCCGAGAATCTGATGAAATAATAATGTTATTATAGTAGATAATGTAGATTTAACATCAACTACGTTTTAAAAATTTTAATGTATCTACTTATTAGTTGTTGTTTAATGGAATATACGTAACGTTAGTCTATTGTCTATTGTGTCATGTATGTGTAGAGTTTTAAAATATAATATAATTTAAATGTATTGTAAATCAAATAAATGTGTATATAGTGTATAATAGTGTACCTAAATGTTTTAGTATTCATACTAAAATAACTATTAAAATACATATGATTTGTAATGACACCTGTATTTTATTTTATTACCTGATAGTAATTAAATAATAACATCTTGTAAATTCAATAAAAATATATTGACTTACTGAATATTGACACACATTCTAAACCACTGAATCAAGAAATGTGTCAAGACTTACCTACCCTCTAAATGTACCAAAAATATTTGAAAAATTCAAATTCTTTAAAAGTAAGTAAAACATATGTTTGTTTGGTTTGAGATAAGGATGCAAAATTGTGTGAAATTAACAAAATAAAAACATCTTCCCGAAAAGGTATAAAAACTTTTATTATCTATACATATTATAATAAAATTCTAACAGAGTCGAATCTGTACATCAAATATCTTTTGAAAAATCTTATTGAAATAGTCAGTATTATCGATAAAAAGGCCAAATCTATAGTTTTTTGAATTTTTGTTTGTCTGTCTGTCTGTCTGAGTACGCATCACAAGAAAATCACTGGATAGATTTTGATGAAATTTAGTATGATGATAGCTGATTAATGCATATAGAATACTTTTTACTAAGGGAAAATATCTCATCTCTAAGAAATTTATACTAATTGTTAAAGCGTAACTAGGGACAAACCTGAGCGGAGTGAGGGTGAGTCACTAGTTTAATATAACTTCAAAGATTATTGAAAAATCACCCCTTAGTCAACGGGTGAAGTGTATGTTCACAGATGGAGCTGTTTACTTTTCATGATTTTTTTGTCTGTTACAATACAAACTGATAAAGACTAAAACTTGTTTAGCTAAATACATAAAAAATAAAATATTACGACAGATTGTAGATCAACGCCACCTAAAGTCTATTCAAACAAACAAGAATAGTCCGTATTAGCGTTACTCAATTTCTGTACTTGCAGGGGCATCTCTACTAGTCTATTATGTAATTTGTGACATATAACCTCATCAGACATATAAGATTGGTTCAATTAAATGTCAATAGATGCCGTTGATGCTTAATATGATGTTTTTTTCAGTACCTAATTAATAAATATTCAAATAGCATTTTGCTTAAGAAAAGCATATTTATTTTCCTCTACTTCAAGTATTTTAAAACTAGAATATAGCTTTTCGGGATATATTTTTTCGTCTAACAAATTATATGCAGTTTCAATACTTAAATCGGAATCAACATAATTTTTAAACGAGTTAACACCTATGTATATTCAAATAAGAATGTTAATTAAAATATTTCCCACTTACTCAATTAAACATATTAATATTTATTTTCATCATGTAATTAATAAATATTAAAGAAACAAAATAATTTTAAGAGGCCTATTACATTTTGACTGTGATTTTTCAATTTAATGCCCATTATTGACGTTCTTATTCAAAGAAACTGAAACTTTTCGACAATTTTCACTTTTTTTTTTATGTCATCAAGGGGGCAAACGAGCAGGAGGCTCACCTGATGGAAAGTGATTACCGCCGCCCATGGACATCTGCAACACCGCAAGGCTTGCAAATGCGTTGCCGGCCTTTCAAAAAAGAATACGCTTATTTTTTTCACTTATTGTATGTCGGAGAATAATTATTAATATAGTTCATAGCGGCCTCCCTTTTTGCAAATTTTCATTATTAGTTGAAATAAAGCCAAAATTCGAAAGCAAGTTTTTTAACGACATTTTTTCAAGCTCATGGATTGAAATACTATACTAAGCAAACGAAATGAAAAATAAATAATAATATCTCGTATATAGTGATTAAGTTTATAGCGGCTTTGGAATTTTGAAATATGTATTGGATTTCTACAAAAAAACTCCTTTTCAAAATCTTAAAAACTACTAAAAACGTTCAGAATTAGCTGTAAATACATCCATACAACATTAATATTATTAAGTAAAATCTACACCAGAATATACGCGAGTTCAAAAGAAACGTAATTACATACTTTTTTTTAAATAATTTATTATAAAACTTTACATAGAAGTAATTACAACTGCAGAAAATGCTAGAAACAGCGATGCTTCAGCCGCTCGAACTCAATACCATACAACTCTGTACATTTTTTGATAGGCCTCTTAATTTGTTAATACTCATCTCAATCTTTATGGTTTTATATTAAATAAGACGACTATAAAAATTATATATTATTTTATTAATTATTTCACATAATCATACATTTAATCACAGACAAGCAAATATTGTTTTATTGTTAAAAATATATTTATACATACATTTGTATATGATGGTTAATATTAAAATAACAATGGCAACACTCTTTTTTACAGTTATATTTCCTTGCGTCATTTGTACGAGTACCTATATCTAGTCTTTTCACATACATGCTATAGAGCATGACAGCGCAGTGTATGTTATTATTTAAAGGAGCAATTCTTGTCATGTATATTTATAAATATATTTCGTATATCTCGGAAACGGCTCTAAAGAGTTAGATCAAAATTTGTATTTAGATAAGGTTTTGCTTTTTAAGTTTATCTATATTGGTATTTTCTTAAAAAACGCAATTTTTCTTAAATAAAACATTTTTATAATTAATTATTATTAATAGAGCCTTTTTCTATCTGCTCTCATGCTGACACTGTCATATAGCGTTATCTCGTATATTTTTATGGTACTTGCTTTGTCGCCAATGGGTGATAACCAGAACCTAGTGAACGAGCGCCTTGGCAGAGCGAAACTCGGTCGTCTAGGTAACTCATATCGATAGAAAACAAATATGATCGTACGTTAAATATGTCAAATTATTCATTTTACTTTTTATGTTAAATTATAATATACCATTATGAATATATTAAGTAATCTAGCGCATTAAATAAAGTACAGTATAATCTATAATGTCACATAATAGGTCTAAATTACGAATATACACCCTGAGATACCTTAACATACTTTGATGAGAAATCTTAAAATCAATTCAAAATAATATGCAAACGAATGTTCTTAATATAATAAATATTTTACACAGCAACATACTGTTTTATTACTAGAAAATATTTAGACAGTTAAATAAATAGTTATTGCTATGTTAATTTTCTTTAAATAACAATCGTAAAAAGCTGCCATAATTTTCTTCACCGAAGAGCCTCAATTAAATAAAAAATCAAAATTGTACATACTTTATAAATTCCTTTTATATATTACTCTATTATTTATGCTTCTTATGTTTTTAATGGAGGTCTTTTTTACATCTAATCATAATCATCTTAAGAGTATGGGGACTTTCCGTTGACGCAACGTTTTTTTGTGGTACAAAACAATCTCGTATGTTAAATCGAATGAACATAAAACTAATGATTTAATCTAAGGATGAAAGGTAATTAAATAAAATTTATCTACTTTTAATTCATTATTTTCAAACTAGTTACAGCCTTCGGCTATGTTCGCGTATATCTACCTGTGTATAGGTATTTTAATGGAGCTCGCGACCAATAGATCCGTTGATGTTAATGAGCCTTTACACATGTAGGGAATAAAATAGACAACTCAAGTTTTACCTTTAAAATCGACAAATCTAAGTTTTATGTGCTTACATATTTTCTAATTTTAACTATTATCTGTATAACAAAAGAAGCCCCAATGAAATCCGCCTAATATTCTCTAATGATACGCCACTAAACAAAAAAACTTTTAAAAGAAATTTTTATTGCTATTATTTCCTAACAAGTTTGCCTTTGGGGAAACCCCCAAACATAATTTTGTTGAGTTTTAGAAATTTGTCAGATATATTTGATGTACAAATTTGACCACGTTAGTATAATCTATGCATATTTAATTTAACATGACGAAGTACAATAATATTTTTATGTTTTAACGGGTATAGTAACTGTGGTGTCTGTGGAGCTCGCGCTTGGTCTCTTGTCCCTCTCATCTTCCTCAGCAGGCGCCACATAGTTCCATGACTGCGTTTCTCCGGTGCCGAAAAGAATAAAGTAAACAGCAGATGCAATGTATAGCGATGCTCCAGTAAGGAATACCGGTCGCCATTCCGCAAAACCATTCTGAAAATTAATGTTAAAATTAAACCAACAGTATAAACCTTAGAATTACTTTTTGAAGGCGGTTTAATAAGTTCCATTCTTAGTTACTTAGTATGATTTAATTCGTAAAAAACAAAAATCACGTACATCGTCAAATAATGTAACTACGATCTACCTATCTGAGAAGTGAGCATATATTCCCACGTACTAGTATAATGACAATGACGTTTAAAATATTAAAGTATGTAAATGTTATCTTTTACATATAATTATTTTTATCTCAATACTCATATCTTCACGGGCTTTTGACTTATAAGGAAGGAGAAATCTAGTGTCAGATGACTCTGTCTTCCGCTTTACATCTATAATGGGATATTTTTTGTTAATTGTCCAACGACAAAATTTTAGGCCAACCCGGCCGACTCGGATACATAGTATCTATATAATATTATAACATTCACATTCACATTACGCAGGAATCGAATGTGAGACAAATGGTGAAATAGACGGTGCCATTGAGATATTTATATTTATTACTAGCAAAACCCGCGGCTTCGCTCGCGCTAAATCAACAACAAAAAAACTTTGAAAAGGTAGGTTTCATACAAATTTTCATCCCTTATTTTTTCTCCTTATGGGATGAATTTCAAAAAACGTTAAAACGCATATTTATTTAATTGTATTGAAGAGCATTAATACCAAGTTTCAAGAAATTCCGGTTATAAATATTTTTTGGGTTGTGTTACAACGTGTACTCCCGTGGGAATAAGATGATCTCCCGCGGTAAAAAGTATCCTATATGTTGACCCGGATATCCAGCTATCATCATACCAAATTTCATCAAAATCCCTCCAGTAGCTTTTCTGTGATGCGGTAATAGACAGACAAACAGACAGACAGACCAAAATTCTAAAAACTATAGATTTGGCCTCTGTATCGATAATAATGTCTATTTCAATAAGATTTTCCAAAAAATATTTAAGGTACAGATTCGACTCAGTTAGAATTTTATTATATGTATAGATAGATTATTATTATATAAACATCTGGCAGTAATCATAACTTTGTTCTTAGAACTTATCTATATTTTATCACTTATCATATTTTATATAATGTTACTAAATATTTATATGCCCTACTTATTTTTCTCTTCCTTTCTTAGTATTCCATACTATTTATTGTAACATAAATACAAATAGCGTAAGCAAAATATTTTATAATTGTTATAATTTTCTTACTTCTACTAACTTATTATATGAAAAATTCATAAGCTTTACCAATATTTCCTATAGTCATAATTTATGTCGTAATATAATAAAGCCTTATATAGTAAATACTCGTGTATATTCGTCATTAACAATAAAAACAACAAAGAATAAAAAAAAACATTCCAGAATACTTACTCCGTTCTTTGTAAAATGAGCTGTGACTAATGGCGTAACGAAACCAGCCGTGTTTCCTATACCATTGGCAATTCCGTACATGGTGGCAGCGTAATTCGGAGCAAGATCCTGATGGTTGACCAGGTTTGTGAGAGTTGCTGCTCCATTAGAACCCATAGAGAAGGTGATGAGGGCCACAGAGAGTATGGGAGCACATCCGGTATATCCCAGGCCTATGAGAAGCAGTCCAGGCACTATATGTGAGAAGAGACAGAAGAACTTCCTCATAAACGTTGTTGATACCACGTTTCGTCTTACTATTCTGGAAATAAATATTATGTGATTTACAATAAAAGTTTTGAATTGTATTTATTTATAACAAACTAGCAAAACCCGCGGCTTCGCTCGCGCTAAAACTACAACCAAAAACTATTGTATTTATTTAATCGTATTGAAGAGCATTAATACCAAGTTTTAAGAAATTCTGATCATAAATATTTTTTGGGTTATGTTATAACGTGTACTCCCGTAGGAATGAAATAATCTCCCGTGGTAAAAAGTATCCTATATGTTGACCTGGATATCCAGCTATCATCATACCAGATTTCATCAAAATACCTGGTAGTGGCTTTTCTGTGATGCGGTAACAGACAGACACACAGACAAAAATTCTAAAAACTATACATTTGGCCTCTGTATCGATAATAATGTCTATTTCAATAGGATTTTCCAAAAAATATTTAAGGTACAGATTTGACTTAGTTAGAATTTTATTACATGTATGGATTAATTAAACGTACAATATTAATTTATTATAACTCATTTTTTGTAGCACCTTAAACCACATTTTGGAGTGTAATTTAAAATTTTACCTAGCAACCTTAGAAGCTACATACATATTTTGTTGTTTGCGTTGGACATGGACGTAATGTTAGGAACATGGAATTCAGAGAATAGCGTTTCGGGAAAAAAAAAGAAAAACGGTTCTAACTGTTAGATTTATAACGAAGTACAATATTTTATACTAAGTAGATACCTATCGTTACATTTAATATTAAAATTTTAATTTCATGATCATCATTTTCAGATTTTGTTAAAAGGTTGTTGTTATTTGTGCGAATATTTCTCGGACTCTACTATGGATCAGACAAAAACGGATTATCTTATATATCTTTGCTAACTATTGTCATTTTATCATTAAAAAGGAACTGCAAGTTTTTTTGTTTCAACACAAAACCAACGGGACAAATGATAATTCTTCTATTTATTTAATTCTCAGACGAATACACATTTCGTCCAAAAAAATTAGGAACACAAATTAAATGATTTATATCATAATCCTAAATTGATAATATATAATATAAAAAATAAAACAAAAAACTAATTAGGTATTGGACACAACAAACATCTCATGTTCACTTTCATATTGACCCGAATAAGTTGTAACAAAAACATTCATTTGACCTACAATCATAATGTAAGTTGAACAAATAATCTTTTACGGTTTCTTACCTGTCGCCGATAGCGCCGAAGATAAGTGAGAATATCATTCTGGCTAAATAAGGTAAGGAAGCGAGTGTTCCAGTAGACGTGAGGTTAAAGCCGAGTGCGCTCGATACGAACTTTGGTGCGGCTGTCATCACGAAGTAAAGACCCCAAGTGTTCCCATAATGCAAGATCACCATTGCAAGGAACGGGAACGATGTAAATATTTTCTTAAATGGCGGCACAGTCTAAAAATAATCTCACTAATTAATATTAGCTGTTATTTGTGGTTATATTAGTAATAGTCATTGGTCGTTAATAATTGAAAATGAAAGATTGTAAGTGGGTGTGATTGTCACATATACACGCTTTGATGATTCAATAAATTTAAATTAAATTCTGTATGGAGATAGCTTGTATCATGAATTAACACAAAAGCTATATTTTATCTACACTATTTTTATACAGGTATAAAATTTTCTAGAATACACAAGTAGTTTTTAATTAATTAACTACTGTATTTTTTATTATAGTAACGTAATAGAAATCTCATAAATATAATAAATGCGAAAGTTTGGATGAATGGATTTTTGTTGAACGGCAGAACGAATCTGAATGAAATTTGGCACAGAGATAGATTATAGTCTGAAATAGTACATAGTTTACTTTTTATCCTGGAAAAATTAACGGTTCCTGTGGGATATCCATACTAACCGTTAAAACGTATCTAGAGACGAACCGTGAAACCGTGAGTCCCTAGTGATTTAATAAACGAATCAACATTAAAAATATAATTTACCTTATCCTTTGAACTTTGTACTTTATCACCGATAGCTCCTAATATGTAAGCCTTTTCTTCTGGAGAAATTCGGGGATGCTGTACGGGTGAGTCGTATACCAAGAACCACCACGCTGCACACCATACAATGCCAATAATACCTATAATAAAAACACTCATAAGTCATAAAAGTATACCTTTAAAAATATGTTAATATATTACATCTGTTATGCTAACTTGGCTAGTTCAAAACTTACATAAGAATTAAGAACTAAAAATACCTACTTAGTCAAATGTTACTTACTCTAAAATTATTTCAAAAGTTTATACTTGTTTTGTACTATCTAAAAAATATAATCTATATTCATATTATATAGTTTAAAATGCATGAACAATTCTTTTTTTTCATTATTTTTAATCAATATATGTATAATAATTCTCATGTTTACATTCATACAGATAACAGAATTTAACCCCCTTTCTGCCTGCAGACAGAATCGCGGACACGAAATCCGAATTCAGTATGTTAATTTCATTTATTTATGAATTAACACTATTTATAAGCGTAACACGCGTACCGTACAAAGAAATAATGATTGTTTCGCGTAGAATTCTAAATATAGAAGAAAGCGATTGTTGGGGTTAAAAAGAAATCTAGATTCCTGATAGATAATACCTATCAAACGTTATAACTTTTGTACGATCTTGATCATTATAATGGGTTAAGAAGCTCTACATTCTACAATCTCAATTACCACTTTATTACGTAAAATATTTTTTTAAATACTTTTTTTTTTAAAGAATATTATATTCTTTATTGCACTTTAAATGTAATACAGAAAAAAATAAACAATAAACTTAGTTAACAAAGGTGGACTTATCTCTGAAAGAGATCGCTTCCAGTCAACCCCTGGATGTGGAAGATGTCAGCGGGCAATATAGTGCAAGAAATAAATATACTAGAAATAACAGTAAAAATCACATATATAATATAAGTCAAGTTTAAATATATAAATAATACTAATTGGATATAATATGGATTCTTAATATTCATTACAATTAATCAAACTCTTAATAATAATAAATATTTTTTTACCAAAATTAAGACTTCATAAATGTAAAATTAATTTTGCATACTAACAATAAGTACATTAATACATTTATTTTAAACTAGCGGCTCGACTTCGCTTCGCTCGGGTTCGCCTCTAGACAAACAAAGACAAATCTATCCCACGGGAACCGTACATTTTTCCGGGATAAAAAGTAGCCTATTTGTTATTCTGATGTATGAACTATATTATTGTAAAGTTCCATTAAAATCTAATCAGTAGTTTTTGTGTACTAAACCGTATAATAGGCATTTGTCGTTCGCCATTGAAATAATCGAACGACCCGGGTCGCGAACACTTCGCGAACGATCGGGTAGCCACGAAAACTACGATTCGTTCTCGTTCATTCGATCCAATTCACAACTCAAATCTCTAGATCTTTTAAATTGAACGATTGACACATACTGACATTTGAATGCGTCTATCTTTTAAGACTAAGCCGTGAACCGTCGAATGGCGAACGGTCGACGCATTGTCGACCAGTTGATTGAACTGGATCACTAGATTGATCTGCCTTACGCACGGCGCAGCGATCACGTCATCCATCGATCGATTGAACGGGTCGAACGAACCGGGTCATTTTCTGAACAGATCAGTATTGATCTAGATCTTTTAAATTGAAAGATTGACACATTTACTGTATAAGTTACTATACTCATATACATAACTCTTTCATTTTTTTCTAATATACATAACTCTTTCATTTTCCGGGATGAAAAGTATCTAAGATGTTAACCGGGGATATGAAGTAAGTACCACTATATAAAATTTCATTTAAATTATCCAACAGTTTCGGAGATTAGCCCGTACGAACAGACAAACAAACAGAGAAATAAGAAACTTGAAAAAAATCTACATTTGTTCTATTACTCTTCTTACATCCCCCTGACTCGGTTTATAGCATTTTTTTCTATGTACAGTCATTCGACCTCTACAATTTTATTATATGTATAGATAAATAACTACACTATAAAAACTTTTTATCAAAAAAATTTACCCTGAATTTAAAATAACTTTAAATTCCACCTTTAGAGATGAGAAGAGGTTTTTCTTGAAGTTTATTTTACTACCTTCGATGAATTAGAATAATTAATTAAAGTATCACACAATGTCCATCTAAAGTAATTTTATTTATTTTTAATTTATTGGAACAGCATATTACTTACCTGGCACGTAAAACGCGTAACTCCATCCAAAGTTCTCAATCAATGGTCCAGTCAAAGACCATGTCACTACGGTTCCGATGGCACCACCAAGTAAAGAGCTGACGAACTTGCCCTTTTCAGCAGGAGGAGCCCAGTGAGCCACTAGAGCGTGTAATGCGGGGAATAGGGAACCCTGTACAAAAAGTTAAAATTTTAACAGTACTTGAATTATAATACAAATCTTTAGAAGTATTATAAATACAATAATACTGGTATATTTTTTAAATTTCGTTAACACGATATTAGTTAATAATCAAGATTAGTAATAATCAAAATTAGTAAGAAGAAAATTTGTATAACAAAATAAGGGATTGTTGATGTGATAGAGGTGTCTACATTATCCATTGCATCAAGAGGTAAACAAGTGACAACAAATTACGAACAAGAGCGAACCGAAATCCTATCGTTTGTATATAATAATAGAAGCTATAATTAATACATTAGAAATTATTGTAAGAGCTAATTTAATTCGCTCTATATGCATTTAAGTTCTGAGTGAATCTAATGTAGATCTTTACTCGTAAGTATTTTTATACTAAAGAAAAAGTACATAAATAGGTATAGTCAGAGCATGAACAGAGAATTTTAAAATTACTTTACCGAAAATTTATAACGATATTTGCCGTTATTTCACAAAGAAAATGAATAGACCATATACATACATATAGTTATATATATATACACATATTATACAAAGTACAATAATTATTACATGTGTATGATATGTAGGGAACGGATCGGTGAATGTTAACTGCATTCTTTGCAGTTAGTTGTTTTTCTTACGCAGAAGCAAAATCCTTTATACTTTAGCCTTATAACACAAGGCGCTTATCATAAAAAGTACAATTTATCGCACGGTTAAGCAATTAAAAACGTTAATGCTATTTAAAATATATTTACCGGTTTTCGTCAAGATAAAAATATTTACTTACGTCAGGAAGAGCATTTCATGTAGTTTTTTTTTTTATTTTAAACTAGCAACTCACCCTCGCTTCTCTTGGGTTCGTCCCTAGCTTGATTTCCCATACAAACTTTCATCCCTATTTTCACCCCCTTAAGGGATGATTTTCGGGATAAAAATGTCCTATGTCCTTCCCAGGGTCTCAAACTATCTACTTACCAAATTTAATCTAATTCGGTTCAGTAGATGCAGAGATTACCCCCTACAACGTCACAAACTCACAAAATCACACTACAGAATCACAAACTTTTCCTCTTTATAATATTAGTATAGATAAAAAGACGTGTAGCAATAGTATTGCAATTCATTTTCCAATTTTTCCTTTCGTTTTATACAATTACAGTATTTAATAGATTTTTTTTACTCTACACTCTTAATTCATAAACACTATGACGTACATTAAATAATATAATACAGGTACAATATTGTGACGTCTATACAAAATAATTTATAGCTGTGTACTTTAAGGTGTGTTTATGTAGAGACACTTTAACAACTTCATGTATTTTAACATATGGGGTGTAATTAGATTCGTCTTAGTTACAGTGAATTAAAAATAACTTTGCTATTGTAACAATATATGTAGGTATCAAACAAAACCTAGTATATATACTATATACATAACCAAATCCGAAATTAAATATTAATTATTGAGAGTGTATCCATAAAGAGACGGATAATATATATTTTAATCAAGGGCATAAGCTATGTTCATTTCATATTTCACAAAAATTCGTTAAGGACTAACAAACGCAGATTTACTCACTTACCATTTTTTTTATTTATAATACCAGTGTGATTAAAGCAACTTTAATAGTACCATTTTCATACAAACTACAAAAAGTAACTTATAATTTTTTCGCATTCGGTTTATTATTTTATATTATTACTAGCGACTCACCCTCGCTTCGGGTTCGTCCCTAGACAAAAACAAATATATCCCACGGGAACTGTACTTTTTTCCACGGGAACTGTATTTTTTATGATATAAGGCACGAGCCTTCCTTCAATACGAGGGGAATCAGGCCATAGTCCACCACGCTGGCCAATTGCGGATTGGCGGACTTCACACGTCTTTCGAAAACTTGACAGGTTTCCTCAGACATGCAGATTTCCTCACGATGTTTTCCTTCACCGTAAATCAAGTGGTAATCATGTTAAAAATGATTCGCACGTGAAAATATCAGAGGTGCGAGACCCGCACTTGAATCCGCTTCACTCGGTTTCCCAAGCGAGCGCGTTACCACTGGGCTACCACTGCCTATAAAAACTCCTTACTTTACCTTATTTAACATTTTAAAATTTAAATTTGTATTAAATGCAGCAATAAAGTTTACTCACAGACAAAAGGCCAATTATAAATCTGATGCCGACGAGAAGATAGTAATTCCATCTTGCTGCCTGTGGAGTTAGAACTGTGAGTATTGCGCTAAAAAGCATAGTCAAGAAGACCACTTTTCTTGGACCCCACAACTCGGCAGCGGTCCCACTGAGGAGTGAAGTGATAGTGTAGCCCCAGAAGTAGCTGGATAGCACGTAGGCCTGTTGTTGAGCCGTCCAATTAAATGTTACCACTCCTTCAGGCTGAAAGATAATAAAAAAATCTTGTGTAGTATATTTTATAAGTGGTATTTTATTTTATATTAGCGACTTACCCTCGCTTCGCTCGGGTGCGTCCCTAAGTACGATCTTATTCACAATTTCATGCTTTTTGTTTCAATCTTTTTGCATGGAACCAGGTTCTTTTCTAAGTTACTTCTTATAAAATGCTGCTTATAAATGCTTTCCATCTTGCTGCCAGTGAAAATTCCGTCAAAATCAGTGTAGCCATTTCGGTGATTAATCGAAATAAACAGGCAGACAGACAAAAATTTTAAAAATTGTTTTTTTTTTCTTATAAGTACCGTAGGTATTATATAATTTCATATGCATTTAGTATAAAGCTGGTATTTTGACATTACAAACAGATACGTAAATTTTATTTATTTGTATAGAGTAATATAATAAATAAAAATAAAAAAAAATATAATACTATAAAACAAATAATTAATATTCTTTTAGCTAGATACTTGGCAGCAGCTGTTACTCTAGGTCATAGTCTATCTGTATAGTAAATTTCATCCAAATCTATCGTCCAGCCGTTTCAGCGTTAAAGATAACATACAGACACATCTACATACGTACAAGCATTTATAATAGTTGTATGGTAGAAACTATATTTAAATGTTTTTTATATTAACACTATTAGTCATTGGATAGTTTGCTATAATTACATAAGCTTGAGATTAATAAGAACAAAATGGTTGGAATACCAAATATTGAATGGATTTTTATTGGAACTTGATCATTGTGTTGCCATGCCATGCCTATATCATTTAGACAAATAATAATTGGGATGTACTTCTGAATAGCCCATACCTCCGAATAATCTGAATTTTGGTATATACATGGATTTCGACGCGCTGACGATTGTTAAATACCCGCAAATTTTATTTTCAAAATCAAATTTAAGAAAAATAATTTTTTAAAACTTTTTCTTAACTATTGCGATAAATATTGATGTTAGAGAAAAATATTTCCCACAAAAGTCATAGGCCATAAAAAGTTTATACATATATAATGACATTTTTTGTTCAATACGTTTTTCGTGTAGAGCCGTTTGGAAGACAAATGCGAAAATTCTCCAAAATTTGTACAAGTATTTCGTTAAAACTCCATTAATTTCACTACAATTTACTTATGCATATTAAAATATAAGTAGACTAAGGCATTTGTGAAATTTAAGTAGGACCGACTTGGATAACGTAGGTTCAGTTACGCTACGCTTCACTCCCGCCTTAGCCTTCTCCTTGACTCTATTTTTATTTCAAGCCCAAAACCCTCAATAACATAAGTGCTATGTTAATTTGAATTTATTGACAGTTTCAACTCGAAAATTATAGGTGTCGGATAGTATCCGAAGAATTGGAAGGGTCAAAATGACGTACATTTTTCTCCCAAACTATTGGCTCTACACGAAAAACATATTGGACAAAAATGGCAACCTTTTTATGAGTTACAACTTTTGTAGAAAACATTTTCCTCTAAAACCAATATTTATCTCAATTAACGCCAAAAACATTACATAAAATTGTGTTTTGTTTTTAGATTTAACCTTGAAAATAAAGCGGGTTTTTTAATACCATGGTCGAAATCAATATGTATACAAAAATTCAGATTTATCGGAGCCAAGAGCTATTCGGAAGCTTATCCAATAATTTTACTATACAAAACCTATTCGGTCTATGAATTACGATGTATTATAAAATGTCTAAATAGAATGCGATTGTATTATTTAAGTATTTATAAGAAGATTGAATTGAATCGTACCTACATGAATGTCAGTTCGTTAGTGCAACAAATTATTTCACGTTTCATAATACGTTTTCAGTGTTATAACTTGATCATTGCGTTAATTTTATTTAATTACTACAATCAATAGAAAATAACACGCTTACAAATTATGTCACATACACATATATATTATCTATATTAAATACATACATCTATACTTAAAATTGTATTTTAACTTATATTTTTCTGTAAACACTAAACATATTTTTTTTATTTATAAAGCTCTCACTAAACTCACAGACACATTTTGTTTTTAAATTTATCTCCCATGAGGATAAATATGATTGATTGACAAACTATAGCAACATGCAGTGTCTATGAAACATTGAAATTTACGATTTACCTCAAGAAAATGAACCAAGGCTTAGAACATTGAGTGCCTTTCATTTTTACTTGAATACAAAATTAAAGTATTTAAATACAAAAACTTATACATAATTAATTTATCCGTCATCATAAATTTCAAACATATTTTTTAATGTTTTGTCTTTTAGATATACCTACATAATGATGGTGACAATTATGTTTGAAGCGACTTTATATATAATAAGAATATTCAATGGTGTGATTACCTGACGCAGCTCCCGCTTCATAACCACGGTTGTGGTGTCATTATATAACGAACTGTCGTCATTTGCAATGGCCTCGCATTCGCTTTTCACCCTGTGAACAAAAGAACAATGTACGGTCCTCGTTGAATTATACTATATTCAATGTTAGGGCGATGCGATGCATTCATTTGCCTGATTTGACAGAGACAAGACAAACTGCTTAATAATGTACGTTTTGTACATGAACTGACATGATATTTATAAATAAAAAATATTTAAACTGAAGTTCAACCGATTTGCATTTACAATATTATATCATTATTCATTACTAAATGTCTTAAAATGCAAGGTTTTACTGTACAACCTTGGTCGATAAGGATATATTATAAAAAATACAAAAGACGAGGCCTCTTGGTTTTCCCCCATTTTTGGGTTAAAAAGTTGACATCTAGTGATAAGACATCGGTAATCGGACAATAAATTGATAGTAAAATGTAATAGGTAAGTACTATAAATGCAAAAAATAATAGAATA
This sequence comes from Argynnis bischoffii washingtonia, assembly GCA_033884665.1. Classification (NCBI taxonomy): domain Eukaryota; kingdom Metazoa; phylum Arthropoda; class Insecta; order Lepidoptera; family Nymphalidae; genus Argynnis; species Argynnis bischoffii. Next base: position 7,095,097 of record CM066624.1, on the reverse strand, counting down.
ATAAATGTATCACCTCAAATTATATTAATTTCTTTTTAAAAATTTTATACAAATCTATCAAGCCGTTCAGTGGAAAGGGGTAACAAGCATCCATACAAGATATACAATATGCATACAAACTTTGTGACAATAAGTATTATATATACACCAAGGCCCTATTATTGTAAAGAAGAAAGTGTAATAAGCTATTATTTACTTTACGTTTCATTATTTGATATGAGTTACAATACATTATGTAAATTTCAATCATACCGTTAGGCCATCTAAGGTATTAACTATTAAAATAAAAACAGAGTAGATGTACATATGTATACAATACAATATAAAATTATATACAATATATACCACAAATATATCGTTTCTTAATTACGACGAAATTAAACATTCATAAGTTTTTATTGTTCAAAAACACACAAAAAAAGCTCATAATAATATATGCCAAAGTTTCAATGAAAATCGATTTGAATAAAAACATAACATCTTCATTTCGGTCACGGCGAGCAACCTACCTAACCCTTTCCTTCTACGCAGGAAATATTATAGAGCGAAAGCGTTTGTTTATCAAGTAATCTTTTAGTAGGTACTTTCAAGATCTTTATGTATTTATAAAGTATCTAACAGTAGAAAAACGGCTATTTCACGCAACAAAAAAAGGTACAGAATATATAGTTTCCCGTACAACCTGAAGCAAGAAGTGTGTGTGTTGTATTTGAAAAAATATCACTAACTCTCTCGAATTCTAAATTCTACAATACATAATATGTTTACCTACCAGACCTAAAACAGCATTCGACATACGCAGGTTAATTGTAGTATGAAAATATCTATCTGAATAGTGTCATTAGGTAAAATAGGTATAAGTAAAAAAAAAATATTTTAATATCTATTTAATACTTCAAGACATCTATACACCTAATGATAAAAAAATTTCGCAATACTTAAATAGACGGTTTTATATTAACATTTCAACACAAAGATGGTGGCTGACCTTGTCCGAAGTTGCTTATATTTTATATAGACGCTGTACAAGTAAGTACCTATCAACTCTCGCTATGCAAATTATTGGTAAACATTTTGATATCTGATGACGATTTATCTTTTTTAAGAGAAGTATTGACAAGATACGTACATAATATTATTATCCTTAGAGATCTTTTTATCAGATAAATATCAAATAATTCGTTATCTATATCTTTTAAAATATTACGATACTTTAAGTAGCAGTGTATCTTACATTTAAGAGTACTTACATATACTCTATCTATTACATATTGCAGTATACATACATTCGTAGAGATCACCGATTAAGTTATAATTTTTAGCTTTTTTATCAAACTTATTGCTATTTTCATTTGCTCAAGTTTATTCTTTTCCATTAGCTAAGGGCTAAAACTGGTTATAAAGTTAGATTTTTAATTTATAGAAGTAAATAAAAAGAAACAGTTTATTCCCTATGTACTATTTTTTAAAGTAGTAAATGTTTAGAAAAAAATCATAGGAGTGCGGATTCCGGGTATTATGTTTTTTAAAGGAACTTAAATAAGAATGTAAGGATTATTTCTTCATTTTCTTGTGAACTAAAAATCAGGTTATGAAAAGTTATTTTACATTTTATTTAACATGTGATTGATGAGTTGAGTGATTCGCCATTTTGTAGCGTTATCTCCAAGGTGTTAGCGTTTGATAGATGTCGTACGCTAGCAGTCGAATTCGTTTGTCAAAAGTGCCACTTGTCTTCAATTTCTATGGAGATTCATTTACTACTCTGACGTTTCATGTCATCTAATAGATTAGATCCATCCACGAAATCTAATTAAAATCTGTTCTGTTGCGTAAAAAGCAAATAGACAAAAATTTCAACAACGAGGTTTTGGTGTCTACATATATTCCGTATAATACGTAACAATCATAGTTTTAAAAAAATATTTCTTTTACAGATTTCGCTTTGTTTCTATTTTATTATATGTATGGGTGTCATATGATTCAATTATTGATATAATGCTTCTTTTTCTTAGGGGAACCATTAGAATGAAAACTCAAAATCAAAATTATGTTATAATATACATATATATCCTTCTTTATGTCACCGAACTCTACAAATACTAAATTTTAACTTTCTCAGTCAACTGGGCTTAAGGATATTTTTCTTTATTTGACTTTAAAACAGTATGAATAATTTTTATAAGCAAGCAAACAGTATTCGTATGAAGTTTATACTTACGATGTAGTCTTGGTATCATCAGGAACCATGGCAATAATGTTGACGCTCATGTTCACCCGCAGCATATAATTCACCCAGCATGCGAAAAACAGCATTATGCCTACGTTGAACCGCGCTGGGATCACATCTGAAAATAGAAGTTGACTTTTAAAATTGAATTTAAGACAATATTATTTGTAGCCACTAGGTATAAGCTACTTATTACTAAAAAATGAAATCATTCTTAGTCTCTATGGTTAGTTAGGATTTTATTAAAGTACTAGCAACTTTGTAGATAAGCCGACAAACAGACAGCCAGATCAAAAAAAAATAAAATTGTATTTTTCTTATAAGTACCGCATATAATTTCATATGCAGCATTTCGTAAAAAGCTTAAATTTCGACATTACAAATAGACACTTCAATTTTATATATCTTTATAGATGTGATTACTTAGCTCCACTTTTTCACTTTTCCTAGAAATTATTACTTTTTCCTTGTACATATGTGCTGACTATTTGTATTGTATTTATGAAGTAGAGAATCCAATAGAGTTGGAAAAAAATAAACGTTTACGTATTTCATAAGAATCATATTTATAATATAATAAAATCATATTTATAACAATATAAAAATCTCATTTTATTTGCCAATGAGTTTTAAAAGCATTCTGATAAAAATGTAATGTAAATATTCAACAAAACTAATTAAATTTATAATTTTATTTAAATAATAAGAAACTTATGAACTCTATATTCACAATATTATAAAATTATTTTTTATTATAGATTTTTTACATTTGTCGCGTAATGGAGAGTGTGTAACGTCATTACACCAAAAAAATATATTAAAAAGACACGTCTGAAGCATGCTTTGTGCATCCTAAGACGGTTGTTAAAATATTTCGAGAGAGACATCGAAATTACTAGAAGTTTTGAATTTAAACCAGAACAGTTAATTTTGCCGTGTGTAAGAGTGAGAGAGGAGCAAAACATTGAAAATGACTATAATATAAAAAGGTATAATATAGAAAGGTTTCGAATTTTCGAATGCTAGAATGGTCAATTTATTAGTAGTTGTACCTTAATCCTTACTTATACCTTAAAATTAAGGACTTAAAAAAGTCCTAGCGCCCATAAGAAACATCTTATCAAAATATGAAACTTAACCGGAAATCTGAGTTACTAAGGACAAAAATTTTTTTTTCAGTTTATTAGGAAAATATCTAGTAAGTATTATACCATTTTGGAATCTTGACTAAATGCGCTATCTTTTAAAGCTACTTGCTATAATACCCATAGTACATTTTTATTTTAGTACAAGCAGTTAAACTCAAGTGATGTGATATTTTGAGTTCATGATTGGGGGAAAAAGATGATTTTCTTTAGCACTAAGGCAATTTTATCTTTTTTTTAGACTCTGATTAACAGAAGGATTATTCAAGGTTACATTACAAAAATTAAATTGATGAAAAATAATAAATCATGGTCACAGTTCTTGGAAGACTTCCACAAAGTGGTAAATTTCTCGTTTTTTTTTCAAATACCCATAATTTTTTAAGTACATGACTAAGATTTTTTTTATTATTTTTCTGAATACTGTCACGTCTTGACCCATCACCCGACACCGGCTTAACGTTGACTTTTGGGACACCCTGTATATAGTTCGACGTTTTATATTCAGATTTTAGGCGCAATCGTAATTGGTAGGTAATGTATTTTACTATTAGATTATTATATTAAAACAGACAGACGCGCCGATATTTAGCATAGTTTTAATTCATGGTCACTAATATCTGAATGGAATCCAATGTCGAATCAAGTTAAGATGTATGGAAACATATTTCAACTTAACAAATATTCGTAATCTCAGTCAAGTGCGCGACCTCGAGCAAACCTGAAAGCGCGTTCGCGGAAGATAACTTTCAAATACAATGTCAATATCAGATGACAGCGACAACATGTCGCGGAGAACTGGTACGCTAAGATATAATGTTAATGGGAATATTGTAATCAAAGACGTTGATACGAGTGAAAGGGAATGCTTACGAATCGATGTATAAAGTGATTAAAACTAGTTTAATACTCTTACTATTTAAGCTGACAGCTAAATTAATTGCAATTATCCTTAATAAAAGAAATAAATATTCATTAAAATAAAATATATAAATAGATATTTTTAATATTGGCAATGTTCAAAATTAGATAGAGTAATGAGCGTATATCTAGCGTTCATTGACTGACTGTCACTAAAATAGCAGACCTACGATTCGTGGAGCTGTAAATGTTATTGCGTTTTCTAATTTTGAAATTTTATCTTTTAATTTTCTAATTACTATGTAGGGTCAAACACTACGTATGTAAACCATTTAAATTAATGTGAATTAAAAATCTCTAGCCATGTTTAAAAATCGAAAGCTATAATTTTTTAACCTAAAATACCTACCTACCTAGTATATAGTATATAGTATATTATATTTGCTTGTTTTAAAATCAACGTTTTATATTGACGATAATTGATAAAATACAATCATTAGTTTGAAAATATACGAAAATTCAGCATTACTAATTTCTTTTGTAGATTAAAAAAATCTGAACTTATTATCAAACTAGCGACTTACTCTCGATCCGCTCGGATTCGTCTCTAAGTAGGTTTTGACAGTATAGATTTCCCAGAGATGAGATATATTTCCGCAGTAAAAAGTATTCTATATGTTGACCCGAATAATCAGCTACCATCATACCAAATTTCATCAAAATCTGTCTAGTGGTTAATGTCTCATGATGTTTCCCAGACAGACAATCAGACAAAAATTCTAAAAACTAAATATAGATTCTTTTGTCAATAATTATGACTATTTCAATAAGATTTTTCAAAAAATCTTTAATGTACACATTCGAATCAATTGGAATTTTATTATATGTATAGATTAATAAATGCAATAACACTAATGATTAAAATTTGCATTCGAAATTTATTATTTTAATGGGACATTATTTCAAACTAGCGACTCACCCTCGCTTTGCTTCGGGTTCGTCCCTAGACAAAAACAAATCTATCCCACGGGTACCGTACATTTTTCCGGGATGATACATAGCCTATAGCCTTCCTCAGTTAAGGGGCTATCTATTGCAAAAAGAATTTTTAAATCGGATTAGTAGGTTCTGAGATTAGCGCGTTCAACCAAACAAACAAACAAACAAACAAACTCTTCAGCTTTATAATATTAGTATAAATTATTACTTACTCTTGACTCGAATTGAATTAATCTTAGCTCGAAAGCACAGATAGTAGTACAAAAGTAGGTATATATATAAAACTGTCTATTTCCATACCAAATTTCATCTAAATCGGTTCAACGGTTAAGCGTAAATGTTGACCCGAGTAATAAGTTATCACTATACAAAATTTAGTTTAGTTTAGTTAAAATCGGTTCAATACTTTTCGCGTGAAACGCGCACATCGATTTGACTAAGTTAGTTTTATTATAGGTATAGATAAGAATAGATATTGCGAGTGTACCTTAAGAGATAGATATATACTGTTGCAGATTTTTCTGTTGGTCTTTTCAAGATCTACAATTTTTTAGTACATTGTTATGATGTATGTCTTAAGGTTTAGGGGACTCGATAAAACCAGTTATTGTAATTTCCCGTGGGAAAGAAAGATTTTCATGAAGTAAAAGGTATCCTAAATGTTGACCCGAGTAATAAGTTATCACTCCACAAAATTTCGTTGAAATCGGTTCATTACTTTTTGCGTGAAACGCGCACAGACAAACAGACAAAAATTTTAATAACTATTGTTTTTGGGGTCTATATTGTATACATAATACGTTACAGTCATTTTTTTTTAATATTTCATGTTCAGATTTCGATAAGTTACTGCTTTATTATAGTATAGATTATTTATAAACATATTATTATCTAATACATTATACATATCTATCAAGTTATTTAAAGACTTAGGTGCAGTAATAAGTATATAAGTTCTTACTTAGTATTACTCTTGCCAATATTGTTGTTTTTATTGTTAACAAAGTGCACTTTTGAGAACAGACTTTACCTGAAATTCAGCCCCAGAGGAGTGAAAAGAGACGTAAAAATGTGTACGCTTCCTCTAGTTCTCTCTAATATTATAAAAATATTCTATGAACAATTATTATAATGTTCTATATATGTACTCGAGCACTACAATTTGCTCACGTGAAGATAAACTTAAACACGTAACTTTCGTTGAGGTCAATTGATTGACCTTTATTTTGCTTAAATGTTTATGTAGGTATATACCTACATATTAATGAGGTGCGAGACATAAAACATTTGCGTAACGGCTAACTCATAGATTTTTCCTCCTGGGCTGTGAGTGTTGTTACGGTGAAAGTGCAAGAATGCAGGGCCTAAGGCGGCGCGGCGCGGCGCCTCGACGCGACGCCGCGCGCGGCGTCGTCGTGTCGCCTCACCGGTACATAAATAACTATATTCATTTCTTTTTCATACCATTATTAATACCTGACCGACAGGTATCGGACGCAACTTTCATGTTATAAATTAATGCAGGTAGATACCAATAACAAGACCTACTTTGGTTAAAGCAAAAAATCGAAGCTTCCTTTATATTTGTTGTCCGTCGCTACATTTATTTGCAAAAATGCAAAGGTCAAAGTTAGTAATTTTAACAAGATATTTTATTAAGTGGCTACTTTAAATGACTCATGTGTATGCCCAACATGAACTGAGTAATTAAGCATGCATAATATTAGAGTGATTAAATCTAACACTAACTCAATCCAAAGTACCCCTTTTTAATTTTTGATTTACAATATATTACAAACAAAACAATTATAAGCAATTTATATACACTGTAATATTAGAATATTGCTATAAATACAGTGTTAATACTTTATGTAGTCGTTATAATATTACACCTTTTGTACTAGGTACATACTGGTCGCAGTGTGTGGCTTATCTGTTTGTAGAATAATCGTTGAATCGTAACACCACATTTTATGCGATTTGTCAAGGGCAAAATATAATGAATTGAAGTTTAGTTCTACATGACAAAACATATGAGAAAATGTAGCGCAGTTTTATAAACATAAAAAGTTATATTACATGTTTATATGATAATGTATACTAAATTTTCATGTAAGGTACACTATATGTACTCATATTTCCTAAATTCGCACGAGAACCTGCATTGTTATTCTTCCATTCTTCTGTAAATGATAAAAATTAAAATGGTTTTATTGTTCTTGCGTTTCCGCAAAAACTCACCTAATATGTTTATTACCTATTTTATTACATACATATTTATTTTTTATTTTCCTGCAGAATTAAAAATAAAATATGACATAAGAAGAGGAGAATACATTCAATATTAGATTAAAAATAACAGTTTAAAGAATTCATTATAAAAAATTGAAATATGGAATTGAATTAGATACGGCATAATATGCAGGTATGAGAAGATTTTTTTAATAATAAGTAGGTTAGGTATCTTAACCATATAAGTTTCAATTTAATATCTTAATTTTTACTCAACATCGTTATCTCACAAAGATTTTTTTCTTTCTGAATCCCAGTAGATCCATAATTGAGCTACATACTACGTTATACCTATTGGATGACAAGATGTCATTGTAAGATTTGCGATCATAATATTATGTTTCCTATTCAACTACCTGTATTATGCATTTTTAATCTTATTCTCATATATATATATATATATACCCTATTTTCAATATCTAAAGAGAAACTAAACAACCGAGTTTTTCAATACTTAAATTGACTATAGGTAATACAACCCACATCATTAACATTCCTTCTTTGTGAAAAATTAAAATATTATAGTTATGTAAGTTTAACTTCATGTTATATAAGTTTATATATATATATATATGTTAGTTTTAAGGTATATATTATATAAGTTTGTATATATATATATATATATATATATATATATGTTAGTTTTAAGGTATATATTCTATGGGCCTCTGTTTACATATTTAAGATCTTATTGTAAATATTGCCTGAAATAAAAATGATTATTATTATTATTATTATAGGCTCTGTACCGGTATAACTTGTGAAGAATTCAAAAATTACGATACGTACGTGAATACATAACTAATAAACATGATAAAAGTAAAAATGAATCATCATGTAATAAAATACCTATTTCTAGTTTTTATCAGATAGGTACATTAAATTTATGTAATAAAATAAATTGCATTTTTTAAATATATTATATTATAACATAACTAGCAAAACTTTAAAAAGGTAGGTTTCATACAGATTTTCATTCCTTATTTTATCTCCTTATGGGATGAATTTCAAATAACGCTAAAACACGTAGGTATTTACTTAATTGTATTGAAGAGCATTAATACCAAGTTTCAAGAAATTCTGATCATAAATATTTTTTGGGTTGTGTTATAACGTGTATTCCCGTGGGAATGAGATAATCTCCCGCGGTAAAAAGTATCCTATATGTTGATCCGGATATCCAGCTATCATCATACCAAATTTTATCAAAATCCCTCCAATGGTTTTTCTGTGATGCGGTAACAGACAGACAAACAAAAATTCTAAAAAGTATAGATTCGGTCTCTGTATCGATAATAAACGATAATAAAGTATATTTCAATAAGATTTTCCAAAAAAATATTTAAGATACAGATTCGACTCAGTTTGAATTTTATTATATGTATAGATTAAACAATGAGTGTAGACAAAACAAAATGTTCATAATAGGTATATAGTATGCATCCGAATCAAAGATACCTTCCAGTGCTTTTTAGATAAATACCCGTATCAGATAAAGCGGCCTAAGGCCTTTATAAATATTTTACTATTATGGACCTCAAGACTCAAACCCACTATTCCGTCCTTTGACCGAAACTGAGGCCATTACGCGATATGTATTATTAAATTAATTTCACTTACCTATTTCTATAATGAAAATTAATGCAAAAATATAATAAAATATTTGTATGTGTTATCTTAATAATATTTAGCTTTATGCATCGCTTCGTGCACATAATTTTAGTTAAATCTCAAGGCTAGTAATAATTGAATGATGCGCCACGAATTTTAGGTTTCTAAATACTCGTAATAAACACAAGGCAGACCGATTATTGAGATGTTGTTATTATTCTCATGGTTTTTATTCACTTAAAATTCAATTTTGTTTCTAGATAAACATAACAAATAGTAGTATAATATTAGTACTTACATCACAGATAAATTATAAAGTTTGCATTTTTAATTAAAGATAAATATTGTTTTTTTTTTTAAATGCGGTTGACATACAAAGCAGTGTAAGGAGATCTTCGTCTTTATTAGATTAACACAAAATTTGTAAAGGATTGTGTGTATACTTTTATCGAAGTGCCAAATGCGAAGACGCGTACTTTTAAATAAGAGAAAGAGTTTTCTAAAATAATTTAAATATTGTTATATTTATTTATTTAAGAAAATTAAGAACATTAAGTGTGGTTAAGTAATCAAAGTAATTTTGCGTTTACATTAAAGACCTGTCAAGCAATGACAGAGATTAATTTTCATTGTGGAATTTACGAGGATAGCGTGTACTGCTCCTTTCCGTAAACTTGTTCCTTTGAAAAATCCATCTAAATAAATGAAAACTCATTAGGAAAAAAAATATATGTCAATAGGTATTTGTTTACTGTAATGGTATCGTAGTTAAGGTTAACAAAATACGGGCAAAAAAAATTAACATATCGATAGGTATATACATACATACTGTCAATATTATGCAAATATGTCTTATCTCCTTTTCATTAAATAATATTTTACAGGTTTGTTTTCGATTTTTAGTAAAATAAACGTAGTAAATCTACGCCTAATATTTGTTGTAATAATTAAAATACTACTTTACTAATCCTCGCTTAGTTTTTACTTTAATAGAGAGTAACAATATAATCCCATACACTTATTGCTATCTATAGTAATTATCGGGTATAGCTATCTATTAAAGGAAGATTTTTTACGAAAAAATCTGTAGTTGTATTCAACATCGATAATATATTAATAACTTTTTTATAACGTCTAGATATAATATCAAATAAATAATTTAAGAAACATTTTCGTTATGTCCCTTTCTTTAAATAACTCTACACAGTTTACTCAATGCCATCTTATAGTAATTATTTTTCTTTCGTAATGAATGCAATTATGCAATATTTCTAACACGCTAAACACGTAAGTTAGTTTTATATCACTTCGTTATATTTTTATCGAATTATTTTAATAAGTAAGAATTTAGTATTATTTTTAATGTCTATTATCTAGTTTTTATTTTTTTATTTAATTGTAGTTATTAAAATATCGTTTAAAATATAAATAAAACTTAGGTATATTTTTTTTAATAAAAAAATCTGCATGAAGTATGCTGCCATTTAACCTGAACATATTAAAATTATTGTCAGAATAATCTTTTACTGTGTTAATTTTTGCGCACCTCTACATTTTTCATGCTAAATGTTGGCTAATGTCATGTTCTGATAACACACACTCGCACATTATTATAATCCAACAAAGGTACCGTCTTGCAAAATAAAAACTTTAGTTTCTTACACCAATACTAAATAATGTGAAAAGTTTTGATTTGTAAGTTTCATTTCCAGTATCTCAACTAATGCACTAGAGTCTAGTGCATTCTCAGTCTAGTGACTAGACTGTTCTAGATAGTTTAAAGTAGTGAACGTAAGTTTGAATTTGCTACGATAAATCACTGCTCACCTACTATTAGTACTATATTTGTAAGTATTAAGTATTGATAAACTTTAAATGAGTTTTTTTAAATACATTTAATACTTACAACTGTAGGCGCCCAGGGCCTGTATGATAGGGTCGTAAAGAATACAAGAAAAATAAAGAATAAATACAAGAAGCTCATATTAATTATCATTTTTTTTCATTTGTACCAATTCGTTTACAAAAGCGTCTATAATATAATCATATAATAATAAATCAAGCAATTAATAGACATTTCACGAGGCTTTTGAGGGGCCACCCCTCACAGCCTGCAATCCTGGACCTTTTCCTTCTAATTAATTATTGGAGTGCAGGTACTTATTTCAAGTTTTATAGGATGATAATTCTCTCCCGTGACCATGATTGCTGTAAATCGAAACGTCGGGAACCAAAAAAATCAAAATAAATCCGCGAAAAAATCCGAAAAGATAGTTTTATTTAAAATAATTGTACCTGTCAAAATTTAGAACTCAATAGGTACAACTTTTTGTATAATTATATAATTCCGCCATATTTCTATCAAGAGGCCATTGACCGACGAATTTTTAGCGCAATAATGATGGAATTATAGTATCATCATTGTCAGAATGATGGAACATATAAAGTAACAGATCTGGCGGATGGCATTTAGCATACATCGTAAATAATTTAAAATCAAATGTCAGAATCATTTCAAGAGGTTTATGAGATCCAGATAAATAATACCTTAGCTCTTCGTAATTTAGTGTAAAGCGATTGTCTTTTTTATTAATTATGTATTCATTTCCTACTAAAAATATAAAGGCGTGTTCCAAAATGGAAAATTAAATGAAAACTTATAATATTCAGTTATAATAATACATATTTCTTTATATTGACTTACCCACATGATTAATATGTTAATGATAATGTATATTTTTTTTATTTTACGTATGTATTCTTTTAAATTGCCGCCAAAACCCTATCTATTTTCGTGTTTCATTTTGTTTTTTAGAAATTATGCTTTTATAATAATGCATACTTGTTTTATCATATCCAAGATTATTTCATATTTTGTTTATAATGTTATTATTCGTGTGTTGTAATTCTCTGCTGTAACTAATTCATTCTCTAAAGATTCTTCGTCACACTCATTTGAAAGTAATAAATCTTAATCAGTTCGTCCAATTTTTTTAATTTAGTATACAATTCACTGACCTTCCTCGAGTACCTGGTCACTGATATCACAATATCATTTCAAATTCATTGCATGTTTTAGTAATCATTCTTCTTATAATTGTCTTTTCTTTACTAAATTTCTCCATTTTAGAAATGTTTATTTTTCCACGGTCGCCACTTGTTCAAAATGAGAAATTAAATAAATACTTATTATAATAATATATATTTATTTATATTGACGTACTCAATCAAAGAGGTAAAGTATTAAGTTTATAAGTTTGTATGTAAGTAGATAATATTTAAAATGCGATTCTGAAAATTGTTACTGACAAAAAGCTGTACATAAGTTTTTTTTGTAGCGATAAAAATGTGTTTAGAGTCAGAAATCAAAATAACTTTAATTATAGCGACTATAGGGATTGTAGGGAGTCGCTAATTGAAAATATAAACGCAACCCGAGCCGTATGCAATATATAATGTTAAATTATAATACTCTACTACTTAGTAACTTATTCCGTACTGTTTTATAATGATGCACTTCTTAATATATATGTAAGTTAAAATTATTTAACATCAGTAGGTACAAACTTAAACGTATTAAATTCTTAATTATGATAAGGAAATATCGTCATTCATTTATAATGAGGTAAAGCTTTTTTAGGAAATAGTCAAGGCAATTGTCGTTAAATATTTTACGTATATAAAATAAGGAAATGGTTTGTCGTATGTAGACTTGTTCGTGTCAAGTGTGTGCGCTTTCCAATTGAGATTGTGTCATTCTGTAAATATAAGAATTAGAAAAATAATACCTAGCTTTCAAAGCTATTTTTTAAATAAAGAAATTCATACTAATGTTATAAATATGAAAGTAACTCTATGTCTGTCGGTCTGTTATGTTTTCACGCCTAAAACGCTTAATCAATTTTGATGAATTTTGGTACAGAGATAGATGGGACCTTGAAGAAAGACATAGGCCTCTTTTGTCGCGGGAATACACTTGAAGGGGGTGAAATAGGGGTTGAAATTTTGTATGAGGAACAAACTACCTAAAGTACAGTCATAAGTCACTCTTTTTATCTATTTAAAACGTGCCTAGGAACGCACACGCGCAAAGCGAGAATAATTCGTTGGTTATAATATAAACAGACTTAAAATTGAACTAAAAATTATTAAAGAAAATTTGAAACGTAACGACTCTTTTTGCGGGTAACCATGTGAAAAATGTGATAAGTAGAAGGACGCTAATGATACGCCTTTAATCTATACCTACATGTAATAAAACTGTAGAGGTCGAACTTCTGTACATAGAAAAAAATGCTAAAAACCGAGTCACGGGGATGTAAGAAGAGAAATAAAATAAATCCAGATTTTTTTTCAATTTTTTTTCTTTCTCTGTCTGTTTGTACGGGCTAATCTCCGAAACTGTTGGACCGATTTAAATGAAATTTTGTATGGTGGTACCTTATATCCTCGGTCAACATCTTAGATACTCTTCATTCCGGAAAATAAAAGAGTTCCCGTGGGATAGTTAAAAAATTATAGTAACTTATACAGCTTAGTACACAAAAATTACTGATTTGATTTTAATGAAACTTTACAATAATGTAGTTCATACATCAGAAAACAAATAGGCTACTTTTTATCCTGGAAAAATTGATTATTTGTTTTTGTTTTTCTAGTTTTAAATATGCTACAATTGCCGAAAAAACTAAATAAACATCTTTAACTGACATAAACTTAATATATTTTATTCAATTAAACTTTACCAAAATAGTCAATTAAACATGAAATATCAGAGTTCACAAAATATCACAATTCACAGTTAAACTGGATCCATCGGGTAAAACTCAAACAATTTGTTTATTAATAAATAAATAAGCTAAAGATATTCCTCGGCGGTAATAATATAATTAACTTAGTTTTGCTTTGGTTTTGACGACACAAATAATTAATCGCTCAATAAGGAGACAAACTGTGCACAGGGCACATTTATCACTTCAGCACGGTTATCCTATTACATATTTTATATAGACATAATATGTAGGGTAGGTACTTAATGATGTGTACTACTCTCGAGTCAACTTAGACATTTCCCATTCCTATGCCTAGGAGGACAAGAAAAGAAAGCGCGCTACTAGATAAGTATTAAACGTAAACAAGTATACTAATAGGATACACATACATACATATATACCTGTATGTATAACTCATATAATACTGGAAACATTAAGTTAAAGTGATGTAAAATATTAAACGTAAATTATAATCATGAAACTCTAAGACAATACTATCTTATTGAATATTCATAGCAAGTTAATTACTGAAATTAAACATCGCTTTTAGCTAAAGCCAAGCAACCTTATATTTAGTTTAACAAATAAAATATATAACATAGCTACAATTAAAATGAACTTACCAAATAATTTAATGTGAATTTTCATTATTATTGATTATCGCACTGGCTGTAAACACTGAAACGTCACGCACTGTTCAAAGAACACGAAACCGATAGGCCGCAGCGAGTTGCGCGCGCGCTTGTCCTTATGCGACTGCGATTCGCGATGCCAAAAGCCTTACCGCTCGAGCTCGTGTGCCACTCAACCGTACCATCGCCAGAGAACATTGCAACTTAAAATAATACTCATAAACGATAACATCATACTTTATTCATGTTCTCACACGCCTACTAACTCTATGTTACTGTGCCTTCAGTTTTTATTGAATCAGGTGATGCTATAAAATAAATAATTCCACAGCAGGCTAAACCTGCCTGAGCAATAAAAAAACCAACAAATAGCAATGAATTGCTATTCTTAGTACTATAGTCTCTAATGTCGCATTGATAATTTTTCTTTTATTTGTCATTGCAAGGTCTATCGTATCGCCCAACTTTGACTACATAGCAGGTAAAGTATCCCATTTGCATCCTGCAGTCATAAAAGTATATAGTCATTAATCATAGTATAATAGTTTTTCATAGATTGTAATCTCTGTAGTGTAATTATAATAATCTAGTAAAGATTTTAAAGTATTATATTATCTATACTAATATTACAAAGCTGAAGAGTTTGTTTGTTTGTTTGTTTGTTTGTTTGTTTGTTTGATTGAACGCGCTAATCTCAGGAACTACTGATCGGATATGAAAAATTCTTTTTCCATTTGATATCCCGTTAACTGAGGAAGGCTATAGGCTATATATTATCCCGGAAAAGCGTACAGATCCCGTGGGATAGATTTGTTTTGGCAAGGGACGAACCCGAAGCGAAGCGAGGGTGAGTCGCTAGTATCTTATATGTACTTTTGTAAAAATAACTACATTGTTCGTTTATGTTCCTTCTTTGAAATCACACAATGGGTCTTTAGAGACCTAAATACTGGGCTGTAACTTACACTAGTCTTTAAGTACCTATTAACGTTCGTCGTGGAACTCGATTAGGTACCGCTATTATGGCATAGTAATTATTTGAGAATTACATTATTTATCCTATGTAGGTACTCGTACGTACCTAACGAGTACCTACGAGTATATGTGATATATGGACGCTTAGATTATTGTCTTGTAACTTTTTGTGAAATTAAATACTACGGAAAACACTTGAATATTGAATTACTGGAAAAAAATAGCCTTAGATGTCACTTTTTGGCCCATACGTATGTGCTCGTATATATAACATATGTACATCTCTCTGTAAGAATAATCATCGACTCATTTTTTGCGTGAAAGAAGGATCACCCAAAAAATACACTCTCTTTTCTCATAATATTAGTAAGAACAATATAAGTTTGTGAAAACATATTACTATCAAATTTTCTAATTTCTAAAATTTTACCTACTACAACTAGAGTAGTTTTACGAGTACAATCTTTTATCGTTAATCTCATGCGACGCATATATATCTAAAGAAATTATGAGTATTATCCTAAAATATTATCCGTAAATTCCATTAAAACTCTGCTTATACTAATCACTTCTAGAATAATTGAGGTATCCATAATTTTAATGAAAATATTTATTTTTTATCAACCGACTTCCAAAAAGGACGAGTTTCTCAATTCGAATATGTTTTTTTATGTGTGTTCGCGGATTTTTTCGTCGTTTATGAAATGATTTTGATGATTCTTTTTTTGTTGGAAAGGAGATATCTCAAGGGTAGTACCATGATAAGGAAACCAGGATCTGATGATGGCATCCCAGAGAGATAGAGGGGAACCTTCGAAAATCGTAGTAGTGACTAGTGCGTTTGTTAATTTTTTCATTAAGTGTTTTAAAGCACTACTATTTAATGAAGGTCTGTCGATCCGATGATGGATCCGAAAGACAGTCGAGGGAACTCCTCAACGATTTACAGCAATTACCTGGTCTTTGGGCTTGATTAATTTGTTTTGATGAGAACTTTACACCTAGATGGGTTGTGACTGTCATTAGGGGTCTGAATAAATGGCTTCATCGAATATGTTTTAAAAAAATTTACCGGTGGTAGGACTCTGACAAGCCTGAGGAGTCCGACTGGATGGGTACCACCCCCTTATCTATTTCTGCCGCCAAGCAACAATGATTGCATTGTTGTGTTCCGGTTTGAAGGATAAGGTAGCCAGCGCAATTACAGGCAAGAGGCATATCATCTTAGTCCTCACAGTGACAACGCACCTGCGGCTCTGTATTTTTGTTACCTAAAACCTAAGTGCATGAACTGTAGGTGTTATGGGCGACAGGTACTGCTTTCTATCAGGTGGTCTGTCTGCTCGTTTGTCACTGAATCTTATAAAAAAAAAAATCTTTCTTCAACCGACTTCCAGGCACTGAAAAATAAGTTTTTTACTTTTCAGTGCCTGGAAGCCGTTTTTTTTTTTTAATTTATAATATGTATGTATTTAAAGTTATTTATGTGTAGTGTATCAACTATCTGGTATTCATAACACATTAAGTCTCGTAGGCTATAGCTTACCATGGAATTAAAATTAGATGGTGCTGTGTGTTAATGTCCCAACATATTTATTTATTTATATTTGTCGTATTATTATAAAAGTAAACAGAATGCATTTTGAAATTTATCTTATATATATGGATCTGTAGTAATTACTTAACTATATACATACATTATTAATTAGAATTAAAAAAAACATACAAATATATTAAAACGTAGTGGTTAGAACGTAGTAGTCTCTTTGATATATTTTGACTTCCACATCTTAAATTTTAATAGTACATGTAAATATTATCGAGTAATATAACAGTACCTATGTATATATAACTGACAACTGTACCTACCTAACACTGATGTTTTAAGTGGATTAAAAAAAATTCAGATCCCTTTAACTAAAATCACATTCAGGTTTTGGTCCATTATTTTGGTTTTATTTATCTTATTTTAAGACCCTGTCTTGTTGAATAGTACTTACCTGTCAAGGTTTGGAATTAATGTTAAATAATATACAATCGCAGATTATTTAGCAAATCATTAAGAAGTAAACTCATAATTGTAAAGGTACATTTGCCTCGTATAAAAACTGATACCTACGTTTTATTTTAGTCTTACTAACAAAAACTTGTAATTATATGGTCCTTTGTTCAAACCATATAATGTTATGTGTTTTACAACTTAAATCACATTTTTTTACCTAGCTTTCTGGCAAATAGTTATCATTATTGTAAATCAACACTCAACATGAAGTACTATAGGGCCCACTTTTTTCTAAGAGACGTTCGTTAATTACTTTATTATCTGGGAATTTTAAAACATTATCCAGTTTAGTCATATAAAGAATGGCGAATATGATTTCTTATAATAGTTTTGTGTTAAATATTATATCATAAAACGCATTATTTTAATATTTCTGGAAATCTGGAAATAGGGCAGCTCTTGACTGACTTAGCGTAGCACACCTGTTTTAACGACTGAGGTACTAAGTCCTAAAAAAGAAACAGCTTTATTATTAGTGCATTCACCGCTATTAGTTTTTACCCAACTGCGGCGAGACCCAAAGAAGGATTATGTGTTTCAAATAAAACTATCTTTTCGGATTTTCTCGCGGATTTATTTTGATTTTTGGTTCTGGAAGTTTCGAATGCTCTACAGTTTACAGCAATTATGGTCACGGGAGAGACTAAGGTTTTAGAGATCTTAAAATCATTATATTACCTATTGTTACCGACAGCCTACCCACAAAATAAAATGAATTCAAAAAAATTAAAAATGGCACCAAAGTACCTTACAATATTTGTTAATTTTAATTTTAAATATTATTATAACTTTATTATTTATAAACATAAAATATTAATTATTTAAGCCACATTATTGTTTTATGTGTAATTTAAAAATTAAAATGTAAAAATTGAGAATAATAATTTTACATAACAGACAGACGTAGTAAGTTCTTACTGTGCGGATCAAAATAACAGTAAGTATTTCAAATAAATATTTTTCATTTGTAAATGTCTGTAGTATTAGTGTTGCTCAATCTTCTGATTTTTTAAATAATAGCAAACATATTTTAAATTATTATTATTAATTAATTTTAACTTTTTAAATTACACTTAGAACAATAATGTGGCTTGTGGTTACAAAAATATATACTACTTATATGTTTAAATATATTTAAATTTATAATATAGGATAAAAAATTGTTAAATAAAACTGAAAATATCTAAATGTCCAAAACTAGAAATCTGCAAATAAAAATTAAGATAAAAATAAAAAAAAAATACCCGACTGCGTAGAAAGCGAACTTAAAAAGATGAGAAGAAGTTCACGAAGGAGCATATTCAATCGGAGACATAATATTGTATATGAGGGGGCAAGACTCGCAGCTAGTATAAAAAATGTAAGTATGTCTTATGGTCTCTCCTACTGTATAACACTACGTTCCTTCGTCAACTTGTTTTCACCTTTTTTGTTCGCTTTTTAAGCAGTCAGGTTTACTTCTTAAATTAATTTTTTTACACTTCATTATGGAGCACCTTTGCATCTTAGTAGAGATATATTGTTAAAAAGCGGTATAGGACTATTCATCAATTAAATTAAAAAAAATATATATACATCATAAAAATTGTAGTGCATGGTAAGTATTAAAAATATAAAAAAAAAAACACTATTTTGATGACTCAAGATATGTCTTGAGATTTAGCCAGCTTTAGCCATATAAATTTCTGAGGACGACACTACAGAACCTTAAGTATTCCCGTGGGCCTTGGCAATGAACGATTGTCCTGTAGTAAGGTATCCGAAATGTTGACCAAGTTAAAACTTTTCACAAAATTTTGTTAAAATTCGTTCAGTACTTTTTGCGTGATAAGTAAACAGATATACAGGCAAAATTTCAATTAGTATTGTTTTGGAGCCAAATTTCTGTTCACAATACGTAACAGTCAATACTTTAAAAAAAATCATGTTAAGATTTCACTTTATTAACCCCGACGCAAAAATAGCAGAGTTATTATTATCTGTGTCTATGTATGTGTCTAAGGCATCGTAGCACCCAAACGGAGGAACCGATTCGCCTCTAGAAAAACAAAAACCAATCTATCCCACGGGAAAAGTACATTTTTCCGAGATAAAAAGTAGCCTATGTGCTATTCCACACTATAATCTATCTCTGTACCAAATTTCATCCTGATCCGTTCAGCCGTTCTGGCGATATCGAGTAACAAACATCCATTCATCTAAACTTTACTTTATAGTAACTTCACGTTTATAGTAATTGTAAGATGACTAAAAAAAAATCTTTTTTTTCTATGGTGCAAAGTAGTTTAAATTATTGAGTAGGTACCTACCGAATCAAGATGTTTACAGAGAGTTTTTTTCTCATTGAAGTAACGAAATGAAAAGATTAAAATATGTTTAAAACATTTTATTAAAACTATTTCATCTATTTACAAATAATTAAATTACGATTATAGCTCTAGTCTATATAATCACAAACAGAAAGAACAAAATACACTTATAGGCGAGAGATCAGGTGGGCGTTAAAATGCAAATAACTATAAAATGAAATTAAGTACCGAAAATTTATAAAATTAAGCTTAATTTCTAAATTATTATAAATTAACGAATTAGAGATTATTAGGTATCAAAATCAAAGGAAAAGCTATTTAAATTATCCTTAGACTTTTTGACAAGTCCTGGTACAATAACAATTTTATAATGCTTACAACATACCTACTATTTAACAATCACACAATTTTAGAAGCTAAACATGAAAAATACATGTGAATTTTGAACACACAAAATAAAGCACGTAACTTTAAATAATTGGGCAATGTTTTAAACGGTAATCGTACCTACTTACTTGCACTTTGTAATACTTACGTCAAGTTATACAGGCAAGGATATTAAAGTAAGCATGGATCATAAAATCAAAATTATAAGGAATACTCTCATTAAGGTCCAAAAGCAAATGCGCGCAAACTGTTTACTTTATGTATCTTATATGTATTTTTAGAATGCGATTTATTTTATTTTTACTTAGTTTTGAATAACAAATATATTAAAAACTAGCGACTTACTCACGCTTCGCTCGGGTTCGTCCCTAGGTACGATTTATTTTATTTGAGCGGAACCCTAATTATTTTTCAAAAATTAAAGTAGCTTAATTTCTCCTTATAACATCAGCTATATACCAGTGAAAATTCCGACAATATCAGTCCAACCATTTCGAAGATTAACCGAAACAGACAGACAAGGTCAAAATTTAAAAAAATAATGTTTTTTCGTATAAATACCGTAAATAATTTCATATCCATTTAATAAAAAAAATACTTTAACATTACAGACACTTCAATTTTATTTATCTGTATAGATCATGTCATAAGAATATCGAGACATGTCAAACACATGATTTATTTACGATCCATCCATACAAATCTGAAATTATGTGCTTTTTGTCCGTCTTTACGCACGTACGCATTGCCGTCAGTCCTCGCAAGGCAATGCCTAGAAATCTCTAAACTACAACAAAGAATAATAACACGTCGCAACTTACTTAGCTTAAATTTGGAAAACCTTTTTTGTCTTGTAAAAGGCCTATGTTTATGTAAATTAAAGCTAAGGCCAAATAATTAGGAGATAACATTTTATTTATGATCAACAATTAGTAAAAAATGCCTTTTACGGTTAAAAAACAGATATGCGCCCGTCTTATCTATAGGTACGTCTTTTTGTTTTGGCGAAATTATCAATGCCGTCCAAGACTTCAATAATAACAATCATTGCATATTATATAAATACTTTATTTAACGAAGATTAAACTTTTCGCTGTTTTAGCGCCGACTAGACGTGCATATTCTTGAATTTCTTCAAATTCTTCATTTTTCTTACCTACTTTCCGTCTGTATAACTTATATCTCATTACTTCTCCTTTATACAACACTGGTATATAGTTAACATCGCTCTCAGTTGGAAAGTTTTCATCAATACTATCTAAATCCGGGTCTAATCGAGAATTTGGAACGAGTTCCAACTTTGGAATACAATCCTTGATTGGAAACCACTTGTATGTTTCGGGGCAGAGCAGGTCCGATGGAAAATAATTTCCTTTATACCTCATTTTTTGGCAAGAATGAATGTAAAATCCCATATAATAATATTTAAGGTCCGGGCATAAACTGTGCAAATGCCTCGAAAACTCTATCTCTCTGAAACAAACATAATTTAAAAAAAAATGTGAAGAGAGGTGATAAATAAATAATTATATCTGTATTTTAATCGATAATGTTGTAAGAACCTCAGAAATACGTATCCAAAATAAAAATATGATTAAAAATCATTATTATAAGAAACAGCTAAAGACACACGGTCATTCCATGTCAAATCGACCAGTGGTTGGAATCGACCCCTTTTGATTTGGATAAATTTTGGTCAGAATATTTCATTTATCATATCATAACTTTCAAAAATTTAATTTTTTTTTTTTGAAAGTTATGCAAAATTCAAAATTTTACGATTTTACCAGTTTTTTAATCTTATTTTTTAAAAATCTCAAAAACTATTATAATTACAGAAATGAACCACACTTTTTTTAAAGAGGATACTTGGAATTGTAACAAGAAAAATATTTTGGATTTTTTCCTAAAAAATGGTTAATTTCAAATTTGTATAAGAATACCCCTAACCAATCTCAAAAGGTCCTAAAATTTTCAAGGTGAGGTTTTTTATCTTTCAAAAGATATATATTTTTTTTAATTTTGAAAAAAAGAATTCTTTGATACATACTGAACGAAATAACGATAAATACACTTCTATTTTTTCTATATTAAACACAAAAATTACATTTAAGACATAAGAAGATAGAAATAAAAGTATAATTAATATTACGTTCTGGTAGTTCTGACCAAAATTCATCCAAATCAAAAGGAGTCGATTCCAACCAGCGGTCGATTTGACATGGAATGATTACACACAACACACAACAGAAAAGAGTAAGAATTAAGATTCTCGAGCCGCCAAGACTATGTCATCTCAACAAAGTTAAAATTCTTATAATATGCATTTAAGAACGTATGCGTATTTTCTAAATTGAAATTTACGAGTTACGGATAGTAAACACTAAACCGTACCAACTAATCTACTTACTTTAAAATAGAATAGCTAGTTTTTATACATGATTTACAGAATATTATCTATACTAATAATAATATAAACAGAAAAGATTTGTTTGCCTGTCTATCTGTCTGTATATAGACTAGCGACTCACCCTCGCTCCGATCGGGTTCGTTACTAGTTACGTTTTAACGGTTAGTCTAGATTTTTCAGGAATGAGATATTTTCCTGCAGTAAAAAGTATCCTATATGTTGACCCGGATAACCAACTATCATCATACCAAATTTCATCAAAATCTGTCCAGTGACTATTTCAATAAGATTTAAAAAAAAATATTTAATGTACAGATTCAACTCGGTTAGAATTTTTATTATATGTATAGATAGCGACCCACCTCCGGATCGCTCGGGTTCATCCCCGATTATAAACATTATTTTCACAACATATTTACATAAAAACATGGTTTACCTCTTTATATATTAATATAGATAATAAAAAAATGATAACAAAGCAAAACTTGAGTGGTGACACGTCTACCGAGTCGCTAATTTATTTTAAATAATATTATTACCAGAGCTTTTCTGTATTCCGTGGAACTTACCTTCTATTCAGATGCTATTCAAGTCCTATACTACGCTTTTACTTGTTTTTAATTGACTTAATTAAAAAATATTTTGTAAAAAAGTTGATAATTTTAAGCTTTATAATTTTTGTAAAAACTAAATACTAAATCAAATCAAAATATATTTTATTCAAATAGACTTTTACAAGCACTTTGAATCGTCAATTTTACATTTGAATTTAAATTAAATGTCAATGTAGTCAGTCCGTGAGGAATCTACCACCGGCTCGGGAGGCAGTTCTGCTGAGAAGAGTCGGTGAGAAACTCAACAGTTGCTATTTTACAATAATAAATGTTTGCAATACTATAAAACAATATTTATCTACTTATCCTGCGTGAGTAAAGTACTTATTAATTCCACACATTGACACCTACGAAGTATTCTGTGACAGTATAATAAGCTTTATTCACTAATAAGTAATATATTTTTAATTTTAGACTTAAATTGTTTAAATGGAAAGCCTAAAATCGATTTTGGAATTCTATTATACATGTGTACACCTTGCCCCATAAACGATCTATTTACTTTTTGAAGGCGAAAGCTAGGCGTTACAAGTTTATCCTTATTTATAGAATTTATTTTGTGTCTGCCACTGTGTCTTAATAGCAATTATTGTTTTGTCGGACAAGCATAATATTACAATATATAATGCGATGCAACCGTAAGTACACCAATTTTCTTAAAAAAATCTGTAGGGTATCCCGAGCTTTAATGTTATAGATTGCCCGCAAAGCCCTTTTTTGGAGAACAAATGTAGATTTTATATCCGCTGCATTATCCCAACGACGTAAATTCTTAGATATATATATATACATATATTTTTTGGCTAACATATTTTATTGGATATTTGAAATTACAAAAAAGATTACCTCAGAGCACCATATGTTCCTAAAGTTAGATTTCTATATTCTGGATCATAGAAGAAGTACACAGATGAAACACACTTAGGTAAGATGTCTAAAACTCCAACTGCTATAATTTTGCCTTCAAGCCAATATTGTTGATGAAATGAACCATAACCACAAGGAGGACCCACTTCAGAATATTCTTCCTAAAAATATTACATATAATTAAACAAGTAACTCAGTGAAATTTCTGTAATTTTATGGATCATATTATTGATAAATCAACCATGAAATAATAAGTTTGTAGTTGTATTCATAGTTGGGTCTGTTTATATTTTATAAGTTTATCACTACAACATAATAAAATAAAACCTTACAAAATTTACCATTTATGATTAACACCATATATTATCTGTTTAAACACACAATTATAGTAAAAAAAGATCAATAAACAGATTTACTGTCCAATTTTTTAATATAATGAGATAGCCTCTTTACTACTATAGTATTGTGTCACCTGTTATATTACATACATATATTATTAACATTCATCTTGTATAATAACCTCCACCAATACAATATTTCCATTATAAAAGAGTAACAAGTCATTCTCATATTAAAATTTTACTTAAATATTGCTGAAATAAAAATCCTACAACACTATTGTTCTAATACTATACAATGAAAATATATAGTCAATAAGATATATTATTTTTAAGACACACAATAATAAAGAAATTATAAAACTTACTAGTAATGGGCTATGGACTAAGAAGTCATGAAACTTGGGCTCAGTGCACTTCTCTGGTCTATCTCCATGAACTGTCATTTGATATTTCACATAAACTTGATGACTTTCCTTAGATGAAGCCAACCATTCTGGACTAGGGGGTGCAGTTCTCACTAGTTTTACCTAGAAATATATATTTCATTATATTAAAAAAAAAGTGTAGTGAATTTTTGAAACCTCATGTTTAATCATCATATCAATACCTCAAGTTTTCTTTTGGCTTCAGCGGGCAATTCATTTATAAAATCTTCAATGCTTTTTTCCTTACTTTTATTACTATTCTCTATAGAAGTAGTATCAATACCCTTCTTTTTTAATTTTTCTAACATCCTCTCCTTTCTTAATTGTTTTGCTTTTTTGCAAGGTGCTTTAGCTGGGTCTGGACCTACAACTAAATAAACCAAAAGATTGATATTAAGAAACATTTAATAAATCAACAAATGAAATTGTTCATTTATATGCAAACCTTTTTTAGATTTAGTATTTTTATAATTTTCCTCATCAACTTCCAGCGGTGGTTTTTCTAAAACAAATAGGTAGATATGAATTAGTATAATCTTAGGTAAAGCTTAAAATCAATTATATCAACAAATTACCATTTTCTCCTACAGTCCCGCTTGTACTAGGTTCATTAACTATTTCCTTGTCCTTTTTAATGTCTGAAAATCATAAACATTAATACTACAATGCTTTTTTCTAATTATCTTTAAATATTGAAATAAACATATTTTTCTTTAAGGTGTAAGAATAAAATAAAACATTCACCATGACATTTTTCATTCCTTGGATCTCCCTCTTCTTCTATAAATGGTATATCCATGTTAATATTCTGATGATGTCTAGTCGTTTCTATAAATTGTTCTCTAGCCTCTATATCATCAACTGTCATATCTTCACAACTCTTTGACTTTAACTTTTCACCAGAACTCACTTCATCTTGGCCCATCAAAAATTTGTTAACTCGTTTAAACACTTTTTTCTGAGATTTTGAAGGTTTGAAATCTAAAGCTCTACATCTGTGTATAAAAAATTCAACTTTCTATACTTTGTTTCTTATCACGTACACCAAAGTGAATCCAAAATTATACAAACCGAATGGTGTACATAGGACAACAGATGACATCAAGAGATGGTTTATAACAATATTTTCCCGAACGCCTCCATCCTCTGTCTATTAAATCTTGATAGTCACTTACTGTCATGGTGTGTGCCCACAATCCTATTTTTACATTATTATTTTATATATATATAAATAAGAAAATAAATTTTTGAACTACGAATAATAAAATTATTAAAACTTACCATGACTATAATTAGAATCCGGCTTTTTGCAATAACCACATTTATAACGTTCATTTTCAGCATAATACTCAATTATACTACGTTTCATCATTTTAAATTTTATATAAGTTCCAAAAATAATCTGATAACCCAGAATTATTTCTTCCAATAATCATTCAAGACCAAGAAACAAATGTCATTGTCATAATCAAAACCATTTCACTGACATTGATATTCAATGTCATCCATGATCCAAACAGATATAGCCAAATATAAAAATTACCAAAATAGGATCTTAATAGGGAAGAATTTTGCCATTTTCTCCCACCAGACGTCGCGATCACTATGTTCTTCAATATATTGTAAAGCTCTATATCGTGGATGGATTTTTATTTCATTTTATTTAAAATTTAATTAAAATGACAAATTGTGCAGTGCGAAGCTGCAAAGAAAATGGATATTATTTGTTCCTAAAAGACAAAACTGAAGAAATTGTGGGCTAAAACAATACGATGACCAAAAACGGTAAAAAAAAAATGACAATCTTTATATTGGACTATGTGTACACCATTTTATAGAAAGAGATTTTAAAACTACTAAATTGTCTACAGGTGAATTTTTTTTTGTACATTTTTCTACAATTTTATTTCGAAAAAATAATATCGTTAATAATTTAACTACGATATTACCATAATAAACACGATATTACCTATGGTATTTTAAACATTATTTTTCATTTATTCAAATTGTTTCTATTTTTATTGTAAATAAAAAATAGGTGTTGAACATAATAATGTTTTTTTTTAATTCAACACAAATTAAAAGCGATTTATGCCTAATTTATAGATTTCAACAGGGATATCCTGTAACAACTTTTATGAAACTGTAGTTAAATTGGCAATACTATGTCAAATTGGTATACCCTAAAACTCGATCTTATCATTAAGATTAACGCCAGAGACAAGGAACAACAAGATAGACAGCTCAGTTCATACAAACGTTTGTGCCTAGTAATTTGACTATATAAACGTATTATATATAGAGAAAAATCGATATCTACGTATACCTTAGATTAACGCAGCGTCAAAGCAAGTGGCGGTTGGACGTACTATGGAGATCGCGGAGATTTGTGACATTAAATAAAGTATGTAATTGGTAGGTATATTGTAAAAGTATTTACATCTATACAGTCTTACGGTGTAGGAAAACATTGTGAGGAAAGTCTGAGAGAACCTAGTAACTTTTCGAAAGACGTGAAGTCCGCCAACCCGCACTTCGCCAGCGTGGTGGTCAGTGGATTATGATCTAATTGATACCCCCTCGTATTGATAGGAGGTTCGTGCCCAGGCAGTGGGACGTTATTAAAAAGGCCTCAATACAATATACATACATTTGTATGTATTTACATTTATAGTCGTGTATCTGTAGGTCTTAGCTATTCTAATTAATCTACCTAGTCAAGTTTTATTAGAATAGTTACAATCTACAATTCTTGACAATTTATAAGTTGCTCTTGAGTCTGGAGCAATCTAGATAGAGAATTAGTTACATATTTTGAAATCTGATCTTACAAATGTAGATTATGTAATTTTGTTCGGTTTAAAACCAAACTCACACTCTCCCCTACACACACATGCACATACATAAACTGCCGCGTGCGGATTATTAGATTAATATAATAATTTTTATTTGTCATCTATGATAATAATTATATTTGTATCCATTTTTGTTATTACGAATTAAATAAAAAAATAAAAATAAATACTTAAGTTTTTGTATAGTAAGTAATGTAGGTAGGTACTTTCTATTGATTTTCTATAAACTAATTAAAACGAAACATGACGTCAGGTGACCAAAAATTGCCCACAATGAATTGTAAAACAGTTATTTTTGTAGGCGAGTTTTCAAGTGTTTAAAATGATTTATTTAGGGTTTAAAACGGCAACATTTTATTTAAAACGTTTTAAAATCGGTTGTTTTACATCTATAGTCACTCCGCTCGGGTTCGTCCCTAGTTACGTTTTAACGTGTAGTATCAGAGATGAGATATTTTCCAACAGTAAAAAGTATCCTATATGTTGACCCGGACAACCAGCTATCATTATACCAAATTTCATCAAAATCTGTCCAGTAGTTTTCTCGTGATGCGTTCTCAGACAGACAGACAAAAATTCTAAAAACTACGTTCGACCTCTGTATCAATAATAATGACTTTCAATAAATATTTTTAAGATTTGACTTAGAATTTTATTATTTGTATAGTGTATAGATAAGTTACTCGAAGCCGCAGGCAAAAGGTACCTACATATAATATTTATACATATAATAAAATTGTAACTAAGCAAAATCTATATATAAAATGTTTTTTTTAAAAACAATAACAGTTATGTGTTGTGTACGGAATATAGACCCCAAAACGATAGTTGTTGAAATTTTTGTCTGTTCGCCTGTATAACTGTGTGCATTTTACCTAAAAAATACTAAATGGATTGTAACTGAATTTTGTGTAGTGATAACTTATAATTCAAAAATATAAAAATTTTGTGCGTAAAATCTCTCATTTTCATGGAAAAATATAGAAAAATTGTTTCAGTACAAGTCGCTTGTCTAGGCGTATACCTATATCTCCCTCCGTACATAATATAAAACAAAGTTACCCTCTGTCTGGTTCTACGTTTACTTCTTCTAAACGACGAAACAGATTTTGGTAGTTTTCACTAATAGAATAAGCAAGAAACGAGAAAGTTTTATGTAGAAATCCATACTAATATTATAAATGTAAAAGTGTTTTTGTTTGTTTGTCCTTTTTTCACATCGAAACGGAGTGTCTGTGGTTTCGGTGGCTTGGCGTAATTTTTTGTGTGGAGATATTGGAGGGCCGAAGAGTGATCCAGGCTAATTTTTACCGCGGGAGATTATGTCATTCCCACGGGAAAACACGTTATAATATAACCCAAAAAATATTTATGATCAGAAAGAATTATTTGAAACTTAGTATTAAAGCTCTTCAATAAAATTAAATAAATACGTGTTTTAGCATTTTTCGAAATTCATCCCATAAGGGGGTAAAATAGAGGATGAAAGTTTGTATGAAACCTATACCTTTTAAGAGTTCTTTTTTGTAGTTTTAGCTTGAGCGAAGCCGCGGGTTCTGCTCATCCTCCTAATATTATAAATGCGAAAGTTTGTGAGGATGTATGGATGTATAGATGTATGAATGTTTATAATTCTTTTACGCAAAAACTACTAAATGGATTTTAATGAAACTACGATAATATAGCTTATACATACAGTGAGCCGCTAGTTTACTAAACTAGCGGCTTTTGGCTGTCGGTGTGCGCGCGCATCGTAAAACTTTTACTCTCATAATTTTTCCCAAGCGAGTCAAAAGAAGTACTTATACCTATCTAACTTCAAAAATCCTTTTCGTATGCTTACATGGCTAACGCTGGCTAAATAGATTTATCAAACAATGTACTTACTAAAAAAATTTAGGTCTTAAGAAGGCCGACAGAAAAATTAAAGATAGTATAATGTTATCTCCTAAAGTATATTCACAATTATGAAAAAGCTAAATGGATTGCTAATTTTAATATTACCTATACGTAAACTTTTAATACCTAATAGGTGTACAAATAAAAAAACTAATTAGGTCAGTGATTCGATCGCTACATAGGTAGGTATTATGTATGTAGATCCATTCGTTTGGCGTTTATTTGTTTCTGAAGTAACATGTAGATACAAATGTATGCAATGTTGTGAAATAAAATATATTAATCAGGGATAGTATTTTACGTTGATGAAAGTCTAAAAGATTTAAACATCTTTTGCCTCTGAGGTAATGAAGTTCCATGCCTGCAAATAATAACAAAGCTTAGGTCCTTATAGGTAAAAATATAAAATTAAATATTTGTTACTGTGTCAAACATAACTTTTAACTCTTTACGCTTGCTTAATATGGTAAAATTAAACACTTATTTAACGCCTTATTTAACGTTTTACCGGTGGTAGGACTCTGTCAAGCCTGAGGAGTCCGACTGGATGGGTACCACCCCCTTATCTATTTCTGCCGCCAAGCAACAATGATTGCATTGTTGTGTTCCGGTATGAAGGATAAGGTAGCCAGCGCAATTACAGGCAAGAGGCATATCATCTTAGTCCTCACAGTGACAACGCGCCTATGGGTCTGCATTTTTGTTACTTAAAACCTAAGTGCATGAACCGTGGGTGTTATGGGCGACAGGTACTGCTTTCTATCAGGTGGTCTGTCTGCTCGTTTGTCACTGAATCGCATAAAAAAAAAAAAAAAAAAAAAAAAAACGTGCGAATTTCCGGGAAATTAATTGTTAAAATACATACGGGTGTGTATGCGCCTCTCAACACGTTATTTACATAATAGTTTTTTTAGATTTACGTGAATATTTGATATCTATAATTTATATGTTACAGTCAAAACTATTTTTTAGTCAAAAGAAGCGAGCGTGCCGCGGTAGCGGCCGGCGAATGCCATAATTTTAAGAGGTTTGACCGATATGCTAGTAAAAACTGCTATTGACCAAGACCTGCAGTCAAAACTACTTTGCACTGTTTTTATCAGTCAAAAGTAGTTTTGACCACAAAAGAGTTCTGACTGTAATATATATAGTAAAATTCTGAGTCGAATGTGTATGTACATTAAATATTATTTGGAAAATCTTATTAAAATAGTCATTATTATCGATACAGAGGCCGAACCTATAATTTTTAGAATTTTTGTCTATCTGTCTACCTATCTGGGAACGCATCACGAGAAAACCACTGGACAAATTTTGATGAAATTTGGTATGATAATAGCTGGTTATCCGGGTCAACATATAGGATACTTTTCACTGCGTCAAAATATATCATCTCTGAGTTTATAATAAAGATTAAAACTTAAAACGTAACTCGGGACGAACCCGAGCGGAGCGAGGATGAGTCGCTAGTGTTAAATAAAACCCGAGACTCTTATGATCATCATTGGCGTAAAGCATTCCAAACGTCAATAAGCAAAAATCAAAATAAATCCGCGAAAAAAACCGAAAAGATAATTGTAGAAAGATACTTTTACTTAATATTGACTATATAGGTACTTAGTAGTTAATTAGTCCTCCCGACCTATTTCGACCACGGCTATAATGCGTCTAATAGAAAGACGCAATAACTAAACTTAGGCCCGACCCAGGTCTCAAACCCAAGATACCCTTATGTGCAGCCGTGCATGCAAGCCACTACACCGCTGAGGTAGTCTAAGACTATACAACATAACTATTTATTTAAATAAAACTATCTTTTCGGATTTTTTCGCGGATTTATTTTGATTTTTGTTTCCCGACGTTTCGATTGCTTTACAGCAATCATGGTCACGGGAGAGACTAAGGTGTTAGATGTCTCAATGGCATTATACAGTTGTTACAGACAGCCTACCTACTATTTTACAAAAATGATTTTAAAAATTCAAAAATGGCATCAAAGTACCTTACAATATTGGTTGATTTTAATTCTAAACATTTTAAAGTTTAAGTTTTTAATAAGTATTATAATTAAATATAGCAATATTATTTACTTAATTTTTGCTAGTATAATAAATATTACAATTTTCTTTATTAATTACTAATCTTATTTAGTGTTGCTATTATTATATTATCTGTAACCATAAAGATTATTAAACATTTTTTAAAATATCAATTATTTATTTAAGCAATATAATTGTTTTACATGTAGTTTAAAAAGAAGTTTAATATTAATTTAGATTGTTATTATTTAAAGTTAAAATATTAAGCAACACTATTGTTAACTTTATAGATAAAAAATGTTAATTAGAATTACTACTATTATTGCGATCCACACAGTATGAACTAACTACATCTACTGGTCTGTTATATTTGTTTTTGTTGTTTGTTTTTATTATGTTTATTACAGGATCCCATGATGATGGTAGTACCCAGTATAATGCCATTGAGACATCTAACACCTTAGTCTCTCCCGTGACCATGATTGCTGTAAAGCAATCGAAACGTCGGGAAACAAAAATCAAAATAAATCCGCGAAAAAATCCGAAAAGATAGTTTTATTTAAATGTCAAATATTCGCGTAAATCTAAGAAAGTATTATAACTATTTATTTCAAACAATCTTACGACGCAGTATCTTCATCGACTTCAGCAATATTGGACATTATAGAGTTAGTAGGTTTTATCACCAAACGTTTTCTTTTTGGTCTAAAGAAAGCAATATTTTTAATTAGAATTATCATAAGTAAAATCTTAAAATACAATTTAATAATTACAAATAATTAATTATCATAACTATAAATATTATTACCGTTCTCTTATGCTATTCCATTCCTGTACATTAATGTCTCCCCAAATGAGAAACATTAGTCCACTTATCAACAAAATAGTACCATGAAAACTCCATACATATTGCCAAACGTAAGCGGAATTCTATAATTATAAATTTAGCTAATTTCGCTTTAACTTTTTGTTCTTCACAGTTATCAGTTACTAGCGACTCACCCTCGCTTCGCTTCGGGTTCGTCCCTAGACAAAAACAAATATATTCCACGAGAACCGTACATTTTTCCAGGATGATATATAGCCTATAGCCTTCCTCAGTTAACGGGCCATCTAATGCAAGAAGAATTTTTCAAATCGGATGAGTAGTTCCTGAGATTAGCGCGTTCAACCAAACTAACAAACAAACAAACTCTTCAGCTTTATAATATTAGTATAGATGTAAAATTAATCATAATCGTTAAGAGTACAGGCAGAGCCCAAGAAGTATACAGGAATAACGAAATATATTACCTATATGCAGGTGTGTAAAATTTGTGATGTAAATACTTAATTTGTGTTACATACTCGTATTTTGTTTGACATTCTGTATTATACCTATCTAATGATTACCTTAAATCTGTAAGTCGCTTGTCCAACACACAATGATATAATTATTCCTGGCAAGTTTCCAATTATTTTAATTACTGTATTTATAGCATTAACATAATTAGGCGATAATTCCTAAAAAAATCCTTCTTAAACTATATTATTTTTGATACGTTTCTACCTGCTTTGCTGGGGCTCTATAGTATTGAAAATGAAATAAATATTCTAAAAGTGCTACAGGATTTGTAACTATTAGATGTTAAAGTTCTTATAATTTCCTATTTATTAATTGTAGATTTGCGATTACATAATTTTAACAGGCATTGTGTATATTTATGTGTAATAAGTAATAACATTCCCAAATCATATCGATTGAAACTCACTTATATATGAGGTAGTAAATTAACAAAAACTTTCAGATTATTAGATTCAGTGAATTAAACCTAAACTTATTTGTTGAATGTTTGACATTTCTACAATTATTGTGTATATATAATACATACATATATGTATACTGTCTTACGTAACAAATATCTAAAGTGAGGTCCATTCCAGCTGCGGTAAGGGCAATAGCTGCGGTTAGCAGAACCGGGCCAGGGCTGAAAGGAACAAACCATCCACTCGAAACCAAAATTCCCGGTATCACATGAGCTGCATGAAATTATTTTTATACAAAAATCGGTAATATCTACCTTTAAACTCTTATATAGATATGAAAGTGAAGATTTATAGTAAAAAGTTAATGTAGTAGTTTGTGATTATAGGCTATTCATATTTTTTACACAGATACATAATTTGTTTTATTATTAAATTAACCATGTTAAATTGACTGTTTTATATTGCACAGAAAGTCACGGATTTGATTTCCGCACGAAATGAATATTTCTTACCCACATAGCACGTATCACCGATAACAATATACATCTACGTATAGAGAAAAATAAAAAAAATCGAGTAAATTATGTATCTGTTACTTAGTAGGTATTTCGTACTGAAAATAGAGTAAAATATTAGGCACAAGTTTCAAAAAAAACTCTAAAAAATAAAGTATAATAAATATGCACATATCATATTTATATATTACTAGCAAAACCCGCGGCTTCGCTCGCGCTAAAACTACAACAAAAAAACTTTACAAAGGTAGGTTTCATACAAATTTTCATCCCTTATTTTATATCCTTATGGGATGAATTTCAAAAAACGCTAAAACACGTATTTATTTAATTGTATCGAAGAGCATTAAATACCAAGTTTCAAGAAATTCTGATCATAAATATTTTTTTGGTTGTGTTATAACGTGTATTCCCGTGGGAATGAGATAATCTCCCGCGGTAAAAAGTATCCTATATGTTGACCCGGATATCCAGCTATCATCATACCAAATT
This sequence comes from Argynnis bischoffii washingtonia, assembly GCA_033884665.1. Lineage (NCBI taxonomy): Eukaryota > Metazoa > Arthropoda > Insecta > Lepidoptera > Nymphalidae > Argynnis > Argynnis bischoffii. The sequence continues at coordinate 7,060,619 of CM066624.1, read as the reverse complement.
TCATCAAAATCACAGTAGTTCTTCTGTGATGCGGTAACAGACAGACAGACAGACAGACAAAAATTCTAAAAACTATAGATTTGGCCTCTGCATCGATAATAATGTCTATTTCAATAAGATTTTCCAAAATATATTTAAGGTACAGATTCGACTTAGTTAGAATTTTATTATATGTATAAATAATATGCATCAATAGCCATCCTATTGATACATTTTGACTTGTTACTAACAGACGATTATAAAATATTTTCGTATATACTTTATCCTCTTAATCTTTTTATTATGTTTATACCAATGATACGTCTGTATTATTATTGTTCCAAATATTAATCTCAGAAAAAATGGTAAAGCCACAAGTGCTGAAGCCTGCAATCATAAAGTAAATAATTCTTATAAATGCAGATTACCAAGATTCCAAAGTTAAACAAAATTCAAAATTTAAAAACTTTGAATTTTAATACTATAATATTATTAATGTCAGTAGTTAGGCCACCCCGTCAGCTTGAAAGTTTTCCAATAGTTTTATACTCACTAGATTCCATATTTATGAAAGTAGCAGCCACTCAAAATTTTATGGCCATCTACTATAGTTTTTTTTATTTTAAAAAGAACGGAAAGTCGCGTTTGACGCCTTTAAACATTTAAATGCACATATTTTTTAGACCTGTAATTTTTTTTATAAAATTTACTTACTTCATAAACACTATAATTGAGTATTATCGTGTAATAAAGAGGCCCATGTATGCAGACAGCAATTATCATCCAAGCGTATCCAAAATTTAAAATGCAAATTGCCCAAAATGGTACAGATTTTAAAATAACTTTCCATGGAGCTTGAGAATTTGTGAACTAAAAAAATTAACTATCAAGTGTAATTTCCCATTTATTTACATAATAATATTTACATTAATATTAAATCTCTTTTTAAATGCACCTTAATATTGAAAACTGCTCCGATAGATGTAGTCAAATATGCCAATTCTTCTTTAGATATTAAAGTATTGCTCGAGGGGGTGTCTGTGATTACCAAAACCCAAGTTCCTGCCCATAACATTTGCGCGGCACCACAAATATAAAATCCAACTGACCATCCAAAATAATATTGAACGAATGCGCAGATAAGGAAAGTACAACAAGTTCCTGTAGTATTACCTAATGACAAATATTTAAAAATATATATTATTGCTATTGTACATTAAAAAATATACTTTTGTAGTTTCCCGTGAAAATGTTAGAATTAGCGTAATATGCAAAGTTTACCACAATAAGCCCACATAAAATGATGCCTTTCGGTAGGTGGCACCCAATGTCTTAGCACTTGGACCATACTTGGTAGCATAGCCCCCTAAAATAATTATATTTTTAAAGAAAACGAAATATTTTATGTGTGAAAATGTACTTTGATTTGCTTCTAAGGTTTTTCAATACAAACCGCACAAAATCCTATTAAAATGCGGACGATAAAAATCAACCAGAAGTTGAAATACACAGAGGCCGGTGTAAGACAATTTAATACACCGGAAACAAGGCCAGTTGTAGCAACAACCCGCATTGGTCCAAAACTGAAAACGTTACGTTCTTTCAATAATAATAAAAGGAATAAATTTTAATAAATATGAATTTTAATACATGTGAATATAAAGTAATAGATAGTTAGATTATTTAAAATACTTATTAAAACTATTTAAGTGAAATATGGACAAATAAACTCACGCATCTCCAATATTATGAAATATTGGAAAACATACACAGTATCCAATGTGGTAAGCAGCTAACAATAAAGCTACTCTCAATTCATTCCAATAAATTATGTCTAAAATGTTCTGAAACATTCATTATTGTCAATTTATATATCCGTAGATCTATTATCTCTAAAGTACGTATTATACAAAAGACAAACCAATGTTCGCGAGGTCATCATCATTGATCGTAAAGAATTTGTATTGTTATAATATATGCCAAATATCTGTTTTGGCATTTGTACCATGTCCACGATATGAACACTAAGATTGTATCGTACTACATAGACCAAAAAATATCCAAGAAATATCATCATTCCCACCTAAAAGTACGGATATCAAATAGACTGAAAAACTTGTATATTCAAACCTCTTAATATTTAATAGGATCCCAACTTACAATAGCTCTAATACGAATTTTAAACATTACCAAGTCATAAATATAGAATCATATCAATCACAATAAATCAATCGTAATATCATAACCATCCAGATGTTTTATGTTTTATCTTCTAATAATAAACAAGTCAAAGTCACACTTTAAAATATTATATTTCATAATTTAAGTACAATTTGTCACGTTAAAATAATATATATTACACACAATTCATTAAATCTATATTTCTATTGAGGAATGTCACGAGTTCTGGAATGTTCGTCTAATGGCGTATCATAAAAACTATCTGTTGATTTAACGTAATAAATATTGATAAAAATATAAACTGAAACGAATAAGAACATAATAATATAATATTTTTGGTAATGAAGATCACAGTTGCAGTTTTTATAAAATCAATATTTATTAGGCACTTTCAAATACTACTGTAGACATTTTTAGATAACACAAGACTACGTCTTACCTACACTTCTAGTACTTATAATTTTGTTACTTATTTTGTATAGAAAAAGTATTCAGTTCTATATCTGACATTATAAATTATATAAACATACATTCGAGTGATGTAGTCAGATATTTTTTCCTCTATACAAAGTTAATATTCTATGAAAACAAAATCTATTAAATAGGACTATTCAAATGCACAATTAGGCTCTTGTAGTTATACTAGTAGGATTCTCTTTCAAATCCTTAGTGTAACTATTTTTGGAAGCACCATTCATGTCATTCAGATCATCGGACTTGACCTTTTCTTCTTTTGTATCATTTTTTTTCATTTCTACATAATTCCAGTCTTGTGTGTTTCCCGAACCAAATAGAATGAAAAATATAGCAGAAACAATGTAAACAGATGCACCTACAAAGAAAACTGGTCGCCATTGCTCAAAGCTGTCCTGAAAACAAAATATTAGCGTTATAAATATTATTGTATTGAATTTTATACTATGTATTAAAATTTTATAATAAACAACAAAGTGTATAATTATAATTTCTATTCTAAAAGAATAGTAACTTCTTTCTATAAATTTAAGAGAAAAATAATAACTAATTACCCCGGTTTTCGTAAAGTATGCCGTTATCATCGGAGTGAAAAAGCCAGCTGTACTGCCAATGAAGTTGGCTATTCCATACAAAGTTCCAGCGTAATTAGGAGCAAGGTCCTGATGGTTTTGGAGATTCGTTAAAGTAGCTGCACCATTAAAGCCCATAGACATCGTAATCATCGTCACTGACAAGGCAGTAGAACATCCGGTATATACCAATAAAACAAGAAGAATACCAGGAATTATGTGTGAAAATAAGCAGAAGAATTTCCTTATAACAGTTGTTGTCATGAATTTTCTCGATAATATGCAGTCCCCGATAGCTCCAAATATTGTAGCCAGGAACAATCTCGCAAGATAAGGCAGGGCAGATATGATTCCAGCTGCGGATAATTCAAATCCTAGTACACTCGACACGAATTTCGGTCCAACAGTCATTATGAAATACAAGCCCCAGAGGTTTCCGAAATGTAAAACAACCATGGCTAGGAATGGAAACGAGGTACAAATACTTTTGAACGGTGGTAGTCCCTGAAAAATAAAAAATATAGGTTTTAATATTGTATTAGTTGACACTAACAAGATTGCAGCGTGTCCTTGTAGGGATAAAGATCGAAAAGAAGTTCAAGCCCTTTGTTAAAATCGATAAAACATAAAGAAACTTACAATAAACAAACTTAATATCGCTTTAAATTGTAATATTATATAACTGACCACCACGTAGTCTTCGTGGACTTTTAAAACAATCATCATTTAACAGTGACCTCACTGACCACAAAGTAACTTTATGATTATTGTCCGCACATGTGAAATTTTTCTTGCCAATAAGGAACACAAAACATATTACGTTACATTTTATATTGTCAATTCGTTTTACTTCTTTGCTTAAGTACCTAACCGATTCAAAAACACCTACGTAAAACTAATATTTACAAATTAGCTCACATGCTGACATTTACCTTCGATTTCTTGATCTTATCACCTAATGCGTCTATAATATATTTCTTTTCTGTTACAGTAATTCTTGGATGGTCAGCCGGTGTATCAGCTACAAGATACCACCAAAACCCGCACCAAATAAATGTCAAAGCAGCTGGTACGTAAAAAGCTGATGCCCATCCATATCTCTCCAACAATGGTCCAGTCAGAGACCATGTAACTACTGTCCCTAAAGTTCCTCCCATCAATGCACTAATAAATTTCCCTTTTTCTTCTGGAGGAGCCCAACGGGCCACCAAAACGTGAAGGGCGGGATATACGAAACCCTGAAATTTGTAGATAATGATTAAAGATTTCGCTTTAAATTCGATAAATTACAATGTATTCTTTTTTCTATAATGAAATTTAATTATGTTTCATATTTGTAAGCAAATGCTACCGACAAAGTTTTTATGTGTTTCGACAAGATGATCATTAACCTTTAAATACATACGATAAAACTTACATGTAAATTGTTAGAAATAAATAAAAAAATAAATAAAAGTGTAGAAAATAAAATTATCTGAATCTTTTTGCTTACCCCAGCAAATCCAAGGAAAAATCGTACAATAACCAATGCAACATAATCAAGCCTTGCAGCAAGTGGACTCAGTGCAGTCAATATCGCACTTGCAAGCGAAGTAATTAAAATTACGTATCTTGGACCCCATCTTTCTGCTGCCATGCCGCCTACAAGGGACGTAATAGGATAACACCAAAAATACGACCCAAGAATCGTAGCCTGCTGATTTGCGGACCAATCGAAAGTTCCACCCAAAATCTGTAAAAATATTTTATTCCTAGAAGCAGGACTTCACATCCGTATTAAATGCTAGCGACTCACCCTCGCTCCGCTCGAGTTCGTCCCTACTTACGTTTTAACGTTTAGTATAGATTTCACAAAAATGAGATATTTTCGCGCAGTAAAAAGTATTCTATATGTTAACCCGGATAACCAGCTATCATCATACCAAATTTCATTAAAATCCCTCCAGTCGTTTTTCCGTGATGCGGTTACAGACAGACAGTCAGACAGACAGATAGACAGACAAAAATTCTAAAAACTATAGATTTGGCCTCTGTATCGATAATAATGTCTATTTCAATAAGATTTTCCAAAAAATATTTAATGTACAGTTTCGGCTTAGTCACAATTTTATTATAGGTATGTATAGATTAATAAATGTGAAAGTTTGTGAGTGTGGATGTTTGTTACTCTTTCACGCCAGAACGGGTGAACGCATCTGGATGAAATTTGGCACAGAGATAGATTATGGTCTAGAATAACACATGCCTAACTTTTTAGCGTGGGATAGGTTTGTTTTTGTTTTCCTAAAGGCGAACCCCAGCGAAGCGAGGGTGAGCCGCTAGTGTTGCATACATAATTATGATAAATGCCTTTTAGTTAATAGTAAACTCGTGGAATGTTATTAAAATAATACTTACCATAAGCACATTGTTATATAATAATTTCAAATACCATTCTTCATAACATAAAGACATAACTTAGCAATATTTTATTCATTCCATAATATCCTTGAATTATGTTGTATCATATTGGCTTTAATGAATTATATGTTATTGCGCGTTCACATGTGTCGATTGCTATTCATATAGAGGTATTCATATATATCAAATATATCAAATTTAAAATTTATCGAAAATGAAGTTATTTCATTTCGAAAATTAATTAGAGGGTTCGAACATTTTTCTATAAAAACTAGCATTAGCCACCTCCCGTCATTTTAGTGTTTTTTTCATACTAGCCTCGTACCTATGAAACTGGTATGAGATTAGGTTTTAAAACCAGACGAAAGACCAGGGGTAAAATAGAAAAACTTTTCTAGTTTAGTTAAATGCATATTAAAAGACATCACAATAAAATACTAAGTTAAAATTAAATCAAACTGAAATTTGAATACATCTAAAGTTTACTATATCTAACACTTACACATCTACACAGATAAATAAAATTTGAAGTGTCTGTTTGTAATGTCATAACAACAGCTTTATACTGCAAATGCATGCGGAATTATATATGGTACTTAAATTTTTTGTCTGTCTGTCTGTCTGTTTGTTCCGGCTAATCTACGAAACGGCTGGACCAATTTTAACAAGACTTTCACTAGCAGATAGCTGATATATTAAGGAGTAACTTAGGCTATTTTTTCGCTAGTTTTAATATATATATATATATATATATATTCATATGGCAATTTTTACCTCCAAATATATCGGAACCACGACACTATAAGAAATCATATTGCTAAGATGTTATGTTTGTGTAAGTAGCCTCTATACACAAAAACTAGTTTAAACGTGCGCTGTAACTTTAAAAAAAATGGCGTTAGTGGCCAATGCCACAAAGATTATAATATTTATGTACAAGAAAAAAGATAATTAATTAAACTTACTTCTCTAGGAGCTTCTCTCACATCAGCGATGTCAATATGCCGAAAAGATCCATTCAGCATATCGCTTTTGGCCCCGCACTGAGATCTGGACCTGTGATATTTAAATTAAATTATCCTTAAACATTTATTTTTAGAAGATAATTATGATGAATTGAACTGTCATAAATAGCCTGTGTATTGTATACACAATACATATGTGATTTGCAATTGCATATTACGTAGGATATAATAAACGTAAGATGGCTGTCACAGACGATCTAATAATATAGTACCTAATGAGGAATAAAACCTGTCAATGAAATTATTAATTAAAAAGTAAATTTTGCAATTCACAGATTTAACGAAAATAAAAAAAAACTGTTTCAGTCATTTTAACTGCGTATATTATTTGAAAGAAATGAAAATTTTAATAGAATATTCCGTGCAATCTATGTATATAAAATGAAATTTCCTAAAGAAATTTATGAAGTAAGCGTTCATCAACGCCCAGACCGATGAAGAAATAAGGGTACTTATGACGAAAATTGAGTTTTATCAGTGTATTCCTATAATGATGTGGATAACTACTATTAAAGGACAAGAAGTAAGAAAGGCTTTTTAGCAATTTTTTTTTTTGGGATCTAAGACGTTAGACGGCTACAATATTTGTTCCAGTCCAACTCAAGATTTTATCACTTAAAAGGTGCTTTCCAAAGAATTGAAATATCTCTCAACTTGAGGCATCTCAAGCTTTTCCGGAATAAAAACCCCTGGCAGGACAGGTCAATTAAATAATAATAATAAACATATTACATACATATTCTCAATAACTTGCAATTTACACAACTATGCAAATACCTATGTATATCATTTTCTTAAACCATTATTTCAATTACACTCTTTAAAATTCTCAATCTTCACTTTTTGCATTTTACTGAACTAGACTAACTTGTTTTACAATTAGATATTACTTTCTATATATAGTAAAAGTTTAATGACCCGGTTCTTCTTAGAATGCATATTTATTGTAACTATAAAAACTTTAGCTGATTAGAGAAAAGCCGAGATCAATTTAAAACAAATGAATAATAAAATTGTTTCTATACATACATATGTATGTTTTTATTTTCTAAACGTAATATTAATAAAATTCTTTGACCTTTGTGGCCCAATTTCTAGCATATTCTACATGGCTATGTAAATAAACCTATCTATTATTTTGTTTTACAGCTATAAACATTATTATAGTATAGTTACTATAATAATAGTTATAGATGTAAAACAAAATAGTAGGTTTATTAGTACTTAGTACTAAGTATTTTTTTTATTTAATTTTTGCGGCGAAAATTTCTGGTCTATTGTGATCGCCACATTCTACATTAGAGTGAACCGTTAAACCCTGTTAAATTGCAGGATTTTCTTAGGGTTACACTCTTTTATTTCATCTAGGCCTAGAAATTGTTTTCCTAGATGAATGCTACGCTTGTACATAAGCGGTCCACCTTCCCATAGAAGGTGAAGTGGCGTTTCATCTGCATCCATGCATATTCTACAGGTTCGCGTTTCGCTCAGCCCCAGATTGAACCTGTGCTTGTGTCTGATAAAAGTCCTTACCAGTATTCGTAAGATTTTCCTGTTTAGCGCTAGCATAAGGTTGTTAAACCTTTTGTCATAGGCTTTAATTAGTGTCTTGGAGTGAATCATTCCATTTGATTCATTCCAGTCCTTGTTTGCAGTCTTAAGTCATGCTATCCATTAGGGTTCTTTGAGCTAAGCTCTTGGGTATTCCGCAGAAGGACTCGAGACCCTGCTGCATGCCAAGAGCTCCCTCTCTAGCAAGCTTATCGGCTCAATTGTTACCAATTACCCCTACATGACCCGGTACCCATCTTAACACTACTTTATTCCTTTTTGCTAAGAGGTTTAATCGGTCCATGCACTGCTCTACTAGCTTCGATGAGACTGTGTTGTAGTCTAATGCTAGTAGTGCAGCTTGGCTGTCCGAATTTATGTAAATAGTTAGTACTAAGTATTACGGGGCCACCATAAAAATCTGTAAGTTTAAGCATTCACGATCTAAACGATGATGTCTTTTGTTTTGGTAGTAATATCACAGTAATGTAATTGACCTCTGCTCAACCATTTGTAAAATATTTATACTGATATAATCCATATAGTCGTATAAAGAAAGCGTCCAGAAAGCGCAATTGTGCGGGACGTAGGTACAAAGTGAGACTTCATTGAAGCGCTCCCGACTGTCATACGTATTTTTATATGACAGTCGGGAAACTGCATAAAGTCAGCTTGTCATGAAGCAACGTGTTCGTCATGAAAATTGGTGTTTTTGACAACCCTGCCGTGCCGGGATTTATGATCAAAAACGATCACCTACTATAATTTACATTGATTATTTTCAGAATTTCCGAGTTATAACACGTTTTTTATACTATTTTACCGATATTACATTCATAAAGTGAAAATAGTATTTTGTAGGTATTGTAAGTATAGTAAAACAATGTACAGTATTGTTTCTAAATTATTATCGTTTATAATGCTGTCTGATACCACAACGATAGTAGTTTATAGTATGCACGTGTCGCAATATTTTTCTAACAACATGTATTTTTCGCATACTAATTTATGCAGGTTAAACATTTTTACCTAATAGCCCACGATAACTTCATACTGATGAAGTATTTGTAAGTTTAATATTAGTAAATGAATAGTTTACCCACATATCTGCTTTATCTCTAGCTTAGGTAATTCCGATTCTACTATTCAAAACTCTCCGTTTACATAATATTATGCATATTGCACAATAAGAAAAATATTTTATAAGTGTGCAAGGCATAAAAAATAACCATGAAAAAAGTACCAATATTATAAATGACAAAATTTATAGTGTTTTATAGTATAGATTAGTGTTAGTGTGGATTTGTTATTCTTTCAAGGTAAAATGGTTAAATGGTTTTAAATAAAACAAATAGCTCATATACTAGACCAATATTTATGTTATGTTTATCGACACATATACATACTATGCGAGCTAGGCCGCGAGCAAAAACTTAAAAACTCAATTATCTTTTGCTTCGATATTCGTAAAAAAACGCTTTGACTATGTACTACAACATTTAAACTGTTTAAATTAAGCCATATTATATATAGCTGTATGGGTTCAACTGCAACTTACGAGATATTTTTAGCTGGCTGTGGCACCATAGCGATCAGGTTCAAACTCATGTTCACACGAAGCATGTAAATTACCCAGCAACTAGTAAAAATCATTATCCACAGGTTGAGTCGCACCGGGATAACATCTGTAACAAATATATCTTTTGAAATATACATATGTCATATACGATTTTGCCTCAGTCAAATCAAATAAGTTAAATCGGACTACTAAGTGTAATGCGAAAATTTCTTTCTTTGTATAATGTGTCTCAACATTCACATAATATTTGTTACTTCTTTACACTGAAATAACTAGACGGAATTGGATGAAATTTAGTATCCAAGTAGATGAAGTGTAGTAAGTAACACATAGGCTACTGTTAGGTACCTAGTGACGCACCTGAACAAAACGAGGGTAAGTCTCTAGTCGCATAAGTGTTTAATATAGGTATTTTTATTAAGTTATTATAAGTATTCATAATTATTATTAGTAAAAATAATAATCTAATAAAGACATGAATTTAAATGTGTATGTTTTTATTATTCTTAAAAAAATATTAGGTTACAATAACTTCAAATAATATGCAAGTTAAATATTAATTAATAATCAATAACATTGATTAAAAATAAATATGTATCTATGTTTAATCATAAAATATATTTTTTTAGAATTCTGGAGCCCTCGTGCACCCGTTGAAGTCTTTTCTTCAAAGTTGCGTATTTATCACTTATCTGATGAAAGTTTGATTATATAATATTTAAAGTCATCAATGTAAATACATTATAACGTTTAGTATAGATTTCTCAGAAATGAGATATTTTTCCACAGTAAAAGGTATTCTATATGTTGACCCGGATAACCAGCTAACATCATACTAAATTTCATCAAAATCCCTCTAGTGGTTTTTCCATGATGCAGTCACAGACCGACAAAAATTCTAAAAACTATGTATAGATTAGGTCTCTGTATCGATAATAATGTCTATTTCAATAAGACTTTCCAAAAAAATATTTAATGTACAGATTTGGCTTAGTTACAATTTTATTAAATATATAGATATAGATAATTGCAATTTAAGTTTCGACACCGTATGGGTCGAAATGGGATTTTAGTACCTAAGCACTACGCTTAATAAAATTTCATATCATATCACAATCATATTCATCGGCTATGAAAATGTATTCGGTTAAGTTCATTGACACTAATCTAGTTTAGTGGGGATTTCTTTTAGGATGTAAGTAGATTTTTTATTAGTACGTGAAATCAAGGTTAAAGACAACATTTCATTTATTATCGTAAACTTGATATCGCAAAAACTAAACGCGGAAATCAAATATGTACCAGGTACCTACTAAGTATATAGTATCTATTATGAAGGAAAATGAAGCTGTCATCACTATTAGACATACATATACATATTACGATATGTACCTTTCATTATTTTCTTCAATTAAAGAATATCCTGGATGAGAATTGAAAACTTAAAAAAAATTGTGACAAATTGTTATCCGCGTCAATAAATGTCAATTTAACAATTATGCTATTCGTAATTTTAATCTGTTTTACGTTAGACCTCGATCTTGTTATTTGACCGACTTCAAAAAGAAGGTACTCAATTCTATTATTGATTTTGTGTGGAAATGATATGTGATATCTTCGCCAATTGTAAACTGATTTGCATAATTATTCAATTTTTTTATAGATTAGATGATATCTTGATATCCATAGAATAATAATATACATTTACATATCCATATAAACAAGAAAAAATATCCTCTTCGACTGGTAATTACTATTAAAATAATTTTGAAGTTGGTTTTCTTTGAATACGTACATATTTAATAAGCAAACATATACTTTCTTAGATTTACACGAATATTAGATATTTAAATAAAACTATCTTTTCGGATTTTTTCGCGGATTTATTTTGATTTTTGGTTCCCGACGTTTCGATTGCTTTACAGCAATCATGGTCACGGGAGAGACTAAGGTGTTAGATGTCTCAAAGGCATTATATATTTGTTACAGACAGCCTACCCACAAATAACAAAATGAATTCAAATTTTTAAAAATTGGCGCCAAAGTACCTTACAATATTTGTTAATTTTAATTTTGAACATTTTATAATTTTAATCATTTTATACTTGAAATATGAAATATTATTTATATAAATTTTAGCTATTATTATTATAATTATTACAAATTTTTTAGAAAATTTTATTGTTTAGTAATCTATATTTTTAGTGTTGCCATTATTATATTTATAGCTATAAAGAAAAATAAAATATTAATTATTTAAGCCACATTATTGATCTATATGTACTTTAAAAAATTAAAATTAATTAAAAATTACATTTACAAATGAAAAATATTAATTTGAAATACTAATTTGAAATACTGCTATTTTGATCCACACAGTAAGAACTTACTACATCTAACTGTCTGTTATGTTTAGATTTATTATTAGATTTTATAATATTAATAACAGGATCCCACGATGATGGTAGTACCCAGCCATCTTCCCTATTGAAATTTGGATGTTAGTATTTTTTTATCGCTCTTTCTATTACTGAAAGCTTTTTATCAATCCGTTACAAACAGACAGTGACTTTGTTTTACATATACATATAGGTGAGCATCTTGCGCCCGAACTACATTCTGTATTTCCCCACGAAAATGTTGATGATGAAAATTGTTAAATATGTTAATTTAAATCTTGCTTGCTTCTAACAGTTTTTGTGTAATAAATCATTTAAGTTTTTATATGAAGTACATCTCGGCCAAACCAGTTTTTTTGCTCTCCCGTAAGAATGAGAGACTTTCCTGTAGTAAAAGGTATCTTGAATGTTGACCGTAGTAATAAGTTTACTAAATACTTTTTGCGTGGAATACACACAGATGTACAGACAAACAGGCAAAAATTTTAATAACTATAGTTTTGGGATCTATATTCTGAGCACAAGACGTAACAGTCACTGTTTTTAAAAAATATTTCGTGTACAGGTTTCATATATATATCTAACTAGATATATATGTATGTATGTAAGTAAATACATATTATATCTGTTTATTAGTCTAAAGAGTTATAGAATAAAATATAATTATATATTTTTATCACATTTTTTTGTGTAACTGCGATGTCGTTATTGTTATCCCATACGCTATTGTAGATTTCAACGTATGAGTAATTCAATATTAATACAACTGCAAGAATACGTCTTATTGTATAAGAAATGTCGTCTTGTCGTTGGTTTCGTTATAGTTCAGAATAGTTTATCTCATTTATTAAAACATTTATTGGAGAGTAGAGAATTTTAATGACATTAACATACGCTTTACATGTCACAAATCTTAAAAGTCAATTTTTACCTACTTCTTCTTAGAAATTTTTAAACGGTACCTACCTCACAAAATTTTCGTGTTTGGAATTCTTTGATTCATATTATATCCGTTTTTTTAAATTTTAACAATACTTCTAAGATTGAGCTAGCGCATCAACGGAAGTACCCTCCCTTCTCCCGGTAGCATCCAAATACAGTGGGTTTTGTTTCAAACAAAGTTCATCAGATATGTTATAGTAATTATTACTTTCGGCAGACAACTTTACACATGGTAAAACTTGGTTCAGAACAAACAGAATCGAATGTAGGGCCGAATTGATTTACCGAATTGCTTTTACTTAGCTGAATTAAAATACAAACAAGACAAGATCACAAAGCAACGAAGTCTAATGAGTGCAACTGCTACCAAAAGAAAAAAATAATTTAATTTGTGTAATTATTTTATTATTAATAACAGTATAAGCTTTATAACTTAGATATGTAGCTTCTAAATTTTACCATTTCAAAATCTTTAAAATCTTTGTCAATACATTTTTAGTAATTATAAATTGTCCATGAGCTATTAAATATGGATAATAATAAAATATTGATTTTAATATACTCATTATATAGCATAATTCTCAATAAAAGTGTTACATATCTTATTATACATTTTTTTATGGTAGCCACACAGTACACACGCAGCGATATACCTACAAGCATAATATAGTAACATATTGTGTACCTACACATAAATCAATCTGGTACTGACTACGGTCGGCAAAAATTGAACTTTACTATTCTAAAAGTGTATGTTTTGGTGAGGCCTTGGCTATTGGTTAAATTCTATTCACTCACTCACAAATTTTCACACAAAAATAGCAACTTTATATTATAATTTATTTTTGTAACTGTATATATTTGAAAGTTAAAACTTGCACATATAGATATGTAGTACCTGGGCGACCGAGCTTCGCTCGGAGTTCTTTTTTTTTATATCGTATTTTTTTATGATAATCTATATAACTTTAAGAGCAAAACGTAAACTGATATAATACAATTTTCATCCTAATCGTTAGGGGACGTTTTCGATTGGTATAGAATTTATCATTTCAGCTATAAAAAGTTCACTGCTAAACAGGCCTTTCCTATCATATTCATTATCATTCAGTCATTTAAATAAACAAATCATTGATACACTTTAGTAAAATACTTTATTTTAAACATAATTATTTTACAGTTTACATAATGAACATAAGTAGGACTTGCTGGTACGGAAGGAATGAGTAGATGTCGGTAGGTAGCTATTGCAATTCTTTTTGATGTATTTAGTTCTTATTCTTAAAAATTAATACTGGTAGCGGAAAAAAGCTTTAAAATTCGTAATTATAATCTACGAAACCGGAGTAAGATGTTACCTGTCATGGTACTTTGAAAGATGGTATATTTTACATTAAGTGACTAAGTGTTACTGAGAGTTGTATAGATGTCACGATTTTCGTATTTGACTAATTTCTAAATACCTGGGCGGACGAGCTTCGCTCGGAGTTTTTGGTCAAATGTACAATTTTCATTATAATTTGGCTTAAAAATAAAAAACTAAAAACTAAAAACTTGAATGAATACAAAAAAAATTGAAGTAAAAACTTTGTATCCGACCGGGATTCGAACCCGGACACCTAGCAATCTTATGCCTTGGCCGCTTGACCACGATGCTTATGTCGAAGTGTAAGAAATTATCGACCATATTCTGCGTAGAAAAATGCAAAAGAAAACCGCATGAAAACTCGAAAACACGCCTTTTCCCAGACATGAGACTAATCTAGATCAATTTTTTGCCCTCAAAAGCCCCCGCATACAAAATTTCAGCGAAATCGTTAAAGCCGTTTTCAAGATCGCTGGTATAAATAAATAAAGAAATAAATAAATAAAGATATAAATATACAAGAATTGCTCGTTTAAATATATAAGATGTATATCAAGGACTACCATATTTATACATATGTATCACTGACGTCAGTACATAAATATTGATGCTTTAAAAGTGTTTGTTGTTGATATCCAATTGATATTTAGTATCTAATCAATATGCGCAATATATCTATACATATAATAAAGTTCTAACTAAGCCGAATCTGTACATTAAATATTTTTTGGAAAATCTTATTGAAATAGATATTATTATCGATATAGAGAATTTTTGTCTATCTTTCTGTCTGTCTGTCCGTCTGTTACCGCATCAGAGAAAAACCACTGGAGTGATTTTGATGAAATTTGGTATGATGATATAGGATACTTTTTACTGCGGGAAAATATCTCATCTCTGAGAAATCTTTACTTAACATTAAAATGTAAGTAGGGACTAACCCGAGCGGAACGAGGGTGAGTTGCTAGTATAATATACCTATAAACAGCCTTATATATTTGAAACACTAAAATTTATACGACATTGCATTAATTGTACTAATGACCATTAGGTAGAGTATCACTATAAAATCTCTACGATTGAAAAATGTTGGGAAAACCTTAGGTGATTCGTTAAACACATTTGATTATTTTTTTTAGTATCTCGTCATGAAGTGTTTCTATATCATTTAAGTAAGCCTGTGAAAAAATTATGAAATCATTATAATAACACTATTTTTTCTTTCATAAACCTAGCCAAGTTATTTACTTTTATTACATTTTAAATCATATTACTTTAGTCTTTTGGTATGTCAATGTATTATGACCGATAACAGCTATTATAAATGCGATAATTTTGGCATCTAAAGATGCACCGGAGCGAAGCAACTGTATGTCTCTATTATTATATAAATTAAAACCATCAAGTCAAATTAATTAAAATATATTTAATCTATCCAGGTTAATTTCTTAGAAATCCGTGCGAATTTCCGAGAATTCAATTGTTATCGTACACGCCGGCGTGTATGCGGTCCTCGAGGGGTTAGTAAGAAAAACGAAACATAAATGCATTTGAAGGCAACCAACAACATAAAATAACCTTCTTACTAGATGTTCTGTTTATTAAGTGCAGAATCACGCTTCGCAAGTAAGAACTTGGATTACAGATGGTTATGAGAAACATTTATAAGTTGACATTATGTCAATCGTCCAACCGAACCTAATTACTCTTGATAATACTGTGTTATGATTTTTTTCACTAGCAGGATTTTCAAAAAGGCTGACACATTATAAAGGGCATCTACTTACATGATTCTTTCTATTCTTACCATGAATTTAACTTGGTATTGAGAATATACTTAGTATTACATGAACCATTTTAACTGACAACATTAATACATTGAGAACTGAGGCCATAAAACGTAAAATTGTATAATTGTGAAATGTAGAAAAATACTCATGATTTCATATTACTACGACAAATATTCCGACCTATTTGTAGGAAGTCCATTTAATTCTATACAGAACGAACATGGCAATACCTGGTCTGTTAGTTAATAAATAAAACGTTTTCCTTGTTGATTTTAAGTATTATAGAATTCTGTGAAAGGTAAAAATTATAGAAACACGTTCTAGAAAATCGCAAGAGTATTGATTTACCGTTAAATTATATAATGTAGGACTTTTTTAATATTTAGTAACACAAAGCTGTACGAAAAAACATCCCTTATTCTCTTTATCTAACTTTTAACCTTAAACCATTTTACCTGGCTGCAACGAAGTCAAAAGGAAGGTTATGTGTTTGACCTGTATGTATGTCGGTATGTCCGAGCCTATGTTCCCTTATAATTACTAATTGGCTTAACTGATTTTGATTATTCATACGTCATTCGTCTTAATAACGCGAGCGTCATATGGTACATAAATATCATAAAAAATCAAAATGGCGGATCCTAGCCGCCAATTTTAAACTGTGTCCTAAAAAATTTTTTTTTACCTAAATAAATCTATTGGGGTTTCAAAATACAGGTTTTTAAGAGGCGATTACAAAAATGTATACAACATATATGTTTTAAAGTAATTTAGGATAAGAAAATTTTAAATAAAACTAAAAATGTCCAACTGACCAAAACTAAAACGCTATAAATTAAAAAAAAATACAAAAACAAAAAAAAACCCGTCTGCGTAAAAGTAAACTAAGTAAGTATAAGGGAACAAGTTGACGAAGGAACATAATATTATGCATTCAGAGACATACATTATAATAGCTGCTTGTGTGTATGTTCATTCACCTACTTGTTCTCTTCTTTTTAGTTCACTTTTGACGCAGTATGTTTTTTTTTATATTTCTTAAATATTTTTATCATATATTTTTTCTTATAACTACTCTACTCGAAAAAGAATGTGAAAAAAAATCACAAAACGTACGAACCGCTAGCCTACTTACTATGTTAATTTTATATTTATTCAGTTGCCATTTAAAATTAATTCGTTACATTTTAATTATCTCATCAAATTACAATTATTACATATCCAATATTAAATACATAAATTACAATATTAAATTAGCTTTACACAATTCCTGTAGAGACGTATAAATAATTATATAGATATCCAAATCTTGATTGACGACCAAAAATGTTTCATGTTTAATATTATACCTATACCTATAACTATAGCAATCATAAAAATAACCATTTAAATTATTGTATTATTGTAGCAATATCTATACATATAATAAAATTCTAACTGAGTCGAATCTGTACCTTAAATATTTTTTGGAAAATCTTATTGAAATAGACTTTATTATCGATACAGAGACCGAATCTATGTATGTATGTATTCAGCCCTTTTTAACGTCCCACTGCTGGGCACGGGCCTCCCTTCAAGACGAGGGGGATCAGGCCATAGTCCACCACGCTGGACAAGTGCGGATTGGCGGACTTCACATGTCTTTCGAAAACTTGCTAGGCTCTCTCAGACATGCAGGTTTCCTCACGATATTTTCCTTCACCGTAAGGCAAGTGGTAATCAAGTTAGAAAATGATTCGCACATGAAAATATCAGAGGTGCGAGACCCGGGATTTGAACCCGCTTCACTCGGTTTCCCAAGCGAACGCGTTACCACTGGGCTACCACTGCCTCAGACAGACCGAATCTATAGTTTTTAGAATTTTTGTCTGCCTGTCTGTCTGTTACCGCATCACAGAAAAACCACTGGAGGGATTCTGATGAAATTTGGTATGATGATAGCTGGATATCCAGGTCAACATATAGGATACTTTTTATCGCGGGTGATTATCTCATTCCCACGAGAATACACGTTTATAACACAACCCAAAAATATTTATGATCAGAATTTCTTGAAACTTGGTATTAATGCTCTTCAATACAATGAAATAAATATGTGTTTTAGCGTTTTTTGAAATTCATCCCATAAGGAGATAAAATAAGGGATGAAAATTTGTATGAAACCTACCTTTTTAAAGTTTTTTGTTATAGTTTTAGCGCGAGCGAAACCGCGGGTTTTGCTAGTAAACTAATATAACCTGTGGTAATAATAGTAGAATAACATGTGGCTGTAGGTGCTTATTACGTAGTTAATTTTAAAGTTTTCATTGTCAAGGTTTTATTGTTGTTTTTTATATCATTCATATATCATTAATAAAAAAATTATAATTGGCAAAAATAAAATGACACTTACGCTAAAGTTACGTCATATTTACTTACAAAAACCAGAATCGATTAATAAATATTTCCGTTAATGATTTTGTTTTATTTAATAACTAGTGACTTCGGGTGCCATATTCATATGCGCTTCGTTCGGGTTCGCTTAAAGTTTTAACCCTGGATACGTTTTAAATAGATATGAATAGTTATTGCGAGTGTATCTTAGGAGAAAGACTTATGCTACTGCAGAATTTTCTGTAGGTTTTATTAAGACTTACAATTTTCTAGTACATTGTTTTGACGTACATATCTCTTAAAATTTAGTCAACGTCAGACATATTTTTTAAGAATGAGTTACTGTGTTTTCTCGCGGGAAATGAAAGATTTTCCTGTAGTAAAAGGTATCCTAAATGTTGACCCGAGTAAATAGTTATAACTACACAAAATTTAGTTAAAATCGGTATAGTACCTTTTGCGTGAAACACACACGTCGATTTCGCTAAGTTACTGTTTTATTACATGTGTATAATAAAATAAAAAGCAAATAAAAACAATTATCATTAAAATAATTTATTACTATCAAGAGGATAATATCTTAGTATTCAACTTATTATTTTGAAGTTCGATAGAGACTAAGTAAGAGGGATCCAAGAGAATAGATAATACTGCGAACAAATAAGCAAATTCGTAATATATTTGCATACTATAATGAATGATCTTTATTTGGGTTTTATATTCGTATAAATAGCTCGCTCGAGGTCATCTAACAAAACGACATGACATTTAACAACACTGATTTATGTAGTGACTTCCTGAAAGGTATGTTATAGTTAAAATGTATAAAATAAGTTAAATTGTAACAGTGAAATTGTTAAAAATTTATAATAGCACAATTAAATACATTAGGTGAATCTGTAACAGAAGTTAAAACACAAACCAGATGATTAAATTATCTATTAAGCAGAAGAGTGAAATAGAGCGATCCAAATAACTTGTCACTTTTACTATCTTAATGAGTACTTGGAACTAGTAGCGTTTCGAAACCATATGACAAAAATTAAAAGTTAAATTACATTGGATTCATTTTTTTACTTCTTAATCTTTTATTAATTATGTTAAGTAAATAAAAGTATTGACGTTAATAAAAAATCTATAAAATATTCGAAATAATATTTTTGTTCATTTGTAGATCTCGAAGTTAAACTTTGCCAAGTATTTTACTTAGACTATAATCTATAAATACGATAGGTACTAAAGTCTTATTGAAATCTATGTATCCACTATCCATTAATATTGCTGCTATTAAATTCAAAGTGAAATTTTACATAGAGAAACTTATTACACAAAATTCTTTAGAGATTCGACTTGTACAATGATTTATTCTAGTATAAATACATTATACAATAAGTGGGCATTTGAGTTCATTGTATTGTTTAATTATTATTTTTTTTTTTTTGTAAAAAAGTTATATATTACTTAATCATTATTTTGACCGTCATATAGGTCTCTTCTACTTAAATAATACTGTGAACATTGATATAATAGCGTTTCACGGCCGCGATCCTTACAATCCGGACACAAAAACCGACACGAAACAGAAAAATAGGCGTGAATTCGGCCAACAGGCACAAATCTCATTTGCTTATGCTTACGCTAGGTATCGTGTATACATGTAATATAATGAAAAAAAAAACCATTTAGGTACTCTAATAATCCAAATATGTTTAGCAAAATTTATATACCTAACTGTTAAATGATCGACACTATAGAGTTCGCAAACTGAATAGAGAGTCATTAACCCAAATGTACTTTCACCTGAGGCCGTCGAGTGAAGTACAGGATAAGTCTTGCGATTAGATATACTTATTATGTGTAATGTGTCTTATAAAATCATATTATAATTCAGGAATTGACATCATTATGGAAAAGAAATACAAGATATATTTTATATATTTTTTTAGTTTTACAATACACAATAATTTTTGTTTAAAATAATAAGATTTTGAATAAGTTGAGTCTTTAATTTCTTTTTCAAGGCAAACTAACTTTAATCACATTATGGTTACGATCTTGGATAAAAATCCTATAAAATCACGTTCTAAACGCATAATTGAAAACTTCTTTTATCGTTTGCATTCTTTAGCGTCAACAACGCGCTGGTATTTTGATAACAAAGTAAATTACGAACATTTCTGTGAATTGTTAACTGTTAACAAAACAGATATTGTTTGCCAAGCTTCAAATTAGAACTTTTAGACACTACTTAAAGGATTTTCCTTTCTTTAATTTAAACCCAAGTTCTTCTGAAACTAAAATGCTGAGATTTGCTTTAATTGCTAATTGTTACATGTTACTTTCTTATAATACTTATGTGGAAAGAAAATTACTCTATTGATACTTGCATGTACCAGTAACGATATCACACAATATTTCGACAGGACATAACTACATTGTTATGTTCTACAGAATATAACATACATTGTTATTCAAAACACGTTTGAACGTAAGTAAAAGTATCATATCACAGATGTCGTGTGGAAATTTTTAAACAATATGGCAAATATTAAATATAACAATAAGATCACAGTACTAAGTTTAAATAGCTAATACAATATTGATGAGTGATGTGATGAGAATGAGTTTTTTACTGATTCCTTAATACATAGGTACATAGGTATATTCTTTACCGGTAAGAAATTCCAATACGTAACGGTACTTTTGTTTCATTTTATTTTAAATATTAAAAAATAGAGGTATAGAAATAAATATTTCTTAATATATATACAACGAAAACAAAATTTAAATGCTCATTAAATAGAAATACTTATCATTAAGTAAAATCAATAATGAATAGAAATTGCAATTTTTGGACTAAAGATAAATCAAATGACAAAAATAATATAATTATAGTATATACAAGGAAAATATAAAAAAAATACGAATCACAGTAAATTGCTTATTGAAATTGCAATATGAAAAATCTGTTGATATCATCTAATGAGAAGCCGTTTAATCGCCTTAAACTTAGATGTAATTTCCACATTATAAACGTATTTTTCCTGGAAAATTGAGTCAAAAATATGCTTTACTTAACATAATGTACATTAGGTACCACCTACAATTTCTTATATTTAGATATGTAAGCATGTCATATATTATGTTATACTATATATGTACATACATACATATGTATGTTAAATACTCGTAAGAAAAAACTGTTATTTTCATATAGTCTATTATTATATATTATAAGTATTATCATAGTATTAAATATATATTTTTACTGCCATGAACAAGTTGTTTGCGAAATAATAGAGTCAATTTATGGTTTGTGGTAAAACTTAATAGTTTCACCAAATTATGAAATCTACAGTTAGTCGTATTATTTTTAAAATAATTACATTCTCTTATTTGAAAACAAAAAAAACGATTTTCCTTTAAATAAAAGTATTATAGGATATTCGCGCACATACGGGACATATTATATACCTACCTTAATAATAAAATTAAGGCAATTCGTATTAATATTTCTTTAAGAAAAAATAATAAGCTGTTATACATAGAACTATTGTAGTAATCTTAGAACTTTATGTAAGTTCAACTGCAAGGCTACCCAAGGATAAAAATTTAATTTTGTACCTAATCTAAGAAGCGTTTACGTGTTTAATTATTTGAATTTTTTATTGAAACTTTCTTTCCATTTCAATCTACATGTATGTACATATTTATGTAAACCTATATTGTTTACGTTTATGTACGTTTATTGAGAGTATTAGATATATTGCAAATCATTATGCTAAGTAAAATCTAATCGTCATCGTTTTAAATATTCCTATATACTAGCTACAATAATACAAAACTAAGGTCTATCAATGGTTTCGCACGCTTCGACGAAGTCAATCCTTACATGTATATATATTGTAAGACCCACCTATTAAAAATTGTATAATGTAGGGAGTTCGAGCGGTTTGTTCAACCTAAACCGGAGACGCAGTATAACCGAAAACGTAGCGAATCTAATATGTTAAATGAGATAAAATGTAATTTTTTTATGTGTCAATTGCAATCAACATAAAAAACCTTTTGATTGTACAAGCATTGCTCCTATTGCTGTTTTATCACATACCTACAATCTACATATATACCTATGTATACAATATAATCTTAGTAGGTAATGTTTTTTTACCTTTATATTTAAATTTTTCTTAACAAATTTGCACATTAGACTAGAACTTTCTAATTCCAATGAAAGAAAAACGGTACAAATATTATAACAGTACATATTATAAAATAATGCGCTCATTTTTAAAATTTATTCAATTTAGATTTTCATAAAAAACATAAAAAAACTATGAAATAAAAGCTTGGGTACTATTTTACTAATGAATACATGATACTGCGGCACACTAAGACGATCTTAGTGCTTTAACCTCAATAAAAATAGTACATTCAAAACCGGTCAAAATACCTAGTTAGGAACCTATAGAGTTTGAGTCGACAGATTCTATTTTCAGACTAAAGGAATAAAGTCTAAACAAGATGATGACATTTACTTACTAAATCTAACTATACCTATAACTAAAATTATTATTTATTTAATATTGTTTTTTATAGATAAATAATTTTACATTTCTATGTATGAATAATATTGATTTATAATTTATATACTTAAAAAAATAATTAATTATAATTCAATATTTAAAGATAAAACTTTTTTAATGTTTTGCGTGGGTAATTTAATAATTATATCTAAAATAGACTTACCAAAAATCTTCATATTGATCACAGCCATTTTTATTAAATTTTAAAATTTACTTTTATCTGCAGAACTAAAATAAATTATACAAGTATACTAATTTAATTCATTGTGAACATTTTAACTAGGCCTGTTAACCGCATGGAGCGTTCAGAACCGAGTGCGCTGTCGCAGACGCAGAACCGCGGTAACATATGAACTAACAACAATAATAAGTAATCGCGAACACAAGACCTACTCTCTGTTTTCGTTGCTCTGCAAAATTATCGTTATATTATGTGGCAGCAATACGTCACCAAAAGACTTCCTATGATACGAACCGCGACTTATTCATTTTATTATATACATATGTATATTTTATAATATGACTTATTTATTTTCCGCAACTTATCTATACATATAATAAAACTGTAGAAGTCAAATGTCTGTAAATAGAAAAAAATGCTAAAAACCGAGATAGGGGGATGTAAGAAGAGAAATAGAACAAATCCAGTTTTTTTTAATTTTTTTGTTTCTCTATTTGTCTATTTATATCTTATATCCCCGGTCTCCATCTGAGATACTTTTCATTCCGGAAAATTTAAGAGTTCCCGTGGGATAATTAAGAAAATATAATAACTTATACAGCTTAGTACACAAAAACTACTAATTGGATTTTAATGAATCTTTACAATAATATAGTTCATACATCAGAATAACAAATAAGATACTTTTTATCCCGGAAAATGTACGGCTCCCGTGGGATAGATATTTTTTTGTTTGTCCAGAGGCGAACCCGAGCGAAGCGAGGGTGAGCAGCTAGTATAAAATAATTATTTTACTTATTCATGTATGTTTTATATTATTCATATATGAAACAACATGTGTTCCAATTATTTTTTAAATTTCTCTGTTATTAGAAGATTAGTTTTTGAAGCGCTTTCCATAAAAATTATTGAACCTACCTAAAATCTATAAAATTAGTCCATATAACAACATATTTATGTAATGCTCGTTCCTTATTGTCCCTGAGTAAATTTTTTAAGAAACTCATATACCACAGAAACTCCATGTACTATAAGAAAACGAAAATATAATCAGAACATAAATCTATCTCTTTGAAAAAGAAATTTCAAAATCCCTCTTTAATTGAAACTTATGAAGTAACCCTCCAAATTTCAGAATGGACAGCGCTTCTGTAGCGTATCGCTATCCGGTGCTATTTTTACTTTTTCTAAACTTGCGGCGCAACTAAAACTGGTATATTGAGGACGGAAAAAACGACGTTAAAGAAATAAAATATATTAGCAGCCTATTGCCCTTCCAGTGCCACGTTTTGAAGATTAAGGTCACCGTATGAATAAGATTAATATTCACTTAAAATACCAATTACCGTAGTTCTTATATGTATTGTGTTATTTACCTCCAAATATAGCTCCTACCTACCAGAAATGTAATAAATTTCAAATATTCTTAACACATTTTATTGTTTTTTTTTTAAATCACAAATGACATCATATTATATTAGTACGATGCTCCATCCCATACAAAGAAATTGGACAGCGCTAATTCAAATTATTCTTTGGACTATTTTCGTTTTCTAGATAATAGATGTCGTTCGCAAACCGCCGAAGTATTTTATAAATATACAGTGTAAAAAAACATAATATGATAAATATTGCAAAATTCTAGAATTTTGTGAAACAAATTTCAGTGACTTAAACAATTTTACCCATGATAAGCCACTCATAAAAAATAAAAATGCCATCTGTGAATATGTTCTACAAACCCATTACTTGGTTACCGATTTTTCAATTTATACCTTTCTAAGGTATTTTTTTAAATCTTTTGTTAATTTTACACAAACTTCAATAACTACTCGATGGCATTATGCCATTTAATGACATATATGTGAACTATTTTTTCTTTGTTCTTAATGAGATACCATTATTTAAGAATACTCTATCCATACACTACTACTATCCACTACCCCTGCTGCTCCTTTTAAAAAAATCAAAATGGTGGCGAATTTCTATTGCCAGGTTCAAAAGAAAAATGAGCCCTTTTATTAATTCAAATTAAACCTACCAAAAGTTTTTATGTTATCTCTCAATCATTCAATTACTCATAAATAGGTAATAGGTATACTTACTTGCATAATGTATATAAAAAAAATAAAAACGGACTTCAAAGAAAAAAGTGAAAACTACCAATCAGTTATTTTTTACTTTTTAGTGTTTTTTTTTTGAAGTCGGTTTTCATTAAGTTTTTGATTTTCTATTTTTAATCTAGACATAGTAATTAGTACCAAAGAAGAAAATATTGTAATAAAATTTTCTTAATCCGTTTATTTAATATAAACTGAAACATAAACTAAAATTTGATGCCAGTTTTTATATGAAGCCTAACAAATTAAAATTCGCTTTTATTAGTAATGCTACAAAGTTAGGCTCTAAAATCTAATTCGAACGTTTTGGGCTTGTCAAATCAAACAAAATAAGCCAAAACTCAGTATCGGTTTTAGCCGTTCAAGAGTTCCAAATCACTACATCATCGGAACTATCAACGGAAATAGAAAAACTTGCAAAGTTTAAGTCAATATGACAGTTAGAAGGAGGTTAAATTTTAAAAGTTTTTTGAAATGTTGCTCGCTAACATCACATCGTGCCACATTAATATTATACCTAATGCGAGTGTTTGTGACTGTGGTTGACTAGTTAGTTTAATTTTCGCGTCCGACCGCGAATAAGAACAAATAGAAAAAAAAAACTTTTAATCTTTATTCTTCAGCTTTTTAAAACTCTAGTTAAGAAAGACCTTTTTAATATGCTACGATACTCCATTGCTTTTATATGTTAAAAGCTTTATAGTTAAATTAATAAATTATAAAGCAGCAGGAGAAGACTGGACCCTCCTTGTTTATATTTGTTTATTACTTACTAGCGGCTCACCCTCGGTTCACTTAGGTTCGCCTCTAGAAATAAAACACAAATCTATCCCCCGGCAACCGTACATTTTTCCGTGGTAATAAGTAGTCTATGTGTTATTCTGATGTATGAGCTATATTATTGTAAAGTTTCATTAAAATCCATTAAGTTATAGTTTTTGCGTGAAAAAATAAAAAATATCCATACATCTATACATCCAAACATCCATACATCCTCACAAACTTACACATTCATAATATTAGTACGATACTATATTATACTATTACCATACTTTCAAATCTTTACTATTGTAACATTGATTACCGCTAAAGTTAAAAATAGAAAGAAAAACCAATAGAAATTGAAATTCACAGATTTGGTAATAATTTATAATAAAGTACTCAAAAATAGAGTTAACTGTTCTATCCTTCTAATTAAAAGCTACAAGTACCTGGGTGACCGCGCTTCGCTTACAGTTCTTTTTTGTTATATCGTATTTTTAGATGATAATCTATATAAAACTTAAAACTAAAAACTTGAATAAATACAAAAAAAATAAAGTAAAAACTTTATATCCGACCGGGATTCGAACGACACCTGTGATTGTTAATCTTGCGCCTTATTAGCATGGTAAATTAGTAACTATATTTTGCGTGGAATAATGCGAAAGAAAACCGCATGAAAACTCGAAAACACGCGTTTTTTCAGACTTAAGACCCTAGATCGATTTTTAGCCCCCGAAAACCTCCACACACCAAATTTCAGCGAAATTGTTACAGCCATTTCCGAGATTGACGGTATATAAAAATAAATAAATAAATATACAAGAATTGCTCATTTAAAAGTATTGGATTAGTTAATGTTTGTATAACTCACATTGTAAATCCTATTTAATTTAAAATTGAATACTTTAAATATCTTTTTTAGCTCTGATCTTTTCGAATTAACTAAAAGAGAAAAATATTTTGGGCATGATACTATCTAAATAATCGTTTAGTCAAATGATAAATAACATTACATTCAACTTTTCAACTCAATATGCTTTACAAGTTTTAACAAATAAGTTCTTTTAATCATTCGTACTACCAGACATCATCTAAATTGACTTCGATGTTAAAAAGAATTCACAGTACCATGAGAACGGTTGCATTATCTTTTTTTATACCGTTTGTATTAGTTCCATCTGTATATATGTTTGTAAAGAAATCTTTGAACGCAATTTTTACCCACTTCAAAATTTCAGATTGAACTGAAACTTTGCACATTTAACAAGGACCAATGACAATAAAAATAAAGTTATTAATTATTATAAAAATATTGCACAAAGATGATCTAGTGGCTAGCATGAGTCGGGCCAAGTTTAATTACTGATTTTTTTGTCAAGGAATTCTCAGTAACAGCCTGGAGTTGGGAAGTTGGCGGTGTTTCACCCCTGTACCTCTAAGAACACGTAAAGCCGTCGTCCTTTTTTTATGTTGGAAATGCATTTACGTACGTAGACATACAGATAGTTAAGTGGGACTCACCGGCTAGAAAGGCCAATACTATCCACTTAAACCCAACAAAAGCTGTTGGAAGCTGTCGTTCTTGCGCCTTAACTCTCAACCGGTCGTGTCGAAGTATCGTCCCATCAGACTATGAGAGTAAAGGGAACAGAGAGGGCAGTGTCTGCGCATACACTTATGCACTATAATATCTCCTACGTATCTGTGATCTGGCTAGTCTTAGTGAGATTGGCCGCTGTGGTCGAAACCAGTCAGAAGGACATTATTATTATTATTATTTATTAAGTGTTATACCACATACTTTACAATCTACATAATATGTCCGGCAACCTTAGGCCTCTACCGCTCCACTTACATACTTCTTCAAAAAGCCGCAATTTTAAATACTTGCCGAATTGCAAGAGAATTCCTACCCTTATAGGTGATAGATTTCTTACAGTTTTGGATTTTCAATAGCATTATACTCTCAGATTTATTTATAATATTTTATTTATATAGCTGATATCTATTTAAATCACTAATACTTATAAAAAAATTTGCCACATTTTGCGTGGCTATTTACCCCCAATAATTGGTTTCAACAGTCAACTACCCTAGTCACCTAGGAGAAAAAAATTATAATAATAAACTTTACCTATTACTATTTTAGAGTATACATATGCTACTCTAAGATTAGTACCTGGGCGACCGAATTTCGCTCGGAGTTCTTGACAGATTGTATATTTTACATTAACCTCTCAACTGTCGCTGTCATTTTGCACGAATATGGCGCATCTGTCGGCTACTTTCCGAGAGCCTCGCGTGAAATATGTACGCATCATTAAAATAACAATGTTTCTAAAAAAATATATGAAAGCTATATATAAAGCTTATGTCGTTGGAATCGTTTTGAAGTATACTAACAATTTATAAAAATATAAGTTCAATTGTATTTAATAATATATAGTTAATTCTAAATTGAAATCACTGTAAGTGATTTTTATCAGTACATAGTATGAAATCAGGAATTATTACCAAATAAAACTATTATTTTAAAAAGTTTTATATACCATTGAATTAAAGATACAATATTTTATATTAATTGATAAAAACAACTCAACTCACTGTACATTTTTTCACACCACAAGCTTTACAACAACACGTCTCAATCACGGCGACTTAGCACCGGATAAAAAAGAGGTATTTTTTATACTTGAATTCTGAGAGCATTGAAGACCAAGAGATTTAGGATAATCATTTATATTATAGTTTAGTCCACGTAGATAATACTGACATAGTTTGAGTTCTTATAACTATTTAGTTTACGAGAATTAAACAACAAACCAAACACTTGAAAATAAGTGCTAAAAATTGTCATCTCAAACTTTGGATCACAGAGCAAATTCTGCTTAATATTTCATTAAAAATGTGTACATTTTACAATTTAGTGATATCTACAAATGGAAAAATACAATAAACAGGCATGCTGCCTTACTAGAACATTTCAGAAATCAATTACGAAAACTAACAATTTCACTATAAAAATTACAAGGGACGCTACAAAAGTATGGATACGACCAATACTATCACATCTGAACAGATTATATCTATACAGATAAATAAAATTAGAGTGTCTGTTTGTAATATTAAAATAACCGCTTTTTACTTAATGCATATGGATGTATACACGATACATATACCATATTGTATCACTAGTTTAATAGATGCAAATAAACATATTTTTTACCCAACTGCGCAACGCAAAGGAGGGTAATGTGTTTGTCAGCCTAACCTAAATACATATTTAGGTATGTATGTATGTACATATGTATGTATGTATATATGTATATACGTGTATGTATATATGTATATACGTGTATGTATGTATATATATATATGTATGTGTGTATGTATGTTTTTAACCTTGTGGCACTCTAGAAACCAAACGCATGGGCCGATTTTGATGATTTATATGTCGTTAATTTTGTATTTACGCGAGTGTCATAGGTTATATAAAAATAGTTAAAAATTAAAATAGCAGATATCAGTCGCCAATTTGTGTGTCTTTAAAAAAAATTAATCCAAACCAATCGAATGGGGTCTCAAAATAAAGATTTTTGGCGATCATAAAAATATTTAAAAGAACACAACTTACATATTTAAAAGTAATTTAGGATAAAAAAAATAGCTAAATATTAGGTCTCTACCTATGAAATTGCCGTTTAAAACATAGAAGAGAGA
Source organism: Argynnis bischoffii washingtonia (assembly GCA_033884665.1). NCBI lineage: Eukaryota > Metazoa > Arthropoda > Insecta > Lepidoptera > Nymphalidae > Argynnis > Argynnis bischoffii. The sequence goes on along the minus strand of CM066624.1, from coordinate 7,030,616 downwards.
AGTTAGTCTTTTTTTTTCATAAATATTTTTCATTTCTATCAATCAAAATATGCACCCATGCTATTGATGCATCTCTACCAGCACAGTAGTAATTTTTCAATGCCCTTTTTGAAGAAGCCAGGTATACGGGAGTCAACAAACTCTTCAAAGGCATCTTGCACTGCTTCTCGGGTATTGAACTTTTTATCTGCCAAGAAGTTGTCCAAATTTTGGAAAAAGTAAAAGTCTGTCGGCGCAATGTCTGGTGTTTACGGTGGATGACACAAAGCTTCAAACACTAGTTTTTGTAGCTTAGAGACCGCCTGTTGTGCCGTATGAGGTCGAGGTTTGTCTTAAAAGAGCAGCGAAGTCGAGCAATTAACTAAGGCTGGTCGGAGATTGGCAAGCTTCTCCATTATTGTGTCCGGTTTCTCACAGTACACATCCGCAGTAATGCTAGTGCCATTTGGTAAGAAGCTGTGATGAATTATACCGGCACTAGACCACTAAATAGTAGCCATGACTTTTTTAGCGGTAAGTTTTCGTTCGGGGCATTGTCTAGGTGCTGAACCGAGGTCTAACCAACACGATGACAATGTGATTCAAAATCCCTTCATTTCTATGTATGTTAAACAACGCAAGGCATACCTCAACGCATTCGTCGCGTTGGAGATCGTTTAGTTCATGCGCCACCCGTAAACTTTTTTTATCTTAATACTTTCTTAGATTTACGCGAATATTTGACATTTCAAAATAAAACTATCTTTTCGGATTATTTCGCGAATTTATTATGATTTTTGGTTCCCGACGTTTCGATTGCTTTACAGCAATCATGGTCACGGGAGAGACTAAGGTGTTAGATGTCTCAGTGGCATTATACAGTTGTTACAGACAGCCTTGACAGCCTTGAGACAGCTTTTTTTTATCTTGCCAATTCGATTCAAATGGACCAATATTTTTTTTATATTAACGTTGAAACCTACTGCTAACTCAGCCATAGATTGAGTATCACCAACTTCCACTATCACCTTTAATTTGTCGTTGCTGGTTTTAGTCTTCAGGCGACCACGGTGTTCATTTTTTAAATCAAAATTTCGATGTCGGAAGCGTTCAGTTGTGCGTTCGTTTGTAGTGTTCACTCCGTACACGTCATTAATGTTGCGAGCCGTTTGTGCGGCATTGCTACCGCGACGGAACTCGTATTTCATAATTACTCATATTTTTATTGTGCCCATATTGATGAAAAACAATCAAATGTAGTGAAAATAAAACACTAATTAATAAGCAAATGATCGAATTTGAAAATAGAACTCGATACTTTTAAAATAAAATTAATTTAAATTTAGAATTTACTGCCAGCCATTCGTAAATTACGTTTAAAATAACCAGTATTGTAAAACGGCAACTTCATAGATAATAAATTTCAAAGACCTATTATAACTTCAAATGTTTAATAAAACCAAAAAGCTGTAAATAAAAAAATATACTATAAAAATAAAAATAAACCCACGTTTCATCCTTCTCGCGAGACGTACATATGTATGTCTCCGACTGTATTATACTATATTCCTTCGTCAACTTCTTTTCATTTTTTTAGTTAGCTTTTATGCAGTCAGTTTTTTTATAATATTTTAAAGTAATGTCTATGTTGAAATTATATCTATAAAATAAAAGTCGTACTGTTTTAAAAAATAAAAATATTTTTTTTAGGAAATCATTTAAAATATTTATAAAATGCAAAATTTCAAATAATGGTAAAAAAGCCAATGAAAATATTCTAATGAATATTAAAAAAGCCTTATCCATACTATCCAACAACCGTCAAAAATGGCGGGTCGGTTTTGGGTTAAGTGTTTTGATATTACTAATTACTTAAAATCTAATAGAAGATTTACAAATTCAATTATACGTAGTTATGTAGTTATAAATTTAAATCATGTTAATATAGATAATATGCTGTCACTAGTGAATTTTTTATCCATAAAAAGTGAAAATATAAGGACTTAGTGCGCGTCAATGCTTACGATGTTTGATAAATGTAAAAGTTTCTGTATAAAATCTTTATTCAAAACACATCCTATGAAATAAAGACTGTTAATTACTTACCCTTCCATCATATTCCAATCTTTGTAATAATAATTTTACACTATTTTAATAATTTTTACTCACTTAATATTAAGTTCGAAGACCGCCAAAATTTAAATAAGTTGCCTGCACATATTACTAAAATTTATGTTATTGGAGTTATTACTTTTTTGACATGTAGTATGATATTATTCCTTGTATTTTTCTTTACACGTTACAAAAGCTAGATAAAAATAAACATAGTTTAAACGCGAGAAATCACATATTAAATCACATCGGGACTAATCGACCTCTAGGAGGTCGCTTGACAGACAAGGGTATTTTTGATATCGACCTCTAGGAGGTCGATCGACAGTCGAGGTATTAAGTGACTAAGTGTTACTGAGACAGTTGTATAGATGTCGCGATAAGAATAATTTTCTTTTTAATTTGTCTTAAAAATAATTTTACATTGACTAAGTGTTACTGACAGAGTTGTATAGATGTCGCGATTAAATTTTGCGTAGAATAATGCATAAGAAAAACGCATGAAAACTCGAAAACACGCGTTTTCCCAGACATGTGACTAATCTAGATCAATTTTTCGCCCCCGAAAGCCCCCATATACCAAATTTCAGCAAAATCGTTAGAGCCGTTTCCGAAATCGCCGGTATAAATAAATAAATAAATATATAAATATACAAGAATTGCTCGTTTAAATATATAAGACTATTAAAATTGTCATCAGCTTTGAAATAACCACTTTATCATATTAAAAGTCATTTATTTATTATCTATGATAAAAATGACGTTGACCATGGATGACGTTGACATTTAAATATATAAATATTTGATCTATGTGATACTAATAATAGTCTGTGGCCTGTGCCACATTTTTTTGTAATTACTATATAATTATGGATGACATACACTAATTAGTAAATTTTAATCACAGATACTAATTAAAAGTACTCATTTCAAACACCTTCACTTATCAATGTGCATTTGTAAAAAAACGTCCATCAAATCATTTTTACATACAGTTTTATTACATTATCTACTTACCAGAAAACTTTATTACTTTTTTGATAAACGTAAATAATTTTCGTACTGCAAGTTTTACAAGCATTTCTAAAGTTATCAGTAAGTCCGACATTAGTGTAGAGGGGATTTATTGGGTTTCGCAGTGCACTCTAGTTATTTTTTACGCCACTTTTAAACAATATTAACTAGTAAAATGCTCTTAGGACGACTTGCACAACTAGTTCAGCCGCTATATCGAAGACCGTTTCACGTCTCGCAAACATTTAAACGCGCTATGGGGATCGACGGGAACAACATACTAGCCGAAAGTTTGAAAAAACAGGTACCTATGTCTTATTAACACCTTCTCTTTTGTTTGTATACGGGTGGGGACATATGGCTATTATTAATAAATGTATAACATTTAAATTGAACTTTGGCCTTAATTACAGACTATTACAGATTTAGATTAATTTTATAGAAAAAAAACTCACGAATAAAAATAACAAAACAGAAAGTTGTAGTTCATTAAATTTTTATCAATTCTAACAAGTCAATATAAATTTCTTAAAAAAAATTGCAGGGTGTTGAATATGCTTTTGGAATTGTTGGTATTCCTGTAATTGAAACATCTCTTGCACTTCAAGCAGCTGGAATTAAATATGTAGGAATGAGAAATGAGCAGGCAGCTTGCTATGCTGCACAAGCTGTTGGCTTTTTAACAGGTAAGTAAAGTAAACTTTTTTATTTAAAACTAAATTCTTACCACAATATAACTTTTTTAGGAAAGTGTAAGCAACAAATTCCATGTTGAAATTGAAGAACAATATTTTAATGATATACGTTATATGTACCACAAGTAATTTTATATAATAAAACAACAATTATTAGATCTATTATTTGTTAATAACACATATTTAATTAGTATCTTGATGGATTATATCATTACAAATTTTATCTTAATTGTAAAATGATGATTATTATTTAAATAAAAATTTGTAGGATTATCTTAAGATAAAATATTGCCATTATTACAAAATTTTACATATGCCATAAGAGTTTAAAAATTTGCATAAGTTTTATGGGATGCGATCCCTGTGTTGTACTTTTGAAAACTGGAAGGTAAGAGTTCCTAGGTTCTAATTATAAAAAAAATACAATAGTATTTATTATGATGTGTTTTTGCTCTTCTTATAGAGCTGAATTCTGCCTCCTTCATCACCTCAACGTATAAATTTCCCCATCATCATCTCTATTGATTTCAACCCTCATTTATTTTTGGTATTCATTTAAATTAAGTATATGAAATCAGTATGCAATTATTTAGTACCATTGAAGTCTTCTTATAATATGGCTGAAATATAGTTCATAAAAATAAGATAATTTTAAAATATAGCTACTAGTAAAAATCTAAGCTTCATTTATACATAATAGTTGACATCATTTATTTTAATATAATCATTATTATAATGTTACATTTAAATTCATTTAGTCTAATCAAATGGCATATTTTCAGGCAAACCAGGTGTTTGCCTGGTTGTATCTGGACCGGGACTTTTGCATTGTATTGGAGGAATGGCTAATGCGCAAGTTAATTGTTGGCCACTTTTGGTTGTTGCCGGTTCTTGTCCAGAAGATCATGAGGGAATTGGAGGCTTTCAAGAATGGCTCCAGGTACTTTAAGAAAATATCTTAAACATTGAATTAAATTAATAACATTTTAGTGTAGAATGTTGCCACAAGAAACAGTTGAAGCATGTCAAAAAATAATAAAATAATGTTATGACGTCACTTATTATAATCTTAAAATTTAAATTTTACAATGAATGTTAAAAATAATATTATGCAGCAGCAAAAATGTGATTAACATTTATTTTCTACACTTAATAATAACAATACAAAAGATTGCCATATGACCTTCTTACCACTTTTCTATCCATAATAATTAATTGTTCGATTAATTATTTAAAAATTACAAAACGAAAGGTTTTAAAAAAAGTAGAAGTTAGGTATATACTAATCGAATTAAGGTTTTCAAATTTACCATATTACTTAATGAATCAATGTATTTTATCATTCACATTTTGAATGTTTATTATACATATGTCCTTAGTACCTAAAGGTATTCTAATTGCGATAATGTGTTTCTCGGTTCTTCCACATAACAATGCAGCAAGTAACATTGACGTTATATTTCTATAGGGAAAGCATGTAAATTGACGAGTTTTAACTTTTATCTCGTAAATAAATTGGTTTCCGGGACAAAAGCAGAACCGGATTTAAAAGACTTGGCCCCTGTGCCTATGCTGACTGAGTTTAGGCTTTTAATAGTATTGTAAGAATTTAAAAAAGTTTTACTGCTTTTTCCTTTTTAAAATTTTACTAATTAACGGAACCACAAAACCGATGAACACTGATCTCACATGTGAAAAACAATTTAGAACAGCTACAGTTTTGTTTTTTTTTTGTTCGGTACGGGTCATGACGGCAGTCCTGGTTTCCTATTCACTAATATCCAGTATTATAGTAAACTCCAAAAAATGTTAAACAAATGTTAAGTAAGAGCCAAATGAAGCAAGAACTTGTTCACCTATTTTTGAAATTCAATAAAAATTACTCTGATTACAGTCCGCTGACTGTACATAAATATTTCTTTGTTTAGTCTCTCTTTTTTCCTAAACTACAGGTATTTCGGTTTATTATCATATTTGGAGATAACAAATAATCCGTGGTATACTTGGATACACAACGTTACCATGCAAAATATCTAATATATTTAAACGAGCAATTCTTGTATATTTATTTATTTATACCGGCGATCTAGGTAACGGCACTAACGGTTTTGCTGAAATTTGGTATGTGTGGTTTTCGGGGGCGAAAAATTGATCTAGAGTAGTCTTATGTCTGGGAAGACGCGTGTTTTCGAGTTTTCATGCGGTTTTCTTTCGCATTATTTTACGCAGAATATGGTCGATAATTTCTTACAGTCCGCCCTTAGGCATAAGCATCGTGGTCAAGCCACCAAGGCGCAAGAGTGACAAACACAAGTGTTCGGTTTCGGATCCCGGTCGGATACAAAGTTTTTACTTTTGTTTTTTTTTTTGTATTTATTCAAGTTTTTTGTTTTTTTTTTTTATCTAAAAAATACGATTTAACAAAAATTAATTCCGAGCGAAGTTAGGTCGCCCAGATACGATTTAATCAAACGAATGATAAACATTAAAAATAAATCCCACATTACATAACAATTGAAAACCGTACATACGAATATTAGATGGTATTGGTCGTATCGTATGAGATTAGATAATATACTATCTATAATACTTGTGATCACAAGCAAAAAATAATAATATGTAGATATTTTAATGGAGTTCATAACCTTTCAATGTTTACTTAATACCTACATATTTATTTTAGGAATATACAATTAGATCCGCTGTCATAAAATTTGTAGTTGATTTTTTTTTCCAACGCACTTGCTTCAGTTAATAATAATAGTCTCGCATTACAAAATAATATCCCCCACGTCCTTATATATACCTACGCTAATGTTATATGTATTTCACTTTCCACTTTAAAGTATTATATTGTTTAACTAGCGATTCACGCTCGCTTCGCTCGCTTTCGTCCCTAGGTACGTTTTCACAGTTAGCTTTGTTTAGGTATACATAAATAGTAGCTTGCTACTCCTAAGATATTCATTTAAATTATATAGCGGTTTACCCTCATTTTGCTCGAGTGCGTACGCCGCACGCGGATTTTGTTCACAATTTTATAGGTTTTAATTTTTTTAGCAGAACACTGATTCTTTTTCTAAAATAAAATAGCCTAAGTTACTCCCTATAACATCAGCTATCTCCCAGTGAAAGTCCCGTCAAAATCTATTCAGCCGTCTCGGTGATTAACCGGAACATACAGACAGACATACAAAAATTGTAAAAAAAAAAATGTTGTTTTGGTATATGTACCGTGTATACATCGGACTGCATTAAGTAAAAAGCGGTTATTTTAATATTACAAACAGACACTCCAATTTTATTTATCTGTATACATTAAAAAGAAATAGAATTATAATACTTTCTTTGATTTACGCAAATATTTGACATTTTAAATAAAAGTATCTTTTCGGATTATAGCGCGGATTTATTTTGAACTGATAATTCCGAAAAGATAGTTTTATTTAAAAATAATATTATTTAATAATATTATAAATAGTTTCATGATTATATATTAATCACATATTAAGTAATTCATTTTTTTAAAGAAATTGACAATTTTTAATTCGAAGGCAGATAGATAAGCTATCGCAAGTAATATCGAGGCCAGAAATTTCAAGGACTAATCGATATAAGTTCGTGCCAGTCTGGCTAAAGGGGAATACTTTCCCAAATTGGACCTATATAAGGATGCATTAAATAAGAGAGCATCCATTAATTACGTGAGACAATTTTGGCGATCTTTCGATTAGCGATTCGATGGCGATTTAGCCATATTTTAGTGGAGAAACATTTTTTACTTAAATTCACCCAGTCATATCGGAATTTTACACTGTTTCTTGCAGAAAAAAATTACATGATATTTGCCGAAACCTCTCCCCCACGTGAGAGTCTATTTGTCTGTTTGGATTTTGGTGAAATTTAGTATGATTATAGCTGGTTATCCAGGTTAACATATAGAATTTTTAAACCAATTTTTTTACTGCGGAAAAATCTTATTTCTGAGAAAAAATACAAAAACTGGTTAGATTAAAACCACTCTGAAACTATAAATATTTTAGCAAGGTAATTTACAAAATAGTTCAAAAAATAATTATAAATAGGTTCTCTTAAAAACTACCATATTAATAGAGATATTTAAAAAATAATTCAACAAATATTTGGATAGGTGTAATTTAAAAAACCATCACTAGATGTCGCCATGTCTTTTTAAAATACGTAATCTTAACTGGCTTAAAATTAGTAAATATTAACAATAATCTTAAACCAACATGTATAATACAATACAAATATATATTTTTTTAAATTACTATTTAAATAGCCAATATCTATGTCTATATATAATATCTATATGGCAATCTGTGTGTGACGGCATCACGGTAAAACCACTGCACGGATTTTGGTCACTGGATGTCGCCATGTGATTTTAAAAATTAATTTTTACTTAAAAAAATATGTATAGATATGATTTCTTTCCTATGATTTCATTAGAGTTATTAGCAATTTTCGTTGAAAGATATTTTTAAATCTTGTACCTTAATTATTTAAATTATTTTGACACCATTTCTTGAAAGGAACGTTTATTTTTTGAACACTACAATATTTACGACAGTTATATAACCCATATTTACCAAGCTAAATGAAAAATTTGATTAGAAACATTTACTTACTCTGTACTGTAACTGTACTCTTGAAACTATCACTAGCCTGAATTTTATATTTCAAGATGAGAACAAATTAAAATGAAAATGTTTAAGTGTTTATCGCCTATAAAGAAATAAATCATTCCTCTTTATAATATTACTGTAGATGAATAAAAATACTATAAATATTGTTGTTAAAACGAAAAATGTAATATTATGAAATTAAATATGAGATTAAAGGAAGAACATTTGTAGCGTTGCCAATCATCGCATTTTTTCTCAATCTTGCACTGCGCAATGAAACTGGTATTTATTTATTTATTTATTTATTTATTTATTTATAAGAACTACCAACAAAAGTTACAATAATAGTTATAATAAAAACATGATGATTGCACTTTTAATTACAGGTAATTACAACATGCTATTATTTTAATACAACATTAACATCTAAGAGAACAATAAGAAATATATATAATTACACATAGTTAATACATTTTTGTGACCTATAAAATAGTAGATACAATAAATTAAAAATTAAATTGATTATATATTAAATTATGAATACAGTATACATGAATATGATTGGAATGATGAATGAATATGATTTATATAATTGTAAAATAAAGAAAATAGACAAAAAAATAATTACAATATATTCTATTTCTTTCAATTAATTATACTTAAAATTGTCAATTCCTTTTGTTAAAGATATATCATTATATGTGCGAGCTAATCTATTTAGAGGCGTAATTTTTTTCTAAATTTGTCCTATGCCTCTTCGTACGAAAGAGAGGGCCTTGTTTCCTTGGAATCCTCACGGGTATGTTAATGTCGATTAAAGCAAGCAACGGCGGGCAGTCAATTGCATTATTTAATAGTTTTTGTAAAAACATCATATCCAGTAACTTACGTCGCGACTGTAATGAGAGTAGATTCAAATATCGCAATTTGCTTTCATAGCTAGAATATGATTGAGGTATTTTAAAGTGGTATGTCATAAATTTTAAGAATCTTTTTTGTATTTTCTCAATTCTGTTTATATGAACACTGTAATGAGGTGACCAGATTACAGAGCAGTACTCCAACTTACTTCTAACAAAGCAGTTAAAGAGTGTTATGACAGTTGAGATCTTTTTAAACTCTCTTGCATTTCTAAGAACAAACCCTAATGATTTGAGTGCAGCACTCGTTATATGCTCAATGTGTGCAGCAAATTTTAATTTGGAATCCAAAAGACACCCAGATCTCGAATAACGTCGACTTTACAAATAAGAGCACCAGATATATAATATTCGCTTTTTATCTTATGTTTTTTTCGAGTGGATTGAATATGATAGCACTTTTTCGCATTCAAATACATATTGTTGTTATTGCACCAATTACATAGTTCGTCCAGATCTTTTTGCAGACACCAGACGTCTAAATACGTTTCAAACTTGCGTATCAATTTGAGAACGTCTGCGTACATAAAGACTTTAGAATATTTAAAAATGGACGAAATACTATTAATAAAAACCTTAAAGAAGACAGGACCTAGAATCGATCCCTGAGGAACTCCAGAATATAAAGTAAACGAATTAGATTGGTGTCCATCTATTACGACACTGGATGATCTAAAGAGGAGATAAGACTTACACCAACTCAACAAATTTCCAGCTAAACCAAAGGACTCCAGTTGTTTCATTAATAATGTGTGGTTAACTTTATCAAAAGCCTTTGAAAAGTCAGTATAAATGGCATGATCACCTTCGTCGACTACTTTTATAATGTCATTGACATAAGTGATGAGATTAGTATTGGTGGACCTGCCAGATATAAATCCATGTTGAGATTCAATGATGTTAGGTTTAACTTTAGCCAATATTAATTGGTACACAATACTCTCAAAAACTTTTGACATAGCTGATAAAATCGAAATCGGGCGATAGTTTTCTATTAAGGAGGGATTTTCACCTTTTAGCACAGGCACTATTCTAGCCTCTTTCCATTTTGCCGGAAAAACTCCAGTTCGCAAGGATGCATTATAAATTAAATAAAGAGGAATAGATAATTCTGTGGCACATTGGAAGATAAAGAAAGGATGTATATCATCAGGGCTCGGACTTTTCGAGGTATCAAGTCTCTTTAGTTTCCTCTCTACATCACTCTGTGATAAAAAATATTTCCCGCGTACGATTTCGGTACTGGCGCAGTATCACTATCAATACTAATGCCCCTCTCATAAACAGACGCTTAGAAAACAAGTTGGAAATGTCTTTATTATTGGTTGCTTTAAAATCGTTTAGGTGCATGGATGTGGAATATGAGCTACCCTTTTTTCGGATGTTTTTCATGTGTGTCCAAAAATATTTAGGATTTCTAGATATTTCATTTTCAATAAGATTGATATAGTTACTATAGCATGTATTTATAAGAGTATCACAGTCTTTCCGTAAGTACTGAAATTCCAGTCTATCCAAGGGATTATCAAAACGTTTTATCTTAACGTGGTATTTATATTTTTTCTTAATTGTACTAATAAGATTTTTAGTAAACCGGATAGGATATGATTTTCGAGTTTTTGGTTTTTTAGGTACATATTTTTGAATAATATCGAATAGAATAATATAGAACCGGTTAATCATTTCGTTAACATTATCGAGACAGTATTTGAATTCTGTGAGCCAGTCAATATTATCAAGCGCTGCTATAATGCTTTTGTAGTCCCCTTTAAAAAAATTATATAGATTTTTAGACGTATTAAATTTATTAGGTTTACTCAATTCTATATTGATCGATATATCCAGAGGAAGATGATATGGGTCAACTTTGCGAATTGGTGTCTGGCATTCACAAACATTTATCAGATTACTATTGCTTAAGATTAGATCCAAAATATTACCTTTTATATTTTTAATTTTATTGTACTGATATAAGCTATTGAAGTTGACAAAGTCCAGTAACAAATTATTTAAGGGCGAGTTATTATGAGAGTGGGATTCATGATCAGTAGGGCTAGACCAGGAAATGCTTGGCAGATTAAAATCACCCAATATTATGGTTGCGCAAAAGTCATCGTGAGTAGAAATAATTTTATTGACATTATCGATAAACATTTCTAAACTATTTAGATCTACGGGGGGAGGAAGGTATTTTCCTAAATTTAATTCCACCGATACCCAAAGATCCTCTACATCACTTTACCATTCAAGACGACGACGCGAGACTAAGCCTTTTGAGACGCCGATCAAAACACCACCACCTATTTTTTTATGTGAGGACAATAGACTTGTTTCACGATCACGCCGAAAAATTAAGTACCTATCATCAAGTATCTCGGAATCAAATACAGTGCTATTAAGCCAGGTCTCAGTTAGGAAAATAAAGTCATAATCACTGTTTAATACATTGCGGCGCACATCTTGCATGTTTGTGTTCAAACCCCTGACATTTTGGTAGTAACAAGTGAACATTGAGAATTTTAACAGATAAGTTTGATACATGCCTTAACAATACAGTTTAGAATTAATTATTGAAAAGATTTTAATTATTCTAAATTTTTTACATAAATATATTCAGATTTTTCTGTTTTACGTATGAACACTCGGCCGTTTTTGACCCATACATAGCGATAACCTAGCTTTATACATTTTAAACGAACTTCCGCGTGTAAAGCTTTAATGACCGGAGATAGATGTTCACATACATACATAAATTAGCTTCTTATCGCCACTTATTCCAAGGTGGCTTGTGTTTAACTTATCCATATTGGTTGCCGATTTCTTATTAAAAGATAAAACAGCTGCTAGAAAAGTATCTCGTATTCTGGAATTGGTGAATTTAACTAAAACAGACCGAGGACGCGGACTGTCTTTGTTCACCTTCATTATCCTTGCACAACTTCGTATATCGTGATCGTTTATATTACATTTAACATTCGATGCAATCTGCTTAACTGTCGTCACCAAATTCTCATTTTTAAATTCTGGTACACAATGAATCTCAATATTGCATGCTCGGGACTGTTGTTCAAGTAAGGATAATCTCGATTGGTGATCCGTTACAGAAGTACGTAGTGTTTTGTTTTCATGTTCCAAATTATGTATCTTTTCTATTTTATTATTAATTTCAAGCTTAACGTGCTCGTATTTCTCTTCTAGGAATGAAATTGACGTGTTGATTGAGGACATATTGTCAAGATCTATCTTTAATTTGTCATCTATTTGGTTTATGATATTAGTTTTGAAGGCATCTAAAACAGCCGTTAACTCCTGTCTCACCATGTTTCTAATTTCCGCTAATGATTCACTACGCAGTATTTCATTCTTGTGTTGTTTCTCAGTTGGTGTGTTCGTGGCAACTTGTAAATTGTCGATCTTTTTATCGTTGCTTTGGCACTGAACATTTCTAACCGGTGTGTTGGTGTTATCTGTTTTAGGTCTGGAGCACGCAGGACAGAGCCAGTTGCTTTTGTATGCTTTTATATAGTGGTAGTTATACATGAGTAATGTTTTTTTTTTTTACAATCGTGACATTTAACTTTTTCTTTGGAATTAGGTTGCCGTAAGCAACATTCTAATTTATTTTTAGACATATTTTCGATTTATTTAAACTTTAACAATTTCAATGATCTATTAACTCAAATATAGAAAATAAAAATTTTGAACTCTGGTTTTACGCGTAGTACGGTCGTTCGGCAATACTAGACCAACGTGTTCGTTAGAATAGTGTTGAAAATGTTGCTTTACATAAGTTTTAGATCATTTGTAGTGCGATGTCGGTAGAAATGAAAATAGTTTATTGTAGATTACCGTCACACACTCCACAATTAGATATTACAACACAATTTGGTAATAAAAATGCATAATAATCACATATATGTATGTCCGAATATAGACTACGATTATAACGTTGCCAATCGCTTCTTTCGTACAGTCAATTTTGGGTTTAATTTTGATTGATTTTTGGGTCCTCAGGCTTCACGTCATTATATACACCACTACAGAACACTTTTATAAATATTCTTATTTTTATATGTTTACTGGTTTTATCACTAAGATAACGTTCACACATAGTTTTAGGGGCACATTAACTAACGTTAGTTGGTTAATATTGATGACACGGTATTTAATCCATTTTTAAAATAAAAAAATACTAGGAGCCGATGTTAATGTTGAGCGAGCGCTGACGTGTTGTATACACGTACGTATATACATATGAATTTCGATTGTCTGAACGCGGGCAGAGCCGCGGGCAAAAATGCTAGTTAATTATAAAAGGTAAAGTTTGTGTGTGTGTGCGCGTATTTTTGTGTGTATGCGGGTAACTCCTTCACGCTAAACAAGCTGAAAGTCTTTGGACAACATTTACTAATCAAAGTCAAATAACAATGGTTAAAGGTGCCATGAGGGCTCATCTAGCCTAAATTGTCTCAAATTTCAAGATGATAAATCTTTCAACTTTTTCAAAAAAATAAAAAAACACTACAAAATAATAACAAAACTGAAAAGAAGGCACGGACAAAAAGTCTGATGTTCGCATCCTCATTAAAAAAATGGCTACAGGTGGAATCGAGTCGTTTGTACTGCAAGTACGCAGCACGGCCGCCTTCTCCCCGCCTCATCCCACTGCACGTTGAGAAAGCAGTCCGATACGCCTCTGTTGGTCGACCTGGAGTTTCTTACCTGGACATGCCCGCTACATTACTTATGGTAAGGAGACATATTGAAATCATTTATTTTTTGACACTTTTATTATGAAGTCGTAAAGGAACCGTATCGATAAGGCCTCGTTTCCGCCTAAGAATAACGAAAAAAAATTTGGTATACGATTTGATTTTCTCTTTACATATTTTGAAAGTAAACTGTGTGTCTAATAGAAAAATATATGAAAAAAAAATTACAATTAATACTACTTGTGAGACGCCAAACTTTGGTCTAACTTAGATTTTCGATCAAAATGAGACATTTTCAGTAACATTTCAACTTTTTTTCACGTAAATTTTTTCAGGCCGAAACAGATGAAGAGAAAGTACCATTAGACTATTATAAAGCGGATCCTGTGAGACTGGCGCACCCTGACCCGGCTCTGGTGGAAAAAACGGCAGATTTATTATCAAAAGCTGAAAGGCCTCTCATCGTCGTGGGCAAAGGAGCTGCTTTTGGAAGAGCGGAAAATGCTGTGAGAAAGCTCGTGGAAAATACCCAAATTCCATTTTTACCCACGCCTATGGGTAAGTGCTTACTAAATCGTAAATCTTCATTATCGAAGTTAAACATATTATTGGCGACAAAGTTTTGTGTTAGTAATTTTGTTCTTGGAAAAGAACTGGTGAACCTTTGAGAAATTATTTAACATATAAAAAAAAACTCATTATTGAAACGAAATGAAAATTACATTATAGATTGTACGACAAAAATTACGTTAGTTGAAAACTATGTTGTTGCCAATAACGCCCCCCTCCAAGAAATATTTATATTAATTTAATACTAGTTCCAATAGCTTATATGTATAAAAGTAGTAGTAGCATACTAATATTTAGACATAGTTTAAAAAAAGCTAGTATAATAGTGAATAAAGAACAAAATAATATCATAATTACGTTCAATATAACGTTTAATGCGATACAGACTATATTTAAATAGGTACCTTATAAAAGATTATTATTTGTCTATCACCTCATACAATACAGGCTATGTTAATCCGATGGTTGCTATATCGACTATGAAGCTATGACAGGGACTTTGCTATGTAAGGCAGTTAAATGTTAAAATTGACGTAAAAGGGGGTATACCGACCAATCTTCTTCGGATTATCCGTTTTACGTGACACTAGCGACTCGCCCTCGCTTCGCTTCGGGTTCGTCCCTAGACAAGAACAAATCTATCCCGCGGGAACCGTACATTTTTCTGGGATGATATATATCCTATAGCCTTCCTCAGTTAACGGGCTATCTAATTCAAAAATAATTTTTCAAATCGGATTAGTAGTTCTTGAGATTAGCGCGCTCAACCAAACAAACAAATTCTTCAGCTTTATAATATTAGTATATGTAGATTAGCAAAGTAATCTGTGCTCAACTGGCACGCTTTGACTAGAAAATTGGTTTAAACGGTGGTTTTTATTGCTGCATAAAAACAATGATTTTGAGAAAAAATATCAAAACAGAATATTACTTTTGTATTTAATAAATGTAATGTATTCATAATTGTAATTATAAAATGGGGAAAAATTACCTGATTATTTTGTTGAAATTGTATGTATAATATTATATTTATTAAGAAAATGAACAAATTTTAAATGAAACTATCTTTAAGGATTTTCGTGGTTTTATTTTATATTTTTTCCCGTCGTTTTGAATGCTTTACAGTTAAGATGGTCGCGGAGGAGTTTCTCCCGACAAAATCCGAAAAGATAATTTCATATAAAATATCAAATGTTCGTGTAGATCTAATTTCAGTGTAAACTCTTTAAACAAAACTCAAGGGATCGAGATTTTTTTTTTCGTTATATCGAATGAAAAAAGAAAAATGACCAAATTTTATTAATCACAATAATTTTAATATGTATGTGTTTTAAGAGGTAATTAAGTTATTCTAAATACATAACTCTGTTAACCTTGCCTACGATTTTTCGCTATATTACGCAGTATGTGGTGTGTTCATCCTCATGAAACAATAAGAATTCTACAGGTTGGTGCTGATCGTAGTCTTCGGTCGTCAATTACATCACCATTATTTTGTTTCTCCTTATTTTTGGACAAAACTTATATGTATGTACCTACGGACGTCTAAATTTGAAAACATTTTAACAATAAAGATGACTATTACGCTATAAAAAGTACAATTAATTAACGAAACAACGTGTATGTGTACTTATGTACGCACGTAAGAATTTATACTTCTTGTACGTAACACAACAAAAATTACTTAAGATTTCACCCCATATGTCACAACTCTTTGTTTGTAAAAGGAATGCAGCTAACTTCATCATGTCGCTTTTTGGCTGTCGGTGTGCGCGCGCATCGTTAAAAATTTTCTCTCATTTTTTTTTTAACCGTGAGAAAAGAAGTTTTTTGTAAACTTCAAAAGTTTTTTGTAAGAGTAAAACAAACAAATTCCGTATATAGGCAAGGGCGTGGTGGGGGACGCGGCGGCGCAGTGCGTGGCCACGGCGCGCACGCAGGCGCTGCTGCGCGCCGATGTGCTGCTGCTGCTGGGCGCGCGCATGAACTGGATGCTACACTTTGGGCAGGCGCCCCGATACGCGCCCGATGTTAAGATTATACAGGTGGTTAACACAAGCTTGTAAAGTAGCCTATGTCACTCTACAGCCCCCCAAATACCTCCACACAAAAAATCACGCCAATCCGTCACTCTTTTCAGCTATGAAAGAAAGACAATAAACGAATTTTGACATTTATACTATTAAGTTCATACTTAATATATAATAATAAAAATAATAATATATAATTCATATAATGTCCTGAAATTGCTGGCTGATTATAGCCACGGTGGCCAATCTCATCGAGACTATCTGTGCAACAGATATTATAGTGCACAAGTGTACGCGCAGGCACACATGCATTATAATGCATATATATAATTATATATACCTTTCACTCTCACATTTTGGTAAGACAACAATAAAAAATCAATCACAGGACCGACGACTTTACGTGCTCTCCGAGGCACGGGGAAACACTGCCAACTTCCTAAATCCGGGCTGTTACTGAGAATTTCTTAATAAAAAGAGCTAGTAATAATTAAACTTCGCCAGACCCGAAACTCAAACGAGGGACCAATCCGAAAATATAGGTAGTGGACAGTCAGAAAAATTGGAATTTTGCAAAAGGACAGAGAATTTCACAATAATCTATGAAATTATTGTAACTTAAAGTCCATAACTTTTGTCTCCTTCATTTCCTCAAAAATTATTTTGACAATTTTGAAATAAAGGAAAATATATTTGGACTCTCCATCAAATGCCAGTCAGGGGCATCCTGGATGGGATCTCATGTACCAAAATCCAGGTCAATATATTATAACAATTTGTTACAAAATCTGTACTATTTTAGGTGGACATTTCTCCAGAAGAATTCCATAACAGTGTGAAGTCAGAGGTGGCAGTACATTCCGATATCAATCCGTTTGTTGAATCTCTCACGGAAAAGCTAAAGGAAAGAAAATTCTCTCTGCAAAGTAACGGTGCTTGGTGGCAGGCGTTGAAGGAAAAACAGAAGAAAAACACGGAATTTGTTGAGGTAGGTATTTGACGAACAGGTGTTATATTAGCAACTAGCGACTTACCCTCACTTCGCTTATGTGCGTCCCTAGGTACGTTTTAATTTTTTTGAGCGAAAGCCTAATTTCTTTTCTAAAGTAATAGTAAATCAGTCCAGCTGTTTTGAAGACTAGACAGAACAAACAGACAGTCTAAAAATTAAAAAAATGTATTTTTCTTATAAGTACTGTATATAATTTCATATGCATTAAGTAAAAAGCTGTTATTTTGATATTATAAACAGACACTTCAATTTTATTTATCTATATAAATTTATATGTGGCATTAAGAAATAAAAATCAATATTATAATAACCTCAGTAATAATTATTTGTTACTAGCGGCCTCTAGAAAAAGAAAAACAAATCTATCCCTATGGAACCGTATATTTTTTCCAGGATAAAAAGTAGCATAGTATAGTATAATCTATCTCTGTGCCAAATTTCATCCAGATCCGTTTAACCGTTCTGGTGTGAAAGAGTAACAAACATCCATACTCACAAACTTCCACATTTATAATATTAATACGGATTAACTATAATTATATACATATAACTATAATTATACAATGTTCATATAAAAGCGTGTCAACTATTTCGATATTAATCAAATATAATTTACAAAAACATTTTTTACTTAATAAACCCTTTTCTCATTTACTACACAACTACACCATTCTTCTGAATATGTCGTAACTTTTATTGAAGTATTAGTATACATTTTATAACAATAATGTATACAACAGAGACTCATATGCTGTACATAATATGTGCAAAATTTTTATTTAGTGGTTGGGCGTCAATAACTGAATTACTCTTTACTGAATTGAAATAGTGGTATACATTTTTTTGTATTGGTTTTGTAAAGCAACAAATTTATTTTTTTATCTATCTATTAATTATTAGTTAAAGCTCTTATCTAGCAGATGTCAATACTAATCGGAAGGACTCGAATAATACAATAAGTATATTAATAATAAGCGTAATATATTGCTTAAAAACATACACCTGAACATTAATCAATAGGTAAAAATAAATATATTAATAGATATTAGGCATGGAAATGATTGCTACTTTTAATTCATTTTCATTTCATGAAATTTCGTATATTTTTCACAGTGATTTCACCTGCTACTTTTCACAGGCAATGATTTTTAATTTCGACGGTCTGGTACTACTGGAAGTATGAAATGTTACCAATAGCGCTACTGAAATGACATGGAATGGATTATTTATGATACCTTTAAATTTGTAATAGAAGTTTTATACGAATATTCTCTTTTACATAATAAACACTTCGCCACACTGTTTCCTGGGATTTTTTCATAATGATTCCAAATGGATGCATTCATTTTCATTGTTCGTTTTTATTAAATATTCACTAATAAGAACTTAACTAAATTATTATATTTACACTAACTACTATCAATATTTATTTAAACGTAATTACAGCGAAAACACAAAACTTAAGTAAATTGCTATATTTATTATACACTAACTATTATCTATATTAAATATTTATTTACACTTAATTGCAACGAAAACACAAAATAGTTAATGCTATTTAAGAGTTAAGACAGCACAGCGCCACAGTACGTATCACATCTAATGAAATATGAATTTAGCGCCACAAGTAAAATTTCATTACTGTCAACTATTGCTACTTTCATATGAATTTCATTTTGTGATTTTGTGATTTATAACAAACTGTGATCTGCTACAAATTCAAATTAATAAGGAAATCGAAACTTTATTCCCCTGGATTTAAAGTTTATTTTAAAAGGGCACGAAGTCATAGTTCTACGGTATATTATTGTTTACAAGTAAGTGGCCGTTCGTAATTGGTATAATGACGCATCAACAACATATATTTTTCTCTTTCTAACTCGCCGACATGCCCATTTCATGCCTACTCGCTCGCTCCCTAATGAGCAATGACGACGATTTAGTTCTACGATGAAATCCGAACACGATATGAAATTTCATCAACTGTGATTTTTAGCAGTCAATGTGAAATTAAGTAGCTGGTGCGACGTATGAAAACGCATTTCATGTGAATTTTCACTTGCTACTCATGAAAAGTTCCATGCCTAATAGATATGGTAACCTCTCTTGTCATACAATGATACCTGTATTGTCTATAATTCATCACCGATATAATATGTTATATAAATAAAAAATATGTTGGGACATTAATACACGGCGCCATCTAGTTCCATGGTAAGCACAAGAGACTTGTGTTATGGATACCAGATAGTTGATACACTACATATCTACACTACATAGATATATATCTTTAAATACATATTATAAATACAAACACGCATGACTGGAATACAAACATTCGTGCTCATCACACAAATGAATGGCCCTAGCGGGATTCGAATCCGCGACCGCTGGCACAGGAAGTTGGGTCACTAAAAATTGAGCCAAACGTGTAGTCAAAATATTTCAATATAAACTGTTTACATATAAAATATACATAATAATAACAATGTTTTCCAGGCCCAAGCCAACGACAAATCGTTACCATTAAACTACTACGCGGTATTCAAAACAGTGCAAGCGAACATTCCCAAGGATTCGATCATAGTGAGTGAAGGCGCCAACACAATGGACATAGGGCGAGGCATGTTGCTCAACAACCAGCCGCGACACAGACTAGACGCTGGCACCTTCGGTACTATGGGCGTAAGTATGCTGTTCAATCGAATTCAAATTCAAAATTCAAATTCAAAATATTTTATTCAGCATTAAATTATTACAATTTTTTACTGAACGTCATGATGAGTCTACTACCAGTTCGGAAAAATGAAACCTCAGACCTGAGAAGAACTGGCGAAAGAAACTCAGCGGGACTAATATTTTTTTTTAATAAATTGTAATTTACAATATTTTTATAAAGTTGAAGTAGCCTGGAGGCGATCACTTCATTCCCAAGGCGTGCTATCTTCTATGAAATTATTTATTGTATAATAGCCTTTAGCACACAAACGTTCTTTAACAATTTTTTTGAATTTAATGATAGAAGCTTTTTGAACATTTTCTGGGATCCTGTTGTACAAGCGTATACATTGTCCATAAAAAGAATTACTGACTCTCTTTAAACGAGTTACAGGCATTACAAGTTTGTGTTTGCTCCTAGTATTAAAGTTATGCATGTCACAATTCTTGGGAAATTCGTGTATATTTTTACGAACATACATAACACATTCGTACACGTACTGAGAAGCAACAGTCAATATTTTTATTTCTTTAAACTTATCTCTTAATGACGCTCTAGGACCTAAACTATAAATTGCACGAATAGCTCTTTTCTGCAGTACAAAAATCGTATTAACAGTTGCTGCATTTCCCCAGAGTAAGATACCATACGACATAATACTATGAAAATAGCTAAAATATACTATGCGAGCTGTATCTACATTAGTAAGAAGTCTAATTTTTTTTACCGCGAACGCTGCAGAGCTGAGTCTACTCGCTAGTCCCTCAATATGGGGGCCCCACTGCAATTTGGAATCTATGATAATACCCAGGAATTTAGTGGACTCTACCGGTTTTAACATTTCCCCATTTAATATTACACCATTATCAACAAGTTTAACATTGGGTGTTGTGAATTTTATTAATTTTGTCTTTTTATTATTTAATAATAAATTATTAGAATCAAACCAATAGACAACCTTTGAGAGAGCATCGTTTACATCGTCGTACATAAGCAAATTTCGCTTCACTTTAAAAATAAGTGAAGTGTCATCAGCGAACAATACTATCTCATGTTTGTCCTGTACAAAAGATGGCAAATCATTAATATAAATTAGAAAAAGAAAGGGGCCGAGAATAGACCCTTGCGGAACCCCCATATCTAACGGAGCTCCAGGAGATCTCTTACCATTAACATCAACCCTCTGTATTCTATTATTTAAATACGAATTCAAAAGGTCGAGTGCCTTATTTCTAATACCATAATGATGCAGTTTCTTGATCAGCGTCTCATGATGCACACAATCAAAGGCCTTGGATAAGTCACAGAATATCCCAAGTGCATCTTGTGACCTTTCCCAAGCCTCAAAAATATTTCTTACTAACTCAACACTAGCATCTGCCGTGGAGCGGCCTTTCGTGATCGCAATATAATCCCTTCGCATTAAGAAAATAGTCATCAAGTGCAACGGCAGGTAAAGGTGTATTTACAGTGGAGTAAAAATTCAATTCAAATATATTTCAAAAGATCAAGTTTAATGGATAAAAATCAACTTAATTATCTTATCTCAAATCTTGATTTAAGATGAAATTGCCTTTATTTTGTTTTGAGATAATTAATCAACTTATTATCTCAAATCAAAATAAAATCATTAATAATATATTTAAGTCTGCCTTCAACTGGTCATTATGAACTTGACTATAATTTTATGCAACCTTCGTAGGTTGTATCGTTGTCGATGACTCATTATTTTCTTAACGCGAATGAACTATAGTACATTTTCTTTTATCGTTAGGAAATACATTTACACATACCACTGGCATTTGTATATTAGGGAGAAGCGAAAAGTTTTTTTTTTCTTAGCTTGGAAATAGAATTTGTAGCTTATAAAAAAAAACTTGTGAATAAATATTTACTCAACATTTTGAGTACTAATTACCCACCCTGAGTACCCACTGATTATTAAAATAATTATTTAAAATTTTTTGTTTGAATGGAGAAAAAATTTTCGACTGAAAAAAAATACCTTTATCAGCTATTGTTATCTAGGGGTGCACTCAAGCAAAGCAAGGGCAAGTCGCTAGTAAAACATACTATGCCAGGAGGGTATTAAAACATATATATGTCTCCAGGTGGGCCCCGGGTTTGCAGTGGCCGCCGCGTTGTGGTGCCGCGACTACGCGCCCGGCAAGCGCGTCGTCTGTGTCGAGGGCGACTCTGCTTTTGGTTTCTCAGGTATTTATATTCTTGAAACACCCTCTATTCTATCAAGTGTAGATATTCATACATACCATTCGTCCTCCAGTTCATTCAATATGCCAATATCCCATAGAAACCAGTGGGAACGGTGTATGTACCTTAGTTACTCTCCTAACCATATTTACATCAAAAATTGATTGATCTATTGCTACAATAAAAAATATACATAAAAAAATATTATGTCTTTCGCCTTTACTCCTGCTATTTTGGATTAAACAGAGTATAATGAGATGCAGTAGCGTAACTAAATTAATACAATGAAATTTTCAAATTTTACATGCAAGGGGATGAAAAATTATTTTTAGTGCATAATAAATCCATATATAACTTACAAGGTTATAATTTTCTTTTTATAGGTATGGAAGTAGAGACCATGTTTCGTTACAAGCTGCCAGTGATCATTATTATAGTAAATAACAATGGCATATACAGTGGATTTGATGAACAAACTATGAAAGACATTCAAAGCAATGGTGAAATTACTCAGTGGTAAGTCAAAATATTATTCATATTAGATTAGTTTATTGATATAACAATACTGCTTTGCCCTTGTTTCGATGCAAACAAATATTAATTATTAAAAATTGCAAAGGAACCTTGATGGGATAAAAAGTTACTAATATTCCTATCTATGCTAATATGCTTTACTTGTAACAAAATTAATCATTGTTAATTAAGGCGTCATATGTAAAAAATATATAGCTATATGTATGGCTATATATAGCTGAAAGTGTATCTTTTAAAGTTTAAAATCTTTATTTTGACTTCAAATCAACTAATAAGGAACGACTTAGAACTAGAAATACAACATTATGCTTTTCATTTATTTATTAAAGTCAATAAAATTTATAAAACTGAACCTTGAAAAAAGCGAAAAGATAGGTAAAATTCAAATATTCACATAAATCTAAGATAATATTAACTGAAACTTAACTTTAATACAATGTAATATTTTCAGTACTCCTCCAACATCATTGTCAGTTGAAGTTAGATACGAGAAAATGATGGAAATGTTTGGTGGAAATGGATATTTCTGTCGCACTGTTGAAGAAATTGAAGCTGCTATCAAATCCGCCATAGCTGTTACAGATAAACCCAGTATCATTAACATCGCCATCAATCCTCAGGCTAGTAGGAAACCACAAACGTTTAACTGGCTCACAGAATCCAAATTATAAATAAAAGTTATAACAAATACCTTAAATGCATAAAATATAGACCATTCATAACAAATCTAATGACATTTTAAAAAATCCATTAGGCCAATAGGGAATATCCATGTGATTTAAATCAAGGCGATTTTTTTTATAATCTTTATTACTTATGAATTAAGCCTATATCAATATTTTTAATCTAATTTCTTATTAAGAAAATAATTATTAAAAAGTGGAAATATAAGTGGGAAATTCAAAGTAGTTAAAACGCAATGCCATTGATCAGACCAAATGTGACATCAACGTAACATTTTCAAAAAAATGACGACTTTCTTGTAAAATTTGTCATTTTTAGCGCTAAATTGGCAACACTGGTTCTTTTATTGTACACGCCAAACGCGCCAATATGGCGGACGTTTAAAGTATTCGTATAGGTATGATTTTTTATATGAAATTTTAGTTTTTAGAACTGAATATTTTCTTTTACAGTTATATAACTGATATGATAAAAAAATATGAAAAACTAAAAAAAAATCACGTATATTCCATATTAGCTAGTGGTACAAAAGTAATTAACTTCTATATACGCTCAAAAAACATTCCCCTCTTAACTGTGGCAGCACCTATATGCCTTATAGAATTTATAAACATATTTAGAGACTATAAATAAAACATTTTTGTACTATTTGAAAAAGTAAGCGAGCTGATAACGAAGTTATTCTAATATCTCTTAAATGTGAATTATCAAAGTAACTTAGGCTTATGCAGCTTTATGTACCCATCACTCTTGTTGTGCAAGTATTTATTTCAGTCTTCTAGTGTTTGCCCACTTACAACTGTTGTTTCGCGACAAAACACTTATAAAAAATAAGAATTAATCAAATATAATTAAAATATCTAATTTTATCATTTTTAAATATCATTATTAAAAAAAATCGATTTAAGTTAATGTAATTTTTTATTTATCTTTAAATGAACTAAAAAACTTTAGTAGTAATACATGAACATAAATGTCAATGTGTTTTTATATCAGCAAGCATTTATATTTATAAAATTTTAAAACCATTCTTGCAAAGTGTACTCAAACATTTATTGTTATACACAAGGCAATCTATATACATAGAATATATTAAATATAATCGTATTATTCATATTATACAGGGTCATTTTTAATTTACTGAAGACCTTTTGGGAATATACTGTTTAGATCATAACAACATCTGTAACAAAAAAAAATATTTCTTAAATTTTTATTTTCATACAAAAAAAAAACATTTTTATTGCATCTTCTAAACGAAAATAGTCCTAGCATCTGGTCAAGATTAAATGAGTAAGCGCCGCCTGCTGTACCCCTCCACCCCTCCTACTCTACAAGTCACGCGTCAGTCTTATGCTATTGCTGGACTATTACCGTTTAGAAGGTGCAATAATTTTTTTTGTAAAATTTAAGAAATATTGTTTTTCTTTCTTAAAGATGTTGTTATTATGTAAATAGTATATTCTCAAAAGGTCTTCAGTAAAGTAAAAATTACCCTGTATATTATTATATGGTAAGAGCATATTCACGCAATCAGCAATATCAAAATGGCAATAAAACGTTTTGCGACAAAAAGTTGAAGTGGGTAGAGAGTTTAAACAATACTGCTTTGCAAAAGTTAACTTCTAAAGTACAGAATTTTTATGGTTTTTATCAACTCCCAAGAAATGTTTTTATATAAATTTTATTTTCTTATCTTTTGTATGGTAACATTAAGTGAACTATTAAATAATGATCATCTTTTAAAGACTGCATCAATTAACTTTGAATAACAAGTTACATGTTAGTAACTATAAAATCAAGACTTTATTATGTGCAATATAAACTTAGCTTTTAAGGTATCAAATTTATGTTTTGAATAAAAAATACAAAATATAATAAAAACAATTGTAGTGTCAAAGATTTTTATGGTTGTTGGTATTTTTGTAAAGGTTTTGGAGTAATATTAATATATTATTCGTTTTAATTCGTTTAAAAATACAAAATATAATAAAAAAAAATGAAGTGTCAAAGATTTTAATGGTTGTTGGTATTTTTGTAAAGGTTTTGGAGTAATATTAATATATTATTCATTTAAAGGATTGGTGAAAGAAAGAAGACAATAAGTTTAATTTATATATTGTCTGTCTATTGAGTCACATCACATCACATGTTTGTATAAGTTGAACTTAAAATATATATTAAATACATTTTTATTATAAACTAAATCCCTGTATTTCATTTAACTGCTGTAAGCAAATGAATCCATTGTGTTGGTTGTCTAAGCAACTGAATATGAACGGGTTACTTCCTTCACATCTTGCTGAGGCAGCCAATCAAAAAGTTTTCTATCACAGTTTGAGCTGGAAATTTAAATAAACCAATTAAATTATATTGTTACATAACATATATGTAATAAGCAAATGTGTTAAAAAAACTTTCAATGATTACTGCTCAGATATTTTCAATACACAATGTAATTGATACAAAGCCTTTTTTCATTCAAGAACAAATGCACTGGATAACAATTTTTCATAAGTAAGAAATAATTAACCTCTATATATATACATAAAAATTAATGTTGGTAAGCGCATGACTCAAGAATGGCTGGACCAATTCAGCTAATTTATTTTTTAGTATGTTCCTTAAGGTCCATGGAAGGTTTTATAAAAAAAACTATATCCATGTTACTATATTCAAGCTAGGGACAAACCCGAGCTAAGCGAGGGTGAGTCGCTAGTTCCTATATTAAAATTCATCTTTAACCTTTAAGTAAGTAAAGTAAACAATACATAAACCATGAAAGCCATTGAGATAATAAATAATTCAATATCAACAAGATAACTAATATTTAGTTTAATTCATAACCATACCCAGTTTACAGTTATTAGTTGTGGTCAGAGTGTAGGCATCTTGATCATAGTCATTGGTAAGGGTCAAGTCAGCCCCTCGGATAAGGAGTTCATTGCAAGTATATGGGAAATCTGCTGCGGCGGCATACATTAGTGCTGTACTGCCAGACTGGATATAAAATAAAAACATTAATATAAATTGAAGATATTTGTTAATAAGTTTTTATAAATTTAGAAATATATTTCTTATTTGAAGGTAAAAATAAACTTGTTTATGAAATAGATATAATTATAACTGTTACTAACACTGAGGCTTATAAATGTTTCTTATACATACATCATCCTGAATATCAGCATCCGCTCCTTCATTTAACAGAAATTTCACAACCTCATGGTGCCCTCCTGCAGCGGCAAGATGGAGTGCCGTTTCACCTTCAGGACCTCTCACATTAACATTGGCACCACTCCTTAAATAATCATTAATATGTTTATATACCTTTGTCTTAATATAGAATATTATAAAGTGTAGTTTCTTTGTCTTATAAATTTTGAAATATCAATTAATAAACAACACTTCATATTTTTTTTGTATGTAGTACACACAGTATAATTTCACAGAAGTCTATCTTAGGGCAAACAAGAAGCAAACACCCACTCGACCTACTATTCAGTGAACAATGGAATGAGACATTCATACCAAACAAGGTCCTGGCAGCTATTTAACTGCCCATAGCTTGCTGCCCAATGCAGCGCCGTGAGACCATGCTCGTCCGTGATATCAACATACTGCTCCAGTTTCACGTCCTCACGGGTTACTTCTCCGCGACCAGCCTTCGCGTGAAAGCTACAATCGGGCTGGGGCAATTCGGGGACTCGCGCCTGCGTATTACCTAAAAACGCGACCTTGAACTCTTCAAAAGTAATTCAAGTCCTAACAAAGGATAATCAATAGAAGACCTAATAAGTTTCTATAAAATTAGCTAACAAAAACGTCACCTCTTTGTAAATTTGTCAATGCTGTACACTGGGCCGATTTGTATGGCGTAAATGCACTTTTCCGGACTCCATTTAAATTAGGCGCCCATCGTTGATATCCACCACTGCCACTTTTACTGCTATCTTGACTGCCAGATTCAAATTCACACTTAAAGTTATCGACATTTTCTTCCTTTTCCTGCTTTATATCAATACTTTTACCTTCGTTTTTAACGGATATACCTTCCTCCATTTTTGTATCTGTCAATAACAAAAGCAAATGGGAACTGGGAAGGTGGGAAGTGACATTTGACAATTCAATGCTTGACATTTGCTGTTTCATTTCAAGCCGGATCTACATTCTACACACTTGCCAAGCTTTAACAAGCCCTTAAATTCAAATATTATGTGAAGAGGGCGTTTGTCTTGGCTTGTTTGGGTATTTCTCAGAGTTTGCGTTATTCGTCTGATTTATCTGTCCAAAAATTATTCTCACTTTTGGCTCTATTCAACATGATGATGATGTTCTCCTGACCGATTCCGGCCACGGCGGCCAATCTCATTGAGACTAGCCAACTGCGCAGGAGATATTATAGTGCACAAGTGTACGCGCAGACACAAGTGCACTCTCTATTCCTGTCACTCTCATACTCCAGTGGGACGACTACTCGACACGACCGGTGAGAGTTAAGGCGCAGGACCGACGGCTTTACGTGCTCTCCGAGGCACGGGGGTGAAACACCGCCAACTTCCCAACTCCGGGCTGTTACTGAGGCTTACTACACAGAAAGACTCAATAACTAAACTTGGCCCGACCCGGGACTCGAACCCAGGACCTCAGGATGTGCAGCCGTACATGCTAGCCACTACACCACCGAGGCAGTTTCTATTCAACATACTCTTATGCTCAAAGACATGCTAAAGAACATATATTTGAATTACGCACTCATTTTAATTACATATTTTTTGAGATATATGTGACTTCAATTTTTTAGGGCCCATATGAATCAAAATTCGTGATAGATGGATCAGAAACAGGAATAAAAAAAAACGAATCTGTTTTAATATAACTCATTTTATGTATTTAGAGGGTAACGACGCAAGCCGAAAATACTCTCGTCATACTGCTCGTATCGCTCGCAATGTTATTTAAATAATCTAAAGCAACGTATCATGTGTTACGAGCGAATTCAGCCGAACGTTTGGCTTCGCAGATTTA
Organism: Argynnis bischoffii washingtonia; assembly: GCA_033884665.1. NCBI lineage: Eukaryota > Metazoa > Arthropoda > Insecta > Lepidoptera > Nymphalidae > Argynnis > Argynnis bischoffii. The sequence continues at coordinate 7,001,750 of CM066624.1, read as the reverse complement.
GCAGAAAGTGTCGCTAGTCAAATCTTCATTATCATCATCTCCCTGCCCATTTCCCAATCACTTGGGGTCGGCGCAGTACATACTGCTCATAGGATTTGGCAAAAGTTTTATGACAGGCCGCCTGCCTGAAATCACCTCTTTGGGAATGGTAATGTTTATCGCGGAAAGGACCCAAGGTGCGATGACTACCACACCTAATTTAGATTTAAGTAATTCTATAAAATTACCTAATGCCAGTGATTATTTCACCATTTTCATTGGCACAGTCAATTATGAACTACAACTACAAATAAAAGTTACATATTGCTTTGGCTGTCATCACAAACCAGGAACAATAAGTAGTCATGATAAAGGCTGGCAACATATTTGTTTTCATATGTTACTTTTGTTGTTACTTATTAGGTACTTGATTTTTAAAATTTGAAGTTTGAAGGTTTAATGTGTACCTACTTAACGGCCAACGTAACTTTAATTTTAATTTTAGTGCTGCTAATTGTAATAATCGATTAAATAGTCAATAATTACTAAGATAAATAATATAATAAAGAATGTCAACTTCAGAAAACATTCAACAGTTAAAGCAAGAATTACAAAACGAACTTACAACAGCGAATCAATTATTGAGATTAATGTAAATACGTTTTAAATAATCCATACTTTACTTACTAATTAATATTTTATTTCTTATATATTTAATATCATTTTTGTTTCAGATCAATTGAGGTAAACAAAATTAAAAAAATCACTGCTCCAGGGGAAATACTTGATACAAATATAAAACAAGTATGTGGCCATTATTTTTGTTTTTAATCTAGGTTAAATAAATATAATAATATTTAATTTATAATCTTTTTATACAATTTCAGAATGCAAAGTTGGTTAAAAGTATTGCAGATATGCAGCAAATAGACATTTCAAATCTACCACCAGTAGCAAGGACACAATTGGATATGGCCAATCATTCAAACCAAAACTTATCTTATGAGCAGCATGACAGTTTTAGAAATAGTATGGATGATTCTCAATAGTTGATTTTAATGATTTTTATGTTACATATAAGTTGATATTTTGACACTTTGTATATATTTTTTCATGTTGATTACCTATCAGCCTTACGGTATCTTATGGTGAAGGAAAACATTGTGAGGAAACCTAAATGTCTGAGAGAACCTAGCAAGTTTTCAAAAGACAGGTGAAGTCCGCCAACCCGCATTTGGCCAGTGTGGTGGACTATAGCCTGATTCCCCTCGTATTGAAGGGAGGCCCATGCCCAGCAGTGAGACGTTAAAAAGGGCTGCATACTACCTATCAGCTATGGTTCCTCAGTAGTTTAATTTTTATGCAATATCCTTCAGAAGATTCCATACCATACAAGGATAAAAATATTACTATTGGCTCACCCTCCCTTCGCTCGGGTTTGCCTCTAGACAGATTCAAACAAATCTATCCCACGGGAACTGTACATTTTTCTGGGCTAAAAAGTAGCCTATTTGTTATTTTGATCTATGAACTATATTGTTGTAAAGTTTCATTAAAATTCCATCAGTAGTTTTTATGTACTAAGCTGTATAAGTTACTATAGTTTTTTTTAACTACCCCACGGGAACTCTTTAATTTTTCAGGATGAAAAGTATCTAAAATATTGACCGGGATATAAGGTACCACCATGCAAAATTTCATTTAAATTGATCTAACAGTTTCGGTGATTAGCCCATACAAACAAACATAAAAACAAAAAATTAAAAAAAAATCTGGATTTGTTTCATTTCTCTTCTTACATCCCCCTGACTCTGTTTTTAGCATTTTTTTCTATATACAGACATTGGACATCTACAGTTTTATTATATGTATAGATTATACAAGAAATCAAGCAATGGTTATCTTTATGATGCATTAACAAAATCACCAACTTTTATATAATAAAATACCATGTGTATTAAGTATTTTCCAGGAATAGTTAGGTTAGTAGTACATACTTTGTTGACTAAGATGGAATATGATGAACAGTAATAGTATTTCTAAATAATAGAGTTTAACCACTCATTTTCAGTCTTTGAATTTTTTTGCTTTTTTTTATGAAAAAGTAAACAAAAACTCATTCATAATTTTTATTTTTTTATATTAAAATTACATCACATTTGATAAAACTTCCTTTTTTAACATTTTACCATTAGCATAACCTGACAAGAGCAAGGCAACACAATACATAGTCTCTATAGAAAATATATTGCCCCTACAAAATGATACCAATTAATATATTTTTTTAAAATCTTAAAATGGTTTACCATGTGCCCAAAAATCCTGGCTATGCCAATATACTTATGTCACGTTTGCAACTAACAATTTAACTGATTAATGTTATCCTATAATCCATTCCATTATTAGGCACATATTCATTGCAATGTAGCAATTCATTCCCTTCCAACAAAACAAACTATTATAACAATTTAAATCTATATATGAATAATTATATAATAAACTACAAAAGGTACATAATATAAATTGGATTATACTATTTTGCGGTTAATTATTATGATTATAAATATTTTTGTATAGTAAATTTCAAATAAAAGGACATTATAAACTAGAAGTGCGCAATAATCAATGCAAAAATGATCTATAATAACATGTACACAATCCTCATTCATTCAGAAAGTGATCATATTTGCATAAAAATAATACAAAATAAAATATTTTCTTAGACTATTTGTAAAGAAGTAAAACATGCAACTTAATAATTAATATTTGTTTAGTATGTATTTTAACAATAGATTATACCTAAAGCCATGGTAACAGCTTATAGACTAGATAGACAACAAATTTTATTCTAAGCTTAATTAGTGTTGAAATACAGCTGTTTTCTCTTTGAACCTTTGCTTTCTTAAAGCCTTCTCTTCCGCCTCGCGACGCTTTTCCTCCTGTTCTTGAATAATCTCATCATGGAATTTATTTGTTTTTGCAAGTTCTTCAATTTTTGCTTCGAAGAAATTCTTAGCCCCATTAACTCCTACTTGATCAACATTTATTTCTGTCAATCTTGCAAAAGCTTCTAATCCAGAATCTGATTCGAGTTCACCTGCTCTGGCTTTCCTGTAAATAATTTACCACATCAATAAAAACCCTACATCTGTACTTATAATAAAATTCTGAGTCGAATTTGTACATTAAATGTTTTTTTTTTTGGAAAATCTTATTGAAATAATTATTATTATCGATACAGAGGCCGAATCTATAGTTTTTAGAATTTTTATCTGTCTGTATGTCTGGGAACGGATCGCGAGAAAACCACTAGACAGATTTTGATAAAATTTGGTATGATGATAGCTGATTATTAATTAATAGGATTCTTTCTCCGTTTTTCTTGACTCGCCCTCTCTCCACTCAGGTTCGTCCCTAGTATTCGATATATGTATTTGCCAAGACACTTCTTGATTTTCCGATTTTAACTAAAATGTTGACTTGTGTGTTTGTGCTGTGTAATGTACCTTGAAATTAATTAAAAAATACAAAACGATAATATACGAATAACTTATTCGTTAATAATATTGTTTTATTTGACTTGTTTCCTATATGTTACGAAGAGTCTGTGATCCTCTTTGTTTTACTAGTTGCTACTTGCACAGTGTAAACGTAGGTATATATTATAAAAATCTATATACAAATGAAATTCTGTTTGCTAATAAGCGCGCCACGTGTAAACTGCTGGACCGTTTTTTATAATGTCCGAATAAAATTTTTAGAAAAAAAATTTGGAAGTGAGATACATTGGGAAAAATTTAGTGCTTTTTCGTTCAAGATTTTTATTTTAAGTCAAAAATTACAAAGGAAATTGGAACAGGGCAATGTCGGTCTGATCAGCTAGGTTTAAATAGGGTAATTCCGGGGGAGATGGCCGTACGGGAGAGATGGCCAACTAAAAGTAGTGCGAGTTCCAAACAATAAATGGTGTTAATAGTAATTTAGTTCGCTTCGTTGTGTGACTGATGACAAGTTGCTGCGTGTTTGTTTTGCAAAAAAAATTGAAAAAGTAAGTAAATTCCACATTGTTTTTATTACAGGTGCATGATCTAAGATAAGGGGTTAATATATTATGTGGTCACAAAGAGATTTCTTCAATTTCGCTTATTTTTTATGTTTTATTATGAAGTCAATAACTTTGTTCGTATTCTAACCTAAAAATGGTCGTTATAGATTGCATCATACTTTTTAAAATTAATATGGCCATCTCTCCCGTGCATTTGGGATAGATGACCTTAATTTTTAAGGGAGTGATGGCCATAAAGTTTTATGTTACATTTTTTTGCCTCTTTAAAATTTATTGTCTTTCTCTGTGCTTAGATCAAATATTTTTTATAGGTGTCAAACTACTACGTTCGAAAAGCGATGTCTGCTAGAGGTACGTGGAATAAATCAGACTTAAAAACGGTTATAGAGGAAGTAAAAAAGCAGATAATGTCTGCATACAGAGCTTCGATTGTATATGGTATACCCAGAAAAACTTTGGAAAGTTGGGTTAAATTAAACAAAAACATTAAAGGGCCAATTGGCCCATCTTGTACATTTGGTACTGAGAACGAAAAGAAACTGTGCCAACATATAAAGGATATGCAGTCTAAAGGCTTTCCTCTTACTATTGATGACTTAATAAAAATGGCTTTCAATTTCGCTGATCAATTACACATTAAGCACAAATTTAACATAACCAATAAAAAGGCTGGGTATGATTGGGTACAATTATTTTTGAAAAGAAACACGCAGTATTTCAAGCAAGATGTTTCTTATGCTAGAAGCCAGGGCATGAATAAAACGGAAGTAAAAGGATATTTTGAGATGATGAAAGGAGTCCTCAGTGAAAATAATTTGTTCGACAATCCTAGTTATCTATTTAACATGGATGAGACAGGATTCGAGCTCAACAATCGTCCTGGACATGTTTTGGCAGAGACAGGCTCCAAAGCTGTCGCATATCAACATCGACAGAGATAAAATACAGAACAAACAAAGAGAAAAAGACTGATAAAGTTGAACAAAAAAGAGTAAAAAAAACGTAAAGCTATTCGTTGAATGTTAGACAGCAGTTGCGAAGAAATACCAAAGATTTTTCTGGAAGTGAAGTAGACGAAAATGATGTGAACAACTGCGAGAACTATTATAAGACACAACTAGTCGAATATAAGTTGCAATGTAATATATGCAGCTTTGGGTGCATAAAAATTGCACTGACTTAAAGACATTTGCCTAAACTGCGGAAATAAAGAAAAAGAGAAGGTTAGAAACAGGAAGGGCAAACCAAATGGCAAAAAAAATTGCTGGTCATCTCCCCCCGAGCCCTATGGCCATCACTCCCGGACACTCGGTGTGAGATGGCCAGTCGTACTTTTTTTTTAACCTAAAATATTTCTATGTTACATTGATTCAAAGACTGTGTTCAATTAAGATTTCATAAGAAATATAAATATTGTTTTGTTTGTGATTAAAATAGGTGTTTTATTGTACTTGGTTTCCTGGCTATAGATCTTTAAAGTTAGTAGGGCCATCTCCCCCGGACTTACCCTAAATATAAATGTCATATAGGCACTTATAAGTAATAAAGCCTGCTATACTTATAATTTATTCAGTTACTTTTCTATTAAGGCACGTTTCTAGTTGGGAGAAAAGGTAGTAGACATGTCGCTTTAAGGCTTTTCCGTGGCCCGGTCGATTTCTATGTTACGTAAGTCTTAACTTTTTGAGCTTTCCGATACTTAATTATCATACTTGATTCGAATTTTCTATCCTGCTTATTTCAGTATTGCATATTAGATGAAATGTTTATGATGTTCAGCGGTATCCATCGTATTACTGACTCAAACATCAAGTGTTACGCGATATTTCTCGATTTCGATTCTCGATTTTATCGTTTTTTTTTAATCAATAAGCTTGAAGTATATCGAGGCAGGTGTTTCAAGAATAATTCAGTTTTTTTACCCGTTTAGTAAGTTATTATGTTTCTACATAGGTATACCTATACGATCGTCGCGTCGTTATATTGTTCTACTAATTAATCCATCTTAGGTATGAGGTAGCAGAATCGGATCTTACTCAGGGTAAATACAAATACATTTTTATAATGAATATAAAAATAGGTTAGGTACCAACATATTTCTTTAGCCAAGGCAACACATAAAATTTAAAATATAATTACAATAATTAATTAACTTCTATTAAATACCTATAAATAAGTAAAAATTCCCTGAAACTGATTTTGTTGTCGCCATCTTCATCAACTTCAGATATCATCGCTTTAAGACCGAGATGTGTTTGTGGCGCGCCCAGACGCTCCATCATACGCTTAACCTCCGTGAGGTCTAGAAACCCGTCTTGACCTTCATCGAATCTGAAACAAACATATGAATAATTATTTTGTAAAGTTTACTATTAAATAACAACAGTGCCGAATTTAAATTTCCGTTTCCTTTTTACCTTGTAAATACAAACGAGTAAGTAACAAGTATAAATTAATACACATTCGTTAATTAAATATGCGTACATACAAACAAGGTTATAAAGAACATATGAATAACAGTTTATAATAAGTTATCTTGAAATAATTTTTTTACGTTTTCTTTGAGTAAGTATTTTATTTAATGTAAGTACCTTATAAATATATCTATTCCTACATTAGTCATTCACACGTTTATTCAACAAAACTACGAATTGATAATTCATAATAGGTAAGTAATAAGAAGATTCTCAAACATGCAAATAATCGTATTCGTATTACCGTATTACGCGATGGTTCAAACAACTACCTATAAGCATAATTATTGTAGGAAAAAACTACAAAGTATTTAAATTACTCTGAGCAACATACTGTCCAGGTTTCCTTATAGAAAGAACACCGTTATTGCTACTGTAAAGATATTTGATGAGAAAGTATACGCATGTGTAGAATATTAATGAATGGTCGACAAAATGTTATAGTACATACAAAAATAATAAGTACCTACATTGACTTATAATGAAGTATTGTGTTAATTTTTTGTTTTCCGTGTGATATTTTTAATTGCAACTCTTACCTTTCAGTCTGAATAAAGATATCAAAATCTATATTTTCTCAGTAAGTAGATACATTCTTCCAGTATCGATATTCGATATATTAGATGGCGCTAGCTCAAATTATAAATACAAATAATTTTAAAAGAGTTTATGAATTATAATAACTTACTAAAATAGTGTATTAAGATATGATTTTAACAGAATTACGTTATCGATGTATTTCCTTTAAATTGGGGTGGGTTTTCCCTATTTAAAAACTCCAACAGGACCTCATCAAAAGCGGCAAAAGCCACATAGAAACCGATAAATATTTATTGGTTTCTATGTGGCTTTTGTCGCTTTTGATGAGATTCAATTGGAGTGTTTCAATAGGGTTATGACTTATCCTAAATTAAATAATAAAATTTATAACACATTTATCTCTTGAGGCATCTGCACATGTACAGATTATGTGTAATGTATGCCTATTAAAATAGAAAAATATAAAACGTTACTATAACGTTATTATTATCATTATCATTTTAGTAAACATATGTAGATGTAGAAGTGAGCATTTAAAGTTTTTTTTTTTAATTAAAATATCTATAAGTATATTGTAAAGTTATAAGCATCTAAGTATATTGTATCTATAAGTTACTCGTACAGTAATTAAAATTACTACGCGAACATTCAAAGCCATTAATCCAAAACATTAATTATACCTATTTATACACAAATTGCATGTTAAAGATTTTAAAGTATTAAGATTTGTAAATCATTCTGAGATTCTTTTGCTGGAAATAATCATTCACTTGCAATTTCATAATACCATTTGAACTAAAAATAAACATCTTACTGCGCACTTGACCGCTTTGCTGACGTGAATTTTAAACTTTGAAAACAAAACGCAAGATTTATTTTTTAACTTGTAACTATTACGAAATATACCTACCTATATCTTTTAAACATTTTGAGACCTGTTCTCGTTTTATATTGTGTTGTATTCGGTCAACAGCCAGCACAAAAGGTACGGAATGTCATGGTATACCCACTATTGAAATGTATTCATTCGCAAAAAGTAACGCTTGTTGCGGATTACAAACTGCATTGTCTAGAGGCAAACCATGTCAATGTATGGAAGATAGTATGGAGTACCTACCTTACCTTAGCAGCAATATTTCAGTCTATATTCTAAAGTTATTTATGTAATCAAAGCTTTATTATATCAATTATCATATCTATATTGAATGATATGATACATTGATATCTATTATATAGCATACAATAAATTCGATAATCACGTAATAATAAAATAGGCTAAAACAAATTGTGCAGTAATACGTTTTTATAAATCATAATATATATTTAGTATACCTACAATCGCTATAAAAGCGAAAGCAGGAAATAGAAATACATATGTATGAGTAGTAGATATTTTTAACCGAAATACCCCAAACGTAGTTTCTATAGCGAAACAATCCTTCCTTTGCGGGAGCAATTTGTAAAACACGTTGCGGTATTTTATCTCGAGTATTTTAGATGCCTATTAAAAGCTATAAGCTATATAAGTACTACCTTTTTTCTACGGCTTTGCACGTCAAGTTTAACTTCATTTTTAAAGATTGAAAGAAAAAAACGCAAGTACATTGGACTTAATTAAGCGATTGCACTGAATCTGGACCACGTTCAGATTCGTTAGATTACTACTACGTTAGATTGCTAAAACAGTCTAAATAAGTATTTTGTTTTGACCTGCATTTCTAAAATAACCTAGCAAGTTTTCGAAAAACATGTGAATTTCGCCTACCCACACTTGGCCAGCGTGGCCTATGACGTTAAAAAGGGGTGGATACAATTATATATACTACTAGCGACTCACCCTCGCTTCGCTCGGGTTCGTCTCTAGTTGATTCCCAGCACAAACTTTCATCCACATTTTCACCTCCTTAAAGAATGATTTCCGGGATAAAAAGTATCCTATAACCTTCCCAGGGTCTCAAACTATCTTTTACCCAATTTTATCTACTTAGCACTTTCTGTTTTATTATTTACTACCGACTCACGCTCGCTTCGCTCGCGAAGGTACGTTTTCGCAGTTAGCTATGTTTATACATAAATAGTAGCTTGCTACTCCTAAGACATTCATTTAAATTATATAGCGATTTACCCTCGCTTCCCTCGAGTGCGTACGCCGTACGCGGATTTTGTTCACAATTTCATGGGTTTTAAATTTTTTTCGCGGAACCCTAATACTTTTTCTAAAATAAAAGTAGCCTTAGTTACTCCTTATAATATCATTATCAGCTATCTACCAATGAAAGTCCCGTCAAAATCTGTCCAGCCGTTCCGGAGATTAGCCGGAACAAACAGACAGACAGACAAAAATTGTAAAAAAAAATGTTGTTTTGGTATATTATGTACCGTGTATACATCCATATGCATTTAGTAAAAAGCGATTATTTTAATATTACAAACAGACACTCCAATTTTATTTATCTGTATAGATTTAGATTAGATATTTGATATAAATATGATATTATACTGTAGTTATCACAATCAACCATCGATTGAATGGTTTAAAAATTTGAACATAGTATGTTGTGCGAATTAAAACAGTCTATGCTGTAGGGGTTGCTGTGAACTTGTCCTATTGATTTTATAAGAGTTGTAAGTATGAAAAATGTATGTTCACTGCGCATTATAATAAAATACCTTCCATTTATAATATTTGCTACTAATCTGATGGTGTCATCAATAGCAAAATTAGGTTATTGTAGTCATAAAGAAGTCTATTAAACGATGGCACTACCAGAATCGAGGTCAGAGATAATAAAATGGATTCACAGAGACTAACGAACTGCGCCACCTCAGGCATGAGTTATCAGTGGAACAATAAAAAAATGCTAATTAACTAGTGCTGGTAGATACTTAATAAGAATTTTGATACGTCTAATTAAGATATTTTAATAGCTAGTATACAGTAATAAGGTAATATGTAAGTAGTTTCTCAGATAATTAATATTTAGTAAACAAGAACAGTTTTCTCGTATCGCATTTAATGTAAAACATCGTTGCTGAAGACTAGAGACATTTTTGAAGAAAGAGTTGGGCTGGGAAGGAGAGCTTTTGGTATGGATAGAGCGATTCACTAAAGCTAAAAAATATATTAGCTTACTTGCGACTCACCCTCGCTTCGCTCGGGCTCGTCCCTAGCTTGCTTCCCCATACAAACTGTCATCCCCGTTCTCACCCCCTTAAGGGATGATTTCCGGGATAAAAACTATTTCACTCACTTAATTTTCATACCATGAGATCTAAAAAAAACTTATTTTATTATAATTTTTTTTTTTAATTATCTTCTATACAAAATTTGTCCTGACAATAACAAACACAAAAGAAAAGAATTATCCAATTTGGTGCAGTCGATCGGAAGTTATGCGCTTAGGTACATACATTTCGGTGATTCATTTTTATTTATATAGAATATAGATATATATTTATGACCCATTGTGGCTTATTCTTTCTGATTTATAAATTTTAACTAAAAAAGTCTTAATCGTAACTTTCTATTTGTAAGCAGGTACATTTTTAATATCAACATTTTTCATCCCATTCAAAGTATCTAAATATCATACTTTTTCATTAATATCGACATAAACGCTTGGCCTTGAAAACCAAGCAAATACAGACGGGATTTGCATTATACATATTATTAGCGACTTACCCTCACTTCGCTCGGGTGCGTCTATCTTCCAGTGAAAGTACCGTCAATATCAGTCGAACCGTTTCGGAAATTAGCCGGAATAAACAGATAGACAAAAATGTTTAAAGTTCTGTTTTTATTATAATTTCATATGCATTTAGTAAAAAGCTGTTATTTTGACATTACAAACAGATTAGACAAACGTACGAATTTAAACTTTTAATTAATATACATGTCTATCTCTACTCTTTCTTATATATCTATTTATGATTACATTATTACATAATGAATTACAGGTGTAGCGTTGTGGTGCGCCCGCGTCCAGAGTACCAATGTTAGGTCGCCCCGCTCCCCGCTTTCCGCGCTCTCTCGCGCAGTCAGTCGGTTCCGAGCTAAGCAAGCGATTAGCCGCGCACGCTGCGTCGTGCGCCGGACGCGAGTTATATTGTACGTAATATATTAGCGAACCTGGTTTTAACTGTAATTACCTATATAGTCGTGTGTAAAGTTCATTGATTGGTTTGTAAAGACTAACCTATATAAATAAACATAGAAATCACGTTATAAATGACGCCCAACCCGCGGCACGTGCTCTTTACGGCAAGTACTTATGTTTTACAAATCGAAAAGTAACTAACGAGAGTGCGAACGAAATCCACGCGAACAGTGTTATATCTAGTCACGAATCGAGTAATCTGTGTGTGTACCTACTGGACTTTATTGCCGTTTTTACCGTTTGTACTATTTACGAGTGTTATTGTCGAGAAAATGCCGCCAAAAACACGCCGCACGCACGCAAACGAAGACAAAAACGATATATCCAGTAGTGATGAGGAAAGTCACGCAGTAGCTGACCCCGCGAGCATGAACACCGCGGCAACGACTACACCGATTGCGACTACGGCATGTAGTAACATGATTTCTATGTCCGAGGAACAGCTCACACGATTGTTATCCAATGTCATGAGAAGCGTCGTGACGCCGACGCCGACATCAACGAGTGATGACCTTGCAGGACCGACTCAACCCACCGCTGCACACACTGGACCGACCGTGCATGGTATGCACGGCATGCACAGCAACTTCACCCGGTGCACAGCCCGCTTTGACGGAGCCACCCGTAGTGCCGAAGCCCTAGAAGCATTCGTCGAGAGCGTGCTCATCTACAAAGAGTGCGCAAGTGTATCCGATGAACACGCACTTCGAGGTCTACCTATGTTGCTGACTGGAGAGGCTGCAGTGTGGTGGCAAGGCGTGAAATCTACAGTGGAGACCTGGGACGACGCGATACGCCGCCTGCGATTCATGTACGGCGCCCCGCGCCCCGCCCACCGGATCTTTCGAGAAATATTTGCGCGCGAACAAAGTGATAACGAGAGTGTCGATTCTTTTATATCGCGAGTGCGGTCAGAAATGTCACGTTTACCTTATAAGCTACCAGACATTATGCAATTAGATATAGTTTACGGCCTTTTAAATCGTAAGTTACGTAAAAGAGTGTCACGCGATAGTGTAAGTAGCGTCGACTGTCTGCTTGAGCGAGCAAGGTATGTTGAGGAGACGCTGGGCGAGGTAAGTCATAATAATACATCTCTGATACCGTCTCATAATACGATTAACCCTTCGCGTGCTGTGCCCGACTCTAGTTCGAATATTTGTAACGATTTAAATAAAAAACGTGTTAGACCGCGCTGCACTTTTTGTAAACGGTTTGGTCATTCGATAGATGAATGCAAAATTAAAATAAAATCGGGTGACCATAATAATGATAATAAGGCACCGCTGTCTTGTTACGGCTGCGGTCGACAAGGTGTAATACGTTCAAAGTGTCCGACGTGTAAAAGCACGCCTTCTGCAGACAAGGTGAGTTTCCAAAGCGCCACCACGCATGAGTCTGACTTATCACACCCTACAGTTAAGATAGGAGTAGCGTCTTTAGTAGGTGTTGCAATACTGGACACAGGAGCTACAGAGAGTCTCGCTAGTCCCGGATTGTATAAAATATTATTAGACAGTGGGGCTTCTTTCGTGAAAGCACGTCGTAACCTCGGCCTCGCCGATGGAACGCAGAAGGTACGTGAATTATTATCATGTGACACGAACGTCATCATTCAGGGACGCATCATCCCCACCACTTTCCTAGTGATACCAGGGGCGAATAATAGGACGCTTCTAGGACAGGATTTTATCACTAGAGCAGGTATATTAGTGGACCTCCAACGTAACTGTTGGCATTTTAGTAATTCCCCTGGGCAGAAGTTTACTTTTGTGAAGTCCTTCAGCCTCGCACCCACCAGCGACGCAGAGCTGATGCAGGCTGACACCACCGGCTTGGCGCTGAGAGAGGATGAAGGGACGAAGCTGTCATCTGCTCAGAGGACGCAGCTCAACCAGCTCATAACTACAAGAAGTCAGCGCTTCGCCGCCGAAGGACCCCCAACGACTTACGCCACTCACCACATTCGGGTCAACGAGAAGCAGGAACCGATCGCTTCACCGCCTTATAGGATGTCGCAAGGTAAGAGAGAGTTGTTGGACGGCGAACTTGAGAAGCTGCTGCGCGCAGATGTAATAGAGGAGTGCGAGTCGCCGTGGGCCGCTAACGTCGTCTTGGTCACGAAGAAGGATGGCGGAGTCCGCCTATGCGTGGACTACCGTAAACTCAACACCGTGACTGAACCGGATAGGTACCCGCTCCCGCGTATGGAAGATGTTCTACATGCAGCCAAGACGACCAGCTACATGACGACGCTAGACCTCCACTCCGGCTACTTTCAAGTTAGTGTCGCAGAAGAGGACCGCGATAAAACGGCATTCGTTACACCCTACGGCACCTATAGGTTTAAGAGGATGCCGATGGGCCTTCGCAACTCTGGCGCCACGTTTCAGAGATTAATAGATCGTTTCAAGTCAAACCTGAGTGTGTCTACCCGAGGGTACAAGGTAAGTGACGACTCCGATATCCCACCAGACCTCCAAGGAAGCAGGCCTGTGACTATTCTTGGATATTTGGATGATCTAATAATCTTGTCACCGAGTTTTGAGGATCATATGGCAGATCTCGAAGCAGTCTTCAACAGACTCGAGAAGTTCGAGCTTCGAGTCAATCGGAAGAAAAGCTGCTTTGCCCGTGACTCTGTGAAATTTCTTGGTCACATAATTGTTCCTGGTGGTCTACAAGTAGACCCAGAGAAAACCTCCGCCATTGCTGACATGCCTGCCCCGAAGAACGAGAGGCAGCTCAAAGGTTTTCTGGCTACGTCCAGCTGGTTTCGACGGTTTATACCGAATTACGCGGCAATCGCCAGACCCTTGACTGACCTGCTCAAGAAGAACAGCAGATGGAGATGGCGTGATGAGCAGCAGGCTGCTTTCGAGCGCATCAAAGAGCTCCTGGTAACAGCTCCCATTCTTCGCCAGGCTGACGAGTCTAAGCCTTTCTCCCTCCGGACGGATAGCAGTAGCTACTGTCTCGGTGCAGTTTTGATGCAGGGGGAGGGTCTCGACGAAAGACCCATAGAGTACGCCAGCCGCCTACTCTCGCCAGCCGAGCGCAACTACACCACCACCGAGCGTGAAGCTCTCGCCGTCGTCTGGGCGGTGACAAAGTTCAGGGGTTACGTGGAAGGCTCGGAAGTAGTGGTTAAGTCCGACCATCAGCCGCTGCGTTGGCTGATGAGCCTTAAGTCTCCCAGTGGTCGTCTTGCCAGATGGGCACTGACTCTTCAAGCCTACAACTTGCAAATACAATATACTCCCGGAAAGGTGAATGTGATTGCTGACGCACTAAGCCGCCCAGCTTGTTGCGAGGAGGGCCCAGCTGGTTGCGAGGTATGCTTAGTGACCGTAGATATGCCACATAGGACACCTGAGGATGTGCGCTCTAACCAACTTAAGGACCCGGAACTGAAGAGCATCGTCGAGGACCTAGAGACTACTGATGATCCCTTCAGAGGAAGAAGATGGTCAGAGAGAGGCTACCTGATGTCTGATGGTGTATTGTACAGGTGCGCTCCTGAATCTGAAGACGCCGACTCCGCTTGCCTCGTGGTCCCTAAACACGAGAGAGAAGCCATCCTCGTAGAGTTCCACGACGCTCCTACAGCAGGCCACTTTGGTGCCGAACGTACCCTACAACGCATCAGGGCACGGTACTTTTGGCCAGGGATGAAATCATTTGTTACAGAATATGTTAAACGCTGTGCAGCTTGCCAGCGTTACAAAGTGGATAACAGAAAACCTGCGGGACTACTTCAGACACCTGCACCCACCCGGCGATTCGAAGTGGTATCAGTCGACTTGTTCGGTCCACTACCGAAAACCTCAAAGGGTAACCGTTGGATTTTAATCTTGGAAGACACGTGCTCCCATTGGATTGAGTTATTTGCGTTAGAGAAAGCCACCAGCGTGGAATGCGCTGAGACGTTAATAGCCGAAGTCTTCCTGAGGTATGGAGTCCCGCGAAGGATGATCAGCGACAACGGAGTCCAGTTCGTTGCTGAAGTAATGCAGCAGGCCTGTCATGTGATGGGTATCAAACAGTCTTTGACGCCGTTGTATCATCCAGAAGCAAACCCCGTCGAGCGGAAAAATCGTGACCTTAAACCACAGTTAGCGATACTGGTGGGAAAGGATCACGCATCATGGGATACTCACCTCGCAGCCATAAGGTTTGCGATGAACTCCGCTGTTACAGCGAGCACTGGATTTTCACCAGCTTTCCTTACCTTTGGGAGAGAACTACGCGCGCCACCTGATGTAGTAGCAGACATGAAGACTATTGTGGACAGCGATAACTTCGTCCACAATATCACTCCTTACCTTCGGAAGTTATCGACGGTCCTGCTTGACGCCCGTGACGTCCACGAGCGTAACCAGTCTCTGCAGAAGAAGTACGCAGATGAAGGCAGACGCATCCCTCCAGAATACAAGGTAGGTGATTTGGTTTTGTTAAAGACGCAAGGGATGAATGATGCCGGCCCTGGACAGTCTACCAAGCTTTTACCCCGGAGAGATGGCCCTTACCGCATCCGCGAAGTAGTAAGCCCTACTACGTACCAAATAGAAGGAGTTACTAGAGGTGAGCACGTAGGACGTTATCATGTATCTGATATTACTCCATTCATCGGTGATGTCGAAGCTCCGGTTAGAGAAAAGCGCAGACGCGGTCGCCCGCGTAGATTTGATTGCTAGCCCGAACGCGAGGGCGCTTTGTTCGAACTAGAGGGGGAGTGTGTAGCGTTGTGGTGCGCCCGCGTCCAGAGTACCAATGTTAGGTCGCCCCGCTCCCCGCTTTCCGCGCTCTCTCGCGCAGTCAGTCGGTTCCGAGCTAAGCAAGCGATTAGCCGCGCACGCTGCGTCGTGCGCCGGACGCGAGTTATATTGTACGTAATATATTAGCGAACCTGGTTTTAACTGTAATTACCTATATAGTCGTGTGTAAAGTTCATTGATTGGTTTGTAAAGACTAACCTATATAAATAAACATAGAAATCACGTTATACAGGTAGGTTTAAAATATTTATTGGTATTTTAAATATTACGTAATGTATACTTAGTACGTAAAATGAATTCGCATTTTATTTATATTTATAATTTTGCCGATTCTGTTATTTAAATTAATTGAATGTAGCAAATTTTTGCTTATGAAAACATATGCAGACTTCTAAAATATATTATTCATTTGAAGCTGTGAAATATTGTTACTTCTATTTCTTATAAATTAATATTTATTTATTTTTTTATATATTGTACCTATTCATTAGAATCTAGATCAAGTCTTTTGTATATGAGCTAAAATATTATCTCTAGTAAGCCCATATATCTAAAGGCTTTGTGTCAAGTAAGAAAGCTACCAGGAACGTTAATTAAAAAGTTTAAAAAAGGTGATTGAAAAGTTTAAATATTAAATAAACTTTAATATTCCTATTAACATATGTATTTACTATTTATATATACATATTTAAAAGTTACAAATTCATAAAAGAAAAATTTCTAAAATCTTCTCGTGATACAAGTGAATCAGACAAATGGTAGCATAGATAATGTTGCAAAACCACAGAATAAATTAACTGTGAAACGTAGCGATTTCCCAACAAATTGTTATTGTTTAATTTCAGTGGAGCAGCATTTAATTTCCTATTTTTTAATAGTTTGATTGACCGCAACTGTATTTTGATTGATTTCGCCAATGCAATTTTATGAAATTGTTGCGATTTCCCTGAATCTGTCAATGTTTTGTTTGGTTAACTTGGGAAATACTACCTGTTAATAATAACAAAATTGTTTTTTTCATTTATAGATGGAATACGTATATTCGAATCATAAAATAATGTAAATCATACAATACTGCGGTAAATAACGGATGATGCAGAAATCAGAATTGCTGTTGCACCATTGCCAAGACGTCAATCATTTGTATAAATAAAGTTTTTAATACTTCTTGAATCTTTCAATTGGGTAAAGTGATTTTCATCAAAGTGTAATGCTAAACTGTTGATGTATTTGATCAATGTCTTATCATTGCAACTGTAATTCAAAGAGCATTGATATTGTGTGATGCAAGTGTAAAATGGATAATTGGCATTAATTTTATATCTATTTAGTTTTTTTATATCAAATGTAGTATATGTATTAAAGTTTACCGCCTCGGTGGTTTATTGACTAGCATGTACGGCTGCAGACCGGAGGTCCTGAGTTCGAGTACCAGATCGGGCCAAGTTTAATTATTGAGTATTTCTTTAAGAAATTCTTAATAACAGCCCGGAGTAGTGAACTTGGTGGTGTTTCCCCGTGCGTCAGAGAGCACAAAAAGCCGTGGGTCTAAGAGCCATGATTTCTCATCGGTCATGTCGAATTGTCGTCCCATCGGGATTTAAGAATAATAGGAATAGGAGTGTGTGTCTGTACATTTGTGCTCCATAAGATCTCCTGCGTAAATGGCTAATCTCAGCTAGGACTTACATTCGCCGCCGTGGTCGAAATCGGTCAGGACATTATTAAAACTTTGCGTTTAATATGATTAACTTATTTCTCAGTACTATATTATTACTGTAGCGTAAAATTAGCAGTAGCAACTCGTATTGATGCATTCGATTGATGAATGAGAGGATATCAAGGATATCACAGGCCCTAGGGATATCAATATCCCTACATAGTGAGAGCACTAAAAGTCCAACTTACCACATATTATAAAAAAACGTTATTGCAATTCCTATTTACAATCCTACCATAATGCCATATGCTTATATCCTTGGCCATATGCTTGTTT
The DNA here is from genome assembly GCA_033884665.1 of Argynnis bischoffii washingtonia. Classification (NCBI taxonomy): domain Eukaryota; kingdom Metazoa; phylum Arthropoda; class Insecta; order Lepidoptera; family Nymphalidae; genus Argynnis; species Argynnis bischoffii. Next base: position 6,983,760 of record CM066624.1, on the reverse strand, counting down.
AACGTAGTGTAATAAATGATGAATGGTAATATAATAATAATAAACGGTAAATGTATTTTTTCACCTACAGATACTTTTGGAAAAATAAAAAAGTTACTTATACTAAGTAAATATAAAATATTAATATATTTACTTAATCATTTATAGTGAACAGGACTTTGGGGTTCATTCGATATGCCACAGGGCGTTGATTTAATGCACTTTAAATTGATGACACGCATAACCTTTTGATATAAATTTACACGGACACTTGTTTATACTACAAAATGTACAATTCGATGACTTATATGGCTTGGTATAAGTATTATAAGTTTAGTATTATGTGATCTGTGGTATTAGTATATTATATTTAATAACAATGGGTTACATATTAGGTTTTACATAATTAACACATGAATTTGTTTTAAATATGATTCAAATTTGTTTGTAGACTCGTAGATACATTACATTTGTACACCATCCTATATTTTTCCTGTTTTATTATTTAGATTTAGTTTTATCTTTTATGTAAACTTCAGATGTGTTTTCATAGGTACCTAGGTATGGGAATAATCCTTTCTGTCTTTTTATTTACCAGTCAATTCAATGCATGTAATTCAAAATTTTTAATAGTAGGTACTAGGTTACTAGGTTAGGTACTACAAATTTTTAACAAACTAAAACTTAAATGATAAGGCATATTTGTAACTTTTCACTTATACTGTATTAGAAAGAAAATGAAAACACAAATTAAATTGATTTAAAAAATAAATGTCAAAGTTTTAAATTTAAGGTAAATTAACATTATATTTGTAAGGTATCTTGCACTTCAAACTTCTATAATAACATTGGTCACTTAGGTACTGATTTATATTAAAATGATAAAACTAGTAGATACTTACAAGAGTTCTCCCCTCACGTAAGAAGTGACCTTTAAGATCGTAAGTGAAAAATTGCAAAATAACCTTACAGGATGTTTCAGAGGGGGATTGTAAATTACGTTTTTATACATCCTGCTTAACATAACATAAATGTATTTTAATTTAGTAATAAATTATCGAATAATAATAAAAAGTAAAGACCTACTATATTAGAATTGGATCTATGTAAGTATTTTTAGCAAAATCGACATTAGGAAAAAATAATGTTGTAAATATAATTCGTGGCACGCATTGTTCTAAATTAGGCAGGCAGCAGACAGTATTTCTTTTTCGTTTTCCCCGCAAGCGATATTTACAGGCGATAACAACAGGCAAATAATATATTACTCTTTTATCTAGCAATCTCTATTAAAGTGAAATATGTGTTCAGTATTAAAAAATCGATTATAATAACATATCTCATGTTTTATTTGTTTAAAATGAGTCCAACGTCAGTGGACAGCCATCATTGATTTTGTCGCGTGATATCTCGACCGCCGTCGCACTTCCTCCCTACGCTGATCAATTTCGAACTCACGAGTGCAGGCAGTTATCGTCGCTACCACACTTTAATCAGTCGGTCAAGGAAATACTCATTGTAACTTACATATTACATTTCATATTCATTATAATTTTGTCCATTATAAGTTTAAGAAAATAAATAATCGATAGATGAAAAATCTAACACAAAGTAGTAATTACTAAAAGAACATTTTATTTCTCAGTTTTTAGAATTATGATCGAACCGCTAAACTCACGCAATAGATACGCTGATGACTAATTGTTGACCCTTATGAATGAAACAGGTATTTTACATTACGCGTAAAAGTGAGCAACTTACCGCAAAGTTATACCTACGTAAACTAATGACTCACACTTTAAAAAAATTTTTAATCAAAATATAGGAAGTGAGTGAATAAGTTTTAGTAAGAAACATACAAATGCAATTGGCATAGCGAAATATTTCAAGAAAAACACAATCTTTAGTGTTATTCTTAAAATATTTAACTATTTATGAGAATTATTATTCTATATATTACAGTATTATTGTATTTACTATTTATGGTATCAAAAGCTAAAAAAAAAATTGTAGCGATGTAATTAACTCACGAGGATTCACGAGACAATAGGTAAGATAAGAGATAATTAATTTAAAAAACAAGGCTATTAAGAGTAATTAAGTATTAATCATCTTTGCATTTTATTAATATAATTGTTCGAAGTCTAAACACACACATGTTTTATTATGAATCAATATAATCCGTCAATGTATGATAAAACAAATAGGCATACTTAATTGTTTCCGCCTTTCCAATAATCGAGGAAGGACTCGCAATCTAAAGATCAATAGTTTATTTGTCATCAATTGAATGGACTCATTGAGCAAACACGTATTGTGATTGAATTATTATTGTAGAGCATACGATATTGTTATTATACCGACTAATGGTAAAAATATTTATTTAGTAACGAACAAAGATTTACTACTTCTGTTAGGAAAATACTAACATTTCAGTAATATGCCTAACTGAAATAGGCATAGGTACGGGTTAGATGCGGTTACTGACTCAATGTGGTTTTAAATCATTTGCTCGATATTACGTATTATGTGACTCTGTTAAAATACCAATACGTCATTTGCAATACATAAATGGATATTATTACTTCTTGACTAATAATCGAATTGCGTGTCCATGTGCGTTTTAAATTTCATAATATACTTATTTCCTAACACGATTTTTGTTATATTTTACAAAGCACGTTCAAAATATATCTGCCCTCGTTTCAATGATGTCAATTACTCAATTTATTGCCGTGTTTAATATCCTACCATACACTAAAACAGCTACTACACGCAACTTATTTATAAAAAAAGTTTCTTAAAAATATTATGTATCATTCATAAAAAGCGTGATCCTGTTTACCATAAAGTCTATACTACAGTAGTGTGTACTTTCCTAATGGTCTATTGTGTTGTTATTATTCTACAAATTGACACTCATAAAAATTCCTTAGGACTGTAACAATTTGGGGACATTAAGACTGTTGGACCGACCACTATCATATTACACAATTTGTAATATGTACATAGTTTATATTTATTTATAACTAGCAAAACCCGCGGCTTCGCTCGCGCTAAAACTACAACAAAAAACTTTAAAAAGGTAGGTTTCATACAAATTTTCATCCCTTATTTTTTCTCCTTATGGGATGAATTTCAAAAAACGCTAAAACATGTATTTATTTAATTGTATTAAAGAGCATTAATACCAAGTTTCAAGAAATTCTGATCATAAATATATTTTGAGTTGTATCATAATTTATGATTCATAACGTGTATTCTCGTGGGATAAGGATAATCTCCCGCAGTAAAAAGTATCCTATATGTTGACCCGGATATCCAGCTATCATCATACCAAATTTTATCAAAATTCCTCCAGTGGTTTTTCTGTAATGCGGTAACAGACAGACAAAAATTCTAAAAACTATAGATTCGGTCTCTGTATCGATTAATAAAGTCTATTTCAATAAGATTTTCCAAAAAAAATTTAAGGTACAGATTCGACTCAGAATTTTATTATATGTATGTATAGACTAGCGACTCATCCTCGCATCGCTCAGGTTTGTCCCTAAGTACGTTTTAACGGTAAGTATAGAATAGACTATATACCTATATATATACATATGTACAATGTACATACATGTATAGAATAGTAGGTAAGTATTACTTATTTGAGAAATTATTAATTCCCCATTCAATCCTCCACCACCCTTTTCACCCCCTTATATATTATGATATATTTTCCGGGATGAAAACTATCCTATGTCATTCCCAGGGTCTCAAACTATTTTCATACCAAATTTCATCTAAATCGTTTCAGCGGTTAAACGTGAAAAGATAACAGACACACAGACAGAGTTACTTTCGCATTCAATATTAGTATGAATATATAAAGCTGGCTTTTTAGTGGTGCTGGTCTAACATCATCGGCTTGAGCTGAACGTTCATAAGTGAGTCAGTGAGTCGGGACATTGCCTTTAATATATATAATAAAAATAGTAATTGCGAATGTACCTTAGGAAATAAACATATACTATTGCGGACTTGTATGTAGACCTTTTTAAGACCTACAATTTTCAATTACATTGTTTTGATGTACCTTTTACGGTTTAGCCATATTTTCTAAGGACGACTCGAACCAGTTATTGAGTTTTCCCGTGGGAATAAAAATTTGCAATTTGTAAAAGATATCCTAAATGTTAAGCCAAGTAATAAGTTATCACTACACAAAGAGTTAAAATTGGTTCATACTTTTTGCGTGAAACACGTACTTCGATTTGACTAGTTAGTTTTATTATAGGTATAGATAAGAATAGATATTGCAAGTGTACCTTAAGAGATAGAGATATACTCTTGCAAATTTTTCTGTAGGCCTGCTCAGGACCTACAATGATTTAGTACATTGTTTTGATATATGTCTTACGGTTTAGCCAGCGGAGGGTTTCCAAGGAGGACTCGATAAAACCAGTTATTGTGATTTCCCGTGGGAAAGAAAAGGTTTTCCTGAAGTAAAAGATATCCTAAATGTTGACCCGAGTAATAAATTATCACTTCACCAAATTTCGTTGAAAACGGTTCATTACTTTTTGCGTGAAAGGCGCACATACAAACGGACAAAAATATTAATAACTATAGTTTTAGGGTCTATATTGTGTACATAATACGTTACAGTCATTGTTTAAAAAAATCTTTTTAAACGTAGAAACCTTATTAAAAATGTATTTATCCAGAATACGCATATATAATATACATATTCTGGATAAATACATTTTTAATAAGGTATCTTGGTTCTGATATCGCTTTTTACTGACTGATTAAAATATGTATTTTTTTAAATTAAGTAACTAAAAAGCAATAAAGAGATTGTCGTGTGAATCCTCTTTTATCTCATTATAAAACAAATGAAAGTTATGATGAAGCGAATTATATACATATCATAATAGCGGTTCACTTTTGTCTCCCACGACGCGTCGCTCTATTGCTTAATAAATTATGTTTATTAAAGTTTTAACTATTTTATTAATTATTATTACTGCTTTCACTGACGAACTGTTTTTTTTTTATTAAATTCTAAAATCACATGCAGACGTTGTGATATACGGAAGTTGAAGGTAGTTCTTTATTAGAAAATCATATTAGCATTTTTTAGTAAACATGTCTTGAATACAAATTAACTTGGGATTTACAAATATTATAATAATGTGTACGTGACTGTAAGTCGGCGTTTAAGTTTAGCTTATAAGGTACTAGGTAGGCGGATATTAGATACCTACCTTAAATAATGTTTTCTTGGGATACCTAACCTTTAAATATCTAACTAAGTATTCTAATAACTTAACTAGTACTTATTATTAAATAATTAAATGTAAAGCTGTCTATAGACATTATAGACTTACTCAAAGATATTATTATATCATTGGTGTTTTTTATTCTAATACCTACTTGTAGTTATTACATACCTATAAGTAAATTGCCAAACCAAATGATAAGCAACACCTATTTAACATAATAATGGCTCATACTTTAACTCATTTATCATAATAATTTATAATGAATGACTTTTATTCTTAAAGGAGTCTCGCAACTTCGTTTTAGCAAAACGACATCGACAAACACCTGTCAGGATTGCGACCTGACCAAGAGCAAATCAAGCAAAATAACATGCCTCTGAGAATATATTTTAGTAATGTTATTCACTTACTTGTTGAACGTTTGTTCGTACTGTTTTATTTCTTTCCTGGAGAATTCGTGAAACTCAGTGTAAACGTTTACGAATTTATATTTCGGTTTGATCTCCAGGCCTTCCTCAAGTTTATCGTTTATAGCCTGCCTTCGCATAAGTATATCGTTAAGTTCCTCCGTTGCTGCCATTTTGGAAAGACGCGCGAAAATAAGGATTGAAAAATGTGCCTTTTCGGGCAGTTGAGATTTGAGCACTCGTCACAGACGCAGTTTACTACCGAACGACCTTACGAAGACTGATAGGCGGCAGCTTGGCCGGTAGGTACGCGACCGGCAATCGGCACAGCAGTCAGTGCGTCGCACTCCGCGCGCTCCCTCGTCTCATCGGCCGTCGCGGCCCGCGGGGGACGGACGGATCGACGCAACTATGTGCCGCGCACAATTCGACGATCTAACTAATCTTGCCAGTATCGACACACAAATAAAAGCTTAGTACCTAAGTCATAAACCTTCACTATAAGAAGGTCCTTGGCTATTCACCACGCTACACATTTGCATTCTTTAGATTCAAAGGTTGGGTTAGGTTAGTATATAATTCATCAGAATATTGAGTGATATAGTAGCTCATACATACCTATTATGTACCTTAAACCCAAGAGCAACTCAAGTTCATGGTGTCAAGGTTTAGGTCAGGGTTATAAGAAAGCAAATATAAACTTATTTACTACGTATTCTACTGTTTGGAACAATAATAAATATTGTACTTATGGATAAACTTATATATACTTACTTTAATAAAGGTCTTTTTGGCTCTACTTTCATAAAAAGCATACACAAAACTCAAATGAGCTTAATAAAAAACTTGAATACATACTCTACGTGTTTTAAATTTTAATAGTAGTTAGATATAATTCAAGCTTGCCAGTTGAGCACACATTACACATCGCTAATGTTACGTTTACGTCCATTTTAAAGGAGAAGATAGGGACTAAATTATTTTATTATGTAATAATTTTACGATAGACAGCTCTGCTTTGACTTCTACCACCAAGTACATATTGTAGAAGAATGGAGGAGTGTCCTTTGTGCTGTAAAGTTCTTCTACGACTTGACGTTAAAAGTATTAAAATATTTAATTAACTAGACAACATTAATAATTTCAGTTTTACTATAAATTATAACATATTAAATTAATCCAAGGGGACACTTCATGACCATTAAATTCCGCACCTGGGGATTAATTAAATTATACTTTTATTTATTAGCAAGTATAAGAAACTATGTACTTGTTTAAGTCCCTTACCTAAAAATTGAAGTTCATACAAGTGCATCTATACATATAATAAAAATCTAATTAAGCCTATTCTAAATGAAAACCCCCGTTTAGTAATTTTTTACTTTTCAGTGCCTGGAAGTCGGTTTTAATATATTTTTTTTTAAGTTTTTATTTTTCAATTTTTCGTATAGACATAATAAGCAGGTAATTTTTAAGAAGAAAGATTTTTAAGCCATTTATTCAGACATGATTAAGCCATTTATTCAAACCGCTAATGACAGTCAGAACCCATCTAGGTGCAAAGTTCTCATCAATACAAATTAATCAAGCTCAAACACCAGGTAATTGCTGTAAATCGTTGAAGAGTTCCCTCGACTGTTATCGGGTCCAGCATCAGATCGACCCAGACCTTCATTAAATAGTAGTGCTTTAAAATACCTAATGAAAAAGTTAACAAACGCACTAGTCGCCGCTACAATTTTCGAAAGTTCCCCTCTATTTCTTTGGGATCCCATCATCAGATCCTGATTTCCTTATAATGGTACCACCCTTGGGATATGTCCTTTCCAACAAAACAAGAATTATCAAAATCAGTTCATAAACGACGAAGAAATCCGCGAACACACATAAAAAATAGCATATATATACGGTCGAATTGAGAACCTCCTCCTTATCTTGGAAGTCGGTTGAAAAATAGAAAATTGAAAAAACTAATACAACTACAAAACTAGTGTTTACTGTTAGCATCATAATTTAGTAGTTAGTAGTTATATACTCGTAAGTAATACTAGAAAACCCGAGTATACCTAAACCTGATCTACAAACGTGCAACAAAGACTGTAACCCTTTGTTTATTTTGTTGATTTGAAGAAAGAAATTCATAGATAATACTGTTTAAATATTTCCAAATAGGTTTAACATTCGTTGACGAAAGCAATACCTAACAATGTTAAAAATAAATACACGGTTACAGGGGTACATATAACATACATCTAATTTTATAGTCTTACAATTACTCACAACAAGATGCAAATGATATAATTTTATCTTCTATACAGATAAATAAAATTGGAGTGTCTGTTTGTTATATTAAAATAACCGCTTTTTACTAAATGCATATGGATGTATACATGGTACATATACCAAAACAACATTTTTTACAATTTTGTCTGTCAGTTTGTTTCGGCTAATCTCCGAAACGGCTAGACCGATTTTGACGGGACTTTCATTTAAATTATATAGCGATTTACGTTACGTACGTACGTTATTGCGTACGCTGTACGCGGATAATGTTCACAATTTCATGGGTTTTTTTTTTCGCGAAACCCTGATTCTTTTTCTAAAATAAAAGTAGCCTAAGTTACTCCCTATAACATCAGCTATCTGCCATTGTAAATCCCGTCAAAATTGGTCCAGCCGTTTCGGAGATTAGCCAGAACAAACAGACAGACAGACAGACAAAATTTAAAAAAAATGTTGTCTTGGTATATGTACCGTGTATGCATCCATATGCATTTAGTAAAAAGCGATTATTTTAATATTACAAACAGACACTCCAATTTTATTTATCCGTATAGATTATTTGTACCGTTCTGTTTACGGTTTTATTAATCCTTTCACCAGAGGTTGTCTGTAAGAGATAGCAATAAGACCGCCTTTGCATGCTCTTTGTTGTCTTTCTTTTTCTTTTTATTTTGTGTATTATCCTTGTGTGCACAATAAAGTATTTATAAATAAATAAATAATAAAATAAATATATGCACCATATGTTCTCTGACACAGAATAAGAATATAGCACCTCCCTACCAAGGTGTCATAAAAGGCGACAAAGATATATGTATTATATCTAGAATATGGGCAGAAGCATTTTCCTTTGTATTATCACCAACGTCAGCGGCGATTATGGTTAAACCTATGTTATTTATAACATACTCTATATTTTAAGAAATTTCTACATGTAAAAATGTCTACATGTACTCTAAAAACCAATCGGTAAAGTAATAATGAAGGTACATCATGCCACATTACTATGATTAAAAAACAAAATTACTTTCTCAAATTGATAAGAATTTAGAGATCGGTTACACACTATTCTGATATTGTAAGAGTCTTAAAACAATCAATTTAAACATATTTGAATATTTCATAAAAACGTTAAGTATTTTAACAGAAAAGTCCAAAAAACACTTACCTGTGAAATGTTACATTTTGATTATCTTCACTTTTCCTTGAACTATGGCTATTACAGCCGTAAGCCACACAAGCCATCGAAACAAAATGTTTTTAAGTTTCCTTAAAACTAAGTCTGTTACATCCAATTACTCTTTTATTATTAAAATAATCACAAATATCAAAAACACTGTAGGTCACCAGCTGGTCACCATAGCAAGTAAAAAGTGGCTTCACGTCGTTGAAGACGATAGTATCTTTATTATTACGTCTCACTCTAACTTACGTCGGCTCTTAGTAAGATAAAGCAGTGCAAATTACAGTGCAAATTACAGTAAACCTGGTTAAGTGGGACCTGGATAAGTGAGAAACCTCTACTATTGAGAGTTGCAATGAGGTCCCGGTTCTTTTTCATTAAATTACCTCTGTTAATGGGACTTTTTGAACCTGGTTAAATGAGATTTGAATTCTAAGACTTTTTCGGTGTTTACCTCTATAATTGAGACTCTGTAGCTCAATTACCTGTATAAGTGAGACAAATTAATCAGGTTTTAACACGTTTTGACATGTTTGCTTACATACATTTCGCGTCATCTTTCGCGCATACTTTGTTTGTCAGTACTGTCTTACGTTTTGACCTAAAAACAAGGGAATAAAAGTGTACAAAATGTCCGAACGTAAATATAAAACGTTATCAGTATCTGAAAAATTAAAACTTCTATCAGATTATGATTGTGGAAAGTCGCGTGATGAACTGTGTACGGAGAATAACATACCAAAGTCAACCTGCAATACATTATGTATGCACATTCATGGCTACATTAAATTCATAACACCAAAAATACGCATTTTTATTAACATTTCCACTTCTTAAAATGGAACAACGGCACATTTCGACCTCTGTAAGCGGGGGCCTCTGTAAATGAGACAACTATAATTTTAAACAGATATATTATATCTGTTTTATTTTCCTGTTAATACGTACCTAAAGACAAATCCGAGCGAAGCGAGGGTGAGTCGGTAATATATTAATAAATTATATTATTATCCGTTACCAATTCAGCAACTTCGGATCAAATCGATCAATTGGCGGGCGGGCGGGGTGGTCATTATTATTCTACATTTGATATGGCGGCAGATTTTCATCAAATCCCTATTTTAGAGGGTTCAATTGAAGAAACTGCATTTGTTACACCCGATGGCCTTTATGACTAGCTCGCCATGCCATTTGGTTTAAGTAATGCCTGTTCAGTTTATCAACGGTGAATAAATAGGGCTTAGGCACCCTTTCTGGCATCAGCAGAGCAAGTTTGTCAAGTTTATGTAGATGATGTACTCGAAATGTAAATACTTCCCTGAAAGGCGGCCTTATCATATAGAAAGAATATTTATTGGTCTACAGGAGGCTGGATTTTTAATTGATATTGAAAAAATTGCATTCTTTAAACTCTCCATTGAATATTTGGGCAAGTTATATCGAATGGTTATGTTAGTCCAAGCCCAAATAAAGTGGAGGCTTTACGAAAGCGCCTTTTCGAAAAACTGTTAAACAAATATGACAATTTAATGGCCTTGCTGGGTACTTTAGACGTTTCATTCCTAATTTCTCGTATCATGGTTCCATTATATGAATTACCAAAGACAGATGCGAAATGAGAATGGAACGATCGTCACGAAAAGGCTCGAAACCATATTATTCAATACTTGTCTACAGCTCCTCCTCTTCTCTATTTCAGGAGAATGCACCGGTAGAACTCTACACAGATGCAAGCAGCCTCGGCTGTGGAGCCATACTCATACAGATCACCGGAGGTTGCCATCATCCAATTGCTTATATAAGTCAACGCACGACTGACACTGAAATTTGTTATCATTCATATGAGCTGGAGACCGTGGCAGCTTGATAGTTTGAAATTCAAAGTCATTATGGACTGCAACGTCAAGGCATCAAAAAAACAAAAAAGATTTACTTCCCTGAATACATAGGTGATGAGCCTTTCTTCAAAATTATGATTTCAAAATGGAACAAAAAGGGAAAAGATTACAGCAAGATTAAGATTAAAGGGATAAGATTTTTCTTAGTAGAAATCCATCAGAGATAATGGTTAATATTATAACAAGAGATTCCAAATGGGTACAGATTGAACAGGGGTGAGATGAAACGGTACACTCACTTATAAACAATTTGACCATCGATAACTTAGTCACAAGATATGTGCTGGAAGAAGGTGTTCTCAAGAGAATTGTTAACAATTCTATACTTGGCACTTGTACAGCTTTTGTAGTACCTAAATCTTTTCAATGGAGTATCATTAATTCATAACATACTGCACTTCATCACCCAGGATAAGAGAAAACTTTAGAAAAAACTAAAGGATCTTACTGGTTTGACAAAATTAACTCTATCGTAAGACAATTTGTTGACAACTGTTTTATATGCAGAACGTGAAAAGTTCCAACTGGAGCCATTCAAGCAAACATCCTATTTAAAAACCTACTGCAGCATATCAAGTCATTCACATGGACACCACGGGTAAACAGGGTACCAACGATTTTGAAGGAAATCATGAGTATGTCATTGTCATAATTGATGCCTCTATAAAGTATATTTTACTTAATTATTATAAAGGCAAGAGCCAGAGTAGTAGCCTAGCACCATTAAAACGTATTGTTCATCTTTTTGGAATGCTAATGCAAGTAGTTGTTGAAGGAGGTCCAGAATTTCTTGGTGGATTTAATCTTACTGTCATCGTTACGGTATGAAGGTGCATGTTATAGCTCCAGGAATCTTCCAAGCGAATTTACAAGTAAGAGAGTTATGGGTACGTTTAAATGCTTTGAATATGATCAAAAACTAAAATTAAACCGAAAACTGGAAAACTGCACTAGAAGCTCTGCAACTTGCATTTAATTGCACTCAACATTGTATAACAGGTGTAGTTCCACTAACTCTTGGCACGTCAGCCACAGTGTTCTTCCAGAGTTTTTGAGATTAGTGAACCTTGATGGTGAATCAGTTGACTTTGATTTGCTTGAACAACATGTACATCAGAAAATGGCTAAAGCTACAGAATATACGAAGCAGCAATTTGATAGAAACAAAGCTAAATATGTTCATTTCAGAGAGGAGATTATGTTCTCATCAAAAACAACCCACGTAATCAAACTTCATTAGATCTCAAGTACAGTGAGCTTTATGAGATCTATAGAGTTCCAGACAAAGATCGCTATATGGTAAAACGAGTATTAAGGCTGTCCACGGCTAGCTACGCAAAGCGCCACAGCATGGAGACCAGGTGTCCATGTCCACGGTGACTGATAAAGAACAACAAGGAACAGCTTATCAGCTTAGTGACGCAACAAACAAGCTCAGTCCGTAGCAAATACATGGTGATTCATTGCCAGTTATGTCTAATGTTCAGTTGGGGGACAGCTAATTAAAATAAAAGGTAATTCTTCACACTGCTAACTAAATATTAGACAAAAATAAAAATTAATTTCCTTTTGAAAGTTATTATTATTGAATTACAGTATATATTATTTGGTGACATGGTATAATATGTAGTTGTATGCCTCGTTTACTACATTTAAAACTTTACAGAGCCTCTGTGTTAAAAACAAAACCCAAGCCACAACGTCTGCGGACCACAGCCTTTATGACTGCTTAACACCACAGTATTGACTTTTTTAGGAAAATATAATACAGTGCATCTGACACTAAAATAATGCAAAATTTTTACTCGCTTTCCTATGTATAGTAAATTGTATTTACTACATAACTGATTAAATTATGATTATTTCTCTGTTTTTTTTTTCTTCTTTATGTGAATAATTATAACATGCAACTACAGCAAAAACTCTCTGATAACTTTGTTGACTTTTGAAATGCAAAAAAAAGAAGAAACTAAGTTATCAGCTAGCACCTGAGAGTGGATACCTAGTTTAAATCATATCATTTCAATTACAGAAACGCGACTGGTGCTGAGCACGCACCGTCTCACACACAGAATGGCCGCTTCGACGCAGAGCTCCCCAAGTCGACAAGATTAATACAATAATTATTTTATTACTCAGAATCTTTTATAAACTGTATTTTATGATTCATTTTAGTATGAAATAATGAATACATGACACTATGCTGACATTTTAATTACGTAAAATTAAAATATTAAAAAGAAGAGTTGTTTGTTGAAATATTTGTAAACTATTGTAATTATCTTTCCTAAAGTAATGTAAAACACTATTCTAAATTAATGTTTCAATTTATAAGTGATTGTCTATAGAATTTTACAAATATTTGTTTTGATTTAATTTAGTGACTTAATTAATCATAAAGATTTATTGAAGAAATAAATAAACCGGACTGTGTAATAATGTTAGAGTTAAAAAATCAAACTATTATAAGTGGATGGTTATAACTAAACTTTAAATAAGAAAATATTGTAGTTCATTTTATAATTTAATGAAAGTTTCAAACTACAATTAACTATTTGTAAAAACATCAAGTAATTATAAAATGATTATATTGACTAGAGCGGGGGCCGTGGCGTTCTCAGGAACGCCACCATTAAAAATTGTGAAATGGAGGAAACACATGGTTATTTTGAGAAGGATTGTGAACTATTTATTATTATAAAAAGGGCGTGGTAAGTGTAAAGACGGCTTTCTTAAAAAAGTGTGAGTAGTTTTTATTTTGTTTATAGTAAAAAAATTTAAAATTCTGAGTAGATTTTAATTGATTAATAATAAAAATTGAGAATAGTCTTATTTTGTTAATAGTGAAAACTGCGAGGAAAAATTTTGTTAGTTAAAATTCTGAGTAGATTTTATTTGGTTAATGATAAGAATTTGAGTTAAGATTTATTTGGTTATGATTATTAATATAATAATAATAATTTGCAATGTAAAGGAAAAATATAAAGTGTTAATTATTCTAGATTGTTTTAATTATTTGCAATGTGTGATAAAAAAACAAATCGCGAATGGCGATGCCAGCATGGCTGACATTAATAAAAATTCTTTTTATACCAGTGCTTAGTTATATATTATATTATTTTAAAAATTAATTTAAATACTTTCAATGTATTTTAACTATAACGAAGTAAAACGTGAATTAAATAAATTAAAAAAAATGATGCTTATTCCCTATTGCTGAATAATTTTAAAATTTTGCTTATCTACTCTTGTCTACACAGGGACCTCCTTACGTACCCAGGGCCTCATAGGTTAAAGACTGCCCTGACCTACTTAGAGACTACTTTTATATGAGATCATTTTTTAAGAGATTAAAAATAGTCAAGCGCGAGTAAGTCTTGAGTACAGGGATTTCGTACATTCACAAAATGGACATGTACTAATAGTCTGTCACCAATGAAACCCGTAGATTACGCAATCAGAATTTTTTTTACTTCAGAATATTAATTACTATCATCTCACGCTCGCTTAGCTCGCGTTCGTCCCTAGGTACACTTTCACGGTTAGTATAGAATAAACTATATACTTATATGTACATACATAGGTATAGAAAAGTAAGTACCTACTTTAAAATTAAAAAAATATATAGGTATGTATATCCCTTACTGGAGACATGATTCCCCATACAAAACTTCATCGCCCTTTTCACCCCTCTGAGGGATGATTTACGGGATAAAAACTATTCTATGTCCTTCCCAGGGTCTCAAACTATCTCCATATCAAATATCATCTAAATCAGTTCAGTGGATTAAGCGTGAAAAGGAGACAGACAGACAGAGTTACTATCGCATTTAAAATATTAGTATGGAAGTACCTATGGGTAGTATGGATTAGTATGGGTAGTATGGATTAGTATGGTTTATAATCACATAAAACATGACGTTCTCATGTACAGGTACTTCCCTTTTATTATTTGCAGGATATTCTCTTCTTCCTACGTTAGGTACATATTGTCTACAAACCACCGGCTATTAGGATGCACAAAAGCAATTAACACATGCTTAAAGTTAAGAATGGTGTATAACTTTTTTTAACATTACCTGAACAGAGATGGTTTTTCCGAATAAAAGATCATTAAACATTGTTACTCATCCGACTAAGTTAAATGTATTTATTACATACGTATAAAATAAATCTATTTTTGACGTGAAACGTCTTTAAAATTATAACGAAACATACGGGTATCAGGTCAGAAATGTGGACCGTAACGAAATCGTCTATATCGTCTTACCTTAATAAATACATAAATATTTTTTTATCTTTTATCAAATAAAATTTACAATAACTGAGAAAATTATTTAAATTTTCCCCGCATTTTTCGATTTTCAACGTAAAACGTGACGTCTGTCTACTGCGGAGTAGCCTTTGCCTGCTGACTTTGCCACACCCGTTAAGATCCCATAAGTAGGAAACATTTGAATTCGAGTAATAAAAAAGCTTTTAGAGCATCCATATATGATATAAGGAGCAAGGGCTATTACCCCCTTTCAGTAGCGATTCCGGCATCACTGTCCAGCGGCTTGGTTTAAAAGTTAACAAACAGTATTTATATTTATAAAGTCAGCAAAAATATTATTATTTTAAAGTACGTTAATAATCCTACAGATTTTATATATTTAATTAATGATCTCGCACCACAACTCTTATTTTAAGCATTGAATACTGGAACTGTATCAATTGACTTTGGAATGTATCTATTTATACATTAATTTTATGTTACATAGAGGAATAGGTAAAATTAGAAATTCACACAAATATACAGATGTACAATAGTATAGTACCTAGGTACCTAGATAATTATATAAATTACTAGCGAGTCACCCTCGCTCCGCTCGAGTTCGTCTCTACTTACGTTTTGACCTATTTCTCAGAGATGAGATATTTTACCCCCGTAAAAAGTATGCTATATGTTGACCCGGATAACCAGCTATTATCATACCAAATTTCATCAAAATCCCTCCAGTGGTTTTTCCGTGATGCGGTAACAAATAGACTGACAGACAGACAAAAATTTTAAAAACTACAGATTCGGCCTCTCTATCGATAATAATGTCTATTTCAATAAGATTTTCCAAAAAATATTTAATATACAGATTCGGCTTAGTTACAATTTTATTATATGTATAGATAATTACGATTGGTATATCTATACATATAATAAAATTCTAACTGAGTCGAATGTGTACATTAAATATTTTTTGAAAAATCTTATTCAAATAGACTTTATTATAGATACAGAAGCCAAATCTATAATTTTTTAAATTTTTGTCTGTCTGTCTGTTTGTCCGTTACTGCATCACGGGAAAATCACTCGACAGATTTTGATGAAATTTGGTATGGTATGGTGGTAGATGATAGCTGGTTACCCGGGTCATCATTTAGGATACTTTTTACTGCGGGAAAAATATCTCATACTTGAGCTAAAGGTGAAAACGTAACTAGAAACAAACCCGAGCGAAGCGAGGGTGAGTTGCTAGTTATTTTATAATATTGTACAAATGTATACGTGTGTGTGTGTATTACTATAGAACAAAACACATTTAATTTACGCAATTTTCGCTAATTAATTTCCAGACTCTCTCCTTCAATTCAATTTACTCCAAAAGTAATCGTTACGTCATATTTTGTTTATGCAATAACATTATGAAAAGTGTCATTCTTCGAATTACTTCTAATTTTGTAATAGGCAGATTGGTATCCCACAGGATGACAGTAATGGGTTTATTTCATTCTAAATGAACCGAGCCCCAACAAGAATACTTGTCAAAAGTTCATTTGGAACAGAAACAGTCACTTGTGGTCAACATGAAGAGACACTCAAGGTAAATTATTGTTAAATATTGTTCATTTCTATATACATAGTCTTGCCCTAAATATTGTTACAAAGAAAAAAAACATTTTTTCTACTGCACGTAACATTTATTACTATTACAGTGTTAGTTTAATACATTAATATAAAACCATTAAAATTATATAAAGCTTATTCGAAGTGGTCTCCATTGGCTGCAATACAGTCCTTTAAACGTTGAGGCCAGTTATCAATAGAAGCACGCACTCTTTCCATGGGAAAATTCTTCACTGCCAATCGTATGGATTGTTTTAGGGACTCCAAATTATCATGGCATTTAGGACAAGCCATACTCTCTAAAACTGACCATTAATCATAATCCAGCGGATTAATATCGGGACTAGATGTGGGCCAGTCTTTAGCTCTGATGAAGTCCTGAACATGAGTTTCTAACCAAGATTGCGTGGATCGAGCTTTATGACCCGGCGCCGAGTGTTGCTGAAAGGACTATTCTTGGTTATTGAACATGGTGTTGTTAAGGGGCTTAACTACCTTCTCAAGAATGGTATCTTGATACACTTGTGCCGATGTTTTGATACCTTTTTTACAAAAATATGGGCTTAACTGTACAATATATGACATCGAGTTGAGACTTCATATTTTTTTCACTAATAGATATCTCTATAAGAAGCTTATATATAAAATTTGAGACCGCGGAAACAAATAATTTTGACAAAAAAAAAATATTCGTAAATAATATCTTGATTTATTCGTAAATAATATCAAATATATCGGTGAAACTGATACATATTAAATTGGTCAGTTTTAGTTTCAGTTACAATTTTTTTAATTCCACACAGAAAAGCTTTATCAAAATAGGTTTAGGTTATTTTTCGGCAGAACCCTTTTGTTCTTTCTAAGTTGGTTAGGTTAGAACAGTGACCACAACGCACGAGCAGAGCGAGCGAAGCGAGCGTGCCGCGGTAGCGGCCGGCGAGTGCCAGAACGACTAAGACTTTTAGAACTTTTTTCTTAATCCGTAGATACTTTTTTTGATACCTATTATTAAACATTAATTCATTAAATGTAAACCTTACATCGATCAAAAAGTACTAGATACACATCACACAATCCCATGCAAAAGTTCTCTTGCAACTGTCACCAATTGTGTTTAGGTAATTATTCTAGTTGAAATATACAACAATGAAATTGAACCTTAAATGCAATGCTTAAAGTTGTTTTCACAAAAATTTAACCTCAAAATTCGAAATTTTTAAAATCAAATATATCGAAAACTACTAGCCTCCACGGTTTTCCCTTTTAAAATAGAGTGCCACTTACCCCTCCCCTACCCTCTCTCCCCCCTTAAATCGATGTCATATATTGTACAGTCCAACCAAAATATGGCTCAGTCGCTCTATCATAGCTAACCCCACCAAACCAATCACTGAAGTCGGATAATGCCCACGTAGTACTGTTATAATAATAATATATTATAATAATAATAATAGCTAAAATTATATAAATAATATTTCATATTTCAAGTATAAAATAATTAAAATTATAAAATGTTTAAATTAAAATTAACAAATATTGTAAGGTACTTTGGTGCCAATTTTCAAAATTTGAATTCATTTTGTTATTTGTGTTTGTAACAACTATATAATCCTTTTGAGACATCTAACACCTTAGTCTCTCCCGTGACCATGATTGCTGTAAAGCAATCGGAACGTCGGGAACCAAAAATCAAAATAAATCCGCGAAAAAATCCGAAAAGATAGTTTTATTTAAATGTTAAAATTATCAGTTATGAAATGACCAGTGCAGTCTTATAGGCTGCAAGTCCTAAGTCATCTTTTAAAATACGTGATATGGTTCTAGGTGCTATCTTCATCTCCCGAGATAAAATCTTTTGCTTTCGGACAGAATTTGTCGAATTCTTTTCTTTACTGCTTTGATCGCTTTTTTCGTACGAACAATACTTGGACGGCCAGATCTTTTTCTGTCACAAACAGAGGAAGTTTCATTGTACCTATCAATAGCCCGGTACTCAAACATTTGACTAATACCAAGCGTATGGAGTTTTAAAAATTGTAATTGGCTCCATACCTACTTTGTGTAATGCAATCACAGCGATTCGGTTCTTTTTGTCACCCCACTCCATTTTAATATCACAAAATATTTTACAATGTATTGGCGCGAAAATGAGAAAACACAATGAACAATCATATAAAAATGACAGATTCCAAATTCAAATGTAATATTTTGTTTATCTTTAATTGTAATAGTATTTATGGCCAGACTATAGTAGTACATTAACACTCTATGTGTAGGTAGTTTGTTTATTTAGAAAAATATTTTCGTAAGTAATGTTGTTGTTTTTATAAATAGAATTTACTTGCATAGGTACTATTATATTATACGAATTACTCATCCTCGCTTCGGTCGGGTTCGTCCTTAGGTACGTTTTAACGGTTAGTTTGGACTAGATAGACTTTATACTAATTATATATAGCCTACTAGCGGCTCGACACCCTTCTATACCACATGCTACTATACCACAATGTGCTTGAATGATGTTTCAGAGCAACTAGACCGAGATTTTATTGTACTTTTGTACTTGATTATAAAAAAAATTCTTTTTATAACATTTTTTTAGGTCTGAGAGCGTTGGAAACATATCAGAAAATAACTTCGAGGAAATAGAAGAAACGATTGGAAATGAAAATGTAAAAACAAAGAAAACAATAAGTTTATTTAAACAATACTTGATAGATTACACAGCCAACTCTAGTGTACACGGTTTAAAATATATCGGTGACAAGGAACGAACTTTGCTTGAAAAGTGAGCGATGTTTTGATTCCATATGTATATATTATTATACATATATATCAAATAACAATTATAAGTTAGTGTACCTATAAAGTCTACATTTGACAAATTTGGTAGTTACCTAGCTACAAGCAGGACAAGTTAGCTTTATAAATAAGACGTGTAAAAAGGAGTTTCAAATGCCAAGTAGATCGATGAATTAATTAATTAATTATTTCAGACCTATTTTATTTTTTTACAGAAATAAACTATGCAAAACATTAATTAAAAGTTTGTTTTCAGAATTTTCTGGGTTTTTATGTTTATTTGCTGTGTGATACTCTGCTCTGGTCTCATACGTAAAGTTTGGATAAAATGGAATGAAAGCCCTGTAATAGTAAGCTTTGCTGAAAAGTCTACACCAGTGTGGCAGGTACAAATAAATAGTATTCTAATAAATTTTATAAATATTTTTTTAATATCGCGTATAAAATCACGATAAAGCTATTTTTATGTATTTAATGAACTTCTTTATGTTAATCTATAGCTACAAAACTTTTTCAAAATATATGTATTAACGTTTAGTATAGATTTCTCAGAGATGACATATTTTCCCGCAGTAATACTAAAAAGTATCCTATATGTTGACCGGGATAACCAGCTATCATCATACTAAATTTCATCAAAATCTGTCCTGTGGTTTCCTCGTGATGCGTTCTTAGGCAAACAGACCGACAAAAATTCTAAAAACTATAGATTCGGACTCTGTATCGATAATAATGACTATTACAGTAAGATTCGACTCAGTTAGAATTTTGATGAATTAGTTAAAAATCGATTTTTAAACATTAACATTTTTAATACTTATCCAGATTCCATATCCAGCTGTAACGGTGTGTTTTGAAACAAAATCACAGCGAACTAAGTTTAATTTCACAGAATATTACCATCTTTACAATAACGAGAGTACATATGGAAACCTAACCGATGAAGAGTAAGTACTAAGATTAATATTTTAATTCTAACATTTTGTTTTTCTAAATTGTCATATACTTTAAGTACATACTTATAGGCTTTTATTGCCACAGAATATAACATAATTGAAAGTTTAATAAGAACATTCGAACTTTGGTGTTACTCGTACATGCCTACATCTTAAGATATTGTATATTTTTTCTTTTTGTATTGCTAATAATAATGTAAATATGGCTATTAAAAATATGATATATGCAGAGGCGTAGCGTGGGGTGAGCGGGGGGGGGGGGGGGGGGGGGGTCTGCCCCGACCGACATTTTTAAAGGGCGGCAAAATTTCACAAGAAACAATTTGTCACAAAAATCATTTCCAACACATTCTATCGGGTTATTGCGAAGTAATTTTCATAGTTGCATAGGAATTCTGATCATGCCGCCCCATGTTTAAGCTACTGGGCTAGGATTTTAGATTACCAAAGACTTTTTAGTTTTGAAATACAACTTGACAAAGAAAAAGTATTTATTTTTATTATTTACTTACTAAATTATAGGATCTCATAGAGAAATGGCTCAAATGAAATCTTTAAAATTTTGGCATCATCATCATCCTTTGTCCATTTAATTTTACTCGTGACTTACTTGACTTATGTTCCTATGTCCCCTAGGTGAGGCAGAGGGCGTCCACAGTGCATCGCCATTCCGTCCGTTCTTGAGCTACGCGTTTGATTTCGCTCCAAGTTTTCCCGATGGCCTTCGCTTCGCCAATGATAGTCCGCCGCCAGGTCTGTTTTGGACGGCCACGTTTGCGTTTTCCTTGGGGATCCCAGTCAAGGGCTTGCCTCGGTATGTGGTTTGGGTCCCTTCGGAGAGTGTGACCTATCCAACTCCATTTACGGCGTTTGATCTGCTGGGTGATCGGGACTTCATTACAGCGTTCCCAAAGTTGCTTGTTGGAAATTTTGTCGGGCCAGTAAATACCGAGGATTTTGCGAAGGCATCGGTTTACAAAGACTTGGAGTTGCTGCGAGATGTTTTTGGTGACCTTCCACGTCTCACATCCGTATAGCAGTACGGTCTTTACGTTGGACCGGAAGATTTTGAGCTTGATTCTTCGAGTCAATTTCCGTGATTGCCATACGGGTCGAAGTTGTGCGAAGGTAGCTCGTGCTTTGGCTATCCTCGAAGTGATGTCCTCTTCGGTTCCTCCTGTTTCTGACACGCAGCTCCCGAGGTATGTGAATTTGTGGACGCGTTCCACTGCCTCTGTGCCAATGAACAACGGGGATGTACTAGTTGCTCTGCACCTCATCTCCTGGGTCTTCCTTGCATTAATTTTGAGCCCTGTATTTGCGGCTTCCTTTTGTGGGTCGTCCAATTTGGTCTGCATGTCTGCGCGAGTGTGGCTTAAGAGGCATATGTCGTCTAATTTTACTCGTAGACTGATAATAATTAATTAAAAAAAAAATTAAAGAGGGCGTGTATGAATGTGTACACGCGCAAGAAATATAACATCTGTAAGATATCGGTACTCTTTTTGAAATACAATTTATATTTTAAATAATTAGTATAGGTGAGATACTAAAAAAATAATTAAATAACGCATATTAGGCATATTACAATCATATATTCATAGAATATCATTTAAGGAAAGAATATAACAACGGTTACCATGGCAACAAAAGTTGGCCTCGTCCGATCACACTTTTCGTAAGTTCTCGCTCTCGTCACGCATTCACTAGCTTACTGCGTAAAAAAGTTTTATTTTAAAAAATCCGTTCCGCCCTGGGCGAATCTTCATACGCAAGAGGCGTAGGTAAGAGTGGAAAAGGTGCAAAACTATAACACACAGTTATATATTTATTCGTACCAAAAAATGCAACCCATACACAGTGTGATAAGAAGTATAAGGTAGGAATAGTTATTATTTCATCATATCCGTGTGTAAATATACTATGTTGCTAGAGGCGGCACGTTTGATTTATTGTACAAAATTTATTTTAATTAAAGAATGAAAAATGAATTAAAACAAATAGCAGATGTTTTGCATCATTTTTGCAATTACTGATCGGTTATTTTTCCACGATTAACTTTGGTTAGTATAACATTGAAAATATGTATTTTTGAAAATATCCTGTGTTTGAGCCCTAGTTTGGGCCAAGTATAATAAACATTCTTCACCTCACCCACTACTCTTTTTCCGTGCCTTTATTTGAGATTTGGTTTTAATTTGAAGCGATTTCTTTTTTTGTTTTAAAAAGTTCAAGTTTGAGATAATTCATACTAAATGAGTCCACCGTTGCAATTTTTTGGAGCTTTGAGAGCAGTTGTGCTACAAGTTGGTATTGCACTCTCAGGTCGTATTTGTGTGGAATGCTATATTTAATTGAATTCTGTAATTTTTGGTGTAGTATGCCAGCGGGAGATTTCGTCTTCTTTTCACAGCGCTCTCAGGTCATCTTGGTGTGAGCTCCTGATATTATTGGGGTATGCTGCCAGCTTCCCGATTAGTTTCTTCGGCTTCCTATGCTGGCACGTTTGGTAGGTATAGAATAAGTGACTAAGTGAATGCGACTAATTGAAAGTTAGACTAAGTGTATAAGTGTAGACTAAATGACTAAGTGTAGACTAAGTAACTAAGTGTAGACTGACTAACAATAAGTGTAGACTAAGTGAATAAGTGACTAAGTGAATACGACTAATTAAAAGGTAGGCTAAGTGTATAAGTGTAGACTAAATGACTAAGTGTAGACTAAGTAACTAAGTGTAGACTGACTAAGTGTAGACTAAGTGATATTAAATATTCTATCGATATACACCCAATTCCGTTCTCGAAAATAATAATTTCAAAATCTAGTATGACCGTGCTATCCTAACCGGTAAGACCATTCCTTGCACATGTACTTCAAGAAGTTTATAAGATTATATATGAGTGTGCAATAGACTTGAATTATGTCATATTATCTGCAGTCAGATGGAATGGTAAAAAGGTTAAACTAGAACTTGGAACGGCATCTAGCAAAGGTTGTGACTTACGGATAGAAATTTTACTTATGGATAGAAAGAATTGAATTGAACATTTACCATTAGAGCATTGGAGCTGGATATTTGACTTCCTAAGTGAGAGGTCACTTCGGGTGATCGATGACGGCTGCTTAGCTGATGTAATGGCTGTCAATGCCGGGGTTTCTCAGGGATATGTTCTTATCATAACACTCTTCCTGCTGCACATATACGATTTTCTAAAACCCGGTATCTTTGGGTACGCTGATGACAGCAATATTACGGAAAGATACTTGTCCAGTTCTAGAGCCAGTGCTACTGAGATCCCTGAGCAAAGTGAGACCGTGTTGAATTGCATTGATTTAACTCTGAAGGAGGTATCGGATTGGGGTGACGCCAGTTTATTTAATTTTAATGCCACCAAAGCACAAGCGTGTTTATTCACCTTAAAAACGAGCCCCTAAAGGTTAACCTTGGCTCCCACTTTCAGGAACTTCACAACCTTGGGCCCTCCTTCACCGTTCTATCACAGAAATGCGAGAAGACGTGAGCTTTGGCATCCTTACGTGGTAGAAATTCAACCTACTCGTATGAAACGCCAAGGTGTGGAACATCCGTCCAGCATCCGTGTTTCCTGCCACCTATAATGTGAGTACTTTCAAGGCAAGAGTGAATAGGCATCTTCTAGGAAAGCGCGCTCCAACCTAGACCTCATCAGTGCTTCTCAGCGTTGAGTGTCGTCAAGCGCAAGCCTATCCAGTAGTAAAAAAAATTAAAAATAATTGCTTACCAGAGTTATTAATCGGGATTGGTTCCGTTTTATTGGCCTTAATATAATTTCCCAAAGAAGAGAGCGGCTAATTTGACTTCCGCCCAAGGCGGCATAAGTGCACGCTACGCCACTGGATATATGGCAGTTATGGTCTAAAAATAAAATAAACTTATCTGCATATTCAAAGACAAAAAATATAGAATAATATTAATTTTTAACTTTCTGAACTCTATGTACTGACTTTAAAATTGTCTTTTAATTAATTAAAAAAAAATATTTCACTACGTGTGAACTTTTTCTTGTTTATACAGGATTTTATGAAGAAAAACATTAAGGTACCTATAGCTTTTTTATATTTTTTTATGTAACATATTTTATTCTATCGTAATATATGTATGTACTTATAGTACAATCGAATATATTATATACCCTCATGAAGGAATTTATGTTTTGGAGTCAGTAAAATTACAAAATAATTACACATTTAATGTAAAACTTTGCACAAAAAATGCTTTTTTATAATCGCTAAATTTATAGACAATCAAACTCGCTTTAACAATGCTACAGTTATTAAATGATTAAGGACAATATTAAAGTTGTTTAATTATGCGTTAGTTACTAAAAAGTTACCTTAATAAGTAAGGTTTTTTTAGCACCTACGATTACTTTCAAATATATTATAATTTATGGTACTATTATATATAAGTGCGAAAGTTCGTATTTGTGTTTGTTACTCCTTCACGCTGAAATGGCTGGTCGGTTTTGTATGAAATATAGTACACAGATATATATATATAATATATATGTAAGTACATAGGGTACGTAGGGTACACAGGCTGTTAAGTGTTAAACAACTAGAGACGCACCCAAGTGATGCGGGGGTAAGTAGTTAGTTTAGTCCTGTTTTCATATATGAAATATCATACATGATGAATTATACCTACTTATTTCTACTGTATTTTAGACGTGAAATCTTCGAAGACGTTAGTTTAGTTTGCGATGATCATCTTGCTCCGTCTAATGGGAGGAAAATTTCATCCGGAAACATAACAGTACAAAATTTAATTCAGGTATGCTGAGATATAATTCATAATCTATTGTTTTATCTAAATCTAAATGTATAGCAATTACAGTATTTTTTCTGAAAAAAAGACATGATCTAAAAACTATTTAGTTATTTCTTAAAGTAAAGAAGTAGATTTTTATTACTTTCCCTAAATAAGAGTTATCCCAAATGAAAAGCGGCTACTGTTGCAACTTTTGATACTGGAGATCATAGTGCTTGAATAATTTTAATTTTAATATTTTAAATTTATTAATATAACGCCGCTGCTAAGAAATCACTTAGGTATGAAATAAAAGCTAATCAAATCAAAAGTCAATAAAACTTATTATATCACTGTCTGACCTTCTTACAACCATATATTATATTGTGGTCCACGCATAGTGTTAAGCAGCATAAGGGCCGCTCCACACTATGCCGATCACGGTTCGCTCTCGGTCCGATAAAGTATGGTCTGGTAAAGCATTGTTATAAAAGAAACAATGAGTGTATTCACACTATCAGTAAGAGTCACATTCCGGTCAAATCACACTCCAGTAACGTTTCTTGTATAAAAAAAATTATCGGACCGAGAACGGACTCCGATCGGCACTATAGTGTGAGTCGGCCCTAAATGCCTTTTTCCAAGAAGCCATTAAATATGAATTAAATAAATAGCTTCACGCTATTAAGATCTGCGTAGGTAGAAAAAATGGAGCGACATTTGTCGCATTACACTTGTCATTTTTATTAATTTGGATACCTATATTTGCCTCAATGTGTGGGGATTTTTCCTTTTTAATACGCTTTTATTAGTTCCACCTGTATGTTTACATATGAAATCTTTGAACGCGATTTTCACCCACTTCAAAATTTCAGATTGAACTGAATCTTTGCACATTAAACAAGGACGGCTGATGGTACAATAATTTATTTAAAAAAATATAATTAAAAAAACTAAAAAAACATGCTGTTGATGATGATCAAAGTAAAAAATTAAAAATAAATTATAGTTTAAAAAATTTAGGAAAAAGTACTAAAAAGTACTAAAAAGTAAAAAAATAATTTTTTCTATAAGTGATTAATGTTATTACGAACAAAACGTGAAGTGCTCGATATCAGTTGTTATAAATATTCCATCGGTACGATTTACGAAGTAGAGATAATATAAAAATATTGTACAAAGCACCCTGTGTTTAGGTTTAAATTTCTCGTTTACATGCTATTGATTGTTATATTATAAAATTCTATCACGACATTTTCCCTTATCTAACCAGCTTCTCTTGTCTTATTTTAATATATTCTTTGCTTTTTAGGTCTCGCCAAATATAAGCGAAATGTTTTTTGGGTGCAAATGGAAAGACATTCCAAAACGCAGCTGCTCTGATTTATTTCAACCTATTTTGACAGAAGAAGGCCTTTGCTACACGTTTAACACTATGGGCGCTAAAGAGCTTTTTAGGGTTGAAAAGTAATATAGTTCTTAACAATTTATTTAACTTATTAGTTATTACTCATTACTTAACAATATTACAAACTTCAATACCAACAAATCTTACAAGAAGGTTCTCGTGTTAATACATTGTGTATATATATATATATATATATATATATATATATATATATATATATATATATATATATATATATATATATATATATATATATATGCATTTTGAATAATAAGTAACTGAAGTTTTGTTTCATTTTGATAATAATCATTGATCTACCTTAATGCATTTCGTTACTTTATAAAGCTAAATAAATACTACATTTTTGCAGTTTACACTCAGATTATAGTTACCTAGAAAATTCAAACAAGACACAAACTTGGACTTTGGAAAATGGTTATCCTCCCGACACGCCGCTAGAAACATATCCTCACCGTGGCAGCGTAAGCACCTAGTTAAATGTCATTTAAATATGCACATTATGAAAGAAATGATTTGAAAAATTTCTAATAATAAAAAAATATAATTTTCTCTACAGGGGTATGGCGCAAAAGCAGGCTTAGTATTCCTTTTAAAAGCTTTTCAAGAAGATTTGGACTACCTCTGTAGAGGACCTGTACAAGGCTTTAAGGTGATTATTAGCGTATATGTAAATAAACTTATTACTTTTCATTACATAAGTAGTACTCATGAAAAAATAAAAATAAAAATACAAGATTAATTAAGAAAAAGGTGCGTCATCTTGATTGGATTTAAAACTATGGCGATTGATTAAAATATTTGGTAAATCTAATCTATCTAATATATTTTTTATTTAAACGAGTAATTTATATCTATATTTATTTACTAGCGACTCACGCTCGCTTCGCTCGCGTTCGTCCCTAGGTACGTTTTCACAGTTAGCTATGTTTAGGTATACATAAATAGTAACTTGCTACACCTAAGATATTCATTTAATTAATATTATATAGCGATTTACCCTCGTTTTGCTCGAGTGCGTACGCCGTACGCGGATTTTGTTTACAATTTCATGGGTTTTAAATTTTTTTCACGGAACCCTGATTCTTCTTCTAAAATAAACGTAGCCTAAGTTACACTCTATAACATCAGCTTTCTGCCAGTGAAAGTCTCGTCAAAATCGGTCGAGCCTTTTCAGAGATTAGCCGGAACAAATAGATAAACAGACAGACAGACAGACACAGACAAAAATTGTAAAAAAATTTTGATAAAAATATATGTATGTACCGTGTATACATCCATATGCATTTAGTAAAAAGCGGTTATTTTAATATTACAAACAGACACTCCAATTTTATTTATCTGTATAGATATACAGGGTGTCCCAAAAGCAACGTTAAGCCAGTGTCGGATGATGGGTCAAGACGTGACAGTATTCAGAAAAATAATAAAAAAAAATCTTAGTCATGTACTTAAAAAATTATGGGTATTTGAAAAAAAAACGAGAAATTTACCACTTTGTGGAAGTCTTCCAAGAACTGTGACCATGATTTATTATTTTTCATCAATTTAATTTTTGTAATGTAACCTTGAATAATCCTTCTGTTAATCAGAGTCTAAAAAAAAGATAAAATTGCCATAATGCTAAAGAAAATTATCACTTTTTCCCCCAATCATGAACTCAAAATATCACATCACTTGAGTTTAACTGCTTGTACTAAAATAAAAATGTACTATGGGTATTATGGCAAGTAGCTTAAAAAGTTAGCGCATTTAGTTAAGATTCGAAAATGGTATAATACTTACTAGATATTTTCCTAATAAACTGAAAAAAAATTTTTTGTCCTTAGTTACTCAGATTTCCAGTTAAGTTTCATATCTGTTAAGATGTTTCTAATGGGCGCTAGGACTTTTTTAAGTCCTTAATTTTAAGGTATAAGTAAGGATTAAGGTACAACTACTAAGTGTAGTGTAGTGCATGGGTCCCACGGGCCCAGTGTCTCATTTATTTTATGGTTTTAGTGAAATAAAATACAAGGATTGAAATCAAAAGGTTTTTTATTATGTTACAGTAAGTGCTCAAAATGTCTCCCATCAGTTTCAATACACGCTCTAATTCGTTTTAAAAATGAACGCTTTATTAGACGTGCGTATCCACGTGAGTTAATGTCTTCCACGGATTCCGTAATATTTGCACGCAGTTGGGCTAAAGTTTCTATGGGCTTGGAGTACACCTTTTCTTTAAGTGCTCCCCAATAAAAAAAATCTAGTGGATTTAGGTCAGGTGAACGAGCTGGCCACGAAATTGCACCAGAGCGTCCTATCCACCTTCCCGGGTATTTCCTATTAAGGAATTCTCTTAGTAGGCGAGCGTAATGCGCTGGGCAGCCATCTTGTTGAAACCATAACCGTCCGTATATACTTAGTGGTACATCTTCCAATAATTTTGGCACAACATTTTGTAGAAAATTCAAATAAATCTCGCCGTTTAAATTCTCTGGCAGCTCGAATGGTCCGATAATGTTACCATTTAAAATTCCGGTCCACAGGTTCACTTTAAAGCGATATTGTGATCGGTCTTCTCGTATTAAATGTGGGTTTTCAATACGCCACTCATGTAAGTTGTGTAAATGCATGAATCCATCCTTTTTAAATGTTGATTCATCGGACCATAGAATACTATCCAAGAATTGCGAATCTTCGGTGTATTTTTGTAACATCGTTCTACAAAATGTAATTCTTTCTGAGTAATCTCGTGGTAAAAGACATTGTACTCGTTGTACATGGTACGGATGGAACTCATTTCTTTGCATAATACGGTGTGCTGTACTTTTTGACACTCCAGTCCTTGCTTCGATTCGGCGTACTGATACACTTGGGTCTGCTTCAACCTCTTGCAAGACTTCTTCTTCGTAGAGCATGCGAGGTCTTCCGTCATTAATCATTTGATTAGGAAATCGACCCTCTGAGAGTGTTCGGTGTACATTTGTAAACACGCGGTAATCCGGATAACGCGCAGCATTTGGAAATTTCTCGCGATAAAGTCTCGCTGCAGCACTAGCATTGCATCTAAATTCCCCAAAATGAGGTGCATGTTCGCATATTCCTGTGCTGTGTAATGAGTTGGCATGATGATATTCACACAACACAAAAAAAACGATCGATCAAAACACTTCAGTCCACAAGAAAGCCAGGTTCGTTATAAATACTCAAATAACAAATCTAAATCACAACGCCATCGAGTCCAATTCACAAAGCCAAAGTTGTAAGTATGAAAACAAAACAATCGACAGTAAGATGCACAATGACCAAAGGATCGTAACGCACTGACGGCTCTAATACAGTTTGTGCTTATGCGTCACTACTTGGTCTCACTCAAACTTGACAAAATCGCGAATCTAACTGTCTCAGTCACCTTGTCAAAAATGGCGTCACTATCTGTCTCCCTCACACTTGGCAAAAACTCACATCTAACTGTCTCACTCACCTTGATAAAAGTGGCGTCACTATCTGACTCTCTCACACTTTCTAAAAAGCGTCTCTATTTATTTCACTTCAACTTGTAACCAAAAATTAAGGTCTTAAGAATCCTAGCGCCCATTAGAAACATCTTTTTTTTTTATTATTTATTTATTAGGCAAGCCAACGCAACATATAATGTGACATGATTAAAACCATAAAATATATTAAAAAAAAAAATTATTACATTGTAGATCACACTTATAGGCTAGCTGAACATGATAATAAAAAAGGCATTCTGTTTACATTACCCCACACCGAAATAAAAAACAATCAAATAGTATTAAAAAAAAACAGTGCAAAGCAAAAAAAAAATACCAGAAAAAAAACAATAAAGATCCTAATTACGAACGACTATTTATGACAACGATTACAAATATAAAAACAACTAAATTAAATTGCTAAACTAAGTTAATTAAATTAAAGAATATATATATATATATATATATATATATATATATATATACATACATACATACATACACACACACATACATACATACATACATATACACATAAAAAAATGCAAGTGGCATAACAAACATAATATTATTTTTCCTGTATTGCTAGGTCATTAAAATATATTTTTTAATTTATTCTTAAATAACGTTATAGAGTCTTTAAAAATATCAATTTTTGCTGCGTTAAAAGGAAGTTGTAACTTCTAACGGCTCTGTTTAAAGGAGCATTTGTGCCTAGGTTAGACTTTACCTTTCGACATCGAAAAGTACATTTTTTCTTTATCTGAACTCTTGCGTCTTGTCTCGGTATAGCAAACATAATTTTTGTCAATAGTTTATTGCAATCTATTCCTCCGTTTATAAGTTTATATAAAAAGCAAAGATCTAGCATGACTCTACGGCTGCATAGGGATAGGCTCTTATCAAAATATGAAACTTAACCGGAAATCTGAGTTACTAAGGACAAAATTTTTTTTTCAGTTTGTTAGGAAAATATCTAGTAAGTATTATACCATTTTGGAATCTTGACTAAATGCGCTAACTTTTAAAGCTACTTGCCATAATACCCATAGTACATTTTTATTTTAGTACAAGCAGTTAAACTCAAATGATGTGATATTTTGAGTTCATGATTGGGGGAAAAAGTGATAATTTTCTTTAGCACTAAGGCAATTTTATCTTTTTTTTTAGACTCTGATTAACAGAAGGATTATTCAAGGTTACATTACAAAAATTAAATTGATGAAAAATAATAAATCATGGTCACAGTTCTTGGAAGACTTCCACAAAGTGGTAAATTTCTCGTTTTTTTTTTCAAATACCCATAATTTTTTAAGTACAGGACTAAGATTTTGTTTATTTTTTTCTGAATACTGTCACGTCTTGACCCATCACCCGACACCGGCTTAACGTTGACTTTTGGGACACTCTGTATACTGGCGATCTCGGAAACGGCTTTAACGATTTCGTTGAAATTTAGTATGTGGAGGCAATCGGGGGCGAAAAATCGATCTAGATTAGTGTTATATCCAGGAAAACGCGTATTTTCGAGTTTTTTAGCGATTTTCTTTAGTATTTTACGCAAAAAATATTAATAATTTCGCACAGTTTTCCGGTTGGATTCAAAGATTTAGTTTTTTTTCTTTGTATTTATTCAAGTTTTTAGTTCTTTGTTTTTTTTAAGCCAAATAAAAAAAAGTACTTTTAACCAAAAACTCCGAGCGAAACTCGGTCGCCCGTATAATAAGATATGATTAATCTATTAAATTGTTAACATGTTTTTGTAAAATTACACAATCAATTTCTTATTTTGGACAAAATCTATTAAAGTAACTTAGATACCTAATACGGCTGCAGTTTCGTATATGGGACACGGCCCCTGGAGGAGTAGGTGTGGGTAAGTCTCCATAACTTTTGACTTCTTCGTTTCCTCAAAATATTTTTTATATATTTGGACCCCCTACTACCACCCCCTATCCACTCGTCCAGGAGCCGCGTTTCATATACTAAACTTGTAACCCTAATACACTTATTAAGTAATGTAAGTATATGAAATATTTACCAAAACTTACGAACTTTCGCTACTATGAAATTTTTATATTTATACCCAACGAAGCGTTGCTTTTGGAGCAACCAGACACTAGTTACAATTAAAGCTACATATTTATTTTTATGTTTAGAGTATTATCTTCACAGGTACTGTTACATAACCCAGCAGAAATGCCACGGCTTTCACAGCAGTACTTTAGATCTCCATTATCTCAAGAAGTGGTTGTCGCCGTTAAGCCAAAAATGATGACCACATCAGAAGGACTTAAGCCTTATGATCCAACTAGGTAAATAAAAATTTAGAATCGTTGTTTATTTGAAATTTTTGTTTTGTATTTTTGTTGTTAATGACCCAATAAGGAGTAAATAAAATCCAACTATGTAATAAAAAATATGTAATTGTATATCTAATAGAAGTATCTAATATCTATACATTCTATATTCTTTTAAAAATTAAAATTTTTAAGATATTTTATTTCTCAAAAGAAAAATTAAAAATTGCAAACTAAGAATAACTTAAGTGATATTTAATTATTAGTGAAATAGAAATAATCCAAAATCTTTATTGGTTTCGTAGAGATACCTACCTATATGACCTACATATATGATGTAGGTCTATAAAAATATCTTATCCGTTAAACCATTGCAACGTAGAGAAATACACTGCACTTAAATATAATATTAGTCCGTGATTAGTGTTAACCTGTTAAATGGTCTTTGGTTATGGAACCAAAACATTAGAATAATTTCTTAATATAATATCCAATCGATATTATACCGACGCGACGGTACCTAAGGCGACTTGAAGGCGAGAAAGAAAAGCTGTACGACCATATAATGATCTTGTTCATAATTCGCATGATGTTAACAATACAATGTTAAAATATATTATCTAACTGTACATCTATACATATAATAAAATTCTAACCGAGTCGAATCTGTACATCAAATATAATTTGGTAAATCTTATTGAAATAATCATTATTATCGATACAGAGACCGAATCTATAGTTTTTAGAATTTCTGTCTGTCTGTCTGTCTGGGAACGTATCACGAGAAAACCACTAGACAGATTTTGATGAAATTTAGTATGATGATAGCTGGTTATCCGGGCCAACATATAGGATATTTTTTACTACGGGAAAATATTTCGCCACTGAGAAATTTATGTTAAACGTTAAAACGTAACTAGTAGTCGATAGCGAGTCGCAAGTATACTAATAAATATTAAGATAGGTATTATTATCCTTATATTTACATATCTACATTTCATGTCAGAACCACGACCTCATCACGTAGAGTTTGAGAGCATTTAATTTTTCTTTGATCCCACATCTCTCATTGAGATATTAACATTGCTTATTTTCGAGATTTGTAAGACTTTTTTTCGCTCGCGCTAAAACTACAACTAAAAACTTTAAAAAGGTAGGTTTCATACAAATTTTCATCCCTTATTTTATCTCCTTATGGGATGAATTTCAAAAAACGCTAAAACATGTATTTATTTAATTGTATTGAAGAGCATTAATACCAAGTTTCAAGAAATTTTTATCATAAATATTTTTTGGGTTGTGTTATAACGTGTACTCCCGTGGGAATGAGATAATCTCCCGCGGTAAAAAGTATGCTAAATGTGGACCCGGATATCCAGCTATCATCACAATAAATTTCATCAAATTTCTGTGATGCGGTAACAGACAAACAGACGGACAGAGAGACAGACAGACAAAAAATTCTATAAACTATACATTTGGCCTGTGTATCGATAATAATGTCTATTTCAATAAGATTTTCCAAAAAATATTTAAGGTACAGATTCGACTTAGTTAGAACTTTATTATATGTATAAGTAGATCTATTCCCATGTGATATAAAATAATAATGTTATTATACATATTTAATCAAAGCTCAACAGTGAACTCTTCGAGGTTAAATCTTTACTGAAACTCTAAAACTTATTTTCATCTGCTGCATTCTTCTGCTTTTACATAGAAATAGTTTTTAATAAAAAGAGTTAAATAGTCTATTTTTTATTGTATCCTGTTACGTGAAGTAGGTAGTTCCCGTGAAATATTAGTATAGTAGTAGAAACAAGAGTCATGACATTTAAAATGATTTTTTAATGCAATAGATACATATATATATTCTTTTTAGTGGAGTAAATTGACCGCTTAATGACTTTCGCTTCTCTTGGGACTTTATAAAGACAAAAGACATTGCATAGTTAACGTTAATTTCAATTTTAAATAATTAATTATATACATTTTAAAACTTCAAATATTTTATTGCAGACGCCAATGCTATTTCCCAAGTGAGCGCTACCTACATTATTTCAAAGTTTACACGCAAGCCAATTGTGAAATGGAATGTTTAACTAGGTTCACTTATGCGAGATGTGGTTGCGTACATTTCGGCATGCCGCGTGAGTATTTTTCAGACTAACACGGTTTATTATTTTTCTATCTTGTAGTAAGTTATTTTTAATTTATTAACGAATGAATCTTATGAACGTATCCAAACTTTAAAAGTTTGGACAAATTTCCCCAAAACGCTGTAGAAAGATGATGATGATTTCTATTTATGTTAGAAATTAAAGGTACTCCAGATATGGGGTTGAAAGACGTTTAAATTTTTATAGTTTTTAATTGAAAATGTCACCTGATTATCTTATTTAAAATTTATATTACTTAAACTTAGTGATGATCTCAGATTTACATAGAAATAAAAGATCTCTGTGAGATATATAACTTAGATAGAAAAATCTTGCAAAGCCAAATAAATATGAAGTATGTGATAGGTACTCTTAGGAACGATCTAATGTTATACTATCTAACGACGCGACGGCTAGACGGTCGAAGGAATGTTTTAAATATTAGGTAACCTATGTAGATGTACCTATCTACCAAATTCGAATTCGCTTCGTCGTGTGAAGTGTTATTTTTGTGGCAATTTCACAAAAAACTAATCGTACCATTATACGTAGTAACTCAAACTCAATTCTATTTTTAACGTAGATGGCCCAGAAATGCCAGTGTGCAACGCCGGAAGCGTTGCGTGTATGAAGAAAACACAGAGTAAGTATAAGATAACATAGAAATGGTCCCTTGTAATTAGTAATTTCCTCTTGACGTCTAAACACCTTAATTGATTCATGATGTACCTAACTTAACAAGCAAACCGAGCTGCTCTCATCCAGCAATCAATAGTGGGAAATAGTTATATTTAAATAATGATTACATCTCACTTTTTAACTGAATAAACAAAATTACATCACAAATCGTAGGTGAATCGTTATAAAATATGAATTTTACTACTAACATAGGTTTCACATAGGAAGTAAATATTATTAAAACGTATTTAATAATCTTTATCTATACAGATAAATAAAATTGAATCGTCTGTTTGTAATGTCAAAATAACAGCTTTATACTAAATGCATATGGATTTATATACGGTAGGTGCTTATAAGAAAACACAATTTTTAAAATTTTTGTCTGTCTATCTGTCTGTTTCGGCTAATCTCCGAAACGGCTGGACCAATTTTAACGCGACTATCACTGGCCGATAGCTGATATTACAAGGCTAGTAACTATTACAAGGCTAGTAACTAGTAACTTACGCTACTTTTATTTTAGATAAATAATTAGGATTTCGCTCAAAAAAATTAAAACGTAGCTAGGAACGAACCCGAGCGAAGCGAGGGTGAGCCGCTAGTCCAAACAGATAAATAAAATTGAAGTGTCTGTTTGTAATGTCAAAATAACAGCTTTTTACTAAATGCATGTGAAAGTTTATATGGTACTTATGAGAAAAAAGCAATTTTTAAAATTTTTGTCTGTCTGTTTGTTCCGGCTAATCTACGAAACGGCTGGACCGATTTTAAAGGGATTTTTTATTTTATAAAAGAATCAGGGTTCCGCGAAAAAAACTAAAACCCATGAAATTGGGAACAAAACCCGCGTACGGCGTATGTACCCGAGCGAAGCGAGGGTAAATCGCTATATAATTTAAATAATATCTTAGGAGTAGCAAGCTACTATTTATGTATAAACATAGCTAACCGTGAAAACGTACTTAGGGACAAACGCGAGCGAAGCAAGCGTGAGTCGCTATAAGAAATAGTATAGAATAAAACTAATATTAATAAACTAATTATAATATATAGTATTATTAATTATTATCTAAGTTTCAAAATAAAACAATACTTAAATTGTAATTAAATATAAAGCTATTGCAAAAGGTTCGTTAATAATAAGCGGGAAATAGGCTGAGGCAATAGCGTACTCAATACAGAATATACCTACGTACGATAACTTTGTAATTTATATAAAGTACGCATTCGGATTATAAAATAGAGACACCATATTAAGGTCTCTTACATTCGAATATCGATTTGTTACATCATTCAGATAAAAGTTATTCATATCACATTTATTATTACCGTCGTCACTATCACTTTTACTACTTTCCTTTTCTAAATTAATATTGTCATTCACATATTCTTAAAAATTAGATGACTAATTTCCGGATGTTACCAATTGAATATATATTTATTTTGAGTTAATTTTAAATAACTCATTTTAATTTTTATTTATATATCTTTATTGATAGCACATAACCAAATATATAGGCAATTAAATTATAAATACTAAGTATTTTTCTAATCTATAATGAAAATTATAATTTAAAAAATGTGCTTTAGTGGAACTCGTCACAATAGAAGTGCAATCCGGTTTGGAAAAGGACACAAATGATAACGACACACTCGGCGAAGCGCGTCTAGTTGCCGCGGATTGCAAATGTCTTCCAGCGTGCACTTCCATCGAATACGAAGCGGAAACCTCACAAGCTGATTATGACTGGAAGGCGCTGTACAGAGCTTTCAATTTGCCAATAGAGGAGGACTCTGAAGAGTATTATTTTAATCACCTTCTATATTTATAAAAGCCACTCCATATGTAGCACTTATTTTTTTACTCAAGTAGGTACTGAATAATTACGAAAACTCTGAAGATTTCGCATAAGGATTAGGGATCCGATAATGTTATTTTTCAAAAACCCACTAAGTCGGGTAAGAACGGCGTCGAAAGTTTGTTTGAATATCCTTTTTTATTATAGTTACATGTACCTAGACTGTAAATAATAATTCTGATTAAAACTCGAGTATTTTTATTTAATGTTTTAGGCAGTACATCCTGTAAGGATGAAAGTTAGGCGATAATGTGAAAAGGAGCGAAGCAATTATTGTCTTCTAATATCCATACAAAGATCTCGTGTCACGGTGTTTGTGATCACACTCCTCCGAAACGGCTCGACCGATTTTAATAGAAGTACTACTAGTAGAATAGGTCATAAAGTATGTTTTAACCTTCTTTTCCTTATTGACATTTATTATATAATTACAAAGAAGTCCTTATTATTGTATTATTATTATGACATAATTACCAATGTTTAGAAAGAAGCACTTTTATCAAGTAGTTGCGAGGTTTTAATACTATAATATAATAAAACTCAAATCATCTTATACATACAGTCGCTTACTCTCAGCAGTTCCCATATCACCATATACATATAATGGTTTTTTCTTCTTACAGTTTATTATACGCACGTGTTATGATTTTCTTCAAAGAAGCACAATTTATTACTTCTCGGCGTTCAGAACTCTACGGACAAACCGACTTTCTTGCCAACTGTGGAGGTTTACTGGGTCTATTTATGGGATTTTCAATACTCAGCGTTGCAGAAATTTTATATTTCCTCACACTGAGGTGGAATCCTTTTTATACTCAAAACATATTTTACTTTTTTATTAATTTTACATGTTCTTTTTTTTAATTTACAGACTGTACTGCGTGTTGTGGAAGAGACGTCAAGCTAAAAAACGTGCACATTTGAAGGAAATTGTTGTTCTGGTTCCACAAGATGAAAAATTAAAAGATTTACATATTTATTAAATATTTATTTTGTTTGTTATGAATCAAATGCACAGTAAAGTTTAGTAAATATTAAATAGATTTTTACACTTTTACATCATATCAGTTTATATTAATATCCTTAACTAGCTTTTCCCGCGACTTTGTCCGCGTGGATTAGTGACTGCTCGCAGAGCTATCGGCGCGGCGGCCAGCGCCCTCCCCCCTCACGATCGCCCCGCACTCGCCTTGTATCGGGCTGAGCGCGCGCTCACCCATAGACCGCGTAAAGTTAAATATGTATATTTTAAAACTATGATATCTCCTAAGTTATACATTGAAATCAAATGATGTCAAGGGCAATTTTATTCAAAATTAAATACTTGTGATGTATAACGTATTTATTTGGATAAGGATTAATATCATATTTTGAAAAACATCTTCGAAAGTATAGCATTATTTTAGAACAAATTTGATTACCATAAAAATGGTTATATTGAGTCAGCCTTAAAAGATAGACATATGCTGTCGCGGATTTTTTTTTAGAACTTTTAAAGGGGAACAATTCCGTCATACATAATTTTTGCGTAACTTTAACCGTTTACGCAGCGCACGCAATGGAAGCTCTCAAAAGGAATTAATTTTTCCCGTTTTTGCAACATTTTTCATTTATGCTCCGCTCCTATTGGTCGTAGCGTGATGCTATATAGCCTAAAGCCTTCCTCGATAAATGGACTATCCAACACAAAAAGAATTTTTCAATTCCAACCAGTAGTTCCTGAGATTAGCGCGTTCAACCAAACAAACAAACAAATAAACAAACAAACAAACTCTTCAGCTTTATAATATTAGTATAGATTTCTTAAGAATCTTAAAATCTTATTGAAATAGACATTATTATCGATACAGAGGCCAAATGTATAATTTTTAGAATTTTCGTCTGTCTGTCTGTTACCGCATCACAGAAAAACTACTGGAGGGATTTTGATGAAATTTGGTATGGTCATAGTTGGTTATCCGGGTCAACATATAGGGTACATTTACCGCGGGAAAATATCTCATTTCTGAGAAAAAATACAAAAACTGATTGTAATAAAACCACACATTTTATCAAGGTAACTTACTAAATATGCCAAAAATTATTAAAAATAGCTTATATTGGAAAAAATATATATCAATAGCGCTATTTTATTCATTAAAAAAGTTATTTTAATAATTATTTATTTTTGCCTTATATATCTAAATAATGGCGACATCTATTGCTGAATATCTATTCGGCAATAGATGTCGCCATGTGTTTTTAAAATACGTACTTTTAATTCCAAAAAATTTTATGCACAAATTAGACTTTTCTATGACTTTATTAGAATTACTACTAAATTACCCGCGGTCCCGCCCGTGTTCAAATTATTAATAAACAATCTTTTTGGCTTTATAAATTAGTTACATCTATAGATATATCAAAATTGTAATTAAGCCGTATCTGTACATTAAATATTTTTTGGAAAATCTTATTGAAATACACATTATTATCGACACAGAGGTCGAATCTACAGTTTTTTTAAATTTTTGTCTGTCTGTCTGTCAGTGCCTGCATCACAAAAAAATCACTGGGGGATTTTGAAGAAATTTGGTATGGTGATAGCTGGTTTCCAGATCAACGTATAGGATAGTCTTTCCCATGGGAAAATATCTCATTTTTGAGACAAAATACAAAAACTGGTTAGAATAAAACCACGAGGATACTATAAACATTTTAGCAAGGTACCTAACTTACTAAACATGGCAGAAACTATTAAAAAAAAACTTATCTTGATAAAAAAAGATTAATAGCGCTATTTATTCATTAAAATAACTCCAAAAATATTTATGTGTTATTTAGACATTCGACAATAGATGTCGCTATGTGTTTTTAAAATTAATATAATATATACATACGTTACTATTATTTTATTAGAATTACTACTAAATTACCCGCATCCCCGGCCGTGTTCAAAATTAATAACATATTAGGAATATTTTGTTGGCCGAAACAATTTTCAAATGAAAACATTTGTAAATATTTATTGTTTAGTAAATAATGTTGATGTTTGTAAATCTTTTAATGTAAAAACTGGGCAAATGCAAGTCCAACTCCAGCATTATAAGGTAACTAAAATTAGTGCATATCTTAAAAACTACGAAATGTATATTCTGCAAGATAATTTTCGATAAAAGTATTTTAGGAAATGTTATAAGTACCTCAACTTTTTCAGATTTTTTGACACCGTTTCTTGAAAGGTGAAAGGCTTAAAGGACGCTAAAATGCTCATGACTTTAATCATATTAGCCGAGCCGAAATAATAAAAAGCATTTGCTTAGAATTATTTACTTATTTACCTTAATTATGTACTACTGGAACCCTCACTTTCCCAAACACCTTCTTTTGAAAATCGTTTCGGAATATATTACTAACTAGCGCTAACCGATCATTGTTTCGCGACAAATTAACATTAAGAAAAGTTATTATTATGTAATTTACATAATCAGATAAATATAAATTAATTAATAGCTGTCTATTAGTAAATAAATGATTAAAATAATTCAGTAGTTTGAGAGTTTATAGCACAAAACTAAACAAACATACGAAACAGAAGTATAGACAAACTATAAACGTTATTGCTAAAACAAAAAGTGCAATATTACTAAATCAAATATGAAATTAACGGAGGGACCTTTGTGGCATAGTCAATCACCACCTTTGCCTTTGTCTTCTCATATGCAATTACAATATTTTGTTTCATAAGTGCAATAAAGAATATACTGAATCACTGCCATTATTTACCAAGCATGCGATGCGCAATGAAATTATACTATGTAAGAATATACTAATATGTAAAACCTAAGAATTTGGTTTTTGGTCATCTGAACGTGGGCGGAGCCGCGGGCAATGCTAGTAAATAAATAAAATGCTAAAAACATAAAAGTTTCATTTATATGTTTTACTTTTAAAATAGTTATCATTATTATATTAATTCATTTTTTTTATTTTATATAGTTTTGTATTGATATCTTTGTAAAATACTAGCGACTCCGTTCGCGTTCGTCCCTAGGTACGTTTTAAGGGTTAGTATAGATTTCTCAGAGATGAGATATTTTCCCGCAGTAAAAAGTATCCTATATGTTGATCTGGATAACCAGTTATTATCATACCAAATTTCATCAAAATCTGTCCAATGATTTTCTCGTGATGCGTTTCCAGACAGACAGACAGATATTCTAAAAATTATAGATCCTGCATCTTTCGGTAATAATGACTACTTCAATAAGATTTTCCAAAAAATAATTATTGTATACATTCGAAAAGTAGGTAAGTATTATAATATCGCGGATCCACAGTGCACAATAAAAACCAGTCGACAAGGGATTTCCACAAGTAAAAAAAAACTGCTCTATCCCTCTTTTTCGATCGAATTAGTAACTTTTCAACAATTTGTAGTTCATCACTTGCTTGAGATAACAGTACAAACATTGTTATGAGAATCTGTATTTAATATCATGTAATTTAATAGTAATTAATAAAATAATAATATGCATTGGGCATTTATCCAACTTTTTAGCAAAATAAAATAAAATTGGGATATTATTTCATAAAATTTTGAGTTAATTTTAATTTTGGGTAGATTTTATACCTCGAATCGTTAAATTGTGATAGCAACTCATACGGAAAAAACACAGAATGAAAAAAAATGTAAAAACAGAAAAACTATCTTAAAAATAGTCAGGTTTCTCTACAAAAAAATATAAAAAGCTAATAAAAAATAAACCAAGCCGATAAGACCTGTACTTTAATGATATTCGTTGATAGTTTTGTCCAAAGAATCAAGAGTCGCCGGGCGGTCACTTCGCGCTGGGGCGCCTTGTATATACGCCTATGTTCATAATGCTACAGATTTTATATTATAATTTATTAGAGGTCAATATAAGTATGCATAATATTTTAATTTCATGACCTTGCACCACATATACCAACAATAGAATTCTAGAACAGTGTCAACTGGCTTTTAAATGTATTTTAAATATAACTATTAATTTTATATGTTACGTAAAGAAATAGGTAAAATTGGAAGTTTACAGGTTTACAGGTACCTACGTACCCTTATAATTATATTATATTGTACAAATGCCCACTTGAGTGTGTTTATTAGTATAGTACAAAATACATTTAATTTACGCAGTTCGTAATTAATTTTACGCTAATTAATTTCCAGACACTCCTTTAATTTAATTTACTTACCCCAAAAAGAATGGTTACGTCATATTTTGTTTATGCAATAACATTATGAAAAGTGTCGTTCTTCGAATTACTTCTAATTTCGTAATAGGCAGATTGGTATCCCATGGGATGACAGTAATGGGTTTATTTCATTCTAAATGAACCGAGCCCCAACAATAATACTCGTCAAAACTTCATTTGGAACAGAGACAGTCACTTGTGGTCAACATGAAGAGACATTCAAGGTAGTTTACTGTTCGTTTCTATATAATATATGTATACTACACTCTAATTGAGTTTGTTTATTTAGAAAAAATATTTTTCGTAAATAATGTTGTTTTTTTTAATAAATAGAATGTATTATATTGTAGTATTATAATATTATATACTTAACGTTTAGTATGGAATAGATAGACTATATATTATACAATACGTAGCCTTATAGCCTTCCTCAATAAACGGGCTACCTAATGCAAAAATAAATTTTCTGATCGGATTAGTAGTTCCCGAGATTAGTGCGTTCAATCAAATAAACTCTGCCTCTTTATAATATTAGTATAGATTTGAAGTCTTTTATTGCATTTATCAATCGGTTTTGATGAAAATATTTGTAAAAGCTCTTATACTTAGGAAGGACACAGATGAATGCCACTATACCACAATGTGCTTCAACGAATATTTCAGAGCAACGAGACCAAGATTTTATTTAATTATAGTAAAAATTCCAGGCCTTATGTAAAAATTACCATTTTTTAGGTCCGAGAGCGTTGGAAACATTCCTGAAAATAACTTCGAAGAAGTAGAACAAACGATTGGAAATGAAAATATAAAAACAAAGAAGAAAAAAATAAGTTTAATTAAACAATACTTGATAGATTACACTGCCAACTCTAATTTACACGGCTTAAAATATATCGGAGAGAAGGAACGAACTTCGGTTGAAAAGTGAGCGATGTCCTAATTCCATTCGATTCTATATGTACATATATATATATATATATATATATATATATATATATATATATATATATATATATATATATATATATATATATAAATAGCAGTTATAAGCTAGTTTATAAATTCTACATGTGACAAATATGGTAAAGTAACAAGCAGGACAAGTTAGCCTTATAAATAAGACGTGTAAAAAGTAGTTTCAAATGTCGAGTATATCGATGAATCTAGATTTTAGACCTATTTTAT
This sequence comes from Argynnis bischoffii washingtonia, assembly GCA_033884665.1. Lineage (NCBI taxonomy): Eukaryota > Metazoa > Arthropoda > Insecta > Lepidoptera > Nymphalidae > Argynnis > Argynnis bischoffii. The sequence continues at coordinate 6,940,000 of CM066624.1, read as the reverse complement.
TTTTACTACAGAAATAAACTAGGCAGAACACTAATAAAAAGCTTATTTTCAGAATCTTCTGGCTTTTTATGTTTATTTGCTGTGTGATACTCTGCTCTGGTCTCATACGTAAAGTTTGGATAAAATGGAATGAAAGCCCTGTGATTGTAAGCTTTGCTGAAAACTCTACACCAGTGTGGCAGGTACAAATAAATAGTGTTCCGACTTTATTTTTAAGTGTTTTTTTTAAATATCGTGTTTAAAATCACAATGAAGCTCTTTTCAAACTCCTTTATAAGCTACAAAGCTTTGCCAAAATATATTATTTATGAATTAGTTAAAAAATCAATTTTGAAACATTAATATTTTTACCATTCAGATACCATACCCAGCTGTAACGGTGTGCTTCGAAACGAAATCACAGCAAACTAAGTTTAATTTCACAAAATATTACCATCTCTATAATAACGAGAGTACGTATGGAAACCTGACCGATGAAGAGTAAGTACTTAAGATCAATATTTTTATTCTAATATCGCTAACTGCTTTTCTGAATTGTTATATACTTTAAATACATACTTTTAAGATTTTATTGGCACAGAATATAACATAATTGAAAGTTTGATAAGAACATTCTTAGAACTTTGGTGTTACAAAAAAAGATAGCGAAATAATAATATTTGTCCCGCTGAGTTCTTCTCAGGTTGAGGCTTCATCTTTCCTAATTGATAGTATACTCATGACGTTCAGTAAAAATTGTTCTAATTTAATGATATTTTGAATTTGAATTTGAAAACATACACACATACGTCCTAAGATATTTTATATCATAAGTTTCAAAATTTCATCATATAAAGATACTACAATACATCATATAAAGATCTTTCTTGTTTGTATTTATAATAAAAATATTAATAGCGGTAGTGATGGTCTATTAATAAAATTGCGATACTTGTGTACATATTCAAAGACAAAAAAATTTGAATGATAATTTTTTTAATTTCATAAGGTATTTACTGACTTCAAAATTAACTACCTACATATCTTTTAATTGATTAAAAAAATATTCCACCACTGATGTAGACTTTTTTGAAAATACAGGATAGTATGAAAAACAACATTAGGGCAGAGCCTTTTCATTAAAACCTTTTTTTGAACATCACTATTCTATTGTAATCTATACTAATATTATAATGAGGTAAACTTTGTAAGTTTGTAAGTTTGTGAAGTTGTAGGGATCTCTGGATCTACTGAACCGATTTAGATGAAATTGGGTTAAAAGATAGTTTGGGACCTGGGAAAGGACATAGGATACTTTTTATTTCGGAAATCATCCTTTAATGGGATGAAAATGGGGATAAAACCTTGTATGGGGAATCAAGCTAGGGACGAACCGGAGCGAAGTGAGGGTGAGTCACTAGTATACATATAAAGTACACTCGAACTTTATGTAAGAAGGATATTTTTTGCATTCAGTAAAATTGCTAAATAATTACGTACTTAATGTAAAATACACATATTTTACCGAAAAAAATGCGGAACTTTTCCGAAAAAATGCCTTTTTATAATGGCTAAATTATAGACCATAAAACTCCTCCTGTTAATAATAACAATTTAACAATACATACATTACATTCAAACTTGCTTGCTTTCTTTTCTGTTAGTTACTAAAAAGTCAACCAAATAAGTAAGATTTTTTAGAACCATTACTTTCGAATATGTAATTTATTATTATAATATCATGGTAGGTACTATTATAAGTGCGAAAGTTTGTAATTTTATGTATGTATGTAATTTCCTCGCGCTGAAACATCTTTGTGGATTTGTATGAGTAGGTATCTACATATGTAGATATATATGTGTGTGATATAGATATGTACTACATGTACATGAAGTAAGACATAGGTTGTTAGGCACCTAGAGACACATGCAAGTGAAGCGGAGGTAAGTCGGTAGTTAAATCATATTTTCGTCTATGAAATATCTTACATAGGTATTATACCTACTTATTTCTACTGTATTTTAGACGTGAACTCTTCGAAGACGTTAGTTTAGTTTGCGATGATCACCTTGCTCCGTCTAATGGAAGGAAATTTTCATCCGGGAACATAACAGTAGAAAATTTAATACAGGTATGCTGAGATATAATTTATAATCCATTGCTTTTTGTATTTGTATTACTTTATACAATGACTGCATTTTTTATGAGGTAAGGTAAAAGGTACTATTTGGAAATGCATATAGGTATAGTTATTTTTTAGTCTTTACTTAGTCATTACCTATTTATCCACCCTTAGGGGTGGTATTTTTTTTTTCAAATTTAAATGGGACCAAACTGGAAGTACACACTTTCAAACAAAACAATAATTGTCTATATGGGTTAATAAATGACGGAGTTCTAAGGTAACATAAAAAAATACAGCCGAATTGAGAAGTCCTCCACTTTTATTGGTTTGAGTTTATTTTCGAGGATTTTTCCTTTTTATTTTTAACTTCTTATATTATGTAGGTACCACTGCAAAACAGTAGATTATGTGGGCAATGATTTTTCTTTCAGGCAGATTTTCAAAGACTTTCTACGATGCACATAGACTAGTCTTTACCGTTTTTTAATTTTTAGTAACGACATTTGGAACACAGATAAAATATCGTGCAAAACAAAGTACCTATAATAAAATTATAGGTTAGAACAAACTAAGACAACGAACTTAACTATTATAGGTGACACGTTGAAAAAATCAAATGAACCCTAACTCGAAGGTTTTACTATTATTAGTAGCCATTGAAGAGTTCTCATATCAACCTCCTGGTTCCATTATCAGCTCAGCTCGATGGAACCAATTAATTGATAATTGATTCTTCACCCGTATTACATTTATTTGTAAAGTTTTTAATCTTTGCGAAAATTAGAAGTTAAATAAATTTTGATTTCGGAGATTTGTTTACATTAAAGTACACTAAAGGAAGCTAATAAAAGTGTGATAATAATCACACTTAATCGATGACAATGATGAACATGTATAATAATAATATTATTAGGCTTCCATAGGAAGGTTTAGATATCCCGATTGTATGCTGATTGTTATATTATAAAATTCTATCACGACATTTTCCCTTATCTAACCAGCTTCTCTTGTCTTATTTTAATATATTCTTTGTTTTTTAGGTCTCGCCAAATATAAGCGAAATGTTTCTGGGGTGTAAATGGAAAGACATTCCAAAAAGCAGTTGCTCTGATTTATTTCAACCTATTTTGACAGAAGAGGGCCTTTGCTATACATTTAACACTATGGGTGCTAAAGAGCTTTTTAGGGTTGAAAAGTAATATAATTCTTATAATAATATTTTATTAAAGTTATTACTAAAACAATATTACAAATTTTAATAGCAACAAATATTAGGTACAAGAAGGTTGTCGCATAAAATAATTTATTTTGAGCAATACCTAAGTAACTGAAGTTTTAGTTTTGTCTTGATATATTATAATCATTAAGGTGCAATAATTACGTAAAGCATTAACTGCGTGTAACTTCATAAAGTTAGAAATACTATATTTTTGCAGTTTACACTCAGATTACAGTTACCTAGAAAATTCAAACAAGACACAAACTTGGACTTTGGAAAATGGTTATCCTCCCGACACGCCGCTAGAAACATATCCTCACCGTGGCAGCGTAAGTACCTAGTTAAATATCATTTAAATATGCACATTATGAATGAAGTTATTTGAAAAATTTCTAATCATAAAAAAATATAATTTTCTCTACAGGGGTATGGCGCAAAAGCAGGCTTAGTGTTCCTTTTAAAAGCTTTTCAAGAAGATTTGGACTACCTCTGTAGAGGACCTGTACAAGGCTTTAAGGTGATTATTAGCGTATATGTAAATAAACTTATTACTTTTCATTAGATAAGTAGTAGGCACTCGTGAATACAAGATTAATTAAGAAAAAGGTGCATTTTGATTGGATTTAAAAATATGCCGATTGATAAATGGAGATAAAATATTTGGTAAATCTAATATATTTAAACGAGCAATTCGTGTATATATATCTTTATTTATTTATATATACTTTATATCTTTATTTTTTTATATAAAATATTTGGTAAATTCCATATATAAAATATGGTCAATCTATTAAATATTTAACATGTTTTTGTAAAATTAAGTACATACTTTATTTTAGAAAAAAATCATTTAGAAGTAACTTAGTATACTTAATAAACTTTATATGAATGAAACATTTACCAAAACTTACGAACTTTCGCTACTATATAATTTTAATTTTTAACCGTACATTTTTCCGGGATAAAAGTAGTCTATGTGTTATTGTGATGTATGAGATATATTATTGTAAAGTTTCATTAAAAACCATTTAGTAGTTTTTGTGTGAAAGAGTAACAAACATCCATATGTCTATACATCTATACATCCTCACAAACTTTCGCATTTGTACTATTAGTAGGATTATAATATTTTTAGGATACCTAACGAAGCGTTGTTTTTGGAGCAATTAGTTACAATTAAAGCTACATACTTTATTTTTACATTTAGAGTATCAAATTATCTTCACAGGTACTGTTACATAACCCAGCAGAAATGCCACGGCTTTCACAGCAGTACTTTAGATCTCCATTATCTCAAGAAGTGGTTGTCGCCGTTAAGCCAAAAATGATGACTACATCAGAAGGACTTAAGCCTTATGATCCAACTAGGTAAATAAAGATTTGTGAATCGTTGTTTATTTGAAATTATTGTTCCGTCCTTGTTTGTATTGTATTATATACCTACTAAGTATAGGAGTATACGTTCCATATATTATATTCTTTCAAAAATTAAAATGGTTTTAAGATATTAATTTCTAAAAAGAAAAAAAGTAAAATTGCAAACAAGAATAACTTTAGTAATATTTAATTATTATTAATAGTGTTGAAGTTACTTTAGTTACTAACTATTCAAATATTTCTCACGAGCGCATTAAGCTCCCGTGACGTCATTTTACAACGCAAGGTTCTCACAGTACACTCATTCATTGCTTTGCTATGCTCGGATGTTCCCTATCTTCGACCACAATAACTCTTTTAACTTAAGTTTTTATGTGAATCAGTGTTACAATAGTGTTATAAGTATAATATTAGATATAAATAAATATAAGTATGTTGGGGCATTAACACACAGCACTATCTAGTTCGTATCTAGTATCTGGTAGAGCACGAATGCTTATACCCCAGTCATGGATGTTTATTCTGTCGAGAGTCGCGGGCACACCGGTGTGCCAGTTAACAATTGATTTTTTAGAAATTAACCAGGAGGTGGTTTATAATATGTATGTATATATTTAAAGTTATGTATCTGTAGTGTATCAACTATTTGGTATCCATAACAAAAGCCTCGTAGCTTACCATGGAAGTAGATGGTGCTCTGTGTTAATGTCCCAACATATTTATTTATTTAATACTGTGTTATTGTACCTACATAGTTTTGACCATGACTTACTTTTGTATTTTTTAATATGTAATGCAAGAAATGAACATAGTAAACCTAACCTGAACATTATGTACTAGAGATACAAAACAAATTCTTAAAATTTGAACCCATAAAATATTTTTTTCAAAAGTAGATTATTATTAGGATGCACGCGACTACACCTATTAAATATTATTAAATTAAGATGAAAAACCTCTCATATTAATTTCCAGAGGAAATTTTCCAGAGGAAATTAATATGAGAGGTTTTAAGCTACGAGGTTAATGCCCCAACATACTTATATTTATTTACATATTATATCTAATATTATACTTATAACACTATTGTAACACTGATTCACATAAAAACTTAAGTTAAAAGAGTTATTGTGGTCGAAGATAGGGAACATCTGATAGCAAAGGAATGAATGAGTGTACTGTAAGAACCTTGCGTTATAAAATGACGTCACGGGAGCTAAATGCGCTCGTGCGAAATATTTGAATAGTTAGTAACTAAACTAACTTCAACACTATTAATAATAATTAAATATTACTAAAGTTATTCTTGTTTGCAATTTTACTTTTTTTCTTTTTAGAAATAAATATCTTAAAAATTTTATCATATGTATAGATGCGAAAGTATTTTCTATGATGTCTGCTTTAAAATGTTTTTTTTTTATAGTATTATTAATATTTAAAAATACATATTTTTTTGTGGAGTAAATTGACCACTTAATAAGCTTCGCTTCTCTTGGGACCTAATACATACATTGTACAGTTAACGTTAATTTTAAATTAATTATACATTTTAAAACTCCAAATATTTTATTGCAGACGCCAATGCTATTTCCCAAGTGAGCGCTACCTACATTATTTCAAAGTTTACACGCAAGCCAATTGTGAAATGGAATGTTTAACTAGGTTCACTTATGCGAGATGTGGTTGCGTACATTTCGGCATGCCGCGTGAGTATTTTTCAGACTAACACGGTTTATTATTTTTCTATCTTGTAGTAAGTTATTTTTTAATTTATTAATGAATGAATCTTATAAACATATTTATTTTAAAGTTTGGAAGAGTACAAGAGTCCCCAAACACTGTAGAAAAATGATGATGATCTTTATTTATGTTAGAAAATAGAGGTACTCCAGATATGGAGTTGAAAGACGTTTAAACTTTTATAATTTTTGATTGAAAATGTCTCCTGATTATCTTATTTACAATTTATTTACTTAGACTAAGTAATAATCTCTGATTTACATAGAAATAAAGGATGGCTGTGAGTGATATACCTACTTAGGACAAATCTTGCAAAGCCAAATAAATATGAAGTTTGCGATAGGTACTCTTAGGAACGATCTAAGGTTATACTGTCTAACGACGGCTAGACGGTCGAAAGGAGATAGGTATAAGGTAACATATGTACTAAATTCCAAGCCGCTTCGTCGTGTGAAGTTGGGATATATTTATCTTTTTATGTCTTTATTGAAGCCTTATTTTTGTTGCAATTTCGCATAAAACGAATCATATCATTATACGTAGTAACCGAAATTAATTTCTATTTTTAACGTAGATGGCCCAGAAATGCCAGTGTGCAACGCCGGAAACGTCGCATGTATGAAGAAAGCACAGAGTAAGTATAAGAATATAAATGTAGAGATTGACCCTATAGATAAAACCTTCCTCTTGATGCCTAAATGCCTCCATTGATTCTTGATGTACCTTACTTAACACGCACGCAGCAAACCGAGCTGCTCTCATCTAGCCATCAAGTGGGAAATAGTTATATTTAAATAATGATTACATCTCACGATGTATTTGAAATGATTAATTTTTTGTGTGAATTTTTAACTGAATGAGCAACTTCACATCACAGATCGAAGCGTAGGCGAATCATTATTTATTCATATTTTACTGCAAACATAGATTTTACATAGCAAGTAAATATTATTATAACGTATATATTCAGCCCTTTTTAACGTCCCACTGCTGGGCACGGACCTCCCGTCAATACGAGGGCAATCAGGCCATAGTCCACCACGCTGGCCAAGTGCGGATTGGCGGACTTCACATGTCTTTCGAAAACTTGCTAGGTTCTCTCGGACATGCAGGTTTCCTCACGATGTTCTCCTTCACCGCAAGGCAAGTAGTAATCATGTTAGAAATGATTCGTACATGAAAATATCAGAGGTGCGAGACCCGGGATTTGAACCCGCTTCACTCGGTTACCTCGCACCACTAGGCTACCACTGCCTTTTTAAAACGTATAATTAATCAATTAATCTTTATGTAGAATAACTTTGTGAATTGAAGCGGGGCATTAAATCTTGATAATTGAAAAAATATTAATATTGTAACATTACTTATCAAAATAAAACATACGATAAGGAAAACATATTGTAAAAGGATCGTTAATAATAATAAGCGGGAAATAGACTAAGGCAATTGCGTACTCAATACAGAATATAGATACGTACGATAGCTTTGTAATTTATATAAAGTACGCATACGGATTATAAAATAGAGACACTATATTAAGGTCTCTAACATTCGAATATCGATTTGTTACATCATTCAGATAAAAGTTATTCATATCACATTTATTATTACCGTCGTCACTATCACTTTTGCAACTTTCCTTTTCTAAATTAATATTGTCATTCACATATTCTTAAAAATTAGATGACTAATTTCCGGATGTTACCAATTGAATATATATTTATTTTGAGTTAATTTTAAGTAACTCATTTTAATTTTTATTTATATATCTTTATTGCTAGCACATAACCAAATATATAGGCAATTAAATTATCAATACTAAGTATTTTTCTAATCTATAATGAAAATTATAATTTAAAAAATGTGTTTTAGTGGAACTCGTCACAATAGAAGTGCAATCCGGTTTGGAAAAGGACACAAATGATAACGACACACTCGGCGAAGCGCGTCTAGTTGCCGCGGATTGCAAATGTCTTCCAGCGTGCACTTCCATCGAATACGAAGCGGAAACCTCACAAGCTGATTATGACTGGAAGGCGCTGTACAGAGCTTTCAATTTGCCAATAGAGGAGGACTCTGAAGAGTATTATTTTAATCACCTTCTATACCTATTTATAAAAGCGAAATACCACTCATTCCTTTACTCAGCCAATGCTAAGCCAATACAAAAGTTATTATTAAGATTAGTATCTACTATATATACATATATGATATAGATATTTGCAGGAATTTACTTCTAAGGAATGTATTCAGCCCTTTTTAAAGTCCCACTGCTGGGCACGGGCCTCCCTTCAATACGAGGGGGATCAGGCCATAGTCCACCACACAGACCAAGTGCGGATTGGCGGACTTCACATGTCTTTCGAAAACTTGCTAGGTTTTCTCAGACATGCAGGTTTCCTCACGATGTTTTCCTTCACCGTAAGGCAAGTGGTAATCATGTTAGAAATGATTCGCACATGAAAATATCAGAGGTGCGAGACCCGGGATTTGAACCCGCTTCACTCGGTTTCCCAAGCGAGCGCGTTACCACTGGGCTACCACTGCTACTAAGACTTCTAAGGAACATTCCAAAACTAGTTTGCTTTTTGAGTTTCAATACAGATCTGTCGTAGAATATTTTTTATGTAATAAAAAGTAAATCTGGTATGGAACGAGTGCAATTCCTAATTATATTTCTTCATATATAAAATGTCGCTTAAAAAACGGCATACTTTAAAACAACGACAATATTAACTAACTATCGACTTGCCCTCGCTTCACTCGGGTCCATCCCTAGGTACGTTTATTTATTTTTTTGAGCGGAACCCAAATTCTTATTTTAAAATAAAAATCTTAGTTACTGCTTACAACAGCAGCTATCTTTCAGTGAAAGTCCCGTCAAAATTAGTCTAGCCGTTGCGGAGATTAGCCGCAACTAACATACTGACAGACGGACATACAAAAATGTTAAAAATTGTGTTTTTCTTAAAAGTAACGTACATATATATTCATATGCATTTAGTAAAAATCTGTTATTTTGATATTACAAACAGACCATTCAATTTTATTTATCCTGTATAGACTATATCGATATAATGTATAAAGAGTGGCACTTAACAAATACTTGCGAGGTTTTAATTATGGAGGGTAGAGGAAAGGATAACTATCTTATATGGGAGACAAGTTGAAAAAGTGTCCTCTTGTAAGCGGTAAATAACAGTGTAAGAACCCACCAGATTGGCGCTAGCGTAGCAAAAGGGATATATGATTTTAGCTATTGTAAACGAAATGAAGTGTGCTGAAAAAAAAATTATTATTTTGGGTGATTTGAGTAGTTATTGAACTATTTACGTACTCCAAAATAATTTAGTATATAAAATCAAAAAAACTATGGTGATATAAACATAGTGATTTATTTTTTGTGAATTTTTAATAATACTTTTGGCGCTTTCTTCGAATCGTACTCACTTGCAACTATGGTGCTACCCTAATTTAACGCATTTCAACGGACACTTTTCATTACAGAGATTCTCCTTACCTCTACCTTCCACAGTTTCAATACTTTAAATTAGTACCTATGTATCTTTATCGTATACAAATGATCGTGTACTTTCAGCAGTTCTCCATACCTAATGGTTTTCTCTTCTTACAGTTTATTATACGCACGTGTTATGATTTTCTTCAAAGAAGCACAATTTATTACTTCTCGGCGTTCAGAACTCTACGGACAAACCGATTTTCTTGCCAACTGTGGAGGTTTACTGGGTCTATTTATGGGATTTTCAATACTCAGCGTTGCAGAAATTTTATATTTCCTCACACTGAGGTGGAATCCTTTTTATACTCAAAACATTTATTACTTTTTTATTAATTTTACATGTTCTTTTTTTAATTTACAGACTGTACTGCGTGTTGTGGAAGAGACGTCAAGCTAAAAAACGTACTCATTTGAAGGAAAATGCTATCCTGGCTCCACAAGATGGAAAATTAAAAGATTTACATATTTATTAAATATTTATTTTATTCGTTATGAATCAAATGCACAATAAAGTTTCGTAGATATTAAATAGATTTTTACACTTTTATATCGCACCAATTTATATTAATATCCCTAAGCGACTCATAATTCTATGAAAATTCTAAAATGAAAGTTGTTGATTATGTGTATGGTTAATTTTCAATAAAATAAATATTTTTAAATTATTTTTATTTTTTCGTTTAAACTGTACTTGGTCCACTTGGCTTTTTCTTAGGAGCATATCCAATTCTGTTGTGTATTTCTTCTGTAGTTTTAGTCCCTCCAGCTAAAGACTTAGGTGTATCTTCCTGCATTTCATTACTCATGGCTGAATTATTAGCTTGATCTCGTCTAAAGGCTTCATATTCTTGTAAATCATCGAGCTTTAATGTTATTTCTGTTAAAGGCCTACGAATCATTTTTTATCTGTAAAAAAGTATAATAAAAATAAGTTTTTTATCTGTTACAAAGTATAATATTGAACGTAATTATAACAAATGGTAGTTTTTTAACAGTTGGTATACTGCTATACAAAATGATAGTTGTAAGGGATTACTACACAAAAGTTATCGATAACATTATATTTTATTAAGATATCAATGCAAAACTATAATATAATTTAAAAAAAGTAAATTTATATAATAATGATACCTATGTATTTTAAAACTGAAATATATAAATTAAACTTTTATGCTTTTAGTATTTAATTATTTTATGCTAAATAATCAAGGGAAGATTTATGAACCATCCCTGCATAAAATGTTATTTTTTATTAACTGATTGAGCTCTTAGCTGCATTTAAACACCTCCTGGTTAATTTCTAAGAAATTAATTGTTAACTGGACCACCGGTGGCTTGGCGGTCGTTGACAGGTTATTTCATTCATTATGTTTAAAATAATTGTTTAACTAAAATATTTCTTCTACTTTGAAGTTATAAAGTAATGCATATTGCTATTTATTTAACGATCTTTTATATTTTTTAATTTATTATAACAATAATTTTATTAATTATAACTTATAAGCTACATTAAACAATATCGACCACTAAACACGTCTTTGTGTATACATCACTATTCACTACACTTATTATACTTCATAACGTTGATAGGAGTACACGTCATCCTGTTGATCCTGTTTTGCGTATACGAGATTTACAGTTTCAAGTTTATAGTAATACGAATTACTGTTTAAAAAGTGTTTCAATTACAAGAAGTCTACATTCAACTCACCAATATGCTGTACCTCGAGGATTATCTTGAAAGTAAGCCCTCCTTTGCTTTAACCACATAGATGTACGCCATTACGGTTGGCAGCATTGAAAATGCGTCTATAATTATTTTACCGCGATATTTAAATTTAAAATTATTTCCAAATACAATGGCATTCTCTGACATAAAAATTTATATTATAGTGATCGAGCATTTACCTCAAGAATTAAGAGACAGATTCACAGAAATGCGAGAAATGGACTTGTCTGTCCAAAGTAAGTTTTATAAATTTTATTTCATTAATATTTAATACATTTATATATAATATATATTTATAGGTATAATAATATACCATGGTATATAATATACCATAGTAATATACCATGTTTTATTCATGAATTTCGTGAAACAATAACTTTAATTATTTTCATCTAGATAATATGGACACCTTAGAAAAACGAGTGCGCACATTATTCGGTGGTTGCCGACGAGGTGAAATTAACACAGACCAAGCCAATACTGAGTTTTCAGATATCAAACGTGGTTATAATAAAACTTTAGAAGAAGCTGATGAAAAGGTCACTTTAGCGAATCAAATGTATGACTTAGTTGACAGATATTTACGGAGACTAGGTTTGTGAATATTTTTTGTATTTAACTTCACACTTTAATGGTATCGACAAATAATAAATTAATTGAATAGTTTATGACTCTCAGAAGCCAAATTTTTGGAAGTATTTTTTCTAATTATTAACTGTAATCAGTAGTATGATGATTAGCAAATTTGTTGAGAAACATCCATGTACAGTTGTACTTCGGTTGATTATTAGTTGTCTAGTACCTTAGCTATACCAGTTTGTCTAATATTGTTTTTCTTTTAACATGCCTTTCTTAACTTAACATGCTTTCATCTTCCAAAAGTTCTTGAATGTTAGGATTGTTATTTATTAGACAAGCATTACATGTACTAGTAATGCAAACTATTTGAATTCACACTACATATTTTTATTATTTTAATATTAGTATAATATAAGCAATATTAGTGTATCATAAATAATTGTCTTCATTTTATATTTAATAGCCCACAACTTAAAATTAAATATGTACATACAAAAACGTCACAATATGATAATAACAATAAACTAATGATAGTAAAAAAATACTTTACAGACACAGAACTTCACAAATTCAAATGTGAACTGGAAGCAGATAATAAGGGGATTACAGAATTGTTAGAAAAACGATCACTTGATCTCGATTCCAACACTAGTCATACAAGCACCACCAATAATAGCCATTATAAAGATAACAGGTAAGTTATAATTCAAAATTTTACCTATTATATTTGAGTGATAAAAATTTCAAGTAAGACATAAACTTAGGTTTCAAACTACATATTATACCAAAAAAGTCGCAAAATTAATCAGCATATTAACAAGAGATGCATGATAAATCCCACAGATAGAAAAGATGTTCAAAGTTTTCTTCATTTGACTACTATTTAACAATATCATGTATATCCCACACGTTTTTTATAATAAAAACGTGATAACATGTTGCTATGCTATAAGTCAAAATATAAATTTATTAAATATATGATAATTATAGTATAATTATGATTTTAATAATTGTATAATCATCACTTAGCTATAAAATTCTATAAAAAAGTGGTGTGCAATAAATTTTATTTATATTGTATCAATCTCTACAGATAAATAAAATTGAACTGCCTGTTTGTAAAGTCAACAAATCAGTTTTTTACTAAATGCATATAAACTGTATAGCGTGCTAATAAGAAAATAACATTTTTTAAAACTTGTCTATCTGTCTGTTTGTTCCGGCGAATCTCCGAAACGGCTGGGCCGATTTTAACGGGGCTTTTACTGGCAGATAGTTCACGTTATAAAGAGTAACTTAGACTAGGTACTTTTATTTTAGAAAAACAATCAGTGTTCGGTGCAAAAAAAAATTAAAAACCATAAAATTGTGAACAAAATCCGCATAGCTATATAGCTTAGCATAGTTTTTAAATTGTAATTAAAAATGTCAGGTACCGGATTCGCGCAGAGAAGCGACGCGACAGCTGGGCGACGCGCGACGCTCGTTCACTGCAGACCAACGGCACGGTTTCTAGAAATGATCCTGCTCTGCCGGTATGCTTTGTTATTAACTATACATGTGATTGAGGTGTATAAAAAAAGTTTTGAATCCACATAAGTGCGTGAGATACCTCTAGATACCTACCACATACCATCGATCAAAAAAGTACTAGATACACAATTAGTGACAAAAAATGTCCTCACCGAATAAACGCTCATTTAAACATATGAGCGCGTTTTTAATTTAGTAGCATTCGAACGCTCCGATGGAAAACATGCCTCTGTGCTCGTTTAAAAATTGCAAAAATCACACATCTAGGACGCTAAAAAAGGGCGGTATTTTCGGTAAGTGTCAATATTATCATTATATAATTGTTATAACTATATTGTAAATACTGATGTTTTGTCAAGAGATCATCGTAAAAACAGTTTTTAAGTATTTTTAAAATGAAATAGTAATAAACACTCATTTCTTGTCACGGCGTAGCGCAGTGTCGCCGTGACGCGCAACGGCGACGAGCGGTGAGCCTAGGTTGTATTTTTTTTTGTGAAAACCACTAAGTATTGCATTTAAGGTTCAATTCATATTATTGTATATTTATTTCAACTACAATAATTACCAAAATACAATTGGTGGCAGTTATAAGGGAACTTTTGCGTGGGATTGTGTATCTAGTACTTTTTGATCAATGGGATACCTCATTAAAATTAAGACAAATACCCTACATGTTCAAAATAAATTCTTTTTATGTAATATTATATAATAATATGTTTGGCAGGCGGCGCTGGGGCGGGACTCGTACTCGCTGGGGCACGCGGGCAGTGCCATCGCCGCGGCCGCCAGTCAGGCTATTGCCGCTACACAGCAGGTACTTTATATTTTTTTAACCTTTATGTATTGAGGGTAGAGGTAAAGATAACTATCTTATATGGGAGACAAGTTGGAAAAGAGTTCACCTGTAAGCGGTAAATAACAGTTCAAAAACCCACTACACTGGTACTTGCGTAGCAAAAGGGTATAACATGAATTTAGCAGTTGTAAATGGAGTGATATGTGCCGAGTTGAAAAATTTAATATTTCAAGTGACTTGAGTAGTTATTGAAACTATTTACGTAGTCCAAAATATTTTAGTAAATATAACCGAAAAACTGTAGTGATATAAACGTGGAGAATTATTTATTTTTTGTAAACTTTTAATAATATTTTTGGCACTTTCTTCAAAATATATCTGCTACGAACACTTTTTCATCATAGAGATAGTTCTCCTTAGGTCTAACCTCCATACGTTATGTTACTTACGGCAGGCCTAAATATATTTAGTTCCGCAGGGGTGTTGTAGTGAATGCGCAAGCGATCCTGCAACGCCCCATTGCACTGTGGCGACGGGTTCCGCTGTGGGTTTTAGTGAGTAAGAGTCTCACAGTACACATTGACGGCCGGCAGGGTCCTCATGATAGGTTTCCTCAGC
The DNA here is from genome assembly GCA_033884665.1 of Argynnis bischoffii washingtonia. NCBI lineage: Eukaryota > Metazoa > Arthropoda > Insecta > Lepidoptera > Nymphalidae > Argynnis > Argynnis bischoffii. Next base: position 6,924,781 of record CM066624.1, on the reverse strand, counting down.
GTAAACATAAAAAAAGTCTTAAATATGTTCATATTTATAGTTGTTTATGCTCACTACTGCCTACTTGTAAACTCTTCATTTTTTCCTTGTGTAATATATAAGACATAGAACGATAGTATCGCAAGATTAGAGAATGTCAAAAAATATTTATATTACCTTTATTAATGTAATATTGTGATTATCATTTTAATGTACAGATGCAGCAAGGGCGGCGCACGGCGTCGCTGAAGGCGTCGTACGAGGCGGTGGCGGGCGAGCTGCAGCACGCGCACGCGCACGCCGCGCATGACCACGGTGAGAAGCGATATAATAAACTTATTATTGTATCGCTACACTTTATGGTCATTTCTTTTTTTTTCATATGTGACAGAAGCCCAAGACCATTAATTATGCTTAATGACCGCATTCAATCAATAATGCCTTATCTGAAGAATAAAAGAAACAACATTGGTAATCCTATAAAATCAAGGAGACAAGCTACATCAAATATTTGATATAATTCTGTGTTAATTAGAACATAAGATCGAAAGTTAAAAGTGTAATAATTGTAACAATAATTTAATAAGCTTGTACGTATCTAATATACATAAACGAGCAATTCTTGTATATTTATTTGTTTATACCAGCGATCTTGGAAACGGCTCTAACGATTTTGCTGAAATTTGGTATGTGGGGGTTTTCGGGAGCGAAAAATCGATCTAGTTTAGATTGTCTGGGAAAACGCATGCCTCAAGTTTTCATGGGGTTTTCTTTTGCATAATTCCACGCAAAATATGGTCGATAATTTCCTACGTACAGGCATAAGCGTCGCGGATAAGCGGCCAAGGCGCAAGATTAACAATCATAGGTGAATCTCGCTCGGATACAAAGAGTAATTTTTGTTTTTTTTGTATTTTTTTAAGTTTTTAGTTTTTTTTAAAAAAAAGATTAAATTGTACTTTTGGACAAAAACTCCGAGCGAAGCTCGGTCGCCCAGGTGCTGAATATTTAAAACCAAAATTTTATACTGAAATGTGTAAGACGAAAATTATAACAACTCGCTTAGATATTATGTAAATGTACAGGTCAGGCCGTACAGTCTGGCCACGGCGCGAGCGCCGCTCACGCGCACTCCGCTGCCTCTGCGTCGACTAACAAACGACAGAATAAGCAAAAGTACGACTTCCCAAATTATTCATATTTGGCATTTGTTATATTGTATATATTTAATTAAGAAAACCATTGAACAATTTCATGCAAAGAAGTGCATATAGCAAGTTCTTGATTTATTAACTTATAATAAATTTTGTATTATTCTCTTCTATTTTACAGTTTTAACATGTTTTTGTAGTAATGATAAAAAGAGAATTCTAGAAAGTTTTATAATTAAGGTACATAATAATGAGTTTTTTTACACTACAGAAAAAATACATACAGCTCATCGAGCAATGTTTCGTCGCTGCACTCCCAGCAGTCCGTGTCGGCGGCCGCCAGTCGCTCGTCATCGCCTACCGTTGGGTACGAAATAGAAATTATTTACGGTTTACTATCAGATAATCTATTTATTACTTGTAATAAATCTATTTATTTTAAAGCCTTAAGACGAAAGAGAAAAAATCATAGGTATTACGTGTAACAGTTTTGAGTTGATTAATAGTTGATTTAATAAGTTGAGTAAAGTGAACGTATATTTAATTATTTTTTTCCAGTGCTATAAATACCGTGGTGAGCAATGTGGCCATTGAAGAGCCAATGGAAGAAGAATGGACGTACGATCCGAATGAACCGCGATACTGCATTTGCAACCAAGTATCTTATGGGGACATGGTTGCTTGTGACAATCAGGATGTACGTAATCTTTATAACATACATGAAATTTATATATATAATATATTACTTGTTTGTATTTTATTGTAAATATCCATACTAATATTATAAATGTGAAAGTTTGTGGGGATGGATTGGATGGATGGATGTTTGTTACTCGTTCACGCCAGAATGGCTGAATGGATCTGGATGAAATTTGGTGCAGAGATAAATTATAGTCTGGAATAGCACATAGGTTAGTTTTTATCCCAGAACAATGTACGGTTCCCGTGAGATAGATTTGTTTTTGTCTAGGAACGAACTCGAAGCGAAGCGAAGGTGATTCGCTAGTAACCTATAAAATACAAACATGTTAGAAGTAATTTAAACCATACATAAATCTGTATATATTTTTATTTTATAATATTATACCTAATGCAACAATCCGTCGTTTAACAATAAAGATTGTTTGACATACAATATATGAATGAAATAATAATAAATAATGTTGTATTTCAGTGTCCGTACGAGTGGTTCCACTACCCGTGCGTCGGCATCACGGCGCCGCCCAAGGGCAAGTGGTACTGCCCGCAGTGTCAGACCAACATGCGCCGGAATCGCGCTCATCGCAAGAACTAATTGTTCACTAATTCAATTTGTATTGTAATTGTTTCAATTGAACCTCATACCATAATTTCTTTTTGTGTTGAGAAACGATAATACATTATTTGTGATAATACTTTTAAATAGTAAAATTTTTAATCTCAGTTTTAGTATCTGGTGTTTAATATCTATTCAGTTCACCTCCTGCACTTGATATCGAGATTAGAATTGTTTTGTTTTGTAGTTAAGCTGTATGGAGTAATTACACATAAAATTATATATGTAATACTATTGCTGTCTGATAATGTAACTTCTAGACATAAATTCTTTAACACATAAACACTTCTATTACTAAAGCATGTTAAAAACATAAATTTTCTTTGCATTGGCGTTGTTGTTACTACTACTTTAACACAATTTTAACATCAATCAATCGACTTATAGATTCTAAGTCAGATATATAGTTAATTCTAAGTTAGATCATAAGTCTAATTATTATGTAGACTATATAAAAATATAATTAATAATGGTGAGACCACACATTGTAACGTAAATATTTCCTATTTCTTGTATTTTATGTATTAAAAATTTTGGTATACTAGTATGTCTATCATATTATATAACTTAAGTGCGAATATAATGGAATACTTGTATTATTATGTTTATGTTATTTAAAACGCTAATAATAATGAATACAAGTTAATAAATAAAACATATTGTTACAGATTTAAAGAGAAAGGGCTATCATGACACTTTTAATTACTCTCGTATCTGTTTTAATTATTTTTTTTAACACAGCACCATCTAGTTCCATGGTAAGCTACGAGGCTTGTGTTATGGACATCAAATAGTTGATACACTACCCCTATATAACTTTAAATACATATGTATTATAAATATAAACACCCATGACTTGGAGTGCAAACATTCATGCTCATCACGCAAATGAATGCCCCCAGCGGGACTCGAACTCGCGACCGCTGGCACAGCAAGTAGGGTCATTACAAAATGAGCCAAACGTGTCGTCAAATGGTTTATAACAAATATCATCGTAAAACCAATTTTGGATATAGAACAAGTCCTATTTATATTATTATTACTTACTAGTGACTTACCCTCGCTTCTCTCAGGTACGGGGATTTTGTTCGCACTTCATGGTTTTTTTGCGAGGAACTCTAATCCTTTTTTTTAAATAGAAGTAGCCTAAGTTACTCCTTATAAGTCAAAATCAGTGTAGCTGCATAAACAGACAGACAAACATTTTAAAAATTGTGTTTTTCTTATTAGTACTGTAATAATTTCATATGCATTTAGTAAAAAACTGTTATTTTGAGATTACAAACAGACACTTTTAATCTGTTTATCTGTATAGATTAGATTAAGAGTTATTATTATAAACTATACTAATATTATAAAGAGTTCGTTTGTTTGAACGCGCTAACCTCAGGAACTGTTAATCGGATTTGAAAAATTCTTTTTGCATTAGATAGTCCTTTATTAAGGAAGTCTATGTCGCTATCTGAAGTATAGAAGACGCTTTAATAACTATAGGCATCATGCTACTACCATGAGCCTCATCACGAACAAAGAAAAATAAGTTCAAATAAATATCAATAGATGATGATGTATCTATTTGTTACTTAATGTTTTTTAAATTAATAAAAGATAAAAGAAAGAGATCCTTAAGAGTGTATTGATTGTTATATATAAAAAAATATTCTAAGTGAAGTGAAACGAAATAAACATAGTAAATCAAATAAACGTAATTTTACTGATTATTGAAATATCAGCAATCAGATGATGGAATTGTAGTGTCTCACAGATGGGGCTTTTACTTTTTGTAAATTGTTTGTCACGGTTAAACATTGTTGAAATCTATTTTTTCATTCGAATGCAGGATGAATTTTACAATATGTAGGTACTATATTATGTTAGTTTGCACCATACATTATTGTAAAGCTACATTGTATATTATTTAAATACATAGGAATACGCCAAAGCCAAAAAGCTTTTTTGAGGTTTGATCGCGGGCGAAGCCGCGGGTTCTGCTAGTACTCAATAAATGATAACTAGGCTTGTCTACACGATTGATGTAATTTGCATATTCATTTAACTAAATGTTGTTTAGATAGTGATTAGTGATCAATGACTATCCCGCATACTAATGTAGTGTTTTTCAGAGCTGTATAGTTACAATACGAGTGTTGTACAAGTTAAATTCCAATAAATATATGAATTCCAAAAGTACCTGTCTTGCTTTCTTTATTGTACCCATTAAGTATTTTCATTTAATCCATTAAAGATTTCTATAATAATAATAAATTAAGATGACCGAAGAAGGATCATAAAAGAAAGAAGTTTTAGTGAATCTCCACAAACTCATCTCAGTAGGTATCCCAGATATTAGACATTTTCGTTGCTACTCTGCCCAACAATTGATTTTCTTTTTTTACTAATTTAAGTATAGTAACCAATCCTGTTAGCGACGATAAATTTATATACATAAAGAAGGTGTTTTCACACTAGCTGGACATCGGGGGCATTTTATGTATTTTTGTTCCTTAAATACCTGCTAACGTTTTAAAGACAAATCTTCAGGTTTCAATTATTATTTTTCTTGAAATAAACGGATTCTGTTGATACTGAGAATCATAGTGATCGCGACATCTGGTGGGAGAAAAAGGCAAAATTCATTACCATTTACAATTAAAAAAAAAACAAATAATAATCTTTTTATTTAAAAAATAAAACAGTAAATTAATTGTTAATTCTTTTTTTTATTCATTGCCCATAAACAAAATTATTCTCTTATTACTGAACGAAAATATTCTAGAAACAACTAGAATCGCCATTTTGCGTCAAACCAGCTGTCAATAATCATTATTAATTATTGTCAATTGTCAAACGCTAACCTCTGAATTTTGAAAGCCGTAACTTCGACAAATTCGTAATTATAAGTGCTCTTTCATATAGGATTATAAGAAATATCATTCAGAATTAAATCTTTGTCAGAAAAACGATATATGTAATATTGAAATCTAATATACATCTCTAGTGCATCATGTCTACAACAAAAGTAAATGAGGTAAGTAATATAGAATCTATATTAGTAAATAACTTATACATTTCATTTTGTAAAGTGCTTTTTAATGGTAGTTGGTATCTATATTTAAAGTGTACGTTTGATATATTTAAATTGTACGTTTAATCTCATTTTTAGCTGCGTAGTGACATCGATGAACTTAATGAATTGTTAAAACAAGCTAAGCGCAAGAAAGTTCAGGATGCTCTTTCACTAGAAATACGAAAGCTGGAAACGGAATTGATCACTTTAAAAGAAAGTGCAAAAGAAACTCCTATGGAAGTATCCCCTATTCCAACTACATCCCAAACACCTAAACGATACCAAATCAAGTTAAATGGCTATGGTAAGTTTTAAATTGGCTGGATTATTCCTTCATGTTAAAATGGCTAGATAGATTCAAATGAAATTTATTACACAGATAAATTGTGACTTGAAGTAACACAAAAATACGTTGCTTGGCACCTAGGGTTGTTTATGTTTAGAAATGCATTTATGCATACCACCTGTAGACATACAGGTGGTTATGTGGGACTCACAGGATAGAAAAGCCAGTACTACCCACTACAACCAACAAAACCTCCCCCCTCTTAATGGGGCTTACAGGATCGCTTACGCACTCATCTACGAAGGCCCGAAGGCAGGTCTGCCGAAGCAGACTACAATAACCATGGACTTGCTCCACAGTCCACTCTGCTATCAGAGAAGTACCAGGAACCCACCGAAGTGGGCCACCTCCCTGTTCTTGGCTACGCGCCCGGTTGAACGGACGCTTCTGAACCCTCCCCTCTAAGATATGCCTTGTTTAAATTAAATTATATAAGTATTAGATATAAATTTAAATCATATGGTGTAATTTATGTTTTAGGTTGGGACCAATCAGATAAATTTATTAAAGTGTTTGTAACTTTGAAGAACGTACAAAATGTGCCAAAGGAACAAGTATACTGTAAACTGACAGAAAGGTCTATGGAACTTCATGTTGAAAATTTGGAGAACAAAGATTATGTGCTTGTCATTAACAAACTTTTGAACTCTATCAATGTTAGTGAGAGTCATTGGAAACAAAAGACAGGTAAATTTATAATATTTTGATGTCATGATACTTTAAAAATGTTATTTTGATTTTAGCAAATAGTGAATGTCTTCTATATACAACTTTTGCTTTATAACATTTTTAAATTAAATGTTATCCTTGTATTTTTAGACATGGTTGTCATCTTCCTTGCTAAATCACAACCTAACACCAAGTGGTCTCACATGACAGAAATTGAGAAAAAGTTTGAAGATCAACGAAACAACAGATTTAAGACTGATGATATGGATAAGAAAGATCCACAGGAGTCTATTATGAGTCTCATGAAGAATATGTGAGTATAACTTTTTAAAATATTTGAATATTTAAACTACATTAACAATTGTGTTGTAATAAACAATAAAATTTCAATGACAACTATGATTAGTTTTTTATATTTGTTTTAGTAATTAAATTATAACTTTAAAAAATGTTAATTTCTTGTAATATTAAGTATAATGAATCAAAATATATTTTCAGGTATGAAACTGGAGATGATGAGATGAAGAGAATGATTTCCAAGGCTTGGTATGAAGGTCAGCAAAAGAAGAAAACTGACACCTTGGATCTATAAATAGATGATAATTATTAGTTTATGTATACTTTTTTAAGATATTTTAATTCTTATGTTTTAAGAGTAAACCCATAAAGGTTCACATTATTTGTAGACAAAGTAATTACTGTGTTATAAGTGTTATGAAGTAAAATAAAAATCAATAAATAATGATATAATTATATTATGTATTTATTTTCATTACATATTAGATAAACATTTTAATTACATAACATTGAGTACAATTTGCTTAAGTAAATATTCATTTTCCATAAGTCAATTTGCTTAATCAATCTTCATATAGTTCACAGGAGTTAGCCAGCTGGTAATTCTGAAATAGAAGAAACAAGTTTTAAAAATACAATTCAAGCTATGTAACTAAATAACATAAAAATATATCACAAAACAGTTAAATAGTTATACTAAATGTGAAAATAGTGTGAAATTCGTATTTTGTACCCACCCTAGTTGTTTTTTTCCTGGATTATGAGGCATTTTCATAAACAGACTGTATATGTAGATTCCTTGCAAAGCATAGAAGATATATTGCCATTTCATTTCAAATATGTAAGAAGCTGTTTTAGTATCAGCCAACTCTGTAGATAGTGTTGCAGCAATCAAAGGAGCTCTTCGTGTGTCACGTCTTTCATTACGTCTCTCATCTCGTTCTACCCGAGAAGTCCTTTCGTTTAAACTTCTATCACGATTAATTCTAACTTGACGATTTTCTGTACGTTGTTCAGTAGTTAAACTTCGAGATCTAATTCGTCGAGTTGCTTCATCATTTCTTCTATTTTGTGAGATATAAGTTTGAAGTGATCGTGTACTGTACATTTCGGAGTCTTCACTACCAATTCTCGTAGTAAGTCTTTTTAGCGTATTTTGGGTGGTAGTACGACGTGATCCTTCGTCAGCATTTTCGCTAGTCCTGAAGGTTCTCAGTATAGGGGTACTGCGAGTTCTAACAATGTCTCGATTATAGCTAAAGCTTTTTTCCATATCACCTGACCTTATTTCATCACGGACGTTAAATCTGTTGTTCCTACTTGTGTAGCTTTTTGGCAGGTTTGTGTTGCGAGATCTTAAGATATTTCTATCATTTTGTCTAATGCTTAAACTTTCTAGAGAAGGTCGAGACCTGCTTCGGTGTTCTTCACGGTTTTCTAAAACGTTTAGTACACGAACGCTACGTGCCCTTGATTCATCTCTATTATCTCGTCTTATATTTTGTCTAGTTTGTATATCTCGTGAATAACGATTTAAACTCTTTTCGATATCACCTGACCTCACTTCATCACGGATGTTATCTCTGCTGTTACTAGTTGCGTAACTTTTTGGCAAATTGGTACTGCGGGATGATAAGATACTTCTATCATTTTGTCCAGTGCTCAATATTTCTATCGAAGATCGAGATCTGCTTCGATGTTCTTCACGGTTTTCCATAAAGTTTAGTACACGAACGTTGCGTATCCTTGATTCATCTCTGTTATCTCGTCTTATATTTTTAATTTGCGCATCTCGTGAATGTCGGTTTAACTGTCTAATTTCATCCAAGTTATTACGGAAATCGTAAGAATTTGCCCTAGTATTACTACGTACAGATTTGTCACTCGTCTGCTTTCTAATACTCCTTTCTTCCATGTTACGAGATCTAATTCGCTGTAATTCTTCATTTACCATGTTTTGAACGTCGTAACGTCTCAATGCACTGATAGTACGAGTTCTCGATAGGTCTCTATCTTGCAGTCTAATATCTCGTCGTTGTTGCGTATTTTGCAATCTAGTTTGGTGTAATTGTTCGTCAATATTGTCTATAGAACGGTCAACATCGATTCTTCTACTTGCACTGATACTGCGCATTCTAGAACTCTCTCTGTCCTGTTGTCTATGTTGCCGGTTATTGTCTTGAATGAAATTCCTTCCACGCCTATCATCACTATGTACCCGGTCTCTTTCTTCGCTGCGAATATTGCTGACACGAATCTGACCTCTAACATCAGCTTGTTCCTTAAATTGTCCAGCATCTCGTCTTTCAATCATTCTTATATTTCGCAATTCTCTTAAGTCGCCTCTATCCCTTTCTTGTATTTGCCTAAATGCTTTAAAATTACGGATATGTCTTTCATTCATATTCGAGGTTTTTAATCGTGTATCTTGTCTACGTACTTGTGAGGTACGCTGAGAAAATCTATTTTCACTATTAATGTTTTTTACATCATCTCTGACGTCATGGATTGTGGTGGCACTACGGGTAACTCTAATCCTAGCACTATTTTTTCCTAAAACTCGCCGTGTTTCAAAGTTGTCATCGCGATTACGTCCTAAATTCTCTCTATTAATGTTACGCGAGTCTTCCCTATTCCGATTTTCATTAATATTTTTTTGTGTCCTTTCACGCTCTCTGTTTTCATCTCTATACCTCTGGGATTCTTCGGAGGTGCTTCGTCTTGACATAAACAAATTTCTTTTTACAACTCTTTGCCTGTTATTTCTAATACTATTTTCGTCACCGAGAATTGATTCTCGAACGTAGTTTATATGCTCATCAGAGACACTACGTTTGTTTAGTCGAATGTTTCTTTCAATAAGACCATCTCTATTGATATGTCGTTCTTGTAGTTTATTTAATACAATGCCATTTTTGTTATTTCTTAGGTTAGACCTCATTCGATTTTCGATAAAAGAGTCTTCCTTATTTCTATATTCTCGCACAAATCGCGCATTACGAGTATTTCCGACCTTATCGTTTTCGAGATACCTTTCAGATCGATACCGAATTTCGTCGATTTTACGAGCTTCGTCTCTGAATACATGTTGTTTCATTGTGTTTCTATTTTCAAGTCTTTTTGCAATACGTGATGTTTCCGAAATGCGTCTCTCTAGTTTTCGTGGATTGTTTTCAGACCTTCTGTTTGTACTTATACTGTCGTCGGCAAAATTGCGGGCAAATCTGCGACGGTAGTTAGAGCCATCTTGTCTTATGCCATTGTTTTCAAAGCGCTCACTTTCGTCATTATGTCTGTAGTTATCACGAGACTCTACTTCAGATCGAGAATCTTTAGGGAATACTGTGTCACGATTCCTTACGGACCTTTCTTGCTGAGTATTATCGCGTGTAATTCGACTATATTCAAAATTTCTTTCTCTAGAGAAATCGCGTCTTTGAGTCGCTTGAAGATCATAAGTGGCCTCTCTTATACGTTGTCTATCAAAATGTTGGTGATCTTCATTAATACGGCGTAAGTGATCGCGATTATTGATATCACGTCTAGAGGACGATCTTAACTCTCGCCGTGTTTGAGGTCGGGTTTCTGATGATTTTCGTGTCTCGAAATCGGGTAAAATTCGGTTAACACGATACGGTTCATAAATAGAGATCCTTGTATTAGGTTCTGAGTATCGAGAGGAATGATCGCAGCACGGGTACCTTCCATCAATAAAGTTTCGATCCGATGTAGTTATTTGCAATAGGCCGAAAACCGAAAAGAGCAGTAAACGCCACTTATTCATAGTACTAGCCCTGTTCTTTTGTTTCCTTTTATTTTACTTGTTGTTAACTGAAGAAAGCTGTTCTGCTACTGATGCTTTGAAAGAGGCTGTACGGGCTTTTATACTGCTAAGAAGGCCATTTTGATTGAACTGCTATTAAACGGTAGAATGCATTTCAATTTTCAAATAACCCTTAGGAAGGCTTTGTATGTAGATCTACAGTCTTGATATTTGAAACTTATTTTTATTCCAATCTATCATTTATACTATATTATAGTAGCATTTGAAAAAAGCTAAATTATATTAGTTAATGAACAATAATGAACTTTATTTTATTTACAAGCTTTTATTTAACTTGCAATGTTTGTATGATGTTTGTTCGGGTCAAATCTTGCAACTGAATTTTAAAGCAATTATCCTTAACTAAAATTTGATTGAGCTAAAATTTTGCATACACGTTTAGTTTAGATGACAACGCATGGTTAGAAAAGTGACGTCATTCTAAATCCAACATGACGGACTAATTTTTTTATGTACCCTCATGATGTGGATATCAAATGAAAGGGTTTGCTGAGAAGAATACGAATAAATACCTAAAAAATAAACTTTTAAGTTAAATCAAACCCATTTATTATATTACACAATTTATATGATAGGTAGGTATGATAATACCCTTATGTTTGTTTTTTATAAATTAATATTAATTTATTTCTCTTTTAAATACAAATTGCTTCCTTTTTTTACGGATTAGCTTCGAAATGACTTTGTTCGCTGCACGAGGGCTTAGCTACGTACATTACAAATATTATGAAAATGCAGAGAAACATTAATACGTCACATAATACACCAGGCAAAACTTTTTAGGAGACGCGAGTAAACCTACGTTATAGGGTACATTAAAAAAAATAAAATCTAAGTGGCAACTTCATATAAGTAGAGCATGTACCTATGTTTTTACGTTATTTCCCTCGCAAGGTTGTGAAAAAATCTCAATTCCATTGCTGTTTTTTTAAATTCTTTTGAAATAGGTACTGATTTTATTTAAATCAAATATGCAAACTCCGGCATATTAATTGCAATGCTGTTAAAAATATGAGAAAAATATGCTTAATAAATTCAAATATCAAATACTTCTAGTTCAACTATAATCCTTCCATTCACGTTTTATCACTGGTCGCAGCTGCACAAGAAAATTTGTCGCGCGCGTGATATAATTATCTGATCTAACCCACTGGAGCAGGATATGAAACCCGTAAATTGAAATTCTATGACGTCAAACGTATTTATATTTTAAGCTTACCATACAATACATATAGGGATTATATTTAAAAATACCAAATATGTACATAGGTCACAAATATGTATGTACGTAGGTACAGGTACCTACATCTCACGTTGATTTCACAAAATTATAAATGAATTCTTGTTTGTTGCTATTAAATTTTACTGTACCTTAAATAAGTAACACATTTAAATTACTAGCAATGTATCCTCTCACTAGGCTCAGATGGAAAGTTTGCAAATATAGCAAGAATCGATGAAATTTGTTTTACGAAATTCATCTCCTAAGGGGGTAACCTTCCCCCCTCTTTTTTTTTGTAAAAGATGAATGATTATATATGTAACAAAAACGTGTTCGTGTACTTATGTACGCACGTAAGAAATAATAAGAACCGCTTTAAAATTCATTTCATAAGGGGGTAAAATAGGAGATGAAAGGGTTTGTATGAAACTCCGTAATTTTTAAGGTATTTACGTTTAAAATAAAAAATAAAAGATACGTAAGTACATCAGATTTTTTCTAAATTCATTGCTTACTAGCGACTCACGATCGCTTCGCTCGCGTTCGTCCCTAGGTACGTTTTCCCGGTTAGCTATGTTTAGGTATACATAAATAGTAGCTTGCTACTCCTAAGATATTCATTTAAATTATATATTATATAGCGATTTACCCTCGTTTTGCTCGGGTGCGTAGGCCGTACGCGGATTTTGTTCATAATTTCAGGGTTTTAATTATTTTTTTGCGGAACCCTGATTCTTTTTCTAAAATAAAAGTAGCTTAAGTTACTTCCTATAACATCAGCTATCTGCTAGTGAAAGTCCCGTCAAAATCGCTCCAGCCGTTCCGGAGATTAGCCGGAACAAACAGACAGACAAAAATTGTAAAAAAAAGTTGTTTTGGTATATGTACCGTGTATACATCCATATGCATTTAGTAAAAAGCGGTTATTTTAATATTACAAACAGACACTCCAATTTTATTTATCTGTATAGATAAGAGTAAAAGGTGAACTTTATTTTACTTAAATTTTATTCGTGTCTATTTTAACTTTAGTAGTACTATAATTATTATGATTAGAAAAATATCCACGCGGATCAGTTAATATACCTCTATGATTGGATTACCGATGTCACTTTGGACTCTACCTTTATGACGTAATAAAGACGTAAAAAAATCTCTTGTAAGTTGCAAGTAATCTGTATAGATTACTTACATTATACATAGTACCTGGGCGACCGAGCTTCGCTCGGAGTTCTTGAAAGATTCTATATTTTACATTAAGTGACTAAGTGTTACTGAGAAAGTTGTATAGATGTCGCGATAAGAACAATTTTCTTTTTAATTTGGCTTAAAAATAATTTTACATTTAGTGACTAAGTGTTACTGAGACAGTTGTATAGATGTCGCGATTAAATTTGGCGTAGAATAATGCATAAGAAAAACGCATGAAAACTCGAAAACACGCGTTTTCCCAGACAGGTGACTAATCTAGATCAATTTTTCGCCCCCGAAAGCCCCCATATACCAAATTTCAGCAAAATCGTTAGAGCCGTTTCCGAGATCGCCGGTATAAATAAATAAATAAATAAATAAATAAATAAAGATATAAATATACAAGAATTGCTCGTTTAAATATATAAGATGTATCTATTACTATAATAAAACTGTTGAGGTCGAATGTCTGTACATAGAAAAAAAATGTTAAAAACCGAGTCAGGGGGATGTAAGAAGAGCATTAGAACAAATCCAGATTTTTTTCAATTTTTTTGTTTCTCTGTCTGTTTGTCTGTTTGTCTGTTTGTACGGGCTAATCTCCGAATCTGCTGGACCGATTTAAATAAAATTTTGCATGGTGGTACCTTATATCCCCGGTCAACATCTTAGATACTTTTCATCCCGAAAAATTAAAGAGTTCCCGTGGGATAGTTAAAAAACTATAGTAACTTATATAGCTTAATACACAAAAACTACTGGTTGGATTTTAATGAAACTACAATAATATAGTTCATACATCAAAATAATAAATAGGCTACTTTTTATCCCGGATAAATGTACGGTTCCCGTAGGATATATTTGTATAATAATAAAACAGTAACTTGGCGAAATCTGTTCATAAAATATGTTTTAAAAACAACGACTGTAACGTATTTTGTATACAATATAGACCCCAAAACAATAGTTATTTTTTTGTCTGTTTGTCTGTATATCTGTTTGTCTTTTGTGTATGCGCGTTTCACGCAAAAATAAATGAATCGATTGCAACGAAATTTGGTGAAATGATAACTTATTACTCGGGTCAACAGTTAGGAAACCTTTTATTTTAGGAAAATCTTTCTTTACCACATGAAATCACAATAACTGGTTTTATCGAGTTGTCCTTTTAGAAACTTTCCGCTGACTAAATCTTAAGGTATACATCAAAACAATGTATAAAAAAATTGTAGGCCTGGAAAAGGCCTATAGAAAAATCTGCAACAGTATATATCTATCTCTTAAGGTACATTCACAATACCTGTTCTTATCTATACCTATAATAGAAGATCCACAGATTTCGTGTCTGCCACGACCTTCGAGTACATTGAAAATGAATCTTCAAATGAACTGAATTAAATAATTACTAACAGAACCCGCGGTTTCACCCGCGTTTAGACTATAAAAAAGTTTTTGGTTTTATGTTATAACTAATATATAATTTGATGGTTGTAATATTTTCAAAGTATGTGTTTCATTCAAGTGAGTATGATTTTGACTCGCACATCAAGAGTTCCGTACCGCTGAATATTGTGTTGTTTTTACTAACATAACATTTATACACTAAACAAAAACTTTTACTCAATAGATTTTTAGTATTTCTTAAAGGTATTATGGAAAACCAATTTAATTTTAGCTATCATAACTCAAAATATCCAGTATCTTAAAAGATATTTAACGTATATTCTGCAAATTAATTTTCGTTAAAGTATTAAGCAAGCTTCACTATCGTTACTTTTCGCACATTTTTCTACTCCATCTTTTCACAGTTAGAAGAAGAGAGAGAGTACAATGATACAACTCGCATACCTGGACAGGCGAATCAATTTTATCGCGACACTTTCAGCGCGACAATTTCAGCGACACGTTTTCAGCGACACTTTTTCAGCGACACTTTCAGCGACACTTTCAGCGACACTTTTTCAGCGACACTTTTTCAGCGACACGTTTTCAGCGACACTTTTTCAGCGACACGTTTTCAGCGAAGGATCCCAGCTAAGACACAGTGTTTCGCTTATTATTAGGTGACCGTTAGCTTCTAGATTGTCTAGAACCCCACGCTCCACACACTGCTTCTTCCCACCATGCTTCTCACCACCCTGCTTCTCCCCACTCTGCTTCTGCCCACCCTAATTCTCCCCACCCCGCTTCTCCCCATCCTGCTTCTCCCCACCATGCTTCTCCCCAAACTGCTTCTCCCCACCCCGCTTCTCCCCATACTGCTTCTCCCCACACTGCTTCTCCCCATCCTGCTTCTCCCCACCCTGCTTCTGCCCACCCTGCTTCTCCCCACACTGCTTCTCCCCATCCTGCTTCTCCCCACACTGCTTCTCCCGACCATGCTTCTAACCACTCTGCTTCTCCCCACAATGCTTCTCCCCACCCTGCTTCTCCCCACACTGCTTCTCCCCACACTGCTTCTCCCGACCATGCTTCTCCCCACACTGCTTCTCCCCACCCTGCTTCTCCCGACCATGCTTTTCCCAACACCCTGCTTCTCCACACTGTCTATCTTCTAAGGTACATTCGCAATTATTATTTTTATTATATATTAAAGGCAATGTTGCGACTCACTGACTGACTTATCAACATTCAGCCCAAGCCGATGATGCCAGTACCACAAAAAATTCATTTATTAAAATATGAATATTAAATGCGAAAGTAAATTTGTCTGTTTGTACATCATCTTTTTACGCTTAACCGCTGAATCGATTTAGATGAAATTTGGTATGGAAATAGTTTGAGACCCCCTAAATGATATAAGATAGTTTTCATCCCGTA
The DNA here is from genome assembly GCA_033884665.1 of Argynnis bischoffii washingtonia. Lineage (NCBI taxonomy): Eukaryota > Metazoa > Arthropoda > Insecta > Lepidoptera > Nymphalidae > Argynnis > Argynnis bischoffii. The sequence goes on along the minus strand of CM066624.1, from coordinate 6,908,880 downwards.
AAACATATCATATATAAGGGGGTGAAAAAGGTGGTGGAAGATTTGATGGGGAATCAATCATTTCTCAAGTAAGGGATATATATATATTTTTTATTTTTTACTACCGACTCACCCTCGCTTCACACGGGTTTGTCCCTGTAGAAAAGTAGGTAAGTATTATCTATACAGATAAATAATATACGGTACATATAAGAAAAACACCATTTTAAATTTTTTGTCTGTCTGTCTGTCTGTTTGTTCCGGCTAATCTCCGAAACGGCTGGACTTATTTTCATGGGACTTTCACTGGCAGATAGCTGATGTTATAAGGAGTAACTTAGGCTACTTTAATTTTAGAAAAAGAATTAGAGTTCCGCTTAAAAAAATGAAAACGTACCGAGGGATGAACCCGAGCGAAGCGAGGGTGAGTCGCTAGTATATAATAAAATTGTAACTTAGCCGAATCTATACATTAAATATTTTTGGAAAATCTTATTGAAATAGACATTATTATCGATACAGAGGCCGAATCTATAGTTTTTAGAATTTTTGTCTGCCTGTTACCGCATCACGAAAAAAGCACTGGAGGAGTTTTGATGAAATTTGGTATAATGATAGCTGGTTATCCGGGCCAATATATAGGATATAAAAAGTATCAGGAAAATATCTCGTCTCTGAAAAATCTAAACTAAACTTTAAAACGTAAGTAGGGACGAATCCGAGCGGAGCGAAGGTAAGTCCCTAGTAATTCATAAAATGCAAACAGCGCAATCTATGAATACAAACCTACTACCATCTATGAGTAAAAACCCATTATTTCAGTATATTTTATTAAAGGCATTACTATATATATAATCAACCCATAGGACGTCAATAGTAAAAAGCCCTAAAGCTATGGAGGGTAGCACCTTAAACTTAGCTAAGTTTACCCAAACAAGCAAACAAAAAGATGAGAACAAGTTGAGGAAGAGACATAGTAGTAGTATTATATGCAGTCGGAGACATATAAGTTTAATTTATTTCTCTAACTGCATAATATTATGTCTGATGTCTCTTCGTCAACTTGTTCTCATCTTTGTAGTTCGCTTTGCACGCAGTCGGGGTTTTTTATTTTTTAAATTATTTTTTATTTACATGTTACCACTTTTTAGGTTTGATTTATTAGACGTTTTTAGTTTTATTTAACAATTTCTTGTCCTAAATAAATTGTATATATTTTTGTCTCTTAAAAATCTGTATTATGAATTTCGATACCCACTCAATTGATCTTGAATCATTATTTTCTTTCAAAACATTTTTTTTTCAAGACACAAATTGGCGCCTAAGATCTGCATTTTTATTTTTAATCATATCTATATGACACTTACGTTATCGAGACAAATTAAGCCGTTTAGGGAACACAGGATCGGACTGTTTATCCGAGTTCTGACCCTATCTATGTTCCCTATGTGTATATGGTATGTGCAGGTCAAACACATAGCCCTCCTTTAGGCTTCACCGCAGTTGGGTAATTAAAAAGCTAGATCTACTGTACGTCATCAGGATAGCAATACCATCGCATTTATTAAAATATTTCTGCTAAACTTCAATTCGTTAAAATAATCACATAGGTTTACAAAAGGAGGATTTAGGATTACAAAAATGTTTTTTTGCAAGGCTGTGAAATCCTCTTTATCATTCGGAAAACTAACAACTTAAGTTTCAACAATTGGAACAGCTTCCATCAAGTATAGTTAGAAATCATAATTAAGCTTTTAAGTAAAATAAAAGAAAACATATTGAAATCAGCGATTTGTTTAGAATCTACGATGCTAATGACCAGTAGCGGATTTAGGCTCAGGCCCGTGAGGCCCGGGCTTAGGGCGGCAAATTTTAAGGGGCGCCAAAATTTTTAAGACGACTAAAATTAAAAATCAATTTGGTTTTCTGTAAACTGTAAGACTAAATTGTACAGTTTATTTTCTTGCGCTTTTACATTAATATTTTAATTACAAGTAATTTATTTTTTAATCCTTTATTTAATTGTTATATTAAAAAAAAATGTTTCATTTATACCTGAATTAGATTTATTGTTACGAAAGAAAAAGTGCGCCACATCGACTTGGGCCTAGGGCGCCATCAAACCTAAATTCGCTACTTCTGTTGACTGAAAGACAACTCACTAGTCATTGCTTCACCATTTTACTGTAGTAGGCATATATTTTTAAACAAATGTGACATAGCAGCTTCGTTTCGTGCTAACATTAATTTTGCACCAAAAAACCTTAGGATATGTTTTTAGAGACTAGATTATTTGCAACATAGTACTATAACCATATTATACACCTATGTAGTCTGCGCCCTGCGGTCAGACGAACTTCTTAGGAATGAACACATTATGTATCTATCATGTTATTTTATAGTTTCTAACCCCCAAAAAAATATCAGCTAAAATGGACATAGTGGTAGTTATGCAAATTGGATCCAGTCCATAAAAACCGTTTTTTGAGTTAGTCATAAATTATATCATACTACATACATATCAACTTAACGTATGCAAAAAATATCGAAGTCGCACTGCCTTTTTTCTTTTTAACTGACTTCCAAAAAAAGGAGGAGGTTCTCAATTCGACCGTATATTTTTTTTTTTATGTTTGTTCGGGGATTTTTTCGTCGTTTATGAACCGATTTTGATAATTCTTTTTTTGTTGGAAAGGAGATATCCCAAGAGTGGTACCATGATAAGGAAACCAGGATCTGATGATGGGATCCCAGAGAAATCGAGGGGAACTTTCGAAAATTGTAGCGGCGACTAGTGGGTTTGATAACATTTTCATTAGGTATTTTAAAGCACTACTATTTAATGAAGGTCTGGAGTCGATCTGATGATGGTTCCGAAAGATAGTCGAGGGAACTCCTCAACAATTTACAGCAATTACCTGGTGTTTGGGCTTGATTAATTTGTATTGATGATACGTTAACAGTAAAAATGGAAAAATAAGAACTTAAAAAAAAAAAAAAAACGACTTCCAGGCACTGAAAAGTAAAAAATAACTAAATGGGGGTTTTCATTTAGAATAGATACTTAATCAGATTTTTTCAAAGTCGGTGCCAGCCAATACAAAAGAAAGCACACCGACTTCGAAAAAATCTGATTAAGTATCTATTCTAAATGAAAACCCCCATTTAGTTATTTTTTACTTTTCAGTGCCTGGAAGTCGGTTTTTATTATTTTTTTATTAAACATACCGACCGTCTTGTTTACTTTTTTACTTTAATATAACAATTTTACTAAAACTACCATTTTCTCAAAAGTAAGCTTTTGTGGTTGGGTCTATTTTGCATAACTACATACAATTTTAATTAATTAAGAATATTAGCTGTCATTATTTCAATCTTAGCTCCAATTTGAGGCAAATTATATTAAACACAGCTCCATTGTGTTGGTGCAGACCTCGATACGAGATTCCACTATTCTATTTGAGCGAAGTTTAAGGTTTGAAAAAATTGGCATTCAATTATTATTATAAATTTTCACAAGTTTAGACATCTATGAATTTTTATGAAATTTGAACTACCATTATTATATTAAAATAAAATATTTTAAATCAATCAAAATGTAATAAAACAACATAATTGGGCAACCAAAGGTTTATTTTTTATATAATTTCCTTAGTCCTAATTGTATCCATAGGATTGCATGACAGCTGTGAAGGGAGCTGTTGTTTTCGCCACCTTCTCTCCAGCTTCCTTGGTGATTTTCTGAAAATAAACATTAAACATTATAATCATTTCGTCATAATTTACAGATTGTTTTAAAATATAGCAGTATAATATCAGTAAAGATTTCTTTTCATAAACATCAAATAATGTAGGTAAGATGATAATCATCATGTAAATTTACAAAATTTAAATATATGAGTCTTTTTAGTCTGAAACATCTAATGCGGCCGGGTAAAAGCAGCTGTTGATGCAGAAGCAGCTGATGAGTTTGTTTTGGTATTGAATTAATGTTTTTTTTTAAAGAAAAAAATCTTTAAAAAAATGTGATCATTATGTTTTAATTAAAAACTAAATAAAAAAACTATACTATATACTTCCTTTAAAAAACTATCTTTCATGCATATTTTCTACACAAAGTAGTTTGGATGTTTCACATCTACCAGGCGTCTCAGGACTTTAATTATTTTATTGAAATAAATATAGCATATAATATACGCTCCAATATGATGATGTTAATAATGATTATAATCGTTTCTATAGATTGTATGTAGCATGTCTATTATACTGACAGAATGTTAATTTAACCCCTTGCGGAACGTGTACACGCCAGCGTATCAGTTAACAATTGATTTCTTAGAAATTATCCAGGGGGGGTTAACAATTACTTAAGAAAATAATTACCTTAAGTTTCTTTTCATAAGCAACTTTGTGGATGGTCTTGAACTTTCTCTTGTCCTCGAGTTTACGGACAACCTCACGGTATTTCCATCCAACTTCATGTGAAAGACGACCCACATGACAGTACTAAAACATAAATAAATTGTTAAATATATATACAATATAGAAATTAACAATATACTAGTAAAAAGCTATCAGCATTTTTAATGTTTTCAACAGACAGTATTTCAGTCGCAAATTACCCTTAAGAAATAACATCATTTTAATTAAGTAATAATTTATTTTTTGCTTCAAGCAGAAGTCTCACAAATTTTCCTACTGCTTTAGAAGTTGAAATTCACAAAATCCTTTCATATACCTATTTACTAATAGGAATAAGCTATCAAACTTTAGAGCCCTATATCAATGAATTAGGATAAAAGATTATATATAAAATGCACAGAGAATGAAGAAATGAAATGTTTTATCAAATTAATTAATAAAAAAATCAAACCAGTTAAACTTTCTTATTTTGAATATTTATTTATTTAAAATATATTTCTATATATCCTAATTAAAAAAAAAAAGAGTTATTATAATCTTAATAATTGTGCCAGTCACTAAATAAGTGTAGCACATTCAAAAAAGGCATAAAATTGATATATTTGATTGATAAAAAATTAAACTACAGTTACAATACCTTGCGTCCAGGCTTAAGGCAGAACACACGGAGTGCTGCAGGTACAACCACACGACGGCGGTTGTCGTATGGTGGAGGGCAACCGTCATATGCACGGAGCCTTCTCAGAGCATCCTTTCCACGCTCAGTCTTGTGTGGGATCATACCTAAAACAGTATTATTTGAAGGTCCTTCTATTCCAATATACCATTTAAAGCTCATTATAAATAACTTCATATTAATATTAATATCATATTCACATCAAATAATGTAGGTAATAATTGTAAATAATCATCAGTTATTATAATGTGGTAGACAATTTTATATAAATATTGTATATAACACTATAATTACCTCTGACCGTTTTCCACAGAACTTTTGATGGAGCTCTGAAGTGAAATGGACCACGGGCTGGGTTCACATTGCAGCGTTTACGCAAAAATGACATGAACTTCAGCTTATTCCTGTAATTAATTGGAATTAAATTTATTTTAAGCAATATACGGTTATTAAAAAATATTTTGATAAATTATATATCAGACACTATCAAAATAGCAACATATTGTGTTTCAGTCGCAAATTACCCAAATAAACATCATTTTAACAAGCCTTATGTATGTATAAGTGATAACTCAGTTTCTCGCCAACTTACCTAAAGAAATTTCCTGAGATGTTCAGTTGTTCACATCTCACAACAACAACTTTGTTTCCTTCCAGAAGTACCTTTGCAATCACTGCAGCCAGACGGCCCAGAAGATGGCCACGGCCATCGATTACTATGGCCTAAAATCAATTAAAAATAATGAAAGTAGCGTACCACAACAGCATAACATCACTATACAATTCTAACCTCAACTTAAAACATTGAGAATATCATAATGTATTTCAACATAACGACAAGCTAAAAAGGATTATTAAGAGATATATTGAGATTCACCAATTAATATGTTAATACTTATAACACTTTTAACAAAAATATACCGCAACTTAACAGGCCAGCACGTGTACATCGTGAAACATGTTCAATAACCCATATTTAATTAAAAAAGAACACTTAAAACACAATAGAGCTACGTAATTAAATATTAAGGTACAAATGATGTCCTCTTTCGTTATTTACGATTAAATTTTCATATTTTAATTCTCACCTTATTACTAAAGCCCGTCATTTTCTCGACAACAAAACGGAAAAGGCTAACTTTTTAATTTAACATGGCTACCGGATATTCACATGAAATAGTGTAGCCAATAAAAAAAATCACAATATCGATACATTTTTCTCGAGAAAATTTTAGTTAAAATGGGGAAGATTTCTCGACAGGAGGGCGCCACACGTATGGCCTATTTACCTGGAAGTTAGACCAGCTGAAGGAAGTATTGAGAAGGACATCTTGCGATGGTCCTGACAGACTGATGGATCAACACACGGCCTAAACTGCTTGTCGTAGAAACATGAAATTTAGAGGACTATGGGTGTAAGTGGGTTAAATAGGGGATTAAATAGTGTATGAACTCTGTCATTCTTAATGTGAAATAAACAGCAAGTGGTGTTTAGCTTTAAGATAAGAAATATATTTATTTGATTTTTTATGAAATGAAAGGGGTAAAAGAGGGTAATCAAATTTATATCTGCAAAGAATTGTTTATGATCAGATTACTTGAAACTTGGTATTGATACGTGTCTTAACATTTTTCGAAAATCAATCCCATAAGGGGGTAAAATGGGGGAGGAAAGTTTGTATGAAACTTTGTAATTAATATGTAAAAAAGTACAAAAAATTAAAAAAAAATCACCTGTAGACGATTTAAGAGTTCATCACTTTCTTTAATTTAATTGTGGTTTCGCCAATTTTGGTCGTCTTATTGTTTTAACCCATAATTTCTTTAGTTTTTGTCTTTTAGGAATAAATGATATACTTTGTTTTTGCATTCTGGCACTGCACAATTTGTCATTTTAATTAAATTTTAAATAAAATGAAGAAATATCATCCACGCTATAGAGCTTTACAATATCCTAAGGATTATAGTAATTGTGACATCTAGCGGGAGAAAAAGGCAAAATTCTTCCCTATTTGTTATTATGTCGATTGAAGTTAAACGCTGCTAACAAGCCAGCCATGGATGAAATTTCAAGTCCGATTAATTGAATAATCACAGATAGATTTGTACGTCTGTGTAAATAATACTTTCTTAGATTATACCGTGACCATGATTGTTGTTTACAGCATTTACAAACAAATTCGAAGCAGCACTCGAAGAGGAGCGAATGAAATTCGATGTATGAACGGATCGGTTTGTGGGGCTCACCACTTAACCCCCAGGATATTTTTTTTTCTAATTTTTGAACAGATATTTTCATATATTGTTTGTTCGTCGTTTGTTCTTGAAGATAGAATAAACGTATTTTATTAAAGAACAAACATTTATGTATATTCAAAGACTACTAGTAACAAGAAAAATTATACATTTAGATTGATTGGGCTGTTTTGAGGTTACATTTTTAATCAATTATTTATAAATAAACTATTTACGAACAAACAATTATTTATGGAGAATAATCAAGAACAAACGATGTGTAAAAATAAAAATAAAAAAATTAGAAAAATATAATCACTTTGACGATAGAACAAACGCATTTTATAAAAGTACAAACATTAATGAATATTTAAAGACACCTAGTCACAAGAAAAATTATAAATTTCGATTGAGAAGTCTGTTTTGAGGGTACACTTTTGTTTATTTATTTATAACTAAACGATTTACGAACAAACAGTTATTTATGGTAAACAATCAAGAACAAACGATATGTGAAAATATAAGTTCAAAAATTAGAAAAAAAAATATTCTGGGGCCAAGTTTGGTGAGCCGGTTTGTGGCTAGCGATGCGCGACTATGAATGATTCCATTCGAATTATTTGACTATATAAATCATTCTACTCTTTCGAATGAATTACGAAGTTAGTAACTTACCTACTACTAAAACTAACTAAACTTGATACCTGCTCGAGTCTCGACTCGACAGTCGGTGTGACTGATATATTAGTGTCCCCTAACCTCTTAGGGGATCTATTGAGGGATTTGTGAGTAGCGACGGATCATTCGCATTCGCGCATCGCTATTAATTGTGGCCTTGATATAATATCTAATATCGATATTTTTTGTTGCGTTCAATATAACATAACTTAAGAGATTTAAAATAAAGTTTTATATTTTTTTTGATTATTTCCCAGAAATTTTCTTTATCGCAAATACTGGATTGATGATTTTTAGTAACATTTAATACAATTTTTTCCGATCTATAATTAATGTATAAAATATATTTTTTTTTTGTATTGACAATTGACACTTGAAATTGACATCAAAACGATAGAATAAGACTTTTGTGTGTATTCTTATTTCTTTCATCTTTGATCTTTGGATATAAATAAACATTGATGTAAGATTATTTCGCTTCCAATTTCTTTTAACCACGTCATTAATATCATAATTCTTACTAGAAGGTGCAAAGACATGATACAATTTATACATCAATTGTGAAAATGGAGATTCCATATAAAAAAATATTTATTTATGTTTTAACTTTTGCGGCTTACGCATATACTGGTATTGGTTCGAGTATGTTACGAAATTTAAAAGACGCCGTGTTATCCGCAGAAACAGTATTTGGAGATGTGTTTAGGAATGTCATAACTGTAGCTGAAAAATTTAAATCAATACATGAAGTATTTGATGCTGCTGTAGAGGAAGAATGTATATTTAGTTGTCCTGAAGGTGTTTTTTTTATATTTGAAAATAGATTAGTTACAATAGACATTTTGCTAATATTAATGTGATTTTTAGGGCAAAAACCAGTTCGCAATAAGAATCATATCCCAAAATCTGATGGCTGTGGTTCACTTGGGTTTGACATATCATCTGAATATTTACCATTGGAGCAAATGACAAAATGTTGTGATTCACATGATATCTGCTATGATACTTGTAATAGTGGAAAAGAAGTTTGTGACTTGGAATTTAAAAGATGCCTATATAACTACTGTGATACTTACAAGAGTGTTAATGTTGCTGGAGATGCTCTTACCAAAGGTGTGTTATAATACATATAATTTAAATATTTTATATTTATTTATGAACACTATGTAATATTTAATATCCCTTATTTTGATACAGGTTGCAAGGGTGCTGCTAAGTTACTGTTCACTGGTACTTTGACACTTGGTTGTAAATCATATTTAGATGCTCAGAAGAATGCTTGTTATTGTCCAGTCTCAAAAAATAAATATAGAAAATATACTACAGGAAATGATGAATTGTAATTTAAAAATATATAAATTATTAGCCATCATTTTCAAGCAAGTTTTTGATTAAGTTTGTTTAGGTATATAAATTTTTTTATTAAAAAACACAATCACTCTGTGATAGCTTATGGGTGATTATTGCAACTTATTTATTGTGTAATCAGTAACATTACTATTTATTTATTGAATAGGATATTTTTATACTAATAAAAAAAAGAGATTAGCACTTAATTAAGTACATGTGAGTATAATATAATGAAAAGGAACATGATTTTAAAAACTTGCCATCTTGTAAATTGTTTATTTAAAGTTATGATTTTTATGAAAAATACAGCATACTGTAAATACATAGAATAATTAAAATAAAATCCAATTTGATTATCACATTTTTTTTTATTTTAGCAATAAATGTTACTCCTCATAGTATGTTGCCTGCTCTGTAATATAAAATAATTTATTTGCTAGATAAGAGTATAGGCCTTTAGAAGTAAAGACATGCTTTTGACATGTAAAATCTAAAACACATTTCATTTCATGCATGATTAATTCATATGACTTAAGAATATTTGTTAGTAATACAAAAAAATACTACTAATGGACGCAGTCATAACACATTAATGCTTTATAGTTCTTTCATGTTGAGCATATAAAAATAAATGTAATATAAATAAATGCATGTAAATATCTTATAGTGATTAATTTTGTTTCTTTCTAATAATTTTATCATAGCTTTATAAAATGAGAATGTGAGCGAATATTTAACTTAAATATAAAGTGAAAGTGTTCCTATGTTAGCAGCTCTTTAATCTCATCCTTTTCAGCAGCATCAATATATGGTGTACCATCTGGTGTTTTTCCATTTTTGGATGCACCCTGCAAGTTTTGTTTTAAAGTTTATACTTACTAGATATTTCAGTCCAGCATTAAATACATTATCAAATATATAAATTATAACTCATATTATTTACTACACAGTACTATGTATATATTATTTTGTATAAATAAGTTATTACATACATGTTTAAGTAATGTTTTAACACAGTCAGTATGTCCTTCCCAAATTGCTGCAAGAATTACAGATATACCATGTTTGTCAATCATCTGTAACATAAAAACCAACATTATATTATATGCTGCACATTTTTTGCTTCTTTGTTATAAAGGAGTGATAAAATTATTATAATAGCAATAAATTGACTTCTAATATTTAAAGGGATATTCATGAGTCAAGAGACATTCTTCTGTAAAATGTATTTAAATTAATTGTTACTATTTATTATATATGGCAGTGATAGCCCAGTGGTAACGCGCTTGCTTGGGAAACCGAGTGAAGCGGGTTCGAATCCTGGGTCTCGCTCCTCTGATATTTTCATGTGCGAATCATTTCTAACATGATTACCACTTGCCTTACTGTGAAGGAAAACATTGTGAGGAAACCTGCATGTTTGAGAGAACTTAGCAAGTTTTCAAAAGACATGTTAAGTCCGACAGCATGGTGGACTATGGCCTAATTCCCCTCGTAATGAAGGGAGGCCCGTGCCCAGCTGTGGGACGTTAAAAAGGGCTGAATATATTCATTATATAGAAATTTCAAACAGCATTTATAGTTCAGAATGTTCGAAAAGTCATTACGTACATTAGGGTCAGCTCCTTTGTCCAGTAAATAATTCACCACCGCTGTTTGTCCATAGTCAGCTGCATAATGTAGAGGAACTCGGCCATCAATAAGTGCATTGACATCAATTTTCTGAGGATATTTTTTAAAAAAGAATTATTATTGTTATTTGAGAAAGTAACTTAGTTCTTTCATGATTGTATTAAAAAATATTATTAATAAAAACTAACTAATTTTTATGGGTAATTGATATAAAATTGTATCTTCCACTAATACTAGTGACGAATCAAAAATTGAATGGTATTTATTTCTAAAGTGTCTTACATTTTTTTCCACGATGTCCTTTACTTGGTCTATGTCGCCGTTTTTAATACCCCAAACTAATTCACTCATTATTATGTACTATCTTAGATATTTCTGTTTATTTCTTACAAATAAAGAGTTCAATGAATCTATCAAATTTTTTAATGCAAATTATAGCCACAGACGACGAATAAATAATTATGAATGGTATGTGGCAACAGATAAATCAAATCGATTGATTTTTCACTTTCTATTAAATTTTCACTTTTAATTTTTTTTAGGTTGAAACATTTATTTTACTCTTAAACGTAAGATGTTGCGAAATGTGTTATAACAATTTTTTTTTGATCCGATCTGATGTTTGAAATCTAACGTCTAATGGCACCCTTAGACTGTTTAAAGTTCCTACTGAAAGGCCTGAAGATAAATTCGGTTATCCATCGGATTTCATCAGTTACTAATTTTATCAAATCTAATGTGTACTTCACTTTAGACTCGGTCCTGTTTACAAAAGATGGCGCATCAAGGCATTTCTTTATAATCTTTGTTCTTTTTTATTATAGAGGATTTTATCACTACACCAATATGTCACCCTTAACATTGTTCACAAGAAACAAAGTAAGAAAAATAATTTACTTTTAAGCTTAATTACTAATTTAACTAATTTGTTTCTGTGTCTTAGATTTCTTAGAAAAAGGATTTGCTAAGACTCTGTTACAATAACCTACATTGTTTTGTCCTTGAGGCAATATCAAAGGTGATACATGTTAAATATTTTCTACTATAACACACATGGCACATTTGGGAGAACTAACTGATATGATCTGAGCGAATACGAAATGCGATAATTACATCTTGTCTACTTATCATTTCTAATTCAAACCACAGTGAACCCGTTTAGATTCAAGCTTCTGCTTAGGCTGAATAGTTTTATACTATATTTTTTTAGAAAGAGAATGCTTGTCAAGATACACTTATTGAGCATAATTTGTAGCAGTTTCTTCACACTTCCCCGTTATATATCCTCGTGAGGCCCAATGACCTCGGACTAGGATATAATATCGAACCTGATTACCACCCAGGTAAATTTGATAGTACGCCTCTTGACGGCCCAGTGGACTTACACGAGAACATAATAGTTTTTATTTAATATTTTTTAATTTGGCCGCGCGTAGCTATGTTTTTCTAATGCTCTCTGATTGGTAGACATATAAGTGACCATAATCATGTGACACTAAGCTGATCCAATCAGAAAACATTTGTCATTGGGCAATGGGCATCAAAATAACAAACATGGAGCACAGACGTGGTAAAGGTAAGTTTTTCTAATTATGCATGTAATCAAATGACTAATTAGTTTTAAAGTAAGTAAATGTGTAATTTAGGACACTAAATTGCATGTATGTCTTAATATTCTTGAAAAAATCCTTTGAAAAAGTTTTTTTTAATGCGATTCAGTGACAAACGAGCAGACAGACCACCTGATGGAAAGCAGTACCTGTCGCCCATAACATCTACGGTTCATGCACTTAGGTTTTAAGTAACAAAAATGCAGACCCACAGGTGCGTTGTCACTGTGAGGACTAAGATGACATGCCTCTTGCCTGTAATTGCGCTGGCTACCTTATCCTTCATACCGGAACACAACAATGCAATCATTGTTGCTTGGCGGCAGAAATAGATAAGGGGGTGGTACCCATCCAGTCGGCCTCCTCAGGCTTGACAGAGTCCTACCACCGGTCCACCTTTGAAAAAGTGCTCTTTTCATTCTTGGGGAATATGTACTAGTATGAGAACAGCGAGCGTATGTTCCGAAACATATCCATAATTTTATATTCTTATGGAAGAACATTGATCTTAAAGATATATATACTTTGTTTCTTTAGAATTGCAATCAGAAGAAAGAATGCAATTGAAAGCTTTTTGACAAATTCATACCTAGAAGACTATTTGCCATCAGAAGAAGATCTAGACAATTCCTCTGTGGGTTCGCTACAAAATATACCGTCCAGCTCAAGCCCCGATGATAATGAGAGTGAAGATAGTGATTAGTCTAAGGATAAATTTGTATGAGGTTCCTAATTTGATCTCAGATTAGTTTTAAAAGTTTTTGTTTACTTTATTTGACAAGAGTTATTTGTTTTGCTATGTATGAAAAAACTATATTTTCTTAAAGAGTTAAAAACATAAATTCTGTTATTAATTGATTGTTTCGAGTATTTTCATTTACTTTATTTACAGAGAGGTAGAGTTTTTGGTATTTTTCTCATAAAATGATAAAATATTATTTTGTAATGGTTGACCAAGTCCAGCAATATTGAGACTGAACTATATTACTATTAAGAGTATATGATTGATTTGTTTAGTAAAACTGTGCGAAATATTTACAATAAATACAATAATTTCTATTCAGTATTTTTATCCGTGTAATAGCCCAATGTGCTTACCAGAAGACATAAAGAATGTATCTCCTTTAAAAATAGCAGCCCGATGTTCTTCGACAAGGACATTTTTTTTTAGTTTCTGATAGCAAAAATATATTCTATTCTATGGTATAATGGCGTTAAAAATAATTGCGTGGAAAAATTCCCTGTATCATTGTTTTTATTACTTTTTTTATGTTTGGGCTGCAAGCACTAACTTATGTATTTGTAGAAGAACATTGGGTGTTTAATCTAACCTCCTTTTATTATCCTTGGGCGCTAGGGAGATATATTCTGTAAACCGAGGCACGACTTTCCTCAGGAATTGCTTTTTTAGCTAGACAGCAAATTTTTTCATTACCAGCTAGCCCAACATGTAATAGAATCCACCGTAGGATTACAGTTATATTTGAAATGTTGAGCTAATTCAAATTACTTAAAAAAGAGCGCACCCTGCTCTATAATTTGTTGTGCAATTTAAAAGATAGATAAGGGGTACCTTTAGAATCGATGTACACGACATGCTAACAATCAATATAATTGACAGCTTTATTGTATGAAATAAATAGTTTAAAAAAGAACTTAACCAGGTGCGTGCGTCTACATATTTGAAACTGATTAAGTTCAATGTATAATATGTGAAGAGGAGCGGATGAAATATGATGGACGGTTAAATTAATGTGTTCCGGCTATAAGATTGTCTGTACCACAGTAAGTCTGTCATGTGAGTATGTACTATGTAGGACTATTATTGTGTGAAGGTCTATAAATCTTTGGCTTGTATAATCTGTGTTGTGGGCACAGAACACTTTTACCATAGGTACCAACCCCGACCGAGCTCCATACAAGCGCATATTCATAAAACGAAGGCGAATAAGACGAAGCGGGGGCCGGGGGGGTCAAGATAGTCAAAGAAAGATTTTTCCCGACTTAACCATTTAAAATTAAAAATAGCTACATGGGATATGTTTATTAATATTTTATTATATTATAAAATATACATAAGTTAAATGCGTTTAAAATATTTTTTTTATAAAACATATGTCCTATTTATTGATGTATATAATCGTATTCTAAATGATTTTAACTATTATAGAATAATTTTATATTTTAAATATATTTCATAACAAACATAAAATATCTATTAGCATAAGATCTTATGCCATAAAAATTGATTTATATTTTAGAGCTGTCATAATATTTCCCTTAATTTAGGGACAGTTAAGGTATAAATGGCAAGTCAAAATATGCTGTCACCTTCACGCCTATTGTATTTCTTTTGAGTCGCCACGCATCTCTTTCTAAGGGTATGACGTCATATACAAATCTGGGAGAATTTAGTTCGTAGTGATGTGAAATCGGTATTAATTACGATTAAGTAGGGATGTATTTTATCGTAAAATTATCGGTATTTAACAATTGTTATCGGTTTTATAGGAAGGTTTTCATTTTTGATATTAATTATGATTCGAAATAAAATACAAAGATAAGTTTCAAAAAAATTTTATTTTACTATTTTAATGCTACCACTATATCGAAAAAAAAATTCCTCAGATCCGAGAAGAACAAGATACCCTTTTTTTAACATTTATAATACATTGTTTTTTATTACAATGAAAGTACATTTTTAAAGAATTTTATCAATTGAATACAAATTAGTACAACCATTTGGTATAGACAAAAAACTACCTCAAAAAACCTGATTGCAAAACAAATTTCTCATTTCTTAACAACTGTTAATGATAATATTTTATAATATTACAATGCAATAAAATTCGAAGTAACATAAAACAATAGGTTTTTTTAATAACATTATCATTATTAAGCGAGTAGTAGGTATGTTATTTATGTATTTGGTTTTAATTGTAGGTATGTATATATTAAAAGCTAGCTTTTGCGTTTGTTTGAAGTTTGTTAGCTCTAGAACCACCTTCATCTTTAGATTATAAAAAGCAAAAGATTTGAGATTAGTGCATTCAAACAAACAAACATTTTAGTCTTATACAAATTAAAAGAAAACAAATTGAGTAAAAAATGAATAATAAAAATTAATTTTAAGCATTACGTAAGCTGGTACTTTCATAGCCACAGCAATTTAAACTATCAAATAAATCATTAATGAATATAATCATCACAATTGTGAATAAGCTATTCTCATTTAATGTATTACAATAATTGTATTCTTTCTGAAAATTAAAAGCCTTCATCAGGCGACATAAAGATGCTGTAACACTTCGACTAAATACCTGCACAGCATACTTCACCTGTAAATATATTATTACAATAAATTAATGTATTATAACAAATGCAACAGTCAATTAAACTATAACTATAGTATAATTATAATTAGTAACTACTATAGATGAATAGTAATATAGTAATAGTTTATTATTATTAATGTCTAGGTTATAAGCCAATTAAGCTTTTAAACAACTTTTAACATTACAAATTAAATAGGCTATAGAGCTGAGGATTTTTTTTAATGGACTGAGCATTTAACATGGATGAGTGCATACAATCAATAAACAAACTCTTGAACTTTATATATTAGTATAGAATAGTATAATATTATATAAGGGCATATCAATAGCTTCAAGAATTTAAGAATTTTCTTTCTTAATTAAAAACAAATTTAAATTAAAGTTAAGAGAACATATTAGATCTAAAGTAATATATACCTTAATTTATTAAACTACAGTATAATTACCTTCAATTTCTTCATCTTATCAAAAGAGTTTGGATAATTATGCTTGTCAGTATATTTTGTTAGCCTTGCAGTACCTTTAATGTCATCTACATACTTTACACAACATATGAACATAATCCCATTGAGCACGCTGACTATCATATTCTTTTTCTGAAAATGATTACTGAATCATTTCATTAAATGAGGTACATCATACAATATATGGTAGATTTTGTTCCTATTAACTTCATTATGGATAACACTTAATGCATCATTGTCACTACGAAGTATATTTATTGCAGCTACATTGGCAGAACCCTGGTCAGATATAGTTACTCTAGGAATAAAACCTGTTTTGAAAATAGCTTTAAGAATCTCTTTATGTATACGTTTTAAAATTGATGTGAATCTTTATAAGGCATTCTATGGCATGAAAAACCTTCTTTTCTTCCCTGGCAATTACAATGCTTTCCCATGTTTACGCAACACTTATAGAAAAAACAAACTAACGAAAGAACCACTAATGAAGAAATTACAAAGTTTGTATCCAAGCGCAAATGAGCACTAATATATACTTATCTACAAATTGATTAAATGTAAATTAATATAAGAACGGCAAGCCCGGGGATAAGTATAATAATAACAACGGTTAAAACTTGAAAATTTCAAACATGGATGACAAATAAATAAAAATGTTGAACTGACGTCACAGTAGTGACGTATGTATGTTACGGCGATAGAAATATGTTGTTGTCCCACTCGTTGTCGCCAAATATAGAGATAGCATGTTAATAATCAAACAAATGAAAGGGATAGATAGATCCACCAAAGGCTTGTATGGAGCTAATTCATCTATTTTATTTGTCATCCATGATAGGTACCTACTTTTACTCAGGAATTGGTTCTGGGCTTTGATTTGACATATTATGAGTTGTCAATATTTGTAAGTTGTTGTCATGGATGACAAATGTTGTTGTCATGGTTGTCGTTACATTTGAAATTTTAACCATCATTATACTGGAAGTTTTTTGCACTTTTATTTATATATTAAATACTAATTGCTTTTTTATCAAATAAGTTACGTTTTCTACATCATGGATCAGACATCTTTTAATTTACATTTGGCTCAGTTTCCAAAAGAGTCTCATAAAAGTATAACATTTTTTGTGGTATGTTACTTCTTTATTTATAAAATTAGGTTCTTGGTATCTATTAGTACCTATCTAAATATACGAATTACTCTAATATTTTAACAGGACATATTAATGAACAATATTTATCCGTTATTACGGAGAATTAGTGATAAACTACACAGTATAAATGACGATATTTTGGATGAACACATTGTAAATATTCGCAATGTTTATACATTGTGCTCGGACCAAATAAGGAAATGTTTTATAACATTGTTGGAAGTAATTAAATTGGAGCATAAAGAAAATGTTAGCTTACAGGTAAAAAATTATTTAAAGCCAGTATGTAAATAATATTATTGCTTTTTTAGATATTAAAAATTTAAAGCAAATTGATACTTTGTATTTCAGGAAAGTCGCCAATGCACATTTGAAAGACTTTCTTGGTGCTATCAAAAGTTATTATCAGTTGAAGAACTGGTAATTTCAACTTTAGGTAATGAAATAGATTCATTAAATAACTCTATATTAGTATCACCTATGTATTTTGTTAATTGGATTGACCAAACATTTGATGTTTTAAGTAAATTATGTAATATTGTATATAGAAATAATATTAAAGAAAGCGATCAAGTTTTCAATCAATGGCGAATTGAAGTAAGTATTTTTTGTTCACTTGACTTTTAATTTTTTCTTATTTTTGTATTTTCCTATTTTAGTTCTAATTATTATGATACTAATTTAAGTAATACATGGTAAGCTGCAATTTGTCAAGAATAATAAAACCAATCTTTTAAAAACTATGTAATATCAAATATTAGTTTTTATCATGACTATTATAATATAAATGTTTTATATTTATTTTAATTCCTTTTTTATGTTGAGTGTTGATGTAACATCAGAAGTTACTTGTAGGATTTATAACATTAAATTTAATACAATTTTTAGCTAGTTGAATGTGTGCAAGCTCTACATACATCTATAGATGAACTGTTGTTATCAGCAATGACTTTGTGCAGGCATTGCTTGCATTCTGACCAACATATTGTTAAAGCCCGCTGCCAAGTGGTAAGTGAAAATTATTTTTTTTATAACAAAAAAAAAAAACTAAAGGGATTTAAACATGAAATGTGTATGAAAACAGATTTGTAGCATTCGTATATGGGCCAAAGCAACTCCAATTTGTTACTTTTGATTTGATTATACAGTGCAACCTTAATATAACGTACCTCAATATAACGACTCCCTCGATTTAACAAATTCTTCGTAATCCCCTTGAATTGTCCATAAGAGTCAATATAAAATATACCTTTACATTGCGAACATTCTTTGCGTACAACCTCTTTATAACGAATTTTCAACTATCAAGAAAAAGTATTCATACCTCTAATTAACGAATTTTGCCAACCCAAAACCTTTATATAAAGTTTCCACCAATAATATAACTCTTAATCTTATAATGTGATTCATGTCTCGACATGTTTCCACACGCTTTTGTTTGTACAGTAATCGTTGTTGTTTTGATGGAAAGTAATGTAAACACCTCTGCAGTATTGAAGTGAATAAAACTATTCTTTTACCTCTTTATAACGAATTTTAGACCAATCTAACCTCAACATAACAAACCTCAGTTCAACGAATTACTTGATATTACGAATATTTTCTTGTTCCCCTCCGATTTGTTATATCGAGGTTGCACTGTATCTTGATTTTATGTGGTAAATATTTTTTTTAGTTAAGCAATTATGGTTCATCAAATGTTAATACATATCAATATATCTTTGAGGCTTGAAAGTATGTACTTAGAATATTCTTTGACTGACCAAAGTCCTTTAGTGCCCTGCATTGATGAGAAAATTTTATAACTGCATCATTAGAAATAAGGCATTCAATTCATACAATTTTTATTTCAGGTTTTGAGGGAAACAAAAGCATTACTGAGTGATATAATAGATGGTGACCTAGACTCGGTTCCCGCAACAACTGAAACATTAAAGTTACCAATAATGCCATCAATTGTCAATCTCTTAATAGATGTTCTCAAAGATGTCTTATATGCCCTAGAAACAAACACAAATACTGCTTTGTTGGCATTAGTAGTTCATTGTTTTAGTAGGAATATGTCACCAGCACTTATGTTAAGAAAACATTTTGAAAATGCTAAAGGGATATGTGCATGCACTGGTGTTAAAGAAGATATTGAAAAGTGTATGTTTGTAAAGGAGTTCGATTCACACAATGAAAGGCTGTTGCAGATAGGATCTTTTGCCATGTCATGTTCTTCTGATCAGAAAAGTATGTATTCCTTATAATATATACATATGTAAATAATAAGTGACTGCCTCGGTGGTGTAGTGGCTAGCATGTACGGCTGCACATCTTGAGGTCCTGGGTTCGAATCCCGGGTCGGGCCAAGTTTAGTTATTGAGTCTTTCTGTATAATAAGCCTCAGTAACAGCCCGGAGTTGGGAAGTTGGCGGTGTTACACCCCCGTGCCTCGGAGAGCACGTAAAGCCGTCGGTACTGCGCCTTAACTCTCACCGGTCGTGTCGAGTAGTCGTCCCACCGGAGTATGAGAGTGACAGGAATAGAGAGTGCACTTGTGTCTGCGCGTACACTTGTGCACTATAATATCTCCTGCGCAGTTGGCTAGTCTCAATGAGATTGGCCGCCGTGGCCGGAATCGGTCAGGAGAACATCATCATCATCATGTAAATAATTGCCTCAGTAGTCTAGTGGCTAGCATGTATGGCTACAGTTCCAGAAGTCCTGGGTTTAAGTCTTGGGGTGAGCCATGTTTGGTTATTGAGACTTCCTGTCAACAAATCCTCAGTATCAGCTCCTAGTTGGGAAGTTGGCTGTATTTCACTCAAGTGCTGAGAAAGGGCAAGTGTGGCACTTTCTGAGCTCGTGTTGAACAGTCGTCCCACCGGAGTTTCAGAGTGACAGGAATAGAGAGTGCACTTGTGTCTGTGCCTAGACTTGTGCACTATAATATCTCCTGCACAGTTGGCTAGTTTGAGGCCGCCGTGGCCGAAATCAGTTAGAAAGACATTATCATCTAAGATGATTGCTTTGTTGGTGTAGTGGCTAATGGTGCGGTTGCTAATCAGGAGGTCCTGTGTTTGATTTCCAGTACAAGGCTTATTTTCCAATTTTATGTACAAATGTCACAAATACTATTAAATGATTGTTTATTTATCGCAGGAGTCTTGTCTTTACGTAGTGCTTTAGCCAGTTTGGAAGCATTAGATCCTCACTTGGTGCCTGCAGTCATGCTCTCACCGCAAAGTCATCATACTTCAATGTTAATAAACATATGGAATCAAGAAGTCAGTCAAATAAGAGATAACGTTTTCCTAATTGTGGATCCAGCGGCGTTTGCTGATGTAAGATTTTCGTTTAAAAAAAAACTAAGTTTTTAGATAATTTTATTTAAGATTTTACTAGTTCCTAAGAACTTATCCGAAGTTTACGAATTACGAGGCTTACGAGCTTAAATAAGAGCTCCTCAATTTGAATGTATGTTTCTTGTGTGCCTATTACATATTATATATTTGGGATTTTTCAATCGATTGAAGTGATACTTTTTTATAAATAGGTTTTACTTCAAGTCAGCATATATTTTTATTTAATTATCAAAACTAATATAGATTTAATCCATACAAGAAAAATACATTAAAATCCGTTGAAAATACAATTAAAATTAAATCCGTTATGTACATATATAACCCATTACCTATACTAATTGGAACTTTATACATTTAAAACTTTTGGTTCGCTTTTCCTAAATATTAAGTATATTACTTATTAAACTTGTATCAGTCATGGTCTAACATGATTATAAAATTCAGTTAATTGAGGAATTTAGCAAAACTTTAATATTCTGCTTTTACATTACAGAAAGCCCAACAAATGATGCATCAGAAGTTACTGGAAATAACAAAAGAGAATGTCTACGAGAGCGACAAAGTGTGTGCAGTAATTAATATGGGCACAATTGTGTATGATTTTTTCAGTGTTTATGAAGAATTTGAACCAGATGCATTGGCTTGTTGTGAACAAATAAAGCCATTACTAAAAGATTTAAATAAGGGTATGCTTTGTTTTTAAATTGTCTATATAGATAAATAAAAATTAAGTGTCTGTTTGTAATGTTAAAATAACAACTTTGTACTAAATGCATATTAAAGTATGGTAATCGGTACTAATAAGAAATAAACATTTTTTTTTGTCTGGGCTAATCTCCGAAACGGCTGGACCGATTTTGAGGGAACTTCTTCTTGAGGGAACTTTCACTGGCAGATAGCTGATGTTATAAGACTACTTTTATTTTAGAAAAAAATCGGGGTTCTGTGCAAAAACAGTAAAACCCATAAAAATTATGAACAAATCTAGGGACGCACCCGAGCAAAGCGAGGGTAAGTCGCTAGTTAATTAATATACTATTCCATCGCCTTCTTAATAGTTATTAATCAATCATAAACATATTGTTATTATTTGTGTAATTTTTTAGCTAAATGTATAGAATATAATAATATTTTATAAAAAACGGGGAATTTTTAATAAATTTTTAAAAGTATTTTGTAAAATCCTATTCTTAATACGATTTTAATGGACAAATCAACGTAAATAATGTTATTATCTCTTTCAGTTCAAGTAGAGTGTAAAATTGTCAGTAATCTCCTCTGTTCAAAAGACGACTATTTCTTCGACGTGAAAATGACAAAAGCACAAAACGCAAATGTAACTGTAGATCAAGTTATAAAGCGTC
This sequence comes from Argynnis bischoffii washingtonia, assembly GCA_033884665.1. NCBI lineage: Eukaryota > Metazoa > Arthropoda > Insecta > Lepidoptera > Nymphalidae > Argynnis > Argynnis bischoffii. The sequence continues at coordinate 6,886,631 of CM066624.1, read as the reverse complement.
TAAAATTATTATATACATTAGTTAAAAGAATTAATTGTATAATGAATCCCAAAAATGATGACGATTTCTATGAGGAGCCAATAGACAATAGAACCCAAACGTTTGATTTCAAAAATGGCGAAACCTATGTTAACTCACCCAAGAAATTAAATAATTTAACTCGTAGTGTCTTCGCTAGGACCAATATAAGGTCGTCTACTGGGAAATTCCCCTTGAGTGTTCTCACAAAGCATATGAGATTGAAACAAAACAAAGATCTAAGTTTTTCACTACAGCTGGATGAACTGTGTAATATATCAGAAATTAATATTAAACATCGAGAACGTTCCATTCTATATCATACGCCATTAAAAAAACATTCTCTAAGAAAAGCTGTACTTAGTAAGTGTACTGAAAGTTATGCAAATAGACAAACAAAGATAGATGAAGGTGTGGCTTCGGAGAAAGAGAGTCTAATAGATGATACTACGAGTCTGCAAATAACAGGTTGTTATTATTTTGTTTTGTTATTATTATTTTTTGTAACATTTTATACATAATTAAAGTAAAATTTTCAATTTTAGAAGTATAGGTAATTAGTATAGGCAAGTTTGGATGGGGAGTAAATTCATGAAAGTCGTCATCAACATCACGTGACGTTACGTAACGGTCACGTGACGTTAACGCTAACGCTCAGAGTGCCGATAGATGTCAAAACCAGATAAATGTAAACAGTTTTAATTTACAAATTTTAATTTAAGATCAAACAATTAATTTGAATATCAAAAATTAATAACTGTTTGTTTGTAGTTTTAAGTTTTCACTTCTGTCGGCAGTCCTCATGACTGCTTTTTTTATTAATTTAGAATTTAATAACACAACCTTTCAAGTTTAATATATACAATGATATTAGTTTTCGAGTATGACAGCTTTAGTTATAGTTTCTTTAGAAGAAATAGTTTTTTCCATCTATTTATGAAGCTGTTCTTAAAACTATATGTCGTTAGTCCATTTTTTGAGGATTGTTTTAGGAATCACTTGTCAACCACTTTCAATTTATCAAACTTCTTTCATCACTCGATACCTAATTATTGATTTGTCATATAACTCTATACATATAATAAAATTGTAACTAAGCCAAATCTGTACATTAAATATTTTTTTGGAAAATCTTATTGAAATAGACATTATTATCGATGCAGAGGCCGGATCTATAGTTTTAAGAATTTTTGTCTGTCTGTCTGTCTGTCTGTTACCGCATCACAGAAAAACCACTGGAGGGATTTTGATGAAATTTGGTACGATTATAGCTGGTTATCCGGGTCAACATATAGGATAGTTTTTACTGCGGGAAAATATCTCATCTCTGAGCTAAACGTTAAAACGTAACTAGGGACGAATCCGAGCGGAGCGAGGGTGAGTTGCTAGTTCTATTATATTTATTTTTTAGTTACGTCACACCATTTATTCTTCAGAAAGTTGAAACTACGCTTAAAGAATTATATTAAATATATATTTTTTCAGATGTTCTCAATCAGATCAATGACCTTACAAATAACATAACGAGATCGAAGCGACCTTTCAACTCTACCGTTAATATTGTAAGAAATAAAAATAACGAAGAATTAAAGAACAACGTTCTAAGATTGACCGTTAACGATTCTAAATTCAAAAATATAGGAAACATAAGCGACGATTCGAAATTCAAAAATATAGGGAACATAAGCGACGATTCGAAATTCAAAAAGATATGGAACATAAGCGTTAACGAGAGCGCCTGCACGAATGCGAGCCAGCCGTCAGATGTCAACACTTTGGAGAGGATAAATGACTTGGATTTGGTTGAGAGTAGATTAAGCGATTTGAAATCTCATATTGAGACCAGTCTATAAGTTACTAGCGAGTTATCTATTCACTCGGGCTCGTCCTTAGGGTACATAAATTTTAATGCTTCATCTATACATAGTATAAAACGAAGTCGCTTCCGCTGTTTGTACGCTTAGATCTTTCAAACTTTGCAACGGATTTTAATGGAGTTTTCATCAATAAATAGAGTTATTTAAGAGAAAGGTTTATATGTGTAATAAATGCATATTATATGCATACTAACCGTTAAAACGTACCTAGGGACGAACCCGAGCGAACCGAGGGTGAGTCGCTAGTTTTAAACAAATGTATTTATTTTAATAAAGCAACTCAATTGCCATATTTCTTCTCATTTCAATTAAAGTTATTTGGTTTTTGACAGTATTTTTATCGGAATAAGAAAATAATTTCTATTTGTGAAGGAATTTTCAAAATCCGTAGTTTCAGTGATTATGCCTCTACATATAAAACTTAAAACTTTTTCCGTTTGTAATATTAGTATAGATTTATAAATAAACTAGCGACTCACCCTCGCTTCGCTTCGGGTTCGTCCCTAGACAAAAACAAATCTATCCCACGGGAACTGTACATTTTTCCGGGATGATATATAGCCTATAGCCTTCCTCAGTTAACTGGCTATCTAATACAAAAAGAATGTTTCAAATCGGATTAGTAGTTTCTGAGATTAGCGCGTTCAACCAAACAAACAAACAAACAAACTCTTCAGCTTTATAATATTAGTATAGATTAAAAGAACCGATTTTAAAATCACTTTAAAAGTATTTATTCCATTTTTTAAGGATATACATATTTTTTAAATTATTTATATTGGCCAAGAAAATCAATTGAACATATGCGCATGGTATGTACATCTACAAATGGCGGTGCAAAATAATTACGTAATTATGAAAGTATCAATCCGTCCAATATTTTTTTTTTATATTATAACTATAAAACTAATATAAGATGTTTTAAAATGATTTTTAATTGTTAATGTAATTTTTTTAAATATACTTTATACCATTATTAGGGTTTTGGGAATAAATATTATACTACATTTTGTTTTTTTTTTTATTTTATTTGACACCTAATGAAAAATAATTGTGAATATTTTTTTAAAGCATTTCGAGTTATATATGTATCATATTCTAACTATTTATTTTTAACAAATCTATCCCACGGGAACCAAACATTTTTCCGGGATAAAAAGTAACCTATGTGCTATTCCAGACTATAAACTATTTCTGCCAAATTTCATTCAGATCCGTTTAGTCTTTCTGGCGTGATTGAGTTACAAACATCGAAACATACAAATATCCATTTAAACATTCACATTTATAATATTAGTAAGATTAGTAACATAGAGGGGTGTTTGATTTTATATTTGCTTGAAATTATAATAAACTAGCGAATTAGGAAAACTAGGAAAACAAAAACAAACCTTTCCCACGGAAACCGTACATTTTTTCGGAATAAAAAGTAGTTATGTGTTATTCAAGATTATAATCTATCTCTGTGCCAAATTTCATTTAGATCCGTTCAGCCATTCTGGCGTGAAAGAGTAACAAAAGTAACACAAACTTTCACATTTATAATATTAGTAAGATGAAAATTATTAGCTAATTAACACTATAACAAAACGAAATATCAGATCAATTCTGGTGTCTGTAATTTAAATACAATTTTAACAGTAAAAGTCCTTTTCACATTTAGGTATATATTTCTAACATAATTATAATAAAAAATAGGTAATAACAAGAACTTTATAATTAAGGGAGTATAAACAAAACACATGTTTGCTTAAGCTGGTGTTAAGTAGAAACCCTAAAATAACATTACGCGGCGAAAACTTTCTCGCTGGACTTGAGGTCAGAAACATAAAGTACATTGTACCTATAGGCCAGAATTTGATTTATTGGAAGAAATTGATTTTAATTTTTACTAGCTACTTATCCTCACTTCGCTCGGGTGCGTCCATAGGTACACTTTAAATAGATGTACTTTTTTAATAGCTAGCGTTAGCCATATAAATTTTAATTTATTTTTCGTAAAATTTTCCGATCTTTTAATAGTTATACCGATATTCGGGGTGGAGAAAAATCCAACAAATCAAAGGTTATAAAAATCGGCCCAGCATATTTTGAGTTTATAATAGGGAGTGTGCGCGAACTATAGAGGGCAGCACTTCTGTCGAAAGTAGAGCGCCCTGGGTATTAAGAAAACCATAGTTATGTAAACTGTGTCATGAATTATATATATATATATATATATATATATATATATATATATATATATATATATATATATATATATATATAGTGGTAGCCCAGAGGTAACGCGCTCGCTTGGGAAACCGACTGAAGGGGGTTTAAATCTCGGTTCTCGCACCTCTGATATTTTCATGTGCGAATCATTTCTAACATGATTACCACTTGCCTTACGGTGAAGGAAAACATCGTGAGGAAACCTGCATGTCTGAGAAAACCTAGCAAGTTTTCGAAAGACATGTGAAGTCCGCCAATCCGCACTTGGCCAGCGTGGTGGACTATGGCCTGATTCCCCTCGTATTAAGGGAGGCCCGTGCCCAGCAGTGGGACGTTAAAAAAGGGCTGAATACAAATATATATATATATATATATATATATATATATATATATATATATATATATATATATATACATATATACAATATGTTGGGACATTAACACACAGCACCATGTAGTTCCATGGTAAGCCACGAAGCCTGTGTTATGGATACCAGATAGTTGATACACTACACATATATAACTTTAAATACATGCATATTATAAATATAAACACCCATGACTAGAGTACAAACATTTGTACTCATCACACAAATGAATGCCAGCGGGACTCAAACCTGCGACCACTGGCGCAGAAAGTAGGGTAACTACAACCTGAGCCAAACGTGCCGTCAGTATTAGTTATTCCTAAATATTGAAAAAAATAATAAAGTGTGGTTTTTACCGATAAAAAATGATCGGGTTAGAGGTCAAAACAATGCTAAAAAATGCCAAAAATTATTTGAATCAGGTCATGTTTTAAATGTAATTGAAACAGAAGATGAAAATAAGCTATCAGTCATAACCATAAGTATCAGTGTTTTTAATGTTTACAGTGTGACAGTTATTGTAAGTATTAAAAATTATTTTTATAAATTAAGTGTGTGATATTGGAAATAGTAGAAATCTGGTATTATGTAAGCTTTTTGAAAAATATTTTAAACTGACAGAATAAAAAAAAAAGCTAAAGATGTTTAAAAAGTGCAAATAATATCTAATATATTTAAACGAGCAATTCTTCTCCTTTTCCTTATATCTTTATTTATTTATACCAGCGATCTCGGAAACGGCTCTAACAATTTCGTTGATATTTGGTATATGTGGGCTTTCGGTGGGTGAAAAATCGATCTAGATTAGTCTCATGTCTGGGAAAACGCGTGTTTTCGAGTTCTTATGCGGTTTTCTTTTGCATTATTCTACGCAGAATATGTACGATAATTTTTTACATTCGTATATAAGCATCAAGCGGTCAAGGCGCAAGTTAGACAACACATATGCTCGGGATCGAGTCCCAGTGGGAATCCAAAGTTTTTACGTTTGTTTTTTTTTTGTATTTATTCAAGTTTTTATTTTATTTTTTATCTAAAAAATACGATATAACAAAAAAGAATTCAGAGCGAAGCTCGGTCGCTCAGGTACTTATTTTATAATTTGTAATCACTTGAAATAAAAAATCTGATTTTTATTATTTTCAATATTAATTAAATTTTTGAAGAAGCTGTTAATATATTAAAAAATATTATTTTTAGCTCAATAATAATTAAATATCTTTTATTATTTATGAAAAAAAAAACAAACTTGTCTAGTACCTGCCAACTGTAGTATCGTAGTGATTATACACAACATAATAATTAAAATAAATAATAAAATCTAATTAGAAGACTTTTTTACTATGCTTATCCATTTTTGACGTTTGAAATTATCCACGCAGTGTTCAATGAACTTTCGGTGAAACTATAAAATTTCAGCTGCGTATTTTTTTATACGGCATATTTGAACAGCCACGAATACAGTAAGATACTTCTGATGAAGACATCACAAATACTTATTTTAATTAATAAAAAATAATTAATTCAAAACACCGATGATGAAAAACTAATACTGTTTAGTGTTTACCATCACTTCGCTTAGTGTATCTTGACTGACTTTGTTTTATATAGGTACATATATATAAATATTGAGTAAAACTTGATAACTTCAATATTTAAGAGGATTGTGAAGCTGTAAATTTTTATACAAAAAGCGTTTTTCCCTTATTAACATAGTCTATTTTTCATAATTTTTGGAAATGTAAATATAATAAAAACTAGGTCCGTACGTTTTTATTTTAAAGAAATATTGAGTATGATAGAAGTTATTAGCATCTAAATATCTGTAGGTATATAAACACGAAATCGTATATATTATATATATAAATTCTTTAAAAGAACAATCTCAGTTAATTTGGTATTAGCCACTAGGTGGCTAACTCGCACAAAAGGTTATGTTTAAATAAATTTACTATCTATGAAATCGGATGCAATCATCCACTCGGTTATATTCAGAGTAAATTAAGTTCGACAGATTTGAAATAATATTATTCTCGGTAGAAAATACAGGCTGATTTAATTTAGAACGATTGAGACTGATGCCAAGCATACCTAGATATTAAATTACTAGATTTTCGTTTACGAATTCTCGATTTCGTATTTAAATAGGGGATTCGTATAAAATTTTTAAGAGTTCATTCAAATATCAGTAGCGAGTTTGAGATTTGACATTCGAGGAGTAATTTATATTGCTATCTTGGAATGTTTTATTGAAAGGAACTGTCACGTTTCGTTTACACGGAGACAGTAAATATTTAATGGCGAGCGATTATCGCTCTTTCATATTAAATATTGTATATATACATTGCTCAGTTTTTTTATATTCTTCCAATATTCGTAGATTTCTTTGAAGTTAGACACTCTTTGTGTAAATTGACGTTTAGTGTGCCAGACTTGCGCTAGAGACCTGAAATGTTTTTCTACTACTCAAGTTGTATAAACTAACTGGCACTTGATAAGGTTTTCTATTTGGTATTTAATACTTTTTGAAATTATTTTACGTATGAAGTATGAACGCTTATCTTCTAAGCTGTCTTGAAAAATTTATGAGTGTTTTTATTCAACTCATTTATAGGTTTTATTTTTACTTTATTATCAATGTGGACAACTTACGCTTGACCAAGAATAGACCCGCCCTAAAAGTTTATTTTAGAGAATGAACGTTGAAACATTTGTATAACAGAAGAAAAGAAAAGGAAGAAATCCTATATTTTAAAACACCACAGTGCAAAAAATGAAGTTCAATGTAGAGTTAGAAAGTTCAAATTTCCATGAAATTTGTTCACATTATACAGAACTAAGTTATTGATATGTTTAAAACAGAGAAAATTTGAAACTGAAATATTTCAGATCATTTTTGCCACTGCTTTATTAAAAAGAAAGCACAATACTTGCTTCTGCTTATGGCCTCTTACACTGATATGATTTTGAATGTTTGATTAATTTGATTTAAATGTGATCTAATCCTTAATCTTAAATTCGAGTAACATTTTTATTGGTAAAAAATGTTGAATAATATTTTTTTAATCAGAGAAAATTTCAATATATTAATCTTCACAAATCTATTTACCCGTCAATAATAATAATTAAAATACCTTATGCGTACAAATACAGACGACTAATTTTTTATAGTTATTGGACTTTCGTATAACTTGACTAATAATTAGGTATATATCGATAAAGAAGAGTTATAAAATATAAGTTCAAAAATCTAAATCCGCTACCTGTTTCTATTGGGTTGTTTAGAATGTAATTAGGTAACTTGGATTGTGAATAGGTAAATGAATGAATAGGTAAATCAAGTGAAAAAAGCATAAATATTCATAAGCAATATGCATAAGCGTTATTATTATATTATATATTAATTTTTATTTAAATAAATATTCTCATGTAAAGGACGTAGTTAAAATTCGACTAAGTATGTAAATATTAAAATGGTAGAAAATTTATTATTAGATTTTTATGTATATACCATATATTTTTTTAATGATTTTAGTAAAATCTACTATGTATAAATCATGTTAAAGGAAACTCAATGCTCCCTTCGCGTCTAATCAGTAACGATATGTGAGCTGTCTAGAGATTGCATATCATGTTTTGCATTAATCTACGCAAGGATTTAAAACTTTATAATGTAATATAAGATTTTTCTGCGATTTTGGACGTAATATATAATTTTTAAAACTTCCGTTAAATATAAATGTACCTATTATTTATACGTTAAATACATATTTCAGAAGAACATAAGCATTTATTGATGGAGGATTTGGGTCTAAAAAGTATATATTTTTCTGCTCGGCCCTTACATTTCTACCAGGGAAAATATTATATTTCGATCGGTAATGACAACTTTGAGATTAAGCTTGAGCTTTTTTTTCAAATACCTAAAATAGAGATCGTGTTAAGAGGCAGTGGATTGAATAGTAAAATAGAAACTCCTATTTGATCGCAAGGCAAGCGCTAGTAAAAAAATACTAAAGTTATAAAGCCAATACATAATATGTACTTACAATACAATCTTTATTAACGCAATAAAACTCAAAACAATGATTTTTAGAATTTTTGTCTGTCTCTTTTTCTGTGCGTTTGTGCACGCTAATCTCAGAAACGGCTTAATTGATTTGGGTGCGGTTTTCACTAATGTATTGTGGTAAGAGCTTCACCTAACATTTAGTATTTGTTTTTTTCAATTGGTTCATGAATAAAAATACATATATATAACAAAGAAAACTTTTGAAGAAGCTTTACTAAAAATAGTCGACGTTATTCCGATACGAAGACATTATCAATTTCAGGCGAATACTTATAAATTGTACTGTATAAAGTTTCCTGTTGTATTCTCCCGTCTTTCAGATGTCTAGTACTCAGACACGAACGGTGGAGCGCTAATGGAAACTACACAAACAATAATGGAATGTCAAAGTTTTATTCATTAGTGCGGTGTTTTGTTACATAGTCTTGATTTACTCAGGTTTCTCTGTGTGGTTATAATATTACTTATTATAAGCAGAACCCGCGGCTACGCCTGCGTTCAATCTACAAAAAAAAATTCTGGCTTTATGTTATACAGCGACTTACTCTTACTTCTCTCGGGTTCGTCACTATGTATTTATATAATATTGTTCATACAAAAATACTAAAATCGCGATTAAGAAATGGGGGGTGGGGTTAGTAGGGTGAAAAATACTTTACGACTTATTCTCATACCTACCAAATATACGAAAAAAAACCATTAAAATCGGTCGAGCCGTTTCGAAGAGTGCGACCACAAACACCGTGACACGAGATATTGATATATTAGATAATATATCTACTTTTAATTAGCATATATAATGTTTGTATAAGGGGGTTTACACATTTATGTATAGAAAATAACGTTATTTCATGTTATCTTGTCTGGACATAAGATTATGTATTTTTTTTTTTTTTATATTTCTTTTTTGCGGCTATGGTGTCACTGCGACCATTTCTGGTCTATTGTGATCGCCACATTCTTCGTTAGAGTGAACCGTTGAACCCTGCAGAATTTAAAAATTGCAGGATTTTCTTAGGTTTGCACTCTTTTATTTCATCTAGGCCTATAAACTGTTTTCCTAGATGAATGCTACGTTTGTACATGAGCGGACCGCATTCCCATAGAAGATGAAGTGGCGTTTCATCTGCCTCCATGCATATTCTACAGGTTCGCGTTTCGCTCAATCCCATATTGAACATGTGCTTGTTCAAGCAGCAGTGTCCAGTGAAAGTCCTTACCAGTAATCGTAAGGTTTTTCTGTTTAGCGCTAGCAAAAGGTTGTTAAGCCTTTTGTCATAGGCTTTAATCAGTGTCTTGGAGTGAATCATTCCATTTGACTCATTCCATTCCTTTTTTGCAGTCTTGAGACATGCTATCATTAGGGTTCTTTGAGCTAAGCTCTTGGGTATTCCGCAGAAGGGCTCAGGACCCTGCTGCGAGCCAAGAGCTCCCTCTCTAGCAAGCTTATCGGCACATTCGTTGCCAACTATCCCTGCATGACCCGGTACCCATTTTAGTACTACTTTGTTTCTTTTTGCTAAGAAGTTTAATCGGTCCATGCACTGTTCTACTAGCTTCGATGAGACTATGTTTGAGTCTAGTGCTAGTAGTGCGGCTTGGCTGTCCGAATTTATATAAATAGTTTGATTTGTGTAGTGCTTACATAGATTGGCTTCTACACATTCTAGGATGGCATAGACTTCTGCTTGGAAGATGGAGGCGAATTGTCCGAGATGTACGCTTTTGCTGAACCTCGGTCGCTCTCCATGTATCCCGCAGCCAGTCTTTGCTCCTATTTTAGAACCGTCTGTGTACCAGACTAGAGATCCGTTTTTAGAGGATATTTGGCTATTGGTCCAGTCCTCCCTTGACGGAAATTCAATTATGTAATATTTATCAAATAAGTGCCGCGTTTGCATGGCATCAGATGTCATACCAAGTAGCGGCATCTCTTGCAGAGAGTCCTGTAAGGTCCTCATTTTCCGTGAGAGCCATTGAGTTCTGCCTTGGATTTTAGCTCTGTACATACTGGCTTGTGCCTCCTTCTGTATAAATAGGTGTAGAGGTGGCAAACCAAGTAGTGCATTTAGTGCTTGACCAGGGCACGTAGACATGGCTCCTGTTGTCATTAGACAGGCTGTTCTTTGTAGGCTATCTAATTTTTTAATTACTGTTGTCTGTTTAGTCTTATTAGACCAGGCTACCGATGCGTAGGTGATAATTGGCCTCACAATGGCAGTATATGTCCAAAGGGTGGTTTTGGGGCTTAAACCCCAGTTACTGCCCAGCATGCGGCCACTCGCTCCTAGTGCCATCTTAGCCTTACTTACAACTGTAGCTAGGTGAGGGTTCCACGTCAGTTTTTGGTCTAGTGTTAGTCCCAGATATTTGACTTGTGTGGAGAATGTGATCTGTTTGCCATTAAGCTTTGGCATGACAAGTTTGTCTAGCCGTCGCTTATTTGTAAAGGGCACAATAACCGTTTTGTCTGCGTTTACTGATAGGTCACTTCTGACACACCAGTCACTGACAGTATTTAGTCCCTTTTGTAGTATACTTGAGATTGAAGATTGGCAGAAACCCCTCACTGTGATTACCAAGTCATCTGCATAGCCTTGCGCATCAATATGGAGTTCTGCCAGTTTGTAAAGTAGCTCATCCACGGCCAGGGTCCACAGTAATGGGGATAAAACACCCCCTTGCGGACATCCTCTTGCTGTGGATATGTATATGGTTGTGTCGTGAAGGGCTAGTTTGGCTCCTCTACTAGTGAGCATAGATTTTACCCATCTTACCGTTGTTGGGTCGACATTTTTGTTTTTCAGCCCATTTATCAGCAGTGAAGTAGAAGAGTTATCAAAAGCACCTTCAATATCTAGAAATGCACAGAGTGCTATTTCTTTATCTTCTAACGCTTTTTCAACCTTATCTATAAGACTTGTAAGGGCAGTTTCAGTTGATTTCCCCTTACGATATGCGTGTTGGTTGAAATGAATAGGATTATTTATCAAGGCTACATCTCTTATATACCTGTCTAATACCTTCTCCATTGCTTTAAGCAAGAATGAAGAGAGGCTTATTGGTCTAAAAGACTTTGGCTGGCTATAGTCTTTTTTACCAGTTTTAGGTATAAATATAACCCTGACAATAGTCCATTTTTCTGGTACGTATCCCCAGGCGAAGCTCGCTCTGAAGATTTTGATCAGGTGGGGAAGGAGGATGTCCGCCCCTTGCTGAAGCAAGATTGGCGTTATCCCGTCTTCCCCTCTCGCCTTGTAAGGCTTAAAAGAGTCTACGGCCCAATGAACGAGGTTAGGTTTTATGACTTTGGCAGCCTTGCACCAGTCCTCACTACGAGGTCTATGGTGTTTTTCTTGCTGACTGCCAGTGTGCCCCAAGAGGCACTCAGGGAAGTGAGCCGTGGCCAGCAGCTCTAAGGTCTCCTTCTCTGTGGTTGTGAAGGAGCCATCTTCTTTCTTAAGTAGTCCAATTGGATTGGGCTTGGCTTTAGAGAGAATTTTGTGGAGTCTTGCTGCTTGTGGAAGGCTCTTGATTTCCTCACAGAGCTTCCTCCACGATTCTCTTTTTGCCCTCCTGATTTCTTTATTGTAGTCAGTTAGAGCTTTTCTATAGATCTCCCAGATGTGAGTCTTTTTAGCTCTGTTGAATAATTTCCTTGTTTTGTCTCTAAGCTTTTTCAACTTTGAGTTCCACCAAGGTGCTTTCCTAATTGAGGTCTTTGTTTTGAGAGGACAGCTTTCTTCAAAGGCTGAGATGATGCCTTTTGTGAGGCTTTCCACTGCAAGGTCAAGACTCTCAATATTTCTTATTGTTTTAGGAAGGGTGGCCAAGTACATCTTTAACCGGTCTTTGAATTCATTCCAGTTGGTTGCTCTTGGGTCCCTATAAGTTGTGGTATGGGCTTCTAGCGTGGCCTTAACTTCAAAAATTAGGTGTCGATGGTCCGACATTGCGTTCTCATTGCTGACATGCCAGTTCATTATGTGCCTGGCTATGTTATGTGTAGAGATCGTAATATCTAATACTTCCTCCCTAACCCGAGTAACGAAAGTTGGTTCGCAACCTGAGTTTATCGTTATTAGGTTATTGGCTATTAGAAAATCAAAAAGTAACTCACCTCTCTTGTTGATGTTGCTACTTCCCCACGATGGGTGATGCGCATTTGCATCACATCCTATCAGAAGCTCTGCGTTGTGTTGTGCGGCATACTCTACCACTCTCGCTAAGTCTTCCGTTGGATCGTCTCTCTCTCCAGGCAGGTAAGCAGAGCAAATTATTACTCTCGCACCATCTCACCCTTTGAGTTTGACGAAGGCTTCTGCTAAGTCGTCATTGCAAACTTCTGAAATTGGCAAGAAATCAACACATTTATTAAATAGGATGCAAGCTCTGGGTCTTTTACCAGTGTTGTTACTTAGGACATTACCGGAATTGTTGAGTCCCCGAACTTGAGTATTTGCTACCCAAGGTTCTTGGATTAGGGCAATGCTTGCCTTGCCCTCAGCAAAGCATTGCTCCATTACCGCAGTGGCTGCTGCGGCATGGTGAAGGTTAGCTTGCAGGACCCTCACCACCCCCCCCTGAGTAGCACCTAGGCGTTTCCCCCCTGCTTTGTCCGCACAAGCTTCGGACGCGGTCGTCCCCTGCTCGTACGCCAAGCATCGCCTTTTCCACCTCTGAGAGCTGTGCCTGCAAGGCCTCCCCTTTGCCTTTGTGAAGGTCCCTGTGGCCCTTTGGTGGCACCCGCTCTCGGGTTCGAAGTACCTGTGCCCTGGCCAGGAGGCACTTGAATTCCTCTTGACGTAGAGGGCTGTGGCTCTGTATTACTGTCACCGCTCCGAGATTGGGAGTTGGGCATTATCCCGGCTGCGATTTGTCGCGAGTCAAGATTTACCCTGTCTTGCCTCTCGGAGCCCCTGGATGAGGGTGCCTGTACCTGTTGAGTCCGTTCAGCAGGTTCTGAGCTCGAGTGGCCAACCATAGGGTCATTCTTGATTTTAAAAAGTAGCTTCTTAAATCCAAGAACAACCTCCATGTTCATAGCCCGGAGTGCAGCGACAGAAGGGTCGTCCAGGAAGAAAGACACAACATGTCCATTTTCCTCGGCCCTGCTGTGCGCAACCCTCCATAGCTCTGTGTTGAGCCCTCTGTTCTGTATCCCCAACAGCTGGGTGGCTTCGTCAAGCGACTCCGCCTCAGAGTTGGGGATGAATAAGGTCCCTATTGCAGGCTTCGGTAGTTCACTCTCGGGGATAATTGAGAGCGCCGCCTCTTCCCAGGGTTTTAAGGTGGGGACCTTTTCGGACAGCCATTGGAGACTGGCCTGATCCTCACATGTGATCACAATGTATCCCGGCCTGTGGGTAAAGCCGGAAAATCTCGGACCTTCGCCCTTGTCTGCGATTTTAAGCATCGCAAGCGTTAGGGATCGGTGCACCAGCTTCATTTGTTCTGCACTTATGGGAGTTTGATTTTTAATCCCCGCGCGGGATTGCTCCACAATTTTGCTGAAGCTGGGTTGTGCCACCGTTCCTTCCGCCCGGGGAGCCTTTTTGGTTTGCATTCCCGGCGATTCTTCCTCCGATCTAGGCCTTTTCTTGGCCTTCAGGTCAGGAGGAATGATGGTGTTCGGAATGTCCTTCCAAGGCCTAACGGCTAGGGCGCGGGCCTCATCGACCTTTACATTAGCCGCCAGGAGCCTCCGGAGTCTCTTCCGAGCAGCACCGTTTAATCTGATCCGACGGTTCGAGGACTCTCCCGTCTCAAGGTTAGAGTCACTGGTGCCTCCTTCCCTGGTCGGATTGTTCCCTTCAGCCTTCGGGTTAGATTCCTTTGATGGAGAGGCTAATAAAACCTCTTCCATCAGAGTTATGGTTTCTCCTAAAAGAGGAGAAAGAGGATCTCCTGTTGGAGATATAGGTTTGGGTGTTTGTTTTTCTTTGTTATTATTTTCTTCCATATACGTCCCACGAGAAGCTAGGGAAATATAAATACCCACCGACAGAGCCCCGCATGTCGATGGGAGGACAAAGATACTACCCGATTCGTCCAGGTGTCGGGTAGCCACCGTTCGCAACTGGGCTCCCCCCCAGCCACGCATCCCTCGGCACGGTTCGAATAACACCTTGGATTGGGTTTATTTATAGTAAATAAATAAATATATAATTGAATAACATAAGACAGGTAAATATGTATTGATAGACATACATATAAACACACACTTATATTCACATATCTACATATACTTATATATACGCACATATACATAAATACACATATGTACACATACACACACATACATATATACAATGTATGTACAAAAATATATATGTAAAGCCACAAATAAGAATACAGTATAGTCGCGTAATATGCTATTTGAAACAAACTACTTATGCAATACATATATTTAATAAAGCAAAGCGCTCGGTGGTTTTGGTTTTATCTATTTCCTAGTGAAATAGACCAAGTAACAGGGCTGGCAACCTCGTGAAGGATAGTCCACCGAACTTGCCTTGGGGATCTTTGCAACTTAACGCGTCACTCTCCCCCAAGACCACCGCCCCCCTACCGTCTCTGAAGGAGACAGTAGGGTAGGCCTGCGCCTATACTACCATGCAAAGCATGCCGTGTGGGAACCGTGAAAGCATAGATACAGGCCCGCCCCTAAGATTATGTTACTCTAGTGTGTAGGTAGGTAGGTATATAGTTTTAAAAGTTCCTATAAAACCTGTCCAAAATCAAAAGATGCGCATAGATTCCAATTATACCTTAAAATATATTGCTTTTTCACTTCATCATACATTATTGGTTTAAATGTACATTTACAAGAGTATCTTTACTAATATTATATATGTGAAAGTTTAGATGTTTGAATGTTTGTTACTCAATCATGCATCTGGATGAAATTTGGCACAGAGATAGATTTTACTCTTGAATAGCACATAGGTTACTTTTTATCCCGGAAACATCATATCATCGAACCAAGCCTGCTGAAGAAATCATTAAAAAAAAACATTTTTTATGTGTTATCTCACCGCTACATTCTACCATATTTAATATTTTATACCATTTTTTAACACACCTATAGTATACTGCAGGTGTTTATGTGAGATTCACCGGCCAGAAAAGCAAGACATATAATAGAAGCAAGACATATATAGACACAAAATAGAACTATACGAAACCTCCTCCGTCTTAATGGGGCGCCGCAGGATCGCTTAAGACCTCAATCACGACACCTTAATGGCTGTCTGCCGAGATAGATCACAACAACCATGGGGTTGCTCCCACGGTCCACTCTGGTATCAGAGAAGTACCAGAAGCAAACCGCATGATGCACCGCCCACCGAAGTGGGCTGTGTCTTCTGACTTTATACTCGACTGGATTGCCGGTCGATAATGAGCTTCCCCAGCACGTCAAGGTGATACACATTAGGGGAATATTTTACATCATTCCATTAAGGGGTTAGAAACGGTAAATAATTAAATATTCCATTCCCACTCTACTTGATGATGACATTAGTAAAGTTATAAATGAAGTTAGATGGTACGTTTAAAGAATCATAGTCAAAAATTGAATAAAAACTAGCTTTGTCGTTATGCGTATAAAGTAATAAAAAAACTTTCCATTTATTTCAATGTATATCCAATAGGTAAATGAGAAAAGAAACATTTAAATCAGTGTACAATTGGCTAAAATATCGCGTAATATGTACAAAAATAAAATACTAAACAATAGTGAATATCCTTAATTTTTAATTTCCTTGCAAAAATTATCAATAATATGAATAAAAAAAAATTGAAAAAAATAAATATTCTTCTTTTTAAAAACATTATTATTTTAATGGGTGTACTTGGCTTACGCGCTTTACGATTTTACTTACTACATTTGTCTTTATAGATATAAAAGTTATGTTCTCCAGCTGTTTTAATAAAAGAGAAGAGAGAAAAAAGAGTAGATAATTATCTGTGTTTATTGAAACCTAAAATTGAAATGTCGATTCTCAAATTACTTTAGTAAGATAACTTTTTAAACTACTTTAGTAAGAAACTGGGGTCTGAGATATGTATATGAACTTTTTAGATTTTTTGTGTTTAACCCGAAGTACGTACCTACTATTTTTTTAATGGTATTAATATTGATGATCTAAAACCATCTATAAAAACTTTAGTCATTTAAATTCAAGTACCTGAGCGACCGAGCTTCGCTTGGAGTTCTTTTTTGTTATATCGTATTTTTTAGATAAAAAAAAACTAAAAACTTGAATAAATACAAAAAAAAACAAAAGTAAAAACTTTGTATTCCGACCGGGACTCGATCCCGGGCATATGTGTTGTCTAATGTCACGATGCTTACATCCGAGTGTAAGAAATTATCAACCATATTCTGCGTAGAATAATGCAAAAAAAAACCGCATGAAAACTCAAAAACACGCGTTTTCCCAGCTATGAGACTAATCTAGATCAATTTCTCGTCCCCGAAAGCCCCCATATACCAAATTTCTGCGAAATCGTTAGAGCCGTATCCGAGATCGCTGGTATAAATAAATAAAGAAATAAAGATATAAATACATATACAAGAATTGCTCGTTTAAATATATAAGATAAACTGCTTTTGCAAATAGTTCAAGTAGATATAGAATGTAAATAAATACGTTAGTTTCTAGAGGCTCATTTACATGTATGTGTCTAGTGATCCAATTTATTTAGCAATGTCAACCTCCAATAAGTCCTTCGAACATTTATTTATAAATATAATTGCAATCCCACCTGCACTCAATTTAAATATGTCGGTACACTAAGAGCCCATCAATTTGAGTGCATATTGTGTAGTAAGTACCTGCGAGTCTCCACCTACATACACTGGTTTCAAGTAAAAGTTTAACATCTTTATTCAATGATCAATAAGGTACATATTTCTATAAAATATTTTTATAAAATTTTTGCCTACCGTACACGCATGCGCTTTATGTTATGGACCTCAGTATAAAAGCTCTGTCCTGTTGCCTCCAGCATCATTCCCGCCAAGATCATAAAGTTAAAAACACTAAAAAACTTGAACAGATAAAAAGTTTTTGAGTAGTGTCAAAGTGGAAAAACAGTAAAGTAAGTATAAAAATTTTTTAATTTTTTCTTAAGATGGACATATAATGTTGTAGCGTGTCGTAGACGCGTAGCTACCAACCTTTGAGTCGGTTTTACATCTAAAGTTACAGTAAAACTTTAGTGTTTACGAATATTAATTGCGAAATTATATTCGTAAAGTTAGCTCCCATTATTTTTTTGTTAATTACACATTAAATGTATGTATAATATTTATTTCATAGTTCTCCAATAAAAATCTATAAAGTTATTTTAACTATTTATTAAATTCTTTTGAAACAGTTTGCAAAAAGCGTCCGCGGCTACTTTTTATATTTTTAATGATCTTAATAATAAATATAAGGAAAAAAAAACGTTTTCAGATAGAAAAAAATGTTTGATGATTAATTTAAATTAAAACGAACAATAAATAGTTGATTTAAAAAATCACTGATTAAAATATGCGCTACATTGATAAGTTTACTTTTACTTACAAACTTATTTAACTTTACAAAACATTTAAATTTTATTATTCCT
Source organism: Argynnis bischoffii washingtonia (assembly GCA_033884665.1). NCBI lineage: Eukaryota > Metazoa > Arthropoda > Insecta > Lepidoptera > Nymphalidae > Argynnis > Argynnis bischoffii. Next base: position 6,868,461 of record CM066624.1, on the reverse strand, counting down.
TCGAGCTTTTCTATTGGAATAATTTTATATATTTTTCATTACTAATTATCATCAAAAAGGGAACAAGAAACTATATTTGTAGTACGTTAAATATGTACTTAAATATCTATGATATATTGGTTAAATTTATAAGCCTCATTTTCGTTGCGCTTTATTACATTGTTCTAATTGAAAAATGTACAAGTTACAACAGTATTTTAAGTTTACCCAATTTTCTTTAAGATGGTACAATTAATTCACTTTATTTACATTATACTAATACTGGTACGTTTTATCAAGTTTTGGTTGATAAATATTCAGTACCAAGTTTCAAAGATTGTAAATGTTTTGAAATGAAATAAATAACATATGTGTTAAAATTTTGACAAAATAACGGGCGTATATTAATTATTAAATCATTTTATACTGTATTAGTGATTCACCCTAGCTCTGCGCGGGTTCGTCGCTACTTACGTTTTAACGTTTAGTATAGATTTCTCAGATGAGATATTTTCCCGCAGTAAAAAGTATCCTATATGTTGACCTGGCTAACCAGTTATCATAATTCCAAATTTCTTCAAAATCCTACAAGTGGTTTTTCCATGATGCTGTCACGGACAGACAGACAGACAAGAATTCTAAAAACTATAGATTCGGCATCTGTATAGATAATAATGTCTATTTCAATAAGATTTTCCAAAAAATATTTAATGTACAGATTCGGCTTAGAATTTTATTATATTTATAGACATAAAAGTATCGTCAAAATATTTGTTTATACGTATAGGTAGATGAAGTTATATAATAAAAATACTAAAATATAGGTACTGTAAAATCGTACTAAATTTATGATTATTATTTCTACGTATTCAAATAAGAGCACGTATGTACAAACATGTTAATTTTGGTATTAAAAACTTTTCAGTTTGGATATTGTTATATATATCGTAATATTTTATAAATTAAAAAGAGGCATGCATCCATTTGAAAGGATGTATGTATTGAAACTTACTATTAGAGTACATGCAAATTAACTAACGCCTAAATCTTATTATTTACATACTATGTGTATAATACTTTCATATATATTGATTAACCAGTCTGAATATCCATAAGTCTATTAAATCGAGTGATGGGAAATTTGCGGAAAATGGTACAAAGAAACCACTGTATAATGGCGAAAGTTTTAATTTATTTTTTTTTATATTTTTTTATCAAAAATGGGTCAGAATTTTTCAGATTCTATGAATACTAAAAATAACCTCGTAAATAGTAACAGATAATTTCACATTGATAGTCAACAGCTAATATCGGCGTTAACCACAATGTGTTATACGTAATGTGTGCAAACTTTCATTAAACGTTTATAATGAAATTTGCGGTCTAATAAATCTATGTATATTCATTTAATATGAGTTATAATTTGGTTATAGATAATTCAAATTTAAAAACAGTATAATATAATATTTTTATGGCAGTGGTAGCTCAGTGGTAAGTGGTAACAGGCTCGCTTGGGAAATCGAATGTAGGAGGTTCAAATCTAAACAAACTACAAAAAACACTTATGAAGTTAAAAAAAAAGTATTTGTGTACTGTTAAACAGAAAAAGAGTTAGATTTTGTTGGTTAAATTTAATGAGAAAAGTCTCATTTTTCTCCTCATTTTCATCAAGCTCGTTACGCTATTCATTTCATAATATAAATTTTCTTCATTTCCCCGTAAAGATCTCAGCTTCCACATCTTATTGTTTTATACTGAACTGTTTTCTACATTTCGCTGAAATTTAATATACTGTATAACAATGCTTGCAATATTTCAAATGTTCCGTAGTCATCGTATTTTTCGCAAAAATATTACATTTATTTGTTATATATTATACGAAATGTCAAAAATCTAAACTATCTTGTTATACGAAATATTTTTTAAATCCATATATGAATAATCTTTTTAGAAATAAAAATAAATAATACAACATAACGTAATAATTATAAAACTACGTCATAAATGAACAGTAATTCGGTTGAAGGAGAAACCTTGAACGTAATAAAATTTCTATTAAAGCTAGAATGTCAGACTCAGGTAGCAAGCGGAAAATATCTACACACATATTGTTCAATGTTCATGATGCATATTCGCATTATCGTAGCGATGCAGGTGTGCGCGTCGGTGCACGTTCCTTGTAATCGAATCTGTCAATTACTGTCTTCCAGTCACGGCTTGATAAATGAAAATAACTTTGTTTCTTGTGATTTGAAGAACAATGTTCTACTGATTTCTAACTATCTATAATTTTTAAATTAAGTTAGAAAGTTAAATAATCTATGTATATTCAATGCAATCTTCAATAGTTGTATCAATTGAGTTAGTAATATTTAATTGGTTTTAGTAAGAATTTATTACTTAATTATGTCTTTGAGATTGATTATTTGAAGATTTTTTTTTTTTAGATGAAGAATTACGCGCGAGTAAGCCTCAGAAGGCAAAGTAATTGCTTTCTCATAAGCGTAACAACACTAGTTTTGGCATACTCTTTTTATATTGAAGCGGTGAGTTTCAATTTTACATATTTTTCATTATCTAATAATTATATGTATATTTCTATAATTGTACTTTTCTATAAAAGGTCCTAGGATTACCCCTTGATAACTCGGAAAATAATTGGCCTACGTTTCCACGACGAAATATAGCAGCTTTAGCCAGAGATGGTTATTTAAGAGGTTCAACTCTGGGATTCAAGAGGAGTATCTCAACACTAGCTAAAAATGGGCAGCTTCCTACATTCAGATCTCCATACGATGAGACCGATAAACAGGAACAAGATGATGATGGATCTCATGATAAAAGAAACTTAGCTTCGATTGCAAGACTTCGCAGTTTCTCGGCTATAAAAAGAAATGTACAGGCTTTAGCGCGAGATGGCTACCGCTTTGGTAGAGGACAATATAACCCACCTAATGACAAACGTAATATTGCAGCTTTAGCACGCAATGGATTGATTCATAAAAAAGACGAAGTAATCGGTGATGAATATTACTATCCATTTTATCAAAATTCGGTACCACCACTGTCAGAAATGGACGGTCCTCTTGATTTTAATGAAATATACGATTATCAGCAATCTGTAAACCCAGATATGCTTCCACCTTTGTCACAGGTTTTTAAACGAAGTGATGGCACATTTCCTCTAGCTTATGAACATCATAACATGGATTTCAATGGGCTGAATGATAACTGGTATCTTAAACGGGGGTCTGTGGGATTGCCAGCTCATGGACTTTATAGACCGATTTATATTGATACAAGTGGTAATAGAAACAGAAGATCTATTTATTCTATTCCTGATGAGATCGAAAGTAATGATATAACTCCTGAAGATTATGAAAACCAGAATCAAGATAAGCGATCTGTAGGTGAGTTGTAGGTTTTATAATATCGTTTTTAAGAAAATATGTTTCACTTATTCTATTTTTTGAACTAACATCTTTTGCAGATGATGATGATGATGATGTAGCGCGTCAAAGTTTTGAGAAACGCCATATTGGTTCATTGGCGCGGTTAGGCTTATTACCGTCGTTTAGATTTTCTGGTGGCCGTTATAGTAGGTCTGGAAGGGCCAGATTATTATTACCTAGTCAGGAACTATACAGGTGTTTAAATATTCGAATACACTTGTTATATGTGCTATTGACGTTGAGTAGATAGATTAGGGTATGAGGTGTGCTTCGCTTTTGTTAAACACAAGATTTCGGTATCCGGATAAAATTAGACGCGTTTTACAAAGTAAATTAAAACACATACATCTGGGATAGTATGCCCTAAGCTGATGTCGATCTAAGATTTTTATTTCCATTTATTATTTTTTAAATATTACTTTGTAAAATTATTTTGATGTATCTGCTGATATAGGACAGTGTGAAAATGAAATAATTAGTGGTATAGACGCATGTTAAATGTTTAGAAATGCATAATAATTAGTATTGAAATTCAGGCTTTCAGTGTTCTAATATTAAATAATTGTACTCAATCTGGTTAACATTTGATACAAAAGCATGTATGGATAAAATTATGGTTGTCAAAAAATAGACTTTAATTGTTATAGAAAAATTTATGTTATAAAACAATAATTCTCTTTTTAAAGGCTGCACTGTTATAGGAGTTATGATGTGTGTTAAATGTTTAGTTGGTATTGGTTTAAATGTCATATTTTGTGGTATAGTTTGTGTTTAAAATAATAAATATATAAATCAGTTAATGTTTTCAGGAAGCATTCCCCTGTCGAGAATTTCGGGATTAGGTAAGTGATTGAAGCTTTTCATTAAATATTTAATTTTATTTTATACTAATTTAGATATTATAATAGTTATTAATAACAATAATAAAAAATGGGCGTAAATCTGTATATTAAATAATTCTGGAAAACAAATTTCTAAAAAAGGTAAGAGACGTAACGGAATATTTTTAACAATTTTTATTACAAATATATCTATATCTGTTTTACTGTGAATCACAACAGCAAGAGTTGATTTAATGAACTTCTTTTATTAATCAAACAGCAAGTTTCATTTCAATTGGTCGATTCTAAACATTCTTCCCTCTGTACCTTTCTGAACGTCCCTCGTACTGTACGTACGTGTACATAAGAATACTAGCGACTCATCCTCGCTGCGCTCAGGTTCGTCCTTAGGTACATTATAACGGTTAGTATGGATATCCCCCGAGGACCGTACATTTTTCTGGCATAAAAAGTAAACTATGTTCTACTCCAGACTATATTCTGTCTCTGTGCCAAATTTTATCCAGATCCGTCTTTCTGACGTGATTGAGTAACGAACATCCATCCATACTTTCGCATTTATATAGTAGTACGATATAATAATATTTATTATGGGTTAATAAAGTATTTCATGGTTTTGATTTGCGCATAAAAAATACGCAGACTAAACCAGTGCGTGAATAATACATTTTGTATAAACATCCTTAGATTAAAATAAATAAGTTATTGTAATAAAGATGTATTATATTTTCTTAGGGAATATCTCTCTGATTCCGAAATTGGCGCATCCGATCCAGACGACACCGACCTACCGTCGCCGCCAATACTTGCTCACTCGCACCCGACCGGCCGGTACCTCCACCGCTCACTAAACAATGAACTACCGAGCACTCCTCTAAAGAATACCCCCCTTCCTCAATCTCCACTATCTCCTAACTACGCCGAATTTACCAAAAACCGCTGGCAGAAAAACCCCAAGTTTTATTATTTTAGATCCTTAAAAGTCCCATATCATTCATCTGGAAAAAGGTACTTGCTGCTTCCTACTGTTGACAATATTCTCATGAGGAAGGCGTACCGTAACAGCAGTCTACCGAGTCGTCGTAAGAATCAGTAGCTATGCGGTTGTAAGCTGGGTGGCGCTGCAGGAGAGCTTATAAAATAATAATTATAAGCCTCAGTTCAGAAATTGGTTTCATGAAGTTAAAATGATATAGATTTATTTAGATTTTAATATAAATTTCAAAATTAAACTTTAACATTAATTTTAAAACAGTATACAGAACACGTGACGTATATAAACATAGATCGTGACGAATACTTGTATGGCCAATACAAATATTTGCCACGAGCGGGATTTGAACCCGCAACATCCTGCTTGGAGACCGATACTACTACCATTACAATGGCGTTGACATAAATAAATGTACATATATGTAGATACATTTGATCTCGATCTTTTTCGTACGTTTCACAGAGGAATTTAATAAAATAAAATGTATGTAGCATCATGAAACTAATTTCGTTATTTTCCGCGGCAAATGTCACTCGGCTCTGTCGAAGCTGAAATTTATTGAAATGGTATCTAAAATAAAAGTATTCAACATTTATTCACTGGAGTAAATATATTTTATTAACTTTGGGCTTCGGTACTGTCTGTTTAGATAAGCCATTTCGAAGATTGTTATTAAAAAAAAAAAACAAATGTGAACGATAGTGGGATCACGAATATTTTTGACAATAAAAAATAATAGATATAATAAACAGTCTATTGCTATTACGGAATAGGACTGCAATTCAATTGATAGGCTAGCGGTTAAGGTGAATTCGGATGGTATTAAAAAACGACACTGGCCAATTCATGACTAACAGATCAATTGAGTAATTTTAGATAAAATTTAAAATCTTATTGCCAATCGCAAATTATGTGTCTATTTAAATATTATAGATACAAATTATTAAATGTTAGTCATTTAGATGTGTTTTTGAAATTCTCTCAAATTTTATTACTGTTCTTTGAATCAAAAACTGTTATACATACTTATTATATTACGAAATTAAATCAAAAAAATATAAATAAGGTATTGTGATGAAAAAAATTACTTGGGTATAACATATCGAAGAGTTGTCTCTTTGCTGACTAGAATTAGCTGTGTTTGACAAATAAATAAAAATATTAAATATCTTTTAAGCTTAAAGCTTTACCATGAATATATTCCATTTTAATCTCTACATTCTCTACGATTTGGACAATAAGCGGGCAACTTTCGGTGACCATACTAAGATAATAATTTTGAAAATTTTATACTGTAGTACTCTTTCAAACTATCTAGTTTTAGTAATTATATATTTTAAGATATTGTAGGCATCTATTTAATCAAGTAGAGTCCTATTTACTGTAAATAAATAAGTACCATCAATTATATTATTGTTTTATTTATTCTTCCCTATTCACGCAAGTTAGTTGGAGGAGGCTTTTACCCAAAAAGGGGTCCATATTTCAGTTAAAGAAGACTAAACATACTAACATAATATGTAGAATAATCAATTAAGAAAACATACTAACAACTTACTAACTACGTTTGAATTGTAACTTGGAAATATGGAATAAATGGCTTTATTATTATTATTATTTACGCAAGTTTATATAAACTTATTTAAAACTTGTACTAAAACATAGAGTGTTGTGCCGTTTTATATTAATGCAAATGTTTGATGACCTCTATATTAAACGATAACTTACATAATTGACTAATGCATATGACTATTTATTTGCACTATGACTATTTATTTTTATAAAATAAAATTGTTCTAAAAATTTATACTTATTTTAACGCAATTTGTGAAGTATTCTTTTGTACTCGAAAAAACTCTTGCTCTTAATTGGTAAATAAAGGAAGTATTATCCTAAGTAAATTTTATTCTATGTAAGAAAATAATATTTTTCCACCAATCTTGATTTTTGTTGTTTGTATAGTTACGTTCTGTCGTTTTTTTATGTTTTAATAATAAAAATAACGTTTAAATGAAGCTGAATCAGGTAAAAACATAATTCTGTAATTATTGTAAGAAGAAAACTTTGCGTTATTTAATAAAATAGTATTTGTTTTTGCCTTTTAAATCTTTTCTTTGCTTTTATAATTACATTTACTTTGTTAAACATAGAAAAGAGCACAATGAAAAGAAGTTAGAAGGTAAGGTAATATATATTTATTTACTTATATATTTTTGCCGTTACATTACAATCTTACAATACACTAAATACACAAAAAATTGTTTTTCTCAATTCAATACGTTACCTGAAAAGAAAAATGAACAATTATATTTTTTTGTAAATAGGTATAGTGATAAATCTCTAAATATTAGAGTCGCATATAATATAATGCTTCTATATGATATTATGTTTAGTTTTTGGTATCATATGAAGCTACTACTCGATGTTTATATCGAAATGATAAAAACGTGATTTGTGAGAAAATAAGAGTTACATGAATATGTTATTCTTTGAAGGGTAGCCAGAGAAAATTGAGTGCCAAGCACTATTACTGTCAGTGCACATTTCTTTTTATTTTATTGAAAGTATTTGGTCTTGATAAAAAAAAAAAAAAAACTGATAATGGAAGGATTACCTGTTTTGTAGAAAGTGGTTTAGCTAGAGTTGCATTCTTCGCCAGGAATGAATGAGCATCGTCCTCTATTGCAGTACGGCAATAGAAATCCACAGGTGCGTAATATTCCCATGTTGTTGCTATTGCAGCCGAAAATTACTTGATTGCAATTTGCGCAGTAAGCGCTGCCCTGAATATATTTAATAAATGCATTAGAGTAAATTTGACCGCGTATTTGCCCTCGTAGTTTTCCTTGCGATTTCATACAAACTTTCCACTCCTTCTTTACCCTTTTTGGGGTTAAAATTCCAAAAATCTTTTCTTCGCTAAATAATAAAATAATCTTTTCTTAAATCTGTCTGCTAAATATTAATTTTGGTAAAATATTAAATGGTATTTGGCTTTTATGTATAAAAACAGATTTTCACTAAAGTGTATTAAATAAGATTACATATTATAAAATTAGAGAGCGAGATAAATGAATACAAGTAACTACTAAAATATCATATTGTTTACTTTTTTACTTTATCAAAGGTACATACGACATAAAATTCACGAATTAAAAACCTCAAAAGGCATTGTGAAAAAGTGAGTAGTAATAACATACCTGCGTGTTGTTACATGAAGTGGGGTATATGGGAAATAATCTGGAGAAAGTTCTTTCCTGTAGCCTTTCATTATCTTCCTTGGGCGATCTTTCTTCGCGCTCATAGTTTTCATTAGCTTGATCGTATGCGACATCACCTGGTAATAAATTTTCCTCAGCGAAAATGAAATTTACAGCTACCTGAAATATAAAAAAAAAACAAAGTAAAACAAAACAAAATAGTCCAGTACAACAAAGACACTCTTTTGTAAATAAAAAGTTTGATGATATTTTGAAATAAAATTCATTGTATTAAATAATAAAATAGAATTTTCAATAAATTTTACCAGCGCTGTAAGGAAAGCAAATACTACGTTGCCTACAGCCATTTTGGTGTTGAATAATGATCTGTGTATACGTTTACTTTACACTACTGATCCGGAAGATGCTGTAGTCATAGAAACGAATTGTCATTATATACTCTTGATACATAATAAGATTTATGCTAATTATTATTTACTGTAGGGTTGCAAGTAGTGACTCCGTTAAAGAAATCTATTTTTTACGAACTTGACTTTAATAACATTACATATAAAGTTTCAAAAAGTGCACCAAGTATAATGTGAAAATGTGCTATACTGAAAAAAAGCAATAAAATAGCTTTGTGATTTGAAGGTGAAGGGGTTTTTTAAGTTTAATTAGTCTTATAACTTTACCAAAGACAAGACTATATCCACTATATGCTCGTAATTGTAATGTGGTTAACACGTATTGCCATGTGGAAAAGAAAATTGGATAAGTCAAGGACATGTGCGAGTTTGATTTTTATTTTATTTTAGAAATAAAATATATTCATTAATCGAGCAAAAATTAAAATGAAAGCACTAACTAGTGCTCTCCACTTATTTGTAATTGAGGTGTAAGTAATATTTCAATTCGAGTAAAAAAGTAAGAAAATTACGACATTCTGATATTTTTTTATTTAATTTTTATAATAATTAGGTCATCTTAGCCCTGAGATATTAAAACAAAAGTAAGCAATGTGTAAGTGAAAATTTTAAGATAAAAGCGTTTCCATATACACGATATACAAAAGGTATATAGTGTCGTGAGGTATAAGTCGTGAGGTGGTGATACATGGATCTATATAGGGTTGATGCTTGTAAAAGTGAATAGCTAGAACAGGTAAATACAAATACTAATGTGTATATACTTGTAAGTGAATGATATCTGTGAGGCTAATTATGTGTTTGTTAGGTATTCAGATTTTTCTACAGTTGAGATTATTTTAATTTCTAACTAGCTTCTGTTTGCGATGAAATGTGCTTGTTTTTGCTAGTGTCCTTGTGTAATGTTTTAATTAATTATTTTCTGTCTGGATGAAATTCTGTTGCAAAATCTACGTTGTTCATCCTCGAATTATTCATATATGGTAAAAGCAGGATAGTTGCCTTACCTTTTGAAATATTATATTACCGTGTATAATAAAACATTGGTTTTTAATCATTCATTCTGACCTATTTCTTAAACACAATCAATATTGTTTTACAGTAAATCTTGTTTTATTTGACCTCTACAAAAGGGATAGTTGCCCTTTGTGGCGGATAGTTGCCTCAGTTAAAAATGCTTTGGGGGATACTTGCCTCATGCGGAGATAGAAGATTCATTATGAAATTGCTTCAAGTATTTTGGATTAGAATATGTAAATTTAATCAACCATTATTATTTATTATCATCAATTTATTCAGTAGGTACCAATCGAAATACTAATCAATACAACTTTTAAAATACAAATAAAATCTCCAAAATTTAAGTTATAAATAATAACTAATTTTATAGATAAAAACAATATGGCAATCAACTTTCACATCAACTAAAACTTTATCATTCGCATTTGCTATTTTTGTATTAATGTTTATAACTTTTAGTGTCTTTTCAGTGTCTCTTATCGTCTTTAATTTCTTGCTCCTTTGTTTGTTCGTTTGAATAATGCTTTTTTCATTTTCACTCTCGGAACTATAAATTGTTATTTGTCATCCTTAAAGCTTTAATGAAATATAGCTTTTCAAATTCTGTTTCACTGCTAGAGAAATTGACATATTTTTTGCTCTTTTACTTTCGTTTTGAACTCTTTTCTTCATAATTTTCATTTCGTTATCAGCTGATTTATTTTCTACCGTCTTAAAATCTTTTTAATCCGTTGTCTCCATTCTAGTTTTTTTGTAATGTCTGTTTCCTCTTCATTATTCTTTTTTTGGACAATTTTTTCGTTGGAATTTAAAACTTCTGCAGATTGTTCAGCCCTTTTAGGCGTGCTAAACTCTTGCTCATATTTGCGAGGCATTTTGCCTACCTGTAACTCTAATTGCCCTTAAGATACTATTCAAGGTCTATTTAACAGTATAAGGTAATAGAAAGTGTAATTTAAACTTCAATGCATGCGTAGAAGTAAAAAGTTGACTGAATCGACAACCGTAAAAGAAAATATTATAATAGAAAATACTATTGAATATCATTTCAACGCTCGTCAACATCCTACCGCGGAAAATTTTCGCTCGCATAGACAAAATACGTGCACCTAGTCCTACTACTGGCATGGCGCTACGATTTGTGGAAGAGGCGCTTCAAATTACAAAAGAGCGCTAACGTCAGGGAAATCTCTACCATAGCGTATTGAAAACTGGGGCATGTATCCCACTAAGGCAACTATCCGGGTTTTTCCCTGTATACCAAAAAATAAGCCACTAAATCATTGTTTTCGTTTCCATCTTGTGCATGCATCAGTCTAAAATAGTTGCATGAAAAACATAATTTAGTATTCTTTAATACTAACCGTTCTAAACATTAAAGGTTTCCTGTAATCCTACAGCAAACTATATTTTATAAAAGAAAATAATACTTTTCCACCGTTCTTGGTTTTTGATTTTTGTCTAGTTACGTTCTGTCGTTATATTAGGGTAAGTCCGGGAGAGACCGGAAGAGTCCTTATAAGGGAGAGATGCTTACTAAATTTAAAAATTAAAATTGTGCGTGATCCGGAATGCATCAATAATACGTCAGTCGAAAGTTAATGTCAGAGTGGAAGTTTTTACACAAATATATGTATATTAATTTTAATTAATATTTTGTTGTTAATTTATAAAATAAGGTAAGTTTAGTTAATATACATTAGAATAAAATCCTTGAGATAGTTTGCAGTAATTTTTTTCCCTAAATTCTTCGGTTAAATAGTATTAAATTGTTTCATAATCTATCATTGTGATCTTGTTTTGTTAACAATCCACCATTTCGTACTGTAAATGCTTCTGCAGACCTGCCGTCGAGGTGTCCCATTGAGACGGGGGAGGTTTTGTTGGGTTTTAGTGGGCAGTACTGCCTTTTCTAGCCGGTGAGTCCTACATAACCATCTGTACGTCTACAAGGAGTGTAGTACTAGTAGTAAAGTATACAGTATGTGTAAATGAATAAAAAACTGATATTAGCGTCACTACGCAAAGTACAAGTATAAAATGCCCTCACACTTGTGGAGAGTATTATAACGCCACTAAGAAGAAATGAGAGTGATTACTGTGTGTCCATTGTGGTTTCCTTAAGACTGCAGTGAAGATTCAGAATCAGAATGCCTAAAGTGTAACGTCTGTTTATGCACTAATTACTCGTGGGCACCTATTCCTGACATCTATAGGCAATTAACCCACATATCTGGGTAAGATGCCTATTTTCTATTATTAAAAAAAAAAATTTTTTAAATCTAAAATATATTTCACAATAAGTCCTAATCTGAATGTGAAATTTTATGTAGTATCTTACGTATATAATTAATATTGATCTTTTTTAAAACTGTGGGCAACTCTCCCTGACTTACCATATCTTTTAATTTAATAAAATAAAGTTTGTATGAAACTAAATAAGGTCAAAAAATAATCTTGTAATTATTGTAGGACGAAAACTTTTTGCCACGGAAAATAAAAGTTTTTTATGTTTCATGGTGTTTGCTTTTTAATTGAGTGATTTATCTTTTGTTTACTTTTATAATTACATTTATTTTGTTAAAACACAGGTAAAACCACAATAAAAAGAAGTTAGAAGCTAATATATATTTATTTATTTATACATTTCTGGGATTCTGTTACATTAAAGTCTGTTATAATACATTTAAAATATTTTTTCTCTCCAATTCGTAAAGTTACCTGAAAAAAAAAAGAATTATAGAATCTAAAGTTAATTTTTATAATCTAATATTTCATAAAAATCACTCCACGTTAAAAAGTAGCCTAGGCAAATTGCTCTCTAGCTAATTAATTAAAAGAGGGATTAATGGGCAAGGAAGGGAAATTTTAAGGTGCTGATGTTAGTAAGAATTTAATGATTTCAAAAACATCTAGACAAGATTTCAAATGAAAACTTTATCATTACAATTAATACTGTTAATTGTGTCTTTTTGTCTGTAATTCTTTATTCAATGATGCATGCAATGGCTACATATTGTATAGAAATTTAATTTAACATTGATTTTAGACAAATTTAAAGTCAAAATAGAAAAAAATAAAAATTTTACATTTCAAATGTAAAGACCTGGTTATAAAAAATCTCGCGTCGTATATAATATAATATTTTTTGGTAGAATATTAAGCGACTGAAACTATATCGAGATAATAAATTTAACGCATTTTGAAAGAAAATAATAGTAACATTAAAATATTCTTTGAATGGCCAATATTGGATAGATCTTGATAAAAATAAAATCCAGGAAGAAAAAATTACCTGTTTTGTAGAAAGTGGTTTAGCCAGAGTTGCATTGTTCGCCAGGATACATTGAGCACCTTCCTCCATTGCAGAACCCCATCAAACCTCGACAGTTACGCACGATTCCTACGTTTCTTGGATAGCAGCGGATGGCTTGTGTGCAACTTGCGCAGTAGGTGCCACCCTGAACATATTCATTAAAAAATCTATTAGACTATTATTAGGCGGCGTATCTGCCCGCGTTGTTTTCCTTGCGAAGTTTTTCGCGATTTCATACAAACTTGCGACCTCTTCTTTACTTTTTTAAAGGTTGAATTTCCAAAAATCCTTTTTAGTGACATCTACTTGCCAAAAGTTTGGAGCATTTATACTTTTTCAGATTTCATACTTAATCAGTGAGTAGTATTTCTCTTTTTTACTTATAAGTACCTATGTACGTACGTATACGTATATATATGTTTTCACTAAGTGTAATTATTTTTAACTTGTATTAAATTATTATGAAAGTAAATAGCGAGATAAATAAACACAATGTAACTACTATAATATCATATTATTTCACTTTTTTATGTGATTTTTAAAACAAACATATTGTTAAAACAAAAACCTTAAAACGATATGTGACCTTCATGCTACATAAAAAAAGTGAGTAGTAATAGCATACCTGCGTGTAGTTACATGAAGAATACATATTCAATAATGCGAAGAAAGTTCTTTCCTGTTGCACTTCGTTAGTATCTTCCTTGGGTGATCTTTCTTCGCGCTCATAGTTTTCATTAGCTTGATCGTATGCGACATCACCTGGTAATAAATTCTCCTCCGCAAAAATGAAGTTTACAGCTACCTGAAATATGCATTTATATAGAAATTAGTATCAACTTTATATTCAAAATAACTAAGATAAAACAATATAACAATTGAAACAAAAAAAATCGCTACAACAAAAACACTGTTTTGTAAATGAGAAGTTTGGTGAGATTTAAAATAAAATTCTTGTTAAATAATATTCAATAAAATAGAATTTTCAATAAACTGTACCAGCGCTGTAAGGAAAGCAAATACTACGTTGCCTACAGCCATTTTGGTGTTGAATAATGATCTGTGTATACGTTTACTTTACACTACTGATCCGGAAGATGCTGTAGTCGTAGAAACGAATTGTCTTTATATACTCTTGATACATAATAAGATTTATGCTAATTATTATTTACTGTAGGGTTGTAAGTAGGGACTGCGTTAAATAAGTCATTTTTTTACGAATTTCACTTTAATAATATAAAACATCTTAAAAAGTGCTCTTAAGTATTGTGCGTAAAATATGCTTATACTGGAAAAAAATATGCAAAAATATGCCTTGTGATTTTTAAGATGGAGGAGGTTTTTCAAGTTTACTTAGTCTTATAACTTTATCTTTTTTTATACTATGTATATCAGCTTTATACTTGTAACTATAATGTGGTTAACATGTATTGCCATGTGGAAAAGAAAATAAATTGGATAAGTCAAGGACATGTGCTAGTCTGATTTTTATTTTATTTTAGAAATATAATAATACATTCATTTCAAACAAAAATTAAAATGAAAAGCTAGTGCCTTCAACTTAATTACAACTGTGGCGTAAGTAATATTACAATTCGTGTAAAAATGTAAGAATATTCAGATCATCTCAGCCCTGAGATATTAAAACGAAAGTAAACAATGTGTAAGAGAGAATTTTAAAATAAAAGCGTTTTCATATATACGACATACAAATACAAAAGGGCAAAACAACTCGTGAGGTCGTGATACATGGATCTATATAGAGTTGATAAAAGTGAATAGCAAAACTAGAACAGGTGAAAACAAATAATAATGTGTAAACAACTGAGTGATATTTGTGAGGCTGATTATAATATATTTGTTAGGTATTCGGATTTTCCTACAGTTAATATTATTTTAATTTATAACTAGCTTCTGTTTGCTACGAAATGTGTTTGTTTTTGCTCAAGTAGTGTTTTAATTATTTTTTAGATCTGGAAAAATTCTGTCACAAAATCTAGGTTTTCACCCTTGAATTATTTATATATATATATGTAAAAAAATAAGTCACTAAATCACTGTTTTGCTCCGTCTGTGCATGCATCACTCTAAAATAGTTACATGGAAAACATAACTTGTAATTTTTTAATACAATAGCCAACAGTTCTGAACATTAAGGAAAATATTACAGGAAGGTTTCCTGTATTTATAGTTATTCTAATGATACTAAGGGGGTGGTCTTATATTATTAAAAAAAGCAGTCTTCATGACTGCTGACAGAAGTAAAAACTTAACAGTTGTTATTTTTGGATATTCAAATTGTTTGATCTTAAATTAAAAGTTGTAAATTAAAACTGTTTACAGTTATCTGGTTTTGACATCTATCGGCACTCTGACTGTTAAAGTTAACACGTCACGTGACCGTGTCGACGACTTACATGAATTTACTCCTCATCCAAACCTGCTTATTGAAGTTTTCACTTAAAAAATCTGCTCCTAAGGGTGAAATAATACTTTTATGTGATTTACGCGCAAAAGTAGAATTATCTGGTAAATTATATATCTATATTTGTGTAGTGAATGGGATGTAAAAAGTCTGATTGTAATTCAATAACTTCAATTTTTTTTTTTTTTTAGAAATTATTTATATGAATTAAAAGTTTGCTCAGCAGCTCAGATATTGTTCTTTATATTTTGTCTTACTTTTAAATTATAATTCGGTGTTTGTTACTTTATTTTAAAATGTGGTTTTCGTATTAAGTCCGGATGCATTTCATACTATTTATATATGTATCTATTATATATTATGATTTAAGAGTTTTGATGATTTTCATATCGCTTACAATAAATACGTAGGCATTTAGTGGTAGAGCTACTACTATGTTAAAATCAACCAAAGGGTACCTTAGAGAATGTATATTAAGAATTTAAGTATAAATTTTAAATTTATTCAAGTAGAATAACCACGTAAT
This sequence comes from Argynnis bischoffii washingtonia, assembly GCA_033884665.1. Taxonomy (NCBI): domain Eukaryota; kingdom Metazoa; phylum Arthropoda; class Insecta; order Lepidoptera; family Nymphalidae; genus Argynnis; species Argynnis bischoffii. The sequence continues at coordinate 6,852,279 of CM066624.1, read as the reverse complement.
AAAAGTTTGGGTGTTCTAAGCACATAAGTATTAAGGTCAACATATATTTTCCTCACCTCTCCAGTAAAGTACCTTTCCTAGCTGACAAGGGTCGTAAGATATCATTGACGTAACTCAGGAGAGGAATTTTCATTAAACACCAACATTTATACAACTCTTATAAACTTTAATTTAATTACATTCTTTTATAGAATTGTTGCTATTTACGAAGTTTTATTTATTATTATACAACTAGCTACTTACCCTCTCCTCACTCGCGTCCTTAGGTGCGTGTTAATTTTTTTGAGCGGAACCCTAATTCTTTTTCTAAAATAAAAGTATCCTAATTTACTCCTTATAACATGAGGTATATGCCAGTGAAAGTCCCCTTAAAATCAGTCCAGCTGTTTAGGAAATAGCCGGAACAAACAGACAGACAGACAATTTTTTTAAAAATTATGTTCGTCTTATAAGTATATGCAATTATATTAGTAAAAAGCTGTTATTTTCACATTACAAACCGACATTTTAATTTTATTTATCTGTATAAATTGTCTCATATGTATTGCTATTTTTTTGTAAAAAATATTGCAAAGGTCGTTACGTACTTTTCTAAAATAAAAAAATAATTTATAATTTTATAAGAAGTAATTTTGGAGACATTATATGATTGGTGAAGAGTTTTAGATGCAATTGATTGAAATCGTTGAGACATAATATCAGATGTACATAACAATTATTGATATACAAATATATATAAATAAAACAAAATCTATATTGATGAAAATTTATTGAATTACAGAAGTCAAAGAAAATTACCTATTACTTCAAAATTAATTTTGGTGGCATATATTTCTTTCTATTTATATAGTTTACATGTAGCCATTAAATTATAATTTTATTTTTATTTAAACACAGTCGAGACTTGGTATAGCGGAGCAAATACCGTTGTTGCAATAAGGTCTTTTCGGATTATTGCAAGAAACCAAAAGACCACCAATTGGTTTACAGATGAGACGCGTGTTGCAGTCTTGACAAGAAATCTTTGTTGAGACTGTTATATCACATGTTGTCCAGTTTTTTGGATTTTGTTGTAATGAAGTTTGGTCCATGTTACCGTTTTCATTTCGAAGTACTTCACGACGTAACCTTCCTTGATTTTCATGAGCACCTCCTTGTGATGTATGCGGTCCACCTTGAGCCGTCTGGCCCAAACAAACACTTAATAACATGCTCTGAAATGTTAGTAGGTTACGTAAATATACTTTGAAAAATTGCTTCGCTTGCCTGTTTCTTGAGCTCTATTCAAAACAATCCAACCGAAGATAACTTCTTATTGAATGTAAACTAGCAAGTCAAAATTTTAAATCATTTCAGAATCTTATTATGAATGTAAGAAATAAGAGTACAGAATAAAGAGTAGTAGAGTATATATATAGATATTATATTTTTTTATTCTATTTAGTGATTGAAAATTTCTTACCAATGCTAGAAAAATAATAAACTTTTTAAACGCAGCCATTCTTTGATTTGTGAAATAGATTGTTTTTCTATGAACACAGCTTTTATACTCTGCAGTTGTGTAAATAAACTATCCCCCGTAGAGAAAGTGCAAACAAGGAAATGACGTTCGCGTTGTAGGGTTTTCCTACACAGCGTAATCAACAGCGGAAAATTTATTGTTTTCAGTAGAAATATCATTTCAATTCCATGAAAACATTACGTTATATGTTAATTATATCAATTTTAATTATAAATATTTTTTCAGATCTGTATAAATATTATAAATGTGAAAGTTTGTGAGTATGGATGTTTGTTACTTTTTCATCCCAGAACGGCAGAACGGATCTGTATGAAATGTGGCACAAAGATAGATTATAGTCTAAAATAACAATAGGCTACTTTTATCCCGGAAAAATGTACGGTTCCCGTAGGATAGATTTGTTTTTGTTTTCCTAGAGGCGAACCCGAGCGAAGCGAGAGTGAGCCGCTAGTACTCAATAAATATAAAAAATAAAATAAATGTGAGCCAGACACACCGGCGTGTTATAGAGGATTCAAATAATAAAAAAACCATAAAATATCTATTAACGCCAGTTTCACAGCCATGTTCCAGAGGATCTATTTGATGTATAGGGATGAAAGTTAGTTTATCAATTTTCGAACCATAAATTAACCTTTGCATGGTTAATTGCTGCTATACTTTCATATTTTCTGTCTGACATTGACTGTTTCGTATGTTTTGTCGTTACTAACTTATTCCTGCGGCTCCACTTGCGTTGTTTATTTATGTATAAGTTGGTCCTCCCTTAAGCTTATAGTGGTAATAGTCAGCTTTAACTTCCTCAATAAGTGAAAGTAAAAAAAAAATGTTTTAACTTAAACGGTTTATAGTAAAAAAACATAATAATGATGTAGATAATGAACTAAAAGTTAAAAAAATAATTAGATAGGTATCACGTGTCAGTCAACACTCAACACACTACTCTCATCACGCACCAACGATAGAATCGTGGGGTGCGTCGAATTTACATATGCTACTTACTCAGGTTATGCTACGAATACGTTAAGAATTTTTCAAATTTGACAAAACAAACTCACAACAAAACTTTAAAATACAAGTATAAATTTTATTCAATTCGTCTATCTTATTTTTTTAATCAGAGAGTTATTTATGATTTATTAATACATATGTGGCAGTATCACAATACCAAACGGTGTAATAAATTTCTTTTTAATTCATTTATAATACATTGTACTCGTGTAAGTTGCTATTCGGCATTATGCAAAGCGGCGCGCAGTTTGTTTTAGCAAATGTGTAGCATATATCAGCTAATTCACACGGATTATACATTTTCATACAAGAAAAAGTAGTATAGCAACAATATACATGTTTTAAAGTTTATATTTACTCAGGGTTTTAAAATATGTTTGCATTTGTACATGTATTAAAGAAGGTAAATACGAGTACGTATTTAAAATCTTCATTAGTGACTAAGAACTACGCGTTTTTCGTAGTTCTATGAATTAAAACTTAGTACATAAAGTCATTAGTTAAAAATTGTTGCCAAGAATCGTTCCACTTTTTTTAATAATAAGTAGGAAATAGTATCCGCTTACTCGCTTTTCATCACTATGGAAATGTATAGAAAGTCCACATCATATTTAAGTCGTATCAGAGAGAAGTGTTTCTAAAAATATTTACCTCTTGAAGTCTGAAGGCGTTTTTGAATATTATACATAATATGCGATCTTGCAACATTGTTTTTAACCTAAGACAAAGAACAAGGGCTGTTTTAAGATGTCAATCTGCCTGTCTGAAGCATCGTAGTTCTCAAACTGTAAAAAAATTTCAATACGATTTTTTTATATCTCTCTGTAATAATAATTGATTTTATTGACTTTGAAAACTTTGCTTCTCCCGTGACTATTTTTGCTGTAAAGAACTCAGAACGTCAGAAACAAAAAATTAAAATATAACCGCAAAAAAGACAGAAGAAATATTTTTTTCACGTTCTTAATTTAATTTAGTACATGAATTTTAATAAAGGCTAGTTTTTAAAAGTATGTATTGCTTTTTAAATGGTACATTTTAATCCATTGCGATAGCTTTTGCTTCTGAGTTTTCTTTCTTCTAGATAGTTTGTATACCAATGTTACCTATTTCACCATTCACTTACACCTAGTGGTAATGCATCCACTTGGAAAAACGAGTGGAGCGGGTTCAAATCTCGGGTCTCGCACCTCTGATATTTTTATATCTGAGTCATTTTCAACATGATTACTACTAATTTTTCGTCTTACGTGAGGTAACCTGCATGTCTGTGAAAACCTAGCAAGTTTTCCAAAGACATGCGAAGTCCGCCTACAAGCACTTGCCAAGCGTGGTGGACTATGGCCTAATCTCTCTCGTTTTGAAGGTAGTGAAAATAATAAGGGCTGAATACAAGTTAATTTCACTTCATTGAAGTCTGTAGAAACTAATGGAATATTTAAAAATTAACGATTGCTCTTGTCTTCTCGATACAAAACATACATAATTACGTAAGCCCTTGTTTAAATATTTTTTCATCTAAATTGTTCACTATATTTGATTGCCTGAGTTCCAAAGCCAAAAGTAAATAAGAATGAATGAACGTTTAATGATGTTTGTATGCATGATATAGTCATAATGTATGTATGAATGAAGGAGTATTTCAACGATTAAATAAATTAATATAAAAAAAGAATCATTTTTTAGACAATTTTTTTTATTATATAAATAGTTTAATGTGTTTCATTTAATTTAAAGTTTATTTTTTTATTCTTTTGGTATTTTATCATATTCTTCCCAACAAATCATTTCATTTGATATTTATAATAATAATAATAAATAATAATCATTTTTATTTCAGGCAATATTTACAATAAGATCTTAAATATGTAAACAGAGGCCCATAGAATATATACCTTAAAACTAACATATATATATATATATATATATATATATATATATATATATAAACTTATATTTATATCATGAGGGTGCATAAGAAAAACATTGTCCGCCATCGTTGAGAGTCCGCCATGACGGATTTTGAATGAAGTTACTAATCAGACCATGCATTATCATCTAAACTAAACGTGTATCAAAATTTCAGCTCAATTCGTTGAAGATAACTACTTTAAAATTCGGTGCAAAATTTGACCCGAACAAACATACATACAAACATACAAACATTGCAAGTTAAATATAAGCTTGTAAAAAAGAGTTCGATGTATGAGAACAAACAATAACTATATCTTATGTGATATAGGTTACATAAAAGTCTTAATTAAATTTACTGAATCATTTTACTGAATCTCGAGAATTAAGTGTTCATTTTGAGTCGTCACGTCTCGTCCTGTATGTTCTTAAGTGCGCTATCGCCAATTTGTTTAACGCTGCGAACTGCCTAAAGGTACTACGTACAATAAAGGTAGGTTTTAGTCTTATTTTATCTAGATGTATCTAGAATGAAATTTACCAGATGCTTGAAAAACAGTGAGTAAGTAATCGTAGGTCCTAGAATTTTGTGGTTTTTTCTATTAAGAAGTTTTTCGCATCAGCATAGAGTAGAGTGGCTCGAAAAATGGCTTTTTACATACACTTTCTTTCTATTTAGTTATTTAAATATTGTAATACTATTCTGTCAATTGAGGATGAATTGAATAACTCAGAATTGTCAAAATATAGCCATGTGTATGAGTAAATATAAATTATGTGTACTGTGTTATCAGTATGAAGATATCACATGACATTGTTTGTTCTGGTTACATCTGTGTATTGCCGAAACAGTGTTTAATTACTTTACTGTTCATACATTTTGATTTTATCACTAACATTATAATCAGCCAAGTAGTAATTAATTATTATTAACTGAAAAATGATTAATTGAACTAGAAGTATAAAATTTATTTATTACTAACAAAGTATAAAAATATACAAAATACCTAAACTAAAAAATAACATCTTTAAGATGCCTATCACAAAATGTACTGAGTTCTATGATATTAAGTTCGAACGGCCGACGCATCGTATTTTCTAACGTTTTGTGCAGTTGTAATTAGTTCTATGTAAAGTTTTATAGTAAATTCTTTAAAAAAAAATATGTAATTACTTTTTTTTGGACTGACGTATATTCTATTATAAATTTTACTTAATAATATTAATGTTGTATGGATATATTTACAGCTAATTCTGAACGTTTTTAGTAGTTTTTAAGATTTTGAAAAGGACTTTTTTTGTAGAAATCCAATATATATTTTCAAATTCAGAGGCTGCTATAAACTCAATCACTATATACGAGATATTATTGTATATTTTCCATTTTGTTCAATCCAGTAGCTTGAAAAAGTGTAATCGCGCATTTTATCAAAAACTTGCTTTGGAATTTTGGCTTTATTTTAATTAATAATGAAAATTTGCTAAAAGCGAGGACGCTATAAACTATATTAATAACTATTTACCACTATATAATTAGTCAAAATTGTTGAAGAGTTTCAGTTTCTCTGAATAAGAACGTCAATGATGGGCATTAAATTGAAAAATTACGGTCATAATGTAATACTTAAGAATAAAAATAAGAAAAATAGTAGTTCATTTACGGTGTACCTAAACTTCTAGATTGACTCCGTACTGCTTTTCGATGTGTATATTGACGACATTCTTATGGTTTGTGTCGAACTAGTAATAAAATGTTTAAAGAATAACGCTAAGGAGACAAAAAATGTTGGTTAAGTGGCTAGAAAGAGGTCCCAAGTTTGAATCTCATGTGTAGTTATGCCACATATAGTTTTTGTGTAAAGGCGGGTTTTCTCTTAAGGAATTCTCAGTAGGCTCGGAGTACGACAGTTACATTTCCCTGACTCGAAAAATACGTAATGTCCTGAGCCTGATCTCTCACCGACTGTGTCGAATAGCCAACTGAACTTTATAAGTGCAATTGTGTTTTCGCACATCTACTAACTAATTTGTTAATGAGTTTGGCTGCCGTACCGAAATACCTACCAGGAGGAAAATATTATTGAAATGTTTTATTATATATCTTATAATTAAAATCTAGGTAAAAATGATCTTTTAGAAATAATAAACAGATTGTTTGTATATTTTATATTTAAAAATAATACAGAATTACTATTGCGATTCATATACTAACAAATACTAAAATAACATGTGTTGAGAAAAACAATAAATAAAATACATTAAATCTTATTACTATATTTTTTATACATAAGAAAATTGGATACATTTAAGGCAGTTCAGACGGTACAATCTGGGAGATTTTAATCAGTCATTCATCTTATAAGGAAAATAACATCACTTAGGCAGCGGGAACTGCGGGAACTACGCACTCAGCTGAAGGCGTGGCAGAGCATTCTCCTAGGTTACAGAATGGCAATGTCGGGTCACTGCAGGCGCGTTGGATACCACCTATTTTAGTGCATATAACTTTGGTTGAGCAGTCAAGGCAGGCGGATCCGACAGTGGTGCATGGTACCCATTGTTGGAACCATGGGGCAGCGGCAATCCATGGTGGAATCCATGGGTTTGCTCCTAAAGCTGGTGGACCACCAGCACCAGCACCGGGCCAGCCAGATTGAGCAGGCACTGCTGCTGCGATTGCTACCTATATATGAACAATAGAAAAAAATATGAGTTATGAGAAATATGAGGTTTTTTGTACCTTAGTGTATAAATCGATACTTACAATAGCGCACAAAGCAAGAACAACCTTTGAAGCCATATTTGTACTAAAGCAAGTATTCAGTATAATTATGAGGCTCTTGTTGTTGAATTTACTTCTTATACCCTTCTTTGTTTGCTTATGGATAATAAATGTACAATCTAATGAGATATCAACAATGTGGTTTTTCCAATGGAATTAGAATATAATAACAGATAACAGAGCTTAATAGATAAAGATTTATATTGTGGGGGTTCTCCAATTTTGTATAGATAGCAACTAAGATGTGAAAAGTTTGATTTTAAAGGCTATATGCATATAAATATTCAAGAATATTTTCATCGGTTACAGCTTTCTAGAAAACAAAAAAACAAATTTTATGTGAATAATAAAATAAAATTTTAAGAATTTGAATAAATTAACGAATTTAATTAAATCTGACCTGAAAAACTTCAGTTGATGGCTCATTGACTCTGTCAATAAGCATCATAAATTAAGGTAAAGAGGACTGCTGCGGCAAGCCAAATTGCTATTAGAAAGTAGCAAAACTTTTAATAGTTTATAATTTTTAATGCAAATAAGTGCTTTTATGTTGACGTTACTACAGTGTTTGTATTATTACGAGTTATTCAGCAGAATCTTGGTAAAATTTTCCCTAATACTTGTTATTGTTACTAAACGAATTGCCTGGGAGATTTTGAACGTGTATAATTTTTTTTACTATGTATTCAGCTCTTTTAAATGTCACACTGTTGGGCACTGGCGTCCTCTCAATGCTAGAGGGAACAGGCCATATCCAGTCTACTACGCTAGCGGGTTGGTGGACTTCACATGCTTTTGAAAACTTGCTAGATTCTCTCAGACATGCTGGTTTCCTCATGACATTTTCTTCACCGTAAGACAATTAATAACCATGTCGAAAAAATTCGCACATTAACATACTAGAGGTGCGAGATCTGCTTCACTTGGTTTTTCAAGCGAGTGCGTTACCACTGCCTTCTTTACTATAGTAGTATTTAAATATTTTTTATATCCTTCCGACAAAAAATACATTAAAATTTGATTCCAGTAAGGGAAAGTTATAAATATGTACAAAGCACAAAGTAGGTACATGGGTCGTTCTTCTTTTCTTGCGACAATCATGTGTCCCTCGTCTCATTTTGTGTCATATTAGAGTATATAAATTATTATATATTCAATGTTTGAATTAAAATCCTCATCGCTTTATACCTTTTAATACTAAATAATCTTTAACTTTCTGTTGCCAATAATTTTTTTGCATGTGTTTATTTTTCATTAAATACCGTGACAGAGTAGTAATTCATAATGATGTCCTACCGAAAACAAACCACTATGTCACAGAGTTTTCTCGAATATAGGCACAAAACAAACAACATTACGCCTGAAAACAAAGATTAAATGATCCAAATGAAAATTAAATGCATTTGCAAAAAAATATCTTACTCTGAAATAAAAATATTGTTACTTGAAAAACTCGAAAAACTGAGAAACACCAATTCATTGTCGCAAGAAAAGAAGAACGACCCACATAACTAATGTACCTATAATATGTAGTATAAATATGTAGGTATGTATATTACAGATGTAGTTATTTGGGGAATTATTATGAATTAAAAAGAATGTAAACCTTCCTAGAAGTACACAATAATAACAATAAAGTAAGAAATAAATGGACGGAGCTTTCCGTTTTCAATAGATATCTGATTAGGTATTTTTGGACTTGGTGTCAGCCAACGCTGAACGCACCCTTCCTAAACTATAATTTTAGCGAGATAGATCAAGAAATCGTGATTGCATTAAAAATATACACGAATACAGTCCTCTCTTTTTACACTCCTTTTTTTAAATGACCTTATTACACGTGTAAATCAGTATATAAAATTTCACTTACAAGAATTTATATTTTATCACACTAAAAAAGCTGAAAAACTGTCCTTTGTCCTTAACACACTAAAGGTGACTTATCTAAGTAAATTAACCTAATTTTGAAATTTTATTAGCAGCTAGCTAGTGAACAGTTCAACAATTCACCTCCAATTTCCATTACCAAACTATCACCTTGATGTAAATTGTACTGTCACCGTTATTAAGTAATTATTAAGTAAAAGTCTGTACGATAATTACAAGTAGGTAAAAAATAATTTACTAATCCATTGTTTACATACCTAAAATTCCATCTTTTCTTCTAATGAATGTTGCTAAGCGCAAAAATCGAGAAGAGCTCGACCAATTCAGCTAATTTTTTTTCGTATGTTCCTTAAGGTTCACGGGAAGTTCTAATAAAGAGATAAAATATAAAATAACCTGTCTACTTTTCTATACCTATGTATGTACATTGTAGTTACCGTCAAAACGTATTTACCTAGGGAAGAACCCGAGCGAAGCGAGGGTGAGTCGCTAGTATTAAATAAAAATCGCGATGTCCTTATTCTCTGGTCAAATAAATCTAAATAAACTATAATATAAACTGGCCAAATCGGTCCTCTGCCATCGATGTACATAAAAAAACGTTTTAGATCGTAGTATTTTCTTGTTTTGAATGATGATGATGATAATGAATGAACTAATTTCTTCTTTTTAACCGACTTCCAAAAGGAGGAGGTTATCAATTCGATTGGTATTTTTTTATGTATGTACACCGATTACTCTGAGATTTATGATCCGATTTACGTGATTCTTCTTTTGTTTAATGCGGAATAGTTGCCATTTGGTCCCATAATAGTACAGTCATTTAAGCTTAAATTAGATAAGAATCTTGGAATTCGAGATACCCAGCTGTAAGTCTGTAAATACTTGTATATTGACACCCTAAAAGTTGTCTCAAAAGCTACATATGGTAGGGTGTACGCAACTATTAAATTTCAAGTTCAAAGGTCACAAAAATCGTTTTTTTTTGCGCTTTTTTTGTAAATATCTCATTTCCTATACGTTTTTTGCTATTTGTATTTAATATCAATATTGTAGAATACAAAATTCTCTACAAATTTTGTCTAAAATTTTTTTTTTACGGTGAACCGTTTGAAGCATCAATTCAGGTCAACCGGTGCCTCCGGTCGAAAACGCTCCATATATAGTTGGTTTTATTATCGATAAATCAATGATTATAAATATTTGACAATTTTTATTAACTATTATATTATATTTTATAATTTTCTTCATGCATTAAATCTATATACATATATATTCAATAATACTGATAACCTAAATTATAAATGATAAAATTTCCTAAAATTATAAAAACCATTAAGGTAAAAACTTAAATCATAATATAATTATATTCCCATTTACACTAATGACATTTTAAATAGAAAATAATTAAGTGCATTTTCTTTAAAATCTGTAAATTAAAAAAAAATCATTTTTAAAAGTTTTTGAGAAACTGACAAATTTGGATGAACTAGCATTTGAGGAAGAAAATTGTTCGGCCCAAAGATTATTAGAGAGTGGAACTCAAACCTTATTGGCAGTCTATAATGCTCCGAAATCTGTGAAAAGTCTCGATCATCTTCGTTATATGCATTACGTCAAGTCTACAAAGCTTAATAAACCTGTGCAGCTTTCAAATATTCCACCAACAAGTGCAGCTGCTCATCATCATTTCAAACGTATATATTATCAAGTTCAAACTTGGTTAGGGCATGATTTGGAACCCCAGGTATGGGGTTAGGCAATGTGAAACGATTTTCTGGAGCCTATCATGACAATTTTACCACCTGCTCCAGAAGATTTGCTAAATACAATTTTCTGCAAATGCAAGAGTGGTTGTGGTTCGCGATGCGGATGCAGGAAAGCGGGCTTGCAATGCTCTTTAGCTTGTCTCCAATGTAATGGTCAAGCTTGTCTCAATGCTCTACCATATCAGAGCGACATTAACGAAGATGGAACCTTTGACCCCGAAATCATGGAAGAACTTGAGACAAATGTCGTTGAAGACGATAATGAAGACCAGTTTGAAATTTACCAGCAGCCGGAAGACGACAATGAAGAGGAAGAAGATGATTAAAATTATAAATTGTAGTTTTTGTACCATTTATTCCGTTTTTTTACTTTTAATAAAAATATTATAGTATTGAATGATATTTTTTAATAAAAAGATTAATTCATAATTTATTTGTTTTTTTTTTCATCATGTAAGAAGTTAATAATATTAATTAGGTTAAAATTCAAATATAATTCCTATATTTTCATTAACAGTTCTGCAATTACATGGGCAATAAGTGTTGTTAAATAAATTAATACTGAATAAAAAGTGGATAGGTTAGGAAAACCTACTACCGGTTGACCTGAAGTGATGACGCTCTCCGCCCTTTATATCTCGAAAACGGTTCACCGTACAAAAAAAATTTTTAAACAAAATTTGTAGAGGATTTTGTATTCTACAATACTGATAATAAATATAAATAGCAAAAAAACCCATAGGAAATGAGATAGAAAAAAAGCGCAAAAAACCGATTTTTGTGACCTTTGACCTTGAAATTTAATAGTTGCGTACACCCTACCATATGTAGGTTTTGAGACAACTTTTAGGGTGTCAATATACAAGTATTTACAGACTTACAGCTGGGTATCTTGAATTCCGAGATGAACTTACTATAATGACTGGACTATAAAAATTTAACATAGTTTGGCCAATCAAAGCACACCAACTTCGAAAAATCTGATTAAGTATCTATTCTAAATGAAAACCTCTATTTAACTATATTTTAGTTTTCAGTGCCTGGAAGTCGGTTTTTATTTTTTTATATTTATCTATATATATTTTTTTCTGTTGGAGGACTAAGGTTTCAGTATACATTATTTTTTTTTTCTGTTTTTTAATTGAAGGCGTCAAGACATATAATTGGAATTTTACTTGTATATATTTTATTATCTTTTTGATTTAGTTCAGATTTTTTGGGTATTTAATATTAGAGGTGATTTTTGCTACGAAAGAATTTAATAGAGTACTGAGTACCGTCGAGAGATTCAATGAAATATCGCTGAGCAAAATTAAAATGTCTCACAATGCGTCAAAGAAGGCAGCACTAAATTATCATTCAATAATAATTCACTATAACAAAAGTCTTTATTAAATAAAACTTATAAAAGTAAGTATAATGATTATGTTGGTAAAAGTAGAGACACGAAAATTTTTATTCTTTCTCATTTTACTTATTTAATTTTTTTAGGGATTCGTACCCGAATATTGCCCTATTACTAAGCCTCCGATGTCCGTCCGTCTATCCGTCTGTCAGTAAGTTATTTCTCATGAACCTTAATAGGTAGAGAGATAAAAATTTCACAGAGTATGTATTTCTATTGCCACTACAACAACAGTAATAATAATAAAAAAACATACAAGGAATATTTTTTAACGTTCGTAATCGATCATCGAAGTTAATATACTACATACATAGAGTAAAAGTCATGTTAATAGAAAGTACATGTACGATGGTACAGATCCCTTCGTGAGCGAATTCAACTCACATTTGACCGATTTTTTTACCATTTTGCTTTGTTCATTATTAGTGTTAAAACATTCATAAGTCAAGTTTTTTCAATTCAGCCACTGCTAATTGCAGGCGTCCCTTGAATTTTTAATAAATAAATGTTATTTATTGAAATATTCTTAAATTGAGATAAGCAAAAAAACAATGGTATTTTTATTTGGTTCGAGGTTCAATAAGGCCTTAAAATCGGTTTCTCTTTTTATCGAAGCAGGTTTGATATTTTAATAGAGCAATAATGGTTAATTATAATATATTCCTTCGTTATCATTAGATTATGTAATGTAGTCTAGTAAGAAAGTGTTTAAATTTCAATTCGACTGGGTATTGTTAACATATCCCAAATTACTATTTTAAATTGTCGTTTAAAAAAAATAGAATTCAGTCTATTGTTATCACGATAGTTGTAATGAAGGTTGGTCGTACGCAGTAATTGTTTGTTTTTGCCGACAAGCAACGTGATAGCGATCCACCAGCATACAAACATTTTACTTTTTGACATGTAATTATTTACATAAACGATATAATATTAGTTAATATCAATATTTTTTATCTATTTTGCGTTATTTTAATACTTTTTTCAAGAATAAGTTAACAATTAAAAAAGAAAAGAAATTTGATATTGTATTATGAAATAGTTACACAAGCTAAGTTGACGATGGATTTTTGCCCAATTTTAAATGAGGAAAGTATGATTTTCATTAGAACAATGTTGATAACATTTGCCTTTACATTTTCATTATGATATAAGAAAAACGTCTTAAAATACGTATTATGCAAATAACCTGTGATTACATTCATGTCAATATTAAATTGTTACTCTAATTAATTATTTCTTTTGCTTTTGAATAATTTAATGAACAGATTATACCAAAATCTCTCCACGTTATCCAATTTGTCTACTAAGAGATTCAATTCAATTCTTTGTAAATGGCTTCAAACTACTAAGAGATAAGCAGCTCACTGGAAGTTTAGTGACATCGTGTTTTTCTCTTAGCTGGGTCAGGCCAACCATTTGTATAATACATACAAAAAAAATGTAATAAATCCTTATATAGTAAACTGTCGATTTTACGTAGAGTAGACTACACATTCTGCACTGTACCTTACTACTCTTCAAAAAACATGAAATTGAAAATTTCAATTAAAAATTACTACATTGGGCTTAAATGATGTGATATTAGCACATTATATAATATATAAAACCACTTGAAATTGGCATTAAAAACCATATTGGATTTTTGGAATACATATATCAATCTTTGGCACATAAAATAGAGATACTTTGCTAAAAATGGCGTTGACTTGTGGCTTCATAACTACATAGGTACATACATATATAAATAAAATAAAAAGAAATATTCCAACAAACTTACGAATTGCTAACATTAGTAAGAGTTCATTTGTAAGGTATTATTATATCGGGAATTTTAATATGGCATTTCCGCTGTTTAAGAAACAATAGATAGTGTATGTAGACAATGTAAACTACGCGATAAGTTCTTAAATTCAGAAACTTACCAAGTGTTGCGTAAATTCAAATAGCCTGGGCTGTAAATATTTAGGTAATACTTAAAATTAATCCAAGCTTGAGATAAATCTCAAATATATTATGGAATTTTTGGTATAACTTTAAGGAGTTATGCTGAATTATATAAGAGCTACTTCTCTGAATCCTCTTACTAGCAATAGATGTTCGATATATTTTAACATTAATCATTTATATTTTACTATCGCTTTACCCTAGCTTCGCTCGGGTGCGTCTCTAGGTGCTTTTTGTTAACACGCTTTTCATAGCTTCACCTGTATCTAAAGTGATTGTGATAGCTCGATATTTATTTTTGTAAGTTAGTATAATAATATTGTACGAAGCACCCCACACTTTTTTTACAATTACATTAATTTTCTCATTAATCACTTTATTCTATTACTAAAAAATATTTTTTACTTTTTAGTTCGTTTCGTCATTAAAGCGTGTTTTTTAGTTTTTTAAACTATAATTTATTTTTATAATATTAGAAGCAGCTAGAGATGAATGAATACCTGGAGGAGAAACGTACAGAAATATATAAAAAAAACTTTTTTAGGCCACAAACTTTAGCAGGCGGTACGCAGAACAACTCACCAAAGTTTCAACATTAATATGAATTTATGAATGCATAGAGTACAAACATGTAAAGAAATATTCATTTTTATATAGGTATATACCGCCATCTAGTGCCAAATTTTATAATTGTATTGTTTGTGTTGACTTCGAAATTCCATTCAGTTATTTTTTTTAATGTTTTAGTGTTTTTTTACGTTTTTATTTTTCCATTTTTAGTGTAGAAGTAGTAGGAAGAAAGTATTTTATTTAATAAAATATTCGCTTAAGCCGTTTAAGTTAGTTTGATGCCACTTTTTATTTGAAAACTGACAAACTAAAATTCACTTTTATTAATAAAACTAAATATCAGACTACCTATAGTAGACTACCGCCAACCCGCACTTGGCCAGCGTGGTGGACTATGGCCTGATCCCACTCGTATTGAAAGGGAGGCCCGTGCCCAGCAGTGGGACATTAAAAAGGGCTGAATACAACAATCAGACTATTATAAATTATAAACGGCTAATAATAGATACTTTTTTGTTTTAATTAATAATTAAAAGAAAAAAGTACCTATCTACTATTATCCGTTTAAGAGTTTCACCTTCCGGCCTTACCATCAAATCAGCTCGATACTGAGTCACTGCACTATCAACGGAAATATAAAACTAAATAACTTGAAATTTGCAAAGTTTCAAGTAAATATGACGATAAGAAATAGGTTAATTTTCATTAACAGCTATTTATCAAATTTAAATGAGACCAAACTGGAAATATACCGTTTCAAATAAAAAAAAAAAGAATTTTCTTGTAGAACTGAATTGAGTACCGCCTACTTTTTTTAAGTTAAAAAAATTGTTGAAAAATCATATCTGGCTTTACATTACGAGTTACAGAAGAAGAAACGTAGAAATGAGAAGGAGAAACATTTATTACAGCATTAAATCTAAAAGTTGAAACTAAGATAAACACGTACACCTAAAACTGAGAAAAGTTACTAGAAAAGCTTAGAAATCTCATTATAATGTAGTTGTATTCCACACTGCGAATGATTGTATTATTCATCTCTATGATAAAGCGGGCTTGTAAAAAAGAATTTCTATTACAAAACTAAGGAAATACTAAATAATAAATATGTAGGGACATTAACACACTGCACCATCTAGATCAATAGTAAGCTACGAGGCTTGTGTTATGGATACCAGACAGTTGATACACTACACATGTATAATTTTAAATACATACGTATTATAAATATAAATACCCATGACTAGAGTACAAACATTTGTGCTCATCACACAAATGAATTCGTTTCATTCCAGCGGGACTCGAACCCACGACCGCTAGCACAGCAAGTAAGATAAGGCAAGTATAAGGCGAGTATAAGGTAGTACAAACTGAGTCAAACGCGTCGTCATGAGATGAAATACCTTTTTTCTTTTCTTCCTGAAATGATACTAAAGAGCGTTTTAATCTACCATTGGCAAATATTCTTTTGATAGTTACCACCCAAATTAATTTCTACGTGAAAAATTTTAGAATTGTGCGTAAGAAGATTGAATTGTATTATTTTTGTAGCTATTAAAATTTTTAATGATAATACAGCGAATATTCATGTACTTAATTTATTTTCATTGTTTATAAGAGTGTAGAAAAATGTTGCTTTTATGTTTAATTAAAAAAAATCAATAATTTCTTATAATATTTTTAAATACCCATATCTATATTTATAATGGAATCAATAAAAGCCAGCTAGTAATTTTGTTAGTCTATTTCCTTGAACATAACTCGAGAATGATTTCGAGACTTAATTAATGAGACATTTTTAGGGTGCAAGTAAGAGTCTAAATTAAAAATATAGTTGTTTCTGTTTAATTTGTTTAACTTCTCTACTTTCTATGTGTTCCTGTGTATTATGTAAAGTTTGGGTAACATTTAGTTATAGTAGAAAAAATAAAACTATTATTAAGAGTTAAGTTAGTAAATAGTAGCTATAAAATAAAATCTCATAATAATATTCATTTTACTACGCTACTGTAAGTAGTATTTTGTTAGTGTAAACCCAATACAATAAAAGAGTAATGGAATATAACTTTATAAATTAGATACGAACGAGTTGTTAGGATTAGTTGGGAGTAAACAAATGAATTGAACTTTACTTACATAGTATTAGTGAAGAATATATAAGACTAGCATTTCCCGCGGCTCCGCCCGCGTTCAGATGATCAAAAACCAAATTCTTAGTTAAACACATTAGTATACTCTTACATATACCACTTTCATTGCGCACCGTATGATTGGTAAATAATGGCACTGATTGACAATGCCACAAAGGTTCCTCTGTTAATCTCATATTTGATATAGTAATATTGCACTTTTTGTTTTAGCAATAACATTTATGTATGTCTATACTTCTGTTTTGTATGTTTATTTAATTTTAGGCAATAAACTCTTAAATTATGGAATTAATTTTAATCATTTTTTACTAATAGACAGTTATTAACTTAATATGTAGCTGATTATTTAAATTACATAATGACAACTTTTCTTAATATTATTTTGTCGCGAAACAGGGATTAGTTAGCGCTAGTTAGTAATATTTTCCAAAACGATTTTCAAAAGAAAAATAAATAATTCTAAGTAAATACTTTTTATTATTTCATATGGCTCGGCTAATATGATTAAAGTCGTAAGCATTTTATCGTGGCCTTTAAGTCTTTACCTTCCAAGAAATGGTGTCAAAAAAAAAAGTTGAAAAAGTTTAGGTATAACAGTTTCTAAAAGACTTTTTCATAGTTTTTGAGATATGGAATATTTTTAGTTACCCGCTTTGTCAGTTTAACAGCCATAAACTTGTTTTACATAAAATGTTATAAAATAATATGAATCGAACTTATTTTTACGGTTGATAAAATAAGCCGATATTTTGGAAACGTAAATATTATTCGTATTTATTTTAGGGTTGACCTAACAAAACACGTAAGTAAGAAAAACAATACAGTATTTGGAGTTGGATTAGCATTTGCCCAATTTTTACATTAAAAGATAAAAAAATATTAACATTATTTACTAAACAATAAAAATTTACAAATATTTCCATTTAAAACTTGTTTTGGCCAACAAAATATTACTAATATATATTACTAATATATAAAGCCAAAAAAATTGTTGTGAAATATTGAACACGGGCGGGACCGCGGGTAATTTAGTAGTAATTTTAATAGTCATAGAAAGGTCATATCTGTACAATTTTTTTTTTGAATTAAAACTACGTATTTTAAAAACACATGGCGACATCTATTGTCAAATATCTAAATAACACATAAATAATTTTTCAATAAAATAACTATTTTAATGAGTAAAATAGCGCTATTGATATTTTTTTTAGGATAAGCTTTTTTTTTAATAGTTTTAACATATATAAGTAATATCAAAATAAAACTATCTTTTCGGATTATTTCGCGAATTTATTATGATTTTTGGTTCCCGAGGTTTCGATTGCTTTACAGCAATCATGGTCACGGGAGAGACTAAGGTGTTAGATGTCTCAATGGCATTATACAGTTGTTACAGACAGCCTACCTACTATTTTACAAAAATTATTTTTGTAAAATAGTAGGTCTATTTCTATACGATATCCTGCAAGTACAAAAAAGACAACTATACTTTTGGGTTGCTTTTTTAAGGTAGAAACAGAATTTAGTGAAAAATAGTACAGGACATATATATATTGTACCGCACTAGAAAATAAATTTCGTTATTCAGTGCGATACAAGAAGTGGATGTCCTGTAAGTTGTGACCCGGTAACGCACCGTGTGCACTGGCGTATTTTAGCTAGTGCGTACTAGATTATCGACAAATTAGGACGTTTACATCGATAAGGTATAGTTTTCGCGCCAAAATGAAAAGGTCCCGTAAAATGTTGTCAAAAGTGTTTGAACGAGATATGGAACCCTATCATGAATGTCGATGATCGAAAATGTGTTGTTGCGGGCAACTCTTTGGCAACAGGTTCGTCGAATCTAAGCAAAATTAAAGTGTTGGATACTGTTGTTATTTCTACTGAGAGAAATGACGTAAGTAGTCCAGTAGTTGAAAAGATCACAAGAATTGACAATAATGCTAGTCCCCGTTCAGAAGCAAAGTATTTGATGTTAGAAAATGTGAATTTCCCTGGAGAATCAAGCTAGTTTGGTTCACTGAGCGACATAAGCAGTAGCAACAATATGACCTCAAAAACAGATGAAGGCGCAAGTCCCCGTGCCAGATCCATCGATATCGATTGTTTTATTTATCGCTTGAACTTCACTAATTCCTGTATACAGGACAAAAGTTTAACTCATATTTTCAGTGCGGCACAAGACAATTTTAGTATGTATATGTTATTTGGTATAAATCTTAAAATATTTATTATATAGCCATCCTGCTTTAGTAGATATTAGGTAATAATACAATTACTCATATAAATCTGTAAAAAATCATTTAATTTTAATTTTCATGAATTTAGAGGCTTTTAACGAAAAGGATTTTACAAGACAATAGTGTCATGTATCGCACTAAAAGTAAATCTCTTACCAACCATATAGTTCTTGTAACGCACTAGCTGCTAGTTTCATCAAAATGACTCTCGCACTGAAGGTGTTAAAATCCCTCCAGTGGTTTTTCTGCGATGCGATCACATACAGACAGACAAAAATTCTAAAAACTATACATAGATTCGGCCTCTATATTGTTAATAATGAATATTTCAATAAAATTTTCCGAAAAATATTGAATTTACGGATTCGGCTTCATTATAATTTTATTATATGTATAGTTACTAATTTATAAATCCATAAAGTTTGCTTTACTGATAATTTGAACACGGGCGGGGCTGCGGGTAATTCTAATAAAATCGTAGAAAGGTCATATCTGTACTTTCTTTTTTTTGGAATTAAAACTACGTATTTTAAAAACACATGGCGACATCTATTGTCGAATAGGTATCTAAAAGACACATAAATGTATATTAATTAAAATAACTATTTTAATGAATAAAATAGCGCTATTGTTAATTTGATTATCAATAAGCTATTTTTAATAGTTTTTACCATATTTACTAAATTACCTAAGCCGTTTACAGATAGTACCATTGTAGTTTTCTTCCAACCAGTTTTTGTATTTTTTCTCAGAAATGAGATGTTTTCCCGCGGTAAAAAATATCCTATATGTTGACCCGGATAACCAGCTATCATCATACCAAATTTCATCAAAATCCCTCCAGTGGTTTTTCTGTGATGCGGTAACAGACAGACAGACAGACAAAAATTCTAAAAACTATAGGTTCGGACTCTGCATCATAATAACGTCTATTTCAATAAGATTTACCAAAAAATATTTAAGGTACAGATTTGGCTTGGTTACAATTTTATTATATGTATAAGATATATAAGAGTGCAAACAAGAAATGTATATTAATATATAATTTATTAAATATAATATTTCAATAAAATTTTCAGATCTAAGCAGATCAAATACATATTTCATGAAATTTCCGACTACCAAGATAATTCAATTTTCTTTATATTTGTTAACAGTGTGCTCTACAAATTGGTTTGTTTACACATAATTGATAAAAATTAAAAAATGATCATAGTTAAAATATAATGTATTATATAAAATAATTATAAATGATGTTATTATAGCACTAAGTAATTACTATTTACAAATGAAATGCTCAAAAATTCATAATCATTAATTAATTAATTACTTTTAATTCCTTATTTCCTCTGCAGTATTAGCATTATGATTACATCCGGCTGTTTATATCTTTCTTTCATTGGGTCTTACGTTAATGAGTGTTTACTGTGAGTCAGTTATGCGAAAACATTTTGTTTATTCTTGCCTCTGCCACTTATCTTCTAAGGCATTATCTATCTTATCTGTTATATTGTTAGGCCATGTATAAAAATGTAGCCTTAATGAATTCTCGAGTAAAGTAACGAACGACTTCAACTGAGTAGTTGGTTCAGTGACGAACGAATATTAATGAAAAAACGATTTGTCCCACAAAATGCGGATCACGATTTTACTTTTGATTGTAAGTAGTTTTATTTTTAATACAAATTAAAATAGTCCGTGATTAGCAATAGATTTTTAACAAAGCTTGGTGTGTCTATCTTAATAAAATTCCCGTGTCGCGTGATTTGTCCACGATGAACTCTGAAACTACTTAATCGATCTTAACGTATTTTTTAAAATGTGTGATTTGTTCTAAATTCAGGGATAGGATAGTTTTTATCCTGATTATTCCTTTTTTTATTGCAAAACTAATGATTTTTATATTGAACGAATTATAAGTGTGCCACAGCGACGTGTTGCCGAGTCTGCTAGTATATATGCATGTATGTATAGAAAACATAGTCAGACTAGTTGTACTATTTATAACTCAAGCACGTATGGACTGTTTTTTATAATCTTTGATTTGTTGGATTTCTCTTCGGCCCGAATAGTAGAATAACTAATAAAACATCCGAAAATTCACGATTTTTTTTAATTTATTTGGCTAACGCGGGCTAATAACTATTTCTATAAAAGTAGAAAAAGTTTTGTAATAAAATTTAAAATTAAATGTTATAAAATAGATCTATATTGATAAAATATATTATGTAAGTGAAGCTCAAATTAGTTGATAATGATTTTATTACTAAGATTTGTGATAATTATTTCAATAGTTTGTTTCATTCACATAGTAATTTTACAAAATTTTCATCAAATATTCTTTCTGCATGTGAAAAATATTAAGAAAAAAAATCTTTTTCCAAAAGTTATTATTAAAAATGTGTGGTATATTTTACATTCCAGTATATTATAAGTACCTTATGGAGTTTTATAATTGAGGATACTTTTCAAAATATGACTATTCCTCTACGAGTGTTTTTCTCAGAAATCGAAAAAGTTTGTTATATGTATTAATTTTTAGTAGTTAATTTAAGTACTTTTTAATGGTAGTAACCATCTAGTGTTCTAAAAACTAGAAGTTGTTACTTTTAGGGAAAAGGATGCGAATATGGAATATTCGTGTTTTGATGTAACAGTTTGTGCATTACTCATATTTTAAAGTAATAAGTGTATAAAAATAATAATGAAATGTTGAAAAATCTTTTTATTTTCGTTTTATGCTTAAAATTATTTATTTTTCGGCACAAGTGTTGCTAAAGCATGGACTTACTAAATGTTCGAAAGTCCTTAAATATGATTCGATAAACTATTCATACACTAAAACTAAATTTAAACACTCTCTGAAATTCTTTGAAAGAAGTATAAAAATAAACATATTTCGTTGCAATATCAATAGAAGTTTGTTCCTTACCCTGGATGTGTCTAATTTGAAACGATACCGATAAACGATTTTCACTGTGATTTTTCAATTTAATGCCCGACGTTTTCGACGTTCTTATTCAGAGAAACTAAAAATATTCGACAATTATGACTTATTTGTATGGTGGAGAATAGATATTAATATAGTTCATAGCGGCCTCGCTTTTCGCAAATTTTCATTATTAATTGATATAAAGTCAAAATTCCGAAGCAAGTTTTTAATAAAATACGCGACTACACTTTTTCAAGCTCATGGATTGAAATACTATACTAAACAAACGAAATGAAAAATATATCTCGTATATAGTGGTTAAGTTTATAGCGGCCTCGGAATTTGAAAATATGTATTGGATTTCTACAAAAAAATCCTTTTCAAAATCTTAAAAACTACTAAAAATGTTCAGAATCAGCTGTAAATATATCCTTACAACATTAATATTATTAAGTAAAATTTATACCAGAATATATGTCAGTTCAAAAGAAACATAATTACATATTTTTTTTATTAAATACTTTATTATAAAACTTTGTATGTATGTATGTATGAATTCAGCCCTTTTTAATGTCCCACTGCTGGGCACGGGCCTCCCTTCAAGACGAGGGGAATCAGGCCATAGTCCACCACGCTGGCCAAGTGCGGATTGGCGGACTTCACATGTCTTTCGAAAACTTGCTAGGTTCTCTCAGACATGCAGGTTTCCTCACGATGTTTTCCTTCACCGTAAGGCAAGTGGTAATCAAGTTAGAAAAATGATTCGCACATGAAAATATCAGAGGTGCGAGACCCGGGATTTGAACCCGCTTCACTCAGTTTCCCAAGCGAGCGCGTTACCACTGGGCTACCACTGCCACATATAAAACTTTACATTGAAGTAATTAAAGCATATATAAAACATACATAGAAGTAATTAAAACTGCATAAAATGCTAAAAAGAACGATGCGTCAGCCGCTCGAACTCAATACCATAGAACTCAGTACATTTTGTGATAGGCCTCTTAACACTTTAATTTGTAATCGAAATAGTCGAGTTTTGCACAAAGCACCTTTGAATTTTATTTTCTGTGGGATGAATCATGTATTTTTTGTAAACTTCCGTCCCAATACTTCATAGATTTCAATGTTGTTTTAAAAAAAAAATTTTTTGGTAAAAACTGGATTAATCACATTTTCAAAAGTACCTCCTCAAATATTCCCAATATAAAATTTTATTTCCGTAGGGCAAATATTTTAAAACGTTTACCTTTTTTGGATGTGTTATAGTTACACTTAACATATCTAATTGGTTATAAAATATTTTTTTTTGATGTAGATAAATAAAATTTAAAGTACAGGTAAATTTAGAACCATCACATTACTACTATTAAAATACATTTATGTTATAAGATAAATACTGTACAAACTTTTATAAATGTCTTATTTTATTATTTTTCTTTCCAGGTTGGAATATGCATTGTAAGTGCAAAGTATTTGCCATATGAAAATGAATCTAGTGTATTATTAAGAAATAAAAGATCAAATTCTGAAGAGTCAAATACATCGGTTGAAAGTAATAACGATTCTAGTGACGACGAGGATGACGATAATTCTGGAGAACTACAAATTGATAAACAGAGACGTAAAAACGAAGAAGAACAAAGAAAACTTGAAGAAAAAAAAGCTAAAGAACTGCGTAAGCAAGAGGAAAAGCGACAAAAAGAGGAACGTAAACGTCTGGAAAGAATAGAAAAAGAAAAGCGTAAAGAAGAAGAGAAAGAGAAAAAACTTTTAGAAAAACATGAGAAAGAAGAGAAGAAAAAGCAAGAAAAGCAGCTTAAAGAGTTAGAAAAATTACGAAAAGAAGCATTAGAAGAAGAATCCGATGAAGATGGCTTTTTAGAAACAGAAGAAGAAAGTTCAGTAGAATTAGGAAATATATGGAGAAATCATATTTACGTAAAATACGGGTTAACTTTGGCTAGTACACATGCAGAAAAGAAAGCGGTCCTTGACAGATATTTATCTGAAGAACTTGGTCTCAGCTCAAATAGCACACACATTGAGCGCCAACGAGCTATAATGAAAGTAATTGAAACGAAATTACAGAATGATACAGAGTCTAAAGAAGCTTTAAGAAAGCAATTGCTTAGTCAAATTAATTCTTTAACTATTAATAAATTACAAAACAAATTAAATAAGGGTATCGAAAAATTAACGAACAATACACAAATTTTAAATAATGTGACCCTTCCTTGGGCTAAGGTTGCAAAACAAAATCTGGAAGAAAGAAAAACATTTTTACAATCGATTTCACAATTCTTGTCTGACTTATTGCCGAATTGGACTACAGGGGCGCAAAACCAGAATGCTTCTGTACAACAGGAAGTGCAAGCCAATAATAATGCAATATATATTTCTGAAGGTAATACTGTTGCTAATTCCGGAATTACCGTTAATGCAGATAAAAATCTAGATTCTAATGCAGCTGTGTCATCAGGTGATACTGGTATAGAAAATGATTCTGCATCTATAAATACAAATAATAATGCAGCATCTGATGCTAGTTCAATGACCTCTATAAGTAATGACAGTGCCAATTCACCTGCAGCTAGTAACTTGGCTGAAGCTCAGTCATCATCGGGGAACAGCAATATTCCTGCTATAGAAATTGGTGTTGGAACTAATGTAGATTCTAATGCAGCTACGTCATCAGGTGATATTGGTATAGAAAATGATCCTAATATTGCATCTATAAATACAAATAATAATGTAGCATCTGATGCTAGTTCAGTGACTTCTGTAAGTAATGACAGTGCCAATTCACCTGCAGCTAGTAACGTGGCTGAAGCTCAGTCATCATTGGGGAACAGCAATATTCCTGCTATAGAAATTGGTGTTGGAACTAATGTAGATTCTAATGCAGCTACGCCATCAGGTGATACTGGCATAGAAAATGATTCTAATATTGCATCTATAAATACAAATAATAATGTAGCATCTGATGCTAGTTCAGTGACTTCTGTAAGTAATGACAGTGCCAATTCACCTGCAGCTAGTAACGTGGCTGAAGCTCAGTCATCATTGGGGAACAGCAATATTCCTGCTATAGAAATTGGTGTTGGAACTAATGTAGATTCTAATGCAGCTGTGCCATCTGGTGATACTGGTAAAGAAAATGATTCTAATGTTGCATCTATAAATATAAATAATAATGCAGCATCTGATGCTATTTCAATGACCTCTATAAGTAATGACAGTGCCAATTCACCTGCAGCTAGTAACTTGGCTGAAGCTCAGTCATCATCTGGGAACAGCAATATTCCTGCTATAGAAATTGGTGTTGGAACTAATGTAGATTCTAATGTAGCTACGCCATCAGGTGATACTGGCATAGAAAATGATTCTAATATTGCATCTATAAATACAAATAATAATGTAGCATCTGATGCTAGTTCAGTAACTTCTATAAGTAATGACAGTGCCAATTCACCTGCAGCTAGTAACGTGGCTGAAACTCAGTCATCATCGGGGAATAGCAATATTCCTGCTATAGAAAATGGTGTTGAAACTAATGTGGATTCTAATGCAGCTGCGCCATCAGGTGATACTGGTATAGAAAATGATTCTAATATTGCATCTATAAATACAGATAATAATGCAGCATCTGATGCTAGTTCAGTGACTTCTATAAGTAATGACAGTGCCAATTCATCTGCAGCTAGTAACGTGGCTGAAACTCAGTCATCATCGGGGAACAGCAATATTCCTGCTATAGAAATTGGTGTTGGAACTAATGTAGATTCTAATGCAGCTGCGCCATCAGGTGATACTGGTATAGAAAATGATTCTAATATTGCATCTATAAATACAAATAATAATGCAGCATCTGATGCTATTTTAATGACCTCTATAAGTAATGACAGTGCCAATTCACCTGCAGCCAGTAACGTGGCTGATGTTCAGTCATCATCAGGAGCCAGCAGCATTCCTGCTGTAGAAATTAATGTTGGAACTAGTGTAGATTCTAATGCAGCTGTGCCATCAGACGATACTGGTATAGAAGATAATTCCAATATTGCATCTATAGATATAAATAATAATGCAGCATCTGATGTTAGTTCAGTTCCTTCTATAAGTAATGATATTGCCAATTTCCCTGCAAGCAGTAACGTGGCTGTAGTTCAGTCATCCTTGGGAGTGAGTAATATTCCTGTTGTAGAAACTAATGTTGAATCTGGTGTAGACTCTAATACAGTTGTGTCCTCAGAAAAATCTAACGTGGTAGTTACTTCAAATCAATCTGATCCAAATAATAGTGTTATCCCTGGAAGTATTGATACTCCAGTCTTAGAATCTCAAAGTTCAGGAATATCTGATGTTTCTTTAACAATTAGCAGCAACGTGGATTCTGTAGCAAATAATATTAATAATGAAGGTAATAGACCCATTAGTGACTCATCGGATATTATCAGCTCTGCTTCTTCTGATAGTAATATACTTACCGACGCTAATATTGCCTCTACTAATATTAATACAATAAGTACAGCATCTACTAGCTCTGGAACAAATGTAACAGTAGATAGCAGCGCAATTGGACTAAATATAACTAATAATACTTCATCTAATAAAGTTGATGCAGGATTACCATCAAAGAATGTTCTAACATCAGAATCTGGCGTCGTTTCTAATGGTGTTCAATCCTCTAAAATAAATGAAAGCAATATTTCTGTGGTCAACCATCAGGTTGATAGTTTAAGTGGAGTTTCCTCTCCAGATACCAAAGTTAATAATGAAGTAATTGTTCCGTTTAGGCCTACCTTAACGGCTACTGATGATTTGGTACCTAGCGCCGTTAATGTAGAATCAGTCACAATCAGTGTTGATAGCTCTGGTGTACTGAGTAAAGATATTGGCGTAGAAAGTGAATCTAATATTTCACCTATAGATATAAATAACAATGTTGCATCTGATGCTAGTTTCATATCTTCTATGAGTAATGACATTGCCAATACACCTGCAGCCAGTAACGTGACTGAAGGTCAGTCATCATCAGGAGCTAGCGATATTCCTGCTGTAGAAATCAGTGTTGGAACTAGTGATTCCAATAATGTAGTACTTACAAATAGCAATGTCGGAAGTCCGGTTAATGTTGACGATTTTATCACAACGGGTGCACCTATTAACAACGGAGTTTCAATTTCTCTAGACAACAACATAAGTGAAAATAACAATGCTGTCTTATCAGAATCACTCGATCAAAATGTCAAGGAAATTTCTCCATCTACAAATACTGAAACTCTTTCACCCATCAGTACGGATGAAAGTAAAGCCTTTGCAACTATAAGTAAAATTGCCTCTAGTGATGTGACAGAAGGTCCGTTATCATCTGGAGTTAGTGATGGTAAAGTGGTAGAAATTGATGGTAATGTAGTATCCTCCAATAAAGTTGAAACAATAAGTTCAGAGCCAACTCCAAATATTAACAGCGGTATTGGAAACACAGTCAACATCATTGACATTATTACGACCGGTGCACCTATAAGGAATGATGTTTCCGTTTTAGCAGAAAAAAATGTAACTGATAGCAATAACGATAATATTTCTGTTTCAGTTAACAGTGATATCGGAAGCACAGTAAACATCATTGATATGATAACAACAGGCGCATCTTTAACCAACGATGTTTCCATTTTACCTGAACGAAATATAACCGATATAAGCAATAACAATGTTTCAAGTACAAGCTCTGTAGCTACTGACAGTGGTATTACTACAAATCAACCAGATGTTTTCACGGTAATTAACGTAGTACAAGATGTTAACATTCCTTACTCAAACAGTAACAGCGACGTGAGTGGAATATTAAATATAAATGAGCCAAACCCATTAGTCGTCAATAATATTACTGTAACAACGGAATCGATTATTTTAAGTACAGTGCAAGAAGCTAATGAACAAAATAGAAGTGTCGCTGTTGAAGCTTCCACTCAGGCTAATATAAATGAAAGTTCTGTTGTTGATCTGGGAGTACCGACTACCGAGGGCGAAGCTATAATTAACGTTAATACAGCTTCTAGTGATCCCATCGCTGAAGCACCTCTATCTAGCACTGGATCCATCCAAATTGATGGAATCACCGTACCCGCCGAACAGGGTGCGTCGGTTGTTGAGATCTTACCACAGTTGTAGAAATTGTTATTTAGATTATATAAAGATATTTGTAATAAGTTTGAAAAATGTTGTTCTAAAATGTAATGTATCTTTAATTAAAAAGCATTTATGAAATCCTGAAATCTTTTTATTTATAAACTTTTAAAGACTAGTTTTGTTGGATAACTACTTTTAATGTAAATGTTAGTAAATTACACTGATTTTCATTCACAATGAGTTTTTTATAATATTATCTATTAATTAAGGTAATGATAACTTTTTATAGTAACGATAAATTACAAATAAGAGTGAATCTTATTATTTTACTTTGTTTATTTGGAAAAAAATAAAACCATAACAAATTATTGTTATTATTAATACTATATTAGATTGCTTAGTAACTTATTACACAATTTTGGTATTAAAATAGGTATCTATAAATGGAATGCATTTAGAGGTAATTTTCACAATCGACACATTGAACAGCATTGCTTTATTGATTGCTATTTATAATAATAATATTTAATATAATATAAATAAAATTAGCTATGTATTTAAACAAAACTTACCTATATTTGTAAAGGTACTGTAAGTTTGTATGGACATAATTTAAATATTTGTCAAATCCAGTATTTATTGGCAGGATTTCCGGGGTTAGTATAGCTATGTTGACTGAGAGGGTCAGCAGCGATATTAGGAAATGAATAAGGATCACTCATATATTTATAGTCGCTAGATAGTCCGGCTAAGCTCATATTTAGTGAATTATTTGATGGACTCCAGTTGGATGAGGATGGATCCACAGGAAGCTTTGAATAATCAGTAGGAACTTTAGGATAATCACTAGTAGATAAATCTTTATATTCGTTTGCTGTTTTCACGTAAGCATCGTCTCTCTGATCTATTACTTCGTCACTAACAATTTTATCTTCAGTGTCAGTTTCTTTGGGCATATAAGGTTTGTTATAAGCATCGTTAGTATATCGTGGATATTCGTTTCTAGGTGTATTTGTTTCTAATAATTGGTTATGGGAAGTGGCACCAGAAACTAAGTGACTGAATGTCGCACTCGATGTACTAGGAAAAGCAGCATTTTGGAAGGCTTGATTTAAATGTTGAGATTGCGCCATTAATTGATTGTAGTTTGCATATTTTTGGTGATGCCACGCGTCCGGATGCTGTGGATGATGTTGGGATAGAGCAGGAATTTCCCCTGCAGGATAAGGACAGGGTATTTGGGGCATCGGTAACGTTGAATAGCTTGAAAGTGGAGTTGAGTTTGAACCAGTATTTTTCCTTAGTCGAGCTCTTCTATTTGAAAACCAAACCTGTAATATATTAAATCGTTGTGTTAACATTACGATATTCAATTCTACATACATTATTTAAAAAACATTAAGCTTCAAGTTTTAATTTTGCATTAGATGTAATTGTGTACTCGTACATACGTTTTTAAAATTCAATAACATTTTCTATATTTTATGCAGTGCTTACTTATGTACATATGTATATGTAACGCCAAAACAATTTTTACAAGAATCTTATAACATCAGTTTTTCTTTTTATTAACATAGGTAATCGAAATTTTTGGAAATGATGTGAAGTAAAAAATATATTTAGCAAATTTCCTAAACTGTCACTTTACTTGATGAAACTTTTCATTGCTAACTTTTTTTCTTATTTGTGTCATCAAATCATATGTATGTATGTAGTACCTATGTATCCACTGTGTTAATGTAGAAATTTATGTTATTTTGAACTTCTGATTATACAATTATTCTCAAAGGCTTATATTTTATTAACATAATATAACATAACAAATATTTAAATATTTTTAGTTCTTATAAGATACTTTTTCATTAATTCATCTTAACATTGCGCGTTCTAAGCAATTCTATTAATATCAAAATTGTCGTTTAGACTTATATTGTACATATATTATAATATAAATAATTACATAATATTATTATGTACTATTATTATTTTACTATTACCTGTATTCTGGCTTCTGTAAGACCTGTCTGTAATGCCAATTCTTCTCTAGTATATACATCAGGATATTGGGTCCTGTGAAAGGCTCTCTCCAACGCGTCAAGCTGTTCTCCCGTGAACGTGGTACGAGATCTACGTTGCTTTCGCTTCAGTGTCAAGCCTGGTTCAGATTCTATATCTGAAGAGTCTGATCCTCGGCCTGGGGAGTGTTTATAATTATGGCTTAATTATCTATACAGATAAATAAAATTGGAGTGTCTGTTTGTAATATTAAAATAACCGCATTTTACTAAATGCATATGGATGTATACACGGTACTCATACCAAAACAACATTTTTTACAATTTTTGTCTGTCTGTCTGTCTGTCTATCTGTTTGTTCCGGCTAATCTCCGAAACGGCTGGACGGATTTTGACAGGACTTTCACTGGCAGATAGCTGCTGTTATAAAGAGTAACTTAGGCTACTTTTATTTTAGAAAAAGAATAAGGGTTCCGCGAAAAAAATTAAAACCCATGAAATTGTGAACAAAATCCGCGTACGGCATACGTACGTAACGTAAATCGCTATATCATATAAATGAATATCTTAGAAGTAGCAAGCTACTATTAATGTATAAACATAACCGCGAAAACGAAAACGTAACGCGAGCGAAGCGAGCGTGAGTCGCTTGTTAGAAATAATTAAATAAAGTAAATTACAATCAGAATCCAACCCACCCAGTTCAAACTGCCATATTAAAAAACAAAGTAGCCCAGTAAAGTGGATTATGGGTTAATAGTAATCGATAAGTACATTTCAAAGTTTTATCTGACAAAGAAACTTAATTAGACGTAGACGAAGTAATGGGAACTTATTATAGTACCGCCTTAATACTCAGTTATAATTTATTTGACAATGCTTTGAAGCAATTTGTCTTCATCTGTTTTTTAGACATACGTTATTTATTAGCAGCGTTTTTTATATCACATTTTAATTCACCTAAATCAAAAACCGTCAGGGTCGTACGTCGAGCCGTCTCATTTATAAATCGGTAGCGGTATCCTACGGAAACAGATTAAAAACTGCCTTACAATACTCGGCTTTGCCCTTAAAACCGACTTTAAAAAATAGCGGCTTATATTAATAGCCTTTTGAAAGAAGTCAAAATTGAATGAAATGAAAAAATAGAGGCTCGGCGTGAACGAATAAGAACACCCAGTGCGGCGGTACCTTTGTCGGCGTCTTTGCCGTTTGGGTGACATTTTGGCACTATTCAATATTTTGGTGTCGCGATCTGGATTTATGACACATAAAACGACAACGCGGTTTTAATGCCCTTGCGTTCATTTAGCCGTCAGTTTTGTAGGTTTACACGAGAGTAACATATGATATAATATATTAGATTTATGTATGAACATATGTATGTATGTATGTGTGTATGTATGTATATAAAAATAAAAATAATTATAGGGATTCAAAAGTGCGTTAATCATTTGAAACACAAAAAAATGTACTATACATATAACAAAATTGTGGCACAAAATCTTAAGCACGACATAAAATAAAAAATGTATTGTAATAAAATGATTTACATTGCTCAAATTCCCTTGAGGTGCCGAGACATTATTGTTTAGCCCTTTTTTGTTCTTTTGATCATAATGTATGGGCCTAAATGACCTAGACGTTTGTATGTATGTATATTGAAAGGGACATTAAAACTTTAAATCTCTAACACATGGTGATAAAGTTCACTCTGAAACCTTTCTGTGGTATAAAAGTGGGAGAGAAGGAAAGTGTTATACTGAGCGTACACGTTAGAACGGGATACGCTTTGGCGATTGCCGAAATGTGACCCCACGAAGACGGCATGTTCAAAAGTCATAATTTGGAAGTTGAAAGAGCTGCGACGGCGGTTTAACACCTCCATAATCTGGGTTCATTAAAGCGGTCTCCCGCCTTTGTTTCAGCGGTTTGTTCTGATGTTAACAGATGGTCGTATGGCCGGATTAGCACGTCTCGTGCGAGGTGGGCGTGCTTTATTTGCCATTTCTTATACTCTTGACGAGTTATATTAATTACGATATATGATATATCATGTGAGTTTTTTTTTACGTTTGTAAAAATAAACATAAAAGTAGCGTCTCTTTGATTCTTTCTATTTAATAGATAATATTATAACTTTGCCTATTTTCATGTAGAAGTTTCTAATAGGTATTTGTTTAAATTTGAATCAATAGTTTCACTTCTTTTCCATTTATTTAATAGTAATAAAATACAATTCATAACTTAAAATAACAGCTAACTTTTCTAATACGTTCTACGGAGGCACTTTATTTTCAGTACTTCCTGAGATTCGTGTGAGGGCCATTATAGCTGAGACGTGAATGCATTTAGTGCAGCGTGCAACAAACTACCGCATAGTTTGAATGCACTGGAACGCCGCGGAGGTCTAGCTGGAGATACATTTACCTCAGGAATTTAACGTGAAATTATTTTTCACGTTTTACGATTTACTTCTAGTTTAATTTTACTTTATTTGAAATTATTATTTAAATTAAATGTTTTAACAAACAAAATTGTAAAACTATATTCTTAGAGTCTTAAAATATTTAATGATATTCACTAGCTTTATTATAATCATATTTTTCATTTAACTTTTGTGATTATTGACTTGTTTGGATTTAACATAATATTATACTAATCAAAAGCATAAGTTATCTCCATTTTGAATTTTATTGAAATCTGCCGAGACATACCTATTATCGCGAAGAAATAAAAAATAAACTACACACAAACTTTCGAATTTATGATAAGCTTGGTGTGGTAATGTGATTGAAAGTACAAACTAAGTATTTGACGAACTAACACAAATCATTAAAATGATATTTGAGTTTTTTTTGTTAATATGATATAAGGCTTATTTACCGTAACCACAATATATTTTATAGTAATTTTCACCATGTGTGGCATCGGACATGTAATCTAAATGTAACATGTCATGTGTTAGGTACTTCTGAGGTTCATACATTATCTCCGCCGTGACATAGGTTGATTGTAACGACCGATGTTATTATACAAATGTTAGATTTTATCATAGCGCGATTGTATTGTTCGAATGTGAAAGTGGTTGGTAATAAATGCTTCTTGCAATTATTAAGTACATATATTTAAAATATAAATGAAAATCCATGTACACAAGTATGTAAAGCTCATTATTATGAGCTTTACATACTTGTAGCAACTGAGCAATGGAAACACGTACAAGTCCCGTACTTTTGCATTGACATGGTTCATGGAGCTAGAGAGTGATTTACCCAGAGGTTTTCTAAATGGCTCACAAAGACTACTAAGGGATGCGCTTAAGAGAAGCAATCTTGTGACACTAAACTGTTTTATTTATAATTTAGACAGGCATTTGCACATTTATATTATGGTTTCTACATGTATATTGTACAATTGTTGTTTTCAAACGATTATGATTTCACATAAAGCTATGTATATCGAGTATGATTATGGGTTTTAATAAATATATTAAGGAAGAAAATTTATCAGTAGTTTATTTAAAAAAAGAAAATAAATATTTGGATATTGGATGGAGTTATGAATATAAGGTATTCAAGTAGCATGTACAATATAAGAAAGTAAATTATACCTGAAATATGAATAATGCTTAAGAATATGAATACTGCTTGTGAATATTCCTTGATAATAATAAGTAGAAGCAATATTATAAAACATTAATATATGGAATATGTAGATATAAATGCGTATTGGATGAATGAGTTAAAAGACAAATATTTCTATAGACATCGAAAGGACGGGCAAATAAATTAAAATGATGTACCTGTATTGACGGAAATACCGCAAAGGCACAATTAGTAGAGTGTACAATAATGTAACAATGACACTACAACCAAAACATGTTACGTACATTGTGTTCATTTTCAGCACTAGCGTGGCGCTGCAGGAGCGCGGTCACTTTTGTCGGTACCTTTACCCCTGCGCCGAGAGATCGACAAATACACCGCCTTTCGGCTTGAAGCCTTCAATATATCACACAACAATGACTATGTATGATTTGTGTGCGGAAATTGATTTTTTGAACGTGAGAAAGCTTTGACAGGTTGCGTATTTCTTTGCGAAATTGCCGACCCAATGGGAAGTTATTGTGCAACACTTTATTTTTCGACCCTCAATGTATGAGATCGGACGTCGTTCTAGTGTTAATGGATATACACAAATAAGTTTCGTTTTTATAGCAAAATGATGTTTCGGATTTAGATATTAAAAAGATTCTAAATTAAAAAAATGCTTATTGTAGGTTGTGTAAGAGAGTAGGTAAATATTATCTATATATTAATACGTGAAGCAAAAACTTAGTACCCTTTTTTACGAAAATTGTGCGGACGGAGGAGTATGAAATTTCTCACACTTATAGTTTACTAGCGACTCGCCCTCGCTTCGCTTCGGGTTCGTCCCTAGACAAAAACAAATCTATCCCACGGGAATCGTACCTTTTTCCGGGATGCCTATAGCCTTCCTCAGTTAACGGGCTATCTAATGCAAAAAGATTTTTTCAAATCGCATTAGTAGTTCCTAAGATTAGCGCGCTCAACCAAACAAACAAATAAACTCTTCAGCTTTATAATATTAGTATAGATATAGAGAACGAGTCCAGAATGCTAATATTTTTTTTAATTATGCATAAAAAAATTACTTTTTAAAATTACATAAAGTTACTTTACTTTATTTATATTATGAATATTTTTATGAATGTAATTTATATTCTATTAGGCTTGAATAGTATTTTAAATTAGAATGTATAATTGTATTTGTATATTTGGAACGTTTATGATGAGCATATTTATTTGATAAAAAAGTAGTGATACTTGTTCCAAGTGACTTTTTGCATAATATCCCACGAGCACCGACGGTAGTTTGATGTACCAGGATAAAAAATGTTCCTCTTTCTGGTCGTAACTTTTGTCGCTTTTAACTTTAATAATTAGTAAGGATATTTATTTAAGCTCACCTCCAAGTATGCCGTCAATACTGTAGTCTTTCTTGCCATCCGGATCTCTAGCGCCACCGCGTAGCAATCGTGAGATCGAAGATATACTGGGTGGGTCAGATACACCTTCCTGAAATTTATTATTTATTAAATAAGTACTACTCCTACTACCGACTAATTTGTAAGCTTACATCATCATCTCTCTGCCAATTTCCCAATTACTTGGAGTCGACGCAATACATATTCCGTACTGCTGATAACATTTGGCAAGTTGCACGACCGGCCGCCTGCCTGACATCAACCCTTCTTGGGAATGCTATTGTTTATCGCGGACGTCTTGTAATATGCACATTCTATATTGTTTTCTTTCAAAACATTTTTTATATAAGTTTTAATGTAATTTTTTGATATATTTTGAAATAAAATTTGGATACACATTTGCAGGCTACATCACAATGTAAAAATATAATTGAGAACTTAATTTTAATTTTGTAACCCAACGCAAAAACATGTTTAAGTTTAACATTTGTATATAACTGTGTGTTTGTTTGTGGCATCATAGCGACCAAACGGAGGAACCGATTTTAATTTAGTTTTTTTTACTTGATGGCGAGTATTGTAGTTATAAATCAAGGAAATCGGTTCAGCCGTTTGTAGACCACCAACTCTTTTTAGACAAAATTTTTACACTGAATAGATTTATACAAAAGAAAATTGTATAAAAGAACTAGAATTTTCATAAATGAAAATTGACGATTTCTATGGATCAGTGACTTGTTGGATTAGCACAGTCAGATATTTGTGGTTTGATACTACATGGATTTATCTTATTGTTTTGTAATACTGAAACCTACTATTAAGTTTTGTCTTGATAACTTTGTTGTCTATACTAATATTATAAAGAGGTAAAGTTTGTGAATTTGTGAGATTGTAGGGGGTAATCTCTGAATCTACTGAACCGATTTAGATGAAATTTAGTAAGAAGACCCTGGGAAGGACATTGGATACTTTTTATCCCGGAAATCATCCCTTGAAAATGGGAATGAAAGTTTGTATTCTGAAGCAAGCTAGGGAACCCGAGCGAAGTGAGGGTGAGCAATGTGAAACTAGTAATCACGTGACTATAAAGTCGTCATACCTAATGTCCAATCTATACATATAATAAAATTCTAAGCCGAATCTGTGTACCTTAAATATTTTTTGGAAAATCTTATTGAAATAGACATTATTATCGATGCAGAGGCCAAATCTATGGTTTTTAGAATTTTTGTCTATCTGTCTGTTACCGCATCACAGAAAAACCACTGCAGGGATTTTAATGAAATTTGGTATGATAATAGCTGGATATCCGGGTCCAACATATAGGATACTTTTTATCGCGGGAGATTATCTCATTCCCAAGGGAGTACACGTTATAATACAACCCAAAAAATATTTATTATCAGAATTTCTTGAAACTTGGTATTAATGCTCTTCAATACATACTATAATATTCAAATAAATACGTGTTTTAGCGTTTTTTGAAATTCATCCTATAAGGTGATAAAATAAGGGATGAAAATTTGTATGGAACCTACCTTTTCAACTTTTTTTTGTTATAGTTTTAGCGCATGCAAAGCCGCGGGTTTTGCTAGTATATGCCTATATAAATATTAGATATTAGGTACGATGAGTATATATATTAATATTTGTTTATGAAACCCAATAGCACATTACCATACATATAGTAATGGCATATGGCGATTTTGTACTTATACTTCGTTATTATCTCAGAATCTTTGGAAGTTATCACTTCGATATTTAGGGAAATGATACTTCAGGCTTTTATCTTGAATTGCAAATTTGA
This sequence comes from Argynnis bischoffii washingtonia, assembly GCA_033884665.1. NCBI lineage: Eukaryota > Metazoa > Arthropoda > Insecta > Lepidoptera > Nymphalidae > Argynnis > Argynnis bischoffii. The sequence goes on along the minus strand of CM066624.1, from coordinate 6,815,185 downwards.
AAACATTGGCGAAAAGAAATATGCGAAAGTTTTCTCTATAGTACATTTTTTTGAAAAATACATGTTTTTCACACATTTTGCTATTTATCTGAGAAAACAGCTCACTATTTTTGTAGGGTTTTTGTTTCATCAGGAAGCCTAGAAGCATTTCTTCAGTCACCAAATTTAATTTTTCGGTTGGTTGTTTAATTAATTTATAGTGAATTAAAAACTATTTTGGCGCTAAAATGCGTTGTGCATCTATCGCTCTATACTTCTCACTCACGATAGAACATTATCTTGTCATCTCGCTCCTCCGAATTCAAATCGTAGCGGTCTCATGGTACACTCTTAATGTACTTGGAAAATGGAAAATGAAGTTAATATATTACAAGACCATACATAACTATTATAAAAAATATATTAAGAATATACATTTTAAGATAATATAATATGATGAACAGATTTAATAGTTTTTAATTACCTTTATTAGCTTTTCACGTATTTCCCATGAAAAAATTCCTGGATTTTGTCTTTTTAGCTCTTCTATTCTCGCCTCAACTTCAGGAGTAGCAACTCGTGGTTTCGACCCACCGATAACGCCCGGCCTTATAGATCCCGTTTCCTGTACCATCAGAGATATTCTATTCTATAATTTCGCATGTAATTTTATTATTTAATTGTTATTAATATTGTAACAATAATGAATACTTTAATAATAACTGTAGGTTTTTGTTATAGGTACAAGTAATGTATATTATTACAAGATGTTATGCTAAAATGTTGTGTAAACTTTGGTTTAGTATATTTATCTACGAGTACTTACATACTTAATATTCATATTTAGGTAAACAAACAGTGATAAACTACGTAAAGCTTTAAGCGCGTGCCCAGGAACATTTTTTGGGCCCGATACAGTTGCACTAAGTTGCATTAAAGAAATTTCTTTTTTAAGGTTCCGTACCTGACCAACGAAATCCTATTACTATGCCACCGCTGTCCGTCTGTCTGTCTGCGCTGTATCTCATGAATCATAATAGGTAAAGAGTTGAAATTTTTACAGAATATGTATTTCTATTTCCGCTATAATAACAAGTAATAAAAATAAAAAAATAAAAATACAAGAAACATTTTTTAACGTTCGTAATCGATCGTCGAAGTTAATATACTACATACATAGAGTAAAAGTCATATTAATAAAAAGTACATGTACGATGGTACAGTACCCTTCATGTGCGAATTCGACTCACACTTGGGCGATTTTTATATAAAGTATGTATTATATGATACTAATATTAAAGTTTACATAAATATTAGTAAAAATAGCTAAAATTATAAGTATAAAAATATTTTTTTACGAAATTAACTGTTGAAAGATCTGAACAAATAATAAAATTATTTACACTACCTTTATGATGATTTTAGTCTCGTATAGTGAATGAGCCTTATTGCAGATTTTATGCAAAATTTAATGATAACTAATTGGGAATGATATATCTGTTTGGTAAGCAACGGTTTGTGGTACTAATACCGCACATTGTGGTTAACATTTGACGTATTACCTTGTTAATGTTAATTTAAACTTATGGTTCTATTTTTAATATTTTTTAATACACTAGTGATCCCTATTTCTAAAGGATACAGTAGTAGTATTATGTATTTCATTGCTACAGTATAAATTGTTTATCAAGGCAGGGACAAACACCTATCAAAGTTAGTAAAACTTAGGATCTATTGCATAAGCAGTGCCAATCAGGCTCAGAATTCGTCTCTCTCAAAGATCATATAAGGGTTACTAGGAATCCTTTCCCCAATCAAAATTATTAGTATTTTTTTGTTTAAATATTATGCAATTTCAATTTGTATACAATCCATATTAATGTCCCACTGCTAGTCACTCTCTCCCCTTAATGCTAGATTAGGCCATCCACAGGCCACCACGCTGGCTGGACTTCACATGTCTTTCGAAAACTTGCTTATTCTCTCAGACAGGTTTCCTCGCAATTTCTTCCTTCACGATAAGGCAAGTGCTAATGTTGAAAATGATTCGCTTATGATATCAGAGGTGCAAGACCGAGGGTTGGAACCCGCTTTACTTGGTTTCCTAAGCAAATTCGTCACCACTGTTTTACCTCTACCTCATATTATAATGATAAAAATATGAGTACCGTATGTGACTGAATCCCGAGTTTAGATTGCCAGTTACCATGAAAATATGTTTTCATTTAATTGGTTTATATGGGAAATGAATGTAAATTCTCATAATATTGGTTTTGATTTATTGCAATACAGCCGAAATAAGAACCTTTTGTCTATCTTTCTTTTTGAATTTGTTTAAAAATATATGTATATAGGACAGTTTTTGATATTTATTTGTAAATAAATGTGTAAGGTTTTTGATTAGATAAAACATATACTATTAAGTTTATAAAACTGTCATGGTGCGTGAAATAGACTTCCTGAGTAAGACAATCACTATTGTGGTGGTGAAAATGGACCTTCAGGCTTGGCTGCGTCGAAGTCAATGGCAATTGTTTGCTTCAATAGGGGTGTGTGGTTTACTAGTAGGTATATTCTGCATCTAGTCTAGTAAAAACAATGTCAATGGTCCTCAATTCTATAATTATATGTATTTATTCAGCCCTCTTTAACGTCCCACTGCGGGGCACGGGCCTCCCTTTAATACGTGGGGGATCAGGCATAGTCCACCACGCTGGCCAAGTGCGGATTGGGGGACTTCACATGTCTTTCGAAAACTTGTTAGGTTCTCTCAGACATGCAGGTTTCCTCACGATGTTTTGCTTCACCGTAAGCCATACTTATATGTAGAAAACAATATTATCAAATTATTACGTATCGTTATCTATATCTAAATATGTACATACGTATATAAACGCAGTCTTATGTTTTAAAACATTTTATTTAAAATATATATCAATAAAATAGATGCGAAAGTATTTTTGATGTAATGGGTTGTAGTTTGTCCTTTTTTTTTGCAAAGATATACACAGAACTCGATGTGATCCTATTAATTTTATAAGCGCGGAAGTTTGTGAAGATGTATGAAGGTATGTTTCTTACCTACTCTTTCAAGAAAAATAGTATACGAATTTTGATAAATCTTTACAGTTATATAGGTTATAGGTCTGAGTAACATAGAGTATATTTTATAAAAATATGTAATATATAATTAAACTACGCGAGTGGAACCGTGGGTAAACGTTAGTAGCTTATATGCTGGAAAGTAGCTCGGGTTATTTTTCTATTACCTACGTCATGAGATTTCATAAAATATTAGTCTTTTGTAAATAGTAAGATCGATTTTTAGTATTTCACATATTAGAAAATCAAACTCAGCTATATATTTTTGACCTAAAGATAGTACATAAATAATTAATTAAAAGGAAAAGCTTAAGTTCGTATTGGTCACTGTAGTAAAATATGGGTCAAACAAAATAAAGTACTTAGCTAATTAATCTAACTTGTATTATAAGAATATCTTAAATATAAATATAATAATATACATTGAATTTAGTTGCTATATCTCCCCAAAATGTGCGTTCACCTTGTCGTGGAGGGAGGGTGCGTTCGGCAATCTAGGCTTTGCCGGTGAGTCCCACATAACCAACTGTATGTATGCAGGTGGTATGCCTAAATGCATTTCCCAACGTTAAAAAAAAGTTTTTTCTATATAACAAAATGTCAAATAAATAATATATAATGTATATATAAGTAAGCACCATGTGATCTCGATATATTAGCTTAGGAAGAATTCAGAATTTGCGTTACTAAGAAACTTTTTTAAGCCCTGTCAGTCAATCTTTCTTCCACACGTTCACGCTTTGGGCTTTGCCGGCATACATAATATGTATATCATACCTATATATAATTATTTTCTCATTTTAACTATTTTTAGAGTTTAGGAAAGAAATGTATGTAATGTGTAAAAGTTGGCTTTTTCTGTTTGTATTTCAAAATATCATATTATTACTTCTCAATGATGCACTGATATATGATGCAGTAAAAATATTCTATGTAGCGTCATTTGAGTAATATTATAATAATTAGTGGACTTTAGAACAACCAAGAACGTAAACGTTATATTTTCTTAGAATTACGCGAATATTTGACACTTTAAGTGGTCGTAGATTCATTATCGGATTTATTGATTTTTAAAAATTGTATTAATTATAATAATATCCATTCAAGTTAAATAAATAATATTTTAAATAAATAATGTTTATTTATAAAATTTATTGAAATTTTTAAAAATGTTTTAAATTAATAATAATTAAATATATTTTAAGGAACTTTGGGTAATATTTTTTGTATTTTCAAAATAATTGTATAATTTTGTGGGTAGATACTCTCTGTAGCAACTATATAATGATCTTTGAGATGTCTAAAACTTAGTCTCTCCCGTGTACAAGATTGCTGCAAAGTGTTCAAAACGTTGCGACCAAAATCAAAAAAAAAAAAAAATTGCGAAAATATCCTAACATGTAGTTTTATTTAAATATAAGTATTTTTTTTTTGTTTTCATGAAATGATTCGGTCCGCTTGACAAAACGCTATTTAATTTAAATTCTCTACCATTAAAATAGAAATAACTATAAAAGTACAATAATTTTGTAAGACTAATATACAATAAACTTACAATAAAATAATCTTTTAAAGTATTCGTGAAACGATTTATGTACACAATGTCTTTATATTTTTAAAGACCTGGTTTTCTAACCTGGTATCTATTGAGGATCTTAGAAACGCAGCCGTGCGAGACGCGCAGTTGGCGTGAGATGACGCAAGGCCGCACACCCGCTGCAGCCATTTCTACTATCTTTAGCCTGATGTGGTTGGGAAGAGGACGACCATTGATGAATAATCCCCCTAACTGGTTTACTCGACCTTGTCCTGTAAAATATGAGGTGCTAAAGAAAATACATACAATATACATACTTACTGAAATGTCTATACAAAATACAATCTATACATATAATAAAATAGTAACTTAGCTAAATCTGTACATGAAATATTTTTTTATATCAATAATTTCAACTTATTCTGTATCAGTTAAACTTAATTTTATTCATCAGTTATATTCATCATTCACATCATCATTAGTTTTATTCATCAGTTTAACTTAATTTTATTCAGTTAAACTTTTACAAATACTTTTAAAACGCCAGCTTAATTTCTAGAATCAATGTAGTCAGTCTGTGAAGAAGATACCACCGGTTCTGAATACAATTCTGCTGAGTAAAGCCGGCGAGAATCTCAAAAATTGCTATGTATTGTATGATATTTATCATGTACTTAATAAAAGTGTTAGATCCGTATGTTATTGAAGTTTAGTACTTACCTACATATGTAATTTGCGCCTATTATTAAAGTTTAACATTTCATTGAGATTATAACGAATATGTCATGGCAAATAATAAATTTGAAACTTTTATAGAAAGAAAATTGCAAATTATGTTTTCTTTCTGTTTACATGTAGAACGTTATGATGACTTTTACACTATATTATAAATGAATGTAGAAATAGTAAACATTACATTATTTAATTATAATTTTATGATGGGATATTTAATATTTTATAAGATCAATTAAACAATTAATAAATAATAACGGCAATTAAAAATCCAATTAAGAACTTTGAGAAGGCTAAACTATCAATTAAGTTAACATCATAATATTTATTATTACTGTAACAGCATGTAGTGACTAGACTCTACTTTATTGGTTACTAGCGACTCACCCTCGCTTCGCTTCGGGTTCGTTCCTAGACAAAAACAAATCTATCCCACGGGAACCGTATATTTTTCCGGGATGATATATAGCCTATAGCCTTCCTCAGTTAACGGGCTATCTAATGCAAAAAGAATTTTTCAAATCGGATTAGTAGTTTCTGAGATTAGCGCGTTCAACCAAACAAATAAACAAACTCTTCAGCTTTATAATATTAGTATAAGATAAGTTAATTTTGCAGTATATTTTAGTATAAATAACCATTGACTCTACTTGTAGAAATTTGATAGAGAATACACATGGGCCATTGCTAAGCATTAATTCTTTTATATTTCGATTAACTAGTTATTAATCATTTAATTACATATAATACAAAAAGCTTTAGTTCTAACTTGTGTGCTTATAATGTAAATGTATCTTCAATCTATTACAAGTATGAGTACAAAATAAATTTATAACTCAACGAAAAACTATATAAATTAGGCAATATACTCATAAGTCATGTCAATTAATGAACTGTATAATGTATAAAGTTATTTTATAAAAGTTTTTATCTGTTAAACTTTATTAGGTATATTTTCACGATAAATGTTTTAGAAGGAAAATTTATTCAAAGTTTACCATATTAAGCTTTTAGGCTTTAAAAGTTATCGTTAAAAATTGAAATTGTAGTATCAAAGTAACAAAATTACTTATATACCCTTACCTACCCACACATCCATACCATTTTGGTGGCGTTCCATAATGGTATGAGAATCAATGTGGTTTCATTGAAAATTGCAGACACTAACAGTCAAATTCACTTGTCCAACAAGAAAAACATCACAGGCAAAAAACTTGCTCTTCAAAGCTTCAACACCGCTATCACGAACTGACTCATATATTTACATTAAATTAGAAGTATTGGCCTCATATTTTAAATTCATCATCACCCATTCGTATTTACATAATTAAAACGACATATTTAAATTAATTATGGTGTCGTAAATATTACGATTGAAACAAGATCGGTAGACGCGTTCGTTAGTAAAGGTCAGTTTTGGTCGACTATGGCCGAGATATCTATTAGACGACGGTGTCTCAATATTAGAAAAAAGATCGATAGATCGCGTTATCTTTTTTTCTGCGCGTGAGTGCAGTTGAGGAGGTTGTATAGAACTGAGAGTACCACTGTGTTCGTACGGATAGAATGTAGTTTGTCTGTGTGCGTGGCTCTAGAGCCTCTGGTGAGGTCGCGGCGTGTCTGTGTGGGTGAGTGCACATGGAACACACCCACCTGTGCTAGTGTGAGCCGTGTAGAAGAACCAAGCGTAGATAACTTAGAGACTTTGGATAAAAAAATTGTTAGATAAGCTAAATTTCTAAACTTTTAAGTACAATTAATTTCGTATTTTATTTAAAAGGATATGTGTAAAAAATTCTTTAGGGATGTTTGACGGATATGTATTTAATTCTTTTTAGAGTTTACAATATACTTTTACTTCTTATTTGAGGTATAAAGTATTAAAATTATAAGCAATCTACAGTATCTATAAAGTAGCACTTATATAGTCCATTTAAGTTTTGGAGGATGTCGTGTATTTAAACTAGCGGCTCATCCTCGCTTCGCTCGGGTTCACCTCTAGGAAAACAAAAACAAACCTATCCCATGGGAACCGTACATTTTCCATGATAAAAAGTAGCCTATGTGTCATTCCAGACTATAATCTATCTCTGTGCCAAATTTTATCCAGATTCGTTCAGCCGTTCTGGGGTGAAAGAGTAACAAACATCCATGCTCACAAACTTTCATATTTATTATACCTATTAGTACGGATGAAACTAAGTTGAAATTTTTGTCACCCCAGTGCTTTACCAAAACAGACGCCAGCGCAATAGAGGGGATTAGTTCTGCCCATTCATCGTGAAGGGAATAGTCAGATGTATATACGTCTCTTTTTAACTTGTTTAATACGCGCTTATTTCTTTAGTCAATGAATTACCAAAGATTTTATTCGAATATAAATAGTAATTAAAAATGCATACAATTATGCGGTTATTTGATTTTTGAAGGAAGCATTAGTATTAATTTTATAGGTAAAGATTTATTTATTTTATTATATTTAATATGTATAGTACTTATTTTAATTAGTTTTTATTACAATTAATCCTCATTAATTTTAAACTTGTTAGATTATATATTAAATGTTAATAAAAGTACCTATACTTTTTAAATTTTAAAGTATCTTTAATTCCCTTAACTAAAATAAATCAATATAAAGTATTAGGCGAAATATTTAGTCCTATAAAAATACGACGTAAAAAATATAATATAATAATAATAATTAATTATATAATTAAATTATTTATTTTTGGAATTTTACTATAATTTATTCATTGTTTACCTTAAACCAACCTTTATGCTATTTAAGATAAAACTTAAAAAATGCTTGAAAAATGGATTTTAGGGCATTTTTTTATAATTACTTTTAAATTTTAATTTTTTATTTCATACATATATATTAACATTTATTTTATATCTAAAACGCATCTTTGTTTTGTTTATTCATTTGCCGCATTTTAACGGATTGATTAATACTTTCTTAGATTTACGCGAATATTAGACATTTAAATAAAACTATCTTTTCGGATTTTTTCGCGGATTGATTAAGTTGATACTATGTACCTATTTACTATACCGGGAAAACAAGTTTCTGTTCAAATGGATCGGATTTTATTTTGTCTTAACTACTAATCCTTAATTAATTTCTTAGTAACAGAAAAAACATATTCAGACACGGTTTATATTAAAGTTTTTTTTTTTATACTCTACGTGTACCTATTAAGTACCTTTAAAGTACCTATAAAGTTAATGTTTCTGGGTCAATATGACGTACATTTCTTTGATTAAACCAGTATAAAAGTAAAAAATATAAAAATGATTTGTAAAATATCTAAAACTTGTGTTTATTTACTTGTGTTGTAGAACATTAATATTAAGTTTCAAGTAATCCTGATTATAAATATTTTTTCTCCATGAAAACATTACCACCCAATTTTACCCCTTAATTCACCCGAATAAAAAAAAAACATAAAATACATTTTTTTGTAATTTAAATTTTATACATAATTTTATCCCCTATTTTAACCACTTAGGGGATTAATTAAAAAAATCCTTTGTTTAATGAACCTACAGTATAAAATCAATATCCTTTTCCAAATTTTATACCTCTATCATCATCGGCTTGGGCTAAACGTGGATAAGTCTGCCAGTGAATCGCGACATTACCTTTTAGATATACATATGTAATAAAAATAGCTATTGCGAGGGTACCTTAGGTGAGAGATGTATAATATTGCGGAATTTTCTATAGACCTTTTTAAGACCTACAATTTTTTTAGTACATTGTTTTGATGTACCTCATAAGGTTTTAGAAAGCTAACGCTGGCAGCGCTAGCTCTCTAAGGACGATTCGATAGAACCAATTATTGTGTTTTCTCGTGGGAATAAAAGATTTTCTGCATTAAATTATATCCTAAATGTTGGACCGAGTATTAAGTTATCACTACACAAAATTTAGTGAAAATCGGTTTAGTACTTTTTTCGTGAAACGCGCACATCTAAATAGACAAAAATTTTAATTACTATTATTTTGGGGTCTATATTCCGTACACAATACGTTACAGTCATTGTTTTTAAAAGATTAAAGAATAGATTTGGTTCTGATTCTTTTAGTAATACCTCCCTAGAAAAGCGTAGAGAACAAAGAGATCAGGTTTTTCTTTACAAGATAATTAATAATTTAGTTGACTCTCCATACCTACTAAATAAAATACCATTTAGATGCCCTAGTCATGGCACTCGATCTCAGGCTACATTCTCAACTTCTGTCTCCAGAACAAAGTGTTGTGACAATACATTTATTGTAAGATCCTTCAATATGTATTATAAGCAATATCATGACATCGACTTGTTCAATAATGGGTTCAAAAAATTCAAAAAAGTCGTAAAGTGTGTTAATATTTAGCTTATTATTTACTCTTTCTTTTTGTTCGACTCATTGTTGCTAATTTTAAGTTCACTTACTTAGTAATTGCTGCTAATTTTAAGTTCACTTAATTAAGTACCTTTAATGTTTTTAGTGGAAACTTTATTGGCTTTAGATTTTTGTTTAGAAGTGTTTAACTAAATTTTATTAATTATACGCTGTATTCCCAATGATAAATAAATAAATAAAACATATTTCGTATACAGATTTCGATAAGTTACTAATTTATTATATGTAGGTATAGATAAAAAATCACTCTATAAATAAATAAATCTGAAAAAGACACGGACAATAATTTCCTGATTAGTCAATAGGTACAAACATTTATCTTGTGCAAAGCCTTCGCAAAGTTGTTGAAAAATTTCAATTAAATAACAAGTACCTGGGCGACCGAGCTTCGCTCAGAATTTTTGGTTAAAAGTACATTTTTTTTTAGTTTGGCTTAAAGACAAAAAAAACTAAAAACTTAAATAAATACAAAAAAAAGTAAAATCTTTGTATCCGACCGGGATTCGAAAACACCTGTGATAGTCAATGTCGCGCCTTGGCCGGTTGACCACGACGCTTAAACATAAATGTGCGAAATTATTAATCATACCTAGGTAGGTAGAAGTATCTACCTACTTTAGACGCGGTAATAAGAATGAAGGAAAAAAATTATTTGATTCAACCATTCTAGGTAGAAGTACCTACCCACCTAGAATAGTTGAAGAATTTAACCAACATTTTTCCGCCATTGAAGATTGAACTAGCCTTCATCTATATGCTGATCGAAATAAGATAGGTAAATAGCAAAAATTAGTTATTATATCAGATCATACCACCATAGTACTTTTGTAAGACAGCAGTCTTTAAGCTTATAAGTTGATGCTACATAGTATTACAATGAGCATTAATGTTAATAAAACAAGTAAAATATAATGTCAAGTAAAATAATAGTATTTTCTTTAATTGTTAGGTTCCGCAGGCCATGTTTATAAAACGGAATATTTTTTGTTTATAAGTCTCTAAGTATATAGACGAAATGTCGATATTTGATTTACCATTATATATTACAACATAGTTCATTTAGAAACAGGTGTAGAGTTCCAAGCCCAAAAGATAACTACGGCATGGAAATAAAAGTTATAGGTAGTTTAAAGATACTAAAAAAACAAGCTTTGTATGTATATACGTATGAGAGTCGTGAAAATGAATTAAATGAGTAAAAATTCGAAGGAATTTTATAAAAGATTGAATGTTCCTATATACTTTCTAATTGTATTAACAGAGCAGATACCAATAATTTGATATCTATGGTATCAAATATATCGATTTATCATACGGATTTTCTATTCAGTTTTAAATTAATACGACAATTTAATAAGGTTAAAATCAACTTCCAAAAGTTGATTAGAATATAGTTTGAAATAAAGCTAATAAAAGCGTATTCACAAAATGTAATTCCAGCTTAGAAATACATCTGAAAGTAAACCTCTTATAAAATGAATTATATCACTCATTGATATCAGTAATAGAACTTTCACTGCGATTTTTGTGTTACAGTTTATTTACGTTTTGTTAGCACAACTCTATAAAGATCTGTAAAAAAAGGAATGTATTTTGAGATTAATTTAGTATGTCAATGATATTAATTATTTAAGCGAATACACTCAAATTAATTTCTAATGTTAAAAAGTTATTTGAGATTATAAGTTACTCTTTTTTTAATGTTGGCAAAAGATCGTAGCAGGTAGTCTGATTACAAAATTTTAATTTAGACGCTATCAATTGCAAGTGAAGATGGAAAATTGACTTAATTAATTTATTCCAAACAAAATCGACCTCACAAAGTGACTTATAGGCATTCAATTTTGCATTAAATTGGTAATTTCCACGGCACAATAATTTTTAACTGTACTTCTACGGCTTACTGTTTTTTTGCCTCTTGTTACTAAGTACCTGCCGGCTTCCAGCATGATGAAAAACTTTTCTCACGGTCTCTATAAGCAAACAATCTAGCTTTCTATTTAAATACTGAAAATTAATCTTTACAGTGTTAGATTAACAAAGAGGTCCTAGGTTTTAATTTGCGACATTTTGCACTTGAGTGACTTTTTCATTATATTTCGATGTCTTCACTGGTTATGGCAGGCCTGAGAATATTTTTAATAGTCTAGCTTATATTTATTATTTATATAAATCTTCAGCACAAATTGTCAAAGTAATATAAATGTCAAAATAATATTATGAATGCGTAGCGCCTTAAAGGAAGTACGGTTGACTGTAACTTCTAAGCTATGTGCGGATATTAAATTTTGTGAAAAGGGTAGTCGAACAATGTCTTTCTGCCAATTCGAAGATTTTTCCAAGTGATTGATCAGAAAGTTTTATTCAAAGCTTACTATATTTACTATACTATAGCTTCGCTTATATGTACGATTTTAAGTATTTTATCAGATTAAATGTTAAATTAAAAATACAGGCAATCGTTGTCATTTCGGATTAACTTTCATTTCCTTTTGGAATTTCACATTATATTCGGAAGTAATTGACTTTCTCAACGCTCGTGAGAGCAGCTTCTTGTAACACTGGTAGCATCAAATTTATCAATGGATTCCATGGAATGAAACACTATTGTAAGAGATCTTTCATCCAAAAACGAAAAATTGATGAGTAAAAAAGCATGGCTCTTATGACGACGGGATAGGACTTAAATTCACGTTAGAGATGATGGATGTTTTTACATAGTCGAACCTACGTCAGTGGCTATCAATGAAGTCCACTATCGTGTTTGTGTTAAGTCATCGTATTTTAATGAACCGTCGATGACATGCTGTACAAGTAATAGACTTGGTGTTATTCTTTTTAGCGCCGAATTTTTTATCCTCTTGTGGTCATCTCTCGTGTAAATCTGTTCAAATTTGCAAGCTACGGAGTGAAATAATGTGAAGTAAATACTTCTTCGTAAGTCAACATGACTTGTAAGACTTAAAAATATTTGTCATTATTTTAATCTAATAAGTTTTAAGATAAATAAAGTAAAATGTGGTTTGTCTTTTAAATCAACAGGTAGTCTTAGGGTCCATTTTCACAGCAAGTGCCTGCCGGAAATGCCGAGAGCACTGATGCGGTTCAACCTCGTTACGACCCCATCGCTCCTGCCTTATTTCCTTCGGCCTTTTACCACTGATTTAAGTTTTTGAAATCTTCTCACAGAATTTACGTTTTGTGATGACTTGTCTTTGCTATATACTAACTGAATGTATTACAAAAAAATAATAATTAGCTCCATTTATTGATTTTGCCACATATCATACTATTAATTTTACCTGAAACTAGGTAAGTTATATTTCAGTAACTTAGTAGATGAAGCCATAAGCAGAAATATCACTTAAATCAAGTGTTTCTGTAATAAATTTACTACTATATGTACGTGGTACGAAAATACCACTAAAGCTTGACTTAATAAGGTTTAAAATTAATTCTATTAAAAAGTAAATTATAAAAGCAGTTTTCGCTGAGTGGAAATCATAATGAGCACACAAATCCAAAGTTCAATTAGATTAGGAGCAAAATGTTCGAATTAAGTGTAAAGGTCAGAAAGGAATTGGTACTTACTGATGGAAATCCTATAAAATTGGTAAGACGCTCGATCCGGTCTCTTACATTAATTAATTCTAACTTCTAAATGTAAGTATATTTTCTACAATATATTATAAAATTATAGTGTTAAATATATTGGAGTTATATGAGAGATATAATAAAGTAGATTAATAGACAAATATTAATTTTTCAGAAATAATTAAATTATCGCTTGAAAAAGTATTGAATTTTATCAAGAGTAACCTATACTAAGCTTTATTTTTATGCGAACTATGATGCTAAGAATGTTCTCACATTGGTCAGGAAAGAGAATTTATCTTACTTATATTTTTGTGAGCTTTTTTGTTTACAGTCAGATTTAGAAAAATTACTTTGAAATATTAACGTGTATAGGTATAGGTAGGTATAGATAACCTTTTTGTAATGACTTATTAAGTTAGACTTTTAATAATTTTTTTTAAATTACTAGAAAAGTTCAAAAATATACATTCGAATATTATTAAAAATTTCATGTAAAGGCGCGGTAAATCTCCTTTCGAGGAATATAAATCACCGATTTCAACAATTGCTACTTCTTCTCAACTCAGATAAATATAATATACTCTGTTGCTAATACAAATACTAGTCTTAAAAAATATATTGATCTGATCTGGATCTCATGATCATATACACTGTCAATAACCTACCATTCACTTCACTGCAATTTCAACAATAGAAATTAAAATGAGAACACTTGAAAGCAACGAAAATACAACGAGAAAATTTCACATAAGCCAATCTAAGTTCTAAGAAACGGATGATCGTAATATTTTGTAATACTTTTGTTGAGCTATTTAATAATACGTTATTGGACTACGATATTAATATTAGATATCCCTTATTTAATTCGAATTTCTTATATTTCAGGTTAACAATAGATATTATATTTTGACTCGTAGAATTATCTTATAAAGCAGCTTTTTTAGATATGATATTTTTTTCGAGTATATTTTAAAATTTAATTTGATTATTAATTGTAAAATGCTATTTAATAAAATGATATTCAAAGTACGAATTTAGCTCTTTAATTTACTTCTTTGTTATGGCTCCACAAACCTTGACTGTTCGTGTGCTAGTTAAGGCTGAACTCCTTTTATTATCTTTATATTCATCTCATTAAATAAAAAAAAGAAAACAATAAAAAATATAGATTAACCTCCACATATAAGAATTTTTCCTTAAAACCAATGCTATAAGTAGTGAATATGTCCAATCTTTAATATATATAAGCTGTTTTAATGATAATGATAAACAATTTTAACATTATGGAGGTCATCACATTTTTGGCCAAAAAATTTACTAAAACTGATATGGACAACAACCAATAAGGCAGGTAGTCCAGTTGTAACGTGCTTACTTGGCAAACCGAATGAAGCGTACCTCTGATATTTTCATGTGCGAATGATTTCTATTTTCTAACATGATTACCACTTGCCTTACGGTGAAGGAGATATCATGAGGAAACTTGCATGTTTGAGAGAACTTAATAAGTTTTCGCAAGACATACGAAGTCCGCCAACCCGTACTTGGCCAGCGTGAAGGACCTGATGCGACAGGGCTCGTATTGAAGTGAGACCGTACCCAGCAGTGGGATATTAAAAAGGTATGAATACACAACAACCAATAGGCCATAAGTAACATTTAAATTCAATATAATTTTATTATTAATATATTGTTTATTTTTTTAAAATCATATGCGTTCATTGGATGGCATTAATATAAGAGCGGGTACGCACCTCAACGGTTTTATCGAGTAAGTTTTCGTAAATAGTTTGCTGAATCGGCAAAAAACGTATATGTGTTCGTATCAACACGTTTTTTAATTCGGTTTGCCGATTCAGTAATCGTATACATTTTGTGATATGTAAATTGTTTCGTTCACACGATGCGTTTTACCGAATTAATATTCGTATTCGGTTTGCAGAATCAATGTATCGATTGTTTAAATGTATCAGGTTTCGCCGTATGGTGTAAATACAACCGTACTCGTATGTATACGCCACTGTAAACTTTATACGAAAACCGTTTCGGTAGGCCTCTGTAACAATAGCTAGTCTGAGTATCTATTTCTAATATCCGGTCAGCGAAAACGGCTAACTCATTACTAGCAGGTACAAAAAATCGTTGATTGAACCAAAAAATTGCTTTATAAAAATATATTTAAACAGACATTCTAATAGAAATCACATTTTTATAAATTCAGCAGGGTATATTTGTTTTGAGAAATAACTATGTGTTTTCTGATTTAACAGAAAGACAATAGTGTACTAAGAATATTCATTTCACTATAAACTGAATAGTTTTATTAGACATTTGTTGATATCAAATAATTAATTAAGTGCCGTAAGTACCCTTCGGGTGTTCGAGGAATGGAAGCAAATTAAGAATATCAGTAATTACTTGTAGCAAGCGTATTATGTTTGTATATGCATAAAAAGTGTTCTATCGGCTGGTCGGACCTTTGTTCGATAAATTAGTTTCGGTGTCTACCAAATTACGCCTCGGATATATCTATAGTACAACATACAAATCTTGGCAGGAAAATATGCTCTACCTATTATTAAACTTTGAATAAATTAACATACTTAAGGATTTCTTAACAAAACAGGAATTGAAATAATGGCAGATTATACATCATTTAAAAAAGGCTTTTGGGAACACTGGTAGCCGAATATTATTTGTTTTCATTGATTTATTCATGGTCACACTGAAAATACAAGGCGCCGACAAAGACGCTTCTTTTGAAATACATCTTATTCGAATTGGTAATGAGAGTTTATGTGAAACGTTACAAAATAACGACGCACGTACTGTCATAGAGAAACCGAATACCTAATTGTTTAAAGGTTTAGGAATTTAGAAAACAACTGCAAAGGAAGTCCTATTTATTTAGTGAAGTGTTCTTATTTATGTAAAGTTAAAATTTACCTTTGCCTAGTATTGTTTAAATAAGTTTCTTCATATAAAATTTATCAGTTTTGTGATAAGGCCACATGTGATAAATTGCCTGTTTCATAAGGCGTTCATTAGAAGCGTGCAAAATGCACTCCGTTGCGCGGCGATAACTTTACCGATAACGATTTTATTGCTTCAAATATTACCTATTTGCATATTCGTAGCAAATGTTCGTTTCTAAAGATAATGGAATACCTTATATTTCTTTAGTGTACATATTTGTTTTTTTAAGAAATTCCTTTAGATTGTACAATAGTCACTAAGTAGAGCATAGTTCTGTCAAATTCAAACATATGAAAGGAGATTAATTCCGAGTGGACTTATTTAATCTTAATAATTTAGATTATATTGAAAAAAAAATGTATAAAATTATGAAATAGAACTATGTATTTGTTAGTATCCGAATTATATTTGCACTGCTTTTAAGTAAATAACTAGCGACTCACGCTTGTTTTGCTCGCGTTCGTCCATAGGTACGTTTTCGCGGTTAGCTATGTTTATACATAAATAGTAGCTTGCTACTCCTAAGATATTCATTTAAATTATATAGTGATTTACCCTCGCTTCGCTCGAGTGCTTACGCCGTAGGTACGCGGATTTTGTTCACAATTTCATGGGTTTTACATTTTTTTCGCGGAACGCTAATTCTTTTTCTAAAATAAAAGTAGCCTAAGTTACTCCTTATAACATCAGCTATCTGCCAGTGAAGTCCCGGTCCCAGTCCCGTCAAAATCAGTCCAGCCGTTTCGGAGATTAGCCGGAACAAACAGACAGACAGACAGACAAAAATTTAAAAATGTTGTTTTGGCATATATCCGTGTATACATCTATATGCATTTAGTAAAAAGGGGTTATTTTAATATTACAAACAGACCACTCCAATTTTATTTATCTGTATGTATAGATATCTGTATAGATGTGAAATAATTGTTTGCTCGACAAAGTTGTTTTTATACATATTATATGGGTATTATTTACAAGGTACATCATATACGAAAAATAAATTATATATAACTTTAGTAGCATTTTTAGTCTACTTAATAAAATACTTTTAGCTTGGCCAGGTTTTTACGCTAAGTTACAATATCTTACTTAGTAATAAATGCAAATGAAACTTTATAATGTTCTTCAAATGGATACAATGTTAAAGATTGCAGCTGACTTGCACTGCGTTATTCACATCTTTAATTATACATCACCGGAGCCTTTTCGATTACAGGCGGCTACTCGGCTTTGGTACCTGGATTGGTAAATGCATGTGTCCTAATGACTGGAATAGGAACTTTGCACTTGATTATTTCAACTTTTATTTATCGTATTAATTGATGTCATATTGAATATATCTTCTAAGATAAATAAACAGTTTAGGAGTGGATATTTATGTATATTTAAAAACAGTTTTACTGGTCCTATTTTAATTTCAAATTAGAAGTTAATATTTATTTATTTGAATATCTCAATATTTGTTAAAGATGGTTTTACAAAATAAAAGCAACAAAAAAAAAGGTTTTTAAGTTTTTTTTTAATATAACTTCTTTTAATTCGTCGTCATAATTATTCATTATCTCATTGATTAAATATTCAAAAATATTCTAATTTTATGATTTTTTGAATTTTTAGAGATGATGTACCCGGTTAGTATGAAACACCTTGTATTGAATGCACAGAGATTTTAAGTACAAACTAGAAAATACCTTATGTTAAAGGATTACGAGTCAAAGTTAGAATTGGAAAGTTGTATGAGGGCCGGCGACTCGCTGTCTCGTCTTTGATAACGTTCGTCGAAAATTAATCTTGTTTGTGTTCTATAGAAGCTTATAGCGCATTACATTCTGTTTAGCCTATAAAGTTAAATTTAATTTTGAAAACCATAAGCTATTGTTCACAAAACCTAATTCAAATTAATCTATTTGCTTATTAATTATCTTCATTTTCTTATGTATTTGTCTTTTCATGCATTTATTATTTTCGATTGATATCTAAGAACGATCAAACATAATGGCAATTGTGACTCTAATTTAGATTATATATTTTCTCATTATTTCAACATAAAAATAAAGCATATCTATAAATAACTCGGTTTCGTTGATCATAAAGCTGGCATATTAAAATAAGAATAAGCAGATTCCTTCCTACAAATGCGTGATTTACGCATACTCACGTGTCTATGGAATGAAATGAAGAGCAACTTTCAAAAGTAATGTAATCAAGTTCTCGACTCCATCCATAATAACATATTACAGATAATAACAAAAAGGATTCATATATCAAAGGTGACAAATCAAAATAAACAAGTCACGCATTCCCGTAGCTGCAGCAAGAACGTTCAAATCAGAGATCGAAGTCTGCGCCTAATGTATATTAAATATGAGCGGAGGCCTCACCATATGGCATTCAAGTGAAAAACAGTGCAAAAACAAAATGGAATTGCCATTATAGCTTATAACTCAATCAGTACCTCTACCGACGGTGGCTTGGCACGATAGGCATTTTGTACTTTTTTCATTTGTAGCAGCGTTCCTAGCCAACAAATATGTCACTTCTATTACCTCGAGCAAGCGTCAAACGCCATAAAATTAGAAGAGATAAAACATGATGGGAAAAATTCCGCGCATTTTCGCTTATGAAACTATGTTGTATAATAATGGTTTTATACTATGGTCGTTGATAGTTATTAATGTTATTTATGGTTGCCATGGATTTTTTATTGAGCAATAAACATTGTGCTCATACATAATAGTTCTTAAATTCAAATAAAAATACTAAGGTGGTGTTTGGGACTAAGTTATTCTAATATTTTTTATAATTGAAATCTTTTATCACTTAATAACTTAACTATTTTTTGACAGAACACACCAGTGTAGCCGCGGGCAAAAGCTAGCTTCAATTAAATATGTTATATTAGGGTTGAATTAAACATATGGTATTCAGAAGGATGTCCTTTCATTAATAAAAAAACACTGAGATTAATGTCTAAGGCAATTAATCACGAGACGTGTAGGTAATTCTTATTTGATTACTATTGTATGTTTCAATGGACGCTGGACAAGGCGGACTGCCAGTTGAATTTCAAAGCAATATTACTTATTTCTTATAATTTTTAACGTATTATATTTAAGGACTACAGTTATAGCTAATGAAATCTCATAAATATTATAAATGCCAAAGTTTGGATGGATGGATGTTTGTTACTCAATTACGCTAGAATGGCTGAATAGATCTGCATGAAATTTGGCACAGAGATAGATTATAGTCTGGAATAGCACATATGTTACTTTTTATCCTGGAAAAAATACACGGTTCCCGTGGGATAGATGTGTTTTTGTTTTTCACAAAGTAAGGAATCGCCTATATATGATATACTAATTACTAACTGTTAAAACGTACCTAGGAACAAACCCGAGCGAAACGAGGGTGAGTCGCTAGTGATCAACATAATTAATACACTTTTATTGTTTAAAAATGGTATCAATGAAATAGCGAATAATTATACGTGTATTAATAATATACATATATTGCGTTGTATACACATAGAAGCATATGTGTATAATTTAAAGTTTAAATATATAGTACAGTTGTCATAAGAAACTCTATTAGGCTTATAAAAGTGGATCTAACGAAACATTGAATGGGTAGGAAAAATATAATACGATTCGAGAATTATAGCTGGAATGATTAAGTTTATCGCTTTATATAATAAGAAGGGAGGTTTCTCTTTGTGTTCTTCATACATCAGTGCTAAATTTATCAGATGCGGCAAAAAGTTGGACGTTAACAGCCTTCACATCGTCATTCGTTATTGCAAGGGATGACACGTTTATTAAGTTTTACATTGATTTTTTATTTTTTGCTGAATATTTAACAACATGCTAACTCTTCATTAAATATAATAATCTAAATCTAATATCTTACTCAATGTACTTATAACACAAGAAAGATAAACATGGTGTCATTATATTAAGATTACTTCTAAGGCTATAATTACTGCAGAACATTCATTACAGAAAAAAAAAAAACAAAGAACAATAATGTATTAATTAAAGGTTTCTTATTAGTGATATTTTAAATTTATCGAGCTGATTAAAAGTAGTAGTGAGAAGCTGCCAGCCCTGGTGGGCCCAGTGAGACACTTTTGACGGCTTGAAATGATGGACAGTCATTACGATGTCATTGACATCATTTGTTTCATCCGCCTTCATTTACTTTACGTTAAGACTTCAAAGCCGCAGCCATTGTTGTGGTCTGCTACTGAATGCTTCAAATCAAAACTTTAATATCAATTTAACTAAAAGTGTAACTGATAAGTTAATATTTTTGTATTAGTACTATAAATGCTAAATAAACCTGTTTTGAAACTGTTAGCCTTTCATACCTTATTTCATCTAATTACTTATTATGGCCAGTATTAAATAATACAAAGTTGTATGTCATTATTAATATATATCTAATGGTAAAATGATTTTCCTGTAATGTAGTCTATAATTTACTATCAACTTCCCTAAGTTAATCTACAGCGCTGTATTCCAATTTTTGGATCAGTTACCAGGTTTGCTGCATCATCGGTCATCTAATCATGTATCAGGCGAGATTAAACCAACCCGAGCGGATCGCATCAAAGGCGGTATCACACTGTTATTTTGACTGATTGATCTCTTCCAACAAAAAAAAGGTTGCATCGCTACTGAGATCGACAGTAGCCGAGAAAAAACAAATTAGTTGGCTAAACCTTTTCATAAAGCATTGTTATTACCACCACCTACCCCGTCTTATATGCCTTTCCAAAATTCATTTTATCGTTACAGAACTGGCTTTTTGTTCTCTCACTAATATACGGTTTAGAATGCGACAACATTCGATCTCGTATACGGTATACGGGCGTATTGTTGCCTCGTAATCGCTTTAGTCGGAAGGCGAAAATCATGCTGCGCTTATGACCTTGCGCTAGGTATAAAAAACGGAGTTGCTTTTTTTGGAAGAAATGTTTCTCGGTGTCAGATGTAGCGGCTCCAGCTTTGATTATCGAAACTCTCATATTTAGTTTTAATTGGTGGCTTTATCGAGTTTACATTTTACGGTCGGATTCGATGAGAGGTTAATAAGCGGCTTTTTGAAAGATAACTTCGTTTTTAGAGGTCCGCGGCAATAATAGGAATATGAGTAGGTTTGTAAGATTGGATTGTTGTGATCATTATATTATTGTAAATATCTATTTCGGGTTTCGATAATTAAGATTTATTGGTAGGTCCGATTCTTGAAATCTTACTTTTGGAACGTTTATAGGCTTTAAATATATTTGACTATATTGTGTATTGTTTACGGCGTGATATTACATGTGTCCGAAGAATTTGCGTTGCTAAGTTACAGCAATTCTTTACGGAACCGTTCATGGAACGTAATTGTAATGCGCTGTGCCCAATTTTTTATTGTTTAGGCAATAGTCGATATTGATTTCGGATCTTTGATTCCGAAGTATTATTGCTTGTTTTATTGGTACCTGGGAATATTGTAATTAACCATATCGGACCTTTTTTCTCATCTTTCTTGATACATTCGTGTCTAAAGACTATAATAATTTGTGACTCACCTTGAAAAGCGTATGCTCCGAAGATTGGTCTCATATTGTTCATAGAAGACGCTGTTCCTGTTGAGTAATCCATTTTGTGAGTTTAATTGCGATCAATTTTTATTATCTTTCACAACACAGTATTATTCACTTATGCACGGATAGGCTATTATCAGATTAGAATATCTGAAACACATCATTTTTGAACTTTAATTGGTTTAACTTTTTGCGTTAAATTTGGACTGAGTCACTGAGTGGATTTAAATGTGTTACGTTAGTTTCACACTGTAGAATAGCTATGATATAAGCGAATCAATTACTAAGTCAGTGGCGGCGCTATTATTTTCGGACCCTACTCGTAGCCCATTTCAATAGAACTTCGCTCCACCTCTTTGCTCCCCTACCACTTTTTATTTACTGGTAATAATAGTAAATCACAGGGAAGTCACGTATATTACGAAAGTGACGGTCCCGTTAAAAATGGGTATAAATACGTCCCATATGTACTTAGTAACATTTGTCATAACTACATAAAAAAATGTATGGGTGTAGCAAGATATATAATCTAATGCTCCGTTCTAAGTAACTAACATTGGTTAGGTGGTTGGTGGTATTATTCCTACTTTATAGTTAGGAAACTATTTAACAAATATTTTATTTTAGTTTTAATACTTTTATTGAAATTTTAACATAAAATATAATAATACAGGTGATAATATGCTTTTAAGGGCATTTAAAAGCTTATACATATATACATAGGTATGTATACTAATCTCAGTTAGTGTTTAAGATAATCTTTGACTCTTAGTTTAATAAAATAGTCAAATTTGTGTGAAATGTGATGTTATAGCAGCTGCCAGAGAGGTGCCGACAATAGGTATCGATAAAAAACCGTCATGCAAATTATCGAGTATTGTATCCATGTATTGTCGATCGGAGCGTATGCGAGTGTCCTGCGACACAGAGCGATTCGCTTCGCGTTTGATTTTTTGGGGAATCATTGTGAAATTTCATATACAGCTGTTTGAACTTATTTACGTCAGAGCAAGTATTTTCTGTAAAGAAATATTAAAAATGAACACGGTATCACGTGTCTAACTGTTACTAGGGCGGAATTCGCAGGTTTAATTCTTGCAAATATTAAGAAGATTTGAGTCTCGCTTAGAATAAAGAGCTGCATTAAGGAATATTACCCAAAACGTATTAGTTTAATAGTTGATCACCATAATCAAATCTTTGATATTAAAGGCTCTAAGATCACCCTCTCTTTCCGTATAATTTTACTATCCGGAACTTCCTAGTTTATAAGTATGTAGGTATATTATACAGAAATAATCCAAACTCGATCCACACAGTATGAACTAACTAACTAACAGACCAGTAGATGTAGTTAGTTCATACTGTGTGGATCGCAATAATAGTAGTAATTCTAATTAACATTTTTTATCTATAAAGTTAACAATAGTGTTGCTTAATATTTTAACTTTAAATAATAACAATCTATATTAATATTAAACTTCTTTTTTAAACTACATATAAAACAATTATATTGCTTAAATAAATAATTGATATTTTAAAAAAATGTTTAATAATCTTTATGGTTACAGATAATATAATAATAGCAACACTAAATAAGATTAGTAATTAATAAAGAAAATTGTAATATTTATTATACTAGCAAAAATTAAGTAAATAATATTGCTATATTTAATTATAATACTTATTAAAAACTTAAACTTTAAAATGTTTAGAATTAAAATCAACCAATATTGTAAGGTACTTTGATACCATTTTTGAATTTTTAAAATCATTTTTGTAAAATAGTAGGTAGGCTGTCTGTAACAACTGTATAATGCCATTGAGACATCTAACACCTTAGTCTCTCCCGTGACCATGATTGCTGTAAAGCAATCGAAACGTCGGGGAACAAAAATCAAAATAAATCCGCGAAAAAATCCGAAAAGATAGTTTTATTTAAATGTCAAATATTCGCGTAAATCTAAGAAAGTACTAACAATAACTTTTAAAAATAATGTTAATAGGTAGGTACTTCTCGCTTTCATAGAATATTTAGTTAGTAAGTATAAGAATGATATCAATCATTTTATCTAAAATAATATTTAATACAATGTACACACAAATAATATTAGTATTTTATAAAACGAAACTTGATATGCTGAATCATGTTTCTATTTCAATTCATTCAGTATTTTTTTTCACAAAATATAATAAATGAATGACATTCTCAAGTATGTTCCCGAGGAATCTGTTGTCAGTAGCAACGAATGTGACAAGATGTCAAAACAAAATCGAGTGGCGTCTTGGGATTAGTTGTTAGGTGAAAATCGCCAACCGAGTACCTTGAAAAATCTTGAGTACCCACTCCAACTATACATTACAAACAAACATTGTTACTCTATTAATAAAACTTTAAATAGTCGACAGATCAAATGTGTAGGTATCCACTTAATACTAGAAGGCTTATGAAGAAATGCTTTATAAAAATTGGAAACCTTGAGATTTCGTGCAGTCGTTTTCAATCTTAATTGTTAAAATAGAGAAAGAGACTATTATTAAATAGTAATTTATGTATTCTATATATAATAACTTGATTTCTGAACAAAATTTAGTATAATTCAATTACTGCATATTAGATTCGCAAAAAAGTCATTTAATTAATATTGAAATTGTGCGTAATTACAGCATTCCGTTTCAGATTTTATGCATGAAACAGTAATATTTCAAATATTTTACAATTATTATAAAGTCATTTGATGTCATGTACACCGTTCCAATATGTTGATGACGCGTGAAGTTATTTCACAAATAACTACGAACGTTAGTAATTTTGTAACTTATTCGTTGTGTTACATACACCTATGTTATTTTTAATCAGTTGACACGAATAATTTTACAATGTCTATTGATTTAATTATATTTACGTTTTACTAAAGGCCCATGCCCAGCGTGGCACGCTAAATGGGCTGTTTTTAATATAATGCTATCATTATTTGTCAAATATGTTTATGTAAACACGGGGGCGTCTATTGGTCAAATAAGTTTTTATTTATACTATATCAAAATAAATAAGCAAATTAAAAGATATACAAAAAAATGCGTGTGTGTATTTATGTACGCACGTAAGAACTTATACTTCTTTCGCTTAACAGAATAAAAATAGCTAAAGATTTCATCCCCTATTGTCACAACTCTCTATTTGTAAAAGGTATGATAAATTAATAAAAAAGATATCGCAATTAAATTAAAACAAATCAATAATTATATAAGGCATATTACAATCATACATTTATAGAATGTCATTTAAGGAAAGAATATAATATTATATATCAATAACAACGGTTACCATATCAACAAACAGCTATCAGCTAACTTCATCATGTCGCTTTTTGGTTGGCGGTGAGCGTGCGCATCGTAAAAATTTTACTCTCATAATTTTTTACAAACGTCCCAAAAGAAGTATAACTTTAAAAATAGTTTCGTCGCGGTTACAGTAAGAGGTACATAGTCATAAAATCAAATTAAACAAATCTTGGATAGAGTTAATGGATTAATTTTACCGGTGGTAGGACTCTGTCAAGCCAGAGGAGTCCGACTGGATGGGTACCACCCCCTTATCTATTTCTGCCGCCAAACAACAATAATTGCATTGTTGTGTTCCGGTATGAAGGATAAGGTAGCCAGCGCAATTACAGGCAAGAGGCATATCATCTTAGTCCTTACAGTGACAACGCACCTGTGGTTCTGCATTTTTGTTACTTAAAACCTAAGTGCATGAACCGTAGGTGTTATGGGTGACAGGTACTGCTTTCCATCAGGTGGTCTGGCTGCTCGTTTGTCACTGAATCGCATAAAAAAAAATATTGGCTTAACGATTGTTGTTACACACGTTTATAATCGTTAAAATAATCCAATTTGGGCTGACATATTTTGATTGGTTGCATATCATCTCCTGCGACGTATATAGTCTTAATCAACTAGATACTATGTAGTTATTCATATTAATTCAGCAGACGGACTTTATTTAATACGATTTGTTTATATTGAATTATCAATATGTGAAATGTCCGATTAATTAATCGCACAAAAGTTCACTTCAAACTATATTTTTGTATCTACTTAAAGTAACAAACAAGTTTTACAGATAATTAATTTGACAGTGAGTATTTAAGACAAAAAAGTAACGCTATAAATAGCAGGTAGGTACTTGTGTAATTGCCGGTAAGCAACATTATACTGCCATTTTTTACATCTACTAATCGATCGCGTGCACATAAAAAAGTTGCTATGTTACAAATTTAGTTTAAAAACTTTAGTCAGATAAAGCGTTGGCATGGTTTTAAGATTATCACTAGTAATATTATAAATAGAAAAGTATGTTTGTCGATTTGTTTATTTTTTCCATCTTCTAATTAGCAACAACACTATCATTATCTATAGCGCTAAAATGAGTGAAAGAGTATATGATTAGATAAATAAATATAAAATATGTTGGGGCATTAACACACAGCACCATATAGTTCCATGGTAAGCTACGAGGCTTGTGTTATGGATACCAGATAGTTGATACACTACACATATATAACTTTAAATAAATACAGATTATAAATATAAACACCCATGACTGAAGTACAAATATTCGTGCTCATCACACGAATGAATGCCCCCAGCGGGACTCGAACCTGCGACCGCTGGCACAGTAAGTAGGGTCACTACAAACTGAGCCAAACGTGCCATCATATAGTTAGATAGCCATGATGACTACATGAATCAATGTGATTTTTGAAATACCATTATGGTTATTAAAAAAAGAAATTAAAATAATTTTCTAACTAAGTGAAAATGGAAAGTCGTTACTTATTATAATATTGGTTTTATTGTAATATATGCAATACTTATTTTAAAAAATATATGTATGATTGTCTAAACATACCTACTATAGAATTATAAATATTTCAAAGAACATTGCAAATTTGTCCCAATTAGGTACATTTTTATTGGAGATAAAAATGAAAACCAGATTCTAATCAAGTTGTTAGGTATTTATAATAATTTTATTGCAAATCTAATTACTATTGTTTAATGTAATGGAGTTGTTTGTAAGTTCATTATACCGAAATGGCTTGTCGAATTGTTATGACTTTATTATCAAGGCATTTGTAGCTCGGAAGTTCACTAAATAAGTATTTTAAAGAATTGTAATATACCTACGTATTATAGGAATTTGTAAAAAACCAAACAAAAATACCTAATGTTCAGTTCTAAAAAGATGTACATTAGGTAAAATTTAATAATGTTAATTAATATTAGTCTGATTAATTTTGTTCGTTAAATAGAATTTTATAGTAAAATTTTAATAAGTCACTTTTTCATTAGTAACTTGAAAATACAATTTCTTTTAAATCATACCTGTTTGATAGGAAAATATTAGATTACATCTATCATATGTCGTAGCCAAATAGCTTAATTATACGTTCAATTAACAGCCTAGTCTCTTAACTAAACGGCGAAGTTTAACTAACGGATTATTATTAAACTATACGAGTTCCTCTTGTTAATAAGCAAGTAATAAAATTCTTTGCCATAGTGCACTAATTTTATCAGATTTTTAACTAAATACGTATAAGACTCTGACCTTAAAAGATTTTGAATGAAGCGAGTCCCTAACAGCTGTAACAAATTCTGCCGTATTGAATATGGAAATGTAAACGTCTTAATGATGTGACATAATTATACTATGTATCTACGTATTATGTATATAAAGCTATAAAATCCGTTGTTATCCAACTCGTGACAATATGCATATGCATATTGTTGCTCACTATATAGTGAGTCCGACTCGCTATTGTTTTATGCTATGCTAAAGGCTCTTAGCCAGAGTTGGCCACTTTCACCGACGCACGATCATCGGATGGAACCCCGTTACCGACACACCGACCGATTGCACTGGCTTTGTGTAATGTGTACAGAACTGTACTTACCTGTTGCTATTACTACACATTTTAAGAAATATTGCTGTATATAATTTTCCATATAATCATTAAAGGAAGTAAAACATTTGGATTCTCTAATTGATAAAGTAAAATTCCAAAAATAAACGTTAAAGATAAAGGCATTTTTGCTTTATTAAGCTCCGTTTATTTTTAGGTTTATTTATATACCTTAAGATAATTAGAAAAGTATCAGGTAAAGAAAAGTTACGAAATATTATTATACCATTATAAAATCTAGATGCAACAATGAATAAACTTCAGTGTTTTATATTTGACTAGCGACTTACCCTCGCTCCGCTCGGATTCGTCCTTAGTTATTTTTTAAAGTTTAGTATAGATTTCTCAGAGATGAGATATTTTCTCGCAGTAAAACGTATCCTATATGTTGACCCGGATAACTAGCTATCATCATAGTGAATTTCATCAAAATCTGTACAGTAGTTTTTTCGTGATAAGTTCCCAGACAGACAGTCATATCTATACAAATAGGTATGTCTATCGACAGACAGACGAAAATTCTAAAAACTATAGATTCGGCCTCTATATCGATAATAATGACGACTTCCATAAGTTTTTCCAAAAATATTATAATAATAAATAATATAATGTACAGATTCGACTCAGAATTTTATTAAAGAATTTTATTAAATGTACAGATTAAGTTATTCAGCAATAAAATGTAAATACACTTCATCAATAATTTACAGTACAATAATTGAATAAATAATCTAACAGTAAATCTATTTTAAATGTATTTAGTAACCGTTTAATTATTTTCTAATTATTTGACCGGATATTTCTATTTTGTAGAGCGTAGAAAAAGTGACTCTTAACTAAAATGCATTTATACAATTTATCGATGTCAAAACAGTTAACTGTTGCGACCTTCCTCAAACTGAATATGAGTAATGTGGAGAGTTAATAAAATATGGGAATGTTAATTTAAGTCATTAGAAGACAGAAGAAAAAAGAGATGAAAAAAGTTTGTGTGATCGCACCGCAGCGCCGCAAGCCATGTTTGTGGAAACAACATAAATGTGTTAAACGTGTACCAACATCCATCTGCCTGGAAGAGATAGATAATTTGTTTTTATTAGAAATTACAGCGTTGGAATTATATAGTTTGTACTTAATTATATTTTATTGGAAGTGCTACTTTACTTTTAAATACACTATACTACTTATTGGTGTGGTGTAAAAGTGTGTGATGATTTGTTGAGATGTGTACGAATTCGAGTCCCGAGTCGACAAATTCCTAACTTGCCTCATATATACATAATTTTATGTACTAGTTTTATTCCATGTTAGTAAGCATAGTTTACCTTTTAAACAATTTTGATAAAACATGTCGTTTCTACACCTTATACATCAGTGTACTGCCCATTGAGTTATTCAATTCAAGGCGAGTGAATAGGATTTTCTTCACTATAATGGACTCTAATCCGTCGCCACACATGTCTTGGTAATGCCGCGCTCGCATGAGCCACATTATAATTTTTCGTAACGGATCATTACAATATCTCATCGTGACACAGAAAAATTCTACATGTCATTTGGACGAATTTTTACGAGTATTTGTTTTTCCGCACTGGGCGGGCCCGTTTACTAAGCGTTAAATTGCTGTTCAAAATGTTTCAGGGCGGTTACTTTGTTCTATGATTTTACTGTGACCTAGTTTTAAATTTTTGTAGAATTAATTTTAGTTTATTATAATTATTACAAAATCACTTAGCAGTTTAACATTCATTATATATTATTTCTTTTATTTCATTATCTACATATTTATGTAGAGCTTCTGGCTCATAGCTTTTAACTTAACGAAAATCCTTTACGTATAGAGCGACGGTTAAATGCAACTGCTCCTCATTAGGAACGTGTTTCTAAGTTTGTTAAAATTAACTTAATTAATCCATCCCTACATTACACTAGAGATCCCCGGAACATACAAAGCATATCGAATGAGACTAATTACGAGCCGCGACCTGCCGCGACATGTGGCGGTGACGCACCTTAATGAAATATAACATTACACAAAACACTATTTATCTTTTGGTTTTTTGTGGTCACGGGTGACTTGTCATAGTAAATGTTCCGTTGATATCCTAAATATGCTTTTTATTAATATGATTTTTCCAACTTTTAATTATTTTAGAAACATATGTACATGTACAATGTACATGTTATATAGTATGTATAAATTATTACTACCTAATTAAATAATGTTAAATTTAAAAATCATACAAGTGATTTAATGTAATAAATCAATTTTCTCTTTATAATTTTAAACACTGATTTATGAATTGAGACAATAGTCGCGTGGCAGGCAATATATTCAAGTTCATAATTTATCGACTGCCCGCTTCCCTCATTAGCCATTTGAATAAAAACTTGCCAATACTACATCGCGCTATGACTCAAGCTTGATATCGATTTATTTGATACTTGATTCGATACAACTGTTAACTAGATATGCATATATAATTCGAAAACAAGGTAATGATTTTCTTATTTGTTACGATACGATCTCACAATAGTTTTAGGACGAGAAAAATCATAAATTTTTATTGTATTATATTTTCACGGTATACATATACCTACATATGAACACTTACTTGTATATGTAATATATAGAAATATTTTATATACTATATATATTTTTACATTTAAAATATAGTGTTTTCTATCTTAATTATCTTTTACCGTACATCGTACATAGAAGACCGTATGTAGAAAATATAAAAGAAGGCAGTAAAAAAACTTATAGGAATACTTTTTTTCTTCAAATGTTGTTATTTGATAGTGACAAGTACTATGAAGATAATAAATAAATTACTATAATCACAAATAAGGTATTTGAGTCCTTTAAGAAATATTTTTTAATCAATATATCGCACTGATATATTACAATATACCTACCTATTGCATTTCTTAGCAGTTATAGAGCAAGCCTTTTATCTATTCTATAGAAAAGTTTTACTTAGAACTTTTTTAAAGTTTTGGTTACAATCTAAACATGTTATTACCTAAGTAGGCGGTTATTATTTTGATTAATATAATATGTATTATTAGATCATGATATATGATATTTTAATATAATTAGTCAATACGGAAATGACGGTATAATTTGTTGTGGTTGAAGACAATATGCTTATATTCGTTTTGTCGTCGTGTGCGGCCCATCAGCGCATACTTTCAGCGGCGTCTTTGCTCTGAAATGGGGCCTGAAGCGTGTACGCCGATTTCAGCGCGCGTTTCACGCCTTTTTTGTATCTCTGCGATACACGTATGAATATTCTTATAGACCGTGAAGTGTCGGATGCTGTGTTAATTATTTGTCAATAGTTATTCAGGGTATTTTGAAAACATGTAATTGTTTTATGTTGGAATCTGCCACCCACCGCGTATCGTTTTAGGTACCCATGAAAAGCGGTGTTTTTAGTCTCTTGATATTAGTAACCGAATGACAATCGAAGCCTAAATCATGCCTTAGAATTTATTTTACCTACTTATAAGAAATTCGGAATTTCCACTAAGAATACTGTTTTATGTGTCATCTATCCTTATAGATGACACATTAAACAGTATTTTTATATATATTTACGATCCCTTGATCGTAAATCCTCTCATCTGCCAGTGAAAATCTCCTCAAAATATAACCTTTCTGAAGATTAGAAGGTACAACAAATAAATAGCAGCCATATTTTTTTGTGTGAACTTTGGTATCTCATAAATGAAAAAACCATGTGTTAATATCACAGACAAATATTTCATTCAAAGGTCACATAGCTACATAGTGTATGTATAATAGTTTCTCTATTGTTGTTGCATGTCTTTGATGGTGAACAATGTTTCTCAAATATTTAGAACAATAAAGAAACTTTATAAAGTACTAACTTTGATTTCAGAATTTAACCTATTTAATTTTCACAAGAAATTAGGTACAAGGCTCAAACTAAATTGATGGACTTTAAGAGAGATTAGTCTATAGGCAGGTCGACAGCAAATTAAGGGTTTTGTAAGCGGCGGGCTCGGTGAAGCGTTTTGTGGTTTTTAATTAAAATGTTACAAGCGGCCCAAGGTTATCTTGTTAATGAGTTGACGATTTCTGTTTTATTTCAATACCTCATTATTTCAGTCACAATATTTCTTTCTGTTTTATTAAGGTTTTCTTTGCTTGACGACAATTTTACCCACTATATGTCAAAAACCAATACAAATAAATTATAAAAAAATCAGTTTAACGTCTAACTGCTGGGTAAGGGCTTTTTATTAATACGAGGGGGACTGAGTATAGACCATCTTGCTGGCCGAGTACATACATATATATGAGTTGGCTGGCGTTTTCTTCACGACTTTACCTATACGTCTTTCGAAAATTAGTTATCATATCATACCTGTAATTTTCTCACGATGTTTTTCTTAGAAAGGAATGTAACGCGAAGTTATGTATATGTATATGTAGGTGTATGTACTATGAGTATCCGTAAGTAATTTTTTGTTTCATATTTGCCCTCATTGCAATTTTGTTACTGTTTAGTAGTAGGTAAATCTATACATATAATAATATTGTAAGTAAGCCTAATCTATACATTAAATATTTTTTGGAAAATCTTATTGAAATAGACTAGTTTTTAGAATTTTTGTCTGTCTGTCTGTCTGTTACCGCATCACGGAAAAACCACTGGAAGGATTTTGATGAAATTTGGTATGATGATAGATGGTTTTCCGGGTCTACATATAGGCTACTTTTTACTGTGGGAAAATATTTCATCTCCGAGAAATCTATACTACACGTTAAAACGTAAGTAGGGACGAACCTGAGCGGAGCGAGGGTTAGATGCTAGTAGGTTATAAATTGTTACTAATATGATAATGTGTGTGTGTGTGTATTAAATAGCTAAGACGTGGGATAGAAAATATCTATAAGTATTAAAATTACAAATTTTTAGAAGATTAATAAAGGCGATTATTTAAATTTCTCGAAATATCCTTGTCATAATTTAATAAACTTGGACAGTTACATGACCTTTACTTTCAAAATCAAAATGAAATAAAATGTAATGTAGCAACTAATAAATATTTTAAATATAATTCAGATATTTTGAAATATTTCAGCTATGACCTTGTTTAGTTATTTTAGGTGAAATTTTACAAGTAATGTTTTCTTTAAATTTGTGTAAAATTTAAGATATGTTTTAAGCTTGACAGGTTTTATTTACATTAGTAAACAAACAGTCCATTAAATAATTGGTATAAACCTAGGTAGGTATGTATCTAAGTATACTGAATGGTTGTATTTTTAAACTTTTTTTATATTTGTTTTATTTTTATTTGTTCCTAAGAACTTTTTGAAATAAATTAATGTCCTACGGGAATTACTTGATGTATTTTATAAGGATAAAAATTAGCCTATGTCTGTAAATTATTTGTTTGTTATGCTTACTTTAGTAAAAGATTTAATTAAAGAAAAATATGAAACAGGGTAAGTTCAAATAACATAGTTAGATTTTTTAACCTTTGTTATTTTATTTCATTCGATCAAACATTATTAGAATAAACTGTAATTATTAAATATGCGTCGTTCTATTATAAACATGCAATTTTCCTTCTTTATTTTTAGGTAGTAATACCAAGTTGTGTAAGTTACAAAATTTTATTATACAGCTATATAACTAGATACGTAAATTCATTTGTTTACATAGATACTATGCTTAAATTTTTTCTTAACCCCTTGCGGAAGGTGTACACGCCGGCGTATCAGTTAACAATTGATTTCTTAGAAATTATCCATAATTTCTTAGAAAATATCCAGGAGGGATTAATAAACTCTTTAAGAGAATAAAAAACATAAGAAAACCAAATCTATACCTCAGCACAGGCATAGCAAATTTACACAAAATAATTTCGGTACATGTGGTGTTCGAGTGGAGAATGTCTACATTTCCCCTCTAAATCGCAATGCCGATTCTTTAGGCTAAATCTGAGCCAGCCTTCTTGTCAAGGCTAGAGACGATAAGTTAAGGTGTTATGCCATATTTACTTTTTAGGGTTTTGTGATGTAAGTGTAAGTTAATGGAAGTGCATTTTAAGAAAAATAGATATTTTCAAAAAATTGTAGGTACATAATATTTTTATCTTTTTATGAAATTTTAAGCATAGAGATTTAAGTTGCTCATACGCATATGTTTCTCAAATTCTTTAATAAGAGAGTCTTATAACAATTAGGTACGTAGGTACTTGTAACTTGTATCTATTTGTTTATCTTGGATTTTTTGACATACAAAATAAATAAAATTTAAGTTTCATCTAAAAATGAGTTAGTTACCTATAGTATAAATTAAAACATTATCTATACGAATATTATAAATTCGAAAGTTTGTGAGGATGTATGGATGTTTGGATGTCTCTTTCACGCAGAAACTACTGAATAGATTTTAATGAAACTTTACAATAATATAGCTCATACATCAAAATAATACGTAGGCTACTTTTTTACGTTTTTCACTTTTTATTCAGGAAAAATGTACGATTTCCGTGGGATAGATTTTGTTTTTGTTTTTCGGTAGTTCTAAATAATTTAAAAGACTAACTTACTTTACTAAAATAACTTTAAGCACTTAATTTAGTCATAATGAAGCATCTGCACAACTTTATAATATCTACTAAAATAGTTCAAATATAACGATATGATTCGTGTTAAACTGATATTAACTACCAGTTTCATTTAAATTACTATAATATTCAAATTGGACTGAAATGCTACAAACTTAACAAAAAATGTAACAGTCAGTATAGCTAAAAGAATAATTCGTAATAAATAAAATGTTGCTGAAAAATTATAAATCGTAATGTACACGAGCACAGAACGACAATGCAATTAACCCACACAAACATTTATTTCATAGTGTGCACACAAACTCCGCCCTAAACAAATTTTGACCAATCACTGATCGTTGTAGGCATAGATCGCTGTGGCCGCACGCCTCATGTTTTTCGTCATGGAGCACCGACTCAGGCGCGACTCACACATTGTTAAAAGCGCTTCATTTCAAAGATACCAGATCAGGTTCTTCATGCTGTCCTTTTTCCGCGCCGCATTGCCTGCGATATTTAGCGGCACATTTAGTCGACATAATCCTTAAACTAAATGATCAATAGCATCAAATACTTAATTTCCATAAAGAAATAGGTATATTTCTATGAGAAAACCAGATATTTTTACTAATTGAAGTTAAGCTATACATTTTTGAAACCGGTAATATAGAGAATGACAAAGGAGCTCGGGGAACAGAAAGAGACAAACAATCAGGTGCCGAAGGCTGAGGAGGCGGTTTGACCATTTTTTGTTGCACCGCTGATTGTGAAAGATTACACTTGAGAGTCGAAATACATCTTTACATCACACGTCAGTGGCCACTGAGCTGTCTTCAAAGTAACACGGATTAGACACACGCAGTTTCCTTTACGTAATCATGCCTGCGTGCAACCTGTGATAGTGACAGACTGAATTGTGAATTTGCGGGACTTTTGTATGTGCTAGAACTGATTTGGTGCTTGGAGTAGCGTTCTCCGCATTAACATCCGCTTTCGTGTCAATGGCTGTATCAACGTTGAACATGACTCCGTACTTTACAGGATATTCATTTCAAGGTTAGTTTTTTCAAACTCTTACATTCATTTATAGATTATACAACTGTAAATGCCAAATTTCATCAAAAACATTTTACCCTAAGTTTTAAATATGTATTATACACATTCTCTAAATAACATATTTTAAACCTATGATTCTAAGAATATATTTCTAATTGCTTGAATAAAATTTTTACAGCATTTGGTTTCTCCATAAAACACTAATCGACATCATTAAATCGTATCACATTATATGATCAAGGCTTGGCAGCTGATTAGTGGTCAATTATAAGTACCTATCAAATTCTTCTAAAATGACATAATTAGTCCAACTAATTTTCTCGCTCTAAAAGGTTCGAAACAACCATAAAACGATAAAATCATGAAGAAATTATAGAACCAAAACTGTATTTTATTGCCGCTCATATAGCAATATTTCACTCTAGCGCTTTTAGTTGAACAACTATTAGAAAAAATATATTACAAAACGCTTTTTGATAATTAGGATGCCTTGTTTAGTTTGAGTTTCGGGAATGGTCAGGGACTGAATGTGTAAGAAAGCGATTTGTCCTGAACGAAATTTTGTCACAACCATACTTTTGTTTCTTGTAAAAATATGAAATCATAAAAGCTCTTCTGTGTAGTTATCATTAAATGTAGGTAATAGAATTGATTATAATTTGCTTGTTGCATATTTATTTAGACTTTAATTAAGACTCTTTAAATAAAACTATTTTTTGGGATTTTTTCGCGGGTGTTGGTTGAGACAGTCTCCCCTGTGACCGTGATTGTTGTAAAGTTTTCGAAACGTCTTCTTCGTCCCAAGTCTCTCCCGTCATCATGATTGCTGTAAAGCATTCGAAACGGTGTCGGGAAATTTCATCGGATTTTGTTTAAAATTGTTTTATTTAAAATATCAAATATTCGCATGATTCACATGAATAAACTATTATTTCATTAAGATTTTAAGATTTCTAATATATTTAGTAGCTAAGCAATTTATAGCTTTAAATAAAGTTCAAGATACAATTGTGAGATAGCTGTAAATTATAATTAGTAAGATCCCTCTCATTGTTCATTAAAAGTTTATATAAAAGAGTCTATGAATATGTCTAATGTCCGCTGTTTTCCCAAGTTGATATTATTAGTTTGGGACACGCTTCCATAAATTGAAACGACTTTATTACTATAACACTTACTTTAGAGCTTGGTTATTTTTTGTCACGTTGTAAAAGCGTTTCTAACAGAAATAGTGCCCCTCATAAAATGACAGTATAACCTTTGTTTTAAACTGATTCTATTTGATATTTATTGCAGAAGACAGTCCCTTTAACAGCAATGCTTTAACAGTAGATTGTATAAAATATAAACTACTGTCTAGATTGATTCTTTCTTTAACCGTTTGTTAAATACATACATATAAGTATGTCTAAAATATAACTAGGTATGGATTAAATAAAGTTTTAGAGTTCCATAGTTTTATATTCAATAATTGTATTTAAATACTAGCGACTCACTCTCGCATCGCTTGGGTTCGTCTCTAGGTTGATTCCCCACACAAACTTTCATCCCCATTTTCACACCCTTAAGTGATGATTTCCAGGATAAAAACTGTCCTATATCCTTCCCAAGGTCTTTAGTTTCGGAGCCTATTCGGTGCAAGAAAACAAACAAACAATGAAATCCTTCCTCTTTATAATATTAGTATAGATAAAGACATGATTGATGTTACCTTACAAATAGATTTGTATGAAATATGTATCTCCATGTGGGAAAATGCCAATTGTTATACTTATTATATAGGTATTGGTATACTGTACTATTGTATATTATTCTTATTAAATATTCATTTTTTTCTGAGGCGGTACTCAAAGCATCAAAGAGTTACCCTGTATAAATAAAATGAGAACTTTGCTTGCTCCAAAAAGCGTTCTTACGACGGTTTTAAACATAAATCATTACCACACGAAAACATTTCGACTTTATTGTTAAAAATGTCACCACGACTTATGACCTGTTTCCTCTAAGATAAAATTAAAAGGAAAGAGACCGCTGTATGTAAAAAGGTTGTGAGTAAAAGAGATGAATGATACTAAAGAAAGCCGATAGCCGAGATTTTTTAATATTTAAAGCTTAATTTTAACTATAGGTACATTGCATGAAAGCTTACAAATTTTATTAATTTTAAATAAACATACGGGAAATAAATAATAAAAATGAATGAAATTATAAGAAATTTTCTAAGATAGTTAATTCATTATTTATCTCATATTATTTGTTTAGATTTTATTGTACTATGTTTTCTATATATATACTATTATTTTAAATTAATCTATGTGATGAAAAACCCTAATGATTCATAGCATATGCGTCTGCGCATAGCATTGCGGTTCCTTTTATGTTATTAAATCTCTAAACCCTTAATTCGACACAAAATTATATAACTACAAGAATAAATCTGGCTTAGTGTCACTTCGCGGTCCTCTTGGATTTCACAGATATACCAAAACATGTAGTACGAAAAGCTCGAGCTTTTGCCTTTTAAATTTCACACGAAAATATTATTTTGAACAAATTTTTGATACTTTTTAAATATATAGTTTGAAAAAATATCTAGTTACGAATATAATAGAATTTAGAAGTATGTAGAGCTAGATAAGAGAAGTTGATAGTTTAAAAATAAGAAAATAATATCTTATAATTACAATTTAATAAAATATTATTAAATATTTCATATACCTATTGTAAATGTATTTTTACTTAAATTTTGTACGCACTTTAACTTAATTTAAAACAAAAATATTTGCTTGCTTTAGTTTTAGGTTGCTAAGAAAGACGGTACTAAATATGTATAGTCTCTACTTATGTATATTGACCAAATTTTTAATATCGGTGGTAATGGCGATTAGTTCGCATAATGTGTGCGATGACGGTCGATGTCCGCGATATGCCTCAGGCTAGGTGACGGCCCGACCATCGATACTGATCGGCGAACACCTTGTAATTTCCACGCGAATCTTGCCAACGAGAACTCAATAAACTTGTTATTTGTTTCGTACATCATCGATATTTTGAACAAAAATACGCCTGGCCTCCATAAAAAGTTCAGTACCATAATCAAGGTTTAGTCACATTCGTATCAAGTTGGACAGCGGTGCACATCTCACGCACACAGCGCTCGGGATCAAAGGCACCGACAGGCTCTTTTAGCCGTATAATATGACACGCCTCGTCCCTCGCCCGCGAACTCCTTCGAACCTCCAGGGCGCTTACTTGCCATTATTTATGTCGATCTATTAATAAACAAATTGATATAACGGACATTTAATTTATTTTCAAATCGAATATTACCTAGTATGTATTAAAATTGGCTTTTGAAATTCTAATGATGCTTTGGAAACCTTTGAACTGGACATGAATCCGTATTTCACTTTTACTTCTTATAATACGTTATCTTAGTTATCAAGTAACGCTTATTTTCTGCTTAAAGATCAAAATCAACATGGCGGCGCATACGCTTTCTCTACCTCTATTCATTAAATTCTAATTGCGACTGGCATTATCTTATTTGTAATCGTGGTAATAATGTAAGTTATTTAATCATTGTTTGTTTTAAATGTAATGGCGCCTGGCAAGTTTTAGTATACTTTCCATCTAACACATAGATTGCGGATTTGTTTTACATATAACTCAAATAATACTTACCCAGATACTTCAAATACTTATTCCAATGGATATTATCAACATTGGTTTCAAGAGATAAAAAGTAAAACTAATGAAAATAAGACTTAAAGTTCTAATAAAATAAAATTACTATAATAATATGAAACCTTCATTATTTTAACTTTTTTTCAGATTTAAAAAACCTTCAACTTTATGCTACTTACGAATATTATAAATATAAATTTTAAAACCTGTTTATTTTGCTGGGTTTTATCTACGTTACATTATAGAAAATTTTATGATTTCAACAAACAAGCAAGCGGCAAGTGTTTGCGTCAAAGAGTCCATTTCTTATAATAAAAGAAAAGACCCGTCAAATTAGTACATAACGCGTCATGAATACGGAATGAGGTCAAACAGGGCACTTTCAAACATACTATTATAATGAAATAAAATATTCAGTTCCATTCATCACCAGAACCACATACATTATGTTAGCAGTTGACGAGCCGAAAGGCGTTGCCTCGTTTGAACAGTTGGCATTCAGTTCTATAGAGGGTTTCGTTATAACTCATAGGTACTCACTCATATTTGATACGGTAACAAGGCATCGATAAAATTATAATTACTAGTAATTTATGATATTCATTTTAGTACTTATCTTAGATAATTTTTCATATTACTGTCATTTATTGTATCAAAATTAGTAGCTAAATATGATAAAACCAGTAAAATGTATGCCTTTCCTTCATAATGAAATATGAAAATCTAAAGTATATCACGCATATGCAATATTTGCATCTCCTACCTATTACATTTAAGTAATTTTTCATTCTTTTTGCTATATGGAAATATTAAACACAAAATGCGTTTTAGCAATAAACATGTTAAGGAAATTGAGCTCCATACCGTATAGATTGCATACGAGATGCTGGGTCATGCCGGGTCAAAGGATAGCAAGTGAGTGCAAATCGCAACTTGAATTCTGACACAATATGATATATCAGAAGTGTTTATAATCGAGATTAAAATTTAATTTTGAATTAATCAAATGTACCTATACAAAAACTTTCTATAGTAAAATATGTATGTTTGACATGTTTTAAGTTACCTATTATTACAGGTTTTTATATACGTTATATTAAGTATATGGAATTGTCTACTATTTAAATAATGCAACACGAGTCTTAATCTCGACCTAATTTCTCATAAGGCACGACGGTATCACCCATACAATATATCCTATGAAAGTATAATAGAACTGATTTGATAACCGATTGCTACACCTCGCCACGCGACCAAGAGGCCACACAGCGCACTTCGAATGCTTGAAGAAGGCTTAATGGAATGACATAGCCTTTGTAAATGCCGCCCAATTCTAATGCCTATTCAAATGGCATTTCTTCGCTTTGTTGCTTGATTTTGGACAGCAATAGCTTATTTTATTAGTGTATAAATGATTTTAACAGGTTACGATAGCGATCTACACGTATCAGAATAAAAGAAAATGGTTTTAAGCCTCCATTCCCATTCTAATATATTAAATTTCTTATTGATAAAATAATATTTAGTTATTGAATATCAACTGGCCTCGACATTAGATAACCTTGGTAAATCTAATATTTTCTTTGATCTGAACATGTTACGGGTGAAATGGAATGACTTTTTTAAATTGAAAATAAAATTGGTACAAACACAAAGTTGATATGTTGAACGCGGATAAATTATTTTCAATATTTTATTATTATTGTTGTTTTCATTAATGAAAACATTAATTTTGTACTTTAAGTATAAATTGATATCCATACGTTTATCGCTGGGACACATTTCGTGTCAGAAAAAGGGAAATATGACGTAAAGTTTCATATAAATTTTACTATAGGTACATTAATGTCGTTACGCGAAATTGATTTGCAAGCAGAAACATATTATGATTGTGAAAACGGGGTTTACGGTTTATTTACACAATACGATATCGACTTCAAACATTACAAACTATCACTTCAACTCTGTACGTAAGCATCTAATTTTACAGATGCAAATTTCCCAAAAATAAAACAATGTATATGATTTAGGCAATAACATATTCAATTATATTCAGAATTGAATATTATTAAACATTAAGGGAATATTTTTTATTTAACCTTAAAAACTACAAATTGATATTAATGTCAACAAAAATTAAATAAAG
Source organism: Argynnis bischoffii washingtonia (assembly GCA_033884665.1). NCBI lineage: Eukaryota > Metazoa > Arthropoda > Insecta > Lepidoptera > Nymphalidae > Argynnis > Argynnis bischoffii. The sequence continues at coordinate 6,773,794 of CM066624.1, read as the reverse complement.
TTTGCTTTTCATTAGCCGAATACTGCGAGCGCAGACATTAACTTTAGAAAATAAAAATGAAATACCAAGTTGTTATGACCACTTTGCTTTTCCTGAAAGTAATACAATCGTAATGGATTTTTTAATTAAGTTACTACTTAAGTTAAAAGTTTTATGAAGCTTCTATACATAATACATTTTAACTTATATAGTTAACAGGGAACGAGTGTAAACGTTTAATAGGGCATGGGTTGAAACAAATATGCGAATGGGATATCTTTACGCCTATTGCCTGCGTAACTTTTATTGGCCGTTTCAGTGTAGTGTGCCTCTGGCGGTATCGAAGCAATAACCTATGACATTAAATGTCACAGTCAATATCCGAAGTTACTTTACAAAGTGTAAATAAAAGAGTTTAATAATATTTAACACTGTGATTAGTTATAAAATAATAATTCTACATTTTAAGATGTCAATATTGAGATGCCACTATAAGCCATGAGTAATGTTAAAATTGCTCTATTAAATTCGAAGCATCGGAAGGGTATCGATTTCAAAGTCTGGAAACATAATGAAGATAAGTCCTGCATTAAGAAATCGGAGTCACTCAAACTGAAAGCAGAATTAGGTAACACAAAAATGTACTTAAGAAACCAATCAGAGCGACAATGCTTATGACAACTCGATGGTACAGGTGTCGAAGTTTGATGAAAATGTGATTGCTAATTAAAATTGACACAGAAATTCGAATAGTGAATAGAAAATCTTCATTTATTTTGTCACGGTTTGCCTCTTACGTTTAGCATTAAATGATTGACTCTGTTTCAATTTCGTCTTACACGAATGTGGCGGTTGAACGAATTGGTACACGATTATGTTATTGTGTGAATTTTATACCTTCTATACTTCTATGGCTCCTATCTAAGTTTAGTATGTGATTATATTTCAAAGGAGTCACTCTTGCAAATGCTATGAATAAGACGCGTAAGTAAAAACTCTGGCTTCCGAATACCCACTGACTCACATTTCTTGTACACTTTTTTTGCTTTTGTATCAATTGATATACCACCCTGGTAGCAACTATTGTACTGACAAAATGGTGCATGATCAAAATGTGCTTCCGGACGATTAGTTTTACCGAATAAATGTTGAAAGTTGTTGTTAACTTCGCCTCCTTTTGCGTTAATAGCGTTACAATGTTTGCGAATTCTATTACGCATTGTGAATTTCAAGTTTCTTTGTCCCTTTTTATGCCCTTATTGGACGATCGTTTGATTGATCCTATTCCACTATTGAAGCATTTAGTCTGTGTATTCATTTGTATATCAATTTAGCTTATTGGCTTACACTTGGTAGTAAGCTATTGTAAGAATTTTAAATTTAATCTAACAATATATAATATTATATGATCAAGTTTATAAAAATTATATTTCTAAAGATAATATTATGATACTTGCGTGTAACATGATTGTTGTAATGATGTATCTATAAAGTATAATATATAAGTATAACAAAATGTAATAAAGTGATACATTAATACTAAACCACCCACATTTGTATAGAGGAATTATTATGTGTCATAAATATTTCGGGAACGTTAAATTAACACCAAAGAACACGGGCACCACAACGTCTACGGGATTCCTATAAAAAATATATGGGGTTCACTTGCAGAATTTTAGTCAGGTTTGACCATAAAAGTGAATTTACTAAGTCTTATTAAGAAGAAAATAAAGATTATAATTAAATGAACATTTAGCCGTTTATTTGGCTCTTTGTTTCAGTCACTGCAATTTTTAATCGTATGGCGTTTGAGTAACGGTTTATTTTACAATGGTTTGTTTCTGTTTTCTCGCCTTATTATAGGACATACTTGTTGACATGTTGTTTAATTGATCGGTGCTTCTCGGTAGGGGTCCAGGATCCTACGTGTGGCGGTTTCTTTGAGGAATTATTTGAAATTGATAAACTATAAATGCCTTTACAAGTGGAACATGCCACTGTTATTTTTTTCGTTACAAATGAGAAGTGTCTGTCAAATTTGGATAAAAATTAGGAAAGAATGTCGGAACGCCTTCCTAGACATACCTACAATCATTTTGATGGTTTTTGTTCATACCAAATAAAAAATGGTAGTATGATATGACTAATCAAATTTATATTGTTAATATAATAAGTTTATATATATTTTTTAACTAACTATATATTATGTATATATATGTAGTATATGTAGTTGGATTGCTATATTGTTTTATTAAAGAACATGTTATTTTTATTAATTGCGTCAATTATAACAATACAAGACATCAAATGGAATATATTCGAATTTATTTTCGTAATGTATTTCGGCTCAATAGGAGTCAAAATGGATACAAAGGCGTCGCAAAAATCGTTGATCGGCGGCTTCCTTTGACGATTGGTGGTCCCAACCACTGGCCGTGATGTGATTATAATAGCCACTTTACTCACAAATATTAATAGTCTCAGAAATGTTTTATATCTCAAAGAATTTTATTTGCAATTATTGTTGAACGAAGTTAATTACCGCTCTCGATACTCATCATAATAAACTTATTAATTAAGTTTTTGATAACTTACCTTTCACTGTGGGAAGTTGAGAATAAGTCATTAAATCAAAAGTAATTAGAATAATTTAAAAATAAATTTTATAATTAATATTACCATATTATTTTTAATAAAATTTAATAGACTTAAAATTTTCTTGAATATATTTTCATATAATTAATAAATAATGTACGTATTTTTTGGGATGTGAGTCAAGTAATTTGATCTGTTCTATAAAAGGTTAATTTCATTTTTCTAAAAAATATGTGTTTGTTGCAGGACAGGGTCGTATGAATCAATTGGGTGGCGTGTTCATCAATGGTCGCCCTCTACCTAACCATATTCGGCTAAAGATAGTGGAGATGGCGGCAGCGGGTGTACGACCTTGCGTTATCTCACGCCAGCTTCGAGTCTCTCATGGTTGCGTCTCCAAGATCCTGAATAGATATCAGGTTTGATTTGATTTATTATCATCACGGCTTAGATTGTTTTTGTATGCTGTATAACTAGAAAAAAAAAACGATATTACAAAGAATTCAAAATATTTTGTGATTGTGTGCTATTTAATTGAGTTAAACTTCTTTATTTTCCTAGGAAACTGGTTCAATACGTCCGGGTGTGATTGGAGGTTCAAAACCGAGAGTAGCTACGCCCGAAGTTGAAAACAGGATAGAGGAGCTCAAGAGACAAAACCCAGGTATATTTTCCTGGGAAATTAGAGATAAATTAATAAAAGAAGGCATTTGTGATAAAAACACTGCACCATCGGTCAGTTCAATTTCGCGACTTATAAGAGGAGGCAAAAGGGATGACTCAGATCCTAGAAGAAACCACAGTATTGATGGTATTCTAGGTAAGTCTTACTTACCTTGGACTAAAGCTATTTTTATAGATATGCTTATAAATACTACAAAAAATATTAGTAATGAATGTTCTAATTTAGTCCCTATTTTTAGAATAACAAATATAATTTACAAATGCCTTTTTGCATTTTATTCGAGCGAATATAGGAAGTTACTCTCTTGGTCCACTTGAACAATTGTAGAGCTGCAACATGCGCTTTTAAAACGGTATATTGCTAAAGTTTGCTCTACTATTTTTATAAATGCTAGCCACCATAAAGCAGTCTATTTCTATTATTCTCAGAATACAAGTTTATTTTAAAATGTAACTTAATGTAGCATTTGGCCTCATCAAAGAATCCTTCAGAAAATGTTTCAGTTATAGTATTAAGTGAAACCTTCGTTATAATGACGCGTAAATAAGTGCCATGTCATCGTAGTCTTTAACGCTGATTCAAGACCATAATCACTTAATTCACTTTAAAGTACATTATTATTATGAATTTATTCCTATAATGAGACTGTCGGAAACGTTTGCAAACTCAGTAAAATGGCGTATAAAGTTAATAATCCACGTAAAAGTAAAGCGGGCAAGGCGCGCGCGCACGCCACGGCAGCGCCCCTTGTGTCGGCTTCGGAAATTGTAGGTTATAAAAATGAAATTAGTACTCAAAGCTGTTATTATCCCATCGCGTTTGGCCGCGAGGCTTGCATTACGACAATCTGTCCGTACTGCACGTCTTGTGCCGTATAGCTATCCAATATAAAATGGCGCTCCTAATATCCCGGTTCAGCGACGGTGCGGTTTTGCCGGAGAGATTCTGCGCCGCGATAAGATTATGCATATTAAGTCGTGTGCGGCTAAAGTAATGTCTACACTGGAAAAGCGGGTCCCTTTGCGTACTAAAATTTGCGTTTCGTGCCTGTCTATGACACAGTGTAACTGTAAATGTTCTGGAACTGGTAAAGCTTTTCGAAGAAACGATTAGTTGAGTGTCGCAGCTTTCGTAACTTTTATGGTCAATTACGTATGATAATTTTTTGCCGTGAATATTTAAAGGGCTTTTACCAAAAATAATAATTATTTTAGTGAAAAGAAATTTATCCTATTTACTCAAGTTGTATTTATTATTAATATTAAAAAAAATGAATAATAAAGGTCATATTTAGAAAAAAATCAGTAGCGGTAAAAGAAATAAAATACATCATCCTACAAAGTGTTGTAATATTTATTAACACCCAAGAAACTCATTAGAGACTTCTTTGAGAATAATATACAATGTGATTTCATTTAATTTAATCGAGACCGCGTGTGGTCCGAGCGGTAGCCAATGACAATAATAGAAGTAATGAACAAAATGATCGGTAACTAGAAAGTGGTATAGCATTGACAAATTTTACATACGCAGTTGATTTATCTACATTATCGTTGATTATTTGAAAATCTTGAGCCTTAATATCTCTATTAAGCTTATCATGTGGAAAGCAGTTTAGTTACAAAAAGAGAAAGCAGATTTCCAGTAGACAGAAAGTCCTCAAATGATTAGGCTTATACATATAATTGTTAACAAAATGCAGATATATATTTTTACTAATGCTTATATTTTAATTATAAATGGATTATCTTTATTTATATAGGTCCATCATCTTGTGAAGACTCTGATACGGAATCTGAACCCGGTATAACCTTGAAACGTAAACAACGAAGATCTAGAACTACCTTCTCTGGAGATCAACTTGAAGCACTGGAGCGAGCTTTTACAAGAACGCAATATCCTGATGTTTACACTCGTGAAGAATTGGCACAGAAAACGAAACTTACAGAGGCTAGAGTCCAGGTACCTATGTATCTTTTTATCGTTCTTAGCAAAACATATTTTATTTTAGGATCAAAGAGATAAATTAAGTGAAACACATATAGCTTTAAGTTAACATTTAATATTTTTAGCGTTATTAAATTACTTTTGTTCGAAAGTATTTAAAAAAAATACCATTTCCTTCGTATTCGTCTAAATAATAATTTAATAAAAAAAAAAGTAATTATCTATACAATTAATTATAGTACGTAACCGAGCATATGGTATGGTTTTAGTCGCTACTGGACTCCTACTTTTGTTGTATTAATGGGTTGTAATAAATTATAGCAATCAACCTAAATATTGTGTTCATCTAACTCAAGCTATAATCAAGTTGGATGCCTCGATTTCAATGCAATTTTACTTTCATATTTATAGTACTTATGAATTAAATAGTATTATATAATATTTGACTATTTATTTGGAGTACTTATAACCAACTCTTTTAACAGGTCTGGTTTTCAAACCGAAGAGCAAGGCTTCGTAAACAATTGAATTCTCAACAACTTAGTGCATTTAACACAATGTCCCTACAATCTGCTTTTCCATCTGTTCATCAGCAATATGAGCCTCCATCTACTTTTAATGCCCAATGTGCTTCTTGGCAGCAATCATATTCTTCTGCATTGGGCTCAAGTTCTGTCCTTAATTCTGCTTTAGCACCTTCTCTACATCAATCAGCGTTATCGGCTCCATCTGTATGTCAATCGGCATTAGCAGCATCTTCTTTACATCCTCCGACTTCAAGCTCGTTTTCATCAGGAAATCTGACTCCACTCTCCCATTCATCAGAACTTCCTACGCCTTTGCAAGCATCATCTGATGCTACACCTCCAAGCACTAGTCCGACTGCGGCAAGTCCTTCTGCAAATCAGAGTAGTGCAATCACTTATCAGCATCCAAGCTACACCAATGGAACTGAGGTTTCTCACCCGTACGGATATGGCGACTATGCAAAACAAGACCATATGTCAGCCCATAACCACTGGACATCAAGACAACTGAGCGGTCACCCTCAAAATAAATTAGCTGAAGTCAGCGCCTGGTCAGATAATTACAGGTAGGCTTACATTATACTTTTATATAGATATCTTTAATGATGATGAATTTATAAATAAATATTAACCGCCTTTAATATCTCAATAAGCCCTAGCGGCGACCAATTGCCTTTATGAATTATTGATGCTTAGCTGCTTATTCAGTTTTGGACTTAAGAGATGAATATGCAATTAAAGTGAAGTAACATTTAAAATTTATGATTTATGCATTTTGCAATATAAGTATTATTTCATATAAGTTTTTCATATGTCTATCTTTAAGTAAATATATATATTTATATAAGTTTAAATTTTATGATATTATGTCATTAATTGATCGGTGATCCGGTCCTTTCATATTATCAAGGCATAGCATAGATAGAACTCGCAAATTGAGATTAATTTTATTTCTTTTCACATTCCTTTATCATTAGCCGAGGCGGCCGCTAATCAATTAAGAGTGTAAGAAGTCAGACATTATACGCCGTGCGGGTAGTTATTACAGGCTTCTCTTCGTAATACGCCGATGCGATCGTGAAGGCAATAGGGCTGTGAATTTTATGTATATTTTTGATCGATTACTAATTGGTTTTGAAGTTACGATTTATTTAGTTTTATTATAGTACGCACGATGTTTTTACTAAAATTTCTCATATGTTTCTATTAAGGAAAATGCTGTTCAAGCGTGTAATTATTACAATAAATTTGACGAAAAGAATGTGACAAATACATTGTCGCTTTGTATTTCAAACGACAACGTCGTTTATCTGTGTAATCGAGACAAAGCGGACGATAAACTTAACATTGGACCACACACAATATATCTTGTACAAAGAGAACTCTAATAATATATGAGTTAGCCACGTCTATGGTGATCAGTTTATTCTAGTTCTTTTGGCAACCTCGATTGACGTAACTTTTAAGAAGAAAAGTAGAGTACGATTTATCAATTTCAAAGGCCAAAAAATATCTTATCCTAAAATACTTCTATTATTAGGCAGATCATTTAAAAAAGCATAAGAGTTTGTGGAAAATTCCAAGTAATTTACTGCCGAATGATATGTGATTGACGATTGTTCGGAAATTAATTGAAAATTATTTCCTTGTAAGCTCTTGAAAGCAACCAATTAACTTGACACCTTTTATCTTTTAAGTATTTTAATAATTCTTTAAATTTTAACGGTATCAAATAAGAATTTTTTAAAGTAAATGCTGGGCATTTATACTAAAAACATTTTTTATTATACATTCAATAATAAAATTATGGAATTAATAGTATATAATATCTTAGAAAAACAAAAAGATCTTTGCACCATCATATTTCTTGATCATCATCAATCTAAAACTATGAAAACAATTGCTGCCTTCCGTAACTTTGTTTGGAAACTGTTCAATTTAGTTTTTATTATCACAACATCAGAAATGGCTGTGCTTTTATATTTTAGAATATAGGAATTTGATATTTATTCAAATGTAATAAGGCTAGTAATACGATGCAAGTAATAAGCATAGAAGGCTTTAGCACCGTTGTACATTGCGGAAAACAGATAAACACACGTTGCTTTGTACCGAGCGCTTGGCAATTAATGGGAGGCCGAACGTGACATTAGTGCGATGAACCTGTGCATTAAAGTTAACTCAAACCTGGTATTAAAACTTATCTGCAGCTATTTGCCTTCGACTTCCTAAACAGCGAGGTTCTGTACCTTTTATTGGACAGTTTATATCGGACGAACCGTTTGTTCGCTCAATATGTATTCGTGATTGATGGATGCAGGTGAACGAAAATTGCTTTTCAATTGCACATCGATTGAAATATTAGACTTTAGGTATTGCATTAGGCACACGTTCGGTTTAATCTGTCAATAGGTAACATAAATCAAACATTTAATCTACGCGTTTAATTAAACCCATTTTATTTATACCTATTATATTTGTAATTCATATGGTGAAATAATCTGAAAAATCTGATCTCTTTTTTGAACTATATATATTTAAGTTGTTTAAAAAAAGGAAATAATGAATTTGTTGTTTAAGCCAAATTAGGGACTGCACTGTGTTGCGTGCTCCCGCGCCGTTCCACTTAGTAGCTGCAATGCAGCTTTTCGAAATGATATCTTGTGTATGCTAATTACGATAACTGATTAAATTTCTCTTTCACCTGTTTCAATTTAAACACCGTCATCTCTTGGAACCGGAAAATTGCATTCACGGTAGCACTTTTAAAGGAATTTTCGATTATATTACTCAATGATAGTCCTTATCAATGAATAAATTAATTATATATTAATATTTTACTAAAGATTTATTTTAGCTCACGATATTGATTACTATTTAGATAAAAATATGTAGATTAACATTAAGAAAAAGATGTAATAGACACCGTGCAATAGTCTCAAAGATCATCACTAACATACAAACAGTCAATTTTACCTCTTTAGCAAACCATAGAACTATAGATATATCAACTAAGTTGCTCATTACTGTATAATAAACGTACCTTAAGTTCCGATACTAAATGATAGCTTTTAATATAATACCTATGTATTTTAAGCTTACATCAGTTGCGAAGGTTTTAATCTTTAAGCCTATCCACCTACACGTTACAATAATCTATTATTGTTTATGCGTTACTCTGAACATGAATAAGCCTTAATAACGTATTAGCCACTGGATTCAATTGAATGTATAATTTTATTGTAAGCTTAGTCACGATTTGTTTCCATAAAGAGTCATTTACATGAGTTTTCTTTCATATCATACCGACCACCTAAATTACGCATTCGGTGGACTAAACATAGGTTGCAATTATTTGTAGAAACAGTGACTACTCTGTGATTTAACTCTTAATGCTATACCAATATCTCTTCTGACGTTTAATTTTTAATGTCAATCATTTTTGCGTTCCCACGCTTGCTTGTATTTTTATTATAGCCGTGACAGGTGTACTTTCGTAAAACAATAAGACGTAAAACTGTTTTGTAAAACATAATAGTATCATAACATGTTAATCGATAGACTGTTTATTATTTATCTATATCATGTATGTCTAATTATAATTAATGTTATTTTGTTTGTTTGTATGTTTGTAATTTAAATATTTCTAGGTTTTAGTCACATTCTTAATGAAATATGTTGTTTGTTACAGTTCATTCTTCGGCACTAATCCACATTACGCATCGCACGCGCATTCTCCCACTGAAGCTAAGTCTGGATATCCGTATCTTGGACAACTTGGTGGAATGGACATGGGAAGGGTTCACTAAATAGTTTTGTATATTGTCTATGAAATATAGAAGTAAATATAACTTAAACATGTGAAATGCAAGTTATTTAAAAGTGTTCATCTACATATCGTCAGTGACTTCGTCCGAATTAGTCAATGAAATAATTTGTAAACCTTTTCAAGAGACCTCTATTTTCGTATTTCATTAAGAGTTCTTTATGGGCATAGATATTTGGAATTTTGTATTATACAGCTTTATTTACTTGTAGAAGTGTAGGCATAAGACAAATACTTTGTTCCTAATTAATAGTAATTAATTGACTTAGGTGTACTTTAGTGTTAACTTTAATGTGTAATATAATGTAAGATAAATGTACTATAGATTATTTGTGAAATATTTTTAAAATAAATTTTATCGAAGTAGAAAACATTTCAACTTTACACTATTTTAACGAATGCCTTGATGCAATTGTGATTTAATAATAAAATTGTATTTATTTTATAGCTACGTTTTATCTAGAATATTTTACTTTAAGTACATATTAAGCACTTCTCAAAAATGTTTATTGAAAATAAAATCATTATATCAAAATATGTTTTATTATAAACTTATTCAATTCCAAATGATCTCCTTTTCTGGGTAGAATGAAAAATAATATAGTCGCAAGAATAGCTTTACGCTAATGTAATGCCAAAATAATCTTTGGTTGCAGCCATGGTGTACATACATAGTTTCAATGATTTTTTAATGAATAGAGTATAATGTAATTTAATTAAGTTTCCCTATAGGAATTCATTCCATATTTAATTAAGAAAGAAATAATAATATCTTTCTTTCAAAATTTCTTCTTTTTTTTGAAATACCTGTTTTAGTTCAATATTCTTTATTCTGTGGCTTATAGGCACGCCTAAATAAATGGCACGCCATTTGGGCACAATTTACATCGCCAATGTCGTGTACCTTTTTAGTTAAAAAGTTAAGACGATAGACAGTACGACGTAACAGCTTCAAGTGAACATAAAATTTAATCATTGGTAATAAATATGACAAATAATTTATCTTTTGTCAAATATAGCTATTAACCTCGAATAACTGCCTAATGAATATATTTCCACACGTCGTTGGCAGAGGACTAGGCAGTTCGTAAATATACCTTTGCTTTGCATTCTAATTACTGACAGAGAAATTAATACATTATTGAACTTCCTATTAAAGAATAAAAGTGAGTGTGTATGTGTGTGTGTTAGAGAGAGAGAGAGAGAGAGAGGGAGAGAGGGAGAGAGAAAATACATTTAAAGTACTTCAAAATTAAGGAACAAAGTAAAATATATTTATTATTTTTTTGCTATTTATTATATACAAACGAAACAAAAAATGAATAAGCTCCAGCTACATACTCCAAATTTTAGTTGTTATTCGTCTTTGTACACTGTATACGTAGATCTGAATATTACTATAGGGTTAAGGCATTACATGTCGGATTTACGGAAATAATTTCGCACACGCTAGAATGCTGCAAGTTAAATAATACATTTTTAATTAAATTTTCGTTAGTTCTAAATTTGAGAAAAATATATAAAAGTATTTATAATTTAAATGTATAAGTGTACTTGTATGATATGAGTCAGATATAAAATAATATTCTTTAGCATATTATCACTAGCACTCTTTAAAAAATATAAAGTTTTGCAGTAAACGTGAAGTTAACGTAAAGTAAACGTAGTAAAGTTTCTTCATTACATTTCACTTAGTGAAATCATGTACAAATAGTCGTTGATGGGTAACTTTTATTATAGTACCATAAAACATAGACTCAACTAGAGTGACGGTATTACCCTTCACATTTTGACAATAGCATTGAATGTCTCTGCGCAGTATGGGGTGTAATTAGGCAGTCAAAGCAGTCAAATGCATGCCTCGCTAAAACCAAATTGTCTGCTGAATCGTAGTCGAGCAAGATATTTAGATAACTTACAATGAAATTATTAACTAAATGAAATCTATGTATATAAATAAAATTGAAATATTTGTCTGTGGTTGACAAATATCTGTTGAGTTTATTATACGATACTAAAGCCAAATCAATACTTTATTGTACACCAACAAGAAACAAAAAAAAAAAAATATATACATAAAAAAAGAAAAGATGCACAGCAGGCGGCCTTATCGCTGGAAGCGATCTCTTCCAGGCAACCTTCAGGTGGAGGAGTAAATTTTCATAAAAACGGTAGGTGGTGTACTTGCTTTTACACGTTTGTATATATAAATACTTATAGATAAATAGATACATAAATAAATTCATATATAGGTACATACATAAATACATACACACATACATAAATACATATATACATACATACATACATTCATACATACATAAATGAAAAAGAAAAAAATCTATCAAATAATATATAGAATTAGATACTAGAACATGATAGAGGAAGTGATAATAATAATAAGGATGGTATTAGGGAAAGGACAAAAGAGAAAAAGGGGAAAGGTCTAAGGAGGGAAAGGTCTAATACATAAATAGCAATGAAAAAAATGGGTATGTTTCTTTGTTTATGCTGATCTTCGAAATACCTGGTTTGATTTTTATGGGATAGGGATTTATAGGTGGAGACGATTGGAGTTAAAAAAGACTATTTTTTATGTCAGGGAAGATAAAGTGGGGTGAAGTAGAAGACAGAAGAAGAACGAAAGAATTACAGTATAGGTATGTATATTCTATATTGTTGGCAATTTTAGAAGTTGTAGTTAAATTCTTTTTACGAAATGAAAATTTTATAATATGACACATCTACCCAGATATCTTTTTATTTATTCGTCCTTTTTAAATTTGGGAATAGAAAAACTGATCGATGTGATTTACTGCACAACAATATTGATTACTTTTTGACCGGATTCAAAAAATAAGAGATAAAGAATGTATTGGATGTATATTTTATGAGTAAGTACATTAAAAGTTAACTTAGCCGATTATACATTAATATTTATATATTTATTTTTATAAAGATCTACCAGCAATTTTACTATTATACATAATTAGAGGTTCGTCGCTAGGTACGTTCTAGGTCAGTATGGAATAGATAGACTATATATTATATATTACTGCTCCGCTCCCTTAGGTATTTGCATTAGATAGCCCGTTTATTGAGAATAGCCTATAGCCTTTCTCAATAAACGGGCTATCTAATGCAAAAAGAATTTTTCAAATCGGATTAGTAGTTCCTGAGATAAGCGCGTTAAAACAAACAAACGAACGAACCGACAAACAAAAAAACTATGCCTCTTTATAATATTAGTATAGATGAGTTACATATACAAATAAAATGTAGGTTAATAATTGTAAATCTACTTTAAGGTAAACACAACATGCTCAAAAATCAATTGAATGTAACAGAGAAATAAACAATTAATATGTTTAATTAACTAGCATTAGTAAATACAGTTTCAATGTTTTTTTCTAAATACATGCTGCACCTGTTGGAAGTTATATTTACTTCAATTATATTTCTATCTCAATATAAATTAAAAAAAAAAACAATCACTAATTAACAAATGGAAAAATGCTTGTCCTTTGTCGATTTATTTATTTTTCTTAAATGTCCTTGACAGTATATTATACGACCATTTTTAATTACATAATCTGTTTATTAGTCGCTAGTAGAACTAACAATATATAATATAAATGTTATATTCTTTTATTGTACAGTAATCACGGAAGGCGCTGAATGAAAAACGTGATTGAATTCGGTTTTTTATTGTAAAAGTTGGTGTTTGGGCACAAAAAGCATCCAGTAAAGCACACGCGTGGGAAAATGATCGAATCGATTCTAATTCTCTGTAAAAATAAAATGAAGTAAAGATAAAGTTTGGTTGTTTTATTTAATTACATGCGAAATGTTTTTATATCTAAAGTAATAATATTATATTTTTTATCCTTTTGTTTTAACACAAAAATTGTTTTGATTTTACTGGTGTTAAATATATTCAGCATTTATTTTAAATGCATTAGCATTTTAAGCTCATTGGTTATATTATTTTCAATCCTATTATACCAAAATTAATCGATTAATTATTGAAATATGGGTGTGGTTTAATTAAATCATATAAAATCGATTCCAATAAAATGATCTAATTCCTGACGTGTCTTAACTCAGATACATCAAAAGGAACACAATTGAAATTAGTAGTTCTAGAGCTGCTATTATAAAATAAATTATGGTACACTCATAAAAGTATGTACTACGCTCATAAACAGTAAAGTGATGTCATTTTGCTGTTTTAAAACACGTCACGTTCTCCGATAGTTGTAATAAAATATCAAGTTATGTTTAGTTTCCTTAATCGATAATTTATTTTAGTAGTTTTCTATGCAATTCTAGCACGAATTGTTTAGGCAGACGGTGTGAAAAGTCGTGCGTCTGTTTTAATTGGACATGACGAATCAAGTTTACTGGAAAAACTGGGCGGCGACTATTCATGGAGGCGGATATAAGCTAAAGTCAGTTTTTGTAGTTCTTAGTTTGCTGTCGTCGGCTGACTAAGATGACATTTTGCTATTTTGCGTAGGTAGAACATTATGAGCTCGTGGTATTAATAGAATTATCTATATTAAGTTATTAGATGGTGTGTACTGACTGGTACATGGACAGCACATTTTATATGTTTTTTTTTTAACAATAATTCCCAGATACAATACAAATTAACGTTAAATTAATCAATACGTATTTAAATAGAATCAATAATTCAGTATGAAATAAAAAATTGAAATATGTATTTTTTCTGTATGGGTGTCGTGTTTCAAATTCGGGCCTCCAAACACCCAGAGCCTAGAGATATCGAAATCATTTGTATAACAAAATGTTCAGCTGTTGTCTCTTTTTTCAGGAAGTCAGTTGAAAATGTAATTTTTGTCACTTTTTTATGAAATTATAGTTAAATAGTTTCGAAGTAACTAGATTTGCATTTTTTATATTAATTATAATTTTAAAATTTAACACGTAAATCATATTGTAGGCCATGCACCATACATTGCTAAATGCGAACAATCGTTACCGCTTATATACGATAAATATTTACTTAAGATCCAAAATATTCTATTTGCGTAGCGGACAATGGCCACTAACGACTTGCGACTATCACTTAAATTGTGTTCTCACACATCGCATCGTGAGAAAGAAAATCACAACAAATTGAATTACAACTAACTGTTCGACAATTAAACGTTGGAATATAAGTGACAGTTATAGCGGGTTGTATCGATCGCAGGTGGTATCGTGGGTTTCGCTTGAAATTTCGGGGCATCGAAAATTAGTAATCGGTCATCGGCTCGGAAGTTTTTTCGGAAAAATCAAGTTGTTTCATTGATTTTCACAGCGCATAGATCACGCACGTGTCCCTTTGTCGATAGCTTCTTCGTCACACTATCAATGTCGATGATTATCACAGATTTCATTACGTCTTGTTTAGATAATTTATGGGAATTTAATTTCTTCCTAACAATATTTTTTTGTTCTGTATTTTTTAATTATAGTTTTTATATTATTAATATAGCAGTAGTTCATTGGTAATGATTGGTACTCCTTTGAAAAATGATTACTAGTTACTCTGAGGCTGGCCCCCGATGTTCACCTTGTCCTTGGGCTTATTAGCGTCCGGAAACTCTGCCGGGCGCGAAGCCAAGAGACACACTGGGAGGTGGCCCCCTTCGGTGGGCAGTGTGGCATGCGAGTTGCTCCTGGTACTTCTCTGACAGCAGAGTGAACCGTGGGAGCATCCTATTGGTTGTGTGATCTGCTTCGACAGATCTGCCTTCGGGGCGTCGTGGTTGAGTGCGCAAGCATTCCTGCGACCATTAAGATGAGAAAGATTCCGTTGGGTCTTAGTGGGTAGTAATGGCTTTTTTAGCCCGTGAGTCCCTGAAAACCACCTGTATTTATGCAGGCAATATGCGTAAATGCCTTTCCCAACATAAAAAAAAGACAAAGTTACTCTAAGGATGAAAGAAAATATAGTGAGATAACCTGCGAGTCTGAGTATACCTAAGTATGAAGTCCTTTAATCCGCATTTGGCATTTAGGGAAGGCTATGGTTTAATCTCTTTCGAATTGACCGGAGGCTCATACTTGTGGGATGTAAAAGAGGCTGAATTATTATTATTATTATTATATAAAATGTTCTTATGTGAAAAAAAGTTTATTATAACTTGTATTATGATATATGTCAGCAAATAGTTTTAAATAAAAGTTTAACGGATTTATTTAGAGTTTTGGTTTCCGACGTTTCGAACGTTTTATAGCAATCATGGTCACGGGAGAGACTAAGGTGGTAGATGTCTCAAAGGTATTATATAATGTGCCTACTCACAAAATAACAAAATGAATTTAAAAAACGTGAAAAATGGCACCAAAATACCTTGCAATATTTTTGTTAATTTTAATTTTAAACATTTTTATAATTTTAATTACAATTTTTAGAAAGTTTTCTTGATTAGTAATCTATATTTAAAATAATCAAATAATCAAAATAAATCAGCGAAAATATTTTATATTCTTTATTTAAAATGTCAAATATTCGCGTAAATCTAACAAATAGTTTAATCAATATTATATATCCTCTACTTCTATACCTATATTAGAGACAGTAGTAGGGATGCCTTGTATTACGATTTAAGGATTGACATATCTTATTTCTTCCAATTTTAATTAAGAAAAATACTAATTGTAAGTATTGGCCACATTTTTTCAATTAAAATAGAAGTACCCGTAGGTACTTGGTTTTTGTAAAAAAATATTTTGAATTAAAAACAAAGAAAAAATTAATACTTTTATATTTTCAATACGTTTAATATAATATTATTTTATTTTTCATCAATTTCAATTCTGTTATATTGCTTTAAGCCAATAAGCTCCTTTAAGTTATCATAAAATCGTTCTTTGGAAATCACTCACGAAGGATTATTTTATTTTCACTGAGTGAACATCTCAATAACATATTGCGAAATACATAATGCATATATTTAATAATAGAAAACCTATCAACACAGATAATATACTAATATTATGAATGTAAAAATGTGTTTGTTTGTTCGTCTTTCTTTTATGTCGAAACAGAGCGACGATTTGATGTGATTTTTTTGCATGGAAATGTTGAATGATTTTACAAAATAATATCTCGTTCCAACGGGTAACTACGTCATAATAAAACATAGGGAATTTCCATTGTTATGGTTTTCTATATGGGAATTTCTATTAGTCGGCGTCGAAAGTGATAGACATATTATATGCGTTTTAGTTATACAATTTTTTAAAAGTATAACTGTAGTATTTTTCTATCTCTAGTTATGTTTTGTTTGAATATACTATTTTAACGTAGATTTTGTACAAACAAACAGAAATCACTTAAATTTTAACTCATATTAGTTATCCATTTTGAAATAAGTATTTCATTTGACGTGTTTGTAAGCTTAGATGGTAAATTTGAATTTCGTAAATATCATATTGTTTGCCACATAACAAATTTTCACATATGGATCTTAAAATAAACCATGAATTGAAATAGCCTAAAATTTCATGTGTATATATTCCATTCACATTGTTTGCTCTTCAATCAAGTGTCGACGGCGGGTTAAAACCAAAATGCACCAAAGTGCTCGAATATCCGAATATGAATTCTGGAATAATCTGCGCTAATTGCGGACAGCTTTTAACGTGGGTAGCACAATGGATCAAAATGTACATAGCTATTACACGTGTATGAACATATGAAGTTTTATTATATGATACTTAATATTATAATCTTCTCAATGAAAGTTTTTAAAAACTGCTACTGTATTTTATATATAGCAATTAGACTTGAGCTTTTTTAGTATATTTATATTTTGACTATAAAATATTTCTTAAACCAACATGATAATTCAACCAATTTATTTTAACATCTTTGAGTTATATACCGCCGAATAACTATTGATTTGACTATTAGTGGTAAGGTGTGAAATATTACGATTCACGGAAACAAATATTGACATAGTTCTCAGGACTTGGCAACTTTCATGTGGAAGTTTCGCGGAAGATTCAATTAACCAAAATTGCTTCCGAAAGTTCGTCAGTGGCGTAACGAAAGAATTTGCTTAGCGAAAATCTACAATCTAACAATATTTTAAGAAGTCTTCATCGGTCGCGTCAACTATTGGTTCTCACGAGAAATGATTTGGCGGCATTCCGTCTGAATGTCCACAGATTCCTTATCAAATGCAAAAGTCGTGCATATCCATTGAGCGGTCGACCAAAAAAATCTTAACTTAACACCCGATTGGCTCTACACTTTTTATTCATTTACTAAGTAGCGTATTTGAGTTGTTTCGCTGACTGAAATATTTATACAAGATACAATGATTACATCCAATATGGCGAAATAAATTTGCGTCTTCAGTCACGCGTGAATAATTGTTTTTTGTTATTAATAATAATATTCTTTTATATCAGCAATATGATAATCTTGAACAGACGTCACAGTTAAGTAGAATACTGTTATTAGTTCTGCGATTTAATAAATCTCTTACAAATGTTTTTTTTAAGGGAATGAAATTGCTTTCAAGAAGCTTGTTTCAATAATAGATCTTCAGTATTAAATAATTTATAAAAAAGAGATGGCGGACTGGATTATTTATTTTTTGTCACATAGTGAGTCTAAATAAAACGTAACAATTTTTTTTATGGTAACAAAATCACTAAAATCGAATAGTAATTAATAATATGTATAATAAAATAAAAAAAAAACTGAAGGGCAATGAATATAGGCACGATATAATACTCGAATAATTAAAAGGAAATAAATTTATTAAAGAATATTTAGATATTATTAATTATTTCCATGTACATCGGTCATACATCTTATCTTACATGCAGAGATTAGCTTATACCGTACAATAATCGATTAAAATTTTTCCGATAGTCAAAGTGAAAACTGAAATAAAGCGTTTATTTACAATGTTTCTAATAGACGTACTCGTACATATTTCAGTTTACTTTACGATATTGCTATGAATATTGCTTTAACAAATTTGATGTTAATAATAGGAATAAATATGGCATTGATATTATCATCGTTTTATATACATAATGAGAGTTCATTACAGAGAAAACGGTATAAACAATCAAAACATCTTATATCATTTACAATTTAAAGATAAATAGAACGTTTAATTTAAAAATAACGGCCTTCATCATCGTTTGCAGTCGTGTTTCAATAGAGTATACATTCGTTCCGTGTTTTTGTCTCACATCGTCTATGAGGAATTGTAATTTTGTAGCAAATAAAAGAAACGAGGGTGTCGACACGCCGTTTTGTTTTCTAATCAACAATAGCGCAGACTTTCCTTGCTCAGTTGGACCTCATGCCGTGACCCTTTACATTGTAGTGCAGCTTCTCTTGTTTTGAACGAATTATTAGTCTGGTTTCGCATAGAAGAGCAGACAATATCTAGTGATTCCTGTAAGTACCATCTAAGGCTGATGGTATCAATGATTTATTTATAGAATTTGAGTCATCGGTAGCCATTAGTCGAGCTCATTGTCTTTAGAAACAATGTTTAGCGCTCGCTGCGTGTGTGCAGTCCGCCCAGTTGGATAGCTTTGCTTGTTTACAAACATTTTATTAAGGTGTTATGTTTAATGGCTTCTTTAGAAGATAATCTTATTGTAGTATAAACAATGATTTAGAGCTTCAAATTGAGAATTTACAAGGAACTAAAATATGTAGGTATATACATCATCGCAATATAATGAAATAATATGTATTGTGATTGTGTATTTAGTTACCCCATTTTCGTTTTTAATGTCAAATATTTTTACTTGCTTAGGCCGATTTTTTACTTTTAAAGCATATAACTACGAATTGAGACAATCACTAAAGGAGCTAAATGTTAAGGAGGCATATATTCTAATAAAGAAGGCTCGTAGCATAATATGCAGATCTGTAGTTTTGTTATTAAAAGGACTAAAAAATTAAAAAAAGTCTCTGTTTTACTATTGTAAATAAAATAAATAGTAATTATTCGTGTATATAAATAAATAAAATTGAAGTGTCTGTGTAATGTCGAAATAACAGCTTTTTACTAAATGCGTATTGTGAAAGTATATACGGTACTTATTACTTTTTTATTTTTGTCTATCTGTCTTTTTGTTCCGGCTAATCTCTGGAACAGCTGGACCGATTTTGATGAGACTTTCACTGGCAGATATAATATGGAGTAATTTGGGTTACATTTATTTTAGGAAAAGGTTTAGGATTCCTCGGGAAAAAATTAAAACCCATGAATTTGTGAACCAAATCCGCGCACCCAAGCGAAGCACGGGTAAGTCACTAGTTTATACTTATTTATACTTTTATTAAAAAAGACAAGCGTTCATGTCAAAGAGAAGTTGTCATTGATATCTTCTTTGCATCCATCTAACGACACGTATGGCTCAGTTTGTAGTGATCCTACTTGCTATGCCAGCGGTCGCGGGTTCGATTCCCGCTGGGGACATTCATTTGTGTGATGAGCTCGAATGTGTGTATTCCAGTCATGGGTATTTGTATTTATAATATGTATATATTTAAATTTATATATGTGTAGTGTATCAACTATCTGGTATCCATAACTCAAGCCTCGTAGCTTACCATGGAACTAGATGGTGCTGTGTGTTAATGTCCCAACATATTTATCTATCTGTTTGGGAAAGTAAAATGTAACTTTTTAAACTCCAGTTTCTCTGATATAACTTTTGTAGCGTCAAAGTATAAACTATTGTCGCTACTCAAGGCATTGTATTGTCATTAGCTATGAATTTAAATAAAACAAATTATTCAGAAAACTTATTATGATTATTTTTTTGTATAAAAATATACGTTATAAAAAGAATAGTTACTAATAATACTCAAGTATCTTTAGGAAGTAGGTACGTAGATAAGGTTTGCATCCTATATTCAGCCCTTTTTAACATCCCAATGCTGGGCAACGGCTTCTCAATACGAGGGGGATCAGCCTGATAGTCCACTTCGCTGACCAAATGCGGGTTGGGTATGTACCCTAATTTTATGTATTCTTATAGTATAATTACTACTCTATGATATACTATTATTTAAAAACGAAGTACGCACCAATTATTTTATTCAATATCATGTTAGAATACGATCAAAATGATTAACAAACAAGATTATGATTAATATAAAAAAATTATGTATTTAGAATTGCGTAATAACATTTTTTCAATATAGAGTAAACGTTGGAAAGGCAACTATTGTCAAGATTCATTTATCACTCAAAACAAAAGCAGTTATCCCATCGAAGGTTCTACAAAGGAAATAACAGTACATAGTAGATTTTATTGTTTTACTGCCGGCTCCTGTGGCAGCATCCTGAATGTGTAAAAATTTTTAAAAGCATCGGTAATTAAATAGATTTACAACTTTACAATTCCCAGAATGACATCAAAATGAATATTTAGCGTCTTTTAGTTAACATTTAGTACCCATTTTTCTAAATATTAGTGACAACTAAGTAAGTCTCCATCAACAGTTTGAAATTTCTCTCTTGTTGTATTATGAATATGAACTACTCGTATTTCAATTATTCTCTAGAGTACTATTGTCTTAATGTACTACTTTATCTTCGATAAAAGATAATCTTAAACAAGCTTTACCTTTAAGGATAATCTATTTTTATATCGAACGTTATAAAATAAACAAATTATAATTTTATATAAAAATACACTACAATACCTACTGCCAAGCAACTAAATAACGTGAGACAATGACTCAAAACTTATTTTCCCTCTTATTTTTCAACCAATGTTTTGATTACGATGTCCTTCACAAAATCAAAGTTTTGCAAAAGTATTCAGATAATGCTTTTCAATGTACCTATATTTAAAACAAAGAATATTGTCTATAATGTAATGCTGGTAGGTACTATCAGAAACATCGTGATTAGACTAATAAATGTTTTTGTTAAATGTTCTATAAAAGTACTTCAATTTTCTAATACAACTTACTCGCCTTTATATTCTCTACTTCAATAAAACGAACGTAATTGTTGAAGAAACAATAAATAAAGCTTTTAGCTCGGATAGCGAGCTTTTAGACTTTTATGAACCTTGCAGAAGTGGTGATGAGAGTCTTTCCGCAAAACGAAATGAGTACAGCCTTAATTAATTACTCCTTCTCATTAATTGGCAAAAAGTTTTAAACATAATAACATTTTTGCTTAATCAACAAATTAAATAACTCGTAATTTCAAAGGCTTAAACGTTTCGATAAAATATTTAATTATTTAACAGTATAAACCAAAAACCTAAACTAACAAGTTGGTAAGCTTATTATAATTTTCTATAGACTTTAGTATAAATTGTTATATAAGCCTGAGTACAATATAGGTATTCAAATACTTTTGAGGTTTGAAAACAATAAAATAAAATTGGAACACAAAATTATTGACCAAATACTTCAATTAAGAATAGTATGTACTTGGTTTTGTAAGTTCTAAGAACTTTAAAAGCAAATTGTCACGGTGTTCATAATTTGTGGTCTAAGTAGCCTTAATATACCTTCTTAATGTATGGTCAACCACATTTAGACCTCATGTTGACTGTAGAACAAAGAAAAGCAGCCTACTGTGCCTACTGACCGGTAGCAATGTAGGAACCCCGCGATGCTCGCTTGTTGAATCTAAACCACAAACAACTCTATTCAAATTCTTGTCTTCTTAACTTTATTGTTTTTGAAGGAAAGTACGTTTTAGTAGAATATATTGTTGGAAACCAATCTATAATGCTACCGGTGGGTGGTTATCCTTTCAGAATTTGGTTACCTGTTGACAGTTTTGCGACTTATAATTGATTGCTTCCTCATGTCAATGTTTAGGAATAGTTTGACTCTAGCGGTCCGATACCAAACCATAACTTAAGCAAATAATATCATGATTATGATATTATAGTGGTACTTCCTATTATTGT
The DNA here is from genome assembly GCA_033884665.1 of Argynnis bischoffii washingtonia. Taxonomy (NCBI): domain Eukaryota; kingdom Metazoa; phylum Arthropoda; class Insecta; order Lepidoptera; family Nymphalidae; genus Argynnis; species Argynnis bischoffii. The sequence continues at coordinate 6,751,287 of CM066624.1, read as the reverse complement.
AAATTTATTTTTATTTATTTATTTATTTCATGTACCCAAAAAAATACATATAAAATAGAAAACAGTAACCAAAGTACAAAGGATGGCTTATCTCTTTAAGAGATTTCTACCAGAAACCCTCGAGCGTGAGAAAGGAAAAATAATAATAATAATAATAAGGTTTGGTGTAGGTACAAACTAAAAACATCAATTATATCTATATTATATAAACATACACATATATAAATATACATACATAAATACTCACATAGATACATACATACATACATATTACATACATAAGTATTACATACATACATACTTCAAGAAATATATTATATAATAAGGAAATTATTACTGTTTTAGAATTTTAGACTAAAATATAGGCATAAAATATCCTTTCATTTCTTTCAAGAGATCGCTTTTAAGATGATAATACCACCTGTTGTTTAAGAATCTATACTTCTTAAAACTATATTCATATTATATTGTTTTATATACAATTTTATATTAAGAAAATTTTATGCATATTAAAGCAATTCTAGATATTTTCATACAAAGTAATATGAGTGAAAGTTTCTTACGAACTATTTTCAACATTTACTTGAAACCACCCAGGTTCTACCACACAGGTGAGGGGCGTTCCTACTTTGTCACCCTGAACGGGCAAGTTGCGACAAAGGACTCGCTGCCTAATTCATGGCTAATGTATCAAATACTGGCGGTCCAGAAAGAAAATTAAGATCGTAGAATTTATGAAAGGGCCGCCATATTGACGTTTATGTTCCTGTCATTGTAGTGGCGTCAATGTATGAATGAAAGCGGGTGTAATGTAATAGGTGTGAAGTGTTATTCTTTTGTTATCCGTTTTTCACGTCAGGTATACGAGAATCGCGGAGGTCCAGGATGATATACAGATATTTGATGTAACGATAACAATAAAGTATCGTGTGATATGTAAGGTAACTATAGATATTAAATATTTTTTAATATATTGTTGGTTTTTATGGGTTTAACATAAAAATTCGATGAATAATTTACATATTGACATTTCTATATAGCACTTTGTCTTTTTGCCTGCATCGGTAGTAAGAGAGCTGGTTTAATTGTCGTCCAAAAGGTTAGTTAGATAGTTAGCATTGCTGTTTCAAGTAATTATAGAGTACTACCAACTCACCCTTACTCCGCTCGGGTTCGTCCCTACTTACGTTTTAACGTTTAGTATAGATTTCTCAAAAAGAATCCTATATGTTGACCCGGATAACCAGCTACCATCATACCAAATTTCATCAAAATTCCTGCAGTGGTTTTTCCGTGATGCGGTAACAGACAGGCAGACAAAAATTCTAAAAAATATAGATTCAGCCTCTGTATGGATAATAATGTCTATTTCAATAAGATTTTCCTAAAACTTTTTAATGTACAGATCCGGATTAGTTACAATTTTATTATAGGTATGAATAGATAAATTAAAAAATCGTACAAAATGGTACTTTATTAATATTTGTCGATAATATTTAATATTCGTAAAGAGAATGATTTAACACAGTAATATAATTATTAAGTACATTTATGTGTGCAAATTACAATTATTAACTAAATTCTGTACACTCAAAATACCATTTACCAGCTGTTTTCCGGCAGTCATGTAGGTATGTACATAATGTTTTTAGGTCTATTAAACACACTGTACCCAAATGGAAAATTCCACAATCGTAGATATCACTACAAAGTCCTTAACTTTAAGAGAATGCTTGACACTTAAAAGTTATATTACTGATGCAAGGACAACGTTAAAATTCTTATTGTCTTTCTCTTTAATGTCTTAAATATAAACAAATACTTACTTTAAAAAGAAATATTTACAAAAATAAAAATCCGATTGCGTAAAAAGGGAACTGAAAATATGAAAACAAGTTAATGTAGGAACATAGTATTATGCAATCGGAAACGTATATAATATTATGTATGTATATGTTTTATAATAGCTGCGTGTACTCGAAAAACATAACCTTCCTTCCGGCGCAGTCGGGTAAAAATGTTAATACAATATATTTACTTTTTAACGCTTAGATTTCTACGAGCTAAGATAATTTCTAGCAGTAAAAAGTATCCTATATGTTGACCCGGATAACCAGCTATTATCATACCAAATTTTATCAAAATCTGTCTAGTGGTCTTCTCGTGATGCGTTCCCAGACAGACAGATCAACAAAAATTCTTAAAATTATAGATTCGGCCTCTGTATCGATAGTAATTCATTAATATTTAGATAAGATTTTTCAAAAAAATATTTAATGTACAGGTTCGACTCAGAATTTTATTATACCATGTATAGAAGACGAAGGAAAAGCATTAGAATAATCTATACAGATAAATAAAATTGGAGTGTCTGTTTGTAATATTAAAATAACCACTTTTTACTAAATGCACATGAATGTACACACGGTACATAATATATCAAAACAACATTTTTTACAATTTTTGTCTGATTGTCTGTCTGTTTGTTCCGGCTAATCTCCAAAACGGCTGGACAGATTTTGACGGGACTTTCACTGGCAGATAGCTGATGTTATAGGGAGTAACTTAGGCTACTTTTAATTTTTTTAAAAGAATCAGGTTCCGCGAAAAAAAATTGAAACCCATAAAATTGTGAACAAAATTCGCGTACGGCGTACGCACCCGAGCAAAACGAGGGTAAATCGCTATATAATTTAAACGAATATTTTAGGAGTAGCAAGCTACTATTTATGTATACTTAAACATAGCTAACTGTGAAAACGTACCTAGGGACGAACGCGAGCGAAGCGAGCGTGAGTCGCTAGTAATCAATATATAATACATTTTTAAGTAGGTACGTAGTATTGACATTAGATTATTAAGCATACCTACTCATCTATATATATAAAACAAAGTCGTGTTAGTTACACTATTTTTTACACTTTTTATCCCGTTCGATCGCGTTCCCATGTGATGTGACATAAAACGTCAAAGAGAATACAAGTCACTATAAAACGTGGTATAATCTGACATGGAATAACAAAACGCAAATGACAGCTAAACGTAATTTTGTCTATGGTATTACATCAGAAAAATTCAAAAAAATATATTAAAATTTATATGGCTAACACTGGCAAAAAACTATTTTAAATATCTATGTAAAACTTACCTAGCGACGAACCCGAGTGAAGCGAGGGTAAGCCGCTAGTTAAATAATATTTATATAATAGTAAACGTTTAAAAAACCGAACCGACAACATCCGATGTAGTAACCTCCATGTATTCTAAGCTATTACGAGAAAAAACTTTATGTAACTGCATCATAAAGATTGATGTCACAAGTTGTTGCTTTAAATAATTAACGAATTTTGTATCTTATTTATAAATATTTGTTATTTAAAATAACTAAGCCTGATCTAAAATTTTTAATTGATTTTAATTTTTTACTTTTATACAAAAAAAAATATTTTTTTTTATACAGAGTTAATAAATCGAAGAAATTGAACGAATTCATAATGCACTTAAAACTGTATCAATTTTAGTAACCTTTTTCTCTGACAGTCTAATTATACAGTTAAAATTATTAATAATTAATATTGACAACAAATAAAATCTGTATAATGTGGGAAAACGAATAATAGGAAATAATATTAATGAAAATTCTTCATAGTACTAACTACCTTACAAAATTAATTAGAAAGTATTTTGAAAACATAAAATATAATTACTTAGACAGATTCATGAACCAAACTTTGTCACGTATACTTTATGCCATACACGAAAACAGCAAGTCTGGATAGTAGCAAATATTTAGCGTACCTAACTCTGCACAAGCGGAATGCTTTCGATGAAAATTCAAAATTGCTTCGCTGTTAATTTAAATTCCATTTATATTAGCCTCAAAAGCTTTGATTCATCTTTTATATGCATGTCACTAAAATACGAGTTGTTCAAATAAAACACTATAGTTCGCTTACATATGTATTATTTATCCGTATCAAGGACTAAAACTCTTTTCCGTAACCAGTTTTTTGGAAAGCGTTCGAAATGACGGAAACTAAAAATCAAAATAAATCACCAAAAAATCTAAAAATATAGTTTTATTTTCTTGATTTCCTGATTGATAGTTTTATTTAAAACCTATGAAAGTGTTAAATAAACACAGAATTAAAAATAAATTAAATATTAATAATATTTATGAATATCTGTAGGAGCATTTAACTGATGGTTGTAAGAGGTGTAATAACAATTATGATTAGGATGAAACAAAAAATAATTCAATAGTTCGCACTTCACAATGCCAAGATATATTTATGCATATATCACACAAAAAGAAATGACTATTTAACCGATTTCAAAATAAGAAGATGTATTTTTACTTTTTTGGATATGTTCGGCGATAAACTAATTCACTAATAATACTTAAGTCTTATGTCGGTGTATGTTTTAAGTTAATTAGTATAATAATTAATAAGTAATTTATTTTTAATAATATTTAACAAACTTAAATTAGAAAAAAAAAACAATTTATTACTTAGTTAAATTGGCAAATAAACAAATAAAATATTTATTTCTTACAACAAACAAAACAAATTCAGTAGGTACATACTGTAGGTATTTATAACCTCCACTCATTTCAGTAATCGAGCATGGAGTAGAACCTAGTATCTAACTACAGTTATAGTAACCCCAAATCATCCTACTGCCGGGCAAAAGCCTCACTTGTATGTATCTAGCCTTTCTCTGTCTCTGAAATGTTAAAAAAGGACGTAAAGTATATAACGACTTAGTTTAAGCAGGAAGGTTTCATGTTCTACGCAATCAAAGGCTTTAGATAAATCGCAAAAAACATCAATTGCATTTTGTGATTTTTCCCAAGCGTTATAAATGTATTTAAGAAGAGTAACTCCCGCATCAGCTGTAGACCTACCTTTGGTAAAACCATACTGTTCACTATGGAAGATACTATTAATATTAAAATGAATTGACAATTGGTTTAGAATAAGTTTTTCAAAAATTTTACTCATAGGTGGCAATATAGAAATCGGTCTATAATTGCCAGGATCATTTTTATCTCCGCTTTTAAAAAGAGTTATTATCTTACTGAATTTCATAAGATCAGGGAAAGTTCCATAATCTACACATTTATTGAAAATAAGGGATAAATGTGGTGCAAAGTCAGTTATTATTGAGTTGAGTAATTTAACAGACATGCCCCACAAATCACCAGTTTTCTTAAGGTTAATGGTTTTGAATACTTTAATAATAAGGTGGGTGGACCATGGAAGGCCACCTTAACAAATAAACAGTTATAATTCTTTTATTTATTGGATAAATAAAATAAACAAACTATTAAGTAACACTTTGTTCTATAATGTAACTAATAAAACTTTTTTTTTTTTTGCAATGTTAATGCTTATTTATTAAATTTAAGTTTTATTGAACCCTTCCAAAATGGCCTTGCAAGAAACAGAGCTCCATACAAGGCCGATATAATAAATCCGTCGTTTAACTTAAAACTAACGGTGAAACTTTCAAAATATCTGGTTATCCTAAATCTTTATACATAGGTCTTTCATTAAAATGAAACATTAAATACATATCATAATATATTCAGTAAGAAAATAGTCAACAAAAATTACTTGAACACTATCGTAAAACTAAGAATGTATTCGTGAAAATGTATTAAAAATAATTTTAATAAGTATTATATTGATATCAAATAACTTGCCAATAATCTTTATAATGGAATAAAAAAAAATTAAAACAGACTTAAATGGCCTTCTTGTGGGTATGTTCCTTGCAAGGCCAAATGGAGTTTTAAAATAAAATTATTTAAAGCATGATTATAAGCAATAATTTTATGAAATTATACTTCGTTTTTCCTTTCCCAATAAGATTTACAACTAAAAACTAAGTATTAATATTTTCGTGATTCCTAAATGTTCCTAACAAGGTCCTTGTGCCCTAGCAAGGCCAACTGTCAATTTTTTTGATGATCTTTTTTCGGCCTTACAAGGAACCATTGGCTTTCCTGGGAACATTACCGATATTTTAACAAAAATTGAAATAAAATCATATAGTTTTTCTTTAGTACAATAGCAAATCCTTATTTATGAATTTAGATCAAAAACAATTAAAGAAAATAATAGTTTATTTACTTGAAAATTAGCCTTTTCCTGTGAGCACGTATTAGAATTTTAACGTCGACGAAAGAAGTCAACAAAGCGAGGGACCCCATTTACAAACCAGCAGCGCTAGCGACTCGCCGCCGCGTCTTTGTTCTTAAGTTCGATAGGTGCTAGTCTGAGTAGAAGGAATTTGTCATCGCATGACAATAACTAGGACTTTTTGATAATCGGCCTTACAAGGAGCATGGCCTTAAATGGTCCACACACCTTATGTTGTGCATCTACAGTAAATAATCTACTAAGCAGTAAATAATCGATATTATATATTTTGACCCTATAATTTTAATGAAAAAAAAAATTCGTGAGAAAAATGTAACGGTCAAATGTAATGTAAAATTTCATTAAAATTCTCTCTTATATTGAAATAAAATGCAACGTTGTTAAAATTTATTTGTTTAGGCTCGCAATATATATGAAAAAATTGAAGCAATTTTTTAAAGGCTGTATTTTACACGAACAACTGTAAACTACAATATTTAAAAGTGGAACAGTTTTTCGTGGCTTCTATCCTATTTGTCCAAACGTGTTCAGGCCTAGTTAATAAAAACTGAAAGACAATCTATAACTGGATTTTTACAGTAGAAACAAAAAGTGCACAATTGGATGGAGTGGATGGATTTAATATAACATATTTTTTATTATTTCAGCCCATTTTTAGTTAATTTTGTTCGGATAATATTTTATGTACATTATTTTATTATACTAAACAAAGGTAATATGAAATATAATAACGAATAAAATATAATTGGCCACCACACCTAATCCATAATAGTGTAATTGTGCTTCTGAAAACATTATCAATTATATGACTAATTACTATAAAAAAGGCTTAAAAACTTGCAGATTATAATAATAATTTCAATTAAAACTTTAGGTTGTGTAGATATATAATAAATGATAGTACCTATATACATACGTCGTTTTTTCAATTTAAGATTAAAATGAAATGATATACGAAGATGGTCTCTAGGTACATTTTAATTTTTTTGAGCGGCACCCTAATGCTTTTTCTAAAATAATAGTAGCCTAAGTTACTCCTTATAATATCAGCTATCTGCCAGTGACAATCCCGTTAAAATTGGTCCAGCCGTTTCGGAGATTATCCGGCACAGACAGACAGACAATTTTTTTTAAATTGTGTTTTTCTTATAAGTATATACCATATATATTTGCATATGTATTTAGTATAAAGCTGTTATTTTGACATTACAAACAAACACTTTAATTTTATTTATCTGTATAGATGGTTTAAATAACTTAGTAGTCCACTTTCTTCAATACTTCTCCTTTATTTTGAATAGATTTTTACAAAATGGTGGAAAATAATCTATAGATATCATAATATATATGTTCTAAAATAAAAATATTTTATTATAATTTGTTCTCGTAACTATTTGGATTTACACACAGAGCAAGGTCACATCGATCCCCGTCTCTCATTATTGGGTCAATGTCAGGGATTTCCGCCACGACGGGAAAGGGAAAGAATGGGTGGATGATTTTTCCTCGTTTAAATATCAATTTTATTTGATGATAGTTGTTACTCGTTGTTGTTATTATGTTATGTTTGGAAATAGTTTTTAATGGAAATGTATTTATTTTATTAAGAAAGGTAAAATGAAAATATTAGGGTATATACCTACCTAAAATTGTACTGTATGGTTTTTTTTATTTTCTTTCTACCTTTTGATTTATAAAACCTCAAGGACGAACATATTTCTGACGTCACTGTTGTTTTTATTTATTAATTAAATGAAATACAAGTGCGAATTCAAAACTTAAACAAAATAACAAACTTATTATTATTTTTAAAAAATACTTCTAACTACATTACAATGTTACGCTAAAGTCCCCCGATAGCTTCACAAACACGACCGACTTTATACGTTACTGATATAACCCTCTTTTTCAAATTGAAAATACAAAGTAATATTTCAAACTTTACTATAATTTTAAATCATAAAAGTAAAAGTTACCAAGATGGCGGAGTCATCAGGGGTGAACAAATAATCAGGGCAGTAATGGCTACGTTGTATTTACTTTTGACAATTTGTATTTACGCGGGGTGAGAATTTATTTAGTGGGGTTTGAATGGCAACGCTATTCAGTTACGCCTCGTTGTGAGGGGATAAATTGGGGGACTGACTTTTATAGAACAGGGATGTCGAATGATTTGAAATTTACAGGCCAATTCTTTCGTGAGTTGCAAGAATTAATTTAGATTCATATTATCGTGAGAGTTTTTATCAGAATGCTTGGCCGAAATTGTCTCTCCTATTTATATATTAGACTGTTTAGAACTGTTTAGAATTTTTCACGTAGGTACGAGTATAAGATATGTGTCATAAAGATATAGCTTGTTAACTATTAAATGTTAATTAAAATATACCTTTCCTACATTTTAATGTCTAGGTAAATCTTATGTAGCATAGTTACCGTTAAATTTTATTCATTTGGTAGTACTAGTAGGTACGATTGTATGAGTTGTTTATAAATAAAAGTTGCAAGTTTCCTATATTGCAATTACTTTACATAAGCACTGACCGTACACTCACTACGATTGGGTGCGTCATAGGTGTCTAATAATAGCCTTTGTGTTACCTAGTCTCGTCATAAATAAATAATAAATAAATAAATATGTTGGGACATTAACACACAGAATCATCTAGTTCCATAGTAAGCTACAGGCTTGCGCTATGGATACCAGATAGTTGATACACTACAAATATAAAACTTTAAATAGATGCAAATTATAATTATAAACACCCATGACTGGAGTACAAACATTCGTGCTCATCACACAAATAAATGCCCCCAGCGGGACTTGAACCCGCCACCGCTGGCACAGCAAGTAGGGTCACTATAAACTGAGCCAAATGTGCCGTCTAGTATAGTCTGTGTATTAAATTTCATCCAAATTCGCTCAGACATAATTAACAAAAATGTTCACATACATACAAGTTTTTATAATTACAAAAGTAGCAAAAATTATTAATTAAAAATAATAGATATCATTGTTAAAATCATATTCACAAGCGGTCCGTTCCGTTGATTAATAAGGAAATTAAAACGTTAATATGATTAAACCGGACAATATGGAAATAACACCCAACCATGTCAAACTATTGTTGGAGGCCACCAATAAAACTCCAAGATGTTGCTCATCTTTCTATATTCAGTACTTTTATATTCGTCAGTACGTTTGTCCGTATAAAAGCTACCACCGGCTCGGAAAAGTGTGCTGCTGAGAAGAGCCGGCAAGAAACTCAACAGTTAATCTTTTAAATAATCAATTTCATAATTTACAAAGGTATTACACTTTATCTATGGCTTGTCACTACAGGATGGTATCGAGATCTGCCTCTCTGTCAAGCGCGGGGAAAACAGCCGAACATCAGCGTTCTATTTTATTTTTTTAAATCTATTCTTATCGGCCAACATCATATAATGACATGCCATATACATACATAAATCATTAGAAATTAATTAAATATATTATTTTCCATTAAAACGCTCAAATATAAATGTGCAACCTTACACTCGTCCATCCTGATCACGTGTATGCCCTCATACACGCCTCCAGTTGGAAAACCTTACACTTAAGGGAAACTAAAACTTAAGTTTACCAGAGTCGTGTATGCCCTCATATTCGACCCTGATGTAACCTTACACTCGGCAAAATTATACATATCAAATTATTATCTGATGAGTACATTTAATTTAAATCATTTATTTAGCTCTCTATTCAAAAATAATTCTGATATAAACTTACAAGGATTTTATTTTAAAAATTTTCTCTCTCAAGAACATCTATGTATCACAATATCTATGTATATTTAGCGGACTATCAATTTATCTACTTGAATTTATCCATTTATCAATTTATCCAAATTTCCATAAATATAAAATTCACTAAAAATCAATATTATCTACGAATCAACAATCACTTAATATAAAACCCATAGGTAACCAATATCACCTATGGATCAACCATCTATTAAAATAAAACCCATAGACAACCAATATCATCTATGGATCAACCATCTCTTAAAATAAAACCCATAGACAACCAATATCATCTATGGATCAACCATCTCTTAAAATAAAACCCATAGACAACCAATATCATCTATGGATCAACCATCTATTAAAATAAAACCCATAGACAACCAATATCATCTATGGATCAACCATCATTAAAATCTGTAAACCAATCCGTCTTTTAGGATGTTACGGCTTAACAGATCAACTATCATTTTGGGCCCTCGGCCCCAACATGGCATTTACTCCCAGGTTCTTTACCTGAAACAACACAAACAATAGTCATGTAAAGATCCTACAACAATAAATATAAACAATTAAGCTGGTGTTACTGCAGCAATATTTAAATACTCTCAATGAGCTATCACATTATTACTCCGACATATTGCCTTCATTCATAGCACCTAGTTTGGAGAATGGTGTATTTAATAATAACAAATTAAAGATAGTAGATATAGTCGGTAGAAAGTAGAAACGATAGTAATATGTCAATTACGTTTTAACGTTTAGCATAGACTTTTCAAAGATGATAATTTTTTTTTCACAGTAAAAAAAAACATCCTATATGTTGACTCAGATAAGCAGCTATCATCATACCAATTTTCATCAGAATATGTCCAGTGGTTTTCTCATGATACATTCCAAGATACACAGATAATCAGACAAAAATTCTAAAACTTCAAATTCGATCTCTGTATCGATAATAATGACATGAATATTACAATAAGATTTTCCAAAAAAAAATATTTAATGTACAGATTCGACTCAGAATTTAAATATATGTATAGATAAAGAATTCTGCTTCACGTCGTAAATACACATCACATACTAATTATTGTATTTAAGCTTTCATACTATGTCTTACATTAGCTAAATCGATAACCTTGCATGGCAAAATGTACTAACTGCCTTCTCATCACAGCCGTAAACATTTGCATATTTATTCACCTTTTGAACCATATTTGAACTATACGTTGACTCTTTTTCGATAGATTAATTTTGGAAATAATGTTTCTATACTATGGAGTATTACGTTTTGGTATACAGGCTGCGATGGTAAGACATCTTTAATAGATTGTTTTTTTTTTTTAAATTAAATCTCTAGAAGAAAAGGTAGGACTACATGACCTTTGTTAAAATGCTCTGGACTCGTGGAGGCTTTCTCCTTCCTGCAGTGACAACCCGGCAGCCCATTATGACATCGATGTCTGCTGCGGCTGCGGCACTGGTAGCTCCTCCCAGGGGCCGGTGAGCCTCGACGTTCACTGCGTCGACGTTGTTCATGGTCACGTTCCTCTTATAGGTCCATCTCGATTCGACGAACACGCTTCTACTCTCGCATCAGCGCCTGTTCCTTATCCACTTCTCTGGCGAATACAGACTTGACTGCGCCCGGAACGCGAGCGTTCTCGTCGAGGAGCTCTCACACAGAGAGTAAACATAAAATAATAAATATTAAGGTTAATAAATAGAAAGAAGAGAAAAGAAAATAAATAATTATCCCATAAATAAATCTTATTCCCCAAGTGAAGAGATTTAAATATCCTTTGAAATAAATGATAAGGTTCATTGTTTAAAATAAAATAATAATATTTATTTAAATAATCTAAGTACTGTGTTTTTAAATTAATTTTAATTTAAAAACAAAATAAAATATATTTGAACCAAATAACTTTTCTATTTAAAATAACGTGATTTAGTAATTAGATTTTATAACTATTTTTTTATTATTGTTATTTAATTATTATTATTTTTTTTATTTGAAATCTTTATAGGTATGATTAAGTCCGCATCATACAAAATTGTTAAATTAAAAATCCATTCCTAGATATAACATTTCTAAAGATAAGAGATTAACGGATTTAATAAATGATATAAATATCACTTCAAATTAATGCAAATTTCAATAATAATAAATAATCAAAAATGTCATTATCGGTACTTATTAATCAATACATCAACCAACAACATTTTAAGGGTATATCATCATTATCCAGTTCCACTAATAATACGTACATCTAGATTTGATCAATATATATATTTATACTTTAATAGTGTTAAATATATTTATAAATTATAAAACACTTATTATTGTAAATCTTTAAAATACCCTTTTTTTTTATATTATAAACTCGGCATATTAACGGTATATCGAAATACTAAAATTAGTAGTTTAGCACCAATTCAAATTAGTCTGAAACTTTATTATAAAATATCGTAATAATACAAATTTTGAATTTCATTCATTTTTTTTTTTTTTTGGTTTTTATATAAAACCTTGTACTATTATAAAACATAGTAATAATCTGTGGTCAAGTGAAGAGATATGACAAAATCTATAATTTTCTTATTATACATCTGTCTGTTTTGTCAAATTAAAATAGATTTTATTTACCACCTCCTAGTTAATTCATAAGAAATCAATTGTTAACCATACCGGTGTGCCCGCGACTCTCGACAGGATAATCCTTCTGCTTTCTTCTTTTTATTATACTATTGAAGCTTTGTATTTAATTACTGTACAATTTATATCTACCGCATTATATGACCAGCGACATTTCATATTGTATACGGACTAAAACATTTCAAATCGATTTCATAATTCTATAATAATCTTTCATATAAGAATTACCTACTTTTGTGATGCAAGTATTCGAGTACGTATATAATTATATAATAAAAACTTATCAACTTGTTCATAATAAAGTGATAGCATTCAAGCTTTAAATTATATGTACGGCTCGAAACATAATGTAGTATCTCAACATGATATTCATTTCAGAACTCTTCATTTAGTTTATTATTCATCTATGATTTAAAATTACTTTTATTATTATAGGTATTTACATTCATTATACAGTTCCAGGACAAGGTTCTTATTGTCTTTTAAATTTTGAAACTTTAAAGGATACTTGCTGAAATTTCTTTAATTAAAATCCAATTAGAGTATTATGCTTATTTTTTTTTTACTTTATATGCCTAGTATATCAAAATAATCCCTTTTTTTTTATTATGACTCATTTCTTTATTTGGTTTATATAATTAAGTGTTAAAGTTCAAAGATTGTATGTAATGTACTTACTCAACACTCACATTTTGTAACTCAAGTATTTTGTCTTTAACTCCTAATCAATAAGTACTATAAGTAATCAAAGTATAAGACAACTAAACAACCACTAGGTCTTTCAAAAGTTCAAAACTGAAATATACATATATATTACAAAGTAGGCACTTGATAAGCATATATTTAATATCAATGCAGCATATGGTATACAATACCTTCAAACTTAACATCCTCTATAGACAATATATACCTATTGGTATCACATATCAAAGGAATCTCTTTTTTTTAAAAGTGAAAACAATTTCAGCTGTAGATCTTTTAAATATAAGTTGATTTAATTTCGTTTGCTACCATTATAATTGATGGCTCCAATATTTATATATTTACATATTCATTCATATCATATATTCATATCATTCACTTATTTTTAATATGAATATGATAAATAAATTTTCAATTTTAAAACTACATATACTCGTATGTAAATTGAAAGAGTCTAATCTAGATCATTTCTTTTTATGTCATTTCCTAGAAACCTAACAATACCAAATATCTCTTTTAAACCTACAATATCAACTGTGAAGTGATTTTAACATTACCTTTTTTTTTTTTTCTTTTTATGTAAGAGTAACTTATCTGATACTACCAAGCCTAACTATGCAACTTTTTGTTTCACAAATTGACTATTATAAATCCTCCTGATCGATTTCGACCACGGCGTCCAATCCAAGTCCAAGACTAGCCAACTGCGCAGGAGATTTTATAGTGTACAAGTGTACGCGCAGACACAAGTGTGCTCTCTATTCCTGTCACTCTCATACTCCGGTGGGACGACTACTCGACACGACCAGTGAGAGTTAAGGCGCAGGACCGACGGCTTTACGTGCTTTCCGAGGCACGACGGTGGAACACCGCCAATTTCCCAACTTCGGGCTGTTACTGAACCTTACTAAACAAAAAGACTCAATAATTAAACTTAGCCCGTCCCGGGACTCGAACCCAGGACCTCCGGATATGCAGCCGTACATGCTAGCCACTACACCACCGAGGCAGTTATTTGACATATATACAAATTGACTAATTCTATAAAGAATAGCAAAAATTACGTCAACTAATGTATCCACCAAGATTGTCCACGATACCCTTGATCTTGAACATGGTCCTGTGATCGTCAATGCGTCATTCACTAAGCCAAAGCGACACCTTGAGATTCTTGAACGTGAAGTTTTCTTAACGGATCTAAACTTAAAAAACATATATTAGTATACATGTATAACAGCTAATGCTTTATACAAAATTATTCATCCTATCACCGTTTATATTAGATTCAAATATCCAGACAAACATCACAAAATAATTAGAATTTGGGTTTTTGTAAAATTAGCAGTTTCATTTTCTTACATGTGTTTTTTTTTTTTACAAAACTACTTTGATGAAGACTAAATAAAATCAAAACAAGCGCAAATCAAATCTTTTATCATTTTTGAATTACATAAGTATTATTATACCTACGTTCAACTTTGTCAACCCCATTCTCAAATGTGTAATAGAAATTTATTTTATTTCTAGATAACTTCATGTATATTATAAATACAAAATATTCTTTCGAAAATTCTAAATAGGTACAACTCCGTTTTAACTAATTTACTCTCATAAAATATACTCTCAAAAATATAATGACAATATATTTAAAACACACTTAGCTCAATTAATTGACTGAAGCTTCCAAATCCATTTTACTCATACCATGATGATTGAGCGGCATCGGCAGCGTCGTCATCCCACTTCTGAAGTGTTGGAGGCCACCAATAAAACTCCAAGATGTTGCTCATCTTTCTATATTCAGTACTTTTATATTCGTCAGTACGTTTGTCCGTATAAAAGCTACCACCGGCTCGGAAAAGTGTGCTGCTGAGAAGAGCCGGCAAGAAACTCAACAGTTAATCTTTTAAATAATCAATTTCATAATTTACAAAGGTATTACACTTTATCTATGGCTTGTCACTACAGGATGGTATCGAGATCTGCCTCTCTGTCAAGCGCGGGGAAAACAGCCGAACATCAGCGTTCTATTTTATTTTTTTAAATCTATTCTTATCGGCCAACATCATATAATGACATGCCATATACATACATAAATCATTAGAAATTAATTAAATATATTATTTTCCATTAAAACGCTCAAATATAAATGTGCAACCTTACACTATAGACAACTCATAAATAAAGATCACATTATACTTTGGTGTGCATAATTTATTATGCTTCTAAAACCCGTACTCGACTTACTGTTACATCAAAGCAATAACCCAAGCGGGTCACCCGTAAAATTGTACGTATAACGCTAAGATACGTGTAAAATTAAGTGTTAAAAATGAGTGTAGAAATGTTGATTAGATTCAGGTATTTAGCACCAGTGGCTCGATTGAGCGGTCACATCTTCTTCATAGAGATCTCGACACGCGTCTGCCATACCACATCACAATTCTATGCTTCGTTTGTTCCATTATAATATGCGGTGAATTCGTGTCATATGCCTAATTATATCGCTTTAATTTAAACTAGACTCAATCGACTCTCGTATTATTGTTTGAACTAATATAAAGAAATAAAGAACAAGAATTTACTGTTGGTATACAGAGTAAGTATTACCTGTACTGATTATTTACTTTTTTATTGTTTAGAGATTGCGTTTGATAGCTTATTGTTTATTATATAAGCGGCGAAAAATATCTATACGATTATATATTTAGGTATTTATATTTATTTTATCCCATATTTTGTTTTATTTTATCTTATATTTTATTTTATCCCTAGTGAAAATAGAACTAGATACTTTCGTCAGAAGAGGCAATACTAACCACTGTGCCAAAACGATCTGTATTAAATTAAATACAATTTTCTATTTAGTGATTTCATTCATACACAATGATGGATTTATGACAATCAGTCATTATTTCCAGCGAAAACTCTTCAGAACCTTAAAAGACTACTAGTATTACACAGGGGAATCACCAATCAAAGTTTGACGTTTCTGAGATGTTCGAGCGGTTGTAATCAGTCTTTCTACATTTTAGAGCGCTCGGTGCATTGTTGAGTCGTCAATCAAGTGGCGGCGAGGTTTATTTCTGATACCTGGTATTACGCCTCTTATTCCTTTTATATTTAAAGAATATTGAATTTAATTAAAATTCCTTAGATCTCAGATCGAGTAGTTTGAGATTAATCGTAATGAGCTCGCTAAGGCAATGTGTGCGATCAGCATTGAAGCCACTTCTATCTAAATGCATCATAAATTGATTAAAATATGCATGAATAAAAATATTTTTCATTTCTATTTCTTAAATAAATATTTATTATTTACCTAATGAATAATATTATATATTTTCATTTTAAATATTAATATTATCTTTATATTATTTATCGACGTATATTATATACATATATGTACTTACATTATAAGTGTACATATGTATATATATGTGTCGACATGATGTATATATTTTATAATAATTTATATTTTTAACTTACATACAATCAGGACTTAAAACAGGTGTTTTGAATTTTTTGCTCGTAAAAATATATATGATTAAACACTACTAGGCAATTTGCGAATTAGTAGATATAAAAAGATGTTAAAGATGTGTTTATTAATACGCTAACGTCTTCCTGCTTCATCAAATAAAAACTACAATTAAACATCATCAATTTCACGACAACAATAAAGAAGTGAACGTAAAAATTAATTATTTGCCATCGGCACGCTATTCTAATAATCATAAATAACGTCTGCAATCGGATCAAACGCGGTAGGTCCGTCACCCACCAACAATGTGCGAAACATTAAAAATATCAACAAAGGAACTTTTGACGTTCATAGTACATACACTAATTCAAAGTTATTATAACATTAAGTAATTTCATGTTATGCCATTATAACACTTATTTCGTTGTAACAAAGTAGTTGTAATTTAAATAGGGCTGTAACATGTAAGTCGTTTATAGTTGTCGCCCGCGCCAGCTGGCGTAGCGTGGAAAATCGATTTTCACGTGGGCCCAACGGATGTCGCATCTGCGCGAGACTGTATTACCGCTTTTCTGCATCCAAAATATTCATCAGAATACCAATCTATTAATATACTGGCATTTTCATTAGTCATATGATATAAATTATAGGCTATAACTATATATTACTAACTGTATATTAAAACATATTAAAATTAATCACGCTTAATTTATATTAAAAGAAGGTTGTCAAATAGTTTTTACAGTGTCTTCAAATAACATCATAATATTTACCTACAAATCATTAATTACATAGAGTGTTTAGTCAGTTCCGATCGATTATGTTGTCACTGGCTGACCACAGGGTAAAATATCAATAAAATAATACTGCATAGACCACACATGGATAAAAGCCGGTGAAATTCAGAAAGGTATCACCGTTGCGAATTGCGACGCAACTGTATAATCGCTCGTGAGCCGTTCTATTTGTTTTAAGTCGTCCATAACAGGGATTTGTATAAAAACATCAAAGAGGGTGTATAAGCAAACCCAAAGGAGTAATTATAATTTGTCTCGGTTAAGCGGAAATAGTTTGTGTCGCTATTAATCGCGCTTGTATTCTGGGAACACCCTCTCACGGAGGCCATGCGCACGCGCAGACTTATTGGCACTCGCTGAATTACTTATATTGTAAAAATAAATAAAAAATAACTTATCCAAATCAATTGTAATCTATCTACAATAAGCATTTTATTTTTAAATTTTTATCAACTTTCAATCATTCATGCTACATATTTTTCCTCTCAACCATAAAGAACAAAAATATACTAAGAGATTTCTACAAAAATATTTAAAAGAATCAAATTAAACTGAATTCCTTTGTGATATTCATTCGTTGATGATGGTTATTATTGTAATAGGTACTAATTTATTTTATTCTATTATGCTTAAAGATTACTAAAAATATTTTAATTACAGGTAATATTTTCCTCCTCATATAATATGTCTTAAAATCCCTGAATTCACATAATTTAGAGTGAGCATTGATATGTCACTAAATAGATTTTAGTTTTTAGGTATACAAATGTATTGCTCACAATATTAATTTTAAACTAAATCATAAGCAAAATAGGTTTTAATTAGCGCTCTAGTATAACACTAAAAGCTTATTGTCAAGGAAAATTAATTAAATTCTAGCTGTGAACTATATTTGAGCTGAAATGGAGTAGTTTTCGTTAATTCGCCTTGTTACTGACAAATCCCAGTGATAATTTAAATTGTGAATTATAAGTGTAATTAAACATAGTGCTCTAATTGTATTTATAGAACTTTATTATACAATCAATATAAAAGTGTCATACCTGCTTAGATGACAAATAATGATTTAAAAATTACGTCCCTACAGTATAATTAGTATAACATTTTATTTCGTTTCTAGGTATATCTACGTAAATATACACTACATTTATCTTTCGCATAGTTTTTTAAAATTGATTTATTTAATGAGTAACGCTGTATTTTTAATAATTTGTCAATTTAACTTTAAACTTTATTTTAAGGGAATAGCTTTATGATATTTCTAGTTAATGTATGCACTACACTATATGCAAGTCCCATAGAAGGGCGGCTGCACCCGGCGGGAACACCGTGACGCATCGCGATTTCCACGCATCCATCCCCGCGGACCGGCCTTTGTCACAAAGGAAATTAACTAGTTGCGTTGCAGTGTGTGTGAGTACTGTACACAAAAATGTCTAACTGCAGAAATAATAATAAGTGAAAAAAACATAGGATTTAAATTTTTTAATTTATTTTTTTATTACTTATTTTTATATATATTTTTTCTTCTTTTTTATATTAATTAGGATTATAACCAATTATAAACAAAACATGTAGACTATCATCCAAGATTTATATTAAGCGGGAATCGAATCCAAGCCCCCTTCAAGAAAGACAGTTACAATTTAGTTTATATTAAAATAAATAACAATGTAAAAAAATATAGCTAAAATACTATATTAATGTTATATTAGGTATTTAGTTATTGTTGAAATACGTGTTATTATTTTACTTTCGTATTTTTTTATTTTATTTTATAGCAATTAGTTACTTATAGATTTTTGCTAACCATACTAGTCATAATCAACCGTCAGTATGGCAATGAAGGAAGAACTATTGTTACGGTGTTGAATGAAAACTTCTATTTGAGTAGATGTTGGGCATTTTTTGTATGTTTTAAAGTAATTTTCAGCAGATGTTCTCATTTGATCGATCAGGGTTTGGTCAAAGATGTGTCTACTTTTTATTTTTTGGAACCATGAAATTATGTTTTCCTATTATGATACTAAATAACGAGTACTTATAATTAACAACTTCCATAGGTTTTATACAATCAAAGCGAAACTATTATGATTAAATTATTTTAAATGAGTTTCACATTTAAATGCCATAACATTATTTTGCGAGATGAATTAACATCTTTCTGGGAAAAATCCACAAAAAAAATAAAAGTGTATCAATATAAACTATGACATTCAAAAGCTGGCAAACAGAAATTTGAGTTTTTTGGTATTTATAGATAAAGTTACTCGATTTAATTGAATATGCTATGTAGTTTAAGTTTTATTATTAGTGCAATATTTTTAAATACCTGGTTAGAAATCCGTATTAATATTATAAATATGAAAGTTTGTGAGTATGTATGGATGTTTGTTATTCTTTCACGCCAGAACGGCTGAACGGATCTGGATGTAATTTGGCACAGATATAGATTATAGTCTGGAATAATACAAAGACTACTATTTATCCTGGAAAAATATACAGTTCCCGAGGGATAAATTTGTTTTTTTTTTCTAGAGGCCAACCCGAGCGAAGCGAAGGTGAACCGCTAGTAGAAAATTATATAATATGTATCTTTCTATATCTAAGTGCACAACTTTATTGTGATTTAGAAATATAAACTCATATCCTATGAAAATGGAAACTAAACCTTTATCGATTATTCACGTGGACTATGGCCTGATCCTCCTCGTATTGAAGGGAGGCCCGTGCCCGGGAATGGGACGTTAAAAAGGGCTGAACATAGCTGACATATAGGTATGTCAATTCAATTCAATTCTTTAGTTTCGTGATATAGGTATGTCATTAGACGTTATATGACGGTGTGTCGTGCGTGTTGCTCCTGGTACTTCTCTGATAGCAAAATGGACCGGAGCAACTACATGGTTGTTGTGGTCTGTTTTACCAGGCCTACCGTCTGGGCGTCGTAGTTGAGTGCGTAGCGATCCTGTAATGACCCATTAAAACAGGGGAGGATCTGTTGGGTTTTAGTGGGTTGGCTTTTCTAGCCGGTGAGTCCCATATAACAAACTGTATGTATACTGGTGGTATCCCTAAATGCAAAGAGGTTAGCTAATAGCCTAATTTTTAAAGAATATTTTTTTTTTAACTAGTGACTTATCCTTGCTTCACTCGGGTGAGTTCCTAGGTTCGTAATGTTGTTATAGTTTAAATTGATCTTTTAAAGAGAAATAATTTCGTAATACATGCATTGTTTTCATACATCACTATTGGTTTACGCGGAGAACGCTAATAAAGCTCCCAGTCCGCATTATTTTTTCCAATATCTTCAATAGTTATCGTCATATTTCAGCCAATTCACACAAAACCGTAATGAATTATACACATAATCACTCTAACCATTGGTGAAAACTGTATGAAAATCCGCTCGGTAGTTTTTGAGTTTATCGTGTTTAGACAGACAGACATTCGCGGTGTGAGAACTTTATTTTATAATATGTTGTAATATAGAGTAAATAATATACAGGATAAAATTCAGGAAAGCTAAATTTTACGGATTCTAAGAAAATTTTAAGTATGTCACATGTCTTTAAACGGTCTCTGTGGCCTAGTGGCAACTGGCAAGCATGTACGGCTGCAGATCTGATTTAAGAAAGTCTTATTAATAGCTTTGTTAGGAATTGTATCACTCCTGTGCCTCGGAGAGCATGTAAAGCCGTCGATTCTGAACCTGATCTTCCACCTAAGCCTGGTTGTTTAGAATTAGTTCCACTGGAGTACGAGAGTCATAGGAATAGAGAGTGTACTGGTGTTTACGTGTATACTTGTGCACTACAATATCTCCTGTGCAGTTAGCTATTCTCAGAGAGATTGGCTGTCATTACTAAATCGCTTATAAGGACATCATCACTACATGTCTTTATCGTGTGGAACCCTGGTCCACATGAGCCAAATTTGTATTTGACTACTTTTTTATGCTATGCCTAATATGACATCTATATTATTAAAAGATATAATAAAGAGATGTAGAAAATAATAATCTTATGAGTGATATAACATATTGCACATACAAAATATATTTAATGTTCATGTTTCTCGGAAATGAAAAGCTCACAGCGAGCATTATAATTGGCACACGTGATATGAGGTAGGAAAATTTCATTATAAAGGAACAATATTCATTTAATATAATTTTACTTTATAATGAAATTTTGTCAGAAAAGTATATCGCTGTTTTTATAAGATTTTTTTTACAATTCATAATTTCAATTAATTATATTATGCCTATACAATGAAATGAAATAAACTTTATTTAATTAGACTTATTACAAGTGCTTTTGAATCGTCAATGTAAGCGTCAGTGTAATCTGTCCGTGAGGAAGCTACCACCGGCTCGGAAAGCAGTTCTGCTGAGAAGAGCCGGCAAGAAACTCAACAGTTGCTCTTTTAAATATCGAAGTTACATTTATTTTATTAACATAACAATGTAGATAGCCTGCATATGAGTCAATAATACTCAATTCCACACAATTTCATCAACAAGAAACTCTTGAACAGTGTAATATGCTTTGCTCAATAAAACATTTTTAATTTTATCTTTAAATTTTGAAGAGGTAAATCTAGGACATTTTGTGGAATCTTATTAAATATGCGTATACATAGGCCCACGAAGGATTTATTCACCTTTTGGAGCCGAAATCTAGGCGTAACAAGCTTATTTCTACTCCTAGTGTTTATTGTGTGTCTATCACTGTTTTTTTCATAAATATTTAGAGTTTTGCGAACAAATACACAGTATATATTGTGACGCAACCGTACAAATACCATTTTTTTTGAAAATATCTCGCAGGGAATCACGAGCTCTTAGATCATAAATAGGCCGTACTGCTCTTCTTTTAAGAATAAATATCGATTTAATTTCCGCGGCACTGCCCCAAAGAAGTATTCCGTACGATAAAATACTATGAAAATAACTAAAATATACAATAGTTTAAAAATAAAGGTTAAATCAGAATTAGCTATAATTCGTTTTATACTAGTTAGTACCTAGGCGACCGAGCTTCGCTCGGAGTTCTTTTTTGTTATATCGTATGTTTTAGATAAAAAAACTAAAAACTTGAATTAATACAAATAAAAAACAAAACTAAAAATTTTGTATCCGATCGGGATTCGAACCCGGACACTGTGATAATCAATCTCGCACCTTGGCCGCTTGATCACGACGCTTATGCCTAAGCGTAAGAAATTATCGACGTGCGAAAATGCGAAAGAAAATCGCATGAAAACTCGAAAACACACGTTTTCCCAGACATAAGACAAATCTAGATTGATTTTTCGCCCCCGAAAAGCCCCACATACCAAATTTCAGCGAGACCGTTTCCGGTTCGCGTTCGCGGATCGCCGTTATGAATAATTAATCAAATATACAAGAATTGCTCGTTTAAATATATTAGATAGATTAGGTATAAGAAGAATGTTATGGTGATATGTAGGTATTACATAGTAAAAAACGTTTAATATTATATTTTAATATTGGTAATCACTATTAAAATAATGTGCTTCCTAATAAAAGTTAAAATTTAATATTCAACTAACCTAAAACTATTTTTTTGACTATCGTAGACCGTAGTGGACCTACTCAAAATTTCATTTATAAAATGTACTAATATATTCATAGAAAGAGCTAAATTAAAAAAAAAACTATTGTCATTTTTAATTTTAATTTTTTGTCGTCCCCCAGCCTTAAAGTAAATTATATTTTTGTATACTTGAAATAAGATTAAGATGGCTTCTGTTAATTATTTTTAAGATTAAGTCGTGGGAAAAATGTTAAATTAATTTTGTCAATGTTGGAACTATATTGCTAAGCAAAGTTTTTGCAAATAACAGTTGCGGTTGACGGCGCAATCTGTTCTGCGACTTAGGAACATCTCAGTAAAAAGTTCATTTCGTATATCCTAGTTAACTAGGGCATATCGATTGAGAAGTTTGAGCTATCTTGATTCCTAAGAAAATAAATATAGTAAATACCAGGTAATTTAAAAAAAAAATGAAATTTTGTAATTTTTAATTATTTCATGAAAATCAAAACGTATTGTATATTCTAGTTGAAATCTTTTCAATTGATCAAAACACTTAATTTTATAAACTTAAGATATTTAACGAGTATATAAATATTTTACTTAGTTTTTGAACCGTTTTATAATTTTATTTCTTGTAAAATTATCGAGAACCCAAAAATACATATACATATGTATTATATTCAGATAGTGCAATTTAATGTGATAAAGGTAGAGTGCTGTATACGTCAAATGTGCCTGAGTTATTATAATTTTAATATTAGGAAAATGATATTGAAATGTGAAAAAAAGTTGGTAAATGATAAATATTTTTTTTTATTAGATATTGAGTAGTGTTAGTTAATCATATTAGAAACAAAATTAACTATATAATCCATCTATACATATAATAAAATTCTAAATGAGTCGAATCTATACATTAAATATTTCTTGGAAAATCTTATTGAAATAGTCATTATTATCGATACAAAGGCCGAATCTATATATATATATATATATATATATATATATATATATATATATATATATATATATATATATATAGATTCGTACAACAAACCACTGGACAGATTTTGATGAAATTTCGTATGATGATAGCTGGTTATTCGGGTCAACATATAGGACATTTTACTACGGGAAAATATTTCACCTCTGAGAAATCTATATTTAACATTAAAACGTCACTAGGGACGAACCCGAGTGGAGCGAGGGTGAGTCGCTAGTATTTTATAAGTTATGTGTAATATGCAAGTTGACCAAACGTCATCTCATGAATTCCATAGTGTAGACTAACTAATACTATAATTGTGAAAGTTTGTATGTTTGTCTCTTTTTCAGGCTGAAACAGTCGAAGGGATTTGGATGAAAATTAGTACGTAGATTGACTAGGATCAGTATTAACATATATACATGGTTACTTTTAAAATAGGCCTCAAGCGAGACCAAGGTAAGTTATTATTATAAATGTTAAAGTTTGTGGAATATTAACGTAGCAATTAGGTGTATCCGATTATATACTTAAAGGAACGAACGGAAAACTTCAAATAGCTAACAGGAATTCAAACTCAATTCTTGTATAATATATGGTTATTTTAGCACAAATTATATGTATTAGGGGGACCTTTAATCAGACTTGCAATTTTATTTGTGCAAACATACATACACGCAACGTAGGCTTGTAACATATAAAAATAGATTATAAAAAAATATTAAAAAGGTAAAAAAATATCGTTGAATGTAATGATAATTTTATTATAAATCTATTTGAAGTGCTTGTACAAGTCTTTTTGAATAAATTATATTTTGATTTGATTGATTATAACATTATATTTATAAATACTTACATATACATATCTACATTTTGGTTAGATGCTATTGTTGGTATTATAAAATAACAAACTCATATTTTATAAATTCGACAATACCTATATCGAAATCTATGTTAGAATCATTAATATGTCATGTTTATGTATGGACTGACAGGTGGTCTGACAGAACGATGGACCCTTTCAAGCATGCCCTAAGTAAGTTGGGAATAGGTGAAACCAATTTCAAGGCGATTTCTCAACGTTATGAGGCACTGTTCACAAGCAAACACCTCTGAAATGGCAACAATACATCGATAAAACTTATGGTTGTATACACTTTGTACTGGTTTATGCTAAGAATACATTTTAAAAATTCCATGTAGGTATAACTTGCAATTTATAAACGTTGTGGATAATTTGTACCCAAAAGTTTTGATTTTAAAGAGTTGTTGTTCGTTTTACAAATGAATCACATAGTTGTTCTAAAGCGTTATAAGTTTTATGGTATACGAAAGTATTAGTTTTTTTATAACTACTTTTTTACATGTTCTCTCGACTCATCTTTTCTTAGCAGTCATCAGTTTTAAGTTTTTCTTTGTAACATTGTAAGTGAGAATATTTATTTCATTTTGATAGTTTATTGCATGCAGCATGCTTAATGTACATACCTATATAAAAAAACGTTTTGGGCTTAAAACAGTAACGGACGTTTTCGTTATATTTTTCCTATAAAATATAAAATAAGTCAAATATACAGAATATTAGGATTTAATCCATTTTTGAAGCGCAATAGTTTCGGAGATAAGGTATACCTTATATTTCTATAGAATAAAAGATGGCTAAATTTCATACATTTACTTTAATATTCATCTGATTTGTTGATGTTCTATTACATTTTGACATATGCAATTGTGCCACAGATTAACAGTTCGATTTTAGTTGGAGGTTGGTGAACTACATATAAGCCGCAATACTGGGAATCGTAAATTAAAAGCGACACAAAGAGGATAATGGGATTAGCAAGAACAATATATCCTCTCCCTAATTAAAAAGATAATAGCTGCAAAAACGTCTGATTAAAAAATCACTACCATAAATTAGTTCTTTAATTAACTAAGTACGCCTATTGAAAGAATAAGCTAGATGAAGCGTAAAGAAAATAATTTCGAAGTTAATAATAATATATTATTTGTACTGTTTAGGGCAGTGGTAGCCCAGTGGTAACGCGTTCGCTTGGGAAACCGAGTGAAGCGGGTTCAAATCCTGGGTCTCGCACCTCTGATATTTTCATGTGCGAATCATTTTCTAACTTGATTACCACTT
This sequence comes from Argynnis bischoffii washingtonia, assembly GCA_033884665.1. Lineage (NCBI taxonomy): Eukaryota > Metazoa > Arthropoda > Insecta > Lepidoptera > Nymphalidae > Argynnis > Argynnis bischoffii. The sequence goes on along the minus strand of CM066624.1, from coordinate 6,724,997 downwards.
GCCTTACGGTGAAGGAAAACATCGTGAGGAAACCTGCATGTCTGAGAGAACCTAGCAAGTTTTCGAAAGACATGTGAAGTCTGCCAACCCGCACTTGGCCAGCGTGGTGGACTATGGCCTGATCCCCTCGTATTGAAGGGAGGCCCGTGCCCAGCAGTGGGACGTTAAAAAAAAAGGGCTGAATACATACATACATACATTTGTACTGTTTATAATTTTCTTATTTTCTTCTGCTATGTTTTAGGTTTGTTCTAAATAAGGAGCATTGTAAGTGCATGTAGAACTTCATTTGGAAACAATAAAAAATAATAATGAATTAACGGTATTTAATAGACTTGCTATAATTTTCTAAACTCTTTTACTGGCAAAGTACGATGCGCCCATAGAGGTTATCTTTTTCCGAAGATTTTGGGAAAATATATGCTTTATAATTTTCAAATAAATAAATATAAATAATAACAAATATTTTCTTAAAACAAAAATAATAACAATTCTAATAATTTATTCTTTTGTATATATATCGATTTTATTTAGCAATCGCTTCTTCTTATTTGATGTTTAATTTTTATAGTATTTTATAACTGATATCCTTTATTTACTAATGATCTTCACTATTATTTTAAAGGACTAAAATATAATCGCAAAGGTTACCGCTTTTCTCGGAGGAAAATAACATATTTTTTTGATTTATAAAATAAACATCAAACCCTATATTAGCTTTTCATTTTATATTTTAATGTAATGCAGTGGTAGCCCAGTGGTAACGCGCTCGCTTGGGAAACCGAGTGAAGCGGGTTCAAATCCCGGGTCTCGCACCTCTGATATTTTCATGTGCGAATCATTTTCTAACTTGATTACCACTTGCCTTACGGTGAAGGAAAACATCGTGAGGAAACCTGCATGTCTGAGAGAACCTAGCAAGTTTTCGAAAGACATGTGAAGTCCGCCAATCCGCACTTGGCCAGCGTGGTGGACTATGGCCTGATTCCCCTCGTCTTGAAGGGAGGCCCGTGTCCAGCAGTGGGACGTTAAAAATGGCTGAATACAATTTTATATTTTAATGTATGAAACATTTTTTTTAAAGTAGGCACATACAATAATTAACATAAATTGGGGAACCAATTTTGCTTAACTTAAGAACTCTTAAAGGAGATCAGAGGTGCCGACGTCGGTATCATATCTCATAATCGGGAAGTAGTGTCATGAGGGACGATTGTACCAAACCTCGTGACTTTCCTTTCGTGACTTGAGTATTTGATCATTGCAAACGTTTATAATATATCTTATTATATTCTTTTAAATATTTATACTTACTAGTTTTTACTTATCCGTGGAAAATTCTTTTTCTTAAAGATGAAATGAATTTTAACAATAGGAGTTCAATCGAATGTAATCATAGCAAGTGTTACATATTTGTCGCATACAATTTTTTTAAAGTATGCTAAATGTGACATTTTTTAAGGAAAATTTTCTATACACTAAATATATTAATTTTTTTTATATTTTTAGATCTGCTGGCTATTAAATCGATAGTAATTTCCATATACTAAAACGTGTTCGTACAAGTTTATTATCATGGGGTAGGTTTTCAAATTAATTACTAGCAGATAGCGTGTAAATAAAATGGTTTAATATAGCTAAGTTCAATAAAGAGCAGTTTCAAATAATATATTATTTTCTAATTATTTTTTTTACAAAGAAAGATTATGTAATTGTTAAAACATAATACATTAGTAATAGAAATTAATTTCTGACATTTTTTCCTTGCAACTTTGAACTTTTTTAAATGTTAATAAATTATATGAAAGTCGCAGCGTGTGCGCATGTATTTCGGTATCATCTAAAACTATTGTCACGAATCACTAAGCCGTCAAAGAGTTAGGTGACTTGCACATTTGCCATTCTAACGAGAGACACTAGGGTTAACACATTTAATGACGGTCGCCCATTACGAGTTGTTATGTAGCAACGAACCGACTTGAATTGCATTTGATACGCTGCGTTTGCGATGCGATATCGATACGTTGAGGGCTCTAATATGCGACGGGACAAGCATTTGATATATTATCTTAATAACGTTATAAAGACACAAAAGCAACTACTAGTAGCTTCTTTAACCTAAAATTCTATTCGAAAAGTCGATTATTTCTCGTGACCATTTATGAACATAGTTATGTTTTATTTTTAGGAAATTATAAAAAAATGTACCTATGCAATTTCTGCTACAAATATTTTTTAATTTCACGCCACGAATGAATTTGCACACTTGATGTAGGTATTAAAATAAATGTTGACTCTAGAACCAAGCTAAAGAATCTATCATATTTTATCTCAGGATATCAAAAAACTTAGATACCCATATTTATTTCCCGTCACCTCATACTTTTCCTTTTAAATGATTAATGGCCGGCCTGCGATATTTACCTAGGTACTTCATCATGCTGTTTAAATTTTATTATGTCTATAGACTTTTCTTTCAAAGGAAACAGATTAAGAAGTTTAAATATTCTCTTTAAACAGAAAATCTTAGCTACACAAAATCAATAACAGCTTTAATCCTTCATTACCATGCATACCAAGATACTAATTAATTAAGCTCGTCTGAACGGAGCTATATTTCATGAGCTGACAAATGCGTGCGTTCCATCACACCGGATAAAATATTATTAAAACAAACAAATGGACAAAAAAAGATATCTTTTCGAATGAGCCGAAATCAATGTGCGAGCTGCGGTACATTGGTGGTTGCACTCCGGGAGATAAACGTTACAACTCTACATATAGAGACATTGTAAAATAGTTTTTATTACTATTAAAATAAGATATATTATAGATATTTTAGTTTAAAAACAATAAGTACGTAAGGTCGATCAGTTTCGTAGCAGTAATTTAATGTAACAGTTAATATGACAGCAGGCATGAGCATGCCAGCGGGTCGCCGGTATAGTATATTTATGCACTCACACCTGGAGGTCTACCTCTAAGGTATTTTATTTTGAATTGCTCTGATATTATAGTTACTAAGTATTTATGTTGAATCCGATAAATACGGGCTATTAATTACTGATTGTGTTACAGTTCTGTTAATTCTATGATTAATTGCGGGTTCCTTTGATTATAGTTGAAGTACTTTATTAGTTTTATGGTTTTTTATGTCATTGTTTTAACTGAATGTTATTGTGGTTTCTTTTATTAACAATTTTAGTCAATACAAAACGTAAATGTAATATAAAAATAAATACGAAACGTAATATTTTGTTATATCTATCTCCTAAAATAGCTGTGGCGTTAAAATAAAATTAAAATTTAATTATTAATATTACATTATAAATTACTTTTTTTTTCTAAAGTTAAAATTGGAATAGTGTGTAGAATATTATATTTATACATTAGATTAAAATGAAACCTTAGAAAAATATTACAAAAACAAATTATATAACAATATTTTTACATGAATATTCATTTATAGAAAATCGTTTTCTTTTCAACACCGATATATAAGATTCTTAGAAGAGAAAAATAAAGTATTTATTATTTTAAAGAGCATCTTCAAATGATCAAAATATGTTATTTAAATAGGTTTTTTAAATATTCTAAATATTTCTAAATTTTATTAGTCTTCTTATTTATTATAGATGTTAATATTATCTACTGATTGACATTAATCTTACTGATTTTTATGTAAACCGCAAATGAAATAATTATAGATAGACAAAAAATATTCTGTATTCGAATACGCTAAAAATATATAAATGGAAAAAAGAGGAGTAGGTACATTTTTACTTAATTAATCAAAATTATTATCTACAAATAAAAATCTACTTGAAATGGAATGTGGATTAAGTTCTGAAAAATGCTTTCTATGTACGTTAGTTTTCAAACATTCTTTTACAACGTTCCTAGTACATAATTGCAATACACAGGAATGTGTTCGCATTTTATTCTTGTTTCGTAGTGCGATATATAATAAATAAGTTAAAAAGATACGTATAAAAAGTGACTGATAGAGTCACAATACGGATCTGTCACCTGACCTGATCGAAACGCTTAACTAATTGGTTATCCACAGACAGAACTAAATACGGGATCAAATGTTAATATCCATTGGAATCGTGATGAAAAGTTTCTGTTTTCTCTATTCTACGTTGCGTAAAGAAAATAATTCCATCGGTTTATGGTATTTTGATAGAATATTTTCGTTCATATTTAATTATTTTATAACATGTATATTATATAATATTATTTTAAATAGAAAGATATTTCTAATACGAATAATTCGAAAATTTAATTTTTAGATAATAGAAATAAAAAGAATGTACTTAATAAATTACGGAAAATATGTGTACGTTTTCAATAATTAAAATTATTATCTTACTTCTTACTCATATTATAAATGTAAAAGGTTGGATGTTTGGATGTTTGGATATGTGGATGGATGTTTGTTACTCAAACCGCTAGATAGTGAACGGATCTGGATCAAATTTGGCACAGAGATAGATAGTCTGGAACAATACATAGGTTACTTTTTATCCCGGAAAAATGTACGGTTTCCTAGGGATAGATGTGTTTTTGTTTTTCTAGAAGTGAAGCGAGGGTGAGCAGCTAATGTTAAAAAAAACTATAATTTTCTGAATATTTTTAAATACCTTATTATTTATTTTAACTACGTTCTATAAATATTTAAAAATAAATCTTATCAGTTATTCCAAATATTTGTTAAGTGAGTATAACATAAAGATAACATTATTCAAAATAAATATTTGACCTGACAGAAAATTAAGAAGAGTGATAGTAACATTCTGCAATATTATAAAGTACTCGGGTTCGTCCATAGTAACGTTTTAACGTTTTCTCGCACTAAGAAGTACCCTATATGTTGACCCGGATAACCAGCTATCATACTGAATTTATTCTGTAGTTTTCTCGTGATGTAGTCCCAGACAGACAGACAGAAAAAATTCTAAAAACTATATATTCGGCCTCTGTATCGATAATAATGACTATTTCAATAAGATTTTCCAAAAAATATTTAATGTACAGATGCGACTCAGTTAGAATTTTATTATATGTATTTCTATCTAATTTAATCTATCTATCTAAATCTACCTTTAAAGGAGCAATTCTTGTATATTTATACCGCGATTTAGGAAACGGCTCTAACGATTTCGCTGAAATTTGGTATGTGGGCGTTTACGGGGGCGAAAAATCGATCTAGATTAGTCTTATGTCTAGGAAAACGCGTGTTTTCGAGTTTTTCTGTCGCACGCAAAATTTGATCGCTAATTTCGCACGCTTGGGCAAAAGTATCGTCGTCAAGTGACCAAGGAGCAAGATTGACGATCACAGGTGTCCGGGTTCGAATCCCGGTCGTATACAAAGTTTTTACTTTCTTTTTTTTGTATTTATTCAAGTTTTTAGATGTTTTTGTTTTTAAGCCAAATTAAAAAGAAAATTTTACTTTTGACCAAAAACTCCGAACGAAGCTCGGTCGCTCAGGTACTATAATGTTAAGTTTAATGATAATTTTAATTATCAACAGCAGGTTTTTTATAAAAGCTATATTTTTGTATATAATGTAGCTTACATTATATACAAAAAAAAAAAAAAACAATTAATAAGTATTATTTCAAATATTATGTATTAATATATATGAAAATTTAGTTTTTATAATTTTATAATAATTATTTCCCTTTTAAATCTGGACTTTACTAAAAGAACTTTTTTTTTAATGGCATGGTAAACTACAGAATAAAAATCAAGATTTAAAATGATATCCGGTGCAATAAGAAATACCGAAGTTAGAGACATCAGTTCTTACTACTAAAATTTTTATTGAGCTTGTGTCAAAATTTACAAAAAGAGAAGGCATAATTTTAGCAGCCTGCGGCTTAGTTCGAAGAACTGATGTTCACTTCGAATATATTTTGACCAAATTTTGCAAAAATAACAACGACCGTGTCAGTCTGTATATAAACATGTGTAATTTGAGATGAAATGTGAACGGATTGATGTCTTTGTTCGTCTCCAGGAACATTTTATGTTCGACTTGCTGTGCTGACTGAACTTTGATGTTGCATTGTTTCTATATAAATACTTAAATATATTATGCTGTAAAATTGTGTAGGCAATGTGTAATAATATGTATGTTAGTAAAATAAGTGACCATTTTATTAAACATACTAAATTTCTGTAAACTAATAAAGGCTTTGATTAGTTAGAACAAATTATCTAGAAAGAGACTTTATAAAAGGAATGAAAAGTTCTAAGATCCCTTTCATTTTCAATTTTAGCTCTACTGAAAGGTTACAGATCTAAAGATAAGTTGTTTGATACAAATTAATTTTTGTTTAAAAAAAAATATTTAAATGTTTTCTGATATTTTAATAATATTTGAGTATATTTAAATATTCTCTGTTTAATTGGACATTGGACAGATTTAACCCCGTCTGGATATTTTTGCTGTTTATTAAATATGTGAATTACGAATATAATATGTATGTAATCGTAAATATCTCAAACAATGCTAGTTTTGAGAACTAAATAACTATTGTTTTTGTGATATTTTAGAAGAACTATCATTTACTATAACGAATATATTTAACCTACTTAATAAATTTATTTTGTAAAGACATTGTTTAATTTTTACCTAGATACCTTTTAAGTAAGACACTTAAATTAAAGTTACTACGATCTTTGACGTTTAACATATTATTTTTATCGCAATAAAAATTTGCGTATAGCATTTGTCATGAGCAATTAGTATTTTTATTATTATAGTATTACGTACAAACGGTATGGTAAGTTTTAACGGTTAGTATGGAATAGATAGACTATATATTATATGATATACTTATAACCTATAAGCCTTTCTCAATAAACGGGCTATCTAATGCAAAAAGATTTTTTCAAATCAGATTAGCAGTTACTGAAATTAGCGCATTGAAACAAAAAAACTCTCCTTTTTTATAATATTAGTATAGATTTAATTTTACATATTTTAATATTATATATTTTATTAGATTACGTGAGTCTATAAATCTTTTTATAAGTGCGAGTTTTTAAAGGCTGAAAATATTCGCATATTAAAATATGAAAGACGGGTTTAGGATAAAACACGAGCGACCATAATCCAGATTTAGCATTGCAAACATAATATACAAATTACTCTCGGGCAAATCTTTTGAAACAAAATTTTGATGTAAGCTCTTAAACATAATGTAACATAACTTGTTTTTGAATAAATGTGTCAGATTTTATACTATGTTCCGAAATATAATTCGAGCAAAGTGATCTCTCACTTTGTTTATTATCAAAAGTATACTAACTGTAGCTCAAACCTTAACATATAAGTTATATTAAGTAACAAATCAAACATGTTTGATAGTAAGTTATCAAATTATATATACATATTATGTATGTATATAGAGTTTTATATATTTCAAACTTTGATCTATTCTCACAGGATTTAATTAGGTGCCAAAACAAGCCTTGCATACGCGTGAAGATCATCAATTCCTGGGCAATTAACTTAATTAATACCTAGACGAGCGTCAATAGGATCAATAGAAGACCCGCCTTCGGACGGCTATAAAGAAATCAATCAGCCGATTAGGTATTTCAAATCAATAAAATCTGAAAAGGCTATTATTATTGGATTAATATAACACTATAGAGAAAATGGAAGTGTTTGTTACATACACTTGTTATTAACATTGATTTTTTTCGGTAGGACCTTATATTATTTATGATAACTACAGTGGTATACAGATATTAAGGAAATAATTATGTTACCTTAATGTATATGATAGTTATATCAATAGTATACAATGAGTTAAAAATTAAATGAATATTTGGATAGATGTATATCTCTTATTTAAAACCCATTTTATTGAATTTTGTTAAAGCTACGGGGAACTAGTTGCTTCACTTACTTTCCTCAGGGCATCTCTAGGTGCTTAACAATCTATGTGTTACTCCAAGTCATACTCTATTTGTGTAGGTAGTAAATTTTATCAAAATTCATCCAGCCGTTTCAGCGTGAAGCAATTCAGAAGGGGAAACAAACACACACATATATACACACATACATACACACACAATAAAATCTCGATTTAAATTATAATAGTTTGTTTAATACTGTGAATATTATGAAATAGTTACTTTACTAAATTAATGTCTATGGCTTATCTAGGCAAGGATTTCGATCTTTGATTCTTCAAGTTCTCATGGGAGTGTATCACGAGGCGGCTCGTGTGATGCAGCGGTGGGGGGCGGCACTTTTGATGCCGGCCACAGGTGTGATGCGGGCCCGATGCGCTCGATTTTGCTGGTTAAACTATATTGTTCATTTTGTTAAAACAAAGTTAACAAGGAATGGTTAACTATCGTTTTTTATGTGAAATTAAAAAAGTTACTCTAAATAAATGGACAAAAGATATACGGATAAGTCTATCTAGGCTAATTAGTTATGGAAAAATTTTAATAGTGTTTATATGTTGTTTGTATTTTTGATCTTGTCTGATCTTTGCTCCGTATCCGTTGCTAAGAGATTATTTCATAACCAAACATTATTTACAAGATTATATAAACAGTAAATTATTTCTTTGATAAACGTAAGTAAATAAACGATAATTTTTTTTGTTTGTTATTAAAATCTGTTTTTTATTTTAATATGATAAAAATTGTGTATGTAAAATAAAAAGAGAAAAACAAATGTTTAATTAGCAGTTTTGTTAAGACAAAATACATGCATTGTAATTTTAGCAAAAGCAAAGAATCTCCTTCCTGTCGAACAAGAAAACAAGTGTTAAATAATAAAAAAAAAACAAGTAGTTTTTCATGCACTTTGTTAACTATTAGTTTATCTTAATCGAATGCGGTGAAGCCGACCCTACAAAGTTCACGGGATCAGTTAATTATAATACAGAGCATTATTATCCTGTTGCTAAGGACGTATAAACGAATCGTTATCGTATTGACGGATATCAATTTTGAAATTGGTATAAATAATTGTTTCTATTACTTAAACAGTATGGATTCATAAAGTTCAAAGTTCGTGTTTAGTATATGTACCTAGTTGACGCGTGACCTATTATAACGTATTAAATTTATATTTCCACGTGTCGATTGACTTACTTATCGTGATTTATCTTTGTATTGATAATTTACTTACTAATATAATTTTTTGCCGCGGTTTCATTTACATATGTTTATCAAAGATAGTATAATTTTCCATTCAATAAAAACAAAATCGAGAATCGATTCAGTAGGTAGGTATCTACTTCCAGAGATTATGTCCCTAAAATGTACATAAAAGATTAAGATAAGTAACGTTTTTAAGAATATCGTCGTAAGTCACTATGTTTTTACGTTTATGACAAGTAAACTTTTTCCTGCGATATCGAATTTGCAACTTCTAGCCAACTGTACAGTGCCAAAAGAAGTCTATTTCATGGGAATTACTTGTCCTTTTCTCTCCTATTCAAGATTAACTACTAAGTGACAAATTAAAGTGAATTAATGTACTCGTAATTTAGATAGAAATTTAGACTTTAAAACAGTTATTTTTATTAGTTATTGAAAAATAACGTTTATATTAGCTAAAATGAGGATTGCCGAGACCTTAGTGTCGCTATTTGTATCCTATTTAGAAAATTGAAATAAAATCTCAGAAGTTTTGAAACAAAAGCAATGATTCTCAGAATAATTCACATAATTTTACTAAAAATTCGCAAAACTTGTTGCAGTTTGACAGCTGTTATTAGCAAATCTAATCCATTGTGTTATTTTTTGTGTACAAGTGCGGCATACGCGATCATTTTCTTCATAATAGTTAATTCGAGATATAAACGAGTTTGAATTGTTATGGTCATATCGCACGAATGCGGGGATGTGAAAGACGTAGATTTGACCGTTTCCCGTTGATTTTATGAGTATTCTTAATGTGTGGTCGACACGATTGAATGCTTTTAACAAAAGTATTGTTTTAAATTGTAGGCTCTAATATAAATTTAAAATACAATAGTAATGAATTAAATTTAAACAATATAATTTTTAAAACTCTATACATTACATACTATTAAATACATCAAGTTCAACGGCTTACCACACGTGTAACTTTCAATAAGTGTCTATAGTTAAATAGAAGCTACAAAAGAAAAATCCAGGATATGACAAATATCTGTATGGCGATATTTGCCGTGCTTAGGATTGAACTAGCAAAACATGATTACGAGGTCAATGCGTTGTCATTTTGGCAATATGTATCTAACCACAAATGTGACAGAACGTAAAGAAGACGACATATTATTAAAGATTAAAGAACAATCTAATATATAAAAATCTCGTGTCACGGTGTAGGTTGTAAAGTATCTTTCACCTTTCTACCCCCACCCCCCAGGAGGAGGTTTAGGAGTCTCTATGATCCTCTTCGGCCTCTATCATCAGACTAGTCGACATGACATATTGTTAAAAAAGTATTAATGTATTTAGTTAGTACTGAAAATTGGTAAACAACTTTGAGGTGCAAAGACAAACAATATGTGCGATGCCAAACAGAGTGAGATTTTTTTTTCTTAGGAATAATGTGTTTATCTAGATCACTTTTGTTAGAAATACATATTTATTAGACAGCGTCTGTATGATGTTATCATATTCAATACTTAATTAAATCTAGTGACATCAGATCGGGACCTTTTGTAAGAATGCAACCTTTTCAACTTGATACGCCCTTAAAAGATTTATGTTATTTTAATATTATAGTAATAAACTAATTTATTCTTATAACAAACTAGTTTGACATTTACCTAAGGAATAAATTTGTGCCTATTTTATCAAAAGCTTTAGTAACAATTTAGTCGAGAAATATATTATTAGGGTCGTTTTGTGCTTTGATAGAGACATAATTGTAAATTCCACGATAAAGGTACATTTTCTAGATCTATTTCATATTTTAATTTGACATTGAGTCAATGTTACACAATATATAATATTTTGGTCAAGTGTGAGTTCCGTTACGAATTGTGTTGAATAGGCTGAATAGATTTCGTTAAAGGTAAAAGTTTAAGTCATTACTCGTTTATATCGTTAAGCGTGAGATTATTAAATATTGTTTGTAACAACTATAGGTGCCATACGTGTTAGTTCTTGTCTTTGTATTATAAATCTTACATTTCATAGTAGCAACCCGTCTTCGCTATGCTTCCTTATGTTGTCGCGTTTTTTTTTTTGGTTTTCCCAGGATTAAAATAAACTTATGTATTTCTCGCTTCACCAGTAAAAATTACTACAAAAACAGATAAATAACGTTTATGTATAAAACTATACGTAAATTAAATACAGGGTTTATTTATTTTTTCTTAATTCTATAGATAATTAAATATTATTATGTAATTGAAAGAAATTTCGCGAACGGGTACAAAACGTTAGCCTTTTACTTTTAAATCGGCTTTACTCGGATTATCTGTACAATAAAAAATATTTACACAAAATATATTAATAGAGTAAGGTAAAAGTACTTAAATCCATCCAAGTGAAAGCGTTTGAAGACAAAACAATTGTATTGTTTGACACTGAAATTATAAAGAAAGGGCTAAGCACCCTGTTGATATCCAATTTTCAATTTTGCCACCCTGAAACACAAAAGAAAAATAACACAAAATAATAGAAACAGAGATAAGACCACCAAATGTGACAAAATTGACAAAATATTTTGTTGATTATTTATTTGTTGTCACTTGACTTAATCTTATTAAGATGTTAGGAGTATTAACAGTACTTTCCCTTCATTTGACGTCTCACTGCTTTGATATTTAAGAAAACCGCAGTGAGAGTGTCTTTTTCTAGAAATATTTGAATAAAGCACAATAGTTTTGTTGATTTGATTATATACGTGTTTCGTGCGTTAGGAGTCAAGACGTGTTTTTACTGAGTGACCTTCAAAGGTTTACTCATTTTAGTCGTAATAGTCAGATGACGTTTATGCCAAAATAATATGTTTAAATGATACATTAACTGAACAAACTGGAAGGAAAAAAGTAAGCTTCTTGTTCTAGGTATACAAACTTAAAATTTAATAGAATAGAAGCAAAAAATAAAAAATTGATCAAACGTAATTGGAAATAATAATATAAGTTTCAACCACTATTCATTGTCCCTGTAAGACAATAATAATAAGTAAAGATATTTTAGGTTGGTACGGAAACCATGATGCGTAAGACTTACTTGCATTTGACCATTTTTAGGGTTCCGTATCCAAAGGGTAAATCGGGACCCTATTACTAAGACTTCGCTGTCCGTCTGACTGTCTGTCCGTCTGTCACCAGGCTGTATCTTATGAACCGTGATAGTTAGACAGTTTAAATTTTCACAGATGATGGATGTATTTCTGTTGCCGCTATAACAACAAGTACTAAAAAACAGAATAAAATAAATATTTAAGGAGATTCCCATACATCAACCGTGATTTTTTTATTTATTCACTTCGATATCTGCCATAATGTAAATACTACGTGTTGGTACACCTAACATCACTTTATCATAGGCAGACTGAACTAAGTATATTATTATATTTTGGTGATATATTTTTTTCCTTTTTTACTTCGTTAGTAACAAAACAATGTTATTGAAGCAAAGTAATAAGCTTAATTTTATATTAAACTAGCGGCTCCCTCGCTTCACTGGGGTTCGCCCCTAGATGATTCTTTAAATTGACATAACTTTTTTATTTAATAACCGATTGAAATAAAACAAATACTAAATGTTAAGTGAAGCTTACCACAATACATTAATAAAACCGCATCTAAATCGGTTAAGCCATTCTAAGATTAGTGCGCACAAACGCACAGACACACAGACAAACCGACAAACAGACAAAAAAACAAAAAAAACATTGTTTGGGTTCTATTGCGTTAATAAAAATCTCCAATAATAATTTTTCTCAAATATCTTCCATGTACAGACAGTGATTAGTTTTTTTCAGTGAATTTTATTATATGTATAGATTTCGGTCAACTTAGAAACAAAATTTGAACATAACAAATAATGAATACATGTTAAAAAATCTCAGCACCAAAACGAAATTCTGATAGGAAAATCCATTCTGATAGAAAAATCCAATCTAATTCGAAGCAGATATAGTAATTGGAAAAAAACGAAAGTCCAATTTAGAAACAGGCAAGTAAACGAATATCTCGTTATGCCTAGTGTAATGGAAAAGTGCAGGGTTCAATGCAGACTCGTGTGTCTCGTTGGAATAATTAATACATGCCCATCGGTAAAGTGTCAGGCGAAACGGGCGTCGAAAACAAATACATGAATATTAAACGGAATATAACTCTTCGTCAGTCTGATTCACTGGCGTTTATATTCAAACAGCATATTTAAAAATTTTTTATTCTTTATTTAAAGTTTCATGATGACTGTTGTGGATCGTCATGTGTCTGCCTAATAGACCTGCGTCGAGAATTGCGGAGGTTGCAGGGTTAATATCTGTGCGGGGCTAAATGATCTTTTTTTATTAAATTCAGTCACCATCCATTCAACACACAATGTTTCAGTGCTAATGAAAGTAGAACAGAAACATGTTACAATCCTATATCTGGCTATTCCAGAAAGAAATATTAAACGTAAAAGATATTGTTATGATATCACACTAACATTAAAAATGCGTGAGTAAATATGGTTGTAATACAGCTCACTGGACGTAAGTGAAGTTTGAAATGGAGATAGCTTAGATTGTCAATTAACTTGTAGGCATTGTTTTTATTAATATACCTATTTAGCTGAGTGGAGCTGCAGGGGAAAACTAGTTTTGTATCTGTATTAGAAATAAATAAAATGTTTAAGCCCACAAATGTATCTTCGATATAAAAATGTTCAGTGTTACCCAACATGTTTTAAAAAAATGCAGTTATATATTCTTTGTAAAATAAAATAACGGTATAACAATTAATCAAAGGGAGCTCAATCTTTAAAAAATGTCCATGTTTCTGATAAATTCGTCCAAGTTTATTAGTAATTTTACAAGTTAGTAGCGAGGTAATATCAGGCTTCGGGCGTATTTTTTGCGGGAGTCAAATCAACCGCCTTGGGTCCAACAAATGTATGGGCAATCCGGTAATTTATTTTTTTAGGCCAATAAATTACTCATACGTCAAAACCTTGGACGTGCGGTGGAACACAACGAGTGATATATTGGAGATTGTCACAGCATTGCATCTTTTTCTACCATTTTTAATGTGTTCTACCATTGATTAATCGCTTAATGTGGTCGAAACGTTTACCCCGAATAGGCGGCCTATCTAATGATGGAAAAAATAAAATTAAAATTACATGGATTAGTTAATAAATTTATTACTAAATTTAAACTAAACTTGGTTTCAAGAGTTGATTTGGAATTCGTAAACAAAAGATTAAAAATAATAATCAGCAGAAGTTTAGTTAAAAGATGTCGATCATCTTTTAACTAACTTTTAACGACTTTATGTCGATCATCGATTGCGGGTTTGATTTTCGCAAAAGACGAAAGGACTGCATGGGATAAAAATGGACCTCTGTGACCTGTATGACATGTATGTATACTAGGAGTAGCCCAAAAAAGTAGTTTTGTACTAAATAAACAAGCTAATTAAAATTTGTGCTTTTGTAGAAGAAAAAAACAGTAAAAAATTAAAATGGTAATATGAAACCTTAAAACATTTTTAATTTTTACATCTTACTGCTGGACACGGGCCTACTCTTAGTGCCAGGTGGTAAGGCCATAGTTTACGACACTGGCTAAATGCGGATTGGCTGACTTCACACGTCATTCGAAATTGGTCAAGTCCTCTCAAATATGTAGGTTTTTTCAAGATACCTTTCGACATTGGGAAATCCGAAAAAAAAACATAATTTCGTACAAGAATATTTTAGAAGAGATTCGGAATGTTATTATTTATCTACATTATAATAATTTATATATATCACAAAATGGTATTAAGTTCTCACTCATAGATTTATTTAGCGACTAGTGACTTACCCTCGCTTCGCTTGCTCGTTTTAAACTGTTTAGACAGCGCATGGCGATAAAGCAACTCGAAGGCCAATTCTTTTCAAACTTTAAGTGAAGGTATGATTTCTGATAGTAAATATGTACATTTAAATAAAAATAAAAAATAGGCTATAACACTCAAAGGTAATGTAACTCAATATTAGTGAAAGATATTTCACAACAGGATCAGTGGTTTTAGAGATAATGTCTTATTTTCAAACTTACAAATCACTGAGTCGTATGTCAATGTAGGTACGAAAAACCTAATATGTGCTAATACCTATACCTTATACCTACATAGATATAACATCTCTGCTTTCGCCATTGAATATATTAGTAATAATCCTACTAGTAGTGCTATAAATGTGAAAGTTTGTGAGGATGTATGGATGTTTGTTACTCTTTCACGTAAATACTACTGAATGAATTGTAATGAAACTTTACGATAATATAGGTCATATATCAAAATAATTATAGGCTATATTTTGTCCCACAAAAATGTATGGTTCCCGTGGAGTAGATTTGCTTTGCTTTGCTAGAGGTGAACCCGAGCGAAGCGAGGGAGAGCCGCTAGTACTTATAATATAATAGTAAAGTTTCATTAAATATTCATGTTATACATTTATATAAATACTTATTTATTAGTCACCGTTTTTTTCGTTTTTTCTCGAAAAATATATTGGTGTAATCAATTTATAAAAAAATTATGAATGAAGTACACTTTTTCAATGATAATTAAAAAAAATGTAGTTTATACAGTAACAATTATCGATTTCTCCAATGTGTTCAAATTTTAAGTGTTCTTACAAGGCGACTATACAATGTTTTTATTTCTTCAAAAAGTAAAGTTCAAGACAAAAAGAATGAGCCCTATCTTAAAATTGAAAGAATTTTTTTTAAATGTAAACGTCCACTTCAATTTGGGGTGATTTTCAGCCTCTCGCGTCCATAAAACATATTTTTCTCGGAAATAGCTAAACATTTCAATTACATTTTTTTTTATTTTTTACATATATTTCGAAGATTACATTCCCTTAGTTTCATGAAAATCAAAAGATTATTCTAGAAAATAAAAATAAAAAACCAAGAAAAAATTAAAAACTGAGTTTTTTGCAAATATCTCAAAAACTTTCGAGGTTATTGTAAAAAGTGTTATCTATAGAAATTATCGATTTTTAGTAGACCTACAATTTTTATACAAAATATTTTTCGATAGAACGTCACAGTAAGGCGGAAATTTAAAAAAAAAAAACTATTTTTCAACGCTTTGCGTCCCCCTATTTCTCGGGACTAATTAGTGTTTGTTCTTTTATAAAATACGTTTATGCTGTCGTTAAAGTGCCAATATTTTTATTTAATTAACATTGTTCATTTAGTTCAATTATTATTCAGATAGGTATTTGTGTAGCGCATACGTCAATTTTATTTTTCACGAGTGCGAATGTAGTAAAATATATTTAATAACTAGCGGCTCACCCTCGCTTCGTTCGGGTTCGCCTCTAGACAAACAAAAACAAATCTATCCCATGGCAATCGTACATTTTTCCGGAATAAAAAGTAGCCTATTGTTTATTCTGATGTATGAACTATATTACTGTAAAGTTTCATTAAAATCAAATCAATAGTTTTTGTGAACTAAGCTGTATAAGTTTCTATAGTTTTTTAACTATCCCACGGGAACTCTCTTATTTTTCAGGATGAAAAGTACCTAAGATGTTGCCTGGGGATATAAGGTACAACCATGCAAATTTTCATTGAAATTCGTTTAACAGATTCGGAAATTAGCCTATACAAACAGACAGAAAAACAAAAAAATTGAAAAAAATCTGGATTTGTTCTATTTCTCTTCTTACATCCCCCTAACTCAGTTTTTAGCATTTTATTTCTATGTACAGACATTCGACTTCTACAGTTTTATTATATGTATAGATAGAAGATAGATCATTTTTTTAAAAGGGTTGTTATTATTTAAAAAATCTGAAAAAATATAATATGCTTTCAAAGGTTACCTAAAACCTCGCCGTAGTTTTAAGTTTCTAGCTTTGAAGATTTTCGAGATATGCCCTTTTGAACGAAAGTCATAGTTATGCTCATTTTCTTCATATCTCAAGGTCAAAGCGGAGTACGACAGTGAAACTCCGGCAAAACCCTTTCATCAAAAGCGGTCCAGTACTTTCGAAGCTTATTCGGTACAAACAAATCAACAAACTAAAATAACTTTCCTTTTTATAATATTATAGCGGCTCACCCTCGCTTTGCTCGGGTTCACCTCTAAACAAACAAAAACAGATATATCCCACGGGAACCGTACATTTTTCCGGGATTAAAAGTAGCCTATTGGTTATTCTGATGTATGAACTAAATTACTGTAAAGTTTCATTAAAATCCAATCAGTATTTTTGTGTACTAAGCTGTATAAGTTACTGTTCTTTTTTAACTATCCCACGGGAACTCTTTGATTTTCCGGGATAAAAAGTATTCTAAATGTTGACCGGGGATATAAGGTACCACCATGCAAAATTTTATTTAAATCGGTCCAGCAGCTTAAGAGATTAGCCCGTACAAACAGACAAACAAACATACAGACAGAGAAACAAAAAAATGGAAAAAAATCTGGATTTGTTCTATTGCTCTTCTTACACCCCCCTGACTCGGTTTTTATCATTTTTTTTCTATGTACAGACATTCGACCTCTACAGTTTTATTATAGTAAGAAGAAAGATAGATATCGCTCCCTATTGTAATAACTATTATAACGTTAATGTTTTTAAAATAAAGCTTATGATAGACGTTATTAATAACATTTTCCTGTGAATTCGAAACTCTCAACTTAAAACTTCAAATGCTAACATAGACAGTCCGCCAAGCAACTGCGACCATCGCTGAAGAAATCCGCTGTTTATAGTCCAAGAGCTTATAATTCATTTTCAGGTTGTATTCTACTTGATGGTATTGAAGGGATAGTTCTGTTTAGATTTTCTACCACAAAAAGTTTTTGCATCAGAAGCCAACAAAAATTATTAGACAGTTGAGTTAGTTTAAAATAAAAAATATGTATAAGGCAGACACTTTCGATTGGGTTACATTAAACAAAAATAAAAGAAATCATCCCTTACGGCTTCCGAAATTTAATGCGAAGAATAGCAGGCGCAAGGTGGGTAAAGCGAGGGTGGGTCACTATTAAAATAATAAATCATCCAATGAAATAATTTTACGTAGCAACGGTCTAAATAATATAAAAAAGTAACAAACGAAAATACAAAAAAAAACTTTATTGTTAAATTGACATAAATATTTAAAGATAATACAGTAGGTAACAGATAACATAATTATATGCAATAATTTTTTTCACCCTAATTACGTTTTTCAAAAACATATTATACAAAAGTAAATGACTGTATCATTCTTTACAAGGATAATATGTTAATATACAACTTACATAAATAAAAAAGACCTGAAACCTGTTTCACAGGTCGCCCAATTATATTATATAAGGTAGTCACTTAAATATTTTGTACAGTCTAAAGTATAAAATAAAATTCACTCAACCGTAGTGAGGAAGAAATATGAAGAAAGAAATTTTATGTGAGTATAAACGTTTTGTCTCAATAATATACTAATAATAATTTGAAATAAATAAATTCGAATTTCGCGCTGAAATTAAATATTTCCGGAATAGGATATGTTTTATTATAAAATTAGATAAATAAAATTGGAGTGTCTGTTTGTAATATTAAAATAACCGCTTTTTACTAAATGCATATGGATGTATACACGGTACATATACCAAAACAACATTTTTTACAATTTTTGTCTGTCTGTCTGTCTGTGTGTCTGTCTGTTTATTCCGGCTAATCTTCAAAACGGCTGGACCGATTTTGACGGGACTTTCACTGGCAGATAGCTGATGTTACAAGGAGTAACTTAGGCTACTTTTATTTTAGAAAAAGACTTAGGGTTCCGCGTAAAAAAATTAAAACCCACGAAATTGTGAACAAAATCCGGCTACGGCGTACGCACCCGAGCAAAACAAGGATAAATCGCTATATAATTTAAATGAACATCTGAGGAGTAGCAAGCTACTATTTATATATACCTAAACATAGCTAACCGTGAAAACGTACCTAGGGACGAACGCGAGCGAAGCGAACGCGAGTCGCTACTAAGTATATATAATACATATAAACACTTAGAATAAAACAAAATAATTGATACTTTTTTTAATCGTTTGTACTATAATTTAAATTAAATAATATACAGATTACATAATATTTAAATTTCTTACATGATGTGTATTTTAATTTTCAGTTTGATATTATCGATAATAATGGCTATTTCAATAAAATATTCCAAAAAATATTTAATGTACAGATTTAACTCGGTTAGAATTTTATTATATGTATAGAAAAAGCATCAATAATAAATCATCAAGATTCAAGCCTGCTTTTGTCTTTTTTTCTTGGCTTAAATTACCCTTTACGTTAAGTAGGCCCTTTGTTTAATTCATCAGGGGGACAGTGACCGGCTGCTAGTCGGCCGCTACCTTCAGGCTCATGCCTTTCGGGGCCCCCGTGAGAATGGGGGCCCTGGGCCCGGGCCCTGAGTGCCCCTATGGTAAAGACGGCACTGAAGCTATAAAACATTTAATTAAATTTGACGATTGAGATTCTTTGAATTGTTTTTCTTATTTCAATTACTAAAACTGCTGGTTTAAAATATTTTAAAAAAGCTTATGTTTTATATTCTCTATAATGTTATGGTGTGCCTACCTATTTCTAAATTAACCCGTTCAAGAGGTTTCAATCAAAGTGAACATACATTGTTTTGATTAATTAACATCTAAATTAAAAGTTTAAAGGATACAAAGTTAGATATAGATAGAAATTCTGTGAAAAGCTGTTATTAGAGATTGATATTAAATCATTTGATGGATTTTGGTAGGCATAAATTGGCAAACTTATTTGCTCGTGGAATAGTTAAATGGAATTTTATTATTGAATTTCTATTGATCATAGATTCTATATGATATGACAATATGACCTCATTATTGGGGGTATAAAGGTCATTTCGAGACTTTATTACTAAGTCTATCCGTACGGCAATCCATCCACCTGACTGTTTCATTTACTCTAATAATCCTTTAGGTTTCGCCGCAGATGGGTAAAAAATTTTAATCTTTTTAATCTGTTTTTCAAACTTAGTGAGTATAAATTATAGATTATTATTAAAACAAAAATTTGAAATAATTGGTCAACAATTCACAAATATTCTTGTAGTCTTGTAGCGCAAATCCGACACGTACTAAACAAATTTTATCTTTATATAAGTATAAGAATGATGACATGAATTTTATTTCTGTTATAATTTATTTTCATAAACGTCATTAAATTGCAACATAATCTTAATTTGCTCACATGACAACCTAGCATGCCTTTGAGAATCTAACGTATGTTTAAAGACTTGTGAAGTCTGCCGACCAGTATGTAGTATGGTTTATCCTATTAGTAACCAGCAAAAGGACTTGAAGATAGTAGCATTATTATTAGTACAAAAAAAGTATTTGGTAAGAAAATAATATTGGATAATATGAAAGTAAATTGTACCGTGTATCTAAATGTTAATCTAAGTGCTGCCATCTAGTATGAAACTTACAAATAAATTTAGAACGCCATCTGTAGGTAATTATACATACTACGAAAAAACAATGAAGCTTTTTATAAGCTTTGCACTTAAACTTTGTTACATATTTTACTAGCGCCATTTTCCTTGTGCCCTAGCATTAAGCTTTTGACCAAACGAATAATTAATACAAAAAATGAAGTAAAATATATATAGTTACAGGGAGGAACAAATGAATGGGACACGAAAGAAAAGTACCTTAAATACATATTGAAGTTCTTCAATATTACTCAAAGGAAACATTCCTTTAAATAACGATAAATGCATTTAAAGTACTTTTAAAGTAGAGCACTGTTTAAAGTAAAACAAGTACTTTTATTTAATACTTGATAACTTCAATACTTAAGGTACCTACTTTTTTTCATGTCCCATCCATTTGTTCCATTGTATATAAGGTGGTGTAGGTATAAACAGACAGAGACAAACATACTTCAGTAACTTTTTTTTCTATCTGTCAACTGATTTTCTTTTTTTTCTGTTTAGTAACTATAGACGAGCTTTAATCTTATTACTAAAAGACAATTCAATACAGATAAGGGCCTATGATGAATATGAATATTTTGAATTTATACTAGTTTTGCCATTTGTTTAGATACATAAATAGTTTTAATGTGATCGTAGTAAAGTCCATATTGAGAAATATCTACATGAGGCAAGATATTGAAAAAGAAAGGAATATTTTATTGTGCTACTTAATAATAATTTAGTTTAGCGTTTTATACTTTTTACCACTTGATCCAATTTTTCTCAAATCTCATTTTGACAAAGCTTTGAATTGAAGTGACCACGGTAGATAATTTTTCTTTTCTTTCGTAGAATATATCAATTAATTTAAAATATCAACATATAAAGGACAATACCATACCTATAACTGCCTCGGTGATCTAGTGGCAGATATGTATGTCCGCAAATCCAGAGGTTTTGGGCCCGAATCCCGGGTCGAGCCAAGTTCAGTTATTAAGTTTCTCTGTCAAGAAATTCTCAGTAACAGTTCGGAGATGGAAAATTGGAACCTCGTGCCTTGAACAACACGTAAAGCCGTCAGTGCTGCGCCTTAACTGTCACTGGTATCGAGTAGTCATCTCATCGGAGTATGAGAGTGTCAGGAATTGCGCGCTCTATAATATCTTCTGCGTAGATGGCTAGTCTCAATGAGATTAGCAGCATTAACCGAAATCGGTCAGGAGAATATTATTACTATAAAGGACGAATTTTCAAGCCGGACGTCGAAAGCGAGATTTGAAAGTAAAATAGTGAAAAATGCGTAAAGAAGATAAAATTCATATTTTTGACAAAAATTAAAAGCATAATATCATAGATTCCTGCATTACAACAATGATTTCAACTTAAAATGTTCAACTGTAAAAATAAAAGCTAAAATCGACTAATTAATACTAGTAAGTAATTACGCTTAGAGTGGAATTTTCTCAAATATAAAGATGTAAAAAAGATTTGCCAAAAAAAGATAAATGAAATCGAACATGTCTGTAATAATAATATAAAGTTTCTGATAACATCATACATACAAATACATGTTGACTTAATAATTATATTCCTTACTTGAGAAATGATTGATTCCTCATACAAAAGGGGGTGATCCACTTTTCATCCCCTTAAGGGTTGATTTCCGGGATAAAAACTATCCTGTTTCCTTCCCAGAATCTCAAACTATCTTCATACCAAATTTCTAATCTAAATCGGTTCAGCTGATTTTTAATTTATCCATTACAAACAAAACTAAAAATTTTACTCTTTATAATAATAGTAAGTATGTAGATATGTATATCAACGAATTATCAAATATTTCACTTATTAAAATTGATATACGAATGTCACCTATCAAATAAAAATATGTCCTTGATCTTGGAATCGGATGTTGTTGATATTTCATTTTAATTGCCAATGAGAGCGATTATCAAAAGAAAAATACTTTCGATTGACTTCTAGTGCAAGATAATGAAGGTTATCTGTCTTCAATCGGTGTGGGTGCGAGAATATTACTTAATTGAGAATACTACTTGTCAACCAGGCATTACGTATTATAGTTTTTACTAGTTGTTTTATTTCTTAATAAGTTTGAAATAAAACAACACTAAATTTAAAATGTTATCCCACAGAAACTCATAATCGGGATAAAGCGTATCCTGTGTGTTAATTTCATTAATTTCACAGTTTATGAATTACAAACAAGCAACTATATCCTCTTTATAATATTAGTATAAATTGGAAGTGTTTTAAAATTTGGATGTCTGATTACATGAAAAGATAAAAATAACTTTGGCGCAAGTTTAGCACATGGGACGCGGCCCCTGGAGAAGTGGGTAGTATTTTAGTAGTAGTGGATAGGGGGGGGGGGGGGGTAGGGAATTCAAATATAAAAAAATAAAAAAGTATACAAAATATAAAAAAAATATTTTGAGGAAACGAAGGAGTCAAAAGTTATGGAGACTTAAAGTTATAACATTTCTATACATTTCTATACCTAAATAAGTCATTACAAAAGACAAATATACCTTTAATGAATACTAAACATCCTTTCTTGTGTAAAATCCATAGTACCTGGGCGACCGAGCTTCGCTCGGAGTTCTTGAAAGATTGTATATTTTACATTAAGTGACTAAGTGTTACTGAGAAAGTTGTATAGATGTCGCGATAAGAACAATTTTCTTTTTAATTTGGCTTAAAAATAATTTTACATTAAGTGACTAAGTGTTACTGAGACAGTTCTATAGATGTCGCGATAAGAATAATTTTCTTTTTAATTTGGCTTAAAAATAATTTTACATTAAGTGACTAAGTGTTACTGACAGAGTTGTATAGATGTCGCGATTAAATTTTGCGTAGAATAATGCATAAGAAAAACGCATGAAAACTCGAAAACACGCGTTTTCCCAGACATGTGACTAATCTAGATCAATTTTTCGCCCCCGAAAGCCCCCATATACCAAATTTCAGCAAAATCGTTAGAGCCGTTTCCGAGATCGCCGGTATAAATAAATAAATAAATATATAAATATACAAGAATTGCTCGTTTAAATATATAAGATTTCCATATCAATTAAGACTTTATTTTATAAATATTTTGATATTTTCACTAAAAACAATAATCTAAACAAAATAATTTTAAAGTCTTACAATACTGTCAATTTCTATTTTATATACCGCTTTCAGGACGTAACAGATTATAGCTTAATAATAAGTTAAGAGTTACGCATATTAAAAGTAAAATTTGTCAATATATTACTACGACTTTGAAATAGAAATATGTTATTTTCAATTCATGCATGCATTTACGAGTTTTTATTTGATTTATGTAAAATAATTGTGGACCGATTTTCATAATTATATTTTTTAACGAATAAGGTTGTTCTATATAAATTAAAATAAATTCTGCCCTTAACGTGTCAAGGGACGCGGGAGGGTGGTTCAGTTAACAATTATTTTTTTTATCCTGGAGTGGTTAAAAGTAGAATAATTACTTATAAGTGATTTTTAATTTACTCTAACATTTTTTGTAAACTATTTTTTGTGTAACGTACGTTGTACGCAATTAAAACAATAGAATAATAATAATCCCAATATAATTATTTACTTCAATTACATAAAAAAATGGCACAAAATATGTATGTGAAATCATGATTACCTTTAATATTCTACTTTTTTTACAAACAGACAACTTATAATTCTTACAGTAAGTAGAGATAAATTGTACCAGATGTTAAGCATGGTAGATTTGAATTGTTAGAAAATAATAATTACGCAATAATAGCAATACTAGTTAGCTATAAAGTTACACATTTATTAATCAAAAATTATTTTACTTTCTTAGACTTACACGTATATTAGACATTTTAAATAAAACTATTTTTTAGTTTTGATTGCTTTACAGCAATCATGGTCACGGGAGAGACTAAGGTTTAAGATATCTCAAAAGCATTATATAATTGTTACAGGTAGCCTACTCACAAATTAACCAATAGATTCAAAAAAATCAAAAAAGTCATCAAAGCACCTTACAATATTTGTTAATTCTAATTTTAAGCATTTTTATAATTTTAATTACTTTGAAATTGAATATGGAATATTATTTATTTAATTTTGACTGTTATTATTATATTTATTACATTTTTTTAGAAAGCTAATTAATTAGTAATTTTATTTAGTGTCGCCATTATTATATTTTTAAACATAAAGAAAATTCATTTTATCGAAATCGGTCGAGCAGTTTTAAAAAAATCAACAATTAATTATTTATAAAAAAATGGCTTAATCGAAAATTTTATTGAATAAAACTTTATTACAAATAACCTGCTTATTATGTCTTACACTAAAAATGCAAAAATAAAAAAGATAAAATAAAAACGAACTTCGAGGCACTAAAAAGTAAAAAATAAGTAAACGGGGGTTTTCATTTAGAATAGATATCTAATCAGATATTTTCGAAGTCGGTACCAGTCAACAATGCTTTATTTAAGAAATGAATATCTAATATTTAAATACATAGTCTTGCCCTAAATAGTGTTACAAAGAAAAAAAAACATTTTTTCTGTTGCACGTAACATTTATTACTATTACAGTGTATTAGTTTAATACATTAATATAAAACCCTTAAAATTATATAAAGGTTATTCGAAGTGGTCTCCATTGGCTGCAATACAGTCCTTTAAACGTTGAGGCCAGTTATCAATAGAAGCACGCACTCTTACCACGGGAAAAAATTTCAATGCCAATAGGATGGATTATTTTAGGGACTCCAATTTATAATGGCATTTAGAGCAAGCTAACTCTCTAAAACGGACCATAAATCCTAATCCAGCGGATTAATATCGGGACTAGATGACGGCCAGTCTTCAGCTCTGATGAAGTCCGGAATGTGGGTTTCTGACTAAGATTGCATGGATCGAGCTTTATGACCCGGCGCCGAGTCTTACTGAAAGTACCATTCTTGGTTATTAAACATGGTGTAGTTGATACACTTGTGCCGATGTTTTGATACCTTTTCCACAAAAAAATGGTTTAGTCAGTTCTTCATAGCTAACACTCCACCAAACCATCAATGAAGTCTGATAATGCCCACGTTGTACTCTGTTGACTATTTGGGAAGCTTCTTTAGAGCTTTGAGCTTAAATATGGTCAATTTGTTTGTTAAAATATTGCTCAATTGTAAAAATTTTCTCATCCGTAAACGAAATTTTTCTGTGACCTCCCTTTGCGTGCCGCTTAAGTAGTTGTTTTGATTATACCACCGTATTCTTTTTTAAATTATCAGTTAAGAAATGACCAGTGCGTCTCTTATAGGCTACAAGTCCTAAGTCATTATTTGAAATATGCGACATGGTTCTAGAAGCTGTCTTCATCTCCCGAGATAAAATCTTTTACTTTCGGATAAGATTTCTTTTTTTTTTTTCTTTCTATGGCTTAGAGTTGCGTTAACAGACGCTATACATTCTGCCAGTGTCACGTTTTGTGAGGAAGACACAAATGAGATTGAGCGGTAATTTTGAAATTTAGTCGCTTTGGATAGGATTTCTTCGAAGTCATTCGCTTACCTACTGCTTTGATCGCCTTTTTCGTACGAACATTGCGTGGACGGCCAGATCTTTTTCTGTCACAAACAGAGGAGGTTTCACTGTACCTATCAATAGCCTGGTACACAAACATTTGACTAATACCAAGCGTATGGATAGTTTTTCAAAATTGTATTTGGCTCCATACCTACTTTGTGTAATGCTATCACAGCGATTCGGTTCTCTTTATCACCCCACTAGTGACACTACATTTTAATATCACAAAATATTTTACAATTTATTGGCGCGAAAATGAGAAAACACAATAAACAATTATATAAAAATGACAGATTAGAAATTCAAATGTAATTTTGTTTATTTTTAATTGTAACAGTATTTATGGCCAGACTACGTATGACAAGGTATAAACTATAATAATTATAGTTAAACTATTATTTATAATGTATTTATACGTATCGAAATAGATTTGTTTTGCTTTGCATCGGCAGGCAATTTCCATTTTATAAACTCTATTTTCAAGAGTTTTGAGTGATGCCTCAACTGATACGAAAACACTTGAATGTAAAATGGAGAAAGAATATAGTACTACTAGCAAGATACTCGTAATTATACTAAGTCAGTTATATATAGCATATAATGATGAAATTATAAGGATTTCGTTTTTGCTAAACGTAAAAAAATATATAGTTTATAAGAATTTGGCTTTTGTTATTGAGCAACTGAGATAATAACTATTTTGTAAGAACTATTATAAATATATAAAATTATTTTGGTGTCGAAAACGGGTAAAGTGCATAAAACACCATGTTCGCTCTGAAATCAAATGAAAAATACTTTATTCAATTAGACTTATTACAAGCACTTTTGAATCGTCAATTAAAATTCGCTCTAAATTTTTAAATCTAATATACCGTATATAATAAAATTACATACACTATAAGATATCATTATATAACGTGGGCTGTTTATAGCTATTGAACATGGGCCCTGGGCACACAACTGCCCGTTGTCTTTCGGCACATAGATACTTGAGTTAAGGTGATTTATAATATTGCTTTACTTTCAGATCTCTACATATCTGAAAGTCAAGTTAACTTTGAAAAATTTTACTTTAAAGTTATAAAATATTAAGGGTTACATTTAAATAATATTCTAACTTAATATGCTATGAAAACTTATTAGTTTTACTAATGAGGAGAAGTCTAAACGTACAAGATAATTTGGAAACGATTCACTAAGCTTATCACTATTCACTTTTCTATACATAGGTATAACAAAACAGTTACTTAGCGAAATCGATGTGCACGTTTCACGCAAAAAGTACTGAACCGATTTTAACTAAATTTTGTGTAGCGATAACTTATTATTCAGGGCAACATTAAAGATACCTTTTACTGCAGGAAAATCTTTTATTCCCACGGGAAACACAATAATGGTTCTATCGAGTCGTTCTTAGAAATTTACATGTCTTACGTTGCTAAACCTCAAGATATACATCAAAACAATGAACTAGAAAATTGTAGGTCATAATATAAAGGCCTACAGAAAATTCTGCAAGAGTATAAGTCTTTCTTCTTAGTTACACTCACAATAACTATTCGTATAAAAATATAAATAAATAAAAAGTACGGAGGGATGCACCCGAGCGAAGCGAGGATAAGTCACTAGTAGAAAATAATTCACTAAATAGTAGTAATAGTAATACTACATTGTACGTGTGTCGAATAAATAGCAAAACACGCAAGCCTTCCACAGTTCCATGTACTAGCCCATAGGACCCCAAAATAACTCTAAATAGAAAGAAAATAATAATACTAAATTTCCTCCATACAATTAAAATCATTCACACATTATGCGAAGAATCAAAAGAAGGCAAATTTTAATTTTTCAACTAAACTTACTCTAAAGCAAATATCACCAGTGAACTGTTAGGCTTCGCCCACTTTGTACTATCGAGTATCGACACTCAATATCATTAATTCTAAGATCTTTTATAATATTGTCATTTAAACTTTTTAACGCGTATCAAGGTTGTCAATTATTTATAAAAATATAACAATGTAGGAATTGACCAGAACATATGTACATATCAACATTTAAACGTATTATTTACTAGCGACTCACCCTCGCTTCGCTTCGGGTTCGTCCCTAGACAAAAACAACTATTCCACGGGACCCGTTCACTTTTCCGGGATGACATATAGCCTTCCTCAGTTAACGGGCTATCAAATGCAAAAAGAATTTTTCAAATTGGATCAGTAGTTCCTGAGATTAGCGCGTTCAACCAAACCAACAAACAAACAAACTCTTCAGCTTTATAATATTAGTATAGATGAGAAAATGTTTCCACTTATTTGTCGTGAAAACGGTAAAAATCTTGTATATAATTAATAGTTATATATTATGAATTTATAATAAAAAGTATGAACCTATATATAATTTTTTAATTACCTTATCAATAAAGTATGAGGTTAAACATTTACATAATTATAGATCAACACAAAAATATGTATTTTCGATTATTTATAATAAACATATAAAACTAATTTCGAATATACTCTATATTGAATATACTATATATTAAATAAATAAATATACAAGTAAAATTATCTTTTCGGATTTTTTCGCAGATTAATTTAGATTTTTGGTTCCCGAAGTTTCGAATGCTTTACAGTAATCATAGTCACAGAAGAGTCAAATGTCAAATATTAACGTAAATCTAAGAAAATATGAATATATGTATAAGCAAAAAATTGAGTTACAGTAGATTGATATAGTTAAAAGCATGCTTGTCACCTGAGAGGCATAAATAAGGTCAAAGTATCATATGAGATAAAAAATATTGTAGCATAGTTACTATGAATCGATAAACTTGAACAAGATAAGATTCACAAATTAGTATAAAAAGTGGATTCAGTGACCGACGAGGCACAGTTACCTTCTGGGTTGCTCAAGATGAAGACTGTCCTGGCATTAGCTTGCCTAGCCTTTGCGCTAGTAGGAGCCTCTGTGGTTTCTCCTAAGTACGTCTACAAAACGCAAAATGGTAAGATTAAAGAAAATATTGTTAAAAAAATTTAAATGGTATTAATATATATATTAAAACTATATATTTTTTTAAACTATATATTTTTTATTATAAAAATATATATATTAAAACTATATACATATTTTCATTTCAGTTGACGCTGACTTCGTAGCAAAGCAGGAAAAGATCCTCAAGCTTTTTATTCATCCTGAGCAAGTGGACCCTGAGGCTGACTACTACAAAGTAGGCAAGGACTACGACATTGAAGCTCACATCAATGAATGCACTGTAAGTATTTTTTAATGCGACGACTTTGGCTAATTTTTATTCTTCTTTTTTAAATATTTTATTGAATATATCATATTTTTGCAGAACAAAAAGGCCGCCCAAGAATTCTGGGAATTATGGAAGTCTGGTTTCATGCCTAAGAACGTGCCTTTCTCAATCTTTTACGAAAGACAGAGAGAGGAAGCCGTCGCACTCTTCCACATTTTCTACTATGCTAAGGATTTCGAAGCCTTCTACAAGAGTGCTGCCTGGGCGCGTGTCTATGTGAATGAAGGACAATTCCTCTATGCTTACTACATTGCTCTTATCCACCGCACAGATACTACTGGTGTAGTCGTACCAGCGCCATATGAGATTTACCCCGAACTTTTCGTAAACTCCAATGTTTGGCACAAGATCTTCCGCATCAAGATGCAAAATGGAATCTTTACCCCTGACTTCGGAGCTGAAGATGGCATCGTTCGTGAAAATGATCGCTACGTGGTATACTCTAACTACTCAGATTACTCCTCTTATTCTGGTGATGAATATAGAATTTCCTACTTTGTCGAGGATATTGGTCTCAATGCTTACTACTATTACTTCCACTCCTACTTCCCATTCTGGATGGACGGAGACCTCTACCCGGCAATGAAAGAGCGTCGTGGAGAAGTGTACTACTACTTCTATCAACAACTGTTGGCTCGTTACTACTTGGAAAGACTTTCCAACGGATTGGGAGAAATCCCAGACTTCTCTTGGTGGCATCCGATTAAGACCGGATACAGCCCCTATGTCAACTATTACTGGTCATTTGTGCAAAGACCTTCTTACTACCAGATTCCTGTCGACAAAAAGTACGAAGAGCTTCAACTTCTTGACACTTACGAGAAAACTTTCATCCAATACCTTGAACAAGGCCACTTCAAAGCTGTAAGTATCAATTTCTTATTAAGTTTAATTGTTTACGTCAAATATATATATGGAAACTTATTTAACACTGATTTTGTTTGTCTTTCGTAGTTTAACCTAGACGTAGACCTACGAAACAGCAAATCAGTTAACTTTGTTGGAAACTTCTGGCAAGCTAACGCTGACTGGCATGGTAAGGTTGCTCGTAAAGACAACCACAACTCTTATGAAGTAACAGCTCGTCGTGTCTTAAGTGCTGCACCAGAACCAGTGGACAAGTGAGTATGCTAAAAATTAATTCCAAACATTCAAAGTAACGAACCATCAAAAGTTTATTTGGTAATTAATGAATATTTTATTTTAACATAACGTTTTCGTATGATTTGCAGATACACCTTTGTACCTTCAGCCCTGGACTTCTACCAGTCATCACTTCGTGACCCTATCTTCTACCAAATGTACAGCAAGATTTTGAAGTACTTCATTGAGTACAAGAAGTTCTTGACTCCCTACAACCAAGACGTTTTACACTACGTTGGAGTAAAGATTAACGACGTTAAACTTGGTGAGCTTAAGACTTACTTCGACTACTACGACTT
Organism: Argynnis bischoffii washingtonia; assembly: GCA_033884665.1. NCBI lineage: Eukaryota > Metazoa > Arthropoda > Insecta > Lepidoptera > Nymphalidae > Argynnis > Argynnis bischoffii. Next base: position 6,693,956 of record CM066624.1, on the reverse strand, counting down.
TGATGTAAGCAACAATGTTTTCTTCACCAAGGATGAGCTGAAATCTGGACAGTACCCATGGTATGTCGTCCGTCAACCTCGTCTTAACCACAAGCCATTTACTGTTAATGTTGACATTAAATCTGACGTTGAAGGTGATGCAGTTTTAAAAATATTCCTTGGACCCAAATATGACAGCAAGGGCTACCCCATCAGTCTAGAAGATAACTGGCAGAACTTCGTTGAATTGGACTGGTCCGTACAAAAGTTAGTTAAGGGACAAAACAAGATTGAGCGTGTCTCTAGCGAATTCTTCTTCTACAAGGAGGACTCAGTACCCGTACGTGATATCCTTAAGCAATTACCTGAGGGTAAAATACCCACTGATATGTCTATTGAATCTGGTGCAATGCCTAAGAGGTTAGTCTTACCTAAGGGTACCAAGGGAGGTTTCCCATACCAATTGTACGTTATTGTGTACCCATACGTGCCAATTGAGAAGAAATTCGAATCTATTAAGACATTCGTTTGGGACAACAAACCTTTCGGCTATCCATTCGACCGTCCAGTAAACGAGATTTACTTCAAACAACCAAACATGTTCTTCAAGGATGTGGAAGTTTATCACGAAGGAGAAGAATTTGCCTACAAGTACAATATTCCTAATCTTTCAATTCACCACAATGAAGTAGTTAAACACTGAAAGTAGAAAGAAATAACAGATAATGTAATAATATATGTATATTTTAAATTGATTTATTTATGATTAATAAAAATCGTTGTTAATAAAATCTTAGATTTTTTTTTTATCCTTTTTTGGTTAGAAAAGAAGAGCGAAATAAGCATTTACAGTAGAGTAATTCACTTTAAACTTTAAATACTACAAAACGATGTAAAAAAAGTAACATTTTTTTTAATTTCTGTAGATAAAAAAAAAAGGCTATTTAGTTAGAACTGGATGAGAAATAACAAGTTATCCATATTACAAATGCTTCTAAGATTCGAAATCATTGTTATACTTAGTTTGTATACTTTTGATTCTTATAAGGAATAATGGACTCGACTACAATTTATCAATGAACTTTTGTAATTAAAAGCTCCCGATTTTTTTTTTCAAACCTTGAGCCCTTGTGCTCTTAAATTTACAAAATTAATAACAGATTATAAGTTGCCTATTAATAACAAAACTGTAAAAAAAAGTATAGTACATTTAAATACATCAGCTCAATTTGCATGTTCTTTCCCATATTTATTCCATGATCTACAATCAAACTTCTTCTTCTTACCTAAAGAGTCTGGTTTCATTATACATAGATCGCACAAAGATAACCGTTTAAATCCTATTTATTCTAATTTTAAAATAATACGTAAACAATTTATAAAATAAATCCCGCAAATTTTTCTTAGCATTTCTACTTCCTATTCAGAAAGAGCTTTCTTACTCCAATTAGAGCATAAATTGTATTAGATATTCTCGTAATTATTAGATTATAACTTTTATGACTAAGCTTCATCTTCAAAATAAATAAATAAATAAAATAAATTAATAAATACTAAAAACTTGAATAAATACAAAAAAAAAACTGAAGAAAAAACTTTGTATCCGACCGGGATTCGGACCCGGACACCTAGCAATTTTGTGCCTTGGCCGCTTGACCACGATACTTATTTTGGAGTGAAAGAAATTATCGACCATATTCTGCGTAGAATAATGCAAAAGAAAACCGCATGAAAACTCGAAAACACGCGTTTTCCCAAACACGAGACTAATCTAGATTGATTTTTCGCCCCCGAAAGCCCCCCCACATACCAAATTTTAGCGAAATCGTTAGAGCTGTTTTCGAGACCGCTGGTATAAATAAATAAAGAAATAAATAAATAAAGAAAGAAATAAATAAATAAAGATATAAATATACAAGAATTGCTCGTTTAAATATATAAGATTCTCTCGCCGGCTTAATTCAATATACTTGTCAAATCACAACGATTCTAAAGAAGTTTCACTTCAAAAACTTATGCTATTGCAGAATTTTCTGTAGGCCTTTATTTTATGACCTACAATTTTCTGTTTTGTTTAGATGTATCTCTTAAGGTTTAGCCGGCGTTAGGCTGTAAATTGCTTCAATAGAACCATTATTGTGTGGTGGACCGTGGAAATGAAAGATTTTCCTGTAGTAAAAGGTATCCTTAATGTTGACCCGAGTAATAAGTTACCATTTCACAAAATTTAGTTAAAATCGGTTTATTACTTTTTGCGTGAATGGCGCTCATCGATTTCGCTAAGTTACTGTTTTATTTTAAATCCCATTTATATTTTTTAAGATCACTGTAGCACAAGAAAATCCATTTTATCCAAATTAATTGTCTTTAGTGGGAAAGAAACTACGAATACTTTCATATATACTACTACAATAAAGAGGTAAACTTTGTATGTAGGGGGTAATCTCTGGAACTCATGAATCGATTCTAAAAATTCTTAACATTAAAAAAAATATTCTTTATTTACTACTAATAGAAAGCTACATAATTCCTGACGGATAAAGGCTATATTCTATTTTGATAAAAACAAAAACAATTTTAAATCATAATATTTCCAAGTCAAGTTATAGTAAAATGCGCTAAATCACCGCTTTACCGGCCTACGCTAGCTAAATCGTTGCTTGTACATGAAAATAATGCTTGTAATTAAGGACGAACCCAAGTGAGGCGAGGGCGAGTCGCTTGTATACTATTTTTTTTAATTTAACGTGTACAATAACGTTGAGTAGTAACGTGAATCTCTCGTGGATGAATATGATCTTATACTTCATTATATAAATGCAAATCGAAATTACGGTAAGTACTTTTAGGATGGAAGTTAAGTTATATTAAACTAGCGGTTTATCCCCGCTTCGCCCTGTTGCGTCCCGGTGCCTAACAATAGATGATAAAGTAATTCAATGTCCATTTTTTTTTTTGCAATCTAAGTTTTTATGATTTCTGACAGTAAACAAATTTTTATCGGAATAAAAAATAGCGTACCTATAGCCTTTCTCGAAAATATTTAGATTCATATTAGTAAAATAATTTTCAGAATCGAATCAGTATTTTTAAAGATTATCCCCAACTTATTTATTTTTGGCAATTTTTGTCATTTCTAGTACTCATCATACCTTAAATAGTCCCATAAAGCGTTTTGATCCCTACACGAAATAGGATCGATTGACATAAAAATTTTTTTTTGGTATTTCTGCATTTTTTTCGCTAACTGTACATTTTTTCCAAAATCTGTGCATGCAGTTCAGAATATTTCAAAAGTTATGGATGGTTTCCTAGAAACGTTTTCATGTAACTATAACAGTTAAGGTACCTGCCCGTACTGTCCCGTCTCAAAAATCCACTCCGTATATCTATCTATACATAGTATAAAGCAAAGTCAAAATCATTGATTTTAATACGGTTTTCACTATCATCTAGAGATTTTCTTCTGGAAGAAGAGAAAAGCCGAAAACTTCAAAGGTTTGTTATGATGTCATATATGTAATACATATTTTAGGGCGCTTATATTGCTAACGAGATATATCAAAATAATGTACTACAGAATTGTAAATTTTAAAAAGGTCTACAGAAAAGTCGCCGATGCAATGGGACTTATATCCTAAGGATAACCCATAGTAACCATTTTTATTTTCTAAATATTACTAAAAAATAATGGATTTTTAAGAACTTTTTTTCAACAATACAGTATTAATCATGATACATATGATTAAATATTATACGGGGCCAAATGGCTTCAAATATTTTGTAAAAAAATATTATTTTAATATCATTTTTATTACTTTTCTATAATTTAATAAATTGTGAATTTTCGAAGTCAATTTTTTCTCCACTGTCCATTGCCAATATAGTCCTGATAGAATAGCGCTATAACACAGACCGCCCGTTTATGCTATTTTTGCGACAGAATGACAATATATGTAGGTATTTTGTCATGTATAAGTAACATAATAATACAATTAAATATTTAGTTTATCAGCCTTTTAAAATTTACGGCTCTTCATATCACGAATGATAAAATTTCTCCAGTGGGCATTTATCATGAGTGCCTGCAATTACTTAATGCTAAACAATTGGTCTGATGCTGTTATTTGTTTTATACACGTAGGTGTGCTTCAAAAAAATTGCATAATATTTTATTTAGTACTAGCGGCTCACCCTCGCTTCGCTCGGATTCGCTTCTAGACAAACAAAAACAAATCTATTCCACGGGAGCTGTACATTTTTCCGGAATAAAAAATAGCCTATTGTTTATTCTGATGTATGAACTATATTACTGTAGTTTCATTAAAGTCCAATTAGTAGTTTTTGTGAACTAAACTGTATAAGTTACTACAATTTTTTAACTATCCCACGGGAACTCTTTAATTTTTCAGGATGAAAAGTATCTAAGATATTGTTCGGGGATAAAAGGTACCAAAATACAAAATTTCATTTAAATTGGTCTAGCAGATTCGGAGATTAGCCCGTACAAACAGACAAACAGACAGAGAAACATAAAAATTGAAAAAAAATATGGATTTGTTCTATTTCTCTTCTTACATCCTCCTGACTCGGTTTTCAGCATTTTATTTCTATGTACAGACATTCGACCTTTATAATTTGGTTATGCCTTTTTGAATGAAAGTCATAGTTACGCTCATTTTCTTCATATCTCAAGGTTAAAGCGGAATACGATAGTGAAACTCGTATGAATCGCTTTTCTACATCACACATAAGTTTCGATATAGGTTGCCATTAGGCAGCCGGTTCGCTGTACTTATCCGGCTAAACCCTTTCAACTACATCGGTCCAGAAGTTTCGGAGCTTATTCCGGTATAAACAAATAAACAAACAAAAAAGTCTTTCCGTTATATAATATTATAGCGGCTCATTCTCGCTACGCTCGGGTTCGCACTTTAACCGCCCTACGCTCTTTGACCTCGCTACACACTGACTGCTCCACGCACTTGACCTCCCCCCCCCCCTTTACGCACATTAACTGCCCTACCCTCGTAGCCCACCCATAGCACTAAACCCGCCCAACGCGCAATACCCACCTTACGCTCATTACCTGCCCTATGCCCTTTACCCACTCTACGCACTTTTATTGCCTTACGCACTTTTCCCGCCTTATGCACTTTACCCGCCCTACGCACGTTATCCGCAATACAGACATTACTTGCCCTACGCATATTACCCGCCCTACGCACATTAGCCGCATTACGCACATACCCAGGAGTATATGTAATCTCACCGGCTCACCCTCGTTTCGCTCGGGTTTGCCTCTAAACAAAAACAAATCTATCCCACGGGAACCGTTAATTTTTCCGGAATAAAAAGTCGCTTATTTGTTATTCTGCTGTATATGTTGGGACATTAACACACAGCACCATCTAGTTCCATGGTAAGCTACAAAGGCTTGTGTTATGGATACTAGATAGTTGATACACTACATATATAACTTACATACATACATACATACATATTATAAATATAAACACCCATGACTGGAGTACAAACATTTGCGCTCACACAAATGAATGCCCCCAGCGGGACTCGAACCCGCGACCGCTGGCACAGCAAGTAGGGTCACTTCACACTGAGCCAAACGTGTCGTCATGTATGAACTATAATATTGTATAGGTTGCCATTAGGGGGCCAGTTCGCTATACTTATCCAGCTAAACCCTTTCATTTAAATCGGTCCAGTAGTTTCGGAGCTTATTTGGTACAAACAAAAAACTTTTTCCGTTTTATAATATTATAGCGGCTCACGCTCGCTTCGCTCGGGTTCGCCTCTAGACAAACAAAAACAAATCTATCCCACGGGAACCGTACATTTTTTCGGGAAAAAAGTAGCCTATTTGTTATTCTAATGTATAAACTATATTATTGTAAAGTTTCATTCAAATCCAATCAGTAGTTTTTGTGTACTAAGCTGAATAAATTACTGTAGTTTTTTAACTATCCCACGGGAACTCTTTAATTTTTCGGGATGAAAAGTATCTAAAATGCTACCACCAATGTACCACCATACGAAATTTCATTTAAATTGGTTCAACAGTTACGGAGATTAGCCCGTACAAACAGGCAAACAGACAGAGTATCAAAAAATTTTAAAAAAATCTAATGCCCTTCTTACACCCCCCTGACTCGGTTTTTATCATTTTTTTTCTATGTACAGACATTCAAACTCTACATTTTTGTTATAGTATAAATAGATAGATAGATTATTTTTTAAAAAGGATTGTTATTATTTAAAAAAGTCTAAAAAAATATAATATGCTTTCAAACGTTACCTAAAACCTCGCCTTAGTTTTAAGTTTCTAGCTTTGAAGGTTTTCGAGATATACCCTTTTGAACGAAAGTCATAGTTACGCTTATTTTCTTTATATCTCAAGGTCAAAGCGGAGTACGATAGTGAACTCGTACGAATCGCTTTTCTACATCAAGCACTTATTAACACATAAGTTTCGATATAGGTTGCCATAAGGGGGCCGGTTCGCTATACTTATACTTAACCGTACATTTTTCCGGGATAAAAAGTAGCCTAATTGTTATTCTACTGTATGAACTGTATTATTGTAAAGTTTCATTAAAATCCAATCAGTAGTTTTTCTGTACTAAGCTGTATAAGTAACTACAGTTTTTTAACTATCCCACGGGAACTCTTTGATTTTCCGGAATGATAAGTATGCTATATGTCGACCGGGGATATAAGGTACCGCCATGCAAAATTTCATTTAAATTGGTCTAGCAGCTTCGGAGATTACCCCGTAAAAACAGACAAACAAACAAACAAACAAACAAACAGATAGAGAAACAAAAAAATTGAAAAAAAAACTTTTTACACCCCCCTGACTCGGTTCTTAGCATTTTTTTCTATGTACAGACAATCAACATCTACAGTTTTATTATTGTACAGAAGAAGAAAACATTTGACCTTATATTTAATATGCTTTATTAATAAACATGCTGTGTTTTAATAACTAGCGCTTTACCGCGGCTCCACATGTGTAATTCAGTTATGTATTACTATCTTTAAAAAGTATAGCTTATATTAAGCTTCGATAAGCTATATTAAGGCAGTGGTAGCCCAGTGGTAACGCGCTCGCTTGGGAAACCGAGTGAAGCGGGTTCAAATCCCGGGTCTCACGCCTCTGATATTTTCATTTGCGAATCATTTCTAACATGATTAACACTTGACTTACGGTGAAAAAAAAACACCCTGAGGAAACCTGCATGTCTGAGAAACCTAGCAGGTTTTCGAAAGACATGTGAAGTCCGCCAATCCGCACTTAGCCAGCGTGGTGGACTATGGCCTGATTCCCCTCGTATTGAAGGGAGGCCCATGCCCAGTAGTGGGACGTTAAAAAGGGCTGAATACAAGCTATATTACTGTAAAATTTCATCAAAATCCGATCAGCAGCTTTTGCGTGATTAGCAAACATCCATCCATCCATCCTTACAAACTTTCGCGTGTATATTAGTAGGATTAGGACAGGTTGTGGAATTGGATACTATTCAAAAGGCATTTATAAGTTTTTATAAATATTATTATAATTGATCATTTATTTCAAAGTTAGTTGTATTGTTGTGATCGTCGTAATGACAACATCACAGTGAGATGCTGTTCTCATGTAGCAGCGTTTATTTATGAACTATTATATAGGTGGTATGTATCCAGAATACTACTAATAAATATATTTGAGACTCGAAATATTTACACCTGTAATTAATAACATCGATGATGATTAAAATTGTTTAATATTAATTTTTATAAAAAACTAGCAAAACTTTGAAAAGATAGATTTCATACAAATTTTCATCCCTTGTTTTATCTCCTTATGGGATGAATTTATTTAATTGTATTGAAGATCATTAATACCAAGTTTCAAGGAATTCTGATCATAAATATTTTTTGGGTTGTGTTATAACATGTACTCCCGTGGGAATGAGATAATCTCCCGCGGTTAAAAGTATATATATATGTGTACATATTTGATTAATATAAAACTACTAGACACTAGTTTCATCATCATACCAAATTTCATCAAAATCCCTCTAGTGGTTTTTGTGTGATGCGGTAACAGACAGACAGACAAAAATTCTAAAACCTATACATTCGGCCTCTGCATCGATAATAATGTCTGTTTCAATAAGATTTTCCAAAAAATATTTAAAGTACAGATTCGGCTTAGTTAGAATTTTATTATATGTATAGATAGAAAAGACACATTTATCCCAAAAAAGAAATTTTACGTACGTTACTATAAAATATTACATAATAGTTATAATGATTGTATATACATATATAACAACTTATTGAATATTATATTATACACTTTTTAAAAACAAATAATTATTTTAATATCAATCCACAAGAAATACTTCTTTTCTCTCGAATATCTCGAATAAAGTAAACAATATAAAATTACATAACAATCATGCATTACTTCCTACGCAGAAAATTATTTAAAAGCTTTCATATTTCATTTCTTGAAAGCATTTTCTTATGTGCTTACAATACATAATTTCATTTCTGTGGTACTAGCATCGATAAAAAACTATATGTCTACATATATAGGGCTACACTGTGGGGAAGTTACAAGACATTTATTTGTTTACTAATAAACTTTTGCATTTTTACCCACGACGGAACGGAGACGGTATATAATGCGTTTGGGGTGAGAATACGTTTGTTTGTTTGTTTATGCAAATCCATGTTACCATTTTTCTCCAAAACTACTAGTCCGACTTTGATGCAGTTTTTAGTTATGGGTTCGGGTTTGATTGGTGCATGTTCTTAGATAGGTGTTACGGTGACAACTCACCAGGGGGCGCTGCAGTAAATATTTGTTTGTTCAAAACCAAAACTACTAGTCCGATCTTGAGGCGGTTTTCAGTAATAGGTTAGTAGTTGATTAGTGAGGGTTCTTAAATATGTGTGACTATAGTAGCTCACTAGGGGGCGCTGCATTAATATATATTATTTTATAATAGCTACTACATAATAAGGAAACTCGATAGGTAAGTACTTCTGTAAGAAGTAGTGATGTAGAAACTAAAAATTCTTTAGAAAGTTTTTTAAAACATACGTCGTACATGATTTAAGCGCATAATATCTATGCTCTCTCAAAAGTTTAAAATAGAAAGCAAAATTGAAAAATGTTGAAAAACACCCACGACGGTTAAAAAGTAATTGAAAAAGGATAAAATAATTTAAAAACCTCCGACTTAAAAAAATATGTAACGCGAGATAATAAACGTAAAAAAATAATAATAAATAGAGTTGATCTCTTGCGGATTCGGTCATATATGTAAACAATAGTGTATCAATTTTCATAGCATTTCCCTACGTACCTACCTATTTGGTTCTCGATCATTGTAGATGTGGCAATAACATATTCAAATACCTATAAATTAAATAATAAACCCAAGAATATCCGTCGGGGGCTGCCATTTCTATTTTAAATTTCATCGTAAATAAAAATAAGTATCATCATCAAATTCTAAAGGTCCCCACTGTAGGGGCACTGCCTACCCATTAAGGGTGTAAGTATACTCTATTGTTTACATATATGATCGACTCCGCGAGAGATCAATTTTACTTATTAATTTTTTTTACGCTTATTATCTCGTGTTACGTTTATTTTTTAATTCGAGGGTTTTTAAATTATTTTATCCTTTTTAATTACTTTTTGTTAAGCAATTGCAACTATAAGATTTATTTTATCATCACGTCACATTTTTCTCATACATATACTATAAGATTAGTAAGGATATAGAATAATAAATAATTCTTTCTTAAATTAATATTTTAAAAAAAACTATCTTTTTGGACTTTTTCACGGATTAATTTTTAGTTTTGTTTCCCGACGTTTCTCCCGTCGCGTCTCTACCGTGACCATGATTGCTGTAAAGCGTTTGAAACGTCGAGAACCAAAAATCTACATAAATTCGCGAAAAATCCGGAAAGATAGTTTTATTTAAAATAATAAATACTTGCTATTTCAACAAAAAGGACAGTGCTAGCTCAGTGGTAATGCTTTGGTTTGGGATATAGAGTAAAACGGGTTCAAATCGTGGGACTCGCACCTCTGATATTTTCATGTGCGTTTCATCTTTAATTCCAACATGTTTACCATTTGTCTTACGCTGAAGGAAAATAGCGTGAGGAATCTTGCATGTCTGAAAGAACTTAATATGTTTTGGAAACACTTATTGTGAAGTTCGCCAAAAATCACGTGCTGTGATTATTACTCGTATTATAGAAAAACATTTAATAAAATATATCGCAAATTTGAGTATAAATCAATATAAATAGCTATCTTGTTATTTATTATGAAATTGTTTCATAAAGTACTGTTATTATTTATATTTTGTTAGTTTTGATTTACAAAAAAAAACAGCCGTTTTGGCGTGATTGAGTAATAAATAACCATCCAAACATCTAAACTTTTACATTTATAATATTAGTGAGATTAATGTATGTCTAGTTGAATAAAATGTATATCCTTCCTACAAATGTGACAGTCAACTGTAGAATTATTTATTGATAAAGGTCATAATGAAGGTATCATTGTACTTTTTAAGATTATTCCCTGTTTATAATATAATAGGCAAAAAAACACGTCTTGTATTATTTGTCCCCTAAAATGCATGAGGTCAGGAAAAGGCAAGCAAGATAAAGATAAAACGCATTATTGTTACTATGGAATCGATAAACTTTAACAAGATAAGAATTATCAAATTAGTATAAAAAGTGAAATTATTGATCAAGTAAGCACAGTTACCTTCTGGGCTGCTCAAGATGAAGACTGTCCTGGCAGTAGCTTGCCTAGCCTTTGCGCTAGTAGCATCTTCCGTTGTTCCTCCGAAATTAGACTACAAAGTAAAGAATGGTAAGATTTAACTGATTTATTTTCAAAATTACTTATAATAATTTATAAATAAACATATTTTTAATTCTTATTATAAATTATTACATGAAAACACTGTATTTCGTAAATTATATGAAGATTTACAATCTTATTGTCCTCCTTATTGTACTCCTGTTATAATAAAGTAATAATCTTGCATTTTAGTTGACGCTGACTTTGTAGCAAAGCAGGAAAAGATCCTCAAGCTTTTTATTCATCCTGAGCAAGTGGACCCTGAGGCTGACTACTACAAAATAGGCAAGGACTACGACTTTGAAGCTCACATCGATGATTGGACTGTACGTATATGTGCCATTTAATGTAACGTCTTTGGTTAATGTTTATTTTTCATTTTTAAATATTCTGTTAAATATATCATATTTTTGCAGAACAAACAGGCTGTCCAAGAGTTTTGGGTATTATGGAAGTCTGGTTTTATGCCGAAGAACGTGCCTTTCTCAATCTTTTACGAAAGACAGAGAGAGGAAGCTGTCGCACTCTTCCATATTTTCTACTATGCCAAGGACTTTGAAACCTTCTACAAGAGTGCTGCCTGGGCGCGTGTCCACGTGAACGAAGGACAATTCCTCTATGCCTACTACATTGCTCTTATCCACCGCACGGATACTAAGGGTGTAGTCGTACCAGCGCCATATGAGATTTACCCCGAACTTTTCGTAAACTCCAATGTTTGGAACAAGATCTTCCGCATCAAGATGCAAAATGGAATCTTTACTCCTGATTTTGGAGTAGAAAATGGCATCGCTCATGAAACTGACCGTTATGTAGTATACTCCAACTACTCAGATTATTCCACTTATCACGATGATGAATACAGAATTTCCTACTTTGTCGAGGATATTGGTCTCAATGCTTACTACTATTACTTCCACTCCTACTTCCCATTCTGGATGGATGGAGACCTCTACCCGGCAATGAAAGAGCGTCGTGGAGAAGTGTACTACTACTTCTATCAACAACTGTTGGCTCGTTACTACTTGGAAAGACTTTCCAACGGATTGGGAGAAATCCCAGACTTCTCTTGGTGGCATCCGATTAAGACCGGATACAGCCCCTATGTCAACTATTACTGGTCATTTGTGCAAAGGCCTTCTTACTATCAAATTCCTGACGACAAAAAATACGAAGAGCTTCAACTTCTTGACGCTTACGAGAAAACTTTCATCCAGTACCTTGAACAAGGGCACTTTAAAGCCGTGAGTTTTCTTTTTCATAATATTTATGTGAATAAAATATCATATCATATGATAACTAATTTTTATTGCAATTTATTCTTTGTAGTTCCATCAAGATATTGATCTACGCAACAGCAAGTCAATCAACTTTATTGGAAACTTCTGGCAAGCTAACGCTGACTGGCACGGCAAAGTTGCCCGCAAGGATAACCACAATTCGTATGAAGTTACAGCTCGTCGTCTCTTAGGTGCTGCTCCTGAACCTGTGGACAAGTACGTAAACTTATTTTTTATACACACAAAAAACTGATGCACAAAAATTAAAAAGAATATAATAACAAATTTAATATCCTGTTCTTTATTACTAGATTTATTAAAAAAATAACTTTTATTTGCAGATACACGTTTGTACCCACAGCCCTGGACTTCTATCAGTCATCACTCCGTGACCCCATCTTCTATCAAATGTACAGCAAGATTCTGAAGTACTTCATTGAGTACAAGAAGTTCTGGACTCCCTACAGCCAGGATGTTTTACACTACGTTGGAGTTAAGATTAACGACGTCAAAGTTGACAAGCTTGTTACTTACTTTGACTACTACGACTTTGATGTAAGTAACAATGTTTTCTTCACCAAGGATGAGCTAAAATCTGGACAGTACCCATGGTATGTCGTCCGTCAACCTCGTCTTAACCACAAGCCATTTACTGTTAATGTTGACGTAAAATCTGACGTTGAAGGTGATGCAGTTTTAAAAATATTCCTTGGACCCAAATATGACAGCAAGGGCTACCCCATCAGTCTAGAAGATAACTGGCAGAACTTCGTTGAATTGGACTGGTCCGTACAAAAGTTAGTTAAGGGACAAAACAAGATTGAGCGTGTCTCTAGCGAATTCTTCTTCTACAAGGAGGACTCAGTACCCCTACGTGATATTCTTAAGCAATTACCTGAGGGTAAAATACCCACTGATATGTCTATTGAATCTGGTGCTATGCCTAAGAGATTAGTCTTACCTAAGGGTACCAAGGGAGGTTTCCCATACCAATTGTACGCTATTGTGTACCCATACGTCCCAATTGAGAAGAAATTCGAATCTATTAAGACATTCGTTTGGGACAACAAACCCTTCGGCTATCCATTCGACCGACCAGTAAACGAGATTTACTTCAAACAACCAAACATGTTCTTCAAGGATGTGGAAGTTTATCATGAAGGAGAGGAATTCGCCTACAAGTACACACGTCCCAACTATTTAGTACACTATAATGACGTAGTTAAACACTAAAAGGAGAGAGAAAAAAATTATTACTATTTATATATAATATATGATGTGTATATGTATAATATATATATATGTATTTTAATTGCACCGTATTTATGGATAAATAAAAGTCGGTATACATAAATCGCTTTTTATTAATTTTTAATCTTAATCATGTACTGTATACATTTTAGTTAATATTATTTATAACATACTCATAAAGTTACTTTATGTAAAATCAATTTAAATGCAGAGAAAAGTATCCATTCCGTTCATTTGAGCTGTCTTTGTGAAATATAGTAATATCATAAAATTTATAGTTATTAAAGTTCGTGCTATTATTTACAAAAGCTTGTCGATGAAATGGGAAACCGAAAGGTTCTGATGAATAAACTGATAAACTGGGATCATCTGTATCATCAATAGGGGTTATCAAAATAAATAAAGTTAAATTAAGACCTTGTTCTAATCCCTTGGGTATAATCATGTTTTCCGGGTATTTAAACATGTCATATTTGTTTTTATGCAGTGATTGATGTTCTAAATTATAGTGATCATCAAATGAGTACCTTGTGGACAGCTCAGGTGCCCACTTTATAACGTTGAGCTCTTCTTCTAGCTTTTGAGTAAAAGAGTCAAGTTCAAAAAATTTAGAAAATTCATTCCAACAATTAGTTACTTCACAGTGTGGACCTAAAAATAGTTTAACAACTACTGTTTTATTTACCTGAGATTGGACTGTAAAAGACAAAGTAAATGGTAAATGTTTAAGTCGTTTTTGTCTTACACTAAAAGATAAAGGAGTCATTTTGTGATCATTGTTATCTTTTCGAAAAAGTTTATCTATGTTGAATTCATACAATTCAAAATATGTTGTGATTTTTGTAAAGCTGTTATCAATTATATAAAATTGTTCAGTTTGATATTTAGAAAAATCAAAAGGTTGTAAAGAACTGGAATAGTCTGTAAAATACTTTAGCAGATTTTGAATCATGTACCAATACAATGGGTCACGAAGTGTCGTTTGAGGATGATGTAATACTGATGGAGCAGGATTGTATCTGAAAGTAATTTATTTTTAGAAATTTATTATATACTAATTCATAAATTAGGGTGTATAGGCATTTTCTTATATTTACTTTAATCAGTTCGGTATTAATTATTTACCTGTTTATCGGGTAGCCACTACCGCCATAACCATATAGAGATCTTATAATTTTAGCTGTTTGATTACTTTCATAATTAGCTCTTATAAGCTTTGCTATTAAATCAACGTAGTTTTCTTCAGTCAATGCAATTTTAGTCCCATTATCCTGAAAATTCATAGTAAATTTATAATTATTTATCGTATTTTAAGCAATGCGTACTATTTATTTTTGCATGTAACTTACCATAAATATGACACCTCTGGTTATGCATTCTTTGATAGCAATATCTATAGATTTTATTCGAGCATATTCTTCATTCCACTCTCCACGTATAGACGACCTTGAAGAGAATGGAAGTCCATTGTCATAAGTCAAGTAAGGGATGAAATCGTCATAGCAATTCGTGGCAGCGGATTTATTCAAATGTTTCAAATGTTCCTTTTCCAAGTTGTATCTGGCCATAAGTTGTTGATGAATAAAATAATATTGCTCAGCATATTTTGGGTCTATTCCAGTTAATTCGTCTTTATTCATCCAAAATGGATATAACAAATGCATGCCGTAATAATAACTATTGACACCAATATCTTCTCGGAAGTAGTCTAAATGATCTTTACACTCATCATTCCATAGGTGCCAACCAGAATAATTAGCGTTAATAGTAATTTTATCATCTGTTCTATAAAACTGCTGTATTTGTGCTTCTTGTGCATCAAATTTCCCATTATTTATTTTTAATTTTAGCGCTTTTGTGATGGCCTCAGTATTAACAAAATAATTCGGTTTTGACATAAAAGGAGGTACTTGATCTTGGGATAAATTATCTCTAAATAAAGATACTAATCTGAAAGCATAATCAACTACATCTGAGTTAATATTATGATAAGCCCACTCTTTTATAGCATTCACCTTATCATCATCAGAATACTGTAATAATCGAAATAATGCTATAGTTGCCTCCCTCATATTGTCATCATATATACTGAACGTTAGACCTTTCATAATATGGCCATCTTCTAAATGTTGATGTAATATTTGGTAGTATTCATTATCCTAAAACGTTGAATTTTTAGAATAAATTGATAAAATAATTTGAGTGATAAAGTTTTGAGCATCATAACTTTGTGAATACGATTACTTACCTTACTAACAAAATCAGCTAAGTGTTGTTTTGAGACTTTTTGAAATTTTTGCGGGGAATACCCAGATGGTACAATATACTTCATGTATGATACATCATCATTTCGCATAAGTTCTATAAGAGATAGAAGAAGAGAGATATTAAAAATTTGAAAAATCTTAAACATTTTTGCATTTAATTTAATTCAGCAATAAAAGTTCTTAAAAAAGGTAATTCGATAATGCAACTATAACGTAATTTTATAACAATAAAAAAATCTTGAAACGTTAGTCAATAGGTATATATAAGATTAACATTAAATTTAAGTTTATTTATCCGTACCTCCTTCATTGATGAGACTGTGAAACTCGTCCGTGGGTGCAGAAAGCACCATTCCAAACAATAGTAAACATAACAACATTCCGTTTATATTTTTGTAAAACATATCACATGCATCCACTGTCACAGACTAAATTATGCAAATAGAGTAAACAACTTATATGTACCTTGCTGTCACTATTTCTGTTCTCTCAATTGAAATCTTGGGGACGCTTAAATGGCATAATTTTCTAAGTACATTCACGGACAGATATTTATTTTACTATTTTTTTACTTTGTTAAATATTTTCTAACAAAGGTTATTTAATTTTCTTATAAACCTCATTCCCATTCACTACCCTTATAGGAATAAGAATAACCTTATATAAAATACAAAGACCGTACGAATAATAAAAATAAGTAGGTATTCTCATGATGATGTTGGTGTAACCTTATTTTATATAATCCATTGAAAACAATTGCCTTTCTATTACATTGAATATAGTAGAGTGATATATGGGATATTTTACGATATTTAATTTTGCTAACACCTGTACAAAGCTGTGTATTCTTCAGGAAGCAAAACCCAATTGGACAATTTTCCAATTGTAACCATGGCACATGTCTAATTTCGGTCGGGAGGTAATTTGTTCCTAACAAGTGCCATTATCTCTCGGAATCCTTTATCTAATATTATTACTAGGTCCTTATATAACTATTTTTTACTATATTTTTGTGTTATATAATTTTAGCTCTAGCAGTAGATATTGTTTAAGATTATCAAATAATTAGTAAAAATAAGATTTTTGGTATCAGAACATTAAAAGGATTAAAAATAATTTGAGACTTAATTTTTCAATAGATCAAAGCTTAGTTCGACTTAAATTCAAATTTCCAAAAGCTTATGAAAAAAAAAAACCTTTGTCATACATCAACGAATGTTCAATGGGCATCGGTCCAGGTAAACTTTGCAGACACGTCATAGATTTTTTCCTCTGGCTAATTAATTTTATTGAGCACGCCAGTTCAGTAATAAATTTTAATACAACATGTAAAACAATGTCTGATATTATTTTTCAATACACTATCATTAATCTTTTCAAAGTGAACATTGTATATTGTTTACATATAAAAATTGGGCTTGTGTTAAAAGGAAACAGCTTGTTTATGCGTTATAAATATTAGCATGTAATTGTAAGTACGTATGGATTTCGTTACATTAAATTATTATGAAAATAATAAACTGGAACGAACACTTTATTTAAATACCTATCTATAAGATAGATCGGACATGTGCATAGTTAGATTTTCCAACATGCATGCTATGCTAATACCGCATCGGTTTGTACTAATGAAGTCTTATCTTTCATAGTATACAATATAAAAAACTAAATATTATAATTATATTATTATAGCAAGTGTTGTTGATTTAATCACCAGTCATCATCTCCATGAATTCTGAAACAAGACAAAAGTTGTATATATATAAATAATTGTAAATTAATTAATTGTATTGTATTTTGGGTAAATCAATTTCACATTATCTAATTCACTTAAAATTTTAAAATAAAGTAAAGAATTCTATTAATAAGTTAAAAGATTCAATTATTTAATCACTTATTAATACTAACCATCGAAGTCAACGGTACCGGAGCCGTCAGTGTCAATTTCAGCGATGATACCGTCTAAGTCAGCGTTGCTAAGTTTGTCATCTAACGCCGCGAGGATTTCCTTAAGGGTGGATGTTGTAATGTAACCGTTGCCTTCACGATCATACAATCTGGAATTAATTAAAACCATTATTAAATAAATAAGAACAACAAAAATCTGTAAACATTTTTTATAGATATAAATATAATTTATTAAAGTAGGGTATACGAAATCTTATGGTAAATTAATTGGCCAATAATAATTTCTTTTAAGTTTATTAAACTAATACTTTCTTAGATTTACGCGAATATTTGAATATTTGACATATTTCCGATTTTTTATCGGATTCATTTTGATTTTTGGTTTTCGACGTTTCGAATGCTTTGTAGCAAACATGGTCACGGTAGAGACCATTAAACTAATTGTTAAGAACATTACCTGAAAGCTTCCTTCAGTTCCTGTTGCATAGCTTCAGCATCCTCTTCTTCTAAGAAGTGAGAGGCGATGTTACAAAAACCATCAAAGTTGATTTTGCCAGTTCCTGTTACCGAATTAAACAATTCAATTCAATTACAGATAATATATATATTTAATTATGATTTAAGAGCTGTCATGTCGGACATGTCATTTACAGCAAAGAATTCCATCACATTAATATTAATAATAGTTGCAATATGTACTAAATTTACGGGATGAATATGTGTGCGTCTAAACATTCACACACACTTAAATAGAAGAGACATGTTCCAAAGGTATTGGAATCTTGAAGAGACACTCGTACTAAAATAGACTCATTATAGCGACCGTGTGTAAAAATATTCCTGTATCTTTGAAGATGTGTCGCGTGACGATAGCCTGTTTCAGATTTAATGATTTATGCCTCTTGTTATTTTTATGAGGTAAATAAACTAGCAACTCATCATATTTATGAGATATTTTTTAAGTGGCAGGTAATTTTATTGCTGTTACATTAACTGACGCTCTCTTCTCGATAAAATTATTCCGTATCGTTTGTTTTACATTATATTATAATGTAAAATAGAATATATAAAAATAATTAAAATATTTCTTTTGTAATAGAAATTAAAATAATGTTTTTGACATTATTAATTACCTTCCGGGTCATTTTCTTCGATGAGAGCGTTTAGTTCAGAGTCATCAAAAAGTTGACCCATTGTGTTCAGGATGGTTGAAATTTTAAGGACATCGATGTATCCCGACTTGGTGGTGTCAAACATTTGGAAGGCCTTGCGGAGCATGGCCATCTTTTGGTCATCATCAGTGTCCTATAAAATAGGAGTAGAGTTTATTGTTAAAAGTTTTTTTTGAAAAATACATGTCTGGTATCATCGAATTTTTAAAGTTTAAAAGTTGTAAAACAAGTAGATGGAATGGTTTAGCGAAAATTTATAGTTAACAATTAAAATTTCTGAAACTAGGCCATGATCAAGCTTTATTATTTTAAATAAAACACTGAATTTAAATCAAAAACACTTGTTCACATTTCACTTTAAATCACAAAATATAAATCCTCACCATATTGTTTTAGAAGTGTTAGGAGTTGTAACAAGAACCGAATTCGAGTGCGAGTGTTGTTACACTGGATTTTACATTCATGTGGCACCCTTATTTATAGACCATTCCTCCGACGAAGGAATACAAAAATAAGTAAAAATCAGCTACTGTCTTCTCTCGTAGTGATTTGATGACGTTTCACACTCATCGTCAGTATTGATACGTCAGCCGTTGAAAATACTGCAGGAAACAAAAACATTTGTTTCATTTCACATATTGATGTTTATTACTCGTTTATTTCATTCAGACGTAATCTGAATATATTTTTAGATATCATGAATTAATTCATAAAATCTCTAAGTCTAATGACCTCATAATATTTTTGAGGCATTCTTGGAAAGAACTTATTTATGTATAAATAACAATAACTTAGAAAAATATTAATACATATTCACGTGATTTATACGAAAAATCGGTTAAGCTGCAATGCAATAACTTACTAACTCACTAAGAATTTAAATAAATATTCAACTAATTTGATATTTGATTGCTCAAATCCTTGATCGTACACTATACATGACGTGAGACTTATCTCATACATCCATATTAAACGATCCAGAAACCCAAAAGGTATGCGTTTATTGAGCAATTTCCCGATTAAGAACAGGAAATTCCTTAGAAGCAACCGTCGATTCACAACAATCCAATGAAAATATTACGTGTGGCAACGTCACAGACTGTTGGAAGGACAGACTCCAGGTGCCAGAAGCTAAGTACCATTTTTGTCCATATTATTTCACTCCGCTATAAAAAATTTATTTCTTTGCTAATTATTTTAAATTAAAAAATAAAAGATATGACATAAAACGATTGCGGTAAGGTCTATTTTAAAATATTAGTATATTAAGATTATATTCACTCTCTTGGTATAGTCGTCATAAATTTACATTTTGAACTTCTAAAATTATTAGAAGCTTCACTAAGAGGAAAGGTTAGCAATCTGTTGTTATGCACCATTAATTTTCGACCACTGGCGCGTGCAACGGGTTATACGCAGCGCCCGCGCAGATATAGAATGTCGGTGATCGACTATAATTTTTGTTTTCTCATGTGAGCGCTACAATGAGAACGTTTATACGGTATTAGCGCTCACGTGGCCTACCTATCCACAATGGGATTAGAAATTACGATTTCCGCATTTCATAGGTAAAGTGGGTGTAATATTTTCTGAAAATTTTAAATGTGAGTCATTGTAAAATTTGAACACTTATCGCATATTCATTGGTGGTTTGTACATTGTGTATTGAGTATAATATTTGGGCATTATATATACATATTTCATTATATAATTATATTTTAATTACAATTTGTATTACCTGCTTACGGCTAAACGTATGTTTTGTTACTATTTATTCTATTGTCATTGTTGACACATGTTTTTATATCACACAGGTAACTTTTTGATTCACACTCTCAAGTTAAATATATTTTGATTATTAACTCGATCATATTTTTTTTGAAAATTCACTCATTAAAGAATAATAAACGCTCAAATGCCAATATGTAGAAAATCTACAATATAGATTAGAAAAAATATATACCTAATGAATAGCCTCTATTCAAATCTTGATGTCTAAAAAAGAGAATATTACATTCAAAGTACAAACTGTATTTCGTTGATGAAAGACATCAAATCAAATCAAATCAAATCAAAATATACTTTATTCAAATAGACTTTTACAAGCACTTTTGAATCGTCAATTTTACATTTTAAATTTTAAATTAAATGAAATGTCAGTGTAGTCAGTCCGTGAGGAAGCTACCACCGGCTCGGAAGGCAGTTCTGCTGAGAAGAGCCGGCGAGAAACTCAACAGTTGCTCTTTTAAAATAATAACTGTGTACAATATTGTAATACAATAATTATTATATATTTATCCTACGTGAGATCCAACCAGATATTAGTTCCACACATTGATATCTTCGAAGTATTCCGTGACTGTATAATAAGCTTTATTTATTAATACATTTTTAATTTTAGATTTAAATTGTTCAAATGGCAAGCTCAAAATCGATTGTGGAACTCTATTATACATGCGTACACCTTGCCCCATAAACGATCTATTTACTTTTTGTAGGCGAAAGCTAGGCGATACCAGTTTTTCCTTATTTCTAGTGTTTATTTCGTGCATATCACTGCGTTTTAAATAACAATGAATGTTTTGTCGGACAAACATAATATTACAATATATATATTGCGATGCAACTGTAAGTATACCAATTTCCTTAAACAAATCTCGTAGGGTATCCCGAGCTCCGATGTTATAAATTGCCCGAATGGCCCTTTTTTGGAGAATAAATATAGATTTTATATCGGCCGCATTACCCCATAACAAAATTCCGTAAGTCAAGATGCTGTGAAAGTAGCTGAAATAAACAAGTCTAGCAGTATTAACATCTGTTAGCTGCCTGACTTTCCTAACCGCGAACACAGCGGAGCTTAGTTTACCCGCGAGAGATGAAAGATGGGGGCTCCACTGAAGACCCGAGTCCAATGTTATACCTAAGAATACCGAGGAATCTACAGTATCAAGAATCTCATTATCTAAAAACAAACTAAAATTCTGTCTCCTTACATTAGGTAGGGTAAATTGTATACATTTAGTTTTCTTGGTGTTTAATGCTAAGTTGTTAATATTAAACCACTTAAGTATGTAAGATAATGCACTGTTTACTTTGTCATAATTAGTTATATTTCTATCCACTTTAAAAATTAAAGAGGTATCATCCGCAAAGAGTACAATATCACACAATTCATTAGCATAGAAAGGAAGATCGTTTATATAAACTAGAAACAAAAATGGACCCAAAATAGATCCCTGCGGAACACCCATTCTAAGAGGGGATCCGGAAGAATTAACATTTTTAACAGCGACTTTCTGAATCCTATCACTAAGATATGAAGCAATGAGATCAAGAGCAATGCCACGAATACCATAATGACTTAGTTTAAGCAGGAGGGTTTCATGTTCTACGCAATCAAAGGCCTTAGATAAATCACAAAAAACACCAATTGCATTTTGTGATTTTTCCCAAGCGTTATAAATGTGTTTAAGAAGAGCAGCTCCCGCATCGGCTGTAGACCTACCTTTGGTAAAACCATACTGTTCACTATGGAAGATGCTATTAATATTGAAATGAATTAACAATTGGTTTAGAATAAGTTTTTCAAAAATTTTACTCATAGATGGCAATATAGAAATCGGTCTATAATTGCCAGGATCATTTTTATCTCCGCTTTTAAAAAGAGGTATTATCTTACTTAGTTTCATAAGATCAGGGAAAGTTCCATAATCAACACATTTATTGAAAATAAGGGATAAATGTGGTGCAATATCAGTTATTATTGAGTTGAGTAATTTAACAGACATGCCCCACAAATCACCAGTTTTCTTAAGGTTAATGGTTTTAAATACTTTAATAATATCTTGTGCATCTACGTACGAAAATTTAAACTGGTGATCACAGTGACATCACACACACATCCAAAGACTTGCCCATAAAACCAATGAAGTTACGGCAATGATGTAAAAATTCTCGTATATATCCGGTAGTAGGTATTTAAGAGACACCTTAGCTGATTTACAAATAGAGTCGTGTTATGCGGAATACCTTGGCTTTTTAGATCCGCCAACTATTTCTGATTTATATTCGTGATGTTGAGATATACTTTATTTATAACGATCATCCAAACGTCGATATAACTGTTTGTGGGCGGCTATTAGTCGGACTATCGCTTTCAATTCCATTCAATGTTTCTATTTCCTTGGCATACTGACTTTTATTAAAAATAGGGATAGAATCTTACGACGAAAAATTAAATAAGCGTGATTCAACATACATTTTTACTTTCTCGAGGAATTGCTATTTAAGCTCGTATCCACTAGTTATTTTTTCATAATTTAAAAAACAATGTGTAGTATACATTAATAAAATAAAATATAAGTAGCAAGTATGTCTAATATTTACTGTTGAACTTTTTTCATTTTAAATCTTATAAGTTATTTAGTTAAACATGGCTTTATAAGTATGTATAATATTTATTTATATTTGCTATCTAGATTATTTATGATATTATTTTTTGGTGGTGATATTTCATTTTATTTAGGTACGAGTAGATTGTAATTTCCAAGTAAGTATATTTCGTTTTACTTTGAAGGTATTTCACAGGTTAGATATAAATTACGTAGTTGAGGAAGCTTGATATAGATAATTAATTACCGTCCAAACTTTATAGAATGCTCCATGCTATATATTAACATGTTAAACGTTATAATCAATAATAGATCGGTCAATGTCAAAATAGATACCTATTAATTATATGAGAATGTGTTCGCTAGCTATTATTGTCCACAGTACAGACCACATACAAACACTTAGAACGTTATAGAGTTGGGATAAATAGATCTTTTCACTTTTCTTCTTTTTTTTTAATGCTAAAAAAATCATCTTTATTATAAAAATGCGTGTGTCTTGGCCGATTTTGACCACAGCGATTGTTATACTCGATAGGTTTGCTATTTTATTAATGTTTTAAAATGCTTAAAAATATTGTGAGTTAATTTTATCTTCCTTGCACCATCCATTACATTATTTCATACATCTTAGTAGAGATCAAAGATTAGTCTTGCTATCTCATAAATATAATTGCATATTCCTCTGTCTAATAATTATAATTAGTTATTATAAATATTAGGCAGAGCGCATATAAACATTGAATCACTGTTTTCCTGCATTATTCAAGGCGACTTATAAAGAGACACATTAGATGGGTTGAAATATTTCTGACTAGAAATATGCCAAGAAGACGAAATTCTGCGTTAAATCTACTGTACGACTTAAATGACATTTATTTATTTATTCCACCATTTAACACTAAATTATTGGTAGTTATCGCCAAAATCTGAACAGTTCGTTTCTGGGATTTGAATCATCGGTGTCAATGAAGCGGAAAATATAACTTTATTTTGGCACTGACCAAGCAATTTTCCTTGCAGTATTCACTTGTGGGATCTGGATGCCAAATGCAAATAATTCTTTAAATAGGTTCTATGATGAATGGGTCGGTACACGCGTTTCTTTACTGTACTAAATTAGTATTGATGTTATGCGATAATTAATTATAAATTATTGTTGTGTTCTACAACATTATTACAGATTTAATCTGGACAAATGTTGGACATGGCAATGGGACAAGACGCCCAATGAGTAATACGTTGATAGTTATAGTTTCAAATGAATATTTCATTAATAACGAGGTGTCTGTAGTTGATTTTATCGTTGCGTGCTGCGATGGTATCTCTAAAGGATCTTTATTACAGCTGTCATAATAATGTCGCACATTTACTTTTATAAACTGGTGCAGACAGCTAAATATTCTTGGGAGGTACGTTTTAAATGTTAACTGCTGGTTAATATCATTAACAGCATATACATATGAGCGTTCTGTGTAGCATCTAAAAGAGGTCATTTTGCACTAATTAATCGTTTTCAAGTAATAAACTAAAAATCTTTAACTTATGTAAAAAATATTTTTTAGTAAATTGCTTATTACAAATATGATATAATTTTTTTGTTATATATGTCGCAGGGAAATTGTAAGATAAGAAATTGTTTTTTACTAGTGAAATTATAATTACCCGGAGTATTGTCAATGGTCTTCTTTTCTCATGATATCACGTAATTAAATGGCAATACCAGAATGTGGTGGAAAGCCTCCGTTTTAATTGGTCCATTCACTGCGGTCAGACCAATCAAAATGTTTTTAAAACCAAAAACATAATTTCGACATAGAGCTAGTACTCCACAACCCGTATTAAGATTTTCATATATATAGAATCTAGGTAGACTATTTTTATATTTAAGAATACTATTTGCTAGTAATTTTTAATTTTTGATTAGGTGACAGGTCCGACTTGGATAACGTAGGTTGAGAAGGCCTTCTCGTTAGGTCTTTTTTTATTTCAAACCCAGAACCCTTACTATCTATCTAATAGCTGAATGGATCTGGATGAAATTTGGCACAGAGATAGATTATAGTCTGAAATAGTACATAGGTTGAGTACAAATATCTCAGACTGCATTTTAAAACAAATGTGTGTCAACTTAAGAAATGTGTTTGCAAATAAGATTCAAAATAAAATTCATAGATAAAAACAAAAATGAGTAAAACATACCTACTTAGTTTGTAGTTCTAATAAAATATTCAATAAAAACAATCCAATTACAATTTCAAAATAATCGTAAAATGCAACAGATTTGTAAAAAAATGGATTAGTAAATACG
The DNA here is from genome assembly GCA_033884665.1 of Argynnis bischoffii washingtonia. Classification (NCBI taxonomy): domain Eukaryota; kingdom Metazoa; phylum Arthropoda; class Insecta; order Lepidoptera; family Nymphalidae; genus Argynnis; species Argynnis bischoffii. The sequence continues at coordinate 6,668,482 of CM066624.1, read as the reverse complement.
AGCATTTGCTATCCGGCCAAATATGGTACTCATATCCACTATTATAAATTAAAGAATATAAAATATATGCGGATGTTAATGTATGATATATTATCTATAACATAATATGTTACGGGAACCTTGTAATCAACTGTAAAATATTTCTGTTTGTATTTTAGTCGTTGTCACATTAGTGACCGATGGTTTTTAAATTTTCAGCGATGAAAATAGGGAAAGCGTAACATCGTTGTAAAATATTTGGAACTGTTCCAGAAATAATGATAGAAAATCGAGGAATAGTTATAATAAGTATATAATACTATTGTTTTATATTGGTAATGCGATATTACAACGCGAGACAAATGAAAGGTAGAATGAAGAAAGTGTAATTTCGAATATAAATAAAGGGTAAAATAATGTATTTAACAAAAAAAAAAACTTTAATAAAAATGTATAGTTTTAATTGTATAAACAATAAAATATTAGTAATTAATTATAGTTTTTTTAAAATTAATTCATTTATTTTATTCGAATACTTTTTCGTCGGAGTCAATTTTTAAAGGTTTAAATATAATATTAAATATATTGGAAAACTTTTCTTTCGGCATTTTCAGCAAATGTGGTTTTACAGAGTACATATCTTCTATAATTCTATCATAATCATTGCTTTGAGTTTTATCTGAAATCTCGAAGAAGCTTTTATCCTCTTTTGAAATATCATCTGAAGGAATTTTATAAAATAAAGTATTATCTTCCTTATAGTCTGTAGTAATTTCATGATCTAAATTCGGACTTATGTATATATTGTTAATGACTTCCACATTTTCTTGCTCTTTATCTTCTTCCTTTGCTGCGTCATCAATTATAGTGTCTTGAGTTTTGTATTTTTGATACTGGCTTTTATCCCTTTTAGTAGCATACTCAGATTTCTTGCCGTAATTATTCTTTTTCTCTTTATAATCAAAGGTTTTCTTGGTAAACTCCGGACGATCAGGTAAAGATAAAAGGCCACTTCGAGTTTCGGCTTCAAAATCGCCAGATTGCCACGCTTTACCACTTGGACTTGAATTATAAGCATTGCTTGCTTTGCTATAGGATGCTGATTCAGATTTGTGTGTTATTGTAATATCTTTAACCAAAGCATTTGGAAGGCTAAACAGTTGTTGAATTTCGATATCTAAGTCGAGAGGATATCCAGGTGAGAAAATAGCTTCGTTATTTAATTCGATGTTACTTCTAAATCCCCCTAAGATAGGTTTCACGTATGGAGCAATAAATACAAAGGCATGTAAAGGTAATCCTTCAGGTGTGCCTTTAGGAAGGATTAAACGAGAAGGAAATTCTATTTGAGACCACGTTGTCTTCAAAGGTAATGTATTTACACCAAATTCAGCGTCTGAAACTATTTTGCGTATTGTCTCCAAGGAATTAAAGTCATCAGATAGTTTTAACATTTCATTAGATGTTCTAGTTATTATATTAGTGCCGATCTTTAAATTATATTCGAAGCAATCTAACAACATCAACAATTTTTTCTTTTCAACTAATTGACCAGGCGTTACTTTAGGACCTATATATAGTTTTACTAAAGCTTTTTGTGCCACGAATGATGAAACATTTATTTTAAATGCAAATGGCTTATTAGTTAATCTTGGCTGACTAATTTTTACTTGAAATTTAGTATCTTCAGTCTCTGTTCTCAATGCACTAGTTAGATCGAAAATAAAATTTTCGAATGATGTCGTCATTTTCTTCACTTCTATGTTTTGGACTTCTACTCCAGGAAAGTAAAGTTGGTTTCTGGTATAGCTGGGTAGCACTTGTAAAGCATTGTCTACTATATCAACAATTTTTTTATTCAGTTTCCAGAATACAGGATCCCGTGTAGTTGTCATATAATGATCCAGAACAGAAGGCTCACTGAAAAGTAAAGAAATACATAGCATTGCGTAAAGCAATAAATTAAAAATGTCAAGAATTAATGTAAAAATAATGATAAAAAAAATACCTTGAGATGCTTTTGTCGCCACTTAGAAGTTTTAGAGCTAGTTTTTCATAACTGTTTTCTCCGGTTATCAAAATTTCCATTAAATGGTTAATTATTTCAGATTTATTGTAACCACCATCCCTCTGTAAATATTTATACTTAAAAGTTATCATGATATACGCTTTTAATAAAAAATATACGAGTAAATACTTATAATAAGCTATATTTACCATGTGAATGACAACAGCCGGAATATTGTTTTCAATATTTTTCAACAGTTTGAGAACTTCATAGTCTCCATTAGTTGACGAACGACTAAATTCTTTACCATTAGAATATATAAGCATGGGATCATAAGAATATAGATCGTCGAGGTAATCCCAGTCAATGCCTTCTAATTCAGGCAAAGCATTTGAATATCTTTCTAAATTATAGCGAGCCATCATCTGCTTAATGGTATGATAAAGTAATTGTCCATCTTTGCTTGGTTCAGTACCGATTGAAGCTAAATTTTTCAACTTTTTCAAATAGTAAAAGGAATTAAGACCAACATCTTCATGAAAATAGGCCAACTTGTCGTCGCCCTCGTCATAAAAGTTTGTTGTATAATTCACGTCTAAAATATAAGCATTACCAACGTTACGAACGCTACTATTTAAATCTATCATTGCACCTCTTATTAACGATGATGCTTTTATAATAAAATCTTTTCTTACAAAATAATTCGGCAAAAGTTCATACGGAGCCGGTACTGATATCTTTTCAGTGTCGCGTCTATTTAAAATTGCCAGATAAATAGCGTCAACGAACAGTCCACAATTTACGTTCTGACGCGCCCAGCAAGCTGCTTTATAAAAAGTATCAAAATCTTTAGCGTAGAAGAGGACTTCGTATATAGTTTTGAGTTCATTTAAATGATCAGCATTGCGTTCTGTGAATATTTCACCTTTCGCTAACAAGCCTTTGCCCCCTTTAAGGCTTTGTAAATTATCTATTACATCTGGTTTCTATAAGGAAAAATAAAGTTATAAGTATGCTGTTTCTATATACGAGTATGTTCAACAAAGTCAAACACATAAATATGTAAATATATTTACCAAATAATTTCCAATTGAGGGATCTAATTTGAATTCTTCATTTAAGCGAACTATAATTGGCTCTGTACTTTCCTCACAAACATTTTCGAATAACGGAAGCAATAATTTTTGTATGTGAACCCATCCGACTGGAGCTGGAATAAAAATACACTAAATATTACTAAAAACATAACCTGCAAATAATAAATATATACAAGTCCTAAAAATTGCATTGCTTTAAATTATTTTGCTCATTTATTCTAGATTTAATAAAAGTACTTCTTTTCGTAGACAAATAAAACATTAAATAAACTGACACAAATCTTATTTCAATTAGTTCTTAATTGTAGGTACTCACCGGTCCTCGTGTTCACTGTAGAAGTTGGAGTCTGTATGACGTACCCTTCTGCCTGTAAGGCAACTACAATAAGGAGTAATGTTAGCCCCTTCATTTTCAATAAAATAATGAATAAAACCAAAAATAAGACTTCAATTTATAGTAATGTATTTAAAAGTTCATAGACATTATTTGTTTCATTTTTAATTCGATAAGTACATAGTTGAACGGACTAATAAACTCCATGACAACTCTTACATTGAAATGACACAATTTATTAGGTCAATAATCCTATTTTTATCTACTAAAATTAATTAATTGTTCTATTTTTAAATACTAGCGACTCACTCACGCTTAGCTAGGGTTCGTCACTAGCGAAAAACAAAAACAAATCTATCTCATGGGAACTGTAAATTTTCCGGGATAAAAAGTAACATATGTGCTATATCAGACTATAATCTATCTTTGTGCCAAATTTCATCCAGATCCGTTCAGCTGGTTCTGACGTGATTGAGTAACAAACATCCATCCAAACTTTCGCGCTTATAATATTTATGGAATAGTTTGAAAGTTTAGTTATTAATATAGTAAACGAGGACAGGTAGCGACGCTTAAAGGGTACTTACGGGTACTTATTTAAAAGATATCGATAGGTACCTTAATTAACAAGTCGGCGACCTACGTTTAAGATAACTGTTTAAGGAATTATTACAACGTAATAGTCGCATATTATTTTTAAATAATCTAAATATACTTAGTTTTATTTTTATTTTTGTGAACTCCTAATAATATTGAAATAAACAATTTATGTAGCCGAAAAGATAACTGAAACGGGTTTAGCCGACTTGCGAATTAAAGTATCATAGTATATCATAAATATCAAGTATATATATATATATATATATATATATATATATATATATATATATATATATATATATATATATATATATATATATATATCTTCGCTCGCGCTAAAACTACAACAAAAAAACTTTAAAAAGGTAGGTTTCATACAAATTTTCATCCCTTATTTTATCTCTTTATGGGCTAAAACACGTTTTTATTTAATTGTGTTGAAAAGCATTAATATTCTGATCATAAATATTTTTTGGGTTGTGTTATAACGTGTATTCCCGTGGGAATGAGATAATCTCCCGCGGTAAAAAGTATCCTATATGTTGACCCGGATATCCAGCTATCGTCATACCAAATTTCATCAAAATCCCTCCAGTAGTTTTTCTGTGATGCGGTAACAGACAGACAGACAGACAAAAATTCTAAAAACTATAGATTCGGTCTATGTATCGATAATAAGGTCTATTTCAATAAGATTTTCCAAAAAATATTTAAGATACAGGTTCGAATCAGTTAGAATTTTATTATATATATAGATAAATAACTAATAAAACAAAATAATGGTATAAGAACTTACATAAATCTATAATTATCAGCTCATTATAAATTTTATTTGTTACCTAACAGTCCATCAAACTCTTGTTTACGAAAACTTTTATTATATAAACTAGCGACTTACCCTCGTTTCGCTTGGGTTCGTCCCTAGATATGTTTTAATGGTTAGTATAGCATAGAATATATAAAACTTGAGAAATGATTGATTCCCCATCTAATCTTCTACCACCCTTTTCACACTTTTATATATGATATGTTTTCCGGGATGAAAACTATCTTATGTCATTCCCAGGGTATCAAACTATTTCTATACCTTATTTTATTTAAATCGGTTTAACAGTTAAGCGTGAAAAGATGACGGATAGACAGACAGACAAAGTTACTTTCGCATTTAATATTAGTATGGATATATAAAGCCGGCTTTTTTGTGGTGCTGGTCTATCATCATCTTCTTGGGCTGAACGTTGATATGTCGCGAGTAGTGAATAAAAATAGAATTGCGAATGTACCTTAGGAGATAGACATATACTGTTCGGAACTTTTCTGTACACCTTTTAAGACCTACAATTTTCTAGTATATTGTTTTGATGTATCTCTTAAGGTTTAATCAGCGTTATTCATATAAATCATATAAAGGCAGTGGTAGCCCAGTGGCAACGCGCTCGCTTGGGAAACCGAGTGAAGCGGGTTCAAATCCCGGGTTTCGCACCTCTGATATTTTCATGTGCGAATCATTTCTATCATGATTACCACTTACCTTACGGTGAAGGAAAACATCGTGAGAAAACCTGCATGTCTGAGAAAACCTAGCAAGTTTTCGAAAGTCATGTGAAGTCCGCCAATCCGCACTTGGCCAGCGTGGTGGACTATGGCCTGATTCCCCTTCCGCATTGAAGGGAGGCCCGTGCCCAGCAGTGGGACATGAAAAGGGCTGAATACTACTACTACATTCATATAAATATCTAAGGACGACTCGATAGAATCGGTCATTGCGTTTTCTCTGCCTGTAGTAAAAGTTATCCTAAATGTTGACCCGAATAGTAAATTATCAGCTTACCAAATTTCGTTAAAATCGGTTCATTACTTTTTGCGTGCAACGTGCACACAAAGAGACAAACAGACATATAGACCTATAGACATACTGACAAAAATTTGACAACTATTGTTTTGGTGTCTATATTCTATACAGTCACTTTTTTAAAAATATTTAATGTACCGATTTCGCTAACTTACTGTTTTATATATGTACTAGCGGCTCAACCTCGCTTCGCTCGCGTTCGCCTCCAGACATACAAAAATAGATTTATCTCACGTACCTTACCCGCCCGACGTAAATTAGGTACTAACCCTATGCACTTTAACCGCCCTACCCACATAACCCGTCCTACGCACGTTACCCACGTTACGCACATTATTCGCCCTACGCACATTACCCGCACTACGCACATACCTAGGAGTATCTATAATCTCACCGGCTCACCTCGCCTCTAGGCAATTAAAAACAAATCTATCCCACGGGAACCGTACATTTTTCCGGGATAAAAAGTAGCATATTTGTTATTCTGATGTATGAACTATATTATTGTAAGGTTTCATTAAAATCCAATCACTAGTTTTTGTGTACTAAGCTGTTAGTTACTATAGCTTTTTAACTATCGAACGGGAACTATTTGATTTTTCGGGATGAAAAGTATCCTATATGTTGACCGGGGATATAAGGTACCACCATGCAAAATTTCATTCAAATCGGTCCAGCAGCTTTGGAGATTAGCCCGTACAAACAGACAAACAGACAGAGACACAAAAAAATAGAAAAAAATACTGGATTTGTTCTATTGCTCTTCTTACATTCTCCTGACTCGGTTTGTAGCATTTTTTTTTCTATGTACAGACATTGGACCTCTACAATTTTATTATAGTATAGATAGAGAGATTCCAAAACATAAACAACTGTTAAAGATAAGAATAAATAATAAAAATCATGAATGTTTAATAATAGGTCATAGGTTATCAACCCGCTAACTATAGTTACCTTTAATCATAATAATAATTCAGTCATATAAACAACAAGCGATTTGCCCTTGCTTCGTTGAGTGCCTCTTTGCTAGGTGCCTTACAGAAGCCTTAACGTATGTGTTACTACAGGTCATCTATTCATGTACTAAATTTCATCGAAATCTGTCGAGCCTAATATAAATAATTTATAATAATACATAGACTAACTTATGCATTTGTCGTATGAGTATGATGAAGTTCCTAGAAAAAGGCGTATTAGTCACAAAAGATAGTTTTAATAGTGTAACATTGAAGCTTGAATTTTTTTGCCTGATAATAGTCCCAATGAAATATATAAAATAATGATAGGATAAAAAGTGGCCTATGTGTTATGTTAGACTATAATCTATCTCTGTCCCGAATTTCATTCAGATCCATTCGGCCGTTCTGGCGTGAAGGAGTAACAAACATCCATACATACTTTCACATTTATAATATTAGTATGGATGATGTAACTAATTATTTCAAAGAGTAACTGTTGAGTTTCTCGCCGGCTCGTCTCAGCAGAACTGTTTTCCGAGCCGGTGGTAGTTTCCACAGGGACAGACATATTGATGATTTTAAAAGAATTAAGTTGACGTTGCAAAAGTACTGAATAAAAAAATATATGCAAGGAATATCTCGAAGTTTTATTTGTGTCATCCTACAATATATAACATAAATAACTTATATTCTGCCAACCTTATGTAATCTTTAGGGACCTCATGTAAAATATAAATAACCATCATAATAATTTTTTGTATTTTTTTCATACTCATAAACTGAACGCAAATTTTTTATTGGAAGAAAGCTGATAGAAAGATAATAAGAAACGTCGATCACTATTTGATCGACGGTAAGAAATAATTTTCTAGTATTTCTCTCTTTTTGCCTCATTCTAGTAAATGGTACCGGAATCACGTGATAGCAACGGCAATTTTGATCAGCTTTTTTATTGACGGTGATGATGACAAAATTATAATTAGGGAACTCTGGGGATGGTTGACTATAGGCCTAGTGGTCGAAATTCAGTTATTATAATCATTGATGATTTGTGAATAACATATATGAATACGATTTACCTATCTTATTATATAAAAACTAACTGTTTCCATTTTTTTTTATATTACTGAAGCTCGTCAATGCAAAAAAAAAAAAACGGTTAGCAAACAGAGGAGTACTTTTATTTCTTTTTGTGTCATTGTTTATTGTAATTTGTACTGAACTGTTCTGACTTTGCTTATTTATTTGTAGATTTCGTCCATATTATATTAACTAAGGTAAAACAATGTTTAATTGTAGATATTTAGGTAAAATTTAGCCACATCCATATTAATATTATAATTGTGGAAGTTTGTGAGGATGGATTGATAAATGAATGTTTGTTACTATTTCACGCCAGAGCGATCGAACGGATCTGGATGAAACTTCGCACAAAGATAGATTGTAGTCTGGAATAACACATATATTACTTTTTGTCTTGGAAAAAATGTACGGTTTCCGTGGGATAAATTTGTTTTTGTCTAGGGACGAACCCGAAACGAAGCGAGGGTGAAGTAGGTGCGCTCGTAAGTTATAAAAATAACCGAAAAATTATATAATATAGGTAGGTACTATAAAATTCTCATTGAATTACCTACTAAAATAAAGTTTTAAAAATTTTATGATTGGTCGACACGACAATAAATCTGCGTTTTAATTACTTAAATAACTTTAAAAAAAGAACTGCCTTTTTTCTTTAGGAGGCAATTATATTCAATGCGTTTAACGTAAAAAAAATCATGGTTATCAGTTGGTAACTAATAATAATATCGTTATAAAAAACAAATTAACATATATCTCAATAGATGATAAGTAAATAATAAAAAAAATATTTAATAAATATAATTCTAGTTTCAAAAAATACTCTGTTCAAAAGAAAATTAAAAAACTTGTTTTATATGTTTAACCCGGTCTAAGCTGATTTTCAGTGGATGTCTTGTTGTTGTTGTTGCCCATAACAGCTTCAAAATAATTAATATGTACTTATAGCTTAATAATAGTGAAAATTCAAAATATAATAGAGTGAATGTATTTTAAATATAAAATATATTAGATTTTGAACAATAAAAATTACTTAATGTATTTATATGTTTAATAGTATGAGTCAATAAATCTTGCTTTATTAATTCAAAATTAATTTTGTTATAAATCATAAATTAACATTACTGCATATAAGTGAAATATGGTACATTATATAAGAAATAGTAGTTTAATAGTTTGTGGATCAACGCCATCTATCGTCTAATTTAGCAAATAAAAATAATCCGAAGAATAGAACGTATTAGGTTAGGGCCGCTCAATTTGTTCATATGTGATGGAATATTTATACTTGTATAGTATTTTGAGATTTGTGATACTGCTATGTATTCTATTCTGCTGATTTTTTATATATTTTATTAAGGAAATTACTAACGCCATCTAGCCTTTAAGTGTAATAGCTCTTATGTAAGTAAAAAATGTTTAGGAACTTAAAACACTACAAGAAAGATTTGAAAGATGGCGCTACACTTCTTAATGTTAATATTCCTATAATAGTATAGGTGTCACTCTTCCATAATAAATAGATACAATATGAACATTATTTACATGTTACTTGTTACTTTGAAACGTGGTATTATAAATTATTATTTTCTGATAAACTAAGCTGTTAAATAAATAACAAGTATTTTTTTTATTGAATACTATAAATTTAATATGTATATTATACATATTTAATAATATTATGTAGATTGTTTTTATTTACTTAGTCACTGATAAGTGAGATAATAATCATACTACCTACTTTATATTTTTTTAAAACACCATAAATAGCCCTTATAATATCATAAATTCCAAACGAAAAACTTCCCATAAAGTCAGAGTCTTCAACGTAATAACATCATGATAGATTAATAATTTAATAGACGTACCTATAATATGAAATTTATTTTTGCCCGTAGCTTTGTTGGCATGGTGATTAAGCGTGACGGGAGTAAAAAGTCTATATCCGTCCTTTGTTACCTTTATGTAGGTATGTCCTAGCCAATTTACATCGGCTAAAGGTATTAAGCAGACACTAGCTTCTCAAACACAGTGATATTTATTAAATTAGAATGAATAATATCCCTAATTTGGAAGTCTGCTGAATTTAGAGACCTCTGATAAAACTTAAGTAAACCTACATAGATTAAAGGTTTAATATTAAGCCAGTGAAAGTTTAAAATAGAAACCCTAAATAGATTTGAAACCGCAAATTTTGTACTTTAAAATGTTATGAAATATTTAGGTAAGGGACTTACCCTCGCTTTGCTCGGTTGCGTGATGCGTCCCTAGGTACCTACGCGGATTTTGTTCACAATTTCATGGGTTTAATTTTTTTTTGCGCGAAACCCTGATTCATTTAAAAAAAAATAAAGTAGCCTAAGTTACGTCTTATAATATCAGCAATCTGCCAGTGAAAGTCCCATCAAAATCGGTCCAGCCAATTCTGAGATTAGGCAAAACAAATAAAAATTATAAAAATGTTTCTTTTTTTGTTATGATTAATATATACTTTCCAATGCATTTAGTAAGACACTTCAATTTTATTTATCTGTATACAGATCTATAGATAGAATCTAGATTAATTCTATTGTCAGCTCTATTCAAATTTTTTGTATATAAAATATAAATTCTTAGTAGGCATAAAAAAAAATTCTCCTCTTAAATAGGATCACTCTTTAAAAAAATAACCGACTAAAGTTATATAATATAATGAAACTATCTTAAGAGACTTATCACAAAATATACAGTTCTATGGTATTGAGTTCGAACGGCCGACGCATCGCTGTTTCTAGAATTTTCTGCAGTTGTAATTACTTCTATGTAAAGTTTTTTAATAAATTATTAAAAAAAAACGTATGTTATTACTTTTCTTTTGAATCGTATATTCTAGTATAAATTTTACTTAGTATTATTAATGTTGTAAGGATATATTTACAGCTAATTCTGAACGTTTTTAGTAATATTTAAGATTTTGAAAAGGATTTTTTTGTAGAAATCCAATACATATTTTCAAATTCCGAGGCCGCTATGAACTCAACCACTATGTACGAGACGTTATTATATATTTTTCGTTTCGTTTGCTTAATACAGTATTTCAATCCTTGAGCTTGAAAAAGTGTCGTCGCGCATTTTATTAAGAACTTGCTTCGGAATTTTGGCTTTGTTTCAATTAATAATGAAAATTTGCAAAAAGCGAGGCCGCTATGAACTATATTAATATTTATTCTCCATCATACAATAAGTCAAAATTGTCGAAGAGTTTCAGTTTCTCTGAATAAGAACATCAAAGATGGGCATTAAATTGAAAAATCACAGTCAAAATGTAATAGGCCTCTTAAATAGACTGTTAGTCCACTATTAAATGGCATGATTAGGCACTCAAGAGTAGCAAGGAGCTTAACGCCGTATTAATAGACATACTTAAGTCGCGAGTATTAAAAACTATTTTATAACTCTGTGACATAAACCCAATATCTTCATAATCCAAAGACCTAACTGTGGCAGATTGCCAACATTTTCGTGTTTAAAAGCATATAATGCATCTATAAATCGGCTCATATTCCGATCCCTAAACATTGGGTCAATTAGAAACATTTATTAACTTATCGTATAGTAAATCGAACACATAAATAATAATATATAATTTAATTTCATAAAGTAACAGCAGAACCCACAGCTACGTCCGCGTTTAATCTACAAAAAAAACTCTGGCTTTATTATAGACAGCGACTCAACCTCGCTTCACTCGGGTTTGTCGCTATCTATATATAATATTGTTCATACAAAAATACTAAAATCGCGATTAAAAAAATGGGGTTGGGTAGGAGGGTGAAAAATACTTTACGACCTATTCTCATACCTACCAAATATAAAAAAAAATATCATTAAAATCAGTCGAGCCGTTTCGGTGGGGTGCGACCACAAACACTGTGATACGAGATATTTATATATTAGATATAGAAAAAAAATTATAAACTATAAAAAAAGCCTAAAGACGCATGTTTTTTAACTTTTTGAAAATTCTTAAAAAAGAAGCTAATCGTAAATCACTTCAGTATTATTCAGCATAAGTCTAAGGAGTATTATTTTAATAGCCTTAAGAAGAAGCTTTTCTATACATATAATAAAACTGTAGAGGTTGATTGCATGTACATAGAAAAAAATTTGCTAAAAACCGAGTCAGGGGGATGTAAGAAGAGAAATAGAACAAATCCAGATTTTTTCAAATATTTTGTTTCTCTGTTTGTTTGTTTGTTTGTAAGGGCTAATCTCCAAAACTGTTGGACCGATTTAAATGAAATTTTGTATGGTACCTTATATCCCCGGTCAACATCTTAGATACTTTTTATCCCGGAAAATTAAAGAATTTCCACGGGATAGTTAAAAAAACTATAGTAACTTATACAGCTTAGTACATAAAAACTACAGATTGGATTTTAATAAAACTTTACAATAATATAGTTCATATACATATATCAGAATAACAAACAGGCTACTTTTTATCCCGGAAAAGTTTACGGTTCCCGTGGGATAGATTTTTTTTGTTTGTCTAGAGGCGAACCCGAGCGAAGCGAGGGTGAGCCGCTAGTGTTAAATAAAAAGGTTGTTGTGACAAAAATAATAAAAAACAGTTTTTATCACATACAGATGGTAACTATTAACGATTTATAGAAAGTAAATTAATTAGAAAATGTATTTTTTACTGTCGTACATCACATGTGTCATGTGCCTGTAACATACGTAGATTTATTTATTGCACAGTGTAGAAATTACCTGTACTTAAATCACGGCTAAGCGTTATTTAAGTACGTAATTAAGTCTCGCAGTGCTATAAAATATTTTTTCATTAATTTATACATTTTTAGTGAAAAGATATCCTTATACTTAGTGGTCTTCAAAAACAATATTTTAAATGTATACATATGTACAACAGGTGGCATAATACTTTGCTAGTATAAATAACCTAACCCATATAAAAAGATCCGACTGCTTTAGTTTCAGTTATTTTTAAGTTATTTTTGTTCCAAATGGCTAATTGAAGTCTTGAGCCATCTAGGGTTGTTGGGTTGAAAATAAATGAGCTAAATATAAATGAGCTGGGACATTACCACACAGCACCATCTAGTTCCATGGTAAGCTACAAAGCCTGTGTTATGGATACCAGATAGTTGATATACTACACATATATAACTTTAAATACATACATATTATAAATATAAACACCCATGACTGGAGTACAAACATTCGTTCTCATCACACAAATGAATGCCCCCAGCGGGACTCGAACGCGCGACCACTGGCGCAGAAAGTAGGGTCACTACAAACTGAGCCAAACGTGCCGTCATAAAATTATATAAAATTTAATAATATAAAATTTAAATAAATTTGGGTACCTAATCATGAGCGTTTGGAATGTTTGGTATAAGACTGATTTTTTTTGTGATTAGTAAAACTCGAAAATTATGTTTTTTTTTATTAATTACATTTTTATATTTTGGTATTGGTAGAGATGTATCTGATATTTACTTAAATATTTTTTTTATTTTATTATTAATATTATTCTGATTAAGTTTCCTTTTAGGTATTTATAATTTAGAGAATAATGTAGGTGAATATCACAGATAAAAATTAATTAAATTATCACATGTCTTTCTTATTTTTTAAGTTATACATTATGTGTTTATTCTGTATATTATATACTTTTTATTTGAAGTCTTTTTTTGTTAACTATTTATAAATATGTACTTAATAATAATAATCTATAATCTTTAAATATGTTTTTAATTTTTATGATTTTAAATTACATACTTATAAGCTTAACGAGGACTTAGGAATAATTAAATAAAATCTGATAAATAATAATCATAGCATATATTTTATATTCAATAAATACAATAGTATATTATAGTATATTGAGTTGTCTCTATACATATAAATACATATATAATATAAATATTAAGTTACTATGTTTTACCTATTTGCCTTTAAAAGTCGTAAACATGAGTATCGTGGTCAATTTTTTTGTTGATTTCTGTATCAACAAAGTAATCATCGGAAATTGTCACGATCTTATCAATCACGTCGTAGTTCCTGAGCACATATCGGTTCCAACGAGTTTTCATGTCGCAAGTTACCTTCTTGTGGAAAATCGTAACATCTACAAACTTCATGTTAGGAGTAAAGAATTTAGAGACATCGATCTGACGATCGAATGGAAAACCAAGAGGCATTTTGTCGAGAAGCACTGTGGATCTGAAGTCATAAACAACATCTTTGCGAGTCGTATCCAGGATAGACGTATCAACATTGTCAACTAATTTCAATGGTGTGATGATTACATAGAACCACATTTTCATACCGCCTATTTTACCTTTAGGAAGTAAAAGCCTAGTTGGGAAGCCAGTTTGATAGTTTCTAAGGTCCTTAACCAGCAGGTCTCTCATGTCAGTAATAGTTTCTACCTTCTTCCAGAGATCGCGCGTCAAAATACGATCACCAACAAGGTTATGCATGTCAATGGAGTTTCTTACGATCGTGTTTTTGCCTGTCGTAAGCTTGTAGAGGAAGGAATCGACTTCTACGAAGTTTACACGGTTTATGTTAAGATCTATCATGCGTCCCACATTGTCTACCTTTGGTCCTAAGAACATCCTTACTACGCAATCTACTGCCTTGTCCGATTGAACATCGACTACTACTTTGAATGGCTCATGATTAAGACGACGTTTGCGCACAAAGAATATCATGTCAGCTGTTGTCTTCTTAACTTCATCATCGGTAAGTGGTACTGCATTTGTCATATCCATTAAATAATCTTCGAAGTATGTGACGAGTTTGTCAACTACAACGTTCTCAATCTTAACACCAGAGAAGTAAAGGTCTTCGTGAGTGTAACTAGGTAGACGTAACTTCCAGAGCATCATGAAATAGCACAAGCGTTTTTGTAATTGATAGAACACCGGATCGCGAAGGGCCGTTTGATAGCTGTCCAAAACAGAAGGCACAACGAAGTATCTAGAAAGAAAGAAGTTTTAAAATATACAGGTTACATTTTGTTTATAATATTATATTTACTTTTTTTGTATTTTACTTTTTATTACATAACAGTGTACGACTGCATGTTATTAGATTTTCGATACAAAACCAGGGTACAGAATAGTTGTTAGATAAAACATTATCTGTTGCCTATAAATTAAGTGTTATTAAAGTAATAGATTATATAAGTAAACTTACTTGTCCGAATTGAACGTATTAAGACCTATGGCAGCTTTCATCAAAATAAGCAAGTAGCGATAGGCATCTACTTTGGTTTTGCTTACAACATTCTTATCAATTGTTCCATAAATTATTTTACCCAAAGTTTCCACATCTTCTTGTTTGGTAAGCTCTAATCTCAATCCATTAATCTACAAAAAACAAAAAAAAAAATACTATAAATCTTGCAATTGTAGGTAGTATGAATGAGAGTACCTAATAAATAAAAATCTTTACCTCAATAAAACCTTTGACAATAGCTTCATTGATGATTATTTCGTAGTCTTGAACAAGCCTAATAACACCGACGTTATTATAGTCCCTTACTATATGGTTGTTAAACCTGACTGGTAACTGTACACCGTTATGCAGGATTAACCAGGGCCAGTAACCTTTCCTAATGTCCTTGTTCCAAGAGACGACCGGAATCTCGCCGAGACCGTTTGAAAGACGCTCTAAATAGTACCTAGCTAAAATTTGTTGGTACACGTACATAGTGATTTCCCAACGTCTGAACATAAGCTTATTGGTTATAACATCATCTTTCATCCAGAATGGATAGTCAACATGGAAGTAATAGTAGTAAGTGTTAAGGCCAATATCTTCAGTAAAGTATCTGAGTTTGTCCTCATCGTTTAAGTAAGCGCGACGGTCATATACCATTTCATCTATGATGTAGACACCTTTATCGGTTTTCTTAATGCCATAGAAATCACATAGTTTATGGTCGAGAAGTCCTTTCTTCATCTTAAGCAAATAAGCCTTTTGAATAACGTCAGCACGAACAAAGTAGTAAGGGTAGATTTCATAAGGAGGAGGGAGAATAATGCCTTTACAGTCCTCACGATGTCTCACAGCAACGGTGAGAGCATACACAAACATGCCCTCGTTAATGTAGAGACGCATCCAGCAAGCAGTCTTAATGAAAGTGGTAAAGTCCTTAGCATAGTAGAGCATGTGGAACACGTTGACAACTTCCTTTAGTTGACGGTCAACATGCAAGGTGAAAACTTCTCCACGTGGCAGAAAACCGACCTTTAGATTGTTAAGGAATGATTTCACAACATCTTTTTTCTGTAAATAAAAAATGCACGTCATAAAATACATACATGTATATATACAAAACATAATTTTTAAAAATTCTTAAGCTAAGAAGATCCTTTTAGAAATTAAACAAAGTCTTACCGTGAAAAGATCAACATTGTCTTCTATTTTGAAATTCACACCGATGTCTTCAATTTCTTTGTACATTACGGGGTCCATGATATGGTTCAGCAACTTCATAATGACTATTTGACGTTGCTTTATATCCATATTAACTAAAAAGAAAAATATTTTTTAAATTAGGTTTTATTAAACAAAAATTGGACTTGAAGTGAGAGTCTGTATCCCGTATAGAGATATAACACAATGTTGACGACTTGACGCTAAAAACTAAGCAACTGTTTATATTACAAATTACAGCTATATACATATGTAATAGGACTAATAGTCTCACCTGAAGAGACGGACATGACGAAATTATAAGAAATCAGTTTTATGTAGTCTTAAAAAAGGTATAAAATTACTAAAATCTTACCCAGGGTTTTGTCATCATATACCACCTGGGCTGCGGACAAAGCCGCAAGCCCTAGTACTAAACAAATGAGCGTCTTCATCTTCGCACGCACTTCACACACTGAATATGACACCCAATTCATCGCAATTTATACTAAAATTCTGTTTACTGCAATGACCTTTTTAAATTATATTGTTTATTGTAGATATGAAGATATTGTCTATAAGCTGTTACAGGTGAAAAGTTATCACAACTTAGTGAAAGTATCCGTACAATATTATGAAAATATATACATATCAGTAAAAAAACTTGTAACATTGTAACATCGGCTTGAAAAGTAAATCCGATGCTCTGAACAATATTCGACTTTTTGTAACGTTATTACTAGTGCTCGATATCAATTTATATAAAAAAATATGCATTAATTTTAATTTTATTTTCTCTTTTTAAATTGAGACATCATGGGACCCACCTTTTTACCCGACTGTGGCGAAGCCCAAAGAAGGGTTAAGTGTTTGAATTGTATGTATGTATGTATGTATGTATGTATGTATGTATGTATGTATGTATGTATGTATGTATGTGTTCAACAGTAGGTATCATTGTAATCGTATGCGTCATCGTAGTCGTATGTTCCCTCGTAATTATTGAATGGCTTAACCGATTTTCACGATTAAGTCGTTTAATAATTACGTCATTAGATTCGTCTTGATAAAGTGAGTGTTATATGGATATTATTAAAAATCAAAATGACGGATCTCAGATGCCAATTTGTGTGTTTTTAAAAAATTTTCTTCTTTGAAACCAATCGAGTTATTAGGGGTATCACAATAAACGTTTTTAAGAGGAAAAGTATTTTTTTAATAAGATTTTTTTAAATATAAATAAAATTCCAAATATCTAACTGACTAGATCTAAAAAGCTGTAAATAAAAAACCCGAATGACTAAATAACTTACTTAAAGAGGGTAACAAGTTCACTAAGGAACATAGTATGATGCAGTCGGAGACACACATGTTTTATACTCTGACTGCTTGTTACTATGTACCTTTGTCAAATTGTTCTATCTTTTTAGATAGTTTTTTGTTAGTATAAATTACACTGAAAGTTACAGATAACATATAAAACATAGAGCTCTATAATAAGTAGTTACATAAGACCCCACCGAACTATGATAGCTTTATTCATTTTTATATATCCTGTGTAACGACGGTTAGGAGACAAAAAACGCAATTGCGCATCATTGTGTTATGGAGCATAAGTAACTTAGTGTCAGAAAAACTTGAAATTGGTTAAGGGACTATTGACTTACCCTCGCTTCGTTCGGGTACGTAATATTGCAACAATTTAATAGATAATAAATAATTCCCTAATACATTGTTTTCATTATAACTCTATTGGTTTACGCGGAACAGGCCAATGAAGCTCCCAGTCGGCATGTTTTTTTCCGACTACTTTGTTGAAATCTGTACAGTCATCGTTATATTTCAGCCAATTTACATAAAACTTTAATGAATTATACACATGTTTAAGTGTATAATTCATTAAGGTTCCTCATGACTCATTCTGTCCATTTTCGAAAAGCGTATGAAAACCCGTTCGGTAGTTTTTGAGTTTATCGCGTTCAGACAGACAAACAGACAGACGCGATGAGATAAGAATCTATACTAATATTAGCTAGCGACTCACGCTCGCTTCGCTCGCGTTCGTCCCTAGGTACATTTTCGCAGTTAGCTATGTTTATACATAAATAGTAGTTTGCTACTCCTAAGATATTCACTTAAATTATAAAGCGATTTACCCTCGCTTCCCTCGGGTGTGTACGCCGTACGCGGATTTTGTTCTCAATTTCATGGGTTTTAATTTTTTTTCGCGGAATCCTAATTCTTTTTCTAAAATAAAAATATTACATTATATTACTCTTTATAACATCAGCTATCTGCCAGTGAAAGCCCCGTCAAAATCGGTCCAGCCGTTACGGAGATTAACCGGGACAAACAGACAGACAGACAGACAAAAATTAAAAAATGTTTTGGTATATGTACATGCAAAAGGCAGTGGTAGCCCAGTGGTAACGCGCTCGCTTGGGAAACCGAGTGAAGCGGGTTCAAATCCCGGGTCTCGCACCTCTGATATTTTCATGTGCGAATCATTTCTAACATGATTACCACTTGCCTTACGGTGAAGGAAAACATCGTGAGGAAACCTGCATGTCTGAGAAAACCTAGCAAGTTTTCGAAAGACATGTGAAGTCTGCCAATCCGCACTTGGCCAGCGTGGTGGACTATGGCCTGATTCCCCTCATATTGAAGGGAGGCCCGTGCCCAGCAGTGGGACGTTAAAAAGGGCTGAATACAGAAATACATGCATTGCATGCATTTAGTAAAAAGCGATTATTTTTTATTACAAACAGACACTCCAATTTTATTTATCTGTTTAGATGTGAAAGTTTGTGAGTATTGATTTTTGTTACTACTTACTATAGCTGTTCTTGATGCACATATGTATGTTCGTAATATGAGATCCAGGATGTAGGCTCGCTCGATTGCAAATTTTATTGAAATCTTTTGAGACGTTACAACGTAAGAAGTAAGAAACAATTATTATATTTATTATTGTATATTTGAACTAGCATTGCCCGCGGCTTCGCCCGCGTTCAGATGACCAGAAACCAAAATTAAGTTTTACTTATTAGGTACTATACTCTTACATTGCTGTTTTTGTATTATTTCTCAGAAATGAGATATTTCACCGCGGTAAAAAGTAACCTATATGTTGACACGGATAGCCAGCTATCACCATACCAAATTTCATCAAAATCTGTCTAGTAGTTTTCTCGTAATGCGGTAACAGACAGACAGACAGACAGACAAAGATTCTAAAAACCTTAGATTCGGCCTCTGCATCGATAATAATGTCTATTTCAATAAGATTTTCCAAAAAATATTTCATGTACAGATTCGGCTTAGTTAGAATTTTATTATATGTATAAATAAGAATGAAGTTAGGTATATTAGTATGTATTTAAAGGTCTGATGAACTTATAAATAGACTGGTAAAGATTTTACACAAATAGTTAAAACTACTACGACATAAATAGTTATGAAGTTTTATGTCTTCGTTATATTATAAAAGTCTATATCACGTAAAAAAATATTTTACGTATACATAATATAATAAAATTCTGAGTCGAATCTGTAAATTAAATATTTTTTGGAAAATCTTATTGAAATAGTCATTATCATCGATACAGAGGCCGCATCTATAGTTTTTTTAATTTTTGTCTGTCTGTCCGTCTGTGACCGCGTTACGGAAACAACACCAGATGGATTTCGATAAAGTTTGGTATGATGATAGCTGTTATATGGGTCAACATATAGGATACTTTTTATTACGGGAAAATATCATATCTCTGAGAAATCTATACGACTTGAGCGGAGCGATAGTGAGTCGCTAGTTTACTTTGAAACTTTAATCCCTCGCTAACACTCTCTGAGGTTTTGTAAGGAATGAGTTAATTTTTATATGGACGTAAATTTTGGTCAATATTCATATATTATGTATATGTGTGAATCATTATCTATAATACATTAAAATAGTAAGTTACCGATATCTGTACATGAAAAATAAAAACAATGTAACGCATTGTGTGCATAATGTAGACCAAAAAAAATAGTTATTAAAGATTTTGTCTGGTTGTCTTTATATCTGTATATCTATGCATGCATTTCACTCAAAAAGTACAGAACCGATTTTAACTAAATTTCCTGTAGTGATAAATTATTTCTCGAATCTAAATTTTGGATTACTACAGGAATATCTTTCATTTCCTAAGAAAAGATTCTGTCGAGACATGGGTAACGCTAGCTAACCTTAAGAAATACATCAGAACAATGTACTAGGCAATTGTAGGTCTTAAAAAGGCCTACTGAAAAGTCTACAATAGCATATGTCTATCTCCTAAGATACACTCGCAATGACTATTTATATCTATTTAAAATTTGATTAATAAAATTTCTCAAAAAGGAACTTTTCCTATATCCAGCTAAAACTCCTCTTAAAATAGTATAAATAATAAGTCAGGAAGTCTATGTTGATAAAACAAATCACTTCTGAGGTTACAAACAGACATGCTTGGTGATTGGTTTACATTCAGATCAAAAGCAAGATTTGGTTTGCGTGCGTGCTGCAATGGCTGCTATGACAGCAGAGTCACAGCGGCGTGGACGATGTTATGCAATAACTGGATCGGACCAAGTCAATAATGAAATAATCTATTATGTATTACAATGTATTATTTTAATAATATATTTTTATATTTTTTAAAATGCTTTAAAATTTTTACAATATTACTACAAGTAAGTTCTTACTGTGCGGTTCAAAATAACAGTATTTCAAATTAGTATTTCAAATTAATATTTTTCATTTGTAAATGTAATTCCTAATTAATTTTAATGTTTTAAATTACACATAGAACAATAATGTGGCTTAAATAATTAATATTTTGTTTTTCTTTATAGCTATAAATATAATAATGGCAACACTAGATATAGATTACTAATCAATAAAGGTTAAAAATAATATTCCATATTCAAGTATAAAAGTAATTAAAAATATAAAAATGTTTAAAATTAAAAATAACAAATATTGTAAGGTACTTTGGTGCCAATTTTCAAGTTTTTTGAATTCATTTTGTTATTTTGTGGGTAGGCTGTCTGTAACAACTATATAATGCCTTTGAGACATCTAACACCCTAGTCTCTCCCGTGATCATGATTGCTGTAAAGCAATCGAAACGTTGGAACCCAAAAATCAAAATAAATCCGCGAAAAATTCTAATAGATAGTTTTATTTAAAATGTCAAATATTCGCGTAAATCTAAGAAAGTATTAATTAAAGCAAAATAAGAATGGCACTTTATGTATCGCACACCTAGATAAAGAGGAGCACAACTCCAAATAATCCAAATACGAGTTATTACTATTATAGGAATCTGTGTTAAAAACTACATAAACTCTGATGATTTTTTCATATTTACTAATTTAACACAAACATATAAAACTATAAACTATATATAGCTGGTTAGTTGGTGTTCCAAATAAATATCTTCAAGTGTTTGATATTGAGTTGGTTACAAGTGATACTGCTATTCGATGACAAGCCATTGATCAAAAAAATATTTTCAAAAGAATTATATACAAGAACACATAAGATTATTTTTAATATATCAAATAGAAAAAGAGTGAAACATTTTTTTATATTTTTGAAAAAGATATATTTTGAGTTGTGCTACTTCTTATCTAGGTGTGCGATATATAACTAAAAAAAGAAGGACTGTAAGCTTCAGGCGTACATAGCATTAGGTCTTTAAAAATAATGTAGACGTTAGCCTGTTAGTTAAAAAACCCATATTAGCCGAGTTACATGATTCTAAAGTCGTAAACATTGTATGCGAGTTGTACCATTGTATTAGAGTAAGAGTACTCTAACTTTAGAAAGATAGAGTAGAATAATGTGCAAAAAATAGAGGTAGTGGAGCTTGCTAATACCTAAAATGAAAATTTATTTACAGAATATGTATCCTACGTTTAACATCTTTTAAAATACTGGATATTTTGATTTACAATCGCTAAAATTAAATTGGTTTTCCATATATCTTTAAGAAATAATACGAACTTATTTTTGCAAATAATACAATATGTATTGCGAAAAACTTTTATTCTTCGTAGTATGATCGCGGGCGAAGCCGCGGGTCAAAGAGAAGTAATATTCACTGTTTTATTTATTGTGGTATTAACTGTTTCTTTAAATAATAATTCATGACTAATGTAATTTAATAAACTTGTAGTTCAATTTAATTATATACGGTTTAACATAATACATATTTTCATGATTATTTATATGTTATGTGTTCTTTTATTATATAATATTAGATAAAGGATTTATACATATATGATGACGGATGTTATAGTAGAAAAATAACCAGTTGTAATTCAATTATTTATTCGTTTATTTTTATAGATCATTCAATGATTATTTATAAGTTAATAGGTACTTTAATTTTCAACTTGCTTCGCTTAAACATCTAGAAAATCTTTGTCGACTCTGGTGACAATATCAACGTCGGTGAAGTAGTTGTTGACTATTGGGGTTTTGTTAAAGTAGTCATAATCTTTTAATACAAAGCGATTCCAGCGAGTCTTCATATCGCAAACTTGAGTTTTGTGGAAGATTATAACATCTACGAATTTCATGTTTGGCGTAAAGAACTTAGTGTAATCTATACGACGATCGAACGGAAAACCAAGTGGCATCTTGTCAAGAAGAACAGTAGATCTGAAGTCAACGAACACATCCTTATGGTGGATGTCTAAGACGGTAGGATCAATGTTGTCTACAAGTTTCAATGGGGTTACGATAACGTAAAGCATCATTTTCATTCCACCGACGTGACCTTTAGGTAATAGTAGTCTAGTTGGGAATCCAGTATGGTAGTTTCTGAGATCGTTAATCATCATATCTCTCATATCAGTGATCGTATCGAGCTTCTTCCATAGTTTATGAGTCATCATACGATCACGAACAAGATTATGCATGTCTACGGAATTCCTGACGATGGTATTCTTGCCTGTAGTAACTTTGTACATAAAGGAATCAAGTTCAACAAAGTTGAGACGGTTCATATTGAGATCAATCAAGCGGCCAAAGTTGTCTTCTTTGGGGCCCAAGAATATTTTTACCATACAATCGGCTGTCTTGTCTGATACGACATCCACGGTTATTGTGAAAGGTTGGTGGTTAAGACGACGTTTACGTACAAAGAACACCATGTCACTTGTGGACTTTTTAAGTTCTTCATCGGTCCATGTAACTGCATTAGTCATATCCATTAGGTAATCATCAAAGTAAGTGACAAGCTTGTCAACAACTATGTTATCGATTTTAACGCCAGGGAAATACAGCTCCTCATGTGTATAAGATGGAAGGCGCTCCTTAAATAGGATCATTAATTTACAAATACGTTTTTGTAATTGGTAGAAGACTGGATCACGAAGAGCAGTTTGGTAACTGTCTAAGATGGAAGGCATAACAAAGTATCTGAAATAAAAAATATTTATATATTTATATTATCTATACTATAATAAAGCAGTAACTTAGCGAAATCTGTACATAAAATATTTTTTAAAAACAATGACTGTAGCGTATTATGTATACAATATAGACCCCAAAACAATAGTTATAATTTTTTTTATCTGTTTGTCTGTATGTCTGTTTGTGTGTGCGCATTTCACGCAAAAAGTAATGCACCGATTTTAACGAAATTTGGTGAAGTGATAACTTATTACTCGTCAACATTTAGGATAACTTTTACTCTATGAAAATCTTTCTTTCCCACGGGAAATGACAATAACTGGTTTTATGGAGTCCTCCTAAGAAATCCTTCTCCTTAGAGTTCCTTCCATTAAAGCATAAACATAAAATTTTGCATCAACATCTACTTTCTTACATAACATTGAAATTGATAGAGAGCAAAGTATCACAAACATAAAGCTACATTGTTTTTATCTTCATTCTTTGAAATTATCTTAATATGATGACAATTTTGTATGTAAAAAACCAATTTTTATTTAAAAAAAATAGGACTTACGAGTCAGAAGTCCAGGTATTTAGTCCAACAACAGCCTTCATCAATACCAGCATGTAACGATAAGCGTCCACTTGAAGTTTAGTTAAATCCACTTTTTCAACTGTACCATATACAAGTTTGCCAACTACTTCTATATCTTTAGGCTTTGTAAGATCGAATCTGATACCATTAATCTGTAAAATAACATGTTAATATGATATGTTGTTACATTATAACTTATATATACCTAATCTAATTTATTATGTATTTTTTATTACCTCAATATATCCCTTTATAACTGCTTCAGAAATTATTCTTTCATAATCCTGGACAACTGTAGTAACGCCAATATCTCTATCACCAACTACTACTTGATTGTTTAACCTCACGGGCAATTGAACTCCATTGTGAAGAATCATCCATGGCCAGTATCCCTTCCTTATTGTTTTATGCCAAGAGAAGTCTATAATTTCACCAAGACCATTAGAGAGACGCTCTAAGTAGTATCTAGCAAGAATTTGTTGGTAAACATAGAACGTAAGCTCCCAGCGTCTCGTCATCAGTTTGCTGGTTATAACATCATCTTTCATCCAGAATGGATAATCGACATGGAAGTAGTAGTAGTAAGTGTTCAAATCAATGTCCTCCGTAAAGTACCTAAGTTTGTCTTCGGTATTTAAGTAAACTCGAGTGTCATAAACGTTTTCATCGATAATGTAAATGTCTTTGTCAGTTTTCCTAATTCCGTAGAAATCGCATAGGTTATTATCAAGGAGACCCTTCTTCATCTTGAGCAAGTAAGCTTTTTGAATAACATCAGCACGAACAAAGTAGTATGGGTAAATCTCGTAAGGAGGTGGAAGAATAATGCCTTTACAGTCCTCGCGATGTCTTACAGCCACGGTGAGGGCATAAACAAACATGCCTTCGTTCATGTAAATACGCATCCAACAAGCTGTCTTAATGAAAGTGGTAAAATCTTTAGCGTAGTAGAGCATGTGGAACATCGTGACGACTTCTTTCATTTGACGATCGATGTGAAGTGTGAAGACTTCACCACGAGGCAAGAATCCCAATTTTATGTTATCTAGGAATCCTTTGACTACGTCATATTTCTGTAAAAAAGAGAATATTTTATAATAAATAAAATAAAGCCGATAAAATATGAAGCAAAAGAATAATTTTGTTTTACGTACTGTGTAATGATCGATATTGTCTTCAATCTTAAAATTTTTGCCCATATCTTCTATATCTTTGTACATTACTGGTCCCATTACATTATTCAGTAGTTTTAAGATGAAGAATTGTTTCTGCTTAATATCCATGTCCACTGCAGAATAAAACAAAAAAGAATAATCTTTGTATTATATTTTACTGCTCCTTCAAGTTAGCTTGATCTCATGAATTTATACGAAAAGGACATTACAATATAGGACAAAGTTTTTTGACCTAATTCACGAATATGACTACGAAAATTGATAAACGATTTGATCATTTAAATTTAACTTTACAAATAAACAGTCACAACGTTAGTTAATTAATTTTAAAAACAAAGGTAGGTACAGGTAGTAATTATTTCGTAACAGAATCGTTTTTTTCCAAAGTATAAAATTAAAATAGTATCAAAATGTATCTTACCAACAGTATGGTCGGTGACGTCGGGGCGGGCCGCGGCCAAAGCCGCCAACCCTAGGACTAAGCAGACTATTGCCTTCATAGTGACACTAGTCGACTGTGATTCTCCACCTCAGTAGAACTATTATATACCTTTTTTCAAGTTGACCCTAGTTCACAGTAATCATTGTTGTTTTTTGATAAATCCATTAATTTATTTGTTTTAAATAACTAAGATAAGATATCATTGCAACAAAAATAATTTCTCTATACCATAGGTACTTTCTCGATCCTCATTACTCAAAAAATGTTATATAATTTTTATTTTTTTTGCTATAATTTACTACTCTTATATTTTTCTTCTGCATATGTTCTTTTATATATCTATAATTAAATAATTAAGGAAAATATTTTTTGAAATATAAATGTTATTGTCGATATCTTAAATTATAAAATAAATATGAAATTATTTATTGTCCGTATTTAAGAAATTTGTATGTGATAGAGGCCCAGATAGTGACCTAACGTCTCTAAATGCCCTTTGCATTTATAATTTTTCGTAATATATTCATAATTTTATCCTCTTATTTTCATGGATAATTCCTCTTTCTATAATTTCTGAAATTAAGTTGCACAAACACTCAACAACTCAACAACAACTCAGTAATTCAGTGCGGTGGGAGACTTTAATTAATAATTTTATATAATTTAATTATTAATACAATATGCTAATTGTTTTTAATTATTTAATCATTACTAATACGTAGTAATAGTTAGAAAATTAACAAAAAATAATATATAATAGAGAAAATAATATATATATATATATATATATATATATATATATATATATATATATATATGTATATATATATATATATATATATATATATATATATATATATATATATATATATATATATATATATATATATATATATATATATATATGTATATATATGTATATATATATATACGGTCGAATTGAGAACCTCCTCCTTTTTTTGGAAGTCGGTTAAAAATCCTTTTTATTAACAAAAAAAAGCAGTCATGAGGACTGCCGTCAGAAGTGAAAACTTAAAACTATAAACAGTTTAACAATTGTTTTTTGAATATTAAATTTAAAATGTTTGATCTTAAATTAAAATTTGTAAATTAAAACGGTTTACATTTATCTGGTTTTGATATCTATCGGCACTCTGGGTGTAGCGATAACATGTCATGTGGCCATGTTGATGACGACTTCATGAATTCACTCCCCATCCAAACCTGCCTATAGAAGTTTTTACTTCAATTAAACATACTGTATGTAACATATTAACAAAGTTTTATGGAAATTATTCCTGAAATAATAGCATTTTTCTATTGTTTATCTATTAAATTGAGCGAGAAAATAGTAAGGTCTCACAGTTAATAGAGAGCTGGGTCAGTTCAGACTTTCAAGTTTTAAGCGGCAAGGAAAGTGACTTCTTAATTTTACTTTTGTGACCGATCAAGTGTTGCTGCCTTAGCTGGTATAAGTTTTATTTCATCTACGGTTAATGGAGTAATTTAATGTCGTTTAATAATATCATATTTCTAACATGATTACCACATACCTTACGGTGAAGGAAAACATCGTGAGGAAACCTGCATGTCTGAGAGAACCTAGCAAGTTTTCTAAAGACATGTGCAGTACGCCAACCCGCACTTGGCCAGCGTGGTGGACGTTAAAAATCCGTGCCCAGCAGTGGGACGTTAAAAAGGGCTGAATACATAACTTTTTCATCTGTTGAGATATTTTTTAATAATTCCTTCATATGTTTATTATATTTTACTTAACTTTTTATAATTAATTCATAAAAAAATTGTAAACTCGTTATAGAACCAAATATAAAGATGATAAGTTTGTAAGACCCGCGTTCATATGTATAATCGAGGTCAATTTTTGTGTTTGCAGACTAAATAGCGAGGGCACAGTATAGTAGCTAAGAGAAAATATCAGTACAAAAATAAAAATTATCTTCTTAATTTCAATTAATTTATTATTAAGACTAGCGGCTCTCCCTCGTTCGTCTCTGGACAAATAAAAACACATGTATCCCACGGGAACCGTACATTTTTCCAGGATAAAAACCTATTTATTATTCTAATGTATGAACTATATTATTGTAAAGATTTATTAAAATCCAATCAGTAGTTTTTGTGTAATAAGCTGTATAAGTTACTATAGTTTTTTAACTATCCCACGGAACCTCTTTAATTTTCTGGAATGAAAAGTATCTAAGCTGTTGACCGGGGATATAAGGTATCACCAAGTAAAATTTCATTTAAATCGAATCAATTTATGTATATTTAATTAGAATAATCAATTTATATGAAGCAAGTAAAAACTACAATATAGTTTATAGCAGATTCATATTTATTGAGTATTATTTCAAGCTCAAACTGTCAGTTGTATTAGTAAAATTGAAAGCTAATGAAAAACGCCATGCTGATAAAGCGATAGCTGTCAAAGAAGCAATAATAGTGAGCAAATTACCAAACAAAACAAAAAATCATCAAACGTATACCATTTACTATAAAACTGGTTACATTTTATTTTATTTAAGCTATCTTCACGACGCTGTTCACGTTGATATTTACGATGCACAAAGTCATCTACTTGAGTTGACTTTTCTAGTTTGCTGAACAAGTTGATTCAACCAATTCAATACACATGACACAATGCAACTTCAAACATATCTTATTTTATATATTTAAACGAGCAATTCTTGTATATTTATATCTTTATTTATTTATTTATTTATTTATACCGGCGATCTCGGAAACGGCTCTAACGATTTTGCTGAAATTTGGTATATGGGGGCTTTTGGGGGCGAAAAATTGATCTAGATTAGTCACATGTCTGGGAAAACGCGTGTTTTCGAGTTTTCATGCGTTTTTCTTATGCATTATTCTATGCAAAATTTAATCGCGACATCTATACAACTCTGTCAGTAACACTTAGTCACTTAATGTAAAATTATTTTTAAGCCAAATTAAAAAGAAAATTATTCTTATCGCGACATCTATACAACTGTTTCAGTAACACTTAGTCACTTAATGTAAAATTATTTTTAAGCCAAATTAAAAAGAAAATTTTTCTTATCGCGACATCTATACAACTTTCTCAGTAACACTTAGTCACTTAATGTAAAATATACAATCTTTTAAGAACTCCGAGCGAAGCTCGGTCGCCCAGGTACTAAAGGTGTAAATTGTTTTTAACTCTACTCAAGAGCTAATATAGATTTATTTATTACTAGTGATCGCCGCGTGGTTAAAAATCAACCATAATTTATTAAGTTTGATCGATATTGAGGTTCTTTTTTCAAAGTTATATAGATAATATATAAAAACCAAAAGAATTTTCAAACGGGCCCATAGATTTAGAGATCTGCACGTAAAGACAAATAAATTTTTCGTCTATATATTATGTAAGTACTCGTATAATATTGATGAATGTTATTTAACATCATACTACATCTTTTAAAAAGGGGTTCAAAGTTTTTCCTCACGTATTAATATATAGATTATGTCACCAAATTCTATGGATTATTGCTAATAGCTTCCTCGATGTGTAGAATATAATCTATACTATAATAAAACTGTAGAGGTCGAATGTCTGTACATAGAAAAAAAATGCTTTAAACCGAGTCAGGGGGGTGTAAGAAGAGCAATAGAACAAATCCTGATTTTTTTCAATTTTTTTGTTTCTCTGTCTGTTGGTCTGTTTGTACGGGCTAATCTCCGAAGCTGCTGGACCGATTTAAATGAAATTTAGCATAGTGGTACCTTATATCCCCGGTTAACATTTAGGATACTTTTTATCCCGGAAAATAAAAGAGTTCCCGTGGTATAGTTAAAAAACTGTAGTAACTTATACAGTTTAGTACACAAAAACTAACGATTGGATTTTAATGAAACTTTACAATAATATATTTCATACATCAGAATAACAAATAGGCTACTTTTCATCCCGGAAAAATGTACGGTTCCCGTGGGATAATTTGTTTTTTTTGACTAAAGTTGAACCCGAGCGAAGCGAGCGTGAGCCGCTATAATATTATAAAACGGAAAGACTTTTTTGTTTGTTTATTTGTTTGTACCGAATAAGCTCTGAAACTACTGGACCGATTAAGATGAAAGGGTTAAGCGGGATAAGTATAGCGAACTGGCCCCTTAATGGCAACCTATAACGAAACTTATGTGTCAATAAGGGCTTGATGTAGAAAAGCGATTCATACGAGTTTAATTGTCGTACTCCGCTTTGACCTTGGGATATAAAGAAAATGAGCGCAACTATAACTTTCATTCAAAAAGATATATCTCGAAAACCTTCAAAGCTAGAAACTTAAAACTAAAGCGAGGTTTTAGGTAACCTTTGAAAGCATATTATATTTTTTTTAGATTTTTAAAATAATAACAACCCCTTTTGAAATAAATAATCTATCTATACTATAATAAAATAGTAGAGGTTGAATGTCTGTACATAGAAAAAAAATGCTAAAAACCCAGTCAAGGGTTGTACAAAGGGCAATAGTACAAATCCCGATTTTTTCAATTTTTTGTTATTCTGTCTGTTTGTCTGTTTGTACGGGCTAATCTCCGAAATTATTGAACCAATTTAAATGAAATTTCATATGGTGGTACCTTATATCTCCGGTCAACATTTTTGATACTTTTCATCCCGGAAAACTAAAGGGTTCCCGTGAGATAGTTACAAAACTATAGTAACTTATACAGCTTAGTACACAAAAATTACTGATTGGATTTTAATAAAACTCTACAATAATATAGTTTTTATACATCATACATCAGAATAACAAATAAGCGCCTTTTTATTGCGGAAAAATGAACGGTTCCCGTGGGATAGATTTATTTTTGTTTAGAGGCAACCCGAGCGAAGCGAGGGTGAGCCGGTGAGATTATATATACTCCTGGGTATGTGCATAGTGCGGGTATTGTGCGCAGGGCAGGTTATGTGCGTAGGGCAGGTAATGTGTGTATTAAGGGTAACGTGCGTAGGGCGGGTAAAGTGCATAGGGCGGGAAACGTGCGTAAGGCCATAAAAGTGCGTAGAGTAGGTAAAATCATAGGGCGGGTAATGCGTGTAGGGCGGTTTAGTGCTTAGTGCGGGCTACGTGGGTAGGGCGGTTGAAGTACGTAAGGGAAGAGGGGAAGGGGGGGGGGGGAGGGTCAAGTGCGTGGGGCAGTTAAAGTGTGTAGCGATGCTAAAGGTCGTAGGGGTCAAGTGCGTGGGGGAGTCAAAGTGTGTAGCGAGGTCAAAGGGCGTAGGGCGGTCATAGTGCATAGGGCGGTTAAAGTGCGTAGGGCGGGTAACGTACGTAGTTTGGGTAAAGTGCGTAGGGCATTAAAAGTACATAGTGCGGGTACTGTGCGTTGGGCGGGTAAGGTGCGTGGGATAAATCTGTTTTTGTTTGATTAGAGGTGGACCCGAGTATAGCGAGGGTGAGCCGCTATAATATTATAAAAAGGAAAGACTTTTTTGTTTGTTTATTTGTTTGTACGGAATAAGCTCCGAAACTACTGGACCGATTTAGATGAAAGGGTTTAGCCGGATAAGTACAGCGAACCAGCTCCGTAATGGCAACCTATATCGAAACTTATGTGTCAATAAGGGCTTGATGTAGAAAAGCGATTCATATGAGTTTCACTGTCGTATTCCGCTTTGAACTTAAGATATGAAGAAAATGAGCGTACCTAACTATGACTTTCGTTCAAAAGGGCACACTAAACTATACTCATACTCATAACTTATTTCTAGGAAACGTAATAACCGCTTTAGCTTTGCTAAATAATATACTTAAAATATTTTCATAAAAATAATATATACTTTAGTTAATTTAATTAATATGCTTTTTTTTAAATTAAAACTATCTTTTCGGAGTTTTTCACGGATTAATTTTGATTTGTGGTTCCCGACGTTTGAAATGCTTTACAGCAATCATGGTCACGGGAGATACTAAGGTTTTAGACGTCTCAAAGGTCATTATATAGTTGTTACATCTAAAATCTTAGTCTTATAAATAAACAAAATAAAAAAAAATATTTAGGAGATTAGACTCCTCTAACAGGAGGTCGAATGTCTGTACATAGAAATAAAATGCTAAAAACCAAGTCAGGGGGGGTAAGAAGGGCAATAGAACAAATCCACATTTTTTTCAAATTTTTTGTTACTCTGTCTGTTTGTCTGTTTGTATGGGCTAATCTACGAATCTGTTAAAACGATTTAAATGAAATTTTGCATGTTGGTACCTTTGATCCCCCGGGCAACATCTTAAATACTTTTCATCCTGAAAAGTTAAAGAGTTCCCGTGGGATAGTTAAAAAACTGTAGTAACTTATACATCTTAGTTCACAAGACCTACTGATTGGATATTAATGAAACTTTACAGTAATATAGTTCATACATTAGAATAAACAAAAGGTTGCTTTTTATCCTGGAAAGATGTACCGCTCCCGTGGGATAGATTTGTTTTTGTTTGTCTAGAGGCGAGCCCGAGCGAAGCGAGGATGAGCCACTAGTTACATATAATAACATTGTTTTATTAGATTATCGCAATCCTTCCTTAGGTAAGAAAATCCAATTTTATCAAGGGGATTATTATACAGTTTAATTTTATTATAACATTTGTGTTTTTGTTTAATGAGTTTAATTAGAGCGGGTGTGAACCAGATAAGACTTTGACGATTTACAGGATCTGGGAACGAAATTACCTGCAGGATTTCGTAGAAATTAGATATAAATTCGTTCACATTATTTAGTAGGTACGTCTAAAATTTGTAGCCAACCAATATTATTTAGGTATGCTATAATGATTTCAAAATCAGCCCTTTTAAAATTGTGAAAACATTTATTCTTAGTTGCGGGAAAAGTATTTGATAAGTTAATTTTAAAGAAAAGTTCTAATGGTGATTGTAAAATATCTACTTTGGACGGACGAACTGACCGGCCGACCGACCGACCGACGGGCTGACCGACTGACCGACCCACCGACGGTCTGACCGACCGGCCGACCGACCGACCGATCGACCGACCGTTCGTTCGTTCTTCCTTCGCGTCAAGACAGACAGACTGGTGTGATTTGTTTTTTGTGTGGAGATAGTTGGAGGGCTGGAGAGTGACAAAGGCTATTTTGTACTGCGGGAGATTACGTTATTCCCACGAGAAAACTCGTTATATTACAACCCCATAACAACTTATCTACCTATGTAGTATGTATATACATATATTACATGATATTATATACCTAGTGAGTCGTTAGCAATCTATATATAAACGATGATAACCTATAAACATTAACGCAATAATAATAAAAATGTTATTAAAATAATAAATCACTACAAAGTAAGGAATACTATTACTTTGTCTTTATATTTTAAGGGTAGTTAATTTTTTTTTCCAAGCAACAAAATTACTAATTGCAAATATTTTGAATCAGTCAATTTAATTTATTACGTTAAGGATTTCCGTCGTTATCTCCTTTGTGATGTGCTTTTAAATAACAACTACCATTAAAAATGAATCACTATCAATGCACTAAAATGGTTAAGGAATTAAGTCACTTATCTTTAGATTTCATCATCAGATTCAGATCTTCACTACGTTAGAAGGGGATAAGGGCGCGAATATACTTTCTGAAGATGACCTTAAAGTTATCGATGTACAATGTATTAATTGCATAAAAAGATACCACTCAAATAACCTGCGCCTTTTCGAGAATCGGTTAAAAATATTGATGAATAGCAAGCGATACATCCCCTTTACTCCTTTGTCATTTCATCACATAAAGCAATACCCCATCCTCCTCTGTCTGCGAACTTATGTTATGAATGGTCCATGTTCATGAATACTGATTTTTGATTATTAGTAGATTATTTTTATACTTGTTAAGCGATCACATTGAAATTTGTTTAGAAAACTCTTAAGAATGAACAGCTTTTAATTAATACCGTATTCAAGCAAATAACAGGGGTTGTTTCGCATGCATGAAACTATCTTCTTTAACTTTTGTTATATTATAAAATATAATTTAATTTTATGTAGTACTTGCCTACACATTTTTTCTTCTCTATTTTGTGAAAAGATCTTTTATAAGTATTTTTTAGTAGAATTGTCTTTGTTATGTCGTTGTTACTGGTTTTCTCCTAAGAAAATAATTAATTAGGTACAAATTCTATATGAGATTTGAAATCTTCTTTTTCTAGTTTTTGCTTTAGTATCAAATAATATGGTTTCTTTAACAGATAAAAAGAGTGGTTATAATCTCTCTTTTACTTCAATTAAAAATGTAAAATTCAAAAGTAATTTTATTGTATTGAAAATGTATTCATTTGCTAGTATGAAATGGATAATCTAGAACTTCGGAAATTAGAAGAGATTAGATTGAAGAAAAAATTAGAAAAATGAAAAAAGTGGTGCCACTCTAAGTCAGTTAAAGTAAAAGTCACTATAGGTCACTAAAGTTATTTCTCTTCACTCGGCCATATTTATGTAATGTATCTATTAGTAATGATAATATGAGTGAAGATGGTAGGAAATTATTAATATAATTCATATAAAAATTCTTGTTCTTTAAAGTTACATATATACTTATAATGCACTAAAATGTAAGCAAACAGATTGATAACTGATAATAACTTAGTAATTTCGGTCAATGCACTATTAACAAAGTCATCGATTTATTCGTATCTTATCCGTGTTCATAGGTCGCTTAACCTTTTGACTTGTTTTTATCAAATATTTTTAATTATGATCTTTTAAAAAACAAGTCAAAGTGCAAGTATTGTCGTAGGTCCATTTTTTAAGATCTGCAGCAAATTATCTATTTATCAGCCTATATATCATCATTTTAATTTTTTTAAACTAGCATATATAGTATGGGACCTATAGGACTGTATAGTATAGGTAGGACCTTCCTTAATAACACCACTATAAATAAAAGGAAAAAAATCAATTAGATTGGTATTTTCAGAGATTAGCGCATTCAAATGAACAAACTCTCCAGCTTCATCTTCATATATTAGTATAAATTTGGTAGTTAAATCTTCTATAAAAGTACTTACAATAATATTAATAAGAGCGTGGTATGTTATCAATCAAGGGCGTGTCGAAATTTTTATTTAAAGTCGTAAATTTTTATTGATACGTATATTTTTACATATTTTTGCTTTTTTTCAAAAAATAAATAGGAAACAGAAATTTTGTTAAATCAAAAGACTTATAATTTATGAACTTCTAATATAAAAAAAAGACATTCTACCATTTGCAATAACAAGACCTATTAAATTTATTTATTCAGTGAACTGTTATTAACCGGAATAGACGACTATGTCTTTGACTTGGAAATGAGAGAACTCGAAATTGCCTTCATCTGATCAAACTATCTGAAACATCCCACATTGTAGTTAGAATGCATAGGAATTCGATAGATTCGTCTTAACTTGTAAATCTTTGGCATTTTGCCATCAATTTGATGTAAATGGTTAAAAAAATCAGATCGATGGATATAACACGTAATTTCCTTATAAAACAAGTATTTTAATTATATTTGAGAATTATTTTGATTTAACTGCTAATCTTTTTTCTGTTACAAATTACACCATTTAAAAAAGTTATTAAAAATATATTGTGATAGCTGTGTTTGACATACACATTTTTTGGCAGGATTACTTCTTTTGGATATATGTTGTGTATATGAATGAAAATATTTCTTAATTTGCACCCAAAAATCAAAATTCATTTACTATCCATTATGTCATCAGAACGACTAATTTTTTATACATGTACTATATTTCAATAAATTTCGTTTAGTAGATATGCAATAAATAAGTTAGACAAATGCACGAAAGGTTCTTAAGGTTCCATTTTGGAAAGGATGTGTCGAATGCGAAACCTTATTAAGCTAATATATGTAATATATACCTTATGTTATTGATGTGACCTTAACGTAAAGGACACTTGATATTTGAGCTGCTTGTAATATAATTAAAAATAGCAACACGAATATTCTATTAAACGGGTCAGGTCAGGACAAGCTCTTACTTTGAAGTACGAAACCCAATTATCTGATAAAATGTAAAGATGGTAGCAACTAATAGCGTTTCGTGCTAATGAACATTAGTTTTAATATTTTTTGTTAAAAATATCAAATTGTTATACAAATGTAAAAACGTTTTTATAGAAAATAATCTGTTATTTTCTAGATAGATTTCTGCATAGAGATAGTTGAGCAGCCGAACATACACATGTCACTCGACATACTCTAATTTTTTTTTGTTACCTTTAGTGATACAAATTTTAACTATCTCAACTAAAGCTTTTTAGTTTGTTTTCTATGTTTTTGACAATGTAAATATAGTAAGTCTTTAGTGCAATTGTCATAATTAGGACCTTCTCTGTTGTGCACACTGCAACGTTGTTTAAAATATGTTTTATACGACAGTCGAGTGGAAGATTAATCTTGTTACTGAACTTTCAGAGGAAATTGAAATTGTTGTTATATGAGATTTTAGTAAACGAGCTTCAACTATTTTAACCGGGAATTGCTAGACAGTAATGAGTGTTCTATATTCTATAGTAAAATGCGTTGGAAAATATTAATCTATACAGATAAATAAAATTGGAGTGTCTGTTTGTAATATTAAAATAACCGCTTTTTACTAAATGCATAAGGATGTATACACGGTACATATACCAAACCAACATTTTTTACAATTTTTGTCTGTCTGTTTGTTCGGGCTAATCTCCGAAACGGCTGGACCGATTTTGACGGGACTTTCACTGGCAGATAGCTGATGTTATAAGGAGTAACTTAGGCTACTTTTATGTTAGAAAAAGAATTAGGGTTCCGCGAAAAAAAGTAAAACCCATGAAATTGTGAACAAAATCCGCGTACAGCATATGCACTCGGGCAAAACGATGGTAAATCGCTATATAATTTAAATGAATATCTTAGGAGTAGCAAGCTACTATTTATGTATACCTAAACACAGCTAACCGTGAAAACATACCTAGGAACGAACGCAAGCGAAGCGAGCGTGAGTCGCTAGTTAATTATAAAGGTGTAAGACCTACCTATATACATAATATGTACGTCGTCTATACAATATGTATTTTTTACCTGGCGAACTTTGATCACAGCGAC
The DNA here is from genome assembly GCA_033884665.1 of Argynnis bischoffii washingtonia. NCBI lineage: Eukaryota > Metazoa > Arthropoda > Insecta > Lepidoptera > Nymphalidae > Argynnis > Argynnis bischoffii. The sequence goes on along the minus strand of CM066624.1, from coordinate 6,631,346 downwards.
TATTAAGACTAACGAGTGCTCTAATATTATAAACTAGCGGCTCACCTTCGCTTCGCTCGGGTTCACCTCTAAAAAAATAAAAACAAATCTATCCCACGGGAACCGTATTTTTTCCAGGATAAAAGTAACCTATGTGCAATTCCAGACTTTATCTATCTCTGTGCCAAATTTCATCTAGATCTGTCCAGTCGTTCTAGCGTGAAAGAGTTACAAACCTATCCCACGGGAACCGTTCATTTTTTCGGGATAAAAAGTAGCCTATGTGTTATTCCAGACTACAATTTATCTCTAAGCTAAACTTCATCCAAATCCGTTTAGCCGTTCTGGCGTGAAAGAGTAACAAACATACATCCATACATTCTTACACTTTATACGTTTATAATATTGGTAGGATGATAAGCTCTTATTTCTACCATTTGTTATGTTTTCTAATTGCTTGCGTACGAGAAAACGTTGGGAATATCAACACTCGTCGACGTAATTATAAAGAAAGAACACTTGTGGTTGCGCCTTCAGTTCATCCCGTTTTTTGATGAACTCATTGCGTCTCGTATGAGATTTTGCTATATGAGCCACTGTGTATCAACTATGTGCAAGTAATAAGTTATTTTAAATATATTCCTATGAGTTTTTATTTAATCGGTATATTTTTAGGTTATTCGTGATGAAACGAAGACAAACTTTTTTGAAGTCGGTATATGTACATATGCCGATAGGTTCGAGTAAATGTGATAATTTCATATCCAAATGTAATAAATATGTACATTTTTTGCATTTTTATCCAAATCATCCTGCAATAATAACTGGATTAGCTTATGCTTGATGCTGAAAAAAATAAATTTAATCTAGTTTAATCGATAAAGTTATTAGTTTTTTTAATAATAATATTGTAGTAATACTTAAGTTTTAAAGGACAAACACAGAAAGTAATGCGCAGTAAAAAAATGATAGACAAACACACAAAATTTCTTTACTTGTTATATTTACAAACATATTTTTATGGATTTTCTATATGTTTAGATAGTACTTAATTTTTATATTATAGGTTGAATACTTCACACCTTTACTTAACAATATGTTCTCTGGGGAGCATTAGAGCTAAATTATTGAGGCAACCTAGTTATATTATTATAATATGCTCTGTTAATGTAAAAGTTTAGCCTATGCTAGTGTACTGAGTTTATTCTCTTGAGGAAAAATAAGGACATAAATGTACATTACTTGCAAGCAAGCAGTATATCAGTTTACTTTAAAAATTTGACGTTATGTCATTATTATACATTATCTATATCAAGAGGTCGAACCTAAACCTACATATATATTTTTAATTATGATTTAAAATGTCTGTGTTTCTCATTTGCGCGCTACCAAAACTTAAATACGCAAGTTTTGTAATTTAACTGTCTGTTTGATTGTTCGATTGTTGTTACCAATCTTCATGAGACTTTTTAGACTTCCATTCATACATTAATCTAGATATTATATCCTAAAATATTTGGAATTACTAATTACTCAATTTACTGTTCAGTTGGTTATAAATCCCTAAACCAAATATTAAAAAAAATTAACGGTTCGATTACTCATGGACATCTACTACATGTGGTATTTTCACGTGGGACGTCATAATCATTTTCAAATAAAAGTAAAGAAGCTTTAAAATATTTTATTTTTAGTGGACATATTATTCTGTTTTACCTGCGAAACCCTTTGTAAAACATTTCTGATAGAATTAAATAACTTTACTGAAAACTAATTATAGTTATCTAAACTGGGAAGAAAGTCACTTAATTACCTATACATATTATAAAATTGTAACTAAGCCGAATCTGTACATTAAATATGTTTTGGAAAATCTTATTGAAATAGACTTTAATATCGATACAGAAGCCAAATCTATCGTTTTTAGAATTTTTGTCTGTCTGTCAGTCTGTCTGTCTGTTACCTCATCGCGGGAAACCACTGGACAGATTTTGATGTTTGATATGATGATTATTGGTTATCTGGTTCAACATATAGGATACTTTTTACTGCGGGAATATATCTCATACCTGAGCCAAATGTTAAAACGTAACTAGGGACGAACCCGAGCGGAGCAAGGGTGAGTTGCTAGTATAACATAAATATACTTATCGTTAATGGTTTATTTAAATCAGAGTATATCTTGTCTTATTAAATAAAAAAAAAAACATTATAAATATAAAATAATCTCATAATATGCAGAAGTGCTCATATTCTTACAAGGTGAGATATTATAACTTTAAAGTTATATTAGAGTTATAAGAGTAGAGTAACTTATCTTGGAAGATAATGTAAACACATAAATGTAAATGTACACGCAGAGGATGTTTGTTCCGTACATAAACTATGTTTTGAAGTAATACTTCTTTTGACGTCAGGGAAAAAAATACTTATGAGACATGAGACAGAAAGTTGTATGAAGTTAGTCGTTAAATCTCCTTTTACTAGTTGACAGGTAGAAATCGTCACGTAACGAAGAAGGTTAAGTAGAAAAAAAAACTTTTTTGATTTGCACCTATATTTTATAAAGGACGAATAATTAATTTATTCGTCCTCTTAAATTACGAATAGACACTCCGATTTTTAATGATAATATAGTAGAAGTAAAGCCTTTACTAAAAATTAACCTGTTTTCACTTTGAAATCGTGTCAATTTACATCTTCGAGAATGTTTAAAATGACTTTGAGTAATAATAATATGATACCTAAAGCACTGCTAGTATTACAGAATCTCAAGAATTCTAAAGAAAACTTATGACAAACTTTAAGTCTATTTAAGTTACATTCTACTTCTTAACTATGGTATTGATATTCTAGATTGAATCTACGTATAGATTGTGTTCGGACGTGATTTGAGAACTAAAGTATTTTCTATTCTGATTTTTTATTTCACCACAGCCTTTGTCGTTTGTGTTTTTGTTGTAGTTGATTCAATTAGTTTTATAACTATGTTATAATACCTATTTATAGTAATTTCAATAGAAAATATTCTATAAATAAATTATGCAAAAAAGCGACTTCGAGTCTTTATATCTACGTATTTAAAAATATATGTAAATTTTGCTATTACATATATCCTAGATACAAACAATGTAAAATGTTAACAATATTGACACTGTATATTTTTATTATAACATCTGCAGCGACCTGGGCTTCGATAACGGGCTCTTCGCTTCTTCTCTTTCTTATTCAGGAGCAGTATCAAAAATTCCTGAGAAATGTACGAAGTTTTGTATTTCTAAAAATTTAAATATACATATTATATTGCTACAAACGATGTGGTATTAACTACAGTCATTTGAAAATAGTTACTATTCGCCTAACTTAAAAGTTAAAATTTTTCACATTTTCGTCCAAAAAGAACGAAGATATAACGATATGAGAAATCTTTGACATTTAGTGGAAAGTGAAGTTGAAGGAAGCCGTTTCTTGTTCACACATTGCAATGTCTAAAATTTTAAGATAGTATTTTCTGGTCTTAGAAAAGGTACATAATATGTAGTAGATGCATTAAATGACATAAATGTATAGGATCTAGGTACTTGACAGACACGCGAATGCCCATGTGCCATATTTTTTTTTTAATAATTGCTATTTAATAAAAATAACGTGCGAAACAAAGAACTGTTTAATGAAGATTGTATAATTGTACATACAAATGTAACAGGTTTTTTAGATGATATATTAAAATATTGCTTCGTAGCTTTTATATTTTTAAATATTGCTATTTTCTGTTGGCAAAATAACTTTTTTATAATCTACTTAAGCCAAAAAATTACATGAAATTATACTTTATTATGTTAGAAATACTTCAAAGTGAATCCTTGAAATAAGATACTGTGGAAATTGTTTTATACGCTGTAATTTAATTAACAAACTAGGGAATACATTAAAAGGTAACAATTAATGTGTGGCTTTATGATCAATCAAAATCTCTATAAATGCTAAGTTTGAGTATTACCGGATACGTATTGCGTAGTGCTTTTTAAGCCTTTTAGCACGTAGCATTTTATTTTATTTCGTATGGAATATAATTATTTTTATTTTTTTTAATGTGTAGCATAGTATTTTTATGTGTAGCTAGCAGAAGCAAGATTACGATGGTGCGGCCATGTCATAAGAAAGCCGGTAGATCACATAACCAGGAAAGTACTTGATCACAAGTCAGGACCAAAACAGCGCGGAAGATCCCGACTTAAGTGGATGTCTGTAGTTAGTAAAGACATGGAAAACAACAGTGTTGACCCAAGGACGACCAACAAAAGACATCTTTGGAGAAGAATGATTAGGAGAACTGACCCCAAATAAAGATGGGAAAAGGCCAGAAGAAGTAGTAGTACGTGTAGTATAGCATTATTTATTTTCTTCAGTACTATATAAAGTTAGAAACTGTTACTCGACTTATGTGATTTTTCAGATCTTTATGGGAGGGTTTTATTTACGTGTACGTGATTTATTTCTGGAGCGCCCTAGTTTGGTGAGTGAGATTTAAAGTAACAAAATGGGTATTTTAATGCTCAATTTCACATTCAGTGGAAATACCCTTTGCGGTGTACGCAATGAAATCAAAGTGCCAAGTACTACGATCTGTATATACATCTTTGCTTCTTTCATTGCTATCACTCTATTCATAGACGCTTATCGGAAGATTCACAGACTTTTAATTTAATCTCCTTTATGCCAGTATTAAAAACTTCACTTAGTCTTCAAAAGTCTTCCTATGTCTCCGTCTTTCATTCACTCTTCGACAGTATATTTTCTTACTGTTCTTTCGTCATTCATTCTTTCTCAGTGCCTAAACCATCTGAGCACATTTTCTTTCATTGTTACTATCACACTTTCATTTAAACTAGCTATTCTGCGAATCTCTCCACTGTGGATTATATCAGAGAAGCTGACACCACATAGTCTTTCGAGAAGTCGCATCTCTACTGCATTTATCTTGCCTTACTTCATTTGCAATGTCCACATTTCGCTGCCGTGTTGCCCTGCGCGCGGGTTTACTCATGGCCTGACGTTCCATCACTGCAGACTCATCATGAACTCTGTTACCGACAACGATACGTTTTTCAACATCCATTTCACGTCCTACATTACTGTTAGTATACTTTACAATCGCCTTTTTTGTTAAACCCTTTTGAATACTAGAACCTTAGTTTTAGCCCTAGTACCTAAATTGTAAAACTTTTTTGGTTTATCCATTTTTCATTCTGTAATGAATTTGCATGATGAAGTTTATTTATCTATATATATAATAAAGCTGTAGAGGTCGAATGTCTGTACATAGAAAAAAATGCTAAAAACAGAGTCTGGGGATGAAAGAAGAAAAATAGAACAAATCCAGATTTAAAAAAAAAAATTATTTATCTATCTGTTTGCCTGTTTGTACGGGCTAACCTCCGAAACTGTTGGACCGATTTAAATGAAATTTTTCATGGTGGTACTTTATATCTCCGGTCAATATTTTACATACTTTCCATTCCGGAAAATTAAAGAGTTCCCGTGGGATAGTTAAAAAACTATAGTAACTTGTACAATTTAGTACACAAAACTACTGATTGGATTTTAATGAAACTTTATAATAATATAGTTGATACATCAGAATAACAAATAGGCTACTTTTTATCCCGGAAAAATGTACGATTCCCGAGGGATAAATTTGTTTTTGTTTGTCTAGAGTGTTAGTGTTTTATATGTTGTAAAGAGGCAGACTACTCGAGTTTGAATGTATTATAATTATAATAGTTTTCATAATCGCACGTAAATGTTAACGATGTTGAATCTACCTAATTAGTTTCATCGACTTACTTTACTTGTTAAATACAAAGTTATAAAAGCTAACATACATTAAAGCTTTACAGTAACTTAAGTAATTTTACTGGAGGATTAACTTAATTTTGTCTTAAATGTAACATGTAATCGAATCGAGTAATTTTACTTTATTCACATGCCTTTAAAGGTGCGATGAAGACGTACATCTACCTACATATGTTCTCGTATATCATTTGTGACCTATAAAGAACTTCAGAAAAGAAAAGAAAATTTCAAGAAAATTTCATTTGAATATTTAAATAGAAAAAGGATCATTATTATAATATATCACAATCATGTAAATGAATTGAATTAAATCGTTCGTTTGTAATTTTGGATATTACTGACTTTACTACTAAGATTACGTGGTTGTTCTTGTACATATTATAATAATCCAATTGTTTTCTTGCCGGTTTATATATTTATTCTTTAATATCGTTGAATTTAGTTGTTCACAGAATATAGACTCCAAACAACAGTTGTTAATTTATTTTGTCTGTTCGTCTGTGTTTGTTTCTTTCGATTCGTCCTTAAAAACGTACATGGGTGACGCTGACTAAACCTTAAGAAATACATCAAAGAATGTACTAGTAAATTGTAGGTCTTAAAAAGGTCTACAGAAAAGTCTACAATACCATAGGATTATATCCATTGAAAACCCACAGGAACAGACCAGAGCAAAGAGACGATAAATCGCTAGTACCTAATGAATACTTTGCATGCGTAAATATTATAATTTACACTTTAAATTACATAAATAAAAATATAACATAAATTGATTGTTTTGTGGTACGGAACCCTCAGTACGTGAACAAAAATAGGCGTTTTATTTTTACTAAATGAATATTCATTTTTTTTATATTCTTCATCATACCAATGAAACAGTAAAAACCATCAATAACATTCATACAATAGATTTTCCATATTAATTTATAAATCCATTTATATTCCATACATATTTACACAAATTAATATTAACTCGACTTGTTAACTAACAACTAGTAAGTTAAGTTTGAATAACTTTTAATGTTTATATTAGAACAAAAAATCTCTATATTTCTTATTTGAAATATACCAATTAGTTATATTATTAAAGAGATACGTACGATATTTCATCAACATTGTATTGCTAAAGTTACTACGTGACAAGAAACTAGTTGATTTGGGAATACGACCTTGTCTATTACTTTGTATCTAAACTTGTACAGTAGAACATTATTTTATAAGTTTAAGAATAAATATCAATATAAGCAATTAATCACAAACATGTTATTAACTGAAAACTATGTAAACACGCTATTTACCAAAATTTTAGTTAATCTTGTGTAATCTAATAGCTATAGCTAATATTTACAAAATATAATTATTTAAAACGAAAACTCTTAAGCTTCTCACTGCCTCGTCTCAGTAGAACTGCATTTTGATAACTCGGTGAACTGATAACATCGAAATTGAAAAATAAAATATTTAACGAAGAATACGATTTGAAAGTGTATTTCTAAAAATGTAGCTGCAATAAAACAATTTTGAGTTTAAATTGGGTAAAAGAAAATTGAAATGAATCGTCTAGATACCAGTATATAAAACCAAATATTGCAACTGAAATGCGATTTTCACCTGTTCTGGTTGGTTTAGTTTATAAAAAACGTAGTTAAGAAATACTGTATGTAAAATCTAAGTGAAATCTCGTAGAAAGAAAAGATTTTTGCTAAAATTCATTCATTCATATTGTTTCAGTTAAAAACGTAATAGCAGAATGTTATAGAACAAACTATAATAAAAAATATACAAGGAAACATTTTCCTTTTCAGGATCGACCGTCTTACCAGCCAGTGCCAAGGAGATACGGTAACATTATACTCTGATTTTTAATTCCACGGAATTCTGACAGCTGTCATTCTTTGTCAACTCAGATATCATAAACCTTTTCTGCTTAGATTTTTTTAATTAAAATAATTTTATATTTAAAATTTATATTTAAAATAATATAAAATAACAAAAAATATGAAACACAATTAGATCAAGTAAACTATATGTATGACATTGTAAATAGTCTTTGTTTTGTGCATTCAAAGCACACTAACTACCTATAATGTAAATTTTTAATGGTTAAATGAAAAAAACAAGAGTAAAACAAAATATTTTTACATGAAAGTATTTATTAATCATTATCACTTATATCATCACTGTCGTCATCATCATCCACTCGGATTATAAACGAATCACACACACTCTCCATCAGATCATTAAGAGGCCACATTTTATCCTCTTCTTTAATAATATGGTTTATGCATTCTTGCCATTTTTCAGCTGTGATATTATTTATGCCCTCTAATATCAATTGTTTCACTTCCGTTATCTTAAAAGTTTTATTATTTTTAGCCACATACCCCTTTGCTTGGGCCCATATCAATTCTATGGGGTTGAGCTCACAGTGGTATGGGGGCAGTCGCTTTTTCTTGGGAGACAGAAAGTCAGCCTCTCGTAAGTCATCCATCGAAACCGATTCCCGTGACGGGCCAGGTTGTGGGTCCATAGTCAAAAATTCAACAAATAAGTTCAATTCAAATAAAACAACTTAAACTATTAACTAAACAAGACGTAATAGCAAATTAAAAGTTAAAACTGAACAATAAATCGCAATAAACACCGTGAGCACATTCGAGCATTCAGAGTAGGTAGAAGCCGAATGACATGCATGGCAGACACAACATGATGCGGCGTAAATATTTTTTAATTTTAGGTTTGGCAACTTGTTATATTGGCTCTTACAAGAAGCAAATATTTTACAAACAAAGGGGGTTTTCCTAAAAAAGGCTTGCAACCTATGGATTATTGGACAGGGATTCCTATCATAAAACAATAATTTCCTTAGTAATTATTGTAACTTCAATAATATATTAATAATAAAATTATTACCATTTTAGAATTATCAATAATTTTTTAAGTCTTAGTTTTTCTAATTAAAACCTTAAATTCAAGAAAGGTTTATTTTTTTATTTTGCTAAAATGCTTTCCGTTTTTAGTGACAATGTTTCAAAGTTGACAACACTTCTGAAATGTCAGAATTCCGTGGAATTAAAAATCAGAGTATAGTAAAGAAAAGAAATATACAGGTTTAAAGTGAAAAACATTTATTTATATATTTGTACGATTTCATCGCCGTGCCGTGTGAAAATTATTTTGAATTGCTTTAATTTGTTCTGCTACCAAAAGAGACTTTAAATAAAATAAGTTTAATTGAAGATGGGAAAATATTGAGTCTGTGACTATTGAGTTTTGGTATTACACTAAGAATACAATCTCCTTCTATAAGCTGAACAAAATGTTTTGTTTTTACAAATTAGATCAGATTATTATGTTGGTGTAACGGAAAGTTCCACTTAAGTTTGTTTTTTGCACAATATTATTATATAAATATGGAATTCAATAGATAATAATAAGCGAGGATGCTTTCGTGTTATTGTTTATCTACGTGTCTAAATATTGCGACCCGAGTGGGTAGGTAATAGGTATCATTTTGACTACGCTGTAACAGGAAACTTGTTTAATATGATTATTTCAAATATATTTCGTATGCTTGATTATTTATTATTATGTAGAGAAATTTTGTAGTAACAAATTGAAGTACAAATAGAACAATATTTTTTTGAGCGAAACCCTAATTCTTTTTCTAAAATAAAAGTAGCCTAACTTGCGTGTTATAACAACAGCTATCTGCCAATGAGAGAGTCTCGTCAAAATCAGTCCAGCCGTTTCTGAGATTAGCGGAAACAAACAGACAGAAAGATTAGAAGGAAAAACATTTTAAAAATTGTGTTTTTCTTACAAGTACCGTATATAATTTCATAAAAATTTAGTAAAAAGCTGTTATTTTGATGTTACAAACAGACACTTTAATTTTATTTATCTGTATAAATAGATGAGCAGAACACATTTAATACTTCGTTCAAGTACGCGCTACGAAACAGCGCGGCGTTGAGTAAAAGGCTCATCATCGCAGTTTATTTGAACGACGGAAATAATAAAATTTATTATTATTTTTAATCAGACTATTGCGCAAGACCTGTATATGACAACCCCCTTTAAAATAATTTAAAAGTAATAATCTTAACAATAAGACATTTATAAATCGTTTTGAATGCTTTACAGCAATCATGGTCAAAAATAAAATAAATCCGTGAAATAATCAGAAAATACAAATAAGGAAGTATTATTTAGATTTCTATTCCATACAATTTTCAGAACACATTCTTTTTCCGAAGGCATTCAAGTAACATACTAAAATCCCATTACAAGTTTATTGCAGGTTTTTAAAAGGGTATCTTTCTGGATAGGATATTTTCACATCAAAGACACCTTTAATATCCTTTGTAATAGAGACACGCAACAGGACTCGTAAAACGATTTGAAGTCATGTATTTTCAGGCGTTTTATTTGACTAGTAAGCAATTTGATTTAAAATTGATACTGCTTTAAGGGAAACTAGTGACTTACTCCTGTTTCGCCTGTGTGCGACCCAATGTGCCTTATGATTTTGTCACTAACCGAAGAAAATGGGTCATAGTATATCTGCGATTCTTGCTCCAAATTCGTCCAGTTGTCTTAGCGTAAAGGAGTAAAAAACTTACACACAAATACAATCTTTTATAATTATGTAGGTATAATGATAGTGTGGTAACACGCTATACTTATTTACAGTTTATAGCATATAAGAGACGTTAAAACTGCTTAATAAAATTAAGTAGTTTTAACGTCTCTATATTATATTTTAAAAATGTAGGCAAACATTCGGTACTTCGCTATTGAAGGGCCAATTTCACCATACTCTATTATATTATTAAATATTTTGTTAAACGGACTGTTAAAGTAAGGGAGGTTTTCACAATGTGCTAACGTTACTAGTTAACTATACATAGTTTTTTTATTAGCCTACAGGCTAATTAAGAAAACTGTGTGTAGTTAACTAGTAATTTGCTCTTACTACGCTCAGGTGTGTCTATTTGTTTCCTCATAAGTTAGGTCATAAACTATCCGTATTTCATTTAAATCACACACACACACGTTCAAATTTTCGTATTTATAAAAGTAGTCTGATTTATAAGATACGTTTGAATAATATTATTTAAATTAAAGGTATTTTCGAATTAATTTTATAAGAACTTTATTAAATACAGTACAGCCAAGCGAGACACAGAGCAGAGAGAAAGACAGAGATTTGACATTTTACCGTTGAGGTCCTGGGTTTTAATCCCAGGTCGGGTCAAGTTCAGTTATTGAGTATTTCTGTAAAGAAATTCTCAGTAACCGGAATTTCAAGCCCGTGCCTCGAAGAGTATGTAAAACCACCGGTCCTATACGTTAACTTTCACTAGTGGTGTTGAGTAGTCATCCAACCGGAATATGAGAGTGACAGGAATAGAGAGTGCACTTGTGTTTGCGCGCACACTTTTGCACTATAATATCCCTTGCACAGATGGCTAGTCACAATGAGATTGGCTGTGTCCGAAATTGGTCGGGAGGACATATTATAATGTGTGAAAGAACTAAATAGTAAATCACACAACAGTAATATGTTATAGCAATCACTTTCATTGAAATTGTATTAAAATAATAATTTATTACTTAACACTAAGAACCACTCTACATTGGGTCACAAAGGCGTAGTATAATTTTCAAATTTTCACTCTACTAAACCACTTGTTTACCCATCACAATGTTCGGGCTTTTTAGCCATAAGAGCTTTTGTATGGCGGAATATGACCTAATTTAATTAATTAATATAATGACTAAACTAATAATATTACTTCGCTCTATATAAAATCAAATCAACGTAATGGGATTTATAAATATCCTCCTCAATTATTATGTACATATGTGTACATAATATATGTACAGTGGTTTTTGCATTATATAGAAATTACGTATGTTACTTCTCAGGTCTTGTATGCGTCATAGGGATGTACCCGAGCGAAGTGAGGGTGAGTCGCTAGTACTAATATATAGAAAATGCAATTTCATATGTAACAGACAGACAGTTACAAATTAATACTTACCTACTAGATACATAAAGGAATATAATATGTATCTAGTTACGCACATCAATAGGAAAATGTTTGTGGCGTGATCTCAAAATGATTGCAAGTAAAGCAAAACTAATATTATTTTTTACTATGCAGTTCTTTATTGTTTTTATTTATATTTTTGCATTACTTTTTGGATTTTTTCCTTACTAGAACAATATAGATAGATACTTTACACCATACATACCAAGAAGCTAAAATATAAAATATTTTTACTGTTTGTCTGCAAGTTGTAAACGCTTTTATTGAAAGATGATGTGATTTGTTACCTAATTTTTACCCAATTACGAGGGGTTATGATTTCAGAACGTTATGTATATATATACTATGAACATAGGTTCAGGTTTAACAGTAGCCAGTTTTAGATAAATTATAGATCACTGTTTTCTTCCAGTAAATATAAAACCTTATAAATACCGATACCGAAATAACCGAATATATACACGTCACATAGCGTTTTATTAAATCATCGATGTTCTCATATAAATGCTATAGAAGGTTTCGCTCCAGTTGGTAAAGTGCTTTGCAGTTCAAGTCTAATGTCTCTCGACACACTCAGTTAATTACAACTTTTATTCATTAATGGTAATGGTTTATCTGTAAAGCTATATTTTATAGAATATCGAAATAGTATTTTAATTTAACATAACATAATTAATATAATTCATCATCTCATTTATAATTACATACAATATTATAGATATATATTAGATTTTATAGATATCTATTTCAATCATGCTCAGAACTAATGAGGTAATATAAATGTACTTTTAACGCTACACTACAAGTTTACGCTCAACATTATTAAATAATAATTGCTAATCTTCATATTTGTACAAATTTGGATCATTCAGAATTAAACTGTTCATAAATCTTTCAGAAGATATTAATTATATTTAATCTAAACCTAAATTATATGAAATATATGTTTAGATTAACAACTTACCCTCGCCTCGCTTGGGTGCGTCCCTAGGTACTACGTTTATTATTTTCTGAGCGGAGCCCTAATTATTTATCAAAAATAAAGGTAGCCTAAGCATTAAAACATCAGCTGTCTGTCAGTGAAAGTCCCATCAAAAACAGTTTAGCCGTTTCGTAGATTAGCCGGAACAAATGGACAGACAGACAAACTAAATTGAGTTTTTCGGATAAGTATCGTATGATATATGATTTTCAACATATAATTTCAAAAGTTTTTATTTTGAAAAAAAAAAGCTTATGTCATTACAAACAGACACTTCAATTTTATTTAGATATACATGTAGGTGAATGTGCTAATAAAAATGTAAATCTTTTCATTTTTACATCTTGTTTCTCTTGTCATAAAAATATTAAAAATGACTAGCGGCTCACCCTCGCTTCGCTCGAGTTCGGCCTAAGGTACGTTGTAACGGTTAGTATGAAATATATATAGTCTAAATATTTATATCATATGAGTCTATAGCCTTCCTAAATAAACGGGGTATCTAATGCAAAAATAATTTTTAAATCGGATAGTAATTCCTGACATTAGTGAGTACAAACAAACAATGAATCAATTGATCGATCCATCGGTCGATCAATCGGTCGATCAGTAGGTCGATCTGTCGTTCGATCAGTCGATCGATCAATCGGTCGATAAGCATATCGATCAATATCAATTATTATTTGTAAAAATAAATTCGTGTTGCATATTATTTCTTAAAGATATTATACAAAACAAATTTTAGTGATCGTAACTCAAAATATCCTTCTACATATGAAAAGATATTTTACGTATGTTGTGTAAAATTTCCGTTAAGTATTTAACAGGCCCCAATATCTCTATTTTTTGCACATTTCTTACTTCATCTTTTCAAAGTTAAAGGAAGAGAGTACAAAGATACAACTCGAATACAATATTTCCAACTTAAGAACCATGTAACTGCAACATGCGAACAGGCTAACACTACGTTATTTTAAAGACACAATGTTATGTACATCTGAAACTTACAGTCTATCTCTTTTCCCTCCTTTTTATAGTTACTTAAAATTGCCATTCCTATTTTGTTAAGCTTTCTGCCCGTGTGTACGTTCCCGTGGACTAAAGGATTTGCTTAATTTTAATTTCCATTGAATTTGTATGTCCTCATATTGAATTTGTTATCATTGTTGCATGTTATCACTCTAGATCCATTGAGCTTAGTCTACGCTAAAAAGTCGCGAGCAGGTTAGAATTTAATCTAAAACTTTTTTGTATATCACATTGATGGATGTTTCATCTGGTTCTTCTAAAATGTCCATGTGAGAAGCAATCTCTCTCTTAAGCCTGCTACTTCGAACTGGTTTGACTGGTCCAGAGAATTATCAATAGACATTGCGAAGCAAATTTTAAGGAAAAATTACATTAAATTAAATTTAAAGCAACAAAGGTTATCAGCGGTATTCGAATTATGAAAACAGACTCGGAACGGAACGGAATAATGTTTTATAAATTACTCTTGTCTAGTCTCGTTTAGGTGGCTTATTCATTACAAGAGTACCGATCTTCAGAAAGAGTTTATGAGAAAGAAAGCCTGGTGGATTAAGCCTGTTAAAGAATTCCACAGGATAGTGAACTGATTCATTCATTTGTATCACTGTATCGATAAACTTACATTCTATTTCTGACTCTTCAAAATACTTCAGCAGGACGTTATTATGAGCAGTAGTACAGTTGTTTTTAAGGGTCAATGTAGCACGTTTACAAAGCCAAGCCAAGACTTTGTTTGCATATTAGAAACATCAGAATACTCTAGCTGGGTTCTCTTTCTCGTCTGTTATAGTTGTCACTGCTTTAGCCAGCCGATACACACATTTAAGGAATATTTGTGCAAAATTTCATGCTTGTAGGCCCAGCGGTTTCAGCTGTGCGTTGATTGATCAGTCAGTGAATCAGTCAGCCAGTCAGTTTCTTACTTTATATTACCGTTTCCATTAAGGCATTGCAAGTTTGATGTTGATACCCATATGTACCCAACACCGTGTTTTGTTTTATCCAGACCATTAAAAAGCTATACTGTAATTTACATACGTATAGTATAGTATAAACTATTACCAGTGTTAATGTCCCAATATTATTAACTTAATACCTTAACACACTGACTATCTATAACAACAAAGTATTTATGTTTTCGCTTGTCGTGGTAGCCTTTAAGTAGAACAACCTTTACCATTTGTAAAATTTAGATATGTAGTTTTTGAACGATTTAAGTGTATGTTCTGTTGGTTATCCTAAATAAATAAATAAATAAATAAATACAATGCTCAGGTGGCCATAAACGCTGTATAGTGAGTTTTGTGGTCTGTTTTTGGCTATATAGTTAAAAGCTAACACAGGTAAACTACATAATTTTTTAACTATTTACTCGAACTTCTCTGTGCAGTTTAATAGGCTTGCTCTAGTCTATATCTTGATTATAATAATAATTAAATTAATTTAAATAAAATAAATAGAATAATATTAATCAAATATTCTATTTATTTTATTGGTATTATTTTATTTTAATAACATATGTAAATATTTGAAATATATATAAATCCTAAGTATTTCAATTTTACTCAAGTGCTTCTTGGAATATAATATGCAAATTAACATACTGTTTATAAGTCATTGGCTAGCAATTGTGCCATTGATCGTTGTATCCAGATTGAATAATTTGCTCTAGATACAAATAATTAAGTCAATGAATAAACACATAAAGTAATTGCCACAAGCAAGACTAGAATCAGTGCAGCATACAGTATAATATAAAAAATTAATAATATAAAGAAGTTTATATGTGAGAAAAAGTCATAAATTAAGATGTAGTCAATGTAAAAACTCTACAGTGTATTGATGGTTTAACTTATTACATTTGTAATATAGTAATATTTTATAATATATTTTATAAAACAAAAAAAGATATTCCTTGTAATTAAATATATCCTCATTTTCTTTTATTATGCTTAATCCATTTGAAAGCTTTTATCGTAAAAAAATACGTAGACCTCATCTAAATTCAACAAGGATATGTAATCCTTGTTTCAGTTTAAACATTCTTTATCTGGCAGATGTCAGGGTCTCAATTTAAATGGGCCAAGGGTGCTTGGAATTTCAATTAGTAGCACTAGTTTGCTTCTGTAATATAACTTTGTTCCGTGACTCTACTCGTATTGTGTATGTTAGAAATAAAACTATTTAATAGCTCGTCTTCAAACTTATATGTATAGGATTTTTACAAAGAAAAGAAACAGTTTTAAATTTTATTATTTATATTACTTTTCAGATTTATATTTTAGCATATAATAAAAAAGGAAAATATACTATATTCGCCGAAATATAAGACTTAGAAATATATATGTAGGCCAGGGCCTATGTTTTTTTTTATGGTACTCAGTGACAAACGAGCAGACAGGCCCACCTGATGGAAAGCGATACCTGTCGCCCATAACACCTACGGTTCATGCACTTTTACGTAACAAAACTGCAGAACTGCCGGTACGTTATCACTGTGAGGACTAAGATGATATGCCTCTTGCCTGTAATTGCGCTGGCTATTTTATCCTTCAAACCGGAACACAACAATGCAATCATTGTTGCTTGGCGGCAGAAATAGATAAGAGGGTGGTACCCATCCAGTCGGACTCCTCAGGCTTGACAGAGTCCTACCACCGGTCTAAATATTTACCATACATTATTTTTATTTATTAATTTACAGCCGTTTGTGCAGCGTATAATGATAAAGCAGTGTTTTTTTTGTCGACTTCAATCACTAATACCGTAAATGCTTAGCACTTATAAGTGCTATGAAATTTTATATTGCTTATATCTTTCTGGATATTTCATAATCATTATCATCAAGCCCTTTTGGAAATAGGCTTCCCCCAAGATGTGCGCGCGAGCGTGATCTTGATCTTTGTGCATCTAATCTGTAGGTACCAGCCGTAGGCGCAGGTAGTCGGACCTTCTAGCAGAGCTTCCTACGTCGAGTTACACAGCTGTGGTCTCCACTCGAGAGCTTACTTGCTCCAACATCTATCCATTTTCCTGGAGATGCCTTAGAGGAAAGTTGATGACACTGGTTTTCTGTCTAATAAATTCATTTATGAATTAGTCTTTCAGAGAAATCCCGAGCATGGCTCTTTCTATAGCACTCTGTGTGACCTTTACTTTGTAAACCAGCTTTGACGTGTCCACGTTTCGGCACCATAGCTTATAAAAGGCCGGACGTACTTGTTGTAGACTTTGGTTTTAATGCATTATTGTATGGGCGAGATTAAGACCTGGCTTTCTACTTCCTTCTCAAAATTATTTCTATCAGTAAAAGTGACTGGTATCAGTGACAGTGATTGGTCGTCGTCGGAATAACAAGATCATAAAATAAATTTAGTTTTGCCATATTTTTGGATATTTACAGCATATTATAGTTTTTACTATACCTACCTTATTCAAATTCTTTAAGCAGTTTATTCCGACATTAGAGCGCACATCCGTACATACAGACTCTAGCCGGCGTCTTCCTTTTATATGTGTGAAGATAAGAATAATGTCTTTTTGGTACAACGTGTGTTGGTCATGGCCGACTGAGTCTGGTCTTACTGAGAGTGCAGTGTATTCGTTTCACTGTCTCAGTCCTATGGGACTTCAATCCGTTAACTTTTCAACTGGGCTTCTGCTGAGAATTTCTTGAGAAAAAATCTAATACTAAATTTATCATCCAGACAATGTAACAATATTTTCGTATTTCATATTATTTCTTAAAGATATTATGAAAAAAAATATTAATGCTATATTTCAAAAACTACTTAACGTATATTCTGCAAAGCTGTAGTACCTCAACTTTTTTCAGATTTATCTGAAATTAGATTTACTGTCTTCATTATTTTTTACTATTTACCTACCTACAAAATAATAATTTATTATTATGTAAGAAGTAAAAAAGATATAATTATTTCTTATACTTCATTGTAAAAAAATTATAGTCAATATATGTATTTGCAGTAACAAAGAAAAGGAGTCGAATCTTAGAAATTTAAGCACAAAAGAAAATATTATAATGATCAACTTTAATAGTATGCAAGGTGCTTTCTGTTTCAGGAAAATAAATAACGTAGATACTCCGTAACGCTCACTTTACAAAGTATCATAAACGGAACGTAGCATATTAATTAGGCCTATATGGTCTCCTTTTTGGTAAATGTTTTTATAAATACAGTAAAAACGTAGTTACTAATGGTAACTTGTAATTATAACTGCGGTTTCAATTTGACGGAGTAAGGTCCACTTTTAAAATTATTTTTTTTAAACCATTCTTTATTTTTTTTTTTTTTTTTATTTCTTGTTTGCGGCTATGGTGTCACTGCGACCATTTCTGGTCTATTGTGATCGCCACATTTTTCATTAGAGTGAACCATTGAACCCTGCAGAATTTAAAAACTGCAGGATTTTCTTTGGTTTGCACTCTTTTATTTCATCTAGGCCTATATACTGTTTTCCTAGATGAATGCTACGCTTGTACATGAGCGGTCCGCATTCCCGTAAAAGATGAAGTGGCGTTTCATCTGCCTCCATGCATACTCTACAGGTTCGTGTTTCGCTCAGTCCCATGTTGAACATGTGCTTGTTTAAGCAGCAGTGTCCAGTAAAAGTCCTTACCAGTAATCGTAAGGTTTTTCTATTTAGCGCTATCATAAGGTTGTTAAACCTTTTGTCATAGGCTTTAATCAGTGTCTTGGAGTGAATCATTCCAATTGACTCATTCCAGTCCTTTTTTGCAGTTTTGAGACATGCTAACATTAGGGTTCTTTGAGCTAAGCTCTTGGGTATTCCGCAGAAAGGCTCAGGTCCCTGCTGCGAGCCAAGAGCTCCCTCTCTAGCAAGCTTATCGGCACATTCGTTGCCAACTATCCCTGCATGACCCGGTACCCATCTTAGAACTACTTTATTTCTTTTTGCTAAGAAGTTTAATCGGTCCATGCACTGTTCTACTAGCTTCGATGAGACTATGTTTGAGTCTAGTGCTAGTAGTGCGGCTTGGCTGTCCGAATTTATATAAATAGTTTGATTTGTGTAGTGCTTACATAGATTGGCTTCTACACATTCTAGGATGGCATAGACTTCTGCTTGGAAGATGGAGGCGAATTGTCCGAGATGTACGCTTTTGCTGAACCTCGGTCGCTCTCCATGTATCCCGCAGCCAGTCTTTGCTCCTATTTTGGAACCGTCTGTGTACCAGACTAGAGATCCGTTTTTATAGGATATCTGGCTATTGGTCCAGTCCTCCCTTGACGGAAATTCAATTTTGTAATATTTATCAAATAAGTGCCGCGTTTGCATGGCATCAGATGTCATACCAAGTAGCGGCATCTCTTGCAGAGAGTCCTGTAATGTCCTCATTTTCCGTGAGAGCCATTGAGTTCTGCCTTGGATTTTAGCTCTGTACATACTGGCTTGTGCCTCCTTCTGTATAAATAGGTGTAGAGGTGGCAACCCGAGTAGTGCATTTAGTGCTTGACCAGGGCACGTAGACATGGCTCCTGTTGTCATTAGACAGGCTGTTCTTTGTAGGCTGTCTAATTTTTTGATTACTGTTGTCTGTTTAGTCTTATTAGACCAGGCTACCGATGCGTAGGTGATAATTGGCCTCACAATGGCAGTATATGTCCAAAGGGTGGTTTTGGGGCTTAAACCCCAGTTACCGCCCAGCATGCGGCCACTCGCTCCTAATGCCATCTTAGCCTTACTTACAACTGTAGCTAGGTGAGGGTTCCACGTCAGTTTTTGGTCTAGTGTTAGTCCCAAGTATTTGACTTGTGTGGAAAATGTGATCTGTTTGCCATTAAGCTTTGGCATGACTAGTTTGTCTAGCCGTCGCTTATTTGTAAAGGGCACAATAACCGTTTTGTCTGCGTTTACTGATAGGTCACTTCTAACGCACCAGTCGCTGACAGTATTTAGTCCCTTTTGTAGTATACTAGAGAGTGAAGATTGGCAAAAACCCCTCACTATGATTACCAAGTCATCTGCATAGCCTTGCGCATCAATGTAGAGTTCTGCCAGTTTGTAAAGCAGTTCATCCACGGCAAGGGTCCACAGTAATGGGGATAAGACACCCCCTTGCGGACATCCTCTTGCTGTGGATATGTATATGGTTGTGTCGTGAAGGTCTAGTTTGGCTCTTCTACTAGTGAGCATTGATTTTACCCATCTTACCATTGTTGGGTCGACATTTTTGGTTGTCAGCCCATTTATCAACAGCGAAGTAGAAGAGTTATCAAAAGCACCTTCGATATCTAGAAATGCACAGAGTGCTATTTCCTTGTCTTCTAACGCCTTTTCTACTTTGTCTATAAGACTTGTAAGAGCAGTTTCAGTTGATTTACCCTTACGATATGCGTGTTGGTTGAAATGAATAGGATTATTGATCAAGGCTACATCTCTTATATACCTATCTAATACCTTCTCCATTGCTTTAAGTAAGAATGAAGAGAGGCTTATTGGTCTAAAAGACTTTGGCTGGCTATAGTCTTTTTTACCAGTTTTAGGTATAAATATGACCCTGACAATAGTCCATTTTTCTGGTACGTATCCCCAGGCGAAGCTTGCTCTGAAGATTTTGATCAGGTGGGGAAGGAGGATGTCCGCCCCTTGCTGAAGCAAGATTGGCGTTATCCCGTCTTCCCCTCTCGCCTTATATGGCTTAAAAGAGTCTACGGCCCACTGAACAAGGTTAGGTTTTATGATTTTGGCAGCCTTGCACCAGTCCTCACTACGAGGTCTATGATGTCCTTCCTGCTGGCTGCCAATGTGCCCCAAGAGGCACCCAGGGAAGTGAGCCGTGGCCAGCAGCTCTAAGGTCTCCTTCTCTGTGGTTGTGAAGGAGCCATCTCCTTTCTTAAGTAGTCCCATTGGATTGTGCTTGGCTTTAGAGAGAAGTTTGTGGAGTCTTGCTACTTGTGGAAGGCTTTTGATTTCCTCACAGAGCTTCCTCCACGATTCTCTTTTAGCCCTTCTAATCTCTTTGTTGTAGTCAGTTAGAGCTTTTCTATAGATCTCCCAGATGTGAGTCTTTTTAGCTCTGTTGAATAATTTCCTTGTTTTGTCTCTAAGCTTTTTCAACCTTGAGTTCCACCAAGGTGCTTTCCTAATTGAGGTCTTTGTTTTGAGAGGACAGCTCTCTTCAAAGGCTGAAATGATGCCTTTTGTGAGGCTTTCCACTGCAAGGTCTAGACTCTCAATGGTTCTTACTGTTTTAGGAAGGGTAGCCAAGTTCATCTTTAACCGGTCTTTGAATTCATTCCAGTTGGTTGCTCTTGGGTCCCTATAAGTTGTGGTATAAGCTTCTAGCGTGGCCTTAACCTCAAAAATTAGATGTCGATGGTCCGACATTGCGTTCTCATTGCTGACATGCCAGTTCATTATGTGTCTGGCTAGGTTATGTGTAGAGATCGTAATATCTAAAACTTCCTTCCTAACCCTAGTAACGAAAGTTGGTTCGCAACCTGAGTTTAACGTTATAAGGTTATTGGCTATTAGAAAATCAAAAAGTAGCTCACCTCTTTTGTTTATGTTACTACTTCCCCACGAAGGGTGATGCGCATTTGCATCACATCCTATCAGAAGCTCTGCGTTGTGTTGTGCGGCATACTCTACCACTCTCGCTAGGTCTTCCGTTGGATCGTCTCTCTCTCCAGGCAGATAGGCAGAGCAGATTATTACTCTTGCACCATCCCACCCTTTGAGTTTGACAAAGGCTGCTGCTAAGTCGTCGTTGCAAACTTCTGAAATTGGCAAGAAATCAACACATTTATTAAATAGGATACAAGCTCTGGGTCTTTTACCAGTGTTATTACTTAGGACATTACCGGCATTGTTGAGTCCCCGAACTTGAGTGTTTGCTACCCAAGGTTCTTGAATTAGGGCAAGGCTTGCCTTGTCCTCAGCAAAGCATTGCTCCATTACCGCAGTGGCTGCTGCGGCATGGTGGAGGTTTGCTTGCAGGACCCTCACCACCCCCCCCTGAGTAGCACCTAGGCGTTTCCCCCCTGCTTTGTCCGTACAAGCTTCGGACGCGGTCGCCCCCTGCTCGTACGCCAAGCATCTACTTTCCCACCTCTGAGAGCTGTGCCTGCTAGGCCTCCCCTTTGCCTGTGTGAAGGTCCCTGTGGCCCTTTGATGGCACTAGCTCTTGGGATTGTGGTACCTGTGCCCTGGCCAGGAGGCACTTGGGTTCCTCTTGACGTAGAGGGCTGTGGCTCTATGTTGTTATCCTCACCTCTCCGAGATTGGGAGTTGGGCACTGTCCCGGCTGCGATTTGTCGCGAGCCAGGACTCACCCTGTCTTGCCTCTCGGAGCCCCTGGATGAGGGTGCCTGTGTCAGTTGGGTCGGTTCAGCAGGTTCTGAGCTTGAGTGGCCAACCATGGGGTCGTTCTTGATTTTAAAAAGTAATTTCTTAAATCCAAGAACAACCTCCATGTTCATAGCCCGGATAGCGGCGACAGAAGGGTCGTCTAGGAAGAAAGACACAACGTGTCCATTTCCCTCGGCCCTGCTGTGCGCCACCCTCCATAGCTCTGTGTTGAGCCCTCTGTTCTGTATCCCCAACAGCTGGGTGGCTTCGTCAAGCGACTCCGCCTCAGAGCTGGGGATGAATAGGGTCCCTACTGCAGGCTTCGGTAGTTCACTCTCAGGGATAATTGAGAGCGCCGCCTCTTCCCAGGGTTTTAAAGTGGGGACCTTTTCGGACAGCCATTGAAGACTGGCCTGATCCTCACAGGTGATCACAATGTATCCCGGCCTGTGGGTAAAGCCGGAGAATCTTGGACCTTCACCCTTGTCTGCGATTTTAAGCATCGCAAGAGTTAGGGATCGGTGCACCAGCTTCATTTGTTCTCCGCTCATGGGCACTTGATTTTTGATTCCCACGCGCGATTGCTCCACGATTTTGCTGAAGCTGGGTTGTGCTACCGTTCCCTCTGCCCGGGGAGCCTTTTTGATTTGCATCCCCGGCGATTCTTCCTCCGATCTGGGCCTTTTCTTGGCCTTCGGGTCAGGAGGAATGATGGTGATCGGAATGTCCTTCCAAGGCCTAACGGCTAAGGCGCGGGCCTCATCGACCTTCACATTAGCCGCCAGGAGCCTCCGGAGTCTCTTCCGAGCAGCACCGTTCAATCTAATCCGACGGTTCGAGGACTCTTCCGTCCCAAGGTTGGAGTCACTAGAGCCTCCTTCCCTGGTCGGATTGTTCCCTTCAGCCTTCGGGTTAGATTCCTTTGATGGAGAGGCTAGTAGAACCTCTTCCATCAAGGTTATGGTTTCTCCCAAAAGAGGAGAAAGAGGATCTCCTGTTGGAGATAAAGGTTTGGGTGTTTGTTTTTTTTCCGTTGTTTTTTCCTCCATATGCGTCCCACGAGTAGCTAGGGAAATAAAAATACCCACCGACAGAGCCCCGCATGTCGATGGGAGGACAGAAATACTACCCGATTCGTCCAGGTGTCGGGTAGCCACCGTTTACGACTGAGCTCCCCCCCAGCCACGCATCCCTCGGCACGGTTCGAGTTACACCTTGGATTGGGTTTTATATATAATAAATAAATAAATAAATGTATAACATAGGACAGGTATATATGTTTTGATAGACATACATATAAACACACACTTACATTCACATATCTACATATACTTACATAATTGCACATATACATATATATACATATATATATACACTCACACACTCACATACATATATACGCATGTATGTATAAAAATATAGATATAAGAACACAAATAAGCATATAATACAAGCGCATAGAATGGTATTTAAATAAACTACTTATACAATACATATATTTAATAAAGCAAAGCGCTCGGTGGTTTTGGTTTTGTCTATTTCCTAGTGAAATAGACCAAGAACAGGGCTGGCAACCTCGTGAAGGATAGTCCACCGAACTTGCCTTGGGGATCTTCATAACTTAACGCGTTACTCTCCCCCAAGACCAACGCCCCCCTACCGTCTCTGAAGGAGACAGTAGGGTAGGCCTGCGCCTATACTACCATGCAAAGCATGCCGTGTGGGAACCGTGAAAGCATAGATTCAGGCCCGCCCCTTCCATTCTTACAAGAACAATTATCATATCAGTATCTAAATCGAGCTTCCGTTATATTGAACTTACATAGTTGATTTTGCTTGCAGATATTTGTATGCAGATTAGTCAAAGTAGATAAACAAAAAATCTCATTCATCAGTGAAAGCGCATATCTATATCTGTCTATCTGTTGCTCTTTCACGCTTTAACCGCTGAACAGATATTCAGAGAGTAGATTGCATAACGGGGTCATAGGTTACCTTTCATCCCTGTTCCGTTATTCACGAAAGTGAAGCTACCGAGAATAACTAGTCGTGTGGAAAACATTTTAAAATAAAATAAACATTATAAGATTTTTACAAAAGAGAGTTAAATATTATAATAAATATATTTTTTCAGATATTTACCCCTTGAAGCAAGTCAAAAAATTTGTTAACAATCTATATGTGCTTCGTAATCGAAAAAATTATAAGTCCTAAGCACGTGAGCGATAAGTTATGAATATTTTAAATTAAAAAATTAAGTGATTGTCGAGATAATATTAATTGTTTTTGATTCTTTTTTCATAATTATATAAACGGTGTTTGAAAGTGTTGTTTGGGTTGAGATTTCTTTTATTTCATACTAGCGGCTCACCTTCGCTTCGCTCGGGTTCGCCTCTAGGAAAACAAAAACAAACCTATTCCACGGGAACCGTACATTTTTCCGGGATAAAAAGTGCTATTTCAGATTATAATCTATCTCTGTGCCAAATTTCATCCAGATCCGTTCAGCCGTTCTGGCGTGAAAGAGTGAGTGAGTGAGTGAGTGAGTGAATACATACTCACAAACTTTCACATTTACAAGTATGATATTAGTATAGACTAGTAGCTTACCATCGCTTCACTCGGATATATCCCTAGGGGTAAATGGCTTTGAATTGTAAATAGGACAAAGAAAAATGCTTTTTTGAGGTAAGAATCTCTGTGGGTGTACTCAGAATAGCTCATTAAAGTGTCATCACAATCGGATTCATAGATTATAATCAAAATCCTCAATAAATGAAAATCTAAACTCCTGCGAAGGGCAAGCGGAGCTATTTAAATTGAGGCAAATATAAATTGAAACCTAACCAAAATAGACAGCCCATTATTACCAATCTAGGTGAAATCAAGCTGATTTGTACTTTTTTTTTATTTTGATGTAATAATAATAGCAATAACAATATTTTAAGAGTGTTTTCAACTTATTTTTCCAGTTAGGTATATTTTATAGCCTATTAGAGGAAACGAGCCTTTTTATACAAAAATATGTTTATAATTAGGTACTTTATTCCTCGCAAAACGAACATGTAGTTTAATTTAATAATTTTCACACGAAATATACACAAAATGTTAATTAAAAATGTTTAGTTAAAATTACCTGGTATAGTTAAAGAATTGTTTGTATATAATTAAAGAACTATTTAACACTAGTACCGTTCGTGTCGATATAGATTATGTCAAAAACTGTTGTTAATGTAATTTTTTAAGAGTTTTGTTACTTTAGTTTTAGTTGTGAGAGTAAAAAAAAGCGAGAAAGAATAAAAATATTTTGTTGTTGCAATGATATGTACATCTATACATATAATAAAATTCTGAGTCAAATCTGTACATTAAATATTTTTTGGAAAAACTTATTGAAATAGACTTTATTATCGATACAGAGACTGAATCTATAGTTTTTAGAATTTTTGTCTATCTGTCTGTCTGTCTGTCTGTTACCACATCACGGGAAAACCACCGGACAGATCTTGATGAAATTTGGTATGATGATAACTGATTATCCGGGTCAACA
Source organism: Argynnis bischoffii washingtonia (assembly GCA_033884665.1). Lineage (NCBI taxonomy): Eukaryota > Metazoa > Arthropoda > Insecta > Lepidoptera > Nymphalidae > Argynnis > Argynnis bischoffii. The sequence continues at coordinate 6,605,554 of CM066624.1, read as the reverse complement.
TATAGGATAGTTTTTACTGCGGGAAAATATCCTATCTCTGAGGTAAACGTTAAAACGTAACTAGGGACGAACCCAAGCGGAGCGAGGGTGAGTGGCTAGTATGATATAAAATGAAAACTAATATATAGTCGCTCGAAATAATAATATTAATTAATCATTTTAAAATAAAGTTCAAAAAGTTTGTTTTTTATATTATATGACACATGACACCTTTTTCAAATTTAAACTCTAGGACTTATAGAGAAAAGATACAGACTTTTCTCTGTAAATCTTTTGCCTAGAACGCAAGCTTATCATGAATGCTAATTATTTAAAAAGAAAAGAACGCAGGTACCAATTAACAACCCACGTATCTCCTGCACGTAATTCATTAACCCCGAATGCGTCATAATAATAAAGAAGCCTTCATAGACCTTACGTTACTTTATAAAACTGTGTGCTTCTGTACAAGGCAAGTTACTATGTGAAGACTAACTTTATTTCGTGGATCATGCGCAGTTGGCCTTATCAAGTTTTCCGCTATCTAGCCACAGTACCTAGCGGACACTCAAAGCCTCCGTGTGTCGATAAGGAGGAAAATCTGCCGACTTTTACTTTATCACCGAGTGTTTTATGTAAGCATAAAGTAGAAAAGCATGCAGATGTGTGTTTAGAGAAACTTGCTCTTCAAAACTAAGTGTACGTGTTTTCTAGCTGTGGGTAAGTAATGCCTCACCTGTAGCTATCTTATTGTTTCTTATTGACCTGTTGGTTGCATGATCTGTTAAAGAGTTTGGTGTTAGATTGAATAAATTTAATTTCTGTGGGTGAATTATTAATTACTTATTATAAATACCGCATTAAATTAACTGAAATATTTTAAGCTATAGGGACGGATTTTTTTAAGTTAGAGTGATAACTTCAAGTTTTTGAGGCAGATGCCTCAAAAACTCAACTGTTTAGATAAACAGTTTTATAAAAAAAGCAATCTTTCAATATTTTATTATCAATGAAATCATTATTTTAAATATATTATTATTTTTAACATAAAAACATACAACTGAAAATTTTTATCGCTTCAAAGGAATATTTGATGCATAGTTGTCTAAAATGCCAAAGTTCACATATTTTATGTATGTATATTGATGTTGTTGAATATTTGAATATTCTTACATATACATATATAGTAGGAACTGGGTATAGTAAAATATATATATATATATATATATATATATATATATATATATATATATATATATATATATATGTGTGTGTGTGTGTGTATTTATAGAAGAAAAATATGTAATTTAGGTTTGGAACGAAACAAACGTCATAGCAATGTTGAAAACATAATCACATTTTAAGAAAATTCACTACATTTTGATACCTGGCCTTCATCAAAATTTTAATTTCAAATATTTTAATTTCCTGCTTACGAGCACATCTAAATACAAACGCGCGATAACAATAGCCTGGAAATTAGTGGTGCTTCATTTCTACGTACTATTTCCTTTTAATAAAAATAAATGTACACATATGCGAATAATGCCGTAGCACCACTTATCCTTTTGGCCACGCCTATGGGAACTACCAAACAAGGTTTATTTGAAAGCTTTTAGCAAAAAATATGTAACTTACCGTAAAGCGAGCTGCTATTTATTAGGTATGATTGAATTAATATATGTATACTGATACTTTATAACGTATACTGATAATTTATAACGTAAAAATCTTTAAGTAATAACAATTTTCAGTATTTTTTGAACGACTTCAAAGTTCGTTTAAAGTATTAAATACGATTATATCTTGGTCGTGGTGTGTTATGTGATTTTTTTGTCATTCTAATGTTATTTTAATAAATTATTACCTTTAAGGTAGCCCGAAATAAATTTCATGAAAACTATTTACACTATTTATGTAAAAGTATTTACTTTTAAAATACGAAAGTACCTTTACCTTTTTAAATTTACCGGTGGTAGGACTCTGTCAAGCCTGAGGAGTCCGACTGGATGGGTACCACCCCCTTATCTATTTCTGCCGCCAAGCAACAATGATTGCATTGTTGTGTTCCGGTTTGAAGGATAAGGTAGCCAGCGCAATTACAGGCGAGAGGCATAACATCTTAGTCCTCACAGTGATAACGTACCGGCGGTTCTGCAGTTTTGTTATATAAAACTTAACTGCATGAACCGTAGGTGTTATGGGCGACAGGTATCGCTTTCCATCAGGTGGACTGTCTGCTCGTTTATCACTGAATACCATAAAAAAAAAAAAAAAAAAAAAACTTATTACAAAATAAGTTGTTAGATTTTCGTAAATATATTTTAATATTTTAAATAAAACTATCTTTTCAGATATCTTCATGGTTTTCGAGTGTTAGTGTCAGTTTTATTTTAAATAACTTATTACTACTGTTGTAATATACTGTATTATATAGAGGGCGTGGGCACTAAAAATAATCAGTTTCAGTTTTAAGCTTATTAAATTTCGCCAAGAAAATATGAAGAACAATATAATATCTAGTTCTCCAATTCTCTAATAAATATATATAATATTTCATTGCATTTTACTCTTACATCTAAATTTACAACATATTCCAGTTTTCGGCTAAGGTATACTGTGACTTCATCTAAACTGATGTCGTTATTTTATTTTTGAAATATTTTGACGTTTCATTTCTATACGTATAGCATTATTCAAGATTTTCAGAGAAAAAGCAAGTTTTGAGTCCAGAAAATAGTTTTTAAGCGAAATCTTTATAAGAATTTGTTTTTAGTCCGGTCTAATATTTTCATTTCAACCCATATTATTAAAACGCCAAAAATAAATTTGACCCTTTCATAAAAAAAAAAACTGTGCGTAATTGATATTAGTGCACTTTGATAATACAGGTATGTAATTTAAACACGATTATCTACTACTTCGATTTTGTATATTGTTTAAAAACTCCTTATTTGTTTAACTTATAAAGAAAAAGCCCATTTGTTGTGGCACACGGTACACTTGATATCTATATATTATTATTACTAGCAAAACCCGCGGCTTGGCTCGCGCTAAAACTACAACAAAAAAACTTTAAAAAAGTAGGTTTCATACAAATTTTCATTCCTTATTTTATCTCCTTACGGGATGAATTTCAAAAAACACTAAAACACACATTTATTTAATTGTATTGAAGAGCATTAATACCAAGTTTCAAGAAATTTTGATCATAAATATTTTTTGAGTGGTGTTATAACGTGTATTCCCGGGGAATGAGATAATCTCCCGCGGTAAAAAGTATCCTATATGTTGACCCGGATATCCAGCTATCATTATACCAAATTTCATCAAAATCCCTCCAGACAGACAAAAATTCTAAAAACTATAGATTCGGTCTCTGTATCGATAATAAAGTCTATTTCAATAAGATTTTCCAAAAAATATTTAAGGTACAGATTCGACTCAGTTAGAATTTTATTATATTTATTTTCTAATGTGATCCCCAAAGCCTCTTACTTGGAGTCGCCTTTCTCTATAAAGTCCATATGTATACCTATTACCGACTACATCCGAAATAAATTCGAGGAACATAGACCATCACAGACAAACAGGCATAAATATACAAGTCCTAATACCTAAAAAAATAGTAATCCCACAGGTTACATAAATATCGCTTCAAAGTTTTTCTTATCTTTTGTGTAAAAAGATACAATGTTTTTCCTGTGAAAGCTCAAGAGAAGGTAAATAAATGAGATTTTATAACATCATTTTTTATTAAAAACAGGTTATCTTTGTGGCCAACATTTTAGCGTAAGAAAATATTTTTATAATATATATACTAAAAACAAAGTGATATCGATTTTATCTAGAAACCTCGATATATCGATTTTATTATAAATGTCAGGATTTACCTTAACTCCAATGATACAAATAGCCAGTTTACTATCACATTACTACCGGTCCATTAAAATTCATTAAAGACGTTATTTAATAATAACTACAAATTTCAGTGGTTTGAATTGAAATTGAAAGATATTGCCTAAAGTTTAATTCAATTACAAAGTATTGTTTGGGAACTATTTTTTGTTTTTATTACATATTTTGTTCAAATAAATCTCAATCAACAAGTAGTTCTATAATTTTATTCTAAATTAACATAGAAATAGTTTAAAATTAAATAAATAAATAAATAAGACGAATAATTGTAGTTCAAAGTTTTTGTGAACAATCGTGGAATTCGCAGAGAAATTCAGGAAAAGTTATAGGTACATATTTAATGTGTTGATCCGTTCCCGGCCTAATAATTATATTAAGACTGTGTGTGAAGATAAATTAGTAATTTTGGGCATTATTTATCAGGACTGAGAAAAATTTCTCTATGATAATTTATCTTGTGTGGAAACCCAAACCGCGATGTTTTATATAGAGGACAGCACTAGCCCGACAAGTGTCATAACGGCTCTGTAATTTTATTGAATCAAAATTAAATTTTGAAGCTATAACGTCGACTTAGGAAACGTTTTTTATCTTTTTATTATAATTTGATTTGAATAAAATCATTATGTCCTTGCAAAAAATGTATAAGCTATATTAAATATGCATAAGACATAGTTCTTTGTATTGAGCAATATTGATATATTTCCCTAAAACAAAATATTTTGTCGTTTATTTATTGGAAATCAACCACAAACAACTAGTTATTATAATGTCTGTGGTTACATTATAATAACTAGTTGTTTAAATTATGTTTAACATTTACTTTATGTATTTATTTTACAATTTAATTATCAAAATTAAGGATGGTGAGTATAACCTTTTACCCTATGTTAAACGTGAGCTGCAGTGCTTTCAAAGGATGTATTTACAATGTATACAATAGATCCAAATTTAAATTACATCGTTTCAAAACAGCGTTCATTATAAGTTGACATTTTAATTAGTAAAATGCAATCTCAATTATCAGTTTCAATGTTCAATATATTTTGAGTTTTTTTTTAATTCTACTAAAAATGGCGGAAAGGCGCGACAGAGACAAAACGAATTTGTGTCCAAAAGTCTTCTGTATTAATTAAAATATGAATAATGAAGATGGATATTTATAACCATTTTACATTCCATTAAAATATTATATTTTTGTATAAATTATAATATTATATTTTTTTACATTCCATTTATAATTTAAATTGGAGTAAAAGAAAGGTATAAGCTGCGCGTTCGCTTTCTCTCTTTCTAGAGAATGGTCAATTTCATGAGAGTATTGCTCAGCCCATTTTCTAGGTCTATGGGAATACGTAAGTTCTAAGTACTATTAAAGATTGTGAATCATACATATATGTGTAGTAATAAATATAAAAATAATATATTACAATGGCTTCAATTTAAATTAATTACTGTAGTAAAAAATGCTATTCCTTTTTGCACAGTTATTTATGAAAATTTAGTGATAGCGTTCTATGGGCGAATAAAAGCACAAGGATTTTTTTTATTTTTTCATATATCATAATATTATCAATGTACGTAGAATGTAATAGAAACCTCATTGATATTAATCTATACATAAAATAAAATTCTGAGTCCAATCTGTACAATGAATATTTTTTCGGAAAATCTTATTGAAATAGTCATTACTATCGATACAGAGGTCGAATCTATAGTTTTTAGAATTTTTGTCTATTTGTCTATCTGTGACCACATTACGAGAAAACCACTGAACAGATTTTGATGAAATTTTGGTATGATGATAGATGGCTATCTGGGTTAACATAAAGGATACTTTTTACTATAGGAAAATATCTTATATCTGAGAAATCTTTAATAAACCTTTAAATGTACGGAGCGAGGATGAGTTCCTAGTTTTTATAAATATTTCGCTCTAATCAACTAATTATAAGTGAAAAAAAACGATTAAAATATTACCTCTAACATTCAAAATATATGTTTAATTTATAGTATTCTAATATTATATTAATTACTGTCAAACAATCAGAGCAAATACTTTAAACTAAAATATTTCTCTCTATAAATGTTTGCGCAAAATATATACGTGAATATTGAATATTCGTTTTAAAATGGAATCAGCGATGACAATATATAAAATCATTTCTACGCGTCACTTATTTGCACTTTAATGTTTTTCTCATTAATATGTATGTGTTTTCAAATTGTCGTATGCAAATAATTTTAAAACTTTTTTAAATACAATCTGAACACTATACGGCAATGTTTGCTGATAAATCATTGATTGTGTTTATTGAAGTAAAACTTATTTTGGCTCGTTATGAGGGAAAAATGAGCGTCATTCTTTAACGATTCGACAGATTTAGAGTACAGCATGAAGTTAGTTGTTAAATCTCCATTTAGTATAGTGTTGTTATGATGTTATTAATGAAACATCTTTATTAGTCTTCAACAGGTTTATTCTTAATTATTAATCAAATACAATATCAGTATATTCAGTCAGTATTCAGTACCTTGTATCTTTCATATTCTCTAGCTTCCATAGATTATATCATAACTATATACCACAGATAATACACACTTAACTCATATATAACATCCTTCCCTTTTACATTATTTACTTAAGATTAATTTATACTGAACTACACTTACTTTTGTACTTACTATAGGAACATTAAAGTTTACAATTCAAGTTACTTTGCAAGCTATGTAATTTATAACAAACATATTCACCTTATTACTTATAAATAAAACTATAGGCAGTCCTTATGTTAACACTAATTATTAAAGTTAGCTTTTAAAAAACAAGACATGAAGACTCTTATTTTTTTTTTTTTTTAGTTACAATCAGTCATATGAAGATACAAACTTATTAATTAAATTATTATTATTCATGTACTTATGAATTAAATAAAATCTTTAAGATAACTTGGTCTTTTAATTAATCTACCTGATCTTGATGCTCTACTACCAGATGCATCATTATTAGAAATTACTTGTCCTGAAGAACCATTATAGATCTCTTTAGGTATTACATTATTTTGTATGTCCTGTTCTTGAATCATATGTCTTTCACTATCTTCACAATTTCCTTGATCTTCTACCCTGCTCCTATCATAATACCTTCCTCCTTTAATTAACATTTTCCTATTCCTAGTCAAAATATTTCCTGACTCATTCCTTACTTGATATGATCTCGGACCACTTCCTTTACCTATCACTATACCACTCTCATGAGGTTTCTTGCCATTCTCATCCTGTATTTTAACAATTTCTCCTCCTCTTAATTCTGGTAAATTTCTACATCCTCTATTATAGTACTTTTTCTGAATTTCCTGTTTATTTAAAAGTTCTTGTCTATGTTTATTCTTTCTATCCTGACTTAACTCTAATTTTGGCAAAATTGTTTTAATATTTCTATGAAATAGCAATTCTGAAGGTGATTTACCATCTGTGGTTACAGGAGTGTTTCTATACATTAACAATCCTAAGTAAATATCTTTCTTATCATAAATTAGCTTTTTTAACAATTTCTTAACAGTTTGTATATATCTCTCTGCTAATCCATTTCCTTGGTGATGTTTTGGACTTACTATCTTATGTTTAAAATTCCATTCTTTAGAAAAATTTTTGAATTCTAAGCTAGTAAATTGAGTTCCTGCATCTGTATAAACTATATCTGGAATACCATGTCTCGCTAGGATTTCTTTAATACTTTCAATAGTACTTGTTGCATATAAATTATTTAATGGTTGTATTTCCACATACTTACTATATGCATCAACAAGCAATATGTATGGTTTTGAATATAGGAAAAATATGTCTATTGATAAAATTTCCCATGGTCTTTGTGGAATTTCCTTCTCCATCATAGATTCTTTCCTATTAACATTCTGAAAACTTTTACAAGTATCACAATTTTGTATCAAATCTTCTATCTCTTTATTCATATTTGGCCAAAATACTGTATTTCTTGCTAAAGCCTTGCTCTTTTCTATGCCTAAGTGTGCATAATGTATGTTTTCTAATACTTCCTTTCTTTTTGACTGTGGTATTACTATATTTATACCTTTTACAATTAATCCTCTAATATTACTCAACTCATCTCGGTAACTATAAAAAATTTTAGCTTTACTATCTATAAGTGACTTATTTTCTGGCCATCCTTCTATTATATATTTATTTACTGCCATTAATTCCTCATCTTTTGCTGTTTCTAACACTAATTCTTCAAGTTTTTCATCTGATATTCTATAACTTTCCATAATCATGGCTACATGTGTTTCTACTTTTAAATCTGAATTTTCTTCTGCTCCTAATAAATGTGATCTACTCAAATGATCTGCTACCACAAGTTCTTTACCTGGTTTATAATTTAACTCAAATGAATATGGTTGTAAAGCCATTCTCATTTTTTGCAATCTAGCTGGACATCTATTTAATGGTTTAGAAAAAATTGATACCAGTGGCTTATGATCTGTCTCTACTTTAAATTGACTTCCATACAAATACTGATGAAACTTGGTTATTCCATATAAAATTGCTAAACATTCTTTCTCAATCTGGCTATATTGTATTTCTGTTTCTGTCATTGCCCTAGAACCATAAGCTATAGGCTTTCCTTCTTGTAAAATCACTGCACCTAATCCTGCTTTAGAAGCATCTACACTTAGTACTATCTGTTTATTCATATCAAAATAACTCAAAACTGGTGGTTCAATTAATAATTTTTTCAAAGTCTTATAAGCTTTATCTTGTTCTTTTGACCACAAAAAAGGTACATCTTTCTTAATCAATTGCCTCAATGGTGCTGTTACCTCAGACACATTAGGAATAAATCTTGCAACATAATTAATCATTCCTAAAAATCTTAATAATTCTTTCTGAGTTTTCGGTTCTTTCATCTCTACTATAGCTTTTATTCTGTTTTGATCTATCTTAATTCCTTCTGTAGTTAAGACATGTCCTAGATATTTAACTTCTTTCTTTTTAACATTACACTTCTTCCTATTAAATTTTATATTATATTCCTGTGCTTTCTTAAGTACTTGTTCTAATATTCTGTCATGTTCCACTTCTGTTTTTGCATGAATTAAAATATCATCAATATATATCTCTACTCCGTCAATATCTTTAAATATTTCACTAAATACTCTGTGAAAAACTTCTGGACTTGAAGCTAAACCAAAAGGTAATCTATTAAAATAAAATCTTCCAAATGGGGTATTAAATGTTGTTAAATTTTTACTATTATCTGTTAATTTTATCATCCAAAACCCTTTATTCGCATCTAAGGTACTAAAATAATTACTTCCCTTTAACTTGACTATTATTTCATCAACATTAGGTATCATCATTTGTTCTCTTTTAATCTGAGTATTTAAATATTGTGGATCTAAACAAATTCTCATAGCCCCACCTGGTTTAGTTGTCATAACTAATGAACTTACAAAATCTGTAGGACCTTCTGTCTTACTAATTATTCCTAATTTTTCTAATTTACTTAATTCTTCCTTTAACTTATCTTTTAATTTAAACGGTATATGCCTATTTCTTTCAATTTTTCCTTGCCAACCTTCTTTTAACTGAATATCATACTCATAATTTTTTATTTCACCTATCCCCTTGAAAACATCTTTATATTTCTCTAATAGTTCTAAATTTTCAGTCTGAACACTACCAATTTTCTCATTATTTGTCCTCTGAATTAATTTAAATTTTATTAAAGTAGGCAAACCTAAAATAGGTATATAATTACCTTTACAAACCTGGAATTCTATTTTCTGAATCTGGTCATTTATTTTTACTGATAATTTAATCTTTCCCAAAGTTTCTATTTTCTCATTACTATAACTAGTCAATTTACAATTAGTTTTGTCAAATTTACTTATACCTAACCTGTAGCAATCATTTGCAGATATTACATTGCATTGTGCACCTGTATCTAATTTGAATTTTAAATTTCTATTCAATTCGGTGAAGTATACATACTCATACCAGTTTCTTTCTAAATTAATATTATTAATATTAATTATATACATATGACACGACTCACTATCACTAGACTCACTTTCTTGAACAGCTTTTACCGCATCTCTTGCTCTGCATTTCCTCGCAAAATGGTTCATCTTCCAACATTTCTTGCACTTCTTTCCATATGCTGGGCATCTTCTTTCACTGTGATGAAATCCACATCTGGAACAGTCAAACTTCTTCTCAGTTCTCTGTCCTTCTTGTTTCTTATTCTTCTCTGGATATCTATCTTCTGTATTCCTCTGTTCTGGTCTGTGTCTTGAATCTCGGTCTGTTCTGGTATATCTTCTATTATCTGTTGAGTTTCTTGTTACCCTTTCCAACTCTGTTACTTTTCCATTCTTCTTTTTTACACTCTGTATTGCACTCGTCCCCGGTTCATTTGCAATTTTCTTGATTTGTTCTTCTGCTAGTTCTGCTGCTTTACATATCTGGATCGCTTTACTCAATGTCAGGTCACTTTCTCTTAGTAGTCTATCTTTCAATCTCTTATCTAAAATTCCCGTTACTATTCTGTCTTTTAACATTCTATCCAAAAGATTTCCGAATTCACATTCTGCGCTCAACTTTTTTATATCAGTATAAAAGCTATCAAAAGTTTCACCTTCTTTCTGGTTTCTTGTAAAAAACAAATGTGAATTAACACTTTCGTTTTTTCTCGGAATAAAATACTCATTGAATTTAGTTATTACTTTTTCATAGTTGTAGGCCTCACCTTTAGCAAAGTCGAAAGTAGCATGTATGTCTTGAGCTTCCTCACCCATGCAGTGCAATAATAATGCCGTCTGGACCTCACTGGATTCATTTTTAGCACCTGACGCTAATCTATATATTTCAAATCTCTGTAGAAATTTTTTATACTCTTCCATAGACAGGTTTTTTAAGCCCGTAGGGGGTTTTAATCCCATTATTCCACATGTCTTTTTAATATCTTTTTGTGCAGACTCCGCCATTTTACTTATCTTATTGTGCGTCGTAGAACATAGAACCGGAACATCAAAGCGTGCAATTACTAGTTTGTTTCACGAACCTGTTTTTCTTGATTACGCAGCGCCATGTTATGATGTTATTAATGAAACATCTTTATTAGTCTTCAACAGGTTTATTCTTAATTATTAATCAAATACAATATCAGTATATTCAGTCAGTATTCAGTACCTTGTATCTTTCATAGTCTCTAGCTTCCATAGATTATATCATAACTATATACCACAGATAATACACACTTAACTCATATATAACAAGTGTGATGTCTATATTCAAGATATTTATTTCGGTATTTCTATATACACAACTCGTGTTTTATATCGATATAAAATATTACAAGCTTTTACGAGTATTTGATTTCACCTAACCCGGTGTCTGTATGTATTCAAATCTTGCAAGTTAAATTCTACCCATTTCGCAATGTCCTATTAAGCTAAAATTTGGCAAATACGTTTGGTTCTCGCGATAATGAAAGATTTAATAAGTTCCGCCATTTTTAATGCGATATAACGGATATTACAAAGTGGCGATTTATTATTTCCATAGTGATCCTTATGATATGGATATCAAATGAAATGGGTATCAAAGGAAACACAATAAGCAAAGTGACTTCATTGGAAATCCAATATGGCGAACTATGTTTTTTTATGCACCCCCATGGTATGGATATCTAATGAAAGTATTTGTTGAGAGGAACACGAATAAATTAAAAAGTAAAAAAGGCAAGCTTATATTTTAATGCTCTAAAAACAAAGAAGTATAACTTCTTTCGTGCATACACATAAACTTCACCGCCTACCTAGATAGCTTTACACGCTTGCTGCGAATTAATTTCAGTTTTCATTATCTCGCTATATATACATACATAAGCATGATAGATGCATTTCATTGATTAAACCAATATTTTAAGAGTTACCGGCCGAGATAAAAAAACCGGTTCATTAAATGGGATATAATTAAAATTTTATTTTCTACAAAAATACTTTCATTGACTCTTGCCCTAAAGTGTATAGTTTCCGAGATATTGGCCAAAAACGTTTTTTCAAGATGGCGCCTGAAGCTCCACCGGAATTTGTCAGCATTTTATAATTTTATACTCAGTAAGTTATCTAAGTAAGTGATAAAAATTGGATCGAAAATTTAACGTAAAGTTGAACAAAAAAACGTCTATTTTTACTGGCCTAATAGGTAATATTAAGGTTTGTAGAACTTATTGTTTTAAAAAATGATTGACCTTTATGTTGTGACATAAGAAATATTGTCAGATACAACGCACATTTCACTACGACGATCATTGAAAAATTTACTTAGAAACAACAAGAGAAAATTTCATATGCACATTGTAATCCTGTCCTTTCCAGGAACTTGCTATATCATTCTTCAAGAATGTATTTGTCTAAAAGCTCCGGAAATTTTGCTATAGATAACAGAATCTAAAAGTAGCTCGAATTGACAAATAGTTAAAGTATTTTAAATCATCAAATATAACAACAAAAAATTTGAAGTTAAAACCTTGTTTAATCCTAAATTGGTTTTAAATAAACTTCCGACCCCTTTCTTAATTTAGCTTCAGAACAAATTCAATGAGAAAAGTTATAATCGAAATTATCTTTAAGCTTTCTAGTTGTTGATAAATACTAAAGTCCATTTTATTTACTAATTATATGTCATATTTTACGGAAAGCATATTTAAATAATTAGAAACTTTTTGCTGACTTCAAAATCCAAAAAAGAAAGAGATACTATCTTTTCTATAACTTCAATGTACATTTACACGTTATGTTTTACTTTTTTTGAAGTTTTTACACAAATTACTATAATATGAATGCAGCTTGTTAGCAATTTTTCACTCTGTTTGCAAATATAAAGAAATATATGCTCAAATAGTCAATAGAATTAAAGATTAAAAATGTATACATTTTACTACTAATCTATAGAAGAGTGAGTGGAAAGCGTTGTTGGAGGAGACCTCGGGGGACTTTTAAAAACCAGATATATTATATAATATTTTATTACATCTAAAAAAGATTAGCTCAAAAGTCTAATCATGATATCTTACCACTTTGCACTCAGTATTATACTACATGAATGAATGAATGAATGAATGAATGAATGTTATGTTATGTCATGTCCTTTCGATCAATTTCAATTACTAAGGCCAATTTTACTATGATTGTATGCGCGAGGCTACAATAGTTGTCTAATGTAACACAATAAATATGTTTCGATTACTTCACTTTCAAAGTCCAGTGGGATGACAATCCGAGATCAGGTGCAGGATCAACAGTTTTACATCACTCTCTGCGAGAAAATACCACTAACATTCCAACTCTAGGCTATTACTGAGATTTCTGCTTACATTAATAACTTAAAAGGTTATATAGATAAAATTAATTGAAAAAAGAAAAATGAGCCTTAATTTATTATTTTTTAAACTTTAACTCACAATTTTACAGAATTTTCCTTTAATCTTTGAAATTAATACTAAGAAACGAATTTCTGAAAGCAAACAAATTTGATTAGTAATTTTTTAATTAAAATAAATCTGTTTTATTTTTAGAGATTTTTTTAATATTTAACTTGCTTTATAATGTTAGATTGCTTTGTAGCATATGTTTTTAAAAAAGGTATTAGTAAGTGGTATAAATGTATTTTATTAGTTCTACTTGAATCTAAAACTAACTTGTTTGAATGGATAGATTACTGCAGGCTACGATGAAAAGGTGGGAAGGAAAACCGCTTTCTATCATATAATATTTCATTTAGATTATTATACGCTTTAATTAAGGATGTCTTTGTAAAACAGCAACCAGAGTAATTGGTTTTCTTTCTTATCTGTTTCCACACCTACCTTTCACGAATAACACGTGTACCAACCAGTCTTCATTACACCGAAGAATTCGAACAAAACATCTTCAACATATTTTTGTATTGAATTCGGGATAGGTATATTTTTTTGATTTAACCCATGTCAATTCTTATAAATGGAATAAACTAATAGTATATGAAATAAATAACGATCGCTAAGGTAGGCAAGATTCAACATGACATTTTAGTGGAAAGCCTTTAGAGGGTTTGACCTCTGTTTTTGTGCTTTTAATTTTTTCACTGCTCAAACACACGAAAACAGTACATAATATACTACATATATACATATTTTTCTACTTCTAATAATGTAATATGTTTAAACGAGCAATTCTTGTATATTTATTTATTAATACCAGCGTTCTTGAAAACGGCTCTAACGCTTTCGCTGAAATTCGGAGGCGAGAAATCAGTCTAGATTAGTCTTATGTCTAGGAAAACGCGTATTTTCGAGTTTTCATGCGGTTTTCTTTGGAATTATTCCACACAAAATATGGTCGATAATTTCTTACGCTCGGGCACAAGCATCGTGGCCAAACGGCCAAGGCGCAAGATTGATATTCACAGGTATCCGGATTCGAGTCTCGGTCGGATACAAAGTTTTACTTTTGTTTTTTTGTAATTATTCAAGTTTTTAGTCCTTTTTATCTAAAAAATTCTATATAACAAAAAAGAACTCTAAACGAAGCTCGGTCGCCCAGGTACTAATTATTACATGTAAAATATAGGAGACCTAAAAAATATTTATTTAATTTTATTTTTAAATAGAGCTTTATGAACTTTCCCTCGTAAAACGTGCGATCATAGTAGTAGGGGAGCCCAAGAGGAGGATTTTGTGATTTACTCAAGCGCTTCAGATTAACACAAAGGGGGATACCTTGCACTCTGTTGAGTACCTCTTATGAAAATATTTAAAAATATTTTCATAAGATAGAAATACTTGAAACCGTCAGGTTAAGGTATGGTGGGCTAATTACACCCTGAAAAGTGTGCAGATCAATAATCTGCCGATTTCCAAAAGCCGAAGAGGCAAAAATCGTACATAAACTTTAAAGTCGATTTTTGCCTCTTCGGCTTGTGCAAATCGGCAGCAATTAAAAAATAAATAAAAACCGACTACTAACATAAAAAAAAAATGATTTACTATAGATACCTAATCAGATAATTTTCGAAGTCGATGCCAGCCGATGCAAAGCAAAGTTAAACTATTTTGATGTGTATAAATACAAGACAAATGTTTGAATAATATTTAAATTATAATTGAAGTGCATACCTTTATATCTCATTTTTACCTACTAGATATTCATTACTTAAAGCATTGCCATCTGGAACCTGCTCTTTGGAAGTCGGCAAAAAATGGATCGAGCCCAATTTACATTCCGTGGATTTTGTTTGTTTCGTATTTACTAATAATATTCCAGAATGAGTTACAGTTGAAACTCCTAGCACGTTCAACTCACACTCACGTTTTAGTTCTATTCTACAATTTGTTTTTATGATATTTATTTAAATATATATGTAAGTAAACTACATAATTATTACTGTTCAAGCCATGTCCGCGTCGAATAGTGGTAAGAATGCTAGCCGCATTCCCCCGCTGAAAGGCAGTGCTAATTTTTTGGACGAAAAATGACGAGGTGTTATATCTTTTAAGAAGTGTTTAACACTTTGACTCCCTGGGCCGAGGGTTCTTACAGCAAATGGTATAAAACGTAATTTTGAATAAGGGAGGCATAATTCCGTAACTTAAGAATAAAAAAATTATTTTATTTATAAAAAAGAAAACATTTTTGATAACATCGATGTTATATCCAAACCAACGACGCATGAACCATCAAAATCGATTAAGTTGCTTAGTAATTATGATCTCATAGCATTGAACATACATACATAAATACAAACTTATGCATATGTCATACACATAGCGATCTTCTTTAAGTTACTTTCATATAGACCACTTTTTTTTTTTATTCCAATTACTTATATACGTTATAAGTTATATTTTTTCTTAATTTAATATAGTTTATTAGAAAGTATAATAAAAACTGTTAAAATATATAGATTTTTTATAAAATGGTTTATTTTGTCTAGAGACTAAACAATTGAAGTTATTATGGTTACAATATTACAGTAAAAAGTTATTGAAATAAAAAATATAATCTTTAGCACTATATAGCTTCCTAGTAGTGAAAGAAATTTCTGAATCGGATCAGTAGCCTCAAAGATTAGCCTCTACATACAAACTTACCAAATCTACCTCTTTATAATATTGTGTAGATTGTTTAAATAATATATTGGAAATATTATAGGTTATTAAGTTTAATTACAAACTTAACGTAATGCTTAAAGCTCTCATTACCATGTAATATGAAGTTTCGCTAAGATTTCATGATGGTATTATAATATAGTGCTATTTAATTACTGATATTATTTATTGTTTTTCTACCTAGTGCTATCTTATTATGTATGTGCATACGTGAAGTTTGACTTACAAAAAGATAGATAAGTTATTATTTTATTATTATTCGTAGGATTTCAACTGAATCTTTTAGATACCTTTAAAAATTAACATACAGATTACAAAAAATTTGTGATTTACATAATTCTAGCTAGCCAGTGAAGAGACCAAAAACTACATGTATTTTATACTAGCGACTCACCCTCGCTTCGCTTCGGGTTCGTACCTAGACAAAAACACATCAATCCCACGGGAACCGTATATTTTTCCAGGATGATATATAGCCTATAGCCTTCCTCAGTTAACGGGCTATCCAGTGCAAAAAGAATTTTTCAAATCGGATTAGTAGTTCCTGAGATTAGCGCGTTCAACCAAACAAACAAACAAACTCTTCAGCTTTATAATATTGCTTTATAAGCTTTATAAGCTTTATAATAAATGTGGCAATAGTGTTGCTTTATATTTTAATTTTAAATGATGGCAAACTAAATTAAAATTCTTTATTTTTTTAACCTTTAAATGTAGGTCGCAAATTTAAAATCAGTTTGAATAGAAAATGTAGCAAATAAATTCATTCACAGTTTGATTAATGGATGAATTTACAAATACCATAGAAACATCGTTCAGAATATCGTTTGTTCAAAAGATGAACAATATAGATTACAATACTATGTACTTAGTAATATTTGAAATTCACTAAGTATTCTGCATAATTCACTAGTATTATTTTATTTTATATTATATAGCAGAAAATCCAAAATATAGAGACGAGTTTTAAGTCAATATAATTCATCTTTAATAATAGCTGTAATATAATGTTAATATTTTGAATGCACCAATATTCTTGTCTTTAAGATTAGGCATAGGGAAGTATTATTTTATGATTAATCAATATTATTCCAATGTTATGCATTTTATAAGAAAAAAACGCGCTAAAACTATAAAAAAAAACTAAAACGGTAGGTTTCATACAAATTTTCACCCCCTATTTTACTCTTTTAGGGGTTGAATTTTAGAAAACATTGAAATACGTAACTCATTATTTTTGCCGTACTCAATTCATGCGAAATTTCATATGTCGAAGGAATAAAAAGTTTCATACAAAGTGTTATCCCCTATTTCACCCCCTTGGCGGTTGCATTTTGATAAATTCCTTAGTGGATGCCTTCGTCTTTGTCGTCGTTTGGCCTGTGCGTTGATACATCAGTCAATCACTTTTGTCTTATATATATATATATATATATATATATATATATATATATATATATATATATATACATATATAGTGGCAGTGGTAGCCCAGTGGTAACGCGCTCGCTTGGGAAACCGAGCGAAGCAGGTTCAAATCCCGGGTCTCGCACCTCTGATATTTTCATGTGCGAATCATTTCTAACATGATTACCACTTGCCTTACGGTGAAGGAAAACATCGTGAGGAAACCTGCATGTCTGAGAAAACCAAGCCAGTTTTCGAAAGACATGTGAAGTCCGCCAATCCGCAGTTGGCCAGCGTGGTGGACTATAGCCTGATTCCCCTCGTATTGAAGGGAGGCCCGTGCCCAGCAGTGGGACGTTAAAAAGGGCTGAATACATATATATATATATAAGACTCAATGCACTTTTTATTAGGGTATCATTTTCTTGTTATTCTTAAGGTACCATCTTCTTTCGAAGTTCGATGACTACTAAAGCCGCTTATACTTGGATACCGTAGCTTTTAATAAAGAACTGGTTGGTACTCTTGATTTTTCAGCCAAGATATCTTAATCCACCAGACCACACTACGTTCTCTCGTATTTTCTCTTGCATTATGATTTTCAGCAAGTCATTTTTTCAAAGCATTCCAGCTTTTTTTTTCTTGACCTTATATAACACTTCTACTAGTTTATTTATATACATGTATGTATTAAATAATAACCTACCGAAAGGTAGCACAGTCATTGCAAAAACTGGCGAATACTTTCTGTTTGTTAAATTACCGTCACTTTTTAAAAAATTCCGTGTACCACCAATTATCACAACAAGCCACCTAGAAAGTATAAACCAACAACCAATGTATGCCCGCCCACACGGCCTGCGGGATACCTGAGAAATTTCAAAGAATCGTCCGTTTATATAATTCTACATACATCTTTTATTAAAAACACGTACAGAAATTCGATTAAACTTCATCATAAAGTATAGATATAAAAAATAAATAATATATTATAATTTTAATAGATTAGATTCTTTCAATGACACATAGCTTTAATGTGGGAAAAAGTGCTTAAATAATAGCGTTATGTTAACTTTTTTATAACATAAAATCTCTGCAATTTGTTGTACGGTGCGGTGCAGTGTATCGAAACTTATGAATAGACTTTATAACCAAAATTGTTTGTTGCAGAACTCAACAGATGTTTAGAGATGTTAAACTTGTCTCCCGTAAGTTATCGGAACGCTGATGATGGAGAGAGGCCTGTGACTAGTAAGAAGGTCTACTCCAGAAGACCTTGGTATGCCCTGCCGGTGGATCCGATAGAAGTTATTAAGCCGATCGATCAGTACTCAGGTGAGACTATAAAAGGAAACATGATATAAATACTTTCTTACCTTTTCTTACTTTACCCCTTCCGATAATGATCGGATTAATTTATAATTTAACTAAAACTACACTAGTGAAAGTATTGTGTAATTTATGAATAATTGTCATTAATAATTGATTAAAATAGTTTTTATTGTAGGTTTATGTTTATTTCTTACTAATATTATAAATGTGAAAGTTTAGATGTTGGGATGGATGTTTGTTACTTAATCACGCCAGAACAGCTGAACGGATCTCGATCAAATTTGGCACAGAGATAGATTATAGTCTGAAATAGCACTTTTTATCCCGGAAAAGTGTATGGTTCCCGTGGGATAGATTTATTTTTGTATTTTCTGGAGGTGAACCCGAGCGAAGCGAGGGTGAGCCACTAGTACTTTATAATACGAGAGTCAAGTACGTCCCATATTAATAATATTTCTTGAGCATGCAAAAGAGGATACAATTTAAATTCGTCACATTTAATGTATTTTGAAAATTTGCTTTTAATACAGAATATGCACAATTTTTACGAACTCTAGATATACGTCAATCATTTATAGGGTAAATTAAGATGTATTATTTTCATTTTGAGTCTTTGAGCTTTGAGCTTTTAATAAATAATAATCGCAATTAATTTACAAATAATCAAAAACGTTAAACAAAACTTAGTAAAGATATTTTTACAAATTAATACTTTTACGTGAATATTTGACATTTTTTGCGGATTTATTTAGATTTTTGGTATCCGACGTTTCCAATGCTTTACAGCAATTAGACTAAAGTTTTTAACGTCTCAAAAGATTATTACGTCTACCTACAAAATTATACATAATTATAAGAAAATAGAAAAGACAGTAACTTAAATTGTAAAATATAATCTTACAACTTATAAATGCGAAAGTTTGGATGGATGGATGTTTGTTACTCAATCACGCCAGAACCGCTGAACGGATCTGGATGAAATTAAGCACAGAGATATCTTATAGGCTAGAATAACACATATGCCACTTTTTATTCCGGAAAAATGTATGGTATGGTTACCCATACATGGTAAAGTTTTGTTTTTCACGAGGCGCGACGAACCCGAGCGAAGCGAGGGTGAGGCGCTAGTAGCACATAATTTTAATTATGGCTACTATAGCTTAACAATTTGAAATTATTTAATTTTCGTTGCTATTATTATAGCGTATTTACAAATTCCAGATTTTTTAAAGCAAATATAATTAATAATTCTACTTATTTAGGGTTGCTAATATTTACAGTACAATTAAATAAAAACAGTTATTTTATTTACAGCTACTATAAAGGTCTATACATGACGTCGGGAACCAAAAACTAAAGCAAATCTGCAAAAAAAAACCGAAAACATATTTTTATTTAAAACATAATACAAATCCCTAACAAAAAATTATAAACACATATAAGTTAAAGAGTGAAAGTGAAAATTTAACTTATTAGAAAATAGATCAAAAATACAGTAAGAACGAGTGTAATGTGCTTACACTGAATAAGTTTCACTCTGACTTTAGGTAACCTACTCAGTGCTGAAGCTTTAAAAAAATATATAAAAATAGGGATAAAGAGATTAAATTAAGTAGTATACAAATGATAATTTTCATACTGGGTGATATGTAAATAAACGTTAATAAATAAATATAGCTATCGAATTTTATTACAATAAAGAAAACAATTAAATAAGTTAATATTAAGCTATCTCTCTTTCAAGGAGAAGAGAACTAATGCTAAAGAATATTATATTATTATTTTTATTTTTCTTCTCTAAAATCTTAAATTATATCTTTAAAGAAACGAACGTGTAGCTTAAACAGAAAATCGCGCTTCTATTTTTGACATTGACATTTATTTTGGTGGACTCCGCCTATATAATGCTTAAGTCTGAGTTAAATTATTATTTTTCAGTGTATGGTCCACCACCTGTCGACTACTATGATATTTCTGATGGGGATGACCCGGTAACGCCAATAAACGTGGAAGCGTTAGGCCAATTAGAGTCCTCAACAAACCCGATCGAGCAAACGCCAACCACAAGGACAGTACATGAATACTCTATCGCAAGCTCGATTAATTTAAGAGGTAAAATAATTATAAATAAAATATTACTGTAGTTTAACAGTACATAATTCTAGGAATGTTTTTCAATTGAAAATTCAAATATCTTTAACTCGTGAACAATGAAAAAAAATATTATAGAAAATAACAAAAGTTGGCGAATTTGTACCCTTACATATTTTGGTACACGTTATGACGTGTTTCGTGACGTCTCAAAGAGTATTTTCTGACGGAACAGTAATGATATTTATATAAATATGCGAGATCAATAGCCTGAATACCTATTGGGGCTTGCATTAATTTATTCAGAATTTTGATTCAAGATTTAAAAAACTATATTAATTGAATTTTGTACGTATTTACTATTTAGTACATATATAGATCTTAATAGTCTACAATATTCATTTTCAAGTTGGAAAACTTTCTTTGATTAATTTATATTGCTCACACAAAAACAATAAATCATAGTAAATTATAATGGGTTTAAAATATAAGTTGGATTTTTATGAAAAAAGATATTTAAGAGAAGTTTAAGATGAATGAAGAAACTATACATACATAATATGTATGTTGATAGTTTATAAAATTTTGTAAATCTGTTTGTAAAAAGTTAAAACTTATTTAAATTCATGTCTGCGTGATTATATATTTTAAAAAAATTCAAACTATCTCAATTATAACATAAGAAGGATACAAATATACTTCTAAAACTTGTACACATATATAATTCATGACGACTTTTTTGATCGACGCTGTATAATATACCACAAGTTCGCAGCTTACATTCTAGCTCAATATAAATAATTACGTCAACTAAATATTCAGTAAGATGAAAAAAAATATTATTACTACTAAACTGAACTTACTACAAACAAAATTTGCTAATAACTACCTAAACTAACTTACTAAATTTACTAATTTTCGTATTATTATCACATACGTTATATTATGGACCTATCTTTAAAAAAAGTATTTTATATATTTACATATATAAAACAATCAGTTTTTATTGATAATACTAAAGCTCATCAATAGCTACAAAAAAGTACTTAAAAAAGCGCTTTGTCTTTGCCTATTTAAACGTTTCTATGTATATAGTTTATACTATATTCTAAGCTACTTTTTATGAAAAATAGTTATTTATAAAATAAGCATTCAACACGTTTTAAGACATTAAAGCGTGGGGCATAAGGGTTTTTTTCTATATAACTTTAGATATGTTTAGATATAACATTTTCATACTTTGCTTCAGAGCGTCGCATAATGAGAATCGTAAAACTTTGATGGCTCATATGTTATTTTGCTATATTATATTACGGTCGTAATAAAATAATCTCAAAGGTGACATGTCGAAAGCTAAAAGTTATGAAAAATTTCTTTGTCATAAGCTATAAAATCTGCTCAGAATTAAATAAAAAAATAATGAAAATAGCAATGAAATAACTTAAGACATTACTTCTTTTATATGATTATAGTCGCCTTACGTGCTTGTTCACTTTAGTTGGGCAAATAAACCTGAGCAAATAATAATAATAATAATAATAATAATAATAATACTTTATTTTCACAAAAAGTTTACACTTTTAACTTATTTTTAACTTATTTTAGTTTACATTATGATTAATATTACTTAGATGCCTCTGTTGCCGTACTAGGAAGCCTGTGTTACGGCATACAGCGCCCACCCCTCAAAAATTGGCAAGAATACTAATATAAAACTAAGTTATTAAAATTTAATATGTATAATAACTAACTTATAATTATACAAGTATAATAAATGTTTCTTTATTTATTCTATAAAATTTATAAAAAGGATATAAAATAACTGTGTATGCGTGCATGCATGCGTGTTTGTATGTGTGCGTGTGGATGTGTGTGTGTGTGTGTGCGTGTGTGTGTGTGTGTGTGTGTGTGTGTGTGTGTGTGTGTGTGTGTGTGTGTGTGTGTGTGTGTGTGTGTGTGTGTGTGTGTATATGTTATGTATGTATAAGAGTTATCATCGTAATGTATAATATCATTTATATATCAGTTGTAAAAGCTAGTGAGTTTTTCAGTATCATCATAAGATAAGTTCAAGAAATAGTCAACAATTTTCAGCTTACAAATTTTCCTATTGGCAGAGAGTATATTTAATTTTTTATTAATTATATTATAGATAAACGGTCCCAAGTAGCAATAAAATTTATGAATAAACATAGTTCGAAAAATCCCATTGTCTACGCAAACTGCTTGATTTCTACGTTTATTAAGTAATTTCGGTGTATAATTCAACTCGGCATGTTGTTTTAGAATAATATTTAATAAAAACAGCTGTCGTACTGTCAGGACTTCACAATACTTATAGAGTTCATGAGTTGGACAAAGCAGCGGCCTGAAAGTGCAAACTTTAAGAACTGCGCGTTGAGCAATCTCAAGAGGTTTTAGTGTAGTTTTTGATGCACCGCCCCATGAAGATATGCAATATGAAATGAGAGATTGGCACAGGGCAAAGTATATCCGTTTTAAGATAAGGGGTTCAACGATATTTCGAAGGTTTCTGAAAATTTTGGTTAATTTGCGGATTCGATTTGATAAACTGGATATATGCTGCTTAAAGTTGAGGTGACTGTCTATAATAATACCAAGATATTTGATGGAGTCAACTCGTCCAATTGATTGACATGAACAGTTGGATCTGTGCCTGCAAGAGTGAGATATCAGTTGATATTCCTCACTTGGTCTACCTATATTACGTATGGAGTGCACTATATATTTGGTTTTTTCAGTATTAATTGTCAAAGTATTGTTCCTTAACCATTCATTAGCCATATCAAAACCATTTTGTGCAGCTGCAAACACCTTGGACCAGGTATTTTCAGCAAAGATTAGGGCAGTGTCATCGGCAAAAGAGATTAGTTTTCCTTGTGGAACAACTAAGTCAGATAGGTTGTTAATATATATTAAAAATAATGTTGGTCCTAATATACTGCCTTGGGGTACTCCATAATTAATAGGAAGGCTATTGCTAACGTAATCTCCAATACGAATACATTGTGAGCGTTCAGATAGGTAACTTTTAAATAGTTTTAATTGAGTTCCTCGTATCCCTAGATTCTCAAGTTTATAAATTAATTTAGGTATAGAAATCGTGTCAAAAGCCTTCGCTAGGTCTAAAAATATCGAAATTACTTTCTTTCCTTTATCCAAATTTTGACTCACAAAATCAGTCAGCCTAAACACGGCTTCGTCTGTGGATTTGCCTCTGCGAAAACCAAATTGATTCGTTGAAAGTAAATTGTTAGTTTCTAAATAATGAATGAGCCTATTATTAATAATTTTTTCTAGTATTTTCGATATAGATGGTAAGAGGGATATTGGTCTATAGTTACTGGGAAGTTTTTTATCGCCACTTTTATAAATCGGGTGAATTTCTGACTTTTTTAGAATCGTAGGGAATATTCCGGTTTTAAGACATAAATTAAATATATGTGTTAGAGGGGGGGCTAAAAAGCACTTATGATCCTTAAGAAACCTATTTGAGATAAGATCCCAACCAACTGCTGAAGAATTTTTTAATCCACTTATCAATTGGCTAACTTCTTCCTCTATAAATAATAAAAAGGGCATATAAACTTGAAGTCATGAATTTTGAAATAAGAGAAAACTTTAGAAGGTTTAGTAAATATTTTAATTTAAATACTAGTACATATTTGGATTATATTCAGACCGATGGTTCCTTTATATTCAAGTGTTATTTACACAGAAGTTATTTCAATTTTTTTTATCATATTTTTGTTAGAACTCTAACAAAATACCACATATTTTATTTACCGTGGGTATTGTAAAATGTATTTAAGAAGTCAATTGCCATTACTTATATGTTTATTATAATTGTAAAGTAGGTCTACTCTATTCTTCGTAAATAGCCCAGTTTCGATTATCCATCTCTGCATTAATAATAAAGACAATGGACTTCAGCTTATTTTCGTAAGCTATCTACACAGATAAATAAAATTGAAGTGCCTGTTTGTAATATCAAAATTACAGGTTTTGTTCTTAATGCATGTGAAATTTAGAAAAAAATGAATGTGAAACGAGTCACTAGTTATTAAATGTAAATGTGAAAGGAACTCTATATATTTGTTTATTGCAATACTTGCGTTTTTGTTTAATAAAATAAAGTCATAATGTAGATACCATTAAACCGTTACCATGATTTTTATATGAAGTACCTGGGCGACCGAGCTTCGCTCCGAGTTTATGGCTTAAAAAAAGGAAAAAAAACTTGAATAAATACAAAAATAAATAAATAAAAGCCAAATCTTTGTATCCGACCGGGATTCGAACACACCTGTGATAGTCAATCTTGCACCTTGGCCGCTTGACCACGACGCTTAAACCCAAGTGTGCGAAATTATTAACATATTTTGCGTGGAATAATGCTAAAGGAAATCGCATGAAAACTCGAATAAAAAATGCATTTTCCAAGACATAAGACTAATCTAGATCGATTTTTCGCCTCCGAGAGTCCCCACATACCAAATTTCAGCGAAATCGTTAAAGCCGTTAACGAGATCGCCGGTATAAATAAATAAATAAATAAATATATAAAAATACACGAATTGCTCGTTTAAATATATTAGATATGAAGTGTAAATACATATTTTTTATTTTAATATTACAAAAAAATACATTAAATATGTGAAATCTAATAAAAAATGGCAACATTAAAAAATCCTCAAATATATTATAATTCACAAACTGAGTAAAAAGCTTTTTATTGTGAAGAATATTATGTAAGAAAATTTTAAACAATGTTTTCTTTTCACATCATTAAAATGCTGGAAAATACGGCATGAGTAAATTTTTTTGGGCGAATTAGAAATGAAATTCTTTTACAAATAAATTAACTGTACTGTTGAGTCTGAAATTTATGGATTTAATTATGGGCAACACATTGTTATTTTTCATTATTTTACTTAGCGGTACCGTCTCTGGCTTCTATTTTTATATTAATGTATAATGTTACTTTACTAAGCTAACATTTTTGTAAATATTTCATTTAATTATCATATAATAAAATTAATGTATATTTAACAAATTATAGCAAAAATGTTTTTTAATATTAATTTATTTTGTCTATAATTTTTTAAGACACTACGAGAGGATAAGACTTTTTAGATGAGGACGTGTTGATGCATTCGTTTTATTAACAGATTTTTATACAAGCAAAACTAACTATTCTGCTACTAAACCACGTACTATATCAATATATTATAGTGTAGTTATGTTTAGACACGCTGTGGAAAAATTGAATCTTTCGAAAAGAAAAAGCAACGCTGCCTAAATTATATACATACATATATATATATGTATATATATATATATATATATATATATATATATATATATATATATATATATATATATATATATATAATTATTAAAAAAATCTACTATTTTTAATTTAAAAAATATCAACAATGGTATGTAATATATACTTATTTGTATACAGAGGTAGTCCTCGTAGCACTGGGTGGTGCAAGCGCGGCGGTTGTGCTATTGATCGTAATGGCAGGAGTCTTCTGCGCTCGTAGGCGAAAGAACAGCCCGAGCCCCGTTCCATCTCCCCCAATACTGGTCTACCCTCCACATGACATTGCTGCTTCATGCTACTTGTAAGTATTGTTGTCTCTTAAAGTTTAACTGTTTTTTTTTATTTTAGGTCATATTTAAGAATATTTTACTATAGCGTGTTCTTATGATAGAGTATATTATGATATGACGAATCCGGTTGGACATTTACACTGATCAGGTAGCGGTTTGTAAAACGTATATTTTTCTATTTAACTACACAAATGTCTCGTTTATGATTTTCTACATTTCTGCACAAACCTTATCATCTTGTGGGAAAAATAAGCATGATTAATTAAATACTTGATGTTACATATTTTATTAAACAGATGTTATTCCAAACTATAATCTATCTCTGCGCCAAATTTCATCTAGATCCGTTGAGCTGTTCTGGCGTGAAGGAGTTACAAACATCCATACTGACAAATTTTCACATTTATTATACAGATTTTCATTGTATACATGTAGTGATTCTAATTAAATATGTGGCATTTTTACTTACTTAGTTTTTCGATCACTTTTGTTTTTTTCTATAAATAACTAGCGACTCACCCTCGCTTCGCTCGGGTACGTTTTAACTTTTTTGAGCGAAACCCTAATTCTTTTTCTAAAATATAAGTAGCCTAAGTTACTCCTTATAACATCAGCTATCTGCCAGTGAAAGTTCCGTCAAAATCGGTCCAGCCGTTTCGGAGATTAACCGGAACAAACAGACAGACAGACAAAAAATTTAAAAATTGATTTTTTCTTATAAGTACTATATAAACTTTCACATGCATTTAGTAAAAAGCTGTTATTTTGACATTACAAACAGACATTTCAATTTTATTCATATGTATAGATTAAAAATCTCTCTAATTTACGAGTACATGTGTACCTTAAACGATTGGCTGTAGAAAGTTAAATAGTATTTGTTATTCACTTGCAAATGTTACCTCACATTAAATATGTGTCGAGCTTTTAGTAAATTAACTGCTCCGTATCGCCACAAGTACTTTTTTATGTCAGCAATAATTATTTAATAACGCAGGTGCAGATAGTGCACATTTTATTGCCATCTGCAGTACACTTATTTTTTTATTAAATAGTAATTTCGAAACCAGAACATTATTATGATAATTACTGTTTACCTAAAAATACATGTCTTCTCAAAAATTAATTTAAAAATGATTATTCTACCATTCACCATAAGCCTGCGTCCTGAGTGACGGCGCACCGCGTACGGCGAATTGCGGAGCGGATTTACACGCCGATACCTGTCCTTAGTGCACTCGGGGAAGTTGATGCGTGTGCGCGTATTTAGTGATGCGTTTATTTTAGTTTGGTTTTAATAATGTCGATATTAAGACTCAAACGTTTACAATATTTAGAAAGAAACAGTTTCTTTAGTGATAATATATTTTTTGTGAAAAAAAGAAAGCACCAAATTCTATCTGTAGACGTATCTAACGTATTCACTGCTTCTTTTTGCTGTAGCAAAAAGAAGCAGTGAATACGTTAGGATATGTGAATAATTAAGATGATACCCGGAGAATTTTTTCCAAAATTTCTTCAGCCATTAAATTCATGTTCGATGCCAGCTTTATAACCCTTTTATTTTTATGGTCAGGGTGCCTGGATACGCAAATGAAAGGCTTTTCCATCACTGCTATGATAAAATCTTCAGCAGGAAAATCTTCATTTAAATTGCGACATTTCATTGGCGAGTAATAATCAAAATACGTGTATTGATGAGCGCATCCGCCAGCAGAATGAGCCGTGAAATATACGCGCTCCTTCGGACAGGTTCAAACATGTCAAACATTTGTTTATGCGCCGTTCATTCCGCCTGCGCGGTGCGTCGTCACTCAGGACGCAGCCCAAAAGTGGAATTATTCCATAAAAATAACATATGACACACTTTTTAACCTATTCATTAAAAAAAGTTAAGATTGGTTCGTTATTGGCGAAAATAAATAAAATAGGTATACCTAAATTAGTTTTCTCTCTATTTGTTCAAAGTTAGCCAAATAAAAAATGCAATAAGGTGGACTATGAACTATGAACGGAGCTTTACACAAATTCACTGTGCAACTTTATTATGTCGCTGAGAAAGAAACCCAGATCATCGCCGGTCTTAAAGCCCAGGTTAAGTAGCTCACTTAAAATAAACATTAAAAATATATAGGTAATAACCGATTAACCTAATTTTAAAGAATATCTAAGGAAGAAATTAGCCCCTATTCTTAAGGCGTATGAATTAATCAAAAAAATTTTGCTTACATTTTTTGCTTTTATAAATGTTATTTTTGATTTGTTTTCAAATGTATATATATATATGTATATATGTATATATATATATATATATATATATATTTTCTGTAATGCTGCTGGTGTAGGGCGTTAATGGTTGCGACACAGTTTCTTAACTTCTGCAATTATTATCGTTTTTATCTGTTTTTGGCATATATGTACTGACATTTCAATAAATAAATAAATATATCTAAGAAAGTATTAAATATACCTGCTTAATTTATTTACCAGGTTATGATACTAGTAATGGCCCTTGTAATTCAATTTTTTATCAAGAAGACCTTACATCTTCCTTCTTAGTGACCTTATGTCTTATAAATAGAGCAAGATTTTTCAATGACATCCTCTACCTTACTATGTTATTATCATATATGTCTGTATTAGAGGGATGGTTTATGTGGTATTAATAATGAGTTATGCTAGTTTTACCTGCAGCTATGCTCGCATATAACTAAAGGTTGTGG
Organism: Argynnis bischoffii washingtonia; assembly: GCA_033884665.1. NCBI lineage: Eukaryota > Metazoa > Arthropoda > Insecta > Lepidoptera > Nymphalidae > Argynnis > Argynnis bischoffii. Next base: position 6,576,289 of record CM066624.1, on the reverse strand, counting down.
TATGATATATGCAAATTTAATAAAAAAGATTCTTTGGAATTAGCGTTGCATTCAAATCTATACAGATAAATAAAATTGGAGTGTCTGTTTGTAATATTTAAATAATGGCTTTTTACTAAATGCATATGGATGTATACCGTGTATACAACCAATACATACACCAAAACGACATTTTTTAAAATGTTTGTCTGTCTGTCTGTCTGTTTGTTCCGGCTAATCTCCGGAACGGCTGGACCAATTTTGACGGGACTTTCACTGGCAGATAGCTGATGTTATAGTGAGTAACTTAGGATACTTTTATTTTAGGAAAAAAATTAGAGTTCCGCGAAAAAAATTTAAAACCCATGAAATTGTGAACAAAATCCGTGTAAGGCGTACGCACCCGAGCGAAGCGAGGGTAAATCGCTATATAATTTAAATGAATATCTTAGGAGTAGCAAACTACTATTTATCTATAAACATAGCTAATCGCGGAAACGTACCTAGGGACGAACGCTAGTGAAGCGAGCGTTAATCACTAGTAAAAAATAAGAGACAATAGTACAGTTTCATAATATAAAAGTATATCATGTGTTTATCTTAAAAAAGTATTAGGTAAAATTCAATTCTTTTGTTAATGTTCAAGTATTACATAAATAATTACTAATATAAGCAGAGAAGCTGTTTTTGTCATCCTTAACGTTCACACAATAACTTAGTAGATGATCAAAACAGGACATAACCTTACGTCTGCATAATATTACATAATTGACGTAGTTAATTGTATTGTAATTTCAGTAATTGTATTCTAATTTTAATCGAAACCTCCAATATATTATATCATCACTATTGTCAATACGAGTATAATGAATGCTTACTAATCACTAACTGTATGTCTTTAATTATATACTTGGAGTACATAACACTGTTACTAGCAATTTTAGTCTGAGTACCTATACTACAATATATACATACATATATAGGTGCCAGCCAATACAAATCAAAGCACGCCGACTTCGAAAATATCTGATTAGGTATCTATTCTAAATGAAAACCGCCGTTTAGTTGTTTTTTACTTTTCAGTGCCTAGAAGTCGGTTTTTATTATTTTTTACAGTTTTTTATAGATGATATTGTTATTCAATAACGTAGAATAACGAAGCCATGGAAAAAGGCTAATGCTACTAGTAAAGCTAATGTTTCTAGTAAATAAAATGTTTCTTATACTTATTAAATAACATATATATCCGGGACACGAACTTTTGGGATGTTGATCTCATTTCAATTTGTTTGCCCATCAACTTTGTCACCCCTTGTCGACTTTTCCAATCAACCCTTGTTGTTTAAAGAACCTTCGTGTTATATTTAAAGTTTCTAGATATTTGACTTAACTTTATATACTTACATATAGTATTATATAGTGTAAATCTTAAAATATTTTAGCTAATTCTATTTGTTATTAGTTATATTACTATTGCTCATTTTCACTTTAAATTTCAATGAACTGTCGTCATTTTGTGATGCTAATCTATACATACAGATAAATAAAATTGGAGTGTCTGTTTGTAATATTAGAATAACCGCTTTTTACTAAATGCATATGGATACACGTATACACGGTACATATACCAAAACAACATTTTTTACAATTTTTGTCCGTCTGTCTGTCTGTCTGTCTGTTTGTTCCTGCTAATCTCCGAAACGGCTGGGTCGATTTTGCGGGACTTTCACTGGCATATAGCTGATGTTATAGGGAGTGACTTAGACTACTTTTCTTTTAGAAAAAGAATCAGGGTTCCGCGAAAAGAAAACCCATGAAATTATGAACAAAATCCGCGTACGGCCTACGCACCCGAGTAAAATGAGGGTAAATCGCTATATAATTTAATAAATGAATATCTTAGGAGTAGTAAGCTACTGTTTATGTATACCTAAACATAGCTAACCGTGAAACGTACCTAGAGACGAACGCGAGCGAAGCGAGCGTGAGTCGCTAGTTTCTACTATAATTACTTAATGTCACGAAAATGCGTGACAAAATATCATGTTAACCCGAAAAATAATGTTTAATTATGCGCATCGAAGCGAATTATAATATCAAATGATTCAACACGTCATATTCTATAAGACATTAACTCTAGCTCTAGAAACTACAATATATTTACTATTACTATCTTTACTTTCAAGTACTTTACTGGACTAGACTAGTTTTTTTTATCGCATGAAATCTCTTTAAAATCACACCAAAACATACGGGTACCAGGTCAAAAAAGTGGACGTAACAAAATAGATTGCATTAGATTGCCATAGTAACAGTTGTTATTGTCTGAAAAATGGTATATAGTCGTATATATCATTCATCAGTCGTATATGTCATAGATATTCTTTCCGTTGCTATCATCAAAGATTATTATTTTTACTAAATTGTTGTCTAATATTAATCGAATATACTTTATATAATCTACCTATTCAGTATCAGTATAGGATTAAAACAATTAGATCGAAGTCAATTTTGTTGTCATTCCAATCTTTAACACTAAAAGCGACTCGCTGAAACAGACGCTTCACGTTAAACCAACTACGGTGTGCCCCGACACAGCCTCACATGATTTTTCCTTTTTTTACAATTATGGAATATATTATGGCAGAACCCGTGGCTTCTCTCGCGATCAAACTACGAAAAATACGCAATTTCATGGAAATATGTCCAAGGGATAAAAAGTTTCATACAAACTTTTATCCCCTATTTCACCCCCTTGGGGGTTGAATGTTGAAAAATCTTCCTTAGTGGATGCCTACGTCATAAGAGGAATACGTGTGCGAAATTTTAAGTTTCTAGCCCTAAGTGTTTGGCCATTGCGTTTATTTAAAACTTTCACACCCTATTTTACATTCTTAAGGGTTGAATTTTAGAAAACGCTAAAATACGTAAATATATTTTTTTTTTTGCCGTACTCAATTCATACGAAATTTCATGCAAATATAGGTACTCAAAGAATAAAAAGTTTCATATAAACTTTTATCCCCTTTTTCACCTTTGTTGAAAGTTTGGGGTTGAATTTTGAAAAATTCTTCCTTAGTGGATGCCTTTGTCATATGACGAATACGAGTGCAAAATTTCGATTTTCTAGCCTTAAGTGTTTGGCCTGTGCGTTCGTTCATACATCAGTCAATCACTTTTGCCTTTTATACATATATTATAAAAGATTCATCTTTTTAGGTTAGATGGGTAACATGAGAAGTTGCTTGCATTTTAGAACGAATCTTTTGCACTATCTCAATGAATATCAATTTTCCTCTTATACTCCTTCATATTTCGTATTATATGACTAGCTGACGTCTTAGTTCGCTCTTCGCTTTCCGCCCTTATTGAATGACATGATCACATGGAAAAGACTAGAATATTTGTATTTATATATTTCTAAGGCATAATATTTCAACAGTAATTTTTTTTTAAAATAAAACTCCTTCACGCACGCTTGACTTGGGGAGTAAGCTGGTATATAAAATATAAAATGTACGTAGGTTTGTTGCCATGGTAACCGTTATTATTGTCTGACAAAAGATATATAATATTATATATGATATTATATAAATATATGATTGTAATATGCCTAATATGCGTTATTTTTAGTATCTCACCATCCTAATTATTTAAATCATAAATTGAAATTCATAAAAAGTACCGATAACCTACAGAAGTTTTACTGCTTGCGCGTGTACACATTCATACACGCACTCTTTCAATTTTTTTTTATGTTCATAGTCCCGTTGATAGTTCTTCTCACGTTTTATGATTTTTTAAGTTCGTTCGATGCAGTTAACAAAACTAAATCACAATGTTCATGGTTAACGACAATTAATCTTATTCCACCTTCATTATTAATTATAATTTGTGTAGCAGATAATAACTTAAGTAACTTTAATCAGGACTAAGGAAGTTAACTTCTCATTGCCGACGCTACGCTCGTCGTCGCTCGGCGAGCTGCGTGACGTCAGCGTGTCGAGCCTTAACAGTGACGTACTGTGCCCACCCACTACATCGCAGTACCGGTCCAACTCTTTCAGTAAGTAAAATTTATTTATATACATACGTATTATCTACACGCAGTGGCCCTTGAGAGTTTACTTGAATAATAATAAAAAATAGTAATACATTTACGAGAAAAGAAAATACAGTACAGTAAAATTTTAAATATACTTAATTATACGTATTTATGTGCAAAATAAATGTACACTTAACTATTACTATGTAAGTTATGTCAGTGGAATTTAGGCAAGAATGCTAACTGCACTCCCATATTAAATAACAATGCCGATTCTTTGGACAAAGAATAAGCTCGCTATCTCGTCACCAATAGATTAGTATAGACGAGAGAGACATGACGAGATGATGTCTTTTATATTGTGTTTAGTATTTCAACTCCATCAGCCAAGGGATTTTAAGCATAATATATTAAAATTTATTTTAAATCTCTTATATCGTATACTAGCGACTCACCATCGCTTCGCTTCGGGTTCGTCCCTAGACGAAATCTACTCCACGGGAACCTATAGCCTTCCTCAGTTAATTGACTATCTAATGCAAAAAGAATTTTTCAAATTGGATTAGTGGCTCCTGAGATTAGTGCGTTCAACCAAACAAACAAACTCTTCAGATTTATAATATTAGTATAGATAAATACAAATACATCTAAATTGGTCCTACGTTAGGTTATGAATACAAATTGTTTTTGTTATTTTTTTCATGTGAGATTTACTATATGCTTGTTTCCATTTGGTATAGAAACGTAAAAAGCTATTGTTATATGGTAAGTCTGGGAGAGTTGCCTATAGTTTTAAAAACCGATCAATATTCATTATATATGTAAGATACTACATAAAATAAGTATAGTTTATTTTAATTCAATATTTACTTATACCACTCAGATCAAATTTGAAACTATTGTGCAATGTATTTTAGATTAAAAAATTTTTTTTAAAATAATAGAAAATAGGCATCTCACCCAGATATGTGGGTAAGTTGCCTATAGATGTCAGAGATAGATGCCCACGAGTAATAAGTGCATAATCAGACGTAACACTTTAGGCATTCCGCTGAATTTTCACTGCAGTTTCCATGAAACCACAATAAACACACTATAATCAGTCACATTTCTTCTTAGTGGCGTTATAATACTCTCCAAAAGTGTGAGGGCAGTTTATATTTGTACTTTGCGTAGTGACGCCAATATCCTTTTTTTTATGCATTTATACATACTACCTGTAGACGTACAAGTGGTTATGTGGAACTCACCGGCTAGAAAAGCCAGTACTACCCACTTAAACCCAACAAAACCTCCCCCGTCTTAATGGGGCACCCCGATGGCAGGTCTGCCGAAGCAGACTATAACAACCGTGAAGTTGCTCCCACGGTCCACTCTGCCATCAGAGAAGTACCAGGAGCAACCCGCGTGGTACAGCGCCCACCAAAGTGGGCCAACTCCCAATGCGTTTCTTGGCTTCGCGCCCGGCTGAACTGTATGTATTTTTTAACGTGCTACTGCCTCCACTGCTACGGACCTTCCTTCAATACGAGGGGGATTGGGCCGTAATCCACCACGCCGCGCTGGCCAAATTCGGAATTATAATATGTCTTTCGAACACTTGCTAGGTTTTCTCAGATATGCAGGTCTGTCTGGGAACGCATCACGAGAAAATCATTGGACAGATTTTGATGAAATTTGGTATGATGATAGCTGGTTATACGGGTCAACACATAGGATACTTTTTACTGCGGGAAAATGTCTCATCTCTGTGAAATATATACTAACCGTTAAAAATTAAAATGTACCTAGAAACGAACCCGAGCAGAACGAGGGTGAGTCGCATGTTGTTTAGATAATCATATTACATAAACTAATATTATGGCAATCTATACAGATGAATAAAATTGAAGTGTCTGTTTGTAATTTTTAAATAACAGCTTTATACTAAATGCATATGGAATTATATACGGTACTTATTAGAAAAACACAATTTTAAAATTTTTGTCGGTCTGTCTGTTTGTCTGTTTGTTTTGTGTCATCTCCGAAACGGCTGGACCAATTATAATGGGACTTTCACTAGTAGATAGCTGATATTATAAGGAGTAACTTAGGCTACTTTTATTTAAGAAAACGAATTAGGGTTTCGCTCAAAAAAATTAAAAGGTACGGACGCACACGTATAGAGACGCACCCAAGCTAAGCGAGGGTAAGTCGCTAATTTACACTATGAAAGTTTATGTTTTAAATCGTTAAAAAATCGTAGCAACCAAATTACTTTACTTTTATGTAAGTATACTAATAGCACAGAAAACATAATGCTATACCTAATAGTATTCTTTATAAAGCTTTCTAATAAATATGAATCAGCCTATTAAGAAAGGAGTAGATAAAGAAATAAGCATTTACTTGAAGAGGATCACTTAATTGGTCAGTAGCATTAAATGTATGGAGCAAGTGGAGCTTTAACACAAGACTTGAATATCAATGAGATATCCTTTAGAGCTTTCAGATATCCTTTTAATCAAGAAACGTTTATTTTTAATCAGGAAACCCATTTACAAATTACATTAAAGAACATTTTTATGTTCAATATGCATGATTATAAACGATCAAGGACTCTTAGGGCACTTAACTTCTTTACTTTAACTGAATAAATTTTATATTTGTTAATATAAAAATTAAACCCTTAAAGAAGTATATACGGTAATATGTATCTAATCATAAATAATAAAGGCAATATAAAATAAATTATAATAATAAGCACAACATTATAATAATATTGAAAATAATTCAACTCCTTATTGCACATCCAAAATGCATAAAATTTTATACTGTAGTTAGAAATTACATAAGAGGCAGCGTTATCGCTTAAATAACGATGTCTTCCAGACAACCTTGAACCTGGAAATAGCAATCTGTAAAAGGGAAGGGGTGCGAATTTAAAATAATTAGATACTGTATAATATGATTATAATATATAACAAAAAAAACTTAATATAATGATAATATTTAAATATTTAAAAGAATACAAGTATTCTAATTATTAATTCAGATATAAACAACTCACTAGATAATAGAAAAAAATCACTGTGGATGGAAACAAAATGCAGTAAATATTATTCAAAGAGTATAAAATGTACTTTTAGGATCTTTTTTCAAAATAAGCAATGTATGTTATTTTCATTTGTTTGTTTGACTCTTTATTATACGACATAAAATGTACATTTAAAAGCATATTCTTTTTGCTCATCGTTATTTTCCGGCTGACATAAAACACTCATCTCTGCGATCTGTTCGTAAACCAAGTTATGATCATAATGACATTTGTTTTTTTGACCAGAATTCTAATGATTTACAGTCCTTTTATTTTTAGGATAGAATTATTAAAGGATCGGTTTTAATTTAATAGGCGGTAAACAACATTTTTATACATAATTATGTTTTGTTTAAAATTGATATACATAATTATGTAAATTATATTTGGTATATAGTTATGTAAAATAGTCAATTAATAAATACATGTAGATCTAATTTTGAAGATTATTTTATAAAACTAAAAGTCAAAAAAGTTTTGGCAAATACATATTAAACTTTAGTATATTTTAAATGAAATATAAAAAATATAAACAAATAAACCTATTGTTTATTGTTATAAAAATATTATTACGGACTGGTTTAAAAATATTATTATCAAATTTATAATTTATAATAATGACTTAATATGTATAAAATTCATTTGACCTTAGTAATTTTTTGTAACAACTATTTAATGGCTGTTGAGACGTGTAAGACCTTAGTCACCCATTACAATGATCTCTAATTTTTTTATTAATGATAAGAAAAATTGGAGGAGAATGTGATAATGTGATGTCAAAAAAATTGGCAATGTGGCGGTTCCTTTTTCCTTATTAATAAAACACAAATAACCTTTCATCTCTTGCAGGTGAAAACCGAGTCGTCATTAAATGTCTTCACTTTGAATTTAAATCACTTTAGTTTAATTACAAAGTTTGTTCGAATTTAGTCTATATAAATTCTGTAAAAGCATATCTTTTGAGACTTAATTCGTAGACCATGTCTAAATAAAGACCCAAATGTGTCAAAACTATCTAACATTAAAAGTGTAAAAGGTTACGTACATACAATATATAGTGGAGTGCCTGGGGCGTTAAAAACATGAAAACCTCGGATTTCAGTTACAGTGAATGAAATTTTATAATTCAAACGGATATGTTTAGCTTATAATATATGTAAAAAAGTTTACCTATTAAAAATTGTGATCTGCATTTGAAAAAAATATATAAATATTGCATGGTGGATTTTCGAGACGGGACAGTAAGGGCCAGACCATCCATAAATTTTTGAGATATTCTGAACTGTGCATTCATAGATTTAAAAAAAATGTACAATCAGTGAAAAAATGCTAAAATACCAAAAAACTTTTTTTATATCAATCGATTCTATTTCATGTAAGTATCACAAGACTCTATGGGACCTTTTAAGGTATGAGTACTAAAATGACTTTTCCCATACATTTTCGACTCGTCGGAGTCTTCGTTCATATTTTTAAATACTTTTGCTGATTTATAAAAATTATGACGTTTCTGAAAATTTTTGAGTTTACGTTAACTTAAACTTAAGTTTTAAAACGCTGATGTAGTATCGTAAAGGCATGTAAAATAATACATGTCCTTTACATTTTGGAAACGATTCTTCTAAAGTTTTCGAGTAAAATATTTTATGTTAGACGTTGCCTCTGGATGGTTTAAGAAAATATATTTCGTAACGCGCTCGCTTGGGAAACCGAGTGAAATGGGTTCAAATCCCGGGTCGCGCACCTCTGATATTTTCATGTGCGAATCATTTCTAACATGATTACCACTTGCCTTACGGTGAAGGAAAACATCCTGAGGAAACCTGCATGTCTGAGAAAACCTAGCAAGTTTTCGAAAGACATGTGAAGTCCGCCAATCCGCACTTGGCCAGCGTGGTGGACTATGGCCTGATTCCGCTCGTATTGAGGGAGGCCCGTGCGCAGCAGTGGGACGTTAAAAAGGACTGTATACAATAATTAAATTGTCTTCATCGCTTTCCACTTCGCATGTAAAAATATTGTTGTCACATAATTTGATTTTTAACATTTCTATCAAGCGGCGTTTATTTTTATTATTCGACAAAAAATATCTTGAGCTATTTTCAAAGGCATATTTTCACCGAAATCAACATCTGTACATCCTCCATCCACGACGATTTCTTTCAGCTGATTTTATACTGTTTTTCTTATACACATCAAATACCACGTAAGTGTTTACGACTTATTTAAGATCGCTATGACCACAAATACACTCTTTAAAATATGTAATTTTTTATTTATTTAGGTAAAATTCAACGTAGAAGATATACATAGTAAAAAAATATTTAAAGTAAAATTATATGCTTAAATATTATTTTTTATAGATTTTTTTTAAATAATAAAAAAAATCAAAAGCACATAAATTTGGTAAACTACACTTTATAGTACAAAAAACAAAATACCACCTCGACCACATATGTATATTCATTCACTGTAACGTAAGTCCGAGGTCAAATACCCCAGGCGCTCCACTAATAATATAATTATACTAATTAAACCTTACCCTTTAGAAGCTTTTGAAAATTTTAATCTTTTATGTAGGTCGTATAAAGAACAGATAAGAAAAATAGCTCTTAAAATCTTTTTAAATAAATTATGTATATGTTTTTCATTTCATTTAGTATTTTATTTTTCTATTCAGTTTATTATCACAATTAAATCGAAGAAAGCCTATCGCTTTTTTTTCTTTCTTATGTAAATACACAAAAATATTGAGCAAGTTTTTGTACTTTTCACTCACTTTTTCGCCATTGTTTGTACTCCTCATTAATTTGTCAATGTAATGACGTTGAATGGAATAGACACGAGCGTACGTACTATCTCTTCCAAAAATTTTTTTTTAAATAATCTTAAAATTTATACATATTATAAAATTCTAATTAAGCCAAATCTGTACATTAAATATTTTTTGGAAAATCTTGTTGAAATAGACTTTATTATCGATGCAGAGGCCGAGTCTATAGTTTTTAGAATTTCTGTCTGTCTGTCTATCTGTCTGTCAGTTACCGCATCACAGAAAAACCAGTTTTTCCAGGGATTTTGATGAAATTTGGTATGATGATAGCTGGATATCCGGGTCAACATATAGGATACTTTTTACCGCGGGAAAATATCTCATTTCTGAGAAAAAATACAAAAACTGGTTGGAACAAAACCACAATGATACTATCTGTAAATAGTTTAGCAAGGTAACTTACTAAATATGGTAAAAACTATTAAAAATAGCTTATCTTGAAAATCAAATTATAAATAGTGCTATTTTATTCATTAAAAAGTTATTTTAATTAATATTATATACATATGTGTTATTTAGATATTCGACCATAGATGTCGCCATGTGTTTTTAAAATACGTAGTTTTAATTCCCAAAAAATGAATTTACAGATATGACCTTTCTACGATTTTATTAGAATTACTACTAAATTACCCTGAACCCCCGCCCGTGTTCGAATTCTCAGTAAAGCAAATTTTTTGGCTTTATCAATTAGTAAATACATATACATATAATAAAATTGTAACTAAGTCGAATCCGTAAATTTAGTACCATTTTACCTAAAATCTTATTGAAATATTCATTATTAGCGATATAGAGCGATAGATAATGAAATTTGTTACGGTGATAGCAGGTTATCCGGCTTAACATATATAATACTTTTAACCACAGGAAAATATCTCATTTCTAAGAAAAAATACAAAAACTGGTTAAAATAATAGCACGATGATACTACTATTTTAGCAAGGTAACTTACTTATATATGTTAAAACTATTAAAAAAAGCTTATCATAAAAGAAATATCAATGGCGGTATTTTATTCATTAAAATAGTTATTTTAATGAAAATTTATTTATGTGTTATTTAGATATTTGACAAAAGATGTTGCCATGTGTTTTTAAAATATGTAGTTTTAATCCAAAAAAAATATACAGATATGACCTTTCTATGTCTTTATTAGAATTACTACTAAATTAACCGCGGCCCCGCCCGTGTTCAAAGTTTCAATAAAACAAACATTTGGCATTATAAATTAATAATATTTTGTTGGCCGAAACAATTTTTAAGTGAAAGTATTTGTAAATTTTTATTCTTTAGTAAATAATGTAAAAAAATTTAATCTTTTAATGTAAAATTGGGCAAATGCAAATCTAACTCGCGTAATAAGTTTCGTATAGCAAAATACTGTGTTGTTTTTCTTACTTACATGTTTTGTTAGGGTAACACTATAATAAATACGAATAATATTTACGTTTCCACAATATCGGTTCATTTTATCAACCGTAAAAATAAGTTCTATTTATATTATTTTAAAACATTTTATGGAAAACTAGTTTATGGCTGTTAAACTGACAAAGCGGGTAACTAAAAATATTTCATATCTCAAAAACTATGAAAAAGTATTTTAGGAACTGTTATACCTCAACTTTTTTAGTTTTTTTTTTTTGATACCATTTCTTGGAAGGTAAAGGCTTAAAGGAGACAATAAAATGCTTACAACTTTAATCATATTAGCCGTGCCATATAAAATAATAAAAAGTATTTGCTTAGAACATTAAATTAATCAAGAGCTGTCTATTAGTAAAACATGAATAAAATTTATTCCGTAGTTTGAAAGTTTATCGCCCAAAACTAAACAAACAAACAAAACAAAAGTATAGACATACATAAATGTTATTGCTAAAACAAAAAATGCAATATTACTAAATCAAATATGAGATTAACTGAGGAACTTTTGTGGCATTGTCAATCACCACTATTATTTACCAATCATGCAATGCGCAATTAAATTGGTATATATGTAAGAGTATACTAATATGTAAAATCTAAGAATTTGGTTTCTGGTCATCTGAACGCGGGCGGAGCCGCGGGCAATGCTAGTTACATATAAAAGTTATTCCATACAATCATAATATGTCATTGTCATATATTTTTTAAGTTTCCTATTCATTAATCATGATTGTAGAATCCCATCTTGTCCTGAGCCTTCAGAACCGTCTGCATTCCATAATAGACATTTGAAATTTATTGAAATACTTAGTGTTTTCATAAATAAGTGTATTAAATTTTTTATAGTATATTTTATGAAGGAGTCATATAAAATTTATGGCACATTAAATTATGAAATATCTAACTACATCTCATAAAGTTTCACTACAATAGGTATTCATGATTAAATTTCATTGGAAGCACTTTCGGAAAGATTTACTATATATACTCATCATTTTCTTTAAATTGTCTTGTTGTTGACATACTATTATTTAAGAGCATAGAATGTTTTATACGTTTAGAAGCTATTTTTGGTTTAAGTTCAATCAAATCCAATTAGAGACTTTAATAAAGGATTATTCAGTGAGGCAGTGGCGCAATGCCTTCGTCAAATTGTAAATCAATTTGTGTTTCTCTTTAGTCCAGAATTTATGAAATTCAATTTATGTTTTAAATAATTAGGATAGGTGAGATACTAAAAATAACGCATATTAGGCATATCCATACATATAATAAAATTGGAACTGATTGCTGTCTGTACATGGAAGATATTTGAGAAAAACTATTATTGGGGATCTTTATTAACGCAATAGAACCTAAAACAATGATTTTTAGCTTTTTTTATCTGTTTGTCTGTTTGTCTGTGTGTTTGTGCGCACTAATCTTAGAAACGGCTTAACCGATTTGGGTGCGGTTTTCACTAATGTATTGTGGTAAGCTTCACTTAACATTTAATATTTGTTTTATTTCAATCGATTCCTAAATAAAAAGTTATGTCAATTCAAAGAATCAGAACCTGAGCGAAGCGAGGGTGAGCCGCTAGTTAAAAACATATATTTATAGAATATCATTTAAGGAAAGAATATAATATTATATATCATTTCTCAGACAATAACAACGGTTACCATGGCAACAAACGTTCGCCTCGTACACTTATAATATTATATATCATTTGTCAGACAATAACAACGGTTACCATGGCAACAAACGTGCGTACATTTTTTCGTAACGCATTCACCAGCTTATATATACTCAGTCAAGCGTGTGTAAAGAAGTTTTACTTCTTAAATGTTTTATATTATACAATTAATTTTAATCTAAGTTATGGTAAGAAAATAAATAGTAATAGTGTAGTGTAAGATTATTGAATTAGTTTTATAAAATCCAATATGAATATTAAACGGGAGATTATATGAATACCTGGTAACTCTACTAATACATTGGTATTTTTGGTTGACTTCATGTTTATGTCTATGACACTCGGTCTATATTATTTATTAGTCTAAGCTTTTTAGTTAAGCAGTAATTATTATTTCAGGTTCTTTGATATTTGTTTAAATATTTTTTAAATATTTATTTTTCAGCTATTTTGAGATCTGGTACTGTACAAATGAATACATTACGTTGTGGGGTTGCTTGTTTGCTTTAGGATCAAAGACATAAATTTCAATTGTAACCGACTTCCATAAAGGAGGAGGTTCTATGTTCGTCTGCATGTATTTTTTTGTGTATGTTCATCGATATTTTCGTCAATTGTGAACCGATTAAAAAAATCTTTTTTAGTTCGAAAGGCTATACTCCCGAGGTGGTCCCATTATCATCAAGCCAGGATCTGATGATGGAATCTCAAGGAAATCGAGGAAAAACTAATTAACAATGTAATAAAATCTTAGAAGTTAATTTTGACCCATTTTCCGGTTTCTAATTTAGCTGAAATTTTGCACACTTATGTAAGTGGTACTTTACCGGTGGTAGGACTCTGTCAAGCCTGAGGTGTCCGACTGGATGGGTAACACCCCCTTATCTACATATTTCTGCCGAAAAGCAACAATGATTGCATTGTTGTGTTCCGGTTTGAAGGATAAGGTAGCCAGCGCAATTACAGGCAAGAGGCATATCATCTTAGTCCTCACAGTGACAACGCACCTGTGGTTCTGCATTTTTGTTACTTAAAACCTAAGTGCATGAACCGTAGGTGTTATGAGCGACAGGTACTGCTTTCCATCAGGTGGTCTGTCTGCTCGTTTGTCACTAAATCGTATAAAAAAAAAAGTTTAATAACAATATAATAATCTGATACTATTGAGCTGATATCATGATGGAGTCAGGAGGTGGATAGTGGAAATCCTCAAGGGCGAACAACAAAGACACAAAATTTTGTAAATAGATTTAACTATAATAGCCTATTCTAAACTTTATCATAACAAGGCTGCTGCACCCAAAGTTGACTTCCGGCGAGGGAACTCCTCAATGGTGAATAGTACAGACACAAAATTTTGTAAATGGATTTAACCATAATAGCCTGTTCTAAATTCCATCATGACATGGCTGATGCACCCAGGGTTGACTTCCGGCAAGGGAACTCAACAGACAGACATGAAATTTTTTTGTACATGCATTTATATTGAAATTCTTTCTTCTTACTTTGCTACTATTATGTCTACACTAAAAAGGAAAAAATAAAAACTTAAGAAAAACCGACTTCAAAAATAAACACTAAAAAGTAAAAATAACTGATTGGTAGTTTTCATTTACTATAGTCGAAATTATTTGATTAGGTATCTATAGTAAATGAAAACTACCAATCAGTTATTTTTTTTACTTTTTAGTGCTTTTTTTAACGTTTTGTTACGTTCTATGAGTTCGGGGATCGTAAATTAAAGCACGTCTTTAGCTCTAAGGAATTTTATTAGTTTTGATTTTTAAGAGTAACTTATAGCGTTTCACAATACACACAGTTCAGCTAGATTCAGTCTTTGAACACAATTTTTTACCACTTTATATATTTTCATTTTAATTACTTTTCTTCGCTCTTCACTTATCACTTTTCCATATTTCCTCTGAGTTTTCTCTTAGCTCTGAAATTCAATTGATCTCTCGACACGCTGTCACCCCTTTTTATATGCAGAAACAAAGAACATTCTAGTATTCGTAATTTCAAATCTTTTCCGATAATTTCTATTTGTAATTTCAAAATGCTTTTGTCCCTCTCTTACATACGGTAATTTATAATTAACTGTTCTTATTGTTATTTGTCGTGTGTTGACAACTGTCTTAAGATGTATAGAGCATGTTTCAGATGTGCCGTTTTTAATTTATTATTTTTATGTGCTAGGTTACACACTCTCCATTACGCATCGATATTTTTAAATATTATTTCTTGTTTAATTAATGTAAAATTTCACTAACTGCCACACCCGAATGACGCAGCCTATTTAATATTTCATTTCACCGGCCGTTGAAAAGCTACAGGACCCAAATTAACTTTATCAGAGCGCCATTTTCTAAAATTATTATATTAAATCGTTAATATTTTTTTTTGCATATTAGATTTAAATGTTTAATTTAGGAAATTTATTTTGTCTACAATATATTCTTTACTAATATAAAATAGCTGATGTGTTTATTTGTTTGTTTGAAAGAGCTAATATCTGTCACTATCAGTCTGATTTGACTTTTTTTTAACTTTATTGCCTATTTACAGACGAAGGTATATGTTCATATATAGGCTATGTAAGAACTTGCTACGATTTAAGGCGAAAGGATTATTCTATACAAGCGAAGTTGCATCCGAAATCTAGTATACTAATAAATAGTGATAAAAAGAAGCCTAAAGAAGAAAATATCACTCTTAAATCTATAAAATATATCTATTATACAAAATATTATACAAAAGACGTCAATCAGTCAATCAAGACCGCATTGAAAATAAAGTTAAATCAAAATATACACAGAAAAATGTATCTACTTTTACGTTAATATTTTATAGCAAGACTAATATTATAGTAACGTGTATACCTTAGAATGTGGATTATAACATCGTTTAATGCGTACCAGACGTAGGTAATGCCACTGGATTATGTTACAATGTTATCTCACGAGCTTACTCAATCTTACTAAATCATTCATCATAAAGATATTTTACAATTTCTGCGTTTTTAGATAAAGTAACAAAATGCACTTTACATATTGACCTATTTAAATTGTTGAATGTATCTTTAGTAAATGAATATATTTTCTTAATTATTTTTTAATGAATAAGTAATACCTCAAGGGTATTACTTATTCATTAAAAAATAATTACAGGCAAGAGGCATATCATCTTAGTCCTCACAGTGACAACACACCTGTGGTTCTGCATTTTTGTTACTTAAAACCTAAGTGCATGAACCGTAGGTGTTATGGGCAACAGGTACTGCTTTCCATCAGGTGGTCTGTCTGCTCGTTTGTCACTGAATCGCATAAAAAAAAAGTATACATCTATACATATAATAAAATTCTAACTAAGCCGAATCTGTACCTTAAATATTTTTTGGAAAATCTTATTGAAATAGTCTTTATTATCAATACAGAGACCGAATCTATAGTTTTTAGAATTTTTGTTTGTCTGTCTGTCTGTCTGTTACCGCATCACAGAAAAACCATACCAGGAGGTATGGGTTTTCCTGGTTTTTTGGTGGTACCAAACCAACCAGGAGGAATTTTGATGAAATTTGGTATGATGATAGCTGGTTATCCGGGTCAACAACATATAGGATATTTTTTACCGCGGGAGATTATATCAATCCCACGGGAGAACACGTTATAACACAACCTAAAAAATAAATTTATGATCAGAATTTCTTGAAACTTGGTATTAATGCTCTTCAATACAATTAAATAAATACGTGTTTTTGCGTTTATTGCAATTCATCCCATAAGGAGATAAAATAAGGGATGAAAATTTGTATGAAACCTACCTTTTTAAAGTTTTTTTGTTGTAGTTTTAGCGCGAGCGAAGCCACGGGTTTTGCTAGTTATATATAAATTTCTATAAAATATTAGAACATGTAAAATCCTGGATTTTCATTTTTTTAGTAAAAATAATTACATTAAATACAATAAATATGTGTAAATATTTGGTTTCAGAAAAAGGTTTCAACTAAGTAAGGATCTGCGTTATATCTATGTGCTATAGAGCTTTAGTTAGATAGTTTTGTATAACTTAGTTAAAGTGGGCCTTCCTTTAACGTACTGGCATATTAATCCAATATTTGTTCAATACATGGACTCTGATACTGGTAAAATGAATTGACTTTTATTCAGCAACCCTCGTATGAAAACAATTCTATTTCCTATTGACAAAGAAGGTCACGTAATGATTTATATAAAATAATAGTACTTATCGTACTTTAGGGATAATTTTGTATATTTTGAAGTAATGGAATTAATTGAGACTTGGTATACCTATAAGTATAGTATAGTATTATTTTAATTTTAATAATTATTATTATAATTATGGTGTCCAAAAGCTGATGTGATGATATAGAAAAGAAGTGAACTCTAGATAAGGAATTTGAAATTATTTGTTTTGTTGACAAGTTGTGTCAAAGTTACATCAGAATTATCCCTTTAGTGTTAGCTTTTCTCGTTTTCAATATTTTTAGCTAAACTAGCGATTGATTTGTTTTACCAAACTCTTATTGAGAGTGAGAGAGGACGTAAAACCGACCGTAAACACGACTCGATCGGATGACGCGGGTGTTCGTGTACTCTCATGTGTGTACGGATTAGTCGTAGCGCAGGTATGACGTGAATGGTCTTATACATCTAAACATATAATAAAACTGTAGAGTGTTGACAACATAAGAATTTTATTTTATTAAAAGAAAACTGTAAGTACATAAGTAACTTATAATTTTACAATTTAGGAACAATTGAGGGACACATGAAATAACTACCGCTGGTTGACGTAGACTAAATTCGAGTGAATGAGTATATAAAAATATGTTTGTGATATACATACAAGTATCTATCCACCGCTAGGTACAACCCTATGTGTCTTGTACATAGAAGTCGAATGTTTGTACATAGAAAAAAAATGCTAAAAACCGAGTCAGGGAGATGTAAGAAGAGAAATAGAACAAATCCAGATGTTTTTCAATTTTTTGTTTTCTTTGCATGGTGGTACCTTATATCCCCAGTCAACATTTTAGATACTTTTCATCCCGGAAATTTAAAGAGTTCCCGTGGGATAGTTATAAAACTATAGTAAATTATACAGCTTAGTACACAAAAATTACTGATTGGATTTTGATGAAACTTTACAATAATATAGTTCATACATCAGAATAATAAATAGACTACTTTTTATCCTGGAAAAATGTACAGTTCCCGTGGGATGATTTGTTTTTATTTGTCTAATATATAATGCCTTTTATATATACGTATATAGCATGTTTCTTACACTGTACAATGCAAAATAACCTGGGAAATTACAATACATAAATTCTTTGGTTGAATTAATTTGAAAAAAAAAAACATCTAGGTATTAGATATAAATCATTTATCATTTTGTTTTTTATGTAGACTTTTATCGCCATTTTCTTCTTAAAGTAATATTTTTGTCAAACCCTCTGGCTTGATTAGTTCGGTGGTATCAAATTATTGTATGGTTTTGTATAGTTGTGTTGTTCGAATTTCACTTATAAAATTTCACATCGATACAACAGTAACTGCCCTAGTTAATATTGACTTCCAAGATAATTATGATTACATTATATAGTTATTATATTTTTATACCCTCATATTATTATATTGCTATAATGTTATAACGGCTTTGTACATATTTTTTTGTTCTAAGTTGATTGTTTTTGGAACAGCACCCTAGCTATGGTTGTGGATAATCACCAAAAGGATTTAAAATTGTATTATACGTACATAACGTGTGAAAATAGCTTAAAATTTTGTTCTGAAAATTGTTTGTATAATTCAGTTGACCTTATAATATATTCATATTTAATCCTTTAAATATATAGAATTTGAACTCGTATATATTATAGAAACTACGGAAAATATATTATAGAAAATATGAATAATGAATGAAGTACAACCGAGACTTTCGTATTACAAATATATACATTAAATATATTTCTTGCTGACTACTTGCTGTGCCACCGGTCGGGGCTTTGAATCCAGCTGTCATGGATGTTTGTATTTATAACATTATGTATGTATTTAAATTTATATATTATGTGCAGTGTATCGACTATCTGGTATCCATAACACAAGCCTCGTAGCTTTACATGGAACTAGATGGTGCTGTGTGTTAATGTCCCAACATATTTATTAATTTATTCTCTAAATAAATTAAAAAAAAACTTAATTAATATTTCATAAAAGTTCTAAATCTCATTAACCCATTATATCAAAAAGCTCGCAAATATAATACTATACTGAAAGTTTAGTTTCTAAATCAATACTAAAATGAACTGCAAATACATTATATATGCTCACCAACAATTCTGTCAGCGAGTCACGTACTTAAAGTTAGTGAGACGTGTGCCATGTTTCTATTTTGACATTTAATTTCCATTCGGACCAGCAGTATTGATTGACATTTTCATGAAGCTTAAAATTGAGTATTTACTATATGTGCAAGTGTTTTATGGTTATTGGATCGCACTAATGCGAATTTATATGGAACGGAAACAGCGCCACTTCGTCGTAAAAATTGACTTTAGTAATTGCGAATTGCACTAGATTATTTTTAATGAGACAATGATTATTTTTTAATCAGTTAAAACTGGTAATTGTCTATATTTACTATTCCAAGGCAACATATAGTTTATTATTGATAAATCAAATATAGATTAAATTACTGTATTTGGTTGAAGTAATCCATTTAAAAATAAAAGTAATAAAACTAAGCTCATGACCATGACGTCAAACTCTTAAACCAGACCAGACTGATTAAGAAAATAAAAGATATACTGCAAGTTTATTGAGAACCAATCACTACCTTCGAGAACTAAATAGAGTGACGAACAGATAATAGGAGAGATTCTGCTGTCACCATGATTGCTGTAAACATTTAAAACGTCGGGAACCAAAAATCAAATTAATCCATTTTGAAAAGATAATTTTATTTAAAATGTCAAATATTTGCGTTTTAAAAAAGTATTAACTTTAAGAATCTCTTAAAATGCTTCTAGGCAGAGATTTCTAAGCCATTTTCAAATGTTATTACTAATATTCTAGCTTAATTATCAACAGCAACTTTATTTTGATGAGAGGTCCAAGTTCTTTTCCCTACGAAAATTATAGTTAGTGGTAGCCAATAGAAGAAACAGCTGTAACTCAGGTCAAATTATGAAAACTTTAATACTAACAGCTAGTAATTTACTTATATAAGCTACTTACTAAAATTCAGCTTCTTTATAATCTAAAAATCAATAATTGTTGATTTTTTGTTGAATAAGTTGACCGTAATTCGATCAACGCGCTAGCGAAGATATCCGAAAAATTGTAGAACTCGCATTCAGCACACTGGCCAATATCTATGATTACTTCATATTTAGATATACCATATATCGTCAACTTTGGAGTTCGTCTTATTATATCATATGACGTTTTTAGTTAACTACTAGCGACTCACCCTCGCTTCGCTCGGGTTCATCCCTCGGTACGTTTTCATTTTTTTAAGCGGAACTCTAATTCTTTTTCTAAAATTAAAGTAGCCTTAGTTACTCCTTATAATATCAGCTATCTGCCAGTGAAAGTCCCATGAAAATCAGTCCAGCCGTTTCGGAGATTAGCCGGAACAAACAGACAGACAGACAGACAAAAAATTTAAAATGGTGTTTTTCTTATATGTACCGTATATTATTTATCTGTATAGATAATACTTACCTACTTTTCTACAGGGACGAACCCGTGTGAAGCGAGGGTGAGTCGGTAGTAAAAAATAAAATATATATATATATATCCCTTACTTGAGAAATGATTGATTCCCCATCAAATCTTCCACCACCTTTTTCACCCCCTTATATATGATATGTTTTACGGGATGAAAACTATCTTATATCATTTAGGGGGTCTCAAACTATTCCCATACCAAATTTCATCTAAATCGATTCAGCGGTTAAGCGTAAAAAGATGATGTACAGACAGACAAATTTACTTTCGCATTTAATATTCATATTTGAATATATGAATTTTTTGTGGTACTGGCATCATCGACTTGGGCTGAATGTTGATAAGTCAGTCAGTGAGTCGCAACATTGCCTTTAATATATAAAAAAAATAATAATTGCGAATGTACCTTAGAAGATAGACAGTGTGGAGAAGCAGGGTGTTGGGAAAAGCATGGTCGGGAGAAGCAGGGTGGGGAGAAGCAGTGTGGGGAGAAGCATGGTCGGGAGAAGCAGTGTGGGGAGAAGCAGTGTGGGGAGAAGCAGGGTGGGGAGAAGCATTGTGGGGAGAAGCAGAGTGGGTAGAAGCATGGTCGGGAGAAGCAGTGTGGGGAGAAGCAGGATGGGGAGAAGCAGTGTGGGGAGAAGCAGGATGGGGAGAAGCAGTGTGGGGAGAAGCAGGGTGGGCAGAAGCAGGGTGGGGAGAAGCAGGGTGGGCAGGAGCAGGGTGGGGAGAAGCAGGGAGGGGAGAAGCAGGGTGTGGAGAAGCAGTGTGGGGAGAAGCATGGTCGGGAGAAGCAGTGTGGGGAGAAGCTGGGTGGGGAGAAGCAGGGTGGGGAGAAGCATGGTGGGGAGAAGCAGTGTGGGGAGAAGCTGGGTGGGGAGAAGCAGTGTGGGGAGAAGCAGGATGGGGAGAAGCGGGGTGGGGAGAAGCAGGGTGGGGAGAAGCAGGGTGGGCAGAAGCAGGGTGGGGAGAAGCAGTCTGGGGAGAAGCAGGGTGGGGAGATGCATGGTGGGGAGAAGCAGGATGGGGAGAAGCAGTGTGGGGAAAAGCAGGGTGGGGAGAAGCAGGGAGGGGAGAAGCAGGGAGGGGAGAAGCAGGGTGGGGAGAAGCAGAGTGGGGAGAAGCTGGGTGGGGAGAAGCAGTGTGGGGAGAAGCAGGATGGGGAGAAGCGGGGTGGAGAGAAGCAGGATGGGGGGAAGCAGTGTGGTGAGAAGCATGGTGGGAAGAAGCAGTGTGTGGAGCGTGGGGTTCTAGAATTGTCTAGAACTAGGTGACCGTTAGCTTCTAGATTGCTAGAAGCTAACGGTCACCTAATAATAAGCGAAACACTGGGTCTTAGCTGGGATCCTTCGCTGAAAACGTGTCGCTGAAAAAGTGTCGCTGAAAACGTGTCGCTGAAAAAGTGTCGCTGAAAACGTGTCGCTGAAAGTGTCGCGCTGAAAGTGTCGCGATAAAATTGATTCGCCTGTCCAGGTATGCGAGTTGTATCATTGTACTCTCTTCTTCTAACTGTGAAAAGATGGAGTAGAAAAATGTGCGAAAAGTAACGATAGTGAAGCTTGCTTAATACTTTAACGAAAATTAATTTGCAGAATATACGATAAATATCTTTTAAGATACTGGATATTTTGAGTTATGATAGCTAAAATTAAATTGGTTTTCCATAATACCTTTAAGAAATACTAAAAATCTATTGAGTAAAAGTTTTTGTTTAGTGTATAAATGTTATGTTAGTAAAAACAACACAATATTCAGCGGTACGGAACTCTTGATGTGCGAGTCAAAATCATACTCACTTGAATGAAACACATACTTTGAAAATATTACAACCATCAAATTATATATTAGTTATAACATAAAACCAAAAACTTTTTTTATAGTCTAAACGCGGGTGAAACCGCGGGTTCTGTTAGTAATTATTTAATTCAGTTCATTTGAAGATTCATTTTCAATGTACTCGAAGGTCGTGGCAGACACGAAATCTGTGGATCTTCTATTATAGGTATAGATAAGAACAGGTATTGTGAATGTACCTTAAGAGATAGACATATACTGTTGCAGATTTTTCTATAGGCCTTTTCAAGGCCTACAATTTTTTTATACATTGTTTTGATGTATACCTTAAGATTTAGTCAGCGGAAAGTTTCTAAAAGGACAACTCGATAAAACCAGTTATTGTGATTTCATGTGGTAAAGAAAGATTTTCCTAAAATAAAAGGTTTCCTAAATGTTGACCCGAGTAATAAGTTATCATTTCACCAAATTTCGTTGCAATCGATTCATTTATTTTTGCGTGAAACGCGCATACACAAAAGACAAACAGACATACAGACAAACAGACAAAAAAATAACTATTGTTTTGGGGTCTATATTGTATACAAAATACGTTACAGTCGTTGTTTTTAAAACATATTTTATGAACAGATTTCGCCAAGTTACTGTTTTATTATTATACAAATATAT
Source organism: Argynnis bischoffii washingtonia (assembly GCA_033884665.1). NCBI lineage: Eukaryota > Metazoa > Arthropoda > Insecta > Lepidoptera > Nymphalidae > Argynnis > Argynnis bischoffii. The sequence continues at coordinate 6,553,030 of CM066624.1, read as the reverse complement.
CCCACGGGAACCGTACATTTATCCGGGATAAAAAGTAGCCTATTTATTATTTTGATGTATGAACTATATTATTGTAAAGTTTCATTAAAATCCAACCAGTAGTTTTTGTGTATTAAGCTATATAAGTTACTATAGTTTTTTAACTATCCCACGGGAACTCTTTAATTTTTCGGGATGAAAAGTATCTAAGATGTTGACCGGGGATATAAGGTACCACCATGCAAAATTTTATTTAAATCGGTCCAGCAGATTCGGAGATTAGCCCGTACAAACAGACAAACAGACAAACAGACAGAGAAACAAAAAAATTGAAAAAAATCTGGATTTGTTCTAATGCTCTTCTTACATCCCCCTGACTCGGTTTTTAACATTTTTTTTCTATGTACAGACATTCGACCTCAACAGTTTTATTATAGTAATAGATAACGTACTAGCTTTTGTCTCGGCTCCATTCGTATATGTACTTCATTTACATATGTATATATAATTGTTACGGTCTTAAGGATGAAAGCGTAATGTTGAAACTTCCTCGGTAAAACAGAGTTACAATTATAAATGCGAATGTTTATATATGTGTGTATGTTTGTTAGTCCTTCACGCTTAAACAGCTGGACGAATTTTTAATGAAATTTAGTACACAGATAGACTATAAACTGAGGTAACTCATATGATACTGGTAGGTACCTAAGTTACTAGTGGAATATAACAGCAAAAAGAAATCATAGGTAGCTCCAGAGACTCAAGCGTTCAACACACAAGCAAACAAACAAGCTTTTCAGCTTTATATATTAACATAATCGTATATTCATAAAATTAATCTTACTTCAAGCCTTAGCTGCAAGCAGTTAACAGCTTATTATAATTTTATCTCAATATATATGTATATGACGCGTTATCCATATACTACGAACATTATCTTTAGTGATTACTAATCTTGTGGGCGTTATGAGGGCTCAAATAATAAAGACTTCTCAAAGATCCATTACAATTTAATGAGGGAAACCACAATGTTATAAGCTTGAAACGATAATCCTAATAATTTAGCGGAGCAGCGGATTCATAGTCACTAATCAGACTTTCATATTCAATATCAAAGCGTAACTCTCTATGATCCACCACGATCAACCAACGTTACTAAACCACGTATCGCCAATGAATATCTCACAATGAATATCATGATGGCGTCTCGACCCCGCTCGAGACGTAGTCACTGCTCTAAATTTAAAATTATTTTAGAAGCAATAAAAAGTAAACTAAATAGCATATTGACTTTAAACAATAAGGTTTCACATGCTAGCAGAAACTAGCTGGTAACTAAATCCTCCTCCGTCATATATATAATATTTTATTTTATTTATTTTTATTTTTATTTATTTATTCATTATTACAAAAATACAAAAAATCATTTTTACAGAACTAAGACACTCGTACTAAGTGAACTTGTATTACGAGCGTCTTGCCTTCCATTTTGAACAATATATAATTAACACCAACATAATATCACAGTATTATGAGTAAGATAGCATGCAATTTTTAATTAATACTATTAAGAATAAGTAAAAATATTAACAATGATACTAATGATATGTGTATAAATAAAATGTTTGTGGTGAATGTGTAAGTGTGCGTGTGTGTGTGTGGGTGCGTGTGGTGTGTGTGTGCGTGTGTGTGTGTGTGTGTGTGTGTGTGTGTGTGTGTGTGTGTGTGCGTGTGTGTGGTGTATGTATGTGAGTGTGTGTGGGTGGGTGTTATGTAAGGATATGTCCATTAATTGTGTAAGCATGGGTGTGAGTATATATTAAATATTACGAATTATGTTAAGTATTTCAACAGGTCCTCAGTTTCATCATAGGTAAGACTCTTAAGCCATGAAGTTATAATGGTTTTTGCTCTGGGACGGGATGTGCGACTGATATTAATTACTTTATTTATTTTATTATATAAGTGAGCTCCCATTATGCAACTTTGTCTTCTAGCCAGGGCAGATCTGGATTTTTTCACTACACTAACATTTCTTGCAGTACGCTTTTGCGGTTGTTGCCTGTCAGGGTAAGTTGTTGCATGACATCGTAGAGACAGGTTTAGAATGTAGAGCTGTCTGACTGTTAAAACAGAGCATTCCTTGTAGACAAGACTAGTGGGATACGTAAATTTCTTACGAATTATACGTTTAAGAATTGCTCTTTGTGCCCTTTCTAAAAGAAGTAGGTGTGTTCCATGCGTACCACCCCAAGTACAGATGGCGTAGGATAGTAGTGGTTGAATTAATCCAAAGTAAGTGGTCATTAGTGTTTCTTTATCTGCAACGGATACAATTTTCTTAAAGACATACATCATCTTTCTCACTCTTTGTACTTGAACATGGATGTGTTTCTTCCAGGTAAGTAAGTGGTCTAAAGTTACTCCTAGATATTTAATCTCTGAGACACGAGCAATATTTGGACATAGGCAGTCAGGTTGGTGATTCAGACCGTTGTGCAATTTTAAGTGAAATCGATCTGGTGGCTGGTCACTTTTACAAGCAGAGAAGGTGATAAAGTTAGTTTTCATTAAATTCATTGTTAGCAAGTTTTCTGTAAGCCATTCTTTTACAATACTGACCGCGAGTTCAGCATGGAGGCGTGCACTTTCCCAGTCCTTTCCGTAAGAAAGTAAAACTGTGTCATCTGCGTATGTTACAATTTTTGTGTTAGGTAATGACAAATTACAGAGAGTATTTATATAAATCAGGAAAAGCGTAGGGCCGAGCACGCTTCCCTGCGGAACACCGTAGCTTATCGACTCATCTTTGCTAACATTTGAACCAATTTTCACTTTTTGCGTACGATGTGATAGGTAATCTTCGAATAGATTCAATACATTGCCTCGGACGCCAACACTCTCCAACCTTCCCAAGAGAATAGGAATAGAAACTGTATCGAAGGCTTTTTTAAGATCAATGAAGATTGCAATGGTTTTATTTTTGGCTTCTATGTTATCAACTATATTGTTCACTAAAGTGATTATGGCATCTTCCGTGGAAATTCCTTTTCTAAAGCCGAACTGTTTTTCAGAAATGATGTTATACTTATCAAGATAATTTTTTAGACGTTTGTTAATGAGCTTTTCAAGTATTTTAGATAGGATAGTTAGTACAGAAATAGGTCTATAGTTGGAGATTTGATCCTTATCACCGTTTTTGTATATTGGATGAATTATAGCTTTCTTAAACGCTTGTGGAAATATACCCTGTGTGAAAGATATGTTAAAAATATGTTTTAGACACGGAATAATTAAGTGCCTGATAGACTTTATAACACTGACAGGAATACCATCCCAACCAGTAGCACAGTTATTCTTAAGCCCTGATATTACAGCGTCCAATTCCTGCTCGTCTGTATCAAGCAAAACCATGGAGTTACAAGGTTGGACAGAGTTAGCGCTTTGGAGCAAGGATATGTTTGAATTTTTACTCTTCTCCAAAAGAGGAATAGCCAGTTCACTACCTATTTTTGCAAAGTACTCATTGATATAGTTGACAGATGATTGGGGATTTGAGGTGAGTGTTAAAAGCTCATTGGGAGGAATACTTTGTGGCTGTAGATGAGTGATATCTTTGAGCACATTCCAAGTCTTTCGTGAATTACCCTTAGCTTCCAAAAGTCTATTTTTGTCATATTGTATCTTAAGTTTTCTTAACAAATTGTTACAAAAGTTGCGATATCTCGTGTATGCAAGTTTAGCGATCATACTGTCTGGATACAGTCTGGCTCTTTTATGTAATCTGTCGCGGTTACGGATGCATCTCAGAAGTCCTGGTGTGATCCAAGGTTTTATTATATATTTCTTACTTGAAATTTTTTTCAGTTTGGTATTTTTGTCTATTGCATCAGAAATAATACGAATTAGTGTGTTAGTCGCTGTGTTTACATTAGTGTCAGCCAGTATCGATGAGAAATCAAATATATTGAGTTGTTCTATAACAGCTTCGATATTAGTGCATTTCACATCAGATCTTTGATATGGTGGTTTAGAAAATTTTTGTTCTATACCCAATAACATAGGTAAGTGATCAGTTATAAGGGTATCGATAACCAATGTTGTACATTTTCTATTTGATCTTAGTATGATGTGATCTAAACAGCTTTTCTCACGTGTAGGCAGAATATGCGCAGGAGTAAATCCGTGAAATGAAAGTGCATTCAGATAAATATCAGCCAGTGGATCATTGTTTGTTGCGGCTATGTTTATATTAATATCGCCTATAATAGCAACCGTTTGATATGCACATAGGGATATTAAAACCGAGTTTAGGCTATTTAAAAAATTATCTATATTTCGGTTTGACGGTGATCGATATATTGCCACAACAGCAATGTCATGGTCACATTTTAAAACAAGGCAATTAGCGTCTAAGAAAAGCGGTTCAATTGGCGTACACTTCAGATCCGCTCGCACATAGGCTACTATTCCATCATTTTGGTTTCTGTTATTAGATTTGTGATGGACAAAGCCAGAAATAATAGGTATTTGTGGTATTTTGCTAAGCCAACATTCAGTCAGGATTATAATGTCACACTTCACGTCCAAAGAGTAAAGAAGAACTTCAAGTGCGTTAAAATTGCGGTTTAGACTCCTTATATTCATGTGGAATATACGTAAGGGATTTGATAAACGTGTTAGATATTTCAGACAATTTACAGGGTTGCAAATGTGTGAGTCAAAATATTCTGTATTATCTATTATAATTCCAACATTGTTTGTGTCATCCATAATCAAAACACCAAATAAAATTAGGGTACAGAGTAATGTTTGACAATATTATAGAATAAAGGTTTGATTTTATCGGTGACAAATAGATACATAGGAAAATCAAGAATAAAAGTATAAAACGCCTTGTATGTGACCGAATAAACCCTTTACAGAATCTTTTTACAATGAAACTTTGAGGATATAATATGAATATAGCATGTGTTTTGTTTGTAATGTAATGTTTAGAGTGTTTATTTGGTAATATTAACAAATTCATAAAATAATAGATTAGTTTATCACAATCATTATAGTTTAGTATTTTATTTAAGACAAAATAAGGAACAATTTTAATTATTGAAATATAAAATTCATGCAATTTTATAAAGTGTAAAAACATTTTAATTATATAATAAAAATATAGGATAATCGAACTAGAATAATATTTTGAGCAATCTAGCAATGTTAAATATAATGTAAGAAAAAAAATTAGTTTTATATTTTTCATATATATAATAAAATATAATCCCCTAGAAAATTATCTTACGTCCGTTTTATATTCTGTAGGGATTACTAAAATCTAGTTAAAGTGCATTTGCAGGTTTTGTTATAGTGCATCCGGAAAAATGGATCGTTTATTTCCGGTTATTTTCACTCCACTTGATTTTCCTTTTGATACCGATATATGATCAGACTTCAAATTGAATATTAATGTTGTTCTTCAGCATATGTAATAAGTTTTTTCAATATTCAATATATTAATAACTAACAGAACTAGTGTCTAACTAGCAGTTTTTTGGGTTGTATTATAACGTGTTTTCCCGTGGGAATGAGATAATCTCCCGCGGTAAAAAGTAGCCTATGTCACTCTCCAGCCCTCTAACCATCTCCACACAAAAAAAAAAAATCACGTAAACCCGTCACTCTGTTTCGACGTAAAAGAAGGACAAATGAACAAATAAACAAACAAACACACTTTCACATTTATAATATTAAGTATAGATTTATGATATTAGTATGGATGGAAAAGATTTGAAAAAATAAAAATATAAGTTCCAATCAAGCGGAAAAAGTCTGGACTGTATTCAATGTTTCGCAAGAGTAAATAAATATTTGTATAGTAGTGAATAACGTTCAGTTAGAATAATAGTGTAGTCTAGAGTGACTCAATTTATGGAAGTTAGGTGTTGTAATGCAGGTATTAATTACCAATATTTGTAACTCTCTTTCAATATGACGTAACTACCAATAGATATAACGTTAATCATCATTTTAACCGCAGGGAAATTAAATTATTTTGAATCATATCGCTTTAATTTTATTTACAAATAATATTATAAAATATTAATTATTTTATGTATATGGAATTCTAGTTAAAGTATGTTTAACAAAAGTGCTTAAAATAAAAATAGACATTGAGACACTCGAGAAAATAAACTCTTTGTCATGCAGACATTGTGCTAGATTGTAGTTTATTTAGTAGTCTCACTACACGGTCTCAACACCATATAGACGCGTGTTCCCATACAGAGCGAGCGCACGGATTTATGCATTTATAATGTAATACGGACAGAGAACTATGCAACTTGTACATGCAAAAGGAATTGTGAACGATTTACTAATTTTTAATGCGCAGAATAGTAAAAGAAAAGAACATGATAGTCGCAGGTTTGGCTCCCATGTGAGGTACATGTTATTATATTTTAACAGTACAATAGTAGTGGATTACGCCATTCAACTTTGTTTAGCCTTAGAAAAAAACAGAAAGTAAAAACAAGTCGTTTCTCTTTTGGAAATTTTTCAAACATTTTTCAATGGCTATTAATAGTTTTTTAATTTTATACTAGCGACTTACCCTCGCTTCGCTCGGGTGCGTCTCTAGGTAAGTTTTAATTTTTTTTAAGCGAATCCCTAATTCTTTTTCTAAAATAAAAGTAGCCTAAGTTATTCCTTATAATATCAGCTATCTACCAGTGTAAGTCCAGTTTAAATTGGTCCAGCCATTTTGGAGATTAGTCGGAATAAACAGACAGATAGACCCACAAAAGTTTTCAAAATGTTGTTTTTCTTATAAGTACCGTATACAATTCTATATGCATTTAGTATAAAGCTGTTATTTTGACCTTACAAACAGACAATTCAATTTTATTTATCTTAAATAAGTTAAATAAGACATCGACCTCCTTTGATAACATTCAATAATAGATTTTACTTTCAGTGCCTAAAAGCCACAAATCTAAAAGGTATCTAAATTTGAACTATGTGAATGCCTTAAGTGAAATTCTATGTTTGATATTCAGAGTTAACTTTAAGCAATCTGGTTGAAGTTTTTAGAATTATTGTTTATACGAATAGGTATAATAAAGCCATTAAAACAAGAGAAAGGGTAGGAAAAGTTTTCAAAAAAGTAATGGGTTTTACAATTTTGAGATGGTATTGGATAATCTCATGTTCAGATACCCCTTGAATCAGCATCAAGGTTAGGTTATCATTAATTTTTTTCAGGACAAAAATATAAGACGGATCAATAGGAAATTGTTAAGTAATATTTGACGATACGTTTGGCTACTTGCTGTACCAGCGGTCGCCGGTTCGAGTCCCGCTGGGGGCATTCATTTGTGTGATGAGTATGAATGTTTGTACTCCAGTCATGGGTGTTTATATTTATAATACGTATGTATTTAAAGTTATATATGTGTAGTGGATCAACTATCTGGTATCCATAACACAGACCTCGTAGCTTAACATGGAACTAGATGGTGCTGTATATTAACGTCCCAACATATTTATTTATATTACTTTTAAAAAAAATCACACACCACGCCCGTTCATAATTTTTAAACAACTGGATATTTTTGACTAAATTTTTAACTAAAATTCTCTCGTTCTAAATTGGAGACGTTTATATTATTATTGGAGATTTATTAAAGCTCAAATGAGGTTCTTCGACTCGTTAATGGGTCAAAAATAATTTAAAAATGTTTGTTTTTTTTTACTAAGCAATTTTTTTTTAATAAGCTGGATCATTTTTGGTGAAACTTTTAAATAAAATATGTACAAAATTTCCCATTTTTTTCTAAGCCAAAACGATTAATTATTGATTGATTGATAACCTTTAAACTACTCTATCTACCTATTGATCATTCATTCATCATTCTCATTTTTCCTAGATGGGGCAGACCGTCCACAGTGTGTCGCAACTCGATCAGTCTTCAGCTTCGCGATTCATTTCGTTCCACGTCTTATTGCTATCGCTGCTGCAATGAGGGGGCGTGCCAAGTTTGCTTAGGACGGCAACACTTAAGAGTTTTGTGGGGCTTAGGCTTTAGACTTGCCCCTTATGTGATTATCTCTAACTGCAATTTATAAATAACTCTTCTTGTCGTAAATTGTCAAATCTATCTATTCTTAAGCATAGTCCAGACGTGCTATTTTAGTGTAAAGACATTTAAAGAATCAGAATTCCTATCAGAGCGTGTCGCCAATCCAGTTCCACTTCCGTTTCTGTTGGTCGATGGGTGTCTCATTGGAGATTTTCTGGGGTTACCTGGAGAAGGCACGAGTCCTTAGTTAGCCTCCACGTCTCGCACTCGTGCTTCAAAACCTACCTACTTTACAACTGACTATTAATTAATTCTTTATCTGTCTTTCATATAAAATTATATTTTCTACCACTCAACCTTTCAGAATGTTACACGTAAATACTGTTCAAAATTATCTTAAATTAATTATTAATACAAACATAAGTACAGTGTATCTACACAGTAGTTATTATGTTGTTTATGTATACCTTCTATCTAATTTATCTTGTCAAATTGGTGGATTTTATATGGTATAGAATACGTATATTCATAATATTATTACTCCTTCATACTTCGGTGATCATATTATTATTCCCTTTTAAAAATCACTAGGTCGTATAGCTGCCTCGTTTGTCTAATGGCTGCAGATTGTGAGGCCCTGAGTTCGATTCTCGGTCGGATCAAAACAGCCTCTGGTTTAAAATAATATATTTGTAAAATAACTAGAATTTACTAAAGTTGTGCTGTTTATCAGGTATAACATCTACAAATCATTTACTGCCTCTTTTACATATCATTATAATTTACTTTAGTATATTGTAGTAGGTAATCTCATTTTACCGACCATTTTCGATCATGTTTTCTCCATTCTACGTGACATTGGCGAAGTAAACTGTGCTCATGCGGCACGCTTTGAAACCATTAACAAGAGAATTGAATTGAATAAAGTGATGATCTTTTATCTACAATTCGTTAAGATATAAAACGTAAAGACCATGTACTCTACTAAAATAACAAAAAAATAAACTCTATTATATACTTATATCTATATAAACTTTTTCACTCTCACTCTATAAAATAGGTACATACTACATAATATATGTGAAACCTATACCACCGGCCATCATGCAATAAGGATTAAGATATTCATGTATTCACCATGAAATGTGTCGGCTAGACAGTGTTAATTGCTGTAAGATTGTCTGTTTCTCAAGTACAAACGTTATATTAATTTAATGCCTTTAAATACTAGAGTGAATGTATAGAATTCATTGCATGACTTCCATTTTGATCGTATAGGTACCTTATGAATAGCTAAACAATTAAAATACTTAAAGTCTATATTGTGCCACTTGCCATAAGGAGTTGAAAATTGAAATATTGATAACGTATCTAATATATTTAAACGAGCAATTCTTCTATATTTATTTATATATTTATTTATTTACTTATCGGCGATCTCGGAAACGCCTCTAACGATTTCGCTGAAATTTGGTATGTGGGGGTTTTCGGGGGCGAAAAATCTATCTAGATTAGTCTTATGTATGGGAAAACGCGTGTTTTCAAGTTTTGATGCGGTTTTCTTTCGCATTATTCCACGATTATTCATTATATGGTGGATCATTTACTACACTCAGACATAAACATCGTGTTCAAGCGACCAAGGCGCAAGATTATCAATCACAGGTGCCCGAGTTCGGATCTCGATCGGATACAAAGTTTTTACTTTTGTTTTTTTTTTGTATTTCTCTCGCGTTCTAAGGATCTTTCTTTACCTTTCGTTATATTTTCACAATATACTAATATTCTCTATCAATGATTATATGGAAGTAATATAGGCTAGGAATAAAATATATAAAACAAACAATCTTGGAGAAAATTTTTGCGGATGCCAATGCTACGTGATACAAAGAAAAATCAACCACTCACATTTGTTATTATAGTAAGATTTGACAGCCACCTAACACGTAATATCAATATTGGCGAAAATCGAAGAACAAATGTTTCACAAGACACTGTTTACCCAGCAAAAAACTGCGTTAAAATTATAGAATAAAAGCTTATAACTACCTATATATACACACACACACATATATATATATATATATATATATATATATATATATATATATATATATATATATATATATATATATATATATATATATATTTAATTTAGTTTAATTTGTTTCAGATCAAAGTCTTAATTTAAAGGCAAGAATTAATTTTACAATAATTCCTTGAGAACAAGCATTTAGGTAAACTCAATGTCTCACAATCAGTTAGACCATCGCAACCCTAATCTAGTCTTCTTTGAAGTAATGGACACGTACTATATATAGTATAATTAAGTCACGTTCATACTAATGAAACTTAGATAGTGTTGATTGCATGGCAGATGACATTGTTAATTTCCTTTCATAGCTGTCAACTGGTTAGTTACTCCGGAGCAAACTTAATAGAGATTTTAACATTTACAACTAAATATGTCCCTAGACCTCAAAATATAAATTGAAGATATGAAATAAATAACTCATAATATTGACTATGAACAATTGAAATATGAAGCTTCTTTATAATACTTGTTAATCAATTAATTAAAAACTCATCTACATATTATGTATGTATCTATGTATAAATGTGCCAAATTATTACTTTTCTATTATTCTTCTAAATTGTACGGAGGCAGGCGGGCGTTGATATCTGCAACGCAGTTTATACTTTTGCAGTATCATCGTAGCCATTGTTTTACTAAATAAATAAATTTAATTTCTTCTTGACTTTTGGCAGCAAATTCCTATATTTAAGTTTCTATTGACTAACACTCACATTTTGATTTTAAAAGTAAAGCTGAGCTTCGGAGAAGAAATACTATTACCCAATTTTACCTACCAATATGGTAAGATGTATATTCAACATTTTTGTTATATACACTTACGGCAATACCTATAAACTGAATAGCGTTAAGTAACATTGTACTGTAATAAGAAATTAAATAAAAAATAAAACTCTAACACAATAAACCTATTTAAGGAGCCTAAACTCGATATCACTGCACTATTTTAGTGAATATTTGAGTATCTTGCGGATTCCAGCTGACGCTGAAGCATCAGTTCAAGGTTACCATATCCCTGTCGTGTATATGTCATGAAAGTAACGGGATAGAAAGTTATGAATAGATTAGATACCGTCTTTCTATCGTTTAGAAAAGAGCTGAGAGCCTTCAACTATTTTTCTTAATTTATAGCTAAGAACACTCTCGATTAAGTTACCTTTTAATAAAAAAAACTAATTTAAAACCAGTTCATCCGTATGGGTACGGTAAACTTGTAACACCCCTATTGTTGCGTCTGTGATGAAAAATTAAATACTAAATAATGAGGATAATCTACGATTTTTATAAAAGTATACAAATATTAAATTACTATTTGTTTACAGCCAACACTACTGATTTGGGAGTGCTGGATCCGTCACTATATAAGGCTGACTGTCTAGTGGAAGACCAGCTATGGCCTGAAGGACATGTGGTAAGATATTTTATTATTACCATTTCTTTTTAACTATAATGTAGTATGTGTAGTAAATGTATGTAACGTACAGACGAACATAGAACTTCCTACTTTTTGAAAGTCGGTTAAAAATATAGGCCATCATACTTTATGTTATCTATAACAAAATAAAAAAGTAAAAAACTTTTTAATAGACAGTTATTTTTTTATTGATATTTACGTTTATGCCGCACTCAAATATAAACGTAAACGGTTAATTTGTTATACGAGTACATCTAGCAAAAGCTTATAGCAATAAAAGGTATGATTTGTTGATGAAAGTTAGTATAATTGATATATAGATCTCAATTTGTTAACGATATATTAAGTTGTACATTGTGTGTTTATGTTTTTCTTGACGACACGTTTTGCTCAGTGTCTAGTGACCCTACTTGCTGTGCCAGCGGTCGCGGGTTCGAGTCCCGCTCGAGGCATTCATTTGTGTGAGCGCGATTGTTTGTACTCCAGTCATGGGTTATTTATAATATGTATGTATTTAAAGTTATATATATATATATATATATATATATATATAATGTATCAACTATCTAGTATCCATAACACAAGCCTCGTAGCTTACCATGGAACTAGATGGTGCCGTGTGTTAATGTCCCAACATATTTATTTATTTATTTATTTCTTTAATACTATATTTGTTAAAAGAATAGTGTAAATAATAAGAAATAGAAGAAGAGAAAAATGCTAAATGTATTACTCTTTCACACTTAAAGTGCTGAAGTTTTGATGAAATTGGAAAAATACATAGATTGCATCATGGTGACAGGCAAAGACTATATTTTATCCCCGCATTGCTCAATTTCTATTTTGGTGCCGAAGGACAAAATAATTATGGAAAATTGCATATAGGCTTAAGGGACTTTAAGTTGTAAAATGTAAAGAATTATTTATTTAAATACTATTTAACTAGTACAAACCCGCAGCTATGGCTATCTAAGACATAATGAAATCATGCGGCTTTTAAGTCATGCGGACTTTACATTAAAGGATTTTTGTTATCAAATAGTAATCTGTAACACAATTCAATCAACAATGTTATGTATAAAAGCAAATATCCTTTGTAATAATTGACCTTTGACTTTGACGGACCTTTAAGCTTATAAAAACTAGAATTAAAAATGTTTTCATAAACACTATATATTCTTATTCACAATTTATATCCAAAACCATTAATATATACTCATTTGAACAAAATGTTTCTAGGTTTCACAAAAAAAAAGTTTTGACCATTTAAATTTCATTAAGATCAGCAGCGACTATTAAAGCGTGAAAGGAAGACCTACTTACTGAATTACTTTTGTATATTCAACATTTGAAACGTTTATGAAATATTATAATAATTTGCAATAATTTATAACATGAAAATTTAATATAAACCAAAAGAAATATTCTAAGTATCTAATCTTTCATATATTTTAGATCATCAATCATAAAAAATATTACATACAACAAAAGAGCCTGAAATCCGCTAAATTCCTTTGCTATGAAATTATGAATATTTATAGCATTTCGCCTTTTTAAATACAATTTTTTTGTATATTTTAGTAACTTATAATTTATAGAAAAAAATAACGTACGTTTTATAGATTCAACTTTTATCGCTCTTGCATAATTATTCGCATTCCATAATATAATAGTAAATAAAGTATTTAAATAATATGCTTTTATTTGGTCTAATAATGTGAATGATCAAAACAAATTGGGACTGAAATGTTTAAGAACTGATTTTTAATTATTAGTTAAAAATTATCTTTAAAGTAACTATCACTTAACGAATGTAAAAGTAATGTCTTATTTGTACATTTGTTATTTTTTTAGTTAATTCTGTATTTTATTCTAATAATATCTTTTATCCATTTCCTTGTGTATAGTAGCGGCTCCGCCCACGTCCTTACATTTTGTAGAATTACTACGCTTTCATAAGTCTTTCATAAGTCGCAGTGTGATAAAATAGCCTTTAACTATACGTACAATAAAATTTTAACTGAGTCGAATCTGTACATTCAATATTTTTCGGAAAATCTTATTGAAATAATAATTATTATCGATACAGAGGCCGAATCTAGTCTTTAGAATTTTTGTTTGCTTTTCTGTCTGTCTGAGAAAACCACTAAACAGATTTTGATGAAATTTGGTATGATGATAGCTGGTTATCCAGGTCAACATATAGGATACTTAATACTTTCTTAGATTTACGTAAATATTTGACATTTTAAATAAAACTATCTTTTCGGATTATTTCGCGGATTTATTTTGATTTTACATATTAAAGGATTTTTGTTATCAAATACTTACAAAGGATACTTTTTACTGCGGAAAAATATCTCATCACTAAGAAATCTACACTAAAGGTTAACTAGAGACGAAACCGAGCGGAGCGAGAGTGAGTCGCTAGTCAATACATAAAATGTGAAAAGTTCAAATTGGATAGGTAAATTTAGAAAACAAACAAACTCTTCATATTTTTAATAAATTAATATAGATTGTAAATGAACCCCAAAATATATATACCTAACCTCCAAAATAATTAGACTCATATACTCACGTTTCACGTGTTGTTTTAGAATTGAATACGAGTACGTATGAATAACTAACGTAGGAATTTACTAATAAAAGTTCGAGATATTCCTTGTGAACATTCACTTAATTCTTTTATAATCGTCAGTACGTCTATCGTGTAGAAGCTATCACCGGTTCGGAAAACAGTTCTGCTGGGAAGAGCCGGCAAGAAACTCAACAGTTACTCTTACATAATTTATAACAATAATTTTCAGTATTACAAACAAATAATGTACTACTACAGGATGGTACTGATATCTATACATATTATAATAAAATTCTAACTAAGCCGAATCTGTACATTAAATATTTTTTTGAAAATCTTATTGAAATAAACATTATTATCGATACAGAGGCTGAATCTATAGTTTTTAGAATTTTTGTCTGTCTGTCCGTCTGTTACCGCATCACCGAAAAACCACTGGAAAGATTTTGATGAAATTTGGTATGATGATAACTGGTTATCTGGGCCAACATATAGGATACTTTTTACTGAGGGAAAATCTCATCTCTGAGAAGTCTATTATATAATATTAAATATATTATTATTCATTTAAACACTCATATATAAAAATGCAATCTTACACTAAGTACATATATGTAAAGAAACATGAGGTTCCTTTTTACACTATGCTGTAGAAACAAATATATTCAAAAGGTATGAAATGCAACCACGTATGTTATTTCCCTAGGGCCGAGTATGGTTCACTTTGAAGTACGAGGCGGGGACTGAGAGACTTCAGGTGCATATAATAAAGGTGAAGCATCTGCCTTCACGCACGCCTGCACTGGCTAATGCTTGCGACCCACATATCAAGTAAGTAATCATTAATTTTGTAATACAAAATTACATACATATTATCCCCAGTGGCCAATGAATGATAAAACCCTGAAACTAACACATTTTCAAATGAAATAACGCCATTTTTCCTTGCTTTTAATAATTAGTTTTTTCTTTATCAAAACGGGATTAACCTTTGCATGCTATTTTTAAGTGCTGGTATTACGTAAAAGTTATTTTTCTCACCGACTATAAAAAAAAAACTATGACGTTAAAGCATTATACCAGCTAAAAAAAAATTGTAGGCTCCTAATTTACTCGGTACTTTTAATTTCGGTCTTGTTGGTTTATTATGTATATACAAATAAAAATATTATTTCATATTTAAACATATTTCTTTTTCAAGTATATTTAATTTTAATAAATTACTTTTTTATTTCGTAATTTTTAATTCTAAGTAAAAACGTAACGTTTTTTTTGTAATAAATAAATTTAATAAATACCTCAAACTTATGAGATCCTTTTTCCTTTGATACCACACCCATAGCTCGTATCAATAAACCAGACCGTACTTGCACGTATTAGTCCATATCATAAAAACTACTGTTCTCTAAGTGAATGTAAGCAAATAAAAAAGGAATCGCCACGAAACGAAACTATTTTCGGAGAAGTGCGTGGATAAACATACATATATTACATACGTATAAACATACATATACCGTATACATTTTTCTTTATTTCTCTTGTATCTCGTATAAATTTTGTGTATTTGTCGGAAGCCCTAATAAATTATCAAATGTGAATATTTTGCAGTTCCAATAATATTAAATACATAAGTACATACATATATGAGTACATATGTCGAATTGATAACCTCATCTTGGTTTAAAAGTTTCCATACATAACATATGTTCTAGATCAAATTATGTATACACAAGTGTTCGTCTAGTGGTCGAAATTCGACCATATTTATTTATTTTTTAATTTAAGGAAAACATAAATAAATAGAATTTACTTACCCAAATAAAAAAATCTGTTTCCAAGTTTTATTTATTCATGACACTAAAACACGTCCATCTTAATCGATTAACAAACACAGGAGAAAAAGAAAAAACTGTCTTCGGTCTTTGCCTATTTATGTATGTATTTACTAACTCGTACATACCTAGATATTTCGTAATACTATTTTTTAGTACTAAATATTTATTTTCAACATATTGTGTTACTGTCTACTGATAGAAATCATGAAAAAACCCTAACAAAAAATGAAGATTTATCGTAAAAATGTATCACACATTTACGTAAACGTAAAGAGCGTTGGAATAACGAAATAACTAATTTAAGATCCTAACCATTCTTAGAAATCCCAGCGGGCTCAAATGCTCACAAGCCTGATAATGACGTAGTTGTAAAGAAGTAAGAAATTCAGCGATTTGAATAATAAAAGGAGGTATAAAATGCGCACTTATAAAATGTCCATAAAATTAAACTGACGTACCTCCTACGACAATTATTGCAAATGAAAATTTCATTAACTTAAAATTAATCGTTTAACATCAAAAACAAATACCTTCGAAACTTATAAAGTTTATTGTTTTTTATTACATTTTCTTCTTCTACAAAGTATTGTGAAAAGCAATGTCGGTATACAAAGTACCTACTAGAGAAATAAAAGCAATTCAAAGTAAACGCTTTGGCACAATTTATATTGCTTTTTATCGCCACCTGTAACTTTCATAAGCCAGTATAAGCTTATAAAGTAAACGTTTTTTTTTATTTAACAGGATTCAACTGATGCCCGATGAAAGGCGAGTGCTGCAAACAAAACAAAAGAAGAAAACATGCAACCCCTTCTACGACGAAACGTTTGTATACCAAGTAAGTGGCTATTTACTCTACAATAATTATTATGCAAAGTAATAAAACCCTGTAATTAAACATTTATTTGTTTATATAGGTGCATTACCTTAAATGATCTCTGAACTTTAATGATGGAATATTTATTATTACTGGTTTTGTGTTTTTTTTTAACTTTTACCTTAGATCTTGTAAGCTAAAGGTGGTATTTATATAACAAGATTATTTTATTATGTAGAAGTATAGAAGTTATAAAATAACCCATTTGTGACTTTTTAGGTATTTTTAGGTATTTCTTTTTATATTAATTTTAATACAGTATTTTCTAATATTAGAGAAGAAAATGTGAAACTTAATACACGTTCAGTATAAGATATCTCTTGAAGCGATCTTTTTGAGGCAACCTCGGTTGGTAGGCGGTACAAGCAGTAATAAATTTTCCACAGTTGCCACTTCGAATAAAGTATAAAACTTATCGTGATAACGGTACAACTTGTTTTAATTAAAATTGATGAAGCTGAACAATTAAGCTTTTATAGGAAGACTTATATATTTTGCAAAATAAAAGCTCTTAGGCGGCCATTATTATCACATATATTTCTGATCATTTGCATATTATTATTATTGGATAAATATTTCATTTCTTCTTAATGCCCTTCTACACACGTACAGGTCGAACTTAATGCTTATTTTCTTCCAGTTAATCGCTAGAAAAGCTGTTAAAATTTGGGAGAGCCCTATTAGTTGTATATTAAACAATAAAACACAACTACTAAATTATAAAATATGAAATATATGCTTCAATGGAGGATAAAAACCTTTCAAAAACAAATGAATTTAACAGTTACCAAGAAATTACTCTTTATTGAATGAATTTGACATTATACAAATGCCTTATCACTTATATATGCATTAACATAGTAATAATAAGCAAATAAAAAAAACAATATTAATACTTCTTTTTAAAACATTTTTTATTATTATTTAAATTCACTTATACTGCTCAAGAAAGACGATCTAGTGATAATGTGTTCACAGGAATTTCTCATTATGTTGAGTATTGACGTGGTTGACTTAAAAGTTAATGTAAGCCACATGAGGATTCATGAGAATAACCTTAATGAGTAGTTTTGGCCGACAGATGGTGTTAAGATGGATGGTATTAAGTGTGCATATGGCAACTTTGTACTTAGACATCGTTATTTATCTCAGAATCTGTGAAAGTTACCACTTTGATATTTAGGAAAATGACTCTTCGGACTTTTATTTTGAATTACGAATTTTAAAAACACGATTGATGAAAATTTATTCGATAATATATTTTTTTGAAAAATACATGTTTACCACACATATTGCCATGTATCTCAGAAACAGCTCGCTATTTTTACTTATAGGGTTTTTGTTTTGTCAGGAAGAATAGAAGTATTTCTTCGGTTACCGAATTTCATTTTTCGATTGGTTGTTTAATTAATTTATTGTGAATTAAAAACTGTTTTGGCGCTCAAATTCGTTAAGAATCTATCGCTCTATACTTCTCACTCACGATAGAACATTATCTTGTCATCCCGATCCTCCAAATCCGGATTAAAATCTCCGAATTCGATTCTCATACTTTCCATTTTGAGACATTTAGCTGTCTGTAATAACTTTTGAAACATCTAAAACTTAAATCTTTCCCGTGACTAAGACTGTAGACTGATTTAAAGCATTGGAAACGTCGAAATCCAAAAATCAAAATAAATCCGGAAAATATAGTTTTACTTAAAATTTAACCAAATCTTTTAAATTTTGGTTACTATCAGTAAATTTATTTGGCTATCCTAAATAGAAACTATGCATAGTTTCTAGTTAAATACAGCTATCTGTCATGGCGTGGGTTAACGAAAAATGTTGCCCATTGTTTATGTTGGGCATCCAAAAAGCACTGATTCGTATATGAAAAAAATATGTTTTCATAAGTTTCCACATATTTTTATTTTACCAACCAATCACCTCACAAAATGAATTAAAACTTCCTTTTTTTAACTTTTAATCAATAAAGCGCATAACTCAAGAATGGCTGAACCAATTCGGCTATTTTTTTTGTATGTTCCATAAGGTCCACGGAAGGATTTAATACTATAAAAAAAATCCAAGCAAGGGACAAACCCGAGCGAAGCGAGGCTGAATAGCTAGTATATATATATATATATATATATATATATATATATATATATATATATATATATATATATATATATATATATAATGGGTAATTAAGTTAGACCCTCTTATGTTAGTAAGCGTAGCTAGGATTGGCATCAGAATTACTTTAATAGAAATCTTAGTCTACTTTAGTATAAGGCTTACAGTAAAAGCTTTTTCCTTAACAACATTTTACTTTATTTTGAAAATTGACTTAATAAAACAAGATCACATAAATGAGGAGTTTTATAGTAGTGTATTATTTTTGCGCCCGCAGATCCGGATGCCCTAGGTTCGAGGCCCAGGTCGGATCATGTTAATTTAATATAAAATATTTGACATTTGTATATATAGGTACCTACCTAATCATAAATACTTTATTGCATTATCTAGATATAATATTAAAAAATATTATATAGCCTTTCTTAGTTAATAGTTTATTATAATTCTTATTAGTAGTAAATATATATTTTTAATATGAATCCATATCTCCTGTTGTATTCGGAAAACGAACGTAATTTTAACAAAAATTTCTCATGGTTAAACTAGTTCTATATTACCTATGTAAATTTATATGAAGTTTGTAATTGGGCAAATGGAATGCTTTAGTCAATATAAAATTTTCGCACTATATACATTTTAATTCGCTTTTGTTAACAGATTCCTCCAGGAAAATTGGAAAATCTAACCTTAAAGCTGTCTGTTCTGGACACGGGCAGGGTTGGTAAAAACAAGCAACTCATTGGACATATTATTCTACCGCTAAGCGAATTGGAAGGCATCGCACCCGATGAAGAACCGCAGCTTTACAAACTGGATATTGAAAAAGTAAGTTTTAGGTAAATTTTATTTAACTAGTAAACATATTTATATAAACCCAATAACCTAATCTTCCACAATCACTGTAAGTAGTTAGTTATATGAAACTCATCGGAGAGAATCGGTAAATCCACTAAATCCCAGTGATACCCTCAATGTTTTAATGAGGCGCTGTGGGATCGCATTCGCTTACGACCATGATATCTATTCATATAATAAAATTGTAACTGATCGCTGTCTGTACATGGAAGATATTTGAGGAAAAGTATTACCGAGGATTGATGCAATAGAACCCAAAACAATGATTTTTAGTTTTTTTATTTGTTTGTCTGTTTGCCGGTTTGTCTGTTTGTCTGTGCGTTTGTACGCGCTAATTTTAGAAATGGCTTAACCGATTTGTGTGCGGTTTTCACTAATATATTGTGGTAAGCTTCACTTAATATCACATAAATATAAAATATTAAAAGTACATTGTTTTATCCTTCTTATTTTAAAAAGTATTTTTTTTAACATGTTAAAACCTAGTATAGTTTACGATTTTAGTTGTATGAGAAGTTTTATTATAAAACTTGACCTAATTCTAAATACATATGTCTTAAAACATCTTCCAAAAATATTCTCTTGCTTTCTGTTTGAAATGTCAATAAAAGATCTAGTCGTTGTAAGTATGTACTTAATTGAACAATGGCCACATATTGAATTACAGGCAGTTTTCCTTGTTGGTACAGGGAAAAATTTATTGAATCGAGAATCATGTGATGTATGAAATAATATTAACTTCACTCGGGTTTTCGTATTACGATTACTGAAAAGACGAGAAAGTAAATTTTACGATATTTAATGAAATCCGTCTCTGACTTATATTTTAATACCGGTTGTTTATTATATTGTTGAACAGCTTTCTTATAAAATGAATTAAGGAAGAATTACAGTAAATGGATTACCCTTTTTGTGTTATTAAATAAAATACAGATCGGTGGTAGGCCAGTTGTAACACGTTCGCTTAGGAAACCGAGTAAAGCGGGTTCGAATCCCGGGTCCCGCACCTATGATGTTTTCATCATTATTAGCTAATCATTTCCAACATATTACCACTTGTCTTAGGGTGAAGGAAAACATCGTGAGGAATCCTGAATGTCTGAGAGAACCTAGCAAGTTTTTGAAAGACATGTGAAGTCCGCCAACCCGCACTTGGCCAGCGTAGTGGACTATGGCCTGATCCTCCCTCGTATTGAAGGGAGGCCCCTGCCCAGCAGTAGGACGTTAAAAATGGCTGAATAAAAACAAAATACTAACTACTACTAACTATTCTTCTTAAGGTTTAAGATCATTTATTTCTCAAAAGAATATTACAATTCACTTATATGAGAAATCACATTAGCTAAAGCTTAACTTAACACTTTATTGGGTACATCGAAAATTCACAGGCAAGACAAGCAACAAGTAGAGGGTAAGATTAAAAAATGTATACACAGGTATACATTCTTTATTTTTGAATTTGAAAACATTTACATCTGTTACGTAAAAACTCGTAATACGCATTCCTCGGTACTGTTTTGTACCCACTACGGGTTTGCTTCCTGCAGGGTACGATTGTATTGACTACACAGCATATATTGTTTTTCTGGTCTGATTAAATATTAAGATACTTTGGGTAAGGGTATTTCTGTCTTAGGTTTTACTTCAGCGTAAGAGATCAAGTGAGAATATTAAAGAAATGTACTAAAATCAGAAATATATATAACATATTATATTGATTTATAATTTATTTTAACTAACTGAAAAGCGAAAAGTTTATTAAAATATTTTTAAATCTCCTAGGAAGTTCAGGATCCAATATCAGATTTAGGCGAAGTTCAAGTGTCGCTGCTTTACAATGAAAATTTGCATCGACTCACTGTGACGGTTATTGAAGCTAGAGGATTAAAGGTACTTTCTTAATTATTCGTTACTTTATACTTACGTTACTTTTCTACATTGTCACCTAAAATTTTATATAGGTTAATATTAATATACTATGAATATAAATATATGTATTCATTTCCTTTCAATTGTTAAAAATAGCAATTTTAGTGAAAATGTGAATCCCATTTTATATTTTCTCTATTATAATTAATCATTTTAAAAAAAAAACATCTATTAACAGTACTAAATCAATATCTCATTCGTGCAACTCTACCCCTCATCAACCAAATATATAAGTAGCTATAGATACAACCATTTACGTGACCACAAAATTTAATACAACCACATCGTACAGTGATGTCGTATACATAACATGCCAAAAGTTTCGGATTCGAATAATTCACATATTGCTTTTGTAACCAACATTAATTGATTGAAAAATACATATATCCTTATTTGATACACAAAGTCTCAGATTCGTAATAATAAATATAAGTTGGATAATAAATTCCGTTTTTCTATTTTGGGAGGATAATTTATTAGATAGAAACCGAATACTTCTAAAAATAACCGAATACTTCTACAAAAAAAATATGTATTTTTAGTAAAATATGCTTCACATTAAATTACCTCTTTATTAATCACATAGCATAATGCAAAGATTATAATTTTCTGTTCGTAATTCATAGTCATCCATTCTAACATTATATATTAGACGCCATGAGAGCTCATCTAACCAGAATTCTGTAAACTCCTTTCTGAATATTATAATTTAAGCTAGGGACAAACCCGAGCGAAGCAAGGTTGAGTCGCTAGTTTAAATTATAATGAATATGGTAAAATGGATAAAGTATGTTATCCTTAAGAGATAGACATATGCCATTGCAGACTTTTTTTAGACCTTTTTAAGTTGTACAATACTGTAGTACATTATTTTATCTATGCAGGTTTCAGCCAGCGTTTTTAATGTAAGCGCAAAAATGTGTTTATTTACGACATCACATTAGAAACCTCTAAAATTATGTGTTTCTCTACTATATTATGCATATAAACCTCCTCCTCCTCTTAAATCACTCTAGCTGTTAAAAAAAACGCATCAAAATCCGTTGCGTAGTTTCAAAGATCTAAGTATTATAGGGACAGACAGCGGGAAGCGACTTTGTTTTCTATTATGTAGTGATACCCAATTTTAAAAATGATTTTATAACCCAACTTTTTAAAACAAAAAAAATCACTCCAAATAAAACAAAAGCTATGAGCTTTAAAACGCACGGACAAAAGTCTTTGGCGTTCGTAGACTCGCATAATAAAAAAAAAACATTGTATATATATTATAAATGAACATGTATTTTGAGCTATCAGCCTTTATAGCAATGCTAAATCATTATCTAACTCATATAGCTCGACCCATCATCAGCCAGACGTGAGGTAATAGCACGTGTGACACAAGAGCGTGCGTGCCGCGGGGTGCGCGCACGTCGCACAGCCGCCGTCGATGTCACTGACGAGGGCACTGCTCTCATCTCTGAATGCTTCCATTTCCGATTGAGGGCTGATGAGTTACATACTACCAGCGTGACTGTGCAGGTCCTTCAACCACACTCCGTGTATGCCAAAGGTAAAATTAATATATGAATATATGAAAATGTACTGTCCAAAAATGGTCAAATGCGAGTAAAGAGCAACTTACGTAAATGGAATGAATCGGACATTATTCGATTGAATATATTTTCGTGTAAATTATTAGTGAATCGTTATTCTACTTTGTTTTGAAAATTTTGAATAATTATTAATTTCAGAGATAAAGTAGAGCGATTGGTTAATTTTAAACTTTAAATAATACGATAAAAAATAAAAAAGATAAAAAATATCTCTAAATTTGGCAAGAAGTAATGTATTAACAAGTACAAGTAAAGGGGAAAATCCAAAAACAGTATTTGTAGTTAGTTACGTACATCAAAAATGTGCGAATCCGACTCGAACTTGTTGTTTTTTAATTCAATGTTGTAGTACTTACCTAACTCTACACCAAATGCACACAAACACAAATTACACAATTGATTGATTTAGTGATCAAATTTGACATTACTTTATTTGGCACCAAAGCCGAGTGAAATAAACCAATCAATCACATCATCGACACATTTCGCTCTTCTTATCAGCTTTATCGACACTTAACTCAAATATATTGGTAATTGAAAAAAACATTTACAATAAAATAAATTCAGTATTCATAAATGTAGCGATAATTTCAATTTCTTTGTAACATATACAAATAAAGCTTTATGTAAATAGAGGACACAAGGTAAATTATATAAACAAAAATAGTTACATACACTATTACGAAGCTTTATTAAGCTGCTCTGAGGTCATATATAAATAAATAGTTGTGCAAATATAGAAGCTGCAACAAAATTTCGTGCTGTGGTCTTTTAACGTTAGCCACAACTACTCTAAGTAAGATACACCGCAATAAGTCCTGCGTTTTATTCCACTTAACAAGAAACACTTAAAATAAAGTGTTATATTAAATGTGTGGTTGAATAATTTACTCATAACAATATTGAAATGGAAAGGTACGAGTATGTACATTGCACATATCTATACCTAGAATAGTATAACATGTCATTCTATTATTTGATTTGCTATGATACGACTATACCTATATAAAGTTCTATTAAATTTAAGCACGTAGTCTACCTATGAAAATAATGTAAACACCCAAAATTTGAACACTATTATTAGATTGTTACACCACAATGACACGTTCACATCGCCATATTGAATCAAAACATGAGTCGAAACTTTATTGTTAGTGAAACAATGAGAAAGTTAGACATGTGTAGACATGATAGCGATATTTGCTTTATTGAAATCAACATACCTAATATTAATTTAGAAATAATTACTGTTTAATTAATATTTCGCGCACTTCAAAGTCATTTAGGAATGAATACTTTATAGTTTATAAATTTACTAGCGACTCATCCTCGCTTCGCTCAGGTTCGTCTCTAGGTACGTTTTGACGCTTAGATTTTTTTTATTTTTTTTTTCGTGATATTTTCCGATGTTTTAATAGTTATTCTGCTATTCGGGGTGAAGACAAATTCAACAAAACAAAGATCATAAAAATCAGACCAGTAGCTCTCGAG
Organism: Argynnis bischoffii washingtonia; assembly: GCA_033884665.1. Lineage (NCBI taxonomy): Eukaryota > Metazoa > Arthropoda > Insecta > Lepidoptera > Nymphalidae > Argynnis > Argynnis bischoffii. Next base: position 6,528,177 of record CM066624.1, on the reverse strand, counting down.
TTATATATATAGATATAAACTACTTAACCTTTACCTATAAGGTGCATATAATAAGAGAGGTTAAGAATTTTCAACACTATAATTTGTATACCTTTAAATCTGGTTTAATATGAAATATAAAATAATATTAATTAATAATTAGGCTAATATATATAATTAATTTGTTAATTTGTGCCTTTGTGTTCAAGTGGTTTCTATTCCCTTTGACGCATCATAAGTCAGAGATATTGAATATACTATATAAAACAAGCACAATATACATGCCACAATACTAAGTGGTATAAATTTGATATTAAAAAAAAACATAATATAAAACACCACAAAAATTTGAAAAATTATACTCATAAATGCATTATTATTTTTGACGGTTTGTAAATTTTTCTTTTTTCGATAATGACTAGAGCTAGAAAGAGTACTAAAGACTTTGCGTGAGCTAAAACCTGTCGTTAGTGACAAAAAGTACCAACTTTCATCCCCTATTTTACGCCCTTATTGGATGAATTTCGAAAAATTCTAAAACACATTTTTATTTAATTGATTGAAGAGTATTAATGTCAATTCACAAGTAATTCTCATAAAAATTTTTTTTTCTTATATATAATTTATCTACCCCTTCCCTTTAAGGGAAGAATTTCAAAAAGCTTAATATAGGCCGGCAACGCATTTGCAAGCCTTGCGGTGTTGCAGATGTCCATGGGCGGCGGTAATCACTTTCCATCAGGTGAGCCTCCTGCTCGTTTGTTGACATAAAAAAAACGTATTTTCCTATTTTTATTTTAAAGCTACATATTACTCTTTCGTTCAATTCACATTAAAAATGACAGGCTGTCATACAAACTTACACCCCTTATTTTAGAGATTAGAAGACATGTAAACATTCACTAAGGAAGAATTTTTAAAAATCCTTCCTTAGTGAATGTTTACATCATAAAATGCATCAACTGCAAAAATTTCAAGTTTTTAACCCGTGTGGTTTAGGCTCTGCGTTGGTAAATCCATCAGTTTGTAATATGTGGTTTGTATTGAAATATACCATAGTTAAATATAATTGAACCTCGACTACTATTCGTGTCTGTGGTATCCAACCACGTCTGCGATGCATGTCACGTACGAGTAACATGCAAAACACCCACTTTGCCGATGTTAAGTAGAACCCATGTGGGAGGAAGGCTTGTTATGGCCTCTAACCTTCTCGTTCTGCAACACTATAAATCCTTCTATAAATAAAATGGTTCAAGACTTTGCATCAATGCTATAAAATAGACAAAATAACTTAAAAATCTTTTTAATGCTGAGAAGGAAGTTCAAATATTATAAAATGGCTCGTATATGTATAATAATATTATTTTACGGAATGGAACTAAACGACAATCGAAGAAAATTTAACATCCTTAACATAAAAAACCTTTAACATCGAAGATATCAAGTTTTAATGAAAGATTTATTTAAAAAAGTTTTGAATATAATAACAACTGTATTTTTTCAAAGGTCTACCTGAGCCGCTAATCGAGCCAAATAAAGATCCAAAAAAATATGTACATCGTGTCTGCATTACCGATGTTATCGATGAGGTTGATGTTACCCTTACATCAAAATCTCTAGAAAAAACATTGTATCTTAAAATTCCATAAAATCTTCTTTCTCAATTTGTTTAGTAAAATAGTGACATTTTATTGTGTTATGTCTTTAGTTAGTTCGATTACCAGTTCAGTTAACTTAAAAAAAAATATAAATGCACATTTTCTTTGAGTGAAACTTGATATCTTCAATATTTCAGTACTTTTATTTCATATCCCATTCGTTTGTTCCATCCCGTACAAACTCCGAGATAAGACCAATGAGATAAATTACGCTGTAATTATATTAATAAACTGCTCTTGGTTATTAAACTTTTACATTAAATGATCTCTGTGCGTATGAACCTTATAAAGACTGACGATAAGAGTCTAGAGTAATTTGAAGTGGATAAACTATTTAATATGAAAAGTTATTATAGCTATTTGTATCTTTCTAAGTAACATTTTTCTTAAAGAACGGTATCAAACAGTCTTGTTCTTATAATCAGATTCTTCTCGCATCCAATATTTTCTAATTGAAAATTCTTTGCCTTCTTCTAATGCCTTGACAAAAGATTTTGTTTATATTATCATAAAATATGTACTTTCTAAAAACGTGCTGAGAATATTATTGAATAGATTCCATATATTATTGAATACATTTTATTTTCAGTAGATAATTCGTAAGAAGAAATTTTCCTGGAATCGTTGATAAATTCTTTTATACAAATATATAGTTGCATCAATGTATTATAGAAAGTGCGCGAATCGTGCCAGATAATTTGTGATTTATAATGACCAACAAGTAATTTTTATGTATGTTAATTCTTGTATATCCTATTATACATGGGTGAATCCAGAGCGAGTCACTAAACTCAATCGGATTACGAATGTTTGTAAGATTGTGTGTGCATGTGTTTGTTTGTAATTTAAGTACGCTAAAACGGCTTGACAAATTTAAATGAAAATTTGTACAAAGATAGACTAACACATATGTAGGTTACTATTAGGGCGCCTAGGTCAAAAGGGGTACGTCGCTAGAATATAATAATATTATTTCTATTCTAATTTTTAAATATATTTTATTAATAAAATATTTTCTTTCCAGATCGTCTGCTAGGTAAGTTCGTGTTAGGTTCATACATGTTCACACGAGGGCGAGCATTGCAGCATTGGAATTCTGCCATATCCAACCCCATGGAACAAGTACAACAATGGCATCCGCTCACAAACTGACTTGGCAAAATGAATATCGATATATAACGCACATTATAATTATCGTGTGTACATGTACATGTTTTATTGCTCCAGAGATAAATTTTATCAAATTATATACTATTATAGTATGTATACATTTTTGGTCTTTGTTGACAAGAATACATAAATTTAAAAATCGGTATATGTAACTTAACAAGTAACACTTTACATTTTTTATTTAAAATAAAAGTCAAAAAATGTTTCATATAATATCAAAAGAAATTAATTTCATAAATAATTTGTAGTTGCAATTACATAAATATTAAACCTACATACTACGAGACATCTACGAGAATTTCAAGCCCACGCTACGAAACAGTCTACGAAATTACAAAGCGGAAATGCCACTACATAGTCAAAGACATGTTCATCAATAAACATTGCTTGTTTGCGTTGATTAAATTGTCGATGCAAGTTATTGAACATGATAGTCAATGATGATGATGAAAGGTACAACGAATAGAAAAGTACTTTCAAGAGTAATGTGTAAAAGTTTTATAATGGCAATATCGACGTTTTAAAGGAAATTCCTATGAGGCTAACGTCTATAATTTTATTTTATTTTTCTTATTCAATATAAGAGTTACTTTTTATCGTATTGTATATACTAAATGCTATCCACTTTTCCCGCGTGTATATTTCTATTAAATTTACAACAAATGCAGATAAAATTTGCCCGAATATTGTGTTTTCGTAAAATGTCTACGCCGGATTTATTATAAAGCTAGAATTTAACTGATAACGTAAACTGCAACTACTTTACGATTAACGATATTACAGTTATAATATACTAATAATTATCCAATGCATCAATCTTTGTTTTAGCCTTTAAAAACCTGGTCATAACTTCACAGGATGCTAATTAATCTTTACTACAAAAGGAAATGGGATATATAGAGATTTCTTGGCATTTAAAAAAAAAAAGGAAATCGATCAAATTTAAATGAAATCGGTCATTATATGTCATGGATTATTTCAAATTCACATATATAGATATTAAAATTATATTTAAAATAAATATTGTAGTGTCTTTGTGCCTGTTTGTATGATTTTCTTATACTTTTAAGATATGTACATGTACACACCTCTCTGACATGATTTGTATTTTATGAACACAATATAATATTTTATGCATAGCCTACAATATTGTACTACTAATATGCCATAACTTTTACAAATTTCAATATTCTTTATAATAATTCTATAGAATTAGTCAGTATGACTTATTTTATCGATTGTATTTAAAATCTATGATATTTATAAAGAAATCCAAATCCCAGTATTTTTGTATGTGTCATGCGTAAAACCTTTTATAGTTAGTAAGTTAAATATTATACATTCTTTTTATTAAAATAAAAAATATATCTACATATTCTTATAAAAAGGCTGGATTTCCTAATTTATAATAACAATGGAAAGATATTCTCTTAATTACTCATTTTTTTCAATATTTAGTAAATTAACTTTCTTACGTTGTCAAATTTTAAGACATTATTAAACTAGATGAATTGTGATAAAACACTAATTTCAAAAAACATATTAATTATTCATTGTCATTTAATAATTATATAACATAACATATAATGAATAATATAATAATGTATAACAAATATTATATAATGTATGTACCTAGTATTCTTTCGATATTGTGCAAACGAAGAAATAAACGGTGTAACGCCAAATTGGCGATAATATTCTTGTTTTACTAGTTCCAATGACTTTCTTTTTCAATCTACTTTATTCCTTGAAGTACAATAAATGTATGATAAGAGGCCAAAAGACCATAAAAAGGACAAGGCACCCCTTCCAAAAATTGAACCAGTTACCTCGCTAACCTTATAAAGGTATTCACTAATATTATTAATGCCAAAGTCTGTGTATGTGTGTTTACTGCTTCTTCTTTTTAATTTGAAATTTAGAATGGGGACAGCTTATTTATTTTTTTGGTAATCTTAGAGCCTTATAAAGATAATGAAAATACCGTTTGAGCACAAAATTATTACTAAGTAAGTTTAACATATAACTAATGTGATAACTTATAGAATAAACAGCAGAATATATTAAAAAGAGAAAAAAAACACTAGATAATAAAATTTATCATGGTGATGACATTCACATCAACATATATAATATTCTACATTAACACATAGGCTACTTTTTATCAACATACCATGATAGTGGATCTGCGGGTGAAAACTAGTTTTTTTTTTTATGGGATTCAGCGACAAACGAGCAGACAGACCACCTGATGGAAAGCAGTACCTGTCGCCCATAACACCTACAGTTCATGCACTTAGGTTTCAGGTAACAAAAATACAGAACGGTGCGTTATCACTGTGAGGACTAAGATGATATGCCTCTTGCCTGTAATTGCGCTGGCTACCTTATCCTTCAAACCGGAACACAACAATGAAATCATTGTTGCTTGGGGAAAGAAATAGATAAGGGGGTGGTACCCATCCAGTCGGACTCCTCAGGTTTGACAGAGTCCTACCACCGGTAAGACTAGTAGTTGAATACTGTGTATACTGATTTTTTTTTATCTGAAGTAGTACTCAAAAGGAGACAGTCATTAACAGAAAAGCGACAGACCCGAAAATAGGTCAATCAAATAGCAACAACTGGTACTTCGATGTTTTAACTACCAAATAAAGCAATCGTAGCAGTGTTTTCGGTAGAAAACAAACTTCATTTGTTATGCTCACGTTACACGTAGAGATGTCTAAATTTTACATTATATGAATTCTTATGGTTATAATATACGGTTTATATGGTTTAAAACAAATGATGTTACATAAACATACTGTTTCGGTATGATAGGTACTTGATTCTAACAAAACTTTATAAAATTATATAATTTTCAATGTATCATGCTTAATTAAATTAAATTTAATAATTAAAGCTTAATATTTCACAAACGGATCCCTTAATTAAAAAATTGTTTCCACAAACCTGCAATATTTTTGAAAGACTTATCCAACGACACCCAACACCATGAGATAGAAGAGAAAAAAAATTCCTACTATAGTTAGCTAATTATAGTGTATATATATAGTTGCCTCATTATTAAGACGGTTGAGACACAGCAGCAACGGCAATCTCAGGATGATTGCTTCACGCACGGATTGCCCGATCCAACACAGAATGATGTGTATTACAATAGGCTAACATTGACTCGCTGTTATTTTTATTATATTGTGTTATTGTATTTTATTATTTCTAATATGTTACTCTTTTTATTTTTCTATTCATGACATATTCCAACCTTTGATGTAAAGTAAAATAATTATTAATAATTTAAATTGACTGACTGACAAGCCTTATATTGACATACATGATTTATTTAATTCAATGTTAAATGTTTGTATTTTTCATTGCTTATTTTCTGTTATAATTTTTTTTTTGTATTTTATTTCTATTTTCTGTGTTACTGTAAAATACTGATGATTTTTTATGGACTTCTTGTTCGAAATAAACGTTTATTTATTTATTTATACGTGTAGAGGAGATGATCTAAAAATTTTTATTTTTCAATATTTTATTTTACCACTTTGTCAGCATGACTAATATGTATTTGTATATCCATGCCAATTTACAACTTTCTAGTATTAAGAGCCTCTGAGTCAAGCTGCGGACGGAGGGACGGACATGGCGAAACTATAAGGTTTCCTTGTTGACTAAGGAACCCTAAAAATGCAAAAATTTACGTTAGCCATGGCATTAGTGCATACAAACAATTGCCTGTAAAGAATTCCAATCTAAAAAATAGATAAATGTGCCCCTCTCCAGTTGATGTTAAGATATTTATTTATGTATTAATACATCAAAGTATGTTGTTTACAGAACATTTTGAAAAAAATATATCCTAAGAAGTATCTTAAAAAAGTTTCAACATTATTATAAACATTTTGGAGCAAAAAAAACTATAAAAGACATATAATATTTCCTGGCACCTATCTCCTAAAAGTCGATCTTAATCAACCACGTGTTACTACACACCATGATGGTTGGCAAATCCAATTATATCCTAAACTAGCGTCTCACTCTCGTTTCGCTTCGGATTCGTCCCTAGACAAAAGCAAACATTGTCCCTAGACAAATCTATCCCACGGAAACCGTACATTTTCGGGGATGATATGATATGTAGAATTTTTCAATTCCAACCACAAGTTCCTGAGATTAGCGCGTTCAACCAAAGAAACAAACAAACTCTTCAGCTTTATAATATTAGTGTAGATAAACTGACTAAGCAAGTAATCGCCTGTATTGATACATATCTATTGTTTACTGGTAACTTTAATACTCGGTCCGCCACGAGAGGTTAAACTATGCCTACCCATTTCCATCAATTTCCTACCATAATCTATAGAACTTTAACATAATCCTATTAAATTTGAATCCACATAAGACTGCAGATGGCTGATGACAAAGTTTACTATATATTCAAACTAACGATACACTCTTGATTTGCTTCAATTAAAAAATATATAAATATTTGAAATTTGAATGGACCTTTTTAGTAAAAGCGTCTACTCTCCAGTGTAAGTATCATTAAAATAGAAATGACACCAAATATGGAAATTGGAACTTATTAAAATATTTTTTCCTTATTGGGCTATTATTATAAGCATCGATCAAAAAAAGTACAAGATACACAATCCCGTACAAATGTTCTCTTAAAACTGTCACCAATTGAGTTTAGATAATTATTCTAGTTTAAATAAATATACAACAATGTAAATTGAACCTTAAATGCAATGCTTAAAATTGTTTTACAAAAAAAAATAAAAGCGCGCTCAAATGTTCAAATGAGCGCTTATTCAGTGAGGATATTTTTTGTCGCTGATTGTGTATCTAGTACTTTTTCGATCAATGATGTTTGTTACTCTGTAATCTGTAATGGTACTTGTTAAATTAAATACACAGATTAATAGATGGTTGATTGATTGATTTTGAGCAACACATAGTTGGCACATAACTGTTAAACACACAGGCATACGAGCCAACCAAAGATAAGTCACTAATTTGGTTATATAATGTTGTACTTTATTCAGGCACAGACATAATAACTATATTTGTTTATTATAATAATTGTACTAATATTGACTTTACTACTACAATACCTAAGTAAAAATATTAAGAAACAAAGTATATTAAAATAATTGTTAAGATAAAAAAATATATTTGGATAATATTATAGAAAGCAAACGATAATATTATAGAAAAAAAACGCAAAAAGTTTGAAATATACCAGAATTTTCGACGGAATCTTGAATAGTTTAGAAAATGAAAGCATTTTTTTTTCTTAATGCAATAAATAAAATATGAAATTATCATTACTTCTTGCAAATTTTATAATTTAAACTTAAAGATTAAATTATAATAAAATTCAAATATCAAATCATCCATATCCAGAAATAGTGACATCCAATTTATATTCTACCGTGTAAAGCTTGTTTTCTTTAAAACATGTGAAAATTAAATACTATTTCTTTTGTCGTCGTCGTCGTCTCAGCCCAAATACGTCCACTGCTGGGCATAGGCCTCCCCCAGAGATTTCCACGACAACCGGTCTTGTGCCATCCGCATCCAGTGGGCTCCAGCGACTTTGACCAAGTCGTCGGTCCACCTTGTGGGAGGCCTGCCCACGCTTCGCCTTCCGGTACGTGGCCGCCACTCCAGAACTTTGCGTCCCCGACGACCGTCCGTTCTGCGAGCGATGTGCCCCGCCCACTGCCACTTGAGCTTGGATATTCTGTGGGCTATGTCGGTGACCTTGGTCCTTCTGCGTATCTCCTCATTTCTGATTCGATCTCGCAGGGAAACCCCGAGCATAGCCCTTTCCATTGCTCTCTGTGTGACCTTGAACTTTCTTATCAGGCCCATCGTGAGCGGCCACGTCTCTGTGCCGTATGTCATCACTGGCAACACACACTGGTCGAAGACTTTTGTCTTGAGACACTGCGGTATTTGAGACGAGAGGATATTGCGTAGCTTCCCGAACGCTGCCCATCCGCTGCCCTATTTCTTTAATTACAATTAATTCACTTTTTAATTATTTCAACTTTTTTCTATAGAATATTTTTGAATTTCATTATTTAAAGTAAATATATTAGTGTATTTTATTCAGACTGCCGCTATCACGCACTGGATCGGTGTTGACGCCAGCTTAATTAAATTTATTACTAAAAAATGAAGATAGGTGCCCAGAATAATTAATTGTGTAAAATAATGAATAGTCCCATTTGTCTTCATTAGGTTATTCTTAACAACAAAATATGGTTTTAACTTATAAAATTAATATGAAGACATAACAAAAAAAACCAGAGTGGTTTTACACAAGTTCGCCTATGACGTGACACCTGCTAATTTATATTAAAATAAGTTCTGCGCTGTGCCAACGACGAATGTGAGAGAAGTTTGAAATTTTAAATTTAATGAAATGAAACGTACATTTTCCTTGAATACATTAAAATGTAGCTTTCTTGTAACATTGTTGAAATTGTATTTACTCTGTAGTTATTAGTGATTTAATTCAGATTTTTTATTTCTCTTTCAAAACCTGAGATATTAATCTTATAGTTTGAAAAAGCTAAGTTTAATACATGTAAACTCAAAGCTTAGATGTTTGTTTTACCATACTAAAGCAAAGATAACTTTTTTGTCTTTTTATAACAATTGCAGGTCATTTATACAATCTGAAACGGCTGAATTTACTTAAACAACACTTTTACTGGCAAAGAAGGAAATAGGCTACTTTTTATTCCAGTATAAGAAAAGCGCTCCCCGGAGATAGGGAGATCTTTACATATTTCACTAAAGGAAGTTAAAAATTAGTTAAATTTAAAAAAAGCAGAATACTTGTAAAACTTACAATCAAATGTGAAAAATCTAATACAAATCATGTTTCACATTGATTAATAAATAAGAAATATATTACATTAACAATTCTAATTCTCGCAGCCTTCATCAGGTGAACTATCATTTGCTTCTTTACGATAGCACTAGCGTTTGTTTATTATTAAATTAAACCAACTATTATAAGAAATATAATACATATTTTATGACTATTTGAAACTCAACACAGATATTTTTATATAACTATCATCTATTTTTAATATAACCTTATGTCATATGCAGGTATTCTGTAGCAGAAATAAGTTACAACGAGTCAGTTTGATATAAATAAAAATAGAACAAAATTAAAAGAATAATAATCCTTTCTTTATATTTGCAAGCTTTTCATAAAGATTAACAAAATACGTACAAGCATACATATATATAGCTGTTTACTAAAGTATAATAATGTGTTTGATTTTGCGAACCCTTGAGACTGACGATCAATAAGGATCGATTTTCTGATGAGCGCTAATAATGTTATCAAATATTGCTTAATATTTATACACGTGAGCTTTTTTATATTATTACAATATTTTTATAATATGGTTATGGTGTAATGTGTTCGAACCAATATAATTTTCCATCAAAGAGCGAAGCCCTGCTATTTCTTACTCGTGTATGGCATCTTTAAATGACTTTTTCCTTCCATTTCCTGTTTTAACATTCTAGCTTATACAATTTTATTTAGTTAAAGATATGGCACAGCAAAAATAAAATTTTCTTGCAAATCATCATGAGATATTATTAAAGGGTGATAATATTTTAGATTTTTTTTTGCTTTTGCCGTGAACTATTATGAGTCCAGCTATAAAGAAAAATACGTAATATTCTGCATAATTACATGAAAATAATGTTATATCTAAATGTGCCGATACATGCAAGAGGTCGCAAATTAGATTCCGATACTGAATAAACATTTGTACTGTTAATATCAATATGCCTTCCAATCTTAATAAGACAAAACGTGACCTTGACATACTTTTTTTTCAACATCTATACTATTATTATAAGGAAGCAGAATTCGTTTGTTTCTCGAATCGAATCTCGAAATACTAATCCGACTTGGAAAATTCTTTATGCATTAAATAGCCGGTTTATAGCCCAGCTATATATCATATGATATATAGTCTATCTATTCCTTACTAGCCGTTAAAATGTACCTTGGGAACCCCTAGTGAGTCTCTAGTATATAATATTATGTTGTTTCGATAGTTGAAAATCTCCAACCCTGTTTTATTTACTTTGTTAACTTTGAAGAAGAAAAAAAAAACCCAAATTAAATACGCAAAACAGTAAATATTTGGAAACGGGCAAAATAAGCTTGCCTGCCTTGAGGTAATTCAATCAACTCTTGTTTATCTTCAACCTTATCGGTATGAGTGATTTATGTATATGTATAAGGTAAAACTTAAGTAATTAATTAGTTTTCAGGGGGATATAAATTTCTGCAATTGGAACCTAATTTTAATTTCTATTCTGATTGGAGATCTACAAAACGAGATTTTTCGTGTATTTTTAAGTATAACTGTAAAACTGTTGTGTAATAACTGTTAAATTAAAATGCTTGTGAGGCTTTATACGTAGGACTTTTATCGTTCTTTTATCGAAATTAATATCATGTATGTACGTAATAAAATTTAAGTTTTAGTAGGTTAAATATATTGTTTTACATGAGCTATAATTATGTATTACAACGTTTATTGTCTAGTTAACTTATGCAAAAGTAATAGTAAACTATTGCCTAAAACACCGTAACAACGACACCGGCTCCGCAAAAAAATAATGTAAAATTAGAAATTCGAGCCGTGCGCTTTTATTTTTGGTTCTTACGATTTACCAGGATGTGATTTACCGGCATTAGCGTTGGCAGCTCTCTAGTTCCAAGGATTCTGGACCAGAAAGATCTAAACTTTGGACCAGCGCCACTTTGTACGTCGTACGTACGTCAATACAATAACAAATATACATCATCTGATCAAGGTACGTCAAAATAATAAGAAATATACATCATGTGATCGGTGGCGCGAAAATCTATTGCAGAGGCCTACACGAGGAGTAACCAACCCCAAAAATACCACCTCTGAACCAAAACAAAAATCCCTCAACAAAATTTTTTTTAAATGTTGAAAATATTCGATATCACAAAAACTACATAGCATATATTCTAAAAAGTAATTTTCGTTTAAAGATTTTGGAATATCTTTTACCTCAATTATTTAGAATATTTTGACACCTTTTCTTGAAAGGTAAAGAAGGCACATTTATTTTTTTTAAACATAACAATGTTTACGGCGTTGGCTATCTATTTGAAAATAATCATAAAAATTACTTGTTTAGGGGTTTATCGCCTACAAACAAATAAATCTTTCCTTTTTTAATATTAGTTTAGATGTGATGATACGTTCTGCTTTTGCAAAGTTTATAATTTATTTATTATTTTTACAACTAATCTGATTTCCGAATACAAATACTTTACTTTTTATTTTTACTTATATAAAATAATTTAGTTAACTAAAAAGCTTTAGTGTTTAACCATCAGGATATAACAAACTTAATTTTTTACTTTCATACCATAGTTTAACGTGTATCTACATAATTAAATATTCATAAAACAGGTGATCATTGTTTTGTAATTGTGTTACCCGAGCCGTGACGCTCTGTTATAATAATAATTACAGTTTAATACATTCAAACTAGTTTGTCGCCATATTAGAACTGCACCCATAAGAATTGAAAAGAATAAGAAAAAATTTGATGCAATGGAATACCTATTTTCATAGTAAAAGGAAAAGTTTACACTCAACTTTTGCTATAGGTATTCGGTACCGAGCGTACTTTTGTATTAAGGGAATTGCGGTATCTAAAGAATCGTTCCCAGAACTGGGACTGACCAGAAATGGATGTTTAATTTAAGCTACACTTTCAACGAGCTACACTAGTTTACGCGTAGAGGTGTTCCTGCATGTTAAAAGAATCACAATTAATAGTTGTATTACTCATTTATATGTTTTTTGTCAAGATATCATGAAATTGCGTCCTCATAGAGACATTCTCGTAGTCACAAAAAGCCCTTTTTTAGGTATTATACAAAAGTTTAGTCAATTTAAAATATAGATAAAAATTTAAGTCAACATGCTATAAATTTTACATAGCACAGCTTAAACGTTGCAGCAAAAAATGATAGTACAACCTGACACAGTTGAAGTTAATTCAGAAAACCATGTAACATATTTGTACAAAAAATAAATACGACTTTAAATATAATGTTGCAATTTTCGTACATAGCACATATTTATGTTTATACAGTAATTTATCCCCGTCTGATACAAGTTACTGAAGCGAACGAGCTGCGTCAGGAATAATAAACAGAGCTGTATTGCCTTAAGCTATGATTCTTTTGAAGGACATTTTCGAAAAATTAAATATTAAAACTCCACACGATCGAAAATTACTATCGTTATGGATATTTATTTAAAGTATAAATATTTATTTAAAGTATAAATATTTATTTAAAGTATCATATACTCAATCTCATATATAAACCAAAAGCTCACAATTCGAATAAAATTGCGGTCAAAAACTAGTTATATAATATAAAAACTTTCCATAGAAATAGACGCTCGATGCTTCAACCCTTAAAAACGCGATAATACTACGTAGAAAGAATAGTGTAAGTATATATTGTAATAAATAACATTGTTTAAGTTCAGACATCTTGTTTATCCATTATTAAGTTAAGCGTTGCGTCCAATCGTAGTTTTCAATTTAACCGACTTTCTTATAGCTTTTATTTGTTTTACAGAACACTTTTTTAAAACGAAAACAATGAGCGCAATTTCCTACAGTAGTATTTGTATTTTATATTTCTTGCATTTCTTAATTTAACACAAGTATCTCTGTGAACTGTATAAGCAATTTATATTTGTGTTTTCTCTAGTACTATATAGTTAATCATCTTTTACTTGTATTCTATACATATAATAAAATTCTAAGTCGAATCTGTATATTAAATATTTTTTTTGGAAAATCTTATTGAAATAATTATTATCTAGTTTATATAGTAATAGTACTTATAGTTTTTAGAATTTTTGTCTGTCTGTCTGTGACTGCATCACGAGAAAACCACCGGAGGGATTTTGATGAAATTTGGTATGACGATAGCTGGTTATCCGGGTCAACATATAGGATCCTTTTTACCGTGGAAAAATATCTCATCTCTGAACAATCTATACTATGTAAACGTTCAAACGTAGCTAGGGACTAGTCGCTGGTATAATATAATATACTTGTATAATGTCGGGTATATAGAAGACAAAAATTAAAGCATTTACAAAGGATTGATGAGTCCAGTTTTAACGGTTAAGGCACTTGATGCAGTAATCAGAACATTAAGGTAATGGAGATGATACATTAATTTCAGTAATTGTTATTATTTTTAACTCCTTTTTATAATATTTATTGGTAATGTTAAAAAGTGGATCACACACTTTAGCATACTTTAGCTTAAATGCTACAAATTACAGCAAGTAAGCATACGTTGCGTTTATAAATTCATTGCGTAGCACTAACTATCGATAATTGAATTGAAAATGAATAAATCTTTATTGATAGTCCTGATTCTACAAATTCTTTCAATACATATAAGCTAGATCATTGATTAATATAGGCATATCTTATTTTTTTCACAACCACGTTAGAAAATTTGTTAATATCTAAATTGACGATACGTTTGACTCAGTTTGTAATAACCCTACTTGTTGTGCCAACGGTTGCGGGTTCAAGTCCCGCTGGGGGTATACATTTGTGTGATGAGCACGAATGTTTGTACTCCAGTCATGAGTCATTTATAATATGTATGTATTTAAAGTTAGATATGTGTAGTGTATCAACTATCTGGTATTTATAACACAAACCTTGTAGCTTATCATGGAACTAGATGGTGCTGTGTTCAATGTCGTGATATATTTATTTATTATTGATTAAATTTTAACGGTTATAGTTTAATAATTTTATATATCAAATACTACCTAAAGATGATTTTATTACATAATAGCTTGGTAACAAAATCTTTCTTTTGTTACTTAAAGTTGTTTTGCCCTTTTTATTTTATTCACTTAGTACTTTAGCAATTTCAACTTATATAAAAGATAATTTTATTATATATTCTGATATGATATTATTATACTAATTATATATTCCTTTAGAATTTCTTTCACATTCAATATTTTTCTTTGCCCTTGTTCTTCTATAATAAGATTACGAGATAACCTTTCACTATAAAAGGCTTGATCTTTAAAGTTTTTATGACGCCGCGCAAAATTTGCGACCAAGAGTCAAAGCATTTGCTCGAAATGGAATATTTTTAGACGTTAATTTTAGAATTAAAATGATCAGTGTAGTTTTTTTTTAAATATGGACCTTCAGCTAAAACAACAGGACTCTTACAATATCCCCTACAAATCCCCTAAATTCTCTTTTATCTGACTTTCTTGTTTTAAGTACTTTATAGTTATTTTTCTTGTTCACTTCACTATAAAAATGACATGCACATACTCAAATGAAATGCTTAAAACACTACAAAATAGACAAGTGTAAAGTATACAAATTCTTGCATCATATAGGAGTGTCGTGTACCCATTTTGGACTCGGCAACATTGTGTACGTCAACGTGAAGGGGATGTGAGACTCCTACTCACTAAAATCGACAGTGGAACCCGTCGCCTCAATGCAATAGGGCATTGCAGAAACGCTTGAGCACATCACAACAATACCCCGAACCACGGTAAGCATCTGGGAAAACTTGAACGTCAAGATAACTAGTAGCCTCTTGACCCAGCGAGACAAGTACGGACGAAAAGCCTCCACCATCAGGTCAACTACCGAAGTCCCTATATCTTCTCACCTGCGCAGGATTTCCCAGGTCTTCCTACGAGCACCAATTCAGATCCAAATTAACCCTTGGTAAAGGCAAAGTAATGTATAATATCAATGAAAGACTAACTACAGTAGATTTTCTTTTTTTATGTAGCATGTTTTCTACAATATTATTGTTTCGATCCTTATCAATGTCATACTGGTATGTCATAGAGATATTGACGAAAAGATATAATTTTGTAGGTCAAATAATAAAAAATAATATTTACCGACTAGGTATGATTTTGTCTGTAGTATATAACACTTGCCTGTAAATTAGTATAAGTATCGTTTTTTAATAAACTTAATACATTGTCAGTATAAGAAAGTAAAGTCATGAAGAAAATTATATTTTTCTTTAATGTAGTACGCTGTACAAGTATATATCTACATATAATTTTGTCAAAATATACACTACAACAATCCTGTTCTTATAAAAAGAACTTCCCGTTAAAGCTATATTAGATGTTCTTCTTCTTTGTGAAAAGTATTTGTGTATGGATTGAATTTAGATGAAATTAAGTGTCCAGATAGAAAAATATGCTACTGTTTAGCACCTTGGGGCGATCCGAGCCAAGCAAAGGTAATAAAATATTTTTTCCCATTAGAAGAGTGAAATAAGAACAATATACATGAAATAAGCACAACGATTTCAAAACTTGCTGCAACTCATGAAAAATTAACGTAAGAGACACAAACATTGAGCGTGCTCTGCATATTACATTAAAGCCAATTATGAAACTAAAATTGCTTATAGAAATTTTAACACAAAACCTTTTCAGTGAATCATTCCATTAAATAAAGTAGAATATGTAGTAATTTGATCAGTTTAACATGACGTTATCTTTCATGTTCACGGACATTTTTGATCATGATAAATTGCCGACACTTTACACATGCATATTTTCATGTTACTTGCTTGAAGGATTCAGAAAATGCGAAGTCGCAATTACAGTTAGGATGGCCATTATTTCCATCGAATAAAGTATAAATTATTAAAACATAATCTTTTATGCGAAAAATTCTATTTATTGATATGAAATAGCTATTGAGAAGATCTTATCAGTCTTGGTACTCTTACTCAATCGTTTTAAAGCTTACTAAAACTTATCATACATATTATGCTGATACTATGAAGAATCAAAATGTAAAGACCACCGTCGAGATCGTTTTTTTAAACACAATTCAATTATGGCGACTCGTTAGCGCTGTCTAAGGTAATTTTAATTTAAAAGTGCCAGTTGATTGCTTTCGTCCTGAGATATGTTCTATTTTTCATACATTTTAAAGTTATTTGTTCTGATTCTCATGGGTTTTAATTTATTTATGATACCTAAGTGCAATCGGCGAAAATAACACCTAAGACATAACCAGACAATATAAGTAATCGTCAAAGACAAAAATTGTTCAGTGATTTGAAGTAATGTAGAGTCTATTAAATATACACATAATATTATGAACATTCCTTTCATACTCCAAATACTTATACATGAATAATATAGATATTTGTATTATGGTTTTTGTAAGTTCTAATAAAGTTTTACGGTTATTCTGTTTTCGTAAATATAACCGAGAATATGAGATAAGGAAGATAATTAAGATTTGGTTACACAACTAATGAAATTATAGGTATCATCACTTTTTATAAAGAACGTTGTTATTTTTTAATTTCACTTAACAAGAAAATTGTGAGTCGTCGTTATGCAAACATCTTTTTTGTGTCAAATAATGGAGGAAGTTCAAATTATGTTACTTTATTATCCCAAATATCTTTCATAATATTTTTACCGAATTTAAAAGTGCATTGATACTTAACTAGGTTTAAGGTTCTAATTTTGTATGAGCATGTTACCATATAATTTTTATTAAAAAAAATTACTTAAGGAAAGAAGATTAATTTTTAAGGGACTTTTTAATCTTTTATTTTATAAAATATACGCTGCCTCCTGAATTTTAGAATTACCTAATCATTAGGCATTTTCTTCCCCGAATATTTTGACATATTTATCATACAAATAAGTAAATAAATATATTTAAACTACATGTCTCTAATTTATTTAAAAATATTAATTTACTACCAATTATACTACAGTCAATACAGCTAATGTTAGTATAACCACTAACTAAAAAATTACGAAAAATGAATCACAGTTTTTTTCGATCGAGATCAGAAACATAATAAGACGTTAAAAGTTTGTCCGTCAAATTTTCCGACCGTGTAATGCCTCTTTGAGTATTTCTGTGAACTGATGAGAAAACGCACTTATATTTTTTTTTATTTGTCAATGGAAATGCTATCCTTCGGGAAATATTAAACATTATATAATTTAAACCTAGGGCAGTGGTAGCCCAGTGGTAACGCGCTCGCTTGGGAAACCGAGTGAAGCGGGTTCAAATCCCGGGTCTCGCACATCTGATATTTTCATGTGCGAATCATTTTCTAACTTGATTACCACTTGCTTTACGGTGAAGGAAAACATCGTGAGGAAACCTGCATGTCTGAGAGAACCTAGCAAGTTTTCGAAAGACATGTGAAGTCTGCCAATCCGCACTTGGCCAGCGTGGTGGACTATGGCCTGATTCCCCTCGTCTTGAAGGGAGGCCCGTGCCCAGCAGTGGGACGTTAAAAAGGGCTGAATACAATTTAAACCTACAATAAATATATAAACCTAACAGTACATTAAAGATACTTAAGGACTTACTTTCGAAGATTTGAAATGAGTTGAACTTTTAAAAGGGCACCAGAAGACTAAGATGACATTTTTATTTTAAAAATGTACGCCTTCAGAACGTTTCTTAAATGTATGAATAAACTGTGACCTCTTGTGGAGACTATCAAATATATGTATTACATATACATATATATCGAGCGTTTAAACTCGCAACGATCCGCCTACATCGCTAACCGCTTTTCATTTTTCAGTACATAATAAATTTGCTGAAATTTCTTTTAGTTTTAAATAGCTAAAGTCTGAGAGCGCACGAACTACGCACTATTACAAGACAGATACAGATAGATACTCATAATTTCTTTAAAATGAACTATTATATTTTATCTCTACCCTTTGGCTGCGAGTCTACTGCATACGTTATAATCTTATAACGAAATAAAATAAATTTCAACTATAAAAACTATATAAAATAAATACAGTACTACTATAAAAATGAAAAATATAGTGTACTTACGTAGACATGAATATTTTATCACAAGTTCGATTTTCAATATGGTAAATAATAAATAATATTTAAATCAATCGTAAAATATGTTTGTCCAATATGACTAAAACTTCCTCTATAATCTATGCTTATAAAAAAAAATTCTGTCTATAATTTTAAAATAGCTAACAAATATTTAGGTCATATGGATATTTTTAATAAGAACTAAGCCTAGCTAAGCTATTCTTATGTGAAGCTCAGTTAAGCTGAAAGAGACCTTGTTTTAAAATTTAAACTCAAACTTTGCAATTTCAAACTCGACGATTCAAAAAATTTAAACTGGTGAAATTATATTCATACATTACAGTATTATACTAGCGGCTCAACGTCGCTTCAGTCGGGTTCGCCTCTAGACAAACAAAAACAAATCTATCCCACTCGAACGAAGTAGTCTATTTATTATTCTGATGTATGAACTATATTATTGTAAAGTTTTATTAAAATCCAACAGTAGTTTTTGTGTACTAAGTTACTATAGTTTTTTAACTATTCCATGAGAACTCCTTAATTTTCCGGGATGAATCTAAAATGTCCGGGGATATAAGGTACCACCATGCAAAATTTCATTTAAATCGTTCCAATAGTTTCGGAGATTAGCCCGTACAAATAGACAAACACACAGAGAAACAAAAAAATTGAAAAAAATCTGAATTTGTTCTATTTCTCTTCTTCCATTCCCCTGACTCGATTTTTAGTATTTTTTTTCTACGTACAGACATTTGACCTCTACAGTTTTTTTATATGTATAGATGATCTGTGTCCATGCTTACTGATATTATGAATGTGAAAGTAACTGTCTGTTACCTTTGTTCGATAATTAGGCAAGGACATAAATTACATCCTAGGGACTGCAATAGACTACTTACAGCTAGGCTGATCGCAAAAACTAGTTATATATTATAAAATGTATTTATAAAGTTAGTATGTAGTTATAAAGTTAGTAGACGAGTAAGAACGATCTACCAAAGTATATTTAAATTTTTGTAATTTCATCTCCAAATCGTGGCGCAAAGTTCGTGGAAACGGCACGTCTGTGGAGTACTTTTGATTAATTTTGCTTAAATTGCGAAGATTCAATGAATCTTAACTGTTTTAATTAGTCTTCCTATTGTTTCAATTCATTTTAAAATACTTTTTACCTCTCATGAAATAGCTATAAAGTCAGAGTTTGCCAACAGTTAGGATACTTCTTTCGTTTCTTCTATTTTCATATATATTTTATTTTATTATTTTCTTCATACATAATACTTATACATACAGTCACATGCTTATTCTTAGATTTATAAGAATATTTGACATTATAAATTAAACTTTTTGAATTTTTCAAAAATTTTAATTTCTTTTTGTGGTTCATTCATGATTGCTGTAAAGCATTCAAAAGGTTGGCTACCAAAAATTTAAATAATTAAGTCCGCGAAAAAAGCCGAAAAGATAGTTTTATTTAAATTAAAATACATTCTTTATGGGTCGTCAGACTTTAAGCCTGACTTTCTTGAAGGATGACAAATATTTGATCTTCAAAAGTCTTCGATGTATAGAATTTACATACACAATTCCAAACCATCTGTTTATTCTGCAAAATTAATATTATATGTTTCAAATTTAACCTGGTTTTTTGAAGAAGTAAAATAAATAAGAATTAAACTCAAAATAAAATGTCGTCGGCTTAAGGCTCTTAGCATTTCCCCATGTTTGTAAATGTAATCAAAAACTTAGTAAATATTTAATCATTTTGTGTACATCTTCACTTAATTTCCCTAGCGGGCTAAATAGGGTTGCAGTCGTATCTACTTTTCCTATTCCGCTAGTCAGTACTCAGATGTTGCATATTATGTGACGGTACATTTTTCTTTGAAATAATCAGACTAGAAATGACATCATATTGTATACATACAAATGTCATTAATGTATTGTCCTAGATCCCTGTCCTTGTCCGAGAATCGAAACTGTGTTTTCCTTGATAGGCTTGATACAAAATCTTGACAATGTTAAGTTTATAAGCCAAAATTGACCTTTACTGTACACACTTATTCCTAAGTCTATAAAAAATACTTTTATACCGAACAACGAATGCGAAACGAGGCTCAATAGACATTATATTAGGATTTATCACCTTACAGGGACATAGATTGTGGCCGAACTTGTGCTATTTGTTACCCTTCGATAAGAGCTAATCGTTCCTTATATTTTTATCATTATCACTGATTCTATTTATATAAGAATATTCCTTCATTTTAAAAGAATGCTTTCTGAATGGTATTAAGATCGTATTACAGAATAAAACAATGTTATTTAATTGGAATGGCATTCAATACTATACATATCAATTGTTTTTATAAATAAATCTTATTAGTAAAATTACAAAAGCATTAAATAAAGTTATCACACACATTTATTCTTTATAATATATGAACATTTCTGCGAAAATATGCGTAGGAATATTATACAGGTATGTAGAAATACATAGTAGTAGATTATCTTTGGATAGCCTCGTCATGAACTTTGTCGGCGTATAAAAAGGAAAACCTTGTTTCTTTTGTTTTCCTTTGCACGTTTTCTTGATAAAGTACGGTGCCTTTTCTAGGGATATACATTATAATAATCTTCTATAGTCTAAAATTTTTCATAATAATTAGATGATATTTCAAGAAAAGACAGACAAGAAAGACATGTTAATAAAGGGACTGGTACTAAAGACAGGTAACTAAAGTTAATAATCGTCTCAATCATAAAATAGCCCGTAAACCTACAGTTTCATTTCAGCGAGCTTTTTGAATATTGTTATTTACTTTGACTCTATTACACAGAAGCTACTTTTGTTTTGTAACATATTTTTTTTTTTAATTTAGGCATGAAATAATAACATCATAATAACAGTACATTTACCTTTGAGATATTCGTGTTAAAATAAAACAGTGATATGTTTTTTTTCATATTATACTGAAATTTTAGAAAGGAAGTAAAATAATTTCTAATATTTGTATTTTTTTCTATTAGTTCTTCTCTTGAAAACGTCTAGGTGGATTTCAATAAAATTTTCTTATTTTACTTAATAGTGGTAGTAGCAATAGCCTATCGACAGCTTATGTTGAAAGAAAGCCTCTACCGAAGAGTTCCAACCATACCTGGTAACCCGCACCCATCCGCTGCTTGTAACCTTCCTTAAGTCGGCTGTCTATCGTGTAGAATGGCATCCTATACTACGTTTGCCTAAACGTCGTTTACTCCATCGAACATCCGTGTGTCTGAATATATTACCGCCCCACTTCCACTTTAGCGTGCTAATTCTGCATTTATTCCAACTTTAGTTATCTACTCAATTGGTTCGTTTTGAATCTTACCTGCCTAATAAACAACGCTCTTTCTATTGTTCGGTGACAGAGCTTGAATTTTGTAGACCAGCCTAACTATGAGTGTTGTTGCTTCAACTTCGTATGTCATAACAGGTAAGAGGTTAATGATCCTGATTTTAAGTGATTGTGAAATCAAGCATTGCAGAATTATTTTACAATATGGTATAAATTCCTACTTTTAATTTCCATAGGTTTATTTAATTGTATCTAAAGTTACAACTGAATAGCAATAGCATTCCCCTACAGTGAGACCCTGAATGAGGTAGTAAATTGAGAGTATACTTACATAAGTGTAAATGCAGTATCAAATATAAACAAATAGGTACTTATTAAATTATATATATGGATACTTTTCTCTCAACGTTCTAATTCAAAATAAATTAATATTTAAAATATTCATTTGAAATACATAAAATTAATATAATTTAACTATTGAAATTTATATATGTACTAATATGAAAATCAAACATAAAATTAAGTAGTTTATATTGTACATGAAAAAGAGATAAACACATTTTATACATGCACAATAATTTTTCATTGCTACACGGGCACGAAATCCCCTATATAAATTGTAACCCATATATCATTTTTGTGTTGATATGAATAAATTGAATATTCTGTATAAAAAGAGAACATTTGACGCGATTTGTTCACATTACATTTAAGTATACAATAGAAATATTTACGGTATATAAGTAAATAATCGATTTTTTCATACAAAATAATATCAAAATATTATTAACAGTAATATTTTAATAACATTTTGTATTTACGAGCAATATGCCTATAACGAAGAGTATTGAGGGCTTTGTTACCAAAAACTCTGTAAAAAATAAATACATCCCACAGAAACCGTACATTTTTCCGAGATAAAAGTAACCTATCTGGTATTTCAGACTATATCATGCTTAGACGATACGTTTGACTCAGTTTTATAGTGAGTGACCCTACTTGCTGTGCCAGCGGTCGCGGGTTCGTGTCCCGCTGGAGGCATTCATCTGTGTAATGAGCACGAAATATTGTACTGCAATTGTGTTTATTATTTATAATATGTATTTATTTAAAGTTATATATGTATGGTGTATCAACTATCTGGTATCCATAAAACAGGCCTCATAGCTTACCGTGGAACTAGATGGTGTTAATATCCCAACATATCTATATTTATTTAATCTATCAGCTATCTCTGTGCCAAATTTCATCTAGATCTGTTCAGTCCTTCTGGTGTGATTGAGTAACAAACATCCATCTACACTTTCGTATTTATAATATTAATATTAATGGAATGTCACAGATTCGACACCATATGTGGCCTTATATTTGTGCCATGAATATTAGAATATGTTATATGAATAAAATCATGCGTGGTTGATCGTCATTAGTCACATTCATATACGTGACATTTTCAGATTCATTAGATTATATTATTCTCTAGAATTTATCAAACATTTGAATAGGATATTATATATAATTTCTTAGCCTAGTTCTTATTTATTATTCAAAATGATGTATGACGTCTTACCTTATTATGATATAATATAATAAAAGAGTTGTAAATAAGTACTCGTATGTAGAGGCATATATATTTCCTCTTCTAATTTATTAGGTTTGTGTGACATGAAACATTTTCAAATATATATATTTCATTTGCAATACCAAGAAACAAAGATCCTCATAAAGGGTTTCTTTCCAGAATCCATTTTCTTAACCAACATATTGTTTCACGTTTTCGCTTTATTAGATTTCATCTTAGAAAAAACGGAGATAGTTAATAAAAATTAATTGCAATAAAATGCTTTCTAGTTTAGTTTATGTGTACTGTTAATATTCAAAGACAGACGAAATTACCAATGTATATATTAAATAATAAAACCTATTTACACGTGTGTAATACCCACACAACACTGTCTAGGGATACTTCATGTTTATTAGCATAACATTAAAAGTACTGGCCATTTGTAAAAAGATTTAAACGTCAATTTATTCCTGGCACATTTATTTTGGGTATTCTAAATTCAAATAAAAAAAAAGAATGGCAAAACGCGACAAAATTTTAATCAACTTTATAATTATACATTTTCTTCCTAGTGTGTGTTAAAGATTTAACTGTTTTTAAACAAAATTTTAATTTATTTGCACGTTTAATAAATAAATTAATACTGGTGGTTTTTTCTATACGAGTATCTTGAAACACCGATATTTAAGCAGATAAGAGGTGTTGAAAGCAATAGGCATGCCGGAAGCGGGTGCGAGACAATACAATGTTGCTGATCTATTGGCACCAGTCAAAGCATCATATCAAGATTGTGGTCTCGTTATCGGGACAATGGCGAGGTGACTGAGCGGCACACTGGGAATAGTCGGATAACCACCGCAAAACAAAACCGATTTTTAAAAATTACAGTGAGGAGACATACTAACGTTACGGCTAAGCAATTAGTTTTATAGTTACAGCCGGAATATTAGGTCCTGGTAAGCTATCAAACTGTCAGGTGGAGACTTCATGAAGTCAACCTTCATGCTCGTAGACCACTTTTGATTCCAGCACTTCGACAAGGCAATCGCGGATGAATATTAGAATGGGCTAACGAACATTTAGCTTGAAACGATCGCCAATGCTCTAGGGTGTTATTCTCAGATGAATCCCGGTTCGGCTTTCATCCAGATTCACGAAGAATACGTGTTTAGCGAATACTTGAACGTAAGATTCGCATGCGAAATCCCCAGGAAGTCATTCCATACTAAGGTGGAACAATCATGATATCGGCGCGAATACGCTTGGGCGGGAGAACTGACCTCATTTGCGTACACGGCAACTTAACTGCTGCAAAATACTAGGATGAGGTGCTTGGCACCTGTAATTCGACTACACCGGCTCCAAATGGGTAAAGATTTTATGCTTATGCATGATAATGCCCGCCCACATACGTCTCGAGTGGTAACTCAGTGGCTACATCAACATAACGTGGTGACTCTGAACTAGCCTGTGCAGTCCCCGGATTTAAATCCGATAGAGCATGCGTGGGATATGCTTCAACGAAAGGCTTTACGTAATTTTCCCGAAAATCTGGTAACTGACAGTGAATTTTTCTTGCATCTTCGTCAAACCTGGGACCTTATCCCACAAGGAGATATTGATAATCTAATTTTGAGCATGAATAATTAATCGTTGCAGATGTGTTATAATGTCCGAGGTGCAGTTACAGATCATTATTATTTTTTTATACAAAATTTAATGTTTCATTCAATTTTGTTTCATTCTTTAATCGCCAAACACAGTAAGTCTTATTTTAGTACTGTGATAATTTTTGTTTATTTTTACTAAAATAATCCTTTAAAAAACAAACCTCAGGTTTTTATTTAATTTCCTGTTAAGGTATAAAATACTGCCCATTTTCATATAAGATGCTTTAAAAAATTTTTTTAGTTTCTTTAAAATTCATGAATAACTTTCTTGAATAACTTAAACATCCCTACATTGTGTTGATGTGCATATGTTCAAAATATACTTGCTAGTGACATCACGTCACATGCAGATAAATAGGAAAATTGGATTCAGCGTAGCACAAAGGTGAAAATGTTATTGTTTTGGTTAGTATTCCAGTGTTGCTTACGATGTCTATTCATAATTGTATTGTTATCTATATTCTATCTATATAGATAGATAGAATACCTATATATATATACATAAAAATCAATTGCTGTTCGTTAGTCTCGCTAAAACTCAAAAACGGCTGGACCGATTTGAATAATTCTTTTTTTGTTTCGGTGGGGGGTGTGCCAGGGATGGTTCAAATATAAAAAAAACTCGGGAAACCTCAAATAAAGCAGCTGGAAAATCGAAATTTTCAGAACTATGTATATATGACATGTAGTCTATCTATTCCATATTAACCGTTAAAACGTATCTACGAACCCGAGCGAAGCGAGGGTGAGTCGCTAGTTTTATAATACAATACAACACTGGACTAGCCGGATTTAGCCGGAAAAGAAACATACAGATAGGCAGACAGAATTAGAATTTAAAAATTGTTTTTTTCTTACAGGTAATTCATTCATATGCATTTAGTTAAAGGCTCTGTTATTTTGATATTACAAACTATTTTATAATTGCATACTGTATAATAATATTGTGTGTTCGCGGCTCAGCCCACGTCATTTAATTTTGTAGAATTACTCCGCTCTTGTAGATAAATAAAACCCAAAAAAATATTTTTTGTAATCGGACCTGTAAATCCAGAATTACGCATACAGATAAACATTTTAGCTTTATATATTAGTATATATTTGATATTGATACAAAAGCTTTTTTTAAATTTGTAGCTTTCAATGCAATACCTAGTATTTTAAATTAT
The DNA here is from genome assembly GCA_033884665.1 of Argynnis bischoffii washingtonia. NCBI lineage: Eukaryota > Metazoa > Arthropoda > Insecta > Lepidoptera > Nymphalidae > Argynnis > Argynnis bischoffii. Next base: position 6,501,624 of record CM066624.1, on the reverse strand, counting down.
CGATTTACTAAAATGTCGACCTAAAATCTGTTTGAAAATGGATGTGTCAATCTTTATTAAGTGCTTAAAGCAGTTTGCGGCCCGATGAATATACCACCAAAATAGTTTTCTCTTTAAACATATTTAATTTTTTATTTATTGTCCTTAATTATTAAGTTTCCAAGTAAAAAACGTTCTGTAATATTGAAATGAAACTATTACTATAATATCTAACCTTATAGTTTTCTATTACAATATCACCGAAATGTGTGTTTTATAATCTATTGTTTTATCCTTTTGAACGATAAATCTTCATAGATACTAAAGCTTGCTTCGCCCACTCACACCGGCTCGACCCTACGGCATTTCATTGGGACAGGTGATGCTCAGAATTTATTATAAACGTTAACCTTTACAAATTATATTAATATAAAAGTATATAATCGGAGCACAAAACTTGTAATTGTTTTCTAATTTGTTTCTCACGACATTTGAACAACATTTCATTAATTAAAATGCTTTCAAAATATTAGACTGACTTTAAATTAATTAATGAAATAAGTACCTACGAGTAATCATATGTTACTTTTATAAATGCGAAAGCTTGTATTTATGTGTATAACTGAAACGACGGATTTCGATTAAACATGAGTACAAAGATGGTGCTGAAGTAGCACCTATATTACTGTGTGTAATAAAATTTGCCAAAAGCAATGCTGCTTCTATATAATGTTTTTAATTGTGTTTATAATTTTATGGTCTTTTTTACGCGGGAACATAATTCTTTTGCTACAACAAAAGTATTCTAATTTGCTACTTATAGCGTCAGCTATATGCCAGTGAATGTCTCGTCAAAATCGGCCTAGCCGGATTTAGCCGGAGACAGACAGGCAGATGGACAGACGGGCAGACAAAAATTTCAATATAATAGTTTTTTTTCTTATAAGTACATACTTTCATATGCGTTTAGTTAAGCTATTATTTTAAGATTACAAATACATACTTCAACTTTATTTATTTGTTTAGATAAATATTAAAGACACATTCGGTACGAACGAAGCAAGAATAAGTCGCTAGTATAAAATGCTTAAGCTAAATACATTGTTTAAATAGTTTATTTCAATTTTACTCATGTTTGAACTACTAATAAGTTATAATTTAGTTCAGTACATTCTATCATAAACCAAAGCTAATGGCCATAAAGGCTACAAATTTGTATTAACGGTTCAAATTTAATAGCCTCTACATTGTTTCAAATTTCTACATTAAAAGTAATCATATTGGTATATACTTGTATTGGTAATTACATCACGTATTTTTAATAAATCTAGGGCCATGGCAATGCCCCCGCCGTGTCGAACAAAAAAAGGCACAGCTGTACCATCCTTTTCTAGAACCCAGTCAGGAAATTTTCGACCCCTCTATAACTTCGTGGTGCATAAAGCTAGATGACAGAATTTTCCTATAACTAGGTATATTCCCAAAGTACATTCTATATGAACTTGCAATTTAAGTACTATTGCAGGTCAAAGTTATTTAATTTCATCACTGTCTCACTCACCGATCATAAAAATTCTAAGGTACTTCTAGCAGACACACGAGCTTTAAATTCTTATCACAATTAGCGATTAATATATAAAGCAAGGAAAAACTAAAACATTACGCAATTTCAGTCCCGTTATCTAGATATACAATAAACTGCATAAGTAATTTTGTAATTCTTTATCTATCTATACTATAATAAAACTGTAGAGGTCGAATGTCTGTACATAGAAAAAAAATGCTTAAAACCGAGTCAGGGGGGTGTAAGAAGAGCAATAGAACAAATCCTGATTTTTTTCAATTTTTTTGTTTCTCTGTCTGTTTGTCTGTTTGTCTGTTTGTCTGTTTGTACGGGCTAATCTCCGAAGCTGCTGGACCGATTTAAATGAAATTTTGCATGGTGGTACCTTATATCCCCGGTTAACATTTAGGATACTTTTCATCCCGGAAAATAAAAGAGTTCCCGTGGGGTAGTTAAAAAACTGTAGTAACTTATACAGCTTAGTACACAAAAACTAACGATTGGATTTTAATGAAACTTTACAATAATATAGTTCATACATCAGAATAACAAATAGGCTACTTTTCATCCCGGAAAAATATACAGTTCCCGTGGGATAGATTTGTTTTTGTTTGTCTAAAGGTGAACACGAGCGAAGCGAGCGTGAGCCGCTATAACATTATAAAACGGAAAGACTTTTTTGTTTGTTTATTTGTTTGTACCGAATAAGCTCCGAAACTACTGGACCGATTTAGATGAAAGGGTTTAGCGGGATAAGTATAGCGAACTGGCCCCTTAATGGCAACCTATATCGAAACTTATGTGTCAATAAGGGCTTTATGTAGAAAAGCGATTCATACGAGTTTAATTGTCGTATTCCGCTTTGACCTTGAAATATAAAGAAAATGAGCGTAACTATGACTTTCGTTCAAAAAGGTATATCTCGAAAACCTTCAAAGCTAGAAACTTAAAACTAAATCGAGGTTTTAGGTAACCTTTGAAAGCATATTATATTTTTTTAGATTTTTTTTAAATAATAACAACTCCTTTTAAAATAAATAATCTATCTATACTATAATAAAATAGTAGAGGTTGAATGTCTGTACATAGAAAAAAAATGCTAAAAACCGAGTCAAGGGTTGTAAAAAGGGCAATAGTACAAATCCAGATTTTTTTTCAATTTTTTTGTTACTCTGTCTGTTTGTCTGTTTGTACGGGCTAATCTCCGAAATTATTGAACCAATTTAAATGAATTTTCATATGGTGGTACCTTATATCTCCGGTCAACATTTTTGATACTTTTCATCCCGAAAAACTAAAGGGTTCCCGTGAGATAGTTACAAAAAGTAACTTATACAGCTTAGTACACAAAAATTACTGATTGGATTTTAATAAAACTCTACAATAATATAGTTTTTATAAATCATACATCAGTATAACAAATAAGCGTCTTTTTATTCCGGAAAAATGAACGGTTCCCGTGGGATAGATTTGTTTTCGTTTAGAGGCAGCCCGAGCGAAGCGAGGGTGAGCCAGTGAGATTATATATACTGCTGGGTATGTGCGTAGTGCGGGTATTGTGCGCAGGGCAGGTAATGTGCGTAGGGCAGGTAATGTGTGTATTGCGGGTAACGTGCGTAGAGCGGGTAAAGTGCATAGGGCTGGAAAAGTGCGTAAGGCCATAAAAGTGCATAGAGTGGGTAAAAAGCATAGGGCGGGTAATGAGCTTAGGGCGGGTAATGCGTGTAGGGCGGTTTAGTGCTTAGTGCGGCCTACGTGGGTAGGACGGTTGAAGTGCGTAAGGAAGGAGGGGAAGGGGGGGGGGGGGTCAAGTGCGTGGGGCAGTCAAAGTGTGTAGCGAGGTTAAATGACGTAGGGTTCAAGTGCGTGGGGGAGTCAGTGTGTAGCGAGGTCAAAGGGCGTAGGGCGGTCATAGTGCATAGGGGGGTTAAAGTGCGTAGGGCGGATAACGTGCGTAGTTTAGGTAAAGTGCGTAGGGCATTAAAAGTACATAGTGCGAGGACTATGCGTTAGGCGGGTAAGGTGCGTGAGATAAATCTGTTTTTGTTTGATTAGAGGTGGACCCGAGCGTAGCGAGGGTAAGCCGCTATAATATTATAAAAAGGAAAGACTTTTTTGTTTGTTTATTTGTTTGTACCGAATAAGCTCCGAAACTACTGGACCGATTTAGATGAAAGGGTTTAGCCGGAGCGAACCAGCTCCGTAATGGCAACCTATATCGAAACTTATGTGTCAATAAGGGCTTGATGTAGAAAAGCGATTAATATGAGTTTCACTGTCGTATTCCGCTTTGAACTTGAGATATGAAGAAAATGAGCGTACCTAACTATGACTTTCGTTCAAAAGGGCACACCAAACTCTAGAGGTCGAATGTCTGTACATAGAAAGAAAATGCTAAAAACCAAGTCAGGGGAGGTAAGAAGGGCAATAGAACAAATCCAGATTTTTTCAATTTTTTTGTTACTCTGTTTGTCTATTTGTATGGGCTAATCTACGAATCTGTTAAAGCGATTTAAATGAAATTTTGTATGGTGGTACCTTTTATCCCCGGGCAACATCTTAAATACTTTTCATCCTAAAAAGTTAAAGAGTTCCCGTGGGATATTCAAAAAAATTGTAGTAACTTATACAGCTTAGTTCACAAGACCTACTGATTGGATATTAATGAAACTTTACAGTAATATAGTTCATACATTAGAATAAACAAAAGGCTGCTTTTTATCCCGGAACGATGTACGGCTTCCGTGGGATAGGTTTGTTTTTGTTTGTCTAGAGGCGAGCCCGAGCGAAGCGAGGGTGAGCCGCTAGTACTATAATAAAATAGTAGAGGTTGAATGTCTGTATATAAAAAAAATGCTAAAAACCGAGTCAAGGGTTGTAAAAAGGGCAATAGTACAAATCCAGATTTTTTTCAATTTTTTTGTTACTCTGTCTGTTTGTCTATTTGTACGGGCTAATCTACGAATCTGTTAAAGCGATTTAAATGAAATTTCGCATGGTGGTACCTTTTATCCCCGGGCAACATCTTAAATACTTTTCATCCTAAAAAGTTAAAGAGTTCCAGTGGGATAGTTAAAAAACTGTAGTAACTTATACAGCTTAGTTCACAAGACCTACTGATTGGATATTAATGAAACTTTACAGTATGTCTAGACATAGAATATAATAATGGTAACACTAAAAATATAGATTATTAAACAATAATATAATAATAAGTTTTCTAAAAAATTGAAATAATTATAATGATAATAGCTAAAATTATATAAATAATATTCCATATTTCAAGTTAAAATTAAAATTATAAAATGTTTAAAACTAAAATTAAAAAATATTGTAAGGTACATTGATGCTAATTTTCAAAATTTTGAATTCATTTTTGTTAATTGTGGGTAGGCTGTCTGTAACAACTATATAATGTTTTGTGACATCTAACATCTTAGTCTCTCCCGTGACCATGATTGCTGTAAAGCAATCGAAACGTCGGGAAACAAAAATCAAAATAAATCCGCGAAAAAATCCGAAAAGATAGTTTTATTTAAATGTGTAATATTCGCGTAAATCTAAGAAAGTATTAACTTTACAGTAATATAGTTCATACATTAGAATAAACAAAAGGTTGCTTTTTATCCTGGAAAGATGTACGGCTCCCGTGGGATAGGTTTGTTTTTGTTTGTCCAGAGGCGAGCCCGAGCGAAGCGAGGGTGAGCCGCTAGTACATAAATAAATACAAAAATAAATCTGACGACTAAACCTGAACCAGTTTGTAGTGACCCTACTTGCTGTGCCAGCGGTCGCGGGTTTGAGTCCCGATGGGGGCATTCATTTGTGTGATGAGCACGAATGTTTGTACTCCAGTCATGGGTGTCTATATTTTTAATATGTACATATGTATTTAAAGTTATATATGTGTAGTGTATCAACTACCTGGTATCCATAACACAAGCCTCGTAGCTTATCGTGGAACTAGATGGTGCAGTGTGTTAATGTCCCAATATATTTTTTATTATTTATTTATTTAGATATACGATATATACGATTACAAAGTTACTTTTGCAAAAAATCTATTTAATAAAGCAATATAATATTGAGAAGGTATCTATAAAATATTTTTATTTAACTAATTATGTAACAATTTACGACAAAGTTATTGAATAGATGCTTCCATAGATAGGTACCTGAATAAATTAACTTACTCTTATGTTTTTAACATTAGATCTCACAACTTTTTGCGGTAGAAGAACTGCGTTGCAAGACTTGTATATTTTTACTTGTTATGTTTTTGATAGGATATATATTTATACTAGCCTCCTTTCGCTCGGGTGTGTCTATATGTACGTTATAAATAGATAAAAATGGTTATTGTATCTAAGAAGACCCGAGATTTTTCTGTAGGACTTTTTAGGATCTACAATTTTCTAGTACATTGTTTTGATGTATCTCATGATATTTAGCCAACCTTACCCATATTCAAGGGCGGATCTAGGATTTTTTTCTGGGAGGGGCGGACGGGCAAAAAATCAACAATAACAGTTAGAAATAAACTTGAAGTAGTATACTTCAAGTCAAGTTTGTTTCTATAAGTTCAAGTATGTATAGGAATGTTTATGAAAGTGTCAAAACAATAGAAAAATTAAATGTAAAGACAGTTTTCTTTTATGTTTCTTGCTAAAGATGTCCAGCACTTCATTAGCGTAAATCTCCACAGTACACAAAAATACCCTTATAAGTACTTTTTTCCTTATAAGTACTTTTTTCGTGAAAAATGCTTAGATATATAGACATATGGCCGTTGCAGCAATATTCGATTGATTAATCTATTTTATTAAAAATAGAAAATAAGAAATCGTGCTTAATATTGTATGCCTTTTTAATGTCAATACTTTTCTATTCTCTTTTTGAATAAAAAAGATCTGAGAGTCTGTCACAAAACGTAATTTATAAAAAGTAAATGAAAAAGATCTTAATTAAAAATATAAAAGTATAAAAAGGATGTCTGTGCATGTTTGTGTGTATATTATATATTTATGCCTACATCACCCCCCCTCCAGCGTCAATAAACCGACATACTCGTACGTACGAAAAAACAGACAAAACTTTCAACAACTATTGTTTTGGTCTATACTCTATAGTAGTGTTTTAAAAAAAAATCTCGTCCAAATTTCGCTTCGTTACTATTTTATTATATGTTTAACTGCGTCGATTGCGTGTTACCAGTTTGTTCGTGAAAATATAAAAATCAAATCCAATAATTAATATCTAGCGTTAGTGTATATGATAGTGTCATTGCTAAAGTAGAATTCGTTAATCAGTACATTAACTATGCAATTGCTGATATCTGGATATAATATACTAAAGTGTGAAATTTTACAAAAAATAGCAGGTTTCTTTAATGTTTTTATTTAATAGAATAGAATTCCCATGCCACTCTACCATGGGTATGGAAAATATTAATATTATGTTGACGCCACATAAGGTCTATTTTGTATGATTCAGATGATAAACAGACAAACAGAATAATGTTTAAACTCATGGTATTAAATTATAGACTTATTCAATTTTATTCATATAATTTATTTAAAAAAAACAATCTATACATAGGTATAATAAAACTGTAGAGGTCGAATGTCTGTACATAGAAAAAAAAAATCTAAAAACTGAGTCTGGGGGAGGGATGTAAGAATAGAAATAGAACAAATCCATTATTTTTTTAATTTTTTGTTTCTCTGCCTGTTTGTCTGTTTGGCTGTTTGAATAGGCTAATCTCCGATACTGTTGAACCGATTTAAATAAAATTTTGTATGATGGTACCCGATTTCACCGGTTTAGATACTTTTCTTGTCAGAAAATTAAAGAGTTCCCATGGGGTAGTTAAAAAACTATAATAATTTATACAGCTTAGCACACAAAAACTACTGATTGGATTTTAATGAAACTACAATAATATAGTTCATACATCAGAATAACAAATAGGCTACATTTATCCCGGAAAAAAGTACTGTTCCCGTGGGATAGATTTGTTTTTGTTTGTCTAGAGGCGAATCCAAGCGAAGCGAGGGTGAGCCGCTAGTCTATTTCTATAAATAAAAGTAACCTAAATCTAATAATGGTAGAATTTGCATATATTAATATTATACTTTAATAAAAGTATTGTTTATTCGAATTCTTCTCTTACGATGAATTTTTCAGGAAAATTTCATTTTTAGTCACAAATATACAAAGCCAATGTTATATAATATTATCAGAAATCATTTCTACAAATAATAATGATTCTGTGAAAAATACTAAGTAGCCATCTCAAATATGAATTTGCTCTAAAAAATTATACCAGGCGTTTTTCAAAAGAACAATCATAAAACTTCTGACTGTGATTCTATTTTCTTAAATAAATTAATCTCCATTCCATTTGAATGATCTATTTATAATTTAACTTATCATAATATTTTAATTTTTACTTGAAGAATATTTAAATTATAAATCAACACAGAATTTTACTTTACGAGCAAATTATTACAATATATTCAAAAAAGTTTAATTTACAATATTCAACATTCAACTTTCTATTAAAATCTGACTATGCTTTAGCAAATATTTTAACTTAAGAAAATTTAATTTACTTACCTTATAGCGAAGCACAATGAAAAAAGGTTACTAAGACCTGGTTATATGTACTGGTGTGCAGTGCTTTGTATAAGTTTTAAAAAAGAATGTATTTCAAATTATGATTTGTAATATAAATTATACACACTTGAAAAATACTTTAAAACCAATTATTAGAAATTTTATTTTTTTAGAATCATAAAGTAATGAAACTAAAAAATGTTCTCTAGACCAATTTCCTCTCCGAGGAACCGCTCACTTTTCATCTTTGAGCTTGTTACCAGATGCCTTGTAAAAAAAACCCAAAAGCTGTTAATGACCCGATCCGGGATTCAAACCCAAAGCATTTAGAATCTTTAATATACATCCTTATATTAAAGATCCTATTGTTTTAATTTAATTATATTTTAATTATTTTATTATATTAAATATATTTTATTACTACTGTTAAGTTGTATATTAATATACACTATTCCTATAAACTGATTTCCAGGGTATTAGACAGTGCTAATCTTCTATTTGTTTGTTTGTTTTTTTGTTTGTTTGACCACGCTAATCTCAGGAACTACTAATCCGTTTTGAAAAAATATTTTTGCATTAGATATCCCGTTTATTGAGGAAGGCTATAGTCTATCTATTCCATAGTAACCGTTAAACCGAGCGAAGCGATGGTGAGTCGCTAGTATTTATTATATTTTAGCATTTAGTTTAACAGCATAACACGAGGCGAGCAAAGCCGCCGGCTAAAGCTTCTAAATCTTCTTAAGTAACAAAAGTAGAATATATTCTTGTTAAGAAACAAGAACAATGTTGTTAATTTATACCGCTTTAAGGAAGTTGACGGCCTTGCTAAAGTTTCCTAACTCTCATTGGTTAAAGACAAAAGTTGTGACAAGTAAGTATTTTAATGTCAAACACTCAAAATACTTAACCAAAAACGCAAATTATGTAACCCATGCCTCTTTGCATGTTACATTAGTAGTAACAAGGGTTTTTGAACTTTCGCATGACTATGCCCTGAGGGAAATAGAAAATATCCCAATAATAATATTTTTATATTCTCTAGAGTTAAAACACCAAAGCTATTGAAAATTTTAGACTACACAACAATATAAGCTTTTCACATATGGAACAAATGGAAAAATAAAAACGTGCAATAATATATAAAAATGCCCAAAGAAACTGAAACTTTTCGACAATTTTGACTAATTGTATGGTGAAGAATAATTATTAATATAGTTCATAGCGGCCTCGCTTTTCGCAAATTTTCATTATTAGTTGAAATAAAGCCAAAATTCTGAAGCAAGTTTTTTAATAAAATGCGCGACGACACTTTTTCAAGCTCATGGATTGAAATACTATACTAAGCGTTTAAATAAAAAATATATAATAATATCTCGTATATATTAGTGGTTGAGTTTATAGCGGCCTCGGAATTTGAAAATATGTATTTGATTTCTACAAAAAAAATCCTTTTCAAAATCTTAAAAACTACTAAAAACGTTCAGAATTAGCTGTAAATATACCTTACAACATTAATATTATTAAGTAAAATTTATACCAGAATATACGTACCTGATTTCAAAAGAAACGTAATTACATTTTTTTTTAAATAATTTATTATGAAACTTTACACAGAAGTAATTACAACTGCAGAAAATGCTAGAAACAGCGATGCGTCGGCCGCTCGAACTCAATACCATAAAACTCAGTACATTTTGTGATAGGCCTCTTAAAATAATATTTTACCGCTTACGACTATGTTTGGTCGAATATTGTATCTGAAGCTAATCAAGATGTTTTTTATTAGCTCCATTACTGTGGCTTTTTTCGATGTTTTGTAAATTAAGGAATGGTATACTCAGACCGAGCAACAACGTAGTAACTAATTCGTATGAAGACATCAAATCGATTTTTATCATTATAAAAATCAGTAGTATCTTGACTCTTGATATAAAGTAACCGCAATCTTTTAAATCGGCTTGAGTAACAAAAACAATTTTATAGAAACTAATTAGCGACTCATATTTTATTTTGATTTCTACTAATTCCTGCATACCTTGCTTTGCTTATGACTGCCACTGCTTATTTCGTAAAACTTTGCATATTCGATCCTGTACGGGGCAAATGTTTGAAAGCGCATATTAAAGATACTCGTATTTGTTAAATGTCTTGATTGGTCCTGATAGAAAACGATAAAGCATCTTAAAATCCACTATGTTATCTTTGACGATGGTTGAGATAATAATAAAATCGATTAATTGCGACAAAAAAATAATAGAAAACATATTTTTATTTGCCTAACCCTTTTATTTCCTTACTTTTTGCTGCTTCATTATATTTTTTTATTAATCAGCCCTAAATAGATTCTGTGGAAACAAAGACCTTATTTTGATTTAAAAGGTACAGTACAGTCGACAGTAACAATTACATATACCAATGCACCATAGCTATGCCTATTTCTACTAAGAGAGGTATGTTTTAATTTATAAAAAATGCTCGTCACGCCACCTCATAAAAGTTTTGGGTATAAAATCTTCTTTTTCACTAGCCTTCGTTTGCTATTCGATAAAAATGAAAGAATGTAAAAATTTTTCCCTTGCGTAGAGATTTTTTTACGATTTATGAAATATATTCAATTTCCAGGAAATTTTACAGTTACAGTAGGTTCACATTTATAGATGAATATAGTATACACTATAATTATATTTTAATAATTTACTTTAATTTTACTATTATTATAAATGTGAAAGCTTAGATGTTTGGATGGATGTTTGTTACTTAATCACGTCAGAACGGCAAAATGGATCTGGATGAAATTTTGTACGCACAGAGATAGATTACCTTATACTCTGAAATAGCAAATAGGCTGCTTTTTATCTCAGAAAAATGTACTGTTCTCGTGGGACAGATTTGTTTTGTTTTCATATAAACATATTTGTAGAATATTTTTAATCTCTTTATTTTGACTTCACACACATATATATATACATTGAACACAGATAAGTTTCAAAAGTAAGAAACTAGGTACGAAAATTGATTAATTAATTATTAAAGTTTCTATGACATAAAAAAATTACACAACGTTTGGTAAAGTATAATTACTCGGCTTAAAATTAATAGTTTTATTTTGATACAGCTTTCAGAATTTTATTGTAATCATATAATTTATTTACCATATATAATACAATAAACCAGTTAGCATGCTAAAGCTTATAAAAGCTCATTTCTGAGTACATTTGAAAGTACTGTTACCATTGCTAATGAACAAAAGAGCGCAGAAATTAACAATCAAGATTCAAGATCACTTTGAAATGCGAATGTTTTTAATAAAATATATAAAATTATAATATTAATTATGAATAAAAACGAAAGGTTAAACAAAATTAACCCCTCCTGGATAATTTCTAAGAAATTACGGATAATTTCTAAGAAATCAATTGTTAACTGATGCGCCGGCGTGTACGCGTTCCGCAAGGGGTTTAATTGTGCTTCGCATATTACGATGATACCATTTAATCGAGTTAAATATACCTAAATTAAAACAATTACCAAGGCTATAAATGTGTATAAACATATTATGTGAAAGTATAGATTTTTTAGACTCGGCAATTGAAATAAAATGAACTCGCATAAACTTACCTGAAATAAAGCTCACAATCTCACGAGTACCTATACTTATTGTTAAATTGCGTTTTTGGCTTTGTAAATTTACATTTTAAAGTAATTTTGTCGTCTATTGAACCTACCCGCTCGCTGTAAAGCTGGTAAAATATTCAAATTTCCTGTGAATTAATATACATATTTAGGCGCACCTATATAAAAAAGCATTCATTAATTTGTATTATTTAAATTATTCGCTTTATTTTTCAATTCTATACTTAACTTACTTATTTAGAATTAATTTGTAGAATCATCTCTGTTTGCTTCTAAAGTTGAGATGTTATTTTACTACCCAAAGGGTTTAAGATTAGCTCAAAGACAAAAACCTTCACGGCGCGGCGTCTAATTATTATAATCATAAATGTTTTGCAGTCATAAATATCGGTTCTACAAAGATTATCCAGTGACAAATTTAGAAATGATTTAGGCACAAATGAAATCAGTCTGTTCTTTGTAGTTATTTTTTATTATATACCTTATTTATTTTTTTGCTAATTAATACATATATTTATATCTTTACATAATACATTACAGGATCTTAGTATACGGCTGGTCTTATTTATTTACGAAGACTATTTGCCCTCGCTTCGCTCCGGTCATTGCCATCAGAACGCACGAAAAGCTTGCTATATTATCTTGACTAATAAATAAAGTTAGCATTAGAACATATTATGTTTGTTTTCCGGGTTACACAATAAATTGCGTACGGAGATGAATAGCCTACAAGTGAGCACAGCTCCGACATATTTGTAATAAGAAATAATTAGTGAAACACTTTTTTGTTCAGTATTTGTATAAAATTATGTGTTTTGATTCAGTATATATTATACAATTTTAAGTAAAAATCTTTTTAAGGTTTTACTAGAAACAAAAAAAATGTTTATGTCAAATAAGTAGGTGTCTATCTAATTCATCGCCATATAATTTTTGAGCATATTTAGTGTATCTATAATTTTAGTTTTCTTAAATTTAATACTTTTTAAGCAGTTCTAGAAAATTATATTAACCTCAGAAAACGAAGCTGGGGTAAACTTAATTATTCACGCACTTAAACTCACTCTATATCAATTAAGTCCGAGAAAGCCTTTTTGCTTTTTTGTAGAGAACATCAACCCGAGAGATAAGCCAGTCTTGTAAAATAAATACTTTATGTTTTTGCTTAAAATAAAAATATACCTTTTCTTCTGAAAGGTTTTTCAGAACAATTAACAATTAACCTTTTGTGCAAAAATATTTTGAATAATGAATCGCCTTTTTTTGTTTCTTAGTCTTATTTCAAGATTTATTCAGATACATTCAGGTAGCATTTTCTGTAATAATTAATTAGCTTAGGTAAATAATATTAATGTATTTCTATCAATTAAACTCTGACCTTTTAATTGATGATTTTTAAAGTGTTTTCTTATAGATGACACAATACATACAGTACATATGTACATTTATCAAATTGATGTATGTGCTGTTAGCTCTATGAGTTTTTACAGCGTCGCCGGACAAGAATAGTACATAAGTAGTATCTAAGATTAATTGGGGCTATTTTTCTTTAGATATACCTAAATATAAATGACAAAAAGGAATGTTGATCAATCTATTTTAATTTATAAATATATACAAACAAAAAAATTGTGTGAAACATATTTAAAAAAAAAAACGATTAAATAAATTTCAGCGACATTATTCTTATTAACATTAAGATGCTGATGAGGATCTTCGGCGTGATGTGCAGAAAAGCCCCTCAAAATGCAGTTTGTGTTCGTGAGATCTACCGTCTACCGTTCGCAGAACTAGGTACTAGTAGTTTTACACAAAGTGAACACAATGACATATCTATACATATAACGCCATCTATTGACATTTGTTTAAACTACTATTATTTTATTATTCTTTTTGAACCCGATAAAACTTTATCCTATTTTTAATACATCTTAGTAATAGCGACATCTATGCAATATGACGAGAACTACGACGTTCATGATATATGGAAGCGTAATACGTTTCATATTTTCTTCAGTATTTGAAAGATAGCAGTAGTGTATAACATTAGCAATCTGATTTACTTTTATTTACTTTTTAATTTATTAACGTTTGGTATACCTCACCCCATAAACTTATAAAAAATACTACTATAACTCGTCACAATCTTAATGCATATATTATATAGACATAGGTTATATAATGGATTTGCTAGAAAATGTTTCGAATCCATCGTCTTCCACTCAAGTATATAATTAATTTGCATTTACATTTAAATTTATTATCATATTCACAGCACCCATCTATGATCTATTCAGGAACAATAAAATAACCCAATTTAAATCTGTCCGTTGTCCATTATATCTGTACATGGGATGGGGTACCTGTAATATCACATGTGGTCCTGCTAAAGAATTTGGGTTAATGAAACAACAATTTATTTAGTAATTAACTATTCATATATTTCAATAGTATCTCTTATATTATAACTATATCTTCTAACGCTCCGCGCTCGCCATATTTGGTTTAATTCTAAGAGAAGAATCAACAGTTAGTGTCAAACAATCATTATCAACAGTCGAACAAACATCTAAAAGATTACATTTAATAATAAACTAAATGTAAACTTAGAAATATGTTAGCGTGCGTCAACTTAATGATTCAAAATACTGATTCATCTCCATTACGGTAATATTAACTATGCTATTTAGTTGGGAATGTTAACTTTGGTATAAAATATTAATTATAAACAACAAAACATAATCAAACTCAAAGACACTCGAACGATTCTTATATCAAGCATAAATTAAAAATACTGATTAATTAGTCTAAGACCGATAAAGTATATTTACAATGCCATTAAGGCTCCATGAAGAAAAAGACCTCATTCATAAAATTACAGACACATTATCAAAACATGTTTTGTTTCTTTCGTCCGAGCGACGGATTCTGGGTGCAAGAATGAAACAAATATATTTTACACGCGTATTTCTATGAATAAGGTTTTAATCGTTTTATGCATTTGTTTGAGATGGTGCTGACAAAATGAAAAATGAAAAAATATTTTGACGTTTATAAAAAAATACACTTGCTTGTATTTTATATTAATACAAATCATTGCACTTCGCTGAAATACTGTACGTATAATGTAAATAATGATTATAACATATAAAAGAATTGTGATATTTTAAATATTCTATAAAATATTTTTCCTAATGCACCATATATAGGCTTCCACTACGAAGGCTTTTTGTAGGTACCGTTTCTCTAAATATTAATAATGTTTTCGAAGGATTTTACATTTCTATACAACAAATACAATAATTACAATTTATAACATCGAGTAATTTTTTTTTATTTTTAAATGAAGAAATAGGCAATTTTATAGAAATTCGTAGTTTTACCATTCATCTCTTTAACTACTTTTTTTTCTTCTAAATGACCTTTAGGTATTTTGAACATTATATACGAAATATTTGAATGTTACTATTTCTACATTTTGTCAAGTGAATATATAAATTCCTAAAGTAATACACTTACACAATTTGCGTTCAAAGATCTATCGAGTTTAATGAGATGTAACTATCACAACATTTACAATAAAGATCTCAATAATTCACAATTTGCTAGAAATTCGTATATTTATGAGATATATAGACTTTTACGTTATTATAAATAAACTGGATAAAAAGAAATATTACGTATACCCAAAGGTAATATTACATATAATCGAAAATATTGCACATTTTCGAATTTTCAAAGATATCAACGTCTACACATAGTGATATTTACTAATAAAAATCTACGTACTT
Source organism: Argynnis bischoffii washingtonia (assembly GCA_033884665.1). Lineage (NCBI taxonomy): Eukaryota > Metazoa > Arthropoda > Insecta > Lepidoptera > Nymphalidae > Argynnis > Argynnis bischoffii. The sequence continues at coordinate 6,486,036 of CM066624.1, read as the reverse complement.
CTTAATTCGAAATCATAGATCATCATTAATGTATTATCCGCTAGATGGCGCTGTATGTTTTTATCAAATCAGCATATTACGTTTAAGTTTTAAACATATAAAGCGCAGTAAATCCAATTTAAATAGCATTCACTTATTACGTAAGCATTGCTTTATTGAATCTCGATGGGAAATTATCATTAGATAGAGTAATTAGTTCAAAGAGACTTAATATATAGCTATAAAAGTAAAGAAACTTAGAACTTGTGACTATGTAGCAAGGATCACTTACATTGTCAAAAAAAAACCAGAGATAACGAGCTCGATTCTTGTGCGGGGCTTTTGTTGCAAATTTGTCTTAGGCTTGCGGAGGCAAGCGCGGCATTATCGACGACAACAAAGTAAGAATTTTTTGATTAATTCTATTCACCCCGTATTTTTGTGTATTTATTAATTATTATTATTATGAAAGAAACACAGAAAATACTATATTTATCAATTTGTCTACGTAATATTTGAATGCTTTACAACTAATAACTACTTCAAGCGGTGGAATCGTGTGAGGAAGGATTTGGTATGATAGTAGTAGTTTCTCTGAGCCGCCTTTCCTTGTGTGTTGCGGCGAGCTCGGCCTGCAGTGTCATCACTCGCTCTCGCAAACATTTAATTTCGTTTTGCCAGGTCTGCAAATAAATAATATGTTTAAATATTATTTTATATACAGCAAAAAAGGGTTTATTATATTTAAAACTAGCGGCTTCGCTCGGGTTCGCCTCTAGGAAAACAAAAACAAACCTATTCCACGGGAACCGTACATTTTCCGGGTAAAAAGTTGCCTGTATGTTATTCCAGACTATAATCTATCTCTGTGCTAAATTTCATCCAGATCCGTTCAGCCGTTCTGGCATTAAAGAGTAACAAACATACATCCATACTCACAAACTTTCACATTTATAATATTAGCATAGATTTCATTGTACAACTATTAGATTTTGTGAAAAAAGGGCTTAGAAATTATGTCATTTTTTGTTGTCTTGAAATGATTTTATCACAGATTAATAATATATATTTTCCAATTTTTATATTTTTACATTATCTACTCGCATTGAGGGTGGGTCCTTGTCCAGCAATGGGGCGGTAAAAATATATATATACGGATATATTTTGATTTTTGTTTCAAGACGTTTTGAATGGTTCTCTTCCGTGAAAATGTTTTCTGTAAAACATTCGAAAAGTCGGGAACCAAAAATCAAAATAAATTCGCAAGAAGATAATAAATATTTTATATAAAATCATAATACTTACAATATTCTGCTTTAACAGATCAAGTTTGTCGTTCTTCAAGCGACAGACCTCTTGTCTGAGTTGCTCGGCGTCCCGGGGCGTTGCGTGCGAATGCGCATCGCGAGTGTTGGCGCCCGCTTCGGCTGACGACATAGACTCGAGGCCTGTGTCACTATCTACATATACTGCACCTGAAAAATGTTTATTTAAGATAATTTGTCTGTATGTTTCTAAATGTTTGGCGGTAACCATATATGGATACCTTAAGTAGGTAAGCTGGTGGACTGTTTAGTTTTATTTTTTGAAATTGTTTAATTTTTAAGCTTGTGTTGTCACTTGTTGGGTTATTATTTATTATACAATGTTTAATTATGGTATATATTACACAATAATAAATATTAAAGAAAGAAGATAATTGTATTAATTTTACGTTACGTAAGTTATTATTTTAAATAAATACTTTTACTTCTTTTATTCAGCCAATAATAAATCTAGAAAATAGACACAATTAAAGATACTACATACTGCGTCGTATTTGTAAAGTAATTTTTTAGGACGGACAATATTTGAAGCCAGTGAATTTTAAATCACATTTCATAAAATATTTCAAGATGTACATAAACATTTTTAAGTAAATAAAAAATAATATAGTGCTCAAAATGAAATTAAACACTTTATTAAGTACTACGATCGCATGCTAATACATTTGTGCTGTACACCAAGCATGCCTAGAATGTACTGTTATACACAGATTACAGGACTAACCTGTTGCTTTACCACAACTCAGCCAGTCCTTGTCGTCTATTAGAGGAGAAAATATAATTCAATACATGATCGTCTATATACATAATGCATACAATTATCAAAATAAATGAATTGATATGCTTAACAATTGAAATAATCAAAAAATACAATTAAAATAAGTATATTCACTACAAAAGAGTCTAAAACAACCAAAATATATATTTAGAAGTATTTATGGAGGGTATAATATTATATCATATATAGAACAAATATTATAAATAAAAAAGGGGCTCTAATTTATTAACTTGGATCTTAAAGGACTTCTTTTTAACGAATGGTGGACATTTAACAAACGTTGCTCAATTAACAGTACATTTTGTATAAATACGCTGTATTTCTATATAGCAAAATTCTTAATTTGAATGAAATCTTTTGAATACGTTTAGCAAAAGCCTTCTAAGGTTAGCTAAGTACATTCAAAACATTTTACAAGAATAAAATTAAGAATTTTTGTACAAGTGACACTTAATGTTATGGCTACAAGTCATATGTTGATTGATGATAGAGTATGTAATTTTCAAAGGGCGCGCTCTATACTTTATTTCCGACTGATAACTATCGATGAATAACTAACTATATAAAATTAAAGAATTTGCGAATTTTACTGTCCCAAGTAGTAATAATTATTACTTTGTGTTTTAAAGTACGAGTATAATTCACATGTCGTTGTGAAGGCTGCGTTAGTTTAGACTTCACCCGAAACCATAAATTGACGTCATCATTACAGTTATTTAAGCTATCATGATCGATGATGAATTGCTGAAAATGATCGCTTGAATAACTGATGATAGTTAAATTTTAATTAATTTCTACACCCAAACTAATACATTGTTTTTTGCATAATTATTGTATTGCAATATTGTAAATTAATATTATCGAAAAAGAGCAACTGTTGAGTACCTATCTCGCCGGCTCTTCTCAACAGAACTGCCTTCCGAGCCGATGGTAGATTCATCACGGACTTACGTACTGACATTTAATTTAACCTCAAAGTGTAAAACTGATCCAAAAGTCCTTATAAAAATCTATTTTAATAAAGTATATTTAGTTTTTTGTATGTTTTTAAGAATACCTATATTTTTATTATAATTTTAGTGCTAATAAAAGTAACTTTAGTAACTAACCCAGTGGGTCGAGATCGACAGAGTTGAGGCTGGAGTCGTCGCTGTGGTCGTGCAGCGGCGGGCGCGGCGGCGCGGCGCGCGACGTCACGTCCGGGCTCGACTCGCCCGAGCCGCCCGCCGACCGCACTGACACCGCGCTCGCCGATGACGAGGCTATTGATGATTTTGATCGGCCACTCTGTAATATATAAATAAATATGTTGGGACATTAACACACAACACCATCTAGTTCCATGGTAAGCTCCGAGGCTTGTGTTATGGATACCAGATAGTTGGTACACAAAACATATATAACTTTAAATGTATACATATTATAAATATGAACACCAATGACTGAAGTACAAACATTCGTGCTCATCACAGAAATGAATGCCTCCAGCGGGATTCGAATCCGCGACCGCTGGCACAGCAAGTAGTGTCACTACAAATTGAGCCAAACGTGTCGTCAATTAAAAAAATAAGTTAATTTATATAAAAAATGTACTATTGTTAGCATAAAATTTCTTAAAAATTTAAGGAGTTGCGAGGAAAATTCACAATAGTACATGGAATTTTATATAAAACTCTCTTTTCGGATTTTTGGTTCCTGACGTTTCGAATACTTTACAGCAATCATGCGCACGGAAGAGTCTCTCTTAGTTTTATTTAAAATGTAAAATATTCGCGTAAATCTAACAAAGTACATGAAACTTAAGATCTAGAATATATTATTCCAATAATAACAGTACTATTTAAATGCGAAAACTTGTGTTTTTGTGTTTGTTACTTTTTCACACTGATACGACTGGATTAATTTGGATGAAATTTAGAGTACAGATAGGCTGTGACCTGGACAAATAGTTTTTTTTAGAAAAAAAGTGAAATAAAAAGCACAGGACGCACCCGAGCGAAATCCTTAATTATAAATATAAAAATATTCTTTAAACGGATTGGGAAATTGATTGGCACACATCTCATTTTTCCGTTACATGAAGTAGTTTCTATGACTTTTAAAAGTTTTTTTAAAGTCTCACGTTGAACAATAATATTCCAAAACAATAAAATATAAAACATGAGAACATTTCTTATTATCTTTAAATTAATAATCACTGACATTGATATAAAATGTGAAACCTAACACTGTCAATACGGCATCTGCCAATAATAATTAATCTATTTGTGGTTTTCCCTAGCAATAGGATAAATTTATGTCGAATTTCTATCTCTAGAAAACTTAAAATATCTTATTAAAAAAAACCAAGTGTTTGTGATGTATGTATGTATGTACACGAAAAACGTAGGAACGGTAAATATTACTTTTTCATCGTAAAAATATGTTTTTATTATATGAATAGAATAGATATAACACTTACATTAGGGGTGGGTGTTTCGTGGAGATTTATTTTTTTATTCAAAGGATTGTTCTTATTACTGTCGCCTGATAGATTCGTGTCTACGCTTGGAGATCTGAAATTAAGTGTTTATTAATATCACTTATACGTTATTATTATATTTTTTAAATATATGTCAAGGAAATAAATTATATTAACTGTTTTGTACTAACATTTTGAAACACCAGAAATAACTTACCTGACTTTCGAAATTAGCGCTTTTTTGACAGTATCAATAAATCTAGCGCCCGGTCCTTCTTGCTTTGGCGTCCCTTCAGGTTGAGGCGATATGGCGCCTTCATTTCTTGCCCCCGTACCAAGAAATTCAACTGTTTTCTCTTTCAGTTTCTCTGCTAACGACTGCAATAACGATGTTCGAGTTCTTTGCTTAAGCTCAGCAAATTTAGCCGCTTGATAACACGCGTTTTCAGCATTAATAAGCTTAGTAAGGAGGAATTCCTTTAATTCCCTCCCTTTGCGGAATATAGGCGGTTGCGGGAGAGTCGGCCCGAAGAATGGCACGTCTGAACGAGCTGTGATGGCCACCTTGTACCTAGAAAAAAAAAGTTGATTAAAACACATTTCTCCTGAAAATAAGTAAAATAATACTAGTATAGAGAGTTTACTGTTAGCATCTTTTCTATTTTCCCTAAAAAAATGAAAGTCAACAAATTTATAGCACATTTTAATCTGTATAAAAACAATAAAATCTAATTCTAACCCAAAAGTATCACCATTTAATAAAAATTACGCCATAAAACATCGTTTAAGTTCGCTAAATAAATTCGCAAACTGTAACGACGTGAGAAAAGAAAACATGTTTATTTACAATCGGGTAAACAAACTATTCCCGTAAACCTACATTGGGACAAATATTAAAATTACAACCGCCCTACAAACGAGTCGGTAGCCTGTAATTAAAATCATCAAAGAGAATCTTGCGCTCGGACAACCTACAATTTTAGTCGTAAAAACTCCTTAATTACATAGTCGCTTTTCGTTTGCATATAAATTACTGAAAATTTCCATTCCCTTTTCCGAGCCATTTTCTCTTGGTTCATGCAAATATTGGCTGAGTTATGTTGACGAAACAACTTTATGCTAAACAAGCAACTTGACATACACAAGTAAGACGAGTTAAAAATATACCTTATTCGACAATTTAGGACACTGCTACTAAGAGGAAATACTTAGCTTCTTTTATTACAAGTAATAAAAGACAGAAAATTATTCATAGGAATAATGAAGTTGCTTATAGCTAACGTGTTGAATCTATTCAGTTGTACTCTCTCAGTGTTCATTAAAAAATTCGTAGATATCTATTACGTTTCTATATGATAAAAATGTATTATATAGTAAAACTACCAACTCAGCCTCGCTCCGCTCGGGTTCGTCCCTAATTACATTTTAACGTTTAGCTCAAAGATAAGATATTTTTTCGCAGTAAAAAGTATCATATATGTTGACCCGGATAACCAGCTATCACCATACCAAATTTCATCAAAATCTGTTCAGTGGTTTTCCCGTGATGCGGTAACAGATAGACAGACAGACAGACAAAAATTCTAAAAACTATAGATTAGGCTTATGTATCGATAATAAAGTCTATTTCAAAAAGATTTCCCAAAAAATATTTAATGTACAGATTCGGATTAGTTACAATTTTATCATACGTATAGATTTTAGGTACTTATCCTTTTAATAATTATAGTATTAATTTTATATATATATATATATATATTATCTTTATATATATATATATATATATATATATATATATATATATATATATATATATATATATATATATATTAAACGAAAATGCGACACGAGAAAGAGACAAACACATAATTATATAGGATTAAGCCGGCGAGAGAATGAGATAGAATACATTACATAGGAAGTGAAAAATAATAAAATTAATTACTGAATAATATGTAATGTATAATTATATCAAATAAAATGTAAAATAACTTTTAAACTTAGTAAAAACATTATAAAAAAATAAACCTTATAATTATAATACTCCTGATATTTCACTCCTGAAGTTTCACTTCTACAAAGTGTGAATAGCACACACACGCACTTTTTTTTATTAGTGTTACTTGGTGTTATATGTATTATTATGCATAGTATAATTTATAACTTTTAAAAATAATGTCAAACACATAATAAAATATAATAATAATAAATGAGCACCTGGTCTCCCCGTCAGCAGCATCCACCGGCGTAACAACAATAAAAGCGTGTAGAAAATGTGATGCGATCATGTCTGGCGTGAACGGTGTTGCTTTTTCCTGTAAATAGTTTGAATAATATTTAAAATAATAGAAAAAAAATACTTTGCTATAAAAATACAGTGAATTATTGCATATCTCGATTCTCGCACTTTTAATTTAAAAGTGCTAATTTTCTCAACATGATTATCACTAAATAATTCGGTGAGGTAAAGAAACCAGCATGTCACTAGTCAGTACTAAAGGGGACGTTAAAAATTCGCCAACCCGCCTTTTCCAAGCGTGGTGACTATTACCTAATCACCGTAGCATTAAGAAGAGGCGTGTGTCGAATGGTGGAACATTATAAAGATTAATTTAATAAAGTTTTTTATCAAGTTAAGTTTTACATGATTGTATGAATATTTAAATGAAATAATTCGCATTCTAAAGTAAATACATTTCTACATTATAATTATATGACTGAACTGTTAGTGCACATAACCTAATAAAACCTATGCTATAATTTTCTGTTTTTAACTAGTTATACAAGCAATATAAATTACCTGAAAAACAATCGCCACAATGTCATTCCCAACATGTCTCTTCCTCTGTAACTGCTGCGCGTCGCCCGCCGTGTGCGGCAGCAGTGGCGCCACGTGGAACATAATCTCGCGGTCGTGGAACCGCTCATATACCGCCTCAGTACCCGTGTGGCCGTTTATTATGTCTAAACCACCTCTATATCCTGGCGGTTAAAAGAGAAATATTAAATAAGTAAAAAGATGCTCATAATATTTGAAGGTCCCCACGAGTTCGCCCTGTATTGGGAATTCGTGAAAAATATACAGAACATACGGACGTACAATCGGAGTATATTTGTATATTAAGCATTAAATGTTTTTTTTGTCTAACAGATATGGTAACAGATTGTTGACTTAAAAATCTGCTGAATTAAAATCAACTTATATTGTAAGGTAGGTACCTTACAATATAAGTTGATTACTTTGATGCCATTTTTGAATTTTTAAAATCATTTTTGTAAAATAGTAGGTATAATGCCATTGAGACATCTAACACCTTAGTCTCTCCCGTGACCATGATTGGTGTAAAGCAATCGAAACGTCGGGAACCAAAAATCATAATAAATTCGCGAAATAATCCGAAAAGATAGTTTTACTTTGAAATCTGCTGATTAGTTTAACCAAGTAATCCATCACATAACCAACAATATCGATTATTACAGACATTTTTTAATTTAGATTAAATATACTCTGTCTTTAGTTTAATTACTGTAGTAGTACCTAATGTATCAATTTTCCCAACATAGACGGAAAAAAACCTTTACAGTCTAAGAAACATATCACGTAAAGATGTGTTCGCCAATGAAATATTAACTAAAATTACTTGATGAATTGACGAAACAAAAAAAAACTGTTTGAAAATTGTGATAATGTCTTACCTCTATGATCCCTTAGCTGAATTCTCTGGCCGAGCATTTCTAAGAATTCGTCAAATGCTGGAGACGTTTCGTTGTTTCCAAACAATTCTTCTTCAGTGGTCTGTCCGTACTTCTGATAGAGTACGCCGAATTTGAATGTATTAACCAATACATGTTCATCGTAAGCTACGATTATTGAAGACGCGTTCAAACACATGACTGCCATGAAGTTGTCCACATTCACTTGGTCGCTCAAGGTCTTAGCCATCCTAGATGGTGACGGCATTATGCCTGAACCTTTAAAGCAAAATAATGATTCATATATTTTGTAAAATATTGCGAATTCAATTTTAGACATAAATCGAATTCAATGAAATTACATTTCAAATATAGTGCATTAAGCCATATTCTGTCTTGCTCATTTCAGGATGGCATCTACATATTAGCTACAAATAACTATATGTATAAATACATATTATATAAGAGGAAAGCTACATTGAGTCATTAAAAGTCTTTATAGTATGAAATCTAAGGAGATATAACGAAAGCCATTTCAACTACTGAGTTTATAGTTTTAGATTCTCTTGAGATATGAAATGGCAACATCTAGATCGTAAAACGTTTTGCACATTATTTTATATTGTCCATATAGTTTTTATTTCTTTTAGTTCATAATATTCTATATATACCTAATTTTATTTAATTTTTTTTGTGTAGGTAAAAAGTTATAAAACAAATATTTTTGAAACTTTAATAGCGTGTCAAAAATAATATTTTTAGCAAAAATATCATTTTTTGTACTAAATCCAATTTAAAACTTACTTGGTGTAGAAATCAGTGCGCTCATAGTCTCTGTTCGTAGTCTCAAGAGTATTCTGGTATGGTCCTGGCCAGCCACGTTTTCATTCATTATCGACATCACCACCGGGTCCTGGTTCGCATCAGTTCCAACCAAGTTAATATGTTCCTGCAAAAACGATAAATAGGACATACATTACAAAATTGATCTATTACAAAGACATTATTTCAGTTTTATGGGTTCTGTGGCCCACAGTCTGTGGGTTATTATGGCTGGTTAAGGTTCTTCACAGGACTGTTATAATATATAGGTACTTAGTTTCAATAGGAAATGTTCATAAGCAATAAAGTACATTTGAGGATGTTATTTATATACATACATATTTGTAGGTTATGTTAGAAGGCAATTTATTTAACTGTTTTTATTCAGCTGTTGAATAAGCACAGTAGTTAAGTAGTTGCACTATTTTTTTTAAAATTGCATTTGCTCATGGACTTGTTTCGTGCCATGACCAGAATAAATCTTTAATAATATGTATTATAAAGGAGCAGATTTATTAGTTAGGAATTCTATAGGCTATATATCATAAAATTAGAATTAGTATAGTCTATCTAATCCACGATAACTATTAAAAAGTACTAAACGTAAAAACTATTCAGAAGACTATATTACGAGTATACTGGAAATCAAAACGACCGATATTTTTCTCCCTATAACTATACAAGAATCTATTTTTTTCTTTTTTTTTTTAACGTAAAAGTCACACAAAGATAATTTTTTGCGAAATATTTCTACTGCAATATGTTTCAAAACTAAAATTATCAGTACTATATACATTTATATCACGTGAGGTATTTTTAATTGTTCGTCATTTTCATCACTTGTTACCTTAATAACACAAAACGTTTGGTAGCGTGGTGTGATCCGCTCTAGTGTCACCGCACGCGAGCCATTGTCATCAAGTGTTCTAGTTCCTCGCTTGAGCTCTTTAATTATGATGATACAATAAAATTGTCACCATTGAATAACACGTGTTAGTGTTGTAATGTCACTCGGAATGCAATGCGTATGTTCAGGGTTTTTATGTAAAAATTATATTACCTGAATAATCATCTTAAAAATCATTTATCCTAAGTATTTAAATAACTATGTATACAATTATTGTGCATGCAATGTATATTTGCACACTTTAATTTATAAAAGAGGTTTCCCATGAAATAGAACATAGAAAGTAGAAACTATACGAAAATTTAATTAGGTACCTACTTACTACCCATAATATGGTTTAAAATAAGATAAAATCTTTAAGATAAAATCTTATTATCTTGAAAAAAATTTAAACAAAGAGACTCCACGAAATAATGCTTTATAACAGTTTACGTTTTAAATGTTGGCTTATTCATTTATCGCACTTCGAAAAAAAACATGTGTGTGTACTTATGTACGCACGTAAGAATTTATACTTTTTTGGCGTAACAGAACAAAAATAGCTAAAGATTTCATCCCGTATGTCACAATTCTCTGTTTGTAAAAGGTATACAGCTAACATCATCATGAAGCTTTCAGCTAACTTCATCATGTCGCTTTTTGGATGTCGGTGTGCGTGGGTATCGTAAAAATTTTACTTTTATAACTTTTTCCAAATGTGCGAAAAAAGTATAACTTCAGACAAGTATAAATGTAAGGGTAATAGATAAAATATAGTTTCTCGTTTTCGATTCTATTTATATACCTAATCATAAATACTCCATAGAATCGAAATATACCTATTTAACAAAACGCACATTTGAGCCATATCCCAGTGTAAAAAGAATGACATTAACAACCGCAACCCTAAAGGCAGTCTTGTAACCAGAAAAACATACAATTAGTGTCTGTACAGAAAATGGCGTCTAACTACAGCAAATCTAAATACATAAAACTTATATATTTTGATATGACTTATGTATAAAACACTGTACGTGTATAAACATGTTTGCTAAATTATTATTAATATTTATCCAAGTCTCTAATTAGTAACTAATATTTTCTACATAGTTCTCAGAACTAATTTATCAAAAGTTTCATATTTCTGAAAGCGGAATTAAACAGGAAAACGTGAACTAATTACGAATGAAAAGCCAATATTTACGGTCGAAACTATACCGTAATATCTGTCACACCCAGCGCTTCAAATCAACTCTGTATATGAATAGGAATACGGTTTATAGCAACAAAGGCAATGAAAGATAATGGATATTTCGGTAATGCGTATTTTATGTCAGATAGACAAGCCCATTCGACATTTTTATCACTATTTAATATGGTGTCTCATCACAGTCATTAGCAAAGGTCGAATCGTTAAAGTTAATAAGACCTAACCCAATAGTTTACGTAAGCATTTTAATTTATTGGTGTACAGTATAAACATTATTTATTTCTATTTTGTACAAAATTTATTGAAAAAAAATGTAGTAAAAGTTAAATTACGTTACCAAAAAAGGTACATGAGTCCAGAATAACTTTAAAAGTAATTACTCCACCATGTGAGGTGGATTTTTTTCTTGACACTTATGTAGGACCACCCTATTCACGAAACATCATTAAAATATATTTATAACTAGCGATTCACCCTCGCTTCGCTTGTTTTTGTCTAGAGACAAACCAGAAGGTTTGTTTTTGTCTAGAGACAAAAACAAATCTATCCCACGGGAACCGTACATTTTTCCGGGACGATATATAACCTCTTGCCTTTCTCAGTTAACGGGCTATCTAATGCAAAAAGAATTTTCAAATCGGATTAGTAGTTCCTGAGATTAGGGCGTTTAGCCAAACAAACAAACTCTTCAGCTTTATAATATTAGTGTAGATTGGCGATTATATTGCGTGACATACAAATTTAAAAAATACACGAATTTAGTCCTCCTTTTTTAAGTCGGTTCAAAATTATGTATTTATGGTAAAAAAATTATATACTGTTTAAAATCAAGTTCTAAACATAGTCTCTACTTCTTATTTATATAAAAATAAGCTTAGTAGTAATAGTAGTAGCTTATTGCATCAATGCTGATATTTCTTCGCATCTTTCTTGATATCATTGAAAAATCTCGAGCTACTTGTCACGTTTAATATGACTAGTGACTACGCAATAGTAAAGTGAATCAGATGTTTTATTCTAACGAGTGATCTCATGAGTTTGATGAAGTATTACTAAATACAGACAATAATGCTAACCTAGTTACTGTAATATATTCTTGTTATAAAAAGCAAAATGAGATCAATTGCCTATTTGTCGCGAACTGTAGTTGTAATGTAGGTGTGGAAAATAATAAAAAAAATGCAAGTCAGACTCTCACACGAAGGATTTCGTACCGTCATAACTTTTTAAATATTTGTGTAAAAGAAACAATTGAATACACATTCTGTGATAATTTCAACTCTTACCTATTACGGTTCATGATACAGTCCCCTGACAGACAGACGGACGGACAGACGAACAGACAGCGGAAGCTTAGTAACAGGATATTATATTATATTTTGCCATTAATAATTTATACGCAAACAAGTTGAACAGATTTCGTTTAAATTTGGTACCAACATAGGCTGCATCATGGCTATAAGTTGCTTCCCATGCAAGCTTATAATCTCTAGGAGTACCAGTTAGACAAAAAAAAATCTTTTTACATTTTATATATAGTCTTTTTTTTTTTGGCTATTGTAGAAATTTAATAATTCATGTAACATCACGCCACTCTTAGCGCAGGGGACTTATACTATACTAAAGGACACGCGTAAAAAACATAATATCTTCTAATATTTTTATAATAAAATTAACAACTTTATTAAAAGAATTTATTGCTTCATATTTTTTTAAATTACCCATAACAGAACCTTGTTTCATATGTTTTGTAAATATTTATCTAGGAAGTCTTATTCCCACAAAATTAATTAAATTAATCGTGAGCTAATCTTTTATAAGTCGAGTGACATTCAATAATGCGGACAAGGTTTATGTATACCATTCGAATTGTTTCCACTTCTTGGGTGGTACCATTTGAGGGTCAACTGATAATCCATCCTTAGACAATAAAAGGTAATTACCATGGGACTATCGAGGTGCTACTTAATTAGTTTCGTACATTGTTACGTCCACTCTGCAATAAAAGTCACTTTTTATGTAATTGTAAAATACAAGGACACTCATTGTTTTTATATATGTGGCAAATGCGATGGGTAAAACTTTAAAAATTAATTCTATGGTAGATTAAGGCACTCCTTTTTTATTCATTTCAAGTATTTAGGTTTATAACTATATATTTAAAATATAACCTAAATTTAAATGCCAAAATATTAATTTGCGCCCTCCATTTATGGTTATAAGAAAATTTACGAGGTTATTATTTAAATGATTATATTGGTATAACCAATAACAATTTCAATAATTACTTAATAAAGGCATTAATATGCTAATAACGTTCTAATAATAATCAATATTAATGATGGTGTTGATTTATATGAAAAAATACCAATTACAATTATTATAAGATATTTGGATCTTTGTTATTTTAACAACGCATAAATCGTTGAACGGATTCGATAAAATTTTGATCATAAGAGAAACCATAATATGAACGTAATTACACCTTTTATCCCGAGGTATAACATTTTTCTTTAATAATAATTTAACTACACTTTACGAGTCCAAAACTTATCAATAGCTAGCGCCCAACGTTGATAGCTAAGAAAGAAAACTCTGTACGCGGATGAAGTGAGTAGAAATATATTATATTATACTATATATAAATATACTAGCGACTCACCCTCGCTCCGCTCGGGTTCGCCCCTACTTACGTTTTAAAGTTTAGTATAGATTTCTTAGAGATGAGATATTTTCCTCCAGTAAAAAGTATCCTATATGTTGACCCGATATTTGTTTGTAGTACATGCTATGTATCAGAGATGGCGCTGTATGTGAAAAAAGATATTCCCGCTTTTCTGTTGAAATATTTCCTGAATTTTCTTTGCTATAAACCTCACGGAGCCCGAGACCTTTCCAATGAATGCAAAACCGTGGAAATCGGTTCGTGCGTTCTGGAGTTATAGCGTCAGGAAGGAAAACCCGACTTATTTTTATATAGTAGATAATATAAAATGATTGCAGGTTTTAAATTCTGGCTTAGGTTTCTACAGATCAGTGATATGTGATTGACTAAAGTAACTTGTCTCACATCAAATATACACAATTTTCTTTTATTTCTTAAAAAAAGTCATTAGTGCAATTCACAGATTTAAGAAAACATTACTGCGCAAGTCTATCTTAATCAAGAAAACCTTTATTTTATATTTAACTTCTACGGAAACCTTAAACGTTTAAGTAACCGCGGATTCATTATTCAAAATTATGAAGAAGTGGCTATTAATTAAAACATTCAGCAATTTGTTTCACGGATAACTAATTAATTTTTCACTTAATTAAAGCTATGAATTTATTACAGTCCACCACCTTATTATCCTAAGTGAATTTTTGCTACAAATTCGTATTCCACTAGGACTTCTTCATATATGTACTGATATAAAACGTATCCTATTCGATAATCATGATGCGAAGGTTTCGTTCGTTTCATGATAGATAGAATAAAAAACATCTTTAATACTATTAATATAAAGTAAAACCTACATGAAAACACTGCGATGAATGCCCATTATCCAAGACCGTGAAACCAAACATTATCATCAAGGAGACGTCATTAAAATCTTTCCAAGTCATCTCACTCCTGAATTTTCTGAATTTATCACTTGCCTTTTTCATCGCTTCAAAGACGCAAATTGAAAGCTAAAGACGGTAATTGAAGGGACGAGGGGTTAATGTCCCTTTTTGAACCCGCTGATGGATTATGTCATTGAAACGGAATGTTACGTTACGGATTTTTTCATCTTCAGTGATTGGAAATAATACTATTGTTATGCCCAATTTTCTCAGGAAAATTAGGTACCAAATGTCCAAAATATCTTCACTGTACTCTTTTACTTAACATAATACGTTTTCAAGTAATATTAGTTACGGAAACTCGTCAAAAGTTATGTAGTTAGTATTCAAAGTTTGTTGTATGAATATCTGTTGCTTTTTAATGAGCCCTAAGACACCAAGTTACTTTAACATTCTATCCAATTAGCTTTAAATTTTAAAGTAAATAACTCTAACACAAGTAAGAAGATCTATTTCTTATTTCATTAATCATTTTAATTTGAAAAATAGAGATTTTTAATAAGATTCTCATTATTGTGGATGTTACTAGTTATGTTATTAACAATACATATACATAGTACATCCAAAAATTGCGCAAGTTGATGATACTGTAGCATCTGTTCAGTACTATAGAATCTTTTTTAAGTCTCAAGACATTTTCATATCTATTTAAGGCAGATTTATTCAATCGAACTGGTGGAACGGCAATCATTTCTGAGCCTTTTCCCTTCTCCGTAACGAATTGTTCTCGAACCAATTTCGCGTTATGAAAAGGCGCATTTGCTTATTGCCCTCACTTTTCTTTTGTCATTTAAGAACATCTGTCTTCGTCACTTTAAATCATTTCACTAAATTCATATTCTCCTTGACGTCCTAATTTCAAAATTTTGGGAAAATGTAGAAAAAAAATAACATATTAAAACATCCAGACATCTATCTCTTTAGCCTCGGAAAAAATCACCAAGAAACCTGTATGTCTAGAAGATCCTTTAGTTTTCGAAAAAACAAATACGGGTTATTTGATGAACGTGGTTGAATAACCCTAGCATTAGGGAGAGGTCCGTTACCCAGTAGTGGGACGATAAAAGGAGTTTAAATATTTAATTATTATTATTATGCTATCAGTTATAACATTTTCTATAAGAACCTAAAAATAAAATATCATCTATCACATTTTTTTTTGTTAACTGCTGATACGATGCGGTTAAATGACAACTTTGATTAATGAAAGACTAAGCCTTGCACAGGATCACCTGTCGTTAACCATGATATCCCATAAGTTATTTACGTATCAAGCCTCACCTATCAGACCAGGATTTGCAGCGCATTCATCTAGCCTAACCCTTACGTTTTCACAATGACCCATCAAACTATACGTTATCAGGATACTCGTAATATTTTTTGTTACCGATGATAGCAATTTCGGATATATTATTATAAGCTTATGAATGTCATCTACATGACGCTTTTAAAAATATTATATTAGAAGTGTTATTAACCTATAAGCTTTGCGATATTAAAAATAACATGTTCTCTATTTGCCGCATTATGTAAATTACTAGCGACTCACCCTCGCTTCGCTCGGGTTCGTTCCTAGATTGAATCCCCATACAAACTTTCATCCCCATTTTCACCCCCTTAAGGGATAATTTCCGGGATAAAAACTATCCTATGTTCTTCCCAGGATGTCAAACTATCTTTTTACCAAATTTATTCGGTACAAACAAACAAACAAAAAAATCTTTTCTCTTTATTACATTATTATAGTATAGATATATTTATAAATAAAAACAGTAGTAAATATCGAATAGTATCTTAGTAGCATGTATGTGGTTATCTCAGGGTATTACATGTACATGCGTCCTGAGTCCTAACGCTATAATCGGTCCGATCTACATGGAACTTGGCTCAGTGAGCGTGAAGTAAGACCGTTCCGCGTTGCTGACTCCAGACGACTTTTCTCACCGTCAGTGGTGATTTTTGAAATGAGCATACCCCTTAAAATACGCATCGTTGCTTGTGATTTTAATGTGGAAAGTTAAAATTTCTTTAATGTTTCGAGTTAATTAGATGTAATTAATTATCATTTATTATACAAAATAACTACCGTAGAACTCTCAAACTTTTATATAGCTATTTCTTTTCATTTTAAGACATTAGTAGCGTTGTTTCATTTTAAGTACCAATGCAGGCTTAAAATATTACTATAATTTTATATTTATGTAGATATCTATAACCTCGTAAATAATGCATAAAAATATTTTTTATAGATAAAGTAAGTAAATAAACTTTATAATAAAAACAAATCATAAATTACAATCTTAATATCACATATCAAACCAGGCCATTATGAAGATACATGAAGACACGAAAAAGAAGAAAAAGCCGGCCTAGTGCGTGGGTATGGGAAAGTTCACACGTGCTGGTAACTGTACGATGTCAAACATAGTAGAGTTAGGCCAATAGTAGCGCAGCTTAAAATAATGTACCAAAATACATAATACAAGATTTTATAGGATGTTGCAGCTTGAAGGCGAAAATGGAATCGCTGCACGTCATATCTGTCTGTCGGTATGTCACAGCCATTTTAGGTAAAGAGCTTTTAACGAAAATTATTTTGTAGAAGATACTAGCACATCGAATGTTTGGGATATCCCATATTTTGTTAGAAGCTTTTGTGAGATCAGAATCATAGTATCTTTAAGAAATACAATGAAATGTGTAAATATTTTAATTTAATTTTCACCTAACAAATTACATAAGCAAAGTAAAACTTTTAGAATTCGCAGTACCAAGCCATCTGCATTTTTTATATAAAAATATGTCTATAATTAAAGTATGGAAATCAATTTCTTTATTACTCGAAATACTTAACATTTACTTGTTTACATTAATTTGCCTTAAATTATTTTTTCTCGATAGTAGTCTAGTCTAGTAATTTAACGGAAGGCGTAAACATTATCTTGGTAAATAATTGCAGTAAGGAACCGCATTGATTTATTGCATCGTATGAGGTCTTCCGGAAGGCCTGTACATAAAAGGGCAACGACACTGACGTGACAGGCGCATGTCCACGTTACGCGATGTCAAGGAGAGCGTGATCAAGTGGCAATGTCTGGTTTTAATTTTTATTAATGTTAAAATATGGCTGAAATATTCCGCAAAGGAACGTCCCAGTTGGCAACAAAAACGGCTTCATTGTACTCCGGTCAGACGGCGCGGCGCGCAAAATGTCAAGGCAGATGGCTTGCGTAATCGCTGTTTTCTTTTTGCATTATTTGGTACTCGGGTACTCGAAGAAAGCGTTAGTCACGACATAATTAAGTCGTGATTTCATTCAAAATCGATTTATCGATGTGTACTATACCTAACAGCATATTATCTTTCTTGTTTTTCCCGCATAATATTAAATAGATTGAAGATATATACTGAGTAAAGAGGAAGAAATTTGAAATTCAATGGCGCTCTTGGACGATGCTACTTGAATCGGATTTTCTACACGCTTTATATACGGCCCCACGTAACGACAGTGGCACTAAGATGCTGATACCTGCCTTTTCAATGTTATATCCTAGAGCAAAGCCTAAAAATATATTCACTTATTTACTACAAATTTTCATGGTTGTGTATTCAATATAAACTAAATAAGTTTAAGGTCTTACCTTGCCGAGAAAATACCGCCTGTAGTATTTGGCGGTGTCGTTTGTATCAATATTGTGTCTTCGAGAAGTCTGGCGAGGGGTTCCCGGTTGAGGTCTGGGTTCATTTTCTTCATCGGAACTGTTCTCCTCCACTCCATCCACCCAGTAACCACCGTTCGGGGGTAGAACGATTGTTGGGGGTGTTCCTGAAAATATATCACATAAGAACGACCATCTTCAAACTTATTAAAGCTATCTTATAATATTATTCATGAAATTTATTCTTCATTTTATATCTAAAGAAACCATCAGTAATAAAATTAAATAATTCAAAGAGAATGTTATTCAAAACAACGCTACGCAAATAAAAAATGATTGCTACTGCCATTGCAAGTAACGTACCGAAAACAAATATTACATTTTCCGTGCATGTTAGCAGAATCTGTGTCACGAGTGCAAATAAATTTAACTTATAAAATATTCTTCGCACGTTTGATGCTGGTTCGAAAAAACGAATAGATGAAGGGTTCCATGCCATAAAACCGCATCGAGTAAGGCACGATTCTAGTCTAGACCGCCTTTGTTGGAAATATTTTTACAAGGCTTTGAATAGTACAACGTCCCACGGGATACTATTGTTCCTGATGTCCCCTATATAAACCGATCCGCCCGTCAGTTTCTACATAGAAACTTTCGCATTATGATAAGTTTTCATAAAACCTTAAAGTTTGAGAACCACACGATAAAAATTTTATATGACGTAGCACAAAATCTAAAAGTTTTTTTTTTTTAATTATTAATACTTTGCATAGATATTTTTCTTTGAAGAACATTTTACATTTCTTTTAGAAAATATCAGAACTTTCATGTCCAAATCAATAATACCGAAAGTTCAAAGAAATTTCATGATCAACACCAACAAAAAACCGTTACTATGCTAAGGAAGGGTGGAGTACTTTTTATATATATATGCTTCTTAGAAAAACCAACAGAATATAGTAACCCTAGCATGTCAACGAGCCCTACACGGCTTCCCTTCCGCTATTGCTATATCTATATTATATGCATGATGAATCATATTTACGATTCTTTTATTGTAATTGAAAGATATTTTAGAAAGTTCATATTTTCGTGTGAATTTATTACGTGCCTACTGATACAAAATAAGTGAAAAAAGCGCGTATAATTTAACTTTAATATAATAATGAAATTAATAGATCAGT
Source organism: Argynnis bischoffii washingtonia (assembly GCA_033884665.1). NCBI lineage: Eukaryota > Metazoa > Arthropoda > Insecta > Lepidoptera > Nymphalidae > Argynnis > Argynnis bischoffii. The sequence goes on along the minus strand of CM066624.1, from coordinate 6,466,430 downwards.
ACGTTTTATAAACTCAAATGTATATATAAAAACATTTCTTTTTGAAGTACTTTAGTGAAAAAGTTTGAAAATTCTATCAAAGGTTAATAATTTACACAATTTAAAACATTATGATTACTAACTTTTTTTTCTATAGTATGTATATGCCGAAAAAAAGAATTAATAGCTAATATATGTTTTAAAACACAATAAGCGCTTATTTACGCACTACATCCGATAAAAATATGTAATGTCCTTCATCTGTGAATGTAAATACTATAAAAAGAACCGTACAAATAAAGCAGTCACGACCCAACTCAGACCTCACGACCTCTATCACACAAATTTCACAGGCCGTAAACAATTCACTATATCAAAATAAAGGTGTAAGAGAAATAAATAAAACGAAATAAACATATGCAACATCCAAAATAACATTAAATAACGTCACAAAATGAAGATGTTACTCTAATTTGAAGCTTTCTACGATCAAATTTGTTATTTCTCACTATATTTATTTTATCTTTAATGTATTAAATTATATAATCTTCATCAGAATATTAATATTCTTGTTTAAGACATCAGAATTACGAGTCAAGATTTCCCAAGATAACTCGGAGCCACCTAATTTAATTAACGCTTTAATCAACTAACTAACAGTGACAGATATTTTTGCTCGCGAATAGCAAGTTATAGTACTATGTAAGTTATGAAATAGCAGAAATATCTTTCAGTTTTTCTTTCAACATTAATGAAGTCCGACTAAATGCATAGGCAAATAATAGCGCACTTTTCTTCTAGATAATCATTTCATGTTCTTATATGGCTCAAATAGTCTTAAGATATAAAAAAAAAATTAAAATGTCCATCATATATTATATACTTCAATTACTTAAAAATATCTTTGTGGGTGTAACGTGCTGTAATTGAGGTCAAATCAAGAGTGTTAGGGAAGTTTTCTCTCTCTTTACATTTGTATAATTATTAAGAAGTTAACTAAAAGTTATTTTGTAAGAAAAACAGGTTTAATGTCCTTGTGGAATTGTAACAACAATACTTGCTGCATTTCCCTGCCCATTTTATGATCTTGGTAAAAATCGAGCCAAGCCTTATGTCACAATAAGAGGAGGTTTATGTTTGTTAAGAATTTATAGCGCAGTAACTCGACGATGTCAATGAATAATTTTGACTAGGATATCAGTTTTTAAAATGCCCTAGCGTATTGAACATAAGACTGTGCCATTATGCTAGCGCATGTAGACCCCAACAATAAGGTATATCGCCTTTTTCGCAGCACCAGCGTCAATCCGTAGAATTTCTAACTAACATCTTGACTTAATTCAGTTGACTCAATAAGAGCAAGAATATTAATGGTGAGTTCTTTAAATGGTGTCGTTTAAATCATAATGGCAACGTCAAAGAATTCTTGCGTTCGATGGTCGATAGAGTGTATAAGAGTAAAGGCCTTGCGGACACTATCATTATCCAGAAATCTGCTTAATCTGAAAATAGGGAATACGACAATAACGCGGCCTTATGTCGTGTCTTTAAAACATAGCTAAATAATTTTATTTTGTCGAGTAAAGCCAAAAAACACCTTGACAAAAAAAATGCACCATGTTCTACCTGTTTCGATATAAATCGAGGGTCAAGTAAAGCAATAAAGGAGAGGCACTAATTTCCTTAATTAACTAAACTAACTAAATATAACACCTTTGAAATGTCTAAAACCTTAGTTTCTCACGTGACCATGATTGCTGTAAAGCATTCGAAATGTCGGGAACCAAAAATCAAAATAAATCCGCTAAATAATCCGAAAAGATAGTTCTATACAAAATGTCAAATATTCGCGTAAATCTAAGAAAGTATTAGACATAGTTATTTAATTAACGCTAGAAGTTATGAATTTCTTTCTCCCAAAAGATTAATATTTACAACGGCTATAGGTACAGATATTCATTCCCGTTTGAGCATTACCCGAAAGCGCAACATTGGGGAAGATCTAATATTGCTATTTCAAGTTGAATACTTTCACACTTTTTTCTCATAATTTAACTTTCTATTTACAAATAGTTAATATCGAAAGATATTTTATAGTAGAACAACAAAAAACATTAAGGACTTCTGTTCATTTTCTTATCAAATACATATTACTATATTCAAAATGTTTATTATAAAGTGTAAACATACATTCTTTAACAACTCGCGACGTTGTGCTCCAGAAGAATGTCATACATTGTATAAATAATATTTCTAGGCTTTCAAATTGTAAAACTGATTTTCACAAATGCCTTTGATTTATGTTGGCTTGTTTTTTTTAATTAAATATGTCGACCACGATAAAATATGAATATATAATACTAAAATTATATAAAAATCATTGATACTTCGCTATCATAATTGATAAATTCGAATCGCATATATTTTAACAAAATGCTGCAGTAGTTTCACAAATACTTGACCTTTTAACAGTACTTATAGTCGTGGGTTAGTTTTAGGTATTTTATTTCAATTGCGAGGCAGATCACGAGTTCGCTTTATCAAATTTTATTCATCGCAACCACGGTTTAAACATAAAATATTTGGTATCGTGATGTTAACGACTTTTTTATATATAAAGCTGACATTATGAAATAATGAAAAGCTCTTAATTAATTATTAATTGTAATCGTAAATGCAAAATCTTTGAACTTGAAAGCGTAAGTAAAACCGAAACTTCAGAAAACAGAGTACCTATTAAGTATTCCGAAAATATATTATATACTTACGTGTAATATTGGTCAAATTTAATTTTATCCAAATTTATTTATCTGTTATATATTTAACTGTATTAAATATAAGGTAAACTACTAACTTGAAAATTAAGCAGAACGGCATTTCTTGAACAATTCCGAAATAAGAGCGTTTCTAGCATGGTCGGTCATACTCAAAAGCTACCAAAGTGCAAATCTCAAGCATTCTCTTTACCTGGTTTAGCTAGTGTTTCCTCGAGGAGTATTCTGCTGGCTTGACAAGCGGCTGCCACCCGTCGTTGCGCGGCCGCCGCACCCGGTGAGGGCGGGAGGCCGTGAGGCGCCGGCACTCTGCCTTCTGCATACGAATTCCTTTCGCCCACATTACCTGTTGTCGCTCCTACTGACACAGACCGACGGTTATCGGGTCGTGAAACCTGAAATGAAGATATATTTTGTACTATCATATAATTACGTATTTGTAATTAGGATTTAATAATACTTGTGGCTTTGTCCCTACTTTAAACCTAGCTGGGAACCAGGTTGTAATTTATTTATTTATTTATAACACTTTATTGCACACTTAAATGGTACATTAAAAAAACCACAATTAAAGAGATGTGTAAAGATGGCCTTATCACTAAAAGTGATCTCTTACAGGCAACTGATAGAAAAGGATACAAAAAAATAAGTGAGAAGAGCGGAAAGGTGCATAAAGTGCAAGTCATTAAAACTTTATATAACTAAATATTCATATCACTCATTATAAAAAATTATATTATTATTAATTTATCTATAGTTTCTTTTAAAAATTATCATTTAAGAATCATAAAATAATAAGTTTATCTTTTAGTTCAACGTAGTTTCCAAACTTTCATTGTCCGTTAATATTTTACAGAACGCATATGATCTCTTTTAATTCGAGATCAAAGATTACTTTTTATTTATAACTGAAATTTTTAAACTGTATAATGGTTTTGGAAGATGAGGAAATAGTTAATTTTATATACGGTTGGCGGCTCAAGTCAGCGTGACATAAGTAGTTCGATGACCCAACACCGTGAGATCCTATTATTGTGGTAACTGTATCAGCGCGCGCAAATCGCTTCTTGTACTTATTTACAACAATTTGTAAACGCGTTTTACATTTTGAGGCCACAAACAAATTAAATTTTGATCTATTTTTTTAGTTGTGAGAACCTCTAAAATTTTTGACGCTCGGCTTGTGGTGGTAATGAAGAGAACGTGTCCCTTTTACGATGTCAATCGGAAAACAGACAGCCCCATAAACTATGGCGGCCTATCACATAGACTATACACCATCAAAAGTTTAGTATTGAAACCGGCGGAAGCATTAGTCGAAGCGTTGACAGCAACTCGAAACAAGTACCGTGGAAAATGTTAAAGCATTTTCACTTTGATCAAATTAATCTTACGTCAGGAACTAAATGTTGACTTCTCTAGAGACCGCTGAAATTTAATACATAATCGTTCCATTAGTAAAATTAAAATATTTCACTAAGGAAAATATAAAGAAAAACTATAATTTAAGATGTTTTCATTTTATGTATATATCAAAATTTATAATCTTGGATAGTATAACGTTTATGGGTATGGAATAAATTTTCTTTCAGGAACTTTGTTTAAAAATATAATATAATGACATCATTTATTAGGGGCGTCATTCTCAATGATCATCGTTAAACAAGAAACAAGACAGAAGCGTCACGTTCGGGCAACGTAATTTCATATCAGAATGCTTTGATGCACGGAAGTTTTAACTTTCTTAAAATACCGTTCTATGTTTACCGCGGTTTTCCCTTAAAATCTATATTTTTCGTTCCACATCAAAAATACTTACTACTGTGATATTTTTGATCAGATTATCTAAATTAATCGTATAATGTAATTCAAATACCTATACGTATGAATAAAATAAAGTTATTATATCTGTCTGTCTGTTACCTTTTCAGGCTTAAACCCCTGAAAAGATTATAATAATATTTAGCAAGGACATAGGCATACCTTTAACGCCAACCCCGACTATGACGCAAGCGAAACCGCGGGCAAAACTAGTTATACATCTTTTATAATTAGAAGAGATCATCTAATATTATAATTGTATCTAATGCACAATGTTTAGTCGTCCACTGAGCAAAGTAAGGGTAGGTCACTTATAATTAGTATCTAATTATAATGTGACACCTTCAGCAGTAACATTCATAATTATGAATCGCTATACTAGCAATGTAATTTTTCGTATAATATTTCAGTATTTCAAAGGTTTCCTGACCGGCATCTACAACACTAATACTTATTACACCTGTTATTGATATACATATCATGTAACGCTCGATAAAGTTCATATTTAATATCGAAACATAGTATCTACTTATTTGTAAGACTTCATAGATATCGTGACGTCAAAAAATACCTAAAGGTCCCAGGTTCAAATCCAAATTATTTTTTTTATTTTACTTGCAGACGCTTTACCGTCACAGATTTATCTTATAACTAGCATCCCCAGGTGATTCTTTAAATCGTTAATACTTAAGTTAAACTTACCACAATACGTTAGTGAAAACCGCATCCAAATCGGTTAAGTCGTTTCTGAGATTAGCGCGCACAAACGCACAGACAAACAGACAAAAATTCTAAAAATCATTGTTTTAGATTCTATTGCGTTAATAAAGACCCCCAATAATATTTTTTCTCAAATATCTTCCATGTACAGACAGCGATCAGTTACAATTTTATTATAATATGTATAGAATAGAATGATAATAAAAACTTATGCCATACTACAAAATCTATTATATATTATCATTAATTCTACACGCCCACTTACTTAAAAACTAACGGTATAAGTAAAACAACCCTTCGATTTAATGGCATGTTACTGGCAGCGTAATTAATGATAGCAATACAAAATGAACGGTATGTATTTACGTAAAAGTCATCAACTCGACTCATTAAAAGTTCGAGACAATTTTTTATACCACCTTCCCTTAGCCGCAAACGTTTTTTAATTATTATTAATATAATTACTCTTAACTCTAGTTTTCTCTAATGATGAAGGTAAGGTATGACTATTTAATACCTATGTAGTATGTACTTGCTGAAAAAATAAATTGATGTTTTCCATTTTAATGAAAAAAAGGTACTTTTTAAAACAATATTACACAGTAGCAGCATGTCATATTTGCATCATGATATTATGAGCTGAGAGGTTTACCACTCATACACTAATGTATTGGTCATTTGTTTGGTTGATGAAAAACAGCTATATGTATGAAAAAAATGAGTGCGTGTAACCTTCATGCGCGTTTGAAGTGAAACTTATTTGACGCTGTGGCAAATACCGCAATTAAATTAAAAGTAAAAAATCTAAATATAAATATAACAACTTTTATAAAATTATTAGTAATAAATATTCATTTTCAAAAATATATATATTTATTATTAATAATACTATAATAATTATAACTTATAATATATACTATAATATATTATATACTATATATAATATACTATAATATAACTAATAATAAGTATTTTTTTATAAAATTATATATAAGTAACAAATATTCATTTGCATGTCAACTTTATTTAAGTGTAAATAAAGACAAACGAGATTACTTAATAAAGCGAACACACTTATCTATGAATATAAATTGTGTATATGTATTTTAAATACGAAATTTCTTATGACATAAGATTTTTACTAAACAGCGATTGCAACTACTTACGCTAATGTATTTTTTTTTATGTGAGAACTAACCTCTGTGTTACAACATCACTGTGGGAACGATTTGTTATTATAATTTTATTCATTTGCGATAAAATAAGAAAATTTTCATTTTAATAATATATAAAAATTGTTTTATTACAACGTTTATTCTAATAGGCATTCATTGCGTTTCTTTATATATAATTGTAGTAATTGTTTGAAACAGAAAATATAAAAAGACCTAGTTTAGACCTAGTATTTGCATTACGAAAGAACAAAATATAAATAATTCCTAATCCTTAATTTTTTGTAAATAAAGCATAAATATCAGGTATTTTATTCATTCATCATATTTGTCCTTAGGTTAATCTAAGTTGAAATTAGATGTCACTTGCTTCTGAAAGCTGAAACCGCACCGTCTCTAGATTTACCGTATTCATATAGAAATTTAATAATGACATTATTTACTTGTTCATATGCACTAATAACATTATATACCGAATTAAAACAAACACATAACCCTCCTTTGAGCTTCGCAGTCGGATAATTAGTTAATTAATTATTTTTTTTTATTTGTAAAGTATGATATACGTGCTTTTTATCGGATATCGATGACTTTTAGAGTGTTTTTGGCATTGTATCACATTGATTAATAAGAGACATAGAAGTAGAATCTGAATATCACATAAAGTACCTACAGATAAAACTACAACTAGTTTATATAGAAAAATTATGGAAATATCTACTGAAACACCTAATATCATGGATTATATATCATAGCTCAACAAATATATAATTTATTTGACCATAATAAATGTTTGTTGATCACCAGTTAAGGGGAAAATCGTATATTTTTAGAAAACAGAAAAACACACTGATAATAGAAATATAAAAGATCATATTCTACTAGAAATTGAACAACTTTTTCTCTTCTCATTGTATTTAATCATAACAATGATACAGTAGAAGCATAAATTTATTCCAAAAATTGTAGTTTCAGTGTAAAATTTAGCAAGAAACTATCATTTTGTATTTATTGGTTATCGTTTTCAATAACTTCGAAATGGGTATCGTTTACGTTGAATATAGACGTCAGTGAGCGGTGCACCTGAGCGCAATTCACAAATACTGAAAGTTATTATCGATGAAGACTACGAAATAAGAGAAGTAAAGTTGTTTTATACCTTTCGATGTTGATAGTTTAGATGTTTGGATGTATGGATGGATGGATGTTTGTTAATCACCCCAGCACGGCTGAAAGGATCTGGATGGAATTTTGCACAGATATAGATTATAGCCTGGAATAGCACATTTTATGACGGAAAAATGTACGGTTCCAGTGGGATAGATTTGTTTTTGTTTTTCTAAAGTAAAGTGGTAGTAAAATCATCAATTTTGCTAAAGTTGGTCTACTTTTTAATACTCAATCCATTGAAATAATATATAGTTATTATTCTTAATTTATCTCCTCTATAAATACCTAAATTGTTTATTTATTAATGAAATCTCATTGAAAACACTTAGCCATTGTCGAATAATGCAAATCTCTAAATGCCTATTATCATACACAACTTCAGTAATCAGTATCTATACTATTTTACTATTTGTTTGTATACTAGTACCTATTAAAAAAAAATGTAATATAAAATTTACTATTATAATAATTAGTGATATTATGTTTGATTTTCAATACATTTTAGTAAAATAATTTTAGTAAGAAACACCTATATAAGGTATAACAAAACACTTGTATTACAGTTTTCATACTCGAATATTGAATTTTTACAAAACTTACAGTAACAGGCACAACAGACAGAAAATTTCCTAAAGCAAAATAATAAACATGAAAGTTGAGTGGAACGAACGGCCGATTCAGTGATGGAAAGTAAATTGCTTTGATGTTATTATGCATCTAGATTGTGACTTGTGACTTGGTTTTGACGACTAAGTGATTGAATTTCTGTAAAAATATATTGAAATGTTGCATAGTTTTTTTCTTGTAGAATTATAATATATTTATGTTAAAGAATATATTATAATAGAGCTAGATTATATTCTACTTTTATTTAGTTTCTTAATTTTTATCAAAGCGATCTTATAGCTTAAATATAAATTTTGTGATATTTCTAGGTCTAGTACCTAGAAATATCACAAAATTTATATAACACGACATTTAATATAGTACATACATGTTACATACGTATAATATATAGAAGTTGTATGAATAAAACAAACTTTATTTTTGGCAACAAAACAAATAAACTCACAATTAAGTGCATATTAAAGTAATGCTTGTTTTCAAACAGTTCGCAATAAGATGCAGGCGCGCTGCGTAAATATGCTTTTAGCCTCACAAGTATACAAATATTGCTATATTACTACACAGTATATCGGAATTAAGCAAACATGCAAGGAAAAATAAATACCGGTAAATACATACATAAGTAGTACTAATAATGTTTAATAAGTAAAAAATAGATTAAGAGTCAAAAATAAATATGGAACAATTTATTCAAATCAATAATCCAATTCATCTTATACATAACATCGCTTACATTAGTCTCTCTGCGTACTAAATAGAAAATTTCTGAAGAAGTAACGGACACGGGCACACATACACACACACACATACATATACACACTCACTCACTCATTCACTTACTCACTCACACACTGACACACATACACACACAACTTTGGCATTTATAATAGTGGTCCGATTTTTAGTTTTAATGAAATTCTGCCAAATGCACGTTTTATGGTCGACACTACTAGTTAAGTATAAGTTTAATTTCTATCTATGATTTAAATGTTTAACATAACAACATATGCTTTTAATATACATAAATGTAGTAGGTAAGAAAATTTGTGACGCCCCATTTTGTTAAGTGGGGATCGAAATAGTTATTTTATTCCGTATGGTACATCTATTTATAAGCAAAGTTATATGAAACTAAAAAAAATCACACCAAGTGAGTTCAAAATCGATTAAAAGCTTTAATAAAACTTCCAAAAAGTTCCACATACGAATTAGAAGATAATATCTTTTGTTCTATTTAGAGATATTTTCAAACACATCTCTATTCCTTATTGAATATGTTTAGCTCAGATCAATAACAGTCCAATAACGTTATAATGAATCACACTTTTATAAGCACGTGCTACGGTGTTAAAGCTAAATAAACCAGAGCTCTGTTATCTAACTTCAAACATAATACGATAAACGATAAGCTAGAAACCCTTTTAAATATTTTACCATTTTTAATGTAATATGAAGTAGAATCGTATAAATGTTGAAAAGAAATATTTTTAGGACTAATTGGTACAAAATATTTATTATGTCAAAGTTTTTTTTTCTGATTTCTAAAAGACAGAGGTGCTCTATTAGTGTATATGATTTTTTTTTTAATATACATGAATTTTTAATTGATATACTATACCGCCAGAGTAGTATCTAGTGGTTTGTAAAATCTATCTCTAAAGATGGAATTAGGGACTTGAAAAACATTTTAAGGAATGTACATATACTCGTATTTTGAGTTAAAAATAAATCGTAACCCAAAATAAAAACAACGAACCAAAGTCTAAAAACATATTACAATTACGAAATTCATTAAATGTTACATTTTCGTATAAAGTAGGTACTTAATCTATACTAATATTATAAAGAGGCAGTTTGTTTGAACGCACTAATCTCAGGAACTACTAATCCGATATAAAAAAAAAATCTTTTTGCATTAGATAGTCTATATTAATATTATACTATTAGATAACCTATGTATAATATTAGATAACCTATGTATAATCTTGCTACTGACCAAGGGAGCGGAGCAATAATTATAAATGTCAACAAATCGGGCATACATTATCGTAAAACTGTTGTTTATAACCAACAAATCTAACACAGGTGAAACCGCGGGGCATAGCTAGTTTATAATAATCACAAATCATATAATACTATACTAGTATAATAATGTAATATACAATAGATAAAAATGAACCTTAATTGATAGATTTTAATGAAACTATTGTTGAAAGTTGATTAACCGTTATAATTGATTTTTATCCTTTGATGCTTAACTTCCACATCCACCTATAATACTCTTTATAAATTGCACAATAAACGGTTCCAACAATGCAATTTTCCACGTAACAAGTCCATTAAGTAGCTACAAAATTTTATTAATCACGGGCTCAGTTGGCCGGCTTATAGTGGGGCGGCACGTATTTTCTCATCTTCATCAAACAGAGTGTATACCTATTGTTTTGTATTATTCGCTTGATAGCATGCGACAGATATGATCTTTCATGTCGGATTTAAATTGAGTTGAAAGTATACGGTTGATAGTAAAACAAAATGCAAGCTAGAAAAATCTAAGTTAAGTTCAATTTCCAAAAATTAAACAAAAAATTATCTCGCATTTTTTTTAAAGAGTAAAGTCCAAAAAACGTGTGTATGAACTTATGTAGGTACGCACGAACCAGCTACAAAAACAGCTTAAGATTTCATACCGTATGTCACAATGACAAATTAATAAAAATAAATATATTTTTTTTATCTACACCGAAATAAAACACATGGTAGAGATTTATAATTATTTGAGAAACTACTTAGAATATAATTATGAGTTTTCACGGAGACCGGAGAGACAGTTGACAGTTATCTGCTAACTTCATCATGGCACTTTCAGCTAACTTCATCATGCTTTTCGGCTGTCGGTGTGCGAGCGCATCGAAAAAATTTTATTCTCATATTTTTTTCCATACGTGCCAAAAGAAGTAAATTTTAAAAAGGAGCAAGGATCTACTCGTATTTTTAAATCAGGCGATATGATAGAATTGGGACGAAAGTCGTATGATTTGACACATCACATTCCCTGTGGTAATGGTATTGCACTACCCTAGATAAAGGTATCAGTTGTGTCAAATGGAACATTACATTTACCGTGAACATTTGCCGCTCCAATCATCTTTAAATGCTTTGGGAGTACAAGGTGGTATTGTAGTCCTTTCCTGCTTCCCCACACTCACAATTTCAGATAAGGATATCTTTACTAAGATTATGAAAGGCATTAGACACTTTGTTTTTGTTTACTTATCATCTACCTGTTCCTTTGTTCTCAAATGCAACCTATCTTTAATAATGTTTATTCAAGATTTTCTTGAATAATATAAACATTTTAATTTAAATATATTGCACTGCCAGAAATTGTATAAAGTTATAATTATAAAGTAGGTACTAGAAAGTGAAAATAAATATTATTCAACTGCAACTAGAGAAAATGAGAACTCATTGACATAAATTCAGAACTGGTGAAAAACTCTCGGAAGTTACCATTGAAAAGCTGGAAAGAGCGAATAAGAGTACTTGACAGATCCCAACCATAATTACGTTTATCGGACCGGTAAATGAGCGTTACTATTTGTGATTGTTTTAATTCCAAGGCCGAGTCGTGTCTACGCGTCCTGTGTCACTTTCATTACCATTGTCAAATCGACCTTTTAGAAGTATACAAACAAAGGCATAGTATGAATATGCTTAGTTCTATCCATTTTACAGCTGTGTGGCATAATTCACTATACCAGGGGTCGCATAGGTAATATTATTATTAGACATGTTAATATTATTTCACATATGCGGAAAGTAAAGAATAGAGTAAACTCACCTAAGATGTCAATATCCTCTGAGCTTAAAGCAAAGAGCATAGATGAAGTAAATTTAATATTTATTTAAAATAACCGTTTTGTATCAAATCCACAACTTAATTAAACGAGAAGAAATAAAATATTCAATTTAAAATGTTAATTCGTAAAATGCAACAGCGATCTCAATCAACATAAGCAAACAGCATTTCAAGTAAATTTACATTATATACAAAAGTCATTGTTCGTAGAGTCAGTGTAATAACATGGTATAGGGAAATTAGCTATTGTTTTCGTCACTGATTTGAAAGAAATATGGTCTATTCTGTTTGAGGTGAGTTCGCAAAACTCCTCCCATAAGCGATACCATCATAATAAAATATGGTCAGTTCAAAAACTCCATTCTGCAAGGCGTAAGTGGTTTAAAACAAAGTGCAGTTGTTTGTAATCACATAGTGTTTAAATGCGAAAGTTCGTACGTATGGATGCTTGTTACTCCTCCACGTTTATTATATATATCTGTAAGAGTATTCACGCTGAAACAGCTGGAATCATTTGGATGAAATTTAGTACACAAATAAACTAACTACCTGGAGTAACCTATAGGCTGCAAAGGTGACGACACCTGTATTATATATAAAATATGAAACAAAATATACTAGGTTTAAAGTACTGAGACAAGATTAAGACGAAATTAACATAAACACATGTTCTATAACTAACAAGAATAGTTCCCACACAAGTGATGTATATTGGAAAATATTTCCTTAGAACTTCTTTGAATCGCTCTTGTGTTTTAAAGATTAAAAAGATATGACGCAAACTCTTTCCGCGTACATAATGTTTGAATGCAAATCTCCTGACGTAACTGATGGCGTATTAGTATACATTTAAGAGCAACGATTTTCAAGGGGTGTGTCTGAATATCACTGCCTACAATTGTACTACAGACTAACAGTTTGGTTCTTGATTAAGTGATTGCTCTATTAATCTTACAGATTTGTTTTGGTCTTATATAGAGTACAAATTAAAGCCTATGAATGCAAGCAAAAAGCAGAGGACATACATAACTATATATAACTAAGATATTTATGTTTCTACCATGCAATCGAAAATGGGTGAAGATGGAAAAATAATACCAATGAAAATGTATTAAGTACGATCTGAAGTACTGTTTTAACAGTAACCTTATTCCATAGTTCAACTGAATTGGTTTATTATTAAAATTTAATGAGAAAAACAAACCATACGTAGCATTCTTTGAATTGACGAACCGCTGACGGTATCATTAAAACACACGTCGCGTAATGAACCACTCCCAGATACACCCATATAAAGTGAATCTGCTTTTATTCAAAATGTTCATAATTGTGAACGGCAGTATTCCTGCACAAAGCGACTGCTGAGCTCCGGGATTGCATCATTGTGTTGCACAAAAATATTCGCCAGTGCTAATTTTCCATGCGCTTCGCTCTTGAATACCATTATGAGCTTACGAATGTGAACGAGCACAGCGAACTGCCAAATAAGACTATACACGGCGGCTTTTAATAAGTAAATCATTTAAATAATTCAAACGACGCTGGAAAGACTGAGAACGCTATTTAAATCTCAGAAACAACTCTGTAATCAAAGCTTTTTCAAAAAGAAAACTCGACTGAAAATGCACTAAGAAGCACAATAGCAGACTTTAAGTAGTTTCAAATAGTAATTGTGGAGTAGGATTTCATGAACTACGTCAAGGAATTAGTTTTCACTCCGTTCAGTATCGAGCGTTGTGAATTAGAGCACAAGAGATAAGTCCAACTCTCAATAATAATGCTATACTGTCGGTAAGCGCTAACTTTAAGGAAGCGTATTAGCGCGCACAACTCTAAATCAGTACATGTAAAACAAAAAAAAATCGAATCGATTGTAAATTATTGATATCTTAATCAAATGTCATCACAATTAAAGTATATAGCTTCGCCTTAGATAAAACGCACATTTATATATGAACTTTTCTTAATTTATAACGTTTGTTTTTGACGTGAAGTGTTTTTGTATCAAAATATAACCTAAACAGGTAAGACAAAAAAAAACCAGCAAAGAAAGTGTGTACAAAAGAAAGTAAACATTGACTGGTTTACGACAGGAACAGTTATACGACATACATAGTTGGCTAAAGATAAGGTCTATTAAATCCTAAAAGCAATTGGGGACGAATTTTTGGCATTCTCAGCCGTTAAAATTTTGGTAACAAATTACACCTGCAACCTTAAAACTTGTGTTTCAAGTTTAACGATGACTCACGATAAATTAATGTTCGTACTCTTGAAAATGGACAAGGACGAGAACAATTTGTGTTGCTTATTATCATTTTAAGCCGAATCACGCTTATTTATAACTCATATGATAAAAAAATAATTATAAGACACAAGCGGCTCCCCCTTGCTTCGCTCGGATTAGCCTCTAAAATAAACAAAGACAAATCTATCCCACGGGAACCGTAATTTTTTTCAGGATAAAAATTCACTTCTGCCAAACTACAATTTATCTCTATGCCAAATTATACCCAGATCCGTTCAGTCGTTATAGCATGTTTGAAAAACAAACGCCAAAAGACCCATCTAAACTTTCACATTTATAATATTAGTAAGATAAATCTGTAACACTATTAAATAATATTTACAAAAATTTTATATTTTTCAGTTTCCACGAGTATCAAAGAATAAATAATATAAAATTATTTTGTATCAAAAACAAATTAAATAATTTAATCATATAAAATGTTGAATTAAGAAATGCTACTTTGTAATAGAGTTGTCAAAGTTGTAATATAGAAGTATCACAGTTTTGGGCGAAAAAAAAGGAAGCAATAAAAATACGAATTGACGTATACAATTCAATCAAGTTATAAAATTCGCGGTCTACGTGGTCCGAACAACGTATTTGTTTCGAAAAAAGTTTAAATCAATCTGCGTAACCGATTGCAATACAATTCCTGTGTTGCAATACTGTGAGGTTAAAAATAAAATAAATTAAAACTAAAATTGAAATTTTAATAATACTTAAATTTGTTTCTTTTTATTTAATTCGATAAATATTCAATATATTTTAATGGAAGGTAGCAAGTTCATTAATCCTACATTTCATAAACTTTTGCAGTAGAGATCATTGCTACTTCTTAAGACATAACATCTAGTCTTACAGCCTATAGATCAAGTTGTTGGCTCGTTTTTCGCCCAGAAATCAGCCTCGCATATTAGCGAAAGCACCTGCTAGCATTTTTGCCTAAATAAGACCATGTGGAAGATAGATTTGTACAGTAACTATTAAGTGAAAAATATAAAATCAGTTATATTTGATTCCTTTATGAGACACAATTATTAATTCTTCTCTATCTTAATTATGAAGTAACAAAAAACAGAAACTTATCCACTAACCGGAACGTGATTCGTGAGAAAGACAGCCTTATCGTGACCATAACTATCGTGAAAATTGCGTACTAATCTGCATAAACTTATGTAAATTGTACAATGGGAGAAACATTCCCATGATTTTCCTATGTATCCAACCATTAATTGATATGAATATTCGAATAAAAACTTATAAAATGGAGGTAAGTTTTTATTTATCTAATATAATCGTTCAAAAGTCTTTATTTTATAATTACTTTATTATTATACTTAGACTTACAGATGTACAGTCTAAGAAATTTTATAATTATCTTTACATAAAATAGATATTTTTTTGGAAAATCTTATTGAAATAATCATTATTATCGATACAGAGGCCGATACCAGTTTTCAGAATTTTTGTCTGTCTATTTAGGAATACATCACGAGAAAACCACTGGACAGATTTTGATGAAATTTAGTATAATGATAGCTGATTAACCGGGTTACTTTATGCCGTGGGAAAATATCTCATATCTGAAAAATCTGTACTAACGGTAGTAAAATGAAGGTGAGTCGCTAGTATAGTTATATTAATATCGTTCTAGACATTGTTGAATATATCAAAACCCAATAAAAGAGAAGTTTTCGTTTAGAAACCATATGTTAACATAACATTACTGTGCATTATTACGAAATTTTATTATAGTCTCGAATATGCATAAATTACGATCGATACGATTAACGTATACTATAACATCAAATCTCGCTTAGGCTTGCTATTTCAATAGTCACAGGCACCGGCTGTATGAAACCATTGAGTTATGTAGGTCGATTCAAGGATTCAATACTAAACTTATCATTACTTATATGAAGCGAAATCGAACCCAAATATTTTAGCATGTAACAACATTTTTGGCTAAAATTGAAAATATATTCTTGGCTTAATTTATTGATCTAGAGATTTACATATACTTTACAATAATTATAAAAGTTTTTCCTTATAATCATAATAATTTTAATAGGTGACATGATTGATTTACAATGATGTAGATACTCTAGTTAAAAATAAAAAGCATTGTTAACAAAACGCAAAGAAATAGCTCAACATCCAAAGAAGAGAACACACTAATTTAGAAACTTTCTCAGAGTTTAAGTTGTTTAAAAATAGATGAATTTGAAGAATTTGCATATAGACATTATATTTTATATAAATGTAATACTTATAATTTTATTTTTATTTAAATTATTTATTATTTTAAATATTTCTTTATATAAATAGGCAAAGAATAAACAGTTCAGTATCTTTTTCTCCTCTGTTTGTCAAGCGATTTTCTTTTTTTTTATCTATTGACAAGCTTTAGTGTTTTAAATTTAAAATTTATTTTATTTTAAATTTTATAGCAAAACAAGTATACAACTTGGCAAGCCACTGGCATCGATTGTTAAAGGCTTACATGTGACAGCCTCTTTAAGTATCAAGTCTCCTTAAAGGTAAATTTGCCGTCAACTACTGAAATGTATCGACAACTTTGAGCATTACAGCTTTACCTTTGAATTTTCTTTGCTGTCAGCTCTATAGCTTTAGTGAGTATTTACAGTATAATATTGACGACACGTTTGGCTCAGTTTGTAGTGACCCTACTTGTTGTGCCAGCGGTCGCGGGTTCGAGTCCCGCTGGGGGGATTTTGTGTGATTAGCACGAACGTTTGTACTCCAGTCATGGGTGTTTATATTTATAATACGTATATATTTACAGTTATATATGTGTAGTGTATCAACTATCTGGTATCCATAACACAGGCCTCGTAGATTGCCATGGAACTAGATGGTGCTGTGTGTTAATGTCCCAACATATTTATATTTATTTATTTATTCTGTATTTCACATTCTCTTGTACATGAAAAACAAATCTATACATATAAAATTCTTGGTCGAATCTGTACAATAAATATTTATTGGAAAATCTTATTGAAATAATCATTATTATCGATACAGATTTTATTCTGTCTGTCTGCCTGTCGGTCTGGAAACGCATCATAAGAAAATCACTGGACAGATTTTGATGAAATTTGGTATGATAATAGCTGGTTATCCAGGTCAACATATAGGATAATTTTTACTACGGAAAATATCTACTCTCAGAGAAATCTATACTACGAAACGTCAAAACGTAACTAGGGACGATCCCGAGCGGAGCGAGACTGAGTCGCTAGTATTTTATATGGAAAATACGCAAATTTCTCAATAATCTTAAAAATAAATAGTGGCAAAGTTAAAAAAGTCTAGTAATCCAGTTTATTTTCCGCATTGTCTAGTAGTCTGGCCTACGTTGCAGGTAAACGGAAGTTATTATCGAGGTCGTTGCTCCCGCCCGCCCAAACGATCGTGATAGACAACTTGATTACGCTTTTTATTGCTATGGTTAGTTTGTGGCATTTTATGGGTTACTGTAAAATATTATGTTTTTAAACGCCATGTATGTTAGTTATACTCCATGTTAAAGATGCTAATATTTTTGTAATATGTCTATATAGGTGCTTCATTAATTTTCAGGTTGATTTCAAAGGAGACGACTATGAACCGACAGAAATTTTAATTATAATTAATGAATAGGTTCTATAATATGTTAATATTTATATCTTTAAGTAATGATATTCTAATCTTAACCCTTATTCGTATAAATATATATTTCTCACATCACACTGTGTTCAATAAGTATTTCTGGTGTTGGTCATAGAAAGCAAATCTGGCCTGAAATTCGAGCACAAGTTGACTATACTCAGGCTGATTCAGGCACTCAAGCTCAACTCGTTTACCTACTCGAGCCAACGTACTAATTGACGATATCGAGCTCTCCAAGTTTCAGGCTCTGACGAACTTAGGCTTTCAAATTTCAATTTTAAACTAGAAATACTATAGGCTGCGGCGAAGTTTTATAATAATATTATGCAAGTTATAGTACTTATAAAGTTTGCTACTGTAGATAGAGAAGTGTGCAGTCACGGTATAATGGTCTGGAATATTACTTACTAACAGGGTAGTATAGTTTTCGACAGAGTACTACTGTTTGTGAAATTTCAACAATGATGTCAAAATATGTCACTGACAATGAAATTTCAACAATGATATTAAAATATAGTTAAAACAAGTTATGACTGTTTTTTTTTTTATAAAAAAATATATAAGTAATATTAAAAAAAAACTAATATTAAAATTAAAGAAGCAACAATATGCCAGCTGTAAGTAAGCGAAAAGGATAGAATAGCAGCATTAGAACAATAGACGCCTTTATAGCTCTAAAGAAATGCTGAAAAGGTCACTCACTTCACGAAAGCGTTCCTTAAGGCGCAACACTTTGAATTCCTTAGCGTCACAGCCTTTTGTATTTAGGTAATATTTGGAAACTTAAGTGCTACATTTAGTCAAAATGAGCTAATAATTCTTAGAAAAGCAAAGGAAATGAAAAAATGAGAAGTACGTAAATGAGAACTAAAGTTAACTGATTGACAATACTATATATCACATTACATTATTTAGGATACCAAATTTTTAGTTTATATGAGGAATATCATTTAGAATACTAGGTTATTTTTTATAGAAATATCATGCGAGAAGAACCACGGACAAGAACTAGTGCCTTATTAAAAAATGTTAACCTAGCAAGCCATATTCGATTATATATAAAAAGCAATCGTTTAATGTAAGGTAATAAAAGAAGTCAACCTACTCCGCTTTCATTTTAGTTTTATCTAGTGTAATAACTGCTGGGGTATAAAATTTCAATTTGAATATCGCTGCCATCTCATTGCGCACGTTATTGACGTCTCAGACGAAAGATTTAAGGCTAAAAAGTATCCCCCCAGACGGCTTATGTAACATATAAATGATGTATGATAATATATATATATATATATATATATATATATATATATATATGCGAAATATTTTCTTATTTAATTACAGTTTTTTATATATGTACATATGTTTACTAAACATGTATAAATAAGTATTTTTAAGTTATATTAAAAAAATATATATTTTATATTAAAATTGTAAGTATTAAATTAAAATATATTATTGTGGCGTGAGCACACCGAGTTTCAGCTTCCAAATGAAAAATGCAGTGCTGAATGAGCGACCGCCAAGCAAAAAATAACAAAACAGCGGTCATGTTACTTAACACGAAACGCCTTTTCATAAAAGCCACATTTGCACAGGTCGATTGTGTAGCTAGAAAAATCCATAGTATCGTATTATATTAAAATATTTAAATCTTTTCAGTAAACTTATTTACTTAATACACGTAAAAAGTTTGAAAATCTTTCAACAGATTTAGTCTGAAATCAAGAAAACCATCATACGGGAATGTCAACCTCTTAAACTAATGAATATTTTGTCATTCCGCCCGAAAGCATTTCTTACCGAAGTGTCATTGTTGTCCCAAAATACCTGTAACAAAATAAAATAATCTTGTTAGAAGTAATATTAAAAGTAACATTTACCATCCTTGTAATCTAAATATAATCTAATCCTACAATAATATAAAACAAACTTTCTATTTGTTTGTGTCTATTTCGGTTAGTGATTTAATGTTTTGGGAAGAAATGTTGAATATAATAATCAATAATAAGTATAATAATCTATACTAATATTATAAAGAGGAAAGAGTTTTTTGTTTGTTTGTACCGAATAAGCTCCGAAACTACTTGACTGATTTAGATGAAATTTGGTAAGAAGATAGTTTGAGACTCTGGGAAGGACATAAGATAGTATTTATCCCGAGAATCATCCTTTTAGAGGGTGAAAATGTGGATGAAAGTTTTTATGAGGAGTCAACCTAGTTATATACATCTTTATTTTAATGATTAAAGGATGTACATACGCAGATTAAGCTTGAACAAAACCAGTACGAGTTGAAAGTGACGAATATTAAGAAATAAATAGCTTTCGATGGTAATTGCAGATTCACCACAGAGCAAATTTATTATTGACTATATCATTTTTCTTCCGCTAGACCGTTGGGTATGGCTTTAATAAGGAACTGTTATTGACTTATCCTATATTCGACACCACAATCACAAGAGCTTTTGCCAATCTCTACTAACATTTACTCAAAGTTATAACGTAACGATATATTGCAATGATCATAAAACATATGTATAAATCTTATGATTGCTTTACTTATGTAGAAAGGTATATATAAATAAAATAATATTTTGAGAATTTTCTTTCAAAATATAAATTTAAGCAAACCGTTTGTTCTCTATTCTGAGTCCTGTCTATCCGGATTAAACGAGAATACATAAATACGACACAATATACTTTAGAGGAACAATGCTGGTAGTATTTGTATAGGCTTAAAATTTATTAAAGTATAATAGAGTGAATCTTTATAAATCTCTTTAAGTTTAACATGTATTTTTTACACATGATGTTTCGCTGACACTACATTCACTATATAAACAATATAAGTATGTAAATGTATGTAAATTATACTATGATGAAAATTGCTGTCATTACTCGTTAGGTTAGGTTCCATAATATTCAGTTGCTTTCATTTTTAATATTTTACTTTTTATGACTATTATTTATAGATCAAAACTTGTTGTTATTTTTTTTTTATTTAAGTGACCTCTTTACATTTAAGCGATACTTTTATTTATAAAAAGTTATATAATATATAACTTAAAAAAATGTATATTAAACGAAAATTTAAAGATGTCATTTCCACATTTTTCATTGTTCATATTATAGCAACAGAATAATACAATGGCAGGAATAGCTTAAGCTACGTTGTCTTTGGATGGCAGCCGTTAAGCCAGGCGGGTAAGCCGACTGAGTGCTAGAATTAGCATCAAGATGTAACAATGACTTAACTATACCAATCAAAATTTCAGGATTCTACACATTCTGAAGTCATTTAATATATACTAATCTTTAAATACGATACATAACGTAATTTCATTTCAAATAGAGTTAAAAATGGAGAACTGAAAAATAAAATGGTGCTGATATTACATCACTTCTATACATTATATATTATTAATTTTGTAAAGAGGCAGAGTTTGTTTGTTTGTCTGTTTATCTGTCCATCTGTCCGTTTGTTTGCTTGTTTGTTTGTTTATTTATTTAAACGCGTTAATCTCAGGAATTACTAATCGTACTTGAAAAATTCTTTTTACATTAGATAGCCCGTTTATTGGGAAACGCTTTAGGCTATATTTCATCATGCTACTACCCTACCGAACGGAGCAGTAATACAATATATAGTCTATCTATTCCATACCAACCGTTAAAATGTACCTTGGGGTAAACCCGAGCAAAGCGAGGATAAGCCGCTAGTCTTATTATATTCTAGAAATGAAAATTTGTATCCGATACCTATGTTATATATACAAATATATATGATTAGGTACGATATCAATAGTTTCAATCCTTTATATCATAAGTTTATGGACGACATGAATAAAAGGAAGACATAAAAATATAGGGGAACTTATATTCTGAGGTAATGATACTATAAAATACATATCTCGAACACGGAATATACAGTAACTCGTGAAATTATGAGTGTAGTATATAGATACATAATATAAAATCTAGATTCCTTCTAATATATAATAACTAAGTTAAGGTATGTTTAGTTAATTCTTATTTTATGCATTGGATCAAAGTAATTTTTACATCAACATTTTTTTTAAAAACTCTGTCCGCTTAGATTATTTACAAATAATTGCTCCTAAAAGTTACAGCGTGATGTAAAATAGAAGAAATAGTAAAATAGGCTATAAAATGCAAAAACTTTTTTTTTAAACTAAAATCGGTCCTTTTAGAGATTAACGCGTTCAAACACATAAATAGAACAAGAACCTTCAGCTTTAATTATTATTAGTATATTATAAATAATCAATAACTAAAATTTAAAACGAATAATTGCGGAAAAACTTATTAATAACTAATGCGTAGCATTTATATTTTTATACAAATGCGTCATACAAATAAAAACAAGAATTGTAAATTCCCATGAAATCAGAGAATTATGGACATTTTATGACATTAATCACCATAAATATGTTATTTGTATAAATATTATCAAAGATAGACAAGGAGAATAGTCTACAGTCCCCAACGTATTTTTTTTAATCATTAATAAAAAGCTAAAAATTCACGAGTAGTTTGATTTTGACGAAACGTCCAACTTTTGTTTCCACGAAAATTAATAGTGCTGGATAGGTAGACAGATTTATTAATTATTGAATTATTATAGATTACTTTAAAATTATGACTACATTGTTATTTATATTTCTGTTTAATTGTAGATGGGTTTTTTTTGCCTGTATTCAGCCCTTTTTAACGTCCCACTGCTGGGAACGAACCTCCCTCAATACGAGGGGGATTTTGTGCCTGAATAAACAAAAAATGAATAAAATAATACAAATCATAATTAAAAAATAAAACTAATAATGCTATGAACTATCGATCCCGTCGAATGACCCATCGTACTTAGGTCCTGTTTGCATTTCTTGGTAATGAGATAGGACGAATCAATATTTTACTATCAACGCTATCTCCGGCTATTTGAAGTGTGATACTGAACACCGCTCTATTTCGCTTCTCGATAAACAGGAATGTGACACGATTACGCAATTTCCTTCTTGATGGCAATTCTGGAATATGGTAACTTTGAATTTTGGCAACAATCTATATATAATAATATCTCTGATATAAAAAATATCCTATAGGTACATAAATCCAGAAGAATGACCAAAATATAAAATTAGCAGGATAATAAATACAAAAAAGCTTTTGTGCTACTACAATTTCATTATTGTTGAAACCTTACAATGATAGCTTCGTATATAATAATAATTAATATTGATATATAAATAAAGCTCAACGTAGTTACTAAGTCTATACTTGTGCCTAAACTAGTGCACCTACACGAAACTGCTATTGTTACAAACCTTACTGGTATAAAACCTGTATTTTTTCCAAATGACATTATAATTAATCTCTCGATCCGTTATTGTTACAAAAATACGATAAAATTACTTAAGTTTTATTTTGACTCGACGTAAAGATTAAACGGCTTGTGATAAAATCGATAATTACTATTGGCTTCTCTCCAAGTTGGTCCACTAATCACTGGGAGAAAAACAAGCACAAATTACAACGATATCATCTTTATGAACCCAGTAAATGTAAGGATATTTTAAAATATCTTCTTTTAAATAAAAAAAACACAAAATGCTCTCTAAAATATATATTATAGGTGTACATATTCAAGGCGTTTGCTATCTGACTATAGGTATAGTGTTGACGTTCCAGCATGCTTTTACTCTGAATTGAAGTGTTCGAAGTAAAAGCATGTTGGAGTTATAACAAAAGTAATTAGAAAATACGAATGTTTGTCTCGAGAGTAATTCGAAAGCTCATGGATCTAAAACCTAGACTTTCAAGCCTGTAATCAGCCCTTTTTTTTTTTTAACGTCCCACTGCTGGGCACGGGCCTCCCTTCAAGACGAGGGGAATCAGGCCATAGTCCACCACGCTGGCCAAGTGCGGATTGGCGGACTTCACATGTCTTTCGAAAACTTGCTAGGTTCTCTCAGACATGCAGGTTTCCTCACGATGTTTTCCTTCACCGTAAGGCAAGTGGTAATCAAGTTAGAAAATGATTCGCACATGAAAATATCAGAGGTGCGAGACCCGAGATTTGAACCCGCTTCACTCGGTTTCCCAAGCGAGCGCGTTACCACTGGGCTACCACTGCCTTTAGACTTTCAAGCCTTATCTGTAAAAACTACAGTAGAGAATGAACGAAAACATTATATGATATACTTACTTAATGAAGATATAACAAAGAATGTATATACGTATGAATATTAGCTTAAACAATTCGAAACTCAAACGAAAGTTTATTAATTGCTACTCGTAACGAAAGTGACAAATGCTTCTGATTCTAACGAATGTCATAACGTATCTTTATTTGTAGACGGAACGACTACGACGAAAACGGCGAACTCCTTATAAGCTTCTCGCACAAAGAATTAAGCATTTAATAGTCTTTAAAATCGTGTATGCATTGCACATACAGTTATCGTTTAATATGGTTCTCAGAACAATTACATGTAAATCAGATATCGTGTCGCTTTGACTTGAATTTGACTGGCACTACCTATTAGGCAGAAGGTCGTGGGTTTTATTCCCGATGAAAATATAATTTTATAGGCTAAATTTTGCCTGTCCTTCAACTTGCACAGATCGCTCTCGGTGTAAAGCCTATTTACAAAAAAAATAATTAAATAAGGCATATGCCAATCATATATTTATAAAATATCATTTAAGGAAAGAATATAATATTATATACCATTTGTCAGACAATAACAACGGTTACTATAGCACCAAACAGTTATCAGCTAACTTCACCATGTTGCTTTCAATTAACTTCAATATGTCGCTTTTTGGCTGTCGGTGTGCGCGGGCATCGTAAAAATTTTACTATCATATTTTTTCTAAGCGTTCCAAAAAAAGTATAACTTCAAAAATATGAAAACCTTCACAATAAGCGAAGATATCGCGTAACATACACAAAAAACACGTCATAATTCAATCTTACTCCCCTTGAAGTTAGTCAAAAATTACCTCAATATTAATTTCCTCCAAAAACATT
Organism: Argynnis bischoffii washingtonia; assembly: GCA_033884665.1. Taxonomy (NCBI): domain Eukaryota; kingdom Metazoa; phylum Arthropoda; class Insecta; order Lepidoptera; family Nymphalidae; genus Argynnis; species Argynnis bischoffii. The sequence continues at coordinate 6,441,292 of CM066624.1, read as the reverse complement.
TGCAATAGTAAAGGTTTTTTTTACAAAGTGGATAGAGATAAAGTATAGGTACTGTACTATGTAAACTATTCACGTCACGGAGATGTCACGCCGTATCGTGATAAACTGTGACGTATCTAGTGCCAAATCGGTCACGCAATTTGAATAGAATAATCAACAGATGTGCTTTGGTTGAGTTGTTATGTTTCCGGAGCTTATATATTCCTTAAAGATACGTAAACGACGACACGAATAAAAACAAAATAAAAGCAAATTAAATTTTTAAAATAAAAACCTTATTAAAGAAGAACAAAGAAGCCATAAGAAATAAAAATAGCATTGAAAAGAAGTAATTATTGTACAACCATTTAAAACTTTTGAAACATTATTTAAACCAGTATTTTCAACGAAAAAAGAAAACAAAACTCCACTCTTTTTCTTGTAATTTTTGTGACTTCGCTACAGTGCTTATATACCAAAATGACAACAGGGTAGGACTTGGGCTGTCGAAATAAATTTCCGGTTTTCATAGGAAAATGTTTACCATGAACAAAATAGAACAATATTTTACTAGTTTTTCAATAAGCCAACTTATTATCAAGTGATCGTTAGATAAGATGTTTACTAGCGTATAGTGATGCTGTAACTGCATTAACAAGAATTTTTCACGAGCTAATAAAATGGTATCTACATCGCATGTTGGCTTTATTGATATATGTATGTATGTATTTTTCTTATTTATCCATACTGTATATAATATTATAAGTGTGAAAGATTATGAGTATGGATGTTTGTTACTCTTTCACGCCAGAACGGCTGAACAGATCTGGATGAAAGGCACAGAGATAGATAGTCTGGGATAACACATAGGCTTCACTTCTTATCCTAGAAAAATAAACGGCTCCCGTGGGATAGATTCGTTTTTATCTAGGGGAAAACCCGAAGCAAAGTGAGGGTGAGTCGCTAGTACTTATATAGAAGAATGTACCTAATGTGTGTACAAATGTATATAACAAAAAATTTATAGGCCAAATTGGTCATTCGCTTATTCGTGCTCTGTATTTTTTTTAAAAAAAGGTTCAGTAGTAAGATTTTGTATATCAATTATTCTACCGTTAAAAATGTAATTTTTGGAATTTGATTTATAATTACGGAATTAAGACAATCGATCCAAGATCGAATGTACATACAAATTACTATACACAAAGACGAATGGAGTACGCCTTCTTTTTGAAGTCGGTAAAAATACATAACTAAAGAGCTTCAGATTTTTCTCCTTTCTAATATTTTTAAAAATTCTATTACAAAAAATGTTGTATCAAACGTTTATAAAGAGCGTTAAAAGTATATAATTTATACCGTGCTACGGTAAAATTCACGTTTACAGGTATCGCTGTGGGTTTAATGAATGCACTCGTATTTCATGTAATGTACATATTTCTTTAGGTCACTTTCAACTAAAATTTAAAGTATTTTAGTGGTAAAATTCAACATAAATTTTATTTTACACCTTTAAAATAATGCAGACCATGCAATATCATTCTCTATTTACATAAGAGTCAATACTGAGTACTTTAGTGCTGAATATTTTCTACATTTTCGCTCAAGTTTTCCGATCACGTCTATAGGTTTTATTACTGAGTCTTTATAATTTAAGACCTAACTTTTAAATACTGAGTAAGATATTATCATGACATTTTGATACTGAGGAAATTTGCTATATCAACTCTTATGTAAAATGGCCATGTCAGTGACTCAATGAAAACATTAATATTTTATTATGCAGATATACAACCATTTAATTTTAAGTATTTTTTACTTCACATGCTTCGTCATTTTATGGCGTTATTCATTGATAGCTCTCATTTAATTAAACATGTTGGTATAATGATTTTACACCATCGATTCTCCTGTTAGTACATCCCGTATGTAGGAATGTAATTTGCGACCTAACATTTACAATCGCTTAATGCGGGCGTGCTGTACCTTTCGCTGAAATATTACCTACAAACACATTAGGCGAGTGTACAAGATTTATAATTTAAATTTAAGCTAACTACTATTGAAGTCAATCAGAATAAAGTAAATAAAATAATTGAAGTATTGTGTGCTTATAAGATTTAACTAAATGCACAGTAAAAGATCTGTATGTAGACTATAGGCTAAGTCAAAACATATCTAAATTAAAAACATTATTCGATCATAAATCGTTTCACAACTAGTGAATACATAGCATACCATACATATAAACAAAAAACAAATAAAATAGAATAACCTTTATATAATTAAAAGGTATTTTTTGTATATTTCATCAACCCACATTGGGTTAAAATATACTGAAAGTAGTTTAATCGTCGAGTAGAGATACAGAAATGCAAAATTCTTAAGCTCCTGGTTCTTTGCCATTTGAATCAAAGCGAAAGCCACTTTTAACGATGATCTAAATACATAGACGAGCGAAGCCGCTGACAAAATCTAGTTAATAACGTAATACTTATTTAAATCAACTAAATAAATAATGTGCCAAATATATAAGATATTTCAATTAATACACTTACGTTATCAATAGACATTGCCAAGAATGTATTGTACACGAACATGTGAGTCACATATAATTTAACATGTAAATCTAGCTATTACATTCAATATAGGTTTTATAACAATTTATCTAACAATCCGTAAAAATGCATGAAAACGCTTGAACGCACGTTGGTTGTGTTTCAATCGAAATAATTGAGGAACCAACCGTTTTCACTATTACACGCATACTCAGTCGTAATTCAGATTATTCTACCTTGTTTGTTATAATGTTTATAATAATACGTATAATAATAAAGCTTTAATAGGTTTGCCTTATTAAATTAAATAGGTTTTATAATTACTTATGTTACGGCTTTTAAGATGTGAAGTTTGCCAACCCTCACTTGCCCAGCGTGGTGGACTATGGCTTGATCCCCCTCGTATTGAACGGAAACCTGTGCCCAACACTGGGACTTTAAAAAGGGCTGAATACAATGTTTCGGTAAAGATAGCTAAATTTAAAAAAACAAATTTTTAATTAGGACGGTTGCCCAAAGCAAAGTAAAAGCTACAATAATATTTTCATTACTCTATTACAGGCTATGTAATTTATTATTTACATTTTTATTTACAAACTATGAATAAAAACTGAATATTTGAGTCGAGTAAAGAAATACTTACGTAATAACGTTCACTCAAAAATGTGAGTGGAATAAGAGCGCTTTCAAATTATAAAAGCTTTAACATATTTGTATTTAATTTACCATAAGCTACCAAAAATTTTATGGTTCTTATATCACATATGTACATAACAAGATGATTACTTAAATTAGCGAATTAACTCTTGACTTTCTTTGTTCAAGTATCCATAACGCAGGCATTTAATTCAAATATTTGTACGGTCTGACTTCTAATGAGGATAATTTAGAGATTGTTGTTATTTTAAAAAAAAAATAACGTTTTAACTTCATGCCACTACATTTATGCCCGCTAGGCATAATTATAGGTAAATAAGTTCTGTACATATTTTATAAGTATATTAACGTAAAATAACTTGTTTTATAAAATAAATATTAAGACTACAACAATGATTTATGTGATATGTAAAAAATTTTTGTTGTTTCTAAAAATCATGAAGAGAATAATGACAATGATAAAAGCAAAAAACAATAAGGTAATAAGAGATCATGAACCTTGGCATTCTATTCTCTGTGTAATACGAAGTATTGTATATGAAAATATATTTTAAGATAGCAAAAGTTAAATTCCGTATATTTGAAAGTTAAAATCTGATAATAATTAGCGTATCAAAATACATGAATTTAGTAATAAGAGATTATTTCGACATAATTCCAGCCATCTCAGTAGCTGTAATAGATACGAGCTGCTTTCGAAATCACTGCAGTCTGCAGTTGCATGTAACGCTTGATCAACGTTCTTGCGTGACATTGTAGAGCCTAGAGATGATATGTTTAAATATAGCTGACATAACGAGTGACTCTACTGCAGAATATAAATTATGACATCAAAATGCAAAAATGCTGTGGCAGAAACTGTACTTGCTTATTTTTGAAGTGAAAACTTCTATAGGTAGGTTTGGATGGGGAATAAATTCATAAAAGTCGTCATCGACATGGTCACGTGACGTTAACGCTAACGCTCAGAGTGCCGATAGATGTCAAAACTAGATAAATGTAAACAGTTTTAATTTACAAATTTTAATTTAATATCCAAAAATAACAACTGTTTGTTTATAGTTTTAAGTTTTCACTTCTGTCGGCAGTCCTCATGACTGCTTTTTTACAATATTTTTTTTTATTTTTATATAGGTTATAAAAGGTTTCGTAAAACAAATTCAATCTTACACTAAGATCACCTGCCAATTAATTCAGTTAAGTTTTATAATTAATTATTACTTCATATTAAAGTTACGACCAGTTTCTGTTACATTGTAGTTCTACTAGGATTCAAAAATACACAAATTAGGTAACAAAGCATACGCGTAAAATACACTGAGGTAATTAATGCTGTGCCGGGATGCAAACGAATAAACAGAGATATTAGTAAATATAAACCGGTGTCAATAAACAACACCTCTTAACGTGGCTTTATTCAAACTACACTATGAAATCTAGATTTAGAAGTGTATTATTCCTAGACTCTAGCTGTACTAAGTACTAACCTTCATTATAGTTCATACATTTGTATGTAACATATAATATTCCTTAAAAATAAAATCAAATCCATTTCCATTTAGTTTTTCTATGAGATATTTATTGCTTCATAATATTGAATGAAAAATTATAAACGTATGTATTTCTTATGTAGTCTAATTTTAGTAGCTAACGTGAACGTGATTAACATCATAAGTTTTAAATAATGAGTTCGATGTTTGCCTTTTACCATCCGTCATAGGTATAGAAAACAAAATTGTTTTCAGTTTGAATTATTAAATTTATTTATTTAGATATTTTTATTATTTATTAAAGCGGAAATATGCAATATGATGTATGGTAAAACACGAAACTGTAAAAATTTACAAATATTTTCGTATCTCAATTGATTCTTTCCGCTTTGAATTAATTAAATATTTTGTTAAGAATATGGATTTTATTTTGACTAGAAATTGAAGTTATATGAAAATCGGAAAAACAAGCCATCCGTTGCCTAGATACCGACCGAGATAATAATAATAAAAAATGTCTAAAAATTACAATTCCAATCTAGAACATTAATAAAGTGCAGTGCTGGAGAATAAGTGTTGTGGCGTTTGTAACTAAGAAGGTATTAACAATGATAAGTAACTACTTTCGCTTTCTTTAACTAGAAAATTATGTATGTGTTGTGTCATGTACTATGATGAAAGACCCACTTCGTTAAAATAGATGTAACATCGTACAGCACAGAGGCAATGGAAAGTTTGACAGAAGGAAAGTAGATTTCTTCACGAGATCAGTGTCTTTAAGAAACGTTTTGTAAAAAGCGACTTTTACTTGATTTATTATAGACTATTATGATGTTAGCCAATGTGAGCTTTCACTTGATGCTCTTGATTTTATCTATATGTTTTCTGTTTGAACCTGTAGATACATTTTGTAATAATTTATATTGTATCATAAATTTTAAATAATATTATAACTAGTTAACCCTTATGTACCTATAGATACTAGTGATGTAACGAATATTCGCATTCGCGAATATTCGCATATTTTTTGATATTCGCATTCGCATTCGTATTCGCAAGAAACAATGCGAATGCTCGGCGAATGTATTTGATAAACAAAAAGTAAATTATATAAGGAATGAACGGATATGGAATGATAATAAAACTGTGCTTTACTCATGTTTTTATATCACTTTGTCAATTTGACTAGGTATTAGTTAAATTTTACAAATGCAATAATATTAAACTAACCTCAAATCCCAACAAATCTTTTCGAACGAACTTTATGTGACTAACTTCGTTCATTCAGACTGTATCAGCTCGGCTATGTTCGGTTTGAATATGGCCGACATGAAAATGTCAAACCTGTCTGTTTAACATTTTTTGAAAAGTTAAACAGACAGGTTTGACATTTTCATGTCGGCTTTGTTTGAAAGTCACCATTCGCATTCGCATTCGTATTCGCGGATATTGGAGATGAATATTCGCATTCGCATTCGAGAATGTAAAAAATCAAACATTCGTTACATCACTAATAGTTACGTTTATTTCCACAGCACTTGGTGATTTAAAGACTTTATTTAAGAAACTCTGGTTTGGTTTTTATAAGCTCGTAAAAACTTTGTGCATTAACTACTTTTTGTAGCACTTAAAACATTTCTACTGCAGCGATACTTTTATAGACACTTTCGGATAAGTTTCCGTTGATAGAATCCTGGTATACTTCCTAAGTAGGTCGCGATGCATATTTTTATTTATAGTTTGGTACGATCGATCGGCTGTGGCAGCACTAATCCAAAATATGGCGACATTCGAAAACTCCCTAACATAAGGCAAATATTATTTCTATAAAAACATATTACTCCTTCTGTACTACATTATTTTTACCAGCATTCATCCGTTGTCAAGTGCATAAGAGTATAGAATAAACCGGGGCTTTTGTTGGGCCTTGACGCATTTTATTTTGATCGAAACAAACTTTCGTCTACATGGTTAATATAAATATTTACTCCTTACAGGAGTCGAATCCTTGGCTTTCTATAAAGTAAGCAGTGCAAATCAGACACGTCTTTCTTTGCAAAATATTATTTTGAAATCATAAAATAATATTTGAATTTTGTAATGTTCATTTCATGGACTTTTTTTAAATTTAAAAAGTAAATAAGTATCGCGCGGTTACAAATATATAAAAAATAGCTAAAAAAGAAAATATAGATATTCCACTACCTTCTATTAATATGACCTACTTCAGTAAAGACAAACACCATATGCGCCTAATCTCCATTGCCCAACAGGAAAGCCACAGAAAAACAAATCCTGGTTATTCGTTAACGGTGTGATTTATAACATAACTTGTGTAATATAAACTCATTAAGATGAGGAAATATTAAAGTATATAACTAGAATATGTATGTTTTGGTATCATTAAAAATTAATACGGCTTGTTTGCGGCTAAGTTTGTTTGTTTGTGTGAACTCGCTAACCTCCGGAACTACTAATCCGATTTGAAAAATTCTTTTTGCATTAGATATCCCGTTTATTGAGGAAACGAACCAAAGTTGTATCTACGTTAATTAAGTATTATTTATCTGCTTGCCTGTTTAAACTTCTTAACTTTAATAGAATTTTAAATATTCCTTTACTACATTTCTCTAGAAAAAAGATTTTAGCCAAAAATAATAGGTATATCTAGATAGAATAAAAAACCGTTCATACCGACGAGACTTTCACTGGCAAATAGCTGATATTATAGGGAGTAACTTAGGCTACTTTAATTTTAGAAAAAGAATCAGGGTTCTGCGAAAAAAAATGAAAACCCATGAAATTGTGAACAAAATCCGCGTTCGGCGTACGCAATAACGTACGTACGTAACGTAAATCGCTATATAATTTTAATGAATGTCTTAGAAGTAGCAAGCTACTATTTATGTATAAACATAGCTAACCGTGAAAACGTACCTAGGGACGAACGCGAGCGAAGCGAGCGTGAGTCGCTAGTAATGTAATAAATGATTTATAAACTTCCTAATATTTGCATGCTGTATCTGCCTTAAAAGATAATGCATTTAGAATTAAGGTACACTGTATTTCTTTTAACTTAATTTTGTATTAATGTAATTATCACTGGTGGATCTAAATAAATAAATAAATGAATCTTTTTAAAATTTTCATTTCAAAAAGATCATTAATCAATTAAATATTAAAAAAAAAGGCTAAAAACATGTCAAAATACCACATACACCTACCACAATATATCACATGATAGCATGCTTCGATCAACAGTAGTATTGTTGATCGAAGATAGCATGGCACAGAGTTTGTATCATAAATACATTCAATTTTAGCACTTTGTATTAAGTGTTAAGTGTACACATAATGAAGGCCGAGGTTGGTATGTCACTTGAACTAATATTTAGTTTTAACTCAAGCGTAAGGGTAACGCAACGTGAATTGTAATAAAAATTACAGTTTTACAATAAATAGATAAGAAATATATTTTTTTTAAATCACGAAATTTTAAAATAAAATATGATGATGAATTTAAATAAAACTATCTTTTCGGATTTTTTCGCGGATTTATTTTTATTTTTGGTTCTCGACGTTTCGATTGCTTTACATCAATCATGGTCACGGGAGAGACTAAGGTGTTAGATGTCTCAAAAGCATTATGTAGTTGTTACAGACAGCCTACCCACAAAATAACAAAAATAAATTCAAAATTATGAAAATTGGCATCAAAGTACCTTAAAATATTTGTTAATCTTAATTTTAAACATTTTTATAATTTTAATGATTTTATATTTAAAATATGGAATATTATTTATATAATTTTAGCTACTAATATTCGCATAAATCTAAGAAAGTATTATGAAGATGAATTATTCATCTCCAAAGCCAATATTAATTCTATATAAAAAATAATTATTTACTCACAAGATTATATGTATGTAAGTATATATAAACTAAAATATTCAAGTAATATCAATTTTACACAGGTATTTATTTGTTTTAACAATTTTTCCAAGCAGAAATGCATATTTTAAGTTAATTGATACTAATATATAATAATAAAATTAATATTAGTTTTAGCAATTGTATATTATGATGATATAAGATATACGTATTTATTAATTTATACATTCAAAAGTTCAACTCGAATCATGTAATACATTCTAAGATGCAAGTGTTTCTACGCGGTACAAAATAGAACGGAACGAATTTCTGATGTCTAAAAATAAAGTGATTGGTTATATTCTTTCTTGATCGTTTTATTTATGTTTATTCAAGTCCGGTAGCATTACTTGGAAATCAGTTATTTTGATCAAAATAAAATACAAACGGAAACGTTTTGGGCTTTTCTTAACGAATTTTATTAATTTGGTTAGAATATCTTTGGAACTCTACTTAAGTATTGTAATAATTTTATTGAGATTATTCATATTATGAGTAAATGTATTGAATATATTCGTTAAAAAAATCAACAGGAAATATTTAGGTAAATATATATTTCTAAAAACGTTAACTAAATCTATCATTATTCTAATTTGTACAAAAACAATCATTTTATTATGTACTAGCGACTCACCCTCGCAAGAATTTTTCAAATCGAATTAGTAGTTCCTGAAATTAGCGCGTTCAACCAAACAAACAAACAAACTCTTCAGTTTTATAATATTATATATATATATATATATATATATATATATATATATATATATATATATATATATATATATAAGTATAGATTACATTAGCAATAACATATAATGATAAGAATGGGCTTGTAGTAAGTACGTATATTTATGTAATCAACAACTTTAAATATAGGATGCACTAACAAGCCTTAAATAGGATTCATTTCTATCAGTCCGGAGAATGTTACAATAGGCTAAATCGGGAACACTGTTCAATTTACAGCTTGTTTAATACTTACATTTCTAAAACGACTTGCGACCCGTCCTTGCTTCGCTTGTAACCTTTTGCATTATATAGACAAATATCGATATCGTTGAGATGTGACATACATACCTGGATGAAAAGTAGTCTGGAGCACTCACCTGGCCTTAACTATCTTTATGCTATACTTTTTATCTCAAAGGAAGAGGATCTCTTTTTACCTCATTTTACGTCGTCATCACAAAACATACATACACACAAAAGCATACGAAATGTATACCCTTTTTTGAAGTCAGTCAAAACAATAACGTCAAACCGATTCTCCGTTCTATGAAAAAAAAATCAAATTAGAAACATACTTTATAATATTATCAAAGATTCAATGTCCAAGTCTTTAATAGTGTTTCTAGGAAATTGTAGAGGATACAGATTATTACAGGATTTGTATGATAGAGCCGGCCATATTCTATTTGAATACAATGAATCTGTGGTTTCGATTTACGCAGAAGTATTCATTGAAGAAACGCTTTTATGGTACATTTTTCAATAGAAACTTTTATTGTATTGTAGTATTATATCGAGTACCTAAATATAATTAATTTTAGCATTACCTTTAATAATAATAATAATAATATACATTATTTCTCACCAGAAACATATTAGTATATACATCAATTTTAATTATCTTAGTTTAGCATAAGGTGGTTGATACAAAATTTGGTTGATGATCGCTGGTGCCTGTGATAGGTAAAAACCCGTGGTAAAGGACTTTCCTCTCATGCTTTATATATAAAGATCAAAAATCATCCAGTTTTAGATTAAAATCAGTATTTTTAGTAAAAAGATAAAACATAGCTAATAATAAAACAAATTTTTATAATATAATTCATTTTAATTGCGTATTTTTATTTCAATGCGAACACAAAGCGTAAATAAATTAGAAGGAAGAAAAGGATATAAATTATGTTAATTCGCAACCAAGTGCAAGTAAACGCTTAAATAATTATATTTTTAAAGTGTACCTCAGCAAAACAAAGGAAAATGCCTACTACATGTATTGCATATTCTATTTGCAAACAACGAATGTCTCTTACTTGTGAGTTGCAACACTGATTTATTCAAACGGCAAGACGATTACGTCGAGTCGATTATGATTTCGAATGATTTTGTCATAGTATTGTGAACTTTATCACGTGGTATTACAGAAAACTTATTTCGTAGATCATGTTGGCATTGAAGCAAAAAGATATGCGTGAGTCAGCAAGCGTACCTGGTTACTACGAATTCATTACTATAACTGCAGGTTTGTGCCTAAAATGCTTTGTATTGAACGTGTTTAAGCAGATTTTAAGCGAGATCCAAAAATTATATGACGCCTTTACTCACAGATAAATATTTCTAAAACATCACTCATAGTTACACGAATTTCGCTAACCACAAATGATTGTCGTTTAAATTTCCCACATAAGTTGAAATAAAAGGTGACTCACTTAATGCATTTCTGATTATCCAATCATAATATTGTACATGATGTATATTTTACTGAATAAAGTATGTTTTCTTTTATTGGACCGATCAGTAATTCGGTTAAAACATGTCTAGCCTATTCTCATGCGTTCAAGCAAATATACACATAAAAATTATAAAATCTGAAATCAAGAAACTATATAATCAATAAACCCCAATTAAACAGTTATTAATTTATATTTAAGTTTTAATAGTAACTATAGTGTTTTTAGAAAAGGAACACAGTATAATAAGTAGGTTGAGTGATGTAATTAGCAGTAATGACCGCAAAATTGTAATTTAGAATAACTGTGTGTTTATTGGTAGAGATTGTTCTGATTAGTTCATTGACTCCAGTTAATTTGCAATATAACAAGAATGATTGGTAAAGTTAAATTTAGTATATTATTGTAATAAAATTGAAATGTTCTATATGATGGGGAAGTAACTTGAGTCCAACGGGCACGCGTAAAAGCTATTAATGAATAACTGAATCGTAATAACGGTATTACCATTTGGCATTTTAATATTACAGTGGTCATTTTTACTACTATCATTTCCAAACATAAAAATCAAGATGCATAAAAAGCACCACATTTAAAGAGAAATGTCAATGATATTATATTTGATGTAAAAAATATTCTAGGCATGTAAAAATACCTAATTAAAATTAATAATAACCTCAACTTAAAGTTCAATTTAATTATTTTCTTAATAGCTTCAAAGCTTGCCAGTTGAGCCAAATTACTTCGCTAATGTCACGTAGAATGAAGAAGACAACTTAAGTTTTCCATCATCTAATATCAGGCACTATCGGAATGTGACAGTTCCGTCGTATAATTACTAACTAATGTTCGCTTAGTCGAAATTGGACTATAAACTATTTATATAAAAATAAACTGTTTCCGAAGCTTTTTTATTTATAACAAACACTAAATCCCACCAATAGCTTATAAACAAAAAAAAATCGGCAGATAAACGGAGGAAAAAAAGTTACTGAACTGTTTTGTCTTTCCTTATTTATACATATATGTACTAGCGACTCACCTTTGACCAAAAACAAATTTATCCCTCAGTTACAGTACATTTTTCTGGGATAAAAAGTAACCTATGTGCTATTGCAGACTATAATCTATCTCTGTGCCAAATTTCATTCAGATCCGTTCAGACGTTCTGTCATGATAAGAGTAATAAACATCCATCCATCTATTTTCACAAACTTTCACATTTATAATATATATATATATATATATATATATATATATATATATATATATATATTTGTACATGTATTATAAACATAAACATGCATAAGCATAATTGTAATTTATGAAAAGGTCATGCTTAATGGAAGGCTACTTTATATCACAGTTCATCAAGAAGTGTACGGGGACCAGTAGCATATGAGCTTGTTACGAAAAGTGACTTACATATGTACATATTTTTACCAGACAGAGCAAGATAGTACACAAATAACTTATATGTTTATCTCGCTCTATCCATTTGTCTCTATTCTGAATAAAGTCAACAGCAATGTTAAAAAATTAATTAAATTAAACACATTAATATATTCTAAAGATACTAAAGTTCTTTATATAACTCTGAAATCTGAATTCAATTTACAAAATGTATATTTTGATTCATCTCTTTGCATCAATTTGAATAGATAATTGGTATAAAGCAAAAGAGGACAATAGAAACAGTTTTTCTAAGAAGAGTAAGTGCTCTGATTGCTATATTGAATAGGACGGTTTACTTATCATGAAGTTTTTTTCTCATATGAACTAGTTTCTAATAAATATGAATACGGCTTTATGTATTTTTTTTATTTTATCCTCCACATATACTTTCAATGCTCATATTTTTACAAAATATAAGCCTAGCTTATATTGTAAATGCGAAAATGAGTTTTTATGTTTATTTGTAATCTCTGCACATAAAAATGTTGGTTGAATTTGAAGAACAGATAAGTAATAAATATTGAAACGCTAAATCGTTTTATAATAAACATAATTATCACGTTCAATTTTTATTAAGGGCATTTAAAAAAATATATAGTTAAAACTAGCAACGCACCTTCGCTTCGCTCGGGGTCGTCCCTAGGTGACAATTTTACATTTAATTATGAACCAATTGAAAAAAACTAATACTAAATATTAAGTGAAGCTTACCACAATACAATAGTGAAAACCACACTCAAATCGGTTGAGCCGATAAGCGCGCACAAACACACAGACAAACAGACAAAAATTCTAAAAATATGGCATATTCATTTCTCTCAAAAGACTAAAAAGTTAACTAAAAAGTGAAAGTTATAAATCATGCTTTTAAACTAAAAGTAACTTTATTAAGTGCATTATTTTAGTAAACCCTGCGTTAGTATTTTAGTGTCAATAACCTTTTAGTGTTCAGCTTATAACTAAGCACTGATAAGGGCTGATAAAAACAGTACACAAATAATAATTTGCAAAATTCATTTTATACAAAAATACTGACTATTTCATAATATTACGTTTATTGCAATATAAAATTATCTTCTATATTACTTAGTGCTATGAAAAACTATAAGTAATAAAAATAAAATTTTTAAAACAAACACTCGGATAGAGAATCAAATATTTTATTTATTGATTTAAATCAAAACAGACTTGAATTTTAAATACTATGTATCAATAAGTATTTATCAATATGCATTATTCATCATAATCTTTAAATAGTGATCGAAAATGACATGATCTTTAGATAATTGATTACATATGTTTTATGATTAATCCAAATCTATTTTGATCGTAACTCTAATGATTGTTCTTATCATTAATAACAACCCAATGATTATGTCTGATATATTTTGAAATGGACTCTATAGATAAGGATTGGTCCAATTTCGCAAACATTTCATAGCATATTCTTCTTTTTTTGCAAACATTTCATAGCATATTCGTCTTTATTATTTCCTAGCGACTTACTCTCGTTTCGGGTGTGTCCTAGGTATGTTATATTTTTTTTGAGTGGATCCCTAATTATTTTTCTAAAATAAAAGTAGTCTAAGTTACTTCTTATAACATCCGCTATCTGCCAGTGAAAGTCAAATCAAAATCAGTCTAGCCGTTTCCGAGATTAGCCGGAACAAACAGATAGACAAACAGACAAAAAATAATAAAAATTGTGTTTTTCTTATAAGTACCGTTTATAATTTCTTATAATATTTAGTTAAAAGCTGTCATTTTAACATTACACACAGAGACTTTTATTTTATTTATCTGTATTGTTTAAAATTAGAAAACATAAGAAAATACATATAATTTATTATAAATTTGGCACAAGCCAAATGAGTTGAAAACTTATATAACACGTCTAGATAAATTTAGGTGTAACATAAATGTTAACACTGTCTAGAGTCTAGACATATGTATTTAATTGAAAACATTCCTAAAATACATACTATATGTTAATAAAAGAAAGAAAATTGATAAGAAATTCATATAGGATTTTTAATAAGTTATCATTTATCAATACATATAATAAAATTCTAACTGAGTCGCATCTGTACTTTTTTTTATTAAATATTTTTTGGAAAATCTTATTAAATAAGTAAATATTATTATCAACATAGAGGCCTAACATTTTTAGTTTTCTTGCCGAATAGTTTTTAGAATTTTTTTCTGTCTATCTGTCTCTCCGGGAACGCATCACGAGAATACTACTGGACAGATTTTGATGAAATTTAGTATGATGAAGCTGAGTATCCGGGTCAACATAAAGAATACTTTTTATTTAATCTATACTAACGTGCGTGCGAAACGTTAAAACCCAAGCGGAGCGAAGGTGAGTCGCTGGTATACAATAATATTTAATATAGAATCTAATTGAGTGATTATAGAAATAGAACTTAAACTTTCACAAGTGCAATATAGCCATGATTTATGAAACCATGATCTTTCTCCTTCATTTTCTCACATAAAACCGCTTACAATGAGTTGACTAGAAATCTCATAATAACAATAATTGCCAACATGTCATGAGAATCATTGAACACTAAACAATACGAGGAGAAATCAAGTTCATATAAAATACGCTTGAATTAAATTCACGCCTACTAAACTCATTAAGGATTTAAAGAAAAATAACGTGTTGAATAAGATCATATCTAGAGTTTATTTTAGAAACTTAACAAATGTGTATATGATTGTAATGTGATTGAATTAATAATATTTCTTTTAAATTTAAATAACCAAACATGATATATACAGTTTATAATAAACTGCCTCACATCCGGAGGTCCTGGGTTCGAGTCCCGAATTGGGCCAATTTTAGTTATTGAATCTTTCTGTTAAGGAAGCCACAGTAACAGCCTGGAGTTGGGAAGCTGGCGATGTTTTACTCCCGTACCTCGGAGAATATGTAAAGGCGTCGGTCCTTCGCCTAACCTTATAGAGTATGAGAGTGGCAGGAATAGAGATTACACTTGTCTGTGCGCATACTAGTGCACTATAATATCTCCAGCGCATATGACTGGTCTCCATGAGATTGACCGCCGTGGCTTAAATCGGTTGGGAAGACAAATGCCCTTTCCTTTATTGTTATGTCAAATGTCAAATTATTATTGGTATTTATGCAAAAATAATAAGGAATCTAATTTTTATTATTTAACTAGCGACTCACTATCGCTTCGCTCGAGTTAGTCTCTAGTAAAAAACAAAAACAAATCTATCCCACGGGACCCATAATTTTTTTCGGAATAAAAAGTAACCTATATTCTGTGCTAAATTTTATCCAGATCCGTTCAGCCGTTGCCGGCGTGATTGAGTAACAAACAACCATCCATTCAAACTTTCGCATTTATAATATTTATGATATTTCCCGGTTCTAAAAATTTCATTTGTAACAAGAATTTTAAAAAAATGTATTTTAATTCCCTTTGTATACGTTTTGGCTGCAATATTATTATTAAATATCGCGTGCTATTTCGTATATTAGGTATAACATTACCATTTTTTGTTATTTTCACCTTACAAAAGGAACCCTTATGCATAGATTATCATCATTTCAATATAAACGTTAAAAGCGAGTTGTGCCATACTTTATATTAATTATTTATGAAATATTTGTAAATAATACAATTGATAAACAAATAGAATTATTTCCCTGTAATATTACGCAGCAGAAACACCTAATTATAGCTTTGTGGTAGGAAGCTAATTATTATTATCGTCACTTGTATTTCAAATTTAATTAATGATTTCATTTTGAACAATGCCTGATGTGGAAAACAAGTCATACAGCCTTCATATATAAAATACCCATTTATATTATGTTTTTAACTGTTTTAAATCACAAATTAAAAACAACTGTCTGACTTTTTTGAATAAATTTTAGATATTATATTATATATATTATATTTAAAAGAATAACAACAGACAATTATAACTATTATAATAAAAAAATAGAAATATATTTTAAATATTTCCCTAATATACTTAAATGTAAGACTATATGAATATTGTATTGTAATCAGCCCTTTTTAACGTCCCACAGCTGGGCACGGGCCTCCCTTCAATACGAAGGGAATCAGGCAATAGTCCACAACGCTGGCCAAGTGCGGATTGGCGGACTTCACATGTCTTTCGAAAACTTGCTAGGTTCTCTCAGACATGCAGGTTTCCTCACGATGTTTTTCTTCACCGTAAGGCAAGTGGTAATCGTGTTAGAAATGATTCGCACATGAAAATATCAGAGGTGCGAGACCCGGGATTTGAACCCGCTTCACTCGGTTTCCCAAGCGAGCGCGTTACCACTGGGCTACCACTGCCCCTATATGAATAGATAGTATCTAATATCTCATCATCCCCAGCCAATTTCCCAAATTACTTAATGTCGGCACAGTAAAACTTCTTCCACTCTCCTTTATTACTGGTCATCCCATCATTCAACCCTTTTCTCTTACATGTCTTGTCTCACGCAATCTTTCTATCCTTTCGTCGGTCTTTTTCTAACTCTCCATCCATCAACATTCATTTTCATCACATCTTCTCGTCATATGCGTTTCATCCCTCCTCTTCAGACGACTTCCTTACAATTTCTCTTTAGTCTCTTCTACATAAGCAGTACTCTTATATTTAGTTAAAAATTCTATATGAATAGTTATAAAATAATTTTTTTTTTAATTATTTCCAAATTACATTATATTTTGGTTTTAACTTTTAACCTATAAGTTAATATTTTATTTTTAAATTAACATTAAAAAAAAGAAAACCACCGTAAGGTTCACAATTTTAAAAATATAAAGGCGAATCGTCATGTTTTTATTATTTTTAAAATGAAGCTAGCGTAGAATTTTATTGAAGGTGTAACTATTCGTATCGCATCTGTTTTGGACACCTGCAACAATCGTCACTATGACAACGCACTGCCAAACATTTGTGCGTGCGTGTCCGTTTAGTTACCGACACTCCTTATGTTGCTTGTCTAAAGTTATATTAGGTGGGTTTTGAAAATAATTAAAATTCTTTCTTTAACATACATATATAAACGAATGCCTAATTTAATTAAAGAAATTGGTTTTAGCAAAATTAATGGGGTTTTTTTATAGGTTTTAGTGTAGGATAATATTATTAAACATAATCACCGTGTCCCAATGTGTTGTGGGAAAGTGGGTCGTATTGGATATGTAGTATAAGGTACTAAAAAGAGCGATAACCATCAAATAAAATAAAACAGGTACATTTTTTACTGTTTTTAGGGTTCCGTACCCAAACTGTAAAACGGGACCCTATTACTAAAACCGCTGTCCGTCCGTCTGTCTGTCTGTCCGTCTGTCACCAGGCTGTATATCTCATGAGCCGTGATAGTTAGACAGTTGAAATTTTCACAGATGATGTATTTCTGTTGCCGCTCTAACAACAAATACTAAAAAATAGAATAAAAAGAATATTTAAGGTGGCTCCCATACAACAAACGAGATTTTTTTGCTCGTTTTTGCTTGATATTGATAACGGCAACAAGTAGACGCTTGAAATATTCACAGAATATTTAGTTATACATGCACTATAAAAATAAATAATTAAATTAAAATAAAACAAATATTTAAGGGAGGCTCCCATACAACAGACATGATATATATTTTTTTGCTGTTTTTATAGATACTTGGCCGGTTTTTTATATTTCGTACTATGACGTTCTATAAAACAGTGAAGTCTTAAAAACTTAATATGTGTTATAAAAAACTTAAACATATTTACTTTTATTCGTATAAAAATATTTATATGTTGTAATAAATGATCACGTTAAAAAGTTTCATTCTATAATACACATGATTATTTTTTAAAAAAAGCTAACAGCTAAAACATTATATTTGAGTCTTAAAATATAAGTTATTTTCAATGTTATTGAGTTTAAAAATGTAATGGGGTGAAGATAAGCGGCGCGTAACAGAAACTTGTTCTGTGCAGGAGTGCCTATATCCGGCAGTTAAGGATGGTAGTACGATGTAATTTCATAGTTATTCTAATGATATATGCATATTATTAATATTTCCTTGTGAATACATAATCATACAAACGAGTTTAGTTTAGAGATTTGAATTTTAAAATTAAAACCATATAGATTTTAAATAGGTTAAGGATAACCACTATTATGTTATTGTGTAAGAAAATTATTAATGATAATTTTATTTATTCGGTATTTATATTCACGGAATAAGGCAATTTTAATGGTTAAAACTATAAAGGCATAGTAAATTTGTTTTTTTTTTCAGCAAATATTATTTTCAACTAAGAAAATAACTCAACTAGCAACCCTACACGTGCCTCGATAGTAACATGACGCCAAAATATTCATGTACGCCATATGACAGAAATGACCGCGAAAATTTTGTTGACAGCATAAATAGAATATTGTAGTAGGTTACAAGTTTATGATATAGAGATAAGTGAATCGCAAAATTACACAAAAATTTTGTATTAGAAGCAATATATTATAATATTTTTCCATAATAATACTAAGGTATAAAGCTGAAGTTTGTTTGTTTTTGTTTGAACGCGCTAATCTCTGAAACTATTTAATTTCAATTGAAAAAATCTTTTATGCATTTAATAGCTTATTTATTGAAAAAATGTATGTATGTATATCGTTACGATCCTAAAATGCGCCGAAATTATACATATGTGTAGAAACTACGCGTGTGGAGCTATGGACACACGTATTGACTATTTAACAGTATTTTATAAAAAGGGAAAAATGTAATAAACGCTCAGTTGCCAATGTGATTCTATTAATATACCTAACCGACGTATTATAAAATAAAAGACTACAGAAGATGAACTCACTTCCTGCAAATATTTGTTTAATAAAACTTTGTACAGTAAACAAAAAAATAATTCATTAGTATCATACATAAATACAATAATAAAAATAAATCACCTATTCAGAGGGCGTTCAAATTTTACATGTCGGTTTGTATATGCAAAAAATAAATGTCTGTACAGCTGGCATCATCTAAGCAACGGAGGTAAAATGGAAAGCCATCACATAAAACATACAGCGTAAAAGTTATTTTAAAACACCTTAATAATTTATGTACATGTCGATATCTTTATTTGATTTGCAAACCGCCATACATATTATTTATACTGACCTTTAACGGGCATACTATATTGAGCGAATTTCGTAACAAACTTCGTTTTTATAGCAAAAATCGTTTTGTAATCAGTAAATGATAAGATTGGTGTTGATCCAAGGTCATCGAAACATCGTTTACGTTTGCGTCAATATTTACAAATTAAAGTACTTATTGGAAATATTCTATACGTGTAAATAAAAAAATTACCTCGTCGGAAGCTGGGGAAGGCATCGGAGAGTAAGAATCCTTGCCTTCATCGTGCCTTTTCTTCAATAGATCTATAACCAAAGTATTGAAGGAAGATCTTCGACGTGAATAAATCATTTCGCTATGAAATCACTGAATCACTTAAAGTCCAACTCAGAAACCGGAATTACCACGAAAAAATATATTTGAATATAAAACATACGTCCGTTCTATTTGAATTAACAAAGGAAAATGGTGCATGAAAACTGACTGGGTACTGAAGCGCTGATAGCACTGACACCAGGAAAACGTATGATAACAAGGTATACATGAAATGTACTAAGGTACCGTTTGTAATAACATAAGGAATAAAATTATTTCAGAATTTATATGAAATTTTATAACATTGATGTAAAATTTTACAAAATTTAATTTTAATATTTGTTTAATAATTGTAATATTGTTTTTTTTATAAATAAAATAGAAAGCCTAGAAGTTTATTTTATTATTTATAAAAAAAAAATCTGTACCAGGTTATTGAACTTTATGCCACGCCACACCATTCATTTTAATAATAAATCTCATTTTAATATCAGACACATCCCCACCTACAATTTTAAGTTTACGATATGTGTAGGAAGAGAAAATTCTTATTTTATAAACAAAATTTACATTTTTAACGTTCAGAAAAATAGGGTCGTTTTTCACTTGTCTTTAAAAGGAAAGTTAATGAACACTCTGACCGCGAGGTTACTTAAACAAAAAGCTAATATGTACAGTACTAAACAATAGCTTTTTCTTTGTACTAAACTCTTAAGTAATGTTGGAAAAATATTAAATTATTAAATTTTAAAACAGTTATTTGCAAACATTTTGCTGTAGCTTGTGTAATTAATAAAAAAGTATCGTAAATGGAAAAGTTTTTACAATAATAAATGTATGAAGTTATTATGGTGCACTAAAATAAGCTTGTAAATAGAAAAATATTAGACGGTCTAAGACAGTAAATATGAAGAAATATGAAATGATTTAATGACACTTAGCATAAAGTCTAGACGACTAAGTATACCTAGGCATACATACGTCTAAAATATTTTGTATTTATTTATATTCCTATGATACCAAAAAGGAATGTTTCTAGATGTATTATAAACAACATGTCGATACTCAATGTTAGTACCGAAAAATAGGCTACTTATAGGTTGATAAAGGGTTTTAGAACCTTTAAACAATTAAAATTTACAATATACAAGATGACATCATTATTAGTAAACTTTTCCTTCACAAAATTTGTAATTAATATACTTTTCCGTATATATTACATCAAGATTAAGAAGTTTGAACATTCCACAAAGTTCCCATACTAATACACTCAAATTTTATAAATACTTTTTTCCGGAAAAAATACGTACGAAGTTTATCAATTACATATTTTTATATAGGTAAAATGAGATATTTCTCTGTAGACAAATTCAAATGTAAATTTAATAGGTATTAAAGTACTAAACGTTCTAAAATCTTAATAATGTCTATTTAATTGTTTGGGAGGAAAAAATAAAAGAAAAATTCCATATCCTCATTACAACTGGAACTATTTAAGTTAAAGAGATAAAACTAAAAATAACGACACTACTTTAGTATGCTCCCGGCAAATAGCCCGAAATTTACCGTAATTTCTTACCATTCATAGCTTAAATAATACGGTTAGTCAAACAAACTCTACATTTACTAAAGGCTTTATATGAGATTTTGCGTAGCATGTATTTTACGTCGTAAATCTGTTAGCATTAAAGTTGATGGGCACTCATTGCGTTCATTACAACAACCTACCAGTTGTCTCAAGAAAAACAGTGTTATTACAGGTAATTCCTTCACCATAAACCTCCCTTAGTTTATAACATACATATGTATGTATAGCCTAAGTTATACAATTTAAAATAAAAGTTCATAAACCGAAAACAGTTAATGTAAAGTTAGTTTAGTTATATAACACTAGTATAAATACGCACCACTATTATTTAAATATACTGAAAATATAATTAACTAGCGTCTCACCCCCGCTCCGCTCGGGTCATCCTTAATTACGTTTTAACGATTAGTATAGATTTCTCAGAGATGAGATATTTTTCCGCAGTAAAAATTATCCTATATGTTGACCCGGATGACCAGCTATCATTATAGCAAATTTCATCAAAATCAGTGGTTATCTCGTGATGCGTTCCCAGACAGACAAACAGATAGACAGACAAAAATTCTAAAAACTAGATTCGGCCCTGTATCGATAATAATGACTATTTTAATAATATTTTCCAAAAAATATTTGATGTACAGATTCGACTATTAGAATTTTATTTTATGTAAAGAAGACTGCTAGTAGTCTAGAAAATATAAAAAAAGTAACATGTAAGACAATAATACTTATTATAATGACAATTCATTTGATTTAATAGAAGAAATGCGATATTTAAAAGATGTTGTGTACTGTTAATTACTGTTTGCTATACTGTGGCAATGGCAACGCTCTCTTTGGTAGTAAGGTCTCATCTCTACATAGCGTGAAAACGTTTTTTGCTTAGCCATAGGCGTTTTCATTATGCCGAGAAAAATATACTTTTACGAGGATATAGCTACGGTGAATACACTTATTAAGGTTCGTTATCTTCTTTACCCATCATAGACCTATCAAAAAATTTACATAATCGATCGTCGAAAGTGGAAGCGCGTTATCATTGCCTGGTTACAAACCAAAGGTTAAGGACACTGAAGGCCAATATTTTACGTAAAATATACATTTTTTTGGTAAGTTACGTCACTAGGTCCTCCCTAACGTAAGGAAAGTATTTTAAGAACAACAGCAACAATTGAAATTGAACAACAACAATTGAAATTATTCTAAGAAATTGCGTAGATCTTATAGCCTCTACGGGGCTTTACTAATATATTTTTTGTTTAAGCGAATTCGAAAAATCTTTTTGTAATTGAATTATTTTCACGCTTTGACTTTAAAAATTAACATTTATATGTAAATAAATAGGCTACGCGAGCGGAGTCGCGATATAAGCTAGTTGTATATATGAACCAAACAAGCCGCAATCAGACCCCCGATTATATTACATAGCAGGCAGATACGTAGGCGATTACGAAGTAGACAATCGCAAATTTTCAATTTCACGCTTCCTTATGTTTATATTTACATATAGAATATTTTAAAAGCATTTTTATCTCTTACTAGCAAAACCCGCAGCTATGCCCCGAGTTCAGTCAATAAAAAAAACTCTTTGGCTTTATGTTATACAGCGATTCGCCCTCGCTTCGCTCGAGTTCGTCGGTATGCATATTGTTCATACAAAAATACTAACATTGCGAATAAAATATGAGGGGTGGGGGTAGGGTAGGAGGGTGAAAAATACTGTACGACCTACTTTCATACCTACCAAATATAAAAAAATATCATTAAAATCGATCGAGCCGTTTCGGAGGAGTGCGACCACATCACCGTGACACGAGATATTTATACATTACATTATTTGTTATCGTTCAAAAGGCATATCAATAATATATGATACCTACTAAAATTAATTCTAATACATTTGAAATAAATATCATATGATGTTATAGAAATGTATACCAGGATGAAATGCAGTATTTTCGTTTCCATAAGGGTTTTACTAATAACAAATCTTTGTCCGCGGCGTCCATGAGTATTTATCCAAAATGCCATTTTCGTTATCCAGATTATAAGCTATCTATAGCTTATTCCACTCTTATTAGTCCAACTTATAATTAATGAGTAAATATTGCCTTTATTCAAAAAAAAATTACGTTTATAATTTATCGCGCTGAATGCTATATTCTTAAAAATATATAAAACAAACACATGCTTATATACAATTATCTTTATATACTTTATGTACTATGTCCATTCAATCAATGACCTTGGCTTGGTAATATACATTTTATGCTAAATATAGTAAGAGGAAAGTAGTAAGTTCAATTTTCGCACGAGGCAAAATTGTATTAATGTCAGTTTAGTAAAAGCATATCGTTGAAAATTGTTTCCGCACTTGTTGGAATATTTACTGATATTTACAAACAAGAGAGGGCGTTTGTGGACTTATCCAGGCAACGTATTGACATGACATGATGTATTTTTAGTATATCAAGTGTAACCTGCCGGATATAAATACATTGAAAAAGTTAGCGCATTAGTTTCGCTCTGGATCACAAATTTTATATAAATATGGGAAGTAAAAAGATAATATGCGATAAAGTGTGAACTTGTATCGTATCAATCACCCCGGACAAAGGCCCTTATCATGGAAATTATTTTTGTCCAAAGAAAGGTGAACGCCACTCACTGTGTTGACAAAACGTCAATTATGTTTTATCGATTGGAATTTCTAACTTAATAACTTACACTATTAATATATCTATATTATTTTCGTTTTAGGTAAATAAAATCGCATTAAAATTTAACAATCCTACATAAATTTACAATATAGGTACAATATGTTGCTAATAAATAACAGTATTTTATATATCGCGTAGGTACCTACGTGATTTAAACTTGAAATACGGGTAAAATATATAAAAAACGTATGTAAACTTTATTACGCTATTTAATGAGGACAGTAATAATAATTTTAGTTATAAAACATTTATTAATATAATCCTACAAAGTCATATATATATATATATATATATATATATATATATATATATATATATATATATACTCAGAAATATATATTTTATGTAAATAAGAAAGAAATCGTACTGACCGCAACTTCAGCAGAGCCGGCTCTACATACATATTTAATGAAACCTTTCCATATCTCTGGAGACGGTTTTTAGATTTATATCACGAGAAAATTGTGAAAAGCGCCATCTATTTCCTATCCTTACCTGTGTTACTTTCTGCAGTACTAAATCCTATAACAGTTGTAGGCACAAATATATATATACACACAAATACACACATATCCTTTTGTACTTTTATATTTTGATTAAGATCTTTTTATTTGCCCTTTTTATAAATTACGTTTGTGACAGATATGAATAAAAAGGAGAAAGTATTGACATTAAAAAGCGTACTATGATATAGACGATTTTTATTCCTCTATTTCAATAAAATAGGAGAAAACAATCTAATATTACTGTAACGGCCATACACTATACAAATAAGTACTTTTAGTACTTTTTCAGTAAAATATTTATTTCTTTCCTACAGTTCTATTATATTAATATACAAGGTTAATTGTAAATAAATGTTCAATAATCTAATAAACTTCATCAAAAGCCGCTCAGACTTTCGCGTTAATGATAGTAATCATATAATAATAAATGATAATTCACTTTTCTTTTACTGCTACATTAACAAAAATCTAATCTTAAATATTTATGAATAGACAACTGAAAGAAAATGTTACTATGACACTTAAAATCAGCAAGACTTGCAAGAATATGTCCATGGATACATTAGCCAAGAGGCTCCAGATCCAAAATAAACTTGTAACATCTCATCTCATACATATTAATAAAGGTCGTGAGATCGCCTAAAAATACATATGAATTGTAAATAGAACCTTTAATCAGATTAGATGGGACAGCTCAAGAATAAGATGATAACATTTTGTGTTGAAGTTAACTACAATATTTTAGGAGAAAACTTAAGTCTTCTTTAGGAGACATTTCTTTAAGATTTATCTTAAGAATAAGAGAGGGAGAAATTGTGAGATTTCATGGTATTTAAAAACAAGCAAACTGTTAAAATTAGAAACAAAATATAGAAAAGTATTTTTTATGGAATTACGTAGTTACATAAAAGGATATCCGCATATAGTCTATAATAAAACATATGATTTCATTATGCATAAAATAATAGTTAAAATGAAAAAGCTAATTTTCCAGTTTTTGTAAAGGCAAGTACTCTATTATTTACCTACACTTTGTAGCTAATCTTATTATGTCATAATAATGGCAATTTTATTCATAACAACCGATGCAGTTCAGTAACTAAATAATTATTACATAAGTCAATTACATCAATGTTTGCACTTGTTTTGAATTTTTCTTTTGTAACATAAGAGCCTAAAAGCACTTCAAAAATTAATAGGTACTTTAAACTGAACTTTTGACGTAACCACAAATAAATTTTGCTTTAGTGTAAAAAAAAAGGAACTTACAATCAGTACTGAAAGTAGCTGTTTTGGCTGATTTCAAAACCTCAATCCATAACAAGTAACAAAAATATGAATTTATTTAACAGTGTTGAATATAAAAAGTAAACTTTTGGCAGTTTATATATTATCCATTGTTTAAAAATTCAAAAATATTCTATGTTAAGCGGTTTCTTTCAAATTTTAAACACCTTATTCTCATACTACTTTCACTAACTAATATATTTGTCGTCTTTGTTTTTTTTTTTCACTGTACTTAATAGGCAATATAAATACTAGTAGGTACCTAGTATATTAAATAGAATAAACAGTAAGTATTAAAGTTTTATGAATTACTGAGCTTATCAAATAATTTTATGAAAACTATTCTCATTTTTAGAACAATACGGAAATATATTAACAAATATATTAATTGTTTACATCTCAGTATATTATTAATAAACCAAAAAAAGGGTTATTTCTTATAAGCCATATGGTCTGAAGCTAAATAAAACTCCCTAATAGGAAACGTATTTTACTTTTTTTAAAGGGAAGTTGTAGAGATAATGCTATATTTTTCAATTCCTTTAAATTCAATATACCCTTCACTGCAAATAGCCAATTCTTAATGTAATTTAACTATTTTGTAAACAACGAATTATTATCTGCCACGACCACTCTTTGAAAACTCGTAGTTATGCGATTTAAATTGAAAATCACGTGTGAATGTGGTTTTTCGTGCTAAAGTCATTGGTTATAAATTCAATTTTGTTAAAATATTTTGATTTTCTGTTAATTTTAAACTTTGTTAAGTGAATATAGCAGAAAATTCAAACAATTTCATAGAGTTTTGTTGAAAAAATAAAGGCATTTTTCATGGCATATTTAATCTACTAAGCAAAGTAGTGATGGATGTAATTGAGCCATAAAGTCTATTGAAGGTCACGCACCTTGTATTCGGCCCCATTTCGAATGAGTTTTAGTGAGTAAGTGTGACAATATAGAGTTTTACATCACGCAATTACTCGACACAGTTTATTTGATAGTATTGCCATCACTAATTATTTATAGACAGCTGTCATTATATAATAAAGAAAACACATTGGTTTGTATTAGGTTTATTTCTAGCTTGAAACTCTCCGCCGCTTATTAACATCTAAATGAAACCACTCAATGAAAGTTGTCTATGCCACTCTCCGACTTTTTATCTCTATGAAAAAAAAGGATTACGGACGTCAAAATCACATTGACCCTTATTGGATGGGAGGGTGGATCCCTTGGAGGTGAAAATTATTGTTGAAATTTATGTTCCTCAATCATGAAAATCAATTCACAAAAAATATACACTCAAAATAATTTCACTCCTTTGGAAGTCGGTCAAACGTGAAGTCAATCCATTGGTCACTTTATGAAATATAGAGATTTATTTATACAAGCATAGTGTATCATTTATAGGTAATATTACTAAAGCACAACTACTTATTCACATGTTAAAAAGTTTCAAATTCGTATGCATTAATATACATTGTATTTATAAATTATATAAATCTGGACAAGCACATAATTCAGAGTCTAATAAACATTAAAGGCAGTTCGTTCTTAAAATAATAATGAATACATTTGTATTCATAATTAAGATGTTTAACTCACATCTAATATTGAAACAACAGTAAAATATTTAGTCAGCAATTTGCAAAAGGTTACGTTGTACGCGTAACGCGTTTGTAAACTTGTTCCGTATGTTTTAATTCCAAGTTGAAGTAATTGAGAGACATGAAACCTAGAATGGCGATGACGTAACACGACCTTCACCTGCCGCATCGCGGATATAATAGACTGTAGTTTTTTAACCGTAATTGCCGTAACTAATTAAAAATTAAATACTCACTAGTGATACACCCTATCTTTGCTTAGGTACGTCTCTAGTAAATATGTATCATCCCAATATAATCAATAGAAAAACATATATCGGGATAGTAAGCTGTAATTTCCCAGTCAATTAACTCAGAAAATAATTTAAAGAAAAAAGCATTTTGTTGCTTTTAAACTGTGTGAGAGAAGGATAAACCGAGAAACCATTAAACACTATCGTATTTTAATATTAGTAATGATGACATGTTTAATTTGAACTACCTAATGAGTATAATTAACGTACATATTCACTACGATAAAAACGGATTTGGATCAGAAAATATATTAGGTATATCAGAGTGAGTGTTTATTAAATAGCATTCTGTAAGAAAACAGTGTCTTTGAGCATAAAACCTGTATGTGTCAAAGGTATCATTATATCTTCTCTTCGCAAGAGTCAAAATCTTACTTCTTACTAATACATATTATAAATGTGAAAGTTTAGATGTTTGAATGGACGTTTGATACTCAATCACGCCAGAAGGACTAAATGGATCTGGATGAAATTAGGCACAGAGATGGCCTACTTTTTATCTCGGAAACATGCGCGGTTCCCGTGGGATAGATTTGTTTTTGTTTATATAGAGACGAACCCGAGCGAAGCGAGGGTGAGCCGCTAGTAGAATATACATAGACAGGTTCATATAACATTAGTTTAAATTTTTTATGCTCCCAAAGACTTATCTTGAATCGTTCTATATATTATTCGTTTATGATTATTAACTTTACAACACACTTGCATAAGACTTTAGATAACACTTTGACACAATTACTCAGTGGAAACTTTGTTTTATGACATACTAACCTAATGTAAATTTTGTAAACCATAGCCGTAGTTGATCACTTACCTGTAACAAAAATATTTATATCAATATAATAATGACATTTTTTTCATATTCTATTGTTTTCTACGTATAAGGAAAAACGAATGTTATTTAAAGCTTTTCTATCATTTGATTAGAAAATCATATCACATCACAGTACGACACTTATATTTTCCAGGTCATATATTTTATAAATACATACATTGTTATAGAACAAAGGAAGCTTTTGAGGATAGAATTCATAACAATAAAATATCTTTTTATTTCCACCCACAAACTATATTAGAAATTTTCGCCATAGTACACTTAACACAATTTACTTTCTATACGACCATAATCTCTACATAACCCAGTTGGTTATATCGTAAACTTAAGTAATATGGGACAATGTAACGTTGCGAAAGGGAAACATGTGTAATGTGTATCCCATGTTTTGATAGATGCACGTGGTATTATAAAATGCAGTTAAACTATAAACAGATAGAAATAGAGTGGGAAATATTAATCAAGCCAATTTAGAAGTTCAAATGTTTTAAATTATAATCTTTTATAAATGTGAGAGTTTGGATGTATGGATGTTTGTTACTCCATCAAGCCAGAAAGGCTAAACGGATCTGGGTGAATTTTGACACACAGATACATTATAGTCTGAAATATTACATAGGCACATGTACGTTTCCTGTGGGATAGACTTGTTTTTGTTTTACACACAATTTTTCTATTCCATACTAACCGTACCTATATATAACTATAATATAATAACTATAATGTACCTAGGGACGAACCCAAGCGAATCTAAGTTGAGTCGCTAGTTTTAAATAATATTAATAATTATAGAAATTAATAAATATTTAATCAATAATAATTGAAATTATAGCCGAGTGAAGCTGCATTTGCAATTGCAACATCATCTAAATCTTGACTGACGCTAAGTCAGAATTAGATGTTATCTACTTAAAATATGCTTTTACGAAGTATTACGTTTTAAGGAACTATCTAAACAATAAGTCGACCACAACATCGTAAGTAGCACTTAAGAAATCAATTATACATATAATAGTATACATATCACGTATTACGTATTATAGTGTAATTGCTCTCCTTTCTTGAAATTGGTTAACTATGACTAAAGATTGTTATGTTATTCAGACTGTTTAACGTCCCACTGCTGTGAACGGGCCTCCCTTCAATACGACGAGGACCAGGCTATTGTCCACCACGCTAGCTAAGTGCAGGTTGGCCGATATCACAGATCTTATAGAGGTGCAAAAACTGGGATTTGAACCCGTTTCACTTAGTTTCCTAAGAAAGCGCGTTTCTCCAAAAAAGGTAGTATACACTATATATAAGCCAAAGGTGCGAGTAGGTACGTCTTCATACATCGTGCACAGGAAGACAAAAAATATCCCTTAAATTTCTCGCACGTCGTTCGAGCGTACACCCACCCCTCTATTGTTAGCATTAGCTGACTAAGCACAATAGCTATGAGATACCTGTCCCTATACGCGTCATCTTTATGACTACATTCTACTATGTAGCAAACGTGCAGAATCACTATCACACTAAATTGCTCTTGACTTGTACTTTTGATAATTTTGTGTACTTTTTTAGTGGCATGCTAACGTAAATAAAATTCGTTAATAATTTTAATAAAACAATAATTCACGCTTCATAAAAACAATGAATAACTAACTTAAATACAATAAGTATATATGTAGATGATAGGTATTTATATTAATTCTTGTGTAAAATAAATGAAATGACTCGATTTATACATCAAAAAATAATTATATATGTAAATCAAATTTCAAAGTCATTTAATGTGACCATTAACTACATTCTCACGCTACTTTTCTGCTAGTATTAACATTGGCAATAATGAGTTTTGCATGACTAACACACGAGAAACCGAGAAAACGCCATTACTCGCCGCATTGGAAAGTGTATTAAGAAACGGTAATTGCAGAAAAAAACCATGAGTGAATTACGGTGTATACACCACTTACATACATATCAACACAAACATTTAATAATAGATTAGGCGCTACGTTTAGCGCAAATATTTTTATACATATACTCGTATAAATAGGCAAAAAACCAAACAGTTTAGTACTTTTTTTTAACACAAGCTCCCATGTACAAAATAAAGATTTCCTTTACATTTTCTTTTCTGTTTGTGGACCGATTTTCTTATTTTATTTCGTAGCTATTGACGAGCTTTAATGTTAACAACAACAAAAACCGACTTCAAAAAAAACACGAAAATTATAATAAGTGCTTTGATTTAAATCGGCTGGCATCGACTTCGAAAATATCTGATTAGGTATCTATAGTAAATGAAAACTACCAATCAGTTTTTTACTTCTTAGTGTCTTTATTTAAAAATATTTTATTTATCCATTTTTATTGTAGACACAGTAGTAGCAAAATAAGAAGAAAGTATTTTAAAAATTCAGTAGATAAAAAATCAATCATACCTTATTTTCTACATTTAGGGGTGGATTGAAAAAAATCTAATTGGTGGGTTGAAAAAAATAAAATTTAAATGGGACCATTTCGGAATAAACCTCTTACGAATAAAAATATAATTTTGCAAATCTGTCTATATATGACGGAGTTATGCTGAAATACATAAGAAAATATAAACATTCGAATTGAGAATCTTCTCTACATTTGAAGTCGGTTAAAGAAATTATTATGGTCGAATTTTGACTACTGGGTGATCACTAACTTGTATAAGTATGTTAATAATTAATATATGTAAACTGTTTTAATTTTGTTTATATACAATATATACTATACAATATGCATATTATACATATATTCATGTTGCATGTTTTGTCTGTAAAGCGTTTTTTTTAAATATGCTTAAAACCTAAATTAAATAGAATTAGAATGCAGAAGCCAAATAAAGAGTATTACCAATTGATACTTTTATGTTTATTGTATACTATAAAAAAATATTAAAAATGAAAGAATACATCTACAAAAATTGTATGATTTTAACGTTCATCATCCTATTTATTTAAGAATGCCTCAAGCATAACTGAATGTGCACGATTAATAATTTAATTTTAATTATTTAATTGAAAATACCTATGTTCACTTATTTAGTTTTCAAAGACTCTGACTTTTTACAATTTATCTAATATTGTTATGTAATATCTAAATCTATTAAATATATTTTTACTAACGAAAATAAAAAAAACTAAAACAAATCTATCCCACGGGTACCGTACATTTTTCGGAGATAAAAAGTAGCCTATGTGTTATTCTGTTGTATGAGTTTGCCGTTATAAAGTTTGATTAAAATCCATTCAGTAGTTTTTGCGTGAAAGAGTAACAAACATCCATACATCTATATATCCAACATCCATACAGGATCTAGTCTTTATCTATCCCAAGAGTCTGGTCTGGCAGAAAGAAAATAAAATAATACGATACTATTTTAGCAATCAATATTGTTTTTCTTTATTCTGTATAATCTATACATATAATAAAATTGTAACTAAGCCGAATCTGTACATTAAATATTTTTTGGAAAATCTTATTTAAATAGACTTTATTATCAATACAGAAGCCAAATCTATAGTTTTTACAATTTTTGTTTGTCTGTTACCGCCTCACGGAAAAATCACTAGACAGATTTTGATGAAATTTGGTATGATTATAGCTGGTTATCCGGGTCAACATATAGGATACTTTTTACTGCGGGAAAATAACTCATCTCTGAGCTAAACGTTAAAACGTAACTAGGGACGAACCCGAGCGGAGCGAGGGTGAGTTGCTAGTGTATGTATATAAAAATAAACTAAAACAAATTCTACTCGCTATCGATCCAAAAGAGTCGTAAAATAAAATTGTTTTAAAACACCAATTGCGATTAGAAATAATCGTAAAGAATCGTAATTGAGCAGCAGTAAAATTTAAGTGCTATTCTTGCGTAACTTGGTTAACGAGATTTATGTAATACTTCAATATTTATTTGTAGAACTTTGAAGAATTTCTTTCAAGTTTTTATTTGAAAAAATAATAAGGCCTATTGGAAAACCAATGAATTATTTTTTTAATGGCTTAATTCCACCTTAACATATTAATAAAAATGAAATTAAGATTGTTATTTTTATTTTACTAATATTATGTAGGTTGCAATTTCTGGAAAATAATTTGTTCAAGCAAAGTTAAGTAATTTAATATATTTATTTATATCATTATATTACAATAAGATGTAATTAACCACATAAATAGATTTATTAAAGACAAAATGATCCTAAAATGTTGAAAGAGACGAAACAATATCACAATATTAGCTCAAAATGCAGGAACTTGTCATATCCTTGGAACGTTAAACCCACAAAGGACCCTTTGCTTTGTTTAAACTTTAAATGCTCTTGAAATGGCACAAACTTCTGGTCATTAATTTCGAATTGGGGACTTAAAAAGAATCTGCTTAGACTCTTAGAAATAACTCCTTACTAAATAGAAAAGTTTTATAACGTTACTTTGGTACTTTAATGTGATGCAAAAAATCATGTTTTATCAACATTAATAGACAAAAAAGAGGAGGAGAAGGTATATTTTTGAAGTGAAAACTTCTATAGGCCGGTTTGGATGGGGAAATAAATTCATGAAAGTTGTCATCGACGTGGTCACGTGACGTGTTAAAGCTAACACTCAAGAGTGCCGATAGATGTCAAAACCAGATAAATATAACAATTTTTGTTTTCAAATTTTAATTTAAGAAACAGTTTAAATATCCAATAACAACTGTTTGTTTATAGTTTTAAGTATTCACTTCTCCTCTACACAAATAAAAACAAATCTATCCCACGGGAACCGTACATTTTTCCGGGATAAAAAGTAGCCTATTTGTTATTCTGATGTATGAACTATATTATTGTAAAGTTTCATTAAAATCCAATCAGTAGTTTTTGTGTACTAAGCTGTATAAGTTACAATAGTTTTTTAACTATCCCACGGGAAGTCTTTAATTTTCTGGGATGAAAAGTATCTAAGATGTTAACCGGGGATATAAGGTACTACCATGCAAAATTTTATTTAAATTGGTCTAACAGTTTCGGAGATAAGCCAGTACAAACAGACAGAAACAAAAAATTAAAAAAACATCAGGATTTGTTCTATTTCTTTTCTTACATCTCTCTGACTCGGTTTTTGGCATTATCTTTCTATGTACAGGCATTCGAACTCTACAGTTTTATTATTAGATATAGATTGTTACTACTATGACTAATATATAGACTTACATTGACATATGCGAAAAAAATATATTACTTATTCAAGCCCATACCTTTTTTTTGAATACATTATTTTCACACAGTAGGTTTATCTTAATAAAATTCAAAGGCATACAAAGTAATAAATGTGAAAAGAACACGTGGTGTTTTATTTGTATTGAACATTTATACCGTTATGTATCCGTACGTATAGATGCATATGTAGGCGGTAAAGCAATTCTTGTATTATCCTAGACACGAGGCTCGTGACGACGCATATGTTTGCAGTATTTTACGATAGATTCAGTTACTATCTTATAATTTATATCTTTATACCGATTTTCCCGTGTTGTTACTTCCAGGAAAAGAATTTTTAGCTTGAATTACAACTCATATAAAAATGAATGTACTTACATTTATTTATTATTCATTGATATATAAAATATGCATACACATTTCCTAACAAATATCCCCTTAAAAAATTGGCGTCGACATGTGACGTTAAATCATACCACAGACAACTTAAATTAAATTTAACTTAAATTTAACTTAAATTGTCTATGAGTCAAACCAAAGATTAAATTTCGATAACCGAGAGTTCTAATTGCAGTCTAAATACAAATTCGACCTTACGCACAGCATATAAAGTATTTTTTTTTTACTAAACAACGTGCGTTTTAATTTTATCATCTGAAAAGTAATGAGCAAAAGATATTTTAAAAAAGCGCATAATTTCGAATTGTGCGCTTTTTTTTGAGGACACTTTTGAGACATTAATTGTGTGTCTTAAATTTTTGTATAACAGAGATGTAATCACATATAATTTTATTTAAAAAGTCTTAAGCCTTACATTAAAATAAGTAAATTAACTCAATTACAGCGTAATGCAAATTTTCTCTAAATTATTATTTATATTTCACATAACTTTTAATTAAAAGTAACTCATATGAGCTAATTTACAGTAATAATTTTGTTGCAAATTGAAATTCATAAGTTCAGTTATACCTTGCGTTACATTGGACACGTAAGTCGTGACGGCGAATAATGTGTGCTTTGCGTTAAATTCGTTACGGTGTATGATGTTCCTGTGTGGAACGTATGCCGAAGGAATGAGGGTCAGTCAACAATTTCTATGAAGGTTTAACCTGAAACTGACACCTCTGTAAGTTTATAAGGCAATGTTAGAAATAAGCCAAAACACATATTGTTGTTTTTAAATGTTAAGACGGCAAAATTTACTTCAAATATTATTTGTTAAAGTCTTTGTATTTTGAAAGTTATAATATTTATTACAAAGTTTTTTTTTGTCGAAGCGAAGATAAAACCAGGACTACTCAATCCCATTCTAAGGATTTTTGACCAAATCCAAAAAGGACGACGTATCGTATACGTAACGAAATAAATAAATAAAAAAAGATTATACGGTATTTATTGTATATGTGTAACGCGACATTTTTCTTTATTGTCATCGATTTTCTTATTTTAATGAAAAGATCTGAAAATAAAAATATTTCACTCTTGTGGAAAGAATAATTAGGTTTTAGGTTTTTTCTAAGTCAAAAGTGATATTCACCATATAGTATATACATAATACATAATACATAATATATAATACGAATAAGTGTTCTTGTAGGCTTGAAATCGTCGATCGTTGAAAAGGATTAAAATGTAAAAAGGTGTAATATAAATGTTTTATTACAATTACAAAATATGACCAACAACATTGCCAATAGTTTGCATGGCACGATAATAAATGTATTAAATACGAATTGCTGTTATGAAATAACGTAAATGCATAATTTTGATTAATAGTGCTATTACCAATTTCCTTTTGTTTTTTTAGGGTTCCCGAACATCAACAAAAAAACGGACACCTTATAGGATCACTTTGTTGTCCGTCCGTCTGTCTGTCTGTCTGTTAAGATCCTTTATCTCGGGACCACGCGGAGGTATCGAGTTGAAAAAAATCTAACTTCTAAGTTAACATAAAAAATGGATACGGCAAAAAATGTATACTTCGACACTCTCAAGGGAATCAAATGTTATAGGGTATTTTCCGATGACCTAGAACTATCAAATTTGGCAAGTAATACCGTCTTATACTACAAGTATAGGAAAAAATCTGAAAACTATACATTTGTAATTAAATAAAAAAAAACAGGGTCTTTATGCAAGGAACGGTGGTCCAAATTTTGAATTGAGTTAACCGTGTCATGTGGGGTGTCGTACGAAAGGGCTTCCTTGGCACAAGCTTAAGCAGATTTTTAATTATTTTTATGATGTATAGTTTTCGATTTATGACGAAGAATTAAAAAAAAAACCTTTTCCCTTTTTTATAAGTATAGGTACTAGGTAGGTACCCAATAATTTTGGTGTATGTAGTACCTAACAGTTTGCACTGTAATGCATACCTGCTTATTTAATTTAAAATTTTGAAATTAAACATAACCCTAAATAGGTACCTATCTGCTTAAGTGTTTTGTATTTTTAATAATAATTACCTACAATTTTTTATAATATGTACTAGCGATTCACCCTCGCTTCGCTTTGGGATCGTCCCTAGACAATAACAAATCTAAATCACGGGAAACGTACATATTTCCGGGCTGATATATAGCCTATAGCCTTCCTCAGTTGACGGGCTATCCAATGCAAAAAGAATTTTTCAAATCGGATTAGTAGTTCCTGAGATTAGCGCGTTCAACCAAACAAACAAACAACCAAACTTTTCAGCTTTATAATATTAGTATATAGATGTACCTACAAATTTGTACGGAACCCTCGGTGGGCGAGTCCGATTTGCACTTGTCCTGTTTTTTTTATTTCTTTTCAAAGTCGGTCTTTATATACAATTTTTTACTATGCTATATTTAGTTTCATATTTTTGTTATCTTGACCTACTTTGCTTTGTTGGATGGAAAAAGCATGAATGAATGAATTAAGACAATAAACTAAGGAACAGGTCCCTAATGTTGTTCAGTCTTAACCAGGCTGAGGTATGTATTAAGTATGAACTACATAAACTTTCACTTCGTCCAGTAATGATCGAATCACGAACTTCGGCATAATTATTTCGATATATAGTTAGTCGGAATCATATCTATGCTCCTCTTCGTAGTTTTATAAATAAGCTAATATTTGATAGATAATCATTTGAACCAAATAATAATAAAAGTTAATAGTTAGTTATAAAAGTGTAAAAAAAGGCAAAATATCCATTTAACACTTTGGAAGCTTGCCGTTTGAGTCGCAACCAGGTCATGGCACTTCAAAAGTACCAGACCACAGGCTCAAATCTCGTGGCTGAAACGTCTTTCATTGAAAGCACTGAAATAGAAGTCTTTTCAAGATTCCATCTCATTTACAAAACAAAAGACTTGTCAACAGTTATATAAGGCATTTATGCAAAATAGTTATTTGCGAATCTATTTGTCTACGCCTGAATTAAGTTTACGACATTTTCATTCGCAAACAGTTTTCAATCAACATTTTTCGAAAATGTTAGGATAGAAATTTTAAAATATACTAAAACGACACTATTATACAAATACCTATCTCTAAAACTTAAATTACTTTTGTATATAAAACTTCCGTCCTAAACAAAAGGCTGTCCAAAATATTCGCAGAAATAAACCATCATGCATATATGCGTAAAAAGTAGTAACTACTTTTACCAAAAAATAACATTGCTCTATATATATAGCTACTACATAGAAAGCCATTTTTATTTTTTAATACATATATGTATATATATTTAAAAAATCATTTATATATATATATATAAATAAATAAATAAATATATATATATATATATATATATATATATATATATATATATATATATATATATATATATATATATATATATATATATATATATATATATATTATGTAATATGCTTTTTGAGCTTAATTAATTTAAAATTATTATATTATAAAGACTACCCTTATTTAACAATAAAATAAGTTTTTATTTGGAAGAAACCACCCTACTATACAAAAACCACAAGTTAAAAATAATATTAAACTATCACAATATTTGAAATATCATGACATAGTAAATCAGTGTGCGTGTAGAAATGGTATAAACTGTGTCATCAGTGACAATTCATCACGAAGCTGTCAATGTTATCTTGTACTTTTTATCCCATTAACGCCCGCACCCGCGACAGTGCGTTAACCTTTTTGCACTGGGAGCTGAACTTACTCTTACTACATAGAGCTTAATCTATGAATTGATTCACACCACACAAGTAAAGATTAATCGCACTACTAATATAAACGCGAAAGTTTGTATGTGTGTTTATAATATTTGGTGCTCCTTCACGCTAAAACAGCTAAACGAATTTGAATGAAATTTAGTAAAAGATAAAGTAGGACCGGAATTAACACATAGGCTACCTAGCGACACACCGAGGGTCGCTACGTAGCCTTTGTAAGTCGCAAATTTTTTTTTTTCACTCAATTAGAACAAGTAGCCTACATCTTTTACCTTGTTCGATAATAGAACCTGCATCTTATATTATAGCGTGAATGACCACCAAAAATATACACATACCACTGTATTATGATGGTACAAATTACTCTACAAAGTAGTAAGATCTAATTCAAAATAATTATAATGGTATAATAAATTAATATGTAATAAGTATGATAAATCGTTTCTCGTGCAACTAAATTAAGTAAAGAGTTTAACGGATGATATAAATCTTCACGCTTTATTCCAAACAAGCAACATGATCAGGACTAGAGCTAGTAATTCACATGACAACCGAGAACAAATGCCGTAAAATAAAATAGTTGTCATCTTGCCAAGTGGTGTGTGTCTATGCATCGACCTGATCATAGAGTTCGCAGTAAATACTATTCATGTACTCATATAATGTATTTAATAAAAAAAATTTAAATTTACATATTAATGACTTTTTAGTAATATGTATCTGACAGTGCAGTGGTAGCCCAATGGTAACGCGCTCGCTTGAGAATCCGAGTGAAGCGGGTTCAAATCTCGAGTCTCGAAAGTCTGATATTTGCATGTGCGATTCATTTCCAACACTATTACCAATTTTAAGTTTTTATCTCGGAAATCATCCGATACTTTTTGCTGCGGGAAAATATCTCCTCTCTGAAAAATCATTACTAAACGTTAAAACGTAACTAGGGACAAACCCGAGCGCAAGTATACTATAGATATCGTAGTGCGTGATTCGTAATAAACTTATTTATTTTAGTTTTATTAGTAACTACTAAATACAACATTTACAATTAATTTAGATGTGTGTGTGTTTGTATTTAGGTGTATCAGACACAGGAAACCTATGTATTTTAATATGTAATATGTACGTTAGTAAAGGCCGGCAACGCATTTGCAAGCCTTGCGGTGTTGCAGATGTCCATGGGCGGCGGTAATCGCTTTCCATCAGGTGAACCTCCTGCTCGTTTGCCCCCTTATTGACATAAAAAAAAAAAAAAAAAAAAAGTAGTGATCAAATATTAGTTTATAATAATATATAATAAAAAAAATCTTTTTAAAAAAGCAAAAACCTTTAAAGTGTCACTTTGCTCTTTTCTTATTTTTTGAAGTCGTACAGAAATAAATACGTTTATAATTGAAAAAACCAAAAATCTTTTTCTTTGAAAGACTCGTCGAAATCGATCCATTAGATTCTATGATTAATACTTAGAAAAATAAATATGTAAATGAGCTTTAAATTTCTAATTTGCAATAAATAATACGTAAAACCTTCAAATAGTATTTATATGTTGAGTTCTTTTAATAATTGACATTAAGAATTTAAGTAACAGTAAAGGGCCGCTACTCAATGATATTAAAATGAAATGAATTTTGCTGAGTTTTCTAGAGAAGAAATCTAAATTGAATCAAGGATCTGACTGCAATGCGATTACCTCAGACAAACGAGGCAATTTATTCTTCTATATTATTAGCCCAATTCCGGATAACGTGAGCAATTATTAATTATGCATAATTCATAGTGTATTAAAGAAAATAATGATCGTATTCAGTAAATTAGAAAATGTGTATGTACTTATGGAAAATGCATTTTTGCATACATTTAATTGATTTTTTTCAGGTTTAGAATTCATATATCTATCAGCTTTACAAATCGGAAATTATGTTTTGAATGAATTCGTAATTAATCACAAGCGTAGCTCTATAAATGTTGCATATAATAATTTATTTGCGAGGTATCATCACTGATCACAGGCATTCCGATAATAGATTCCCAAATAATTGAGAAAATATTACGATCACGCAATTCTCGACGCAGAACACGAAAATTGATTGATTTATTATTATAACCATCGGACAGAATGATAAATTTAATAATTTTAATGAAATATGAACAAATTTCTTCAATATACAGATAAAAAACCATATTTTTCATAAATGGAAATTCTGTCAAAAACATGCAATATACTTTGAAAAAAATATCCTATAGGAAATAATGAATAGTGCTAGTGCTAGAGTACTGATTGACTGACAGACTAAAACTCTGAAACTCGTTTAATCGATTATTACAATTGACAATTTATATTGAATATATATGTATGTTATGTTCTCATTAAGAAAGAACGCCTTTTTGAGGGTTTTGGAAATAAACATCAAAAACAGTTCATCTCATTGCTAGTGAACTAGAGAATTCCCCAGAAAGAAAAGATACGAAAAAAAAAGGAAAAAAAGAATATGAAAATATAGTTATTTTATCAAAATACAACAGGAAATCGTCAAAAATATAAGTATAAATATAAATAAAACTTAAATCTAGACACTAAAACATCTTAAAGTACCTACTTAGTAATATAGAAGTAAAGTTTAGCAAAAAAAAAATATTTTTGTTAAGAAATCCTTGCTTGCAATTCAATAAAAATGTCAAGTATGCTCATGTTTTAAAATGTAAAACCAAATACTAATTAAAAGAGTAATTTTGTTTTAAGAGAAAAAAAAACGAGCTGAGTTTTCATACAACGTTGCATTAATTAGAGAATTTTCGCGTCGCCACCCTGAAAGCAGTAAAACGTTGCCAGCAATTGGAGTGAGAAATATCACGATACACGCAGTCTCTACACGATTTTTGTTGTGACCTCTTTCTGGGATAACTTTCGATAAATTACGTTATATGACGCGCCACAATTCTTCGATAGATCAATTATATTATCATCAAAACTGTATATCAAAAAAACGTTTATTTATAAGAAAATGTTAACATGTACGTACACGTATATAATGATTTATGACCGATAGAATTTTTTGGCCGAGAATGAAAAATAAAAATAGGTATCATAAAAACAATACAATCAGACCGTTATAACTTTATTCATTCTTATTATAAAATTTCTAATAACCTACGAGTACATGATAATATTATCCCATAAAAATAATTTATAAGTTAAAACCATCATGCTAATATATAATAATTAGGTATTGTAAATACCTATTGTTTAAGAAAAAAAAACCATGTATTGGCCGATTAAATAAATAAATAATTGTACAAACATTGAGACCATATTAACTAATCGTCCATATAAATAAATAGATATTTACAGTGGAAATACGATGATCCTTAATCCTTAACAAATCTGAACCAGGTACATTGCATGTGGAGGAAGCCTGTAATTCTTCATTAGGCAACGTGTGAAGGATGTGATGCACCTGCAGCCATCGCACATACGAATACGAATACAAAACATTTGCAATAGTACGAGCAACTATGAATTGAAATATAATATTATGTAGTAGGTAATATGATATCATTATAATAATTTTATTTAAATCTATACATATAATAAAATTCTAACTAAGCCGAATCTTTACATTAAATATTTTTTGGAAAATCTTTTTTGTTTGTCTGTCACTCTGTCTGTCTGTTACCGCATCACGGAAAAACCACTGGAGAGATTTTGATGAAATTTGGTATGATGATAGCTGGTTATCCTTGCCAAATATAGGATACTTTTTACTGCGGGAAAATATCTCATCTCTGAGAAATCTATACTAAACATTAAAACGTACATAAGTAGGGACGAATCCGAGCGGAGCGAGGGTGAGTCACTAGTATTAAATATAATTAACTTATGGCATTTTATAATAAATATTAAATAAGCTAAGTTTCAAAATAAAATATTAATGTGAACAAAACAAAATAACTAGAAAATAATTATGTTACAATATAATAACTTGCCCGCGACTTCGCTTGCGTTGTTTATGAATTTTTGCCCTGCTCCTGCGTGCTGTAGGTATATCTATACAGCGTATCTGCGTAGCCTATAACTTTCTTTTATTGTTTCAAATTGAACTTTTCTTAAGAAAAGCGTTTCAAATAAACATAAACAAATAATTTCTTGTCTTTTTTAATATTATGACACTATTAAGTAGACCAGTTACAATAAGTAGAATCAATTCTTTTAAAGAGAAAGTGACACGGCACTTGCATAAAATGGAAATGATTTCAGATCATCCAAATAACCACTATGACAATTTTTTCAACTCACTTTTAAAGTCATTTAATAACATTTTTAAAGAAAAAACTTTTTATAAAAATACTAAACTGAAATTTAGCGACTGGGCAACTGTCGGCATATACCGAAGTAGAGATAAATTATATGAATTATATAGCGTGAGGCAGTGGAATCATGACCCAATGTTCCATAGTCGAGTAAGAGCGTATTCAAAGATTTTTAAAAATGTTTGCATTCAAGCTAAGTCTATATTTATTCGAAATAAAATTATAAATTCAGATAATAAAATTAAAACAACTTGGGATGTAATCACTCATACGGCTGGAAAATCTAAGATCGATAGTCAACCTGTGAAGCTAACAATAGATAACGTAGTATTGAGCTCAGACGAAGATGTTGCAAATACTTTTGAGAATTATTTTTCTGAAATCCCAATAAAGGTGACATCTTCTTTAAAATCATCTTCCCTAGACGCGATTAACCTCTTACATAAACATACTCATCACTGTGATCACCAGTTTAAATTCTCGTATGTAGATGCACAAGATATTATTAAAGTATTCAAAACCATTAACCTTAAGAAAACTGGTGATTTGTGGGGCATGTCTGTTAAATTACTCAACTCAATAATAACTGATATTGCACCACATTTATCCCTTATATTCAATAAATGTGTAGATTGTGGAACTTTCCCTGATCTTATGAAACTAAGTAAAATAATACCTCTTTTTAAAAGCGGAGATAAAAATGATCCTGGCAATTATAGACCGATTTCTATATTGCCATCTATGAGTAAAATTTTTGAAAAACTTATTCTAAACCAATTGTTAATTCATTTCAATATTAATAGTATCTTCCATAGTGAACAGTATGGTTTTACCAAAGGTAGGTCTACAGCCGATGCGGGAGTTGCTCTTCTTAAACACATTTATAACGCTTGGGAAAAATCACAAAATGCAATTGGTGTTTTTTGTGATCTATCTAAAGCCTTTGATTGCGTAGAACATGAAACCCTCCTGCTTAAACTAAGTCATTATGGTATTCGTGGCATTGCTCTTGATCTCATTGCTTCATATCTTAGTGATAGGATTCAGAAAGTCGCTGTAAATAACGTTAATTCTTCCGGATCCCCTCTGAGAATGGGTGTTCCGCAGGGATCTATTTTGGGTCCATTTTTGTTTTTAGTTTATATAAACGATCTTCCTTTCTATGCTAATGAATTGTGTGATATTGTACTGTTTGCGGATGATACTTCCTTAATTTTTAAAGTGGATAGAAATATAACTAATTATGACAAAGTAAACAGTGCATTATCTCACATACTTAAGTGGTTTAATATTAACAACTTAGCATTAAACACCAAAAAAACTAAATGTATACAATTTACCCTACCTAATGTAAGGAGACAGAATTTTAGTTTGTTTTTAAATAATGAGATTCTTGATATTGTAGATTCCACGGTATTCTTGGGTATAACATTGGACTCGGGTCTTCAGTGGAGCCCCCATCTTTCATCTCTCGCGAGTAGACTAAGCTCCGCTGTGTTCGCGGTTAGGAAAGTCAGGCAGCTAACAGATGTTAATACTGCTAGACTTGTTTATTTCAGCTACTTTCACAGCATCTTGACTTACGGGATTTTATTGTGGGGTAATGCAGCCGATATAAAATCTATATTTATTCTTCAAAAAAGGGCCATTCGGGCAATTTATAACATCGGAGCTCGGGATACCCTACGAGATTTGTTTAAGGAAATTGCTATACTTACAGTTGCATCGCAATATATATACTGTAATATTATGTTTGTCCGACAAAACATTCATTGTTATTTAAAACGCAGTGATATACACGAAATAAACACTAGAAATAAGGAAAAACTGGTATTGCCTAGCTTTCGCCTACAAAAAGTAAATAGATCGTTTATGGGGCAAGGTGTACGCATGTATAATAAGGTTCCACAATCGATTTTGAGCTTGCCATTTGAACAATTTAAATCTAAAATTAAAAATGTATTAGTGAATAAAGCTTACTATACAGTCACGGAATACTTCGAAGATATCAATGTGTGGAACTAATATCTGGTTGGATCTCACGTAGGATAAATATATAATAATTATTGTATTACAATATTGTACACAATTATTATTTTAAAAGAGCAACTGTTGAGTTTCTCGCCGGCTCTTCTCAGCAGAACTGCCTTCCGAGCCGGTGGTA
This sequence comes from Argynnis bischoffii washingtonia, assembly GCA_033884665.1. Classification (NCBI taxonomy): domain Eukaryota; kingdom Metazoa; phylum Arthropoda; class Insecta; order Lepidoptera; family Nymphalidae; genus Argynnis; species Argynnis bischoffii. Next base: position 6,396,608 of record CM066624.1, on the reverse strand, counting down.
GCTTCCTCACGGACTGACTACACTGACATTTAATTTAAAATTTAAAATGTAAAATTGACGATTCAAAAGTGCTTGTAAAAGTCTATTTGAATAAAGTATATTTTGATTTTTGATTTTGATTTGATTTGATTAATATACCACCTTGACACATACTCTGTGCTAACATTAAGATGTGAACCAAAGTGACATCGAAACCACAATGACGTCAAATATCGCTAATGCTCTCAGACATGGTAAACCGGATTTGGCCCAAACACAAGATTTTCTCTATTACTCATGTTTATTGTTTACATAACTAAAATATGTATATGATTCATTATTACGAGTTCTATCAATATTGGCATAATAAATTAGAAGAACAGCTATCTTATTCAATTTTTTTTTAAAAACATTTAAAAAACCACGTAGGTACCTACTGAAATTTCGAGTGTTTTAGATCGTAAACGTTTTCTTTGAGGCCTGTATTTAAGTGAATATTTAGTGAATGGAGTAATTAATTAAAGTGTTATTATTGTTGTTTCGAACTAAATTATTACCTCTTTGGAACGAGTTTAAGATAGGGTCTTTTATCTTTATTATATTCTTTTCTTATTTTGACATATATAAAGATGATTACAGTTATATTTTGTAACACTTATGTGTTATCAAGTAAATAATAAACAAGATTACAAATTACGACCATGTAAACAAATGTGTGACAGTCAAACAACTATTAACAAAATTTATTATACCATAATATTTGTTTATGCACTATCTATATTACTATTTATTGGCACACATATCAATGTAAACATAACGTACCTCTTTCTGTTCTGTAGGCGTGCTGGTCCTGACTCCTGTCAAATCCTTCCACCTGAGGACCCCCATGACTGCAGTTCGAACCCACGACCCTCGTCTGCCAGTTCTACCGTTAGAGAGTTCATCCACAACACCACATAGAACAGAGTTCACAACTAAACCCCTACCAGCACCATCCTTTTCCGTTTTAAGCGCCACTTCGCCGCTTATTGGCAAGGACCTTCTCTCCCTCATAAAGCTCGAAGAAAAGCACCGGACGAACGCGAAACTTAGCGCTTACCAAATAGCATTCTCACATCACACGCTTCATTTATCATCATAAGATCTATCTTCAAAGACCTCCGAATAAATCTCGACCGTTTGTTTCTATTATAAGCTTTCAGGTCACCCGGCTACTTGTGTCCATAGGCGACCGCAAGTTTTTCAATTATTTACGCGGCTAAGAAATCGCCTTTGAAAATGCGATCCAAATAGCTTTGTTCACAGCGATATAAAAACAGTAAAGTGAACTTTCACTTCGCACCGGCGTTTTCTTTCCCTGGATGTAGGTTAAATTTCTTCTGCAGAGCCAAAAATATATTTATCACTTGTTTCTGTTATAAATTAAGTTGGCAGTCAAACCAAATTATACTTCACCAAATCACACATTCAATTTATAATGATAAACAAAACAATCTCGTAAGCAATAAAGTACGAGATTCCGGAACTGTCAAAACACGATCGAAACGTTGAAACGTAAGATTTAACGCGACAAAGTACGTCCACTCTTACTTGCGCTCGGAAACCGAATGAGTAGCGCGTGCCACATGCTTTACCGTCACCGGTTAACTGAAGATGTTCCATCTCTTTCCTTACAAGTCAATTGCAATAAGTTAGATAAGGAAGGAGATAGCATTCAACTTTCAGATGCAGACCGTGAAGACAAGACAGGTGAATGTAGCAAAGCGAAAATAAAAACTTTATTAAAGAAAATGAAAAAAAATGCTAGAGAAAAACATCATGGATCAGTTGAGAGATTCTGGCGATTTTTTTAAATTTAATTATTTCATATTTAATCTATTAAAATTAAAATAAATCATAATAAAATAATGCGGTCGTAGATGTGTATCTACAAAATAAAATACAGTCTTAAATATAAAATATTTAGAGTGAAATGTTATAATTATAAACCTTTTTTAATATAACTACAGAATATTGACACTCTTTTGGCAAAACTGTCTCAAAGCAATCATAATAAAGCGCATTTGTATGTGGGAGTGGTACGCGTGGGAATATCCGTTCACTGTGAGGCATAGCGCGTCACCCCATGGGAGCAATTGCCAAAGGTTTAACAGGTGTAGATGCATCTGCTTCCGAAGCCTAAATGGCTTGGAAATCTTAGAAACTCATCCGGGAACAAAGGAAGGATGTGGTTTCCGTATGGTGGATGTTAGGGTAATATGAAGGCTTCACAAATGAAAGGAAAAGACAAAATAAAGATATACAGCCTATATGTAGATTCATTGTTATTTAAATTAATAATATCTGTAATAATACTACACCCTACAAGACTCTGCCACAAATTGTAAATACTTATGTTGTAGGTACTTACTAAGGTAAAAATTCTAAACAAAAAATCACATCGACCTGTTTTCGCGTTACTGCAAAAAGAATAATCTAATAATTTCGCATTAATTAGTATGGATGTTAAAGGGGAGTATGGGTTTAATGCGGGCGAATATTATGTTCACCTAAAGCAGTAGCACTGTATTATACAGTTCTATTAATCAATCAGTTGAATACTTTATATTATCTTAAGTATATGAATATACTAGCGACTCACCCTCTCTTCGCTCGGGTTTGTCCCTAGAGAAAAATAAAAACGAATCTCGAATATTTTTCCGGGGTAAAAAGTAACCTATGTGCCATTCCAGACTATAATCTATCTTAGTGTCAAATTTCGTCCAGATTCGTTCTGCCGTTCTGGAGTGATTGAGTAACAAACATCCATCCATCCAAACTTTCGCATTTATAATATTAATGGGATTATCTGTGGAAATATAGGAATCTGGCATACCAACAAAATATCATTAGTATAGTCATATAGATAGGTTGCCTGGAAGAGATCACTTTAAGTGATAAGGCCGCCTTTACATTGAAACATCTATTTGTGTTATTTTCAAATTGTACTTCATTTTTTTTGTGTAATAAAGGATTAAATAAATAGATTAATTGATATTTAACATCAATGTATATGTGTATACTTGTATCGATTTATTTATTTGAAAATGTCTAACTACCTATATTAATACTATAGTAACAAGTTACGACCTTGATCTATATAACAAGGTAAAGTAACTGAACCGTGAAATTCCCTTAATAGGTTAAGTGTAGGCCATAGCGAATGTTTCTAATTCAAAATAATAGTAAATTTTATATAGCAACATACAGCAACATAATATATTTTACACTATTTATAAACCGATATATTGAAAACATTACTTTCTAATTATGATATTATTGCAAATACCGCAGCACATAACGAGATTCAAAATTAAATTTTCTGCTACCATTTCATTTAGCAACACACGCGACGGATTTTATAATTTGAAAATTCAATAAACTTATAATTGTAGCCATTTTATTGACATTGTAGAAATGTGAATATTAAGAAATCACATACACATAATGGTCCAAATATTAAGCGAAAATATATTGACTGCAAAAATGTTACATTAATATGTAGCATATGATAAAGTTTGTAAACTATTTGGTTAAACGCAGGGTGCAATATCCCCATACAAAGTTTCATATTACAACGACAAAACTCAGATTACAACGAAAAAAGACGGCACAGTAGAAAAAATGCGGTAGGCCTAGTCGTTAATGAGAGAAGGAAACGCACTTGGATTATTTCAAAAATAATACCCACTGGAATTAAATACATACGTTTTTTAATTAATGTAGGTACGTTTTATGATTTTTCAACAATAATTTGTTACGTTATATATCTAATATCTATAGGTACCTACCTACTAATATTTAAAAACTATAAGAGTTTGTTTGTTTATTTATTGTTTACTTGAACGTTGATACTTAAAAAACTACACAAGCACAACCGCGACATGACAGATTGTAAAAATATTCTAAAAAATCAATTCAATTACTTATTAATGGCTTCAAAGCGTGCCAGTTGAGTACAGATTACTTCGCCAGTGTCACGTAGAATAGAGAAGACACGAATAATAAAAAAACAAATGTTTGATATATTGACAATGTTGCCTACAAATTGTCGCAAACACAATGCATATATTACTTAATGATCGTCAAGTTACTATTTGAATGTTAATGGTGTGTATTTAAAAACCCATTAGGGTAACAATTATTGTTATTAGAGAAATGAAATATGATGTTTTGTAAGCGCATTCACATACTCTGAAAATTTTGCTGCTGCCGGTTATGTTTCTTCCATTATAAATATTTCAAATGTAATACTATTAAGCGTTATTCTCAATACGATTCAAATATAATTAACTAGCGACCTACCCTCACTCCGCTCGGGTTCGTGCCTAGTTACGTTTTAAGGTTTAGTATAGATTTCTAAGAGATGAAATATTTTCCCGCAGTAAAAGGCATCCTATATGTTGACCCGGATAACCAGCTATCATAATACCAGATATCATCATACCAGATATCATCAAAATCCCTCCAGCGGTTTTTCCATGACGCGGTAACAGACAGACAGACAGACAAAAATTCTGAAATCTATAAATTCGGCCTCTGTATCCATAATAATTTTCAATAAGATTTTCCAAAAAATATTTAATGTCATGTACATATGTAATAATAAGGGGTGTATTTTTAAATGTTTGCTTTAGCACCTAATACACGAGATATTTGAATTGAGATCAATTCACTTATGTGTCTTGCAGTATTTAACTAAATTTCCAAACGACTTAACCGACAAAAATATTAATCAAGCTATAATATTAGTAAAATCAAACACCTACATACATACATACTGAAGTAGGTAAACTATTTTTTACATACTGTATTAAACTATTAGATACGAATTTAAATAACACATTTAACAAATTAGTTACAAACGAGGTATGTGACCATGTCATTTTACACGGTTTTCCTATTTAATTTAATTCTACTAAAGCGCTGTCAATCACCTATACAGACAAGATAAATAAAATTGAAGTGTCTGTTTGTAACGTCAAAGTAAAAGTGTTTTACTAAATGCATATGAAAGTATATACGGTACTAATAAGAAAAAAACAATTTTTATAATTCTTGTCTGTCTGTATATCTGTCTGTTTGTTTCAGCTAATCTCCGAAACAGCTGGTCCGATTTTAACGGGACTTTAACTGATGTTATAAGGAATAACTTGGGCTACTTTTAACAAACGAATCAGAGTCAAGAAATGTAGTATGACGATGACGGACGGATAAGTATTTTGCACAAATATGAACTACTTTATGTTATAATTAGATCTAGACACGTTTCATTGTTATCTAAAAAAGTACTAGGTACTAAATAAATGTAAGTATTATTTACATAACAACACTTAACTATTGTGAAGTTATAATAATGAGTTAACTCGTTAAGCACTCGTTAATTAGCGTTCAATAAATATGTTTAAGTAAATATTTTAAGCACCTATTAATTTGAAAAATTTAAAACTTAGAAATTACTACATATTGTTAATGAAGTATCGTAGAATAGTCATTTCTTATTGGCACTACCTATAACAATGAAGGTATCGAGATCGATTCTTGGTTAAGGCGAATTTAGATACTAAGCAAAAAAAATTGCGAGAGCGTCATCTTCATGTGAAACGAAAACCAAAGAAAGTAAACACAAAAAAAAGGAAAAGGGATAAATAATACATATTAAAATTGTTAGTTTAATAACAAAATCATTTAACTAAGATTAATATATTAAAATTATATAACAACTAATACGTATATCTGAAATAATACAAAATATACAAGTAAATATATAAAATCTTTGGAATATATTATATTATAAATTCTAAACCTAAGATCAAACTAGAAACGATAAAACTTCAATCGACCCATCCCTGGAGAAGTGATTGCGTAAGCGATGCATCAGTTATGCAAGTACATGCTCCTCATTTGGCGGTCGCAGGCCTAGGCTCTATATTAGGCTGCTTATATTACATTCTGTATCTTGACACTGTCTGTATACGACCGTATGTGAAAATGCGATGTAAAAAGTAAATAGCAATGTATTATATTACTACATATCACTGCATATTATAAAGCCCCCTGTCGCGTCTGTTTGTCTATCTGTCTGAGCACGATAAACTCGATAACTACCGAACGGATTTTTACGCGGTGTTCTCCAATAGACGGAGTGGTTCACGAGCAAGGTTTACTTGTATTGTTAAGGTTTTGTGTAAATTGACAGAAATATGAATTGGCTTGTGCTTAGTAGACAAATAAAGTTATACATATGAAAACAATGTATTACGAAATTTTTCCTCTTGATAATGAAATTTAATTAAACTAAACAAACAATTTAATAGTATTTTTAAATTAAAAATTAAATGTCATTGATAAAAAAATTACCAAATAAATTTTAAATAGTAATCTCTTAGCGAGAATATACCTACTAACATAAATTCATTCTTTTTTTTAATATTTTAAACCGCTGTCCTTTTCGGGAATCAAAGCTACGCCTAACATCTATAATAACAGGGCATCGTAAGTACATAATCGTAAGTAGCTCAGGTTGTCCAAATTGAGTATGAACTCTCTCTTCATTGAGGTGGCATAATTTAGTCAGAAGCACATTTTATTTTATAGAAACCATTCATCTTATACCATATATGCAAGCATTGCTGTATATTTATTCCTGCGACGTTTTATTGAAATAAAAAGTTGTATTTGAATTTAAAGATAAAATAATATAGCTTCTCGAATATTACATTAATATTTTACTGCAATAATACACAAATATGTATTATATACATATATTATACAAATATATTATTTATTTTATTTATAAAACCATTATTTTGTTAGAATAGTTCCGACATTGTTATTGTTGTACCTAGTCTCTCCTAGCGACCTAAATATGCTATGCCTCTCTGAAAGCTTTGTAAAATTGATCTAAAGTTCAATCTACTGACTGATATGTAGGTACATATAAAAGAAAAAGTTATTAAGTAGTAGGTAACAAATTATGATTTTTTCTGTACCTACTAATTTAATTATGAACATGAACATTGATTCAAAGTTAGATATGTGTAAAATAATTATAATGTTTGCAAAATATCATATTTCAACCCTAGCAAATTGTTATACAAGCTATGCACTTTGAGCTCCTAATTTGGGAGTCGTTAGCCAACAACAGGCATACATTAAAATTATATGTCAATAGCTCTATATTAGAAAATAAGAAGAGATAATCATTACTATTTTATATTTAACACGCAATATAGTAAAATTCCATTTTATTTAAGTTAACTTTATGATGTGTCAAAGTTTTTTTTAATACCTATATTTGAAACTAGCGACTCACCCTCGCTTCGCTTCGGGTTCGTCCCTAGACAAAAACAAATCTAACCCACGGGTACTGTACATTTTTTAGCCAAACAAACAAACTCTTCAACTTATTATTATAATATTAGTATAGATATGATTATATATGGAATCAATTAAAACAATGATATTTTTCATTTATATACGTCCTTAATTTAAAAGCACGGGAAAATTCCAAAATAATCTGAAAAGTACATTACACATTATAATATATTATTTTAGTTATTGCATCAAAAATATCATAAAATTGGAAAAAAATATTTTTATAATACTAAAATATTGTATTACGATATATGAAATAAAACACGTAAGCTTGCATAAATTCAAACAACATGCACTGCGCAAAACATCCTTTGTTATTATCATGACCCACTTACTAAAAAATATTAAATTTATTAAGAAAACCTCATTACTCGCTTTCATTTTCAATCAGTGGAGGTATCATGCGGGACTCGGGAGTAAAACAACGGAGCCAGAAACTCATCATTTTAAAAGGGTTTTTTTTTTATTTCAAATACATTAAAATATGGAATAACAAATCTAGATTTTAATGCGTTGAATACTAGCTTTAGTATTTGGATCATGTCCACAAGGAACTGGTTCAGTTTTTTTTTTATTTCAGTGATATAACCACGAGGGCTTGCCAAGTATAATTCAAATAATGGGGCTTATAAGTCTGAAATGAACTATAGTTTGCAGTAAGGCATTGCAGTGGATTTGGTTTTACGCCAATATACCTATTTTGTGACTTATTTTGTGATTTGCATTGATATACCAATACTTTCTGCTCACTGAATGTTCTAGCTGCATTCATACTTACAAATGAGTTGACTGACTCAATTTTTAGGGTTCCGTACCGTTCAAAAGGAAAAAGAGAACCCATACAGGGTTCTTTTTTTATATAGGGATCATTTCGTTGTCTGTCTGTTTGTCAAGATCCCTTTTCTCAGGAACGAGAGTAGGTATCAAGTTAAAATTAACATCATATATTCCGGTCTGCAAACCCTTAGAGCTGTAAAAAAAACAGGACCTAGAATCAGGAAATTTGATAAAAAGGAATGTTATATCACAAGTAAAGGGAAAAATCCGAAAACCGTACATTTTTAGTTACAATAAAAAAAAATGCGAATACAAACTAATTTTAATGTTTCATGCTACGGAACCCTTGGTGTGCGTGTTAGACTCACACGTGTCTAACATTTTTTGGTCTATATCACATATAAAAATTACCCATGCAAAAAAGTCAATTCGTTCCCTATTGCTACTGGGATGCTGTGTTATAGAAGAACAAACTAACAAAATCTACATTTAATATACTTACCTAAATTTTCATTCAAGATATTTCCAAATGATGTTGAAAAGCATAATAAAATCCATCGGGCGCAGAAACATAAAAAGAAATGCAGGCAAATGTGGGGGAAGCCACTTTAATTAGTAAGTAGTACTATTTAGAGAATAAATCCATAGACCATGAAAATTTAATGAATGTTATATTATAATATTTTTTATACCTTATCATTATATATTAAATACACTAGAAACTTAGCCTTGCTACGCTCGGGTGCGTCTCTAGTCGCCTAACTATGACCTGGAGTAACACATAGGCTGTGTTACACTAGGTCATAGTCCATCTTGTTCTGTTCTGCAACCGATTCAGCGTGAAAGAATAACAAACATACACACATGCAAACATATTAACTGTCGTATTTATAATAGTAACTAAATAAATCCGGGATGAAATTGAATTCAATGCATTTTTATGGCAACACAAACGCATACACGTAAAGTAAGCGGAAAATGAAATATTCTTAATCCATACAAATAAAATTGAAGTGTCTGTTTGTAATGTCAAAATAACAGCTTTTTACCAAAAATGTACATATAAAAATGTATACGGTACTCGTAAGAAAAACATAATTGTTCATTTTTTTGTCTGTTTGTCTGTCAGTTTGTTTGTTCTGACTAATCTCCGAAATGCCTCGACTGATTTTGATAGAACTCTCACTTGCAGATAGCTGATATTATAAGAAGTAACTCATTTAATTTTAACTTTTATTTTAGAAAAAGAATTAGGGTTCCGCGTAACACGTTATATCACGCCTACTTCTGAGCCTGGGATGCAATACAGTAATTGCAAAACAAACATACTGGTGATCAGGTTTAGCATACAATGCAAGCTTTTAGCCCAGCCTCCGACGCGAAGGTCAATCAATAACCAACGTTTTGACCCGATGACTCATGATTTGAAAGGCATAAAGGTACCTAAATAAAATTATTTTTTAGTGTTAAATTTCAGATTCAAAATTCTTTTTAGGTTATTTTTCTAATTTAAAGAGTAAAGTGCTTCTACTAAATAAATAGTTATAATATTTAAAAAAAACTTATAAATAATAGTTTAAAAATTATTTATGTAGAGTAGAACTACTGCATGAATTTTTATTTATTTGATACTGGTATCGCGATCGTGGCAACTCTAACTAATAGCCAACAGAATTCATAAAAAGTTTCGTTTCATATACATATAATGTATGTATGTACAAGAATGTATGTGATATTAAGTGCACCTACATTTGTTTTGTACCTATAAATAAGTAAATTTGTAATTGCAATGTATTTTCTACTATTGTAAATAAAGGGATTAATGTAATACATATTATGAATCTATGGAAATATTATGTCTTTCTATTACAAAATTGATGAGTAAAGGAAAAAAAATCGTAATTTTAATATTAGAAACAAGAATTTTCTTATATATTATTATAAATGCGAAAGTTTGGATGGATGTTTATTACTCAATCTCGCCAGAACGGCCTAACGGATCTAGATGAAATTAGGCACAAACATAGATTATAGTCTGTAATAGCACATAGGTTACTTTTTATCCCAGAAAAATGTACGGTTCCCGTGGGATAGATTTGTTTTTGTTTTTCTTTAGGACGGACCCAAAGCGAAGCGAGGGTGAGTCGCTAGTATTAGTATAAATAAACACTCTAAATTTGTAACAGTTTTACTACAGTATGATAATATGATGAGTAATAAGAGTAAGAATGTGAAAAAAATTAGAAAACCTTAGATCTAGATCTTAATCAACACTAACGTATACTGTAGGTAATAAAATAATAATACATTGAAAGCTTGTATTTTGCAATATGTCATAACTAGGAAGTAAAGTTAGGAATGCAAGATATAATATACAGTTTGTAGACATAACTATCTATAATTAGTGTTTATTTGTTTCTTGTGCGTTAAGCAAAAGTGTATTTTATTTACTATAACAGTTGTTATTTAAAGCATTACATATATGCTTTTCAATATATTTTATTAGTAGATAGTAGATCACCAAATGTTTTAGTTCCTCTTCCTGCTTCCTATCGCACATGACATTATTGTGATGTTTATCAGTTTAACATGTAAATTGTAAAACGTAACGAAGAAAACTAATTTGATATAACAATGAAAAGAATATTATCTACTACCTATACATATAATAAAATTCTGAGTCGAATCTGTACATACATATTATATTAAATATTTTATGGAATATCTTATTGAAATAGTCATTATTATCGATACGATATATCTATAGTTTTTAGAATTTTTGCCTGTCTGACTGTCTGTCTGTCTGGGAACACAACACGAAAAAACCACAGGACCGATTATGAAGATATTTGACGATGATAGCTGGTTATCCAAGTCAACATATAGGATACTTTTTACTGCGAGAAAATATATATCTGAGAAATCTGTATTTAACGTTATAACGTAACAAGGGGCAAACCCGAGCAGAGCGAGAGTCGAGTCGCGTCTAGTATTTAAAAATAAGTATCTATTGATTTATATATAGGTAGTACCTATGTATAGATAGGATTTACGAAGTCAAAATAAATATTTAAATAAAAAAATAAAAGTTATTTAGGATTAGCAGGCGTAGGAAAATGTAGCATTTTATCATTTTTAATTGCTATAATGTTTAAGAATGTTAAAATTTTACTAGACTGTAGCTAGAACCAATTTAATAACAAAGATTTTGAACAACTTCAACATAGTCTTTAATTTAAAAGCAAGACTAATAGCATATCAAAGTAAACATTTATATTATCAGTAGCAACTTAAATTAACCGCCCAGATTTATTATACACTGTAGCACTGAAAATATTTTAACCGAGCACATTCCTTTATCTACACTATAAGTAGAATGCTATAAAGCGGAATTATTTTTAATTTTATTTATTTCTTACATAAACAATACTCTCTATTTTATACTATAAAACAATATTTAACCGTTAAAAATTCAGCTTGCAATCACAAAATGCAGACCTAGACCGAATAAGCAATTGAAATAACGAGAAGAAAGTTTTAAGTTTAGAATTTTAGTTAAGAAACAATTTTTTGCTCTTGTGTTTACTTTTTTAGTTTATTTAACCACTAGCGACTCTCCCTCGCTTTGCTCGGGTTCGTCCCTAGTTATATTATAGCATTTATTATAGATTTCTCAAAGATGAGATATTTTCCCGCAGTAAAAAGTATCCTATATGTTAGACCGAATAACCAACTATCATCATAACAAATTTCATCAAAATCTGTCCAGTGGTTTTCTCGTGATGCGGTAACAGACAGACAGACAGCCAAACAGACAGACAAAAAATCTAAAAATTTCAGATTCGGCCTCTGTATCGATAATAATGATTATTTTAATAAGATTTTCCAAAAAATATTTAAGTACAGATTCGACTCAGTTAGAATTTTATTATATGTAGAGATGAAGTAACATATTTAACTTATATATATTTTAGAATTTAATTTTTAAAGCATTAAGCAATAAAAAAAATTATCTTTGCGGATTTTGTCACGATGTCTCTCGTAGCCATTCTTGTTGTAAAACATTCGCTACCAAATAAAACAAATAATCTCTTCGGGAACAAAAAATCTAAATAAAACCGCGAAATAATACGAAAATATAGTTTTATTTAAAATATCAAATATTCGTGTAAATCTAAGAAATAAAAAGGTTAAAACACAAAAAATTATAAACAACTTACTTGGTCAAAAGTTATATGGTAGAAACAACGGAGCACTGTTAAATACATATGTAACACGTTTACCCAAGAACTTTACACTTTGTGAATTAAAGATATTAAGACCATCTTCCATATCAGTAATGTCTATAGCGAAAAATTTTTACTCTATAAAAGTAAAAGGGAACGACAATTATGTGCATACAAGGTCAAGATATTGAAATCACTTGAGCTTTTACTTTTAAATCCATGGTCGGAAGATGTGCCCAATGTACTAGGCTCATACATAGTATGGCAACGTAAGGAAACGCATTTACACATACCACCTGCACACAAACAGGTCATGTGGAACTCACTGGCAAGAAAAGCCCGTACTACACACTAAAACCCAACGAAAGCTACCCTGTCTCATGGTCGCATACGCACTCAACCACGACACATCGACGGCAGGCCTCCCGAAGCATGCGCCAACAACCATGGGGTTGCAGTTGCAGTCCACTCTGCTATCAGAAAGGTACCAGGAGCAACCTACATACCCACAGAGGTGAACCACCATCACGACGAGGTGAACACACATCTGCGGGGATGGCCCAAAACCCGTGGTAACCATGGGTGGGTGTTTAATATTTTTTTTATATAAGTAAATACATACACTAAATATTTTTTCTAAATTTATAATTAATATTTAATGTTCGTTTTTTATTTTATACATTTTTTTATTTATTTCTTAGTTATTAAATTTAAGTATATTTATAGAATTAAAAAAATAACTATCCATCATAAAAATAATTGATGAAAATCAACTAACAATTAGTGAACCTATCTTTAAAAAATATATATACATTTGATTTGAGAAACGTTTAATACTATTTTCTGACAATGACTTACTGAATGAAAAATTTATTATTAATATAATTTAATTATATTAATAATAAATTTAGTTATAAATTAAGGTAATAATAAACTTCGAAATTTTAACTCAACTTAACTCGGCAACAACTTTTACTTCAACACTCGTCGTTCAAACTTCACTGTTAACTTTTTACGCGTATTTTAGCTTATTCACATTTGATTGTACGCTATTCATCGTATTCATAAGTAAGGTCTTTTATCTATCTATATATATAATAAAATTCTATCTGAGTATCTGTACATTTAATATGTTTTAAAAAATCTTATCGAAATATTCACTATTATCGATACAGAGGCCGAATCTATAGTTTTTAGAATTTTTGTTTGTCTGTCTGTTTATTTGTGACCGTATTACGAGAAAGCCACTGGACAGATTTTAATGAAATTTGGTATGATAATAGCTGGTTATCCGGGTCAACGTATACATACAGGATAATGTATAGGATACTTTTTACTGCGGGAAAATATGTCATTTCCGAGAAATCTATACAAGCCCTTTAAATGTAAGTAGGGACGAACCCAAGCGGAGCGAGGGAGAGTCGCGAGTGGTTCAATAAAAACTCAACTAAGCAATAATAATATAACATTAGTCGAAACAGTGATGAAAATTATAACAATGTATGAAAGTAAAGCGTGTATAAAAGGAATGTGATATAGCGTGACGGTATGCACGTATATGTACAACTTTTCATGCGTAATAACACCGTATTAAGATAAAACTGTTTATAATTAAATAAAATATATTACTTTAATCTTATATAAATAAATAAAATTGAAGTGTCTATTTGTAATGTCTAAATAACAGCTTTTTTGGTAAATCCATATATTCTATATAGGTACGGTACTTATAAGAAAAAAACAATGTTAAAAATTTCTGTCTATCTGTCTGTCTTCCTCGGTTAACTTCGAAAAGGCTGGATGGATTATGATGAGACTTTCACTGGCAGATGGCTAACGTTATAAGGAGTAACTTAGGCTATTTTTATTTTAGAAAAATAGGGTTCGGCGCAAAAAATTTAAAATCCATGAAATTGAAAAATCCGCGTACCTACACCTGAGCGAAGCGAGGGTAAGTCGCTAGTTTTGATATAAAAAAAAAATACAAAAAATGCTTTCATCAAGCTCAAAAAAACTACAATTAAAGCTGTAGCTAAATTCGACATATACAAAGAATAACATGATAGCTCGTGTTTGAAATCATTTAAAAATCAAAATTAATTTTTCATATATTATTAGTTCAAACTTAAAATTGCTACTTATTTCTTAGTAGCGTTCAATTTCTCTCTATTTTAAGCACGAAAGTCATAAAGTTACATAAGAATCTAATATAACTACATACATATATATAAATATGTCTGAAATAAGAAGAATATATTAATTTTTATATTTAATTAGCGGCTTACTTCGCTCGGGTGCGTCCTTAGCTTATACCTGTATGGTTTAGGAATGATAAAAAATAACCTATTTTTGGCAGAAAAACTTCGCAAGCATACACAGAACAACTCCTGAAAATCACAATCGGATAAAAAATTTAGGAACGTACAGAACAAAAACATACATAATACATTTATTTTTATTCATATAAATAGATAGACAATAAGAGGTATCATATTATATTTAAGGATAAATAATATACCTCATTTTCCTGAATATACTGAGTGTCTGTAAAAATCAAGCTATTGGCGCCGCTACCTTGTAAACAAAGATAAATAAACGATCATGTTGTTTTCTGTACCTAATGAGTTTGAGATTTATTTACGTGATTCATAGTATTGAAGTATTAAATTGTTTAAGTACATAACACATTATATAAACTGTTCACTATATATCCATACGTACGACTAATACTATGAATGTGAAAGTTTTGTGAGGATGGATGGATGTTTGTTACTCTTTCACACCAGAACAGCTGAACGGATTTGAATGAAATTTAGGTTACATTTTCTCTCAGAAAAATGTACGGTTTCCGTGGTAGGTTTGTTTTTATCTAGGGACGAACCTGAACCTAAGCGAGGGTGAGTCGCTAGTAAAATATATATGATATAGGTACATATATCATGAAAAACTAATAAGGCTAAGCTCTAAACCATATAGAATATAATACTATTCTAATAATAAAATAAGCACTTATATTCAATAGAATCAAAGTGAAGCAATAAAATTAAAATGTAATATTTTAATTTCTCTATATTAATAAATATTAAATACGAATATAAATAAACAGTAAATGCAATAAAGAATCTAGTTCACGATTTCTAATATTTCTTTCAACGCTGAACTATCTGTTATTATTGTTTTAGTTCAGAGGAATTTCTTCGAAATGCCCGAACAAAGGATAGACTTAATGTAAGCTTCCGTTCCAAGACATTTTAAAATTTTAACTATTATAAATAAGCAAACACGACGCCATTAGATAACCCTATTTGAAGGGACTGTATTTTCTTCTCTGCAACCACAAAACAACGCCAACGAGACCACTACTGTATATGGGATCGTAATCTACGAACAGCTCAAGTTATGTCACTTATTTTCTTTAATTAAAGAAACTTTTAAATTAGTACTAAATCTTTAATAATAACTAGTTTATTTAACTAATTTTGAAGTTTTTATAGTCTCGTGTACTGTATGTGTATGTATTCAGCCCTTATTAACGTCCCACTGCTGGGCACGGGCCTCCCTTCAATACAAGGGGGCCATAGTCCACCACGCTGGCCAAGTGCGGGTTGGCGGACTTCACATGTCTTTCGAAAACTTGCTAGGTTCTCTCAGACATGCAAGTTTTCTCACGATATTTTCCTTCACCGTAAGGCAAGTGGTTTATGTTAGAAATGATTCGCACATGAAAATATCAGAGGTGTGAGATCCGGGATTTGAAGCCGCTTCACTCGGTTTCCGAAGTGAGCGCGACGCGCGTTACCACTGGGCTACCACTGCCTCTCATGTATTGATATTATTTTAAATCATAAATACGATTCAATAAGTATAACTTATTGTAGGAATAAAACTCTAAGGGACACCGACAAGTTAGACCAATAAAGGATGAATAATAATGAATAAACCAACAATTAAATTATTCGTTATGGTTTTTTTACAAAATTCTAAAAATATAAAACGGTGCATGTATAAAAATAATAAACTAATAATACAGATGATGCGTTGATTATTTTTTCTTATTTTAGTAGAGTTGTGAAATATATGATGGTAGTAATATTTTAAAATAAATTAATTACATACTTAAAATATAGAAAATTACTAAATAATATTTTAATTTTTTTTGCCTAACATTTTACAATCTTAGCGCTTTTGAAAGTGCCAAAAATTAAACCTTATTTCTTATCATTAAAAAAATAAAACCTGCATATAAAATGAAATTCCTGTCTAAAGCATCTACATACTAAATATGGATACAAGAAAGTTAGTTATAGCACATTTTTCATACCATTAAATATGATTTAAGTATCTTATTTTTTGTCAAATGTATCTTTGCAAAAACTTTAACAGCCCCATTTGAGATATTATACCACCTCCAAAAATAGAAACTAAGATAAGGTTATATATATAAGTTTTTTTTTACTACTAACAACCTGTGGCGGTGTTGCCCGGATCTTTAAATAATCTCGAGTTTCCACGTATATATGTAAGTATTACGACTTTCTCATATTAATGTTATATACCTGGTATCTCAAGATTTAAGAAAACTATTTAATAGGTACCTTTAAATATTAATTTTCAATTTTGTATCCAATGAAATAATGTCAAAATAGATCAACAGGTAACATAAAGAAGGGCCTACAGGGCATGACGCCTTACAAAATAATATGGACACGCTCCGCTTCCCACCCCAACCATCTTATACCTCCAACCATTTCCGCCGATTATTTACTAACGAACACAGTGTAACTGTTGAACTCTGAACGGTCATTACATCTTGTGGAAAATTGGTTATTGACCGACAAGAAGTTATTTTTTAATTTAACAATATTTAGAACGGAACGAAATAATGTTACGGTTTCATTTTGATGGTTCTTTTTTTTATATTTGTCTTTTTTTTTGTAACATTGCAGGCATAAAGCATCTGACGAATCTATTTCGTGGTAGGTGTCTTATAATTAAATTTATTTCACTATATAATAATAAAAAGACTCGAAAAGTATGGTAAAAGCTTAAATCGCAATAAAACAAAGTATTTAATTATTTAATATTAATTGTATAGACTATAGCCTAATAATATGGTATTAAAAAAGTATACAAAATATTTTACCTGAGAAAAATACGGTGGTAGTACTGCCCTCTGGTCGTCCAGTCTGGAACACTGTACTCGCTCGAGCAATTCGAATAGTTCGTGTTGGGCGCGAGCGCTGCCAGTGTTTGTGGAACTCCACGGCGCCGCAACGTGCTGCCGCCTGTCGGAAGCAGTTAGAAATATGTTAGTAATATTTGATGACGTAGTACAAAATATGTCCGCTAGATGGCGCAATTAAATTTTCAAATACATATATATACTACCAATAAATGAATAATACATTAAATTATATTTCTTAAAAATATTATGCAGCATAAAAAGTAACGGTTATTTACCCTAACTAATAAAAATCTAATTTGAATAATATTTCATTTATTAATAAAATTTTGATAACGTTTCTAGTTTCAGTTATGTCCGCTAGATGGCGTCGGTACATTCTTGAGTTAAATATATTATTTTCTTAAATGATGTCATTATGAAGTAAAAAATAAAGGAGAAAATGTTTTATTACACTAAATAATTATATAGACGGAATTCGTCAAAAGAAATTGTCAGTTATTAGCCATTTTTATCATTTGTTTACTTATCAGAGTGAAGAGTATTGTATTAAATTATTTTATACTGATTTAAAATATTTTATGTTCAATAATATTTATATATTTTTTAATAATTATATTCTTGTTGTTAAAAACATATTTAAGATATTTAAAATAATTGTAAGAAAATATATAGAAAATTTAATAATTATAAATTTAATTTATCAAAAAATACTTATTATTTTCATGAGAAAATTTTATCAACGCCTGGTACGGTACATAATAAATGTCCATAACTAAGTTATACACATTGCTATTTTTCTTTACTCTTTAGCTTCACGTATAGTTCTATGACGCTCCGTCTATATTACTCCTTTGAGTGTTAAATTGAAAAAAATAATGTTACGATGCTTAACTAAAGAAAATTATAAACGGATCCTTTTCTTTATAGAAAAGTATAGTTATCGAACTATATCATCGAGATATGAAAACGTATGACAGATTCAATAACTCACTATAAGTAAAACTCTTTTCGGTTCACCGAGTTATTTTGATTTTTCATTCCCAATATTTCGAATGCTTTACAGCAGTCATTGTCACGCAACAGGCACTGTCTCTCTAAAAACTGATCTCAAAAATTAACGACAAAATAACAAATCTTCGCGTAAATATAAGAAATAGGTATTTTGTACACTTAACGTACTATGTTTAGAAAGGAGTTTGAAACTTAAAATTCGTAATAAATCCAAGTTTTCCGACTGTGAATAATATACGAAACTTTATTACTTTATGAACTTAAACTAATTTAAAATTAATAAGTTATTAGAAGGCAGCTTAAAGTTTTGGATATGTACATAATTATTTCTTGTAAAGTAGATTAATAATGCAAAATATACTTACGACTTTAAGCAGTTAGTTCATTTTAGTTTATTTTAATTTTAATTTCACTTGAATTGCAAATTACTCGTATTGTCGATTTCTAAAATCTTTCTAGAATACTCGAAGCTGGTTTATTCGAACATTTACACCGTTTATTTTTCCATATTAAAGGCTTTACTATCAATAATATTAACGGATATTATACGATAATATACCTTGTTAATGTAACTTTGTTGCATTCCTTCAAACAAATGCTTTCTTATGCAACAGGTGAAAATGGGTCTTACATAAGAAATTCACAAAAAGATGAGTCTCGTTCTACTTTGAATATAATTTTTTATAGTACTACCTCTACATGGCTACGAAAAGGAGAGGGAGAGGTACACCGCAAACTACCTGGATGACAAAATATGTCCGGAAGGACATGCAAAAGCTTGGCCTTACAGAAGATGAAGTTTACCAACGAAGTGAATGGCGCCAAATGATTAAGAAAGCCGACCCCGCGTAACGGGAAGAGGCGAGGGCAAAGAAGATAGTACTACCTCTACATTTTTAATTTTAAACTGTCATTTTACAAGCGACGGTATAAATTATAATAAATTATAATTGAATTACGAATACTCCAATAATTACCGACATTTACCGACACGAGTCCGGTATGAAATATTCAAATTTTGTAAAACATGTAATAAATGATGACAGCACAGGATAACTTTTGATGAGAGACACTTTGTTTGTATTTTAATGTTTTAAATAATAGCACGCGTCTGTTGTCCGGCCGTACAGTGAAAATTACACATTGAGTACGAATAATTGTTCGACGTGATTTATTGAGTCAATTATCTGACCATTCAAAGATCCCCTACGCGTTATGACCTAAATGGTTTTCCAAATTAAATTCGTTCCCCTACTTCAATAGTTGCGAAAACCGGTTCCGAGGCAACTTAATCAAGAAATGTTTGTTTTTCGGCCGACTCTAATTTCGTGGAGTTAAAGGGCGTGCATTGTTGAGATTTGTGTAATACGGCAGATGTTTCGTTATTCCAACAATGATTGTTTACTTTCGATTATGTCATGTTACGTCATTTCCATATATTTACGATTATATGTTATTTTGTTTAGCTTGATTTCTTGAATACTTGTGGGGGTAAAATATGAAATAGTATTATGTATTATTGTGTCCTGTATGAAGGATCTGGTGCAGTTAAAGTATAAATAAAAAAATCTTTGGTTTTTTTCTTTCTACACTACTATTACAAAGAGGAAAAATTTGTATTTTTGTATGTTTGAAACGAATAAAATCAAAAACTACTGGGCCGATTTAGACGAAATTAGGTAAGAACTAAGAAAATAGTTTGAGACCCTGGGAAGGACATAGGACTTTTTTATTCTGGAAATCATCCCTTAAGTGGGTGAAAATAAGGATAAAAGTTTGTATGGGGAATCAACATAGGGACGACACCGAGCGAAGCGAGGGTGAGTCGCTAGTATTTTATATAATACTAACGACTTACCTCCGTTTCGCTCAGGTGGGTAAAAGTAGCCAATGTCATATGTGTTCAGGTCATAGTCTATCTGTATACTAAATTTAATTCAAATTTTATTAAATCTAGACTAATGAGTAAAAATCATACACACATACAAACTTTAGCATTCATAATTAGTAATAAAGTTAAGTTAGTCCAATAATATAAGTTATGCGACGGTAAAAGGTTGATTGACTTTAATTTTGAAGGGTGCTTTAAATATTGCTTATCGTCCTCTTTACACCTGTTGTCCTATCCAATCATTACACTTAATTTTCTATTAACTGACAGCTACAGTTTAAATAGATCTTATCAATTAACGTTGTCTAAAAGGTATGCTTAAGAATGAACGTATAAAAAGTTAAATCGATTTAATTAAATTTAACTACTCTTTAAAAAGATATGATTTAAGGGTGACACTATTATTTATGTACATTTATTATAAACGGTTTTAGTGAAAAGTCACCTGCTTTAAATATACATGTATGTACATTTATAAAGATACTTAGTGGCATGTCAGTTTGTTTTATTCAGACGAACCTTTGATGAAATGATAGTCTAAAATCGTTAACCCTAAACAAACAAACCTAAAACCTAACAAAAATAAAAATTGTATGAGAATAACATATTTTTAATCGTTATCGGATTTTAATATATATGGGAAAGTGTGTATGTGCGTAAGTATGTTTTTTACTCCTTCACGCTGTAACCGCTGGACGAATTTGAGGATGAACCAGAGCGAGGCGAGTTTAAATCATTAGTGTTATATATCATGTGAATTCGAACTATTAGACATCTGACAGATGTCACCACCTTGTAGAAGAAAAAAATTGTAAAAATTGTACCTATTTAAAAAATAAATTGTGTCGATAAGTCATACAATTATTTGAAATCACTCCCATATATTAATTTAGAGTTTATTACCGGTGGTAGGACTCTGTCAAGCCTGAGGAGTCTGACTGGATGGGTACCACCCCCTTATCTATTTCTGCCGCCAAGCAACAATGATTGCATTGTTGTGTTCCGGTTTGAAGGATAAGGTAGCCAGCGCAATTACAGGCAAGAGTCGTCATAGTGATAACGTACCGGCCGTTCTATATTTTTGTAACCTAAAACCTAAGTGCATGAACTGTAGGTGTTATGGACGACAGGTACTGCTTTCCATCAGGTGGTCTGTCTGCTCGTTTGTCACCGAATCTCATAAAAAGAGTTTTATTCTATAACGATTGTAAAATGACTTCTTTTCTATAATTTTCATGATTTTCATTGTTAATTATGTGCATTTTTAGTTTTTTATAAGCGAAATCGAGAATACAAAGCCATTCTGTTTTATATGTCAATCAATACGTATTAACACTTATGACCGAATTTCGGGCATAGCGGCAAATCTCACTGAGGTCAGCCATGTTGAACACGTGGAGTAAATACAGGTGCCCTCTTTATTTTCATAATCTTATACACATGAGGCGTTAGATCGAAGGCTTTAGGTTTTTAAAACCACCAGTTTTCCAATTACTTTATCTCCTTTTGAGTTTTTTAGGTACTAGTCCTTGGCTAGAAAAACGAGACAGTCACATACATATATACCTTATATTTGTAATATAATATACTTATAATCAGATTTGCGATACCAGTATTAAATTGATAAATAACACATCGCTCTTTGATAGTTCTCATTATAATAATTACTTGCCCTTTAATACTTTATATATTTTTTTACAAAAATTTCTTTTGTATGTGAAATATTAAATTCACCATAGTTTCAAATATTCAAACTGCAGATATTCAACAGAAAAAAATATAGCACACATGTGATTAAAACCGTTCATCATTTTTTTATGTCTGCGATTCACATGGAACGCGCTGGTCGCGGAATTGGGATGGCGTTCCTTTATGAATGTTTTATTCCTATTTTGGAGAATTGAAACGATTTCAGTTCTTATTAAAATATTTATGGGACACAATGTATTGCCCTAGTTTAATTTAATGAAGTTAAAATATTTATAATACTTTTTATTTCAGACTAGCAGAACCCGCGGCTTCGCTCGCGATCAAAATGAAATTTCATGCAAATATGTCCAAGGAATAAAAAGTTTCATACAAACTTTTATCATCTATTTCACCACCATGGGGGTTGAATTTTGAAAAATGCTTTCATAGTGGATGTCATCGTCATATAAGGAATACGTGTGCGAAATTTCAATTTTCTATTCTATAATAGTTCCAATATTAAATACTTAGCTACAAACCTACTACAAGTAATATTGAACAGGAATACAGTAGTGAGTGACACACCTGAGATAAATATCACTATTATTGAAGTATTTGTTACAATAAGTATTATAATATTGCCAGACGAATATATTAACATTATCTAATCCATAGAAATATCGGTATTAACCCATCTTTAGTACTACGCATTTGACTAGTTTCAGTGAAGCGGGCCGCCATAACCGAAATCGTTTAGGAGAATTTTTTTATTATGACAAAAGAAACTCAATCTGTACCTACATTAAGATCTACTGATTAAGAAGTGTCGAAATATGTCTAGTGATGAGCACGCAAAGAATAAGGCATACAAAAAATATCTAAGAGCTATTGACCGAACTGCTTAAAATATAAACAATTTAAAAATCTATACTAACATAAAATATTTTACCATTCTTAATATATAACATAATATATACATTATATAGACAAGGTTGTATGTTATAAATAAATTCAACCCACGAAGTTCATCCCTACTACTAGGTATAGTAAAAGCATAATATAGGAGTATAATTGCAAGTCAAAGTAATAATTCAACGATAAGTTATAAAATCGTTTTCTAATGGTAGAACAATCCTTACGGTTTTAATAGGTCCGTCAGTCTTATTTATTATTTACAGCTTCCTGGAAGTTATTCGTCACGTCCCCGACCAAGATTAAACAATAAACGTAAGTAACGAGCGCACAGTGAAATGAATCATTTGGAATAATATTTATTTAGGACGTATCTTTATATTTACAATATAGATATAATATCTGCACGTTAATTATCAATTTGGTATATTATATTTTATTAACTAGCGACTTACCCTCGCTCCGCTCGCCTGCGTCCGCGGGTACGCGGATTTTGTTCACAATTTCATGAATTTTAATTTTTTGCCGTGAACCCTAATTCTTTTTTTAAACTAATATTATAAAGAGGTAAAGTTTGTGAGTTTGTGAGATTGTAAGAGGTAATCTCTGGATTTGTATAAATGATACCATTCGTATATTAAATGCGATAATTTGTGTTTTTGTCTGTTTGTTTGTAACGCTGTAACGGCTAAAAATAATCTAATAATCTTTAACTAAAAATAGTCTAGTTAAATCATAATGTAAACGCAAATAAATTACTCATAGAAGATTTCGCCAGTTAACTGGCTGAAATAAACTAAGCTTTTTTATTGATATTTGAATAAGTGGATGGCTATTTTAATGAACTTACGATAAAAGCTCATAACTTTTATCACTTTAACGAGATCACTACACAAATAGTCAAAGCTTTTAGAACAAAACGTGGTTTCCATCTGTATTTAACTTTTCCAATTAGTAGGACGAAGCTTATCTTCAACAATCAACAAAGTTAAGGAGTAAGGATTCAAAAACCTTGGTGACCTTCGAAAGATTCCTTTTAAGTATGGGTCTTTGAAAAGTTGAAGTAAAATAAACAAGTTCTGATTAAAACATTATGAATATCATAGAAGTTTTACTTTGATGGTAAAAAAAATTGTAATTTGGAAATTGTAGCTATACCTAATAGAATTAAAATTTTGCCGATGAGAAGAAATATTAAATTATATTGGTTAAGTACAACCCAAAAAGTACTTCCTCACATACAAAAATAACATTTAATATTGATGATAAATTAATGTTTATTTATTCCATACTTTTGACTATTAATTCTTTCTAGATACATAAAAAAACACGAGTGGCATTAAATAATTGATAGTTAAACGTGAAAAAATAAGTGACAGTTCCATAGCCTCTTCCGTAAAGTGAACATACACATAATACTAAAACATTTTTCCGGAAACGTTCTATTCCTTAGAGAATGTGGAAGTATAATAATAATAAATGCAGTAGTTTTCTAAATCAGTCCAAGCATAGACGTCGACCCCCTTGGGGAATTTGCTTTATTTCATGCGCCTATTCAAGCGGTTTTCCCATTGCTGTAAACGACGATTTTAAAGTAAATGCTATTCGTGTCTCGATGTCACGGTCAAGTTTCAATTTCAAAGATCACCATAATGAGATAATTAATCTATATTTACAAAGATGTATGTAAATTATAAATTCAATTGTGTTTCTTTTTATATATATATATTTATGAATTATTTATATATGTGGTTATTTATATATTTGAATTAATTTAACTTCTTTATTAAAAAAAATATAAGTGAGATATTTTTTTTTATAAAGAAGTTGATTTGAATATTTAAATAGGATAAATAATATAATAAAATTTTATTATAAAAATAATAATTAAAATAGATTTACAATAAAAGATATCATGTTACATACATAAATAGTATGAGAAACGCCTCTTTTTAATCGAATAATATATTTAAATACAATATAGTTCATTTATGTCATAGATAGACAATAACCTATGAGCATGCGCAGACATCCCGCGCGGTCTGGTTACAAGATCGATGTCAGTCACACTCGCATGCGCTGACTGACATTTGACACTACCTCCATTTGTATTACATTATCTGTGATTTAATTTACAGTTCTCTTGAGAGTTACATAATGCCAGCTAATTTCAATTACAAAAGGCAAAATCTCTTTCAATAAGTATACCTACTCGTGCCAATAAAAATTATCAAATAATTACTTTTCATTTTTAATTAAAAAAACCATGAGATAAAACAATATTCAAGGTTAAAAAAAGCTTTAGGTGGCAAATAAAATATCTTTAACTAGGGATTCATCCTCGCTCCGCTCGGGTTCGTCCCTGGGTAGGCAATGTAAGCGCAAAATACAAATCTTTGAATTTCTCAGCTTTTCTGTAGTTATTAAGTATACGTATGCAATTATTGTACCTATACTTTCGATGACGACAAAGGGAAATCCTCTAGATCAGTGCTATCAAAACTAATGAAACTGGAATGCAAGGGATAGATAAGAACTACGCCGCAAAACATTGTTGAAGCAGAGATGACACTCATACTCGACAGTACAAAAGCCTTTTAAAAAGTGTCTGGAAACGTGTATCATAACAAAGCCGTTTCCTGGGACATCCCCAATGGGCTAGGGGAATTTCAGGGGAACATTTAGGTCACATCCTATATGAATATTGCAACGAAACAAGCACAATCTGTAGCTGGCTCAAAATCACCAAGGTTGCGAATTTCAAAATTGGTTTTATGACAAAAAAAATTGCAAGCTATAATGATGACTATTAGTTTATAGTGTTGCAAAATTTGTATATTAATAAACCTTGACAGGGCAGCGCACAGAATTCTTTATTTTTTTAGTAATACTGCTTAGTAGTAAATATCTTACAGAAAACCATCAATTCGGGAACGGTTTTCTAAGTTTCATAAAATCCACAAAAATCAAAACAAAGCACATAATTTAAGCTTTGTTTAATAACATGGGTATATTATGTAGGTCTAAATTAAATAAGAAATAATGAAAACAATACATTCAAAATCTACAAGCAAAATACGTCAAAAAATTAAGGAAGTTGCTATTTTGCACATACAATTTAAGAAATTTCAAAATATTTAAAACTCTTATATTCGAATTAACGTTACATGTACAGAATAAAAGTTCTGTAATGTAATAAATATATATTATATATATTGAAATACCTCCATTTATGCGTATTTTATTGAAATATTGTAATGTTCCCGGAAATTATCAACTGTTCCCGGAATGACAAAAATGTTCTTGAAATGATGATATTGATATAATTAGGTAGAAGTAAGGAAATATTTAAATTATAAACAACGGTTTAAATAACAAAGTTATTTATTTATATTGCCACATTGTTCACACTTAAGAAAAACTACTCTTACTATTAATAAATTCTTATTATAATTCAGTTTTAACATCTTCATAAATCAGTCTAGTGAAACTTCTATACTCATAGTTATATCTTTTATAAGTTTTATTCAGTTCTTACAATTTGAGTCTTATGACCTTAAATCACAGTCTACTTCACTAAACTTCTACACATAATACAAAAAATATATAAGTAACTTAAGAAAATCAACAATAAATTCTGTCATGAACAAAAAGTTAACTAAAAAAATATTTAAAATACAAAACAAAACTTATTATTTTTCGAAAACATCAATATCATTATCAAAATAATAATATTCTTGATTTTTTTCTTTTTTTAGCAATGGGGTTGGAATAATACTGATTATTTGCTCAAAATCAATATATGATATATCCTTTGGTTCCAGTTTAAATTTTCTAATATTGTTACGCACAGATCTCAAAAAGGTTACTAAGATTTCTCCATCATCGTCATCGACACATGTCTGGCAGGTAGCAACATATCTGAAACAAACATTCCGCTTCTCAGTAGGAACTTTAACAAGCAAGAATGTCCCAGGGGATATGAGATTTGGATGTATATTTTCTTTGCCATAAGATGTATTTGCTTCAACGTCAATCTGTTTATCTTCAATCTGCTGACGACGAGATATTGTCATTAAACCTTCATTGTCCGAGGAAGATGAGCTGTATACAGATTTATAAATGCTTACTCTATTTTTAAATTTCAAATCGTTATCTGTGATCATGGGCTCTTTGTCAACAAGAGATTCAATTACAGGCATAAAAACTTCCTCAGGTTCAACTGCACTCATATTATAAAGGCTAGAAAGCTTCGATAGTTTTAGCTCTTTACGAAAATATTCGTATCGATATAATTGTATTAAAACATCTAGTCCTTTTTGCCAGTACACTTTTGTGATGTCTATTATACCTCGAATAGCATCCAAAGACTTTCGAACACGGTTTTTCCCCTCAATCACGTCGTCTTCTGGGATTACTTTTACTTCGATAGCAGCATTTTTGAACAAATTGGCGAATTCTGAGGCTGTTCTAACGTCATTACCCATCAAGACATGTCTGTCAGCTGTTCTTTTTAGGGATCCTCCTACACCATCCATAGGGCCCTTACCATGACCAGGCTCGCTAAAAGTCAAAGTAGATTTTGTCACTTGTTGAAAAACATTAATCAATGTTTGTATCCAAAGATTTATATTTGTTGGGTTCCAGTATTGTTTTCTTGATAGGACTTGAAACAGTTTTTATTTTTGCATGTCTTCTTTCTAGTTTTTTTTAGAGATACAATTTTCCGCTTCATTTCAATTATAATTGCACCCTGTTTATATGTACGGTATGCTTTGGCCCTATCTTTTCGAACGATTTTTCTACCTACTTGTCTTCTCTCTGGAGGTACTGCAGCTAAGTCGTCATCTGATTATGGCGGCGTATTACTCATTAGATTTTCTAAACTTTTTTTCTTTTCTCTGTATTTTTTTGATGCTTTTTTCCAATCTTTTCTCTGCTTTCGCTTCTCTCGTTCGGTCATATCAGTAATTTTCTTCACATTATTCTCTGCCTTTTTTTATAATATTCCTTGTCCTTAGCCCGTTTAATTTCTGGTCTTCAGTCATCTTATCCAAAAACTTTCTTTTTCTAGCATTCGCCTTTTCTCTTTGGCGCAAATAAGCTGCACTATCCTTTTAAGCTTTTTTTGAGATTTTTTTTATATATTTTTTTTATCAGGAGTCTCCATTATGCTGTAATTATAAAAAAAAAAACAAAATTTTAAAATAAATATACTTAAAAATTGTGAATGATTCGGCCTTAGAAATAATAATCATCATTCCGAGAACACAACAGTCATTTCGGGAACGTCCCAGCATGTCCGGGAACGTTTCCGAAATGACCGTTCACGAAATGACGATTTCCAATAAGCGCGCGCTTTGATTATACGACGGCCATCTCAAATGCGATCTGACTTTGTCAATAGGAAAATATTTGAGGTGACTTTGTTATTTCGTGTCGTAAAAAAGAATTTCATCAATAATTAAATGTAATAAGTACGTTCACGAATTGACGGACTATTGATGTACGCTCTACGAATAATGAATTGAAAGGTACTTACCATTTAGATTTATTATATTTGACGATAAATACTCTGACAGCCTGCTTTGTTGTTGTTCTCTTCCTCGACTGAAGTTTGACACCGAATATTTGCGTTCACTTAAAATTATTTTTTAAACGATTATCGATATGTTCACTGAAATGACTTGTGCGGTATCGGACAAACTATATTGAACATTTTTATAGTTAAAAATAAATAATCTTTTAGTATCCTTTCTAAAACTAAATTTTGTATAAAAAATACAGTGTATTAAGTAATGACCGGTGTTAATTACCTTAAATTTTTCTATTATATTTTGGACTTGTTGCTGAAGATCGTACATTAGGACGCGTTCCCGAAATGATTTTCCATGCATGTATATTGATTTTATTTAAAATTTACTTTATTAATTAGTTATATTGTTTGATGTACACACAAAACAGGTTAGTTGAAGTAATTTATTATTATTTTTTTCTCAATTAAGTCAAGATTTAAGACATTAATTTGCTAGCAAAGCCAATTCTGCACCTTGGTGATTTTGAGCCAGCTATCTATTACCTCTTACGAATGTTCTGGCTATGTTGATTTTAGGGATGGAATGTGATATGGAAAATCCTTACTAATATCACAGATCATATAGTTCTATACTACTACTAAACTAAACATATTAAAATGCATTATTTTGTACGTCTTTATTTGATCGACTTTAAAAAAGAAGAGGGTAGACTAAATATGCGTATGTTTTTAATGTGTTATAAATGGTTTCCCCGGTATAGAAGGTCAGTTTGTTGTAAAAAAAAACACTTAGTTTTACTCGACGTAGCTTAAAAAAGGAACAAATGTCTTCGATCGCCTTTAGAAAGAAAAACATTTCTTTTTCTTTGAAATTGTAGCATTTAAATATCAAAATTTTTATATTACGTATGAATATGTAAAAGTAAATTGGTATAATTTTAGTGTTTAGCTAAACGTCTATGATGTAACAGGACATTATCATATCAGTTTGAAAATCACTTAACGTTCTCATTTCAGAATATGCAAACCGGAATTTATTTCACAGGAGATGAATCTCAGACGATGACGTACGTATTTCTCCCATTAAAATTTATGATTTAATCCACCCTACCGACAGATTTAGAACATTTTATGAAATATCATTAATTTTTTATGTTTAAGGTGTTGAAAAATAAATGAAATTATTAAATGTAATCAGTTTAATAATATCTTCGAAATAGATTCTTAGTGGACAAAGTAAATATTGTATTAAACGAATTCATTTAGACTTTCATTTATTTTATTATTATAAATTTAGGCAAATTGAAAATGCAGTTATTTTTTTTATTATTATTAGTGGAATAGGGATATTTTAAAATATCCAAAACAATTCGTTGGTTAGTGGAACTATATGGCTAAATGAACACAGTACTCGTAAAAACAAACTTGAATTTGCTTATAAAAATGCAAATTTAAAATAATAGCGGTCGAAATTAGACAATAACTCATAACCTAAGTTTGAGCGTTAGATGAGGTTCTTTTGTTAAAGTCACTAACTTAGCCTTTCTCAATGAAAAGACTATACACTTTCAGACAAACAAACAACTCTTCAGCTTTATTTATAATCTATATATATTTATTTATAATCTATATATAAATAGGGAAAAACAAAACAATTCAATATCTTTTTCTCTTCTGTTTTTTTATGTTGGTAGCTAAGAACACTCCCGACTAATTCACCTTTCAAATAAAAAAAAAACAAAACCGAAATCGGTTCATCCGTTCGGGAGCTACGATGCCCAAGACAGACACACACACTGACACGTCAAACTTATAACACCTCGTCGTTTTTGTGTCGGGGGTTAAAAATGATTATGGTCCAATTTAAGCACTGGGTGAACACTAGTATTATAAAATTGATAAAGGCTATAGCTATTTGACATCAATCTGTAGCTTTTAAAAGCAAAGTAACTACTCAAAGAAACTACGCGAACAGAGAAGCGGTCAAAATAAGTCAAGAAATATAAGCTTTCATTCCTACTCTATACATATAAACTTTATTATGCCAAAGCTTATAAGTTCCTCCATACTCGCAACGTGCTTAAAAAGATATAAAAAGTTTTCTCTTCACGTAATATAAATTAGTGAATACATACATCTAAAAATGGTATCTTCAGAAAGCAGATATTCGTTCGACGAAATAAGAAACCAAACTAATTAATGTCAGAAGTGTAATATATATTTATTAAAGCTACATTTATTTATGATACGCATTTTTTGTGATGTAATGAACGCAAAAAGTTCTACTGATCCTAACACCGTATAATATATTAATATTGTTATAATAATTAAAGTTCTAGTTGATTATTTCTAATTATACTCCACCGAAGCTATAAACCACCATTCAGGCCTTATTTGTACGCATTAAGAATACAATAGGGAAAATATATATAGATATAAGTATATATCATATATCTATATATATTTACATATAGTTTATTTATACATAAATTGTTGATACTTTAACATAATTTACCTGTAAATTATATTTTACTTTGAAGTAAAATGTATTTTTTTAAAGATAATTGAAGTAACTGAAAAGTGTTTATCACGTATTTAGCGGTACAATTTTTTATTGAGATTTATATGACAACATCCTTCATTAAAAGAATAACTATATTAATCGAATTATGATGAATATATTAAAAAAACATTATTTAATACCTCTTTCTTGCGAAGTCGGTCACAAACTAAACTTCCTTTAACAAACATTTGAGTTTAAGGTCAAGGGATGTAAGACTAGAGTTTACAGTGATATCAATACACAGATACCAATCAGAACTATTTTGAACGTGACTATAGCAAATAGTTAAGATTTTACAAATACAATTCAGAGTTAGCAAAATAGATACTAGATCTAATAAGGTTAGCCGTGTTCTAGTTAAGTAACGCTCTGCAGACCAAGGAATGGATTTATGTAAGATGCTTGTCACTGTTTCTTGTCTCATCTGCGATCATGAAGTCTGGAGTTTAGAAATACTTGTATTTAGTTCGTATCTAGAATGAAACTACATAAAAGTATGATTTATATCATTAATATAAAAAAGCATAGATAAACATTTACTAATAAATAAGTCTTCAAAAAGTGGCATCAACATGTGACGTTAATTCAAACCAAACAATAAAATTCAAAATAAAAAAGTTTGAAAGAGATTTAGAAAAAGCTCACAATTTCAAATTCTGCACTTTTTTTGAGGGCTAATTGTGTCTTTAGAGTTTTTCTATATCAATATAATAAAATTCATATAATAAAATTCTAACTGAGAATTCGAATGTGTACATTAAATATTTTTTGGAAAATATTATTGAAATAGTCATTATTATCGATACAGAGGCCGAATCTATAGTTTTTAGAATTTTTGTGTCTGTCTGTTTGTGACCGCATCACGAGAAAACCACTGGACAGATTTTGATGAAATTTGGTATGATTATAGCTATCAACATATATTTCTCAGAGATAATATATATATATATATATATATATATATATATATATATATATATATATATATATATATATATATACTAATACTATACGTTTATAATTTATAGACATAAAAAAAAATGATATCTGTTATGTAACCAATAAGAATTCAATTTTCATTAATTTAGAAATGAATTGTTCCTGTTTTTGTCTTACCCCAAACTAATGGATAATAAGGTTTATGTTATATAGAGATAATGTCTATACAAAAAAATAACCTGAATCTTCACACCAATAAAAAAGTTATTTTTTTATTGGTCTGAGCCTGAATCAATCCGTTTCATTTTAGACGAGGGTGTTACTGGGACAAATAAAACCGACCAATTAGGTAAAAAATATTTTTTGTACAAGAGTTTTTAGGCATAAATATATCACAATCTGTGCTATATACACACATATATATATATATATATATATATATATATAATTAGAACTAAATAATTTAACCAGCTATGGGTATCTTAAAAATTGAGTAAGGTATCGTATACCTATTTTTATTTTTCGTTTTCATCGAAATATATAAAGAGTCCCCACTGTCTAGTTTCTTTGAAATAACAAATCCCTAAAAAACTTTAAAGAAGATTAGGTTATTCATATCTTGTACTAAAACAATCATATTAATATCCTTGAGAATGCATCAAAATATATTTTCACATATAAACAACTCAAAAAAATTAGGGTCTACCACTTAATTTAAAATAAAAAAACCTATTAATTAAATAATTAAAAAAGGAAAACAAATAATTATACAACAACTGAATTACTTCCAAAGCAAGGAATTACAACAATCAGTTATTAATGAAAACTCGCAATTAGTATTTAACCAACCATTTCAAATGTCTATTTCTGGTATTTTTAATGAATAAACAATAAACATCCATTAATATAATGTAAAAATAGATATCTTTATTTAAGATATGCACTTAAAAGAGTATTATACTATAATTTTCTGCATGTCCCGTATTATAAAAAAACTCTAAATAAATAACTTGAATAATCCTTCGTTCTTAAATATTCTTTGACGACACATTTAGTTCAGTTTGTAGTGACTCTACTTGCTGTGCCAGCGGTCGCGGGTTCGAGTCCCGCTGGGGGCATTCATTTGTGTGATGAACACGAATGTACTCCAGTCATGGGTGTTTATTATATTTATAATATGTATGTATTTAGAGTTATATATGTGTAGTGTATCAACTATCTGGTATCCATAACACAGTCCTCGTAGCTTATCATGGGACTAGATGGTGCTTGTGTGTTAATGTCCCAACATATTGCACCGGTGGTAGGACTCTGTCAAGCCTGAGGAGTCCGACTGGATGGGTACCACCCCCTTATCTATTTCTGCCGCCAAGCAACAATGATTGCATTGTTGTGTTTCGGTACGAAGGATAAGGCAGCCAGCGCAATTGCACGCAAGAGGCATATCATCTTAGTCCTCACAGTGACAACGCACCAGTGGTTCTGCATTTTTGTTGCTTAAAACCTAAGTGCATGAACCGTAGGTGTTATGGGCGACAGGTGCTGCTTTCCATCAGGTGGTCTGTCTGCTCGTTTGTCACTGAATGTCATAAAAAAAAATGTTACATTTTCTTTTATTTCTTATGGTATTTTTAAACTGTTTTGGGACAAAGTTTTCAATGATTATAATAATATTTTTAGGCCTCGGAAGATTTAATATTGTTTTTTGTGTGAAACCTTTTCTTAAATATGTTTAGGAAATTATTTAATTTTTATTATTTAATACATAATTGCATATCATTTCAACCTCGAGTTGTACGAGCTACGAGTATTGTGTGCGAGAGTAATCAGAATATTAGATACAAGTTCTAAATAGAAGCTGTCGAATAAGTTGGAAACAAATTTCCTAGTTTGCTAGTTTAGTGCCAAAGTTATGGTTTTAAGTTTGTACGAAGCTATATGTGATTTATTAATGAAGTTTATGTTTGTAAAATTAAATTATATTCATAATGTAATAACATCGTGGGGAACATAATTATTTCTTCTGACTTATATGGTATTTGATCAAATAAATATAGCACTATATGCACATTATATCATATGTTTTAATATGTACATGTATGTGTTAGGTTAGGTTAGGTTAGCCAAAGTTGCGTGTAAGGTAAGACAAAGAGAGAGAGAGAAAGAGAGAGACAGTGGATGTTTTTTCCTGGTTTTTATTGATAAGCAATGGAAACTTTTACTGAACAATTTTAAATGCTTTGATGCAACGTATTTTATGCAATCTTAAAAAAAGTTAAGCAACTTTTATACATAATAATAATAAATTATTATTATATTTTAAAGAATATTCTTAGTTATTTCTTGAAAGTTATGCCTGATAGAATCAGTAAGACTGTTTAACTCCAGCTGCGCGGTCTTGTAAACACACTGTTTATTGAGACATTACTCATTTATATAGCTGCTTCGCTACACAGCGCCATGATTTTGCCATACAGAAGCCATGAAAATAAATCGAGGCCTACAAAAGAAATATAAACATGTCGACTAAGGCATAGTGTTTTGTTTTATACCGTACATTGCCTTTGGATACGCCTACATTTTGTAAGGCTGTAAAAGCGAATAAAGCTTTGGTATTTCGATTAGGACTAAGCCTTGATATTAAAAACAATAAGTAGAATTTTACTTTTATTGACCACACTCGTCACTTATCCTAGCTTCGCTCGAATGCATCCCTTGGTGAATTTCGTGACTTCATACAAAACATGGCTTTTTCTTTATACACCTATTTATTATTATTATTATCTAATATATAAATATCTCGTGTCGCGGTGTTTGTGGTCGCACTCCACTGAAACGGCTCGACCGATTTTAAAGATTTTTTTTGTATATTTGGCAGGTATCCTACCCCAAACCCTCATTTTTTAAACGCGATTTTAGTATTTTTGCATCTTACGTTAGATTTCTTTGATAATTCATATGGCAGAACAACTTTCCCGGGTTAGGTAGTATATGTATGTATATAATAACGATCAACGCCACCTTTTCGCAAAGATTACAAACATATCCTAAGTATTTCTCCAGGCACTAGTTTATGTTTTGTATTAAAATTCATCCAAATCCATCCAGCCGTTTTTTACTTGAAATAGCGACAAACAAACACATAAAAACATTTATATATAGTAGTGTGATATGTAATTTTGAATAAGTACAACGGTTGTCAATTTATATGGGACTTAAGACAAGAAGATTGGATTCTCAAGTGATGTTGCCTACACTTTACCTGTTTTAAAGAAGCGTGTGAAGCGGTGATTATTCCGCACTTGGCTTTTACCCTCAGGTTATACCATTCTATATGACTAATATATTTATTTCTGTGTAACAAAAACTTCTACTATATGGTAAACAGGTTGTTGCTAATATACTCGTACGTATGTATAATATGGTGGTCTGTATATCTCTATTTATATGAAGGAGTTTAAATGGGTAATTTTTTTTATAAGAAACTATAGTAACTAGTGATCGCCGTGTGGTTGAAAATCAACCATAATTCATTAAGTTATATATTTATTGTCTTGCGTATATAATTATATTACAATATTATATACTTATTATTATTATATAATATTAATGTATTCACAATTTGATCACAGACTTTTACAATAAGCAAAAGAATATATATGCATGTGTAATAAATGCATGGTAGTCTATATAATGTTTTTTTATTGATTTAATGTATTTTTTATACATAATTTTTTAATAATATTATCATTCTGCACTTCTTCTCTATATAAACTATAAGTGTGGGAAATTTCATACTCCTCCGTCCACGCGATTTTCGTAAATTAAATTGATTATGAGAATCAATTTGAATAATATCTATATTACATAAGTTTGAGTTTGGACAAGCAAAATTTAAATTTAGGTAGTCTAATTGAATAACTTATTTTTTGAGTTTGAGTTTGCAAAATTTGTACCTATGTGGTATACAGATAAAGACAACCATTAGTCACAATAGTAAGAAACTTGTCCCAACATTCAGGATTCGCATCAAACCTCCGAGGCTTAAATAAATTTATTAACAAGGAACATTTCGTGACCGGCCCCAACCATAAGTCACCTTATGGTTGTCACGATGAAATTTAGTGTAAGTTTGCGATTGCATTAGGAAATGTATTGTACCTTAAGGTACAGCGTTTTGTAAGACCTATCTTACTCACATTATATATTTGAATATCTCTGATGTTTTGATGATTATTGCATAACTTATGGTATCATACATTTTTTCTGTATGGCTTTTGATTGAATGAACTAACTAACCAAAATGAAAATAGCGAAATAGTTCCGAGTCAGAAAATATAAAAGTAATTACTGTTTTAACCAATATGATCCTTAGTCTATTTTTTAACCGGCTACAAAAACCTTATTTTTATGTTATCAATCCAGGTTTTTTTTCTACGAATATGTTGCACGATATTGTCAC
The DNA here is from genome assembly GCA_033884665.1 of Argynnis bischoffii washingtonia. Taxonomy (NCBI): domain Eukaryota; kingdom Metazoa; phylum Arthropoda; class Insecta; order Lepidoptera; family Nymphalidae; genus Argynnis; species Argynnis bischoffii. Next base: position 6,360,022 of record CM066624.1, on the reverse strand, counting down.
TAAGTGTAAGACGATTTTGATTGTTCTTTTTGTGTTGTTAGGGTATACGTCAAGAATGATCTATACAAATATTATAAAGAGGAATTTTTTTTTGTTTGTTTGCACCTAATAAGCTCTTAGATGAAATTTGGTAAGAAGATAGTTTTAGACCCTGGGAAGGACATAGGATAGTTTTTATCCCGAAAATCATCCCTTAAAGGGGTGAAAATGGGAATGAATGTTTGTATGGGAAAGCAACCTAGGGACGAACTCGAGCTTAGCGAGGGAAAGTCGCTAGTCTTATATATAATTCAGGAAATAAATTACCCTTGCGGTTTGAATAACTACTTTTTTAAGATCTTTTATTTTAAATTCGGTACAAATGTTTAGTTTAAAAGTAAAATTTTTAACATATTCTCTCTACGTCTTATTTCATTTTGAAAAACTATTGGAAAATATTAAAAATTTCTATATACCTTTAATAACATATGTTTTTAATTTCTTATATAGATATATGTATAAAATTCATTCATTATAGAGCTATCACTTTCTCGTTAATAATAATATATTCAGCCAAATAATGGCATATTTGCAGGTGCGTCAAACCGTTGAATACGAAAGCATTCTACACAGTACACGCGCCAGAGGCAACTTGCAAATTGGTGGTTTAATACGACCTTTTTATAATTGTAGGTGTAAAATAGCCCGCATTAATCTAGCATACGTTATAATTATGTAAATTCTAAAATTGAGGAGAGATTACGTTATGAGGGGGCGCGTACGTGCCTACTACTTTGTTAGTAATTTGTTCAAATAAAATTATTCTTGTGTTTTTATTAAGTTGGTATTAGTTCTTTAAATGACCCAAGAATGTCAAATTAATATGAACCAAAATGTTCGAAAGAAGTTATTCTTCATATCAACAAGTTGAAATGACTCTATAAAATCTTAGTAGAAACTGCTTTGTGGAATGCACACGCGGCTTCTAGCTATAATATCGAATAGAATTCAAAGAATCCTCTGCGGAAACCACGTTTTAACTGTAATCGCTTACACTGAGACTCATTTGCTAATGACACAAAATAATCATTATAAGAGTCACTAATGACACCAATAGCTAACAGCAATTTCTTCTTAACTAAAGTAATTTGCTTCAACTAAAGAAATACATCTTCGTCCTTCAACCAACGAACCAGTTCTAAAGTTGTAGAGCGATACGCCAGGCACGCTTCAGAGTGAAATGTACTGTAGGCGACACGCCATTCAATGGGCGGTTAGTAAAAGATAGTAGGGCTTTGATCGTAAAGGGTAAAATACCTCAACGTTGCAAGTCTTTGTGCGGTGGATTGCATTTTCGATACAGATTGCTAGCGTTCATCTATCACGATTAAGCATCTCGCTCGTCTAACGGGAGCTAAGCAACTTGTTCAACAACAGCCATTACTGCAATTTCGCAAACTTTTACACAATAAGTACGAAAACAATGAAAGGTAATATTGTTAGTGATTTAGTCGTTATATACAACGATGATATATTTTTATTTTTATACATGTGAAACCATTACCATAAGTGGCTAAAGGGATGATTTAGTCATAAATATGAAAATATCGTTAAATTCTGTACATACATTAGCTTCTTCATATATCTTCTTCTTGCGGTGAGTAACGTATATGTTTCTTTTGGCCCGCCTGTGGGCAAATATTTCATTTTCACTACTTTCGACTTCATTCGGTGATCGGCTGTCAAGTTCACAATTGTTCACAAAAACTAAGAACCTAACGCACAGTTTCGTTTTCAATTTTTCCTTCGTAAAATCCGTGCCAATTTTGCAGCTCTCCTATAAAAAAAACAAATTTGAAGGGGTTTATTTACAGGATAAGCACTTAACTACTGAAAGAATTACAAGCAACTATGTTAAAGCACAATAACCAGGAAACTTAGTAATATATTAGTCACAAATACAAGAAAACAAATGGTATAAGGAAAAAACAAAGTAAAGAGTGTGGTTTCAATAATAAGGGCACTAAACCTAATTAATAATTAATAGGTATAGCAAAAAATAAAATGTATATATGTACAAAGCAAAAAAAATCATATTTATTCGTGCAATAAGGAATAAATACATAAAGAAATAGCTGATAAGACGACTCGAAAAGATAAAATCAGGCTGAAATATTGATGAGTACTTGATGCAGAGATATAAGGTTAATTAACGTGACTACTATATTAATTACTATACATTACGAAGCATTATTTACAGTCACGAGTATAGTATCGGTAACGGTAACTTTAACATCAGATACAATTTTGATTACGTATCTTGAGATGGAATTCAGCGTTGGGCATATCATGGTCAATAACAAAATTATAGTCATATTTCAATGCCGGAACGTGTGGAATAGGATAATTGAATTATCTAGACAAAATCCAGTCCAGTCAACATAGAATTTGAAATGTGTGTATACATTACACATATATTGGACTAAAAGATGATTTTTAAAAAAACAAAGCTTACTTTTATTATAGGAAAAAATATTGATATTTACATAAAAACTTCGTTGAAAGTATGTATTTACATATGTACGTAGGTATATATAGATAGTAAATTAATCAAAAGTTATCATTGGCAAAATTGTTAGTTACTTTGTCTATTTGATTACCATCGCGAACTGAAACTCAAATATAAGGTTTAATGTTCACTAAATAAATACACTTAAAAATGCCATGCTCGAGCCAGTTTTTGGTGTTTGTTTTGTTTTTTTTTTTGTTTTTATTTACTAAAGTAAAAAATAAATAAAAGAAAAAAATACTTTCTTAGATTTACGCAAGTATTTTACATTTTAAAGTACGACGAGGTGTCTTTGAGATGTAAAACCTTAGTTTTTCCTGTAATCATGATTGTTATAAAGTATAAACCATTTGAAACGTCGAGAACCAAAACTTAAAATAAATCCGCGAAAAAATCTGAGAAAAAAAATGTTCACAGATTATTCGGCATTTTTCTAGCGAAGAACAAACCCAAATACGTCAGATTATTTTTATGGACACATTTATAACCACGTAATATAAGAATGTAAATATATTGCTATACTTATACGAGTAGAATGTAAAATGAATCAAGTTCAGAAAATTAATATTTATACGAAATTATAATATAAGCGGGTATTAAAATAAAATAGATTAAAACAACGTCGCGTCGGTAGAGATCAATAACTATTTAAATCAATCGAATAAAAATATTCTATTTACCGAAGATAGTAATAATTATAGTCCATGTTGTATAGTAACGTTTTGTTTATAGTAAAATAAAATAAATCATAAGGTAAATTCTCTTCTAAAAATCTTTCAGATTTTTTCGCGGTGACTGAATGATTACTGTAAAACATTCGAAACATGAAAAAAAATCCGATATTCACGTAAAACTAAGAAAGTATAAAATTTTAGTTCTTAAGATTTACTTTTTTTACTATTGTTACTTTGTAGATACGTGGCATGTGATTCATTTGTATTATTCTACGTGTTATGTAGATACCGCATCGAAGGTCGCTTGTTTGAATTCTGCTTGTGTTAAATTCTTATTAACCACATACATGTTGTCCTAATCTAATTAAAATTAACTAATCTTAAAGATAAAATTGAGATTTGGAAGCTGCTACCCAAAAGAGCAGAAAAAGTTAACCCATAATTATGTATATACCTAGTACTAAAGTATTAATTACATAGCAAAAAAGTAATAATACAGGCAATAATGCCATCTAAAAAATTACTATTGTGGTTTCTTCTTTACGTTTTGAGTAATTATTAAACAATAATCAGTATGATATTAACGATACACTTGAACGAATAATGACTAAGGGTTTTATATGATGAGATTTTTAATATACAAGATTCAATACTAGTCTTTTTATGGGTAGCCAGATTTTTTGTACATATCCTTAGCTCGATTAATTATTTGATACAATAATATCACATTTGTTATGTTATAATAATAATAAGTTGGTTCATTAACACACAGCTTCATCTAGTTCCATGATAAGCTACGAGGCTTGTGTTATGGATACTGGATAGTTGATACACTACATATACATACATAGCTTTTAATACATACATATTAAAAATATAAACACCCATGACTGGAGTAGAAACATTCGTGCTCATCACACAAATGAATACCCCCAGCGGGACTCGAACCCGCGACCGCTAGCACTGCTAGTAGGGTCACTACAAACTGAGCCAAATTGAATATAAATGTCACTGTAAAATTGTAAACACCGCTAGATTACAATCTCGCGAGATAGATTACAATCTAGCAACACTTACAATTTTACTTTGACATATATACATAACAAAATCGTCGTGATATTGAATACATACATTACAAAAACATGATATGGTTTTAATATGATTTTCGACCGAAAATAAAAACGTACGTTTACTATAAACCCCAATGCAAATTTAATTAAGTCATGAAGAGGTTTTTTTATAGTGACTGCTATTTCAAAGTTCATAAGTTGCCTAATTGCTAATTGCTACACAAAGAATGGTAGCTTTGATGATGTTAAAAATTTTTAATCATAAAATTAATTTAATCATTGTTATCATTTAAAACGTTGATAATCAATTGAAATAATAATTATTATAAAATAATTTAAAAAAATGGTTACGTGTAACCATTACGCGCGGTTGAAGTAAAACTTCTTTGGCAAATATCGCAATTAAGTTAAAATAAACCAATAATTAAATAAGGTATATTAGGCATATTACAATCATAATCTATTTATAGATCTATCATATACGAAAAAAATATATATTATATATTTGTCAGACAATAACAACTGTTACCATGGCAACAATTAGTCAGAATAGCTTTTATTTAATTTATGCACATTCATCCCACAGTAATAAATATTCATTTTTGTAAGTAATAAGTTTAGCTGTTTTTTTACTATGTTTAAAAGTTATTTTACATTTTATATATATACATATAACATAACATATTATTCAGTATTATTTTTACTTCTTGTGTAATGTATTCTACCTCACTCTCTCGCCAGTTTAATCCAATATATTTATTTATGTGTTTGTCTCTTTCTCGTGTCGCATTTTTGTTTCATCGAGTTTCAAGTCACAGCAATTCTAAAGAAGTTTCATTTCAATAACTAGTAACTCGTTAGTTTTAGAAACGTTAGTCTATGAAATGAGCTCTCAATAATCACCTATTAATTTTTATCACTTACGTAGGTTCGATGTAGGCGAAAACACAAGCAGTTATTATTCAAATTATTAAAATTATAATCGATACAACCCTGAGCAAATATGTAGTTCAAGTAAATAGTCAAGTAACAAAGAACTATTAGCTAGCAGCTGACGTAGGTGGGATTTTGCAATAAGAGTGACATATCAATTTGTCCGCAAACTGTTCGACAAAAATTGTTATGACGTAATCATAATCGGTTCAATCATAATGCCAAAACCAATTTGTATGACTATGATTGACAGCTTATATCTCTTAGATATTCGTGTTCAAATTTTTTTTTAATTGTTTTGTTATAAATGTCGATCAAATTGTATCATTGTGATTTTTTTTTTACATTTAGCACATTTTTTAACATATTGTTATATAGTAGATACACCACATATGTAATTATGGCTTAGTTTATTACGAATGACATACTGAAAATGGAATTACAAGGTCAGTTATCAGATTCGACAGTTTGGTTCATTACATCATCCGACTTAAAAAAGAGTAAGTACTTTGTTAAGGTGAATGGTTCTTTTTTTTTCTAGATCAAGTGATATATTCGCTAATTGTGAATCGATTTTCATTATTCTTTGTTATCGAATATAAATATAAATATAAAGAAAGTGGTACAATTGCTAATAAAAAATAATTCAAATTAATGCCAATCAATCCAACCAAACCAAACCAATCATTTCTAACATGATTACCGCTTGCCTTACGGTGAAGGAAAACATCGTGAGACCTGTATGTCTGAGAATACCTAGCAAGTTTTCGAAAGACATATGAAGTCCGCCAACCCGCACTTAGCCAGCGTGGTGGACTATGGCCTGATCCCTCTCGTATAGAAGGGAGGCCCGTGCCCAGCAGTGAGACGATAAAAAGGGCTGAATACATTACATATTATTATAGACTCTTTTACTAATCTCTTATCTATATATTTAAAAGGCAAAAGTGATTGACTGATGTATCAACGCACAGGCCAAGCCCTTAGAGCTAGAAATTTAAAAATTTGCACACGTATTCCTCTTATGACGAAGGCATCTACTACGAAAGGATTTTTAAAAAGTTCTGCTCCTAAGGGGGTGAAATAGGGGATAAATGTTTGTATGAAATTTTTAATTCCTTGGACATATTTCCATGAAATTTCGTATTTGTAGTTTGATCGCGAGCGAAGCTAGTCCTGCTAGTTTATAATACTGTAAAAACAATACTTTCTTTTTGTAATATATTTGTATGCTTATTTAAATAGTCCTATCAAAAACAGGTCAACATTTGTAAGTTCTATTTAACGATGAAAGTAAACAGTGTAAATGATAAGGTTCGGATATCTCAGAGTAATATATTATTTAGTTTGTAGAGAGGTCGACGTAATGACTATCAATCATAGTAACTTAACTGACTACAATAGCGCTGATTAAATTGTTATATAAATAATATTTATGTAAGATTTTTATTTGCTACTTTCCACAATTACACAAAAGTCGTGATTAATTGAAAATGTGTGTGTACATAGTACATACTAATGGAGATTATGTGTTTATTTTTGGGAAATTGAATACCTATATTTTAAAGTCGTCTAATTACAAAGGCGAACGTATTATTACCGATATCAAAAAAGAGAGGCCACTCAATTGTTCTATATATTTTGTTGCGGGTATGTTACGCGATATATTCGCTTATATTAATATAATTTTTGTTTTAATCAATAGCTCATACCTCTAGAGCGGTCCTATATAAACAAAACAAAACAGCCTTATAGTAGAAAAATACTTTTAAGTGCTTTTGAAGCCAGTGCCCTTTAGTTTGTCTCTTCTTTCAGATCAACCTGATTTTTTGCATAGAGGTAGTTTATTAGCTAAAGTATGATATAGGTTGCGTTTAAATATTATGATAGAATAACTTAATAGATATTTTAATATAGAAAAAAAGTTAGTTCCCGAGTTAAAATCACGTGAAATATTAGTAATAAAGTATTTTTGGATCAATATAATAACACCCCAAGGAATATAGATTTAATATCGTTTGAAGCAATGGGTAAGACAATAAATAACATAGTTTACACACTATTTTTAGGACCATTAGACCATTAAATGCGATTTGTCGGTTATACTAAGTACACCTTAGAGACATTTTAGTTAAGAATTACCTTCTTATTTTACATATTAATAATTTAATGATGACGACCCATACAGTAATTCAATTTAATTCAGTCAATAAAAGATGTTGAATATGACTTGTTTATAGATAAAAAAAATATTAGGAAATAAAATGGCAATATAAAAAAATATTCAAACCTTCTTTTTTATTTGGTTTACTTAAACATAAATATTCTTACATTTGCTTAAACTATTATTTACAAAATACGTTTGCCATTAAGGAACAAAACATAAAGCTCTCACCGCCGTAAGTGATTTGAAATTAGGATAAGTGGCATAGTTGTTTATATTATAGCTCTTCTTAGTATTGAAGATCCGCTCAGCTAAGTTTTTTGAAATATTCAAATTATACTACTTATATAGTAGCTTTAGGCGGTAACTGCTCGCATTCCTACCTTCCAACTAACAAAATGATATTTAATATCTGGCCCCTCAATTAGATTTACTAGTGAAGTTGCCTCTGTTATTAATCCATACTAATATTATAAATGCGAAAGTAATTCTCTGTCTGTCTGTCCATCTCCTTTTCACGTTTAATCCCCTGAATCGATTTAGACGAAATTTGGTATGGAGATAGTTTGAGATCCTGGGAAGGACATAGGATAGTTTTTATCCCGAAAATCATCTCTTAATAGGGTGGAAATGGGGGTGGAACTTTGTATGGGAAATCAATCATTTCTCAAGTAAGGGATATAAAACTCATCATACCTATGTGTATATATATACCTAGGGACGAAGCGAGGGTGAGTCGCTAGTATTCAATAATTTACTTAAGAATATCATTTAATAAGAATATTATCCATTATAAGTAAAATGTATTTTATTTTAAAGTGAATTTTAACACTTAACACTTTATACCGATAGCTTCAGACTCTAGAGGCATGAAATTCTGCACAAGAGCACGAACCCAGGTGAGCGCTAAGTAAATTTTTTTAAAAATCGTCCCTTTAAATGATTTTAATAGGAGACGTAAGTTAGTGCAAACGTTCGTCATTTTCGAAGCTAAAAATATGGTAATTGATGTTTGCTTTTGCTAATGGGGAATCCCATCGGGCTAAATGCTTTTACATAATAAAAGTTCATTTTAATTAATGAATTCAATAAAAATGCAAAACCTGACTTAGTTTAATATAATATTATGTGTACGATAAAGCCATAAATTACAAGTGACACTTAAACTTCACGTATGTTCCACAAAAGCACACAGCGCTCGTAAACAAAACTTTAATGCACCTCAAACACTTATGATGCAAATTTTTTACAAACATTAGTATGGAGGATGGTTTAACTTTTTAAAACACATTGAAGTACATGCTTAACGAAAGTATGCGCACACAGTATTAACATTTTAAATTAATTAATTATTTATTATTCTTCTCATGTATGTAGATTGAATATATTATTATTTTAGATTATTTTATAATTTAAACATTTTTGCTTATTTCATTTGAATAGTTAAAGTTTTAATTTCAATGTCGCAAGGCTTATAATTATAATAGGTTGTTTGAAACAGAAGTAATACTTAAATGTTAAATTATTTTGCAGCTCGATATACCATAGTATATAGCTTCTAACAAAAATATTTTTTATCTTTTTGAAATATCCTAAACGTTGAAACTAGCACTATGGTGAAGGAAAATATCGTGAGACACGGTTGTCTGAACCCTCTCGCATTGAAGGAAGGCTCGTACCCAGCATTGGGGGGTTAAAACAAGGACTGAATAAAACTAGTAATATGTTTTATTTATTTCTGATAATATAATTTAAAACAAAATTTATTGTGTGTTCAATATTTATTACAAAATATATCCGAAAATTACATAAAAACTTTAAGTAATACTATAACAAAATGTTAAAAAAAAACATTATCGAATGCAACAAGACTTCCGCGATAAACAATAGCATTCCCAAGGAGGGTTGATGTCAGGCAGGCGGCCGGTCGTAAAACTTTTGCCAAATCCTATCAGCAGTACAGAAGATGCACCACGCCGACACCAAGTGATTGAGAAATGGGCAGGAAGATGATGAATGACTACTGTAACACAACCGTACATAATACTTATACCTAATACGTAAAAAAAAATGTTGTATTGTTATAAAATAATTTTCGTCTCTTAATTATTCCTTGAGGATGATATGATTGATTTTACTTACGGAGTCATTTTTATTCACCACTTTTATTACTAAAATTGGTTTCAATGGTTTAGCAGATAGTTACTTCGTTATTAGTAGATACTTAATGCAAATATAAAAGCTAGTTTGAAAGGAAATTATAATATTTCACATATATTTCCAGAAAGACATTATTAAATTACAATAGTCGGAACTCCTAAATATTCCTTTAATCTCTATAATCGAATAGTAATAAAATGTTCGAAAAAAACCCTTATTAAAAAGATAATAAAGTGCTAATTTGATAAAGAATTGTTGGCTCATTATAAATTTTATTATTATATCATTTGACAATAAATTAGATAATCCTTTCAAGTTTTTGTGGTTCATAGCGATACCGACAGGTCTCGTACAAGACTTTTCAACTTTTTATGTGTTTCATACTTAGGCTTAGTATAATAAATAACAATCATATTATATTTTTTCAATTCATTAAACTTGTTTTATACATAAATACAAAAAAATATATATATATCTTCTATATTATTTTATTAATATTCGTTTGTTTTTTATAACAGTATTGGTATATTATGATGTAGGTTAGGGGTTCGCTTCCCGCGTAAGCCTTTTGTTTATATTATTGTTTATACCTAAACGTGTGTGTTCCGATTTGGATAACTAAATATCTTAAAATTAACACTTAGTTTCTCCAATTTCGTGGTTTTTTTTATTTATTTTCTTTAACCTTCAAGGATACATAAAAGGAAATAGGATTGATGGCTTTTATTTCTTGTAATATTCAATTAAGAAAGAATATATAATAGTACATTAATTAGAACAATTATTAATAATCTGGCTAAAATTGTAAAAGTTCACGGTTTATTTTAGTATTTTCTGTGAAACTATCGAACTGATATTTGAGTTAAGTTTGTTTAAACATAAAACTATACATTAGTTTTTTAAGTTGTTTTTCAATAGCTTTTATATGTTTTGTTTTGTATCTATTATTAGCATGTAAACTACACTACGTTACTTGAGACTGATGTTATATGACAAGAATAAAGTCGCACAAGGTTCTAAAAATGGGTCAAGATTAAATGTTATTTCTAAGATTATTATATAGGTAAATACTATGTTACATACATATATTTTCATACATGATTAAATTCAATAAAAGAGATTTATAATAGGTTTCATAATTTCAATGCCTCATCATAGTTTCAATAAACTAAATGCTTATTTGTAGGTATACATCTGGATTAAATATCTTGCTTAGCCCCGATATTTTCTCTTTCGAAAAGGGTATAGTAAATGTTTCGTTAAAAATACCATGGTTTCTTTAAGACGATTACTAAATATTACCTTTTTACTCAATTATTTAGTAACTAGCGACTCACGCTCGCTTTGCTTGCGTTCGTCCCTAGGTACGTCTTCACGGTTAGCATTGAATAAACTATATATACCTATGTATATACATAGGTAAAGAAAAGTAAGTATCTACTTTAAAAATTTAAAAAAATATATGTGTATATCCCTTACTTGAAACATGATTCCCCATACAAACCTTTATCGCCCTTTTCACCCCCTTAAGGGATGATTTCCGGGATAAAAACTATTCTATGTCCTTCCCAGGGTCTCAAACTATTTTCACATCAAATATCATCTAAATCAGTTCAGCGGATTAAGCGTGAAAAGGAGACAGACAGACAGTTACTTTTGCATTTATAATATTAAGTATGGAAGTATGGATGTTATTTATACACAGTTAAGTAGAAACCTAAAACCTATTAAATAAATATATATGAATATGTATAGGTATTGTAGGTACTCGCTTTTGTTTCAATATAAATATATAATTACTTAATATATAAATAAAATATAAAGTATTCTAAAAGTATTTCTTTAATTTTGCTTTGTCTCAATCAGATGAGGGAAGAGAAGTTATTTCAAATATTTAACTTGCGCGAAAATTGAACTTGTACCAACCGACCATTTAGTAGCAGCGAGACTCATGCTCCATTGAGTTACTATAATACTTTATTAAATAATTAAAACTTAGTTTTATGAATAGCTTTAGCAGTCTTTGTACTGATATTTTTTTCTTCAAATAAATATTTTTACTTTGTGTCCAAAGCAATTTCGTTTTGTTTCACTAATGCTTTCGCTTCGTAACTTAAAGTGTACAATAAAGGGGAATTTTTATGTGAGTCGACAAGCTCTTTACGTTTTATTTACTTTTGTGCAAGCATTTACAGTCATAAAGTGATACTTGCATATAAATATGTGTTTAAGTGGGAACATTTAAGTGTACAGTTTTATTAGGTAGTTTATCTTACAAAACAATTTTACGAAGAATTTTTTTATTAAAACTACAATAGTTATTTTAAATAATTAATTAAATAATATGCAAAATTGCAAATATTTTTTTAATAACCTAAATACTAACGATTGTAGAAATTAAATTTATTCCTCACTAGCGACTCACCCTCGCTTCGCTCGGGTTCATCACTAGGTTGATTCCCCATACAAACTTTCATCCACATTTTCATTCCCTTAAGGGATGATTTCCGAAATAAAAACTACATATATCCTTCCCAGAGTCTTAAACTATCTTCTTACCAAATGTCATCTAAATTGGTTCAGTAGATCCAGAGATTACCCCTTACAACCTCACAAATTCACAAATTCACAAACTCACAAACTTTACTTCTTTATAATATTAGTATAGATGAATTTTATATTAACCGCTTCATTTAAGCGTAATACTGTCAAATTTACGTATTCAAATAACGATATAATTTTAAAATTATTCCCTATATTATTTTAAGATTACTTTACTAATGATTATCTTGGCAATTTATTTTTGAATAAACCTGTTTATTTATCATGTCTTCATCTAAATAGGACTTTTAAATTTTAGTCAAAAATGTAGGTAAAATATATTAATGATATATTATGTTAAAAATGATTTTATAGGAAACGCCGAGGTCACCTAGTTAGAGTAATTTGAATAATTTAGTTAAAATTAAGTAATATACGACCGATATGGTTTGCAGATTTACTAAACTCGCCAAAAATATTGTTGACAATATTATTGACTAATTAAATTACAAGAAAGCGAGGCCAACGGCTCCTACGCTTAGTGGATATCGTAAATCTAGAACTTGTCTAGACATTACTTGCCAAGTAAACTGTGAGACTTAGTGCCAAATACCCACGTATGCAACAAATGATATGAGTTATAAGGGTTGATGTAGGTGGAATCAATAAATAAATGCAGATAGATAAAATGAAATCTTAAACGGTGAGTGAGCGAGTAAATAAAACTATTAAAGTCTAATGAAGCTAAGCCCAAATTTTAACTTAAAGTACAAACTATAAAGTTTATGTAAAAATAAAGAATTTACGGACGATTTGCAGATATAGATATGTAAAAATAATGCCAGTTACTACTTACGTAGGATAAGTACCAAATAATTGCATTACAAGTTATAATCTTACTTTTAAAAGACCGACTGTCTCTCGTCCACTCTTTTCAGTAGAACTACCTTTCAATCCAACGATCACTTTTTTACGGAGATTTAAAATAAATTTTGATTTGATCAGGAGTCTTCCGAACAAGTTGAAAATAATTCGCTTATGAAAATATCAGAGACTAGCGACTCACCCTCACTTCACTCAGGTTTGTTCCTAGGTTGCTTCCCCATACAAACTTTCACCCCCATTGTCACCCCCTTAAGGGATAATTTCCGGGATAAAAACTATCCTACGTCCTTTCCAGGGTCTCAAACTATCATTTACCAAATTTCATCCAAATCGGTTCAGTGGTTTCAGAGCCTATTCGATACAAACAAACAAACAAAAAAACAAATTTCTCCTCTTTATAATATTAAAATAGATGCAAACCCCACAGTATGAAGTAATTTCACTTGTTTTTCGAAGCGAGTACGTTAACCCTGGGCCCCTACTGTCTTTAAGCTTTTACATAGATATCAATTTCTACATACAGACACAATAATATATAGATAAATGTTATTAATAGATCTAAGAGAGAATCATTTAATGTCATAGTCGTATAATTTTGTATATTTTGTGATAAATATTTAGTGCAGTAGTAACTCAATTATGAAATATGACGGAATCGTGTAACAGGTTATCTTGTAAATATATAATTGTCATAACGCTATTAGCATTTCTATTTACATTAATGTCATTGTCGCTATGTGATCTTGTCATGATCAAATGAATAATAAAATGACATGCGATATAAATTATATTATTAATGTTCACTAAACTGTATAATTGATCGTTTTTTTGCTACTAGCCATATATGATATACTTAGTTATTTTAGTTATTTATTTAATACTAGCGAGTTACCCTTGCTTTGCTCGGTTACGTTCCTAAGCTTGAATTGTTTTAGAACGCATAAAAGGCAAACTTCCAAAGAAAAATTATTTTTCTTTGCACCAGGAACCTTTGTAGGCGTATATAGTATAACCCACCAAAGTTTCATCACTATCTGATCAATAGTTTAGAAACGCATAGAGGACAAATATAGGAATATTCTTTATTTATATAGTTAGGATAGAATTTTAAGCATCCTATGTTAATCATTTTCCACAAAATTTTATTATAATCTATTCTTCTTCCAGTTACGAAATTATAAGCCGAGCCGGCGGTGGTAGCTATCTCAGGGACGCTACAGTACAGTCAACACTGACGCTCTTTAAATTAAATTGATGATTCAAAAGTACTTGTATAAGTCAAATTGAAAAAAAGTTTAATTTCATTAATTCCTAAAAAACATTCAACAACAGGCATCTATTACCAAATCTTCATCCTATATTTGATGAGCAAAAAGATAATCTCTTTAAATATACTTATGTCATTTAGGATAAATTCTTATTGAATAAGCACTATCTTTAATTTGTATGTATGTATTCAGCCCTTTTTAACGTCCCACTGCTGGGCACGGGCCTCCCTTCAGTACGAGGGGGATCAGGCCATATTCCACCACGCTGGCCAAGTGCGGGTTGGCAGACTTCACATGTAACTTACTAGGTTCTCTCAGACATGCAGGTTTCCTCACGTTGTTTTTCCTTCACCGTAAGGCAAGTGGTAATCAAGTTAGATATGATTCGCACATGAAAATATCAGAGGTGCGTGACCCGGGATTTGAACCCGCTTCACTCGGTTTCCGAAGCGAGCGCATAACCACTGTGCTACTACTGCCTCTTTAATTTAATTAAATAGATTTTGCTATTTTAGGTATCAGTTTACATTATTAGAGTGGATTTTCGGGCAATTCCCTAAGTACTTACTGTTATCAGTAAGCAATTAAGGCTATTAGCTAGAGTGCTAAAGTGTTTATTTTACAAATAGTAATTTACACTCACTTTGGATTTAGATAAGAACCTGAGTTCTAGCTTCAAAACAAGTTTACAATTTGTCAACAATCACTTCAAAAGCTTGAGTTCGTTTTCAATTGTGAGTAAAAGTACAGTAATAATTAAGGTCATTTATTTTGTATATATAATTAAGAAAAAATATATAAGGGTGATTAATTACACAGATATTAAACTATACCTATATTTTCCATTCTCTTAATATTTGTCAATATGCATTGTACTTAATACAAAAATGTACTTTTTAACTAAAAAGTAGATAACTTAAAAATTACTTAAAAGTTATTTTGAATTAAAGCCATAGTCGTGGAATTACTTTTCTTGAAATCTCCATGGGGCCATCCTTGAGGAATAATCTATTAAAAAAAATTACAAAAAGAAAAATTAAATAAAACTTGAGAAAAATATCAAGTAAATACAAAAAAATAGTAGGTACTTCCTCCTTTTTGAAGTCGGTAATAAAAAATAGTTGAAAAATATCTACAGTAGTATAAAAACTATAACTAAATCAATTTATTATGTGTTTTAACTTTTGAATACGATATTCAGTTAACGCGTACGCTATAAACATACAATTGTAATTATTAAACGTATCTTATCTTTCATGAGGCATACTCATGAATGTATTAAAAAGTAATATAAAAGTTTTTAATAAACGTATGCAAATTTCGTCCGACTTTAGAGGAACATCGCAAGGGCAGTAGCATCTGGTTATTTGCTTTTGAAACGTATATTATTCATTAATTTATTTCGCAGAGCTTTCAGCATTAATGGTGCTTGGTTATACTTATATCTACATTATATATTATTCTCATATATCTTTTATTAAGCTATTAAGTCTTGTATTTATCATCAATTTTTTATACACTTTTTGCATCCAGCCCTTTTTTAATGCCCCACTAGTGGGCACGTGCCTTCTTTTACTATAAGGAGATCTGGCTATAGTCCACCACGCTGGCTAAATGCGTGTTGACGGACTACACATGTCTTTAGAAAACTTGCTAGGTTCTCTCAGACATGCAGATTTCCTCACGATGTTTTCCTACACCTTACGACAAAAAGTAATCATGTTGGAAGCGATTCGCTCATTCAATATCAGCGGTGTGAAACCCGGGATTTGAACACACTTCACTTGGTTTCCCAAGCTAGCACGTTATCACTGGGCTCCCACTGCTTTCTCAATATACACTTAAAATTGTAAATCTATATCATACACTTTGCAATCTGCATATTTAACTACTAATATTTTAAATCTAAGAAAGTACTAACTTCAAATTTTATTTATAATTATAGGTTATTTTAAATTATATACTAAACAATTTAAAATTTTTTGAATTTTCGCTAAAACAATTGTTCTAAAATTTATTTATTAAAAACGGATTCATGGAAAAATACTTGTGCGGTCAGACGCGTTGAAAGCTAAGTAAGTTGCGGTTCATTCGGATGGTTAAATAGCTGCCTAGCTGCACAATATGTACTTTCGGTGCGGATTAAAAACCACAATACTTTTTTTTTTGTATAAGCATTAACTTTATTAATTAAGCTGACGAATAAAACACAATTCTGGTTTAGGTTTGATTATTGTTTGAAATATAAAAAGATGAAGTGATTTTTCTCATTTTCATGTTATTTTTTCAATTAACATATAAATTTTCTAATAATTATTACTACATGATTTTTGCCTTTATTGAAACTACATATTATTTGGCCTTTCTATTTAGCCAGACAATACTAGACTTTCGATAAAGAATAATTTTCTTTCATAATTTGTATCAAGTTCTTTATATTTTTATTGCCGAATCCCAAGTGAGAATTGATATAATAAAAAAAGAGTATTCTAATGTATTCAATTTGGAATTAGCTTTTTCGTATTAAATAATTAAATGAAAAAGTAGATATAAAAGCGTAGCTAACAGAATGTGTGTTTATGCCGCAATGCGGCCGAATAATGTCTGGAATGAACAGAATTTGACTCTAAAAGAGTTAGAAGGGATAACATAATTTTACTGTAAACAAGTATCTTCTTTAGCACTAATGTACTTTATTCATCTTTATCTATAATATTATCTATAATCTGTTTAGAGATTATGTGTTTGATTTCAGTAAATTGCCATCTAAGTGCCTATTTATCTAAACAACTAATTTACCGAAAGAGTTTTTAATACAGAATTGTTGACTTTTAAATGTCAACTCTATTGGTATTAAATATCCATTTCTTTTTTAAAAGAAACTTTTTTTAAGCTTATAAGAAGCTGAAAATATGTAATTTACATGTACATAAATTATAGAAATTAAGAATTTTATAAAAAAAATACTGTAAAGCACAACAAATATTGGTCGTTTGAATAAATAGGCATTAAAGCGACGAAGTGGTAAAATATTTGTAGCTATAGGTACATCTATCAAAGGATATGGTTAATATCTGACATGCATCTTAAAAAACATACAGAGCTTCAGTAATTTCTGGTTATATATCTTTTATGACAAATTAAGAATATTTCAAGGCATTTTTATTGACTCATTAACAAGTATCCATAAGTGTCAAGCGAGATGAAGACGACAATAAGCCAAAATTAATGATTGCCAAACCAGACAGACGTATTGTCGCACGAGAATAATAACATCTCAGTTATTCCTCTCGCGATATTTTTGAACGTGAATTATTTGAAGCGAGAACAGCTGCATTCCATTAAAAAGTGGAAATAAAATTTTGAACCCAACCAATTGGAAGACGTGTATTACGAGTTTTTCCTCGTGACGATTTAAATATTTACGTAGAAATAAATCTGAATTCATTTTTCAGTTCTATCTGTTCCTGTATATCATAAATTTCAGTACATATCTATACATTTAATAAAATTTTGAGTCGAATCTGTACATTACATATTTTTTGGAAAATCTTATTGAAATTCAAATTCACTATACTTTTCATAAATTATAAAACATTTATATAAATATTTTATATAAATTATAAAAAGTAATATTAAATGGTATTATTATTGATGTAGAGGCCGAATCTATATCTAATCTTTTTAGTCTGTGTGTCTGTCTGTGTCTATCTGGGAACGCATCGCGAGAAAACCAATGGACAGATTTTGACGAAGTTTGTATGGTATGATGATAGCTGCTAGCTGGTTATCCGGGTCAACACATAAGATACTTTTTTACTGCGGGAAAATATCTCATCTCTGAGAAAACTATACTGAACGTTAAAACGTAACGCGAGGGTGGGTCACTAGTTTTCTTTAATACATTTCATTCTTAAACACATCAATATAGATTAGATAAATAATATAACTAACATATCGCGCTAAGCATATTAGTTAATCAAGAGAAAAAAGGTCACAGCAAAAAACAAATTGATGCATTATTCATGTTATTATTAATAAAAATAATGCAATATTCATATGTACCGTACTACGTAGTATTAGTTAATATTAATTTGTTTTTATATGAAATCATTTATGCAATGACGACTACGATTCAACTAGATTTTGAAGGAATGAATCGATCGCCCACGCCCTCATTTACATGCTGCACACATTACTATCGCTGTCCTAGATTTGATTTAGGAAAGGAACCACTATTGTGTATACTTCTAATGATAAAGAATTAGATAGTACAATAATTACTACAACAAAATCTATATTAGGCCAATTTCAAAAAAAAAACAAGAGGTCAATTCGATTATTTTTTTCCGTTACAATAAAAAAGCTATGTATGGTCACATACCTTATAAGTAAATATTTATACAAAATAACATATATACCAGAATAAATAAATTTATAGTAACAGGTACTAGCGACTCACCCTCGCCCCGCTCGAGTACGTCTCTATTTACTTTTTAACGCTTAGTATAGATTACTCACAGATGAGATATTTTTCCGCAGTAAAAAATATCTTATACCTGGATAACCAGCTACTATCATACCAAATTTCGTCAAAATCTGTCCAGTGGTTTTCTCGTGATGCGGTCACAGACAGACAGACAGCCAGACCGACAGACAAACAAGAATACTAAAAACTATAGATTCGGCCTCTGTATCGATTATATGTATAGAAGTACCTAACCAATGGTCGGAGTCATCATATATTAACGACGTCATACTAGCCAACTGCGCAAGAGATATTATAGTGCACAACTGTACGCGCAGACACAAGTGCACTCTCTATTCCTGTCACTCTCACGGGCCAAGTTTAGTTATTGAGTCTTTCTGTATAGTAAGCCTCAGTAACAGCCCGGAGTTGGAAAGTTGGCGTTGTTTCACCCCCGTGCCGAGGCAGAGCACGTAAAGCCGTCGGTCCTGCGCCTAAACTCTCACCGGTCGTGTCGAGTAGTCGTCCCACCGGAGTATGAGAGTGACAGGAATAGAGAGTGCACTTGTGTCTGCGCGTACAGTTGTGCACTATAATATCTCCTGCGCAGTTGCCTAGTCTTAATGAGATTGGCCGCCGTGGCCGGAATCGGTCAGGAGGACATTATTATCTATACTGATAAAAGACCTGACAACAAAAAAGGCCAACTGTCTTTTTTTGTCTAAGCGTATTAAAAACGCTAGTGCTTTCAGCGCGTCAGATTTTTTTTTTTTTTTGCATTTTATTAGTCTAATTTATATTATGATTTAGGAGTGAAGTATTAAATTAATCCCATTAATATTAAAAATACAAACAGTAAAAGTTTGGATGGATGTTTGTTACTTAATTACGTTAGAACGGCTGAAGGAATCTGGATGAAATTTGGCCCAAGATAAATTATAATCTAGAATAGCACATAGGTTACTTTCATTCCAGAAAATGTACGGTTCCTGTGGGATAGAATTGCTTTTGCTTTTATTAGGGACGAACCCGAGCGAAGCGAGTGATAGTCGCTAGTTACACATAAATAAAACATGCGATAGGAACCGCGGTTAAACGCTAGTTTAACAATAGTTTACATTGTCATATCTATAAAAAGCTAAGATACGTTATAAATTAACGAATTAATTTAACAGAACATTGTCGCAGTATGGGCGACGATGCGAAGCAAATATTATCAACTTAAATATTTTCTTAAGTGTTAGGGCGTTTTAATTAATTATACATACAAAAAACAAACTATCCATAAATTTGTAAACTTAAAAGTATTCTTTATCGTACGCGTGCCATTGTTTTTTTTGTTTAAATTATCGTAGGGGTATGAAAAGGGCGTAATAAGGTCACAGTTAAAATTTAAATAAACTTGGTGGTAGGTACTTTGTGAGCTCAATGAATGATTATTAATTCAGTTTAATTACTGTGAGGAGTGACAACGGTTAGTTGAGCTGTCTCAAAGTTATATAAACGTTCTTTATATATGTATACATTCATAAATAAGTAAAATGGCTAATGCTTTGAAGATATAATTATGAATAAACAGCCAAACATTTAGAAAAAACTTAAATACTCCAGATGTTTATAATAAAGGGATTTTTGGAATTTTATCCCTGAGTCTAAAAAGAGAAATTTTTGTACTATAACTATCATAAAAATGCACACTGCTGCTGGAACAATAAACTACTAAATTTACCTATAAATTACTAAATTTACCTTATAAGTACACTCGGTCGCGTGCCGATCATTATTTCTCTCGATAATCGTTTTCTCGCAAAGCAAATACTTAAGAGCAGATAGTGCATTTGAATACCAAATTATGTTACAAGCGAGCACGCAAAAGGTTACTCTGTGTCAAGGGATAATGACTCTACAATCTACATGCATAGATTTAATAAGCGAAAACTTTTAATAGTAGGAACGCTGATTGCGATTCTGCGTGTACAAAAGTGTTCATATTAGTGTTATATAGTTAGCTTAGTAGGTTTAAGGTTACTTTATTACGAGTAAATACTTATATTATACTAGCGACTCACCCTCGCTTTGCTCGAGTTCATCCCTAGGTACGTTTTAATGGTTAGTATGGAATAGATAGACATATTATAATATGTATATATATTATATACTAGCGACTCACGCTCGCTTCGCTCGCGCTCGTCCCTAGGTACATTTTCACGGTTTGTATGTTTAGGTATACATAAGTAGTAGCTAGCTACTTCTAAGATATTCATTTAAATTATATAGCGATTTACCCTCGTTTTGTTCGGTTGCGTACGCTGTACGCGGATTTTGTTCACAATTTCATGGGTTTTAATTTTTTTTTTTGAGGAACAAACAGACAGACAGACATAATTTTTTAAAATTGTGTTTTTCTTATAAGTACCGTATATTATTCCACATGCATTTAGTATAAAGCTGTTATTTTGACATTACAAACAGACACTTCAATTTTATTTATCTGTATAGATATTTGTGTAACTTGATTAAATTGTAGAATAAATAAAATTATTATTAGTGCATTTTCGACTACACTATACGAATCCTAAAATAGAACAGTATTCTAATTAATGTCTGATAAAATATACCGGCGCCGCTAACCGAACCGGTTGTTTTGTTGGTTAAACACATCGATATCGATCAAATTAATATAATTATAATTATTATAAACTATGAACCATCAATCGTGTATACTTCCTCTACAAAAACACGTTTAGTTTTCCACATAGAATATTCTGTGGGTTGGTTAATTGCTCTGATTTCGATCAGTTTTTTTGTTGCATTAAGAATTTATTTGTCTATCTTTCTTCCTGTTTGATCGTTTCTAAACATAATTAATTAAAAAGTGTTCAATTACAAGTGTTTCAAATAAGTTTCATTGCTACATAGTATTTTTTTTTAATTGCTCTTTTCAAATCTATACAGATAAATAAAATTGGAGTGTCTGTTTGTAATACTAAAATAACCGCTTTTTACTAAATGCATATAGATGTATACACGGTACATGTACCAAAACAACATTTTTTACAATTTTTGTCTGTCTGTCTGTCTGTTTGTTCCGGCTAATCTCTGAAACGGCTGGACCGATTTTGACGGGACTTTCACTGGCAGATAGCTGCTGTTATAAGGAGTAACTTAGGCTACTTTTATTTTAGAAAAAGAATCAGGGTTCCGCGAAAAAAAATTAAAACCCATGAAATTGTGAACAAAATCCGCTTACGGCGTACGCAATAACGTACGTACGTAACGTAAATCGCTATATAATTTAAATCAATATCTTAGAGCGAAGCGAGCGTGAGTCGGTAGTTGTTAATATTTATTAATCAAAAACTAAGTTATATAAGATCGACATATACTCATGTACAAAATTCTTAACAAAAATAAAAACGTTTAAATTATACAAAAAGTACAAGTTACATAATAATCATAACGACCGCATTATTTTGTTTATTTACTTTAGACAATCCCTAAAACGGCTTCAATCAAAACATTTTCCTTTCTTATTCGAAAACAAAGCACAGATAATAAATAACAAAAACGATAACCGAGCACAGATAATCTATAAATCATATAGATTAAAACGGGTAACTGTGAAATCGGACCTTAAGCCTAAGTAAAGTCCGGAACTAATCGCTTATTCTGAAGTAAACAGCATGCTTTATAGCCATGAAGCTATTGGTGCAAATAATTTATAGGTTACGACAAGTATAGAAAATTTTAATCATATAATCGCAGTTATACAAATAACAAATACGGTACTAATTTTTTATATAAGATATTATATATAATTTATTACAAGGCTTTATTAAATCTGCTTCGAGCGTAATGCGTATGTATGTCTATTTGTCTTTCAATTCGAAATGTATATTCATTTTTCAAGTAATATTTAGTACAGGAATATAGTACCATGTCTCAGTCTGATCATGGTGTTAGAAGATGAACATATTACCATGTTCATTGTTCATCTTCTCGCACCATAATTAGACTCCCTCCACTAAATATTTAAATTTTTTGTATTTCATTTGATGTTTAACGTTGAAAAATATGTTTACGTTAATTTACGCAGAATTTTATGCATGTTTAGTTTACGACTAAATTAAAATTACATTTTTATTGCACAGTTAGTAAAGAATTTTCCCCACAGTAAAAAGTATCCTACGTATTGACACGGATAACCAGCTATCATCATACCAAATTTTATCAGAATTTGTCCAGTGATTTTCTTGTAATGCATCTTGATGCATTCCCAGACAGACAGACAAACAAAAATTTTAAAAACTATAGATTCAGCTTCTGTATCGATAATAATGACTATTTCTATAAGATTTTCCAAAAACATATTTAATATACAGATTCGATTCAGTTAGATTTTTATTATATGTATAGATTTTTGAGACTATAGTAACTTTTTATTAGAAACGATTACAGTACAATTAAATTCAAAAACATAGGGATAGGGAATGTTATCAATTATCATAAACAATAAATCCAGCTTCTAGGCAAGTATTGTCACCCACGAAGATTGTATCGGCTTGCATATTAGAAAACCCATTCGGAATCACGTTTTCAAACAAAGCGGTAGCATTGTTCCCTAGAAGATGTGGGCAGGCTCACGTGCCAAAAGCTGACCAGTTGAGACACAATGGACGGCTCAAGGATTATATAACACGAAATATTTCGATATATTCTTTGTAAAGAAACCATACTTTCAAAAGTTTGGCCAAGTCATTACTATTTAACAACTAAAATAAAACAATACGGAAATATTTTTTATAACTTAAGCAAATCTTAAAAATTAAATATATGTACATATATGTAGGTATACTAGCAGGACTCGCGATCAAACTACGAAAAATACTACGAAAAATATGAAATTACATGCAAGTATGTCCAAGGAATAAAAAGATTCACTTTTATCCCCTATTTCACCCCCATTGGGAGTTGAATTTTGAAAATCCTTTCTTAGTGGATGCCTTCATCATATGAGGAATACGTAAGTGAAATTTCAATTTAGCTTTAAGGGTTTGGCCTGTGCGTTGATACTTCAGTCAATCACTTTTGCCTTTTATATATATAGATATAGTCTATAATAATATTACATACTTCTTTGTTTTGTAGATAGACATGGCTTCGAGATCATTGCGTTCTTATTTTATTCAACCTTAACTAAAAACTGATAAAATACATTGTCTTCGAAAGATATTAGTCGATTGCAAATAATACCAAGTAACGATCCAAGTAAAGCGACGACTAGTCGCCAGTTAAAAGATAATTGCCGGCTATAAATGCCAAAAATCCTTGATAAATCTTATTATGCTAATTCTCATTACCGCCATAAAAACAAAGCACGATTCAATTGGACTCACCATAATTTAGTATGAAGATATCAGCAGATCATACATTACGCGCCCACGTGTTTCTTAATGTAAGCAAACCCACATTGCGCACTTATCTCAATCTATTTAAACAGGGCCCGGGGAGCACGAGGTATAAGTCGTAAAATATCTACAAAATTTTGTAATAATAGACTAAAACAAACTTATTATAATAATAACTAGCGACTCACCCTCGCTTCGCTCGGGTTCGTAATTAATTAATTTGATTTTAATTTTTTTCGTGTAAAAAATTGGGTCCCTATTTTTTTTTTCTAAAATAAAAGTAGACAAGTTACTCCTTATTACGTCAGCTATCTACCAGTGAAAGTCCCGTCAAATTCGGTCCAGTATATAAAAAAATCGATGTGTATATATATGTTCCCTATGAACTCTAAAACGACTGGAGTGATTTTGATAAAATTTTCAGGATATCTTCAGATTACTCCTGTGGGTGGTCCTGTTTTGTAGAGATCGGAAATTTGAACACGGGCGAAGTCGCGAGTAGGTACTACTAGAGTAAGAATAAACATAATTTTAAGTTTGTTTCCTTTGCGGTTTGATTTAATTCAGAAATAAGTATACCTATTATACGACGAGCAATAACAAACAAAGATGTTGCTATAGACAATTTCCACGACAATAGCGAATAGGGTCATAAAACGCTCGTATTGTCATCTCTATAAACATAATAGTAATATTGTAGAGGTCCATAACAGTGTAGTTATTGTAGTTATACCAGTTTAGAAATAGCGTTGTTTTTAGTATTATTTACTACATTTCAAAAGTGTTGTTTAGTAACGTCTTCCCTAGCTCAGACTTTAACTAAACTAAATATAATTGAAAATTACTAATTATATTAATAAAATATAAAACTATCGTTTCGGATTTCCTCGTAAGTGACTCTCCCGTGTCCATTACCTGAACATTACTGTAAACTAAAATATTCGAAATATCGGGAACCAAAAAGCAAAATAAATTCGCAAAAAATCCGAAGAGATTATTTTATTTAAAATTACTAAAAGATACAGAGAAATGTCACTTTTGAGGTAAATTTCGCGAGAAAATCTTCATATCAAAGGGAACTCTGAGTGCAACAGTCAATATACAGGACTATGTCCTATCGCATAATCCCTTTGCCTAAAGCTAAGGAAAATCTATACTATTTATTGTTGAATTATATTAGAGTTATATTGTATGACTTTTGTATCTTTATTCAAAATATTAAGTCAATTATTTGTTTTGTTGTCAACAAACAAACAAAAATATACCCAGTTATAACATACATACATATGTACATACATAAATTCATTTATGCTATGTCATAAGATAGCGGTAGATGCTTTTGATCTATTTCGGGACTCAATCTTGCTGTATTTTTTACGTGCATAATTATTGTTATCTTTGTCAATTATTGAAATACGCTAATTTTGTAGGTAATAGATTTTCATTATTCTTTAAAAACAAGGCTACAGCTAAGGTGGATCAATATTCTATATAAATTAGAAATAAAATAGTTACTTTTAAGTGATTTTGAGATCGAAGTGCCATTTTTTTTTAATTTAAATTAATCATTATCAATATTTTTTAAATAAAAACTTTTTTAAAACGCGATAATAAATATTCTCATAGGGGTAGTCCATAAACTTGACATCAAATTAGATTACCGTTCGTCGACATTATAATGCATTGACTTTAGCCGCTCCTTCTATATTATTAATTAATAAAGAGAAAAGCTATAAGCACAGATAAATTAAAATAATAAATTTGAAAATATTTAGTTATTTCTAGTCATAGGAAAATTTAATTTGCGATTCACTCTTTACCTCCAAAAGATACGCAAAAACATTTAATAAAGCTATTATTTATTAATTTCATTTACGGTAGCAATATATTGTGTCATAGAACTGAACAATGAGTCAATCACTCACATCCCATTCAATGGTTAGTGAATTTAACTGACGAAAACTAATTAGTTAATAACTAATTAATCTATTTAATTGACGGAAACATATTATATATTTAGAACTATTTAGCAAGCGAATACCTGAAACGTCCCATCAACAATTACGTAGGTATACCTAACGGAAGTATTTTTTAAAATGTAGTTAAAATAACATGAAAATATAGTATGGAATTATGTAGGTAGTTTATACAAGGTTTTCCAATAAGGACGGGTCGATGATGACCGGCTGTGGCGGCTTTGGAGACATCTGTCAATCTATTGTTTATTATTCCATTACTGATGCGAAATCATCATGGCAAGTTACACAATTAAGCAAAACGTTTAAATAATAAAACTTCAATACCAAAATGAGTGCTCGCTAGTGCAAACGGCAGACGCGGTGGCCCTTCAGTCGACTTTGCAACGTTTGGTAGACAAATTCAAAACGACCGGTTCGGCTTAGCGGATCTTGCGTCGGGACTTGGGTCTACTCTCGTACAATGTCCAACTGACTCAGGAGGTTAATCACCACAAACAACGCAGTTTCTTCGCCAACTAGGCTTCGCTACGTTTGGAAAAGAACCCCAATTTTGGTCATCCACATCTCCAAACTTAGCCTAAAATATTTTTTTGTGATGAGGCGTATCTTTGGACGAATGGCTATGTTTATATGTGCCATACAGCGGACATCACAATGGAAATTCTGCATGAAAGATTTCAGGGTATGGTTATCTCTCGTAAAGATGACGTGAATTGGCCACCAAGATCGTGCGATTTGACCCCGCTGGATATTTTCTTGTGGGGTTTTCTAAAATCGCAGGTCTATGCCAATAACCTTCAATCCACCGATGCCCTCAAAGTGAACATAACTCAGACCATCGCTCGAATTCAGTCAGATTTATGTGGCAGAGTCACCGAAAATTGGACGGTCCACAGTAAGAACCCATGGTGGTCAATTAAACAATGTCATATTTCATAGTAACTGGCATTCATGGATTTCTCAAATAAAAAAATAGTTTCGTTATTATCTTGCACACACAGCTTGTTTCATTCCATTTCAACATCGACCCACTCTTATTTGAAAACCCTTTATATTAAAAAATAATGTATGTATTGCTACGTCTTTGTACTATATGTATTTCTAAACCATCTATATAATTTCGAAGAAACTTTGGTTGGTTTTGCAGGCTTAGACAAGAGGATAGTCTGTAAAATGTCAAATTTATTCCAGAGATTCATAGAAGGTCTTCCCTATACAGTGGAATAATTGTGTTTATTATTTTTTTAAAAGCTTACCTGAATCCGTAATCGAACCGACTAAAACTAACTATTCTCTTAGATTCTTTTCGTAAACGATTGTCTTAACCTCCTGAATAGAAATAATCATTAAGTAACTTTTGTATATGTTTTAT
Source organism: Argynnis bischoffii washingtonia (assembly GCA_033884665.1). Lineage (NCBI taxonomy): Eukaryota > Metazoa > Arthropoda > Insecta > Lepidoptera > Nymphalidae > Argynnis > Argynnis bischoffii. Next base: position 6,332,552 of record CM066624.1, on the reverse strand, counting down.
AACACTACAAAAGTGCAGAACCAAGGCTATGCTAGTTTTTATATTAATAATTTTGAGACTTTAGAAATATTTTCTGCAATGCGTACGGATTGGATAAAGTTCCTAGGTGAAAAGGTCAGCCAAAAGGACGATTGATGGATACGGATATACCGTACGGAATGCAGCAATGTAAGGTTTACGCAGATAAGTACAGATTAAAAGCTTCAATGTGGGCTTTTTATAGTGTTCTATAGTTCTAGAAGTGCAACTTAGTATTTTTCATTATTACAAATATATACGGCACATAGATATTCAAAAATTGCTTTATATAAACCATCCAAAAATTCTTATATTGAAACATATTTATGAAAATTCTTAAAAGGGGACCTTTTTAATTTTTGAAATCGGACAAACGTCGCCTTTTAAGATTTTGTTAGAATGTTTTTTACAAAAGAAACACGATATAAAGAAAGAAATATTGTTTTATAAATTAATAGCAATTGAAAGTAATTTTAACTCATCCGTATGACACGATAGTGTTAAAATCAATACTGATTTATGATCATTCTCCTTCTTGCGTGACGGTCGGTAACTGTAATTTTGTTTGAGAAAATTGAATTCCGAAGTCAAGAATCGAGGTGTAAAAGATTGACTAGGTATTCGTGAACTTGCCTTTACTGAAATATACCTTTCTGAAAATAATTAATAAAATTTAATTTAATATGCTACAATATCGGATTTGAATTTGAAAATTTGTATGTTGTGTTACATGTTTGTTATTACTTCATGGCTGAACAGATTTAGATAAAATTTAGAAATAGATAGCTATGCAATAAAATTTGCCAATAGGTGGTACTGCTTGTATATAATACTAGCGACACACCCTCACTTTGCTCGGGTTCCTCCCTAGATACGTTTTAACGGTTAGTGGAATAGATAGACTATATATTACATATATGATATATAGCCTATAGACTTCCTCAAAATTCGGGCTATCTAATGTAAAAAGAATTTTTCAAATGTGATCAGTAGTTCCTGAGATTATCGTGTTCAAGCAAACAAAAAAACTTTGTCTCTTTATAAAATTAGTATAGATTACAAAAACAAAAAGCCTAGGTAAGTCGCTAGTAACATTATAAATGAGGAGGTTAACATATTCTTAAAGAAATATTAAATTTCAAATACCTAGTAAATGAGTGAGTACCTACATTAAGTAAATTAATTACTTCACTTAAGCTCTGGCCCATGTCCCATTATGAAGAGCCTTACTATAATTAAAACATTATTTAGTTTGAAAGGACAACATTTTATCAAATATAACTCTAAAAATAAAATTTCGAAGGGTAGCTGTTGATAATTTTTGTTTGGGTAAAATCAAAGCACTAATTTTATTGTTAGGAAGTTTGAATTTATACAGTGACCTTTCCGTTGTGATAAGATAACATATGTATTACACAAGTGCCACCTAATTTAACAGAATGGATTGTGTAAAGGGGTAGAAAGTTTTTTCTTACATTATATTCATGTTGTGTCATTTATTATTGTAAAATTTATTAATTATTTACTAATTTTCGTGTATGGTCTCTCTTGCGTAATATAATTTTTATAGTCAGTTGCAGAGATTTTATTCAACAATAAACAAAATTAAATTCTTTATATTAATCTATACAGATAAATAAAATTGAAATTGAAGTGTCTTTTTGTAATATCGAAGTAAAAGCTTTTTACTAAATGCAAATGAAATTATATGTACAGTACTTACAAGAAAATAAGTTTTTTTTTATTTTTGTCTGTCTATTTGTTTATTTGTTCCAGCTAATCTCTAAAACAGCTGAACTGTTTTATATGGGACTTTCACTGACAGACAGCAAATGCTATATGAAGTAACTTAGGCTACTTTAATTTTAGAAAAAGATATAGGGTCCCGTTTAAAAAAAATTCAAACGTAGCTAGGGACGCACCCGAGCTAATCGCGGGTAGTAACTAGTACATACTATAATTTGAAAATCTTCACTGATGGAGGGAATAAGAAGAGCTTAGACACTTGCCGTGTCTGTACTTTACGCTCTTTTATTAGTTATTTAAATTGTTTTTTTTTTTTTTTTTTTTTTTTTTTTATGACATTCAGTGACAAACGAGCAGACAGACTACCTGATGGAAAGCAGCACCTGTCGCCCATAACACCTACGGTTCATGCATTTAGGTTTTAAGTAACAAAAATGCAGAACCACAGGTGCGTTGTCACTGTGAGGACTAAGATGATATGCCTCTTGCCTGTAATTGCGCTGGCTACCTTATCCTTCAAACCGGAACACAACAATGCAATTATTGTTGCTTGGCGGCAGAAATAGATAAGGGGGTGGTACCCATCCAGTCGGACTCCTCAGGCTTGACAGAGTCCTACCACCGGTAGGTTGTTTATTTTATCTTATTTTAATTGCTGTTAAAGCTAATATTTTATTAATAAATAAGGAGCAAATAATATTCAATTAAAACATATTTGAACTTTCAATGCATAATTATTATATGTCCCCACTTTTTTTTAAATTTATTACAAACATATTTTTTGTTAATATTTGATTGTTTATTTAAACATATATTTTATGTGTTTTAAATGTTATGATTCTCATCGAGATCAACCATATCTCGACTAAAACAGGTGCAATAAATAAAAACAAGTAAATCTATTTAACGTAAACGCAAGAGTATGATCAAAACAACGATCCCCTGTCGTGTAAACATCCACAGGTTCCTATAATGTGATTATTTCCGATTATCTTCAATTGAATGTGACCACATTTTTTGTATCCAGTCATGACAATTGGATTCTTATACCGTTAAAAACATACCGTAAGTATAAACTACATCAATATCGACATTTAGAAGCAGCTAAATTACGGTCGGTTACACAATGTCGTAAAAAGGTATTTTTATCGCTAAAACAATCAGTTGGCTGAGCTGCATCGCCTTAGGAACTACGGTTGTTAAATTAAAATATATAAACTGTCCAGGCAAATGTTCAGTGGTCAGTCTTGGTAATCAAGAGAGCTGGAAGGACCGTTTTTCTTACATTAACATTGAAATTTATTTAAAAATAATTAACTCACAAGTCTTATTAGTGAAATTTTTAATGATTCTGTTTAAAGTCCACTTTTAATACATAATCCTTCTTTAAAACAATCATGAAAATCTGTTCATAATTGAAAAAATATTGGCTACACACAAAACGAATACACAAATCAAGTCTTTTTCAAGTAAATCTAAAAAGAAAATCAATTTGATTTTTAAAACAGAAGCAATATATCATTGCAAAAATGATAAACTACTTTCTATTTGATACAATCTTCCTTCAAGCAGGGCAATATTCACGGTAACTGGCATTAATCTAACAATGCCCGCTAATCGTGAAGTAGAAGCTTTGATATCTTTATCATAGAAGTTGAATCAAATGATTTGTTCCAGAATTTTAATAAGTTATGGTATAATAACGGTCCATTTGCGTCCTACCATCGCTGTCTATACAGAGGTTACGGGCACGGCTGTTCACTTGGAATGACCGGAATGGGCCATGGAGAACCGTTTTGCTCTCAACAATGAGAAGCAAAATAGTGGATAAGCCATAAAATGTTCATAATTCGTTTAACAATAAAATCATCCGAATCAATACAACCCTCGATAAATGTGTAATAATCATATTAGGGCATTGTATTCTATTACTGGTTTCTATAAACTTGCCCTGTATTTTATGAGTTTTTATTTTTGACAACTTTATTTATTGTTTGCCGAGTTCACTGAACAAACATAAAATATTTGGAAAATATTTGTGCAATGATTTTATGCAGCGCAAATATAAGTTCTATTTATTACTATAGAAAATGAATTCAGTTAAACAGCTAAAATAAATTTAAATAGAACTTATTTTACTATTATTCCTTTGAACCTGTTTGTATATCAGTATTAGAATGTAAAAAGTATAATTAACATAAGAATATTATATAAAAATAAATAACAAAAAAACGAAGTCCATACTCAAGCAGTATCTTCCAGTTTTTGTCTAAAACTAAAAAATTGTAAGTCATTATCAGTAAAGTTTCTTGCAAGCTATTAATAATTCATGAGTCAAGGCAAAGACCTAATATAGATAATATTTTCATACACACATATAAAATAATTTGTGACAATTCTATTGAATGAAATGAAGTCTATATGAGCTAGATTGAAGCCGAGTTATTTCTGATGAATAGAGTGCAGTAATGAAATCGTTCGACAACCCGAACTTAACGAGAAACTAACAAAGCGAACTGACAGACATCATAGATCCCCACAAAGAATTGCGTCGTAAATTGTGCCCCTTACAACGATTTTACTGCTAAACTAATAAATAAACTTAGATAGTGGGGAGTACAAAAAACGAAGACTTCAATAATAGCTATATTACTTTCGAAGCGCGTGCGCATACCAGTATTTATTGGTTCGTGTTTCAAATAAAGCTCATTTTGCACAATTGGTGCCCTGCGTATATGAAGGTAGACTAATATTATCAAGTACAGTGGTGATTGAACCCTCAATGACAGATGGCGAGCACAATAGACGTACACGACGCGTCATTGTTAGTCCAATTTCCTATCGAAATTCTAGGGGTAATTTTGCGTATTCATCCTATTCGCTTTCTCTATATTTCCGCGATATAAACTGTCAGATTAATGGTGATTATTGATCATATTTTTGACAATCATGGATAACTGGGTTGCCAAAAATATTTCAATTCATCGAGCTCATGTCACTTTTTAACAACATTATTTGCTAATTGTACATTATATACATAGCAATATAAACTACGAATAACTATAAAACTATAAACCATAAACCATAAATTGTCTGAAGCAAGTTAGTAATTATAAAGAAATCTTTTAGTACGCATGAACGCAAACCATTAAAAATAATGTGAGTCTATCTAGAAAGTAAAAGTAAACATAATCAGATAAGTATAGCACGATAGAGATAGTATTACTTATATTGATTATTTATATAGATATTAAAATAAAATAATTTTATTTACCTAACTAAAAAACATAAATTTTATTTTTATCCTGTCCGTACATATAAAGTTTGTAAAGAGGTCAGTATATTTAGAGGTCATAGAATATACTTTCTTAGATTTAGGCGATTTGACATTTTAAATAACACTATCTTTTCAAACCGAGTCAGGGGGATGTAAGAAGAGAAATAGAACAAATCCAGATTTTTTCAAATTTTTTGTATCTCTGCCTGTTTGTCTGTTTGTACGGGCTAATCTACAAAACTGTTTGACCGATTTAAATGAAATTTTACATGGTCGTACCTTATATCCTCGGTCAACATTTTAGATAATTTTCATTCCGGAAAATTAAAGAATTCCCGTATGATAGTTAAAAAACTATAGTAACTTATACAGCTTAGTACACAAAAACTACTGATTGGATTTTAATAAACTTTACAAAAATTTAGTTCATACATCAGAATAACAAATAGCCTATTTTTTATCTCGGAAAAATGTACCATTCCCGTGGGATAGATTTGTTTTTGTTTGTCTAGAGGCGAACCCGAGCGAAGCGAGGGTGAGTCGCTAGTTTTATTATAAGATATACGTTCTTTTTAATCTAAACTATTCGAATCGAATGAAGATAAGTAGATTTAAAAAAAATGTATGCTCTTATTTAGATAATTGTGTGAAGTTAAAACATGGTTAGATTTCATTTCGATTCTTCTAGGGAATCCAAAGATACAGCTGCTATTAGTAATTCTATAGGTAAATGCTCCCAAGTAGAGTCGAAGTTATGTTAAATAATGGGGCTGTCAGCATCACTATTACTTAAAACACTAACCACATAACGAGAAGTCTAAAGCATAATCAGTTGCTATATAACAAATATATGGATGTACGATGTATATTTATAATGATCTTAAGATTTTCTTTCATCTTCCTTAGCGTTGATGAATGTTCTCAAAAATTTCAATTTTTGTCCATCTTACTTCTTACTAATATTATAAATGTAAAACTTTAGATGTTTGGATGTTTGGATGGATGTTTGTTAATCAATCACGCCAGAACGGCTGAACGGATCTGGATGAAATTTGGCACAGAGATAGATTATAGTCTGGAATTGCACATAGGCTACTTTTTATCCCAAAAAAATGTACGGTTCTTGTGGGATAAATTTGTTTTTGTTTTTCTAATTTTCCGCAAATTTTCTATATAACTCAATTCATACATAATACTAATTGGCTCAGATTAATTCTCAGTACATATCTAACGGATAGCGTGAGATGGAAAGTACTTTCCATTTCAATTAATATATCATTTTAATTATTAATGGTTTATCTTCGAGCTACTCACACGTACGTATATTATCGTCTGAAATTGCTGTTCTCTATATATTTCCTTGTTACCTCAAATATTTGAAAGCTAATTTATTATTAGATTCTCTGTGAATTAATGTAATTAATTATTTATACCGACTGTTTCTCTTATTAAAATGTCTGTCAGAGTTATTGCTTCTTTCTTCTTAGTTCAGTGAAAATTGATTAAAATCTCTAATTTAACTTCAACGCTACATATACTGCGATTAATATTATTTACTTCAATCCCATGTGAAGATATTCGCCAAAATAGATTCGTTGCCTTTTTTCTACTTTTATTATAATAAATAAGTAGCAAATGTAATAAAAATCACTTTGTTCATTTGATTAAATTTGTTTTAATTTAATATGTTGACTTTTCAATGTAGTTTTACTGAAATTGCAAAATAATATAAGTATTTTGAATAGGTAGATGAAGTTTTAAGCTCGTTAAAGACTTTTGAATGTCATTGCTAGAATAATGTGCAATACGTGACGTTATTATAGTCAATAGCAGTTGCAACTTGCGGTGAAAGTGAGTTAGGTGCAACTGTAGCATATACGGGAAATTTCTGCATATCTAATATAAATAGTTTGAAGTGTCGATAATATTAACTTAGAGTGCTAAAGAAAAGTATTATAGTTGTTTCGGATTATCTATACATACTCTATACAGATGAATAAAATTGAAATGTCTGTTGTAATATCAAAATAACAGCTTTTTACTACGTATAAGAAAAACAGAATATTTAATTCTTTTTGTTTGTCTGTCCGTCTATTTGTTCCTTCGAAACGGCTGGACTGATTTTAAAGAGACTTTCACGGATAGTTAGCTGATTTTATAAGGAATAACTTAGGTTACTTTTATTTTAGAATATGAAGTAGAGCTCCGCTCAAAAAACGTACCTAGGGAGGCATCTGAGCGAAGCATGGGTTAGTTACTAGTTATATATAAAAATTCCAAGTAGACGCAGTGATTGACCTCAAGGTGAATTAAATGATGAAGGGTACAGCAATCTTAGACCTTACAAATCGGTGATAAAGATGATAGTAGAACGAATTAATAGAACAAAATGAGCTCCGGACACTTAACAGTCGTAAATATGCCCGTGGGCCAGGACACTATGTGATTCATTGCGGACAAACGTCCCACACTCTACATGTGAAAAGCAAGAGACAATGACTTAAAGAAAACATTCTAAAGATCCTTCACTTTCAAATAGTTTGATAATAATTATTTTTTTTTATACATAACTATGACATCTTAAGAGGTGGAGGTTTTTATTAATTTATATGGAACCATCCTTAAGTTATAATCTATTCATTTAAACGAATTATGAAAATCGATTCAGAATTAAAATAAATAAAATATCCAAACAAATTTACTTTGTACTCCCTTTTTTTAAGTCAGTCAAAAATAAAAACTATACTTAACATTCATAATATTATTTAGAATATAAAGAAGCCGCTTATATTAAAATGGAACTTAATTAGCGAAAAATTCTACACGCCTTATAAAGTAGTTGCTAATTGCAATAAATATTGTCCGTTTTACAACTTGGACTAAATCTTATCTGATTCTCTCAATAGTTACAATTCTCATGCGTTTCTCATATTTTTCTAATTAACATAGGCTACAGTAAAATCAAGGTCGGTAAAATGTTATGGGAATATGTATTTTTATTTAGTTTTTCGGGTTAATGTCTTTATCAAAATGTATATTAATGCCACATTCCATGTGGGTTTGTGGTGTGGGACAATTATTATTATTTCAATGCAATGAATAGAAATCAACTTTCATATGCTACAGTGGCTTACTTCACCAATATTCATATACATATATTCATAATGCTCATATGTATTACAGTTACGTACATTTAAAGTAATTGATCTTTAATTGGCTTTAATTCTAGTAATGTAGTGATGGGACTTAAAACAGCTCTTAGTAAGAATGAGTCATATTTCAGTCGAAATTCAACACCAACTGAATATAGTTATTAATTGGTTTAGCAGTATAATCAATCATGCTCGAAATATTGATGCGACCGCACTAATGGTTATCTATGAAACAACTCTACGACCACCCACAATATTGACTCTTTTAACTTGGTTAAGTTACTTAATGTTTAAGTAAATAAAGATTAGAAATGGTGGCAACCATTAAAGTTTATCTCATTCTGAATGAAGATGAAAATGAAGCTTAGAGATATGCACGCGTCGTATTAAATTCAAAGAATGAGATACAAAGACGGCAAATTTTTTTTGAATTCCTAATTTTTTGTACTGAATATTTACCAGGTATAATAAGCATATTGAAATGTAAATTCTCTCATACTTTCAGACTTGCTAAGTATTTGTTTTAAGGACCACCTATATGAAGCTTGCACTGTAACAATATTGTTCATGGAAGTTGCAGCTGGGGTCGTTATGCGTGCACATGCATATTCAAGATCAGTTTCCATTTCGCGTGCGTAATCGGAAGCGGGCCGAAACATATACACATCCTAACTACAGTTTTACGGTTTAGTAATAGAGTACATAATCAATATGATTGATGATTTATTGATTTATAAATATTTAAATGAATAGGAAGTGTTTGTTTGCAAAAAAAGGCAAAAAAATTGTAGAATTATAGCGCGTTAGAGTGTGACGGTAATATGCTGATCGTAGCGGAAGGAGTTGACGGATGCATATTACGAAAGTATTGGCAGGTGTTCGAATGTTGGTTAGTGAGCTACCGTGACAAATCGTAGTCGATGCCTGAGAATCTAAAAAGAGGAAATAACTTGTTTCCAATTTTAGGGAAAAATAAGAGCGTGGGATAATACTAATGTATTGTTTTATTTAAGGACATATTTTGTAATTTTGACAGTTACATAATTTTGAAATCTTACTAAAGATTATGTGTTTCGATAATTATTTCGTTATATGTGAGGATTGTTTTACGTATATTCGCGTAATATTTATGTTCAATATATAATAAATACATAATAAATATATAATAAATCGTAAGTGTACATAATGTTATTGTATAATTCAAAACAACATAATATGATTTATTACTTATATTAATAATTAATAGGTGAATATAATAATTAAGGTGTCATAATTAATTTAAAAAACTAGAGGGTTTAATCTAGTTGACATTCTACAGTTGATTTAAATACTAGATTCATAATAATCATCGTGCTTTGAGTATGCCTATATTACTTATAAAATATATATAGAATAAGTAGTCATGGGCCATGGCAATGTCACTATTATCTATAGGTACTATACTAATATTATAAATAGAAAATAAAATGTTTCTTTGTATATTTGTATGTTTGTTTGTAAGGGATAAACTAAAAATCCACAGAACCGATTTAAATGAAATTTGGTATGAAAATAGTTTGTGATCCTGGAAAAGACATTGGATAGTACTTTGGAAAATATTCATAAAATATCCCTTAAGAGGATGAAAAGGGCGATTAAGATTTGTATGAAAAAGCAATCATTTCTCAAGGGGTATATATATATATATATGTAATACTATAATTATTAAAAGGATAAGTACCTACCTAAAATCTATACATATGATAAAATTGTAACTAATCCGAATCTGTACATTAAATATTATATATATATATATATATATATATATATATATATATATAGAGTACTAATATGATATAGTCTTCCTATTCCATAATAACCGCTAAAACGTCCCTAGGGACCAACTCGAGCGAAGCAAGGGTGAGTCGCTGGTTGTTTATACACAAACAATCTTTTTCTTGCTAGTTTCATAATTTAACTTATCGTAATAAATAACAATTTGCTATATAATATCAAATATGCCATTATAATGATGATGTATATTACTATCGTTATAGTGCAACTAGGAATTTTATGATTTTTATAGTAGGCCAGACTTTCACCATAAGCACATATTAGTCTACCTCAGAAAGTCGTCAGAAGCTTTACTAATTGGGCGGAAACCTTTAAAATTACCCTATTTTTTATAGTTCCGGTCGGCACAATCTTGTTCTTGACCTCAGTAAAAGACAATAAGTAAATATGTTACTTTTAAGATTAAACATGATCTTATATAACGTTAACATAAATAACTGTTAATGAAGATTTGCAAATAAAATTTCTTTTATTAGCGTTTAACCCTAAAAAAATCTTAAACCAATTAATTATATATATAACAAATCATTTTTTTAATGAGTATTTACGTGATTATTTGACATTTTAAGTAAATTATATTTTCGGATATTTCGCGGATTTATTTTAAATTTTGGTTCCCGACATTTCGAATGCTTTACAACAATCATGGTCACGGGAGAGACTAAGGTGTAAGATATATCAAAATATAGTTGTTACAGACAGCCTACCCACAAATTAACAAAAATGAATTTAAAAAATTAAAATATGGCATCAAAGTACATTAGAATATTTCTTAATTATAAACATTTTTAAATTTTTAATAAGTCTTATAATTCAATATAGAATATATTTATTTAATTTTGGCCGTTATTATTATAATTACTTTTTACATTTTTACATTTTCATCTAAGTATAAATAAAATAAAATTCTGAGTCGAATCTGTACATTAAATATTATTACGAAAACTTATTGAAATAGTCATTATTATCGACATAGGGATGAATCTAATAGTCAATAGTTAAATCTATAGCTAAATAATCTATAGTTTTAAGAGTTTTTGTCTGTCTGTCTGTCGGTCTGTCTGTCTATTTGGGAACGCATCACGAGAAAACCGCTGCACAGATTTTGATGAAATTTGGTATGATGATAGCTGGGTATTTGGGTCAACATATAGGATACTTTTATACTTCAGGAAAATATCTCCGAGAACGTTCCTTGGGAAGAGCCAGAGCCTAGGCCGGGTGAGTCGCTAGTACTATTATAAAATAAATGATAGCAATATGTTATACATGTAGATACTCGTTCATTAGGACTACCTTTAAAAAAAATGAAAATATTATTATTTCCTTACCGACCATAATTTATGTAGGTACAATTTATTTTCAAAAATTATCATAATAAATGAAAACGTTCATTACGTTCATTTATTATGATAATTTTGTTATAAGCCTAAATAATACTTATTGTAATAATGATATACATATATATCTCGGTACTTATTTTTCGCCTAAGACTTATCTTCACTTCAAACACGCAAATATTATAAGGTTTAAAATTATCGTTTAAAATGTGGCTACGGTCATGTTGGTCAACAGAATATTTTTTTGTTAAAATATGTTATAAATAAAAAAAAAATAAAATGTCATCTGTTAGCCTATTCATGAGCATATACGTATATGTATATTTAAATCGAAAACTTCAGTGCAAGATTTAGTTCGCGTGAAAAAAAGGAGGTGGCACCCAATTCGAGGGTATATTTTTTGTAGGTATGTAGGTTACATGATATCTAAACTGATTTTCTAATTATTCATTTTTTTATTGTACACTTTCAAGGTTGTCCTAGAAAAGTTCCCTAGTGTGAAATAATTAATTTAAAAGAATATACTTAATTTAAATAAGACATATACTTTTTATTTTAAAAATAATTAAAAAGAAATGTTTAAGTTTACCTACCCTTTTTTTACCTAGATTTAAAGAATAAAAATATCGTTGTTCGGGCGAGCAAGTTTTACAATACCTAAATAACAAACTAAGATTACTACAAATAATCACAACTAAATAAAATACATCCCTAATCAGCCATGAGATGATATGGTAATGATATTTATAGATCGATAATTATAAGTTACAACTGTGGGGACATTATGGCATCGGTCGATGACAGATGGTAGAAATCATTAGATGATATACGCTCGACACATACTGTTCTTTTTTTTGTGGGTTAGCTGGGGCTGTTTGATTTTTTTCTAAATAAAATCTATTAATGACTGATTATTTTTCTTCGTTTCGTTTGAAGAATTCAGTAGGTTTATACTTTGTACCTACATAAATATTTAAATACTCTTTCAATAATTTGGTACTAGAAGGAATTTGTATGAACTGTCATACAATGAGAATTATCAAACATGAGGATGTGTATAAGAAAATATATATTCAACCCTTTTTAACGTCCCACTACTGGGCACGGACCAATTCAATACGAGGGGCATCAGGTCATAGTCCACTACGCTGGCCAAGTGCGCGTTGGCGGACTTCACATATCTTTCGAAAACTTGCTAGGTTCTCTCAGACATGCAGTTTTCCTCACGATATTTGCTTTCACCTTAAGACAAGTGGTAAATATGTTGAAAATTATTCCGACATGAAAATATCAGAGGTGTGAAACCCGGGATTTGAAATCGCTTCACTCGGTTTCCCTACGAGCGTGTTACTAGTGGGCTACCACGAACTAAGTACTTATAGGTATATGTAAATACTAATTGATAATGCAACATGATTGATAACTATCGATCGTACACGTAGGTATAAAATATGTTAAGTTAATATAGTTAAATAATATAGTTAAAAAACCAATAATATCTTTAAAAAATGTAATTGTTAATAAAAGTGTTCATATTTTAACACGTCTCTTTTTATAGATAAAGTAGGTACTTCACATTTTATTATTCAACGAAATCCAATGAACTTTGATATGAACATAAAAGTTACAAACTGTGTGTAGATATCGTAACGAATACAACGTAACTAAACAAATGTATGAATAAATTATGTGGTAGTTGTACCCGTAAATGAGTTAACGTTGTTCATATCAGTTATGTGGGTTTAACATAACATTAAAGAATTATTCAAACGCAACAAAAATATTCAAAAACTTTCCTAAACAAATAAAGTGAAATTATAATAATAAAATACACAGATTTAAAAATCAAACATAGATATAAGATACACACATCAAGCTCACAAACAAAATGCACAAAAATTTCATGTCATGTCAAAAAGATTTCTCACTGACCTGTTAAAAACGCTGACAATCACCATAGTAAAAAATCCAGTCAAATGTAATATTTAACAAAATCCATCAATACTTTAAAATCGTATTAAAAAAGCACGTCACACACATGCCCATAGTTCAAAACATTAGTTCGAAGGAATATTACGAACACGAACGACACGATCACACTCGCGAGCAGACGAGTAACAACTAAGTTTTGAGTGAAGCTTCAACGCTGATTGGTCATAAGCTGCAACGCTCGATGCGCTCGCGCAGCGTGCATAGCGATCCATCATACAAACTAACAATAAGGGTGAAAGGGTTCGATAAATTCCTATGTAAATAAGTGGTGTCAAAATTTACAATGAGTATGCGTGTTAAAAATTGGTAAAGCGTTAAATATTTTCTATGAAACTAAGAAATTAATATAGTTGTTTTTATGCCAAGATTATAAAATAATTTATGTTTGTAGCATTGGTATGATAATAATATTTAATATTTAAATAAAATCAAGGTAATTTAAAATAAACATATATCAAAAAAATTGTAAATACTGACTTTTTGTTCCATTTACATATTTGAGTTCTTATAAAATATATTTTTTGCCGTGATTATACCATTAAGACATACGGCTAAGATGTTTACTATTGCTGTTTCTATGGTAATAGTGTTTGTGTAATATATTATGTATACCTAAATGAAGTAGCAAGCTCCAACAAAGGTCTTTGCCGTTAGTCCTGCGATAGGTAATATATTCCAACAGTTCACTAGGGCATCATTAGTCGTGTGTTAGTCACTGTATCTTATTGATGCTACACGCCTCTTCACTCAGATTCGCGACGCATACAAATGTTTCCCGATAATCTACCTGGAGACGTTAGTAAGTACCAACACACTGCATAAATTGTTCTTTCATTGTTTGAATCTTTTGTTTTTAGTTTCATTCATATAGCCCGAGTACCTGTTGACTTTACACTTAGGACATGTCATGTTATTGCTCGAGAATTTATATAGCAGCATTAGTTGCTTAAATGGAACTTATTTTAGTTATAAACATTTTTTTAAACTGTTGCTGCTGTGTATTTGTACCTATAGATTTACTTAGTCATCCACTACCCAAGTAGGTACTATACTTTTCCCGACCGGGGACTTGAACTCAGAGCCTTCAGGTCTGCAGCCTAGTTCTGACCACTAGACTAACGAGGCATTTACGGAAGCTCCATAGTATAAATATAAAATATGTTGGGACATTAACAGACAGCACCATCAGGTTCCATGATAAGCTACGAAACCTGTGTTATGGATACCAGATAGTTGATACACTACACATTATAAAATTTTAAATACATACATATTATAAATACATACATCTATGACTTGAGTACAAATATTCGTGCTCATCCTACAAATAAATACCCCTAGCGGGACTCGAACCCGCGACCGCTGGTACAGCAAGTAAGCTGGGTCACTACAAACTGAGCCAAATGTATCGATCGTCAAAAGTAAGTATCGTCGTAAGTAGTTATGTACATGTTTATTTCTAATACACAATTGAAATATAGATTAATTATTATAAGGTTGGCGTTATGTTATTAAATGTCCCTGATGATATATAATGTTAGAACCTTTTCTATAGCAAATACCTATAGAGTTATTCTGAGTAATAAGAAAATATTATTTGGTTAGTAAGTCATTTTATAATGCATGACATAACAGAGTGATGACGTTAAAAAACTCTAGTGAACTTTGACAGTTATTGTAATTTTTTTTTCTTTTTACTTTACACACAAGCGATTTAGTTGCAAATTGCAATATTCTATTATCTTAAGTATACTGAATAAAGGTTAAATTCTTATTCATTTCCAACCCAATTCTTATTTGGGAGATGAAGAGATTATATTCAATAGTTGGGGCGTCCCGTGGCGATAGAATCGGGGTCACTGTGCTAGTTTGCGACCACCTGTGCACTGCAAGGGTGTGGTCGGGGTTAAAATCGTTTTGTTTTAAACGCTTAATTGGAACGATACATGAACAAAAGACTTAACGTTTAATTTATTCATTTATATTTTTCTTAATTAATGTATCTATATATAAATAAACTTTATACATATAACAGATCAATCGAGACATTGTTTTTTTTTTTACTCTAATACATTGCGAAGACGCAAAAACTTATGCATTTAATATCTTTTCACGTTACCATTTATCGTGTGCTAATTGTTACCTAATAAGTAAACGTTCAACATAGAACCCGTAACAAAGATTTGATAGGATTAGTCGTTTTTTGCCCAGACATATATGGAAGGTAGAGCGGACAGCGTTCACGCTAAAGGCATTCGTTGATTTTATTGAAGGCTGAGCAGTGAGCACGTGTCAAACATGACATAAACAAACACATGGTCTTATAATTTCTGCAAATATCATTTAACTATTCAAAAACTTAATTTATCTTAAAACATGAATAAAATTAGGTAAAATAGTTAATTATATTGTATATAAACACAGTTAATTATTTTCGAAGAGTAAAACTAAATTCATAAATAAATATAATTCCCAGAGAACTAATTCGTCTGGAAAACAAGGTAGGTACGTACTTAAAACTTAAATAATAGTGATATCAAAGAAGTTGCCGTACAATTTCCGTGCAACGACCTTACAAATTGCTAACTCCATAATGCTAAATACACTTGGGCCATTCTTCCCAAAGTTGAAAAGGGTCATAAGCCAGTTTGACCTGCAATTAACTCAACATGAGACTTCAAACGTTCTAAAATTACCCACGAGGTTTATTTGCTCTGGACCCTTAGCTACTGTATTCTCTGAATGTGAGATAGTCGATTAATAAAACAAATGTATCAGGCTTAAACAAAGACGAATAAATTAATTTGCCTGAAGATCCAATTAATTTTATGTTGTTTCTCGTGTGTTGCGTGCCTTTTTTAGTCGAACTTTTTAAATTACGGTACCTTTATGTGATTTATTTAGGCGGATGACATACCTGAAACAAAAATAATTTATTAAATGCCTATTTTTATCTATACATATAATAAAATTGTAACTAAGTCGAATCTGTACATTAAATATTTTTTGAAAATCTTATTGAAATAAACATTGTTATCGGTACAGAGGCCGAATCTATAGTTTTTAGAATTTTTGTCTGTTTGTCTGTCTGTTACCGCATCACGGAAAAACTATTAGAAGAATTTTCATGAAATTTAGTATGATGATAGCTGGTTATCCGAGCCAACATATAGGATACTTTTTACTGCGGGAAAATATCTCATCTCTGAGAAATCTATTCTAAACGTTAAAACATAAATAGAGACAAACCCGAGTGGAGCTAGGGTGAGTCCCTTGTACACTATAAAAAGTAAAAATATATGTAGATATATAAAAGTTTTGGAATAATTGAATTAAATCTTTTCAGTAGAGATTGTAAAAAATTTTAATTGTGTAAAAGACATATATAACATAATATATTAATTTTATGCACTATATTGGCCACAAAGCGACTTAAAATCTAATGCTGCAAGCTTTAGCAAAACAATATTACTTCACAAGTGACCGAACATCATCATCAGTTGCATTCTACATTTGCATATTGTCCGGTTTCTGCAACATGCTACTGCTGTACATTGTTAAAATATATAAATAATCTAGTTTCAAATCTCGTTAGTCTTCACGATTCCTATGAGAGCGTAATCGTGTTTGACCTGACCGACTTTGGATGCATTCGTCATAAATCTTCAATAAAACGTGTTTCGGCGAATTTAAATTAGAAAATGTTTTTTGCAACCTGCAAGATGAGGCGCCATGAAATTTGTAATAGCCTCAAATTTTTGACACTTTTACTTTGTACGTTAGATTGATGGTTGCGGTTATCATATGAATTGGTTAGCGTTCATTTTTGCATTACCTCTATAGAATAATTTGTTTTCTACTTATGAAATGGCCTTTAACAAATTCTGTGCTACTAATTTGATATGCCTAATATAATTTTGAAGGGTCTATTTTATTAAAACGTAATTTCTGAGCAGCCTGCAGCGAAACGACTTTGATCACGACTTCTCATAAGAGAATAACCCGATACGCAATAATTATACCGTGTCGAAATATTCCAAACCCAAGGGAGAAGTTAAACATGATATTTTGCAAAGTATGCACGAACCTATTAGCAAAATAAGTTTGTTTGCATGTCATACGGTGGTCTGTTATTAATTACAAATAATAATAGGAAATAGACAAACTCTCGAAATTTACGGAATATTCATTCATACAAAGTAGTATTTAGGCATATGTTCATTGATATACGCATATTGTAAATATATATTTTGTATACATATATAGTTGCTTGCATTCACAGATCTATTTTATTCAGAGTAAACCAAACCTAGCATGCTGAAATATAATTGACAACGTTGATATTTACAGATAAGCTATAAGATTTTTTTTAATATAACTTCCGACAAGAAACCATAATTTTGTATGATAAATAATATTTTTCAGGCGTCGTATACAAAAAATCTACTAAAGCTGACGTATGCAGGACTTCTGCTCATAGCACTATATAAATCCTAGGTATAAATAATAGGTATCTGCATTTGTTTTCTTGAAATATTTAAATTACAATATTAGGAAGAGAAGGGAGATAAGAATATATATTTATACGTATAAATTTTAATTGTTAGTGATTTTAATACCCACCTACACAATTAAGGAGACAGTATAATTTGAATGTAATAAAATCAAGCAAAATTATTGTCTGTACTGAAGTCTAATACTGTAATTGGGATTTGAAACATAATATCTTTTGGTAATTCGTTGCCTTAATGCTTATTTGTGCAAACGATCAATACTGGTTGTACTTCACACTAGAGGATTTTTTCCTCCATTTTGAAAACAAAACTCTATTTCTAAGATTTATATACATATTTAGATAAAATTCGGTTTTTTTGCTTTATTAAAGTAAAATGTGTATTTAATACAAATGGAATTGACATTTAAAAGTCAACAGTTCTGTACTAAAAACTTTTTCGGTAAAGTTTGGACAAATAAGAACTGAGACGACGATTTTTTGTTATATTATTGGTTTTATATTTATTAGAAACAAACAATAAATACTTGGTATTTATATCTTTAAGTTTATCGCACACATTATTGTTCTTTTAGAAAGGATCTCAAACAATAACAACTTCACTCTACTCGTTCTGACCACTCCTTTATTGCTTCGAGTTAAGCCACTAAGTACCCTTCGGATAAGGAACATTAGAATATTAGTATACGTGACCCAGTAGAAAAGTTCCCACAAAACAACAATACAACACAAAGGGATGCTGTTATTCACACAGTTAAGTTTATTATATTACGCGATTTGATGTTAATACGTGAAACATATCTTGTATAGGATACAGGGTGTTAGATAATGTTCATGAAAAATAAAATCTAGAACACATAACGTCCTAAGATAACACAGATTCACATCGATAATTTTTTTTCGATAAAAACAACATACTAACTACTATTTACTTACTACTATTTACTTATATTGACTTTAATTTTCTCATTTATATAATACAGTGCGATAGATAATATATATGAAAATAAAACTTAAAAACATAGCATCCTAAAATAATAAATACATAAATAAAATCAATACTAGAATGTCTGCTTTCTATTATAAGAGCAGTTTCACTATTGCTATTTCAAATTTTAATTTGATATTTTTGTAACACAAACAATAAGAAAACAGTAGCAGTAAAACAATGCTGTATAATTTGAAGCAAGATGTATGTAGTTCACAGCAAGGTGGAGCATTACAAGTGCGTAACAATATTCACAAAGAGGACAAAAGCCCAAAACAACGGACCTATCGCCACCCTTTTCTCCGTTAATGTCAGTGACCTTTCTTTTTAAATATTCGTTTCGCAATGATGTAGTCCTTACATTCAGTAAATATAAGATTACCGTCATAACTGTCACGTCTTATTTTCAAAAAGAACTCTTTAATAATAAATATTGTAAACTTTTTCAAATAACTACTAATATTTTCGTAGAAGCTACGCTGTTAGTACCTTCAATAACATATACCTAAGTACTGAAATTGTTGCCAAGTTCAGTATAAAAGGCGAAGTTGTTAGCGATAGGGAAGTTAAAATCTGAGCGCATAGCCACTAAATTCCATCTAAGCAATTCCTGAAATCTCTAAAGGAATGAATAATGCTCATGGGTGGTTATGTTTTTTGTTTTGATATCAGACTGTGGAATTTTTAGAAGTCCATATTTTTATTACGCTGATTTTTAAAAGAAGCTAAGCAACTTAAGATAATTAGATAATTGGAGAAAGATGAAATTCCAAAATTTTAAAAACATGAATTCTTTCGATAAATGCTATAAATTTTTATGTGTGTGTACAAAATATCCGGGTTAGCATTACAAAAACTTCTTCACCAAAAATTGAGACCGTACGAATTCCAACGAATTTGATAGCACAATAAATAATTTTATCTTTTTTCATCTTTTATCGAAATGCAAATAAAATGGAGGTCATTTGCTAACATATTTAAGTATAGATACAATTTTCCTACTTAATTAAAAACACTAACAACAATTTCATGCAAAATTCTATGATAGTTTTCTCATTTGTCTTGCAGTCAATCATAAGAATCCAGACAACTTTAGCTTTACTTAACTCGCCATTGAATTCTTTTTACTAAGAGCTTTTTTAAGAACGTAATCGACTTTCTTCAATGCCATGATTACTGACTTCGCAAGTGACAATAAAGCCCATCGTTACCTTTAAAATTTCATCTTTCAGACACACATTCTCTAGCCTCACAAAGAACTAAAATGGATTGTATTAAGTCAGACGCTTCACAATGGCTCTTTTAATCCTATTGTGCGACTATGCAGTTTGAATGAGACGCATTCCCTTAAAGGTCGTTAACTTTGTTTTACTTTTTAACAAATACATCACCGAGATGATAGATATTTGTCAATGTATTTTCGATTGTATTTTTTTAAATTATATTTAGAATAATAATAAATAATTAGTAATTTATTATTTTATCTGTGTTTTAATTATTTTATTTAGGATTTTTCATATATTTGTAGAAGACAATTACTTTTAATAACAATATATATTCAGATAAAAAAGATGTACATATCATGTACCTATTCGTTTTTGTTATAATTTTTTCAGCTTTTTGTCCAAATTATTGAAATTTACAAGTATGTTAATAAAATCTTGGCTCCTAAATATATGTATATTAATATCAAGGTCTTGGCATTATCCATTAAAAGTTGGTAAAAATTATAAATAGAATTCGCCTGAGTTTTAATTGAATAGGTTTATTTCAATCTAATTATTATTCCCAGTTGCTCGCACTAGACGTGGAACGTGATTAATTAGACAAACTAAATTAGGTTATTCAGAGCCTCCGAAGCTCAATTAAAAACTGTGTTAAATATAAGCTTTAGTTTCTGAAATTCGAAACTACAGCACGGATTCCTTGAACCATACATATCCTCTTTTTATATCTTTTGCGAGGTAGTTAGAGAGGACTGTGTCGAGAGCTATTTGTGATACTTATTATAGGTACTTTTTTCGGAGTTTTCGTAGTTTTATTTTGTCGTTTATAATTTTTGTTTTGTTTTTTCTTTATACCTATATATGTCTTATTCAGGCGTAATTCGGACGATAAGTAAAATAAGAAATGTTAAAATAGGAATTAGGAACCCTTATAAGTTTATCATATCCATCTGCAAAAATATTGGGTGTTGCAATTTAAGAGTATTGCTATTATGGAGCTAAAATTTGGTAGGTAGGTACTCATGTAAACAGCTAGACAATGAAGTTTAATTACAAATAAAAAAATAAAAAATAAGGGTAGCACTCCATACCTACTTAATAGTTCTTCCAATATCCTATCAATTATTTATTTTTTTCATTTAATTAATAATTAATTTTGCTTCTGCTAAAGTAATTTTGTTTTTACATAGAAATACTTATAATATAAAATAATTTTACACTACATATATATAAAAATACCTTTAGATTACATTACGTGGATTCCTATCAGGTTTTATAAATACATACATACGTTGATAAAGTTTTCTTGCTACATAGAATTTCCAAAATGCTAGCCAATCAATCAATGTCGTTCAGCATTTGGCGATTTCATTGCTTGTATTCGTATTGTATACCTTTGTTTCAATATTCATTCATCCGTATATACATTTAATGGACCCAGAAATAACTATTTATATTTTATTCCTTTGTTTTATTTATGTTGCTATACATAAAATTGATTTAATGGGTCAAAATAGAACGTAAAAATAAAAATTGAGTTATATATACCTACTATGCACGTGAACATTGACATGGTCCTATATATTTTTTATAAACTAGAAATTACTTGTCCCTAGGTTGATTTCCCATACAAATTTTCATCCCCATTTTCACCCCCATAAGAGATGATTTCCGGAATAAAAAATATCCTATATCCTTCCAAAGATCTCAAACTATCTTCTTACCAAACTTCATTTAAATCGGTCCAGTAGTTTTTGAGTTTATTCGTTACAAACATACAAAAATACAAATCTTTTCTCTTTATAACAGTAGTGTAGACAAGGGTTGTGCCATGCATGTTCCCAAAAATAATGCGAGTATGACTATCGAATATGATTTTTTTTATTACAAACTTTAGCACATAAGACGATATTAGTACTTATAAAACTAGCCTAAAGCATAGAAGGCATGATAAGTGGATGATTATTTCGTTTCCCTTCCAGTTAAAATGACTGAAATAAATAACTATGTATATGATTTACATAAATATTTCCCTAAAAATATTTCAAATAGTGAGGATAATCAACAAAAGATATTCATACAAGGATTTAAAATGTATTGCGGTATGCTAACATCTATCTTCACATCCGCCCACCCATTAAGCTTTACGAAACGACTACAATGCTCAATTATTTTATATAAAGTGCGTGTGATTTTAAACAGTTGCTAATGGCGCCAGTTATTTGATACCAACGATCAAGATAGTATCGAGTTACGTTGACCACCGACAATTCGACAATTTCGAGGGTTGCCCATTCAGATTTTGGATTTTGAATTAAAATTTAGGGTTGATCCCCTTTGTCGTTCTGCTATTGTGACGATTTTTAAAGAAATAAACCCTGGATTACACGGGTTTTGTCACATTTTAAAAATGTGCTCGATTCTTGATTATTCCAATATCACTCATTAACATACAAAATTCGCGTAAGCTTGCCGTTTTAAAATGTCAACGTTTTAATATAAATTTGAGTGCTGCTTAGAGGTGCGTAAATTTATAATTAGTAACATTAAAAGAATTATTAAATTAAAGTTTAGTGCATTTATATGTTGCTCTTATTCTATATCAGGTCTCAATAACTATAATAATTATAACCTTTCTTTTTCTTAAATATATAAAATATTCACATAAAATTAACTCACCTACAGAATGAATCAAAAAAACTGCTAAAATACATGTTTTTCCAAATCAACATTAACCATAGGTACAAAATTTTATTATTCACTTTATTTGGTATATTATTTACTACTAGCGAGTAGCGGCTCATCCTCGCTTCGCTCGGGTTCGCCTTTAGAAAAACATAAACAAATCTATCCTACGGGAACCGTATATTTTTCCGGGATAAAAAGTAGCTTATATGTTATTCCAGACTATAATATATCTCAAATTTCATCTAGATCCGTTTAGCCGTTCTGGCGTGAAAGAGTAACAAACATCCATACTCACAAACTTTCACATTTATAATATTAATACGGATGTACCTAAGCCCTATTAGTTCTCCAAGTAGCTCTTATACTAGTAGATTCATTTTATGGAACCCTAAAGAGTTACACGTGATGTCCACCACATGAACAATATGTTGATTTAAAACGGCATTACATAAATTATCATAATCGAAGCAACAGTGCGTTAAACAGGGATTAGAGTATATATAATATCAATTAAAAAGGGCTCGCGTATTTGAGGTTCATATGCTGTATGAATTAAAACTTAATTTTGACAACAATAAGGTGTATATTGCAGTAATTTCAATTGAAATAAAAATTTACTGCAGTACAAGAGTTTGGTATCATAACGGAAGGGTTAATGACCTATTATAGATCGCGATCAATTTGAATGAAGTAGTGATTTGATTTGAGATTAAATAAATTGTAAGCAATGACGTTAAGATCAGATACGTTGATGAACTTGTTAAGTATTTCTTCATTGCATGATGAAAGGATTGCTGGTATATATGTAAAAAAAAGAAAAAAACCGGGCAATTTGTGTGATTCTGACTCGCAAATAGAGTGTTCCGTAATATAGAGATAAATTATTTTTTATGCGGAACGTATCTTCTCGTTGAAGCTCTATCTCCATTTTTTCTCATTTTTTTCTTTAGGGAACACAATGTTTATGAATTTAAAAGCTATCTATTGAGCTTTAAAGACTTAGCCAGATTTACCCAACATGCTTATTTAGCTCAATTTTTTTCATTCTTTAGCTACGTTAATGGAGTTGCCACTTCAATTTTTTGTTTTATTATTTTATTGTTGAAACATCTAGAAATTGTATGAGTCGCTTATTTCCCAAATATCAGCTATATAACTCAAGTAGCATTTAAGTAAAATGGCTGACAATATGAAATTATAAGGATTCTGTTATTGTCTTTTGACTTTGACGGACCCACAAAAATTGACTAGAACCTAGTAAGATGATAAGAGAATTTTTTATTTATATTTCGCACTTAAGTCAGCATTTGATGTTACTACTGGGATTAAAAAGTAACTATAAGTACAAATCGACTAATAATTTTTTTTTATTTGACGTTTTGGTAAAAAAATAAAAACAGTAGGTATATCGACTACAAAACCATTATAGAAGTAATACAATTCATAATTCCATCTTTAGAAGTTTAATTTTATCTTTAAATGAGAATATACAAAGAAAAATTGTTAAAAAATAAATAAATAAATAGGTAATAAATATGTTGGCACACAGTACCATCTAGTTCCATGGTAAGCTACGAGGCCTGTGTTTTGAATACTAGATAGTTGATACACATATATAATTTTAAATATATACATATCTATCTATCTTCTATCTATCTTCTTCTATATTAAAAATGTTAAGGTCGAATGTCTGTACATAGAAAAAAAATGTTAAAAACCGAGTCAAGGGGATGTAAGAAGAGCATTAGAACAAATCCAGATTTTTTCATTTTTTTTGTTTCTCTGTCTGTTTGTCTGTTTGTACGGGCTAATCTCCGAATCTGCTGGACCGATTTAAATAAAATTTTGTATGGTGATACCTTATATCTAAAGTATCTAAGATGTTGACCGGGGCAACATCTTAGATACTTTTCATCCCGAAAAATAAAGAATTCCCGTGGGATAGTTAAAAAACTATAGTTACTTATATAGCTTAATACACAAAAACTACTGATAGGCTTTTAATGAAACTTTACGATATTATAGTTCATACATCAGAATAATAAACAGGCTACTTTTTATCCCGGAAAAATGTACAGTTCCCGTGGGATAGATTTGTACAATAATAAAACAGTAACTGAATAAAATAATTACGAACAGAACCCGCGTTCACCCACGTTCAGACTATAAAAAAAATTTTTGGTTTTATGTTATAACTAATATATAATTTGATGGTTGTAATATTTTCAAATGTGTGAGTATGATTTTGACTCGCACATCAAGAGTGCGAGTCAAAACCGCTGAATATTGTGTTGTTTTTACTAACATAACATGTATATACTAAACAAAAACTTTTACTCAATAGATACTATGGAAGGTATTATGGAAAACTAATTTAATTTTAGCTATCGTAACTCAAAATATATCCATCCAATATCCAGTATCTTAAAAGATATTTGACGTATATTCTGCAAATTAATTTTCGTTAAAGTATTAAGCAAGCTACCGCTACTTTTCGCACATTTTTTTACTCCATCTTTTCAAAATTAGAAGAAGACAATTGTACAACTCTCATACCTACCAAAAATGTCGCATATATGTTTGTGAATGGCGAAGAGGACAGGCGAACAAGACATCTTATTCCCCAATCGAAGATTGCTTCTTCGCCTGTCTTCTTCGCCAATCTTCGTCACCTGTCTTTTTTATCTTTCTGCATCGCCAAAAAATATTTATGATCAGAATTTCTTGAAACTTGGTATTAATGC
This sequence comes from Argynnis bischoffii washingtonia, assembly GCA_033884665.1. NCBI lineage: Eukaryota > Metazoa > Arthropoda > Insecta > Lepidoptera > Nymphalidae > Argynnis > Argynnis bischoffii. The sequence continues at coordinate 6,307,035 of CM066624.1, read as the reverse complement.
TCTTCAATACAATGAATTAAATACGTGTTTTAGCGTTTTTTAAAATTCATCGCATAAGGAGATATGATAAGGGATGAAAATTTGTATGAAACCTACCTTTTTAAAGTTTTTTTGTTGTAGCTTTAGCGCGAGCGTAGCAGCGGTTTGCTAGTTATAATATATAAACGTCTGGAGTACAAACATTGCCCCCATGCTCAATGAATGCACAATGAATGCCCCCCACGGGACTCGAATCCGTAACCGCTGGCACAGCATGTAAATTACTACAAACTGAGCCAAGCGTGTGATAAAGTGATTTTAGTAGCTTCACCTTTTTTAAAGTCGGTCAAAAGTATACATTAATTCTTAATTCAATAAGATCATTGAATATTATGAACATTAAGATAAGTTTAAAAAACATTAGCTGATTGAATCAATAAAGCGATTGTAATAAACCAATAAAATTGCAATAATAATTAGATGCTTATTACTAACGTTTACTCAATTACTCATCTTAATGCTAAAAACTTAGAACCTAAATTGCTTGCTTATAGTAGTTTTCAAGAATATTATTCTTAATAGTAATCAAATAAGAGTTTATTGTATGAAATACGGGACAACAATATAAAAACTAATTTGAATATAAACGTAAAAAAAATGTTTCTTGTATTTTTATTTATTATATGTTGTTATAGCGGCAATAGAAATATATACTCTGTGAAAATTTCATCTCTCTACCTATTACGGTCCGTGAGATACAGCCTTCTGACTGACGGACGGACAGTGGAGGCTTAGTAATGTGGTTCCGTTGGCACCCTTCGGGTTTGGAACCCTAAAAAGTAGGACTTTCGTTTTATAAATACCTATTTTTGGTTCTACACTTAAATATTTTGATCTATTTACTTAGTCTTTTCTTTTGTTTAATGATTTTTTGTGCTAATCGACTGTTTAATGCTTATATACAAGGTATGCTTGTATGGATATACAGATTAATAAAATTGAATTGTCTGTTTGTAATGTCAAAATAACAGCTTTATACTAAATACATATGGAATTATATACAGTACTTATAAGAAAAACACAATATTTAAATGTTTGTCTCTCTGTCTGTTTGTTCCGGCTAATCTGCGAAACGACTGGACCAATTTTAACGGAGCTTTCACTGTCAGATAGCTGATATTATAAGAAGTAAGGCTACTTTTATTTTAGAAAAAGAATTAGGTTTTCGCTCAAAAAAATTAAAACGTACCTATTGACGCACCCGAGCGAAGCGAGGGTAAGTCGCTAGTTATGTTTATATAAATTAATACAAAAAATACTTAAAAATTTTATAAATTATGTTGTTGGTATATTAGAACACAGACTATTATTTCTGTGTATTGAAATATAAAAAATTGGATATATTTTTCAACTCGCTTTAGCTTCCAATCTATTTGTAGGTATATGTGTACATCCATACGTATTGTAAAGGTAAGTTTTTAAAGCGTAATATATAAATTAATTTTAAAGCTCAATAGTATTTACATATTATATTGCTATTAATTGAAGTAATCGAGCAGTCAGACAGGCATAAACGTTTAATTACCAAGAGAAGAAATGTTTGCTTTGAAATTTCAGTCAGACGTCTGACATAGGGAAGCGGGAAGAGCAAATTGTGTTTACTGTCAAGTGAGGACAAATTAAACGTCTAGGCCTGAGATTTCTTTTTAAATACTATTGCAATATAGCGCTTATTATGTTTGAAATAAGTGCTACTGTAATCCTATTTGGGTTCCATATAAGTCGGCACTTAACGCCCTCTAAAACTCCTATTAAAAAAAGTATGCTATTTTAAAAAAATGCTATTTAAAGCATGCTAAAGGGCTGTTTAAGGCAATATAATATGCTAATTTGAATCAAACATTATTCGCTATATTGCTAGGTCTCTAATACAAAATTTTCAGTAAGAACAAAATAAATCTATATAAATTCATTACATAAATCTACACGTCGCACTACTATTGAGAAATGTTATATGTAGGTATGTGTTTGTTTGTTACTCTTTCAGGTAGAAATAACTATAACCTAGCCCAAAGACTGCTGTTAGTAATGAAATTTGCTAAAAGATGGCACTGCTAGTCTATACTAATATTATAAAGAGATAAAGTTTGTGAGTTTGTGAGGTTGTAGGGGGTAATCTCTGGATCTACTGAACCGATTTGGATGAAATTTAGTAAGAAGATAGTTTGAGATCCTCGGAAGGACATGCGATACTTCTTATTTCGGAAATCATCCCTTAAGGGGGTGAAAATGGAGATGAAAGTTTGTATCGGGAAGCAAGCTAGAGATGAACCCGAGCGAAGCGAGATTGCGTCGTAGTATATAATATTATTATGACAAAAGACATCTAGGGGCGCATCCGAACGAAGCGAGGTTATGTAATTCATTATATTGGTATAGATAAAATATAATAAGACGAACAATTTAACTGTAACATCCCAGGGAACATAAAATTAGATCTTAATTAATTCTTGCCCATACACATTAGGGCAAGGACCGTTAAAAGCATGTAATTTACAGCTCCCAAAAGATCCTTTGTTTCCATAAGGAGAATCTTTGCAACCTTAACAAAAGATTACCAAGATAAAGTACATTACCGTTAATTTTATCTTAAATCCCATCCGATCTTAATAGTCATCCACTTTATCAAAGTTAGTATAATGTGATACAGTGGATCACGACTGACTGATACCGTATTCTACGCCGGAGGTTGTGGATTCGATCCAAATACGGTTCGAATAAACGGTATAATAAATACATGTTCTTTTTAATTTTTAATTATAAGGATATATGGAAACCTAAAAATTTCACTTTGTATCATTAAACATGTTATACCAAGTAAATGGTATGAAGGTATAAAATAGTAATAAATCACTTGACTCAATTTGAGTATAAATGTGCGGGAGAATTTAGCATCACGACCCATCATCGATGATGGAACAAATGGAAAGTCAGGAACAATATTACAACTGAAGATGTGTGACAAATATTGCATATAATGTTATGTGTGCACTTTTTCCCCCTTCGCCAACGACGTCGTTAGCTCACAGCTTGTTCTATTGCAAAATAGCTTTTTATACGAATTCGAATCATTTAAACTTATATACTTACTTCACTGATTTGGTTAGCAGTTACCAGTTATTTATTTTAAACGGTTCTCTTTAAACACATTAATTATATTTAGCATTATTTCTTACAATTTATGAAATAAAAATGACTTATTTCGATGTACTAAGATTATAGTTTGTGGATTCAAATGATATCGCCGCTCAGCTTGTGAGGGACGTTGAAAAAGATTGTCTACCTTTGAATTTTTAATAATAGAGAAAGATTTTATCCTGCATTTTATATGAAACAATAAAATATATTTTTTGTTATTTTAAAGGTAGCCAATAAATGTAGCACGCAATTGATACGCTCAATAAAAACTTCCGATAGTTCTGTTTGAAAGGTATCAGATGTCAAGGGGTCTTCTTATTGCATCTGACAACGTGCCACTTCAAATAGGGATCTATAGTTGTAACGGTTTCGTACCTATTTGGCAATATCCATTTCATTCATTATTTATTGTTATCTTCGATGTTCTACATTTTTGAATACACGTAAATTTTATTAAAGTACGTACTCTTAACAATTAAAGATGACATAAATATCAAACTCAGCTAGCGGCTACGCTCGTATAGTTTATTTATGTTTAATTGCTTGTGTTGTGGGATCCTTCCTTAATAAAATTTAAGTTTGTTGTGTGTGTGTATATATGTATGTATGTTTGTTACATTTACATGCTGAAACGGATGGATTTGAATACAAATTAGGACATAGATAGACTATTATAATAAGCTATAAAATACGAAAAGTATTTTTCAAATTGGACTGGAAGTTAGATCAAAGTTTTAGTTTAAAGCGAACAAACAGCAATCAATTTCTCTCGCTCTCTCAAAAACTTTATAATATTAGTATAAAATATAGATGACCTGTTATAATATGGAGTTCTAAATCAAAGTATAATTAATTAACAAAATTCGGTCATAGTTTAAAAAAATAACCTTTATAATAATATAACATTAGCTTTCGTCTGTGGCTATGCTCAACTTTGAAAATGTCACGACTAAAGTACCTAGTGTATGTCACTCTTTCCGCCAAGCCTGTTAAAATCAATTCAACTATTCCAGAGAAAGGATAAATAGGTATTAGGTACGATTGAATTTTTATAGACAGACCAAAAATTAATTATTTTTGGAATATACATAGATGTAATTATCAAAACTTTAAACCAGTATGGGCTTAAAAGGCCCATATGGTGACCATAAGCGCTATCTAATCATTTAATGGTTGTTCTATCATTTTAAACGTAGCTGCATGTTCATCTATTGTCAATGACTATGATAATGTGAAGCTGAACATATGGTGTCGAGGTGCTATTAGAAGGAAGAGATAAAATTTTTAAATTAAACGGCTTGCATTTTGTTTGCGGAGATTAATATTATATGTAATTTGTATGACAATTTTTTTTTCTTTAATGGCTTGGAGTTGCGTTATAAAATAGTTTTTACCCGACTACGGCGAAGCCCAAAGGAGGGTTATCTTTTCGACTTGTACGTATGTATGTATGTATTATGTATATAATATATATTGTATTCAGCCTTTTTAACGTCCCACTGCTGAGCACGGACCTCCCTTCAATACGAGGGGGATCAGGCCATAGTCCACCACGCTGGCCAAGTGCGGGTTGGCGGACTTCACATGTCTTTCGAAAACTTGCTAGGTTCTCTCAGACATGCAGGTTTCCTCACGATGTTTTCCTTCACCGTAAGGCAAGTGGTAATCATGTTAGAAATGATTCGCACATGAAAATATCAGAGGTGCAAGACCCGGTATTCGAACCCGCTTCACTCGGATACCGAAGCGAGCGAGTTACCATTGGGCTACCACTGCCTAATTACGGCAATATAATATATATCAGACGGCACGTTTGGCTCAGTTTGTAGTGATCCTACTTTCTGCGCCAGTGGCCGCGGGTTCAAGTCCCGCTGTTGTATGATTTGTTGTACAATTGTTGTTTTACAATGTTTGTACTCTAGTCATGAGTGTTTATATTTATAATATGTATGTATTTAAAAGTTATATATGTGTAGTGTATCAACTATCTGGTATCCATAAGACAGGCTTCATAGCTTACCATGGAACTAGATGGTGCTGTGTGTTAATGTCCCAATATATTTATATTTATTTATTTATCTACGGATACGTTTATATACGTTTTTATACGTTTTATACTAATTGCGAGTCTTGCTACGTGTATGTACCTACATGTGTATGTCTCCAACTGCATAATACTATGTTTATTCGTCAACTTGTTCACAAAATTTTTAGTTCACTTTTCACGCAGTCGGTTTTTTTTTATTTATCTAAATATGTTTTTATATTAGACAGCTAGATAATTTAACTTTATTGTACAGTGAATAAAAAAGAAAATATATAATTATATGCAGAAGATATAAAAAACATGTATAGTGCACTTATTAGTTATTACCGTCTACAACCCATCTCTTATAGGCCGCCCTTGGTCGTAAGACGATTTTAAAGTCTGGTTTCAGTTAAGTTATATGTTAAGTTTTAAGTTAAGTTTTATGCGGTTTCCAAATGATGAATAGCCTCTAAATCCGATTTGTTTGCTATCTATATTGTTTATGCATATGATACATATGCCATTTAAACAAAATATCCACAGTTAATTAAGTAATTTACGACATTTTTGTAAAGCTAAGCTAGGTTTCTTGGTTTATAATATACTGAAATATGGTTAAATTAACCTATACTATAATAAGAATCATTTATTTCAGAGAATAATATAATGATATTACTTAACAAGAATAAATATTAAAAATTAAATAATAATATTAAAAAATAGTAAGAACAAAATTTATTTAGACAATATAATTATGAGTTTCTTCAAGTCCCATAAATTAAGGGTCGCGCTTGAAGAGCACGCTTACTTAACAATTCTAACCCTATTTTCTTAAGACAAATGAGGCGGCAACTTTTTCCATTTTAAAACATCCATTATTACGTTATTTTAAAAAAATGCCTTTGCTACTGACCACGGATAAAATAGCATTAGTGTAAAGCAAATTAATATGATACATTTTTGTTTTTCTACAAAATACAATATTTAGACCAACTCTTCATTTATGTATATAAATATCTCGTGTTTGTGGTCGCACTCCTTCGAAACGGCTCGACCGATTTTAATGATTTTTGTATATTTGGGAGGTATGAGGATAGGTCCTAAAGTATTTTTAACCTTCCTACCCCATTTTTTATCGTAATTTTAGTATTTTTGTATGAACAATAATCAGTATTATATACATAGCAACGAACCCGAGCGAAGTCAAGGTGAGTCGCTATATAACATAAAGCTAAAGACTTTTTGTAGATTGAACGCGGTTGTAGCCGCGGGTTCTGCATGTAATATTATATTTTCATACGTATTTATGTTATAAATTTCTCTTAAAGAGTCCACTGCATATAGGTGTGATTTGCTATTTTATGCTAACAGTTTTCCATTGTAAATACTATGGTAGTATGTTTTCTAGAGAATAAAATAAGTGTTATTAAAAATAAACATGGAAAGCGGTGAAAGTAGGTCCTTACAAGTACATATTATCTATGTTAAAATGAAAGTCACCATATTTTAATTTGCTACACTCACATTGGTTCTATGATTATGAAAACAACTAATCATATTTTCCCATGATATATATGTATGTCACGAGGGAAATATCCTTCATGAGTAAAGTTCTTGTTTACTAAGTATATGTATATAGTAATTTTTAGTCTAAGATCATAATTCCACTGTTTTATCGTGGTATTATTGGGGATATCTTCACCAATTTTTTGATGGGTAATCCCAAATAAACAAGAGAAAAAAAGTTAAAAACTAACTAAATATATGAGAATAGAATTACATTAACATTAAATTATTAGAATGTTATTTATTACCTTATCAGCTATACATATAATAAAATTCTAATTGAGCCGAATCTGTAGGTACATTAAATATTTTTTGGAAAATCTTATTGAAATAGACTTTATTATCGATACAGAGGCCGAATCTATGGTTTTCAGAATGTTTGTCTGTCTCTCTATTATCGCATCACGGGAAAACTACCCGATAGATTTTAATTAAATTTGGTATGATGATAGCTCCGATGATAATCCTGGTCAAAATATAGGATATTTTACGTAACTAGGTACGAACCCGAGCGGAGCGAGGGTGAATCGCTATTATATTATAATATTTTGGAACTACTCGTGTCTTTTTAAAGTATAAATAAATATTGGTCAACTAAGAGTCGAATTCGCACACAAAGGGTTTCGCACCATCGTATATGTACTTAACGTTAAAAAAATGTTTCTCGTATTTTTTTTTTTATTATTTGTTGATAAAGCGGCAATAGAAATACAAACTCTGTGAAAATTTTAACTCTCTGCATATTACGGTTCATAAGATACAGCCCTCTGACAGACGAACGGACAGCGGAGGCTTAGTAATAGGGTTCCGTTGGCACCCTTCGGGTACGGAACCCTAAAAATGGTTAATGTGTGTATTGAAAAAAGTGCACCAGTGACATATTTACAAGATTCATGTTCTAGAAAGATTTTCATAATTTTCATACGTGTAGCTACAATATGTGAAAAATTATATAATTAATTATTTGATAATTATTATTATATATAAATTAAAAAACAATTGAATATAAAACTTATTAAAAATTAAATAATCAGTAAATAGTGAATATTTTTTGTTATTTAGAAATTATTGTATACTCGAATAAAGCAATTTTCAAACCAGTCCTCTATTAATATCTCATAGTAAATATTATAAATATGAAATTTAGATGGATGGATGTTTGTCACTCAATCACGCCAGAACGGTTGAACGAATCTGGATGGAATTTGGCACAGATATAGATTATAGTCTGGAATAGTACATAAATGACTTTTTATCCCGTGAAAATGCATGGTTCCCGTGAAAAATCCATACTGACCGTTAAAACGTACCGTTAAGCTGGTATGAGTCGCTTATTTAGAAATAAAAATTCTATGAAGCGTGAATTCTTTGATGAGCCTATATTTAAAAGTATAGAGATTATACATCAAGTTATTTCTAGTACTTGAATAACAGGTCTATAAAAACCAATAAAGCCCATAAAATTTCTGTTTCTTGACATTTGTTAATGTTATTTGACTTTATAACATGATTCAAACTAGTTTAGAACCTTATTATTATGTTGGCAATACTTCCGCTGTAGACATTTTGTTAAAATATTATAGATATTATGTGACTCATGTGGTTTCTACTTTAAATTTTAATACAGATAAAATAATAATTTAATTGCTTGTCAGTACAGACTTTTTTTATTTAAACTAATACAATTTTTTGTCGTAAATTAATTTCTCACCGACGTATTACTTGTTTTAGTTTTTTGTGCCGTGAGCATTATATTCTGCGAACAACTTAGTTAATTTATTTCGATGTTGTATTAATGCTATTATATTACAATCAAACTTACAGTTTAAACGTCTATTTTTTAATAGCGTAGCAACATAATAATCATATAGTGAATTAATCTGTTTGTACATCTATTTATTTTTTATAAAATAAATAAAAGAATATCACTAATAAAGTTTGTGAGCGGCTCAATGGATTTGAGTATTATTCGAACTGAAGATAGTTAATGACCTATATATTCATCTAGGGAAACCCTTTTTAGTATAATTTTTTAAATTTTCGCATTCCAAAATCGTATAATAATGACACTACGGGGCTTATACGCGCGACTTACACAGTCTGCCTTTAACTATGGGCCAAGGCTAGTGCATCCCAGTCGAAACATTGGGAATAAGGTATTTTGCCACTTACGAATATACGCGTTTAAGTCCCGTGTAATTATTATACAACCCTTCTTACGTCCACATGAAATCATGGAGTGTATGTACACCTAAGCAAATCTTGAAGCATATACAGCTGCAGGGTTCGGTGGTTAACTGTAGTCTAGTCAACTAGTGCGGCGATCCCAATAGACTAGGAATGGTCGAAATGATATCCTATATCCGCAATAAAAGAAAAAAAAAGCATATGACCTGGCGTAACACATACCCTTTCTTATTAATGTTGTATTTTTATCAAAGGAAACCGCACTATTAAAATATTATACATAGACCAAAGTATAACACTTAATTTCTACACGAATCTCTTCCACTTAGCCGTCGGTAACCGTTACATCCTGTTAAAATATAATTTAATATTAACTTGTCATGTGCATATATTTATAAAATCACAGCTATAAAACACCTTAATTGGGACTTGCTCTAACACAGTTTCCGCGGGAAGTAATTAGGTACTTGGAAAGAACTGGCGTTAATTAAATAAAATCTAAGGAAAGTATCGAAGCATGGTATGTCACGGGCGGCGGTGCATAACTTGTTACACATAGAGACTTTATGAATGTATTCAAATCGTTTGCAATATATAATTTTAAAACCTTATGTAACAACAAATCAACCATTTTCAAGTGGGTTTTTATAGAAATTGTACATAGCATACGCATAGCTTTTAAGCCATCTGTCATTTAATCAAAGCAATTATTCTTTCTTTATAACAAAAGTACCTGGGCGACCGAGCTTCGCTTGGAGTTCTTTTTTTGTTATATCGTATTTTTTAGATAAAAAAAAAAAAACAAAAAACTTGAATAAATACAAAAAAACAAAATTAAAAACTTCGTATTCCAACCGGGACTCGATCCCAGGCATATGTGATACTTATATCCGAGTATAAGAAATTATCGACCATATTCTGCGTAGAGTAATGCAAAAGAAAACCACATGAAAACTCGAAAACACGCGCTTTCCCAGACATGAGACTAATCTAGATCAATTTTTCGTCCCCGAAAGCCCCCCTATATTTAATTTCTGCGGAATCGTTAGAGCCGTTTCCGAGATCGCTAGTATAAATAAATAAAGATATGAAGATATAAATATACAAGAATTGCTTGTTTAAATATATAAGATAACTTTTAGGTATTTTTTTAAATTTAAAAGCATATCCTTTAAATATTTTTTATCCTAAATATTCTTTTGCGAAACATACGATTTGAATATTTTTAAAGCATTTCTACATTTCATATTTACAGTAATTATTATTTTTACCTTGCGTGAATATGTACTTTACGTTATCAGATTTTTTATTTATTTCATTTTAATGAATTATCTTGAAATAAAATATAATCTTACAATGAGATACATATTACTACTTTATTTCACGAATAAGGTCACATTTGTAGGGCAGATGGAGATTGAAACATCTATTATGCAGCTTGGAGCTCACATCTAGCCACGTTGAATCGCGGAGCTGAGTAAATAAATATAGATTAAGTACATACGTGGTTCTTAAATATTTATAATGATGTGTCAAGAAATTTTATTCACAGATGCACATATCCTATGACTTGTTTGCTCGCGTGGTTCACATAACGAATACGGAAATAATTTTGTATAAAAAATGTGCTGATAATTATAAGTGTTCATGTTATCCTTAGTAAACTATATTTATCTACACATACATAACGCTAAAGATTTATGTTTGTTTAACGCGCTCATCCTGGAGATAGAGAGTCTGTTTTGAAATTTTCTTTTCCATTTTATAACTTAATTACTAAGGTAGATTATAACATCAGGCTCATTCAACTTGCTCGTGGTGTAGTGTCTAGTATGTACGGCTGCCAACCCGGAGGTCCTGGGTTTGAATGCCGCGTCGAATTTTCGGTCCATTCGATTATGAGAGTAATAGGAATATAGAGTGCACTTGTGTTTGCGCGCATGGCTTACTCTCAGTGAGATTGGACGCGACGGCCAAATTTGGTCAGGAGGACACTATTATAAGCTCAGGCGTACAACATAACATCACAGTAGCGCATTATACATAAAAGCTACGCGAGCGGAGCCGCAGATAAAAGCTAAAGTGTGTTTGTACGTTTATCCTTATTCTACTGGCAACGATTATTATATATTCTTTAGGTTAGAGACAGTTTATGAACTAACAGTAAATTTTTATCTATCTAATATTAAAAATATATTGAGATATACATATAATCTCAGGTCTATTAATAATAAATAACAATTATGCATGCAAAAATATTTTATTTCTCAAATAATATTGTTGATGATTGATGTCTGTAACTTACTCAAAATGAGATCACAATTTTTTTTACCAAAATATTCAAATATAATGTTAGTCATACTATATGTATGTACGTATATGAAGAATATAATAAAAAAGTTATTGTATTTATCATTGACATTCTTAGTTTCAATTTTAAATCGCAACTCAGGCCCGTGCTACGGTAAAGGTGCGTGGATTTCAAAATTAAAAAATCAATTCTTTGTTATGAATCATTACAATAGATCAAAATTTCATATTCAAGTATCTTGCATTCGAAAAACACGCGTAGTTTGAAATTAATTAGTTCCATCAATCATATATGAATGGTGACAGTCTGCATCGGCCCACTGGTTTTAAAAAGGCTAACCGTGCACTCAAATAATTTTGTAACTTGATTCGGAATCACATTGTGCATCCAACCCCTCTATTATGAAGGAGTTGATAAAAAGAGAAGTTATGCTCACGCCCGGACGCGTTAGCTTGGGCGGAGACGCGTGGCGACAATATTTTGAATTTTGATAACGGTCGTTCATTTTTGGGCGTAATTTTCAAATCGTTTAAAAAATAGAATAGAATTTTTTATGAAATTAAATAATAATAAATTATTGTATATTTTTTGTTAATACATACATATAAAAAGTTTTACATTATAGGTAATAAAATAAGTAGAGTATTAGTAGTAGCAGCTTGTCAAAAAGAGAGTTTACAGCTTATCTTTTTAAAATATATTACAAAAAAATAATATTTATACATCAAAATATAATTCCATTAGGTTAGTCATGAAATATCCAATTTCCGTTAACATTTTGTTGAGTAATACAATATGAAAAGAAAATAACATTTTTTATAATAAATACTATTATTTTATACAGCATCCATTTGTTTATCAGCACTACAATAAAATCAAACGTGACAACCGTCATTCGGAGCTTTTTGTGACTTTTTCTATTAAAAAGCACGTGTTTCCTCATACATCATATTAGCATACGTAGGGGTGATAGTTGGAATAGCTGTCAAAGCTATTCATCATAATTCAGGGTAAAACTGACCTTTGGATCTTTTGGAACTGTTTTGACGGTTGATGGTCCGTAGTTGGTATGGGGTATATTTTTGTTTTTTTTTTTTTAAATTTTCACCTCTTTATTTCAACTTTTATTCAATATAAAATAAAATGTGTACATTTATTAATATTTTATTCAAACGTTTTTACTTAACAAATTATTTATAACTAGCGACTCACCCTCGCTTCGCTCGGGTTCGTCCCTCGGTACGTTTTTATTTTTTTAAGCGGAAAACTAATTCTTTTTCTAAAATTAAAGTAGCTTAAGTTACTCCTTATAACATCAGCTATCTGCCAGTGAAAGTCCCGTGAAAATCCGTTTATAAAAACGTCCTTATAAAATGGCTTCTAGATAATTTAAGCTGAAGTCTTTCATTTTTCACGTTACCGGCAAACTATATAATATATTGCAATAAAGTGATTAATAAATGCAAGGAAATAAAAACAATAATCATAAAGATTGTCTAATTTTTGTTTATATTTTTAAACATTTATTTATCACTTATAGTATGTTATAAACTGAATAATACTTGATTTTATATACACAAATATGGGCATTCATATTTATTATTGTAAAAACGTATAGAAATTCATTTGGCATAACAATGCGCCGGCGCCTCTTTTGTACGAAATCTGATTTGCATTATGACGTTTGCTGTCAATTCCACGAATTAAAAATATTCACTTAGGTTTGACGAAACAAACGAATTAATTTTTCATTAATTTTATAAAAATCTATACAAACAAATAAAATTGAAGGGTCTATTTGTAAAAATTACAGCTTTTTACTTAATCATGCATTTAAATGAAATTATATCCTACACTTATTAGAAAAACTCTATTTTAAAAAAAATGTCTGTCTATCTGTTTGTTTCGGTTAATCTACGAAACGGTTGGACTGATTTTGACGGAACTTTCACTGCGAGATAGCGAATGTTATAAGGAATAAATTAGGCTACTTTTATTAAAAAAAAAGAATTAGGGTCCCATTCAAAACAATTAAAACCTACCTAGGGAGTAGGGACGCACCCGAACGAAGCGAGGATCGCTATTATGGTATAAACTACAAACTACACAGTATGTATAGCTACTATTAATTTGCTACGTTTTATTACTACGCTTTATTATATAGTAGTCGGCTTTCAATACGGATAGTCACAACGCCGATCTATTAACATGATCGAATTTTGATCAAGTAGATACCTACTGTAAAAGAATTATCACAATAATTGTTTTCAAAACGAATAAGAGCTAAACATCTAATACTCATTTTATATCGATTTAAATTTTAAAATTAGACATATATATGACGAAAAAATATGTTGTTACTTGTGACGAATGAATAATTTTGTTAAAAAGTATGTAGAAAAGGCAAAACTTTGAATACAATTTGTATAATAAATCTATTGTCGAAACAGCAAGTGTTCAATTCTGTAAAGCATTTCAATTAAATATTTCAAGTGCAAAATGAACTGTTCACGAACAATTGTTTTGGTGGTGAGAAAAAACTACCCTAAATTATTGATATTGTTTAACTTTTTCATTCCAATTGCAGTATTATAATGTTGACTTTAACAAGGCAACACTAATTATATTATGTTAGTAGAAGTTGTGCCCTCGTCGCGTCGTCGCGTCGACATAAGTTCTCATTGATCTAGTCCTAATGGTTCTGGGTTTGAATACTACTAATATTCATTGAGATTTCCTGTAAAATATTTTTGACGGCAGTGTCAAAGTGAAGATATTTTTAAACACAAAAGTTTTTTTTAGTTAGATATACATTTTAATTATGTAAAAAGATAAATGTATACTAAAAATTATTATACAAGGCATGCCCACTTGGGTAATAAATATTTTTTTAGTTGTGTTTGTAATAAATAGAATTTTAGGTCAGGAAATATTATAGTGCACAAGTATGTGCAAACACAAGTGCACTCTCTATTCCTATCGCTCGTCGCGACAAGAATCCAGTGAAAGATCAGGCGTAAGATCAAAGACGTTACGTGCTACTTGAGGCACAGGTGTAAAACACCACCAAGTTAGCAATTCCGGGCTATTACTAAAAGTTTTCTAACAGAAGATTTAATAACTAAACTTGGCCTGACCTCGGACTAGAACCCAGAATCTCTGGGTAGATGTAGATGCTAGCCAACAGGTTATCTATCCGAGCAGTTAAATACAAAACTTATTACATAATAAAAATGAATTATATTTATAAAATAAACCATTCTGTATATGTCGTTGTAATCTTTACACAGAAGAACTTAAACTTCTGTCTTAAAACTTAAAATACGATGTATTGTGCTTTATATTCTTGAAAAAGTTGATAAAAACAAAATATTTAGCAGTGCACTATAACTTGAGGTCTATATTTTACCCATAAAAACAACGTATTAAAATTAGAGTTCAAAAAGGAATCCTTGTGATATACCTAAGCCTTTCATCAATCACTCAATGTAATTACATGTTGAAAACATACTTGTATACCTAGAACCTCTATAAGCGTTTTTATTTAGTTTTTTTCATTTCTATAATAATTAGCCAATAATGTAACTAAGTATAGTATTATTATTTCTGATCGATAGTAAAGAAAACAATACTGGTCCAAAAGGTGACTTAATTTTTTGATTTAGTTTTAATTTTTCGTGTTTAATATATATTTTATTTTCAATTCTTTTGTTTAAAATTACCAGAACTTGCATGTTTAAAATTGCCAAATTTACCAAAAAAAAAAAAAGGCAAAGAGCTACGAAATGTTAAAATCACAAGAAGAACAATATCCATGATAATTAAAATATTTATTATTTAAACTCATGCTGTAAATATGTTGTAATGTAAATAAATAAAAAATACCACCGGTTATTACGCAATGAGCCTACCAACTTTAACCAAAATCAACATTTTAAGTACACTATAAATAGCAATACTATCATTGTAATTTTTTGAACTAAACAAACATGCGGTTAAATTGTAACAGGATTCAACAAACAGAAAGACAAAGACTGTAACAATCTATTTTATTTGCACCCGCAGTTAGTTGAAAGGGGCGTACGGTTTCGCTACAAAAAACTATTTGCAATTTTTTCGCTAACACCAATATTATATTCGGCCGAACTTTTCATTGTTAAATATTGAACCGGTTGTGTTAGTTTATGAAATATGAACTTTATAACTAGAGGCTATTAATTTTTAAAACTATAACAAACTGTTGTTTATTTTAAAGTTGTTGTACAATTGTATGATGCATCTGAATATTGACAGCGATAGTAGTTTCTAAAATGAAGAATGAATATGAAAATATTTCTTTTGTCCGCCATTTATTGTCTCGGTTTAGTTAAAAGAAACGTATGTATGTATTCAGCCCTTTTTAACGTCCCACTGCTGGGCACGGGCCTCCCTTCAGTACGATGGGGATCAGGCCATAGTCCACCACGCTGGCCAAGTGCGGTTTGGCGGACTTCACATGTCTTTCGAAAACTTGCTAGGTTCTCTCAGACATGCAGGTTTCCTCACGATGTTTTTCTTTGCCGTAAGGCAAGTGGTAATCAAGTTAGATATGATTCGCACATGAAAATATCAGAGGTGCAAGACCCGGGATTTGAACCCGCTTCACTCGGTTTCTCAAGCGAGCGCGTTACCACTGGGCTACCACTGCCCATAATATAACAACAAAGAAAAGTAAACACCTACATCTACAATTTAATTTAGATAATTTATAAACACAACTAAAAATATTTATTACCCAAATAGACATGCCTTGTACAACATTTTTAGCGTACATTTGTATTTTTGCAAAATATGTATATTTAACAATAAATAAACTTTCATTTCATTTTTTTGTAAATAAAAAAAACTTTTAGCTCACTGCATAAGGCTTATACAATATTGAAGAACTATACAGTACCTAAAGTTATATTTTGTAACTCTTTTTTTCTGATTATGTAACAAAAAAAAGTTAATTTGAAAATTTTATTCACTGTTTGCCTTTTGGAATTTGTTTTGGTTACTTGTTATTTGAATATATTGTTAGATTGTTTGCGCTACTTGTTTAGTCGGGGAACGAATGAATAAATATAAGCAATCAGAATAAATTGCTATTGTTGGTCGGTAGGCGCTAAAGGTAGATATTTTAAATGAAACAAATGCTTCATTCGTACTGTTTTGTGAATGTTCATGTTTATTTAAATATATGTATGTATATCATTACGTTGGACTGCCTCGGTGGTTTAGTGGCTATAATGTAGAATGTAGAATGTATAATTCCGTAGGTCCTGGGTTCGAGTCCCGGGCCGAGTTTAATTACTGAGTTTTTCTGATGAGATATGCCCGGAGTTAGGAAGTTGGCGGTGTTGCACTCTCGTGCCTCCGAGAGTACGTAAAGATGTCGGTCCTATGCTTTATCTCTCACCGGTCGTGACGAAGTATCATCTCATCAGACTTTGGGAGAAAAAGAAAAAGACTATGAAATTTTGTCTGCGCGTACACTTGTGCACTATAATATTTCCTGCGCATCTGCCTAGTCTCAGTGAGATTTACCGCCGTGGCCGAAATCGGCCAGGAGGACATTATTATTATGTATCTATATCATACTAAAACCACATATATGCCTTTTTCTAAAGCAATCAGTTTTAAAATAACTTATCTTAATTGCAAAGTGTTAAGAACTGACAACAAATAAGAGCTTTTAAAGCGTTAATCCCTAAACAAAAAATAAATGGCCCGTTAAAATTGTACGTTATCATAAATAAAGTGGTGCTACAATTTAACAAAGACCCTTTGGAACGACAATAAAAAGTGACACTTTAAATCAACTCTTAACGCCTCGTTTGAAACTCAATAAATTTTGCTCCAATAAGTCGTTTTTGATAAAAACTTTTTAGAAATTATTATTAAACAATATTTACTATGTCGTCTTAATCGTACTAATAAATATTTTTGGGTAAAACTTTAAACTGTAAGGTTTAGCGGTAATTGTACATAAAAAATCATATTTTATTAAAAAATGAGAGCAATATAGTAAGTACAGGTATACCTAATAAGTAAAAAAAATATTGTTTTATCTTAATCTATCATACATAAACTTATTGATAAACTTAATATATGAAAAGAGTAATATAAATGTCCTTTACACCGTCGGTCTTTTCATACATTACTTTATTTATGTCTTTTGTCTCGGTTTCTAGTATCGTAGATGTTAGCTTATTAATTTACTTAATAAAAATGGTAGAATCTAACAAAATATTAAAAACGTGTAAACGTTAAATGCGAGTTCAAACAAATAATATCTCTGGCTTTATAATATTATTATATTATAGTTTAAGTTACTTCTACTAAAGCCATGTATATTTATAATATTATTAGTAAACCATTAAAGCTTTAAAATTTTATCTCTTAATTTATTTTCGCAAAAAAAGCTCTTTAATTAAAACTTTATCCTCGTCCAAAATTGTAATAATAATTTCTTACATTGTTATGAACTTCCTAAATTTAATTGTCACAGTCAATGACGTCCCTATTATTTTTATAGCAGCAAAAAGTTGATTTGTAGCGTCACACCACTTGAACATTGACAATTGCTCGTGTCCGGCACGCGTCTTATTAAATTGTGGCGGCTTTTGGTTCCCTTCTGGGTAAATTTACTTTTATTAAATACACTTATTACTTATAACCTATTTTATATTCCTGTATAATATATTATTATTATTATATTATATGATTTCTATTCTTACCATTTGATTTATTATTTTCAAATTATTAAAAGTAAAATATATATGACGTAGAGTGTCTTAAATATTGACATTTGCAAAGAGCCAAATTATAACTCTGTATTGAGTGAATTTATTAAAAAATAGAAATAATTTCTTATAAGTATATTTAAAGACTAAATTCGAAAGGGTTATAATGAAAATAGAGAGATTTAAAGTTTTTCATTCAGAGGTTGGTATAATGTTCAGTCTATATACCTTATACGCTTGGACTTACATTAGAACCTCTTCATGTGTTAGAAAAATTAAAAGCCTATGTAACACATCCATGTACAAACTAAAAAAAAAAAAAACACGTCTTTCTATATTACTCGAACAATAATTTTCGCTTTACAATTTTACTAAGAATGACAAGTCATATGAGGATATTATTATCTTATGTCGTCTTTAAACAAAGGTTACCTAACAACAAAGCTATATAATTTTACGCCTGTTATGTATACTATACCTATATATTAATGCCATATAGTATTATGTCATCTGTGCAATAAATGAAGTTAAGTAAACAAGTTTTTGCGTTTACTCAGCGAAGGGTTCGAGCCGGAAAGGAGTTGGAATGCCACGCGTCTCACATTGAAGATATTATTTAATCGAGTGAATTGATCTTTTCAAGAAGGATATAATGCCCTATTTGTCATTATGAAAAGGAAACGGGTGTACGCGGAGGTCTAAAGAAATCCGGTTAAAAACTAATATTTCTGGTTTAAAAATCTAGTTACGCTTGAATCTATGAACTTTATTTCTTTTTAAATGTCCTTTAAATAAAACATGTTAGGAATAAACCTGATTACAAAACGACTTATTTTTGTTGTAAATGTTGGATTTTGTTCTATATTTTGTACATAATTATTTGAAACGTTTTAGTGCCATCTAGTGAGCAATTATTGTAACGTTATTGATAGTTTCATAGCATGCTTATGTAGTTTTTGACGTGTTTCATAGATGGCGTAGTAAAATAAGTATTTTTGACCGACTTGAAAAGGAGGTAGTCAATATGAATGCGGTGTTATTAATGTGGATATACATAGGTTAGGTTTCGCGATATTATTGCTAATTGTGAATGGATTTTCTATTACCAGGTAGGTTACCTAAGTGTATGAGACCACCTATAACCTGGTTTTTTTTTTTATTGAAGTGAAAATTTCTATAGGCAGGTTTGAATGGGGAGTAAATTCATGTAAGTCATCATCGACATGGTCACGTGACGTGTTAACGCTAACATTCGAGAGTGCCGATAGATGTCAAAACCAGATAAATGTTAACAGTTTTAGTTTACAAATTTTAATTTAAGACCAAACAATTAATTTGAATATCCAAAAATAACAACTGTTTATTTATAGTTTTAAGTTTTCACTTCTGTCGGCAGTCCTTATGACTGTTTTTTTTAACAATTACCATTTCATATAGGTGGTACCATATAATAACTACGTTTCAAAAAAATCTATTTGGCGGTGTGGAATAGTTACTTTTAAAGATGTTTTTAGTAACGGTTTATCAAAATAAAAAATGATATATCAATGATATCAATTAAAACGTGTGGTTAAGAATAAGATTTATATGATTGCACTTAGAATTAATTTACATTTTCTATTTACAGATCAAATTTTCTATTTTAAATTTATATTGTTATATAACATATATCTACTGTGATAAAAATATTAGCAAAGTAGAAGTTTTTTTTTAAAGAACTAAAATAAGTTAGAAGTTAGGATTGAGCAAAACTATTTAATTATTAACGTTGGAGTCTAACGAATAGAGTTACGTACAAATTTGATTTACAAGAAACTATTTTACTAAAGAAACTAATTCGGAGAAAGTTTTTTAACACAATTTGTTATGTTAACAGTATTTTTCTATATAATACAGTAAAAAAAGTATGTAATTTCATAAAATTTACTTTAAGTATTTTTTTTTAATTTCCTGGCACAACTGTAAAGACAGTTGTCTTTCAAAGTATTTTTAAAATATAATGATGATGTAGGTACATGTTATGTTTGAATGTCATTTCAATTTAGTGACGCTTAATAGTAATAATATAATAAATTAATTATGATTTTTAATTACTTATCAATGAATATTTTTGCTATATCTGTATGCTGAATAGCCGCTGTGGCGCTGACGTGGTACACTACAACGGAACTAGCGGGTTTAATAGTTAGACCCCTTAGTTCCTTTCTTTCTTTCAGTTTCGCTTCACTATAAAAAAATAATTAAACATCCGTAATAGTCTTTTTTTGCCAGGTCGAAAGAAGCCTATGCTCTTCCCACTATTCTATAGTTAAAAAGTTCCAATACAATCGATTTTATCATTAATCTAATTACAAACATATAAAACATGTAGATAAAATTTTGTTTATTGGTTCTTTTAAACAAGCTTTAGTCTGGTTTTCTCGATTAGTTATTTTGAAATAACAGATAAAGATTTCCAATTTCATTTATAAATATAAAATAAATTGCTCATACTGTCTGGCTAAGACACATAGCGGGATTCCTAACCGCAATCCACGAAACGCCTCCGGCTGTTAAATTAGCCACTACGTACATTTTCGCCGAACATTGTGCAAGCAATAGTAGGTTTTTAAATAACATTTTTCATTACATTCATAAGCTGAGCGCAACATTTGATATTATTACAAAATAATGTATTACGAATAAATTGTAAAAGTTATGTTTATTCATAAAAATATCCTGTGCTTGTATTTCCTGATTTATTTACTTGTTTAGATTCAAGTAGATAGTAACGCAGACAAATCAGGGACCTCGTTAAACTGGTTGGTTGTACCAGACTTTCTTGTAAACGATATTTTCCTCCAACTAAAGATAAAGTGTTTCTTGCTTTGACAGGTTATACCTTTGTCAAAGGTAACAAAAGGGAATTATTGGTGTCGACAAGCCAGTACTGCGTGATACGTACCTATAGGTAGATAGTAATGGATGATACGTAGACTGATTGATTGAGACCTCAATATTATATCTTCTTTAGTTATATTTAGTTATATTATCTATCTTTTTTAATTATATTTAGACAGCCATATAACAATCAATAAGTACAAATCAGGTATCCAATATTCTTGCTTAAACAATATAATATAGATATTTGATCTTGTATAAAGCGTAGGAGGTTTCATCCAATATATTTTATTATATTGAATCACATAATATAAGAAAGTAGAAGAAAGAAGAGAATTAAAAATATAAAGATAAATAATCACGAATGATAATAAAAATGATTTAAACATTTGTAATCGACACTAATATTATAAAGAGAAAAGATTTTTGTATATTTGTAACGAATAAACTCAAAAACTAACGGACCGAATTAGATGAAATTTTGTAAGAAATTAGTTTGAGACCCTGGGAATGACATAGGATATTTTTTATTCCGGAAATCATCCCTTAAAGTGAAAATAGGGATGAAAGCTTGTATGGGGAATCAACCTAGGGTCGAACCCGAGCGAAGTGAGAATGAGTCGCTAGTATAAAAATAATTTTACAATTATATTGCTAAATTGCTTTTTTTTTATGTACGATTATATCTAACAGATTCAACAAATGAAAATCTCAGAGTCCCTCTGAGATTGTTATGTGCGAATTATTTCCAACATAAATACTATTTGCCATAGGGTGAAAGAAAACATCGTGAGCAAACCTGTATGTCTGAGAGAACCTAACGAGTTTTCGAAAGACGAGTACAGTCTACAAATCTGCATGTCGTCAGCTTAGGGGACTATGGACCAACACTAGGACATTAAAAAGCTAAATATTATTTATAATTTATCAGACTACAATTAAAAATGCTACATTTTATATGAATCTATGCATGAGTATGTTTTGCTGAAACGGATGGGATTTGGATGGAATTCAATACACTTATATGGTGTAGAGCTCAGTAAAGCGCTGAATGCACTGCGTAAAGTGAGTGTAAATGGCTGGTTATTATTATAAACTTTTTTGAAAATTTAAATGATTTGCATGTTAGCACATAATAAATCATAGAACTGGTTTAAAGTTAAGATACGCTGGGTTAACTCTCACTGTATAACATTAGCTAAGTAGCAATTAATCTATTCCGCTAAAGTTAAAACTAAGATAAATTTATTTCAATTTTCTTTATCTGTTTTAATTTTTTTATACTTTGAAGAATACAATTACTATTTAATTGTATATAATTAGAAAATAATTAGTAAAAATTGGACCAATAATATCGTTACGTAGAACTTAGAAGGTACCATTATTTTTAGTTTATTATAGGTACCTGTACTTTTTGCCCGACTTTAAAAAAAGATGACATACTCAATTAAATTGTACATTATTTTTGTGCTCATACAAATTACAAGAAAAACTTCCTTCGAGTGAGATAATTTGGTTAAAATTGATTATGAATTCGATATTAGTATCTTTTCCGTTAATAAATTATAATAATTATTGCTGTATTTAAAGAGGTTTACATAAGTACATATCCTATATTAGCTGAATGCTAAATCAATCAATTAGCAATCGTATTAAACTAGGTACTTTAAAAAATGCGAAAGTTTCTATATGTATGTTAATTACTCCTTCACGCTGAAACGGTAGTACGGATTTGTGTGAAGTTTTATTTACAGATTAGACTATGGCTTTGATAAGACGTAAGCTACATTTTGGCACCTAGGAAAGCACTTATACCTAACTGAATGAGGTAGACATATGATATTGTGAATCTATACTAATATTATAAAGAGGAAAGATTTTTTTGTTCGTTTGTACCGAATAAGCTCCAAACTACCGGACCGATTTGGATGGGTAAGTTTTTATCCCGGAAATCATCCCTTAAGGGGGTGAAAATGGATGAAAGTTTGTGTGGGAAATCAACTTGGGGACAAACACGAAGGAAGCGAGGGTAAATCGCTAGTCTATACTAATATTATAAAGCTGAAGAGTTTGTTTGTTTGTTCGTTTGATTGAACGCGCTAATTTCAGGAACTACTGGTTGGAATTGAAAAAATATTTTTGTATTGGATAGTCCATTTGTCCAAATGTACGGTTCCCGTGGGATAGATTTGTTTTTGTCTAGGGGCGAACCCGAAGCGAAGCGAGGGTTGGTCGCTAGTATAATATATAAATAGAAAGTATATTGAGCTGCATTAAACTTTATGCCCAAAAGTCGTCTACGATTTTGTGGGATATCTCTCAAGATCGTCACATAACCTTAATCCCTTGAGGAAATTATGATAATAGCACCTGCTAAAATTGTAGATACTAAAGTTATTTTTTTCTACGCACTTTATTTCACGGTCCGTTTGGCGTAAACGAAGCGAGTATACACCGTTGGGTAACAGTCCACACTGTAGTGCACCAATTTGCAGTTGATATATAAATATGAATATATATGTATGACGACACGTTTGGCTCAGTTTTTAGTGACCCTACTTGTTGTGTCAGCGGTCGCGGGTTCAAGTCCTGCTGGGGGAATTCATTTGTGTGATGAGCACGAATATTTGTACTCTAGTCATGGGTGTTTATATTTATAATATGTATGTATTTAAAGTTATATATGTGTAGTGTATCAATTATCTGGTATCCATAACACAAGCCTCGTAGTTTACCATGGAACTAGATGGTGCTGTATGTTAATGTCCCAACATATTTATTTATTTATATGTATGTATTGAAAAGAAAGTTTCATTCTTACTTCTAAACTTCCTTAGGTATTTTGCAGAATCGTAGATCTTTACATTATAGCTCTTCTCCGAGCTTCGCTTATGTTAAGACATACATACCTATTGGAAAGTAATTTTATCGTTCCTATCGTCTTAATTCATACTTATCTTCGATCACGTTCGAACACTACTGAATTAAAAGAGAACCCAAATGTTAATTAGGGTGCTTATTAGGCGAGGACGTTTTTTTACATTGTTACTATACAAATATACGATAAAATTTATATGAAAACTTACGACGGTCGGGAAATAATATTAAGTTCACCGTCATGAATCTAAAATCTAAATAAACACTTAGATTATTGCAAACACTTAATACAATATAACATGACGCTTGAAAACTATATTAAGAATTTGAAGTTTCAAAATCAACAATGCAATATTAAAATATATATAGATTCGTGGAAATGATTTTATTCGTGAATAAGCAGGTCAGAAAATCCGCATTTACTATGTACATATAGTATATATATATATATATATATATATATATATATATATATATATATATATATATATATATATATATATATATATATATATATATATATATACCTACTCATACTAAATACCTATAACAGATAGCAGGATTTTAAATAACAAAATCTTGCGCAATCTCAGTGTATCACTTATGTGTTGGTTACTTCTTCATATTTTAACATCTCAACAGATTTGAGTAGAAGCTCAACATAAGCTATTTTAAACGATGCGAGTGGACCTGCGGGCAACAACTAGTAGCAATATAAAAGTGTTTTAGTTTTTTTATATGACAATACTCTCCATCTCAATGAATAAATTTAATAATAAGTATTACGAACCTTGCAGTTACTTAGATATACTCGTAGGTTTAATTCTACTGTATTATTATTGCAAGAAGTTTCTCAAATAACTTAGTGGAGCTCATATTTTTATTATTTTAATGAAATTATTAAGTAATAATCATATTCTTATACAATTATTCAAATTTTGAAACATATTCGAGAACAAAATATTTCATATTCACTGCACTAAACCCAAAAACGACGTTATTTATCAGACTCTTTCCTAAAAATAGTATAATTTCTCGTATGTAACTCACTAACATAGAGCCATCTATGAATTGGACCAGTAATAATTTTCTATAGATTTGGTGGTGTGCCAGCTTGCTCGTAAAGCAGTTGATCTTGAATTTGTCCTAAGGCGACGTCGGGACGGCTCCCGCGCGATTTCATTAACTTTTTACGAGCCAAAACATTTTTATCCATGTTTGCGACTGAAAAAATCGACCTGTTTTGATCTCAGTAGGGTTTTACGAGTCTATATATTAAGAATAATGGCGCTTGACTAAAGTAAGTCTTACATTTCCTGTAGGCTGTATTATTGAATATATATAACATAATCTTATGTATTTTTATAATATATACAATATAGATACGTCTATTTTTTTTTTAAAAAAAACGACATTTTTAATCCTTACTTATGAAGATACTGTGTTCGTTGTAAGTAGAAATAAAATTAAATCTCAATGTCTTATCTGAGATCACGTTCACTTTGTGGAACTTAAGCTTGTTTATTTTCATTTTTTGGTTCACAATTTAAAAAAAATCACTTTTCGCTATCGCTATTTACGCAATTTTTATCTAAAAGACACTTATTTTTTCCAAATACCTTAATCTTCTGGGGACCTTTTTTTATAAAAATAATAAGAAAAGCACATTTTACAAGTTTAAGAGTGTCAGTAATATGATAATATCTGATTTTATCATTTATGAATCAATACCTAAATCGGACCACCGAAGTATCTAACTACGGCTCCAATATTTCGTCCAAGATTTATAGGCATGGCAATGACCACAGCAGTACAAGGGACTGTTTTTTATGGAGTAAAACCATAAAAATATTTTGAAATAAATTGATATTGTTATTATTTTTGAAGAGCTCTATAATATATTTGTTAAAAATCACATTGTCAAACAAATAGTGACATGCTAATTTGAAGCGTAAATACGTTATAATAGGTTATTAGGCGTAGCTGTCACACATTTCTTTAACCGACAACTTTGTAATATTCTATCTAAACACATAAAATTGCTCACAAACGAGTAAATTGCTTGTATAAAAATAATTTGCGAGTGGCGCCAGTGGGTCGGTCATCCATGATCAATACTTAATGTATTAAAAGTAAGTGAGCCGAATCAAGATTTACTCATGTAATTAATGGTTTCTTTTATTTGTTTTATAATTAGGTATCTCCTGAGTAGTTTTTCAAGGCTAAAAAAGCTGTAATACCCTTAATGGCTCGCACAAGATTACCCCCTATTGGATTAACGTGAAACATAAACGTAATAATAGGAACAAATCAAGGCCTCTAGCGGGATTCGAACCCACGAGTTCAACCGTGGGCAGGAGTGATACATATCATCACCATAGATTATAACATATATTTACTTCACAATCACTATTTTGGACGATTAAATTAAGTGCGTAAATGTAATTTTGAGATGAAATCTATTACATTTTCATTTATAATTAAGAAAAAAATTACTTACTACTTTAGATTGTATTAAAATGTTATATTTAACATCAAATTTTAAACCTCTGTATTGGATCATATTAAAATATAAATTTATCTTTACATTCCTGCTAACATAACTGGGAGAATTTCTAGCATAATATTTTAAATTTGAACGACGATATAAGTTAGGTACCTAGGTTATAATTATAATCATATTACATCCATAATAGATCATTTTTTCCTAGTACATACTTGAAAATATCATTTAAAACTTTTATTAAAACCAATTATTAATAACGTAACAGATTTTTTCTTAACTTTATAAGTAACTTGCGACTCACTCGTCGCGTCGCTCGGGTTCGTCCCTAGTGAAGAACGAAAACAAATATATCCCACGGGAACCCTATATTTTTCCAGGATAAAAAGTAATCTATTGCTGTTCCAGACTATAACTTATCTTCGTACCAAATTTCATTTCATCCAGATCCGTTAAGCCGTTTTGGCATGATTGAGTAACAAACATCCATCCATTAAAACTTTCACATTTATAATATTAATGGGGTATATTTGCAAACATTGTAAGCACATATTAGACTTAATAAACAACTTAAAATTAATAATTTATACAAATAATATAATTAAAAGGTAGGTAGGTATATCCGTTTAAATTGCTTTGCTTAGGTCACGTACGTTATGTTTACATGTTACGTTCCACGGCAGACGTCATGGCGCCTTGCCTTCTATTCTATACTAGATTTATAATGTGATCAAGATACAAGAATAGAAAACTATTGATTCTT
Source organism: Argynnis bischoffii washingtonia (assembly GCA_033884665.1). Classification (NCBI taxonomy): domain Eukaryota; kingdom Metazoa; phylum Arthropoda; class Insecta; order Lepidoptera; family Nymphalidae; genus Argynnis; species Argynnis bischoffii. The sequence goes on along the minus strand of CM066624.1, from coordinate 6,279,975 downwards.
GTACACATGGTACTTGTATACATGGTACTTGTATACTTGGAAAAGTATGTTAACTTCAATTAGTAATATATTTTTTATAAAATAGTACAATTATTATCAATTACAAATATAATGTTTATGTAAACGTACTTTTTACCTAGCTTCCTTAGCCCTCATGCTATTTCTTGTGTTAGTTTTTTCGATACCCTGTTGCGCGTGATATATTGAAATTACAAGTTGCCTGTATCACCCTCCAGTCCATAAACTATGCAAAATATCGAGTTGATCTGTTCATTCATTTTTACGCGCAATAAAGAAAAGGCCACTAACGCTCTTTTATACATATAATATTAAAAATCGTAAAAAAAACTACCGTTATAAGGCAGTGTAAGCTTAAAAAAGCAGTTATTTTAATCTCAAAAAAGATCAAACACCTACTATTTGTTTTTAAAAAATATAGTACCTCAAGCTTTTTTTTTTAAATTGTTATACATACTCGTATATAAAGTCCAGCTTTGTATCGCGTAAACTTTTACTAGAATATAAAGTTAGAACTTTCGTTCGGCAACACATTGTCGATTTTTTTGAAGCAAAAATGTGAACTATGTATACCGTACAGTGTTCTTGTGTTAAAAAAATCTGTAAAAACTATTGTATTTTACACGTTGCATATTTAGTTTTATTAAGGATTGGTTAAAGAAATAAAATTTTCTTACCCATTCTGCTGCTGCTCTTGGTTTTCATCAGACTCATTACTGACGATTGACTCTAACATCTGTATCTTTAACATTTTAGGTGGTCACATGACAGTGAATTTTCACTACACTTGACACTAAGCTTTATATTGTTTTCTTGATGACCTGCAACAAAAAAAACAAAATAATTTTAAAAATGATTAAAGTTAAAACATTACTACCTTTAGGATATCTCCGAAAAAGCCAGCAACATGTTTCAAAACTTATATATTTTAACTAGATTTATTTACAATTTATAAGAAAAAACTTATTTTCAACAATTTTCGTAGTAAAACTTCTTTAGGCACGCTTGACTTGGGGGGTAAGCTGGTGAATGCGTTACGAAAAAATGCACGTACGTTTGTTTCCATAGTAACCGTTGTTAGTGTCTGACAAATGATACCTATATAATATTATATTTTTTCCTTAAATGATATTCTATAAATGTATTATAATTGTAATATACCTAAAATGCATTATTTTTAGTATCTCACCTATCTTAATTATTTAAAACATAAATTGAATTTCATAAAGAGTTCCGCTAACCTACAGAAGTTTTACTTCTTGCGCATGTACACATTCATACACGCACTCTTTAATATATTTTTTTTGCTCCAGTTAATAATCACAGGTCGCATCCTCCCTGTCAACCCCCCGCTAAACAATCCCCTCTCTTGTGTATTTCTTCTTTCTGTTTTTAATTGTATTTTTATTATTATTTTTTTTCGGCCTGAACGTCAGTGTGGCCAGTATAATCAACTAATAACTGTTCTATCACAGATAATATAATATTATGTATGTATGTATTCAGCCCTTTTTAACGTCCCACTGCTGGGCACGGGCCTCCCTTCAGGACGAGGGGAAAAAATATAATATTATACTAGGTTCTATTATACATTAAAATAGCGAAACCTTACATAACTAACAAAGTCAATACCTATAAAATAATAGCGCAGTCCGTAATATAGATATTTTTGTCTTTCTTCTGTATCCATACAGTTTATTTTGAACCTCAATTCACTTTAAATGAAAAATTGAAAAGTGACCTAGTCCTAATTTAGCTTCAACCGCTGTCGCTTTATTATTTAGTTTATAATTTACAATTAGTGTTTAGTACCGCCCGTCTAATGTTAAGCCTTTCTTGTCTTATATTGTAATACAAGATAGCATTAGTTATTTCTAAGTAGACTTAGATTTTATATATAAAACTAGTGGCTCACCCTTTCTTCGCTCTTTCTGCGCCCGAGCGCGTCCTTGATTCATTATAGTAGTATTATGTGTTACTTCATGCTATAAGTATATTTGTGTACTAATTTTTTTCCAAATTCGTTAAGCCATTTCAACTCAACATACACACATGCAAATTTCGTATTTATATACATATGTAGCAGTCGGATGTAGTCAAGATTTGTAGCCTACTATTAAATATATATTTTAATCAAATAAATAGAAATTCCTTGATTGCTAAAATTAATTAAAACAGTAAGGCGTTTCCATTTAGTCACAATACCGTTTTATAGATGTAATAAAATTTGACGGTAACAATTTCTAAGGCTTTAATATTAAATATCTCGCCTTACTTAAATATTTTTAAATGAATTGTGTATTTATACAGATATATATTTTTAGTGTGTTATGTTTCAATATCATTTATTTATTACATGTAACCAATTTCAGTTATTTTATAATTACATCTAAATTGTATTTGTAAACAGAAGGCGGACACTGAAAGGCATAGGACTATGGAGAACATATTAAATGTCCCATAGGTTCCAATACAAGCTGAGTATCTTTTTTGTGATACCACCACAACAAACATAAGATCTCCATAAACATCTGATAGTTTGTTGTTTATTCTTTTTGTTCCTTTCGTGTGTTATTTTTTTTTCCATTCAGAAACATAAACGCTTTTTCACTTGTTAGCAGTGCGTGCTCTCATTCTGTTAATTTATTTATTATGTATGTATTATGTAACTATTATGTACTGTAACTAACAAATACAAATTGACCATTACATATAGAATTAGCTTTAGTACCTTACTAGGAGAAACCTGATTAGTTAACTTAATGAAATGAAGGTTTTTCTCATTTTTCTTTCATTAAATATTTACTACAAATATAATGACAGGCATATGTATGTAATAAATAAATATATTGGGACATTAATACACAGCACCATCTAGTTCTATGGTAAGCTACGAGGCTTTTGTTATCGATACCAGATAGTTGATACACTACACATATATAACTTTAAGTACATGCATATCTATAATATAAAAATGAATCGCAAAATGTGTTGGTAAGCGCATAACTCAACAACGCCTCGACCAATTTGGCCAAATCTTAACTCAACAACGCCTCGACCAATTTGGCCAAATCTTTTTTTAAAATGTTCGTTGAAGTTCAAGGATGGTTTTTACGGCGAGAAAAATTAGAATTATTGCTGGAAAAACCCTAAAAATAGCCCTTTTCTTTTTCCCATACAAATGATTTGTAACTAAAACGTAGTCAATTTGAGCTTTATTGCTATGGTATAAAGTTCATATTAAATTACAAGCACTCACTGTTGTCTAAGCAATGTAGGTGTGTTCCTAACGTCAAAGATCATATCTATCAAAACTGTCTGTCTGTCTGTCTGTCTGTCTGTCTGTTTGTTCCGACTTTCACTGGCAGACAGCTGCTGTTATAAGGAGTAACTTAGGCTACTTTTATTTTAGATAAAGAATCAGGGTTCCGCGAAAAAAACGAAAACCCATGAAATTGTGAACAAAATCCGCGTACGGCGTACGCAATAACGTACATACGTAACGTAAATCGTTATATAATTTAAATGGACTATCCAACACAAAAAGAATTTTTCAATTCCAACCAGTAGTTCCTGAGATTAGCGCGTTCAACCAACCAAACAAACAAACAAACTCTTCAGCTTTATAATATGAGTATAGACTAGCAACTCACGCTCGCTTCGCTCGCGTTCGTCCCTAGGTACGTTTTCCCGGTTAGCTATGTTTAGGTATACCTATATAAATAGTAGCTTGCTACTCCTAAGATATTCATTTAAATTAAATATTATATAGCGATTTACTCTCGTTTTGCTCGGGTGCGTTGGCCGTACGCGGATTTTGTTCATAATTTCAGGGTTTTAATTTTTTTTTGCGGAACCCTGATTCTTTTTCTAAAATAAAAGTAGCCTAAGTTACAACTATATATACCCTATAACATCAGCTATCTATCTGCCAGTGAAAGTCCCGTCAAAATCGCTCCAGCCGTTTCGGAGATTAGCCGGAACAAACAGACAGACAGACAGAAATTGTAACAAATGTTGTTTTGGTATATGTACCGTGTATACATCCATATGCATTTAGTAAAAAGCGGTTATTTTAATATTACAAACAGACACTCCAATTTTATTTATCTGTATAAATATAAATTTGCTTTTTTTTCTAAGCGCTTGGCTTTCTAACCGCTCGACGCCCGCGCTCAGCTGATTGCGCTCACTGGCCACTGTGCCTATTACACCAGGGGCGCCACTTCAAAGAACATATTTACACTAACTTGTTACATACTGCTTTATCTTACATAAAAAAACTTCGACGATGTTATGATGTAAATAATATATTCACAAAAGGTCTTCAGTAAATTTAAAATGGCCCCGTATATACTTATATGTACATAATAAAAGGTAAAGTTATAAATATGAAGATAATCTGCTAAACTACATATGTAGATAGGTACCTACCAGTCCGATTTGAAAATTATTTCTGTGATAGAAATCTGCATTATCCTTGAGGGACAAACATAACCAATGTTTTATTATGATATACTTACTTACCCGTACTAGTTATGGTTAGCTAAGTTCGCGTTATGTTTATGAAATTTGGTAGGTATGTTACATGTAGATTTATTTGAAACCCGCGTCCAAATCCTACGCGTATGTATGTATATATGTTATATATACAAACACATGTATGTATGTATGTTATATATACAAACACTTACATACATACAACGCGCATAGTAAATAATTTATATTTATTAATTATATTATTTATTCATATTTAATATTAATCACAAGCATAGCCGCGCGAAACCCTTAGTATACGACAGAACGGAATCATCGATCACTAAACTAGATATTACACAAAAAATCATAAGCAAAAGTATTCTGTATTTAGGTAATTCTAGTTTAAAAAATATACAATAATGTAAATTCAACCTTAAATGTGTTACTTAAAGTTGTTTTTACTAAGCTATGTATAGAAAGCAAAAAACGTTGATTTTTTACACTATGTCCAAGGAATGAATAATTCGATTAATTAGCGGGGGGGTTGTGCGCGAGCAAAAGCGACATAGGTCCTACCTCGTCAAGGGCCAGCGGCCGACTGAATGATTATCGTCGTTGCACCTTAGTTGCTTGCGAACAAGGTTGAATATCGAATATCCGATCGATCTTATTCTTGCACAGAATTAAAAAACGTAAGTCTCAAATCTAATTTAATTTATTATGAGAATAATAATTGGTCAATTTAAATGTCTTTCGTACAGAAGATAATAAACTATATTTTCCTTCTCTGAGTATTTTTTTTGCGTGTATAACTGAAGTAGTTTAAGAGTAAAATCCATTAATCTCTAAAAAAGGCATATTTTTGAAAAAATAAAACTATCGAGAAAATTTCATCCAATTGTGTTTCTGTTTTTTCTGATCCATAGAAAAAGGTTTGAAAAATCATACATTGAAATTATCACATTGATTTAATGTCTGGTATACATAGAATATGAAAGCAAATCAGCGTTAAATTTAGGGAGCCTCCTCTTAATATCTTAGAAGTAGCAAGCTACCTAGGGACGAACGCGAGCGAAGCGAGCGTGAGTCGCTAGTTATAAATATAAACACCCATGATTGGAGTACAAATATTAGTGTTCATCACACAAATCAATGCCCCGGGACTCGAACCCGCGACCACTGGCACAGCAAGTAGGGTCACTACAAACTGAGGCAAACGTGTCGTAATGGATACGAACAGTATGATTTGAGAGAACATTGTTCACGTAGATTTAAGCAATTGTTAAGTTTATTTATTGTCTTCTTACAAGCTAAACCGTCTACCTGGTTCTGTCCTTTGCTGACGTCACAAGGGACAAGAATTGTGTTTATTTTTTTTCTATGAATCCTAGAACACAGTATCGAAATTTTGTGAATAATTTAGTATATATTACTTTTCGTACAGTAAATGTATGGGAGTCCGTTTCTACGCTGGAAGTGCCTTTGAAAGGCACAAATCATTGGTTTGGCATGAAGTACTTTATAGTATGGAATAAGCATCAGAGGGCACAGCGCTGTTTGATGAGGAAAGTGTGGTGCACTGCACCCAACACAACTGACGTAGAAGTTTTGACTCCTTTTTGAGATTAAAAAAGTGTGTGTTAGCTCCAAGGTACGACTGGAGTTTACTCCTTAAGTACGATTGTCTTTGAATATGCAATAGGCAAGGAGGGTAAATAAACGATCTCTTATAATACTGAAAGCATGTATGTATTTTTATTCTATTCACATTTTTCATATTGATCCGGTAAAATATTACACATCAATCATGTTATATAAATATATATTACTTATAGTACATGAATACATTGTTAGGTTGATATACTTCACTATTAATATCTCTTTGAATATTAATTTCATCAATACTCTCGTCATTATTAATCACTGTGACATTTCAAAGCGAAAAGGTGAGTAAGGCTCGAGGAAAAACGTAATGCTTTCGAGTTAAAGCTTGTATTAACACTCCTCATATAATTCACGACTACTTGCTGTGCCAGCGGTCGCGTGTTCGAGTTCCGCTGAGGGCATTCATTTGTGTGATAAGCATGAATGTTTATACTCCAGTCATGTTTATATTTATAATACACTAGCTTTTGCCCGCGACTTCGTCCGCGTGGAATAGTGACTTTGCTCGCAGAGCTACCGGCGCGGCGGCCAGCACCCTCCCCCCTCACGACCGCCCTGCCCTCGCCTTGTATCGGGCTGAGAGCGCGCTCACCCATAGACCGCGTAAAGTTAAATATGTATGTATATGTATTTTAAAACTATGATATCTCCTAAGTATTTATTGAAATCAAGTGATGTCATTGACAATTTTGTTCAAAATTAAATATTTGTGATGAATAACGTATTTATTTGGATAAGGATTAATATCACGTTTATAAAAACACCTTCGGAAGTAATGCATTATTTTAGAACAAATTTCATTACCATAAAAAGGGTTATATTGAGTCAACCTTAAAAGATAGACATATGCTGTCGCGGACTTTTTTTTAGAACTTTTAAAGGGAAACAATTCCGTCATACACGATTTTTGCGTAACTTTAACCGTTTACGCAGCGCACGCAACGGAAGCTTTCAAAAGGAATGATTTTTTCCCGTTTTTGCAACATTTTTCATTTATGCTCCGCTCCTATTGGTCGTAGCGTGATGTTATATAGCCTAAAGCCTTCCTTTATAAATGGACTATCCAACACAAAAAGAATTTTTCAATTCCAACCAGTAGTTCCTGAGATTAGCGCGTTCAACCAAACAAACAAACAAACAAACAAACAAACAAACAAACAAACAAACAAACAAACAAACAAACAAACAAACAAACTCTTCAGCTTTATAATATTAGTATAGATATAGTATTTAAAGTTATATATGTGTAGTGTATGAATTATCTGGTATCGATAACACAAGCCTCGTTGCTTACCATGGAACTAGATGTTGTGTGTTAGTGTCCCAATATAAAAAAAAAAAAACCATATATACCGGGCGCCTTATATGAAAATCAATTCTTAAAGAGTAAACTCCGAAAAACTCATTTTAATATCAAAATATCGCAAATTAGGACTAATAATAATTAATTCATTATAATTAGTTTTGAATATTAAGACATTGAGATATTATATTAAAGTTATTACTTATACATTAAGTAGGTATAAGCCATTATTTCAACAGTCAACACTCAACAGTTTATATATATGAAGACGGGTTTCAATGGGTTGATATTATGATACATACATGGATATAATACATACGAGTATGTTTTGTCATAAGTATATTTTTTAATGTACAGAAAATTAATTGAATTGCAAACGTAGCTTTTTCTCTATATATTTTAAGCATTCCTATTCAAACATATAGATACATACAAATTAAGCTATTTAGCCTAGGATATACATTTAATAAATAAATTATATATAATAGCCAATTATGCAGGAGATTTCATTGTGACCGACCGAACCGATGACAGATCAAGCGCAGGACCAACGGCAACATGACTCCGAGGCACGAGGGTAAAACAAAGCCAATATCCCAACATCAGTCTGCTACTGAGAATTTATTAACTGAAAATTCCAAAACTGTCTATGGCTGATCTGGAACTCGAACCCAGGACGTCCAGTCGGAGGTCAACCGTATATGTTGACCATTGGAACAATGTGTAAATTAAAATAATTATCTATGAAAACCTTCTATTATCATAATTAATTAGTACAAAAATCAGCTTTTACGAGCAAGCATCAACATAAGCTAAAGCAGCTATACTCAACCTGCGGCCTGCGGGCCGCATGCGGCCCGCCAGGCCTTTGTTATTGGCCCATCTGAAGTAAAAAAATTATTGTAACTAGTTGTTTGATGAGTTCATCGATTTTGAAAACGATACCAATCTAAAAGTTCTGTTTAAAGAAAAAAGGGAAAACAGAAAATATATGGAATTTTATAATATTGTTCCCTAAAAATATAAAAGCGTCCAACGATTCTTTGGGTCTACGTATGTGTGCGAATCGTCTTTTTCAAAATATCGTTTACAGAAACAAACTTACAGATCTGGATGATATTATAAGGACAGCATGTAGCGACAAGCCAGATCTTGATAAAGTTTTGAAAAAGTGTCCACAGTAAAAGTAATTACATCTTTAACTTGGAATTACGTTTTAATTAAGACCTAAATAATTTTTGCTTGCGGCCCTCGACACCATGACTGAAACGTGTTTGTGGCCCCTATAAAAAAAAGGTTGAGTATGGCTGAGCTAAAGATAGTACATAAAGTTGGAAATCCCAAACGATATACGTAATGTCTCTATATATCAGCGGAGTTTGGTAATCTCCCATATAGACTGTCCCTCGCTAAAGTTTCATATCAATGAGAAAACTTTTTGATGCGTGCTCCCTACTAGCATTTATGTATATATATATATATATATATATATATATATATATATATATATATATATATATATATATATATATATATATATATAGCGACTCACCGTCGCTTCGCTTCGGGTTCGTCCCTAGACAAATATAAATGTGTCCCACGGGAACCGTACATTTTTCCGGGATGATATATAGTCTATAGCCTTCCTCAGTTAACGGGCTATCTAATGCAAAAAGATCTATTCAAATCGGATTAGTAGTTTCTGAGATTAGCGCGTTCAACCAAACAAACAAACTTATCAGCTTTATAGTATTAGTATATATATATAATTCTATATTAAAAAACACTTCAGTAGTTTTTTTCAAACAGTATTTTTTTTTTACATTTAAGCTACTAACATCTATACAGATAAATAAAATTGGAGTGTGTGTTTGTAATATTAAAATAATAATAGGCTACTTTTATTTTAGAAAAAGAATCAAAAAATTAAAACCCATCAAATTGTGAACAAAATCCGCGTACGGCGTACGCACCCGAGTGCAACGAGGGTAAATCGCTATATAATTTAAATGAACTATTTATGTATAAACATAGCTAACCGTTAAAACGTACCTAGGGACGAACGCGAGCGAAGCGAGCGTGAGTCGCTAGTTTTAAATATTAAAAGTATTAAATTATTATTATTTAATAAAAATAATGCAGAAATGAATATCGAAATGATTTCAATAATGTTCATATAAATATTATCTTAATATGTACTTGTATATGCCTAATAAAAATGACGAAAAATAATACGTAGCAAAAAAAGGTGTCAAGGGCGCTCTTCTACGGTGGAGTTGAGAACAGTAAACTGAACTCTGACCACAGGAGCTAGAGAGATGGCCCGGCGCTAGCCTCTCTCTAAAGCCCGTCTAAAACTGCTTTGGCAGATCAATTATTCATGTACAAATTTGATAATTTTTATTGGTGTAAATTGGTCTAAATTCATTAACATTTTCATCTCATAACACGTTGCGTCTTACCGAGAAGAGCTGGACACCCGATGTGTATGATTCTAATATGTTATATATAATTCTGTTATTAGGAAACAATGATAGTGTGATGTAGGCTTATTGTTTTTACTAGCGACATCTATTATTTAATAGTAACATTAATTCAATTTTACTACGAAATACCCCATACAGCAATATAAATCTTCATAGGTGAAATGTGAGGGTATTTTGAGAAATAATATCATACTAATTGCTGTCATCACGCAAGTATTCTCTTATATATGTAATCAGATCTAGTGTTTTTTTTTAAGTTTAAATGAGAACAACATAATAACATAAAGTGAAAATATTCAAATGGTCACCATATAAGTACTCAGTTAACGAAATAGGATAGTTACCAATGTATGTATATGAAACGTTATTAAATCGGTTATTTTCCAAAATATATTGTGAGAGCTGATATTTAAATCCATTAATTGAGCTTACATTTCTTCTTTTTTACCGGTCATACTGTAAATAACGTGTATTGTCGATTCTACGTGACATTGGCGAAGTAAATTGTGTCCAACTGGCACTCCTAGAAGCCACGAAACAAAAGAATTGAATTGAATTGCATAACAATATCGTTGATATTTTGAAGTAATTTTTAGTTTTCCTGCTTAGAATTTTAGTGAGGAATAGGTAAGCTTTTTAAAGTTTTAAATTTTTAATTTCTGTAGTTTTTTTTGTGAAAACAAATCAATATTTTATGTACTCAAAATTATATAAGAAGGCCTGTCCAAAATTTGTCGTGTATACTGTATTATATTATTTAACTCAATTTATATTGACAGAATCTTTTTATTAAATATCAATATGTCATTATTTTAAAAATGTCTAAAATATCTATATCTTATATCATCTAAATTAACATCTTTCTAGATAAAACGTGTCGTCGAATTATTCTTTTTTATCTAAAAAAAAAGTATTTTTTTTACATAATATAATAGTTATTAATGAGTTTTCAAACAAATAGTTTGAGGAATGTTTCTATTTAAATAAAAGTTATATTAACAATTTCTAGAATTTTTTAAACATGCAGTAGCTCTCGAAAACGTGATTGATTTTAAAGTAACCCTATTTTATAAAGGAAATATAATCTAAACGAATAATGTAACTATGTTACATTTCACTTGATTAAATAGATCTATACAGCTTGAGCTCTCTATCCTATACATTACGTTATGAGGGTCATGTTTTTCGCTTATGAAATGAAACACATACGAATGGTTAAAGTCGTCAGACGCCTAATATATTATATGTACATACATAATAAAAATAAATAAACTACTTTTATATTTCTTAACATTATTTTATACTAGCAAAACCCGCGGCTTCGCTTGCGTTCCATCTGCAAAAAACCTCTTTGGCTTTATTTTATATAGCGACTCACCCTTGCTTTGTCTCTAATAATAAACACATAATTTATACATACATATATATACAGGGTCATCTTTAATTTACTGAAGACCTTTTGGGAATATACTATTTACGTCAAAACATCAACATCAGTAAGAAAACAAAATAATATTTCTTAAATTTTTATTTTCATACAAAAATAAAAATATTTTTATTGCACCTTCTAAACGGTAATAGTCCTAGCATCTGGTCAAGTTTAAATGAGTAAGCGCCACCTCCTGCACCCTTCCACCCCTCCCACTCCACCGGCCACGCGCTTTCTTTGGCTAATGCTAGATTATTAATTACCGTTTAGAAGGTGTAATAATATTTTTATTTTTATTTTTGTAAAATTTAAGAAATATTATTTTGTATTTTTACACACACACTATATATATATGTATATATATGTATATATATATATATATATATATATATATATATATATATATATATATATATATATATATATATATAGTTTTACAATTATGTATGAGAAGAAGTCTGCCCGATTTGTTGACATTTATGATTACTACTCCGCTCCATTGTGTAGTAGCATGATAATATATAGACCTATATATACACTTCCTCAATTAATGGGCTATCTTATGCAAGAAGAATTTTTCAAATTGGATTAGTACTTCTTGAGATTAGCGCGTTCAAGAAAACAAACAAACTCTGCCGCTTTATAATATTAGTATAGATTGTTTACATAACAGAAACTAAACAATATTTTTTATCATTTTCAGCCACAAAATAGGAGGGCAAATTCTCTACTGTAGTGGTGGATGGTTGTAAGGCAATTTGTAGACCCTAGAACCGCTTGTATTTGTCTGAATCATCATAGGTAGTTACATTGAATTACTGAACTTATATTATCGAACAGTCATCTGAATGGGCGGTCGTATTCAACCGGCACGACCGTCGACCGGCTTACCATGTAGAGACGGTCCTCCCTATTGCGCAACTCCGCGAATTGTATTTATATCAAGCCGATCTGAAAACTTCGTAAGCGCGATTCAGGATTTGTTTTAATATCTCGTATTTCAAGCGTTTTTTATAAAAAATAAGACTAAACATAGATAAAATAACATTATGTAGAGACGATGTCATCCCAAATCAGTATGAAAGTGCTTATTAAAATTTGACAAATTAAATTTTGAATCATTATTTATCGGTTTTGATTTTTAAATTGAAAAATAAATTTTATGGATTAACATTATATTTTAACGTGATTTGTATAAAATAATTAAGTCATAAAATCACGTGACCGTGTCCATCCAACAAGTATATTAACAGCTAGTATACACACAAATGTTGGAAAGTGGTAAATGTGAAAGAATTCAACATTTTTAAAATTCTTACGGTTATAATAATTTTCAGCCTTCATTTTTTTATTTTAAACCCTAGGTATTGAACATCCAAATACTTTGTTGTATTTGTTAATTAAATTAAATATGTTGTTTATAACATTAATATATGAAACTAGCGACTCACCCTCGCTCTGCTTGGGTTCGTCCCTACTTACGTTTTAAAGTTTAGTATAGATTTCTTAGAGATGAGATATTTTCCTCCAGTAAAAAGTATCCTATATGTTGACCCGATATTGGTTTGTAGTACATGCTATGTATCAGAGATGGCGCTGTATGTGAAAAAAGATATTCCCGCTTTTCTGTTGAAATTTTTTCTGAATTTTCTTTGCTATACACCTCACGGAGCCCGAGACCTTTCCAATTCCAATGAATGCAAAACCGTGGAAATCGGTTCGTGCGTTCTGGAGTTATAGCGTCAGGAAGGAAAACCCGTCATGAATATATTTCTTCCATGTACATTGTACATATATAATACATAATGATAATTACAGCTCCTGACCATGCCCAGGCATGAAAGCAAGATCATAACCAACCACTAAGTCTGTCAAGACTGATATTACTAAGTAGAACAGTAATTTACAACACAGCAACCTCATATTATAATCAAAGCTGCTATTTTATGGAATTAGCATCTCTTTTGATATTCATCAGTCGGTATCGGTGCAATTTCTTTTAACGTCGTCTAAAAACTTGAATTTATCGCTTAATACTTAATAAAAGCCTTTTTTAACTAACTATTATACTAACTTTAGCATAAATGCCTAATTACTCAGTAACTTATTGTACTTAATTATTATTTACGTTCTTTTATTACATACTTAGCGTAATTAACGTGTAAATCTTACAATATCAGTCTCTCCTATAATTTAATATGTACACAGTACAATGTATCTACATACGCACATATTTCATGTATGATGTACGTTGTTTTGTTGCTGTAATTTTTTTTATAATAAAAGATAAATAAAAAAAATACATAATAAATATTTCTTTTGTATTTTATTCTCAAAGGCATTAAGCATATTAAGATCACGTAGGCTTAATGATTAAATTAAATTGTATTGCACATCATAACGCTATTATGACGTATTTCATTAAATTATTTCTATACACAATACGAAACACAGCTGTTGAAAAACTATTCTATTCTCTTACTGCTCATACATTAATGTCTTATAAGTAAACTTAATATTTATAAATAATAGATTACTTAGAGAAAATTAACGCATAATTGAATGGACGAAAATGTAGTTGAAAAAAAAAATACAACTTTATAGATATTTTAAATGTTTAACATTTATTTTTACTTTAAACTTACGTTAATTTATAATCATGTTTTCTTAAACTAACTAGAACAAAATAATTAAATATTTTTTTACTGTGCTCATATTTCTAGTAATACTGAAGCTAATTTTACAAATGAATAGTTTTAAAAGCTAAATACAATAGCCATTCTCTTGTAGTGCATAATATAGTACTTGCTTTACTTATATAAGCACCTTTGTTTTATATAAAAAAATGTGCATAAATCAAATAGCTAGTTGTTTTCACATCACTATCGTTATTTTTATTTTCAATAGGTTATTGCGATGTCTTGCAAAATAGCGTGGAAACTCTACCTGAAGCTAAATAAAAACAATATTATTAGTTGCCATAATAAGTACTCTAAGTAATTAATATAGTGTTTAACGATCTATAAAAATTCCTTCTATGGTTTTATTGAGCAAAGTATGTCTAGCAGTTTGTTTTTAATATGAACGAGATATAATAAAAAAAAGGAAGATTAAATAAACGTACGTACTTATTATAAAACGGAATTAAAAAAAATTATAATATATTTTCAAAAATAGTTAAATATGTTATGTTAATCTTAGAAATATTTTTAAAATAATTTATAGAAGTCTGTTTCAGTGTAGGTTTTTAATTTGGTATCAGGCAGTTTGACACATCGACATAATGTTAAAAGGGTGTCAAAATTGTCTTCGTCGCCGGTGTTGAGACTTGGACATGCACTTGGTGCCAAATGTCTACAGTCATCTATAGAGGTAGGTGCACTGGGAGGATCAAGGTCGCATGACAAAGGACCTTATTATCTTACTATAAGAAGGATTCAGACCAGCTCCTGACCACTGGCTTAACGCGAAGATACGGACACCCTGTCTAAAATTCTCTAATACTATATATAAACTAAAATTTACAAAAATTTCAATAGTGCGTTTTAGAATTTCTACCTGGATCTATTTATCTATTTACGATCGTATTGCAAAGTTATTGTATTCATATTTTTTTCTTTCAAACTCCACCCTCAAATTTTTTGTTGCTCGGGAATAGGGCTTTTCAATACGTACTATTAATTTTACACACAACTGTGCTAAATACTCAACACAAAAGTATTTTATGTTTATTTAAAAATATCAAAGTTAGTATCAAAATGATTAAAATATCTTTTTTTTATTTACAAAATAACTATGTAAATCAAAGGAAAATAATAAAATGATATACTTACCTATAGTAAAAATAACATCAAAATTGATAAATTGACAGTGGGGACAAAAAAAACATGATTCCAAATGTCAATAAATGAAATAACTTTTTTAACCAAATAAATTAATTGACATAAAAGTTATCTTAAAAGTTCCACCCTAACGGAAATTTTGAGGATCACCCTTATAATCTCTGATTATCTGTATAATCTTAGCTTTATATGCCCTATTTTACCCCCTTATGCTATGAATTTCGAAAAAGCTAAAACACATATTTATTTAATTGCATTGAAGAGCATTAATATCAAGTTTCAAGTAATTCTGATTATAAATATAATATAACGTGTTTTCCCGTGGGAATGAGATAATCTCACGCGTTTAAAAGTAGCCTATATCACTCTCTCTCCAGCCATTCATCTGTCTCCACACAAAAAAATCAAGCTAATCCGTAATTCCGTTTCCACGTGCAAGAAGGACAAACAAATAAATAAACAAACAAACAAGCAAACACACTTTCACATTTATAATATAAGTATGTATTCATTAAAATATTTTTGGCGAAGATATCGAGTAACATTACTCAATTAAAATATGTATGTACCCCAATTGAACTCTTTTACAATTTTTTTTCAAGGCGGCTTAAAGTGAATTTTACCATACCATAACTTTATATTCATTTCATTTAATTTTAAACTTTATATTTCATTTTAAACATTAAGTAAATAAAGAAATAAATAGTTTTCTGAAAGATTCATATTCTAAAACAGTGCTACAAAACTAGAAAAAGCACACGCAATACTGTCATTTTTCCGCCTCTAAATTGAGCGGAAAAACAGAATTTTACGGCTAAAGTGATGCATAGCGCAATACCCGTATATTCAAGGGCTCCTTTAAAACAATATTTCATTTCAACACGTCGGGGCTTCTTGTTAAGGAATATTACGCCATAGCGCGGTTATTGCTACTGCCATTTCAAAGACCTGCCATAATAAAGCTCGTTTGCAGCCGGCCAAGCAATATTCTTCGACGTAAATGTCACTTAGTTTTTATGTTTATTGAAACAAAACGCGCTTTGTAGGAAAGGTGATTAAAGTTGCGTAAAGGAATTTATATTGCCACATAAGTCCTTCTATAGTTAAAATAAATCAAATGCGATTAATATACAAATTAAATTGTAGGATAAGGAAGCTGAGTACTTAATCTTTAGTAAGTATATCTCTAAGTAAAAGAATACTTTAAACAACGAGATAAACTTAAGTAAAAAGTTTTTTATTACCGTGTTGTAACTTTTTCTACGCTTTTAAAAAGACTTCTAAAATGAAAGTGGAACTTTTTTAATTCCGTGGAAAAATCTTTAATTCATTTCCGTAGTTTACAAGTTAAAATTGTTTTATGCAAAAATACTTATTAGGAATATTTATTAACTTTAAAACACTATGTGCGAGTAAGTATGTTTGAACATGAGTACAATATGAACTTTGAACTATAAAGGGTTAGAAGGGTTAGTAGGGTTTGTTCTTGTAATGTATTGAACTTGGTAAAGTGTATTCTCTTATCCAACTATAAGACAAACTGTTTATGAAGCGATTATTGTCACACTCTGTTTCTTAATTTGTATAATATAATTATAGTTTTCATTTCTACTCGCTAATACTAATAGTGTGCTAATATATTGCGAGGAAGCCTGGATTTCTGAAATAATAAATAATAATTAAATATGTTAGGACATTAACATACAACACCATCTAGTTCCATAGTAAGCTACGAGGCTACGAGCGGGACTCGAACCCGCGACCGTGGGCACAGCAAGTAGGATCACTACAAACTGAGCCAAACCTACCGTGAAAGAACCTAACTAGAAAACTGGTGAAGTATATAGTAAGTATATAGAAGTGTATAGTAAGTAATGGCAGAATATAGCCTTATTTATTGAGGAGACCCATGCCCGATTCCATGAGATAAAATACCCTTTATTTATTTACTTTTAATGTTGGGAAATGCATTTACGCCTATCACGTATTCTCTACATGTGGTTATGTGGACTCACCGGCTAAGCCAACAAGCAGCAAAGCAAGCAAAGCCAGTACTACCTCAAACACACCGGCAGGCCTGCCGGAGCAGACCACAACAACCATAGGGTCCACTCTGCCGACAGAGAAGTACCAAGAGCAATCCGCATGGTACACCGCCTACCGAAGTGGGCCACTTTTCTTTGCGTTTCTAGACTTCGCGCCCGGCTGAACTGCTGGACGACGCTAATGCCCCCCCCCCCCCCTCCCCACCACGACATAGTGAACGCATGTTGGGGGGATGAGACTAAATTACCCCTATACCCTACTCCATGAAGCTATCAAACCCATCACAAGATAATACCAGTGCACTGTGATGCTTATCATCAGTCAAGTCATAGATAAAATAATCTAAATAAGACGTTTTTAGTTAGGCTTGGTTTTGGTTTTGCAATTTTCTTAAGCAGTAAACATTTGAGTCATAAGGGTCAAACGCAACAAGTACCTACTGGAACCATAACTTATTTGATCTAATTTTAAATACAAGTCCATTTCGTGTTGAAACCTAAACAAGTCATACGAAACAATAATCTCTTTGTATTTTATCGATTATGCACACTTTAATGACCCAGATCTATGAATTAAGTTGGATCGGCGAATTATACCGCTAATATAATTTAATACTATAATGGTACAGTTTCTCTTTAATTTAACGATTACTACCTATATTTCCCTATGCATGTATTACGTAGGTATGTTTATATCTTTCGTCATTAATTTCTAAATATGACTAGCTTTGAAATACAGAAATCAGTGAAAATCAGCCACATGTCCCGGAATAGTTGAAAATAATTTATTTTGAATGAATGAATGAATGAATACTTTATTGCACACCACACAAGAAATAAATAAAGAAGTAAAAGATATAACAAAAAAGAAAAGATGCACAGCAGGCGGCCTTATCGCTAGAAGCGATCTCTTCCAGGCAACCTTAGGGTAGAGGAATCAGTATATAAAATGGTAGGAGGTGTACTTACATAAATACACACATACATATATACATACATACATAAATACATACATACATACATACTGTATACATACATACATACATGCATACATACATACATACATGCATACATACATACATACATACGAACAGTAGATACACTCATATGTTATACTAAAACAAACTAAAGAGATAAATAATGCGCTTTTAACATAGTCTTAAACTTATCCAAATTATTAGCCCGTCTGATGTGTACTGGTAAAGAGTTCCACAGGCGTGCAGCTTTCACAGAAAAGGAGTTAGTAAGAAAACAAGAGGAGTGAGAAGGAATTTTAAGGATGAGCGTGTCACTAGATCGCAGGGAACGAGCATGAGAATCCCTTAGAAGCTCGAAACGCTCTTTGAGATAGGACGGGGTAGAAGGATTAAACAGCACGCAGTAGAGAAGATGAAGTATGTGAGTATTCCTGCGAAAGCGGATTGGGAGCCACTTGAGCTTATTGCGAAAGTCAGAAACGTGGTCATATTTACGGAGACCGAATATGAACCGTATGCAAAGATTTTGAAGGCGCTCAAGTCGATTTAAGTGCTCCTCTTTAAGGTCAAGAAAACAAGTATCAGCATAATCAAGGATTGGTAATAGAAGTGAATTTGCTAGCGCAATTTTAGTAGGTGTAGGCAGAAAATTTCTCAGCCTGCGAAGGGAGGAAATAGCTCCAAACATCTTGCGGCTTAGTACACTTACCTGTGGCCCCCATGATAAATGCTGGTCAAAAACGATCCCTAAGTTTTTTACTGTTTCGGTAAAAGGAATTTCAACATCGTTTAGCATCACCGATGGTACCAATGACCAAATAATTTTTGAACGCAGTCTCTGGCTGCCTATTATAATAGCTTGCGATTTAATAGGGTTAATATCCAGGCCATATGATTTACTCCAAGCAGAGATTCTGGCGAGATCGTTATTAATTAAATTAACTGTGTAAGGTAAGTCTGATAGAGATGTGGTTGCGTAAATTTGTAGGTCGTCGGCATATAGGTGGTAGAGAGAAGAAATTTGATGGCAAATAGAATTAATGAAAATTGAAAACAAGAGAGGAGACAACACGCCACCTTGTGGGACACCGGCATTAATTGTAGACCAATCGGAAAAAGAATCCTCAATTCGTATACGCTGCCGGCGGCCACACAAGTAACTACGAAACCAGTCAATCACCTCAGGAGATATGTTAAGAGAAGCTAATATGGCAATTAGTATATCAAAATCAACAGTGTTAAAGGCATTACTGAAGTCTAATAGTGCCATCACGGTGACCTTCTGGCTATTCATACCCTCTCGAATATCATCAGCGATTTTGACCAAGGCAGTAGTCGTACTATGACCGATGCGGAAACCAGATTGAAAGGAGTTTAAAAGATTATGATTACAAAGAAACGAGCTTAGCTGTCGATGTACAAGACGCTCCAGCACTTTCGATAGGAAAGGGAGAATGGATATAGGACGGTAGTCGGAAAAAGAAGAAGGATTAGACTTTTTTGGAATAGGAATTACTTGTCCATCTTTCCAGGCAGTAGGAAACTTATGGGAAAATAAGGAGGAATTTAAAATTGATGTAATTGTAGGAGCTACTAAATCAAGAACAGGAACAATCATTTTACGACTAATGCAGTCCGCGCCCACCGCGTTAGATTTTATGGTCAAAATATTTCTCTTAACATCACTAATGGACAATTGACTAAATGAAAAATAAGGGATATCAGGAGTAGGAAGAAGTGAAAGTTGATTAATTGTATTTAATTTGTTTGTATTTTGCTTCTGTTGCAAGCATTTTCGGAGCATAATTGTTTGTAAAAATATTTTATACTAATAACGAATCACACAAAACTTATTCTGTTACTAAAAGTAATAATTAGGAAGTATAAGTAGTAGACCTATAGGTAGATAAAGTTTTATCTTTTGATTAATTGAATTTAAAACGGTTGTGTTGTTTATATTGACGTAATCTCTTAGGTAAAACTAATATAAAATGTTATAGTGAGCACAATATTTACATTATTATCAATCGACCCCAAATATACCTAATAGATTTTTTTTTTGTAATATTAGCCTAAAAAATATTATAAAATATTATCAAAACTGCTAAAAATGAGTGTTGTACTTACCACTGCGTCTGCATTCAACTTATTTATTTTACCGGTTAGTATAAATTTCTCACAGATGAGGCATTTTTCCGCAGTAAAAAGTTCTATATGATGACTCGGACAACCAATTATCGTCATATCAAATTTCATTAAAATCTGTACAGTGGTTTTCTCGTGATGCGGTCACAGATAGACAGAAAGATAGCAAGACAGACAAAAATTCTAAAAACTATAGATTCGGCCTCTGTATCGATAATAATGACTATTTCAATAAGATTTTCCAAAAAATATTTAATGTACAAATTCGACTCCGTTAGAATTTAATTATTTGCATAGATTTTCAGTTCTTTCGTATAATGGATTATTTAAACAGCGCGAAAAAAGATGGTGCTCTTATGAATATATCAATAGTGAACAATGTTAGTCTTATCATTTTATTCATAACTTCAAGAAATTCATGGTTGGGTGACGTCTATGATTAAAAATGAAAACTCGATGCATCCATGTGAGTCCGATTAGAAAAGGTCATTAGATATCAAGTTAAGTTTAGATAACCACGATATATATTTATAATGTTTCATTAATGAAATACATATTAAAATATATACAAAATTATAATATTTTTTTTACAAGCCGACCAATATGCTGAATTTTAACGTATCTTCAATAGCTTGGGACAAAATGTATTATAATACAATTCCCGAAATCCGTTATTTTGCGATACCAATATTCCGTAAGCGAAAAATTAGAATAAATTACCCTGGACCGCAAAGAAAAAGGGTCGGTTAGAAAATCTTCATTATCTTCAAAAGTACCTGATCTAGCTTTATGAAATAAAGACTAAATTAAAGAATATTTTAATGTGCTTAAATGAAAATAAAAAAAAACGTATGGTGTCATCACAGAATTGATGAAAGATATTTTTACCTATTTCGTGGGTGTCATGTGACACGAGATAGGAACGAAGTTCCTTATTACATAAATATTAATCTATACATACATATAATAAAATTGTACCTAAGCCGAATCTGTACATTAAACATTTTTTTGGAAAATCTTATTGAAATAGACATTTTTATCGATACAGAGGCCGAATCTATAGTTGTTAGAATTTTTGTCTGTCTGTTTGTCTGCGGTAGCAGACAGATGTCTGTCTGTCTGTTACCGCATCACGGAAAAACTGCTGGAGGGATTTTGATGAAATTTAGTATGATGATAGCTGGTTATCCGGGTCAACATATAGGATACTTTTTACTGCGAAAAATTTCTCATCTCTGAAAAATCTATACTAAACGTTAAAACATAAGTAGGGACGAACCCGAGCGGAGCGAGGGTGACTTGCTAGTGATTTATAAAAATATATAAAATAACAGCCATCACGTAGACTATACATTAGACATTGTATAGCGAACACACATCAACTATATATAAAAATCTTACTTCACGCATTTTCGTTACGGATGTTTTTTGCCGGCTAGGTACCCCTCCGCATCGTCCCATAAGGAACTTCGTTCCAAAAAAAAAATCAAGCTCAGAGACACTTTATTTATACTTTATTTATACTTTTTTATTGCAAAACTAAAACAAACGCGAAACAGATGATTTGAATTTTTTGGCACGAAATTCAAAAACGACCATTATTTTACATTTTCAGTTTTTTATACCATTATCGAAAATAAATAAAAAGGTTTTGTATATTATTTTATGTGGCATTAAATATTCTTTAATTTAAATTCCTGTACATTCCATTCCTGTACTGTATCTTAAATTTCAGTACATAAATAGCAAAAACAGATATAAACATTAATAGTTGCAGAAGTTAAGAAACTGTGTCGTAATTATTAACGCCCTCCATCAGCAACATTACAGAAAAAATATATACATACATTCAAAATCTAATCAAAAATAACATTTATAAAAACAAAATATAAACAAAAAATTTTAGCTAAATTAAATAAGTTTACAAAAGCTAGGTCAGGTACTTTTGAAGATATTGAAGATTTTCTAACCGACCCTTTTTCTTTAGGAACCAGTGTAGTTACACGTATTTCTTTAATATAAAACTTTGCTATTTTCTTATTGGATTTAAAGGGTGAAGTCGGCCGAATAAGATGAATAGTAAGGATGCCTTGATTGAATGCGGTATTTTATAAGGTTTCAAAGAATTGCTACAAAAAATGTTTTTAGGTCATATATTTAGTGTTAAAATTGTACATTACGAAATACCTACGCTTAACTTTAGTGTGTACCTACGTTGTTTTCCACATAAACTAATTTCCTACAAAATTGCTTGATGTGCTAGAATAAAGAGTTATCCCCTCGTATTGAAGGGAGCTCCGTGCCCAGTAGTGGGACGTTGAAAATACCTAAATACATAAAATATATATTTTTTGTCTTTGTCTACACGACCACAAAAAAATGATATTTTTGCCTAAAAATTGCCCCAGCTGGTATAGCAAATTTTTTAATAACACACATCCCGAATTTACTCCCTTGCAAAATATTTTTGCAAGGGAGTAAAAAAAGAAACTTAGTGCTTACTATAATTATCATTATAGAAATTTTCTATCAAAATTTCAGTCCAGCACTTTTTTTGGGTGTTAGTGAATCGTTCAGTAAGTAGACAGTAGTACCTGTAATTTTACATATAAACAAGGTTCTTCTAAGAACAAATCGAATGTTGGCGTCCTACATTGTATTAAATTACTCGTATATCGATTATATTATCTAAGGTTATCGTAAAGATGTTGTATTGTTATTTTTTATTTAAAATTTATCTATCAAAGACTTAGAACTTTCTAGCTGTCTAATTCTTTTTAAACTTGTGAAGAATACACGCTACATTTACTAAGTGCAAAGTTTTAACCGAACACGCTACATTTACTAAGTGCAAAGTTTTAACCGAGCTAAGTAACGAGAACATCTGGCATATGTGTGAGATAAATTATACGTTTAAGTTTTGTTTCTTAAGATGTTTAAATTTTATAATATTTCTTCAATTATTAAAGTCCAATATTTTTGTTGTTTATAGTACAGTCTCAAACAACATGTTTTTAAATAAATGATTATCCACAGATACTATTTGTGTCTCCTTAATCTATTCTTCGATTTCTCTCATTATTAAGACACTGCAACAATACTATATTAATATATTGTAAAGCTGAAGAATTTATTTTTTTGTTAGCTGGCTTATTTGTTTAAACGCGTTAATTTCTGAAACTATCAGCCAGATTTAAAAAATATATTTTGTAAGTAGGTATGTATATCCTGTTTCTTGATAAAGGTAATGTATGTATATTCTACGTAATATCATGCTATGAAAAAAACCACAAATTAATTACTGTGGATATGATTGGACTATGATTTTTAGTTGTTTTGCTAAATAAAACATAATATTATAGTTAATATATAGGTACTGCACAACAAAAAGCAGTAGGTGTATATACCTATTACATAGCCTATTTTTCTTTAAATTTTAACCTCGACCGCTACATTCAAAATATTATTTACTGTCACAAAGATTGTCCTAAGTAAAGAGCAATCGCAAAAAGAAGCAGTAATATTGGCTGGGAGTGTCTCAAAGGACTCACATGTTACACTTTTAGGGGAAAACTCATAAATGTTCGTTTATATTTAATAATATATTGCTTAGAATTAGATACTGTCTGTGACATAAATGTTTTTAATGTTTTTTTTTTAGATATTACTTCTAATTCAAATATTACTTTTTTAATTTAGACATTATATGTTAGTGAAAACAACCGTAGTTCATACTGTATTTATTTTATAATTTTTATTATGTATGATATATTTTTAATATTACGTATGATATATTTTATTTATATATTATTATTGTTATTTATATTATTAGCAATAATAATGAAAGATAATTGAATAATTATAAATATTTATATTCAGTGGCAAATAAAGTGATTTAAACATTGAATATTATGTAAGAAAGAAACGATTACAATTTACGAGCTATTAAAATATACCTACATATAAATCCTATACAAATAGGTAAAGAGAAAACAGTTCTATACCTCTTTCTCTTTTGTTTGCAAACCGATTTTTTTATTTATTATCTAGCTATGGACGAGCTTTAGTGTTATCAATAAAAAAAATAAGTAATAGTTACATTTTTAATTTTATAAATGACTAGCGACTCACCCTAGCTTCGCTTAGGGTTCATCCCTAGACAAAACAAATTTATCCCACGGGAACCGTACATTTTTCTGGGATAAAAAGTAACCTATGTGCTGTTTTAGACTATAATCTATCTCTGGGCAAAATTTCATCCAAATCCACTCAGCCATTCATCCTCACAAACTTTCACATTTATAATACTAGTATGCATGTAAATCTTTATATTGACCATGTTTGATACTAACAAACGGTATAATGGTACTAATTTATATTGTAAGTACATACATATGTATATGTACTCTCAGATGTACAATGAACGAATGTAAAAGAATAGAAGAGTAAGTGTGTGTGCTTCACTTCACTTCTTAACGCTGTAAAAGTAAAATTTGGCACAGACATAGCTTATATCCCGAATTAGATTTCTTTTAATTATTGTATAAAATATCATATATTATTTTAAAAATTAAACAAACTTTAATTTGCTCAATGCTTTAAAATTTTCAAATAACATTTATAGAGTTTAAAACAAATTGTAAAATAAATTCGCTACTTGTAAGTTTTATCTTATGTTCTGATGTTTTTGTATTTGAATAACATTACGATTGAAAAATATGACACAACTTTAGAAGTCAACTAAGCCGTGTGGCTTTTCAGTATCGCCTTTGTATTGTATTTTCTCTAAAGTTTTGCTTAACTCAGAAAACTTATACTCTGTCTTTTGACTTCCCATCTTCTGAGGCTTTATTTTTTGTTCAAAATGTAAGCTGTATAAAAAATTTGGTGGTGACTGATATTTAATAACTAGAGCCTTAACCTACCAGGTGTCTTTTGTTTTTCCAATATATATGTAGTGCCACCTTTTAGCAAATATAATAAATAAAATAAAAAATTTTCAAATAAAAGTTATCCTAAATAAACTATAGATTCCATCGATCAAAGAAAAGATAAAAAAAAACACACCATTGATCCTTTATTCATTCAAACGTATTAATATTAATATAAGTAAGAATTGCAATGAGAGAAGCAGCTCTAATCGTGAAGCAATCCTTGAATTTGAGGACTAACCTCGGTCGGACCGTGATACCAGGCATCTATTTGAAAGCCTGACCACCTGGCGATCAGATACATTATCACAACGGTGTGTTCACTCACCCGCAATGCATGTGGACCTTCTCAAAGAAGATTGGCTACAATAGTCATATATGAGTAAGGGGCCATTCAAGTATTACGTGAGCAGAATTTTAGTAACCCCTCCTTTCCCCTTGTCAGCTCTTCCTCCCCCCCTGCTTACGTACACATTACGTCTCAGTTATTTTGGGGAATCCCAGAACATGCTTTCGCTTTTGAGCATAGACAAGTACAGGGTTGTCATGTTTGTTGTGAAAATATTGATTTGACAAATGAAAATGTACTTAATTTTAATTAATTATTTTAAATAAATAAATATTGCTGACGTAACTACCATCCAGATCCACCCACCCCGCCCTTTGACCCCGATGTCATCCAAAATAAGCAGACCATGGCTCTAAGAACGCACGAATGACAACTATTATTCCAAAATTGAAGTAGTCGCGTTGACCAAAATCGGTTCGAAGTTCATCACCAAAAGTTACAATTAATGATACAATCTTCAGCCAATTGAGTAGAGACGTTTTTTTTTCAAAATCCAACTCCCTATGTACTCAACAGTTATGGTACGTAAGATGTTTAATAACCCTATAAGTACAGTCAATTATTATATTCGTATATTTTAATCTTAATTAACAAAATACATTTAATGAAAGTAATAATTAATATTAGGCAAAGCAAAATTATGTGAAATACTTACATATTATAATGAATTATATGTAGCAATATTAATATTAGCGGTGAACGACATGACGACAGCTTAATAATTAATTTGAAATATGCTTTAGGGTTAGGATATAATTTAATACAGAATATCAGAATATCAAAGATAATTAGGTTAGATATATGGACTGCGATGTAAATTGCCAAGTGTCAGGTATGTTATATATACGGTAAGTATATGCTTCTTAAAATTGTCTAATACTGGTAGAGATTATCTAATAATTAAATTAAAAATTTCAAAAACCCTAACATATAATACTTTCTTAGATTTACGCGAATATTTGACATTTTAAATAAAACTATCTTCTCGGATTTTTTCGCGGATTTATTTTGAATTTTGGTTCTCGACGTTTCGAATCCTTTACAGAAATCATGGTCACGGGAGAAACTAAGGTGTTAGATGTTTCAAAGGTATTATATAGTTGTTAGAGACAGCCTATCCAGGGCTGTCCACAAAATAACAAAATGAATTCAAAAATTATAAAAATGTTTAAAATTAAAATTAACAAATATTGAAAGGTATTTTGGTGTCATTTTTCAAGTTTTTTTCTGAAGTATTTTAGTAAAGAGTCTGAGATCGTTGAATATCTTGCGGATTCCAGGTGACGCTTCAGCATCAGGCAAAAGATTACCGTATCATTGCAATGAATTGAAGTAACAGGATACCAAATTTCGAATGGATTATATCTCTGTAAATAACTCATGTCCTTTTACTATCTAGAAAAGAACTGACAGCTTGCAAAAAGCTGACAGAATTTTCTTGATTTATACCTAAAAATACTCTCGATCAAGTCAATTTTCAAACAAAAACAACTAAATAAAATCGGTTCATCGTTTTAAGCGCTACAATACCATAGACGGGCACACAGATACAAACGTTAAACTTATAACATCTCTCTTTTTAAGTCGGGTGTTAGAAACGGAAAAAGTGATGACTGTATTCTCTTTGGCGGAATGAGGCAAGCCGTTTTAACAGTCTTGTAAGTAAACATAGTAGACAATAGACATAATTAATAGGATCATAAGTTCTACTTTTGTCTTTGATTTCAGATTGATTTTATGAATATTATACAATTATTTATAATTACTTTCTTTTAAATTAATGATTATATTTTTGTTTCAATTTCATTACTAATTACATTTTGAACTTAGTTTAATGTTTTAAATTGAGTTTTACTTGTTTGTCATAGAATACTTAATTGGTCTCAAAAAGTTTTCATCCATAAAAATTCCAATAGTTGACATTTTCGAGAAAAGTTTGTGACAGTATTTGTGCGAAAAAATGTATATTTTTTGTATTCGAAGCAATTTAAACAAATGGTGAACTAACCAATAGTTGTGTACGTGTTAACGATCCAGCAAACTTTCTTGCTCTGTCAACTTTTCGATAACGCCTTTGTATTTTATCCTTTGGGAAATGTTATAAAGTATCAACTATAATAAAATATGGCATATTTGAAGTATTTATTTATTATTATTATTAATATTAATAGGTTTATCCCGTCTAATGGGAGATTAGAACTAGAAATAAATTAATATCAGTGATTTTAATTTGACGATAATATTAAAGACTATGAAAATATTGTAATATATGTAGATATGTAGAGGCCGGCAAACGGTATTATACTTTATTGTGTATTGTAAGTACCGTCATCCTATTAAGGCGATTCTATAACAACAAAAATCTTAAATTTTATTTTTTGCTATCTTCTTATCTTCACGATTTAATTGAACATATTAAACAAACGATATCAATACAACTCAATTTTGTTAGTAATATCTTTTAAGAAAGAAAAAGTTTCAATTCTGAAATGTACAAATAATCCAATTATAACACTTTTTTGGTCATCGTTTCACATAAAATTCAATATCCGTCAACATCTTTCTCATGTGACTTTGTGACAATTCCAATATTTTATATTAACCAAGATTGGCAATATTTCGCGGTAGAATCCTATGTCAACAGCTCTTTTTCATATCATTTTGTGTTGACATAATATGTATTTATTTGAGAAAGGTAAAGATTTCGTGTTCGGCGCCACGATATTTTTTCTCTTTAACACATCTTTCTTAATTTAAAAGAGACGAAATATTCAACGAATGTAGATCAAATCTATAAAAATAAATGGATATTATAAACTTCAGAGGTTTTTAATTTTGTCTGTAATAATTATATATAATTAAAATTTCTAGAGATAGGCACCTAACATGCCTAACTTAATTATTGTTATAAGTATCATAAAGTATTTCTGAAATAGAAATAAAAGCATTTTTTTAATAATAATTAATTAAGCTATCTCAGTATAAATGTATTAAAATTTATGTTCCTTTCTCTTCTTTTAAGTTTTTCTCCGATTTGACGTTTGTTTATGATTTTTACATACTTTTGTTCTGTTCATTTGTCTGTAACTCCTAGATAATGCTGCTGTACTAGATAATGCTGTTGTACGCCAACTTAGACACCGGGTTATAATTTGCCTTGAAAATTCGTACACATGGTATTTGTATACGAAGATTATATCGCAGTAGGTACCTGGGCAAGCGAGCTTCGCTCGGAGTTCTTTTTTGTTGTATCGTATTTTTAGATAAAAAAAACTAAAAACTTGAATAAATACAAAAATAAACAAAAGTTTCCTAACATAAAAAAAATATTGACCATATTTTGCGTGGAACAATGCGAAAGATAACTGCCTGGAAACTCGAAAACACGCATTTTCCCAGACATAGGCCTAATCTAGATCGATTTTTCCCCGAAAATCCACATACCAAATTTCAGCGAAATCGTTAGAGCCGCTTCCGAGATCGCCGGTATAAATAAATATTCAAGAATTAATTTTTCGTTTAAATATATTAGATTATCTATTTTTCAATTGGGCTAAGCCACGGACAACTTCAGTTAATTAGTCAACGATGGTAAATATCCAAACAACCGAGATCTGAAATCTGTCCTATAAAAGTGTACTTTGCGTTTTCAGCAAAATCGCTGGTCATTTTTGCTACTTAAAGGATTCTGCATATGGAGTTGCCATTAACTCCCGAATAAACGTATGAATTTTAAATTGTTTAGTTTATCAAATATTTACTGAATCATAATGCTCCGAGAGGAAATATATCTGAATAGAACCTAAAATAGAATATTAAATAAACGGAACAAAATAACAGGAGCAAAGCATGCAACAACAATACATGAGTTTGTCTACATTGTTGAACATAGAATATACAGAGGATTTTTAGAAATGGTATGAAGAAGAAGAATTGCGTTATATTTATGTTTTAAGATAAATATCCTTTCGTCTTTAGAATGAGTTTTATGCATATTAGCCAATGTTTATAATGATACATATATCATATACAGAATATAATACTTAGTATATTGATAAGATAAAGAAAATCCTTAATTCTAAAATGATAATCACCATAAATCCCGTAATTCCATAATTCCATGAATCATACTAATCTATACTAATATTATAAACGTGCAAGTTTGTGGATATGTATGTATGGATGTTTGTTACTCTTACACGCCAGAACGGCTGAACGTATCTGGATGGCATTTAGCACAGAGATAGATTATAGCACATAGGTTACTTTTTATCCCGGAAAAATGTGTGGTTTCCCATGGGATAAATTTATTTTTGTCTTGGGACGAACCCAAAGCGAAGCGAGGGTGAGTCTCTAGTATTATAAATGCAAATGTTTGGATGGATGTTTGTTACTCAATACCGCCAAAATGGCTGAACGGATTTAGATAAAATTTGCCACAGAAATAGATTATATAGTTTGTAATACCATATAGGTTACTTTTTAATCCGGAAAAAATGTACGGTTCCCGTGAGATAGATTTGTTTTTATTTTTTACTAGGGATGAACCAGAGCGGAGCGAGGGTGAGTCGCTAGTATAGCCTATACTAATATATTTAAAAAAAATAAAAAATATACATATTAAGAGATATATAATCTATTAGAAATAACAGCTTGTTTAGTTAATTATAAATTAGAATAATAATTAGATTAAACACCGTTAATTGAACTTTATATTCAGCGGTTACTATTCGCATCGTCCATTTTAGAGTACAGTACGTAATAAATAGCGTTATGAAACACTGTAGCTTTATGTTTCAATTGTTAGTAGCTCTAAGTAAATTAAGCTTTATAGGCTTTATTTATATTTATGTAAAGAGAAAATAAGATAATGGTATAAATTTTCCTTCATTGGACATATAAAATATATCCAGAAAATGGTTGTGGAAAATGGTAGTTAGTTACTGAATTGTTATTTTTTCCTTAAAATAAGAAGAAGGAGGAGAAACTTTCTATTAAGAGATGCCACTAAATTGCTCTGAAAATTTTGTGGCAACGATTAATAGAAAGTTAAGAAGGGTTTTGCAAAAAAAACTTACTTTTCGTTTTTTGTTTTAGTAAAGTATGAGTAAAGTACTTGTATTATATCGGAAATCTAGGTTTATGGTATTAGGTTTAGTAGTTTTAAGCATAGGATAAAGGGAAAGGGTTTAATAATACTATTAACCTTTAATATTATAGCTTATTTATTTACGCTATAAGTTCATCGCTGGAACCCCGAAGTTTATATGTACGAAAATTCTCCTCCATCGTTTTTCTCAAGCTGAGACACGAGAATCCCTAGAGAATTTGCGATACATTTTAAATTAACGTATTACGTATATAAGTCAAAAGAAAAATAAGAACACCATAGTAACAGACTGTCTGAAAAATATCCAAAATATCGCCATGCGTATTCGGACGGTTTTGGGTAAAATTTAATTCACTGTAGACTATGACCTGGAGTTACACATAGAATACTGTTAGTAATAGAATTTGCTAAAAGATGGCGTTGCATTTATGTCAATTTGTAAATACGAAAGGTATTTACTAACGGTATTATATTGTAATTTAAACCATTTTGAATATAATAAGTACATATTTTTATCCTAGTTAAACCGTTTTACCGCGGTGAAAGTTGGTATATTATGCTAGACAAAGGCCTTTGCTAATGAGGTGAAGGTGTGAACTTTTAAGCTTAACGAAGGATTAATGACGTACATGAAATTCATAATACTCTGTGATCCCTTTGTGTTTATAATATCTTGAATATTTTGTATTTGTTCTGTACTTTATTTTAAGTGTCAAACAAAGTTCTTGAAATTAATAATCTCAAAGGTATTATGTAGGCAAGGTCGAGGGGATTTAGTTCACGTGGATAAATCTGACAAGTTTGGGCCAAATTTTTAATTCTTATTTTAGTTTGTCTTAAATATTAGCATACAAGAAATAAGAAGAACAATTTATTTGGATATCATTGATTAGTAACTCACCCTCGCTTCGCTCGGGTTCGCTTTTAGACAATAAAAAAAAATCTATCCCACGGGAACTACGGTTCCCGTGGGAACCGTAGTTCCCGTGGGAAACGTCTACGGTAACTCTACGGAGTTTTCCGGGAAAAAGTAGCCTATTTATTATTCTAATGTATGCACTATATATTATAATTTTTCATTAAAATCGAATCAGTAATTTTTGTGTACTAAGCTGTAAAAGTTACTATAGTTATTTAACTATCCCACGAAAACTCTTTAATTTTCCGATATGAAAAGTATCTAATATGTTAACCGAGGACATAAGGTACCACTATACAAAATTTCATTTAAATTGGTCTTATAGTTTCGGCGATTAGCCCGTACAAACAGACAAACAGACAATAGACAGATAAACAAAAAATTTGAAAAAAAAAAACTGTATTTGTTCTATTTCTCTTCTTATATTCCCCTGACTCGGTTTTTAGCATTTTTTTTCTATGTACAGACATTCGATCTCTACAATTTTATTATATGTATAGATAAGAGTTTAATCTAAGCTATAAATGCTCCTTATTTATTAAGGTGAACAAAACTACGGTACTTTTATCATATAAATCTTAATATGCCATTAGTACAAACATCACACCAGTCAATTAAAAGTAACATTATAGATACACGTTAAAATATTTAAGTAAATGAAACATTCTTTTCCATATCGGTCGACATGAGCAAGAGATTTGCAATCGTAGAAAAACAGTATGTAAATTGAGAAATGTCTGCTTAAGAATTCATTTATATGGAGCTTTTTGTTGGTTAATAAATTTGCTACTGAAATCTAATAATTTTCCTTTGGAATTAGATCGAGAATCGCTGGTATTAAGGTAATGCATATTAATGCTGTTCCTGTGTTTTATTGCAACAAATTGTATGTTAAGTTCATTCCCGTTCACTCTAAGAAATCCCATTTATTATATATGTATTGTGGTAGTAGTTGTTAATTATATATCACATTTATTATTTGAAAACAAACTATATTTCGTTCACGGCTCTGCTCGTGTAGCTTTTTTTTAGTTAAAATAGTGTTTTATCGAGACATTTTGTTCAATTCAATTTAATTCTTTAGTTTCGTGGCTTTTGAGGTGCCATTTGGGCACAATTTACCAATGAAAATTCATCAAAAAAATAATTATGTATAAAATGACCGGTAAAAAAGAAGAACAAAAAAACACTAGGTCTGATTACATGTACAAACAGAGCGATTCGCTGTAAAATCAAGAGAGACGTTTTTAGAGCGTTAAAAACTCGAGCCAAGTTCAGGTTAACTTGTTAAAAAATATTTAAATGCACTTATTTTAATAATAAGCTGGAAAGTGTCCTTTGAGTGAGGTTTAATGTCTTCGATATTTAAGGTAAGTACTTTTTTTTAAGTTTCATGTCCTGTTCATCGGTATGGTCTACCCTGTATATTCAGCTATACGAATAAAGTTAGTACGTAAAATGATATCGTCAACATCGAATGATCGAGCGTAATGGCTTCCCTGGCCATAAACATTGTCATAAATTAAATTTCTAATTTGCTGTCAGGCAATTTATTAGCTTCGCCTTACACTATTAGTTAGTATCAAATAGATTGTTATAATCAATATCATAACCTTTCATATAAAGGATGATAACATATTTGTGTCTTATATTTAGATGAACGCAAATAATAATATTTTTTGGTTTTTGGTTCCCAACCAGAAACTAAAAATCAAAATAAATCGGCGAAAAAATCCGAATAGAAATTTTTATTTAAAATGTCAAACATTCGCGTAAATGTTAAATTAAATATTTTCATATATGCATGTAACTACCTTGTTGGCTACCATGTATGGCCGTTCCGGTGATCTTGGATCCGAATTCCAGGTCTAGCCAAGTATAGTTAATAGGTTTTTCAGTCAAAAAAGAAAGTGAGAAGTGGACGATTATTTACCAGTTGAAGAGTTGAATTGTTTACACAGATAAATCTGTCTGTCTGTTTGTTCCGGTTAATCTCCGAAACGGCTGGACCGATTTTGACGGGACTTTCACTGGCAGACAGCTGATGTTATAAGGAGTAACTTTTGTTAATTTTATTTAAGAAAAAGAATCAGGAAAAAAATTAAAACTCATGAAATTGTGTTAGGAAAAAAAATTAAAACCCACAAAATCCGTGTACGGCGTACGCACTCGAGCGAACCGAGGGTAAATCGCTATATAATTTAAATGAATATCTTAGGAATAGCAAGCTACTATTTATGTTTGCCTAAGCATAGCTAACCGTGAAAACGTACCTAGGGACGAACGCGAGCGAAGCGAGCGTGAGTCGCTAGTTATCACATAAGAATTTAACATTGAAAGTAATACCTAGACAGTTACCTAGACATGTTTCCGCGCAAACTTGTGCGCTATATTTTTCCTGCACATTGCTAGTCTGTGTGAGATTAGCCGCGGTGACCGTAATCGTTTAGGTCATTATATAAATAAAACATCATAAGATTATATTAATTGGGTTCTTAAAAAAATATTACAAATTGGTTCCATTATTTCTTAATCTGTGCAGCCATTGATGCAAGATGATATAAAAATTAGCAATAATTAGCAATATAGTGGCGACAACCGATCCTTTGATCACTTTTGTACTCAACAATGCTGTTTTGGCACATACTACTGCACCTATCATGCAGTGTACACGTTAACATAAACACTGCATGCCTAAACAAACAAAATTGTAATACATCCTAAATTACAAGTTTTTTAGGGCACTTTTGTTATTTTATGGCTATCACGTCCAACTCTGAATCACCCAATATCTACTCCAAAGTAATACTATGCCGCCATTGTTTCCATTAATGAATATTCGATGCGTGCGCGCAGCTTGTGTTAAATATTTTCGATAGAAAGTCTCTGTAGTATTGTTTAGGCTGTCCACGTTCTCGAGGGATAGTGTGGATGTAGATTCTCACTTGTAGGTGGTCGGAACAAATAATATATAGGTACTTGTAAACTGTTTTTTGTAATAAGTACGTACATATATTTACTTTACTATAATGATTTTTATTATAAAATATCTTTTAGGTCTAACAGGATTAATACTTGCATGATTCATACATTAGTTGAGAATAACTTTAGAGCTACCTACGGCTTGATATTGAAATTAACTTTCTCATCATTTGTTTATTAAGAAAATATAATAAAATAACATACGTATAACTAAATTACACAATCCAACGAGCAATTTAGTAGTGTTATTGCGGCATACTGCCTTCATGAGGTATTATAAAATATTATAATGATACTCGTATCATAACGAATAATATTTTGCAATCAAAGTTTTACAATATTCCTAGCATTGTGTATTAAACTTGATTGATATAATTATTCCCACGTTCCAATAACTATTGTCATAAGTCGCATGTTACGATAGGCTTATTCACATTTCATTTAAGATGTGAAACCATTTTCCTGACATAAAAAAATTATAATTAAACTACTTGTTTGGAAATAAACCATTTAAATATTATTTTATTCATTGCTTATAGGAATAAGTGAGAGAACAGAATTTGTTGTTTTATGTTTAATAAAATAATGATTGCATACGATAATTTTTAGATGTAAGAACATATGCATTAAGAAAAACATGCATGCTCCGAGATTTCAAAAGATGGCACGAATTGCATGTTTTGTAACTAATTTTTAATCTAATAATTGTTTTAGATGCAAGTAAAAATAAAAGATCAATCGAAGAGTTATTTACTTTCTAAATATCTTACATATTACCCTAAGTGTAAATTATAAGCCGCTCTATTATTAATCGTTATTGTAACGCGACCTGTCTAGTGTTAACTTTTTATTCATAATAGCTTTTCACGCATGCTATTTATAAATAAATAATAAATAAATATGTTGGGACATTAACACACAGCACCATCTAGTTCCATGGTAAACTACGAGGCTTGTGTTGTGGATACCAGATAGTTGATACACTACACATATATAACTTTAAATAAATACATATTATAAATATAAACACCCATGACTAGAGTACAAACATCCGTGCTCATCACACAAATGAATGGCCTCAGCGGGACTCGAACCTGCGACCGCTGACACAGAAAGTAGCCACTACAAACTGAGTCAAACGTGCCGAAATTGATTATAATTTATGTATTTGTTTATCATTGATCCGTGTCTAAAAAAGAATAAAACAACCTGTTCTACTTAATATATTAGGAAAAAATAATTTTATAGTCTATAAGTCACAATAGCAGAAAAGAAAATATAAAAAAAACTGTATCTCTATTAATTTTAAAATAATTCTGAATGATAATGAAGTGCACAATTCAATGTGAAATACAATGCTGACTCCTTACCAGTTGTACATAAAAATAAATTTTATGAGCGAAAAGGCATGTTTTTGTTTATACAAATCTCACTGGTATTTTTAGCATATTAGTTTAAAACTAATTTTTCAACGCCACATTGAATAACTTTGTTTAGTCGAAAGCAAATATTTTTTACCGAAAATCGAGTTTCAACTCTAGTATATAGCTTAGCTTCTAATAGTTTTATATCGTCATATTACATTACTCAATGATAAGGGGATAAATAAATATTAATAAAAAGACTGGTTTTACCCAGACAGAGGTAACATTTATATAAAACTTTAGTGATACCCAAACATAATCATGTTTAATAGAATTAAATTAAAGTATACATGTGTTTTAAGTTATGTAATTATTCCAAATTGATTAGATGGTAATTTGCACTATATAAAAACCCAATTCAATTAAATCAATTAAAAAATAGGTTATCTGTCTTTGTGTTACTCTAAATCTCTGAAACGATTAAACCCATTTTAACGAGATCTTCACTGCTCGATAGAGGATTTAAACAAAACAAAGGTTTCCGAGTCATACAGGATAATATGTAGTAATTTTATTAAACATTCATAAAAAACTGACAACTTGGGTATATTTTTTGGGTATGTAAACAATTTGTTTATCATAAAACCTATAATCTATATATTAAAAACATCTTAAGTTTAATGCTTAAAATTAAAAGTAGAATCTCATTTGAAGGTGAAAGAACTGTAAAGGGCGTACGAATTTAACTCTCAATTGAGTTTACGTCCCGTTTATACATTATTATATATTTTAGTGAAGGACTATAATAAATTTAAAATATGAATTTCAATACTACACTATAGATTTCAATTTTATTTTATACTTATGTATTTATATAGTTATATATTTATATAAGATTCTTTCAACTCAGTTTCACACTTACTTTTGTGTATGTTACGTGATACCTTAAATCACTCGATTTTCATGTTTTTTCCAGAGGTATATTGAAATAATAAACGTCAGTTCAATATTTTCAAGAGAAAATTTTACCTTTGTGGATGAAATAATTACTTTCAAAGCCATTTTGATGTCAGTGCACTCTTTTAGTTAATTAAAAAGTCTGTGAAAAACGCCTTTTGAAATTAGTAATTTAAATTCTATGATTGAATTCCATGCACCACCTTCATTATATAAATTGAAAAACAAAAAATAAAGTAAATTAAT
Source organism: Argynnis bischoffii washingtonia (assembly GCA_033884665.1). Taxonomy (NCBI): domain Eukaryota; kingdom Metazoa; phylum Arthropoda; class Insecta; order Lepidoptera; family Nymphalidae; genus Argynnis; species Argynnis bischoffii. Next base: position 6,242,728 of record CM066624.1, on the reverse strand, counting down.
TAGTCTTTGAAGGATAACTTTTGTTTTTATAATCTCCATAAGTTTTTTCTTAACAAGTATTTTGTGAAAGCTAAAATCGATCAGCTATCAATGGTATGGCATACCTTTCAATGAATATTATAAAGCCGAATAAATTGGAAGTAAATGTGTATAGATTGTTTTATGTTACACGTTTTTAGTCAAAGGTAATTTTGCCGTGTAATACATGATCCTGCTCTCATTAGCTCCCCATTGAACACTTTTAGCCATATATAAATAAAGCAAGAGCATTCAAGATAATTAAAAAAGTATTATGTATTCGCTAAGGATTTAGATAATGTTTGTTTTAAATATCAATATTGATCTGAGCGCTATGTTTATTGAGAACATAATATTTTTTTTGTTTTTTGTTAAGACGATTGGTAAGTTATGAAGTAGGTACTTCATGTACTTTGTGTATGGCTCGTGTCCCATGATGTAAATATTTTAATTAGTTACCCTTTTTTATATTTACAACATGACTCTTAACTTGCATCCATTAAGGGATGATTTCCGGAATAAAGGTATCCAATGTTCTTCCCGAGGTCTCAAACTATCTTCTTACCTTTCATCTAAATCGGTTCAGTAGATCCAGAGATTACTCCCTACAACGTCACAAACTCACATCCTCACAAACTTTATAATATTAGTATAGATGATATTAGTGAAAGCTTTTAAAAAATATTTAGGGCATAGTTATCACAATATTGTATTGTTTAAAATATAACAATCGTAGAATAACATTATTGTCGTAAATGAACTTAAATTATAATTCTCTCGTAAAATATTCAAATTTCTTTTACAAGCTTTGCACGGTTAATAGCGTGAAAGGTCGTTTTGTAACGGAAGGAAGTAATCAGATCTTAAACGCGTTGGTATGAACGAGCTTTATACAGTTTTTTTTCGTCCCATTTTTTTCTCGGAGAGATTGAAGTAAAAACTTTTGCTCCTAGATTTCCACTTTTGTTTTAGTTTCATTTTAAGTATTGCAAAACGTTTTGTTATTTACTTATGTTTAGTAACATTGCAAACACTCAGGACGATATTTACTAGTATTTTTACTTTAAACATGTTTGTATAAAATAAATAAATATTTATCCACCTCATATAATATGATATCCAGTTTATTTTCTGAAACCACATTTATTTTACTTATTTACTTATGCATATAATGAAGAGAGCAATAGAGAAAGAAAGAAAAAGTACATTTGCGAACTAATTAAATTGTATACATTGGATTACCTTATATTTTAGATACGTGACACGAGATCTATCAACGTGATTAGAAAAAGAAGAATGAGAATTAAAAAAATTATAAACTTAGACTGAGAGAAGATACACAGAGCTTATCTATTATTCAGCCAAACAAAGCTGTCAGGAAGGTTTTTTTCGTATATTAGTTTATGCTTCATCTAGATTCTAAAATTATTTTATTTTTATGATATAACTAATTTATTTATTTTGCTTTCTAATTGCATATACGCTCTTAATTGTGGCCTAAATTTGTCGGGATCGGTTTTATAAACATCTAAATTATAATATCATTTCAAACTATAACTTCAATCTATTATCCACTTGTATCTTAAATGAATGAGTGAATGAAATGATAACATAGTTTTCATCAATTATATTGTATAATATATGAGTGCTACCACAAATCCATAATAAATTTCTGGCATATACCTGTCTGTATCTTTTACTTTTTAAACCGAAGCTACATTCATAAGATACTATCAACAAAATGGAAATCTGACGTGTTTTTTATACGCAAAGATCGTTAATCTTCAGTATAAATGTAAGTTTATGCTCATGTTTATCTTAAAGCTTTCATAAAAAGGAAAATAAAAGATACAATGAGATAACTTCTTGCTTCTATAAATATCAATTTCGTATCTCACTACCAAATGACCTGGAGGCTAAGAGTCGAGATAAGTAAATTACTAAACATTTTCCTTTACTGTGATAAAATTATGTAAATATTTGTTGTAAATTTTGTTTATCATCTGAAGATGAGTTTCTATTCGTTATTTGGTCTTATTTGAGAATGGCCTACGAAAATCCATTTTGATTAGAAAAAAAGGTTGGGTTCAGATTTCTTATTAAGACTCATTTTATATTTAATTAAATATCAAGGCAGAATGTAAATAAGCCTTTACCTTTACCGTTTTTAGACTTCATTTCGCTCAGGCTTATCTAAGTATCCTTTAGCAATTTTGCGTTTTTTTTTAATTTTGTTTGTTTAAATAACAAAAATATAATAATAACTACTTACTAATTTAATATACCTACTTTGTGTATTGGAATTAACAGTCCATAAACTATCTGTATGCAAAAATGACAAATTTTTAATTTGTATCTATACATATAATAAAATTCTAACTGAGTCGAATCTGTATATTAAATATTTTTTGGAAAATCTTATCGAAATAGTCATTATAATCGATAGATAGACCGAATCTATAGTTTTTAGAATTTTTGTATATCTCTCTGTCTGTCTGAGAACGCGTAACGAGAAAACCACTGGATAGATTTTGATGAAATTGGGGTTGATGATAGGTAATTATCCGAGTCAACATATAGGATACTTTTTAGTGCGGGAAAATATCTCATCTCTGAGAAATCTATACTAATCGTTAAAACGTAACTAGAGGCGTACTCGAGCGGAGCGAGGGTGAGTCGCTGGTGTTTTAATAAAACGAAAATTCAATATTACGCTTATTTTACCAAATATTACTCTAGTTTATTATACAAAAAAATATGAATTTGCTATTAAAAGTTATTGTATTTTTGCTTACATGTAAATAAATGAGGATCCATACTACTTTATTTCACGCCCCTCATAAAACGCTGCGTTATATTGTGATCAACCTGTACCTGCATGTTACTCTTTACTCATTTAGAAAGTTTGTTTAAAATGTATTATATACGTATAACACTATATACGTAAAATGTATTATATATAAGTATTTTCAAAAATTATTTAAGACATTTGAAAAAAAAACGACATTATAAGTTCAATTGGGATTCGTAGCAAGCAAAACTTTAATACGATCTCAATATTAGATACTCATTCGATTTTATAATACTGTTTATTCACAAAACATGGTTTTTACAGTGAATATCGACTTGTTTTAGTTTCGAATGACATAAATTTTAATTGATAAGGCACTTGTATAAACTGCACTGAGCTTAGGCAACAGTGTTCTGTCTCGAAGTGGTTCAACTACAGCTGTATGGACTATAAAGTAGGCAATAGCCACTACAAAGCAGCCATTCAACTTCTATCTGGTCATTTATCGCGGAGATGAAACAAGGCGGTTTCTTAATAAGGTATGGAGAGGACCAATGTCGATAAATGAAGTATGAGCACCAACATCCGCTTATGATGATAGTTTTATTTTATTTTGATGTGTTTTATCCATATTATTATAAGTTTATTATTAATTTGCATTAATTTATAGAAGTAATAAATTCCTTTTGAAAATTGATTCAGTGGATGGAAGTGTCCATGCTAATGATGTCAACGCTGTAATTAAAATTTTTGGCCTAATTATTAGGGAAACTAGATCGCTTCATTTTTATTCAGTGCACTTGTTTTTATTGTACCCCAAAATTAACACATGTTTCTATGAAGTGGCAATAACTTTCTATCAATATTACTCTATAAAGGTATAAATATGTGGAGTAAATAGTTTTACGTATACAGAGCTTAATTTTTTTTGTCCTTATTTAAGGAGTGTGGTAAACGTAGGTCTGTTGGCTAAACCTTAAATTCCAACAAGACCTTAAGAAAAAAACGCAGTCACATTAAATCGTATAATCTGAATGGCCAATACTAATTGAAAATAAATTAAAATTAAATTGAAAAATAATGAAAGGACGCACCAGAATGAGGCAAAGGATGGAATTCTTATTCCATCCTTACCGTATTTTTAAAACATTTCTAATTTGGTAAAAAATTGTGTTTTTAGTTTTATGATATAGCTCCTACAAAATCAACATAATGTTAGAAAAATTGTCGATATATCGATATGAGTTGAACACGGAACTATATGGTGCCGCAGTGTCGAAAGGGTGCGAGAAGTACTTCAGAGATCGGCAGCTGACATGTGACTCAGACAGGCGGGTCACTGACCATGGTAGCGTTCTTCAGCTTATCATTATAATATGTAGCATGAAAAATATTTCAGCATATACACTTATATACATATACATATACATTTATTACTTGATAACAATTATATATAATTGGAGGATTAAATTACATAGCGCGATCTGATTAAGACTAACAAATTTAGATCAAAAAATTGAAAGAGAATGCAAGTACTATCTCTATATCTAACTCTCACTAGGAATAAGTTGTAATTATCTAATGATTTATATGTAGTTATAACATTATTATTATTTCATATATTATTTCCATAATTACTGCGGATTCATATGCGTATTTTTAAATATCCCTACATCACAGTTCTTGACTACGTATCTCTACTTAACTGACGACATAAAAATTTAAAACTTGTTATGGCTTCTGCTTCATCCGAACTCCAAAGCATGGAAAATATATAATTTAATATTGTTGATCTTATAGTATCATGATTGTCACATGGGGTAGTTGAATGTTAAGTGGGGATTTAAGATAATTATTTAATTTTTACTAAAATTTTATACCTACTATTAATCACCTAAAAAAAAATTATTCTTATTGGAATTTTTATTTGAAATTTATATAGGATCGATGTTAAGGTACAATTTTTTATAAAGTAACCGTAAAGTCAGTTTATACTTGGTGAAAATATTATTTAACATACACACAAAATGTATACAGTTAAATGGAATACTTCCTTCTTTTTGAAATTAATCAAAAATATTGAATGAAATTGTTGGCAGTAATAATAATACTTATATTATTAACGATGACATGCCATGCGTTCGATATTTTAGTTCAAAATTCTACGTTTTAATCAATTCTCTATTGCTATCTGAGAGCAATATAACTCGCAATATTTACGAGAGATCATACAACTTTTATGTCGTTTACTCAGAACTTTCATATGTTTAATAAAATTTAAGTGTGAATAGGTTTAAAATTATATACTTAAACACTACAGTATGAATATTAAAAAGCTATATTAAGTCTTATTTATAAAGAGGTAGTAAGAGGGATGATCTTCAGTTTTATGGGCTATAAATTATATTTATATTTATTAGCCGAGCTATCATAGTTTTATGTAACAATTGCAAAAAAAAATATTTCTTAGTACAGCGTTGTTAGTGGAGGCTTCTTAAATTGATATACCTATATGTATGTATATTGTAATTAAATGAAAGTGTAAAACTTTTGTAAACTTTATTGTACAGTGTACCAAGAACAAGCAAGTGCACAAAATAGGGCCTTATCCCCAATTATAATTAGCAATTTCTTTGAATAAATATGGAAATACTAGAGTTCTAATGAAAGGAAAAATTGGAAAATAATTTGGTAGTCAATAAATAAAGTGATCACTCTGAAATATGTTGATTTTTTTTTTATTATAACTTCCCTGTTCTGTTGACCATTACTGAATTTTGACCAGTGCTGATTATATTATGTCATCACGACATGTATACATTATAAGTGACGCCATCATCAGAATTTGACCAGAAAAGATAACTTTAAGGGAGTATTCCCTCAAAGTTATCATAATACTTATGTATATAAGTATTATGTAGATAGATACTTAATCAGATATTTTCGAAATCGGTGTGCTTTGATTTGTATTGACTGGCACCGACTTCGAAAAAATCTGATTAAGTATTTATTCTAAATGAAAACCCCCGTTTAGTTATTTTTTACTTTTCAGTGCCTGGAAGTCGCCTTTTTTTTAAGTTTTTATTTTTCCATTTTTAGTATAGACGTATAATCAATACAAATTAATCAAGCCCAAACACCAGGTAATTGCTGTAAATCGTTGAGGAGTTCCCTCGACTGTCTTTCTGGTTCATCATCAGATCGACTCCAGACCACATTCACATTTTGTGCAGATCACACGAATTATGACGCGGACAAAAGCTATGGTACTATAAATATAAATATCTCGTGTCACGATGTTTGTGGCTGCACTCCTACGAAAAGGCTCGACTGATTTTAATGATTTTTTTATATATTATGCAGGTCTGAGAATAGGTCACAAAGTATTTTTTATCCTCCTACCCCCACCCCCCATTTTTAATCACGATATTAGTATTTTTGTATGAACAATACTATATACTCGTAAATACATATTTGTAGTGAGTCGCTGTATAACATAAAGCAAAAGAGTTTTTTTGTACATTAAACGCGGGCGTAGCCGCGAGATCTGCTAGTTTTTTATATAGTTGTTTGACGAATCTTTGATATATTTTTTCAAAGTTTTTTCCTTCACGATTTTGTTTCAGTATAAATAAATAAATGTCGAACCTTTCTTAAATCGACATCCTTTCAAAATATGTGAATTATAAATAGATACTTGACCCGAATTTATTTATGTAACAAACATTATGGAGCACGTCCTAAGCAAATAAACTTCACCTTATAAACGTATGTATGTACAAATGTTTCGAAACTACATTATCTATTCAAGATTACTTTATTTTCTTAATAAGTAAGTTAACTTTAGTATAATTATTTATACATATTTGGACGACACGTTTGGCTCAGTTTGTAGTGACCCTACTTACTGTGCCAGCGGTCGCGGGTTCGAGTGCCGGATATTTATTTGTGTGATGAGCACGAATGTTTATACTCCAGTCATGGATGTTTATATTTATAATATGTAGGTATTTAAAGTTATATATGTGTAGTGTATCAACTATCTGGTATCTCTACGCAAGCCTTCCAAAGAGCCGGACTCGTACTGCCTGATCCGTTAATACTCATAATCGGTGAAATAAATTTCACCTTAAATAATGAAATCTAGCAGCCGTTATATTTATTTTTTATGTCACCTATGTAAAAATACTGGACTAATGAGACGAATCTAACGGTACCTTAATTAAAGTAATTCATCGAGTGGTTCGGAAGATATGAGGGAATAAAGAATATTACTAACATACAAAGATAGGCGCGAAAATCCCTTTCCTTGCAGTCGTGTAAAAAATAATAAAATAAATTGTTTTATATACGAAATTCATATCATACTAGCTGTACCCGGCCAGTGGCAACACGTTGCTGTGGCTTTTGTGGAGAACTCCCTAAAATATTCTGCACACTCAAATACACATGTGTACCCAATTTCTGTAGCGATCGTTTGAAGAGTGTAGAACTTAACACATCAAGCTTTATCTAATGGTCATTTGAATGGATAGCATAAAATCCTTTGCTATTTAATAAATTTATATAATATGTCAAAGTAATCAGTAAAAATTTTATATATCTATTTTTAATTTTATACATATTTTTTTTATATTGATTCAATAAATAAATATTATATTCACCTTCAAGAAATATAGGCCCATTTTTAATTAAATATTAAAAAAAATAGAAATAAAGTTTTATATACTAGCAATAATTTACTACTTTCACGTATATTTTTTTAGTATCCATAGGGTCCAGTTATGCATGCCATTATCTCATGACATTTAAGAAGACCATTTAGATGATAAGCTACATATACATATGTACTTGTTTTTTATTAAAACGAATTAATTCCGTATATATTATTAAAAAAATCATTTTACATTATCAAAGAAAGATAATTTAATCGTTAATAGATTTTGCTATGAAGGCATATCGCCTATGTTTATCCGACTAGACTTTTCAAGCAAAGTATTAGTTTATCGGGATGGGGGTGAACAGTAACCTAAGTCCGGCCCCATTATGCCCTTATATCCTTCATCGAAATCTAATCAGAGAAGATAACAGAGTCCAGACAAACAGACAGAGCTACCTTAACATTTATAATATTATTATAGACTATTGTCTCTCTTACGAATATGTAAAACGATATTTGTAGTAACTGGGTATATAGTATGGCTTACTTCACTAACCTAATATAATAAAAAACCCATCTTATATCCATGTATTAATCATCGTTCTTTACCCTGTACAAATTGATGACATCATAAGGGTCATCGTTCATTTTCTGCTCACTTATACATGCTTATTTTATATGCTTATAAATGCTTATACCATGTACTTTATGAGATTTCTAAGGATATTAACGCAAATATTATTTCTTTATTTTCTAAAGTATATCTTTATTTATTAATCTATTGAGGATAATAATAATAGAGATAATAATATTTCCTTTTTCACAGTTTTTATTAGGGGTTGAGTTAACAAACGTAGAGTTATAGCGCTAAATATTTACTATAGATACTGAGACAAATATTATATTTGTACGAATTCGAAATCACGATCAACCGTGTAGATAACGACGTTTTCAGTGCTAAACTATTGCAATATTCCGCGAAGATCGTCATTATTAAATTACATCACTTTTAAATTACCTTTACCTAATTTTCATTATTTCTAACAGAAAATACTAACAGCTGTTACTTCTGATTGCTTAATAATGCAGATTCTACAATTAAAAACTTAAATTTTTCAAAATTAAATTTTTCCTACTAAATCCGTTTTTAAGACCTGTATTTTTTTATTTCATTTATTTAATACACTAAAAAATTTACATGACTTTAGTAAAGAAATACATGTAAAAAAAAACAGTAAAGATATATAAAATAATAAATTGTTACTTAGAAACTCCTAATAATAGGACATGAAATAAAATATTTTTTTAAAGGAAATAAAACTGTAAACGCGTAAAGTTATATGAGATCCACATGAAGTTCGCTATACCGCATATGAAATAACCCTTTTCGTTGATTTCCCTCGAGATGTGAGCGTTAGATTATCTCTTAGTTTTGGGTAATACAAATGCGAACTAACGGTTCTAATTTTTATTGTAACAGCTAGCAATTGTTGAACAATTTTTTTGAACGATATAACAAGAATTTAAAAAAACATCTTCATAAATATTTTGAGACAATATTCTTTAAATTTTTATTTATGTTATGAGTACCGAAAAAATATGGCTGTCATATGAGCATAGGCAGTATCAGCGATATTACGGAGCTTCAATTTCGATTCCGAAAGGTCGGAACTTCCGATCGATTTCGCACCTACGATTCTGATGTTGGTTCCGATAAATTTGAATCGCTCGAAGCACAGCGGCGGTGGCGGCCGCGGTCATCGTGTACTAATAGGTATAGGTAAAGGTATAATACGTATACGTATAAATATATATTTTCTACTGTCTCTTTATTATTCGCGTCCCTTCTATTTTGGTACTATTTCCTACACCTGAAGGTTGCCTGGAAGAAATCGCTCTTTTAGCGATAAGGCCGCCTCTTGTACCTTCTTCTATATTTTTTTTGTATATTTTCTTCTCTCTTTTTGGGTGTACAATAAAGAGTCATTCATTCATTCATTCATTCATTCATCTGTTTTGTTTTGTGCATTCGAGCTTCATTTATACTTATACGAGTTTTTGATGTTAGTGTTTTATTTGACGTGTGACTAATTTTTTGAATTGAACCTATGGAGACTGAATGTTTTTAATTTTACCTTATTAGACCTGCCCTTAACACATCACTCTTCAGCCTCCGCCTCCGATTCTGACTCCAACAAACCAAATTTAAAAACTCCGATTCCAAATTCGGTTCCGATACAACCGTGTCCGTAACATCCCATAATAAACCTATAAATATGAAAAAGAACTTAATTTTTCGGATATGTCTATTTAATTACTTACATTGAAACCACATCACATATTTATGAGACGTCTTATGATGCTTCGTTACTTGTACTGTGCATAATGAAACGCTGGACACTAATTAATTTTGGCTCGCCGCAAAATTGACCTGTGTCAACCCTGTTTCGACCCAACACGACCTACAAGGAAATCAGTTTGATATGATTTCAGTCTTGTATTTATTGCACTAAGATCTAAAATGAAACATAGATTTTGTTTAATTTAGTGTGATGTAAGACATTAGATGGTTAATAATAGTCATTTAAATAAGAGCACTATAAGGTCGACACATCCGTCGACATTCAATTGGAAATAAAAGGAATGTTTTTGGGTGATGAAAAGGATGCAGTAACTTACACAATTTTAAACACAGTTTTTTAGCTTTTTAAAATCGCCTTTTAATCTTCTTCCAATTGAAAATTTTGTATGGAAAATCCAAATTTGATACGATCGAGTTGATAGTGGAGTTAAGAAATGGTTAGTAGAACTCATAATATCTACGTAACCTTCAATGGCAGGCGTATAGTCAAGTCTATTTAATAATAATTATTAATATCAATTTATGAAAAATAATTAATTAGGAATTAACCTTAAATTGTTTAATACTTTTATATTTTTATTTCACAAAAAGCTTTAAAATATATATAAACACTGAACTTTCAAAAACAATTATTATTTACAAAAACATTAAAAGGTTTAAATTAGTTTGTGCTGTTCGGTCCGTCTCCGTCATTCCGGGACTCCGTCATTTCGGGAAAATCGCCTTTTATTGATTTATTTTTCCAAGCAACCATTATTAAATTATATCCTGCATTTAGTTTTTCAGATTCCAATATTGAATTACGATTTGTAATTACATTTTACACATATTTACATTACTTATCTACACAGGTACATTTTTTCTTCCCCTTTTTTATTTTTAAATTTATATTTCAATTTTATTGTTCAAAGTGCAAACCAATAGATTTAGAAAGCACAAATTATAACTACATTCCTATAGCACCATCCAAGTAGATTTTTTTTGTAATATCTATTTCTAGTTAAAAAACTAATTTCTCTACCCTAACTTACTTGTATTTCGTAAAATAAAAAAAAAACACAGGCAACGCCGGGGGAGATTGTACCGTACGTATGTGCTAAGATCTTTTTTATCTAGACGGGAAAAGCATTTTATATTACCTGATACATAGTTAAGTGGCATAAGTGGCCACTTCATACTCAGCTCTGGTTCACACTTGATTATAGTATGATACTTGATTATTCGTCATGCAAAAGACATTTCGTCCCAGAGTTTATAGCGGTTATGACCCCGCTGCACTGTACACTTTATAATAAATGTTGGTAAATAAAAATTAAAACGACATAAAATTTATTTTCACGCTTAGTTTAATAGGTGTGTAACGCATACAAGGTTCGATTACTCTACAAGGTAAGAATACAACAACATAATGAATGCTAAATTACTATTTTCAGATTTCTAGTATTTTTAAACGGCAATTTAATAAATGACATATATAGCACAAATTTTAATTCTATGAAATTCTGTTTATTATAGCATATATTGTACAAAGTGTTATCTTATCTCAAAATTCCTGTAAAATAATGGGATACAAGCAAGCACTTAAGCTGTGTCAAAATTAATTGCCGCAGTTTGTTGGTGCTGTGGTGTTTGAATTAGTGTTTATTTAAACGACAACGTCAATATATCATTTGGGGTTTTACCGTAAGGCCTGAAGTTATAAATCTGACTCATAAATAAAGGGTTGTATGTAAACACGTACTAAAATTAACTGATATAATGAAAATATGGAGGCAGTGGTAGCCCAGTGATCAACGCGCTCGCTTGGGAAACCAAGTGAAGCGGGTATTTTTGAAACATTCATCTTATATAATACTAAATAGCTTATGTCGGTATAGGCGGTGAAATATAAAGACTTTTTTTTATTTTGGCTGGTAATTGTAAAGATAAATGTGAATAAGCTCTTCAGTTTTTTTATACAAGTAAAACCAGTGACATCTAGCAAAATATGTATATCAATTTAAAGTCAGATATAGATTTGTAGCAACCGTCTTTAAGCCTACTCAAACTGTTATTTACAAATGTATTGTTTAAGTTAATCCGTTGTCACTCTAACTTCATGTGCTTGCCTTAGATAATTGTTGTTTGAATAATATAAATTAATTATCTTATCTCATTTGATAATTTCTATGAAGCGTATAAATAGGTGTCAAATATCACTTAAGATGAAGAATGGCGATGAAAATCCATAATGGTGACTCAAAGTAGTCCTTGACCTTTGCGTCTTTCCTTACAGTCAGTTATCAGAGGCTTCTATGATAGATTCATATCAGAAAACGACTTGAAGTTTTTATGATAATACGATAAGAATAATACTATAATAGTTAAGAACTTAACTGATTTATCATTGTTTATTTTTGAAATATAGTTTCAGTCAGTATATATTTAGCTTGTGAATAATTGTTTTTTAAAAGTAATTTTAATTTAATCTTTTCACTGCAAGAAAGCTATGGTCTGGTGGGATTAAATAGAAATTTATTCACCTAAGCAGAAAACTGAAATAATCAAAGGAGAACAACGATGTCTTCAACAAAAATAGTATTAAAAATCTAAATACATACACATTTCGAGAAACACTCTAAAATGCATCCTATCGATGCAATGATATCTTATCTTGTAGAAAAAGTATTTTGGTCATCTGTAATGCAGCAAAATCACGCCTAAACAAAGGTCAAGCTCACTTGACTGGAACCTAAATCACATAGCTAAGGATTAGTCGGAAACAGAACACTTGACACACATTGCTGTAGCTCTACCGCTCTTATTGACTGAGAGATGTATGTGGCTAAATGACGAAAGAAAACTTTTAAATAGCTGTATTGTTTCATAGTGCAAAGATTTTAATGTAAAAATAATATTTCTAACTAGTGACCTGTTTCCAAATTTTTTCGGCTTTTACCGTAACTCATGCCAAATTTCATAAAGTTTTTGTTTAACTCTTTTTCCGAAATAAAAGGGGTTCAGAGAAAAGACACCTAACCAAGTAATAATTGATAAAAAATCCCAAAGCTATCTAATGTTTATAAAAATATTTAATGTATTTATTTAGATACAGTTAAAAGAAAAGTACATTAGTGACCAAGCCAATAAATCGGATTTAAAAGTATAAACTGAGACTTCTAGGGAAACGTCGCGAGTGGCGGAAACAAAACAAGATTATCAGTAATAATATTACTGAACAGACTGGCAGAGAAACTAGTTTTGTGATACTCCGAAGAATTTTACCGTGTTAAGGAAGAAATAGAAATTCAGGCTGAAAATGGTTAAATGACAAGAATTGCATTGAAGAATGATAGTCAGCGTTTGATTCTCGACATAAAACATAACAACATTTTAATAATACTATAGATTCTAATTATATTAATGATGCAAAATAAATTTCGTTTTGGACTTATTGAGATTTGCCTAGGTTTTGGTAGATTAAGATATCTATCCCAATTTTCCCGTGGATAAAATCTATTTTTGCTATTTCACTTAATCCGATCTTTGTCTATCTCTATAGAAACTGAATCCATGCTATGGTAAATAAAGATTTTTATGTGGAAAAGTGAAAACGAAATAGACCAGCACGTATTCACATTAATAAAAGTACCTGTGCGACCGAGCTTCGCTCGGAGATCTTTTTTGTTATATCGTATTTTTTAGATAAAAAATTTTTCAAAGGGATTTGATCCCGGACATATGTGTTGTCTAACTTACGCGTTGACCGCTCGACCACGATGCTTACAAACGAGTGTAAGAAATTATCGACCATATTCTGCGTGGAATAATGCAAAAAGAAAGCTGCATGAAAACTCGAAAACGTGTTTTCCCAGACATGAGACTAATCTAGATCGATTTTTCGCCCCCAACAGCCCCCACATACCAAATTTCAGCGAAATCGTTTGAGCCGTTTCCGAAATCGCTGGTATAAATAAATAAAGAAATAAAGATATAAATATACAAGAATTGTTCGTTTAAATATATAAGATTCAAGAAATTCAATTACAAGTTCGTTTCGGAAATAAGACTGCACAATTTAGAAAAACAAATATGAAAGTGAAGAATTTATATATGAAATAAAGTAAATAGTTTTTAAAGTATCTAGATATAATAAATTCCAAACAGTGTTTGTGAAACAAAACTTTGATCTGTTTATATTTTTATATATAGAAAATAGATTGATAACATTAAAATAATAAAAATAATATTAGGTACCTGTTTAATCGGAAACATAATCTAGAAACTTACCATTATAAATTATACTTGAATTACATGTAGACGTGGTTTGGCTTATTCAGTACGACAGGCCATTGAAATTCTGTGTCTATATTTAATTTTCTCTTACTGAAATATAAAAATTACACGTAATAAAAAGTTCGTCAGAAAATAAATTGCCTCCTACGCCGTCCCTCCGTAGCAATATAACATAAACTTATTATATGACGACGGCAGCCCTGGTTTTTAGGTCTACTCTACTTGTGTACGTACTATAATTTAAAAAAGATACTGACTTTAAAATCCTTTTATAGCACTGAAGACTATTTAAGTATTTAAGTAAAGCTTTTGCGCGACTTAAATACATTCCATTTTTACACCACTAATCTAAGCATGGGAAAGGTACGAGTATATGATACGCAAAAGAAGTGTATTTGGATGTAATTTGAAAATATTCTAAGTAATATAAATATTTTATTTAGAATATTTTGTACAAATGTTTTGAATTGGTTTCTATGCCTAAATTATTATTTTTCATGTACGCTATATTAATGAATCAAAATTACGCTTACGCTTAAATCAGATTTTAATAATCTTTTAAGAATTTACAAATTAATTTTGTTTTAAGTTTTGCATTATTTGCATATTTTGTTTAGCCCTTTTTAACGTCCCACTGCTGGGCACGGGCCTTCCTTCAATACGAGGGTGATCAGACTACAGTTCACCACGCTGGCTAAGTACGTGTTGGTGGACTGCACATGTCCTCCGAAAACTTGCTAGGTTCTTTCAGGCTTGCAGGTTTCCTCACGATGTTTTCCTTCAATGTAAGACAAGTAGTAATTATGTTGGGAATGATTCACACATAAAAATATCAGAGGTGCGAGCCCTCGTATTTGAACCCGCTTCACTCGGTTTCCCTAGCGAGCGCGTTACCACTGGGCTACCATTGCCTTAATGTTTCTATTAATTTTATAAAATTAAACAAATTTATTTCAATAGATAAAGTTATTTTTGTGGGTTTCATTTACTGTACGATCATTTTATTGTTTAGGGATTGAAATATGAACCAATTTATAAATGTAACGCGATAATTTCATGCATGGTATACGAAAAGTTTGGCAATCTAACAAATTGAGATCTTTGGATTATAAAGAGTGTGGGTTTATATCACACAAATTGATTGAGTGATTTAAATTATTCTATTAAAGCATGGCATCTAGCACCCATGCTATGGTAATAATGTACTATTTAAGCCATATAGGTAGGTACCTATACCTTAATGCATTATTGAAATTAATTATTCCACCGTGGATTTTTTTTGTATATTATAGGAAATCTACTATGGATTCCAAATTCATAAGCGAAAATTAAGTTAAAATTTAATAAGAATTGTTTTTTTTTTCCCTTTTTAGAAATACAATATTAGTATGTTAGGTAGATTTTGTTTCCTCTTCCAGTTATTTGTTTAAAGACCTTGATATTAGTACTATGTATTTGAAATCATAATGCTCATTGCAATGTGAAGTGCGTGATTGAAGTCAAGAACATTTTCTTTATGTAGTGGCCTTCGAATCATCTTAATTGTTTATTATTACTTAATTCCTGAAAATTCTTAAATGAATAAAATAAAGTACTTTCAAATGCACTAAGCCTTTCTTTATAATTGCCACCAATTAAGTTTTACGTCACTTTTTTCTTCTTTTCTTTTTAATAGATACGTATTATATTCTAACTAGCGACTCACCTTCGCTCCACTCGGGTTCGTCCCTAGTTACGTTTTAATGTTTAGTATAGATTTCTCAGGGATGAGATATTTTTCCGCAGTAAAAAGTATCTTATATATTAACCAGGATAACTAACTATCATCATACCAAATTTCACCAAAATCTGTCCAGTGGTTTACTCGTGATGCGTTCCCAGACAGACAGATAGAAATTCTAACAACTAAAGATTCAGCCTCTGTATCGATAATAATGACTATTTCAATAAGATTTTTAAAAAGATATTTAATATACAGATTCCATTCAGTTAGAATTTTATTATTTGTATAGATCACTAATCAAATTTTACGCAGTTAAATATACTAACTATTTAGTTATTAAAATTTTACCATTATATGACATGTTTTAACTAATAAGTGAAAGCAATAAAAATTCATATTTGAAATTTTCAGTAATAAAAATAATATTTTTCAATAATAATTGCACTCAAAGTGGAACATACTTTCTTGCGATGACACCTTAGACACGGTAGATCTTTCATTTAATAACGGGGGCTAGACCTAAGCCTGGGAGATAGCGCCAGCCTAGTTCAAGATGAAAAGTAAAATTAATTAGTATAGCAGTTTATATCCTGGATATAATATCGGTGAAAGAGGTTATATCTATAGGTTATTGAATTAAAACTTTTAATACTACTATGTTTATTATTACTATGCTACTTTTTTAGATTTACGCGAATATTAGACATTTAAATAAAACTATCTTTTCGGATTTTTTCGCGGATTTATTTTGTTTCTTAAGTTCTTACTGTGTGGATCAAAATAGCAGTATTTCAAATTAGTATTTCAAATCTGTTCTTATGGGTTTTCCCCATTTTTTTTAAATATTTAAACCACTCCTGACACACCTCCAACAAAACAAAAAAAGAATTATTAAAATCGGTCAAGCCGTTTTTGAGTTTTAGCGAGACTAACGAACAGCAATTGATTTTTGTATATATATAGATGAGTGAATAAGAGTCATCTCAAAAATATTTTAAAAAAATACAAAGATAATTAACCCAGTAAGTATCTCGATTATAGATCACGTATATACATAGAGCTCTCTATTAGAATTACTGAAAGACTCGAGGGTTGGTGCATTACAACGCAGTAGTTAGGATCTTAGTGAAGTGAAAGTAATTAAGATGTTTGTACCTTATAGGCACATTATGTATGTGACTTTATAAGGGTATAGTGCCTTGGAAATTTATGAACCCACACTATTTCTGAACATGTATTTTTTAATTAATTCATAAAATTTTAGTTAATCGTTAACTGCGCATCCAATTTTGTAATATTATTGTATTTATTAAGTAATTCGTGAATCGTTAAGTATAAAAAACCTTGATTTTTAGATACACCTGAACTATAAATGTCAAACACAGTAAAAGATCAAAAAAAATTTACTATGCGAAAGTTTTAAAAATAGATAATAAAGCGAAAAAAAATATCTTTTTCAGTGATTTCAATTTAGCGCCTATCTCTTAAAAATTTATAGCTGGGATTCGGTGTGTAAGTAAAGTTTTACTCCTCAACAATAAAAAGCTGGATAAAAACCCACAAGACAATGTAGGACTATATTTTCATTTTTAGTGACTGTCAGATTAAATGAATCTTACATACTTATTTCTTAAAATATTTACAAATTCTGAAGTACTATCATGTAAATCAAGAGCTATGTACTAAGAACCCAAATATAAAAAATCGAATGATTAATGTAGTAACATCTATAGTAAAATTGTATGTATGTATTCAGCCCTTTTTAACGTCCCACTGCTAAGCACGGGCCTCCCTTCAGTGTGAGGGGGATCAGGTCATAGTCCATCACGCTGGCCAAGTGCGGGATGGCGGACTTCACAAGTCTTTCGAAAACTTGCTTGGTTCTCTCAGACATGCAGGTTTCCTCACAATGTTTTCCTTCGCCATAAGGCAAGTGGTAATCGTGTTTGTAATGATTCGCACATGAAAATATCAGAGGTGCGAGACCTGGGACTTCAACCCGCTTCACTCGGTTTCCCAAGTAAGCGCATTACCAATGGGCTACCACTGCCTTATAGTAAAATTATGAAATTAAAAATGAATAAAATATAACGTAATTTGTCGTAAGCCATTAGAAAGAAGTCGCAGGAATGGGAACGGTAATATCATTTATAGTGTATGTCTGCGTCATCAAGACCAAGAGAACAAAGCAATGGGTAGAGCGTAACAAATTATGTATGTGCGTTCATTTTTAACTTCATTTTTATAATGATTATTACGTCAAGATACACATATGTGTATATATTACTACGCTACTTAGACGTTAAATGAGGAAAATGTATGAGATTTATGTAAAGACTTGACTTACACCGTCAGTCGCATCGTATAAAATCGTAGCTTAGTAAAATTTGTCAATAATAAGAAATACACATTTACTTTTGCTATATTGATTTTTGTAAAGTCGTTTTTTTTTTAATAATTTTCTTGTGATGTGATGATAGCAGGCTTGTGAGAGCATGAAAATATGAGAAATCAGTTTGATATGATTTCTAAAGTAAAAAACTTTAATTAATTACCAAAATACCAAAATTAATGAAAAATTTTTATATATTTCGACATTATGCTGAGGAATCTGGCTATAAACATAGAAAAAAAAACAAAAACATTAACCGCAAAGTTGTGCTCACTGGAACGTAAAATGTATAAAACCAAAAGTAATACTAATTAATGTAACCATTGCATGAATGTAGTAAAGTGGTAAGTGACGTATTCCGAGTACATATGAATAATAATATGATTATAATTTTAAATTTTAATTGAGACTGCCTATTGGGGGGTTAAAGAAGAGTAAGTAAAACGCTCTTCCTCTTAAGTAACCCATAAGGAACATGTACATAAAGACTTCATTACAATTGTCTTAATGTTGGCAAATGTATTTACGCTTTTTAGTACGTAGATTTTCATTTCTTAGTACTAGATAGTGCCTACTGGTTTCTCTAGCCGGTGAGTTCTACATAACCACTTATATTTATGCAAGTGGTATGCGTAAATGAATTTATCAATATAGAAAAAGATGCGTTTCTAGGTGCCTAACACCCTAACCTAGCCTAGGTACTAGTCTAGTCATAGTCTGTATCTATATCTACCAAATTTTATCTAAAACTCACCATACATACACATACATACTTACATATTTATAATATCGCGATTTTACACAGCACAAGACGCAAGTAGAGTCGCGAAAAGCAACTAGTAAAAAGTTCATTAGGAAGACAATATAATAAATATAACACGGGCCTGAATGAAGAGAATAATAACGTAGTAATAAAGGAAAGAGGTATGTAGAGATACTAGTTTCGAACTCCACCTGCAAGGGATATAGCATGAAAATGTGTATGTGAGTAATTTAACGCAATGCAGATATTGAACTTGCGATTTAATGTAACTCTATTAGCTACTACGAGATACATGGGCATTAAATTGAATTTGTATTTCCATGGTTTAACTGTTGACCCTTACGCCCATTTGTGGTAACATATTTTAGTTTAGCGGTAGTAATTATAAAACGTTGGTGAGATTGTGTATTTGAATATTTTTAATTGAGCATAGATTCGGGGATTTTGTTGGTCTGTCTATTGTTATCATGCTGTGTTAATCTTATAAAACAAAAATGTGCATAATTTATTGCTTTTAATTAGCTATTACCTACCAAAATCTCCAATTAGTCTTAACGTTGCGGCTTTACGAGATAAGCTTCTATGTAATAATATGAATGCAAACTTGTATGGCTTCCCGGAATCTAATACCTGATATATCCGTTGAGTATCAAGTCGGGATAACACAAAGTAAATCAAAGATTCACGAAATGAGGCGGAACATATCCTATCAATGTCCTCCAGACCGATTTCGGTCATGGCGGCTATTCTGACTGAGACTAGCCAGACGTGCAGGAGCTATTATAGTGCACAAGTGTACGCGCAAACACAAGTGATAGGGATGATACTTCGACACAACCGTTGAGAGTTAAGGTGCAGAACTGACGACTTAACGTGCTCACCTCCGATGTACGCGGGCGCAATATCGCCAACTTCCCAACTCTGTGCCACTACTGAGAAAATCTTAACAAAACAGCTCAATAGTTAAACTTGGTCCAACCCGGGACTCGAACCCAGAACCTAGACACTAGACCATCGAGTCAGTTATCATATTACCACTGTCGGTAGAAAAAGAATTACTACTTACTTGTTCCTTCATCTCAGTAATGATAAGAATTCTATCATCTAATAGTAAAATGTTAAGGAAAAGTACAAAAAAATCACCAAAACCTACATACAGTATGTAAGCTAATATTCCAAAGAAAGCTTTTCTACATATGAAAGAGCAATGAATATAAAATAAAGCTAATGTTGTCATTGCATGTTAAGCCCATCTAAATAACCATTTTTGAATATTTGATGGAAAGTCGTCGACAAATGTCAGTTTATGTAATACTAGAGGCTCATATGTCCATAGGTACGTTTTAAATAGATATAAACAGTTATTAGCCAGCGTTAGCATGTAAATTTTTTTTTTTCGTAAAATATTCCGAAGTTTTGGTAGTTATTCCGCTATTCGGGGCAGGGACAATACATATATTCATATTTATTAGTATATATAGAATCAAATTATTTGTGTATATTGTACCTGTTTATGTGTAACTATATCTTATACTAAATTAGCCTGATAGCACCGTCCCGTTTTTTGCTTTGCTTTTAGCAATAAGAAGGCCTTTGCACGCTTTATGTAAAACTTCAACACAACTATACTTGTACCTTTTTATATTTATATTGTGTGCAATAAAGGTTAAATAAATAAAATAAATAAATATATTCATAAGAAAATACCATTCATAGAACCCGGGAATAACTTATTACCTCTATATCATACCAATAAGGATATAAAAGTGTATTTTTCGATCTAAATTACGTTCAAAGATTAATTTACGTGTAAAAAGACAAAGTAGTAATATTTGTGTATAAATTAAAATATTTTATTCATTAATTTTCTATACGTCTATCATTTAATTAACATAGAAAAGATTCTCAAGCCGAATGACCAGATACAGCAGTAAATATCTTTACATCTACCTCACTAGAATATATGTACCTTTTTTTTCTTTTTGATATCGCCGAGGAAACCCATCATGGGGGCCCTGCCGGATGACAATGGGCAGGGTACTGTGAGACTCCTACTTACTAAAACCCACAGCGGAACTCATCGCCGCAGTGCAATGGGGCGTTGCAGGATCGCTTGCGCATACACTACAATACCCCTGCGGACAGCCCGTAGCCCGCGGGCCAACCTCGCCTGCGCTCTACCCTACCTCAAGGGGGTATAATGTCAAGTACAGAAAAGAATACTTTGGCACACCCCAGTCTTGAACCGAGAATCTCAAGAACTCCAACCCCATAAGCTAATCCACTATACCAATAAGCCAGTTGAGAGGGACAAATTATACCTATAGGTTTGAAATAGTTAGCCGATGTAAGGTTACGTCCAGACCCTTATTTATAGCTTGATACTGACCGTCAGATGACCTACTATTCAATCGATACATTAAATATATAACTAATAAGTAAACTTACAACTATATATGTAGTTGAGAAATTAGTAGCTACAATTTTTTACTTGAGTAACAAATATATTAAGTTTTCTAGCGGAAGAAATTAAATAAATGTTTAACATTCATACCAAAATATTATTGAAAGTTTGTGAGGATAGATGGATTGATGTTTGTTACTCTTTCACGCCAGAACGGCTGAATGGATCTGGATGATTTTTGGCACAGAGATAGTTTATAGTCTGGAATAGCACATAAGTTACTTTTTATCCTGGAAAAATGTACGGTTCTCGTGGATAAATTTATTTTTGTCAAGGGACGTGTCCGAAGCTAAGCGAGGGTAAGTTGCTAGTATTTTATAAACGATAGAATTTTCTTTATATAGTTATTATTTATATAAATACTGATCTATACTTTATACAAATAAATAAAATTGAAGTGTCTGTTTGTAATGTTAAAGTAACAACTTTTTACTTAATGCATATGAAAGTATATACATACGGTCCATATAAGAAAAACACAATTTTTAAATTTTTTGTCTGTCTGTCTGTCTATTTGTTCCGGCTAATCTCCTAAACGGCTGGACCGATTTTCACGGGACTTTCGCTGGCAGATAGTTAATGTTATAAGGAGTAACTTAGGCTACTTTAATTTTAGAAAAGGAATTAGGGTTTCGCTTAAAAAAAATGAAAACGTACCGAGGGACGAACCCGAGCGAGGCGAGGGTCAGTCGCTAGTTTAAAAATAAAAACCAAATTAAGTAAATTACTTACAACAGTTTTGAAAAAGATGATATACGTCTGTAGTCTGTACTGACTACGAAACGTTTCATTATTGTAGAACCCCTTGTCGCCTTTACCCAGCAAAAAGTCATACTCTCGATAAGACACGTACTGCCTATCGAGAAATATTTTAGTTACCAAGGCTTATGCTGATGATGTATACAATTTTCTATTCCGATTCTTGACTTCTTATTTAAGCTTTGTAAATGAGGTTTAAGATTTATTTATTTCTCAAAAAAAAATACTTTGCCTTCCCTTGAGTTTTATTTGTAGTTGACCACTAAGTCCTAAATTATGTCATGTAAATGTATATTTCAAACTATAAATACGTCATACAATTACTCTAAGGCTTTAATTTAAATAAAATATTAATTAACATCAAAAGATTCTACTCAAAAGCCTAATAAAATATTTATGAATTCGATGAGCCCCACAATTAAATTGTAAAAAGATTTATTAGATTTAGAAGAATTTGTTTGCCAATACTTGAATACAATAGTTGCATTCAAGTAATTTTTATCGCATACAATTTACTTTTATTTGTCCATATAACCATCGTTGTTTAAATACTGATTATGTGGAGGACAATTTTCAATGTAAATTTTCAATCGGCATTTCCAGTTAAACTGACATATCCTTTTTTAAGATTCATAGATATACTTACGTTAAGATATCAAAGGCCTCCGCATGCTCATTATTAATTTATGACGATGTTATTCATTGAAATCTATTTTGCACGTCTGCTGCAAACGTTCCATATTAGGTTCTTCCGCATATTCAACTAAAATACTCATCTCATGTGGGCATATGATATATGTACATGACATGACATGTTCTTATAAAACTCTATAAAGACAGTCTATAAGGATAAATGTGTCTATCGTCTTTGCTAGTAAATAGTAGTAATAATAAATGAAAAATATATTTATTTTACTTTCAAAGGCAAAAAATATGATTTCTTTAATATGGCAAATATACCTATATATAAATAAATAAATCAATATGTGCCATTAACACACCGCACCATCTAGTTCCTAGGTAAGCCACGAGGCTTGTGTTATGAATACTAGATAGTTGATACACTACACATATAAAACTTTAAATACATACATACTATAAATATAAACATTAAACACCCATGACTGGAGTACAAACATTCGTGCTCATCGCATAAATGAATGCCCCCAGTGGGATTCAAACCGGCGACCCCTGGTACAGTAATGTAGTGACACTATAAGCTGAGCCAAACGTGTCTTCAATACAATATGTCCATAATTTTTTTCAACAAATAATATTTTCAATACGAGTATAAACAGTGGTAGCCCCTAGCACATTCGCTTGAAGTACCAAATAAAGTGGGTTCTAGTTCGAGTTTCGCGCCTCTGACATTTTCATATGCAAACCATTTTAAACATGATTTTTACTTCATGATACAGTGAAAGAAAATATCGCTAGGAAACCTGCATATGTAAGAGATACTTACTAGTGTTTGTCATAAGTCTGCTAACACGCGTTTGGTCGGCATAGTGGACTATTGCCATATCCTTGCATTTGAAGTAGTATTTTATTCAAATACATTAACTTATGTTATATGTATTAATTACCTTTATTAAGTCAATGTTTCATTATAACATTCAGTTTATTATAATGGAAAAACTGTAAATGATGTGTAACGTAGCATGTTTGTGCTTTTATGAAGAAGAAGCTACGCTCAACTTGACGGTGAAGCAATATTATTCTCGTCCTAATTTCCAAGTAAAATCAATTAATTCTATATCGTAGCAGTGCACTATAATGATTTATAATATACATTTTTTTCGACTGACTTCAAAATAAGGAGGAGGTTCTCAATTCGGTTGTATTTTTTTTTGTTTGTTACCTCATAACTCCATCATTTATTAACCGATTTAGAAAATTCCTTTTTTTTGTTTGTTAGTGTATACTTCCAGTTTGATCCTATTTAAATTTGAAAAATAAGTATTAGTCCTAAGGATGGAAGAATGGCTAATGAAAATTTGTCCTTCTTCTAAATGTCATATTGACTTGAAGCTTTGCAAGTGTTTGTATTTCCTTCGATAGTGCAGTGATTCTGTATCGTCGAGCTGACCTGATGGTGAAGCCAGGAGGTAGATAGTGAAACTATTGATCAGCTAAAAGTAGATACTTTGAGTTTGGGCTTATTCTGTTTGATTAGCCTTGAACCCTAATACGTGAGAACTGGATTTAAGAGCCTTATTTTTAGTGTAACTAATAAAAACGAATTTTAGTTTGTCAGTCTTCATATAAAAATTAGCATCAAACTAACTTAAACGGCTTAGGATAATATTTTATTAAAATACTTTCTTCTTAATACTTTCTTAGATTTACGCGAATATTTGACATTTCAAAATAAAACTATCTTTTCGGATTATTTCGCGAATTTATTATGATTTTTGGTTCCCGACGTTTTGATTGCTTTACAGCAATCATGGTCACGGGAGAGACTAAGGTGTAAGATGTCTCAATGGCATTATACAGTTGTTACAGACAGCCTACCTACTATTTTACAAAAATGATTTTAAAAATTCAAAAATGGCATCAAAGTACCTTACAATATTAGTTGATTTTAATTCTAAACATTTTAAAAATTTAATGTTTTTAATAAGTATTATAACTAAATATAGCAATATTATTTACTTAATTTTAGCTATTATAATAAATATTACAATTTTTCTTAATTAATTACTAATCTTATTTAGTGTAGCAATATTAAGCGTGTTGCTTAATATTTTAACTTTAATTAATAACAATTTAAAATAATATAAAAAAAATTTAAACTACATATAAAACAAATATATTACATAAATAATTGATATTTAAAAAATGTTTAATAAATCTTTATGGTCACAGATAATATAATAATAGCAACACTAAATAAGATTAGTAATTAATTAAGAAAAATTGTAATATATATATTATAATAGCTAAAATTAATTAAATAATATTGCTATATTTAATTATAATACTTATTAAAAACATTAAAATTTTTAAAATGTTTAGAATTAAAATCAACCAATATTGTAAGGTACTTTGATGCCATTTTTGAATTTTTAAAATCATTTTTGTAAAATAGTAGGTAGGCTGTCTGTAACAACTGTATAATGCCATTGAGACATCTAACACCTTAGTCTCTCCCGTGACCATGATTGCTGTAAAGCAATCGAAACGTCGGGAACCAAAAATCATAATAAATTCGCGAAATAACCCGAAAAGATAGTTTTATTTTGAAATACTTTCTTCTTACTTTGCCATTACTATTTCTACACTAAAAATGCAAAAATAAAAACTAAAAAAACCGACTTTAAACACTAAAAAATAAAAAATAACTAAATTAGAGTTTTCATTTACTACGGCTGGCGCCAACTTCGTAATTTAAAAAAAAGTAAAAGTTAAAAAGCTGTAGTCAGTCTCCTATAGGAGTCACACCGAATGGAATTTATTTTATTGTTGACATAAATATAATAAATAATTGAAGAATCATTTCAATAAACAGAACTGATATACAGTTAAATCTTGTGTTCGTAGAGGAAAGTGCTAGAAACTATTTCTTTGATGATTTGATTCCTGTGACCCGACATCTGTAAAATCAAATTCTGTATCAAACATTGCTATTTCAGATATACACTTACTATTTTCAAAATACTCTACTAGCTAATCGAAATAATTCCTTCAATTATAAGAGCTACTTAAGTAAGTATAGTTAGTCGTATTGTCGGTAGCAATTTTCTAACGACCGATTTAAAATAACCGCTATTTACTAAATTCATATGAATGTATACAATGTACATATACCAAAACAACATTTTTTAAATTTTTTGTCTGTCTGTCTGTCTGTCTGTTTGTTCCGACGGGACTTTCACTGGCAGGTAGCTGATGTAATAAGAAGTAACTTAGGCTATTTTATTTTAGAAAAAAATAGGGTTCCACGAAAAAAATTAAAACCAAATTAATTAATTAACTTTGTTTTGGGAAGCAACCTAAGGACGAACCCGCTCGAAGCGAGGGTGAGTCGCTAGTTACACATATGATTATGAAAACATTGAGTGTAAATTTCAAATAATAACGGCATTAGTCACTACGTATCTCAATGCTAGTTGATTTACTGCAGGTTTATTAGACCACGTCGGATTACAAAGTTAAATTACGTATCAGACCCCACGCAGAACTGCAATGCTTAATAAGAATTACCTTCTCAATGAGCACTTAGAAATAGTAAAAGTAATTTTCACAAGATGTATTATTAACATAAATCTATACTATTATTATAAAGACAGAGTTTGTTTGTTTGAACGCGCTAATCTTAGGAACTACTAATCCGATATGTTTCTTTTTTGCATTAGATAACCCGTTTATTAAGGAAGGCTATAGGCTATATATTATATAGATTTCTGTTCGATACTAACCGTTTAAACGTACCTAAGGACGAACCCGACCGAAGCGAGCGTGAGTCGCTAGTATTTAATATTAGGATTGTATCAAGCCATAAGGATATAAACGGTAGAACCTTCACCTTTATAGGACATAAAGGGACGTTTCATAGATATTAGTCTATTAGATATCGTGTATTGAATTATTTTACTTGCCTGGCGTACATTTTTATGAACAATATACAAATATTTCATTTTCCTCACGATCCTCGAGGTAATGGAAATTCCAGTAAGATTTAATATAATTTTTGGCTCTTATCAGATACTAGCGACTCACCCTCGCTTCGCTTTGGGTTCGTCCCTAGACAAAAACAAATCTATTACCACCACACCACAGTGCATTCGTGGCCTTGTGCGATCGTGGCCTAGAGCGTTCGTGGCCTAGTGCGATCGTGGCCTAGTGCTTTCATGGCCTAGTGCTTTCATGGCCTAGTGCGTTCGTGGCATAGTGCGATCGAGGCCTAGTGCGTTCGTGGCCTAGTGCATTCGTGGCCTAGTGCGTTCGTGGCATAGTGCATTCGTGGCCTTGTGCGATCGTGGCCTAGAGCGTTCGTGGCCTAGTGCGATCGTGGCCTAGTGCTTTCATGGCCTAGTGCTTTCATGGCCTAGTGCGTTCGTAGCATAGTGCGATCGAGGCCTAGTGCGTTCGTGGCCTAGTGCACTCGTGGCCTAGTACGTTCGTAGCCTAGTGCGTTTATGGCATAGTGCGATCGTGGCCTAGTGCGTTCGTGGCCTAGTGCATTCGTGGCATAGTGTGATCGTGACCTAGTGCGTTCGTGGCCTAGTGCATTCGTGGCATAGTGCATTCGTGGCCTTGTGCGATCGTGGCCGAGTGCGTTCGTGGCCGAGTGCGTTCGTGGCCTAGTGCATTCGTGGCATAGTGCAATCGTGGCCGAGTGCGTTCGTGGCCTGGTGCATTCGTGGCCTAGTGCGATCGTGGCCTAGAGCGTTCGTGGCCTAGTGCGATCGTGGCCTAGTGCTTTCATGGCCTAGTGCGTTCGTGGCATAGTGCGATCGTGGCCTAGTGCGTTCGTAGCCTAGTGCATTCGTGGCCTAGTGCGTTCGTAGCCTAGTGCGTTTGTGGCATAGTGCATTCGTGGCCTTGTGCGATCGTGGCCGAGTGCGTTCGTGGCATAGTGCATTCGTGGCCTAGTGCTTTCGTGGCCTAGTGCAAACGTGGCCTAGTTCAGTCGTGGCACAGTGCATTCGGAACCGTACATTTTTCCGGGATGATATACCTATAACCTATTCCTCAGTTAACAGGCTACTCAATACAAAAAGAATTTTTCAAATCGGATTAGTAGTACCTGAGATTAGCGCGTTCAACCAAATAAACAAACAAACAAACAAACTCTTCAGCTTTATAGTATTAGTATAGATATATTAGTGTATAGAAGATACATAAAACATTTTCACCGCGTAAAATTAAGGAAGTAAAAAAAACGATTTCCTTAATTTTACGAGGTAAATGCTAAAACCTAATTGCTTATCATTATAGTAATTATTTATGTAAATCCCTACACAATTTTGTTTCCAAAAATTCAATGAACGCAACTCTCATTTTCAAACATTGCAAAAACAGATAAATTGTTTTTACTAAACATAATTTATTGTAGAAAAATGGCGGAAAGAATGAATATCGTAAAAAAAAATATTTTTTTCGATTACAATAAAAGTTAAGGAAA
Organism: Argynnis bischoffii washingtonia; assembly: GCA_033884665.1. NCBI lineage: Eukaryota > Metazoa > Arthropoda > Insecta > Lepidoptera > Nymphalidae > Argynnis > Argynnis bischoffii. The sequence goes on along the minus strand of CM066624.1, from coordinate 6,214,388 downwards.
AGATGATGACATGTGTTTAATATTTATATTTATGGCCCAAGAACCTATGTCGAATTTTTGTCCTTTTTTTTTAAGTAACACATTACACCTTCTTTCTCTCTGTCTAGATTTAGACCATTTTTGTTAAACCAAAAATTTTCTACATATTAACTTCCTGTACATTCTAGCACGCTATATACCAACAGGAATACCAAAAGTATACATAAATTATACAACATTTATAGAAATATATTATTACGAAGTAGCGGTCTTCACAGGTATACACAACACTGTCAGAACAAAATACTTTGTGACCTTATCTGCAATAATTATAAAAAGTATATTAAATCAGATGTAATAATTAATTTTAATTTTGTTAAAATACATATAATTTAGAGTAACAAAAGCTTAAATGAATTAGATTATGACCAGAATATAGTAAATGGACACAAGGTGGACACAAGGTGGACCGACGACTTGGTCAAAGTCGCTGGATCCCACTGGTTGCGGATGGCACAAGACCGGTTGTCGTGGAAATCTTTGGGGGAGGCCTATGTCCAACAGTGGACGTGTTTCGGCTGAGACGATAGTAAATTTTAGCAATTTAGGGTAAAGTACTTGTGTAAATTTTGTTTAAATTTTGAAATTGTTGCGCCAAATATGACTAGCAGAACCCACGACTTCGCTCGCGCTGAACTACAAAAAAAACTCCCAAAATGGTAGGTTTCATACAAACTTTCATCCCCTATTTTAGCCACCTCCAACCTCCCCCTATGGGACGAATTTCGAAAAATGCTAACAATTAATGTATTGAAGAGCATTAATACCAAGTTTCAAGTAAACCTGATCATAATGAAAGATTTTTGGGTTGTATTATAACGTGTTTTCCTGTAGGAATGAGACAATCTCCCACAGTGAAAAGTAGCCTATATCATTCTCCAGTCTTCCAACTCTAGAGAGAGTTGGAAGACTGGAGAGTGATATAGAAAAAGTGCAGAGGCACAAAAAATCACGTCAATTCATCACTCCTTTTCGATGTGAAAGAAGGACAAACAAACACACTTTCACATTTATAATATTAGTATTGATATAGATAAAAACACATCGTTATCATGGGGACATGCGCTCCAAGCTTGGTACGTACAAATGGACAATATTAAAACATCGACAACAAATCCTCAATATTTATATACTCTTTGTTCGAGCTTAAATGTCTAATAATACCTAATATATTAAAAATATTTGTATGAAATTACTTTTTTTTTCTTAAAACCTTAATTTTCAACGCGTTATAGCTCATTATTTGTTCACTTTGTCATAAACACAGTAAATCTTCATATTAAAGGAAACAAAGCTAATTGACACGAGAAGCCATACTTCATGAAATTCAAATGGACCTGCTGAGATGCTCACCTGGAGGCTTGGACTGTGACAAATCGCATGCAGAATGTATTACTGAAATGGGTCACTGCTTTTAAACCGTTAGCTTTGGATTTCTGAATATTCAAATCAACTTGTCAATGCCAGGTTTCTGAGATATTTTTACCTTTTGAGATATCCCTTTTGCTTGTGAAGCAGTATTTGAAAACTAATGAGTTCTAGGGAATAAATTTGAATGTCATTTCTGGGCCAGAGGTCGTAAGTTCAAACTTTTCTTGATGTTACTATTTTTCTTGGAGTATTCTTGTAGAATTAATTCACATATAGAAAATATTTGACTTGTATCTGTTACTGGTTTTCCTTTCAATGGCTTAACGCACTGAGATAAGATTCTATAAAGGCTGAACATAAATACTGAATCGTATATAGAACGTTATGATTTGCAGCTACCATGCTAGCCACTAGACTGGGCAATACGTAATATATTTGAAGAGTGAGTGTAGAAAAAAATTATAAATTTTAAAGTTTACGTCCCTTATATTGACAGAAGTATAGATAAATTGATATTATTAAAAAATACATAAAATTAGTGCCGTAAAACTCGTTTGACATATTTTCATCCCAGAAAAGCTCTATTACGCCTATAAATTGGTTCATAAAACTGGAATGAAGCTACGTGATTAGTTACTTGATAAGTATACTCGAGTTAGAAGAAGTCCTAGTTGATAATTAACACAAGATATCGGAAATCGTAAATACACATATTTTAATGAATAATGAAAGAACTTTATTCAAATCGTTATTAAAAATAGTATATTTACTAACATATCTTGTTCGCCTGTTGATTTTACTTTAATCTGTAGTCTATACTATACTAATATTATAAAGAGGTAAAGTTTGTGAATTTGTAAGTTTGTGAGGTCATAGGGGGTAATCTCTGGATCTACTGAACCGATTTAGATGAAATTTGCTAAGAAGATAGTTTGAGACCCTGATAAGGACATAGGATACTTTGTATCCCGGAAATCATCCCTTAAAGGGTTGAAAATTGGGATGAAAATTTGTATGGGAAATCAACCTAGGGACGAACCCGAGCGAAGCGAGTGAGTTGCTAGTAATATATAAGGTGAAGTTTTAGGTTTTATTAATAGATATTTAAGCTTGAATAAGAAGAATATAATCTATTTAAATGAATAATGTAGGTTATCCTAAATTGCTTGATCTGTGAGGTTATATTATTATTGACAGCCTCTTGCCATAGTGATAGAGGTTACCGCTAAAAATGGTCTTTTGAAGTTGAACCCCGAAAGGGTTAAATTGGGCTGAAATAGTATATAACCAAAGAAATAACTCAACAAAGCTGGAGAAAGCTAGGCTAGTGCTTAAAAAATATTTGGGAATCAAAATAAATTTATTGTTATGTGACCTTATATATTATGTATAAAATAAAATTTAGTATATAGTCAACGCTAAAAAATTGCAATTTTATAAAAAAAGTACCTTTAAATGTTAACCTGTGGAGATAGATATTTATTTTTTCTTTGTTCTAACATTTACATTTTACATTAAGACCACGTCTTGTTTTTGACCTCAAGACGACTAATTAGCTACAGTCCACAGTTGCGTTGCTGACATGCATTTCAATAAACTATCTCTATATTGAGTCGACTTGCTTGACAAGCGGCTAATAGGCATTAGTTCTATATGTTTATAAAGCAGAGAATATAGTAGAAGTGCTATGAGAATATAATTAAAAATACTATTCAATTTGTTCGGTGTACGTGATGAATATTTCAATAATGCACACAATATTATCTACAGTTTCACGTTTTTGGATTCAAGCTTCGTTGATACTTTGCGAATTAGACTTAATTGATTGACTGAGTATGATTCCTCCTAATAGATTTCATAAGCATCGAAATATTTCATATTCATCACAATCCAAATATGTTTAATATATTAATTTTCACAATAATATACCTCAGTGACCAATGCATATCGTGACGGTCGCAGTAATATTACAACATATTTGATATTTTATACTTGTAGTCGTGTAATCGTATAACGTCTGAATTACTTAATGAATTAAGATTTATCTTAGGATGAAAACCTCCTGTATTTTATTCAGGCGTAATGTTATATTTTTTGTATGTTTCGCTATTTCTTCTTCAATTGTGAACTAATGAATTATTTAATGAATAATTATTACCAAAAACAAAACTTTTTATGTATCTTACAGCAAACATGCTCACGTAAGAGACATCCCGTGACCATGATTGCTGTAAAGCATTCGAAACTAATCATAGTTTTATTTATAATATCAAACATTCGCGTAAATCTAAAAAAGTATTTACTATCAAAAAAATAGACCTTGATTTTGATGTACTTCTTAAATTAAAATGTCCTATTAACAATATCATTGGGTAATGGGTAGTGTTGATGGATTTAGAATTTAAATTGACAAAATATGTATATTGGTTTTCAAGAGGATAAGCCGTGCTGGAGTCTGATAGGCGTTATAAGTACGTTATTAACATATTTTATATTTAAATACTAAAATGACTCCTTCATATTTTACTCTACCTTATTTTGTTGTGGTCGTTATAATACTTTGTTGAAAATTTATTTTATTTTTGTTTTACGTGTTTGCTTTAAGTGTTTCTTGCAATAAACTTTAAATTTATTGAAAAATTATATAAATATATAACAGGATTCATTATGCCTTCTGGGTTTAATTTTTTGACACTCTGACAAGAAATCTATATATTTTCTGCCCACCATAGGAAAATTATACTCATACTAAAGTTACAATCTGTGATTATAACTGAGTGTCTATGATTATTAAACGTCATTTCAATGTTTAAACGCAATAAATTTTGAATTCATAACGCTTCTTGTTTCCTGCTCTAAGGTTGTAAGTACACGCACCACGATTACGATTTGTTCATGCAAGCTACTCGTACCAAATAAGCCAGCTGCATAGATGATATCAATACACTTATTATTAGGTAACTTCACTGCAAGCTTGTTAGTAACTAGCGCAAACATCTAATAAAATTATAACCCAAATCTTGCATTAAGATAGAAATCTTCATATAGAGTTATTTAAAAAAGTATAAAATATACTATAGTTAGTTTGTGTAGAACCTAAAAACTATAGCGATTTAAAGCGAATTTGATATTGCAGATAAGGTTGTATTTGCATTCATTATACTTAATATATTACTTAATATAAAAATATCTAACTCTGAAATAAAAATATTGTTACTTGAAAAACTCGAAAAACTGAAAAACACCAATTCATTGTCGCAAGAAAAGAAGAACGACCCAAATGTTATTGTTATTTACGAGTGCTGCTAATATTAAGACTATGCATTAAGAATAGTGGCGCTCAATTTCACGTCTTATTTTGTAACTAACGACACACCCTCGCTCCGCTTGGGTTCGTCCCTACTTACGTTTTAACGTAAGATAACGTAGTATAGATTTCTCAGAGATAAGATATTTTCCCGTAGTAAAAAGTATCCTATAGTTGACTCGGAAAACCAGCTATCATCATACCAAATTTCATCAAAATCTGTCCAGTGGTTTTTCCGTGATGCGGTCACAGACAGACAAAAATTCTGAAAACCATAGATTATAATTTTATTATATGTAAAGATTTAATATATTAAACATATTATTTTTACCAATATTAGAAATCGAGAGAAAAAATACCTGATCCTCTACCATTCTCAGGATCATTACGCATAAGAAAAAAATCTCTTCAATCTGTCTGTCCATTGCAGGGTGAAATAAATTTCCAAAATAACACGCTTTCGTATTTATAATATAAGCAAAAATTATTTACAAAATACATCACGTAAGAATCGAAGCTACGACCTCCTACATTAACGGCAATGCAAGACAGAATAGTTATTTAATAATATTTTATATTAAAAATAATAATTTCCTCGATAATTCAACTACAGATAGATCAGATTTTGCAGCAACATGATGTGAATATATTTTATAATTAATAACCCTTACTCGAGGCTTGACACAAATTGGATGTCCATATTGACATTTTAGAGCCATGAAAGTGTCAATGTCCTTATCAATGAATTGGTGTCAAAATGTTCTATAAACTGTAGGAAATTTCGCTCTTAAGCGAACTTAAGTGAATATTCTTGCGAGATAATTAATAGTCCTGATAGTCTAAGATCCCGATCTATGTGGTGGACCCATCACTCTTTTTACAGGCGAAATATACTTTTTAACCATAAAACATATTAAACCCGTATGGGATCGCATTTTTCAGAACCAACCAAGTATCAAAATGTAGAGAATTTTATTACAAATGATTTGTTATACCAATACATATCCAGACTAGAAGTTTTTTAATTAACAATAGCCTGGAACAATTTTTTTGTGACAACCCCCTGGGTCGTGTTTGTTAATATGTTTTATGGTTTAAAAAATATATTTTGCTTGGAAAAATAGTGAGGAGTCCAGCACATAGATCGGGATCTCCTACTATGAGTAATACATCGTATTACCTGTTCAAGGTATATTAATTACCGTGTAGAAAGTGAATTAAATATAAATGACTAGGTTTCCTATAAGATTCTCACTCTGTACCTTTGTCTCAGAAATATTTTTGTTTCTGTCTACCAGAATATACGGGTAATTTACGCAATTCAAGCATAATGTTCATTTGCTTGTTACGCAATTTAAAAAAAAATAGAATTAATTATTTCGCTTATAATTATTCCATACTAATATGATAAACGTGAAAGGAATTCTGTCTGTTATTATTCACGCTTAATCCGCTGAACTTCGGCAAAATTTAGCAAGAACAAAAAATGTTTTCTGGGGACGAACACAGGCCACCGTTGATCCCCACTCCACTTACCATAGTGAATCACAGAGCGAGTGAAGCCGCGGAAAAAAACTAGTCTTTAATAGTATCAGAAGACCTTCTAAATATTCGGTATTATTTTCCTAATAGTACTAAATAATTATATACTAATCTAGATCCGTTCTCAAGATAATGAATAGACTTCTTAAGTAATTATAAAGAATTTTTCATTATTTTGCTTATAACTTTGTACTCACAAATACATTTTTAATATCTATATATATATATATATATTATATATATTTGGTTAAAAAAATTTTTATTTAAGAATAATATGTATTTTGAATTTTACAATTGATATGGAATATTTATTATTTTTAGCTGCTAAAAAGTAGAGTTCTGGTAGAGCAGATGTGTTCATGTTAACTATATTATACGGAAAATAATAGTATTAGGTTCGTCATGTTGTTTATCGTTACAAGAAGACACACACAAAGATCACTAAGAACTGCTTCATCAACATCAGGCAGAAATTACTGAAAAGCCACGAAAATTTCATACTTTTGTACATGAGATCAATATCAATTATAATAAAATTGGTTAAACAAAAACACATTATTAAATTAGTCTATATTTAACCTGTTAAGTAAAAGTGTTAGTTAAAATATTAAACTAGAGAAAATTAACACGGCTGCTATAATATAATATCGTTACTTTTTATTTAGGAAAAATAACGATTTTCAGCACCATAACTGAGGCTATGAATTTAATATGAACATTGAAACCTGCATCGAGGTCACGGTCGTAGTTAAAGGTGTCATTTTAATCAAATGAAACACTAAATAATAATATTGTTTAAGAAAAAGGTAAGCTTTGGAGTCATATTTAATGATGTTTATAAACTGGGTCAATTCTATTTAGGAAAATATATTTAAGAAAAAGAATCTTACTTTTTTTTAATAAATAAATAAATATTTCACATGATATTTTTAATAAAACTATCTTTTCGGATTATTTCGCAGATTTATTTTAGTTCCCGACGTTTCGAATGCTTTACAGCAATCATAGCCACGGGAGACACTAAAATTTTAGACATCTCAAAGTATTATTCACATCATATTTTTTATAAGACTTGCCAGTTTTCTTGAAAAGTTTTCTCTTCAAATGTTTCAAAAACCAAAACAAAAGGAGTAATTAAAGTCTTTAAATACTCCATTTATGTTTTAGTGTTTCGGCAGTTTAACAGACAGTTCATTTATGCCAGACTAGAAGTAGCCACAATCAAATTGCCTGCAAAATGGTACGGCGTGGTACAATTACTCAAGTTCCCTTGGGAATTCGTTTCCATCCCTTTAATCTTCTATTAGGTTTAACTTTCGATTTAAGTCTGGCACAGTGCTAGTATATCTTTCTTCAAATTTCCATACCCCAATTTATTCCAGTTAAATGAAATATTTGGATAAACATTTAATGTTAATTATCATAGTATAAAAACGTCTCCAATATAAACAAGAGCCATAGCTAATATGTTAGATGAGTACCTACTGTAAAAATATTTGCGGGTCGAATTGTTATTATTAATAAACATAATACAAATAAAAGTGAAATATTTATCCTTATCAAAATATAGTGATAACTTTGTAATGTTCTTTACTTCATATTTCAAGTAATAAGCCAAATTTCTCTTAAAGCCTGAGAATGAAGTAACATATATACATACATACGCACACTTTCGTTTTTATAATATTAGTGTGATGTGATATAAATAGTATAGTTTTATAGCTTCAAATCTTTTCTTTTTCCATATGTTTTGTAAGACATTCATATTACCTAGACTAAGTATTCGTATATTTTTATATTACCATTCGAAATTGGACTATACATGGCACATGTCACAATAGATTAAGGAAAATCGTAATGCGTATGTCACTTGCGTTATTTATATTAAGTATTTTAAAAGATAATATTTAATAAAAATCGAGAAATAAAAAGCCTTTAAAGATGAAGTTTATTGAATATTTGTAATGTCATCGTTCAAACGACTAACACTTGTTGTATTTTACAGTGGAGAGTTTTTTCTCCCTATCTTAAAAACAAAGTTTTAGTTATTTGTAATATTTATTTACATATTTAGGTAAAGTATTTTTTTTAACATTTTTAAAACTATTTGACATCTTACTAATATTATAAATGTGAAAGTTTAGATAGATGTTTGTTACTCATTCATGCCAGAACGTCTGAACGGATCTGGATGGACATGGCACAGAGATAGATTATAGTGTGGAATAGCACATAGCCTACTTTTTATCCCAGGAAAATGTATGGGAAAGATTTGTTTTTGTTTTTCTAGAGGCGAACCCGAGCAAAGTAAAGGCGAGCCACTATTAAATAAAACTATCTTTTCGGATTTTTTCGTGGATTGAAAAAGAGATTTTCGGTCTATGCCGTGATCAAGGTTGCCGTAAAGCATTTGAAACGTCGGGAACTAAAAATCTAAATAAATCCGCGAAAAAATCCGAAGAGATAGATTTATATAAATATTTTTTTTTTTTGTATAATTAAAATGTGTATTTAACACCAATAGAATTGACATTTAAAATTCAATTATACTGTATTAAAAACTCATTCGGTAAATTAGTCGTTTGGACAAATAAGCGCTGAGATATGGTAAGGTATGATAGACTTAATTCATTTAGCTTTTTTTACTTTAATCACAGTAGTGTTTTGTGCCTATCATAAGGGCACAGTAACATTAAAAATAGTATTAGTAGGTACACTTGCAACATAATAAGCGCAGTATCAATTAAAATTCTATGATCAATCCTGTATCCCACAAGAATTCTCTATTTTTTCCGGTATAAAAAGAAACCTATGTTTTACTCATATGGTCTTCTAGGAGCTATCGTGCACCGATTTGGAATTCACAGAAGATCACAATTAGGTATTAAAAATGTGAAGCCATACCATGTAAAATTAAGAAAATAACATAATATTTACTGAAGTAAATATTATGTTATTTTGTTTTCACGAATTGTTCCATTACGTACATAATATTTGGTGCAACTCAGCTTTGTTAATCTCGCAATAAATCCTGGGATTGCACAAATGTAGTCCTGATTTAGATTCTGTAATGTAAATTCGAGGTCCGTTATTTCATGCCGAATTTCGAGATTGGAATACAATCTTGCTTGATTTTCCATTCCGTTGGCATCGCCTTAGAGCAATCTCTGCTAATCCACCAAACACAAGACATTGTAATTAAACCATTTAATTCATTATTAAATAATTTATTTAGTCTTTATAAATTACTTATATTTCTGAGTAATAAAATATGTACTAATATTTATGTAACTATTTTTATATAGAGCCTTTTGAATCCGCGAAAGTTAAGTTTAAATCATATTAAATTATATAAATACTAGCGACTTAACCTCGCGAGCTCGGGTTCGTCCCTAGCTTGTTTCCCCGTACAAAACTTCATCCTTATTTTCACGTCCTATGTATCTATGTCTATGTCCTTTCCTAGTATCTATGTCCTTTCCAGGGTCTCAAACTATCTTCTCACCAAATTTCATCTAAATCGGTTTAATAGATCCAGAGATTACTCCCTACAACGTCACAAACTCACAAACTTTATAATATTAGTATAGATACAATACAATTAGTATTTTATATTAAAAAAAAAACAAAGCTTATTGTTTTAGATAGTATAAAGTATATATTTATCCAATAGCTACTGAATATCAAAGACACTCAATTAACTCTATAAGAAAAATAAATTCCTTTGCATAAAAACTTCTCATTATCCGTGACCGTTCAATTGAAAGGTTCAATTTTTCTAATAAAGCTTGGGATGAAGGTATTATTCCTTGTTCGTTATAAAGGGTCGAATATTTCTGTATCTGACCTCTTTATAGAAAACCTCTTAGAAGTAAATATTTTAGAGAAAGTAGGTTGGATACCTAGAATTATTTACTTATATATTTGCATATACAAATACTTAAAGGGTTACGGTATTTATTTATTTATACTCGTTCGCTCAGTGGTCGAAATATGCTTATATGTTATATATTACTATCATATATATTATAGTTTATAATATGCGTATTTATTAGTATAAGTGGTAACAAGTTATTTGTGTATTATAATATGTTACATATGTATGTATGTATGTATATGTATATATATTATATTTTCTTATTATATTATTACTTATTTATTTTTTGATAACACCGGTCTGTTTTCGTTCTATTGAATCTTCTCACTAAAGATTGTCTGGTAGAAATTGCTTTTAGCAAAAAGACTGCTTTTGCATATTTATTGTATCTAACAACACCTGTAATTTTTTTTGTCTTTATATTGTATGAACAATAAAGATTAATAAATAACATAATAAAAATAGATATGACATCACAATACCCTCAGACAATTAAGACAAATTCTTCATGAAAATAAGTGTATGATTTTATAACTCCACAAAATTGACCAACAAAAATCAAATTGTACAGTTAAGATTTTTTTTACTAATTCATCTATCATATTTTAATAATCTCTTAAGAATATTACAAAAAAATATAAAAAAATAAATGTTAATATTGCTTAGCGAAAATAGACCTGTCTTCTTTATAGAATGATTTATCTCCAATACTTATTTGTTCTACTTACAAATTCCATTTCGAATCATTAAAATAAATTGATACTTATAAATATCATCTGTTTCTGGAAATATTGTTTAAGTATTGATTATTTACCTTTGTATCCATCAGGCATCATATACAAGAAAACTTTTACTGGATAACAATAAGTGGATCATTTGAATGCAATCAAACAGTAGTGGCAACCCAGTGGTAACGCGCTCGCTTGGGATACCGAGTGAAGCGGATTGAAGTCCTGGGTCCCGCACCTCTGGTATTTTCATGTGTGAATCATTTTTAACATGATTACCACTTGTTTTATGGTGAAGAAAACATCGTAAGGAAACCTGCATGTCTGAGAGAACCTAGCAAGTGTCCGAAAGACATGAATTCGCCAGGGTGGTGGACTATGGCCTGGTCCCCTTCGCATTGAAGACCAGACCCAGCAAAGGGCCGGTAAAAAAGACTGAATATTTAAATAATAGATCATTTTATATCGCTTTATTTTAAGATAATAGGTATAGTAATTGAAACTTTAACTTTGATTATGATATTATCGAGAAACCCTCGCTTCACTCAACCGCGTCTGTAGGAGAAAATCGTATTTATAATATTATTTTAATAACTTAATCTCGCGTCACTCTAAATGCCAAACAGTTAATGTTTTACTCCAGGTCAAACTCTATCTGTGTACTAAATACCATCAAAATCCATCCAGTTATTTCAACGTATAGGAGTAACAGACATACATACACGTATACAAACTTACAATTTAAAATAAGAGAGCGATCTTAAATGTACATATATATAGTTATAAGTACATTTACACTATAAAGATGGTTTTAAGAAATAATGATACTGTTAAATAATTCACAAAATATATTATTAAATCTTTGAAGTATAATTAGCCGAATATTTATTATGTTAATTCAGAATAAACCATTCTTCCCTTCTAAATAGGAGTTTCTGTATTTTTGGGCCTAGCGTCTGTACGTGACTATTGCTTCCGGTAGAATGCTTATTTGAACAATTTCCTTTACTGACGTACTCCGTAAATGCAGCATGGATTTGCGAATAAGTAAAAATAGGACTATTAAGGGTGCTTCTGTCGGCTTCTACTAACTTTGTAGTTATAATTTATGCTTCACTTAATTTTAATTTTGTTTCAAGCCATATTTGAATTTTCAAATAGCTACATAAATAAATATCATAAAATTTAATGTATATACTAATTACCTAGATGTTACACCTTACTTATGAGATGAAACGGTAAAGAAATTAATGGTAATGTCTAGAAAACACTTAACCTTAACTAAACCTTAACAGTTAATTTACTTATTTATGTATATGATTTGCGATCATAAATATGTTAGAGATTAGAGACTTCAAAAGATGATGATTATGTCAAACAATAATCTTGGTTTAATAAGAAAACTTGTAAATGAAACGGTACTTTACACTATGTACAGTTAATAATTATAACCGTAACATCTATTTTGCATACTATTAAATGTATTGATTAAAAACAGTAGTTGTTTTAAGGAACCTAGCTATATATCTTGTTCGGTCACGAAAATGAAAGTGAACCTTTTGTAGCAAGGCATGCCTCAGCTGTAAATAATAAAGGATGTTAAAAATGTATACTATCTTCTCTTGATAGTCACACTTAAATAAAATTAAAATAATATATCTCTATTTCTATTATTTTTATAATATCTACCTGTCTGTTTATTAATCAAGCCATGTTTATCTAAACATAAAATACATTCGCTGTGTACAAAATTCGAACCTACAGTTAATAACCTGCAGTTCAGAAGATGATAGAGTCATACATTAATATATAGAGGTATTTGTGTGTAAATAATACAAAATCGCGCTTATGTTTTGTTATGTTTTTAAATTAAAATATATTATTATGTAAAATCACTCATAAGTTATATGTATGTTTATCACGTTATGCTTAAGTAATATGTATGCACTACTATAAACTATACGTCATACCACCAAACATGTTTCTATTAAAAATTCTTAAAGATCGCTTAAGGTATCAGAGAGTTCTAGGCATCGCTCCACTGAGGACCGATCGGAACTTACAGTTTGTGAGAGCACATTGTATGATCGAGTTTTATTTTACAAAAAAAAACACGCACTATTTAATATTTATAGAAATAAATAATACGTAAAAATATACATATGTACATAATTTGTATTAAGAAACATATTTATTACAAATTTATAAATATATGAAAGTGTAATAAGTTATATATGTATGTCTGAATTGAATACCTTAAAATATCTAAAGAATAATGACCTCACACTCATATTTAGAATAACATAATATGATGAAAGAGACTTTGCCTTATTAAAGATTATAACAAATTAACTAATGTAAAATGTATAATGTATATCTTTTAATCTAAGTATATCTTTTTCTAGATTCTTCTTACTTCTGCGTAAGTAATATAGGGTATAGGTATTTCATGTGCATCAGCCTTGATTCTATGACATGTCCCACTATATCTCATGGGGATACTTAATTTTTATGGGATCAAGCCATAATTTACCACGCTAGCTCAGTGAGGGTTTGCGTTGGCTTAAAGCATGGAGTTTCGTTCATTGAGTTAGCAATTGGTTACTACGTAGAAAATAATTTGCATATGAAAATCTCAATACTAAAAACACCCGGGATATGAACCCGCTTCACTTGGCTTTCCAGAAAAAATCGTTACTAAGTATACTATCAAATAACCATATACATAAAATTAAACATATGTTATGTATTAGAATTCCATACAATGAGTTATAATACATGCATGTTAGTAAACACTTCTAAGTCATTGGTGTAGTTCAACATCTTGTTTGAATATCTTCAGAGAAAATATTCCCACGATGTAGTGCGGCAAATATTATAACCTAGCGTTTTATATTACTATTGAAACGTCAACTCAATTAATTGTTGAAAGCCTATTTCAAATCAAATAATACGTCTTGTACGATTAGATGGAATGTAATTTTCATGGTATCCAATGAAAGAGGGATGTGATATTGAATGATATTAAATCCTCTTCAAATTATATAGGGTTAAATTGAAACAGGCTTTTTGTGTTTTAATGTGGTATATTTTAGTGGAATAAACGGTTTAGTGGAATAAATGGCTGTCCTACTCTTATGGTTTCCCTTATATAATAACTAGCGACTCACCCTCGCTTCGCTCGTGTTCGTCCCTAGCTCGCTTCCCAATACAAACTTTCATCCCCATTTTCTAAGTTCCTGCGCAATTTCCTTAATTTTTTTTAATGTAAAAACCTTCTCCTGATAACAAATACAATAAAAATAGAATTAGTGAAATCGGTCGGAAGTGAAATGGCGTGACCAAGGGAAATAGGGATTCATTTTTATATATGTAGATAATGCCCTCCTTAACAATTTTGGCCACAGTGGCCAACTGTGCAGAAAATATTTAAAGGCCCAATTTTGAGTCCGCATACACTAGTACACTCTATTCCTTTTATTCGATGTCCGGTGGGACGATTTGACACGACCGGTAAGAGATCGGGCCAGAGATCGATAATTATACGTGTTTTTCGAGGCATTTGGTTGAACAACGTCAACTACCCAACTCCGCTATATTATTGAAAATTTCTTGAGTTATTCCTATTAACTTTACTTGACCCGATCCGAAATTCGAACCCAGGTACTCAGGTACCCACTTAAAACACAACACTTAAATACAAACGTACGAAAGGAATAAATAAAAATCATTATATGCTATATGTTCTATAATCTGTAAGTATTAATCCTAAATAGTAATTGAATCTACTATACACGGCTTAATAAGTTAATTTTAAACACAGCGCGGTGTCAGGCTTTGCACAATGTTTTACTTTATTAGCCAATTACAAATTCACCCCAGCATACCCTCAACCTAGTTCCGTTTACATAAGCTATATAAACTCGTACGATATGTATGTTTACATTTAGTTACATTGCATACGAAATTTTAAAGCCGGAAATGATGTGATTCCTATGGGAGTTGTAAATAATCCAGTAACAGAATCATGGAGTACATAATTCAATCTATACTAGCTCTTGCATGTTACTTCGTTTAAAGTAATTGGAATTTGATAAAAAAAAAATTATATTTAAAAGTATTAAAAAGTCGGTTTATTTTTACGTATTTATTAGTACATTTGTACAAAGTATAGTGGTAGAATAGTAATTTATTAGCGTATTGTTTCTAACGTTCTTTAGCGAAAAACGTTAATGTTCTAAAATCTCTGAGGCTTCCCTCAGAGGCCTCTTTCACTCCACACGTTCCGATACACGCATGAACATGCCCCCGGCCTTGGAAGGTCCTACTTCCAACAGTCTCCACAGTCTATTGCTGGATCGAGTGGTAAGGGGCAGATCTTGGAAAAGGCTCGTCTCGTAATGGCTCCAGAAGCTGTGCGGATTGATGCTACTCGCGAAATTCCATCGTTTCCGGGGAAGGTAGAAACAATTCGTCCCATACTCCACTTTAGAGGAGGGCTGTTGTCATCCTTGATTAGTACAAGAGTGCCTTCCTTCAATGTGTCACCAGCTTTCATCCACTTAGTCCTCACTTGTAGCTCCGATACATACTCTTTTGACCATCGAGTCCAGAAGTGCTGCCGAACTTGCTCCACTCTTTGGTAGTGTGTGAGTCGATGCGATGCGATTTGCTCGTAATTTTCACTAGCAGGTGATGTCAATGGACGACCAACCAGAAAGTGAGCTGGAGTGAGTGGGGAAAAATCATTTGGATCTGTAGACATGGGAGATAAGGGACGAGAGTTTAGAACGGCTTCCACCTGTGTCAATACCGTGCTGAACTCCTCGAATGTAAAATTAGCATTACCTAGAACCCGCCTAAGATGGTGTTTGCATGATTTTACCCCTGCTTCCCATAAGGCACCAAAATGTGGGGAATATGGCGGAATGAAACTAAATTTAATGTTATTGTTAATAGCATAATCCTTAATATTATCTGCGCAGTTGTGTAAAAATTTTGAAAACTCTGCCATTAAACCAGTGAAGTTTCTTCCATTATCAGAAAATATTTCTGATGGTTTGCCGCGACGAGAGATGAATCGCTTTAACGCTAGCAAATATGCATCAGTAGATAAGTTACCCACTAACTCAAGATGAATAGCTCGAGTTGCAAAACATATGAATAAACTAACGTAAGCTTTAGTTAACCTGGCGCCTTTACCTCTCCGATTTAGTATTAACACTGGCCCGAAATAATCAACTCCACTAATGGCAAACGGGAAACTGACAGATAAACGTTTAGCTGGTAAGTTACCCATTAATGGAGTTAGAGTTTTACCGCGAAATCGAGTGCAAACGACACACTCATGTACAACCCTCTTTGCAAGATTCCTACCGCTGATTGGCCACCATGACTCTCGAATGGTGAATAATAATAACAGCGGTGCTGCATGCAGTTGCCGTATATGTTCATAGCGAAATAATAGGTATGTGAAATGATGCTTAGGCGATAAAAGGATAGGATGTTTCTTGTCGAAGTTAAATTCAGACACATTAGATAAACGCCCCCCTACTCTTATTAATTTTTTATTATCTAAAAATACGTTTAAATTTTTTAAATTGCTCTTAATTAACTGTTTATTTTTAGATATAGCATCATATTCAAGGATCGATTCCCGTTGTGATAGTAAAGCAAGTGTATTCACAGCCTCTCGCAGCTCATCCACACTCAAAGCACCCGATCGTTTTAAGTTTGTTTTATGACTGTTATGTAGAAAACGTTTAATATACGCCATGGTGCGTTGAAGGCGGTTGAATTGAGAGAACCTGGAAAATGGAAAAAGAGACTGCCTAGTACCGTCATTAGAATTGTCATTCCGTACATGTAAACTTTTAACTTCCGGAAGATTAATTGTGCTATTTTCAGTAGAAATGGCGTCTGAATGTAATTTAAAATTAGGATCCTGTAAAAATGTTGGACCATCCCACCATAACTTTAAATCTTTCAACATTTGTAAATTAATACCCCTTGAAACTAAATCTGCTGGATTGTCGTGGCTTGCTACGTGCTTCCATAAATAATTCTGCGTTAATTCTTGTATATCGACTACCCTGTTCTGTACATACGTTTTTAATTGATATGGTGCCATACGCAACCATCCTAATACTATAGTGGAGTCGCTCCATAGCACGACATCATCAAATCGACAGCGGAGCGATTCAATTATTTTTACACACAGCCTAGCTCCAGTCAAAGCACCACACAGCTCAAGCCTAGGGACAGTTAATACCTTTAAGGGAGCTACTTTACCTTTCGCGCATAATAATTTTACTACAACGTTATCTTGCGTAAATGAACGAATGTATGCACATGCACCGTAGGCCTTTTGAGAAGCGTCAGTAAAAATGTGAAGTTCTACGCGTGTGTAATGCTTTGCAAAACTATGACGTGGTATTCGCAGCTTGCTAAGCACATCAAGATCACTTATAAATTGAATAAATTCATTAGTCACTTCCTGAGGTAATTTTGTATCCCAATCAATCTTTAATAGCCACAATTTTCGTAATAATATTTTAATTGATATTATAGTTGCGCTGAGTAAGCCAAGAGGGTCAAAAATCTGCGATATAATGGATAAAATTACACGCTTTGTTATATTACTAGGGACTTGAACCTTAGTTTGAAAATTAAGTTGATCTATGTGACTAAGCCAGCTCAGTCCAAGAGTTTTTGATTGCGTTTGTTCACCTAAAGACAGATTTTTTAATGTGTGTGACTCTGACAACGCATGATCATGGTCAAAATTGAATATCCACTTTCGAAGTGGAAAGCAGCCTTTCGCTAAAACCCTGGTGGTTTTCTCGCATAAACTTAATAATTCATTTTTATCATTCCCTCCTGTAATCATATCATCAACATAAAAATCTTGTGTTATTACTCGCTTAACGTCAACGTCGTCGCATTCCATAGCTAGTTGCTGTAAACACCTTACACTCAAAAAAGGCGCAGACGCCGTCCCGTAAGTCACCGTGTTTAACCTATAAATCTCAACAGGAGATGCAGCATCACTGCGCCATAGAATAAGCTGGAGGTCGCGTTGGTCTTCAGAAATTAAAACCTGCCTATACATCTTTTCGATGTCGGCGCATGCTATATAAGTATTTTCGCGAAAACGCAATAAAATTGAAAATAAATCGCCTTGAATGGGTGGCCCGACCATTTGTAAATCATTTAAAGATTTATTTGTCGATGACAATGCACTTGCATCAAAAACAACCCGTAATTTAGTTGTCGAGCTGTTTTCATTAAATACACAAAAGTGCGGCATAAAAAAATGTATATTGTTGTAAGTGTGTATATATTCATTTATAAATTCATTATATAACTTTTTACAAATAGGTAAATAAGATAGTCTCTTTTCAAGTGAAATTAAGCGTTTATATGCCTGTGTATATGATTCCCCAAGTAAAGTAGGCGAGTCTCGAAAAGGAATTGAAACAATAAAACGGCCTTGACTATCCCGTTTAGTAGTTTTAATAAAATTATCTTCACAACTCTTTTCTGTATCAGATAACGCAGGATATTTAACCGTGACCTCTTCCAATTCCCAAAACCTACGTAATTGAGAGTCGATTGACTGTGAAAAATTACAATAAACAATATTATTTAAGCACGCACTTTCATTCACAGGACCCGAGACAACCCAGCCTAGTTTCGTATTTTGTAAAAAAGGGCCACTCTTAAGAGGTATTTTTCCGTCGCATAATAACTCCCAAAAGTGATCGGCGCCTATTAATATATCAATCGTGTGAGTTTCCAAATAAGCGGGATCCGCTAGCGTAATAAAATCCGGAATTATTATTTTATCAATATTAATAGGTATAGACGGCATAGTAGGTACTATTTGCGGCAGTACCAAACATTGTAAGCACGTAGAATACTCACCGTTTAACGAACTTATTTTTATTTTGCAAGACTGTAAACTTTGCGTGATAGAATTACCGATTCCTTGTATTTTTTTAATGGACTGTATTAATGGCGTGTTAATTTGATCGCATAGAGATTTTCGTATAAAACAGCATTGGCTACCACTATCTAGTAAAACGCGACAAGTAATTGTGTTCCCTAAATCATCTGTTACATTGACTAGCGCGGTCGATAACAAAACAGGCTTAGTGAGTGACGCTTGCGCGCAATGTACGTCTGCACTATGCACCTGTGATAAAGGGGTTTTTGTTTGTGTGCGTTGAGGTGATTGATAAAAATCACTACTATATTCGCTTTGCGCGGGCGCTTGTAGCAGCGAGACTTGTTTCTCAGTCGGGACGCTGTCGCGGTGAATGATAGTATTGTGCTTAGAATTGCACTTCCTACACGGTCCGAACTTACAGGTGTCGGCAGTATGAGCGGGACGCAAACAGTTTTTGCATAATTTGTTATTAGTAACAAAATTTATTTTAGTGTCAATCGTCAAGTCTAGAAATTTTTGACACGAATACAAGTAATGATCTGCCTTACAATACGGGCATAACCTTTTAGTAAAATTATTCGATTTTGACGTAGATAAATTACAATGAACTTTAGAATTACTATGTGACGTTTTTGTAATAGTTTTCGAATCATAACCTTGTTTATAGTGTGAAACTTGCAACGTTTCTAACATATCAGCCCTAGCTTTTAAGAATTGTAATAAATCATTTATTTGTACGCGTGTCTTACAATCGTTTTGACGTTCATTTAACAAAAGATCACTCCTATATTTCTCCCACTCGCGTTCAGTAGTATTATCAAGTTTAGAAACAATCATATAAATCAATAAAGTGTCCCAGTGTTCCGTCGGTTCACCTAGTAATTTAAGAGATCGCAGGTTTTTAAGTATGACATCAATTAATTTGCGTAATAATATAGGTGACTCATTAGTTAAATTTTTAATATTAAACAAAGCTTTCACGTGATTGTGAATAAGAAGTCTGCTATTATTGTACCTATTCATAAGCAACTCCCAAGCAACATAATAATTATCTGAGGTAAATTCTAAAGAATCAATGACTAATATGGCAGGACCTTTCAAAGAGGATTTTAAATAGTGAAATTTTTGAATTGTACTTATATTATTAGACGTGTGAACTAGTGATAAATATGTATTTTTAAACTCGAGCCACTGTTCGTAGGAACCGTCAAAGGTAGGTAAATTTATTGTAGGCAATTTTACCGACTGATGCATATTACCCAGGTCGTTCCCACAACTATTTGCATTAGGTAAACTAGAATCATTATCTAGTATGCAATTAGCTTGAGCTAAGATAGTATAGTACTTACTTTCAAAAGATTCTCTCTCGTCGAGCTGTTCCTCATCTTGTGACTCAGGAAGAAGCCCGTCTAGTTTATTTTGTACATTGTTAAATTCTGACAATATATTAGCTGCGCCCTTCATCCTTAAATTTAATTCAGCTCTTTTAGTGCGGTCTAGAAATTGATTTTCAAAAGAATTAACATAAACAGACAATTTAGATAAGCGGCCTTTTAAAGTACCTCTTTGTTTAATTAATTCTTTTACACATTGAGCTGTGGGATCTAAAACTGGAGATTTAGGCAATGTAAGTTCAGATTTGGACATTTTGGTGCTTTACTAGAAGTGGGGTTACCTGTAAATTATAATCTGGCGACAGCAGCTTCTATGAAGTACAAGTACACCTTTATATATACTATAATATATAATTAATAAATTTAACGCGACAATAATCACTGGTATTAACACTAGGTATTAGCACAAGGTTTTATGGAGTTTAAAGGAATAATCTGGTTGGAACGTCTCACCGTGTGATGTAGTGTATATATTTGATTTCTTGATATTTCTTCTGGTTCTTTTACTTGTAAATCCTGGCTCGAAGCGCCAATATTAAAAAGTCGGTTTATTTTTACGTATTTATTAGTACATTTGTACAAAGTATAGTGGTAGAATAGTAATTTATTAGCGTATTGTTTCTAACGTTCTTTAGCGAAAAACGTTAATGTTCTAAAATCTCTGAGGCTTCCCTCAGAGGCCTCTTTCACTCCACACGTTCCGATACACGCATGAACAAAAAGTTTTTATAGTAATTTATATGTATTTATAATAACAGTTATAAAATCTAAGCAATTACAATTTTGACGCGCTGTAATGAACTCGCCAAAATGAATCTAAGTAGCCCAAAGTTAAAAAAAATTATAATAGGTATTAAGAGTTTCACTCTTCATCCCCCGACTCATCAAATTATTGTATTTATCACCCTTATTATGAACTTACAAAGTTCTAAATCGATGCGACAATTAGAAGGAAGTTCAAATATGCTTCTAAAATTAGATAACATTGATCGTAAAATTATTTCACTAAATTTAGACTCGATGTATTGATTTTATATGATGAATCAGAATATGTTAATTATAACCCTTTTGGGGTAAAAAAAAAAACAAATTAGATCATAAATCGAAACATGACGACACGTTTGGCTCAGTTTATAGTGACCCTACTTGCTGTGCCAGCGGTTGCGGATTCGAGTCTCACTGGGGGCGTTCATTTGTGTGATAAGCACAAATTTTCGTACTCCAGTCATGGGTGTCTATATTTATAATATGTATGTATTTAAAGTTATGTATATGTGTATTTATATCAACTATCTGGTATCCATATCACAAGCCTCGTAGCTCATAATGGAACAAGATGGTGTTGTGTTAATGTCCCAACATATTTATTTGTTTGTACCACTGGTCTGGCCGATAAAAGTATTTAGGTTGAGTATAGGTCATTAAAGGCAACGACGAATAAGCACGCTAAATACCCAAAATAAACAAAAAGTGTTTTAAAAACTAAGAAGTCAAGTTTAAAATGTTGTTTTGTTATTCCTTTGAGTAAAATTGCATTTTTTTTAAAATACGTTATCCTATAGTATGATTAAATCTATACATATACCTAATAAAATCGTAACTAAGCCAAATCTGTACATTAAATATTTTTTGGAAAATCTTATTGAAATAGACTTTATTATCGATACAGAGGCCAAATCTAGAATTTTTAGAATTTTGTCTGTCTGTTACCGCATCACGGAAAAATTACTAGAGGGATTTTGATGAAATTTAGTATGACGATAGCTTTATCCGAGTCAAAATATAGGATATAATCAATAAGGAATCCATACTAAACGGTAAATCGTAAGTAGGGAAGAACCCGAGCGGAGCGAGGGTGAGTCGCTAGTATCGTGATAATAATATGTGACATCAAACTATCTACTGATTTGACGGGTTAAGTCCAGTCCGAATAAACCTTACCTGTCATAACAAAGAAACCTTAAATCCATTTACGCTATAATTTATGCAAATTGTTCTTTGCAATTTATATAATTTAGACAGTTAGCCATTCAAAAATCTAAAATTAAGCTACTTATCATTATTTATGTATGTATTATCATATATCGTACATTAATAACAATATGCTTTTTATAAAGCGGCTGACTCCGATATAAACTTAGTGTTATAAAATGAGTTTTTTTTATATATTTCTTATAAAAATATAATTTAATTAAAGGCGAAGCATATAAAAAGGATTAATTTAAATTTTTCTAGAGCAAAAAATTTATTTTTATTAGTAAATGGTATCCTCACCGGCTCAGAAACAAACGGTGATTGATTGATCAGACCAGTTATATTGGACTGGTTGCAAAGCAAATCATCTATTTCACATTTGCTTTACATAAACCTGAATGTGGTTAGTGATAAAATTAATGACGCAACTTGATTAGCTAAAATATGCTAAAATTATTATAAATGAAATAAAATGTTAAAAACACACAGCGCAAGTAAAATAATTGACTGTAATTATATTTACGTATCTTCAAATAAATAATACTAACAGGTATAAAATGTAGGAAATAAAACATTAATTAAAGTCCATTTAAAAATTCCGGTGAAATCAAAAGTGGTTGCTGCTTCACGCACATCGTTAATTTATAGCATTACTACTTAAATATAGGTTTCATACCTGAAACACTTGCAGTCATTAACCCAAACAAAATGCACGTAAAAATCCAGTGTCACTAGCACATATACAAATCAGTTAAAACAATAATGATGTCACACGAATCGCAATTTGAACACAATGCTTTGATGTCACTGTAGAATTTAATAAGGGCTCATAACGCCATACCATGGAATTTCAAAATCTCACTGTAATCCCGAGTTTAAATTCTGTAGGGTTTGTTTACGTTCACGTCGTAGAGACGGAGTGAGTAAGCGACGTGCTCGACCTCCGAGCGTTCAATTCAAACTGGTACCCAGCGATGAAAATTGTTCTATCAGCCGGCTGTGGAAAATGTTTCGTTGAATACAGGAGTAGCCTCTTGTATAATATCGCGATTGTGACTTAAATATTTCATGGCAGTTTCACCTCTATTCCAAAGGAATAAAACTTGCAAATACTGTACTTGCATGGAAACAAGTTGGAAAATCTTCAGTTTATTCACCTCTTTCAAAAGTAGCGTTAATTATTTTTTTCCTCTTCTCAACCAATTGAATTTTCGTTTAATTTTTAAAATGCAGATAAAATTGCCTTTTTGTAGATACTTATTTACTTACTTAACCTAGATAGAGTACGTAGTATATTATGTACGATGCAGCAGATATATGATTAGATAGGCCGTAGACTCTATTGGCACTAATAATACAATAATTGTATTTCTTTATTTATTTAATAATGGACAATCAACAGAATAAAAAGTAATACATCACAATATAAAAATTAATTTAAGATATGCATTTACCAAGTATTCCGATTAAGGTAGGACATACACAAATACGGTGTCATATAAATTCTATTTTAATAATTATATTATTTATAATTTACAAAAAAGAAATTAAAACTACTATCAAATATGTATTACTCAGTCTTTTTAAAGTTATACTGCTGGGCACGAGGGGAACCAGAATATAGTTTAATACGCAGGCTAAGTGCGGATTGGCGGACTTCATATTATATCTTTCGAAAACTTGCTAGGTTCTGTTTGACATGCAGATTTCCTCACAATGCTTTCCTTCACCGTAATACAAGTGGTAATCATGTTGAAAATGATTCGCACATATAAATATTCGAGACCTGAGATTTGAACCTATACTTGGTTAATACTTGGTTTCTCAAGAGAGCGCGTTACTACCAGGCTACCACAGCCTACCCATAAATAAATCATTTCGTGAAAACTGAAAAGTGGAGAATTAAATCTGTATTAATATTAAAAATGTGAAAGTGTGTGAGTATGTATAGATGTTCAACTATTCGACGGGAACTCTTTAATTTTTCGGGATGAAAAGTATCTTAAATGTTGACCGGGGATATAAGGTACCACAAAGGTGCAAAATTTCATTTAAATCGGTCCAACAGTTTCGGACATTAACCCGTATAAACAGACAAACAGACAGAGAAACAAAAAAATTGAAAAAAATCTGGATTTGTTCTATTGCTCTTCTTAGACCCTCCTGACCCGGTTTTTAGCATTTTTTTTCTATGTACAAACATTCGACTCCTACAGTTCTATTATACTATAGATGAAAAATTTAACATATTTAACATTACATAATATACAATTTTTTTACTTCTTAATCCAAGTATTTTTCTTCAACATCCTAAATAAATTCCAATAAAGATAATTTCCTTAAAGACAATACTTATATTTTCATATCTCCGATATTAAGGAATTTAGGAATTTCGACAATCATAATTATTTTGCTTCAACTTTTTGCCCTTTGCCCTGAGTTCGCGTTAGACGCTATTTAGAATTATTATATTTTATACTTCATTGTATTTATAGCAAATGGTATTAACATCAAAAAAAAGATGGGTCGTTTATAATAATTTTGAAATAGTTATAGTCACCACATATTATATATTTTTTACAAAAAAATTTTACTAATATTTAAACATGAAAATTTAGATGGATGTTTGGATGGCTGAACGGATCTGTCATTTGGGTGGGTACAGAGGTAGATTATAGTCTGGAATAGCACATAGGCTACTTTTTATCCCGTAAAAATGTACGGTTCCCGTGGGATAGATTTGTTTTTTTGTATTCATATATAATATCCTTTATATATAAAATATATTTTACATTTTTACTATTTGCAAATGGAATAACTCCTCTTTTTTTGAGGTCAGTCAAAGAGATTTAAGTTACAATGATAGAAATAAAGTTTAAAACTAATAAATATTTCCAACGTTGGCAATAGTAGCTTCCTTATAACAATCTTGAATCATATGTATAATATAGGCAGTAAAAAATCCGTACATCGCGCTTTTGATTCTCCCAAGAGATATTTTTTTATTATCAATTTATATTCGGATTTGAGGTTAGTTATGTTCATTCTGACTCCGCAAGTAATAAAAGTAAGTAGTTAAATAAATAACAAATGTATGGCTGAAATGAAGTATCGTTTTTATTAAAAGTAACAAGATTTAAAATAATTTAACTTGCAATTATACACTAGTGATCTCGCCTTGCTTTGTTCTGGCAGCAAAGGGACAAATTCGCGTTACGTAGGTATATCAATTATCCAAGAAAACTGCTTAATCAATCAAAATTATTTTCGCTTTAAATCTTTTTCCATAATAAACTACGAGTTCAGAAACATTATATACAAAGAAAACTCAAGATATTTTATCCAAATTTGTAATATGCACAATAAAGTAAATCATGATTATTTCTAATTTAAGTTTCTGACTAAAGTTTAAAGTATATATGTATGTACATATATACTAACTACTATGTACGTATAGTTATATTTTTCCAAGCCAATTAAGTAATGTCTCTGGCATTACTCACCCAAATATGGTAAGTCTTTTTCTTCGAATATCACCTGTGCATAGATATTATGTTGTGTATTACGTCGGAAGTCGGAAAGCTGTTGCATTGATTTCAAAGGGTGCCATTTATGGCTTCCATAAAGCCTTGTTTAAAGCGAGTCTACAAAAAGTTAGCACTATAAGTTTAATGGTATAATTACGTATAATAATACTTTTTGACCAAATATTCGTTGCCATCGTTTGTTAATAAAAAAGTTGACTAAAGGTAATGGTACTATGAGCTAAAAGAAACAGACTACTAATAAAAACTTAAAAAAAAATCGACGTCCAGGGACTTCGAAAATATCTGATTAGGTATTTATTCTAAATTCCCCTCGTTTAGTTATTTTTTTACTTTTTAATGCCTGGAAGTCGATTTTTTGAAAATAGTCAATAAGCAGGTAATTACTAAGAAAAAAGTTTTTTAATAACAAATTCGATTGAGCCATTTATTCAAAAATAATTTATTGTTGATTTTTAAAAACCGATTGACTGATTTCGATAAAATTTAAATGGGACCACCTGGAAAGTATAGTACTGGGCAGTAAGGTTTTTCCAAATAGAGAATTTTCCAAATCGGTTCAGGCGTCTTCGAGTAATCGGTGAACATATTATGTAAAAAAGAATATTCCGACGAATTGAAAACCTCCTCCTTTTTGGAAGTCAGTTACAAGACTTCAAAATAAGTTTAGAATTATAGTATAGAAAGCTTCGTAATTTAACTCTTCTATTTTATTTAATTAGTAGGGAATTCGTTTTCGTTTCAAAATGCCATTAAAACTCGTACCAACAGCTTAGGTAGAGCTATTAAGTTTGCGTTATTACAATATTACTTTTTAAAAGTCAAGTGCGCTCTCAAAGTTGTATTGCAGGTATCTATTTGTAGCAAAGAATTATTGTATGCACTACCAGCATAATATTTCTTTTATGATATATGTACGGTATATGTGGTGTCGATATGGTATATATGTAGGTACGGTATATGTATACGGTAACACTAAAAAATACATGACTAGTCCAATTCACTGCAACTTTTTTGATATAGTTCATGAATTTGATTTTTGTTTCATCAAAAGTTATTGTTTCGATTTCCGAAGCGTACCTATATTTGTTTTGGTCATGCTATTCATCGTCGACTATGGGTTTATCTGAAATTGATAAGAGTTGTGAAAGCTCTCTATCTGCAATTTCTGCAATAAAATAGGTAGTCTTTATTTTATTTTTTGAATACTTTTAAAAAAATAAAATAAAGACTAAAATGATCTTACAAATAAAAATGAATCGCTAAATATGTTGCTAAGCGCAAAACTCGAGAATGGCTAGATCAATTCGGCAATTCTTTTTTTCAAATATTCGTTGAAGTCCGAGGAAGGTTCTTATGAGGAGAAAAAATGGAAATAATTCACGGAAAAACGTATAAATCACTTTTTTCTTTTTTTTTATTATTACTATATAATTATGAACGCAATCTTAAAATTAATATAAGCTACTTGAATTACTTAAAAGTATTCGTAGATTTGATATTTTCTTTTTATCTCTATATTATGTGTACAGTTTGACTTTGACTTTGTTTGTTTGTTTGTCCTTCTCTCATGTTGGCCATTGGCCATTAAATTGATTGATCCATACTAACCGTGCCTAAAGATGAACCCGTGTGAAACGAGGATAAGTCGCTAGTGTAGAGATATAAATATATTTCATTTACAATTTACATCACACAGAGACTATATTTTACAACACAGTCATAAATTGCTATCATACTATAAAAGCAGAATTTGCAGTCTAAGTTTTATTTGGAGAAGCCCTTAGAAAAAGTCAACCGCATTGGATCATCTGATCGCTTCGAGTTAGCTTTCTATGAGGCTTCTCTACTGAATTACTGATTGTCATTCGCAATTGAAGATATAAGTCGACTACTTTAGTATTGATGTTTAACACAATATTTATTATTAAATCATATTATTTTAGTTAAATTTAATATTTCCTTTATTTTTATACATTTTATTCTATATCTATAATTAAAAAATGTATTCTTTTGATAACAATTTTTTGTATCAAAAATAAATAATTTATATTAAAAAATATGAACCCACAAGGATGTAATGACATCAGTGTTTAAAAATAACAATTTAAAGGTTGAATGAATTGAATGAAAATGAAGCAATCATTATAGAATCGAGACTACTAAACATTTAAATTATACCTTTTATAATTTTGTTTTTATAAATATATTCAAGAATTATTTAAAAGATGAGTGGATGTTTCTTTTTTATTTGTTTTGATCATCTATTTTTTCACTACTATAGTTTATTTCGATCGAAACTGAAAAGCAACGGCTTCTAAACTTGACGGCTTCTAGGCTCCTTTTTACCACACTACAATTTTACTCATTTGAAGTATGTACGTAATTTTGACACATGCAAAAAAAACGTTGTGATTTAGTATTGCGCCAATTTTGAATTTAAACGTATGAAAAATTAATTTCTATTTTCAAATTATCTGAAAACTGATTTATAATATTGTTCTTTGCAAGTGACTTTATAATTAATTTAAAAAAATACGCTATACTATTAACTTAAAATTTAATTGTTTTTAAATATAATTGTTTTTTTTTTTTAAATAATAACCCGAGTTTTTAGTAAGATAGCATCATCAATCACACTCAACTAGTCAACTAATAGTCGAAATGATTACAAATACAGCACGCATCTACGGTATGCCATCTTTTTCCATTCATTCTCTGCCTTATTCATCATGTAATTATTACCCTATTGATGCCATTCCCATTGAGGCTTTTGTCTTTCATATGCGACGAGTAGGTACGTTACTTCTTTTTCGATAACTCATCAGAACTCCATTGAATATTTCAAGTTTACATTAGATAATTATTCGTAGCCATAGCAGTTAAATTATTGATTTGTAATTTCTTCCCACTATAGTCGATTTAAAGGATTTGAAGAATTGAATTGATAATAAGAATTGTGGTAGCTTATGCCCTGGACCTTTATACGTGGCGGAGACGGGAGCAAAAACTGTAGCAGGTAAAAAGGGTAGTGACTGAAGATAGCAAGTATTAAAGTGACAAGCAATCATTGTCATTATTAAACTTTAGCCATTTCGTTGTCATTTTTAATTATTCATTGAGTTATGTAAAGTTAGAGCTTAAACGAGCTTCTGAAATAAGAATCTAAAATATATAGGTGAATTCATAGTGTTATAATGCCAGATTTATTCATGTTAAATATTGTGGATATTGTTTATTTAAAATCAAACTTGGGACTACAAGACATTGATTCAAACGACATTAAAATGGAGATTTGTGAGTAAAATATTACTTTGGTACAAAGATAAGGATAAAAATATATTGAATATAATATTTTATTTATTTAAAATTTTAAATGAATACCTAAATCTACAAGCATCTTTCTGCTCAAGGTCACAAGCTTAATTTCCTCTCAAGGGGAAAAGGATATTTCCAGAGTTTTATTTAATTTTTTATTTTATTTACCACCTCAGTTTATTTCATTCTATACTTACTTATTTTACTTTTTCTAAAAAAATATAATAAAAAAGTCGCTTTTTTTACAGACCATTTATTTTTATTATAGGATCACATATGGTTTTTATGATATAACATATACATAGACATTCATTTTTTATTCACATTATAGATTAATTACACAGCGGAAAATTTTCAGCTTTTACCTCGTATTTAGTGCACATACGTTCAAATGCGTTTACTACCCAGTATATTAGTACTAATGTTAGTGTGTATAAAATTCATTTTTGCATAAGAATTATTTTGACCTTTACTTAACATAATTTTGTTTTCTCTGTTGGTTCATTTCTTCGCGTACAAACTAATAAGGGTCGGTAGAGTTAGTATAAACCTTTTGAAGGCAGGTGTTTTGTTGGATCGAGGGTTCTGTTATTAGATTTTTGATAGGAATAGGCGGGCTTTAATCGTTTTACTTTGTGAAAGTGAAAATATTTGTCTATACTTTGTATTTATAAAGATTTATTTAGAAATTTTAGTATTGCGCATTATATATTATAAATTTTATAAATATCTTCTTGGAAATAAAAATGAATGGCTCAATGTGTTGCTCGCAAAACTCGAAAACGGCTGGACCATTTCGGCTAGTTTATTTTTTAAAATAAAAAATAACAGTCTGAGGAAGGTTATTACAAGGAAAAAATTTACGGAAATATATAAGTTGGGGGCTACCACAGTTCAATAGCTTTTGGCAGAACGACGTCTGTTGATCAGTTAGTATAAAATGTAATCTTCTTTTACATGTCATTAACAAAACTTCAGTTATATCGTATAACTAAATTTTTAATAAAAGTTGCTACTGAAAATATACACATATAATCATGTAAATAGTCCATCAGACAAACCTTTTTAAAAAGTGGACAAAAGAGTATATTAAGAAAAAAGTATCACAAATGATGAAAAATAAAATAAATACTGAAATTTCAAAAAGTTTTCAACATAATTATAAGAATAATAAACAAGTATTATTATTTTACGACCACCTACGTGCAACAAGATTAGCAAAAGTTATCAAGCCCTGCACTAATATTACCATTACCGTTTTAGCTTTAATCTAAAAGATTATTAATTTTTTAGATTCGATTAAATCTTTTAAATAAAACTATCTTTTCGGATTTTTTTCGCGGATTTATTTTGATTTTTGTTTCCCGACGTTTCGATTGCTTTACAGCAATCATGGTCACGGGAGAGACTCCTCGATTAAATCTATTAAAGTTATAATAGTCCTTATTATTTTTCTAGTATTTTCTTCAATCCCTCAGTCTAGACCTCCTAAATTGTGATAATATCAACATTATTTACATAATGTAAAGAATATTTTATAGAATCATATTATGTGGTATATAATATTATTGTATGTACTTATGACTAAAAAAATGGTAGCAATTATACGTATTAAACGAACACTTAACATTAAGTATAATTTGAAATGTAAACATGCAGTCAACGAGAGCATTCCATAATTAATTGTTCATTTGGGAAGATAGGAAATCAAGTTATAATTATTAAAAGTAGAATTGATGTCAGTTTTTTTATTTAATAATATGTAAATATTTGAAAATATATATTGAGAAAAAATAACAAACGTATTAATGAGACGTATTAAGAAAAGTGCCTCACCAATATTTCCAATATTGGTGAGGCACTTTTCTTCTTTCACGTAGCAAAGATTTCATTTTTTCCAAACAAATAATTTATAGGTCCGACGGATAGTGCTATAGGATAGTTTCTTTTCCAGTACATAATATTTTTTATTACCATAATATTAAAAAAATAATAAATTTATAAACTTAGTATACCGTAGTAGATATAATTAATTGCCTGTAACAGATAACGATAAACAATAAATACTTTCTAACACATCGGTAAAGTAAGAGTTACTGGCGCGGGCCACGGGATGTAGTTAGTTGGCAGACTTCGATGAGCGTAGTGAGGTGTATCATATGGGTCTCTTCAATACTTCTCTGGTAGCAGATTGGACCGTAGTAGCAACCCTCTCATTCTTGTGATCTGCCTCGGTAAGCCAGTCGGGACGTCGTATTTGAGTGCTGAGTGAATGATTCTGCAGTGCCTCATTAAGACGGTAAAGGTTCCGTTGAGTTTGAGTGGATAGTATTCGCTTTTCTAGCCTGTGACATTCCGCATAACCACCTGTTAAAAGGTAGTCACATGGTAAAAAATAAAAGTGCAGTTAGTTATGAGCAAAACCAAATTATAAAAATAATATAAGTTATATAATTTAATGCAGAACAAATTTCGTGATCAGTAAATAATTATTGACAAGTAATTTTCAGTGAACGTCGTTGAAAATAATAAACGATTTTGTGTGGAGATACTTAAAATAATTAAGCCAATGATTTCATTTAATAACATCATGGTTAATGTAGCGTAGTAAACTATTTACAGACACGACAACTGTTATATAGCAGAAAAAGTCGTTAAACCCTACGTGGATTACAGTTAGTTTTTGATGATTTGACTGCCAAATGCTTTGTAGGTCTAGCTGGTTGCAAACATGTACGGCTCAAAATCCTGAGGTCATGGAATCAAGTCCTGAGTTGAGTCATGTATAGTTGTACGGGCGTTTTGTCATTCAATTTCCAATAACAGCCCAGAGTTGGGAAGTTGTCGGTCTTTCAAAGTCGCAATTCGTAGTATCAAATTTTAGCTCCGACAGAATTTGAGAGTGAAAGAAAGTACTAGAGTTTGCACTTGTGTTTCCACTCATGCTGGTGCACTTTAACGTCTCCTGCGCAGTGAGTTAGGTTCAGATTGGATGTCATAATTGAAATCGGTCAGGAGAAAATTAATTATTTGATTTTTATTGACCTTGTTTTTCTGTTTATTCTAATATATTTATAACATATTTTATAAATGAAAAAAGGTGGACATTTTTGATCACTTCAAAACGAAGGTTCATTTGTATTTTTTGTGGGTATGTTACGCGTATGCATATACACTATATCTTCGCCATTTGTATATCGATTTTCATAGTTTAGAATTGTTTATACTTCAGTGGTGGTCCCATATAAATTTTAAAAACAAAATTACTTATAAGTATTTTTGTAGTCGAGATACCTTTACAGTTAAAAAAATATAGTTTGTTTGGTTTTGAGTTTTTGCTATCCTAATGAAATTTATTTTATCCTAATGATAGTTCATTTGATATTTATTTATCTATATATTTAAAGTTTCAATTTAGCGTATTCCAACAATAACTTTTACCAATGCATACGGTAATTTCGATTAAATTTTACGAGTGCAATCTGTTGAAAATTAGGCTATGGATATGAAAATGACAAGTCCAAGAATTCACGTTTAAAACTTTTATTTAAA
Organism: Argynnis bischoffii washingtonia; assembly: GCA_033884665.1. Taxonomy (NCBI): domain Eukaryota; kingdom Metazoa; phylum Arthropoda; class Insecta; order Lepidoptera; family Nymphalidae; genus Argynnis; species Argynnis bischoffii. The sequence continues at coordinate 6,181,790 of CM066624.1, read as the reverse complement.
AGTGGCGAACTCTTGGAAGGCGCACACGAACTTTACTCTAAGAAGATCTACTAGAGAGTGAGCAACAATTATCCTTAGGTTGTCCTTAAATATCCTAAAAAACACAAGGAGTGTGCCACAGATGTGCCACAGATGTCCAATAGCCTTTTTAACAAATGCATTTTTATTGCACCTTAATAAAGACAGGGTTTTTCCCTGGTGAAACTATTATTTTATTACTTAATTGTTAAGGCTTGTTTCTTGTCTAAACATCTGTAGACCACTCATTATGTTTCTTTTTCAATAGATGGTTTTTTTGAATAATAAAATAAGTAAATATTTCAACACGCCTCCTCAAAAAAATAATCTATAGAAAAATAACCACTTAAGTTTAGGCTTAACAATATTATAAGGTAGTACAGTATATAACAAAAAAACTTGTACATTAATTTTGTGATACGCCTTCCTCGTGTTCTTTATTTTGGGAAACATACATATGGTCCAACATTCGTTGCTGAGGATTAGGAAAAACCCAAAAAAACCTAATCAGACCATTTCACTAATGTTAAATTTAATTACATAGCAAATTTTAATATCACTCCAGGCCTAATCCTTTTCTTAATTCCAGGAACTTAACTGCTGGCAAAGGTTTCGTGAACATGTCAGCTAATTGGTTACCTGTCGAAATATATTTTAGTTTCATTAGTTTATTTTCAACTTGCTCACGAGAGATGATATTTAATGTCGATATGTTTTGATCTCTTATGACTAGTTGGGTTATTTGCTATACTTATACACCCGTTGTTATCTTCATAGATTACTATCGGTTCTGAAATATTAAGATTTATACTATTAGCTAATGACTTTAATCACATTGCTTCTCTAACCCCTTCAAAAAAAGCCACATATTCTGCTTCTGTAGATGATGCAGCTACAGAATTCTGCTCTTTAGTGTTCCCTGTAATTGTACAGCGTTCAAACAGTTTAAACAAATAACCAGTTGTACTTTTTCTACTATTGGTATCAGAACCGCCCCAGTCTGAGTCTATATATCCACTTAAAATATCATTAAAATCGCCTCGAACATATGTTAATTTTAAATCAGCTGATCCTTTAAGATATCGAAGTATTCTTTTAAGATTTTTCCATAATTCTTTATTATTTTTATTCAGGTATCGACTTAAAATATTTACTGCTGCACTCAAGTCTGGTCTAGTGCATAACATAAGATACATTAGGCAGCCTACAACATTTCTACAGGGGGCATCATACTTTTCATCAGAATTAAGGGATTCAAAGTTTAATTTACTTTCAAGTGGAGTGTTAACAGGATTACTATCAGACATATTAAATGTACTTAAAATTGTTTTAATGTATTGACTCTGATCTAAAGTTAATATATTTTCATTTCTCTGGACTCTAATTCCTAAAAAGAGTTTAATGTTTTCTAAGTCAGTCATGCAAAATTTCTTCTTTAAATAGCTTTTAAAAGTGTTCATAGTTTCTAAACTTGCAGTAGCAATTATAATATCATCTACATAAAGTACTAAATATATATTTTTCGTTACATGTCCTTTATCTAAACTATATATACATCTATCAACAGATGAATTTTTAAAACCTTCTTTACATAAACATTGTTCAAACGTTTCAAACCAACATCTTGCAGCTTGTTTTAACCCATATATCGCTTTATTTAATTTACAAACTTGATTTCTATCGCTTTTAACACCGTCAGGTACTCTCATATAAATTTCTTCCTGTAATATACCATTTAAAAAGGCTGTTTTTACATCCATATGATGTATAAGTAAATTAAATTTATTCGAAAAAGCTATTATAAACCTAAAACCAGAAATTCTGGCTACTGATGCAAATGTTTCATTATAGTCTACTAGGTATTCTTGGCTAAATCCTCTAGCCACAAGTCGAGCTTTATATTTTGATGGATTTCCAAATTCATCATTCTTAATTGAAAATACCCATTTACAATCTATAATGTTTTTATCCAGAGGCTTTGATACTAAAGACCATGTCTTGTTTATCATGTGAGCATTAATTTCATCTGCTATAGCTCTTTCCCATTGAACCCTATCATCTCTACTATTACTTTCTTCATATGAAGTTGGAATATTGTATTCAGCCCTTTTTCATGTCCCACTGCTGGGCACGGGCCTCCCTTCAATACGAGGGGAAAGGGGAAAGGGGTAGTTGGAATATTACACACAAGTGATTGGGCACTTAACAAATAGTCATTAAACATGTCATCTTTATTATATGAAATAACAGGACGACCATTGATCCTCTCACTCCTTCTTGGTCCACAAGACTGACCTTTTTTATGTTCATCATCATTGTGACAGTTTTGAGAGTCTTGAGATTCAGAATCTATTTCCATATCTATTTCATCAATAGATTTATCATTTGATTCGACATTTTTATAACTAGATTCAAATTGATTTGATTTCATATTATCAAATTTACGAGATTTATCTACTGATTTTGACAATACGTCAGATGCATCAGTTTTATCTTGGGTATCTTCAACATTGACCCCTTCAGCCTTAGCTGTTACTTTTGATTTCATATTATCAAATTTACAAGAATTATTTACTGATTTTGACAATACGTCAGATGCATCAGTTTTATCTTGGGTATCTTCAACATTGACCCCTTCAGTCTTAGCTGTTACTCTAGTTTTCAAAAAAGTAGTTTCGTCTATTACCACATCTCTAGCTACTATAAATTTTCCAGCTTCCACATCCCATACCTTATATCCATTCGGTTCATATCCAACCAGTATACCTTTCAATGACTTTTCATCGAATTTTGATTTTCTGGTTTTATTATGGATATAAACTGTTGAGCCAAATACTCTCAAATATTTTAACTGTGGCTTTTTATCATGCCACATTTCGTATGGTGTTTTACATTGTTTCAAAGCCCTAGTTGGTGTTAAGTTTATAAGATATGTGCTAGTTAGAACTGCTTCTCCCCAAAAGGCTTTATCTAACTTAGCACCTGCAACCAATGCCCTGGCTTTTTCAGTAATAGTTCTAACCATCCGCTCTGAGACACCATTTAATTGAGGGGTATGTGGAACTGTTAGGTGGTATGTAATGCCTTTATTAATACAATATTCTTTCATCTCATTTGATAAATACTCTCTACCATTGTCACAATAAAGATTAACTATTTTTAAATTGAAATGAGCCTCACTTTTAGCTACAAAATCTTGGAAAACTGTAAAAACTTCAGATCTATATGCAATTAAATATGTTACACAGTAGTGAGTATATTGATCAACAAAAAGAACAAAGTAATTTTTATCATTAACCGTCGAAGGAGTGATAGGTCCACATACATCTGTATGAACTATAAATAATGGTCGTTTTACATGCCTTTTCTCTTTGATCTTATTAAATGACAATCGTGCTAATTTACCCTGAATACACGGTTCACATAAATTATCATCAGGTGAAACATTTTCAATCTGACCTATATCTTCTATCATTCTTTTATTTTTAAGTTCTAAAAACTTATTTTTTACCTATATGGCTTAATCTTCTATGCCATAATTCATAATTGTTATATTTAGCCATGTTTATCTGAGCATAATTATTTATCATAAGTTTAACACCTATTAAATTATTCAGAGACTCACCTGTCATTATAACTTTATTATTTTTAGTTATAATTACCATACCAGCTTCCTGCATTCTCCTTACTGATAGTAGATTGCTGGGGACGTCTGGACATTTTCCAAGATTCCTTGTACACCTAGGTTGCTAGTGACGTTCAATGATCCTTTCTTGGTTACTGTGATGAACTCATCTTTCTTGGCAGTTGAGAATTTAATTGGCGTTTGTAATTCGATAAAATTCTCGGCAAGGTCCTCTCTATTGATTATGTGGTCAGATGCTCCCGAATCCAAAATAAATAGGATATGATCACTTCCATGATTATCTTGATAATGTGACGTATGCTCTTTAGTCATGAAGGCAAAACTTGAAATGTTTTCTTTAGATGATTCAACAATTTGTGCAGTTTGAGCAGTCTTATTATTCTCACCATTTCGATTTTAGATACTTCTTTTGTAGTAATAGCAGTCATTTTTCACATGGCCTTTTCTACCACAGTGATAACATTTTCCTTTAGCTGAATTTCTTTTATATGGTTTGAACGGTTTACTTTTATAATGTTTTGATGATTGATTTTAAACACTTTTCGATTATTAAAATTATTTTTTTTTTCATTGTCTGATTTTGATATAGAACATTTAGCACTTTTGCACTTGTATCACGATTATCAGCTTTTATTTTTGCCTCATGGTCTAAAAGTCTTGTTTTTACAAAGGCCAAATTCATATTATCTTCAGATAATGTTTCTATTGCTTTTTGACACTTGACAGAATTTAAATGACACACACACGTACTAAACACAACACAATTAACTCTTTACTAGATCACAAAGTAAACTGGGCCCATAACCTGTTGAAAATTAGGCTATGGATATGAAAATGACAAGTCCAAGAATTCACGTTTAAAACTTTTATTTAAAAGTGGCGAACTCTTGGAAGGCGCACACGAACTTTACTCTAAGAAGATCTACTAGAGAGTGAGCAACAATTATCCTTAGGTTGTCCTTAAATATCCTAAAAAACACAAGGAGTGTGCCACAGATGTGCCACAGATGTCCAATAGCCTTTTTAACAAATGCATTTTTATTGCACCTTAATAAAGACAGGGTTTTTCCCTGGTGAAACTATTATTTTATTACTTAATTGTTAAGGCTTGTTTCTTGTCTAAACATCTGTAGACCACTCATTATGTTTCTTTTTCAATAGATGGTTTTTTTGAATAATAAAATAAGTAAATATTTCAACACAATCTGCCAAATGCCAATAGTCGAGGGTTCGACCCTAAACGCGGAACCAAATTATCCCATTAACTACAGGAACGGGGTTCGCGCGAAAATATCGTGCTTCCTCGCTACACGGATGACTCGTCGTAGTATCTTTTAGCTTTCTGTGTTTAATGGAACTGACTTTATCAATGTATTTGATACTTAACATACACTCATGTGCTTATAGGGAATTTCGAACGTATTCTTTGAGATACTCGCAGAGATACTTAATACTGATATTATTAGTTATTGCACACGGTTCTGCTCGTGCACTTTATTTAAGTATGGTCACTCTCTCTTAAGGGTCGTAACGGGATTTTAATGACCTAAAATCATCCTAAACAAACAGGTTATATAATTATTGCAATTGAAATGCAAAAAGGATATTTCAAATCTGAGTGGTTGTTCCAGAGATAAAAAAATATTGGATTTTTTTATAAGTTCTCTGTAAAGGTTTTGAACAAATAGAAGGATAACTGAAATTATAAACATATTAATTTGAAGGGTCAATTTCACAAAGTTTATTTGAATTCTTAATGTAATATATTTACCATATATAAATATACATATTTTAATCGAAATATCAGTAAATATCGATTGTTTAATACGTCCTACTATTTTTTTTCTCATTTTCGCCCTATTTATAAGGCAGAGTAAGTGATAAATCTAGGTATATATCCCTAGCGGGATAGTTGGGGTCCCATTATTTGTTATTTATTAATATGTTTATATTTTATCTTTCATATTATAGGACTTTGATAAAAGTTATTTAAACACTGGTGGAAAAATTAAAAAGTATTCATAAAATCTGATTTTCTGGACTATTTCGTTATGATGGTCGCTTAAAGTTTAAAACTTTGAAAATTAAAGAGAAACCGAATTAAAATCCACAAAAATAGAATTCTCCTTGACCTTTTGTAGCAAAAGCCCTTTATTAGCCCTTTATAGTCTAGCTAGAGTCTAGACGACTAAACGTAAATGTAACATCGCAGGAGGGCAAAGTGTGCATAGATCATCAACAGTATCTTTCTATTTCAAGTGACTGAAATGTAACTTTATACATGTATATATATTCTGTGAACTACAAATTTTTGCTCCAATTAGATCCAATTGAGCATTATTAAAAATATTTTATATGCAACAACGTTACTTATTAGTATAAGTAAATATTAGTTTTTTAAAACTAAAGTAAAAAAAGCATAGGATTACTTCACTTTTTTATATATCTCTATACATATATACATATAATAAATAAACTTACTAATGAGTAAATACATATTTATCAGAGATTGAAAGCCATTGCTTTATAAAGCCATATTTATTATATTAGAAAAAAAAACAAACAGGTAAGGTTAATTTTAAGGATAGCTTCCCTTAAAAGCGTAATCGTATTCCATGAAGCAATTGGCTCTTCAACGGCTAATGTGTTCACGTGAAATAGTAAGGTAAGCTCATCCCGTGCGACCCAAATTTCCTTCACCCAACTCTCAGTGGATTAAGCTCCATTATTCGCTCCAGTTTACACGTTGCAAGTCTTGCTCTTTAATTAGCTATGTATTACTAGTTTTCGCCTAGCAGTCAAAATTTGACCTTTTTGAATTCACATTTTTGAATTCGAATTTATTATCTATATAAAAAAGAAACTTTTTCCAAAAAAAATTATATAATATTTAAGTTCGTCAGTCGTCGTCGTCGTCGTTCGTTCGTCGCCACAAAAAAAAACTGTTGATGAAAAGAGAAGAAAAGGTTCTGAACTGTTTTATCTTTACTATGATATGATAATAATTTATAAATAATATATATGTACTTGTTCCATTGATTAGTTTTATAAATACTGAAAGATACCCTACTACAACACAACAACAACTTCTTAGTTCTTACATTAGCTAAGTTCCTATGAGACTTTGATGTATATTTTATTCATATATTAAGTATTTTAACTTTGTTTTTTAAAGTCAGATTATTCAACGTACAACAGAATAATTTAACACGTTTAAAACATGAGTATTAATATAGATTATTCACAATTCTAACATCCAATAGAATAAACTAAGTTTCATATTAAAAACATGCAAAAGTATCCCAGAGGCAAGCATTAATAAATGTTGAAAGTTGCACTCGATGGCATATTCAATAGACTATTTACCGCATATCCGGGAGCAAGTTTATTACCAGGACAGGGTAGGAAGGACAACTCGGAGATAGCAGCCAACGGAATTCCGCGTTGGGATGCAATGTTGTATGGTACAAAAAATGTGTGTCAGAAATTTAAATTACTTTCTTTGTAAATATGTATCATATATTTTTACACATATGTATAGTAAAAATATACAATTTTTACATATGTATTATATAAGTAATATATAAATATATTATTTACTTTTTTATACATAGAAATATATAAGGATAATCACTAATGTCTAGGAACTGACGGTCATTTGTCACACAAATTGCTATTTTGACTTCGATTGATCATAAAAACATTATAAAGAGGTAAAGTGTGTAAGTTTTGTTTGTAGGAAGTAATTTCTGGAACTACTGAACCGATTAAAGTGAAATTTGGTAAGAAGATAGTTTGAGACCCTGGGAAGGCCATAGGGTAGTTTTTATCTTGGAAATCATCCCTTAAGGAGGTGAAAATGGGGATGAAAGTTTGTATGGGGAATTAACGTAGGGACGAACCCCAGTGAAGCCAGGGTGAGTCGCTAGTCACTACATATAATAAATTAAGTTGAGTATGCTTTTGTTCGGGCTAATGTAAAAAACTAATTCTTTTTTTTTGTTGTGTTTGTTATTGTACTGTACGGATTTTCATACGGTTAAGATATCATTTATAAGCAATTTGCGAAAATAATATACCAGTATGATATTTATGAATTAAGTTTTTCTAGGGGCGCAGGTAGCGGAACGAAGGAAAGAGGCCACGAGGAGGTAATTCCAAATATTAGATATACATGTATATATTTAAAACTTAATACCATGAAAAATTTATTGTATTATAAAGTATAAGTCGCGATAAAGTGTTATATAGATATAGAAAATATTAAGTTAATTTAATGTATATACAATACAAAAACAAGACGAGTTAAATACTACTTTTAATTAGCTTATTCTTCCGTGATCAACAACTCCATTTCAAAGAGGTTTTATAATATTATTTTTTAAAGAACTTGAAAAGCTCTCTTGACTTGAACCACAAAATACAAAGGACGTGAGAATTTATAGAATTTCAACTAACCTCGCAGTCTGTTAGTTGCGACCGGCCTAGCGTCGGATTCCTACATTTAGGTACGTTTCTGATTGACGAACCTTTGTTAGGTTACAGAGAACCAAATTTACTAAATAAAATATTTCAAATTTTGTGCATTATAATAAATAAAGATTATACATTTTTGTATAATTAGTAACTGTATATTACAGCAAGTTTTGATATTGAGATTTCTTCAATAAATCATTAAAATTAAAATAATATATTTTTTGTACTCTAATATGTTATCTAAGTTTTGGTTTCATTTTTTTGTTTTATTATATACCTATATGTCAACTCTCTTTTAATGTCCCACTGCTAGGTACGGGCCTTCAATTTGAGAGAGGTCGTAAGCCCACCGCGCTAGCTCAAATACGAGTTGGCGGACTTCACATGGTTTTCGAAAGCAACCTACTAAACCGTTAGGTTCTGTTAGACATGCAGGTTTCCTAATTATATTTTCCTTCACCCAAGGTCAGTGTTAATTATATTGAAAATAAATAATAAATAAATATGTTGGGACATTAACACATAGCACCATCTAGTTCCATGGTAAGCTACGAGGCTTGTTTTATGGATATCAGATAGTTGACACTACACATGTATAACTTTAAATATATATGTATTATAAATATCAACACCCATGACTGGAGTACAAACATTCGTGCTCATCATACAAATGAATGCCCCTAGCGTGACTCGAACCCGCGACCGCAGGCACAGTAAGTAGGGTCACTACTCTAATTATCAAAAAATCTGAAATTGCTTAATTTATTTATATATATGTATTCATATACTACTGGATCTAGGTTTGCTTAAGCTTAAAAATTTATACAAGAGTTCTTTATATAACATAAATACCTAGTAATCTATATATATATAATAAAAATGATTCCTTATTTCCCTTGGTCACGCCATCACGCGTGAACGGCTGGACCGATTTCACTCATTCTTTTTTTGTTGTGTTTCTTATTATCAGGAGAAGGTTCTTACATAAAAAAATTAAGAAAATTGCGTATTAACTTAGAAAATGGGGATGACAGTTTGTATGGGGAAGCGAGCTAGGGACGAACCGAGCGAAGCGAGGGTGAGTCGCTAGTAACTAATAAGAATGTAATTTTGAAAATTTATCCCATTACGAGGTAAAGTTGAAGAAGATAGTTTGTAGAAGTTAATTATTTTTGAACTTACAATTATAAGTTAACGTTGAAGCTCATGTTTGTATTAATTATTACCGGTTACTGTTTGGAAATTCCATAGGGACTATTAATTGTTCTTAATTTATAATATTATTTTTTAAATAAATAAATTAAAACTCGGAATTGTTACAACACCCATAACTCGAGAACTGCAGGACCGATTTTCATGGTTTTTGATTTGTTGAATTTGTCTCCGCCCCGAATAACAGAACGACTATAAAACATGGGAAAAATTCATTAAAAAAATTAATTTGAAAATCAAAATCTATTCCATACTAAGCGTCAAAACGTACCCAGGGACGAACCTGAGTGAAGCAAGAGTGAGTAGCTAGTAATTAATATACCTTAATGAGCCAATACATAACGAAACATCCTCGTTACATTCGGATGCACCCCTAGCTATCTTTTGAATATACGCGACTTATATATTTAAATAATAATCTATCTGTGTAGTAAATTCCATGTAAATCCGTTCACCAATTTCGGCGAGATAAAGCCACAAACATACAGACATATACATACTTTTGCAGTTACGATAGTTTAGGTACTATTTAAAATTAAAATGATAAGTTAAAGTGATAAGAAGAAAAAAAGATTTTAATCGAAATAATGTATTTTACATTTTTTCAAAATCCATAAAGTTTCACGTAACATTATTTAGTCTAAGATTACAAAAATAAATGTCCTTACAATAGTTAAAATTTAACTAAATATCTATAAAGTTATTTATGAAAGTTCATAGATGATGGATACCTACATTTATATTTACAATATACTCAAGGAAGACCTATATTAATTGACTTCATGTTGAGGGATTATTTTTCTTACATTTACGTCATGTATGGATAGCTACCATTGAATGACATGCTTTAATATCTAAATAACGTTGGTTTTATAATGAAAAAATTTACAATCAAACTGTCTAGTGTTCAATTTAACCATCTTATAAAATATTATTATTTGTAAACATATTTTAAACGTAACTGATTATTTTATTTTAATACATAATTTTTTCTCTATCAAAATCATGATTCTAAAAGCTTATAGTACATGTTTTTCATAGCATCAAAATAATAAAACAACATACAACGTGCATCTTACCTAATTCAATAATGAAATATATTTAGTGTAATTTATTTTTATTACTCCATTCATATTAATATTCTTTATCTGTATTTATATTTTATTATTTAGTCTGTATATTTAGTTACATAAGTACGAACTACTAGTTATTATAATCAAAATAGTGTCTGAATTAAAAAGAAATATAACGATATATTTTACAAAACTTAAATAATTTTCCATTACACATTATAATTATTGTGTTAATATTTCATTTCGATTTTATAAATACTTGCATTTGAGCACCAACAAGGCAACATTTTAAATATCACAACTTTATTAGACAAAATCATTAAGTTACCGCTTTTATTATTATTTATCATAAACATATTGTATAATATATGAAAAACATTCAGTATCATTTGTCAAGTACCATCACTTTCATTAACTTAATGGTGACTTTTTTATTAAGATTTACGTATTTAACATACAGTAAATGTATATCATATATACATAAAGAAGTAAAATTAATTATTTCTGGTAACGTCATTTTGGTATAACTGAAACCTTGCTATTACCTTTTGTTACGTAAACCATATTGGATTCTAAATAAAATACAAATATGTATAGGTTTTCCAATAAATGATTCGCAGTATTAATAAATGATTCGCAGTATTATCTTCTAGGATAATGATGGATATATGCAGAATAATTAAAATAATGGTTACTTGGCAAGCACTGTAACTACTAGTGGCAATTTTCACCTGTTTTAAAACTAAATGAGATAATTCTTATTTCATTCTAAGTTCATCTTAGAATATTCGATTATATAGGATAAAAATCCTGTCTATGTCAACACAACCTAGCAAAATATTGAGAGCTTACATACTGTAATATATTTGATGTTGAAACGTGTTTATGTTTGCTAACGCCATCTAGCGGCGAGTGGCAATATTCAGTAGCCAAAAAGATTATGCCTACTTGTTTCGTAAAATATTGCGATTTTAAACATATATTATATATATTTAATATGTATAAAACATTAAAATCAATTATAACGTAATTTTTCTCTCAATATTTGCATATTTTCTTGCATTTTCCATAAAGTACAGTCGCACAAAATTAGTGAACTTTAGTACCACAAACATACAAGTCGTGAATTGAATAAATAACAAGTACTTTCAATATAACGAGACTTTACAATCATTTATATAATCCAAATTTGCAAAAGCCATTTTAAAAAAGATTCAGCTCTAATTCCATAGAACAATTCTGTTAAAACATACCTACATTTCATCACTTTTTTCATCGTCTGTACATGGTTAAAACTAAAGATTTCTCTAATTTTTTTAAAGATCATATAATTTAAGTCTAAAGTTCCATTTTGTCTTCTGTCACCTTCTATTAGAAGGTAGCGTCCCACCCAGATAGGTCATCTGGGGGTGGTTCGTCTGCGTCGGGGGGATATTGGTCGAAGTTGTGGGTGTCTACTGCGGACTTGACCACAGGTGTGATAGGCGGCTCTAGCGTGCGTTGCGCCAAGCCTTCCCAGTTGAAGCCGTCGAACCATCTAAAAATTAGAAAATAAATTTTAAATTCTTACTTTAACTAAAGTATATTTAAAATAATTTTGGATTAACTAGGGATTTAATAGAACTTCACAATTACTGAAATTAAAATTCTCAATGATAAAATATTAATTTAATTAAATGTCTAAATTCAAATTGCTGTATTACCTGTAAACTTCAAAATCGCTTTAAACATAGTAATTTCACCTTTAAGATTATGTATTAAGAATCATATAGCATTTTTATCGACAAAAAAAGTACATCCTCCTTTTTTGAAATTATTAAAAAATCTAAATCACATACTTATGCTTCTGTATCTCGGTGATTCCCCCTCGTTGATATCCAAGTCGCTCAGCAGGATTATCTCTGCACAATTTCTTGATGAGGTTGGCGGCATTGCGTGTGATGCTGCGGGGGAATTCAACCGCGTCTATGCCTTTGAGAATTTTGTTATACGTCTTCATAGGATCTGCTCCCGTGAACGGCGGGGACCCGGTCAGTAGTTCGAACATTAGTACACCTGAAATATTATAATGTTTATAATGTTTATGGATGGTCTCAATAACGCTTTAAAACTAATAAGGTACTCAAAATGACGCATCTGTTAACCTTGAAAGTAATTCGCATGATAATATTGGCAAGTATAAATTTTAGTTTTATCATTTATGACTAAACCTTACGAATTATTATATCAAACTCTTATTAAAAGATTCTAAATATAATAATACTACATCCGTTATCGTAACAGCTTTATTTTATACTGTATCCTTCAAACCGTAACTTTAAAAATAGAATAAAATTGATTGAAATAAATTTAAAAAAATATTGATTTTACACTAAATTCATAGCAAGCCTACCTAGAGACCAATAATCAGCGCTAATATCGTGCCCCCTATTCATGATGACCTCAGGCGCAACGTACTCCGGCGTACCGCAGAACGTCCACGTCTTCCTGCTGGCTTGCAGTTTCTTAGAGAACCCGAAGTCCACTAACTTCACATAGCCCTTGGAGTCCAGGAGAAGGTTCTCTGGTTTGAGATCCCTGAAAAGAAATATAAATGGTATTAATACATATGACAATTGCTATTTTAAGTGATTTGTATTGTATACTATACTAGCAATACCGTGTAATGTAAAGATTGTCTGAAAATTTTATCAAAATCGCCATCCATCCCATTTCACCAGCCGTTTTGGAGTCCATATGGAACGTACATACACCACATACACCCATCGATTTTATATTTATATAAACTAACAGTGTGGGTCGACGAGTAAGTATGACATTTATAGCTTATTTAATATCATTTCATAAATATTGTAATCGATATAATTTGAATATAAAAGTAGTTTTTCATTCGATTCGTGACATTAATTTGCACAGTTTTAATACAATTAAATTAATATATTGTAATACTTAATTACACTAGAAAAAGGTATACGAAAATGACATTTAAATTAAACAATATGTGAACCATATTTCTTTAAATATGAGAAACCAATGCCAAGTGCAATCTTTATTTAACCTTTTAAACTTCGAAGCATGTAAATGCCAATATATACATTAAATATACAAGTGTTGTAGTGTCGTAAAATAATAATACCCGTTTCGCGTATCTTATGACGTAATTATATACAATTTTATAATTTTATTTTGATATAAACATAGCAAAATATTAAATAACATTGAAGTTATATTTATTATCATACGTCGTGTTATATCGTCATGTATTATCTGTTACACACAATTGTGTTATATAAATAAATTATAATGTCAACTTACTTTCTTCAAAAAGACTTGTTTGAAGTAGACTAGCGTCACAAACTATACGCATTAGCATTTTTTTATCGTAATTTACATTTTTAAAAAATAAAAGCAACTACAAGTCAATGTGGGCAGACTAGCCAAAATCAATTACTATAACAATTTAAATCTAATAAAACGTAAACGTATTTATTGAACTTATCTCATTTTTGGCACTAATTATTGTCTTGTTTTCGGTTAAGGGTCGACGTATCAGCAAGATCGATTTTTTTTTAGCCTAGTATTATTTGCAGACTAGCATAAGTTAGCTCAAAAAAGTAAAAATCATACCTGTATATAATATTCCTAGAATGTAAATAGTGGAAGGCTTCTACAACGCATGCAGTGTAGAATCTCGTTGTGGAGTCATCAAATTGTCCTGAAAAGAGGAAAAAAATATTTTAATAAATTATTCACGTAGGTGATACATGTGTTAAAAATATTCTAATAATAATTGAGTATGTGAAATATTTTTGAAAATGAGAAAGAAAATTACATCTCATATGTTTAATTCTAATCTAACTGTACAATTAATTTATCTTTATGATATTATATTATTTAATATATTTTTAAAATAAATATTTTTTACAACTACCCTCGGAAACTTTGAATATTATTTACAAATTTTAAATCAGTGTAAACACATAATAGAATAGCGACTCACCCTCACTTCGCACGGGTTCGTCCCTAGATACGTTTGAATTTTTTGAGCGAAACTCTAACACTTTTTTTAAAATAAAAGTAGCCTAAGTTACTCCTTATAATATCAGCTATCTGCCAGTAAAAGTCCCGCTAAAATTGGTCCAGCCGTTTCGGAGATTAATCGGAACAGACAGACAGACAAAAATTATAAAAATTGTGTTTTTCTTATAAGTATAATTCTATATGCATTTAGTATAAAGCTTTTATTTTGACATTACAAACAGACACTTCAATTTTATTTATCTGTACAGATAAGAAGATAAGTCTAAATTTGTTTCTGCACTTAATATAAATATACAAACACTCATACCTCTATCTCTCAGAATAGTCCACAACTCTCCACCCAGGCAAGTTTCCATCAACATGTACAAGTATTTACGATCTTTAAACGTTTTGTATAATTTCACAATGAATTCGCAATTCATTTCGGACATTATCTCTTTTTCTGACATGATGTGTTGTTGTTGTCTGGTTTCAACGATCTGGGCCTTCTTCATCTGTTTCAAAGCGAAGGATCTGCTGGCATCCCCTTGAATTTGCACTAATTCTACTCGACCAAATCCTCCTATACCTAATGTAGCGATGATGCGCAAATCTGACAGACGTAAATTGGCGAATTCTTCGTTGAGTCTGTAACGAGATAATAATAATTAAATTTAATGAAGTCTCTGTTTTGGAGTAATGGAAAAACAAAAGTTTATTTGTTATCAAAAGCTAAATGGAAATTATTTATTATAAACAAACGATGGCAAACCAATGAATGGTTTTGTTACTGCAAATAATATTGTCATAAGGTACATTAAAACGTAGTAGTGCACATAAAAATTATGTTAGAAAATCTTTATCATAGTTGCTTAATTTTTTAACTCAATGTATTTATGACTATAATTTTATTTGCTTAATTTTGAGCAAAGCATTTTCACAACAGCGGGGTTGATAACAAAGTATATAGTAGATATAAAAAAAAGTCTTTATATAAAATTAATAAAAAGTCCGTAATATAGAACACTTTCCCTATCCACCATCCAATATATACATAAAGAAATTATCGACAGTGGAAGTAAATCTGAAGCAGGTTATTAACTTTCCTTGGCATAGAAACTAAGTTTTTGCGAAAGCCTATGTAAACGCCATCATTATGATTCTCGCGGTTTTATGGCACCATTGTCAACTCTGCACATACAATTGATACTCGATAAAGGCAATCGATAACGCATGAAGAAATTTCAGGAAAGTTTTATTCTTATTTTATTACTAGCAAGCCCTCGTCTAACACTCACAGGAATTACGGTCGGATAAAATAAAGAATAACCTATACTATATAGCTATCTACCAGACAATTGTGTAAACTAAATTACTAATAAAAATTATATAATGCCTTTGAGACATCTAAAACCTTAATCTATCTCATGACCATGATTGCTGTAAAGCATTCGAACTGTCGGGTACCAAAAATCGAAATAAATTCGCGAAAAAAACGGAAAAGATAATTTTATTTAAATTTTCTTATTAATGGCTTCAAAGCGTGACAATTGAGCGCAGATTCCTTTGCCAATGTCACGTAGAATGGAAAAGACACGAAGGAGATTGATGAACTAAATTAGTGTCGATTTGTTGTAGCGCTGAGGCGTTAGGAAATAGCATTAATATAATCAACAAACAAACTTAACTTTCAAATGAAACCTATATAAATTATATTATCATGACATCTTTTTTTTAATACGATTACTTTTAAGTAAATTGTTTTTCGCAACAGAACCTATTACTAGCTGATCTAATTTCAAACTATTATTATGTAACATGTCTGCAAAATACAATTTAAGTGGTAAGATTTTTAACTAGCACACTAAGACTTCATATTTTGATATTATTTTGCTAACTGAATAAAAGCAATTTACATTATGGGTTGCTTTTTTATTTATTTTTAAATGCAAATCAGTTTTGAGGGTAGATTTATTGAGACAAGACATTTGTACTAAATAATTAATGAACTAAGATGACCTATTACGAATATCTACTAGGAATTTGACTCTTGCGCGGTGCAAATTTTAAACAAAATACAGTTAATAAGTCGCATTCCAACAATTCTTTCTAAATATGCTACAAGGGTATATTACCAACACGTATACGGCCGTCCCAAAACTCAACGTACTGGACCAGAGGCTAGATTATATCACTTTCGGCAAGAATAGAAGAAAAATAATTTATAATAAAAAATATTCAAGATCGACACTATAGATATAAAGACTCTATTATTAAATATTGTGATGACAATTTATATTTATTTATATTATACCTGTGTATCATATTAAAGTGCATACATTTATAATACTTCAAATTTCTTAAAGGTATTATTATATATAAAATAAAATTAGGTACTACGTACAAAATATTTCTATTTATAAGAATTACTCACCGTGGAAAAATCCCGAGTAGCGTCAACAGAAATAGAAACAGTTACATATTACAAAACTAACAAGACAAAAGCGATACCGAAAATGGATTCTATGTTTTAAAATGTAACAATACCATTGTAATCGCATTGTGAAGCCTATTGTCGGCGTACAAACACACACCGGTTAAGATGTTTTTTATGAACTTGACATGAAAAGCGTTTATTTACGTCAATGAAAACTGTACATTGTTATGCAATGAAAAACATCAATATATTATTTAATAACACTTCAAATGCTTCTCTTTTTTTTCCTAAGGTTCCTGCTGTTCCATATCTGATTTTGTCGATTCTTGATTTTTTTTGCGAGCGTTTAAAACGTCGAATTTAGATATAATAATTGAATTTCCGTATTGAGATCGTTTAAAGGTTAAAAAGTAATTAAATATTTGTATGGGCGACTTTAATAAGCTTTCTCTGTGTATATCTCATAAATCATAATTTTTAAAATAACTCAAGTAAATAAAACATTGAGCGGATCCATTTACTATTAGGAATTTAAAAAAAAACCGTACCTTTGCCTATCGTCGCCTTCATCCTTGTATTTAGTGCGAATCTCATCGAGGGTAGAAATCAGTTGGTTGAAGGTCTCCCGGTCGATGACCAGACAAGTGGTGCCATCTGGTGAGTCACAGACAATGTTCGCCGTTCGCAGATCGTCTCTGAAATAATAAAATAGTATTTATAAGATAATTTACATCTTTACAATGGTAATTAAAAAAAAAGGTTTATTAAATATTATATCAATGATATATTTTAATCTATTTATAAATTCAAAGTAAATAAATATTTTTAGGATTCTGGAGTGTCCACTACTACGCTATACATCGAGTAATAGCTGCTAATTAATAAACAATATATATATGTAAAATCCATTATATCTCTTAATATTCCATTTACTGACATATATATTTGTAAAATCTAGTGAGATTTGTTTGTAATAACGTCGATACTTGAGCGTAAGGCAAAAAAACTTTCTAATGTAACTAAACTAGCATTTGCCGGGTCATAAATTTTAATTAATACAAAAATGCACTAAGTATCATATTTTGATTTGAATAAATATATGTATAAGAGATAAAAAGATATTTCGTTGCTCTTGAAAGCGTTTCGTAATGTAAGATGAGAGAAATCTTAACAACCGCAACAACACTAACGTCTAACCACGAATTATAAAATCAGAACTAACTTTTACTTTAATTTTTATCAAACAATATTAAAGAAGTACATTTCATATTATAATAATTTTTATTGTTATAAAAAGTATATGAATACAAGATTAGTTGAGACAGCTATATTAGTGGGTGTATGCATATTATACGCTCAAACTTGTATCTAACATATTTTCCATATTTTATTCCATAATCATAATAAGGTTTAATTTGAAAATAATACAAAGCGTATAGATTCAGCACTTTTTAACTTTCCACTTCTGGGCACTGGCCTCCCTTTCAATACATGGGGGAGCAGTCATCAGGACGGGCTAAGTTTGGGTTGGCTGACTTTACACGTCTTTCGATAATGATGATAATTTTATCCGGGACTAGCGACTCACCCTCGCTTCGCTTCGGGTTCGTCCCTAGACAAAAACAAATCTATCCCACGGGACCCGTAAACTTTTCCGGGATGATATATAGCCTATAACCTTCCTCAGTTAACGGGCTATCAAATGCAAAAAGAATTTTTCAAATCGGATCAGTAGTTCCTGAGATTAGCGCGTTCAACCAAATAAACAAACAAACTCTTCAGCTTTATAATATTAGTATAAATTTGAACCCGCTTCCCTTAGTTTTCTAAAGGAGCGCGTTATCACTGAGCTATCACTTATAATAAAAAGTGTACTTTCATTAAAATTTAAATATTTTAATAATTAAATAATTTTACATGAAATGTGAAATAAACCAATTTTTACAACTTTGATTCCTAATTATATTAATTACGCAAATTTTGCTTACCCTTGTAATGCTTTCTCGCCGAAGAAATCGCCTTTGGTGAGAGTCCTAAGAAACTTCTCATCGTTGCTGTTAGGCTGCTTCTGCGTTACTTTGACCTGAAATCAAAATTATTTCTTTCTTAGATTTACGCGAATATTTGACATTTTATATAAAACTATATTTTCATGGGAGAGATCGGAAACTCGAATCTAACTCTGAGATCGTGATCGTTGTAAAGCATTTGAAACGTCGGAAACTAAAAATTAAAATGAATCTGCGAAAAATCCAAAATCATAGTTTTATTTTCATAGTGAATTTATTACTTAACGCATATAATATGTAGAAAATTATTAATATGTAGATAACACAGTATCTTAAAACTATGAGGCCAATTAAAAAAAAAAACTAGGTAAACTGTCTCTTTGTCTATACGTTTGTGTGCTTATAATTCAAAAACCATTCATATAATTCTCATATTTTTTATTTTAGTATGTAGATACATAAGCCGGTCAAATTTGAAAACAAAAGACCTACAATATTAAAAGACTTCAACGCTGAAAGAACTGGATAATTTTAACTAATCTAAAAAATTATACTCTGCACAGATAAATAAAATTGAAGTGTCTGTTTGTAATGTCAAAATAACAACTTTATACTAAATGCATAATATGGAATTATATATGGTACTTATAAGAAAAACACAATTTTTAAATTTTTTGTTTGTTTGTTCCGGCTAATCTCCGAAACGGCTGGACCAATTTTAACGGGACTTTCACTAGCAGATACCTGATATTATAAGGAGTAGCTTAGGCTATTTTTATTTTAGAAAAAGAATTAGGATTTCGCTCAAAAGATTAAAACGTACCTAGGGACGAACCTGAGCGAGGGGAGGGTGAGTCGCTAGTAAATAATAAGTATTGTAAACAAAAAATGATTGCATTAATTTAATATTATAACACCAAAATTATTAATCTAGAGTCCTAAACAGCAATAATAGTATGGCAAATGATTTGCTAAGGGTAATTAAATGCCACCAAGTACTAAAAGTACGCATAGTAAAATTATATTTAAAGCCCAATAAAACTGGTAAATAATATCAAGTTAAGGTTTTATTACGTTCGATTTAATAGCCAACAGACTATCTACTAAATGACGCAGAGAAAACATAATCAAAAATTTATAAGCCTTATTATATTTATAAGAAATCGCTTTATATAAATAAATTAGAAATATGTTAATAAAAATAACTTTTATTGTTTCATTATATTTTTAATTGTTGTATAAAAAAATATTCTACTATACGAGTATATGATTATTTCTTGTACCAGAATGGTTTAAAACATTTTATTTTGCTCATAGGGGTGTAATTGTGGACCACCCTTAGGATATTATTTATTTATTGAAAAGAATATGCATATTTACAATTAACAAAGATATTTTATAATACCCAATAAAAAAACTTACACCCAAATTGAGTCTTGAATCTTTTTTTCGATCGAATACTCTGTTTTTTGTCTGTATTGAACTCAGTAAAAAAATATTGCTAGTGGTCAAAAGACTATAATCATTATTGAACATTTTAAGAAAACATATATGAAAAGGATTTAAAACTGTTGTTTTTTTTATTGATAACACTAAAACCCGTCAATAGTAAACTAAACAAAAAAAAAAGAAAATCGGTTAACCAACTGAGGAGAAAAAGAGTTTTGTCTTCGCCTATTTATATATAGATTTTGCTTTTATATCTTTAGATAACCAAATATGAATTGGATAAATAAGATAACGACGGAAGTAAATTAGATAATAAATCGTTGTTACGGCAACGGTTACTTAACCTGAAGCAATTGGTGGAAAATAAAACTAAAAAACGTTAAACAAGTTATTTGTGGTCCACGTTTCTTTCGAAACACATTAAATTACTTTTGATAGTTACTATTTAAGAAATTCTACTTTACGATTATTTATATGCGATTTCACTTTTTAATAAAGTATGAGTCATTGCAACTCATGAAATAATTATATGTATGTATGTATTGTATTCAGCTCCTTTTTTTAATGTCCCACAGCTGGGCACGAGCCTCCCTTCAATGGAATATGGAAATGGGAATAAAGCCATAGTCCAGCATACTGGCCAAGTGCGGGTTAGCAGACTTCACATGTCTTTCGAAAACTTGCTAGGTTCTGACACGCAGGTTTCCTAACGATATTTTCCTTCATTGTGATTATTATATATTTAAAGCGATTTAAATTATGTCCTTATGGTTTTTGTTGAAATTCGATATAGATAGATAGGTATAGCTTATATTCTAAATTAGAGGCTATTTTCATATATCAACATGGTTACCTACCATGTTGATATATGAAAATCAATGCAAACGCAACCACGGGTAAAAATTAGTATACCTATACAATGATTGTAATTTTGTATAGAGTGTAAATATAAGGAAATCATGTTTTGGCTTTTATCCAAAGGGAAGAAACAAGATAAATGTAATCGTTAAACAAACAATAGAATAACCAACATGCATATCCACTTAGGTTTCAAAAACTATCCGGGATGTTAAAGACATATAGCAAATATATCAAATGTAACGTGCACTGTCATATAGAAACGTACGAGTGCATTATGAATTGCCTTAATAAATCTGTATCTAGTTCAAATTCATTGCCTGACGTTTGAATTGATAGAATTAAATTTAAATGTCCTGCATAGTAACGATTAATTTAAATACTCTAGTTAAATAAACTACACATATTACACAGTAGTATAATCTGTGTTAAAAAAATCCTAAAAATCTGTTTTATAATGTAACTAGCGGCTCACTCTCGCTTCGCTCGACAAACCAAGATTCGACAGTTTCGAAGATTAGCCCGTACAAACAGACAAACAGATAAGCAGACAAACAGACAGAGAACAAGAAAATTGACAAAAATCTGGATTTGTTCTTTTTCTCTTCTTACACACCTTTACTCGGTTGTTTAGCATTTTTTTCTATGTACAGACATTCGACCTCTACAGACTACGACCTCTACGACTTCGACCTCTATATATATATATATATATATATATATATATATATATATATATATATATATATATATATATATAAGCTGTAGTGCTTTATTTAAAAAGTTACTTTACATTATTAAATTAATCACGTATTTGTAATAGACATTTTTACGAAAATATAGAAAACATTGTTGTAATATAAAAAAAAAGAAAAACAAATTACACGGTATATATATAAATATACGATGAACAATTAAAAAAAACTAAGACTAATTGTCCATTTTATAATGCACCATGAACGTGCTAAGCATTACATCCTGGTTAGCTCATAATAGTGTCTCATTGTCTTTATGTTTAAAATCTGCGTCATACCGAGATTTCAAGAAGAGTTTATCAATTGTTCTTCTCGTAGCTATTTATAAGATAATAGTAAATACATTTATACAAGTTTTTTTTATATGAGTGCATACCTAATATCCCTAGATTTTTATATAGAAATCTTTTCACCTTCTTAGCTATCTAATGCAAAAAAAAAATTGAGATGCGATTGAGATTAGACAAACAAACAAACTCTGCCTCTTTATAATATTAGTATAGATCTTAGGCTCTTTTATGTATTCCTTCACTTTGAAATCGGTTATTGTAAATTATGCTGCCAAAAACATATGTATGGACATTGACTCTCATATTTTATTTTTTTATTTTTTTATGTCATCAAGGGGGCAAATGAGCAGGAGGCTCACCTGATGGAAAGTGATTACCGCCGCCCATGGACATCTGCAACAACGCAAGGCTTGCAAATGCGTTGCCGGCCTCATATTTTATTAATATTATAATTTATAACTATTTTATTACTCGTCTAATATAAAAAAATCTCGAGTCACAGTGTTTCTAACAAAACTCCTCCGAAGCGGCTTGACCGATTCTTATGAAATTTTGTGTGTATATTCAGTAGGTCTGAGAATAGGACGTAAACTATTTTTCGTATCCCTAAGTGATAAGGGTGGTCCACCCTAGGGACGAACCCGAGCAGAGCGAGGGTGAGTCGCTAGTATTAGTATAAAAATATGTATCCACCCCCTTATCTATTTCTGCCGCCAAGCAACAATGATTGCATTGTTGTGTTCCGGTTTGAAGGATAAGGTAGCCAGCGCAATTACAGGCAAGAGGCATAACATCTTAGTCCTCACAGTGACAACGCACCTGTGGTTCTGCATTTTTGTTGCTTAAAACCTAATTGCATGAACCGTAGGTGTTATGGGCGACAGGTACTACTTTCCATCAGGTGGTCTGTCTGCTCGTTTGTCACTGAATCCCATAAAAAAAAAAATGTATCTACTACACATAGTGTGTATCCTTAGCTGAAAAGCATTAATTATTAATAAAAAAAAACATCCTTGTAATGCAGATATGTACATTTGCTATTGAATCAAAGCAGTTTGTTTCAAATAGACCGTAACTTGCATTGAAAGTAACCTAAAAACATATTTAATAATCACGCTACCTACTATTATAAATTCGAATGTTTGTACATATATGTATACATGTTTATTACTTTTTCACACTGCTACGGCTGAATGGATTTGGATAAAATTTAGTATACATATAGGTAGATTATGATCTGCTCACACATCAGCTACTTTTGGTAAAAATATTAGAGATGATACTGTAAGCTAGTAAAAAATATATCGCAAATTTTTTATTTTAACCTATTAGTATATAATAAAACGTCTAAATGGGTCGTTCTTCTTTTTTTGTGACAATGAATTGGTGTTTCTCAGTTTTTCGAGTTTTTCAAGTAACAATATTTTTATTTCAGTGTTAGATATTTTTTTGCAAATTCATTTAATTTTCATTTCGATCATTTAATCTTTATTTTCATGCCCGTTATGTTGTTTGTTTTGTGGCTATTTTCGAGAAAACACTGTGACAGAGTGGTTTTTTTCGGTAGGACATCATTATAAATTACTACTCTGTCACGGTATTTAATGAAAAATAAACACATGCAAAAAAAATATTGGCTACAGAAAGTTAAAGATTATTTAGTATTAAAAGGTATAAAGCGACGAGGATGTAAATTCAAACAATGAATATATAATAATCTATAAGACACAAAATGAGATGAGTGACAGATAATTGTCACTAAAAAACCAGAACGTACGAACCCACATACGTATTCAATTCGTGTAATATTGTGCATGATGCTACGTGACATTTTCGTCAATTTTCAAACGATTGTCAATCTTTTCTTACGGTTTAAGTTAATTAAATTATACCTAGATAAAAATGGCCCCAAATGAATTTTGAGTTAAAATCCCACCCCTCAGAGAATAGCTACATATAGTAATTATGTGTATATTCAATAATTTTTTTCTAAATAACTTTGATATGCACTAGTAAAGATCAGAAAACTTCTTGTAGTCACGTAATGTCAATGTCACGTAGAGAAGACACGAGAGAGTATATATATTAGGCCGAAGAAATTACTTTCTCATACAGGAACTGAACGGCGCGGCGGCTGTATAATTTAGGATTTTTTATCGTATTATATATAATATATTTTAGTAGCAAGTACCTATACGACTAACGAGTACCTATGGGTAATATTAAAAAAATTGATACATAAAAAACATTTATTATAATACGTGGGTTTATAACTTTCTACGTGAAGGTATAAAAATTTGACCTAACATCTGATATATAATAGCGAATAGGCAAAGTTCACGGGGCACGATAATAATTTTAAAAGATATAACAGTTAAATTACAATGTTAAAATATACATTTATTCACCTTTTTATCCAAGTCAAGTATTATTTATTCATGTGATTTATTTTATATATAAACATAATTTTACATAACATTTTATATTTATTTATAATTGGGCAAAGATCAATTCTGGTCATTTACATCGAGTACAAAAAAATACAATATAATTATTAAAGCACTAATCAATTTGATTTATATTTTAATACTTTGTAGCTTGAAGTCGTCAATTTACCTAACTCAGCGCCCGCGCACAGATCGCTGACCTTGCACACAACCGCCGGCTGGCCTTTTGTCTAAAGCCTGATTGTATTTAAACTTTTAGTCAATTCTCTTATATTACTAATAATACTTTAAAACGCAAAATAACAAAAGTTAGTAAAAAATAAATTATTATTTTTAAAAAATGATGCTGCCATTAACTATATATGTAGGTATATTGTATATATCGGTATGTGTCTATACTAATAATATAAATCTGAAAAGATTGTTTGTTTGTTTGTTTGGTTGAACACGCTAATCTACTAATCCGATTTGAAAAATTCTTTTTGTATTAGATAGCCCGTTAACCGAAGAAGGCTATAGACTATATATCATTTCGGAAAAATGTATGGTTCCCGTGGGATAGATTAGTTTTTGTCTAGGAAGGAACCCGAAGCGGAGCGAGGGTGTGTTGCTAGTTATGTATAAGTACAAAGAAATGCCTACCTAATATTATTTGACTTATTTGTCATGCGTAGGAAGACGCAGGAACTTTAAAAGCAGTAATATACTAAAACGAGTAATATTAATCATCGCAATAAATAAAGAACTTGAATCAATAAACATTTTCATACACAAATCCAATTACAATTGAAATACCGTTTGTATTCATGAATCTGCATTAGTTTCGCGCTAAAAACGCACTGTTCTACTAACTAGTTGTATTTTAATTTTTATAGAAATCATTCGTCATAGATGCGATCAACTGTTGAAACTGTTATAAATTATCAATACATGAGGCCGT
Source organism: Argynnis bischoffii washingtonia (assembly GCA_033884665.1). Classification (NCBI taxonomy): domain Eukaryota; kingdom Metazoa; phylum Arthropoda; class Insecta; order Lepidoptera; family Nymphalidae; genus Argynnis; species Argynnis bischoffii. The sequence continues at coordinate 6,156,160 of CM066624.1, read as the reverse complement.
AAAACTGTTATACACGAATGACACTGTAAAAATAATACAAATAAAAACTATTCTGTATAGCTATTTTGGTTCACGAGAGTTCAACCTACAAACAAAAAGTTAAACTAAGTATTAAAACAGTCAGTTTAACCTTATGGTAAAGATACCATAAGGTTACATGGGGCATATGCCTCACGAGAGCCTTGAAAAGATAACATGTTCGTTTAAATGGAAAAGAGTGAAAGTCAATTTTAAGTCTATAATACACTGCACTATACATAATAGAATGCACAATATTATGTTTCTTCGTCATTTTGTTCCCATTTTTTAGTTCACTTCTTTACGTCATTGAGCTTTTTTACTTAAATATATGGGGTTCAAATTATTTAACTTTCTAAAAGGGCCCTAAATTGTTGTGTGCATACTAATCCAGACAGACTGTTAGTGAAGGCTCTCGACAGGATAATCATACGGTGAGACGCTATACCGACTGTCACACTTATTTTTATATGGTATTCGGGAAACGACTGTAAAGTTAACAGGTGTAACTGTAACTTACCACCAGATAGCACTAAAGCGCTTTAATTTCAAAAAAGTTTGCCATAAAATCGGTATTTTTTACAACATTTCCGTTAAATCGATAAACGACCGTTATATTTTACTATTACTTTGTATACCTATAATAATATAGTGATACATACATTTAATGAAGTAAATGCACACGGTGAATGAAAATTATATCACTATGAAAATTGCAAATTGTTTTAGACTGAATGACTATGCAGACAGTATCGAGGCTCAGTTAAATGCCAAGGTGAACTACTTATTCTTACCAACAATCACCGTTTCTACGCGGACAGTAATAATTTCAAAGTCACAAAAAATATAAGAGTGTGCATGCGCATGCCTCTAATTATCCAGATGATTCTTAATCGACTATATTGTCACATCCTTTATAAAGAAGCTAATTTAATTTTAAATTATTGAAAGTGTTAGCTTTTTCAGTTTAATTTAGTGAAAAAGTTATATAAATTGTTTTATTAATTATTAGGTACTAGCGGCTCACCCTCGCTTTCCTCGAGTTCGCTTCTAGAAAAAGAAATCTATCCCGCGGGAACCGTACATTTTTTCAGAATAAAAAGTAGCATATGTGTTATTCTGATGTATGAGCTATATTATTGTAAAGTTTCATTAAAATCCATTCAGTAGTTTTTGCGTGAAAGACTAACAAACACCCTTACATCTACATATATAATAGGTATACATCCAGACATCTATAGATCCTCACAAACTTTCGCATTTATAATATTAGTAGGATGCATATAATTTGTTATAGTTTTCACAAGTGTAATTTATTCGTTCTTTCGTTATTTGCATTGAAATTGTATGTATAATTAATATCATAACTCATAATGCATATGAGTGAAAGAAATATGATGAACTGCATATTTGATATTTCATAAAAACAAGGAGGGCGTGACTAAGGCTCGTCTCGAAAGTCCAAACGAAAGTGAAACTGTTGAAGAGCGACGCCATACATAATATTACCAATGAGAATTTAACAAACGCACATTTATATAGTTTTTCGTTTCGTTTTTTGTAGATTTTTGTTCGTTATCATAAGTTTTAAGTCAACATTTATTAAAGCTACATGTTTAAAGACAAATATTTGGAGGAGAATGTCACAAGTTTAATAAAATGAAAATTGCCGAATATGTGCCAATTACCTACCGGTATAAATGACCTTGAAAGTAAATATTATTTCGATTACGTATTTTGATCTGATAACATAATACTGATGATTGAATTTTGAATACATATTGGTTTCATCTCTGGATTAAATTTAGTAATTAATACTATTATACATATAAATAGCCTTTATCTATTCTTTTGATTAATCAATTCCGTTAAAAATGAATATTTTTTTTTGTGTTTGTAAAAGAAAACATTAACCTTGTTCTTAAATTCGTAAGAGTCGTAAGATATTTTCGAAGTAGTTCAACAAAAGTTAAGTACCTTAGATGATGGGTTTTTGGGACTAGTGATGTGCTTTCGCTTCCGGAAAAACTACTAATAGAAAACGCTACCAGAAAAAAGTAGATTATGCCACTTCCAGACCCATAAAGTATCTCTATACAAAAACTCTATTAAATATCTGCACAGAATTAAAAATGTAACATTATTGTTCTTTACCTGTCCTTTTGAGATGATAAAGAATGTATCTCCCCTAGCTCCTTGTCGTATGATGTAGTCACCGTTCTGGTAATGTGTTTCCTCTAAAACATCAGAGATCTTTATGAGGGTGTCTTCTGGGAGATCCTTGAAGATCGGCACACTGTAACAAAAACAAATGGCAAATTATACTAACATAAAGTAATTGATTACAATTATATAACGCACTTGCATACTAGCGACTAGGCCTTGCTTCGCTTCCCTTGTACCTTTTTTTTGACACGGTTAAAATTATTCTATAGAAACCACTTATTATGCTAGTAGGTATCAAATATAATAAATCATTTATAACCTTTTATTTACAATTATATAATTACTGTAAAATATCGCAATTTATTATTTATAAATACAAAAAACATACCAGATTTAGATAATATAACACCAGAAAGGATTTAAAGTGTGCATTCGAAAGTATACTGTCCGTCCTACTATTGAATTAATACTCGTTTAGCTTCCGAACAGTTAAGAAGAGGAAATGGTGCAATCAACGTTCGTAACGACTAGTTTGTATATATACTTCAGTCATTTTTAACATACGAGTTTTAACAAATTATTCTAACTTCATGCATTTGTAAATTTTATATTGGTTTTGTAATTACTAGGTAATTGATTGTAAGTTAAAAGTTCTATTTGAGGTGCTAAGTTAAAAAAGTTGCTGCAATTTGAGTTATATTAGCCATTACAGGTCATTAATAGCCTGTGACTCTCTAGCTTAATGCCGGGTCCACACGCTTGCCGTTTGCAAAACACGCTCAACTCAAATCTCTACAAACGAACAAAGGTGTGTATCACACAAGCATTTGCTGCAAATTTCTTTTCATTTGCACAAAAACCAACACTCGATCGGAACGGCCACAAATGCTTCCAAACCTACATAAGCCAAGCCCTTGATACATGCTTGAATTTGTGATGGCTTGAGGAAGCTTGGCAAGCGTGTGAATCCGGCATAACTTTATCCAAAAGATCACGTTAAGACATTGTTGTAGGTATAATAACAAAACAACGAACACACTTTTATAATTAGCATATTATTAAGGAAAGATTTGATTTACATGTTAATATATTTAAAAAGCTATTGTATTAAAGCAATCTGACTCTAAATAATTGTAAATTATAAACTTACATCTATCCTTGAGTGTTTTAAAAATATCGCGACGAAACATGAATTTTAATGAAGTAAATTTTATTACTTATTTTAAATTAAATGGCAGCAATATATTTTCCTACATTTTATTTATCAAACATTGAAATACATATTACATTATATAATAATGTTTATTCATGCAGTTTAAAGTTTGCCTTCAACGTGACAACAACTTAGCGGGTCGTTCAGGGAGTAAAAATTAAATCGACAGTTATTCTTGATATCTTTTGACAATTTAATTATACTGCGTAGGTTGATTCTTTGTGTTTATGTTATAACCTAATTAACCACTATTTTGAACATACAATGCTAAGTACTTTATGTAAGAAATTAATCGAAATTGATATTGCACGTATTTTCACAAAAACATTATTTGTTTTTTAACGACACGTTTGACTCAGTTTGTAGTGACCCTACTTGCTGTGCCAGCGGTCGTAGGTTCGAGTCCCGCTAGGGGCATTAATTTGTGTGTTGAGCACGAATGTTTGTACTCCAGTCAAGGATTTGTATATTTATAATATGTATATATTTAAAGTTATATAGTATGTATAGTGTATCGACTACCTGGTATCCATAGCACGAGCCTCATAGCTTACCATGGAACTAAATGATGTGTTAATGCCCAACATATTTATTTATTTCTTACAAGCTGAAATTCACAAACTAAGCTGAGTTAAATTTTTAATTTAAAATATTATTAAATTTTATATTTACTTACATTACTTCTTAGTATTACAATAGTAACAAGACTAAATAAATATTAAAACTTATAATTATATACTTAGTACTAAATAGGATTAAGCAAATATTAGAACAAAACTAACTAATTTCATATTGCGTTGTTTTTCTTCTTGAAATACCGAAGTGAACTAATTCAAACATTTGCGGTAATCAGATAAAAGAATACAAATATGCTAATATATATAATAAATCTTTGTAACATTTATTACACTCAAAAGTATGTCTTGGCCCAATTAGAACTTGTTTATGTCGAATAAACTAAATAAGTTCAAATTATTTATAGTCGTCTATTCTATAAATATTAACTAAATTAATAGTTGTTTAGCATCATTATGCAATTAATTCTTGTTTAACTTAATTTAGTATAAATAAAATATAAAATTCTTATTGAATTATGCATACCTAATAAACAATGATTTTAGTGCCAAAATAAAATAATGATTTTGAATAAGAATCATTTTAATATCATTAAAATTTTCAAAATAACATTAATGAAGCATATTGTAATTTGTAAATAACGATGTTTATTTATTGGTACGCACTTTCCCTTGCAGGGAGATCGCAGTGACGTCACTTCGCTCTCTGTTTAAAATGCAAAGCAGTTTGCAACACAGGGTTTTATTTTACCCAGACTGTGATATGTTCATTTATACTTGTAACACATAAAGATTGCTTCAAGCAGAATAGAACCCACGCTTAATAGCCAGTCTTAATGAAAAGTAGATTGTTTACCACTAAGCATTCTGCATATACCAAAATGAATTTATGGCAATACTTGTTTTGTTACGTTGAATTCTGTGTTTCATAATATAATAATTAATTTTAAATAATAATCACATTGTAAATTTTTTGAAGAGAAGGATATGTAAGCGTTTGGTAAAAACTGGCAATACTAAAACCAACCTGGTCTGGCAGCATCAATTATTGTAACGATACATTATGAACAGGCTACAGACTCTGAGTGGCAACGAACGGTGCAAATAGGGTGACAATGTTATTTAATTTAAAATTTTACCTATTTAATCACAATCCATACAGATACTAATATTATAAACGTGAAAGTTTGTGAGGATGGATACAGAATGTTTGTTATTCTTTCACGCCAGAACGGCTAAACGTATCTGGATGAAATTTAGCACATAGGCTACTTTTTATCCCGAAAAAATGTACGGTTCTCGTGGGGTAGTTTCTGCTAGTAATTAATATTATCAATTAAATTTTCTTCTTAATGGCTTTGAACGCTTTGAAGAGTACCAGATAAGCACAGATTAATTTGCTAACGTCACGTAGAAAAATTAATATTGATTATTTTAAAATAAACATTATGTTACTCTCCGAATGACTATGATGACACTAAATAAATATACAAATCTCGTATGAACATATGTAAATACAATATTGTTGGTGCTTTTTTCTTCAGATCAGATAGGTGTATGTAACTTTTTCCATAAAAAACCTATTTAAAAATACTAAAGTGGCTACTGATATAGAATATTTTAATCAAAATAGAAAAAATATATTAGTTTAGCGGGTTTTATGGAATCACTAGCTAGTATTAATATTCTCTTTAATGATTTCTGCTGCGGCGATCAGTCTCCCTGATAGTAGCCACATGCACACGATATATTATATATTATAGTGCACAAGTACAAGCAAACACAAGTGCACTCTCTACTCTTTTCACTCTCAAAGTCTGGTGGGGCGATACTTTGACACGACCAGTGAAAGTTAAGAGCACAGGACAGATTTAACATGTTTTCCGAGGTACGAGTACATGGGTGTAACCCCGCTTCAACTTCCCTACTCCGGGTTCCTAATGAGAATTTTTAAAAGATATACTCAATAATAAACTTGACTCGTCCCGGGACTCGAACCCAGGATCATTGGATATACAGCTAAATTTATGTCTAATCATCATAATCTGGGCTCATATTATGTTCCTGTAAATGACTAAAATTTTGGTCACTATGGATGTGAATGTTTTATTTTCACGGTCAACGAGTACTGACCTAAAGTGTTGAGGACTATAAATCGAAAGCGGTAACATAAGGCATAATATTTGAACATAATATTTTTCGTCTCCTTTGTGAGATTATTATTTGTTTGATATAATGACTTTAAAGATAGTTTGTTGAATATTAAAAGGATGCTTCTCTAAAAACTTTACTACATAATATAGTTTTATTCAGTAAAAAATATCCTGTTTTCTAGTAAATCTAAAAGGATGTTAGGCAGCTTGTGCATACCTATTTCTTTTTTATAGTGTATGTATTATTTATTCTTATTTTATCCTTCTGTAATTTACATATTTATTTCTTGAAAATGTTTTAACAAACTCTAATAAACTGTAGCTTCTGTACATGATATCTATAAAATCTATAATTTTTTTGTTTTTAATTTTGCACTTTTAATTGTACAATGACAAAAATCATCCAGAATCTAGTCGATATCAATTCATATACATTTAAATAGTCTGTCTTTATATAGTCAAAAAAACTCAAATTGGAAAAATTCTTGGTTTGGATTTTATTATGGCCTCAACAAAGTAATGTTTTAAAAAATAAATTCACTACTTTTTAGGTTATGTAAAAATTAAGCTGGAAAATATAAAAAAAACTGAACGCTTTAAGATGTAAAGAAGATGAATCCGTGGCGGTTAATTCGTTTTACTTCATCAACAACAAGTGTCTGTGAATTACATATGTACAAACATTGCGCAAACACATTGTATTTTTTGGTACTTCAATTATTCTCATAAAGGCGTCTATAGTCGTTTTAATACACAGTGAAAATCATAAAATAAGATTACGTATAACAGGCTCATAGTGACCTTAACAAATATATATTTTTTTATTTTTATTTACAATCATTATAATCGACAGTGAATACAAAAAAAATATCAGGGTCATACTTCTAGGATATAATTTCTTATTTATGCAATTTTAATAACTCGCATTTTCAATTTTAAGTCAGTTAATATTTTGTAATAAGCCAAAAGTAATTATTTTATAAATATTAATTTAGACAATGTACAATATAATATAAAATATAGGCAATATAATATATTCAATAAACAGTAGCAAAAACTTTGAACCAAAGCCGGGTCAAGTAACTAGTGATAAAAAAATATTCTTGAAATATAACACTCTTTTAGATTGACTAGAAAACAGTATATTTTTATTGTGAATGAAACTAAATTACTGTAGTAATGTTTTTTAGAAACCTAACCGTAACAAACCGCTGTTAATATCATTTAACGATGTCAACCCACAAAACTAAGAGGTCGTGAGTTCGAATTCGTGACAATTATTCTAATGTACAGCACAGTTTTTGACTCGGTTGACTCCATAAGTACCATAAACATCGGCTTAAAAGTGGGATGTATCCTCAGTTGTTAACTGTTGATTAAGAAATACGCTACCATTTTACTCTGGTTGTTTTTAAAGTGTACTGATATAGGTTTTTATGTATTAAATAAAGTACTATGCAATAAAACCGCACCTGTGACCTGGTGGTGGTTAACGCCAGTCAAATTTATGTTCGAATGTTCAACCAATGCAAATATATAAGATATACATACATACGTGAGACATAATATACTATACATATAATAAAATTGTGAGTCGAATCTGTACATTAAATATTACTGGAAAATTTTATTAAATAGTCATTATTATCGATAATAATAGGTTCGGCCACGGCGGCTAATCTCATTGAGACTAGCCAACTGCGCAGGATATAATATCTCCTGCGCATTATAATATTATTATAGTGCACAAGTGTGCGCGCAGACACAAGTGCACTCTCTATTCCTGTCACTCTCATACTCCGGTGGGATGACTACTCGACACGACCGGTGAGAGATCGATACAGAGGCTGAATCTATAGCTTTTAGAATTTTTGTCTGTTTGTCTTGTGTGGGAATGCATCACGAGAAAACCACTAGACAGATTTTGATGAAATTTAGTAAGGTGATAGCTGGTTATCCGGGTCAATATATAGGATGCTTTTACTACGGGAAAAAAATCTCATCTCTGAGAAATCTATACTAAGCGTAAAACGTAACTAGGAACGAACCCGAACGGAGCGAGGGTGAGTCGCTAGTATTTTTATAAAATACTCTTACTTACTTCACAAAAATCTGCAAATGAGATAAATCCTACAATAAATTAAGAACTTTGTTTTGCATAACAAGTAAAAGATACGTAACAATTTTAATGAGTCATTTTTACGTAAACGTAAACAAGGTTTCAATAGAAATAAGATAATTGTATTCAGCCCTTTTTAACGTCCCACTGCTGGGCACGGGCCTCCCTTCAATACGAGGGGGATCAGGCCATAGTCCACCACGCTGGCCAAGTGCGGGTTGGCGGACTTCACATGTCTTTCGAAAACTTGCTTGGTTCTCTCAGACATGCAGGTTTCCTCACGATGTTTTCCTTCACCGTAAGGCAAGTGGTAATCATTTTAGAAATGATTCGCACATGAAAATATCAGAGGTGCAAGACCCGGGATTTGAACCCGCTTCACTCGGATACCGAAGCGAGCGAGTTACCATTGGGCTACCATTGCCTTTAGAAATAAGGTAATTATTAGCGCGTAATTGTTACAATTAAAATACATGTATACATCATTTAATTTGATTATTAACTGTAGATTTTCCTAACTCTTTATAATTTATACCTATTAATCATGCAAGTACTTGGATATTTTTTCCACCATAAATTACTTAGTAATTGAAGCAGTTTTTATGCACAGCAACTATTACATAACAGTATATCCCATTGGATTTGCAAGTAAGTGGCATGATAGACAAGTAGGTAATTACATGTAGATATATGTCAGCAAAGTGTGTCGAGGCGGTGGAAGCGTTAATAGGAAAACAGCTTCGTCCATCACATTCTATAATCATCATTAACAGCCGACCGCCTTAATCTTTGTCCACTTTATTTGTCCTTTAAATGAACTTATATTTCTCAGAAATGACTTCAAGTATCTTAGCTAGACATCTGACGTTGTTGTATCAAATAAAATTAAATAACATCTCATCAATAATTTATAGGAATGAATTTGCAGCATTAAGATGACAGGAAAATGCTTAAAGCTCAAAGCTTATTTCAAAGTTCTTATACTCATTTTACGAGTATATCTAGCTATCTTATAATCGCAATACAGTAACGTATAAAGCGAAGTAAAGATTACTTTTATGTCATGTAATGATAAATTATTTGCGCTCTATTCCCAGGTCGGGTAAAAAAGTTTTGATATCCATGAGACGTTTCAACGGAAATACTGTGTGGTCAGTGGCCATGACGCATTCGTGTCCAGTCTTCCTAGAATGATACTGTACTCGGGCAGTGAAAGGATTGAAAATTCAAATGTCACGAGCTGCAACGTGACAAGTATTTCGCAAAGTATCGCACGAGCCTCTTAAGCAACAAACACATTCAGTTTCTTCATGTCTTTGTTTTACAATCACCTTAATTTACAAAAAAAAAAACTTGGAACACGAAATGTATAATATGCCTTATGAATACTGGATGTTGTATTGCAATTGGTATATATCATTGTTGGGGAAAGGTCTCTTTGATGTTATTTATGTTTTCGAGACTGGTATTGTAACTATTATGCATAAAAATGCGGGACTTAAAGTCAGATGATAAGAGGAAAAATGCAATCAAAGTATTTTATAAATAGCGCTCCTTCATTAACAATTCATAATAAATATAGTAACGTATATTATATTTTTAAAAGTTTTAAAATCGAGTCACGTTAAAAATTTAAATATGACGCATACTTTGTTGTATGCACTAGGTAACAAGAGGCATTCATAGAAACGGTGAAGTATACATTCCGTAATGCGACACAATTAAAATAATATAACTTTTGAGAAATATATGTACAGACACCAATTAGTACGTTTTCATGGACTACAAAATAGAAGGTGTTTAATGCGGGAGAGCGGATAGGATGACCTAAAAAGGATACATACATATAGGGTGTATAATGTATATGCCCAATATAAATTTAAGAATTTACTCCCCTAAGGGTAAATTATTTTAAAGATGATTCTGAACCGGTATAACTTTTGTTTAAAATAGTTCCTACAAAAATTAATAAAATGTTTTATTTTTAGCGTTTTGATATTATTAAGATTTCATTAAAAGAAAGGCGCGACGCCATTATAAATAGATATATTATAATTTTTACATTGTTTAATTTCCATTGTAAGTAGTTTTAACTTGTACATATTCACCATTACACATTGTGAAGTGGAGACGACAAATTACAGTCTCGGCGCTTAAAGGCAGAAGAATAGGATATTGCGCGCCCATTGAATTTGCATAAGTGCCGTGGTTCAATGACCTTACCAACAAAATAAAGAGTGCATTTTATCTAAACTGTTTCATATTTGTAATTGGATAAGAAAGAGTACCTACTTAAAATGAATTGTAGACAACATATTAAACTTTTCGCTTGAATTATTTCTAAATTTTATTTGAGTAATAGTACTCACTTTGAAAACACTTGAGTTACTTTGACGACAGGTTTACCCCGCTCAATGCAAATACTCGACAAAATTACCCGCCATCAAAAAATTGCTTAAAATTAACCGCTTATCGGGTAACAACCCACCAAATTGGTAGCGCTGTTTATATTTATAATATGTATGAATTTAAAGTTACATACGTGTAATTGTAGTGTATCAACTATCTGGTATCCATAACACAAAACTCGTAATTTACCATGGAACTAGGTGATACTGTGTGTTAATGTCAAAAAAAAACTTGTATGTTAGTTAATACGAAAATTAATAATATTTCAATGTTTCTATATTCAGTATTTCTAAATATATTCCTATTACAGACTTGCAATTATTCACTAAATAGGGTAGAATTTAGTGTTACAGCACTTTTTTCTTTACTTCGTGTCTACAATCTAGGTAATAGCTATTTACATCAAAACATTGCGATTTGCGTGCTAGGTGGCAGTTTCTAACGCCACGCATTGTCATAAACTTACTGGGTCTAACGTAGGTATTATATATGCATCATTATAATATATGGTATAATCATTAAACTTATAACATGTAAGGGATAATGTAGTTTCGTATTAGTAAAATAATTTTCATAATCAGAACTGTAATGACGCAATTTACATATTTCCTACGGTTAAATTCATTAACTATACTTCAACATAATACTCGTTTAGTTACTATAGTTATTTTTCATTCAAATTAAATATGGAAAATATAGTGATAGCATTCATAATGACAGCGGTTATCTTATTTCATCATAAATCTTGTCAAGATTCTCAAATATTTAACGTTTGATAAAGTAACCACCATATCATAAAGCAATAACTTGTTATGGCGTATAGAAAAAAATATTACGTTATAGTACAATAAAGACTAACCCCGGCATTGTCCGTGTCCTTTTTTTAATTTGACATTTCATAAAAATTCTCAAATATATTTCAATAATTAATTATTTCTAGGAGCATTTAATTTTTCCAATTTTATTTTAAAAACTCCTTTACGAGTGGCTACAGTTTTACAGCATATGTAGGTACTTGTCTATACATATCTATACTATGATAAAATTATAGAGGTCGAATGTCTGTACGTAAATAGGAACAAAATGTACATAGGAAAAAAATGCTAAAAACCGAGTCAGGGGGATGTAAGAAGAGCAATAGAACAAATCCAGATTTTTTCAAATTTTTTGTTTCTCTGTTTGTTTGTCTGTTGAACCGTTAAACCGTTTGAAAACCGTTTTGTAAACTGTTGAACCGATTTAAATGAAATTTTGCATGGTGGTACCTTATATCCCTGGTCAATATTTAAGATACTTTTCATCCCGGAAAATTAAATAGTTCCCGTGGGATAGAGATAGTTAAAAAAATTAGTACACAAAAGCTACTGATTGGATTTTAATGAATCTTTACAATAATATAGCTCATACCTCAAAATAACAAATAGGCTACTTTTTATCCTGGAAAAATATGCGTTTCCCCTGGGGTAGATTTGTTTTTGTTTGGCTAGTATAGTAATATACTATCGAAATGTCAGAACTTGTTTGTATATAGACATAAATGTTTACAAACATGATCTTACTAAAAGAATTCTTTGAACAATGAATAAAAACAAATGGATAAATGTATGTTAGAAAATAGGACAAAGATTATTATTCGAAAGTGTAAAAGTAAACATTGATAGCACTACGTAAACAACCGGAAGAAAGAGCGTACACCACAAAAATAAACCGAAAACCTTATTTACTGCTTAAAACAGTGTTCTTTCTGTCTGACGATGCTAATGTCCGCAACGATATAAACAACGCGTCTCTCTAAAAATGATACTGAAATAACTCTAACAAAAATAGATTTTTGAACTCGAACGAAAGTCGGATATAAACTCGAGAGATACGTACCTACGTTTATATTTATCAAATTTTTGACGAATGGTAATGACTTCGCTATATTAACATTTAAATAATAATTATGGAGTAAATGATATTTTGTATGTCGAAAATGTTTTTAGATTTGCTCATTTGTACTGTAGCTAAGCTATGTAAATTATAATGCACGTTCATAATGTCTTGATTACGTAAAGTATCATTAACAAATAATGCAGGATGTATGTAACACCTTATAGAGATTCCATAGATTATCATAGATTTTTGCGATCATCAACGAAGTCTAATGAGGATTTAAAGAAATATTTTTTTTATCTAAATATTATATCTTTTATATAAACTGCACCGGCTTCGTTTGTGTTTCTAAGTATTTCTTTGGTAGAAACCAATATCCCACGGGATTCGGGAATCACTTGGTACAAAGCAACGTTTGTCAGTATCGAGAGACATTACATTAGTAGTTTAGAGCAAAGACTGCTGCATGAAAGAATTCAATAAACTGATAAAAGCAATAAAAATGAGGATTGTAAAACTTGTTCGATAGCACAATCTATTTATGTACATGTTAAATATTTCTTCAGTGGCTTATTTTCGACATTTAAAGAAATAATACTTCAAAAGTTGTAAAATTATGAAAATACTGAAACGATTTTAAGCATACTTTCACCATTTAATGTAGTTTCATTATCGATAAGTAACGCAGTCTATATTTTATTTCCATAATAAGTTTTCAGTCTGAAATGTCTGGTGCTACAAAATGTTTAAAATCAAAATAAATTTCCATAACTAACCTCTTAAGGAAATCTGTGTATTCAGCCTGTCGGATAAGGCCAGTCCTCATCATGATGGTCTGGAAACATTGTCGCTCGATGGCCCACAGCCGGCAGTCGGTGGCAGCTTTAATGGTGGCAGTTCTCTTGCAGTTGTACAGGATGGCCAGTTCACCGAACACCTTGCCAGGTGCCATCGTACTGAGGTACTTGTTCTCGCGAGAAACTTCCACTCTTCCCTCTGTTAAGGAAAGATATATAATATTATTAGGATATCTCAAATAGTAACAGGCAGTAATGATACCCCAGTGGTGCTTTCTTAAAATTCTTAGTGAAGCGGATTTAAACTCTGGGTCTCGCACCTCTGAGATTTTCGTGTGCGAATTATTTTCAACATGATTGCCACTTGGCTTAGGATGAAAGGAAACATCGTAAGGAAACCTGCAGTCTTGAGGGAATCTATAAGTTTTCGAAAGATGTTCAAATTTAAACTTGTACGGTGAACCTTCGCATTAAAAGAAGACCTCGACCTAGCAGTGGGACGTTATAAAAACCGAATTATTATTATTTTACCATTAATTTAGAAAAATGTAAGATAATTAATCTATGAAAGTGTTTTCGTAATTATAAAATAGCAAAAGCCTAATTGGCTTCCTTGACAACATATCTCATACTTACTATTAATTTGAATTACTATGCTTATTCGTTAATCAAAGTCAGCTCTGGAATCCAAAAGTCGGAAGAATATTAAAAAAAACTTAAGAACCACGCTAAGCTAAGCTACCCTTAGTAACTTTTATAAAACCCTAAGTTTTTCAACTCAACTATGTTTATTGAGTTTCATTCAATAAAAACGATATTTGTGCTTCTCGTTTCATATCTTATGTAAGCTAAAGAACTTATAAAATAACCAAAATGTATGATAACGGAACTGTTTTATTGGTATACAACCATAAATGTCTATTTTGATTCAGACACAAGTCGTTTCTCATGGCTGACTCATAACCAGTCTTGTTAGAAATCTTGACGGGATATTGCAAAATTTGTAGTTTAAGTATAAATATAATAAGTAAGTTAAATAAATAATAACCATGTCGTAATATATGTTTTTTTTTTTTTTGATACAAATGGCAACATTGAACATTGAAAAATTATAAATATAAAAAAAATATATGAACCGTAGCCTTAAACTTTTGATCTATTACAGATTTTAAAATTTTATGAGATTTTGTATAAGAACATGAAACTAATGTTATTTTAATGATTATACATATCTATTATACTTCACACTAAATTGAAATCGCAGCAACTAGCAACAATCAATCCAAGGTAACGAGCGTGCGAACAAGAGGCGGGGTATGTACATTGTTCTTTGTTTTCATTCATTCGCGTTAAAACAGTTCAATACCTTAGATCAACAGCTATGTAAAATTTGACTTATTTTAAAGTAGTTTTTCTTTTTTTATCTTAAACTGCGATAATAATTCAATTCAAAATTAATTTTGTAGAAAAGTTTTATATAAAATTCTAAATAATATTATTTGTTATATTAGTATAATATAAGTATAATTATTATGAGGTTCAAAAGATTTGCTTTTTTTGATTGAAAAGTAGACTAATATATTATTATAATATATTTTAAATGCAAAATGTTGCAACATAAATGGTTTTTTACATAATATTATGCTAATTTTAAAAATTCTTATTTTATGAATACATAATTACTAAGCTATAATATGAATAACATTCAAATACAGGACACATTATATGATCGCTGAGCCAAGCGAAGGCAAATTATTAGCTTTGCAAATGAAAGTGTTTCAAGGTGATTCGCATAATATTACGGGTCGAAAGTTCAAAAACATTCCGTTTAAGAATATGTATAGGTACAGTGTTTCGGAAAACACTGTTAAAAAATATACATAAATAATATTATCTATGCTTGATGTATGTAAATAGCACGACTACATACCTAGTAATAATTAATTAAACAAACTGATATACATAAAAAAAGAAAAGTTTTTTATTTTTTTGAAATTATTAAGTAATGACTTCAATGGGATTACTCTGGAGGAGGCCTATGTCCAGCAGTGGACGTGTTTGGGCTGAGACGACGACTTCAATGCTCTAAAATCACAATCTAAGCAAATATAAAACTAATTCTTAATTGATAAGTAAATGATCCTATTTTGTTCGTACCATTTTGATCTTAAAGTGGAACAAACATTTTTATTAACACGTGCATCAGTTTGCTTAACAATCTAAGTACTTGCCACTTGGTAAATATGTTAAAGCAAATGATGACATATGGTAAGCAGAGACGTTCTAATAAAACTGATATGTTATTCAAAGTGCCTTTTACAATGCATAAAATAAACATTCCATTTCAGTTATCTACCACACACACTATATTTATTTGTAACATTTGTGCATCGAAAGTTGTGAATTCGACATCCTCTTACAAATATGTTATGTTCTAACAAACAGGCGTGTAAATTTTAATATTATTTAAAGTGAAAATCGAAAGTTTAGTTGTTATATTTTAACTATGTTAGATAACATGTTTTTTTCCTTGAAATTTTGACTACTTTCCTAGCATGAGTTTTGGCACAAATATAATATCTACCGTATACGAGTACATCGATCAAAATATGTCACAGACGATCTTCAAGTAACCCGTGTCATATGATTTACATGATAAAGATTACAATATCAAGATGTTACGTTTTACCATAGTTTATGTAAAAATAAAGGAAATAATAACAATATTTTACCTGAATCCTCATTCCGACTGTCATTTTGGTCAAATGAATTATTATCTTCCAATCGGGTTACGTCGAGTAATATACCAGCATCTAGAGACGATTCAGTTGCGGTACTATCTCGTTGACAAAGGTTTCCGGTCCTTCGTTTCCGAGTTCCATAAGTATGAACAGGAACAATAAGTTTCGGTCGAGGAATTGAAAAGTCAGAATCTGAACCACTAGAGGAACTTTTAGCACTTCGCGAGTATACACTATTGTTATTTATCACACGTTCTTCACTAATACGATCTCTAGTCGAATTAAACGATAAAATATCATTGTACCTGTCATATCGATCTTCACTTTTCACTCTCACTGTGTTATATAACTTCCCGTATTTGTCCGGTTTAATATGCCTAGCACCGTTTGTAGTCCGATAATCACTTTCCTTTCCAAAATCGATTGATTTAAATCCATTCCCAGTTACAGGAACAGGCGGAGGGTGGCTTCCTCGAAACATTCCACGTTGCATTAAAGTCAGCTGCTCGCTTGGAGAGAGATTTCGTTTCGGTTGTGTAACAGTGACACCACTGTATGCATTAATTTCATGGTCTGTTGTGTCAAGATAAGCCCGTAGAGGCGCCCTTCCTTCGCTTTTAACTCTTAAAGATTTTGACCGAAAACTAGGTTTAATGCTGTCTGCACGTCCGTTCCGTTCATTGTCAGGTTGCGTTGTGTGTTGAGGAAGTGGTTCGCATGTAGATAACGATTCATTAATAGGATGCATATATAAACCTAGATCTTCCGCGTCACTATCCATGTCGAGGTTCTTGTTTCCTGTTCTAGATTTGATTGGTGTTAAATCTAATGTTGCCATTGAATTAATTATTTGGTACATTGTATCATTGCCATATCCACGAACTGTTCCATTAGATTTCATATCACCGTTTAAGACATTTCTTTCTTTTTTGTGATCCTTCTGCATTAGTTTAATTTTATCACTATCAGTATCATTGTTTTGTTGACTAACTCTTGCATAATATTCGTAGTATGATTCAGAAGATGGGTCAGGTGGTACCGGGCCAGGATCAGGAAGGGGATAACAATTTTTTTTGGAATCTACTTTTCTTTGGCGATGTGCATATTTCAAAGAATCCTTTCTTTGCGGTGGAACAGGAGGTGGTTGTCGGTCATTAGTACCAAAAGCTTCAATATCCCATTCAGTGAAATTCCTTCTTTTTACTCTTCGTAATGTTGACGGTTTGTATCCATTTGGCATGTCTTTAAAGCTGTAACTGTGTTTTAATTTATTTTGCATTAAAAAATTTTGGTTCGATCGTGCCTTTTCCTCGATATCTTGTTGATATTTAGCCAACTGAGAAATATTTGCATTACCACCATTGTGATTATACTTGTAACTTTGACTTGCTTGTAAATATGTATTGTTATTCTCTTCTTTATCTACACTATGTCCTACGTCGCGGCAAGATTTGCTTCTAGATATTGAATTAAATTTGGAGCTGTTTGACTGTTCATCGTCCCCTTTATAAGTGTTTAAATTGTTTGCCCCAATCCAGTTTGCAGCATAAACTAGGTCCATAGTTCTGTCACTGATAGAAAGCCACGGGTCCTCCATGACCACTTTTCCCGGATAATGTTTTATTTTCATAATTTTCTAAGATCCATTGAAACACTTGAAACTTTGCAGACTTGTAAAAATTTATGCGTAAAATAACACGCGTTTACTATATTTGGTTTCATTTTTTAAACTTTTCAATTATTTATTCAAATTACAAACTTTCATTTTTTACGTCGTAGATCCTAAGAAACAAACTACTTTTCTTACTTTATGCTACAACAATAAGTAGTTAGTATTTGAACATACTAATCGATGCAAATATTGACCTCAATTTACTTTATATAACTGTTGATATAATTTTAGTATAACGATTAAATATTAGTCCTTCATTTATTTCTGTCTATTGAAGCGGTAGAACTAATAACGTGTAGAATTTTTAATAATGTGCTTAACCAATATACATAGATACAAGACAATGTGACTCATAAGGTCATCAAGCTGTGAATCACACCGACGCTATGATATATAAAACAAATGACAAACTTATGCAAACTCCATATAAATAATTTATTACAGTTTGTTTAAAAACGTTCTGAGCAAATTATCTTTGTATTTCATTACCTGTACAGGTTCAACTTTTATTTTACAACAGCCTTGAAATCAAGCCTTTCCTGACATTTTAATAATTGAGATTAGAATATTTTATTTCAATCGAATGCAAATTCAGAGCATTATTGATTACTTATAATAGCTTTAATTAAATCATTTTATATGAGAATTAAAGTGCTATATGTTACTATCACAAGTATTGTTTAAATGTTTAATAGTGAAAATATAGAACATATAAGAACGGATACGTCACGGAGTGTAAGCACGAATTGCACAAGTCATCAGGCCATGAGGAAACAAGTGGGGCTCAAGAGTCCATCAATGTAAATTGTATCGTGACGTAATAATTAGATAATGGAATGTATTCCGCGCACAGAAGCCAGTTTTTAACATTTATTGTTATTGTTGCACTTTCACTGGTATTTGGTTCAAACTATTTATGGCGTTGATAATACACAAGCAAACTAAGCATATATACATAATGTTAATGTAACGTCTTCTTTATTACTTTACGACTGACCAAACTTCTACTACTAAACTTTCGACGATTATGATATAACATACGACAGTTAAAAATAATTTATGTCACTATCACTTGATTCTTCTAGTCGCCAGTGAAAGTTTCGGTAAATATGGAAAAGCACTTTGTCTTCAACCCCGCAAAAGATATTTTTTTCATGCGATAAAAATTAGACTATGTATGACACTCGGTCCAATGTTTTATCTGTCGAAGGAAATCCCATTTTAATCTGCTCAGCCGTTACGGACTATGGTATCATGCAAATGAGCTTATTATGGGGTAAATTTTAAATTAGAGATGGAAACTATTTAGTAGATTAGAAGTAGATATAACTATATTGTAAATAAAAAAAATGTCGCTAGTGAAATATAATTTGGTACAATTTATTATTGGTACTTATAAAAATCTAAGTGAACTACTTTCGATTACCACAAACGTAAACGTAAGTGGTTTACGAATCGTGATTGCGTAAAGGAAGCATCGCGCATTGATTGATGTTAGGGCGGCTGGTTTTACGATGTCGTGTTTATAAAAAATAAAATTGATATAAATATAAAAATAATAATAATATTATGGCGAATAAATTATTGATATATAACTTATATAATAATAATCAATATTTTGCAATATAATCAATTATATAACTTCTTATGTTCTTTTATTTTTATTTAGTAGTGTGCTTAAGAATAGCGGGTTTGATTTCACCGATATTAAATTACAAACGACTCTCAGGCAAACGTTCTACTATTACATGTTACCAAATAAAGTTTTTTTGAAGTAAAAATATAAATATTTATATGCAAAATACAGGTTACTCAAAACTGAGTACGTAATCATTTGGTATAAGTAAACACAAGCATGCGAAGCATGAGATTAACCTCTAAATCTTATAAAATAATCTTATTGTTGTTATCCGCTGTTAACATAGCATGCTTTACAAATTAAAGTTAATTACTAAACGCATGATCGAATTACTAGAAAACGATTTCTAGACCGATAGAGTTGAAACCAGTTCAACGGTCCACATATCCAGTGGACTGGCCATCGATATCTGAGAATCTAGGAGATTGAGAAATCTATGCCTATCATAGTCTTATTTACAACTAGCGACTTACCCTCGCTTCACTTGGGTGCGTCCCTGAGTATGTGGATTTTGTTCTCAATATCATGGGTTTCAATTTTTTTGCGCGGAATCTTAATTCTTTTTCCAAAAAAAAAGTAGCCTAAATTACTCCTTATAACATCAGCTATCTGCCAGTAAAAGTCCCGTCAAAATCAGTCCAGCCATTTTGGAGATTATGTGGAACAAACAGACAGACCTTTTTTTTAAAAAAATGTGTTTTTTTCCTACAACTACCGTATATAATACTTGCATATGTTTTTAGTAAAGAGCTTTTATTTTGACATTATAAACGGATAATTATTATTTTATTTATATTATATTATTATTATGTACGAGAAAAAACTAATGCAGTCGACAAAATATTGGAAGACACTATCGAGTTCTGTAACTAACTACTCTTTCGAATATTAATTATTTAAGATTTAGAAGACTGATCCAAAAACAAATGAAGTATTGTATCTGTATTATATAAGTAAAAACTAAAAATATTAAAATTATAATTCAAACATATCGTATTGTACGTATACTTAAAAACAATAGTTGATTTAACATTTTTAGATAATGAAATAAATAGGTTTATCTAGAAATGAATAAACAATTTTAAGAATGAATGAAGGCAGAGAAGGCAAGAACATACGAAACAATGAATACGATATACATACATACAGCGTGACTTTTATTTGTAACAAAAAGAACAATAAGAAATATACATAAGTACCACTCTCTACTTATTAAAAATGAATGTAATTTGCATACAATATAATAACAACAAAGGCACGAAATACCTAGTAATCTATACATATAATAAAACTGTAACAAAGCCGATTCTGTACATTAAACATTTTTTGGAAAATCTTATTAAAATAGACATAATTATCGATACAGAAGCCGAATCTATAGTTTTTAGAATTTTTGTCTGTCTGTTACCGCATCACGGAAAAACCACAGGAGGGATTTTGATGAAATTGGGTATGATGATAGCTAGTTATCCGGGTTAACAAATAGGATACTTTTTACTGAGGGAAAAATACCTCATCTTTGAGAAATCTATACTAAACTTTAAAACGTAAAAAGGGACGAACCCGAGCGGAGCGAGAGTGAGTCGCTAATTATAAATACGTTTATGAAAAAATCGATTTAAAGTTCTGGGTAGTCAAATATGTAAGGTATTTAATTCTGTCTGAGAGAATCTAGCATGTATTCGAAAGACATGTAAAGTCCGCCAACCCGTACTGGGGCAAGATGGTGCACTCCCTTTGTATTGAAGGGAGGCCCGTGTCCAGTTGTGGAACTTTAAAAAGGGCTGAATACATACATGTAAGAGGTAAACTAAATTATTGACATAGCAACATAGAAAACAATTTGGACAGACTTCTTTGTTAGGTCAAAAATTAACACTACTATTACGTATCTATGTGAAATATCTAAGCTAATAAGTTATACCTAAGTTTTATATATAGCGTCTATACTTATTAATAACACAGTAGTGCGTGATTTCAAATACCGTATTTAATATTCAGCATATGGCATACGGTTATTTACACGATAACAAAGCCATCCCATAAAACTTACAGTTTTTGTCTGCCTACTTGTTTAACATGCTTATACGGTTGACAGTGACAGATTATTATAACATTCGTAACTAGTAAATAATAGTACAATCACATACATATTATTTTCTTACAGTTAAGATTTAGTAACATATTATTTGTAATAGACCTTTATCTATACAGATAAATAAAATTTAAGTGTCTGTTTGTAATGCTAAAATAACAGCTTTTTACTAAATGCATATGAAATTATATGCGGTAATGTTTGTCTGTCTGCCTGACAGCTGTCTGTCTATCTGTTTATTTGTTTCTTTGTTTGCTCCAGCTAATCTCCGAAACGGCCGAACTGATTTTTACGGGACTTTCACCCTTTCACTGGCAGATAGCTGATGTTATAAAGAGTCAATTAGGCTACACATAAAAAACGTACCTAATATATGAATATAAAAAATATATAGTTTATGAAATATAAAAAGATACTACAATAAATCTTATACTTGATATAACTCTGGTATAAATACGTTAGCCATAAACATTCAACCTAAAAAATTTATAGCTTCAATCAAATAATTTTTTCGTTAATATATTGTTATTTCGCTATTTTAAAAAAGGACCTTTTTTAAGGTTTTTATTAAATTGGTATTGAAAGGTGCAAAATTTTGCCACTGAGCCATACCTACTAACACTAATAAAACAATAAAAAAATATATTATTTATATCTTCGTTGAAAATTTGATAACTGCTGTAAATTTTTCCCACTTCAAATAATATTTTTTGTTCTCATTATTTGTTAAATATTTTAATTTTTTTTTATAGGTATATCGAATCCAGGTACATCGAATGTACCTAGAGTCTAGACCTTTTGTGAGAAAGCCCAGACATTTTGTGAGTAACTTACCTAAAAATTTAATTATATTATTAATTTGCCAGTGCCAAATTATAAAAAATGTTTTATCTAAGACTTGCGTTTTCTCGCGGCTTCGCCCAATATTGGCCTATCTATCACTCTGATGTATAACTAAAATTTAATTGGAACCCGCTCAGTAGTTTTTGCGTGAAAGATTAACAAATACACATACATCAACACATCCATCTGACCAACTACAAGACTCAGAAACTTTCGCGTTTAGATTATTAGTAAGATATTCAAAGATTTTGATAAATATATATATTCTATATTTATACATGTGCATGTCTTAACTAAAATACTGATATTAAGTTCTGATATAACACGTAGGTTAAGAAATTACGTGATGATTCCTCTTTAAACAACCTACAAGATAATGTTTGAAATGAAACATAAATAACTCACTCTATCAGTATTGTAACTGTTTAAGTAGTAGACAATAGAGTTCCTTTCATTTCTCTAAAGCATTTATATCAGTGGCATGACTTGAATTTGTATGAGGCCATTATCAAAGAACTTATGCTCGTAAAGTTAACATATAATAAAACTGTAAATATTTATTATTATTATTTTCTAAGAAAAATATTTTGGCATTTCCCATTAACCTTTTCATTTAATCTTGAACTTAATAGTTTTAGACTTAGCAAAGTTTATAACTAGATAATTTGTTATCAATTCAATCATTTTAAAGCTACAAATTGAACGCAAATGTCAGCAACTAAAATTTAGAATTTATTTAAATAAATGCGAATTTATATTTTACCTAGTCATGTACTCTCGCTTCGGTACGTTTTAAATAGATGTCACATATAATATGTAATAGTATACATTAGGAGAAAGACTTATGTTATTTCAGATTATTCTGTAGGCCTTATTAAGACCTACAATTTTCTAGTACATTGTTTTGATGTACATATCTCTTAAGGTTTAGCCAGCGTTAGATATTTATTAAGAACGACTCGATAGAACCAATAATTGTGTTTTCCCGTGGGAATAAAAGATTTTCCTGTAATGAAAGGTATCCTAAATGTTTACCCGAGTACTAAGTTATTGCTACACAAAATTTAATTAAAATCGGTTCAGTACTTTTTATTACTCTATCACGCCGAATCGGCTAGACTGATTTGGATGAAATTTAGTATACAGATAGAATGTGATCTGGAGTAATATAGGTGTTAGTATATTTTTTTTCAAAGGGTGACACTGCCTTTACATAATATTATAGCCTGTACATATATTAAGTCGCTAATGGTAATTATATAAACTTTCTATGGTGTCGTGACTGTTTATTGAAGCACACACTATTATTAAATGATAACATCGACATTATAGATGTATTAGACCAGTAAATCACGATCACAACATGGTTCACGTTTGATAAAATCAATGTTACTTTCTAATCCTTAAGTGAATTTACACATTCAAAATGATTGATGTCCTACACATTAACAACTTGAAAGAATTCATATATCCATGGCCTAATAAAATGTGCATTAAACGTGGCACAATACATCAATTTAAAACTGGTTTCTTTAATTGAACGTGTCAAATATTTTACTCAATTGGAACCAATTAATAAATATGACACGGTGTTTGAATTCACCAAAACAAACTTATACAAGTTATGCGAGACTGAAACAAGAAGACGTAGAAAGCTTCGTTCTTGGGCATTAATATGCTAAAATCTTCACCGTGAACAAAACGCTCCAAAATACTTTCACGACACATTCGGGTAATGCACGCAAACATGACTGGAGTGCAATATCAACTCTTAATAAAACTAAGAATAATTTAAAAATAAAAAAATATTTTAAACGAGGGTAAAAGCTTAAATTATATATGGATATATTTGATATAGAAAAGCTTTAAATCGATATTTAAAAAATTTATAGGACTATCAGTAAAAAATCGATAGGTAATACAATATTGTTGTAGCATAAAGCGGATGTACGGCTATCCGAGCTTTTCATCACGATACACTTAATATCCTTCGAAATCTTTGTTGTGACAGCTGCAAGTGCGCGAAAATATCACCTTGACACTTCACATAACAGATAAAAGATTACCATTACATCACAATACTATAAATAGGAAGTAAATACTTGGAACACAATCATTTCGTTGATATTTTGTCGTAATTTTAAATTCGAATTGTGGACAAACAGCGCAGTGTCCAATCACGACAACGTCGCCCCGATTACTAACACAGTCTCGCATCTTGATCGACTCCTGCGCACGTATAGTCGATGTGCGAGAGAGACAGATATACAGGACAATTTTATACCTGAATTTAAGCTTTGAACTTAACAATAGACTGGGTGGTTCTTAAAATTATAAGGATAATATATTGATACTTGAATCTTACTTTATTAATTTTTAAATTACAATTTAAATTTCTTAAAACAAGTTATTTCAATTTAATTTTCCCTTACGACATAACCCGCAATGTGTTTGCATTACATGAATTTTTATAAGCTCCATTAACCGCAATAATATTTCAATGAGGTTTATTAAAATCGATTTTTTAATGACACTGAAAACAATTTCTGTATCGTAACATTAGCTGTTTATTTATATATTTTTTTCTTCCATGTATTTGTTGGCAAATTTACATCTTTCATAAAGACACTTAGTTCGTGGTGAGATAAGAGGAACCGTTAATGAACGAGTCCATTTACTATAGTTAATTAAGAATACGTTAAAACAGTAATAGTTGTTGCACAGGTCATTTTTAAGGCCAATTTGACAATTAGTAATGCCGTTTCTAACTGCATACACAATTCAATTAATACATCAAAAGTGTAAAGATTAAAAAAATGTTGCTATCTATCGATAGATCGATAGATAGACTATTTAAACCTTAATATATCGATATCTTATTAGAATAATTATTCTAATAAGATAATATATCGATATCTTATTAGAATAATTATTCTAATAAGATATCGATATATTAAGGTTTAAATAGTCGTATACGCACTAAATTATTAATTTATTTCAATAAAAGCTCAAAAACAAAGAATTTGAAGTTTATACATATGTTTAACTCATTGCGAAACTTTAAAAGTAGATATAAGTAAAAAATATGGAGGCATAAATCTCTATATAGACAACTAGAAAGTGAAAATGGTTAAAATCTAGCCATATATAATAATAATTTTTTTAAATATAACATTGAACGGTGTCACGACCATCGTTATGTAAATACGACATAATCTGGATATATGGTAAACAGTAGAAAACGAGTTGAAAACATGAATGAAAATGTCAAATCACCTATGTAGGTATTAGACTAAAATAAGGTTTATATAGCATTTTATTATGTATCTTTCACATCACGCTCGGGATCGATATTTTTCGGTATACATTTAAGTTCATCTCGCACTGTAATCGAACTTAGACACACGATGAAATACATAACAAATTCTACGTTGTCATTTACAGAATATTACAGGATTATAAAGACATAAGTAATAGCCATGGCCCTATACTACGTTAATAATCGTAAGTAATAAATTAATGTTTTGAATTTAATAGTTTACACTAAGTTAGGTCCAAATAATTTTTAAATAAAATAAGTATCTTTTTTAAAAAAGAAATTAAAATATATGTTTAACTGAAAAATTAAATTTACTTTGAAACTGTATTTAATTATATAAAAAATAGTAGGCTATTAAACAGACACGAGTCGGTGGTATCAAGTTCAACGTAATTATATGTTAAGATATCTACATGCTCATCTTATGTTACTTTCTATAAATAAATATTGCTTTGTTATCTTAACATAGATAAAAATAGACGTTCTGATATTGTTATAAACGTGAAACTTTTTAAGATGTCTTTTGACAAAGAAAGATTTAAAAAAAAAAAACACTTAAAGTATCTCAACTTTAAGTGTTAATTACGTACTACGTGATGTGCTAAGATATTTTTAATTTTAATATGATTGTGTATGAATTATACATATACCTATAACTCTCAATCTGTATTAATAATATCGTATACATACATACATACATACATACATACATACACACATACATTCATACATACATATAATATGTATTTCAATGTATATAAAAAATGTTTGCTTAAATGTGTTAAGGAAAATAATTAATTAAAAAAATTCCATATTTTTTATTATGTCTGTATTCTGTAACAAGGACCATAACTATTTTTCGGGTGAAATATTGATGAATAAATTATAGCAATAAAAATATATTGGATAAGCCTAATTACATAATTTATTTAGTATATGAAAATTGTAATAAAATTGTACAATAACACTTAATAACTACAGGAAATAATGTTTACGCAATCCTTTTTGTTCATTATATTGTATAATATGAAATAAAACTAGTTTAAAAAAGGATAAATATAACATATTAAAATTCGGATTTATTGGCTCTACATCCTACTAATATTATAAATGTGAAAGTTTGCGAGGATGTATGGACATCTAGATATCTGGATGTATAGAAAACTACAGGATGGTTTTTATTGAAACCTTACAATAATATAGTTAATATAGCTTATAAAACAGAATAACACATAGGCTATTTTTTATCCCGAAAAATATACGGTTTCCTTGGGACAGATTTTTTTTCGTTTTTCTAGAGACGAACCCGAGTGAAAAGAATGTAAGCCACTAGTACGATATAAAGCGCCAGTATATTAAAAGATAAAGTTCGTAAAAGTGTACATTATAAAAAATTTTATAATTTAAAAAAACACGGTTAGAATAACTGTTTGTATGGGACTCGTCAAAACGAATTAAATGAGCCCATACTCGAAGGACTTGCTAGTAAGTGTGTAGTTTTTATAGAGTTCTAATATCTTTCTTTTGACTCCATCACCAACGAAATTCAACCATTATATTTTTTTATTGGTAGCACTAAAGCTCGTAATAGCTACTTAACAAAAAAGAAATGAAAATCGGCTGACAAACAGAGGAGAAAAAAGTTAGGAACTGCTTTATCTTTACTTATCAATATAAAAAAAACTAACTGTATCATTTCTTTTTACTGATACCTAACACTACATTTATTATAGAAAAAGGTACTGAACTATTTTGCCTATTTATATATAACTAGATATTTATTATAATTAACTAGCGACTCGCCCTCGCTTCACTTTGGGTTCGTCCCTAGACAAAACCTATCCCACGGGGGCCGTACATTTTTTCGGGATAATATCTTACCTATAAGCCTTCCTTAGTTAACGGACTATCTAAAGCAAAAAGATTTTTTTAAATCAGATTAGTAGTTCCTGAGATTAGCGCGCTCAACCAAACAAACAAACTCTTCAGCTTTATAATATTAAGATAGATGTTACAATAATAAATTAAATTAAGGCAATTTAAAGATAAATTTGAAATTACAAGACATGAAAGTTCAAGTAAAAGTAGAAATGGTAATCAAGAAGCTCCAATCGCATTTCATTTATGACGCAAATCAGACAGCGGTCAAGGCTGGGATCGTCTCGTTTCACTTTCACAAATCACGGTTAATTTTAATCTTTGAGTTAACTAATATGTATAATTCATTAATACACTCAGTCATAAAATTAACATTTTTAATTCTATGGACGTGTCGTTAAATAAAAATGAGAGTAATAACATGTAAAATGTGTATAAAGATACACGACATAGAATTTAATTAAGTTATCACTTTATTTTAATTAAGTTATAAGTATACAGTTATTTATTTTAATCGTTTATATCTTATAGTTAGATACGCAGTTTAAATTAAGTCTTCGGAAATACATAAGTTCTCAGATATACATAGGTATTTGCAAGGTATAAGTAACTTTGAAACTGTACGGAATTTTCAAATTGCATATAAAACAGATAAATGTACTTATGACATTATTTTTATCGTTAGACCAAGATGTCATGGCTATGGAACCTAATGCGAGAACAGAATTACCCTAATTCGTTCGTCACTGAACAATAAAATAAGATACGCTATGAGGGTTCCTTTTTATACTAGTTGAGCCATCTGTTATAGTTGTATTATATATTGCTCCCATATATGTATGTTATGTATAACATATTATGTATGTTAGAGTAAAAATTACACATATGTATATTTAAAAATAATAATTTCTTTGATATACGCGAATATTAGACATTTTAAATAAAACTATGTACTTCGGAATTTTGTGCGAATTTATTTTGATTTTAATGCTTTACAGCAATCATGGCTATGGGAGAGACTATGGTTGCTGTGAGAAGACCATGACTAACGTGAAACGATGGGAACCAAAAATCAAAAAGATAGTTTTATTTAACATATTAGAAAATTAACTGCGATTTTATTATGAATATTTAAAAAATAATGATACGTCTCATAATTAAAGACATTTGAATTAAATAAGAATATTTAAAACAAATTAATTAGAAAAGTCATCTCCATAATGACAGTACCGTTGCAAATTGTTTAACCAACAATCTGTTTTTGCGGAACTGGAACGTAACTAAAGATAACTATTAGCACCATGCAAGAAAGAAAAATTTAAAAATTCGTCTAACATGTTATTTACTACTGTTTTATTTGATTGAAATTATAATTAATATTTTTTGTTTTTACTTAATAAACAAATGTAATGTTTGATTTTCTGCTATAAAACAAGTCTTACCATAACAAGAAAACAGTTCTAAGAATCAGCTCTAAAAATTCTAATTTTCGAGTCTTCTTGATTTTAACCCCTTACTTAATTGTAACGAAATTTATTTATAGATAAACTTTTTTTGGGGCTGTTTTTTGGGGCTGCTAATTTTTTTACAATCATATAAAGATGTTAGCTATTGTATAAAAAATTTAAAAAATAATCACACATTCCCTATTGAGCTATTTTTTTTAAATCATCATATTACGAAAAAATATTTTATCATCGACTTTATATAAAAAATGTTACGAAAACAAATATCTTGTAATGAGATTTTGTGTCGAGTTAATGACCCGGGCGGAGGCATATGCATATAGTAATTATAATGCATAGGCATATAGTAATTATAATTTTGCTCTTAGTCAATGGCTCAATTTCCGTACAGGGTTAATGTTTCTTTTTGTTATAAAGATGTCCCGGTCTAGTAAAGACGAAAGCGCAACATAAGAATTGCCAGTAGACACGCTCCGTATAAAAAACAAGCGGTGAATGAAATAAGTGGTAATTCCTTACTTTCTTCCTTCCCCTAAAGATTAGCTTAAAGCTTTAAATTATAAAGCTTTAGTAAGCAAAAATTATGTCTGACTTATATAAAAGTCATATTCACTTATACAATCAGTGTTATAAAGTTATGAAATGTTGGTTTAAAGCTCCATCCACATTCTCAATTGTTTTCTTTGGACATATAAAATAAAATATGCTTTATGTTCCAAATATTCTGACACTTGAGACTCACTCTAGCTTCGCTCGGGTTCATCCCTAGGTACGTTTTAACGGTTAGTATGAAATAGATAGCCTATATACTATATAATATATAGCCTACAGCATTCCTATACAAACGGGTTGTCTAATGCAAAATGAATTTTTCAAATCGGATTATTAGTTACTGAGATTAGCGCGTTCTAGCAAACAAACAAACAAACTCTGCCTCTTTATAAATAAATAAATAAATAGTCTCTCTCAATAAAATCTCAATTAAATAGCACATACTTATATTCATAGGTAGGCATGTACCTATATGAATTTTAGATATCCAATTTCCTCATTTCTGTTCTGGAGAATCTTTAAATATGGTTCAACTGGCACGTTTTTCAGCCATTATTAAGATAATTTAATTGAAATGAATCTTTAATTAATTGAATTGAACCTTTAATATTATGTAAATGCATAGCTGTTACTGACGTTCAGATTTATTATTATGATAGTAACATAAGTTTGTAAGTTATCACGCTTTATTTCATAATCAACCTACATACAATTCTCACAATAACCCGTAGATATTAAGGCCATATTATTGGCTAATGTGGTCACTTCTAAGTGAGTGGAACTAAGGAGAAAATTATCTTTATATATAAACATACTCGTACGTCATTTGAAACTTTAAAGAGATTATAATATATTGTTTTTTTAAGTGTTTTCTTGCATATGTTATATCAATTGATTGATTGAAAATATTCATATGAATTCAATAAGCTTCGCCTTTATCTTATTTCTTCGTGTTAAGAAATTTTTATTAGCTTCACTTTTAACTATTAAATTAAATCTGCAACTGATCTGAACTGATGATGAAAAAAGCAACTGATTTAATGCTCGGATGGCTTTAAAATCGTGATGACAATACTGAATTTGTGTTGCATTGAACTGATGATGATAGAGTCTGTTGTTAATGTTTTTTTTCAAGTCATCATACTTGTATCTAGGAAAATATGGAGAGAAATAAAGAGTAATATTTCTACCTCTAAAACTGTAATCTAAATAATTAATTTGTAGGTAACTATTGTAAAACGTTAAAGCTTGGAAGTGCCCATCTTGATACGTCGTATTGTCCGTCTGGGTGTTGTCTACCACAAAAACAAAGATGTACTCAACATGGCTGTATTTTTTAGTAAGTTACTTTCACCACCACTAATCATAATGTCGCTCTGTCAGCAAAATATACTTACAAGGTATTTGACATACAAAAATTATTAAATCTTGTTTGTCTGCATTACATCCTAAACATTTTCCCATGAATGTTTTATCTGTATAGAAATAAGCTTTTTCTCCTCTATTTTTCAATCGATTTTCATATTTTTTTTTCATTTTTTTTTCATCGATTTTCATTTTTAAGGAGCTTTAGTGTTATCAATAAAAAAGTTTACGTCAAATTAAATTTTCTATAATAATTATGGTCGAATTTCGACCACTGATCGAACATCTATACTAAAATTGAAATGTCTGTTTGTAATATCTATGTAACAATTTTTTACTAAATGCATATGAAAGTATATACGGTACATATAAGAAAAACACAATTTTTAAATTTTTTGTCTGTCTATTCCGGCTAATCTCTAAAACGGCTGGACCGATTTTCACGGAACTTTTACTGGCAGATAGCTGATGTTATTAGGAGTATCTTAGGCTGCGTTAATTTTAGAAAAAGAATTAGGGTTCCGCTTAAAAAAATGAAATCGTACCGAGGAGCGAACCTGAGCGAAGCGAGGGTGAGTCGCTAGTTAGTTAATACTAATGTTCAATATTACGATTTTGTATAGGTATTTTATCGATATGCATGATACGATTTTTTGTGGTAATGATAAAAATATATAGAGCTTGGCCTAAGACATTCAATAAACCGTAAAGGGAATTTCTCTTACAAAACAGTAATTATGAAAAATAAAATACGGTATATTATTATACTATTGTCTAAATCACGTGACGACATGTTTAGCTCAGTTTGTAGTGACCCTGCTTGCTGTGCCAGTGGTCGCGGATTCGAGTTCCGCTGGGGGATTTATTTGTGTGATGATCACAAATGTTGGTACTCTAGTCATGGGTATTTATACTATGTATGTATTCAAAGTTATATATGTGTATTGTATCAACTATCTGGAATCCATAACAAAAGCCTCGTAGCTCACCATGGAACTAGATGGTGATGTGTGTTAATGTCCCAATATATAACATATAATAAATAATATCACAATAAATATTACTAAACAAATTATTAGGAAGAGGCCTGGAATTTATTTTAATGTTCTAATTATATAATTTATTACTATCTTAATTTAAAACATGTGTGATCTTCAGGTCAAAAGGTTTTTGGATCTTGATAACACAATGCAAACCACAAACGTCACATAGAAGTTATACGAGTATAGCTAATTAGATAAAACATGTCAAAGTTTATGTAAATAATTGTTGTATTGTAATTGGAACAAATTTATATTTAAAAAAACTGTAAATATTGAAGTTCGAGACACCAAGCACGTTTTTCTTCATTTTATCGAAAATTTAAAAAATAGATACTGCCTTCGATGAGTCTTATGGAATTACTTAAAGAAATATGATTATTAATTATAATTAATATCTTCACACACTTTCTCTTGTGGGTCAAATGGAGAAAACTAGCGACATATTACAACGTTTTTTTTTTTCTGGCAGATTTAAAAATTACTTATTATTATATCGATGCATCACTTAAGAAAATAACGTGTGAATATAGCGATATTAGACATTCCCAGTTTAAAAAATAAGCCATACCACCAAAAAGAGATGATTGAAAAGGCACAAGTTAGGTAATAAAAAAGCAACCTAAACCTAATGTACTACTTTAGTACTTTCTATCTAGGAACTGTCATAACTACATACTACGTAGAACCGGGACATAGAACTAGTATATTTAATTGGTTACATTTAGCTCATAACTTAGAGCAATTAACAACAATTATTACGGTCGGTGCTCTCTATCCTCACTGGTAGTGTCGCACCTCATAAGGTCCTGTAATAACCACGCACTCAACACTTTCACTTCCGACTGCATAATATTTTATATGCATATCTATCATTAGCCTGTCCAAATGATATGAGTTGGTATAGCGTGTGTCTGATAAGTTCTTCCTACTATAAGTGATTACAGATTTGATTTCTTTAAAACGTTTCCTGCTTTATTGTACACCAGTACCTTCACTTAGTATTCTCTTAACACTTACCATATCAGGATGAAATGCTTATACCACTCTCTGGTCCAATAGCAAGGATATTCATAAGGACATGGTTAAGATAAATGATGGCATATGGTAAAATGTAAATTAATGTCTACATATAATATATATTTTACGGCTAACACTAAAAGATTAAGTAAACCTAGGTTTGCCCGGGTTGATTTACAATCACCCAAGCTCTTTGGGTAAAGTCCGAATAATAATTAAAATAAATTTTTATTCGGGATTTTCCCATCCATATCTAGGTCTACACAACACTGGCTGGGTAATGTGGGATGTTGCGTCATTTTTAATCACGTGGTATCTGGATAAAAGGTTATTTATTTCTAAGTTTTAATTTTCGATTATGTGACAGGTTCGACTTGGAAAATGTAAGTTGAGTGTTTAATATAAATAACAATTTACTAACTGGACTAAAATGACATTTTTTTTTAGATTTTATTTTCTTGTCCATGGCTAGAAAGCATGCCAGTTGAACATATATACTTAGGTAACTTCGCCAATGTCACGTAGAATAGAGAAGACACGAAAGAGATTGGTCGGTAAAATAAGATCATTAAAACTATATAAAATTATGTGTAAAAAGGGAGTTAATTCTTAATAAACCTTGGTTTTACATTTCTACGTTCTATATTGTAGAAATACGTCTTATTTAAGTCCTAGTTGTCATAGCTGGTCATTTGGTATAGTTTAAGTTTCTACATAAACTATAAACATTTTAATAACCCGTACAGATTAATTCACAATAATTATACTTATGCAAATAGATAGAACACACTATTTGATTAAATCATTACGTACATAAAATATTAAAGAAATAACATGCATATTCGCTTGCTTAACACTGTTTAAGACCCAGACAGATAGACAAAAATTTTAAAAACTATAGATCTGACTTCTGTATCGATAATAATGACTATTTCAATAAGCTTTTCCAAAAAATATTTAATGTACAGATTCGACTCAGAATATTATTATATGTATACATAGATAAAGGCTAGTTAAAATAAACTACAGAGGCCGTACTCATAAATGACAAATACGTTTAAATGACGTTATCTTGTGAGAAAAAAAGTCGACCAAGTCCACAAGGTCGATCGGCAAGGCTGACGTATCTATTGCGAATGGAGTTTCGTAAGCAACAAAGGTATGAATACAAATCTAACTATTCACAGCGTAGCGGTTTCCAAACATTACCAATTTGTGTATGAGAAAGTCAAATATGTATAGAAATTTTTAACGAGATATTTAGGCATGGTTATAAAAATATATTACGTGTTGCAGTAAGTTTTGAAAAATGTTGGGTAAATATTATTTAAATATACTCTATAGGTTCCTTTAATTTGTTTATATTACAATTTGGTGAAGTGTAGTCTTTTGTTTCTTATTACATGTAGAGGATACTACCTAGGTACAAACATACATACAACATACAAAACATACAAAATCGATACAATTTTTTTACCTACACGATTTTATTTTTGAGTATGATCAATGCCCTAGAATGTTGAGGAGAGTGGTGTGATGACTGGTACCTAGGACCTACCTAATTATTTTCAACCGACTTCTTCAAAAAGAAGGAGGTTCTCAATTCGGCTGTATCTTTATTTTTTTATTTGTTTTTTATGTTTGTTACCTCAGAACTCCGTCATTTATTAACCGATTTGGACAGTTTTTGTTTTATTTAAAAGTGTATACTTCCAGATTGGTCCCATTTAAATTAAAAAATAATACCACCCCTAAGGGTGGAAAAATAGCTAATGATGAATTTAACCTACTTCTAATTGTCATATTGACTTGAAACTTTGCAAGTGTTTCTATTTCTGTTGATAGTGCAGTGGTTGCGTATCGTCGACCTTATCTAATGGTAAGGCCAGACGGTGGATAGGTGGAACTCTTCAACGGCTAATAGTAGATACTTTGAGTTTGGGCTTATTTTGTTTGATTTGACAAGCCCAATACGTTAGAATCCGATTTTAGAGCCAGAATTTTTTGAATTACTAATAAAAGCGAATTTTAGTTTGTCAGTCTTCATATAAAAATTGGGATCAAAGTAATTAAAAAGGCTTTAGCGAATATTTCACTAAAATACTTTCGTCTTACTCTGCTACTACTAGTTACTTTTGAAGTCGATTTTTATTATTTTTTTACAAATTTTTTTTTAGCTTTGAGTACTTTATCTACATCACTATTATCTTTCTTTTTAATAAAACCGTTTAACTTAAAAAATAATTATATTATTCACCTTACAATTTAGCAACCATGTAATAGAGTGTCAGTATTTCAACACAAAGCCCGCATTTTACGGTTTAGTCCCACGTTGTAAAAATGTTATACCAAAATATAACCTATATTATGAAAGTCTAAAAGAACCGAGAAAAATGTTTAGTATTTTAAACTGACTCTACCTTAAAATATATGATATGTAAATATTATGGAAAATTTCACACGTAATCATAAAAATTAATTGTCCATGCTTACTGCCTATAGGTACCCACTAATTAATTTAATTATAGTGTCATATCTAACTCAAAAATAAAATTGGCCTCGAATGTTAATTAAAGCTAAATATTTTGTAAATGGCATTCTATTAGTAATATGTTTACATTTTAACCTCCAAATAACTACAAAATTGATTGAACTTCCTTTTGGAGTAATTAATTATGTTTTATTTAGTGCTAACTGATGAACGAAGAAGTATATATAATTTCGGTCTTTTTCCATTGAAAACTAATTGAAATCAATATGATTAGTCAATTATGAAAAGTTTTCGAAAATACTATTGATTAATTTCATTTTAAGACTGCCACTGTTATTAAAATGTACGCCTTTATGCTAACATTAATGTTAAAAGTTGAACATTGCTGCAATTACTGATAAAATTCATGTAGGAAAAGTTAATAAAAAACTAACAAGTAATAGTAAAATCTAGTACTATAGAGATTTCTTCTAATAAAAATGCCTAAGACTGGCCTTGTGCCAACATCTTATAAAAAAAGTCAGTGCAGTCGGCTGTTTTTCCGCTTTCTCGCTGAGGGAAAGTATCTAATACATCGCGCTGGAATCATCTACAAAGTAGAGGTTGACATAGTCGTACTAATCGAGTCATTAAAGGTGATTTTGATAGATATTTTTTAATTTCGTAAAGGCCTCTACTTTCAGCTGTTAGGGTCACTTGCAACAAATTATTGATTTGATGTCATATATAATATTATGTGAATATATTATGTTTATCAAATGTTAAATTGCAATACTGTTGACATTTGCTAAACGTTAGAATACTATTTATTATAAACTAGCAAAACCCGCGGCTTCGCTCGCGCTAAAACTACAACAAAAATTTTTTAAAAAGGTAGGTTTCATATAAATTTTCATCCCTTATTTTACTCCTTATGGGATGAATTTCAAAAAACGGTAAAACACGTATTAATTTCATTGTATTGAAGAGCATTAATACCAAGTTTCAAGAAATTCTAAACATAAAAATTTTTGGGTTGTGTTATAACGTGTATTCCCGTGGGAATGAGATAATCTCCCGCGGTAAAAAGTATCCTATATGTTGACCCGGATATCCAGCTATCATCATACCAAGTTTCATCAAAATCCCTCCAGTGGTTTTTTCTGTGATGCGGTAACAGACAGACAGACAAAAATTCTAAAAACTATAGATTCGGTCTCTGTGTCGACAATAAAGCCTATTTCAATAAGATTTTTATTATATGTATAGATTAAAACGTTTGGTGATAGTAAGGCTATTTAGAAATAAGAATTATTAATTTTGAAATTTATTTGCACTAATATCAGTAATAATATTTTGTGTATATAATTTTATACTAATCATAACGATAGACTGCCATTTTAGTACCTAAAAATATATTTTAAAAAATACTCATGTGATTCCTAATACATATTTTTTTTATACTAATCTTGAGATAGATTATGTGCTGCCATCTATACTTTGGCTGTTCAAAAGTATCTGTCAGTACCTAAACTACTCACCGGTAGATGGCAGTGAACAAAGTTAATATAATTTTAAATTTGTTTGTTTTAATTACTTGTTACTAGATGGCGCATTAGTATCATTACAATTTATAAATAATGCAAAAATTAAGTAAAGAAGTAAATATAAATAATCAGACTTAAATTCATATTTTTGAACGTTCATTTTAATTTAAATGCTTACGTATACGTATATTCTAAAACTTATAAACTGCTAATAATCCATTAAGATTATTTATATTTATTGTGAATAGAGATAAATTAGCATTTAAAATTAACTTAAATATTAAATAATACAACTAACCTTCCATAACATACACTATACTGCCCACATCGCCCTCTTTGATGATGAGGCTGCCGGCGGCATATTCGACTGGATACATGCAGTCGACGATCTCTCGGATCTGCGTCATCTCTAGGTTCTTCATGAAGTCGTTGTCTAGGATAGCACCCTTTATAAGTTCCCGGGATCTGAAACGAGTTATATATAATGAAAACATTGTCTATGTTTTTATAAATATTCATTGAATCTTGAAATTAATTTAAGATATTTTCAATTTTAAGAAAAGCATGTAAATAAAAACATATTTTGCATATTTGAATTCAGCTCTTTTTTGACGTCCGACTGCTGGGCACGGGCCTCTCTTTAACACTAGGGGGATCAGGACATAGTCTACCACGCTGGCCAAGTGCGAGCTGGCGGACTTCACATGTCTTTCGAAAACTTATTAGGTTATCTCAGACATGCAGGTTTCCTCACGATGTTTTCCTTCACCGTAAGGCAAGTGGTAATCATGTTGAAAATGATTCGCACATGAAAATATCAGAGGTGCGAGACCCGTGATTTAAATTCGCTTCACTCGGTTACCCAAAGGAGCGCGTTGCCACTGAGCTACCACTGCCTTTGCATATTTACTATAAGAAATTAAAAAAAATATAAATTTCATTAATATTATGTTACTATAAAAACACAATAAAAACTAAATATTCGTAACAATAATAATGGAAGTTTGAATAATCAATAAAATAAGATGAAATGGTAACATTCTCCGCATCTGTAGATTGCAGAATTGTTAGCAAAAACATTTAATTGGGAGGCAAGTGCTTAAACATTTCAATGGCGGGTTCGATTTCATTAAGGGTATTATTAATTATTCTTATTCGTCTTAATGTTTAAGGTCAAATTTTACCGATTAAGACGAAATAAAACATTATTGCGCACCGTCACCTGATACGCACAGACCAAAAACTCGACCAAAAAATAGACAATGTTTTAGTGAAGGACCGCATTCTTTATTAACTAAAAAAGAAGTAAGTAAAGCTACTTATTTTTTTCTTTATATTATCGATTCCCACTGATTACTGGCGTAATAAATAATTATATTTGACTAGTTATATTAATTCCTAGTTATTGTAATAGAATAATGAATAATAAAATATATTAGTGTCTTAGAAATATATATTATAGTAATATTTAATCGTAAATGTACCAACAACATCTATCTTATATACGCCCTTGTTGTTAATGAGTAATAAGGTGTATGTAATTATAAGTGTAGTGTATTTTTGACATTGCACCTGTTAGATAAACAGTTTTAATATTCAAAATCTATCTTAATGTAAGAACATGACGTAAAGAAGTGAAATTAAAATCTTATAAAATCGCTTAAAGTGAGTGAGTATTAGTTAAGCAATTTTTGTATCTTTATATATAAAAACTAGAGTATGTCCCTAGGAACGGTTTAACGGTTAGTGTAGATTTCCTAGAGATGAGATATTTTTCCGCAGTAAAAAGTATCCTATATGTTGACTCGGATAACCAGCTATCACCATAACAAATTTCATTAAAATCTGTCCAGTGGTTTTCTCGTGATACGTTTCCTGACAGAGAGACAGACAAAATTTCTAAAAACTGTAGATTCGACCTCTGTATCGATAATAATGACTATTTCAATAACATTTTCCAAAAAAAATATTTTATGTACAGATTCGACTCAGTTAGAATTTTATTATATGTATAAAATATATTACGTGTATCTCATACGCGGTTCTACATTTTCGGGACAAATTTTGTATTTAAATAAGGTTTTGCTTTTTAAGATTATCTACTATATATGTGTCTTTCGAAAAAAACACGAATTCACAGAAAGTAAACGCCAAGCGAAGCTCGGTACCCCAAGTGCTCTACTTAACTTAGAATCTTCTACGAACCTTTATAATATTACTTCATTTATAAAAAGTTCTATATTAAATATAATTTATGTTTTACTCAACGATATTTAATACAAAGCTTTGAAATATACTGCGAATAGAAATAAATGTGTATTGAGAACAATAGGTTACTTATATTATTACATGTAGTTTCTAGGTAGTGTACGTCGTCCCCAGCAAGGCTGTTCTATTCTAATGGAGTTTAATGACAATAACCTTTCTATTACAGTAAATTAATGTCGTAACTACTATTAAGACTGAGACTTGAAACAAAAACAAATGTTCCTAGCAATATTTCTAAGAAAATTATATTAATAACTCTCAAAGTACTAAATGTATTAAGGAATTGTTGTTTTAATTAAATTACTTGTTGTTAAAAGTTTTCACATTTAGTATTAAAAAATATGTACTTATGTCTTTAAATAAAATATTTATCATATAATACAATAATTGAAATTTAATAGTTGTAGCTATTATAAAATAGAACCATGCTGTTATCAAATGTGCTCTACAGTACTGAATACAGCATTACAGATAAACTATTTTTTCGTATTTTTCCGCGGATTTATTTTGATTTTTGCTTTCCGACATTTCGAATGCTTTACAGCAATCATGGTCACGGGAGAGAATGATTGCTGTAAAGCACTAAAAATGTCGGGAACCAAAAATCATAAAGTCTGAAATCCATAAAAAAAATCCGAAAAGATACTTTTAATTACCTATTATATCATTATAGGTGTTTAATATTATAACAAATAACCCATTCAATATTAAACAAAAAAAAATGTTTTTTATAACGACATAAATAAATAATTTCTGTATATTTTTCAATAATGCACAATAGTATTATTATTTAATTATATAATATTTTATATTAATAATTATAAGACAAAAAAGTCGTTGTAAATTAGTCATTGCTACTATAAATATTGTGCGACAAGTCAACAGTGGCACGAGCGAGGACATGAGTGAAGTTCGTAATTATACCAAATGTGGTCCGAAGGCGTACTGGCGACACGTCGACCTCGTCCGCACACGCAGAAAGAAATTCAATCGCACTGATTGATTGATGACATACGACTAACTTATTAGTTACAGGCTATCATAAATATGGCCATATTATAGTAGTGATCACA
Source organism: Argynnis bischoffii washingtonia (assembly GCA_033884665.1). Classification (NCBI taxonomy): domain Eukaryota; kingdom Metazoa; phylum Arthropoda; class Insecta; order Lepidoptera; family Nymphalidae; genus Argynnis; species Argynnis bischoffii. The sequence goes on along the minus strand of CM066624.1, from coordinate 6,115,847 downwards.
TCGTGGTAGAAAATCCTACTAACACTGTAAATGCGAAAATGTGTATCTATAAATATATATGTTTGTTACTGTTTCACGCCAAAACTACAACGGATTTTGATGAAACTTTACAGTACATAGCTTATATTTCAAAGTAACACAGATTATAATTTTAAAAGATACGTTAAATAATACATTAACGTAATACACGGGCGGTGTCGACCGCATAACCATATTCTATCACAATTCGGTAATTTTGTTGTAAATGAGGTACTTTTATCGAAGTTACATACGTAGCTTGTAGTCCTTCACAAGAAATAGATACATAAAATGCTAAAAGGTTTCTTCAAATTGGACTATTAACTCTTTGTCTTTATACATATGTATATTAATATAAACTTGGTGTAAGAGCAATAATACATAAATAAACTCGAATGGAGCCGCAGACGGTAACAAATCAATAAATTTTAGCTTTCTGCAGTCCTTCTTCATATAAACTTTTACTTGTCAAAGCTCAATGTTCTTCTATGCGCACAATACGCTTAAAAAAAGGGTACAGTAATAGTTTCTTAGATTAACGCGAATATTTGACAATTTAAATAAAACTATCTTTTCGGATTTTTTCGCGAATTTATTTTGTTTTTATTTTGTTCCCGACATTTCGAGCGCTTTACAGCAATCATGGTCACGGAAGAGACTAAGGTGTTAGATGTCTCAAAGGCATTTTAGTTGTTACAAACAGCCTACCCACAAAATAACAAAATGAAAACACTTTATTAATTAGTAATTTATATTTAGTGTTGCCTTTATAATATTTATAACCATACATAATCAATGATATCTATGACAATAGATGCGTCGATACACAAAATAAAAATATACTGTTACATCCCCAACCTTGTCTGAAAGGACTTTGTTAGTTGTTTTTGTTTCTAAAGATTTTCATAAAAGTATATAATATGCATATTTGGTACTTGGTTTGGTATTTTGTACCACTTAAATTAGGAAAAATTCCACTTATAAGTAATCACTAAATAATCACTAAATAACCGCTGGCTATTTATAGCTGAAGTTCATGTTTTTTTTATAAAACGTGTAAGTACTTACTTATGTGTTTTAGGTATTTTGACCAGCTTCATCTCGTTGTCTTGAGATAATGAAGACATGGGTTCAGCTGATATTGCAGTCCTCTTAAGTCTAGGTTCTCCAAGAGTCTTTGCATGAAGTTCTTCTTCCATATCTATTCCGTTCCTTTGTATATCTAACATCTGTCTAGTTAACGGTTTAACAACTTGTCTGTATTTGTCGATTTCATTTTTTAAATATCTTATTGTTGCATCTTTGTCATCAATTTCGTTTTCTAATAATGCTATTATTTTGTCTCTTCTTTTTAATTCTTCCGTCTTCTCTATTAAGAGTCGCTTCATTTCCAAATATTTCTTTTCTAACTTAAAGTAATGATCTACTTTGCACTGAGTTGTATGAGTTTGTGCCATATTTGTATATTTCTATTGTCACTGCACTAAAATCACTTATACAATTGAGGTTAACAATGCAACACTGGCTAAAGAATTTCATACAGAATCTATGTATGATTTTTTATATTTTACACAACATCGTGTTTAAAATAACTGCTTACAGCAGTTATAAATTGCTTGTAACATAATTCTGTTATCGGCTATATCAACGATAAGGCCAGATAAAATATCGTCAAAAGCTTAGTGTAGACATGTACATAAAATATTTTAGCGTCTGTTTTTAAAATTTTGATTAATTAAAAATAATGATATTTGAAACTTATATTATAAATACATTTTAATTACAAATGATGTAGGTAGTTTCTAAAAGTCCTTAATAAAAAGTAAAGGATTAAGGGTTTAAATTACTTTGTTAATGTCACCGTATTAAATGCAGCTCTACTTTTTATCATAATTTAATTAATTTTACTGGTAAATGTGTAACAAAATTTTGAAATTCGATCATGACGTCCTTCTTACTCTTATATTAATTTGTTAGTGTATGAGTGAAGCCGTATGATAGTATAACTTTGTTACTCAATCACGCCAGAAGGGCTAAAAGGATCTGTCACAGAGATAGATTATTATAGTGTGGAATAGCAAATAGATTACTTTTTATCCCGGAAAATGTACAGTTCCCGTAGGATATCCACACTAATCGTTAAAACGTACCTCGGGACGAATCCGAGCGGAGTGACGGTTAGTCGCTAGTTAATTCATAAGTTCTGATGATTTTCACACATTAAAGTTGTATAAGCATGCTTTTTAGGTTTTTATATATCGTGATAAATACGGCTATTACGCCATAGGTTAAAATGCTGGTCTACTTATTAATAATAAAAAATGAATGTTTTTTAAAAAAAACAATACAATGTTTTCATAATTTTTATAAGATATTGTTCAATTTTCATAGATATTGTCAACAAGGACAGGAAAAATTACCGCGGATGTCAAAGGATTCACAGCGATTCTATTGTTCCAACGTCTGAGGAGTAATTCAATCGTATATTTTATTTATTCATTTCACAGGTATATTATGCAATAATACCTACACCATTTGTCATATTTCTAACTTTTCTACATAGAAATACTAAATCTTTTTTTTAATAATTGTTTAGTGTTGTCGAAAGTTGACAGTGTCACTTTTTTTTGTCTTTTTAATCGAATGAAATTGGCAAACATCTAAATTAAATATAAAGAGTCGCTGACACATTAAATGTATTCATAAAACTTTGATCAAAATGACATTGGACAAACTTTGACCAGGGGCACATTACTCATATCTAAAAAAAGTTGAAAACGTAGGTACGTGTTTTAATAAGAACTAAAAATAATAACGTTACCTATGAAATCACACCAAAAAAGTGATATATGTCATGTTAAAATAAATGATTTATGATTTTGAAGCTTTAATCTTTTAATACCTTCTAGTATTTCTTTCAACAAATAATTATTTAACATACAATGTTATTAAATCATTGTATAGTAACAAGTCATTCAAAATAAATTACGAAATAACCCGATTCTAAGTGGAGGTGACTTTAATAAGCTTAAGGTCAATATGTCGACGAGTGTACTATATAATTAAACTTTTCAAAGCTAAGCTAAGGCCAGTACATGATTAATGATCAATAAAATTATTTGGGACACATGAGCTTATGATTATTAAATATATTGATAATAAATCAGATCGCATTACGCTCAACTATAACCTTGTTAAGTAAATAATTTTATAAGAATATAACATATGAGAAAGTGTTTCTATTTATGCCTCGTATTTAGTTTTTTTGCTACAAAAAAGTGCTATAAATAAGAGCACTTTCTATCATCTATATAAATAATATATATAAATAGGCAAAGACAAAACAGAGTTTTTCTTCTTTGTTTGTCAAACGATTTTCTTTTTTTAACAGTTATGTTTTCATAATAATACTTTCTTAGATTTGCGCGAATATTTGACATTTTAAATAAAAGTATCTTTTCGGATTTTTTCGCGCATTTATTTTGATTTTTGGTTCCCGACATTTCGAATGCTTTACAGCAATCATGGTCACGGGAAAGACTAAGGTGTTAGATGTTTCATAGGTATTATATAGTTCTTACAGACAGCCTACCCACAAAATAACAAAATGAATTCAAAAAACTTGAAAAATGGCACCAAAGTACCTTATAATATTTATTTATTTTAATTTTGAAATTAAACTTCGGTAACCGAAAATCAAAATAAATCTGCGAAAAAATCCGAAAAGATGTTTTCTTCAAATTATCAATAATAATGTTCATGGTGGAATTTCGACCACTGGGCGAACATTAGTTAGATAGCTTATCATTTATTCTGACGGCTAACACGTGACATTGTGACACGTGCTTATATTATGTCATTTCCCTATATTATTATCCAAAAAAGAGACATTTTACGTGTTATATTTTTGCCAATTATAAATCAATTTTATAGATTATTTTTTTAATTATTAAGTTATCAAGGCTCGTCCATATAAAATTTTACGAAAAAATATCCCCCTAAGGACAGAATAAAGTCATTTTCAAATGCAGTTTTTTCGTCAAATGTAAGTAATATAATTATTACATATGTATATTTGGTAACGAATAAAAATATCATTAGAAAATTCAAAGAGATCTCTTTACAAACATTATCAATTTATTATTTACTAGTAGTTATCTTATTAAGGTAATCGTTATTAATTATGAATGTCGCTTTTTGCTTAAGTTTTAATTGCAGTCATTTAACTATATTTATTATGACAGATTTATTACAGATTGTTTTAATTTATTTGATATTGATCTGATAAAATAAGCATAAATAAAAAATATCTGGATTACGTGACTTTAACAAAAATACTGTAACCGTTCATCTATTATTTCTCTAATATATAATAAAAAAAAATAAAGTAATTATATAAAAAAACACGTATGCATACATGTTTTTTTAGTAGTTCTACTACGTTTTTAGGCTTAGACAAGACATCATTCTGCCATTGTTCAGGAATAGAAATCCATAAATAGGCAAAGGCAAAACAGTTCAGCCTTTTTCTCCTCCGTTTCTTATTCGATTTACGTCTTTATGGAAATGAATATGCTATAACAATTAGTCATTTTAATTCATTTTTTTTAATTAAAAAAAATAAATTTCTATGCCCTAACGATTGTAGAATCATCAGATATTTTGTCTAAGCACTCTTATTATTGGTAAACTATTTGTACGATGCCAAAGCCTAAGAAATGTTTTTTTTTTATATTTAATGTATAATAAATTTTCTTTTCTATAATTTTAATATGCGTATAGTTATGCTATAGATAAATGTATAGAATACGGAAATAACTCTTGATATTCTAATTTAATCTAATTATTCTAGTTATTTTTAGATCTTATTACTTAACATGTCGATAAAGCGATAAGATAATAAGAGGATTATCTATTGACAATCAGCAGCCTACTAGCAAAGTACTTGTATATTATATAAAAATATAATTTTCACTTGCTTTTTTATTGTTTTACTAGCGTAAATATATTTTTTAACGTTTAGTATTGATTTCTCAGAGATTAGATATTTTCCCGTAGTAAAAAGTATCTTACATGTTGACCTGAATAACGAGCTATCATCATACCAAATTTCATCAAAATCTGTGCAGTGGTTTTCCCGTGATGCATTCCGGACAGAAAGACAAAAATTCTAAAAACTATAAATTTGGCCTCTATATCGATAATAATGACTATTTCGACAAAATTTTCCAAAATATGCAATGTACAGATTTGACTCAGTTAGAATTTTATTGTATGTATAGATTTATTATTTGAAACCAGACAATTCTTTAAAATATATTATTTTATAAATAAATATTTTCCTTAGAGAGGTTTATATGTCAAATAAATATTAATTATTATATGTTAAAAGTTAAGGAGCAAAACGATAGCCGTATATTAATAACATTAATTTAATGGCATCTGTACTATAATAGTTAGTAATAAATTAACTCGCGTATTTGCAAATCGAGCGTCAAGTTCCACGATGCAATTAAGAACCGTTGTAACAATTTATTATTATGCTGCTACTGTTTTAATTTAACTTGTATATATTTATAACATGTTAAATATAAAATTACACACATTGTGTCTATGTTAACCTGAATATAAAATTTACATGTATATGTAAAATATGTTGCAGTGTGTGTATGTGCATATTCGAGCATATCAATTATATATGTATTGAATTTTTGTTTATTTTGATCTGGTTACGCCAAACTACAAATACTTTTTGCTACAGGAGCTGAGAGACATGTTATTCACCGTCTGCTGATATACAACAGGATATTTTAATTTAAATATATATAATACTATGTACGTTTTTTTTTTTTTTGAACGAAACCCTAATTCTATGTCTAAAATAAAGCAGACTAAGTTACTCCTTATAAAAGCAGCTATGTACCAGTGAGAGTGCGGTCAAGATCGGTCCAGCCGTTTCGGAGATTAGCCTAACACAGACAGCCAGACAAAAATCTCAAAAATTGTATTTTTCTTATAAATAAAATATAAGTATACTTTCATATTATGCATTTAGCAAAAAGCTTTTATTTTGACACAACAAAAAACTTTAAAAAGTTAGGTTTCATACAAATTTTCATCCCTTATTTTATTTTATCTCCTTATGGGATGAATTTTAAAAAACGCTAAAACGCATTTATTTAATTGTATTGAAGATCATTAATACCAAGTTTCAAGAAATTCTGATCATAAATATTTTTATGGGTTGTGTTATGACGTGTACTCCCGTGGAAATGAGATAATCTCCCGCGGTAAAAAGTATTCTATATGTTGTGTATCATACCAAATTTCATCAAAATCCTTCCAGTGGTTTTTCTGTGATGCGGTAACAGATAGACAGACAAACAAAAATTCTAAAAACTATAGATTCGGCCTCTGCATCGATAATAATGTCTATTTCAGTAAGATTTTCCAAAAGATATTTAAGATACAGATTCGGCTTAGTTAGAATTTTATTATATGTATAGATTACAAACACCAATTATATTTATCTGCATATGTAGATGTATACATTAGATTTAAAATGAGAAATTGACTTTCCAAATTACGAAAGCAGAGAAATTCTATAAGATTCATTACTACAAAATGTGAGTAGGTATTTGTAAATAAACCCAACACGCTACAAATATAGACGAAAAGTGTTTAATGAATAAAAAAGATATAAAATAAAGAAGTTTAATGTTGTAGAGATCTCTTTTACTACCGAATAAGAAAAATATCCATTCTGACCACGGAAAACTTTGTCAAAAATACAGAACAGGTAAAGTCCAATCGAAATCCGGTTTAGGAACAAAATATTGAAAACCTGAAGTTTTATGATTTTAAAATGTTAGCTGATATATAAGGAATAAAAATTCATAAAATGCCTCCGACGCCCAGCTACCCCCGAGAAATGGGGGCACGCAAAGCGTTGAAAAATAGTTTTTTTTCAATTTCCGGCTACTTCCGGCTACGTTCTATCGAAAAATGTTTTATAAATGTTGTATAGATGTACGGATTTCGACTGGTCTAGTAACGCTTCAAACCAGCAGGAGATTAACATTAAGGTTAAAACACTTAGATTTACGTGACATATTTGTCATGACTTAATCATTAAATCACGGTCGAAAGCAACACGATTAGCAGAGAGTAGTGCTAGTAAATCGTAGTTTTGCAAGTTTTATAATGACATCTAGTTAACCTGATTTTATCTGAAAACTAGATAATCTTCTTAATGTCTGACGTCATGAAACATGTTAAGCCCGTTCACTACATAGGTTGACATAGCATAATATTTATGATGTCTGACATTATCACGATGAAACACCAGCCATTAAGGATACTTACGTAACCGACTATTATATTTATTTACATACAATTCTTTAGAAAAGACTTACGTGAGAAATTCAAAGTTGCAATAAGCAACGAGCATTAAGTAAATGCTTTTGGATTTCTACAATAAGTGCCTAGAAGTTTTTGTTTGAAAGAAGACATGCTAGAAATATACAAATGGTAGAAATAAATAAAACATTGTGATATGTGCATATTGTTTTTTATATAGATTTTCAGTTTTTAAAATACTCGTACATTTTTACCTCGTATTTAGTATATTAATTCGTTATGTGTAACATGTACGATAAAATTAGTTTAGGAATAATACCTACTTTGGCAGGAAATGACATTTAATTAAAATGTTTGATTTTATAACTGAATATTTTTAAGTGAAAAATACAGTGACCTCAAAATAACTTTAAATTCTATTCCACATTTAAAAATTGTTTTAATTTAATTATCGCGTAACATAAACAATAAAAACATACACACCAATTGAGTAGCTTTTTGTTATATAAAGCCTATTAATAGAAATCAGTCATTAAATATCTTCTATAAAGTCTATAAAAAAGTAAATCAAAAAAGTCTAGATGGTTTTTAATTTTTTTTTTAAATTACAAAAAAAATTCATTATAGCTTCTGTTAAAATAATAATAGATTACAAATTGTTAAAATGTGTTTGCTCATATTAATAATTAAATACATACAATTTACATGCTTCGTAAAATAGGGTAAATAAAACTTTTACGTGAGTGTTTGCACTTTGCCATATCCAAAAACATCTGCGCCAATATTTGCACACAAACTTAGAATTAAGAGTTTAAAGGCCGATTAATTTCAAGGTTACGAGGTCATTTGGAGTTTTTCATTAAAAATAGCTTATCTTGTCAGATTAGGCGTTAAAAGAAAAATCTTGATATATAAAAAAGGAGTAATAGATGGAACAAATTCATACGTTATTAAATATCGAAAAATAATTTTTGGGATGTCAAAACAACAATTAGAAGACATTTTAAATAAAATTATCTTTTCGGATTTTTTTGCGGACTTATTTTGGTTTTTTTAAAAAAATGCGATAAAATCTGAAAAGATAGTTTTTTTTAAAATGTCAAATATTCAATTATTAAATCTAATAAAGCATCAAACAATTGTAAGAATACAATAACATATTCGTTGTATTGCTAATATCTTGGCTTAAAAACTAATAGAAGTTTTGCATTTAATCGTCTGATCGGTCATACGAATTTATCTGGCTTTTAAAAAAGATAAACTTATTATACTCGATGAACATAAAGTATAAAAGTGACTTGTTATTTAGAAATAGTGTATAGATTCATATAATAGATAATGAAAGTCCCAATTAGTGTTATATTTTGATCACGATAATCCACATGTAGGTCATGGGGAGGTATGAAGTAAAAGACGAATGAATATCATTTGTCTTTTTAGTCAAAGATAACATCGAATTTAAATGTTAACAGTAAAATTAAAACGCCCTTTTAAATGTTATTACGCTTTGAGTCTTTTTTTTTTTTCAAGTAAGAATATGTTATTTTTGTAGGTTGTGCATTATAATATTACCTATTAGTTAAAAGTATTAAAAGTGTATTTATTTCACTTATTATTAAATATAAAGCCTCTAGAAGAATTAGGGTAAATTCAAAACTTTATATGCGCTAATACTTTCTTAGATTTATGCGAATATTTGATCATTTAGTAAAAGTATTTTTTCGAATGTTTTCGCGGTGTTTTTTTCTTTTATTTTCCTGACGTTTCGATTGATTTACAGCAAACTTGGTAATGAGAGAGGAGAGAATAATTGGAGAGACTGGCTTTGAAAATCTGAAGAAATAATTTCATCAATATCTGCTGCTGAGATGAGATTTATATTTTACTCACAATTAATGTAAATAAGAGAGATATGTTACAAAAACATGGATTACTATTACAATACATGGGCACACGAAACTAAATGCAAATAGACGTCTTCATCTCACACTGCAAAAAATTTAAACCTTGACACATATGAACGTACGGAAAAAGTGACATGACAGCCAAAAGAAAGGTTGATGTCACTGAAATGAAAAATAACCTGGCGACTTAACGTGTTTATTTTCGTTACCTTTGAAACATTCTTAAGCTTTCAAAATTCATTACTGACAAATGGGTTTGCCATTTCTAATAAAATAATATATCATTAGTACGTCAGTAGGTATGTCTCTATGCGTAGTATATTAATAGAACGTGTCTAAAAATTATATTACTTAATTATGTACCTTACATTCCTTTAATAGCTTAACTAACGTTTCCAGTTCGAGATATGGAATAATGACGAATTATATCATATTGTATTCAGCCCTTTTTAACGTCCCACTGCTGGGCACGGGCCTACCTTCAATGTGAGGGGAATCAGGCCGTAGTCCACAACGCTGGCTAAGTGCGGATTGGCGGACTTCACATGTCTTTTGAAAACTTGCTAGGTTTTCTCAGATATACAGGTTTCCTCACGATGTTTTCCTTCACCGTAATGCAAGTGGTAATCATGTTAGAAATGAGTCGCACATGAAAATATCAGGGGCGCGAGTCCCGGGATTTGAACCCGCTTCATTCGGTTTCCCAAGCGAGCGCGTTACCACTGGGCAACCACTGCCCCTTATTTCATATTATTTCTTCCAATATTATTATAATAATTTATTTCTTCTATGGATAAGCCGATTTTAAGGAGTCTTTCAATGGCATATAGAGGATTATTGAAACAAGATATCCCATAAATAGAAGAAGATGTTGACTAATTTTAACACGCGAAAATTACCGTGGGCGTAATTTGGTTAAAGTCACAGACTAAATTTGAACTCCTTCACATATTACTGTATGACTTGATATTTTATATACATTTCAAACGCATACGCCGACAAAGCTACAAATATTGGCTTTATATTGACCTTTATGTATTGAATTGTATTTCGAAAAATTCCTTGTCCAATAATGATTTTGCAATGAATAAACTGTTATATAAAAAAAAGCTTTTTCTTAACCCTTCTTCAAATTTCATGATCCTAACCTTAATATTTTCAAGGATTTCGTGGTTAATCATTAAAATAATAACTTTTTCAAATATAAATTACAAATTTTTCTCTTAATCTATTGTTTTCATAAGATTAGTCACTGCATTTTCTCACTAACATTTAATTCTTTCTTGATGATGCAAACACATCTATCATTGAAGTGCATCTTAATATTTTCCGTTGAATAATATTTATTACGTTACAAATTGCTTCTAATTACTCTTTCATTGAATGCAAACAAGTTTGAATCTCCGTGTTATTAATCTACTAGAAAAACCACAACAATTATACATCTTGAAGAATCGATGCTATTCTAAAACTTTCTTGATGTTGAAATTAAAGTTAATTTAAAATGCAAATAAATCTGCTTGAAGTATTTAATCAAAAGTGATTTACATTGATATTGACATATTAAGAAGTTTGCTATTTAGCTATATTTTATAAAGTAACCCACTATTTCGTCTCTATTATTTATCTATATACCTACTAGCGACTCACCTTCACTTCGCTCGGGTTTATCCGTAGGGACGTTTTTACGGTTAGTTTGAAATATGTACATACATAAGTATGATGAGTTTTTTATCCCTTACTTGAGAAATGATTGATTCCCCATAAAGACTTTCACCCCCCTTTTCAACCCCTTAAGGGATGATTTCCGGAAAATGTCCTTTCCAGGGTTTTAAAATATCTCCATACCAATATTCATCAATCAATCAATCGGCTCAGCCGTTAAGTCATGAAAAGGTAGCAAACCAACAAACAAACAGAGTTACTTTCGCATTTATAATATCAGTGTGGATATATATATATATATATATATATATATATATATATATATATATATATATATATCAATAATAAAAAATAAATATTTTATTAACAATAATGTTCTCGAGAAAAATAGAATAAAATATTGTTTTCGCCTTCAGAATTCTAGTACATATATTTTATACTAAATTGGATAAAATAGTTCATTTAGCTGTTAGAACTAAATAAAAAAATTAAAAGACAAACCGACGACGCCTTCAATGTCTACAGGAAAAATAAACGATATAAGAGCTTGCAAACTGCAAATGTCACATTACTGGCAAGGTTGTTTATCGCGAGCAACTTCAATAATAAATTTAAAAATTATGCAAAATTTACCTTATAAATAAAATCAAGAACAAGTCATACTGATTTAGGTTTTATCGTTATAGCAATATATAGGTATAGAATATCTAACTTCCGGAATCCATAGCCAAGGCTGGACCGATGTTTATCGGAAGCTAGCGATGCGTGTCGGATAAACTACTAATATACTTTACTTTATAATGCAACCAGGCTGGGATGTAAACGTGACCAAACATAAAAGATACTTAGAATAACAATATCACGTAAAATTTTGACTATATTTGTTTTTAACCGACTTCAAAAAGGAGGAGGTTCCCAATTCGATTGGTATTATTTAGCTTTAAATATTTTATAAAACATAAAATAAATCATTTCAGAGACAGTATAATGCAGTATGTGCAGTTTCATGAATTTGCCTTCAATATGCAACCCATTTAAAAACAGTTTAATTAAAGATTTTCAAAATTATTAATACACTCATGGAATATTTTATGTCAATTTTAAATATAACGATGTCCGTCATACAGGCAATTCGTCATGGTACATGATTTGTAGATATAAATAGTACTCTGCGATAAAAAATTAGTATAAGAAATTAATATATATGTATACAAGGTAGATGATATGAAATCGTGTAACAGTTTACAAAAAATGTTTCATACAATGTTATTAGGGTTCCGTACCCAAAGGGTAAAAAATTATGAATACACATTAAATTATATCTACATTTTTTGTTTGTTTGAATTCGAGAACTACCAGTCCGATTTGAAAAATTCTTTTTTGTATTTAATAGCCTATTTATTGAAGATGGTGTCGTCTAATCATAATATTATACCTCTTTGGAGCAGAGTAATCTTATATATTTAAACGAGCAATTCTTGTATATTTATATCTTTATTTATTTATTTATTTATTTATTTATTTATACCGGCGATCTCGGAAACGGCTCTAACGATTTTGCTGAAATTTGGTATATGGGGGCTTTCGGGGGCGAAAAATTGATCTAGATTAGTCACATGTCTGGGAAAACGCGTGTTTTCGAGTTTTCATGCGTTTTTCTTATGCATTATTCTACGCAAAATTTAATCGCGACATCTATACAACTGTCTCAGTAACACTTAGTCACTTAATGTAAAATTATTTTTAAGCCAAATTAAAAAGAAAATTGTTCTTATCGCGACATCTATACAACTTTCTCAGTAACACTTAGTCACTTAATGTAAAATATACAATCTTTCAAGAACTCCAGTCGTCGCCCAGGTACTTATATATAAATAAAGTATGCAAAATTTAATTCAATTATAACTGAAACAGATATTTTATATAAATTATAATTTTTAGTTTATTACAAATAATCTGTATATATAAAATTTAAAGTCCTGACTGACTGACTGATATATTAACGCATAGCCTAAACCGCTGGTCCTAGAGATATAAACTGTGGAGAGTCTGTTCTTTGTGAAGTGTAGGTCCACTAATAAAGGGTTTTTTGAAATTCCATCTCTAAGAGGAAAATGGGGGGGTTGAATTTTCTGTGAAACTTTTTATTCTCTGGGTCGATTGACTCGAATATAAGTACACATACGCTTCAATTAAAATTACGAGACACGTGTATCACAGTTTTTCCAAAATCAACCCCCAACAGAATCATATGATGATGCTTCTGTATTAATTACTTATAAAGCCAAAGAATATGTTTTTTTATAGTTTTGATGCGAGCGAAGTCGCGGTTTCTACTAATGGATTTTTATGATTGATTAATTGATGAAGTTAAAATTTTAAAATTAATTCACGTTAAAATTTCCTTTTTAGTACACTTGCACATTGATATACAATTTACATACTTAGTATTTGCTAATTCAATAAGCATTGAAACATATCGATCTACTGTCCAAGCCGCTATGCGACTAGATGGGATATTTAAAACTAACTTATTTTTAGCAATATAGGGTTATGTCAAAGTTAGTTTGGGTAAAGTAAAACTCAAAAATAAGCAAAGTCGCGGTAATAAATAATGCTTATCGTAGAAAGAACTATAACTGCTATAAATAAATTGATGAGATAGAACCCGCTGTTATAATAATGTAATATGTTAGTAATGAGAGTTTTTTGTGGTGTCGTTTTTTAGCAAAGATGACATAGGTCCGGTTCTCTTATGAAGTCAAATGATTAATGTAATGTAAATATATAAAGTTAATATTTATCCATTTTGTTATATAGTATTTTAACTATTTTGGTCTCCATATAGATATTATATAACTTAGAATTGTATTTTTTATATTATTTTATATGGTATGTGATTTTTATCACATACCATTTATTGTAGAGCTGCATTTAATTAATTTAAGAAGGCTATTAGACAGAATTATTCCAACGCATGTCATGATAAATTAACTAATAATAAATAATATACTAAACACCACATTAAGACAAAATTTGAAAGAGAAAAAGAAGAACGTTTTTTACAAGAACAGTAAAGACAAACGGATAAATTTGAAAATAGGACGAGTCATGTAAAATAAAATCACACAAAATAACCTAAATTCAATAGAAAACAATAAAAACTTTTTGGATATATTCAATTTTCACTGGCCGGTAACACGCGACGCGTAATCGAAGAAAATATATTCGATTTTTAAAAACGCTAACGTTATGTCAGTTCGGGTGTCGCGGTTTGACTAGTCGCCTGTCGCTCGCGTTAACGTCATGGCGTATCAGTCTGTATGTATGTGTATAGAGACTTATTATGGTTCTTAAATTAATTCATATGATCATGTCTAATGAACTCGTTGACCAGATGGGCGCAATTGAAGGATATTAATTATAAATTTTCTTGAATTTTCTAGAAATAACAAGAAGCACGGTTAACATTTATTATATTTTATCTTGCAGTAATGTTATGTTTATGAGAAAGATTTATATAACAATATAAAGTATGTGTATAAAAATATATTTATTTTTGTATAATTTTAATATTTAGTTGTTATATTTTAGTATTAAGCTCATAACATTTGATGCTGTACTGTACCTACACCGCTCTAAATTAACTTATTTTCTCACTATTGAAGGGTTTCTGGAAGAAATCTCTTAAAGAGATAAGTTATCCTTTGTCGACATTCTGTTACTTTATAACATATATTTTATGGTACATAAATAAATAATAAATAAAGTTAGCGAGATATTCTGTTAAAATGGTGTTTAAAATTTTAAAATTACGTTATCTAACTTATTTTCTGCACACTTTACCGTTTGATATATTAAATCGATGTATTAGACCTTGAAAATATCTGTAGTTTCTAGAACGTGGGAGGAAACAGAAATAAAGCGTAGGTCAGGTCATTTGAAAACGATCTTGAAATGTGGTGAAAGAAAATCATTTTTTCCATTCTACATGACATTGGAGAAGTAAATGGTGCTTAATTGGCACGTTTACAAAGAAAATTGAATGAAACTGAATAAAAAATATGTTTTCAGAATTACTTTATATGATTTTATAGGCTTCTAAGATTTTAGTAATAAAAAAAGTTTTAGAAGATTAATATATAATATAATATATTTCAACACTATTTTGATCTAACAGTAGAAGAGCACAAAATAACGTAAGTTACTGAGAAAGTCATTGATATATGTATGTATATATTAAATTTTCGAAAGACATGTGAAGTCCGCCAACCCGCACTTGACCATGGTGGACTATGGTCTGATCCCTCCTCGTATTAAAGGGAGGCCCGTGCCCAACAGTAGGACGTTAAAGAGGGCTGAATACAATACAATACATACAATATTAAATTTAACTTCTAATGTTAACATATTGCATGTTATCAGAAACATGTGGGCAAAACCTAGCACTATACTGAATTGACTTACAACACTGAACAATATCTACTAACTATTCTATCGCTATCAATACCATACATATATCTATTAAAATTTAAATTAATATAAGCCTATAATAAATCATCATAGAAATGTTTTAAAGAATATGACGTAAACACTTGCTAATGCCGAAAATTCGGTCTTTCCAATAAAGAACATACTGAGATAAGCTGTGATAATACTATTCATTCATACATCATTTATTTAGGGCTTTAGTAACTCGCTTTTTTGTAATAAAATTGTATACCAGTGACTTTTTACGACATCCTATGACAATTTTGAATACATGTGAGTTTTTTCTTAAAAAGGACACTCCAGTCCTTATATTAGGTATGCAATATCAGTATCTCTATTTTTTATCTCTATTTATCTTATATTTCAATAAATGATATAACATTTTTTATATAAAAAAAGTTATATAAAGTTATTATAAAATAAAATTATCTTTTCGGATTTTTTCGTGATTTATTTTGTTTTTTGGATTGGATTTTTGGATGGATTTATTTTGATTTATTTATTTTGTTTCCCGACCATCACAATCAATTTACACAAATCATTGTCACGGGAGAGACTAAAGTTTTAGAAGGAAGACATTATTAGCTCTCGAACCTTTTCCCCCTTGAATGAAAAATATAATAATATTAGCTACTCTAATATATTTCTTATTTATTAAAATAAAATCCGTCAGCTATTTTTATTAATTAACATTTATATGTTTATCACAGTAATGAATATTCTATAAATATTTGTATTAGGTTTTAAAACATTATACATTATTTTAAATAATCATTGTTTGGCTTTATGTTTAGTTCTTTGATTATCTACATTATTCCTTAGTTTGAGTATTATGTATGTATTGCATTCCTTTCTACTGCTGGGCATGGACCTCCCTTCAATACGAGGGGGATCATGCCATAGTCTACCATGCTGGTCAAGTGCAGGTTGGCGACCAAGTACTACGGGTACTAGGTAGTCTAAGTATTATAGCTGATGTTATGTGAAAATATTAGTCACATGCATTTAATGTTTTAAACTTTATATTGCACTAGCGACTCAGCCTCGCTTCGTTCGGGTTCGTCCCTAGCTCGCTTCGCAATACAAACTTTCATCCCCATTCTCTAAGTTCCTGCGCAATTTTCTTAATTTTTTTAATATAAGAACCTTCTCCTGACAATAACAAACACAACAAAAAAAGAATTAGTGAAGTCGGTCCAGCCGTTCACGCTTGATGGCGTGGCCAAGGGAAATGGGGATACATTTTTATATACGTATATAGATTTAAGCAATGAATATAATTATGGTCTAATGGTAATAATTATATGCATCTATACGTACATATATTATATACCTGAATAAACAATTAGGATACAAGGAGCGTATGGCGATTTATATGGTTTCCTAATACCTATGTAAAAACGATTTATGATAAAAAAAAATTTCTCCCACATATTAATTTAATAGTGATAACGCTAACCTCTTTTTACTTTAGACATTTTGTTATTATTTTAAATGTTACAATGTTTGCCATTTTTCATTTATTTTTAAAATAAATCAAAAAACATTTCATTTACAGAAGATATATCAAGACGCCAACAAATTATTGGGATATTTTATAGAACTAATGTAAACTCATCTTTTAAATTGACGAGATAATAGAACTTCACTATCAGCTGTTCTCATGTCAATATTCAAAGATACATAGGAAACTTTTAACAGTTCGAGATTAATTATATTAAGCAAGTTATTAAACGTTATTATTTAATTTAAATCGATTTAAATATTTAGCATTCTTTCTATGGTGCTGTAATAAAGGAGAGAAATATTAATAGGTAATAACCTACAAGTTTTTATTATTGCATTTGCATAAAATGCGCTTAAAATATCAAAATTATAGTAAAATGATATAACTATAATTACATATTCTAATTTTATTGCATGTAAGTAATAAAGTGTAGAAATTGCTACTTTAATAGTTATTGATTTTAAAACCCCGACTAATGGGTAATATTAATTCGGACGACCTCGCCTGTTGCTATTTTGGCCACGAGCGAGTAGATAGCCTTGAAGCGGTTTGCCATAAACTATATACCTGGAGTTTAATGAGCCCAAAAGATATCAATGTAGCTTATATTCAGAATAATTTTTCCAGAACAGCATCTGCAGTAATTTTCCCAAGATGTTTACTTTTCTTAGTATGCATGTATGTATGTTTATAAACAAGTGGTATAAAGGAACGTGCAAAGTCGAACTATATGGGATCCTTTTTAAGGTTTAGTTATTTACTATTTTTATTGTATTATATTGTTATGTGATTTGCTTTTTATATTCTATAAAGAATAAATATTTAATTTTAATCCTATGTATAAATTTTAAAAATAATAATTTTATAATTAAGAAAACAAAGTAATGTAATCAGCTAACTCTTAAAGTATTTTCCTGCTGAAATTATTATAATATACAATTTTTCCTTGGTTAAACGGTTTGTGCAACGAAGTCAGCGCCATCTATTATTTGCAACGGGCGATTATAACTCAATTTAGTTTAGCCTTAAGATACGCTACTCAACGACAGATGGCGCTGGATACACAAAAAATTGAAGATTTTTTTACAGATATTTAATAAAGTAAAATAATTAACTAAAATTTCCAATTTAATATAAATTGAAAATTTAAAAAAAAAAACATTTTTTTACGATATATGATTGTACATGTCTTAAGCATAATAGTTGTTAAAAATCATAATATAAATAATAATTTTAACATGTAGGCACAAAAGCGGTCAGAATCTACAACAAAGCGTCGAGATAGGTCAAATTGATTGCGTGTGATTGTTGATGAACTGAGCATGCGAGTATGCGGCTCGTTGGCGAACTAAAAATAGGACACCTACTCAAATGAAACCGTTTGTCGTCTTTATAATAACGTCCTTTTATTGTTCATTCAGGCTAAGTGCTAGGAATTTTATATGAATATTATAAACTTGAGATGTAACAAAGTAGCGTACTTCATATCTATATCTAAAAATTGCTTAAATACTTTTTTCTGGTATTCCATATATACAAATTATATATAAAATAATATACAATATTCTTATATAAAATGTAAATAAAATCAAAATTACTATGTAATATAATATATGCATTTAACTACATTCAATATTTTAATTCAAAGACTTAGCTAAATTCAAAATAATTATAAAAATTACATTATAGTTTTTATATCTGTGTATCATTTATTCAAGTTTTTCACTTTATATAGACCGCTCTATTATATTTAAAAAATACAACTAAAACAGCTGATGTCCAAAGGAATAAAGTGTTGTAAAAACAATCATTTTTTTCTGTAAATTCTCGAGACCTAGTATTAATATTCGTTGACACAATGTAGAGACACCTACACAAAAGGGTATAAAATTAAAAAAAGCAAACGGACAAAGTCGGGCTTAGTCGCTAATTTATAATAATACAAATTTACATATTAAAGGTTAGCCAATTAGCGTTTACAAATGAATATCTCAACTACGTTGTGTAAATTCCAAACAAGTACTTGATAATATATACATACTATATGGTATTATTTTATACGGTCTCATGAACTTCCTTTGATTGCAATCGAAACACGATCCACGTGATATATTATTTTCTAAGTATATAATGCTATGCAAACTAGATTTAAAAAAATAATAATTTTATCCGGTAATGTTAAGTGGTATCGCATATAACTTTAAATTTACGCGTTCCACAATTGGTAATAATGACACTACGGGACTTATACGTACATATATTCGTAAGTGGCAAAATACCTATAATATTAACCTATCATGTATATTATATTTATATAATTTAAAATTTATTAGTCTTATATTTAAATCGCAAAATAAAATACCGATAAAATTTAAATAAAGTCATTAAGAATATTATATGGCATATAACAATAAAATATATCTTTAATTGTAATCTAAAACCTTTAAAATATAACAGGTAAATTTTGAATGCTCTGCGAACTCCGTATGTACGTTAATATTTTTACTGTATATAATTGTATATATTATGTGTATATTTGATATTACTTTATAAAAGAGCTGGATTTTGATGAAAGGAGTGTGTGTTAGTAATTGTAATAACAAATGACTGTTAGTAATTGTAATAACAAATTTTGCCGAGAGGTGGCGCTACTGCTATACATATAATAAAATTCTAACAAAACCGAATCTGTACATTAAATATTTTTCGGAAAATCTTATTGAAATAGACATTATTATTGATACAGAGGCCGAATGTATAGTTTTTTTAGATTTTTTTTGTCTGTCTGTTACTGCATCACGAAAAATCCATTTGAGGGATTTTGATGACATTTGGTATAATGATAGCTGGTTATCCGAGTTAACACACAGGATACTTTTTACTGGGGGAAATTAGTCATCTCTGAGAAATCTGTACTAAACGTTAAAACGTAAGTAGGGACGAACCCAAGCGAAGCGAGGGTGAGTCGCTGGTATGTTATAAATATACAAAAGGCACACACGGGTGCATCCCTAACAGACCCGAGCGAAGCAAGGGTAAGTTACCAGTATATCTACAATATCATAAAACAATTCAAAACTTTCATTCTTGTTGATAATTATCTAAGTATCAGTTATAATCGTTCTGTTTATTTCGATTCAAATATCAATCACTTCTAAGAGGTAGATTCAAACGAGGCACCCACGATACAGCTCACAATAAAGCTCTTTAGCACTTTAGAGATAAAAGCTATTGTTTTACTTTGGAGAACAAAATTGAAAGCTGTACCCGACTAACAGGCCACACACATGATCTGATTTGAAATGATAAGATTCTCTCACGGCACTCTGTACGCGATATTAGAACACCTATAAAGATTTATTTATATACTTATATGTAGGATGTGACTGTCTTGGTGGTGTAATGGCTAGCATATACGCCTGCACATCCGGAGGTCCTGGGTTCGAGTCCCGGATAGGGCCTAGTTTAGTTATTGAGTCTTTCGGTTTAAGTCTCAGTAACAGCCCGGAGTTGGGAAGTTAGTGGTGTTTCACCCCCATGCCTCGGAGAGCGCGTAAAGCCGTCGGTCCTGCGCCTTAACTCTCACCGGTCGTGTCGAGTAGTCGTCCCACCGGAGTATGAGAGGGATAGGAATAGAGAGAGTACTTGTCTGCGCGCACACTTCAGCGCTATATCTCTTGCGCAAATGACTAGTCCCAATGAGATTGGCCGCCGTGGCCGAAAAGCCAAGATAAAATTTTGGGATTTTCTCATTTTTACCAACTTCAAAAAAGAGGAGGATTACAATTCGTCTGTATTTTTATAGGCATGTTACGCAATATCTTCGTGATTTTCGATATATTCGTCAACTGTGAATCGATTTTCATAGGTATTATTTTTTTCTTGTAATAGGTAGCATCTTAAGATTAGTTTATTTCAAATCCGTACTAATATTATAAATGTGCAAGTAACTCTGTCTATTACTTTTTCATGCATACTACTGAACAGCTTTTTATATGGCAAAGACATAGATTACATTCTAGAATAGGCTACCTTGTTACGCGAGCAAAGATGCGGGCAAAAACTAGTATCATACAAAAATGCTTTCCTAAGGGTGGAAAAATTATTTTATTTTATCGATGGGTAATCTCATAGGGCTCATTCCTTGTATGCTTATAGGAGATCAGAATGCCACTTTTAATTTTTTTAGACACTAAACTTCTGTCTTCTGACGATTTGACTTTATAAATTTATACACTTAGAGAGATTTAATGCTATCAAATTCATTTCTAAAATCTATCCTAATTAATTTTTATGTGCTTTATTATTTATATAATGTTAATTTATATGTAACATTAATTTGAAACCATTAAACAGTAGTTTTATTACCTACCATTTCCCGTGATATCAAAATATTGAGCACAAGGTATAAATAAAGTGTGAAATCTAAATAGTTTACTCCAACTATTATGAATCCAAAGTTCTAATCAATAAATCCGAAGTCCTTTCTTGAAGTTATTTATAAAGAAAATATTAAAGAAATGCTTTTTTTTGAAGACGATTTAAATTTTTTTCTTAAAAAGTTTTTATTTTTCCCTTTTTAGTGTAGACATAATGTAGTAGCAAAGCATGAAGACTGACAAACTAAAATTCGCTTTTTTTTAGTAACACTAACAATTCTGGCTCTAAAATCCGATTCTAACGTATTGGGCTTGTACATGTACATACATAAAAAATACCAGTCGAATCGAGAACCTCCTCCTTTTTGAATTTAGTTAATTAGATAATATATTCTAATTAAATTAAAAGCAGTTTTCTAGTAGAAAACATAGTATTCTTAAAAATCTAGAAGAAGGGAACCTAATAAACCTAAATATTTGAATCGTAGCAATTGAATTAATAAATAGAATGTCTTCAGAGAGATCAGAATCTTCAAAGTAGAGCCATTTTCAGCCGATTATATATGTATAAGCTTAATAACATTTATTCATATACGTAATTTCGTTTATGAATGTTCATTTCTCTTTCAGAGTTGAGTGAATGCTAATGGTTGTTTAATAACCAAGGTGAACAATTGTATAGATCGTGAAGGTTAAAGATATTTGGCTTTACAGTGCTGTAAAAAATTATCATTCGAAAACAAAACTTAGTCTTTATTACAGTTTAATGCCTTATCATATGACGAAATTACATACATTGAGACAAAATATTGCTCTACATTTCATTTATTTATATATTATTTTGTTGTGTTAGATCATAAAATATATAAATATCTCATGTCACGTTGTTTGTGGTCGCACTCCTCCGTAACGGCTCGACCGATTTTAATGTTCTTTTTTGTATTTTTGGTAGGTATGAGAATAGGTCGTACAGTATTTTTCACCCTTCTACCCCCACCCCCCGTTTTTTATCACGATTTTAGTATTTTTGTATTCATACAAAAAATCGAGCAACAATATTATATAAATGACATAGCAACGAACCAGGGCGAAGCGGGGGTGAGTCGCTTTATAACATAAACCCAAAGAGATTTTTTGTAGATTGAACGCGAGCATAGCCACGGGTTCTGCTAGTAAAATATTAGAGAATTTCAATGAAAGGTATGTTTTGAATCAACTACCATTATGATAGCTGTTACACTATAAAGTATAGTGTAAAATGTACGTTGTAAAGCATCAACAACCGTAACTCATATAACTATTAAATATCATTAAAGAAACCACATCTAGTTTACTTTAGAAAACTCATTACATTAGAAATCTCTTTATGGTGTATACCTACTGTATACACTTAATACAAATAGATACTCAACAATCTCTTCTTATTAAAAAATAAAATTTAAATACTATTCATGGTACTGCAATTGTATTTATGATGTGGTACTATAATCTGTAGTGTAGTGGCTAGCATGAACGGCTGCATATCATAAAGTCTTGGGTTCGAGTCTTGGGTCGGCCCAAGTTAAGTTATTAAGTTTTTCTATTAATAAAGCCCCTATGATATCCTATCATATCCCTATTTGCATTAGGAGTAAAATAACACAAATCAAAAATGTTATTTACGTAAGTGAAAATACCCAAAAAATTAAGTGTCATATATAATATAATACAAAGTAGTGTATACACATAAGTTAAATATAATAATCAGTTCTCAAACATGCTTGTTCTGTAATATACATACACATATCTCCTTACTGACGTGCTGTCGAAATTCCCCCTTAGTGTAATTTGCGGTAACCTTAGTCTGCGGTAATCATTGGTTGGAGCCGATCAATATTATAGGCTTATGTGACTTTTTCAATTATACTGTCCATATAACTTTTGACGAGATCGTTTTCCTCATTTATTGACCTATAACGTCATTTAGCGGTTTCGAAGTGAGAATTAATGGCCTTATTATAAAGAGATTTGTATAATGCAATCACTTGCGTTTAAAGATTGTATAAATCATCCGAGACCGATGCAACAGTTTTCTTTTGGGATGTTTGGAAAAAATTATGAGAGTAAAATTTTTACGATGCGCGCGCACACCGACAGCTAAAAAACGACATGATGAAGTTAGCTGAAAGCGACTTATTGAAGTTAGCTGATAACTGTTTGTTACCATGGTAAACGTTGTTATTGTCTGACAAAGGATATATAATAATATATTCTTTCCTTAAATGATATTCTATAAATATATGATTGAAATATGCCTAATATGCCTTATTTAATTTATAACTTATTTACTCGTATTCGTAACAATAAAAGCTTAATATACAGCTTTTATGAGTGTATGTTTCACTACACTAACTGTGAAATCAGATCCAAGCATTATATCTTAGAATATCTCTAATTGTTTTTGACTTTTCTAACCAACAATAATTTATGATATTTTTATAATAATAACAATAATTTATGTAAAAAAATTGTAATGTGATTTTATTTTTAACATTATTTTAATATATTATTAAATGTTAATGTATGACATGCTAAACAAGTTTATTATATTACGAGTTATGTTGAAAGTTTTTACGCTGTATTCATTCGTAAAGCGATTTTCTGTAAATGAGTTTTCGAACTTTTGGTATACAGCTATCCTAAAATTTATAAAGAACATGCATTAATTTTGCATATTCGCATATAAATTTATTGATTTAATAACATACACATGTTACCCAGATATAAATGTTTTTTTTTATTAAAACAAGCTGTCAGTTCAATGGGTTTTCCCATTGGCAATATAAATAGAAGCTTAAACATTTGTTTATATATTTCTGACTTAAAAAATAAAAAAAAAACTTCCATATAAGTGTTGTAAAGTAACTAAATTTCTAAAATGTAAAGGACGTGAGTTAATTTACAATCTCAGAACCCTAACTTGTAACAATATTCTTTGAAAATCACTAGTACTATGCGTATTACTGGTACATCTCGTATGTATGTTTTTGTACCTGTTACGAGTATATTGTGCGATATCTGTGTTAAATTTAAACGATTATATAAAACAGTTTTCATAAATACTTTCTTAATAAATTGGTCAATTCCCAAAGGTGGTATTTAAATACCAAGGTAAAAGAATATTAAGTTTCTTTGTTTAGGAATTAGTGTACATTTTTAGTACCTTTATACATAGGTATATTTTCTCCCGAACGACACGTTTAGCTCAGTTTGTAGTGACCCTGTACTTGCTATGCCAGCGGTCGCGGGTTCGAGTCCCGCTGGGGGAATTCATCTGTGTGATGAGCACGAATGTTTGTACTCCAGCCAGTGGTGTTTATATATATAATATGTATGTATTTAAAGTTATATATGTGTAGTATATCAACTCTCTCTATCGTTTTAACGGTTAGTATGAAATAAAGAGATTATATATTATATGATATACAACCTATAGCTTTCCTTATATGTAATGTAAAAAGAATTTTTCAAATCGGATTAGCAGTCCCTGAGATTAGCGCGTTCAATCAAACAATCTCTGCTCTCTCTCTTTATTACATTAGTATAGTTTATTTCATGTTCGGAAAATTGATAAAATCGACTCATTGGTATTTAATTTTATACTCTCCTTTTTCATATCAAAAGTAGTTTACGATTAAAGTTGGTCTCTTGGCCATATGAAAGAAAAATGATAACTCCATTCTAAGAATTATATTAAACCTTTACAAAACAGCAAGTGTTTAATATTAATTTGTTATTCATTAATTCTATATACAGTTTTGACACGACAAATGTTTGCGCAAACTAGTTTTGCATATAATTTGATTAAACATAATATAATATGACATAAGTTATATTTTAATGTCACGAAGTATTTTTGATATAATACAAGTCAAACATTCTATGATTTTAAGTGAAAACAAAAAAAATATGAATAAAATATTGACTCAATGTGAAAATAATAGCTTGGCAAATAAAACCTCTGTCTTCAAAGGCTATTATTTCTTAATAACATTCCCTAGCATCATGAAAAACCAACGCAAATATAGTGTATACAAATATAATGACATAAAGAACTGCTCAGTGATGATAAAGACAGAGCCACAGGAAACAGTTAGTAATAAAATGTCGTCATAATGTGTACTTGCTACTTATATTAATTAGCATTTAATTTGTGAAAAGATTAAACTTAGACCCAATCGTAATCTATCAATCGATACACTTTCATTCTCGCATATAAAATATATATAATTCAGATTATTACCACTTGACATAATCAGTACTCGCGGCGACATGAAATATGAATTAATTAAACATTAATAAATGTGTACGACATATGAATAAAAATGTTTAAGATCATATTAGTGTTTGAATTGTAATATTATGTCAATGTTCAAATCCATACTAATATTATAAATGCGAAAGTAACTCTGTCTGTCTGTCTTCTTTTCACGATTAATCCGCTGAACCGATTTAGATGATATTTGGTATGGAGATACTTTGAGACCCTGGGAAGTATATAGGATAGTTTTTATCCCGGAAATCATCCTTTAAGGGGGTGAAAAGGGCGATGAAAGTTTGTATGGGGAATAATCTGTCAAGTAAGAGATATACCTACATATATATATTTTTTTTATTTTAAAGTAGTTACTTAATTTTCTATACCTATGTATGTACATATATATATATATATATATATATATATATATATATATATATATATATATATATATATATATATATATATATATATATAGTCTTTTCTATACTATACTTGAAAACGTACCTAGGGACGAACGCGAGCGAAGCAAGCGTGAGTCGATAGTCAATCAATAAAAAAATTACTTACTTACTATAGTATAGAAAAGACTATATATATATATATATATATATATATATATATATATATATATATATATATATATATATATATATATATATATATAGTCTTTTCTATAGTATACTTGAAAACGTACCTAGGGACGATCGCGAGCGAAGCAAGCGTGAGTCGATAGTCAATCAATAAAAAAATTACTTAATACAAATGAATAGGCAACCTATAAGTCTAAAGGGTAGTCTTACGTATAAGAAAAAGTTCCACCCCTAAATGAGGAATAGTTATTTTTAAAGCAATTTTGATGTGAGTACATTTAGAATTAAAAGGAAATATTTATACATATAATTTACTATTATGTAAAGCCATTTTTTTATTTATATGTAGACTTTAATCTCTGTAATTCGTAAATCGATTTCAAAAAAAAATGTGTTCTTACTAAAAGAAAGCTAATGTTATTATAAGAAATGTATGCTATTTTTATTGACGCGTAAAAACGTGTGTCTTATTTGTTTTTATTGATCTACTAGCGACTCTACCCCGCTTCGTTTCGGGTTCGTCCCTAGACAAAAACAAACCTATCCCACGAAAACCTTATATTTTTCGGGATAAAAAGTAACCTATGTGCTATTCCAGACTATAATCTAAATCTTTATCTAAATTCATCCAGATCCATTCATCCGTTCTGGCGTGAAAGAGTAACAAACATCCATCAATCCATCCTCATAAACTTTCACATTTATAATATTAGTATGGATTTTTCTAACACCATAAACTTCTTAAATATTTCATTTATAATGGTAAAATTATCGATGACATAATAAGAACTAATGAAGCTAACATCCTAGTTTAATGATATCAAGCCAGATGTCCTTCCTCAGGCGGCCGAGGTACTTGAACAATAAAATGATTTCTCGAATAGCACTCTTGAATCTCTTGACACACATTCTGTAAAGCAGAGTGAATTCAGTTGCGATCGACACTCTATCTAATGTGAGTGGTATAAAAATTGGCTTTTATAAATGATTCAGAACTAAATTCTTTGATAGTTGTTTTAATATCTTTATAACACTGCAGGAGCTTACAAAATATCATTTTAAGCCCTGTCTCAGTTTTGCCAATATTTTATTCATACAAAATTCATCTTTAAAATAAACTAGTTACGACTCAATACAATTGTGATAGTTAAAATAAATACTGCTACTAACTGTCCGTCTGAACAAAATATGTGGTCGCGGTTCAAATTAGCACATTTTCTAACAATTTCACAATGTCGTAAAATACGAGAGAAGATTAACAAATTGGTCGTAAATTGTTAAAAAAAGTTAAGGCATATAATATGGCAAAGGCCAAATTGGAAAACGAGATTTCTCTCATTGCCATCTTTGGGATTCGACAACTGCACCCCGCACTTGTATTTCAACTCTGAATATTCGAATTTATTCGTTTGCGTGTCCATCTCGTTACCTACTTAAATTAGAGTTATGGTTGTGTTGCTCCATAAAATAAAAGTTTCTGTTTTTTTGTAAGTAATTACTAATTAAATTTTATTTAAATATACATATATGGGCAGTGGTAGCCCAGTGGTAACGCGCTCGCTTGGTAAACCGAGTGAAGCGGGTTCAAATCCCGGTTCTCGCACCTCTGATATTTTCATGTGCGAATCATGCCTTACGGTGAAGGAAAGCATCGTGAGGAAACCTGCATGTCTGAGAAAACCTAGCAAGTTTTCGAAAGACATGTGAAGTCCGCCAATCCGCACTTGGCCAGCGTGGTAGACTATGGCCTGATTCCCCTCGTATTGAAGGTAGTCCCGTGTCCAGCAGTGGGACGTTAAAAAGGGCTGAATACATACATACATATATGCGAAATTTGAAATGTTATCTGCTGTCTTTATTACTATATAAAAACTTGTCAATATATTAGATTTAGTAATGTTATAAAGCAAATCGCATGGACTAAGGCTAGGATAGGCTAAAAATGTTTAAGTCGAATACCACCTAAAGTTAAAGATGCCACGGCAATTTTATTTATGAACTAAAAATTGTTACATGTAATTCATCGACAGAATATTTTAAATACAATATTCCTACAGCAGATTTAACTCATATGGCTCTTGATAACAGTTCCAAAATCAAGATTTGTCATTTTTATCATCTAGACATATTAGACGTAGATTTGAACGATTTGTTAATCTTTCTGTCACATGACAGTTACTAGAATTTCAGATATATAACAGATAAATATAATATTTCATGGTTGTAACATTATCATTGCGAGCGAACAGACGATGCGATATATATGCAAATGTTGAACAATTAGTATGTATGTCGAAGGCAGTTGCGCCGATAAGGAGTTTCTACCTTTCACGCTTAAAACTTTTAATTGAGTATGTTGGCATTTATGTACTAATTATATGTGATAATTAGACGAATGTCAATATTTCAGTTATTCGTAAAATAACAATCTGCTATTTATTTTCTGTGTAGCATGATATTATGTAATATTATGACATTTGCTTATTTTTTTTTAATTCAAGCAATTTTCCAAGATAACGTAGCAGTGAATGACTCCATTCTTCATTTGCGTGGTAGGTATGTCGATAACAATTATACCTAAAAAGTACATTAATCTAAATATAAGCTTTTGTCAAAAGTTATACATATTTGTCGTTATAATTTCAATAACTAATCATATCTAAAGATCAAATTATCATAATTAATACGCACATTGCCTTTTATTGCTTAACTTTCACTAATAATTATCAAAATAATTACATACGTTGACTTTTAATTACTACATATAAAGTAAAGTTATCATATATTTTTATTTAATATATTCCAGAATACTTAAATAAGTCATTCTGATAATGATTCCGATATCACACAAGTGGTAAATTAAAATGTATTTCTTTTTTACAATTAATTTCGTTAGTATAAATAGTAAAAAAGATAAAAAATCTTTTTTAAGGAAATCAAAATATTAGTAATCCAAGTAAACACTCAAGGACCGCTATATGGGGCTATAAAGCGGACTAAACACAATAAAAATTTAAGCTAGAGCACGTTTCTAGCATACGGGTGAGATGTTGTAACAGATAAGGTCGATCTCTAAGGTTATCTTTTCACCTTGAACCGCCACTTTTGACAATATTTTTAAACTGTTAATATATGTTAATGCCATGCCAAGGGAGTTTATCCAGATTATTAGAAGTACTGATGTCCTATTAGTCAAGCAAACAAAGTCACGACTTTATAATTTATCTAACCAATAAGTTGCATAATGAGTGCTAATGTGATATTTATTGTGGATGTCAGTGCCAAATAAGTTTTTATGATTTACTCTCAAAGATATTGGGATACTGAATCTACTATCGTATTCCTCACCAATACCATAAACAAACTGCCATTGATATATTACGATCATTTGAATGTTAATACGTGCAATTTATCATCTAACAAAAACAACTAACGCAATATTTTTAGATTACGTAAGTGATTTATTTTTGCACATGAATACAGTGTACCGAAAATGTAATTATTCATGTTAATTAAAACATTATAATTATGAGTAAATTCTAGACAAATCCACTGCTCTAAACGTACCGCTTAGAGGACGGCATTGCCAAAATTTTCCCGTATCTCAACTTTTAGCATACTAATGACAGTTTTAAAATTCATGGTACCTTTTACGTTTTTATCACTTTTGGGCCAATCGCAAATAAAGAGCAAACGTGTTACGAATATTAATTAATAGCTAAATAGTGACTTATGCTTTGAATTATAAACAAGGTATAATTGGCTGATTTAAGCAATAAAACCAATACACTATGGGAATTCTAACAATAATATCAAACAGTTTATTTCTATTGTGTGAGATGGTTCTTTAAAAGCTCACGCTCGTAGTTAATCTTCTGGGGTTCAGAACAATGGCGTATGGAGACGGACTAATAAATTATATACAACTAGCTTTTCCCGCGGCTCCGCCCGCTTAGTATATTTTTTAGTATAATTTCTACGCTAAAAGTCTTCAGCTTTATTTATTATACTAGCGATTTATCCTCGCTTCGCTCGGATTCGTCCCTAAGTGATATTTTAGTGACATAATTTTTTTTATTTATGAACTGATTGAAATAAAAGATATACAAAATGTTCAGCTTACCAAAATGTATTAGTGAAAACCACACCCAAATAGGTTAAGCCATTTCTGAGATTAGCGCGTACAAACACAAAGACAAGCAGACAAAAAATCTATAAATCATAGTTTTGGGCTCTACTGCGTTAATAAATACCTTAACAATAGTTTTTCTTAAATATTTTAGCGATTAGTAACACTTTTATTATATGTACCTACAGATTAGATAACTAATATTTTTGCTCGATAACAACAATAATGATTTAGGTCTTTAACATTAAAGTGTGGGGTCACTGGCACAATGCGGAATGGAATACATAGTAAAGTGTTTGTTTGTATGTTCTTCTTTCAAATGAAAATGCGGCAAAGAATTTATACACTTTGCATACGGATAGTTGGAGGACTGGAGAGCGAGATGAGGATTATTTTAACGTAAGAAAGTATTCAAGACTTACTTTTATTAACACGTTAACAGTCCCCATACAAGCGTTCCGAAGCACGCCATATTATGTCCCTGTGTGATTATATATTTTTTGGCCATTATTCGATGTCCACATATCGACTGATGCATAAAAATAACAAAATATAGGTCGCTCTGTCAAGCCTTAGGAGTCCGACTGGATGGGTACCACCCCCTTATCTATTTCTGCCGCCAAGCGACAATGATTGCATTGTTGTGTTCCGGTACGAAGGATAAGTTAGCCAGCACAATTACAGGCAAGAGGCATATCATCTTAGTCCTCACAGTGACAACGCACCTACGGTTCTGCATTTTTGTTACTTAAAACCTAAGTGCAGACTAGGTGTTATGGGTGACAGGTACTATTTACCATCAGGTGGTTGTCTGCCCGTTTGTCACTGAATCTCATAAAAAAAAAAAAAATACCCGTGTACATCGGGCGGTACACGGACAATGGACATATTAATTAAAATTACCGTGTACCCTAGCATGTACCACGGACTCATGAGTGTGCCAGTAGACATGTACGTTTAGTTTATTGACTATAGACAATGAATTAGGCAACATAATGCATACTGTAGCAAAAAAATATCACCCTACCCCCAATCATAATAATGATTATATCAATAATAGGTAGACTCACAATATTTAATGATAATCTTCGCGTTCACGATTTTTTACTCATGTGAAAGTGTTTTTATGTTTTACTGAATATTTTTAAAGTGTTAGGATGTCAAGAACAATAACAGACGAATACATAAGAAGAATCTTAGAAGATTCTGATGGTTAAAACGAGGTCGTGGAATTATTGGATCAAGAAGAAGACCAAGACGACGAAGACGATGAAGATGAGGTAGTATGTTTAGAAGTCGGGCCAGAGTTTGAGTAATCAGTAGAAAATATTGCAAGAGAAGTGCATCATAGAAGTGTTCCAGGTCAGTCTTCTAGGCCTACATCCCCAGATAGCTACAAAACCTCCTTGATGAGGGTCGACTTACTCCATAAGCACGGCCAAAGCCAAAGGAATATCAATGCAATATAAAATTTGCAAAAAAGCATATTGTATTGTTTGTTTTTCTAAATTTCTACTTCACCAATATAATTATGTTTATTTTTTACTAAGTTGTTTTATTTTGTGTTGTTATAGCAACAATTTACAAAAAATATGACATGTTTTTGACTTTTTCTGTTCATTAGGTTTTTGGCGACAAGTCCACAAACAAAACACTAACTATTTTGACAAGTCCGTGGTCCGAGGGTCCTTAGAGTAACACAGGGCTCATGTGCCTCATAGGGTACACGAACTCGGCGGAACCGCTTCCTGTGTACCACATACGATACACCGGACTGTTAACGTGTTAATCTGGCGAATACAAAAGAGTTCAGTCCTCCTCCACCTCTGTTTGTCAAACGTTTTTTTTTTTGTTTTGTCAAAATCTCAATATGTTATCAATAAAAAACATTATTACGGTCGAATTACGACTAGTGGGCGAATATTAGTATAAATAAATAGGTTTTAGCCTTTTGGCTACGGAACCCTAACCATATGCAACTTGCTATGCTTGTCTACTTTGCTAAACTTCGATTTCACTAAATTGCTTTGGAACAACACAAACAAGTATTTTCAATACTTAAGGATAATGGAGAAAATATACTGCATAATTTGTTATAATAATAATTATAATATGTAGTTATAAGCGAAGATAAAAACCAATAAATAATTGGACTAATAATTATCAAACTAATATCTAAAGGGTAATAGTCATTAAATTTAGTGATAGTTATAGTTCTTTATCATATTAGTTTTCAATTAACACTTTGCCTTCAATTAATATAATTATTTAATATACATAATTATTAAGCGTTTCTCAAAACTTTCTATTTCTGACCTACTATTTTATACTATTTCCCTCATACTAATGTACATGGGTAGTGTGGAAGAAATTTTTTAGAGATGATTCTACCATTGTCCACGTCACTTTCTGTATACTTTTTTTTTTCATGTTTATAAGTGTAATAAAGCATGTATAATATATACATTTATAATTTGTTATTATTTAATGAAATAAATATAAAACTTATCACTACATATTATAAAATAAAGTTCCCCTACCACGTCTGTCTGAACGCGATAAACTCAAAAACTACCGAACGGATTTTCATACGGTTTTCACCAATGGTTTCACCAATGGAGATTCATGAGAAAGGTTTATGTGTATGCTTCATTAAAGTTTTGAGTAAATTAAAAAACCAATAGAGTTATATGAAAACAATATATTACGAAATTATTCCTCTTAAAAAGATGTATTAAACTGTAGCAAATCTAGGGACGGGTTACACCCACGGGTACGCACCCAAGTGAACCGCGGCTCAGTCTCTAGTCTATACTAATATTATAAAGAGGTAAAGTTTGCGAGTTTGTGAGTTTGTGAGGTTGTAGGGGGTAATCTCTTGATCTGCTGAACCGATTTAGATGAAATTTGGTAAGAAGATAGTTTGAGACCCTGGGAAGGACATAGAACTTTTATTCAGGAAATCATCCCTTAAGAGGGTGAAAATGGGGATGAAAGTTTATATGGGGAATCAACTTAGAGACGAACTCGAGCGAAGCGAGGGTGAGTCGCTAGTCTATAATAAAGCTTATTATACTTTACATTATGTACATTTTTAAATTAGCTTAGAAGGGCATTCTAAAACCGTTTATTCTAATAAAAAAAAAAACTAAAACTGTATAATTTTATGAAAATGACATTACATTTAACAGTTATTTTACTACTAATACAAAGACAAAATTTATATGTTTGTATGATTGTGTATATTTATTACTCTTTCACGCTCAAACATGTGGACGGGTTTAGCTGAAATATAGTATACAGATAAGTAATGCCTTATGTACAAGTAACATATTAAAGGCTATATAATATTATAAAAAAAAAAGTTATTGTCTGTTGTGTCAAATTATAATCAGTTTTTATATTTATGTACTTTAGTTTTCTTCTACCATAAACGATTGTAAAATGTCACCTTGTCCAAGTAAATCCCACAGATGTAATTTTATTCTGGAAATATTTTAAATGTAAAAACGTCACTTTCCACAAATTATCGCACTTATCTTAACAATGTTGCAGAAGACTTACTAATCTTCAAGAACATTTTATTGTCTTTTTTATTTCCTCGTTTGCTTAGGCTTTATGTTTTATGCGAATTTGTTCTATTTTTAGATATAATTATGAATGGCATAATCTAAATCAAATAAGGTAATAGTTTAATAGTATTACATTACATATATATATATATATATATATATATATATATATATATATATATATATATATATATATATATATATATATATATATATATTTAAATAATAAATATTCTATCCGTATAAGCTAAGTAGGCTTTATTTTTTATAACAATGTAGATCCATGGACTTTATCGGTTTCATTTAGGCTCATAAATACCGTAGTTTCGCTCAAGCCACTCGCGCAACTTCTATAAATGAACATGAATCTGATAAGTCATGGGTATCAAGTAATAACGGACAGACAGACAAACAGATATAGTATTTTAATTAACACTAACTATAATGTTATAAAGAGGAAAGATTTGTATTTTTGAGTGTTAGTAACGAATAAATTCAAAAACTATGGACCGCTTTAAATAAAATTTGGTAAGAAGATAGTTCGATACCCTGGGAAGGACATAGAAATATTTTTTGTCTTGAAATCATACCTTAGGGGGGTGAAAATGGGGATGAAAATTTGTATGGGGAATCAACCTAGGGACGAATCCGAGCGAAGCGAGGGTGAGTCGGTAGAATATATGTAATAAGGAAGTGCAGTACAATTCTAGGACTTATATTAAATAATCGACAATTTTCACACATGATTTATGTCTATCTTCTGTAAGAAGAAATAAAAGAATGATATGAATCCACTTTGATATTTATATGGAACTAGCTGTGCCAAGTGGTTTCACCCGCGTTAAATTTGTTTGATTATAAACATCAGTTTTACAATAATATATGGAAGTTTGCACGATTTGTTGTGATTTATGATTACTACTCTACTCTTTGGGGGAGTAGCATAATGTTATATAGCCTATAGCCTTCCTCAATAAACGGGTTATCTAATACAAAAAGAATTTTTCAAATCGGATTAGTAGTTCCTGAGATTAGCGCGTTCAAACAAACTAACAAACAATCAAACAAACAAACAAATAAGCAAGCAAGCAAACACACAAACAAACTCTGCCTCTTTATAATATAAGTATAGATATCCTTGTAAAAATTTATCCCTAACCACTTTACCCTAAAAAGTAAAGTTAACTTAATAAATACAAAGATACAATTAAAGTGATTTTGAAGGTTTTAGTTTCAATATAATTATTTTAATGCTTAATATTATGCTTTAATGTTTATTCCACATAAAAATAAATTATATAACAATAAAATCGTCGCACACGAGTTTATCAGTCGGTATCCTTAAAGGTGATCGTTAAAAGCGTTGCTGTTGTTTTTATGAGTCCATTATAAAGCTTTAGTAAAATATAAGTACTATAAAAACGTTTTATGCATTGTTGTTTTTTTTGCATTTTGTAAATTATTTTATGTGGAAATAAGCAACCAAGTATTAATATAGCAAAAAATTGGGGACGAGACGTACTCGCTTGAAAGGGGATTCCGTACCAATAGGAGGCAATATAAAATGTAGATTTTTAGATTTTCTATAAACTTTGAGCGAGGACTATATTCCATATTATTTATTTAAAGTCTAAACTTAATAAAAAACTAATATATCTACTTCTACTACTTCGGTTTACAAAATGAAATATTATGGCTTATGATCATTTATTATCACGTGGTCACAGTTGTCATTTGTCAGATATAATTAAAAAGCATAGGTAGTAATACTGGGCAACCGAGCTTTGCTCAGCTTCATGTTTTTCAGTAAAGCTATAATTTTTTTTTCCCAAAAGGACATTATATTGATAAACTTAAAAAGTGAAACCTTATCTTAATACAAAATTTTACCCAAATCGTTAAAGCAGTTTCTGAGTTACACGAAATGTTATATACACCGTGTTCCTGGAGATATGTATTAACTTTGCAAAATGTTTGTATAGGTTTTTCTAAATATAAAAACAGAAACTGAAGAAAAGAAGAGGAGAACAGAAACTGTGACCTTCGGCGTAATAGGCCAACACACACTTTAAGCATTAGGCTATTCAGACGGCGGCGGCAGCGGCGAAATTACGAACCATACTGAGCGGGCAAATCTTTTCGCGTGAAAATACGGAGAAAAAGAATTTTCTCAGATATGAGAACTAGCTAGATCTATTTTTCGCCCCCATATTGCAAATGTCATCGGAAATTGTTAGAGCCGTTTTCGAGAATGATTACAAAAATATGAACAATGTATATATAATCAAATATTGCTCATTTAGTAGTATAGGATAAATGTCAGTATTTCTTTTGACGACACGTTTGGCTTAGTTTGTAGTGACTCCCCAGTTAATGTCCCAACATATTTATTACTAGCATCTCATCCTCGCTCCGCTCGGGTGCGTCCCTAGTTATGTTTTAACGTTTAGCTCAGAAATGAGATATTTTTCCGCAGTAAAAAGTATCCTATATGTTGACCCGGATAAGCAGCTACCATTATACCAAATTTCACCAAAATCTGTTCAGTGGTTTTCCCGTGATGTGGTAACAGATAGACAAAAATTCTAAAAGCTATAGATTTGGCTTCTGTATCGATAATAAAGGGTATTTTAATAAGATTTTCCAAAAAATATTTAATGTACAGATTCGGCTCAGTTACAATTTTATTATATGTATATACGGTACGGTGGTTTTCGCGGAACCCTGATTCTTTTTCTAAAATAAAAGTAGCCTAAGTTACTCCTTATAGCAGTAGCTATCTGCCAGTGAAAGTCGGCTGCCAGTGAAACTGCCGTCAAAATCAGTCAGAACAAACAGACAGACAGACAAAAATTGTAAAAAAACGTTGTTTTGGTATGTGTACCGTGTGTACATCCATATGCATTTAGTAAAAAGTGGTTATTTTAATATTACATACAGACACTCCAATTTTATTTATCTGTATAGATTATTTTATTATTTCTCTCTGTCAATGCTTATTTCACGGACCTCCATCTCAGAGTGTGTAATGTTATTAGCATTTATTATCTTAATAATCTTATGGTTGTAATTTTCTCATATTTTAATCACAGTTATGTTTCACTTTAGGATTATGTGTTTGGTTTGCTAAAGAACATAATATTTTTTGTGTTTGCGGAATATAACCACCATAATTATTTTTATAGCGTTGAAACGCAGCTTGATCATAAATGAATTATTCACGTGTTATTTGTATTAAAATTTAAGTGTAATTACTTAAATCCAGGAGCTAATATAATATTTCGTAAATTTAATTTATACTATTTTATTTTTAGACTAACGACTTACCCTCTCTTCGCTCGCGTACATGCCTAGGTTGCTTCCCCATACAAACTTTCAACCCCTTAAGGGATGATTTCCGGGATAAAAAGTATCTTATGTCCTTCCCTGGATCTCAAACTATCTTCTTATCAAATTTCATCTTAATCAGTTCAGTAGTTTCAGAGCCTATTCGATACAAACAAACAAACATTTTTTTAGCATTAACAAATTAGAAAGAATAGATATAGTGTTACAAAAATCAAAGTTACATATATGTAGGTACATTTTGTACAAAACGTAAATTTTTAACCGAATTCCAAAAAAAGGAGGAGGTTCTCAATTCGACCGTATATAGTTTTATTTTTATTTTATTTTTTTATTTTTTTTATGTTTGTTCGGGCATTTTTTCGTCGTTTATGAACCGATTTTGATAATTCTTTTTTTGTTGGAAAGGAGATATCCCAAGAGTGGTACCATGATAAGGAAACCAGGATCTGATGATGGGATCCCAGAGAAATCGAGGGGAACTTTCGAAAATTGTAGCAGCGACTAGTGCGTTTGATAACATTTTCATTAGGTATTTTAAAGCACTACTATTTAATGAAGGTCTGGAGTCGATCTGATGATGCATCCGAAAGATAGTCGAGGGAACTCCTCAACGATTTACAGCAATTACCTGGTGTTTGGGCTTGATTAATTTGTATTGATGATACGTCTACACTAAAAATGGAAAAATAATAACTTTTAAAAAAAAAATAAAAACCGACTTCCAGGCACTGAAAAGTCAAAAATAACTAAACGGGGGTTTTCATTTATAATAGATACTTAATCAGATATTTTCGAAGTCGGTGCCAGCCAATACAAATCAAAGCACACCGACTTCGTTTAGTTATTTTTGACTTTTCAGTGCCTGGAAGTCGGTTTTTATTTTATTTTTTTAAAGTTATTACTAATTTAATCTCATATATTTTTTTACAGAACGTAGAAAGTTTAAAACAACCAAACTTTATATTTTAAAGAAACTTATTCTTAAATGTAGGTAGATACGAGTACATATTATAATAACACCATCTCAATTGTTTTAATAGAGTTTCTAACATTGTAGAATATTATGCCACCTAATGTTTTTGTTCAAATGTTAATTTAATGGTTTATTTTAAAGTTAGATATTTTTAGTATTATATTATAAGAATAACTACAAATACAATTAAAAGTGGTTTTATATATTTTTTCTACAACTTTAAGGAATACAATTAGATGCATATGTAATATGTACCTACATATGTATAATGTATATAATATATATGTACCCACATATACGGCTGCTTTACTTCCTTCTATTCTATCATTTTGATCATTACTATGCCGGTAATAATATTTTTTATATAACAGCTGTTTAATTATTATTGTGTCGTAGTAGATATGGTCATTTAATGTTATATGAACTTGAATGGTTTATTTTATCATGAATGGGCGCATTGTTTATGCTTCAATAGAGATATTGATATGACTTAATATTAAAATGTATATTAGTATGTATATTACGAAGAACGATAAATTAACGTTTCACGCTATGATATCGTGTCTAAGGCTCCGTTAATAACAATACCCCTATTAATATGTATTATAAGGGTGAAACTTTGTATGGGTGTACGTATGTTTGTTACTCTTTGATGTGAAAGCTACTGAACGGATTTTGATAAAACTTTGCAATTATGTAGCTTATATATAAGAGTAACACATAGGCTGTAATTTATATATATACACACTGTACAGTAATAGGTAAATAACTGAATTACGCGGGCGGAGTCGCAGGTTACTAAGCTTAAGAGCTAAAGTAGAGCTAGGGAGTTAGTTTTTTTGTTTGTTTGAACACGCTTATTTTTAAAACTACCAATTCGACCCAAAGTTGTTTTTGGTTATTATCTGTTCCCAAGATTCAATTTGTCTTTGCTAAATTTTATCGAAATCTATTCAGCATTCTAAGCGTGAAAAGATAAAAACTTTCACATTTATAATATATAATATTGGATATGAATTTATTAAGAATAATATAGGCTATCTAATATCACGACCTTTAGAAGTTGTGCAATTTTATATAAAAAACTACACGGCCGTAGCCATGGATAAACGCTAGTCTTATATCAAATAAAGGTAGCTAAAGTTGTGCTGTATATATTTTATAAAAAAAGTAAAATCTTATTGAATATCGCAGTAATTAATGAGTAATCTACGTAAGTGAAGAGTATCTATGACTTTTAACTAGTAGCAAATCAAATGTAGAGTAGGTTGATCAAGCAATAAACCTATTAGTTTATTTAAATGAATTC
This sequence comes from Argynnis bischoffii washingtonia, assembly GCA_033884665.1. NCBI lineage: Eukaryota > Metazoa > Arthropoda > Insecta > Lepidoptera > Nymphalidae > Argynnis > Argynnis bischoffii. The sequence continues at coordinate 6,076,303 of CM066624.1, read as the reverse complement.
CCATGTTTATCGATGGTCGCCTAACAAAAACAACCATGAACATATAAATTAAGACCATGTCCTCGATATATTTGCTTAACTTCATATATTTGTAAAAAAATATTTTTGTCTATTTGCACTTCAATTTAGGACGGTGTCAGGGGAAATTATGCAAACAAATTTGGTGTCAAACAGTCACGATTATCATCACTGTAAAATACACTATACTAGCAATCATTCAAATAAATAACATAGATATAGATTCTTGATATGGCAATAATAATAAATTCTTTAACAGATTATACATATATATTTGTGCTATAAATAGCTTAGCATTGGAAATTTTTAAATTTAAATCAAAAACAAATTTATAATTTCATTTATGGGTCTATAATGTGAAATTAAAGCTGCTACTAGGTAATATTAGGTAATATAAGTGGACAATTAGGTAATTTATTTGCGTTTTGTTTTTCAAGTCATTAAATTTATTAGCTAATAAAGTGATAGAGTTAAAATGTTAATGTATCATTATATTGCTTTTATCATACGGTTGTGGTTTTTATATTTGTACAAATAATACTCGTAGAATCAACTTTATAAATTATGTTATAGTAAATATTATACATATGTTTCTAATTAAAAATAATAATAATAGGGGTCTGAAATTTTTATGAGTAAATGTTGTAAAATGTTTGATGATTTTGCTCATGTAAAAGTAACTACATAGTATCGAGCAAGTATAACTTAAAGACCTTTTAGGGCAATTATGTTGTGTCATGTTTCCCCTAGATTTCCTATAGTTTAATTGCATCTTGATAGGATAAACATTTATTATTTGACATTGGACGTATTGCCAATTAAATATAGCCGTGTGTGTTTTATAGAAACTATAACATTCTATAACGATGTTGTGAAGGTAATGTAAAAAGAAATACGTCAAAATCAGACAACCTATTAGCTTAAATCTTTACTACATTAGGTTTTTTTTTAAATAAATTATAGAAATTAGATAGAGATAAGAAGAGAATATAAAGTACTTACGCTTCGCTCTTGTCATAGATAGGGAATGTCTGGTGAGCCAGATCCTGTAGGGACGAGCTATTTTGTGGTTCCGCTGAGATACCTTGGGCTCTCTGCTTCCGAGGGCCCCTGGACCTCGCGTACTGTTGATAGGGAAACACGCTTTGCAGCTTATCCAGCTGCGAACGTAGCTCTAACATCTCCTGATCACGTTGCTTCAGCAACGCCTCCAACTCTCTTATTCTCTCTACGAGGGGTTGCATATCGCTGTTCACTGCTGCGTTTGCAACACAATTCTCCGAGTCAGAATTCATTGCGCTAGGAGTCCCCATTATACCATTTAAATTTTCTCGATACGTTTCGTCTAAGGCACGTCGATCGCCGTTAACTGTAGGCGCCACCGTAAGCGCTCCTCCTCCTGTATTCACTACGGCCCTCGGCTCATCGTCACCAGCTGTTCGCTGTGACGATCCAAAGCAAAGGTTGTCGAAACACACACGCATTCACTCGGTTACCGAGCACTTTACGAAATCACTATTGATTTCACTTAAATTTTTAAAGTTCACGGGTACACTGCACTGTTTATTAGTATATCGGTCACTTAGTTTAGAGGAAGGATTTGCGTGAGAGTCGTGCGACGCGAGCGCGGCCGGGCAATGTAGTGATACGCCGTCCTATCCGTCGTCAGCCCCGCGTGCCTCGGTGACGCCCTGTAAATTATATACTCATTATATTATCTGTTATTTGTCAAAATAAACAACGTCGAATTTTGTATATAAACGAATATTTTATCTATTACACACCCGTAATCAGTTTAAAAACATTGCCAAGTTGTTAGGATTTAAATGTGACGGTGATTAAACGATATTACATAAATAAATTAAAACTTAAGGAGAATTGAGATTCCTTGGTTCTTTATACTTTTTAGGTAATTTTATAATAGTATAGACAGTTATTTTATCAACAATATTATGACTTATTCGCAAAATTTTCAGTTGTTTTGACTGTGTATGCCCTGTGGGTGACATCTGCGTAGCAAATATGTTTTAAACTTATTTTACATGTGTTTTATAACTTCTTGAGATATATTGGTAGTGATGTAATATCTTGTTCTCTATGGTCTGTCGAACCTAAGATTATAAGTGCTGGGCATAGTTATAACTGCTACAATTAGACTAATCGATAAAATTCACCATATAATAGAATACCATGCTTCCGGCCTGATAGGAAGTTCAAGTCATACTAGCCATATCTAAAGAAGGCCATTTAATATAATAAATAACAAATGTATAAAACCTCTTTTCATTGTTACTAAACACATTTATTATGAAAAATGATGCATTTTATTTACTTATGGTTAGTACTTATGAATTACAAATGGAATATACAATGATTATTATAAACCATACTTGTATTGAGAGAAAATAGATCATCTGATTAAACTTGTGTATGACCACATGAAGCTGACTATCTTATCTTCACTCAGAATTGACAAATAAAATGATATCGGTATGTATAAGGCCATGACTTAGTATAAACGCTACAACACTATTTTTTATCCCTATACCTAAAAATGTAATCCTTATTAATTTACCGACTTCATAAAGAGGTGGTATGGTGTTTAATACTGATAATATCTCTCTTATTAAACATCTCCTCTTATATATAGATATATTTCCTAATTATTAACTGATTTTCATAATCCTTTTTTAATATAAAGGGTAAGACCCTATTGAAATAAAATTCCACGCTAATAGTGGAAATTTTAAAATAATTTCAATAATTATTAATTACCTACTTTTAAAATAACTTTGTAATCGGCTCACATTACACATGTGAAAGTGTTTTTTGCTTTAGTCTTCCTTTGCATCGCATCAGTATCGAAGTGATTCTTACATAGAGTTGGTGTAAACTATATAGAGATAACTCATGGAAGAGATATACCGAAATATTATACTATTACATCATATGTGTCCACGTGAGATATATACCTATATGTATGTTGAAAGCATATACATATATTGAAAACAATCGCTAAGAACGGCTGAGTGAAGTGAAGGCATAACAATTTATTTAGAATAATTATGAATCTATAAACCCGTTTAGTTCCGGCACATTTTCTTAGCTTAATTCATTAAAATTTTTATTGCGTAATACTTAACTTCTTCATTTGTAGTGTTTTAACAATTATATAAATTTACTACTATATTTCAGTTCACACATGAGCAAATGTTTATTTCCCGCTTTTGTTATACTAATTTATCTCATTTAGATTAACACAAGCTTTAATAAAATATCCATAACTCGAATTCGCAAAAGTTGAATTCGCTTCTCCTATTTTGTTAAATATAATATATGCGGAAATATATTACGGAGTTATTTTGTTGTTATATTACAAAGCAATCGCAAAATATTTAACAGAGGGAGTAAATATATTGGAGATGGCGATAGAGAGTGACATCTTATGTCCTTTTTTTATACATACATGGTTTTAGAATAATGTAAGCATTTTAGAAATATATCCAATAATTATGCCATTAATATATGAATTACATTTGGAACTATATACATTTACTGGTGGTAGGACTCTGTACTGGTGGTAGGACTCTGTCAAGCCTGAGGAGTCCGACTGGATGGGTACCACCCCCTTATCTATTTCTGCCGCCAAGCAACAATGATTGCATTGTTGTGTTCCGGTTTGAAGAATAAGGTAGCCAGCACAATTACAGGCAAGAGGCATAACATCTTAGTCCTCACATTGATAACGTACCGGCGGTTCTGCAGTTTTGTTACATAAAACTTAAGTGCATGAACCGTAGGTGTTATGGGCGACAGGTATCGCTTTCCATCAGGTGGACTAACTGCTCGTTTATCACTGAGTATCATAAAAAAAAATACAAAGTCTTTGAACTTGGTAAAGTAAAGAATTTCAAACAATTTATGTATAAATAAAAATAAAATATTACTTTCTTAGATTTTACGTGAGTACTTGATATTTTCGGATTTTTTTGCGGATTTGTTTTTATTTTTAGATTCCGACCAAGCATTCGATACGTTTTTTTTTTTATTTCCTTTTTGCGGCTGTGATGTCACTGCGACCATTTCTGGTCTATTGTATTCGATACGTTACGAGCAAAAATGAAAATAAGTCCGCAAAAAATCTGAAAAGATATTTTTATTTAAAATATGTTTAATGTATAGATAAACATAGAAGACGTAAAAATATCGTAAAAAATTTTACTCTCATATTTTTTTCGAAACGTGCCAAAAAATTAAAACTTCAAAAATATAATAAATAAATATTGATTTTCCATTTAAAACTGGCTAAGTATTTTCATAACGCACACGTGAACAAAGTGATGTCCATTCATATCAGTTAGTTTTTTTGGTTGATAATTTATCGACATATCAGCTAGCATAAATCAAATCAATAGATATAGAAATTGGAAGATTATATATTTTTATGGTGAAGGGACATATGGAATTTGCATCCCTAAAAGTGCAAATAATTATTTTAAATTATAAATAAAACTATCTTTTCGGATGTTTTCGCGGAACTATTTACATTTTTGGTTTCCGTAAGTTTCCGTTTGGTTGCTATAAGGTATTTTGGTGCCATTTTTGTATTTCATTAAAATCATACTTTAATTTTGTGGATAGTATCTAATATATGTAACAATTACAAATATAATAACCTTTGAGACGCCTAACCCCTTAATCTCGCCCTTGATCATGATTGCTGTAAAGCATTTGAAACGTCAGGAGTCAAAAATCAAATAAATCCACTCTAAAATCTGAAAAGATAATTTTATTTAAAATGTCAAATATTCGCATGTATTCAGCCCTTCTAAACATCCCACTGCTGGGCACGGGCCTCCTTTCAGTACGCGGGGGATCAGGATAATCCACCACGCTGGCCAAGAGCGGGTTGGCGGACTTCACATGTTTTTGAAAACTGCTAGGTTCTCTCAAGACATGCAGGTTTCCTCACGTTTTCCTTCACCGTAAGACAAGTGGTAATCATGTTGGAAATGATTCGTAAATAAAAATATCAGAGTGCGAGATCCGGGATTTGAACCCGCTTCACTCGGTTTCCCAAGCGAGCGTGTTACCACTGGGCTAACACTGCCTGCCAAATACCAAATATTTGCATAAATGTAAAAAAATACTAATTATTTTAAAATTTAAATAAAAGACACAAAAATGTATGTAAATAAATCGAAAACAATATAGTATATAAATAATATGAATTGAATAACTTTTAGTATCATCATTTTAACGACTACCAAATTACAAAACCATTTAAAATAATGATCGTTAATAAAACAGTATGTGCATAGTGCATATAAATTTTCCTTTGACATGTGATATTGATGTAATTCACTCAAGTGGGTAGATAACAGCTATCTAAAGAAAGGCGACTAGATAAAATAAAAATTAGATAACTTTAATTAGACAGGGACTTTGTATCACCCCCCCAACGTGCGTTCACCTTGTCGTGCGTGGTGAGGGGGCTCATTAGCGTCCGGCAGTCCAGCCGGGCGCGAAGCCAAGAAACGCACAGGGAGGCTGCCCACTTCGGTAGGCGGTCGAAAGTGGCTGACTTCGATGGGCGGTGTGCCATGTGGGTTGCTCCTGGTACTTCTCTGATAGCAGAGTGGACTGTGGAGCAACCCCATGATTGTTGTGGTCTGCTTCGGCAGACCTGCCGTTGGGACGTCGTAGTTGAGTGCGTGAGCGATCCTGCGACGCTCCATTAAGACGGGGGACGTTTTGTTGGGTTTTAGTAGGCTTTTCTAGCCGATGAGTCCCACATAACCAGCTGTATGTCTACAGGTGGTATGCGTAAATGTAAGAAACCAATATAAGAAAGGGACTGTGTATCAATCAATACAAAACAGTTTTCGATACAGTAGGTACTTTAAAAAGAGGAAATGCTTCATTTTCTTTTATAACTCTATATACTATGTGCCACATTTCAAAGTCTCGTCATGTATAGGCAAATGCCAACTTCATCACCATTTATTTGTCTTACGGTGAAGGCAAAGATGGTGAGGAAACCTGCATGTCTGAGTGAAACTAGGAAGTTTTTAAAAAACGCACTTGACCTGGTAAGTTGACCAGCGTAATGGACTATAGCCTGATCCTCCTCGCATTGAAGGGAGACCCACGCCTAGGGCGTTAAAAAAGATTAAATACACGTACAATTATAAGGATTAATTATATATTTTTTCTTGAACACTAAAAACTCCATCTGATTGTAAGTTATGTAGCACAACCTAAAATGTCTTTGAGTCAGACATTTATTATACATTAGTAAATAAATGTATGTTTCTAAAACTTTATCGATTGCTTTTAACTTGCACCGCGCAAGTGTTTATTTCTATTAAGTCCTCAACTATGGATATGATGTGAAAGATAATGATATGATGTGGAGTTATATAATATGATTGATATATAGTTATTTTATCTTACAAATCCATACATCTTATAAATTTCATTTGTGTGATGAGCACGAATATTTGTACTCCAGTAGTGGGTGTTTATATTTATAACATGTGTGTATATATTTAAAGATATGTATATGTATACGTGTAGTGTATCAACTAACTCGTAACTTACCATGGAACTACATGGTGCTATGTGTTAATGTCCCAACATATTTATTACTATCATTGTTATACAAAGCCTTAAGAGAAAAGGTCAATTAAAATTGTCTCTTTATATATATATATTTTATAATCTACTTATTTTTATATGATTTTGATTATACCTTTGATGTTAGAAGCAACAATGTAATAGTAATATAAAAATAAAACAAGCGATAGCAACATGAGCTGAGCCATCTATTAGTCTAATGTATAGGTCAGAATACACCGCAAAAATCCACTTGTACTCGGTTTCAAAACCGTGATTATGATACAATAAGTTATAAATTGATTGTGTGTGGTTATATTAAAATACTTTAGCATTATTATTATATAATATTTCACATATAATGTATTTTTAAATCGATGCCTAAATGTTGAAAGGCTAGACTTTTTTATATATAAAATTCCCGTGTCGCGATGTTGGTCCGCGATGAATTCCGAAACTACTTAGCCGATTTTAACGTATGTTTTTTTAAATGTGTGATTTGTTCCTACTTAAAAATAGAATAGTTTTTACCTCCATTATTTCCTTTTTTTATTGCTAACTTAACGATTTTCATATCCGGAGAATACAAATTCTACCCTAAGCTAAAAAGAAAAAAAAATGTGACATAGCAATGCGTGGCCGGTTTTTTTAGTAAATATATAAATTATAAATAAACTCAAAATACTTGTGTGTTACCTATCAATGGATATTAAAGCATGTGATAATTGTTTTGGAAAAAACCTTGAGACATCGGTAGATTTTTTTTAAATTTATCGATTAGAGATTACCTACTTATTTCTTCCTGAATATCTCTCATTCAAGTATTTATAAGTTATTATAGTTATTGAAGTAAAATTTCTTTACGCACGCTAGACTTGGGGAGTAAGCTGGTCAATGCGTCAGCGTTACGAAAAGTGTGATCAGGCGAGGCGAACGTTGGTTACCATGGCAACAAACGTTCGCCTCGCCCGATCTGATGCCCAATGTTATTGTCTGACAAATGATATATAATATTATATTCTTTCCTTAAATGATATCCTATAAATATATGATTGTAATATGCCTAATATGCGTTATTTAATTATTTTTTTAGTATCTCACCTATCCTAATTATTTAAAACCAAAATTAACATTCATGCATGCACTCTTTATTTTTTTTTAGTTTCGCTGTCACGAATTTGATTTTATGATAATAAATAGTCTTTTTCACTTTCAGTATTTTTGATGAAATGGTAGGTTATATGTATGTGTATTATATTTTTAACTTTTAAACTTATTTTAAACTTAACACGGGAAACGCTAGTTTTAATGTAAAATTAGTTTAATTCTAATATAAAATGTGAACTTAATTCGTCTGTACCAAGAAACTCCAATGAGCCATCATATTGACTGTATCTGGGAGATTATATTTAGAATCAGTTAGTCATATTTGTTAATTTACAGTATAACAATGGAATGCAATGACTCGTTTAATCAACCTATATATACTAAAAATAATTGTTATTTCAAGTTTTTATGATTAATAGGTAAATGATAAACTAAGATATAATAAACTTGAATAATTTTTTGATAAAAGGTAAAACGGTAGGTAAGGCAGTGGTAGTACAGTTGTGAGTCTCGCTTGGGATACCGAGTGAAGCGGGTTCAAATCCAGAGGTGCGAGAGCACCTCTGATATTTTCATGTGCAAATAATTTCCAATACTACTACTAATTGTCTTACAGTGAACGAAAACATCGTTAGGAAACCTGCATGTCTGAGAGAACCTAGTAAGTTTTCGAGACACGTGAAGTCCGCCAATCCACACTTAATCAGCGTTGTAGACTATGGCCTTGTCCCCCTGGTATTGAAGGGAAGCCGGTGCTAGCAGCGGGACGACAAAAAAGGGTTGGAACCGCACACATTAAGGTAAATGTCAAAACCTATAAAACAATGCTATCCTCTTTTATTTCTACTACTTGCTATAAACGTATTATATGTTTAATTTTATTCAAATTCGCTCATCTGAGTAAACAGTCGGTGAACCTATAAGAAAATGCGAAGGCGACAAACGAGGCAAATGGCCAATACAAACTGGAGTATTTTCATTTCCGATCAAGTAAACACGGAATATAAACATTTACTGTCTCCGCTTTAACCGAACATGGTCTGTGACTTTTCCATGACGTTTTCAATTTACAATAATCTATATTTCTATACTAACATTATAAATGTGAATGTTTAGATATTTTGATGCTTAGATGGATGTTTGTTACTCAATCATGCCAAAACCGCTGAACGGATCTGGATTAAATTTATCATAGAGATAGATTATGGTCTGGAATGTATACTTTTTTATCCCGGAAAAATGTTCGGTTCCCGTGGGATAGATTTGTTTTTGTTTTTCTAGAGGCGAACCCGAGCGAAGCAAAGGTGAGACGCTAGTAATTTATAGATTGCTGAATGTTATCGCCATAAATAATCTAATAAAATTACTTGAATGTTTAATATTTTTATTAGTTATTACAACATGCTAATTTCAAAGGTTTTCATTTTGCTAAAGTTACTATGTACCTAAATGTTTGATGTAAAAGCTACACAGACACAAATCGCATTTAAAAAGTTATTAAATATAATATTATTTATTACTTTATTATATTTCATAACCTTCAACATTAATTAAAATTTATTATTACATATTAAAAAAATAATATATTTATATGACATTTTTTATTTAATCTTGAACGATCTAAATAATATTTAAAATGAGAATTTTTTTATGTCTTAATTCTAACATTAACGTAAAAGAAAAAATATTTTTTGCAAAGAGAATATTATTTTACGTTACAACTAATTACGTTGTGATTATGATGTTATCTATACATATAATAAAATTCTAACTAAGCCGAATCTGTACCTTAAATATTTTTTGGAAAATCTTATTGAAATAGAAATTATTATCAATGCAGAGGCCGAATCTATAGTTTTTAGAATTTTTGTCTGTCTGTCTGTCTATCTGTCTGTCTGTTACTGCATCACAGGAAAACCACTGGAGGGATTTTGATGAAATTTGGTATGATGATAGCTGGATATCCGGGTCAACATATAGGATACTTTTTACCGCGGGAGATTATCTCATTCCCACGGGAGTACACGTTATAATACAACCCAAAAAATATTTATGATCGGAATTTCTTAAAACTTGGTATTAATGCTCTCCAATACAATTAAATAAATACGTGTTTTAGCGTTTTTTGAAATTCATCCCATAAGGAGATAAAATAAGGGATGAAAATTTGTATGAAACCTACCTTTTCAAAGTTTTTTTGTTGTAGTTTTAGCGCGAGCGAAGCCGCAGGTTTTGCTAGTACAATATATATGCCATATACACTTATTTTATTAATAAAACGAAACGACTTTTGTATAATGTATATTACCAAAATATAGTGTTACTTATACCGTAGTGTTCTGAGATTACGCTCAATAAGCTGCCACGTCTCATTAGACATGGATCCCATTGGATTAGATTTTTTCTTTATCAGCACGAGTAATACAGATTTTTATGTTTTTTTTTTAAGTAGACTCGAAGATTTCAAAATAAAACTATCTTTTCGGATTATTTCGCGAATTTATTATGATTTTTGGTTCCCGACGTTTCGATTGCTTTACAGCAATCATGGTCACGGGAGAGACTAAGGTGTTAGATGTCTCAATGGCATTATACAGTTGTTACAGACAGCCTACCTACTATTTTACAAAAAATGATTTTAAAAATTCAAAAATGGTATCAAAGTACCTTACAATATTAGTTGAATTTAATTCTAAACTTTTTTTTTTAAATTTTTTTAATGTTTTTAATAAGTATTATAATTAAATATAGCAATATTATTTACTTAATTTTAGCTATTATAATAAATATTACAATTTTTCTTTATTAATTACTAATCTTATTTAGTGTTGCTATTATTATATTATCTGTAACCATAAAGATTATTAAATATATATTTTTTTTATTTTTTTTTAATATCAATTATTTAAGTAATATAATTGTTTTATATGTAGTTTAAAAAGTTTAATATTATTTTAGATTGTTATTATTTGAAGTTAAACTATTAAGCAATAAAAAATATATATTAATTAGAATTACTATTCTTATTGCGATCCACACAGTATGAACTAACTACATCTACTGGTCTGTTATGTTTGTTTTTGTTGTTTGTTTTTATTATGTTTATTACAGGATCCCATGATGATGGTAGTACCCAGTCATCTTCCCTATTGAAGTTTGGATATTTTTTAATTTCAATAGCTTCGCGAATCATCCTGGGGCGATAACGGTTTTTGCATAAGAAAGTATTATGTAGACTCGAAGAATAATGTAGAGCCCTACAATGAAAAACCTATCTGTTTAATAAACTTTATTTAAGGATATAGGTACTCGTTCATGTAAGTACTATATCATAAAGTAAGATTATACATATACATTATACATATATATGTTACAATTCGAAATTATATAACAAGTACAATGCCATGTTATTCATAACCTTATCCTACTTTTAGTAAGTGGGTGTTACGGCATAGTTCCGGTGGGTGCGCATAATATCGAGTCTGTATATATCTCATATGCACACAATCGCTAAAACATATAAGATGAAACAAAAGGTCACTAGTGTGAAGGATTTGGAATGGCAATTCAAGATAACTACCATTTTTTCGCCGCAGAATTATATTCTTGATCTCTTTGTTCCTACGTTACTTTATATATTTTACTTATATTCATATTGTTAATACTTTCTGGTGCGCTGAAGATCGCAGTTTCTATCGATAACTGGTAAATATTTATTCGTTACATCTGTACAAGTGCTGTTTGATAGAGTTAAAACAGACCTTACTGTTTTGAAAATATATTACATCAATTTTCTTGAAATTATAAAAAAAATGTAGATTAATCTTGTATATTTCTTGGAACAAAAGCTCTACATATAAATGTCGTCTTAAATTCATAAAGCAATACATGAAACCATTCACATACAATTATATAATTAATGTCAATGAAAAAATACCTGAACTTTATAATGTTTGCATAAAAAATTAAGGACAAAAGTCACCTGTGCAATTTAGCGAAATTAAGTTAATTGGAATGAAACATTGTTAACACAAAACCACATCTATACTTATAAACTTCGGATTCACTTTTTATCTAAATAATATTTAAAATATTATTTTAATTTTTTTTTTATAAAATTAAAATGTCTTAATTCTAACATTAACGTAAAATAAAAATTATTTTTTGGAAAGAGAAAATTATTTTACGTTACAACTAATTACGTTGTGATATGATGTTATCTATACATATAATAAAATTCTAACTAAGCCGAATCTGTACCTTAAATATTTTTTGGATAATCTTATTGAAATAGAAATTATTATTTTATAATATTTATTAGAGTAGATCTACGACATTTTTCATGAATGCGAAAGAAAAATTAATGGCGTCAATTAAATTGCAAAATGAATGCGATCGTTTCTGCGGTATTTCGAGCCCATTGCAAATGAGCATTACATTTTAAGCGTACATTCAGTTTAACTCGAAATGGGAGGAATTCGTTGTATGTAATATATAAATTATTATATAAGGATGATTGAGTAAATTGCTATTATTAATCATACTAGTTTGATTTTTCGGATGGTTTTTCCTTATAGGTTTTTCCTAAAAAGTTGAAATGAACAGAATTGCTTATTTGAAAAGATACGTTTATTTTTTTCTCAGAATTCAAATTTTCTCAAAATATTCATAATTATTTTTAAAATGTAACTACATTCGTGATCGATTTCTAGTATAATATACTATATAGTAATTTATAATGATAATTTGTTCAATACAAACTGCTTTGCGCTTTAAATTATTATTAAACATTAATCAAAGCTTTTAATTGCCATTTGAATACTAGAAAATTGAATACAGATTACAGCATCCTCGTTAGTAGTAAGATTTAAATTTAAATATTCGTATCATTATAATTTGCAAGACTAGTGATAATTACTTCTTTGATTTATGCGCCTCACATACACTCGTGCATAATGAAATAAGTTATGGATCTTTTTTATCATTTAAAAGGCATACAGCGTCAGTGGGCTTACATATATTATAGCTCTTCTCTGTTCTTTGCTAGCTAGAATCTATCCATCTGAATTCATATGTAAAAACCTTACTAATAATATAAATGCGAAAGTTTATGAGGACGTTTGGGTGTCTGGATGTATATGTATATGTATGGATATTTGTTACACTTTCACGCAAAAACTACTTAATTTATTTTAATGAAACTTTACAATAATATAGCTCATACATCAGAATAACATATATGCTACTTTTAGTCCGGTTTAATTTAAATGTACGGTACCCGATTTATATATACGGTTCTAGTGGGATATATTTATTTTTGTTTTTCCAGAGGCGAACTGGAGCATAGTGCGTTGCGTATAAATCCCATTATTCATTTTACTTACCTCTATATGTATTAACCACTCCAGGACAATTTCTAAGAAATTAATTGTTAACTGAACCACCGGTGTTCCCGCGTCTCTCAACATGTTACGTAGGTAAGTAAGTTCAAATCAATATATCTGTAAGTATAAACTGAATGACTATAATAAAGTTAATAATCATTGTATTAATGAAATTATAAATAGCCATGACTCCATAAGTTCATGGCTTTTGCTTTATTATTTTATATATGTAATAAATATAATACAATTCTAGGATAAATTTACGGTAAATACTTTCATTTTTATTTAATATGTTTCGCAAAAGATTTATTGTAATTACAGTAAATAAAATATTAAGTAACATTTAATCTATGGCAACGCAATTAAAACTCACTGATATATTATTATTTGAGATAATAAAAGTTGCTGACACATATAAAAGTAATATAAATTTTTTAAATGGTTTTTTAGTTAATGGGCTATAAAAAAGTTTAAAAATTCATTACAGCTAATCAGACGTAATTTTGCCAAAAAAAAACAGGTCGTCTAAATTACAATACAAATTGAAAGATAGTGAAACTATGAATAAGTGACCTTCTTTTCACCAAAGTACCTTGATTATGAAGAACGTTAAATTTTCAAGTATATAATTGTTTCTTTTTTCATGTTATTGAATATACTACATCCTATAAATAAAAAATAACATGAAGCTTTCAAGCTCGCAAATTAAAATAGAAATATATAATTTAAACGTTTTAATATTAACAGCCATTAGACTGTCATCGCCATCAGTTAGATTTTGTTACTCTTACGCTTTTTTATATAACTAACCACTCACTCCCGCTCCGCTCGGGTTCTTTCCTAGTAACGTTGTAATGCTTAGCTCAGAGATGAGATATTTTCTCGCAGTAAAAAGTATCCTATATGTTGACCCGGAGAACCAGCTATCATCCTATCAAATTTCATCAAAATCTGTCCAGTGGTTTTTTGGTGATATGGTAACAGATAGACAGACAAAAGTTCTAAAAACTGTAGATTCGACCTCTGTATCGATGTGCACGCAACTTCTAATTGTTAAAAACACATTGTGTCCCATAGAAATATCTAGAACATGTCTATACAATATAGATAATATGAAAAAATGTACGTATGCTTATTATTTAATCCTTTAGCAGACCTCGGCGCGTACAACCATGTGCCATGTATCGAGAACGTTTGTACTTATCAATTACCTAGAAGTTTAGAAGTTAATAGACTAAAGATTACGACGTAATATGTAAATAAAAAGTAAACTTGCCTAATGTTAGATAATTTTATTTTCGACATTTTTAATGATTTCGTTTCTTTTAAGTTTTATAAATCCAATTTGAAAGAATCCGTATTAATATTATAAATGTGGAAGTTTTTGAGTTTGGATGTTTGTTGCTCTTTAACTCCAGAACGGCTGAACGAATCTGGATGAAACTTAGCAAAGAGATAGATTATAGTCTAGAATAGGACATAGACTTTTAGCCCGGAAAAATATACGATTCCCGTGGGAGAGGTTTGTTTTTGTTTTCCTAAAAGCGACCCGAGCGAAGCGAGGGTGAGCCACTAGTAATTATTATTTGTAAAACGTAAAAGATAATAACACATTGTATGTTCTTAAATCAATGTAATAATTTTAGTGATTATTGAAAAAACAGGTAAATAACGAGTTTGTTTGCATTATTATTAATTATTTACCACTATTGAAAAAGGCCAAAAGGCAAATATGAAATGAATTTTGCTATATTTTAGACATTTCCGTAAGTATATATTTATTTTATAAAATAAAAACATTGGACAGTTTGCAGATCAACGCCATCTATTATCGATTTAAGAAAACAAAAATAGCCCAGATTAGGGCCATCCAATTTCTTTATTTGAGATGCCTGTCTGACGTCCGTCCTATTATAGTATTGAGTCTGTGGTTTATAACGTATAATACTTAAACAATTTTCGTCAGTATGAAAAGTTATATAACGTCGTAACTCAGTCGTTGAACCAATTATGAAACATAAGCTACCACTTAAAGTTAATCAAGCTCAATGTTTATTTTTACTATATAAGCCCTGGCTATTTATAGATTGTTCTCAATTTATATCAATTCAAAGCCCGAGTTGTGATATGTCCAATTATGTTATTTAGGAGTAGGCAGTATGTGAAATCGAGTGGAACATAATTGATTTTAACACATACACAGTAACAGTGTTAAATATTTAACAAAGCTTAATGTCGTAGAATGACGTAATCTATTTTATTATAAACTAAAATTTACAAAATATCATTAGAAAAATATTGCGAAACTTTTTCTAGACTAATTATAGTTTTTTTTTTGTTTAAAAATTGTTTTATGTTAAATAGCCACTATCCACGCCCTAACTCCATTATCATCAACATAATTGTTATATTACACAGATTTTGCATACTAAAAAGTTAAAATCAATACGATAGTAAAATTAAAATAAATGTAGGTAAAAAACGACTTTATAGATTTGATTATAGTTATAAGTGATCTAATAATAAACGTGTTCAAATAAAGACACTTTTTACAATAATATTATTATATAATTAAAGGTAACAAAATATGAATAATATCTGTTTCTTCAAAATTATTCTTTTTTTTTTCAACTTTTACTACATAAAACTATCTCAATCTAATTATTATATTTTGTATATAATTAATATACCTACTTATATGTTGTAAATAATAATAAAATATTCAAAGGACCTAATACGACGAGTTACATAGTTGACGTTAAATAAGGCGCTTCCGTAGAGATGTAGTGTAAATATAATTGAACACTTTAGACGTACATAGTGACTTGTTGGCATTCAGGCCAACCAATTTAGGGAATAAGTTAGGGTTAACACCTAAAAAAATACATTTTAAATACGATTTATTACTTTTATAGCATAGGCTTTTTTAATCGATATTAATGAGAGATATAATCGATATCAGCACTATATGTATATCTATTGTTTTACCGCAAAACCTTTTTTTTTTCTGCCGAATAAAAAGTACTTGCCGAATGCCGAATAAAAAAACTTTAGTCTAAATCGTTGTTTGCAATTAAGAGTATTCTTAGTATCGGCTCAACAGTTCTGAAGATTAATGAAAACATTCAAAAATATTTTTGATAGTTTTTCAAAGCATTTATAGGATTATATATACGAGTCGGTTAGCTAAAAGAAGTCACAGACAGACACTAAGATTTTATTTATAGGTATAGATACAGATGTACTATATATAGAATATAAAATTTTTATAACCCTACATTTATATTAAGTTTTTTTATTTTTATAAACGTATACTTATTATATAAAATGTGGATATACCCACATTGATTTACTGCTAATTCTTGCCATTTTGATCGTTTTTCTCAACATTAGTCTATTATAGGAATCTTAGCTTGACCTTTGAAATTTACATTTTACGTAGAATTTATATGGATGTCCTTTTGTAGAAAATAATGTTAACTAGCTGTCATTAGAATCTATACTAAAAATATTTAACAAAAAAAAACATTTGTGCTTAGAAACTTGAAATAATTTTTCACATATCACAGAAATTAAGACACGTAATATTTGTCTATGCAGAAAAACAAAATTTAAGTGTCTGCTTATAATGTCGAAACAAAAGCTTTTTACAAAATGCACATGAAATTGAAATATATCTTACTTATATGAAATTTTAATTTTTTGTCTGTCTGTCTGTTTGTTCCGGCTAATCTCCGAAACGGCTGGACTGATTTCAACAGGTTCACTAGCATATAGTATATGTTATAAGGAGTAACTTAGACTACATTAATTTTAGAAAAAGAATTAGGGTTCATAACATATCCAGGGACGCTCCCGAGTGAAACGAATGTAAATCGCTAGTTTACAATATAATAAAAAATCTCTTTCAAATAAGAATAACATTATTATACTATATCATGAGTACCTACCCTACCAAGAATATTTAATAATATTATTTAATATATTTTGAATGGTCTAATCATAACTCATCAAAATATAATAACGCAATGTCGCCACTGCAATCACATTTCGATACAAGAAACAACGAGCACGTGATCGAATACGATTTCTTTAATCGAATCATTCTACTGTCAAAATACAATTATGTCAATCGATCTCGATTGTGGAGGTCAATAACCCTTTGGAGCAGTTTCTAAATAGAATTTCTTAATTTGAAGAAGAGTTAATACCGGATGAATATAACGAAATTTTATGGTAGAGTCGGATTCGTGTCTAGAGCGTTTCATAATCGACTTCAAAAAATAAGGAGATTTTGAATTCCGGTGTTTATATTTTTTTTGTGTGTGTTCCGGTATAACTCCGTCATATATAGACGGATTTGCAAAATTATTTTTTTTTTTGAAAGAGGTTTATTCCGAAAGGGTTCAATTTAAATATGAAACAAAAAAATCTACCCCTAAGCATTTAAATGTGAAAAAATGCACGCCTAAGTTCCTCTTATTTTGGTACTACTATTTCTACACAAAAATGAAAAAATAAAAACCGATTTCAAAAAAATACACAAAAATGTAAAAAATAACTGATTGGTAGTTTTCATTTACTATAGATAACTAATCAGATATTTTCGAAGTCGGTGCCAGCCGCTACAAATCAAAAGCACACCGACTTTTGTCGATCTGATTAGGTATCTATTATCTATAGTAATAAAAACTACCAACTACAACAACAACTTTTAAAGTCAGTTTTTATTTTTTTAATAATAATTTTTCTTTAACTTCTACTCTATTATTTTTTAAAATATCTTCGTAGATAGTTCAGCGGAAACTATTTTTAACTAGTTACAGTATACGCAAAAGCCTCCAACTGAAGAAAAATGTGTTTTTAACGAAATTTTTTATTCACCTCTAAAACTTCGCAGAAATCAAACGGAATACGAATATATAACACGTATATAGTTTACGATGTATCTAAAGCGGAAAAAATACAGGAATACTACAAGATTTTGTTTAATGAAACAAGCAGAG
Source organism: Argynnis bischoffii washingtonia (assembly GCA_033884665.1). Classification (NCBI taxonomy): domain Eukaryota; kingdom Metazoa; phylum Arthropoda; class Insecta; order Lepidoptera; family Nymphalidae; genus Argynnis; species Argynnis bischoffii. Next base: position 6,058,170 of record CM066624.1, on the reverse strand, counting down.
TATATACTTTTCATTTCAAAGAAAAAGTCGATCCGACTTGTTGATTGATGATTATGAGTCAACAGTCAAGTGCCAGATGTGGCAGTTCATTTAAAACTTTTATAATTTTTTTAAATCCATCATAAAGTACGATATAGCATTTTGAATACGTTTTATTTTATATATAACCAGATTCAAGTTGCTTAATCAACGAAACTGCTTGAAGTTCATCTCGATACAAAAATATATAATATTCTTAATTAAACCGCATAATTAAATAGCGATTATATCAAAAACAAGTGTTTCGAGGCGGTAACCGAATAACTCATATCAATATCATATACGTAAAAGTAAAGACTTTACGGGTGGTATGGCTTTAATTCTGAATGATTAATTCACATTTCACATGTGCAACTGGTAATTTAGTCAAATAACAGATTTTTTTGTATAACTGCAACATATCATATGACGTTCTTTATGACAAGGCGTGGTTTAATAGCTTGAATTTATATAAAATAAAAAGCATTTCAGTTTATATGTCTAGGTTATATTAATCTTATTCTAAATAGCAATGCTTCAATCATATAATTTGTTAATTACTACCATCATTTGCTAATTGTTAATGGACTTTTCGGACTTTTTCGCGGATTTATTTTGATTTTTGGTTCCCGAATGCTCTACAGCAATCATGGTCAAAGGAGAGTCTCTTCACGAAGAATCCGAAATAATAGTTTCGTTTAAAATGTCAAATATTCGGATAAATCTAAGAAAGTATTAGTATAATATCTACTAAGCAGCTGTAAATATGCATCAAATATAAAATTACTTTTCTTTGCAGTAGTTCGAGTTCATTCGCCAATTGAACTTGGTATTTCCGGGAACAGGCTTATTAGGAAACGTATCTAAGTAGTCATTGAAAAAACATGTCATTAAGGTCAGCTAATAACAATTTTTACATGTTATTATTGTTATTTTATCTTATTTGATAATACCTCGTACGTGTACCAAATGTCAGAGTGCAGGGCTTGTAGTGTATAATTGGCCTAGGTAAGCTGGCTGACACACTATCGGTCAAGGCAAGACGCACTTAAATCCATATTTATAAACGCATTTAATTTATAGAAATGACTTAATCTTTAAAATATGTTGCCATGTTTTAGTGTAACATGTAGTTATTCAGCACTTTTTTAATGTCTCACTGCTGGGCACGGGCCTCCTTAACTATAAGGGGAATCTGGCCATAGTCCACCACGCTGACCAAGTGTCGGTTGGCGAACTTCACATGTCTTTCCAAAACTTTCTAGGTTTTCTCAAACATTCTTCGTTATGTTTTCCTTCACCATTATTATGTTAAAAATAATTCACACATGAAAATATGAGATGTGCGAAACCGGGATTTGAACCCGCTTCACTCGGTTTCCAAGCGAGCACTTTACCACTGCCCATATAATGTAACATTGCTTTAAATATTTTAATTTTGAATAAATTGCTGGTTGGACCTCTCACACGGACTGACAGTCTGACACTTTTATGTTATAAGTAGTGACTAAGTATTTCCTTGCAGTAAACTAATATCCCACAGATTTAATGTAAACTTAATGTATCGAGTTGAAAATTAGTTTGTTACAAAATTATTACTTTATATATGCATTAACCAATATTTGCTTTTTAAAATTAAATTACCATAAAGGTATAATTTTGAAAATTGTCGTAAAGAGAAAGATAAATCAATTAAATAAATGAATTTTATTTAAGTTCTTGTCTTGAGGCATTTCACACATATTAACTGGAATAATCACTTAACTTACTTACTTTTTTAATTAAGACTCTAAAATATTTTTGTATCGTCATCAATAAGTGTTTTAATAAAATATCTGGAGCGCAAGAAAAGTATTTATTGTTGTGTCATGTGTTTTATCGGACAGAGAAAATATGGAAAGGTTAAAAGAGATCGGTGAAGTTCAAAAGGATTGAAACCAAATCTTTTAATACAAATTGTAAATGTAAAATTACTTTCCACCCACTTTTAAAATATATGTTCTTATTTAGTTGTCATTTTGATTTAACTTTCTAAAGCTCCATATATATGGTTAACACTAGTAACTCACCCTCGCTCCGCTCGGGTTTGTCCCTAATTACGTTTTAACGTTTAGAATAAATTTCTCAGAAGTGAGGTATTTTGCCGCAGTAAAAAGTATCCTATATGTTGACTCGGATAACCAGCTACTGTTATAATAAATTTCATTAAAATTTATCCAATGGTTTTCTCGTGATGCATTCCCAGACAATATTCTTATATATTCTTACGTAAACGCTAGGGAAATAAATATTTTCAAATACGCTTAGTGAAAAAAAACGTCCCATAAGCTCTGTACAATGATTTGATTGTCAGTTGTTACTTGTTAGATAAATAAAAACAATGATGCGCCGTAGTCGTTTAGCGCTGAAGCTGTAATTGAAACCGCGTGATGCCTAACCGTACACATAGTATATCATATTCTATTTAATTTACAATAAAATGCGATGACCATTACTCTCATTTTTTACAAAGTTAGTAGTTAATTTCCCAATTTAATATACGTTCAGTAAAATTACAGGGTATTTTTCTAATTTTTATGTTTACCCTTTTGGTTTTAATGACGTAGTGAGCAGTTTCGATGCTGACCACCATAAAAGAAATTAAAATCATATTTATTTCTATATCTATTCTATATAATATTTCTATATTTGCCTTGGTTTAGATATTAATAGTTGTATTGTATCTTTAATAAATTATCGAAATCTCTAATACACCATGTTGATTGTTATGTGTTTTTGTATGAACGTTTTCAATATACCTACCTGTTTAGACAAGGAGCATTCTGTATATGAAGATGTAAATGAGTATTAAATTGTCAAAATACATATATTATCCGTTTACAGCTATAATGTAAAAGTAATATATATTTTGTAAGTCTAATTAAACTCATTATAATTTAAAACAATATAGAGTACGAACCACCACCAAAAGTTTGTCTCTCCTTTTTGGGTTAAGTAAGTTTAATCTTATTTCTCTATTTACATTTTTTCAAACTCTATTTCTAGCAATAAAACAATATTTTTCAAGAATATATATATATTTAAACTATTTAAAAATATTCTACTTAAACGTTTGTGATGCTAATAATATATAATATGACGTAATAAAATACACAAATAACAAGAACACGACTCCATAATTAAATACAATGTGATAATAACTTACTTATAATTACCATTGCATATGAATAACCAGTATATTATATTTAATTAAGCAGAGAAAGAACGTGAAAAAGAATATTTTAAGTAGAAAATTTTAATTTTCTTTTCTATGCCAATAAAAAGAATATATGAAATAAACAGAAATATTTAAGAAAAAAACATAAGTAGTATATGATTTTATAAATTACAAGTTCAACTCTAGAAAAACAAAAACTCCTATCTCACGGAAAGCGTACATTTTTCCGATATCAGCATGCCTTTTACTAAATTAGGTGCATAAGTTGTTGTGTACTAAGTTGTATAAGTTACTATAGTTTTTTTAACTATCCCACAGCATCTCTTTAATTTTCCGGGGTGAAAAGTATCTAAAATGTTGACCAGGGATATAAGGTACCATCATGCAAAATTTCATTTAAATCAGTCCAACAGTTTCGGAGATTAGCCCGTACAAACAGACAAACAGCAGAGAAACAAAAAAATTGAAAAATCAGGATTTGTTCTATTTCTCTTCTTACATCCCCCTGACTTGATTTTTAGCATTTTTTTCTATGTACAAACACTCGACCTCTACAGTTTTAATAATATATGTATGGAAGATATATAATGATGAGGAAATTACAAATACACTTCTTAATTATATATACAAAACAATGAACATATAATTATCACTGTACAAGTCTATGTAATAATGAGTAGAAATATAATGTAAAATAATATAAATTTTCAACCTCCCAAAATATGAACCAAAATGCACTGCATGACCCAAATTCTGGGTCGAACTTGGAACCATTTCTCTTATACTAGAGTGACCCTTCAATTCAGATAACTACTAGTATTACGTTCTGACGTCTAGAGAACATTCTTTGCTTCCAAACAGTTTATGAGGTTAGAGGGCGTTTGTTTATAAACCGATCGTGGTTAGTTCATACATATATATTTATATACGTTAATATGTGTGTTTTACGTTAAATGTCTTACGAAAAATTACAATAAATAGATAGTCTGTATATGTAAACATGAAATCTATTTGTTGGTAAGCTCATTACATGAGAACCGATATCGCTATTTTTTTAAATTGTTCTTATTATATAAGGTATAATATTGGTATATAAGGTATGTATTTGGTATAGTAAAAGATCACAAACAAAGTTGTTTTAGAAAAACAACGTCGCGTCTACCAGTTTTAATATAAAATTAAAAGTCAAACGTGAAATGCATATATTAAAAAAGTCTCTACGTTTTGTTGCATTTTTATTTCAAAGACTATTTATAAATCAGTATATTCCAAATCGGTAGATAACGGCCGTTGAACTTAACGCTTAATTATAGTTGTCAACCGCCGATTATAATAATTATCATCAGTACTAATATATCTCTGAAAAGAAATATCTATGTATCGATGTAAAGCACCTGAGTTACTACTCAAACTATACTTTTAACATTCATAGTATTTTCTTTTAAAGATTTATAAGTCTAAAGCAATGATCTATAATATTTCCTCTAAAATATTCAATGGACGAGTACTTTAATCGAATCAGACCAAAAACTAGACAAAAAATTTAAACACTAACTTTTTTCTAGTTATTTATTAAGGCATGTGTAAGCGATATTGTAGTTTAACTGTTAAACATCAAAATAACAGTTTGGTTTTAATGTTACTTTTGATGAATTAAGATAATAATCTCGTGTACATAGCAATTACATACACGACTTGTTTAATGATATTTATTACAAGTAATTAATCAGACAACACTCGATAACGAGACCTGTAAGATTTATTCGAAACAATTAATATTAATTCATACATGTTACCTTATAAATTGATTCACAAATACTGGACAGGTATCACTAAACAGCACAACACGTTATGTAGCTTTTATAATTACGAAAAACTTTTAAAATTTTACAATACACTCGTGAAAACACGATTTGTCAAATTTTCCCAGGCTATGTTTAAGGATTAGAGACGAGCGCGCGTACCGCTGGCGAGTTGACAATAAATTTATATTGAGTTGGCGACAGGCGCACCAAGTCATATTTACTAGTTTTAACCACTTGACAAGTAGTCTAAGTCTTAGACGACAGCGGGATTATTATAAAAAAATACTGAAAACATCAAACTATATAAAAGATTATGGTATTTGTTATCAATATCATACGTATTTTAATATATATGGGGACTTTTATTATATATGCAAAAGTTTGTATGAGTATGTGTATGTACATATGTTTTTATTATTCCTTCACGCTGAAATAGCTGGATGGATGAAATTAGACGTATACTATGACATGGAGTAACATATGCTTATATGTTTGGCACCCAAGGAGACATTCGAGTTAACTAAAGGTACTTTACAAACACAAGTATTTTCATTTAAAACGGTACGATACTAGCGACTCACCCTCGCTTCGCTTCTTGTTCGTCCCTAGACAAAAACAAATCTATCCCACGGGAACCGTACGTTTTCCGGGATGATATATAGCCTATAGCCTTCCTCAGTTAACGGGCTATCTAATGCAAAAAGAATTTTTCAAATCGGATAAGTACTTGCTGAGATTAGCGCGTTCAACCAAACAAACAAACAAACTCTTCAGCTTTATAATATTAGTATAGATTAATAAAATCTGTTTCTATCTTGTACTTAAAATGAAGTACAGTGAATCATGTTGACACAGTGACTGAATTTCAAACAATCTGAGAGACAAAGACGCTTAGCAATATTTTTGCGAAACACGCTATCTTCATATCAATGCCTGATATGCAGAAAAGACTAGACAGGCTGAAACAAGTAACTTATTATAAGAACATTGCGACTCTAACAAAATTTCGTTGTGTTGTACACAAACATTATAACGACTTTACATTTGCTTTATTTAAAAAATAATTTAATCCAAATAATTATAAAGAAAAAATATCTGTGTCAGGTACTAGCTTATTCAACGAACGGCAAAGCCAATATTAACTCTGCTTGCAATTTCCCAGGCAGAAAAAGGGAACTTATTTTTAACCCTAAAGTGACACTATAGCTTCATCAACAGGAACGCTAAAATTTATTTGCATTGTACGTACGCCAAAAAAAAAGTTCAATATTTTATAGTTCTAATTCCACTCCCATAAATAAGACCTTATTAGGTCTTCTATAAGAGTTTTTCATAGGACCAACTCATAAAATAAACGTGCTTACTGGACTGACATCACGAATCTCACTTTAATTCTATGTTTTATGGCTTCACAGGAATTGCACGACACATTACAAAGTATCAGATTAATGACAGCTGTTCCTAAAGACTTCATATTTAAATTGTTTAATGATCGTCACTGTGTGTTAAAGTAGAAAATAATCTATGATAGAATTTGAAATAAAATTATTTTTTTTTTTGATAATGGCTTCAAAGTGTACCCGTTGAGCATAGATTCTTCCAATGTCACGTAGAATTTGAAATTAAAAAAATATATTTACTTACGTGTTACGCATTCATTATTATTTTATATAAATTGAACAGATAACAATAAGCTTACGTAATTTATTTCTTTTACAACTTGGACCAAAGTGCATCTGTCATAAAATACTATAGGATACTTCGCCTATGTGTATCAATATATTTGCGCAAGCGACGTCTTAACTAGAACATTTGAGGGCCGGCATCAATAAAAACCCTAAACAATACCTCTCAACCATGACTGTTTTCTGCCTAATGCATTTCATTTCAATTTTTATATGATAAAAAATGTTGACCTTCTAAAGTTATTAAAAAAAGCCTTTTATGTGACATAATATATATATTTTTTGTTTATTATCTATCATGAACTATTAAAAGATTGATAAGATTGTTCAAATATAGAATATACTCGATAGAGCCATCTAGTGACGAGTAGTGAAACCACTGTACTGATAAATTTTCCCTGTTAAATAATTCATCCATAGATGGCACTTTTACAATCCCTGACAAAATGGCCCTTAAAATGTTAATAGGTAATAAAAAATGATTTACTTGATTGATTATTGGATATTTTTTTTAATATTTTTCTAAAAAACAAGAGGCTATACAGTTATTTATTAAGATTTAAAGATTGATATACTCAATTTATTATTACGTATAATTTGAGTTGTCTTATGAAGGTTACGCGTAATACTAATTGATAATTACAAATTCAATTAGACGCAATATCTCCGTAAGTGTTTTAAATAAATATACAGAACTTGGTACTGAATCTATAATACTAAAATAACTATTTTTGTATTAAAAAAAACTAACAGTGCGATTTTTAAAAGTAGTAAATTAGTAATGAACAAAATATAAGTGAACTAGCGACTCACTCTCGCTTCGCTTCGGGTTCGTCCCTAGACAAAAACAAATCTATCCCACGGAAACCGTACATTTTTCCGGGATGATATATAGCCTATAGCCTTTCTCAGTTAATGGGCTACGCAATGCAAAAAGAATTTTTCAAATCGGATTAGTAGTACCTACCTGAGATTGCCGCGTTCAACCAAACAAACAAACAAAACACGCACACAAACAAACCAACTCTTCAGCTTTATAATATTAGTATAGATATTACTTATTTACAAAATAGTAAATTTATTCAAACTAGAAAATGAGAAATGTAAGTTGTAACCATGATTGTGTTTACGCTAATGAATGCAAAAATATCCCTAAAATGTATTTCTGGTGTTCATCCATACATGTATCAAAGACAAAATTTAGATATCTTTAGTTATAGAACAAAAAAAGTACCGCCATAGAAAGTACCCAGAATACAGAATAGATTATTAATAATTAATTATTATTATAATACTGAGGTCTCCTTCGGAGTCGGAGCCGGTCTTCTACTACTTTTAACTAATAAAGTTTACCGGCATATAAGGCAGTTTAAATTACAGTTACATTATTTTACATTACATATGGGTTATAATATAATATTTAAATCTATTATATAATAACCCAAATTCGCAATAAATTAAAAAAAAAATTGAAATGCATATGGAATTATATACAGTACTTATGAGAAAAACACAATTTTTAAAATTTTTGTCTGTCTGTCTATCTGTTCGTTCCGGCTATCTCTGTTTATCTCTGAAACGGCTGGACCAATTTTAACGGGACTTTGACTGGCAGATGCTGATATTATAAGGAGTAACTGAAGCTACTTTTATTTTAGAAAAAGAATTAGGGTTTCGCTCAAAAAAATTAAAACGTACCTAGGGACGCTGAGTCGCTAGTAATCTAATATATTTAAACGAGCAATTCTTGTATATTTATATTATATCTTTACATCTTTATTTATTTATACCAGCAATCTCGGAAACGGCTCTAACGATTTCGCTGAAATATATATATGTGGGGGCTTTCAGGGATGAAAAATCGATCTAGAGTAGTCACATGTCTGGGAAAACGCGCGTTTTCGAGTTTTCATGCGGTTTTCTTTTGTATTATTCTACGCAGAATATGGTCAATAATTTCTTACACTCGGGTATAAGCATCGTGGTCAAGCGATCAAGGCGCAAGTTAGACCACACATATGCCCGGGATCGAGTCCCGGTCGGAATACAAAGTTTTTACGTTTGTTTTTTTTTTGTATTTATTCAAGTTTTTAGTTTTTTTTATCTAAAAAATGCGATATAACAAAAACGAACTCCGAGCGAAGCTCGGTCGCGTAGATACTATAAATATAAATGTATGTGTTCCTTAACTTTGTAATAATGATTATTTTGAATTTCAGCCACTGAGTGAGCCACTAGTATATACTTATTTATTGAACGTTTTTATTTTTATGTTGTATAAAATTAATGTTTCCGCGTATATTTTTAGCTGCAAGTTGATAAGAGTATACTTCGTAATCGCTACTCCTCATCCATCATTATATATTGTTTAAATAATGTTTATACTTTGCATATTATATACCTAGTATAATTCTATTTCCCATTAATATAATAAATGCGAAATTATGGATGGATGTTTATTACTCAATCACGCTAGAACGGCTGAAAGGATCTGCATGAAATTTGGCACAGAGATAGATTATAGTCTGGAATAGCACATATCCATGGGATAGACTTGTTTTGTTTTTCACAGAGCAAGGGATCGACTTCCATAGTAGTAATACATAGATGAAGCTATAATGTATAATATGTATATATATATATATATATATATATATATATATATATATATATATATATATATATATATATATATATATATATATATATATATATATATATATATATAATAACGCCTTAAGGGATGATTTCCGGGATAAAAACTATTTCGCTGACTCACTTTTCATATCATGAGATTTAAAAATATCTTATTTTAGTAAGTTTTTTTCTTTTAATTTTCTTCTATAGAAACCTTGTCCTGACAATTCAAACACAAAAAAAAAGAATTATCCAATTTGGTGCAGTCGATCGGAAGTTATGCGCGTACATACATACATATCGGTGATTCATTTTTATTTATATAGATAACAAAAATACTGTTTTGAGGTGTTTAACACTTCCACTTGACATTTACCTTATTATTTTAATATATGGAAATGAATTAAATAGTTATGGCGTTCTTCACGAGAATGCATAAAAATGTCAAAATTTATAACACGATTCAGAAATAGGTTTGTCTATTAAATAAGTATCTATTATAAATATATATAATAAAATTCTGACCGAGTCGAATATGAACATTAAATATTTTTTGGAAAATCTTATTGAAATAGTCATTATTATATACAAATCGATACAAAGGCCGAAGTTTTTAGAATTATAGTTTTTAGAATTTTTATCTGTCTGACACTCACACTGAACTGAGAAAATCACTGGACAGATTTTGACGAAATTTAGTATGATGATAGCTGGTTATCCGGGTCAACATAAAGGATACTTTTTACTGCGGGAAAATATCTCATTTCTGAGAAATCTATACTAACTGTTAAAACGTACCTAGGGACGAACCCGAGCGAAAGAAAGGTGAGTCGCTAGTTTTATTATATTTTTAAAATAATCAGTCGTAGGTACCTATTAATTACCTTAATAGTACTCTTCAATAAATCTATATATTATGCATTATTTATATGAAAAACCTTTAAATATTAATAGAAGACACAAAATAATATGATGATGTTTTGAAATAATTACACGTGAATGTTAAATATGATTAATTTTTTTTTTATCTAACTCCTATGTCTTAATAAATCCTAATATAAATATAGCTTATAGTCTTTAACACATATCTAATATACATATTACATAATATATACTAAAATAAAAAAAAACTACTTTAAATTTTGGTATATTTAAAGTAAGAAGCGCTGGAGCTAGAGGGCATATCAAAACAAGATTTCGGTGTAACCGGTTTCATGGAAACGGCCATTGCTCTGATACTGATAACGTAACATTATTCAACATTGGCTCGTGTCTTGGGGATAAAAATATGAGATTAATTATAGAAACAAATGGTTCTTTCCGAAACCTCGATAAAATTAAATTATATATTATGACAATCATGACAAAGTTAGTTTCTCCCTGACATAGAATATTTTGTTGAATTTGTATTGTCTTCTGCATTCTACGTGACATTGGCGAAGTAATATGTTCTCAACTTTCACGCTTTGAAGTCATTAACATAGAATGGAAATGAATGATAAATTAAAAAATAAAACTCAAAGTATAATTTCAATTTGGTTTTGGCGATACAAAGTTACAGACAATTTTTCGGCTTATGAAAACCAAATCGCGACGTGACACCTTTCCATACAGCTTATGCTAAGTCTTTGGTGGAAAGAAATTACTGATTATTTCTATTATTTTTTTTTCAAATTTGTCTTTTTAGCCAGAAACTTGTGAATATGTAAATAGAACAATAATTAAATTATTCTTGTATTTATATTGGTTTTTATTTCAATTCAATTCTTTTATTCGATGACGTTAGAAGTACCGTTTGGGCACAATTTACCTCGCCAATGTCGCGTACAATGGAGAACACGTTATATATAGAATGACCGGTAAAAAAGAGAAAAAAAAACATATATGTTTATAATATACAATTATTGAAAACTAGCGACTCACCCTCGCTTCGCTCGGCTTCGTCCCTAGGTACGTTTTAACGGTAAATATAGAATAGACTATATATACATATATGTATATTGTACAATATACATAATTATATAGGTATAGAAAAGTAGGTAAGTATTACGAAAAATAAAAAATATATATCCCTTCCTTGAGAAATGATTGATTTTCTATTCAATTTTCCCCTTTTTCAGGTCTTTATATATCACATGTTTTCCGAGATAAAAACTATCCTATGTCATTACCAGGGTCTCAAAATATTTTCATTTCATCTAAATCGGTTAAGCGGATTAGGGTAGACCGGGGACAATAGTAACTAGGGGCAATAGTAACATTGGCAATATTTCGGTAACTAAGCAACGTATCAATGTGTGAGTGCGAGCGGTGACGGTTTATTCGTGTACGGACTTGTTCGCCAATCAGCCGCGAGCGCAGTGTGAGTCGGACATGTGCTACGCTTCATTCAAAATACGAAGAAACTGCCGTAAGTATTACTAGGTTAATTCATTGTTACATTACTTTCTAAATAATGCATGTTTCAAACAGATCTAAATACCATATATTTTATTATAGATTAGAGAATCTAATAAGATATCGTTTGACCATTTCTTTCATTTCCATGACAGGTTTTTTTTACAATTATTCCAGTATGGCTACCCTGGCACAATTGTAACAGTTTTACCGGGGTTGGTTGTAACGTTACAATTGACCCCGTGGTTCAAATGCCCCCATTTGTTTTAATATTAATCTAAGAATTATATCTAAGAGATTTTAGATTGGTGCAATGCATGTGTTTTTATTCATTTTTACATAACAGTTATGTCATGTCCTATGATAAAATTATAACAATCGTTCAAAATCTCATTTAAAGTTTTCCCTTTCAGCGATATATGTATGTATATCTATTATACTCACTTTCAATTAGCTGCTTTAAAACATGTTGTCGTAAGTATCTATAATAATAACAATTTCCTTTTTTTTCATTATTTATAGATGCCAAGACATCGAAAGAAAACAACAGATCGAGGATCAAAGGACCTTATTCTCTACGAGCAAGCATACGCAGAATTACTGAATGGAAGGTCAATTAGAAGTGTAGCCAAAATGTTTGATTTATGTCACGTTTCACTTATGAGGTACAAGCGCAAAAAAGAAAACGCTTTAGAAAATGAAGCAGTTTCAATGGGATATAATCCAGCTACGAAAATTTTTAATGATGACCAAGAAGCGGCAATAGTAAGTTACCTGATACAAACAGCTAACATTTATTACGGTTTATCACCGAAACAAGTGCGTCGTTTGGCATACGATTTAACAGTGCAGTATAATTTAAAAAGGCCTCAATCATGGGATCGCGATAAGACTGCAGGAGCAGATTGGTTTTCTTCATTCATGAAGCGCAATCCCGAGCTATCAGTCCGATGTGCTCAAGCCACGAGCTTGTCAAGAGCGACAAGTTTTAACCGCACAAATGTTAAAATGTTTTTTGATAATTTATCAAAAGTAATGGAGCGTGACCATTTTGAAGCTAAGGATATTTTCAATATGGACGAGACGGGTATCCTTTTGTGTCGTATATCGTGCTTGGCTAAATAGTTCACATGCTCAGTACGCATGCATAAAAAATCCTAAAATATTTTGACCCTGCAATCGAACGGAGACGTTATAAGAATTTTTTTACTTTTTCTCGAACCAAAATTTGTCTAATTTTTAACAAAAATGTAAACAATATATAAAAAATTCACCTGCGTTATAAAGTATAGTAATCTATATGAATTGTAAATATGTAAATTAATTTTTAAACCACGGTGAACTTCCAATATAATTTTCGAATGTCTTGTTAAATGCACTGAAATAAATAATTAGTTGTTCCGAACCTTAGCTTAAACATACTAATTAGAATTCATATAGGTTAGGATTACTTTAGAACGTAAAGCATACCTAATGTGATTTTTTTATGAATTCAAAGTATTTTATTAAAAAACATTTTTGTTAGAATTTATTGATTTGACTAATTTTCGTAAAGTTATTAAAGTTTTCAGACATTGTTATAATTACTAAACATAACCCTACCTATTGACTTTGCCGCAGTCGGGTAAAAATAATACCTATCATGGGTCAATTGTACCACGGGGCAATTGTAACATGCTTGATTTGTATACAGAATATTTGTGGTTGATTATGACTTTAAATTATAAGTTTTCCTGTTAAATACTATGCTACTGTGATGAGAGAAACAGGGTTACTTCAGTGATATAAGAATTATGTTATTTTGTTTGATTTTACCGAGAAGACGGACTGTTAAGTTTATGTGTTAATTTTTTCAATAATTATCACAATATTCTAGTGCCTTATAAAAAATTGTGCCAAAGAAGAGTTATAGTTTTTATTATTTAATAAAAAAGACTGATTATTTAATTATTTAGCGTTTTATTTTGAATTAAATATGTGTTACAAATGACCCTGTGTAGGGGTCAATTGTAACAATGTTCAGTATTCACTTTAAGGTTAAAATTTACCACGTTTTAGTCTATTTGAGTACATGTTGGATCCTAAATCCTGTAGGTAAGGAAATTAACTTTCTTAATTTACATTTTGCGTTTCTTAAATCTAAATTGTGTCCTCACAATCGAAGTTTAAGTAAAAATTGTTACTATTGTCCCCGGTCTACCCTAAGCGTAGAAAAGTGACGAACAGACAAACAGACAGACAGACAGAAGAAATTACTTTTGCATTTAATATTAGCATGGATATATAAAGCTGACTTTTTTAGTTGTGCTAGTATATCATATCATCATCAGTCTGTGAGTCGCGACATTGCTTTTAATATAATAATATATAAATAATAGTTAACTGTGTGTGTTCATTAGGAGACAGAAATATACTACTATGGATTTTTCTGTGAACCTTTTTAAGACCTACAATTTTCTAGTACATTGTTTTGATGTACTTTTTAAGGCTTAGCCAGCGTTAGCCATATAAATTTCTAAGGACAACTCGATATTTACAGTTATTGTGCTGAAATGAAAAAAATGAATAAAAAAAACCTTAAAAGAATGAAAAAAAATCCTGAAATAAAAGGTATCTTGAATGTTGACCCAAGTAATAAGTTATCACTATATATAATTTAGTTAAAATCGGTACAGTACTTTTTGCGTGAAACGCGCACATCGATTTGACTAAATTATATAATTATAGATAAGAATAGGTATTGCGAGTGTACCTTAGAAGATAGACATATACTATTGTAGATGTTTCTGTAGTCCTATTCAAGACCTACAATTTTTTGGTTGTGTGTCTTACGGTTTAGCCAGCGGAAGGATTCTAAGAAGGACTCGATAAAATCAGTTATTGTGTTTTTTCGTAGGAAATAAATTTTCATGAAGTAAAAGGTATCCTAAATGTTGACCCGAGCAATAGGTTATAACTTCACTAAATTTCGTTGAAATCAGTTCATTACTTTTTGCGTGAAACGCGCACACATAAACAGACATACAGACAAACAGACGAAAAAATTAATAACTATTGTTTTGAGGTCTATATTGTGTACATAATACGTTACAGTTGTTGTTTTTAAAAAATATTTCATGAACAGATTTCGCTAAGTTACTGATTTTGCATTGCATTTAAATTAAGTTTAAGTAACCGTTGTTAGTTGAAGATGTATGTAATAAAATATGATCAAGTTCTTTACAATCTCTTACTCTAAATAAAATATTTTTCAGGTTATCAACCTTATATCGGATCTTCATCTTCAGAAACTCTTTGAACAAACAAAGACTTTTTACATCAAAATCAACAAAAAGCTTCTTTGTCGTTGAAGGGAAACAATAAAGTTATAATATTAGAATATTGACCTGGGGATTTCAATTTCCGTTGATCGTTAAGACGGACTTTTCACATTAAATCGTGTTTTACGCCAAAAACTGTAAATGTGTTTTTATTCTTTGAAATTTATGTGCACTTGGACATAAAAATGCTAAAAATATTGCTCGTTTTAATGTTTTGTCCAAATATACTATATATTAACGTTAATTGCAAATAAAAATCATTATAGCTGTATTTGTTTAACACATATTTGTTAACATTAAAAGTTGAATTTAAAAAGGAAATATATACAGACAGTTTTAAATAAAATATTCAAAAAAATTATACTAAACTATTTTAAACAATATTCTACATTATATTACTGCTTTAAAATATTTAGCATCTTACGTAATAGTAGCCAATGTGTTTCAGGTCATAATCTATCTGTGTACTAATTTTCATCCAAATCTGTTCAGCCATTTAATCGTAAGGAGGGACAAGCATACACATTACACACTTACAGTGTTTCACATTTATTAATTACTAGCGACTCACCCTCGCTTCGCTCAGGTTCATCACTAGGTACGTTTTGACGCTTAGTATTAAATAGTTTTTTTTTTTCAAATTTTTTTTCGTGATATTTTTCGATGTTTTAATAGTTATTCTGCTATTCGGGGTGAAGAAAAATCCAAAAAAAAAAAAAAAAAAATCATAAAAATCGGTCCAGCAGTTCTCAAGTTATAAGTTTAGTAACCACCCGACTTTGTTTTATATAATATGTATTGATAATATAGTACTCCAATACATACATATACAGACAGTTTTATACTCTCCCTTTTATATTATAGTGGGAAAATAACCCGACCGGAAATAGATTAAATGCAAGACCAATATCTTAAGGAGTTCTTCGAGACAACTTTTCGTCTCCGATCTTCTAATGAGATTTCTTCAAAATAAAAAAATAAACATTTTAATCCCGGCTTAGAACCCAGCACCTCTTAATCCGTCGTCTTATAGTTTAATAATTTTGTTAAAACACTAGAACATAGCAGTAATGCGAATGAAATGACGCAATGTGCTCTGATAGTAACAAATAGGTATATGATCGGGGTCGTCTTTTGTAACAATTCACACGTTATTGTGATCATGAAACTCTATGCCAATACGCTTATTCCAAATTGGTACTTAAATAGACATGAATGCGAAGATCGATTGTTGCAAAACACGAGTCAGCCACGAAAATGTTATTAACGTGACAACGGTCATTTGTGTCACAGTTCAAGCCATATGTTTACGGGTCGAGAGATATTGTCTCCCGAAATAGATCAGCTACAATAACATCAACGTCATTCGTATAGACTTTATGCAACCATGCCAGATTCGTCTCACGAATTGAAAAATATATTAAGTAGGTATCAAACTACACTGCTTTTGTAAATACGAAATTTTGTTGTTTGTGTGTATGTGTGTGTGTGTGTGTTTATATGTGTCCTAAGTCCTAGTCCTGTTATGACCTAAAGTAACACATAAGCTAATGTTAGTAATAAAACTTGCCAAAAGGTGGCGCTTTCTGTATATAATATTATAAGTGGAAAACGCATGAATTCGAAAGGCAAGATGCTAGGTTCAAGAAGTCACTGGTTGTAAGCAAGATAGAATATATGACAATTATTATCGTTGCGCAATGTGGAAGGAAACTAGAACTAATTATGGGGTTAAAAGTTGCGGGTTCTATTCCCGCAAGATATATTTTATATATAGTTTACGAGATACTTTAAATATAGTACTCGGTAAACCGCCATGTAGGTCGAAGGTATTGATTTCGACATTGGCAGGAAGCGATGAATGGAGTGGCGTCATTAACTATGTTCTTCCCTGTAAGATGAAGATACGAGTACATATGTACATTATGTCATAAAAACACATAATTTATCTTATAATTTTACTAGTCACTCCTAGACATAATCATAAAATTGCAATTTTCTTAATAAAAGTTATAAATTGTATTAAAAAAACTCAGTATTAAAAATTAAACATGTGTTAGCCTACATAATATAAGCAATCATTCTACATATTATAAACATCGTATAAAATCTTTGGCATAATAGCGTGAATTAGCCACAATTTATCTCGATAACAAATTATTACATTCTATTTATATACGAGAAACTAGATTCATTGCATAGGTAATAAAATTTTATGCATTAGTTGATTATTTTAATTACAAATGACTTCAGATATTGAACAAAATGTAACTATGAACAAAATAATATATAGTAACATACGTTGGTTTTAAGCATACCTACATTACATAAATCTATACATATGTATAATAAAATATTAACTGAGTCGAATCTGTTGTACAATTAATATTTTTTGTAAAATCTTATTGAAATAGACTTTATTATCGATACAGAGGCCAAATCTGTAGTTTTTAGAATTTTTGCCTGTCTGTCTATCTGTCACCGCATCACGGAAAAACCACTGAAGGGATTTTGATGAAATTTGGTATGGTGATACTTGGTTACCCGGGTCAACATATAGGATACTTTTTATTGCGGGATAAAATCCCATCTCTGAGAAATCTATACTAAACGTTAAAACCGTACCCAAGGACGAACCTGAGCGAAGCGAGGGTAAATCGCTAGTATTGAATAAGTTTAATATTGAGTCTAATAAATTAGTACTTTACAAGGTAAATTTATGGTGAAAAATATTTAATATACTTACGTATGTATCTGCAATTAAGTAAATGAAAATCTATTTGAAGGTTTAAATTAATATTTATGCCAGACTAATGGATTGACCTGGTCCAGTGACTAGAAAATGACTATAAAAAGTATTAATAACTTCTAACTTCATAGAGATTCGTTTGGCTAGCGTCTGACGACACGTTTGGCTCAGTTTGTAGTGGCCCTACTTGCTGTGCAAGCGGTCGCTGGTTCGAGTCCCGCTTTGGGCATTTTTTTGTGTGATGAGCACGAATGTTTGTACTCCAATCATGGGTGCTTATATTTATAATATGTATTTAAAACTATATATGTATGTTGTATAAACTATCTGGTATCCATAACACAAGCCTCGTAGCTTACCATGGAACTAGATGGCGCTGTGTGTTAATGTCCCACACACATTTATTTATTGGTTGTAGCGTATTAGTTAGGATTATGCTAACAACATGAGGTAAATCGTTTGTTTAGGCTTTACATTAAGCTTATGTAAATGGTACATAACGAATCAAATCTAAAAATAGTCTACTAAGCATGGTCAATGTGATAACTGGTCGAACACTCGACTGGTTATATTTACACCATGGTCTATATATAGAAGGACGAAAATAACTTCCAGAGATTATTACCTCGTCCGTTGATAAAGGGCATTTTATTTATTATAAATGAACGCTTTGTTGTCATGTAGAGTTTAAAATATATCATATTTCCAGCTTTAAAACTAGTATCTGAATGTTTAAGTGTCTTAGAATTCCATTTATCTTATAATTGTTTGTGGCCATCATGAGAAAATATTCAGAGAAAGCCAGAAAATTAATCATTGTCTTTCACTGTTCGTAATTTATTAATGGAGTTTACGTCAATGTTTATGTATTTTTAATGATTTAATAATTGTTATTGTTTATTTAAAAATAGTATCATCACGAAATACATTTCAATAATTTATATTTGAATGAAAAATATTATTCTCGGAGATTATATTTCTAGTGAACTTAAGAAAATATTTGCATTAACGGGAATAACAAGTATCATGTGTGTTAGTCCAGAACATGTTCTTATTTCCATGTTTTATCAAAAACTGAACGATTTAGTAAGCAAACATCAAAACATCTTCATAAACTTTTACATTGACTATATAACTAGTTTTGTCCTGAACTTCGCTCGCATTCTAGGTATGGCTATAAAAAAGGAGGTTATGTGTTATTCTAGATGTAAGCTAAATCCATTTCGAGTCTTATTCAAATGCATTAAGCCCTTATAGCGTTACGAAATAACAAACAAAACCAATCAAAAACTTATTTATTTAGTGTAATAAAAATGGTTTTTTTAAAATAAAAAAAAATAATTACGAGCACATTGACCTACGGTGCGACATTCTCATATTACATCAAGAGCAAATAAGAGATAACAGATCATACTGTGTATTCATGATCTGAGATGCAAGGCGAAAACAACGCTTCTTTGGAAGAGATAAAGTAGAAAGCCAATAAATACCTTATCATATTTGATAAAAGTGATAGACACTGACGTTTTAGTGCAATTTTAGGACTTTTTTGTTTATTAATACTTTAGCTACTAAAATATATTTTATGTACAATTATATTATTTACTAGCGACCTACCCTCGCTTCGCTCGGATGCGTGCGTCCCTAGGTATGTTTTATTTTTTGTAAGCGAAACCTTAATTCTTTTTCTAACATATAAAAAAAAATAAAAACCAACTTCCAGGCACTGAAAAGTAAAAAATAACTAAACGGGGGTTTTCATTTAGAATAGATACTTAATCAGATATTTTCGAAGTCGGTGTGCTTTGATTTGTATTGGCTGGCACCGACTTCGAAAAATTCTGACTAAGTATCTATTCTAAATGAAAACCCCCGTTTAGTTATTTTTTACTTTTCAGTACCTGGAAGTCAGTTTTTTTTTTTTAAATTTTAATTTTCCATTTTTAGTGTAGACGTATCATCAATACAAATTAATGAAGCCCAAACACTAGGTAATTGCTGTAAATCGTTGAGGAGTTCCCTCGACTATCTTTCGATTCCATCATCAGATCGACTCCAGACCTTCATTAAATAGTAGTGCTTTAAAATACCTAATGAAAATGTTATCAAACGCACTAGTCGCCGCTATAATTTTCGAAAGTTCCCCTCGATTTCTCTGGGATCCTATCATCAGATCCTGGTTTCCTTATCATGGGACCACTCTTGGAATATCTCCTTTCCAACGAAAAAAGAATTATCAAAATCGGTTCATAAACGACGAAAAATTCCGCGAACAAACATAAAATATATATATATATATATATATATATATATATATATATATATATATATATATATACGGTCGAATTGAGAACCTCCTCCTTTTTTTGGAAGTCGGTTAAAAGTAGTCTAAGTTACACCTTAAAATATCATATCCCTTTAAAATTGGTCCAGCCGTTTCGTAGTCTAGTCGGAACAAACAGACAGGCAGACAGACAAAAATTTGAAAAATTGTTTTTTTATAAGTACCTTATATAATTATGGAATTATATAAGGTATTTATAAAAAATATACATTTAGTCTAAAGCTGTTATTTTGACATTACAAACAGACACTTCAATTTTATTATTATTACATGACTTACATTCGTTCAATACGAGAATATGTCTTCGACGTAGAAGGTAGTGTCAGTTAGCCACATACTCTAACGTACTAGATTAAATGCTAAATTATGTAATATGTTTAATGTATATCTATAAGGAAATAACATAGTTAAAAACATCGTAAATAGGTAAACTAGACTGACAGTTTTGTAAATCAGTAAAATAGAAAAAATATATACATTGGCATGTCGATTTGGAGCAAAATTTGAATAGATAAACTAAATGGTACTACGTTGAGTCGCTTCTGCTATTAAGTATTAACGTCAAGAGCCAGCTATGCAAATGCATTCGATCAAGGTCGATGCAAATGTATTTGTTCACAGTCGCCAATATACCTAGCTATTGTAACATTCTACAAACAATAAAACTATATACCTACAATTTGTCAGTAATACAATTTTATTGTAATTCACGCCCTTGATTGGAACTTAGTTTCTATAATTATATATCAATCCATTATGTCTTTGTGGCAGTGGCCCAGTGGTAACGCGCTCGCTTGCGAAACCGAGAGAAGCTCTGATATTTTCATGTGCGAATCATTTCTAAGATGATTACTACTTGTCTTACAGTGAAGGAAAACATCGTGAGGAAACCTGAATGTCTGAGAAAACTTAGCAAGTTTTCGAAAGACATGTGAAGTCCGCCAACCCTCGCTTGGCCAGCGTGGTAGACTATGGCCTGATCCCCCTCGTATTGAAGGGAGGCCCGTGCCCAGCAGTGGGATGTTAAAAAGGGCTGAATACATGTATTTATTGATATGATTCCTAGTCAATCTTATAATAATGAATAACAAAACAAAATCTAAAATTATAAGGAATAAATTTCATCAACGAAAGTGACTAATAAATGGAAATAATAAAGTTTTTATTGTAATATTCGGTTTAGAAGTAATCTAATACAGATATATTACGAATTAAACATCAGAGAAACTGTACAAGATAAACAAATGTGCCTATGTAAACGCGCACTCGCTACGTTTTAAGATCAAACAATCTAAAAACGAACGGTATAATGTTGATTGCAAGTAATAACTGCCTAGGAGCTGTAATGGATCATTCAAATGTTCTAAATTAAATAAATGCTGACTTCATGTAAATATGCTGTAAAGTTAAAATTTAGGTATCTTATTACAAATTCATGTTATAAATAGAAATGTTACTTTTCACCTTGAAAGTATTCTTCACTTCAAACAGCACAATTTAGTAGAGTATTTCGAATATTAATGTTCAAAACTTTCCGTGAATAAATTGTTAAATTAACACTTAAATTAATAATAATACTTAGACTAAAAAATATTTTTTTTGGTCTGAGTAATAATTTAAATAAAAATGAAATGCTGTTAGTAAGCGTATCACTTGAGGAGGGCTGGATCGATTTGGCTTTTTTATGACATTTTATGGAAAATTTGCTTGGAACGGGAAAAATAAAAATTTGGTTTTTCTATATGATTTTAGTATAAACTCAAAGATCTGTTTATTGAAATTTGGACAAGAAACTATCTCTCGGGTCAGTTAGATATACCTAATTAAAATGAAGATTTCTTTATTTACTTGTTTAAAATCTTAGCAGACATTGCAATAGATATAAATATTAACCATTATATCATTGAAAGAATTTTAATGAATATTCTTAATTATAACCTGCAGTATTATTATAATTGAAAACAAAAAGGCGTGAAATATGACAAAATAACGTCAATGCTCGCATTAATTTTACAATTTATGTCCTGATAGGAACAAATTTTGTCACCGAGCCAAAATTACCAGTTAATGCCAACTTTACTTGGCCAAATGCCATATTACGTAAACAGGTAAGGTATCAAAATGAAAAACACGCTTAAATTTTTGAAGCGTTCTTAGTGTAAGAATATGATATGTAGCGGAATTTGAAATTGACCAACATTTCGTATTCTTGAACACTATGTCATTATACTTTCAAATTAGTCCAGCCAATAGGTGAATCAATCTACATAAAATAAAGCATTTAAATAAAACTATCTTTTCGGGGTTTTTTTGCGGATTTAATTTGATTTTTGTTTCCCGACGCGACGTTTCAATTGCTTTACAGCAATCATGGTCACGGGAGAGACTAAGGTGTTAGATGTCACAAAAGCATTATATAGTTGTTACAGACAGCCTACCCACCATTAACGAAAATGAATTCAAAATTTTGAAAATTAGCATCAAAGTACCTTACAATATTCGTTAATTTTAATTTTAAACATTTTTATAATTTTAATTTTATACTTGAAATATGGAATATTATTTATATAATTTTAGCTATTATCATTATTTCCGTTTAAAAAAACCTCGGCTTTGCCGGTATTCTCAGCTAACACGGGCCAGAGCCAAGTGTTAGTGGGATAGTTTTTGTGGTATGGTAATTAAGTATCTAGAGTAACACTGTGTCGTTGAGGTGTATGTTGTGGCGGACGTGGCGTTTGGACATGATTTTGTGTACTGTCAAACGATGTGGGGATACCACTACCTATTTCATTATCCGTTTGTAGGAATTTACGAACTATTCTGCATGTGTTTAATATAACGGCTTTTTGTAGATTAAAATATGTATATAAAGGAAGGTTCAGTATTTTAAGAGATTGAAATAGTTGTTTTGGAATTACACCAGTAGTTGAGAGTACGATGGGAACTATGGTAACGCTTTTAAGATGCCACATTCTCCTTATTTCGTCTTTTAACTCAGTGTATTTGGTTAACTTTTCAGCTATCGCGTTCTGTAGATTGTGGGTATTTGGTATAGCTATGTCAATGACAAAAGCCGATTGACTGCGTTTATCATGAAGAGTTATATCTGGTCTATTATAGTGGATTGTCTTGTCGGTTAATATAGCACGGTCAAAATAAAGACGATAATTTAAGTTTTCTATAACTGTTTCTGGTATATATTTATAATATGGTACACTTTTGTTCGTTGTAATTTTAAGCATTTGGGCTATTTGCTGGTGGATAATATTAGCAACTTGGTCATGTCTGTGTTTATAATCAGTATGTACTATTGTTCGGCATGCACCAGTAATATGTTGTATTGTTTCAGTAGAGCTGTTGCATTTTCTACATAAGTCTGTGTTTTGAATTTGGATTTTCATTATATGTTTTTGGTAATTCCGAGTCTCTATTGTTTGATCCTGTATAGATATCATAAATCCCTCGGTTTCCGGGAAAAGCTCCCCACGCCTCAACTATGCATTTGATGCAGCCTTGTCAACATTAGATTGGCACAAGTCATGGCGATGTCTACCATGCAGAGATTTCCGAGACAAATCATCTATTTTAGATAAATTAGATATTTGATTCTCATTTTTCTGAGTATTTTTATCTTGTAAATTCAAAGGTGTTAATTTCTTGTCAATATTTACTATTGTTTCATGTAGAGTAGATTGTACCGATCTTTGATGAAAATATGTCCGAAGTATAGTAATTTGTTTATTATGTAGGTTAGATACATCTATGAGACCTCTACCTCCTTCAGTGCGGGGTAATGTTTGCCGCTGAACACAAGCTCGGGGGTGGTGTTTTCTAAATTTCGTCATGCTAGTGTTTATTATGCGTTGAATATTTTTTAATTCGGCTTTTGGCCACTTGATGATTCCGAAAGAGTATGTAAGAATAGGTATGGCGTTTTTCATGTGTTGCTTAAATATTTTAAGTACAATATTTTTATATAAAATATTTTAATTATAGTTTTATGGTGTAGCAACCATATGAACGTTGTCCTCGGTGTGAATGGTTTTCGAATGAATGACTGACTTGACCTACAAGGACTTATCAATATAAGTTTTATTTCTTTTTAATAATCACTGACCAAAAAACTAAACTGCTCGAATGAAAAAATATTTATTTTTGAAGTTATAATATATTAATAAACATTTATTGTATTATCATACTAAGTAGTATATCTTAGTAGTAAGGAGTATAGAGCTCAATTAAAATAATATAATTAATAATTATGTAGGTATTTCACGTGAAACGAACAACGAAAAAAAGTGAGATTTTGAAATTCGTTTATATCAGGAAAATTTGTACTTCTAGGGGATATGATACATAACACTTTTTTTTTTACTTAAGGTTTAATTGTCAAATTATGATATTCTAAAGAAGTGACCTGAATGACGAAAGGGTTTCTTTGGAACGTTCTTTTTATACAATCATTATAGGTACATATAATAAAATGTTCAGTCGAATCTGTACATGTAATATATTTTAGATAATTTTACTGAAATAGTCATTATTATCGGTACGGAGGCCGAATCTATAGTTTTAAAATTTTTTGTCTGTCTGTCTAGGAAAACATCACGAGAAAACCACTGGACAGATTTTGATGAAATTTGGTATGATGATACCTAGTTATCCGGGTAAATATATAGGATACCTTTTACTGCGGGAAAATATCCCATCTCTGAGAAATCTATACTAAACGTTAAAAAGTACCTAGGGACGAACCCGAGCGGAATGAGGGTGAGTCGCTAGTAAAATAATAAATGTAGTGCTTGGTGTAGAAAATTTAATGTTCTTTTTGACTTTTAAATCAGATTCCAAATTTTGTAATATTAAAGTGGACGTAAATATTTCAAATAAAAATTTTAATAACTTCGACCACTTTTTTTTACTGCTAAATAATGCTTAATATATGCAAAATTGCGAGCTGAAGCTAGTTAGTACTTCATAATAATGAAGTTTTCAAAATATTTTTGGATGTTCCGTGTCAACTAAAAAATATCTACAGTATAATTTTAATTAAAAATAAAACAACAGTGTTATCTAAAGAAAAGAGATATTATGTAGTTCATTTATATTTATAAGAGTTTTTCAATTCGTCGCGTCGCGTTGTCAGGTACATAATACATAATATCAGGTTTTTAAATCCATCCATTGAATGTAAATTACCAATCCGTAACAAAGTTGGTATGGTTCGTTGGTTATCTTGCGTAAGGTTAAAGGACACGATTCTAATCACGGCTAGAAAATGAATATTGATCGGTTTTCTTGCTGGTTGCCACCTGATGAAAATAGTATTATTTTTATAAATATAGAGATAGAAATTAATATTTTTACTATGGAGGTGGAAAATATAATGCTATAAAATATTTTTTTTAATTTTAAAATAGTTTAATTAGTTTTACCGGTGGTAAGTCTGAGGAGTCCGACTGGGTGGTACCCATCCAGGGTACTTAGGCTTATACTTATACCCCTGTCTATTTCTCCTACCAAGCAATAATGATTGCATTATCGTGTTCCGGTTTGAAGGATAAGGTAGCCAGCGCAATTACAGGCAAGAGTCATATCATCTTAGTCCTCACAGTGACAACGCACCTGCAGTTCTGAATTTTTGTTACACAAAACCTAAGTGCATTAACCGTAGGTGTTATTAGAGAAAGGTACCGCTTTCCAACAGGTGTGTTATCTGTTCGTTTATCACTGAGCGCCAAAAAAGTTATATATAATTTTAAGCATATTCATATAACAATGATCATCGTTAATTTTTAGGTGTACTTATCCATATGAAGCGAGTCTACTCGATACCCTATTAATTTATTGCTATATGCGTTTCAGTCTTTTAGTTTCAACGTTTTCATTTTTGCTCTACCATCGAGACAGTAATACATATAACTTATCAGCACCAAACTTACAAGTACAATTCATTTCATTTTCTTGTTAATGGCTTCTAAGCGTGCCAGTTGAGCACAGATTACTTCGCCAATGTCACGTAGAAAACTTACAAATAATAGGAAATACAAAATAAGTGTTTGATTCATTGGGGTGTCACTAGCAGTATTACTAAATGTATTTGACCTATTAATATTAAAATTAATCGGTGAGGATAGAATGTGCAGTTTGTCCTTTTATCTCGTTGAATTAGTTTGATCAAAATTTACTACAAGGATTGATCATGCTCTGTTCTAACGCAAAGAATGCTCAACGGTAAAGGGGTTCATTGGAATTATAGTTCTAAGCTTATCAATGAATACTGCTGGACAAAAACTTAAAATATTATTTCACGCAGGTATTGCAGGCAGAAGTTATTCAAATATAAAGTTATCTTTTAATACTGCACTGTAGGATTCTTAACACCTCCTGGTTAATTTCTAAGAAATCAATTGTTAACTGGCACACCGGTGTGCCCGCGACTTTCGACAGGATAATAATATTTATTTTGAAATTTCCAATGGCCACTTCACACTTCACCAAATTCTATCCCGTGCTCTGTATGGTAGGTACTACGTGCATTGTATACTGTGTTTAACATATTTTAGTATATTGACTATTATGTATGATGTTAACTACATTCTTTTGACATTGATAGACATTCGGATAGCTTCAAGTTATTACTTCCTTTGATACATCATTTTCTGTCAGATTATAGTATCTGGTCTCAATTCTAAGTATAAATATATACATATATATTTAATCCAATTTAACGTGTCTATCTTTTTCCACAGTTGTATGATTAAGATAAGATTCGTAGTCAGGTTTAAAACATTATTATCACATATTTTACTATAGTATGGGACTACCGAAGAGCTATTATAATTTATTTAGTTCATAAATTATAACAAATAAAATCAAAATACAATTGCTTATCTTCTATACAGATAAATAAAATTGGAGTGTCTGTTGGTTATATTAAAATAACCGCTTTCTTCTAAATGCATATGGGTGTATACACGGTACATATACCAAAACAACTTTTTTTTTAATTTTTGTCTGTCTGTCTGTCTGTCTGTTTGTTCCGGCTAATCTCCGAAACGGCTGGACCGATTTTGACGGGACTTTCACTGGCAGATAGCTGATGTTATAGGGAGTAACTTAGGCTACTTTTATTTTAGAAAAAGAGTCAGGGTTCCGCGTAAAAAAATTAAAACCCATGAAATTTGAACAAAATCCGCGTACGGCGTATGCACCCAAGCAAAACGAGGGTAAATCGCTATATAATTTAAATTAAATGAATATTTTAGGAGTAGCAAGCTACTATTTATGTATACCGAAACAGCTAACCGTGAAAACTTACCTAGGGACGAACGCGAGCGAAGCGAGCGTGAGTCGCTAGTAGAGAAATATTTTATGTTTTTGCAACATTGTAAGGGTTATTCAAAGCCATGTAGGGGAATTTTGTTTCTGAATAATTTAATTTAGGTATTGACGTAGCACATAACATAATAATATATTCGTACATATAGTATATAGCATTTCAAATATAATTAAATAGATATTTGTTGTAACATTTAGAAACTGTTCGTCACTACAACACAATTACTCGAAGTTTCTACAGTTAATAATTAATAAGTTCCTAATGTTTTGAAAAAAAAGGTCTTAAAAATGTATTCTTGTTTAAATTTACCTCACATTTATTGTTGTGCAATATAACGTTGAATCAGGACGATAGAAGGTCGTGCATTTTGCACTTGTAACGATTTCAAATTGAGAAATTGCCACAACGTGATCTCAATCATACGACTTTGAAAGTTTTATTAAAATTCAATTAATAAGACGAAATATAGAAGAATAGAACTAAAGACCGAATGATTGAATTCATTTTAAAAAAAATAACTAAGTAAGGCATAATGGAACGCATTTAACTTAAACACACATTATTTTTTTAGATAAGTATTTGTTTCAGTCAAATTAATTATTTTAACAGTATTTTCTAAAAACGACTAAGTGTTTCGTTTTATTTTACCGACTTCAAAAAAAAGAAGGTACTCTAAAAAGGTGTTTGTTTTATACGCTATATTTTCGCCAACTGTAAACCGGTTTTAGTGGGTTTTTTTTTAACGAATAGGTTAGATATGCTTTTAAAGGCTCAATAATGGAAAACAAACAATTTAAAAAGAAAATTAAAGTAATTTTGAAGTCTATGAACACTTTTTCGGTCAAAGAGCACTTATATTTCCTAGTTTGTGATATAATCCAATGTTAGTACCTATTTAATTTCATATTGCAAAAGGCGGAGAAAGGAGAGTCACGACTCTCTGTCTAGCTTGTATGGGAAACGGCGTGAAAATATGTGTATTTGTGAATATACGTATGTTACATTATAAAGGTATTCTCATATTTGTCATTCGATACACGCCGGTACCTCGAACCGCTGCTATTTCACCCGCGTCACGTGTACAGACTAAAGAATTACATTCAATTTTTGCATATTTGCATTATTCATTGCACCGAACGAATGTTGCTATTGATTGGTTAGAATTAGGTTAAATAAAATGTTTTTATACTTTCATCAATGGATTTTAAGTATATTAAGTACCTAATAATTTTGTATCCTAATAATGACATAGGTAAATGTCTTTGCTTCGGTTAGATGAGTCTCGAATTTTTTGTTATATAGTATTCTATGGGCACCTCTTATGTTTTTGATTAAAAAAACCTTATGTCCTCTTTTGATCATTAAATATCTTTCTAAAATATCTAAAAAATTTCAAAAGTCTATCGTATTTTTATTTTGAGATATTATTTTATTAGCCAGCAAACCTACAAATACACATACATACATGCATACATTGTTTATTTGTTAAATAACCACCTTAATTCTAATTTAAAATTAAGAATAAATTAAAAAGTAAACATTTAAAAATTGGAAAAATAAAACCAAAACTTCAAGAGTGGCTATAAAATTGAAATGGTGCCACGAATTAACGATGTTGGTATAGCGTTTAAAACTTTTTCTAATGTGAGTTTTTATGACGTATTTCAACCAGATTGTTCTTTTTACTCGTTATTAATAGATTAGGAGACGCGACCTTAATTTTAAATCAATGTTATAGAACTGTTGCATTATTGCGAAATCTCTGAAGAGTGAATTAAATATATTATAATTTAATAATTTCATATTACTCTATAGCTGTAAAGTTTCAAGTTGCATAATATGTTTATATATTTTTTAGCTAAATCCATATAATATTTAATAAACTTAGAAATTTAGTTGTCACTCATTACGTGAATATTGAGAGCGAAGGAACCATAGATACCTACATTGCTTGACCTTAGATAATAGATGGAACGTAAACAAGCTTAATGACTGAAGACGCAACGATGAGATATAAATAATCAAAAAATAAATCTTCTTAAATGCTACCAGTTTAACCTTATTATACGTGATTTCCGTAGAACAATTAAAATGAAACGCAAAATATGTTCACTCCTAACTTTAGAAAAAGAGCGTTACCATAAATTTTTTTTATTGATCGCATAATAAAGCTAGTTGTACACGAATTGAACCTACTGTTTTTTCTACCTAATATTGCATTGAAATATTTTAATAGGTATACTTAATATTATAAATGTGAAAGTGTATTTGTTTGTTCTTCTTTCAGGTTGAAACAGAGTGATGGATGTGCGTGATTTTTTGTGTGGAGGTAGTTGGAGGGCTGGATAGTGACGTAGGCTACTTTTTACCGCGGGAGATTATCTCATTCCCATGGGAAAGCATATTATAATATAACCCACAACAACTCATCA
Organism: Argynnis bischoffii washingtonia; assembly: GCA_033884665.1. Lineage (NCBI taxonomy): Eukaryota > Metazoa > Arthropoda > Insecta > Lepidoptera > Nymphalidae > Argynnis > Argynnis bischoffii. Next base: position 6,028,221 of record CM066624.1, on the reverse strand, counting down.
TACCTATGTAGCAGCAGCAGTATGTTGGTACTTGGTAGCGATTAAATATTTGACCACAGCCCAAGCCGCGTATACTGCTAGTTACATATGTTTTACGTAAAGAAATGAGGTTATTTCTATACCATGTAATACTTTCTTAGATTCATGCGAATATTGCACATTTTAAATACAACTATCTTTTAGAATTTTCTTGTGGATTTATTTTGATTATATTAAACATATATTAGTTAAAATTAAGAAATATTGTAAGATCGGTGTCATTTTTATATTTTTGAAATCATTGTATAATTTTGTAGGTAGGTAAGCACTATCTATAAAAATTTTGATTTCACGAAAAATACCAAAAAGTTTTATTTAAAATGTCTATACCATTGTGACAAATTCTACGTGCCAGCTAGAAAAATGCGAAGTTTTTACTCGATTGTGTTAACATAAAAATATCTACTATTTCATTTTATTCTCTTTTTTTTTATTAACTATTATTGGATCAACGTTTGCATGCAATCTTGTACTTAATCAATAATATCTATACTAATATTATAAAGAGGTAAAGTTTGTGAGTTTGTAAGGTTGTAGGGTAATCTCTGGATTTACTGAATCGATTTAGATGAAATTTGGTAAGAAAATAGTATGAGACCCTGGAAAAGACATAGGAAAATTTTATATCACGGAAATCATCCCTTAAGGGAATGAAAATGGGGATGGAAAGTTGTATGGGGAATCAACCAAGGGACGAATCCGAGCGTAGCGAGGGTGAATAGCTATGTACATAATAATAACAGCAAATAAAAGAGTATATTTCAGTAATTCTTCATCTCTCAAATTATAACCAATTAGTTTGATTGTTATTAATAGGTATTAATCATAAAATTTAATTATTTTTTCTTGGTTTAAAAACTTAATCAAGATATATTTTTTTTCAAGACAAGGAATATAAGAATTTTTTTTAATAATGTCCTCATTTAAAAAGGGATTTTTTTGTACTAAATTTAAACTTTTGCATAGGTTTAATAAAATTTTCTGATTTTTATTGTAACCAATGATAAAGATATATTAAGACTAATAAAAATATATTACTAAGTACATAAATCATCGAAAAAAATTATTAGTAGCCAGTGCATATCACGATCAGATCGATATATTTGTGTTATCTTGACGTCATAGACAAAATTCGGCCTGTCAAAGCAAATGACCACTCATACTTATTATTTTATTGACAATTATAATTATTTAGAAAGTAATTTCCTCCTATATTGAGTCCTTTTATGTTATGCCGTTATTTATTTGTGATATATGTATATTAATAATGTAAATAAGGTTTTAGGTAGGTAGGTAAATGTGGTAAGATGATATTTAGCCAATAACTTGCATCCATGTAAGGTGTCTGATATAAATAAATATCTATACTAATATTATAAAGCTGAAGAGTTTGTTTGTTTGTTTGTTTGTTTGTTTGTTTGTTTGTTTGTTTGTTTGTTTGGTTGAACGCGCTAATCTCAGGAACTACTGATCAGATTTGAAAAGTTCTTTTTGCATTTGATAGCCTGTTAACTGAGGAAGGCTATAGGCTATATATCATCCCGGAAAAGTGTACGGGTCCCGTGGGATAGTTTTGTTTTTGTCTAGGGACGAACCCGAAACGAAGCGAGGGTGAGTCCCTAGTTACTATATATTATACCAGTAAGTACAAAATAGGAATATCATCACATAAAAATCCAGAGCTACTATTAAGTATATGAAATAGAAAAAGTCTGAGTAGGCTGTTAGTCTAACTGTCCATAGTTTCAATCTTTTCCAGTTTCTATAAATATTTTATAGGTATCCACTCCTCCAAGGAAAGCGACCTATATTCTAAATCTGTGATAAGTCAACATACATCTTAATACCATAAGAAATTACTATCATTTAATTATTACTCAATTATTTAGGTAAAATTTTTGTTTCTACTTTTTTTTATATATTTTTAGTTTTTTTTTTCATTTGTTTAAAAATATTTTCACAATCTTTTTCATTGAAATCCCCAGGAAGTGATTGGTTATTGCAAAAAAATAATGTATCATTCAAAATAACATACTGATAATTAATTGATAATAATTGGAATATATAAAAGAATTACATTCTAAAGTTTCGTTCATATAAACTGAACGTGTTTAAAACGAATTTTGCTCAATGTTTGTTAAAACTAAAACCGTTGAATAAGAATTTAAAGATAAATTGTACATTTACTACATACTTAATAAAAAGTAAGCTGTTATTTCATATTAGTATTTATTTCCTGCTTCAATTTACGTCTCAGTGACTCACTTCGTGAGATCGATCCATTTGGTCTTATTAAAAAATAGAAAGAAAAAGTGATATTTTATCCGGTTCTCGATTATTCTTTTAGTAAAAATATAATAATTAAAACGTTTTAAAGGCAAAAGACTTTTTAGTTGTGTACTAAACGTATAATTGGCACTAATAAAGAAAGATTGTCACTAATAAAATAAATAAATTAATAGAGAAGTAATAAAAACATGGACTTATAACGCACGAAGCATGATCATGATTCCATTTCAACTGTTACATACGGTAAATAAAGCATATCTTGTTCAAGTAATACTAACTTACGAGTAAACCGCTGATTAACCTAACCGCCATTACTGTACGAGTTATTTTTAGATTCCGCGCAGAGATCACGGCTTTGTCTGCAATGTAAATGTCTGTTGTCCCCAGTGGAGCCGGCTTCCAAAACAATGCATTCGTTGTGTACATGACATAACCTAAAAGTTAAAACGGCTAAATAAATATATAAATAAGAAAGTATATCTCACCGGGACCACGTAGAAACGATTTTCTCATTTTCCAAGTATTTATTTTCACTAAAAATGTAATACACGTTGAGGTTATATTAGCTTGTCACAACATTTTGACAGGTGTCACCGTCACCTGCTTGCGCGGGTGTACACGCGGTCTTCCCGTTTTGATGGTACTTTGTCGGGACGTAATCATAGTTTAGGGATAGGAGAGGAGCGCGATTTGTCTTGGCACGGCCAATGAACGGCGTACGGTTGCGTCAAGGTCACTAGAAATAAGCGACTGTCGATACCGCTAGGGGGCAGGACACGAGTAGCTACCTCGCTGCCCGTATGGCAACTAAGCAGAATGTAAGCCCGGCGTGAATCGTGATGCGCCGATAAGCGGTATACAGTATAAATAAAAACGCCGCTCTGTGAATATGAATGAATGCGCACTAACTTTACGTCATTTTGCCATCATTATAATGTTACCCACATGTAACTATTTAGAAAATATTCGTTTGATATCCAAATTAATGTAAACATTACTTTTTGATGTAGGTACTGTATAAACAGCATGTCTAGTTAACAGTTGTCGGAAATGTTTTATATAATTTTTTTGCTTAGAAAGTTATTTAAATTTATATTACACTAGCGACTTACCCTTGCTTCGCTCGGGTCCATTCCTAGGTATGTTCTTTTTTTAACTAAGCCCTAACATTTTTCTAAAATAAAAGACACCTAAGTTACTCTTTGTAACACCGGTGACTTGACACTGAAAGTCCCATCGAAATCAGTCTAGCCGTTTCAGAGATTAGCCGGAACAAACAAATAGTCAGACAAACAAAAAAATTAAGATTTTTTTTTCTAATAAATACCGTATATATTTTCATAGGTATTTAGTAAAAAGCTTTTATTTCGACATTACAAACAGATACTTCAATTTCAATTACCTGTAATACTAAAAAATGTTTATATATTTAAAATTACAAATTTGAAATAAAGCTATCGGACACAAGATGTCGCTACTAGTTCCTAACGGAATAAAGCTTAGTTTTTAAGGCAAACTCATCTACTTTTAAAGATATTATCTTTAAAAATAGATGATTTATAATCTTAAGGTATCTGTGACTTAGATTCAACAAAATAAACAAAGAAATCATTTTTTTTTCTTTATGTATGTAACACACATCATATTAAAATTTAAAATATATAATAGAGATAACAATCCATACTTAGAACAAAAAGTCATATTATCTTTACTAATATTTTATTTGTTTGTTTGAACGCGCTAATCTCAGGAACTACTTATCTGAATTGAAAAAATCTTTTTGCATTAGATAGCCCGTTTATTGAGGAAGGCTATAGGCTATATACCATATAAATATAATATATAGTCCATCTATTCCATATTAACCCTTAAAACGTAGGTACCTGGGGACGAACCCGAGGGAAGCGAATGTGAGTCGCTAGTGTGTACATTTACTCTCTAACTTCCAACAATGATTCAGACGAATTCACTAACCTTTAATACAATTAGATAAGTCAAGTGTCTTATATGAGATCTAAAAATAGCATATAAAATCTGCTTATAACGAGTTTTCTTGTGAATGTGACAATGTTATAAACTATACTATAAAGTATATTACATTATTTAGTATCTGGGCCAGAAATAGCAGATTTCAAGACCAAGTTAAGATGCTTTGTTTAAGGAGTTTAGATTTTGAGAGTAGACCTTAATAGAACGTAGATCACATAATATACAAATAATATAATGCTGTGTATTTACTCCGTTATATATACTTATATAACTACTTATCTCCGTAGATATTCTTTTATATAAAAGAGAAGATTAACTTGCTACTAATCTTACTTAATATTATAAAATGCGAAAGTAACTCTGTCTGTCTGTCTGTCGCGCTTTCACGCCTAAACTACTAAACCGATTTAAACGAAATTTGGTACACAGATATTCTAGAGCCTGAGAAAGGACATAGGCTACTTTTTATCCCGGAAAAATTTACAGTTCCCATGGGATAGGTTTGTTACTCTTTCATGCCAGAACGGCCGAACGGATTTAGAAAAAATTTGGTACAGAGGTAGATTATAGTCTGGAATAATACATAAACTACTTCTTATCCCTGAAAAATTTACGGTTCCCGTGGGATAAGCTTGTTACACTTTGACACCAGTACGGCTGAACGGATCTGGACGAAATTTTACCCAGAGATAGCTTATAGTCTGGAATAATATATAAGCTACTTTTTATCCCAGAAAAATGTATAGTTCCCGTGGGATAGGTTTGTTCCTTTTTCATGCCAGAACAGCCGAACGGATCTGGAAGAAATTTGGTACAGAGATAGATTATAGTCTGGAATAACACATAAATACTTCTAATCCCTAAAAAATTTACGGTTCCCGTGGGATGGGTCTGTTACTATTTTACACCAGAACAGCTGAACGAATCTAGACGAAATTTTACACAGAGAGAGATTTTAGTCTGAAATAACACTTAGGCTACTTTTTATCCCGGAAAATGTACGGTTCCCGTGGGATAAATTTGTTACACTTTCACACCAGAACGGCTGAACAGATCTGGACGAAATTTTACATAGAGATAGATTATAGTCAGGAATAGCACATATGCTAATTTTTCCCGAAAAATGTACGGTTCCCGTGGGATAGATTTGTTACTCTTTCACCCCAGAACGGCTGGACGGATCTGGATGAAATTTGGCACAGAAATAGATTATAGTCTGCAATAACACATAGAGTACTTTTAATCCCGGGAAAATGCATAGTTCCCGTGGGATAGGTTAGCGAAGCGAGTAAGTGTCATGTAAGTAGGAAAAAATTCTACCATCAGCTAGCTATTCTACAAAAACCTAAAGTGCCAAAATTCTCCGTCGATCCATGTGTGCAAAAAAAATTATTCAAGGTCAAAGGTCAAACTTTTCAGTTTTTTAGATTTTTCTCGAAAATGGTAAGTTTTATCAAAAACTAACGACTCACCTACACTTCGCTTGGTTTCGTCCCTACGTCCGTTTTAATAGTTCGTATGAAGTACAAATCTTTGAATTTCTTGGCTTTTCTGTACTATAGTATGCATGTATTATACATATAAACCTTTCTCTTGAATCACTCTATCTATTAAAATAAACCGTATCAAAATCCGTTGCGTAGTTTTAAAGATCTAAGCATATGTACATAGGGACAGACAGACAGCTGGAAGCGACTTCGTTTTATAGTATGTCATGATATAGTCCAGACAAAAATTGTAAATAATAAAATTATCTACAATATACTATACTAATATTATAATCCATACTAATATTATAAACGCGAAAGTTTGTATATATGGATGTATGTTTGTTACTCTTTCACGCAAAAACTACTGATTGGATTTTGATGAAACTACAATAATATAGTTCATATATCAAAATAACAAATAGGATACTTTTTATTCCGGAAAAATGTACGGTTCCCGTGGGATAAATTTGTTTTTGTTTGTCTAGAGGTGAACCCAAGCGAAGCGAGGGTGAGCCGCTTGTCTATCGATAAAAATGGAACACTTTTAAGTTGGTAAGTGCTTCACTTATAAAGAGTGGCTGGACCGATTTGGCTGATTAAAAGTTCCAATACGAGTCTATAAAAACTATATGATTTTTATATTAACTCAAAAGTCACACCATCAATTTTATTGAAATTTTGACAAGACAGCATTTGTTGGGTCAGCCGGTATTATGTAAACGCCTACTGATGTCACTATCGTCCCAACCGGCGGCGTTTATATGTATACTAACGACTCACCGCTCGGGTTCGTCCCAAATTACGCTCTAACGTTTAGTATAGATTTCTCAAAGATGAGATATTTTCCCGCAATAAAGAGTATCTTATATGTTGACTTGGATAACCAGCTATCATCATACCAAATTTTATCAAAATCCCTCCAGTGGGTTTCCCGTGATGCCGTCACAAACAGACAGACAGAATAGACAAAAATTCTAAAAACTACAGATTCGGCCTCTGTATCGATAATAATGTCAATTTCAATAAGATTTGCCAAAAAATATTTAATGTACAGATTCGGCTTAGTTACAATTTTATTATATGTATCGATGACACGATAACATGTTATCATAGTTTATGTCAGATTACAAAATTGAAAAATCAAGATATTTTGTTGTTTTCTACTAAAATAAAGTACTATATTTACGTCGAATAGGTAAATTCTAAAAGATAACGTCAGTTTATCTATGCGGATAGATATTTAAGACTATTACTAAGTCATTTATTAGAGCTATAGAGCGTTTATTATATACTAGCAGCTAACCCTCGCTTCGCTCGGTTCACCTCTTGTCAAAAAGAAAAAAACAAATCTATCCCACGGGAACCGAACATTTTTTCGGGATAAAAAGTAGCCTATTTGTTATTCTGATATATGAACTCTATTATTGCAAAGTTTCATTAAAATCCAATCAGTAGTTTTTGTGTACTAAGCTGTATAAGGTACTATAGTTTTTAACTATCCCACGGGAACTGTTTAATTTTCCGTAATGAAAATATCTAAGATGTTAACCGGGGATAAAAGGTGGTAACCATATAAAATTTCATTTAAATCGGTCCAACAGTTTCGGAGATTAGCCCGTACAAACGGAGAAACAAATAATTGAAAAAGATACTGGATTTGTTCTGTTTCTCTTCTTACATTTCTCTGACTCGGATTTTAGCTTTTTTTTTCTATGTACGTCTATTCGACCTCTACAGTTTTATTATATGTATCTATATTAAGACCTACGATTTTCTAGCACATTGTTTTTATGCATCTCTTAAGTTTTATCCTGCATTAGCCATGTAAACGTACAAAAGTACATTTTTTTGACATAGTTAAGGTATATTTTACAAATTATGTACACAAATCTTCCCCGTTTACCATTCTTTCTATTATTGAAAGTGGTTTAGAAGAAGCAAGTGGAGAAACAGACAGACGGTTACTTTTTTAAACTATGGATAGGTCAATATAAATAAAGATAAGCAGCTACTTACGTCCGAACTAAATTTTGTATTGTCCCATGAAAATGAGAATTTATGGCACTAAATGGTTACATATATAAATTTGGTATTGATACTTTTTATGTAATAAATCATTGAATTTTTATTTAAGAAGGACAACTTGGCCGATGATTTGTCTCGTGGGAATGAGATAGTTTCCTGTACTAAGAAGTGTCCTAAATGATAAGTTGACCCAAGTCATATTAAGTGTTATTGTAAATTGTATGGAAATGACAATTTATAATAAAACTATTCTTTAACAATTGTAGAACTCCTAGACTCCCCCAATAGAAAGCTCTAAACATTTTTGAGCAGCATAAATACACACAGCACAGCATCACCTAGTTCCATAGTGTGCTACGAGGCTTGTGTTATCGATACCAGATAGTTGATACACTACCCATATATAACATTAAAAAGATATATATTATACATATAAACACGGGACAAACAACAGCGGGACTCGAACCCGCAACCGCTGGCACAGCAAGTAGTCACTACAAATTAAGCCAACATGTCGTTAATCAACTAACCATGTAAGGGGGGGTACGACCCACCCACTAGCAAAATCACTTATTATAAATATACTCGTAAGCAAGAATTTTTCTTGTAAACACTAGACAAGGAGAAAGTACATATTTTTTTCTTAATATGAATGGAAAACGATGGCCAAAACAAACAATTGCGTCATAGGAGAATACTACTGCCCTTAATGATAGATGTTGTATAATATTTTTCTTGACAAATATATTTTATGATTAGTCATTTGTAAAAACAATATTTTCTACAAAATAAAGAATTTCTCTAGATAAAAACGTAGTAATGAAATAAAGGAGAGATTTTTTTTAAAAAGGTAGGAATTTTAGTCATATTTTGATAATTTTTTATTACACTTAATAAGTTTTATTTTATAAAAGGTAACTCCATAATGTTCTACGATTTAAAATATTTTTATAAGATTGTACGAAACATGCCATATATGTCTGAAGTTATTTGCAGAATTATTCTAATTTAATACTTATTGCATTTATTTTTCATAAGATTGCAAAAAAAGAAAATACTAGCTGCGTTAGCTTTAGGTTTAAATTTAATTTTATTTTAATTATTATTTTTATACAGATATCTAAAATTTCAAGTTTCTGCTACTACCTACATATATTTAAGCCTTTTTTTTAACGTTGGGAAATGCATTCAAGCCCTGTCTTAATGAGACGTCGCAGGATCGCTTACGCATTCAACCACGAGACCCCGACGGCAGGACTGGCGAAGCAGACAACAAGAGCCATGGGGTTGCTCCAACGGTGGGCCACCTCCCTGTGCGTTTCTTGGTTTCGAGCCCGGCTGGATTGCCGGGCACTACTGAGCCCCCCACCACGACAAGGTGAACGCGTGACTTATATTTAAGCCTGTATCAAAATACATACTTGATTTTTCTATATTTTCTTATTTCTTCTTTGCTCCGTAGGCACAAGCATAAATCATTGTGCCCGCCGTACTTACTGAATCCGACGTTCCTGTAAAATGTAGAATGAAAACTTTGAAGATGCCTAAATAACACCATGCAATTACGACCTATACTCATATAAGGTTCAAATTTGTGCGCCACCACTTTATTCCGACAATCTAGAAATATTGGTAAATATAGGTTACCGCTCCATCATATTTTTAATAACATTTTTCCTCAAGATTAAAAACTCACATTCAAAAGCAATAGCCGCTACTAGTAAAGATAGTGTCTCTGTTAATTTCTTTAACTTTCATAATTCTATTGCAGTGTAGGTATATAGTTCTATAATAAATTATTTTTTATATGTATATATATATATATATATATATATATATATATATATATATATATATATATATATGTATTTGTTTAACTTTTATTATCCGTTTAAATTTTTCGTCGTCAAATGTCGTTTTCTATAATAGATACAATAGAAATTTCATATTACAGTTAAATATTTTCATTCGACAAATTTGCCATCTGCGTAGTAATTCATGATACCAAAATAGATAGCGATTATCGCGGAATATGGCTTGAGGGTCGACTAAACGTCTAATACTTCTCTTCTCTCGTCTAAGACTTCCTCATTTAATCTATTTCATCTTAGAAATAATAAATTGAAATAATTATAAATGCAGCTGTATTTAATTAACATTTACATTTAGCGTTTTTTAATATACAAAGTTTGTGATGCTGCATTTTATTTTCCGGATACTTTATATTATATACAGACGTAATACTATACTAGTAACTGCCTCGATGGTCTAGTGGCTAGCATATACGGCACGGTACGGCAGATTCAGAGGTTCTGGATTCGAGTCTCGTTTCGGGCCAAGTTCAGTTGCTGAGTATTTTTAAAAAAAATTCAAAGTGACAGCCCGGAGTTGGGAAGTTGGAGGTGTTTTATCCCCCCGCCTCGAGGAGACTATAAAGCCGTCGGTCTTTAGAATCTCCTCGGTTAACTCTCACTGGTAGTGTCGAGTAGTCGTCCCACTAAAGTATGAGAGTGACAGGAAAAGATAGTGCACTTGTGTTTGCGTATACTTGTACACTACAATATCTCCTGATCCATTCTCAATGAGATTAGCTGTCGTGGTCGAAGTCGGTCAGAGGGACATTATTATTATATATTAGTACAGCTCCATCCTATACAAAGAAATTTGACAGCGCTAGCTCGGACTATTTTTGTTTGCTTAATCCATACTAATATTTAAATATCTGTCTGTTATCTTTTTATGCTTAATCCGCTGAACCGATTTAGATGAAATCTGGTATAGAGATAATTTGAAACCCTGGGACAATAGGATGGATACAATTCTGGAAGTCCTCACTTAAAGGGATGAAAGGGGGGTGGAAGTTGTATGGGGAATCAATCATTACTCAAGTAAGGGATATAGGTTTTTTATTTTTACTTTTTAAAGTATTTGTCTACTTTTCTATACCTATGTACATTATAGTCCATCTATTCCACACTAACCGTTAAAATCATAAATATAAAAAATAATAGACGTTGATCGGCAAATTATCGATCTGTGCAAACTAAAATATGAGAAATGTTGCATTCATCAATAAAAACAGAATTTTTTATAGTTAATTCATCCTGAATTAACTATAAAAAATTCTGTTTTTATTTAACCCTAACGACTCATAAAAATAAAAGCGCCATCTATGAGTATGCACTACAAATACTGAGGCTTTTTCAATAACCATTAAATTCATGCAAATTTTATTTATTTTTGGCATTATTTCGTTTTCGTTTACTTTAGAGAATATTTCTAAACCATAATATACCTTTTTGAAACCTACTTTTTTATCTTAAGATCTTTTCCATCTATTAACCTTTTTTACAACTAATGTCTCTTTATTCTTCATGAAACCTCTGTTATAACATCATTTAAGTGTTAAACTAGGTTATAAAATTGTATTGTATATTATAATTTGCTTTTTTTTATTTAAAATAAATTCTACATATCAAAACATTTTTTAAATTATAATTGGCTCGAACTTACTACATCTACCATACAAATAAATGATAACCATTATTTTATTTTGATATATTGTATAAAAACATAAGCAGATACATCACTCATCAGTCACCTTTTCCCACGAGTAATAAAACAGTAAGTAATGGTTTTATTGTTCTATATAACAATTATAATTTAAATAATGAATTGATAAGACTAATGTCTATAGCTGAATATTCTATTTTTATCGATTGGTTTTCGTGTTTTCTCTATTCGAAGAGTACGTGACCTTGGTGAGAAAAACTATACTCGACTGTAACACTTAATATTCACTTACATGAAAATTGCTTTAAACTTTTCCTTTAACCGAAACTCGAAGGAAGTTTATGTGTTTTATCTGTATTTATAAATCTATAATGACGAATTAAATTGTCGTTAAAATCATCTTGATAACGAGAATGACGCACGCGAGCGGTTTAAAAAATTATTAAAAAAATGAGTCAAGTGCGAGTCGAATTCGCACACGAAGGTTTCCGTACCATCGTACATGTACTTTTTATTAATATGACTTTTACTCTTTGTTTGTAAGTACGACTATGTTAACTTCGATGATCGATAGGAACGTTAGTAAAATGTTTCCTGTATTTTTTTTATTAATTTTTATTACTTACGGTGGTAGGACTTTGTCAATCCTGAGGAGTCCGACTGGATGGGTACCACCCCCTTATCTATTTCTGCCGCCAAGCAACAATGATTGCATTGTTGTGTTCCGGTTTGAAGGATAAGGTAGCCAGCGCAATTACAGGCAAGAGGCATATCATCTTAGTCCTCACAGTGACAACGCACCTGTGGTTCTGCATTTTTGTTACTTAAAACCTAAGTGCATGAACCGTAGGTGTTATGGGCGACAGGTACTGCTTTCCATCAGGTGGTCTGTCTGCTCGTTTGTCACTGAATCTTATAAAAAAAAAATTCAAAATTCAGTCAAATCCATTAATTATAACTGAGTTTTGAGGACCTAATTGCACTATAGTCCTATATTACCTACCTTATTTGTCGATGTTTGTGTGATCAAAAATATTTTACAATAAAATAAAACAAGAAGCATATTTTTTACATTTTATTTAAAAATAAATTATTGTAGTACAACTTGCACCAATAACAACAAAATTTTGGTTTGAACAACTTGAAACCGTAACGTTTGCTCAAAGCACGTATCTTAATTAATAGAGAATACAAAATTATCTACACGGTGCGATAGTTTGACCTAAATTTTGTTATCTGTTTCCCACTGAAAATTATGCACACTAGTATTTGAAAATGTCATCACTGAATGGACTAGCTCAAATGTTTAATTTCATTTAATATTTATCATTTATAGCCAACGTAAGACCATCATGCATAATCACTTCAACCAAATCATGTATAAGTTGACCTAAAAATGTTACAGTTTAGCAAAAAAAATATATATATTTTTAAATTAAAGGAGGATTTACACAGGTCGTTTTGCACCACGTAATGCCACACAACGAATGTGCGCTTTGTTGATGGGATTTAAGAAAACTATCAGTGTAAATCCACCTCGGAGCATAAGAGAGCCAATAGACAAACGTCTAGGGCACAGCACATTTCGGTGAGAAACAGACACACATTGCATATGCCTAGTTGTGGAAATCTCATTTCAAACACACAACCCATAGACGAGATTCGCCCTCTAACAATACAACTTAACGTAACACACGAAAGGGAAAGTAAATCTAAAAACATTTTGCTTAATTCAATTAGCGTATAAAATTGTCGTAAAGTACATTTGCCTACTAAATTGCTTACGGCGTCGTATTATTTATAATCAGCAATTTTTTTCATAGATCCAAATAATTATGTTTATTGCGAACTTGGCGACGTTTAAATATAAATAATTATTTAAAAAAAATTACTAAGTCAAAAAACACAAAAAAAAAAAATTAAGTATCAATATATTTTTAAATATTTAAACGGTTACAAAATCTCAAAAGAAGTGATATATAACCTTTCACTGACATTTGTACGACGGTAAATCATATTCTTTGAACATTTATTATGCAAACATTTGCATATAATTAACATATTACAATGTTATCTCTTTGATTTATTCATTTATAGAGATTTTCGGATATGCTATTTCTCTAAAGGTCGCCATGTAAAACAAAGCGTCTTACCACAAACAGTCATATCATGAAAGTCCTATACCAATAAAAGTAAAATTATATCAATTAATATAAAAAAATAACCAAATCACATATAATTGATTGAATGAATAATTGACTGTACAAGAAACAGTTGTTCCTTTAATTATTGCCATTGTATAGACGCTAGTATCAACGTATCTACACCTATAGTATTTTTTGACATTCTTTTCTAAAGGTAATAATAATTAATCTATGCTTACGAGTATTTTATAGTAAAATTGAAGGGCTTTATTTGAATATAGATAATGGACGTTATAATATATGTATATCATTTTTTGGTTTCCGTTTTGAACGTATAATTTTATGTTTATATTTTATATTTCACCAGAATATTATAATATAACAAAGCGAATAGATTTTTGTATTTTTATATTTTTTTTTCATTAAGCCCTTCAACTATTAAAGAGATATATAATTAAGACAAGTCAATAAACGCGTTCTATTATATTTATAAGTGACAAAAAATGGAATAGTCTGTCTCTTTCTATTAGCATCGTTACGCAAAGACGGTGTTTAAATTGAAAACGAACCCCATTTTTCTCTTTGTATTTCAAATATATCTTACAACTTGCCTTCACTATATTTCTCGAAGGAAAACATAATTATTATAATTTTTTAAAAATTTTTTTGGCGGGACTATACTTTTTGATATTAGCAATATAAGGCTCAGAGTGGAAAAATGACTTAGATAAAAAAAAATTACATTAAAAAGGGTACTAATAGGAAAAATCAATTTCCAGAAATAGATCCATTTTAGTAATGTCCTTTTAATATATTTTTAATTTTACTAATACTTAGAAGCATTGTAAATCATATAAATTATAAAAACCAACTCTGTGTGGGTATAGTATAGTATAAGTTAAATTATAAAATGGTCAAATTAAATTGACATTCATTTTTATAATGCAATATTTTCGTTAGAATTAAAACAGTATTTTAAGTTGTTTAACCGTAAATTTACTCACGTTCTATAGTCTTAATTCTTAACCTCAAAAAGAATTGAACCAAAATAGCCTTATGTGTCAATTACTTATTAATTTTTAAGCTTTAATTTTGAAGTTCTTCTAGGCCAGACGCCATCTTGGTTCTAGGCCAGACGCCATCTTGGTTCGACTTATTTTTAGAAAGCCACATTATTTAATATTAACTCAGTTGTTCATTTGCTTAGAATATACAGTGGTAAGTAAGTCTGTGTCTTCACTCGAGTTCGAAAGGAAAATAGTATTTTTTAGGGATTCCCCGAGCAATATAAGTAATAGTGTTCTTGTCATAATTATAAAGTTAAAGCGTACTTAATAGCATCAATTTCATTATTTTATTAATAGTATGAAACATTTCACGATCACGTGATAACTTAGTTAATTGCTTGTTTATTTTTATATAACTGTCAATTGTTTTTTATAAAACATGAATGTAAGCTATTGTTATTCGAGTTTTTTGTACATATCGTCGATCTGTGGTTTAAAGTAATTTCTTATTTCTGGTCGCTTCGCCTTCATTGTGGGAGTGAGGAGACCGTTCTGCACTGAGAATGGATCAGGATGAAGGTATATATCCTTAACCTGTGAAGAAGAAAGCTTATGAATTTATTATTTAACATATTACATGTTATATGTATAATTATTTTCTTAACCGAAATTATGTTTTCGTAAATCACCCAAATATAGAAAAATTTACCTAATTACCGAAAACAGTTATGAGTTTTTTATTTATTATTACTAGTAATATTATGGTTGTTGGCCGATATCGGTTTTCTCAGACACTTTGCAAATCTGCCAACTCATTGTCTCTTTTGCCCATAAATTGTCTCCATTCGATGATCAAATTACGTTGATTTGCTCTAATTATGTTATCATTTCTTTTTATAAATAATCTCATACAAACCTGTTCAAAGGTCTTGAGTCCGGCAGTCTTGCCCCATTGCAGCATATCTTCGAGTATAACGGTCTTCACACGCTCGTCCTCACATAGCTTGGAGAATGTGCCCTGGATGCCGTTCTCCAGCGCCCAGCACTTCACGACGTCCACGTCTGGTACCACCACCGCTACCACGCATGACTATAGGGATTGGGAAATATATGAAGAAAATTCGTACACATAAAAAAAACCAGACTAATACCATTGGAAATTAATATCATAAAGTAACTTGTTTGGTTGAAATAATATGATGAAAGTGAACGAACTATAACTATGATATGCAATTATATAAATGTGGTAAAGCTAAGAAGGATTTTATATTTCAAAGAGTATAGGTGCTCAATGCACACATGCCGTTGGTCTAGTGGTTATTAACTCAAGTGTTCAAGCTACGTCCTTTAAACTGACCTCATTCTTTGGTCTCATTCATCATTTCAGTCATACGAAAAATTGGGTTATTCGTACCTATTATTCTTGTGCCTATTACGCCAAAGAATACAAGTTCGATTTACTACATGATAATGAATCAAATATATAGTTTGTTCTATGGCGTTTGCTGTGGTCGAAGTAAAGTAAATCCATACAAATATTATAAATGCGAAAGTAGTTCTATCTGTATGTCTGTCTGTCTGTTACTTTTTCACGCTTAATCCGCTGAGCCAATTTAAGTGAAATTATATAATATATAATTTCACTTAAATTGGCTTAGATAGTTTGAGACCCTGGGAAAGACATAGGATAGTTTTTAATCCGGAATCATTCCTTTAGGGGGTGAAAAGGAGGGTGAAAGCTTGTATGGGGAATCAATAATTTCTCAAGTAAAAGGTATTTATTTTTTATTTTTTAAAGAACTTACCTACTCTTCTATACCTATGTATGTATAGTGTATCTATTTCAAACTAACCGTTAAAACGTACCTAGGGAAGGCGATATTAGTTATAAAGAATCAATAATACCACTATTGCTTTTAGTAGAAAACATTCGGTACGTCTTTGATGACAAAACATCAACGGTATGTATTAACTTCGAGTTTATTTATGTTATACATACAAAACCAACAAACAACCTTACATATATTTTTAAATACAACAGCTCTACATATATTTTTAAATACAACATCAGTAACAGTGAAGTTTATTTTTCTTATTAATTTTGTTATTAGCATATATCATTCTAACTCTACATCAACGAAACACGCATATTCGTGGACGTTACATTTCCACATGAGTTATAGTCAAACAACTGGAACTTATATTATACATAAAATCTTCAACACTCTCTTATAACAAATCTGTAATTTAATTATGTGTTGGTGATTTAAACTCTTACATAATTTACTATCGCTACTCGTAGTATTTTCTACTTTATACAAACAGGAAATTTGCAAATGTTACATGATAATGAGAAAGTTTGTGAGGATGTCTGGATTATAGATCTCTGGATTATAGATGTGTGGATGTTTGTTAGTCTTTTTTCAGACAAAAACTACTAAATGGATTTTAATGAAACTTTACAATAATATAGCTCATACATCAAAATAACACACAGGCTAATTTTTATCCCGGAAAAATGTACTATACATATATAAAATGTACAATAAATCTACTCTTACTACTAAGTATAAATTTAGATTATAATAGCTAAGTGTAATTTTTAAATTTATATTTTTCATATACTTATCGCAATTGAAACAAAATAAAGCATTTTAAATCAGAAAACAAAATATTAAAAAAAAAAAAATCACCTTTAATGATTCACCATGCACAAACACTTGTTCGACGTATTGACTTCTAATGTAAATGTTTTCTATTTTCTCAGGAACTATATATTCGCCTTGTGACAGCTTGAAGATGTGTTTTCTTCTATCGATGATTTTTAAGGTACCGTTCTGAAAATAAATAATTTATATGAACACTAGATTTACAACAGATGCAAAGGACTATAAAAAAAGTACTATATGTATTATGTACATATTTACACAATTGCACGCCTGTGCTCTAGAGGTTGGAGGTTCAAGTGTCACACCAAATAAATATTAGTAATGGTATTACAACTCATAGTCCGTTAAAGTGTACATATACCAAAAATATGGATTCTGTGTACATCACGCCTGACAATGTCATGGAATCCATTGAAATTGTTGAGTTATATTTTTTTTATAATTTAAATTTCATCATCTTCAGACCAGTATCTTAGGAAACTTTAAATTAATATATCTACGTTTTATAGTTATATAAAGTAACACTGCGGGACCTAATGCTTATAAATATATGAACATATATTGGCTGATGCAACCTAGTCGAAACGAATAAATATACACGTTAAGTCCTATAGTGTAATTTTATATAGGTACATAAATATTAACTACTAGCGATTTATCCTCGCTTCACTCAGGTGCATCCCTTGATGAATTTTGAATGTTTGAGTTAGAGTGCTTGAATATTTTAGAAACGCATAAAAAATAAACGTTCAAAGAAAAATATCTTTTTTTTACGCCAAGAACCTTCGCAGGCGTGTACAGAATAATCCATCAAAGTTTCGTCACAATCAGATCAACGGCTTAGGAACGCATAAAGAACAAACATATGAACATTCATTTTATTTATATAGATAGATGATTATACTGACCGGCAGCCATTTGCCAACGTCACCGGTATGGTGCCACCCGTCAGCATCGATGACCTGACGAGTTTTGTCCGGCTCCTTAAAGTAGCCGCGGAACACGTTGGCTCCCTGCACGCAAACCTCTCCTTGTCCTTGCGACGCATAATACTCCATTTCGGGCACGTCCACTAGCTACAGTGGAAACGCATGTTTAATTATTTGTCGATATTCTCAGTGGGTGCCACCTAGTCTTGAAGACACCTTTACTTATCATAGCAAAAAATATTTGTCTGTAGGTGGTTATATGGATAGATATCTTCATATATAATATATGTGTTTATGTATATTAATATTTGAAAAGTGTAGCTAGGCTACTTTTGCCACAAAAGACTTGCACTTTCCATTCCAGACCCTCCCCAACACTTACGCCACGTAGATTTTCATATCGGGTATCGATAATAATCAATCAATAAAAAAAATGTGGATTCTAAAACTTTAAATTCGATCTAAATTAACAAATTTACTTCGTAATTTAAAGCTATTATGATCAAAATATAATATTTAATATTATACATACCTTCACTTTACAACAAGCGACGGGAGGCCCGACGTGCTCGGGCACGTGGTCGCCCTGCACCGTCAGAGTTACTGGCGCAGTGCACTCTGTCTGTCCGTAGCCTTCCACAATCTAGGTAATAGGGACAAGAAATTATTACAAACAAACTTGAAATTGTTGAAAACAAACATAAGGGTTGTGCCTGATGATAGCTATAGCTTATGTTCGTTTCTAAATCAAGCAGGAATTCATTACGAACGCATTGTATTAAGAAGTAAGACACAAAAATGACTCAAGTTATCCCCCGACCAAGTAATTTTACATAAAGACGTACTATTCTTTATATCTATATTTTGTGTATTAGGTACTTCTTCGATTATATAATTTTTATGATATTTTCTGTTTTTATTTCTATCATTCATGTTTTTATTGATATTTTCGAGCTTTCGGTATTTCAGATCTATTAAAAACTAAATATAAACTCAATCTCATTCCGGCACAAATATACTAAAAATAAAAAAAATATTATATGTAAAATTGTGTTTGTTCATGACTGTATAGGGTGGGTAGACAACTCTATCAGAGTTCAAAAAGGAAACTTAACAAATGTTTTATTTGAATGCTTATTGAAAATGGCTCCCAAATCGCGAAACCTTACCATGCACAAAGCGGAATTTTTACTTTGGTTCTACGGTTGGCATTAGGAATTGCTCTATTATTAGCTTCACACGTGTCTTTCTAAATAATACGATGAGTACTTTAAGTAATACTCGTAGCATACCAAATGATTTATTTATCCCGTAAATACACAAACCTGATAATAAATAAATTAGTATTACAACTAAATGTTACTTATATAATTTCTATATGTTGTTGATGCAATAAATATTAATAAATTTACAAAATCTTATCGTTTAATACATACATTACTCAAACTATAATAGTACTCTATATAAAAAATAGTACAAATAAATTTACTATACTTCATTCACATTTTATAAGTCAAGAAATATTCTCACACCACATAATAATGGATAAACTATTTACTCTATAAAACTGTCATCATTTTTCAAACATTATACATTTCATAGATGGACCAAAAACAATATTTTCAGAGCGCATCTTCCAAATACCACATTTACCCAAAGCAAACATAATATTGCACATTTCGATATATTGAAGAATAATAAGCAAAAGAAAATTTGAATCATTCAGGAAGTGTTTATTCGTATATCGTTAACCTTGACTTTGTGTTAGATTATTATTAAAGCAAATATGACGCCCGACAGCTGAAGGTTATAGAAATAAGGAATACAGATTTGTAGTAAATCATGTGATTTCTATTTTGGTTAACCATAGTGATCCTATAATCAATTTTGATGTTTCTATGAGTTACTGAGCTAATTTTAAATTTATTAGTGCGTACTTTTGAATAAGTAGTACTTTTGGATACCTACCAACATCGTTGGTCTTTTATCTTTTGCGGCTACAAATTATTAGGTTCTGGATTCAAGTTTAGTCACACGAAACCTTCATTCAATCTTATGCCAAATCTCTCTTTATTATGAAGAGATGGCCGCTACAGTGATCGAAGAATTTTTCCACAATTAAAAGAATATTATTATTTTTTTTATTACAAGAGTTTGATAATTAAGTTTTCGCATTGAATAAATCCTAAATGTGTTATACATACTGGAATATATATATGGAAGTTAATATAGACGTTAAGATGAAACGCGGCAGTAGAAACCTTCAGAATAAATAATGTTGAAATGAGGTAACAACGTTAATGTATAGTGTATTAGTAATGTTTTTATTTGAAAGCTGCAGTCTGCAAAAGCTCGCAAGCTCGCAATATAATATTAAAATCTTTCGTTAGAATTTATTGAAACAGGTTATAAGCCTATATACACGTTACAAAATAACAATAAATGTCAATCAAAATAAAGACGTGGGATTAAAGCGAATAAAAATACAAAGCACATCTAATATATAGTGCAGGTATAAAACGGATTGGTAACACACTTTTAGTTTTTGAATTCTATTTAGTATAGCAATTCGTAATGACTGGTATAAGTAATGTAGTTTATGTCATCAATTTGTTTCTAAAATAGAAAATTAATGAATCGTAATGTTTACTGAATCTTATTTTTGGATTTTAGGTTGATGATTAAGCACATGTAGAGTTTCTGTAGAGTAATTAAAAGACTTACGTCAATATATAGGTACATATCATAGTTATCCGCTATTTCAGGATCAAAAACTTTTGCTAAGATAGAGATATTAAGTAGATGCATAAGCATAAGTAAAGTAAAGCTCTTAAGTATAAACTTAAGAGCTCTACAAATACATATTATAAGGATAGACAATAAATAAACTTGACCAATTAATAAATTAATATTAAAAAAAATTATAATTAAAACAAGATTTCATATAAATTGTATAGTGCAATAAGTTGATGGATTTAATTTAAAGATTCTTTTTTTTAATACTTTCTTAGATATACCTACGTAAATATTTGATATTTTAAATAAAACTATCTTTTCGGATTTTTTCGCGGATTTATTTTGATTTTTGGTTTCCGACGTTTCGCATGCTTCACATCGATCGTAAGCTATCTGTAACAACTATATAATGCCTTTGAGACGTCTAAATCCTTAGTCTCTCCCGTTAGCATGATTGCTGTAAAGAAAAAAATCCGAAATGATAGTTTCATTTTTGAGTTATTTATTCGTATTCTTCCCAGTAAATCCTTTCATTTGATATCCATTCATAGGAGTGCATAAAAAGAACATATTTCGCAATCTTTGGGAGTCTGCCATATTGAAATTAGAATGACGTCACCTAGCTAACCATGCATTATCATCTAAACTAAACGTATATGTAAAATTTCAGCTCAATCAGTTGAGGATAACTCCTTTAAAATTCAGTTGCAAGATTTAACCCAAACGAACAAACATTGCATAAAAGCTTGTAAAAATTAGAAAAAAAATAGAAACCGAAGATTGATTACTACACAAATAAATTTCTCACCAAGCATCCAAGAGCACATCGCGCGAATGTCAATACGTTGCCGGCGAGAGGCGCGGAGCCCACCACCACGATGCGCAGACGCCCGCCCATACCTTCACGCACCTTGCGGAACACCAGCTTGTCCCAGATAGAATCACTTCGGATTATACCTCTGCAATATAAATATTTAGATATAATTCTTTACCCTAAAATTGTACGAGAAACCCTGACATAAATACGAGACACTACATTTCGAATCGAATCAAATCCCTTCGATTAAATTACTAAGTGATTGATACAAACTATACGTTTAGTAGCAATTAATTACTTTGATGTAGAGACGATTATTCTTCTTAACTAAGCTTCATGAGATATTTTTGAAAATAAGGGCAGCATAAATATTATCAACCATATTTCGAGTTAATTGAGAGTTTAGTTTATTAAAAGATCAAAACAATGAATATGAGTAGTATGTACATTGTTCATACATAGAGATATAGTTGTTAATTCGGATACTTAAATTATTTCAAAGCATCCGGATTTGTTTGCCAAATAAGAAATACATAAAAAATCCGTGATATAATTTAACCTGTACTTCAAATAACAATATTAATTTTTTGTTTGGCCAGCCAATTAAAAGATAAGGTATAATTCATTTCTTATAAGGGAGTTATTTCTTTATCAAGTATATGGAGCCCGAAAAACTAACATCCATCACTTACTAACCTCTTTAGTTCTGATTCTTTCGCAGATAACGCCATATTAAACAGCAGCTTCTTGATTTTAGAGTTTGATATTTCATTCTGCGCTTTATCATATAGTCTGTTGAGGAGGCGAGGAACAGCCGGCATCATGGTGGGCTTCAATGCTGTAAGGTCTTCGCCAAGACGTCGAATGTCACCATTGTAGAAGCCAACCGCACCTCCAACCATATATAGAGCGTTCTAGAAAGAAAGAGAAAGAAATAAACAGATTTTTTATTACTAGAGTACTGTTTATTCTTCTAGTATTAATTTGTGCGAATGTATAAAATATACATTTTATTTTTATTTTTCAGAAAATATAAATTACAAGACGTGTGTGAAGGGGGTCTATTAAACAAAATAAATATATTTTACCATTAAATAACAATGACGCTGATAAATGGTTATTTATAACTTAAATTAATCAATAGCCCAAAAATAAATTCACGACTATTTAATTTACCAAACGAACTTTGTATATTTGCATGGTTTGATAAAAAATTACTTTAGAAACATAGAATAAACTATAGATATCTATAGAGTTTTAAAATTCAATACATCCGGATTCGCATAAACGTGGGTAGATGAAGTATGCTAATAAATTCAAATATCTACATTACTTAACCAATTTTATGTGGTAAATACCGTATTTACCGTTTTATTTATATATGATCACTGTTAAATGCAATTTATCGCCTATATAATTTAGAAATAATTTCATAAACATTTATACGGATATTGCATTTTATGTACGAATATATCTGTATATATAAATTGTATTGATACGAAGAAAAAGTAAACTATGCTTTAACAACATAGGAAGATTGATGAATCGGAAATTAAGGAAGGTGATGTTATCTTCGAAATCAACTGTAATTATGGAAGGAATACTTATGGAAAGAAGATTTTATTGAAAGTAATAGGTATGTGGTTTCTCTTAAATATAGAAGGGGTGACATTGAAACAAAACGCGAAAAAATTCTAAAAATAGTTTTTCTTCTAAATAAATTACTAATACTAGGTTTTTATATATATATATTCTAAGTACCTCACAACACCGCTCAAGCATATGCGCTAGTGGTAGGAAGGAGATCATGACGTCGTGTTTAGTGGGGCGATGCTCGCCGAGCTGCATGGTGACGGCGCACATGGACGCCACCACGTTCTCGTGTGTTAGCATCACGCCCTTCGGCATACCAGTCGTACCTGACGTGTAGCATATTGTGCATAGGTTCTCTGGTTTTGGTGGCTGGAACAATGTGTTTAGATGTTATCATATAGTTACCAACATAATATTAAAATGAGTAGAGAAGTGAAAAAAGCAAATGCTTAGAAGTGATTGGAGAAGTAAAGAAAGTAAGAAAATGGGAGTATTTGCATTGCATTGAAAAAAAATATCATTTAAATTACATCTTAAAAACATTATACTTCAATTTTTGATTAGTTAAAAAAAATGTTTGCTAGTAATAGGGGAAAATGGTAATAAAAATATCATTTCTAAAAGAATTGATTTAGAAAATATGTGCAATTTTACCGTTTTCTTGGCTATGTATTAGCATCACTAATATTTACATACATATTTTTATTACATGTGATCATTAATAAATATTAAAGTATTAGTATTAGATACAATTTATACTATTGTAATCTATACTAAAATATACAAAATTACTAGAACTTCAATAGTTTTACCAAAAGAACTTAAACTATTTATATCTAAAACAAAACATGTTCCTGCATAAACCTATGATATAGCGAAGTGATCTATTACCAAACATGTAAACTTACGACACAAGGATGATCTTTATGAGCGCCCTGTATCTCAACGTCGCTGAACTTAAGTATTTCGACACCGCGGCTTTTCGCCCTTTGGTGGGTCGATGGCGAGACTTCCTTTATCGTGACGAGCTTACGCAAACAGCGCGGCGACTGGTCTAAGAGCAGATTCGCTTTCTTGTCATCTTCACATACAACTATTGTCATTTCCGCTGAAAAGTAATAAAACTCGTATTATATTATTAATGCAAAAGTTTGGGTACGTGTGTGTTTATTAGTTTATTTATTACGTTGTAATGCTTCAACCGATTTGAGTGTAAATCAAATTGGAGATGTCTTATATTGACGTACCATACGAGCAAAGCTGTGACCGAAAACTAGCATTACGCTTAATTATCCATAATTCTAGTTGATATGGTGTCTACTGTCTACATATGAACAGATCTTGATAATCAATTTAGTTTTTCCAGTCCGGTATTAGTCCACATTTACCTAATATGGTAAACCATATAAGATGATGTGTGTATGCATAAAAATGCAAGTGTAATTGCATAGAGAACTAGAGATAGATTTACTTTTTCATTAAAAGTAAAAATATTCATATCCAAATCTTGAGAGATTTCGATACAAAAAGAAGTTTGTATGTGAATTATAAACAAAAAGATGTAAAATACTTACTTTGATTAATAATGAAGGCACATGCGTTGGCTCCTAAGGTATCGTATAACGGCACTATAACCATTGAATAACAGTAGGCAGCTTGTTCAGCCATGATCCATTCTGGACAGTTTTGAGCGTAAATACCTACAAAAATACATCTTTTTAGTTTCGTACATAGACAAAGATTATAAATCTAGACGCCAAGTATATAATATCAAATATATAAGAATCTATTTAAAATAAACTTTGTGGGAAAACGAAATAATACTAGGTAAACATATTGCCGAATATCTAATAAAATAAATATTAAATAAATATAATAAATGCAAGGTTTTCATTTATAACATTATCTTAACACTGTTAACTATTTATTATCACTTTTTATTGATATTTTATCTTTTTCGCATTCAATTTAAATTGTGGGTTGGGCGCTACAGCCTGGTATATATAACATAGATATATTTATATGTTAGTAACAAGTATGTTCTCGTGCAAATGATTATTGTCGAGTCACTCACCTACAAAGGTGCTTTGCCCTGGAGTGAGACCTTGGCATATAAGTCCTGAGCCGAAGTTTTTCGCTCGCAGCAGGGTCTCATTGTACGTCTGCCACACGTAAGGCTTATTTGGTCCCTCACGCCAACCAAGACAATTGCCATTATCTAGAGAAAACAAAGTAAAATTGGATTTCAATAGTGGAATCGCGGTTGCCTTTCACATGAAAACATGTTACCATCTTATTATTAAAGTTAAAACATATTACTATCTTATTATTCGTAGTAGACGTTATTCATGGAAAATAATAAATAATAAAGAAAATAAATTTGGTTAATGAATTTAACATAAGGCAAAATCATCTGCTACGATAACTCAGCTAGCAGAAACAATGTTTAACTGTTTCCTGTGACCCAAACAAGTTGGTAAATGTTAACATCGTTCTGTAATGTGTGTATTATCGCATTTATCTTTAACAAGCGGAAACTCAAAGGGAAACAAGGCGAGTTCTGGGATTGGTGCCACAAAAGGCACTCCGCCTATAAAAGTGTGTGAAAAGGCTTATCAGTATAAGCCTTTTCACATGTTGAATATGTACGATGTATATGTATATGTAAGTGGTAACTATAAAAATGGAAAGATGTTCTTGGAAACTAGTTAATGACTACGATAAATCGCTAAGGATAATATAAACTGTATATATAATAATAAAATTCTAACTGAGCTGATTCTGTACGTTAAATATTTTTGGGAAATCTTATTGAAATACTCATTATTATTATCGATACAAAAGCCGAATCTATACTTTTAGAATCTTGTCTCTCTGCCTGTCTGTCTGGGAACGCATCACGAGAAAACTACTGATTTTGATACAATTTGGTACGATGATAAATAGTTTAATTATATTTTTATAACTTACTCGACTCTTTAACACCCCTACGAAAAGTTTCATAAAGTGTCCGTGTGTCTTCATGTAGATAGCGAAGATATCGTCCATTTTTCGCTTCCTTATAGAACTTCGATACGCGAACCATCTCAGGCCCCTAGAAAGATGCAAACACAATACAATGAGATTTACGTTTTTAAATCGTTACAAGATTATAGTCATTCATTCATACATAATTGAATTTAAAATGATAGGCTTACAAGTAAACAATAAAGGGTCAATGCACTGAATCCTCGCAACAACGAACTAATCAGCAATCAGTTGTAATCTTTTTAACGCTACTCATGCTGTAAAGATTATGCGGGCTGTATATTTCATTTTTATATGTAAAAAAACATTTACATACGTAATTACTTGTTTTTTAGCACTTTTTGTCTACTAACTATCTTATGCAAATAAAGCTCCGTTAGCTTTGTCGTAGTTGGCCTACATTTTTTTGGCTAAAAGCACAAAACATTGTGGTTTTACGGTACCTTAATGTAGTACTCGTAGGTTATATAGTAATGAATAGGCCAAAAATCGTAAAAATTACACAAAAGAAGTTTAAACATATTTTAAAACATATTGCTAAAAAATACAATATTATTACAAAACAAAGAAAGAAAAGTTATGATTATAATTACAATTAATTCAGAGTTCCTGATACTTTTGATCTCATTTAATAATAGCCTATATAATATGCAATCTAAAATTATAGGATACTAGCTTAAGCACGTGGTTTCATTCATTGTTTTAAAATTGGTTGAAACCAACGCAATATTATATCTTTAGTATACAAAACTATGAAATAAACATATAGGCATTATACAGCAATAATAAACAGATTAGATTTTCCGCGTAAATTACTCATTTCATCACTGAAAATTAAAATATCATTTAAATATATTCAACAGCAATTTTTTCCTCAATCAAATAAATGAATGATTACATCTCATGAAAACTCAATTTCGGAAGTAGCCATTGATAAAGAGTGTAACCATTTACTTTTCTTTTTTTAAACAATTATTTAATTTGGTTCTTATATACTTGAGATAACAAGGCCAAGAAAATTGATATTTTAAGCGTTTCCTATTAGTATCTTTAAGCATTCCCATAAGATATTTTTGATTTATTTTGTCAGGTTTTCTTTAATTAGTACAAGGTTAGGCGGAATTCTAATAAATAGACTAGTGGCGACAGTTGCGCGGTTGGGTGACCGGATATTTTTAACAAGTCGCAGTGACATAACGCACATGTTGTTTCCTTTATTTTTGGATGGTCCCTAATAGTTACGCAGCAGATTTACTGTGTCACTCAATTATGTTTGTGTTTATGATTCAACTATGGCGGAAGAAAAGAGAACTAACGGATTAACTCTCCGCCTTATATGAGAAAAAGCTTTAAAATGAAAATGAGAGTTTTTCATGCAGGAAATGAAAAAGAGAGAAAATCACACAAAATATGGAAAACCGAATTTATAACACAGAAAATGGAAAAGAGAGTATTTCACATCACTACGTAATAGAGATTTTAAATTCAAACACAGCTACAGCTTACACTATTTTTTTTTCAAAAAACGTAAATTCTTAAGGTCATGTGTAGACAAGATGTCTTCCGTAGTGTTTTAAATTAATTTATTTTCATATATTTGACATTGTGAGAAGGCTTGGCTGACACCATTTCCGCATAATGTTTATATTTATTTGCCAGCTTTCAGTTTTAAACATATAATGGCCATGTATGATAATATAATAATCCATATCTTATATATTTAAACGAGCAATTCCTGTATATTTATATCTTTATTTATTTATTTATACCGGCGATCTCGGAAACGGCTCTAACGATTTTGCTGAAATTTGGTATATGGGGGCTTTCGGGGGCGAAAACTTGATCTAGATTAGTCACATGTCTGGGAAAACGCGTGTTTTCGAGTTTTCATGCGTTTTTCTTATCCCTTATTCTACGCAAAATTTAATCGCGACATCTATACAACTCTCTCAGTAACACTTAGTCACTTAATGTAAAATTATTTTTAAGCCAAATTAAAAAGAAAATTATTCTTATCGCGACATCTATACAACTGTCTCAGTAACACTTAGTCACTTAATGTAAAATTATTTTTAAGCCAAATTAAAAAGAAAATTGTTCTTATCGCGACATCTATACAACTTTCTCAGTAACACTTAGTCACTTAATGTAAAATATACAATCTGTCAAGAACTCCGAGCGAAGCTCGGTCGCCCAGGTACTTAATATTATAAATGCGAAAGTAACTCTGTCTATCTGTCTGTCTGGCTCTGTCTGTCTGTCTGTCTCTCTGTTATCCTTTTGATTTAGATAAACATTTTAAATAAAACTATCTTTTCGGATTTTTTGCGGATTTATTTTGATTTTTGGTTCCTGACGTTTCGAATGCTTTACAGCAATCATGGTCACGGGAGAGACTAAGGTGTTAGATGTCTCAAAGGTATTATATAGTTGTTACAGACAGTGCCTACCCACAAAATAACAAAATGAATATAAAAACTCAAAAATTAGCACCAAAGTACCTTACAATATTTGTTAATTTTAAACATTTTATAATTTTAATTACTTTTATACTTGAATATGGAATATTATTTATATAATTTTAGCTGTTATTATTATAATTATTACAATTTTTTAGAAACTTTATTGATTAGTAATCTATATTTAGTGTTGCTATTATTATATTTATAACTATAAAGAAAAAATAAATATTAATTTTATTTCAAATGTCAAATATTCGCGTAAATCTCAGAAAGTGTTATGATTTAGATTAAATTTGATATAGGGATAGTTTGAGACCCGTGGAAAGACATAGGATAGTTGTAATCCCGGAAATCATCCCTTAAGGGAGTGAAAAGAGGGAGTGAAAGATTGTATGAGGAATAAATAATTTCTTAAGCAAGGGATACCTACATATGTGTATATAGTCTATCTATTCCATACTAACCGTTAAAATGCATCTTAGAACGAACCCGAGCAAAACGAGGATGAGTCGCTAGTTAAGAAAAGGGTGTTCTCGTTATCTCAAGTAAAAGTTGTCACAAGTTCAATAGTTGAAAAGTAAAAGGATTTATGTAACGCGAATATTGGCAAATTGGTACCCACCCCAGTGCTACTAGCATTAGAAAGCACAAAATTATTGCATCGAAGTGTGTTTTAAAAACAAAAAAAAAATTTTAAGATAAGTAAATTTTAGTATGTACATACTTTGAGTTTAGTTATTGAATATGTTTATTTATACATTGTACTGCTTCTTATATAATTTGAATAGAAAAATAGTAAAGTTTAATGTTAATATGCAAGTAGTGTATGTTTACTTTGTTTCGGGGTTTATAAGTGTGATGACATTTTTAAAAATCTCTAGTACAAATTGTCTCAAAAATTTTGGGGTTAGTTATCACATTGATAATTTACAAACGCCTAAAATTATATGACTATTTCTAAAAGTTCCAACTAAACAAACAATTTCGAATCAAAGAAAAAGAGTTTCCGCAGTTTTAATGGACATCCCGGTTAAAAATGCGGTGGCAGAACAACAAAAACAAAGAAAAATCAAGGCAAGGTGGTTCCGAAAAGGAAAAGTGGGAAAAATAAGCAAACAAGTAGCAGAGAAGATAACTATTATGAAGATACGTCATGTTTAAAATGTTGTTAAGCTTATCCAAGTAGTAAACCTAATGAAGAATCGGTTCAGGAAAATTGTGGTGGGAACAAGGATTTATTTTATTGTTGCCCAAATTATGTCTCTGACGAGGACAGTGAGTTAACAGTGACCTGTCACAAAAAGGACCGCCACTTGTGAGAACCTACCCCGCTTCGGGGGTAATTTGTCGTTCTCGAATTGTTTTTACTATCTTTTAATTATTTGCATACAACTCATACTATAAGTGTTTTGTCTAAGAAATAAGCGCAATTATTTAAGGCTGATTAACCAAATATATGATTGAAGAATAAAAATCCACAATTTTCTCGCAAGTTTTTTCATTAAAAATGTCAATTTAAGGATCCATCTCACTTACTTATAAATCAACACTGCTAGAAATAATACTGTTACTAAATAGTATAGCATTTCTGAATTTGTCCATTAAATATGTATATGAAATTTACTTTTTATTTCGGCAAAACAAGTGCTCTCAGTGATATATACATCGTAAATAAGAACTGGGTGGACACGCGGGTGTAGTTACAAAAGCAAAGCGGTACATTAAAAAACTATAAACGTAGTTTATAAAACTAGAATAATAGCTTACTATAAACAAAATAACATAAAAACGGAAATAAATATTTCATTCATTTGCTATTGTAACTATTTTGAACAACGTATATTAGCAGAAAATCAATAACTTTTTTATATAAAACTTACTATATAATTAGCTTACAAGTAATTTGGGTAGATTTTTTTCTAGAATGAAGTGTGAGACTACCGTTGAGATATATCTATACATATAATAAAATTCTAACTGAGTCGAATGTGTACCTTAAATATTTTTTGGAAAATATTATTGAAATAAATTTTATTATCGATACAGAGACCGAATCTATTAGTTTTTAGAATTTTTGTCTGTCTGTCTGTCTGTCTATCTGTCTGTCTGTTACTGCATCACAGAAAAATCACTGGAGGGATTTGATAAAATTTGGTATGATAATAGCTGGATATCCGGGTCAACATATAGGATACTTTTTACCGCGGGAGAATATCTCATTCCCACGGGAATACACGTTATAATACAACCCAAAAAATATTTATGATCAGAATTTCTTGAAACTTGGTATTAATGCTCTTCAATACAATTAAATAAATACATGTTTTAGCGTTTTTTGAAATTCATCCCATAAGGAGATAAAATAAGGGATGAAAATTTGTATGAAACCTACCTTTTTAAAGTTTTTTTGTTGAAATTTTAGCGCAAGTGAAGCCGCGGGTTTTGCTAGTACTGTATATAACTTCTTCTAAATATCCTTTTGTTTACCTACCTAACCTCCAATAAACTAAGATTATTATGAACTTTTATTTCATTGTGTGTATGTATGAGCAATTAATACGCACATCTCATATGGGAAGGTACTGGCGCCTGAAACGAAGTTTTCTATTTCAGGAGATAAGGTTTTGTGCATTTGTTACCACTGTGTTACTTGAATAAAGCCTGTTTAATAAGGAATTTATAAGGATTTCCTAAGAAAAATTGATAAATTTTATCTGCACCTTGGTTTATGTTTCAATCGCAATAAAACCTAGAAGTTTTAAGTTTTAAAATGGTATCATTTTTTTAATTGAATACTTAATATTTTATTGAATAATATTTACTTTGAGTCACTATTTAAAAATAAAAACAATACTAATAAAGTATCACTCAATACGTGTTGTAACGAGATTGATAGGAAATTTGGCATTTAACCAAATATGTCACGAGATAATTATGTTTTGTTTACATGCATTGTATTATAACGCTTATTTTTTGTATCTTGCACTCGTCTACAGCATTGGGTGACGCAGAAATTCAATTTATTCTAATGGTTTTCTTATGGTTTTGTATGAAGTAGAGCTTTTAATCAACGCATTTCTATCAAACAATACTTTTAATGAATATATTTAGATCTCAATATATGTTTACCGTAAACAGAAGATATTATAATATTTATTTAAACTACAAAGTCAAAATATATAAAATTTTCAAAATATTACTAAATTCATATGCTTAATTCATACAAATTGAAATAGCTAATGATCTCTAGAACTTTCATGTCTTAAATTTTTTTTTAAACAAAACGCGAAATGACTCAACGTCACTTGATATTTCAAAAATACTCAAGAAGCAAACCGCGTGTAAATATTACAATTAATGTCTCCGACATAATCCCGTGACTCGGCTCGATTGTTTGCCAAAAATTCTTAAAATTTTTCATGTAAAATAATCACGGTAACCCTAAGGTGAAACATGTGACTTTTGCTGTCACTAAGTCATAGATAGCCGTCGTAGTTCCAATATATGGTAATCACGTTATACCTTAGTACTTTTAAAGTATTAAAGTATATTTTTATGTAGGATTTAATACAGAAATATCATTCCATGCCATTGCCATCTTTTTTCCAAATCAAAAACCACAAAATCACATTAAATTTATTATAGGTAGTTATAAAATGTTTTACTTTTAGTAAAATATTTAACTCATATGCTTTCTAATTTTAATTCTGAACTTATCAATAGAGCCTATTGATAAGTTCAAAATTAAAAATATAAAACTTTTACACTCCGGGTATGCATTACAATACATTCTGTTATCCTTGTTGTAAATCGAGGATAATCACTATATATTTTCTTATATTTACGCGAATATTTGACATCCATATCTAATATCAGAAATGTGAAAATTTGTGAGGATGGATGGATGGATGGGTGTTTGTTACTCTTTCACGTCAGAACGGCCGAACGAATTTGGCACAGAGATACATTATAGGCTGGAATAGCACATAAGTTTAATTTTATCCCGAAAAAAAAAATGTACGGTTTCCGTGGGATAGATTTGTTTTTGTCTAGGGACGAAACCGAATCGAAGCGAGGGTGAGTCGCTAGTTTTAAATAAAAAACGAATTTTTCGGATTTTTTGATGAATTTTTGACGAGAGAGACTTTCCTGTAAAGCATTCGAAACGCCGGGAAACAAAAACCAAGTATATCGCGAAAAAAACCAAAAACAGTTTTATTTAAAATGCCGAGATTAACCAATCAAGCAATGCAAGAATACAAGGGATATATGTACATATTAATAATACTAAGAAGATATCTATACTAATATTATAAAGCTGAAGAGTTTGTTTGTTTGTTTTTTTTTTTGGTTGAACGCGCTAATCTCAGGAACTACTCATCCGATTTGAAAAATTCTTTTTGCGTTAGATAGTCCGTTAGCTGAGGAAGGCTATAGGCTATATATCATCCCTAAAAAATATACGGTCCCCGTGAGATAGATTTGTTTTTGTTTAGGGAAGAACCCGAAGCGAAGTGAGGGTGTCGTTAGTATCTAATAATATTCAATTGCCTGCAAATCTTAATGGAAAATTAGCTTGTAAAAGGAAGTCGTAAGTGAAAAAGTAAGTCACAATATCATAGTCAGATATTTTCAAACTTATTTTAGTAAAAAAGCTTTAGTAATCACTATATGTATTATATAATATAATCGACGGCACGTTTGGCTCAGTTTGTAGTGACCCTACTTTCTGCGCCAGTGGTCGCGGGTTCGA
Source organism: Argynnis bischoffii washingtonia (assembly GCA_033884665.1). Classification (NCBI taxonomy): domain Eukaryota; kingdom Metazoa; phylum Arthropoda; class Insecta; order Lepidoptera; family Nymphalidae; genus Argynnis; species Argynnis bischoffii. The sequence continues at coordinate 5,994,739 of CM066624.1, read as the reverse complement.
GTCCCGCTGGGACATTCATTTGTGTGATGAATGTTTGTACTCTAGTCATGGGGGCTTATATTTATAATATATATGTATTTAAAGTTATATATGTGTAGTGTATCAACTATCTGGTATCCATAACACAGGCTTTGTAGCTTACCATGGAACTAGATGGTGCTGTGTGTTAATGTCCCAACATATTTATTTATTATTATTATTATTATATCATATATGATCATAGTGATGGTTTTCTTCAAGTTTTTATTAAAACCTATCTTATACTTTTTCAGAGCAAAAAAAAATGAATTTTCCTAAAACACAGCATCCACTGTACTAATTTCCAGTTTGATCGGTTTATTCATTTGTAAATGCGACGCACAAATTCAGGCTTTATAATATTATGTTAAGTTTAAGGACCTAGGCAAGTCGTTTTGATAGTTTTGCACTTGCTACAAAGTACATATCGATAAGAATTAAACCTTATTCGCGGCTGCGAAACGTTTGGTGGCAAATTGTTGTTAAAAGTGCCTTACGTCCACATTTTATTACCGAAGGGAACTGCTCATTAGCTTTGCTTTACAACTATGACACACAGTTATAAAATTTAGTATACGTTTTATAGCCCACGCGAAATTGCACAAAGAATAAACGTATTTACCATTAACTAGCAATGTCTAGTTTATACTATACTAGCGACTCACCCTCGCTTCGCTCGGGTTCGTCCCTAGCTTGCTTCCTAATACAAAATTTCATCCACATTTTAACCCCCTTAAGGGATGATTTCGGGGTTAAAAACTATCCTATATCCTTCCCAGGGTTTCAAACTATCTCCTTACCAAATTTCATCTTAATGGGTTCAGTAGTTTCAGAGCCTATTCGATGCAAGCAAACAAACAAAAAATCAAATCTTTCCTCTTTATAATATTAGTATAGATTAAATCATTAGTATTATAGGTATATATCATATATGTATAAGTGATTTAACACTAATAACATAACATTGTGCAGTTTTGAGTGTAGAACGCCTAAATATACAGAGGACCCGTCTAAAACATGCTTATGAGTAAAAGAACTTGCCATTAATAGGAAAAGACAGTATACTTTTCAGAAACAAATATATTACTAGAGTATTTTCAATATTTTTATTATTTTAATAATAATAATATTTTAATAATTTTAAGTTTTATCCATATACGTATAAAATATATATAAGAAAGAATGATCATCCATTCACTGACTAAACACGAAATTTCTAAAACTCCTAGCAAAGAGTGGATACAACAACAGGGTCGAATCAAGGGGTTTTAAAGGCTATCGCTAGTTTATATGAAAGTCCGATATTTTTGCTTCTAGAGATGTAGCTCCGACCGCTAGCAACGTTAGTATTATATAAATGGGTAGTAAGTAGTTCTTCGACATTTCTTTAAGCTAGTGAAAATTAACAAGAAATACCAAGAAGTGAAAAGTCAATCCAAGAGAAGTGAGGTAATAGTGGAAGTAGCACTCTTCATGGTTTTGTACCATAATGCTCAGTAGTTGAATAAATAAATATAAATAAATATGTTGGGACATTAACTCACAGCACCATCTAGTTCTATGGTAAGCTACGAGGCTTGTGTTTTTGATACCAGATAGTTAATACAGCACACATATATAACTTTAAATACATGCATATTATAAATATAAACACCCATGACTGGAGTACAAATATTCATGCTCATCACACAAATGAATACCCCCAGCGGGACTCGAACCCGCGACCGCTGGCAGAGCAAGTAGGATCACTGCAAATTGAGCCAATGATGAATGAAACCATTTTTGTACGAGTGTGACTACTACTAAGTGACTATCGTTTATGTAAAGTAAAATAAAGCATCTATATTGCAACTAACCAGCTTTGATTTCCCTCACAAAACCGCGGCTCGTAACAACATTATGATCATCTTTCACATCTTAAGATATCTTTTTACTTAATACAATATGTCTTTGCATTGGACTTTTAATATTGCACACTAAATAAAGTCAATTTAATTCTACTTATTGTGAATTTTAGGTAGTATCGGGATGTGCATTAATGACGTTATGGTTACGTTCGGCATTGTAATATATTTAGTATAACCTTATTATACATAAAATTTGTTCGTTTTTATGTCTGTAAAGTATAATATATGAAACTTACTGAAACTAATTTTAAAAATTCTCTAATTTATAGCAAGCTACAAATGTACACACCTGAATATCATGGATTATTTTATACGGCTTGAGACGCGGGCAAAACCTAGTAAAATATCAATAGCTACTAAGAGCTGTTTAACATTAAAGTAAATCATGGCTTCCCACGGTATGAAAATTATATGTGAATGTATAAATTGGCAAAATTGTCACCCAAAACTAGAATTAGATGTGGTATTCATAAATTTTTCTACTTTACTATAAAACCTAAATAGCAAAAAGTTGATAGATTATAAAAACAGTCTTAATATAATTAACATTTAGAGTTTAAATGTACAATATCAGACCAGAAAAATCGTTTATTTCTACATGTTTACGTTCTTGAGATTGCAATAAAACCTATAATATTATAAACACTCTTAACGTTTTCCTCAATAAAATTTGCCACAAGACGATTGAATTGCTCTTATTTTTTATGTTTATTTTTTAGATTAGATATAATTTTGGTCTGTTTTCAGATTTTTATGATAGAAAGAAGTATCTAGAATATAATACTTAATTCAGTTCTTGTATCATCGAGGCCTACAGATCCCGGTCTAAATGATACGGAACACTGCCAACAATCGCAACTCAATTAACAATGTCTCAGACAAACAGATTACAATAATTCTTTTTATAACATAGTATTTATTGCCTTCTACATAATCCGCATCTATTCCCACTTTAATAGATTTAAATATCTTATCTTTTACTTTCTTCACATAATTTACATTTTTTAAATATTAAAACATTGAATTCTAATCGTTCAATCCAATCGTTTTAAAATAAGATTATTTTCGCAATAAGTCGCAGATTTAGTTAGTTTTCATATGCATGCATGCTTACTTTGATGACATCTGATTGATCGCTTAGAGATATTGGAGGTCGGATCGGGGACACCCCAATGCAACAATTACAGCAAGACATTTTCGCCTCCTTTCACTGACGGTGCAATTTATTTCTATCACTCATTTAAAGTTCAATGCGCAATCGGCACCATTACTTAAATTAATACCACTTTAGAAGAATCTTGAGCTTTTTTATATCTTCTTATGTCACAAACACTTGAAATCGCGGCACCAGAAGTAAGAATATGATTTCGATTACACAACCTATGGTCTCGGGCAGTCTCGTCACTTTCGCTAGAGAGTTCTGAATACTGACATGAGAGTAGCAAGCAGAGCAGCTCTTGGTACTATGAGTTAAAAATACCGCTCAAAGATGCGCACTGCCAATTCAAACGGCAGTATCGGTTATAACATCTTGAGCTCTGGTGCTCAGATATAAGGAACTCTACCAATATCGACCACATATGATATATCAGGTGGAAAATGGAATTTCATATATAAATTTATTTTGTATCTCTAGGTTATAAGAGCATTCTGATCATTGACCTTTTGGTTGACATTTATAATAATTTTATATATAGCGATAAGATTTTGCATTCAAGGTCAAAAAAGTTTTTAAAAGTATTATATAAAAAAAGAAGTTTTCCAATGTTAGTATTAATCTATCGCTATCGCTTGTTTAGGAATTATATACAAAGATAAATTATTGAATCATTCCCATATCACGTATATCGGTAAAATAATTTATAATTTGATTATTATCGATTATTTAATTCAAAGTATTGTCTATGAGTAAAAAATGAAATCGTTATCGGTTATGAACCCTTCAATATCTTTTAATTTATCTATTAGACTTGTTACCTTACGAAATAGCCTAATTATTCTACATTTATTTGAAAATGTATACAATTGTGTACATGTTTGTAACATGGCAACAAGTCAGCAATAAGCTCTTTTCAATTTGACTTCCTAGTTTTATTTCAACGCTAAAACATTTAACATTGCCTTCTTCAAGTATTTAAGATAAGTTGTTAAATACAAAGTTGCATATCAGTTAAGGTAATTACAATCGTTGTTTTTGCACTGTCTCAGTACGTTTTAATTTATAAATCTGAGTTCACTGTAGGCATTTTAAATTTAATGTCATTTCCAAGACTGACGACTGCAATTACTGACAAGATAAAGAATGTTAGGGTAGATAAAATTTATAGAGATCCTTATTACTAAGAATAATTAAGATAACGTATTTGAAGTAAGCATTAAAAATATGTACTGACCGGTTCAAGCAAGCTCTGCTCATGTAACGTGACCAAAGGTTTTTCTGGTTTCGGTCGAGTGCTGAGATAGAAGGCAGATGCAGCTGCCACACCGGTGAGCGCCAAAGCGCCAGCCGACCCTCCGACCATCCATAGGTACTGGTCTATTTCACTCACTGAAACAAACATTTAATTATTTTATTACATCATCTTGATACTTTCTTAGATTTAAGCGAATATTTGATATTTTAAAAAAAAAACTTTTCGTTTTTTATCGCAGATTTAATCATGATCATGGAAGAGTCTCTACCATTACCATGATTGCTGTAAAGCCTCGGGAACCAAAAATTAAAATAAATCCGCGAAAATACATCATCTTATTTGTCTACCATTAACTTGGCAAAATTTTAATTTTACCAATGTCCGTTCATTATGAACGTTTTAAAGTAACTAATGGAAATGTAAAATAAATTAAATAATAATAATAATAATTTTCCTCAATGACAATAATTTCATCAAGAAGTAAATATAATCGGAATCCATTTGAGTTAGCTATTATTAGAACACTGACGCATATTCCTCTTGGTAACAATATACCGACGATATTATTTTAAAATTATAAATCCGCTCGAAATGTTGGCAAGTCCAAAAAGGGAGATACGTTAATGACAGTACTCATTAAGAATTACTAAAAGGCTTCAAAGTTGTACGTATTTTCAATAATGATCATCTTATACGACCTTAGCTGTCAATCGCGATATTGCTAATGAAGACACGAAGTGTACATGAACTTTAATATAAAGCAAAATATATACAATAAATATTTTAAAGTAAAAAATGGAAAAATGTTCTGAGTTGAATTACGTTTTTTATTTTTTATAATATCATACATTTATATAAATAAAAATCTTATCTTGAGATCGCAAGTGGCGTCAATTGCAATACGGAAGACAAAACTGTTAAGGAAAGTACTTAACTTTATAATTTATATTATCTCAAGTACATACAAAACACTTGTATTCAATTATTAGTAGGAATTTGTATTTATTCTTTATATCATTGCTTTTTCCCAGTAGAATAAAATGACCAGTTTTACTATCCGGCGAAATATAAACGTCAAAAGTTACGATGCAAAGTGTTTTGTATAAAAACAGTAGAGTAATCAAACCGCCGTAGTTTATAAGGATGAGTAAATAACAATTGAACAAGACATTTATTGTTAGGAAATGTGAATTTTGAACCGTTTTATAGAAGCGCTACTAATACGATAATAACCTATACAAAATGCAAGCAAAATACCAGAAGAGATATTACTTATGATTATTTCTAGACAAGGAAATGCCTAAAACAACTTTCATGCAGTCTGTACCAGTTCCTGAACCATAAACTGAGAGTGCAGCTAGTTTAGAAAGTGGGCACTGGGATGCAAACGCCAGCGTCGTGTTTGAGAGTAGATTTCACGGGATTCTCTCGCGCTTTCCACTGACACACTTTTATCGTCGCTCGTCGTAAATAAAGATGAAATGCAATAAAAAGACATGAATCAAGATACTTTCTTTATTATAAACTATTTCCGGTTATTTGTTAATAATACATTTACTAAATGTGTTGTTTATTAAATCAAATTTAAAATATTTTTATTATAATACTATCTGAACCAATTCTAACCCAATTTCAATTAATTTATTTATGATTTTTAAAGACGTACCAAAATTCTATAGAAAAAAAAAACACTTTCAGTTTCTCTTGAATTTTCCTGGCAACTTTTTCATTTTTCCTCCTAAAAACCTCATTCGGACTGTTACGAATATTTAAAAAAAATGCCAAATCGGTGCAATCGTTCATGATGCGGTCACCAATCAACAGCATTTTATTTTTATTATTATATAGAAAATTGTCAAGTCATCAAAAATCGACTATGTAAAGTAAATATTTTTATTAACAACCACATTACATTTAAACAATTACTCAGTATTCAAAATTTGTCAATACATATAAGGTAACACGTTTATAATAATGTGACCAGTTAGTTAATAATGAAATAATTGATTGCTTTTTTTAAGTTCGACATCTTATAAATTTAATAATAGGTATTTCGTTCTGAATTTAGGGAACCTACTAGCAAAAATTAATGTCGAAATACAAAACTAATGTCGTTCTATTTATTATTTATTAGAAGGGCTTACATATAATTTGGAGTCGACATTTAAGGTCACGTCGCTAACCTCGATTATTTGTCGTTGAATAACAGGAGGTACTTGGTTGATTTCAAAAGTTCAAACCTTGGTGCTCTAATTTCCCTTCATTGTAGATTCAAAGAGCGTAACAAACTTGACGGCCCTTCAAGGGCTAGTTGGTCTTGCAACAATACGAACAAGTAACCTTTTATATTTAATTCAATAAATAGTATAAAAAATCACGGCGATAAGAGCCTTTGAATTACAGTGATCACATCCATAAACATATTAAAGTTTTACGATGTAGAGGGGTCTATCTAAATGAACAGATAGCACGACGTAATGAATATTCTACTTAAATGGTAAAACGTCAATATTGAAAATTGATTCATAAATATTCTATGATTACAAAAGTATTAAAAGTAATTTAATAAGATATTGAAAACAAACATCACTTGCAGTCTATACTCACAACTATTGCATTGGTTCCACCAAATGGTCTTCTCCTTCGTGTTGGATTCAGTCTTCTGTTTATCAGTCTTCTTGAGTTTTTTCTGTAATTTCCGACATTTTTCCTTAACACTAAACTCAGTCTTTTTAGCCTCTGTCACGTTCACTTTGACTTTTTTAAAATTAAGCCCAAATTTTCCGCTTCCCATTTTATTATAGTTGTTGCACATATTATTTATAAAATGATCACTTTATCTGTCGAATTAGCATTTTTTCCCTTTTTACATGTCTCGAGTCAGCTAAATTATTAAAAATCTTTTAATTGATTGCATTACTGTCTATAACTTAAACACGTTCGCACTGGTTTGTCGTAAAGATATACAGTATCGATTATTTTGTTGTGGAATGAAACGGAATCCATAAAACTAAAAGGTTTTATAGATTCATTTCGTGGGGGCTTTTGGCCTTGTGAGGGTCATTAACACGGCTCGGTCGATATCTGAAACTAATCTAGCTTCTGATTTCATTGGTTAGCTTTCTTATCTACCTCATAAAATTGCGTATGTATTTTTAAAAGAGTGGACGATTAGTTTCGTTATGCCATTGTATGCATATAGCAGCTTAATAATACGAGTTTTATGTAAAGGAACTCGTGCGCAGAGGTTTTTATTAACGTATTACTTAAAATATGTGAAAACAGGTACACAAAATCATTAAAAATTAATAACGTTTAATAAGAAAAGCTATTTAAGAATTAAACAAAAGCAACTCTTGGAATAATTAAAATGAACTATGAAACAGAATAAGGCTCCCGACGTTAATAATTGACGCCTCAATTACATAGTAAAGAGCAATGATATATTACCAGTTTGTACTTAAATGTTTATGGCCATTTAAATTAGCTCAGAGTAACTGGAAGGATATTTATATCCGCATTTTCAATTATACAGGCAGAAGCAAAACAGTAGACTTTATAAAAGAGGTATTTTTGAAGTTATATTTCTTTTGGCGAGTTAGTGAAAAAGAGATGAGAGTGAATTTTTTATGATGCAACAGATTTTGACTACAGTATGAAGTTAGTCGTTATTAGACTAGTATGAAGTTAGTCGTTAAATCTCCCTTTAGTATAGTGTGAAGTGTAGTTAAATTTGACCCACTTCCAAGAGTCTGAGTGAGCTGAAATTTGGCACACACGTTTGGTTCTCATGACAATGCACTATTATCTAAATGCCGCCATTTTTAATCCAATATGGCGGACGTAACAAAATGGCGATTTATCATTTCCATAGTGACCCTTATGATATGGGTATTAAATGAATGGGCTTGATGAGCGGAACACAATAAGCCAAGTGACGTTATTGTAAATCCAATATGTTGGACTCCTAAAGATGGCTGACTGTTTTTTATTCACCCTCATTATATGAATATCAAATGAAAGGGTTTGCTGAGAAGAATGCGGAAAAAAGTAAAAAAACATTAAAAAAAGGTAAAAAAGCTTTTATTTAAATGCTTTAAAAAACAGGTCAGTAGTGCCCGGCAATCCAGCCGGGCGCGAAGCCAAAAAACGCACAGGGAGGTGTGCCATGCGAGTTGCTCCTGATACTTCTCTGATAGCAGAGCCAACCAACCTAGACCAACCGTAGACCTGCCGTCAGGGTGTCGTGGCGTAAGCGATCCTGAGACGCCCCATTAAGACGGGAGGACATTCTGTTAGGTTTTAGTGGGTAATACTGGCTTGTCTAGCCAGTTAGTCCCACATAACTACCTGTATGTATACAGGTGGTATACGTATGCAGTTTTTAATTTTTTTAAAAAAAGCAGAAGTTACTTCGCTTCATCGCCGTCTAATGACGAGTTACAGCAAAACAGCATTAAACCTTCCCCATATAAAAACAAATGTATCATATCTTCAAAACATAATACTTTCTTAGATTTACGCGAATATTTGACATTTTAAATAAAACTATCTTTTCGGATTTTTTCGCGGATTTATTTTCGCAATCGAAACTTCAGGAACCAAAAATCAAAATAAATCCGCGAAAAAATCCGAAAAGGTAGTTTTATTTAAAATCTTCAAAACAATTTTGCAGCTCTGTTAAACAAAAATTTAAATTTTATTTATAAACATTGCATTCCATAAAAACAATATACTTATATTCAAAAACTTTTCAATCTCAACATGCAAATCAATGCATACAATGTACCGTAGATTATTAGATATACCAATGACAAGCTATTGAAATCTAACAATGGATTATAATCCTAGGGCTGTATGCGGTGAGCGATTGTGACCCAATAGTTTGAAAGCACCATAGTGGGTGTAAATACACATTATACATCGATATGATCAATCGCTTTGATTTCTGCCTTGAATGACGTCCGGCTGCAATAACAACAAATCCTAACAACAAAAGACTCACTCGTAGATTGGAAGTTGGAACTGTTCACAATACTGCAATTTTATTGTATATTAGTATAATTTATTACTCGCCAATATACGTCCTAGGTTTGTTTTGAAAATATTTCATGACGCAAAATTAGTATTTAGGTAGTGTTCTACATTTCTACGTATGTGCCAAATAACGTAATGTAAGTATAGGCGTTTGGATGTGTCTAATACTATAGCATTGAGAATGAATCTTAATGATTTTCTCATTTGTTGTCAGGCATAATGAACGAAACTTGTAATTTACATCTAACAGTAATTTACGCTATCGAAACATATCGCTTAACGGTGTATCTGGTATTTGGATCTGGTTCACAAAACAATAAAATCATATAGACCATTTCGCGGGAACTCGTTCTACCGTAACGTTAATGTCATCAGCCTTACGTTAAAATGTATATCATGGGAAATTGTGGATTTGAGCCCATCTTTCGTAATTTAAAACAGAAATATTTAATACTTTCTTAGATTTACATAAATATTTGACAAATATTACTATCGTTGCTAATTATTTTAATTTAAATTAAAGCATAAGTTCCTGTGGTCCCATTTCTGTATTTTTTAAATTATTGTATTATTTTGTAGGTAGGTACTGTCTGTAACAACTATAAAATGACCTTTGAGACGTCTAAAAGCCTAGTCGTTCCCGTGATCATGTGTGCTTTGAAGCGTTGGCAATCAAAAATCGAAACAAATCCACGAAAAAATTCGAAAAAATAGTTTTATTTAAAAGACAAATATTTGAAATTTTTAATTGATAAATACAATAGACGAATATCTATCCCATGAAGCTTGATGTACCTAACAACAAGAAACCTCTGAAATATAAATTATAAACTATCTTTGTAAAAATGTCATGTCTATTAATTGTTACTATGCTGCGTGAAAGAAAGACGTTTGTCCTTCTTCACATACAATGCTAAATATAAATGCGAACTTTTATAATAATAATAATACGAGTATAATGCTAATATTTGACTAGTATCTTCCCGCGGCTCCGTCCAGGTAGCTCATTTATGTATATGTTATAATAACTCTGATTCTAACTCCTAAGATTCATAACGTGATTTTAGATATCCTTCCTATGTCTGAATATATCATCTATAAATATAATAAAACTGTAGAGGTCGAATATCCGTACATAGAAAAAAATACGCTGAAAACCGATTCAGGGGGATGTAAGAAGAGAAAAATAACAAATCAAGTTTTTTTTCAAATTTTTTGATTCTTTGTCTGTTTGTACGGGCTAATCTCCGAAACTGTTGGACCGCATGCATTGCATGGTGGTACCTTATATTCCCGGTCAATATCTTAAATACTATTTATCTCGGAAGATTAAAGAGTTCCCGTGGGATAGTTAAAAAACTATAGTAACTCATACAGCTTAGTACACAAAAATTACTGATTGGATTTTAACGAACTTTACAATAATATAGTCCATATATCAGAATAACAAATAAGCTACTTTTTATCCCGGAAAAATGTACGATTCCCCTGGGATAGATTTGTTTTAGTTTGTCTGGAGGCGAACCCGAGCGAAGCGAGGGTGAGCCGCTATTTTCTCAATAAATATTTTAAGTTAAAATATATAATATAAAATATAATAATAATAAGTATTTCAAATCGTACTAATGGCTCCAGAAGTAAGCGCATCCAAATAAACCCCAAACAAATAACAAACTACATATACATATATATATTAGTATAGAAAAAAAAGAAAATATATTAGATATGCAACCATTTTTAATAATGATTGCAAATTAAATGGCTACCTACCTAATAATCACGAACAAACAAGTTTTTATTAAGATTAATTCGCGGCCATTTCATAAATAGATGTAAACGATTTTTTTTTATTTTACAACTCGCGTCTCCGTGTGCTGTGGAACTGAGTGCATAAATTTTGACACAGTTTCCGAACGGCTAGTTGCTATGAGGTCGACGAACTGCGCTATGTTTTGATATAGTCGTCAATTCACAATCTGCCAATTTTTTTACCAAAAGTACCGCGGTTACAGTTAAGAGCCGCGCGGATTCACGGACCGTTTTAATTACTTCATAGTTGTAGTATAATATTTACAGTTAATGGAAAGTGATATGACGAATGAAATGTGATTTTGAACCGTTTTGATTGTTACCGGGGACGAAATACGAGAAGATCAATGATCTTTATCATATATGAGAACTTTTTTGTACTAGTAGTATAAGGAAAAAAAGTTAAAGCATTTTATTCAAGAGTACCTGTTTCTGTCTGTATCCAGCATGGGTAGAGCAGTGTAATTTTATTGTCACAAAAGAGTCCACATTATTGTGCGTTGTGGTTGATTCAACAGCTTATTAGACTTTTTCCCGCATAATAATACTTTTATCCGCACTCAACGGTTTCCAGCTTTTGGTTTTTTTTTTTATATAATATCAGTACGCACTCTACAATATACCTATATACATACATATGACTAAAAAAACATCAAGAAGATAAAATGTTCAAGGCAAGCTATTACACGTTAAATATTATATAAAATATATACTTATGCTCATAAAACTGCAAGTGTTCAGAATGGGTTGAACTTAAGTATCATTAAAGTATTATTTTTACATATCACGAACAGATCGTTGAACATTGTGATTACATTTTATATTATACTAAGAAACGTTTATAAGTCTATCGAATAGGTAATTTAATAAGGTAATTGTTATTATTACAATCCATTTTAAGGTAAGAGTCATAAGATTAATCCATTCATATACAAAAACTCAAGATACACAATTAGCGTCTCAAAAATTTCGTCAAAAAGTATTCACATTCGAAAATGTACACTTTTTTTAACTTCTTTTGTTCATTGCTTTTCCAATGACAAAATTAATAGGCACGCAGTTCCATTTAAAAAAAGTACTTTATGCTTAAACGAATTTGTGTTTAGACAATTAGAACTTTCGATTTTTTAATTTTATTTACGCCACTTTTTGAAGATATAGTTATTAGAAAATATGTATCTATATGTCTTATTATATGTCAATGTTATTTATATTATATTTCGAAATCGAAAGTATTTTAAGGGTTTGATTAATGGCAGTCGTGTCAATATTTCGCACGCGGCTTTCGCGCTGTTGTTACATGAATGCACTTCCTAGCCGTTGCGCTCGCGCATACTAAATGAGGCACCCACGACACTGAGTCACGTCCGCAAAATACTCGCTTTGTGCACGCTTAACGATATATGAAATTACTTTTGCAGGTTGATTTGATTTCATTAGGTTATAGTTATTTAGAGCTATTGTTTTTATTTGTGTTGAGCAAACTTTAACAAGTACGATCCATCACTGTTTTGTAATTGTTACTATTACTATTTATTTTATATTTAAATATTAAACAGAAAAATAATAATAGAGCATACAGTAACTGCGTTTATTAATATAACAATATTTAAAAAAGTCGATTTTAAATTTAAAAAGTTAATTTATTTCACTTGTAAGCAATGAAATAAGTTTATATGACTTTTAAGTTATGACAGAACGAGTCTAAAGCATCTGCAGGACATCCTTAGCATTTCGTAGAAAATAATGCTTAGTTATTATTTATAGTTTTACTCGAGTCGTAAAGTTCTAAGACTATATGTTTAACGTGTACTTTGTCATCACTTTAGTGGGAATGTAAAAAAATATACTGTAATGTCCATTTTTATAATAAAAGTATCTACTACCTCATTTAAAACATATTTCATATTGACTTTAATATTAACCGTATGTTATTTTAAGAGAATAGAGATTTAAAAATAAGATTCAAGTTCATTTCTTAGATAAATTCTTTATTTTCGTACACTTGGAATAACTATTGTTAGCTATAGTAAATAGATATAATTATTATTTGAAAATTATACGAAAACATATATAGAATCAATCTAGATATATAAAAAAGAACTGTTTCCAATTTTTTTTATTGATAACACTAAAACACGTCCATAGATAACTACTAAATTAAAAAAGTAAATCGGTTTACAAACATTGGAGATAAAGGTACTGAATTGTTTTGTCTTTGCCTATTTATATTTGTATTTGTTGACAGATGTCACAAAAGTATACACAGAGAGACTTAGTGAAAAGTTTTCAAAATAAAATTTTATGAAACACTAGCGACTCACCCACGCTCCGCTCGGGCTCGTCCCCGGTTACGTTTTAACATTTAGCTCAGAGATGAGATATTTTCCCGTAGTAAAAACTATCGTACATGTTGACCCGGATAACCAGCTATCATAATGCCAAATTTCATCAAAATCTATCCAGTGGTTTTCCCGTGTTTCGGTAACAGACAGACAGACAGAAATTCTAAAAACTATAGATTGGGCCTCTGTACGGATAATAAAGTCGATTTCAATAAGATTTTCCAAAAAATATTTAATCCACAGATTCGACTCAGTTAGGATTTAATTATATGTATAGACAAAAACATGATAAACTATTATACTTAAATATATAATAATCATAATCCGATATGATTTTATTTAAACTTGAAATGAATACCGCATCAATTGGCCAAGGTTAAGTCGCCTGCCTGGTTGATAGGACAGGATTACACGCAGGATGTCTTTACTGCTTCGCGGAACGTACGTTCAGACTAGAGAATTTATATGTAATGTATAAATTTCCTTTAGATATTTTTATTTCTTAATTAAGTATGCAATATGCATATATTTACTATATAATAAGAAAAATATGAAAAACCAAAATATCCATTATTTTTCTAAGTTAAAATAAAACAAACCTATTTATCTATTATTATTGACTCCTACATTTATTATGTGCTTGCTCTATTATAACTTATTTTAAATACTCTGAAGAGATCATCATTCAGCATGACGATAAGTTTTCATTTTTCAAGGTTAATGGAGGTAGTACCGGGGTATTACTTCAAAGGCAATTTTAGTATGAATGAGGGTCTGTCTTTTATTTCTTTTGGGCGTTTTAGAAGGGCTTTAATGTTGAAATTTCAAAAGCTTTTTAGCTTAGACTACCATGGGAAAAGTTCTTTATAGAATAAAAAAGAATTCTCGTATTATAGTGTATGCAGTATGATGAATTGTTTGAATTAGAAGTATGAATAATAATGAGACGTGTTGAGTTTCAGTTGAAACTTTATTTATATAAAAGTTTATTACGACTCTTAATTCATATACATGTAGAGTCATATTAATTAGTTTTATTTTAATTATTACCCAATTTTAAAATGATACGACTAATATAAACAAAAATTAATAAAAAAGTTCTATATAAAATAAATATGTACAATGTACATATACATATATTTTAACATATAAAAGTTAATAATACAAGTAAATTACTTGAAATGAAATAGCCATTTATAATTCTGACAGACAGACCATATTTTAATGTATAAAGGCTTTCATCTAAATATGAATGCGCGATAATCTAAGTTCCATTCATAGGACAAATAAAGCATACGCATTCTTAGAATGAACACAACGAGCCTTTAGAGTCTTGTTTTGACCCACAAACGTGCAGATCAAATTTCCACCATAGAGCGAGCATCGTGATCGCCGCAGGCACGATCGCAATCGTTTATGTGTACAACAGTTGTTATTAAAATAATGGTTACTTGCATGAAGTCTTTTCAAGCACTAAAGTAAAGTGCACTATTATACCGCGAAGTGCTCTCGCGATGTGACATGAGATTATAGAAATATGACTTGCAATTAGACACTTTTCTCACCCCTAAAGCGTTGCAATTTATTATATCTAAAAATACTATGTAAATACTTAAATATAAATTGAATAAAATTATTGAGCCTTCGCACACGAATATGAATATAACTTCTTATACACCATATCTTGACGACTCTATTACGTTCGAAGCCTGCAATTCTGTATCGGATAAGTTTCAGACAATTCACAAGTTATACCGGTCATTTAGTGTAGAGTAAACAAGCATTGCAAACTGCACTTAGCGGACAAGTGAGTTGTTGAGACCGGATAGTAAAAACTCATTCGGGCAATGTACATAGATATGGAGGATTCACAATAAAAACACGACAGCGAAATCGTTACGACATTCCAGCCGAGCTGGCACATTACCTACGGAATTTACAAACACTGCGGTTTTTATCACAGTCTTATCGATCGTCACTCGTATCGTTGCTTGGTTTCGAGCGTTGCGCGTGCGTTGCTATTCGCGCGGCCGTTGCGGCGGCCGTCCAATGCGACAATGTGACTCCATGTTGCCGCACGCTGCCTCCCCAGGCTTAGCCTAGCCGCCTCTCTCTTTTAAGTTGACACGAGCCAAGCCAACTTCAGCTCTCCACTGATTTGTAGTTTATTTTTCTCGACTCATAATAGCCATATGATATCGTTGCGAAACCTCTATAATTACCATATAAGTGAGGAAACGATAAATTGTAAATTACACTTTATTAAGTTCTCTAAATGAATACCTTATTTTCTTAAGTGTACACATAAGAGAATATTATTGTAAAACCATTATGAAGCATATTTTTGTATTGTAAAAATAAAAAAAACAATAATATACACTCTTTCATATTGAAAAAAAATAACAATGGCATTTACTGGCAACTGACATACAATATAATTAATTATTACTATACATTACCAACTATAATTTTTATAATTATATTTAAGACATCCCACCAATGATAATTCACATTCATCATCATAACTTACAACTCTGGACTTTTAAATAATTTGGAATGTAAAGGATCTTGTAATGATCGAATCTTAAACTGATGGGATCTCTATATGAAGTATCTATTCGAAGAAATATCCGTTAACTATTTCGCTGTTAATCTTGGCATTTATTCCTTGTAAAAACGAAGTTTTTATTTTGATTGTATGACTATATTGCAGTTATTTGTTAAATTTAATGCAAATGACGACTTTCTACAGATTTTTCATTTTTTACAAATAGGTACTCATTGCAAGTGGCCTATTTGCAACAGCTAAGTGCGACATTCACTGCTATGATAACTTTCTATTTCTTTGATAATTTTTACTAATATATAAATAAATTTAAGAAATGAATAAGTCATCAAGTCCTTTAAGTCAAAGTTTAATCTATCTTTTGTTAATTAGCAACCTCCCGATTAATTATTTATTATTTTATGGGATTAATAGGATGGGATAGTGGGATTAATATTGTACCTACTGCGGTAATAATAAATATAAATATTATAAATATATATCAATACATGAAACTTGATAATAATAGATAGGTAACTACCCGTTAAGAGAACCGAAAGACTCTCTCTCGGTTTAATGTATCGATAATAAAGTCTATTTCAATAAGATTTTCCAAAAAATATTTAAGATACAGATTCGACTAAGTTAGAATTTTATTGTGTATAGAAATCGCTCATATCGAATAAATCATTTAAAATAGAAATGTTACGTTCTTATATACATATCTTACTTAATTTTTATGTGATAAGTTGTAACGTGTACTACGTTATAACACAACCCAAAAAAAATATTTATGATCAGAATTTCTTGAAACTTGGTATTGTTGTATTCAGCCCTTTTTTTTAACATCCCACTGCTGGGCACGGGCCTCCTTTCAATACAAGGGGGATCAGGCCATAGTCCACCGCGCTGGCCAAGTGCGGGTTGGCGGACTTCACACGTCTTTCGAAAACTTGCTAGGTTCTCTCAGACATGCAGGTTTCCTCACGATGTTTTCCTTCACCGTAAGGCAAGTGGTAATTATATTAGAAATGATTCGCACATGAAAATATCAGAGGTGCGAGACCCGGGATTTGAACCCGCTTCACTCGGTTTCCCAAGCGAGCGTGTTACCACTGGGCTACCACTGCCTTTTTGAACTTGGTATTAATGCTCTTAAGTTTAAGAGCATTAAACTTGGTATTAATGCTCTTTAATACGATTAAATAAATACGTATTTTAGCGTTTTTTGAAATTCATCCCTGATAAAATAAGGGATGAAATTTGTATGAAACCTACCTCTTTAAAGTTTTTTTGTTGTAGTTTTAGCGCGAGCAAAGCCGCGGGTTTTGCTAGTTTTATAATAAAACGTTTTTTGCTAAGAAGTTATACGATTCATTCAGAACTTTTTGGGATTTTGCATCGTGATTTTGTCATTTCTGAAGATAAACAATCATCTAGGTATAATAATAATAAGTTCTTTAATCCAAAAAAAGTAGTACAACCAGATATTTTTTATACTTGATAAATCTAATTTTTGTACATACAAATATGTGAATCATAGCATCTGCAGCCGAACTAGGTGACCTGTGCATCAGCTGTCAGCGACATATCCCCACGGTTAGTTTCCATAAAAATTAGTATGCATATACTATATGCTAAACATAATCTAGGTACATAATATTAAAATGACATAACAAGGTAAAAATAACTAATGTCGTTCCTATCCCTTAAGATGTGTAATGCATGACTGTAAGAAGTATTTGGGTAGTGAGTGCAATGTGTGTTAGCAATGAAAAGGAGAGGAGTGTATGTGTATGTGTGTGAGCTTATGTGTGTCTGGGTATTATTGATTTTACATAGGCATTGTTTTTACATAGGCATTAATTTGAATGATTAATTTGAATTGTGATTAGATCTGAGCACTAAGGAGGTTTTCAGTGTCAGTGTAAGTTAATTTTTGCAGGTAAGTAGATACAGTTTTTTACAGTCTGTTTTATTAAGGTAGTAAATGTCTAATGTTTTATTTAGTTTATTATAAGTGTGGTCCTAAAAATGCAAAGAATATTGTTATAAAAGTTGTTTTAAAATTAGTTGTGTCTACAGAAAATTTCCTGCGTTTATTTAAATTCGTTGGGTCATATGACAATAAACTATGTTGTTTTTCAATGATCTTTTGTATAAACAGTTGTCTTACCGTAAGGACCTGACAGTTATTATAAAGTTGTGATGTGGGGTAGAGAAAAGGTTTAAATGTTGTTGCTTTGAGAATTGCATGTTGAGAGATTTCGATCTTTTTTAACACTGTTTTGGAGGCACCTCCCCACGTTAATATGCAGTACGTTATAATAGACTGACATAAAGCTAAGTAAACTCGTTTCAATATATCTGGATCCAAAACGTGTCGTATGGTTTTAAAATATATATTAATTTATTTATTCTTCTGTAAAGTGTGTCAATATGTTGTTTAAAATTTAAATTACTATCTATTATAACCCCTAAGTATTTAATATATTCAACAGATTCAAGTGAAAGGCAGGAACAGCTATTGTTTTTTGTTAAGCAATCATATGAATAAATCACTAAATTAAAATTTTCAAGGTTGCGAATAGGTTTTCTTAATGAAAAAGCTATAAATTTTGTTTTTCTAATATTGAGTGAGAATTTATTATTGTATAGCCAATATGTAATTGTATTTATACTTATCTGTGCAGATGAGAAAACATCAGTCCACGTATCCGCAGCAAATATCAAAGCAGTATCGTCTGCATATGAGATTATGTGTCCCCGAGAGAGATCAAGTTTTGTTAGATGATCAATATAAATAAGAAATAAGGTTGGTCCGAGTATACTCCCTTGGGGCACGCCATGTGTTATTAATAAGTCATTACTGTTAATATTATCGACACCAACGCATTGATATCTCTCAGAGAGATAGCTTTTGAATAATTTGAGTTGAGTTTCTCTAATACCTATGTTTCCTAGTCGTTTTAATAGTATTTTTATTGACACGGTATTGAATGCTTTAGCCAAATCTAAGAATACTGAAATACATTTTTTTCCACTGTCCAAATAAGATGTTATAAAACTTGTAAGAGTATGAACGGCGTGCTCTGTTGATTTGCCATGTCTGAAACCAAACTGTGTATTCGACAATAAATTATTTCTCTCTAAATAGTTTATAAGTCTATTATTTATAATTTTCTCTAATATTTTTGATAAAGCTGGTAGAATAGAGATAGGTCTATAATTACTTATACAAGTTTTATCACCCTCTTTAAAAATAGGTCGAATTACGGACTTCTTGAGATATCGAGGGAATACACCATAATTTAGACACTGATTAAATATATAGGTTAAAGGTGGTATTAATAAATATTTAAAATCTTTAATAAATTTATTTGAGATTCCATCCCAACCAACTGAGGAGTCTATTTTCAAATTGTCAATTAATTGTGCTACTTCACTTTCATCTGTGTCCAATAATACAAATGAGTTTATATAATAATTTGTTTCTTCGCCGATTTTCATATTAAAGCTTTCACTGTTATTATTTCCTACATTAAAACTCTCTGCCATATTTTTACCTACATTAACAAAATAATCATTAATAAGATTAACAGATAATTGTGGCGTACTGGGTATATTCAAAAGTTCTCTGTTATATCCTTTATTTTTTATGTTACCTATAATATCATATATATCAGTAAGCACGTCCCATAACTTTGTATTATTATTTTTAGCCATATTCACTCGCTCTTTTTCATAATTTCTTTTTACCCTTTTAAGCAGTGCATTGCAGTGATTACGATATCGCCGGTAAATAATCTGATCACTTTTATTGTCTGGAAAACGTCTAGCCTTCTTGTGTAGCTTATCACGGTGACGAATACATTTAAGAAGACCAGTCGTAATCCAAGGTTTGTTGATCTTTTTTGTCTTGGCAACTTTATTAATTTAGTATTAATTTCAATTACTGTTTTTATTTTATCAACTAAATATTCAAGAGAAGTATTAGGATCTTTAGCATCATATATTGGTGAAATGTCAATGTTTTGCATATCTGAACGAAGTTTATCGTAATCAATTTTTCTGATAGTAGTTGTGAAAAACTGTTGACAGGTATACTTCTATACTATAATATTATAAATGTGAAAGTTTAGATGTTTGGATGTTTGTTACTCAATCACGCCAACGGCTGAACGGATCAGAATGAAATTTGGTACAGAGATAGAATTTATTCTGGGATAGCACATAGCTTTTTATCTGAGAAAAATATACTGTTCCCGTGGGATAGATTTGTTTTTATTTTTCATTAGAACCCGAGCGAAGCGATTGTGATCCGCTAGGTATGTGTATTGCTAAAAGATACTAGGAGCGCTATTAAAAAAATCTGAATAAGCAAAGGTATAGTCGAATAAATCTCTTGTTAAAGTTTGAATTGTTCGGAATCAATTTACTGTTCAATTTAAAGCCTGAATCTTATTGTACGCGTAAAGGCACGCCTACGTCACAACGGATCCCGTTTTATTACAAGCGAAATTGTTTTCTAAGGTATAAACTGAGGTTTGTTTAAGACAAAATACATTTTCAAAGGCAGGTAAGGTTGTGAATGCGTGATATACCGCTTTAACGTGATTTAACGTACTTAGTTTTATGATTAAATATTTCTATGATTAAATATTTGCTACTAAATAGTATACTTTTGGTGTCTACTGCATATTTGTAAATGAAGAAATACTACTACTGTTTCACATATGCTTTCCTTTGAGCTCCCGGTCGATTTCGACCTAGGCTGTCAATTTCACTGAGACTAGCCAACAACGTAGGAGACATTATAGTGCATAAGTGTACGCGCAGACACCAGTGTATACTCTATTTTTTTCAGTCCAAACTCCGATGGTACGATTGACACGACTGGTGAGAGATTAGGCGCAGGACCGACGGCTTTACGTGCTCTTCGAGGCACGGGGGTAAAACACCGCCACCTTCCTAACTTCGGGATATTACTGAGGCTTACTAAACAGAAAAACTCAATAACTAAACATGGCCCGATCCGGGATTCGAACCCAGGACCTCCGGGTGTGCAGCCGTATATGCTAACCACTACACTACACCAGTGTCTATTGAAAACTCATATTAAAATAAATATAATAAAAAATGTAATAAGAATAATAAAAAAATAATATAAATCGTTAATAAATAATATAATAAAAACATGTATAATGTATATATGAATTTTTATTTACACCACATTCACTAAACTGAACCCCAACTTGAATAAAAACGCGAAGAACGGGAAGTTTAAGCTGTATATTTGATTCTACTATTCAATTGAAATAAAATTAAGCGAAGTTCTTTTTCAAACATTTTACCACATATTAATTACAAATGTATAATTTTTAAATCTATTATATTCTGTAAACTTATGTACGATTAAAACGATAAACTGCAAATTAAGCGTTTTTACATCTTAAGCAGAATTAAGTAAAATATACAATTTTCTTAAAAAATATGTAAAAATTTTGATAATGTTACCATTTTATAATATAAGTCGAAATGTAGATGATATTAAAAACATATAATTATGCAGTGTGTGATAGGCCTAATAGACACTACTTACTATGTTGAAGGTTGCGGGTTCGATCCAACTCGGAAATACCTTCCTTTTAAAACGAGGATGGCGTCCTATCAAATAAAAGACAAAGCAGAACTTTAAAAATATGTGCAAATGTTATATAAACAGAGTGCATGCGATGGTTACATAACATTTGTGGTGTAGAAAAAAAACAAATATTATTACTATACTAACGACTTATCTTCACTTCTCTCGGATGAGATCCTATGTGCCTAAATGTGTATATTAAATTTCATCAAAGTTTCAGCCATTTCAGTGTTAAGAAGTAACAAACATATGTATACAAACAAACTTTCGCATATAAATACAGATATTATAGTAGTCTGATGAAACAACTATACTAAGTATAACATAATATTTATGTGCAGGATATTTTAGTCTAGTATCTCTAAAATCAAATACACGTCCAAGCAAAATTAACATACCCATGGTAGGATAGAGACGCAATGAATTTGTTTTCACTATTATGAAGCATTCGTTTTCATTCACAGACATATAATGAATATGCTTTGCTAAGTAAATAAAGCAAGTATTTCATAATAATACAATTTATTTAACGGTTAGAATGTGGATATTAGTATGAAAATAAAACTATAATAATAGGTATATGGCTTGTATTCTTAATAACTTTTAATGGAGTATTGATGTTTATCTTTATTCACATGTTTGTTGTTGTTACCATATTTTTAGGGTTCCGTATCCGAAGGGTACCAACGGAACCCTATTACTAAGCCTCCACTGTCTCTTAGTCCGTCCGTCTGTTAGAGGGCTGTATCTCATAAACCGTAATAGGTAGAGAGTTAAAATTTTCACAGTGTATGTATTTCTATTGCCGCTATAAGAACAAATAATAAATAAAAAAATTACAACATACATTTTTTAATGTTCGTAATCAATTATCGAAGTTAATATACTACACTACATACACAGAGTAAAAATCATATTAATAAAAAGTTCATGTACGAACGGGACTTTTCGTGTGCGAATTCCACTCGCACTTGACCGATTTTTAAAAACTTTAAGATGTTATATTCATTTCTAAAAAAAATGTTTAATGTTCTTCTATTTCCTTTTTTTACATATTCTGCGAACATTATGTATCTACTGTATGTTGATGTATAAACATTGTCTAATTTAGCCCGTGTTGGACTTATAGAGTCGCAATACTTATGAAACAAACTCAAACATTGACACAGCCAAACATGTGAGAGGACTAAAATAAACAGTATAGTTCACAAGGGCATCGAACTAGAACGAGTAAATTGGCACTGCAAAGCTGCGAATTGAATTACAGAAACAAAGCGCATCACAGCAAACTTCACTGGTAATTGAAAATGGTTTGGTAAAACGTATGTGGGAACATGAAACATTTAGTATTGTATAAAAGTAGATTATTATTACATTTTATAAAATTCCAGTGACTTTAGCTTTTACTAACTACTTACTCTCTTCGATCGGGTTCGTCCCCATGGTTATTTTTATTATACATTATTTTACTGTTTTGTTTCAAACCACGCAAAAGTTATTTTTATCAAATAAAATATATCCTATAAGATTACCAGTATTCCTAGTTCTTATTGTTAAAAAAAAAAAGCTTTTAGAGATAACTCCCTATGTATAAACTTACAAACTCACGAATTGACAGACTTTATCTCCTTATAATATTAGTGTATTGACCTCAAAATAATTTCGAACATCAAGTTCCTCCACCATTAAAGATGATTTTTTATCTGAATTTTATATGTGACGACCCTTGAGGGTGTAAACTTTTTCTACATTATAAGTTATATCTAATTAATTATTAATCTCACCGCAAGCACTTGACCTACCTGCGCGCCGGACTACGGACACTTCTATATACACTCATTTAAATATACGTAATATATAGTATAAACAGTCCACTTAAGGTCTAAACAAAGTTGTAACTTATAAATTAAAAAAGTATTATGTAAATCATTTTAAAATTGACACATAATAAACAAGCAAACAAACAAATAAAAAAATATGTGTATTGAAATTAAAAAAAATTGTTCGAAATACAAACCATAATGCATAAAAATAGTTAAAATGTAAATGAATTTGGATCAGTATTGGACTATAATTATCGCATCGTGTCGGATTTTCTCTCGATATGTAATGCGTCAATGGTTACCTTTTAACATTTAAATGCTTCATCTGTTGTGTGGTGTAAGTTATGATTACCTACATGTACATTGTTAATATAAAATTATTTAGTTTACTAATTTTAAGGGCTGAAATTCGTATACATATGTTCCCAAAATTGTTTCTTGAAACAACTTACTACTAGCGACTTACTCTCGCTTCGCTCGGGTGTGCCACTAGGTACGTTTTAATTTTTTTGAGCGTAACCCTAATTCTTTTTCTAAAGCTAAAGTAGCCTAAGTTACTCCATATAATATAAGCTATCTGCCAGTGGAAATCCCGTTAAAATTGGTCCAGCCGTTTCGGAATTTAGCCGGAACAAATAAACAGACAGACAGACAAAAAATTTAAAAATTTTGTTTTTCTTATAAGTACCGTATAAAATTCCATATGCATTTAGTATAAAGCTGTTATTTTGACATTACAAACAGACACTTCAATTTTATTTATCTATGTAGATGTATTTTTAATTGTAAGAATGATTCCCATAAGATAGAAAGTATCAAGTTCATATGAAAATTTTACTACTATGCAAAATGTGATGCATGTATGAGTATGAACTGTGAAATAACCCATATAAAGTCGCGGGTTACAGTTAGCTAATGTCACTTTTAATGACTTAGGCAATTCATTAAGTAGATCAAACATGTTTATATGTTTCAATATGAGGACTGTTTATATCGTAATGTGTTGAAATAGTGAACAGATCGACTAAAATAGAGATACATCACTGGGAACGTTTGTACTGACGACGAGTGTAGAGAAACATTGCAAATGCAATGTGTAAATTAACAACATTTGGCTCAATGCCGGCCTGTAACAGGCTGAAGCACCATACAAAACAAACACTCTTTTATAGCTTTTTGCCAATTAAGATGTTAGGACGTAACATATAAATAATAATAATAAATACCATCTAGTTCCATAGTAAGCTTTGAGGTCTGTGTTATGGATATCAGATAGTTGATACACTACACATATATAACTTTAAATACATTCATGTTATAAATATAAACAGCCATGACTGAAGTACAAACATACAAACAAACGTGTCGTCATTATATCACTTTTTATTTCAACATAATGAAATTAGTAATTATCGATATTATGATTTTAATAAATCAAATCAATGAATAACATATTATATCTATCTATACATATAATAAAATTGTAACTAAGCCGAATCCGAAAAATTTAATATTAAAATAAAAATCTTATTGAAATAGACATAATCATCAATACAGAGGCCGAAACTATAGTTTTTAGAATTTTTGTCTGTCTGTCTGTCTGTCTGTCTGTCCGTTACTGCATCACGAAAAAACCACTGGAGAAATTTTGATGATATCTGGTTATCCAGGTCAACATATAGGATACTTTTTACCGCGGGAAAATATATCATCTCTGAGAAATCTATACTAAACGTTAAAACATACATAAGTAGAAGCGAACCCGAGCGGAGCGAGGGTGAGTCGCTAGTCATAAATAAAATTGAAATATCTCGTAGTTTATTTATAATAGCTACCTCATACTTTCCTTTGTTGTCCAGTTTCCCGAGCGGTTTATTTTAATTGAACTGTGCATTGCACACGATTCGAGCGAGTGTGACATAATATTTACATACTAAAATTGTCGTAAAAAAATAACTAAGATGATTGTCATGGAACTTTAATAGCGGCTATGGATTTTAATGGGAGTGATATAGTGTATTTCTTACCGTCATTAAGTCGCGCGTTAAACCATAGTACAAGTGATAAATGTAGAGATGAAGTACTTAAAGAAGCTTCTTTCTTATTTTTTTCAAGAATGATAGATAAGCTTTGATGAGTCTTGGACGCGTATACATCTCGTACATGCAAATACGCTCATAATTAGTTGTCTTATTCGCGTGGGGGTTAGAATCATTAATTATTCTGGGAGCTCCCAAAGAATTTATGTAAATGTCGTTTCTGGATACACCTGGCAATTAATGTCAGAACAAAACTATTTCAGGTGGAGTTTAGACTTAATCCATATCCATACTAATATTATAAATGTGAAAGTGTGTTTGTTTTTCCTCCTTTCACGTTGAAATAAAGTGACAGATTGAATTTTTTGTGTGGACTGGGGAGTGAAATAGGCTCTTTTTACCGCGGGAGATTATCTCATTCATACCCACCTGTTATCTAAGGACGAACCCGAGGCGAGGATGAATTGCTAGTATTTAATATGATATTAAATAAATTTTTCTTCATTTTATTATTCACCTTTTCATTTCTCTTTTTCAATGTCAATAAAGCACTTGAAATTAAATACCTACATTAATATTTTAATTACAGCTATCATAATTATAAATAAGTCCGATAATATCAGACACTCGACAATCTGATTCAATGTAGGTATATTTAAATATGTACAAATAATATGAAAGAACCAACTATGCAAGTAGATCTGGAATTCTGGCTTTTTGTTAAAGCTTAATATGTATTTAAATGGACTACAAAATTTATATACTAATTATTGCAATAATGTTCATATAAAAATAAAAACGAATAGCAATCGGTTCGTGAAACGAGTGTATGTAGTATTTAACAGATTTCTGAAAAGGCTGTATAATAAACATGTTACTTTAGTGTAATATTCTTAAATATAATTTTTATCTGGAATCTTGCAGTTCGATATATATATATATCTTATTCAGATTTAAACATTAAACAAAGCAAAGTTTTTGTAGAGTGTGGCACTGTTCGTCACGTTAAGCGCGATCGGGATCTAGTCATGCGATAAGAGCCTACACGCACTAGGCTACCAGCAGGAACCACGGTCGCGGCGACCAACTTTTCATATGATGATCGCATTCGCGGTGTGATCACGTACAGCAACACTAGCGACTTACCCTAACTTCGCTCGGATGTCATATCGAACCTTGTACATTTACAATATTACAATATCAGTTTTATATCTACTTACAATATTATAATATCTGTATGTATCAAAATTTTATCTAAATGTGTCTAGCCGTTTTAGCATGAAAGAGTGACACAAATACACATACATACATAACAAATAGTAATTTTCTTATTTACAATATTATTCTGATACAAATAGCTTTTGGTAGTAGCAACCCTGTCGCGGTCGCAGTCACTTTTCGTGCGGGCGGGATGACAGTGACGCATTATGCAATCATATACTGGTTTCGGATATACTCCGATAGAGACATACATCCCTTAATTTTAGATTTGGAATTGCTAAATTAGAGAGCTTAACTCCACAATATTTAGTATTCGTGATAAATTTTTTTTACCTTATATAGGTAAAAGTATAGGTATATTAAAGCAATTAATAAAAATATAAGGACGATTGTGGCGAAAAATTATAAAAAGATAAGAAAAGGTATGGAATTCCCTTAAAATAATTAATTTGAGAAGGAAATATCATATTCTTATTAACAGATACATTCATTCGAACGAATTATGGACACACTTAATTTAGAACAAATAAATGCCGTCTCATTTAATTATATAGGAAGTTTTCTCGTATTTAATTTTAGTATTTTTACGCAAAATTAAAACCATTTCTTGACACAGAATTAAGTCGCTCGGAATATGTAAAAAAAAATCATGACAATCGTTGTTAAAAGCTTCCTGTACAATAAAGTTCACAAATAGTAATAAAACTTGACAGTGTGCTGTAAAACACTGAATAGGAAATATATTTTCAAATAGCCAAGCATTTATTTTAGAGTTTTCTTGATGTACAGCGGCAGGTGGCTTGGGATAAAAAAAGGATAGACCATATAACTCCCCACAATAGTGTCATTAATCCTTCATGGGGTCCCTGACCCCAGTTCGCGAGTGATAGACAATGGTAGTCGTTTGTGAGCGGAATTAATGCGTGTGCGCTTGCAATTGGAAGGAGCCGACCAGCCTTGAACTTGCCCACTGCAGTTCGATGCAAGCGATGAATGCGAAATCCGTCGCCATTTCTAGGAACGCGTCATGTTACGCGATAACACCATAGAATAAAAATTATTAGAAATATCGCTATTATAATCTTGTAAATATATAATCGATAATCATCTTTTTTTACCACTTTTCTATTACAATTCCCATTAGAAAGCTTTTCACTATAAGTATATTAAATTGATAAATAATGAGCTACAGGGAAAAATAACGGCACCGACTCTAACATTCAAAAATCTATTAATAGTAGATACTCTAACTTATATCCTCGTTTCTGGTTATATATGCTAATTATTGCCACAAAAAAAAACTTATTTTTTAAACTTGCCAAATTCGATTTCACCGATTCAACTAGCCCAAACAAATAGAAAAATTTAGAAATTAACTAGACCATTTGTTTCAAAATTGATTGACCATTTGATTCAAAATAGATGAAAGAATAAAAAAGATATGGATTTAAGTATTACATAATTTAGTAGCAGATAATCTCCGTCCAAATTCTTAAATAAAATAAATTCGAATCTTTAGCGTGGTAGTTAACATGGTAGTTAATAGAAAAACAAGAAAAGACATCTTCAATAATAATTACTCGGTTTATATTATATTAACGTTTAGTATAGATTTCTCAGAGATGAGATATTTTCCTGCAGTAAAAAGTATCCTATATGTTGACACCTATAGCCAACTATCATCATACAAAATTTCATAAAAATCTATCCAGCGGTTTTCTCGTGATATGTTCCCGGAGAGGCAGACAGAAAAAAATTTTAAAACTTTAGGTTCGGCCTCTGTATCGATAATAATGACTATTTTGATAAGATTTTCCAAAGAATATTTTATCTACAGATTCGACTCAGAATTTTATTGTCATCATTGATCATATAATGCATACCATATTTAATTTTCTTATTTATTCTAAGGACTGAACTAAAATTACTGGCTTCTATTGAACACCGTGTCGCTTTGTGCTTATCTAGTAAACAAACGCAAGTCACATTACTTCAACGCGATAAGCGTGTCATGCTGTACAGAGTACAAGCCTAAAGGCATGCTACCTGTCTGTAATAAGCATCAACACACGAAATAATTAACATTTGCACTTGTTCTACTGTAAAAGAAAAATAAAAAGTAAAAGTTAATGCAAGCAATATAAAAAGTAGATGTATCTTTATATTGATTTCTTTAAAAGACATTTTATAATACGGTAAAACTGTAGATGAAGATTTTATATTAAGTATTAATTTATAATAATTTCGACTCAACGTTCCTTTATGGCTGCGACGCAATTATTTCCCTATAGGTAGATTATTTAGATCGTGGACATACGACCAAAAAATATCATACAACAAACGTGCATGACCTACTTTATAAAATAATCAATAAGTGCTTACTAAATTTCTTTCATTATATTAAGACTAGCATCGTTTAACTATAGTTCTAGATATACAAAGAGCAATGTAAATTACAATAATTGGAATGAGAGTGATATTATATGAGCTTAAAATCTCAATATGATCACACGTTTAAAAGTTAAATAATTGCAAAAGGTAACTTGAAGGTATATATTTTTTAATCTATCCATATGATTATTACGATATTTCTAATGTTTATATTCTTAATCACTTTAAAGCTTTGGAATGCAATGACAAGCACTCATATATTATCGATATTATTATTTTTTGACTTGCTCGTACTTAAATAATCCATAAATAAAGTACTAGTGCATTATGAATGATCGATCGCCCATAGTTTAATTACGACTTTATAGCTTTTAGGATTCCGTGCATTTTGTAATAAAAAGGGAACCCTTATATAATGCATATCATATATTATTTATTATCAACGTGTTTATCAGATCTACAGGATAAATAAATCAATCTTCATTTTTCAAGGGTTAAATTTTTGCGAGTAAATCCCATTTGTACACATAATACTATCAACTGGCTATGTAACTTAAGGCTATTTTCCTTAAGAAATTAGTAAAAAATATTTCATTATTTTAAAATAAACACTTTAAATATTAACGAAAATTTACCGAATTTAATCATTTCTTCCAGGTTTCTATACTGGAACTAAAATTAATAATTAATACAAGATATTGTGTAATATACAAAAAAAAACCATAGTCTTAAAAACCTGAATTGAGTACCATTTTGGAAGCCTTACAGAAATACGAAGCAAAGATACTCTTAGGATTACGTCTTTAAATTTCCATTCAATGATTTTGATATAATAAATCCTCTTTGACGAATAGTTTGTATTGCAACGATAACTATGGTATAATTGTTTATTATTAATATGTACAGAGCAGACAGTAGGTTGTGGGGTCGACGTCCTATCAACCGGTCGAGCTTAAAGCTTTGTCGAGCGAACGGGCCAGGCTAATTTGGCCCACTTTTGACTTTATCTATACTTCGTAATTATGAATATTCATAGTAAATGACATATTTTACACATATTTAAAAAAAAAACGAAATAATATTATATGACGTTCCAAAAATTCGTATTCTCCTATCAAAAGATAAAGAGGTCAAAAGATTTACAAAAACGTAAAGCGAAATGCACATAAATTTTGATTTCTTTTGCAATTTAAAATAATAACTTTAAAATCTATACATATAATAAAGTTGTAACTAAGCCGAATCTGTACATTATTTTTTTTTGGAAAATCTTATTATAATAGACTTTATTATCGATACATAAGCCGAATCTATAGTTTTTATAATTTTTGTCTGTCTGTTTGTAAACGCATCATGGAAAAGCCAGTGGAGGTATTTTTATGAAATTTGGTATGACGATAGCTGATTACCCGGGTCAACATATAGGATATTTTCACTGCAGGAAAATATATCTCTTCTCTGAAAAACTAACCTTTAAAACGTAAGTAGGGATGAACCCGAACGGGGCGAGGGTGAATTGCTAGTATAATATAAATTCATTATTATGAACTAATTAGAATATTATCTAATTAGCAACTTAATTGACATGAAATTGCTTCATTCCATTCGAAATTTCATAGAACAGCGCACTAAAAACAAATGACAACTCTTCAATATATTCTGGGTATATACTATATAACCATCTAAGTACTTACAAGCCCTTCGTGCGTCGGCACAGATTTGTTACATTAATCTCCCCTTCGCGGTTACTGTGTCGAGTAACGGTATTCAGGCAAATAGAGTCGAGCATGTCTACTATGGACTAACCATAGAGCAATTCACAGACGATACATTTTAATATATTATCATCCATATTTCACTTTTTATCGACCTCTATACAGGTTTTGGAGTAGCATTTGTCGTGTAATCTTATTATTAATTAAGAGAGCGAGTGCAAAGAGCTTTTATGAAAAAGACACATGTATAGGTATTAGTGATATTTTCTACAGAAGCTTAAAAGTTACAAATATGCAATTGGTATCGAATGCTTTAATTAAAATTACCAAGTTGCATGTACCTACTTCGAGTAGCATTAGCTTCTATTCCCGAAGTACGTAAACAAAAAATATCCTATATTTTTTAATGAACAACATAACAGCAAAACTCAATAACCAATTTATAAATATGCTTTGCTTAAAATTCAATGTAAGAAATTTCCAAGTATGCTTATCTATTTAAATAACATCTTTTTACTAAATACTTATAAAAGTATATACAGAACTTATGAGAAAAATCAATTTTTAAAATATCTGTCTGTTTGTTTCCGCTAACCTCCGAAACGGCTGGACCGATTTTGATGGAACTTAGACTGGCAGATAGCTGATATTATAAGGAGTAACTTGGGCTACTTTTATTTATAAAAAAGAATTAGGGTTCCGCGCAAAAAAAAATTAAACCCAAAAAATTGCCAAGAAAATCCGCTTAGCTAAGGACGCACCCGAACGAAGGGTAAGTAGATAGCTTAGCATAAACATTTTTCTAATAAAATCGAATTAAGAACATCGAATCAAAAAAAGGGAATTAAGAAAAAAATGAAGAATCTTCTCTTTCTATTAGATACATTTATATTTCTATCCACACTAACAAATACCTAGGTACCTACATATGTATAAATAATGAAACAACCATAGAAGCCGCATGGAGAATATATGGTTTCTCTAAAGTATAAGGATACGATACTGCTTTAATATTAATATGCTTTTATTACTAATTGAATTTTATATTACATTCTGAATAAATAACTATGTAATCAAAACTTGGCTGTCGACTTTAACCTATTTTTCGTATTGAATTGAAACTTGTAGGCATTATATGTATTTAAAATTTGGATGATAATACAAGAATTTGATACCATAACCTATACAGTTAATATGATGAAGGAGCCAGGAGGTGAATAGCGATGAAATCTCTTCAACGGTTATTAGTAAAACTTTTGAGTTTGGGCTCATTTGATTCTTTATGAAGTCCCGTCCATTATTGTTGCTCAAGACGGTGTTATGTTTGATTTTTAAACCTTAAACATATTTATTTTTTAAAGTAAATCGATCTGTCTCTCTCTCATTCCCCTTGTCTCTATTACATAATTAAATGTTTTAAGTCTTATGTATGTTCTCAAAATAATCCAATTTATATACACTTTTCATTATCTATTACAATGACTTATGTTGTAAACATAACAAATTATAATTAATTTAAATTGTTGATGTTTTTAGTTTTTTTTTCAACAAATTAAGTAGAACAGTACAGAAGTAAACAAAACTAAGCACTTTTATCATATCGAATGTCATATTCGTAGCAAGTTAATTACGATGTTAGGTATATTTAAACGCTTTAAAATAATAACGTAAACAGTAATGTCATTATTTTTAGGAATATGCTCCAGATTTGAATACCTATTTATTTCTACAAATTCAAAAAAAATAGCTCTTCAGCAAGAATCAAATAGAGCAAAAATCAACCACTGAACAGTTCTTAATAAAATTTAGCAAAAACATAAATTCCATCATGGGAAAGGACATAGGATACCTTTGATCGTCGCTAAAAACTAGTTTAAAAATATATTCTATTCATATTTGTATAATGATATTTTAAACTAGCTGGCGGAATAATTAAACGGATTGCAACGGCCACTGATAAAGAAATAATGCGATATTAGGGAAAAAAGGATTCTTGCGAGATATTATATTAATGACTAGCGACTTACCCTCGCTTCGCTCAGGTGCGTCCCTAGGTACGTTTTAATTTTTTTGAGCGAAACCCTAATTATTTTTCTAAAATAAAAGTAGCCTGAGTTACTTCTTATAATATCAGCTATCTGCCAGTGAAAGTCCCGTTAAAATTGGTCTAGCCGTTTCGGAGATTAGCCGGAACAGACAGACAAAAAAAATAAAAATTGTGTTTTTCTTATAAGTACGGTATATAATTCCATATGCATTTAGTATAAAGCTGTTATTTTGACATTACAAACAGACACTTCAATTTTATTTATCTGTGTAGATCAAGGTTTACATCCAAGAAGACGTTTCAGAAGTACTTAAATATTTGTGCCGTTGTAATATACAAGCGGAGCCGTGAGCGAAAAGTAGTATAAAATAATTATTATAGTAGATCGAATCAAACTGCCTTTACGCCGCAGATCGTGGATCCTAGCGAGGGCGAACGTTCGCACTTATTAATGTAATAATGTATTATAATTATACAGAATAAAACTGTATAATTAACTTTTTTTTTTAAACAGTTAATAACTAAAATAGACATTTTAAATAAATCTATCTCTTATCACGGGAGAGACTCACTCTTCCGTGACCAAGATTACTGTAAAGCATTCAAAACGTCGGAAACCAAAAATCTAAATAAATCCACGAAAAATTCCGAAATGATAGTTTTATTTAAAATGTTGAATATTCATATAAATCTAAAAAAGTATTAAAATATAACATAACGTGGCGATTTTTTTTTTTAAATTATCAAGATTTAAGGCAACATAATATGCAAATATTCAATACCCATGCAAATATGCAAGTCCATATTCTGCAGCCCTTATATGATAATTGGCTGGAAATCCGGTTTAAAAAAAAAAGTGACCAATTTTTTTTTTAAATAATTAACACTTAAATAGTATGTAAAACAAATCTAGTGTGATGTAGAAACTTATGCATAAATGTAAAAATAATTATTATTGTGATGTGATTTTTTTATGAAATTGATATAAATATATTTAAACATGACATGAATTATTGTCATCTAGCTTACACGTAAGTGATTATTATATAGATACGTAATATTCAGGTTATTTGTTATATTTTATCAGATTGTCTGATTGTGAGTCAAATAATTAGAAAAAAAAATAAAGAAGTTCATTGAACTAATGATACGAAATCTTTGATAGTCAAAATTTTTTCAAACATAATTTGAGTTTTATGGTAGTATGCTACCATAAGTTAAGTAATATTTTATTTAATCTTTGTTAAGTGAGCGGATGGAAGCTATGAACTTGCGACGTGTTGTGTCATGAGCAGTTATGCGATGTTTCTGACCCACTTTTCGTATAATTGAACAAAAAACACACTGACCATTGTTCATTGTTCGATTCTAAATCGTTCCATACATAATTTACAAAGCACTGACAATACGACAGATACTGTGCGTACGGAAACAAAGGTAATATATGGGAATGTGAACTTAATTAACATAACGAGCCTTGTCCACTTTTTAGCCATTAAAGCCGTCTTCATATTGTAAAATAAGAAAAAATATACCGTTTCCGACACCGTTGGCCAAAGACAAGACAAGATTTCTCATAATAAATGCAATATCCAATTAAAGTTTTACCATCAGCCTACTCGTATTTCCTTCGGCGTACTATGACAATGTACATTGTACAAGGCTAACGGTATCAATTTGTTACGATTCAGCGATAAAATTGTTTTAAAGTTGAAGCAATTTTCTACGCCAGTGACGTTTTGTATAAAAACAACAACTATTTATGGGCAAAAAAATGATTTGAACACGAATCAAATGTATAACCTCGATAAAAAATATCTTTACAGTTATCTATCGAATCATATCTCTTGTGGGCCAGGACCGGACTGACGATTGCGGGGTCAACGAACCCTGGCATCTTATGTTTTTGGTTTGTCGGTTCAGAGAATTAGAAATTTTCGAAGAGCCTGGAAAATAAAAAGCATTGTCGACGTTTTGGCGACGTATTTCAAGTATCTACCATAAAAGGTTAAGCAAATTTAAAGTGGATGAGCTAAAATAGAATTTTTAAAGCACAGAACATTTAAAAACTTGGGAGCTTTTAAATGTAACATTTAACCGTTTTGTACAAATAGCACGTATAATTTTTTTATATACTGTAGAATTTAAGTTTTAGTACAGCCATAAGTACTGATGTACTAAACTATTCCATTCGACGTTTAATTCTATAATATAAATATTATGTACTAGAGGCTCGCTCTCGCTTCGCTCGGGTTCACCTCTAGAAAAACAAAACAAACCTATACTATGGGAACCGTACATTCTTCCGGGATAAAAAGTAACCTATGTGTTATTCAAGACTATATTCTCCGTGCCAAATTTCATCCAGATTCGTTCAGCCTTTCTGGCGTGAAAGAGTAACAAACATCCATACATACTCACAATCTTTCACATTTATAATATTATAGTATAGAAGTATATCTGTCAACAGTTTTTCACAACTACTATCAGAAAAATTGCTTACGATAAACTTCGTTCAGATATGCAAAACATTGACATTTCACCAATATATGATGCTAAAGATCCTAATACTTCTCTTGAATATTTATTTAATCTTGAAATTTTGAATTTAATCTTGAATCTTGAATATTTTATCGAATAGATGTTATGTCTTAATTATATAAAACTAATTACGGACATAAGGAAAACTTCAAAAGAACAAAGATAATATATATTCTCTCTCACTGTATCGCTTCATAGCTCCACGTTTACATAGTTAAAAACAAAAAAAAATATTGATACCCCTTGCAATATAGAGTTAGCAACACAACGCTTCTACGAAATATTTAGGAGACGTATAAATAATGTCATGTTTTATTTTCTAAAAGCTATCTACCAAAAGACAAAGCTATTTAAAACAAAGCTTTCTGTTCACAAAAAAAAGAAAGATCCTATCTTCCTTTATTTCAAGGTAGCATTCTAAATTTCGTCGGCATTTTAATTAATGACTGAGGAAATGTTATTTATTGTTATTTTGTAAAATGCTCACATAAAAATATACATTCCTTTTTATACAACTTAGGGTTGTTAAGGTGGTTAAAATGATCTGAATTCAGACTCAAAAGCAATTTTAGATTTAAACAGATTGAATCTGTTTTTACTAATCAAAGATTAAAAATATTCAAAAAAAATAGCCATTTTGTCGAGACTCGTATATTATACATATCTTCCATATACATATACTTACTGTAACTTTAAATAATAAATAATAGTAATTAATATATAATATTAATTAAAATATAGACTTAGTTTTCTTTTCCATAAAATATTTTGATGATTAAATAAAAAAAAAACCATAACATACCATCGAATGAACAAAATTTCAAATCTCAACAAATACTTCCAGTTCCCACATACATATATTAATTTTATATATTTTTTATTAATAAATAAAAAAATAAACAAAAAAGTTCAGTTAGTCCATTATGTTTCTTAATTACGCCCGCATCCGTCGATGAAAGATAACGTGACGGCCAAATTTTATGAACCTCACAGTTAAAACTGTACTCTGCCCATTATGCAGTACTATGCAACACCAACAGTTACACTTGCATGACGTGTCACGACAATTGTCGTTGAACTTTGAATGATTATAATAATAACAACATACAAAAAATATGTTTAATACATTTATTTCATAGTTTTTTTTTGTATATGTATTTTTACTGCAATTTCGCAGTATAATAACAAACATATTCATTAAAACTGTAAACCTCTTATGTTATAAAAAGAAAATTTAGAAAAATAGTAATTAATTTAATTGATCCTATAAAACATAACGTATCGTTACTAATTTCTAATTAAATCGAGTTCTAAGTCAACGCCCGCTGACTAACAAGTAACATGATCTTGACAATGACACGACGCTTCCATGCATTCTAATTCCGCATCTCGAATGTAGGTGGTAATGCAGATCCGGTTGGAATGACCCACAAACCCCGTGCACTGGTCGCTCTGACCGACGCGACGCCTTCACTATAATTGCACAGAGTGCAATGTACCAATCATTTCGCATCACATTTTACTTCCATCTTCGTTAAAAATATTCAATTAATTTTTTAAACGTAATTATATCTTTTCAGGTTTTTTAGTTGGTTTTTTTGCGTCCTAATCGTTTCGTTTGCAATCAATCTAGTTTCGATAGAGACGCAATGGAATCGCATTTGAATTTATAACAGATTAAGATGTTACTACCGTTCTTTTTAAATGATTCTTTTTTGTCTTTATTCATTATTTAGCAAAAAAAAACTTTCTCCTCTCAATGTTCAGTTTAAATTTCATTCAGTCGCGAGATTTTAAAATCTTGTTACTTTTTGTAACTTAATATATATAATTAACTTGTAAATTTCTGTTGTAATCGTAGAAATATAAAAAGTAACAATTTCTAATTTTCACAGAATCTATATATTACAAGCAGAACCTGCAGCTACGCTCGCGTTCAATCTAAAAAACAACTCTTTGGCTTTTATACAGCTGTTATGTAACAGCTGTATAAAAGCCAAAGACAAGTCAGCTCGCGCTGACTTCGCTCGGATTCATCGCTATGTATTTTATATAATAATGTTCATACAAAAATACTAAAATCGCGATTAAAAAATGGGGGGTGGGGATAGGAGAGTGAAAAATACTTTATGATATATTCTCATACTTACCAAATATAGAAAAAAAATCATTAAAATCGGTCGAGGCGTTTCGGAGGAGTGCGGCCACAAACACCGTGACACGAGCTATTTATGTATTAGATTTTATCTATAACGATATTATAAATGCGGAAATAACCATACCTGTCTATTAGAGTACAAACAATGGCAAATTTAAATCTCAATTCAGCAACCAACCAAGGTAAAGACTTTACGCGTAAACCGCTGAACATATTTTGATCAAATTTGGCAAAGTCATAGATAGCATCATGAGGACATATTAGGTGATACTTATTTATTAAATTGCCTTCTACCTTTAATATATTATATACCTATTTCTATATCGCGGTTCATACAATACTAATAACATACAAGTGACAACACCTGCTATTTAAACGATAAAGGAGTCAGCTGTCCGTCCCTTCATTATTTTCCATCAATCCATCACGCTTATTCACAGAATGGCAAGAAAGCTACCCTTAATCAATACTCGTACTGAATCGAGCCAGATATTTTTAGCCTATTTTAGCATTCAAAGCTACTATTTCAGTTCTATAACAATGAAAGTACGTACTTTAGTATACTGGAACATTAAGTAGGGTTGAAGGCGAGGGTGAAAGGCGAATCGCCATCCACCAGCAACGTATAAAATTCAAAAATCTACATAACTAACATTAAATGTCATACTAAATATATAATAAATTTGAAATAACTTAAAATAATAAATAAAAATATTTGGGTTCCCCTGTAGTGAAAACGTAAAACAAATGTGAGAACACTTAAATAAATTTACAAGTTTTCACATAATTATTTTACCGCTATATAAATGAAATAAAAATAAATTCCCCCTATTTGATTTTAACTAAGTAATATATAGTTAAAATATAATGTTAAGAAGAGCCCGACTATAAGAAGAAAAATATTTGTTAGTAATGTTACATATGTATTTTCACAAAAATATAAATGAACATGCCAAGAAGTGTGACACACAACAGACATACAGGAAGCAACTCAATCTTGTAATAGCTATGACTGGGTATGAATCAGTAATTCCCTTTTTAAGATAATCTGTACGTTTTTATAACAAGATTGCAGAAAACATGTTACAGTTAAATTTAACAAAAATATTGACGCAAGTTTATGGTTTAATCTTCAAAGGACAATATTATAAACACAACTAGCAAAACCGTCTACACCTGCATTTAATCTCAAAGACACATTAAAATCGGTCGAACCGTTTCGGAGGAGTGCAAAATAAATTATTATATAAAATATATATATATATATATATATAACGTCACGTGACTAATAGTAATTTAATAGATAGGACTCTCAGAATCGATAAATCCATATCGTGGCTAATGTAGCGTGTCGTACCTTTATAGAAATATAAGTTACATAATAACCACAACAGGTAACGTTAAGTGAGCTTAGTTATATAAAATAAAACTCTTTTTGGATGTTTGTATGGATTTACTTTTATTTTTGGTTCCCGACGGGAGTTCCTAAGGAATTGTCTCCTAGGACCATGTTCGCTGTAAAGCATTCAAAACATCGAGGATCAAAAATCAAAGTAAATCCGAAAAAATAGTTATATTTAAAATGTCAAATATTTACGTAAATCTAAGTAAGTATTTAGTAAAATTATTTTATGTCTAGCAATGTTTATATCCCGTTTAATTTGTTAAATCATCTCCATGAAAAGAAATATAGAAGAAATTGGTATCATATTTTAATAACAATGCGTAAAGATGCGGAATGCTTATACAAAACGGAAGCGGAAGGTTGCGTAGAAGTTTCTGATAGCCTGCATTGCGGCTTTTGGTACTTTATTATTTATGTAACACTAGCGACTCACCCCCGCTTCGCTTCGGGTTCATCCCTAGACTAAAACAAATCAATCCCACGGGGACCGTTCATTTTTCCAGGATAAAACGTAACCTATGTACTATTCCAGACTATAATCTATCTCTGTGTCAAATTTCATCCAGATCCAGCCGTTCTGGCGTGAAAGAGTAACTAACATCCATCCATGCATCCATCCTCACAAACTTTCACATTTATAATATCAGTATGGATTTTTAATTTAATGTAATTCATCAATTTCCTTCTAATTTTTTCTAAAATGTTGTTTTAAGACTGGTAAGTTATTTAAATAATGTCCGCATTATACATAGGTAACAAGAAATAATAAAAGGTATACTCGCAACTAACTTTTTTATAGTAACCAAACTATTTCTTTCATTTGTATCATTACAGCAAAAAATAATTTACTTACCATATTTATTTTATGATGAAACCTCACGACAATAATCGTAAGCATTTAACATTTAATACATAGCACGCATAAACAACATATCCACAAACTATATTTCTTAAGGCATAATATAATTTGAAATGAAAAGTGAATAATAAAATAATATTTACGTCAAAATACAATAGTTATTAAGATCATAATATACTTTGTTTAATAATAACTCTATGATATCTTTATAAAAAGCGGCGATTAGAGGAAATGGCAACCAAAATTACTATAATATTAGTTAGTACTTACATTTTGACATCGTGTCCAGTGTTTTATTATTCAGCAAACCTTTGAAAAAACAAAATAATAATATTAACAAAACTTAAATACCAATATGGTATCATGTGCACGTAAACTAGACCGATGGTTGGAAAATTACTGGTCGTATTGATAAGCATGTTTACTTAATAAAAGCAAAAATATGTTTATATTTATGTCCGTCAAACGCTAAATGTAAAAATACAAGACAAATGTATCGAAGAGATAATACTACACTCACCTATGTTTATGTTTCTAGTTTCTACGGAAATGAAAAAATATTTTTTAAAATCCAGTAAAATTATATCGTGTAGCAATGATTACAAAGCTATTCTAAATCCATTTGTTTGTTGACTGAACAATGGCATCGTATTTAATATTCGTTTACATCCATTATACATACACTATTTGCGTATCTAAACTCTGGCATAATTTTACTTTAAAAATACCTAACTAGGTTACTAAAATGTTTATTGAAATTTGAGCTATCCGTAAAAGCTTTTAAAATATTAATGATTTAAGTTTTGCAGCTTTCTAAATTACTGTAATCACTATATAAACGTAAATATTATTTTTTGATAATTACGTACATATACCTATTTCATATTTTGAAAGCGTTGTTTAGTTGAGCTTTTAACGAACTTTCTCTTAGTCTATATATCTATGGCGTTATAACTTTTTCTCACATATTTGGAAATATACAAGAAAATATATGCATCTATTATATGGTAATAATAAGAATAGCTTAGTATTCGAGTACATAAATAGTAAATTCATATAGCATATGAATTTCCACGATAAATTATTTATTTATAGGCTACTTTTTTCTCCACACAATACAGTTCAAAGAATATAACATACTAATATTGGAAAAAAGTTATCAGTGAACGTGCTGAGTGTTAACCTCACCGAAGCCAGTCCCTAATATAATTCACCCCTTTTTGACATTCCACTGTTGGGCACCGGCCTCCCTTTAATGCAAGGGGGATGGGGCTTCCACCTCACTGGCTAAGTACTTACTAGTGGACTTTATACGTCTTTCGAGAACTATTTAGGTTTTGTAGACAGGTTTCCTTACGATGATTTCCTTTATCGCTTTAACAGTTAGTAATTCTGAGACATGCGAGACAGAGGTTTGAACCTGCATCACTTAGTTTTCCAAACGATTGCCTTACTACTAAGCAACCATTGCGATATCTCTAATCTCATTTGGCATTAAATGAATGAAATACACTTTCTACTACATAAAAATCTACGTCCTTAAATTATGTAGCCTTATACATAAGTATGTACATACACACAATCCTCTATCATTCAATGTACCCACCAGTTTGATTCTGATAATGGAATATGAAACATGTTGACGCAAAAATCAAAACGGCAAAATTTACTCACATGACTAATATAATGCCACACTTTTGTGACATGACAAATTATTTTTTCAATTATTTTATTTATTTTATTAATATGAGAACAGAAGAAAACCTTTTTTAATGTTTTTGACATTAAGAATATTTTATCTTTATTGCCACTATAAAAAATACTTTCATAATCGGAGAAGTAGTTCCCGAGTTTATTTATTATTTATACATACATAATTTGTTTGTTTGTTTGTTTGTCCTTCTTTAACGTCGGAACAGATTGACAGTTTGGCTTGATTTTTGTGTGGAGATAATTGGAGGGCTGGAGAGTGACATAGTTTACTTTTACCGCGGTAGATTACCTCATTCCCACGGAAAATCACTTTCTAATACAACCAACAATAATTCGTCAAACCTTTAGTGTATATATAAATTATATAGTTTATCTATTCCATTCCAACTAACCATTAACATACTTTTTAACAATTCCTAATTATTATGTAGTAATAATAAATTATGTTTTATCAATGTCATTAGCTTATCACTTAAATAAAAGAAGTCAGTTTGCGGCACGAAGACTATATTCGATACTCATTGGAATGTTTCTTTCTTTCTACCCTATAAGAAACCTTCTACACATGAAATAACATCACTACAAACTTCAAAAGAATTTCATTCAAAGGAAATAATCTAAATAAATATATTTTTTTATATTATACTATCGACTCACTCTCGCTTCGCTCGGATTCATCCCGTTTACGTACGTTTTAACGGTTTAGGTACGTTTTAACTGTTAGTATGAAATACAAATCTTTGAATATTATACATGTAAACCTTTCTCTTGAATGACTCTACCTATTAAAAAAACCACATCAAAATCCGTTGCGTAGTATTAAAGATCTAAGCATACATAGGGACAGACATTGTTTTATATTATGTATTGATGCCTTATATGTGTAGTACGTTTAAGTTACATTTGAAATAAAATTATCGTTTAACCAATTAAGTAAAATAAATCAATTTTGTTGTTATCTTTTAATTTCTTTCATTTCTTAATATTATCAGTGGTAGCCCAGTGTAACGCGGTTACTTGGAAAACCAAGTGAAGAGGGCTTAATTCCCGGGTCGCACCTATTCTCATATGCCAATCATTATCAACATAATTATCCTTTGACTTACGAGGAAGGAAAACATTGTGAGGAAACCTGACAAGTTCTTGAATGAACTTATCCGCCCTCGCATTGAAGGGCCGCGTATGCCCAGAACGGAGATGTTAAAAGGGCTAAATAGAATCTTAGAATTATGTATTGATGTTATTTTCGACAGTATACAAATACAATACTTTCTTTTTATAATTTATTTAAAAAGTATACATACATACATATGTACGTCTACCGGTTTGTGTGTTTATAGTAAAAAAATGTATATTCCACAGTGACAAATGCATATATTATACAAACTAGTGACCCTAAAAAGGTCCGTAATATTACATTAATGAACTAACTAAACCAGTGTAATTAATTAACTTTGATTTGAAATCAAATAGCTTATTTGTAAGTCGGTTCATTGGTAACCCAATTTTTAATACTACCAATGTCTTTAACTTGCGATTGAGCTAAAATTAGACATATGACATTACAGTTCATGTTTGATGTTTTGGTACATTCTTCATACATGCGTATAAAGTTATTTTAAGAAGGCGTTTCAATACTTATATCATAGGCAATTTCTTTCGTAGTATAAGTAACTACTAGCAGGGCGAGCCCGGCTATTAAGAGTGGATTAATATTCTACGTCGAAACTATAAATTACTCGTAGCTTAGCGAGGTTTTCATTAAAATTTACAGAATACAAGGTGATGTTGGAAATTTTAAACGAATTACCAAGTTATGTAGAGTACCTAAAAATTGCGTAAACACCTATCATATTGCATGTATAAACATTGAACAGTAATAATGTTATTAAACCATATTAAGTACGTATTGTTAGAAAAAAAACACTAAATGCTCCGTTAAATATTAAAAATAAATCAAGACAAAATTAGTTTGAGGTAGAGAACTTATGGATTTATCTATATATTATACGTACGTATGTAAATAATATAGGTATGTATTATTATTTAATAATATAATTATCTTTATAGCATTAAAATACAATTCAAGCAATGAGCAAAATATATGTACTTAATTAACGTATGGTTTAAGCGAAAATAATAATAGAATTACACCATAATATAAAAATAAGGATTTATTTTGAATATTTACGTTTACGCAATTAAAATGATGAATAACTAGCACATAATTGACTCTTATCGTACTGAATATTAAATTGAAAATAATAACTTACTCGTAGTACAATAATGTGGCGAATATCACATATCACAATAACAAAATATTCTCTAAATCTATTATTCACAGTGTTTTAATTAAAGCTATGGGTACCCATAGGGATTTCATAATTTTTGCCTAATTATAGGAATACGAGGTATTGAAAATCACAAAATTTAAATAAATATAATACTTAAATTGGCACCCTCGGCGCCTAAAGTAACTGTGGCCGTAGTTTCCCATGAAACATGCCACGGACTTTTCACCCCTAAAATATTTACGCATGCGTAGCTTTTTGAGGTTATTTTAGCTCTCCTTCCTCCTTTAAAATAACGAAAAGAGATGGACAGATATAGAGTGACATGCGCACTGTTATTGATGGAAATAAGACTGCAAGTTGCTTTAGTATTGTTTTGCTGACTCTTATGTGCATATTTTAATTACCGTCCCTTTAAAAGTTTAAAGATACAATATTT
This sequence comes from Argynnis bischoffii washingtonia, assembly GCA_033884665.1. NCBI lineage: Eukaryota > Metazoa > Arthropoda > Insecta > Lepidoptera > Nymphalidae > Argynnis > Argynnis bischoffii. The sequence continues at coordinate 5,950,378 of CM066624.1, read as the reverse complement.
AATTACTTGGTACTTTAAGACAATTTTCATTTAATTTCTATTTAAAATGTATTAAGGGTTAACTAAGAATTCATTTTATTTCCTGAATACTGTAGAATTTCAAAAGGTACCTGTTATTTCAAGACTACAAACATTTTCCTTTAAGAAAACTTCAAACAAAATATGTTTCTTAGCTTTATTAGGATAAATAGTTATACAAAACAGTAGTTTAAAAAAACCCAAATTTTCTTGAAAAAAAAAACATTTCAGTTTTAAAACAAGTAAAATTATTGACATTTTATGAACAGCACCATCTATCTAAATGCCGGCGCAATTGGTCGGGCCCGGTAAATCCGACGATTTATAATGTCGTGGATCAGGTTGCGGACCTACCCTACTACGTAAAGCTTTGGTAAGGTGCCAGCACCTTCCATATTCCGGCTTTTGACGCAATTCGCTATCTTTAATTCTCCAACCGTACTCGAAATTACTACATTCAGCAAAATAGTATTTCTTCTCCGGCCAAATTTTTCCACGCTTATTTAAATATTGTACTCTACCAAATTCTGGTTTTGATTTGTAAATTATTTCCATTATTTCAGGATCTACTGGACGCATTTTTGGGTCAGTGGACATGTCTGTATCAGGTCTGCTTAATCTTTCGTCCTCTTTGGGATCCCCTAGCCCAACATCTACTAATGAATGGCCATGTCGGAGATGTTTTACGCCTGGTATGAAAGTCCCATCGCGAATAGGAGTTTTTCTTCTATTGTAGCCTGCTACTACATGGTCCCTAGTAATTGTAGTCAAACCACTTACCATATTATGAGCAAAAACATCAGTTTCATAATAATTCGTAGGTTCTCGAGTAAGTGTCGCAGCTTCTTGTATTTGCTCCCAATGTTTATGAATCCAGTTAAGACGTAAACGATTTTCCTTTTCATAGTTTTCGATAAGAAATATTATGACCGCTGGGTTAGTTATATCTAATAACGGCATCTTAGTAAAATAAAAAAAATAACTTACACTGTATACGATGAAATACAAAACTTTTACAGCATTCAAAACAAAACAATATCAAAACTTCAAAATAAATGTCACTTCACTTCGCCGTGCGAGCTGGCCAATTACAAAATAAGGCTGAGATAAAAATATCAGTTACGTTCCAGCAACTGGTAATACCAGTTTCTACACTTTCTAACTGCCGATTTTTACTTTTGTAGTTAATTTATTATTAAGAGAAGTCTTCATAACAGTTAAGGTCGAGAGAGGTCGAGAAAATATGTTCATAGGCTTCTGCGAATGTTATTCTATAATTTAATAGCTCGCCTTATGTAATAATCCTATGCTTTAAATAATACAATAGCAATATTTGTATTTTGCATACATTTAGTGATGGTATGTGCATTATAAAGCAAATCAAATATTCATTAATGTAAAGTAGAAATAGTACTCCAGACGGCCTTATCGCTAAGTGAGCGGTCCCTTCCAGGCAACCTTTGGGCAGAGAAAAAGAAAGACTTTTTATTGCACCCCTCTCCGGATGCGAGGTTTTAAACGCTCTGGCTTAGCCTTTGTGCTTTTTTAATATGTCACTCGTAAAATAATACAATCTTTGGTCCCGCTTTTCAAAAAGGTTTGAATTTCAAAAAATGGTTTGACCTACATATATAGGCAATGTCGAATCAGTCAATTTTAAACTTACCTATATGTAAATATATTGTAGATCAAAAAGGAGATATTTAAATATATGTTTATTTAATTTATCGATTTGTTTAATTAGTACCTAATTACAATATATTACATGGAATATCCGTATAATATTCTGACACTAACCCGTAATATAAAAACAGAAACACTAGTAATTATCTATATCACACATTATGATTGCAGATATGATATTATTTCTTGAAAATTATATAAATAACTGGTCAAGTGCGAGTCGGACTCGCACACGAAGGGTTCCGTACCATTATCTATAAAAACGGAAAAAAAAAACATGTCTGTTGTATTGGAGCCCCCCTTAAATATTTGTTTTATTTAAATTTTATTATTTATTTTTAAAAGTAAATACATAACCAAATATTCTGTGAATATTTCAAGCGTCTACGTGTTGTCGTTATCAATATCGACCAAAAACAAGCAAAAAAAATCACGCTTGTTGTATGGGAGCCCCCATAAATATTTATTTTATTCTGTTTTTTAATATTTGTTGTTATAGCGGTAATAGAAATACATCATCTTTGAAAATTTCTACTGTCTAACTCTCATGGTTCATGAGATACAGCCTGGTGACAGACAAACAGACAGATAGATGGACGGACAGCGAAGTCTTAGTTATAGGGTCCCATTTTACCCTTTCGGTACGGAACTCTAAAAACGAATTATCAAAATCGGTTCATATAATATATAATTATATATACAATACAAGAACTAATAGAACTTAATCTCATTAAATATGAAACACAACGTCCCACGTAATTTAAGTTTTAGTAATGATTTTTTGGTAATTTAAAATGGATAATATATAAAAGAATCAAAAATGTATAAATATCCATTCAATAACCAATTAAAATATCTATTACAAGCATACATTCGGTTCATTGCATATATCCTCAGGTCTATTTTTTTCTAACTGTTCAGGTAGAAATCAGGTAGGTTCAGGCCGATTAAATTTCAATCAATTTTATTAGCAATTCTAACAGTAAATACATTTTTATCGGAATTAAAAATAGTCTATAGCGTTCGGCGGTAATAACTGTTCTTTTTATCCGACTGCGGCCAAGCCTAAAGGAGGTTTATGTTTTTTAACTGCCTCGGTGGTGTAGTGGCTAGCATGTACGGCTGCACATCCTGAGGTCCTGGGTTCGAGTCCCGGGTCGGGCCAAGTTTATTTATTGAGTCTTTCTGTATAGTAAACCTCAGTAACAGCCCGGAGTTGGGAAGTTGGCGGTGTTTCACCCCCGTGCTTCGGAGAGCACGTAAAGCCGTCGGTCCTGCGACTTAACCCTTACCGGTCGTGTCGAGTAGTCGTCCCACCGGAGTATGAGAGTGACAGGAATAGAGAGTGCACTTGTGTGTGTGCGTACACTTGTGCACTATAATATCTCCTGCGCAGTTGGCTAGTCTCAATGAGATTGGCCGCCGTGACCGGAATCGGTCAGGAGGACATTATTATTATTATGTGCTTTTAGTGCAAAAATTTTCAGAAACAGATAGGTAGTTTCAAAGACTATCCCCTACATAAAAACTTACAAAGTTTCCCTCATTATAGTATTAGTGTAGATATTGCATTTATAAAAGAAATATATTTAATCTCAAACTAAAATGTTAAAGTTAATTTAAAAACTGAACCTAATTTAAAATGTACTTACTGCCTTATTTGATGATTACTGATTTAAAAATGTATAATTACAAGACCATTTTACACGTAGGTACTAAAATAAAAGACAATATTTATTTCAAAATTTGTTTATTCATAAATAAATAACATTTTTGTTTGGAACAAAACAACCTCCATATTTATTCACACACCATACGACTCGTCATAGTGAATAACAATTATTATTTTTCTATTTATTTCTAATAATACTTACAGCAATCTTAAAATTTACGTTGTACATATTTCATTACCACGATTAATTTGAGATTTTTATGAAAATAGTTAATGTTATAGAGAGAGTTATTCCAATTATAATAATATATATTTTTTTAATTTTATTAAATGATATTAATTGGTCATAATTGTACCGTAGGAATTGGCAGAATATAATTTTAAAATATCAGGACAAACGGCCGTATAAAGACCTAGAATATAATTTAGTTTCATAAATCTAAAACTCGTCTTATTTGTTAATAAGTAAGAGAAAGATTTATATCAAAAATTCATTTTCCGAGGAGCCAATGTCCTTATTTTGGAGCAATTTTGAAATATGTTATTTTCTAAAACATTGTCATTTCAAAGAAACCATAAACTTGTTTAAAATGTAGGAATATAACAGATCTAACATCTAGTAAAGATGAGAAAAAATTATTGTATAATATCTTCCTACATTCTAAAAAAGTTTGTAACTATGGCAAAAAGAATGATATATGATCTGTAATTTGTATTGTATTTTAAGTTTTTAGAAAATCTCATATTTCAAAAAAAGTCGTTTCATATTTAAATTTGAATATTACGAGCAATATTTATACATAGCGGTGGTATTGAATAGTGACGTCATCTCGACATATTCCTCTTTAAAGCGCAACGTGAGAACAAATGCTCGGAAACAAAAACAAATCGAGATAATATGATGCTAAATGTAATTGACATTTTCGAAAATCTATTAGAAAATCATTATATTACCGACATTTCTATATTTTTGGAATGGTTGAACTGTAAAGATCGCGAGGCGACAGTTCCTAAAGCACACGTAAGAAAAATTGCGATTCCTTTATTCAAAAATAAGTACTTACCAAAAGAAAATGTTAATTTTGTTAATAATAATTATTTACAAAGAAGGGTGCAATCGAAAATCATACGATTATTGTCCACATACATTAATACACGTCGATATCTATTATGTAGCTTATGTTCTAAAATTAAAAGTAACATCCTAGTGCAATTCATATAGTGACAATACTAAAAGTTTGCATATTTCGGGATCGATAAACAATAATTTAGTACAATACCTAACTATAAAAGAATTTTTGGTATCATAGTAATTTATCTGCTAAATGTCACGACAGTTAGGCCCTGATTGTAATGCTCTCGAAACGTCGTACTCTAAACATACAAGTATCTTAAATGATACCAAAACTAGCACACGAACAACTCCATGTTACAGTAGGAATAGACGAATGAGGTAAGTAAATCAGATATCCTATACAAGTACGATGTATGGACACACATACTCTATCTCCCTAAACAATTGCTCATGACGGTTAATTAGTAACTCGCATTAAATTTAAATTCGACTATCATCTACCCATAAAATATCACACACGCAGAGACACATCGTCATATAAAATCAAACAATGAAAATTACATTAGAAAATTGATAGCTTATCTATCTAGCTATTGGTCAAAACGAGAAAATTCTAATTCAAACTTAACATTTGATTAGCCTTAAAATTATAATAAAAGCCGGCCAAGTGCGAGTCGGACTCGCGCACGAAGGGTTCCGTACCATTATCTATAAAAATAAAAAAATCATGTCTGTTGTATGGGAGCCCGCTTAAAGATTTATTTTATACTGTTTTTTAGTATTTGTTGTTGTAGCGGCAACAGAGATACATCATCTGTGAAAATTTCAACTATCACGGTTCATGAGATACACCCTGGTGACAAACGGACACACAGACGGACGGACGGACGTACAGCGAAGTCTTAGTAATAGGGTCCCGTTTTACCCTTTGCGTACGGAACCCTAAAAATGTAATTTGGAATTTGGAATAACAAAACATTTGAATGCGATTCTAAAAACAACACTATAAAAACGCGTTCCAAATTCAAATGAGACACACGCACGCGCCATATCTGACCAATAGGAACACAACATAACGATGAGGTACAAAAACTGGATAAACACTGAGAATTACAATAAAACCGCCATATACTGACCTATGTATAAACATATATAGATATTATATGTAAATTCATAATTTCCATATTAAACGTTATATAAACAAAATTAATTTCATACAAATGTCAGTGGAAGACAGATTTTTAATGTGACATTGATTAAAAATTAAAATAGGTCAATATATAAGCGTTACCTACCTAACTATTGGTCTAAATGAGGTTCTGGACGTTTCTATTCGTTTAGTTGACAGATTTTAGGATCTCGCGGTAGAGTTAGAGCGTTGTTGCTGACCAGACCGACGACTGGGTTCTCGAGATTATCGAACTTCGAGTTTTCGGAAGACAAACTGACAGCCCCACTGCTATCCCCCTCATATGTATTTTCTGTGTCGTCAACGTGGGAACTGATGCTTGATTTATCATTTCTCTCCGTGGTATCCTTTTCTAGGGAGTAATCGTATTTTTCTCCTGTATATTTGTCATTGTTTGCGAGCTCGATCCAATGGGCGCGGTTGCTTTTCACTCTGTCCAACATCGATTGTAACGCAGGCGATAAAGCAGCAAAGGCCTGTTGGAATAATTTTATATGTTAAGAATGTAGTCAACAAAATAATAACTTAAAAGTTAGATGATAGCGAAAAAACGCTCGTTTTTTATAAAAGTAATTAATATGTTTGACTAATTTATAATAATGTTTAAAGCATTTATTTATGCTACTTTGCCGATGGGCATATATTTTTAAAAAATTAAAAAGGGCGCGATTTTTTTTTATTTTTCCCGCATTTTTTGTTAGAAAGCGAGAGATGTCGGTATTACCTTGTAGTGACTAGTCATGAATTGTTTGTAATATTATAAATTCTATAACGGTCCTTCTCAGTAGAACTGCTTTCCGAGCCGTTGGTAGCTTCCACACAGACAGACAGACTACCGATGATCATAAAAAAATTAGGTTGATGTTGCAAAAGTACTGAATACAAGAATATACGCAAAGAATATCTCAAAATTTTGTTAGTGTCATACTACATAATATATAGACAATAGCTATGGGCATGATATCTGAAGTAATACATCAGGCACGCATATCATTAAAAACCTGTACTTTGATACCCCACTCTAAAAAATTTTTTTTCAAATTCATCATTTTGGTTTTTAATGATATCTATATACTCTATGACACTCAAGTTATCAAGACGAATCTAAAGTAGTCTTATTGCTTAAAGCAATTTGCCAGAGAATTTTTGTTGAGAGGATTTAATAAGGAAACCGGACGTTGCTATTATCACATAGATAAAGGCATTTATAATTGCGAATGTAATTTTTATGCAATACAGATATTTATAATCTTTATTAATTAATATAATTATATTTTTAAATGACTATCTGCATAACAGCCAATATATCCTGGTGAGTGTTGCGGGTTGTATTTTCTCGCAAAGCAAAAATTTGGAATAGTGAATTATGAAATAATATAACTTACTTCATATATCGGGAGGCATATAGAATCGATGAATTTGACTTGCATGGCGGGAAGTTGGTCTTCTTTATCCCTGTTCATGATGTCCTGAAAAAAAATGTTATACATAACGATTTAAAAATTGATTAAAAATGTTAATATATATATAAACATCCATGACTGGAGTACGTTCATTTTGCAGCACATTCATGCTCATCACACATATGAATGCCCCTGCGGGACTCGACTCGATATACCACTCTTAGAATAAAGAATAATTATATAACTAAACATGAAGCCAAATGATGTTTTAAATTAATCAAGTTCTTATTTTCATAAGTAAATAAAAGTTAATAAATAAAAATCGCTATCGGATGTATTATAGTAAAGAAAAAAAAAAGAACAAAAACTTTAAATTTATGTTCAAAAATACAAAAGAATGTAGTATTTTTGTATCATTAATATTTTCATCTCTAAATAATCTCTAAGAAATAATTGTAAATTAAATTAAAATTTCGCTTATTTTAATAATAAAGAAAAGAAACGATCTGTATGACAAAATCGAGAATATTAAGTAGCATAGAAAATCACGCTACTATATTTGACTAACATTTTGGCGAACTCCGCTTGTATAATTATTTATACTAGCGACTCACCCTCGCTTCGCACGGGTTCGTCTCTAGCTTGGATATAGTAAAATGGATATTGTATGGTATCCTTAAGAGATAGACATATGCCATCGCGGACTTTTTTGTAGACTTTTTTAAGGTGTACAATACAGTAGTACATTATTTTGATCTATCTCGTAGGGTTCAGCCAGCGTTTGCAATGTAAGCGCAAAAAAATGTGTTTATTTACGACATCACATTAGAAACCTCTAAAATTTTCTGTGTTTCTCTACTATATTATGCATGTATTATACATATGAACCTTCCTTTTGAATCTATCTATTAAAAAAAACCGCATCAAAATCCGTTGCGTAGTTTTAAAAATTTAAACATATATAGGGACAGACAGCGGGAAGCGATTTTGTTTTATACTATGTAGTGATTCTTTACACTGAGCTAATCAAACAAAAATAATAACTCACAATAGGCGTCAAATTCAAGTTCTGCCGCTCCAAGTCGCCCTGCCTGAAGAACTCGCCGGCGACGAGCGCGGCCACGCGGCGCTCCACCGGCCACGGCTTGGTGATGGCGGCGAGGTCGCACGCCGTCATCAGCATCGCGCGCAGCAGCCCGCGCCGCTCCGCGCACTCGCCCCACGCCGCCGTCACCGCGCGGTCCGTCTCCACCAGCGAGATGAAGGCGTTGCGTTTACTGGAATATTGGATTGTTGTTATAAAATGCTTTAATATATTTATAATAGTATATTTAATTATAATATATATTTAGAGTTATATATGTGTAGTGTATAAACTATCTGGTATCCATAACGCCTCGTAACTTTCCATAGAACTAGATGGTGCTGTGTGTTAATGTCCCAACATATTTGTTTATTTAATATATGTATGTGTATGTATTTATTCAATCCTTTTTGACGTCTCACTGCTGGGTACGGGCCTCCCTTTAATACGAGGGGGATCAGGTTATAGTCCACCACGCTGGCCAAGTGCGGGTTGGAGGACTTCACATGTCTTTTTTAAAAACTTACTAGATTCTGTCAGACATGCAGGTTTCCTTACGATGTTTTCCTTTACCGTTAAAAGAAGTGACAATCATGTTGAAAATGATTCGCACATGAAAATATCAGGGGTGTGACACCCGGGATTTACTCAGTTTCCCAAGCGAGCGCGTTACCACTGGGCTACCACTGCCCTCTGCTAGTTGTGCCTCAATAGTTGTAAATAAATAAATCAAAATTGTTGTGTATGAATCGGAATAGAAGGGTTTGTGAAAAAGGCTGATGAAAGAAGATTGCATGCTGCAAAGATGATAATGGTAAGATGGACGTGTAAAGTAACGAATGATATATGATATAATGTAATATTGTATAAGGGGAAGCTTGAGAATAGCGCAAGTGACTGAGAAGCTGAAATAAAAACGTCTGAGTCGAATAACAGCCTCGAAAACACTAAAAATTATGTAAATTATTAACAACATATTCCATACCTAAAATATACAGCTAAATCGGTGGATAAAATGGCGTCTTCTAAGACTTTGACGACTTTTTCATAGTCTTCCGAAGAAAGGTTTGCCAATATTTGGTTTCCTGGTGAGTTTAGAATCATTAGGCATTGGTCAAAGTGATGGTGCTCCATTGTAGATGTTGAGTACAACATTGCGAGAGGAGAGGAGGCCCTGAAAAAATATATTTTAATATTAAATTTTATTTTATACATAAGAAAGCTACTATTCGGGTAAGAAAAATAACATCATATGTGTGAAATATAATATTAATGAAATTATTTAGGATTATTTATATATTTACTATCTGTGTAGTATTCGCAATATGTTTAAATTGATGGTATTTTATCTTTTACTGCTACTTTAAAACATGTATAAGGGGACATTCAAGTATAACGTAAGTACCAAAAAGGGGCGGGGATTCTTTGCTTTTCTTACTTTTGATGACATAGGGGAAGACGGGGAGTTGAGTCTGGATGGTGATTACGTCAGCAATATTTATTTATTTAAAATAATTAATTTAAACTCAGTAGATTTTGATTTGTCAAATCAATGTGTTCCGAATGTACATGACAACCCTACTTGTCTATGTTATAAAGCAAAAAGCATGTCAGGGATTCCCCGAAATAATTGAGACGTAATATTTATGTAAGCATAGGAGGGGGAAATAAGACATTTGCTTACTTTTGCTGACAAGGGGGAACGAGGGATTAATAATAACTAAAATTCTTACATAATACTTGAATGGCCCCTAAATCAGTATTATTTAAAATATAATATTTAAAAATAATATCTACTATACTTACTTGATTTGAAAAGAGTTATTGGTCCCCCGATGATCAAGGTCGTGACACAAACAGCCAATAATTAAAGCCAAACACTCCAGTTCGCCAAAAATCTTCCACCATTGTGTTTCCTGGAATTTGATAATAAGATACATTTAAAACTGAAAATTTTTAAAATTATTATTTTAATTGCATACCGTAAAGGTTACATACGGAAGTGACATTTATGAATATTGATAGTGAAATATTTATAATCAATTTAGCTCAATTATTTTAATAACCCATCATTAATAGTCTATTTTGGTTAAACATTTGATTTTACCCTGAATAAAATTATTTTTTTCATTTAGGAACAAGATATTTGAATTTTTATTTCTAGTCATAACTTGAATTTTTTCAAAGTGTCATCATAAATCAAAATTGTGACCATGTAAAATTTATACTTTACAACTATAACCTGTCTAGTGAATTTTTAATACAAAAATATAGCTAACTGACTTCAAACAAACTTAAAAAGAAATAAAGGCTCAAAAGTAAAAATATTTCATTTTATTTAAAGGTTACCTTAATCTATTTAAAACCATAAAAAGACTATGATATTTTAAATTAACATTATACATATGTGTTAGTCCAAAAAAATCCAACCTAAACAAGATTTAAAAATACGTAAGGACAAATTTGCTGAATTAAAAAAAAAAACTCACCGTCAATATAGCAAACATCATTTGAGCGACATTGAACGCATGCCTCCAGTTATGATAAGTTACATTGCGGTAATTCTTCTTAACACTCAGCAACCATCTGCAAAGGACGCTGTAATCTATGTGGAACCTTTCCACAAAGTCTAGATCTAGGAACATTCGTAAACAGGCGCGTAGTGTGTCGTCATCTGTTAGGTCTATATCATCGAAGGTGAGCTCATGAAGACTGAAGTGGACTGAGGAAGGTATCCTTAAATTCTGTAATGATATTAATGATACATGTATATGATTATACAAGTCAATGCATTTGTATAAATGATTTACCATAGTCCGGGAAGCTTGAAAATCGAAGTGGTCGGAGTTTTAGAGATTAATAAAAATTAAAAATATGTAAATATTGTAAACTACTACTAGTACGTTTTAACGTTTAGTATAGATTTCTCAGAAATATGATTTTTCCCGTAGTAAAAAGTATCCTATATGTTGACCTCTATAACCGGCTATCATAACACCAAATTTCATCAAAATCTGTCCAATGATTTTCTCGTGATGCAATCACAGACAGAAAGACAGACAGATAGACAGAGAGACACACAGATTGACAGACAGACGGACAAAAATTTTAAATACTATAGTTTCGGCCTCTGTATCGATAACAATGACTATTTCAAAAAGGTTTTTCAAAAAATATTTAATGTACAGATTCGACTCAGTTAGAATTTTATTATATGTATAGATTATGATGAACTGAAATCAATTTATTTTTTATTGTAAAATAAATTGTCAAAGGCGCATAAAAATAACAAGTAGTCAAATTTGTAGGAATCACGAACTCATTGATCGACACGTACGAAACACTAATAGGTACGCTATTAGTGTTTCGATCGAAATATTATAACGTACTCTTTTCGCACCAATATCTTTGATAATAACGCTATAACTGTATACAATATTGGGACCAATTTACATAAATAATACTTGTAATAAATTCAAGAAACGATTACGATAGCTTAAATAGGACCATACAGCACGTGCCTGACTGATAATGCCCACTAAGCCGTAAGTCGCAGATTTGACTCCCAAATGAAGTAAATGTTTAGGTATACTAATTAAACTGTTTGTGTCGAACTGCTTAACAATAAATTATGTCATCAAATAAGATCTTAATAAGTAATAGACATAAATAATGAATAAGGTTCGATACTCGACCAACGCTTAGTACCTACATAGATGGCTTTAGATCTTGTGTATATAAAACATACAGACGACCTCCATTCAAACCGCAAACTATACTTGTATCGCCAGATAAATTTTGGACCCGAGCTAGAAATGAACTCAGCGGCCTTAGATCTAGAGCCTTAGACCACTAAGGGTTAGATTCATTGCCCTAACTTTAAGGTGAAAGTCGTCTTTGCAAATTAAACTTTACATTCCGAAATTTACTTTCAATAATTTTAATTTCTCACTTCTCAGTCGTAAATATAGTTGGTATTTTCATCTATACATATAACAAAATTGTAACTGAGCCAAATCTGTACATAAAATATTTTTTTGGAAAATATTATTGAAATAAACATTATTATCGATACAAAGGCCAAACCTATAATTTTTAGAATTTTTGTCTGTCTGTCTGTCTGTCTGTCTATTACCGCATCTAAAATAAATTATTTTTATATCATCTAAAATAAAATAAATTTTATTTACTGATTTTATTTAAAGTAAGCGTATGATAAACCTATGAAACATTTCTTTTGCTAAAAGTAAAACTTTGTCAAAAAATAGTAGTGCGATCTATGAATCTCGCCCTAACCCAGATGATCGTTAATATAGACTGTAAGAGGGCAAAGTGAGACGAAAAGCAAATTATCATATCGATTCTCACTGTTTATTCCTCAAGAAAAACACAAAAAATATTATCATCCACATGTAATTTTGCCCTTATAAAAAGAATACTCACACCTACATGTAGTTATTACATACAATTTATTTTCCTTATTAACTCACCCGTAATCTCTGAGCGTCATCTAAAGAAGCTGAGGCGTGGTAACTTAACACCTGTAACAACAGGGATAAGTCATGTTTATAATACAACTGGTACATTTAGATAGATATATAGATAAATTTTGTAAATTTTAAACTAAAATTTAAAATTAATATTTTTTCTGTATTGCTATACTTTTAATGGACAAAATTAACAATTAATGAATAATTAAAAGATTAGAAAAATATAACAGTTTCTTACGTTATCATTATTTTATTATTTTAGTTATTATTCATACGAACAATACTGGTTGTACTTTTAAGACAGCTTTTTTCTCTATTTTAAAAACGAATTATTTCTAAGATTAGTTTTTAAATTAGAATAATTAATTTTTTTCGGCTTTATTAAAGTAAAATGTGTCTTTAATACCAATAGAATTAAAAGACAATAATTCTGCATTAAAAACTCTTTCGGTAAATTGGTCTTTTGGACATATAACTCAAATATTACAAAACCTTAGACATCAGGGCAAAAATCACTTATGATCACTAAAACTTACTATCCTACTCTATATAATAAAATATAGTTTATGAAAAAATATTGTAATCTTCGAACATGTTGACACAAATGATAATAAAATTTGTTTATATCTTCGTTATACATATAATTAAAACGTAATTTCTAATCAATCACAAGTAGCGGCTAGATCATGTAGAATAAACAATTATAATCTCAAATACCGTCCAGTGTCCACGTCGTCACAATAGAAACGTAAATGATAGCGACTTACGTCAAGCGTCACGCTCTGCTTGGCCATAGCCGTGATTGCTTTTTCATACATATGGGTGTTGTGGATACCCATACCGCAGAATATTGCGAACGCCTCGACGAAATTCTCGTCATTCTTTGTGAATAACAAGTCATCGAATTTGTTTATTAACTGTAAATAAAATAAAATATATTACACCACTATTTATTAATGCGAAAGTTTTATTTGACTGTGTATGCTGAACAGATTTGGACGGAATTTAATACACAGATAAATTTCTGTTAGTAGTAAATTTTGTAAAAAGGAGGCGCTGTCTTTGTATTTCACTATAGATAATTTGTAGTAATCAATTCAAGCTAAATATAGTACCTTGTATGATTCAGATAGGCTTCTATATGAAAGTCGTGGGTTTGATTATTAAAATTACGTCGTCCCCTCGAGATTGTGTGTATCAGATTATATTACTCTTTGATCTAGCAAAGATAAGACGTGGCATTCGGAATCACATCTCAAATATACAGTATTGGAAAACGTGGAAAGTAGTAGTTATTATAATTATTCGGTCCATCCCACAAAGAAAAATATCAAATGAAAGTCTTTCTTTTCAATATAAATATCCAAGTAAAAAACAAAAAAGTCTTATAAATATAACAATTCTATTTAGTAACACAAAATAAAAAGTATTATGTTACTAAAGTACTACAACAGTATTAATCAGGGTCAAACGAACGACAAGACCGTTGTCAAAAAAATTTCCACCCTGTCCCTATCTCAATATTACGCATTTTTTGTTAGAAATGCCTAATTTCCCCGGAGAGTCTAATTTTCCATGAAAATTACCTGCAAACCGTTCTTTGCACTAATTAAAAATTCTCGCCTTTTGAAACTTGATGCGCTAATTTCCGCAAAACGTAGTAGGGGATGTACACTGTTCAGGGAAGTTAATTAGTAAAACGACCTAGATCGTCGTGCGTAAGTATAAAGCGAGTCATAGGATTCCATGAACGGTAACATGAGATCGCGACAATCTTTATAACTTGCCATGTAAATGTATATGTATCACGAGAGTCTGTTCTAATAAGCATTTAAAATAACTCGATGACGGTTTCTCGTTACTACATAAATATTAATGATGTTTGCATAACGTTAATTTTTTTCTGCGAACGTACAATATACTTTTATTACTATTTCTAAGTCAATATAGGGTTTTTATTAGTTAGTGCGAAAAGATAATTGTTAACCGTATTAATTTCACAAACCAATTATTTTTTACTCATTTTAATTGGATGATTTTATAGATATAATCTAAATACAACAAAAATATATATAGAAAAAATAGAAAAAACAATACAATTTTATTAAGTACTATGAAATGTTTCATTTAATATAAATTATAATAAAGAAAGTACAGAAGACAAAATGATAGCTCGCTTGAGTTTAACTTACAAAAAGAAAACATTAATGCGACTTGTAGTATATAAAATATTTACATATTTATAACGAAATAAACCAAACAACATTTCACAGCGTGATGCATACAAGCGATGAAATTTACGTAATTTACGTAAAGCAATCTGCGAGTACACTTACACGCATAATATACGTTGTCGCATTCTCTCGCCCGCAATGCGCAACGTGTAAGAACATTTTGTTGGTGTCCGTTTGAATTTTTCATTAATTCGCTGGGACCCAGAAGATACATTTATGACTGAACTTCGGCTATTTCATTGTATTTTAGTCTCTTGAGAATTTTATCAATGGCAGCGGTTTATTAATGTCTTTGGAAACTTTATGGAGTAGAAATAATCTCTGAAATTTAGAAGGAATCCCCGCCGAATGGGCGTTATCGGTTTAATTTCAAACATTTATTATTTAATAATTTTCATTTAATATATATTTTATTCATTCCTATCTACACTGCGCGCTTTCGAGTCGCCAACTCGTACGGCCACTTTTATTGAGAAGATTATAAATCTCTGAATCATAAATTCTTTTACATTCTTTAACATTCATAAAAATATGATGGCTGAAAATAGTACACTAGATACATAATGTCCGTGTCTTATTCCTTAATGAATAAGCCCGCTCGAGCGTCACTTAATAAGGATTTAAAGATTTCTGACTCAAGCGAGTAATGGGATATCAAAATAAAGTTTTACAAATTAATCACAAAAATATAAAGCACTTTAAAATCGTTTTTTGAATGAAACCACCTTTTCGGATTTTTTCGCGGATTTATTTTGATTTTTGGTTGATTCAAAATGAAATGCTGGCTGGAACGATTTGACTCAATTTTACGATTATTTATGGTAAGGGAAAAACGTTATCATGGGAAATTCCAAAAATCAGGAAAAAGCTTAATTACTTCTTTCCTATAGGATTTTTGCATAGACTCTTGCTATGATCTTTATAAACAAATTTTGCTAAGTTAGTGCAGGACAATGTCTATCGAGATAGCTGGTTACATAAATTATTTTGATGTTTACTTTTAACTAAACTAACGATTACATGAATTATTTCTTCTAAATATTTTTAAACTTACTTGAATAACACCTATAATTCGTCCCTCAGAATTTTTGATCGCCATGCACAGTATGGTATTGTGTTTGAACCCAGCGCCATCATCCACTGAGGGGTCGAATCGGGGGTCCAGGTATGCATCAGCGATATTGACTGTCTGTAACATTAATCGCACTTCACACTGATATTATAAATGATAGGGTTAATGAGTGAATGAGTAACCTATTTACAATTTTAGTGAAATTCGAAATTTAGATACATAGTTTATTTCGTGGAATAATATAGGGTATTTATATTAATATGTGGAAGGCAACGCGAGTGAGGCCGCAGGAAAAAGTAGTAATTATTTAGGATTTATATTCTTACTAGCGGCTCACCCTCGCTTCGTTCTTGTTCGACTCTAGACAAATAAAAACAAATCTATCATACGGGAACCGTACATCTTTCCGGGATAAAAAGTTGCTTATTTGTTATTTTGATGTATGAACTATATTATTGTAAAGTTTAATTTAAATCCAATCAGTAGTTTTTGTGTACTAAGCTGTATAAGTTACTATAGTTTTTCAACTATCCCACGAGAACTCTTAATTTCTGGGATGAAAAGTATTTAAAATGTTGACCGGGGATATAAGGTATTTCATTTAAAGTAGCCTAACAGTTTCGGAGATTAGCCTGTGCAAACAGATAAACAGACAGAGAAACAAAAAAAAACTGCATTTGTTCTATTTCTCTTCTTACATTCCCCTGACTCGGTTTTTAGCACTTTTTTTCTATGCACAGACATTCGACCTCCACAGTTTTATTATATGTATAAATAGACAAAATAGGATGTTACATCATTTAATTTTATTTGTACTTTTTTACAATAAGCATGGGTGATTTGATAATATCCGTTAATACTTTATATAAAAAATATGTATACATAATTACACATTCGGTTTAAAATAGAAAAGTCAAATCGATTAAAGTCTATAGCAGTGTTCTTAATTAAAATAAAAGTAAAATTTAACCGTAATTTTAACTTTCTTAATAATATTTTAAAAAGTTTAATTTAAACTTGTTTGACAAATCGTAACCTTTGATGGGACGATTAAACTTTCAACACCTCTTGATAAAGTTTGAACTACTCATTCTACACTGATAGCTGTATGGCGTGCGAAGAATAACAATGAAATTGCTATTTTATTTCCCGAATGCCATTTAACGCGAATAAAACATATTGTTATAGAATAATTGACTAAAATAATAACGACAATAATCGACTTCTCTTAAAATTTATGCGAAATTTTTTATGTTTAGTGATACTCGACTCGACTCGAAAAGATCCTGCGTCTATATATTATCCATACTACAAAATTATAAATGTAAAAAGGTGTTTGTTTGTTTGTCGTTTTTTTCGCGTCGAAACGATTTATCGATTGGCGTGATTTTTAATGTGAAGATAGAGGGTTGGAAAGGGGCATAGGCTACTTTTTACCGCAGGAGATTATCTCATTCCCACGGGAAAAACACTCAAAATAACTCATCATACCTATGTATATAATATATAATTCCATACTAACCGTTAGTATGTAACTAGGGACGAACCCGAGCGAAGCGACGGTGAGTTGCTAGTAAGTTTATAAATGTATTTTATTATAGATAAGTATTTTTTATGACAATTCTCAAATTACCCACGTTCCATTGTCGAATTAGATATGAAATCGAGTAAAGAAAATTAGATATATCGCGAACTTTTAGGGTTCCGGCGCGGAATAAATATAAACAGTACTTATTTCTTATTTTATGAACAATACTTTGCATAATTGTTTCAACTTTAAAAACGTGTCTATATTTGTGTTTAATAACAGCTTAATCTAGAAAAAATGATGGTTATTTACAAAATTAAAATTTTAAACAAACTTACCTCACCAGTCGTGGCAACGTAACCCGTAATTCCAATGTTTATGGGAAACCGACTCTCATAAGGCGACGTACGAGGCGTGCCCGGCTCTGCGTCGTCGCCAGCCTCTAAGTCGAAAACCCGTGAAAAACTACCTTTTGACGCTTCATGGACTAATAAGACCTGAAAATAACAATTCATGATACCTTTAATAGCTCAGCTTAAATTGAAAATAAACAAGATTTTAAAATTAAAAATAGCTTATCAATCGATAGGGCTATCTTTTAAATTAGACATCAGATTATATCGTATAGCAAAAAATTACTTTTTCATTTGCAAAGCTATTATATTCATAGAACCTTTAAGGTGCTTTTACAAATTACCTTTACAAAGTTATTTAATCTAAAAAGAAATTACATAGTTTACTACACTTTAGCGTCGACATCAACTTTAATAGTATACATTACCTCAGCGATTAGTAAAATGACTAACGCTTAAAGCTTTGTAATTGCAGTTAATTTTTCATTTTTCATACTATGAAACTATAATTTAACAAAACAAATTATTCGTCTCATAAAATAACATTTATTTCTACAGTTTTTAAAACAGACAGAAATAGGCTACTTTCTAACCAATCATTAAATTGTTTCTAATCCGACATACATTAGTTTGCAACAAAAAGTTACATGACAACGTGTTACTATGGAAAGTAAACGAGGTGAAGACACAAATGCTTAAAGATTGAATTTATAGTTTAATTTTATCAAAAGCTCATCTATTCATATAATAAAATTGTAACTAAGTCGAATCTGTACATTAAATATTTTTTTTTGAAAATCTTACTGAAATAGACATTATCGATACAGAGGCGGAATCTATAGCCTTTAGAATCTTTGTCTGTTTGTCTGTCTGTTACCGCATCACGGGAAAAACACTGAATAGATTTTGAAGAAATTTGATATGATGATAGCTGGTTATCCGGATCATCATATAGGATACTTTTTACTGCGGGAAAGTATCTCATTTCCAAGAAATCTATACTAAACGATAAAACGTAACTAGGGACGAACCCGAGCGGAACGAGGGTGAGTCGCTAGTTTTCATATAAATTTTGAATTGAAATAATTTATAACTTTGTAATACAAGCCCTTGCACTCAATGATTAATGTTCTTCACTTTGCAATTAATGACTGCACATCGTAATTTATCAACAGTATCTGAAATTTGACGTTGAACTTGATAAATTATAATAAAAAAAACATTCATATTTAAAGCGAGACTTGAGTAGTAAGCATATTCAAAGACACACGTAATATATGAACGTCTCGACGTGATCTATATAAATAAAAATGAATGTTGGACTCAAGAAATTCTGGACCAATTCGGCTAATTTATTTTTTTGTATGTTCCTTAAGGTCCACGGAAGGTTTTAATATTTAAAAAAAAACTATATCCATGTTACTATATCCAAATTTGAGAATAAATGTCGATGAATATGTAATGTGTAAATTATAAGCTAAATATTGATATTGATGATAAGGTCAGGATAAAATTAGAAATCAACCCGTTTTCTCTCTATAATTATCACAAATCATTAAAAAAAATATATTTTTACAATTTCATAGAATCGTATTGAATAAAAGTATAAGTGATAAAACGAATAATATTTTAAAAATTAATGCCTTTTATGATTTTTTCATTTATAATGTAAGCTTTTGTCTCTCTCTATTCACTCAAGTTTTATACGTAAATACTTTTGCCCTCGAGTATTGTAATAATATAACATTAGAGTGTCTGAGAGCTGGAAATGTACGCACATTTCAAATGGGTACCGTCTCTAACGTAGCTAAAAGAACATTTGAAAATAATAAACCACAATTGTTATTGTCTGTCTTAAATTGACTAGAAAGATTCACAGCGCTTTAACGGTCCCGATAACGGAACTTTAAGATTAACCATGAATGTATTATTAATGTTGTGAGATTACGTAGATTACACATAAGAAGATAAATACAGTCATTTATTGCTATCTACGTGAATGTATACAGTATACGGAGGAAAAAGTAATTTAAAAAGGTTTAAAAAAAGGCCTTTAATGAAAATTAAATATTTAAGTACTAAAGTATGACGTATTTTTTATCGTTTTTGTGTATGTATGTATTCAGCCCTTTTTTAACGTCCCACAGCCCACTGCTGGGCACGGGCCTCCCTTCAAGACGAGGGGAATCAGGCCATAGTCCACCACGCTGGCCAAGTGCGGGTTGACGGACTTCACATGTCTTTCGAAAACTTGCTAAGTTTTCTCAGACATGCAGGTTTCCTCACGATGTTTTCGTTCACCGTAAAGCAAGTGGTAATCATGTTAGAAAATGATTCGCACATGAAAATATCAGAGGTGCGAGACCCGGGATTTGAACCCGCTTCACTCGGTTTCCCAAGCGAGCGCGTTACCACTGCCTTTGCGTTTTTGTGTAACGTTATATAATAAGATTTTTATGGAAAGGATCAATGTAAAATAATACTACTCAGATTGATCAAGTGTATAAGAACAAATAAAAGCTAAGCTATATAAGCAAAATAAGAATAAGATTTCTCCGAAATTTTAGCACTTGGAAAGAGCGGCACAGCGGTTACAAAATGCCGAAAGATTACGAGCATTAAGAGCGTCGGCTTTGAAAGCGATGTAATCTAATTGTTAAAAGTACTACAAGTCCATGAATTTTAATTGACATTGGCCAAACGACACTTGCGAAGTAAAAAAAAAGGGACGAAATTAAATTTCGATATCACTTTGCAAACAAGGATAAGCAGGCGGACCGTTCGAGGCATTTGTTTGGACAGTTTAAATTGTTATAGACTTAAATCGATATTGTATAATCAATGATCAAATTTTCATTATCGACTACAAAAGACAGACTAAAATAACAGGGGAAAGCTGATTAATAATGTAATTGGACTAAAGACGTAAACTATCGGTATATTGGACTATGGATGAAAATTGAAAGTTATTATTTGTTTCGTAACTTGATACGATTATTTTACTTTTATTCTATGAGAAATATCGCCACAGCTTTTTTATGTACATGTATATTTTAGAATAATATTAAATACGCAAACTCGATTCCATATCTATTCTGTTACAAACCCTAAAAGTTAGATTAGATCTGTCAATATGATAGCAGTATTTTTGAGTGGCTTAATTATATTAGTAACATATTCATGCGGCCCCTTTAGTCAAATATACAATTAGCTGAACTCTCATAACAGGATTTCTTCATCTTTCCACATTGTTCTTACAAAATTGAGTTTTCCTTGGAAATGATCCAATAAAGTACTGCCTGGGGGAAATTCGCGCCTTCACTCGACCAAGTACGTCATTGCTAATCGACGGTTGTTTCCACGCATCATATATAATACACAGGCTACATAAACCATTTGCGAAATTTTAAACGAAAACGAATCGAAAGACATAATATACTTCATATAGAAGCATACACATGTATGTATGTACATAATAAATCTAAATAAGATGTCTTCATATTTATTTTTATACATACACTCAATTCACATGGGCTGAGCCTTTTAATATATTACTACACCCTCGCTCCGCTCGGGTTCGTCCCTCGTTACGTTTTTACGTTTAGTATAGATTGCTCAGAGATGAGATTTTTACCCCCAGTAAAAAGTATCCTATATGTTGACCCGGATAGCCAGCTATCATTATACCGAATTTCATCAAAATCCCTCCAATGGGTTTCCCGCGATGCGGTAACAGACAGACAGACAGACAAAAATTCTAAAATCTATAGATTCGGCCTCTGTATCGACAATAATGTCTATTTCATTAAATTTTCCAAAAAATATTTAATTTACAGATTCGGCTTAGTTACAATTTTAATATAGGATGTATAGATTTAGAATAACATACCTAAATATTTTATTCGAAATACGGAACGGTACGGTAAATTTATACAAACTGCGCAATCGTTACACGTTTAATACTCAGAAAATGAAGAATTTTATTATAAGCGTAAATTACGTACAACATCACGTTGTAAAAGTAGTGTAGTGCGCTGAAAAATAACTACACGCATTATAAATTCAATTCATATATATTTTTTTCTATATAACTAACTATTATAAAAACAACAAAATCAGTCATAAATCATTACATTAACAGTACAATATCCGTTCATTTACTTTGTACCTAATAAAATATATATTGCCTTTTTCATAGACTAAATAAATAATATAGCAACTTCATAATGTACATGATTTTTATAAAATTAATACATATATAACCAAATAGCGACGTACCCTTGCTTCTTTTGGGTACCTAGGTACGTTTTAATTTTTTGAGCGGAACCCAAATTCTTTTTCGTAAAAGTGGCCTATGTTACTCCTTATAATATTAGCTATCTGCCAGTGAAAGTCTCGTTAAAATTCGTCCAGCCGTTTCGGAGATTAGCCGGAACAAACAGACATACAGACAGACAAAAATTTTAAAAATTGTGTTTTTCTTATAAGTACCGTATATAATTCCATATGCATTTAGTATTAAGCTGTTATTTTGACAATACAAACAGGCACTTCAATTTTATTTATCTGTATAGATCACGTGAATATAATATAGTCGTTTTACATATCGAAAGAATGTGTAAATATAAACAGTGTTTACTAATACGGTGTCGTGGCCAAGATAGAAAGTTACGTCACCAATACATATTGCTGACAATTTTGGCAAGATTTCATAATGACGTTTTAGTCTCATTTTATATCTGAATGTTAAAAGCTCCGAATAAATTTGATAAATCATTTTCGATAACCTAAATTGCATGACACGATAAGCCTTTTAGGCATCACTTGCTTATCATAGTATCAAAGTAAGTACGTCGGACGTCAAATAGATATCAAATATTTTGTGTTTCTAGGAAGCTTTAACGTTCGTGGAATGGATCTCTAAAAACATTCTAATATAAAGTAAATACGTTTATAATAAGGCAGTGCTATCCCAATGGTAGCGCGTTCGCTTGGAAAACAAGTGAAATGGGTTCAAACATCGATATTATGCTCGATACTTTTATGTGCGAATTATTTTCGAAATTGCTACTTACTTAACAGTGAAGAAAAACATTTTGAGGAAACCTGTAAGAGAGAACCTAACTAACTAGTTTTCGAAAAACATGTGAAGTCCGCCAACCCATACTTAATCAGCATGGTTGACTCTGGCCTGATCGCTCATATTGAAGGGGTCATCAGCAGTGGGACCTTAAAGGGCTGAATGATGATGATAACAATAATCGTTTATAATAATATTAATATAAAACAATTACTTGACATGAAAGTATATTGATTAACAGAGTAGTTAAATACAGACATAATAAATAAATATGTGTCCATAAAATACGAGGCGATGTAACGTTACATATACCATAAAACGTTTATTGTGTATAGAAGCTATACGACATGCATTAGTATGAATGAGTCTATACATTTAGTTCGTCTACTTTAGTTTCAGCAGTAGTACGTCTCAAATTCAAAATCGTTGGCCATCTGCCAATGCCCCTATACATTGTCGAATATTGTTCTCTCTTAAGAATGAACAGCAGCCAAAACGTAGTAGAAATAGTGCCAAAAGCGTCTACTTATAAAAATTAACTCTTTTAAACAAGTATGAAATGAAATAGATGAAATATAGCTGTAGGTATTGCATCCAAAGTTGTAATATGAAACAACTGCGAAAAATAAATTGCTAAAACGCAAGTACTTACTCTGTTGCAATATATTTCAAACACAACGATACATTATAAAATAAAGCCAAAAATATTGTTAAACGTGTATGCATTATTTTAATAATATAAGTTAAACATTTTGTGCGAATGTTCATATTTGCTCTGATTGGCTTAATCATTGTCAGTTCAGATATGGTAAACACATTATAATATATCAGAGTTCCTATTGCGCAATACGGGCAATTTAAGCGTATTAAAATATCATCAAATAACAATCAAAATAAATAATACTGTTAAATAAATTTTAATTATACATCGTCACGTAAACCAATGACCGAGTTCGAGAAAATTGAGCCATATTTGTCGATGGAAAACAACGTTCTCTCATTGATTGACTACTGATTTGCAAACAATACGAGCAATATAAACAAGTGAATTCCCGTTACAGCCTAGTTAAAAGTTGCGAATATCAATTAGCATTCAGTTGTTTGCGCGATTACCGCGATAACGTTGGCGCCAGCTACGGCTCAATCATCATTACATGGTGCCGATTAAATAGAATTTACCGGCGTCGTACAGGCGGTCGAGCGGAGGCGCCAGAAATTATAATAAATCCCGATACCTCCGGGCGATACCTACAAAGAGATCATAGATACGGTATTTTAAAGTGGCATGAATATAAAATTACTGTCGTATGAACTTTATTGCTTGAAATATAAAACGGGTTTTGGCTGTTGGGCGGGGTGAACTTTTTATCTTCTGAATAAACTTATAGTAATATTGGATCTGAGTCTCACTAGCTCTCTTTTAAACTTGAGATATCTAATTTTGGATGCATCTAGGATAACGTTATACAAAAATTCTTGCTGCACAAAATGCAAGATCATTTTGCGACGCTGATGGTTCTATTGTGCTCTTCTAAGAGTCGTTCAAATATATGCATCTGAAATTCGTTGTAAGCAAACTATATTCTGTAGATTATTATTATTAAACTAACGATAGCTAAGATAAAACCGCATATTATATATATTTGATCACAAGGAAAATATATGTGTATCTTTTTATCTATTGTATAAGAAACAAAATAATACATTTGGATATAATCCAAAAGAAAGCTTAATTAATTGTAATGATGAAGACAAATATGCGTACGTGACATTTTTACATACAATAAAATATCTAAATATGTACTATATATGATATATAAAGAAATAAGTTCAAGCTTAGCTGTATTGGGACAAGATTTGTATTAAAATGTTTTTTTACAAAGATTATCGCTTGAAAGTATTCAAAATAAGAGCTCTGTATAATGTTTTTATTTCTTTAAAGCATTTAACAAACTAAAAATGATCTAATATTTCTAAGCCGCAAGAGCCAGCAAAATCCTTCCTTTAATAATAATTCGTTGGTTAACCCGATGCCGAAATACCACAAATAATTAATGTTCTAACAGAAATATTTATTAAAGATTCTTCACACAAACTATAACACTAACATTTTGAAGGAGTCCGAAATTATTAACAACTAGCGGATAGCTAGAAAGACAAAAACAAATTCATCCCACGGGAACTGTACATTTTTCCGGGATAAAAAGTAACGTGCGTGTTGTTCTGATGTATGGAGCTATATTACCTATTGTTTATTAAAATTTGTTTCATTAAAATCCATTTAGTTGTTTTTGCGTGGAAGAGTAATAAACATCCATACATCTGTACATCCAGACATCTATTATATCCTAACAAAGTTTCACATTTATAACATTAGTAAGATGCGTTTTTAGTTTCTTTTTGTCAGTAAATAATATATTCGTATGTCACATAGTTTAAAAGCTTACGCGGAACTAGCTTCCTTTTCTCAGTTCTAAACTATATTAACTTTTCGAAAAATTCTGATTTACCCCTTAATTTACCTAGATAATAAATATGTAAGTATTGTATGTATTCAGCCCTTTTTTACGTCCCACTGCTGAGCACGGGTATCCCTTCAATACGAGGTCCACCTCCAGCTGATTCATCAGACCATAGATAGTCCATCACGCTCGCCAAGTGCGGGTGGACGGACTACATAAATCTTTCGAAAACTTACTAGGTTCTTTAAGACATGCAGGTTTCCTCACGATTTTTTAATATGATTAATAATGCTAGAAATGATTCGCACATGAAAATATTAAAGGTGCGAGACCCGGGATTTGAACCCGCTTCATTCGTTTATCCAAGCGAGCGCGCTACCACTGGGCTACCACTAGGCTACCACTACCTTTTTATAATAAATATCTTAATTTCCAATCCATAAATTATTCTTGAAAAAGTCACATCAATCCGATGGTCCATAGCTACATGAAAGAAAGATAAACAATGCGTATTTACATGTAATAATTTAAAAAAATCATACAATAATTTCATATACAATATAAAGCCCACTAGAATGTATTTCGGAATAAACAAAAGCAGGAGTTCAACGTAAATTATAATCATGGGGCATATATTGATAGAGACTATGACTGTACCTAATGCTTGTTTAAGTTTGGTTAAGGCCTAGTAAAAAGATGGGTGCAAAAACTATTTTCTCAACATATACAAAAACGTTATGTAGCGCAAAAATTGTATATAATAAAAATACCTAATAATAAATTCTTTCTAGTAATGTAGTATAGTAATATTTAATAGTTCAACGAAATGCTCTGTGGTACCATATTTCGAGTAGTAAATTAGCGTGTTCATATAGAAAATCCTCGCAATTGCGTATTTATTGCCAATTGTTGGCTTGTTAGAGAACATTAGTCGGACAAAGTAAATTAAAACGGTCAATATTATGTTCGCATGGAACAGCCTTTGTAAACTATAAACTACGTCAAAATTCTCATATATGTATCCAATATATAATACCTTTTTTTACTTCATTTTAAATATTTAGGAGATAGAAAATTACGATATGACAGATTTAACGGTTTAGAAATGATGAATCGGAGAATAAACTTTTGACGACAGCCTTTTCTTACCGCAGCCAATTTTTGACTCACAAACATTACTGTGCCGAATGCCGCGTATTGTTATCCCACGGGACAACAAAAGTATTATTACATAGGTAATGTTTGAATTCGGTCTAAGAAAAACAGCGTTGACACTTTATGTGACATTAGAAATTGTGTAAAATTGGAAAAAAGTTATACCAAAATATATGGTCTTAGTTAATTTCCTATGTAAAATATTTTAAGAATCATTCGAACAACCTAATAATGGAGTTTTTATATAATATAATAATAGCCTACAAGAGTGTCGGCAGTAAATATTTGTTTGAATATAAAAAAATCTTTTAGATAACTAAAAGATTCAAACTTGTAACATCCGGTACAAATACCATTACCGCGACAGATGACCATCAAACATCCGTACAGTAGTTTACCATAGATTTTTTTGCATTTGTTAAATTTAAAACTAGTTTCACAATTGAAATTTATTTCGTTTCACACCTTGTTTGCAATTTTTATAGGATTACATCTTAATTGCTTTGTTCGCCATTCGTCAAAATTGACAGCTTTTTGGACATTATATGATTTTACTGTAAATTGAGTTCTGCAGAATATTGTCAAGCGTAGTTTTCCACTAGCTATTTCGAGCAGTGTTATATTTTATTTAGATAGATATATTGTATTTGCATTGATATTGACCAAACCCTCCACCACTTAGGCAAAAGCTCACATGGACCACTTGATAAACCTGGATAAAAGCAGCTGTGTCACTTTCCTTTCCAAAAACTCTATGCAAAAATCACGTTGATCATTGTTCATGTAAAATCATGTTATGTAAAAAAAAAGACAAACCAATGTACGCACTGTCACAATTATAATATTAGTAAGTATATAATATGCCATGAGTTTACCTGTACTCGTTGACATCGTATCAAACTCTGTGTGTGCGTCAATATCCTCAACACCATGTGCTCTATCGTGCTCTGTTCTTCAAACACCATCCTCGCAAGATCCAGCAAAACTTGGTTCCTCTTCACTTCTAACTGTGATCGTTCATACAATTGAGCGTTTCGTAGACCGATGCCGCAGAATTGTAGATATGATGCGAAAACTTTTTCATCATACGTCGTGAATGGCCCATCGCTTTGCTTGTTAATGACCTTCGAAAAAATAATTAAATTAGGTTAAATATTCATTTAATCTACACTTTTTAAGTTAATAGTTGAAGTAGCTGCGATAATTTGTGATGCTAAGATATCAATAATATCGTTTATTCCTTGATTTTCTTATAAAGCTTATAATAGAACACGACAGATAGAGTAAAATTTATGGACAGACGTAAATCTTTAAGAGTTCTATTGTATAAATTGTAATAAACCCAGCTTATTTTCATATTCCAATATGAAATCTTTGTTATGAACAGTATTTGATTGAAAAGAAATGAAATATAAATAAAACATTTTCTAAGAGATAAAAATAGGCAATCAGACTTTACAAATTAATGCAATAAATACTATTTTATATCTACATAACTTGTTATTTTTTTAAATTGAAAGAACTTCGTTACTTTTTTACCAAATTACTTTCTAAATAAACTTCTTATTAATTAAGACGTTGAAAAATAAATAAAAACATCCACAAAAATACTGTGACAAGAACATTGTATACAAATTACACTTTTCTTGAAGAACAAACATTTACATAACATACTAAATTTCAAATTTTATAAAGAAAGATTTTCCATTTTGTTTATTACTAGAAGTCAGCCACGGCGTCGCTGGCATAATTTTATTAAATTTGACATTTAGCGAAACTAGCAACACAGCATAAATATTATTTTTTAGTAATTATTACTACTAAATGAAAATAATAATTATTGTCAATCCAAACTTGTTTCCGCTTTTTGAGTTTTCAATGTATACCTATGCCATTATTAGAATGAGCTAACAAAAGTGCAACCCTTCAGATCCTACGGTTTGGTCTAGGCTTTGACGAATCAGAACAAGCAACTTTAGATTATAGATTAATTAACTATAAGGTTTTATTTATTTTGGATATTTTATAGGCCAACATTTTAGATTATGGTTTGGGACTGATTTTGAAATCAATATCACTTTTAGATCAAATGTAATAATAATATTATTGAAATTAATTTCTCGCATTTTGTATTTTCTTAACAGCAAGCTAAAATTTAACACATTAGAAAACGTGCTTTCAATCAAAGAGGAAAATTATATAGTATGGTACCTGCGCAACACCTATGACCTCCCCGTTGATATCCTTGATAGGCATGCAAAGGAGTGACCTCGTCTTATAACCCGTCTGTTGGTCAATGTCGTGGTTGAATCTCTCGTCCTGCAACAAAAATGTTTAATTTATAGGCGTGCATTAAAGTCGTACGTGAAACTTAAATTTTTAAAAGCTTATCCTGTTCGCCTTAACTTAGCTGGAAGCTTAGCTGAAAAATACTGGAATTATAATATTAAATACAAATTACACTCAAACCGTAAATTTTCACTTCTATTTATTTAGAATTATTTATAAACACTATTTAAAATTCTAAATTAAATATCACCAAAGCTACCTTAAAATACATATCCTAATAAATATATATTATTATTTACCAATACATCAAGATATGTATATAGCAAAATCTGATTACTACAAGTATTTTAACGTCCCACGGCTGGGCCAGGCCTCCTTTTACTAAAGGCTCGGACAATAGTCCCCACGATAGCCAAGTGCAGGTTGGCAGAAGTGTACTAATGGAATCTTCATCAACTCTTAACATATTCTTTATCTATACTAATATTATAAAGAAGAAGGATTTGATTGTTTGTTTATTTATTAGTACCGAATAGCCTCCGAAATTACTGAACTGATTAAGATGAAATTTGGTAAGAAAGTAGTTTAAGACCCTGGGAAGGATATAGAATAGTTTTTCTCCCGGAAATCATCTCTTAACGGAGTAAAAATGGGAATGAAAGTTTGTATGGGGAATCAATTTAGATACGAATCCGAGCGAAGCGAGGGTGAGTCGCTAGTTTTTCATAAATAGAAAAATAATTTGAATTTATCATTTTCATCAATAAAATCAATAGTGTTTCCAAACGAACACGATATACGAAAAAACATACCACAAACCAATGATTAACCACAGTCTAGAAATATTACAAGCTAAACGAAAACCAGCTGCTCTAAAACTACAGACAAATATTTCAATTTCATTTATAAATAAAATATAAATAAGTATAATATAAATAAATCGATTCTCTTAAAAAGATCGAAATAAAAAATCAATTTTATTCAATCGAGCAAACATTCATTTAGCTTTTCTAGAGCAAGCACATATCGAATAGGAACTGGGCCGTGAACGTAATCGGAGTCCGGCGGCCGCAGACCGCAAGCGCCCTACAGAACTACTCCGTACTCTAATTGCTCCTTCAACTCGTCAGAGCAAAAAGTTTAATGTGGGGATCTGATAATGTATATCAAAATATATGTTCAGTGTTTGCTACAAACTAATAGATGCAGTATTCTAGCTTTTCAGATTTTTCTTTCAGGTAAAACTAAACTAAAATAAACTGATATAAAAAGATATGTGTTAGTGTAACAATAAATCAAACTTTATTTCGATATAATATTACGAGTACATGTTGTAACAAGTGGGATCTTAAGCAACTCCTTTACAAGTGTATAACAATGTATTATAATATTTATTAATAAAACTATATTTTTTACATGTATTATGTGATTATTATACATAATATTACATATATATTACCCGTTATACCAAAACATTTACCTTGTCTTATATGGTTAACAAGAAATAAATATTTACAATTAATTTCACCCATACAATGCAGTTCAATCATCAATCAATACGATACACATTTATATAGTAAAATCTATAGTATGCGCTTTATATTTTGCGGAAATCGGTGGCCGCAAGCCAAAGACGGAATTATATCGTTTGATATAATATCCACTAGATACGTCCACTAAAATAATATTTTTTTAAGTTATTATTCAATATGTTTAGTAACATAAAATAAAAATTCTTAGGTATATTATAAATAACAATATAACTATGTTGTATGAAAATGTAACTTAAATTATTATTATACTAAAAATACAATCAGCCTACAAATTAACTTGCACATCTATACATATAATAAAGTCGTAACTACGCCGAATCTGTACATTAAATATTTTTTGGAAAATCCTATTGAAATATACATTATTATCGATACAGAGGCCGAATGTATAGTTTTTAGAATTTTTGTCTGTCTTTCTGTTACCGCATCACAGAAAAACCACTGGAGGGATTTTGATGAAATTTGGTGTAGTGATAGCTGGTTATCCGGGTCAACATATAGGATACTTTTTACCGCGAGAAAATATCTTATTTCTGAGAAAAAATACAAAAACTGCAATGTAAGAGTATACTAATATGTAAA
The DNA here is from genome assembly GCA_033884665.1 of Argynnis bischoffii washingtonia. Classification (NCBI taxonomy): domain Eukaryota; kingdom Metazoa; phylum Arthropoda; class Insecta; order Lepidoptera; family Nymphalidae; genus Argynnis; species Argynnis bischoffii. The sequence goes on along the minus strand of CM066624.1, from coordinate 5,919,456 downwards.
ACCTAATAATTTGATTTTCGGTCATCTGAACGCGAGCGGGGCCGCGGGCAATGCTAGTCTGTTTATAAATATGAAAATATAATATTGATATCGATTATAATTGCAAATAATCAAATTGTCAGATATAGACATGTTTTATGTGGACAGCTTAAAAATGTAACCAGGAAAATAAATGCACACAGCATCCACGGTTGTTCATATGATATATGATTTCATACAAATAACGGTTAGTGAAAGATAAAAAGATAAACTTTCAGCCATAAAACACGAACGATGTATTGGCGCTGTACAAACGCCAATTTTGGGCTATCAATAATACCGCTTTGAGTGTAATAACTGATTTATATCTCGTAACAAAATATCTTGGCATACATTTTTTTGGTATTAATATTCTAGATTGGTTATTATAGATATTTTATTGCATTTATGGTAAAATACTATAAATGATAAACTAGTGTAAGCACAAAATAAAAATCGTAATTTATTATACCATGTAAGTAACCATGTTTTGAAAAATGCCACCTATTCCAGAATAGTAAAGCACTTCGTAAAACTCAATTAATCTTTCGAGTTTTCCAGAGGTAAAATTTCTATCATGTAGAGGAAAAGTACAATTTTGGAAAGAAACTTTTCTGTTAAAGTTGAGATATCAAAACTCTAAACGGGCATATAGGATTACGGTTCTAGTTGGAAGTTTCTCGGCTCTATCTTGGAAATGTCGGACTAATGGAAAACGATTTGTGACCCCGACGGCGGGAAATGTTTTAGTTTTAAAGAGGAAAATATATTACGTTACAATTTTATACAGCAAAAAATAAAAATACAAAATACATTACTTTATCTCCAATGTTTTTTTATTAAACTAGTAATTCGTTATACCTATATACTCGTAATATGTATTTAGTTCACTTCATTTCAGCATGAGGCAAATTGACCGTGTGTTTGTCCTACGAGGATACGATCGACTGAGTATGATAAATTGATATCTAATAAAGCTTTACGCTGAACATAATTATGAGCTGAAAATTGGACAGTATTGACATTGCCAAGAGACATGATATTACATGACATTGAGTGGAAAATAGTTACTAAAGATATTGTCGTCGATATTATTCGAGGGCTCATAATATTATTTTAAACTAGCGTACTAGGTACCTACCTAGGTACCTACGCTTTCACGGCTAGCTATGTTTAGGTATATATATATAAGTAGTAACTTGCTCCTAAGATATTCATTTAAATTATATAGCGATTTACCCTCGCTTCGCTCGGGTGCGTACGCCGTACGCGGATTTTGTTCACAATTTCATGGGTTTTAATTATTTTCGCGGAACTCTTGATTCTTTTTCTAAAATAAAAGTAGCCTAAGTCACTCCTTATAACATCAGCTATCTGCCAGTGAAAGTCCCGTCAAAATCGGTCCAGCCGTTTCGAAGATTTCCGGCTAATCAGACAGACAGACAAAAATTGTAAAAAATGTTGTTTTGGTATATGTACCGTGTATACATCCCTACGCATTTAGTAAAAAGCGGTTATTTTAATATTACAAACAGACACTCCAATTTTATTTATCTGTATAGATAATAAAAATTTGAAAATATAAGGTAATTGTTAGTTTCGGAAATACGCGAAAGCCCCTCTGGTTTAGTAACTATGTAGTTGATCAAAGCATGGCATTAAACAATGTGGTCTAACACGCCATGTACTGTTCTACCTATTCAGTAGAAAATATATCTACTAGAAAAGAAAACAAATTATAAATAAATAAATAAATATGTTGGGACAAGGCTTGTGTTATGGATACCAGATAGTTGATACACTACACATAATATATAACTTTAAATACATATATATTATAAATATAAACACCCATGACTAGAGTACAAACATTCGTGCTCATCACACAAATGAATGCCACCAGCGGGACTCGAACCCGCGACCACTGGCGCAGAATGTAGGATCACCACAAACTGAGCCAAACGTGCCAATCAAATTATAATCGTATACATTTACAATATTTAATAAAAATCTCATATTTACATAAAATGTTAAAAAATCATACATGTATTGAGCACACGAAATAATATGACGCACAATAATGACAGGTGTATTATATAATAAAAGCCTTTTTAGCTTCAATATGTGTTTCCTGCAACCTTTGAGCCTGGATATTGTTATGATAATTTTGAATATAATATCCTTTGTTACGGCCATTCAGTGTGGTTACTAAATAAAGACTCCGGTATCATTGTTATCAAAATGTTTTGTTAAGCCTTAATCTAATTTCAAATAATTCCTCTCATTTGTATAATTTTATCTGCATATTTAGAGTTTATCATAAATACGTTACGTTAGTAGAACAATATAATAAGATTATCTTTATTTTTAGCTAGAATATATAAAATACATGCCCTGAATGACTGATTGGTCCAGGCTAAGCCACTAGTGACTAGACCGAGGGCTAAAGTGATAAAATTTTGAATTTGTAATGAAAGGATTTATTTAAATTCAACCGCTAAATAGGTGGAGAAGTTTACAAAACAAATAATTATCTCTTGCTAAATTCATTTAAAACGATATTTTTACAAGTTTTACTGTACTAATCCAGTATTCAGCCCTTTTTAACGTCCCACTGCTGGGCACGGGCCTCCCTTCAATACGAGGGGGATCAGGCCATAGTCCACCACGCTAGCCAAGTGCGGGTTGGCGGACTTCACATGTCTTTCGAAAACTTGCTAGGTTCTCTGAAACATGCAGGTTTCTTCACGATGTTTTTCCTTCACCGTAAGGCAAGTGGTAATCATGTTAAAAATGATTCGTACATGAAAATATCAGAGGTGCGAGACCCGGGATTTGAACCCACTTCACTCGGAAAATCATCACTTTAGGGCACGAAGAAGGATGGGAGGTGGATTAGGAGTGAAAATGTTTATAGGAAACCAATCATTTCTCAAGTAAAACTCATCATACCTATGTATGTATACCTATATGGTCTATCTATTTCATATTAAACGTCAAAACGTGAGTCGCTAGTAACAAATAAAAACCTTAACTAAACTTTAACCTAAGAGTATGCTTAGGAGCCCAAAAGTAAAACATTTTTCAGATAGTGTTAAATTAAAAACATTAACAGGGCGGGAGGAAATGGACCGTGAGGAACTTATAACGAAGACTGGCGACGAAACTGCAAAAGAGTACTTCGCTCCGTATCGACTTTTTCATACATTTTGTAAGTTAATATAAAAGGAGAACACAGTGAGTGTTCTTTATATTAAAAATTCTCAAACGCCTTATCAGAACACTTACTAAGATACAGTTTATACTAGATTAAATTACACAATTTTGAATTATTCAATGATTTCTAATTTTCACATACACATATTAATGTGATAATTGATGAAAGTCTGTGAGGATGTACCCAAGGATGTCTGGATGTTTGTTACTCTTTCACGTAATAACTATTGAATGTATTTTAATGAAACTTTACAATAATATAGCTCATAGGTACATCAGGATAACAGATAGGCTACTTTTTATCCTAGAAATATGTGTGGCTCCCGTGGGATAGATTTATAAATATGTAGAGCGGCTAAATATGGAAGAATGTCTTATAAGAGAAAGAATAAAAAATACAATAACAGTAATTTTATTGCAGCATTTATTCTGTAATAGTTCAAAACAGAAATATCTATGGCTAATCAAATGTAATGAAATTCAAGGAAATATATAAAATTTTAATGAGATAGCATTCTTTACTTAGATGTTCCGTTAGAACACCCATCTTTTTGTTTAAAGACTAATTAACTAATTAACGCGTAATTATAAGCATTAGCAAGAAAAGGTCTTTACCTTAAAAAATAAAATGTTTACATAATGTGTATTAACAATAGTATGTACATAATTATATTTTATAGTACATAACATTTAATTTACTATAAGGCCGACATTTTGGAAGCTAGCCAGTTTGTCCGCATGGTGTTGAGATGATGAATTAATCTAAGACGTGGCCTTGGGTATAATAAGAGACAATTGCTATAAAAGGCTGGATGGAAAAACGTCAGTGACTTCATTGGAATAACCATATAGACAAACACATGATAGATTTAGTTTAATGACTAATTTGACTTACTGTCGCTTCGCTCAAATTTGTTTCTATACCAATACAGGTCTATAATTAGCACTATATTTCATCTAAATTTTTCCAGCCGTTACAGAATATAAAATGATTTACAAATTAAAATAAGTTATTTACGTAACTGTTAAATACAGATTTTATACTCTCGTTTAGCCGAGCTTAATCCTAATTAAAGTCAAACAACATCCTGTCATATAATTATGTACTCACACCTGGCAAACATTTCAATGGCATATTTAGTCAAATTTATGTGACATCACATTCACATGACACACAGGAATATCGCATATGATTTTTTTTATTTCTAGGACATTCCCATCAATCATTGTATTAAGTTGTATTAGTACTACTATTTTTCGTGGTTCCACCTGCGTCGTATAATTTTGTAAAAATCCTGTCTCTCTCCCTCTCTCTCTCTCTCTCTCTCTCTCTCTCTCTCTCTCTCTCTCTCTCTCTCGACTATAACCTTCCTCAATAAGTTATCTACAAAATACAAAAAGATTTTTTTAAATCGGACCAGTAGATCCAGGGATTACCGCGTTCAAACAAACCAACAAACAAACTCTTTAATTTCACAGATAGAATTCATACATACATATATTATTAATATTAGTATAGATTAAGTAGAGAACAATACGAGGATTAATGTCACGCCCCTAAATCCTTGTATATGAACAGAGTATAATATATGAGGTCTATTTTATATGTGCAGATTAATAATTCATTACTACGCTCCACCCAATTTCACTTACATAATAACGCAACAAAAGCAACCTCCATCACACGATTCATGAAGTGCGTGGAGATGGATGCCCGCCGTTTATTTTGTGGCTCGCTACGAATTATTCATATATACTGATTCTTAATGCTATTATTTAAACCTATCTTAATAAACTTACATAGTATTTGATAATATACATTGTGTGTGTGCGAGAGTATACCATAATATTTTTTACGAAATTCTAATAATTTTTTATTTTTTAAATTTAAAAGATTTTAACTATTTTCTTGGTTTACCAAGAAAATAATTTAAAACTAAAAGCAACCAACCAATTACCGAGAACTTAGGAATTATAGTGCAATCTAGAAATTGAAATCATAGCACTGACCTTATTATATGAAAAAATATTATGAAGAAGCGGCTCATCCTCGCTTCGCTCGGGTTCACCTCTAGACAAATACAAATCTATCCCATGGGAACATACTTTTGTTCTATCATCAATAGTTTCCCTAGCGCATGCGACGAAAGACGTTTTAGGGCACTTTTTTACACTTGAGTTACGTTACTTAAGTTTTAGTAAGGATCCCTAATCTTTTCTAGCAATAAATATCGTCTATGTCACTCAAGGTGAATGTAGCTTTCCAATGGTGAAAGAATTTTTGAAATCGGCACATCTTTCCTCTTTATAATATTAGTATAGACTATAGATATAGATATGCCACATATAGGTAACACGTAAAAATTTCAACTTACTACCTATAACAGTCCCAATATGAGCCTTTGGGTCTGTAAGTTAGTATCATTAATTAATGCTCTTTGATTTTTAATGAATATTGATGACGAAATTCGAATAACAATCAAATACATACTCATATGATGCAAAGCCGTTACCCATATTTTTTTATTGCATTATTCTCGTGTTTTCTACTAAAATATTATAAAAAGCATGTATTTATACACTTATTTATTACTTTAAGTAATATCGTTATTCAAAAGCTGTTACTTCAGAATTAAAGTGAACAAGTTAAACAAAAGCAAAATTAGTAGCGAATTTTTGATGCTAAATATTTTACATTAACGAAGTAAAATATTGAAGGAGCATTGTACCGAACTTGATGAATGGCCGCGTCAGTTCTATAAAAATAGGAGTCTTTAATGTCTAAAAAATATAATGGACGATATTATGGTTAGAGTTCGTAAATTTTTTTTAGCTTTATTACTAGACTAGCGACTCATCCTCGCTTCGCTTCGGGATCGTCCCTAGACAAAAACAAATCTATTCCACGGGAACCGTATATTTTTCTGGGAAAATATACAGCCTATTTATAACCGTATATTTTTCTGGGAAAATATATAGCCTTCCTCAGTTAACGGGCTATCCAATGCAAAAAGAATTTTTCAAATCGGATAAGTAGTTCCTGAGATTAGCGCGTTCAACCAAACAAACAAACTCTTCAGCTTTATAATATTAGTATAGACTAGCGACTCACGCTCGCTTCGCTCGCGTTCGTCCCTAGGTACGTTTTCACGGTTAACTATGTTTATACATAAATAATAGCTTGTTACTCCTAAGATATTCATTTTAATTATATAGCGATTTACCCTCGCTTCGCTCGGGTGCGTACGCCGTACGCGGATTTTGTTCACAATTTCATGGGTTTTAATTTTTTTCGCGGAACCCTGATTCTTTTTCTAAAATAAAAGTATCCTAAGTTACTCCTTATAACATCAGCTATATGCCAGTGAAAGTCCCGTCAAAATCGGTCCAGCCGTTTCGGAGATTAGCCGGAACAAACAGACAGACAGACAAAAATTGTAAAAAATGTTGCTTTGGTATATGTAGTATGTACCATGTAAACATCCATATGCATTTAGTAAAAAGCGGTTATTTTAATATTACATACAGACACTCCAATTTTATTTATCTGTATAGATTATTTAAATTTAAATTGATCTATTATTTGAGAAATTCATATTTTTTCGTACACGTAGTACCTACCTACTTTATATTTGATTGTTGATTCATCAAGTATGAAGAGATATTGGTAATATCTTATAATCTAATATTTACAATGAGCTTTACAATACAATATTCCTGTTTTATTAATTATTCAACCAATCGCCCAATGACATGTAAATTATCAACTTTTTTTTTACCACAATTGCCATAGTAGCTTTTTCACGCGACTTCGCTCGCATAGCGTGTTGGTGAAAGTTAGCCTCAATGTAAATGAAAACAAATATTTACGTACACTCACAATTTTTTTCATTTATTTAGTATTATTTTATTATTTTAAATTTCAATATAGGTACATAACATTTCGTAATACAAACAGCGCAACAAAAACCTGTAACGTATGATTCTCCTGTGCACTTATAATATTTATATGATAAATTAAAATCTTAAACAACTTATTTAATTGTTACTATAGATCTAACTATCCATTATCAAAACATTATCAAAATCTGAAGAATGATATGTGAAAAAATACCTACTTATTTTTTTCTACTAAGTGATTTATGTTGTGTAGATATGTTAAATACATACATAATACATTGTTTGAACGTGAAGTCTTTACATACTGTACTGTGTTTCTAAAATTCCAATAGCATAACTGATAAAATGAAATTCTCTTTGCGGCGAAACTTATATCAATAAATTCAAATAAAACGTTTGGTTTAAAGGGGGAAGTAAAGCGACAGCCAAGTCTACTTAGAATCTGACTTAATCTCTTATTTAATTCAAATATTTCATTAAAGTGTCATAATTCAATAGAACTTATTTTGTATACAACGTTGTGAAATGCTTCACATCATTAAGAACTATATGTTTTCTAAGGAGCAAAAAAGATTCTTCTTATTACATAGAAAAATTATAAATGCTAATGAAAAACAAAGCAGTCCTAAAGACTGCCGACAGAAGTGAAAACTTAAAACTATAAACAAACAGTTGTTATTTTTGGATATTCAAATTGTTTGATCTTAAATTAAAATTTGTAAATTAAAACTATTCACATTTATCTGGTTTTGACATCTACCGGCACTCTCGAATGTTAGCGTTAACACGTCACGTGACCATGTCGATGACGACTTACATGAATTTACTCCCCATACAAACCTGCCTATAGACATTTTCACTCCAATAAACAAATAAATAGTACCTAAATCCAATGTAACTAAAATGTGTGAGAGGTTAATTATTACGATGTAAATAAATCCTGAGAGTACCTACCATTGTTTAATGGCAGGCCATATAAAGATATTACCATATCATTTTTTACTTTCATAGCATCATATATTTCTCGTGGTACTGTAACAGAAATTGTAAAAAATGTTTTAATGTCTCCCAGAGAAGAATTTTATGTTGTAAAAGTGAAATATTGGCTACATTATCTTTATATGACCAAATAATATGAGTATTAAGATTGTAGATACTCGGTGTTAAAGTTACTACTGCTTGAAGTATGTATATATCTTATATATTTAAACGAGCAATTCTTGTATATTTATATCTTTATATTTTTAATCTTTATTTATTTATACCAGCAATCTCGGAAACAGCTCTAACGATTTCGATGAAATTTGGTATGTGGAGATTTTCGGGGGCGAAAATTCGATCTAGATTAGTCTTATGTGTGGGAAAACGCGTGTTTTCGAGTTTTTCCACGCAGAATATAGTCGATAATTTCTTACACTCGGTTAGAAGCATCGTGATCAAGCGGTCAAGGCGTAAGTTAGACAACGCATATGTCCGAGATCGAATCCCGGTCGGAATACAAAGTTTTTACTTTTTTTTGTAATTATTCAAGTTTTTATTTTTTTATCTAACAAAAATACGATATAACAAAAAAGAACTCCGAGCGAATCTCGGTCGCTTAGGTACCGTATGTATAATCTATACATATAATAAAATTGTAATAAAGCCGAATCTGTACATTCGATATTTTTTTGGAAAATCTTATTGAAATAGACATTATTATCGATACAGAGACCGAATCTATAGTTTTTAGAATTTTTGTTTGTATGTGACCACATCACGGGAAAACCACTGGACAGATTTTAATGAAACTTGGTATGCGGCCAACATAAAGGATACCTTTTATTGCGAGAAAATATCTCATCTCTGAGAAATCTATACTAGTTTCATCATAGTAGGATAATATAGATAAAGCCGAATAGTAAATACGAGTAAGTGTTGTATTCTTTCTTTCAGTGAGTGTTGGTAAGCTCAATAAGAAAGCTAATTCTTAAATGGGACAGTGTATAAAAAAAATCGCTGCAATGATAAATATTTGAATATCGAATACTGTTATAAATGCGAAAGTTTGTATGTGTGTGTGAGTATATTTGTTACTTTTTCCCGCTAAACGGCTGGTCAGATTTAGATGAAACTTACTACACAGATAGTCTGTGACTTGGAACACATAAGCTACCGTTAGGCCTACCTACCTACCTACTGATGCATCTGAGCGGAGCAAGAGTACAAGCGATTTACGCTAGTATTATATAAAATCTAAGAGAAGTTATATTAGTAAATTTTCCGTTATTAAGAATAATCTAATATCCATTTAGATTTTAGAGTAAAAAATAATAAACTCTCCGTTTGATATCACAATTTGAATAAGAACTTCGATCACTTTCACTTTAGTGAATGCCCTTAGAAATGTTAAAGACAATTTCTCCGCTGGGCTAAAGCCGACCATTAAATTTAGCACTCAAACCATTCATCTTGCCTGACTTACGACTAACTTAGAATTTATTATCGCATTTGTTCTAAATTACAATGTTGCTATATATCCATAAGTAATCTTTTTTCCCAACATAGTTAACAAATGTTTCAAAATATAATTCTTTAGAACGCAAACAATAATGAGCTCATAAAAATTAGATCAATACTCTTCTTATAAACCAATATCAATATTATAAAACGAAACCTAACAAAGTAGCATAACATCTTTTTAATATACTAATAAATAAATGACAAACTAATGAAGATTACTTACTAAATATGTAAGTGAATTACATAGTATGAAATATGAACCAATATTTTTTAAGCAAAATGGCTGTAATATAAGGACAGACAAACGTACAGACGTCACAAAATAATAAGGGTTCTCTTTCAGACTTTTGGCTAGAGAACAACCAATTTTCTCAGCTTTTTATATCAGTATTTAGGTAGGATTAAAAGGATATCACGTACCTTGTATGCGTCAGGTATATTAACAGGTTCGCCGCTCTCTGCGACGTAGCCTACGATGCCGCTACCCCACGGTATTCTGATCTCCTCGAGTTGTTCCATTTGTTCTGGCGTTGACTTTGAACATACATCGAACAGCTTCGACACAAGACATCTGTAGACAATTGATAATAGTAAATTAGTTAATTTACCATTCTATGCTCTATTAGCTCAATTATGAACTAACAATACATTGGTGTTGCTAATTACAGACTCGGTTCTATTGAAAATGCCAGTTCCATTACATTCATGTTCAATTTATTTGCTCTTGTTGAGGTGACAGGAAGAACATAAGCAGACCTGAAGTAATTTCCAGTCGACAAGTGTTAGATACCAATCGAGATAAAAATACTTTTATAACCTCTTAATTAATTATTTATATTATAAAGCTCATACCCGCGGCTCCGTTCGCACAATTTTCCGCTACTAAGGCTCTTAGCAAGCGATCAACCAATGGGCGTAAAACCATGATTATATTGCTATATATGGTTTATCAATGGAAAATATATTTGAATTTAGCGACATATAAAAATAAATGAATCATTGATATCATAATGGGATCCTTTTAGTGACAAACTGGGTTTGTAAACAAAGAAAACAGTTTGCGTACTACGGTAGCAGGACCTAAATAAACATAAGAGAAGGGCAATGTTATCAGATTATATGTGAGTGAAATTTGCATTATTATAGACTGGTAAGCTGTATTATAAATATGTAATTATATTATGAATTATGGATACAGAATTGAACTAAAAGAAAATGTTACATACGAAAGAAGTAAATTTTAACATATTGTTACGACTTAGGGTTTGTTACGATTAAAACAGCCGATTATTCTACTAAAAAAAACAGACACTTTAATTATCCAACACCAATGACAAAACAACACAATAAGTTATAAAACACAATCGCACTATAATCACTTTAAGTCGCACTCGTAGATCGCTTCGATGTTTTCGCTTGTATCGCTGATTCAAAACTGACTAGTCGCGGCTCATACCCGGCCTTATATAGGGGCCTCGGAAGTTTCTGGAACGCTCTCGACTACTAGTTCCTCTACCCGATACTAGATGGCGCTAGTAGTACGTAACGTTACCATGTCCCGAGCATTAATCGTTGCGCGCAACACTGCCCCCTCCTAAGACATGCTCGTCCCGAGCATTATCGGCCTCATAATAACGCGCTAGTCGATCCACATGGACGATCTTCGGAGTACCTCTGGCACCTTTCCGTATCCGGTAGGTTACGTCATTGATCCTTGTTACAATCCGGTATGGTCCATCCCATTTAGCTTGAAGCTTAGGAGATTTTCCTTTGCTGCGAACTGGATTGTGCAACCATACTAGTGAGCCCTCGTCGAACCCTTTGTTGTTCATTTTGCGGTCATACCGGGTTTTCATCTTTTCAGACATTTTCTGACCCGATTGTCTGACGTGCTTATAAATGTCATCCATCTTGTTTCGCAAGTCATTCGCATAATCGGTTATACAGCTTGGGGCATCAGGTGGTATTCCGGTGATCAGGTCTGCAGGCAGCCGTAATTCTCTTCCAAAGTTTGCGAAAGCTGGTGTCACCGATGTACTTTCGTGAACAGCGCTTCGATATGACAACAAAAACGGTTGGATGTGCTTGTCCCAATCTCGTTGACGATTTTCCACGACTTTTGCCAGGTACTTCTCCAATGTCTGATTAAATCGTTCCACCATTCCATCCGATTGTGGGTGGTAAGCAGTCGTTCTCGTTTTATGAGTACCCATGACTCGACAAGTTTCCTGGAATATTTGAGACTCAAAATTCCTTCCTTGATCGCTGTGAATCTCTAAGGGTACTCCAAAACGACAGAAGACTTCATGAACCAGTTTATCTGCAACTGTTGACGCTTCTTGGTTTGGAATGGCGAAGACTTCCGGCCACTTAGTGAAGTAGTCCATTACTACCATGAAATATTTGTTCCCACTGTCACTTTCCGGAAACGGTCCGGCAACGTCGAGGGCTATCCTCTCCCAAGGTGCACCAACATTGTACAATTTCAATGCACCTCTACTACGAGTCTGAGGTCCCTTTACAGCCGCACAACTTGTACATTTGCGGCACCAGTCCTCAACATCGTCACGACAGTGGATCCAATAAAACCGTTCTCGTATCTTTAGTAGAGTCCGTTTAACTCCCAGATGACCTCCTGAACAACCTTCATGGTACAGCTTCAGAACATCCGACACTTTAGCTTTAGGGACAACCATTTGCAAATGACTGCTGTCCCCCCGAGCATTTTCCCATTTACGGCACAGGACTCCATCCTGAACCACCAAGCTGTCCCATTGGGCCCAATAACTTTTCGTGGTCGAACTCATCGCCGAGACATCGCTCCACGTGGGCTTAGGAGCACTGGCCTTTATCCACTCCAGAATCGGCTTGATATCCGAGTCTTCCTGCTGTGCTTGTTGTAGGCTTTCCTTCCACTCGTTGTTAAGGTCTGTCCTAAGCATCTTCACAGGTACCACTTCCTTAGCCTCTTGCCTAGCACAATGCTTGCAATCTTCGGGACAAGGTCTTCTTGACAATGCATCTGCGTTGCCATGGGATTTCCCGCTGCGATGTTCGACCACAAAGTCGTTTTCCTGCTGCTGCTGGGCGGTGCTGTTAGACGCACTACCCTCTCGAGATTGGCCATTTTGCCTCTCTGCAGTCCGCTTAGGGCAACTGGATCGAAGGTGGCCCCTTTCCCCACAGCCGTAGCACCTAGGGCTGAATCCTTTACTACGGTCGCGAACTATAGCCGCTGTAACCTCCCTGACGCGATGGGAACGATAATCCTGTCGTACAGCTTCCACCTCCAGTGCATGGGCCAAGGCGTCCTTGAGCGTCCCGTGGTGCCCGAGCCTCACTGCAGCTCTCACTTCAAGATCACGGATGCCGTCGATGAATGCCTGCACCAGGTTCCCTTCAATCACAACGGGCATAGACCGGTAGGCTTTCCGAACCAGCTTCTCCACTTCTAAGGCCCACTGCTGCAGGTTTTCGCTACTGCGCTGCACGCGATCTTTTAGCTGCGCACGAAACACGTGTTCCAGGTGGGCGTCACCATACCGGGCCTCCAACGCCTCCAGCAGCTGCTCGTAAGTCACTTCCTTACCGAGAGCTTCTAGAACAGTTAAGGCCTGGTCGCGCAGGCCTAGGGTGAGAGCAGTCATGGCTTGGTTTTTACTCCAGCCATTCGCCTTCACGACGGCCTCGAACTGGATTTTATAGGCCGACCAAGAAGATGTCCCGTCGAATGGCGGCACTTTGAAACCGCGGGGTGAAGCCGCTGCAACTGGGACAGCGATTCCATCTTCAAGTTTCAGGTTGTCCAACGTTTTCTTCACGTCAGCCATCACATTGTCAACCCGATTATTTACTTGTTCGATTCTGTTTTCAGCCTCTGACAGGCGGTTGTTCACCTCCTTCATGTCTTTCCCTAAGATAGCGTGAAGGTCCTTCATGAGGAGCAACTGCTCCTCCTGTCGGCGAGCCTGCTCCTCCTGTCGGCGGGCCTGCTCCTCCTGTCGGCGGGCCTGCTCCTCCTGTCGGCGGGCCTGCTCCTGCAGCATCATCATCAGAGCACTCAGGTCAGGTGCTGTGGATGCAGGAGCTGCTGCAGGGGCAGCAGACGGGCTGGCCACAGAGGTTGGCAGCTGGCCCTCTGAAGTCTGCGGCGATGCTCCTCCAAATCGCCTCTGGTCCGTCTCCTGCTGGCGTTGCTGGCTCCGGGTACGGATACCTTCCGTGTCGTCCTTGGGTAAAATCGGCATGATTTAATCCCACTTCTGACACCAATTGTTACGACTTAGGGTTTGTTACGATTAAAACAGCCGATTATTCTACTAAAAAAAACAGACACTTTAATTATCCAACACCAATGACAAAACAACACAATAAGTTATAAAACACAATCGCACTATAATCACTTTAAGTCGCACTCGTAGATCGCTTCGATGTTTTCGCTTGTATCGCTGATTCAAAACTGACTAGTCGCGGCTCATACCCGGCCTTATATAGGGGCCTCGGAAGTTTCTGGAACGCTCTCGACTACTAGTTCCTCTACCCGATACTAGATGGCGCTAGTAGTACGTAACGTTACCATGTCCCGAGCATTAATCGTTGCGCGCAACAATATCCTAACGTACTCAAACGCACGTAGTAACGCACTCAAAGACTATCTTTGCACAATATGATAATTTACATATGTAGGTACCTATATAAAGATTTGAGTCTGCCCGCTAGATTCTGGTTTTCTAAACAATAAGTTGCCTAAGTTAGCCCGCGTAGGTATTACTTTGTTTTAAATAAAACTATCTTTTCAATATTTTTGGCGGAATGATTTTAATTTTTGATTTCCGACGTTTCGAATGTCTTACAACAAACATGGTCACGGGAAAGACCGTTTTTCCAAAAATCTAAATATCCGAGAAAAAATCCGAAAAGATATAATATAGAAATCAATTTTATTTGCGAAATGTAATACTAGAACTTTTATTTCATATGACAAATGATTTTTCTTTACTAATAAAAACTTTAAAAAAAAAATAAAAACCGACTTCCAGGCACTGAAAAATAAAAAATAACTAAACGGGGGTTTTCATTTAGAATAGATACTTAATCAGATTTTTTCGAAGTCGGTGTGCTTTGATTTGTATTGGCTGGCACCGACTTCGAAAAAAACTGATTAAGTATCTATTCTAAATGAAAACCCCCGTTTAGTTATTTTTTATTTTTCAGTGCCTGGAAGTCGGTTTTTATTTTTTTTTAAAAGTTTTTATTTTTCCATTTTTAGTGTAGACGTATCATCAATACAAGTTAATCAAGCCCAAACACCAGGTAATTGCTGTAAATCGTTGAGGAGTTCCCTCGACTATCTTTCGGGTCCATCATCGACTCCAGACCTTCATTACATAGTAGTGCTTTAAAATACCTAATGAAAAAGTTAACAAACGCACTAGTCGCCGCTACAATTTTCGAAAGTTCCCCTCGATTTCTCTGGGATCCCATCATCAGATCCTGGTTTCCTTATCATGGTACCACTCTTGGGATATCTCCTTTCCAACAAAAAAAGAATTATCAAAATCGGTTCATAAACGACGAAAAAATGCCCGAACAAACATAAAAAAAAAAAAAAAACATATATACGGTCGAATTGAGAACCTCCTCCTTTTTTTGGAAGTCGGTTAAAAATAACATTCTTTTCTAAAATAGCGTAAAAAGTGTCCTATGTCCGTCATTAAAATTGCATCCTGCGAGTTGTCTTTGTGAAACTTTCAGTAGGTAGTTTAACTCAGCAGGCATATTTTATAATAATAATTTCTTAGATTTACGCGAATATTTGACATTTAATATGAAAGTATCTTTTCGAATTTTATTACATTCGTAATAGCTTCATATTTTATAATTATAATGTTAGTAAGCAAATAAATAACTAGGTATATAATTACATGTATTACGTACATGTGACATATCGCAAATAAATTATTGGTTAAGTCACAAGAGATCAAAGCGTTTCCTAACAATCGATATGTTATTTTGACTAGATCTACAAGCTTAATTGCGTATTACGCAACTACCACTTGGGACACATAAATTCCAATGAGTTCTGTTAGGATAAGCTCATTTCTGATGTTTTATATGTTAAATAAAAAGCCAGTAGTAGCCTAGTGGTAACGCGGTCAATTGGAAAACCAAGTAAAGCGGATTCAAACCTGTGAAAGAAAAAAGAAAAGTAAAAGAAGAAAGATAACCATCTTGGATATTTTTATTCACCTTACAGTGAAAGAAAACATCGTGAGGAATCGAGTGAAAAGACGAGAAGCTAGCGTGCTTAGTAGACTATGGCTTTCGCATTCTTCAGTGAAGGAAGGACGGCAAGGCCCAGCAGTGAGACGTTAAAAATGGCCGAATGAAAATTTTAAATGAATTAAATCAATTCATAAGTAATACAATTACATTACCAAAAAACTTTCAACACAGCACATGATATCTTTATATTAGAAACTTACACGAACTCACTATTTTCGCATTGTCTACCTCATAAGGAAGATCATATAGATGAAAAAAAAATAGTTAGTATTGGAACATATTGATTTGCCAGTCTTTTTCATTTTCATTTTACAGACAAGAATTTCTCAGCTAATTATAAGTATTTAAGAACCATATATAAAACATTATTTATTTCATTTAATATAACAAGTAAATTAATAAAAAAGATAAGTATATAAAAATGAACAATAGCAGAATTTATAATAAAAATAATCAATGACAAACTAAACAAAGAACATAATATAAAAAGAGAAGAATCCCTTTTGTTCTCAATGTATATTATTCAATCTAATCTCGTCGGTCACAGAAAATCTATTGTACAGAGCTTATTGCATCGCGGACTAGACCGCACGCGCCTGACTCGACGGGTTTTTCAAATTAAACGCCCCTCTTGTTATTCGTCGATTGGGAAATTCCACGGGTTAGCTGGAATTTGATTGTAATCCATAGATTGTAATATGAACAATTTATTTACCGGGTTTTCAGATACATATACTACCAAAAATTTTACAAATTATATGTATTAATAAAAATATAATTTAATAAGAATTGGCAAGACAAAAACTACTACTCTACCAACTTAAGTACTTTACCAACTAATTACCATTCAGGTCCTTTTTTTGTTCAAATGTATAAAATACTAGCAACTCACCCCCTCTTCGGCTCGAGTTCATCCCTAATGAAGGACAAAAACAAATCTACCCCACATGAACCGTACATTTTCCGGGATAGAAAGTAACGTATGTGCTATTCCAAACTATAATCTATCTCTGTGCCAAATATCACCCAGATCTGTTCAGCCATTCTGGCGTGATTAAGTAAACATCCATCCAAACTTTCGCATTTATAACATTTATGGGATTTCCAAACCCATCTATCATGTCTTCTTACATAATAGTCTCTGACTAGGCTTTAATAAGAATCGAAGCTAGAAATCATCCTGTGCACAAAGATAAAAAGAAGAGAAATGACAAATGTAATCATTACGTAATTTTAATATGTCATTCCAATTAGTTCTTTCATCGGTTTACTGCTTAGATAATCCTTCAAAAAAATCAGACCAACGAATCAAAAGTAGTTTTTTTTTAGTTACAGATTCTATGAGCGGAAAGCAGTCTATGTATAATATGTATCAGTACGCGGCATTAGACGATTGGAAAAAGTTACTTAAAGAAGGGCTTTAGCAAATCCATGGCGGATGACTAGCAATAAATATTTACATATGTATGTATTTCGAGTTATCCTTTAACTCGTCATTACATAATTTATTTGATATGTAAGGTAATATGGAAAATATCATCCCACTTTCAATTGTTTTTAGAGATAGTTTTTTAAATTGTTTTAACCATTTCTTTATTGCTATTACATATAAATTATAATTGATTTACGTAGATTTACTCCTTGCATCATCAGATTTATTTGCAAAACTTGAAATACAAATATTCAAATAATTAATCCGTTGAGGATCGCGGGCACCCCGGCGTGTCAGTTAACAATAAATTTCTTAGAAATTATCCAGGTGTTATTTATACATTAGCATGAACTTTTTAATGTTACTTATTTTTTTATATTATAATGTCGTAGTGACCCGTGTTCCATTGTTTTGCATTGTGCTAAACAGTACGAGAACCACTCAGAGCTCGAAGACTCATAACTAAGCCTCCAAATCATCACATACCTAAACACAAAAAAACTATGCCAAAACTTATACTGCAGCTGTACCCCAGTACCTACAAACCAACATACTAAAAAAATTGTACATGTTTGAGTTGCATTCCTAATAATTTTCGATACAAAAGGATCAATTAAGGAATTATATTACAAATAAAGATTTTTAATTCAGAGAATTTCAAAAGAATTTCACTAAGGCGACTACATGTTATAAATTTTATTTTAATTCAGCGTTATCAAGATCGTTAAATCCAGCTCTGTTGTACGTCATTTGGTAAATTGAGTGGCGCAGGTAGAATTCAATTACTCTTCTGTTGTAGACTTATTTCGATTGTGAATAACTTTAGCGAGGCAGTTTTATTTTGTACTAGAACGACTGTTGTAACGGTGCTGATGGCATTTTTAATATAAAGCTCACGCCCTCGGTTTTATGAATATATTTACATATCATAAGCTTTTGCCAACTGCACGTGCCAATTATATTTTTGTAATTTCACGTTATGGACCTTTTTATTCTTTATTACATATAATAATATATAATGTCCTCCTGACCGATTCCGGCCCCGGCGGGACGACTACTCGATACGACCGGTAAGGGTTAAGTCGCAGGACCGACGGCTTTACGTGCTCTCCGAAGCACGGAGGTAAAACACCGCCAACTTCCCAACTCCATGCTGTTACTGAGGCTTACTATACAGAAAGACTCAATAACTAAACTTGGCCCGACCCGGGACTCGAACCCAGGACCTCAGGATGTGCAGCCGTACATGCTAGCCACTACACCACCGAGGCAGTCATTACATATACTAATATTAAAAAATATGACAAAAGCATAGCGACAGTAGCTCAGAATCAAGTATGCAAACGTAGATGTTTATTATTTATGTACTACTTGCTTGTAGAGATGAAATACGCAATCAAAACAACGTCATTTAATCACTGATTGGACGGCTTGCGTATATATTTGTGCAGTAAGCTCATTTACAATATTGACAAGTCTTAATAATATTAACTAATGACGATCTCTTGCTTCGCTATTGCGCGTATATTTTTGCAAATAGCAAACTTCTATCCTATGGGACTAATATCAATCCCTTTCTATATGCAAAAAAAATATGTTGACGCGTGACAAAGCAAACACACTTAGGTATTTATTATAAAAACGTAATAGGTACTATAATTAGTATACCTCTGCCAATTTGTATTTATTATTAAATTTAATTCAAATCAATTCTTTACTTTCGTGGCTTCTAGGAGTGACTGTGCACAATTTACTTCGCCAATGTCATGTAGAATGGAGTAGACATGTTATATATAGAAGGACCAGTAAAAAAGGAGAAAAAAAGACTCTAATCTGATTACATGTAGAAACAAAGCGATTTGTTGTAAAAGCAGAACCTACAATAGACATTAAATTTAAGTTCTATAGTACTCTTTTAATAGCTGGTATATTAGAAAAATATATTTTGTATTTATTTTATAACTAGCGACTCATCCTCGCTTCGCTCGGATTCGTCCCTAGGTTGATTCCCCTTACAAACTTTCATCACCATTTTCACCCCCTTAAGAGATGATTTTCGGGATAAAAATTATCTTATGTCCTTTCCAGGGTCTCAAACTATCTTCTTACCAAATTTCATTTAAATCGGCCCAGTAGTTTCGGAGCATATTCGGTACAAGCAAAGAAACAAACAGATAAACAAACAAACAAAAAAATCTTTTCTCTTTATAATATTAGTATAGATTTATAATTGACTTCATAATACCACTAGTTCTTAAGTAAATTTCAAAATAGCTAAGCTTATAATGTACAATTTAGTTTTGGGTCGATCGAACCGGGTTGTAATCCAGGCGACAGTATAGCCAATATTCAAGATCATAAAGGAACTTTAAGCATAAAGATAAAGTAAACTTACACTAAAATATCGCAGTCAATAAAACACTCTTCGCACAAATTTTAAGGGTTGAATTACAATTTCATAACCAAAGACCCCGTAGGCTGAAATTTAAATGTAATTTACGAAATACATCATCAGAGTTAATTTCTACCCTCGTCTGCTTGAAATAGGAGTATAACTTTTAAATGTAAAATACAAGCCAAAACGTAATTGTTCAGTGGATAATCATGGGACTTTGCTTTTATTTTACACTAGATACCTACAAAAAGAGCAAAAAGTTAATGCTATTCTAACATGATGCATACTTATTATTTATTAGTTTACTACTTACGTACATTGAGCAAATATAACTATGAAAACACTTACATTAGTATATAAGTACTAAATATTTCGCTAATTTTACCTAACATCTATACTATAATAAAGCAGTAAATTAGCGAAATCTGTACATGAAATATTTTTTAAAAACAATGACTGTAACGTTATTATGTACACAATATAGACCCCAAAAGAATAGTTATAAAAATTTGGTCTGTTTGTTTGTGTGTGCGCTTTTCACGCGAAAAGTAAAGTACTGATTTCAACGACATTTGGTGAAGTGATAACTTATTACTCGCGTCATCGTTTAGGATACCTTTTACTTCAGGAAAATCTTTCTTTCTCACGGAAAAACACAATAACTGGTTTTATTGACTCCTCCTTAGAAACCTTCCTCTGGCTAAACCTTAAGACATACATCAAAACGATGTGCTAAAAAAATATAGGTCTTGAAAAGGCGTACAGAAAAGTCCTGAATAGTATTTGTCTATCTTCTAAGGTACACTCGCAATGCCTATTCTTATCTATACTTATAATAAAACTAACTTAATTCAAATCGATGTGCGCGTTTCACGCAAAAAGTACTGAATCAATCATTTCTCAAGTAAGGAATATATGTTTTTATTATTTATAAGACTTACTTACTTTTCTATACCTATGTAAGTACATATATGTATATATAGTCTATTCTATACGTACCGCTAAAACGTACCTAAAATAAAAGTTAAAAAAATGTAGACATTATTTATGACATCTTACGTCCCGGTAAGTGTATGGATTTTGTTTCACTGATGTAACATTTACTCTTTATCTTAAGCAGAATCCCCGCAGGATATATCATGAAAATTTCTATAAAAATATTAATTTGCATAAACGACATGAATATTTATGTAACATGATAATACTTAATAGCGACCTATTTACTTAAGTCGACATTTAAGACCTTTTTTAATAAAAATTAGCATAAAATTTTAATATTCCCTTGGTTTTAAGAGAAATTTCTGATTTAATATACTCTTATTCAATAAGATTGCTATATTGTTATCTTGACGTGGTTACAATCGAAAATAATAGTTATTAAAATTTTTGTCTGTATGTCTGTTTTTATGTATACCTATTTGTGTGTTCACGTTTTACGCAAAAAGTACTACACCGATCTTGACAAAATTTTGTGTAGTGATAACTTATTACTCGGGTCAACATTTAGGATATTTTTAAGTACAAAAAAATTTTTCATTCCTACGGGTAAACAAAATAACTTGTTCTATCGAGTCGTCCTTAGTTTATTTGGCTAACGCTGGCTAAACCTTAAGAGATATATTAAAAAAAGGTACTAGAAAATTGTAAGCGTTAATAAGACCTGCAGAAAAATATGCTATAGCATAAGTCTTTCTCCTAAGGTACACTCGCAATCAAACTATTCATATCTATTTAAAACGTACCTAGGGAGGCACCCGAGCGAAGCAAAGGTAAGTCACTAGTTGTTCATAGTATCAAACCTTCCTATAGTAATAAATTTTATGGATCGATAGATAAAACTTTGTAACTAGATTTGTAACACTATATTAACAATTACTGGAATTCAACTCGACAAACTAAGAAATCTGGACAAAGAGAACCCCCATCATTTGTTTTTAGCTTCTACGTAACTAAGAAGACCTGTGTATTTTTGACATATTTATTTTATTAAATAGTCAGTTAATTCTTTTTTATAGTGCAGATTAATAGAATTTTAAAATAGTAGACAGATCAGTTATTCGAACAGAATAATTTTCGTAAAATTATTATGGTTTCGAGGGACATGTTAAAATTGTAATAAAGACGTCGATAACTTGAATCTTGTTAGTGATGGCAGTATTCTATGAGGAGATTTGTAGCGGTTTGCGGCAGTTCGTAGAAGCCAGGCATTATCCTGAGAATAATGACGATCAATTTATACTCCAGCCCTTAAATGAGCATCCATTTTCAAGCTCACACTACACTTTATCAAAACGCGGGTCAATTTAACGTTAGTCAGCAAAACAGCAAACGTACAAACTTTTTATTTATTCAAACATTTTTACAAAAGCTATTCGTATAAAGGAGCAACAAGTACTGGAATGAAATAATTTACTTTTGTTTCCAAACAATTAAATAAACTTTTTGTTATTCACCTACCCAACTGCGGCGAAACCTAAAAACCTGTACTGAATAGTCTATGTATGTTTTTATGTTCCTTCACAACTATTGAACAAATCAAATGACTATAATAAACTTTGTATCCTTAGAATCGCTTTTGGTATAAAAAAAAATAAAAATGAAACGTCGAACTTTCGGCACTATATACATATAGTGCGATTTGAAAATCTATCGAAATATCAAAATGAAAAGTTTTAAAATCCAATCGTAAAATTTTGACCACAGTTAACTCGTAACAAATGTTTAAACAAAAATCATTTTTTTTTTCTGTATTAATTTTTTTCATTACTATATTTTTTTTACTTTCATACTATAAATAATACTAAAATTGTAGAATAAACAAAGAAGAAACAATATTATTCTTAATGCCGCACCCAAACTTTGCCACGCGATTTCCGTCCTCAGCCTCCATTTAATTCGACCCTGACCTTAACCGCTGAGAAAGACCAATGGAAATATTTCAATCAATTACTTGCCTTTGTGTAAGTGTCCAGTGTACCGACATACTAAAGTTACAGAAAAGGATGCGAAAATATGGCGTTACTTACTTATTTACTCTTCTGTTAAAATGAATGACTTAAAAATATATTGTAGAACTACTAATACACCTGTCTTTTATTTCTAAACATCTCCCTCTTATTTTTACTGAGATGTACTATATAATTATATTTAACTAGCAAAGGCCGCGGCTTCGCTCGCGTTAAAACTACAACGAAAAAAACTTTAAAAAGGTAGGTTTCATACAAATTTTCATCCCTTATTTTAGCTCCTTATGAGATGAATTTCAAAAAACGCTAAAACACGTATTTATTTAATTGTATTGAAGAGCATTAATACCAAGTTTCAAAAAATTGTGATCATAAATATTTTTTGGGTTGTGTTATAACGTGTATTCCCGTGGGAATGAGATAATCTCCCGCGGTAAAAAGTATCCTATATATTGACCCGGATATCCAGCTATCATCATACCCAATTTCATCAAAATCCCTCCAGTGGTTTTTCTGTGATGCGGTAACAGACAGACAGACAGACAGACAGGCAGACATAAATTCTAAAAACTATAGATTCGGTCTCTGTATCGATAATAAAGTCTATTTCAATAAGATTTTCAAAAAATATTTAAGATACAGATTCGACTCAGAATTTTATTATATGTATAGACTAGTGACTCACCCTCGCTCAGCTCGGGTTCGCCCTTCGTTACGTTTAAACGGTTAGTACAGATCTCTCAGATACTAGATATTTTCCCGTAGTAAAAAGTATCGTATATGTTGATCCGGATAACCAGCTATCATCATACATAATATCATCAAAATCTGTCCGGTAGTTTTCTTGTGATGCGTCCCCAGACAGACAGTACTATTTCAATAAGATTTTCCAAAAAAAAATCTAATGTAGAGATTCGACTCCGTGAGAATTTTATGTTATGTATAGATTTATATGTTTAATTTTTACTATATTTAAAATTTTGGTCATATTTATGTTGTTATTGTTATTATTATTATGTTAGGATCTACATTATGCACATAATTTTAATTTAAAAGCTCAATCTTTGAGTACTTATTCATGCAGTAATTTTGGAGAAAACCGATTTGCCGGAACTCTGAAATATCTTTCAACTCTCAAGCTAAATCCTATTGGTTTGAACTATGCAATGACAGATTAAATGGGGAATTACTTTGCGGTCAGAAGTTTACTATGATAAGTCTAATTGTATTCCATATAGGAAATTAATTTAGTCATTCTACAAATATGTTACTTAGAGCTAAAAGCTATCCTATATATCTTTAAGATAAAATAGTATCTCCAATAAAAATAAAAACTGCTACGACGAATAACAGGAATCGATACTGAGACTCCCATAGGAATTAGAAGATAACATTGAGAATCTTTTTTTCCTCAAAGTAAATATTTCAGGAGAAAAATCTTTAGGAACCTAAGTGTTCTTTATGATTATTGTTACAATTATTTTAATTGAACAATCTTTAGTCCGTTATTCTGTACCTTTCTGTAATCTAACACCATTTGTTTTATATATGAGACTAGTTTTTAGCCATCAAAATTAACGATAAACTATGGACAAATCACAAAAATACGATAAACGGATTAAACTAATCTCATAAATGCGATAATAATTTACATGTTTTGATAAAATACCCAAATGTTATATTTTATGTGCCCTTGGGCGGGAAAGCTTTAGATTGTTAGTTTTTTTTTTTTAATATTTTTCTAATAATAATTTGTTATCATTAGAAGCTACTCGTACTTGAAATATTTTGAGCTTGGCTTAAAATCATTTTAGTTGCTGTTGTTTAATTTGAATACGTGGTTGGCATTTTAAAGATATTTTAATGTGTTTAAAAATATTTATACTTGACTAGAATATTATATACTAGTCAACCCACAACTTAACTCGGGTAAATACGTTGTTCCTGGATACGTGGATCTGGATGTGGATGGCACAAGACCGGTTGTCGTGGAAATCTCTGGGGGAGGCCTATGTCCAGCAGTGGACGTGTTTGGGCTGACGAAATACGTTGTTATCTTTGTTTTCCTTTTAACTTTCTTAGGTAGCGCCTTCTATTGATACTCGTAAGTTTGGTCCTGAAGTGGTATGTTGAAATAACATTAAAGTTTATTTATTACTAGTGTTGCCTAATTGAAAATTTCAAGAAAACATATATACATGAATAAAATTTGTTCTTTGGTATCTATAGGTAAATTTTATTTTAGAATTCGAAAAATAGGCAAAGACAAAAACTGTTCAGTACAATTTTCTCTTATTTTTTTGTTTAATAACTAGCTATTGACAAGCTTCAGTGTTATCAAAAAAAAAATAAAAAAAAAATAATTATGATCGTATTTCGACCACTAGATTAACCCTAGTATTTTTAAAAGACGAAGAAAATATCCACTAAAGTTAACTAGGTAATAACTACAATATATAGCAAACACATTATTATTACTATAAGACAAGTAGTGTAACGCATAGACTTTGAATAATAATGGCAGTAAACGAAGCCAAGGATGCATCTTGTTTATCAATGACTCACTACTACTCGCTTGACATAGCGGCAACGTAGTAGTACTGTACATTTGATTCGGAAAACACGCGCCTAGTTAGGAAATATTGAGAGATAATTCCATTGAAAAGGTTGAAGATCACATCCGTTCCAAAGAAGTTTAATAGGCGTTATGACAACAAAAGTTGCTAAAGTTACTTGTTCTTGTGCACTGTATTTATTAGGTATACGTATATGACGTCTATAAGATACTACGCTATTTTAGTGCCTTCAGATACTAAAATTTGTATAGAATACGTAAAATAACTTGTCTTGACAGACTAATTTATCAGCACTCATAAGAATGTACTATCTAAATATTTG
This sequence comes from Argynnis bischoffii washingtonia, assembly GCA_033884665.1. Taxonomy (NCBI): domain Eukaryota; kingdom Metazoa; phylum Arthropoda; class Insecta; order Lepidoptera; family Nymphalidae; genus Argynnis; species Argynnis bischoffii. Next base: position 5,893,844 of record CM066624.1, on the reverse strand, counting down.
ACACTGTTATTTTTTGAATCTTTCAAGTAGGTTTGACGTTAAGTTAGAAAGAATCGAAACCATGAGGAGATTGAAACTGATTGCAGAAGGTCGCATAAAACTTAGCACTATTGCCCTTCACCACAACAAATCACTCTATTATTAAATATAAAAATGCGATAGTTTGTACGTATGACCCATTCGGTGTATAATATTGTAATACAAAAGTCACCTATGCTAGTATTACATACTTATTTGAGTATCTTCTGAAGTTTTAAAGTTAAGAAATCATATAAAATTTAATACGATCTAACTTTTGTATATGACAACATAACATCAAAACAAGATTTCAAATAGTTTTATCACAAGCAACTTGAATTAAGTTAAAATACTTTTAACTGCATTAGTTTTTAAGTGAAATGTACACAGTTGTGCAACTCAAAACGCGAGGCGGAAATCCCAGGAGACAAATGTAGCAGGCACGAGGCAGTATTTGTTCGTTAACCACAAAAATTGTTTTAGACTAAACTTCTATGTATAATATAGTAAACTATAAAAAAGAAAGAATATTGTCATTTTGGGTACTTTCAAGGATTTTTAATTTTATAGCGGAAGAAGGTTAAAAAAATATTCTAAGAATACATCTTTTTGAAACACTATAAAAACGTTTCTCGAAAATTGAATTGGAATATAGATCATATTAGGCTTATTAGCTTAAACTATTCACAATAGCAAAAAAAATAATATTTTCTATAGTATAAAATAAAACCAAAATAAAATACAAAAAAATAGTTTTCAAAGGTGAACTTATCTTTTAAAGAGTTACCATTCCATCCAACGAAGCCCATGGATGTGAAAGAAAATGTTTGTGGGTTAACAATTTTAAATTATTATTATCAATAATTCACTTATAATATTCCCAGATGAGGCAGTCCTTATTAATAATATTCAGCATCGTTAAATATCCTTTTAACAGGATTTCTTGTAGAATTCATAAACATTCATTCAAGTAAAGCCTTACCAAATATTAGCTCAGTAAATTGCCCCTTATTTGAACCCTTAAGGCCTTGGCGATGTTCTTAAGACATTCGTGACAGTATATAACACCGGTTGTCTCTGTAAAAGGTTTATATGAGCCAAGAAATCGACTCCTGATTGTACTGTAATATTATGAAGGTGAAAGTTTGTAAAAATGTTTGGATATTTGTTATTTAATTTTATGTGTAAGCAGATGAACAAATTGTGTTAAAGCTTTACATACAAATAGAAAATTTCCTGGATAAGCAGTGAGTTTTCATCCTTTTCTCTTCGGCTTGTGGTTGCAATAATTCACTTAGGGAAGTGTCCAAAAGAAACGAGGGTGCGTCAGAATAAATTTAGTTTAAATACATTACGTAATTTTATTCTTTTTTAATTCTAAAGAGGCTTACATGTCAAACCAGCAAGGCGTTTTTGTAAAAAGTCAAGGGTTGTATATAAATTTTAGGGAACATTTCACCACTAAACGAGGAATACATACATCTAAAGTGGTTTTTAAATCGGTGTACGTATATTTTAAAACGCTTATTAATTATAATGATTTAATATATGGACAATTTCTCTATCCTATATTATTAATTTACTCTAGTCTAGTTTTTATTAGCAGAATAGTTTTATATAACAATAACAATTTCAATTTCATGACAGAGTGTTGTCACGTCATTGAATTCATTGTATGGACACCTGTGATTGTCAATCTTGCACCTTGACCGCTTGAACACGATATTTATGCCCGAGCGTGCGTTTTCCAGATATAAGTCTAATCTAGATCGTTTTTTCGCCCCCGAAAACCCCCACATACCAAATTTCATCGAAATCGTTAGAGCCGTTTCCGAGATTGCCTGTATACCTAAATAAATAAATATACAAGAATTGCTCATTTAAATAAATTAGATATAGAGAAAAATTTAAGATTGTGATTTACGATAAATATATCTTAGGTCAGCGCAGTATTTTACATGATGGACTATGTACAGTGTTCACACGAGCAAATACTCAAATGGTAGACCACAAATCCTGTACAAAGTACATGATATCGTACACCATTGCGATGGTTAAATGGAGTGTGTAACCGGAGACAGATTGCGGCGATGAAACCTCTTGTCCGACCCAAACGATAAACATGGCCCGATTAGTTAAGTAACTTGGATTACAGCCAACCATCATCAATAAACTAGAAATAATCCATGAGAACAACACAAAAAACTAAACTGGATCAAGTCTCGTTTTTTTAAATGAAACTGAAATGCTCCAGACGAAGATTGTTGGGAATGTTTAAAGTTCTATATTTATTGGTTTTTTCACATATTTAAGCGAATTGCGAATTAGATAATCATTTTACATATTTTTGACAAACTTTAATCAAAAACGTGTATATTTTGAGCTTACTGATTGTACGCGATATCCTTCCCGATGTAATTTTTTGTTCTCTACATTCTACATTTCAGACTATCTCCGAACATCAAAAAATAAACAAAACATTTATCTAACTAAAACAATTTAGAATTGTTGATCCAGCGTCAAAATAAACGTCAATAAATATTTTCAACTAAAACATGAAGATATTTCTAATTGAAGCAATCAGTAAAAAAAACCTAGTCTTTTAATGAACTATATGATACGAGGAACATTTTAGATGAAAACTTAAATAGGCCTTCGGAAGACTCATCGTCATTAACTTTGTATGATACATTACCTCAAGCTATGAAAGTAAATAGACCAGACATACACCGTTAAGTCATAAAATGTGTGGGCTACAGCGGATGTAGGGCATTTACGAGTGTACTGGACTTCCGATTTTTCTCCTTTGTCACGGTCTAATAACGAAAAAGGTCCACTAAAACGATTCTCGCATCGCCACGGGCAGAATATATTTTTTTCCATCCTCTATAGGATGTGACGCAACCTGATCTTATTTCTCGACGAATTTGTTTTTTCTGGACATCTATTTTATGTTTCCCTAATACTTTTTATAGATTTTATTATGCAAACAAATAGTTTAGGAAACTTAACTGTTATTTATAGGTTACAAATGGGTTAGTATATATTAATGATTTATAATATTCTAAAATACTATTGTAATAAAATATAAAATAAATTTTATTGTATATTATTATAGTAAAACTAGCGACTCAAACTCGCTCCGCTCGGGTTCGTCGCTACGTTTTAACGTTAAATATAGATTTTTCAGAGATGAGATATTTTCCCGCAGTAAAATGTATTATATATGTTGACCCGGATAACCAGCTATAATCATACCTCATCAAAATCCCTCCAGTGATTTTTCCGTGATGCGGTCACAGACAGACAGAAAAAAATTCTAAAACAATAGATTCGGCCTCAGTATATAATAATGTCTATTTCAATAATATTTTCCAAAAAAGATTTAATGTACAGATTCTTATGCTTAGACTTAGTTACAATTTTATTATATGTTTAATACATATTGAAACAAAAACGACGTCAAAGAAAAATCAAATGGCGCGAAAACGAATGAATCATTAAATTCGAAATACAAACACACAAGCCTAAATGTGAAATAAATTTGAATTTGGAATTCCTAACCAAACGCCAGATATTTGAGATGGAAGTGGCCAGTTCAACAAAACGCCAATTTCATATGTAAGGACCTAATATATTTTGTTTAATGAGTACTTTAGGGAGATACTCGATCTACAAGAAAATATAAACATAATATAAACAAAATTTACTTTCAATCTTATAAAAATAATTTTTCATATGTATATAAATACTTATATTGCTATATGAATCGTTTAATGGAACGAACAGTTCGGATTTGGCCTAAAAATAGACGCTAAAAAGAAACCTCAAAGAGATGTTTCGGGGCAAGACGAAATGGAAAATATGAGTGTGGTGTGAAGCGGATGAAATTTTTTACCAATGCTTTTCCTTTCCTTCTGATATATGAGAAAAATAATTTACACATACAGGATGAAATTTTGCAATCAAAAGGGACGCCTTTAATCACAAAAAAATTGTGAAACTCTGTTTTTATTTTTATACACATTTTGATTGTTAATAGTATGTAACGTTAACGTGGGTGAGTGTTTGAAGTTTTGGATAGTATTTGGTTCAAGTCAGTTTTAGCCTAATTTTAAATTACATTATGTAGAACAAGGTTTAAATGTATGTAAGCAAATATAACATTATAATTATTTAAAACGAGCCGATTTGATCATACTAATGGTATAAGAGAAACGAAAATAATCATACACTAATATTACAAGATCGAACGAAAATCTTTAGTTAAAGTAGTAGTCGCAAAAAAAAGACAATGCTCGTATGCTATTGTATTTAATAATTGACTTACAAATAATGTTTTTTTTTTTTAAATAGAATAAAAAAGCTAGCTTTATGTCAAGTTTTAAATTATTTTGACTATTCAACAAGACTTATCTTTGAAATGAGAAAATTGATCATAACGCCCTTTGTAATTACGGATACACGGTTTTCCTGTAGATGGGGTCGTAGACAATTAAGTAATAAATAAATTAATAAAAAAAACCTTTCACACGGTGTAAAGACCTTGCCGTGCATTTTTCCCTACATTATAAATCGTCACGGCTTCGTTTTATTGACACCGTATATGTTTGAAAAATACGTATATGTAACAATACTTAGTCTACCTTTCGCAGAAATTCTATTTTTGACTTTGTGAGGTGTGAGTGAGGATTTGAAATTCGAGAAAAAAGCAAAAAAATTGTGAAATAACAAACGTAATGTAGCTTATGAATAAAATCAAAACAAATCCGTTAAACGTCTAAGAAATCTAATAAAGGACACCGACAATGAGGCGACAAGGCGTAAATGAAATAACGTCTAATGCACTGAGAGTGCGACTATAACCCGCTTCCTAGGACATCTATTTGTTGAACTTAGTATTTTAATAGCCTATTTTCTTGTAAATATAATCTTGTAATACATATGTGTTTACTTGTAAATAATATGTTGAATGAACAATTTTACTTATATCATTTTCATGGATGTACAATAGAAATAATGGTTCAACATGAAGCTGTTAATTCCTCTTACTGATAGCGTATAACATATTATGTTTAATTATAAATCTTAATAATTTATAAACGTTCTACTAAAATGTATAATATTATGAATATTTATAACTAGCGAATCACCCTCGCTTCGCTTGGGCTTGCTTCGCAATAAAACTTCCATCCCCATTTTCACCCCCTTAAGGGATGATTTTTGGGATAAAAAGTATCCTAAACTTTACCTATATAATATTAGTATAGATAGAAAGTTTTGTATGAATATTAGTATTTCTATAAATATGGGATGGGACATGAGTAATACGCGAAATAAAATTTAAGCCAGTTAATAAAACCTGACTAAATAAGTTTAAAGTAAAAAATGAAATTTAAGATTGTTTAAATTGTACGTAGATACATACATACATATAAATATATAATATATGGATATATACGCATAACGGACCAACTTAAGAGTCTAAATGCGGAAAATTGAGTCCACCCTTATATGGATATATGGATGAATATAATGGATTCGTAGCAAAAATAGCACGCCTTCAGGCCATTTCAAGGTTCTCTAATGTTATTGTAAACTAGCGACTCGCCCTCGCTCCGCTCGGGTTCGTCTCTACTTACATTTTAACGTTTAGTATAGATTTCTCACAGATGAGATATTTTCCCGCAGTAAAAAGTATTCTATATGTTGACCCGGATAACCGGCTATCATCATACCAAATTTCATCAAAATCCCTCCAGTGGTTTTTCCTTGATGCGTAACAGACAGACAGACAGACATACAAAAATTCTAAAAACTATATACATATTTAGCCTCTGATAATAATATCTATTTCAATAAGATTTTCCAAAAATTATTTAATGTACAGATTCGGCTTAGTTACAATTTTATTATTTGTATAGATAGATATGATTTAATTTAAAAAAAATAAGCTAACGAGTTTCTTTGGCCAGTACTACTCAGTAGTCAATACTGAGGCTTTTCTTGCGAATCGAGGGAAGACTAAAAATATAAAATTTTAATCTGCCTTTTAGTAAATTAAATTTAAATCATTCTTATTGCAATATATTCAGATTACGAACTGGATCTTTGCAGTCAAGTGCAAACCCTCATTCAGACTTCAACGTCACTAGACTCTTTTTATTACCTAGGTCTTTAATTACTATTCCTGTAGCTTCGCCAATGACTATGACGCAACGAAACAGCTATATATCTTACGCGAAATTGAAAAAATCAAATAAGTTTATTAAAGGCTTTTACTACATATGACATAAATTCATAACTAGTTTTAACACCTATCCTACAACAAGACGAATGGTGGGCACTTACATCTATTTACGTTTTAGTATTCAATTTTCAGCGAATAACTATTTTATTGCCATAAATCAAATTATTTCTAAAATTCCTAGATCGGAATTTAACCTAGGTATACAAATATATAAAGCTGAAGAGTTTGTTTGTTTGAACGCGCTAATCTCTGTATCTACTAGTTCGAATTGAAAAAATCTTTTTGCATTTTATAGCCTATTTATTCAGGAATAGGCATAATCATATCTTATATTACACGACGACGGCCTACATGAACGTACTAATTCTTCAAAATTAAAACACGCGGCTAAAACTGCGAGAAGATGCTAGCCGTTATATAATATTTACGTATATGCTTTAGTATAAAGTAACCATTTTCTATATATTTTAGAAGCAAAATTAAAGATGAGATAAGTTGTATATAAGACCATAATATCTTACATACCTTCCGTTTTGTGGATGAGGTGATGACGCCCTCTCGCCCTGCACCAGGAATAGAGAGCCTCTGTCCGCGTCGAGCAGTATCGACACGTTCTGAAGGATCTTGTGGCATAGCACGCGAACCTCCAACTCATTGCATATATCTTTAACCTAGAACAAAATATTGTTATAAATATATCTATACAAACAAATTATTGTTGACTCTTAAATATTTTGAGAGACCGCCACGTTAAATAATTCAAATTTTGATAGGTAAGTAAGATAAGTACCCCTTAGATAGCCCATTTAGTGACAAAACTTTTAAAAACCGTTTTTTGATTTTTAGGAAAGTTTTTGTATAACGTACACATTACACACTTCTCCTTTTTTGAAGTAGTTCGGTCCTTGTAACTATTTAAAATAAAACCAAGTAAAGCTTGACAATTATTTATTTATCTATGGATTAATTTGACACCTTCCGAATATAAAATAATTAATCTACAGAGATAAATAAAATTGAAGTGTCTGCCTGTAATGTCAAAATAACAGCTTATTACCAAATGCATATGGAATTATATATAGTATTTATAAGAAAAACACAATAGAGAAGTAGCATTAATTTTTTTTTTTGCCACAAATTTATATACAAATGAAAGAATAATACATTTAAAATATATTTAAATATTTTTTTTTTATATTAAAATTCTATATTCATTTCCATTTTTTATCCACGGAAAATTAAAACGTACTAGGGGCGCTCCCGAGTTAAGCGAGGGTAAGTCGCTAGTCGAGTATAAAATCATTCATTACTGTATTTCATATAAACTACGGGTCGTATTTCAAGGTCTTAAGATCATAGAGGTCCAGCTATTTGGTTTCAGTATTGATGAATCTAATGAGTCAGCCAGTCAGAGCATGTTACTTCATCCTTATAGACAATATAATAAATATTATAATCCACGTATTATATAATATTCAATTACTCGTTAACATAATGAGCTAAATTTTCTACCTCACTAAACTAGGATTGTTATACATCTGTAAAATCGTGCTTCAACATTATCCTCTGCTTATGATGAAGTCGTAAAATTGTTTTAATTACATGTACTGGTACAGAACGAGTTTGATTCAAATTATCATTTTATTAAAGTTCTGTTAATAAAACGAGTCAATAAACACCTCTATATTTTAATATTTAGAGAGTACTAACGTTTAGGCGTATATTTATGTAAATGATATTGTAGTAACAACCGTACTTATATCTTTAATAAATAAAAGTTATATAAAATAAATATTTCTCTATATATTTATTTCACTTAAGCATAATGAAGTGAAAAAATCAAAGGTCCTATAATATTCAACATTGAAAATCATTCAAAGTGCAGAGAAAAAACAAACATTTTTATTGGAGATGAAGCAAGCTCGTTTGTCAAGTTTTTGAAAATTAACAGGCGGCTATACTCTTACTCATACATCAAAATGGAACTAAATGTTATAATCACAACTATACATATAATATAAATGCAAAAGCTTTAACCAAGGCTATTAAACATAAATTGAAATATGTAACGCAGAAGTGCTTTGTTAAATCAAAGTCACGAAGATGCCGGGAGCTTTTCATTTTACCGTCTTAGCAGAGTTTAGCAGCTGATTTCCGAACTAATTTCCGTGAAACGGTGACGCGCTTTATAATTCGTAATTATATTTCGTCGCTTCATTCTTCAGATATTATTTTTACCCTGTAGTCCCCTCCCCTTGCGCTAGCAACTACGCACGTCTTTAGATAAGTTTTTTAAGTACCTACACATTTTTTTTTTTTTTTTTTGTTTTTTACCCACAACTTAACTATTTCTACTTCGGGTTTCGATCGTGTAGTTTCGTCATTCCTTTTTCGTGCGCAGCAACGAACGGACGTCTTTAATTTACTTGGAATACGTGTAGTATAAGGTGTTACTATGCCAAAACGTAAGACTAAAGATAAGATTGAATATTATAAAAGCAAGTTACGGAAGTTGGAAAACAAAAGTCGTCGTCGAATAAGATGCTTATCATCTTCATCGGATTCGGAACAAGACACAAGAGATACAAGTAAGTACATGTTTCATCTTAAAATTGGTGCTTAAGTTCTTATAAATGGTACTAATAGTAATAATTATCTTAACTATGATAAAAACGCCTGGAGAATGTCCGAGATGGCATTACAAAGGCTAATTCAATTAGTAATGCCTGAAGGTTACCCGAGATGGTAACATGACGGTTAATTTATACCAGGAGGTTATCCGAGATGGTAACACGAAGGTAAATTTGAACTGGGAGGTTATCCGAGATGATAACACAATAGTTTTTAAAATAAGACAGATATAATTTCTATAACTTAGAAATAACAGATAATGGTGTTCTTATATTTATAAAGTAAAAGTTATGACTACCCACATAACAAGGAAAAATATTTCCAGATTCAATTGGAATTGAGGATCCTGTAACTGTGAACTCGGTTACTGACGCCGAGCCAGGGACACCAATGGAAGCACCAAATGAAGGAGTTACTGGTCCTGAAGTCTGTGTGAATACACCGGGTGATAACAATCTGGCAAATTCTTCAACTGTTCCCGTTTTGGATCCAAGTATTTTGGCAGCATTAGGGGAAATCACGGACGAAACCCCGGAGTTTGGTGAGAAAATTCACGAAAGCCTCGTAAAAATATGGTCACCCTTGTTAAAGCAAGGTATGTCGAAAGATAACAGGGAGGTACTATTGAAAAACTATCTAATCCCAGAGAACTGTACTTGGCTTCAAGCGCCAATACTTAATCCGGAGATTTCTGCAGCTATGCCCGAATCGGGTAGAGCTCGGGATAAGAAAATGGCCACTACCCAACAACAATTGGGTGTAGGAATTACTGCAATTAACCGGGGTTTGCATTTGCTTATTCACGATGGAAGCAGAATTGAGGCTATAAAATTCATAAGTGACGGATGTAGAATCTTATCTGATTTACATCATCAAAACACTGAGACAAGAATTAAATTTATACTCCCTGGCCTAGATAAATCATTTTTACAATTTTTAGAACGCACCGAACGCGACAGTACGCTGTTCGGTAGCGATCTCTCAGTAAAAATAAAAGCTTCTAAAACTATTGTCAAACAAGGTGAGCTAATCAAGAAAACTTTGCCTGCGCCAAAGCCTTCCGCTTCCAATTCTAGAGCGCAACCAAACGCTAACCGGTCCAACTACCAGGGAAACTGGCAGGGACCTTCTCGCTCCCAGCTGAACAGAGGAGGGGGACGGGGAGGTCAGAAGCGGACCAGCTACCGCATTCCCACCTCTACCAGCCAGTCGAAGACCAGTCACACTTACAAGCCGCGTGTCTCAACGCGACGTCAGTGACCCAGGTACATGCAGGCAGAATTCAGTTTTATTATAATTGCTGGACAAAAATAACGAACAATAGGACAGTTCTTAGGTGGATTAACCAAGGTATAGATATCCCTTTTATCAAAAATGTAATCCAATATAATTTCACCAAGACAAGTTGGTCTAACAATGAAAGACGTGATATGACAATCGCTATTAACAGACTCTTAGGTCTGGGTGCTATTAGTATCTGTGAACCGGTGAAAAATCAATTTATTTCTCGAATATTCTTAGCACCTAAGTCAAACGGTGAAAAAAGGTTTATTTTAAATCTTAAATTATTAAATAAGTTCATAGAAAAAATTCATTTTAAAATGGAAGATCATAGGACAGCGTCGAAGCTTATACCCAAACATGGTTTCTTGGCTTCTATAGATCTAAAAGAAGCTTACCTTTTAGTTCCTGTCATGAAATCTTTTCGTAAATACCTGCGTTTTGAATTTGAAAATGATAAATCTGAAACTATAACATATGAATTTAATGCAATGCCATATGGTCTTTCCGTTGCCCCTAGGGTATTTACCAAAATCATGAAGGAAGTTATGACCTATCTTAGACATCAAGGTTACAAATCAATCATATACCTGGATGACATGTTATGCATAGGAAAAACCTACACCGAGTGCCTTAGTAACGTCAAGGAGTCCTTAAGAATATTAACTTGCCTTGGTTTTGTAATAAATTATAAGAAGAATTCATTAATACCTGAACAAAGTTGTAAATATTTAGGATTCATTTATAATACTACTAATCTTTCTATTTCGTTACCTATTGAGAAACGTCACAGTATAGCACAGCTTGTTAAAAAATTCCTAAGTTTACCCCCTTGTACAATTAGGGAATTAGCTAATTTGATTGGGGTACTTACCGCAGCATGTCCCGCCGTTAAATACGGTTGGTTATATACAAAAACATTAGAGCGTCAAAAATACCTTTTGTTGAAAAAATTTCAAAATTATGACTGCAAAATAAATCTAGAAAAATGCATTATTAATGACTTAAATTGGTGGTTACTTAATATATTTAAAACTTCTAACTTCACTAAAACTCCAGATTTTAAATTAGAGATATTTTCAGACGCATCAAAAACAGGATGGGGAGCTTATTGCAACGGCAATCGAGCTCATGGAGCTTGGAAAGAGACTGAAAGTCATTTTCATATTAATTACCTCGAATTATTAGCTATTTTTCTAGCATTAAAAACCTTTGCTAAAGAATTATCAGACTGTGCTATATTGTTACGAGTGGATAATAATACAGCTTTAAGTTATATTAATAGAATGGGAGGAATACAATATCCTCATTTAAACGACCTTACTTTTAAAATTTGGCAGTGGTGTGAGAAGCGAAATATATGGATATTCGCGTCATACATTAATACTAAAGAAAATATTGAAGCGGATGCAGAATCAAGAAAAATTAACCCTGATATAGAATGGAGTTTATCAAAGTTTTTGAAAATATTTTGTGTAAATTGGGTCAACCTGAGATTGAGTTATTCGCTTCTCGCATTAATGCTAAATGCGAAATATATGCAGCCTGGTTCCCCGATCCAGATGCATCTTTTGTCGATGCATTTACGATTAACTGGAAACATAAATTTTTTTATGCTTTCCCTCCATTTTCGTTAATACCAAAGTGTCTTAACAAAATAATAAACGATGAAGCGTGTGGTATATTTGTGTTTCCATGGTGGCCGTCACAACCATGGTTCCCCATATTAAAAGAATTAATCTGTTCTGAAATAATATATTTCGAACCCAGTAAATTTTTGCTTCATTCCAATTTCAGGAACTATCACCATCCGCTACACAGCCATCTTATGCTGGCTGCGGCGATACTCTCCGAGAAGCCTTCCTTCGACGTAACATCCCAGTCCAAGCTATAGATCTCATGCTGGCATCACTTTCTGATAATACCAAAAAACAATACAGTGTATCATATAAACTCTGGTGGCAGTTTTGTAGAACAAATAACATGAATATATTTGACAGTACGATAGCAAAAGTAATATCATTCCTAACTGAAGAATTCAATAAAGGTGCCTCGTACGGTTCATTGAATTCTCATAGATCTGCGCTCTCTTTACTTCTTGGCAATAATATTGGGTCCGATGAATGCATTAAGCGGTTGCTAAAAGGAGCCTACAAACTCAAGCCAAGTAGACCAAAATACACTCACACTTGGGACCCACAGATAGTACTTAATCATATGTCTAATTGGTACCCAAATAGAGATCTTGAGTTGAGTCAATTAACAAAGAAAGTAGTTATACTACTTGCTTTGTGTACGGCACAGCGAGTTCAAACTCTAACATTGATAAAGATAAGTAATATACATATCACAGATGCGGGAGTGAAGATCTTAATAACGGACGTTATTAAGACTTCAGCCCCAGAAAGAGACCAACCAATACTTTATTTGCCTTTTTTCATTGAGAATAAAAATATTTGTCCAGCTACCGTACTTACAGATTATATCCATGTTACTAAGAAGTTGAGAGACAAAAACATAAACAATTTAATACTGACAATAAAAAAGCCTCACAGGACGGCTACAGCTCAAACGATAAGTCGATGGATTAAATTGGTTTTATCAGAAAGTGGTGTTAATACCTCAATATTCAGTGCACACAGTACACGACACGCTTCAACTTCTTCTGCAAATTCCGCTGGTGTGTGTATTGATACCATACGGAAAACTGCGGGATGGACAAGTCGTTCTCAAACTTTTGCAAAATTTTACAAACTTAATGTGATTAATGAAGCAGAATTTGCAGAATCAGTATGCAAAAATATTTGATTTAAATTAGGTATTATAGTATAATCTATCAATACTTTATGTTTGCTTAAGATTAAACGTTCTTTTTGTAAAAATCTTTGTTTTAATTGAAACGTAACATTGCAAATCTCATGTAAACTCTTAAAATCTACAGGGTAAAAATAATATCTGAAGAATGAAGCGACGAAATATAATATATGATCAAACGAACTTCCAAGTGAAGTTCGATCATTATTATATGAGTCGCTTCATTCGAAGATATTTGTTCCCTACCCACCCACAAAACCCTCAAGAGATTTGCAAAATATCAAGTTCTCTAAAATAATGACGAAACTACACGATCGAAACCCGAAGTAGAAATAGTTAAGTTGTGGGTAAAAAACAAAAAAAAAAAAAAAAATGTGTAGGTACTTAAAAAACTTATCTAAAGACGTGCGTAGTTGCTAGCGCAAGGGGAGGGGACTACAGGGTAAAAATAATATCTTCGAATGAAGCGACTCATATAATAATGATCGAACTTCACTTGGAAGTTCGTTTGATCATATATAATATGTTAATAGTAAATCCACAAAGTATATTTTTAGCATCTTTGGACTAAACGGTCATATTTTAGTTTCATTCTGAAAACAATTGATTGCTTATCGATAAAATTTAGTTATTTTACGTTTAACATATCCTTTGTTGCTGTTTTATTAACTATATTTTAAATAAGAGAACGCTTACTCCGCTTAAGCATTAAAGGTCCGTTAAAAATTAATGTGAACTTGAATTTAAAAAAAATAATTTAGACAAGATTTTGCTTTTTAAATTTATCTATATGGGTAGGTGTATTTTCCGAAAAAAAAGTTATTTTTATCTTTCCCGAAAAAATGCCAAATTAAATTATTATGTAATATTGATCATATAGTAACTATTATTTTATGGGATCTACTGATTTAACAAGTATAAAATAGCATTTATTGTTGTGTATTTATATGGGCTTCGTACCTGTTAAGGCACCAACAAATAAACAAACATCATTTTTGCTTTTACTAATATGTAAACGTTTTACTATAATGAGGTTTACATATGAGCTTATTCCTTATTATCACAATTTTATGTAAGCTCAAAGCTTTCTATAAAACATTCAACCTGTAACATAAAGATAATGTCAATCTATTTCTCCGCATAATATTTCAAGGAAAGCTTCCATAATTTAGTGGCGACACTGAAGAACATTTGTTTTATCCGCCATAGCGATTTATCCCCGTCCTGATTGATACACGAAATGATTAATAATCGACCATTTGGGTCGAACGTGACCTCAATCAATTCTATGAAGTCAACGGGATAGCAGAATTTATATTTACTTACATATTTGTTAAGAGTCATAAAGTTCAATATTAGCCAATGCAATTTTATAATAATATGTATAAAAATTTTAAAAGGGGTCAAAGTGGCCTCGTATAATTTTTGGGAAATTTTGTGTGCAAGTGATGTTTCGTATGAAATTGAAGCTGAAACAGTTAGCTAGAACAGTTTTTACCATTTCATCTGTTTTTTATAAGTTCATATATGTATATACTTAAAAACAACCGAATTCAGCATCTCCTTTTGAAGTTGTTTAAAAATCGTGAATAAGTATGATCTCTTTCTAGATTACCTATAATCTATCTATATTATATGCAGATAATATGATGTATGTTTGTGCGTGATAGAATTTTGACACGATACTGTCAACGTAACATTTCTGGCAGACTAAAAATTATTGGCACGCTTTGAAGCCATTAACAAGAGAACTGAACTGAACTGACTAAAAATTATTATTATTTACTAGACTAAATAGAACAGGTACAACTATATAACAGACAGCAATATGTCATTTTACTCTCAGCGACACCATTGCGGTTCGCTAGTTATATAAAAACATAAAGCAATATTTTGTCCTGCGATATTTTAAATTAAAAAGAAATATACAAAACATTTTAATATTAAAGTTGTAATTCCAAATGATATGACCGATTGGTCTGAATGAAAAACAGTGAGTGACTCACGCTTTAATTGCTCTTAGCTTACGCACACGAGTTTGAATTGCATGTACACAAGGTTTAAAGTGGAAAATATATGGCAAATCGTATATCGTAATGCTTTTAATGTGTGCAGCATTAATTGACATAAACAACGTCAACCTTTAACTTATGTTTACCCGACAACGGAAAAGGGGCTTGTCATTTAACCATATAAACAAATGATATTCAAACAGACTTCTATAATAATAATGTAAATATTTTCTACGCAGTATTGTACTTTGCCATTCATTGCACTGGTTCTTTTATTTGTTCCTGTATTAATAAGTGACGATGTAACAACGTAACTGTTAACAGGCTAACTACATCTTATTACAGTATAAATGCAAAAGTTTGGATGGATGGGTGTTTGTTTGTTACTCGATCACGCCAGAAAGGCTAAACGGATCTGGATGACATTTGACACAGAGATAGATTATTCCTGGAATAGCAAAAAGGCTACTTTTTCTCCCGGAAAAACGGTTTCCGTAGGATAGATTTGTTATTGTTTTTCAACAGGAACAAACTCGAGAGAAGCGAGGTTGAGCCGCTAGTAAAAACATAATATTAATCCATTTTTATATTATTAATGTTAAAGTATGTATGATTTTATGTTTGTTTGTTGATCAAATAAACATGATTGATGTGTTTTTGTATAGAATTCGTTGGACAGCCTGAGATATATATATATATGAACTACGAAATTAAACCTGCTAACTCTGTAAACGAGGAAAACTTCTTTTAAAAGAGAAAATAGTTCCCTTGTTAACACAATTTTAGAGCGAATTTCGAGGCTGATAAACGTACGGTGCTGATAAAAGTCTGAATCGAAGCAATGAAAGTCGAACATTTATCTCATTTCTCATTTAAGTTCAGTTTTCGATAGTAACTCAGACTATCGTTTTCTGTGTTTCATTTATAGTTTATAGTTTGTTAATATGTACTCTTTTTTATTGCATTTAGATAGTAGGGACTAACACATTTTAGTTGAAAAATCATTTTAATTCGAAATAAGATATCATCTAATATATTTATTTTCAACCGACTCAATTGTCCGTTCTCAATTCGACCGTATATATATATATATATATATATATATATATATATATATATATATATATATATATATATATACGGTCGAATTGAGAACCTTCTCCTTTTTTTGGAAGTCGGTTGAAAATAAATATATTAGATGATATCTTATTTCGAATTAAAATGATTATTATGATTATTGATTATTATGATTAATATGATATATAGTATATATATATATTTATGTTTGTTCTTGGATTTTTTCGTCGTTTATAATTCGATTTTGATAATTCATTTTTTTGTTGGAAAGGAGATATCCCAAGAGTTGTACCATGATAAGGAAACCAGAATCTGATGATGGGATCCCAGAGAAATCGAGGGGAACTTTCGAATTGTAGCGGCAACTTGTGCGTTTCTTATTCTTAACATTTTCATTAGGTATTTTAAAGCACTACTATTTAATGAAGGTCTGGAGTCGATCTAATGATGGACCCGAAAGACAGTCGAGGGAACTCCTTAACGATTTACAGAATTACCTGGTGTTTGGGCTTGATTAATTTGTATTGATGATACGTCTACATCAAAAAAGGAAAAATAAAAACTTTAAAAAAAACCGACTTCCAGGCACTGAAAAGTGAAAAAATAACTAAACGGGGGTTTTCATTTAGAATAGATACTTAATCAGATTTTTTCGAAGTCGGTGCCAGCCAATACAAATCAAGGCACACCGAGTGAGTGGAAGATTATAATGCAAAAGGACTCATTTTTCGGCACTGTCAGGCAATAATTTACTCCTAGACAATCCCAGATTAAAGTGAAAAGACGCTTTAAATAAATACTACTTCCTACGCCAAACAAGAAACAAAGACGTAGATACAAGTTTCCTACCACGCGCTGATCGAATACTTTGCCTAATTCTAAACATTCGGTATTCGACGTGTGGCCGCATATCTATTCGTTGCAAGTCTAATATGTTACATATTGTATCATTACACGTTAAAACGAAGAATTCTTTTTGATAATGGTTTATCTTTCTTTTACCTAGAAAAGGATCTCTATGATTATTTGCATAAATATTGTTTATGGAAATATGGCAGAGAATATTTCCGTGTGATATTAGTTGGCTGTTTTCTTTTTGTTTTTTCATTTATAGGTACTAATATTATAAAGAGGTAAAGTTTGTGAGTTTGTGACATTGTAGGGGGTAATCTCTGGATCTACTGAACCGATTTAGGTGAAATTTGGTAAGAAGATAGTTTGAGACCCTGGGAAGGACATAGGATTTTTATCCCGGAAATCATCCTTTAAGGGGGTGAAAATGGGGATGAAATTTCGTATGGGGAATCAAGCGTACGAATCCGAGCGAAGCGAGGGTAAGTCACTAGTCTTAAATAAAGTTGTAATTCTTCATACAGTGAATAATCGAACATAAAACTAAAAGCTTAAGTCCGCGTTAACTTATTATTACTATTTATATTAATATAGCGCGGGCAATAAGTTAAAATTATAGCCATAGCTTTTTGTCGAATTTCGTAAGTAAATAAATTGTCTTTTCGTATAAAATATACCAAAATATATGACTCAAAAAGCATGAAATATCATATGTACTATATTATAATTATTTATTGCATAGCAAAAAGTAACCTGTATATTACTGTAACTACAAAAAAAATCGTAGATTTTGTTCACATAAGACCATTTTTACTTTACAATTTAACTCCCTTACAACTAAATCCTTAAATCTAATATATTTAAACGAGCAATTCTTGTATATTAATTTATATATTTATTTATTTATACCGGCGATCTCGGAAACGGCTCTAACGATTTTGCTGAAATTTGACATGTGGGGGTTTTCGGGGTGAAAAATTAATCTAGATCATTCTTATGTCTGGGAAAACGCATGTTTTCGAGTTTTAATGCGGCTTTCTTTCGCATTATTCTACGCAGAATATAGTCTATCGACTATATTCTGCGTTCGCGACTATATTTCTTACATTCAGGCATAAGCATCGTGATCAAGCGACCAAGGTGCAAAATTAACAATCACGGGTGTCCGAGTTCGAATCTCTATCGGATATAAAGTTTTTATTTTTGTTTTTTTTATATTTATTCAATTTTTATTTTTTTTATCTAAAAAATACGATATCACAAAAAAGAACTCCGAGCGAAGCTCGGTTGCCCAGGTACTACATAATTATTTGCGCCAATAACAACTCCAATTTAACTAAGGGTCGTTATTTTAGGATCAGGGGGTCGAGTCTGCTATTTTACATGAATTGTCATTATGGAACAATGCAATTATAATTCAATTACCATCGGTCCAAAATTTCGTAGCCTACTAAATTTACAATGGTCGATCAATGGTCTTGTAATTGGATTGTAGTTGAATTGCAGTAGAAAGGTAATCGGTATTGCCATTAGTTCAAAAAGCGTTCGCCGAAATGAGTTTTAGGCTAGATTCGATTATATTTGTAATTATAATAAATTATATAATTGATAAATCTATGTTTTAAAACTAAGCATTATGTAAAATTATCATAAAAAGCCAAAAAGACAAATTTTAAGTGCAATCTAAAAAATAAAACGTCCAAAATTAATAAGTTTTATCTGTAACTGTCGAATTGACATTAATGTCAATGTTATTTGATAAGTCAATTTGTTCCTCTCCGCCGATATTCCATTCCGACGTGGTCTTGGAATAAGTGGAGTTAGCTCCTCCACATGTGAGAAGAAGTAACCACAGCATTAATACATAAGAATATGTTAAATAATATATTCACTCTCCTGACACTCCAAATGCCAGACAAGCAGTTAGTCAAAATCCCGATATCATGGGTATGTATGGAATTTCAAAAAATATTGATATGTAAGTTTAAACTTTTTTATTTTTGGACATAAATTAATATAAGTTTAAACATATTATACCTACCTTTGTTTGTTTTAAAACTATTAAATATTTATTCTAATAGGTAATTAAAGATTTTACTATAATTTTTTTTTATATTCAATAACATACCTAAAAGCTATTTTTATTCAATAAAATAAATTAATTAATTTTCAGTTTTGGAACATGTTAACATGCAAGACCATAATGAGAGGATTATCACTGAGAGAGAGAGAGAAGATCTACTACTGATTTAATTAGAGGAAAGAGTATTAAGGGATCAATTATTAAGAAGATTACAGCAGCAATAATTATTACCTTTTATGTTATATGTTTATTTTAATATTTGGTGGCAATCAATCTATTGTACTTTACCACAAAAAATATTGTATCATCTATATGTATCTATGAATAGTACTTATGCATATAAATTGGGTGTTAAATAAAAAAGAGCTAAATAAAATAATTTGAACCATTTTAATGTTTAATTTTTAATCTTAATAGTTTACCATACTAGAAGTAAGAAAATTTGAACTAAATAACAGTTAACTAATAAGGTTATTTAAAAAATAATCTAATCATAACAAAAAATAATAAATAATTTAATTATTTTCTAATTTACCAATCTAATCTTCACAAAACTTATTAGCTAGTTTATCTTATATATCTAACATTCTAAAACCTAAAGCTTGCCATTCCCTCTGAGTCTGCACTACCATTTCTCTTATCCTATTTTGCTCCTTTTTTTATCTCCATATAATCTCTATGTTGCTGCATTCTGAATGCTCTCCATTCAAAATAAGAATTTACAAACTGACGGGCAGCCTGCTTTGTTTGAACCTTGCATGTCTTCAAGGTGAGATTGTATTTGTGAAGACCTCTCACTATGGCATGGTGTAGATTTGATTTGATTTGATATCACGATTGGTGGGCCATTTAACATACTTGTTAAATTTGGCATTGAGTGCCTCCGTAACTTGCCTCACAGCTCTTGACACTGTCTTCTGTGAGACATTGTGTAGGGCACTCTGCCCAACTAAGGTCTGGTAAGATCCAGATGCAGAAAATGCTAAAGCTATCAGAATCTGCAATAGAAATATGTAGGTATATATTTCTTTAATATCAACATCATGTATTCTTAGACTATAGTTATGCCTTTAGTAATAACCAATGAAATTGAAGTTGTTTTCTAACCTTCGTCTCCGCCGATACTCCATCATTCCGACGTGGTCTTGGAATAAGTGGAGTTAGCTCCTCCACTAGCCCCCTTACAGTTTCCTTCCCGAGGCGAAATGTTTTCACAAATTCTACCTCGGAAATATCCTGAAAGGGGTCAATATTGCTCCTTAATAAGCGGCGGGCTCGACGGCTGTTTCTTCGCTCCGAACGCTGGCGTTCTTGAGCGTCAATCGTGTTAGCTAATTTTAAAATGTTCCACTTTAGTCTAAACATTTTATTTAGGTTCACACACACACACTTCACAACTTAAAAATATTTGTTTTTGTGATCCAACCATCAAACAAACATTGCTTTTATGCAATGACTGCACAATTGCACTTCAATGATAGTTCAATGGTCATTAGAACTGTCAAAATATTAACAGCCTACACAATACATTCGATCATTGACTTGTCATTATGTACAAGACTAACAATTGTTTGCAAATGTATCATTGGAGTGTCAGTGACACACCATCGGAAAACCATTGAACTAGTAGACTACCAAAATTGCAAAAAGTAGCAATTACGATGTCATTGATAGACAATTGTCACACAATTGCAATAGCAGACTTGACCCCCAGATAAACGATATTTGTCAACTAAATTGTAATCTGACTCTGTATAAATTTGAAACAGTTACACCATATAAATAATTGTAATAATTATAAACACACTAACGACTCACCCTCGCTTCGCTCGGGTCCGTTCCTAGTTTGATTCCCCATACAAACTTTCATTCCCATTTTCTCCCCCTTTAGGGGTGTTTCCGAGATAAAAATAAATGTATGTATTTTTTTTGATTAAGTTGTGTTTATCACATGAGTAACTTAAAGTTATTAAATTTTTATAAAATTTATTTTAACTTTTATCTGACATTTGAATAAAGACGATATTTTAGGAGTGTAAGCTATAAGAGTATTCAGACGATAATCGACTGACGAGTTATTTTTGTTTAGACTCTCCTAGTTTCTGTGCTTAGCATCGAAAAAGGCAAATTCGCACCTAGCATGTGATAATGAGGACAGGAAATTAATGTAAATTTTACTCGACACAAACATGCTGGAGCTAAGTGAATGATTACAAAACAGTCAGTCAATGACACCGTAACCTTAAACAAATGAACTTTATCTCTCCTTTTTATCTTTTGAACAAACGATTTAGAGCACGTGTGTGGAATTCTCTTTGGTTACTTCTAAAATGACAAAAGTTCTATAAGCAAAACAGATACCAATAATATTAACTTAATATACATTTTAAAATCGATCCGGTAAAATAAAATCTTTAACTACATATATTATAAACAGTGTGTTAGATGATTTGCGCTACTGTTATGTAGCAACGTTCTCGTATATATAATATTTTGTTCAAACAGATAAGTTATAGACCGTAGAAACATGGGCTACTTTACGTTATATTAAATTGATGCAAAAAGCTACTTATAGACGCCTTAGTCAAAGTAAAAGAGCATCCCAAGAAAGTTTTTAGGTATAATATAATACAGCATCTTCTGTATATATATTCTGTATATGTAAGTATACACTTTCCCTTCTTCTTCACCTTCAGTTTTTACTAAGGTGTTCGTGTTACTAGGGTGCGTTTTTAAGTTCGCGGAATGGGTAGGTAGGTCATTAGTTAGGGTACTGACTCGAGTCATAGCGAATTAAGCAACTCATTATTAATATAAATACCAAGTTTTATCGTAATTAGGTCATTACTCTTTGAACTATTGTCGACCAAACAAGTCAATCGGGAACAAATTGTGAAATATGGAGAAAATCTAGTACTGCGCTGTTATAAAGTTCCTTACCAAGCAAGGAAAATCAGTTTAAACCATAATGGAAGAGATGTCATCCGTTTACGGGGACTCTTGCCCAGGTAAAACAATGGTTTACAATTGGCATATCCTCTTTAAACATGGCAGGGACTCACTTGAAGACGACCCACGGTCAAGCCGGCCGAATGACAGTTTTTTGGGACTCAGAAGGGATCCTGTTGATTGATTATAAAGATAAAGGTGTCTCCATAACTGGAGAATACTATGCTTCAATCCTAGAGTGGTTAAAGGAAGTAGTCAAAGAAAAAAGAAGAGGAAAATTGACCAAAGGTATCCTCCTTCTGCATGACAACGCGCCTGTTCACAAGAGACGTGTTGCGATGTCTGCCCTGCAGAAGGTGGGTTTCAAAATTTGTCTCACCCTGTCCTGTACAGTTGTGAACTAGCTGTCAGCGATATTACCTATTCCCAAACTTGAAAAGTCTTCGTGGGAAGAAATTTTCAAGCGATGAAGAAGTGAAGGATGCAATTTCGGCGTATTTTTCAGACAAAGACAAAACATTTTTTTTCGAAGGTATAACCTATACGTTAGTTAATAGAAAGGTAGGAAAAATATTTATATATTAATATATAAATATTTAATAATAATAAATAAATATTTAAATATTTATATATTTAGTTATTTCCACCTCTTACCAATTCCGCGAATTTAAAAACATATAGGTATACTAATAAATGATGTTTATAAAAATTGTAATTTCAACGTATATTAAAACTTCCTATGACGTCACTATCTCATCGAACGCTATAATTTGCCTTTCCATTGAACCGTGGGTGGCGTTGTGTACATGTAATTATTATCAAGCGTGGCCCGCCGTTTTATCGGTTGACCTCCCGGTTCAGAGGCATAAATTGGTACACATGTAAACACTAAACGTTTCGCATCCCAGTGGTTTAATAGCATTTATCGTGATCTGAACGCCAGACACGTGTTTCAAGGAGCGGGGATAAACCTTATTTGCTGGCTTTGCTTCTCATAAATTACTGTCTAACATTTGCGTATATAATAAAAGTAGTTAGATCTTTTGTAATTATGTTTTTTTTCTATATTTTCATATAAAATAAATCAATTTAATAGTTTTTTTAGAATTTATGTATGCTGTAACATCTTATAAAACAATTCATTTGGATTTAGTGGACTTTAATTACAATTTTATTATTTTAACATTAAAAAAATAACTTATATTTTAAAGTTAAGTACGTATAATACTCCTAAAACATCCTATGCAAGCACAGATCAAATTTATTGGCTGATTAACTAAAACACACGCGTCTGTAAGACTTCAGGCAGGTAGCTAATCTACACTAATATAATAAAGAGGAAAGATTTATATTTTTGTATGTTTCTATAACGAATAAACTCAAAACCTACTGGACCGTTTAGATGAAATTTGCTAAGTACATAGTTTGAGGTCCTGGGAAAGACATAGGATATTTTTTATTACGGAAATCATCCCTTAAGGGAGTGAAAATGGGGGTGAAAGTTTGAATCGGGAATCAACCTAGGTACGAATCCGAGCGAAGCGAGGTTGATTCGCTAATTTTTTAGTCGCTAATTTTTAACCGACTTCCAAAAAAAGGAGGAGGTTCTCAATTCGACCGTATATATGTTTTTTTTTTTTTTTTTATTTTTTTATGTTATTCGGGTATTTTTTCGTCGTTTATGAACCGATTTTGATAATTCTTTTTTTGTTGGAAAGGAGATATCCCAAGAGTGGTACCATGATAAGGAAACCAGGATCTGATGGAGGGATCCCAGAGAAATCGAGGGGAACTTTCGAAAATTGTAGCGGCGACTAGTGCGTTTGATAACATTTTCATTAGGTATTTTATAGCACTACAATTTAATGAAGGTCTGGAGTCGATCTGATAATGCATCCGAAAGATAGTCGAGGGAACTCCTCAACGATTTACAGCAATTACCTGGTGTTTGGGCTTGATTAATTTGTATTGATGATACGTCTACACTAAAAATGGAAAAATAATAACTTTTTAAAAAAAACTAATTTAATATATAGGCATAGGCACCTGGTTAATTATATGACAAATTGGTTAAGGCTATAAGCGCTAATATTACTAAGTTTAAATGTAAATCTAGTTGTATACTTAAATAAGTTATTAATATTTAATATAATCACAAATGGAATACCTAACACAAATTCTCATGTTCATTTTAAATATTACTTGTAGGTATCATCTGTCAGCCGAATCTAAACCAATTGTGTCTGTCACACCACTAAGAATGTGACAGAGACGAATTGTTAACATTACATTTATAAAGTATTTTATTTTTTCTGCCTTAACCTATGTAAATTATGCATAATTTACATGTCCTTAAAAATTAGCTAGCTAAATACACATTATATGTTTATACACCATGCGCATTTTATATATTTTTTTATAAATAATATCTCATAAAATCACGTGCTACCTCGATAAAAAATGGCCTATACCACTATCGCCGGTCGATAACTATTTCAATACACAGTCGCCATTAAATGGTAGAATTACAAACTAGCAAATACATTTCACACTTATCGAGACTATTACTATAATTGCAAAACTTTGTATGCGTATATACATACATATGTACATTTTTGTTCCTTCTTTACGTTGAAACGGTTGAACGGAGTTAAATGAAATTAAGTACAAAGATACACTATGACCTGGAGTAAAACATAGGCTATTAGATACTTACAGACGTTTTAGGTACTATAACTTCAATTTATCCTAAGTTACTACTCTGTGTAAATACCTAATTCGATTATTCAAATTTAAGAACTTCTATTTTTAAATAGCAAACACTTTTGTTGCCGAAAAAAACAAGAAATTGTGTTTTAAATTTATTTTAGAATGTTGCATGTTTTTATAAAAAAAAATCAGGATTATCTACAGAACTAGGCACCCACTTAGATCTCGATTCTTTTGTTGGTGAAGTTGACAACCACGCTTATTCTTAATATTGAACTTGGCACCCGTTTTCACATTTATGTTTTTGATGAGATTTGGAATGATTAGAATATTTCTATTTTTTATTAATCAAAATAAATATCTACAGTGGAGGAAATAATACTCGCAATAATGTACAAGTTTTGAGTATTACAAACGCTGTAACTAAGTACTATTTTATGATTAAATTCAAACAAGTAGGCGGGCAAATGTTCTGCTGATGACTAAGAAAACATTTTAGCTAATAAAACAAAGCAATATTTCCTTTACCAGTTAACTGTTATGTTAGACACTAGACAAAGAATGTAGGGGAGAAGTGGTATGAAAGGGACACGTATTGAAAGGGACGATTTAAATTACCGGCAAAATAAAAACAGTGCCGGGTCAATAATATTTTTATTGTAAGACAGTCCTGATACGCCTTCGTTCGCACCAAACTTCACACTGCTTTCATTTTAAAGATGGCGTAGTTGTGTAACTGTTTTTATTGCCATTGATAAGTATTATTTTTGTTATTATTGCGAAACGTTTTGTCAAGTGCTGCGAGTTAATTATTTATTTGTTATCCACTGTTTATGATCGGCTAGAGATAAACAAGTACGAGAATAAAAGCCCAGTACATTTTAATTTAAAATTGAAAATTTTGTGGTTATGTTTTCAATTTCGGTATGATATTTATGAAAGGGACACAACGAACGGTTATGAACGGGACGTCCGTACGGGAAGTAAATTTATCATTTTTATAGATTAAAAATTCTACCGAAAATGAGAACGCGTGTCGATGCCCAGAAAATTTGAGAGGCAGTGAATGAAGTTATACAGAAAGGTATCTCTGTCAGATCAGCTGCCAAGATAATTAATGTTAGCAAATCACATTTGCACAGATTGGTCGCAAAAGCTAAAACTTTCGAAGGTACATCATTTATTTATGAACCTAATATTGGCAATAAAAACGTTTCCACGGCAGATCAAGAATGTTCTCTGGCAGATTATTTGAAGACCTCCTCAAAAATGTGTCTTGGCTTGACAACTAAACAAGTAAGAGAACTAGTATGCTGTTCGTTTAAATAGGAAAATATCATCCTCATGGGATGAAAATAATACAGCTAGTTTAGATTGGTTGAAGAGATTTTTAAAATGATATGACTCACTGAACGTAAGAAAACCTGAGAATACTTACCTGGCAAGAACTACAAGTTTCAATAGACACAATGTTCAAACCTTTTTTGATAATTTAGAGAAATGTTACCTAAAGCATAATTTTCTTCCTAATATCTGGAATTTAGACAAACTGGATACACAACGGTCACTAATGCACCTAAGGTACTTGCCCAAGCAGGTATAAAGAGAGTTGGTCAAACTAGCTCAACAGAACGTGGCTCGCTTGTATCTATGCTGATTATAATATTGTTGATTTCTGTTTAAATTATATATAAGTGTTTAATTCTGTTGGTCTGTAAGATAAAAACAGTAAGTTTACACGTTGCTACACATGTTCTAAAAATTTAAAGTACCTATGTGTACAATAACTATTTAGGTATGTTTCAGAATCAAAAAGCCTATTATTACTTAAGAACAATAATTCCAATCACTTTTTTGATTCTAAAACATACCTAAGTAGTTATTGTATATATACTTCATATTTTTAGAACGTGTGTAGCAAAGTGTAAAGTAATTTTCCTTGATATTATGTACTGTCCCTTTCATGAACTATTCCGTCCCTTTCAATACAGGCTATTATTGAAAGGGACAAAATACACATTTTTTTAAAACGCGTATTTAAATAACTATGAATAAAGAAATGAGAATTAGTGCATTTTATTTTAGTAGTATAATAATGGAGGCCTCCCATTTGACTCTAACCAGTTCCAAATATTATCTTAATCACTTACTAGAGCCTCAATATCAAAAATGTCCCTTTCATGCCACCTCTCCCCTATTTGAAAAATAAAAAAAATATTTTGTATATGTAAACAAAAGTAGGTATTATATAAAAATTACTTACTAAAATTATCTTAAATATATTGCTTTCCTTGAAATTATTTCTACATTAACTAAGATATAATAGTACAGTAGTTATTAATAACTAACGTTAAAAATATTTTTTTTAATATAAAAGTTTCATTATATTGAAACAACTACCGACTCGAGGTACGTTTTAAAGGCTAGTATGGAATAGATAGACTATATATTATATGATATATAGTCTATAGCCTTTATCAACAAACGGGCTACCAAATACAAAAATATTTTTTCAAATCAGATTAGTAGATCCTGAGATTAGCGCGTTCAAACAAAGAAACAAACAAACAAACTCTGCCTCTTTACAATATTAGTACCTATAGATTAATTATCAAAAATAATAAATAATACATAGTGAAATATTGACTATTTACCATTTTTTAATTT
The DNA here is from genome assembly GCA_033884665.1 of Argynnis bischoffii washingtonia. Classification (NCBI taxonomy): domain Eukaryota; kingdom Metazoa; phylum Arthropoda; class Insecta; order Lepidoptera; family Nymphalidae; genus Argynnis; species Argynnis bischoffii. Next base: position 5,866,501 of record CM066624.1, on the reverse strand, counting down.
TAAAGTTATGAATACATAACAATTGTATACGTAATAACTATTTTATTCTATATTTCACAGAAACACCTAATACTATTATAATATCACTCAGCCTTCACCGAGACACTGAATAAAATACGCGTGACTAATGTGTTTTTTTTAATGTAAAATGTAAACGGAGATAATACTTATTTAAATTGAAATTCATTTAAATATTTTAATATATGTTATTAATACAAACGTCACATTACGCCAACGGTGATAAAGTCGCGATGTTGAAAGAGATAGGCAATTGCCACTCATTTACCTTGCACTATGACGGTTAAGTACTAAGTAAATAAGACAAATATCTAGGTCTAACGATTTTGCTAATAATCGGACATACTGTGCTCAAAAGGATGTATGTATTCAGCCCTTTTTAACGTCCCACTGCTGGGCACGGGCCTCTCTTCAATACGAGGGGAATCAGGCCATATTCCACCACGCTGGCCAAGTGCGGATTGGCGGACTTCACATGTCTTTCGAAAACTTGCTAGGTTTTCTCAGACATGCAGGTTTCCTCACGATGTTTTCCTTCGCCGTAAGGCAAGCGGTAATCATGTTAGAAATGATTCGCACATGAAAATATCAGAGGTGCGAGACCTGGGATTTGAACCCGCTTCACTCGGTTTCCCACGCGGGCGCGTTACCACTGCCTTGCTCAAAAGGATACAGAAACCAAAATATTACGAAATTTTACTGTGAAACATTAGAAATTATAATGTGAGTCATGGCTTACATTTACAGTCTAGACGTAGAAATTGTGTTGAAATAACTATTAATATTTCAACAATATTATTACATTTAATTACTATGCAAACAGAGTCTGGAGCGTTTCATTAAATTGTTATTGCGTTTAACTGTCAACTGTGAACAATTCACGAGACATTCCCAAATAGTAAAATAAAAATGCAGTTTTAATATAAAAATAATTGAAATAAAAATTAAAACTTGAAAATATTAGCTTCTGCCGTTTCATAAAATTTCAATTTTCCAATGAAAAGGAAATATATTCCTATAGGCACCGGTTATAATAATAATAATAATATTCTTTATTGCTCATCAAAAAACTAAAAATACAAAGGAAAAAAAACACAAAGAAAAGATGCACAGAGGGAGACCCTTATCGCTGGAAGTGATCTCTTTCAGGCAACGGGTTCATCTCTAGAAAAACAAAAACAAATCTATCCCACGAACACCGTACATTTTTTCCGGGATAAAAAGTAGACTATGTGCTATTCCAGACTATAATCTATATCTGTGCCAAAATTCATCCAGATCCGTTTAGTCATTTTGTCATAATTTAGTAACAAACATCCATCCAAACATCTAAACTTTTATTTATAATATTAGTAAGATTATAATGAAAGTAAAAAAATTATATTATTTAGCGATGTGCTTTAAAACATAATTATTTCACGTATTCTATTAAATCTCAGTAGGGTTTAAAAAAGGTTGTTTTACCAAGTTAATATCTAGCTATCCAATATACTACCACGATATTACACTTTTTTATTGAATTCTCGCATTCAGGTCTTAAATCTTGCACTTTATCTAGTTCAATATTTCACACTTGGACGTTATCGGGCCCGACTGACGCGCGATGTAAAGAATTGTTCTACAAGACGAACGTATTATTTTGTCGGCAAAATATGTTTAATTAACTTTCCACTAATAAATATATAATATCCACTAATAAATATATAATATATCAACTATGACCATACCAAATTTCATCAAAATCCCTCCAGTAGTTTTTCTGTGATGCGGTAACATACAGACAGACAGACAGACAAAAATTCTGAAAACTATAGATTTGGCCTCAGTATCGATAAAAATGTCTAATTCTACAAGGTTTTCCAAAAAATATTTAATGAACAGATTTGGCATGGTTACACTTTTATTACATATAATATATATACAACTTTTACCCGTATGAGGACATCTAGTATTAATTGTTGGGTTAGGTAATTACAATATTATTTTAAACTTATCAAGTCGATATTTTCCAAAAATACTTAATGAAATAAAAATAAGCGGGCGAAGCAGATTCTTTTAATTATATAGACATTTGTACCGGTCTAGATAAGATCAAGAGAGTATCAGATACCACCATTCAATAAACATCGATGAAAACCCAAAGCCGACGACGTACTATTTTCTTTATTCACTCAAAAAAGTTATGCTAATTATAAACATTTTTAAATAAATCACACTTACTAATTCAAATATAAGTTCCTTCTCGTCGAGTTGCCTTAACTCATGCCGCGACCGTCTTTGCGGCCGCGACGGTGTAGCATGTGGCTGGTCACCAAGGAAGGTGGGGGTGCCGTCGACTGTGGTCACCAAAGGCTTTAGAAGCCCACCGCGTTCAAATTCATGTGCTGAGATCTTCCTATGAAAAAATATGTTTACATATTAATTTTTACAAATCATCTCCCAGATCATATATAACGCCAGTGATAGTATGCTTATTTAGTCCATAACCATCAAAAATATCCATTTTATCCAAGAAATCGATCTGTAGGAGCGCGTCAAAGCACAAGTTAAGCTCAGTTTTTTAATTCAGACCACAGTAAAAAAATATTGAAATTCGTCTAACCGTCTCGTCTCGGAGAGATAATGCGGAATTATACCTTTAAATTTATACTCGAGCATCCTCAAAACATGTTTTTCAAAAACAAAAAAATGATGAGCGTTCACATTCCTATAATTTTTAGATATAGATAATTTAATAGTACACTTGCGATACCTGATTGAGTAATAAATACGACTTTTAATATACTAATCTATATAGATAAAAATTAAACACTATTTAAATCGGCTAATTTGTTTTAAGGTAAAAAAATAATCCAGAAAATTTGAAATTAACTAAAAGTGCTTTGTTCTATAGAGTTTTTGTAAGACTTATCTCAAAGATCATAACCAAGAAATTAATTGGGACAGGACAATGTGTCGGGTCGGCTAGTACAAAATTAATTATAATAATCGTGCCAAAGTTAATTTTACACCTGGCTTACCGTAAAGTTGTCTTAATGACGCAGCTCTTATAATGATAAAAAAAAGTATAAGGAACGGTTATATATAATTAAGGGGCACTACGTAGCGGTCGAAGGTCGCAGGTTTAAATCTAAAAAAGCGCAACGTAACGTATGTAACGGAAATGCAGCGTAATGTACCTACCTACTGGACTGTACATTATTGGAATAAAAGTCTACTTAAAAGTAAAATTTAAACATCAAAATTAGTATTTTTTAATAAGACAAGGTAATTAGTATGATTTAAAAGTAAACTTAGTTTTAAAACGAAATTCTACAAATAAATATTATTTTTAAACATTTTCTAGTAACCAGAATGAAGTATGCATATCCGGCAGTACGCGAAGTCCCAATGGGCTGGATTTGGTTTTACTTTTTTGCGAGGCTGCAAGCCCCGTTATAACGACATTCTATTTTTATGACTGTAGTTTTTATCATAGAGAATTTTCAAATATATTTTTGAATGCGTTTTATAATTCTTGCGAATATAAAATAGTCGACTATTTTATAAACATTGCAAAAGAATACATTCTTTTCCTCTTAATTAATCACTCATTATAAATTCAGCTTTGTATTTGATTTTAATTTGATTGGAGCAAATTACTGGTTCTACACGTTATATTCAAACTGATAAACTTTAAATCACCCGATATTAATGTAAGTAAGTAGATTTCAGTGTAAGTAGATCGGCCCTTTTAACGTCCCACTGCTGGGCACGGGCCTCCCTTCAATACGAGGTGGATCAGGCCATAGTCCACTACGGTGGCCAAATGCGAGTTTTTCGAAAACTTGCTAGGTTCGCTTCACTCGATCTCCCAAGCGAGTGTGTTACCACTGAGCTACCACTCTCTATATGTACAACTCCCTATAGGTAAATAGATGATAAGATGATATTACATCAAAAACTTTCACGCAAGCGCAAGTACACCATTACAAAGTTTTAACTTAATCGAATGAATGATGCGTTAATACAGACTTTACATTAATTTGTAATAAATCATATAATTATTATCAAGAAGATAAAACATAATTACATAGCGAGTAGATTTTTGAAACAAAAATACATAATCAGCAATACAAATGGCTGTAAATCCCAAACTGTTATATAAATTAACCAAATAATTATTATAATTAAACAATAAATAAGCTTCTGTCGTTAGAGAAATTGCCAAATAATATGCTAATTAACAATTTCATGCCAAATAATATTTCACGGTTGCAATATATTTGAACGCAGATAAAATAAAACGCAAACGCTTTATCCACGGCCATCCGTTTGGGAAAATGAACTGATAACGAATCGTGTTTAGCCCAAACTTTCCATTATACTTACCTAGAAATATGAGTACGCAAATAATCAGATGAGGGATGAGCAATATTTTTATATCCACTTATAGGAGTTCATATTATTCATCATATTTCTGGGTAATTAATTTAGTACTAGTTATTAATAGCAATAGTAATTTTATTTAACGTTTAGTATAGATTTCTCACAGATGAGATATTTTCCCGCAGTAAAAAGTATCCTATATGTTGATCCGGATAACCAGCTATCATCATACTAAATTCCATCAAAATCTGTCCAGTGATTTTCTCGTGATGCATTTCCAGACAGAAAGAGAGACAAAAATTCTAAAAACTACAGATTCGGCCTCTCTATCGATAATAATTACTATTTCAATAAGGTTTTCCAAAAAATATTTAATCTACAGATTCGGCTCACATAGAATTTTATTATATGTATAGATAAGACTTATATATGTAGGTATATCCAATGTTAAAAACTTTTCGTAAATTATATTACACCATACATCAATATCAATAATATGAGAATGGATTTAACAAAACGTATTGAAACATTTATGTTAGTGAACACGTCCAACAATGTATTGAAATAGGTACACATAAAAACTTAGAAAAAGAATTAGAATGAAAATAAAACAGTCATATAACCGGTGTAAACAAATCGTTCGACGTTAAGAAAACAATTTATCTTCCGAAGATCAGATCTAGATTCTCTTAGTAAAAACTCTTAGATAACGAAGAAAGATTTAACTTGGACAATTTTCGCACCTCAAAAGACATTTCGTATTACACTGCCAAAAGGTTTTTATTACAGGTTTCAAACATCTTACTCCGATCTTACTTTAGTTTTCTAGACTGACGCCAACTCGTCTCAGACTACAAAGGGACAGTTTCCTTTCTTTCACAATGGAAATAGAGTATCTAATTGAAACTTTGAAAGTTATTTTTGAGAAAAGTATTTTTAAATATCAGCATCTCAACATATGACGGTCTATATTATTTAATAAAATTTTGATGATTTTATTATACGGTTTCAAAATATAATGCAATTAACGTATAGTTGGTTGCTTATGATAAACTTAAACAAATATTTATGATCGTTTAACTAAGTGAACAGTAATATTTCTTTATGAATAATACCTTATAAATATAAGATGAAAAAATCAATCAATTTTAAAACCCTTATAGTCCTATCGTTTTACTTATATTATAGATGCCACTACCATATTTTTCTTTTACTTTGTGTTATTATATTTTACTCTGTATATTATAATCATTATTGAAAAGATTTCTATTAGTATGCGCGTTTTTGTTGCGGGATAAATAGGACAAAAAGCTGCTCTTTTGTATCAAATCGTTATTATATTCTTTACACACCTCCGGCGTCAAGACAATACGTGTATGTACGTGTAGACCATCGTTTATTTCAGTTTCAACTACCCATATAGGCTTTGAATTGACTAATAATATTCACTGTCCTCTTATAACACACAGCATATTAGTTTATATACTTTTTATCTTATATACTTACGTTAGGTGTTATATATTATCCTTTTAAGCAAAACTAAATTAGTTTCACAGTTTTTTATGTAATTAACTAATTATACAGATGTGTTTATATTTTTTAAATATCAAAAAAACTAAAAGATCTTTTTATAAAAAATACCATGCATCCTTTAAACATTTTCAGTTAATTCCCATTATTTCAGATTTTATCATTAGTGCTAACTTAAAAATTCATTTTTCATAGCGCTTTTGGTCTAAGCTTCAGGTTCAAAAGTACGAAAAATTTTCTCTACGTTATATAAGAGAAAATGTAGATATATACAAAACACTTTTATGTCATATATATGCAAGTATGGCTGGCAATCTATTTAAGCTGGGCATGAGAAGTATAGGGATGCCATATAAATAAAAAATTTCTAACTAAGTTGTAAGAAATACATATTATATAATTAAATAACTTAAATTTGTTTAATTGGATATTTTAATTCAATTAAATAATTATGCTGTTATTTTGATTTTTGATTTGATTTTTTACACATATTTATTAACAAAATGCCTAATACACATTAATAACAGAGTGATGATGCACTTACACTATCAATAATATTAAAGAAGCACAAACGTAAATAAATTTATATTACACAAGTCTTTTCGAGTTTTTATGAGTTTTATCAACCTATGTATGGCATATGTTGAATTAGTAATATTTTTAATAAAAAGTTTACAATAAAACTATCTTTTCGGATTTTTTCGTAGATTTATTTTAATCATTCCCGACGTTTAGAATGCTTTACAGCAATAATGGTTACGGGAGACACTTAATTTAAAATGTCAAATATTAGTAAATCTATGAAAATATTAATATTAAGGTACCATTATTGTACGAAGCAACCCTATCAATATATCACTAGGTATAGTGGGGTGACATAAGATTGATGAAGGCTACAAGTACAAGAGCAGGTTAGGGCGTCTCGGATAAGGAGAATTATTGATACTCCAATAATGTGTTTGTATGTATATATTAAGTGCTGTTAAATGTTTAGGTTCACATAATTATTATATTAAACAATTAAAACTTACTGTACAGATAATTTATTATATAATGTTAAAACTACTTCTTACATATTTTGACTATTGCTTTTTATTGTAAAATTAATATTATGAAATTCTAGCGGCTCACTTTCGCTTCGCTCGAGTTCGCCTCTAGGAAAAACAAAAACAGACCTATCCCAAAGGAACCGTACATTTTTCCGGGATAAAAAGGAGCCTATGTGTTATTCCAGACTATAATCTATGTCTGTGCCAAATTTCATCCAGATCCGTTCAGCTGTTCTGGCGTGAAAGAGCAACAAACATACATCCATACATACATTCTTACAAACTTTCGCGTTTATAATATGAGTAGGATTTCATTATCTTAATAACCCTAATGCAACACATTAGGGTTATTAAGATAAACATGCTTTTTTATTAAAACTTAACTTATAGTTTCATTTTAATACTATTTATTATATAATCTATACTAATATTATAAAGAGGCAGAGTTTGTTTGTTTTAAATGTTTATTTATTTGTTTATTTTAACGCGCTAATCTCAGGAACTACTAATCTGATTAGAAAAAATCTTTTTGCATTAGATAGCCCGTTTATTAAGGAAGGCTATACTACTACCAAGAGAGCAGAGCAGTAATCATAAATGTCAATAAATCTGGCAGACTTTCATACATTATTGTAAAACTATATATATTATATAAATACCCAAGGGAGCGGAGCAGTAATATAATATATAGTCTATCTATTCCATACTAAACGTTAAAACTTACGTTAATCTTAGGCCCCTAGTTCATGAATATAAAAACACGGCAATAGTCATATTAATATTTAATACATCAACCGACATTCATATCATAATCGGTACAAGAAAGGAAGGCATAATACGATGTACTCAATTAACTCAATGTGTTTGAACCTTAAGCAGAAAGGACCTTTTAGTAAGTTATGAGCCGCTAATAGGCTATTTCCAGCTTAATTTCTATCAGGCCCGTTTTACATTCATAATAACACTGAATACGTAGTAAGTGAGATTTAATGTCATTAATTGGCAAAGCTTTAACAGAAAAGTTAAATGAATTTTTGTTTTAATTACTTAATATTTAATGAATAATGGTGTCATTAATAATGACATATGCGACGTAACTCATGCGTTACAATTTTAAACGAATATTACATAATATGAGAGTAATTGCTTACGTAAATTTAAAATAATACAATCGACGATTTTAATCAAAGTGTTTTTCAGATTTTATCGTGATTTTACTTTGATTTTTAGATTTTGAGGTTTCGAATGCTTTATACTAAACAGAATGCAGTCTTTCTCGTGGCCATGTTTGCTGTAGAGCATTCGAAATACCGAGAACCAAAAAAGAACAAAATTAAACCGTGATAAAACTGAAAAAAAATTTGAATGTCAAATATTCGTGTAAATCTAAGACAATATTACAATATAATTGGATATTTCGAAGGACAGTAAAATTATACCTGACAGGTGTAGTAGCGCCTGAACCTGAACCGGCCCGCGAAGGGGACGCAAGTTCGGCGCTGGGTGGGGTAGCGTGAGACACTAACCACGCGTCTACAACCTGCCGCGTCGCCTTCCTGTGGACATAAAAATATTTAAACCCACTAAATTATACATTTTCGAGTTTAAAGCTCTTGCAACGATCTTACAATTTATTCAGATTTAGCTTAAACTAAGAGCCGCACTGGAAGTTCGTAGCCGGATGATGCGATAAAGAGTGAGAAATGACTATGTTTCATGTCCTGCTTATCCCGCAACGAATAAAACGCAATAAATATATTTATTTTTTGATTTGAAGAAATAATACTAATTGTACATACATATGTATGCCTTTTTAAGGGTTATTACATATTACTTGTGCGATACAAAAGATTTTATTTGAAAATGTCTAAAACTAAAAGCATGCTAAGTATTTCACGTCATTTTATGTAACAAGCTCTCAGAGGACTATAATATTATGATTTCATTGTAAGCTAACTTATTCCGTAGTTATCTACTATAAAGCAGTATTATCTGGTCACGTTTAAATTTATTGAAGAGTTTACGAGATTGTCTTGTTACGATAAACGCTAAAACTCATTAAACGTGTCTTCCTTATTGTTCAGTGCTTCTGTTTTTATGTGTGGGATATGTTTTTTCTAGAAAACGTATAATCTTCACAAAATAGTAAGACCTTTAAAAATTATAATTAAGTTAACATTCTAGCGTATTTCATAAATAATTTTAATACAGAGTAATGCTATACATACTATTTTCACACAATAAAAGTTAGAAGAACATACTTTTGGAATAGCATCGAACACAAACTGTAACACAATTTACGAGGATGCGATAACATATTGAATCAAACGTGAAATCGAATTTGTACGAGACGCTAACAAACGTTGAGGTATAAACTTATTGCAAAATTTAACAACTAAATAAATACCTTGTGTAATTATATTGGTATTCTATTTAAATAAAGGTTGTTTTTTTGCTCCATCGTCTAAAAAACTAACCGTAACGTAAGTACTTGGCTTTATTTCAAAAGAGATCTATTTTAAGGTAGGAAATGGACTAGATTCCCTTTGAAAACTTAGTGAATGGTAACTATGGTAACCTTTAGAATTCATGAAATCATAAGATGTATTATCGATTTACTTTCTACGTATGAAATCGAATCCTACTATGAGTAAATTAAATTAAACGTCAATCTTGCACAAGATAGTCATACAGAATGATAAATAGAATTAACACGTAACCTATACACTAGTGCATCAGAAGGGAAGTTAATCAAGAAACGCAATCATAGGTATATTGTATTCCTGGATTTAATTTTATTTATTAAACCTATTATATAAGGACGAGGGTGTAGCCGGAGGGCAAACTACAGTTAAAAATGTATACTATATTTTTAAAGAAAATAGTGTTTTTCTTTAAAAATAGTGTAGTTTGTATGTGGGTGTCTCTACAATAATATCAACTGATATTTGAAGATCTGTCTTGAAGTGATCTTTGAAGTGAACTTTTGACTTCATGACTAGCATTTTGCTTATATAAGTTTATATGAAATATTGCTAGCAAAATTGTTACTTTGAAACATAACTAAACCTGTAAGTTCACTAGCACCAGTACAACTTTCGTCAGCCACTTGCAACTTTATTCAGAACAATGAAGATGCAACTTTGTAATATTAAGTATCCAAAAGTGACGAGTTAGTTGTTAAACCTACTAATATTTCTTAATTACTACTTAATTTTTTATCATAACATTAAAAATTCGAAAGTATGTAGGTTTGTACTTCATTCTCGTTTTTGATAATATATTGCATTAAAATAAGTATTACTAATAATTATGAAAATAAGTATTAATTCATAGGTAATAGTAAATAGTAATCACTGCCGATTGCTCTAAATTAAAAGATAAAGTAAAAGAAGGGTTGTAACAATAAGTAATAATCACTAACATTTCTATTAAAATATTTCTTCTCACGTCTCACACGTCAAGCAAGGCTTAAAACAGGAAACGTCAAACAACACACTGTACAAACTGTTTCCCGTGCGAAAGCTGAGTTTATTTACGCTTACTTAATTACATTTTCCTAATGGGAAGTGTTTATTAAATATCGATAAAAGTACATTGATATAAGTTTTTTATTATATGGACCGATTGAAATGAAACAAATACTAAATGTTAAGTCAAACTTACCACAATACAATAATGAAAACCGCACCCAAATCGAAAGTTCGTTTTTGAGATTAGCGCGCAAAAACGTACACACGGACGAAAATACTAAAAAATCATTGTTTTAGGTTCTATTGCGTTAATAAAGACCCCCATTAATAGTTTCTCTCAGATATCTTTCACGTGCAGACAGCAATCAGTTACACTTTTATTATATGTATGTATACTCTGTATTTAGACAATTGAGAGTTCACATTCCTTATCACAATGAAAATTATTTAGGCACTGTGCAGCGTTAAAAAAAGTAAACTTTTAAAGAACCAAAAACCAGAAATACAAATATGTGACATTATAAACATGAGAAAAATCACACATAAATTAAACTCGACAGTTAACATTACAACTCTATGTTTACTGTGGCTATACCCACATTTATGGGAGAAGATGTTAACTTTAACATAAATTACTAGCCTTTTAAGAATAAATAAGCAAAATATCAACCCTTCATGTGTTGAATACCAAAATGCATCACCACTATTTTACTGTCGTCCAGTTTGCTTTCATATGAGTAAACTGACTTTTTATTATTGAGTTTTAATTTTTGTTAGGATTTCGTAGACCAAAGGCCAAAAAGGAACTAATGGTTCATGCTACGAAACCCGCAGTGCGCGAGTCACACTTGCTCAATCGCCACTTGCCAGATTTTTTCCACATATCGGTTCATTCAACAAATTACAAAAATGTTGCCTCTATTTCTATATCGAAATGTCAACCTAAAAGACATAGACATTTTACAAAGAAAGTACTACCTAAAACTTTGAATGAAAGTATGCACATAAATTAAGGGTTAAATTTTTTTGTTACTATTTACAAATAAGAAAAACATATTGCGGGTCCGTTAAATACTACAAACAGATTAGCATTTCGAAGCCAAAAAAAGGAAATGTCGTTATAAATGCATTAAGTTATTTTTTGCTATTTGGGTGAATATATGCTATTTGAATTTCAATGGTTCATAGACCAAATTTATGTTAAACTTAATATATTATTGTTACTGTCTGCTTAAACAATAAAGAATATGATCTTTCATTTGGCCCACATAGTGTATTCACGATAATTGTTTAATTTAAGGCATTAATAGTTTAAAATAGTTATAAATGTATACTCCTCTGGCCTCCCCCATTACTAGATTATAATGATTTCATAGCCAAATACTTTAAATACGTATGCCATTATGTTTTTTTTAAATATGATCATATGCTTTTATAAACATCAAAACATATTTCATCAAAATACACTGTAAAAATATTTATTAATATAACAAAAAATTAACTTATTCTCATGACATGTTACAATAACGTCACTCCATCTGGCGGAACCAAAGAAGAAAGAAAATTTGACTTAAAACCACAAAGGTATGTTTTTGTCCTTAAACTATGTGCGTACAACGGTGTGAAGTTAGAAGCAAGCTAACGACGTTGAGCGAAACTCCAATGATATTGTGTCAGTTTGCGATGCACTGCAGGAAAGCGTGTTTGTGCCAGTCGTTGGAGTATTTCCTCTGGTAGGTTTATGTTTTTGTATTTTATCGTTACAAAATTATATATTAGCACAATGCAATGTTTATTGTGTGTAGATATCATGTATTACGTTAAACTGTGGTAAGAAAAGTAAGTGATGTTGTTTTTGGTAGGTTATGTGCAATTTTGTCACTTCTCTGGCGTCACTTCTCTGGCAGATTTCATGCCAGAGGATGTATAAGCGCCAGAGAAGTGACGAAATTTTTTTTCGTTAATATTTGATGTTTTTAGGCTTCATTTCATTTGTTTTAGATACTCGAATATAATCAGACATCATGGCGAATGTTAAAAAGAAACAAACAAGGGAAGAGAGGTTAGAAAAGAAGCATGAAGCTGAAAAATTACGCTACTAAAGAATAAAAAACGATCCGGTTAAAAATGCTCAATTAAAAGAAAAAGAAAGGCAGCAATATAAAAAGAAATTCATCGCTGATGAGACTGATTAGTAGAAAAGATTAATTCTGTTATTTAATACGGGTGATTGAAATTTAAGCCTTAACAAACCATTAATTTTAAAAATAAGGTTGTATTAAGAAACTGTGAATACTGAATGTATCTTGTATATTAAAAAATATCCAAATACTATAATTTATATATGTTTTATTTAATATTAGTCCCCTTTCTTAGCTAATAATCAATGGCCTGTCACTACTCTGCCAATAGTGTCACTCCCCTGGTAACGCATTTTCCTCTGGTGCTTATAAAATTAAAAAAAATGGAAAAATCTTCTGGCCCTCATCATTACCAATTAAAAAATAGTGTCAAATAGAGAAATTATCAATATTGAATGGAACAGGTTACATTTCCTTCAGGGACACAAAAAAATCAAATAGCATATATTCACCCATTTCCTAAGTAAAAAAGGATTTGAAGGTACTAATTGCATGCAATAATTAATAAAATGAATAACTAATTTTATAATGAGTAATAACACTTTAATAATAATTAATACAGCAATATAAATTTACATTTACGAGATCGGTCATAATATGAACTTTCCTGTGAGAAATGTTAGTGTTTGGAGGCTGAAATCAATTTTACAGATATTAGAAAAAAATTATCGTCTTGAATCACGCAATCGGCAATACCTACTGAAAAATGGCTGGACGAATTTAAATAGTACTTTTTTCGTAGCACAGATAATAGTGAATATAGGAAAAAATTATAAATATCAAAGTTTCAATTCGAGATTCGAAGATATAGCTTGAACTACTCGTTCTCCATGCTACTTTATAAAGCATAGATCTTTTTTGTGGTTTTGCACTATATAGTAAAAACACCGGCAGAGTCATCGGCGATAGCTAAACGTCTGTGTGCGCTACTGCGCAATATTTGTCTTGGACAGAATATACGTGCGACTAATGGTTAAGTATTTGAGTTCCCAAGAGTCCTCAATTCAATATTTTTGTATGATTAAATATTATTTGGTATTTTAAAGTTATCGTTCATTTTATTAGATTCACTTGTAAATAACTAACTCTATTATAATCAATTCTTGAAAGGTAATCTTAAGTCCCAACTGATTTCGGCTCCGGCGGCTAATCTCATTGAGACTAGACATCTGCGCAGGAGATATTATAGTGCACAAGTACACTCTCTATTCGTGTCACTCTCATATTCCGGTGGGATGACTGCTCGACACGACCAGTGAGAGTTAAGGCAAAGGACTGACAACTTTACGTGCTACGGCGGGTGAAATACCGCCAACTTCCCAACTCCGGGCTGTTATTGAGGCTTAATAAGCAGAAAGACTCAATAACTAAACATGGGCCGACCCGAAACTCGAACCCAGGACCTCCGGATATGCAGCCGTACATGAGTCACTACACCACTGAGGCAGTTACTTCTAAATATACATATATTGTATTGATTTAAAATTTTGAAAGTATCTCTATTTTCGATGACAGTACGAAAATTTGATATCACCGACCTGATATAATTGTCGATCGACCGAGTTTGGTTTCATTCGATTTATTTTGGCGTATCCTACACACTAAGGTGATTGGTTCAAAATATAGGTACTTACTCGTCAAAATTATAATAATTAATAATCCTTCATTGTGGTTACAATATGAGGATTCATAGGTTAAAAAGTTTTGATATTGTGTTTACTTGTCGGACAGATTTTGTTGGACAGATGAATTTAAGTGGCTTGATAAAATGTTAAAAGGTATTGTATTTAGCCCTTTTTACGTCCCACTGCTCCACTGCTGGGTACGGGCCCCCTTCAATACGAGGGGGATCAGGCCATAGTCCACCACGCTGGCCAAGTGCGGATTAGCGGACTTCACACGTCCTTTGAAAACTTACTAGGTTCTCTTAGACATGCAGGTTTCCTCACGATGTTTTCCTTCACCGTAAGGCAAGTGATAATCATGTTATGTAGAAATGATTCGCACATGAAAATATCACAGGTGCGAGACCCGGGATTTGATCCCGCTTCACTCGGTTTCCCAAGCGAGCGCGTTACCACTGGACTACCACTGCCTTTTTTTATTAAATAATAATTAAATAGTATTCAGCAATTAATGCATTATCATCTTACTTTTCATTAATAAGAATAGGTAAGTCTGGATTTATTAGACTGTTTTCACGTAATTTACTGCCAAGCTTAGCAACGAACTTCAAACAATAAGCCGCTTAATTAAAGTATGAAACAATTAACGAACTCTACAACGAACAGTCTCTGAGTAATAACCACCAATGTATTACAATAAAATGCCTATCTTGACAATTGTATTTCATAATAACAACGTTTTACCTTTTTTAGTTTTAAAATAAATTTTCACATGTCACATAAAATTTAACATTTTTGTTTTATACTTTAAAATAAGTAGCGAAATGAAAGGTCGCTTTTATGGCTTTTATCACACATAAGTGTATTAAGCTTGTGGAATATATTATACAAAATGTTCAGAAACATCTAAGCAAAATTTAATAACTAATTAAGGTTTTAACTATCATTTATTTCTAGTATTAAAATGAAAAGATATATAATTTTCATTGCTTCTTTCAGTCTCTTCGAAAGCCAAACTTTGACATTCATTAGCGAAGAAGTCGACTTATTGAAAGGAACTTTCACACCGCTTTTGACAATGTTGATAAGATTTTTCAACACAACTTTGTGGTATTTTGCTCAATACTTACGAAAAATAATTTTATAATTAAAATAAAAATATACTTACCCTATAAGTATAATGTTTAAGATAAAAGGTTTAATCTATTTCAAGTATCACTTATAAACTATTCTACACAACAATAATTATAATATTTCGTATCTTTTACGGTTACTATCAAAAACT
Organism: Argynnis bischoffii washingtonia; assembly: GCA_033884665.1. Lineage (NCBI taxonomy): Eukaryota > Metazoa > Arthropoda > Insecta > Lepidoptera > Nymphalidae > Argynnis > Argynnis bischoffii. The sequence continues at coordinate 5,851,012 of CM066624.1, read as the reverse complement.
TAAGCAAATATGATAATTTTCAAAAGTTGTCTAATTTCTATCAAAAATAAGTATTTTTTAACACTAGATCACCTTAGTTACCTTAGTACGTATTGTTTTTGCATATTACTTCATTTACCTAAGATGCACTATTTGTTAGTAATAGTAGTATTACCTACCTAATATTAAAATTAAAAAACTGTAGTACTATATTTACTATAATATCATTGTGTTATGAGTCTAGATGTATAGTTTTGTTCCTTTATTACATACTAGCGACTCCCTCTCGCTTCGCTCGGGTTCGTGTCCCTAGCTTGCTTCCCAATACGAACTTTCATCACCATTTTCACACCCTTAAGGGACGATTTTCGAAATAAAACGTATCCTATATCCTTCCTAGGTCTCAAACTATCTTAATTTCATTTAAATCAGTTCAGTAGATCCAAACATTACCCCCTACAGCGTCACGAACTCACAAACTTTACCTCTTTATAATATAAGTATAGATCTGTAATATTTGTCATGCATAAATAGATTTTCATTTAGTAACAATATATGAATGCCTTAACTGCGCAACTATGTAACTAGTATTTTAAGTTATTTTTATTTTTACGTTTAAATAAGTCAAAAGTAGGTATAATATACATAACTGACCTTAAGAAATAGTCATGCACAAATTCCTGGTTCTCATCTAGCCAGGCCTCCGTGCGGGCGCACTCCGCGTCGTAGCAGGTGGGCGCGGGCACACCGCCGCCCGCGCCTCCCTGCGGCTCTTCTATGCTCCGCAGCTGTAGACCTGCAACAATTGAGAATGACTTCAGTTACAAGAGTTTACACTAGAAAGTGAAAACCATGAGTGGACCGTGAGTGTCATAGCTCTTAATGGCCAACCTCAGCAGGCCAGTCGGGGTGACGTGATTGACTGCGTAAGTGATCCTGCGACGCCTCATTTAGATAAAGAACGTTCCGATATGTTTTACTGCATAGTACTGCATTTCTAACGAGAACGTTAAAAAGAGACCTTGAAAACATGAACAAAGCAATTTTAATAAAAATGGAATTCCTTGTAGGTAGGCACCTAATAAATTTAAAATATTATAATAAGATTGGTTTGTAAGCATAAATGTAAGTTTAAATTAAGAGAGTAATCTCTGAAACGTTACCGCCGACTAGTTCAAGTTATATTTTTTATTCCGATCAAAATGTGTTTACTTTCATTAATCATAATAGCTTTAATAGAAGTCAGAGTAAAGTTGATGGTTGAGTTATTTTATCAGCATGTGTTGACTAAACGATATGAAATAAAGCAATAAAATGTATGGCAAAAAGACACATAGAGATGTACCGTAAAAAGAGGATAAAGCACTAGTACAATAGAAATATGTAATTGAAAAATTCATAACCCACCGATAAACCTTAAGTAGGTATACCAACTTATATATCTCTTATATATCTTAAAATTAATTAATCTCAAAATTAAACTTTCTGTTAGAACACATTCAAAATATTCCGTTTAGTTCTAACTTTAGGTGAGCCAAGTGAACAGTTTACTTCGTACATGCCACGTATGAATGTGAATGTCTTGTCTTCGATCAACAGTAGTATTGTTGATCGAAGTGTCATGTTTAAAAGATACGAGGAGATTGATAATAAAAGTAATGTAGGTACTAACATATTTTTGAATTGTTTATATTAGATGCATTGAATGTACTCGTTTTAGGTAAATGTACCTATTTAAAACAGTTTATTATACACTTTAGAAAACTTGTACAATAAACTAAAAGGTACGGAAATAAATGATTATCTTGATAGCAAATACTAATATCACTGTCTACTATCCCATCACTGTCTATTTAACTTTGACAATCCATTTATTAATATTATTAATATTTAATTTTTTTCCATTATTGTAAACTTCAGGTAATTTAAAGTAATTTCATACGCATATAGTATATGTATAATGTATATACAGTATGCACCTTTGAACACATAATATCTTTAATCTTTATGACATTAATAGCAAGGACTTTGTTACTACTACGTCAATTAGAATATACTTACTAGGAATTTCTGTAGCCCAGAACAAATCTTCATCGTAATCTACATCCATTATTTAATTAAAACAATAATACAACGACAGTAATAAACTATTATTAGACTAAAGTTGTAATAACGTCTGTAAGTAACATATCAATTGCAAATGTCAATTTTTATATTCTAATGTCTAGAGTCAGAATCGACTTATTTGCGAAGGATTTAATTAAATCTACATACCTATCTATACATTTACTTTATACTTAGCACATATTTATTATAGATAAATTACTATACTTAGGTACATTAATAGCATTAATATACTTTTTAAAATTTAGCTAAAATTTATATAACATTTAAAAAAAATGTTCCAGTATTTAGTAAGCAACTGTATATAGTTTTTAGAATGTAAGGGTATCTCCGGTCAATACCGGAGATATAAGGTATCACCATACAAAATTTCATTTAAATCGGTTCAACAGTTTTAAAGATCAGCCCGTACAAACAGACAAACAGACAAAGAAACGAAAAAATTAAAAAAATCTAGATTTGTTCTAGTTCTCTTCTTTCATCCCCCTGACCCGGCTTTAGCATTTTTTTTTCTATGTACAGACATTCGATCTCTACAGTTTTATTATATGTATAGATTTCTCAGAGATGATATTTTTCCGCATTAAAAAGTATTCTATATATTGACCTGGATGAGCAGCTATCATCATACCAAATTTCATCAAAATTTGTCCTGTGGTTTCTCGTGATGCGTTCCCAGACAGACAGACAAAAGTTCCAAAAACTATAGATTCGGCCTCTGTATCGATTATAATGACTATTTCAATAAGATTTTCTAAAATATATTGAATGTACAGATGCGGCTCAGTTAGAATTTTATTATATGTATATATTCTCCCATTATAATTACCATAATCGAATTGGTATATTCCCAATGGCAATAAACAGAAGCATCTGCTTAGTCAACAAACCTATTAAGAACGCCATATAGTAATATCTCATAATTGCAATAGACACGCTCTGATGGTTATCGCCGTTCGTATACGATCGCAGTCGCAATTATACAAGCAAGGCACGTTTGCTTTCGCCTAATTGAAATTGACACGATCAATCGTATGCAAATACTCGTATACAAAGCTTTGTAATAAGAAGTGAAATAGGTAATGCTATAATGAATTTAGATTAATTTAATTAAGGGAAGCCCCTGTTAAAATAGTTGGAAAATTCTTTTTTTTTTTTTCAAACTTTGCAATGGAATTTTCGTAAAAATTAAATGAAAAAGTCACAATAAAAAAATACGATCAACTTACCCTCGTTTCGCTCGGGTGCATCGTGCATCCCTAGGGATCGTTTTGTCATACTAAATGCTTTTATTTCAAACTGTTTAGGCAACTGTTTTTTCAATTGAAGTTATTTTTTATTGCAAGCCTATTTGTACAGAATAATAAACGATTTAGAGCACTCGGCGGTAATGTAACTTCCTACTAGTGAAAGAATTTTCAGAATCGGATCAAAAGTTTTAGAGATTACATACAAACTTACATACTTACAAACTTTACCTCTTTGTAATACCAGTTTAGGTTTTAAAAATATTTCCTCTAATTTGCTTAAATAAGACAGAGATTGATATACTCACCTATGTAGGTCTAATATTTTAATTGAATGATGTGCGCAGATTTGTTTGCTCCAATTTTAGAGGATCACGTGATACGTTTAGACATTTATCATAATTATCGCTAAATATTATACGTCATTTCAAACACTACGTTTACAAAAGCACATTTAGAGTCGTAAGTAAGTATATACATATGTGTACTCTTATGTGTTCCAACAAAGGAATCTTTTGATCTATAATATAGTTTTCGTTTCTTTGCCTCAGGTTTTTCCAAGTAACGTGAACGTACAATGGAAAACAAGAAAACAGGAAAACCAATTTTAAAGTTTGATAATTTCCTCAAAGCTTGTGAACATATACACACATATTACATTTAAACATTGCAAAAATCGTTAATAGTAAAAACTCACAATACAAATTGCTATAGTAAAACTAAATAGACTAAATATGTAAATATAAAATATATATTTTGAAAGTCAATTATTAGTGTGAAATGCAATTTTAAGAATTAACCCATATATTACCCATTAGAGGACTAATAGCTAACGAGTTAGGTCTCAAGAAGTTTTGTTAATTTGGAGTTTGTCTTCTATTATATTTACGAAAGTTTGCATGGCCTTTGGGTGTATGTATACATATTTGTTACTCCTACAAGTTGACGGCTGAACCAATTTGGATGTACTTTAACGTTTAGATATACTATACCTGGACTAAAACATAGGCACTGTCAGATTCCTAGAGAACACCCGAGCGACGCGACGTGTGGGTAAATCGCTAGTATTTTAATATTTTGCAAACCCTTAAACGATTTCCTATTCTAGATTTATTGTCTAAACTGATATTTGCTTAATATAACAAGTTAAGTAAATATCGTAACCCTTGTATCCGCCCTTTAGGAGCATACGAAGTTAAACGAAAATGATTTCCGAGTCCTTGTTATGTAAATTGCTAACTATTGTGACCCTCCTCTCTTGGGGAATGCAAACAACTCAAAACTTTATTACCAGAATGCGTTTGACACGCAGTACGAAGTTGGAATATTTTTAATAACACAAATACTGTTTGTGCTTTAATAACCGAGTTAAATGAAAAATTCTTCTTTTATACCCTCCTATGATAATGAAGATTACTGATCATTTAGAATTTTGTAGTTTAAAACAATAAACTAATATTTTCTGTGTGCATCTACGCTTTATGATTTAAATTTTAGATATTAAAAATAACAACGATTTTATAATTTTTATGTTTTAATTTTATACTTAGATTTTTTAACCAACTTCCAAAAAAAGGTTCTCAATTCGACCGTATATTTATTTTATTTTTTTATGTTTGTTCGGGGATTTTTTCGTCGTTTATGAACCGATTTTGATAATTCTTTTTTTGTTGGAAAGGAGATATCCCAAGAGTGGAACCATGATAAGGAAACCAGGATCTGATGATGGGATCCCAGAGAAATCGAGGGGAACTTTCGAAAATTGTAGCGGCGACTAGTGCGTTTGATAACATTTTCATTAGGTATTTTAAAGCACTACTATTAAATGGAGGTCTGGAGTCGATCTGATGATGGACCCGAAAGATAGTCGAGGGAACTCCTCAACGATTTACAGCAATTACCTGGTGTTTGGGCTTGATTAATTTGTATTGATGATACGTCTACTAAAAATGAAAAAAAATAAAAACTTAAAAAAAAAAACAGCCAATACAAATCAAAGCACACCGACTTCGAAAATATCTGACTAATCTATTCTAAATGAAAACCCCGTTTAGTTATTTTTTACTTTTCAGTGCCTGGAAGTCGGTTTTTTTTCTTTAAGTTTTTATTAAATCTTAATACTATATACCGTGTATTAGTAATTTTAAAATTTTATTCTATTGTTAATCAATTAGGTACATATTATTTTAATTTCCAATTTTTGAAGAAAATATGTGTTTCCTTTCCTTATATTTTTTTTCCAAATCTACAAATAGCACATAAAAGCAGTTTCTACCGAACTTCTGTAGTTTGTCAAGAGTTATTTCTAAGATATACGTTAAAGTGGAGCTACTTGGACACCCTGAGGCTACATGAACACAACGCAGACGTGTTCGTTTCTGTGTAGAAAGCGAGGTTAGGTTACATTTCGTTTATTTGAGTTTTGTTACTTTTAGTTAGAGGTAGATAATCAGTGATTAAAATAGTGTGCACGTATCAAAAGACTCCAGGCTAACCCTACGTAAATAACAAAGCGGAAGACTTGGAAAAAAGCTAAGAATGCAAAATAGGGAAGTGAAGGGTGGAGGAATTCAAAGAAAAAGTCCACTGATACATTCAAAGTGCCTCAGGCAATATTAGTACAAAAGATGCTTGGAAAAAATACCAGACTCATTGGACATCCAACCGTATTAAAGTCAGTTTGAGGAGCAGTTGATTTCTAAAACTGTTGTTATTGATGCGACTCCCCTTTCAGACATTGTAAATGTGGTGAAAAAATACCCAGTAAATACGGGAAGCGAGATTAGGTCCTCAAGAACAACACCCCAGGGCCAGATTTCATTGATTCTTTCATAGCCAAAAATAATCTGACCATCGGGATTGCATCAAACATCAAGTGGTCCATGTCGTCCGTCAACCGCTATGATTAGATGAATGTCGGATTTGAAATGTTACGGTGGAACTCTATCATCTAACATGCAAAGTAAGAGGTTTGCCATCAATTGAATTTCAGTGTTTTAAATAAAACTATCTTTTCGGATTATTTAGCGGATTTATTTTGATTTTTGATTCCCGACGTTTCGAATGCTTTACAGCAACCATGGGCACGGGAGAGACTAAGGTTTTAGACGTCTCAAAGGCGTTATATACATGTTACAGACAATGACTACCCACTATTTTACCAAAATCATTTCAAGAAATTCAAAAATGGCTCCAAACTAGGTACCTTACAATATTTGTTGATTTTAATTTTAAACATTTTTTTTTAATAAGTATTATAATTAAACATAGTAATACTATTTGCTTAATTTTAGCTATTATTATTATAAATATTACAATTTTTTTAAACTTTTTTAATTACTAATATTATTTAGTGTTGCTATTATTATATTATCTATAACCATAATAGAATAATAACAATAATTTTGATTAATATTTTATTTCAAGATCCAATAAAGGATTTAAGATGATTTCAAAAATCTGTCATTCTAGTTATTTTAATGAAACAAGCTGTTAAGAAATCCTTGCAATAAGAATCAGACTGAAATGATGCGTCTAAAAATTAATATATTTTTTTAATGCGAGTTAAAAGCAACGTTCATTTTAATGTTGACTCCATCTCTGCCAAATAAGCGTAAGCTAGGCATGAAAATGACAGTCCGAAGGTCATCTTTTACTGCCAGCCGACCCTGTGACGGGTGATATATTGATATTTCTACCATACGCATGAGTAAATATAGTTTATAATATAAAAGCAAGACCACTTTTCTGTTTGAGAAGCAATTTTATAATGCAATCCACGTGCACAATAAAACAGTGCAAGCAAGTGAGTCGACACTTTCATGACAGTCAATATTTTTGATTTGCATTTTTATTATCTGCTACAAAAAGCGACAATGCAATTTGAACAAAAGCGACGCGACTCTCAATAGCAATTTCTATTGTAAAGATATAAACAACTTATTCCAGCCCCTGCCAAAGTATCGTAACGCTGATACAGAATTTACCAAGTCAGACACAAAACTGCTCAGAAAGTTCAGTACACCCAGCTATTTGCATACTTAGATTAATTCCTCTTGTATACTTAAAGTCGAAAACTTTCGTATTATAACCTCTTAAACGCACAACTTTTACGGTTGGGCTTAAAATGGACAAACTTTATCATAAATGGTATAAAAATTCGACATTCATAAATTTGTACCTACTGATAATATTTATACATGGTTTTATAGGATAATGTATTAGGTATTCTGCTACAGAATAGTATACCCTCTGCCGCGGTTATGTCAGAGGCGTTACCACACCCCGCACTTCTTTGGCTTCTTTGTTAGCTCTTATGCAAGGGATTTCGCCGACTGTAATTGAACAGATCGCTCATTTACGATTATTTGTAATTACGATCAAACCACGATGTTTATTTAAACTGATACTGGAGTAGTTACCTATAAACTATATAAATAATGATTTAAATCCTTAAAATAATTATACTTAGTAGCCATTAAAGATGTTCTTTTCAGTTTCGAAACGGAAAAAGAATGTGCGAAAAGAACATCAGTGTATTTGTATATAATAATAATTGGGGGAATTATTACTTGTGTCACCAAAGTCAACAAAATCTTTAACTTGACCTTCTTCCAAACATCCATGTGTCCCTTCTTAAACAAATATATTTGCAAAATCATATTTTTTTTATTAAAAAGTGAAAGCCTTTATCATCTTTCCATTTGTAATAATTACGAAATGTTTAGACATTATTATATAACACTATTATAGTATTATAGTATTACAATATTGTTTGTGAAAACTGTAGTTATACCTCCTCTATTATTTGGTTTCTGTCAATTATAATAGAAATTTAAACTATATTTACCAAAAATACAATGAAACTAAAAATATATTAAAATACATACATATATGTATATCGTATAATAATATAGAGAATTGTATAACATAACTATAATTTAAATGTCCATTCGTTTTTTATCAAACATTCCCCTTGTAGATTCAACATAAATTAAGTTTATGAGTTTGGACGCTGACGCGAGTGTAAGATTGAGACCGCCCATGCAGTGACGTTGCCAAAGTGTATATACAGCAATTCAAGCTATAGCTAACCATGAAAATATTATAAATAAACTTAACTACCGACTATAAATGAAATAATAAAAGAGGAAGATACGGACAGTTATTTTTTGGAAATTTAAAGGGATTGCGGTTAACAAGCACACGCTGTCCTCTTAACGAGAGAAATTGATGATGAAATCTCAGAAAGTATAAATGTTACAAGCCTGAAATTTAGCAGACTCCTCATGGTAAGTAGGTTTTATGGAAAAACAAAAATGGTTAAAAATGGCGGCTATTCTAATTCAGAGTTTTAGGTAGTACATTCTCTCTAGGAATTAAAAACAGGGAACGATAGGAAATTAGAGATTTCATCGTTTAAAAAAATAAGAAATATATAAATTACAGTAACATACTTTACAGAGAGTAAAGTGCTTTAAATCGAATAAAAAAGCATTTAAATAAAACTATCTTTTCGGATTTTTTCGCGGATTTATATTGATTTTTGTTTCCCGACGTTTCGATTGCTTTACAGCAATCATGGTCACGGGAGAGACCATAGTTTTATTTAAATGTCTAATATTCGCGTAAATCTAAGAAAGTATTAAAAAAAGCATCTTTAGAAATTCAACCTCTAAAAAGCAAAGCAAGCTGACGCGGGCAATATTTATTGTAGGAATAATGCAAGCCCCAAATATTGAGTCAATCCAGTCATTACAATGAGAAGCGTAAATAAACGTGATATATAGAAGAAAATGACAAAATCAAAAATAACTAAAACAAAGTTATTAGCTCTGAATAGAATTAATTTATTAATTGGTGTTATTCCCAGAAAACCAAGTAAATTGCATGGCAACAGACTGTTATTGTGTTAGAAATAAACAAATCATTTTTGTGCAATCAATTTCATTCTTATCAAAAGATTTTACTTATTTTCTATACATTGATTTTTTTTTGTTTTCTTTAGTCTACATTGTCACAAAATTAATATGCAATCGCATCATAACAACTCCTTATGAGGATTGTACATATTCACAGCAATATTCGGTGTTTGTACCAAATAATATTTTATTATAATTATGATGAAGAATGAATATATTATGATTATCGGCTTCAAAGTCTTTACCTTGGATCCCTTTACTCAGCAATAACAAGGACGAATTTATTCTGGTCTTGACCTCAATTTTGCAAGATTTCAACTGCTATAATGAAATAATTTGCGTATTATCCTGTACTTAAGCGTTTCAAATCGGCAAATTGTATGATGTTTATTCGAAACCCATCGACAGTTTCGTTCCTATAATTTTCTCCTTCTTGTTCTTAATCTGAAATAATATTTAAGGATATGAAGTGCACGAACGAAGGCACCTTCAAATTAGTAAACACGAATCTGTCCTCACTTTCACTTTCTTCAAAATAAAAACCAAACTAGTTTTTATAGAGCACAAAGCGACAAAAACATTATTATTTTTTGTTGTTCCTGTCTGTTACTATAGGTAGTAAATAGTTAACCAATATTTTTTTACTAAATAGATGTAGGTAATTTTGTAAACAGCATATTATATATAAATTCAATAATTGGAGGACCCTCAACATGTTTTATACTAATGAGAGATCTTGAGACGAAAGAACGGTACTTTGAGTTCATTAATTACATGGAAAGCCCTAAAGCTAACAGGCACTTGAATGAAGAGGTTATCGATTCAAAGACTACTGGCCAGATAATTTCATGCCCAAATATACTGCCTCGTAAAACGTAGCTTGTTTTTATAAGCTATAAAACTCTGCTAAATATTTAAGAGCAAATTAAATTTATATACCAACATAGACTGGTAATGGTACTTCAACTATTTCTACCCATAAAGCTAACCGTAGCAGTCAATAGACCAAGATAATACGAGACATCTGAATGAATAAAAAACTGTAAATAAAACTGCTATCAAAAAGCAAAGTTAAGAGATAAAATTTGCAATCGAATATGTATAAAACCAAATTGAACAATGTTACAAAGATTTCTTTCAACGCGAATTCCTTATAAATACGGTAATCGGCTACAATGTTGAAGTGGAACTTTCTTAAAAGTAACAAAATGTTGCCGGAACTATAGAAAACCTTTTTATGAACTGTTTGTTTTGTACAATTTTAGTAGTAACTCAACGTTTGAGTTAGGCGAAGTAAGTATTTTATGTAAGTGCAGTGCAAAATAGAATTTGTTTTAGCGGAATAGCATTGGACGGACGAGAATAACTAAGTTAATGAAAGTTCCAGAAAGTGACCGCAAAATCAACGGAGGGAATAAATTTGTTACTTTAATAGTGAAAAGCATCGAATATAGAAACATTATTTATTGACAAGACTTGTGTCTTGTAAGCGAAATAGTGATTCTATTTTTAGACTTAAATAATGATATTATAATAATTTATGACGTGTTTATGGATTAGTTTATTTTTCACGAGGGAGACACGGACCGAAGTATTCTTAGGCATAGAGCTTGAAGCTAAGCCTCTTTTAGGAACTGTAATAGTTCTCTTGGGGTGTACCCTTGCAAAAATTAATTAAGTTTGTTTATATTATAAAATTATAATTATTAAAACCATTGTCTTTACGTATGTTTTAAGCGTTTGATATTAAAGTAAAAAATTAAGCTCAATTATGTTTAATGTAGTTTTCTTGACATTGCGAAGGCAATTTACTCACCAAGTTTAAATTGTTTGCAATTACTCAGGCTTTGTGCTAACTTCGCCATATAAAGTGAACCCATTAGCTAATAGAACTTCAAATTCAATAAATATTTTTATTTTCTTTTAAGCATCTTGCCTTATTTTATTATCAGGGAAACTTAGAAACTAGAAGAATATTCTATACCAGCGACTAACCCTCGCTTCGCTCGGTTTCGCCTCTAGACAAACAAAACTATCGCACGGGAACTGTACATTTTTCCGGGATAAAAAGTAGCCTATTTGTTATTCTGATGTATGAAGTATATTATTGTAAAGTTTTATTAAAAACCAATCAGTAGTTTTTGTGTACTAAGCTGTATAATTTACTATAGTTTTTCAACTATACCACGGGAACTCTTAAATTTTCCGGGATAAAAAGTGTCCAAAATGTTGACCGGGGATATAAGGTACCACCATACAAAATTTCATTTAAATCAGTCTAACAGCTTTGAAGATTAGCCCGTACAAATAGACAAACAGAGAAACAAAGAATTTGAAAAAATCTGGATTTGTTCTATTTGTCTTCTTACATCCCCCCGACTCGATTTTTAGATTTTTTTTTCTATGTACAGACATTCGACCTCTATAGATTTATTATATGTATAGATTTCTTTAGTCCGACCAGCCCCATGGTGAAAAATGTTTAAAAAGTATAATAAAATTAACATGATGAATCCTTATTTTGAAACTAACATATTAGTTTCAAAAGATTGAATTAACCGTAAAATGCCAAGCTGGGATCGAAAGCCGGTTTTAGGCAAGGACAGTAAATACTTTGGAAAACTAAAAACCTAGTAAACGTGTAATAGCCGCTATAAAGCGCGTTTGAGAATTTATATCTCAAATAAACGGCGGACGGTGTTATGGGTAATAAATATTACGATATAGGAAGCAACCAGCTATAAGGTGGTAATAAATGCATCTGACTATCGATTACGGTTTTACAACGCAGATAGGCCCACGTGTTCCACAGCCTACGTAGACACAAACCGGGTACTTCAATCGCTTGTAGCTGTGAAATTTATTTGCAAATATATTGAAGCGTGATTGTATCATAAAAATGCGAAGCTCAATATAAAATTGATATTGTACACATTATCTTATGAATTAACATAAGAATGGATTTTAAATAGTTATTAAGTATGTTAAAATTTACTAAGTCATTCTGCGTTAATATAATACAATTTTATTATTTTAAATATACAAAAAATATATAATTGTAATATTAAATGAACCGACTTCAAAAAAAATTAATAAAAATCGACTTCCAGACACTAAAAATTAAAATATAACTGAACGGGGGTTTTCAGCCGATGCAAAGCAATGTAAATCTATTTCGATACGTATATAAATACATTACAAATTGATGTGTAATATTTAAACTATATAATTAGTCATATTTACCTATTAGATATTTATATTTTAAAACATTGCCGGCTGGCACCGACTTCGAAAATATTTGATTAGATAATAAATGAAAACCCTCGTGAAGTTATTTTTGAAGAAGGAATCGGTTTTTTTGAAGTCGGTATTTTTTTTATTAATTCTTTATATTGTATTTTTAGTTTTAAGTAAAAACTGACATAGTTTTTGTAATAAGTAGTAAGTAATAGTTTTTTTACGAATATTTAGAGATTTTTTGTTATTTATGTTGGTTTGAGTAGGGTTAAGACTCTTGATGGCCTTGCCATACATACTCGTAAGTGAATTAGATCCCAACAAACTTTTGAAACAATCTCACGATCTACCATACTATGAAATGTTGCGTTTACGTAGCAATCCTACTGCTACCACTTTATCTAATTTGCCACTGAACAATAATAATATTCCACTCCTGTAGCTCGTACTCGTATCGGATGACCCGGCTATCTTATTAATTTTTAGTTCTCGCTGCGGATTTCTATCGTGAGGCCAGTTTGGTTTCGGCCATTTTGATTTTCTTACATGCGCACTAAAATTTAACCAACGTTTTGAGATGTTTTCCCTTTGAGATCCTATCCGTAGCTCGTATCAATAAGTCAGGCCGTTACACGTTTTAGTCTATATCATAAAAATCGGTTTCGTAGTTTTAATACTATGGAACCGATTTTTATGAAATCTTAACTATTCCTTAAATTGAAATAAATGTAAGCATATAAAAAAAGAATGATCACGATCCGATTACTAGTTTCAGAGAAATGCGTGGACAAACATATGTATATGTTCATACACCTATAAAATTTTGTATATTTGTTTGGAAGCTCTAATAGATTATCATATCACATATGTAAATATTTTGCAGTTCTAATAATATCTATAAATATAAACTTTATTATAATATAGTTCATACATCAAAATAACAAATAAGCTACTCTTTTATCTCGGAAAAATGTACGGTTCCCGTGGGTTAGATTTATTTTTGTTTGTCTAGAGGCGAACCCGAACGAAGCGAGGGAGAGCCGCTAGTTACATACATACTTGTCGAATTAATAACCTCATTTTTTTGAAGTCAGTTAAAAAAGAAAGAAACATATACATACGGAATACTTAATAAAAAAAATAAAACAGAACCGATACTTATTAAACCCTCAATATAATTAAACCGTTTTATCATAGAGCATTCATTAGCACAAAGCTCTTAAGCTTTTGCTCTAATTTCAAAGCAACGTACATAGCAAATAACTAAATCCCAGATATCGTTAGTACAACATTGTGTAGGCTTTCCACTAACCTAGAGTAATCGAGTGTTATGAGCACAATACATGCACCGATAACGATAGCCACACACTTGAGTCGGATCGATATATATTACTTGTAAACCATTCAATAGGATGGAAGATAACGGGATTAATAAATATCGATTTATCAGCCCTTCAAATGCTTTTAGATCAAAGCTGGGCATACATTTATAACATCAATTTTAAAAATTAGATAAATCACACACAAAGAAAATTTGTATGTATGTTTCTTACTCCTTCCCGTAACGGCTGGACCGATATGGATGAAATTTAAAATAGTAATTTAAGTTATGTATATACATTACTTAAAATGTTAAAACACAAGGCTCTACCTTTATAAACCCGAGCAAAGCAAGCAAGTCACTAGTATTAGTATATGTTTGCAAGATATACAAATATGATACAAAATTTTATAATTATATAAGATATTGTTATATGATTGTATTTTATATAAGATTAAATAACGACCACATTAATTATGTTATTTTACACACAGTCGTCCTGACAAATCTTTTACTTCTATGCAATGGATACAATACAGAATCTCTATCTTTATGTATGATAGATTCATAAAACAGGGGCCTAAAACAGTATACCTATAATACCTAGTACAAAGGTAATTGATGAATCAATGTTCAGGCATTGGCACAGCTGCGTTTACAAAGTAGCATAATAAATATGATTTACAGAGACAATTGTTTATGAAACAATCTCTATTAGATAATTGTTTGATTGATTGTGTCTATTTAACAGAGTTCTATACAGATACGGGTCAAGCTGCAATATCCTGGTCGAACTGTTTAGTTTCCGCAAATCATAGAGTTAATACATTATATTCGTATGGGAAACTAGTAATAAGTTCGAGTTTGTATAATATATTTTCAATAGTTTGTTTTTATAAGATATTTGAAATAAACGAAGTTGAAATTATAGATTTTTTTATAGAAAATTTTGTAAGTAGGTTAACAAGTAACTTTCCCATTTATGATAAATGATCGACAGAGGATAACGATAACATAGTAGGTTATTGATGCATACCCTTAAGAAGTCTACAATGAATTTATGTACCTAGAACGAGGTATGATTAAAATTCCATACTTTTTAATACGAATACAAGAGCCTTTATTACCTATACACAATCATTTCTGATTTAAAACACTTAAAATATATAATTTATTTATTTGCTTATTTAAGTTCGTGTTAGCCGTTATATAAATTTTATCTTACAACAAAAGTGTACTGTAAGTTTAGCTGATCGGATCGTATTCATACACATTTTCGTACATTTGCAGACTGCAGATTATAATTACGGAAAATGAAATATAATTAATAATATCTAGATAGTAACTAAATAATAACTTGTGCAAAACGCCGCAACGATGTATCATAATTCATAGTAGATTGCGAGCAATAGTCGGACAACTATTGCATAGGTATACGAAAATTAAACGAAATGTTTTAAATAAAACTATCTTTTCTATTGTGGTTAGGCACTGTCTGTAACAAGTATATAATGACCTTTCTAAAACCTTATTCTCTCTATAGTAGAGGAGACGTGGAAGATCGACCTTCACCCATCTGATAACTCGATGAGACATATTTTCATCAAATATAATTTACTAACAAACATGCCTATGATCACTTGCCTATCGAAAAGTGTTCATAGCTATTTTTAATTGAATTCATTATAATCAATTTTCATTTATCACCTTCACTCTTTTGATAAACGAATAAATTTCATCTCATCTGATAGTTTTTAACATTTAGAATATGCCTAGGTAGGCTTGCCTCCTTATTTCTGTGCATGACTACCTGGCAAGCAGATGTGAACAGGTAAGTCAATATAGGTAACTACACCGATCTGTTAACCAATCTTCTCAATCAATAAAAAATTATATAAAAGGTAAGATTTTTTAATTAGAAAACCAATTGCATAGGCTTGCCTGCAAAAAATCGTACATGAAATATTATTGCCAAGCTTAAAAAATATGTCTCATCGAGTTATCAGATGGGTGAAGGTCGATCTTCCACGTCTCCTCTACTACTAGTAACCATGATTGCTATAAAGCATTCGAAACGTCGCGTGAACCAAAAATCAAAATAAATCTGCGAAAAAATACGAAACGATAGTTTTATATTTAAAATGTCAAATATTCGCGTAAATCTAAGAAAGTAAGTATTAAACGAAATGTCTTGTTTCAATTTCTTTCGATACGAAATGTAGATCTATGTTTATGTTATTGTTTTCATTTGTATTTAGTATATTATACTAAGCACTGGCTTTGCAATTTTAACATTAACATGAATGAATCATCGCAGGTTCAAAAATATTGCAAGAAATTTATTTTATTAAAAGAGAAATGAAAAGAAGATAAATCACGGCAAACGTTAGCATAAAGATTTTATTATAATAAATAAATAAATATGTTAGGACATTAACACACACCACCATCTAGTTCCATGGTAAGTTACGAGGCCTGTGTTATGGATACCAGATAGTTGATACACTACACATATATATTGTTAAATACATACATATTATAAATATAAACACCCATGACTGGAGTACAAACATTCGTACTTATCACACAAATAAATGCCCCGCGACTGCTGGCACAGCAAGTAGCTTCACTGCAAACCGAGCCAAACGTGCCGTCAAACATCAATTAACATCAATAAAATAGATATTCTGCCCTTTTTAACTTCCCACTGCTGGGCATGGGCTTCCCTTTAATACGAAGGGGATCAGGCCATAGTCTACAACATGGTTGACCAAGTGCGGGTTGGCGGATTTCACATGTCTTTCGAAAACTATCCTAGGTTCTCTCAGTCATGCAGGTTCACGATCACGATGTTTTCCTTCACCGTCAAAGATTATATGGAATAAAGTTGGTTTAAAATAAAATAGAAATCGTTCCCTTTTATAAAGCGAACTTTAAGCAGTATTTCCAACTCTATAGTACCTGCTTTTGGAGTTGGATATTTTTTTTTTTTTTTATGCGATTCAGTGACAAACGAGCAGGCAGACCACCTGATGGAAAGCAGTACCTGTCGCCCATAACACCTACGGTTCATGCACTTAGGTTTTAAGTAACAAAAATGCAGAACCACAGGTGCGTTGTCACTGTGAGGACTAAGATGATATGCCTCTTGCCTGTAATTGCGCTGGCTACCTTATCCTTCATACCGGAACACAACAATGCAATCATTGTTGCTTGGCGGCAGAAATAGATAAGGGGGTGGTACCCATCCAGTCGGACTCCTCAGGCTTGACAGAGTACTACCACCGGTGATATATCCTAATCAAAGTAACATATCCATATTAAGTTATTTTTTATTATTAAGAATAAATAATATACATTTCGTTTACGTCATTCTTGTCATTGTCTTATTTTATTTATTTTTAAATGGATAAATTAATTTAAAAAAGCGTATATATGCAAGGCAAATTCAAAATAGACGTCAGAACATATGTAAATCAACAAAAAAATGTGTATAAATAAATGTATTTAAAGCGTTTGTAGTATTTAATGTGAAATTCAAATTCCAATTCAAAATATTTTATTCAGCATTAAATTATTAGGTACAATGTTTAACTGAACGTCATGAGTCTACTACCAGTTCGGAAAGAAGAAACCTCAGACCTGAGAAGAACTGGCGAAAGAAACTCAGCAGGACTAATATTTTTTTAATAAATTATAATTTACAATATTCCTATAAAGTTGAAGTAGCCTGGAGGCGATCACTTCATTCCCAAGGCGTGCTATCTTCTATAAAATTATCTATTGTATAATTAGCCTTTAGCACACAAACGTTCTTTAACAATTTTTTTGAAGTTAGTGATAGAAGCTTTTTGAACATTTTCTGGGATCCTGTTGTACAAGCGTATACATTGTCCATAAAAAGAATTACTGATTCTCTTTAAACGAGTCACAGGCATTACAAGTTTGTGTTTGCTCCTAGTATTAATGTTATGCATGTCACAATTCTTGGGAAATTCGTGTATATTTTTACGAACATACATAACACATTCGTACACGTACTGAGAAGCAACAGTCAATATTTTTATTTCTTTAAACTTATCTCTTAATGACACTCTAGGACCTAAACTATAAATTGCACGAATAGCTCTTTTCTGCAGTACAAAAATCGTATTAACAGTTGCTGCATTTCCCCATAGTAAGATACCATAGGACATAATACTATGAAAATAACTAAAATATACTATGCGAGCTGTATGACTGTTGCTGTGTTCCTTTAGGTTTGTGTGTTTTCAGCCCTTTTTAACGTCCCGCTGCTGGGCACGGGCCTCCCTTCAATACGAAGGGAATCAGGCCATAGTCCACCACGCTGGCCAAGTGCGGATTGGCGGACTTCACATGTCTTTCGAAAACTTGCTAGGTTTTCTAAGACATGCAGGTTTCCTCACGATGTTTTCCTTCACCGTAAGGCAAGTGGTAATCATGTTAGAAATGATTCGCACATGAAAATATGAGAGGTGCGAGACCCGGGATTTGAACCCGCTTCACTCGGTTTCCCAAGCGAGCGTGTTAACACTGGGCTACCACTGTCTTTGCCTGTTTTTTAGGTTTAAGAAATTCAAAATATTCAGTTTCTGTTGTCAATTCAATTCAATTCTTTATTATGTGGCTTTTATATTATGCCAGTATTGCCATGGTATTGCCAGTTACTTCTCCAATGTGGTGTAGAATGGAGAAGACACGGTCATTTTTTGTTTTATAACGATGAAAATATTAACAAATATGTATATGCATATGCATTGTTATACACAATGAACGATACTTTGAATGATAGTTAACATTTATAAATTAAAATAACGTAGGTACATATATTATCATTTTTTCAAGGTTTTTAAGCATGAATATAAAATGTGCCAATTCAAAATCAATTTTTACTGTATAAGCGTTTAAGTAAAACTACTAAGGCGTCATTGGTGCTGTCGGTCTGCTTTTTGAGGTTTCATTTTTTTATTTTTTACAAGACCCTGTAATTTCCAAACAAATATTATGCTGGCTATTTATATAGTAGATTCATCAATGAAAAAACACTAGTTTGCATAACCATTTATATTTTACTTTTTTAATTTACATCTGTACTATTTATTGCTCTTTTTATTTTATAGCATACTAGCGACTCACCCTTGCTTCTCTCGGGTTCGTCCCTACAATTTTATTATACCTATGTATAGTTTAATGATTAAATGAGCTAGGCAATTCATTTAGGGAATTTTAAAAGCATTAAAATGGCTATAATTTATATTTTTTTAAATAAAAATCGTTTAGAACTCTAATCAGAAACATCTAGGTTGTATCCAAAGTTGAAAATATTTTCAAATTAATAGGTCTAGTTTAAAAAAATAAATAAACACCACATTTTATATAATGTACGTGAAACATGACATTAAAATTAATATTGATCAAAATTATGCATTATATTTGCTTTCAATGGTGGCGTAATATCGGGAACACATAAAAGTAAGTGAAAAAGATGGTAAATCCTCCCTTTTACATCATAAAATTAATATGTAATGTTTCTGAAAAAAAAGGCGTCATGCGAGTTTTTAAGATGTAAGAAGAGCCAAACAAGCAATTTTTATGTACCTACTTTTCACATTATCAATTGTTTTTTTTTGGACATATTATATTAATATATAAAGATGTAGCTGTCAAGTATGTGTAAATGATACAATAAGAACTTTAGATCTCAATTTACGCGCCTGCGTGTAAAAGAGCATATTTAGTTTAAAGACAAAACTAATAATAGTCTTGTTAGCTAAAAATAGTCATATGACGCGCAGATGTAAAATATTCTAATATTAGCTTTCCTTTATCATATTACCACCTCATATTTGAGTATTCAATTCTGAAATCGTATGAGTAACTTTTATATCGTTCAGTGGAAGATTCCTTAAGAGCATTTTTAATTCAGACGCTGCTACCAAAATAACAGAATTTTTAATCTTTAGTAAAATGAAATCTCGCCATGTCTCATTAGGACTCTAAACGATTACTGGAGCCCTTAAGTCAAAATTTTATATTAAAAATTAAAAAAGACAAACCATAGGTACGCTATCTGTAGAGAAATTAGTCAGTAGTTAATCATGTAATTTCATTAAGAGCAATCATTTCTATCGTCAATTATTAAACTATTACATCACATATAAATTTACTAAATAAACACGTAGTTAATTAGTATAAACAAAAGAGGATTCAACACAATTTCAATTGCTAATTTACGATAATATAGGCATAGTATTACGTCGTGATCATGTTATCTGATGCCTTATATTGTTGTTATAAATTTCAATATTACAAATAATATTAAAGTAGAATATTATTATAAAACTTTACGAAATATGATTTCGTGATATTAAGTACATAGTAGAGATTGGAAAAGTGCGACGTTTTTGTTTTAAGTCCAATTATTATCATCTATACATATAATAAAATTGTAACTAATCCGAATCTGTACTTTAAATATTTTTTTGGAAAATCTTATTGAAATAAACATTATTATCGATACAGAGGCCGATTCTATAGTTTTTAGAATTTTTGTATGTCTGTCTGTCTGTTGCCGCATCACAGAAAACCCACTGGTCAACATATAGGATATTTTTTACCGCGGGAAATTATCTCATTTCTAAGAAAAAATATAAAAACGGCAATGTAAGAGTATACTAATTAATATGTAAAACCTAAGAATTTGGTTTTTGGTCACCTGAAAGCGGACGGAGCCGCGGGCGATGCTGGTCTATATATAATTCTATATTTTATGACAAAATTTAGATTAAATTACTTCGATATATATATAAAAATATCATTTGAATTTCTTTAAGCCTTTTTGGAAATCAAATAGTGTTGGAGATACATAGAATATACAAGACAATACAAAATAACGATAAAAATTGCTTGTTCGTATCTTTCACTCAACATTAAAACAACAATTACCTATTTGTAAAAACATACGAAAATTTTATTTTATTAAGGTGATATTCACGATTGAAAAAAAAAAACAACTAATATAATACACAACAATTAGTAGTTATAATACTTTCTTAGTAGTTATACTCATATAAACATAATTAAATCTTATTAATTTAACTTTTTCGGTGTATTGCGCTTTTTGGGCTTTGCAACTGCTACTATCACTCATAGTGAGCTGATATGATGCACCTTTATTTGTATTTTTGAATGGATAATAGTTGTTCGATATTTAACACCTTAACAGTAGGTATAATATACAAACATTAGTAGTTATATTCATATAAACATACGTACTTTTCTTGTGATGGAGACATGATCCGTGGAGGCGACACATGCTCGCCGTCTGCCCCATGCGGGCGCTACCCCGTCCACGACTCCATCCACCGACTCACACTTGCACTACATTTCAACTTCATCACCTCATTCACTAAGCACAACACAATTCACCTTTTACATTGCTTTGCGATACTAGCTGTTAATTGATTTTTAACATTAAAATCCTGTTGATTATCCGTCCGTATTTACTTAATTAAAAGTGTAGAAACAAAGTAAAAAATATCTACACTTTTAAATGTTTTTGTAGTTCCTATTATCTACTGTAGAAATAATTAACTCTTCATTATATGAATTTAATGTCCCTGATAAGGATTTAATTATTGTCAACCGTTACTTTTAAAACGAAAAATTCTATAGGATAATAATTTATAAATAGGTTCATATGTATAAATAATAGCGCGTAGACAATCTCTTCTCAAAAAAAAAAACAATCTCTATTCAGAGAAATATAAAATATTCAATGACATACAGCCAACAGATTTAACCGCAAAATTGACTTCGGAGCCGCGTAACAACTGAAGGCATCAGTTATGCAGATTTTAATCTTCTTAGAAGTCAGTGCTCAGATTTACTTTACCAACGACTTTAGTAGTAGTTAGTTATTCTTGTAAGTCGCTACTCTTTTCACTCGTGACTCCACTCGTGTTACGAGGGAGAAAATAGCAAATGTCATTGAAATAAGTTACGTCGGTTTTTTTTCGTAATTAAAAAAAATCCTATGTCACTATTTTTTTAATGGCTTTTTGAGCTTTGTTTTTAAGTAACTGAGACTCATAGTGAGCTGTTATGATAAACTTTTTATGTAACTGATATATATATATATATATATATATATATATATATATATATATATATATATATATATATGTGTGTGTGTGTGTGTATATGTGTTTCTTTTATATGGCTAATTGTTTGATGCGTAACAATTTAACAGTCCGTATCGGATCTTGGCAAAAAAATTTAAGCCTTTCAAATCTTCTTAGGAGAGAAATACTCTATATGTGTTATAATTATCTAAACAAAGAATAAAAACAAAAAGTAAGAAAATAAGGGAATGATTATACATGAGTCCTGTTAAGAAGGACATTCTTTATCTTTTTGTCTCGTTGTTATATAAAAATGCAAAAATGCACTTGAACCCTTTTGCCATCAAGGAAATTTAATAAAAAATTAAGGAAATAAAATTATATTATTGAAATCCCTGTTTAAATTTAGATATGAATGAAAAAAATCCACACAAATATTTTCAAAACTATTACATTTATGAATAAAAATTATAAGCCTAATTATTAAAAGATAAGTCAAGTCCAAGGTAAACAAGCAGTGGCACCCCCCTGAAAATAATACTTCTGCCGCCCATGTACATATGTATGTACACGTGTTAACTCAATATGACCGGTGCTAACTTTAAATAAATAACAAAAACTGGTAAACAAACTTGCTGACTCTATTAAACTGAAAGAATGTTAAAATAATTCACACTAGGTTTTTTATTCACAAATTTATACATATAATAAAATTCCAACTGAATCGAATCTGTACATTAAATATTTTTTGGAAAATCTTATTGAAATAGTCTTTATTATCGATACAGAGGCCAAATCTATAGTTTTTAGACTTTTTGTCTGCCTGTCTGTCTGGGAACGCATCACGAGAACATTATTTACACACAACAGAAATTTGGTATGATGATAGCTGGTTAACCGTTAAAACGTACCAAGGGACGCGAGCAGAACAAGAGTCAGTCGCTAGTCAAAAATGTAATTAATTCTGTAATAAAGAAATATGTTATCACGTCATTTTTTTCTTTAGCAAACAAAATATTATACGTCAAGATGTTAAAATATTACAAAGAAAACTTTGTAAAAAGTTTAATTAATATCAATGTTTGAACACGTAACTGTTTCTCTGGCTAGTCTTTATTTAATTAATTTACGTACTTAATTATGAACTGAAAACTTTGTTTTATAGAAGTTAATTTCTGAGAGTTAACATTCTAATTTGAAATACTCCTTTTGTGTGAAAAAGCTGTTTTTTATGCACTACAATTTGTAGAGTATCAAAAATATTATTAAATGTTAGCTGGCATGAGTTATGTAACTTGAAAAAAGTATTTCGAACATGATTCCATATCGCTATTTTAAGTAGCTAAGTAACTGTTGACAAATATGTAGCACTAGTGTGCCGACCACGCTTTGCTCAAGTTTAGTGTGCTGACGTCCCCCGTCCCAAAATAAGAGGTAAATCCGTTACTTCGTTTTCCATGTAAAATATTAAATATAAAATGTAATAAATTAAATAGTATTACAATAAGATATCCAAAATTTAGAGAACCTTTACATAAATATTTACAAGTTTGAACCATTTGATAAATGAATACATAGATAGAAACGGCGAAAGTAACCAAAACGATTGATTGCTAGTACAAAACAAATGTCATTGATTAATAGTTATGTGTACTCGCTTTGAATGTCGTTCATGAATGGAGGTTGTATGTAGTAAATCATTGTGGATGTAAACTCCGCTACCACGAGCAAACACCGTGTCACTGAACTTTAGGAGTTTCACAGGCTGGAACTAATCGTAAATGTCTGGCTTTGATTTTTCAACTGCCATAAAAATGGATTTCTATGTTATTTTAATTGATGTTACGTAAAATATTTTTCTCAAACTTCTATACAAAAAAGAATTATAATAAGAAAGTAGTCTCTAAAATAATGGAGAATGCCGTTTTAGCATAAAACCATAAGTAATAAATATTTTCAATATTTAAATATCAAAAAATAATATGTTTAAAATAGAAAAAATCTAAAACTGTAATATGTAACAGGAAATAAGAATCAGTAACTATTCGTACCATATATAATAATGAAAACTGCATAATTTAAATTGAGATTGAGATAGCTCGTATTTTTTTCATCATTCAACAAGTTTTTGCCAAAATTTACATCGAAACTTAAATTTTACATCCTTACAATAAGTATAAGTGCGAACTATAAGAAAAAAATATCTATCGTGGCACCACTCTACCAGCAAGCATTAAGCTAGAAGTCGTGAAGTCGATTTTGATTGGAAAGGTTAAATAACTCGAACATCCCGTTTGTTTTAATCTGTTCACAATAAAGACGACTGAATAGGAGCCACTATTTCGTACTAATACTAGAGAAGAATGGGTAGAACTGTCATTACCAACAAATCTCCCAAAATAAATAGATTCAATGTCATCTCTCAATCTCTTGTCGTGTGCGACAAGTGTGCAAAAAGAATAAAAGGACAAAAAACACAAAAGAAAATATCCATAGATAAATAAACAAAAGCCATAGAGCCATACCATAATTAAAGAAAAATAACAAAAATTTTCACCATTAAACACGCAATGAAAATGACAGCTGAAATCGAAGTTTGTCACGATGTCTTAGAACTTAAAACGTAAGACGGAAAAGTAAAAAGTCAAAAGAGTATGAAAATTCCTAATAGGAAACAAAAAATTACAAAGACTCAAATGTATTGAATAAAAAACACATAGGACAATATCACGGCAAGGTCGATTTACGGACTTTCAAGTCGACCTCAATATACAAGACCGAACGCGTTTCAACAACTAAAGTAATTTATCTGATGGGATACGAAAATTAAGGTTACTCCTAGGCTTTCAATTATAAATTGGAGCGTACAATTTCTGTGCCCCAAAAAGAATCAGTTGTAAAGAAGACACAAGTTTTATTCGTAACCACACATATTTACTTAATTTAGATATTGACTAACGCAACTGACTACTGTACTGTCACCAAATTAGTGATACATATACGGAAATTGGAGAGACTACTTACTCTATGTTCCCTTCTTATATAAACTAGAACGCATAAATAATAATTCACTGTACATCTAATTTTTAGGCACACAAATTTATATTGACTATTAGTAATATAATAACATTATATAAAATAGCATCACTCTAATAGCAAATACATTATACATAATATACCTACTACTCAGGGCATTTAGGACGAATTGAACATTTGACACAGTGCGCGTGGGCAAGACGTTAAACTGCTGTTAAGAGCGACTGCAACACAAATTGTAATTAATGACTATAGAGATCAAGACCCTAAACTAAATAATTTAGAAGTGACATCGAGTGTTTCAGTTGAGTGTAAAATATTAGCGGCTATGTTGTACAATGTACACGTCTGTGGGAATAATTCTTTTCCATATCTACATTAATGATTTGAAATAAAAGCAATCATCTCAAAGAAAACACTACTTAATAAAAAAGTACCATCTAAAAACGTTATTATGTTAGGTACATACGTCATTATATATTATAGTCTACGTTATTGTGGAATGTGATTTTTTCTTTAAATTAAATAAATGTAGGCACTCAAAAAATGTATTCTTTTCAATAAAAATAATTTAAAACGTACCATAATCAGATAAAATTTGAATAATATTTGTACGTAAGTACACAAAAAAAACCCAGCCTAATTAAGATCTTCCTCTTTTTTTGGATTGGGTTAAGTCGTAACATTGTTATGAGAGTGCTTGCAACGAATAGCATACTAGAAGGTATAGCACTAACTCGCGTAATTTTATATTGCATCGCGCACATATCATTTCTAATTTAATTTTTGGATTCGGAAATCTTGAAATCCCTTTATATCTTCTACCTAGCTAAACAAAGACCATTAGTTCGACACAAATAGATTTAAATTAGTAGAACTTTATGAAATAAACAACTTTAAACATCAATAAAGAAATGACATAGCGTGAAGAAATGACAAACAAAAAAACCTAAGGAATTAGTAATATGTACTTACTCGTATGTACGTAGGTACATATGTATATAGTAAACGTGGGTTACATAATTTACTACTCTAACAGGCGTAGTAAAACGATATTAAATACTAGTGAGCAGTCCTTACTACGGTCTATATGGGTTCAACGGCAACTACCACTATAAATTGAACCCGCTTTACGAGACCGAGCTCAAGATCGCTTTTAATTAGAAAATAGCTTCTATACGACGTTTTTTTTCGCTTAAACGCTTAAGGCACACCTAGATATAACATAAAAAATTAGTACACTCAGTTATAATATATATACTATGGTATAAGTAAGTACTAACAGAAGTCAGATACATATACCTATTGTAAACAAAAATGTAATCTGTTTTGAAAATAGCGGTTTTTTTTACACATTTGTTTCGCCTATTCATAAGACGTAGCTTTATAAGTCATTGAACTCATGTGTAAATAGTTTCAAAAAGTGTGTGTTATATCATATTATAATTTTATTGTCTTTGTACACTCTACTGTTTATTTACATATGCAGAGGACATTCTTTATTTAACATGTAAATATGCACGTTTTACACAAAGATAATTTGATTTCATCAACGCATAATATTTGTTTGATGATATTGAGAATGAGTTCTTTGTTCATTTTCATTGACATTTTAAATTACTTTTAACAATAAAGGGTAAATTGAAATATCTGTTTTAATTTAAAAATTGAAAAAAAAATACGCGTGATAGCACTTTAAAGTTAACGATGCTACTATTGGTATATTTGCCATGTAAAAATATTATGAAAAACTTAAGTTTATAGTCTCGAAGTATGTAGTGGACCCCTCATGCTTTTTCAGGCGAAATATAGGTATATTTTCAAACCATAAAACATATTAACAAACACGATTCATGGGGGTTGTCACCAAAAATTTGCTTTAAGTGTGACTTTGCTTTAGTTAGATTTTAAAATTGATCAATTCTAAGATCTAACCACGACATATATTATACAATATATACTTATGACAAAACAATAGTTCCCTCCAGGCATAATTTAGGGATGATTTTGAACACAACACACTTATGTTTAGAAGCTGTTTGATTTAGGTACTTCTTTCATGTAAAGTCGGTTCAAATTCGAACATAATGAAATATCACTTGATGACATCCGATAGAGCTATACTATTGTATACCTATATATGTAAATTTGATATTAAATAAGGTGTTACCATTTGTGATATGTTTTTGGATGGTAAAGGTGATAGAAATTTTTCAACTCCACAACTTATAAAATAAAATTGTTTTTCAAAAAAAATCAATTATTATTTTAATATACAGAAAAATTATTGAGTTAGTTAATTTTGATGTACTACTGGGTACATGTTTATTGTGTCTGCTTGATGGTATATAACATTAAAAAAACAAGTGAATTTTCTTAATGTATCACAATGTAAGCTTCGTTGAGCTCGCCTTAGTAAAATATATACGTTTTGTAGAACTAAACTTGTTCATTGGAACAATATAGTAGATGCTAGACAAGCATTAATACAGCACCTACATAATATATAAATCCGAAGCCATGCATTCAATATAGGGTAGAAAATTGATAATGCGATTTATATGAGCGTTTATAGTGATTCTTTCTCCAGTACACCACGTGTCAAACCAATTTAATAATGAAATTTATGGTATCTTAGCGTTAACAAGGCCTCATTTACATGTAATAACACTATTGCATCAACATTGGCAAGCAATGACCGTCAATACAAGTAATATTATTCAAAAATCTAAAAAGATGTGTTTGCAATTTACATGAGATCTGTATATAGTAATTTAAACGCTATTATATAGTGATATAGAATACGTATAAATAATGGTAAGTTCTAATTTAAACAATGCCATTTTAAGTGACAATTCATTGGCACGGAAATTTGTCTGTCCAGAGTATAAATGGTACATGTATGAGAGTTTATACGTTTATATTATTATATGCACAAAAGGTACCTGGAGATGCTCCGAGCGAGCGGTAAATAGCTACTTGTCTATATACGATGGATATTTATTCCAGTAAAAAATCACCTTGAGAACGAACACCTGAAATAACTGCCGCAGGGTATTGGCGAAAAGTGAAGGGAACTAATCGTTGAGAACCTTAATTTTTCTGCCAACTTTGCAAGAAATATGCAATGAATAACATATTTATGTTTATGTTTTCCTAATACTTTTCATTAACAATCAGTAAGAACTTTTAAATTAAACTCCTTATCAAAACATAAGGTTAAAAAACAGCTACGCAAAACCTATGTAACAAAAAGAATGTAATTAATGTTAAATTTTATCAATGGTTTAAACTACAAATACTATATTGCAATAACTATAATAATGAGAAATGTAATAGAAGTGGTAATTCCCTCCTACGGTGCAGTATGCAATGGCTCCCTCAAGGCGACAAGGCAACGCAATCTCGGCTGCCAGTTAAGAATACTAAGCATCTGTAATGTATTCATCTGGGAAAAATCGTGATCCGCCCGCCCCAGGTACACGCTTCGAATAGAATATGAACCAAAATATCGAAGTACACAAATCTTTATTATTATTCCCTTTATAATAAAGATACGTACCTATTATTTTAAGTGAACTCAACAAAATGTTATAAAAACTTTATTATATTATGGTTTTCGAATGGAAACTCATAGAGATGCCAACATGATATCTAACTTGAGAGTAAATTCTATTGAAACTGAACAATATATAAACATAGAGACTCTTAAAGAGGTTTTTAAACTTTATTAATGCTTTAAAAACGATTTTGCACTAAGCCTAGTTTTAATTAAAAATTGTTTATATAAACAATATATATTAAAATCATATAACATAAAACAATATTTACTCAACTGATCGAAAACATTTACCATTTAACATATTATAATATCTGTAAACCACGAGATAAAATAAATTACAAGTCTACATATCGTTTACACAAACATTCCTTCATGGCGCCAGCGGTAATAAATTTTGCGAGTCAAAGCATTAAAATCTCGTTAAAACACTATCCAGTATCGGGTGCTCCTATATACCTAGTAGTTATCCGCCGACCGTGTGTAATGTAACGTAATGAAACAACCGACAGCGCGAGATGGACGCCCTTCATTGCCAAAGCGCAACAAGTGAGCTCACTCAACGGGTCGCTAAACTAATCGTATTGACTAATCGCAAAGAAAAAAGTAAAAGACCGGGCTGTGGAGTCAACAGCCCTTTACGGTTTGTTTAGATAAATGTTAGAACTTACATTCGAAGTTTATTCAAATATCTACAACAATTATTTTTTAAGAAATTTAAATTTGCATCTGTTTTCTCACATTTTAGGTATATTTATTATACCTATTGAAGTATTGAAGTAATATTCAATGCTAGGTATGTATGTATTCAGCCCTTTTTAACGTCCCACTGCTGGGCACGGGCCTCCCTTCAGTACGAGGGGGATCAGGCCATAGTCCACCGCGCTGGCCAAGTGCGGGTTGGCGGACTTCACATGTCTTTCGAAAACTTGCTAGGTTCTCTCAGACATGCAGGTTTCCTCACGATGTTTTCCTTCACCGTAAGGCAAGTGGTAATCATGATAGAAATGATTCGCACATGAAAATATCAGAGGTGCAAGACCCGGGATTTCAACCCGCTTCACTCGGATACCGAAGCGAGCGAGTTGCCATTGGGCTACCACTGCCTATGCTAGGTATAATAATACTGAAATATATAAAAATAATATATAATAATACTGAATGTTTATGAATACTTAAATACGTTTTTTTATAAACAAGCATTTAAGTATCTATCTCGTTTCACTCTTGGAGAAAATTCTATGGGAACTGACAGCGTAAATGTTTAAACATAGACACATGGTCCCTTAACAGTGACAAACTGATACTGAGTGTCATGAATAATAAGTTATTCGTGTAATTTCCCCAATAGGGTAGAAAAATGTGTGGTGTTCTCTGAGTGATTGTATTTTTATCATATTTAAAAAGAAAACGTTAGCGATAGTAATATATAATAATAAATTAGTTCTAGTAGCACGATGTACTGTCGATTATACTACGGAAACTACACAGTACCGAGAATGGACGAATGACTCACAGGCCTAGTTTCAAGTTATTTTTTATTAACCTGTCTCTCCTATAACGGATTAAAGGTAATACTTGTCTCAATTGAACGATTCGCTTAATTGAAGTAAGGAAAAAGTAAGACTTGAAAAGCATCCTTGAGTTTTGTAGGCCGTCAAAAGAATGGATGTCATTGTCAATACAATTTATGAAGACAATGAACAATGACAATCGTGTTTGGGTTACGCCTAATATGTCGCCTATATTGATTGCGCTTAGAAATGCCTGTCATGTGGCGCTTGTTGAAATATCTAATCTATATACATTAAGAATAATCAAATTTCTTTTTTACACTTAAAACGAGTGAGATACATCAAAACAATATATTGATTTTTTATCAAAAACTGGTATATGATGGAAGGCAAGCTATAAAAATACAAAGATAATATATAACTTGTCTAGAAAGCATCCTAACTCCAACGTTCGATCAGTCATACTACTATGGAATGCAGTCGCAAGGTCGGGTACGTTCATCAACCGATGCTGATTTGAAATTTTCATGATTCACGTATCACTAATACTACTTTTTGGATGGTAATAATAAACTATGTCAATAAATTTGTACCAGTAACCTTATTCGCAGTCTGCAACGTACAGGATATTTAAACAACTTATTCATAAAAATTAATAAAAAGTCGCCATATAAATATTACAATGGGTTTTTATTACGCACCACAAACTAAAATCCCACGAATGCTAAAATAGTCTATTTTATATGTTGTAATTATAGTTACATTTTTAATTAAACGCAACAGGAACTTATAGTATGCTACCTAAAATAAATTCGTTGAATTTGTCACACGTCATGTATCAAATAAAACTGTAAAAGCAAAATAATGCCAACAACAAAGAGTCAATCAAACAGAACCGGTCAGTTTTCAAAACAAAAACAGTAAACGATCTGGAAATCAAGGCTGCGACTGTCGTTTAAATTTTATTAATCAAAACGGAATTTTCCAACGTAAAATTACGGCTGTTATTTGGACACGAAGGCTAACGTGGGCTTAAAATACACACGAGAAAAATCCTTAAATGCATTATCCTTTGATATGTAGCGTATCCCAGATATACCCTATTTGCTCGATTACTCAATTTATTTTTATTAATTGTGTCTTTTTCTTTTTCAGTTATTTATGACTTTCCTTAAAATAATCATTATAAATGTGTAGTTAAATGTAACTAATAAAAATATTATTATTGTAAATTTTATAATTTAAGAAAACACATTGCTATTTTCAAATAACTCTTCTTGTATATTTAAACCAAACTAACGAAATAAAATCAGAAAAAAAAAATACTATACCAAAACATTTTCTAACGAGTGGGCAATTCATCAAGTACTTCCAGGGTGTGTGTGGGGGATGTTTTTTCTTCTTGCAGCTCCTATGTGAGGGGTGGTGGCACCGCTCAGGAGCCCTGCCGTACTTCGTGAACATTCCGAGCACCCCTTGACACTTCCATAGACTGTTACATCACTGTCACTGACTACACTACACTATACAAGTCGTCCAAACGCTATCAACTCACAACCACTACGCATAAAGAAATACCACTAAAAGGTCATCTGTAGCCATCACCCTTCCAGCCAAACACTACACGGGTGCAGCGAACATTAACTGCAAAGAAAAGAAAACAAAAAAATATAGTAACCCCTCCCCAAATAAACAAAATAAAAGGGAAATTTGACAGGGAATAAAGTAGGACACACACGCATTGAATAGTTCTCGTTAAGTGCTCTATAATATGAGCTTCCGCTGCCGCTCGTCACTAAAGAACGAAACAAAAAATACAACTGCGATTTTTTTGATGCGCCGTTATGAAAAGTAGAAACATGTCACTCTTTCAATAACGTACTGACATCAATTTGTATCGACGTACATGATCTTTTGGCTCCATATTCTTAAGTATGCTTGTTAATGAATAAATAAAAAGCGACACCGATATTTCTAAGAGATCTTATCTATGTCACTAGGATTTAGAAGAAAAATATTTTGAACTCATTTTAAATATTACATGAACTAGATCAATAGTATTTGTATTTTAACTTAGAGCACTAAGGAGGGCAGATGCTCGTCGTATCTGGTTACTCAAAGAAGGAACAAAAGCAAAACTAGTTTTAACAGTTGTTTTGTGTAGCCAAAAATGTTGAAAGTCAAGTCAATGAAAGTACTCAAAGAAATAAATATTTAATAATCTTAGACAAAATATGAGAACAATTAATTTATTTATTTAAAATTTGTTAAGAAACCCAAAAAAAATACAGAAAGGATATCTTGAAGACATTACTACGCTAAAGGTATGTCAGAAATACTATTGGGAAAACATGTACTTTATATTGACTTGTTTGCATGCGGTCACAGACCGGCTACGGAAGGTCAAGGCGCCTACGCTTAGCCATCAAACAAGATACACAATACCCATGCTCAGACAAGGACTTCATGATTTTCCCGTAAAAAGCGATTCCTAAATAGTCATAATTATTAAAGGCTTCTCTCTTCTTTTAAAATAATTTTAAATTATAAAATATAAATTAAGCATCCTCTACACTATACCGACATTTTATATAATTAATATAAAAATGTTATAATAACTTAAAATCAAATAGGCTTTATCGATATAAAATTTTAAATATACATAATGCTACTAGTCCAATCGGAATCCGGTTTGGGAACAAAATATTTAAAACCTGAAGTTTTATGGTTTTAAAGTGTTTCGTAAAATTTCATTGTTTCGCATTTCTCGATGGTAGCTGGGCATCGGGGGCATTTTACGAATTTCTATCCTTTATAATACCTGCTAACACTTTAAAACCATAAAACTTCAGGTTTACTTTTTTTTTCTTTTAAAAATAAACGGATTCCGATTGCTCTATCAGCGTGTTGTCACATATTTTTGATCATTGAGTAGGTAGATATTAGTAACGTTAGATATCTATACATGTAACAAAATTCTAACTAAGCCGAATCTGTACCTTAAATATTTTTTGGAAAATCTTATTGAAATAGACATTATTATCGATGCAGAGGCCGAATCTATAGTTTTTAGAATTTTTGTCTGTCTGTCTGTTACCGCATCAAGAAAAACCACTGGAGGGATTTTGATGAAATTTGGTATGAAGATAGCGAGATATCCGGGTCAACATATAGGATACTTTTAACCGCGGGAAATTATCTCATTTCCACGGGAGTACACGTTATAACACAAGCCAAAAAATATTTATGATCAGAATTTCTTGAAACTTGGTATTAATGCTCTTCAATACAATTAAATAAATACGTGTTTTAGCGTTTTTTGAAATTCATCCCCTAAAGAAGATAAAATAAGGGATGAAAATTTGTATAAAACCTACCTTTACAAAGTTTTTTTGTTGTAGTTTTAGCGCGAGCGAAGCCGCGGGTTTTGCTAGTGTCATATATTTTCGCATTTAAGATGTAATAATATAAGAGGTAGTATATTTTTAAGACGACACGTCATCTTATTTTATATCATCCATACTATATTATAAATGTGAAAGTGTGTTTGTTTGTTTGTCCTTCTTCCACGTCGAAACAGATTGACGGATTGGCGTTATTTTTTTTGTGGAGATAGTTGAAAGGCTGGAGGGTCATATATTATGATAATTTTTACCGCGGGAGATTATCTCATTCAATGGAAAACATGTTATTATACAATCCAAAAAAAATATTTATGATCAGAATTACTTGAAACTTGGTGTTAATGCTCTTCAATACAATTAAATAAACACGTGTTTTAGCATTTTTCGAAATTCATTCCATAAAGAAGTAAAATATGGGATGAATGTTTTTTGTATTTTTAACGCGAGCGAAGCCGCGGGTCCTGCTAGTATTGCATATTTCTACATCGTGTGTCTAGTCAGATAATTTTGTTACTCCTACGATGTCACAATTTTTACCGTCATAGTGTATTCATATTATTGTATTCAGGTATTTCAACCGAACTGTACATGGTTATAATATATTTATGCTCATACTGAACGTACGTTATAAGCACTTCTCTGTACAATGTATACGTTTCATACGCGGTATCCATCGTGTAACACACATAGTAACATCAATCTTTCTCAGAAGACAGTAATATTGATTTTGTTTCTTATAACCTCGTATGCATGTTTAGACACTTATATAAGAGCTTGTCCGAACTGGATGTTTTGCGTTAGACCAAATACGGTATCCGTTCAAGTATATGACCCTTTATAGTTTTTACAAGGTATAAAACCGGATTCGCAATGGCATTCACTGGAACATCTTACGTTGTACTCGCTGTTAACTTTATTTTCAATATTAAGAATATCTAAATGTTACAATACGACTAGAAACAAAAGATGTAAGTATCTAACAATTCATTTTATCACTGCGCAGTAAAAAAGGCAAGATTCCAGACAACAATAATGATTGTGGAGACGAAGCAGATGTGGCTTTGATATCTAAGCTCATCGCTTGTATAAAAATGACCATTAGGTGGAGCTAGAGTAGGGTTAGGGGGTAGCTGTTCATTCATCTGTAACATGACGTCATGCCGAGGGTCGTGCCCTCCCTACTAGAAACAGAAAATAGAAGCCGCAGAAAACTGTAAACGATACAGCATTTAATGTTTTCGCTTTAATAATAAAAAAAAACATTAAAATACAAATAATCTAAATGTTATTAGATAAAAATTTAGACGTTCTCTGAATTTTATCAACCACCTTTGCTTACTAATGTCTTATCAAAGCTGCAATTTGATTTTATTCTGCAAAAAGTAATATAACACGTTTTTAAGCCAATCAATAGATTTTGTAAGGGCAAATGTTGTGACAGAGATATTACAAGCGATAGCTATTTGATAGCAATAAAGTAATAGTAACAGTGTTAGAAACATACTGTTTTAGTGAGGGCGTATCGATTGAATTAATGAGATGTGGGCGCCCGGGTGGTCCATGTGTTGAATTGTGGACGCGATTACAAACGATCAAGTTATCGCTATGAGAATCTTTTTATGGCAACTTTATGACATAAGAACAATAAACGTTTTACGATACATTTTTTGGCTCGATAGTCGCAGCAAGCAACGATTGTATGCGATCGTTTGTTACATGTAGTGGTCATAACAATTTTAAATTATATCTGAATGGTGGTAGGTAGTCTTTTGAATAAATCTAGAGTATTCTGATACAAAGTATAAACGTTAGTGGACTGGAAGTTAAATGAGCCTCTCTTAGGCAAGTTTAATTTCAAAATAGAATTTGCTAATGTAACATTAAAAATGGTAATAGTAATAAAATATTCACACAACGTGTATGTAAAGTAACGTGAAATATGTTATTTTTTTTACATTATTTAGTATTCTATTAGCGTTAGCGATAGAAGAATATCATCTTCGTCTAAACCCAAGGTCTTTAAAATATTGTATTATGCGAAGATACTGCAATAATTATAAGCAGTCGTATAAAAAAATATATATCAGGACGGATAATTATTATATACCCATTCATTATTACTTGATTTTGGTAATAAAAAAATTAAATTAAATACATACAAAATACCACAGAACCTCTTCCTTTTTGGAAGCTTAACTAGTATTACTTTAGGTACCCTAGTTTCACCTGAGTATCAGTATATAGTGATAAATATATGTACATACTAGGGACTCACTGTCGCTTCGCTCTATGTGATCCTTTGAATTGACATTACTTTTTATTTTTGAACCGATTGAAATAAAACAACTACTAAATGCTAAGTCAAACTTACCATAATACATTGGTGAAAACCGCACCCAAATCGGTTAAGCCGTTTCTGAAATTAGCGCGCACAAACGCACAGACAAACCGACAAAAAATCTTAAAATCATTGATTTGGCTTCTATTGTGTTAATAAAGACTCCCAATAATAGTATTTCTCAAATATCTTTCATGTACAGACAGCGATCAGTTACATTTGTATTATATGTATAGATTACATAAATACATACGTATGTATGTACATATGTACTACATATACGCCACTTAAACTATATACTGATTATAAGTTTTGTTGTATATTATAAATTATCCGATATGACTCTCAAGTCTATCATACGTTGATAATACTATGATAGAAACCTTTACAAATTAAAGAAAAATCAAAATTTAGTCGCATTTTATTATTCAATCTTATATTATATTATTTTAAATCCACCCAGCGGTTCGTTAAAGATATACGAGTACAAACATACCCACAAACTTTCGCTGTAGTGTCATACACTACAATGACGTCAAGTTTTAATTACAAACATAAGTTTTAGTTTTCTATACCTCATTAAGTTTTTCATTACATCTTATTACGCTGGCTATTTTACATAATCTGCAACGTACAAAGGAAAACCTTGAACAGATAATATTTCTTTTGCTAGATACATTATAATTGTTTACGAGAAAAAAGATATACCTACTACATTTTTGAGTTGTACTTTTTATTTTAAAATCAATCTACGTATTTTATATTGTATTAAAGCAATATAATATAATAATAAAATTAAAGTATGAATTAATATTGAAAAAACACAGCGCTTAGCAACTCAAAAATTGCTTCAATACGACTCACTTGAAATAAAATTTAAAATTTGTGTACATATGTTATCTACATTTGAGATGAACAGTTTATTTTGTTACTGGCGACCCGCTGTCGCATGTCTCAGGTAAACTAAACAACTTACCGCTGTAAGTTGAAACTGTTTCGTGAGCATGGCTGGGTTCAAGGCAGTTCTTTGAACAGCTTCAATACAACACATCTCTAAAGTTGCATTTCTTAAGTGATTAAGTAAAGAACAATGTCATTGTAACATTATTAATGACTTTTTAATGTCTTATAATCTTACTTAATAACAGTTTTCATAATAATTGTTACCAAGGCTTTTTTTTTTATTAAAAAGGCGCTTTAACCATAAATAAGCAAGTGCCTCCTCTTAAATCTTTTCCAAGATTCATCTTAGTTTATTTTAATTTATTATATATTTACTGTATATATGATAAAAATTAAATAAAAACAATAAAGCGACCGAGGAGACACATTAGTGCGAGTTGCGATAGCAAATGATTAGGTATACACACGATGATGGAGGCTTGCCACGATAACACGAGGTCAAACATCCAATAAAACTGTACACCGCACAATAACCCTAGTGTATTCATTAATATGATTTACCTAATATCCTACAGAGCTCTCATTCACGAAGTTTTTTAATCTGCAGCAAGAATGTGCTCAAGGCAAAATTTCCGCTTCGAATAACGGCAATGAAAAAATGTTTAAAATAAAACCGTAATTTTACCTAATATGGATTATTTAAAAAAATGTGGTCAAAATTAATATATCAGACTCGAGTAACAATAATTACTATTCCAGACGTGCTTCCAACGCAGTCGGGGTTGTTCACCTTTAGGAAATAATAATGTTTCACTAATGTCTTTAGTTTTTTTATGGTGTGTGAAAAGTGAAAAAGTGAATTGAAATAATAATATAATGTAAATCTACTATTTCACATTTATATAATAGATCTTGAGAATGGCAAACATAAAGATCTATTCTGCCGAAATTAAATAACGATATAGAATAACTCCCTATGAGAAAGTGGATTCAACAAAAAATATCATTTTCCACATGTTCGATAAAACATTTAGAGCACGTGCTTTAAGTACTCGTCAGTGTGAGTAAATAAATGTACTTGTAGTTGTAATTGCGTATCTTAGCCGGCTGAGAGGGCGGGGCGGCGCACGCGAACTGATAATAATTATTAGTCTAGGGCAATTAAGAGGCGCCAGATATACGCCATGGATGAGATAGCGGAACAGAGCAGACTCAAGAAGACATTTCACAGGAGATCCGGGTTATGTAGTTTAAAAAAAATTTAAAACGGTCTCTAAATCGGTATATGTAATATGAGTTTTTCCTTACATAAAGTCATCTCTAAGATCCGATCTTGAAGAGGCAATTTTGCAATTGAATAAGCGATAGGTTGGAACAATCGCATGCTTGTAGGATATTGTTTAGTTACTAGAATGTGCATGTGTGTTCGTGAATACGTTTACGCATCACTTCTAATGCCAAGTGGAATAATACTTAGAACGATTGAAACTATTCTATCTACAAAATCGTTTTAACTTTTAAAGTAATACACTTAGCTATAAATCGTTAAATTAATATCGTTATAATGTATATTTAATATTGTAGTAGATAGTTAGCTTGGAAGTGGAAAATTTTAAACGAAGCATTGTTAATTTACGGCTCTTGCAAGTGACATCACAGAAGACGAGTATCATCATGATATAGTTTTCCGCGTTATTAAGTAGAAAATATACGACACATGTTAATAAATAACAAGGGAAAGTTTGCAAGTTGCTAACATAAACATACATAATACTGATTAGATAAAATGTAGGTACTACGACGCAACGCTCATTGAAGATGTATGACAGCTTTAGGTACCTATAAAAAAAGTTTTGTAGATGTCTATCCCAAATAACTTTAAACTATGTAGTTACGTAATTATTTTTTTCTTGGCGATCCTCAAAAAGTTCGTACTTAATTCTTGTTGATGTTAAGGGATAATAAGAGTGATATAAGGGTTGTTAAGGGTGAATGATGAAGATGTTAAGGGATACTTGGACGTTGGTAGATAGATTGTCCTAAACTAAAACATTAAAATAATGAGTAACTTTACAGAATTAAAAGATAAAATTATGTGATACAAACATAGGTTGCACAATCTCTATGATCAAAGGATTCATTAACTATAAATGTTGTAATATCTTTCATTTATCTGCATATCATTAGTCGCAATTCTGATTCTTCCTAAATCACATAAAATGCTACAATCACTACTAAGCTGAGCATCTTGCTTAATGTCATTTTTAATATTCCCATAGTTGAATACCGAGATGTATGAAGAATCTTTCATAATTAACCTATTTTTACATGTTCCCGATCATTTCAATTAATAAAAGATTTATTTGGTAAGCAAATGATATCAATTTTCACATTTGAAAAATAGCCTTAAGCATATTTCATTAGTCAATACATATGCAATGTACTTGTTTTATATTACCCATAGCACAAAACACTTTTTATCCGTCAGATTTTCTACAAAATATTTTATTTTATTTAAACCACGAAAAATTATTCTATCATTAAAGGATACTTTTTGCGTGAGATTTCAATTTAAATATTTCAAGTGCAAAACAATGCTATGAAGAGAGTAACGCAATCGTGATGCTATGTAAGCGTTGTTATTTTTGGCGAAGAAATTGGTATTTAAATTAGCTTTAACGTCAGAAACAGGGTCGTCAAAAATCGCTTAGGCATTATCAAACAATCATCAACCCAGCGCTTTTCTCTACATGTGAGTATGCGAGCTTTTTACATACACGTACGTAGATACGGTCACTAATGAAAGTTCGACCTACTTGCTTATATTCTTTATCTAACTGAGACGCCAAAATGATCGCTTCGAATATTAATTTATGTGTGTTCTACATTGTATAGTCTAATTGAAGCCAAATACCTATAATTATATTTTGAAAGTATTTTTTTTTAATTTCGTTTGATCTAATCAACTATTAACTATACCTTTTTTTTTTTGTTTAATAAATAAAAGAGGCACACACAGTAAATATCATGAGGTCTATTAAGTAATATAGGTACCATAATAAACAAGTAATAAAAACCAAAGTAAATTGAAAATTGTAATCAAAGATTTACATAAATATTGGAAAGTGGAAATCGAAGAAACTGTAGACGTAACGTTTAAAAATCTTAACTATTAAAAACTATTAAAAATATTAACTAGATAATTAGCATTGGCATTTAAAATATTCAGAATAATTTCTTGAATAATACTTAACGTAACGCAAGGAACAGACCAGTTATGACTTTTTAATAATTATGTGAATTTTTTTGAATACGTAATGATCTACGTAAAGTTACAGCATTGGATATTATTATTTTACATTATTTAACGGAACATTACTGTACATAATTTGATGAAACATTAATTTAACTTATAATTTTATATAATCAAACGCTTTGATTTATTTTGTGTAATCAATAATTGTATACGAAAATGTAATTTAAACAAGGCGACATAAACACAAACTCTTTAAATCTGATGAATATTTATTATATGCCAATACGAGTGGTCTTCAGTAGAATATTCTTGTATCTCAAATTAATTGGATATTGATTTTATATTTTTACGTACTATATTTACTGCCTACAAAATACATCATCCAAAACTTTCCCACATAAATTATTTGTTTTGAATACCCTTTGATACATGGGACAAATGCCAACATCAATACACGCTTATCGATTATTCTAGGCTTAAAGTAAATTGAAGTATTCCGAATATATTCTCGATTTCAATTCTATGTTAAAGACTTCAAATCGTGCCAGTTGAGCACAGGTTACTTCGACAATGTCACGTAATGGCGAAGACACGTGGAAAAAATATTTTCTAAGATATGTCAAGAAACCTCTTTAAATATTTACTAGATCGAAACAAATATAATTAGGGACGATAGTGCCAGAGTTAATCCTAATTATCCTATACCGGTCATTCTTAATATAACGTATTTTCTCCATTCTACGCGACATTGGCAAAGTAAATTGTGCTCAACTGGCACTCCTGGAAGCCACTAAACAAAAGAATTGAATTGAATGTGAAAATCGAAGACACCTATTTTCCTCTTATTTAGTAAATAGTAGCTGGGCGAGCGAGCTTAGCTCGAAATTTTTGGTAAAAGTACAATTTTCTTTAAAAAAAGAACTAAAAATTTGAATTAATACAAAAAAAAAAACATAAGTAAAAACTTTGTACCCGACCGGGATTCGAACTCGGACACCTGTGAATGTCAATCTTGCGCCTTGGCCGCTTGACCACGAAGCTTATGCAACTAATTTATATGCAAGAAATTAGCTACCATAATTTGCGTGGAATAATGCGAAAGAAAACCGCATGAAAACTCGAAAACACGCATTTTCCCAGACATAAGACTAATCTACATCCATTTTGCGCCCCCAAAAACCCCTACAACTTGAGCGAAATCGTTAGAGCCGTTTACGAGATTGCTGGTATAAATAAATAAATATACAAGGATTGCTCGTTTAACCCCTCGAGGGCCGCGTACACGCCGGCGTGTATGATAACAATTGAATTCTCGGAAATTCGCACGGATTTCTTATAATTTGCCCGGGAGGGGTTAAATATATTAGATAGATTAGGCAATATCAGTCAAACGAAATTTGAAATGTGCAATGACAAGATCAAGGATTAAATGTCATCATCACTTAAGACTATGTTCTTAGAAAACAAAACTGAGACTGTACCTACTGTATTATGAAAAGGTTCTACCTACCTACCTATGTATATATAAAATGTTTTATTAACCTACAAATATTACAGATTTGGAAAGTATTTTCTCGGTTTCATTGATCGATTCTGTATTCGATGAATAGCAGATGATTAGTTTCATTTTATGGAACCATGAGATTTCTATGACAAAGACGCTGATGAGATAGGAATCTACAACCGTCATTTAGCTATATTGAAATGTAAATGGGTTTTTTTTTTTTTTTTTTTTTTTTTTTTTTCAGCCGAATTTCCTCTGACATATAGGTCAGAGACCTTTTTTACAGTTTTATTTTATTTACATGATTATAAAGACCAAGGAATTTAGTTTATTTACATTATATTAATTTACTATACTTATTTACTATTGGAGGAGCTAATTTTACTTATAGTGTTTACAATTTTATTTTTACAGTGTTATACTTTTTCTAAAATACAGTTTTATTTGTGTTTCCATTTTATTGCTATTCATTTTCTTTAATTTTGTCGTTTTACATTTTTATTGGTTTCAATTTATTTACTTTGTATGTTACTAAGATTTTTACTTAATTTCTATCTTATACATTTGGTTTTGTCATTGATATTTACTTAGTATTGGTTTAAAGAAAAAATTTTTTACATGTGTTATCTATATTTTGAATTGCAAAATTTGTGTCAGGCATAGGATATTCTTAATAATTTTATTCTTAATTTTACTTATGCTATATTTTCTTATGTACTATACTTATATTGGTAATCAATATGAGTTAGTACTAATTCCTTACTTATTATGTTATTTACTAGTTTAAGTACTGAATGTCATACTTCTTCTTTTTGTTGTTTGCTTAATTAACTTCTTAGACTATTGTTGGTTGTGGTTTTCTACTGATTTAACTCTGTCCGGAAAAATTTATTTTTGCCGTACAGGTTTGCAGTGAAGTGGAATTTGCTTTTCCGACTCGTGCTATCGGGGTAAGATTTTCTTGCTCCGTGGTATAGTCATTATACCATGCGTTGTTTGGAGTCTGATGCTTTTTATTTCGTAGGGTGGATTTTAGTAGTATGCAACGCTGGATCGTGCAAGTGCGT
The DNA here is from genome assembly GCA_033884665.1 of Argynnis bischoffii washingtonia. Classification (NCBI taxonomy): domain Eukaryota; kingdom Metazoa; phylum Arthropoda; class Insecta; order Lepidoptera; family Nymphalidae; genus Argynnis; species Argynnis bischoffii. The sequence continues at coordinate 5,808,458 of CM066624.1, read as the reverse complement.
CCCATTTTTTCCGCACTGGGCAGTGCATATCGAAGCTATTATGATTTGCCTTTGCGCTTTTTGCTTGCAGGCAGTTCTTGCACGTAGGCTCCTCACCTGCCTGCAGGCTGGGGCATTCGTTGCGCATGTGGGGGCCAGAACAATGGCTACACAGATCCACACTTTCTGTGCACCATTTCTTGCCATGTCCGAAGGCTAGGCAGCGAGAGCACTGCACCAGTGGGGAAAGGTCAAAAACTGGGACCCTCTGGAGATCCACGTATACTTTTCCCGCAGAGGTTAAAGCTTGCCAAACTTGCGGGGAGACTTCTAGCACTACGTGGGTCTCCATTGGGTTTCTTGCTTTCCTACGATGCCTGACTTTCATACGATAGTTTTCGCTATTGATGTTTTTAAAAAGCTCCTCGTTTTGTCCATTAATTGCCTGTGTTAATTGCTTATCCGTGATGCTTGCTTGTAGGTTCCTTATTATTACTAGAGGGTCTTTATTCTCCTTCACTTCCACTTTTAGTTTATCTTTTTCTAGTTTTTCTTTTATCATGTCAATTTCCTCCTTATTTTCACTTCCAAGGAGCACTCTTTGGTCCTTCACCTTTCTTAGTTTTGTTATGTGTAGTCTATTTTTTGTTGCGTCTAATGAGTGTCTAACTTTTGTCAAGACGTCCTCACTAGTGTCAATACTGTCATCACTGCCTATTATAAGGCAGTGGGTTTTCTTGTATTTTTCGTTTGTGACCTCCGCATATGTTTTCTGTGTTATAGGATTTTCTAGTTCTATTGTGCTGCTTATTTTAGGTACTTCTTTAAATTGTTGTATATCTTGTCTAAGGTCTTCAATTGTTTTAGTTATATTTTTAGGGTCTTCTCTTATTAATTTGATGTCTTCCTTTATTTCTTCTATTGTTTTTTCAAAAGTTTTTGGTTCTTTTTGAATTTGTTTAATTTCTTCTCTTAATTCTGAAATTTCTCTTTGTGTTTTAGTTGTATTTAAATTTTGAATTTTTATTTCTTCTGTCAATTTTTCTAATTTGTCATTTATTTGTTGCGTATTATCATTTTGCTTCGGTGAGACTACTTCTTTAGGTTTATTTATTATGTTTTCATGAATGATCCTTGAAAGTTCGAATTTTTCATTGTTGAGTTGTAGTACCAAATCGTATAATCCTTGAAGACTTGTTGTTATTGCGTCCTTTATGGATTTCTTTAAGTTTCCTGATAGCTTCATGTTTGATTCGGCCTTCTTTAAGAGGTTTTCTGCTGTCTTTAGGCGGTTTTCAGGTGTTGATGGGAGGTCTACTTTTTTAGTTATGCTGTCTTGACTCGTTCTGATCGTTGTCTCTTTGGTTATTGATGTGGACGGCTCCATGTCCGTGGAGGATCTAGATTTTTTCGGTGTGCGAAGCATAGTAAGAGGTAAATTCGGTCCTCGTCAATGTCAATATAAAATGTGTTATTGTTCCCCAAGTGTAAAGAGCTCAGGGAAGTCGCTTTGTATATATTTATATAAGTATATCTATTCTACTTACGACTATGTTAAATCTAAGTTTATTAAGTAGAACCAAATTATTATTTTTTGCCAATGGTTGCTAATATTTAAGGAATTTTTGGATTTTTGGGGTAAAGGGAAAGGAAAATGATGGGATAGTTGAAATCTAATGATTGGGTATTGTAGGGCAGCTCGAGACCTTTAAAATGAGCCCAAACTCGGGGTTCTTTGGTCAATTTTTTGCTAAGTTGGGCAAGTTTTTAATATTTAAGGGTTTATATGGGTTATTTAAAGTGATTTTGGAATTTTTAATTTTGCATAATGTAAATGGGTTAATTTTGCGTCATTCATTCAGTGGATTTAGCCAAGGTAAAAAATATGCATGTAAATATGTAAAAATAAATACTTAATGTAAATTAGAGTACGTAGTGCCATATTACTGAATAGGTTGTAAGCCACTTGAATTAAATTGTAGCCATATTACGGTTGAACTACTCTAAAACTCTTGTAAAAGTTGTTTTAATATGAAATTTAATTAACTACATTGCTTATTGTTCGTTTAGTTGGAATTGATAGAAAAAAAAATGTCAGTTAACATAATCACTTTAATATTCTCTTAATTTGATAGCTAATATCTATACATCCGTAATAATATTAATGTTACTGAAAACCGGGACTCGAACCCAGGACCTCCGAATCGACGTTTATTCATGCTAACCATTAGACTACCGAGGCAGTACATCCATACTAATATGATAAATGTGAAAGTTTGTGAAGATGGATGGATGGATGTTTGTTACATTTTCACGCCAGAACAAGTGAACGGATGTGGATGAAATTTGGCACAGAGATAGATTAGAGTCTGGAATAACGGGAGGTAACTTTTTATCTCGAAAAAATGTACGGTTCCCGTGGTATAGATCCCGAAGCGAAGCGAAAATGAGACGCATTTTCTAAGCGTGAAGTAAATCATCAAAATACCTGTTATTTTTTTCTAACACAACACTTTTAACAAAACGCTAGAATAAAATGCTGCTTAATTGAAAACTTTTTCATATTTTGTATATTTTCGTTATTGTATATTTTTTTAATTTTCGGTGTTTTAAAGTACTTTTTACTTATAAATGACATGTCCTTGTGTAGGTATATGTAATCTACCCCTACAAATCTAAAAGTACTTATATATGTTTTCATTTTAACTAAATATTTCACATGCCCGAGTCTATTCGACCGGATTAATGTGTAAAGTGCGGATACTCACGCATTATTTTTTAATATTTTTCTACATTCGTTTGACATCCATTGAGGTAGTATAGGAATTCGTGAGTTCAATTCCCGCACTGGGTGATTATTAAAAACAAAAAGTTTACTCCATAAATAAATTAGTATGCACCAACAATTTACTAAAAACTATGTCTATCTATTCAAAAAAGGAAAGTGAATTTACTATGTCCTATGCTGTCATTAGTTAAGAAAACAGATCTAGATAAAAGTTATATTAAGAACTAGCGACTGACTCTCGCTTCGCTCGGGTTCATCCCTAGGTTTGAACGATTAGTATGGAACAGAAAGTGTAGTCTTTCTGTTATACATAAATATGATGAGTTATTGTGGGTTGTCTTATAACTTATTTTTCCGTGGTTATGACATTATCTCCTGCGGAAATTATTAACCTATGTCACTCTCTAGCCCTTCAACTAGCTCCACACAAAAAATCACGCCAATCCGTCACTCTGTTTCGACAAAGCAAAGTCAAACCGTATATCGTAGAAAGAGAAAGTGTCAATTCTACAAATGCAATCAAGTAGTTTATATTAATTATAAGGTTGCGTTTACAATTACAAAGTAAGGAAAAAGAAAAATATTTTTTTTACTTTTTCCGCAATTTTTTTCCAATCTTTCCCCGTATAAGAACCTTCCTCGGACGTAAATGAATATTTTTAAAAAATTGCATAATCGGTCTAGCTGTTCCCGAGTTTTGCTCCTAGCAACACATTTAGCTATTCATTTTTATTTATAAGAAGAAGATGTAGTCGTTTATTACTAGCCTTATTTATTAATAATAAATAATAACGTAAAGAACAACATACATTTGTACCATATTTTATGACACATAATAAAATAAATAATAATTCATTCATACAAAGCTGTGTCTTGACCAGATTGACCTCCAGATACGGCTTCTATTACGTCTATTTAATAGACGTTATACATATAAATACAAACTTTATATAATTAAATATTATATTTTTTTTTGTTCTGTATATACTTATATATAATGTTGAGTAATGATATTGTAGTCAATAATTAAATAAAACTTAAGGACTCGTTGGTCATTAATTGTTAGGTACCTACTTGTAAATTAATATCTCATTACGAAATTGAAAAAAGCTTTAAAAAAGCTTCAAAATTATCTTGTTATAATTATATTTTAAGATGCGATTTATATTACATGGTTATAATAAAGAACATTTTTTATATAATAATCCGTCTATTACGTACTCCTTAGTATGTACTTATAGTACTCAAGAGGCTCATTTTCCTATGAAAAGTATAAGTATATGTTTAATATACATATATATATATATATTAAACTTATTGTTTCTATAGAAAGAAAAGAACAGATTATTATTATCAGAGTAGCTGTCACATTAGAAAAATATCATTAAATCAATTCCATACTTTTTTATATAAGTTTATAGACTAAACAACACTATTCAAAATATTACTACTTGTTTCAAAATTTCAATAGGTATTTTATCCCTATTGTTTTCTATAAGTCCGCCTGCTTCTAATTTTAAAGCAACCGCAATTAAGCTGTCTGCTAAGGTCTTAGAACATTTAAAGTAAAAAAGTAATTTACCTATTTATGTCTTCAAATATATATTTTATTCAAATATATATTTGAACACATAGACATTGACTAATAATAAGCAACTTATTTCACAATGAACTACAACAGTTTCATTAAAGTTTAAATTTCCATTCTTTAGTTTAAAAAACCTTTCTTTTCATACCTGGCTTAATATAATATATTTTTTTTTATTTTGACATTAAAGAAATTCTCTATTAAACGTTCTTAAAACATATCTGTAAAAACATAAATAAATATAATTTTTTTATCAAACGAGAAAATCTATTTGATAATTATGATCCTAGTAAATAATGATAATATTAAGTAATTTAGGTGAAAATCCACGAGATGCCATTTATTAAATTAATAAAGATAGGTATTATTTACTATTTTGATGAAACTATAGCACAACAAATTTATTTACATAGCATACGTCAGACTTAATGTATTACCTAAAAAAATTTCAAGTAATCCTTTATAAATTTTTGATAATCTAAAAATACTACCTAACGAAAAAACATTGTCAAAATTGTACGGATTTTAGTGTAGCTAACGTTAGAAGATTTAAAAGCAGAGATAGGTACAACAGTGTTCTCTAGATTCATAAAACGAATAAATAGAGCTCGGTAGGAAAGTTTACTGCCATTGGATTTCCATTGACGTGAAATTAAGAGCTTGACTCTATATTTAAGATATTGTCTGGTCGATATTTATTCAGTGACAAGTTGGTGGTAGTTATTGGCTATAATAAAATATCTATGACATAAAGAGTACGGTAGCAGTAGGTATAATAATACATATTACATCTACTCATCTCAGATCACGTTTTAATTAATTTACATTTGATTGATGTTTTTTTTTTAATATTCATTATAACGATATCATAATATGAGGTTTTGTTTGCCAAATAGATAAACATTTTTTCCCATATGTAAAATTGAAATTATAACTAACAGAAGGCAAATCAGTGACTGATAGGACGCAATTTACACGTGTCGATTTTTATTTTTTCGTAATTATATATTAATAATTTTAACGTTATCATATGTTTCAATCGTTGCTCAAGACCGCAGTGAAATAACTACATGTAATAAAATTCTTACATATCTAACCAACTTATAATAGAACACAAGATCGTACCTACGGTCGTTTGTACACATACTACTACATACATACATAACTATAGGCGCGTAATGTTCTCTCGCTCACATGCTCACGATATTCATCGACAGAGGATTAAAACGCTTTAATATTTTAAAACAAATGTTCTAAAAGAAGTTTCGACGGTATAATCAACAGGTAGACTGAAAGTTATTACAATATGTTTATACTTTATATAGCTAGTATCGTAAATGAGCAGGGTCATACTTACAGATAACGTGTCACGGCTATAGATGTTTAACAAACACAAATGTTAACAAAAACACAAGAGATGTGGTGCAGGCGCACGGCGGCCGTTAACCCGGCTGGTTGCGTTTCGAAAACTTTGCAGTGAAGCGTTTAGTGAATATTCAAAAATAGACCGACGGATTGCGATACACGCGCGACAGTATAGATACGGGTCACAAATATAAGGCACCACTAGGGTAGCAGTGTTTAGTTGTCTATATGAATTGTGAAAATTGCGTCCAAAAGTTTCCAGTACACAAAGTTGTGATCGTGAGATAGGGCTCTACGCGTCTCGCGCGGCAACCCTACAACGTTTCGAGCTCAACTGGCGCCTCCGACCGCTCCGCACCTCGCGCGAACACCCACACTATCGCACACGCCACTCACTACACGCGCACAAAACTGATAAACAGCTTAAAAACAACGATGCAACTACAATATAAACATATCCCGCTTTCCTGTCGCAAACTTGCTCCAAACGGACAGATAGCTCTTATCGAATCAATGTTATGCATCCTATTATGGGGAAACGTCTATATAAATTTTGTTACTGAAGATGTTAAATGTAATGTGACGGATGATGTATCGATGACATTTAGAAATAATCTACAAATGATGATGTATGGGCGAGAATAGCGGAGTTGTTTCCCTTGTTATTTAAAAATTTGGTAATATATAAATATAATTGTAACATTATTATTTAAAACAAAAAGTCCTTATTCTAGGCTATAGGTTTAATTTCTATAATCATTGTTATTATATTACACACTAGCTTCTATATAGTAAAATGGATATAGTATGTTATCCTTAAGAGATAGACATATGCCATTGCGGATTATTTTGTAGACCTTTTTAAGATGTACAATACTGTAGTACATTATTTTGATCTATCTCGCAGGGTTCAGCCAGCGCTTCAGTGTTTCTCTACTATATTATGCATGTATTATACATATAAACCTTCCTCTTGAATCACTCTATCTATTAAAAAAAACCGCATCAAAATCCGTTCCGTACTTTTAAAGATCTAAGCATATATAGGGACAGACAGACAGCAGGAAACGACTTTGTTTTATATTATGTAGTGATTGTTATACAGCGTAAATATAATCGACCATTATTCAAATAGGGTAGTAGATAACTACGTTCGTGTCGTAGGTTCAGGACTCGATTGCTTTGATTATAATTATTTTGTAATAGGCCAATGACGTTCTTAATCAACTATTTATTTAGAGAACAATATTGCAATTTTTTTTCAAAGGCAGTGGAAGCCCAGTAGTAACGCACTCGCTTGGGAAACCGGAGCGGGTTCAAATACCGGGTCGCATGATCGCACATGAAAATATCAGAGGTGTGAACCTCTGATATTTTAATGTGCGAATCATTTCTAACATGATTACCTACCACTTGCCTTACGGTGAAGGAAAACATCGTGAGGAAACCAGCGTGTCTGAGAGAACCTGACTTGTTTTTGAAAGACATGTGAACTCCGAAAACCCACACGTGGCCAGCGTGGTGGACTATGGCCTGATTCACCTTGTGTTGAAGGGAGGCCCGTGACCGGCAGTGGGACGTTACAATGGCCTAAATACATACAATGCATACATAGCATTCTTATTAACATTGCGGATATAAATAATTTATAAAATAAGTTATTTTATAAATTATGTGTGTGTGTTGCCAGTGATGACATACGGCACAGAGACGTGGCCGCTCACTATGGGCCTGATAAGAAAGCTCAAGGTCACACAAAGAGCAATGGAAAGGGCTATGCTCGGGGTTTCCCTGCGAGATCGAATCAGGAATGAGGAGATACGCAGAAGGACCAAGGTCACCGACATAGCCCACAGAATATCCAAGCTCAAGTGGCAGTGGGCGGGGCACATCGCTCGTAGAACGGACGGTCGTTGGGAACGCAAAGTTCTCGAATGGCGGCCACGTACCGGAAGGCGAAGCGTGGGCAGGCCTCCCACAAGGTGGACCGACGACTTGGTCAAAGTCGCTGGATCCCACTGGATGCGGATGGCACAAGACCGGTTGTCGTGGAAATCTTTGGGGGAGGCCTATGTCCAACAGTGGACGTGTTTCGGCTGAGACGATTACGAAAATAAGTTATTTAAGAAAAATATAATTAACATTTTCATCCAACGTTGAAAATCGTGCAAAAAATATTGACTTCATAGTAAAGGCCCATTCAAGTATTATTAAGCATAAAATAGTCTCACAAAAATCCATTAAGAACTTCAAAAATTTAAATCTTTTCAACAAAAGGTATGGTCCAAACAAAACCACATAAATCTCACGGGGGCTATTATTTTGTGATTTCTGCTATCAAAGTATTATAATAAAAAAATACTTAAAACACATACACCGGTATGTTTTTTATATAATATATAACACGTTTTAAACGGTTTTTTATTAGCTACATTTTACCGTACTTCTATTGTCACATCGATGTGAAATTGTATGTAAAATCCGGATGACGATATACCTACCTTATACCATGATGTGATACCATCGAGCTGATCTGATGTTAAATCCAGGATCAACCAGGGTGGATAGTGGAATTTTTCAATGGTTATTTCTGATTATATTTATATTATTAGAGATTTGTGTTTTAAATTTTGGAAAGAATATTTTGATGAACGTCGGAAACAAAGGGTATTTGGTACAAAACTATCCAATCAGAGCCTTTTATAAGACCATGGATTGACTCTGTTCGTCTCTGCAGAAAAGATAGTGTTACTTGTTTACGACTTAGATGTGGCACATTCCTTCAAATCACTTCGCTTTTTTAATAAAAAAAGTCTGATTCTCCTAATTGTCCTACTTGTCAGGTAGTAGACGACGTCTTCCATGTTATGATGGATTGTGTTCAGGGGTCATTGAGACGTCATTTATTCACTAACAACCTTTTTTACCTGAATATAGGGGAATATAATAGTATACTTACGAGACCTAATTCTGTAGTAGCTAAGAAACTATATAAAATAATTCAAAATAATTGTAATAACCGTATAATTAATTTTTTTTAAAATTGTATGCGTACCTAACAAAGCGACATGGTCGTTTTAACGACAAAGCTCTTCAATAAAGAGAAAAAAAAAAACACTATAATTAATTATTATTAATAAAATAAAGCAACTTATTAAAATGTACTCACATGTTTGATATCCTTCTAATTTTCTTACTGCATGGAAATTACCTGAAATGAAAAACACTATCGAAAAATTTATATCAAAAATGCATAATATAAAAAAAAATTGATTATACATATATTTATTATTTAAACAGATGCATACATATGTAAGTATGATAAAAAGTAATCAGAACTATGTGTTTTATATATTATAACTTAAGTGCATGAACCGTAGGTGTTATGGGCGACAGGTATCGCTTTCCATCAGGTGGACTGTCTGCTCGTTTATCACTGAATACCATAAAAAAAAAAAATGTTTTCTGTTTCGTGAAATGATTCTTTTACACTTTACGTAGACATACATATGTAATGCATTAGACATTTGACATATACAGTATAAAAATGTTCTTAGAGGTTGTTCTTATTTTGATAGGAAATAAGAATGGAAACTACTTGGGATATATAGTAAAAAGTACTACCTATATGTTAATTCTTAATGTTAAAATCATAATTAAAAATTATAAAAAAGAAATATTGCCAAGTAAACAAACTCTATAGACATATAGTTTTACATCGACCCACCCTTGCTTTTCTCAGACTCCAACAGCCAATTGAAATATGAGCACCTCCAAAAAAATTCACGTAATATCGCTGATTCAGTTATTCCACGGGAACCTTTGTATATGTCACCGTAAAATTATAAACACCGCTACATTACAATCTATCTAGCAATAAAGTAAACTGTCGAAAGATTTTGTTTCGAAAGTTTACAATCTCGCGAGACAGATTACAATCTAGCGACACTTACAATTTTACGGTGACATATATGTATACAGTTAACCGTGATATTGTAAAAGTATCCTTCTTCAAAAAAAATTACAATAACATTTGTGTCCAATGACATCACTGAATTTCTTCATCAGCTTTAACAAAAAAAAACGAACTTCTCTACTCAATTATAATATTAGATAATATTTAGTCTTACTAAAAACGCAAATATAACTAAATATATTTATATATCAGTTAAAGTTTGCCTGCATTGGCTTTATTTCATACCGTTTAAAATTGTTTTTTTACTCATTTTTTTCTGTACAATTTTTACCCTTATTTTTTAGTCATTTTATTTTCTTTATATTAAGCAGTGCATGTATGTAATTTGTTGGTCAGTACTATGTACACCTGTTAGTGACTAACATACTAGAACTCGTGATTAAGAATGAATTTAAAGTGTATTTGTGTGTTATGTTGTTGGTGTTCTTAATAAATTAAAAAAAAATGTTCTTGAAGAGGTTTAGGTAAGTTGTTTATAGTTTTGTTTCTGTTTCTAAAAGTTTCCACAATCCCAATAAACTTTTGTTCCTATCGGTTTCATGTAAAACGGCACGATGTCGGCACCTTGATTGTGGCTTTAACCCTTGTGTTATGTACCTGTTAGAATAACGCAATAAGTGAATTGCTTAAGGGATAAGATACTTAGCCTTATATTCTTTAAAAAAATATATTAAAATGTGATCATCTATACTAGTGATTTGCGACTTACCCTCTCTTCGCTCGGGTGCGACCCTAAATGACCAACAGTAGCCTATTGTTATTCCAGGACCTAGGTCATAGTCTATCTTTTATTTTATAATAATTTCACTTTCGCATTTATAATAATAGTCCGATATAAATACAAGCATTTTTTTATTTCTTTACAATTCAATAGTTTAAGTAGATATCATTGTTATGATTTTCATATGGATATGGGTGGTGGAAAATTGCAATCAAATTTAGAAATTCTAGTTCGAACATAACTTTTTGAAGATTAAATAGGTCCTATTATAATTTTATCTTGTACAGACTCGCCAGTCTCCAGATGAAAACTTCACATGAATAGGTCATTATCATAAACTGTTTGAGAACGTAGCTAATCTCTCTGGTTGAATTATAATACGCCTTGTATAATTTTGATAAGAGCTTATACCTACAATTTTTTTTTATCCGATACCTAATATATATACCTATAAGTAATTAATTAAATAAATGAGTTTATTTGTAGATAATTTTTTGAATATATCACATAATAAAAAAAATTGTTTCAATTTACTTTAGAGTTATCTAATAAATCTTGGAAAGACCTAAAAAATTACATAAATAGTGAAAAGAATGGGGTCAAGTTAAAACTTTTATTTTTTAAACTTACTGCACCAAAGGTCCAGCCAAGAGTCAGATGAAACAAATACGAATTTCTTTGGCAATGGCCGAACAGTTTATCATTGGCGCTGAATTGTGTGCCAACGCGGATTTTTTTATTTTTATCAAAAAAGTTGGTAATTTATACCACAATAAGGTACTGCATTTTATAGGTCTTTAGTAAGTAAATGATGAAAATTTTCAAAATTTTTAATCTAGATTTTCCATTGAGATAATAATCAAATTACTCATTTTGTTTTCTAACGTCAAGTTTGACGGAAATTTAATATTAGCTAATTAGACACATTTTCGGCGCCTGAGCTAGCAAAGTGATTTAATAAAGGACGAAATAAATAACGGCTGTCAAGATGGCTCAGTTTACAAGCTAGAAAGGAGCTGTTAGAAATAATAAATTTCAAACAAAGTATCATCATTTGTTCAAACATCCCGGAAAGTCGCTGTTATACATCAATTATAAGGGATGTTTTCACATACTACAAAAATGAAATAATTAGAATGAGGCCCAATATTATGGTACCTTAAAGTAGAACAAACTAAAATAGGCTAGAAAAGTAATAAATTTTAATCGTTAAATAATTTTGTGGCATTTATATATTTTACACATTCCGGTCGTAAAACCTTTTTCTTTTGCCTCATTCTTTTAAATTTTCAAGCCAAAATATAATATTCTGTTTATTAAGAGTAATAATATTTTTTAATATTTGTTATTTTTTCAAACTAAACATTTTATAGTTTTGATAGGAAGAGAATACTTTATAAAATATAATCGTTTACAAAATAACCAAGCTGTATAAGAAAATATAATTATGATTCAGCACTTTCAACGTCCCACTGTTAGTACGGGCTTCCCTTTAACGTGTAGTCCACCACGCTGGCCAAATGCGCGTTGGCGGAATTCACACGTGTTTTAAAAACCAGTTAGTTAGGTTCTCTCAGACATGCAGGATTCCTCATAACGTTTTCTTTAATTCTTTTAGCAGTTATTAATAATCATTTTGAAGATGAGATTCATACAAGTTAATTTCTGGTCCTAGGTTTATTCTACTTACTACCCGCTTTATTCTACTTTTGAGGCGAGCGTACTACGAATGAACTATAAGAAATAATTGAAAAAAGTAATCGATATCTTACCTTAAGTACATTTGAAGCATAAAATTCTTAAATATCAAACTGTTGCACATTTAATTATTCAATAAACACTTAATTGCCAAGACACAGCAGAAAATTTTAAAACTCATAAATTATAATATGTTAAGACCAAAATATGATAAAATAAAATCCCTTCTTTCTTACTTACTCATATTTTGTTCATACAGCAGCCCTATCTACGTTTGCTGTTTCTTGTGTGTAACTAACTAAAGTGATTTTTTAAAAAGAAGGTAGTGAAAAACAAATAATGAAATATCTACCTACAAAAATCATAATATATGTCTCACATTTTATATTTCAGTTTTAATCGAATCGAATGAAAAACATAGCCAAAAAAAAGATATAAAAGAGGTATGTATTTTAAACGTATTAATTAAAAGGGTACGTACTTATTTCGTAGACTCAGGAAAATATTACTCTCGAGTGTGTTATATTGGATTGTGTGAATTCTACTCAATAGAATGTTTTGTTTTGCTAGTTACGTTGCAAGTAATATTAATTGACAAGAGCCAAACTAAAAACAACAAAAATAGAACAAACGAATTTAATACAGATAATCCTGCTGAGAAAAATGAAATTTTCTTTAATGTTGCAGTATTTGTTTTAGAAGCGTGCATACTACATTATGTGCTTTACGTGGAATTTTCCGGGTTATACAGCTATATATTCGTACGTATATAATATGTATATATGGTACAATGTTTTTATAACGATTATGTTAAAGATACAGAAATGTAATCATATAAATTCTTACTTATGTAGATTTTTAAAACATGTTTTTTGTAATCAGTAAAGCTATAATCTGAAAAGACAATTTATTACAGTAAATTAAATATTTTTTTCCATGTACCTACCTTCTTAAAAATAACAATAATGATCACTGCATCTTATAACCATTTATTGTACCTATCTATTAATTTAACATAGTGCATTTTTAAACTACTTGCATTATTTTTAGGTAACCTACTTAAAATGCCAGTATATTACTTGGTTACAAAAACATTAAATAACAATATTTTTGTATCACTGTAAATAGTTTAATGTTCACTGCACAGCAGCTCATTGTAAAAAGTTTACTTACGTTAATTATTATATCACATAATTAAATATGCTTTACGACTTTTAAACATGCCAGTTATTTTACGTCGAAATTTTCAAAGCGGCTAAAAGATATACGTACCTACATACTTACAAAAAAAAGTAATAGCTGGACCGGCCGTTAATGTTCTGTTCTTTTCTGAATATAAAACTAAATAATAACATAATTTCAACCACTTATAGGCCTGTATCTATAACTAATCCAATTTATATATAAATCAATATGTAGTGAAATATACTTTGTAGTATATTTTGGTCCATAATATGTAGATTAATATTTCAAACATTATCTAAAATGCCACCTATCGCCACAAATACATACACCTAATTTACTGGTAGTATTTAGTTAAGCCAGATATTAATGAATTGAAAATTATTCCATTCCAGTATATACGTAGATGACATTATGATACAACTGGCTAACCCGACAGACGTTATCCTGTCCAAATTTCAATTTTATTAGTATCTTTAAGTTCATATAACAATCCCATAGAAAAGCACTATCGGTTCTTCTCGAATTTAAATTTTTTTACAAGTAACTCCCAATATTTTTTCTACAAAACCTATTCGGATTATTCGAATAAAACTTTATTCAAATAGACTTATTATAAGCACTATTGCATCATCAATTTAATTTAAAGAGTGTCAGTGTAGTCAGTCCGTGTGGAAGCTACCACCGGCTCGGAAAGCGGTTCCGCTGAGAAGAGCCGGCGAGAAACTCAACAGTTGCCTTTTAAATATAGCAGTTACATTAATACACATAATATAAATATTATAGATAGCTCAGATATAAATCAATATATCTTAATTCTACACATTTCCATCAACAAGAAACTCTTGAACAGAGTAGTGCGCTTTGCTTAGTAAAATATTTTTAATTTTATCTTTAAATGTTTGAAAAGGTAAATCTAGGACAGTTTGTGGAATCTTATTATGTACTAACGACTCACGCTTGCTTCGTTCGGGTTTGTCCCTAGGTACGTTTTCACGGCTAGCTATGCTTAGATATACATAAATAGTAGCTTGCTACTCCTAAGATATTCATTTAAATTATATAGTGATTAACCCTCGTTTTGCTCGGGTGCGTAGGCCGTACGCGGATTTTGTTTATAATTTCATGGGTTTTAATTTTTTTTCGCGGAACCCTGATTCTTTTTTTAAAATGAAAGTAGCCTAAGTTACTCCCTATAACATCAGCTATCTGCCAGTGAAAGTCCCGTCAAAATCGGTCCAGCCGTTTCGGAGATTAGTCGGAACAAACAGACAGACAGACAGACAAAAATTGTAAAACATGTTGTTTTGGTATATGTACCGTATATACATCCATATGCGTGTAGTAAAAAGCGGTTATTTTAATATTACAAACAGACACTCCAATTTTATTTATCTGTATAGATGCGTATCCTCCGGCCCATGAAGTATATTTTATTCACCTTCTGGAGTCGGAATCTGGGCGTAACAAGCTTATTTCTATTTATAATATTTATTATGTGCCAATTTTACTGTTTTTTAAAAAAATATTTAAATTTTTACGTAAAAGTATTAAGTGTACCTATTACACAGTAGGTATATACTGTGATACCGTAAGAATACCATTTTTTTTTTAAACATCTCGCAGGGAATCACGAGCTCTTAGATCATAAATGGCCCATCTTGCTTTTTTTTTGAAGAACAAATATGAATTAATTTCCGCGACACTGCCCCAAAGAAATATTCCGTATTACAAATGTTATATGGACAAAATTAGTCAAATCAGTCCTGTTCTATTCAGTCGATCTCAAATTATGCGCGTGCCACAGAACAACATTTTATTTAAACAAACATATATAATAGATACACGTATATAATACTTACTCATGAAAGTTTCATCACAATAGGATGAATGATATAGAAGCGCATAGTTCTGAATTTTAAATCAACCCATACAACTTACATGCCACATATGGTTGGTTAATGAATTGTCACTAAGATTTTGTACTATGACAACTGCCCTTATTTAGAATACAGACGATTTCCGGTTGGCGATGGAAAATACCAAAATATCATTAATAGTTCAAACGATTTTTCCATGCCCTTAATATGGTTGTTATTGAAATACGCTTTGTTTTGTTTTCAGCGGATTTGATTATTTATTCATATATAATTATAATAATAAATTAATATGTTAGGACATTAACACACAGCACCATCTAGTTCCATGGTAAGCTACGATGCTTGCGTTACGGATACGAGATACACTACACACATATAACTTTAAATATATGGAGTACAAACATTCGTGCTCATCACACAAATGAATGCCCCCAGCGAGATTTAAACCCGCGCCCGCTGGCGCAGCAAGTACAAACTGAGCCAAAAGATTGATGTTAAATTTCACTGATAATGATGACCTTATTTAAGGTATACACATATGAAAATGTTAACAATATCAATCTTGTCGTAAAGGACATAAATGTTGAATTATAGTGAAACTAATAGTCCAAGCGAAATGCAATTTGGAAACAAAATATCGAAAACCTGAAGTTTTATGATTTTAAAATGTTAGCAGGTATATACCTAAAGAATAGAATTTCGTAAAATGCCCCCGATGCCCAGCTACCCCCGAGGAATGGTGGGACGTAAAGCGTTGAAAAATAGTTTTTTTTCAATTTCCGCCTTACTGTGACGTTCTATCGAAAAATGTTTTATACAAAAGTTGTGGGTCTAGTAAAAATCTATAACTTTTAAAGATAACACTTTTTACAATAACCTTAAAATTTTCGAGATATTTGCAAAAACACGGTTTTAAATTTTTTCTTGGTTTTTTATTTTTAATTTCTAGAATAATCTTTTGATTTTCATGAAACTAAGGAAATGTAATCTTTAAAATATATCTTATATAATCTTCATAAACTTCTAACCGAGTTGAATCTTATCATTAAATATTTTTTGAAAAATCTTATTGAAATAGTCATTATTATCGATACAGAGGACAAATCTACAGTTTTTAGAATTTTTGTCTGTCTGTTCGGGTACGCATCACGAGAAAATCACTGGACAGATTTTGATGAAATTTGGTATAATGATAGCTGGTTATCTGGATCAACATTTAAAACTTTACTTTTTACTGCGGGAAAATATCTTATCTCTGAGAAATCTATACTAAACGTTAAAACATAACTAGGGACGAACCCGTACGGAGCGAAAGTGCGTCGCTAGTTTTCAAATAAAATGTTACTCATGCAAAACAGAATTCGAACGTTATAAAAAGATCCTTTGTTGTTCCTCGAAGTATATTTAGACTGATTCTGTTCAGTAGATATTTATATATCATTCTTTAAATAGACTTAAAAAGCACATTACTAAAACCCAATAGGTATACATTAGAACAAGCTTTATGACCTTATATATTATCCTAATTATAAAGATGGATTCTTTAAGAAATAAGAATGTTTCCAGAAGCCAGGCTTTAGACTTTTTTCGAAAAATATTGATCACATATCCGAATACATACTGTTATAAGCTAAATTGGTTTACATAGAAGTAAAAGTACACGAGTTGTAAAGTACACACATTGTAACATACACCACATTCCTTCAAGCCACAATTGATACTTAAACTCCGGTTAAAATTAACTTATAACTGAATGTTGTTCCTTTACACCTTTCAAGTTCTTCAATCATTTATTAACAATGGAAATAATCTCATATTAGAATAACTTAAAAATATACGCTAATACGATAAAGGATAAGATCGTGGGGAAACCCGTCAACCAGCGTTTGTATTTGCCGTGTAATGGACTATTCTCTGATCTCCTTCACATTAAACCAAACACAACAACACTAACAAGGTTGAATTGTTATGCATTTCAATCAAAATATTTTACTTTTAGAAGCTAAATAACCCAATTTAAATATTACATGTAAATATTTTCCTCTTTCCTAGCTGAACAAGTTTCAAAGCTCTTTCAAAGCTCCTAATTTGTACTTAAAATGTATAGTTTCGGCTGCGTTATCATGCTTATTATAAATTCAGAACACACATTGTACAAGCGAACATGAAAGTATTGTACTCGTATAAAATCTTATGCATCAGATATTTAGGAGCAAGCCAGAAGCCGGAAGTCATGAATAACAAGCAGGTGAATCTTTACGATATATGTATGTACCTACTTAATATAATGTGCCACGTTGCACTGCAAACAACATGTCATTTGTCCAAAATGAATTGTATTGGCTGAAATTTTACTTATGCTAAACAAACGAATCTCAATAATATTACTATGGCAGTAAGAATTATTTTAGTTTAAACATATTACCATAACTTTTGAAATATGTTCAAGCGTGCGCCGGATGTGAAATTTTCCACGGTAGCTTTGGGATATTCGGAATTGACGGTTTTCGCTCATTCACAAATGTATTTTTAGCTTAGAGTTGAAGTCATGGAATTGGCATATGGGACTGGGTGAGCGACCTCTGGCGTAATACAAACAAACAACTGATCGATATCACTTTATCCTTATAACCTGAAGTTCATGCCTCAAGTTGGACTTTACTCTGATTTATGAGCATCGATAGCAATAAACTTCGTCACTTCAAGGTAGGTAATCGTTGTAGTATTCTTGAAACATCTAAGTTAGTAATAAAAGATAAAACACAACATATGATATATACGAACTTGGTTTGTATCTTATCTACCTATGCATATAATAAAATTGTAACTAAGCTGAATCTGTACATTATATTTTTTTGGAAAATCTTTTTGAAATAGACATTATTATTTATTATCGTCACAGATTACAGAGGCCGAATCTATACTTTTTAGATTTTTGTCTGTCTGTCTGTCTGTTACCGCATCACAGAAAAACCACTGGAAGAATTTTGATGAAATTTGGTATGGTCATAGCTGGTCATCCTGGTCAACATATAGAATACTTTTTATCGCGAGAAAATATCTCATCTCTGAGAAATCTATACTAAACGTCAAAACGGAAGTAGGGACGAACCCGAGGGAGCGAGGGAAAGTCGCTAGTATTTATTATATTGCCTATAATAGAAACCGTGGTAAGCGATCAAATTCGAATCAATCTAAAACCATTTAAAATAAAACTAAAAAATGGGTTTAGTAAAGTATATCGTATCTCTCATATATTCTAAGAAAAAGAGGAATAAATTTTTCTTGGTATTAAAAATAAAAAATCAACATATTCATAATTTATAGTTATTCTATTAAATAATCGATTGTAGTATGAGCTATGGGCCTATGAGTCAACGTTGAAATATTACAGCTTTTTACTAAACAAACATTTATTGATCTCATCACCGTTATCCATAAATCATTAAAAAACTATGAGTCATTTTCATGCAATCATTTAATTTAGTCAGAAATTATAAAGTTTATTTTGTTTATCATTTAAGTCATATTCAATATTTTGAATGTAAAATTTTGGGAAGTTGTGTGTTTTTTTGAGTTGTGAAGATGATGTACATCCATGTATTAACTCACGTTGCGTAAATTATTGTGATTTAGCCGAGTTAACATGGTTTTTGTCTAACATGTCGAAAATACAAAATACTTATAAAAGCAATGTACCTGTAACGAATATGTATCCCTTTCATAGTTCTATATACAGCAATACCGTATTGGTATTTCACTTATAATTTAGCAGATAATATAATATATTTTGTACTTATATTTATGTTTAAAACATGTATTTTTCGACTACGGCATCTGATGATTAATTGAATGCCATAACATTGTTCTTTATAAAAATGAATTATAAAAGAAATATCCCTTACATATTATATGTGTAAAAACTATATACATAAATGTAGTAATAGGTATAGTTTACCTTTATGAAAATCAACATTACAAAAATTTAATTATAAGCGCCCCTATAGCTTTCTTTTACGTCTTGATATAAAATGTATCTTCTATCTTATTATATTACTAGCGACTCACCCTCGCTTCCCTCGGGTTCGTAGGTAGGTTATGAAACAACATAAACAATAAACTGTTAATCTACTACCACCGCACAACTAAACTAATTAGTTTCTATTGACAAGTAAAGTTGCAAGTGACTGGGATGCCTAGAATAGAAGTTGTGGCTAGGTTGTTTTAAACTTCGTATTTAGCTTCCGTTCTAAAAGCTATTACATTAGCATTTCGTTACGAAATTATTGACTTTCAAACAAATTATATTATTGCTAAGATAGTAATAAAGAACTTTAAAGACATTTTTTTAATATTGCGATTTTAAAATTTATTTCTTAGTATTAAACTATATGTATAATGTATATGCATGCGCATTTTTCGAATAATATAAAACAATTCACTATCCACGTCTATCAGTTTGTGTACTTAGTATTTTTCATACGGTTTTCATTTTAATGAAGAGAATTCCTTGCAATTGCTATATCCATAAAACATGTGACATGTCTATATATTTATAGAAAATAAAAAAAGTCGATAATTTGTAATCAAACGTAAATTATGAGCTAAGGCGGCGATCCAGTTAATAGTTATTCAATAAATTAGTATTCATAAGCAAAATTTTAATTAAGTAACCCTCTTATATAATTTTATTAATACGCAAACTAATCTAGTATGTAAAATGTTAATGTAATCCAGATAATGGAATAGAGAAGACTGCGGAAGAACGCAAAAAGTTTCCTATCTTGCCAAGTATTTTCTTATAAAAAACTTTAACTGAATTGCTTTACAAATTTTTTAACTACTAAAAAGATTTTTGCATTAAATAATTTTATGCTTTATAACGGTTAGTATGGAATAGATTTAGAGGCCGTTTTTGAGATTAGCGCGTACAAACGCACAGACAAAAATTCTAAAAATCATTGTTTTGGGTTCTATTGCGTTTAATAAAGATCCCTAATAATAGTTTTTCTTAAATATTTTCCATGTACAGATAGCGAAAAGTGACAGTTTTGTTATATGTATAGATTATATAGTATAATAATATGTTTTTGCCATATGTTTCAAATGCAGTGCCAAGCATGAACATAGATACTAACGCACGATCATCGTCTGTATATAACGACAAGTGTATATTAACGTAATTAATGAATGTGTTGTATTCCCATATATTTCGCCACCCTGACTAATGATTCACACAACACTAATACGCATAGTTTCAAGTTTATAATTAGAGAGTATCTATTAACTTTAGTAAGTTCAAAATTAGTGTTACTATACGAGTATGTATAGGCTACCTATAAAGTGCAAACTAACTCTTTAGAAATTTAACATGAGATGAGATAAATAATAACATAATCTAGACTTCGTCAGTTCAACGACCATAAAAATGTATGTATACAAAACAATTTGAATAAAGCTATTCTTTGACTACAAAAGAAGTACTGAAATCGGGTATATGGTTTATGTATAAATGTAAAACGATATCTTCGCAATTGTAAGCCAAATTCAGTAATCTATACTAATATTATAAATACGAAAGTAACTCTGTCTGACTATCTGTCTGTCTGATATTTGGTATGGAGATAGTTTGAGACCCTGGGAAGAACATAGGTTAGTTTCCATCCCGGAAATTATCCCTTAAGAGAGTTTATTTATATATATGTATATTTAATTTTTAAAGTAGGTACTTACTTTTCTATACCTATGTAATACATACATAATAGACTATATACTATACATACAGAATAAACTATATATATGTACATTATGCAATGTACATATATATAGTTTATTCTATACCAACTGTGAAAACGTACCTAGTGAGTCGCTATTTCTAAATAAAAAGTCTAACCCCAGGAGTAGTTCAATATTATCTTTTTGTCAAGAAAATATTAAACCACTAGCGATGGAATTAATAAAACATATAGTGAAAAATGTTGAAGAGTGAAATAAAATGATTTTGAAGTCCGTTGTACCTTTTTTTGTCAAAGTACTTATTTTGGATAAAATACTGATGCACTCTCTCTCTCTCTTCCCATATCCTTTTCAGTTGCCCCAAACTTTTGTATCCTATCTACGACTTCCTTCCTTCTAAAGTCCCCCGTCCCATTAATGTTAATTGTTTGTTGATGTTTGTATTTAGTCCATTATGTAGATTTCTGTGTACATCTATTAAAAGTAATAAAATTAAATTGCAAATATATATAAAATATGTAACTATTAGTCTTAACAATTATTAATTTTAATTTTATTTTTCTCTTATAGTTTTTGTATATATTGTGTTGTCTATTGTAGGTCCTGATTTTACAACGAATTACTCTGCTTCTACGTATAATCAAATTTAGTGTTTTTATTTCTCTCTTTTATACCGGTCATTCTATATATAACGTGTATTCTTCACTCTACGAGAAATTGGCGAAGTATACGGTGCCCAAATGGCACTTCTAGAAGCCATTGAACATAAGAATTGAATTGAATTAAAATACTGATATTTTTCTTGAACTACATATTGATACAATTGCGGGTATGAAAAATATTATCAGATTTGTATTTATTTTAAATTATAATAGCCATTAGACAATAATAGACTGTGGTTGCTCGACGTAAACGCGTTAGTAGCTATATCCTCACGATGAGAGAAAACAGTAGACGAAACTTATTTATTAAAAGTTTCGCGATATCTAACACACGTATGCGCCGTAATTTTGCTCAAAATAGCTAAAGCGTGTGCTACGCATAACTGTAGATACGGTTCTGTTATTATGATTTGTGATAGTTTACAACTTATAACATATCTATAGGCTATAGGTTTAATCTATCATAAACGTAAAAAGTAGTATCAAAATATGTTTCATTTATAACTAACTAGCGCCATAACCTCGCTTCGCTCGGGTGCGGCCCTGTGTACTGAAGTTATATGTTACCCCATGTTATAGTGAATTTGTGCACTTTCATCCAAATCCGTCTTATAATGCAGCGTGAAGTATAAACTAAATAAACACACATACGATTGTATTCAATTGTTGTATTCAATTGTATTCATCGCTTTTAATATCCCACTGCTGAGCTCGGGCCCCCCTTCAATACGAAGGGGATCAAGCCATTGTCCAGCACGCTGGCCAAATGCGGTTTGGCGGATTTCATATGTCTTTCGAAAAGTCAGACTTGCAGTTTCCCTCACGATGTTTTTTTTTTCTTAACCGTAAGACAAGTGGTAATCATGTAAAAAATGATTCGCACATGAAAATATCAGAGATGAGAGAACCGGGATATGAACCTGCTTCACTCGGTTTCCCGCACGAGCGCCAACGGGCACTGGGCTACCAATGCTTTCTTACATACAATTAGTTTATCTTTAATTGAAAATTTCCCATAGCCATCTAAATTATGGCGGCATCGTCAGATCAGTTCCATGGTAGAATATAATTGCATTATTGTCACAGGTGTGTCACATAGGTATGCCGAATTTAATTTAAGCCGCAAATGTTTGAAAAACCAATTGCAGTTTTTATAAAATAGAAAAATATTCTATAGAAGTAAATTAATGCATAATAATAAACCTATAGTATTATACTAACTAGCCGAGAAACGCAAACCTAGAATCAAGTGGTGGTTGCTGAATGGGCCGATGCAGACTGACTTCCTGGCGGAGGTTGAGAAGCAAAACCTATTGATTCACACCGAAACCGCCCAGGAGGCTTGGGATCGAGCACAGTCGGTAATTACCGCGGCGGGAAGGCGAGTTCTTGGCGTTTCTAAGGGAGGACGAGTCATCGACAAGGAGACATGGTGGTGGAATGACCAGGTACAGGGGGCGATTCGAGAAAAGAAGACTGCGTTTAAAGAATGGCAGCAAACCAACTCTCCTGAAGATAGAGAAGAGTACAATGCAGCCAAACGTGCCAGCAAGAGAGCTGTAGCCAGAGCCCGCAGTGATAGCTTATCACCATTATATGACAAGCTAGAAACTGCGGAGGGGCAAAAGCTCATATACAAGCTGGCACGTGCCCGGGATAAAGCGACGCAAGATATCACAAAATGTCTTTGCGTCAGGGACTCTCAGGGCACGCTGCTTTGTAACCATGCCTCTGTGAAGGAGAGATGGAAAGACTACTTCCGGGAGCTGCTGAACAATCAGCACCCATATAGTCTTCCACCCGAACCGCCCCCTAACCTCGGACTTGTTGCCCCAATTACACCTGACGAAACTCGGGATTGTCTTCGCCGCATGAAGAACCGAAAAGCGGTGGGACCTGACGACATACCGATCGAGGCGTGGAAATCGTTGGGCTCTCGTGGTGTGCTCATGCTTACTGATCTCTTTAACTGCATCTTGAACACTGGAAAGATGCCCAATCAGTGGCGTTTAAGCTTTATAACCCCTATATACAAAGGCAGGGGCAGTGTTCAGGATTGCGGTAGTTATAGAGGGATCAAAATCATGTGTCACACCATGAAGCTCTTCGAACGCGTGATCGACCTCAGGCTCCGTCAGGAGTGTGCTGTCTCTGAGTGTCAATATGGGTTTCAGCCGGGATCAAGCACAATGGACGCCATTTTTGCCCTCAGAACTTTGATCGAGGCTTACAGGGAGAAAAGGAGAGCTCTGCATTTGGCTTTTTTGGACCTGCAGAAGGCCTTTGACTGTGTACCTCGTCAATGTATCTGGTGGGCGTTGCGATTCAAAGGTGTACCTGAGGCCTATATTGACATTATTAGGGACATGTACAGCGATTCCGCTTCGGTGGTTAGAACCGCTGTTGGCGATACCGAGCCCTTTCCGATTTCTGTAGGGGTTCACCAGGGTTCGGCTCTCAGCCCGTTCTTATTCAGCGTAGTACTCGATGTTGTCTCGGCATACATCCAAGACCAGCCTCCATGGCTAATGATGTATGCCGATGACATAGCGCTCGTTGATGAGAACCGGCTGGAGCTGGAGCGAAGGGTGAACCTGTGGAAAGGTACGCTTGAAAACGGCGGTCTCAAACTAAATGTGGCGAAGACCGAGTACATAGCTTGCGGGAGTCCGGACTCTAGCACCATCCAAATAGGACTTGAACCAGCCGTTAAGTCGGAGAAGTTCAAGTACCTTGGATCCGTCCTGCACGAGTCCGAAAGCATCGATCACGACGTTCAAGCCTGTATAAGCGCTGCTTGGGCCAAATGGCGGGAGGTCACAGGTGTGGTCTGCGATCGCAGAATACCGCCCAAGCTCAAGGGACAGATATACAAGAGCATTATCCGACCGGTCCTCTTATACGGAAGCGAGTCCTGGCCAGCGCTATCTCGACACACTCAGGAGCTTCACGTCACGGAGATGAAGATGCTGAGGTGGATGTGTGGTGTAACGCGGGCTGACCGCATACGCAACACGTTCATCCGTGGCAGTCTCGGGGTCCGTGACGTAGCGGATAAGCTTCAAGAGCGTCGTCTGAGGTGGTATGGCCATGTCGCGCGTCGGTCTGAGGACTATGTCGGAAGAAAGTGCCTTGATATATATGTCCCTGGAACAAGGCCTCCTGGGCGCCCAAGAAAGCGATGGCTGGATGTCGTGAAGCAGGACATGAGAGCCAATGGACTAACACAGGATGATGCCAAAGACCGTGCAAAGTGGAGAAGACTAAGCAGGAAGGCAGACCCTGGCAATAGCCGGGAATAATAATGCCAGGCAGAAGAAGAATAAACCTATAGTATTCTATGAGTCGTTTAGAAAAACTCGATAAAATTTAGTATTTTCTGCAGTTGCAATAATTAATTCTATACAGCACAGTTGTTTATAGTACTTAGCTAAGAACCATATCATTTATGTTATGACCTTTTTATATGCCCAGCTACATTGAAATATGATTTGGAATATTGATTATATAATTCTCATTATGTGTAAATGATAGTTCTTTTGTAATTTAGAGTACCTATAAGTTAATCCGTTCCTACTGTTTATATTTTAAAATAATTTATTTCCACTGTAGCTTTAAAAGAAGGTAAGGATCGGTGTTAAAATTTAAAAAATTAAAACATTCAAGAAGAGACTGGAAAGATATAAGTTTCCTTGTAAGGGTTAAATTAAATAATGAAATAAAACTTCCCCTATACAAGGGGTCCTTGAGAAAATTTACTATGTCATTATTCCAGTAGAGAACAATTAAACTGGATGCCGTTTTAAATTAAAGTGTCAGAGCTCTTAGTATCTCACGCAAATTTATCTTGACATGGAGATCCTCGCGAAATTACACCAATATGCGTTATGACTGTATGACTACTATGTCTCTCGTACGAATACGTTTGAAATTCCGGGAGAGGTCTCCCTTTTGAATTACAATTATTTACCGTTAAAATGGTCGATATTGACAACTCTGCTGTTGATAGTTTAGGTTTATTAGTGAAAGAATTTTTTCGAATTCAAAAAGTCAATTTTTTTCAAAAAAAAACTACACAATAGCAGTCAAATATCTTAAGCTAAAATAACCGCGATTTTAATCATCTTGACATAATAAATAATCTATACATATAATAAAATTCTGAGTTGAATCTGTACCTGAAATATTTTTTGGAAAATCTTATTGAAATAGACTTTATTATCGATACAGAAACCGAATCTATAGTTTTTAGAATTTTTGTCTGTCTGTCTGTTACCGCATCACAGAAAAACCACTGGAGGGATTTTGATGAAATTTGGTATGATGATAGCTGGATATTCGGGTCAACATATAGGATACTTTTTACCGCGGGCGATTATCTCATTCCCACGGGAATACACGTTATAACATCACCCAAAAAATATTTATGATCAGAATTTCTTTTTTTTTTTTTTTTTTTTCTCTTTATTTAAAGGACTTGTACACAAAAAAGAAACATGTCGTCCTGTACAGACTTCTTACATGCTACATAACAAATTTTAAATCCTTAACACTACTAACATAATTATGTATTAATGGATAGAACTATAACCGATAATGCGAGTTTTCTTTTTTTTTTTTTTTTTAACATTTATACTAGGAATCTATACATACTTATACATTTATCTCTTATTTAAACCTAACTTCACTAATTTGTACACACTTTTAGCAGAACTTGAATGAGGACATGTCAACATACTATTGCAAATTCCAATATTCAAGCCATTTTGAGCAAATATATGATTTCTAAACGATTCATTCCGAACACATTCCATCAAAATGTGATAAACATCTTCATTTTTTCCACACACTACACACAAAGGAGATGCAACTTTTTTCATTATAAATGCAAAATAGTTAAGGGGAATGTGTCCAGAACGAATTCTAAAAGCTAATATTAAGGTGGGTCTATCTAAATTACAGGATTCAAACCAAGGAGAGTGAAAGGGTACAGGCTGAATAGTCCTATACCAAATCCCCTTGTTCTGAGAAGTCTTCTCAAAATTTTGAACCCACAACTTATAAATATGTTCTTTTAATATAGGTAACAGATCATAATAAAAAGGCACTATGCTTAGGGGTACTCCATCAGATCCTGCCTCCCTTGCAAGGCGATCTACAAGCTCATTCCCCGGAACTCCTACATGAGACGGAATCCATTGGAATATTACTTTTTTATTAGACATTTCTAAATTGAGAATTGTTTTCAATATTTTGTAGGCTATCGGAACTCCTCGAAAATTCGAGGTGCACCGAGCCACGTGTTGGAGCGCACTTCTGGCGTCTGTTAATATAACAAATTTATTATGACTAATATTATTTACATAAGAAAGTGCCTCCGCAATAGCGAACAATTCAATGTACATAATGGAAACGTTGGTTTCAATTTTTAACTTAAACGTAGTACCTAACTGTGGATCTAATATAGCTGCTCCAAAACCATTATCTCCTTTCGATCCATCAGTATAAATTTTATAACAATCAGAGTATTTTTTGTGTATCATTTCTAAGCATTTGTATCTTAAATTAAAAACCTCTATATCTTTTTTTGATTCTGTGACATTTTCAATGAAACAGCATATATTATTTTCTAAATTAATGTTTTGAACCCACGTATTGAGACTAAACATTTCTAATTTTTTCGAAGAATGGATGGGGAAAGATTTTAAAAGAATATATAGATTAATCAACAAAGGTTTCTTTTTAGCCTTCCAATAGCTAGATCGAATGCTTTGAGAATATAATTGACTGACTAGTTCAATATTTCTATTGTTCCGAAAAACTCGACTTCTTAACCAAAACTTCCCTGCTAGAAATAACCTACGCAGACAAAGTGGATGTAAATGGAGTTCGTTTTCCATAACATGCACTGGAGTCGTTTTGATAAACCCACCAATAATACGCATGCAATGATTTTGGACTTTATCAAGTTTGTATAAATTCCTATTAGAACTTGTGTCATAAAGAAAGCTCGCATAATCCATACGACTACGTATCATAGAAATATACAACCTTCTTAGATGTTTAGGGTGCATACCCCAGTCTGATCCTGCCAAAATTTTAAACATATTTAAACATTTTTGTGTTTTATCTAAAGTTTTATTTATATGCTTAGTCCATTTAAGATTCTTGTCCAACCAAAGACCTAAGTATTGGACATCCTCAACTGGTTGTATCTGACTTCCTTTAAGTTTTATGTCAATATTTATAGGTAATTTATTCTTTCCCTTCCTAAATAAACAAATTTTAGTCTTTTTTTCAGAAACTTCTAAACCCAGAGCCTCTACCAAATTGTTAAATTTATCTAGTGCTAATTGTAACTGTAACGACCCTTCTTCTACTGACTTAAACGAACCATATAATACAAAATCATCTGCGTATTGAGATATAGAAACATTTTCTATCCCCTGACATATATACATTGTTACTACGTTAAACAGGAGTGGCGATAAAGGGTCTCCTTGTGCTAGCCCACGGCCTGTTACTCTTGATATACTGTAATTACCTGAGGAATGTATACTTAATTCTCTAGACCTCATAAATTCCCACAAATAGATACAAATAATTGATCCTACTCCAACATTGTCTAATGTTTTCAATAAAATAGTAATATCAACGTTGTTATATGCGCTCTCAATATCTACAAAACACCCTAAAGTAAACATATTGTTCCCAAATCCTAATTGAATGTGTGATACTAATCTCGTCAAACTATCCAAACAAGAGTGAGCTTTTCTAAACCCAACAGTATTTTTAGAAAAGCAATTTGAGTTTTCAAAAAACCATTCTAGTCGGTGTTTTAAAATTGTATGAAAGATCTTACAAGGGCAAGACAGTAGAGCAATAGGTCTTATATCCAGAGACGGTTGAGAAAGGCTACCAGACTTCGGTAAAGGGATGATTGAAGTTTTTCTCCATTGAGTTGGCACATATCCAGAAGCCAGAATCTTATTATATATCTGATATTAATTATAATACAACCCAAAAAATATTTATGATCAGAATTTCTTAAAACTTGGTATTAATGCTCTTCAATACAATTAAATAAATACATGTTTTAGCGTTTTTTTAAATTCATCCCATAAGGAGATAAAATTAGGGATGAAAATTTGTATGAAACCTACCTTTTTAAAGTTTCTTTATTGTAGTTTTAGCGCGAGCGAAGCCGCGGGTTTTGCTAGTGTTATATATAACCACAGATCACGTAATACTATTAATATTATACTACTCGTAGTAACTTAATATCTATGAAGCAGTGTCACATAGGATAAGATCCTTTAAATACCTATACATATATGTTTATACATTTTACATCCCTTTAAATTATAAGGTTTAAAGTTGAACCTAAACTCAGAATATGTATTTTATGCTATTATTATGTCCTACATTGTAGACTTTCGTCCATTATAAATTTAATATATTAGTTAAAACAGCCTTAAATGTTAATCTGGTTGTAAGGCGATAGTCGTAAAAATTTATGTTATACATCATTTATAGCAGACTTTGTACATATGTTAATATAGTTTTCTACTCTCTTCCCTGTAGAAACTATTTCTTTCGACGAGATATTAAGAAATCTATACACTTCTCTCGATTACACACTATCGCAATTGTTTAGATGTTTCATCAAAATTTGATAATCTATAAGTAATAAACAGTCAGCAGAGAAATTAACTGATAACAATACTCATTTATGTTCACAATATAAGTAAAAGTAGTTAATTATCAGTACAAGGATACGTTTTTGACTTTCGCAAAAAGCTCAAGTGGCTCCCAATCCGTATTCGCAGGAATAATCACATACTTCATCTCCTCTACTGCGTGCTGTTTAATCCTTCTACCTCTTCCTATCTCAAAGAGCGTTTCAAACTTCTATGAAAATATACTTGTTGGCTGCGTTCTAGTGAAACGCTTATCCTTAAAATTCGTTCTCACTTCTCTTGTTTTATTATCAATTCCCTTTCTGTGAAAGCTGCACGTATATGGAACTCTTTACCAGTACACATCAGATGGGCTAATTATTTGGACAAGTTTAAGATTATGTTAAAAGCGCATTATTTGTCTTTAGTTTGTCTTAGTATAATATATGTTTGCATATTTGTTCGTTTGCATTTGTGTATGTATGTATGTATGTATGTATATATGTATGTATGTATTTATACAAGTACACCGCCTACCATTTTATATATCTACTGATTCCTCTACGCTAAGGTTGCCTAGAAGAGATCGCTTTTAGCGATAAGGCCGCCTGCTGTGCATCTTTTTTTGTTATATATTTCACTTCTTTATTTCTTGCGTGGTGTGTTATAAAATGTTCATTATTATTATTATTAAGGAAAAATGTTCTAGGAATAAATTTTAAAATTCAATATTGCCCAGAGACAAGTGACGCTGAAGTTGTAAGCTTTAATAAGGACGGCTTATAATGTAAGAAAGCCTACGCTTGGTAAGTTTAATGAAATTCAGAACTATGTTCTTTTTGAAACACATACATATAAGAATACTATCTGTTTATCGCAGGTTTATGCGCAATCTCTTGTAACCTGCATTGTTATATTAATGTCAGGAAATATGCAAAGAATACAAGATATAATATAATACATAATAGAAAGATATAATAGAAAGAATAAGAAAATATTCATCCCTTATTTTTAAGGGTGACTAAACTATGACTGCAGGCAGTGGTAGCCCAATGGTAACGCGATTGCTTGGGAAAACGAATGAAGTGGGTTCAAATCCCGGTTCTCGCACCTCTGACATTTTCATGTGCAAATCATTTCCAGCATGATTACCACTTGTGTTAACGGTGAAGAAAAACATCGTGAGGAAACATCATGTCTGAGAGAACCTAGCAAGTTTTCAAAAGACATGTGAAGTCCGCCAACCCGCACTTGGCCAACGACTATGGCCTGATCCCCCTAGTACTGAAGGGAGGCCGGTGCCCAGCAGTGGGACATTAAAAAGGGCTGAATACAATACGAACAACAAACTATGACTGAATAGATTAGTATAATTGTTATATATTGTAAGCAATTCTTCAAATTACAATGACCTTTTCTTTAAATGATTCAAAATTTTTGAGGGCAGTCTGATTAAACACAAAAAGGCAAATGTAAAATGATTTTTCACTTATGATGTTTAGTTCCTGCGAGCGAGTTCAAATAAAAAAATCTGTTACTTATTACTATTAT
Organism: Argynnis bischoffii washingtonia; assembly: GCA_033884665.1. Taxonomy (NCBI): domain Eukaryota; kingdom Metazoa; phylum Arthropoda; class Insecta; order Lepidoptera; family Nymphalidae; genus Argynnis; species Argynnis bischoffii. The sequence goes on along the minus strand of CM066624.1, from coordinate 5,777,653 downwards.
TTCATTAATTCAATATCATTATTGAATTTTGTTTCCTAATCAACCATTACAGTCATGTCAAGAAGGAGTAAACAAAATCCTTGAAGGCTTTCCTAAACCTTTATAATTCTATAAGCTCATGCCTATCACAAACAAAAGCAAGGTCTTATCAACTAAGTTTTGAAGGACAGGAGTTACGAAAATTACGATTAACAAAACAAACCGATGACGTAAAGAGAAATTACTATTGTGTGCTTGTAATTACTTGTCAGAAGGACTGTATATGGAAGTGGCTCAGAACTGACCCTCAAATGTCATTAATAGATAGTATCAGCTACAAAGTCCATTAAGGAATATGACGTTAAACACTTTGCAATTATTGTTATAGTTATCATCAAGCGAAGGTCTTGCCTAATTCGAGCTTTCATTAAATGTTGCTAAGGGTCGAAGCTATTTTACGAGTATAAAGTGCGTAAAAGTCAACTGCTTTCTAGAAAGTAATTATGGCGATTTGTTTCCCTAGGAAATATAAAGAAAGGGATTGCGATACCTCAAAATTCAATATCATATGATCTAATTGTACCAGTGTCAAAGAAAAAATATAACAAATATGTATATTGTATATAAAACTATGTTGTATTTTGACATGTATACCGTAGTGTCATAAATAAATCATTACATAACAGATTGTAAGCTTTTATTCAATCCCACGGTATGATCCATTGTACATTATAACTTTTATATGTGGCTATTTTATATAAAGAAAATTAGCTTCGCTTTTAGCTATAAAGTAAACTGTGTTTACTCATTATAATGTGAATTTTAATTTGTTTACCACCACTCTAGGACATTTATATTGGTTATTTAGTTATTTATTTCTGATATTCTTAAAACAAAGCTCAGTATAAAGGGTTCATATTATGTTCCTTTCTATTAATTTATTTAAATAAACTGACGCTGTTTACACGTTTAGCAAAATTATCTTAAGCCCGTAGCGCCGTGTTATCTTTTAAAAGCGTGACTAATTTCCGACACCACACGATGTTTCCTATCAGCCTTTAGGCATTTCCATTAAAGTACCTACACGTGTGTGTGTATTGCGTGTGCTCTGACTGATTTATATTATAATATAATTTCATTGAAAAATGTCATTGAAAAAGCAGTCAAGTGCGAGTCAGATTAGCACAGTACGAAACTCTTCGTGGGCCCCGTACCATAATTTAATTTTAATTTTCAACCGACTTCCAAAAAAAGGAGGAGGTTCTCCGTATATATATATAATTTTTTCGAAGTCGGTGTGCTTTGATTTGTATTGGCTGGCACCGACTTCGAAAAAATCTGATTAAGTATCTATTCTAAATGAAAACCCCCGTTTTGTTATTTTTTACTTTTCAGTGCCTGGAAGTCGTTTTTTTTTTAAGTTTTTATTAATTAATGCATGGCGGCCTTTGCCATCGTGGTTTTTTATTATTTGTTATTATAGCGGCAATAGAAATACACACTATGAAAATGTTCACTCTACCTATTACGGTTCATGAGATATTAGATAGATATATAGATATTATATAGATACATATCCCGCTAACAGACAGACGGACGGACAGTAAAGGCTTAGCAGTAAGAGTCCCGTAGGCACCCTTTGGGTACGGAACCCTGAAAAGCAAATTCCAATTAATAAGTATATGTATTTGTTTAATTGTATAAAAACATCAAAGATGACCATTATTTATATGGAAATGCATCACCACGGAAAATTATACCAAGTGGATCATGTATACCAAATAATACCAAGTTTCATTCAAATTCGTTTGTTGGTGGTTCATAAATTTTCACATTCGTAAAATTCGTAGGATATACAATATTTATATTTAACTACAGATACTTAGTTACATTTTTTTCTTTTAATAACAAAGAAGGCGGAGATAATAACATTCATTTAATTATGTTTTGATATTATCTTTTATTATTTCCTTAATTATGAGTATAAATTGTGCGGACAAAATTGAGAAATTTAATATAAGAGCCTTATGATTAAAGCTATAATTCTCGTCTAGGAAATGTATTTAAAGATTAAAGGCGAGTTGTAATCAACAACGGCCTGATTGTATGCAGCATAAAGGATTTTATGAATCATGAAATGTTTCTCTGAGAAACCATTGCATTTGTGTATATTTATTTACGTATGCATATTAATATGGTTTAAGGAAATCGTAAAATGAGTCATAATTTAGCTGGGAAATGGGCACCTTATTTACATATCACATAATAGGAAATAGCAGCGAGCATTCAAAGAAAACGATAATTTTAGTCCTGTAATATTTTATCTTGACAGCACTATAAAATAGTGCTAATATAAAGCTTTGTAGATTAGAATATGTTTACACTAATATTATAAAGAAGTAAAGCTTGTATGTTTTTATGTACGGGGTAAACTCTGAAGTTACTGATCCGGTTCTGAAAATATTTTCACTAATAGGAAGCAACATTACCGCCGATTGCTAGACTATTTTTTCCGATAAAAATGTGTTTACCATCAGAAATCATAATAACTTTTATTAAAGTCGGAAAAAATGGCCGTTGAGTTGAGCTACCGTTAGACACATAGGGACGCAAACGAGAAAAAAATATATGTGCGTTAATATATAAATCTACTTAGTACTTTTATTGTACACTATCTTCTATCTGCGGTTTTAAGCGCTCGTGTAGGTCTTACATAATATAGTCTACTGTCTACCTTCACCTATCGTATCACGCATATACCTATTTCTGATGTGGTATCACTTAATAAAGAGTGCCACTCAGTGTATTGAACTAAAATTCTGATATATGTATTTGTATATAATAATATTGATAAAAATATTCTAAATGGCACATATTTACAAAACAGAAGACATATTAGTTTCCATTCAAAAAATGCCTAATGCACAAGCTCAGCGACTGTTTTATTTATATATAAATGTTTACAATTTAAGATATGATTTAGGCATTAACTCTAACAATAACTCATAGAGCTTATCCGAATCATGCATATGAAATATTCATATGTATTATGAGAAGTCACGCACTCGCAATACCGTAGATCCAGTTCTTAAATAAGTCATAAACATGTCGTGTATCATTATTATCGTTACTCTAAAGACTCAAGGTTTCTTGTGAATTTATCTCTCCATACCACACAATAAACGTTCAAATAGGCTTTATTTAAATAAAATTATAATTTAAAAACTAAGAACTAATATAAAACTTTATGTTAACAAGCAAAAATGTAATATTTATAAATAAAATTATTGTTGACCATAAACTATATCAGATTTAAAAGTGTCTATTTACTTAACTTAGTGGTCCCTATACAATAATAATTAACCTACGTATAATAATATTATTTTGACTCTTAATGATATTACATGCATCGGGGATTAACGGCATATTTGGCTCAGTTTGTAGTGATCCTACTTGCTGTGCTAGCGGTTGCGAGTTTAAATCCCGCTGGGGCCATTCATTTGTGTGATGAGTAGATACGAATGTTTTTACTCCAATTCTGGGTGTTTATATTTATAATATGTATGTATTTAAAGTTATATATGTGTAATGTACCAACTATCTGGTATCCATAACACAAGACTCGTAGCTTACCATGGAACTAGATGGTACTGTTTTTTAATGTCCCAACATATTTATTTATTTATATTTTTATATCATTTTATAGATTGTATCTGTAACTTTAATACTTTATACATCAATTATTGTAAATATAAGTTCGTATCAACATATGAGAACTTGATCATTGTCGCTAACTACTCATCAAGGTCGATTAAATGATGCTTAGCACAGCATATGTATATATCTAACCCAAATTGCTATCAAGGACTTGGGTAATTTACAGGATGTTATTGCAGGACCTGATTGGTTTTAGAAACATGTACCAAAATTCAAGCCTATTGATAAGTAAAATAAAAATATATTCCATTAATTGTTCAAGGTCCTCATTTAACTTCCGAAAAGATTTCATAACTTTTGAATAACTGAATATTTTTTTGATTAAAAACTGCTAGGAACTGTCTTTTTAGACTACTTTTCAAGAAAAACCGCGTCCGAATCGGCTTATCAATTTAGGAACCACCATAATACAAACAGACAAATACACGCGTCAAACTTATAACATCCCTTTATGCATCGCGGGTAAAACTGAGATAAAAACGTATTTTATCAATCTTGTATTTAAAATTTAACCGACTGCTGTTATAGTTTTTCTTAGCCAGCTTTCTACGGGCAGACTTCCAGACAACGGAAAATTTTCTTTTTTGTTCTTAACGAAATGGAATAACAGACTATTTTTTATCAGCCTTTTAGTATTGCAGAGTATTTATTAATATTACCATTTTTTATACGTTTACAGCGTATTTAAATCTAAAACAATCGAGTACCATTTAAAATATTACGTAAATAGAAATTTTGCATATTTATTACGTATTTTATTGCTATATTTATTAAAATCTTAATATCAACATACTTTTCCCTTATAAATTATATCATAATTAAAACTCAAGTCCATTACAAAGTGGAAATTATTTTAGAGGGGAAAATTATGGAGATCATTAATATGAAATGTGTCAACAAAAGGGTTTCTCTTTACACGAAAATTCAATTTACTGTGGAACAAAATCAAAATAAAAGCGTTTGACATAACAGAAAATATGGGGGCATATTTTGTATATGATGTGTATAATGATGATCTTTGTTGCAAAAAAATGCTTCATTTAATAAGCGTAGATTCGATGCAAAAATGACTACTTCTAAGTAAATATGCTATCTACTTTTATTAAGAGAACATAAATACTAAACTTTACTCATCAACTTATATATTTTATTGAATACGACACGTTTGGCTCAGTTTGTAGTGACCCTACTTGCTGTGCCAACCGTCGCGGATTCGTGTCCCGCTGGGGGCATTCATTTGTGTGATGAGCACGAATTTTTGTACTCCAGTCATGGGTGTTTATATTAATTTATAATATGTATGTATTAAAGTTATATATGTATAGTGTTATCAACTTTCGGGTATCCATAACAAAAGTCTCGTAGCTTACCATGTAACTAGATGGTGCTGTGTGTTAATGTTCCAACATATTATGTATTTATTATTATATGAAAATGTATTAGTTTGTCCTTCTTTCACGCAGCAACGGAGTGACGTATCGACATAATTCTTATATAGATGTATTTTAGGCCCATAAAACGGTATAGACTACTTCTTCATCCCCACATTTATATCCAGTGGTAACGCGCTCCCTTGGGAAACAGAATGGAGCGGATTTTAATCCTAGGTCTCGCACTTCTGACATTTTCATATGCAAATCATTTCCGACATGATTACCACTTGTCTTACGGTGAAAGAAAACACCGTTAGGAAACCTGCATATCTGAGCGAATGTAGCAAGTTTTCCAAAGACATGTGAAGTCCGCCAACTCATACTTGGCTAGTGTGGTGGGTTATGGCCCTATGATAAGGATAAGGCCCGTGCCTGGCAATGGGAGAGTAAAGAGCTGGAAAATATTATAATACTATTAATTTTATATATATTTAGTTCTCCTACCTAGTGCTACGTTAATTTCTAGTCCATAATTTTTAATAAAAGAAGTGTCAGGCAAAAAAGTAGGTACCTATATCTTACTAATATTATAAATGTGAAAGTTTAGATGGATGTTTAGACTATAGATGTTTGGATGTTTGTTACTCAGTCACGTTAGAACAACTGAACGGATCTGGATGAAATTTGGAACTTTGAAAGTATATTAAATATTTATGAACTGACTTTTGAAAGTTTATTAAATAAAATATAATAATACAATATCTCAATTCATAAACATAGATTCAATGCATTATCATATAAATAGGAAATAGGAATAGCACATAAGCTTTTTATCCCTGAAAAATGTACGGTTTCCATGGGATAGGTTTATTTGTTTTTCTAGAGACGAACCCAACCGAAGCAAGGGTGAGCCGCTAGTATGTAATAAATTAAAGAAATGTATCATTGTGAATTATATTTATATTCTTACCACATTCTTAGTCTTTAATCAATGAATAAACGTTTTATAATCTATTCCCCTACGTTGCCTAACATAACTATAGAACATTCCGTATGTAAGTATGATACTTTCATAAATAATCGAATAAAGTTTTCTTGCGGAATTATTATAAATTATCAGCATAATTTAACAAAAATCTCTTAGTCTAAATGCCAGTTGATACTACAATTTGATTGATTGTCAACTATGTAGTGAAATTTATGTAATCTTGAAAATCGATTTTAACCTACTATTAAGTACGTTAATTTGAAACTTTGAAAGTATATTAATTCCGAATGACAATGTTGTCGTGTAGGGGAGAGAGTGTAACATCATTACATCAAAAATAATAATTTAAGACACGTCTAAAGCATGCTTTATACATTCTAAGACAGTTGGCAAAACATTTCCAGAGAGGCATCAAAATTACTAGAAGTCTAAAAATTTAGACAAGAAAATTTAAACGTAAATTGCCGTGTGTATTAGCGAGAGAGGAACAAAACATTCGAAATTACTAGAAAGGTTTCGAATTTTCAAATAATAGAATGATCTTTGTTTATGCATATAAAAAGGTAGCGAGAGATCAGTTGTATTTCGAAGCTAAGTGAAAACTAAGAAGTACGAAAAAGTGAAAAGTTGAGAAAAGTGGAGTGAAGTTATAGTGAAAGTGTATCTAGTGGTAAAAATTAGTGTTCAGTGACTGAGTTTAACCAGAACTGTGTATATGCTGCGCGTGTTAGTGAATCTCCATAAGACACTCTTGTTAACCAAGAGCAATAAAACATCAATAGTGCAAAAGACGTGCTTTAATTTTTGATAACAATGATGATGAAACAATATTATCCAAATACAATACTAATTTTATACCATTGAGCTGATTTGATATTGGAGAAGGAGATAGTGCAACATTATAAATAATTATTAGTAAAACCTTGAAGTTTATGCTTATTTGATTCGAAGACGACCTACACATTATAGTCAGTTAAAAGCAAATTTTGTTTAGTATTTTTTTCAGACTATAAAAACTAACAGAAGTTATCAGTTAAATAACTCAACGGATGAACTTAATAAATTAAACTGTCATTTTTATAGTATGTCAATTCTATAAATACTTTATCTGCACATTATAAAATCGACCTACAAAGAAATAAATATGTTACAAGTTGAAACAAAGTCATCCTGGGAATCACAACACAACAAGGTATTTATTATCTCACAATTTACGGAAGTCAGAGAAGACTCTTTTCTCTCAATGCCACAAGGGAAATGACATGAAACTATACTTAAGTTAATATATTTTATTCAAACGTTTTCGTCTCTGTTGGCTTTTCGCAATATATGTATTATTATACCATAAGAACCATTCGCTATGGAAATTTACGTTATATATCCTCCATTGCCATTTGAAAGAAGAAACTTACAAAGACACTTTCACAGTATTAAGAAAATAAAGTTAGTATAATAAGTACCTTACTACTTAGAATCATTATAAAACGTACTTAAATATTAGTACTGTATACACAATACACTTGATAATATATCTAATTAATACATTAATACATTTTAAATAAAACTTTCATTTTGGCTTATTTCGCAAATTTATTTTGAATTTTGATTCCTGACGTTTCGAATGCTTTACAGCAATCATGGTCACGGGAGAGACTAAGGGTTTAGACGTCTCAAAGGCGTTATATACTTGTTGCAGACACTGCCTGTAACAAGTATACTGTACTGTACACGCCTATTCCACGGGAACCCTACATTTGTCCGGGAAAAAAGTAGCCTGTGTGTTATTTCAGACTATAATATATATCTGTGCCAAATTTCATCCAGATCCGTTCAGCCGTTCTGTCGTGAAAGAGTAACAAACATTCATAATCACAAACTTTTTTACATTTATATTTTATATTAGTATAATATGTCAAATATTCGCATAAATCTACGAAAGTATTAAGTATTACATTAATTCATATAATATAATGGTATATACAAATAATGTAATCATTATTATTAATATATGTATAAACTATTTACCTGGTTTCCTCCGCACACGCCACTGCACCGGCGGCGGCGCCGGGCTACCCGAGCCCGACGAGGCCAGCTTGAGGCCGTCAATACACCTGCTGTAATAGAAACATAAGCATTATCAAAATATCATGTGTCCTGTATATCTTACTAGCGACTAACGCTCGCTTCGCTCGCGTTCGTCCCTTAGTTACATAAATAGTAGCTTGCTACTTCTAAGATATTCATTTAAATTATATAGCGATTTACGCTCGCTTCGCTCAGGTGCGTACGCCGTACGCGGATTTTGATCACAATTTCATGGGTTTTAATTTTTTCTCGCGGAACCCTAATTCTTTTTCTAAAATAAAAGTAGCCTAAGTTACTCCCTATAACATCAGCTATCTGCCAGTGAAAATCCCGTCAAAATCGGTCCAGCCGTTTCGAAGATTAGCCGGAAAAATAGACAGACAGACAGACAGACAAAAATTGTTAAAAACGTTGTTTTGGTATATGTACCATGTATACATCCATATGCATTTAGTAAAAAGCGGTTATTTTAATATTACAAACAGACACTCCAATTTTATTTATCTGTATATATAATATTAATAAACCAGCAATTCTTGTATATATGTATGTAAATTTATTTCGTATACCTCGGGAACAGCTGTAACGATTTAGATCAAATTTTGTATTAAGAGAAAGCTTTACTTTCTAAGTTTATCTATATAGGTGTCTTTTCTGAAAAACCGCAATTTTTATTTGATTCTGAAAACCGCTGTAAGATCCGTCGCCCAGGTAATAATATTACAGGCAAAATTGATATATTTTGTATGTTAAGCCAGGGCTGGATTTAAAAGTGTGGGTTGGTTATTTATTACGGGTGAAGTAACATTATTACAAAGAAATTAAACAGACTTTCAGCTTTCTTTTACGATTCATTGATTTTACATAGAAAATTAATTTAGCAACAATAACAACAACTTAAAAAGTTCTTTTGTGGAGTTAACATTTTTCCTCTTGAAGTCAAAAACAGACATGTTTATGTAAGTATTGTACTACTAATATTAAATATAATCCTTAAAAAAATATTATTTATTGGTGCACATTTTTTATTGTTCAGTGACAGTAAATTATTACTAGTTTTTGCTCGCAATCTGCACGCATGGTAAAGCTGATCTATGTACCTACATACATATATGTTTATCTAGGACCTAGGATATAAGCTATCTCCATTCTAAATTTCACTCGGTCTGAGTGAATTATTGCAGTGAAGTAGAAACAAACACACTCAGAAACTCAAGCTTTTGCATTTATAATGTTAATGGGATTAGACGCAATAAAAATATTATAAATAAAAATGAATCGCTAAATGTGTTGCTTAGCGCAAAATTCGAGAACGGCTGGACCAATTCGGTTAATTTTTTTTTTTAAATTCGTTCAAGTCCTAGAAAAGGGCTTATGAAGCGAGAAACTAGAAAAAAATCACGGAAAAACATAAAAATATCATTTTTCTTTTTCCTCACTACTACTTTAAATTAATTAATTTTGTTTGTTGTTAAAGTTTGTTGTAATTATTTAATTATGTCCTTCTTTCACGTCGAAACAAAGTTAAGGATTGGCGTCATTTTTTTGCGGAGATACTGGAAGACTGTAGAATGACATAGACTACTTTTTACCGCGTGACATAATATATGATTCCGATGGAAAAACACAAAAATAGTCTATCTATTCCATACTAACCGTTACAACGTACCTAGGAACGAACCCGAGCAAAGCAAGGGTGAGTCGCTAGTATAATAATATAAATCTTTGTTTCATGACTAAGAAAAACGATTGTACCTACTATCTATTATCACATATTTTTGATTATCTATTAACGACTTCTTTGTCAATGATTTTAAATAAAGGAAGGATTGTAATATTTTTTCAATTATTATCAATATCTTTATAAGCATTGTTACAATAAAACAACATGAAGCGACATCTGTGGGAACTTTAACAAACTAATAAGCCTTTTACTGCCACGATGAATATAATAGAAGGTTGATGTTGGAAATCTCGTGAATCATTGCGCTGGCTTTCAAATGTAACAGTTAAATAATACACCAGTAGATGGCGTTTAACATGAGTTACATTAATGCTTGTTTAATAACATGTGTACGAGTATATTGCTTCTAGCTATTTTAGGAGCTGAATAAACATAAAAATATGGCATTCACGTTCATAGTTCGGGGGAAAATTTCGATAGAATTAGGTTTTGGAAAAGCTAAGTAATATTAATTTATATTTTTCTATACTATATAGGTATGTATATATTCTTGTCATGACTAATTTATCATCGCCAAAACCAAACAGCTGGCCTAGAAAGCTCTAATTTTATAATTCCTGTCCTGATAGTAAGATAATAGGTCAACGCTTAAATTATATTTTATTATATTATTATTCAGTTAATAGATCGAATTAAAAACATCACTGAAACATATCAACCGATAACTATAGATAGGGCTTGAACTGTAGTCTATACGCTTTTAAACAAAACAACAGTCATGTATAATGGTTATTAACGAAAAAATTGATAATTACAAGTTAATTGTAAAATTCTTAAACACCAAAAACACTCTGTTGGGGACCGTCAAATATGTTATCGAGTGACAATATAATATGTACATTTACATATAAAATGTTACACCAAAGAAGATAACCACGTGTACGCTAGTACAAATATTTGCCTGAAAACCAAATTAGGTATACTCTAATAGTTGTGCAAGGCAATCACCTATCTATGATAACAATATATACAAATAAAAATAAAATATTAGTTTATGTTAGAATCTACTTATAAAAGCACGTGCAAACATTGAAACAAAGAAACAAATACTTGAGTCTTGAAGTAAATATCACATGAGTGACATTTGTAGTAATTATTTACGAATACGTAGAAAATACTAAGGGTCAAAACAAGGAAAATTCTTTATCATAGAATGAGATACTTATTTTTTATATCTATAATTTTTTTCAGAATATTAAATATCTTTAATATGACGTGAGATATTTTATATAAGCAATGATACATTACAAAAATATATGTGTTTGTTCGTTTCTTTGCTATGAAGGACTATATTCTAATATTTTGGGATTAATTGTACTTATTTGTTTTTGATTCCTTCTATTCAATAGAATAAAAAAAATCAGTCGCAGACTAATGAGACTGATTTTTGTTATTTTCTCTGGAACTTCTTTTTATTAACAATTTCTTGGAAAAATGTTTTAAATCGGAATTCAAAGTTACACGTCTATACAAGTCTCTTTAATTAAATCAAATTATACTTCAAAGTTATTTATTTTTAAAAAGTTTATAAACATAAAAACCCAACCAGCTCCAATGACGGATTAGAATAAGTAATAAGTCACCAAGAGATTAAAAACAAAGTGATTTAGAAACTTATTTTATCATCCCAATATAAGAATAAAATACTTAAAATTTAAATAAATGGCTAAAATTGAAATAAATGGCCTCATTTGCCTGTTTAATTGCGCGTACTTCAAGTATAATTTCACTAAGAAATGTCAACCAAATTACTTACTATTCAGTAATTTTCTTTTAATCTTTAATTAGCTGTTCGTATGTTCATTGTTCAACGAACTGTAAGACAGTTCAATTATTTTTTGTCGAAAGTCCAATTATATGTATGCCTAATTAAACTGCCAAAATAATCGTTACTGCTATTTAAGAAAAATGACACAATATGGTCTATCTCTTAATGCCAGGGGTGCAACGTCTGGGAGAAGGCTTTATCGCCTGGTAGGTCTGTCCTGGTACGCCAACCGTCAGGGCCTCTTGATTGAATGCTAGTGATCCTGTGGCGTCTCTTTATGGCGGTTTGGTAGGATTTCAAGCAAGTTGTATTGACTTTTTAACTGGTGAGTCACCTCCAATGTAACCACTTGTATTTATGCAATTTTTATTTTATTACGAGATCTTTTCTTGTACTAAATTAAATTATTATTAAAAGTTTATGATATATTAATGTAATTTTAGGACTTTCAGAATGATAGATTTTTACATTTTGAATAATATAAAAAAAAATTATATTAATCTCATTGCGACAGTAAACATTTTTTTATTAGATGCCAAGTAAAGCACAAGTCGGTTCTGAGTATCTACTCTGATACTTTATTTTTCGTTTTACAACTAAATAGTAATTAGCGCATTTTTCTTAGTAAATATTTTTACTTAAGGGTGTCACTGCTTTCCTCATCAATCTCTATCAATAACACAAAATCCAGCCACAATGACGGTTAAGCAAATTCAGGCAATTCAAACTTCATAATACCCAAAACTTTTAATTACTGTCTAACGCAGTTACTTTGTTGAATTTTTTTCTTTATTTAAAACTTAACTTTCTTATCCAAACTTCTCATGAAGTAAGTAGAACCACGATTAATTAAATGAGTTTACTAACGGAAAACTTCCTGTTCGTTATAATAGAAGTAAAGTGGAATAAAATTGGACTTAACTATAAAACAGAGCTAAAATATTTATAATCGTTTTTTTTTCAATATTGTAAATGCAAAATGTTTTAACACAACCCAAAAAATATTTATGATCAGACTTTCTTGAAACTTGGTATTAATGCTCTTCAATATCATTAAATAAATACGTGTTTTAGCGGTTTTTGAAATTCATCCCATAAGGAGATAAAATAAGGGATGTATGAAACCTACCTTTTTAAAGTTTTTTGTGGTTTTGTTATTAGCCCTAGTTACTAGCATATGTGTGTGCGTGCGTGCGTGCGTGCGTGCGTGCGCGCGTGCGTGCGAGCGAACGTGTGTGCGTGCGTGCGTGCGCGCGTGCGTATGCGTGCGTGCGTGCGCATTTATTCTCCATAATAAGCTTATATGGTTATTTGATGATAGAAAAGTCCAAACAACTGTTAAAAGATTTAATTTATTTGCGATCTGGCTGTATACTAACCTCCGGAATATTTAAAGGGGGTTTACTGACGGAGAAAGAACAAAATAACGTATCACTTTTAGCCAGGTTTAAAAGATTTTATTTTATTGAATGTGAGGTGAGTGAGATAAGAAGCAAAGTGAAATTAATAATCGAGTCCAAAAAATGATACGTAAAAGCAGTTGGTACATAAAAGTTACATTATGCTTATTGTTTCATATTCCATACATAAAATAATAGCCAATAGTAATAAAATATATCATTCTGTCTATTGGTGGTTAGAACATAAAGGGTAAAATATGAAATAGCTGGTACACACAACTCTTGAAATTTAATATAAATAATTCATATGGCAATATATGAATACATATTATAGAAAGGGTTGTGTAATAAAAGCTGTATCTAAAATAGTTTGTTATAACTTTCAATAAATTGAAAATGTTTATTGCTTCTGCAATAGAACATCAAAAATAAAGTGACTTCAACTTACATTACAGTTATTATCCTAATAAATATATTTACGTATTACTATATATTATTTTATACTTTTCCTAATCCAAAATATATAAATATGTCACCGTAAAATTGTAAATACCGTTAAATTATAATCTATCTCGCGAGATTGTGAACTGTCGAAAGATTTTAGAAAGATTAATAAATAATTCCGTAATAAATATAATCCACATATGATATTGGTAAATTACAGTACAATATATCATATTGATATTGATAATTTAAGAATAATATTATAAATTAAAGAGCGAGAAATCACGTTGATATGACTTTTAACATCGGTGATTATATCTTACCAAACGTGTATTAAAATTCAAATATTAATATCCGTGACCACTCTAGCACAAAGCATAGTTTAGTATAGAAATAATCTACGTGCTTTTCTCTCTCTTTGTTTCGAGACCAATTTATAATAATCCAATAGAAAAATTCTATTTTGTCATAAAATTTAAAACTAAAAAGTAATTAAGTTTTCTTTTGACACGGAATTTATGTTTATTTGAACTACACATGAAATTATTTAATGCTATGAGAACAAATTATACCATTTCGCTTCACGTCGACTGCTAAAAAATTACTTCCATAAATTAGAAAGCTTATCATTTTTAATTAATAGCAACAAAAATTGCACTCACTTAAGTTTTATGGGTGCATTCACATTAAATTACCTGTATACTTTGATAAGCAGTTTCATTGTGATTTTTGAATTATGTGAAGTTACAATGAGTTATATAAAATAAGCGATATTTTTATATTAAATATATTTTTCTCACAAACTTAAATTTACAACTAAATTTACGAACAATCATAATATAACGGGAAAATTATTGAAACAATATTCGAGAAACGTAAAAGGTGCCAAAGATTTAACGTGTTCCGGGCGTGCACAGAATCTTATCATATAATATGTAGCTAGCTAGCTGCCTTTGTTCAAACAACCGAATCGCATCGTGAATATTGAATACGTTCCAAGCGTAACAAATATTGTCAAAACTTATTTTATCCAGGTACATGAAGTGACATTGGTGCAGTCGAGGTTTCATTTAAAAAGAATATTGTTTTCAGCATATTTGGTAAACCATCATAGTATGCATATGAAAACGACAGTAGGTAATTATCAATTTTAACAGCAAAAAGTTAAATTTTGAAGCGTACAATAGATACGTATAGCCCTAAACATTGATATTATTCGTTATTGAGAGAAGCTGTTGTCCATTTGGTAAAGAGTGTTTAATTATATAGTTTTGATTGTATTTAGACACAGAAACAAAGATTTGTATTTATTTTTCTATGTATTACTTCTTAAATAAAACTATCTTTTCAGATTTTTCGTGGATTCATTTTAATTTTTGGTTCTTGACGTTACGAATGCTTTACAGCAAATACACATATTCACGTAAATTTAAGAAAGTGTCATATATTACTTGTTACATTCGATATACCATACCGCTGGATTTCAGGTAAAGATAGAAAACCTATTATAAGGTATTCCTTATATGTATATTTAACATTGAAAATCCATTGAACGTTAAAACAATATGTGACGTGTGAAGACTGAAGACTACTTCATGAATGAATTTTCTTTGTTTTGACCTTCTTTAATC
The DNA here is from genome assembly GCA_033884665.1 of Argynnis bischoffii washingtonia. NCBI lineage: Eukaryota > Metazoa > Arthropoda > Insecta > Lepidoptera > Nymphalidae > Argynnis > Argynnis bischoffii. The sequence continues at coordinate 5,762,524 of CM066624.1, read as the reverse complement.
CTTCTTCAATTCCATTTTCTTGTTCATGGCTTTAAAGCCAATCGAGGACAGATCATTTCGCCAATGTCACGAAGAATAAAGATACGAGGTGGATTGGTCGGCAAACTCTTTTTTGGTAGTTTTTCTTTTTCGTGAATTTCCGATGTTTTAATAGTTATACTACTATTGGGGGCGGAGACAAATCCAATAAATCAAAGATAATAAAAATCGGTTCAGCCGTTCTTAAGTTATAAATGGTGTAAATAACCCGGTTTTGTTTTATATATTATACATAGATTATTTAAAACAAAATCCTCATAAACTAGTTCCGCGCTAACAATATTATTATTATGTATAGGTATTTATATAAATTTATATAAAATGGAATATAATACAGGTAAATATACCTACGCTAGACTTTAGTACTAGATTTAATATACGCTTAACTACACTAAATGAAATAGCATTTTGTAGTACATATTGCTGAAAGACATCGTTTATTTTAATTATGCAATTAGTACACACATGAACACTGTGGAAAAAGACCATGAATCATGTTTATCACTAGTTAAATTAAGACTAAATCTACGTGAGAAGTATATAATATTTTTTCAATTTTAATTTATATTTAAATTAATTTTTCATACTTATCCATGTATTTTTATTTTCGTTATATCAGAAAATAAAAACATTCAAAATTTTTTAGTATTTAAAAATAGTTAAATACTATATATAAAACACAAACTCCAGAATTATAATGATCCGATTATGAAAATTTGTTTACTAATACGATTTTGTCTTATGTTTAAACTTTAAATAGTACGATTACCGCAAATCGACTAGATTTTTTTCTACCTCCATCCAGATTTTAGCATAGACCACTTTTTTCCTGGAATACAAGTGGTTTCTGTGCAATATGTATTGTATATATTGTACTGTGTTTTGTAGGTAAATATATTAAAGGCCACCGCTAGGTCCTGAGCCAGTTTAAATGTAAAAATCAATAATATTTAATCTTAGCTTTCATTAAATTAAAAAATGAAAAACTTATTTGAAATGACTTTGTTCAAAATGAATTTAAATTTAAACATTCTGTTTCTACAAGGTCAACCCTTAATTGAATTTGCTACTAATAATTCAATACCTTGTTAATAATATATGCGTAACGTAAATACAGAGCTTTCCTATAAAAGCTTTTTATTATTATTTACAAAGACGTTTGAATCTTAATAAAATTTATTATTCCGTACATACATCCAATGTAATAATGGAACCTCAATCTGTCTTTCCATCTGTCGCACCCTCTTTCCTAAAAGAATCTACTCGACGGAAAAATGTAGCGCGAGGTGACCCAACCACGTAATGATTAACAACGTAGTGTAAATAAACGAATTTCGATTTTGGGTATCAATTTTTTAGGTCATAAGCAAAAATTAAAACAAAAATATTTAGTTAATAAGTTAACAAATGTATCATTCTATATATATATATATATATATATATATATATATATATATATATATATATATATATATATATATATATATATATATATATAGTTTTAAAATGCGTAGTTTAAATTTACTACACTTAACACTTTCTGAAAGTATATATTATATCAAATGGAAAAAGAAGACCATCAATTGTATTTTCATTCAAATGAACTTGTCTATACCGACTGAGGTAAATTGCCTCCCTCCTGCTATCTATCGGCTCTTTTCTCTTTTATTGCGTGCCTTTACGGCTATTACCTTTGGATATACGCTCCGTAAACGCCTTAATAGGATTGCTCTACATTTAAAGTTTCAAAGCAAAAGAGGATTCTTAAGGTTTTCATGTATATATATATGTGAAGCTAGAGCTATCCGCGCAAATAATAGTAGGCACCACTGGCGAGTAAGGTCCTATCGCTGTCCTTAAAAAAGTATTGGTTAGTGTTGCAAGACCACAAATTTAATATAATAATAGTAGTATTGTTAGCGCAGCACAAGTTTAACAGGGTTTTGTTATAAATAATCTATGTGTATAAAACAGACTCGGGTTAGTTACACTATTTATAACTAAAAGAACGGCTGAACCGATTTTTATGATCATTGATTTGTTAGATTTGTTTCCGCCCCGAATAGCAGAATAACTATTAAAACATCGGAAATTCACGAAAAAAAATTTCCGCCGCGAGGGTAAGTCTCTAGTTAATATACAATAACCAAATATATAAAATATAGATTTTTTCTTAGCTCTTCTATTAAAGTAATAACATTTGTTGAGCCATACCGTGTCTTTCATAATTAATCAGTAATGGCACAATCTTTACAATATTAGTGAAGATCCGCGATGAAAAGCTCGCAAAGAGTAAACATTTGTTGTCATTTGACATTTCTAGAGACCTCATTCTACACTAACGCCTCTCGCGGTGAATTCAAGCGTGGTAGGCCTCATTAATAAAAAAAATATCAAAGAGAACACTAGGGTTTATCCAAAATTTTGCTTACGTCTGGGTCTATAAAAAAGGCTTATAATAATTATTCCTTACAACTTCCCGAACATATTAGAATCAATTTACTTTTTCTGCAACCATGGTTGTGTCTCAACGAAATTTGGTTTTTGAAAACTTTAAAAAAAAAATTAAAACCGATTTCCAGGCACTGAAAAGTAAAAAATAAATTCATTTAGAATAGATACTTAATCAGATTTTTTCGAAGTTGGTGTGCTTTGATTTGTATTGGCTGGCACCGACTTCGAAAAAATCTAATTAAGTATCTATTCTAAATGAAAACCCCCGTTTTGTTATTTTTTTACTTTTCAGTGCCTGGAAGTCGGTTTTTTTGTAAGTTTTTATTTTTCCATTTTTAGTGTAGACGTATCACCAATACAAATTAATCAAGCCCAAACACCAGGTATTGCTGTAAATCGTCGAGAAGTTCCCTCAACTGTCTTTCGGGTCCATCATTAGATCGACTCCAGACGTTCATTAAACAATAGTACTTTAAAATACCTAATGAAAATGTTAACAAACGCACTAGTCGCCGCTACAATTTTCGAAAGTTGCACTCGATTTCTATGGGATCCTATCATCAGATTCTCTCGAATTGAGAACCTCCTCTTTTTTTGGCAGTCGGTTAAAAACGAAATAAGGGTGAATATTTTCATTAGATTAAAACCTCAGACTAAAAAATAAGGAATGATATAGCCAGAGTTTCATTCATAGAACTAAACATGAAGCCAAACATTAATGTTCTAAAATAATATTTGATCAGTTGTATCAAATTGTCATTTGTATCCTGAGTGGTATGTAAATAAATTTTAATCAATAAAAATAGGTAATTGATATTATTATAATAAAGAAAAAAAATATTAAATAAGCTAATTAAAGAGAAGAAGAGAACAAGAGAATTTTTAAAAAATATAAAAGAATTCTATAATTTTTATTATTCATGTTTGATTTTCAAAAATTGAAAATTAATTTAACTAATACATATAATATAAAGTTTCTCTTATTTTATAAATAATGTAAACGATCTGTATTGTAAAATCGAGTATAGTAGCATAAACAGCAAATCACGCTACAATTTTTTTGGGCTTTGACATTTATTCTGGCGGACTCCGTCTATATAATTCTGAAGACAGATTAAAACACTCACAATGTGAGCATAAAACTTGCTACTTTAAAGTTAATAAATATAGTCGAAGTAAGTGTTAATAAGTTTAAATTTATTAAAGGTACTAATTGTTAAGTAATTTTATAAAGTTTCAAATTAACGTAATTATACGGATTAGTACAAGTTAGTTTTACCTACTACATTTTTAATTACTAATATACGTTATTAAGGACTATTGACTATGGAATAGATATTATACTCTCTATACTCAGGCTTGACAGAGACTTACCGGTGGTAGGACTCTGTCAAGCCTGAGGAGTCCGACTGGATGGGTACCACCCCCTTATCTATTTCTGCCGCCAAGCAACAATGATTGCATTGTTGTGTTCCGGTTTGAAGGATAAGGTAGCCAGCGCAATTACAGGCAAGAGGCATATCATCTTAGTCCTCACAGTGATAACGTACCGGCGGTTCTGTATTTTTGTTACCTAAAACCTAAGTGCATGAACTGTAGGTGTTATGGGCGACAGGTACTGCTTTCCATCAAGTAGTCTGTCTGCTCGTTTGTCGCTGAATCCCATAAAAAAAAAAAAAAAAATACAGCAAAAAGCTACCTAATGCAATAAGAATTTTTCAAATCAGATTAGTAGTTCCTGAGATTAGCGCGTTCAAACAAACAAACAAACAAACAAACAAACAAACTTAGGCCTCTTTATAATATTAGTATAGACATTACATAACATAATTCGTGACATGTTACAGTGCAACTATCATTAAATACGAAGTAATTAATGGTGCGTGTTCATAATAGTAGTTATAAAGCATATAGACAAGGATAACAATATAAAAAATTCTAGAAATTACTTAATTGTGCTACTACAATTTTTTATCATTTATTTATTACTTTTGTTGGTTTCAATTGCATTAAAATTAAAGCTATATGTACATATATTTTAATAAAATAATATTAAGTATGTCTGAAAACTATATATAAATACATTAAGCTGTAGTTAAATGCTGTCATTTATTTACTACATTTTTCATATGAAATATTTTCTTAATTGTAGTATTTAATATTAAAAAATCAGACAAATACAAGTCTGATTCGCAAACCGAGGGTTCCGCAGCATGAAACATTTTTATGTTTTGTTTTAACGTACAAGTTAGTACGTAATAAAAATTGTACGATAAAAATAAAATATTTACTCATTTACGATATTGACCGTATTGACGATAGATAGATAAGTTTTTAATTTCATATGATTACTAAGACTACAAAATTAGTTTTACAGTCGAACGAGTAATGTACGAGTATATTAGCTTGAGCAAAACAATCAATCACTTAGCAATATCTGAATGTAAAAAGAACTTTTTTTTCAAAATTCAAATTCAAATTCAAAATATTTTATTCAGCATTAAATTATTACAATTTTTTACTGAACGTCATGAGTCTACTACCAGTTCGGAAAAATGAAACCTCAGACCTGAGAAGAACTGGCGAAAGAAACTCAGCGGGACTAATATTTTTTTAATAAATTGTAATTTACAATATTTTTATAAAGTTGAAGTAGCCTGGAGGCGATCACTTCATTCCCAAGGCGTGCTATCTTCTATGAAATTATTTATTGTATAATAGCCTTTAGCACACAAACGTTCTTTAACAATTTTTTTGAATTTAATGATAGAAGCTTTTTGAACATTTTCTGGGATCCTGTTGTACAAGCGTATACATTGTCCATAAAAAGAATTACTGACTCTCTTTAAACGAGTTACAGGCATTACAAGTTTGTGTTTGCTCCTAGTATTAAAGTTATGCATGTCACAATTCTTGGGAAATTCGTGTATATTTTTACGAACATACACAACACATTCGTACACGTACTGAGAAGCAACAGTCAATATTTTTATTTCTTTAAACTTATCTCTTAATGACGCTCTAGGACCTAAACTATAAATTGCACGAATAGCTCTTTTCTGCAGTACAAAAATCGTATTAAGAGTTGCTGCATTTCCCCAGAGTAAGATACCATACGACATAATACTATGAAAATAGCTAAAATATACTATGCGAGCTGTATCTACATTAGTAAGAAGTCTAATTTTTTTTACCGCGAACGCTGCAGAGCTGAGTCTACTCGCTAGTCCCTCAATATGGGGGCCCCACTGCAATTTGGAATCTATGATAATACCCAGGAATTTAGTGGACTCTACCGGTTTTAATATTTCCCCATTTAATATTACACCATTATCAACAAGTTTAACATTGGGTGTTGTGAATTTTATTAATTTTGTCTTTTTATTATTTAATAATAAATTATTTGAATCAAACCAATAGACAACCTTTGAGAGAGCATCGTTTACATCGTCGTACATAAGCAAATTTCGCTTCACTTTAAAAATAAGTGAAGTGTCATCAGCGAACAATACTATCTCATGTTTGTCCTGTACAAAAGATGGCAAATCATTAATATAAATTAGAAAAAGAAAGGGGCCGAGAATAGACCCTTGCGGAACCCCCATATCTAACGGAGCTCCAGGAGATCTCTTACCATTAACATCAACCCTCTGTATTCTATTATTTAAATACGAATTCAAAAGGTCGAGTGCCTTACTTCTAATACCATAATGATGCAGTTTCCTGATCAGCGTCTCATGATGCACACAATCAAAGGCCTTGGATAAGTCACAGAATATCCCAAGTGCATCTTGTGACCTTTCCCAAGCCTCAAAAATATTTCTTACTAACTCAACACTAGCATCTGCCGTGGAGCGGCCTTTCGTAAATCCAAACTGTTTCTTATGAAGTAGATTGTGTGCATTGAAATGCGTTAACATTTGCGCGAGTATGATTTTCTCAAAAATTTTACTAAACGTTGGCAGTACCGAAATTGGTCTAAAATTATTAGGGTCTAAGGTACTACCTGATTTAAAAATAGGAATAATTTTACTGTGTTTCATTAGATCAGGAAACGCACCATGCTCTATACTGCTATTAAATACAGTAGCTAAATGAGGTGCAACAACATCAATTACCGAGCTAATAACTTTTACAGATATACCCCATAGGTCAGCGGTTTTCTTGAGATCCAAACTTTTGAAGGCTACAATGATATCTTTGGGGTATACAGGTTTAAATTTAAATACTACATTACATTCTTTAACATGTTTCTTAAGTAAAGATTCGGCAATAGCGGGAGATGAATTGAGTGATTGCGTTGTTGAAATTGGAATGTCAGTGAAAAATTTTTCAAACTCAGATGCAACTTCTTGGTTTGAAGTAATAAAATTATTGTTTATATTCAACTTAAAATCGAAGCTGCGATCTGTGACTCTCCCACTTTCACAAGCAATTATGTTCCATGTCACTTTTACTTTATTATGTGCATTTTTTATTTTGTCTTTAATATACAAAGATTTTGCCATGGAACATACTCTCCTAAACATTTTTGAGTAGGCACTTACAAAAGAAGCAAACGATGTACTATGATTATAAGCTTTTTCACCATACAATTCATATAGTCTTTGCCTGCTCTTGTAGATGCCAGGAGTTGCCCATTCACTAAATGACAAGAGACCCCCTGAATTGACTGTTTTAGAAGTAAATATTGTAGAAAATTCTGTTTTTATTAATTTAAACAAAGAATTATATAAGAAGTTGGGGTCATTATTGTAAGATAAATAAGGAAGTTTTGCTACAATATTACCTCTGAACTTCTCCATACGTGTAGTATTTATGGGGACAAAAGTCTTTTTTAACATATTTTTATTGTCATTTAAAGTATAAGAAAATGAAGCTAACTGACCACAATGGTCTGAACTCAACTTGTTTATAATAGATTTAGAGAATGGTTTATAATTTGTAAATATATTATCAATACATGTAGCACTGGTAGCAGTGATTCTAGTTGGTTCAAGAAATAAATTATTTAGGTTATATGATAGAAGCATGGATTTGAATCTGAGACTTAAAGTGGAATTTTCTAATAAGTTTATATTAAAATCACCACAAACAACAATGAATTTATTAGAACTATTTAATTTTAACAAAGTTTCTTCTAATACTTTCTCAAAGTACTCATATAACCCATTAGGAGGTCTGTATACGCATACAACAATGAAGTGCTCAAGCTCTGCGCAGGCTAGTTCAATAGTTTGCTCAACAGAGAGGCTCACAATGTCTTTACGTTCTTTATATTTTAAAAGTTTACTTATTATTATTAAAGAGCCCCCACGTATAGTTTTTTCTCTATTGAACATACTAGCTACCTGGTGACCGCTGAAGTTAAATATGGACTGAGAAATAGAAAGCCAGTGTTCTGTTAAACATAAAATATGAATATTTTCACCATTCATAAATAACTCCAGTTCAAGATCTTTACCTATCATGCCCTGTATATTTTGGTGCACCAGGTTTACAGTTTTTAATTTTTTACAATTATGGGCATTTTGTGGTATTTTACTATGACATTTATTTGATTTAATGTCATTACTTATAAATGTGCCAGAGGCATCCTCTGTTGTCTTAATTATTAATTTAAATTACTATTTGGAACGGATTCCAAATCAAAAAATGTCATATTACAATTTTGCTCAATAGGAGCAAAAGTCGGAGTAACCAAAACATTGGCTATGTCAGTTTGTATATAATAAGATAGCACAGATGCTATCTGTCGTTTAAAAAAATATGATAGGCTAAGCCTACTATATGTCAATATATAATTATTATTTTTCCATAAATTATTAATGTCAATAACATCAATTATATTATTTTTTTTAATATTTGAATTTAAATACTTACAAGTAGTTATTGTGTGCATTAAATTATTAATGTCATATCTTAATCTATTTTCCTGAGGCAATTTCGCTAAATAAGGTAGTGTAAACAATAAAATCTTATTTATGTTTAATTGTTGCAATTTATTTAAAATCTTTTCCATTGTACTCTTGTTTACATTACCCCTTCTCCCAATTAATATAATGATAGTTGTGTTGGGACAGTGAGCCTCACTCAAGATGCTATTTATTATGTGATTGTAAGTGGCTCCGGGCATGCAATGATTGATAACTCTCTGGCCCGCACAAAAGTCATTCAATAATACACCCATACCTTTTCCCAACTCATCACTATAAATTTTTATATATTTTTCCTTAGGAAGAGGTATAGGTTGTGAAGGTTTTACATTTTTTAATTTATATTTGAGGTCGGTGTGAGTTTCCACAGGCTGAGTCAGGGGGTCGCTAATTGTGCTAGTATTTAACTGCCCTGAAGGACCTGAAGGTGAAAGGTGGCATTCACAAATATGGTCTTTAATAAATGAGTCAAAACGCTCAAAGTTATTATTACTAAGTTTCACCAGGTCATCCATGGCAGATATGTGCTCAGCAATTTCTTTCTGAGCAGTATTGTATTTACTGGTTAATGTGTCTAAGCTATATTTCAAATTTGTAATCTCAGACTGCAGTGTGCTGACATCGGCCTCATAGTCATTTTTAAGAATATTAATCTCTTGACAATAGGATATCATTTTTGTTCTTAGTGCTATTTTCTCTTTACAAATGTTATTATACTTTTTATATATATTTTTTGTTTTTAATAATTGGTGATACTTTTTAATTAATTTGTTTATTTTAATATATTTTTTTAGTTTATTTTTGCTTACAACAGCAAATGAGGTCCTGGAGTCATCACAGGTCAAATCTATTACACTAGTATTCTTTTTCACAATTGGGACAGAGGACACTAAGTTTGGTGCATTCTCAACCAATTCACTGTATAGACATTGGGTTTGAGAGGCTGTTAGGCTATGGTTCTTATTTTTAAGATCAATAATTTGTTTCTTGGCCTCATGCAGCTGGTGTCTCAATTCACCATTGAGCTTAAGGGCTTCCTCATACTCATCTCTGCACTGGTCAAACCCATTGACTATTTTGAGCAGATTTTCATTTTCTTCCATTACATTTGTACATTGGAGATGCATTTGTGACATATCGTTTTTTAATTCTGTATTTTTCTTGAAAATCTGCTCTAACTCTTTTTCATTGTCATCTCTTTCCCTTAACAATTGTTCACACTGCGACCTGTATGTCTTTAGCTCCTGGAGCGCCAGCTGGAGTTGTTCCTCCGCCTGGCGCGCCTTGGCTCCACGAGTCGTCATTTTTAAAACTTGACACAACAATTAAATTATTATTAATATAATTCCTATCGTATGTACAGGTAGTGTGGACAATTAAATATACTTTTATTATTTATTTTCTTAACAATTTATGAGAAAATCAAGGAAAGAAATTACAATGTTAAGGATTTAATTTAAATTTTGAGTTCGTTACCTGTACGATGACAGCTGACGAACACAACTTATCTTGTAGATAATCCTGTTTTGCACATATATCAAAATTTTACACTTCAATTAAATTATCACCTATTTAACTTAAGTTAGTCGTATAAAATAAGTAAAATTAATACAAAAAATATTAAAATAATCGGGAGAAGTTATTTTGACATGTATGCTTTAGTGTTGCCCCCATACGTATATGAAAGGCATCCTTATTTTATTTATTTTTGTAATTTGAATACGGAATTATCTAATCGTTCACACGAGACTTACCTACCAAACATTAGCAATGTAGCTCCAAGTCTTGAAGTAAATTGGCTGTAACATACAGAAGGACATGATAAAATTATAAGGATCCGTTATTCGCTTTTTAGCTGCGGAACCCTAAAAAAACTATTAAGCATTCGAATGACGAATTGAAACTGTTTCATAGCCCAAATAAATATAACTCGAATTTTTTGTAAGTCGTGCGTCATAAAGTAATCGGTTTCACTACAATATATCACGTATCACTTTACGGATTTTACGTTCTATATCACATGTTATTTACATAAAAGATTATTTTATTTAAGTACGTAATTTAACAATTGTTAAATATATGTCACATACATATACATATGTATTTATTAAATAATTGATAAATTTTAAGTAAATACAATATGTCCCTACGCATATTTTTTTAAATTGATATACACTAAATTTTGTTTAAATTGGTCAAACTGAGGATGAAATATTTAAACGTGACTGATTTCAAACATTATTTTAAAATTTGTCGTAAGATTTTAGTGAAAATCAAAACATATACCAAAAACGAATCATCTCTTGGAGAGCAGGACATAAGTTTGTGTTATATATATATTGATTCCCTTGAGGCAAATTTCTGAAAAACTTACCTCATCTAACCAGCACATTAGAGAATTAATTTTTTTAAGTACGTATCATCTGATTTTTTTTTGTAATTCTAAAAAATCTGTAATTTAAAATTAATAGTTTTCCGAATATTCTTTCACATTTGGGGGCGTTACATATTAACCGAAATATTGTTAACGAATTCCTTTGACATTGTTAAAAAAAACCTCACCTACAAAAAGTTTGTAAGCTTAAGACTAAGACTGTGAGACAAATTCAATATAGATAGATATGTAATATCTGCTTAGGTACACGTATATACAGCAGTTAAAAGCATTAATGTTCAAAATCTTTATCAAAAATTACGTTTATAGAGTATAATATACTTAAAAGTTTAAGTAAAAAGGTCCAGCATCGCTTCACTGAAATTCAATTACAAATCGCAGAAATTCCATTACGCTGTTGATAACGTCGTGACAGGTACTAGAGGCGGGTGTAATTACATAAATTGCTTCAACCATTGAAGTAATGTTGATGAAGCCTCCGACTGATATGATGTCATATTTAAAGGCTTTTTATTTTATGTGGTCTAAAACTCTTTTAACACTATTTTCTTAATTATCGATTTAATCTGCATTTTGAAAATGCAATATAATGTTTTAAGGGTTTTTATCTTTCAATTCTGACATCAAACAAAAATGACTCAATGGATGGATGTGACTTTATTGTTATAGAGATAAAAATAAACTGAATTACATGGTACAGTAAATACACGATAATTGCACAATTACACGTAGTCACTATAGTGACTCTGTTTTTAAATTATTTTTTTACCCGACTGCGCGTCGCTAAGGAGGGTAATGTGTTTATCAGCCTATGTATGTATGTATGTGGGTTTGTACCTTTGTGGCACTATTTAGACCAAACGCATGGGCCGATTTTGATAAATGACACGTCGTTTGATTCGTTATGACAGCGCGAAAGCTATAGAAAGCATAAAAATTTGGAAAAATCAAAACAGCCGAATTTGGACGCCATAATGTAAAAAACGAACGACGAACTAAGTCAAGTGGGGTATCGTTGGATAGGTATTTAAAAATCATTTTTAGGTATGAAAAATGATAAAAGATCATTTTTCATTTTAAATAACAGTTTAGAATATATAATGATTTAAAGTTGGTTAACAACTATTATATGATATAAGACATACATGCATAACTCTCGGCAAGGATAAAACGTGTATGTCTCCGACTGCATAATACTACATATATTCTTTCGTGAACTTATTTTCATAGTTTTTGTTAGCTTTTACGCAGTCGGTTTTTTTATTTTTATAATATATTTATTATTTCACCAGTTCTCAAACCTAAAACCAAACTCGTAGAAATAATAACGTTAGCAAGCAAATTTAAATTGTTTATGCTGACTAAATTTAAAATCATATTCATAAGTAGAAAGAAAGTGGTTTCAAATATAGGCTTTACCAATTTTATTTTTAACACTTTAGTAAGATCTAGCTATATATTTGATACTTTTTTATTAGCTACACTTGCATACATACATATTATGTAGTATGTTATTGGATCTTCGAAGTCAATTTTACGCTACTTTTAATGTTCGTATCGATTGAAAACTTGGTAATTATGTGAAATCCGAATAGCAATATACATAGTAATTTGATACCATCGAGCTAATCTAATATTGGCGATAGGGAGTGGATAATGGTAACTCTCCAAGGGGTTTTGACAAGTCTCATACATAACAATAGCTAAAAGTTGGTCAAAAACTGTCAATTTTAGTTTTTTACGTCTTTCATTTAAAATGCATCTCTCAAGAAGTAAATCATCGATTAATTGATAAGTATTATTATAATTACTATCGTAGAGTCTTCGTGTGATTATGGAATCAACTATTTCTTTTACTATTACACTCGTAGACTAATTCATGACATTTTCGCAATAACGTACGTGGCAGGCTGTAATGGCAGAATATTATTTATCTTTTCTCGTAAGAAAACTCGGTCATAAAGATAAATGGGAGCGAATAATGGAGCGGGCCAACACCCCATTGAAGTTGGGAAGGAGATGTCATTAGTTATTAAATATTTTACTTTACAACCTTTTTATTGCTCCTAACAGATTATACAACTTTGTACTTTTGGGTCCTTTTCGACCTTTGTATAATTGACACGATTTCTGTTTCTGTTAGCAACTAAAAATACGTACTAACCAACATTGGCTGTCAGTACTAATAGCTGTATACAAGTATTTTTGTCGAAGGACTCCAATTCGGAGACGTTCGTGCGTAAGGTCCGCTTTTAAGCGACTCATTGGGCCGTGTAATCAACACACAAATTACGTAGTTGATCCAAGTCTGAATGGTAAGAGAGGTATCCATTTTATAAATACGAGTACACATTTTACCCATTATTAAAATTTATCGTAATATATGTATAATATTTTAACACTTAATAATTCATATAAACATTTATACTTATAAGTACATACTTCTTAAGAGGATTGTGAAGTGTCGAAACGCGGCGCGAGTAGGTTTTTAAAAAAATGCTATTTGTTTCATACCGCTCGCTTTGCCAACCCTTATGGTGCGATAGAGAGAGTTGCAAATCTTAGAGGCAATTACCTACATTTCCTGTTTGAAATATTGTTTCGGGCGATAACGTTTTCACCCCCCTAAACATTTATGAAATAAGACAATTTTGGTCTCATTAGATTCAGTACACCTTAATCTAGGTCTGTACGTTTTCCTTTTTTAGTAATTCAGTTTAGTTTAATTAAAGAAAAATAAAAACGCTCGAGCAAGTTTTTAAGTCAAAAATACAGATATTTAGATGCTAATAACTTCTATCATACGCAATATTTCTTTAAAATAAAAACGTACGGACCTAGTTTTTCATTATATCTACAACATTTCCAAAAATTATCAAAATTCGACTATGTTAATGGGGGGAAAAACGTTATCGCTTTTTGTATGAAAATTTACTTTTTTATTTAGCTTCACAATCCTCTTAATATGCACTAAGAAAGAACTTTTTATTTTTAGAATTAACACAATAGCAAAGGTCGGGATGAAATTTTTACTGTGTTCTGTTTATTATTGACGACACGTTTGGCTCAGTTTGTAGTGACCCTGCTTGCTGTGTCAGCGGTCGCGGGTTTGAGTCCCGCTGGGGGCATTCATTTGTGTGATGAGCACGAATGTTTGTACTCCAGTCATGGGTGTATATATTTATAATATGTATGTATTTAAAGTTATAAATATGTAGTGAATCAACTACCTGGTATCCATAACACAAGCCTCGTAGCTTATCATGGAACTAGATGGTGCTGTGTGTTAATGTTTCAACATATTTAAAAATATTTATTTAATGCTAAATTAATTTGAACAAACAATTTACATACAATAAAAAAATAAAATAAATCATTAAAAAGAGAATTCAATAGTCATTGATAATATGGATTGTGAGGAAGCGAAAGTATTGTTTTATTATTCTTATTAAACATTGGCGGGCTTGACTCTTCATTTTACCTTTTCACACTGATATAAACATGTGACAAAACAACCTGTCAAAACAATTTTTTTCGGTTGGAAAAATAAGCCTTCGATATTTGACTAGATTTTTAGTCATGTCGGTCTTGACCATGAGTATAAAAAACAAATAGCAAGCTGTGTATTGTATATGAGGGCGTGCATCGAATCTCTTCATGGCTCGTTGGCTTGAAAGCACTTAAGTCCTTGCATTAACCTTGGTAGAGTCCCTGAAAGGCTGTGGTTTGCGTCACATCTTACCATGAACTTTCACTTATTGTAACTAACATATGAAAATTTTATAGTTTTTTAATCCATAGCATTCATAAATTATCCGGTAATAAAATTTGGCATTAAACAAAGCAGTTTAAGGAAACAGGTAATTCTACAACGTTAAAAAAAATGTTTTTAACAACGCTGACAAGTTGTATTGTACATTATAAAGCTTGAGCTCAAAAAATATGCGACCGTTCCTTTTAATCAGGGGTTTTAAGGTTGCAAAAAATAAAATACATATCTAAGTAACATGCGAAGCCACGTGTACAATCAAGCACACAAAAATGCTGTATTACAAAGTGTCAGAGATTAATTCTTTAACATTACCCGCGACTTCGCTCACATATTACGACGTTCAATCATCATCTTAATCTCTATTTGCCATTGAAAGTTCCGTTTTTATATTTTCTGGTGTCTATTCGACGCTTTCTTATTTTTTCTAAAGCAAAAAGCTAAGACCTGCGGTGAAGTGATCCCTCCCTAGCAATCGGTTCATCTTCTGTCCAGAGATTAGCAGGTACAAACATACAGTCAGACAATTTGTTCAACTATTGCTTGGCCTTTGGAATCGTACAAATGACTATATAAGATTAATATGCAATAACAATTTTAAAATTACTGACGAATAATTTTCATTGTATTCATAAATAATATTTAACATACTATTCAGATTTTTTACATTTCAATAATAAATAAAAGTTTTTCTTAAATAATTCATCTGACAATTCTAAAGATATATTTTAATTAAAAAGATTATCAACATTTTACTGATTAAGATGAAATAAAATGAAAATGGAAAGTTAACCTTTCATTGAAATTCTTAAAGTAAGTGTACGACAACACGGCACTGATGGCATATAAGACCGTTTTAGACATTAAAATTAAAGATGTGCTTATTCATATTTTCTTTACAATTAACTAAAATAATTAAAAAACTATCATATTTCAATTAATCATTAATTAATTAATTAAATATAGGTGTATCATATAATTTGTTTTTATAAATTATATATAATAGTTATGAACTATATTTCTCCCAAGTAAAAGACATAGTGGTGGATACTTTAAGTAACCTGTGTGATGTTATATGTCGTTCACAAGTTACACTACATATACATAATATATAAATAATTTATAATAAATACTACAGAATATAGAATGTATTCTTTTTTCAATAATATAAAACGTGATTTTCTTACAAAATATTCAAATATAAAATCACAATTAATTAAATTTAACTAATAATATAGAAAGTAAACATTTTTTTAATAAATATAGAGTAATTTTCAAAAAAATATGCAAAAATTTGATATTTTATTGGGCTACAAAAGTAAAATTTTATGAGAAGCACTACCTTGAAATTTTAGACGTGAAAGTAAACGTGATTGGAATTTTGATATTTTGTGCTGAGCAGAGGCATGTCTACCTACGAGACACACATTTTGATTTAAAAAAAACATATGCCTTTATTTTTATAAAATTGAAATTTCACATTTTTGTTCTTCTTTAACAAAAATACGAAATTTCAATTTATAAAAATAATCCTTTATCAAAAACGTATAATTTCTGTGCAAATTTTAATTACCAGACCTACATATTACACAAAATGGTCTGTATTCATTTCTACTTTAATAATGTTTTTTTATGTTTAGGAAAAGTGCCGTAGTATTTATAAAAACACCGCAGCCAGTCTTTACAGGCCTTTGTGCATTTAAGTACTCTACAAAAATAATAAAGACGTATAAATATACCAAGTATATAAAAATAAAATATACAATAACATATAGTATTACATAATTATTTCTGCTATCTTTAATCAAACGTTTAAGCAGTTTTTGACAAAGCTGATGTTTCAGGAAGTATCATTTTGGAGGCCATGATCGTATAGATATAAAATAAATCCATGCGATAAGAAAATGTTTTGTACGCAAAATATTTTTTTTTTATCGTCCGTAAGGAATTAGCAAGCAAAATCCATTACACGGTGACACGTCACCAGCCTCTTATCTGCGATGAGATCCGCGTACGCCAGACGTAAGACGCCAAAGAATAACACTGGAAGATAATCATTGATTCAAACAATGTGTTACAATGTATCGTTTTCCTTGCTTCTGTTCGTGACAGTTAAAATCTATACATCTATACATATAATAAAATTCTAACTAAGCCGAATCTGTACCTTAAATATTTTTTGGAAAATCTTATTAAAATAGACATTATTATCGATGCAGAGGCCGAATCTATAGTTTTTAGAATTTTTATCTGTCTGTCTGTCTGTTTGTTACCGCATCACAGAAAAACCACTGGGCGGATTTTAATGGGTATGATGATAGCTGGATATCCGGGTCAACATATAGGATATACTTTTTACCGCGGGAGATTATCTCATTCCCACGGGAGTACACGTTATAGCACAACCCAAAAAATATTTATGATCAGCATTTCTTGAAACTTGGTATTAATGTTCTTCAATACAAATAAATAAATACGTGTTTTAGCGTTTTTTTAAATTCATCCTATAAGGAGATAAAATAAGGGATGAAAATTTGTATGAGACCTACCTAATAGTCATTATTATCGATGCAGAGATCGAATCTATAATTATTATCGGCCGGTTATCAGGGTCAACATATAGAATACTTTTTACTGCGGTAAAATATCTCTGAGAAATTTATTCTAAAGGTTAAACGACGACGACACGACAGTATTTTTCATTTTTAATAGCATATTGTTGTCAAATAATGTTGAAATATTTCCAAATGTTTTTCATGCATACTAATCGAGGTTAAAATATAAACCCTGATAAGAAGGCTTACTCAATAAAAGTTCATAGTAATAGATTATCACTCTTTACTAAGATTGGGATGTCAATGCCTTTTTTATGTTGACTATATTGATGTTTTGTTAAGGTCTATAAAGAAAATCGGACATTTCCTTAAATTTCATACCACCAAGAATAAAATTTGTATTATTTTTTAACTTGTGTATGATCTATTGAGTTAAAAGTAAAATATCATGCGCATTATTCATTTTATTTATAGCAATGGTGGTTGACTTGAAACACTTCGCACCAGCCAAATTTTAGCTTCGTAAAAGACTTAACAGACGAATATAATGTAATTAAATTATTTCCGTTTTTCCCGTTTCAGCGAATACTAAGGAATCCTAAAAAACGCCAGTGTAGCGATAATCTTAAATGTTATCTGCATACCATAAAGGGCAAAGTGTAAAACTTATACATAATGTTATATTACCAGCCCGCGACTTCACCCGCATTTGCGTTACCCGCATCATTTTAGTCCACAGCCTAAAATAACATGATCTATTCAACCGATTGTAGTTAAAATGAGCTAAATTTTTTAATGTATAGAATGAAAAAGCCCTACTAAAATCCGTTCAGTCGTTCTCGAGTCGTTATATTTTTTCAATACATGAATGTATTACGATGTCATTTTGCGTCTGGCACATCTTTTTTACATATGAATACATTAGCCACTAATATATAGGAAATCAAAGAAAAGAAAATCAATTATCTTAATGTTACCGCATTCATGAATGCGTAATACAGAAGCGAGCACATATTGCATCGATTCGAGTCTTTGGAGACAGCTTGGAATTTTGTGATATAGTTTATAAGCAAGAGAATGTCTTATATCCTTATGGCTTATGTGTTTTGAAATATTTACGAAGAACATCGACAAGAAATGCCTATGTGACGCTTTGAAGTAGAATCAGCACCTACTCTACTATAATTAATTAATTTGTCCATTTAAAACTATTGAGGTTATATAAATTTAAATTCCTTTATCCTTTTAAGCTAACACTATGCTATAAAATTCATTGAAAGGTACTTTCTCCTAATTAAAAGTTTTATTTTGATCTTCTATATGTAATATCGAGCTGCTTGTTTTAGCTAACTAATTAAGGCCTAAACCAAACAGCTGTACATAATGTACAGTCATTTTGACGTTTTTTTTAATTTAGGTACTAACCACTACAAAGGATTCTTATAATTTTTAACACAGATCTCTACATAATATACAGTAAATTCGTCCGCCGCGCTGCGTTTGTATTTAATCAGGCTAATCTCAAAAACTACTGTACATTTTGTTTTTGACAATAGAAACAGGGATTCGTATTCGTAATGGGTGAACATTTTCTTTTCGCAATATCTAACGAGCAATTCTTGTATATTTATATATTTAACATTTATACCAGCGATCTCGGAAACGGCTCTAACGATTTCGCTGAAATTTGGCATGTGGGGGTTTTCGGGGGCGAAAAATCGATCTAGATTATTCGAGTTTTCATATTGTTTTCTTTCGCATTATTCCACGCAGAATATGGTCGATAATTTCTTATATTCAGGCATAAGAATCGTGGTCAAGTGACCAAGGTGCAAGGTTAACAATCACAGGTGTCGAGTTCGAATCTCGATCGGATACAAAAATTTTCCTTTTTTTTTAATATTTATTAAAGTTTTTAGTTTTATTTTATCTAAAAAATACGATATAACAAAAAAGAACTCCAAGCGAAGCTCGGTCGCCCAAATACTATTATATAATGCGAAGAGCATCTAACGATAACGTAATAGAAAACAATGTAATTAAATAAGAATGTAAGAATTTGCTAATATTGAATTAGGACGCTACTTTCTCTATATTAGGATTCTCGTCCTTCGAGCAATTTCACAAATGGTCCGCTATCATTAGGCATTCTATAACCGAAAAGGCTTTTACGTATATATATGAAAATTATAATCCGAGTGTGTAAATCAGTATACTTGTTACTTCTTCACGCTGAAATAGCTCTATAAAATTAATAGCTATTAACATACTTTTTATCGACATACCATGTAAATGAAGCCACAAACAAAAACTGTTGTTAACATCAAACAAGTAAGAAATTATTTTGATCTTAATCATTTATTAGATAATTAGAAAATGTAATAGACCATGAGAAGGTAAATAAACGGACAGTATTAATTTCTTTAAATTAAGGTAAATATTGCATACTAGCAACTCACCCTCGCTCCGCTGGGTTTCGTCCCTTGTTACGTTTTAACATTTAGCTCAGAGATGAGATATTTTCCCACAGTAAAAAGTATCCTATATGTTGACCCGGATAACCATCTATCATCATACAACATTTCAGTAAAATCTGTCCAGTGGCTTTCCCGTGATAACAGACAGACAGACAGACAAAAATTCTAAAAACTATAGATTTGGCTTCTTTATCTATAATAAAGACTTTATTTCAATAAGATTTTCCAAAAAATATTTAATGTACAGTTTCGGCTTAGTTACAATTTTATAATATGTATATATACTAACATTCAACAAATTATAAAGTTTAAAGGTTAATTTAGAGTTGTTTTTTCCTGGTGAGACATTATATAAACAAATGTTAATTACATAATTTAAAGTTTAAATTACTATTAAATAAAACTGTCTTTCGGTTTTTTTTTCGCGGATTTATTTTGGTTTTTGGTTCCCGACGTTTCGAACGCTTTATAGCAATCATGGTCACGGGAGAGACTATATCGATGGATCATTTGTGATTTGGAGAGTGCCATAACACACGGTTCTTCTTATAAGTACCGACTGGTACTCTCCAAATCACATATTATTTCAATGTAAAACAACACTGTCAATATAAGGATATACCAGAAAATAGTCTTTTACATCTTTGCGCATTTTAGGGTTTAAATGAATCTTAAGCAAACATAGATACAAAATGCATATGCCTGTTGAATTTTTGTAGTAGCCAGGCTCTTTATCAAGTCATGACATTAGTCGCGTGGGCTAGCTCCAATCGTTTTAAATGGAACAAAGGCAACGGAAACCACTGTGATCTGAATTTTAAGTTACTTCAAATGAACCGTCTCGAATGAAGATTGAGATAGAATGTCGACCAATTTTTTAGGAATTCAAAATATTTCAATTTTTATGTAAAAGTATTATTGTTATTATTTTTATGTACCACACCTAAAAGGAATATGTTTTGAAAATATGTTCCTTTAATGTAATTATAATAATTATGATATGATCTTTAAGTATCCAATAAAAATCAAGAATATACATACCTATAGCAAAAAATACGCTTTACCTCGTAAAAAATTGCCATATAGCCGATTCTAATTACGCATGTACTACGTACCTACATAATACGTTTTAAATTATAAATCTAACAATTGCTATGGAGTTTATTGCTGAATGGTTTACGGAACATTCCACTTATTGTATGTAAAATGATGTCATCGATATCAAACCAAATTCGATCCACATCAAATATTATTCTTATGCGATAGCGAGGCGTGGTTTTAAAGTGATTTTATTTCAAGCTAGCAATCCGCCCGAACATTGCTTAAATAAGACACTACATAAATTATTATATATACTAAATTACGTGTATTATACTGCACACGCGTAAATGATTTACTTGTTGCACTTATTGTAGTTTAGCATATTGCATGTTACAACCTGAAAGTAAATATAAAATTTGGGTGTCACCATTTTCTTCTAGTTTATCCCGTAAAGCAAAAGGCTTGAAGATGCAAATAATTTTCCTTTGTTACTGAAGTTGAAGTTAATGGTATGGCAGTTATACTCGTATAGTTAAATATTTTTATTTCACCCATATAGCAAATAGGGCATTAGGGACGAAGCGAAGACTCAGAAAAAAAGGTTTGACATATAACTGGAAAATCCGGATTATTCAGTGTTCAGTTACCCATATAATGTGGTGCTTAACGCGTCCTATTTACAAGACGTGTTTGTAACGTGAATGTTTTATATAAATAAAAATACTTGAAAATCTATCACATATATGTAGATATAATCAATAGTGCGAGATTTTCTGTTTCGATTTGAATCCTTAAGGAAAATAAAAGAATGACATCGCTTATATCATTTTTATATTAGAAAGTCCCTAGCCACGATTTCATGACGGTTTGCGAAACGATTTATTTAGCTTGACGAAATAACAAATTGCCTAGTCGAGGAACGTTATCAGTAGATAGCAGTTAGAAAGGTGACAGACAACAATCAATTTTATTAACCCCCGACGCAGTGTGTCTATGTGTGGCATCGCAGGGCCGAAACGGATAAACCGATTTTAGTTTTTTTTTTGTTTGATAGTTGATTTAATCGAGAGTGGTCTTAACTATAAATCAAGAAAATCCGTTTAGCTATGTTCAGTCTATCAGCTCCTTTTTAGATGGTAAAAAATATGAACAATATCCACAAATCTAATTCACTCTAAATAACATATTATAAAATCCCTTACAAAATTGTAAAACAGAGTGATCTAAAAAGAGAAATCTTTGAAATTTATAATATTACTAGCGACTCACCCTCGCTTCGCTCGCGTTCGTCCCTGCTTACGTTTTAACGTTTAGAGATATCTCAGAGATGAGATATTTTTCCGCAGTAAAAACTATCCTATATGTTGACCCGGATAACCAGCTATCACCATACCAAATTTCATCAAAATCCCTCTAGTGGTTTTTCTGTGATGCGGTAACAGACAGACAGACAGACAAAAATTCTAAAAACTATAGATTCGGTCTCTGTATTGATAATAATGTCTATTTAAGTAAGATTTTCAAAAAAATATTTAATATATAGATTCGGCTTAGTAACAATTTTATTATATGTATAGATTTGACAAATATGATACTAGTGTAATACGTATGTACATGACAAACAGTTTAATTACAAGTAGTTAGTAAGAATTTTAATTTACTATACCTACTAAGAGATTATACAAACAATAAGACGAAGTTATATTCTATAGGCTTGGTCTAACACATACTCGTACTATATATTATTTCTATTATACGTATATTTTATTTCTATTATGTAGTAAACGAATAGTTTTCTTTATAACTATCTTTGGTTGTAATGAAAATAATTCTTGGCTTGATGCTTGAGAGGCATAATAAGTAGTAGATATTTGCTAAATTAATAATATCCTGTTAGTTCCTATAAATTGAATGCAATTTGTTATTAAAGACGATATGAAAATAAATGTTAATAAAATTAAATAAGCATTAACGTCATTGTCATATGTATAAATAAATACAACTAAACTTGGCATTGTCAGTGGTGGAGGTCGATTATGTTACATTGTACAATGTACATACACAGTACACACCTATTTGTAAAGCCGTGAAAAGAAAAAACGTATTCACTTATATGGTCCGCATAAAATTTAAATGAAATCCATAAGTACAAAATCAATTGATTTATTATAATATCTAAGTATTGTTTATGCGAAATACCACGTCGATTCGATGCAACCTTGCCATAAAAAAAAAATTGAAAATTACTTACCTCAACAAATACCTACACGTTCGCATAGTAGGAAGCATAATATTATGTTATCCTGAAAATTTAAATGCCAGGGTAATATAATACTATGTTTATATTGTACTTGTACCGATATTTCATCCCGTACATTGATCCCCTAATAATTTAGGCTACAATATTGTTTTGCTTGAATAGACTATAACGCTTTCCCGAAAGCCTCCAAATTATTTTATTTTATAAACCCATAAGTGTGTATGTACGGTTGAAAGTAACACATATGTTACTGTTAGGTTAGGAACTTACTCGACCAACGTGCGTTCACCTTGTTGTGGTGGGGGGGCTCATTAACGTCCGGCAGTTCAGCCGGGCGCGAAGCCAAGAAACGCACAAGGAGGTATCCCATTTCGGTGGGTGGTGTACCATGCGGGTTGCTCCTGGTAGTTCTCTGATAGCAGAGTGGACTGTGGAGCAACGCCGTGGTTGTTGTGGTCTGCATCAGCAGACCTGCCGTCGAGGCGTCTTGGTTGAATATGTTAGTGATCCTGAGACGCCCATGGAACTGGTATAAACAACTCATAAAATGTAAACACAACTATCTATGAACACAAAGTATAAACTTATTACATAATGGATGATTGTCAAATGGTTTTAGAATGCACTATTTCATTTTTCTTTTCCTTAGAGAAATTTTATTTAATTAAAATATACATTTTAAGATCTATTTCTTTTTGTTTAATTAAGTTTACATATACATCTATAACAATATCACGCATTTTATTAACATTTATTTAATTTAATATTTGTTTCTTCATGATGCGAAATTACGATAGACATAACAGGACAACCAAAATATTAATACATATATTATATAATTTATTTAAAAAATCATTTTAAAACTTATTATGATAACTTAATCTTATATAGTATTATTATTAAATTGTTATATCTTGTCGCTAAAGGTTCACATAATAATAACCTTAACCCTTATTTTTTTATTCGTCAACTTAGACGGTAAATGGATTGTAGAATATAGATGTTTCAAATCTCCTATCTCTATTCATTTTACAACTTACAATAATCAACTAAATATATATAATTCATAATATTACGCCAGTATTGACAAAACTCGCTGATTTTATATACCGGTTTTCGTATCTCATCTAGTTCAACGTAACTTGCGTGTCGCGTGTCAATGGCACGAACTTCGGACACCTGAGCGCTACTTTCAATAAGTCGACCTGCATATATTAGGCGGCGCTACATGTTCTTTCGACATTATCTAAATTATTACACAAAGTGTAATTAGGTACGTAAGTATTTTTATAATTTAAGGAATATAGTACAAATATTCGATAATTAAAATATATCTCCATACCATATAAAGTGTTGTGGAGGAATGTCATAGTGCTATGTCGGATTTTTCGAGGAATATGAGTAACTAGCGACTCACCCTCGCTTCGCTTCGTGTTCGTCCCTAGACAATAACAAATCTATCCCACGGGAACCGTAAATTTTTCCGGAATGATATATAGCCTATGGCCTTCCTCATTTAACGGGCTATCTAATGCAAAAAGAATTTTTCAAATCGGATTAGTAGTTTCTGAGATTAGCGCGTTCAACCAAACAAACAAACAAACAAACAAACTCTTCAGCTTTATAATATTAGTATAGATGAGGAAGCTATGGCTTAACGCATTATAATAGAATCGATAGTAGCTTATTATGCAAATTAATAATTTTAAAAACACTGTTCAATGTCATATGATATACTGGTCGGCTTAAGAGGGTTATTACACTTTTAGTTTAAATATGACATATTCAATCTGTATATTATAATATACTGTGTTATACGTATATTATAAATAAGATCGGAAAATCCCTCGCACTGTTCTTTATGTTATAGATATAAGCGACTGTAGCCACTTATTTTTATTATACATAATAATATCACGATAATATTAAACTTAAACTTAATTAAATTAGGTTGATTACCCATACACACTTTTATCCCTATTTTCACCCCTTAATGGATGATTTCCGGAATAAAAACTACCCTATGTCCTTTCCAAGGTCTCTATCTTCTTATCAAATTTCATCTAAATCAGGCCAGTACTTTCAGAGCTTATTCGGTACAAACAAACAAACAAAAAAATCTTTCCTCTTTATAATATTATTATAGATGTATGCAACATAAAAAACTTATTTGCAAATGAAAACTTGTATAAACCAAGACCAAACAGGTACATATAGTTTAATAGCGCACCAACCTTTAAGACCTTAATAAAAGTAATGATGGAAAAGTGTCTTAAGTAACAAAAACGTTTTATTATCCCTGCAAGGCGAAGTCGGTTTACGACGTATTTAGAGATACGTCTGAACTATATTGCGCTTTAATTCTGTAACCATTTTCAGAGGATTAATTATAATCGTTGTAATCTATACATAATTTATAACAATTTCTATGGGATTAAGTTATACTTCGTCGTCCATTTTGGATAAATTGTGTACAACCCTAGTATGGAATAAGAGTCTGCGTATTTATGCGCGTCATATGTGAAAACAACCGTTTATTGTTTTGCTTATTTGCTGTACGTGTTGTGTTACTATAAGTGTACCTAGGTTGTAATATTCGTATTATGACTGTGCCGCTCTGAAATACATTTCAAATTTCGCATATTTTATCAATGTTACTTAAGAAGTATAGAATCTGTTATATTACCGACAGAACAGTATAGTTTTCATATATGAATAACCCTAATGCGTAAAGAAAAAATGCGTAATAACTTGCTAGCCTTAATCTATACTAATATTTCAAAATAAAACTATCTTTTCGGATTATTTCGCGAATTTATTATGATTTTTGGTTCCCGACGTTTCGATTGCTTTACAGCAATCATGGTCACGGGAGAGACTAAGGTGTTAGATGTCTCAATGATTTCAGATGATCTCAGATTGAATCATAATAAATTCGCGAAATAATCCGAAAAGATAGTTTTATTTTGAAATGTCAAATATTCGCGTAAATCTAAGACAGTATTATATACTAATATTATAAAGAGGCAGTTTGTTTGTTTGTCTTTTATTTGTTTGTTTGAACGCTCTAATCTCAGGAACTACAAATCCGATTTGAAAAAAAAATGTTCTTCATTAGATACCCCTTTTCTTGAGGAAGGTTATAGGCTATCTATACTATAATGAAATTGTAGAGGTGGAATGTCTGTACATAGGAAAAAATGCTAAAAACCGAGTCAGGGGGATGTAAGAAGAGCAATAGAACAAATCCAGATTTTTTTCAATATTTTTGTTTCACTGTCTGTTGGTATAACATATACCTAATATATAGCCTATCTATTCCATATTAACCGTTAAAACGTTCCTAGGGACAAACCCGAGCGAAGCGATGATGCGTCGCTAGTTTCAAGATAAATCATAAGATTTTAAAAAGATATTTTAGTGTACACACTAAATGTTATTTCCGAGTACGTGGTTGTATTAAATTTACCTTTTTAATTAGGTTAAAATGCATACATAAGTCTAAAGTTAATATCAGATTAAAAAATCTCGTAAAATGAATTTGTACATTACGAAGATCAGTTATTTATTAGTTACCGATTTATCACATTATTTTTTTATTTTTTACTTACGTAAAAATATATAGGTATGTATTTATATATGACTTGTACAATTAACATTAAAGGCTGTGTTATTAGAGCTTTGTTTACTGGTTAAAAGCTACGAGTATACATATTACTGGTAGCATAATACTTACTATTTTTTTACAGTTAAAAAAGTAATTTGAACATTTTTGAATTAAAAAGCTGGTCGTTTTTTCGATTTTTTTTCAATGTAGGTACGCATGTTGAAGCTAACACATAATATGTATGTATGTATATAGAGAACACTTAAAAATACAATCAAAATATATCAGTTAAAAGTTAAAAAGTCCTTACTAATGCAACAATAACATCGACTAATTTTTCCACATGATGTTTTATGCGAAAGTTCAAGGAGACAAGTAAATAATAACAACAGAATTGTTTCAGAAGAATACCTATGCCATTATATTACTATATAAAAACCTATTTCCACTAAATAAGTCTTTCCTTGTACTTCCTGTCACATGTACAGAACTGGATAATATTCGGGTCACGGTGAGCTTTAAATGCTCATGAAAGAGCCATTTGAGCATCCCTCAACTGTAAAAATCAATGTCGTTTGCCAAGTGCGAGATAAAGATAAAATGTGTCATATTATACTTATTTGTTCTTATTACGTATTATCTCTATATAACAAATATTAGCTTAGATTTACTCCAACATTTAACATCGGACTACTTAGTATTATAATTGCGAAAATGTGTATATGTTAACGCGCGTTTTTATCGATACGAACGCTACTTGCGTTAATCTGAAATCTGAATTATGAAAATCAATGCCCAATATGTAAAATGACGTACGTGATACACCCGTCGTCGATGAGTTTATGAAACGTGGTGTGCATATAAACCCTTTTAAGTTTATCAGCGCAAAATACGCGGAGAAAACGATCAGACGACACGCCTTCGAAACCGCGCGTCAACGACGCTTTATATAATCGTCATGTGGATAGGCCCTTAGTTACTCAGCCGTGATCATGTGCGCTGTAAAATAAAATCACGAGAAAATCCAACAAAAGTTTTATTTAAAATATCTATTTCTATTATGGTAGCGGTAGCCCAGTCGTAACCCAGTGGTAAAAAGCTTGCTGGGAGATCAAGTGAAGCGGGTTCGAATCCCGGGGTCTCGCACCTTTTTGATATTTTCATGTGCGAATCTTTTTCAACGAGATTACCTACTAGTCATACAAGTTTGTCACCGTAAGGATGAAGGAAAACATCGTGAGGAAACCTGCATGTCCGGGAGATCCTAGCAAGTTTTCAAAGGACATGTAAAGTCCGCCAACCCGCACTTGGCCAGCGTGGTGGACTATGACCTGATTCCCCTTGTATTGAAGGTAGGATCATGCCCAGCAATGGGAAGTTAAAACAGGGCTAATTACAAAAATACATACTATAATATTATAAATGAGAAATCAGTTTCTCCTTCTTTCATGCAGTAACAGAGCAATCTGATGCACACGGACGTTGATTATCCCGGTTCGTGAAATTTCCCGTGGGATATTAGTTTAAATAAGTCTCTAAGAACTCATCCATAAAGTAAGGGCGTGTCATTTGTGTAGTTTATACCTTTTAATTGACGTCCTTAAGTCGTTAATAATTACTATCTCAACAATTCATTTTTTAAATTAAATATACGTATGTACAATACATATAAGTAAATATGGACAATTAAACCATTGAAACGTTTTAAAACAAACTTGTGAATTCAATTAAAATAAGGTTTTCACTTTAAACAAGTTACGAGTAATTGTCCTGTTAAAGTCATATAATAATGAAAAGTACCGAGTGTCACTAATCCTTCATAATATAACTACAATGTAATTGGATACTCTAGATTATAGTTAGATGATATAAATAGTCAAAAAATATAAAAACAGACTTAAAAAAAACGCTAAAAAGTAAAAAATAACTGATTGGCAGTTTTCATTTACTATAGTTACCTAATCAGATATTTTCAAAGTCGGTGAGCTTTGTGTATCAGCTGGCACCGACTTGAAATTTGAATATATTTGATTAGGTATCTATAGTAAATCAAAACTACCAATCAGTTAGGTACTATTCCCTTTTTAGTGTAGACATAATAGTAGCAAAGTAAGAAGAAAGTATTTTAATAAAATATTCGCTTAAGCCGTTTAAGTTAGTTTGATACCAATTTTTATATGAAGACTGACGAACTAAAATGCGCTTTTATTAGTAATAACACTAAAAATTCTGGCTCTAAAATCCAATTCTAACGTATTGGACTTGTCAAATCAAATAAAATAAGCCGAAACTCAATGTATCTATTAGCCGTTGAAGAGTTCCACCCATCTGCCTTCTGGCCTATCAACGGAAATAGAAACAAACTTACAAAGTTTCAAGTTAATATGACAATTTATAGAAGTAGGTAAAATTTTCATTAGCTATTATTCCACCCTTAGTGTTGTTTTTTTCAAATTCAATTACGACCAAATTGGAAGTAAAACTTTCAAACAAAACAAAATTGTCCAAATTGGTTAATAAATGATGAAGTTCTGAGGTAACAAACATTTAAACAAAAATACAGCCGAATTGAGAACCTCCTTCTTTTTGAAGAAGTCGGTTGAAAATATAACATTGCTTAATATTCATGCCTATATGGCATACGTGTATATATGGCATACGTAGAAAAAACATAACAATGTTTTTTTTACGAATTATATATATACAAAGTTGAGTAATATTTAAAACACTGTAAAATAAAATACATAAAGATAAGAAATATTATAAACATGTAATTCGTAATATGTAAAACTAATAAACCGTAGCCTGAAAATGGTTATGAAAATCTTATGTGTACGTATTTAAACTTAAATAGTTTTTTTAAAGATATTATGGCATTTTATTATATATTATAGGCTCATCTGTTATCTTTTGATTTCATTACATAATTTATATACGACTTTATTTATTATATATATCTATTTATCAACTTATGATTTATAATCATATCTATTTATCTACTTAGGATTCTCAAATCGTATATCATATTTATCGTTGTTGATGAAAAATGTTGAAAATAATCTCCAGATGAAAAAACGATGAAAAAACGATTACCTATAAAATAGAATAGTTTTTGCTATGTTAGAATGTAAACAGATCGACGTCTCTATCGATAGCTGTAAATAAAATTGATGTGTCTGTCTGTACTATGCAAATAACTATCCTCTAAGATATTATTTAGCGTAGGATCAGAGTAAATAAAAAATAAATATTTTTGTCTGAATCTTTACGAGGTGCTAAAAGTTCTACAATGTTTAACAATTATATGCACACTAATTAATCAATCGAGGAAGTAAATTAGACTTCCAAGGCATAATTTAGGATTCAATTTACTCTAGGTCAATGCTTATTTCCTGGAGGCTAGGAGATACATGCTCGTTTGTAGGTGCTTTTACAGTTATTATTTTTTTTATTACTATTATTTGCATTAAATGTTTTTTCTTCGCAAAATAGAGTATGTTCTATTAAAAATCAAAAACACAAAGACAGGCAGAGGAAATATAAAAGAAATAACACTAATGCTTTGTTGATGAAAGTAAGTTATTAATACTCTTGTTATTATACTCGTATAACTAGCAGCTCACCCGAGCGAACTAGACAATCAAAAACAAATGTATGCCACCGGAACCATACAACTTTCCGAGATAAAAAGTAGCCTATTTGTTAATCTGATGTATGAACTATAATTTTGTAAAGTTTTATTAAAATCCAATCAGTAGTTTTTGTGTACTAAATTGTATAAATTACTATAGTTTTAACTGTCTCATTCCGGGATGAAAAATATCTAAAATGTTGGCCGGGGATATAAGGTACCACCATGCAAATTTCATTTAAATCGGTCCAACAGTTTCGGAGATTAGCCCGTACAAACAGACAAACAGCCAGAGAAACAAAATAATTGAAAAAATCTGGATTTGTTCTCTTTCTCTTTTTACATCCCCCTGACTCGGTTTATAGCTTTTTTTTCTATGTACAGACATTTGACCTATACAGTTTTATTATATGTAGGTATAGATATTCAATACACAAAAAAAGAGACGTTTGTACAGTGTATTCATAATTTTGTTATTGGTAATCGTATCAGAAGAGATTTAATTAGAGAGAATTTAACACAAAACTGTATAATAAACATAATAATCAAGTTTTAATTAATTTTCAAGAGCAAATATTATGAAACAAATGCTTTCTTAACGCAATATATATGTATTAGCAGTGATAACGTTATCATTAAATTATTTAACTGATTATGCTATCTGTGTCTTAGAAGTAAGTTAAATGATTATACATTTCGAATAAATACTTAATTTAAATTTTAGTTTACATTAATTTTATCAAATACTTATACGATGGACAACAAATAGCCGTTTTAATAAATATAAATATGTTGGGACATTAACACACAGCACCATCTAGTTCCATGGTAAACTACGAGGCTTGTGTTATGGATACCACATAGTTGATACACAACACATATATAACTTTAAATACATATTATAAATATAAACACCCATGACTGGAGTACAAACATTCATGCTCATCACACAAATGAATGCCGCCAGCGGGACTCGAACCCGCGACCGCTGGCACAGCAAGTAGCGTCACTACACACTGAGCCAAACGTCGTCGTCGTTTTAATGTTACGTCACAACTATAAATATGACGTTAAATAATATTTATTTATATAGTAGATATAATTATGTACATACATATGTTAAAAACTAATGAGTTCGAATTGTGATTATGATGGCAGAAACTGTTTAAATGTCATAACACAACATAAAAAAAGAAGGCAGTAGTTTGTCAATGTCAATACGTAGTTCACAACTTACTCCTGTCGATGTAATCGAACCAGAATTTTTATTTTTTTATATATCTCTATCTATATTGTTCACATTTGTTTCTATCATTACCCTTTTTTTTTATACCACGACGGTGGCAATCAAGCATACGGCCCGCCTGATGGTAAGCGGTCACCGTAGCCTATGGACGCCTGCAACACCAAGGGCATCACATGCGCGTTGCTGACCCTTTGAATCATTACCCTTTTATTGACATTGGCAGAATAAACTATGTATTCAAGTAACTGGCTTAAGTAAACCCCATGAACCCAAGAATTGAGGTTACCTGTCAGTATGATATCAAATCCTTTTCTTTTCTATCACTCCATGTTTCATTATATAATATTAGTGTCATATTATTGTGAATAATATTGATTACCAGCGACTCATCCTCGCTCGCTCGGGTTCGTCCCTGCTTACGTTGTAAGGTTTAGTATAGGTTTCTCAGAGACAAGATATTTTCCCGTAGTAAAAAGTATCTTATATGTTGACCTGTATAATCAGCTATCATCATACCAAATTTCATCAAAAACCCTCCAGTGGTTTTTCCGTGATGCGGTAACAGACAGACATACAGACAAAAAATCCAAAAACTATAGATTCGGCCTCTGTATCAATAATAAAGTCTATTTCAATAAGATTTTCCAAAAAAATATTTGATGTACAGATTCGAATTACAATTAGTTAGAATTTTATTAGGTATATTTTACATTGTCACAAAGATAATGAACTTGAAATCGTCGAATAGTTGAACTCATTATTACACTACTTTAATTTATATTTGTTCAAAACATGTTTTAATCCGTTAATTTTACAGCTCGTTTTAACAATGGAACATTGAGCGTAAATACTGAATATTGTAATTTAATTTAAATACCTTAATTACATTAAAAAAAACTTGACTGTGTTTAAGAAAAGACGTAAGTAACATCATAATTGTAAAAAATATTTTATTTTGTGTTTTGTATATTAAATATCATTTATTTGTAAATACAGAAACATACACAACTTGTGGCTAATATTGATTCTAGTACACCGGCGACCGAGCTTCACTCGGAGTTCATTTTTGTTATATCGTATTTTTTAGATAAAAAAAACTAAAAACTTGAATAAATACAAAAAAAAGTAAAAACTTTATATCCGACCGGGATTCGAACCCGGACCTATGATTGTTAATCTTACGCCTTGACCGCTAGACCACGATGATTCTTTCCGAGCGTGCTAAATTAGCGACCATATTTTTGGGTGTGAAATAAAACCGCATGAAAACTCGAATACAGGAGTTTTTCTAGACATTTCCTTCCTTTCCTAATCAAGTTTTCGCCCCCGACAAGCCGCACGTACCAAATTTCAGCGAAATCATTAGAGCCGTTTCCGAAATCGCCGGTATAAATATATACAAGAATTGTTCGTTTAAATATATTACATAGTCGTATCAAATATTTATCATCAGTGGGATTCAAATTCGCGATCATACAGAGACTTGAATATACAATATTACATATGTATATAGAGTCGAATCACCATATTATATTAAGCATGTCCATGTATCTACTCACATAAGATATTGGAGGACAATTCTTAAAATCTCAGTTCAGAGTGTACCAAGGTATTGCTGCCAAATTGTTTACACAAGATGATTTTGGATGTTAAGACGCAACGATCACTACTCTTACTCATTTAAAAAATGTATACAGATAAATAAAATCGAAGTGTCTGTTTGTAATGTCAAAATAACAACTCTAAACTAACAGCCTATGGAATTATATAAGGTACTTATAAGAAAATTTTAAAATTTTTGTCTGTTTGTCTGTCTGTTTGTTCCGGCTAATCTCTGAAACGGCTGAAACTTAGGCTACTTTTATTTTAGAAAAAGAATTAGGGCTTCGCTCAAAAAAATTAAAACGTACCTTTGGACGAACCCTAGCGAAGCGAGGGTAAGTCGCTAGAACATAATAAATGTACTTTTAAAAAGAGTAAATAAGTATTTTACGTGGCCGCTATATGCAAATTCAAAGGTTACATGATGAAAGTTTACAACACTTAGGTTATTATTGCGTGATCATTTAAAGATACATTAGCTAATTTGTATATGTATTTATGAATCATTTCGTAAATATTCCTAACCGTCACAGTTTGTGAAAGATTTTTGCAAAATTATCACTTTTCACAGAAAGGTCAAGTTCTAACACACATTAATACATTCACATTTTTAACTATGTATGTATTTTAATGTTTTTTGTAGTGAACAAATATTATGATCTTTATTCTTACAATACAATACCTCTATATGTACCTAAGTCATTTCGATGACCTTGCAAACCACGATACATATAAAACACATGTTTTGGCACAATGACTTAAACGAATTTTCCACTTATTTTTTTTTTTGCCTATTGCATAATTTGCCTTATTTTTTCTAATTAATCATTTGTGATAAAAAAATTTTCAAAAAACATAATACTGAGAAGTTAATAATATATAACTATTTAAGTAGGTATATGTATAGCCCAGAATTGCGATCTCTGGGACAAGAACATACTGCAGTGCAAACAAGCTCTAGATCGTGCTCTAGTTTAACGTAGTGAAAGAAATAAGTAATGTAAATACAACCATTAATTGGAATATTATATTAATGTTCTATTTTTAAAGCATATAATTTGGTTAATAATATAATTAATCAACTTGAATTTAAAACTTTTTTGAAGACTTTTAATAGGTATATAAACAAAATAAATCCCATTAAAAACCAAAAACATTGTTATTCAACGAAGTAAGTTGTGAATAATATATATTTTTTTGTTGTAAAGCGGCGTTGACACAAATAAATATCGTATGAACAAAGAAAATAGGTCGCGACCACAGTAGTTGATGTAAGTTCTGTAAATACGTTCCAATAGATGCTTCCAAACTGAAATTTGAAATGGAACATATATTAATTGTAGGATATTTTAGTTTATGTCCAACACAGGTCCAACAATTACCGGTGGTAGGACTCTGTCAAGCCTGAGGAGTCCGACTGGATGGGTACCACCCCCTTATCTATTTCTGCCGCCAAGCAACAATGATTGCATTGTTGTGTTCCGGTTTGAAGGATAAGGTAGCCAGCGCAATTACAGGCAAGAGGCATATTATCTTAGTCCTTACAGTGATAACGTACCGGCGGTTCTGCAGTTTTATTACGTAAAAGTGCATGAACCGTAGGTGTTATGGGCGACAGGTATCGCTTTCTATCAGGTGGGCCTGTCTGCTCGTTTATCACTGAGTACCATAAAAAAAACACACACAGGAATGGCATTTAAACTAGGTACTTATTAGTACCCGGAGACTTGTCAAAAAGCCAAAGTTCCAAAGCTATCGATTTGTTGTGCCAGATTTGTCATCTATACCTACATATAATAAAATTCTAACTGATTGTAAGTCGAATCTGTACATTAAATATTTTTTGGAAAAACTTATTGAAATAGACATTATTATTGATAGAGATGCCGAATCTATAGTTTTTTATAATTTTCTGTCTGTCTGTTACCGCATCACAGAAAAACCACTGGAAGGATTTTGATGAAATTTGGTATGGTGATAGCTGGTTATCCAGGTCAACATAAAGGATACTTTTTACCGCGGGAAAATGTCTCATTTCCGGGAAAAAAAACAAAAACTAAAATGTAAAAGTATACTAATATGTAAAACCAAAGAATTTGGTTTTTGGTCATCTGAACGCAGGCGGAGCCGATGGCAATGCTAGTGACATATAATACCCGACTGCGACAGCGATGCACTCGTATGTCCGATCCTATGTTCTCTTGCAATTTTCTTGCTTTCATTTCTCGCATTACCATTTTTTAAGTAAACATATGTAATGTATTCAGCACTTATTTGATGTCCCACTGCTGGGCACGGGCCTCCCTTCAATGCGAGGGTGATCAGGCCATAGTCCACCACGCTGGCCAAGTGCGGATTGGCGGACTTCACATGTCTTTCGAAAACTTGCTAGGTTTTCTCAGACATGCAGGTTTCCTCACGATGTTTTCCTTCACCGTAAGGCAAGTGGTAATCAAGTTAGAAATGATTCGCACATGAAAATATCAGAGGTGCGAGACCCGGGATTTGAACCCGCTTCACTCGGTTTTCCAAGCGAGCGCGTTACCACTGGGCTACCACTGCCTTATACATATATAATATCATCATTGATTTTTTTTATTTATATATCATTTTATATAAATTTTCTGGTTAATTAAAAACAGTTTCTGATAACACTCGTAAGAACAGTATCGTAGGGATGTTATTAATTGAACTAGATTGCTCTGTGCTTTTAAATGACTTGAGACGTCTTCCTGTTCACAACACTATAACTAATTGATGACAGTTTTTGCTATTTTCTCGTATTAGCACTGAGCTGCGTCGTCTTTTGGGCACTCTTATAAAAAAAACCTATAAGAGCAGCATTCGCAGTTAGATTTTAAAATTTAGCATGTACTCAATACAAAATATACATAATATAAAGAATGACTGGGTATCTAATATATTTAAATGAGCAATTCTTGTTTATTTATACCGGCGATCTCAGAAACGGCTCTAACGATTTCGTTGAAATTTGGTATGTGGAGGGTTTTCGGGGGCGAAAAATCGGTCTAGATTAGTCTCATATCTAGCGCGTGTTTTCGAGTTTTCATGCGGTTTTCTTTCACATTATTCTAAGCAAAATATGGTCAATAATATCTTTCGCTCGGGCATAAGCATCGTGATCAAGCGGCCAAGGTGTAAGATTGACAATCACAGGTGTCCGAGTTCGAATCCCAGTCGGATACAAAGTTTGTATTTTTGTAATTTTTTTGTATTTATTCAAGTTTTTAGTTTTTTTTATCTAAAAAATACGATATAACAAAAAAGAACTCCGAGCAATGCTTGGTCACCCAGGTACTAATTATAATATCCATTCTCTTTAAAATTATAAGATTCCAGTTGGATATTTTACACGTGTTGAACATAAACAGATCGATACACTCTACATACACGAAAATTTTGCCTACCTATAGTCAACTACGTATAGTATCTGAGTTTCACCGATGTATATATGTACGTACATATTATACACTAATATTTTAGGCACAGGTACAAATATTTTACATTACCAAAATTAAGTCATTATTCAACGACCATCCATTTAAAATTTAAATACGTTCATGTTTTTCGTACTGTTTGTACCTTCACTTCCACTTCAAGAGTTCAAAACATTTTTTTGTGCTCAGGAAATATGTAAATATAAATAATTAAATAAAAATTTATTTGTTTCAGCATAAATAATTAAAATAATTTGTTGTTTATAATATTTCCTATAGAACATTTTAAATAATAACTGATGACACAACAAAATATTACAAAATAAATGATTACAATTTATGTACTATATGGTTGTAAAATTTATCTCGTAGGTATTCTACCTCAACATGGTAATTAATAATTATCAACTGCCATTAGTTTGCTGCGTATTATTTTTATTGTCAGATGTCAGATAAAGACATACCTTACAGTTAGTCACAGCAACAAGTTCACGGTCAACACACACAAACTAAAACAAAAATCAAACAATGCTAACTTTGTAAACACTATTCACGCACACGCGGTCGAGACAAAATCCCGTTCCAGGAAAAAAGATTGTTTTAACTGAAAACAATATGGTTTTAAGTCCTTTTCAAAATAAAACTTATGTAACACTAGAATTGCAAAGTTGCCAGTGAAAGTTTCCGCGATAATGCTATAACAACAAAGAGGTTATGTTATTGTTGTGGTAAGCGAACGTCAACTCCTCACGAGCTCTACTTTATTACTGAACTGAATTGCGGCCTGCGAAACGGTTTCGAACGAAGATGACGTACACAGCTACTACACTTCGTCGACGTCGCATTCCCGCGCGAAATCCGATTGTGTACTTTGTTTTTCATGTGTCGTACAAACTTCATGGACAAATTTTTAACAGAAAAAAAATATCCGCAATTTTATAAAGTTAATTAGTGATGTTACCTTGCTGTGTCATATTAAAAAAAAAAAAACAAAACGTAATAAATACCGTAAGAAACTGATGTTCTATTCTTTTTATTAGGTTTAATGTTAGTTTGTGATTTTTACTTATAAGTAAACAATATTGACCTGCAAACATCACCATTTATTTATTTATTTTATTTATTTATACACTTTATTGTACACTAGCAACTCACCTTCGCTTCGCTCGGCTTAGTCCCCAGTTACGTTTTAAGTGTAGCTCAGAAATGAGATTTTTTTCCGCCGTAAAAAGTATCTTATATGTTGACCCGGATAACCAGCTATCATCATACCAAATTTCATCAAAATTTGTCCAGTGGTTTTCCCGTTATGCGGTAATAGACAGACAGAGAAACAGACAGAGAGACAGACAGACAGACAAAAATTCTAAAAACTATAGATTTGGCTTCTGTATCAATAACAAAGTCTATTTTAATAAGATCTTCGAAAAAATATTAATGTACAAATTCGGATTAGTTACAATTTTATTATATGTACTATTTTATTTATCTGTATAG
The DNA here is from genome assembly GCA_033884665.1 of Argynnis bischoffii washingtonia. Lineage (NCBI taxonomy): Eukaryota > Metazoa > Arthropoda > Insecta > Lepidoptera > Nymphalidae > Argynnis > Argynnis bischoffii. The sequence continues at coordinate 5,724,557 of CM066624.1, read as the reverse complement.
ATAGGTTACAGTATAGTCCGGTCAAAATAGACATTCGCAATTGTATAAATTCCCAAGAAGCTGAAAATTTATATGAACTTTAGGGATACCATTATAATAAAATTGTAAAAAGTACCCATCGATCTCATGTGTGCAAAAAAATTTATACAAGGTCAAACTTCGCGAAAATGGTTTTTTTGGATTTTTTTGCGAAACAGTTAGTTTTATGATAAAAATAGTTCAGAAAGAAATTGTAGATCATGCAATTGTCTACAAAAATTGTACTTAAACTTTTTCCCCTAAAATTCACAATTTCTGAGAAAATGCGATTCTAATATTTACTAAAGTCTTATTCCTATCTATACAGATAAATAAAATTGGAGTGTCTGTTTCTAATATTAAAATAACCGCTTTTTACTAAATGCATATGGATGTATACACGGTACATATACCGAAACAATATTTTTTACAATTTAGCTAATCTCCGAAACGGCTAGACCGATTTTGACGTGACTTTCACTGGTAGATAGTTGATCTTATAAGGAGTAACTTAGGCTACTTTTATTTTAGAAAAAGAATCAGGGATCCGCGAAAAAAAATTAAAACACATGAAATTGTGAACAAAATCCGCGTACGGCGTACGCACCCGAGCGAAGCGAGGATAAATCTCTATATAATTTAAATTAATATCTTAGGAGTAGCACTATTTATGTATACCTAAACCTAGCTAACCGTGAAAATGTACCTAGGGACGAACGCGAGCGAAGCGAGCGTGAGTCGCTAGTATAATACATAAAACTAACTTAGTCAGATCGAGGTGCACGTTTACGTAAAAAGTACTGAACTGATTTTAACTACATTTTGTGTAGTGATAACTTATTACTCGGCTCGACATTTAGGATACCTATTATCACAGGAAAAAAATTTATTCCCACGGGAAAACACGATATCTGGTTCTATCGAGTTATTGGAATTTATATGGCTAACGCTGGCTAAACGATACAAGATACTTACATGAAAACAATGTATTAGAAAATTGTATATCTTAAAAAGATCTATCCAACCGGTGGTAGGACTCTGTCAAGCCTGAGGAGTCCGACTGGATGGATACCACCCCCTTATCTATTTCTGCCGCCAAGCAACAATGATTGCATTGTTGTGTTCCGGTATGAAAGATAAGGTAGCCAGCGCAATTACAGGCAAGAGGCATATCATCTTAGTCCTCACAGTGACAACGTATGTACCTGTGGTTCTGCATTTTTGTTACTTAAAACCTAAGTGCATGAAACGTAGGTGCTATGAGCGACAGGTGCTGCTTTCTATCAGGTGGTCTGTCTGCTCGTTTGTCACTGAATGTCACAAAAAAAAAAAGTCCGCAACAGTATATGTCTATCTCCTAGGGTACACTTGAAATATTTTTTTTATTATATATTAAAGGTACATAGGGAGCGTACTCATGCATACTCGTATTATGGAGAATACAACTTTAGTACATTAGAATCGCTTTTTCTCAAAAATGGTGAATCTTAGGAACAGTGTAAACATAATAATTTTTGTACATAATTGTATGATCTACAATTTTTGTCTCAACTATTTTTATAGTAAAACTATTTCGCTAAAAAATAAAAAATAAACCATTTTCGCGAACTTTGAACTTGTATAAAATTTTTTGCACTCATGAGATGGATGGGGACATTTCACAGTTTCATTATAATGGTATCCCTAGTCTAAATGCTTAAAGTTTTCAGAATGTTGTATGTGTGTACTGTGTTATGTGTAGTGTGTATTCAAGATTACAAATAACGCTTGAGTGTTGTTTACTCGTTTCCCGGATCCCAGTAAATCTAATTAGTTTAAAGTAAATACTTTGAAATTCAAAGAAATAAACTATTTATTCACGTACCTAACAGTCACGTAGTTATTTTAGTTGATTTTATAAGGTCACAGTAAACAAAATACTAATAATGTTAATTTGTTAATAAGTGGTAAAAAGACCAAATATATGGTATACAAGCGACTTCCACTCGCTTCGCTCGGGTGTGCCCCTACGTACGTTTAAAATGGACATAAATAGTTATTGCGAGTGTCCTTTAGCAGAAAAACTTGTGTTATTGCAGATTTTTGCATATTTATTCTTTGCTCTATAAAAAACAAAAACAAATCAATCCCATGGGAACCGTACATTTTTCCGGGATAAAAAGTGACCTATGTACTATTCCAGACTATAACCTATCTTTATACCAAATTTCATTGAGATTTGTTCAGCCGTTCAGGCATGATTGATCTATTCGCATTAATAATAAAGTAAGATTTAAATATGCATTAGACATTTAGAGCTCAAGATTTTCAGCATTTGCAGCTTACTTATAACTTTAGAAACGAAAAGGAAAAATATAGGCTTGTTTTTTAAATTAATAACAATAGGTAACTATTTTATACTGAAATATCATATAACAGATCAAAGGATTAATTAACATTACAACGGATACACTCTTTTTGAGACACCTCGAGTCATCTCATGTGAAAGAGTATTAGGTAAGAGTTCCTAAAAATATTTTTTTCTTAAAGTTATTTTTTAAGTATTAATTTTGACAATTTTATAAAGTTATGTGATAATATTAGTATTACCTAACGTAATATTTTTACAGCGTTTTACTTCTTCTTTTCGCAACACTTGAATTGATTATGATTTTTGTTGCAAAATTTCACTTGAGATATTATATAGACCTGCTTACGAAAAATAAAAATAAAAAACCATTTAAGTATCCAAATATTGTTATCAATAATAATTTATCGTTTATCGTTATTTTACATTTTGCTACTTTGTGACCTTGTGATCATTTTAATAAAACATAAAAGTAAACGACAACGAAGGCGACACTTTTGGCTTAGCTTGTAGTGACCCTACTTACTGTGCCAGCGAACGCAGGTTCAAGTCCCGCTGGAGGCATTCATTTGTGTGATGAGCACAAACGTTTGTACTCTAGTCATGGGTGTTTATATTTATAATATGTATAATAATTTAAAGTTATGTATGTGTAGTGTACCAACTGTCTGGTATCCATAACACAAGCCAAATAGTTTACCATGGAACTAGACATTGCTGTGTGTAAATATCCGAACATATTTATTTGTTATTTATTTAATTATAAAGTTTAAGCGACAGTCGAACGTTTATGTTATCTAGTCACAGTAAGTGAAACATGAATCTATTATCTAATGCCTTTGATTGCGATTATCATTACTATGATCACAGTAATATTTTAAATATAAAATTGCGAGTTAGTACTTCTTCATACTCTAATAGTTCTACTGATTAGAATGAAATTTGGATTGAACGATACACACATACTCGATTAACACATACTTCTTACTTTTTATTGACGCGATTGAACAATGCGAACGGTAACGAAAGAAAAAAGTTTATCACATTCAATTGAAAGACTTTTTACTGAATACACGGCCTTATATTGACCACTTATGTTTTATACCTGGTATTTTCTGTCTGTAAAATATACTGTTTTGATAGGGCCTCTTTTGTTTTTTTTTAAATTAAAATATTTTTTCATTATACTGTTCAAGCAAACAAACAGGCACGCACACAGGCATGCGCATGCACGCACGCAGGCTGTAGAGATTATTTGCTTGTTTATATGAAAGCACTAAGTACTACATAATACGATCTGTTATATGAAATATTTTAAATATATAGCAGTTGTAGCCTAGTGATCGCTTGGGAAACCGAGTGAATTGGGTTCAAACCCTGGGTCATGCACCTTTGATATTTTCATGTGCGAATCATTTCCAACATGTGACCACTTGTCTAACGCTGAAGGAATGGCCCTGATCGCCTTTATATTAGGGGACCGTGCCCAACACATTAAAAAGGGCTGAATGCATACAAGCATAGAGTTTAAATTTAAATATAAGTAATTTCACGATTGCGTATTTAATTATTTCTAATTTATTATTTTGTAATTAATTTGTAAAACATTAATTATTTCTACTTGGCTCGAAAATCTTTAATAATCGTTTATATCGTATAGATGATTGTCTAATTCGCAGCTTTATATAATAGGATAGCAGAGGCAAGAGTCGCTGTGGAATCTTGAGAAAGTTTAAAAAATTTGATTATTTTATCGCTTAAGCAATTTATTTATACATTAAATAAAAGCCGCCATTAAATATATGCTTATATTTATATTAATTTAATTTAAATATCTTAAAAAATAAGCTAGTAACCTAAATTACATAAGACAATTTATTACATATTTTATAGTATCATAAAATTATTTAAAGACCTTGTCTTCATTCGTCGTAAAAATTGGACTGAGGGCGATATGTTTAAGGCTATAAGCTCGATGTTAGAGTAAATGCCTTAAAAACGGTGAATAAAAAATTTTCTATTTATGTCATGTCATTAAATAGAAGAGGAAAGGAAAAAAATAATTTTGCTGTAGGTGTTAAAAAAGACCTTGGGCAAATAAAAACATTATTTACACAAGCGGCAAGAAGAACTTGCCCAGCATATCTAAGACATGGAATCAAGAACGTGTGGACTTACCAAACAAGATACAGTTATAAAATAAATAACAATATCAAATTCTAATTTTTCTGCCGAGAAATAAAAAGGGTAGCTGAAAGAATTTTTGGAAATGAAATCCTGATATTTCTCTACGTAGGTACAGAGTTAACATCGAACGCTCAAGCACGTGCTTTAAATAAAATTAGTAAAAAAGGCGAGTTTGATTTTAAAGTAGTCTTTGAATTTGAACTTCAATTTGTATATAAATAAATTTCAACAGTGAGAACAAGCTTCCAACATTTATATTTAACTAGCAAAACCCGCGGCTTCGCTCGCGCTAAAACTACAACAAAAAAACTTTAAAAAAGGTAGGTTTCATACAAATTTTCATCCCTTATTTTATCTCCTTATGGGATGAATTTCAATAAACGCTAAAACACGTATTTATTTAATTGTATTGAAGAGCATTAATACCAAGTTTCAAGAAATTCTGATCATAAATATTTTTTGAGTTGTGTTAGAACGTGTATTCCCGTGGGAATGAGATAATCTCCCGCGGTAAAAAGTATCCTATATGTTGCCCCGGATATCCAGCTATCATCATACCAAATTTCATCAAAATCCCTCCAGTGGTTTTTCTGTCATGCGGTAACAGACAGACAGACAGACAGACAGACAAAAATTCTAAAAACTATAGATTCGGTCTCTGTATCGATAATAAAGTCTATTTCAATGAGATTTTCCAAAAAATATTTAAGGTACAGATTCGACTTAGTTACAATTTTATTATATGTATGTATGTATAGATTATCATTCCGGAAACCACTAGTTAACCCTATCAAAAGAATCTATTAGCTTGTGGTTTCTGGAAAACATCTCAGATTAGAGCTACATTGAATTTTATCATGTACAAACTAGCGGCTCACCCTCGCTTCGCTCGGATTCGCTTCTAGGAAAACAAAAACAAACCTATCCCACGGGAACTGTACATTTTACCGAGATAAAAAGTAGCCTATGTGTTATTCCAGGCTATAATCTATCTCTATACCAAACTTCATCCAGATCCGTTTAGCTGTTCTGGCGTGAAAGAGTAACAAACATCCATACTTACAAACTTTGATATTTATAATATTAATATAGGTTTCTTTAAAAAAATGGCAAATTGAAACGTACCTATTGTGTGTTTTGAAATAAATAAGCTATCAAAACTCTATGCAATATATTGCAATATATACATATATGATGGCTAACTGGCATTCATTGATGTTACGTCACTGTTCCTAGTTCAATAGAGGCCAGAATATAAACATGAACTTACAAGTTAATATATTGCCGTTTGTGTTATTTTGCCTCTGATTTGCGCAAAAAAAATCGAGTTACAAAGTGTTTAGTGCAAGCTAAATGCCTCGGTAGTGTAGTGGGTAGCATGTACGGCAGTATATCGAGAGGACCTGGGTTCGAGTCCCGGGTCGGGCCAAGTTTAGTTATTGAGCCTTTCTGTTTAGTGAGTCTTAGAAACAGCCCGGAGTTGGGAAGTTGGCGGTGTTCTACCCCCGTGCCTCAGAGAGCACGTAAAGCCGTCGGTCCAGCACCTTAACTCTCACCGGTTGTATCGAGTATTCATCCCACCCGAATGTGACAGTGATAGGAATAGAGAGTGCACTTGTGTCTGCACGTACACTTGTGCACTAAAATATCTTCTGCGTAGATGGTTAGTCTTAATGAGACCGGCCGCCGTGGCTGAAGTCGGTCGGGAAGTCATTATTATTATTATATCTCTTTCAAATTCTCGGGCTCGAAGGAGCCCGGTCCATTGGAAGGCTTGCGTGGGGACACAGGTCCAACACGCAGAGGATCTTTAAGAGATTCTAATCTGTTTAATATGACGCATCAGCCGGGATCCATCTCTGAGTAACTCATAGGGAATTGTTCAAAGATAGCCTCCGGCTAATGCGTAGGAACTATAGAAAATATGGAAAATTAAAATATGGAATGGAGTTTGGATGGATTTAAAACGGGCTATTGGATGAGACTACCGGACGTCCGCCTGCTCAACAGTCTCACGTTGAATATTTGGCGAACGGTGACTCGCCGTCCACTAGATGGGCCCCCACAAAGCGGCATAGTGCTTTGGGCGCAACATAGGCGTGGTCGGCTAAGGGTGTCGAGAGGTGTGCACTAGTTTCACCTTTCGAGCACTTGGCTCTTGCACTCCACTCTGGGCGGCCAATGAAGGCAAGCCAGAGGCGTGGGACAGATTCTGTTTCCTGCGGGAGGTCTCAGGTCCGTGGTGTGAGGTGGCGTCACTCACCAACAGCTAGATATGATCTGCATTGTGGGATTATTACTATTATTAGTTAGTACCAGCGAAAAGTATTCTCATTGAATTTAAGCAAGTATTGTTTTATTTTATTCTCTTTCAACAATAACAATACTGTTATATATGAGAAAATTTGGAAAATTTGGAATTTGAGTGTGTTATTCAATATAGTTTTACAATTACACGAATCGACTATATTAGAAATCACTATATTAGAAACACGTAAGAGCATCGCCATTAACAGTAATAGGATGTCGAAAGGTCTGAATTATTATATTATTAATTTAAGCTGAAGTAGGTATCTTAGATGTAAAAATAAAATAATATGGAAGAAATATTTTTTTTATTATATATTATGAAGTCATCATTAAATGAAAATTTAATGACGAGAAATCAATAGGAGCGAGAACTGCCCCAAATCCAGGTCAGCTTGAAGACATTCTGAGCATCATGTTATAGTTCAGAATATTACGAGTTTACTGTGGACGATGAAAAAAAACCGTGACTTTCAATTTTATAGCGTAAAAAATATCATAATAAAATTGACATGCGTAGTGTATCTATAAGAATTTCGGCCTCGATTCAATTATTATCGTTGAAATTTTGAATATTTTAGATTTTAGTTTTTCCGTGATATTTTTTCAAAAAAAAAAAAAAATTACCTACCCAAATCAGTTTAGCCGTTCTAAGAGTTTTGCGCTTAGCGAGACATTTAGCCATTCATTTTTATTTATATGGGTTTTAATAATCTACTCTTCGAATTATAATAGGAAATAATTTTTATTCATTAAAATTTCTCTTCAATAGTAGAGGATTTAAATTTTATATTTTATACTAAGACCATTTAAGAACTGTTTCATATAATCTGAACGAAATCGAATCAAAATCAAATATTCTTTATTGCACACTAAAAAATTTACATGACATATATACTAATTATTTGGATTTGTAGAGTTTTTGAATTGGGCCATTTATCCTGTATTTAATATTTATATGAAGTCTATGGCAGAGCTGCCATAATCCCGCAATGGGGAAGAATTTTGCTTTTTTTCCCGCCAGATGTCGCGATCACTATAGCCCTTAGTATATTAGGGATGAAGTTGGAAAAAAATTAAATAAATATATTTCTAATTTTTTATCTTAAAGCTAAACACTATTTTCTATGTATTTCCCATTAAGGATGACAGAGTTTCATACAATCTTTAATCCCCTATTTTACCCACTTAGGGGATGAATTTCGGAAAATTCTTTCTTATCGAATTCCCACATAATAATAATATAGTATAATTAATACGCTCTTCACTTATTTCTACGAAATTCTTTTAAGTGGCTTACGCTGCCTGTTGATCCATCGGTCAGAACATTATGCTTACTTTTGTGGTTTTCTGCTTTATAACATAATGCTATTATAACATTATGCTTACTTTTGTGGTTTGGTCTTGTTTTTACAGTAGATTTCCTTATAGAATTCTGCAAGAATTTATTAACATTGTGTTTACTCCGTGCAGTTGCTTATAAAAAAATATTGACTGATCAATTCTTTTTAATATTACGATCTCAAAGAAATATATATAATTTTTTTTCTTAAAGCAATACGGATCTTTTGAAAATCAACAATAAAAAACATGTTTACCTATTTAGTATTAGTATTATTGTATATTGCCAGATAAACCAATTTAAAAATTAAGTATTTTTTTAACATATTTGTCATTAATAATAATAGATTTAATAGTTTGTATATAAAATTCGCTATTATTTTAAGCATAAAAATTTTATTACATTACACTTTTTTTAGGCAGTGGTAGCCCAGTGGTAACGCGCTCGCTTGGGAAACCGAGTGACGCGGGTTCAAATCCCGGGTCTCGCACTTCTGATATTTTCATGTGCGAATCATTTCTATCATGATTACCACTTGCCTTACGGTGAAGGAAAACATCGTGAGGAAACCTGCATGTCTGAGAAAACTTAGCAAGTTTTCGAAAGACATGTGTAGTCCGCCAATCCGCACTTGGCCAGCGTGGTGGACTATGGCCTGTATCCCCTCGTATTGAAGGGAGGCCCGTGCCCAGCAGTGGGACGTTAAAAAGGGCTGAATACAATACAATACACTTTTAATTTATGTAATTATTTTATGAAATAAGTGGTTTCCATTCGCTCCTTGTCTATGGACAAAAATGACGGTCACTTCAATAGTTGTTGCTTATAATTTTGCTATCTGTGGATGTTTGTTTGTTTGACAACTGAAACTTAAAACTTAAAAGTGTCAACATGTTGTCAACTGCCAAGTTGATTTGAATTTAACAGATTTTTATTACAATTAAAAAACTAAATCAAATAGCTCTTTAATTCGTTAGGAAAATGAATAAAAGTGTGCAATGGACGGGTGGAATTGAAGAAGAGTATGAAACACAACATTTTGGATTTGGGGCCCAAAGGTTAAAAATTGCTGTACGTCAAATGGTTGAGGAGAAAATACGGACTGGCATAAAGGATATGGAGTCTTATCTTCAGCAATCTTTAGATTTAAATGACAAAGATAAATTAACAGTAACACGTTCTTGTGATAAACTTATAAATTTATACTTTGAAAGGGCTGGCCCTTCATTGGAAGCAGTAGATACCGAAATTGAACGTATTCTAAAAATACCTGAGAATGTGCTGTTACCTGAAGATGAAGCACAATTGGAGCAGATTTCAGACAAAGAATATGATAAATTAAGAGAAGATGTAGCATCGTTAAGAAAACGAGTAGAACGTGGGGCTTTAATGGAAGCTTTATTGACTGCAGAGGAAGAAGAATTATCTTCAGCTGAAAAGATATGTGTAATTGCTATTAAGGATATGGAGGTATTAGATTTGTTACAAAAAAGTGTAGAACATAGTGAACAGATTAAAACTATCCCTAGTGAAGTTGAATTTCTATGTGCCAGTATACCAGTTACTGATAATTATGATCATTTTGATATAACTGAAAACTAATAAATGTCTTATCTTTTAATCTTTAAGAATATTCAAACTCAATTGCTGTTGTTGTGGATTATCTGCCATTGATAATATCATATATATATAATTAATACAACAGTTATTTTTTTAGGTGTAGTTCTTACACTGTCAAAGCTTAGAATAAATTAACCTGAAACAATCACATTCAATAAAACACTGTAAACAGTTACTTTTTTACTGTAAAAACACAACTTACAGAATACTCTTTCTATGACTAAAATTGGAATTAACATCATTGTCATTTCTAAGTTTTATGTACACTAATAACATTACATATTATTTAGATTTGAGTATACATTTAACAATATCATGAGTTAAAATCCAGTCAAAATCTTGGCACGACTAATATTTCAATACATATGCTATGTTATACATGAAATCAAGATTAAAATTGAAATACATATATATGTAATTTATGTGATTCTTTTTTTTACAAATTTAATATGGATAATAACAATTGTCTTTGCAAGTAACAAATTAAAAAAATGGACTGCAATTTTGCTGTTTTTTTAATATTTTACAATCTGGTTGGTGTATAATTAAATATGTTAAATGTTATTTAGAAAACAACAAAATGTTACAGAGTAATAAAATATTAATAAAACATAGTATGCAGGTGCAACACTCATAAAATAATGTAGCATAATATGTATATTTTTACATCATAAAACAGCTATCTATAAACTATTTACTATTATTGATATCACATTGAGGCTTAATCTACAAACACATCTATAGATCAATGAGCTCGGCTTAGCCAAAGCACTAAGAAGACCAAACATCAATAACAATTCAATCAAAATTATCTCTAAAATTGAGATATTCACTAAGTATGTCTGTATGTGGAATCAAGAAATATTGACAAGCAACAAAACTTAGTTCTTAACAAAAAATAATTCCTATATTTTGCTTAGAGTTTATACCATTAAATTACAATCATGTTCTTAAATATTGACTAGTATTAAAAAGGTATAGGTAAAAATTCTTCAACATTTTAAATTAAATAAAGTTTATCAGCAATACATTAACAACTATTTTAATTAAATTACATATATAATAAGTATTCTGTAAATATATTTGGTAAATTCTGAATTTCATTTTGACCAATATGTTAATAAAATTATAAAGAGATGTAACTAACATTTAAAAAATTAAATACCTGCATATTAAGATGATGATCTAGCTATACTTATTCAAAATATTAAATAATACTAACAGATTTAAATTTCTATTTCAGAACTATTGACTTTCAATTTGAACTATAAAGAAGTTTTGTATTATCTATATAATTGGGACTCCTATAAGTCCTGCTAAAGGATCTTTTTTGCAAAAAATATAATTTTAACTATACAATTTTGTAAATATTACAGCATATTTTTTAATTTAGGCATTTGAATGACCTATAAGTTGTTTGTTTTTATCAAGGATGTAAATTTCATAATTAAATTTGTCATACTTGATTATAATAATATTATTGAATGATATTTGTATTTATAAAAAAAAAATATATCACAATAACATATAATAATTTAAAATTTTCATTGGAACGAAAAGTATCACAGAAAAGAACTAAAATTTATTATACTATTATATAATTGCTAGTACTTATGTGTATTGTACAGGCAGTGGTAATCCAGTGGTAATTTGCTCGCTTTGAAAACTGAGTGAAGCTAGTTCAAATCCCGAGTTTCATACCTCTGATATTTTCATGTGGGAGTCATTTTCAACAATATTACCACTTGCCTTATGGTAAAGGAAACCTGCATCTCTGAGAGGACCTGGTAAGTTTTCAAAAGACATGTGAATTCTACCAACCTGCACTTGACCAGCGTGGGGGACTATGGCCTCAACTTCTTTATATCGAAGGAAGCAGCCCACTGTTTCCTCCTAACTTCCCAGGGAAAAAAGGGTTGAATTTCATACATACATACACACATACACACATAAATGTGTATTGTGCACTTTAGAATTCATGTTTTATAACATAATGTATACAAAAATGTCAGTTACATCTATAAAAATTATATAAATATGATAAATTATTGAAATGTCAACGTTAAATTTAATACCTGCATTATATATCTTTAATATTTTTAAACATAACATAAGTTTTTATTGTCTGTCCTTGGATGAACACACGCCTAACATTTAAAAAGTCCTATTATAATATAAAAATACAATTTTCTTTAACTCAAAAAGCATTTTTGATTTCTAACAACATCTTTTCCTTTGACTACTTTATGAATAATTATATTAAGTAAGCAAACCAAAGTAGTTGACAAAATTAAGTTTTTTTAATGGTAATGAATAAAAAAGATTGACCAAATAATCATACTGATTTATATTGTAAGAAAGTTATTTAATATTACAAAATACACGCACATTCTAACATCATTGAATACATTACACTTAAAGGATATAAAAATGTATTTTAATTTCATAGCAAAAATAAACTTGAGATTTATTTAAAAAATTAATTGATATGAATATACTCTCTCAAAATTACATGTATTTTCGCAAGATATTTAAATATTTTTATTTTTTGACTAGCAATTAGCATCTGGCTGCTAATATTATTGTTAGGTACTTTAATTATTAAAAAACTATAACATGGCACTTATATAATTGTTCTTTCTATCAGTTATTAGGCTTATATCAAGCCCTGTAATTTTGTTATCTTTAAGAATATACTTTTCAATGAAAAAAGTACGCCGCGCCGACTTTAATTAAAATTCCAATTTCGGCCTTAGATTGTAGGTATGTTTAAAATTTAAATGAGCAATTTTTTATGGTTGATATACCTACAATTATTTTCCAAGATATTGCATAACAGACTTAAAAAAATCGGGTGTGTCAGGGCACACCGCACACCGTCGTTGGTTTAACGTGACGTCTATTTCAGCGAGTCGCAACGCAATTTTGTCCAAATTACACGTATTTTTATTTAAATCGATCGTTCGGAATAAATTCTATAAACACATTATAAAATCACGGCACTATGATATATGAGTTATAAGTTACATCGAATAGAAAGGAGCGAAAACAGCGATTATAATTTATAAATATTGAACATAATATATGCATATTTAAAAACAAATAAGTAAAAATGTAATAAAAATTTTAACACTAAAATTTAAACAGAAAAATTCTAGACCAAAATTTTATTTCATCAGCCTATACTGGGAGTGTAAATTTTAAATCGTGACTAAATTCAAGCGGTGCGTTAGTCGCCATCTTGATTTTAAGGGGAAATCTTTTTTTCCCTATTTTAGAAGACGAGATCGTAACCTCTCTCTTTAATTTCACTTCTCCGAAGCTGTTTCTCGAGGAAATTATTTTGTACTGTAAGAATCACAGTCGTGGAATACAAAATGCACATCTATTGCATATGTAATTAAGTCAAAATTATATTTTTTTTGTTATTTTTTATAATTATCTTATAAATATTATTATATAAAGGCTCTGGTATATAGTGCACGTTGTGACACCTTAATTTTTTTTTAATTTTGCGTTTAGTTTTTAGATACGATATTATAATGTTTTTAACAACTGTGTATCCTATAAATCTATACATATAATAAAATTCTAACAAAGCTGAATCTGCACATTAAATATTCTTTGGAAAATCTTATTGAAATAGACATTATTATCGATAAAGAGACCGAATAGGTATACAGTTTTTAGAATTTTTGTCTGTCTGTCTGTCTGTCTGTTCACATCACAGTAAAACCACTGAAGGGGTTTTGATGAAATTTGGTATGGTGTGATAGCTGGTTATCGGGTCAACATATAGGAAAAGTATCCTGTACTTTTTACTGCGGGAAAATATTTTATCTCTGAGAAATCTATACTAAATGTTAAAACGTAAGCAGGGACGAACACGAGCGGAGCGAGGGTGAGACACTAGTAAATAAATAAATAAATATCTACAGCTCGTCTCGATCTTTTACTTCATCACTGAAAATAGGCGTTGATGCTTAGTTGAACAGAAAATTCAGCTCAAATATTTGAATAAGGGTCTCTCGTCATTGGGTGTTTGCTCATACGAAGAAATCTCGATGTTCGAAGCCTGGACCTTCAATATTGGTTCTACAAAAAAATTGTGGAGATCAAAGTTGTAGGGATTTTAATTTGACACAATTTGGTTCATGTACATATTTAGGTTGTAAAGTCAATAATAAACGAGATAATTTAATTACTACATTTCCCTTGTTTTTCGCCCTTAACTCAGTAAATATCGATAGCACGAAAGAATGAGTTCGAAATAAAATGTAGAGAATTGAATAATGAACGCCTTTAGTCCTTATGATTTTTTTCGAAAAGTTGAAAATGGTCGATGTACCTATTAGGGAAAATGATTCCCCCTTTAAACCAAGATTTCGTCTAACGCACCGCTCGAAATTGATCGCGATTTTAAATTTACACTTCCAGTGATCTGAATGAAATAAAATTTTGGCCTGGAATTGATTCAGGGATAGGCTCATATTTTCGACAACCCGACTGGGTTGCATTAACGAAGAAAGAATTGACGTGATTTTTAGCAATGAGATAAGTTAATGGACCGGAGAGTTTGATTTACTTATTTGTCTTAGCCAGAGTTAAATTGATTAAAATGATTCTTATATAATAAAATGTTTCACAATAAGGCCTCTTTAAAAACAAATAAGCAATTAGTGTTATAATTTATAACTTAAAATTAAATTGTTTTACTTAAATAAATATAGAGAATTAGAATTTAGAGTATTTTGCATTAAGTATTTAAATGCAAAGGAAAAAGCTTAAAGTATTTGCGCTTTGTGCTTAATTAAATAATTTTAATAAATTCATTTTGGACATCTCTATTTGTCATCGACTACATATAATATTTTTTCTTGTTCCAGCTTGAGTAGAATTTGTCTTACCTACTACGTAGGTATTTATATTATATATATTATATTATATTTAGATTATTTTTTTTATTAATGTAGCTTTGATAGTTTTGAATTCATTCTATAAAATATACTTAAAATTATAACTGTTATTGATTGTTAACGTAGTCTTCAATGTTAATAATTTCTTATTGTAGAGCACCTTGTAGCATTGCTAAATGCATAGCATAATATTAATAATCGACGTAGCATAATACTTTTTTTTTAAATAATAAAAACATTTCAAATATGATGTTATGTTTTATAAACCTAAAATATATTGTGCGACTCAGAATGAAATCGAATTTTGTGTTTTAAAAAGATTAAATTATAGATATAATATCAAATATTTTGTACATAAAAATGTCTTCAAAAATGTTGTTTACTAATAAAAAAACAGAGTGCGTTCAACAGTAGGTACGTTTTAAAAACCAGAAAATACTTTAGAAATATGACAGGAAGTTGAAAGTTTTATCTATAACTCTCGCATATCAACACATTTAAGAGTTTACCCGTTTTATACCGACAACAAATATTTTACAATAACATTAACAATTGATATACACTATGAATCCGCTCTCGACGCTTTATTCATTCGCTCTACGTTCGATAAAATATACTGAAAGGAAAAAATACTGCTCTGTAAACTTTTAAGTACTTTTGAGTTGCCATGTACCTAAGTAGCAGATTTTTTTCTATTACTTACATAAGAACTCAAAACTTAATGTTAATTATAAAGAAAAGTTTGTAAGCTGCCTTTGCCATATAATAATCTGACATTTTCATTAACAAACATTCCTTTATAGTAGTAGTAGTGTTTGTAATTCCAGTAAATACCTACTTCATCGAACGCTATGATCTAATATACATCTATTTCACACATATACGGCTTTGCGTTTAAATGGTTTCATCCTTTCAGACTATAGTTAAGTATGTAGGCATTAAATATAAAGGGTTTTATACGATACCACGATTGTGCCGTCCCTTTTTTTCCCGACTGCGGCGAAGCCTAAAAGAGGGTAATGTAGCTGGAGTAACAGAAAATATATCTAATAGATGCATGTCTCCAACTACATAATATTATGTATGTGAATGTCCTAGACCCTATGTCAAATTGTTTCCATCATTTTTGTTGCTTTTTTAGTTTATTTTTTTATTGCCTACATTATATAACCATCACGAAACCATCAATGTGTGAAAGGGTTTAGCTGTACTTACTTAGCGGTTTCAATGTGAATCAACGTTATATAATATAATACTACAGTATAAAATTCCATACAGTAGGTGATCTTTGTCAAGAATATCAATTTTCATGGCTGTTTCAAGTTGTTGTAATTTACAGTTACCCGTCAACCCTAAAGTGTTTTCCCGTCTGTCATATAAAAGTATGACATTTGGGTGTGTTTCACCCACGTCTCGATTTCTAGGCGTATTCGTTACACGGCTGTATGGATAAGTAGACTGTGGTAATACTAAGAAGCTAATCAGACGAAGGCGGGTAGGCGCTCGTCGATCGTGGTCACGACACGCTTGCCCGCCGGCCCCGGCCACTGCCACGAGCTCTCACTCAACGCCACCAGTCAAACAGGACCTGACCAATCTGTGTTCTCCTAAGGAATAAAAATGGATGTTTTAATTTAGTAATAACTTGCTAATTAACAATTTTTATTTGTATATTTTATTCTTATTAGAGGATAAAGAGAAAAAAAGATAAAAACCTTTTTCTCTACTTTTCTATATTTAATAACTAAATATTGAAAATAAGTTAATTTTTTGTGACTGAATTCATGTCATTTAAATAACATTAAATGTAAAAGCTTTCTAGTACACGATACTGGTATACAAACTACATACATATATGCTGCAATTATAGAAGAATAAAGGTTTAAACATTTTTCGTTTATACCTTAAACATACGTTATAAACTACACAGATCACAAAATTAAAATCATTAAAAAAATATTACCATATATGTAGGTACATACGTGTATACCTTGTTTAACTTACTTGTGAAATATTAACAGTCTTAGCATGCATAGGGCTCTGCGGCACATTCGTCGCATTAGCGGTGAAGTAGCCACCGGGCCGCGGCCGTAGGTGACGGTTATGCATTTCCATTTGCACTATCTTCATAAACTCTATTTGAGCTGCTAATTTCTGTACTTCCTCCTGTAAACGGAATATATTTAATACTAGTGACTAACCCTCGCTTCGCTCGGGTTCGTACCGAGCTTGATTGCCCAAACAAACTTTCATCCCTATTTTCACCCCCTTGAGGGATAATTTTCGGGATAAAAAGTCGAAATTTCATCTAAATCGGTTCAGTACATCCAGAGATTACTTCCTATAACCGCACAAACTTTAGATAAATGACGTTCACGGTTTTGCACAGGTACGGGGACTTAATATGTATATGTTTTTCAAGATAAATTCAAGAAAGTTTTATTTTAACTAATGACTTGGCTATTGAAGAATAATCCCATCAAAAACATAATTTGTAAAAAATTGCAAGTCTCGAACGCATTTCTTCTACCGCAAAAACTTATGAGATATCGGTAATGTATTTAATTGTAATAACAAAGTTATTACAAAGATGTTGATATCTGCCATGCCCCCAGATATCGACTTACAATCTCTCGAATAAAAAATCTCTCGAATAATTATTATTAAATTTATTTAAAAGGTATTTATTTAATATATTTCAAGTTTCTAACATCTTTTATCTTCTCTTTCGTTACTTTAATTTGTGGTATGAAAAGCACTATTTAATATAAAGGGAAATAATGCATATTATAATTTAATCAGTTGAATTTTATATATTTCACATACAAGTTCTACACAGAAAAAAAAAGCAGTCATGAGGACTGCCGACAGAAGTGAAAACTTAAAACTATAAACAAACTGTTGCGTTTTTTTGGGAGATTCAAATTAATTGTTTGATCTTAAATTAACATTTGTAAATTAAAACTGTTTACATTTATCTGGTTTTGATATCTATCGGCACTCTGAGTGTTAGCGTTAACACGTCACGTGACCATGTCGATGACGACTTACATGAATTTACTCCCCATCCAAACCTGCCTTTAGAAGTTTTCACTTCAAAAAATTACTGCTTAGATATCTATTAATATCTACAGTAAAGAAGCCAATTTACTCTCTCAACAGTTGCAGATGACTGGAAATTAAGGCAGATGCATAAAAGCTGCAAAATCGATTAAAATATCCTGTAAATACTTGCAATATTGAAGCCAGATAGACTACGTCGATGTAGATAAAATTGCATTGGCTTCTTATCTCTTTGTACATCTAGGGTCAGTACTTACAGGTAGTTGCTTAATCTCAGAAGCTTTCGATGTGCAAAGAGGAATGTCCTAATTTGGCGATTTCTAACATTTCGTTTTATATTGAGACGAGATCACCATGACGGTTCCATTAGTAGGTATAGTACCTACATACAGATATCATTTCGAATATCATGCCGGTGCGGGAGATCAAGTATTCACTCTATGGCAATTGTCAGCTAATAATAAACTTTTTTACTTATATCATTATGGGGATCTAGACTTATCAACACTAGAGGTAGACAACTAAAATTATGCGCCGAGTCCAACAAGCTCCATTGGGTATCACCTGCGGAGCCTACATACTGGCCGACAGATATAAACAGAACTCCAGACCTTCTAGATTTTTTTATGATCAAAGGCCTTGGAAGACACTATACAAAAGTTGAAAGTTCTTTTGAAAGTTCGTCAGACCATACTCCTGTTTTACTGACAGTGAGCACTTTGATAATAGAACGCAAGAATACTGAAACACTGTGCAACAGATATACTGACTGGAACTCATTAAGAGAATTCATAGAGAGTAGAATAGAACTCAAAATAAAACTAAAAAATGCGGACGATATTGAAAACCAGGTCAAAAAACTTACGTCACTAATTCAAGAAGCCTGTTGGACATGCACTCCTGCTTTGAAATCACAAAATAACTCCCCCAATATCCCACTGAAAATAAAGAATGCTATTCTAGACAAAAGGAGATTGAGGCGCATTTGGCATCAAAGTCAGCATCCACACGATAGAGCCGAATTTGATAAGGCTTCCCTGGAACTAAGAGAAATGATCTTAGGCTGGCACAATGACACGCTTGAAACAAAGTTAGAAACGCTTACTGCTACTGCTTCCACTGGCTATTCACTATGGAAATTCACGAAGAACTACGATAGACCACTGGAGGCAAAACCTCCCATTAGAGTTGGTAGTAACTGGGCTAAAACGGATCAAGAAAAAGCTAACGCTTTTGGGGAACACCTGTCAAAAGTCTTCACTCCTAACGATGCGTTGGACGACTCTCACGAGGTGGTAGTCTCTGAGATCCTCAATCAAGCTATGCAGCTGTCACTACCCCCGAAACCAGCTACAGTGCGGGAAGTATGGAAAATTATAAAGGAGCTCAAAGATAAGAAAGCCCCGGGCTTTGACCTTATAACTAAAGAAATCTTGCTACAACTGCCGAGGAAGGCAGTTGTACTAATAACTACACTATTTAATGCGATCCTTAGAGTCCAATACTATCCTCAGCTTTGGAAGGTATCACAAATTTTAATGGTACATAAAGCGGGAAAACCACCCAATGATACTACATCTTACAGACCAATTAGTCTTCTCCCAGTTTTGTCAAAGGTTTTTGAGAAGGTCCTCTTACGTAGGATTCTGCCCTTACTACAAGAAAATCAAGTCATACCGCACCACCAATTTGGGTTTCGCCAGCATCACTCTACAGTGGAACAAGTGCACAGAGTCTGCATCAAGATAAGACAAACACTTGAAAACAAGGAATATTGTTCTTCGGTATTCTTGGATATCCAGCAAGCCTTTGACAAAGTCTGGCACAAGGGCTTACTATGTAAAATAAAATGTTATCTCCCGCATTCATATTATTGTTTGCTAAAATCCTACCTATCAGACAGGATGTTCCAAGTGAAGGAGGCTGAAGCAACTTCAGAGTTTTATGACATACTGGCTGGAGTCCCCCAGGGATCTGTGTTGGGACCTGTACTTTATACAATATACACTGCAGACCTCCCGCAAGTGAATGGAGTTACCACCGCCACATTTGCTGATGACACAGCCATACTGGCCAGTAGTGCTGATTCATCACATGCTACAACAGTTCTCCAAAATGGACTAGATGAAATTACACAATGGCTCCAAAAATGGAGAATTAAAGCTAGCTCAACAAAATCGGTGCAAGTAACTTTCTCTTTGAGAAAGGGAAACTGTCCCCCGGTAAAGTTAGAAAATACAGTATTACCTCACTCTGACTGTGTTCGGTATTTGGGGCTTCATCTAGATCGAAGACTAACATGGAAACAGCACATCAAAGCTAAAAGAGAGGAACTAAACATACGATTCCGTAACCTCCACTGGCTGCTTGGACGAAACAGCAAACTCTCTATAGACAACAAACTGCTTATTTACAAGACAGTATTGAAGCCTATGGATGTATGGCATACAGCTGTGGGGCAGTGCCAGTAACTCCAACATAACCATCCTGCAAAGAATGCAGAATATGATCCTCCGCACTATTGGCAACTCGCCATGGTTTGTGACCAACAATGAAATTCACGATCACCTCAACATGTCTACTGTGAAGGACGAAATCAAAAACACTTCGCAAACCTATCAACAACGGTTGCAAAATCACCCTAATCCACTAGCTTCACAACTAACACGTCGAGGCTACAACAAAAGGCTCAAAAGGAAGGATATAATCAGTGGCGACTGAGACAGTTGGAAATAAATGAGTAGATGCTTTCAGTGGAGAGCACACTCAACAGACAATTACCCTCACACAATCTGCTTATAGTCAAACTGATTGCAGATAATGAAACACAAAAAAAAAAAAACTTATATCATTAAAAAACAGCGATAATAGTCGTGACTACCATAGCAATTTTATTATGCCGCTAAAAATATTTCATACCTTTAATTCCTCATTCTCCTGGAAGAGATCGGGAGGCTCATCCGGTACGAGACCAATCCCGTTGAGGGAGGAGGATGCTGGCACGCCTCGAGCACGCGCCCTACTGTCCCATGTATCTCCTGTCCCACGCACTACGCGTAAAACCTGCATTTGGATTACCAAAATTTATTTGTTATTTAACCACCTAGTTATTTTTTACGTTTTGGCTGAATTAAAATTTCGCTAATTTGTGTTTTTGGATGTCTTGTATCATTTGTAGAAAGATGGATCTAAACATTAGGATAATTTACATTTTGAACAACAATAAGGAGCTAGTATCAATTAATTATAAGAGCTATTTTAAATAGAGACTTTTAACAAAGTAAATAGTAATATTTGACGTACCACGGAGTTACAAATAGAATTTACATTTACTTACTTTAGGCAAGAACACTAACAAGACCGTAGTTGAAGTGGACAGTTGTGTTCGTATGAATCCCAATAAGTATTTTATATCCGGGCCGGCACGAGGTAATATCAATAAGCTGAAAACACACAATCATTGGCTTTAAAATTTTAGAAATAAGATGGATAGTTAGAAGAAAACATAAATTTTAGTTTAAGCGTAATGTAATTCTTATTTAGTTGCGATATTATAGATCTACACAGGAGTAATAAGAAAATCTCAAAATTTACTTTATTTATTAAAAATAAACATTAATTCAACATAAAGAAAAAATAAATATTACGATTGCAATTTAACTCCTAAAAAAAAATGTTTCTCAAATTGTGAGTTTTAAATTAAAAAAAGTTAAAATTAAAGAAAGAGCTTTTTAACTGGCAAAAAAGCTAAACATTTTTTACTTTTTAACTAAATACTCGAAGGTTCACCGACTTCTATCAATTAAACCTAATTGTTCCTCCATTAGCTGTGAATATTTAACAAGGTATTATTCTATAGTAAAAGTACTTACTGGAACGCAATCATGAGGGAATTGACGGTAAATATGTTGTAGATCGCTATAGAGATGAGTCTAGCTTCGTTGTAGAGACTCTCTGCGTGTCTCACGCGATAGCACACGCGCACGCCCCAAAGCAGGAAAAGAATTTCTCCTGAAAATTAAATATTTCACCAAAATATTTTAACATATACATGCATTTTCATATTAATTTTTAATCTTTAAAGATCGACTACGTCATTCAATCATTAAAAGTCTGAGAATGACGTAAATAAAATCAAAATTTTCTTGAATATGTATTTTACTTAGTTTTACTTTAAATAGTATGGATAAAAAATTGTTACCTATAGCTAAACTGTGGTCCCACCAATTGTATGTACATTGTTTGAATTTTAGTCCTCTATTATCTGTAATCTGTAAATGATAATTTTACAAATATTAGTATTTAAATAACTTATTCACTAATAGAAGAATTATGAAAATTGGCTCACAACTGGAATAGAAATCGCGTAACATACTCGTCCATGTAGAAAAAATACACAACCGAAATGAGTAGGTACCACTTTCTCTTTATAGTTTAATTTAGTTCTATTTAGCGGATCAAAACGTACAGTATTTGAGCTGTTCATAATATGGTTACAGATGTTTGTATAAAATTACATTCTGTTAATCTTTTATTTATTGAGAACTAGCGGCTCACTATCTCTGTGCCGAATTTCATTAAGATCCATTCAGCCGTTCTGATGTGATGGAGTAACAAACATCCATACATTCATACTCACAAACTTTCACATTTATATTATTAGTCTGGATATAAAAAAAAATAAAGAAATAAAAAATGAAAGAATATGTTGTTACTCACAACTTCAGCGTCTGGAGGCGCGGATAAAGTCCATGTTCCTAGATATACCAACATA
The DNA here is from genome assembly GCA_033884665.1 of Argynnis bischoffii washingtonia. Lineage (NCBI taxonomy): Eukaryota > Metazoa > Arthropoda > Insecta > Lepidoptera > Nymphalidae > Argynnis > Argynnis bischoffii. The sequence goes on along the minus strand of CM066624.1, from coordinate 5,701,983 downwards.
ATTAGGAGAATAGGTGCCATCCATTGCAGTAATTGTTTATCTGTCAGTTTGAGCTTGTGTGCAGACTTGACGCGATATGTTAGAGACACTCTGGAAAAATAAACAATTTATTGCAAGTGCTTTTGACAGTGATGTAGGACTTAAATCTTTTAAAAATGTAAACACAAAGATATAATATACTTTAACTATCAATTATAAATATATATTTTTTATATAAAACTATCTTTCGGTTTTTTCGTGGATTTATTATGTTTTTTTGGTCTCATCGGTGACCATGATTACTGTTAAGCATTCAAAACGTCGGGAACCAAAAATTAAAATAAATCCACGAAAAAAACCTAAAAAGCAAGATTAGATGTTTTATTTAAAATGTCAAATATTCGTGTAAATCTAAGGAAATAATATTTATGTTATATTGCAATAATGTACCTATTTTGTTTTATATTCTGACCATAGAAATGTTAATCTTGTACTGGGAGATATTTTCCTTCTATTCTCTGCAAGGAAAGAATGCTTATCTTCATAGATATGGTAGATTATTATTTCTTAAGGAGTCTTAAAATATTATTTATTATGCCTAGTATAATGTTTTATAACTTTTCTAACCTTGCAAAGGTAGGAGGAAGTAGTAAGTACATAGAGTCGATTTCACGCGACTGATCGCGAGTTCAGTTTTCAGAATTGTATAAATTGAATTTTTAATGAACTTTCTTTCGTATTTTTTAATTAAATTTGAATTGTAAATTAAGGGAATCAATCAAAAGTTTGTCCTGTTCAAACAAAACGAAAATAAAAGATACAAACTATAAGCACAGCTGAAAACCAAGTGACAAGGTTCCAACACTTTTTTTGCTTGTGAGAAATATGTGAAGATCAAAAGAAAAACTTATTGCTCACCGCCAAGTTTTCATAAGTAGAGCAGTGTATGTAATACAGAAACCCATGTGCCGCGTCCATTTTGTAGCAATACAAGAATATCTGTCAAGAACAGGGAAGATCGCTGCCATCTATAAGATATAATATTAATTACCAATATATTATTTTACATTATACTTTATCAATAAAATATTATATATTTGATCAAAAATAATATATAAGGGTAATATGTATGTGACAAAAGTATAATAGTACGTAGCAGTGATCAAGTAATTTCCATCTAGAAATCTCTAACTTCATGTACTCATAGCCGAACTTGATATAGTTATGAACTTTAGCTCGTTAATCCTATGCATATTCCAACACTATAAAAAAACCTGTGTTATTTTTATTGCTATGATCCTTTTAGCCGTTTCAGAGATTAGTTCATCCAAAGAAAAAACATTGTTTTAGTACATTTGCGGCTATAAAAGGGCGAATAACCAAATGAGCTAAATATGGTAGAAAATAAATATTAATTTTATTTATGAGTATATGTACATATAAAATTGGAAGATACATCGACCTACATATTTAATAGTAGATAAGTGTCTGTAGTTGAGATGGCTATTTTTCTGTATACAAATTTAATACACATTATCTTTCCTACCTCCATGTACATAATGGCGCAGCCAAGTAGAGTGATGGAGAGAAAGACAGGGCTCGCCACACGGAACACCTTCACTCGTCGGTGATGACGCGTGTATATCGTCAGCAGTACCGTCATCACTGCGCAGCTCACTGATATCACTAGCAATGATATCCTGTGAAAGTATGACAATATCACTACATATTGAATACTCTCATTGTTCGACTTTGTGTTTGTTCGCACTAATCTCAGAACTACTGAACGGATTTTCATACAGTTTTCAACAAGAGAAAGAAGAATTTCTATAACGTATATAGGATATAATTTATTAACATTTCGTAAGTTAAGCTACTGGTATAATGATACTTGTAAATGACAGAGCATTTTGAGTAATTGTCAAAGAATTTCGTCCCTTTGAGAACACTAGTGTTAGGATAAAATAAATATATTCAGCATTGCACTTTTTAATAGTAAAGTATTAAATAGAGATTGCAAGTATTACGTCGAAAGCAAAGTTACAAACACTTATTACTTTTAAAATGGTTATTTTCTATTATATTTTTTATGTTTTTTTTTAATAAACTTTTAATTTTTGGATATTGTATTTTCTCTAGGTCCAATTCAATTCTTCAATAATTTAAAATATTACAGATTAAACAGAGATAGTTCCAAGGTTGATTTCATCTTGCAGAACTACTTTTAAAACTTTATTGAGTAGGTATATGTGCAACTTTATTGCGTACATTACTGAAAGTAATATAATTTATATACACATATTTAATATTTGGCTATTATGCGCAATTGTGTAAATTGTGTAAAGTGGTAATCATGTTAGAAATGATAAACACAATTTACGTATAACAAACATAATGTACATTTTCGTTAACGCAATTTCCCTAGGGGATATATAAAGAATACATATTCCTCCGAAACCTCATCTCTTAAACCATGAGCAAGCAAATTAGATTTTATAAAAACTGATATTAATGTATGTATTACCGGAAAGGCCAATTATATGTAGCAAGACAAGGTTCTGGCCCCCGACATGAATCGCAGCCTGGTTGGCATTTCAAACACTCATACGGTTCACTCCACCCACCGCTCTCTAAGCCATTTTCTTCGTATTCTTGATATGCAACTAAGGTAAAATATAGAAATATTAGTAAGTATATAGATAGCTCTCTATAAAATATTTACATGGTCGTACAAAACAAATTTGTTTTTTTTTAATGTTATTATTTCATTTAGTTACTGATAAAAATAAATTTAGTTAATTAGTTTTGAATGAAAACTATATAAATTAAAAAAAAATATAAGTGGGTATGGGGCCCACTTAATTATTTTTTTTCATGAAATTTATATTTCACTACCCAGGACGTTTGAACATATTAAATATATATTTTTACTTGATTTATAATATTGACGATTATAATTCATAACGTAACTATACAAAAATTGAAGGATTGAATACTTTCTTTTTTAAATCGGTAAGAAAATTACACTTAAATCTAGTCTATAAAAAGTCTGTTGTAGCAAAAGAATTTGTGTCTTAATACGTAATGATATGTAACTTACCTTCAACTAATGATCCATTGAACCCTTCTGGATGATGTATAGAATAGTAACCGGGTCTACATCGGCAGTTATATGAACCTCGTGCCCAACCGGCGAAACGGATACTTATCTCCCTATTTGGTTTGTACTCGCACTAAAAATATTCATATATTTAATGTTTCCATCGAAATGATTATTCAACAAGTAGTTTTGTTTTTAAGTGAGAACAAACTTCGTAAAATGCAGATAGAGAATCTCAACTGTACGTTAGTTCCGAAGTTCCTAACTGCAAAATTATGTTAACGCTTCCTTTAAATAGCTTGTTTCTTTTATTTACAAACTATTTCTACGATTTTAATTTATTTTAAATCATATTCATCTTATATGTATATAAAAATCCGCTGTGCATGTGTTGGGATTTCTTCTTAAATGGTTTAAACGATTCTGAGGGTTTTGTTTTTACCAAATTTTCTGACCAAACCGGTTTATGGTAGAAAAAGTTCTGTTAGGTTATACTAAGTATAACCTATTCTATAAAGAGGTAAATTTTGTGAGTTTGTGAGGTTGTAGGGGGTAATCTCTGGATCTACTGAACTGATTTAGAAGAAATTTAGTAAGAAGATAGTTTGAGACCTTGGGAACGACATAGGATATTTTTATCCCGGAAATCATTCCTTAAAGGGATGAAAATAGGGATAAATGTTTGTATGGGGAATCAACCTAGGGACGAACCCGAGCGAAGTAAGGGTGAGTTGCTAGCATAAACATAATTTTGTCATCTAAAAAGACTTAAAGTTGATAATAAAATTAAAAACAATCATCTAAATTAATTGATAAACCTACTTAAAAATGTATAACACTCGACTGCTAAAGCCATCCGAACATTTAATAGCGAATATATACGAATAAACAAAATTATTTTACAATACCTATTTTAATTACATTCTAAAGGATTAGTTGTGGTAGTAAATCAGCTTCAGTTTAAATCCATGAACATGGATATTAATAGGCATAACTTTGAACAGATTTAAATGCACGTGAATACTGAATACAACACATAAACTTAGTTAGTCCGGATAACATTGCCTTCCTATGGAACAAATGAGTGTATTTACTTGATAATCCTAAAGTACATGAATAAAATTGCTAAATATATTTAAACATACAAAACAAATGCAAACATAATAATTTAACTTTTCCAGTTGCATTAGATGAATAGAACTACGCGTACCGTGTTTATTTTAGCTTAAGTATATATATCGCAACCACTATATAACACTGCTGTATAGTAAGAAAAGTGGGTACTGCATAATGTTTACGATCCATCAAGGTATAATTTTTAAATCTTTCAACCGATAGAATTCAAACTTGGCTATTTTTCAGGTCTTTACAGCATTTTATTTCTACATGACGAGCTTGTATTTAAGTCCGAGATTTTACAGTTATAGAATATTTGTATAAATAGTTAACTAATGACATTAACTTACATAAGTTGTCTCGTTGGGGCACTTATGGGTTCCATGAAACGAGTAAATTTGGTTATCATTTTCAGACTCATTATCTACTTCGCACTGGTTTATTTCCAAATTAGATATATCAATGTCTAACGAAACAACGCCTTTTAATCTGAAAAGAAAGATTAATGTTACTTTATCCTTTCACTATCTAGTTTTCTTATGTGACAAGAAAGAATTTCCGGTTCGTGGAGTTTTATATGCTACCTTGTCTGAAGTATTGAAAGTTCAAGTATTAACTGTACTAGAAATTAATTTCTTAAAGTTTTTCTAACAACATTGAGACAACAATAAAATTTATACGTTTTCATTACAATAATATTTTGAAAACTGAAATGAATGAAATTAACAAATGTAAATTCTAATCGAAGATAATATGTATTAGGCAAAAATTAAGTTTTAGATTTTTTTTTACTTCTTGTAAATCTTAAAATTGCATACAAGCAACTTCGGATTTACAAAATAGACTGAATGAATATTTGGATATTTTTGTAATTTATGTAACTAGGTCCGTATTAACGTTTAATATGAAATACAAATCTTTGAATTTCTCGGCTTTTCTGTACTATAATATGCATGTTTTATACCTATTGCGTCACTCTATCTATTAAAAAAACCCGCGTCAAAATCCGTTGCGTAGTTTTTAAGATCTAAGCATATATAGGGACAGGCAGACAGCGGGATATAGAGAAAAGTTAGGAATAAAATATTTTTGGGTCCTACTCTGTGCCGAAAAATTCTGGCGCGTGTATACCTTTTGCAAGTACAGACATGCCTCTAAGCAACTTGTATGCAATTTTGCTTGCAAACGAATCCACGTAGTGCCATTTACCGGTACACACCATTACTTCTTATGCAAACTACTTCCCCGGTATCAAACCGGGGTAATAGGAAAAAGGAGAGGTAGTAGGAAAATTACATTTGTATTCCCGTCTTTATGAAATCAATAAAATTTACCCACGAATTGTTGATACAGGAACCGTGTAAGATAACAACCATCGCTTGGCCTCGCAACTGTAGTACGGATACGTCCACCACCCTTCCATAGTGGCTCCTGGTGGTGACGGCATAAACTTTGGAGATCTTAGAGTTTCACTTTCTTGTGCTGAGACATACCTTGATTCAAATTAAATTTTATTAAAAAAACTTAGATGCATATTAACACCGGTGACTGTAGGATTATGATCACAGATTTATGTTTGGAGGCTACTTACATGAGACCTTGGTTTCATTAGGAAAATAAACATTCCATAAGATCCCTACACAACGTACATGCTATAATCTTGCTATAATGCTAATTATATGAGCATTATAGCAAATTTAATGTAATTTTTTTTTTATTATAATTTTATTAAAATAAAGAAAATTGCAGATATACTTAATTATATATACAAAACAAATATACACTTAGTTATTACTGTACAAGTCATGTCCGCGTGGCATAGTGGCAAGAATGCTAGCCGCATTCCCCCGTTGATTTTAATTTATAATTTTGTAATTTTAATCTTATAATTTTGATATTTTTGCAAAATCTAGTATGCAAGTAATACCAGGGGTATTCAGGGTCAGGAGGCTTTTCAAGCTGTGGCGATACAACTGCCACAGGTTCTGCTGTCCCATATCTCTCCCAGGCGACTGCACTGTTCACCACACCATCGCTTCTCAGCGCTAGAGCTCGTGCGCCAACTGCACGCTCTGTTGCACTGCCTCCCAGTACCAAACCTTGAGATACAGCCATAAGGACTTCTGAAACAATATTAAACGATATAGTAATACTTTCTTAGATTTACGCGAATATTTGACATTTTAAATAAAACTATCTTTTCTAATAAAAATTATGGGTAGGTGCTGGCTGTAACAACAATATAATGACCTTGGAGACATCTAAAACCTTAGTCTCTTCCGTGACCATGCTTGCTGTAAAGCATTTGATAAATCGTGAACCAAAACTCAAAATAAATCCGTATCCGATCCAATAATATCCAATAATATCATATAAAAGATAGTCTTATTTAAATCTATATAGTAATGTCTCCTCTGACTACTTCCCAAATGAAATACAACGATCGTATACAAATATTGTATACAAATACTGTATATATAACAAATGTATTCATAGTAATTGAGACATTTTTTATTTGTAAAATTTATTTTTTTGTGTATTTATTGGGCAAAAGCTAAATATTTCTGTTTTTTGGTTTGGTTGTTTGTTTAGGTAATCTAGCCACACTTAAATTTAATTTTAAATATCTAATATTATAGAAGCTTACAGAATTTGTAAAGTCAAATCATTTGAAACCAAATATTATAGCAAACTATTTGAGAAACGTGTGAAAGTTTCTAAACTGTTGTGCAAAAGTTATTTCTGCACTAATGCATTTGGAACTTGGAGAACTATAAACAGAACTATCAACTAACATAACGATGAACAGATGATCTTAAACAAATACTATTAATTCCTGCTTTCTAATTCGATAACATTAAATGCCGAATCTTGTGAGTTTGTTAGTTTTAAATATATTTGTAGATTATTATATAGTTATTTTTACATTATATTGCAGTACTTATTATCACACTTCGCTTATATATTGCTACTGTATATCGTCGCTATTATTAATGCAAATTTTTATTAATTTCACTTATTTAATTATTTTTTTAAATTAATATTTTTTTTATTAATAAAAAAAATCTTTCTGTGCGTTTGTGTGTGTTACTCCCTCACATTGAAACGGATGAACGAATTTGGATGAAAAGTACGCTGGTAGAGTGACATGAAGTAACACGTAGGCACCTAAGAAGGCACATGAGCGAAACAAAGTAAAATCTTTAGTTTTGTTTATAAGTAAAGCTAAATATTTATAACTGCTATTAGGCAAAAGTGTATATACATAAATAATTATTGTATTTTTGTATACTAGTTATGAAATAGATTAAAAATCGGTATTCACTTACCTTTATATTATCAAAGCTAATGGCTTAGATAAAAGCCGTACAATGATAATCTTAGTGTTATCTTAAAGTCATTAACCTGGAGCCGTAGTGAAGCAGCTCTCTAGACAAGAACCACTAATTAGATGAAGCCTTTGAGCCACCTCTCAGATTATATAGATGCTACCGTATGATCTATTAGGAACCTACCTACATGAATCTGATTATAATGAATCCTTAGCATTAAGTGAAACTTTTTTAACACATAATTTGCCTATATTATATGTTTTTGAATATTTTAATAAAATTTATTATTGTATTCATTTTATTAATAAGTAACAGATCCGACAAATGTTGATCTTTTAGTTCACACAAAAATTCTATAGAAAAGCACTTACAGTTTTTCCAATTTTTCGGCATTGGAAAAAAAAGCGATAATTAAATCGGTTTAGTCGTTCTTAAGTGATGAACTTACAAACGAACAGCATTTTATTTATATAGATTACAACGAGTAAATCAGTATGTCACGTAAGGTCATATCTAGTAAGTACGTCGTAGAAAATAGTTTTTAAATGTATGGTAGTGATGGAAATCCGTATTAATATTATAAATGTGAAAGTTTGTGAGTATGTATGAATGTTTGTTACTCTTTCATGCCAGAACAGCTGAACGGATCTGGATGAAGTTTGGCACAGAGATAAATTGTAATCTGGAATAACACACAGGCTACTTTTTATCCCGAAAAAATGTACGGTTCTCGTGGGATAGGTTTGTTTTTGTTTTCTTAGAGGTGAACTCGAGAGAGGCGAGAGTGAGCCGCTAGTTACTTTATATGATAATTGCATTGCTATAGCAAGATTTAATTCATTTAACTCTATACTTACCAGCGTTTTCTAAGCCAAGTTGATGTAGGATATTGGCGGCAAGGTCTGCGCGAGCCCTCGCAGAGTCCCAACGCGAGGCATACATGGGAGCGCGTAGCCGACCGTAGTGATGTGTAACACAGAGTGCACCCGTAGCGCCCGTTGCAACCGCGTGCACCAGACGGAGAGATGATTCCAATTCCTCCTACAAAGAAATAACAGCTGTAATATACAAGCTTTCTGTACATAAGAAAATTAATTGAACGCGATTAAAAATTATATGCAATTATAATATGCGATGACTATTATATAATTTCAGGGTATTTGCACTTTAAGCGTTTTTTTTTTGATGAAAAGAGCTTATTTGGGACACTATTTTGGGCAAGTGTTCTTATGTTTATAGCATACTTAGTTATTAAGTGTTATATGATAATTATAGCGGAGAATTAAAATCTTGCCTAAATTCGTAAGGAAATTATTATTTTCTCCGTATGTTCAATTACGAGTGGATTATACATCGTTATTTTATTTTTATAACAAATATTATATTATATACCGTTTATATGGCTTGCTATATTCTTTTTGTATTATTCAAATCTTGAGGCTTGAGACGGGTCTCTCTTTATTTCGTATATGACTTATGAATTCTACTGAATCTATAAATATAATAAAACATAACTAAGCCGCATCTGTACATTAAATATTTTTTGGAAAATCTTATTGAAATTAGAAATATTCTTTATGCGCATCTATTTAAAACTTTGCTTTATTTACAGCTATGAAGTATGAACATCACAAAACCGGTACATTAAAGGCCTCGCCTCAGGTCTTTGAGATTTAATACCTATTCCGTACTGGGAGATTTACTGAAAACTTAGTAGTGTGGACTAGAAAGGGTTCATTCTTTATTTCCTAATCTATACATATAATAAAAGTCTAACTAAGTCGAATCTGTACCTTAAATATTTTTTTGAAAATATTATTGAAATAGACTTTATTATCGATACAGAAGCCAAATCTATAGTTTTTTTAAATTTTTGTCTGTCTGTCTGTCTGTTACCGCATCACGGGAAAACCACACAACATATTTAAAAAATAAGTTACCGGCATGATGATATTTGTGAATTGATTTAAAATGTCCTCTTTAAGAGCTTTCTTAATATAATGAACGCGAAAGGTATCAAAGGTAATAAAATAAAAATAAATACACAATCTCAAGCACTCATGTTATATTATTAAATGCATCATAATATTCTCCTCTTCAAAATTTTCAAAATTTACAATGTCCAATTTTTATTATGTAGTTTTTAACTTAATTCATCAATAAGTGCTTAGTATAAAAGCTCAATTGTTATTTATGAATAATCTCTTGATTAAGTGTCGTGAACCTTGAATTCGAATTACCTATATGTGTGATTGAAAATGGATCAATTTTCAAGTAAATACTGTCTTCACTGTGAACTAATTTAAACTTTGACCTATAATCGAAATAATCTCAGAACATTATTAAGTGCTGTGCATTATTGTGATTAAATATTAGTGGTAAAAAGTATTTATATCGTGTGTGTCGGTAACGATAAAATAAAACATTTATGTCTACCTACCTAACAGCCGACGAATACAATATAACTCTTAAGTTCCAAGTATTGTCGTTTATTTCACAACTAACATAACAAAACGTTTGGTCTATTGGATTAAATCGCAACGTCTCGTCCGAGTAATCAGAGTTCAAATCCAGCCCGACAAAATATTTTTAAGTTTTATAATTATTACTTATCCATACCTGACTTTAAAAATCTGTAATGATGGCCGATTCATCTAAAAATAAATCGAAATTTGAGTGCTGTACCCGTTCTTTGGGCTCTAAGGAAGTATTGACTTGTGTATCGTGCAAGAAGAAATACCACTTTATCTGTGTCGCCACTAGTAACATGCAATTCAATGAATTATCTAACGAACTTATAGCATCGTGGTTGTGTCCAAGTTGTAACCGACCCAAACAGGGAATAGATAATGCAGATACACCTATTCGTACAATCTCAAATCTGAATAAACATGATAGTCAATTGAACATTACAATGAGAAACAAGCAAAAAATTTCCAGCGTGGAGTCTGCGCATCTATCGCTAGCTGATATTCGTCGCGTCATAAGAGAGGAGTTTGAATATCTGTTGGAAGCATTTAAAACTAGTATTGTAGCACAGTTCGATGGCAAATTAACGATTCTATCTGATAAATTAACTGAAATTACAGACTCAGTATGTTTTATGGAAAAACAATATGAAGACATGAAAAGTGAAATTGAACAAAAAATAGATATGATTAAGATACTCGAATCAGAGAACGAAAAATTACGTATAAATATAAATGAATTGAACTCTAGAGTTTCCATGATTGAACAGCACTCGCGGGCTAACAATATCGAAATTCAGTGCCTTCCTGAACATAAAAGTGAAAATTTGAGCTCTATAGTTAAACAAATTGCCAAAACAGTGAATTTCAATTTGAATGAATCTGACATTCACTTTTGCACCAGAATAGCTAAAGTTCAAAAAAACAGCACCCGACCACGATCTGTCCTAGTAAAATTTAGCTGCTCAAGAGTTCGAGATGAGTTTCTGGCAGCATCAATAAAGTTTAATAAAAAAGCCAGTAAAAATTCCGATAAGCTAAACACAGGTCATGCTGGATTGGGTGGTGATCACAAACCAATTTTCATTCTTGAGCACCTGTCACCTACACAAAAAAGTCTTCATGCTGCTGCCCGGTTGAAGGCAAAAGAATTAAATTATCAGCTCGTATGGGTCAAACGAGGACATATTTATATGCGTAAAAATGAATCGTCTGAATATAAATTTATTAGAAATATGGATTCACTTAAAAAATTGTAACAGCCTTATTTTAAAATCTAACTGATTGTTTCCTTAAAATGCATGTTTTTTTTTCTGTTGTCATATTTTAACATTCGATACTCTTAGTTGTTACTACCAAAATATTAGGGGAATGAAGTCTTGTACTAATGAGATATATCAACAAATACTTAATGTCAACTATGATTTAATTATCTTGACGGAGACTTGGTTGGACAGTGATATTTTTGGATCTGAATTGTTTGATAGTAGATACATAGTATATAGACGTGATCGTAGTAGCTCTAATATCTCTTGTCACAAAAAAAATGGCGGTGGTGTTCTTATTGCTGTCTCAAACCAATTAATTTCCCGAAGAGAGTTTGAATGGGAAAGCGACTGTGAGGATTTATGGATTACTATTGAAATTAAAAATAAGGATTGTGTTAAGTTAATGCATGTATGTGTAATATATTTGCCACCTCCAGTCAAAATAGATTCATTAAATAATTTCATTAAAAACGCAAATAAAGTAATGGAATCAACAGAAAATTTAGCGCTCGTTGCGGGAGATTTTAATTTAAGCAACATAATCTGGTCTACTACAGATGACAGTTTACATACGTACCCCTCTAATTACAGTGGACGTGTTTTAGAAAGCAACTTTATTGATTTTATTTCCCTTAATAATTTTAAACAATTTAATTCTATATCCAATTATCAAAATAAAATTCTTGACTTATTATTATGCAATGAAGACATAGTATCAGTAACTAAATGTTTGAATCCTATAAAGAAGGTAGATAAATTCCATCCCCCACTTGAAATCTCTATACAAGTAACATCTGTTACCCCACTGACAGAGAACCAAACTAATAAAAAGTTGAACTATTTTAAGGCTGATTATGACAAAATTTTAAATGAGCTTAATAGAATATCATGGCTGAATGAGCTTGCTTCTTGCCTCAATGTTAGTGAAATGGTGAACAAATTCTATGTTATTGTCAAAGATATCATTAAAAGGCATGTTCCATTAAAAAAACCAAAGCATAATTCTTTTCCTTCATGGTTTTCGAGTCATCTCATTTATCTTTTAAAACTTAAATATAAATTCCATTTAAAATTTAAAAAGTACGGTAATCCCCTAGACTTATTAGAGTTCCAATATTTAAGGAGTGACTGTGATAAAATGATACATTATTGTTATAATAGTTACATCAATAAAATTGAATTAGCCATAGGTGAGAACTCGAAATTTTTCTGGACACATTTAAAAAACATTCGTAGTAATACCAGCTCCTATCCCTCAGAAATGATACTAAATGGAACAAAATTTATAACTCCAGATTCTATTTGTAACTCATTTGCCACTCACTTCTCATCAGTTTATGAAAAGGAAAATGACAGCGTTACCATGGATGGTTTCTCCCTCCCTAGCCTCAAAGGTGAAATAGACAGTTTCTCTTTGAGTCGTGACCAAATCTTCAAAAAACTAAAAAGACTTGACTTGTCGAAGGGTGCAGGGCCAGACAATATACCCCCAGTATTTTTAGCCCGTTGTGCATGGCCCTTATCCTTGCCCCTGATGATAATCTATAATAAATCTTTGATGAGCGGTGAATTTCCTAGTATTTGGAAAGAAACGAGAATTGTCCCGATTCATAAGAGTGGCAAACATAATGATGTCAAAAACTATCGCCCAATCGCTATCATTTCTACAATAGCAAAAGTTTTTGAGTCCTTGGTCTATATTTATATTAATGACCATATAAAAGGATATTTGAGTGATTGTCAACACGGGTTCGCCAGTAAACGTTCCACAACTACAAATTTATTTCTTTATATATCAGAAATCAGTAAAGTTATTGATCAGGGGTATGAGGTGGACGCCATTTATGCAGATTTTTCTAAAGCATTTGACAAAGTAAATCACACTATATTAATAAATAAGTTAATAGCATATGGAATATCCAAGCCATTGATAGATTGGTTCAAATCATATTTGGTAAACAGATTATCAAGGGTAGTTTTAAATGGTCATCAGTCAGTAGCATTTTATCCAGAGTCGGGCGTTCCACAGGGATCTAGTCTGGGCCCTTTGTTGTTCAATGTCTATATTAATGACATTGTAAAGGTGTTCACAAATTGTCATGTATTCTTGTTCGCTGACGATTTGAAATTAATCAGAACGATTAAAGACGTTAATGATGTTCAGTTGGTTCAAGACGATTTGCACAGACTAATGATATGGTGTAATATGAACAAAATGTTTCTCAATACGGAAAAATGTCATCTCATAAAGTTTACACGTAAAAGGAACGTCATAGCATCTAAATATTATATTGACGGCAATGAACTACGAGAAGTTGATAGTGTCCGGGATCTAGGTGTCGTTGTTGACAGTCGCTTAAGTTTTGTTCCTCACATGGACACGTGTATAGACATGGCTAATAGATCTTTGGGTTTTATCTTGAGGTGCTCAAAGGACTTTAAAAGAACAGATACCCTGATTGCCCTGTTTAACTGCTTGGTTCGTACCAAATTGGAATACGGTTGTGTTGTATGGTCCCCACATTATAGCAATCATATTAATAGAATTGAGCGTATTCAGAAAAGGTTTTTACGAATATTGTCGTTTCGCTATAAAATGAAAACATCTACGTACTCTAACAGATTAACCCTATTTAAAACTCATACTCTTGAAGATCGAAGGAAAATATTGGCAATGACATTTTTGTACAACTTATTTAATAATGGCATCAATTGTCCAGAGATTCTTACTGAATTTTCCATAAATGTACCACGTAAGATCCCTCGCTATAAATGTGATCTTTTTAAAATTAACTTGTTTAGAACCCAGTTAGGCAAAAACTCGCCTATACCACGACTCGCATCGATTTATAACTATCTTTCCAAAACAATAACAGAGCTAGATATATGTCACAACTCTCGAGCTGAGTTTAGGAATAAAATATATAATTTTTTTTATGAACTTTATAGCTGATGTATCTCATTTGTGCACACTTTATTATACTTTTATTATTTGATTATGATTTTATTTCTTTATTGAACTTATTAATTATGATTTGTACTTATTTGATTTTGGTATGATTTATTTTTATTAATTTAATGACATAGTTTAGGAACTAATGATGTTTTGTTTTTTAATTTAATGCATGATGTGATAACCTGTAAAAAAAAGTACATTTATCTTTAATTTGTAAATGTAATCATGAATGTAATAATGTAACTTTTGTTGGTTATCCTAATAAAATAAAATAAAATAAAAAAAAAATAAAATAAAATAAAATAAAATGCATAGATTTTGAAACAATATTTACATTTATTTACACGGCAGTTATTTTGTGATAATAACTGCCGTGTGAGGACAGTAATTATTTGATGGAAAGCTTATCCGGCTATCCAAACGGTTTAAAGTATTAAGCCACGCTCAAAACCCAACACAATGGCACACGTACATACGTACGTATGATTATGTTATTTATATAGTCATCATCAGTGATGCTTTATTGCGTTTCTTTAATTTATTTTATTGTTGTTAAGTTAATGAAAGGTTTATCCTGAAATTGTAATTGGTAAAGGAAATAAATTTGGTTAAAATAGCATTGTCCCATTTTTATACGGCAGGAGTCGTAAGTTCGATTTTAATATAGATTGATAATTGTAATACAAATAAAAATAATTTCGGCCCTGAAAATTATTGTCAAAGTGGACTACACTGTGGTAGTCCAGTGATAACGCGCTTGAGAAACCGAGTGATGCGGGTCAATTCCCGGGTCTCGCATCTTTGATATTTTCATATTGTGCGAAACTACTTGATAGAATACTACTTATCACACGGTGAAAAAAACATCGTGAGGAAACAAATGTTTTAAAGTAATTTTGGGGTCAATGTGCCTTTTAAGTCAATAATTATTATATAAAATTATTATAATATTTTTATAATTTTAGATATATAATTGAATGTAAAGATTTGATTTGATATTCCAAAAGACAGAGCAAGGAGACTCTTTGTCTAAGTTGTTATGGGAAAGGGCGTGAAAATATGTGTGCATGTGTATGTATGTATGTATGTCATTACACAGGTATTCTCATATTTGTCTTTCTATACACGCCGGTGGGACGTTTAAAAAAGGCAGAATATAATACATTGTAATCTTTATCTACTACCCACAGGAAGGCAAAATTAAATCACAATACAACTTTGTTTATATCGCAAGGACTCTCTAAAGTTATCTATGTAAATATTTAATTGAAAGATAATGGCAGGCTTTACATTCTTCGTATTCCAGAAATTAATAGCAATCGAAGCTGCTGCGGATACAGCAGAAATGCAATACGTCGCAATTACGTCCTATGTGCTGACCGTTTGTTAGAACTGTCCGACCAATCTGGATTCACACAGTATAAATCTTCCAGCTATGATATTAGTAGTAATTTATAGCCCTGCTTTAGAGGTTTAATAGTGTAATTGAAATATTAAATGAATTACATTAATTAAAGTTAAATTTCATTTTAGCGGTTCGACAGAATTTTGATTTATGAAAACTTTAATTAAATTCAATATGGTTTGATAAATAATTGTGCGAAAATAGGCCAATGCTCTTTCATGGAGTAAGAATAACTTACTAATTTTCTATTAAATTGTATTTTTGAATATTGATTATTTTATACATAAATATGCATATATGTAAGAACATATGTATATACATAATTAAAGAAGAAGCGATGTGCTAAAGCTATTTTCATATTAATTTTAGTCCTGTAACGGACTAAGAGTTTTACTTGAACAATTCAATTTATACCTAAAATCTCTATATATAAAAATCAATCTCTATTTCCCTTGGTCACGCCATTACGCGTGAACGGCTGGACCGATTTCACTAATTATTTTTTTGTTGTGTTTATTATTATCAGGAGAAGGTTCTTACATTACAAAAAAAAAATAAGAAAATTGTGCAGGAACTTAGAAAATGGGGATGAAAGTTTATATTGGGAAGCGAGCTAGGGACGAACATGAGTGAAGCGAGGGTGAGTCGCTAGTTATCTATAAAATTAAATTAACATAATTTATTTCATGTAGATTGCCTATAAAATCGGTTCTTTAAAAAACACTAACATTATACAGAGTTATTTCATAAATTGAAAGTGACAGATATTTATAATATGTTTTATCACAGTTTACCAAGCTTTCTAAAAGCTCATAGTCACCACTTTTAGTTATTATGTGTCCATGCAAATCCAGTGAGATTAAATTGACGTCAATGCGATCAAACGTTCTAAGCTAAATATGTACCACTCTGCTTCACTGTAGAGCATTTGCTATTTAAAGAACCCTTCACGCTTAGGGGTTTATGCGTAATAATATACTATTTATTGATTCAATTAGAGAATCTATTGATAAATAATAGAATTATAGGACAAAGTTTTGCATAAGCTTTCTCAAAAACCCAAATATCATGACTTACGGCGATGGAGGCCCTAGAACAAAAGAAAAAAAAAACAAAAATGTCGATAAGCTTTTTGTCCATACATCTGTCATATTTTCTAGATCTGAATTTTTCGAATGAAAAAATTTAGGTAATTGATATTTTTGCACGCACTTAAGGAATTATTCACTAAAAATAATAAAAACATACAGAAAAAATTATGGGGTGTTTCCCATTCATGTACCTACCTACCATGTATTAAGCATATATGTATTTATATCTAATTTACTGAAATAAATAATAAATGTGGCCTAGTATGTGCGAAACTATCCTCCAATTAAGCCATTCTTTTTATTTTAGTAGAGATAAACTTTTTTGTGTTTTAACAATATTCTAATATCGTTTTACCAACTTTCAGCCAGTAGTTGTCGAGTGTTCCTAAAATTATAAACATTGTCCTTCCCTTTAATTTTAGAAGTATGCAGTGAATAATTCTAAAAATATCAAATAATAGAGCTACTTTCATCGGAATTTATTTGAAAAAAAAATACGTAGAGTAAGTAGTCTTCGCGATATGGTCTGTTATCAATTCCACGTGTCCGGCTGCAAAAATTTAGTATATAAAAAGTAAAACACAATTTTACTTTTTATACACTAAATATACAACTACAAATACTATATAATAAACTATTACTAAACTTATTTATATCGTGTATTTATTACTAAATTTATTTATATCGTGAACAAAAAGAGTAACGGGATTGTTTTTATCTTTAATTACGTTTGCTAAATCATAATATAAATTTAATGTTTCATGCTTCGGAACTCTCGGTGTACGGTCAGACGCGTACTTGCCGAGTTTTATAAATGTTTCAAACTATATTTTAATATTCTGACACAAAATGTTAAATGAGAGCCAAAGAATCCGTGTAATAAGCACGTTTAAGCAGTTAGCTTAATTGGTATGGAAATAATAAACATCTGCGTTAGAATGCAGCTCAATTCGTGCGCGACGATCTTATTTGATGCTTTATATTGAATCTGCATTTCTTATATTCTTCGCTCGATGTTACCAGAATCTATAACCATAAAAGTGAATTATTGATTTTTTTGTACATTCAAATACCAAACTAAAAAGGAAAAGCTGTATATAAATTTTCCTTAATGTGAAATATTCTTACAGTACAGTACAATAACCAAACATGATTAGGGAAATTACAAAAGTAATTAAATAATTACATATAAAACATATATTATGCTTTACAGAAAAAAATCGATGTGTTTTAATTAGGTATTTTATGATTTTTTACAATATGAAGCATCGCTAATTTTTTATTATCGAATAACAATATTAACTGTTGCCGTTATTAAAAAAAATGGCTTGAAATAAAAAAAATGGCAATTATAATATAAAATGTATTGTAAAAAGCAGTGGTAATTCAGTGGAAACGCTGGAAAACCAAGTGAAGCGAGTTCTAATCGGGTCTCACACCTCCGAAGTTTCGATGTGCGAAAAATTCCTAAAAATGTTTGAACATTTTACAACCAGTAAGCATTATTTTTACATTCATTAATCGTGTTTGCAAGTAATATTCTGTTTCGGTTAAGCTCAGGGCAGCATTGAATACTTCGTTTGGGAAATTGATTTATACTTACATATTACTTAGTCAAGTCAAGGCAGTCGTAGCCCAGTGGTAACGCGCTCGCTTGGGAAACCGAGTGAAGCGGGTTCAAATCCCGGCTCTCGCACCTCTGATATTTTCATGTGCGAATCATTTTTAACGTGATTAGCACTTGCCTTACGGTGAAGGAAAACATCGTGAGGAAACCTGCATGTCTGAGAGAACCTAGAAAGGATTCGAAAGACGTGTGGAGTCTGCCAACCCGCACTTGGCCAGCGTTGTGGATTATAGCCTGATTTCCTTCGTATTGAAGGGAGGCCCGTGCTCAGTAGTGGGGCGTTAAAAAGGGCTGCTGAATACATTACTTAGTCGTTGAATGACACCTTCATAGTATTTATGTAGTTAAGTACGGTATAAAAGATTATAAAAAAAATTGTTAAGATTCTTAAACGTTAACGGTTTGTATGGAATAGATAGACTATATATTATATGATATATAGCCTATATATAACCTTCCTCAAAAAACGGGTTATCTAATGCAAAAAGATTTTTTTCAATTCGGATTAGTAGTTCCTGAGATTTGCGCATCAAACAAACAAATAAAGAAACTCAGCTTTTTTATATTATATGTTGTAAGTTAT
Organism: Argynnis bischoffii washingtonia; assembly: GCA_033884665.1. Classification (NCBI taxonomy): domain Eukaryota; kingdom Metazoa; phylum Arthropoda; class Insecta; order Lepidoptera; family Nymphalidae; genus Argynnis; species Argynnis bischoffii. Next base: position 5,683,058 of record CM066624.1, on the reverse strand, counting down.
ATATATATGTTACAAGTTATTTAATAAATTTTTTTATAATTTACATATATTTATAACCTGATCCAATTTACTATCTAAATTGTAATTCTTTCTGACCAAACATCAAATTCTGGACATCAAATACGCACCAAAAATCTTTACGAGTCTACTGTTTTGTTAACTAGTAACGAAAACGCTAATATGTATCAATGCTTTTATACGCTTTATAAGTGAGCTTTACCTAATCTTTTAATATCTAATATATGTACATATAAATATCTCGTATCACGGTGTTTGTGTTCGCGCTCCTCCGAAACGGCTCGACCGATTTTAATGTTTTTTTTTGTATATTTGTGTAGGTATGAGAATAGGTCATATATTTTACCCTCCTACCCCCATCCCCCATTTTACAATATTATAATTACATAGCGATGATACCGAGTGAAGTGCGGGTGAGTCGCTGTATAACATAAAGCCAAAGATTTTTTTTTGTAGATTGAACGCGGGCGTAGCCGCGGGTACAGTACCTAATATAATAATATGTAAAATATATATTATTAAATGATATATTGCGTATTCAACTTATCTACATATGTTGTGCCGTAAGATATTAGATATAAGCATAACCAAAAAGCTTTGAAAGACTGAGCAAAGCGAGGGCGCGTCACTAGCATAACATATTTCTTATTAACAAACTTCCAATCATACTAAGGAAGGTAGCTGCTTGACGCGTATCTTCGCATTAAATAGCAATTTAGTTACCCGGTATATTGGAAAATAATTAGGTCTGAGTTCCAAAGCTTTATTTGCGGAAGTTACTCAGATATTAGCGATAGACAAGGGTATGTAGCTTTCATGAAGTTTTGAGTTAACATTGACTTAGCGGTAAACTTACAATTTTATTAAGGATAACATATAACTTTAAAATTAAACCTATAAAATTATTAATTAAAACTATTGTTCGCCCAGTGGTCGAAATTCGACCATAATCATCTATTCTAATACTATAAAGAGGAAATTTTTCGTTTGTTTGTATCGAATAGGCTCCGAAACTGCTGAACTGATTTAGATGAAATTTGGTAAGAAGATACTCGTAGTTTGAGATGTTGGGAAGGACGTAGGATAGTTTTTATCCCGTAGAACATCCCTTAAGGGGATGAAAATGGGGGTGAAAGTTTGGATGGGGACGCAACCTAGGGAGGGGTCCGCGCGAAGTGTATATCCGTCAATGTATATATGTACATATGTATATAACAATCTATACTGACACCAACACAGTTTTCGCGGGTTCGAATCACGCAGAGGAGAATATATTTTGATTTTCGAGATGTTTTTAATGATCAGAACTTGTTATGAAAATGGTTATATAGTTCCCAGAAATGTTTACCTTACTTTACCACTGGTAAACAAGTAACTTTTGTGTAGTTACTAGTAGTATAAGGCTTGAGGGGCATCTCTTTGATTTTTGAAATTATACTGTTTGTTAGATTTTAAGTTTACAATATATGAGTACCTATGCATTTACTTTTGATAATAAATATATCAAAAAAATATATACAACTGTAATATAAATAATATTTTACTTTCAAAACATGGTGGTAGGTCTTACCGGTGGTAGGACTCTGTCAAGCCTGAGGAGTCCGACTGGATGGGTACCACCCCCTTATCTATTTCTGCCGCCAAGCAACAATGATTGCATTGTTGTGTTCCGGTTTAAAGGATAAGGTAGCCAGCGCAATTACAGGCAAGAGGCATATCATCTTAGTCCTCACAGTGACAACGCACCTGTGGTTCTGCATTTTTGTTACTTAAAACCTAAATGCATGAACCGTAGGTGTTATGGGCGACAGGTGCTGCTTTGCATCAGGTAGTCTGTCTGCTCGTTTGTCACTGAATGTCATAAAAAAAAATGGATATTATCTAGCAATTTGGAGAAATAAGTGCTTTGGAAATGTGCCATCGAAAAACGATATGGAAAAAACGTAGGCATTTTACGCTAGCACTATTAAAAAGTAATTTTTCGCTGCCCGGAATCGTTCGGATAGGGCTAAATAAGGGGTGTGTAGAGATCAGATTGAAATATCGATTCATCATATCATTCATCATTTCTATTTGAGTAGATATTGTGAGCAAGTTGTCGTTACTAAAGATGGATTTGTGGTGGCCTTCTTATGTAAATACTTTACAAAATAATATACATATACTCGTGTAATATTCTTATTGACGAATATTGACGAAATGTTTTCTATTTAAATAAATTATGTTTATACCTATATTCTGTCAAATTATTACTTTTTAATATTACCTAGGAGAATCCACCTATATTGCCTTACACGGCTTGATTGATTTTTTTGGATTTCTACTTGAGCTTATACAAGATAACAAAAAAAAAGAAGACAATCTACAATCGTTTATGAATAGAAACAAAATAAAATATCAGATATGTTTTATATGAGAGCGCGTAGGGATCTCCAGGTTTATATAAGATGACACCTGTTTTTAGTCTAGACAATTGTACAGCAAATACGATCTATAATTACCGTGGAATACTTCATAAGTTATAACTTATAAGCAATTAAACAAACAACAGATGCAAAATTTTAAAAAACAAACTTCGGATTTTATTTTGTCTCAAACATTCCCTGGAGATATTTTCACAGCCGATACATTTTGATAAACTTTTAGATGTACATATATAGATATTATTATTATTATTATATAGGTACATTATAATTCTAAAGCTCACAAATTACTTTCACTATTGTTTCTTTTTACATTTATTTAAATACCAGTTACATATTAAAAATATATTAAAGTAGTAAACAAAAAATGACAACATACATCCAACCGGGCTCCGTACAAACAATACGTTGTTAATTGGTTTTTGCATATTAAATTCTGATATGTATCTATATTTATATCTACATTAATTTAAGTTTTGATCAGATCTGGTAAATTATCCAACAAACTAGTTGATATTGATGCAGCGAAATTAAATATGTCACGTCGTATTTTCTTATTTGAAGTTTAACAGTAAGTTAAAACAAATTGTAAATATCGGATGATCGATTGTGGCGTTGAAAGGTATGTACAAGCTTAAATAATCATTTTTACGATAAAATTTTTATATATTTAAATATTTCTATACAAGCTACTTCGACCGCATTTATTTACATATATTGAGTTCAGAGTAACTAAACATGAACCTCGCTTTCCATAAAAGAGAAAATTCTCTCAGTATGTATTTATGGATTAACTTAGCGATTGAATTGAATACATATATATGTATATGTATCTACGAGTATATATATATATATATATATATATATATATATATATATATACTGCAATATATATACATATATATTGCAGCAAAGGAGTGATGCGATTTTTGCGTAAAGTTTATAATGTACCTAAGTATTTTTGAGAATTTATAAGGTAATATATTTATTACTTATTAAATTGCTATATTTAAATAGGCCTTAAAAATCTATAAAAATCCCCTTTTGTAAATAATTATATCATTCAGTCCATCATCTAGGCACAATTTCAAAGAGCTAGCTCTAAACACTCGTAATTGCCGCGAAGGCACAAGGCGACGCTCTCGCACTTTTTGTCAATAAAATTACAAACTATATTTTCTAAAAATTATGTTATGGGCAATTAGTAATACTGTCATTTATTGAAAAAAAAAAATTAAAACAGTGGCAATTTTGAGGATTACATCCTTTTTTAAATTATACATTACCATTCGCCATTAAATGTATTTCTAAAATTATATATGACAAGCTAACAGTAGGTATATTGCAAAAAGTTCTTGAAGAACTCTCGTGGCTGTAGTAGTTAGGGCCTAAGCGAAACGGCTCGATAGTAAGTAGATAAAGGGAGATGAGACAATACACTGTTACAGGCTTGAGAATTCTATCTACATATCTATGTATACTTATTGTAAAATCGTAGAGAGGTCGTGTCTATATTAAATGTTTTATGAACTCTTTTTTTAAATAAGCTTCATTATCGATATTGACCTCAAAACTTTAAAATGTCTGACTGTGTGTTAATTTGTTCGCGTTTCTCGTAATAGTTACTAAACGGATTTTGATAATATTTTGAATGAACGAATAACTCTTTATTGTACACCCAAAAAGAAAAAAGAAAATATACAAAATATAGAAGAAGGTATAAGAGGCGATCTTATCGCTAAAAGGGCGATTTCTTCCAGGCAACCTTTAGGTGTAGAAAATAGTAAACTAAGATAGAAGGGGCGCGAATAATAAATAGACAGTGCAAATTAGAGAAAATGTATTATATACATAATATATATATATATATATATATATATATATATATATATATATATATATAATAATTTGTTAATAATACTTCTTTTCTCTGGAATACCAAAAGGTTTCCCGGAAAAGGAGAAATGAGTATAACAATTTTACGAAAAATATCGCAATGATTTATATATAGATTGACGACACGTATGGCTCAGTTTGTAGTCAGCTACCTGCCTACTACTTGCTGTGCCAGCGGTCGCGGCTTCAAGTCCCTCTGGTGGCATTCATTTGTGTGATGAGCACGAATGTTTATTATACCAGTCATGTCATCATTTATAATATTATATTGTATGTATTTAAAGTTATACATTTAGGTATGTGTGGTGTATCGACTATCTGGTATCCATGACACAAGCCACATAGCTTACCATGGAATTAGATGTTGCTGTGTGTTATTGTCCCAACATATTTATAGATAAATTAATAAGGGTAATAGTTTCATCAACTATACCCTTCATCCCGAAGAATAAAAAAAATACTATGACGATTTTGATACAAAATGATATCGTACGTTACGACTTAGCGTCAAATAATTTATTGTTTAGTTTATTTCAAAACCTTTTCGTATACTTTTTTGTTAATGGCTTTTATGCATTGCTAATAATTCTGCTAATTCTGTATTTCATTGTTATATAACTATTATTGAAAAAAATCTATAATATTTAATTTAATTTATTATTTCTTAAAAAACATAAAATAATATTTTATATCTTTACTGTAATTATCCTTATCTGGGGAGAGGAGACTGGCTCCTGTATCACAAGTTCTACTCATAGCACTCAGGAACTCCAGTTTTGTACATTGTAGATAATATTTTAATTTGTGTGAATAAAAAGTTTATTATCATTATTTATTCAATTCAGTTCTTTTGTTCATTGGCTCCTAGTTGGCTCTTTTTTCGTTTGGGCACCATTTACTTTACCAATGTTGCGTAGAATGGAGAAGATACGTTATACATAGAATGAACAGTTTTACTTTCTTAGATTTACGCCCATATTTGACATTTTAAATAAAACTTTCTTTTCGGATTATTTCGCGGATTTATTTTGATTTTTGGTTCCCGACGTTTCGAATGCCTTACAGCAATCATGGTCAGGGGAGAGACTAAGGTTTTAGACATCTCAAAGGCGTTATATTCTTGTTATATAACGCCTATGAGATGTCTGAAACCGAAAAGTAATCCGAAAAGGTAGTTTTATTTAAAATGAACAGTATTTTTGTTTATAACTCACGCGGTATGTGGTGACGTTGACAGCATCGGCTTTGGGCAGCGACAGCAAGGCGAAGTGCAGCAGCAGCGCCGTTGTCACGCGCCGCGGCGCTCTCATCTCCGGCAACCATTCGCGCGAGTACGCGCTCTCTTGAACAACAATGTTTGAATTATTATATGAATTTAGCCTTACTTAGTATTCAGACTTAGACTGAAAGAATATAGGCGGAGTGTTATAAAGCTGAATATGTAGTCGAATAAAAATGTCAGTGTGTGTGCTTTGTATAATATAAATATACATTTATGTGTGAGTAGAGTTACCATGCGTTGGTGTAATTTCAAAAAAAAATATGTTTGATTTGATTTTATAAATTTAATTTTATATCTTTGAGCTTACTATTTTTTTCTTACAATTAGATTTATAATAATTAAATATAAATGTTAATTAACTATTTTTATATCCAACGCAAGGCTTTTAACTACATAAGTATGAAAATTAATAAGTATAAACATTGTTATCCTTATAATATTTTAGATAAAGAGAAAAAAATTTAATTAATAAAAATAGCTTACGGGCAATTATTGTAAATTAACTGAACAAAGGAAGCGATCTCTATGGCAACATCGAGAAATCGGGAATAATAGCACAAACGGCGAAATCACGCTACTATTTTTGACTTGTGACATTTTTAGGAGACTCCGCCTTTATATTTTAGGCTGAGGCTTAGTATAATAAAAATTAAGTATAACAAATCGAATTCTTGACGAGAGTTCTGTATATTATTGACTTTTACTGGTTAAGAATATTCTTTTAGTTGCCGTAAACTACAAGTGAGAAGTAATAAATATATTTTAAAACCTACATAAAAAAAAAATATTTTAATACATACATATTATCTTACTAATATTATAAATGTGAAAGTTTAGATGGATGTTTGGATGTTTGTTACTCCATCACGCCAGAACGGCTGAACGGATCTGGATGAAACTTGGCATAGAGATAGATTATAGTCTGGAATAGTACATATGCCATTTTTTATCCCGGAAAAATGTGCGGTTTCCGTAGGATAGATTTGTTTTTGTTTTTCTAGAGGTGAACCCAAGCGAAGCGATAGTGAGCCCCTAGTATACTATATAAAATTATTTCTATTAATATAAAACAATATGTCACATTAATAGACACAAAAATTGGCTTCAATCAACAATAATTTTTACGATCACTTAGTTCTATATAATAGCATAATTTTTTTTATCTAGTACGAAAAAAATAATCTTTGACAAACAGACAAACGTTAGTGACTCTATAAATGTTTTGTTTTATAATTATAACAATGAACCCTAAAAACAAATTACATTACCTACGATGTTAAAATTGACTAATATTAGTGGCATCACATTTTTGCTTTAGTTTAGTTGTTGTTGCTAGTGAAAACAGAGTGCCAAGATCAACGACCTCTGTCTTTTTCATTTCTTCCATGGGCTGTATATAACTGGCACGCTTTAAGGCCATTAATTTGAATTGTATTGTTTTTTATGCATTCTTTTCAGACTTTTAATTTGACAAACCTTAATTACTCTTTATTTTTGAAGAGTAAACGGCGTTTTGTTGTGTAAAATGTAGAATCTGTTACAATTGAAAATGTTTATATCGACAATTTTATTAATTTTATATTAATTAGAATTGTTACCTTTAAAATATTTGTAATTTTTCGACATATTTCGGTATACAGTCGCAGTTATTTTTATTTTATATTTTCAGATGATTTAATTAATGACACTTAGTTATTAAGGCGTATGGAATGTATTTATACTTACTGTTATGAGTATATGTATATGTATATATGTGTAATGTACATACATATATAAGAAGGCCTAATCCATACATAGTCCTTACATAGGCTGATTCTATCAGCTTAACCAAAATCTGTTGATTTACACGTATCTATCAATGTCTTCGTACATCAGTGTTCAATGTCGGACATTCGAGTCCAGTATGTAACATATCCCAAGAGTTTCAATAATCGTAATACCCACTGTCTGAGTATGTATGAGCAAGTTTGCAGTTAAATGTTTAAGTTTGAAACTGAAACTCAATAGCTACGAGCAAGTAGTCGTAGGAGAACAATCCTATGTTATTTACTATTTATATAATAATATATTCAGTGTTTTTGAATTAAGGTTTTTATTTTAGTTAATGGTTCTTAGGATTACGTTATATATGTATTAAAAGTGATACGTTAATTAATCATATGAATAAGTTTCGATCGGCGTTTTTCGGAGAAGGTATAATAAGAAAATGAATAAATTAAAAAAAAAATATAGAATGCGTGTATGAATACATGCGCAAGAAATAAAACTTCTGTAGGTTATCGGTACTCTTTATGAAATTTAATTTATGTTTTTAACCAACTTCCAAAAAAAGGAGGAGGTTCTCAATTCGACCGTATGTTTGTTTGCGGATTTTTTCGTCGTTTATAAACCGATTTTTATAATTCTTTTTTTGTCGGAAAGAGATATCCCCAGAGTGGTACCATGATAAGGAAATCAGGATCTGATGATGGGATCCCAGAAAAATCGAGGAGAACTTTCGAAAATTGTAGCGGCGATTAGTGCGTTTGTTAACATTTTCATTAGGTATTTTAAAGCACTACTATTTAATGAAGGTCTGGAGTCGATCTGATGATGGACCCGAAAGACAGTCGAGGGAACTCCTCAACGATTTACAGCAATTACCTGGTGTTTGGGCTTGATTAATTTGTATTGATGATACTAAAAATGGAAAAATAAAAACATAAAAAAAAAAACCGACTTCCAGCCAATACTAATCAAAGCACACCGACTTCGAAAATATCTGATTAAGTATCTATTCTAAATGAAAACCCCCGTTTAGTTATTTTTTACTTTTCAGTGCCTGGAAGTCGGTTTTTATTTTATTTTTTTAAGTTTTTAGGTGAGACACTAAAAATAACGCATATTAGGCATATTACAATCATATATTTATAGAATATCATTTAAGGAAAGAATATAATATTAAATATCATTTGTCAGACAACAACGGTTACCATGACAACAAACGTTAGTACATTTTTTCGTAACGCGTTCACCAGCTTACTTCCCAAATCAAGCGTGCTTAAAGAAGTTTTACTTCAAAAAGCAAAACTAAAAAATATAATTATATAATTACAAAATTTGATCTATCAATAACCAATTGGTGCGAGCATGGGATACATTTTATTATGAAAAAGATCCCTATGGGAGACTCTGAGGGCGTTGGGAATAAAAACTTTTGTTTAAACAAATATTCCTGTATAAAAGGGGATGGAAATCTGTATGTGTGTAAAGAGATTAGATTTCCATTCCTTCAAAGGCGGGTTCAAAGTAATAATAATTATATAATATAATTATATTATTGCTTGCTATAATTGCTTTTAACAAAACATACGTTTATGATACCTTATATTTGTAGAATTCAAGAGAAAGTCGATTGTAGCTTTTATAAAAATGTTCAGCATATATAACATAAGTAGTGTATACTAAAACTAACTTAAAACTTATTTTCAATATTTATTACACAACTTTAAAGAATGACCTTCGATTTCCGTTACTGACTTCACTTTCACGCTAAGTTAAAAGCTTAAAAAGCTATTCGAAATATTGATACACATGTCTATCGATAGATTTTAAATAAATCTTCTTAATGTAAAAGTCAGATGAATCCATTCTCAGATAGTACTTTGCTGAAAAAACCGTAATGTAGGCATGTTATGAAATTCACAAGTGATAGTGCAATTTCAGTCTCACTCCAACTCGTAATAACGGTATGTGCCTATTTTTCCGGGTCGCTACTTTGCTGCGACACTGAAGTGCAGCGCTTTCATCATAACCTTCTAATATTAAACTGTAAACACAATTTAAAGGAAAATTATGAATAATTAACTTTTATAATTCATCATCTTTAATTGTCATTTTGATGCGTTAGATAGAGCATGAAATTACTATATAAAATGTATTATAAATTAAAGTATCTTCCTGCTATGTTTATGTTTGTTAGGACTAATCTCAAAAACTACTTCCAATCCATATCGCGCAAGAAGAGAAAGGTAGGCTGTTATTAGCATTTAGCGAAAATGAGATAATGTTGATAATTGTAAATTAATTCGAAAAAATCGTCCCTACCCGAGAAAAGTGTTAAATATAAAATTCTAACTGGCTGATATCAATGGGTGAGTGCAATGTGTGTGTGAAAGTGACAGAATACTTTTCAGAAATAAATAGACAATTTTGAAAATTGGTATAACATTGGTTCTTTGTTTTATGCATATAAACGAGCGATATTTTGTCAAGTGATGACTTCGAGTTCAAAGTTAAGTAACAAGACATGAAGAAATGAAAATTGTAGTTACAGTAAAGAGATAAAGATAGTGGAATATAATCATTAGTGTCTGAGTGAAAAAGTACTTTGCGTGTCCTACAAGTATGTACTCGAACTGACATAAATGGCTCTCGTATACGTAACAGCAATAAAATATCTATAGTGCAAGTGCCAATCCAGCTTTAATTTCCGATTCCAAAATCCAAGCTGGTAATAGTAATATGGTCTTGCCACATCCATTTCTATATATGTATGTATCTCTATATCTTACAAATATTGGAATGTTTGTCTGTAATTTAAATTATCTATTCAATTCGAGCTCCTACGGCTGTAAAAAATCACCATCAACCGGCATAATATTTTGTCTGTTTGTATATCCATTTTCTTTCTCTCAATCTTTTGCTCCAGTTTCAGCTGGATAAATAAAATAAAAGTACCTTAATGGACAAGATTATCACTGGATGCGTATGTATATGTAAGAATTTGGTTATGTAAAAATTTTATCGAAAATGTAAATAAAATATGGGCCGGGTTCGGGACAAATAATGGGTTTTCTGTTAAATTAAAGACCGAAACAAACCTAGAACATGTTGATAGTATTTCAATAATATATATAGAACGATAAAACCATAAATATATAACCATAGAACATATATTCAATGTACAAAGGCTATTTGCATATTCATGACTCTTTCTAAATTTATATTGGTGGTAATATTAAACTATAAATTTTTGTATCGTATTGTAATTGTATTGTAATTTTTGTATTAATATTAAACTATAAATATTTTATACAAAATCGTGTTAGTGGAAATTTAAGTTTACTTCAGTTTTTTTTACATTTTGGTAGGTTAATCGCTCATTAACTTGTAAGTTGGAAAAATTTCAATGGGATTCTCTTGTTTTATAGTCTAAAAAGTATGAAATGAAAACACACTTTTCCTGCTTTCAACTGAGAAACAAAAGTTTTATTTCAATCGTTGGAGCAGTTCCAAAGATACTTCGCTTTCTACCCGATTCGCTTAAGCTACCCGATCTTAAACTGCCCGTCCTGGACGCTCTTAATCAAAGCGGGGGTCACAGAGGCGAGCCACACGTGGGCGGAGCCATAACAAGTAGTTTCCATATTTAATATTTTGTACATACATAGTACATACGGTATCCCACAAGTCACGCAAGAATTTTAATATAATTTAATTTTTCTTCAAAATGGTTTTTTTTTATTTATTTTTTATAAGAGTATACAGTACAGTTATAAAAGATTGCGTATTTAATAAATATTCTTCGAAGCTGAGTAACATAAGCGCTTTACATAAATTTTTTGTAGAAATGTGGCTAAATTTTCTTGATACACCATTTAATTTGCTCATTAAAACGTTTGTTGTTATCTATTAGTATAAAACTTGGATTTTAATACACATTGTAGAAAAATCCCAGAGCGTTAATTCACGATCTGCACGAGCAATTCTGGTTAGTAAACTAGAATGGGTTCGTCTTCAGACATCTTCGTACAATTTTTTTCTTGCTTTAGTCTTATTTTCCTACTTGCGGCTCACCCTCGCTTCGCTCGGGTTCCCCTCTCGGACTCCAACAAAAACAAATACACGGAACTGTACATTTTTCCGGGATAAATAATAGCTTATTTGTTATTCTGATGTATGAACTTTATTATCGTAAAGTTTCATTAAAATCCAATCAGTAGCTTTTATGTACTAAGCTGTATAAGTTACTATAGTTTTTTAACTATCTCACGGGAACTCTTTAATTTTCCGGGATGAAGAGTATCTAAAATGTTGACCGGGGATATAAGGTACCACCATACAAAATTTCATTTAAATTGGTCCAACAGTTTCGGAGATTAGCCCGCACAAACAGACAAACAGACAGAGAAACAAAAAAATTGAAAAAAAAGCTAGATTTGTTCTATTTCTCTTCTTACATCCCCTTGACTCGGTATTAAGAAATTTTTTTCTATGTACAGACATTTGACCTCTACAGTTTTATTATATGTATAGATTAGGTCATTACATTATAAATTATTATAAATTCACAGTAACAGCCCATACTATCAGTTACAAGAATAAATAATCACTTATGCGTTATACCGATCATAAAATAAAGGATAGAAATATTAGTACCATTGTTGTGAGCGACTTGTTTACTTGACTAATGTTTTAATACTCTATAGTACTAGTATAGTATTATATGATCTGAGTCTACAGTATATAACTTACTTTGATTTGTTGTTATAGTTTCATTAGTTTGTAGGTACATACATTTGTTTGTGTTAACCTTCGACAAAGTTACATGAGCATATAAACTCTACCTTATAGAATTTAAATAAACTGTAAATTCCATTAATCTATACTGTAATATTAAAAATGTGAAAGTTTATAAGGATGGATGGATGGATGTTTGTTATTCTTTCATACCAGATCTACTGGACGGATTTGGACCGGCACAGAGATAGTCTGGGATAGCACATAGGTTACTTTATATTCCGGAAAAATGTACGGTTCCCGTGGAATAGAGTTGTTTTTGTTTTTCCACTTTCGCTTTCGTTAGTAAATTATAAATATAAAACTGGAATAAAATGAATATTTATTATATTTTATATCGCTTCGTTACTTTTAGTTTTTCATATTCGATATAATGTAATAAAAATATTGATTGATTTTACAATAAAAATTATAATTTTAATAATGACTGTAACATGTAATAAAAAACGAAACACATAATTTGATTACAACTCGCAGATTGTCAAGTTTAAAGTCTAAAGCTGTAAAGCGGTAGCTCCAATTTGTAAACACTTTTATTATAACAAAATTGCATCTTTATTGTACCATAAATGCAATGAAAAGTTAGAGACGTGTTAATTGGACACTTAAAAGCTTTCAATGAAGCCAAACGAGTCGCCCTCACGATAAAGCAATATGCACTAGACTTATTTAGTCACAATACCTTTTTAATCATTATTTCATTTAATCAATCATGAATATAACGTTGTTAAAAAACAACTACGCTAAACAACATCCAATTGAAAATATTTAAAAAAAAAGTAAATATTAAAGTTCTTACTAAATCATGATTTACTGTGATGATGTGTTTTATGAGATTTTTAGTATTCTTAAGGTATTCTGCCATACAAGTTACATACGTGTTTTATCTTTATCATCTTAAATCGAACGATTTAGATAAATCACGCTACTTTTTAAGATAATGAACGCTAAAAATAGTCAAGCGTGTATTAAATTAATATATTTTTTATAACAATTGATTAATAGTGGTATAAAACAATTTTATCAATAAATTTTTTATCAATAAAATTACAATGTTGATGTGTTATACTTTAGACCTTGTTTCTTTCGCATGCTTTGCCAGTTTTTATTATTGGTTACAGTTAGTCGAATATTTAAGCCAATCTGTGCTTGTACTCGTACCTACGTATAACCGTTTTTACAATAATGCAAAAAGAACTCAGAAAGGGTTTTTTTTGTATAATAGCCTCTTTTAATTTTTACTGTTGTCTATAAATAGACCTAATACTTTGAAAACATACAATTTACGATACATTGTATGAATGATGAATAAACAGCTATGTAACAAAGAAAAAAATTAGTAACATTGTATTGACCCGGCAATTTGGGTGTGAAATATGTGAGGCGTTCACTTTTTACTAAAATATACCAAATATTTTAAATACTTTTTTTAGCAAGTTAGCACTAATTATGTGCTCAATTTTTGTCGCACAAGTGATCCTAAAAAGGCTAAAACGGTTGTGTTTCAAATTTTTGACCTTATAATAATAGTTAGATATAAGCTAATCTATACCTATAATAAAATTTTGAGTCAAATCTGTACAATAAATATTTTTTTAATTTTTGGAAAATCTTATCAAAATAGTCATTATTATCGATACAGAGGCTGAATCTATAGTTTTTAGAATTTTTGTCTATCTGGGAACGCATCACAGAAAAAACCACTAGAGATATTTTGATGAAATCTGGTATGATGATAGCTGGTTATCCGGATCAAGATATAGGATACTTTTTATTGCGGGAAAATATCTTATTTCTGAGAAATCTAAACTAATCGCTAAAGCGTATCTAGGGACGAACCCAAGCGGAGCGAGGGTGAGTCTCTAGTATCCATATAAGGGTGTACATCATGTATGCCATTGATGTATGTACATTAAAGCATGAATTCGATTGGCATACGTCAGAGATTAGAACTTAACCATAGACTCTTTTAGGGTAATGATAGTAAATCGGTTTAATTTGAAACATTTTTCGAGAGATGCTTTGTGCGGTTATCGAACTAACCCAAATTTTTTTATTGTGTTAATCAACTATTTTAAATACATTTAAAACGAAAATTTTTCATTTTATTTATAATATAAATATAATACTTTATTCAATTACTTTAAAATCTTTTCTTCTATTATTTTCATAAAATTAAATGTGTTTTTTTTATTTGACGTTTATTACTCCATTTTATTTATTTTTCCCAAAGCCACTTTAAATATGTTCTAAAAATACATGAGTATATTAAGGAGCCTTGTTTTGAAAGCATTTATTGACATATGCATTATTATAATATTATTATAACGTCGAGAGGAATAGTCATCCTATCAAGATAAAATGTCACAGGTTAGTGAAAAGGAATTTAACCGAACGTTTAGAGTTAATGATGAACCGGACCAAGCATTGTTACAAACAACTGTAGAACCATTGTCTATATACATAGATGACCCACATTTAAATATAATTATATGCAATATGAACAAACGTAAGTAGTTCATAAAACATTTTTGTGTAAATATGTTATAAACTTACAAAAATATAAATTATTATTCAATGCGTATTTAAAAGAATAGTAATAATAGTTGATGTAAAGTATGTAAAGCTATGCATGCGTCTATTTGCCAGATTATGCAAACTAGAATAGAGGTTATTGATCTTAGCACTTGGACAACTTTGAAAAGGCACAATGTACATACATATATTATTTACTTTTACACTATTTTATAAAAAATATTTTATAAAAAAATATAAAAAAATTTAGTAAACATTCACAGTTATTTTAGGAAAAAAGTAGTTAAAACGTTATTTTAATACGTACATAAGAAAAGTGAAAATCTTTTCATTTAAATAGACACCTTTTCATTTTTCAAGTATCTATATAAAAATTTTTTCTTTATGCGCATCTATTTAAAACTTTGCTTTATATACAGCTAAGAAGTATGAACATCACAAAACCGGTACATTAAAGGCCTCGCCTCAGGCCTTTGAGATTTAATACCTATTCCGTACTGGCAGATTTACTGAAAACTTAGTGTGGACTAAAAAGGGTTCATACTTAATTTCCTAATGCAATATATAACATATATGGTAGTATATTGTAGAATAGCAATGACAACATTATAAGAAGTGTTCTATAGCTTGCATCTCTTTGTAGACGGTAAACTCGTTATTCAAAGCGAGAATCTCGTCTATTTTTTTCCGCACAAAGGCGTCAGTCGCCGTGCTTCAATTTGTGGTGCATCTCAATGTATCAATTTCAGTATTCGCGTTCACGTATTATTTGCGTTAAAACCTTTAAGTTTCTTTATGAACATATTGATTTATATTTATCTTGTGTCATGTCATTCTAGAGTAATATAATTTAAAATGTATTTATTATATGTAGATTTTGTACTTGGGCGACCGAGCTTTGCTCGGAGTTATTGGCCGAAAATATTTTTTTTTAATTTGGCTTAAGAACAAAAAAAACTAAAAACTTGAATTATTACACAAAAAAACAAAAGTAAAAACTTTGTATCCGATCGGGATTCGAACTCGGACACACCTGTGATTATCAGTTTTGCGCCTTGGCCGTTTGACCACAATGCTTATGCACGAGCTTACAAAATTAGCGTACATATTTTGCATGGAATAATGCGAAGGAAATGAAGCGGTCTCAAATCCTGGCTCTCTCACCTCTGATATTTTCATGTGCGAATCATTTTCAACGTGATTACCATTTATCTTACGGTGAAGGGAAGGATATTCATAATTTAATCAACAATCTACGTAGCGTCTCTGTATGACATATTCTTATTCATTTCCTTGTTCATTTAGGCAAAAACGATCACTAAATTAATTAAAATTTAAAATATCAAAAGTTAATTTAAAATAAATATTTTTGTACTAGAAGGGAATGAAAATAGAAATTTTAGAGGAAAATTCTATAAGTAATAATCTTTCAATGGTTATATTCAAAGCACTACGATTTACAATTATGATACAATTGACAGCAATTCTAGTGCGCCACAAGATGTTTAGGTTTATTGGGAATTACGTCACGGAAGTCCATTTCCTCAGTGCGCCTGCAACATTTATTGGGTAGTAATTTAGTTAAACTGAAAATGACGAGAACTATCATTTTGAAGAGAAATAAATAATTATTAGGTTTTAGATAAGACATTTAGCGCATAGATTAATTTTAGGCATAATGAAATAAAATACATAAATGTGTTATTTTTTTAGTTACTTTCTTAGGAAAATCGCCTTAATACAATATCATAAAACCTTCCACATTAATTCACAGTGTAAAATATTTGAAAAAAAAATGGGTAGGAAGTGAATTCCACGTCCTAATGTGCTCTACATTGTAATACAAGATTTTTTTGTATATTGTGTAATACCATTATAAACAATATCAGTGCGTTATTCTTCGAACTCCATATTTTCGAAGTCCAGGTAAAAATAGTTGTTTACCGCTAAAAATAAAATTACCACTTATCTAAATCTTCAACTAATATTACGGTAACGGAAGATCGTTTTGTCCAGTAGATATTTTCGTTCATTTTCGTGCTATGAATATAACAATATTACAAAGAATTGTCTGTCTGTCTTATAAACATTGAATTATAAATATTATAATATGATTTCCTGGTTCCAATATAGACTGTATACTTATTTAGTTTTTAGTTGGAACAAAATTTAACGTGAGCAAAGTGACGGACCAAAAGCTGGCAATTTGTATAAATTAACTTACAATGTTTTATTCATATCGATACACCCCCAAAGTAATTAACGGGTAACCACGATCGTCGAATGAAACTGCCAGTAATAGGGAAAAGAGCTGTTCAAGCGTATAATTTGTATTTACGAGTATTAAGAAACTATCCATACATTTTATTAAATAACTAGCCACTCACCCTCGCTCCGCTTAGGTTCGTCTCTAGTTACGTTTTAACGTTTAGTTAGATTTCTCAGAGATGAGATACTTTCCTGCCGTAAAAAGTATCCTATATGTTGACCCGGGTAACCAGCTGTCATCATACCCATCAAAATCTGTCCAGTAGTTTTCTCGTGATGCGGTAACAGACAGACAGACAGACAAAAATTCTAAAAACTATAGATTCGACCTCTGCATCGATAATAATGTCTATTTCAATAAGATTTTTCAAAAAATATTTAAGGTACAGATTCGGCTTAGTTAGAATTTTATTATATGTATAGACTAGTGAGTAGATCTAGCTTTGCTTTGCTCAAATAGTTTTTAAGGTTTTGTAAAAGGTAAAGGGAAAAAAGGAACACTTATAAGATCACTTCATTTCCCGTCTGACTGTCTGTCAAGGCCTTTTTTCTCAGGAACGCTTGTTGTATTAAGTTGAAATTAATATCAAATATTCAGGTTTCCAATCCCTTGGAACTGTTATGCAACTATGTCACAATTTCTTTCTTCGATGTGTCTCAACCTTCGATGTGTGAATCAGACTCGCACTTGTCGACTTTTATTTTTTGCAATAGATTTAGTAGTCAGGAAGCCAACTTGATACACCAAAATAAATGGACCATTTGTAACTCCGGCTCTAACCTTTTCTATAATCAATCAAGCAAGAAATATCGATTCTTATGAGTGTTTTAGAAGGAAAATAAAAAAAAACAATAGACATATTTTTTAAGGATATAATAATCTGTATTTAAATTTAGATAAGCCTTATACTATTTAGACTGGCAGATTTGAGTTTATAGATTCTTCGTACTATGTGTACTTCAAACGTCTAATTGAATAAAATTTAATTAATTTCATTATTCAAATATTTAGTTGCAGTTAACAAAAAAAATATAAAATTACTGTCGTCGTAACCCTATATTTAGGAAGTATAGAAGTTTTATAATTTTTTATTGTAGATTATATGGCTGATAGGCATGCTTAATAAAATAGAAGCGGCGGTTGTTAAAATATATATTTTTTTATATAAGTGGCGATAGTTATATAATATAGGTATTTAGATTATAGAAGTTTTAAACTCAAAAACTTTATAATCTTATAATATGTAATAAATCTTATGTTTAAATGTAATACAAGATACCTTCGTTTTCATTTTAGAAACCATGTGCCAAATTTCACGACGGTGCGATAACGTAAACTGGATAAACAAGCAAATAAAATCACATCAGTGTTCTAACATAGAATGTAATATACGAAGTATAGTATTATGTGATCTGTGATACGATAATATTAAAAAGGATTATTCTTATATATAATGTAAGAGTACCTCATTCAAAGGGAAGCATCCCTCTGAGACAATCCGTCTTATCTATATCAAAAAGAATATTAGATATAATTACGAAGAAATTTCAAATATTTTCATGCACAATATTATTAGCTAGAAGCCCAATCAAGCATTATTAAAAGTAAGTAATATTTAGAAGGGCAGTGGTAGCCCAGTGGTAACACGTTCGCTTGGGAAACCGAGTGAAGCGGGTTCAAATCCTGGGTCTCGTACCTCAGATATTTTCACGTGCGAATCATTTCTAACTTGATTATCACATGCCTTACGGTGAAGGAAAACATCGTGAGGAAACCTGCATGTCTGAGAGAACCTAGCAAGTTTTCGAAAGACATGTGAAGTCCGCCAACCCGCACTTGGCCAGCGTGGTGGATTATGGCCTGATCCCCCTCGTACTGAAGGGAGGCCCGTGTCCAGCAGTGGGACGTTAAAAAGGGCTGAATACAATATTTAGAAGTATTCAAGTCGACAGCAAACTTAATAGTCTAGCGCCGAAAAGCACTTAAACAATGTCAATTCTATTAGGTAAATCCTAACAGGTTTTATGAGGAGTTTACGATTGTTGACAAGCTTTAAATGCAGGTATACCGAGCTTTATAGCGCGTCTAAGACGCTATAAGAGTTTGACGACTATGTCATGG
Organism: Argynnis bischoffii washingtonia; assembly: GCA_033884665.1. NCBI lineage: Eukaryota > Metazoa > Arthropoda > Insecta > Lepidoptera > Nymphalidae > Argynnis > Argynnis bischoffii. Next base: position 5,663,953 of record CM066624.1, on the reverse strand, counting down.
ACGTATGAAGCAAATATTTTGCTAGCTAATTTTATTTATTCTACTTCACTATCCATTAGTCAAACTACCTATCTCGTTAGTAATTGCAGAACTAAAATAAAATAAAGAGAATAAAACCTAACTTGATGACAATACATTACGTATAATAATAGGTTAAGTATTATATAAATATATTTACATATATTAAAGAAACTAATTAAAAAAAAAAAAACATTATTTGCCAAAACACCCTTCAAATTTACTTGTATAAAAAATTGAGATTTTTGAAAACTTTTTGATTCAAATGAAGTGAATAAGAAGAAAAAAGTACATATTTACGAATATACGAATATTTTTTAATATTTATTATTTACTATTAAAATTTGAAATCTTCGTAATATTATCAACATGTTAATATGATATGCATATAACATAAAAAAACACATAAATCGAAACTATTTGTTTAATTATAAAAACTATATATATTAGGTACATTAAATTATTTTAAATCCTTAGAAATCACACAGTGTGTCACAGCAATTAGGTACATAATAAAACTTTAATGACGTGCCCTATCTTTCAATATATAAAAGTACAAAATATTTTGCTTAGTCTCGTACTCAGTAATAGAAAACTAAAAAATAATTACTGTCGTATACAAAAATAATCAAAATATATAACAGCCAGGCGGGGTCATGTTGCCTTCCCTCATTATTCCCTTAAATTTATTGTAAATCTCTTTTAAAAATATACGTTCTTTTACTGTCGTAGGTTTTAGTTGATTGCAATAAAAGCTTAAAAGTAAATAAAGTGTAACATTTTTTACATTTTATTCTAAAGACTTTATTTTTTTAATCCTAAACTAAATTCTTTTTTATGAAATTGTGAGTTTTGGCACTATAATATTTTACGTTTAAATTAAAAAAGTGGTTCTTATAAAACATTAGTCGGTATAGAGGCAGGCAGATACTTTAAAATGATATCATTTTTTATTCATGAGCGTTGACACTTCTCGCTTCTAAAAAAACATTTCACAATCGATATAAATGTAAATCTAAGAAAAAATAGTTCCTTAGTCTTACATACTTATTACAAATACAAACTAAACAAAAAAAAATACAGTTAATTACAATATTTTATAACGACTTTATAACATAATACAGTATAGTATTATGTGATCTGTGATAATACTTTATTTGTTTCATTACTTTTAAAATCATTTTATTTTTGTCTACTTTTGTACATGGGCCTATTCTAAGGGACAGCAATGGCTAATGAGTTTTTTCGCGGTTAGAACCGGTCCCTCGGCGCAGGCCCTTTGACGGTTAATAAGGGTCACAAAAAATTTTTATTTTTTTTGTAAACATCTTGCTCCTTTCGCCCAAAATGAGAATTAAAGTCAAAGCTAGCATAGCGTAGAAGAGCATAGAAGAATCTACAAATCTTCCTATGAAATATTTCATACGATCAATTGTTTTTTTTTAAATAGAGCGTAAAGACTGAGAAAGAATTAATCTGAAAGCTTATTGACAGTGAAAAACAAAAATATAATTAATTATATAGACTGTATTTATGTTTTATAAGCTCAATGCAAATAGCGCTATCTGTGAATAGTCAACACAAACATATTAATGGAAGATTTTTTAATCACCAGTAAAATCGTAAAATTCAATAATCAATTTTATTATTTTATACTTCCTGTGTAATGTATTCTATCTCAAATAATTAAATAAGGCATATTCGACATATTACAATCATATAATTAAAGAATATCATATACAGAAATAATATAATATTATATATTTGGCAGACATTAACAACTGTTACATGGCAATATATTCTATCTCATGCTCTCGCCGGCTTTATCCTATATATTTATGTGTTTGTCTCTTTTTAGTGTCACATTTCCGTTTCATTTCTATTTCATCGAGTTTCAAATCACAACAATTCTAAAGAAGTTCCACTTCAAAAACATTATGTTCATGTTTTCTCACTTTTCTGTATATTGAACTATAAAGTTAAATAACGTAAGCAAGAGATTATTATTTATATTTAATATTATAAAGCTGAAGAGTTTGTTTGTTTGTTTGGTTGAACGCGCTAATCTCAGAAACTACTAATCCGATTTGAAAAATTCTTTTTGCATTGGATACCCCGTTAACTGAGGAAGGCTATAGGCTATATATTATACCGGAAAAATTTACGGTTCCCGTGGGATAGATTTGTTTTGGTCTAGGGATGAACCCGAAGCGAAGCGAGGGTGAGTCTCTAGAATTATATAACATTGATAGGTTAATCAGGGCACTGATTGTAACGCTACAAATATATCGGTGAATATTGTTTTAAAACAAACACTGTTCATATATTTAATATGTGATATGCAGAAAAGCATCCATTCGCTAAATATATTCTGATAGGCGAAGAAATAAACTGATTCATCAAGGTATTGCTCATAAAATAAATAATATTATTGTGATTTATTGAAATAAATTTTTTTGTGTTTGGACCAGACATTTTCGCGGACGTACGTACAACAACTTATTAAAGTTTTATCACAATCGGATGTATGATTTAAGAAAACATGGAGTACAAAAGGAAACATAAGTTTTTTTATTTATGTACATGAATAGTAGTTAAGAACTTTTTTTATCTGTAATGAAATATAATAAACTACTCTAAGCTTTCATTAATATTATAACACATGCAAATATATCATATTATTTTCGTTAAGTAAATGTGAATAATTCATCTATCTATTTTTATTCTTCTTCTTTTCATATTCTTTATTTATTTTTTAAACAATTTACTGTACACCACAGTTATGAATTAAATACAGTAAACAAAGTTTCTAAAAAAGGCGTGCACAAAAAGCGGTCTTATCGCTAATTAGTTTTTTTCTTCTAGACGACCATTGAGTTAGGAAATATCTACGACTATACAGGAAGGGTTGTTTAAATATAATATACAATATATACCACGATACGACCTAATACTTAGAAATTCTACACATATGTGTAATATATATATATATATATATATATATATATATATATATATATATATATATATATATATATATATATATATATATATATATATATATATATAAAATTATACTAACTATATTTAAATAACTTTTAAAATATTTAATCGTTTTATATGAACAGACAATAGGAGTGCTTGAAGAATTCACTTAAATATACAGGTATTCTAAGCACCAAATTCTCTAAAGAATTTAGCCTATTTGTATGAGTTCCTAGAAATTCAAACATCTCTTTTAAATAAAGCGGATATGTTGGATTAAACAACACACAGTACAGAAGAGAGAGAATGTGTAAATTCTGGCGACAGCGGAATGGGAGCCACTTGAGCTTCGTTCGAAATTCAGAAATGTGGTCTTATTTACACAAATTAAATATGACTCTATAACTTGGATACATTATGATAATATAAACATAAAACAACAATAAATCAGTATATTATGATAATCTAAACATTAAATAAGAACGATATCCGTGTTTTTTTTTTTTGTATTTTGCCACAGGTTTAGTAGGAAAGTATAAAAATGTTCACAAAATTGTAGTGTAGTCTTTATGAAAAATCATATGTCATAAATATTATGACTGATCACAGCATCGAAAATCATTTTTAACCAACTTCTGTACAAAATGAATTAAAAATATCGCCGTGTTTCAATTTAATATGTCTGACTGTAACTGCTCTATACGCGGAAGTCGCGGGTTCTTACGTCATAACAAATGATTAGGTATATTTAGTAGTTTCTTAAATTAAAATCTTTATATTTTTCTTCAGAACTGATTGCTCAGATATTTTTCTAAGTAATTTACAGTTTTCTCATCATCAATTCAATAAAAAATATAAAATAAAATATTGAACGATTTATTTATATGTCAGCATCTTGCACATTGATATTGCGACTGTTTTAGAGCACTTTAAAGCGCGATGACACTACATAAACTAAATATAGTTGTCCTCTATTATTGTCCTTATGTTCTGAACAGTCCGATCTCCGATTTTCTAGTGGCAAGCACTCCGTATCACTGCACATAAAAGCACTTAGGTTGAGGCGAATCGAAGTAGACATTTAATGGAACTGGCATGCTTTTTACTATAATTTAGCGACAAGGGCCTAATAAATAAAATAGTATAAACTCCAAGAACATTTATCTACACTACATATTAGATATATTAAAGACTAGCGACTAACCCTCGCTTCGCTCGGGTTCGTCCCTAGGTTGATTCCTCATATAAACTTTTGTCCCCATTTTTAACCCCTTAAGGGATGATTTCCGAGATAAAAAGTATTCTATGTCTCAGGGTCTTAAACTATCTTCTTACCAAATTTCATCTAAATCGGGTCAGTGGATCTAGAAATTATCTCCTACAACCTCACAAACTCACAAACTTTACCTTTTTATAATATTAGTAGGTATAGCTACTGACCATGACGAAAAAAATAAGACGTGAGATTGTCCCAATTTCATTTCATTTCATTTCAAACTAAGTACCTACTCAACATAAAAGTAGCGAATAACATACTAAAACTAAATATCAAATAATATTTTTTTATATTACAGCATGAAGTTGAATGTTTTTTCAGCAAACAACATTCCTTCTGTATCTAGGTCATATGAAACCAGTCAGGCTTTCGTTTTCGGTCACAAACTTTATTTATGTGAGCATTTATCATGCTCGGTAAGTTTGCATTTTTTCTTGTCGCACAACTTCGTAGCATGTTAAGTACTCGTAATTTGTCTGCAGCATAACTTAAAAATTTATAGCACTTCAATATTATTATGTTTAAAGGCATTTTACGTCGTATATAAATAAAATATTCACTAAAGGTACTCTATCTAATATTAACTAATATAATCATCTATACATCTATACTATCTAATATAAACGAGCAATTGTTATATATTTATTTATTTATACCGACGATCTTGGTAACGGCTCTAACGATTTTGCTGAAATTTGGTATGTAAGGGTTTTCGGGGGCGAAAAATTGATCTTGATTAGTCTTATGTCTGGAAAAACGCGTTTTCGAGTTTTCATCCGGTTTTCTTTCGCATTATTCCACAGAAAATATGGACGATAATTTCTTACGCTCGGACATACGTGTGTATTGTGGTCAAGCGGTCAAGGTGCAAGATTGATAACGACAGGTGTCCGAGTTCAAATCCCGGACCGGATAGAAAGTTTTACTTTTGTTTTTTTTGTTGTATTTATTTAAGTTTTTAGTTTTTTTTATCTAAAAAATACGATATAACAAAAAAGAACTTCCGGTCGCCCAAGTACTTTAATAAAATAGGTGATAATAAAAATTTAAATTTGGCTTGCAAATTAGTTTGCACTATTCACGAAAACGGCGAAAATTACATCATGTTTAATTACAATTATTTTAATTAGGCTAAGATTCAATACAAACGTTTCAAAGTTTTAAAATATGTTCAAAATTAAAAAGAAGTTGATGAGAATTTCATAAATCCAATATATAGAACGTAAAATAACGTGAGGTTAATCCCATTATTTAATTTTATAAATATGTGAAAGTTTTGATGGATATTTGTTACTCAATCATGCAAGAACGTCTGAAAGGATCTGGATAAAATTTGGCGCAGTGATAGATTATAGTCTGCAATAGCACAAGTTACTGTTTATCCCGGGAAAATGTATGGTTCCCGTGCGATAGATTTCTTTTTATTTTTCAATAGAGACGAACCCGAGCGAAGCGAGGGTGAGTTGCTACTTATTTATAACGACTTCACTTTCTATGTTTAGAATTGTTTACAATCCTGCTAGTCATTAATGAGCTATTTTTTCAACAAAGGACAGAAAAGAAGATGCAGCCTACATTACAGCTACGAGTATTCTATACAGTCTTTTCCTGGGGAAGCCGTTGAGTTCGAGATAACCTCATTTCCTGAGAACCGGCAAGCCTATTTCATCCTGAATAAAAGCCAGTACGTAAATTAATTTCTTTTCAGTGGGATAAATTTAATTTGTTGCCATACTCACCAGAAGGGTTTCTTGATTAGGTTATTTTTTATAGTTAACTATTTAGTAAAAAATTAAAATTAAATATCTACACCTACATAAATATGTTAATATAAATGTTTACCACGTATATGTATATCTTTCAATCATTATTACGTGAACCTATAAAATTATGCCCCTTGCCTATTTGGAAGGGTTGTAGCAATCCACTTAAAATCCTTTTCTGTATAAAATATGTAATGGAATAAGAGGTTAATATTTAATTTGCAAAAGTCTAATTAAAATTAATTATAGGTATATTCATTTCATGACAACAATTGTCAAACTCAATAACACAGAATCCTCACTATGCCTGTTGCCTAACTGAAAGATAAGAGGCCACTTCTCATAAGCAAATATAGTACCCCTCTGACTAAAATCCGGCATTGCAGAAAATCTCTTTGAGACTAGCCAAATGAACGAAAATGTACACAGATGTATTGTACTATTCCACTCTTGTGGATGACACACGACCCGACCGGACAAAGATCAAGAATTGAAGGCTTATGACTATTATACATGTAAGCTGTTAATATTTGATAAAATTCGTCAACATGTGACTCTATATGTATATAGTAAATATAAAATACACATATGGATGTACACGAGCTGAGCGAGGGTAAATCGCTAGTAGCTAATATACACATAACTTTTCAGTTAAAAATTAAAAAAAAAAACCTGAATACAATAACCTCTTCATTGAGGCCACTTGAGTCTAAACACGATCTCTGCAGTGTTTCAGTAAAGAGTTGAGTATCCAGATTCCAGTGGACGCTGCAGCATCAGGCCAAGGCTATCATATCAATAAATTAACGAGTTATCAAGCTTCGAATAGATTAGATCTGTGGAAGTACATGAACATAATATATCCTTTTATCATTTAGAAAAGTGCTGATGGCTTGCAAAGGGTTGAACGGATATTTTTCATTTATATCTTAATACAACCTCGATCTAGTTATCTTTCAAACGAATACAAACTAAATTTAAATCAGCTCATCCGTTTGGGCGTTAGGATACCACAGACAGATACACAGATATGCGTTAGGGGTTAATGAAATAATCATTGCTATAAGTAGCGCTTATGTAAATTCCTAATACATATGTAAAAAGTACCTAAGTGCAAGTATGCGGTTGGATGTAGGCAATTCCGTTTCAAGGATTGTTTGACAGTGGCGTCCTTAAATAGTAGACTAATGGAATTGCAAATATTCCAAGAATTCTAAAGATATCCTTATCTGTCAACATTTCAGCCGGTAATATTGTAAACAAAATAAGCTAAAGTAACTTTAATGACTTTGTGTGTAAAGGGGTTTAATGTAAATGAAAAAAGAAACAGAATTCCAAACTTGTTATTTGAGTTTTTGCTCATAAATTTTAATAAGGAGTGAACATTCTTAATTTACTTTTTAATAAGGGTAATATTTTTGATCTTCAACTAACTGAAGATCATAGTATTGTTATTGATCCCTTTTTTATTTAGCGATTTCTTTTAAAACTTTTGGTTTCCATGATAATTATTATTATATCTATATTATAAAGAAGCAGAGTTTGTTTCTTTGTTTGTTTGTTTGAACGCGCTAATCTCAGGGACTACTTATCCGATTAGTAAAATTCTTTTTGCCTTAGATAGCTCACTTATATCTTTTCCATACTAACCGTTAAAATGTATCCAGGGACGAACCCGGGCAAAGCGATTAATTAATATATACTACATATACTTCAGGTGATGTTAACTGTCATAAATAAGGCTTAGTTTTTTCATTCGTTTGAGAATTGGTGCTTAAATATTGATTTTTTGATATTCTAAAATGTTTCTATATAATGTTCTATAGTTTTAATAGATAATAAAAATAAAAAATTTAAAAAAATAAACACATTTTTAACTCATCTAAAGCTTACTTTGCATAGATATGACTTCCTATAGCACTAAATATTTAGCGTAACTCAAAACGGATCTTAATGAAGATCGCTTAGAATGTCTCAAGAAAACATCTCTCATTAAAAGATCGCCAACCCTTTAACCAGCGTGGACTATGACATGATCCTCACATTGAAGGGTGACTCGTGCCCCGCGTTATAAAGGGCTGAATTATTAATTATTTTAAAACAATGTTTCGATTATTTTTTATGCTATATTTGCAATAGAGTCACATTCTTCATTTGATTACCTAAGTTCAATTGTTTTCTTAATTTTATTACATCATAAAAAAAGTAACTAATTTTTCACCTATAAATATATTTTTATAATTAACTAATTAAAACATGTAGGAACATAATAAAAGAAATATAAAAATAATCTAACTCTGTATGCTCTTGTAAAATTTTATTGAATACTGGCGACACACCCTTGCTTCCTCCAGTATCCCTTAAGGGATGATTTCCGGGATAAAAACTATCTTACGTCCTTCCCAGGGTCTCATATTATCTTCTTACCAAATTTCATCTTAATCGGTCTAGTAGTTTTGGAGCTTATTCAGTACAAACAAACAAAAAAAAGAGGAAAGATTTTTTTGTTTGTTAGTAGTATAGAAATGTATATAAAAATTATAATTAGAAAAAAAATATTACCAAAACTATGGATGCGTCGCTAGGTATCAAACAGGAGCCCATGTCTACCTTCTAAATTATAATTTATCTATGTACTAAATTTCATCACATCAAAATATACTTTATTGTTTTTTCTTTTAGACTTTAACAAGCACACTTTGCACTTTCAGCGTGAAGAAGTTACAAGTCTACACACGAGTGCACACTAACTTTTGCAATTATAAATTATAACATTATATACAAAGTAAACGGAGAAATATATTATATTTAGGTTACACTTTCTTAGATTTATGCGAATATTGGATATTTTAATTAAAACTACTTTTTCACATAATGTAATAGTTCCTGGGCGACCGAGCTTCGCTCGGAGTTTTTGGCCATGAGTACAATTTTCTTTTTAATTTGGCTTAAAAACAAAAAAAAACTATAAACCTGAATAACTAAAAAAAAAACAATAGACACAAAAGTAAAAACTACGTATCCTACCAGGATTCGAACCCGGACACTTGTGATTGTCAATCTTGCGCCTTGGCCGCTTGACCACGATGCTTATATCCGAGCGTGCGAAATTAGAGACGATATTTTGCTTGCGAAAGAAAACCGCATGAAAACTCGAAAACACGCGTTTTCCCAGACATAAGACTAGATCGATTTTTCGTCCCCGAAAATCCCCACATACCAAATTTTAGCAAAATCGAAGTAAAAAGTAAAAAAAGTTTCGGAGATTAGCCAGAACAGACAGACAAAAATTAAAAAAAAAGTTTTTTTTTGTTTAGTACCGTATATAGTTTTCATATGCATTTAGTAAAAAGCTGTTATTTTGAAATTACAAACAAACACTTCAATTTTATTTTTTTGTATAGATTACTGTAAACGTGCTGTGAAAATTTAAATAAAAAAAAAACATTGAAAGCACTAAGCAAAGTTAAAGAGTCAACTTAGGTGGTAATTGGAGTTTGAAATTCTAAAGTCGATTATCGTAGTAGGGTATAACACTAGTGTGCTTCAGCAACTATGCTATTTTATATAACTTTCGCGATCCGTCCTAACTTCGTACAGGGTTTTTAAATTTTCAATTAATCTCCTCACAACATTTCATGGATCGGACTAAAAGTCAGCTATGGAATGACATATGATTTATTTCATTATATTTAGAAACTGGACAACCGAGCTTTGCTAGGAGTTCATTTTTGTTATATCGTATTTTTTAGATAAAAAAATAAAAACTTGAATAAATATAAAAAAAAAAAACAAGAGTAAAACCTTTGTATCCGACCGTGGTTCGAACCCGGACACTTGTGATTTTCAATCATGCACCTTGGCCGCTTGGCCATGATTCTTATGCCAGAACGTAAGAAAATATCTACCATATTTTGTGTGGAATAATGCGAAAGGAAACCGTATGAAAACTCGAAAACACGCGTCCCAGACAAGACTGAACTAGATCGATTTTTCGCCCCCGAAAACCGCCACCCACCAAATATCAGCGAAATCGTTAGAGCCGTTTTCGATATCGCCGGTAAAAAGAAATAAATAAATATATAATAATATAATGTACAACATATAATGTACAAGAATTGCTCGTTTAAATATATTATATATTTCATTATATTTATTTCTATCCTTTCTATATTTTTTACATCCCACAGCTAGGCACGGACTAGCATTTTGTGCAAAAGGCATTTAACCATTACAATTATGATTATTATAAAGATAGCAAATAAACAAACAAATAAATTTACCATAAAATTTGACTTAAACAGACTAAATTTATATTAGAATACATTTATCAGTATTTAACATGTATTGATAATTTAGTATATTGTCAGATTTCATTTTTTTTTTAATTTATTTTGTCTTTTAAATATTAAAGATTTCTGTGAGAGTGCCGTGTTTGATTTCCGGATGAAGAATGTTTATAAATAATGGCCGATATTTTACTTTATTTTTACCTATATTCAAATTATCTTATTCAGCATTAAATTATTACAATTTTTTACTGAACGTCATGAGTCTACTACCAGTTCGGAAAAAAGACGCCTCAGACGAGAAGAACTGGCGAAAGAAACTACTATTTCCTTTAATAGTATTAGGAATATCTTAATTGGACATCGATAGTTTATTACTATGAGTATTCTTATGCCTGAGTCTAAGTCAGTCTTTAAATTATATACTAATAGGTACAACATCATACCTGATCTATTATGTTAAATGAATAAAAATGATATGTATTATCCCTTTATTCACAGAACTGCAAGCAATATTTTTCAGGATTCTCTTAATAAGACCAGTATCAGATACTTTGTATACAAAACCGATTAAAACCTGTAGAGATTATGACTTAGTATTAAATATCTACTGTCTTCCACTTTAGAGTCGCTTTGAGATGCAAATTAAACTAAACTTGAAACTGTATCTTTTTTATTTTAATTTTTTATTTATTCACGCACAAACCTATTAGGTATAATTTATCTGTTTATACTTTACCATATAAATGTATTTAATAAAAATGCAAACCAACAGACACAAATATGCGTTTAAATATATCTAAATTATTTGTGATTCTATCTATACGATAAATAGGATAGCTAAGTAGTGTTTAAATGTCTATTTGAAATAAAAATACTGATTTAAAAAAATATATTGCGTTATCATTTAGTTTTTAATAGAGATTTAATTTACTCTTGATAATAATAATATATCATTTAGTTACATACATAGATAAAGAGATGATGAAAATGATAATAATTTGCGATATACGCGCAAAGTTATCTCCCTAGTACTTAAATAAAGGGTACAATTTCTCTCAATCTTACAAAGAGATTAAAAGATTCGACTCGAGCTCACTGATCTGTACTCTCTTATAGAAAACATATAGCGTATAATCCTGCAGTTATGTTTTGTAGTTTCAAATTAAATATACACGTGTTCAACCATTTACTCAGAATATTCATAATATTTCTCAAATCGAAAAACCTCTTACCTCTCAAATTACAAAAAAAAGGAAAAAATCATTAGTAATCATAATTAGTAGAAACTGTATTAAAAAAAAGCTAAGGTTTTAAGTTAGGTTGTATATAGCGAAATAGCAGATAACAATTGACACGACCGGCGGCGAATTTACAAATGCCTATTAGTCCTATTTCGTGTCATGGGTTAGACTCTAATAGATTAACTTTTGTTTCTGCAAATCCCTTGACAATATCTAATCGATTCTAGCGCGGAATTTTTCTAAAAACTGCTATAGTAAGAGTTCTGCACTAAAATCGCCTTGCCTATACTAATAGAACATTTACAAGAAGGAAATTTAATTCGATTAATTCACATTATAGCAAGATGAAATTTTAAATTATCTTTTGCCATATTATTTAATAATTGATAATTTTTACTGTATAGTTTCCCATATTATTTAATAATATAGAACTATTATTTTTTAGGAAATAAAAATATATCTAAATTTCATAGTTACTTATCTAAATCTGTCATCGAGCTTGAATTTTATAAAAAATATTACAGCCTAGGATTCAAATGAAAAGCAAAAAAGTAACATAATATATGAAGCTTACATTATTTGGGTATATATTTAATATTTAAATAAAATGGGTCTCACCAAGTAAAACTTACACTTGCTAATTTTAAGTGTATGTAAAAGTTTAATCGTACAAAGTGAAATCGTTTGTTATAGTATAATATATGAGTAAAATTTCTACAAGTGAATGAGATATTGTTAAGTCACTTGCAGAATCAAAAGCGAATTTAGTAGTCTGATCTAACTTTAGCCTGGCCTTAGGACTGTTATAGAGAAACTTGTGTAAATTCACTGCCTGTAGGCAAATACAGCGACTCCATCGTAATCGTCGCTGGACGGTGATACGAGTACATTAAAGGAGTCAGTCACAGTAGTGACCTTTTCTATGATGGATCACAAAGTATATTTTTGTAATATTTATTTTTTTAAATGAATTCAGCATTGTATCCCTTAGTTTTTCCTGTATTCAATATCAACCGGTACCTGTCGAATGGTATCGAAAATTTTTTTTTTTTGCACGTTAACTCACAGATGCGCTGCAAGAAAAACTAAATACCTGTAAATTAAACGAAAACTGTATATATTTTTACGGACTGAGTATTTCTACGATACAAGAAGCATATTATACAGGTATAATTCTAATTTACTATCTTATTTACTAAAATACCTTAAAATTTATTGGATGACTTTAAATATAACGAATAAACATTGATTTTTGGTATAAAATTTTCAATGATAACGAGTTTAAAGTCAATGTATCTTTTTTTGTTAAAAAGTATCTATATTAATATTTATTTATGTCTAACACGATACCTTACGATAGGCTATACAACTAGGAAATTACGTTTTCATATACCTGTCCATTTGTGCTCTTATAAACGAAAATATTACTAACATAATTTTTGTTAACATGAAAATTTGTTACTAAGCCAGATTTTAAGATACATTCTATTACAAAATTTGCAATCTCACTTCAACTACCCTGTAAGGAAAAAGATGATTAATTGTTAAATCATCAACAATTAATCATTTCCATAAAGTTTTTGCTCATAAATTATGTGTAAGTTCTTATCCGAACCTCACTAAATTAATTATCATAACCAATCTGAAAGTAATTTAAAATTATTGTAATTCGTGAAGATTATGCCCAATTTCGTTTTCAAATATTCGTTTTTCCATCAAACAAAAAAGTTTTGATCGTTTAGAAAGGCAATGAAACAGAGTTTGCGGGGATAATTTCTTTGTAGCAAAATGCATTGCAGGAGTCAAGTGCCTTCATTATTTGAGAACAATAGATATTGTTCTACTTTCACAAGCTTTCGGTACATTTTTAAAAGGACAGAAAGTTAAATGTAAAGTTTTTTATTACTTAACGAGTTTTCTACTACTTTTTTCGTAATACATTTACCTATATGTCTACTAGTTAATACTTACGTTTTAAGGTTTATAGATTTCTCAGAGATTAGATGTTTTCTCGCAGTAAAAAGTATCCTATATGTTGACCCGGATTGCCAGATATCGTCATACCAAATTTCATCAAAATCCCTCCAGTGGTTTTTCCATGATGCGGTCACAGATAGACAGACAGAAGTACAGACAGACGGTAAATAAACTATAGATTCGACTTCTGTATCAATAATAATGTCTGTTTCAATAAGATTTTCCAAAAAATATTTAATGTCATCATGTCATAGTACTTGTCTCATTGTCCTGTAGTCTTAGTGACTTACCCTCGCTTTGCTCGATTTAGATCCTCGTTGCCTTGCAGTAGCCTATGTGTTCAGTTTAGGCCATAGTTTATCTGTGTATTAAGTTTCATTAAAATTCATCCAGCCATTTCAGCGTAAAAGTGCAACAAACATTTAAACATACAAACTTTCGAAATTCTAATAGTAGTGATTATAAATATATGTATTGCAGCTTCACAGTTCACATGACACGTGTTATTTTTATTAAGATGCTTGGATATGATGTCATTCCATAATCATTGACACTACAAATTTTAAAAATTGTACTGAAATTTTATTAATTTAAATGCTATGTCATGGAAGTATAATATATCATTGTTATTGTCATTAGTTTAGATTTTTATTATTCAACGATTGTAGACTGTAGAATGACATCTTGTCTAAGCCCCGAGTTTTCCGCTAGGCGTAAACAACTCATTTTATACAAAATAGAAACAAGACACATTTAGCAAAATCAAGTATGCAAGTAAGCATGTAATTATTTCATTTTCTAAATTTAATTTAATATTTATATTTGTGAAATTGTAAAAGGTTTTTATGATTTGCTCTTCATTAAAAATAATTTCTCAACTTAAACGCACATGACTCAATATCAATTGGACGGTTTTCAATGCAACTTTTATGAACACATAGCGACTCACCCTCGCTTCGCTTCGGGTTCGTCCCTAGACAAAGACAAATTTATCCCACGGGACACGTACATTTTTCCGGGATGATATATAGCCTATAGCCTTCCTCAGTTAATGGACTATCAAATGCAAAAAGAATTTTTCAAATCGGATTAGCAGTTCCTGAGATTAGCGCGTTCAACCAAACAAACAAACTCTTCAGCTTTATAATACTATAGTATAGATATGTATTAGATAGTTCAGTTCAAATCAAAGTAAATTGATAGAAAAGAAATTCAAAGAAAGAACTTAAGTCTTGCATTTTATATACTCTTCATATAAAGCCATTTCAAGTCATCATAATTAGTCCAGCGAGCAAAGTCGCTAACGTAGCAGTAGATAATAAAAAAAATTAACCTTAGAGTTATCGCTTCGAAAACGTCTTTGGAGTTTAAAATCGATCACTAATTGAATATTATTGTATTTTAAAACCTGGCTACAAATAGAAACTACAATAAGAAGCTTCCAAGAGAAAAGATTCCTACAAGAACTGAGAAGTTATAAATAAAAACAACAGTGGTACAAAAATAGGCGGTACTTGAAAAATGAGATTGCTTTTACAGTCTGTAAGAGACGCATTTACATAATAATAGACATTGAATTATGCATATTCTATAGTCCTATTATTGATTGCTACTCTAGCGTGAGTATATTTCCCGGTTATAGTAAATCGTAGTAAATAAAAGCTTAACACTGTAGTGCTTTTGAATAATATAAGAGCTTTCAATACACTTGTTTTACATTTTAACTTGCTTTATATTACGTAATGATTTAAAATTCAAGCTACTGACATCGTCAAGACAAGGGATTGTTTTTATATTTATAGTTAGTGTATATTGTATAAAGAGAATTGTATCTTTTAATTTTTTAACTGAGCCTAATTCAAGCTTAATAGAAACAGTATGGACACTAAATATTATGAGTTTTTAATAAGATTAAAGGGTTTACAAGGAAATAAAGTACGTAGTTTCAATAATCATCATACACATACTTGTGACTTGCTATCGAAACGACTTGATGCGCTGATGTAGAGTAATTTATGTTACTGTCCGGTTTCAAAACGATTACGTTGCTGTTTGAAAGCATGACAAACTAACGAAAATAATTTTATATTTATAATATTTCTTGCATATTGGCTATGTGTTACTCCAGCTCATATACCTGCCCCTAGTTTATGTACCATATAGTATTTTTATAAGAGATAAATGTATGTATGTATGTATTCAGCCCTTTTTAACGTCCCACTGGGCACGGGCAACCCTTCAAGGCGAGGGGAGTCAGGCCATAGTCCACCACGCTGGCCAAGTGCGGATTGGCGGACTTCACATGTGTTTCGAAAACTTGCTAGGTTCTCTCAGACATGCAGGTTTCCTCACGATGTTTTCCTTCACCGTAAGGCAAGTAGTAATCAAGTTAGAAAAAAGATAAATGTATGCCTATTTAATCAAGGTTAATAAATCATAAATGCCGATGCTCCTCCCAAATTAATCATATAGATAATATATGTACATATACCGCTTCATAGGTTTTCCTTGCGAGGTCAACGGAAACGTAATTTCGTTTTTAATGATATCAAAAATGCGTATGGGGCGGTAATTTCCTCCACCACACTACCCATCCCTATTGAATGCCTATCAATGTGTCATACGTACATACAAAAATAGCAGTCTTTGGTTCATGTCATCTGCAATCTAACTATTGAAAGCATTCGCTTTTATTCAAAACTATAGAAAATTCCGGGATAAAAAACAAACTAAATTATTTATCGGCTTGTCAACTTGGCTTTATGCAAATATCGCAATAAATTCGTTTTTGCGGAAAAATTGACTAACAAATAACACATTTATCGAACAAATATTATAAATGCGAAAGTTTTTGTGTGTATGTTTGTTACTCTTTCACGCTGACACAGTTGGATGGATTCGGGTGAAAAGTAAACAAACATATCTTAACTTCGAGTAACGCTTAGTTACTGTTATTTACATAGGTACGTACCCGAGTGCTGCGAAGTAAGTCGTTTGTATATAATCTATATATTAATACGTGAAGAGAACATTTTGAACTCCTTTTTCAGCACATTGCACGTATGGCGGAGTATGAGCTTTGGCATAACTAAAGTTTATACGAAGAAGGACTGTAGAAAGCCAAAATTTATTGACTTTCTTTTACTCGTGAATTCGCTCGCGTATTTACTTTAGATATAATTACTTCACTGCTAAAAGATGTTGCATGATATTTAGATAATATTCATTAATATTATACTTACACAATGTAAAGATGAACAATTTGTTTGTCTGTACGTGCAAGTCTCTAAATCTATGGGCCCGTTTCAAAATTCTTTTGGATTTTATAGGCTATGTATATAACTTTGAAAAAAGAACCTCAATATCGATCAAACAATGAATTTGATTGAAATAGTTGATTCTTAACCACGGGGCGATCACTAGTATTTATAAATCCATGTAAGTATACAACGTTTAAGTTGAATAATTCCGTCGCGGAATACTTTGCACATGTACCTACCTAAATGTATAGGATTACTATTAGTTGATACTCATGTAGGATAAGAATATAATTATTACATTGCAATTTTGTAAATAAATATTAGATTTAAAAAGAGCAACTGTTGAGTTTCTCGCCAGCTCTTTTTAGAAAAACTGTCTCCCGAGCCGGTGGTAGATTCCTCACGGACTTACTGATATTAATTTTTAAAATATAAAATTGACGATACAAAAGTTCTTGTAAACAAGACTATAGACTTTATTCAAATAGACTTTTAAGTCTATTAGAATAAAGTATATTTTAATTGTGATTATTCCAACGCCAAGTCATAATCCTAAAATGTTAACTAAAAATCATTGACCCCTGCGATTCACGATAAAACGGCAGAAACTAGGAAATTGCATTTACCTTTGTCACGCTCCATTTGGCAATGTGTGATACCAGATTTTGCTTGCAGTGTGAACTCTATACCATTGTAATAAGAACGGTGACACGTATGAGGGCGTCAGAAAGTCTGCGCCTTCAATGATCTAATTTTAGCATCTTATTATGTGTGGATTTGTATCTTGTTTGGGAATCCTAGTATGAATTTCATTTCTTGCCTATAGATGTAAATTAGCTTTGTGTATATTTCATACAGTAACCTAAATGAAATATGTAATACTATATACATATTTAAAAAACAAAATGGTTTTTTTTTGGTTCATATGCCTATAGGTATATATATACTCGTATTGTCAATGTAGTCTTCTATACATATAATATACTTATAATAAAATTGTAACTGATCGCTGTCTGTGCATGGAAGATATTCGAGAAAAACTATTATTGGGGATCTTTATTAACGCAATAGAACCCAAAACAATGATTTTTAGTTTTTTTGTCTGTTTGTCGGTTTGTTTATTTGTCTGTGCGTTTGTGCGCGCTAATCTTAGAAACGGCTTAACCAATTTGGGTGCGGTTTGCACTAACGTATTGTGGTAAGCTTAACTTAACATTTAGTATTTATATTATTTCAATCGGTTCCTAAATAAAAAAGTTATATGTCAATTTAAAGAATCATCTAGGAGCGACCCTAGAGCCGCTAGTCATATATATCAAGATACGTAGGAATTCCGTACAACATCTATTATTACACCATGGGATGAAAATTAAGTTAATACTTACTAATTTCCCACCCTCACAAAAACAAATCTATCCCAGGGAAACCATACATTTTTCCGGGATAAAAAGTAGCCTATTTGTTATTCTGATGTATGAACTATATTATTGTAAAGTTTCATGCAAATCCAATCAGTAGTTTTTGTGTACTAAGCTGTATAAATTACTATAGTTATTTAACTATCCCACGGGAACTCTTTAATTTTCCGGGATAAAAAGTATCTAAAATGTTGACCGGGGATATAAGGACCACCATGCAAAATTTCATTTAAATCGGTTCAACAGTTTCGGAGATTAGCCCGTAGAAACAGACAGACAGACAAACAAAAATTTTGAAAAAAATCTGGATTTGTTCTATTTCTCTTCTTACATTCCCATGACTCGCTTTTTAGCTTTTTTTTTCTATGGACAGACATTCGACCTCTACAGTTTTATTATATTGAATTATGCAAATTGACATATTAAATTCCCCGTAATTTATACTTTGGGAAAATGAGCTCCCGCGGGATAGTCTAATTACTACTCCAGCAAAGTGTGAAACGCGAGGAAAGTACTTACTCGTATCTCTACAATACATACTTACATATTATATATCGCATTATCTTTCGACACATAATTATCTTAATGGAAGACGTTGTTGTTTATATGGTTTTTAATTAAATGCTGAGAGGCCTGAACAATACGTGCTCGATTATAGAATTAAATAATTGATGTTCTGCTGCTGTCTCCGTAACTAAGCTTAAAGGATTAAATACGCTTTAGCATACGTTTATTAATTAAAATCGTATTAAAGTATTCGAAAAATCTTGACGTAAAACGTACCATACGTTTTACGTTAAGATTTTTACGTTACGTTAAGATTAAGATTTTAAGGTTTTCTTAACAGGCATGTATGATTATTTATCTTTTTTTTCGTAAAAAAGGCTAAATATTTAAAAACCATTGTGGTATATAATTTTAGTTCCTTCTTTGGCAAGGTTTGTTGGCCTAATATGTTATATCCTTTGTGTTTTACATCAAAACATGTCAATTAAAGTTTTATCTAATAAATGAAAGAATATATCAATTTTTATAACATGCAAAAGTTTATATAAGATAAATAATATATATTATATCTTTTCCATTTAAGTTTTTATAATAGAATACAAATTGTTGTTTACGTTTCTAGAAAATCTAACCTGATATCGACAGTTGCATTTAAAATTATATTTGCTTCGTTTGACGTATATCTCCCCTTCGGATTCAATATTATATGAGCATGCGAACGATTTAGATATTTTAACGGGGTCAAAATGTCGAATCAACAGTTTTTAAATCGTTTAGAATTTTGTATGACAGTCTTTCTAATTATCCGTGCATTACTCCAGAATAGTGGTTTGGTAGATCTTATCTCAACAATAATTCAGCTGATTTGAAAATATTTCCTAGAAAAGGAAATTTTATGCTCTAGAATTTTTTGATAGATTTTTTTTACGTAAATAGGTCTGGAGAGAAGTTATGCTTGAATAGTTAGTTTTTATTACCATTTTCCCAGAAGGAGACTGGAACGGTAGCAAACTCGATATTAATAAGGATTCCAAAACGTGCAAATCTACAAATTAGAACTAATAAGAAACGACATTTTATAGACTCTTCCCTTGTCCTTATTATACAGCTTTATTATTTTCTAACCAATACGCCTAGAGACAAAATATAGCCCAATCAATTGCTGCGCTGTCAAAAAAGATAAAAATCAAAAAGAGATTAAAATCTATAGATACACCTGCAATGTCTAAATATTATTTCGTGATTTGTTTATTTGTTGGTCACCATGGTAACGCAAGGCATGGTATAAAGTCCTCCTGACCAACTTCCGCTAAGGCGACCAATTTCACTGAGACAAACCATATGAGAGTGCGCGTATGCACGCAAACATAAGTGCACTCTTTAATCCTGTCACTCTCAAAGTCCAGTGGGACGACAATTCCACACTACCGGTGAGATATCTTTCAGGTATAGGACCGACTTTAAGTGCTCTCCGCTCTCCGGGCTGAAACAACGCCAACTTCCTCTCGGGCTGATACTGTGAATTTCTTAACTGGAAAATTCACCAAGTAAACTTAGCCTGACCTGAGACAAGAATCTAGGAACTCCGGATCTACAGCAGTACATGCTATGCCACTGCCTACTATGCCACTAGACTACCAAGGCAGTTGGCATGGCACATTACATCTCGCTAAATCATACCAAAAATTCTCTATTTCTCTCTGTCACGAAAACAAAATATTTGCAACAATGAAAATTGGAAGATTATGCAGTAATAAAATTGTTATCTACTTTAGGTATAAAATGTGATAAATAATACACATATGAAATGTAACATCTTTCTCTTTAATGAAATTCCTTGAATTATTGGAATATTTCCTTAAGGAACGAAAGAGAACATTAATAGCTGTTGGTGGTGAATTTTGTAAAATCCAATAAGTTTGAATAATGTTTATCACGCATTCTTGTCTAATCTACGAACGACTGCCATGAAATAAATGAAAGTAGTCATTTTCCGCGCGATCTAAGCATGGAGTCATGTAATTAAATCATTTTATCAGTATTCAGAGTTTTTGCCTGTCCATTTAATTGCGCACTATTCAATAAGAGTGGATGAACTTACATCAGGTTTTTTTATAGTCTAAATTACAAAAAAAAACTATCTTCGGATTTTGCGAAAATCCTAAAAGATAGTTTTATTTTAAAATATCAAATATTGTCGTAAATCTAAAAAAGTATTATAAAATAGATACATTTTTAAGTTTTATTTTATTCAAAACTCACAACAAGTAACGCATATTCACGTACAAATGATACATAGGTCCGTTTGTCTTTGTTTGACCCACCGGTAGTAAATAAACGTTACCGTCATCAGCACATCGAGATTCAATAACAGTAGAACCTGTCAGTTCCGATTGATTTCTACTGTCCATTCAATGTGTAATGCGTACCCTATTCAATGATGATACATTTCTGTAGCCTGCCTGATATACCTTTAGAAGTAATAAAAGAGACTATCGCTAACGTTTTCTTTACTTAGGAATAATATGCAGGTAAATAATCTTCAATTTATTGCCAATATTCTTATCTATACTAATATTATAAAGAGACAGAGTTTGTTTGTTTGTTCTTTCGTTTGTGTGTTTGTTTGATTGTTTGAACGCGCTAATCTCAGGAGCTACTAATCCGATTAAAAATCCTTTTTGCGTTAGATAGACCGTTTATTGAGGAAGAATATAGGCTATATATCATCCCGGAAAATGTACAGCTCCCGTGGGATAGATTTGTTTTCGTCTATGTATATGAATAAGTAAGAATTAAAACACTAATTAATTAATTGTTTCACAAATAAAAAGAAACGTCTAAGAAATGAAAGAAAATTATATAAGTAATAATAAGGAGTATATTAATACATAATTATTTCCTTAATTACTTTTTAACATGTACCTAATAGGTACTGTAACTGAAGGTCTAGATTAATAATAATAATATTGGTTAGTTTGTTATTTTTAATCTAGGTATATTAATATTATAATGTATATAATATTATGAAGAGGCAGAGTTTGTTTCTTTGAACGCGCTAACTCAGGAACTACTAATCTGATATGAAAAATTATTTTTAAGCCTATCTATTCAGAACTAGCTGTTAAAACGCACCTACAGACGAACCCGAGCGAAGCGAGGGTGAGTCTCTAGGTTGATCATATACACAATTGGTTTATTAATTCTACCACGACCCGGCATACATAATAATATTATAATCTTTTCATTTTAAATCTTCATTTAATTTTATATAGTTTTCTATATTATGACTCCTATTGAGATGTATTTGATACCAGGAGCTGCTTAATGAAGAATTCCCTAGGCAAGCAGAAAAAGAATTACCTTTGACGCAAGGGCCTGTAAACAAAATAACTGCTACAGAAGTTAGAACAGCTATATCCAAAATGAAGAACCATAAAAGTGTAGGCTCAGATAGCATACCTGCTGAGCTTTGGAAATTTTTAAAAGGGGACGGAGAGGTATGGCTCTGTCAGCTTTTTAAAAACATCTTAAAAAGCGAAAAAATGCCAGATGCCTGGAGAAAGACTGTACTGGTACCTTTCTACAAGAACAAAGGAGATGTTCTGGGTGGAATAAGTGGCGTACACTAACAGGCGTTCTCTGCGATCCGAAAATGCCGATAAGAACTAAGGGCAAGGTCTACTACAAAACAGCTGTGAGGCCAGTTTTGCTATACTATACTTTTTGTACTTTTACACCGAATGGATCACGCGAGAAATTTTAATATTGTAAAAAAACACTAAGAACTTAATTGAAGCAAATATGCATTTGTAATAAGGTAATCATCATATTATTTTTTTATATTATAATCTATAAAAAAATAAATCTAAACTGATCTTCACTAAGCTACCTCGCATAAATTCTCGGAAGATTTAATTAAGTAAACCATATTAAAGTTATAATAGACTTCAAATTTAGATGAAATATAGAACATTATTTTTCTACGTTAATCTAATATAAATTATTGTTTACTTCTATTTATTTGACCAAGCTAACCTCATGAGGTCCAATTGAAACATTTATTTTTGCTTTAACTACCCGTATTGAAAGTTATATGGTTTATAGTATGTCTATATGTTTATTTACCGCTCGAAAATTACAAAATTTTAAGGGGTTTCGAATGCGCAGGCTAAATTAAAAGGATAATTAATTTCATTTTATTCAAATAAGCTCATCTAAATATGTAACTAGAGATATCTAATTGCAAGCTCTCATTAAAAGGGTAGGGACTAAATTTGTAGGTAATAGTACTTAAGTAAGTAATATAATAAATAAAAAATAAAATGCAACAAGAAAATTAAATATAATATATATTAATCTTTCAAACAAGAATTTTATTGAAATGATAAATGATGAATAAACCACAATTATTCAATATCTTCACTTTTTTAACAACAATCCATTGTCGATAACAAATGAAGAACCTGTGATGCTTTTAGCTTTATCACCTGCTAAGTACATTATTAAATCGGCTATTTCGTCAGGTTGACTTAATTTTCCGAGAGGTGTCAGACCGGCATATTGTCTCCACTCTTTTTCCCTCTCATTAATATCAGGAATCAGTTCATTCAAACAGTCAGTTTTAACTGGACCAGGATTGACGTTATTTACTCGAACTCCTTGAGTAGATAGCTCTAAAGCAACACATCGCGTAAATTGGTCTAATGCTGCTTTAGATGTACTATATGCAAATTGTTTTTCATGCATAATAGCAGTTGATCCTATACTGGAAATGTTCACTATACACCCTTTGGTTTTAATTAGATGTGGAGCTGCATAGTGTGTTATATGTATTGTAGCTTTTAAGTTGATAGCCATGACCTTATCAAACGTTTCTAAAGCTTTCTCTGAAAGAATGCTTTCAAAACGAACAACACCTGCATTATTTACTAAAATGTCCAATTTCCCGTAATGTTTGATCGTTTTATCTATTATTTCTTTAATTTCTTCGTCTTTAGTTAAGTCAGCTATTATAATAAAGGGTTGATGATTTTTTTCACATTGTTGTGCTACTTTTGTCAATTTAGTCTTATTCCGCCCAATTATAATAACTTTTGCTTTCTCTTCAGAAAATTTTATAGCTGTAGCAGCACCTATTCCTGAACTACCACCGGTCACGAGAACTACTTTACCGCAAAAAGTCATGTTAATTTATACATAAATAACTTAATAAAAAAAATATTTCTCTGTGAACGTGTGTATAGATTACATTTGTATTTAAAACGGAACTACTAATAATGTTTGAAATATAATAAAATGTTATCAATATAATAAATAAAAGCAGACATTGAGGCTATCTACATATATGACCTTTAAGTCTAAATCCATAAGCAAAGTCGAAATGTCAGTCAGTCAATGTTAAAAAATAGTTCACCCAAATTGACCCCTTTCGGTAAAGAAGCATTACATAAAATTTGTCTGTATGTTTGTATCCTTGGCGGGTCTTCTAGTCTACCGACCGATCTCGCCGATAGTGAGGTCTAACCTCAATTGAAGTGAGGACGGGAGTCTCCGGTTTTTTTTTTGGAATTCGGCCTAATGTGAACACTATGTCCGAGCCTCGGTTTTGAGCAAAAGTTGGCATTGTGGGAACGGAGCTTTAGAGTTAATAAATTGCTCTATTCTTCATTATCTATTTATTAGTTCCTAACGGTGAGTTCTATGATAGAACTCATATTATGGTATATAAATTACACGGAATTTAAAAAAGTATTTCATTTCAGAAAATCAAGCAAAAGATAAGGGCAATGATTATGTCGACAAGAGGGGCTCTAAATAGAGAAATTGTGCAGGGTACTACGACCCACTGTGGAGAACCTTGGACAGTACCCTAGCGATAAAATATATAAAAAAAAACATATTGGAGAAAGTGCATCCAAAACCTTTGCGTGATATGTTTTAAGGATGGCAATAAACAAATATACACTTTTTTATTTATTTTATGCTAATTCTGTTTAATTTTTGATAACCCTTAACTTTTGTCTGTCCCACCACTACAAAAAAAAATACTTTCTAGTGCGGTTCAGGTCGTTATCAGCCCACCACTTCTCTTTGTTTATTTCTCATTTCCTATTTGGCAGATCCAGAGGCGAAACCAATCTAAAAAAATTGTATTCAAAGTCATTCTAACATTACAAAAAATATATATAAACCATGTTTTCGCAAAGTTATAGCACATTAAGCTAACCTAGTATTGGCGGGTCAAAAAAGACCTGCCACGTACTGACGGAAAGGCGCGTTGGGGGCGCATTTCGACCCCCCGCCGCATTATTTGAAAGTTTATGATTTATTAGCCGCAGCTGAGGTGCTAGAGTACATAGGCAGATTTTATTGTAAAAAATGGAAAGAGATTCCCGGGTGGATTTCTAGTATAAAATATGATGTCTTATCTTTATTAAATAAACAAGAAAGACTATAAATAGATTCTAATGCAATTATATACATTACTTAATTCAATATATATTATAGCACATTATATTAGTATTACTCGCGGCTCCTCCTGCGTTCAGACTACCGAAAACCCAATTCTTAGGATTTACATATGGTACATATTTTTTTTTAAATTACAATTACGTATTTTAAAAACGAGTTCAATAAATTTCTAGATTACACCTAATTAAATATTTAACAATTATTTTTATGAATAAAATGTCGCTAACAGGCGGACGAACGGATAGATAGACAGAGAGACAAATATACAGACAGACTATCAAACAGACAGACAGACTGATAGACAAAAACCTAAAAACTATAGGTTCTGCCTCTGTATCGGTAATAATTACCTACTATTTCAATACTAGTAATAGTCATTAGGTTTTTTGTCAAGAAATTCTTATTATTAACTCAACTTTGGGACGTTTGCGGTGTTACAACCTCTTCAGACATTCCAAAATACTATCCGATATGCCTATTGTAAATAAAAGATGCAGTTAAGTTATTTCTTTTCTTGGTTGTTTGTCTGACAGTCGACATCTATCGTTCGTCGTTTGAGTGTGTCTCTTATTGTTTTCAACCGACTTCTTTAAAAAGGAGTAGGTTCTCAATTCGAACGTATGTTTTTTTTTCTTTTTTTTATGTTTGTTATTCAGAAGTCCATCATTTATTAATCGATTTGGACAATTTTTGTTTTGTTTGAAAGTAGATTCTTTCAATGTGGTCCCATTTAAATTTGAAAAAAACAATATCACCCCTAAGGGTGGAAAAATAGCTAATGATCAATTTAACCTACTTCTATTTGTCATATTCACTTGAAACTTTGCAAGTATTTCTATTTCCGTTGATAGTGCAGTGGTTCGATATCGTCAACCTATTCTGATTGCATGGTCAGACGGTAGATAAGTGGAACTCTTCAACGGCTAATGGTAAATACTTTGAGTTTAGGCTTATTTTGTTTGATTTGACGAGCTCAATACGTTAGAATTGAATTTTAGAGCCAGATTTTTTAGTGTTACTAATAAAAGCGAATTTTAGTTTGTCAGTCTTCATATGAAAATTGGCATCAAACTAAATTAAACGGCTTAAGCGAATATTTTATTAAAATACTTTCTTCTTACTTCCCTATTACTATGTCTACACTAGAAAAACTTAAAAAAAACCGACTTCCAGCCACTGAAAAGTAAAAAAATAACTAAACGGGGGTTTTCATTTAGAATAGATACTTAATCAGATATTTTCGTAGTCGGTGTGCTTTGATTTGTATTGGCTGGCACTGACCTAATGTGATGAATCAATCAGTTAGTGTATAAAAGGTATTTATGTAGTTGTCTAGGAAGAAGAGAATCAATTAGATGTTGTACTAAATACAGTGATTATAGTGGGAATGGTGTCAAGGATGGGATGGAAAACAAAGAGCTATTACGATATCGGCTTAGTTCCTTGATTAGAGAATAGAATAATGTGGTATAAATAATTAAACAAAATTGTTTATATTACAAGTCAAAAGTATAACTGAATACGAGGTATTTGTTATATTATTTAAATTAGCACCTGGGCAACCGAGCTTCGCTCGGGATTCTTTTATATTGTATCGTATTTTTTAAATAAAAAAAAACTAAAAACTTGAATAAATAAAAAAAACAACAAAAGTAATATCTTTGTATTTCGACCCGGACTCGATCCCGGACATATGTATGTGTTGTCTAACTTGCGCCTTGACCGCTTGACCACGATGCTTATATCAGAGTGTGAGAAATTATCGACCATATTCTGCGTGGAATAATGTAAAAGAAAACCGCATGAAAACTCGAAAACACACGTTTTCTCAGACATGAGACTAATCTAGATCAATAATTCGCCCCCGAAAGCCCCCACATACCAAATTTCAGCGAAATCGTTAGAGCCGTTTCCGAGATCGCTGGTATAAATAAATAAAGAAATAAAGATAAAAACATAGAAGAATTGCTCGTTTAAATATATAAGATATATAACAAAAATCTTTATTTACTTTACCTATTTATTATTATTTTTTTATTTAAAAAAATAAATGATTACAGTAATAAGTAAGTGTACATTTGTTTTGTATATATAATTAAGTATATCTGTAATTTTCTTCATTGTAAATAAAAATAAAAAAACAAAAACCCATAGGTTTTGATATTTTAATAAATCATCCTTAAAAGGAATTATTTTACTTCTGTATAAATATTTCTTCTGAAAATAATTCTTTTTCATCAAACCACAACCCTACGTCACTAATTTTTTTTCTAATAAAATATTTCATTTCTTTTATTTTTATTTTATTTTGTTAAGGATCTCCGACAAAAGATACTCCTTTATTTTCCTTGTACACATTACTTTTTACAATTAGATGAGTCTTAAAATTGACATAACCTCGAACTAACGAACTGAAGCGTATGTGCAATTAAAAACAAATTAAGCGAAGTAATTGTCCTATATTACATTGTGACATAAATATGCGATTTAAAAATAATAAAATATTATGTTAGGGAGCCGCAGCTATTGATTAGAACACGACAAAAAGGCGACTGTTAGTAATAGTTACTTAAATATGTATGTCTGCCTTAGTCAAGTTATTCCTTTATACCTTTTGCACGTTTGTAATAACGCTTGGCCCATGAAGTTGAAGTGCTAAAAACTTCTTGAAAAATACAAGACCTCGTGTTATGCCGGCGCTTAGATTGCTACCTCTTATTCCCCAAAGAATTGACATTGTCATTAAGCGAAGGAATGCAAATGATAGTAGTCTTGCCACAAGTACATGTGATTATGATTTGTAATTATATTTTTAGTTTCTTTTTTTTTCTTATAAATAAAGTTAAAAAATTAAAACCCAAAAAAATAGTTGCTAAAATTCCCAGTTTAATAAGAAGTTTTGCCTGTAGTTTAATAATGTTATTTTTCAATTATTGTAAAACAAAAACACCCTCGCCGGTGGTAGGATTCTGCCAAGCCTGAGGAGTCCGACTGGATGGGTACCACCCCCCTATCTATTTCTGCCGCCAAGCAGCAATGATTGCATTGTTGTGTTCCGGTATGAAGGATAAGGTAGCCAGCGCAATTACAGGCAAGAGGCATATCATCTTAGTCCTCACAGTGACAACGCACCTGTGGTTCTGCATTTTGTTACTTAAAACCGAAGTGCATGAACCGTAGGTGTTATGGGCGACAGGTACTGCTTTCCATCAGGTGGTCTGTCTGCTCGTTTGTCACTGAATCGCATAAAAAAAACCCTAAAATCATTCTCTGGTACGCTTTCTTGTTTAAGAACTGAAAGGCTCATCCTTTATTACTTTAATGAATGCAACTATTTAATGGGTGTAATTACATAATGAGTTAATGAACTGAGAAAATAGAAAACCAGAATCTTCAAAACAAGATATCTCATCTCGAGATCGCCAACCGGACCCAAGGTGCAGATTAATTTCTAACAATATTTTAAAAGTGTAGTTTGTTGATTTGTCTATCTTTCAAACAGCGACTGAACGACGTGACTTTTGAATAAAGGACCAGAGAAACCCATAATTTATCTCATTACGTCAAATAGTGGACGTGAGATATAGTTTATTGCAAACAGTCACTATGAGCGCCTGTATACAGTATGATAGAAGAAGGTAAGACATATCACATCACATACTAAATATGTATAAATATATTTGAATACTATAATAAATGTGAAATTTTGCACATACGGATGTATGTATGTATGTATTTTTGTTACTTCTTTAAGCTGAAAAGGCTGTAACGGTTTGGATGAAATTTAGTACATTTATAAAGTATGACCTGGAATAACACTGGCTAAGGCGACGAGGTATTCACACCGAGTGAAGCGAGGATAAATCAATAGTGTAAAATATATTAAAATTTGAATAACTCCACTCTTACATAATACATAGCTATATTTATAAAGCTCGTAGCACGTTAATAAAATCCTATCACAAATATGCAGCAGTAAGCAATAGTAATCACAGAAAACGGGCCAGATGAAATGGAATATTACGAGAGTACGCAAATAAACGAGATTGCGAGTGGAAACTGATCTGCATCAGTAGTGGGGAAATAATACATTTTTAATTACAACAACAACAATGCGATAACGGGAAAAATCTGAATTTTGCAACCAGTAATCAACTGTTGCATATATTTTAGAAAGAAGGAAATATAGCTCTAGTGATATAAAAACTTCAAAAGAAAGTTACGTAGATATTAATCAATTTATTTAAACAGCCTTAACATCTCGATATGTGTAAGTCGCAAAGCTAAGACTTTTTAAAAGACAAGCTTATTATCAGATCAGATAGATCGTAATTTTAACTTTATATAGTAATAAAAACATGTTTTACTATATTTTTTTTCATTTCTTGTTATTTAATAAAAAAGTGGACTTACATACGTATATACGTACGTACTTATGTACGTAATATTTTGTTTGCCTGCGATTTCACAATTTTTATTTATATATTTATACACTTCATTGAATTTTGTCTATCTTTTATATTTTTTTTATAAGTTTATTGGATATTTTTTTCCTTAACTTACTCTCTACAGTTAGTTGAACATTTTATTTCATGTTATTTGAAGATAAATGTTAATGTGTTAGCAAAACTTTTGCAGTTAAAACAACTTTTTAATTCAAAGAAAAATAGTGTACAGATAGAAGAAGGAAATAAAAATGAAAGCGATATTTTCCTGTTATCTGCAAAAAATTGGATTGAGTTCTAGTAAGATATTGATTTTATGTTAAAAATTAAAAAAAATTGGATGGTTGTGTGATATGGTTATTACCTTCAATGCTTAAGTTAATTTGCATTGATTATTATAATAAAGGACTGGGATATAAAATTTATTAATAACTTCACCATAGGGACTTAGGGTTAGAGTTCGATTTTTCGACCTTCCATTGCGCAAAATAATTTTCAAGACAATGGTTCATAGTTACAACCTAACAAAAACAAATACTTTGTGTAAATATGGTTCGTTTTGATCAAGTATCTTAAAATTTTACTAATAGTATAGAACTATATGCCTTTACAGTATACCGACATCTTAGTTAAAAAATACTATCGTTCAGATATATACAGGCCAGTTTTATATATAAAAAGGTTTTTTTTTGAGTTATTTAGACAATTGAAAGTCCTAATATTAATAGATAAGTAATTCCTTTATATTTATAGCTTAATATTTGATTGAAAAAGATTTTAAATTTAGTCTAACTTTATTGTCTAAAGATCAGACAAAGACTTTAATGAGTATGTATGGTTATACTTTTACAGAGTATAAAGTAATCTTTGGAAAATAAAGACCGAGTGATTTGCTTACCGCATTTTTATGGCAGTTGAAAATGTTCGTCATAGAGTGAACTTAATTGGATCCAAGTTCTACCGATATGAGGAAGTTGCTTTTAACAACTGTTACAGGTGTTCAAATTTACAATTTTAATGCTTGAGTTTCAAAATTGAATGTGAAACATAAATTATAGCAAAGGTACATCGAGCCAGATATTTTTTTTGATACTATTATTTAATCAAGCGAAGATTCAAATTATTATTAAAAAACTATTTAATCACATCTATTCATGTGTACACACACATGTGTGTGTACAGATGAATAGATATATATAAAACAAAATATGGAATTTTTATTTGAAACCAGAACAAAAGCTTTAGATTAAAACCAAAGGATATAATGAAAACGTTTTTAGCCCTCCTATAGCTAAGCCAGTGCAGGAATCAGCTTTCATTCAACCAACCACAAACTGACACATTAATAACGGCCTATTCATAATGCCGCGTTTCGTAACTCCACTTGTGTGTTTGAAACAATTCATGTGGCAAATAAACATGAACAATTATATCTTTTTGGTGAACATATTTTAAAAGGCAATGTGTTTTTTTTTCCTAAAAAAATAAATTTATATTAATAATGCTAGTCATTTTTGCCCAACGGAACGGAACGGAATAGAATAATTTCATTTTATAATTTAAATGAATAATTTATGAAAAAAAAACTATTTATGGGTGTGGAAAAATTAAACAGCTCCAAAATGATGTATAAGGGATAGTTAAAAATAGTCATAGACCACCACTCTCCCTACATATGGCATTGCGGACGTCACACTCGCAGTCTCAGATGTAATTCAACAAGCGGGTTTTAAAACAGAGTCAAGATTTGGACTTGAACATATGTAGGTCTGTCTTCCAAGTTCCAACCTAGCGCTTTATCTAAAGGATATCACCGTTACTATGGGCTACTACAATTATTCAATCAATCCAGTAATCTTCAAGGAATTAGAGAATATTTGAGTAGATGTTTCCTTAATCAACGTCTTAATAAATCTTAATAAATTTCAGTAATATCGTACAAAAAATGAAAAAATTGCAATTTTAGAAAGGAAAATTGAATTTAGCAACTCGAGGTGACTCGTCGTGTAGCAATATTTTATTTTATTTTAATAGATAGTAAAATGCTGTGTCTAACTTACAGTAGAAACAAGATATGATCCAACACAGACGGGCATTGTCTCTTCCCCAGTAAAATTAGAGTGAGCGCCCTCAATGGCAACAGTTGTCATAACGCTTCTTTCTCTAGAATTAAATAAGTCTGCCAACGTTAGTAGCAGTTTTATTTCTAGTAAATTGTAAGAAATGTTCACTCAATTTTATAGCTGTATATATCGTTATATACTAAACCTTATAATAATAATCAAGTGAATCATGTTTCGAATTTAATCATGTAAATTGTTAAAATTATAAAAATAAAAAACCCGACTGCATAAAAGCTAATTAAAAACATGAAAACAAGTTCACGAATGAATATAGTATTATGCAGTCGGAGACGTACATGTTTCATCCTTGCCGTGAAATGTACATACTTGTATGTGTGTCTCCGACTGCATAATACAATATTCCTTCGTGAACTTGAATATGTTTCTTTGATCAGCCTTTTAACTACTGTCCTGTCACCTGAAGGCACTTATTATGCTGATACTGTACAAATGCTAGACCCAATTCGATAACATTTGTAGAAATCTCTCTGGTACCGGACAGATTTGCTGGAAATTAATGCAAACAGACGTTGTTATGTTATATTTTAATCTAATTAACGCAATACACATAATCATCAATATATTACGTGTATTAAACAAATAAACCTCTAATCAATTCTCAAAGGTCGAAGAAAGATGAAAAAACTACGCGTAAGTTTCACAAAAGAAATCTTTCAAATACCGAGCCCTTGTCCACATTGATTTCTTTTAGGAGGACGGTTTAAGGGAGCTATTACGGAAGCTTACGAGGGTTATAAGGTAAACACAACGAGCTTTTATGGAGTTGAAGTAATTTCGGTGCAGAAAGTAATTCAAGCTTTCATTTATCTGTATATTATTATCGCTATGAATTATTTATAGCTAATAAAATTAAAAGCATTTTATGTATAGTATCCAATTTATATATCATCTACACAATAGGTACTCTGCTACTTTACACTTTATTGAAAATAAACAGTGGCTTAAATTATCATTTATTATATGACTAATGACCCGCCCTTGCCACTCGGTCTTTAGTATTCTAAAAGCCAAAAAACGCATTAAAAACATTAAACGTTTATTTCCTACCCTGCGGGATCCACTTCTATTCCTTTCACAGAATATACACATTTCAACATCGAAGTCTTTTTAAAGTATCCTTGGTCAGAGAGTATTATTAAAATTAATTTCGCCGATTACAATATTTATCCCACATTAAACATACTTTTTCTCCAGATAAAGAAGGATGCATGTCCCACTTTTCTGTATTCTTCATTCAGCTAGTAAAGGTACTGCTATAACAATTTAATTTATATCTTTCAATCACAATAACATTGTCTACTATACAACGTTTTACGTACATATCTCGGTGGAAATTCTGCAGAAAGCATGGTTATTTAAACCTTAACTATACATATAATAAAATTGTAACTAAGCCGAATCTGTACATTAAATATTTTTTGGAAAATCTTATTGAAATAGACTTTATTATCGATACAGAGGCCGAATCTATAGTTTTTAGAATTTTTGTCTGTCTGTCTGTCTGAAATATTTTGATGAAATTTGGTATGATGATAGCTGGTTATCCGGGTCAACATCATATAGGATACTTTTTATTGCGGAAAAATATCTAATTTCTGAGAAATCAATATTAAACGTTAAAACGTAACTAGGGACGAACTCGAGCGGAGCGAGGGTGTATTCAGCCCTTTTTAACGTCCCACTGCTGGGCACGGGCCTCCCTCAATACGAGGGGAATCAGGCCATAGTCCACCACGCTGGCCAAGTGCGGATTGGCGGACTTCACATGTCTTTCGAAAGCTTGCTAGGTTTTTTCAGACATGCAGGTTTCCTCACGATGTTTTCCTTCACCGTAGGGCAAGTGGTAATCATGTTAGAAATGATTCGCACATGAAAATATCAGAGGTGCGAGACCCGGGATTTGAACCCGCTTCACTCGGTTGTCCAAGCGAGCGCGTTACCACTGGGCTACCACTGCCTTTGAGCGAGGGTGAGTGGCTAGTTAACTTATATATGTAGCTTTTTAAAAATTACACAAATGAAGTTTTCCTAACGACTATTATTAGGTGCGGTGATATTTCAAATACCTGCTCCTACGCAGGATGTCCATACACTTTCAAAGTCAAGTGCAAAAAACGCGACCAACTTACCAAATCTGATTACTAAATAGTAATTACTGAGAGTTTTTGAGGAAGTACTGAGAGTTTTTGATAGGAAAACTCAATAACTATGCTTGGCCTGCTATCTATGTTTAGAATCTGAGCCCCGTATTCGCTAGAGCAACAAGGCGGTTAGTTATTTAAAACTTAGTACTATTGTCCACAAAAATTAAGGAGATGTTCAATTAGTCTCAGGGGACGTTTTTTCATGTGTGGTACGCTATATTTTTACATTTTTTGGACTAGTTTATTAGGAGTTTTTTTATTAAACACGTTGTAAGGACCAAGAATGTGGAATACTAATGTCAGACTTAGCGTCGATTGATTGTCAACCGAATTGTTTGTAGATATCACAGTAGAATTATGTAATATTAAGAGAGCTATAAATTGTTTTTACGATACCTATTTTTAATAAAATACATATATCTGATAAAGCCTTCCCGACGGACTACACTGACCTGATTTTTAAATTAGAAAAATTGCGTATGAAAGTCAATTTAACTGGAAAAGTTTATGTCGACATTTTCTGTACAAAAATAGCTTTTATATGAAGCTTTGAACATGCCTCTATTTTTATTAGGTTTCAAACATGAAACATGTTCAAATTGAAGCTTACACGCTATAAGGAATATTTTAATCATTTATTATTATGTTTCATATTGAAAAATCTACCGAAATTTAGCCAAAATAGGCGCGCTATCAGATAGTTTGAAAACAACTATAAAAAGTATCGATACCCAAAAATACTTCGGATAAAAATTCAACCTCATTATTGCATAATATGTATGGATTAAATATGCATGTACACTTTCGAAGTGTCGCACATGTCGACACGACGAAAGCATTACAAGCGAGTGACAAATGACGAAGGTCCTAACGTAGGGTTTTTACATAATCGTAAACTATTACGATTTATTTAAATAAACATTTACTATTATCTGTTTATGTAAAGCTATTTTGAACGCAACGACAACTGTCATTATCTAGTATACAGATTAAAATAGTTGTTTACATCATGCCATTGAAATATTTACTTTACGTTAAATAAATGCTAAAAGAATAAATTAGCAAGATGTTAAAGACTTACAGAATTAAACATGAAGCCAAGTTTTAAAATTGTTATTTGTATACTGAGTAATAAGTTAATAAATGTTAATATAAAGATAGCTAACGTAGTAACTTATGATAAAGAAAAAAAAAATTAATGAACTAACGCTTAAAAAATACAAAAGATTATAGTATTATTATTATTACCATTCATATTTTATTCTCATATATGAAATTTCTCTTATTCTTTAAAGAAAATAAACGATCTGTATGGCAAAATCGAGAGTTTGACATTTATTTTAGGGAACTCCGTCTATATTATATATATGTCGTAGTCTTTTCGCAGAATTCGTCATTTCATGAAATACCTAGGCA
Source organism: Argynnis bischoffii washingtonia (assembly GCA_033884665.1). NCBI lineage: Eukaryota > Metazoa > Arthropoda > Insecta > Lepidoptera > Nymphalidae > Argynnis > Argynnis bischoffii. Next base: position 5,628,593 of record CM066624.1, on the reverse strand, counting down.
CTTCCGGCAACTCGTGTTTACAGCCAATATACACAATCCGACGCATAGTCATTGCGGACAGTTAGGCTTTTCATGTAATGCCTGTTATATACACCGTGGCACGTTGAAGAAAGGAAAAAAATCCTTATATCCTTATTTAAAAAAATCCTTAAAATATTTCAATCCTTATTGTACTTAAATATTTATTTTAACACTTAAAATCACGATTTATTCGTATTTAACATTAATTCTATCAGTAAAACTGGTACTTGGTTATGTTAAATGTCAATGTCAGAATTAGCATTATTATGATAAATCGACGCCATAACAAAACCTTTTCTTATCTTCTAGGTTGGTTAGGTTAGGTTAGAACAGTTAAAACAACGCACGAGCCGAGCGAGCGAAGCGAGCGTGCCGCGGTAGCGGCCGGTGAGTGCTTTTTCCGGGATATAATGTTACACTTTAGTTTATTTAATGTAAACATAACCTCAAAATTTGAAATTTTCACGGCAGACCTCGACATCCGCAAAGTCAGGGCAGCGTAGAAAGAGCAAATCAAGATGTCGAAAATATGCTACGCGCGTGGATGATTGATAATAAATCAACTTCTTGGTCTTTTTAACCTTTTTTTAATATAATTAATTTTTTTCCTTTCTTCAACGTGCCACGGTGTATATAACAGGCATTACATGAAAAGCCTAACTGTCCGCAATGACTATGCGTCGGATTGTGTATATTGGCTGTAAACACGAGTTGCCGGAAGTGCCTAGGTATTTCATGAAATGACGAATTCTGCGAAAAGACTACGACATATATACTAGTAAAACCCGCGGCTTCGCTCGCGCTAAAACTACAACAAAAAAACTTTAAATAATGTAGGTTTCATACAAATTTTCATCCCTTATTTTATCTCCTTATGTGATGAATTTCAAAAAACGCTGAAACACGTATTTAACCAAGTGTCAAGAAATTCTGATCATAAATATTTTTTGGGTTGTGTTATAACGTGTATTCCCGTGGGAATGAGATAATCTTTCGCGGTAAAAAGTATCCTATATGTTGACCCGGATATCCAGCTTTCATTATACCAAATTTCATCAAAATCCCTCCAGTGGTTTTTCTGTGAATAGACAGACAGACAGACAGACAGACAAAAATTCTAAAAACTATAGATTCGGTCTCTGTATCGATAATAAAGTCTATTTCAATAAAATTTTCCAAAAAATATTTAAGGTACAGATTCGACTCAGAATTTTATTATAGGTACATATATTATATATGTACATAATTCCTTAGTCTGATATTAAAAATTATAAAGTTTTATCCATTTATTCTTTTATGTCCAACCCTCTTCCTAAATTAGCTGGGGTCGGGTCTCCTCGTATGATCGCGCCAGAGAAGAGGTTCATGATTTTTTTTATTTTTTATACAATAGCTTACATCGTTACCTAATTGTAAAACAAATATCTAGCTACAAAAAACTTAAATTTAGAATCAAAAAAATATATTATACCGTTACGGATACTTTAAACGCTCACCATTTCACGCGCTTGGCGTGACTTCACAGTATGATATACACAATTTCTTTTTATAAGCGACAAAATCGCTAATAGCTCTATTATGATATACCTACTCTGATATTATCTGATATTCGGTCTGACCAATGGAGTGCGTTTCAACTACTTTGAATTTCCTACGTATATTTGCACTTTTTAATAATTATTTTCTTAATCAAAAAGAAATTACATAAAAAAATATTGATATAGGCTCAATTCAAAAGTAATAAAGATTATAATAAAAAATATTTCACCTTTATTTAAATCACACGCATATTTCCTGTTCTACTTTGGCTTGTTTGTGTACACAGGTTGTCTCTGTGGACAGTTGATAAAGTTTTACCCAATTAAACATACCATTACATTTGGCTGTAAATAGATCCTTTACTTCCTGTAATAATCGCACAATGAAGTGAGCTTTGAAATGAACTTAAAGAATAAAATTAGTAGTGTAACTAATAGATATATTAAGTTTATAGTATTTTGTGTTCCTTACCTACTTAATGTAGTATCTTAGTACAGTAATTTTATTCAATTGAATTACACTCATTTTTCGTTTATATTATGTAGATAATAATCACCTAAGTCATACCGAAATTTTGACAAGGGATGTAAAGGAAAAATGCTCTTTTTCATTTAAAATCATAAGCAATTTTGCTATAGATAATTATAATTTTAAAAATGTTTTATTCGTTTTAGTAAGTTGACATATAATTGTAAAGTAATTTCAATTTTATTTGTTCTACTCAACATAATATGATCCTACATTCATACACACATAAATTTTACATAAATATGGTGAAAAAATGTGTTCATCCTACACAAGGGTTAATTATAAAACTATCCTATTTATATTATAAATGCGAAAATTTGGATGGTATTTGTTACTCAATCACGCCAGAACAGCTGACGGATCTAGATGGGTACAGATATAGATTATATTCTTGAATAGTACATAGGTTACTTTTTATCCCGAATAAATGTACGATTCCCGTGGGATAGTTAATTTTAGTTTTTCACTAGCGATGAACCCGAGCGAAGCGTGTGTGAGCCGCTAATAACTGTCATATATAAATCTAAAAAAAATCTTTTGAAAATTAATCAAATGAGCCCAAACTCGAGTGTTTTATTGAAGAGTTACTCCATCCCTTCATCCTCCATCCTCCATCATCAGACCAGCTCGATGGTATTAAATAACAATATTGGCAGATTTCGCATACTTACAAAGTTTCAAATCGGTAATAAATACAAACAGAATTGCGTATATGAAACCTTAATATGCCTCAACGCTGCCAGTGTCCAGGGACAAAAGGCGTGTTAAGTAACATTTAAGGTCGATCACATAACCAACTCGGATCATTGTAGGTGAGAAGGTTAACACGTGAGTCAAGTGTGAGTGTGAGTAAGAAGTGAAGTCAAGCGTAACTCCAGTCTTAGTCATTAGGTTTTTCTTAACCCAAAAATCTATACTACCCACGGTGTTGTTTTTTGTGGTTCATAAGACTTTCTATCACGTTACACTGTCACGTTAAGAAACAAACGCTTTACAATAAACAAATACATTTTTTTATTAAATTACTAATGAAAGAATCTGTAAATAAACCAACTCGATTAAAGGGCGACTGTTATACGTTTACTCGTACCTATAGGTAAATTTAATACCAGCATAACAAAATATTTATTACTAGAAATAAAAAAAAAATACTGGCAAATATATTATAATTGCCACACATGAATATGCTTATTTGAAAAATAATTGTCTCTAATGATGATTATACTTGTTTCGTTTGTTTTCACTGCAGCAATGGTACGTTTTGAATAAGGCTTGGATGTTCGGCGGAGCGTCTATCATTTGATTATTAGGTCGGCTAGGTCTTGTGACCATTAAAAATATTGCTCAAAGAAGCGAGTATTAACTTGAGCTAATTATGTCCTATTTTGAATAATACTATTTTAAGTTCTTTAACAAGGTAAATTTATATTTTCAATAATTATTAGATTATAAATTGGTCCTCTGCACCCCTAAGTTGTTTTACGTCAGAGCTGGACTTTTTTATATTATGATACTTAAAGCTATTTAACCGCCTTGTTTTACTAATTAGTGTGTGGCTAGCATGTAGACACAGCTGTAGATCCGGAAGTCCAAGGTTCAAGTCTCGGCTCGGAACAAGTATAGTAGTTATTATGACTTTATGTCAAGAAATACATAGTAATATTATCGAGTTGGGAAGTTTGCGGTGATACATTTTATGTCTTGAAAAACAATGTAAACGGGCCCAAGACTGACGGGATCTTAGGCCCGATCTCTCATCGGCTGTCGACTTATCGTCCCATAGGACTTTAAGAGTGAAAGTATAAAGAGTGTACTTGAGTTTGCGCACACAATTATGCTCTATAATCACGCCTGCTAAGATAGCTAGTCTCAGGAGAATTAACCGCCGTGGTTTAAATCGGTCAAGACGATTATTATTTAGCTACATCAATATGAATGATTTGATTTGATTTGAAATATTTTTTTGGAAAATCTTATTGAAAAGACATTGTTATCGATACAGAGTATCTGTTTTTTTGTCTGGGAACGCATCACGAGAAAACCACGAGACAGATTTTAATAAAATTATGTAAGTATGATGATAGCTGGTTATCCGGGTCAATATTTATGATGTTTTTACTGCCGGAAAATATCTTATCTCTGAGAAATCTATACTAACCCTTAAAACGTACCAAGGAACGAACTCAAGCAGAACGAGGGTGAGTCGCTAGTTTTATTATATTTATATTATACTATATACATTATACATTTACAATCTACATACATATTGTATGTAGATTGTATATGTATAATGTAGTACTATCCACCTCGAAAGCAATCTCTTAAATAGATTTGAACTTGGCAAGTCATTGGAAATCTAACAAAGCGTTGATGCACTTTGTACATCTATTGCTGTAGAATCCATTATGAATGAGTAATTACTTACATCTGTGGTCTCGGGACAGCTTGCTGGACAAATAGATAAGAGCTTAGTATTGTAGTCTAAAATTTAGATACATGTATCGTATATTTTATTGAGCTAATAATAGTGTATTAGTTTGAATGATAAAAATATTATGAAAAAGGATAAATTTTGTATCCTATCCTTACACTAACTTTTACTAACTTATTAAGATTTTTTATGAGTTTACGTTCTGAACATAAATGTATTTTTTTTTTTCATTAAGTATTTTGTTAAAATGAAAATGACTGCAAATATATTTGTTTATATATTTGTTATCCTAAAAAACCTATAATCGGAAATATCTCAGAACATTTTACTGCGAAACCAATAATTTATATACCTGTAACTTTAAAATTATATTTATACTTTGCGACTCACCCTCGCTTCGCCCGGGTTCGCCCCTAGGTACGTTTTAACGGTAAGTATAAAATAGACTATATATATATATATATATATATATATATATATATATATATATATATATATATATATATATATATATATGTATATATAAATCCCTTACTTGAGAAATGATTGTTTCCTCATTCAATCTTCTACTCCCCCTTTTTACCTCCTTATATATGATATGTTTTCCGGGATGACCTCGTATGTGTCATTCAGGGACTCAAAATATTTCCTTATAAAATTTAATCTAAATCGGTTTAGCGGATTAAGCGTAAAAAGGTGACGGACAAACTATAACAATATTAGTATGGATATATAAAGCTGGCTTTATTTGTAGTGTTGGTCTATCTTCATCGGCTTGGGCTGAACGTTGATAAGTCAGTCAGTGAGTCGCGCCATTGCCTTTAATACTTATAATAATATATAATAAAAATAGTTATTGCGTGTGTAGCTTAGGAGATAGGCATATACCATTACAGATTTTTCTATAGACCTTTTTAGGCCTACAGTTTTCTAGTACATTGTTTTGATGTACATATGTCTTAAGGTTTAGCCAGCGGAAGGTTTCTAAGGAGGACTCGAGAAAACCATTTATTGCGTTTTCCTGTGGGAAAGAAAGATTTTCATGAAGTAAAATCCTAAGTGTTGACCCGAGTAATAAGTTATCACTTTATTACGTTTCGTTGAAATCGGTTCATTACTTCTTGCCTGAAACGCGCACACACAGAGAGACACACAGATAAACAGTCAATTTTTTTAATAACTTTTGTTTTGGGGGTCTATAGTGTGTACATAATACGTTACAGTCATTGTTTTTAAAAATATTTCATGTACAGATTTCGTTAAGTTACTGCTTTATTATAGTATAGATATATGTAGGCTTCGATCTAGTATAGTATATAATATATATGTATATACTATACTAGATCGATTTAGTATATAACCGACATGGTTATATGTGCTCTGCCCGCGATTGCAAAATCCGATAAAATCTGTTAAGACATTTTTCTTATCTATCGTTAAAAGAGTAGCTTATATCAATCTCACTCAAATCTTATTGAAGAAGGCCTTCAGCATGATTAAGGTTGAAAGTGTTTCAGTATAGTTGAAGGTTGTTTCAAGGCCCTCGGTACGCTGATTTCGTGACAAAAAATAACTTTTATAACTAAATATTAATAAGTAAATTCTGTTGAATAGTTCCATAGTTTATGGCTTACAAACAAATAAATAAATTTATTTAAGCGTAAATGTAGATTTTGTGAAACTTACTACAGTGAGGAGAATTTTAAGAGCCTAATTAAATCGGTTAACTAATATACTAAACTACCTTTTGATCATCTGTTGAACCAGCGAGGCGAGTATAAAGCTCGCGCAAGAATGGGTCTCATACCATCGTTTCAATACCGTAAGGAGATGTAACCAAAAATTGTGTAAAATATACATATGTACCTAATCATCCACAGCCTGTTCAAAAGACTAAGTAAAATCGATGCTTGTTGTTGATGCGTGGTCTTGATATTCTATGCCACACTATTTCTAATGCATAATTTAGCAGAGTTCCTTTAACTTGAACTCAGCAGAAATATGTATAATAGAAACAGAAGATTTGCGCAATGATACACAGATGTTTCAGACTTTTTATCATACATAGATCACATCATAGACCTTTCATCTAATATATCTCTATCTATCGGTGGTAGGACTCTGTCAAGCCTGAGGATGGGTACCACCCCCTTATCTATTTCTGCCGCCAAGCAACAATGATTGCATTGTTGTGTTTCGGTTTGAAGGATAAGGTAGCCAGCGCAATTACAGGCGAGAGGCATATCATCTTAGTCCTCACAGTGACAACGTACCGGCGGTTCTGCAGTTTTGTTATGCACGAACCGTAGGTGTTATGGGCGACAGTATCGCTTTCCATCAGGTGGACTGTCTGCTCGTTTATCACTGAATACCATAAAAAAAAAATAAAAAAATATCTAATAAAGATTTTAATGAATAATAATAATTTAAATGCAAAAGTTGTGTGTGTGTGCGTGTGCGTGTGAGTGTGCGTGTGCGTGTGCGTGTGCGTGTGCGTGTGCGTGTGTGTGTGTGTGTGTGTGTGTACATTTGTTACTCCTTCACGTTAAAACTGCTAGACGGATTTGGATGAAATCTTGTACACAAATAGAGGTAATTCCTTTATTATACATATGTCAGAGAATGTTCCTTTGTTATACATACATCAGAGAATGTTTGTCATAAATAGAATATTATATATTTATACCAAATACAACGGTTTACCTGCATGTTTCATTTTATTTCGCCCCAGATAGTCCTCATAGTCTACATGTTATTATGGTTTTAAATGAGTATAGGGTATGGTGGTATGGTTATAAGTGAATTCTTTTCGAATTTATCCGTAATTCATAAATAAATATCAACCCAGTCGCTTATTCTCAAACTTTTACACTCTTTGCTTATCACCCTCCAACCTAATCCTCTTATTGCTTACAAACAAAAATAAATAACATCAAAAGGATAATAAAATTTATTTTCTATTCCATAACTGAAATGTTCTATTATAGAAATGATAATTATGCTTAATAAGCAGTTATTTCAATTTAATTTGACAATTTCTCATTAAATTTTCTTAAATAAATAAACGAATATTATTTATTCATTCAAGAAGTATTGTTAATTAAATTAACCTTAAATAATAAAAACGATGTTTAAGGAAAACAAATCATACTGAATTACGTTTCCATTTCCCCTTTCTTAGTACAGTCTGGTAATATGGTTGTAATTTGTATAAAGCCTTATATTTACAAATTTGTTAAATAGTTTTATAGCACCCACTTTTAAGAGGTTTTGTGATGAGAAAAATAAGTAAATAGTACAGAAATGTGCGGTTTTTAAGTTATAGTTTTCTATAGGCATATAGGTTTTTGCAGAATTGATGTCGATTTAAACGTCTTCCGAGCATAAATCTGATTTCATTAAAATAGGAAACTAACATTTAGCACGTGGAATTTAAATTTTCATGTGTTCGGAATGGTGGCTTCATATTGAAGGGAGTCCCGTGCCCAGCAGTGGGATGTTAATGAAAGGGCTAAATGCATATTTTCAAACACGCATGTGTTTGAAAATATTGATTAAAAGATAAGATTGTATAGTTTGAAATATGCGTAAAGTTCACCAACCTACTTTGGCTAGCGTTCTGTAATATAAATACCTAATCCTCCTCATATCGAAGGTAGGCCATACATACATATACTTATTTGACGCGGGTTATTCTCATATGACGATCTGTACATCCAAATATTTCTAAAACGTGACAATTTAACATACCTATATATTGCGGATAACATTTAATTTTTAACCAAACCATTTAATCGTGTCGCCATTTTGAAAAATAATCAAAATGATAAGTCAATGAGATTCTTTATATATGTATATATATAGTATACAGTATTCATTTAATAATATGTAGTATTTTTAGTGTGTAGATACTATAATTTCTGGAAATACCTGACTGGTCTTAAAAATTTTCTACTAATAAAACACCACAATATCTTTAACTAGCAAAAGTTATTTTTATCAGCGTATCAGACGATGGGAGCCACAAGTAAAAACTAGTTCAAATAAATTAATTATGTTGAACTAACATAGTTTCTATATGTTATATCTTTTCAGGCTATCTTGACATGTCGGAATCGTGGGTCGCCATCAACTCTATTGAAATACTGACAATTATTTGAATATGGTTTGAGAATTCGTCCAGTGTTGTTTCCTTCATATTACAATAATACAAATATTAAACTAGTTTGCCTGCAGCTCCGCTCGCATAGTTTATTTATGTATAGCTAACAACTTACTCTCGCTTCGCTCGGGTTCGTTCCTAGGTACGTTTTAACGGTTAGTATGGAATAGATAGGCTATATATTATATACATACATTATATTTTCCAACTTAAACTTGACGCATTGTTGTAGATGATAGGTCCGCCACTAACGCCGTTTATTGAAAGTTATCCGAAGTATCAAGTACTCATTCCCATACAAAATAAACTGTTCTGAACTTTTCGATTTTTCAGCTGTTCTTATGGGGTTTCCCTATTTTTTTATACTTAAACCACCTCTGACACACCCTCAACAAAACAAAAAAAATATATATTCAAATCGGTCGGAGTTTTAGCGAGACTAACGAACGCCAATTGATTTTTATACTACTGAGTTACCCTCATTGTCCATCTATACTAAATTTCGTCTAAGCCCGTGCAACCGTTTAAGCGTGACTTAGTGAAAAACATAAACACACAACCACAAACATTCGCATTGATAATTGTTGTCCAATATACAACCAGCGCCACCTTTCGGCAAATTATATTACTAACAGTAGACTTAGGTCATATTTTACTTTTCATAATTTTAACGAATATGTTAAAGTTGGCTCAATGTGAAGAATAACAAAAATAATAAACACATACAAACTTTCACATTTTTGACAGTAGTGTGATATGTATAAAATGGATATTCCATTGTATCGTATATTAAATATTTTTTTATTTATACCAATGAGATCCAAACTTTCAGCGCCATTTTCCAACAATGTTTGATTATAATAGTAGGTACGGCAAATTTAAATTTAAATATATACGTACGTGGTATTCAAAGCTGCATGCAGGCTTGTATTTTCAACATATATAATGTTAGTTATTCAAATATTACCGTACAATATGGAGTATAGAAATTATTCATTAAGTATACATGTTTTTCTGCGCTCTAATGTGCTATCGCATGCCACAATATTTAACAATTCCATTAATCCAATTATCTGTTTAAATATTATAAATGTGAAAGTTTATGAGTATGGATGTTTGTTACTCTTTCACGCCAGAACGGTTGAACGGATCTGGATGAAATTTGGCACAGATATAGATTATAGTCTGGAATAACATATAGGCTACTGTTTATTCCGGAAAATGTACGGTTCCCGTGGGATAAGTTTGTTTTTGTTTACCTAGAGACGAATCCGAGCGAAGCGAGAGTAAGCCGTTAGTATTATAAATGCGAAAGTTTTGATGGATGTTTGTTATTCAACCATGTCAAAACTGCTGAACGGATCTGAATGAAAATTGACACAGAGCTAGTTTGCAGTCTGGAATAGCACATAGCTTACTTTTTATCCCGGGAAATATACAGTTTCGTGGGATAGATTTGTTTTTGTTTTTCACAGTGACGAACCCAAGCGAAGCGAGGGTAAGCCACTAGTATTATAAATGCACAAGTTTTGATGGATGTTTGTTACTCAATCACGCCAAAACGGCTGAACGGATCTGGATGAAAATTGACACAGAGATAGATTGCAGTCTGGAATAGCACAAAGGTTTTTTTATCACGAAAAAAAATTACGGTTCCCGTGGGAAAGATTTATTTTTGTTTTTCAGTGGGGACGAACCCGAGCGAAGCGAGGATGAGTTACTATTTTATTATAAGTGCAATATGAAAATCATTGATTTAACTTATTTGAAATTAAGTCAAACCACAGTTCCTGTAATACAAATGAAATATTTTTTTTTGTTTTGTTTTTTTTTCATAACGGAATTCGGCTGTGAAATTGAGTACTAATATGTGCGTAGAGGGTTCAGTGTATTTTTTAAGGTCATAAAGCTCGAGCGAAGCCGTAGGTAAAAAATAGTAATTGTTATATGTAAATATCCCCTCTGCGCAAATCAATAAAGATATCTATCTACCTTTGACATAAACTCGATCATTATTTATATAGCCCTGACCGTCTAAATAACTTACACATACTCATACTGTCTGATTGATTATATACATACGTGTTTAACAACAAATAGTTGTAAGGGAATGGAACATAGTAGCAATGCTGCATACTACGAGTACGTCTGAGTTAACGGGTTCTAGGGACTTAAACAAGATATTATTATTAAATAAAAATATTGGGACATTAACACACAGCACCATCTTGTTCTATGGTACGCTACGGGGCTTGTGTTATGGATACAAGATAGTTGATACACTACAAATATAAAACTTTTACCTGTAGTAGGACTCTGTAAAGCCTGAGGAGTCCGACTGGATGGGTACCACCCCCTTATGTTTTTCTACCGCCAAGCAACAACGATTGTATTGTTGTGTTCCGGTTTGAAGAATAACGTAGCCAGCGTAATTACAGGCAAGAGGCATATTATCTTAGTCCTCACAGTGCAGTTCTGCAGTTTTGTTATGTAAAACCTAAGTGCATGAACCGTAGGTGTTATGAGCGACAGGTACCGCTTTCCATCAGATGGGCTGTCTGCTCGTTTATCACTGAGTACCATAAAAAAAACTTTAAATACACAATTACAATTATAAATATAAACACCCATGATTAGAGTACAAAGATTCGTCCTCATGACACAAATGAATGTCCCTAGCGGGATTTAAATAAAACTATCTTTTCGGATTTTTTCGTGGATTTATTTTGATTTTTGGTTCCCGACGTTTCGATTGCTTTACAGCAATCATGGTCACGGGAGAGACCTTGAGAGGTCAGCTGGCACAGCAAGTAGGGTCCTACTACAAACTGAGCCAAACGTGTCATCATTACTACAATCGTCGGAGAATAGAAATAAAAATTGCATTGAAATGTCAAAAATCGTTGTCACAGAATCATAATCTGTCTGTATATTTTTATGGATCTCTGTATTTTAATAATTGTATAATGATATCTCGTGAGCCCACGAGAGTACTAGTTTAGTTTAGAAATAGCGCGTCAGTTGCCACCCTGTCACCCAGACTTAGCATTGCCTCGCTGTGCACGAAATACTGTGAAAAATTAAAGAAAAGAGAGCAAGCATATGAATACAATACTTTCTTAGATTTACGCGAATTTTTGACATTTTCAAACTAAAATTAAATCTATACTGTATATAATAAAATTAAAACTGAGTTGAATCTGTACATTAAATATTTTTTGGAAAATCTTATTCGAATAGTCATTATTATTGATACAGAGGCCGAATCTATAGTTTTTAGAATCTCTCTGTAACCGCATCACGAGAAAACCACTGGGCAGATTTTGATGAAATTTAGTATGATGATAGCTGGTTATCCGGGTCAACATATAGGAAACTTTTTACTGCGGGAAAATTTCTCATTTCTGAGAAATCTTAACTAAACCTTAAAACCTGACTAAAGACGAACCCGAGCGGAGCGAGATTGAGTCTCTAGTAAATAATAATTCCATATTCAATTATAAAACTTATTAAAATTATAAAAAATTTTAAAATCAAAAATTACAAATATTGTAAAGTACTTTGATGCCACGTTTGTATTTTTGAATTAATTTTGTTATATTGTGGGTAGGCTGTCTGTAACAACTACATAATGCATTTGAGACGTTTTTGGCCTTGATCTCTCCCGTGACCAAAATTGCTGTAAAACATTCAAAACGTCGAGAACCAAAAAAAAAATCTAAATAAATCCGCGAAAAAATCGAATTGAATATATTTACTAGCAACTTACCCTTGCTTCTCTCGGATGTGTCTTTAGAAACGTATTGTATTTGAAAAAATAATATATAGGTAGCGCCATCTTTTCATAAATTTTATTACAGTAGCCTAAGTGTTACTCAAGGTCATGTACCTACTAAACTAGTAAATCCGTCCATTACAGCATAAAGGAATTGCTAACATGCGCACACACAAACATACAAACTTTTACATTTGTAATAGTATAGTGTGATGTCATTTTAAAAACAATTCTATTAAAGGTATTTGCTAGAGTGACGATTCACAAGACCGAGGTCCTTCAAGCTATATACGGCATGTGTACGGCTACCACATTTATACGCTTAATTAGAGGGGAGAGGCATATTAATAATAAAGCTATGTAATAATACAATTGATATACATGCATACTTATGTTTTGATATATAACTAGCGACTCACCCTCGCTTCACTCGGATTCGTCCTTAGGTACATTTTAACGGTTAGTATGGAATAGATAGACTATACATTTTATGATATATAGCCTATATATAGCCTTCCTCAATGAACGAGCTTTCTAATGTAAAAAGAATATTTCAAATCGAATTAGTAGTTCCTGAGATTAGCGCGTACAAACAAACAAACAAACTCTGCCTCTTTATAATATTAGTATACATTATGTATAGGTATAAAATGAATATATAATTTTGTAATATTAATAATTTTATTGCTAAACTAGCGACTCACGCTCGCTTCGCTCGCGTTCGTCCCTAGGTACGTTTTCACGGTTAGCTATGTTGATACATAAATAGTAGCTTGCTACTTCTAAGATATTCATTTAAACTATATAGCGATTTACCCTCGCTTCGCTCGGGTGCGTACGCCGTACGCGGATTTTGTTCACAATTTCATCAGGGTTCATTTTTTCAGGTTTTTAATTTTTTTTCGCGGAACCTTGATTCTTTTTCTAAAATAAAAGTAACCCAAGTTACACCTTATAACATCAGCTATCTGCCAGTGAAAGTCCAGTCAAAATCGGTCCAGCCGTTTCGGAGATTAGCCGGAACAAACAGAGAGACAGACATAAATTGTAAAAAATATTGTTTTGGTATATGTATAGATAGCTTCCTATTCGCCTTCGCCGGAAGATGCGTATACTTACGGCGTTATATACTATTTTAAATAATTCTTCTCCTACGTACTTACGCGAGCGTTTTCAGCTATCGATCCCCAGCTCAAGACCCGTACGGTCCTGTGTTAGGCCAAAAAAGCTTAACATATCTTCTTACAACACTATTTTTTTATGAGAAATCCTTTACAGTTCAGGCAGCAAAACTCTGGAACTCCCTTCCCGATAAGATTATAAATGACAATCCATCACTAAAATTGTTCAAATCTCGCTTAATTTTTTTTTATCTAAGTCACTCCATATAATTTCCTTATTATATAATATATTTCTTGAAGTATGTATGTATGTAATACTTATGTATGTAATATGTATGTATGTATCTATGTGAGTATTTATGTATGTATATTTATATATGTGTATGTTTATATAATATAGATATAATTGATGTTTGTAGTTTGTACCTACACCGCATCATATTAATAATAATTATTTTTTTTCCTTTCTCACGCTCGAGGGTTTCTGATAGAGATCTCTTAAAGAGATAAGTCATCCTTTGTACACATGGTTACTGTTTTCTATTTTATATGTATTTTTTTTTGGTACATGAAATAAATAAATAAATAAAATAGATAGTGCCATCCACGAAGGCGCGCGATTTCAACTGTCAATAAAGAGAGGGGCGCGTCTTCGTGGATGGCACAAATTATACGGTGTACAGTAGTGTGTGATATTACAAACAGACACTCCAATTTTATTTATCTGGATAGATTAAATATTTCATGTGTGAAATGCGAATTAAATTTTTTATTCGCGATTACTACTGTCGCGGATTTGAAGACAGGTCGATCATCGCGCATGTGCTTATAGAGTAAATATTTTTATTTAATAAAGTTCCCAATGAAATGGAAATTTATATACTTTAATAATTAATTTAATATTTCACCTATTTGCTAAAGAAATAAACCTGATATTAATTAAAAGTCATTGTACTTTGGAAAGGATACGAAAAATCGGCCATAACATATATATGTACGATTGTTATAAAATTAAAAAATTGGATCAAGGCAAGAAGCGCAACAGTGCAGCATCGTGCGTACGATTCGGTATGACTTAGGAAAATAGTTAGTAAGCATGTAAATAAAACTATTGCATAAAAATATTAGTAACTTATTTCATTATCTATATAGTACCTTTTTTTCTATAAGTATATATAAAAATCAATTGCCGTTTGTTAGTGTCGCTAAAACTCAAGAACGGCAGGACCGATTTGAATTTTTTTTGAAAATTTTTGGGGGTGTGTCAGGGGGTTGTTTAAAAGTATAATATTAAAAAAAAAAGACTCAAAAAAAACTGCTAGAAAATCGAAAAGTTCAGAACTGATTGTTTTGTACCTATGTAAACATAATATATAGTCTATCTAATCCACACTAACCGTTCAAACGTACCTAGGGACGAACACGAGCGAGACGAGGGTGAGTTGCTAGTTTATTACAAATAAAAAAATAACTAAAATGTTTTTAATAAATAACCTTATGTCGACAGGCAACCAATCTGAGTCATAATTGTTTATACATTGGGTTTAATGTAAATACTTTTAGGCCGGTAAGCAGATGACTATAGGGCGACCGACCATACCGAAGTTATATGACCATTATTTATCAAATTCTGACAATATAACGAAAGGAAGAACTTATGAATAATGAATAAATTGTCATGTAAATAATAATTAATAGATGTACTTATTAAACTACACAGTTAATTTTGCTATACAAAACTTTTGCTAAAATGGACTCACTTTCTTATTACAATCAATAGAGACTTATACAGTACTATTATTTCTTTATGCAGATAAAATTTCACGTTAACAATTTGTGCTATTTTCGATTTATTACATACATTCAAAAGTAATTGTTTTATTAAAAAAATGTTATAAATAAAACAATAATAGTTCAACTTTAGTAATAAAAGGTAATATTTTACTTAAATATTTGTATCAGGTATATGAATCGCAATTTATTTTAGAGGCAGTTAGGTAACGTCTCGCAGGCTCCCTCACATCTACGGGTCATAACCTTTAGGCTGTAACTCAGCTGTATAAAATTTATTAAAATATTAATCAATACACTTTTAAAAATACTTACCCACAAGATATATCTCACAGCTTCACACTTTTGTAAGAGCGGTCATATATTACAAAGGTCCACGGAACAGTTCATAAACAATCACAATTTTTCCATCGGAATAACAAAACATGGGATGCATTCACTATTTATTTTAAATTCTAGTGTCACTCCGTAAAGGTAGATCGCACCGCCAAGTGGTTACTTAACCATTCAATGTAGGTTCAAAAAAGAGTTCGTCAGCAACGTAGCTCCCACAGCTTTCAGCCGACTGAGGCCTGAAGCCTACAGGAAAATAGCAAGCCTCGACCGGGAATCAGTGAAAAACAGACCCTCCGAGCAACAACTGCCCGTTATCTCTCTCGCTCGCTATGCGTAAGCGAATGAGTCAGAAGAGATCAACGCGGTGACGCAAATTACTTGCTCTTGCTGCACGAAAGGCGACGAGTTTCCACGATACCTAACGATAGCGTTACCATCGGAAAAAGCTCAACGGTTAACGATAATTCTCTACTATCTAAGTATTTTTACTAAGAAAAGGACATCTTTTCTGCTCTCATTGAATTGTTTTGTCTTTAAAGCCTATATTTTATAGCCTTGAGCCCTCTGGCAGTTTAATTTCACGTGACATTGATTTATACAGCTAACTACTCTTGGTATTCGCTCTCGTTCAAAGTATTGTGTTGTTTATGAAATTACATATTAAAGAAGGAGTATAGAATTTTAATATAATTGTATTACTGATTTAAGAGCTTGTCGCGTTTCTTACTTGTTGAATTTAGTGTAAAATTTTACTTTTAATTTTATTTTTAATAATCATATTTTTTCAAGGTGTTTATTATAATTATTTTGCAGTATTATTTTTATAATTATAAAACGGTGTTGACGGTACATCTTTTTATAAAGTAGTGATAGCTAAAAGGAAATAAACCGCCAAAGGGAAACTACAGTTATTTTTAAAAAGAAAATAAAACAAGCGGAAGTAAAGAGTGCAATGAAAATGTCTAAAATTTATAAATATTATATTCCTAATTTTATTTCTTACATTATAAGTATAATTATAAATATTATATATTATAATTAATAAAATTATCTATCTATACATATAATAAAATTCTAACTAAGCCGAATCTGTACCTTAAATATTTTTTGGAAAATCTTATTGAAATAGACATTATTATCAATGCAGAGGTCGAATCTATAGTTTTTTGAATTTTGGTCTGTCTGTCTGTCTGTCTGTCTGTTACCGCATCACAGAAATACCACTGGAGGGATTTTGATCAAATTTGGTATGATGATAGTTGGATATCCGGGTCAACATATAGGATACTTTTTACCGCGGGAGATTATCTCATTCCCACGGGAGTACACATTATAACACAACCCAAAAAATATTATGATCAGTATTTTTTAAAACTTGGTATTAATGCTCTTCAATACAATAAAATAAATAAATGTGTTTTAGCGTTTTTTGAAATTCATCCCATAAGGAGATAAAATAAGGGATGAAAATTTGTATGAAACCTACGTTTTCAAAGTTTTTTTGTTGTAGTTTTAGCGCGACCGAAGCCGCGGGTTTTGCTAGTCATCTATATACAGGGTGTTCCAGGAAAGACTGTCAAGCGGTGGCCCAAAGGTAGAGTACCCCTTGGACTACCCGAATCACCCCCAAGTATGTTCTGCGATTTTTCGTAGTTTAGAAGTTATGATTTTTTTTGTGATTTTTCTCTTATTTAAGAGTTGCAAGACAATCCTAAGCATATTGAAGTGAATAATTTAGATAAAGCCTTGTTTTTTTTTTGATATTTAGCTAATAGTTAGGCCTCTTTAATACAGAGATAATTTAATAGTTATAATTTATCACATTTCACTCCATAATTCTTAGAAGTGGATTACAACACTTAATAAACTATTAACTATGCGAGCAAAGCGGAAAAAACTTGTTTGTTATGGGATATAAAATAAGCCTATTCTCAGTACAGAATGATGAATGATAGATGATGATGACGATGATCTATAAAATTGTAATAGATAAATACAACTATTTTATCCTATTTTAATTCGTAGGGAGCAATAGCTCGATTTACGCAGAAAAGGATCGTACGAGGATACGTACCCAAGATGATAAGCGAGAACATCGAAATTCAGAAACATCCGAAACTTCAGCAGGGAAAATTGGTGGAAACTTTTAACTACGAGTAACAGACACTGCTAAACCCTTCAATGGCGAAGTTTAATTGTAATAGCCATTATTTCTGAGCTATAAATTATATTTTGATTTGTACTTAAAAGGGTATTCTTTTGATTTTCTTCCGAACGTTTTATTTAAATTAACACTATAAAAGATCTGTACTCACAGACTAAATGTACACAAACTACGGTTTGGTATTCAGATATATGAGCATCAATTGAAGCTACTTTTATATGACCAACTTTGACAAGAAAGAGGTACTCGTTTCAGTTCTAACAATAAGATTTTTCAGTCGGTGTTGATTTTTATTATTCTTATATTAATTCATATGTATAATTAGTTTTAAACTTATTATAAAATATTTATCATTTTAAGATTTTTAAGTTAAAATTGAAAAGTAATTATTAGTTATTTTAGTAATCACTGAGGGCCTATCAACTCTAAACTGAATCATATCAGCATTTCGTACCATGAGCTTCATAAAATGTTCAGTTTAGGTCGCAGCCTAATCAAAAATTTAAAATGAACAAATGTTAATATCATTCATTCAATTCGCACCAGTTCGATTCACTTACGACTTAACTTATACTGTTGATGGTACGAAAACTAGTTTAATTACAAAACTAAAATCAGTTTAATTACAAAATTGATCTGAACTGAACATCGAAAAAAATCGTTATATATAAGTTGGTAGGCCTTCTGCTCCCTCATTTTAAACTTCTTATAAGTTTATCAGTTCCAAACAATGTTTATTTCAAAGAATGTTTGTTTTAGTTAAAATTTTATGAAAACCATTAACCTATTTATGTTATAATTCAAATATTCATATTCATATTGTATGTGGATGAGTAGTCGTCTTAGTTAAGAAATATTTTTTTTTCTATACCACTAAAGGTGTACAAATATTTTAAATGCAAAATTCCTTTCTTGCGCAGCAAAGGATTAATGGGATAGACGTGATTTTTTGCATACACAAGTAGTTTCCGAGAAATACTACTGCACTATAAAGAAACGAAGATGAATCGTTAATCTATCGGTAAGTAAGTACATATAATAGAATTTTAACAGAATCGAATCTGTACATTAAATATTTTTTGGAAAATCTTATCGAAATAGTCATTATTATAAATATCGGAATATCGGCCTCCGCCGAATTTATAATTTTAAGAAATTTTGTCTATCTGTCTGCCTGTCTGTGACCGTATCTCGAGTAAACCACTGAACAGATTTTGATGGGTATGATGAAAGCTGGTTATCCGGGTCAACATATAAGATAATTTTTACTGCGAGAAAATATCTCATCTCTGAGAAATCTATACTAAACGTTAAAATTTAACTAGGGACGAACCTGAGCGGAGCGTGGGTGAGTCGCTAGTAAAAAATAAACATCACAAAAAGGTACATACCTATGACAGCTGTCGTGTCGCATTAAAGTATAACATAGCATTGTATACTACGCCGGAAATTATGAGACCGATTTCTGCATTGATCATATAGGTAGATGTTTGTCCCGTGTCCGGTCTAGTTATGGCAAGAGAATCTGAGTGGTCTAGACATTACTCCACTAAGGACTTATACGGCTATAATAAGCTGCATGCAGAGCGCAGTAAAGTAATTCTTCACTAGGTTTTATATAATTTCCTTAACAATATCTTGATTGTACAAAACAAAACCTTAAGTTATACATATTTAAATCATAAAAACGTTGTTACTTTGCTTGATGCTGGTATATATCGAAATACCACAATAATATTATCCAAATATGTGTTTTTATATCATTTATAAATAGTGGCTAGCATGTACGGCTGCAGATGCTGAGGTCCTAGGTTCGAGTCCCGGGTCGGACCAAGTTTGATCATTGAGATTTTCTGTTAAGATATTCTCAATTGGAGTTGGGAAGTTAGCGGTGTTGCACCCCCATACGTCAGAGTGCACGTAAAACTATGGTATCACCTACACATCTGGCTAGTCTCAGTGAATTTGGCTGCGGTGGCCAAAATCGGTCAGGAGGACATTATTGAATAACGTATTATTAAACAATGAAAATTGGGAAACTTGCCCGAAGATAAGGAATAGGGCGCATTAAGAACCGCTACAAAGGCATAGTATGCACCTACCTAAATTGTCGGTGGAAAAAATGTATACCCAAAAAAAATAACACAATATAACTTAGGATTCCTTATTCACATAAAAGAAGATTATTTCTACAGAAAATTTAAATAAAGTTAATCTTACAAGTACCTACCTTTTTTTTTTTTTTTTTTTTTTATAGTTGGGGAATGCATTTACGCATACCACCTGTCCCCCCGGTGGTTATGTGGGGCTCACCGGCTAGAAGAGCCGGTACTACCCACTAAACCCCAACTTTCCCCTCCCCTCCGCCTTAATGGGGCGCCGCGGGATCGCTTACGCATAACTACCGCGACGCCCCGGCGGCAGGCCTGACGGCCACCAAACCAATGAGGCTGCTCCACAGTCCACTCTGCTGAACCAGGGAAGTACCAGGAGCAGCCCCATTAAAACCTCACCGCCCACCGAAGTGGGCACCCCTCAATCGGCTGCAAAGGACAGGGAGAGCGGCAACGACACACCGACACTCCTCTTCCCCTGCAGCCCCACCGCGTCTGCCATCTAAGACGGTGGCAGCCCCGTCAAGGCCGCGGGGGGCAGGGAGAACGGCGCACCGAAATACCGGCACTCCTCTCCCACCGCGGCCTTCCCCTCTACCGGTTACGAGCCTGTTTTCACAGTCCCGCAACCGGTCCCCACCCTCCGGTCGCGAGACCGCCGAAGCGGCTCCGCTCCCGGAGGCCGCAACTCCGGAAGCCGAAGCTCAACGGAGAGCGGCCCCGTCCTGCCTTGGTCCGCGCCGGATTTCTCCGGTACCACCCGCTGGGTCCAAGCGGGTGGCGTTCCCCGATCCGCCACCTGGGGACGCGCCCGGTAGGAGTTGGCTCTCCCCCGGGACAAGTACCTACCTATGTTATTTACTTTTTACAATAATTGTATCTATAGCTTCTCTATCTATAGTTTCTCTATCAATAGCTACTAAAATGTATGTACCTTCGTCATTGTAATCCTTACTTAAATACTTTCTTATTATTGAAGAACTAGATAGGAAAGAAAGTACTGAAACTCGATAGAGACGTTTCTAGTTTTTTCTTTGGAAAAAAATATTATCGATACAGCTTAAAAAGGTTGTGAATTGTGCAATATCTTTGTTTATTTCTATCCTAAAAAACTTGGATTAATTAAAAACTTAAGCTCTTATAATAAATTATGTCTCCCTTTAATCTGTTCTTTGAAGATCGAGTTTCAAAATACTGAAAGTGTAGATTGTTTATTTTTAACGAAGCATTAATCAATCACTATTTATATTATGATGATGTTTAACAGTACTTTTATAGCTTGTAATATATCTTTTTATAATCTATTGGTAATTTTTTGCTAACAAGTTTAAAAAGGTGTTATTCTTCGAAAATACGAAGATAAAAAAGGGACGCAGAGTTAGAAAAATGCAAAAGTGAGTACGTAACAAGAGTTAAAAAATCCAAAAAGAGGCCTCACATTTTGCAAAAAAAAATAAAACTATTAAAAACTTTTAAAAATCCAATAAGATATAATGCTTGCTTTTTGTGAAGCTGATGTACCTAAAACGACTGAATTAGACTGAGGCTAAGATTTTTTATATGACGGTCGACGAATGAATTGATTTACCTACAAGTAGAGACTCACCCTCGCTTCGCTCGGGTTCGTCCCTAGCTTCCTTCCCATTACAAACCTTCATCCCCATATTCGCCCCCTTAAGAGATGATTTCCGGGATAACAAGTATCCTATGTCCTTCCTAGGATCAAACTATCTTCTTACCAAATTTCATCTAAATCGGTTCAGTAGATCCAGAGATTACCCCCTACAAAATCACAAACTTTACCTCTTTATAATATTAATATATGTAGATATATAATTAATAATACAATGGAAGAACATAAATTTACCTTCGGCTTTGTCGTCACCGTACGCTTAAAAGTTGATATAAGCGAACTTACTGATCTTGCTTTAGTTGTACTGCATATTGTAATCGATGGTGGTGTTTGCCTTTTCTATAAACAAAACTCATAAACAAAAAAAAATATTTAACAGTGCGTGTATGAGCAAGAAGTAAAACTTCTGTAGGTTATCGGTACTCTTTATGAAATTCAATTTATGTTTTAAATAATTAGGATAGGTGAGATACTAAAAACGCATATTAGGCATATTACAATTATATATTTATAGAATATCATTTAAGGAAAGAATATAATATTATATATCATTTGTCAGACAATAACAACGGTTACCATGGCAACAAACGTACGTACATTTTTTCGTAACGCATTCACCAGTTTTTCCCCCAAGTCAAGCGTGCGTAAAGAAGTTTTACTTCAAAAAAAAAATAGAACTATTTTCATAAAAACCCCGTCTCATTAGTCGAAGTCAGAAATAATATTTTGATTCCATTGCAAACATGGATACCAAAGTGTTCACTGTTCATTAACCCCTAAATGAAATAATATGCAGAAGACGGACTAAAATAACATGACATTACTGGTAAGTATAAAAATTTCTAACTTTTTTTGTTATAGCTATAAAAAATAATAATATTTTTTTGTTATAGGTAAAAAAAATAAAGGTAATAATAGATTTTTGACCAATTTCAAAAGAATTTTTGCAAATGTAAACCAGCCATGATTTTTTTTACCTGGAAACTCAAAGGAGGTTTAGTGTTTGTATAATTGTATTTCCGATCTCTCGCGTCTATACTGATAAATAAAATTGGTGTGTCTGTTTGTAATATTAAAATAACCGCTTTTTACTAAATACATATGGATGTATATACGGTACCTACATATACCAAAACAACATTTTTTACAATTCTTGTCTGTCTGTCTGTTCCGGCTAATCTCCGAAACGGCTGGACCGATTTTGACGGAACTTTCACTGACAGATAGCTGATGTTATAAGGAGTAACATAGGCTACTTTTATTTTAGAAAAAGAATCAGGGTTTTGCGAAAAAAAATAAATCCCATGAAATTGTGAATAAAGTCCGCGTACGGTGTACGCACTCGAGCGAAGCGAGGGTAAATCGCTATATAATTTTAATGATTATCTTAGGAGTAGCAAGCTACTATTTATGTATACCTAAACATAGCTAACCGTGAAAATGTACCTTAATTACTAAACGTCTTAATCGATTTTGATGATTAATCTTCATATCAGGAGCGTCATATTAAGGTTAATATATATAATTAAAAATCAAATTGAAGGATCTTAGGCGCCAATTTGTGTCTTAAAAAATAATTTCATTCAAATCAATCGGGCGGGGTTTTAATAGGCAATTACAAAAATATATATAACTAATATGTTTAAAAATAATTTTGGATAGGAAATTGTTAAATAAAACTAAAAATGTTTAACTGACTAAAACTAAAAACCTGTACGTAAATAAAAAAATATTTACAAGAATGATAAACCTGACTGCGTAAAAAGCGAAATAAAAAGATGAGAATAAGTTGACGAAGAAACTTAGTGCATGCTATGTAGTCGGACACATGAATACCTATATATACATATACACGTAAAAAGGCTCGCAGCATGGATAAAACATGTACGTCTTTAATGAAGAAAACCTGAAAAACGACACAAACACAAAGATCAAAATAATATAAGAACCTCAAACCTGTGAAACGCGGATAAATTACATACAGACAGACTTTTTTTAAATAAAGCAAACACTAGTGGCTCTTTGAAATTTTTAAAATCCATATTTTTAATTCAACTGGCTCTTCCGGCCTTAAAGATTGTCGACACCTGGATCTAGTGGATAACATGTACGGTTGCAGATCCGGAGGTCCTGAGTTAGTCCTAGGGCCGGGCCCAGTTTATTTTATATGGGTGCTGTTCAGAAAAATCTCAGTAACAGCTCGACGCGACGCACTACGCAGGGCTCGGAAACAACTTTAACTTTTTAACCGGTTTTGGTCATTGGTGGCGTCGGAGAGTAGGTGACTTTACACCTAGGTGACCTTACACTTTGAAGAATACGTTAAACTGTTGGTCCTGCGCTGTCTCATTGGTCGTGCCAAATTGTCGTCCCATTATAAACCTGTTTAGATTTTAAAGAGTACGATGTAAAATCACTTCCTTTTGGATTTCTTTCGAAGGTGAGCTAGGCTTGGAAAACTAAACGTCAACATAAATTAAAGATAACAAAAATTATAGAGCTTTATTATTCTGTGATTTTACAAAAAAAACCCATAAAAAGTGAGATTTACAAAATAGTCATAAAAGTATGATCGTAATAATATATAAATATCTACATATTACTCATATGTATTAGGAATGTAGGTAGTGTTTACATATATAAAAATAAAATAAAAATTAATATAAAAATAGAAAATATTTCAAAAGTGTAAATTATTGTTTTTATTTTAGATTACCTACAAAAAAATTATTGACTCATTAGATTTCAGTTTATAATGTTCAATGTACACATAATACAATTGCCATTGTTCTTATAATGAACAAATTAACAAGTTTCAAATGTATGACTTCAGCATTGTGCTAACTTTTGCCATGTAAATTAATAATGAATAATATGAATTATTCATGATACAAACTGAAGACTGTAAATGTTTCTTAAATACTAATTACAAGTCTCAATAACTACATCAAGGCTTATAATGTACTGGATTCCTTAAAAATAATAACATTATGCATATTAATATATTCTAAATGCGAAAGTGACTCTGTCTATTACTTTTTCACACTTAATCCGCTAAACCGATTTAGACGAAATTTGGTATGGAGATAATTTGAGACCCTGGAAAAGACATAGGATAGTTTTTACCTTTAAGGGGGTGAAAGGGGGGGGGTGGAACTTTGTATGGGGTATCTAGGGACGAACCCGATCGAAGCGAGGGCGAGTCGCTAGTATATAATAATTAAATTATGTTCTCAAATCTATTGACTTCAGATCATAAGTAATTTTAAAATGAAAAAGTAAATAAGTTAAAACTTTAAAAAGTAGTTTTATAAAACCAACAGCAGCTGTTGTAAAGTAGACAATCCAGTAAAATGCCATTTACATAAATAATAATAAATATATATGGAGCTATAAGGAGATTCTTTCTTCATCTAAAATAAAACATTATTATTATAATCAAAGTAATATCCATACCTACTTAATATTATAAATGTGAGTGTTTGTTTGTTTGTCCTTCTTTCACGTCGAAACAAAGTGACGGATTAGCGTGATTTTTAGTGTGGAAATAGTTGGAGGGCTGGAGAGTAATGGAAAGCGACATAGGCTACTTTTTACCGCGGGAGATTAGTTCATTCCCACGGGAAAACACTTTATAACACAACCCAAAAATATTTATGATCTTGAATTGCTCTTCAATACAATTAAATAAATACGTGTTTTAGCCTTTTTCCAAAATCAATCCCATGAGGGGGTAAAATATGGTATGAAAGTTTGTATGAAAACTATCTCTTTAGTTTATTTTGTAGTTTTAGCGCAAGCGAAGCCGGGGTAGTCTTATATAAAAATATCACTTCTTGGACGGAAAGTTTACATCAAATATAATATCTATATCAATAATAATCTACATACACAATTATAAACTTATTTCTAAATGTTAAATAATCATTTACATATTTGATTGTTACAATTAGTGTGAAAATTAGAAAATATCTAAATTTACTGGTACTACAAGAATAAACTTTATAAGACATTTTTAAATAGACATAATAAGTCAAATTAAAATTGGGTTTGGAAAATATCTGCAACCATAACAATGTGGTGTAGCACATTGATAATAACAATTTTAGGTAAATTGTGCACTTATTAAATAAAAATAGTACTAACCACAATTAAATAATTAGCAATTAATACACATTTTGCTATAAAATATATGTATAAATGCCTTAGTGGCCTAGTGGCTAGCATGCACAGAGTTCCTCAGTTTGAGTCCCGGGTCAAACCAAGATTACTTATTGGGTTTTTCTATTAAGAAATTTTCATTAGTTGTGTGTTGTTCAGTAGTTGTGATCTTGGTATTACATAAGGATGTTACACTACCAACTATAGGCTGCTAATGATTATTTAACCAACTTAATAGCAATGACCATGAGTGACATCTTGAGTGACCATGACTCTTGAGTGACCATGGTCATTGCTATAAAATATTAGCAATATACATATATTAAAATAATATTGACATAAACATCTTGGACACTGGACAGATATGTAACATTAGGCCATTATGATAACATTCTGAGACCCTCCATGTCACTGGTGATACACTTAATTTTGAATTTATTTCTATGTCACCATATGAAATTTACTAGAACTTTTATCAATAAAAGTGCGAGTAGGCATTTATTTATTCTTTTAAATACATTTCATTCATATAATAGTAAAATTACGTCAATTGTAGTCAGTTGAAGTTTAAGTATTTTTCTGTTACCGCCATGTTCACTTTGAGTAAAGGCACATTACAAATTGTAGAAGCTCGATTCAAAGTTGCAGTGCAGTCTTTCGAAATTGCCCTAACCCGATTGAAGAAATGCCAAGAATTTGTGGTAAAAAACCCAGACTGATTGAACCTATTCTTTACATTGCCTAAAGAACGAAAGAAGCCACTTATTACACAAATGTAAATTAAGAAGTACAATGTTAAATTACATGTAATTCAAATTTCAAAATCATATGTTTCAATACCATTTCAAAACTTAAGTCACACCAATGATCCCTTCCCTTTCTTTATAAGGGTTGGGGGTATATTTTATTCTCTGAAGTATGAGTAACTATAAGCCATATAGAGCTATAAAAATAAGCTTCCATTAGTAAAAAATACAATGTTAGGTCTCAGGATATACACTGTTATTTGTAAGGCACATTTTGATTTTGTACATTTAGAATGCTGTTCTTTAGTCAGATTTAGTATGTATTGCCTAAATTTCCATATGTCAACTTACAATTATTGAACTGTCATACTGGTTTGTATACTTAAAGTCAAAACAAATCATATTATAGTCACAATCACAATAAATTGTACATAAACATAATAATACTTATTGCACTAATTATTAAAATACCATGAACATGTAAAGAGGCAGCATGATTACATTCATCATTTGAACAATAACATTCTTCCCAGTAGACTCCATTCTCATAAACACCCCAATTACATACTCCTGTAACACCTGTCTCTGCAACTGATGCACAGCGCCTTACAACTTGACGCCAACGTCCATCCCCTATAAAGATTTAAAAAAAAATGAACAAACTTAAGTGAGACTTAGTCAAATATTTAAACAGTTTAGATTAGAGATGCCGCGAATAGTTGTTATAGCGAATGATCGAATACCGATTAATCACCATTCCCTATGGCAAATAGTCGAATAATTCATCATTATTATACAACATAAAAAACTTAAAAAAAAACCAACTTCAAAAAATAGTAAAAAGTATACAAAAACTTAAAAAAAAAAACAAGAAGTAAAAAATTACTGATTGGTAATTTAAAATTTTTATTAACTATAGGTATCTAATCTAAGTTATTTTTTACTGTTTAGTGTTTTTTTTTTAATTTAAATGGGACCAATCTTGAAATATACGCTTTCAAACAAAAGAAAAATTGTCCAAATTGGTTAATAAATGAAGAAGTTCTGAGGTAACAAACATAAAAAAACCACAGCCAAATTGAGAACCTCCTCCTTTTTGAAGAATCAGTTGAAAAAGGAGCCTTCTGAAGAACAACCTAAGAATGCCACTGCTAAAGATATCGCACAATACATCGAGTTAGCAAAAGGTGAGAGAAGTATAAACCGATATGAATGGTGGGCTTTGTGTACCAATAAGAATGGATTCCCCATTTTAAGTAATCTTGCTAAACAATACTTAATCACACCAGCAAAATCTGTTTATTCAGAAAGACTATTTTTAGGCAGGTTTGATTCATGAAGAAAAGCACAACTGACTTGATCCCAATTGTGCCCAAAATTAGTTTTATTACATCAATCTGGCTCTTTTGGACTTTAAATATTAATTAAATAGCCTAACTAATTGACTTCAACATGATATGACTGATTTTTGACTAACTTTATATATTAATGATAATAATTAATACTAAGTGTGTTTTGTTTCTAAGAAAAATTAAAGTTTGATTATTTTTAAGTCTCAAATCTTTTTAAATCTTTTTTATATCTTCCATTATAAAGTTTATTTAAGAAAACTATTTGCCGAATGTTCAATAATACTAACTCTTATTCTGTATTCGACGAATAAAAAAAAATGACGAGTAATGCCGAATACCGAATAATAGAGTATTCGCGGCATCTCTAGTTTAGATAATAATCATGTTACATAGCACACATACCTGAGCAACAGTGAAACGGGAAGAAAAATATGCCTAATAATAAAATATGGAAAAAAGAAATATATATATATTGTATTAGTTTTTTCTATACTATACGACACACGTACAGAATAAACTTACATATAAATCCTTTAGGTCCTTGTTGTGTAAGTTTCATACAAAAAGAACCTGGCATATTGGATTCATCACTATTACACTCCACTGCAATATGGCTATCAGTATCAAATTTCTTGTAAGCACCACAGGTATCTTCCAGTAAGTCTTGAGATGAGGCACATTGGTAACATCTTACACAAAAAACTGAAAAATAGAAAATAACGAAATAATAAATATACTACCTAATCTTTATAATATGTAGTTGGTTAATGAACTATTACACTATTTCTTACCTGCTGGTGTTGTATAAAGAATTAAAAAAGCTATTCCTACAGAGTTCATTTCAATTTTCTTTAAATGTAGAAAATAACAAGGAATTTAACAAACAAAATTCAAACAGCCAAAAGACACACCCAACAAGCTTGAAGACTGAAGTTTCAACTTTCAAGTTTCAAGTTAAGTTTCAAGTTTATGTTTATGTCTTATGAACGGTGACGGGTACAGTGTTACCAGCACTTGAAATTTTATCCCCCTAAGACTCTAGAGTAATTTCAAAAACCCCTAAAACCTCCTGACAATTTGAAAAATGTAGGTTTTTATGTAATACAATATTTTTTAATAAAAAATATATTTTAAATGATGGGCTCTTTAAATATCCTTCTCGGAAGGATCTACTACTATAAAATGTATCGCCTCTTTAGAGATCCTTCTTAAAAGGATCTATTATTATAAACAATGCATATGTAAAAAATAGTATGTACCGTCTTTTTAGAGATCGTTCTCAGAAGGATTTGTTATTATAAACAATGCACATTAAGCCAATTATGTTGCAACAAATAGCAAGCAATTAAGCAAAAACAGACCATTTTTTGGTTAAGAACCCACACACTAATCATATAAAATCGTAGAAAATAAGAAAATAAAGTTAGTTGAACTCATCCTTTTTTTTCAATTATATATAATCATTTAATAACAGTAATAATAATTTTAATAGATAACTTAGAAAATAATAAAAAAAGAATAAATGATACCAATGATATTTAAACATATACGATTTTTCCAAGTCTTTCAAAAATCCCTAAACAATTTTTCCCCTAAAAAAACACAGGTGCAATTTTTCTACCCCTAAATTTGGGGAGAAACCCCTAAGTTGGCTACACTGGACGGGTAAACCAATCGTCGAGCACATACTATGCTAACTCTTGTTGTAGTCTCCTTAAACTTTATCTGTGCTCTTGTTGCTAACGCTATGCACCCTACAAATGTCACCATTAAGGTGTAAACAGACGATGAGATTATGCTTAACATCGGCGTAGCATTTCTATATATGTATATAGTTTGTGAACGTTGGTTAGGACTTTACTGTGTGTGTCAAGACACATTCGTTGTTTAGTTTAATATATTATAGAACGTAGTACTATATAACCCTACATACTTACTATTCACGACCGTACGGACCGGATGCTACCGTTTGTATTATAAATCAAAACAGATTTTAGAATTTTCTACATCGGATGGATGGCAGCAAAACTGTAATTCGTAAATTGTAATGTACCCATTGTTTGTACCTACAATACAAAACCAAAAAATCATTACTTTTTCATATTAATTTCATATCACTACATTTTACTTTTCATTGTATTATATTTGTGAATTGTGAGGATATATTATAGACGTTTATATCTATCCTTTTACGTCTACAAACGTACTAGATCGTTTTACGTATGGTTTTTCTTTTTTTTCACGTAATAACTTCTAAATGGATTTTTGATAAAAGTGTTCAGTAATATTTATAGCTTACACATCAGAGCCACACATGGTTAAAAAAACCAATTGATATAATTTAGGTTTTACATAAAAAATGTACATGGACAGCACTTTATGCCGCTTAACATTTATATATGGTCCGAGGTCCACGCGTCCATATTATAGCAAACTTCCGAAACGTACAAAGTCGGACGTAGCGTACTTACATGTGACACAAGATTTCATCGCCAGAGGATGTTATTTAAAAGATGACTATAAAATAAGTTAATAATAAAAGATGGCAGAAAAGTAGCTTGTAAAAAGGTGCTTTCACAGCTTTATTCATTCATATATAACCATAGAGAAGTATAATTATATTTTATTATTCATCTATGAACTATGATGAAAGCTTTATTATGAAGTTGTAAGTTGTAACAACTGTCAAAAATTTTGACAAGTAAAGTGTAAACTACGAAAACTTCGTTATTTCATTTATGAATTTGTGTTTTTAAAACTTTTTTTAATTCATTTATTTTACATATTTAAAATGATTTTTTGTTTGAAATATATTATTTCTTTCTTATTCGTTCTAAACTTTATATCGTGTGGTAATAAATATGGATTTTATAGCATGTTAGTTAAATGGTCACGCCCAAACAGTCGTTTCTTTCATTTTATATTTACTTTTTTCAGTTTTATGTATTAAATGTTGGAACTGTAGATCCAATAATGATCCAAAATGTGCTGATCCATTTGATAATAGCACTGTCCCCATAACAGATTGTGATCAAGAGAGGGGTTTGCCGCATTTGCCGGGTGTACGGCCAAGCATGTGCCGTAAAATAAGACAAAAAGGTATTTTAAATATATCATAATAATTAAAAAATATTAAAATGTTTACTTCTCATATATTATTCAATATTTAAATTGTACAAAATTTTTATTTTAATTTTACAAAATCCAGTTTCGGTCTTTGATATACATAAAAACAGTAAAGGAATCTAGTTTTGGTTTATAAATTTCTAAGCACAGCGTACTTTCCTGAAAATGATGAAAATTTTTTTTTGGTTTTCAGTAAATGGTGAATGGCGTTATTTCAGAGATTGTGCTTATCTAGGTGAAGTGGGTATTCAGGGAGATGAAAGATTTTGTTTGATGAGAACGGGTACATACAATATTTTCATAGAATACTGTACATGTAACAGTAAAGATGGCTGTAATTCTTCAGCTTTAATAAGTCCATTGCCAGTTCTTGTCCTCATTTCTTCAATATGTTTATATTTTAAAAGTTCATAAATGCTCCCACAGATACCTCTAAAAACAGATATTAAATTGTATTTAAAAAAAATGTTGAAACTCTATATAATTCTGGCCCGATTGGAGTGATGTTGGATAGTTAACAAATATCAGTTTTATCTCTTAAAGCAAAAATGATCTAAAAAAATAAATTACTTGACAGCAGTCTATTCACCTATCCTCCATACACTGCCATATAGAATAATATTCATTCTCAATAGAGAAGCAATACGGCATTATTTAGAAGACAATAAACGTTTATTAAATATTCAAAGACATTGTAATGTTCAAGTGACAACAAGTATTGATATCATACATATAAGAGTAACATTTTTTTTTTATTGTAATTGTCTTGCACACATCTGCTCTACTGTCTGTCTGTGTGTGTGTTATTTTGTTATAAGTTGTCTCAATTGCATTCTTAATTGCCCATGAACTTTCAAACTAATTATAAAGTATAAAAGTTCAATAATATTATCAATAGTAAGGATTTATAATATTTACAATCAAAATCATATATGTACACTCACTAATCATTCACTAATTAGTATTTAATACAGAAATATTGTTGACTTTTTAAGTTTTGCTATATAGAGTTTCAATTGTATAGGTGTATCATTAATGTTTTTTTATTATTTTTTAAACCTTTGTGTCAATAAGTACCACACAATTTATTAGATTAAACATTTACACAAACACAGTACAATACAGAATTTAAACAAAAAAAAAAACCACAAAGAAATAGTTATCAGAAGCTTGTGAAGATTTTCCATAGACTTGTTTATAAAAACTTTTTTAATTATTGCATTTGATAGCAAATTTATTTCATATTGACTAGTAAAGTACTCAAGTTATTGTTATAATGAATATTATAACAACAGAACTATGTAAAAGTATGAAGACTGACAATTCCGTCCACTGTAATATTTTAAGATAAATATAAGTTTTTTGAAACACTGGTTATTTATTTTTTGTAATGTCCTGGTATGATTCATATACAAAAATATGGTTAGTGTGAACCTTGCTGTCTTTGGCACTCACTAAAACCAATGCCACAGATGATATACTATGCCACAGAACCTACCGTCGCGTCGCGATAGTGCGAAGGTGTAGGATCCTTAGCGTACGCACTACTACGCTACCACGCGGGCCGCCTCGAATAAATTAGGATGTTCGAGTTGACGACGACCGTCTGTCCGATGAGATGTTTAATCAACTGGTATTGGATCAACATTTGAAGAAGAGTTTATATTAGGAAAATAAAAAGTATGTGCGGGGTAGCAGGAACAGTGTGTAAATTTAGTTCTGTAACCAAATGATTATAAAAAGTTCCCATAAAATGGAGAACATAGATTAAACTATGATTAGACCGGATAGGTATTAAAAATAGAACGCTTGAGTATAACTTTAAAACTGCTGTGACCACCGAAATGCTTTTTCTCATTGTACTTCGTATTGTAAACATCGGTAGCCCTGTTTAAAAACTCCAATAGGATCCCATCAAAAGCGACAAAAGCCACTTAGAAACCAATAAATATTTATTGGTTTCTATGTGGTTTTAGTCCCTTTTGATGGGATCCTATTTTAGTTTTTCAACAGGGATAATGAATATATAATGCCAAATAAGGTTTTGATGTATATTTTAGTTTTTTTACCCTTTACATCATATCTAAACATTCTTTTTTTCTTTATTAAAAAAAGTAAAATCTAAAATGCAAAGCCACTTACAGGTAAACACAATGTGCATCACTTAAATATATAATAATAAGACGTAAAAATAATTAGATTTTATTTAATACCTACTACCTACTGACTTCATTTATTTTTTACATCGTTGCTTTATAATTATAAATGCAATAGTTAGGTACCTAGGACCTACTGCACGACCTCATTTTCGTCCTAGTCTTACTAGATACTACTAATATAAATGTGAAAGTTTGGATGGATGGATGTTTGTTACTCAATCACGCCAAAACATCAGAACAGATTTGGATGGGCACAGAGATAAATTATAGTCTAGAATAGCACATAGGTTAATTTTTATCCTGGAAAAATGTAGGCACGGTTTCGTGGGATAAATTTGTTTTTGTTTTTCACGGCATGATTTTTGTGCATAGTGGTAGTTTAGGGGTCAGAGAATGGTTCCTATGGGATAGCATAACGTACCATCTGTTAAAAAGTCTCTAAGGACGAACTCGAGCTAAGCGAGCGTGTGAGGCTAGCTAATAATAGAGATCCTTTGTGAATTAACTGTCGAGTATATAAACGTGGCAGATGGTAGCCTAGTGGTGATGAACTCGCTTAAGAAACAGAGTAAAACTTCAAATCCCTAGACATATCGTTTTAATAGATAGTATTTATCTTATATATAAAAAGTTAATTCACGAATCACGATAAAATATATGCTTGTTTCTCATAATATTAATTTAGAAATAATTCTTTGAGTCTCACGATTAAGTATATGATAAACAAAAGACTAGGTATATAATCTTCAAAGATCTTCATTAAAGATAACTAAAAAATCTAATTAACTCATAAGGTCAATTGAAATAAATTTTAAATAGGTACATATACCTACCTATGTGTATATTTAGGGAACCAGAAACATCCGTGTCAGAGGCGCAAAAATAAGATCCTATAACTTTATAATGTAATAATTTAAAGTTCTTTTAACCGACTTCGTGCATGGCGGCCAATCTCAATGAGACTAGCCAACTGCGCAGGAGATATCAATCGCAATGCCTTTCCGTTGGCCCAATATCACATTAAATTCTCTCATTACAACGATGAATTGGGTATGGAGTTATACGTGGCTTTATCACAGACCATATTATAATACTAAGTGGGTATACTAGGCGTTACTAATGTTTTCATAAGTAGTCTCTATCACCTTTATAAGGGTTGTGGCCTCGGGTCTTGGGTTAGGTATGCCTCAAATCCCCGGGGGAGAGCTGACTCCTACCGGGCGCGTCCCCAGGTGGCGGATGGGGGAACGCCACCCGCTTAGTCTGCAGCGGGTGGTATCGGAGAAATCCGGCGCGGACCAACAGCAGGGTGGTGCCCTAACCGCGGGCCGTCAACCGCGGTGAAGGGCGCTACCCAGACGGGGCCGCTCTCCGTTGAGCGGAGTTGCGGCCACCGGGAGCGGGGCCGCTTCGGCGGTCTCGCGACCGGAGGGCGGGGACCGGTTGCGGGACTGTGTGGGAGGGCAGGCTCGTAACCGGTAGAGGGGAAGGCCGCGGTGGGAGAGGAGTGCCGGTATTTCGGTGCGCCGTTCTCCCTGCCCCCCGCGGCCTTGACGGGGCTGCCACCGTCTTAGATGGCAGACGCGGTGGGGCTGCAGGGGAAGAGGAGTGTCGGTGTGTCGTTGCCGCTCTCCCTGTCCTCTGCAGCCGATTGAAGGGTGCCCACTTCGGTGGGCGGCGTGGTTTAATGGGGCTGCTCCGGGTACTTCTCTGGTTCAGCAGAGTGGACTGTGGAGCAGCCCCATTGGTTTGGTGGCCGTCAGGCCTGCCGCCGGGGCGTCGCGGTAGTTATGCGTAAGCGATCCCGCGGCGTCCCACTAAGGCGGAGGGGAGGGGAAAGTTGGGGTTTAGTGGGTAGTACCGGCTCTTCTAGCCGGTGAGCCCCACATAACCACCTGGGGGATAGGTGGTATGCGTAAATGCATTCCCCAACTATAAAAAAGAAAAAAAAGGTATGCCTCAAATCGATTGATCGTCATATTACTGTGATACAGTGTGAGCGTGTTCAATGTTTCAGGATTAGTCGTCGTTTGTGGTAGCCCGATTAAGATGCTACCATGACCAGGAACAACAGTGCTGCCGGATATTGGGGGTCTGTTGTCTATGTTGGCTATTTTAGGGGGACTTGCCATAATCGTCACGCTTGGCAAGCGATCACAGTTGTGTCTGCGCTCGTAAAATGCTGCTATCTGCCATGCGGCATGTATGCTTTAGTTGTATATTACGACACCATCGGCTAGATAATACTTATTAATTTTAAAATAATTTTATAAAAATGTTTTTTTTTTGAACAATTGATGTTTGCAGATGAATATATCCTAATTGAACCTGTTATAACCAGTTGAAATTTTCACAAATATTTTATTATGATGAATATTAAAAAGGGAATAAAAAATAGTAAATGTTAAATGTGAGGGCTTTAATTATTTAATTTAAAGCCATTAACAAGAAAATTGAGTTAAGTTCAAGTTCCATTTAATAGTACATATGTATGTAAAATTAATATAAGCACTTTCTGAGATATCTGCTAAAAAATTTAACACTTACATTCTTTAATGGGTCGAAGGGTTGACTCACACGACGGCAGTAATTATTTATTACTAGACTCAACTTCGCCTCGCTTCGAGTTCGTCTCTAGACAAAAACAAATTTATTCCACGGGGACCGTACATTTTTCCGGGATGATATATAAGCCTATAGTCAATTTCTCAATTAACGGGCTATCTAATGTAAAAATCAGTTTTGAAGTCGGACTAGTAGTTCCTGAGATTAGCGCGTTCAAACAAACACACAAACTTTGCCTCTTTATAATATTATTACAGATTAATTCTTAAATTTATCAACGCACAATATGCAAAGATTAGTAAATTTATAAAACATGGTGCGCATTTGCATATCAGCTCAGAATACGATACGGCACGTTACAAAGCCGTCGTGTATAATAGACACTAACAGAAGCAGTTGTATTTTATTTTTAACCGACTTCCAAAAAAAGGAGGAGGTTCTCAATTCGACCGTATATATATAGTATATATATATATTTTATGTTTGTTGGCCGATTTTTTCGTCGTTTATGAACCGATTTTGATAATTCTTTTTTGTTGGAAAGAAGATATCCCAAGAGTGGTCCCATGATAAGGAAACCAGGATCTGATGATGGGATCCCAGAGAAATCGAGGGGAACTTTCGAAAATTGTAGTGGCGACTAGTGCGTTTGATAACATTTTCATTAGGTATTTTAAAGCACTACTATTTAATGAAGGTCTGGATTCGATCTGATGATGAACCCGAAAGATAGTCGAGGGAACTCCTCAACGATTTACAGCAATTACCTGGTGTTTGGGCTTGATTAATTTGTATTGATGATACGTCTACACTAAAAATGGAAAAATAAAAACTAAAAAAAAAACGACTTCCAGGCACTGAAAAGTAAAAAATAACTAAACGGGGGTTTTCATTTAGAATAGATATTTAATCAGATTTTTTGGAAGTCGGTGCCAGCCAATACAAATCAAAGCACACCGACTTCGAAAATATCTGATTAAGTATCTATTCTAAATGAAAACTCCCGTTTAGTTATTTTTTACTTTTCAGTGCCTGGAAGTCGGTTTTTTTTTAAATTAAACTAGCATCTCACCCTCGCTCCGGTCGGGTTCGTCCCTAGTTACGTTTTAACCTATAGTTCAGAGATCAGATATTTTCCCGCAGTAAAAAGTATCATCATGTCCATCAAAATTTGTCCAGTAGTTTTCCCGTGATGCGGTAACAGACAGACAGACAGGCAAAAATTCTAAAAACTATAGATTTGGCTTCTGTATCGATAATAAAGTCTATTTCGATAAGATTTTCCAAAAAATATTTAATAAATACAATTTTATTATATGTATAGATTTAAATGCCACGGCCATAATAGTTGTGTTGGATCTATTTCGATGACCTTGATGATCAAAGCTAAAGGCATTGAGATTCCTTGGATATATAAGGTCGATTATATATTGAAGTGGAAAATAAAACAATATTATTTAAAGAAAACGTTTAATAAAATACAGAGTTAGAGATAAAAATATTTTGTACTATAATATTTTATAAAGGGATTCTGAAAGAAATTTAATGTATAACTGAAGAAGTTACATTTTTAATAAAAAAAATATAGATAATAAAGTAAGGGCTCATAAGTAATAATGTCATCTTAAAACATAAATTACTATAATAAAAAAAGAAAGATTTAAAAGCAATATTTACAACAAAATCTTATAAACTAATAAATTGCTTATTAATTGTGAAGACAAATTACAACAAATGTACCCCGTAAATATTATATTAGTAATATCGAGACAGTAGTGCACATTCAAAGCTAAGACAAAATATTAAAATAATCAATTCTAATGATAAATTTGGAATAGGTATAACATAATTAAAAAAAATAGGCCAAAATTGGTTATTTTAAACGAAAGTTTAATTTCACTATTCTGAAAATTAATTGAATGGTGCCCTATTTTTAGGACTTGAAATGAAGCATGTTTAAAGTACTATATTTATATTGCATTTGGTTAACGGTGGGCACATGGCTTGGTGTGGTCCCCTAAAAACTTATAATAGACCTATTTTACTTAAAAAGGAGTACTCCAAGGGGAGCGATAATCAAAGCCAAGGTCATGCCAATAGCCGTAGCGCCGTTACAGGCATCACTAGTGCACGTTTCACAGAATATTGTGACCTCATTTATACCACTTGATGAACTGGCACAGGAGTTGGAGTAGTCATCTCCTCGTTTCCATGTGCACCCACGAGATACCACCAACTGGCTTCCAACTAAAATTGAATGAAAAAATGAATTAAATTGTGTTTATTGGAATATAAGAAGACATAAAAGATACAAATTAAATTTTAAAGTATACAACCGACAGTCATAACTCTTAAACATACGTCTCTTTCATGCAACTGGTAAGGTAAAGGACAAAAAATTAACTTGAAGGAGTGAAATTAAAACTAATATGTTTATACATATTATGTACATTGCATTATAACACCTGTATAGTTTTGAAAGTATTCTTCCTTATTTTTTTTTTTTTTGATTGAATAAAGATAACGGAACTCTTATTTCAAAGGTAAGAAAAATAATGAATTAAAAATTAGCAAGTACCTGGAAATACTTGTTAATTTTTTGGAAAATCTACTAGAATTTTCTAATACATATTAATTTAATATCAAAACGTATTACTTTAAACATATTAAAGATTAATGTTTGATAGTATGTTACCATATAAAAAATCTATTGCCTTTTTGCCAAATTGATTATGCGATGTCTACACCATAGGTGCATATAAGCTTATCTCCATAGTAATTGATTAGTCTTTATAATAAGCTACGAGATGCAATAAAAGCATTGCCATAATATACAAATCCATGCTTGATACAATTTCAGGTTTATTAACGCCAATTTGTTGTAACCTTGGCTTACTCGGGCATGACTTAGAGGCCATGTTTTTCGTTACGATTAGTTGGTACATATGTGTAATGGAACACCATTTCAGAACACCATAAACAAACAATGTTTGAATCTTTTTTTTATAGTTCTGATCTATGACTATAATTTTTTTTAAAATAATCTCACCTGTGAGTTTATAAGAACAAAGTAAGGGATCACGTGTTATGGAAAATAATAGATCTATTAGAATAACAATTGAATGTTAAACTTCACAATGTTGGCTCATACCTGTGGTAACTAATAGACGTAGGTAGAGCTACCCACTAGTAGTTACGTTGCAATACTAACCTTATAGTAAGGTATTCATTTCATGACAAAGAGGTATCAAATTCTATTGTCTGGTCGTTTTAATAAAATGATTTTTATTATTAATTTACAATGTTTATAATTAAATAATACATAAAACTAATTTTGTCGGTTAATTCATAATTAAGATAATTAAACATTTATTAATGAACTAGGTACAACGTGAGAAGTTCATACATTTAATTGCGACCTTGGCTGATTATCACTTTTATGATAATAAGGAAAATGACGTAAGCATAGCATGAGTAATTTGGGCGAGGGCCACTGAAATGTATACTATTTTGAGAACATCCTTTATTTGCTATTTGCATATATAATAATTTATTTTATTAATTCTTAAATATAAAGCGTATATTTAATTTAATTTAAACCAGTTTAAAATGATGTAAATGATTATTCACTGTCTTAAAATGAAAAACCGTTTTTGCCCAAAGTTCAGATTACTGCAATTAAAGCTTGAATCTTTTAAAGAATTTATCTGTATACTTATTTTAATTCAACTCGTTTTCTGTTCTCGATTTCTGTGCATCTTTTAATTTAAGGCTATTATTTACCGCTCATAAAGTAAACCAAATGTGGAGTTCCTGACAATTATTATGAACAAAAGAATTGTAATAACACATAATATGTTACGTTTGGAGGACATTTAGATGATGATGAATGTTGAATGACTACTAAATACTTAAACCATGTTAGAGACCTCATTAAATGTATAGCTTAAGAACGTGAATCATTTACCTGCGGTTTTATAAATTGTATGACACATTAAATACATCGTTAACGTAAATATAATTTTTCCAGTTAATTTATTTTAAACTATTTTAAATAGAATCTACCTACGTTTTAATTAGGTAACGTAAAAATTGATTCATAAGAGATCTATGACTCAATATGCCTTATTAACCACTCCAGGATAATTTCTAAGAAATTAATTGTTAACTGAACCACCGGTGTTCCCGCCTTCCTCAACACGTTACATATAAATTATAATAATATTTTAAGTACGCTTACCATATTTCTTTTGTTTTTTACATGCTGCCATTGACGACGCCAAGTAGGGGTATGAGGCACCGGAACTTGCATCACAGTATTCTAGGCGGAAAAGGCCTGAACTTTCAGGCGCTCTGTCAGGTAGAAAAGGATCGTTACAGTATGGATTCAGGTCCGATGAACATGTCCAACAACGAACTGCTTCGCCTAGAAAAAAAGGAAATTCTTATGAGTTTATGGTGGCATCTATATTTGTGCTTATACTAATATATAAAGCTGTATAATTTGTTTCTTGAATCTGTGGACCTACCATTCCGATTTGTAAAATTCTTTTTACGTTTATAGCCTTTTTATTGAGAAAGTTTATAGGCCAGCATCACGCTACCACCGACGATGGAGCGGAGCAACTCTACATAAATAAAGAAACGTGGGTGGAGTTATAAAATTGTTGTGCTATTATATTTAATTTTTTATAAATTGTCATTAAAATGTCAATAATTTTCATCAGAAAATGACTATTTACAATTTATAATAGAACATATTTTACCTACTTTTCAACTAATAAGTATAATGATATAGAACTATTGTACTAGGTACAAGGTACTAGAGGAAAACATCTTGTATAATGATTCCACGTCAACACATTATACCTATTGTCATAGGAAATTTTCCTACACCTAACACGACTTGTCAGGGAACGTTAAGCATTTGAAATTATGTCTTAATTATATTTTTTCATAAAAAATAATAACTTCACTTTATTCAGTAAACTGAATGTTATTATAATATACAATAAATACATGAATTTAATGCAAATATGAACTTACTTATTAATAATAATTATAAATATGTTGGAACACCATTTGGTTCCATGGCAAGTTACGAGGCTTATGTTGTGGATACCAAATAGTTGATATACTACACACTAACATTAAATACATAGGTACATATTATAAATATAAATGATTAGAGTACAAGCATTTATGCTTATCACACAAATGAATGCCCCCAGCGGGTCTCGAACCCGCGACACACCGAAGGAACAGGAAGTCGACCGTACAGGAAGTATGGTCACTATAAAACTAAGCCAAATATATGGCCATGATTTAATTTTTTATCACTTCCTGTAATATTTTTGTTAATCGGGATAGTATATTTTAAAATGTAGCTGCTATAAATTATGTTTAAAACATATTTTCTGTTTATTATGAAGGCAATTACAATTGCATCTATATGGATCATTAATTTCAAAGAATAAAAATGGGCAAAAAAATGACTTTGAAATATAGCTACAGATTTAATTTGAGTAAAAAATTGTGACTACGACTTATAACCTTCGATACTTGTTTAGATATAATGCACTAGTGCACATTTTGTTTATATGTATCGATTTGTACTTGATATTTAAAACACTAGCGACTTACGCTCGCTTCGCTCGATGAGTCCCTAGGTACGTTTTAATTTTTTTTAACAAAATCCTACTTCTCTTACTAAAATAAAAGAAGCCTAAGTTACTCCTTATAATATCAGCTATCTGCCACTAAAAGTCCCGTTAAAATTGGTCCAGCTGTTTCGGAGATTAGCCGGAACAAACAGACAGATAGACAGACACACACAGCCAAAAATTATAAAAATTGTGTTTTCCTTACCGTATATAATTCCATATGCATTTAGTATAAAGCTGTTATTTTGACATTACAATCAGACATTTCAATTTTATTTATCCGTATAGATAATTTTAAATCAGCTATCTATAAAAATTCTAGCTCATTCCAATCTGTACATGAAATATTTTTTGGTAAATTTTATTCAAATAGTCATTATTATCGATACAGAGGTCGAATTTTAGTTTTTAGAAGTTTTGTCTGTCTGTCTGGGAACGCATCACAAGAAAACCACTGGACAGATTTTGATAAAATTTGGAATGATAAAAGCTGGTTATCCGGGTCAACATATAGGATACTTTTTATTGCGGGTAAATACCTCATTGCTGACAAACTAACCGTTAAAAAAACGATAAAACGTAACTAGGGACGAACCCGAGCGGGGTGAGGCCGGGTGAGTCGCTAGTTAGGTAATAAGTTTGTACTGCGTATTGAAACATGGTGCTATTTGTATTTTGTGAGTTGCTTAACACGGTCGCAAATCGTTAAGCCCCCGATAGTTATGTTTTTGTATTTTTTATTCTAAAGTATTTTAGTAAGCAGTCGCAGAGTTGTTCAACCTGTTTGTTTCTTATAACTATATATGTACTTGTATGTACCTAGGACAATTTTATCTGTGCGATGACATTACATTGTATGTTTTTGTTATTTTACTGTAACTCCTTTATAGATTGAATGCATAATATATTATGACTCAGGTATTTGCACGATCTAGAGATAATTTTGCTCGTTTATTTATGTTTCATATCTGTCTCTAGAAACAATAACACGTTAAATGACTTTTAACTGACTGAATAATAACTAGGTATTTATTATTTTTATGCTTGTTAATTATTAGTTATAAGAGAGAAGTATTTGCGAACATAAACTCATTCTCTCATCAGTCACCTTATAATAAGCTCTATAACATTGTTATACAACACCACTGCCATCGTCTGGATTATATTTTTTTTTTAACTTATTATCAAAGCAAGTTTATGCACAAAGTCAAAACGAAGTCACAAGTTAGAATCATTGTTATTCATTTTTTTTAACTTGCTTTAAAATCCGGTTTTATAAGGTCTTCTATAAACTCAAGGTTCTAGCCGCGATGATTGATTGGTGTTTTTCATACGGACACGCTACGGTGATGGTTGACAATGGAAACAAGTCTTTACTTATATAATAGGTAGCTGTTTACTTGTATTGTGGTCACGCGCAATGGGACAGTAATTTTCATTTACGTACTTGTCACGTAGTGTTAGTACGTCTTACAGTAATTCGTACCGCTTGCTGTTTAAAAAATATGTATGATAAGACTATATAAAAATTTTAAGTTCTAAGGAACACCTATAAGTAAATGTTAGTGGGAGTAACGGTTGATACGTTTCTCTAACTGGTATAAGGTGTGTGGCATCTATTCTGCGAAGTTAAACTTTAGAATTTATATTGCGAATGGAAAATATTCCCTAATTATCTACGAGTATAATATATATATATAATATCTAGATATTATGTGTATCGTACTTTCGAATCTCACACGTACGAAGTTGTGGGTAATATAATGGCTTGTTATATATAAAATTGCCATCAAAAACTAATAAAAGACAGATATAATAATATTTTTAAATTACATATTAATTACGTCATCG
This sequence comes from Argynnis bischoffii washingtonia, assembly GCA_033884665.1. Taxonomy (NCBI): domain Eukaryota; kingdom Metazoa; phylum Arthropoda; class Insecta; order Lepidoptera; family Nymphalidae; genus Argynnis; species Argynnis bischoffii. The sequence continues at coordinate 5,585,355 of CM066624.1, read as the reverse complement.
TTAAGCTATTTGGATGCTTTTTAAAACTCGATATGGCGTTATATTGACAGACTTTAAAAAACATACTCATCTTGTAGCATGTTTTTCTGTGTATACAAATTATGGACCTATATTCATAATGTTTTTTTTTTATAAATGAGAGGTCTCAAGGGTGGTTTCATTAGTTCATATTAATTTCATAAAAAATACTTCAAGATTTCAAAGAAAACTTGAAAGGTCATTTATACTGAGCTTTTATTTTACTTCTGTTATTCAAGGACAATAACAATAAATCCACTACATAAGATGGAGTCCAATCTGACGTATGTATAATGTACTAGCGGCTCACCCTCGCTTCGTTCGGGTTCAACTCTATAAAAATTATCCCTCGGGAACATTATATTTTTCCGGGATAACAAAAGGTGTTATTCCACACTACAATCTATCTCTGTGCCAAATTTCATCCAGATTCGTTCAGCCGTTCTGGCGTAAAAGAGTAACAAACATCCATACTAACAAACTTTCACATTTATATTTATATACATATATGTATATAAATATAAATGTGAAAGTTTGTTGGTATATGTTTCGCAATCGCTCATTATGTATCTGTTGATTTCTATATTTGTGATATACGTGTCCACAGTTTACTACAATTTTATTCAGGTTACTGGGTTATGACCCGTGTCGCAGGTGCGTAAACTTTACACACGTAACTCAAAAAAGGTACTATTACTTTAGTACCCCATTTTCATTTGAATGTTATTCATTTAACATAATTTTTAAATTTATATTTAACAGTAGTTATTGCTAACGAAATTTTAAAAATATGAACTTTAAATATTTTACAATTTAACCTAATTATAATAATTAGGTACTTAATCATATATATTCCTAGAATAAATTCCCCTTTCAGTATTGTGAAAAGCACCTACAACTAAACTAATTATGTAATTATAACAGTCAATTATTATCTAGAGTATTCAAACTATCTAATTCCCAAACTACATAGGGATAGATGTCATAAAATTTATAGCATGAGTTGGTGTGGCCTCCCATAAATTTAGCTACATGTAGTAAAATAATAATAGAGTTCGTATATAGGCAGGTCGATGATAACGAATCACTGCATTATCAACGGCTATAGAAACACTTGCAAAGTTTCAAGTCAATATGACAATAAAGAAGTAGGTTGAATTCATCATTAGCTATTTTTCCACCCTTAGGGGTGGTATTTTTTATTTATTTATATAAGACCCAACTGGAAGTGTATTTCAAACAAAACAAAATTTGTCCAAATCGGTTAATAAATGGCGGAGTTCTGAGGTAACAAACATAAAAAAATACAGCCGAATTGAGCACCTTCTTCTTATTGAAGTCGGTTGAAAATATAAACACTTACAAACATTACTTTTTTATTTCAATTGGCGGAAACACAAGCACAAGAGAGCTATAGGCAATACAATCGAGCCAGTTTACTATCTGGTTCCATATAAAGTTGGATTTCCCAAATTTATATTAAAGTGGATAGTAAACAATGAGAAAAATTTAGGGATTTCATCACATTCTCGTAAATATCGTCCTAATTTAATCTCTAGCGTTTCCGTGGGATTTCGAAAGCTTGAATACGCGCCAACATCACGGTAGCCAAGCAACGTTAATGTATATAATGCGTATGTTTATCTATGAAAAGATAGTAGAATACTAGTAGTGTAGTGTAATTTCATGAAATCTAGTTCTTTTACAGGCTGTAATCGGAGCACTGTTATAAATGCGAAAGTTTGTTTGTGTATGTGTGTTTTTACTCTTTCACGCTAAAAAGGCTGGACGGGTTTGGATGAAATTTAATACACAGGTAGGGTATGACATGGAGTAATACATAAGCACCTAGGAACGCACCCGAATGACGCGAGAATCAGTCGCTAATACTTTATAATTTAATGAAGCATTCCAATTTGAATACATATATGTATATTATGTTAGAAGTCATAAATGTTATTAATTTTTGTTAATTAAAAAATGCATTTTAAATATCAATTTTCGGTTACGGTGCCATTTACAGACTAGTTAATATTGTAGGAAATACTATAGTACAATATAACGAAGTGTGTGCGCAAACAAAATATTTATACTTTCCAATAGGTACTTTTACTTTCATAGTTTAGTAATCTGACACAACCAGCGAAAGGTTATCTGACCTCAAGAATGACAGATTTACAGTTGCTCTTCGAGGAATTTCTACATATTAATAAATAATCCGGAACTCGGACTCAACTCAAGATATTGAGATCTGAAGCTAAAAAACTAAAGAAGCGGTTGTAGTTTTAACTGAGTTTTATTAAAGTTATAAACGCGGAAGCAACATATTTGGGCTGTTTTTGAAAGTTTTTTTGCATTGGCCAGCGAGTGAATTGAGGAGCTTTTATAGGACTTTTTTATTGGCGCGAAATTGCGCATTGGAATCTATTGAATATCAGTATTTAGTACATTGTAAAATGTAAACATATATTCCGGTAAATAGTGTGTAAATAAAAAAAATATTAGGTTCAAAAAATTTCTCTCAGCCTTAAAAAATAGAATTTGTAAATTAAGCTGTACTTCGGTGTACGATCAAAAATTTTATAAGTTCCTAAAAAGCAAATCACTGCTTAAATTAAGTGCTTAAATGTTTAAAGAATACTTAGATATTAAGTACTTCTTCTTTTTATTCATTTATATCATCAATCACTCTTTTATTCTACAACAATATGAGAAATTCGTGTTGATTCGTGCATGGTACCTTTTGCCAAACAAACAAATCGTGTGACGAGACTATAGTGATGGTAGGTCGATGATGCCAAGAAACCGGTATCACACCTATTTTTTTTTACAATAGTCACGCAGAAATTTTATGTTCTAACTTCTAAGTCTTGTGGAAACAGGATTTCTACATACTATATAATATGATAAAATCCTGTTATGATATCTGTTTATGTATAATGTAAATACTTTATTAAATAGAGAAATTATTTTATAAAAATATTTCATTAAAAGCAATTTATTGATTATGAGCTTGTTATTTTTTGTCACGATTATAAATGGATGGATTGTAAATAAACAGGTACTTTTAGTACTGTAAGCAAATTAAGTTAAATATTTTATTACACTTTATCAAAGAGTTAAATGTATTACGTGCTTATCAAAGAATTGTTCAAGTTACAAAGACCTTTTTTTCGTTTTAATTTCGTGTAACATTGAATAAACGAAGGGAACATAAAACAGATACTTTATAGTAAGGGGAGGATATTATTAAAGGAGCCCAGACATCATTAATTACATTAAACTACTTTCATACAAAAGAGCAATTTGTTCTTCCGGCAGTTAGAGTCCTCGATGTCATTTCTTTTTGTTATTAGCTTCATAGCACAACGATGACATCGACTTCCAAACAAGAATTGACACTTGTCAAACAAATTAATAGTAATTTAATTTTTAACTTTATTAGTCTAACAGCTAGACGAGTTGAAATAAATGTCAAATTGTACTTAATAAGGCCCTTTAAAAAGTATTTTTTTTTAATAATATAACGGTGGCCCTTTATCCTCAGCAAGATTAGTGGACAGCATGTTTTGTTCGTATACACTATCATGTGCATTAAGCTAATTTGTGCGGTTAACGACTAACATGACCTGATCTAGAGACCTCGGTCATGTTGACCAAGGGTCATGGCTCATTAATGATATGCCTTTTAAGCTTATTAAGATAATATGACTATGTGATGAATTACTCTTATTATTGCTTGTAAGACCTATATAAACCAAACCTTTAAAACCAGTAAATAAATATTAATGAATAATGTGTATATTTATGTAATTTATTATAGATACCTTAATAAAATGCTGGTACTGTTATTTAATATTCATCTTTAACAATAATCTTTTTGCTTCTAAGCAAGTTTTATCATTATAATAGTTGAACAATCATTGACGTGATTTGCCACTATTCAATCAACAATGGCTGTTAATGTTATATTGGGGTCATGACTTTTTTTATTAAATTCAATGAAAAATATGCGGGCTTCAGATAAAGAAATTATATCTTTTGTCGTATCGTAAAAATGTACAAAAGAGATATTTCTATCTGTCAGATCTATGTAATTTGTGATATAAGGGTCTTATGTAAAAATGTACTTGATGTTTATTTTACGTTTCTCTAGGGCATGCTTACGTCATTACGTGAGTAGTAAAAGAATATTGGGAACGGAAACTTGTTGACGTAACCTAGGCTAATATCAGTTTCAAGACACGTCGTGAACATTAGATATTTTATTAGTATTCTTTATCCAGCAATCGTCCATGACAGGTAAAATGAATTCAGAAGCCTAAATACGTATATTAGAGACTACGAGAACGTTTGAAAGTTCTTTATATTAAAAATTTAAATATTTTTATTTTTATAAAATTTATGCATATTGCATTTCTATATTTATAAGTTCATAAGCTTGAGTTTATTGTTATACTGACATTTTAAAAATTTAATGGTTGTATCCATTATTTCTCTATTATATTTTAATTGATATGACGCATCATGTAATTGATAATTTTTACATAATCCTTAAAGTTTTGTTTACATAAAATGAAATTTTTAGTCAATTATAGCCTGTGAGGTAATGAAATTAAAACGTACCTCAACACGCAACATCATGGCAGTAACTCGTACTGTATAGAAAGGGCCCCATGTCAATGGTGTCATTCTTTAAAAGTGAAAGTCCGAATAACAAACCATCATCAGATACGATCATAAATGTAGCCCTGAATCACGACATAGACAAATTATTTTGCGCGTACAGTAGAAACAAAAATAAAAGCAATGAAAAAGGTTTATATTAGGTATATTATTCTTTTGGATTCTGTAATAACTAATTATGTATTGAATATAATGATAAAATTAAAATTTACCAATAACATCAATATTTCTATAAGCGTTGTTTTTAATGAAGTATCGTTTTTTAATTTAATTTAGACCTTTTGATTTTTATCCATAATTGGCGTCGTCATGAGTTTTATATTCATTTACCTAATAGGTACTTAACTAAACCATTTTAAAATCAAGTTTTAAGAAAAACACCTTTTACGACTATTCTAGATAAAGTATTGATGTATGTAGGTCAGTATTTATGTATTACATCATGTGTACGTTTTTTGTAGTTACGATATTTTCTTTCGGCTCATTTTATATATTTATTTTTTAAATATATATAATACTTATACAAATATTTCTCTGTAAGTATTTACTCCATTATTCTCTTTTCAATTATTTTCTCTGTTATTTTTAAACGCCGCGGACACGCAATTATTTTTAAATAAAATAAAAACAAAATGCACGTTGAAAGATTTGGCGTTTGTTGACCGGTCTTGCCGGTTTTATTCAAGGTTTTGTTGTACACACAAATATAATATACATAAGCGGTCAACAATTTTGTAACTCCCATCGTGTTACGGCGTAGGTACTGCGTAGTGACCAGTATCTTTGATTTACCATAGAACTACAATGCAAGCTGCGAACTTACCATATTAACTACATTGTCTAATAGGTATGTTTAATGTTTATTGTTTATATACTAGCGATGTTATTGTTTCCAACCTATAATATGTACATAAGCCATGGTCACTATGATATAAACAAAGGTAAGAACATAATAGAATAATAATAGACCTAGAGTCAAGTTATCATTATGAATATTATAATACGTCCGTTTGAAAAAAAAATAAAGCTATTTTTCACGTTTATATAATGAAATTATAATTAATTATTATTAGATAATATTAGCTAATAGCTAAAAGAAGTTTTGTAAACATGTACCTACAATATAAAATTACATTTATATTTTCCAATCACCTTTACATCTGCCCAAACAAGTCGCGACGTAAACAAATATTTTTTATTTGTTTTATTAGAACTACCTTAACTTTTAGAGTAATAAAAAATATACTAAAAACTTACCACTATTGACATATAAGGCCGCCAACAATACAGGCACTATAATGGAAATCTTTGCCATTTTTATAATCGAGCACTGACTTATTTTTTAACAACACGCGAAACAGATGTGTTTTGATTCCGTGGCGGGAAGCGAATGCCAAAGGCTAAAGCGTACGGCAAAAGCAAACTGATTGTGACATAAGTGAAGGGAACTTTTCTACTCTGTGGATCAAATTTGTTTTACCGCCAACTACACTGCGTAGTTTGCCATAGACTAAAATAATTTCAAATCAGTTTATAAATATTAGGCAGATATTAGTAGTACATATAGAATTGTGTATTGAGCTTATAATTTACTTATTTTCTAAAAATATTGTACGTAATGTAAGATTATAATATATATTAAATGTTTTTGTCTTTTAATATTAAAATCATAAAATTTAGTAGTTAATTGTAGTGGTAAATGGCGAATGCATTAAAATAGAAACAAAAAATGACAGAGAATGAATCTTAAACAATAAAAAATATTATTAATGTCATAATATTCTTATAAAGAGTAATATTCGAAGACATTAATTGTAAGATTGATGTAGTTTGGATGTATTTAACACCTAAGAAATAAAAAAAAAACATTTCAAAATCACTTATTAGCGAAGAACTTTTGAATTTTTTATTAGACTATCCTTGACGTGTCTATTTTATAAAAAGTATAACATTCGTTAAAAAACGAATCACTATTTGGGATCACATAAAGCAACATATAAACAAAAACAATTACAAAATTTTGAAGTCGGTCAAAATAAGAGTAAGTTTTCACACGTTAGTTTTGTGTTCCGAGTCACGACTGTTTTTGATTCGGGTGTTTTAAAATGTTGATGCGTAGACTCACATAGGAGACAAACACTTTTTAAGCTTTTGTCTACTTATTTTTAGTATTAATTAAAGAAAGTACATATTATGTAAAAACTCGCTACTTTAAAATGTAGTACATTTATAGCTAGTTTATAAAACATAGTGTATATAACAGGCCACACCAACTAACTATACAGTATACATATTTAGTGTCGGCCCCTAGTTTTATGTGTAATTTGGGATAACGAATGATATAGAGATAGTAAAATTTATTATTCTAATTACATCATTAGCTAGGCCTATCTGTTTTTCAAAAAATAATAGCTCCTTCTCACGATATGATTAAACTTGGAATTAGAACAGATATTAAGATCTCATTAAGTTTTTTATTAAGTTAATTTATATGACCTGCACAGAATTAATATATTCTATTAGGTTTTTAAAGTGAAAATCGTTAAGGTCAGTCATTTTATCCCCTATATTACAATTTTTAATTCACTTTTTTTAACTTAAAAGCTACGGATATTATAGAGATGTCTACGTCAAGTAAAAACAAAATAAATTTCTCAGTAATAAAAAAAGTGTGTAATTCTTCACATTAGTAACCTACGAGAAAATGAAATGTACATGTATAGAGTAAGTATCAGATGTGGGATAATTGTAAGGTTTAGTTTTATTTTTTGCCAAGTTTAAAAGTTATTTTACATTTTATTTAACATGTATTACATAACATATTATTCAGTATTATTTTTCACTTATTATGTAATGTATTCTATCTCATTTTCTCGCCAATTTTATCCTATATATTTATGTGTTTGTCTCTTTTGAGTGTCGCATTTTCGTTTCTTTGAGTTTCAAATCACAACAATTATAAAGAAGTTTCACATCAAAAATTATTAAAATGAAAATGAACCCGTCTACGAGTTTTTTTAATATCAATACCTTCAAGTCATAGAAATCAATGAAAGGCGCACGCACATATAGACATACTCGTATGTAAATTCTAAAATCTTATTTTACTTGTAATTGTACTTTAAGCAAAATAATATACGGTATCTTATAATTGTTACTGTTTGTTTTTTAGGGCAATACTTGCACACATATTTATTGTATTCTTGAAAATCTTTGAATATGATAAAATTAGTTTTGAAATACCATGAACATTGGATTACTGCCAACACCATGCCAACACTATGATCACAATTGATGACATTCAGTTTTGAATGTCATTGACCCCGTGACTCATGTAATATTAATTAAATTTAACTTATAAAATAGGTCAATTGCAATTTAATAATTCGAAAATCGATTAACTTAAATTTTTCTTATAATTTTGAGTATCCTATGCTATTCACAAATCACAATATATTTAATATCTATAAACTCAGACTAAGGGTTACCTAATTTTTTTGTCGGAGATTGTAAATTATAAATATTATTTAATATAGATATTTTATATAGAGAGTACTGATTTGATGCACCAAATAATTTCAGTAAACTTTTGTAATTATGTAATTGTTGTTTTATTTATATTGAGAAAATAGTTTTATTGAATATATTTGAAATACGAACTTAACACGAGAGGAAAATTGATTTAGAATCAAAGCGTTAATAGGTGCTCCACGATTTACATCTTCAAGGTCCTCTTTATTTATATTTTAATCAAAGTAATTTAAACGTTAAGTTATTGAAATATGGATTAAAATGGAATTATACTAAATGGCAGTTGATCTATGAGTCGACTATTATTATTAATACAGGTACATACACTTAAGTTGTTAACATACAAGTATAACTTCAAACTAGCTTATGTAAGCATATTGTGCATATTTAGCTTTAGCACAGTAATATTTTTACGGAGAAGAACTTCAGAAAGCAAATAATTATTTGAGTTGACTTTGACACGCCCACGGTTTTACTTGTAATTATTAATGACCAACTTTTTTATAATTTTCCACTTTTTTAAGAAAATAGAGAAATATTTTAGGAAATACAAATATCATCAGTAATTTTATATAATAATAAAAAATAAGGTATCAAAGGCCTTGAATTGGATATGAGGTTCAAGCATGGTGTGAATTTGTTTTTAACATAGAAAGGTTCGTCAAGGCCTCAATGGGACAAAGCGTGACGATACTGCAACCCAATAAACTGTATTTATTCAACTCTATTTTTTTTAAATATTTAATGCAATCGAATATATTATAATCTTATTTAACGGTTTAATCTTTGTCGTGGATTTTCACATAGGATGCTACGTGAATTAGCACTCTGTTACATGGTACTGGAATATCAGTGATGATGCAAAGCGAATATTGTATTATTTTTACGTAACTATTTCTCAGGTTTATATACTGTTGATAATAACGAAGAAATTTTCCCTTAAAGCTGCTTACTGCTATGTTTTGCATTTTCTGTATATATTGCGCTTTATATAGGTACTATAAATAGTTCTATCGGAACCTGTGATTGCTAACAAAAATTTTTTTAGTAAAATGTATTTCATTTGTTTGTAGGTTTGTTTTCATTACATGCAACTATGATTTTTGCATAGATAGTTTTGGAATTACTGTAATTTAAGAAACAGAGAAGGAAATTGCTTACTGCATTATTATGATGAAGGGTTTATTCGCAATTAAATAAAGGTAAATATATATATTATTCAAGATCAAATATGAAAGATTCACGTGAATGCCCTAATTATTAAGTAAATAAAACACTTGCTATGATGTAGGAAATCGTCATTTTATTATAAGTCAGATATATTACTGATCGATCTATGAGACTTGCATTTAAATTATAACATGTTTAGTAAATAATGTCCTTGCAGAATAAACATTAAGTACCTACAAGACAAATTAGAGGCATTAAGTACATCTATTTACTCGTGTATGATATTAATTATTTATTAATTCTTATGTATGTATTTTAATTGTTCAAATGTTTAATTTATAAAGCAAAAATGATATACATACATGTATTCAAATATATCAAGAGCCACAGATATAATGGTTTTTTTTTTAATTTTTTGATACTAACATAATTATATTTTTTTAATAATTAGCATTTATTAAAGTTTTTCATTTTAATAATTAAATAATTTGAGATTGAATGCCTTGTCTAAAGTTACTTCCAAAACATGAGAAAGTTTATTTTGAATCAATACGTACGAGTTGTGCTTTATTTCCAATTGGAACCTCATAGATTATGAAAGTGTGTATTTCGCAATAACCGGTGTAACAACCATGGCGAAGAATGCCATAGTGAAATCAGAGAACGAGCTAGCACTATTCTTATTGCATCTATCTCCCTCGCACTCATGGCAATGTAACAAAGACACGATATCCCCATGGGTTGCGTGAGCTTTTTTTATATCATCACAGGATCCTCGCTCTGAAGCGCAACCTCTGATGTACCAGGGTGTCTTCATGTCTAAAAATATAAGAATACACTATATACGTTTTTATAAAGAGATACCTATGCTTTGTACGGTTTTCGCATGTTTTAGCAAATACATTATATCTAAGACAGCGTTCTTAAATCTTAATATAAAACTTTCTCATATCTGACGGAATTAGGAAATTAAGAACCAGTTCACAATCATATTGCCTATACATATGAATGCCAAACAGTTAACCATTAATATAATACATAAATGTTTTTCCATTAAAACTATAATGTATGGTTATATTGAATTGGCACTTGATGATTTCATTCTTAATATAATTGATTAATTACATTTGCCAATGATCATTATGAATGCAAACAGTTTGAATCTTCAATAAAATTTAACATTAAAAATGCCAGATTTATTAAAAGACTAGCGACTCACCCTCGCTCTGCTCGAGTTCGTCCCTACTTAGGGTGTTTAGTATAGATTTCTCAGAGATGAGATATTTTCTTACAGTAAGTATCCTATACGTTGACTCGAATTACCAACTATCATCAAAACTCTAGTGGTTTTTCCGTGATGCAGTAACAGACAGACAGACAAACAGACAAAATTACAAAAAACTATAGATTCGGCATCTGTATCAATAATGATGTCTATTAAAATAAGATTTTTCCAAAAAAATATTTAATGTACACATTCGACTCAGAATTTTATTATATGTATATATTTAAGATTCTAAATGTCATTAAAACCTGAGTAAAATATTTTTGAATTTTTAAAATCATTTTTGTAAAATAGTAGGTAGGCTGTCTGTAACAATTGTATAATGCCATTGAGACATCTAACACCTTAGTCTCTCCCGTGACCATGATTGCTGTAAAGCAATCGAAACGTCGGGAACCAAAAATCATAATAAATTCGCGAAATAATCCAAAAAGATAGTTTTATTTTGAAATTTGAACGGATTCCGTTATACTCACGTTTATATTGCTCAGCGTATACCACACATCGATGTTGTTTGTGTGAGTCAAATGTATAAGGACACATTTTTGATGGCGTATTAGGTTTGACATTTTGGCAGTTAGTACAAGTGTAACATTCTACGGTTTCGAAGGGACTTAAAGATGTCAATGGTTTTGAAAGAATAAAAGAACTGGTCATAGGATTTAATTGTACACCGGCTCTTTTAATCTTTTGATCATCGTTGTCTTTTTTGGTTTCTTCGTGTAGAAGTCCAGCTCTATCAATCTCTTCGTTAATGTCCAAATCCACAGCATCTTTATCATCCAAATGGATTTCATCTTTTATAAAAAAAAATGGCATTATAATCATCAAAAAACTATATTAATAGATAGTAAAAAGATAAAAATGTAAAATTTGTGTAAAACATTACATTTTCTGTCATTTAATTTTTTTTTAATAAATTGTAAAAAAATTATAAATATCATACCTGTGGACACTCCTTTTAATAATCCAAATGAAACACATCCAAATAATAGTAACAAAGCAATCTTCGCCATCTTGATCAAGTAAATGACGGTGGTTTAAGGGTTTATTTTCATTTATTTATATGATATGTTATCAATTGTAATCATAGAATACGATATGCTTAGCGAACCTTAAAGGTATGCTATTATCAAAGCGAATCGCCTGGACGATTGTTGGATGTAAACCTACACTAAAGTTAATATTAAATTGCTAGTTGACATTGCATGTCGAAGATCGCAGGTTCAAATTTCTTAGCATCAAATATTATCATTACAGTATACTTTTATTTTCACAGATTATCTTTGACAAAACCGGCACAGTGAACTTAGCGTCATTTTAACAGTATAGTAATGGTGCGTACTATTTTCGCTTTTTATAATGTCAATCGCTCTAGTTTCAATTTGTTTATTTATTATATATTATACCTTCCAAGATTCATCCACGTGATCTCTTTTTTATGTACTAGACTAGTTAGCACTATTATTTCGCAGGCTATATGATATTTGAAATAAATAAATAATAAATATGTTGGGACATTAACACACAGGACCATCTAGTTCTATGGTAAGCTACGAGGCTTGTGTTATGGATACCAGATAGTTGATGCACTACATATATATAACTTTAAATATATACATATTACAAATACTAACACCCATGACTGGAGTACAAACATTCGTGCTCATCACACAATTAAATGCCCCCAGCGGGACTCGAACCCGCGACTGCTGGCGAAGCAAGTAGGGTCACTACGAACTGAGCCAAACTTGTCGTCAAAACTACTTTTAAGTAGGTATGTCCATAAGAACTAGCTTATGAATTAATACAGGATAAAATATATCACACTTATGATGGGAGATTTAAAGACGATCCAAATTCTATTGTATGTATACAGAGCCCTATGCCATCATTTTGCCTTGAACATTTCGTTTTGATTCCTGCACGAAGATCAATACAATTAATCTCAGCCTGATAAAGACAAATAACACTTTTATTTTTGATTGAATTAGCGGTCTGCAACGTAAACTGGTTAAAGATTAAACTAATAAAACTACCTCATCAAGATGAGAGCACGGAATTAACAAATAAAATCAGACACATTTTATCAATAAAGTAATTGGAAAGTGGAAACCTATAGGTAATTCAATTTCCACACCAAGTTTATTCTCTGTACAATATATGGTTTTGAGCTTGTGTTTTTTTCATGGATTTCTTTACCGGTGGTAGGACTCTATCAAGCCTGAGGAGTCCGACTGGATGGGTACCACCCCCTTATCTATTTCTGCCGCCAAGCAACAATGATTGCATTGTTGTGCTCCGGTATGAAGGACAAGGTAGCCAGCGCAATTACAGGCAAGAGGCATATCATTTTAGTCCTCACAGTGACAACGCACCTTTGGTTCTGCATTTTTGTTACTTAAAACCTAAGTGCATGAACCGTAGGTGTTATGGGCGAAAGGTACTGCTTTCCATCAGGTAGTCTGTCTGCTCGTTTGTCACTGAATCTCATAAAAAATAATAATAATAGTCTTTTCTTTAGTTATTTGAATAAATAAATAAATTAAAAAATAATAATATAGGTACCTATTAATTTAATAAAATATACGCACATAAACTTGATCAGGGCCTTGATCTTGACTTGGTAAAAACAATTCTCGTTTAGTTAGTCACATGTTATAAAAACTAGTCCAAGATATTATATAGATTTACTTCCCTTTACCAAAATAGCAAGTGGTTATTATATTGAAAACGAGATTTGTATATATCTTACATTATTTGCATCTACTTTATTTCTTTCCAAAGTAAACGTAATGTTTAGAAAATGTAATGAAGACTAACTATATTCAATTAGACTATTTCAAGCACTTTTGAATCAGAATTCAATTTGATTTAAAGAGAGTCAGTGTAGTTGGTCCATCAATAGTGGATAAGCCGACAATTCGGAATGTAGTTCTGCTAAAAACAACTGGAGAGAAAATCAACCAATGCTCTTTGAAATGCCAAGTCACCGTACTTGTATCACAATATTTTAGCTATCCCGCAAATGGAAAATGAGGAAAATTGTCTTAATTCCATACATTTTCATCTCTCTCTTGAGCAGATCAGATCTGATGTACCAGATTGATATCTATATTATATTTTTATACTTGTATTTATATATTAATCATATATAATATGTATGTAATTAATATATGTATATGTATATATATATATATATATATATATATATGTTTTATTTAGGTATGTGTTATACTTATATATACTTTTATCATTTTATCACTATTTCCCACATGTATGGGTTGACTGGAAGAGATCTCTTATAGAGATAAGTCCACCTCAGTCCACGTCACTTTCTATGCATTTTATTTTCTTATAACATATTTGTGCAATAAAGAATATATATTGATCTAAGTATTTATGTACATATATTTTGAGTTTTAGCTTTAAATTATAGAGAAGGTAAATCAAAGATAAACAGAAAGGTGTTGTTATATATGCGTGTTGTCAAGGCAATAAAAATTAGTTCAACTTAAAGAAACAAAATCTGTTTGTTATAAGCTCATTTTTATATCTAAGACGAACGCGTGCTTTTCATTAATTTTCAAATACTTTTTAAATTAAAAATATTTTAATTTTTACAAAAAAAAAAAGAAACACATTTAACAGTATATTGAAATAATGAAAATGTAAATATCTCAAATGAATTGTGTGTCAAACACCATAGATATAGTCCACCATGCTGGCTAAGTGTGGGTTGGCAGACTTCACATATCTTTGGGAAATTTGTTAGATTCTCTCGGGCATGCAGATTTCCTCACGACGTTTTCCTTCACCGTAAGAGCAGTAGTAATCATGATGGAAATGATTCGCACATGAAAATATCAGAGGTGCGAGACCCGGGATGTGAACCCGCTTCGCTCGGTTTCCCGAGCAAGCGTTTTGGTAAACCTCTGCCTTTAAGCAGTCTATCAAATATAAAAAAAATGCTGTGCTTATCATTAGCTCTCACATAATAAATTATTTAGACAACTCCTTTCGCAAGAATAAATATTGAATTTATTCCAGTCATGCCTTAAGGTATGTATACATATATGGTAACATGATACATCCGGTGCTCCATTGTAACGTGAAAAAATAGCAAACCTTATAACTGCGAAGTGTTTTTCTGTTTAATGTTTTCTTAGTAAATAACCTAAGTATGTCAGTCAAACACTTTCGCATTAGAAAAATCCGACTGTGATATAGATGTTACTATCTGTAATTATAAAATAACCAAATAAAAATATACAAACAATATTAAAAATTATCTTTCATTTATTCAAAATAATAATGAGTTCTGATTTACAAAAAAGAATAAGAAATAAAAGGTGTAATAACAACTAAATTCATAAATTTAATTCGAACATTTAATATTGTGTCAGGTACATGCATCGCAATGTAAATATATTGTTTTGTTGATGTTGCTCTACATTTTAAAACATCTTATACTTATATTACACTTATTACATAATTTAATATACTCCAACAAGCAAAATTAACAACAGTCGTATTGGACGGCTTTTATCAAGGCCATAGTGTGTCTGTACATATTAAGAAAGCCTGATTTTGGCACTGAAAATATTAACGCGCAGGATACAGAGTGCATACTGACGTCAAAGCCAGGTACCGAATACGCTATGACTTATATATGTAAGACGTATGTAAAATTACTTTTCTTTAAAAATATTGACCCAGCTGTTTTAACTCAGCGTTTTCGATGTTAATAGAAAAATGATTTTATTTACGTCTGTTATGGGGTTTATAACAGTATAAAGCATGGTACAAGCTGACCGTTGCTTATTTCTGTTGGATATTATTGTTTGTACAAGTATGAAGCGAGAACTGCCAAAATGGCGAGTGGCACTGATACGGTGAGGGATCCAGCGCCATTGCATCCTTCTTTGTCACAAACGGTGCAGGATTTGATCTGCTTGCTGGGGTCGGTAGTCATCATCTTGGTGTTATCAAGTAAGCGGCACGATTCACTCAGGTTAGTGGGGTTAGCGTCCAAACAAGTACGCACGGTTGCACCATTTTCTGTAAAGATATTATAATTATATATATATATATATATATATATATATATATATATATATATATATATATATATATATATATATATATATATATATAGCGATTGCTGCACTAAGCACTCATAACATCTTGTTTAAGAAAAGATTAGTAGCTAATGTAGAGGGTCCCAAAGGAAAAGATTTTTTCGTTTTGTCAAAGTCAGAAATTTATCGAATATACGTACTTTAAATGTTATAAGAGTATTTTAACTTACACTTACTGTATTTTATAAGCAATATTTTATACAAGCAAATAATGTAAAAATAGAGACAGTTTTGAAAACTGTTCACACCAAATTGTTAAAGACTCTGTAACATCTAAAAAAATATTTGAAGTTGATAGTTATAGTTCCAGTTAATAGAAAAAGTAAAAGTGGTAATAACAGTCTTCTTATTATTTCAACTGGTATATAAGTAGTTATAACAATATTCTATAACAAAAAATGCATAGACAATATAAAAATAAATACTAACGCATGACAATTTTGTGACAGTAACGTGGCGCTCCTGCTACACCATCCACGAGCTCACGAGGTAGAATATCTCTTAAGTAGACTCGGTTATAATTGATCGAGTCCTGGCTGACGCAATCCTGAAATAATAAAAAAGATCGATCAATTTCAGTAATTATAGTGATCTATAAAATATAGAGTCGTAGATAGTTTTATAAAGTCACTACATGTGTTTGTAGTTTGCAATATTTTTTGTCTTTATATACTTTATACCCCTTTCGTGAGACTGAGTTGTGTCTTGGTAATACTTCAAGCTGTGTTCTGTTTAGCAAGACTGGGATATAGTCAGTAATATATTCGCTATATCCGGGAAATCGAACTCTATGCCAGTTAGTTTTTTTTTATGAGATTCAGTGACAAACGAGCAGACAGACCACCTGATGGAAAGCAGTACCTGTCGCCCATAACACCTACGGTTCATGCACTTAGGTTTTAAGTAACAAAAATACAGAACCGCCGGTACGTTATCACTGTGAGGACTAAGATGATATGCCTCTTGCCTGTAATTGCGCTGGCTACCTTATCCTTCAAACCGGAACACAACAATGCAATCTCTGGTGCTTGGCGGCAGAAATAGATAAGGGGGTGGTACCCATCCAGTCGGACTCCTCAGGTTTGACAGAGTCTTACCACCGGTTAGTTAGTACAGTAAATAATCTTTAAAATTTCATGTATCTAGTGGTTAGCAGTTACAACTGCAGAGAATTGGTAAGATCTGGTTTCGATTCTCAAATCGTAGTGAAAATGTTCAAGAAGTAGAGCATGGATTATAATTGTTATTGTTAGATTGATTAGTGAAAGAAATAAAGAGAACACCTGGACCTGTGCAACTTCTAATAGAAAATAATATATAAATATATGTTTCATGTGTAAAAAAGTTCTAAATATTTACTAGTAAGTAAATCCACATCTACATATTAATAAAGTAGGTAGACGAAATAACATTAAATCATAAAATCGATTCTATAATTACCACTAATTTATCCTTAGCGGAGAACGGGTCTTTACACGTAGGATCCGATTGTGAATTGCACTGGTAGCATTTAAGGCAAGATCCTGGAATAAAAAAAACATAGAGAGTTTAGATTTAATTAAAAAACACAACAAGATTTCTTTTAAGAATTATAACAGTAACTGTATAGTCACAATTTCCATTTATATCATATTTCATATAGTACGGCAAAATTTATGTTGTACGTAACTTTGGAGGAATTTCTAAACAAAAAGTCTTTAGAAATGAATAATCGAATAAACAAACTATTTTTAAAAGAACGTCTGCTCCGTGTGTTTCTGTTTTGTGATTCAACGTACAGTTTTAATGGAAAACAATAATTTGAAACACATGGTTTGTTTTGTTTGTGAGAATTATTATAATATTTCGTTCACATACTTAAAATGATACTTGATCACGTTTCCTGCGAATATAAGGATATAGTAAGTATGACTTACTTACATAATATTGCTCATTGGACTGCTATCTAACTAATAATTAATTATAAGAGCGAAGATTTGTGACATTGGATGTATGGGTGTTTGTTACTCTTTTACGCAACAACTCTACAGAACTGATTTTGATGAAGCTTTACAGTAATATAGCGAATACATCAGGGTAACATGGGCTATATTTTTTAAAGATATAGTAATACATAATTGAACTACACGTGCGAAGCCGCGGGGAAATGCTAGTTACTAATGGCTACTACACCTAGGGATTCCCCTCGAGCGAAGCACTAAGAGTAAGTTCCTAGAATTGAATAAACATTAAAAACTTATTACTCTAACACATTTGGAAGTAATATTCATATTTTATGTGATGATGTAAGTAACCTCATATATTCATGAATATAGCAAGTACACAAACAAAGCAATTATTATGAAAAATGAATACTGAACAAAAATCGACATAAAATAGTATTCCTATATTGCCTTGCGCTATAAATCGTAATTGAGAAATAGGTCAACATAATAAATGTCTTTTCTTGTCCTTTCTTCGAAATTTAGCGTTCATTTTTAAGAAACTACACTTTTTTTCAAGCCATATTAACCGGTAGATAATTTGTAGCATGATGGGTAATAAGTCGGGAGATATGTAGGTAATGACCTAAGCAATTTAGATATTGGAGGTCACATTGGTCATTTTATTTACTAGGTACCAATCAAACAAGGCATAAAATAAACGAGTGATAAACAATGATAATAGTAGTAGTAGTGAAAAAATACACATACAGATAATCTTACTAATATTGTGAATGTGAAAGTTTAGATGTTTGGATAGATGTTTGTCACTCAATCACGACAGAACGACTGAACAGATCTGGATGAAATTTGGCAAAGAGATAGATATATTCTGCAAAAACACACAGGCACCCGTGTATCCCGTAAAAATGTACGGTTCCCATGGGATAGATTTGCTTTTGTTTTTCTAGAGGCGAACCCGAGCGAAGCGGGGGTGAGCCGCTAG
Organism: Argynnis bischoffii washingtonia; assembly: GCA_033884665.1. Classification (NCBI taxonomy): domain Eukaryota; kingdom Metazoa; phylum Arthropoda; class Insecta; order Lepidoptera; family Nymphalidae; genus Argynnis; species Argynnis bischoffii. Next base: position 5,566,596 of record CM066624.1, on the reverse strand, counting down.
TAATAATATGTTTTATATTGCGACAATAACTTGAAATAATAATAATTTGTTAAGTTCATATGACCTTTAACTGTTATTGAGAATATTAGTATTCCTATTCAGTACAGACAGTCAGTGTAAATTCTAAGAGGGTATAGCAATAATTCGTCTGCTACAACGTATTCTATTCGAGAATTTAATGTCACTCTACAGATTATATACATTTAGACTTAGAAAATCAAAGAGTTTGTACGCACTGATTTACTTCACTTAATTAAATTTCTAATATATTTAAAGTATTTAATTAATATTCAATACATAACGTAGTGTTGTACAATATAATATGATGTTTCATGTTTTATCGCAAGGAGAGATTTTAACTAAGTTTTATTAAAAGAATAATATATGATATGTTTTGGTGAAAAATATAAATCCTAAGAATATTAAACTAAATAACTAAATAATACATAGTACAAACGTTTGAAACTCGAAAACATAAACTGCTTTAATCACTTATTAATATAGAGTTCTCCACTTTAGAGACTATATTCACTCCGCCTATCAACGTTGTGTATACGTTTAACGTTGTAAAGCTTTAGATAATACAAAATTGTAAGATAATTATATTAAAACTTCTGAAATATCCAAAATTTCTTTAAACAAGCGATTTCTTTAAATCAGCGATTATAAGTACGTACTTTGTATCTACTTTTTCGCTATATGTAAACATAACAAACGTGTGATGTAAATAGCCCTAGCCGGCCTCCATTCGCACAGAATAGCAAACGTAAACCGGTTTCATACACCGAAGTTAGAACCGTAGCTCATATATATGTACAAGATATTTAAGATTGTGTCACCGATGATATCACCCGTCCATTTTTATATTTAGGCCATCATCGAGCGTCGCCTTTGAAATATAAAAGTCTCTAACTCTCTACTGATTCTAACTGAACTATGACAAAATTTTCCTACATACATATTTAGAAAATATATTATGTAGATACTTTAGAAACATAATGTATCAGATATATATATAGCTTACTATTTTTAAATAAATCGACTAATATTGATTACCTAAAAGATTTGCATTATACACATATAGTTATTATACATAATATATTCCATCTTTACATTCCTTTCATGTGTTAGACAGCGAAAAATGTGACATCTATTTTTGGGTATATGTACCCGAAAACACGGTTTTCTATACTAACAAAGCACTTATGCACTTAGTAAGTATTATGTCATCTGTAGTTTAAACCATTTAGACTAACAATGCTTAGTTGTACCCAAAATGGTCAAATTAAAATAAACTGTCAATTATAATTGCCCACCATTGCGTATGACATTGAGTAGAACTCACTTTACGGTTGGCTAGCGACATAATCTATTAGACCGTTAGTACGAAGCAATTCGAATATTCGTGTGCCTATGATGTCATTTTAAAATTTGGTAGGTAGGCAATAAAAAATACCGGTTTTACAGCTTGTTTTTATATGATCGTGGTGATAAGCACAGGAAACAGGTACGTGACTGGACCAAAGATGGAACTAACATTTCTATTTTCTATACTTAGTGAATATAATATGTAATATATAAATATTTGTACCGGAATTGAATTGGCGACGTGTTGCATAGTACTGCTTCCCTTTGTTTCTTTTTTTTATTTTATAACAAAGTCCTTTAATGAAAAAGGAGCTTTATGTAACGGTCAAACCCGCAAGAAGCTTAAGATATGAGGTAAAAATGTACCTACTATATAATATTGTTTTTTTCCCAGTTTCTGGCAGGATCCCAAATTTGAGAACATTAACTTAATACCCTAAAGAGTAATACATTGTAAAAATATACTTTTTTGAATAATTTATGTTAGAGCTATGGAAATATTTGTAATTCTATTTTTTTGTTAACTTTTTGACAAAAAAATATAGGTAGTCTATTTTTCTCATAGTATTATCTTTTTTATAATTTAATTTAACGGAAATACACATCACTTTTATCATTCAGACTACAACCAACACATACACTTATAATGCTAATCGTAAGTCCTGTCCTGTCCTTCATTTCCAAATTAATCACAAATAGTGATCTTTTGTTTTCACGGATGGGCACCCGTGAAACGAAACTATTAAAAGTTTATTTATTTACATTTGCCGTGGTAAGATTTACCTCGTTTATTATTTTTCAAGGCTGATTCGATGTCGATATCGTTAAGATTCTATCTAGAAGCATTCATTGTTGTTGCATCTATTAACAATGAGTTAATTAAATGAGTCACAAACTGAACGTAAATTAACTTGTACCTTGTAACATGTAGGTGTAAATCAAACGGAAAACTAGTGTCTCTATCCATGAACAATTAATGATGTGTCACATGTTGTCTGTATAAATGTATAAAGCAAAATAGTATACCTATTAATAATAAAAACCGCATTTTCCACTCATCAACGACGTAAACCGGCCCCTGTATGTGACAGACGGATGTAAATCACTATATGATTGTATATATGCCCGATACAAATTTAATAAATTTGAACCCGTGACCTCTGGCCTTGAAGCAAGTACTAGTAAATATTTTTACTTGCGTAATTTACTCACTCACGTAAAGAACATCCTTACCACAAATTAAATAATAATATGTATGTACTTTTCCGTCCATACTAATATTATATTTGAATAAAGCTCTGTCTGTCTGCTTGTTATCTATTTAGCATGTGAATGTTTTTAATGATTCCTCATTATCAACAACAAGTTTAAGAAGCAATCTACTTTTAATTATTTTTTTGATAAAACTAAAACTTACGTATTAAAAAAACATAAATAAGGAATAACCAGACAACGGAATTTTAGTAATCTAGATAAGTATGCTTTATAAAAAAAAATGAAGAACATTGCGTGAGCTAGTGTTGCGCAGTCGTTAAAAATCTGGACTTAGGCCAAAATCTGAAGTACAAACATGCGTAAGATGCTGAAGTCGTTTATTCTGTAGATTTTACTTGTACATACACGTAAACCTCTTAGTTTTACTATTACATTTAATAAAAAGTTAACATTTTCATAATATTTGAAAAATTTGAAATTCGATTAAAAATAATTGATTTGCTGAAGTCACTTGTGCTGGAATAATAATATACTTAATATAATTATCAAAAAGTTATATAACATATCGATTTTACTCGGTATATCTTATTTTTGATATATCTATTTAGAAACATCAAAAACTTTTGCATTAAATTTATTGTCCTAATTAGAATTCATGTCTCGAAATGGTATTTTATAGTGTTCTCGTTGATGTCTTAATTTTCCATTGACTACTGAGCTTTTATTTATATAAAAACTAAATAAAATTCGTTTAAACTTCTTTTAAATAATTTAATATTGAATAATACAGTAATAAAGGACATTTCAAATATTTTTTAAACAGTACAATATTTACCATAAGTTTGTCTCTAGTGTAACATAGGTATTATTAACATTGTACTACTATTTTGTCTATCCGTCCTTGTATACAAGGAAAACAAAACAAAGTTATTCTAACTATCCATGAACGTGATATTGGAAAAATTGTGATTTGCTCATTGTTTTAGAACATAGAAGCTGTTTATGTAGCACACAGATACGGAAGTTAGGAAAATAATAATTATTTGCTGCTTAGTTCTTAAATTCTACATTTATTCTAGATACTAAACTTTATTAGCCTTGTAATTAACTTTTTTTTAGGTAGGTAAATACCTACTCAATTTTATTTAAAACTATCAATATGCATCTCGTAAACTAAATAAAGCAAGCGTGAAATGAAAATTTTTATTTTATGTATTTCTTGATAGCGTTGATATTGAATTGAGTCGCAATAAATTGTTTTGATTGAATTTAAATTAAACTTATAAAATATTTAAAGTTAAAGTTAAAAAATATAATTAACAAATTTAGGTTAAGGCGGGAAATTATAACGTACCGATTTCGAATAGTGCCAATAGGGTTGCGATAGTCAAAGCAGTCACACTTCGGGCCATGTTAATGGATTTAGTTGAGTAGTTCAAATTATACGGGTAAACTCTCGCGACGTACGATTGAGACTGAAACGTCGACCCACTCGCCGACCGCGCGTCGCCGACGGACGCATTTACACGTAACGTAGGGTATACCAGCGTTGGTTAATTCCCGGATAATCTCATGTAGGTACACAACTACACACAAATTGTGATCGACAAAGTTACATCGTTTTTGGTACAATATTTACTTATGAAAGTGTGGAAAGGCAGGATTAATTTAAAAAAAAATAAAGATTTTATTTGCTAAAGCTATATGATCTAACGGTTCTTTAAAATAATTTTTTTTTGTACTGTATTATTGATGGTCTATGCCTTATAAGTATACCGTTGCCTTACAAGTTTACAATCATTATAAAATAGCTCGATGCTAAATCATTTATATCTAAACAGTTTAGAGAGGAAAGAAGAAATTCCCTTGAGGTGTAGAACGTGGTGGTGTAAAGCTTGGGCTACAGAAAGCGAGTAAAAGTGTAAGTCCGCGATCGTGTCGATTCATCGCTTCGTTAACTATGACATATGTTAAGGAATAAAGATTACATTAATTAAGTAATTTTCTGTAAATGTCAAATTAACAAAAAGCAAATTTTATGCATATTCTATAGGAAAAACACGATAAAAGCACAATCGAACCTAACAACGCCATTAGTTGCACCGTCAAATATAGGTACATAATATTGTCAACAGGTAGTCTATTTTATAATTACAATAAAAAGTTCCATTCCAAACCGTTAGGCCTCTTTCAACTGATAGAAAAATCAAAAAACTTTAAACTGTCTATTTTGCATTTATTGCAGTGTAAACACACGCTATATAAAGTGTTTAAAAAAATATTTTGTGCTCAATTACGGCTAATTAATAATAAAATTATTTTATAAACACTAGTATACAGTACACAAGTGATATTTTAGCTAAGCCGATTATAGGCTTTTATTTTTAAAATAACATATTTTGGACTTCAGTAATTATTTACTCAAAAGGAATGGTTCACTTATTTTTCTCCTTCTAGTCATAATAAATACTACCACACATAAAAATTTAAAATTTTACTATGTCAGGGTTTTGTACATATCCGGTACTTCTTTAAAATTATTTTAGATGACATTCATCCAAGCTAATGTTTTAAGGTCTTATCCTGCCAAGGTTATTATTACCTACATTAAAATTTACATTTGTCTTTGTTTGGCTGTATAGTGGGCGTGTCCTTCTTTCGCACAGCTACGCTTTACGTAAACATGGTATAATGGATGTGATACAGACAACTTTTAATATACCAGGAATATATCAATTAGTAGCTATGGTATATGGTTATTGCCTCAAGAATATGGGTTCACTTTGTTTTGGTAAAGAGGTTCAGTAGCGTGAAGAGGAAAGAGACGGAAGGAATGAAGAGTCTCAGTAGTGTGAAAAAGGAAGAGATGGAATTGGGAAGCAAAAAAAAAGGAATATGGGCATATTGATGGGCTTCGAGAGGTGTACCATGCAGGTTGCTCCTGAACTTGATTGACTTCTGACTTGAATCCTGGGACCAACCACTGATTGTTGTAGTATGGGGTAGCAAAGTTCATTCGTCGGAACGTCATGGTCAAGTGCGTAAATGATTTTGTGGCGCCACATCAGGTTCCCAGTGATAATAGAATAATTAATTATTTAACGTTATAAGTACCTTGGATGAAAAAGATAGAGTTTTCATAATACTTTCTTAGATTTACGCGAATATTTGAAATTTTAAATAAAACTACCTTTTCGTGTTTTTTCGCGGATTTATGTTGATTTTTGGTTCCTGACTTGAATTTTAAATATTGAAAAATAAATTCACGAAAAAATCCGAAAAGATAGTTTTATTTAAGATAGAGTTTTCCTTTAGATATTACAATCATGCGAAAGCATTGGCCTTGACTTATACAAAATGTTATATTTTATTCAAATTATTTCAATACCTTCAAACAAAGGTTCTTTTTGCATTCAATAATCGATAGATTTAATATTAATATATGTAATTTATTTATATTTACTGTCACATACATACATACATAGTAGATAATAACTGAAATGACACAGGCACGAGTTAGCGTAAAATTTTTGTTTTTCCCCGAGATGACAACGTTGGTATCACGTATATTTTTATTACTGCTATAAAAGTACATTGTAGTTTTTTATTTATATTTATTCTATTATTTCTTATTATACTATCTTATTACTTTACATGATATTCTTTCTATAAGAGTTATAATACATACGAATAGAAACTATACTTCAGATGCTAAGTATGTATTGTATTTTTTTTTAATAATCTATAACAGGTTATTAAGATATATAAGAAAATTACAAATATACTTAATTATATATTACAAAACAAATGTACACTTATTTATTACTGTACAAATCGTGTCTGCGTGGATTAGTGGCAAGAATGCTATCCGTTGAATGCTTCCCCGCTGAATAGCAATGTCGATTCTGTGGATGAAAAATGAGCCAGCTCTCCTGTCACCAGTAGTACGAAAAGACAAGGTGTTATGTCTTTTAAGAAGTGCTTAGTACTTTGACTTCATGAGCCAAGTGTTTCTACAGTAAATGGTATAAAAACATAATTTTGACTGAGGAATTGTATTTTGGTTAAGTTAATAAACATAACATTTTTATAGTTACACATGGAAAAACAGAAATTATTGTAACAACGTACATAGTATGTTTACTAAGAATTGTATACCTACTCGTGCTAATTATTATAAGAATACCTATATAATAATCCTATTAACATGTCTTAACGGAGTTTTAGAACATTTTTATATAAGTAAATTATTATTCGTACTATACCTATTCTATTATTTTTAACCCCCGACGCAATAAGAGGGGTGTTATAAGTTTGACATCGATGTCTCTCTGTCTGCCTGTGTGTATGTATCTGTCTGTGGCATCGTAGCTCTCAAACGGATGGACTGATTTCGATGTGGTTTTTTTCATTTGAAAGCTAGTTTCCTTGCGATTGTTCTTAGCTATGTTTGGTTAATATCGGTCCAGCAGTGTAAGAGTATCAGCTATTTTCCAAAATTATTTACTTTTTATGAGTTGTTCTTTAAACTATATTTTTTGCGTAGGGGCTTTCTTAAATTTTTAATTAATTTTTTTTATTTAAATTGAATATAACTGATTTTAGTAAAAATGACTATCAAGTGTCAGAAAGAAAAGGAAATAGAATTAGAAAAGCAACGGCGTAAATATTCAATATGTTACAAAAAGAATGCATAACGTAATATATGTATGACTTACAATGGAACAATACCATTAGTCACTGTTGTGACTCTTTCCCTGTAAACTATGATGTTATATTTATTGAAACAACACCCGAGTCTCATTCACCGCAATGACTTATTGTAAAAGGCTCATTTATGTCATTTAAATCACTTTATTTTTCATATAATTATATACTTACTATATTGGTTAATTGATTAAAAACATCACTATGTATTTTTATAAGTATTTATGATTTTACATATTTTGTACTGCTAAAAGTTTTATAGGTAAACTAGCGACTCCCCCTCGCTACGCTTGGGTTCGTCTCTACTTACGTTTTAACATTTAGTATAGATTTCTTAGAGATAAGATGTTTTCCCACAGTAAAAAGTATCCTATATGTTGACCTAGATAACCACCAAACATCATACCAAATTTCATCAAAACCCTCCAGGCGGTTTTCTATGATGCGGTCACAGACCGACTGACAGACAAAAATTCGGCTTAGTTACAATTTTATAATATGTATAGATTTGGCTCTTTTATTGGTCAGTTTATCAAATCATTTATAGTATAGATAATAATAATTTCTTCAAATTACACAATGTATTAATTAACATGTTACCTTCAATATAACCGAAATCTAAGTAAATACTACCTACGCGAATTGTTTTGAGGGATAAGACAAACAATGAAATCCTTTAAAGCTGACAATTCAAAATTAGTTTTAGTTTCAGGTTTTATAACAAGCATTTTGTCACTAATATATTATTACATTTGTATAGTTGAATTTTACGAAGAAATGCTTTGTAGGACTTATTTTTACGACTTTTATTCAACATCGGGGTGTAATTTTGCACTAGGTACATGCATTAATCTCAATCTATCAATCATTATAACGGAAACATGCACTGCAAGTTAGCTTAAAACGATCCCGACTGCTGCGAAGCCTAAAGAAGGCTTATGTGTTTCACTGTATGTATGTATATGTATATATATCCTATGTTCCCACGTAATTACTAAACGGTTTAAATGATTTTGATGATTTATACGTCATTAGATCTGTCTTAATAACGCGATTGTCCTAAGGTATATAGACGTTATTAAAAATCAAAATGGCAGATGCCAGGTGCCAATTTGTATTGTTGTATCAAAATGAAGATTTTTAAGAGGCGCCCACAAAAATATACAACTCATATGTTTAAAAGTAATATGGATTAAGAAATTGTTAAATAAAACTCCAAATTCCTGATAAATGGCCAAAACTAAAAAGGTGTAAATAAATAAAAAAATAAATTATAAAAAAACCCCTACTGCGTAAAAACAATATTATGTTTATTCTTGCTGCGAGTCTTTCTATGTATATATATATGTCTCCGTCTGTATAAAACTATGTGCCTTTGTCAACTTGTTTTCATCATTTTCCGTTTTGTATGCTTTTTTATTATTATTATTTAAAAATCATTCTAGCCTATAAAGTTTTTATAAATAATAAATTTCTATAAAGCTTTCAATGCATAAAAGACATTTACTTTAAGACTCGGTACTCTTTGTCCTCTAATAGCGTTAGAGTAATATATCGTAGGAGGGTACAACAATGTATGTCTATTTTCACAATAGCTGCCAAATTACTTCAGGAATTTCAGGTCAAGTAGCGGGATAAAGTTCAACTTTATGAGATTATTTTAATTTGCAAGTATAGTTCGTACCTACTCAACCTTTTTAACGTCCCACTGCTAAGCGCAGGCCTCCCTTTTTTTACTAGATATCATAGTTTAAAATATTACATCCATATACATACTTACTTTTTAATCTGTCACTGTAAAAATGCACACGTTGTTGATTTTCTCGAACTTTGTTCTTTATATATATTTGAGCATATAAAAGTACTTAATCATAATTTTTATTATTGAATGCTGACAAAACAACATATAAAACAAGAATAGTCAAAATATAAATCTGACATTTGACCTAAAAACGTAGGTAAGAAGATACCATAAAAATCCGAAGTTCCACATTTAAGCGCCTTAAGTAATCTGATTAGTACTTCAGCCATTTTACTTAGAACACTGAATCTATACAGATAAATAAAATTGGAGTGTCTGTTTGTAATATTAGAATAACCGCTTTTTACTAAATGCGTATGGATGTATACACGGTACATATACCAAAACAACATTTTTTACAATTTTTGTCTGTCTGTCTGTCTGTCTGTTTGTTCCGGCTAATCTCCGCAACGGCTGGACCGATTTTGACCGGACTTTCACTGGCATATAGTTGATGTTATAGGGAGTAAGTAAGGCTACTTTTATTTTAGAAAAAGAATCAGGGTTCCGCGAAAAAAAATTAAAACCCATGAAATTATGAACAAAATCTGCGTACGGCCTACGCACCCGAGCAAAACGAGGGTAAATCGCTATATAATTTAAATGAATGTCTTAGGAGTAGCAAGCTACTGTTTATGTGTACCTAAACATAGTTATCATATAAATGGTTACTATTACAGAGCCCGGGAATATATGTTCGATATTTTCTCAACATTTTCAACATACATATTTTTTATTTTACTTATTGATATTTGTACAGAATATTTGAATTTTTACAGCTTGTAAGTTTTTATAAAACACAAATTATCCCAAATATACAAAAATACAGCCTCTTTTACAGCAATATCAGGTCTTTCCACGTCCAATGTTATTTTTAAGTATGCAGCATTCATCGATCACTAAAAAGAACGATAAAAAGTTATTTTTGATCGATGGCAGCATCCTATATTAGATACAAAAAGCTGTTGCTATCATAAATTATATATCGTTCAGTGAGATCTTTATATAAAGATATGTTTGTGCATATGCACAAACTCATAGCCTCTGTTTAAGATTAATTAATTAATTAAATTATTATTGAAAATCAAAATAAACCTACACTTTCGTACTTAAATATCTCGAACTTGTATATTGTTCTATGTTCATTTCTCTATAACACTGCAAATGAGAAATCGCATAATTTGCGTTGGCTCGCGTTTTAATAGCTTGGCTATGAACTTAAACACAATAGGTTTCCATGCCCTAGATCGCTATTTGCTATTAGATTATATTAATAACTTCACTATTATTGCAGCCAAGTTCAATTTTTTTGTTGCTATATTGGAAAAAAATATTCTTGGAGAACTCGCCAATATTGCCAATACAACTTTTTTTTAGTCAATTTTTTTAGTGGTTTATATAAGGTACTTTCTAATCGACAAGTTAATCTTGTGTAAGTTTGTTTGTCTGTCTGTTACACTTGTGTTTATTTAAAAAAATGTACTTAAACTGGGTATTCTATTAACATTACCTACATAGCTACTGAAAGTTGGATTTTGCAAAAATCACCTAGTTTAGGGCTCCAATCGCACTTTGTACTACAATAATCTCGTGTCCTTATTTCAAAAATTATAAATTTAAAATACGATGATGTACGAAACCCTTTTCTCGTTTAAGTATTTATTATAAATTTCCAATACATCATTTTTTGAATTTCTTTATAAATAATATGCAATACTTTTGCATAGTTAAAAATATCAAATTTCATCCTTTCCACATATACTTTGGGAGATTTTACTATACAACCAAAAGGCACATATTTTATGCTGAGATTAATAAAAATAGATTGTTATGAATTCTTGTCTACTAAAATATATAAGAGGAGCAAAAAACAGGAGAAACGTTTCGTGAAATGTCTATTTTTTCTCTTAAAATATGAATGGTAGGTGCAAGTATTCTGTGGTAAAAATCCAATTCACTAACATAAGATGGTCGACGGGGCACAGTGCCAATTACACTTGACTACTTTAAACTACTTTAACAAGATTAGTTTCAAACATAAGTAGACAAAACCAGATGCACTAAAATCTTGAACAATTTCTGGTATTTTATTTAGATATTGCTAGTAGTATACTTGCTTTTCGCTAGGGATTTTTACAATACTTTTATATTTATGGGATTCATTAATTACATAACCATTATTTTATAATATCGTTGAATTTATATACATTAAATTTTAACAGTAAAATAACTGAGGGACCTTTGTGACCTTTGGACTTCATTGTTCTCTTATCTCGCAAAAAACACCTAATATAATTAAGATTCGTATCCTATTATAATATATTTTAAGCTACGTAATTTAAAAATATAAGAGAATTACGTGTGTCAGACGGACAAACAGACAAACACACGAGTAATGATAACATTTATTTTTTCCCTTTTTAATAGAAACATAATAATGAAGTATATGTGTATTGTTTTTGGTTATAGTATCAGAAAGTAATGTTAATTCTAGTACATTGCTTTTGCAAGCCAATTTTTGCAGACTCATCTGAATAGAACTTTGTCACTTACAACCACTTCAAAAAGAAAAAAATCGCTAGGTAGTAGGTAGGTAGCCGTTACGCCTAGCAGAATAAATAAATAAAAAAATATGGCTTTAATTACAAGTATCTAGTTTCAATTTCGAGAGCTTACGTAAAAAAAATTGTTTTCAATTATTGGCAGCAAAAAAAAACCTATTTTTACATAGTAATAGTCGATATGACCTTGTCTTTATTATCACCTATGGAAAGGGGGAAACCAAATTATTATTTTGCTAACCATCTACAGACGTATGCTGTCATCACCTGTCAATTACATTCTATTTAAGGCAATCATCCTTGTACCTTTTTAGTTTGATACTTGACGTGCAATGACTTCTTAAAAGTGAGATTTCTTCACTTATATATTTATGAAACGTTTCTACAGTTATTGTTAGGCACAGTAAAGCGAAAAAATAATATAAGCAATCAAGATAGGCCAACAAAATCTAAAGCAAGGAAGAAGTTCTGTGATAAGTATTTATATTATGTTTAAGAAAAATATTGTGGTTTATACATATGTATCTTACAAATATAAAGATAAACTAGATACGGATTATTATATATAGGTTATGGTCTTGAGTTGCGAAGTCATGGAAGTAGGTCAATCTTACCTCCATTAATTCAAACTGTAATGGTCTTTACGGATAACTGATTTCATGAAAACACGAAGTTCGATTTACTACATCTAGATAATAAATTAACTTGGCAATTATTTTTATTTATATTTGTAGCACAGCACTATTTCCCTTGCTACATAGACTTAAGATTAAGCGTTCTCTGATTTCTATCCACAATACTTAAACAGAGTACTTTAAAACATGAATAACTCTCAACTTACTCTTGCTTCGCTCGGGTGCTTCTCTAGAAGCCAATTGTATGTATTCAGCCCTTTTTAACGTCCCACTGCTGGGTACGGGCCTCCCTTTAATACGAGGAGCATTCTACTACGCTGGCCAAGTGCGTTAAGGCGAACTGCACGTGTCTTTCGAAAAATTGCTAGGTTCTCTCAGACATGCAGGTTTCCTCACGATGTTTTCCTTCGCCGTAAGACAAGTGGTAATCATGTTAGAAAGTGATTCGCACATGAAAATGTCAGAGGTGCGAGACCCGGGATATGAACTCGCTTCACTCGGTTTCCCAAGTGAGCACGTTACCACTGGGCTACCACTGCCTCAGACCACTCTGTCACTAGAAGCCTAAGAATAGCCTGTGTTACACTAGGTCTAGGTCTGGATGTACAGGAATATGTAAATTTCATTTAAATTCGTCCAGCCGTTTTAGCATGAAAGCATACACATACACATTCATACGCATATACTACGTATTTATGTGTATACAACTTTCGCATTTATAATAATACTCCAATCAATATGAACTTTTACTTTTTCCTAGAATAAAACCTGTGGTATCTTATTTAGTATCATTAGTTGAAGAAACTTTACTACTATTCTTTTTGCTGAAAATTGTAAGCAATTATGCTTTGTCATGAAATGCTGAACTTTTTTGGTATCTATTCTTCAAATAAAATATATCACTTTGGCAGTAAAGACTGATTTATGCTGATGACTTATATATAATATAACGGTGACACGACCGTTTCGGTACTAAAAGGGGAATTTAGAGGTTATATTGGATCTTCGAAGTTTTAAACACGCTTAATATTCTTATCAAAAGCATCAAAACCATTTCAAATGTGTTAAAACTTTAGATTCAGTATTTTACGATAGCTTTAAGCAAATGACTTTAGAACAAATGCAGGTGCAAATGGAGAGTTTTGCGTCATATAGCACTCAGTGCTCTTCATGGTCTATATAGTAGGTACATTCATACTAAATACTACACAAATTGAAAATATAAGTTCTTCCATATGAAGTCGTTTGCTTCATAGTATCTCGCAAAAGTTCGAAAAAGGAAAAAACGGAATGCCGCTTACCGTTTTTGCTATACACTTTCCACTGAGGTGGGACGACTTTCGTGGGAGGTTTCTCGTCTTTCATATATATTTGTCTGTCCGTCATATAATATAGCTTTGAGAAATTATGAAAATTAAAAAATCAGAATAAGTCAGGTTTCTGCATTAAGCTAACGTAAATTTTAGATAGGGAACTCTCTTTTATGCGAGATCGACTCTCACTTAACTGAAATAGTATACAACAATACAAGGATAATGAATTTGATTATCTGTCTAGACATAAGCAATAAAATAAAAGCCTATATTAATTAAAGCTTTCTTCGAACAATGACAAAACTTTCTGTTACCATGCAAAATTGGAAACGAGTCAACACGATGTTTGTCCTTTATCACAAAAAAATATATTCAAGACTGAATTTTATTTCTTATTCTTGTTATATAATATATTATATATCATTGTTACTGGTACTGCCCCTAGTTACTCATAGTGTATATGTATGTAGATAGGTACTATCATATTTTGTTTTATGCTATGTTTTTCTTGTGATGTTAATCGAGATTTACTTTATTTCTATTTTTTCATTGCTTAGTGGCAAAATAAATTGTTAATTACAAACTGTATGTCCCTCATAGCCCCTTTGTTTACTGCTATTCCGTTAAGTGTCTTATATTATTATCACTATTATATATTTCTACCTACTTAGTTATACGTTGATAGGTAAAATATCCAAAGATGTTCGTTCAATGTTCTAAAGATCTACCTTTAAATGAACAGCTCTTTGTTGCTGAAATACAAACAAAATGCATATATCTCTTAAGTCTTAAATTATTTATTTTAACACAGTTATGTAGGTACTAGCGACTCAGCGTCACTCCGCTCGGGTTCGTCCCTAGTTACGTTTTAACACTTAGTGTAGATTTCTCAGAGATGAGATATTTTCCCGCAGTAAAAATTATCCAATATATTGATCCGGATAACCAGCTATTATCAAATCAAATTTCATCAAAATCCGTCCAATCGTATTCTCGTGACGCGTTCCCAGACAGACAGACAAAAATTGTAAAAACTATAGATTCGGCCTCTGTATCGATAATAATGACTGTTTTTATAAGATTTTCCGAAAAATATTTAATGTACAGATTTGACTGTTACAGATAGAATGTTATTATTTGTATAGACTAGTAGATAACGTTAACGTTTAGAAAAAAAAAATGAATATGAGTTCATACTTTAATCAAATTTTATTCTAACGAATAATTTTATATTTTTATTTGATATTTTTGTTATCTCATTACATAATAAATATAACTAAGAAAAGTCTCTATTTTTTCTTTTTCGAATTTCTTCGCGAGAGGCTCTCTTTTATATAAAATAAAATATAAAGTATAATGTTAAAATAAAAATACCAAAACTTATCATAGGATTAATGCAATATATAAACATATATAAATAAATCCTTTGCGCTACAATGTTCCATTGTGTTCTCGAGTTTCTAATTACGACGGGTTAGCGTTACACTCCCATTCGCCCTACATACATACGTATTCTTTATACCATTGTTAACAAACAGAAAGGCTGAGATCTATACTTCTTAGAAGAAAAACTGCCAGTAACTTCACTAAGATTCCTTATTAAAAAAAAACTAGACTTTTTAGTATTTTCTTTGTGATTTTTCTCGCAAAAGAGCGCTTGTTTTATTGGTTTGTGTTGCTTACATCTAGAGATTAATCTGTTAAAGTAATGTTTTGCATATAGAGAGTTTATAGTATACAGAGTGAGATTAATAATTTTTTATCGCAGTATGTGGAATAGATTCCGTTAGATATACGTATATCGTTACTGAGTCAAGCGAGAGAAGATATTTTATATCTAATTTACAATAGTATGGATTTACTAAATTTGACCACTGGCTCGCGTATTTTGTTTATGTATAATTAATTAATTTCTATAGTTCGCAGCGTAATTTTAGATTATCTTTAATCTGCCACAATAAATAGGCTACGGAAAGCAAAACGACTTTTCTAATCGGACTCATAGTTCCAGAGATAAGCACATTGAAACAAACAAGCTCTTCATTTTTATATACTAAAGTATAAAAAAAGGTGTACATGATATCAAGTAATTAATTTTTTTTAAATATTAACAAATTTTCTTCATTCATGAAATTTTCTTTTCAATTTTAAAATTTTAGTTCGTCATAATTTTTTATGTACAAGTTTTCATATTATATGTACAATGTAAACATTCTTAAGGTCATCACACAAAGCAATACATTATATGTATTACTAATTGTTTTATTTATTTTTGCCAACAAACTTATGCTGTTTGGCATACACGCGTGTTAATAAAATTTTACAACTTTTTTATTGAAACGTGTTAAACTAACTTGGATATATGTCTTTGTTTATGGAACTCTACATGCATTTGTATACATTTCTTGTAAAAGTAAATACAATGCTAAACATTATTTTGTTATTAGATTATTCTACACAAAGAGTAGCATAATATTTTAGCCATTTTTAATGTACCACTGCTGGGCACGGGTCTTCTTTAAATGTAAAGAGGATCTGATCACAGTCCACCGCCCTGACCAAGTGCGGGTTGGTGGACGTTAATTTGAAAACAAGTTAGATTCTTTCAGATATGCAGGTTTCTTTCCCATGTTTATATTCACCATAAGGAAAGTGATAACTATGTTGAGAATGATGACATGAGAGTATTTGCGGTGTGAGACCCGGGGTTAGTTCTTGTTTTGCTAGATTTTCTAAGCGCCTTTGTCTGCAGCGTACTGTAGAATGACATTTCCATTGGTCTAATTACAATTACAATTCAATCAATTAATCAATTTCTTAAGGTTTAAGGTTTCTTATCTTTGATTATTATTATCTCTCTTGGCAACGTATTGTTTTTGTATTTTAAACAACTTCATGTTAGTTCAATTTTTTTTTCTAAATATTTAACCTATACTATAATAAAACTGTTGAGGTCGAATGTCTGTACATAGAAAAAAAAATGTTAAAAACCGAGTCAGGGGTTGTAAGAAGAGCATTAGAACAAATCCAGTTTTTTTTTCATTTTTTTTTGTTTCTTTGTCTGTTTGTCTGTTTGTACGGGCCAATCTCCGAATCTGCTCGACTGATTTAAATAAAATTTTGCATGGTGGTACCTTGTATCCCCGGTCAACATCTTAGATACTTTTCATCCCGAATATAGTTCATACATCAAAATAATAAATAGGCTACATTTTATCCCGGAAAAACTAACGGTTACCGTGGGGTAGATTTGTTTTTGTTTGTCTAGAGGCGAACCCGAGCGAAGCGAGGGTGAGCCGCTAGTTTGCTTAATATACACTGCTTTAGTAGCTGTTTATTCATATGATAAATTGGTGTAAAAGATACACCGTAATTCTCAGAATTAAATATATATTATATTATTTAAATACATACTTAAAATTATGTAAGGCAATTCTAACACATAACAATTAAGCTATAAAATATAATATGGACACTGTTTAGACAGCTAACTTCTAAGAGAAATAACAAAGATTGTTTAACTGCTATTTTATCTGAATCTAAATGTAAATTCAGAGTCGGAAAATTCACTGTCGCTGTTTATGCGACAGTAAATTCGTTGTTTTTCAAATCACTTAGAAACTAAATTTAAAACAAATTAACCACCTCATTAAAAATTGGGTAAATCGTTTAGTAATTACGAGAGAACATACATACAGACCAAACCCGTACTTTCACATTCCACTTCCTTTAGGCTTTGCCGTAGTCGGGTAAAAATAAGCCTTTTATACTTAACTAGCATTGCCCGCGGATCCGCCCGCGTTCAGATGACCGAAAACCAAATTCTTAGGTTTTACATATTAGTATACTCTTACATTGTAGTTTATGTATTTTTTCTCAGAGATGACATACTTTCCCGCGGTAAAAAGTATCCTATATGTTGACCCAGATAACCAGCTATCACCTTACCAAATTTCATCAAAATCCCTCCAGTGGTTTTTTCTGTGATGCGGTAACAGACAGACAGACAGATAGACAAACAGACAGATAAAAGTTCTAAAAACTATAGATTGGCCTCTGTATCGATAATAATGTATTTCAATAAGATTTTCCAAAAAATATTTTGGAAATTCGGCTCAGATTCGGCTCAGTTACAATTTTATTATATGTATAGATTTTTTTATCATACCTATACCTATGTAAAATTATTATTCACATGTAAAATCAGACAATTAATTTTGCTTAGATCCAATAAATATCTTAAGTTAAGCCAATATATTGTCTTTATTATATTACTTATTATCAATATAACATATGCATATGAGCTTTATACAAGGAAGAAAGCGAAAGAAAAAAAAATACGATCAAGTGAAAAGGAAACAGGGTCAAAGTATTCGTAAAAACAAAAAAATATCTACATCTACTTGATTTATAACTTACTAGAATAAATTTATAGCTTCTTATCAGACTTCTCTATGATAATGTGCTCGTATTGGAGAAGACCATATGTAATCATAGTTTACTATCCAATAAATTATTTGGTTCTATATAGGTAAGTTTATTTCTTGTTTTTTTTTTTTATTGCAATTGCGATTTACGTCCTAATAGTTAAAGTCAAGCGACTAAATATTAATTGGATTCTTCAATTTACATCAATTTAAATCACAACAGGCTTAGGTTTTTTCGAAGTTACAGTAAATACCGAATATTTAATTTCCATTACGTTACCTTGGTTTTATTTATTTCCAGAATGGAAACGAGATTAACTTAGAGATAACTTTTTTCAAGTAACCAATAAATTTACTTCATTATCAAAAAGATGCTAATTTTATTAACTTGCCTGTAACTCGTAAACTAATCGCATCTGAAGTTATTTACTAAAAAAGTACTGAATTTCATCTTCAAATTTTGGAAAATTTAGAGACCTAGGTAGTACTAGAGAAAATGTATTTACGACAAGGCAAGTTGCGTTAGCTCAGGATCATGACTCGTAAGGTCAGAATATTGATGAGGACACAACTGTACAAGTAACTATACCAAATTAGAACTGTCTTTGACCTTTTGCAGCGAAAACTCCTTTTCAAGTCTTTATTGCCAGCCCTGGACTAATGTAAGCACTAACAGACGTTTAAATTTAATTTTTAAGTATAGATTATTTTGTTCTACTACATAATACTGATAGTTATTTAAATATCTTTAAAAGTTAATCTCGTTGGATGGATTTAATACATTTACGTACAGTTATCAGACTACTATTATAAATACGAAAGTTTGTATGTGTATTTATTGCTCCTTCCCACTGAAATGGCTGAGCGAGCTTGAATGTTAGTACTGTTATGAGTCCCTGGATAAGACCCTTTTTAAAAAAAAGATTTATTTATCACTGAAAACACTTTAATTACTTTTACAATATTTATGGGATTTGAAGAGCTAGTGCTCTGGACCGACGATACTCTCGAACTAAACTAACTTTTAATTACAGGGCTTATATATAGAGTACAAATGACAATAGTTAGTAATAATACATATAGAATAAGATGAACAAGCAATAACCCATACAGCCAAGGGGTATAACACCTCCCCCGTTAAAATAAACTTCGGGCTTTTCTAAACCGAAGTTTATGAAAATTAAATGTTACATCTGATTGATGGATAAGAGGGTTGTTCCTCTAAGTTAATATTATCAGGGTTATTTTCTTCTTTTAATTCTATATTAAGGCCCAATGATTTATTACATTTTTTATAATAGTATATAATCTTAATACTAATAAAATAAGCTAAGACAAAAATAATAATAACCAATATCATTATAGTTAATATAGAATAATGTGTCCCATATTTAATTATATGAGGCATATCTGTATCTATTTCAGTTTCTAATAATTTTCTTTTTAAAGATTCTTTTTGAACTGTTAAATTATCCAAATCTATTTTTTCTAAATTAATAGGAGACACATTGTACTTAGCCTTATCTAACTTATACTTATTACAACAAGTGTCATTAATAATATTATAATCAAAGGTAATTATTTCCGAATGTATATTCTTATTAATTTTTCCTATCAATACTGTGTTTTTATTATAGCCAACGCAGGATTGGGGTAGGCTCAAAACACCTGTTCCCAGTAATATATTTTCATGATGTATTTTCAATTTTTGACACTCTATTATTATTTTACTACTTTCAGACTGAATAAATATCCATTTATTATTATTTAAGTTTTTCCAAATATCAACTTTACCATATATAAATTTTGTTTCACACTGGTCGGGAAGTTTATTAATAACCTTTGATAATAATTCACTTTCACAAGTAATCTTAGCATCAGTTGAATATACATTAGGAACGTCGCATATAAAATGTTCATGATTTACAATTAAACAATTATTCAAACTGTCCAGATCAAAATAATGATTTTTATCAATCGTTATTGCGATATATTTAGCACTAGGGATTATCAGACTGAAGGTCTCTGGATTTTTAATATTATGCGGTGTAGGTAAAGGTATATTATGATATAATTTATATAATTTATTAGTCACTAGCGGTATTTGCAATACAAATACTAGTCGTGGTTTCATAAAATAAGATGATACTTTGGAAATATTCATAATAATATGCATCATATTAATTTCAAGAGGGACTGGTAGTTCGAGTCCTTGTGGTAAATATCGAAAAGAATCGACTAGCTCTTTATGAAGCTGTGTCGGTGTCATTATTGCCGGGTGCAGTTTATTGAGACTGCTGAACATTATGGCATTTATAATATCTTCTAACTGAAACGATAAGGTAAGAAGGGACATTTCAAGGTTGCTAAATAACTCATTTATACCTAACTGTAACTGAATTTTGTCGGTAGCAATAGATATATTTTCTACTACTGAAGAAAATTTATTAATCGCTTCATTTAAGTGATATTCATTTAATTGGACCTTTAAAATTGTTTCATTAAAACGGGTAATTATAGAATTCGTTACTAAGACATTTTCTTTAATTAATGATGACATTTTCTCCTCGTTTTTTAATACAGTCTCTATTGCATTATTGAAAGCTAGACCATCGTCCTCGTCTAGAGTTCCGAAAATATGTTTCATCACTGAACCAATGCCGGCAAACCAGGCACTACGTTTATTTTTTGTATCTAATAGATGAGAAACAGCAGAAAATTGTTTTAAAATATTATTGTAACGAAATATTAATGGTTCAAATATATTATAACATTCTATGCTATCTGGGGTTTGGTTACAGTTGTTTCTAGCTGTATTAATTACTGAATTTATGTTTTCAATATGTGGTTTTATAAAAGATGTATCTATTGGAATTAGAACATTTAATTGTCCTTCAATTATTTTTGCATTTCCTAAGTAATCAAAATAAATGCCGGAGCTTGCGGAAATTCGTTGGATGAATTCCTGTTCCAGTTGGGCGGATACACTGAAAATATTATAATATGTTAATTATTTTTAATTTACGTAATTAACCCGATGCTAAAATTATTTAACCCTTAACTTGAATATAATCAAAATAAAAATAAAAGTGAATGTAAATAAACTGTAAAAATTAAAACTTATATATAACTAGTTTAATTAGTAGTGTTACTAGATGTATCAGCTAGTTTTATTTGATCATAATGGTGAGTAACATGTCGTCTATTAATTAATAGTGATAACGTATTGTTACCAAGAATTTTCACGATCTTATAAGGTCCCTTCCATACAGGAGATAAGGCCTTCCGCATTCTTAAATGGTTCTTTAGGTAAACATAATCACCTACTTTATATTGCTGTGGTTTACTGTGAGAGTCATAATAGCTTTTTGAATTGATTTTTGAATTTTGTATATTTTGAATTGCCTTTTCTCTTGAGTATTTAAGACGGTTTTGCAGCATCTTTACATATTCTGGGTAGGTTGCTCCAGGTGATTCTTCGAAAATAGAATTTGGAATAAAAGGCTTGTGAGCAAACATTAGCTCATAGGGTGTATAATGAGTAGTGCAATGCACACTGGTATTATAAGCTAACATTGCAGTATAGACGTAACGAGGCCAATCAGTTTGTCCTTCGTTGACATATGATTTCAGATATTCCTTCAGGGTGGAGTGACTTCTTTCCAGCGCTCCTTGCGTTTGTGGGTGGTAAGGCGACGACCACAACTGTTTAATTTTTAAAAATTTGCAAGTTGTTTTGAATAGTTCTGCTGTAAAATTTGTTCCTTGATCGGTAAGGATCATTTTAGGAATTCCGAACATAGCAATAAAATGAAGAAGACATTCGCTTGTCTCTTCTGCAGTTGTACTGCGAATTGGGTAAGCCACAGAAAATTTAGTAAGATCGTCTTGAAGTGTGAGAATGTATTTTAATTTAGCTGTTCCAGATTCTGGAAGTGGTCCTACTATATCTAAGCTAAGACGTTGCCAGGGAGCAGTAGAAGTACTGGTTATTTGCATTGGCGCTCTGTTTATTTTCCTTAGGGCTTTATTTTCTTGACATGATTTGCAGGCTTTAACATATGTCTCTATATCTTTTCGCATACCTTTCCAATAATACATATCTTTTATTCTATTATGCATGCGGACAGAACCAAGATGTCCTGCAATGGGTATATCGTGATTATCCCGTAATATCTTTCTTATTTCGGTAGGTGAAGGATAAATTATGTTATTGTGATATATATTTATTTTTATGTCAGTATTATGGAAAAGATACATCAGCATATTATATATCTTAGTATATGAATGTTTTTCGAAAGGATTCTTAAAATCTGAAATTGCTATTTCGTTTATATTTCCGAATATTAACAACCTATTTCTGGCGTTTTCCAGAGTTTTAAATATTTCAGCATAACGTGATTCCTCAAAATAATGTACTCTAGTAAAAAGAAGAAGATAGGTTTTATTAGTGGATTCTATTATTTGGAAAGAATGTAGTTGCCGTTCTGTTTCTACAATCTCTTTTGAATTTTCATGGTTACCTAAAATCTCTACTATATAAGGATTAGATTCATCAAGGTCTATTGAGGTAGGTATTATTATAGTTTTTATGGTAGATTTCATTAAACTTTCATTATGTTCTATAATTTGTGTATTAAAATTTCTATTTTTTTCAGATGTTGCTTTGAGAAATGTTGAATAATCATCAGTAGGTGGGCTCAATTCTCGACTTGGTAAGTCAATTTGTTCTGGAGAAGGTAAGTTGAATCTTTCTCGTTCTGAAGAAGGTAAGTTAATTTCTTCTGAAGAAGGTAAGTTAAGTCTTTCTTGTTCTGGAGAAGGTAAATTAGATCTTCCTCGTTCTGAAGAAGGTAAGTTAGTTTCTTCTGAAGAAGGTAAGTTAAGTCGTTCTTCTGTATCAGAGAGAATTTCATCTAAACGGAAAGAAGGTGGAGAAATTAGCAGTTCTTCTAGGTCTCTATCGATATTCATAGTTCCTTGTTCAGAAACTTGAGGAGTTTCTGGATTCATTTCATTTGTATAAACTGAAACTGGATTAACTGGGTATCTTGAAAGAGCATCAGCATTAGAGTTAACTTTTCCTTTTTTATATTTTATATTGTAATTATATTCCTCTAGTTTTAGTCTCCATCTAACGAGTCTGGATCCTGGATCCTTACAGTTAAAGAGCCATTGGAGGGGCTTATGGTCTGTGACAATGGTAAAGGTATTTCCGTAAAGGTAAGGTCTAAACATTTTAGTACCAAAAACTATTGCTAGACATTCTTTTTCTGTAGTACTATAATTTGTTTCAGCTTTATTAAGAGTACGGGATGCAAATGCAAGGGGACGGTCCTTTCCTATTTCTCCTTGAGATAGGATTGCTGAGATGGCGTATTTCGATGCATCACAAGTGAGAACAAATGGTTTAGTAAAATCTGGATAAGAGAGTATAGGAGCTGTTAATAATTTACCTTTCAAGGTTTCGAATGCAAGTTGCTGTTCGTTATTCCAGGTAAATGACGCGTTCTTCTTTAAAAGTGAAGTCAGAGGCTTAGCTAACATGGAAAAATCTGGAATAAATCTACGGTAGTAAGAAATAAGTCCTAGAAAGGATTTTACGTCCTTTGGAGTTTTTGGAGTAGGAAACTCTTTCACAGCTTTAACCTTGTCAGGATTTGGTCTAACTCCCTTGTCCGTAATTATATGACCTAGATAGTTTACTTCTTTGCGGAGAAACTCGCATTTGTCTGGCTGTAATTTTAAATTGAATTGACGTAACCTGTTGAATACTTTTCGTAACTTCTCTATATGTGAATTTAAATCGTAGGAATAAATAACAATGTCATCCAAATAAACATAGCAATGTATACCTTGAAGACCAGATAATACGGTGTTCATTAGCCTTTGGAAGGTAGCTGGGGCGTTTTTTAGCCCAAATGGCATCCTCTTAAATTGGAAGTGTCCTTCTGGAATTGTAAAGGCTGTCTTATCAGCATCTTCTGGTGCTATTTGGATTTGATGAAAACCTGACGCTAAGTCGAGAGTAGAAAAATATTTACTGTTACCTAATTGGTCTAAAATTTCGTTTATTTGGGGAATAGGGTAAGATTCGCCTATAGTTATATCGTTAAGTTTTCGGTAGTCTATTACTACACGCCATTTTCTTTCGCCAGAGGCATCAATCTTTTTTGGTACAACCCATATTGGTGAAGACCATGGTGATATGGATGGCTGAATTATATCCTGATCCAACATCTTATTTATCTGTCTGTGTACCTCTTCTTTATGACACTGTGGAAACCTATATGATTTTGTATTAATAGGAATATTGGAATTAGTTTTAATTTGATGTTTTAATGCATTTGTATATGTCAGTTGGTCATCAGGTAAATGAAAAATATCAGAGTACTGAGAACAAATATCTAGGAGTTGTTCACTTTCTTCATGATTTAGATGAGATATTCTAAGAGAGTCTAGAACTTGTTCAGTTCTTTCTATTGTACTTTGACAATTGTTTACTAATTTGACATTCTGTGATGGAATCTTCTCTAATTTGAGTTGTAAATTAGAATTTACTTGGACAGGTTCTTCTGTAATATTTAATATAGTAATGTTAACTCTATTGTTAGGTTTCACTCTTACCATACAATTGGAAATAAGTATTTTATCCGAAATTTTCTTATCTAATATTAATCCTTCTTGAATTTCAGGATTTACAACGGTGCATTCTATAACGGTTTCAGACCTAGGTTTTATTATATAGGTAGGTTCGTGAAACATAAGGTAAAATTTATAGTTATTTATTTCCAAGCTATTGGAATTGTAATTAATTTGACAGTTATATGCCATAAAAAGGTCAGTACCAATAATACCATCATATGGAAGGTGTAATTCGTCAAAAACATGAAATTTATGACATATATAGTTGTCACCAATTTTTAATTTTAAATTTACATAACCTAAACTTTTCAAGGGAGGTTCGTCTTTCGAATTTATTCCTCTAACAGAAATATTATTAGGGTAGACTTTTAAGGTGTTTGATAGTGCTGAACTTTTAATAAGGCAAACTGAGGCACCTGTATCTATTAATAATGACAAGGGTCTGGAACTTCCAGAAGTTGTCAATTTGATATGGGGTAAGTATCTATCATTATTATTATTTGTTATTTTATAAATCTTATTCGTGCCGTTTTTAAGATTTTGTCGCGTCCGACACGTTAACGGGACAATTACTCGTTTAAAGGAGGCTGTTGACAGTTATAGTCGACGTTCTCGTTAGGTTTATCCTCAACGGGCTCATACATTTCCTCATAAGGGCATGAACTCCCCTCTTCTTCACAGTAAGAAGGATCATTCTCTATAAAATTTATGCGAGGTCTATTAAAATTATTCGGATTTTTATTACTAAATTGAGGCCTATAGTTATTGGTAGGTCGATTATATTGATTAACTTGTCCTTGACCCTGAGGAGGTCTTGGGGTAAATGTGTTAGGCGCACCATTAGAATAACGCTGCAAAGGGTTAGAAGACCTATATTGATTAACCTGCCTGGGTACATTATTAAAATAATTATTTCTATGAAAATTATTACTATTTGTAACTTTATTTGGTTTTTCAAAACTTTCCGCTTTTTTATATAATGTTTTCTGAATTTTTTCTTCAGAAATAGCTAAGCTAATAGCTTCATTTAAATTTTTAGGCGATCTACACCTAACTATATTCGATATACGTGGATGGAGACCCATCAAGAAGTGGTGGAGGGCTAAATCCTCCATAGCAGCTGTTCTGCCTGGAATCTCTAATTTTTTGGTAGGATTCATAGAAATCTCAGTCAAAAGTTGAGATAAGATCGATTCAATTTTAATAGAAAATTGCGTGACATTTTCCACAGATGTTTGTTTACATTCCTGTAATTCACTAATTAAATGAGAATAATGTTTCCTTTGACTAAACTGAGTCTTAAGAAAATCTTTTAATTGATCATAGGATGTAAAATCTTTTATTGAGGCTGCTATTTCAGCCTTGCCTTGTAATTGGCTCAAAATGTATTTAAATAAAATATATTTTTGTGACTCAGATGCAAGTTCATAAGCATTATTACAATTCGTCAAAAATGAATTTATTGTATCTCTAGAACCGTCATATGGTTTAATAAATTTTAAAAGAATATTTAAATCGATTTCATTTATATTCAATTTCTTTTCCGTTTTAGAGACGGCGGGCGAAGGCGCTTTTTCTCCGTCACTAAGCGGAAGAATCGGAATGTCGACTTTTTTCGCCATTCTTATATTATTTTAAATATTTGATCTGGATAATTTGTTAGAAATTATTTTATTATTATATTGTAAATATTACACACAAAAAAAAAACTCAATAAAAAAAATAAAAAACAAAACAATCAAAAAAAAATGATATGCAAAATCAATCAAAAAATAAAAATCAGTATAAAATATTAATAAAGTATTATAACTTCTTTTGTTTCAATAAAATATTCGTCAGAATAATATTTTTATATATTAAATTTCATATAAGTAAGTCTTTAACGCGCAACTTCCAATAATTGTTTTTATTGTAATACTATCTTATCACTCACGTGTGGGCTACAAGGAACACGAACACGACGCGGGTGGCGGCGAGCTGCATTCTTGTAGATAAGGCCAGACCTTGTATACCCGCCAGCTCAGTGGTCACAGGTTCAAACCTGGCGTCGTTCCGGACGGGAGACGAACACGGCACACGTACTAGGTCCTCTGCCAGTAGATATAGGCGTCTCACTCTCTGGTGGACAACCTGAATTTTCACTTAACACTTCACAGCTTTTCACAGCTTTTCACTACTTTTCACTTATTTATGTGGTTCCCCACTTTAAATAGAAGTTACGCGGAGCCGAGAGTTCGCGGTCACTTAAGGCACAGGAATTTTCGTTAATCCTGGGGTAACCGGGATTATTATTATCCCAAGGTATCCGGGATTATTAGTATCCCACCGCTGCCACCAATTGTTATGAGTCCCTGGATAAGACCCTTTTTAAAAAAAAGATTTATTTATCACTGAAAACACTTTAATTACTTTTACAATATTTATGGGATTTGAAGAGCTAGTGCTCTGGACCGACGATACTCTCGAACTAAACTAACTTTTAATTACAGGGCTTATATATAGAGTACAAATGACAATAGTTAGTAATAATACATATAGAATAAGATGAACAAGCAATAACCCATACAGCCAAGGGGTATAACAGTACGCAGATAGACTATGACATGGAGTAGGCTACTGTTAGGCACCCGAATAAAAGAAGAGCAAGTCGCTGTACATTATATATACTTTTATTGGGAAAATATATTGAGTTTTTAATTTATTGAGCAAATTGAACGAAGAAGCTAAAATAACAACTAATTATAGCAAATTTTTAGAAAATTTAACTGACCAAAATAATTATATAGCAATAAAGATTATTAAGTGAAACTTTTAAAGCTGTGGTAATCATTTAGAGTAGTGAAAGTGAATTAGCACGCCATTCATTTTGTAATTTTTGATATTATCTAATGATTAGTGCGAAAATCCAAATATGTATTAACCGGTATTAACCGTCGATACATGTTAATGAGAGTCCGGCGCCGCCATTCCTAACTAAGTAGGTCGACGCTTATAAAACCTCCCCTGTTTGACCTTGTTTTAATATCAGGGCTCAACGTCATAAAAGTTCTAAGTTTAAAGTGCAATCGTATTTTGTTTTGTTTACCCCAACTATACCCAAACAAAACAAAGAATGCTCTTATATTTTTATACTATTTTACTCCTAAATTGTAAATAATATGAAAGTATTTGTACGAAACTAGGGTCTTACGTCTATGATGTGGTAATCACTTTCAACATGATTACCATCTGACTAAATATATTTAAAATTATGGGGAGAAAACTTGCAAATCAACCAACCCATGCTTGGGCAGCGTGATGGACTACCGCCACATCCCCATGGCGTAAATGGGAGGCTCACGACTAGAGAGATATTTAAAAGGGCTTATACGTAGCTGATACGATACGATATGAAAGTATTCATTCGTTTTTTTTTATGCAGCCATATACAAAGGGTCGAAATGACGTGACCTTTTCATAGATATATCTAGACATTAACAGAAACAATTTTTTTATCTGTATAAAAAATTCCAAACGAAAGAGTTAAAAGTACTTATGCTAATTATATTGGGACAATAAATACAAAACACGTACACCTGCTATTAAATTAATAATCACAGGTACGTAATAAAATTTGCTTTAATAGATCGATAACGCAATTCTATTTTTAATTTACTCTACTATTGCGTGTGCCCTATCTCCCTAGATAATGACGTAGCCTCTCCAGCTACGTTGTGCTTGCTCAGTCAATAGCCATCTTTGGATTAATGTCGGTTATTATACACATAAAATAGAAGTGTCTGTTTGTAATGTTAAAATAACAGCTTTTTATTAAATGTATAAGAAATGATATACGGTACTTATAAGAAAAACACAATTATGTTTTCTGTTTGCCTGCCTGTCTGTTTGCTTTGATCAATATATGAACTGATTATGAGTGGACTTTCACTGGCAGATAACTGATATTATAAGGAGTAACTTAGGTTAATATTACTTTAGAAAAAGGGTTAGGATTCCACTCAAAAACATTAAAACGTACCTAGGCACGCACCAAATGACAAAGATATGATGATGAATAAAGATGATAATAACAAAGCAATAAAATTGTTTATTAGCCTAGTTACGTCACATCTATTAGAACCTACTTGTCAGTTAAATGGACAATAACAAAAATTATATATAGGTAATTAAGTATATTTCTGATTTTCTTTATTGAAAATAAAAATTATATAACAGAGAGAGTCGCAGAACCAATATTTGGTATTGGATCAGTATGTACAAAAATATATATTTATTGTAACTAGTGATCGCCGCGTAGTCCAAAATCAACTAATTATATAGATAACCTATAAAATCTAAAAGAATTTTCAAACGGGCCCATAGATTCAGAGATTTGCACGTATAGACAAATAAACTTTTCATCTATATATTATGTAGGTACTCGTATAATATTGATAAAGATTATCTAACATCATACTACATCTTTTAGCAGTAAAATAATTATATATAAATAAAATACGCGAGCTGTTTCGCGAGTAAAAGAAGGTCAATTAATTTTGGCTTTCTGCAGTCCTTCTCTATATTTTTAACTATGCCAAAGCTCATACTCATCCGTACATGCAATATGCTTAAAAAGGGGTTCAAAGATTTCTCTTCACGTATTAATATAGAGATTTATCATATGAATCCTAAATAAGTAGTATGGCACCGAGACAGGAAGAAAGTAGTCATAAATAAATACTTGTTATAAGTTCTGAGAACAAAGTATTCATTTCATGGCAACCATAAACCGGAAGCAATGAAACTTTATGTAAAAGGTACATACCTACACATGTGAACACATTTCATTTTGCTACAATGTAAATTAAACGTTTCGCTTAAATACATTGTATTTTTATAGGCATTAGCAAGAGTCTATTGCAAACTTTTCAAAAAAATAATTATTAAATATTCACAAAAATACGTAATAAATAATTAAGTAATAGATACACTTGCATTGCAACTTTCATAGTATCTATCCTACATGTCGTTATTAATTGTTATACAATCCATAAAACGTGCATAACAAAATATCATTCAAATGTACTTTTTCTCTTTAACTAATATTTTCTGTTTAAAATAATAAATAAATATAAAATAACTAAATTAAATAAAAAATGATTGTATTCATAAGGTAACTTAATTAATAATTATTATCTATACTATAATATTATAAAGAGGTAAAGCTTGTGAGGCTGTAGGTGGTAAATCTCTGGATCTACTGAACCAATTTAGATGGGTAAGAAGGTAATTTGAGACCCTGGGAAGGACATAGGATACTTTTTATCCCGAAAATGAAGGTGAAAATGGATATGAAAGTTTGTATGGGAAATCAACCTAGAGACGAACCTCAGCGAAGCGAGGGTGAGTCGCTAGTTAATTATAAAATAACTAAATTTAACAAAATTTGATTATAATTATAACACTTATAAATTCGGTTTTAAAATAATATATGTACCCGGTAGATAGTTATGATTTTCATATACTTTTAATCGTCTTAATTATAAAAAAAAAAGAAAAAAGCGTCTCATTTCTCAATGAGTGTATTTTCTTTTTTTTGTATATTTAATGGTTATATTGGATATCTTTAAACGATTTAAGTTATATTTTTAGTATTGTGATTAGCGCTATATCTCAAAATGACTACGTAAAAAAGTTCAACCACTAAGAGTACAAGTTCTTTCACTAAGGTGAAGAAAACCAAATGGAATCTATTCTGAACTCAGTTATTAGTTATTGTTTATGAAATCATGTACAAATATAAGAATAACAACATAAGCACTCATTCACATTATAGTAATACAAAATATAAGTTTGTGAACTACATACTCAAGAGTCTTAAACGCCATCTATGTTACAAATGTATAAACTTTTACCTGTAACTTTTGAGTAAATACGGCAAACTCTGTAACTGTATCCGCAGAATTCTTATAGATGGCTCTGATTACTAATGAGTTATAATGAAATAAGTTTATTTTATACTAACAAAACCTGCGGCTTCGCTCACGCTAAAACTACAACAAAAAAACGTTAAAAAAGTAGGTTTCATACAAATTTTCATCCCTGATTTTATCTCCTTATGGGATGAATTTCAAAAAACGCTAAAACATTTATTTAATTGTATTGAAGAAAATTAATACCAAGTTTCAAGAAATTCTGATCATATTTTTTGGGCTATGTTGTAACGTGTATTCCCGTGGGAAAGAGATAATCTTCCGCGGTAAAAAGTATCCTATATCAATATATAGGATACTTTTTACCAGTGGTTTTTCTGTGATGCGGTAACAGACAGACAGACAAAAATTCTAAAAATTATAGATTCGGTCTCTGTATCGATAAAAATGTCTATTTCAATAAGATTTTCCAAAAAATATTTAAAGTACAGATTCGACTCAGTTAGAATTTTATTATATTATGTATAGATTTATTTATGTTTTTTCAACCCGGAAAGAAATTCAATTATTAAATAATATAAGGAAAAAAGTTAGAATTTTATTATATGTATAATTTATTTATGTTTTTTCTACCCGGAAAGAAATTCAATTATTAAATAATATAAGGAAAAAAGTTAGAATTTTATTATATGTATAGATTTATTTATGTTTTTTCAACCCGGAAAGAAATTCAATTATTAAATAATATAAGGAAAAAGTTTACTATATTGAGAATAACATTTAAAATATTATTTTACTTTTTAAACCGTTTTTATGAAACTAACCTATGGATAGAAATCTCTTAATTCAGTATTGCTAACTTGAGCACAGATCATAATATGTTATAGACTTGAGCAAATGTATGTAAAGTCTACAGCAATACAATAATTTGGTAAAGATAGAGCCACTCTTCAATAGATAATAGGTACCAGTAAATCCCTCGAGTTCAAGCATCGTCTGTTATAACCAGTTTATAACATTGTATTTGATTAAAAGGCTATTTTTAGTTTTTTTTGCGCCGAAAAAAAGGCATTGAAACGTGCTATGGTAGCTGCAAAAGAAAGCAAGTTATATAAATATATTAATCGTGTCTGCGATGGGATTTTCCATAGGCAACTTGTCAGCCGTTTCAAAACACATTTTTAAATTGCAAATGACGAATTTTCTTATTAACTTTCATCCCTATCATTATATCTTTAAGGAAGGAATTTTTTTAAATTCTTTCTTAGTTTTTCATACATTGCTGACCAAGCGGCTTAGGCAATATTTTTTTATAAGTAAGGGCAAGAATTAATTAAAGATTTTTTTTAAAAAAATTACGTACTAGCGAATTATAAGTTTATCGTAGTGCGAACAGCTCATCGTGACAGACTAAATGAGTCTAAACCTCATCGTAAGTACCTAAGCCCACTAAATTTATCATTTAGTAGAAAGCCTCAGTAGTCTTTAAAACACATACATATTTCACTATCAAAATTTAACCCGTTGAAAGGCGCAGACACGCCGGCGTATCAGTTAACAATTGATTTCTTAGAAATTATCCAGGAGGTGAGGTCCTTTTATGGAACACAGTTTACAAAATGTGTGTGTTTATAAAATATTTTTTCTGACCGACTGATTTTTTTAACTATTCATAGGTACGAAATTTTTCTGTGTAATTTTGATGAATGGTACATTTTTAATTTCAGTCCAATATATATAAAAAAATGACTTACCTTTTATTAGTACCTAACAGCTTATATAGCTACTATTACTATTTTATCTGAGTATTAAATTCATACAAATTTGTTCAGCCGTTTAAGCGTAAAGAACACACACACAAACCAATAAAAACTCTCTATTTATAATGTAAAGTGTAGTGTGTAATTTATTAGAAGCTATATGGATAATAGAATAATATATGTAATTAGTAATTTTGTCAACCAAAATATGTAGTTGTTGTTTCGTGTAGTCGGAAGAGATAAGTATGTTTGGTAACTAACAAGAGTTAGTTCAAGGTTGTCTATACAAAGGTTTGTGTTTTGTTTGTCATCACCTGTCGCTAAGGAGGATATACCGAAAGGAAATGCGTAGGCGCAGAGCGAGGCCGAGACTGATCGATCATTTCACCGCTTCCGGTTAGTAAAGGTCGACCGCTTACGAAAGAAAAGCTCTAATTATATTGACGCCTGTTACTAAACCAGTTTTAGTTTATGGTTCACATGTCTTATGTCCATATGGTTCATTTACTTATAAATTTAATATAGTGACCTTATTTGTTGTGCCAGCGGTCGCGGGTTCGAGTCCCTCTGGGGGCATTAATTTGTGTGATGAGTACGAATGTTTGTACTCCAGTCATGGGTATTTATATTTATAATATGTTATCTATAACACAAGCCTCGTAGCTTACCATGGATTTAGATGGTACTGTGTGGTAATGTCCCAATATATTTATTTATATTTATAAATCGTGCATACATATAAATACTAGTACATCTTTAATTTAATTTCGTTAAAACTGTTATTTCAATGGAGTTTTTATTTTAGTTTGTGTGTTGTGTCATAATTTTCACTTAACACTAAAAGTATGATTTTTTTCACAACAATAATGAAAACATCGTTCAGTTATTTGTAATATATGTACGGTTTATCTAATTTTGCAACACAACAATTATAAAAGGTTTTACCGTCTGTGT
Source organism: Argynnis bischoffii washingtonia (assembly GCA_033884665.1). NCBI lineage: Eukaryota > Metazoa > Arthropoda > Insecta > Lepidoptera > Nymphalidae > Argynnis > Argynnis bischoffii. The sequence goes on along the minus strand of CM066624.1, from coordinate 5,533,298 downwards.
GTTTGTTAGGACTAATCGTAGGAGCGTATTTTAATGTCAGTGCGTAAAGTAATTTAATAGTCAAGTCGTTACTTAGGATATAATTTATCTCGGGGCACTCGAGGTACCAAAGGGCACCAGGCACTTGTATTATTAGTGATAGAAGTTTATATGAAGGTTTTTTTAGATATACTTATTATTTTCGCGACATAACGCTATGAAAGTGTGTCGCGTTTAATAATAATTATAGGTACTAATAATATTTATGATTTAATTATTTATTTTTAACTAAATAACATCTAGGACAACGTTAAAAGTCTTAAAATAAATTTACAACACTCTGTGATACAAGGCTTTGCTATTCTATAATAAGTCTATGTGTAGAATATTTTAAAATATAACTTAAATTGATAAAAACACTAAGTTAAGTGGTGACTCGATCAATCAAAAGAGAAAAGTAATCAACCTTTTCACACTGTAACAATACAACGACTTGGTTAAATCTCAGAATCAATAATAAATAAAAATCTGTATATAGGTAATGTGTGTCTTTGCGGGAGTATTAAAAATTATAGCTTATGATAACAAAGTTGAAGAAATAGAGCTTCTTTTTGTACATAATTATAGCCTCTGTTCATTTGTTTTACTTTTAATATATAAAAACCATAACTATTTCAAATAAAACTATATTTTCGGATTATTTCACGGATTTGTTTTGATTTTTGGTTCCCAACGTTTTGAATGCTTTACAGCAATCATGGTCACGGGAGAGACTAAGGTTTTAGATAACTCAAAGGCGTTATATACTTGTTACAGACAGTGCCTACCCAAAATTTTACAAACAGTTACAGAGTACCTTACAATATTTGTTGATTTTAATTCTAAACATTTAAAAAAAAAATCATAAGTATTATAATTATATTAAGTAATATTATTTATTTAACTTTAGCTGTTATTATAATAAATATTTCAATTTTTTTTAAACTTTTTTAATTAATAATGTAATATTTAGTGTTGCTATTACTATAATGTGTATAACTACAAAAAAAAACAAAAATATTAATTATTTATTAAATATTATTGTTTTATGTGAATTTAAATTATTAATTTAGATTGCTATTATTATTTTAAGATAAAATATTAAACAACACTATTGCTATATTTACAGAAAAAAAAAATATATTATGAATGAATTAAAAATATACACTATTGCTATCTTTACAGATAAAAAGTACTACATTAGTAGGTTGTTATTAAAATTACGATATGTACATAAAGAGTATGCCATTTTTAAAGGAAAAATGGGCGGTTCCGCCCGCAGAGTGTGTCAAGTTGGGATATAAATTATTTTAACCTATTTATTTAGACTTTTACGGGTTTATTTAAACTAAAAAAATCATAGTTCTTTTCCAGCACGTGTCTCATTGTTGGTGTCATACAATAAAATGAAGATATTATTATGATCTTTAAAAATAGGCTATAGCACAACTTGACACCCTCTGGGGACGGAACCCATACAAAGTTACCCATTCTCCTTTTCGTTTTTTGGATTTGGATTTTTACTAGCTATAACGTCGGACAAAGCGCACCTTCAGGATACAGAATAATCTAACGTTTGGGTTTAACGGTTCTACATTCTCATCTCATATTTTGCTTTTTTATTTAGTCAGTACTAGCGGCTCACCCTAACTTCGTTCGGATTCGCCTCTAGACACACAAAAACAAATCTATCCCACGGGAACTGTACATTTTTCCGAGATAAAAAGTAGTCTATTTGTTATTCTGATATATAAACTATATTATAGTAGTTTCATTAAAATCCAATCAGTAGTTTTTGTGTACTTGGCTGTAAAAGTTACAATAGTTTTTTAACTATCCCACGGGAACTCTTTAATTTTCCGTGATGAAAAGTATCTAAGATGTTGACCGGGGATAGAATTTCAAAAAAATTGAAAAAATCTGGATTTGTTCTATTTCTCTTCTCACATCCCTCTGACTCGTTTTTTTTAATGAGATTCAGTGACAAACGAGCAGACAGGCCACCTGATGGAAAGCAGTACCTGTCGCCCATAACACCTACGGTTCATGCACTTAGGTTTTAGGTAACAAAAATACAGAATCGCCGGTACGTTATCACTGTGAGGACTAAGATGATATGCCTCTTGCCTGTAATTGCGCTGGCTACCTTATTCTTCAAACCGGAACACAACAATGCAATCATTGTTGCTTGGCGGCAAAAATAGATAAGAGGGTGGTACCCATCCAGTCGGACTCCTCAGGCTTGAAAGAGTTCTACCACCGGTAAACCGGTTTTTAGCATTTTTTTTCTATGTACAGACATTCGACCTCTACAGTTTTATTATATGTATAGATGAAGAAGAATGAAGTGATTTTGCCTATTACAAAATAGGAACTATGTTTGAAAAAAAATTATGGATTATTAAAGATTTTTTTTCTGGAACTTATAATTGACTTCAAGCCATTTTATAATTGATGATCGCTCTTTCTTTAAATTGATCGTGAAGAATCAAGCCTGTAAAAAGCAAAATACAATATAGTATAGGAAACTTTTCTTACGAAATCCTTGTTACATGAGCTGTTTAAAGTTTCTAATTTGTATTTTTACTGGTATATTATGTCTTATGACAGTAATGAACGAGATCGTCAAACTGTATGGGTAAATCCGTAAACAATCGTTACTCTTGAGTGTCCGAATAGTAACAAGCCTCTGGGTGTGTCCACATTTAAATCGCAAACGAGTTTACTGCCCACGAACGGACACTGTCAGATAGCTTACTAATCAAACCCTTATAGCTTATGTAAATTAGCTATTGCTTTTGTTCATTTTATTGATTATTTATTTAATAAGAAAGATATAAAAAAGTAATTTAAGTATTTTATGTTACTACATCTTTCTGATTTACTTACTATGTAGAAAGCGTAGTAAAAAACTGGCTCTAATTACATTTTTTTCATGTTACTATTAACATTTGATGTATGATATATGTCATCTGCGATAATTCAAATACGATTTTCCGCCACTGTGCCCGCAGTTTTCAAAGACCACGATTGCAATATAAAAAGTTATCTATAATCACGAAAAAACATATTTTATAGAATTTATAAATTAAATTTTATAATTACTGAATTCACTATTTATTTTTTTATAACTCGATTTTTAATTATTATTTACAAAATCATTAAATATTAAATACAAAATAGCTTTGACATTTTACATAAATATGAATATTGATTTTTTTTTTTTTTTTTTTTTTTTTTTTTATCGTATTCTGAATTAGTGCTTGACTACGTTCCACCTGATGGTAAGTGCAAGCGCAGTCGTAGATGGTAAGTCGCACTAATTCAGTAGCCACCTATTCACTCTTGCCTTGAAGACACCCATATTGTAATCGGACGGAAACACCGACGCAGGCAGGTTGTTCCAATCCTTAGCCGCACGTATAATAAATGACGTAGCGAAACGCTTCGTCCGGACGGGTGGGATGTCCACGACATAAGGATGGAGGCTAGCCGTTCGTCGGGTTGTCCGATGATGGAAAGGGGATGGGGGAATTAAGTAATGTAGATCCTGCGCACACTCTCCGAAATGTAACCTATAGAATACACAAAGGCTGGCAACCCTACGTCGGTGATCGAGGCTTTGTAAGTTAGCTTTTATTAACGTAGGGTCACCAATAAGCCTTTGAGCACGCCTCTCAATCGAGTCCAAGGCTGACAGATGGCATTTCGCAGCACCAGCCCATATGTGACTACAGTATTCCACACACGACCGGATATTAAACATAAACATTATTAATACTTTAATATTTTTAACAGACATACAAAATATGTTAATACAATACCCATTACTTTAATTAGTAAATAATTTTTAATAAATGAATACAGTTAACATGTTTATAACAAGCTAAATAATAACTTTTAAAAAAAAAAAAACGACTTCCAGGCACTGAAAGTAAAAAATAACTAAACGGGGGTTTTCATTTAGAATAGATACTTAATCAGATATTTTCGAAGTCGGTGTGCTTTGATTTGTATTGGCTGGCACCGACTTCGAAAAAATCTGATTAAGTATCTATTGTAAATGAAAACCCCCGTTTAGTTATTTTTTACTTTTCAGTGCCTGGAAGTCGGTTTTTTTTTTTTAAAGTTATTATTTTTCCATTTTTAGTGTAGACGTATCATCAATACAAATTAATCAAGCCCAAACACCAGGTAATTGCTGTAAATCGTTGAGGAGTTCCCTCGACTATCTTTCGGGTCCATCATCAGATCGACTCCAGACCTTCATTAAATAGTAGTGCTTTAAAATACCTACTGAAAATGTTATCAAACGCACTAGTCGCCGCTACAATTTTCGAAAGTTCCCCTCGATTTCTCTGGGATTCCATCATCAGATCCTGGTTTCCTTATCATGGTACCACTCTTGGGATATCTCCTTTCCAACAAAAAAAGAATTATCAAAATCGGTTCATAAACGACGAAAAAATGCCCGAACAAACATAAAAAAAAAAAAAAAACATATATACGGTCGAATTGAGAACCTCCTCCTTTTTTTGGAAGTCGGTTAAGAAAAAAAATACTGTGTTCCGTCCCTCAAAAGAAAAGAGGTAAGTAATGATTAAAATGAACGAAAAAAAAACTTAGTATTAGGCTTATATTTTTTGGAGAAAAAGAATATAGTATAAGGGTTATATTTTTGTAAGTATTTATTATTATTTAAATATCTTTTTATAAATTGTGATTATAAAAAATAAATGATATTTATGTCAATGTTTTATGTTGGTGAGTCAAGAATACTCGTAGAAATAGAAAAATTATATTAGGTACTTAGTTTTGATTGGCGGACTCCGATTATATAATTTTTTAGTATGAGACACTTATGTTAGGTAAAATCTTAAAATAATAATACATATATATTCAATCATACCCCTTTAGTTATCTATTTGTTATTATTTGAATTATTATTAAATACTTTCTCAAATTTTATCGCGTTAAAACTATTATCGGAAACGGAAACAAGCTGTTGTTAAACAGTTCTTTCAACGTCAGGACTATTTTCCAACGGTAACGCATTATCGAGACAAAAAGTATCTTATAGGTTAGTCCAGAGACACACACTGTACACTAGCAATCCTCAATTTTATATCCTCCTACATAAATATTTATTACATTCAAATGAATGTACCTATTTGAATTACATCCTGTAGGTTTTAATAAGTAAGAGTCTCACAGTCCTCTGTCCGTTTACGGCTGGCAATGATTCCGCGATAGGTTTTCCCAGCGACATCAAATTTATACTATATAACATTAGTTGCGATTGAACTACAAGTATCCATTTATTCAAATCTCCAAACATTCCAACTTTTTATTCATAGGATTAATCAATAATTTATAGGTTAATATAATGCTTAGCATTTATAAGCCGGAACCACTACGCATTATCATCGCCAAAATCGATGGACGCAGGTGAATACCTACTTTCATCTTGATAGTTACTTTACTCAAGATTTTTAGTAAAATAGAGGCATGGACTTAAGTACATAGAGCTATTTTTATGACACCACTTACCAGTACTCACTAAACAACCCGTTTTTAAATATTTGTCTGTCTGTCTTTCTGTTTGTCCGGGATAACCTTTGAAACGGCTTAACCAATTGTAATGGGACTTTCACTGATAGATAGAGAAGTTTGTAAGGCTAGATATAGGATAAGTTTTAATTTCAGAAACATTTAGAGTTCCAGTGTCAAAATCGAAAATCTTTAAAAATTACGTAAAATTTGAATTTACGTCTTCAAACTGTTTAGTCGTTAATTATATATACAACATACATATATTGTGCAATCTAAACTAACTACGATATAACAAAAAAGTATTCAAATTTAAATTTGATACGCGAATACAAATAATCAAACAATTTAATATCCTTTTTAATTAATTCAAAGCGACAGTAATAGCTCCTAGTAAAGTAATTTGGTATGGTTTTGTAAAGTTATGTTCAAAAATACTAACATTTGTAAAAATAGTTACTTTTTAACCAAAATGGTATAACGCAAATACAAAATAACTCTAAAAGATTTATTAAATGGAAAAATTATAGGAAAAAATTATAACCAAAATTATTATTCATATATAAAACCTATGCACATATTACTTTTTTCAAGAAAAGTATGACTTTAAATTTCATACTAATATTATAAATGCGAAAGTAGAGTTACTTCTGTTTGTCTGTCAGTCTGTCTGTTACCTTTTCACACTTAATCCGCAGAACCTATTTAGACAAAATTTGGAATGGAGATAGTTTGAGACCGTAGGAAGGACATAGGATAGTTTTTATCATGAAAACTATCCCTTAAGGTAGTAAAAACGGTGGTGGAAGTTTGTATGGGAAATCAATCATTTCTCAAATAAAGGTTATAAATGTCATCATACCTATGTATACGTATATAGTCTATCTATTCCATACGAACAGTTTAAACGTACATAGGAGCAAATCTGAGCGAAGCGAAGGTTAGTAAAATTATGAATGTGAAAGTCTGTCTGTCTATTACGTTTTCACACCTAAGCCGCTAAACAAATTTTATTGAATTTTGTTATTGACTATAGAGTTAGACCTTCTATATATCTTGGAGAAGGACATAGACTACTTTTTGTCACGAAAATGAAACTTGAAGAGGGTGAAATGAAAATATGAAAGTTATTATATTTATCTATTACAGATAAATAAAATTGGAGTGTCTGTTGGTAATATTAAAATAACCGCTTTTTACTAAATGCATATGGATGTATACACGGTACATATACCAAAACAACATTTATTACAATTTTTGTCTGTCTGTCTGTCTATCTGTTTGTTCCGGCTAATCTCCGAAACGACTGGACCGATTTTGACGGGACTTTCACTGGCAGATAGCTGATGTTATAAGAAGTAACTTAGGCTAGTTTTATTTTAGAAACAGAATCAGGGTTCCGCGAAAAAAAAACCCATGAAATTGTGAACAAAATCCGCGTACGGCGTACGCACCCGAGCAAAACGAGAGTAAATTGCTATATAATTTAAATTAAATGAATACTTTAGGAGTAGCAAGCTACTATTTATGTATAAACATAGCTAACCGTGAAAACGTACTTAGGGACGAACGCGAGCGAATCGAGCGTGAGTCGCTAGTAGAAAATAAAGAGTGATATTTTATAATGAACATCAAGGGAAGCAAGTGTGGGAATATTATAAATGCAAAGGTGTCTTCCTAGAGCGAAGCGAGAGTGAGCCACTAGTGTATTAAAAAAATATAAAATATAGGAAAAACAATTTTATTGAGACGTTATTTACATTATGGGGTGTACATTACTTTTACCATGTAGATTGTAGATTATGTGTTGGGACGATCAAGAAGATATTATGACTCTAAACTGTAATAATTATTTTAAATCATGACAAACTATATGCATTTAAATTGCTTCCTGGGATCGAGTCCTTTTTCAACAAATTTAAAAACACACTGGCAATTTTACCGGCCTTACGTCACATTAAACACTATTTATGATTTTAGATCATAAGATTATTTTAATTTAATGCTCGACGAAGAATAACAGAAGTTCTTACTAAATCTCAAACATACTTATAACTCATAAATTTATGATTCCATGTATTATATTAATATTTTTATAGTAATATTTTTATTTTTAAAATTCATTATTTTTATCATTTGTTGTTATTTTAGGAATATTAACTTATTGTTGAATATTTACTTATTGTTGGTCAAAAACTGTACGAGCTCTTCGATAAGCATGTCTCAGTCCTTAGATGAAGTGCCGAAATAAACTCGGTGTAAGTATAGTTTCTTTTTACTTTTTTTATTTTAAATTAAAAAAAAAACAATGTTTAAAATCTACCAGTAGAAGCTTATTGAACGTTCATATAACATTATAATTATAAATCAATTTATGTTTTATTTTATTATATTTTTTTGCACTTTTAAAGTGTAAAAGAGATCTTTTCAGTTAATCTATGTAGATAAGAAATAGATTTATTCCTACTAATATTATAGCGGCAAAAGTTTATGAAGATGAATATATGGAAACATCTAGTTTGTTACTTTTTAAAGCAAAAACTACTGAACTAATTTGATGAAACTTCTTAGTAATATAGCTTACATTTCAGAGTTACATGTATTCAGCCCTTTTTAACGTCCCACTGCTGGGCACGGGCCTCCCTTCACAAGGGGGATCAGGCCATAGTCCACCACGCTGGCCAAGTGCGAATTGGCGGACTGCACATGTCTTTCGAAAACTTACTAAGTTCTCTCAGACATGCAGGTTTCCTCACAATGTTTTCCTTCACCGTAAGGCAAGTGGTAATCAGGTTAGAAATGATTCGCACATGAAAATATCAGAGGTGCGAGACCCGGGATTTGAACCCGCTTCTCTCGGTTTCCCAAGCGAGCGCGTCACCACTGGGCTACCACTGCCACCAGAGTTACATAGAAGCTATAATTTATATACGAGTAGATAAGGTAAAATACATAAATAGAGAACGCAGAGGAGCCTAGTTTAGTATTTTATTATTAACTAACGACTCACGCTCGCTTCGCTCGCATTCGTCCCTAGGTACGTTTTCACGCTTAGCTATGTTTAGGTAGATAAGGTTGTAGCTTGCTACTCCTAAGATCTACCTATATAAGATATTTTTTTTTTTAAATTATATAGCGATTTACCCTCGTTTTGCTCGGGTGCGTAGGCCGTACGCGGATTTTGTTCATAATTTCATGGGTTTTAATTTTTCCTTATTCTAAAATAAAAGTAGGCTAAGTTACTCCCTATAACATCAGCTATCAGCCTGTGAAATTCCTGTCAAAATCGGTCCAGCCGTTTCGGAGATTAGCCGGAACATACAGACAGACAGACAGACAGACAGACAGACAGACAGACAGACAGACAGACAGACAGACAGATAGACACACAGGCAAAAATTGTAAAAAATGTTGTTTTGGTACATGTACCGTGTATACATCCATATGCATTTACTAAAATGCGGTTATTTTAATATTACAAACAGACACTCCAATTTTATTTGTCCGTATAGACTAGCGATTCATCCTCGCTTCGCTTGGGTTCGTCCCTAGGTACGTTTTGACGGTTAGTATGAAATACAAATCTTCGAATTTCTCGGCTATTCTGTACTATAATATGTATGTATTATACATATAAACCTTCCTCTTTAATCACTATTACTTACTATATTAAAAAAACCGCATCAAAATCCGTTGCGTAATTTTAAAGATCTAAGTATACATATGTAGGTAAATACATACAGCGGGAAGCGAATTTGTTTTGTACTATGCAGTGATTAAACATTAAAAAAATACTAAGTTAATATTATTTTCAGCATTAAAAAATAAAATGAAGAATGTTTATTTTAGTTCACGGTTGCTGATAAAATGTCTGAACGGCATTAAGTTGACCTTTTGAAACATCGCTATTTCGACATGTCTGCTATGCTTCTCTGAATTCATTCAATAATACGATTTGTATATGCCCTATTAAAACAATATCGTAGTTAAAATCAATAGGTCAAATATCTAATCTACAGTATTTATTAGACCTACTCTTTTTATATGGAGTGTCACGTATGTAAGGTCACTTTTACATTTGCAATTTTACCATCCAATTATATTCAAGCCTTTTGCTTCAAGATTAGAAATAATTTACATATCAACATACAAAACAGTCAATTCAGGGGGTCTCTTGTCATTTAGTGAATGGGCAACTCCTGGCATCTACAAGAGCAGGCAAAGACTATATGAATTGTATGGTGAAAAAGCTTATAATCATAGTACATCGTTTGCTTCTTTTGTAAGTGCCTACTCAAAAATGTTTAGGAGAGTATGTTCCATGGCAAAATCTTTGTATATTAAAGACAAAATAAAAAATGCACATAATAAAGTAAAAGTGACATGGAACATAATTGCTTGTGAAAGTGGGAGAGTCACAGATCGCAGCTTCGATTTTAAGTTGAATATAAACAATAATTTTATTACTTCAAACCAAGAAGTTGCATCTGAGTTTGAAAAATTTTTCACTGACATTCCAATTTCAACAACGCAATCACTCAATTCATCTCCCGCTATTGCCGAATCTTTACTTAAGAAACATGTTAAAGAATGTAATGTAGTATTTAAATTTAAACCTGTATACCCCAAAGATATCATTGCAGCCTTCAAAAGTTTGGATCTCAAGAAAACCGCTGACCTATGGGGTATATCTGTAAAAGTTATTAGCTCGGTAATTGATGTTGTTGCACCTCATTTAGCTACTGTATTTAATAGCAGTATAGAGCATGGTGCGTTTCCTGATCTAATGAAACACAGTAAAATTATTCCTATTTTTAAATCAGGTAGTACCTTAGACCCTAATAATTTTAGACCAATTTCGGTACTGCCAACGTTTAGTAAAATTTTTGAGAAAATCATACTCGCGCAAATGTTAACGCATTTCAATGCACACAATCTACTTCATAAGAAACAGTTTGGATTTACGAAAGGCCGCTCCACGGCAGATGCTAGTGTTGAGTTAGTAAGAAATATTTTTGAGGCTTGGGAAAGGTCACAAGATGCACTTGGGATATTCTGTGACTTATCCAAGGCCTTTGATTGTGTGCATCATGAGACGCTGATCAGGAAACTGCATCATTATGGTATTAGAAATAAGGCACTCGACCTTTTGAATTCGTATTTAAATAATAGAATACAGAGGGTTGATGTTAATGGTAAGAGATCTCCTGGAGCTCCGTTAGATATGGGGGTTCCGCAAGGGTCTATTCTCGGCCCCTTTCTTTTTCTAATTTATATTAATGATTTGCCATCTTTTGTACAGGACAAACATGAGATAGTATTGTTCGCTGATGACACTTCACTTATTTTTAAAGTGAAGCGAAATTTGCTTATGTACGACGATGTAAACGATGCTCTCTCAAAGGTTGTCTATTGGTTTGATTCAAATAATTTATTATTAAATAATAAAAAGACAAAATTAATAAAATTCACAACACCCAATGTTAAACTTGTTGATAATGGTGTAATATTAAATGGGGAAATGTTAAAACCGGTAGAGTCCACTAAATTCCTGGGTATTATCATAGATTCCAAATTGCAGTGGGGCCCCCATATTGAGGGACTAGCGAGTAGACTCAGCTCTGCAGCGTTCGCGGTAAAAAAAATTAGACTTCTTACTAATGTAGATACAGCTCGCATAGTATATTTTAGCTATTTTCATAGTATTATGTCGTATGGTATCTTACTCTGGGGAAATGCAGCAACTGTTAATACGATTTTTGTACTGCAGAAAAGAGCTATTCGTGCAATTTATAGTTTAGGTCCTAGAGTGTCATTAAGAGATAAGTTTAAAGAAATAAAAATATTGACTGTTGCTTCTCAGTACGTGTACGAATGTGTTATGTATGTTCGTAAAAATATACACGAATTTCCCAAGAATTGTGACATGCATAACTTTAATACTAGGAGCAAACACAAACTTGTAATGCCTGTAACTCGTTTAAAGAGAGTCAGTAATTCTTTTTATGGACAATGTATACGCTTGTACAACAGGATCCCAGAAAATGTTCAAAAAGCTTCTATCATTAAATTCAAAAAAATTGTTAAAGAACGTTTGTGTGCTAAAGGCTATTATACAATAAATAATTTCATAGAAGATAGCACGCCTTGGGAATGAAGTGATCGCCTCCAGGCTACTTCAACTTTATAAAAATATTGTAAATTACAATTTATTAAAAAAAATATTAGTCCCGCTGAGTTTCTTTCGCCAGTTCTTCTCAGGTCTGAGGTTTCATTTTTCCGAACTGGTAGTAGACTCATGACGTTCAGTAAAAAATTGTAATAATTTAATGCTGAATAAAATATTTTGAATTTTGAATTTTGAATATAGTAAACACGGCGGTGTGGCTATGAGAATTTTTGGGAAATCTTTTTTTTTCTCTTTGCTTCTTAAACTTGTGCTGCTCAATTTTAATACAATTACAAATGTAATGCTGAAGCATTACAACCAATTGTAACATTTCACATTTTTCCTAAAACATCACCAGTTTAATTTTATCATCAAAATCATTATAATTTATTAACTAGAATCTTATAAAACGAGCATCGAGCCGATGGATAAGGATAGAATAAATGTGGAGTTGATGTAGGTACCTAACTTATTATCATTCCCCAGGGCACTACACATGCTTCTACTTTTAGTGGACATAAACTTGTATTAAAATTGTAAACTTATTAAATAATTAATATAATAATTGATGATATTGTATATTGTTTTTTCTATAACTTAACTAATTATGAACAGTAAAAGTAATTACTATATAAAAAAATTTTTAATTTAGTTGTCCGAAGAAGTATCATATTATTTATATTATAATATAATTTTATTATTTACATGTAAATTTATTGCTACTCTTAAACGTGCGTTAATCTTGTCGTGGTAGGAGGGAGCTCATTAGTGTCCGGCAATCTAGCCGGGCGTAAAGCCAAGACACACTGGTAAGTGGCCCGCTTAGGTGGGCGGTGTACCATGCGAGTAGCTCTTGCTACTTCTCTGACAGCAGAGTAGACCGAGGGGGCAACTCATTGGTTGTGGTCTGCTTCGGCAGATCTGCTGTCGTGGTTGAGTGCATAAGCGATCCTGCGACGACCTATTAAGACGGGGGAGGTTCTACCTTTCTAGCCGGTGAGTCTCACATAACCACCTGTATGCATACAGGTGGTATACATAAATGTACATCGCAACATAGACAAAAATAGGCAGTTAAGTAATGGATAGGAAAAAGTGCGAATGGCAACACAGATATGATTACTATATAATATGTAGATGCTGATCTCTTCGGACTAGTCGATCTTAGTCGATTTATTAAACAAATATGGTAAATACACATAATATGTTTAATAATATGTTTTATGTCTGTACATAGTTAGAAAAACTCAAAAAAATTATTACTTAAACAGAAATGTACCTTTATTTATATTTTCTAAAAGTTTCTTTAATCTTTATGCATTAAAATTTTGTTTTGCTATATATCTTTATGAAGGTACTAAAATGTAAAATAATTTGTTCTACATTTTATTATTTGTTGTAAAGGTTACAATCGATGTTAAGGAAATGAACTCTACGCGCTATATGGGGCCATAATCATTATCATAATGATGGTATTTAAGAAGATTTATAGAAGCTTTTTGAAAGCTTGAAAATAAAATATGTATATTATATAGACGTAATAATTAAGCAAATCGCTTTCACTTCCCAATTAAGAATGTCGCTTCTAGTGCATTAGGTAATTTGTTAAATCTTATATTTACCTACTTCATTAGTAACTAACAATAAGTAATATTTACAAAAAGCTTAGTTCTGATTTTTTTCCAATCGACGACAATTTAATTATTCTATCACTTTATTCTTTTATTATAATTTGTCCTATTAAAAAACTAGGTTAGCCAATAACTATTTTGCTTTGCCTCCAATGCTGCCGTTCTCTAAAACATTGACAGTATGCGTCAGTCAGTTCGCTGCTCTTGTATAATTTTAATATGAATCACCAGAAAGCTATGCTCTAGTGGTTTAGCTTATAAATCGAAGTGTTCTTTTATAGCATACATACATACGAGTACTTGATAAAATTGAATGTCAACTGCTTTGTATAATAATCATATAAATTAATAATAACACTAATTTAATTCTGTCGGTAAACTTACCTTTTTTAAGCCTGACAAGAGTTGTAATAGTTATTTAAAATCAATATAATTGTATTATATGTTAGAGTATTAAAATTCCAATGTACTAAAAAGTGTAGAAGTATATAAATACATATTTTTGACAGATTTCAAAAAGGAGAAGACCCGATTCCTCCCAGATGTGTTTACCTCATAAGTGTCCAATAATGCAGCCCGGCGTGATGCCAAGAGACACACTGGGAGGCGGCCCATTTTGGTGTGTGGAACATATTTTTGACAGATTTCAAAAAGGAGAAGACCCGATTCCTCCCAGATGTGTTTACCTCATAAGTGTCCAATAATGCAGCCCGGCGTGATGCCAAGAGACACACTGGGAGGCGGCCCATTTTGGTGTGTGGAATACCATGCGGGTTAATTTTGGTACGTGATGGAACATGGAAGCAACCTCAAGGTTGCTCTGGTCTGCCGGCAGGCAACCGTTGGGGTGTCGACCGTCGTGGTTGAGTGCGTAAGCGATTCTGTGACGTCCCGTTAAGACGGGGGAGTTTCTTTTGGGTTTTAGTGGGTAGTACTAGTTTTCCTAGTTAGTGAGTCCCACATAACCACCTGTATGTATGCAGGTGTTATGCGTAAATGCATTTCGCAAAGCTAAAAAAAGAAGTTGCTTAATTCGGTTGTATGTTTGTAAATATAATTAATCTTTTTGCCATACATAAGTTTCAAGGGTGATTATTATTTAAAAAAAAAACGAGAACTAACTGTGAAATAATTGCCTTTTCATTGATTTGAAGGCGTCAGACTATTTTAGTTATAAAGTATTTAAGATATTGAATTTTTAAAATGCATTTCAATATTTAATGTTGCATTTAATAAAATCGAGATAGTACTAAGTGCATATATAATATTTTTTTTAAAAAGAAACTCTGTTAATGAAATTTATTAATCCCCATATATAAACTATTTCTATTTACGTATAAGATATTTATTATATAATATTGATATATTATATATTAATTATGTTTAATAATAATTAATCTATATAGAACCAAGTAAATATTCTTGACTTGCGGAAATTGAACTTGTGACCTCCGACGCAGGCTTGTACGTTTTAAATAATATTGCATTTGTATTTATGACTTGTGATATTTATAAGAACGCTGAGAGATAAACTTATGTAGTTTGTTAAGTGTATCATTCCTTAGTAAATCATAATAAGGTATGAAAATGTTAATGCTTTCTGTTGCTACTTAAAATATTAATAGTAAAACTTAACTATACTATACTTAAAATAGTAATAGAAGTACTTATAGTAGATACTAATTGCCAAAATAATTAAATGTCTCGAACTTATCCTAACTAACCCTAAATACTTAAATTTGAGTCTGAATAATGAAATATATACTTGAAATAATTGATTCATCAGTTTTTTTGACCATGACTTTATCTCTAATCTCTAGTGAAAAGTCGAAACTACCCCTCTCAATACTTGCGGGTAAAATCCTCTATTGCCGCTCTACGAGTATTTGCAATCTGAAAAGTTAGATAGCTAACAAACATCGCAGCTGCCCGACATGTATATTTTAGTTATTTTATAGTATTTTAACTTTCAAGATATTACTGTGGAGCAGGGCTGCAGAATTAATTTCAATCAATCCAGATCTTCAATAGATCCAGAAATTACCCCCTACAATCTCACAAATTCACAAACTCACAAATTTTACCTCTTTATGATATTACTATAGATTAGTTGTTTGTAAATATTTGCTATTGATGGTGGTAGATTAACAACCAACTATTGAATTGTAAAATTTATGTTATAATACACATACTACCATTTAGTTGAAAAAAATGCCATGCCCATATTAATTTCTGTAGTAAACTACGTCACTATAGGGATAATATGACGCGAATATATATAAACCTTGAAGCTTTTCGAGTATTGTTCTACTAATGTTGTGTCTTGTAGTGTTCTAAGAATCAGTTTAGTATCGTGTAATGTCGTGAAGTGAAAGGATTCAGCATGAAGTTCGCCTGGAATGTCGGTATGACACGGTACAACTGAATGGGTGTCATACTATTATAACATATGATGAAACTTTGGAGTTAAAAAGTAATTACTTATTAACTTTAAAGTTTCATCGGCTTGAATTTTTTATATACATATATTTTTCTCTTAACAACTTTAAGGAATCTTTCCTTATAGTTGTATAATATAAAAAAAAACAATCAATTAAATTGGTTTAAACTCTTTCTTTAAAAAACTATCGAGTCGAAACTAACTATTCGATGTCGAAAAATATCTAGTCTCTATTCCTTTTAAAGTTGGTCAATAAAATGAATTAAATGAACAGGATAACTTATGACATTATATTTATTTCCTTTATAATTTTTTTAATTTAATTATAGGCAAACTTATTATAAAATGAAGTCAAATTAAATGACAAGTGTCGGCATTGCATTTAAAATACTAACAAGGCCTAATAGTAATTACTGATATTTTTCTTTATTATTTAAAGCTTAGTTACCTTGATACAATATTTATAGTTTCTTCATAATTTTATTATTTTTTAAATCTAGATTATAAAATGATTGTTAATCCTAAATATTCAAAATGATGCGAATCTCAGACCAAATATTGCGACCTCATTCTATCAAGAGATTAAATTAATGGCTATACTGAACTTACGAAACGATGCGATTTATGCTAACCAATACGAATGTTATAATATAGTTTTGTTTAGTATTTATTTTAGCAATATAATATATCATAAAAATTAAATTATTATTATTAATAGTTTTAGATAAATATTAAATTTATTAATATTTAGTAACATCAATGATATTCTAATATAATATAAAAAGTCATTGTCATCGGAACTGAACCAACATGTGAAATTTTAACTCTGCAGGATAAGAGGGGGTGGCTCTAATTCAGCTTGCATGATTTGAACCATAAAAAAATAACAATTAATAAATATTGCGAGTTCAGTAAAAGCCTGTATAAACTTTATTAGAAATCATAAATACTAAAATTTTAATAATAATTTTAGATTGACATATTTTTTGTTTAGCTTGTTATTGTTTGAATTTTACATAATAGTAAACAACTAAATTTTGAGCTATTCATAAATCTTATATAATTAAACTAGCAGAACCAGCGGCTTTGCTCGCGATTAAACTACGAAAAATACGAAACTTCATACATAAATGCTAAACTTGGCCCGACCCGGGATTCAAACCCAGGACCTCTCAAAACCTAGGCAGTTGAAAATTCAGAATTATAAGATTAAAGATTTTTCCATTAAAGGAGATAATAGAAAAAGGAGGGTGTTTGGGGCAAGCTTCCATATAAAACTTTTCGAACCCTATTATTTTTTATTTTGTATATCAAATATTCTTTATGTCCATGTGAAATGTGATATATCTTACACAAAGTATAATCCCATATAGTCTTCTTTACTCTATGTACGAGTAAGTTTATGAACAACAATTTTAATAGTTTAATTAATAACATATTCCTACTATTATATTACTATTATTTCTACTATATAACATATGTATAACTTCTGGTTGATTGTATCTGATCCTTATGGATGAAAGCGAAAATCTTATGTATATGTTTTCTGTAACTTTCCTGTCATCACGTATTTTTTAGTACTAAGAAAGGAAGGGTATTTTGTATAACCACGTTTTAAGATAAGGATTAGTCATTGAACTGGAAAATGGGGCCAGGTTATAGAATGCATATTCATTATCTCAAAGGATAATTTTAATGGGAATTGGGGGAAGTACCGGAAAGTATCAGTAAATGAGTGTACATTTTAACGTTTATTGTCATTCAGTATCAAGGCTATTTTTTCAATTAAAAGAAAATGAAAGGATACATTATTCTCATTAAACTTTAAACTATATAAAGTGTTTTCGTCTCGTTTACTTAATATTTAATAATATCGGATTTTATAAAGGTCAATGTACTTAGGTGACATTACTTAAGTTAAATCCTTTTCGATCTATACTGAATGTGAACGAATGTATAGGTAATTATTTTAAATTCAACATTCAGAGATTGAAATTCACTGCCGATTTGAGTTGAATTATACTATATGCTATATATAATAATAAACTTAAACTACCTCTGTGGTAGTACTGGTGGTGTAGTGGCATAGTATATACGGCTGCACATCCGGAGGTCCTGGGTTCGATTTTCGGATCGGGTCAAGTTTAGTTATTGAGTCTATCTGTTTAGTAAGTTTCAGTGACAGTCCGGAGTTGGGAATTAGGCGGTGATTCACCTCCGTGCCTCGGAGAGCATGTAAAGTCGGTCCTGCGCCTTAACTATCACTGGTCGTGTCGAATAGTCGTCCCACTGGAGTACGAGTGTGACAGGAATAGAGAGTGCACTTGTGTTTGTGCGTATACTTCTGCACTATAATATCTCCTGCGCAGATGGCTAGTCTCAATTAAATTGGCCGTTAAGGCCGATATCGGTCGGGAGGACATTATTATTGCTATAGATAATATTAAAAAAATACCTATATACATATCTTTAATCCGATATTTTGAGTCGGTACTACTATTGTCGCCAAATACCCTTTTCTTTGGTATTAGACGAATATTACATGACACGTACTGACAGCACATATCATAACTATAATGTAACTGTTAAACATATGATTTACTGATTGTTGGTAATGAACATAACTAATTTAAAGTACGAGGGTCTGGTCCCTCGCTAGTGGTGAACATGACTGATTTAAAGTACGAGGGACTGGTCCCTCGCTAGTGGCCTCCAACCTCCCCTATAGCCACCCCGAGCCTCGCTAAACTGGTAACTGTTCTGATTTAGTCAAATGATTTAACTGATCTCACATTACTGGTCTGATTTATTTGATAACATGTTAACAGCTGAATCTAATACTCTGAATCTGATTTCTGATCATGCAATCTGCTTACACGCAATAACACTGAATATTCACATACTGGTAGAATAAGTCCACTTACTTGACAAAACCCGGTGTTGCGCCTGATCAGCCTCGCTCGCGTCTCGTCCGCGTCTGGTCCGCATCTGATTCAAATCTCAATCTATCCTCTCAAACTCTTTTTGTACTACCCTCACATTAATGACAAATAATAATTTGAATAATTAAACATTTATTTCACGATTACCCTACGGTATTCGCGACAACTATTACTAATTAAGCAGAGTAAATCCATTAAGATGTTTATGAATACTTTGCAAATTGTATATAATTATTTTTTACTCATAATAATTTTTATAGTATCTAAATGGAATGTTGACATTTGTTTGCATAACTCTGATGTAATAAAAAATACTTATAATACTCTGTTCCTCCTGCTTTTAAGTCGGCTAAAAACCTAGACAAAGCCTACACAAGTTCAGATCTATGGAACTGATGCTAGGTTGATAAAGGACCCTTCCAATCTCTAGTAACACCTGCTGTGTTACATAATTTCTGTAAGCAGTACTGTCCAATAGATAAATATAGCAATCTATTAGTACGGGTAGTAATTTTAAACTTTAAGGCTTTATTCATAGAGTTTAAAATGATGTTTTCTTTATTACTGGATCGTGACTGAAAATTGAAATGGCTAATAGATTTTAATTAGTAATAAGAAATTGTGTTTAACCTTATTTATAAGTATGTAAATTGTACATATAATAATATGTACTCATTTAATATATTATATAATTTTTCAGTTAATACATTCATCATTCACGTTAAACATAAGTAGATTTTTAATACGATACTTAATTCAATGTCATATTTAGAACAAAATCAATATCGTTTAAATATATAACTGCAACAACTTTATTAGTGCCTTCAAAAAGGTCTATAATTTCAAAAGTTTAATTTAAGTATGTAAGTTTTATTAATATTCTTTCAAAAATCTTAATGCTTACCTTAGTTATATAAGAGGTAAGAATCTCTTGTACAAAATTTAATGCTTCCAGAGTCAGCCATTTAGGCTGTGCATTAACTGTCCATGTGTTAGTGTTAGAATTTTATTAAGTTTAAAAGTTTGGCTCTTAACTTAATTATTAACATTTGGGTGTTGCAATATGTGCGCAAGCAATCTCGTAACGCTTTAGAATCCAGATTTAAGTGAGTAAGTTTACAGTCCTCTGCCCGTATTACGGTGGTACCATAGCCAGGTGGGCATCATTTGGGACCAGCGAAATAAAAAACCTCAACTTTTACACTATAGTCGAAAAAAATATTATGGCACTTTTGACTTTGGTAATGTGCTAAAAAAATATGCGAGCTCTTTGTGACTTCAAAATCATAACGCAAATAATTCATTTTCATTTATTTTATTCAAATAAACGATGTGATGTAAAATTTTATAGTGAGTACAAATGTCAAAAAAATATCATAAATAGATCTGGGTCGGTTAATAATTATAACTACCGGATCAATGGCAGTCGTGGTAATATTCGTATCAGATTATAATCATATTCATAACAGGCGGAACACTTGTCCGTCGCCGCAGAGAAGTTAAACTAAACATGTTTTGTACAGCTGTAACATTTAGATACTTTTATTTCAAAAATTACTTTAGTTCATTAATACGGTTAAGTTTATTACTTTACTTAAGTATAATTTGATTATAATATATTTATATTATATTTATTGCTTTGAATAAATGGCGGCCATACACCTAATAAACGAAGTTATTGGTGATTAACTGTGCAAATGATTATATATTGATTAACTATAAAATTTAAAGTTCTATGTATATAAAAGAATAAGAGAGTCCATCATATTCTTTGTTTTATACTAGTCTTAAATATATTTTTCATATTGTTTAACATACTATAAAACACTTCTACACAATCAGTCCATGTTCTAAGGTCTCACGCATAATGTCCATTGTTGTGGACTTGAACATGATAATGTAATAAGCAAATTGTTAACTGGCAATTATAATATAATTGATATAAAAAAATATACAAATTGATCATCGTCTACGCAGTGGTGTAGGTTCAGCTATTCACTGAGTGTCTTCATAACAGGGCGGAAACCACGTGTTCAATTTCTTCTCAGAGTATTTAGTTATAGGTCGACCTGAAGAAACATAATTAATACTTCTATTTTTCTGTTTATTGATTATATGCTTAGTAACTCTTATCTTTATACTCGCATATTTTATTGTGATAGCCAAGTATCGTATACCTGCCTGCTAGTTCCGCTTTGAAACTATTGTAATTTAATAACATTCTTAGTTATATATAAAAGTTACAGTAATTTATGCGCTAATTTGCTTATACGCTTCGTTTATTTCGTAACTTCATAAAGTTATGACATAAAAATTGTATAAAGAATAAGCCGACAATTATGAAGTTTGAAGTATTTTGGGTATTTTAAATGAATAAATAATGAAACAGAGTCAATAAGAATCACCTATAATAGCACATTTTTTATTTTTTGTTGTTTTTACGCACTTTACCTTGCAGTATAAACATAGAGAACGTGTTGATTTTCAGTTCTTAGTTTTACAGTGGTATTGAGATACCACGCGTAAAGGATATAGCACCTCACGTCACATTTCATAATTTGCGACTATTATAACGGCAAACCCCGAAATAAATAGCAAGACCCTTCAGACAGTATTACCGTGAATATTGTATTATGCTGATTATTAAATAATATAAACATATATATTATACATATGTATACTCATACGTCCAATGTACCTCACCTTACAAGCGAACCTTTTGTTTATTAAATTGGTTAAAAATGTATAAGAATAATTGACATAAAAATCCTAATTGTTTAAAGTTAAGTCGTGACGCATAAATAATTGGTTTTACCTTTTACCTTGACGTGCAGGGCCGGTTCGACCACTTTTCAATTCTGGGAAACGATTTTCTTACTTCAGGGACTATGTAATAATTACTGTCTCATCACGCTCTTTGTTTATACATATGTGCATTTAGAATATAATTGTATCGAATTCAACCTTTAAAATTGTGGTAATTGTATTGAACTTGAAAAAAGATTAAGATACAAATGGATATTTAGCATTAAAATCAGTGAAGTTTTCAGCTTTGTCATAATAAATAATATTATTCGAGGATAATAAAAGAACAAAATCTTTATAAAAACACATTTTATTTATGAGGTAGCGGTGTGGTGATAAGTTTTCTATAATTACCTTTCGACTTCATTATCATTATCTCATTTCATTATTACACTAGCTTCATTGAACCTTATGATCATAACTAAATACCGAAAGTTATGTAAAAGCTGTATACATGTGAGCTTTTCTGTCCTACTTTCATAAAGATAAGCTAAATAAAGTTCTTAAAATAAGAGGATTGCGCTGCACATTACATAGATAAATGTTTGAATATGCGAAATAAGTAATGAAATAGGTATTCTCCCAAGTTCACTTAAAATAACATATGTATGTTATGAAAATTGGATAGGTAATCATTTTTACTCGAAGTAACTTTCAAATGAAAGATTATTGTTTTAATATGTGCTGGGACATTATCACACAACACCATCTACTTCCATGGTAAGCTACGAAGTCTGAGTTATGGATACCAGATAGTTGATACACTAAACATATATAACTTTAAGCACATACAATAAATACATATTATAAATACATATTATAAATATAAAGACTCATGACTGGAGTAGAAACATAAATGCTTATCACACAAGTGAATGCCTCCATCGGGACTCAAACTCGCGACCGCTGGCAGTGCAAGTAGGGTCACTACAAACTGAGCCAACCGTGTCGTCAAATATACTGTTCTTATATATATATATATATATATATATATATATATATATATATATATAATATTGTTATACTAATGGTATATATACATTTGCATAGCATGTCATGACTAAGTGTTTAAGAAGTATTTGGTTGATTGGCCAATTACGTTTTAATTAATGATATTCAACAAATTTCCGTTAGCAAGTTATCGTATTAGAGTGACATACATACATTTTAATTAACTTTAAAGATTTGCGTCAGTCATAAATTAATATTAAGTTCATAGTTCTACGAATTGGGAAAAGGTATACAATATACGAGAATAAAATATTTGTTAGAAACTGTTTCGTAGAGTTATTGTTAATTTTACAGGTTATTATAAAATACCTAATGATTTTTATCTTAGAGGTATTAACACAAAATTAATTCGTCTAACTGTTTTTATTTATGATATAATATACTATATCATAAAACTATTTTTTTCTTGTACATAACATCTACAAAAATCTTATTTTTTTATATAAATGTGCTAATAATTCAAAGTTTTTGTAGAACATAAGCTAGAATAGAATACGTTACATAACACTTTTACAATTACAGCCGCCCGTTGCAGCGTTTTGATTAATTAATACCTGATTTATACAATATTTTACATTTTAATGTATTTATTAGAGTAGAATAAATAATTTATTTTATTGTTAGAAAACTTTATAATATTTTTTAGTAAAATGACAAAATTAGACAAAACGCCTCTTGATGATATTATGATTATTTCAATATCTGTGAAGCGATCTGTCTGCAATTGTTTACTATATAGAAGATCAGAATTTCTACTTCGCAAGTTTTTAACCATAATATGAATCCTTATGCAGAAATTATTAAGAAAGAGTGAGATGTGTGCAATAGTGCAAGTATCACCCCAATAAAGACAGTAAAAGAGCTATACGTACATATATACTTCTATAGTATACAATATATATATATATATGTTTTAGTTAATGTTATTACATATCAGAAGCTCATTACAGTACACTAAACAGACAAATTGCTTTCGTAAAACCGTAATTAATATAATATTTATTATTTATATCGTGAAAATTTGTTACTAGTGACTCAACCTCGTTTCTTTCTTTTCTTACTTGAGAAATAATTGATTCTCTATACAAACTTCCACCCCCCTTTTCACCCCTTTAAAGGATTATTTCCGTAATAAAAACTATCTCCATACCAAATGTCATCTAAATCGGTTCAGCGTAAAAAGATTCGATTAAGTGTAAAACGGTGACAGACAGATAGACAGAGTTATTTTCGCATTTATAATATTAGTATGGATTGTGATCTATAAATGTAGAGTCGATTAAATATGGACATGGAAAAATGTATACATAAATATATCAAAACTCTACAACTATGTTAATTGAAAGGTATTCGAAATTCAAGATTTGCACGTACAGAGTGAATGTGCGACCCCGCCCTGCCGATACCGAGATACTACCGCTGTGATGAAGGTTGCTTTAATCACATTATAATAAATTCTTTTATAAATTTTTTTATAAAGCATAGTTAACAAAGGTATTGTATGTTATATAAAAAGTAAATAATGTAATTAATAATATAAATTTTAAGTCTATATTTTTTACAATCTACACTAATATTATAAAAAGGAAAAAATTGAATTTTTGTATGTTTGTAACGAATAATCTCATAAACTCCTTGACCGATTTAAGTGGTAAGAAGATAGTTTGAGACCCTGGAAAGGAAATAGGATATTTTTTATTCCGGAAATTATCCCTCAAAGGAGTAAAAATGGGGAAGAAAGTTTGTATGGGGATTCAACCTAGGGACGAATGATATGTTTATTTTGTTTAAAATACTCATTATTAAATGATTTGCTATTAGATGTTATATCATTATTTTATCCTCGTAATTATTATATAAGGCAGAGCTTCTCAAAGTACTTAGGTATATGAGAACTAATTTGTAATACAATGAGATTGAGATGTAAAATAATGATTCCTTCGAGAATGAGAATTGTAAAATAATGATTCCTTCGAAACTACGTAATAAGATTAACATTATGATGATGAAAAATCGAGTGAGTATATTATTTAAATAAAAGCAAAATCTTACGATAAGATCGGCACATTAAGAAATAAAACCAAATAAATTTAAGCATTTTAGTTAGGTAACCTGTAATTAACAATACTTGCTAATCAAAAGTCAAAAATTATCTAATTCTATATGGATCGAAAGGCAAGTTTGAGAAAGTCTGGCTGCGTTATATAATTTGAATAGGTAGTATTTTACTAAATCCACCTAATGATATATGGTATTAAACTAAGTAATCAATAACTTATGATATGTTGTAATGTGTCATTTTATCAGACTCGTGTTTTGTTAACAGTAATATCAAGGCAAATTCAGATATTTCCTTGGGGAGAGATCCCATATCAAATTATTTATATAAATGTCTGTCTGTCTGTCCGTCCGTCCGTTTGTTTATTTAACAGTTTATTTAACGGTTTGTTTAACAGTTTGTTTGTTTAACATTTTGTTATCAAACCGTTAAGCAAACCTGATGGTTTGCTTAACGGTTTATTTAACGATTTATTTACCGGTTTGTTTTTAACAGTTTATTTAACAGTTTGTTTGTTTGTTTATTTGTCCTTCTATCACATCAAACCAGAGTGACGGATTAGAGCGATTTTTTGTGTGAAGATAGTTAGAAGGCTGGAGAATGACATCAAATACTTTTTACCGCGAGAGATTATCTCGTTACCACGGGATAACACGTTGTAATGCAACATAAAAAAAAATGTATTATCAGAATTACTTAAATACAGTTAAATAAATAAGTGTTTTAGCATTTTTCGGAATTCATCTCATAACAGGGCAAAATAGAGGATAAAAGTTTGTATAAAACTTACCTTTACCTACTTCAAAAAAAAAATTTGTTTTAGCGAGAGCGAAAACGCGGTTTCTGCTAGTAATTTATATAATATTCAATACTTTTGTAACTTTTGCATAAAAATCTAAGAATTATATCATTAAGTCTGAGTTATTAGCACAGAATTGATGAAAGATAGTAGAATGGTAATCACGCGTAATTTGTATGGGAACCACTGTCGCCACTCATCCCTTCTTGATATTTTTACTACACGCGCAAGTCAAATAAACACAAGCATTCGCACACATACGCAACCTTTAACGCAGCCCTGTAATTGGTCAACACATAGATAATTAGTGTTGCGTCTGTGTTGTGTAAAATAAATAAAATGACTAGTGGTTGAAAATAAAAAATGCTAACGATATTTTTGTCGATAATTTATGTCAGTGTATTAAAATAAATTTTATGTATTATTTGTTATTTTACAGTTATTAAAAACACATTTTATAAACGAATTAGATTAGTTCAATTTAAAATAAAATAAAACAATGTTTAACTTATAATAAATGTATGTATTTTTAATGTTACATACGTGGTAAGTGAATTCTTAAGTTAGTTCTCTTTATCACACTCATTTTACATGACAAAATATTTTACAATATGTTGGCGCGAAAATGAGAAAACACAATGCACAATCATATAAAAATAATAATGACTATTTAAATAAGATTTTTCAAAAAATATTTAATATACATATTGGACTCAGTTAGAATTTTATTATAGATAGAGATTACAAATTGTCAATGTCCTCGGAATAAAACTAATTTGTTCAGTAATTGACGCTTACTTTCTTCTGCACATAAACTTTTTAAAATAAAATGCAATCTTACGTTTAGATACTTTTCAATAATTGCTTTGGTTAAGTCTGTCACATGGTTTGCCATAGGATATTGTCCAATTTGATGATAAATTAAATCTTTAAATATTTCAGTACCTACAAAGTAGCGCATAATTTTTGTAACCAACACATTTTTATTTTTATTTTGAAGCTTCTCGGTATACATTTTTATGACAGATTCCGACACTCTACAGATTCGAATTAAATCCTTTGACGGATATAAAAGTCCTCCTTTGTCTTTAGCAACAATAAATTTATGTTCTTCATTTATATCATTTGACAAAAGTGCCCCAACGCAAATATTGCAATTTACTTTATTCATTAAAATATGTGCTATGTATCCCGCAATATGGCTGATTATTTGGTTACTAAATATTTTTAGGTAATATATAAAATTGATTTTTTCTTATTTCTAAAATAAACCTGTATATAAACTTTAAATTTGCCATAGAAAGCATTCAATCACATCATTATACAAAAATCATTGCCTTATCGATTATTTTGTCTTACAACAAAAGCCATCACTATTATAATATACAAAAGTGAATCATCGCAAAGCAAGCAATGAAAAGTGTGGGTTTCGCAGAGAACGCTATCCATTGCAGACAACGATCGCGAGTTGCTTTGATTATGCGCATGCATAGCGAGCAATGTATATTGTTTGTTTTAGCTTATTACAATAGTATCGTTTGTTTTGAATTTTGTAATCGTTGCTACATTTTTGAAATTAAAGAGATATTCATTATTATTTTTGACTTACCGATGAAAAGATATACCTCCTCGATCGATACTCGAAGTTTGACTTTTTGTCTTGCAAGTAATAATAGCACAACACGGCATTATAACACTATTTATCGCAGCTCCGTACCCGACGCACTCTAAACACGAACTACAAGCGGTGCACGCATGAATCGGTTCAAGTATGGTTGTTTAACCATAGTTGCGGCGACGCTGTCACGCCCACATTACCCTTCCAGCCTTTTTTACCTATTCCGTGGTTATTAGGTTGGATGTACTAAATGTACCATATCTCCTCTTACAAAATTCGTATTAAGTGTCAATTAAGTTTTTATCAATGATAACATCAATGTTATTATACACTTAACGTTTAGTCTACCAGTTTTAGAGTCTAAGAGCTATTTATAATAGAGTTTACATATTTTATTCTAAAAAAGAAATATACAAAATTCACTTTGATATCGTATATACTTGTATAAAGTTAAAATATCTATACAGCATTTAGTCCTATAATATTTTTACAGCTGTCCCTACATATTACATTATGTTACTAATACTTCTGTAATGTAAGATATTAGACTAGTAAATAACAAATGACAGACATTCGATTTATTATTTTGTACTATATAATAATTATAAGTATTTAATATGCAAATTAATTGACGGAAAACACGCGACTTGATCTGTTGAAATAACAAATAAGATTTTATAATATAAAAGAAATAAAATACATATCTTTATGAATAGTTTTTATTCTGGATACTTCCTTCAATTCCCAAAAAGGTCAAGTACATCGTCTGTACGTTCGCAATGTAGTGTATGTATTGAAGTGATGTCGCAAGGTCACTGACGTTTGCCAACGAAATTCAAACAGATGCTCCGATAGAGTAAATAAGAAAATTGTTTACCCTGTAAAGCTACTCTTATGTATACACTAAGTACTGAGTACTAGTGCTGAGGGAGTACGTACATTCATGATGTATTGGATATTAGAATTCATTTAAGTATTTAACGTTAACTATTGTAGTAGGTTATTTTTTATTAATCCTGACGCAAAAAGAGGTGAGTTACAATTTTGACGTGTGTATTTGAATCTGTGTGTCTGTCTGTGGTTTCGTAGCGCCCAAACGGATGAAGATCTAGATCGAGAACGTTTTAAGATTTTTTCTAGACAGTAAAAGGATATGAACAACTTCAACAGATCTAATCAATTCGAAACTTGTTATCCCGTTACTTTAATAATATTGCAATGATAATATGGTAACCTAGACCTGATACTGCAGTGAATGAGTAATCTGAAAGATACCTTCTTAAATCTGCAGAAATATCGTGTTAAGGCTCGTTGAAATGGCATCAATGAATTATGTTAGGTTTTTTAAATTTTTAAATTAAAAGTTATATATTAATGCAAATGTAATTTTTGCCTTGCATTGCAAAACAAAAAAAAGTATTGATATTACAAAATTGTGATATATAAAGCATGTATGTATGTATTATTATTATGTTTGTTCTAGTAACTTATTTATAAAAAATACTTTAGATATATTACTAATTATAATGCACACAGAATATCTTTAGAGAACCAGCATCCGGCTAAAGCAAAAAAGGTAATAAATAAGAAAATCCCTGCCCAGCGGAAATACGGAAATCCCAAACAAACTACTTAAATCAATTACAAAACATAGTAAATATATTTCTAAAAGAGTTTTCTGGTCTTACTGCTAATCTTTTGCTATTCCCTTAAGGAGATTAACTAATCTGTGTACATTAATGGCGTGTTCTACTAACTCTAGTACATTGTTCACGTTGTCATTGTTAACTTCTATTGTTTTAAAATGACCACTAATGAATTAACAATTACATGATATTGAGATAAGTGATATCACGATTGAAATGTAAATGATAGATATAATTTGACTTATCTATATTTTTGTTTATACCCACGCTTTGCTCGGATACGTTTTTTTTTTATGTTGGGACATTAACACACAGCACCATCTAGTTCCATGGTAAGCGACGAGGCGTTTATCATTAAAAAATACATGTCTAAATAATATTGTAGATCTCCATTGTTAATTCTCTCAATTTACGAACTAGGATGCGCTAGGCTTATGTTCATTTCAAAAAGAATCTCCATATGCGTGTCATAATTTATCAACTGGTTGATATGTCAAAACATCAAGAGGTGACAAAACAAAAATTAAACAAACATTTGTTATATTAATAAGTAAGGATAAATATGAATATTCTAATATAGTAGAAAGATCCTCAGTGATCGTCCTCCACCAATCCATTTTCAGGAGGAGTATTAATATATTATAATACATAAAAATATGTTATAGGACGTGTTGCTTAATAAAATATAGACAATGCTATTTAACATTAGAATGTTTTAATTTCTTTGTTTTATTACCAAGTAAGAGATAGTAATTTTGTTATTAATTGAAAATAGGTACGAGGTACGTGAATCATGCAAAAGTTAGGTTTCTTGAGAGAAATCCGTCAGTGTAATTCCAGGTCATAGTCTACATGTGTAATAAAAACATCCAATAAAGTCCGACCGTTTCAATGTGAACGAGTGACAAACATACACGCACACAAACAAACTTTCGCGTTTATAATAATAGTGTATATTTTTTGTACGTTGTCTAATACTTAATTACGTAATTAATTCCACAAACATTTTGGCAAAAAATTCCGCGTAAATAATATACAGCGTAAATTGTAGCTATGTCACTTATAAATCAATAGTTACTTAACGCAACAATAAGAACAACTTCCAAAAAAGTACATTACGAATAATATGACTAACACAATACGGCCTATGACTCATCATATATTACCTAATTAAGAAAAAAATCATATCATTCTTTATAAATAAGGAAACATAAATATTGATATTAATAATTATATTATGCGACAAACCAATTAAATTATTAGTAAATAATAATAAAATTATTTTTTACCCGCGGATCGTCTTCCGTGGTTAATAAGTATCATATACATTCGGTTACAGGGGAGACAAATTTTTGACGGTATATTAAGGACAGTATATAAGTCTAGCCTGCGCCTTTGATTTTATGGGATGCTCATTAATCTAAGGATTGTCAAAAATACCAATGCTTATGGCGAACGATTTCAAGTTAAAGCACTATAATAATATCTCGTAGTAAGTTAGAGTTATACCCGTCAATTTTAAACCATAATAAATCGTATAAAAGTCATATAAAAGTACCTATGACAGTCAGGAGCTTCTCACCCCCGTCTCCAACTTTAATCGCAAGCCTCGATTGTCCTATCTAGCCGTCTTCTTTAGACAACTCTATGGATTAGTAGAATATGCTATAAGATTTTTTAGTACTTAGTATTTTACATATGTATAGTACAGTGAGCTTGAGTGAGCCACGCGAGATCAACTCTAACCCATTGAGAGGTACACGCCGGCGTATCAGTTAACAATTAATTTCTTAGAAATTATCCAGGAGATGGTAACTTGGTCTTAAAGTTTTGTTTTATCTATACAAATCACCTAGTTTTCTTTATAAAATAGCATTGCGTACCACCGCCCACAAACATCGTCTTGATACTGCCGGAATACTGATAAATGTATTCATTTAACATAGGTATTTCTAGATATTTTCGGGATACAAATAGGTCTGCAAATTAATAGTTATATGGATGAAAACATAGGTACATATTATTATTTCATAACTAGCGATTCACCCTCGCTTCGCTCGGGTTCGTCCCTAGCTTGGATGTGGATATAGTTTTTTTTTTTTTAAATATTAAAACCTTCCGTGGACAGAAACATACAAAAAAATAAATTAGCCGAATTGGTCCAGCCATTCTTGAGTTATGCGCTTACCAACATTCATTTTTATTTATATAGATAATAGATATTTATAGAACTGTATATAACAGTTTGTTTAGAATTAATGATATCAACAATAAAATCTGTTCTGATCCGCTTGCAATACACCTAAATCCTGCACGAGGTTGGAAATACCCTTTGTGAGATTAACGTGACATCTTTGAACTGGCACAAGGTGATTAATTCATTTATTTATACAAATACGAATAAATTACAATATAGATAAATGTGCATATAAATGTATAGGCAAACAATGTGCTCGCATTGAGTTCGGGTTTTCCGCTGTCGCTTCTATTCATGGCGGATTTACAAACGTATTAGGGTTGTTCATTCCAATCGAATCACAATCAAAATCATTCGAATAAAAAAAACAATATTTTTTAAACTAAATTGAATACTCTAATTATCCTTGAATGATTTTCATTGTAAGTAATCCGCTTGCAAAAAACTTAAAAAAATTGTCGTTAAATATTTCTATATGTATTACCTATATTTCAGCTAAAGAAACGATAGGAACAAAAATAAGAGTACCACTTCGGTAACTTATTTCGCTGGCATACACTTGATAAATAACTTCATAACTTACTTATTCAAATAGTTTAAGTATAATATTTAATGTACATTTTAATTAAACAACCAAGAAAAAAATATAATTCTTTGCTTCATACACGTAAAGCAATCGAACATTTAAGTTACTTTTATCTGAAGTAAGGTTCAACTTGTGCAACCACTCCAGTTTCTATTGGTGATTCTATGCTCGAAGTTGTAGACAAGTATGTAATATGATACCTTAAAAAATTGTCCAACTAGGTAAGTCCAACTCCAAGAAAGAGGTCGATCGACGGATCAAACTCGAATGAGCAACGTTCGTGAAGCTACGCAACACAATCACATACGGCACAGAGACGCGGCCGCTCACGATGGGCGTAGTACGAAAGCTTAAGGTCACACAGCAACGGAGAGTGATAGCTCGGAGTTTCCCTGTGAGATCAAATCAAGAATGAGAAGATACGCTGAAGGACCAAGGTCATCGATATACCCCGCAGAATATCCAAGTTCAAATATAAGTGGGCGGGGCACATCGCTCGCAGAACGGGCGGTTGTTGGGGATGAAAAGTTTTTGAGTGGCGGCCACGTACCAGAAGGCGAAGTGTGGGCAGGCCTCCCACAATGTGGACCGACGACTTAGTCAAAGTCGCAGGAGCCCACTGGATGCGGATGGCACAAGACTGGTTGTCATCGAATCTTTGGAGGAAGCCTATGTTCAGCAGTGGACATGTTTGGGCTGAAACGATGAGACGAAGGTTCAACTCACTCAAGGCTCAACAATCAGCTTACTGGATTAAATGTATTCATAATTAGGTAGTATAAAACATACTCACAACATTATAAATAAACAAATTTCATAGTTTTTTTTCGAAAAACATTTTAAGTCGACAGGTCCATTTCGAAATATAATGTATTATTTTATATACTGCTATGCTCTATCTCTATGTTATACGCAATACTACCCTATTACGCTTATTTTCTTGAGACTATTTAAAGAAAAAGAAAAGAATTGTGACATTTGACCGTGACAAATTATTTATCCGGTAAGTGTATAAGGGAAGATCAACATTACTTTGAGTCCTATTAGGGCAGGCGTCTAATAAAGGTTTAATATTAACATTTTTAGTGAAAATTAAATATTCTGGAGTGTGACAACCATCTCAAAGTTAAAGAGACTTTTGTATAGCAACGGAACTAACTTATAATATTAGCGTATCCAAAACCATTTCATGGTCTTCTTTTTTTCTAAGTTGACCTGAGTATATTAAGCTGAGTACAATAAGATAGATGTACAAATATCAACCATTTCGATGCGAAGGTCAATGATTTATATTTTTATGTTTATTACGATTTTCGTGGTAAGTTAAATAATACAATTACATATGTTTAACTCGCGAATTTATTATGATTTTTGGTTCCCGACGTTTCGATTGCTTTACAGCAATCATGGTCACGGGAGAGACTAAAGTGTTAGATGTCTCAAATGAACCAAAATTCATAATAAATTCGCGAAATAATCCGAAAAGATAGTTTTATTTTGAAATGTCAAATATTCGCGTAAATCTAAGAAAGTATTACATATGTTTAAAAAAAAAATAAAAAAAATAAAAGCCAACATACTAAAAAACCCCTGAACGAAACATTGAACGATCGCTGATACAAAAAAAAATATTTATTAACCCCAATCCATTACTTTTAACCATTATTCATCCATTATTTTCAATCCATTATTTTACATCAATACCATCAGGAATTAAGTATAAATAAAAAAAAGAAATAGCAAGCCTGCTCCACTTAAGCCGGATAGCTTTTCTGACATCCCAAAAATATTGCTTCCCAAACAAAATTCTCAAATCTTTTCTGAAAAACTATATTCAAATTTACTATGATATTCCAGAAGTCGAATAAAAAAATATACCACATCATATCATATATTAATAAATACCACATTCACTCGAAATTTTCCCGATTGAACATGAATTTCCGCTCGTTCGTCAACTAACAATGGCTTCCATTTTATAATGTTCCCTTTTTGCCGAGAATTAAAAATCTTCTTATTTTAATTAGATAATTTACATGTGAAAAAGATTCGCTTAATTTTTGGTTTTTTTTCTCCAACTTTCGATTAATAGTAGTAGGTATACTTACGAATACCATACAATAAATATACATTATCCAAATTATGACAGAGGACAGGACAGGACCGGACGTATGTTTCGGTCTATTTATTCGAATGAAATAAAACGTTTTTAAATTAGGTTTTCGTCTTGTATAAAAAAATAAAAATAAAATCAGTCCAGATGTGTGTCAAGCCACGAAATGATGATATTATATACAAATAAGATATAAGGATTATAATTTGATTTAGATTAGATTTGGCTTATATTGTACCAGAAATATCCCCCAAGCTAAATTACAAAAAAAAAACATTTTTAATCCTTACCTTAATTTTAATATTTGTAAAGTTACCATATAATAAACATTTAATTTTTAGGTATATTCAACGTATAGGTAATGTATGTCATAACGATTTTTGACTAGCTACAAAGGTCCATTAGTAATCCGGGAAAATGTCCGGATGCCACTAATGGAATAACCTTACTTCCTTGAATATGATACACAAAACTCTCACAGAAATTAGGTTCGCTACAGTTTCCGTGTGCACATTGTATACAAATCACAAAATAGCCGTAACATATTATACATAATAATATATCATCGGATGTTTTAAGGCTCTATGTTGTACAGCTGACCAGTGACAATAAGACCGCGAGAGTAAAAGGTACAGTCGTCATTATAGTGCACGCGCGACCGGCTGTTAGGACGCACGCGTTTGCTACAAAAAAAAAAGTTGCCAGATTTTGGCGCGAATTTACTTTTTTACTATCGCTTTTCTTATAGACGGCTAGTCTTCGTTATTATCTGTGCACATTTTTGTTAGTTAGGAAAAATAAACATTTAGTTTTTAGCGATTGCGTGAAGCCGTAAACGAGGACAATTAAGGTAAATATTATGAGAGTTTAGTTTATTTAATTTACGAGTGCTTTATAGGTTAAGTTTCGTCACGCAGACTAGACTTTTTTTATAGACACTCATCTTTATTAGACGGTATTAAATTACCTATACGGTATTAAACAAGTTTAAATATTTTTAGTCTACATATGCGCTTACACGGTACATTTTACATTTATTTGTGTTAATATTATTTAACTTTTAAAACCGATTGAGTAATCTAAGCGATCAATGTTGTATACTTTAATTATAATTTTGTTTATTGCGAATATGAACTTATGTATAAATAAAAAAATATTGTTGAACTTTAGACGATAAATCTTATTTCATAAGATTTGAGTGGACAGAAGATTTAGTTAGCATAAATAAGTCATCGACACTGTTCCAATTTGGATTAAAATTGTTTAAAATTTAAAAGTCCGGGCCAAAGCAAAATGTCAAGAGATAGTCAATTAACATCAACGATGTAACTGCTTGCATTCAGAACAGACATTGATTTATTCATGATTTATACAATACTTATTTTATAACGTTAGAAGACATTTCTTTGATTCTCTTTAAAATAAAAAAGGAATATTATAGTTTTTTTACTTCATAATGATAAATGAGTTCGTAAAACAATAAATACAAATGATAAATCAACACAAACTTATCAAACTACCTTTATATCCAAAGTTAAAAAAGCTTGGTGATTAAAGTTTGTTATGTCAACATTTTTTTGCTTTAAGTCTCAGCTACTTTGTGGTTAGTACGTATGCAAAGAGATAAGTGCGCTTAGTACGCACTTATCTCTTTAGTTAATAGGTAAATATAATTATAGCTTATTCATTCTGAAAAAACGTGTTGATTTTTTCTTTATATTGACCTTACTTGACAAATAAGAATATAATAATTTTAAATAAAACTATCTTTTCGGATTTTTTTATATATAATATAAAAAAATAATATATTTTATATATTTTATTGCGGATTTATTTTGATTTTTGTTTCCCGACGTTTCGATTGCTTTAGAGCAATCATGGTCATGGGAGGGACCCGTAGATGGTCTCAAGGATAGTTTTTTTTTAAAATGCCAAATATTCGCGTAAATCTAAGAAAGTATTAATATTATAATTATTTAAAACAATTCTCGTCAATTCCTCTATCCTGCTAAAATCTCATGCGTGTCAGTTAATCTAATATCTCTCCATTTTGAATTTTCCTTAAATCGTTATAGCCTGAAGAAATACCTAACAAAAACGCTCCCACAGACAACTTTAGTTTTCATAATGTTAGTGGAAATTAAATATTTTTCTTCATATTTTGATTTAAAAAATTTCGCATTCTATTTTAGTAATATAATCTTTTTAATTGAAGTTTTCTTTAACCAACTTCCAAAAAAAGGAGGAGGTTCTCAATTCGACCGTATATATATATATTTTTTATGTTTGTTCGCGGATTTTTTCGTCGTTTATGAACCGATTTTGATAATTCTTTTTTTGTTGGAAAGGAGATATCCCAAGAGTGGTCCCATGATAAGGAAACCAGGATCTGATGATGGGATCTCAGAGAAATCGAGGCGAACTTTCGAAAATTGTAGCGGCGACTATTGCGTTTGATAACATTTTTCATTAGGTATTTTAAAGCACTAGTATTTAATGAAGGTCTGGAGTCGATCTGATGATGGACCCGAAAGATAGTCGAGGGAACTCCTCAACGATTTACAGCAATTACCTGGTGTTTGGGCTTGATTAATTTGTATTGATGATACGTCTACACTAAAAATGGAAAAATAAAAACTTTAAAAAAATAAATAAAAACCGACTTCCAGGCACTAAAAAGTAAAAAATAACTAAACGGGGGTTTTCATTTAGAATAGATACTTAATCAGATTTTTTCGAAGTTGATGCCAGCCAATACAAATCAAAGCACACCGACTTTGAAAATATCTGATTAAGTATTTATTCTAAATAAAAACCCCCGTTTAGTTATTTTTTACTTTTCAGTGCCTGGAAGTCGGTTTTTTTTTAAGTTTTTATAAATAGGTATTTATAATAACTAGAGACGAACCCGAGTGGAGCGAAGGAGTCGCTAGTATATGAATAAAGTGCGCGAATGGATTCGCGGGTAAAAGAAAGTCAATAAATTTTGGCTTTCTGCAGTCCTTCTCTACATAAATTTTAACTATGTCAAAGTTCATATGCTAAGCATAACATGCAATATGCTTAAAAAGTGGTACAAAGTTTTTGCTTCTAATTAATTAAAATATATAACACTTTAATAAGTGTTTTTCTCAATACAAAAGATCTAGTAGCACCTTAGTTCACAAACTTTTTTTAATTATATTAATTTGTTCAAGATAAACATAAATAATGATCAATAAAATAAAGTATCTCGTATGAACGTACACGGTACACGTTCATAATTTTTTCACATGAAGTGATAGATGAAGTAAATGTAAAAATCACGTTAAAAATATTGCTTTATTTATGAACTATCTAGACTGTATCAGAATTTTAACTTCATGGTGTCATATTTTTGCATTGTCACCGAAGAGCCATAAGGTATGCTAAATGTTAACCCAATCGGATACTAAAAAGTTTTTTAAACAGGATTACACATATAGAATCGAAAGAAAAGACAGACAGTATAGGCCATTAGATTCAATTATTTTTTGTTGTAGTCTATAAAAAAATCTTCTTATATTACAGAAAATATGTTATAGAAATACGTTCATCGTTGCAAAATGTATGCACATACATATTTTGTATGTACATACATATGTCTCCGACTGCATAATACTTTATTCCTTCGTCAACTTGTTTTCATATTTTTAGTTAGCTTTTATGCAGTCGGGGTTTTATTTTTATGTTTATTATATACTTTTTTATTTACAGCTTTCTTTAGAAGCAAGGGTTAGTCACTAGTATACGACTAAAATTTAGCTAAGATCTGATTACCCAGAAAAAAATCTATATTTACTTTTTAAGACCACTTTATATTTTTATTATTATTAACGATGCTCTCGCTTCGCTCTGGTGCATTCCTGGTTATTGTTTATGTGTTTACTAAATTTTATCCAAAACCGTCTAGCCGTTTGAGTAACAAACACACATACATATACAATACACATATAAACATATATGTACATAGATGTTTGTATGTGTATTGTACATATGTAAAATAGTAGTTCGATATTTCGATATAATATGTAAAGAGGACAGTATTAATGTTCAGAATCTCACAATACGCGTAGATGCAAATCCGTTGTTTTATAAAGATTACAATAAAAAATATTGGATAAAAATACCTGAGCCGCATTTTATTATCGTATAATATTACTATAATACGATAAATTTTTTAAGCATTCGCATTCACGGTCATTGTTACATTCCAATGAATAAGAGCTCGGAATATAGTGACAAGGTCGCAAATCAAATTTAATTCTTTCCTCCTTAAAAGTCTTAAAATGCGACTTTAGTATAATTTTTTTTTATCTAATTAGTACATCATTGTACATATTTTTTAGATCAACTAATATAATCATAATACAATAACTAACAACAATAAAATAAGATGAATTTAAATAGAAAAACGTTAGAAAAATAATATAAATAAAATATGATCGGTATGGCATTCAATTTTATGTGGACTCTTTTAAATCAGAATGATATAATGTGATTTTTCTCAGGTATCAGATGTAATCGTTACACAAGCTTCTGTTTACATGGAATCGTATTGAGTAAGCAAAAAGCAGTTAGTTATAAAAACTGTTAGGTTGTGAGAAACAGATAGTCCTACATAACGACAGTATAAAGGTCTCTTGTATGGCAAGTAAATAATACATTTTAACAAAACTTGTTCGTATTTTTACACAATATACACTCTAAAAATTTTCAATTGATCTCTACCATAATAGAGCCGAGGTTGAGGATTTTTTGAAGTTATACTTTTTTTGGAGCATTTGGAAAAAATTATGAGAGTAAAATTTTTACGATACGCGCGCACACCGACAGTCAAAAAGCGACATGATGAAATTAGTTGATTGTTGCCATGGTAACCGTTGTTATGTTATTGACAAATGATATATGTGCATATAATATTATATTCTTTCCTTAAATGATATTCTATAAATATAATATAATGATTGTAATATGGCTAATATGCCTTATTTATTTTATTAGTTTACTATTCCTTTTACAAATAGAGAGTTGTGACATACGGGATGAAATCTTTAGCTATTTTTGTTCTGTTACGCCAAAGAAGTATAACTTCTTACGTGCGTACATAAGTATACACACACGTTTTCTTTTCTTTGAAGGTATTCACAGAGGAATCTTAGTAACAGTTGTAAAAGTTATTTAAAGTAACCAGCCTTTAGCTACAGGCTACAACGGTTCAAGTAATTCCTCCTTTTCTGAAGTTACTCAAAAATCATATAAAACAAAAAGTACATTTGAACTAAATTAACTTTTGTATCTAATATTTAATTTGGTCGTTGACTCCGTCATTTAAATCCAGTAGTTTTTGTGTCGATCAGGAACAAACATTAATTAGTGAATGCAAAAAATATCATTACGTTGGCAGGTTCTTGATTGGGCCACTGTTGTTGTTGTTGTTCAATATTTTAAATAAGTACACTATTTTTTTAATCATGTATGACACTTGTCATGACAGTTTTAAAATATTATATAGAAGAATAATAAATTATTATTAACGTTTAACAAGAAACTTATGTTATAATATTGATATCTATACATATAATAAAATTCTGAGTCGAATCTGTACCTTAAATATTTTTTGGAAAATCTTATTGAAATAGACTTTATTATCGATACAGAGACCGAATCTATAGTTTTTAGAATTTTTGCCTGTCTGTCTGTCTGTTACCGCGTCACAGAAAAACCACTGGAGGGATTTTGATGAAATTTGGTATGATGATAGCTGGATATCCGGGTCAACATATAGGATACTTTTTACTGCGTGAGATTATCTCATTCCCACGGGAGTACACGTTATAACACAACCCAAAAAATATTTATGATCAGAATTTCTTGAAACTTGATATTAATGCTTTTCAATACAATTAAATAAATACGTGTTTTAGCGTTTTTTGAAATTCATTCCATAAGGAGATAAAATAAGAGATGAAAATTTTTATGAAACCTACTTTTTAAAAGTTTTTGGTTGTACCTAGTTTTAGCGCAAGCGAAGCCGCGGGTTTTGCTAGTATAAAAATATAGATACACATTTCCTATCAAATATAAAAAATAGCGTCAACATGTGACGTTAAGTCAAATCAAAAAATAAAATTCAAAAATCGAAAGTTCTAATAGCCTAAACATAAATACGAACTTACGCACATCACATAAAGTACTTTTTTAAACGAGACAAATTTTTTTTTTATGGTATCCAGTGATAAACGAGCAGACAGTCCACCTGATGGAAAGCGATACCTGTCGCCCATAACACCTACGGTTCATGCACTTAAGTTTTATGTAACGAAACTGCAGAACCGCCGGTACGTTATCACTGTGAGGACTAAGATGTTATGCCTCTTGCCTGTAATTGCGCTGGCTACCTTATCCTTCAAGCCGGAACACAACAATGCAATCATTGTTGCTTGGCGGCAGAAATAGATAAGGGGGTGGTACCCATCCAGTCGGACTCCTCAGGCTTGACAGAGTCCTACCACCGGTATATATTTCAATTATGTCATTCGAAAAGCAATGAACAAAAGAGGTTTGTCAAAAGTGCTAAATTTCGAATTAAGTGCTCCTTCTTGAGGACACTTTCGAGACGCTAATTGTGTATCTTGAATTTTTGTATATCAATGTATTATAAATGCGAAAATTTGTTGTATTACTTGTTCTTCTCTAGATAGATACAAAAATAGAATAGTAGCCACTCCTTTTTTCTATATTTATTCAACGTATGAACTCAATAGTATTATTTGGAATACGACTTATCTAAAAGTTGACCCAACATTATTTCATGACTATGACTCATGATTTCATGATCATGATGATGATGATTACATGAAGATGACTCGATCACATATAAAAAGTTACCGAAGAATATGGCACTAATTCTATAATTATTTAAAATCCAATATACATTTAACAACTACTATACAAATCCTATACACGTGGAATTGTGGTAAGAATGCATTGGCATTGATTGGCATTCTTTAGCCGAAACGCAGTACCGAAACATTAGGCCAAAACAAGTTAGTCCTATTGTCACCAGTAGAAGGAAGACGAAGAAGATTTTTAATATATGTTTGGAATAAGACCCTATGGACTAAGGGTATCTGTTTCAACTTCACTTCTGCTTACCATCATCTCTATTACTCACATGGCTCCAATAAGAATAATAATGTCAATATAAGATAAAACGTCTTTTGATGGTATTTGTCTTTTAATGTTTTTTGAAATCCGTAAGGTCTATTCTTTACATGGACATCTATGCTCTGTGTACAACTTTATATTTAATTGATATGAAAGTTATTAAATATAACGAGATTAATTGAAGTTAAGACGTGTAGTGAACGTGTAGTTTTTTTAAGTGATAACATCAATGTTCTGGCAGAATTTATATTAGGTACCTAAGGGATTTTACCCTGAAATTTAGATTTTCATATTTCTAAAGCAAACTCTTGAAAGTCAGTCGTATTGAAATTATTTAATATCTTACGAAGGATATCGTTAATAATTGAAGAAGAAATCTTTTCTATAAAATAATCAATTTAGTCTAAATTACAGTTTTATTTCAAATCAATTTAGTTTATATAGTTCTAAAAAATAAGAACTATCTATAGTAAAGAGAGAAACTATAAGATAAATACAAATATATGTTAGTACTTTGAACAAAATCAATGAATAATTTCGTTCTTCGGCGATACCACGTGCAATAAATAACCACACGAATCAAGAAACATAAATATTGCTATGTTCTAAAATCAGCTACTATGTTGTAGGTGTATCTAATTTATCTTCATTATAGGTATCACTGCTTATTTTGTTGAATTTATCTGTTATATTTTTTTATTATTCTATATAAAATATGCCAACTTTAACAACAATTGTAAGTTGATTTTAACAAATATTATTTCCCTAGTATCTACCAATAAATAAGATATTCTCGGAAAAAATAACTGCGCCAGCAAAAAATCCCTTATTCCATAAGTTATATGTTTAGAATAATAATAATTAAACATCCTGTAGGACACTTTTATGTATAAATTAAACAAGTAATAATTAGGGTTGTAGGATCTCTGTAGCCTTTTGCTGAAAAGTACTTATCTATGACCTGATAAGTAATAACCATAAATCCGCGTGAAACTGCATCAACTAAGTGTTGCCTATTATATGATGCTTTGAATACTTAACTATTATAATAATGATGACAAATTAGAAATCATTTTATTATAAGAATAAGTATCCATTGTCTGTGCAATGATAAATACAAATGAAATGTCGTCTGAAGATCGGTTTTCCCTTATTTCGGTTCCAAAATCGCAATCGACGCTCGTAGATCACGATTCATGCCTTCTCATATGAATGCCATTTGTAAAGTAGTATGGATATCACGGAACGAGGGTAAACCAGCCATAAACCTTTGTATGCGAGCTTGTGAACTGGTTCAACCAGCGATATCATAACATAAAATCTAAGTGATACTATCGTAAACCTCTATATTAAGTATTAAAAAATATAATAGTGTTTCTTTATAATTAAATTCTAGTAAGAATTTTAGTAATAAGGGCTACATATTTTTTCCTCTTTTTTTCAAATGTATAACATGGCTTTAACATATTTCTTTTTATTACAGGTAAAGTGTTAGTTGCGAAAGTGAAACAGTGAAATATAGTGGCAGTGCAGTGTGCTTTTTGTGTCGAGAATGAGAAGACGCTCGCGCAGCTGACTATCCCACGCCGCTAACATACTTTATTATGCAAGCGCGGCCGTGATAGCGAATAAACATTCGAGTTGACATTTGAAGCAATGTCGAATGAATACTGAATTATTATGGCTTTGGCAAATTTTACAGTGGCGGCTGTCAACGCCGCTGCACCTGTAGTAGCGACTACCTCAGCCACACCGTTACGTGTAGAACTGGATGATCTTCTTTACTCTCCTGAGGAACAACAACAAGAATATGCATCTCAATATACCGGAAACGAACCATTCTTACCACCTTCAAATTTGCAACAACCTAGAAAGTCAAAAGTGAGAAAGCGTGCCGGTACAGCATATCTCCCCCCACCCAATCAATTCACACAATATCCTCGACAGAATGTTGTTCCTCAAAATCCTTTTAATAATCAGCTACACACGCAGGTCTACCAACAAAACTCGAG
Organism: Argynnis bischoffii washingtonia; assembly: GCA_033884665.1. Lineage (NCBI taxonomy): Eukaryota > Metazoa > Arthropoda > Insecta > Lepidoptera > Nymphalidae > Argynnis > Argynnis bischoffii. Next base: position 5,490,514 of record CM066624.1, on the reverse strand, counting down.
GCTCGATTTACAAATAGAAAATCAACGTGTTCAAGAAATAAACTCACAGTATGATAATACTGGGCAATATATACATGATCCAACAGGTGATTATGATTATGATCAGAGGAAAAACAATAAAAATGAGGCACAACGCCCACCTTACAACCCAGGATATGCGGATAACCCATACGGACCCGCGACGACACCTGGTCCACAATTTAGTCGAAAATTTGACAGTATGCCTAACCAAAACTTTAATATACGTACTGGCCCTGTAACCCCTTCATCACAAGCAAATTTGCCGAAGCAAAGTGAGGCTGGAACTAAAATTAGTGGTAATAATGGTAATATTGGGCAAACACCTCCAGATCGCCCTCGAGGATTTACCAAAGTTGAAACTGGGGGCACAGGTGGAAAAACGCAATTGCATGCTATCCTCGACTATGATGACGACGATTATTATGAAGATGTTCCCGGCTCAGGTATTTTTACTGTCTTCATATATTATTTTAATATTCTAACATTTAATTGGCAATTTTCAATAGCTCTATATTGATAAATATTTACTTACGTTACATTTAGATTGTTATCCGTTAAATAGTTTTGATATCTACCTACCTATAAGACATTAAAATGGCACGATCGATCCAATTACTTCCACTATCAGTCGATAGCGGGCAGCCTTCGGGTTACAGCCTAAGAATCGAAACGAGAGCGAAATAGGCGGTTTTATGACTATATAAAGAATTATATTAAGGGCAAATTCTAACCATTCATATTTATTAAGACCGAATGATCGATCATTTTATAGGCTCAATGGCGTGATAAATCCAAGGGCATAGTAAATAGTAAAGTCGCATACGCTTTTATTAACTCTTACATTAAAAGCCTTCGATTGATTTAATGCCAAATGACCATTGCCACTTAAACAATGAACAATATGTCGCAGGCTGATAATTCAATTTTGACAGGTCCTGGGATATTAAAATGACGTTTATTATATTCACTAATATTAATATATCTCATTTTTTTAAATTAAACTGGCCATTAATAAAATGATTATATGTATATTGTAGACAAGATTAAGGAGATTTAAGCCTTTTTGAGTCTGTCCAGTTATTATTTGTATTGGATTACTTTGTAACTGATTTTCATTACTATTTGCATTATAACCGACTATGTTAAATAACACTAACTAGTAACTTCTATACAACACCTTCTTTTACCACGACATTAGTTTGCCTACTTTATCTTCAGGTTAATTTGGATACTATTTTACCTTAAACCTGCTTACCATTTAATATATATAATTTATTGAAATAGGTATTATTATCGATACAGGGACCGAATCTATGTAGTCTTTAGAATTTTTGTCTGTGTGTCTGTCTGTTACCGCATCACGGAAAAATCACTGGAGGGATTTTGATTAAATTTGGTATGATGATAGCTGGTTATTCGGGTCAACATATAGGATACTTTGTACAGCGGGAAAATATCTCATCTCTGAGAAATCTGTACTAACAGTTAAAAAGCATCTAGGGAACGAACATGAGCGAAGTGATGGTAAGTCGCTAGTTGTGTAATAATTTTTTTACTTACGAGTATGAATCTGTCGACGAATAAAAAATGTTTTAATCATATAATATTATATAATTATATAATAATTTATGTATACGCAATAAAATATAGTTAAAACTTCTAAATCTTACTGTAAAACATTTTTATTTAGACATTGCCTAACTAAAAGCCAGTTTTCATCAACAGCACAAACGGCTATTAACATACGTGTTTACGCGTGGAGGATTGCATGCGTCTTCACTTTTAACTCAGCACAAAAACATCACACCGACCTTGGTTTCACTTTCAAGCGTTTTATCGAGAGACCGGGTCACTTTTACGTCACTTTCACATGAAATTACTTAAGGATTACATTGAATTTTAATGATGAATGAACTCTCACGAAAGTTTATAATGAACTTACTCAATTGTAGCATTAAACCATTAGTTAATATATAAGTTAATCTACCCGCCAATAACCATCAAGGCTATCTATAACGCAATACTTCCTATTATCACGATACTATTTGCTAAAGAAGACAATTTTAATATTGTGTATCGTATGTAGATTTTTATCTAGAATAGTCTAAAGGTTACTTTATATTATATAAACCTAATTTTTTTTTAAATTTAAATACACGCTATATTGTTATATTTAAATAAACTTTAAATACAAAAGACGTCAAGATAATATTTTTAGACTAGCAAAACCTACGGCTTCGCTCGCGTTAAAACTACAACAAAAAAACTTTGAAAAGGTAGGTTTCATACAAATTTTCATCCCTTATTTTAGCTCCTTATGAGATGAATTTCAAAAAACGCTAAAACACGTATTTATTTAATTGCATTCATACCAAGTTTCAAGAAATTCTGATCATTAATATTTTTTGGGGTGTGTTATAACGTGTACTCCCGTGGGAATGAGATAATCTCCGGCGGTAAAAAGTATCCTATATGTTGACCCGGATATTCAGCTATCATCGTACCAAATTTCATCAAAATCCCTCCAGTGGTTTTTTTGTGATGCGGTAACAGACAGACAGACAGACAGACAAAAATTCTAAAAACTATAGATTCGGCCTCTGCATCGATAATAATGTCTATTTCAATAAGATTTTACAAAAAATATTTAAGGTACAGATGCGGCTTAGTTAGAATTTTATTATATGTATAGATATTTAAAATGTACTGAATGTCACAAAATATATTTATTTCATAATTGGGCGTAGTTATGCAAAATAGATCCAACCATAAAAACTTACGTTTTGAGAAAATAGGAGTTTTAGTAAAATTAGTATATCAAAATAACGAAACCGTATTTTTTTTTAAATCCCTCAAATCTTGAGCATTTTATTTACTTTCTGTGTATAAGTTGATATCTAGGTGCCATTTATGACAGTAACTAAAAAAACGGTTTTCGTGGGCTGGATCCATTTTGTATAACTACGTCCAATCGATCCTGTACGTACTTCGTTGATAGTTAATTTAAGCATGTTTTAATGAAAACGATGTTTTCATGATAAATTCTAATAGTAGAAACCTAACTCTAAGTGCCTGACGTCTTAATTAAATGTATTGTTTATAGGCACGTTCAAACTTTAAGAAACACCTATAAAATCTATATATTTATATATAACCTATAAAAGTAAATCTTAATGCGGTAATATAGAGTCAGCTTTACTATTTAGCAAACGCGATATAAAATTACGAAACACTGTATATTAAATAATATAAAATGTTTTAATATAAAATATTTATTTAATATTGAAATCTAATTTATACTATAAAGTGTTCCACAGTACTCTATGTATTCAGCCCTTTTTAACGTCCCACTGCTGGGCACGGGCCTCCCTTCAATACGAGGGGATCAGGCCATAGTCCACCACGCTGGCCAAGTGCGGGCTGGCAGACTTCACATGTCTTTCGAAAAACTATGTAACTGTAGGTAATTTATAAAGTTTCATTTTTTTTCAATGTATATACTTGAACAACGCCACCAATTGCCGAGATAATAAGAATCAGGTACAAACATTTTATCAAGTTTCTTTAAGTTTACTTAAATAACAACACTCTGGAATATTTTCACAAACAATGAAAACAGTAAAAATTTCATAATACTATTATATTAGTGCTGTGGCGGTTTTTGAATATCTACCATTTACTCGACGATATATATATTTATTACTAGCAACTCACCCTCGCTCCGCTCGGGTTCGTCCCTAGTTACGTTTTAACATTTAGCTCAGAGATGAGATATTTTCCCGCAGTAAAAAGTATCCTATATATTGACCCAGATAACCACCTATCATCGTACCAAATTTCATCAAAATCTGTCAAGTGGTTTTCCCGTGATGCGGTAACAGACCGACAGACAGACAAAAATTCTAAAAACTATAGATTTGGCTTCTGTATCGACAATAAAGTATATTTCAATAAGATTTTCCAAAAATATTTAATGTACAGATTCGGCTTAGTTACAATTTTATTATACGTATAGATTTGTAAAAACATTTTTACTGTCTGTTAATTTCAATTTAGACAGGATGTATGTATTCAGCCCTTTTTAACGTCCCACTGCTGGGCACGGGCCTCCCTTCAATACGAGGGGATACAGGCCATAGTCCACCACGCTGGCCAAGTGCGGATTGGCGGACTACACATGTCTTTCAAAAACTTGCTAAGTTTTCTCAGACATGCAGGTTTCCTCACGATGTTTTCCTTCACCGTAAGGCAAGTGGTAATCATGATAGAAATGATTCGCACATGAAAATATCAGAAGTGCGAGACCCGGGTTTTCCAAGCGAGCGCGTTACCACTGGGCTACCACTGCCTTAGACAGGATAGACAGGATAGATCTCACGATAAACATTAGACACTTTGCGGGTTAAGTACAGGAACGATATCATAAAAATTTTGCTATTTCGCATAAAGTACGGTGGAAATATAGAAAATGTAGCATTGCGCGAAGTTGTAGAGAATGATTAGTCTTAAAATAAATAAATAAATATGTTGAAGCATTAACGCACATCACCATCTAGTTCCATGGTAAGCTACAAAGCCTGTGTTATGGATACCAGATAGTTGATATACTACACATATATAACTTTAAATACATACATATTATAAATATAAACACCCATGACTGGAGTACAAACATTCGTGCTCATCACACAAATGAATGCCCCCAGCGGGACTCGAACCCGCGACCACTGGCGCAGAAAGTAGGGTCACTACAAACTGAGCCAAACGTGCCGTCAGATGGATGGATCAGATGGATCAGTTATGGATACCTGATAGTTGATACACTAAATATATATGTTTTAAATCTATACATATTATAAATTTATAAACAACTCATGACTGGAGTACAAATATTCGTGCTTACTATAATGACCCCCAGCGGAACTTAGATCCGCGACCGCTAGCACAGCAAGTAGGATCACTACAAACAGCCAAACGTGTCGTCTTATAATTAAACAAAAATATATAAGAGAAATATATGCAACAACTAGATGATTTTATATTGTTATTATACTTTAAATGTAATGAAATCGAAAGTACTATTTATAAATACATTATGTGTATCAAAAGCAACGCATCAAAAGGTCATGGCAAAATTCGTTTCCTTGGTATTTAGAAAAAAAAAATCAGTCATATAGACCTGTCTTATTCTTACGCAAATACTATTGTATATTAATACTAGAATAACTAGTTATTCTTAAAAAGGAAATTTCGCTTTGATCAATAACATAAGAAAATAGCAATTTTAAAGGCTAATTTAAATATTTAGGGCCATTATGGATGATTGATGATAATACATCGTCCACATTTACAAGATTATAAGAGATCGACTTTTTCGTAAACAGTATTTAATTATCTTCTATATATATGATAAAATTCTGAGTTGAATCTGTACATTAAATATTTTTTGTAAAAAACTTATTGAACCGCATCACGAGAAAACCTCTGGACAGATTTTAATGAAATTGGTATGATGATAGCTGGTTATCCGGGTCAACATATAGGATACTTTTTACTGCGGGAAAATCTCATCTCTGAGAAATCTATACTAAACGTTAAGACATAACTAGGAACGAATCCAAGCGGAGCGAAATTGAATCGCTAGTTACTCATAAAATAGAAAATACGACCAAAATACTAAAACAGATAAGCTATATATAACCTTTTCGTTTTTTTATTAAAATTACATTGTATATCGTAATGGAATAGAGTTTGCTTGTAGATTGAATATGTGTAGAATAGTAAGCTGTGATTTATTAATGAATTCATGGAAAACAATGGTTTTAAATAAACAAGACGATACTTCACACTTTCTAAGAAATCTAAGAAGTATTTCTTATGATATGGTAACATTGCACACCTTGTATTATTGTATTTGAATTTAAATCTACTATTTGGTATAAATTAATAACCCATCGATTTTTATTTCTTTTATAAAAATATTAATTTGAGAACTGTTAAACGTTCAGTCTATTTTTGCAATCTGTATTTTGCTCTTTTCCATTTTTCAGTACTCTAGAATAGTCAACTAAATTCATTGTCACACAGGTTTTAATACACACATTAATATATATATATATATATATATATATATATATATATATATATATATATATATACGCATATCGGAATTATTATTAGTAACTTGTTATTTTTAAATTAATCCTTAAGACATTTTGGGTATATTATCTATCTATCTTCTCTGTCTCCTTAGTTTCGTTTTTATGTAATATTTTGTGCTCTACAACTTTTATTTCTAGCTCGCCATTTTAGAATGATTGTGAAAAAACTTTTGATGTTCTATTTCGAACCCTTCCGGAGGCCAACATCAATATTACTTAGAAGGCAAAAATTTGTCTTCTTCATAAAATTCCGAATTCAGAGCTAATTTGATTGGACTTCTAGTAATAATATATATGACAGTGACCGGAAGACATTCATATTAATAGATATAATTAACGATGGAGCGTGACAATAGTTTACTACTCACGAAATTCAAATAACAAACGAATACAAATATCTATGGAGCCCTTTCAAATACCGACCTTACTTTGGGTGACTAGACCTGTTTCTTTGTGCTCGCATTAAATCATTCATTATACACTAACACCCTTATTACATTTTATTGTTTTTAATTTAATACTTTCTTGTATGTGACCTACATAATAATTGAAATTACAATTATAATTACTTCACTAAATAATATAAGGCTGTTGCTATTCGTCTGATTAATTATTGTCGGTTTATACGAATATCTACCACTTTTTTTTTTGTTTTCTATACATATAATAAAATTGTAACTAAGCTGAATCTGTACATTAAATATTTTTTGGAAAATATACATTATTGTCGATGCAGAGGCTAAATCTATAGTTTTTAGATTTTTTGTCTGTTTGCCTGTCTGGCTGTCTGTCTGTGACCGCATCACGGAAAAATCACTGGAGGGATTTTGATGAATTTTTTTATGATAATAGCTGGTTAGTCCGAGTTAATATATAGGATACTTTTTACTATGGGAAAATATCTCACCTCTGAGAAATCTATGCTAAACTTTAAAAGGTATATAGGGACGAAGCCGTCTAATATAAAATAAGGAATTTTTAGGTGCTGGCGTTTCTATATTCAAAAAAAAATACCTTGACCTACCAAGCTGAAAACTTATTCTTTTAGAGCCCAATGTTTTTTATAGAAACATACAAATAATGAAAGTCGCAATATATTACGCACAAACAATAGTCGAACGAATAATATATTTCTTATTCACCCGATTATCGGACTTTTATTTTCGGTTTTTGCTATTAGAAAGGAAGATTATCTAAAAAAGTTACAGACTATAATTGACGAACATTTTGCGAAAACAAGCTTTCTTTATTCTTTAATTTCAATTCTTTAATCTTTAGTACTATAGTACTTCTTTAGTACTTTAGTACTATAGAATTGTATAAACGAAGTCCACTAAAAATGCCAAAGTGAAAAATAGTAGCATGATTTTGTTGTTTATATTACTAATTTCGATTTTGCTATACAAATAGTATAGAATATAAAAACATCAGATGTCATTTTAAATAGTTCACATTTTTTGAGAAGAAAAAAATAATAATAAAGTTTATACTATATTCTTTTGTATTTTTGAAAGAGTAATAACATAATATTAGTTAAATTATTGTATTTATTTTCTTTATTATAATAAAAACGTTATATAAATAATGTCTATTTAATTAAAACAACCTATAAAATGCATTCATCACAAATATCTTCTTTTTTTGAGCTTTTAAACTATAACAGCATTTTTTCCCTTTTTTTTTAATTTAATAATTTGTGTCTCAGTAATTAATTTATAGTTCATTATTCGAGACAAGCGGAGTAGTTCTCCAAGCATCACAGTCCACTTCTATATTTCTATGCTAATGATTATTTGGAAATTTGGCATTGAAATCCCATGCAATATCGGAAGCTAGGTCATATAAAGTTCACTTTTAATACTTACTCATGGTTTTAATATATTTCCCTTTTTATCACTTTTTAACTTCATTTAATTTGGTCAAAAAAAATTAGGTTAAAGCATGTTTATTTGATTCTGATTTCTGATTTCTTGTCTGTATTATCCTATTGTAAATATTAGATGTGACACTTTTATTTTCAATTTTTCATGAAAATTATCTTTACTAATGTTATTTTTGTATGAATTAAACAACAATTCACTTATAAATATTTTTGGTCATTAAAAATTTCATAATCGCGTGATATGACTCACAAAGTGAAGAAACACCTAATATGTGATTTCACATAATTTAGAAACACCTATTATATATTTATCTAGATATTATTGATCTACATAAATAGTCTAGGTTTTGTAGATTTCTAATGATTGCTTAACGTTTCATCATTTCATCGTTAGTAGCATCAATGTTAAAAACTTGCATCAGAGCGAACTTTAGTGAGTGAATTTTATTTATCATCTTATCTTATAAGGCAGACACATACATATATGGATTTCATAAAATGTAAATGACATATTTTTTCTATCGTAAAATCTCAGAGTGCTTCATCAATAAAATGTTCATACAAAATTCTATTTTGTAAACTGCAGCAAGAGAGAGAGAAATGTATTTACAAGCTTTTATTTTAAGCCCTTTGCTAAAGTGGCGAAATTATCTGTGAAGATAAAATACATTTTGAATTTCCGTATGAATATTAAATGATTATAATCGCTTTAATTTACATGAAATTACATAACTATCGGGTGGTGTCCGCATCAAATTACCTTGCTATTTACCTTACCATATATAACCTTCATTTTTTATTAATAAGACTTTCTTCTTTCGCATATTTATTAAAAATGGTAAAGTAAAAATTTCTTAAAAAGAAAATTAAAATATATAAGAAAATGTGCCAATTTTCAAAGTTATAGGAAGCTTTTCTAGTAAATCTTAATTTTGATCAACAAAGGAGCGAAATATTACAGCAACACGTGGAAAACAGTTTTTGATCTACATGTGTTGTATACAATTTATTTAATAGATATTTATAATTTTCAGATAATGGCCAACAAGCCGTCACGCCTCTTCAGGGCCCGATATTATTACGAAATGGTTCAGTGCCCGTCGTGCCCCTGACCTCTTATCCTACGGTCAACAATGGATCATTTTACCAAATTCCTGTAAGTATTTTTGAAGATATACTTCTTTTGGGATGTTTGGAAAAAAATATGAGAGTAAAATTTTTACAGTCAAAAAGCGACATGATGAAGTTAGTTCATAACTGTTTGTTGCCATGGTAACCGTTGCTGTTGTCTGATGAATGATATATAATATTATATTCTTTCCTTAAATGATATTCTATAAATATACGATTGTAATATGGCTAATATGCCTTATTTAGTTATATCATTAATTTATCATTGCTTTTACAAACAGAGAGTTGTGACATACGGAATGAAATCTTTAGCTATTTTTGTTCTGATACGCCAAAGAAGTGTAACTTCTTACCTGCATACATAATTACACACACACACACGTTTTTTTCGTCTAATTTTTCATTTTTAAAACTTCATAAATCTCTTGTCTCTCTGTTTGTTTGTCCTTCTATCGCAGCCTTTTTTCTGATAATTTACACATATGCAGAAAGCTGATATTATGAATTATGTATAACGTAATCAAATTACGTTAGATTTAAGGAAAACAAATATAATTTATTATCTGTGCATTTTAAGATGATTTTTTATAAATTTTAATTATCATTTTACAATATTTTTTTATAAATAAACTATCATTTTAAGAATCAAAAATATGCATGCATTGTATTACGCTTTTACCTCAAAGAATTTAAGCTATTACTTCAAACTAAAGCTTAATTAACTCTACATGTAAATTCCGTAGTATTAATATTATAAATGTGAAAGTTTGTGAGTATGGATGTTTGTTAATCTTTCACGCCAGAACGGCTGAACGGATCTGGATCAAATTTGGCACACAGATAGATTATAGTCTGGATAATACATAGGCTACTTTTTATCCCGAAAAAATGTACGGTTCCCGTGGCATAGGTTTGTTTTAGTTTTCTCAGAGGCGAACCCGAGCGAAGCAAGGGTGATCCGCTTGTTAGTAATAATTATGTATATAAGTAATAAACTGCAAAGTAGGTGCTGCGCTAGTTAAAAACCAATTACCACCTGTAAGAAGGTCTGCTGACTTATATTGGTTACTGAGTAATTTACAAAACCATTAAAGTAAATGAAAATTGTTTAAGCAGTCATGTATAAACGTGACTGTCATATCGTTGGCTTAAGACAAAATATTGAGTTATGGCGTGCAAAATTACTAAAGACTTAATTAGTATACTTATCTATTAAGAAATTACAGTACCTTCATGTTGAATGATGATGCCATATTATATAGCCAACAGCGCAGGAGATATAATAGTGTATAAATATTCGCGCAGACACCAACCAGTACACTGTCTATTCCTTTTAAATTCAAAGTCCGATGGGACGATACTTAGACACGACCGGTAAGGGATCTGGATAATACTGAATAACTATAACTGAACTTGGCTTGACCCAGGACTCGATTGCAGGACCTCCGGATATGCAGCCGTACATGTTAGCTACTACACTACCGAGACAAGAAAGTACGACACAGTTAAAGACAAAAACGTTGTTAAGACTGTTGTCGTCGCAACTTACTGGTTTATTAATATTCGGCAAATGTGAACAGCGTCGTTCCTACACATAAGCGAGCTAGATCCGACTTTTTTTAACTGATGCGCGGGGCTGGCAAAACATTTGATAATCCTTGTCGGATAAATGTGAACAGCTTCATATTAAATGTTCAGCCACTAGAGCACCCGAAATTTTGTCGCGTCCGACATCCGATAAAGGAACGGGCTGTTACGAGTATTTCTCAAAACGGGCCAAAATTGAACATATTAAAAATATATAACTATTAACGTCTCACGTTATACCTCAACCTCGATGTCATTGCGCTGTACGTTGTGTCATCGCGTAAATCCATTATAAAATATACATACATTCAACTAACGTAATAATAAACAATAATTTTATTATTTGTGAGAAAACCTAGTTACGAAATAATTATTATATTATACTAGTGACTAACCCTGGCTACGCTCGGGTACGCGAATTTTGTTCACAATTTCATGGGTTTTAATTGTTTGTATGGAACCGTGATTCTTTTTAAAATAAAAGTAGCCTAAGTTACTTCTTATAATATCAGCTATCTGCCATTCAAAGTCCCGTCAAAATCAGTCAAGGCGTTTCTGAGATAAGTCGGAACAAATAGATAGACAGACAAACATTTTAAAATTGTGTTTTTCTTATAAGTACCGTATATAATTCCATATGCATTTAGTATAAAGCTGTTATTTTGATCTTACAAACAGACATGTCAATTTAATTTATCTGTATAGATAATCTGTGATCGTACTTTGTAATATCAAAAGAAAGAAACCACTTCATTATCCGAACGAGTGAGAAAACTTTCCCATAAAGATCTATTAAAATATGCACAATTTTTATGTTTTTATTAATCTAACATTTATCATATTCTTACTCACGGCCACATAATTGATTGCTTTAACATCATTTTGTACATTCCTAAGCATGAATATTACTCATTTTTTGTCGTTATTACTAGAACGGGCTTATTCAAACACTTAGGTACTAGAAAATTGTCATAAATGAAACGATTAAATGACTAATGCCCACTTAATTCTGATTTAAGTGTCTGTACCGTTATTAAGGCTTATAGAATTTCAAGCCACATTAAAGTTACACTCGTATATATTTATTATCTAATAACATTCACTTTTTAAAAGATTTCAAGGAAACATGTAATATTAACCTTTACCTCTAAATCGGTGTTATATGCAATTGTAAAACACAAAATTATACAAGCTTGCTACTTCTTAAATCGGCCATATTATTCGCCACTTAGTATTTGCTGCTGTGCATCTTTTCTTTTTTTTGTTATATCTTTTACTTCTTTATCTATTTATTGTGTGGTGTGCAATAAAGTGTTCATTATTATTGTTATTATTATTATTTGCTTATAAAAACTCTGCCACACTTTTAAATTTACTGGAATATAAAGAAAAAAAATTGTTATTCTATATTTTAATAAGGAAACCTCATCACATATTACACATAACATAGTTTTATTGAGCCAATAATATAATAAGTATTTCATGTGACTAAAAACCTTGTACGTACAAGCTACTAATATAGCTTGAAAATAAGTTAAACTATCAAATATTTACTTTTAGAAACCAATATGAAAAAAATGAATAATTACAATTGGACGTGGTTATGCAAAATAGATTCAACCACAAAAACTTACTTTTGAGAAAATAAGTGTTTTAGTAAAATTAGTATATCAAAATAACTAAACCGTGGCTTTTTTTTTTAAATTCCTTTTAAATATTGGGCATTTCATCCACTTTCTGTATATAAGTTGATATGTAGGTGCCATTTATGACAGTAACTCAAAAAACTTTTTTCGTGGGCTGGATCCATTTTGCATAACTACGTCCAATTATGTCGCGCAAATATTTGCTTATAATATATAAAATGAAAAAGCAATTTATTCCAAAATTATATACATATGTTTATTTATGTCAGCCGTTTGATATATAGATTGTCAATATAAAATGAATGTTATTACATAAACTCGGTATTATCGAAACATACATCATTTAATACCGATTGCTAGTAATTATAGACTATAGTGCATTAAACGATAATAGTGCAAGATTGGTCATACGTAGGTGTTAAAAGCTAGTTATTTAGAAAGCGTTGACAATAGTATTACAAAACCGTAGGTGACAATATAATACGTATATTTGTCGAAAGAGTTCTAAAACCTGTATAATTCAATTGTATTATAGAACTGTCTTTTTTTTCTCATTTTTTTTTAAATTTCGTTTAAGTATAGACAATATTTTCAAATTTTCAATTGTTCTTGCTCTTGAACTAAACCAAGCAAATAATCTAAATAAAAGTCTACAAATAAAATTATTTATTATATTATAATCAACGAATATTTTACGTAACACAAAATTTTATAAAATTCATGAATATAAAATCTATATTAATGTTATAAAGAAGTACAGTTTGTGAGTTTGTGACGTTGTAGGGGGTAATGTCTGGATCTACGGACCGATTTAGATGAAATTTGGTAAAAAGCTAGTTTACGACCCTGGGAAGGACATACTTTTTATACCGGAAATCACCCATTAAGGGGATAAAAAAGGGGATGAAAGTTTGTATGGAAATCAAGTTAGGGACGAATCCAAGCGAAGCGAGGGTGAGTCGATAGCACTTAATAAATAGAGTTAAAAAAAACTTACATTGTAATAAGCAATGAATTTTCATTTAAATAATTAATTCTTGTTTATAACCCACTAGTGCCTTCTCGAGGTTTACGCGCTCTACAAAATCATCATAACACTTAAGGAAAACCATACTAGATTTATGTAGAATAAACACAAATGTAATCGCAGGTCATTGCATTCATACATAACGAAGTTAGTTTTAGATCTTAACGGCTTCGTAAATGTATATTAGTGTAATTATTATTACAATGACCTATAAGATGATTTAGAACCAAGGTGGCTTTGCTAACTTGTCGAGCTCTCGACATCAATCTTGTATGTAAAGTTTATCTACATTCTATACTAATAAATTAAAAAGTTAAAGTTTTTGAACTCCAGTAATACTTATGCGATTCTACAATTTTTTAAATAATAGGAAGCTGTATTTTAAAAATAACGTATCAACAGCAGTTTGTCCATTAAACATACAATTGATTAATTTTGAAAAAAGATCTTAGATCCACGTATCGTATGGTTAGTAGCTATTAATCAAAACCAAAAAAAAACATATGAAACAGTTATAGTGTTTTAATTTTGTTTTAAATTAAAAATAAATGAAAAAAACTAAATAAACGATTTAAAAAAATACAAAACTAAAATACCAAATAGTCAATACAGATACTAAAAGTAAAAATATTGTGTCAAAATTAATCTTCAATTCCTTTTTATCTTTTTCTTCTTTTTATCTTTTATGATTCTTACTTTGATGAATTCGATTATAGTAAGTAGGATGAAATTAGTGGGTGTAAGGGAAACAAGAGCAAAATGATCATACCGGTCCGCCATAGCTCACTTATTAGAATTGCGACAGCGTAGGACCGCAGGAAACGTCCGCCCGGCCAACATCCACGCATTTTGTTGTAGGTATATGCGATATTTTATTAAACGATACAAGAAATTACATACATACAAAAAAAATGTCATATAGAATATGTGTGTTTGTGCGAGCTTTTAAGAATACTTACATATTCTATAACAATAAAAGCTCTAAGAATCAAACATGTGGCTTCTTCTTCTTTACTATATATAATACTATATACGTATATATATAATACTAGCGACTCACCCTCGCTTCGCTCGGGTTCATCCCTAGCTTACTACCCCGTACAAACTTTCATCCCCATTCTTACCCCCTTAAGGGATGATTTTCAGGATAAAATTTATTTCACTCACTCACATTTCATATCATGAGATTTAAAAAAAACTTATTTTAGTAAAAGAATTTCTTTAATTTTCTTCTATACAAAACTTGTCCTGATAATAACAAATACAAATAAAAGTATTATCCAATTCGGTGCAGTCGATCGGAAGTTATGCGCGTGCATACATTTCCGTGATTCATTTTCATTTATATAGATGATTCTTTAAATTGACATAATTTTTTTATTTAGGAACCGATTGAAATATAACAAACACTAAATTTATTATTCAAACCTATCATTAGTCAAAACCAAATCGGTTATGCCGTTTCTAAGATTAGCGCGCACAAACGCACAGACAACAGAAAAACAGACAAAAAAACTAAAAATCATTATTTTTTTTGGGGTTCTATTGCGTTAATAAAGATCCCCAATAATAGTTTTTCTCAAATATCTTCCATGTACAGACAGCGATCAGTTACAATTTTATTATATGTATAGATAACATTTGATAGGACTACTATTACAAATACCAAAGTTAGTATGTTTACGACTTATGTGAGGAAGTACTAAATAAATATATACTACATGTTCATGTTTATTACTCCCCAACGCTGAAGTGCCTGGACAAATTTGAATGAATTGGACTACAGTATGGAGTAATAGAATTACAGTGGACCTGCGTAACACATAGACTATTGTTTGTATTGTTGTCATCTAGGGACGCGCCCAAGTTTATTTATTAGTTTATATTTACTAATATTATATTTTAATATTTGTAATCTACTTTTCAAGTTTGCGTAGTTTAACAACAAAATCTTTTCTTAGTGTACAAGTCACGTCGTCACAATGCCGAGAGCGCCTTAGTCACTCGTGTGGGCTGCTGATAAAGCATACGTGTGATTATAAGATACTAACGTAAATGATATAACTTATCCTTATACAGTCAGAGAACGTTCACCTTGTTCCTAAGCCAAGGAGCTAACCTTTGCCAGAGTATTAAGATTTATCATGCATTAGCATCGCACGAGTTTTTGCAAACCTTGAACTATTTAAGTTAGGCGCTACCTAAATAAGTCAGAGCTATTTTTTTGGGGTTTAATGGCCATATTAAAGAAATATGTTGTAATAAAAAATATATACCATATTTGAATTTTTGATGTGGTGATTGATATATTGATGTTCTCCTGACCGATTCCGGCCACGGCGGCCAATCTCATTGAGACTAACCAACTGCGCAGGAGATATTATAGTGCACAAGTGTACGCGCAGACACAAGTGCACTCTCTATTCCTGTCACTCTCATGCTCCAGTGGGACGACTACTCGACACGACCGGTGAGAGTTAAGGCGCAGGACCGACGGCTTTACGTGCTCTCCGAGGCACGGGGGTGAAACACCGCCAACTTCCCAACTCCGGGCTGTTACTGAGGCTTACTATACAGAAAGACTCAATAACTAAACTTGGCCCGACCCGGGACTCGAACCCAGGACCTCAGGATGTGCAGCCGTACATGCTAGCCACTACACCACCGAGGCAGTTAAATTGATATATTAGTAGAGCCTTTGTTATTGTAAGCAAAATGATTTAAGCTATCGATTGAAGATTTCGTTTGCCATTATTTTCATTTTCCATTTTGACTTTAATCAAGTGTAACGGATTTCACTCTCTCCGTCTCTTGATGCGTTCCCAGACAGAGAGACAGACAAAAATTCTACAAACTATAGATTCGGCTTCCGTATCGATAACAATGTCTATTTCAATAATTTTTCCAAAAAATATTTAATGTACAGATTCGGCTTAGTTTCAATTTTATTATAATATATATAGATAAATAAGAAAGAATTTGCAAAATTTACAACCATCTATATTTTTATTCTCTGTGGTTAATTAATTGTATTGGTATAGTTTATTTTGTATATATTTTATTTCTATACACGCTGTGTTTATTTGTAAGTGATTATTAGACATCGGATTATATGCATTTGCATGTTTGCATATGCAAATACATAAAACGCAATTTTTTTAGCGTTATTGCATATTTTAGTACTTTTTCATTGATAGTGTGTGAGACGTGTTTTATTACCGTGAAAAGACAAGGAATTAAACTCCTTCCTCTGTGCAAATCCTTGGAAATATTGAAAAACAAAAATGATTTAATAGATTAACACTCTTCTGAGTTGACTATCGGAAGAGGTCCGTGGTAAATTATTGGTTTTAATGGGTAGTACTGGCATTTCTAGCCGGCGAGTCCCACATAACCACCTGTTTATATACAGATGGTATGTGTAAATGCATTTACAACAATATTAGAAAAAAAAACAAAAAAAATTATCAACGGCACAGGCGGGACTCTGCCTGAAGAGATTTCTGCAGAAATAGCAAATTTCAAGTTTTGTCCTGTAACGTCAGTCGGTACAGAGAAGCTATTTTCAGCCTACAAATTAATATCACAAAGTTCTAAAATCTAGAAAAATATGTAATTGTATATAGTCACAAGAATAACGAGTATATATACTTTAGAAAGAGAAAATAAATGTAAATTTTGATAACATTTAGTATTTTGATTGTGCATATCTTGTGCATATTTCGCCCCTTTTTTAATGCATATTTGCATGCATATTTTGGCATTTTGATAGCGCATATAATCTGATGTCTAGTGATTATAAATATACCTAATAAATAAATAAAAAATGAAGTTCCTGAAAAAAGGTAACCTTCAAAAATGTTACTGTTTCACACATTCCATATTTTTTGTTGTGCAAGCGAATTTTTTATATGTAATTTTTATTTGATTACAATCAAATCAAAAGGTCGGAACTGACTGCATGCTAAATTTCATTTTAGTTCATTAAGCCTGATCGTGATAAAGTTATAAAGACATTAATATATCCTAGTTCTAATAAGGAAGTCTACTAATTAAAATATATTGCAACAGTCATCGTTATAATCAAATCCTTTATTTGCCCATATACGCTAATTATAGAAACCGATGCACTTATGAATATTCAAGAATCAAAGAACTTTGTATATGCACCAATATCAAGTAAATTAGGTTTTTAAGATTTTCGAATTATACAGTTAGGCCGTTCATATGTGACAAGGGGGGACGGGGGGTCTACGGCAACGTGACATTCGCCGTTCATTATTTTTCGACATGAGCGCTAGCTCTGTGGTGTGGCTCCAGCGGCGTTGCGATCCGTCACAACTGGTTTCTTTGTTTTTCCAATACTTGAGAGAGAGTAACGTATCCACGTACCCTGCGCTCTCGATTCAGTAACAAATGAAAATATTGTGTCTCATATTCTAGGGGGGTAACAGAAAGTGTGACACAGCGTGACAGTAGGTGGGGAGGGGTCGAAAAAAACTGATTTTAGCGTGACGTATTTTATGAACGGCCCCTTAATAAAATTGCATTATAAAAATATTATAGAACAAGTTTCAAAATAATATAGACCTTTATTTCAAAACAAGACAAACTTCACATGAAATTAACAATAACGAGAGGTTTCTTATTTATGGAGACTCCTTTCGAAGTAATTGCCAAGAAGAGCCGTATTTTGTCTGGAATTATCGGAATGCAGCGAAGATTTCCGATTTGGAAATTCTAATTCAAATGTAAACGAACCCACAGTAACCATGAGTCACAATATCACGTTTTAAGACCGTTTACGTGAATTGAATTAAAGCATTTATTTACACACTATCTATAGTAAATTACATTTTGCGAAAATAAACCATATTTTATGTAGATAAATGTCAAAGTGGTGCGCATAGGCTAACAATTCCTAACTCTACCTTTTGCTATTTGAATACATCGAATATTCGCCAAATCGCGGTCTGCATTATAAAGAACTAATTACTTAAAAATAAAATAAAGGCATAGTACATAATATGTAACACTATATTATATTGTTACATTTTGTTTGATTTTATTTCTGATAAGCTTTTGTATAAGACTTCTACAAAATTACAATGAATCTGGAATCTCTTTTAATTTTTTTTAACATTGTTTAATTATTATTTTTATGTAAGTTAAAAAACAAACAGACTGTAGCTAAGGTAGTAGTAGCCCAGTGATAACGCGCTCGCTTGGGAAACCGAGTGAAGCGAAATTCGTTCTCGCACCTCTGATATTCTCATGTGCCATTTTCTGTATGATTACTACTAGTCATACGGTGAAGGAAAATATCGTAAGGAAACCTGCATGTCTGAAAGAACCTAGCAAGTTTTCGAAAGACAAAAATTCCGCCAACCCGTACTTGGCCAGCTTTGTGGACTTATGGCTTGATCCCCCTTGTATCCCGTACCTAGCAGTACGACGTTAAAAAGGGCAGCATACATATATGTATATGTACATATATACACATCATTGTAAATGAACAAATTTCTCATTAAGAAACGAAATCTATTCTTCTGACAGATGGCATCCATTGAGTCTTAAGCCTTACAATGTGCAAAACAGCGGTTCAAGCCTCTAATAAGTATTCTTAGTTTTACCTATTCCTTAGTGACCTTAAGAATACATTTATATGTAGCAAAATAACATTAAAACCCACCTGTGCTTTGTTAGTTTACATGTGTATTTTTATTATTTTTATTAGATTATTAGCAACTCACCCTCGCTCCACTCGAGTTCGTCCCTAGTTACGTTTTAACGTTCAGTATAAACTTATCAGAAATGAGATATTTTCCCGTGGTAAAAAGTATCCTATATGTTGACCCAGAAAACCAGATATCACCATACCAAATTTTATGAAAATCTCTCCAGTGGTTTTTTTGTGATGCGGTAAGAGATAGACAGACAGACAAAAATTCTAAAAACTATAGATTCGGTCTCTGTATTGATAATAATGTCTATTTCAATAAGATTTAAAAAAAAATTAAATGTACAGATTCGGCTAAGTTACAATTTTATTATATGTACGTAGTGGGTAATTTTAAATGATTTCATAATAAAGAAGTTCAAATCTTATGAGTCTAAACTATAAGTTTTTTTGTAGTGTGCAAGAAACTACTGTTAAATAAGAAGCGAATAAATAAATATGCTCTTTTCATATTTATTAAGTGCTATGAGTTCACGTTCCCAATTAAAGATATGACATATTGAAAATATAGACGTCGCACAAATTAGATCATAACTTAAATAAATAAACATGTGTTTTAATTAATTTTATTTTTTCATTTGTCATCTAAATTACTCATAAAACGAGAAATTACAATTCTAACTACATCATATGAATTATTTATTAATTAACATATTCGACGTTAGAATTTCTTTACTTGCACTAATGTCTAGAACCATCCAATTTAAAATATTATTTTTAAATGTTGAATACAGCCCTTACAGTGGAGCCCCAGTAAACAAGTTATTAGAAACTATAATATAAACTTGTTTTATGGTATAACTAATAAGTTAAAAAACATGTATAAAGTTAGGTTAGATTAAGATTTTCTTTGGACAATATCATAAAATCTTCTTAGTTGTTGATGAAATCAGTATTGAATATTAATACCTTTTAACTTTTGATTTCTAGCCATCTCGTTCATAATGATCCAGCCTCGAGCGTCTGTAGGTATTCTATAATCAATCGTTCTTGCCGCACTTTATTGACAGTTCGGCTACTGTTTATGGGTATACAAAGATATAAATCTTCGTAAATAACTTAAGATATTTCCCGCTTGTTTCATAGATTTCTCATTTAACCAACCATGTTATTTATTTAACGAATATAAAATAATATTTAGTTCATTGATATCTATATTCTATATAAAGAAATGATAAGATTTAGTAAAATTTAAATGTTTATATATACCAATAAATTAGCCAACAATCAAAAATAAACGTTGCTTTTTCGGTCAAAAATATCATCATATCTATACTCTGTAATGAAACGTAACATGAATAATGTATCTATATATTTCATTTGATACGAACCACGACATCTTAAAATTACATAAAATCCTTATGTAACAAAAACTGCACAAGACAGAGGCCGTGTACCGCATCAGAGGTTTTTACTCACCAATATACATATGTAAATGTGTTTAAGCAAGCAAGGTTATTGACACACTTGACTCTAATATATAGAGAATCGTTTTAAATTGCCAAATAACGAGCGCTTGCCAAATTAATGACGCGATCCAGTTTTCCGTTTGATATGTTACGTAATTACTCAATAAATCAATATAGCAGCAATAATAAAATATCAATAAAATATATCCGAACTCAATTTAACGGTCGATCTAAATAATTACCTTATTGTTCTTCGCTCGATAAACTAATACAAGATTATTCTAAGCATGTACATGAACTGTCGTAGATTCTACTTGAAATTCTATTATTATTTTATATCAGTCATAATATATCCTGGCAGGGGACAGCGTGTGGACTTTATTTAGATGTGTCGAGATATATGATGTTTTCGCATTCACGGAATGCGTAACCCTTACCATTATAAATTCTCGACACTCCATTCTCCAATGTTTCCTTCACAACGTTCTGATTTATCGTGTGATAAGAACGTGGTATATGCATCGATTCATGTCATATAGAGTCACATTTACACAACGACGTGATTCACAGTGTCTATTAGATAGATATGTTTTAATATATAGATAATTATACATATCATTATATTTTATAAAGTCATTCTGAACCAGAAAAGTATGGTTTCTATATTGCAAAGTATATGATTATGCTCTTAGAATAACATTACAATTAATTAAAATCTACGTTTTCCTTATTAAGTATAAGTAGACTAATAAAAATAACACATGCGCCTACATTATTTTTTGTATGATTTTATTAATTTTTATTATTGTTAATGTGAAATTTGGCTTGCTAAATGTTTTCATGAAGGATAGCTTCAATTTGAATTACTTTTGAGTATACTTTTGGACCCCGAAGCTTCCTTTGTCAGTTGTCGCATCCAAACCAAAAAATATCTATAATACTAATATAATTATTTTTCTTCTAAATTGACTTTATGTCTTTAAAGAAAGTGTGCTTCTGTTTCTTATCATCAAATATATAGTCTAAAGTCACGTGCAAAAACCTGTAGTTCAATCACGTCACGGTGCTAATATCACCGGATGAATCTTAGGATCTCTAGTCACTGTGCACAATGACGTACCACGAATAGCGCCTTTTTTCGCTAACGTCTTACGGCCGAGTTGTTTTAAATTCGTTCATATAATTAGCAGTCTAAGAAGCGGACGTGTTAATTAAACAATAAATCCGGTAACAATATGGACTTACGTTGTTCTACTGCTGTAAGTTTTATTTAAATTATATTAAGTTAGTTTTATTTAAGTAATATTATTATGTTATAGTTGTATTTTTTTATTATGGATACATAATACATATATTCAATGTTTAAAGTTATAGAAAAAATAAATAAGAATATTTTAAACTTGCAAATAAATTGTAAGATAGAAAAGCCATATATAAATTGTAGAGTCGAAATTAAATTGTATAATTATTATAACCTCTACAATCTACATAAAGTCTTATGATTTATTTTATTGGTGTAGCTTTTAAAATGTTATACCTGTACTTTGATAGTACATAGTTAAATATAATTTTAGATTTATTTATGTACTTTGACGCACATAGTTAAATATAATTTTAGATTTATTTATGTAACACGCGAATAAAATGTTTAATAAGGATTTAGTAGGCACTTATTGGACTTAAGGACATCATTTTGCATGTTATTATGTAAAATTTCGGTGTGCGTATGTTCGTAATTGTTCTCCTCTTCAACTGCTTGACCGCTTTTAATCAATTTTTAATTTTTTTTTTTTTTTTGGAGTTGTACCCGATAAACAGCGCTGTTGTCGAGGTTCAGATTTTAATGTTCTGACTAAATAACGTCTAACACCGGGTCTGTGACGGGTCCGGGATAAACATTAACCGAAATCCTTGTTTTTAGAATTTGCAAAAGTTATAAGATACAGAATACATTACGTTTTTATAATAAATACCCGAAACGATTCTTGAGTTTTTTTAAAAGATAAGGTATTGTAATTATAATTTTACTAACATACAATAAGTTTTTGTGTGTAGTGTATTTTGTATAGTGTATACTAACAAAATGAGTCACTGTTACTCGAATAAATGAATTTATTCATTGAATATAACATATAATAAAGGATATAGACTTAAAGTACATTTATTTAATGCAAGCAGAACCCGCGGTTTCGCTCGCGCTTAAACTACAAAAAACAACTCTGAAAGGGTAAGTTTCATACGAACTTTCATCCCCTATTTTACCCTTTTATAGGATAAATTTCGAAAAATACTAAATTAAATTAATTTTATTGTATTGAAGAGCATTCATACCAAGTTTCAAGTAATTCTGATCATAAATATTTTTTGGGTTGTATTATAATGTGTTTTCCCGTAGGAATGAGATAATCTCCCGCGGTAAAAAGTAGCCTATGTCACTGTCCAGCCCCCCAACTATCTCCTCACAAAAAATCACGCTAATCCGTCAATCTGTTTTAATGTGAAAGAAGAACAAACAAAAAAACAAACACACTTTCACTTTTATAATATTAAGTATGGATTACTTTTTGCAAATTTTCTTTCAACCTTCTTGGATGATTTATTGATAAGACAAATACCTATATGTAAATGCAGTACTAGTATAATAGATATTTTATAATTTAATCCACAACATATTCTAACTGGATGTAAAATTTTATTAAAATCTGTTGACTGAATAACAGAAAAAACCTTGACAAGAGTTTAGACACTGAGTTCTTTAAGATTAGTAGTTAAGAAGTATTAATAAGATTAAAAGGCTTGCCTTTCTTTTAACATTGATTAGGTGTTATAATAAAAGTGTCTTAGAATAAAAATGAATCACTCAGAATGTAAAAATATGAGTGTACTTTATGTTTATTTACATTTTTTTAAATTATTTTTATCTAAGTACCTGGGCGACCGAGCTTCGCTCGGAGTTCTTTTTTGTTATATCGTATTTTTATATGATAATCTATATACTTAAAGAGCAAAACGTAAACTGATATAATAAAATTTTCATCCTAATCGTTAGGGGACGTTTCCGATTGGTATAGAATTTATCATTTCAGCTATAAAACGTTCACTGCTAAACATAGGCCTTTCCTACATATTCATCATTATTCAGTTATTTTTAAGTAAACAAAATATTGATACACTTTAGTAAAATACTTTATTTTAAACATAATTATTTTACAGTTTACATAATGAACGTAAGTAGGACTTGCTAGTACGGAAGGAATGAGCAGATGTCGGTAGGTATCTATTGCAATTCTTTTTGATGTATTTAGTTCTTATTCTTAAAAATCAATACTGGTAGCGGGAAAAAGCTTTAAAATTCGGAATTATAATCTACGAAACCGGAGTAAGACCTGTCATGGCACTTTGATGGTATATTTTACATTAAGTGACTAAGTGTTACTGAGAGAGTTGTATAGATGTCGCGATTTTCGAAACTGACTAATTTCTAAAAACCTGGGCGGACGAGCTTCGCTCATAGTTTTTAGTCATAAGTACAATTTTCTTTTTAATTTGGCTTAAAAATAAAAAAATAAAAACTAAAAACTTGAATAAATAAAAAAAAAACTAAAGTAAAAACTGTATCCGACTGGAATTCGAACCCGGAAACCTAGCATCTTGTGCCTTGGCCGCTTGACCACGATGCTTATGTCGAAGTATAAGAAATTATCGACCATATTCTGCGTAGAATAATGCAAAAGAAAACTACATGAAAACTCGAAAACAAACTAGATCAATTTTTCGCCCCCGAAAGCCCTCACATACCACAGCAAAATCGTTTGAGCCGTTTCCGAGATCGCTGGTATAAATAAATCAAGATATAAAGATATAAATATACAAGAATTGCTCGTTTAAATATATAAGATAAGATAAACTTATTGTATGTAATTCGGAAGTTTGTAGTACCTCAAGCCTCATAAACTGGTTCTTAAAAAAATAATACGCTACTCATAAAAATTTACAGAAAAATAAATGAGATTAATGGTCTGTGAAGGTTAAAAGTTTATGGGATTATTTTTTACGTCTCTCCATAATAACCTATTATTAAAAGCCGCGATGTTTATAGGGTATAGCAAACATTAAAAATACAATAATTGCAAGGACAAAGCAATAACAATAACTGATTTGTCATTTTGCAAATATGTAAACTTTAATTTCTACAAAATTATATACGTACATACATACTTACAACAACAACACAACTAATAAAATACTACGAATAAAAATAAAAATAAAAAAGAATAAAAACCGACTTTCAGGCACTAAAAAGTAAAAAATTACTGAACGGAGGTTTTCAATTGCTATAGATATCTAATCAGATATTTTTGAAGTCGATGCTTCGTCAGATGCTTTAAGATATGAATATCTAATAGGTTAATATGACAAGGTATGTACTCTAATTATAGTTAAAATATTATACATTAATTTGTGACGTACTTATATTTACGGTAATAGATTTGCTTTGTTTTGCATCGGTGCCACCGACTTCGAAAATATCTGATTAGGTATCTATAGTAAATGAAAACCCTTAATAATAATTACAGCCATAATATACTTACATAATTTAGCTTGATCCATTTAGAATATAATTATCGTGTTTGACAAATACGATAAGCAATCTATTATGCTTTTTTATATGTATCGTTTATTTTATAGATCTTGTGGACTGCCCTGTCTCTAGCCTTGGGCTACGAAATCCAAGGTCAAATAATCAGAGGAGTGCCTTGCGTGAAACGAAACTTTCAACTCTATTGTCCGACCGCCGGCAACACTTATCCTTTGTAAGTATTCATTGTTTCTCTAATTTGCATCCGTGGGCTTATACGTTGCTTTAATAAATAACATTAAGTTTAAGTCTTGAATAATACTAGAAAGTTTTGAATCATTACAATAATTATTATTAGTGATAGCTGGATATGCAGCGACCGGATAATAAGCTGCTTGTCACGTTGTATGATGCGACAAGTGCATATATTTCTTTAAGAATTTAGGCTTATTATATATAGTAGTAGTATATGTATCGTGTATACATCCATATGCATTTAGTAAAATGTGTATAGATAATTTTTATGTACTTACTTAAATAGCAGTACCTGGGTGACCGAGCTTCGCTCGGAGTTCTTTTTCATTATATCGTATTTTTTAGATAAAAAAAACTAAAAACTTGAACAAATACAAAAAAAATATAACAAAAGTAAAAACTTAGTATTCCGACCCGACTCGATCCCGGGCATATGTATTGTCTAACTTGCGCCTTGACCGCTTGACCACGATACTTACATCCGAGTGTAAGAAATTGTCGACCATATTCTGCGTAGAATAATGCAAACCGCATGAAAACTCGAAAACACGTTTTCCCAGTAGAGTAACCTAGATCAGTTTTTCGCCCCCGAAAGCCCTCCATATACCAAATTTCAGCGAAATCGTTAGAGCCGTTTCCGAGATCGCTGGTATAAATAAATAAAGATATAAATATACAAGAATAGCTCGTTTAAATATATAAGAATTTAAAAACAGCCCTTATTAATGTCAAACTCAATATTATTTTTCAGTGACAAAACAGAAAATATCATTAAATATCAAATATTTTTTACAGAGACAAAATAGAAACATTTATAGATGAAAACAAAGCGTTAATAAAACGTATGTACGGTACGTTCACGATACCGGGCGGGGGTCGCGTGAGGCGGGCGCCGGGCGTGCCCGACATGCATAGCGGGGATTCGTACTTCAGACATGTTCGTCAGACGAAACCGCCCTTGCCTGATACACAATCTGTTAATAACACTGGCAGGTAAGGGGATTACTTTATGAAAAATTAACTAGTTTACAGCTTTAATACTATCCTCCTGACAGATTTCGGCCACGGCGGCCAATCTCACTGAGACTAGCCAGATGTGCAGGAGATATTATAGTGTATAAATGTGCGCGCAGACACAATTGCACTCACTATTCCTTTTACTCTCAAAGTCCGATGGGACGATACTTCGACACGGCAAATGTGAGTTAAAGTGGAGGACCGACAGCTTTACGTGCTCTCCGAGGCACGAGATTACAATATCGCCAACTTCCCAATTTCGGGCTACTAATAAGAACTTAACAGAAAAACTTTGTAATTGAACTTGGCCCGACCCCGACCGAGGACCTCTGGATCTGTAGCCGTACACGCTAGCCACTACACCAAAGGTTTGCTGATCTGTTTGTGTAATAGTATTAAATAATAATGTTCTCTTGACGGATTAGCTACGGCGGCTAATCTCACCTCATTGGGATTAGCTATGAGGAGGTACCTATATAGTGCAAAAGTGTGCGTCTGTAATTGCAATCTCTATTCCTTTCACACTCAGTCGGATAGGACGAAAATTCAACGCGGCCGGTGAGAGGTGAACTAATCGGCCCGATGTGGCATTAAATTCAAGACCTGCTATAAAATAGTTTGTCATGCTGCATCTCTTACGTCACAGATAGACGAACGAAGTTAGTTTAAAACGCGAATTAAACTTTATAAAATTATCAAATCCGATACCTCTGGCATCATATAAATTTATATTGATTACTATTTCTCATACCTATAACTTAATATGACCATAATCTTAGGATGACATTGGGATCAGTGAAAGTGACGTTTCATAATTTAGATTTAATTATTTAACTAGCAACTCACCCTCGCTCCGCTCGGGTTCGTCCCTAGTTACGTTTTAACGTTTAGCTCAGAGATGAGATATTTTCCCGCAGTAAAAAGTATCCTATATGTTGGCCCAGATAACCAGCTATCAAATTTTATCAAAAACTGTCCAGTAGTTTTCCCGTGATGCGGTAACAGACAGACAGACAGACAGACAAGACAGACAAAAATTCTAAAAACTATAGATTTGGCTTCTGTGTCGATAATAAAGTCTATTTCAATAAGATTTCCCAAAAAATATTTAATGTACAGATTCGGATTAGTTTTAATTTTATTAAAATGTATAGATTTATTGGCATTGAATTTTCAAAAAAATACGTTATCGGAATTTCGATATTATAAAATGTTTGTTCATAATATTTTAAAAAATGAGTAAAAAAATAAATTATATGTATTAAAATAAACATAAACAACATCTTTCAGGATAGACGCGTGCGAGAGTAAAACGGAGATAATGACGCCATATTGGGCGCTTAACTCTGCGAGGAAATTACGAGCTATAGTCAACACTATGCACTTCGAACAGGCTATACATCAAGAAGTGTGCAGGTAAACTTAAATCTTTTATTATATAAGCTATGGTAGCCTTTTTTTATGGTACTCAGTAATAAACGAGCAGACAGTCCACCTGATGGAAAGCGATACCTGTCGCCCATAACACATACGGTTCATGCACTTAGGTTTTATGTAACAAAACTGCAGAACCGCCGGTACGTTGTCACTGTGAGGACTAAGATGATATGCCTCTTGCCTGTAATTGCGCTGACTACATTATCCTTCAAACCGGAACACAACAATGTAATCACTGTTGCTTGGTGGCAGAAATAGATAAGGGGGTGGTACCCATCCAGTCGGACTCCTCAGGCTTGGCAGAGTCCTACCACCGGTAAGCCTATTGGTATGACGCTTGTTTAAAAGATCAAAGCAAGAAATCGTTTTAATTCATACTTTTGTGATTCTCATGTGCGAATGATTTTCAACATGAATATCCCTTGCCAATCCGGTAAATGACAAGATCGTGAGAAAAATTTTATATTTAGGAATTCAGAGAACTTAATTAATTTTCAAAGCCGTTCGAAGTTCATAAAACCGTATTAATTGATCAGAAGTTTGTGCCCATCAATACAAGGGGACGCTATGGGACGTTAGCATTTTAATTTTAAACTGACGCACATTTTCGATTTTTTGATATTATAACGTAGTACGTACGTATGTACCTTTTCAAAAATCTATTGAAATAAACTTGTTTGGTGTGATGTTATGCTTATGGCTAACGGTATATTATGGCTATGTATTTAAATCTAATTAAAAGAGTAATCTTTAAATTATCTAAGTGTTTTTATGATATCTGCTCTGAACTACATTTAACTATATCCCGATGGTTGTTTATTTACACTAAACATTTTTTTCTGGAATTGGCCTTTTGCTACAATTCAATTCAATTCTTTATGAAATGGCTTTAATGTCACGTTGAATGGAGGAGTCACGTTCGAGATTGGCCGGTGATATTTTGAATTATTACACTAAGAGACTATAAATAATAAGATTAACAGTATTAACTAGAAAGATTTTAATGTTATATCTCCGCCTAAAAAAGCAACACAAAAAAATTTGGCCTTTTGCTCAATGATATGAAATGTCATTATTTTACTTCGGCCAGAGAAATTTTCCGAAACTTAAAACTATTATAATAATATGTATATTGCATTGCTTTATACGTTTTTATTTTAACTAAAAATATAAATTAATTAACAATCAATCAAATTTAAATAAATAATATATTTACATATACTATATGTAAAAACAGGGTATTTCGCCAAAAAATAAAAATGCTCACAACCGCTGGAAATGTTTGAAGCCAAATAAGGCAAGGCATCTCTGAACAGAAACACATTATAATTTAATATATTTAATATATAAATATTTATAACGTGCACTTTAAAATTTAACGTAAATGGTTATACTTAATGTATGCGTTATTTGTTCTTATGTGCTGATGAAAGCCATATGAGTAAATTAGGTAAAAAATAATAATAGATTTATAGCCTAATCAAAAAGTAGTCTTTCCGTGATAATTAAACGCGCCTACTCATCTTCAGCGTTTATGTCACAAATAACAACAAAATAAATAAATATTTATTTCTTTTGAATAAAATTATGTAAACAGTGTAAAATCGAATAATACCAACATTAAGGTTAATGTTTTTTAACTTTTCAAAATAACGTGGAAAGAACAGCTAAAACGCTAATATTGTCCTTTTATAATTTACCTAAGAAATAATAATCTGTGTTGAGCTTTAGATAAACATATTATATTGAGTTCTTTGTAAGTATAAAGAATTTTTTCAACAATATTAAAATCAGTCTAGTGGTTGCGAAATAAGAATCTACGAAGCTATGAACTACTACATACACACATCGGCAAAATTAAGGGAACAATACGTTCGTTTTATATTTGTTTTAGCGGATTCTTCTAGAAATAGTTCTTCTTGATATAACTACTATGAGTTATTACTCTCTTGAAAATTAAAATTATGTTCTACAACTGCATAACTTAAACATATATTTGTATTCAGCCCTTTTTAACGTTCCACTGCTGGGCACGGACCTCCCTTCAATACGAGGTGGGATCAGGCCATAGTCACGCTGGCCAAGTGCGGGTTGGTGGACTTGACATGTCTTTCGAAAATTTGCTAGGTTCTTTCAGACATGCAGGTTTCCTCACGATGTTTTCCTTCTCCGTATAGCAAGTGGTAATCATGTTAGAAATGATTCGCATATGAAAATATCAGAGGTGCAAGACCCGGAATTTGAACTCGCTTCACTCGGTTTCCCAAGCGAGCGCGTTACCACTGGGCTACCACTGCCTTTTTACACTTAAACATGTACTAGAGCAAAATTAGTAAAATACATACTTTTAACTTTAATATTAAATTGGTACATTACTATAATACATACATATAATGTTTTTCTTTATATAAGTGTGGATAAATGTTGACAATTTAAATGTAAAGTACCTGGGCGACCGAGCTTGGCTCGGAGTTCTTTTTTGTTATATCGTATTTAAAAAATTTAGATAAAAAAACTAAAAACTTGAAGAAAAGTAAAAACTTTGTATTCCGACCGGGACTCGATCCCGGGCATGTGTTCTCTCCTTGACCGCTTCACCAGGATGCTTACATCCGAGTGTAAGAAATTATTGACCATATTCTGCGTAGAATAATGCAAAAGAAAACCACACTAAAACTCGAAAACAC
Organism: Argynnis bischoffii washingtonia; assembly: GCA_033884665.1. NCBI lineage: Eukaryota > Metazoa > Arthropoda > Insecta > Lepidoptera > Nymphalidae > Argynnis > Argynnis bischoffii. Next base: position 5,459,935 of record CM066624.1, on the reverse strand, counting down.
GCATTTTCCCAGACATGAGACTAATCTAGATCAATTTTTCGCCCCCGAAAGCCCCTATGTACCAAATTTCAGCGAAATCGCGAGCTTCCGAGATTGCTGGTATAAATAAATAAAGAAATAAAGATATAAATATATAAATATACAAGAATTGCTCGTTTAAATATATAAGATATCTATAACAGTACCTTTGTAATTTTAGAGTGATGAAACAATGACATTTGTCGCCAAATATGAAGCATGAAGTATGAACCTTGAACTATAGCGTATTTTTTTATATATTTTAATACTTTCCTGACGCATTATAAGTGTATTCTTTTGAACTTTACTTTCTCTCAAAACCGGCTTAAATTAATTTACATGAAATATGAACCAGTCGCTTTTTGTTATTCGACAGGAACTTAAAGTTCATAAGATATAGTGTAAACTAAGCTGCATGCACGTATCAAAACTTCTTCATAAATTTTAGCGTACTGCGTAATATTGATATGCGAAACTATTAATATTATGCGAAATAATATTAGATGATTATATATTTTTCGATGCGAAATTTAAATTAATAAATTAATTAAATTACCTAAAAACAAATGTATCATTCTTATCTATTAATCTTAGAGTATACACAAATGCTATACTCTAAGGTAATTATAGTTTAAATGACCCGACAGATGTTGACCTGAACAAAAAATAGAATATATTTTAATTTATAAAAAAATCCTATAGAATAAAGTACACAATATATTATAGTATATTTCCTAATTTCCCGGCTAACTTTTCTAAATTTTTTTCTAAAAGCCTTATTACCAATACGAATATTTTTAATATAGAACCGGCTTTTTAGTATTGTTGTTGAAGCGGCAACAGAAATACATCATCTGTGAAAATTTCAACTGTCTAACTATAACGGTTCATGAGATACAGCTTGGTGACAGACGGACAGACAGACAAACAGATAGATAGATGGACGGACAGCGAAGTCTTAGTAATAGGGTTCCGTACCCTCTGGGTACGGAACCCTAGTACTAAAAATGGCATATCGGTAAAAGTCGATTGAAGATCAGCCATACTCTAGTGATGCGCTTAGGTACCAACAATTTTTTCATTTTTATTGATATCGTTTTTTTTTTCATTTTCAGTAAACAATCTACGTCAAGATGCTCAGGGGACTGCGGGTGTGAGCAGAAATACAAGTGGCATCGACTCTTGGCCTTTGACCCGAATGACGACTGTGCAGGCATTTTCATGGACTGGTTTTTGTTCCCATCGTGTTGCGTTTGTCGATGTAAACCATAAAAATAGTCAAAAAATAGGTACTGTTAATGTTCAATTCAATTTGTTTATGTGACAGCTGTATAGTATTGCCAGTTAAATTAAGGTAGAATGAGATCTGGTGCATTAGTTTCAATTGTGCAAAAAGTGATATTTCACACCAATAATTTATTTAAATTAATATTTTTTTATAGTCACAATATTAATTTTTTTTAAAAAGAAAACTAATCATCTGTTTAATAAACGAAGTGTCTTTATAAGTAAAGTGCAAAAATTATTAGCAATAAGAAGATTATGTAATTTAAAGTTATATATGTAGTCAAATGAAAGTTTGTATCATACAACTATATCTAATATCACATAAGATATTCAACTATTCAAGTTCAAATAGAACTTTAGAATTTTCTCGAATATAATGTCGACCTTTCATTGTCCTAGTATTATTTAATTGAGAGCTATTAAATAAATATTTATACTAAGTCTTAGTCTTTAACCAACTTGTATATCTATTATCTTATATGGTTCGTTAATTATCATTAATCGTAATTAATTTCCATAGACTCTTGGAAATTGATTTAATTATATGACATTATGAAATAATGAGATCTCGATGGCTTCACTATATCAAATTCTAATAAGTTAGGTACCTATTCTAAAAGTTATACATTTATTACTTATGATGACACTGCCATCTGCTTTTGTAAATTATTATTTAATTTCATTCAAAATTAACTATTGTATTAATTTGTAACATATAGTTTTACAATTACACAAAAATATGTATGTACGAAATATTTGAAAAAATGCATTCCTAACAAATGTAATGTACTTTAAGGTTGTTTAAATACTTTTTTAATTTTACTTTTATTGAATTACGTAGTATATTATAATTGTACAGTAATCATAATTTAGTTACAATAAGTCATCCATTCCTCTTATACATACATACATAATTTTGTATACGAGCACCTATTTCAATAGATGTAATTATTTCTTTACAAAACTTATTTTAGTTTCCATTGTAATCTTTTTTATTATAATAATATACGATTGATACGAATTTTTTTTATTTTATTTTAACCAACACTACGTAATAATATTTTTTTGCGTCCAAGCACTATGTTGCTTTGTAGGGCCCATCTTATGGGAGGAGAGTCATCGTCCACCAAATATTCGATCTAAGATTGTTGAGAAGGGGGATGTTTGGTAGTCTTTTAGTGTGTGTGGGTGAATAATGCGTGTTCACTATAGTTAAGTATGCAAAGAGATAATCAAACTTCCAAAGTTACATATATTTATTATATATTCACTTTGACTTAGCTATAAATATCCCTAGCATAATATATAATTTAATAACAATATAAGTGACAAACGAATCGGTAGGCGGTTACGACTTACGGGGCAACTGGGGTTCGTGGCGCGATACAATTGCTATATAGTCAAAATGTGCGCGTCGGCATTGCCACTACAGCCTCATAACAGTTCAGTTATTAGCCCATCTAAACTCCATTCTATAAACCTATTTAGTTTTCCATATTTGCCATAGTCTCTTCTCATTATCCGGAGACCATCTTTGATCAATTCCTTATAGGTTATTCAGAGATAGGTCCCGGCTGATGCATCATACTAAACAAACTTGAATCTCTTAAAAAGGGCCTCCACGTGTTGGACTTGTGTCCCCAGTCTCCATAAAATTATCGATATATATCGTCGGTATTTTTAGTCGCGGTATATCGATATTCGATATTTATTTTAGAGTATCGAATTCATATCAATTTCGATATATTTTTTAACGCAATTCGTGTTTCGTGTTTATTGTTACTCGATACTCCTTGCATGCTAATCGCGCATCGTTAACTTTAAAAAGACCCACCACAGTCTTTATGAAATGCAATATTTTTGCTGCAATGCAGACTATTGCATGCGTGCACAAAAACACTAATACTATTTAACCAATACGATCAGTGTGAGACGTATAGGACCCTGAAGTTAGCAGTCAATTATAAATTATCGGACTTTTTTTCAACAAATCAATTACAAAAAAATAAAATTAAAAATATGCACATGTAGAAAATAAAAAAACGCAAGCACAAGCGCTTCCACTATATTCTATAGACAGAAATTTAAAAGTTTTCTACTATAGAAGTCGCTTGACAGGTGAGCACATCAAACAGACGGTGCTAAATTGTTTAGTCTATTCTTTTTTTACGAATTTTGAATGCTTTGAGAATATGTATGAATAATCATGCGAAAACTGACGATATGTCGATATTTTTCGCTCGTTGATTATCGATACTGTTTAAAAATATCGATACGATAAATATCGATATATATTTTTCACTTGCCCATCCCTACAAACATGACTGAAATAATTCTTTATTGTCAATATTTTGCCCTGGCAAAATCGTTCAGGAACAAATGATCTTTTATGTTCAAAAAACTCAAAAGGCTAAAAGCCATAGATGAATAAAAAAGACTAACAAGAATCCAAGCCATTAAAAATTAGACATATAAAAAAAATAATGTCATTTTCATTTGAAATATTTTTATGAAAATTAAAACGCAAGAAAAACAATATACGCCGTACATTACTATAAATCATAATAGTCATATAAGATTGTAAAAATGCTAAGAAACTCGTTAAGAATCTTTCGAACAGGAAATCAATGCAACCGCCTATGCGGTGCAGCATATTTGTAAGTTTTAAGTTCAAAACCTAAAGTAATATATTGTGTAATAAATATTAATAAATATCAGTATTTACATTATTGGTTTTTTCAGGTTCACTGATATTAAACTCTTTAGCGGACTGTCACAAGGCCCTAATGCGTTACCAAGGCAATATAAAAAGATTTTATTAAATACTTGCAACAGTCGAACCATGTTTATTCAAACGCAAGAGACGCCGAATCCAAATAGTTTGAAATTTTTACCCGGAAGTAAGGTTTTGGAGTCTGGACAAACACTGGATTTTCCTAACATAGGAGCTGCACATTGCAGTCCTTTAGGTATCATAGATTTAGTTATATTGTTATATAAAATTCTGAAGTTTATTGTTCTTATAAAAAATCCTTATAATTTCAGCAAAAATGATATTTCGCATTGAAGGAGTAAAAGCAGTCTTTTTTGGTTCGGACTTTATAACAGTGACAAAACAAGATGATGATATTGATTGGAAGATTTTGAAGCCTGAAGTCTTTGCTACTATAATGGACTTCTTTGCTAGTGGTCTTCCAATTGTAACTGATGCTAAGCCTTCTGGTGATACACGTAAGTATTGTTCAAAATATATATACACAGTAGTATGTCTGTCATGTCATATTTTCACTGAATGTACCAGATAGAAATTCATTTTTGCATCAAGTGCCTCAAGTGATATAACAAATATGAATATTCTTAGTAGGAATACAAAAGTAAATTTCTGCAATTAGATTTAACAGAAAAATATAAAAAACCTAAATCTCAAAATTCATGACTTAAATTTGATTGTTTTTTTTAATAATATGTATAAATATTAATTTTTTATAATTCACTCTCAAAGCAATAAATTATAAATGTAACAATGTTAATTTACTGACACCAATTTTTTGTAGAAATTAATGAAGATGATGATGAAATAGTACAAATGATAAAAGAATTACTTGACACTCGCATAAGACCAACAGTACAAGAAGATGGTGGAGATGTTTTATTTGTTGATTTTAAGGATGGAGTGCTAAGACTTAAAATGCAAGGCTCTTGTTCTTCATGTCCAAGCTCTATTGTAACCTTAAAGAATGGTGTAAGTTTTTATAAAATAAATCACCAAGTCAACTTAAAAATATATTGTCAAAATGCAACTCTTAAGATTTGATTTTTAATGAGCTTTACTTATGGCAATATTTCATTAAGAATTTTTTGGCAATAAAAGGTACACTAATTTTTGTTGTTGAAAATCAATAGGGTTGAATTGTTTTTTTTTTTTTATTTAATTTGTATGGGTCTAAACCTCAAGTATAAATTATTCATTAAAAATGGGATTTATGAAAATGGAATCATAATTAGAGAAAGTATGAGATGAAATACCCATACACATAAATAAAAAAAAAGGGTACCGTCGAACCATGTTTTTTGTTGTTAATTTGTATCAAACTTAATTATTAATTATTATCAATATAGGTATATATTTTTTCTTTTCACATTATTACTTTACATTTTTGTTTTAATTTAAAAAAGGGTTCATTAGTACTTGTATATATAGTATCTTAATTTTAATTTCATTTACAGGTTCAAAATATGATGCAGTTCTATATTCCAGAAGTGTTAGCTGTTGAGCAAATTGATGATGATGGAGACAAGCTAAGTGAAAAAGTATTTAAGGAATTTGAGATGTTGAAGACCAAAGAAACAAAGGAGTGAAATTGAATTCTTAGCCAATATTTGAGTTTAGAAAACCCTATATATTCAAAACAAAACAGTTAAATAAAATATTTATATAAATAGTCACAACAAATATTAATTAATATACCTAATTGTTTTATTTTTATTCTTAACATTGTTTTTAATACCTAGAGCTCAATTAAGGATGTTATTTAATATAGCTATTTAAATAATTTATGTATTTGTAAAAAATAAACATTAGTTTATTAGTGTTTTTTATATGAAAATTCTTTTTTTTAATGCATTCTCCTTAAATATGTTAGTATTCCTAAAATATACTAATAATATATAAAATTTCAGCTTTTTATAAACATTAGAACCTGTGCTGACTTGACTTTAGTTTTGTATTGAAATTTACTTGTAAAATTGGGTAGGTTACTAGTGTAGGAGACATATATTTTTATATTCAGTACTTTTATAATCGTCAGGACGTCTGTTCGTATGGAACCTACCACCGGCTCGGAAAACAGTTCTGCTGAGAGGAGCCGGCAAGAAACTCAGCAGTTACTCTTTTAAAATAATGAGTTACATAATTTACAACAATAATTTTCTGTATTACAAACAATCCATGACTAGTCACTACAGGTGGTACCGACATCTCTCTGCAAAAAACGCGGGAAAACATATTAATATCCGCGTCCTTTTTATTTTTCTTTAAATACATTCCTATCGGCCAAGGTCACATAACTAAGTGAGTTAAACATAAATCATTACAAATTAATCAAATATAATATTATTTTTTATTAAAACGCATATATATATATATATATATATATATATATATATATATATATATATATATATATAATGCAACCTTACACTAGGTATAATACGTGCCACGAAAGAAGAGACTTGACGAGCGTCAGTAGTGGGGGAGCCTGCGCAGGTACAGTCGTGTACGAAATAGTTATCTATAATTTATTTCTATATGTATTTAGGGATTTTTCGATGTCATTCGGAATAAGGTGTATAGCAATGTTATATAAAAAAATTATTAACAATATTTATTATGAAATAATACGCATGGTACGCATTTGTACCTTCTTCAAATTTTGTACACTTTCCTTTGCTTTTTTAACATATAAGTGTACACGTCGTAAACCATCTTCCTACTTTTGATACGCGCAGCGAGACAGCAAGACGAAGATGGCGAACAGCACTTGTGGATCGTTATAGCAAAACGTTATTATCACCGCCTGAATTCAACTCAACCCTCATTTCACCATTACACGGCTTTAAATACAAGTACCCGCACTCACGTCAGAATGATCAAAAAGCAACTTATTAGAAATAATACATTCTGTTATATTATTAAATATTGAATACAAGTTTAACATTAATTAAATATTGGATATGTAAATATGCAAATAATTTATAACTGTAATAAATAGTAATTATTTATACAAAATAATAAAACACACGAGTGATTTGGAAAGATAATACAAAACCCGTTCGGAAACAAAACGCTAATCTATTTTAAGATATTTGAAATATAATTTAGTATTAATTAAATATAGCAATTTAGTAAATATAAATAACGAATTAAATAGCCGATTGATGCCTACAGCACTATTAATACGATTCTATTTAATAAAAGATGTGTTTAGAAATATGATTTGTAACATTCGGCCATTCTGCATTAGCCGTGTCTCACGGCGATTTTATAACTTTTCAGTAATATTCTACTCCTGGAAAAGAATAGAAGTAAAAGACGGTAAATGTTCTTTGTATTAAAATGAACAGCACATAGAACAGCAAGAAAATCTTTACAACTCCAAGGCATTTATATAAAATAGTTGTTATTTTTGTTTACACATTATCTATTTGTTTTTTTTTTCTTATTAAGTCAATATTTAACTATTCGTGGTCACTATTAGCAGGTTAGTACTTTGTACAAAATATTTTGTTTTAAATGTTTATCAGCAACTGTTGCCACACAGATCTAGGCTTACTAGATGTTGTGATTTTTTTCAGACTCACACAGATCTAAGTCAAATGACTAGATTTTATTTACTAAGTAATTTTATGTTATTCACACAGATCTAGTCAAATTGCTAGATTTTATTCACTCAGCCATTTTATGTTATTCACACAGATCTAGTCAAATTGCTAGATTTTATTCACTAAGCCATTTTATGTTATTCACACAGATCTAGTCAAATTGCTAGATTTTATTTACCAAGCCATTTTATGTTATTCACACAGATCTAGTCAAATTGCTAGATTTTATTCACTAAGCCATTTTATGTTATTCACACAGATCTAGTCAAATTGCTAGATTTTATTCACTAAGCCATTTTATGTTATTCACACAGATCTAGTCAAATTGCTAGATTTTATTTACCAAGCCATTTTATGTTATTCACACAGATCTAGTCAAATTGCTAGATTTTATTCACTAAGCCATTTTATGTTATTCACACAGATCTAGTCAAATTGCTAGATTTTATTTACCAAGCCATTTTTTGTTCTTCACACAGATTTATGTTATTCACACAGATCTAGTCAAACTACTAGATTTTATTCACTAAGCAATTTTATATTAGGCACACAGATCTAGATTTAGTTATTAGATATTTCAATTTTGGAGTCACACAAGGCTTCTAGCTTTAGTTACTAGATATTTTATTTCCTAGTTGCATACGAGTATGTAGCATCAGCTATAACTTCTATATTTTTTTGACTAAGCAACACGTTGGATTCGGATGATTTGTAAATAGTTACTTTTCGCTTAAATCGTTTGATTAAATAGTTATTCATTCATTACTTCAGTTGCTTTTACCGTTATAGTATTCTTTTTTTTTTTATACATAAGATGAAATATCAAAAGTTAAAAAAAAATATGACTGTGTACCTGAGTAGTTCCACGAAAGTATGGCTTGAGCATTTTGTCCTCCATCCCACTTCTGAGATGATACGCGCAGCGAGACAGCAAGACGAAGATGGCGAACAGCACTTGTGGATCGTTATAGCAAAACGTTATTATCACCGCCTGAATTCAACTCAACCCTCATTTCACCATTACACGGCTTTAAATACAAGTACCCGCACTCACGTCAGAATGATCAAAAAGCAACTTATTAGAAATAATACATTCTGTTATATTATTAAATATTGAATACAAGTTTAACATTAATTAAATATTGGATATGTAAATATGCAAATAATTTATAACTGTAATAAATAGTAATTATTTATACAAAATAATAAAACACACGAGTGATTTGGAAAGATAATACAAAACCCGTTCGGAAACAAAACGCTAATCTATTTTAAGATATTTGAAATATAATTTAGTATTAATTAAATATAGCAATTTAGTAAATATAAATAACGAATTAAATAGCCGATTGATGCCTACAGCACTATTAATACGATTCTATTTAATAAAAGATGTGTTTAGAAATATGATTTGTAACACTTTGTCTTCTTAATGTTTTACCTCGAGGCATAATCAAAATTTTACAAAATTGCACTTGTATATAACACAACTATAAACAAAATAGAAAATAAACACAAGTTGCACTCGTCTGTATTGCGGAGTCAAGAGGGGGTTGCACGGGGTGAGGAGAACGATAGGCAACTAACGCGCATGCGCAGCGCTGTACCACGCCTCCCGCTCACTTTTCGACGCCCGATCCCTTCTCGCCTCAGCCCTCGTACCGCTAAAGAGACCTATAAATCGTGTTATGCGCAAGTTAAACCACGTGGTAAGTCAAGTCTCTTCTTTCGTGGCACGAACTATATACTGTGTACCCGGGGGAGAGCTGACTCCTACCGGGCGCGTACCCAGGTGCCGGATAGGGGAACGCCACCCGCTTAGAGGGGCGAGTGCGAGTGGTACCGGAGTAATCCGGTGCGGACAGCGGGGGCCTCTAATCGAGGTTAGTTCAACCACGGTTAGAGGCACGCTCAGGACAGGGCCGCTCATCGTCGAGGCTTCGGCTTCCGATGTTGCGGCCGCCGGGAACGGGGCCGCTACGGCGGTCTCGCGACCGGAGGGTGGGGACCGGTTGCGGGACTGTGAAAACAGGCTCGTGATCGGTAGAGGGGAAGGCCGCGGTGGGACAGGAGTGCCGGTGTTTCGGTGCGCCACTCTCCCTGCCCTCCGCAGCCTTGACGGGGCTGCCACCGTCTTCGATGGCAGACGCGGTGGGGCTGCAGGGGAGAGGGCTGGTGTTTCGATGCCATTTCCCTGTCCTCTGCAGCCGTAGTGGGGCTCCTTCGGGGGTCTCATCAGATTGGTGGTCTTCGGACCTGCCGCTGGGGCGCCGTGGTAGATATGCGTAAGCGATCCTGCGGCGTCCCACTATGACGGATGGGAGGGGAAAGTTGGGGTTTAATGGGTAGTACCGGCTCTTCTAGCCGGTGAGCCCCACATAACCACCTGGGGGATCAGGTGGTATGCGTAAATGCATTCCCCAATTATATAAAAAAAAAGGTATACTGTGTGTAACGTTCGATTTTTCAATGTGACTTTGTGATTTTGATGTGTCAAGTGGACAGTTGGAGATTGGCGTTCTTATAAAAATGTAAAACAAGTATTCAGAAAAAGCAGTAAATATAATTGTTGATTACCAAATATTTGTTTTCATAGAAAATCCTTCTGAGCTGTTTCATGTGTAATAACAAAAAGTCGACGAAATTAGAGAAATAATTGATAGAAGCAAAAACAATAATTTTAATTACACACAAAAAAATATTTTCCCGTTGTTGCTTTGTGAGCTAAACCGATATGTATTGTTTCTGTTTGCTTCTTTGAATTTCGCCAAACGTTCTTAACAGATTTAAAATGGTTCAAAATTTCATTTTTATATTATTTCGTAGGTTAAATCTTACAATATTGACTTATTTTCGAGTCCTGTGAGAGATGTCATCCAAATGATGCCTATGAAGTCCAGTATTTTAATGTATGAAGAATATACGCGAGAAATATCATACTTCATTGGTTTATGCACATTAATAGTGACGTTCCTTTTGTTATCCTAACCAAAGTCTATAACTTACGGGCACTATATAATACCTTAAATCGGAATAAGTTGTTACTTTTTAAATTAAAAATCTTTTTATTTAAATTTTATTAATATTATTAATTTGAAAACTACATCAATTTAAAAAAAATCAAAGAAAATTAAAAAAAATTTAGAGTGGTTTTTAATATTACTTAACAATCTGAATGAACCGCATACTATAATTATGGACAACGCTCCTTACCACTCTGTACAAAAAGATAAAGCGCCAACATTAAACAATAGAAAAATGGACATAATTGCATGGCTTCAAGGCCAAGGTGTAGAGGCTGATGAGACAATGTTAAAGAGTGAATTATTAAGGCTTGTTAGAATCCATAAACCCAGAACACCAACATACATTTTAGATGAAATTGCGAAAGAAATGGGTCATACAGTAATCTAGTAATCCAGTTGTAATGGCAGTGGTATGGTTACCACCATACCACTGCCATTACAACCCAATCGAACTGATTTGGGCAAATATCAAAGGTTTGTGTTAGTTTCTGTAATACTCTTTCTCATCGTAATTTTTGTAGTGTTTATATTTTATTATACATTTATTACAAATATTTTTTTTCTAGGTCACGCAGTCAGACATAATACAGCACCGCCGTTTACTGCAAATAAAATGTTGACATTATTAAATGATGCCTGCGACAATGTTACAGCAGATGACTGGACGAAAGTTATAAACAAATGCAGAAATATTATGTTAGAAGATTGGGAGCGTGAAGTTCATTTCGACAGTTTCATTACAGAATTTATAATTAATCTGCAAGACTGCTCTAGCGACTCCGAATGTGATGATAGTGACGATGATTTGGGATGTGCACCACTGCTTAATTAAATACATTATGAAATCTTTATCGCTTTTGTTTGATTTCGTTATAGTTACAAATTATTTTCCTATTATAGTATCAATGAAAATATAATAATGTAGTAACAATAAAATCGATATTTGTAGCTAGTAATAATAATATCGATATCATTGTGATGGATTTTCAACATTGCCCCAGTCCTATTTATGTCAATCTGAAAACTGTCACAGGACTCAAGCTATATTTTACAAACAATAAATCTACATGTACTTTATCGCTTTTGTTTGATTTCGTTATAGTTACAAATTATTTTCCTATTATAGTATCAATGAAAATATAATAATGTAGTAACAATAAAATCGATATTTGTAGCTAGTAATAATAATATCGATATCATTGTGATGGATTTTCAACATTGCCCCAGTCCTATTTATGTCAATCTGAAAACTGTCACAGGACTCAAGCTATATTTTACAAACAATAAATCTACATGTAGTACCTAGTATTGTTGATCGAATCACTTGTCAGCTGTTATAAACTTTAATTAGGTACCTATTAAAATTTAGTTTAAATTATAAAGACATTATTTTGATGATTGATAGCAATTTTTTTTTTAAATGAGGAAGAACGACATCTAAAAATACCTGTTTTATGAATTATGGTTTTACCTTTAGTTTTAAAAATACCTAAATTAATGGAGTATGAATAGAAATCTCCCAATCTCTCCCGATTTTTACCTGGCAAATTTAACTTTTTCTTATTTTTCACTTTTGCAACACTGTGCGTGAGTCCAGTAGGGATGGGCAAGTGAAAAAAGTATATCGATATAATCTAAATCGATATTTTTTTAAATTTATTGTATCTATAACTATCGAGTAAAAAAATCGATATATCGTCAGTTTTCGCGTGATTATTCATACATATTCCCAAAGCATTCAAAATTTAAAAACAAAGAATAGACATGAAGAAAATAAAAGTTTTATTAATGCTCGAGCCTAAAAAGTTATATACAATTTAATCTAATCAGTAGTCAGCAGATGTGGACATAAGAAGCACTCTCTGTTTGATGTGCTCGTCTGTCAAGCGGCTTCTATTGTCCGAACTTTTGAATTGCTGCCTTTAAAACATGATGGATGCGTTTGCGCTGATAACTGATACTGAAGTTAGTCGACATGTAATAATTTTTGAAACTCTTCCAATACGATAAATTATAAAAAAAAAGCTAAATTATTCTACATGTGCATAATCTTAGTTATTTTTTTTATCGATTAGTTGAAAAAACAACCGATAAGTGTTAATTGTCTGTTAACTTCAGGATCATATACATCTCACACTGATGGCATTGGTTTAATAGTTTTAGTATTTTCGTGCACGCAGCCGATAGTTTTACTGTTAAATTGTGTTTCATAAAGATTGTGGCAAGATTTTTTTAAGTTAAAGATGCGCAAGCTTGCAAGGAGTATCGAGTAACATTGAACACGAAACCAGAATTGCGTTAAAAAATATATCGAATTTGATACGAATTCGATACTCTAAAATAAATATCAAATATCGATATATCACGATTAAAAATATCGATATTTTAATATATCGATATCTCTTGCTCAAGCCTAGCGTCCGGTGTAGTCTCTTTAATCTGTGGCGCGCCGCGCGAGTTGCAATTTGGTGCTACGAGACGAATTTGTTAAAACAAATAAATAATAATAAAGGTATTAACATAATGCACATTTAAAATAAAAGCTATATTTAAGAATTTAAATCTTTAAAATAAAATGTAATGATATGTTATAAATTGACGTTATCTTTTAGCGTGGTCAACAACATTATTGCTTCGTTAATCAAAATTGTTTTAAAAAGTAGGTACCTACACTGTACACAAATATAGAAAGTGAATTTACCGCTTTTTTTATATTTGGCATTTTTGTATGTTCGCTTAATTTTGTTTTATGATTTTTGTAGTAATGATTAAAATTAAAAGTTTGAAGTACCTAATTTTGTTTTTATTGTTACAGAAAACAATGGCAGACCCAGGGAAGGGTCGTGGTCGAGGCTTAGACTTGCTCAAAGCTTTCAAATCTCACATAGAATCATCATCGTCATCTGATTCAACTCCTAGCCCTAGTGTTGCTCCCAGTACTGTAAGCATGGCTACATCTAATAAAGCAATACACATAAAATGAAATATTTTGATATCTTTATAATTGTATACTGTATTTTAATTTTCAGCTAAGTATGCCAAGTACTAACTTAGGGGGAAGAGGAAGAGCAGCGATGCTATTTGCAAAAATGCAAGAAATGGAGAAACCAGGAGGTTAGTGTCATAATTTAAAAGTTGTATTATTTAACTGTCCATTTGTGTTGGCAGAGTAATTTATGATGTATAACTGTTCTCTTTCTATGAGTGATATGTTTTTATTTTAGGTTCTACAACAACATTTAGTCCAGCATCTGATGTGAGTCCAGGTACAGCAATAGGCAGGGGTAGAGGATTACAGATATTGCAAACCTTGTAAGTGAATTGTTTTACAATACTTATGGGGCAAGTCGTCCATAGATGCTACAATAATATTAAAGGTATTAATTAGGTTACTGTGATTGAAATAAGGTTGTAAATTCTAAAAGCATTAAAAATATATATATATATATATATTTTAAAATTTATATTCATAGAAACTATTTGATTATATTGCAAGAAAAAAATATAGACATTCTCCATCCACAATTTCTATGTTAGAAATTAATTTAGTCTATGGGTCTTGCTGTGTGTACATACACTAAAGTCCAAGAACCTAATTACATTTTTTTATATTAGGAAGGAATTATCATTTAACTCCATTGTTGTAGGTTTTGTTATATTTTAAATGACTAATTATATAAATACTAGCTCTTATAAAAAGTGAATTTTTGTATTGCTAGTATAGCTTTTTTCTTTTACACCTGTTAGCCCAAGGTCCTGTAGGATAATAATTCTATGGAACCTGTCGGAGATTGGCTGATTAATGTGACAATGGCTTTATGTGTTGAAAGCAGGTGTAATACCACTAAATGTCATGCCTGCTTTGCTATTAAAATATTGTTGAATAATTAATTGTGGTGAAGCCAGGCACTCAATTTCAAGATTCTATAATCTGGAACCAAACATGTTAGTCCATAGACTACTTTTTGATTCAGAACTGTCTTGGTATTTGTGTATTCAGAATATTATTTTTTAGTTAATATAGTTACTATTTTTTTTTTATAATATGATAATTTATAATATTTGTAATATAAATAGTTAAGAAATAAAAGACTTAGGTTTCTTTATCTTTTTAGGAAAGCAACACAAACGATATCTACCCCTAGTCAAGTGAGTGCGAGTGATGTGGACAATGTTACAAGTAGAATGGCAGCCAGCACTATATCTACTACAGTTACAAGTACAGCAGGGAAAAATAAATACTTTGTAAGTTAAAGTATTTTTGAGAAAAGTTAAAAAAATTTTGTGTATATTTTTTTAATATTAGAATTTCACTGGAGGTTGATATGATATTGTAATTTGCATTTGAACAGAGATAACAAGATTATATTTTGACAGAGAGAAGTAAAAGAAACACCGCCAGTAGTTATGAAAGGGGAGTCTGGGACACCATGTGAAGTTACATGTAACTTCATTCGCCTCAACTTTGAAGAGAACAATGTGTTTGAATATGAAGTCAGATATGATCCTGATCAGGATCATAAGCATTTGCGCTTCAAGCTCTTGAATGGTAATTACTTTAACAAAATGTCTCACTAATACATGACATTACATTTCATCACACCATATTACATCACATTACATATATTGTATTTGTTGTATTCAAATTTTAAAAAAATATGAGTACGTGTAACCTTTATGCGCGGTTGAAATGCTATGGAGCTGTCGCAGATACCACAAATTCAAACAGATCAAAATATAAATATAATAACTTTTATAAGATAATTAATCATATATATTTATTATTATAAATAATAATTATTATGAAATTATTAATAATAAACATATATTTTTATAAATTATAGTTACTAAAAAAATGTAAATATATATATATATATATATATATATATATATTAATTATGAATAAAATAAATTTGACTCTTACTTCCGCGACACTCGCTTTTCCAATGTATTGCCTTTTCACTCAGTCACGCCTAAAGAAGTTTTACTTCAATAATAATTTGATACAACTAATTTACTACTTAATTCCTATGTCAAATATGTGCAGACACAAACATTTCATCGCAATGGGAGTGAATGCAACATATTATGTATCTATACTAATAAAGAGGTAAAATTTATGAGTTTGTGAGGTTGTAGGAGGTAATCTTTGGATCTACTGAACCGATTTAGATAAAATTTGGTAAGATAGTTCGAGACCCTGGGAAGAACATAGGATACTTTTTACCCCAGGGGGATGAAAGTTTGTATGGGGAATTAACCTAGGGATGAACCCAAGCGAAGGGAGGGTGAGTTGCTATGTTATAACTTATAAGCATACATACAATCATTTTTTTTATTTTAATTATATTATAAGCTATACACAGAATCTTGCTTTTTTAATATATATATATATATATATATATAGGTATATTATGCTTCCCTGTTATTGTGCTAGATGTTTTTTTTTTATATTTTTATTTTTTGCTTAATATAATAAATAATGTTACAGAGCATCATCACTTTTTCAAAGAGAAGACATTTGATGGCACTACATTGTATGTCCCACACCAACTTCCAGAAGAAGCTCTCAAACTTGTATCCACCAATCCCTATGACCAAACCAAAGTTAATCTTACCGTAAGTTTAGAATATTTAATATTATAAGAGTTGTTTTCTTAAAGATAAATATTAGAAATTTTATAACTGTGTCACTTTACACAATAGTCAATAATAGTATCAAAATAATTGATCGGATTGATATCTAAATAGCATCATGGATCTTTTACAAGCATTCTTTCAGAATTAGTAATGGTTGTGAGCTAATATACGAATGAAAGTTAAAAAGTATTTTATATTAAACAAAAGTTAACAAATACACTGCCTAGCAAAGTATGCTAATTTGCTCAGGTTAAGAAAAATTTATATAGTAATATATAATACTAAAACAAAAACAAATCTATCCCTCGGGAACCGTACATTATTTCAGGATAAAAATAAACAAAAACAAATCTATCCCTCGGGAACCGTACATTATTTCGGGATAAAAAGTAAACAAAAACAAATCTATCCCTCGGGAACCGAACATTATTTCGGGATAAAAAGTAGCTTATGTGTTATTCCAGACTATAATCTATCTTTGCCAAATTTCATCCAGATCCGTTTAGCCTTTATGGCGTGATTGAGTAACAAACATCCAAACATCTAAACATTCATATTTATAATATTAGTAAGATTGAAGTAAAACTTTTTAGGCGTGACTGAGGGATAAGTCAATTATTGGAAAAATGAGTGTCGCGGAAATGAGAGTCAAATTTATTTTATTAATAATTAAAAAATAAATATACTTATAATAATTATTATTTATCAATATATATATTTATTATTAATAATTTAAAAAAATATTATATGTACATATATGTATATTGATTTGTTTCCATTTAGTTGCGGTATCTGCCGCAGCGTCAAAGAAGTTTTACTTCAACCGCACGTAAAGGTTTACGCGCACTCATTTTTTATTTTATAATTGTATTTATTTTTCTTGCTAACTATTGCATAGTTGTTGTAATGAGTTTTTCTATATTCACCCACCACTCAAATTCAAAATATTTTATTCAGCATTAAATTATTACAATTTTTTACTGAACGTCTTGAGTCTACTACCAGTTCGGAAAGAAGAAACCTCAGACCTGAGAAGAACTGGCGAAAGAAACTCAGCGGGACTAATATTTTTTTAATAAATTATAATTTACAATATTTCTATAAAGTTGAAGTAGCCTGGAGGCGATCACTTCATTCCCAAGGCGTGCTATCTTCTATGCATTTTTTATCGGATAACCATCTACATATTTATATTACCAATCATCTGATGGGTTAAGACAACCTTACTGCAGATTTTAAAACTAATTAAA
This sequence comes from Argynnis bischoffii washingtonia, assembly GCA_033884665.1. Lineage (NCBI taxonomy): Eukaryota > Metazoa > Arthropoda > Insecta > Lepidoptera > Nymphalidae > Argynnis > Argynnis bischoffii. The sequence continues at coordinate 5,442,333 of CM066624.1, read as the reverse complement.
TATGAATATTATAGTCAATGATACTGTCTAATGAAATAATCAAATAATTATTTTTAATGTAAATATTTCTAGATATTGTTTCGTCGTACTCGTCGTCTAAGTGAAATGATACAAATCTATAATATGTTATTCAAACATATTATGAATGATCTGGAATTAGTTAGGTTTGGAAGGCAACATTTCAATGAGCATGCTGCTATACAAATCCCACAACATAAACTTGAAGTATGGCCGGGGTAAGTTTGTAGTAATAGATAGTTAAATATAACGTCGCCTCCGTGCTTATTTGTTGTGGTACCAGTATTTGTTGTACTTTATAGTAGAGACATTTTTCCTTTATTTTAAAAACAAAGCTCTATTTCTAAGATTTATATACATACTAGCACAACCTGCGGCTTCGGTCGCGCTAAAACTACAAAAAAAAAACTAAAAAGGTTTCATACAAACTTTCAGCCCCTAATTTACCCCCTTATGGGATGAATTTCGAAAAATGCTAAAACGCATTGTTAGTTAATTGTATTGAAGAACATTAATATCAAGTTTTAAGTAAGTGATCATAAAATTTTTTTTAGGTTGTATTATAATGTGTTTTCCCGTGGAAATGAGATAATTTCCCGCGGTAAAAAGTAGCCTATGTCACTCTTCAGCCCTCCAACTATCTCCACACAAAAAATCACGCCAATCCGGCACTCTGTTTCGACGTGAAAGAAGAACACAAACAAACACACTTTCAAATTTATAATATTATTATGGATATAGATAAAATACATTTTCTCGACGTTATGTGTATAATACCAATAGAGTTGATATTTGAAAGTCAATATATTATTCTGTATTAAAAACTCTTTTGGTAAATTTGGTCGCTTGGACAAATAGGCACTGAGACGAACATTAGTAAAGTTATTTGATTATTTATTTGATGATTTGTTCATCATTTACCATAATAAAATATCTTTCCCTAAAATATCTTTAGACTATAGTTAGGTGCTCTTTTAATGTATTATCCTGGTCTATTTTTGAAGTTATACTTCTTTTGGTACATTTGGAAAAATTATGAGAGTAAAATTTTTACGATGCGCACGCACACTGACAGCCAATAAGCGACATGTTGAAGTTAGCTGAAAGCGACATGATGAAGTTAGCTGCATTCCTTTTACAAACAGAAAGTTGTGACATATGGGATAAAATCTTTAGCAATTTTTGTTCTTTTACGCCAAAGAAGTATTAGTTCTTATGTACATAAGTACCTACACAAACATATCTTTTTTAATTTAAATCAAATATAATAAACTAAAATTACAATGTTTTTAACCAAGCTGAAAAGTCATGATAATTGTATTAAATGAATATAAAAAAAAGAATTGTATTAAATGTTTGTCTTTAAATAAGAAGATTACTAACTTAAATTAGATCAATTTGTTTAAAACATAACTAATTTGTTTCAGATATGTAACAGCAGTGAGTGAATTTGAAGGTGGTCTCATGTTGACGCTTGATTCTACCCATCGAGTGCTCAGAACTCAAACTGTTCTCTCCGTCATTAAAGATGCGGTTCATAGTAAAGGCGCTGGATGGAAAAGGGCCATGTCAGATATACTGATCGGGTGTTCTGTGATGACTACATATAACAAGAAGCTGTTTCGGTATTTACATTTTCTATAAGGATAATTAAAATTGAAGTGTCTGTTTGTAATGTCAAAATAACAACTTTTACTAAATTCATATGAAAGTATTTTAAGTACAGTATAGAATTTTTGTCTTTGTGTTTGTTCCGGCTAATCTTCGAAACGGCTGGATTTTTTGACGGGACGTTCACTAGCACATAGCTCATGTTATAAGGCTACTTTCATTTTAGAAAAAGAATTAGGGTTTTGCTCAAAAAAATTAAAATGTACCTACGGACTCACCCGAGCGAAGCCAGTGTAAGTCATTAGTATGTTATTATACAAATTTTTACTACAGTTAGTATTTAATTAGTTAGTATTTAGTATACTAACTTCTTTCTGCGATTTCACCTGCATTTATATTCTTATTTAGCCATGATTCTACATTATAAAGTATGCAAAATAGCGAAATGGATCTTTAGTTGTTTTTTATTTTATTTTAATGCATATTTTTACTAAATATTCTAATTTTTTACAGTGTAGATAGTATAGATGATACAATGACACCAAGATCGACATTTGAAAAGAATGACAAAGGGCAAATGGTGAAAATAAGCTTCATTGACTATTATAAGAAGAACTACGGCATTGATATCATGGACCCTGATCAACCCTTGCTTATATCCAGGTAGGATAACATTACATTTAATAGTTTATTTATTTTTATAGTAGAGGCATTGAAAAACTAAACATTTTTACAGTTTATATTATATATTTATATAATGTCCCAACAAATTATTTATATTAATAATGTCATAATTAAATTAAATTTATTTGTTTTTTAAACTTCAATATGCTAACAAACAAATAAGTAAAACAGATACTTTTTAATACATGTTAAATCAATTTTTTAACAATAATAGTGTATTTTGTGGTCTTCCCTCTACTCATGAGGATTCCAACTATTTAAAAAAAAACCGAATTCCATTAATATTATAAATGCGAAAGTTTGGGTGGATGTTTGTTTCTCAATCACGCCAGAACGGCTGAACGGATCTGGATGAAATTTGGCACAGAGATACATTATAGTCTGGAATAGCAAATGGTTAATTTTTATCCCGGAAAAATGTACGCTTCCCGTGGGATAGATTTGTTTTTGTTTTTCACTAGGGACGAACCCTAGCGAAGCAAAGGTGATTAGCTAGTGTTTATATAGTTTTAATAAAAATGTATTCCAGGGATACAAAACGCATGCCAGGCTCCGAACAGCCCATAGACTTCATGATTTGCCTCGTGCCAGAACTCTGCCAGCTGACTGGCCTCAGCGAAGACCAGCGAAACAACTTCCACCTGATGAAGGATGTGGCCACTTACACACGGATCACTCCTAACCAACGCCATGCTGCTTTTAAAAAGGTTTGCCTTGTTTGGTTTGATTACATTATTTCTATAATTTTATAGTCTAAAGCCATAAAATATACACTCCTTTGAGCCAATACATACGACGACTGCGTAAAAAGTCGCCGTGTGCATTAATTTCGTCATGTTCGTCTGTCCGTTTAATTTGAATATTATGATTTTGTAATGACATTATGAGAAATAAAAAAATAAAGATGTCATTACATAGCACTACATACATAACGAAGCAGAGGATGTTTTAAGCCATTCATTAATCTCAATTTTCATACAAGTATATGGTATTGATGATATTGAATATTATAAATATTATAAATTTTCATATTTCAGTACATTCAAAACGTTCAAAGCAACGAGAAGGCCAAGAGTCGTCTTAAAGGTTGGGGTCTAAGTATAGCACCAGAAACTATAAACATAACAGCCAGAACATTGCCACCAGAGGCTATATGCTTTGGGAACAATGTGAAAGTTCCCGGAAAACCCAATGCTGACTGGAATGGGGAGATTGGAAGGAATGCGGTCATGGAAGCTGTGGATATCTTGAGATGGGTTGTTCTGTTTACTGCCAGAGATACACAGGTCGCTTCAGTAAGTAGATAATATTAAAATATTACATTCTTACATTATTTATTCGAAATGGCAGTGGTAGCCCAATGGTAACGCGCTCGTTTGGGAAACCGAGTGAAACCGGTTCAAGTTCCGAGTCTCAACCTATAATGTTTTCATGTGCAAATAATTTCCAACATGACGGCGAAGGAAAACATCATGAGTAAACCTGTATGTCTGAGAGAATTCCGGCAAGTTTCTAAAAAGACACATGACAGCTTGGTGGTCTATGGTCTGATTCCCCTTCGTATTGAAGGAAATGGAGTTTACATCCAAGCAAATTTTCTAGTTTATTACGCGATCACAATAGATTAAAAATGGTCGAAATGAAGAATACTTTATAGCCGCAACAAAGAAATTAAAAAAAAAACCGGTCAAGTGCGAGTCGGACTCACACACACGAAGGGCTCCGTACCATTGTATATCACTATGTACGAATCGTTTTTTTTTTAATTTGCATGATGGCGATGTTGAAATTCGCCTTACCAATCTTGGTTTTTTATTACTTGTTGTTTAATAGCGTAATAAAAATACACACAACAACAAAATTTCAACTTTCCACCTAAATAATAAATAAATAAATAAATAAATTGGTCCCCTGTTAGATAGATACAGCCCACTGGCAGGACGTACAGCGGGGGCTTAGTAATGAATACCCGTTAGCGTCCTTACTAGTACGGAACCCTATAAAAAAATGTATATGTACTTATGTACGTACATAAGAAGTTATACTTCTTTGGCGTAACAGAACAAAAATAGCTAAATATTTCATCCCGTATGTCACAACTCTCTGTTGGTAAAAGGAATGCAGCTTACTTCATTATGTCGCTTTATGGCTGTCGGTGTGCGCGCGCGTCGTAAAAATTTTACCCTCATATTTTTTTTTCAAATGTACCAAAAGAAGTATATCTTCAAAAATGTAATAATTAATTCCAGGATTTCGTGGACACAGTGAAGAAATGCTGCGGTCCAATGGGTGTGGGCGTGTCGAAGCCGGACATGATGCGTCTGCCCAACGACCGCACAGATACCTACGTGGTCGCGCTCAAGAAGTGCATCACGTCGCAGCTGCAGCTGGTGGTGGCCATCTCGCCCACCATGAGAGACGATAGATATGCCGCTATCAAAAAGATTTGCTGTGCTGATAATCCAGTGCCGTCGCAGGTTATTTTTTTTTTGTGAACTTGCCTTAGTGTTATATAAAGAAAATGTACAATAATCAGACATTTTGGCAACTTTAGATGATTTTTTAAATTGACATAACTTCTTATGAATCGATTGAAATAAAATAAGTGTTAAGTGAAGCTTACGGCAGTGAAAATCGCACCCAAGTCGGTTAAGCCGTTTTTAAGATTAGCGCGCACAAATAAACCAACAAACAGACAAAAATTCTAACAATCATTGTTTTGGGTTCTATTGCGTTAATAAAGACGCCCAATAATTACTTTTCTCAAATATCTCCCATTTACAGACAGGGATAAGTTACACATATTATATGTATAGATATAGATTATTTATTAGTATATTTTAATGTAAATTTTCCAATTAATAGGTTATCAACGCTCGAACGTTAATGAATAGTAAAAAGATACGTTCGATAACACAGAAGATATTACTGCAAATTAATTGCAAACTCGGCGGCACTCTGTGGAGTATTAACATGCCGCTGAAGACGGCGATGGTTGTCGGCATCGATTCGTATCACGATGCGAGTAGGAAAAAACGTAGCGTTTGTGGTAAATATATATGATAATTTATGCTATTACTAGCTTTTATCTTCGACTTCACTCACTTTGGTTATTTATGTATTGTATATTTTAAAAAAATAAAACTCTTTTCGGATTTTTTCGCGGATTACTTTTGATCTTTGGTTCCCGACGTTTCGAATGCTTTACAGCGATCATGGTCACGGGAAATGTCGGTAACTAAAATTCAAAAAATTTAGATTAGGTAACCAAAATTCTTAATCCGCGAAAAAAATCGAAAAGATTGTTTTATTTAAAATGTGAAATATTCACGTAAATCAAATAAAGTATTTTATCTTATTTTTAAATACATATATGCATTGATAAATTATATTTTCCAGCATTCATCGCGTCGTACAACCAAAGTATGACGCACTGGTACTCCAAGGCCGTCTTCCAAGATCGAGGCCAAGAAATCGTGGACAGTCTCAAATCATGCCTCGTGGATTCCCTCAAACACTATTTGAGGACTAATGGAACTTTGCCTGATCGTATTATCATATATAGGTATGTTGTGTATAATAATATCTATATATTGTATATCTAGACACCGGTGGTAGGACTCTGTCAAGCCTGAGGAGTCCGACTGGATGGGTACCACCCCCTTATCTATTTCTGCCGCCAAGCAACAATGATTGCATTGTTGTGTTCCGGTTTGAAGGATAAGGTAGCCAGCGCAATTACAGGCAAGAGGCATGTCATCTTAGTCCTCACAGTGACAACGCACCTGTGGTTCTGCATTTTTGTTACTTAAAACCTAAGTGCATGAACCGTAGGTGTTATGGGCGACAGGTACTGCTTTCCATCAGGTGGGCTGTCTGCTCTCTTATCACTGAGTACCATAAAAAAATATATAAATATGTGAAGAGAAAACTTTGAACCCCTTTTTAAGAATATTGCATGTATGGAGTAGGATGAGCTTTGGTATAGTTAAATTTTGTATAGAGAAGGACTGCAGAAAGGCAAATGTATTGACTTTCTTTTACCCGCGAATCCGCTCGCGTATTTTATTAATTATTATTATATATATTTACTTCACTGCTAAAAGATGTAGCATGACGTTAGATAACCTACATCAATATTATATGAGTACTTACATAATATAAAGATGAAAAGTTTGTCTGTACATGCAAATCTATGAATCTATGGGGCCGTTTGAAAATTCTTTTGGATTTTATAGACTATCTATATAACTTTGATCCTTAATATCGATCAAACTTAATAATGAATTAGGGTTGATTTTCAACCACGTGACGATCACTAGTTAAAAATAAATACATTAATCAGTTCTTTTAGAAAAAATGGTATTTAGTGATTACTGAAAATAATTATACAAGAATTTGATTATGCAAATTTTATAATGGTATAATACTTTCCTAGATTTACGTGAATATTTTATATATTAATTATATACATTTTAAATAAAACTATCTCTCCCGTGAACATGATCGCTGTAAAGCATTTGAAACGTTGGGGACCTAAAAATCCAAATAAATCAGCGAAAAAACCTGAAAATGTAGTTTTATTTTTAAATGTTTATAATAGTATGTTTTTGTTAGATACTATAGATATGTCTCAGATAGGCTGTCGATTTTATTTAGCGCCGCCAAGATGTACGGTAACTTTCGCCTTCACTTAGATAAATAAAAGTTAGTATTCTATAAAAAAATAACATAAAATGCATTTAAATGAAACCTAGAACCGATTCGGCAATTTTTTTTTTAAATGTTCGTTATAGTCTGAATAAGATTTTTAGGAAAGAAAAAAGTTGCCTAGAAAATTAGGGTAAAGAGAAAGTGCTTTTTTGAATTTAATTTTTTGTATGAACTCACAAAGTTTTTTGAAGATGACAAAAATATTATTGTGTAGAATAACGTCTGCTGGGTCATCTAGTGAATAAAAGTTTTTTCCTTTTCCATATAGGGACGGAGTTGGTGACGGTCAGTTAAAACTGGTTCAAGACTATGAAATCCCCCAAATGCAGATTTGTTTTTCCTTATTGGGTGAAACGTACAAACCAAAGCTGACCTACATTGTTGTGCAAAAGAGGATCAATACTAGAATATTCTTGAAGGATGGAGGGGAATTTTCTAATCCGAGTCCGGGTACTGTCGTTGATCATGACATTACCAGACGAGATTGGTAAGAATTTTGTTAGTTAGTTATTAATTTATTAGATGATAATGATTATAAGTTTATTTTAAGGAAATTAGAGTTGATGTTGATTCTAATTAATGGATTTCAAAAATATCATATTGTTTGTCATTTCATGGAAAGATTGCTATACAATACACACAGTTCAGTTGAATTTAAAAGATAAATATGCTTTATTGCGCACCACAAATGTACATGATATAGATTACATATTAAAGAAGAAATAACACATCAGACGGTGAGAGTCCCGTCAAAATCAGTCCAGCCGTTTTGGATATTAGCCGCAACAAACAGACAGACAGACAATAATTGAATGAATTTATTAATTTAAAAAAAAAGTGCGTGTGTGTGCAATTCACACAAGGTAGAAGTGAATTCTACCAAGGTAGAAGTGAAACTTCATAAAAGTAACCTACGAGGGAATAAGATGAATATACAGTAATCAAGAGTAGGGTAATTATAAGGTTTATTTAAGTTTAAAAGTTATTTTACATTTTATTTGACATAAATATACAATAATAACGGTTACCATAGCAACATGGCAATACATATATTCTATCTCATTCTCTCGCCGTTTTAATCCTATATATTTTATGTTTGTCTCTTTTTAGTGTCGCATTTTCGTTTCGTTTCCGTTTCATCGAGTTTCAAATCATAACGATTCTAAAGAAGTTTCACTTCAAAAAGTGAACTTAAAAAAAATTAAAGGGTGTGTGTATGAATGTGTACAAGCGCAAGAAGTAAAACTTCTGTAGGTTATCGGTACTCTTTATGAAATTCAATTTGTTTTAAATAATTAGGATGGTTGAGATACAAAAAATAATGCATATTAGGCATACTACAATCATATATTTATAGAATATAATATTATATATCATTTGTCAGACAATAACAACGGTTACCATGTCAACAAACGTACGTACATTTTTTCGTAACGCGTCAAGTCAAGCGTGCGTAAAGAAGTTTTACTTCAAAACAACTAATGCCAATCCAGTGATATCATAATATAATCAAACATTAATTTTCAGGTACGACTTCCTAATAGTGTCACAGAAGGTGAACCAAGGCACCGTGACGCCGACGCACTACGTGGTGGTGCACGACAACAGCGGCATGACACCCGACCAGTGCCAACGGCTCACGTACAAGTTGTGCCATCTGTACTACAACTGGCCTGGCACCGTGCGCGTGCCAGCGCCCTGCCAGTACGCCCACAAGCTGGCGTACCTGGTCGGTCAGAGCATACACCAGCAACCCTCTGATGAGCTATCCGATAAGTTGTTCTTTTTATAATTCTTGCTTATTATTATGAAATGTAAAGAGAGCCTTCTATGTTTAATGTCAAAAATTTCGTCGAAAGGCGTTGAGGGTGATGGCCCTACAGTAGTAACAGGGTAGATTTTGAAGAAAACGTCAAAAGTTTATATCACTACAACTTTATAGGTTATATTTACTAAATTATTTTGGTATACATGAATAGATTCAATAACACCCAGAATATTAAATTTTTCAATTCGGCACACTTCACTCCGTTTATAATTGCTAAATTCATATCATACATTTTTCCTACGCTAACGCCGTTCTGGTCAGTTGTTGAACTATTTTTTATTGTTTTTAACCGACTTCCAAAAAAAGGAGGAGGTTCTCAATTTGACCGTATATATATATATTTTTTATGTTTTAATTTGGACACTTTTAATTTATCCCCCGTATGAGACGGTTTTCCTTATCTCTACTCTCCATACTCACAATGACGAATATATTGATGTTTGCTAGTTTGAGCCGTTGCCATGACAACCTCTTGTTTATATTTCATTTAGGCTAATATTGAGGATAAGACGGATATGTGTGAAGAATTTATTATATAGTATTTTTAAAGAATACATTTCCCACCGTATTGTATATACACTAAGAGTTCAGTTAGTGAGTTAGTCAAGCTTTACTTTATAGTTCTATACATTCTGTTGTCTTATCCAATATTTCTAGTGTTAGTATTGATTGTTATTGTAATATTTTTGTTTTGATTTAAATTACTTAGTATAAGATAATCGGCTTTTGATATAAAACTTGTTTATTTTAAGTAAATGTAAGGTCAATCTTGATTATACCGAATTAAGAAAATGTCATTTCATTTTCTTGATTAAAAATACAAAGTCAGTGTTAATAAAATCCGTCATAACCACATTTACCTGTAATTACACGTAAATGACTAGCTTTATTTTTGTTGTTAGATTTTAAAGATCTGTATTTGCCTAATTTTTTAGGATTAAACTAGCAATAAAAATAATTATATTAAATACGTTATATCATAGGAAATATGATTATTTAGTAAGTAGGACGAAAAAATCTTTATCAAATTACATGTATAAATGTATATTTTATTTCACGTATCACGTATGTTGATCTAAAATGGCTATGATTTGTTGCCATAGTTAAAATAAATGTCACATAAATTGGCTCAAGATGGCGGTATTCTATTCAGATAGAATCTAACGCCAACAATTTTTATCGTGAAACGTCTTTAAAATCACACGGGACACATACGGGTAGCAGATCAGAAAAGTGGACCGTAACGAAATAAATTGCATTGGGTTGCCATGGTAACCGTTGTTGTTGTCTGACACATGATATAAGTATACGAGGCGAACGTCTGTTGCCATGGTGACCGTTGTTATTGTCTGGCAAATGATATATCTGTACCTGCGAAGCATAACATTGTACCTCCATTTTTTACGTTTTTGTGTTTTTTTTACAGTATATTATTTTGTGTCCTTTTCTTTAATGGCATAATATTGTTTGTAGCAAAATTAACTATCTATTTAATAGATAACTAATAGATAGTTTTGCTAGTGTTATGTTATTATAGAAAAGGACTCGTATAATAGTATACTGTAAAAAACAAACTCGTAAAAAACGTAGTTACAGTGTTATGCTTCTCAGGTACAGATGTATGATATTCTTTCCGTTGCTATCTTCAAAGATTACTATTATTACTAATTTCTTTTCAAATATGCAGAATATTTATAAAATTTAAAAACATTAAAAGCGACTCGCTGAAATAGACGTTTCACGTTAAAACAAAGGCAGTGTGCTCTGACACAGCACCATATGATTTTTTAATGTAACTTGTGCATAAAAATTGTAGATTTTTCTGTTACTGACTTAGGCATTTATATTTTGTCACAATGGTGACTAATTCATTTTATATTTTCCGTGCTTTTAACCTAAAGTTGATAAACTTTAAAAGCTGATTAAAAGTATTCCTTTACGATTGGAAAGTTGCGGCATCTAAATGTTTCCTACATTTCACCGTAAAACAAGTGGTAATCATGTTGGAAATGATTCGCACATAAATATATCAGAGGTGCGAGACCCGGGATTTGAACCCGCTTCACTCGGTTTCCCAAGCGAGCGCGTTACCACTGGGCTACCACTGTCTTATTCTTATGTGCCATTACTCAATCTTATCCATTAAAAATATTCTTATAATAAATCTGGTATACATTTTAGTGATCATTTAAATACTGTCAGTTATAATATACTAGCGACTCACTCTCGCTTCGCTTCGGTTTCGTCCCTAGACAAAAACAAATCTATCCCGCGGGAACCGTACATTTTTCCAGGATAAAAAGTAACCTATGTGTTATTTCCGGACTATAATCTATCTCTGTATCAAATTTCATCTAGATCCGTTCAGCCGTTCTGGCATGAAGAAAAAAACACACAAACTTTCACATTTATAAATATTAGTATGGATTTATTAAATATTTTATTTAACACTTATGAATATTTTAAATCATAAAAGTACACGTATTAGTATTTTATTTTTGTCAATGTCAGTAACAGATGAAGGGTATCTCATAGTATAGTGATAGAGAGATTATATTTTTGATACGTTTTTATAATTATAAATTAAATATGTAGTCTATAATGGACCAATCTTATTGTCTTTGGTCATTTTTTTATAGCGGGAAAGCTATTAAACGAGTATTATTGTTTATTAACAAATTTTTTTTTAATTTCCATTTTTTTTTAAGTTAATAAAATTAGTTTTGTTACGGTTCTTAGGAAATAAGTTATGACATTGTAAAAATATCAAAATTATATTCTGTATGATCAAAGAACAGATTAAATTTAAATTATAATACTTATATGGATAAGTTTATTAGCAATTTTTTTTTAAAAGTAATGGGGAAGAGTTTTGCAATTTTCTTCCGCCAGATCATTTATTGTAAAGCTCTATAGCGTGGATGGAAATTTTTCCATTTCATTTAAAATTTAATTAAAATGACAAATTTTGTAGTGCAAAAGACAAAAAAACTAAAGAAATTGTGGGCTAAAGCAATAAGACGACAAAAATTGGCGAAAACGCAATCTTTATATTTAAGACTATGTAGTGCAAGTTTTTACCACCTTATGCTGCTGCTATGGAAGAGAGACTACGAAATAGAAATCTGAAAAAGGAGCTAGTCTAATTTCCAAGTACAATACATTGCACTGGTAATATGCGAACACGATAGAAGCAAAAAATCAAATACAAAATAGATATCATAATATATTGTTTAACCTCAGACTGAATGTAAATAGATCATACGTGTAGCGCCCTCGTCTCAATAAATCTTCCCCATTATTATGCAATTCCACTGCAAAGGTTTTATGTTGTGTTACTTAATCGTAAGTAATCAGGTACTTTTGTTATGTTAATTTTGATATTATTTCATTAATTTGTATGTGAATGTTAGAATTAGAACCTAGTGGTTTATTCATTATTAAACAACAGCAAAACGAAATTTAGTTTAAGACGCAATTTTTGGGTATTTCTAATCACTATAAAAGCTCTTTAATTATAATTTCGTGCCGTCTGGGAGTTTTACTGGCGTGCGCCGTGTAATTTAATTACTTATATTAAAAAAAATTGTTACAAAATTATGCCTTTTAAAAATACCTATTAAACTGTAGCAATGGTATACGTACGTATCTATAAACTGGTTTGGTGTAAAGATATATAATAATTGTTGTTGCGTATGCGTGCTTTTAACAATTTACTAATATCTTAAAATCACTTTCAGATTTTAATTCTAACATTACAAACCTTAAAATTAGATATTATAACTATGTATATGTAATTTTTAAGATGAACAGTACCTACTGCCTTTAATTATACTCGAGTAAATTTAGTACTTAGTGGTTACAAATTGATGAAAAGTTATTGTGGATTGTGCTTTAGGGGTCTGATTTTCTATTCGCTTTAATTACCTATATGAATAATATTAGAATAATATTTTTGTAGATTTACGCGAATATTTGATATTTCAAATTAAACTATTTTTTTTTTAATCTATTCGCGGTTTTGCTTACTTTTGTTTTTCGTATTCATATAGATATTGAAAACAGTGTAGCTGTGACTTTTGTCAATAGAATTAGTCTTTCCCGTGACCATGTTTGATGTAAAGCATGCGAAACGCTGGAAAGAAAAAATTTAAATAAAAATGGAATTGCGAATAGTCCGAAAAAGATAGTTCTATTTAAAATAAACCAGATCAATGATTGATAACAAAAGCACAAGTCAATTAGTACAAGAAAGATCTTTGTTTACAACTATGTGTCATATTTTTAATTTGGCAGATTGGCTTCATGGATGTTAGAAAATTTTAATTTGTTAAATAACTTATTCTAAGAGTATTCCTAAGTGAAATGAGAGCAAACTGTGATTATAAACTTAACGAGTACGTGTAAGTTGTTTTAATTACTTTGTTTATGTTTGTTTGATCGATTGTTTACGAAATACAGGTAGGTATTGTTTTGGTAGATTTTGTTTGTCATTAATTTACTTTTGAAAGCCTTTAAAGGAGTCACTTAATAATAATATTAATTGCATATAATGTATTCATACTACCAAACAAAGAAGTGCCAAACAAACAAACAATGTGCTTATATAATTTAGTATTTTGTGAGATATATATATATGCTATTGCGGAACGCGTACGCCGGCGTATCAGTTAACAATTGATTTCTTAGAAATTATCCAGGAGGGGTTAAATTTTTTTTGATTCCTCAGTTACCTGTATGAAACGCTTCTTCTCATTTTTTTAATCTTATATTTTTCATTAGTTTTTATTATTGTATGGCAGTTTCAGTTTTTTGAAGAAGCGGTTTATAAAAACTTTAACAAAAAAAAAAAACCGATTCAAAAAAAAAAAAACACTAAAAAGTAAAAAATAAGTGTTTGGTAGTTTTCATTTACTATAGATACCTAATCAGATATTTTAAAAGTCGGTGTGCTTTGTGTATCGGCTGGCAAGAATTTTTAAGTCTGTTTTTATTTTTTTTATTAAAAAGTTTTTATTTTTCCCTTTTTAGTGTAGACATAGTAGTAAAAAGTACTTTAATAAAATATTCGCTTAAGCCGTTCAAGTTACTATGATGCTAATTTTTATATGAAGACTGACAAACTAAAACTCTCTTTTATTAGTAACACTAAAAAATCTGGCTCTAAAATCCAATTCTAACGTATTGGACATGTGAAATCAAACAAAATAAGCCAAAATTCAATGTATCTACTATTAGCCGTTGAAGAGTTCCACCTATAAACCGTCTGGCCTTACCATCAGATTAGCTCGACGATACGGAACTGCACTATCAACGGCATTAGAAACACTTGCAAAATTTCAAGTCAATATGACAATAAGAAGTAGTTTAAATTCATCATTAGCTATTTTTCCACCCTTGGGGTGGTATTTTTTTTCAAATTTAAATGGGTCTAAATTGGAAGTGTACACTTATAAATAAAACAAAAATTGTCCAAATCGGTTAATAAATGACGGAGTTCTGAGGTAACAAACATAAAAAAGAAAAGAAATAAATACAGCCGAATTGAGAACCTCCTCCTTTTTGAAGAAGTCGGTTGAAAATTTTTTATTTCCTATCTTGCATTTATTGGTATATTTACGTATCTAATTGCGATTTTATGCAAGTGGTTATTTTCCATACATTAGACTTTCCTTATTAACTCAAAGACTAATTTCTCTCTGCCACATGTTTAGAGGAAGATGTAAAAAAAAGTACTTTAAATATTATTTTTATAGATTTTATCAAAGTAGAATCCTTTAGGTCCGATTTTCAGTTACCGCACCAATTATCACTTACTAGTCATGCACAGAAGATATTATAGTGTACAAGAATGTAAGTACAGAAATTCCATGGGCACTTTCTCTTGCCATTAAGGGAAATACTTGTATATAGAAAAACTTAAAGAATTAAAATTACAGACATATATATATAATTTATTCGGTAATTATACAGCGTTATAAAAATGTGGTTCTGCATTTTTGTTACTTAAGTGCATGAACCGTGGGTGCGTTGGCGACAGGTACTACTTTCCATCAGGTGGTCTGGTGCTCGTTTGTCACTGAACCTCATAAAAAAAAAGAATGCCAATGTTTTTGATTTTGCCAAGTAAAGTGTGTGTATACAAAGTGCAGCTATGCTGCTAAAAGAAATAAATATAATTTACGAAGGTTCCTATATAAATAATAAATATCATTTTTTTGTTTCATCGATTATTAATAAATACATAGGTATTGTTTAGTAGATTTTGTTTGTCATTAATTTACTTTTGAAAGCCTTAAAATGATTCTCTTAATATTAGTTGGATATACATATATTGTACTGCCAAACAAAGAAGTATCTACACATAAATTATTTTTGAATATACAAAATGCGCTAAATAACGTAAGTTGTTTTTTTTTTTTAATTTTCTATCGTAGATAAATATCATTTACTTTACAATTGTTTGAATTTCTTGTTTTTGTTTAAGTGTTAGGTTATAATATTTTTTTACTGTCTTGGAAAAATTTGTAATAAAGTTTTGATAAAACTATTATTTTTCATTTTTTCCTTTGTTTTCCCGATACAAATGGAAACATATATATATAATATAATACAGTAACTTATAAATTAGCATAGGCTATTATTTTAAAACAAAATGTTGATTTTGAAAATAATAACCCGTACCCGTTGAGTATTGATTAATCTTGACTCTTGTTCCCAGACCCTTTTGGGTAATAATTTGAGACCGATGATAACCAGACTCAGATCAAGTACTTCTAGCGCATCCTCCTGTCTATTCCTTATTATACTTAGACTCGTGTCATCCCTAATCGGGCGAAAGACCACACAAACTAATCCTTTAGGTTCCCTATACGTCAATAGTTTACCTTGTGTTCCAGGCGTTTGCGGTCAATCTAGAACAAGAACGTCTTAGTAATGGTCGGTTCTAGTGTGGCCGCGAGCAATACACTGCGACTTTGGTAGGGTTTGTATCGAACTGTTTATGTAACTAGAAATGAAATATACAAAGATGGATAGTGCTACATGTCGATCATACAAAACGTAATCGACTATGATATTAATGGAATTTCCGCCAAATGTAAAGGCTGTCAAAAATTATCATTTTTCATGGCGAAGGGTTTCGAAGTGAAAACGCTGTAACCGTCAAACCTACAGCAGTTTCCCGACTATCACATAAAATATGTTGACTGTCGGGAGTGTTGTTACAAACACAGGTCTAAACACTATCCTTAGATGACGGTATGGTTCAGTAGACTGGCATTATTGAAATATTGGAAACCAATGTCGAAAGAACGTAAGAGCTATTTATCAATATTTTCACGTGAACTCGGTCTTTCCCAATCTCTTAACGTCTGTCACCGCTCAAGGCGCTCGCTGTTAAACTATGTAGTCATGGTTTTAAGATTTTGGTAAAAATATTCCATGACTATGATATGATACCTATGTGAACTAATGAAACGAAGCTGAGATTAAATTTTCATATAAGTGTATTTACGCAAAAACGTTTGATTTACGTCATACAAACAGGCAAAATAGACAGCAAAAATAACAATCATAGGCGCGAAATCAGCAATTATGCAAATGTGAACGCCAAATTTCGTAATAATCGATTTTAACATTCCTGAATTCGACAAAGAAAAAATGTTTGACGTAAAAATAACTGCAATTACTTTGAAGGTTAATCCTTAGACTAATCGGTGTTCGTGTCCGAAATATTCCTAATTGGGTGCAATAGAGTTGGCCCGCGGCGATACTTGACAGAAGACGCGATTTGCACGCTTTAGATGGACGTGGATTAGACATCCCTTTACCACGACCTGTAACATTTTTGGAATTTTCTCTTTCAAATTGTTGATTTTAAATTCTTTCAAAATAGTATGCAAGTTGGTACTTTATTAGGATTTTATTTAATTATGTTTTTAGTAATGTAGCTTTGATCAAAGTGGCATTGGGAATAGTCGTGCACATCACTTACGTAATCGATATGCAAAAAACAAAAATACTCATGACGCAAAAGCTACTTACCTAAAATTATGTTCTTAATTATAAGATAAACAATCTAAAATTTAGTAATTTCTATTACTAAGTATAACAACTATTTCCCGTTGGTGACATATATGTATTTTTTTTCAATTTTCGTGTATTTAATTTATATTATATACTAGCGACTCACCCTCGCTTTGCTTCGAGTTCGTCCCTAAACAAAAACAAATCTATCCCACGGGAACCCTACGTTTTTCCGGAATGATAGCCTATAGCCTTCCTTAGTTAACGGGCTATCTAATGCAAAAAGATTTTTTCAAATCGGATTAGTAGTTCCTGAGATTAGCGCGTTCAACCAAACAAACAATCAAGCAAACAAACAAATAAACAAACTCTTCAGCTTTATAATATTAATAAGTATAGATTATACCTACTACTTGGGAGTGACTCTACTTGCTGTGCCAGCGGTCGCGGCTTCTAGTCCCGTTCGGGGCTTTCATTTGTGTGATAAGCACGAATGTTTGTATTCCAGTCATGGGTACCGAGCGACTGAGCTTCGCTCGGCGTTTTTGGTTGAAAGTACATTTTTTTTATTTGGCTTAAAGACAAAAAAGACTAAAAACTTGAATAAATACAAAAAAAAAAGTGAAATATCTGTTTCCGACCGGGATTTGAATATACCTGTGATAGTCAATCTCGCGCCTTGGTCGCTTGACCACGATGCTTATACACAACTGTGCGAAATTATTAACATATTTTGCGTAAAATAATGCTAAAGAAAATCGCATGAAAGCTCGAAAATACGCGTTTTTCCAGACATAAGACTAACCTAGATCGATTTTTCGCCCCCGAGAGCCCAAATTTCAGCGAAATCGTTAGAGCCGTTTCCGAGATCGCCGGTATAAATAAATAAATAAAGATATACAATAATTGCTCGTTTAAATATATTAGATTAGATACGTATATTTAAAGTTTATATACCTATGTGTAGTGTATCAATTATCTGGTATACACTCGCCTTGCTCGTTCTCGTCTCTAAGTGCGTAACAGTAGGTACCTATCCTATGTGTTACTCCATCCAGGTCATAGGCTGTCTGTCTTTCTGTCTAGCCGTCTCAGCGTATACGGACACTCTAACATACAATCTTGCATTTACGAGTATGATAGAAGTCCGATTGTACTATTGCATTTGATTCAAAAGTAAAAGTATCATTTAAAATAGGTAATATTAGGCCTCAAGAATAATTTGTTAGATATATATTATATATTGTTAAAATTATATTTATCTATTGATGGGCAAACGGGTCATGCTCATTTTATCATTTTAGCCGTCGAGTAGCACGTTTGGTGGTCGACAGCCACATCGATGAATGTCGCTTAATAGTTTCATTTACATATAAATTTCTATGTTTAGTTCTGACAAAATTGTTATTTATCATATGTGTAATCAAACAATCCCGATATAATATCATCGGATAACATTCTAGTTTAGTTATAAACGTAGATGTAGGTAATATACAAAATTCATGTTTAGACACATTATTAAGAATGTTCTAGGTAACTCGCGAGCTGACGAAGCTAATCTATGTCGGTGTACCTCAGAATAATCTGAAATACCGACACCGTGTGTGGGTGTGCTACGTTTAACGAAACGCGGTCCGTCAGGGGTGAACGAGACTTAGCTATACAGAGTGAGCGATACAGCGATACTCAGCCCGTGGGAAATGAACAGTAGTGGTCAGATCAGACTGCGCGCACGCCGGCCCAGTGCACGTATTATTGTTCGAATCCCCGTATATAACAGCTTATGAGATTACCTTTCGACTTACATCCACGATTTTATGTCCATAAACATAAGCGCCATTTTAATTTCAAACGCGTGGGAGGATCGGTTGTGTTGCTCCAACATAAGATACGTAGTATGCGATGGATTTTTTAGCGATCGATTAAGTTGGTTTCTGCGAGCTTTCGATGCAAATACGGAGTCTGGCACACGCCTAGCTATCGTGAATATCTTCATGCTTTAATGAATGTTTGAATTTGATATTCGTAAATTAAGTCCGCCTGTTCAAGATGAACAGATAAGATGTACGACGTTTCCAGGTAAAATAAACCAGTGCGAAATCTGTAATGACTACACTTTGTATTTAGATTTTTTATTGGTAACTGATAAAAAAATGATTTCATTGCCAATTATTAAATGGTTCAAAGGCTTTAAAACTCAGTGACAGCAATTACTTGAACATTTTAGAAAATTTCGTCATTTTATCACCTATTATGATGATGACATTGCTAAGATTCAGTTAAGTTAATTTTTACAAACTTAGTAAAGAGATATTGCTCTACCTGTTTAGGTAGGTACTTAGGTACTTGTCGTAGAAGGAAAGGGAGAGAGAAAAAGAGAGAAAGAGGGAGAGAGAAAGAGAGAAATTTAGTGTAAGGCATTCAATTGGATAAAATAATGGAACAGTATTCTTTATTTATTATTTATCTCAGAAATACAGTAAAAGTTTCATAGTAAGTACCTATACCTAAATCTAAGTTTGCCGATCACAGTGCAGGCGCTCATGAAATCGGAGATCCTTTTGAATTTACTACAATAGCAGAAAGTGTTACTTGTTAGAAAGTTAACCTAATAGTCATTTAATGATGAATTATTTGCAAAAAATCTAAAAACCTACCACCCAGATCCAAATCACAATGGCCTATAATTCGTATCGTCCCACGCCCGACGCCGGCTTCGACACATTCAATTAATGAAAACCCGAATATTTATTTGTATTTACCTCACCATATATTCACTAACAAATGCATTTTGATCACACCTTGTTTCTGTTTTACAAACACTTCTGTGGTAGGTATCGGTCCATTTTATGTCACATGTTTAGGTAGGTACAATTTGAATCGTGAATAATATAAAGCACTTGGTTTTTAACAAACATTTTGGCATGTTATGTGAAAATAATTTCTTTTTTTTTTCTTGTTTATCGCTCATTATAAAATATTATAACTTATAAGGCATTAAGATTTGCAAATTGCAAAAAGCTATAGTGGATGTTAATACTCAAAAGTGAGTCACAAAACAAAATTTTCCATAAAATTAACCAACGCCCTTCTTTGTAGAAGAAACTTGAAAATAAGTAGAGTAGAGAACCTTTTGTAGAAAGTGGGTATGGAAAATATAGACATCAAAATGCCAATACAAACTTATTTAATAGCTGCGGAGACAGGACTCTACAGAGTTGCTTCTTTAGAAATCGAAAAACTATTGAATAATTAAATTAATACAAGTTATTTAGGATATTATAAAATTATTAATTTTAAGTACATTACATCTAAATTAGTTTTTCCACACATGATAAACTCGAAGTATGCAAGGTTAGGTTTAATATTGGTTTAGCGCCTGATGTTTATGCTACCATTCACATTCACTTGCGAGATTTTAATGTATATATTTCTACGATCGCAATAGCAGAACATATTACGGTTAGGTACTACATATGGCCTTATCTTTAATCGAACTTTACATAATGTATAAAACACAATGTGTTGCTGGGACAATAGTGCATCTAACAACGGTGGGCCGGTCATATCGCTTACATATCTTAATTAGGCCGCACAAGGCGGCCATCGATTCCTTTTTTTACATCCGCCCGCCTGCGACCGTGACGAATATTTGTATAGACGGACAAACAAAATTATCTATGAAAAAGCATATTTTAATGCCTATTTAGTGGGAGTAAAGACCAAAATTGGAAGACGTAACCGTAAAAGCCTTGGTCGTAAAGAAGATGTGAGATAATTAACAGAAAAGCTGACGAGCCTGTTCGCTTCATATGTTGATAGAGATTTACGATTTTAATTCATGACATTTTATGCCGTATTCTAAATAATAGTAAATATGAGAATAGCTCGTTAAGATATGAAATGTAGAAACTTCTCGAAAGGCTCGTCGTAAAGCTCGAATCGCGTGCTATTGGCTTGATACTAATGACAGAGTTATGAATGAATAAACTCGTTAAGGTGAATGAATTAAGATCTGGACAGATATTGGTCGGTGAAAATGCATATAAAATCTTCGATTGTTTAATTTTTTAATTGGTATGCGCACACATTGTTAATTCAGCCATCTTTTTTTTTAATTAGGTACCTACCCTACAGTGTATATACAATTACGTATGTACGTATATATTTAAATATATTTTATTAATAATAAATACTAAAATAAGTCCTAATTTGCGAAGTTTTATATTTTAGCATATAATCATTATGAATTAATCACAAATGATCACACACTTTATAATATTAAATTAAGTAGCGTATCCTTATGTAGGTACTTATTAGGCACCCATATAATATTCTCATAACGTATAGATCATAGTTTTCGACAGCGAAGACAAATCGTTGCTCACCTAACATTCTATTACTTAGTAATTTACTAATTTCATGCTGTTATATCCTATACATTCTATATAACAAGGGCTAATTTTCCGTGATATTGTTTAGACAGTCCTACTGCTAGCCTAGACAGCCATAAAATCTGAAACGTGAGATACCCAGCTGAGTTCTTATAAAATAAAGTGCCCCTGTGCATATCTTTATTTGCTAAGTTGTTGTTTTATTAGTGAAATGCACCTGGAATTCTCGAAGAAGTGTTTGACTGTATTTGTATAGTTTTATATAGTTACGGTGAAGTATTCCTGCTTACTCTATGTGTTTCTTTTCTTTTTTTACTATAAAAAACCTTTACGTGAAAAGGAATGCATTGACCATTAACATAGCGTTTTTAAAGATAACTTAAAGAAAATTGGAATCAACTTTAAAACAATGTTGATACCTATTAATAGATTACTTCTTATATTAAATAAAATATTTTTTTCGGATTATTTCGCAGATTTATTTTAAGTTTTGGTTCCTGACGTTTGGGGTTATAGACCATGATTGCTGTAAAGCATTCAAAACGTCGGGAATCAAAAATCAAAATTAACCTGCGAACTAATCCGAAAAGATAGTTTTATTTAAAATGTCAAATATTCGCGTAAATCTAAGAAAGTATTAGATTACTTATTAATTTTTAAGATAAATTCATTCTTAAAAATACATACAATCGGCATAGTAACTACTTTACCTAATAATAATTAGGTATTTATCATGGAACTACATTGAACATTTGAATATAGTCGAAATATTTAAAAATGGTTTTACTGACCGTTAGAAATAGGACACTAAAACAATAGAACTGACGTGCGGATTTATACAAATACATAATATTTGTCATAATGTTGCCTTATAAAATATGGTCTTTCTACAGTTGTTTTACTCTGACACTATCTATACATTTTAATAAATCATCTGATTAGTTATTTTCCAGATTTTTAGTAACCAAAATGACTGAAAAAAACTATATAATAGCAAATTCAATAAAAGGTTTAATCAATCAAAGTAATTCTTAACAAGATAGATACTGTATACATTAATATCATTTCTTATTATACCTACTAGTAATTTTTAATTAAATGTCGTGTAAATTATTCACTATTTTGCGTAAATGGCTATTTATAATGTAAACAAGCATAATTTATTCCTTAGTAACTTGGATACCTAGTTAGTTCTTTTAGTTTATAGCCCGCTTGGGTTTCAGTCTGTTCATCGGTTTACCGGACACGTTTCAGTCGGGCTCGTCGCCTCGGGCGTAGCGTGGGAACCTTAAGACTTAAGATATCTATACATCTTAAAGCTTAAGTTATGTAGTAATAGGCAATTCGGTCTTATTTACACTCTATGTTTAAGCTTAGTAACGCATAACTAACGCGAGAACCAACTAGATTGCAAAATAAATTATTAGATTCTGTCGACAAGAGGTCGCGAGTTCGATGCCCGCGTAAATAATGTTGGCGTAAGTTTTGTCTCAAGCGTGTATATTTGCAAGTAGACACATTTTAATTACAAAGCCTACAAATTGACAAAGTGTGATTGATTAAATGACACAGAAAAGTTTTCGTTTATTTTCTTTAATTTTTATAAGCCATTGTAATAACTATTTAAATATAGGCGAGAGTATCATTAAAAGTGAATATATATAAATATAAATATTATAATTGTAATAAAGTTATTTTTGTAAAGGTTAGATATAAATTTTAATATTCTAATTTGGTTAACGGGCTTACTAAGTTAAAGGTAGAAATTCGACGTATTACTAGTGTTATGATAAAAATAGACATCTTTTCACGAAATTTTATGGAAAGTTAAGAAAGAAGTGGAGTATCTTTCTCCTAATTCTTTTTTTCTCATACTCTACTATAGGTGGTCACACCATAAGCAACTATTACGTAGCTACGCAATGACTATAATGACGTTTCGAATATTTCCTAGTTCAAAACTACTGTAAACACGTTTAATTTTTCCTACAGTGATGCTAAGTAAGAAATTATTGCTATTGTATAGCACTCAGGCATCGAGTTGAAATGAATGATCGTATGTTTTGTACAATGGTCCGACCTATTATACAGGCGGTTCCTTTGCAGATGTCAATATAAAGGGGTATAAATAAGTGCACGTCATGTACAGAGGACGGACGGCGACGTCAATGCGCGCCGTTATGCCAGTAAATTATTATTTAAAGCTTACATACCTTGGATGCATTTTAAGTTTTAGGAAGTGAAGCCTGTGGCTGTTCAAACGTGAAAGCCTCGTAAGCACTTTGGATTGTAAATAAATTGTAGTCTAGCAAAGTATAGGTAGGTATATACTATACAGTAATATTATGAGGTTAAAAAAGAGTGAAATTATAACTTATTTTGTATCTTTCAAATTAAAAGATTACATAACATTAAGATAACATCAATTAAAGGATAATCAATAACATGAATAAACAACATTATTTTAATAAATTAAAAGCGTATTCACTTGTACCGAAGCATTTATAATAATTTTAGAAATTACACACAGATCTCACGCAACTGCCATAGTATGTCGCTAAACATGACGAAATGCGGCCTTAAACTTATTAAATTAACCATATAGCTATATTGAAATGCATTTTTTGGTCCACATTTTTGAAGCAATGCTTTGATTTTTATAGATATTGATGTATCCGTTACAGACCGCCCGCAATCACCTAATTGAAGCCGACGGACCGATCTACATCGCGCACTTATTTGCGAAGTGTCACCGACTCGCCGCCAACGATGACCCATAACATTCATTTTATAACTACTTTGTCCACACAAAAATATACTTACTCATTCAAACAATATGCACCATATTCGCATACCAAACGGCTTATATGAAACTCAAGTTTGAATTGAGGTTTTTACTTACGTAAAGTCGTAAAGGCACCCTATCGTTTTTCCACAGTGTTCTGAGAAAAAGTATTGATTCTGTAAATGTTCAAATGGCTTTTTTCATATCTGTACGTCTTGTATCTTTGTCGGCGTCAAATAAAGACTTCCTGTGCGGTTGGGTAAACGTTTTCCGTTGTAGTACTTAGTGTACATCCTCTTTACATTAGATACATACCACCATTTTTAACAATTCCAAAGAAAATCATTCTAAGTACACATATCGTGCAATACTTAACCATATTCTTATGCTGCCGTCAATTTCATTAATTAGGTACACACCTATTTATAAATAAAACTTTGCAAAATAATATATTGATGTTTATTTTACTTGGCTTTTCATTGAAAAAGGCTTGTGAAACAATGTTACGTAATGGTAATTTTATATGAGTAGGTTGAGTTTTTTTACCAGGTTTCTCCTTTGGTGCAAAACGCTTTCTTTTCAAACAGGCAAAATAAAGTAAAATCTAGTGTAGTGCGGAATTTGTATATTTGAAATATAGGGAAGTAGTTGTTTCAAGAATACAGCTTTAGGTATTAAGTGACTAAAAACGTAAGTAGTTACTCAATTCAAAATGAAAATCTTAAAATACTTATATTAAGATATTCATACGAGATTGAGTAGCATGTACTTTTAACTAAAATAAGGTATATCGTCTTTGAAAAAGGTACCTTAGTCTAACCCTAAGGGCGGAGTTTATAAAATATTCAACAACCTTGGGGATTAAAAATTAAAGATTCATGAGAATCGATTAACAGTTTTCCAAGATATTGAGTAACATAACCATACATGTTAATGAAATAGCTGCTGTTTTGAAGTCTCCAAAAAGGAGGCAAAATGAAAGGTATTAGCTAGTACGTATAATACATATTTGTCAAATAATTTTGTAATATGCAGTATAACAACGGTACAACTCTTGTAATAAGTGTAACTTTGCACGCTACAATAGCAACAGAACATTCTAGAAAGGACATCGAGACTGACGTGTTACTGCCATTTGAAGGTAAGCAGTGGACGTGAAATCTGATACACAGTCTAAATCTAAATTGTTGAAAGTAATGTTTAACTATATTTAACGTTGTTAAACTTATACAATTCAATTTAAATCGAGTTTGGTTATGCTAATTCCAAAAAATCGTTTAGTATCTTATATTTCCTTCATAAACTACCGTTTATTTTTAAATTTTAAACATCGGCATATAGTTTTTGAAAATTAATTAAATAAAAAACTCAATAGTTTTACAGACTTTTATATGATCTAATACAAAATAATCCATCCGAATTTTCAGTACAAATTAATGTTTCAGCCAGAACGTTAAACGATAAAAATATTTACAGACAAAACTATCGATTTTTATAATTAATACATATCAATGCTAAGGTGTCACCCTCGTAAGCTAAAAATACATAGGTACAAAGATAAAATGTTTTAAATCGAAACATTTATCTTAATGCATATTTAGAAGCAGCAAAATAAAAATCTTCTTATATCGCATACTTAAATAATTATGTAGGTGTGTCGATATCGGATTACGAACCGATGAAATGTGTTTTAAGACACCTAAAGTATTTATTTACGTCTCAATGCCCCTCCTGGATCGTTATTAATAAACACATTCTTATAAAATGTGCAAGAATTAATAATATTGCATGTTTAAAAATGTCGATACAAGTAGCCTAATTAGTTTTGATTTCTCATAAAAATACTTTAGCCAACCTCACAGAGGCAATACATTTTATTATGTGAATCATTTAACTTTATGTTTATACTAGCGATGCACACGGGAGCTTTATTTTATATTGTCTGTGCTTTTTATGTATAGATCCTTACCAACGAAATTGGATTTCCAAATTTACATTAATTTAATGATATAGATAAGTTAACTAGCTATGATATTTCTTTAAAAAAAAAACAGGTTTTTTTATTCCCAACTTTTGAATTTAGTTTGATCGCTATTTTGTATTCATGGAAAATCGAAAGTACCCATTATTTTTGAACACAGGTTCCGTCGTGGCACCCGTTGGTGCTACGCATACGGTACGTAACGTAAACACGCAAGGTACCTACATAATATCAACGACACCTATGCTTCAGGTTACCTGAAGTAAACGAAAGCTCGTTTTAGGCTTACCGTTTAATCATTTCCTGTTTCCACAACGGAAGTGATTAAACCTAAATCGCACACTTCGTTGATCGGAACAATGAGCTCTATGGTCGACCGGAGGCAAATCTTAGAAACAATGAATTGAAAGCTATAGAAAAAAACTAGATGATACTGATTAATTTACGATAAATTGCAGAAATGAAAAGGTTAAAAAGGTCTCGTATAACCTTACTGAAATTCAAGAACAAAATCGCTTAACACTTGCCTTAAATTAATTGAACAGATAGAAAAATTCTCACTTTTGATGGTAAATGGATTTTGTATGACAATCGAAAATTTGTCATAGTGGTTGGACTTGAATTTATAATAAATAAATATTTATTGAATTACCAACAAAAGTTACAATGGTTAGCACATATTATCTAGGCACTACACTTAACATGTTGATTGCACTTTCAGTTATAGGTAAATACAGCATGATAATTATTATTAAGGTTTTTAAGTGATCATGTGGATTTAACTACAAACTTAAATTACTAAAAAAAAAAAAAATCATAATTATAAATGTCTAAATAAAATGTCACATAAATTAAATAAAGCAATTTTAAATAATGCAATTTTGAATGATGCAAAACGTCAATAAAAGCTGTTTATGAGTGTATGATGGATCTATGCTGGTATTATTTACAACAAGAAATAGTGGAGAGGCGGTAAATAATTTCAGTTTCAGACTAACTCGCTATCATATAACCGAGATTTATTAAAACATTTAATTTTACAATTAATAATTAATTGTATCAATATTATACAATTAATTATACAATGTAAAAATGGCAGGAGATTCGACTGATAATTTTCCATCACACATCGTCTTCTTTCTTACTCTCCTACTGTCGTACTTGTCTCCTACTCTTCTTTGCTTCAACTGGTTTACATTATTTATTTCAGAATTTGGATAATCGTCGAGTTTATCAATCTCTGTTTCCAAGATTTCTACAGCATACCGAGAAGATAATGGCAAATACTTGAATTGATTAAATATGTGTTGTTCATAAAAAAAGTTCGTTTTATTTTTCCATATAGAAATTGTCACATTTTTCATTTCAATATTAATTAATGGTTAATAAATTCTCATATAAGATTTTTCTGTTAATATAATTTTAGGTTTAATCCATTCAGTATTGATATAAAGTAGATATTGACAAAGTTTTGATTATGTTATTCCCTCGCTGGGATCCGTTTTGTTACCATAGCTAAAAACTAGTCTATATCTAATAACACCCTTGATCAAATGACATAATACGCATCATCAAGAGTTTCTTAGATTCGGTTAACCTCCTTGACAATTAGCCCAAATGAATACACTGTAGGAAAAATTTATACGTTCTAACCGAGTCGAATCTGTACATTAAATAATTTTTGGAAAATCTTATTGAAACTGTCATTATTATCGAATCTATAGTTTTAAATTTTTTGTCTGTCTGTCTGTTAGTATATCTGGGAACGCTTCAATGTAAAACCACTGAAAAGATTTTGAGGTATGATGATAGCTGGTTTTCCGGGTCAACATATAGGATATTTTTTACTGCGGGAAAATATAAGTCAATAAATATACCTAAGTTAATGTTATAAATATTATGAATGTATTGATCCGTTATTGAAAATTCAGGTTAAACTACTGAGCTGATGTCGATAAATGTGTCAAAGATCATTCTGAGTACATTAACTTCGTATTCCGGAAAAGAAAAAGGTTAAGAAAGGGGTCTTAATTTTTGTAATAATGTGTAAACTATGTACGTACTTGAGGGATTTTGATATAAATTAGCATAAATATTAAATATATTTTCTCAAATTTATATTTTGAATACCAGTTAAATACCTATAGAAAAAAAAAAACAAAAAGTTCCAGTTGGAGTGCGGATTTATTTCTTAATAAATCACATCTCCATATGAGCCATAGTATGCTAAATTTTAATTTTGTTTTTTTATATTATATGATTTATAATATATGTATGTATGTACAATATTTAAATAGTAATTGGGGGATTTTTCATCTTTTTCTACTTTTTTGAACCATGTAATAATTTCTGCTAATTTCACATGAAAATAAATAAAAAAGTATATTAGATTGGATGTCGGTTTTCTAATTGTTCTACATATAGGTAGGTATATATTTTTATAAAGTTCATCGGGAGTTGAATTGCGTACGTCAAGGAATATTTTTCTCATAGTATCGAAGCATTAATCTATACAGATAAATAAAATTGGAATGTCTGTTTGCAATATTAAAATAACCGCTTTTTACTAAATGCATATGGATGTATACACGGTACACATACCAAAACAACATTTTTTACAATTTTTGTCTGTCTGTCTGTCCGATGTGGCAGGACTGATTTTGACTTTCACTGGCAGATAGCTACTGTTATAAGAAGTAACTTAGGTTACTTTTATTTTAGAAAAAGAATTAGGGTTCCGCGAAAAAAATTAAAATCCATGAAATTGTGAACAAAATCCGCGTACGGCGTACGAAAGTAACGTAAATCGCTATATAATTTAAATGAATATCTTAGAAATAGCAAGCTACTATTTATGTATAAATATAGCTAACCGTGAAAACGTACCTAGGGACGAACGCGAGCGAAGCGAGCGTGAGTCGCTAGTGTAGGATAAGGTAGGATAAGGATGTAGCGTGATTTGTATAAGATAAATTAAAAGTGAGATAATTAATCTGAATATATATACAACTAGGAAGTAGTTTAGGTGTATGTATGTACATACATATATATTTTAGTATATTTGTTTGTACGCAGGTATTTTATGTTATACTTATCTGTGGGAAGTGAGGCTGGATTGTTAGTATATAGTAAACTAGCACGTAATACTCTATATGTTCACGAAAAACTTGTTTATCATATTTTAATAGATTACATCCCTGTACTGTAATCCATAAAACGTTTGGTTTAGGTGTTGGCAATGCCAAAATAAAACGCCAAACTGGTTGCAACACGGTCACTAAAGATTTTTTTTATTTCACAACAAGTTGATTCCTGCATCGATATTCAAAAACAAATAATTTGGCCATGTCCTTACCTGGTTTCCCAATGTTATGACTTATTTGTCTCGCTTTTGTAGATTTATCGATATTTGAAAAACTAAATCGATGAAATCTGCATAATATATTCATTAAATAACCTGTAAATTGATTTTTTGGCGTGTCTCTCTGATGTGGCCAATGGAAATAGAAACATCTGGGGTTATAGATTAATAAGGAAGAAAATAAGTCTACAAAAAACTACTTCAAACGTTCTTGGTGACATTTCAATTATAATTTATGTGAGGCAAAAAACATATGTGACACTCGGTCCTGACTTCATACATTAAATGATCTATTTTGGCTTATATTTTAAATAATATTGAATTTGATTAAGAGTGAAAAAATTTAGTAATCCTCGTTAGTTTTATAAAATATGACAAGATTCACTTAGCTTTTATGAAATAAACGGCGATATCAAAGGGCAATAAAATTTTACACCTTTAAGATTTTTGTTTATACAATTCATAACGTAATTTTTATGATAGCCTTTGTCCGTGACTCCACTCAAGTGTTACGATTGCAATAACAGCTAATTCCGCTTTTACTTGGTCAAAGTCATTCTCTTCTTTAATGCTCTTCTGCGGAAATTTTTTTTCCGGAAAACTACAAAAATAAAAAAAATTAAAAAAAAGTCATGTAAATATCATAATAGCTAACAACATATGTTCTAAATAAGGAGTTTCTAAGTTTAGATTATAATCCATAACCTTGCAGGGTGTATAGTGTATACCTACTCTATAAACCTTATAATAGGTAGTAAAATAAAGATTAATAAGTACCTACTTTTTAACAAGTGTAATTGTTTACTTATCATATAATTTATACTTTAATGGTCTTACAAAGTTCTTCTAAAGGGTGTGGCCTCTTTAGAATTCCTTTATTAAAATGATATTGCCGACATATGTAAGGCAAGGCTACGACCAAAGTTTAGTACGAGTACTTTACCGATATCGAAAAAGATAAGAAGGCTTTAACATTTCCTTGAAAAAAACTAAAATGATTCATAATTAGGTACCTAACCTACTTTTTATATCTCAAGTATGTTATTGGGCTTAAAAATATCATAGTTATATTTTCCGTTTATGACATCAGTGGGGTTTCCTTTATTTTAGAGCATAATATAAATTAAAAAAAACCAAAGGAAAATTTCCAGCTTAGAGAAAAAGGCAAATTAGATGTTAAGATGAAACTAAAGTTATATAAGAGACGGAGAATAATTGGAGGAAATGTTAGTTACTAACAAAAGTTTTCAAATTGTGAAGTGAAACAAGTCATTAATTAAAATATGTAGAAATATCATTTTATTTGTAAAATTAGATTTAAGAGTACGGACATTTAATGTCTTATTTTAAAGAAGAAAGAAATAACTGAAGACTTAGGAATTTAAACGCTGTGTTTTAATTTCGCTTTCAAATGGACACACTTATAAATTTAAAAAAACCCTTTTAAAATAAGTTATGAACAAAACAATAACATAGCGATACAATAAGAAAAATAAACAAACACACAACTTTACAATACATTTCTTACATTCATATTTTATCTCCTATTAAGAACACAAACGGCAAAATTTGAATTATTTCTTTCAACGCACAAACATTTTAAATTAATTTTAATATATAGTCATATAAAATAGGGTAATCTACAAATGATATATAGTACATAATAAAACAGGTTAACAAACACATAATGGGGTGCGTAGGCGTAATGAAAAATGTTTTATATGCTTGTTCTGCCTCTATTGTCATATATATTGACGTAATTAATATCTATAATAGAAAAAAGACCCAAGATTTGTCTTTTTAAAATTTATAAAAGATATGTTAATTTTTGTTACTGAATACTTGTAAAAGTGGGCTCTAAAAGATGTGATATAGTCTGGCATGTGTGAAACCAGCTTATTGCCGTCCCTTTTATTTTATTGTGTAAAGACTGGGCTCGGTTTATAGTTTTCATTATTCACTTTCGTTTTCTCGCGCTTATAACTTATAAGTAGGTACTCGGTTGTAAACAGTCTAATATAATATTCCCTGTTAAATCTATTTAAGATGTAATATGTTAATAAATGGACTTCTGGTCAGGTGATTCAGTGTTAAATAATTTTTGAGATAAGTAGTTTTTGTAATAAATTACCATCATAATGTGTGCGACCTTTCATCTTCATTCAGGTGATGACTGCAGCTTCTAAAATATTCCAGTTACATTGTATTCAGCCCTTTTTAACGTCCCACTGCTGGGAACGGGCCTCCCTTCAGTACGAGGGGGATCAGGCCATAGTCCAACATGCTGACTGAGTGCGAGTTAGCGAACTTTACATGTCTTTCGAAAACTTGCTAGGTTCTCTCAGAAATGCAGGTTTCCTCACGATGTTTTTCCTTCACCGTAAGGCAAGTGGTAATCATGTTAGAAATGTTTTGCACATGAGAATGTCAGAGGTGCGAGACCCGAGATTTGAACCCGCTTCACTCGGTGTTCCAAGCGAACGCGTTACCATTGGGCTTCCACTGCCTAAGTTACATTATATACAAGTAAAGCCAGGGTAATATAAGTGGACAGATACATAATCTGTTGACAAAAAATAATAATCTAAATTAACAAATTATCTAAAACGTTGAACAAAGTCGCAGATAAAAACTTGTATAAAATAAAAAAGGCTGGCAGCAGCCGGACACTCGATTGTTTCAATGTCTCTACACCGTAAATAAGCATCGTTGGACGTCATTTGCATTTTTATTGTCGCCTGCATCATACCGAATGGATAAAGGCTGTAATTTAATCGCCGGACCGCAAAATTGAATTATTTATTATTCGCTTCGTTTGTAAAATACAATTATTCGGCGGCCGAATGTCATGTGTCGATGTCTTTTTTGGTATCACTCCGAATCGGTTCGGTTCTGTAAATTCACATATTTAAAGCTAAAAAAAATCGCTATCATACTTTCTTGATTTCTTTTACAAGCAGTTGTGTCGCAGCGCTGATATTGTTCGGTCTCATTTATACGTTTTAGAGAATTTTTAAGTTACAACGCGAGGTCCTTGCCTCGAGTGGTAGTTTTTTTTTCTTCGGCGGTAAATAGAAAAATAATACAAATGGGTAAGCAAATCTTTTTATTTCTTATGCTTATAAAGATTTTTTGTAATATTTTTAATTACTTATTAAGTAAATATACAATATTAATTTATTTTATTTGAAATCGATATCGTCGCTATCATAAGTTATTGTAGACTTAAAAATGCGTCGCCGCGCTATAATTTACTGGTTATTACATTGAACCTCTTCTGAGGAATGTATCGTGGAATTCAGTGGCAGATTGCAGATTAATAGTATTAATCATTCAAAATATTTGCATCGAAATTCCTTATTCCTTTTTTATTGATATAAACGCGATAGAGATTTCTTGAGAATAACATTTTATATTTCATTTTTGGGTAATATTTAGGTAATAATTCAAATTTATTTTTATTATGTGATAAGTATCTGCTAATAATATTTTTGAACGTTTAAAAGAATGATATTTAAAAGTCGCGTTTCAATTTAATTTTTTTGTTTAATTTATAACGTATCTAAGCGAATGGGCCGTCGGCATTTATTTATATGTATGTATATTAAAAACATCATTTTAATTAATAGATTTTCATTGATTTCTTCGAATATAACAAATTCTTTACAATGTACTTCTTATCCTTTAATAACAATACAATAACGGTCACTGATTATGTCCGTACAAGGCTTCAACTCTATTTAGACTGTCATACCGTCTGAGCCGACGGGAAAATATCTGATAATCTCTGTTTCTACCGATCTGCATTGTACCATCGCGTTCAAATTTAACATTGATTATTTGTAAAGCTAACTAGTGAGTCCACAGCAAAGATATTGACACAAAGACGGCGCACAGAATGAGATGAATAGGCTAAAGAATTTAAGTCGCGACTGTACTCAACTCGAAAGTTCTCACAGCATCATGAGAATGCTTTTTACAATCGATATTCAAAAAAGAATAGCATCGATGTCTCTGTTGTCAACAGACAATTCTTTCGGGGATCAACAGACGTGTGGTTCAAGAGAAATGCCACTCTATAACTATAAGTTTAAGTTTTATAATCGTGCGATGGGATACGATATTTTATTGTTCCATTTCGGTATGAATTGCGTCACCGACTAAAAAGACAAAGCACGATGCGATCGCAGCGCATTGTGGAGTTAATGATGAGCCAAAACATTATTTTTAGAAGACGATCGGCTAGCCGCCAGCGGCTTGCGACGCTTATATGGTCTACAGACGATCTATGGAAAGATACAATCCACTTTTATGGTGCCGGTAGCTAGGTTTTATTGATGGGGAACGATAAGAACGGATGAACTTCACGAATATATTTTTTACTTTGTAATCTAAGAGAATTATAAATTGTATTTCAGACGTGACTCAGAATTCGGATTGCTTGTCATGTTAATATGAATATTTCATATAATAAGAGAAGGCACATGTAACTGGCGTTAAATAACCATTGGAGAATGCCGTTAAAATTATTTATTGCGAGACGAAACCCTTAAAATGTAATTATAAATTTTAAACTGCATGTCTATATCGTTCGACGGTTTTTGAATTAGAAAATTAGCAACGCATGTCAAGTCGGTGTGGTCGTAGTGGCCATTCATTTCGTCAACAAAAGCCTCTATTCTGATGTCTTTTTGTAATATCATAAAAGTTTTCGATTGTTTCTGGTCATTGTAAGCAAACATTGGCTATTTGAGTGACACTATTGTCTCAGCTCGTGCGCAGTGACACTTCGCAGTCCATAATGTAGAACAATGAGTCTATAAGCTTCCCGTAGCTCCAAATAATGAATTCCAATTTTGTAAACAATAAATCCCGTAATATGTTTTGATATTTTTGGTCATTGTCGCGTTTTGTTGCCGGCTACGCTTGATTAGAAGCTAATAACTGTGACAGTCCTAAATAGAAGAAGAGATTTGTGAGACCTCTAAAAGGAAAATCCTCATTTGTTTGTTGAATTTCGTATAACTGGATTCTTCATGTGCGTCGCGTGCAGTTCCGTTATGTTCGATTTGTATTAAGTCTTTCAATTTTCATAGATTTTTTGTTCCCTTCGATTTGTATTATTTAAATATAATTAGGTATGTACAAATAATCTTTTATACCAGAATATGTATAAGATACGTCTCAAAATATTTTTTCAATTTTTTTAAGTGAAAATAAGCAAATGATTCTATTAAACTTCTTGTTACACATAATATATTTATCATTTAATATTGATTAAATGTTTTGACATTTCAGCATTTTTTGTGAAAAAAAAACATATGTATATTCCACCTTCTATTGTTAGGTACATTACATAACCCTATAGGCATGATTGATGAATGCCGAGTGGGAAGTAAATCGTAAGAGGCGGCGCGTAGCGCGGTAGCCGCGGGCGCACATAAATAACCGGCTTCACCGCAAACAAGCGACGTATTTACTACATTATTATATTTTATACATGCGCCCGTGCAATACACAGTGCCTCTAATACGCGGCCTACATAATAACGAGAACGCGCGGAAGGCGTAACTCGGTGGCAATCTATCGTCTCGCTCCGCGACGCCCCCAAAAGCGAGACAAACAATCACAAATTTATTAAAAGAAAAAAAAAGCTCGAGTGCTACTGCATTCCGCGTCGCCTCCACAGAACTAGATACATTTTTCGTCGTCGAAGGCGCGAGCGAGAGGAGCGTCTCCGATCGCGTTAGAGCAGGACGGATAGCTCTCCGCGAGTCTCGCGCGCAGTTAAACGGCCGGTCATGTGGGCGCTGCCGGTGTTGCGCACGCGCAGCTACCTCGGCGCGGTCGAGTTCCACGCTCACGCTGCGTCGTCCGGCTCGCTTAGCCCGTGTGACCTTTACTCGGTGAACTTAGGAAGCGTCGTACAGTGTAAAACGTTCATTAGGCCCCCTCAACCCGCACGGTCGTGGTCTTCGAGCGCACCAAACACAGCAAGAGAGTGAAAAAGATGGCAGGCGATTGCCAGCGCCGTAGCTAAAGGTATTCGTAGAATGCGTGATCTGTATCGAGCGGGCGGCGGGCGTGCGGGGCGCGGGGCGCGGGAACGTTCGGAAGCGGTGGCAGCTCCCATCGACTCCTGGGGTTATTCTTCCTCAGGCCACTGCTGCTCGAGCTACGTACCAAGCGAGCCAGTTTTTTCTCACCACCGCACCGCACGCCACACACTCGTTAAGCCCGTGCCAACACGAGAAGTCGCCACTAATAAATTACTGTTTTTTACTGCACTCAAGCAGTCTACGCCGCGCAGCCGACTAATTTATACGTAAAAATAAACATTAATCAGCGATAACCGACGCTGTTAGCGCCCAATCACTGTGAGTACTCTATCGTCTTCTTACATATTCTTAATCAAATCGAAGTTCTCTTAATTTGCACACTGTCGATATCGAGGAAGATACGGGCAGTGTCGAGACCGCTTTGGCCTTATCTTATATCAAAGATAAAATATTCGACAGAGCAATTAAGGGAGAGACCGATTGAATTTGCAAATATATTTATGTGTTGTCTGTGAGATGTGATAACAGATACTTTAAACTTTGGACAATATAATGTGGCTAGATTTTATATTTTATTGCTGTGAAGGTCTTTTAAATTATTTATCTAAAAGTAATAAAAAATTAACAAGCAAGCAGTAATGTGTGAAGAACTATCATTCATGCGATATCTTACACCAACATCATGGACATCCAAACATTCTTATTAGCATAAGCAATTTTATGCAAATATTGAAGTCCAATAGAACAGTAGGTATAAAATTTGTTATGTGTTAAATCTAAAAGCATTCTCAAACCATCGTTTATTTTTTATTTTTTTTTATGTAATTCTTATCCCTATAAATAAGTATTTTGCAAACATTACGTTGTAATATATGTGTATTAAACTTATTTTTCTAGTCTCTTTTTGGCTATATTAAATCAAAGTCAAAATTATTATTATAAACAAAATCTTTACTTATATTTAAAATGTCAAACATTCGCGTAAATCTATGAAAGTATTACCTATCAAACTTTTTTACTAAACAAATAAAAAAATCGACATACTTTCATTAGGTAGAAACATTTATTATGAATAAAAACATATTTATTTAGATTACTCATTAAAATATTTTAAAACTTCTTAATGTTAAATATACAAATTTTATATTACCTTAACTTGTAATATTAACAAAATTTATGAAAGATGTGGGATAATTAAAAAAAGCCATTCTTTAGTTATTCGTATAAACCCAACGATTACCATTTAAATGGCTCTTAGCGCCTCTTATCCAAAAAATATTGTCCCTGTCTATACATTTTTTATGAAATCATGAACACATTTGAGCACATTGAGTGTCCGATCGCGACCATTCTTTAACGATTTATGGTTTATTTAACAATAAAACTATAATAGTTTGAAAAGGTTCTTCGTATTATGAGATTCGGGATACGCTAACATGTTGCATTGTTGTATAATAACATTGGAGTGCATGCATCATTAGACACGCTTTTTGACACCTCCGAATTTGTTCCCAAGATTTTTTATGTTTAAAATAATGTTGGTTAGTTCTTCAGGAAAAAATAATTTAATCACATATTGTGAAAAAAATCTGTTTCTTCCTTGCCTATAAATTTCATTACTATTATTAGCAATTGTAAAACGCTTTCACTTTAACATATAAACCAAACAATAATGCTAACGAAGTAAAATGTCTACTAAATTACAATTCTAAAACTCCATTTAAATACAAATTAAACGTGTCAAATAATGTAATTCATTATAATTTAACCAACTTGATAAATGATTAGGTACGCTTCATCCACGAACAAAATGAGTTAACAATAAAAACAAGGAAAATTACTTGATGTTTTCAATGTCCGACTAATTCACATGCTTATACATCGCCGAAGGCTCAAGGGAACTTATCCATAATTATTCTGGCCTTTATAGACTAAGAGTCGGCGATAATTTTAATAATGATTTTTGCAACAATGAAATGTTTTTTGATCTAAGTTTGTTGTGTGTTTTCAACCAAAGTATTTTCCAATAATTTAAATGAAATTATAGACAAAAAAAATTATGTTTTTTTAAGTCGATTATATAGTAATAAAAACCTAATAAAAAAATTTTAATCAAATGTTGGTGAAATAGCATAAGTATTAAGTACAGTAGGTATTTAGAAAAAAAAACAAAAAAAAAAAGATAGAGAAATCACTAAATATAAGAAACAGTTATAAAGTGAGTGTGTTTGCTAATTCTCAACGCTGTACCTACAGACTAAATATCTTGGAATTGCATACTTACAGACTACCGCCATACTTACTAGGCAGGCGGAGTTGCGGGCAAAAACTATTAAAAATAATTGAACGCTAATTACTTTTACAATTGAGCATACATGTTTCAACCTTTTGCTGCTAAAAAGCTCTTAATTGCAAGATTTATTAAGTTAGTAATATCAAAACTTATGTAAAATCCTTTTAAAATTATGTTTTAATGTACAAGTATAAGCGAAAGTTAACTATTTTATAATTTATGAATATTAGTGAACATTTATGAAAGTGTTTACTATATCACACATAATCCAGGCTCTTAGAATATACGTGTATCTCGGTAGCAAGCGATTACCGCCCGCGCAGTTAATTTTAATTTAAATCGGCGTTTTTATAGCTTCAGCAACGGTTTATCTTGCAAATTATGATGCAATTTATATCAATAAATATTATAATTTTACGAGCTAAAATCTTTAAAAAAATATTAATTTGTTGTGAACGTTAAGGCTTCATTAATGTCGGATGACATATTTCAAAACCTGACCTTACATCGATGCGAAAATGTATCTTTTTTAAAATATTCAATATATTTGTGTACGTTAAACAAACTTACTTAAGCCGATAAACTGAAGTTTGCATTTAAAAAAACAAACATTCGATGTTTTAAAATTTTGAAATTGTGTTGGAACATTTTTGGAATGTCGAGGACGCGCGACGGGGCGCACAGCGCACCACTTTCTTTTAACTTCGCCGAACGCACTCGTTCCAGACTAAAAAAACAAATGTCACATACGCGACCAACCAACACACATAATACAGCATGTAACTCTTCACAGATAAAAAAATGCAATAGATATAGAAGGCAGAAGCTAAAGCTATGGTAATAATTAGTCAGATAATCTATTAGTAACTCGTTTTTATTAGATGGTAATTACTGATAATTTAAATTATTTATAAATAATAAAACGTATTTATTAACAATTATAAAGATTTATAGAAAGGTATAGAAAAGTAGCTAAGTATCTACTTAAAAAAAAAAAAATACGTTAACCCTTGCTTGGGAAATGCTTGATTTCTTCTATAAATTTCCACCCCAGTTTTCATCCCTTTAAGGGCGGATTTCCTGGTCAAAAACTATCCTATGTTCTTTCTAGAGTCTCAAACTATTTCCATACCAAATTTCATCTAAATCGGTTCAGAGGGTTACGTGCGAAAAGATAACAGACAGACAGAGAGTTACTTTCGCA
Organism: Argynnis bischoffii washingtonia; assembly: GCA_033884665.1. NCBI lineage: Eukaryota > Metazoa > Arthropoda > Insecta > Lepidoptera > Nymphalidae > Argynnis > Argynnis bischoffii. Next base: position 5,403,374 of record CM066624.1, on the reverse strand, counting down.
TTTATAATATTAGTAGATATGGATATTTAAGGTTTTAATGTTAGTTTGATAACGTTTTGTCTTTTCTTCGCTTTAAGCAAATGTGAGCAAGGTATGTTACATTCACAATATTAACACGTTCCTTTATGTATATGAGCCACGGGGAGGAATAATATCCAAGACAATGATTATTTATCGTCAGAATCGCTTTTGTCATCACGCCGACCAAACCGACCGAACTTGCACCCATTAATATTCTCTCGATGCTTAAATATTGAGCGAGGACAGTAAATTGATTATAGTATCCCCCGCAGAACAGAAGATTATTTATTTAAATGTTATGTCGTGATTTAAATTTATAAGAAATTCAAAGATTTGTCTAGCCTAGATTTTCAAAGTTCGTAATTATGTTGTGAGTTAGATTTCAACAAAATATACATAATATATTAAGACTTTTTAGGCTCTGATCCATAAGGAGACGGATGACTTAACCTATATTATATGGTCTTATTAATGAACAAGACAATTTAACGTTGTATTGAAAAATATATCTGAATGAAATAAATAAATAAAAAGTAAAATTTCTATGTAACCGCACACCCATGCAAACGATCGTAAGTCAACATATTTGTACATAGCGTCCCCTTGAAACATAATTTGTCAGTCACACAAGAGAATATGACAGGAAACTTTTATTTGTAGGAGATAAAAGACAAAGGTTGGGCGTGTTTTGGCTTAACTTATCTGACTCCGACCACAATAGATAAACGAATTCCTTTCTTGGATGTGTTAAATATTAACAAATAAAGCGCCAAGTTTAAAGTCCGCCGGTACTTAACTTTGGAATAGGAGAAATATTGATATACCTCCAAATCATTAAAGCAAAAACATGGATGACGCGTGGAAAGTTTCAAATACATTTTGTATATTTCTCAGAAAAATACAATTATCTTGCAACAAAAAACATTACGATTTCCATTTTTTTTTTATACAACATCATCCAAAAACGTGCAAAGGCTATCTTTGCAGGCATTATTTGCTATATTTTGCAATTGCACAAAAGAGGTCTGCACATTTTACTTAACAATTTTTATTTGTTATCTATCGATAGCTTATCGTTTTGTATGCGCACGGGCCAGACATACCCTTTGCTTTGAAGCTCTTTGAGTATCCCGACGCTGATACCTTTGTTTAGCGATAAACTTTACAGCAAACAATAAAACCACTTGCCTAAGTAACGTAAACCTTCCTTATCGTGTATCGTTATGATTTTATGATGTGTTCATACCGATACGGAACGCGACCGTGAAATTATACCTATCTAGTTAGCTAATGTTAGAAATGTTTTATTGCCATTTAATTATATTTGTTTGGCATTCAAAAGCAATGTTAAAATGATTGAATGAATGATATTATTATACTAGCGACTCACCCTCGGTTCTCTCGGCTTCATTTCTAAATAAAAACATTATTTTCATATACAGGCAACGATTTGGCCAGCGCAGGCCGACAAAGCGGCTATTTAGCGCATTTACTCAGACTTGATTTGCAAATATCAAGATTTAAAACTGGAAAGTTTTTAAATCAAAATAAAATTTAACCTATATCCTTCAGAGATAGTGTAGCTTTCTATTAGTGAAAGTATTTTTGGAATCGTTTCAGTAGTTTCAGAGATCACTCCCTACATACAAAGTTTACCTCTTTATTACATTAATACAGATAAATAACTTTGCAATTTTAATATCTCTAATCATCTTGGTAAAAACTTGGTATTTAAATTTGTGAAGATCACATTATATAAGCTAAAATTTTATGAATTAAATATTGTTAACATGTCCAAGATTAGTCACTTAGCACGTTCATTCAATATTAAGCCCATTGAGTGTTTGCTGAGGCCAGTTCACACCGGCGCTGATATAGTGACCGGCATAGCGCCACAAAACAGGTGACTTACCTGACTTTGTGTACTTAGCGAGTTAGATTTGTTTAAACGTGTTTGCGCTCCAAAAATCTAACTGATTTTCAAGTATTTAACGGCTATTTAGTTTCCGCTATTTTAATATAATTTTGTCGGTTCTGTCCTTTAGAGATACAAGCGAAGTTGTTTCTAACAAAACAAACTATTCCATATTTAAGTTGTAGACGCTATAAGTATATCAAGAGCCTATAATAACAAGAATATTTCTGAAAAATGACAAGTTACTTAAAATAAAAAACAGTAAGAGAAATCGTTCAAACCTACATTTTAATCTCAGATTATAAGCAGAGTCGTATATATTTAAATCCATCGATAAGCCAGCATCCCACGTGAAAAAACGTTTGAGTTAAAGAAAGTTCCTCCCACGCTGTATAGTAAATAAAAAAGTAGAAATAACTTTTAGAATCCCCGATCGGCCACTGAGTTACGCGCCACGCCCCATGCGCTGATTGGTGAACAGTAGCCGGATTCGATTTTTCATTGCGTATGCGCGTATGATTTTGATAGAATAAGATATTATATGGGTATCTTTTTGTCTAGATATTTCTTTAATTTCTAATAAATTTTTATTTACACATAGGTCACGTCGTTTAACAACGAAGGATAATATTAAATACTGAATATATTACAAAAATATACTTATTATCGAAATAAACTCTCTATGACTTTATTATATATCTCTATTTATATTTAAAATAAGAAGAATAAAGAAATTGGTAAATTTATTAAAAATCGTTTACGAGTGAGAGTCTATTTTTAAACGATCAAAATCATCTATCATAATATGTAGTTGAGTGCAAAGCTACAAGTTGAGGCCATGAGATAAAGCCCTTGGGGTGTACCCAGGTTTTAATTATGTGTGTTTGGTCACGAACTATAATAAGACGACCTCCTTTGAGGCGATTGAGTGCCTTAAGTCTTTTTAATTGGTATTTAGAATGGTTAATTTATTTCATATGTGGTTATTTGCTTATAATTAATTGATTTTATCCATATTTGCATTATTGTTAGTTAGAATTTGTTTTGATATTATATCTAAAGATCTTTCTTGAACTGTTTAAATAACAGATGAACAGACAACATGTTATTGTTCCGTTACGGTACGTTACAGTATTGTATGCTTAAGATTAATAAACTAGAGTAGAGGTATAATAGAGTTAGAAATTTGAAATTTTAATGTGTACATACATACATACAAGTAATACAAAAGTAAATACAATAATCTGATCTCCAATTTACAAGCCAACCAATCACAAGTAATAAATTCGAAAGAGTTCACGAACTGTTATTAAAGATTTCTCCTTCGCCTTTGATTGGCCGTTGCGTAAACCAGTAGCGACTCTACACGTAACATATGCACGTAATGTGTTACTGCCGGGCATACATAGAATGAGGGTGGAATGAAAATTTGTTAAATCGTGTAGCAGTTAAAGTTGAATGTTAGCTTATTTAACATGTTGTCCTATATACCATATTACTAAGAGCAAGGTCTATTTTCTATATTTTTACATTATATAAGTCTTTATTGATTTATTTTCACTTGAAAATATAAATTATATGTTAGATTTTGCTTTCTCTATTTAATCTTTTTATACAGTATAGTAGTATTAATAACTTTCATAATAAATAGAAAAACTTGTACAAAACTGTATTTTAACGTGTTAGAAATCGAAACAAAAATTGTTATAGGTATATATATTAAGCATAAAAAGTAAAATATTATATGCAAAGTATGTTAGAGCTTTAAGGTAATAAATGAAGGCGTTTAAATAAAAATACGTAGTTAGGTATAATCATAATTTATTATCTTCTTGGTTAATTCATATATTAATTACAAATAGAATAATCGATTTCTTGGTCATGAACATGTCACAATTTAGTATATAATGTACATTTAAAACTTGAAACATAGGCAATCAGCTGAAATGTACGGAGGGAGGCGCTCGCCGGGGGCTATACCAAGCGCCCAATATATCAGACACAGAAGCGCAGTGGAGTCTCACGTAGAGCTATTTTTTCTTACAATTTTAAATGATGTGAAAAATTATTTAAAATGTTGTATGATTGTATGTATGAAGTACGTAGATATGATTTATATACTTATATATATATATATATATATATATATATATATATATATATATATATATATTATAAGCATTAAATTTAGTATGTAAATATAGTAGAAATAATCAAATAATAGAATCAATCGTTGCCGATATTGTTTACAAAATATTATTAGAATAAGTATTAGGTGGTTATAGATTGAAAATATAAAAAGAAAACTATATAAACTCTTTATATTTATAATATTTCTTTATCTAAATGAAGAATTTAAGCAGTGTCTACTCCCACCGCGTCGCTGTTCGAACGCGCGCGCATACCGTTCCTGTGGGAACGCGCGAGACATAAACTGTTTCGTTATTTCTGCTTGCTTGCTCATTATTTTGTATATTATAATTCGGACGAGACCAATTCGTAAATTATAAAAAAGCCACAATATAAAATATGTTCTAACACAGACGTACCCGTATGACATAATTACTATATAATAGATATAAACATGTAATAAATATACGAAAAAAATATCCTTATATGGAATAGACAAAAATTATCTTTTCAAATAAACATTTATTCATTAAAACCACAAGGCAATTATAGGAGCGTGATTCAGCTTTACAGAGCTTTAACTTAAAGGACAGGCCTGCATTCCATCCCTTTCATGATTTAAATGATTTACACATGTGCGAGAGAGAGGGAATTCATTGTTCGTAAAATGTTAAACGGAATGATAAACACAATTTCGTGATAAAATATAGAGACATGCGCGGAACAATGTCATGTTAATGTTTTTATTCGAAGTAGCTGCAAATCTTCAGTTTATTTTGTTTTATTACAATTAAAATTTACATTTTTAGGTATTAAATGCTGTGTAATTTCTTAATTTAAACCATTAGTTATCGTTAGTTATGTTTAGTAAAACTAACATGGCTTATAATGTACGACGTATATCTTTCTGACAATATAGATATTTCTGTATAACTTAATTATGGGACTAATAATGTTAAACTAGAATGAATATACTTATTTGAAATATTTGTAACTTCTATATATTAATATATATATGTATTTAAATATCAATTTAATCACATCCATTGACAATTGCACAAATAAGGCGCTATACAGACCGATTGAATTCCAAGAAAGCCGACGCCGAAAGACGAAATCCGAATGGTCTCATGCTGACTCGACATTCGGCCTCTTGAAAGACGAACAATAGTCACAAAGAGCTGTAATAGACCGTATTAGATGCGACTATAAAGCCATTGACACAATAACTTGATAAATACTTTTCAAAGCGTGTAAATCGTCCTTTTTAGTTGACTATACGTTTTCTTATAACGTTTTGTTACTTCGAATTCATGGTGATGAACCAATTCTAAATGAAAACAACGTATTAATAAAGCAATAAAGTTACTATGACAAACAAATTAATACGTACATCTTTACTAGTAAATAGTAAATTATAGTAGAATATGCGTAGGTAATCGCATACAAAATACTTGTAGTAATAAAAAAGTTTTGTTCGAGATATGAATAGAGCAAAATTAGCCTCGTATTAACGATTTCTCTTTATGATGCGAGTGATAAAATTTAATTACGATATTCATACATACGAAAACAACCATTACTTTTATAGCTTTGATCCTTGCTTTAATAGTTCAATACTTGAAGTTAAATGTAAACTCTGACAGATTGCTGAATTTTATTGTTTGCTTAAGTTTTTTATGGATTATACGTAGTACATTACCGGTGGGTTATTATATTTGCTATAAGAAGCGGCTTGTAACAAGTAATGGATGATGTAGTTCAAAAGTCATCGCCGACTTTACTATGTTGCTAACAATCGAATGTTTTTCTCAGTGTAGCAGCACACTTACTCGATTGTGGAATTTTGCGTAATTAACTTTAAAGTGGCAGTTTTTGTAGAGATCATTAAAGGGTATTCTGTAGGCAGTGTTTACAATGATTATATCGAAGCAGATTTTAATGACTACAATATCTTTAATGAGTTGGATGAACAAATTGTGTTGCAACTTTGATAGACGTAGATAGCTTATAGCTAGTTATTATACTATTTATATCGTGTTCCTCCTGAAACATTATTAAATAAATTGATTGATTGTAGATATACATTTTATGTCGTTATAAGTCGAGTCAAACGATATCAAGTTGAAACACACGATTAAACGTTTTTTACAAAAAAAATATCTAAGTCAAACGTTAAAGTTTATATGATTTTCACATTATTTTTTATTTGTGACTTCTTAAGTCTTATTTTCCTTAAGCTCGTATCACTTTTTTACTTTAGAGCTTTTAGTTTAAGGTATTCAATATTACAAAGTGAATATTTAATTATTTATTATATATTAATTTTGTTGCAAATGTTAAAGAGACCTCTGACATCGCTTTTACTGTATTCGTAATTAATGAACATGTTGAGTCAAAGCTTTTAAAACAACAGGCCAACCGATAATTTACCTTATATGACTCATAACTAAGTTTTGTTGAGTAAATTTTGAGTAATACACAATATTATATCAACACAACATTTTACTAACAAAATCTAGCGTTAAAATGATTATTATTATTGACTGTACTAAGATATAGAATCTATATACATTCTTCATAAGCCATACGTATGTATATTGTATAATGTAAATGCATTCAAATTGTAGAGTCATTGTGATGAATCTTGTTTCGCGAATTGACATAACCAGTACCTGTGGAACTTTTTGCACACAAACAACCCATGACGGTATTTCGTCGAATCAAAATGTCAAATAATACTAAAACAATCACTGTTTATTTCTAATTAATATACTACTCTTCACTTCATAGAATCCGGGGGTCAGTAGTTCAAGACGAGTTGCTCATGAATCATAAATTTATAGAATGTTCGTCAATATAACGTAACTTAAGGTGTGTTATGATTCATGCAGATCCGCCTCACTAAAACAAGTGTGATTATCTAATGACATAAATAGATGATATCTTGGTTCCTACGGCATGCAAAAGGTTTTTTGATATGCCAAAATGTTTTTCAGTAAAAAACACAGTCAGTGAGACAAAAAATTTAGCCAGTTGAGTCCCTTTAAAGAAATTTTATCCTTTTTTCTTTTATTATCTCTATTATATTTTATCATATGTTAGAAAAATTTTGTAAAACATCAGCGCAGCCGTTTCAAAACCAACGAGATTTATTCGAACCCGGCAGTTGAAGGCACCGTTATTGTTAACGTAGAATGACGATAATTTCTTCAAGATGAGCAGTAAATTTAAGATAAACTCGGGACCATCTCTCATACCATAAGAGGCATTTATTTTGCTACTAAAGAGGGAACTTCGTGACTATCAGATGTTTATCAAAAAGTACCGCGCAGAAGACTAACCCTAAATGGTAGCAAAGTATGTCGAAATATGTAATATAGAACTTCTTTCGCCCGCCATGTCTTCGTGATTCCACAATCATGTAAAATTCTTATCTCACTGACAGTTAAACGTTCTGCGCTACTTTAATAAAGTCGTCTTGGGAATTCACATTAAAATTATGCGGCAAAAATAACCTTCATTATCTTTGTTGATATTTCGAATAGATATAAAATGAGCATTAAAACTTTACATTTGTCCGGTTAATTTTGATTTACAGCTTCTTTATTACGCAGCTGTAACCCGAAGACTTGTAAACTTTACAAAATTGCTGATATCAAGTTTAAGTGTGTATTAAATTTTTTGATATATGGATAATTAATGGTTGATCCAGTAGTAACATTATTGTTTAAATTACGCGGAACTACTTAAACTGGAAAGAGCACTACGCCGCTAATAACAGAAGGTAATGCAAACGGTAATTTAGCGGGTGTAAGCGCCAGTGCCGAAATAAGCAATATCGTGAGTGAAACGCACGCACGGTAGCGCCGCGAGCCACCCGCGGCTTTCCCACCGTCACCGCGTAAATCGCTGCCATTTTAATAGTTATTCGTGTATTAAATATTATATTAAAGCAAAATAATATTACAATATACTGTACTCTATTCTTAAGTGTGTTACTTTGAGAATTACTAACAATACAGAAATGTAGAGCTTACTAATTAAATTTTAAGCAAATAAATTAATTCTCTAACGATAAATTAAAATGTATATCTGCTTTCCAATACATAGCGTTTGTATAGGTATATATAGCAAGTGTATAATTTTCTCTGTGCGAGGCATCAGCCACCGTCCCGCTACCTGTTCATTGAGACGAGCGCACGTGGTGGGGGCTACGCGCCTTCCGCGTAACATTATCAGTAGTTTCCGCACCCTCTCGCAGGCGCAGTTGCCAAACGCACCCGGTCTACGTCGCACGTCTACCGTGACAGTTCTAGTTAATTTTAATCCGTGTTTTAACGTCAATATACTTATACGATTAGGTATAGCCCACACTGCGTAGTCAAAGCACAGTGAAAGTGATACCTGCTTTGTACCGTGATCAAGGTGCGTATACTTCCATTAATATAAACAGACCTTTATTACTTTAGCGGTCGTTGCGATTGGTAATTTATACGTGTTAATTACGAATCTATGGGTAATCTTCATCGATAATAGTCATAAAAATATGCATTAACATAAATTTACTAGTAACTTAGCATATTTATATAGCAATGCTAAATATCGTTTGTGTACAAAACGGGATAATTAACTAATCACATGCATAGATCTATCGTGCGTGTTTCTTACAAGTGTAATGACTTCTTTAGGTAAATATTGGGTAAAACAAATGAAGAATTACATTTATCTACATCGCGTATTGGAATAGCAATAGCAATATGAGCATTATTAAGTTAGTAAAAAGTGTTATATTTGATTGTACAGTGTTTTTGATACGTTATCATTGTCTCACAGGCGCCCAAGCCCCGCCCGCAGCGTGCACCATAGACCAGACAAAATGTTCGCCGTGATGCAAATCGACGAAGATCACACAAGGGATTTTAGGCGTAAACTGCGCCCAAAGTGCGAGTTTGTCTGCAAGTATTGCCAACGTCGGTTCACCAAGTCCTATAACCTGATGATTCACGAACGCACCCATAAGAGCCCCGAGCTGTCCTTCAGCTGCGAGGTTTGCGGGAAGAGTTTCAAACGGCAGGACAATTTGCGTCAGCACAGGTTAGTGATAACCTACCTTGACTCTACCTCTATTTTGTTTGTTTCTACTTTCCCACTTTGTTAAATGTAGAGAAAAGGTATCGTTAAGCCATAAATAATATTTAACTACGAAACTTATTAGTACTATTTTATTTTAAATATGTTTTTAACATCTATTGAAGACGTATTTTAATAGCTTTATTAATAAAATAGACGTTCGTTATTAAAGATAGAGCTTATATTTAGAAGTCAGTATATTATATATTGTTAAGAGTCTTAAGTACTGTTGGAAAATTAACATGATTATTGTACTTCTAGACGCTCAGCACTAAATCAGTTAACTTATTTAATATGCAATAACGTCAGGGACGTCTCGTAAAACATGCATATTTGTTTTTAACAATAGTATTATTATTGTAATTAGTGTCGTCAAGATTTATTAATTTACAATTTTTCCTGTGACAGTAAAATAAGGATCGTTAAAGTTATTTATTACTTGAATAAAATTAAATCTTTAAATGTTCAATAAATTAATAAATAGTCTGTGCTTAATAATAAGTATAGATGTATATTATTAATTTTAACTATTAAACTGTAATATTAATGCAATATGTTAACTTGAAACCGGATTGGATGGTATTTTAAAGAATTGAAGTCCAATCGTAGACTAATTGGCGTAAAAGCTGATATTATAATATTCACTTAAATTTTGCCTTTAGCTATAAATCAGCGTATGCGCTTCTAGCGTGAAATGATAGAAATATAAGTAAATAATTGAAAAATAAATAGCTCGGTCATAGTTTTGCGTAATAGAAATTTTAGACGACCTACATATTATAGTGTCACAGGAACACAAGGTCGTGGTGAGTTAAGTCGTACTTTATTAGGGTCTAGTCTATCATAGAGGCACTCAGCTGTCAAAGTGTGCTGTACTGAGATGTCACTCGTCAGCTCCTACTGTTACAAAGGTAGACCGCATTGACCGACATACATAGAATGTAATATATACTTACAAAGTCGTTAGAATAATAAGAGTCCACTCATTATTCTAAAACTATGACCGCAATTCGATTCAGATTTAGTAAAAAAATGTAACTTTATTACTGCTAAGATACAAATTGTTCATATAAATTAAAGATTTATTAACAATTAGGCTATAAAGCTTAAATGCTTGTACAGATACCAAAATGTTAACATGAGATCCTCATGACATTGAGCGATTTATCAACAATTATAAGTGATTCAAGCAATTAAATTGCGAATTTGTAACGCTTTATCTATACTAATGCTTTTGACGGTGCAATTTATTATTAACATACAATGTCGATTACTGATGGCCATAAAACTTAAATATTATTGCTGTCATATTAAGTTCATTAAACTTTTGACATAAGGGTGAGTTTACATGCGCTAGCGCAGCGCGATAGGCGACGTCATCCCAATTAGTGAAGACGTATGTAGGTACACGACGATGACAGAATATTCTCGCCCACGAACAATTAACATACAATGTATTGGTAGCGACAAGTTGACAGGGTCACAGTGGAAATCGCATCGCATGTCCCCTAAATATTCTCACAACTACGTTGAGTATGTTAACCAGTGGTACGGGTCTCTATTTTTGTTATATTTACATAGTCAACAAGTTTTCCGCCATTATTTTAATAATTTTAGTTGTCTCGCGCTTTCTTTTCCAACAAATAAGGGACAACTCACGCGTACCAGGTTCCGTGTGAAAACCGAGCTCCGTATCCGCTACTGAGATCGTCGATAGATCGTTCACGATGCGAGTCGTGCGCTCGTGACGAGCCCGTGTGTTAACGGTGCTTAATAGCCACTAATGCTTCCGAAACTGTGCGAACGCGGTAGCCCCATACGTGAACGTATAATTTGCAGTTGCCGTACAAGGAACAGTGTGCACGCCGCTTAACCCGCCGAACTCGAATTGCGGGTAAGCGCCTATTTGGAGGGTTACGGTAAAGGTTCGAAAGGTCTAAATGATGGATCGGCGATGTTCATACTGTTGTGACATTATATTCCTTTAAAACTACAAAACGTAGCAATATACTGAATAAATTTTTAGTTAATTTTCTTTTAATTAAAAGGCAATAATATCACTATATTCAGATAATTTGCATTCCTTTACGTTGAACTGTTAGTCCATACTTATGTTATCAATAACTCATGTACGATTTCAGTTAGCCTTTATTGTGAAGTTTTAAATACAATAACATTTAAATCTTTGTATAATGTAGGGTAAGAAATAAAAAAAAAAACTTTAGCTTTTGTACATGTGGCCAGCTCGTGTGAATCGCACCTCAAGACGTGAGCGCCCTTGGCGGTGGAGTACCGCTACTGATTATTTTGCTAAGTATATAGAAACCTGAAGACTTAGACTGAACTCGAATGCAGAGACAGCATTCATTCAATATTAAGTTTTTGATTGACAGAATAGTCTACCAGAATCGTTTTTATAAAGAAAGTTGATTTTAAAGTTTGTTTAACCTAATTTAGATTATGGAGATGAAAATAAACTTTCCAATGTCAAAAAAATAGAAGATTTTGATTGATTTTTAGGTGTTTTAATATTCAAAGCTTGATTATGCCTACATCGTTATTCGAAAGTTAACAAGCTCCATTATAATATATATCATAGCTAAACCCTGAGAAACCAATGCAAATGTGACATTTATGCAAACTTAATTAAGCGTACATCTGAACTATAATTTATCGATCGAATCCAGAAATCGTAATTAAGCCTAGCCTTTGACGTATCGATAACAAAGGGCCCAGTTTAATTGCGATTGGAAATCGATGCTCTACTAAGTTAGCGCAGTGGGTCAACGGTACGGAGATAGGTCGGCCTTCTGGGAGTCATAATGTTAAGTACCAAATAGAGTAAATCTATTTTTTAATTTTAAATAATATTTATGGGAATGAATAAGAATCTGTAAATCTGATGGAATCTGAATATGTAAGAATAAGTCTTTAAAAAATTAGAACAGATAGATAGTAATTATTTTGAAATAGCACATTTTAAATCCTTTCCACAGTTAACTTTAAAACCTAAACTAGGTTTCATTAGATTCTTGCGTTAAGAATAAAACAGTACAACAGTTGGTCGCGGATGCTCAATTGTACACAATTGTTCGCGCTACGTTCGAAGTGGCAACGTTAATTAGCCGCGCTTGGGAATATCGCGGAATGTATAGGATGTTTCTTTTTTATTACACTTTTATAATATTAACCTGTCGAGAGTCACGAGCACACCGGTGTGCCAGTTAACAATTTATTTTTTAGAAATTAATCAGGAGGTGTTAAACAGTAGGTACTGTTATGGTTGTATGTCTAACAAATATTAAATTTGTACTGATTGACAAAAAATAATTATTTAGAAGTTATTAAACCAAACTTTGAGTGACATTGTATAATTTATCGTATTTTTAATAATAAAATCGTAAATTATCAATAGCAAATATAGCTATAATTGCAAAATATATCATTTAATACTTTTTAGTAATTTTAAAACACGCTGTATACAGAAATAAAGCGTTCCTTTCCCACAGTCGCACATACAGGGTGTTCGCACGAACTCACCCGGTGTTGTAGCCGCGGAAGTATAAATGCCGCCTGTCACCTACGCCCTTTAACTGTTGCCGTGGCGAGATTCGGCGAACGATCGTTGTTACGATTACATAAATTGCACTATCGAATGCGGCTTGAATAGTTCAACACGTACAGTGTATCACAAAGGAATAGAAACGTTTATTTCTATTTAGATACTATAGCACTACTTGCGTTACTACTTGTATCTCTAGTACATTTGGCCTTTTGTTATTTGAAATGCGTATGCTATAAAACAAGATAGATAACAATTTTAATAAAATTTAAGTACCAAACATATGTAATATGGAAATGTGAATTTATCAATCCAATCTCGAGATCGGATTGATATCTCCATATTTATTTCACTCAGGTGGTAATTATCTTGACGAGATTATTGAGTTCACGGTCGTTATAAACGTCTTCATAAAGTTATATAAATGGGTGACGACGTGTTGTATATTAAAATAATTAATCACACAGTATTACTTACATTCGTTTGACGAAATTTGATTTATGGCTGGTATCAGCTAAACACTTAAACATGCTAAAACTAACTTTTCATAACTTGAGTAATCATTTATAACTGAGATATTATAATATATTATAAATATAAAAGATTTAATACGAAACAGATGTTTGTATCCGTCATATTTGTGTATAGACGTAGTCATAGATAAGGCAAGATACAGAAAGCCACGTTACAAAGGATTAAAATGCTCTGAGACCTTAATTGTTGCCACAGCTAGGATTTAAAACAATCTTCTCTTGCAAGGAAGTTGTCCTAATCTCGCTTTGTTTGTAACGAAGTATTTTGTTTAAAAAACTAATTCTGTTTTTCTTGCGGTTTTGGTTTTTGTTTATTTTTGTTTGGTAACGGTTTAACTTAATTTAATCCTAACTTAAATCAGGCAAAACTTAAAAATAACGGGGCTATTTATGAAATTATGTTTAATATGATATTAATCTTTTATTTGCGAACTTAACTATGATAATCTGATTTCTTCTTTTCAGCATTAGTATTAAGGAGTATATAGTAAGCGGAACTTCTAACAGCGATTAAGATAACATTATATTACCGTGTTATATATTAAAAATCTATGATTTTTTATATTTATAATACTGTTATTAATGATATTTTTCTCAATTGTTATAGATGTAGTCAATGCTTGTGGCGGTGAAGGTGATGGAGATAGCACGATCAACAACAGCGGTCTCTCTTATACAATAGAGTAAGATTCCATATATTTCTTGAATCATATCTGTCACATCCACACGACAATCTTTAATTTTAAAATATATATCATTCCTTTTTAACTACTAATACTAAATCAATTATTGTACTACTTATGTTAAGTAGTAAGGCAAATTAGATTTCGCGTTTAAATTATTTCATAACAAAAAATATTTAATGCTCTAATATCAGTGTGGATTTACAAACATACATAAAGAGACCGTTTCGATGTTATTTTTCTATACAATAATCTCATTACTTTCCACAATAGTTCTATCATTTTTCAGATCGTGCTAAATTTTAATATCCACAAGCATTCTTGTAACATATAATAACATTGGAATATAACATAACATAAATGTTTGAATTAAATAATTTTTGACTAATCTTTGAATAATTGTTGCAGAGAAATACACTACAGTCCCAAAAAGCAGATCATGCACTATCGATAGTGACACAATCGATGATCACTGAAGACCAAGTGACTAACAATGGGAAATAAAACAGTATTCTAACTTCTATTGTTGACACCAGAATGGGACATTGCAATTTAATAAAATTATTTTTATTACATCTTTGGTTTACAAAACACACTGTATAATATGTAGGTATTAGGTTGTTAAAAAATATACAAATATTTTTTTAACATCCTAATGCTAAGCTAAGTAATAATTAATTTCGGCTTACTAATAATTTGATTTTAAAATTAAACGTGTGTTTATTGAACAAAAGTTTATCAAAATTTGTTAACGATGAACGATCTCTCTTGTTGTTATATTATTCAAAAAGAAAAATCACGTATTGTATTTATTTTATTAAATTTATCACAACAGATGAAGGATCAAGCAATATTTTCTTTTTTTATCAGCAAATTCGGCATTCTGGTGATTTGTAAATAGTATTTATTAGAATATAAGTGACGGTAGCATTTACACGGCTTCACTGCTTAGCTATTATATGTAAAATAATATTTATATAATATTTTAAATATTGTTACTAATATAATCACCTACGTAGAACGTACCTTAGATCGGTTTGCTTTAAAAATCTGTTTGAGAAAAAATATGATTTTTTTAACAAAGCGAGATAGTGATCAAGATATTGTAATGTTGACTTTCGAAATATATTTCTCCATATATCTGAAGCTTCTATATAACATTCCATATCGCTTATGTACATTATAAGGGTTGTTCCTAATGCTTAGAAATATGGGTACATATTCTAATTTCTAATTTTAATATTGACATGGCTTGGCCTTATATATTAATTATTACATGTGCTTTAAAATTAAGTTGAATTATGAGCGAATCTGGTTGATTTCGATCATAGTTTTTCATAATTTCATATTAAAGTACATTAGCATAAAGAAAATACAGTAATAGTATTAAGGTTTGTAATATGTTGCTTTTCTATTCCATAATATTCAAATGATATTTGATAAAATAGTTAAATTTGCTTTGGGTGTTTTCTTTTATTCATTCATTTTTAAAATTTTTAACTCTTCATAAATATATCAATACGATTATTAAACATGCTATCTAAGTACTGGAATAGAAAAGTAACATAAAATTGTTATAGCGTTTTAATTTACAAAACTACCATTATTTCGCTAGAAAAGCGAAATATATAAGGTAAAGTTTATTGTTTAACATGTCTTTACAAAATATATAAATACAGTTTATATATCTAATGTCATAAGACAGCTTATATACTAAAACATATAAACATTTTGGTGGTAAGCAATGGATACTGTGAATAAGGTGACATTCAATTCTTGAATTTATAAAGAAACACTATTTTTCTATCAACACTATATTATTTACACAAAAGTAAAATTTAAAATTTGATTATAATGAACTAAAAAATATTGCAGAACAAATCATCTTATTCGCCTAGTATTGTAATATTCCATGTGCCAATATTTGACAGTAGTCTGTCATATAGCCATATTTTATATAGATTTAGTTGTATAAACATATATTTTTTAATCATTATGTATGTATTCCATTACATTATGTAGATTGATGATAATAAATATTGTATAATAATACTTATGGTTTTATTTTTCTATACTTATTTATATTTACCCAAGTTACTTAAGGTTTTTGTTTAAAATTATTTTTGAAGTTAGTTATACTTCTTTTGGCAAGTTTGGAAAAAAATATGACCGACAGCCAAAAAGCGACATGATGAAGTTAGCTGAAAGCGACATTATGAAATTAGCTGCATTCCTTTTACAAATAGAGAGTAATGACATACGGAATGAAATCTTTAGCTATTTTTGTTCTATTACGCCAAAGAAAAACTTATTACATAAGTATACACATATGTTTTTAACCCAATTAATACTTTACATATTAAATTATTGGATCAACAATTAAATTATTTTAAAACATTTCTATACTAAAGCTACGCTACGCTCGGTGACTCTGTGTGTCCCTGTGGGTCAAGCAACTTTGGTGTAACTTCAAGTATACAAAATTTCATTCAATTCCGTTCAGCTGGACGTTTTAAGCGTGAAAAAGTAGGTAACAAAGATACATACATACTCACACATACAAACTTTTATATATAATAATAGTAGTCCGATTTTAAATTCGAACGAATTATAAATCAGTTATAATCGACTATATCTCAAATTGTAATTGTAATCGAAATTTTATTCACAATACTAAGTTAGCTATATACAATAACATCAATTAGAACTTAACTTGGCTTACTGAGTAAATATTTATGCTCCATAAATAGATAATATAAAATGCAGTTATATTTGTTTAGTGGCAGAACCTCTTACCGTATCGATTTGTAAAAATCTTTTTATCGAAACCTTTTTTGCCTTTATTTAAAGCTTTATAAAAATAAAAGACAGTTCTCGTAATTTTATTATTAATTTCACATATAACTTTGGTTACATTAAACAGATCAATATATAGCACTCATAGCTTAATCAAAATATAAATACGATAATATTATTATTTAAATAAATATAATTAAATAGCAGTGGTAGTCTATTGCTAATGCACTTACTTAAGTCCCAAGTAAACTGGGTTCGAAACCAGGATCTGAATGTCTAAGATTTTCATATGTGAATCATTTAACATTATCACTGCTTAAAAAGTAACTAGTCCTCAAAAAACGTAAAGTCCGCCAAACCATATTTTGACCAGCGTAGTGGACTATGGCATTGCAGGGAAATTCAATTTAAAATGGGCTAAATAATTGTTAAATATACGATAAAATATTACAAAGTATTTCACAGAAAGAAGCAAATCAATAAAGTATGTTTGTTTCGAGCGCATTATTTAATCTCATTTTAAAGGCTATATTTTTGCGAACCGGTTCTCGCGTAATGCGGTGGCCGTACCGGCGTTAGTCATCGCCTGTCCGGCACTATCTAACATCTAATACAATCTTGATACACGGGTTTGACTTTGTTAACACATTGAATAGTTTGAATACATACTTTATTTTTATTGCCGTTTAAAACCGAGCTAATTAAAGGGTTTGTCGAAATTAATTTTAAATTGTTTGTAATCTACATTTATATGGGTTTCTTTATTGCTATGAATAAAACAGTGAAGATTAAATATTTACTATTATGATTTCTTACTTTTTGTATGTCATCTCCATTCTACGTGACATTGGCGAATTAATTTAATTTGTGCTTAACTGGCACGCTTCGAAGCCATTAATAAGAAAATTGAAGGATTAAATAATTTTTGTAACAATTTGTTTTTTGTTTACATAAATATTGCAATATGGTCTAGTGTAAATGTCCTGTAGGAAAAGATTATATTTTTACCTGTGATGACGAAGAGGTAGATTTGTAATTTTAAATGAACAATACAATATATATTATACAAGCAGTAGTGTATGTATACATAGTTCATATAAAGCGGCGGTCACCTTAGAGCTCAGGTGGATGGTGATTTGAAAAAAATATAGCTTGCGAAATGGTAAACAGGACCTGGTACGCATGGATAATAAAATAAGCATAAGTCAGAGATAATGTTTTTTTAAATTACAGATGACGTGGAAATCCTAAACAACAGTTTTTGAAATGTTTTTGCTGTTTCTATGACGTGAGTTGCATTCGCGAGGAGTAGGTTTCAGGTTTCAATTTGAGAATAAGACATAAGCAGAGAGTGCCTCTATATTTTTAACTGACATCAAAAATAAGGAGGTACTCAATTCGACGGTACTTTTTATATGATATTTTTGCCAATTTTGAATCTAATTTCACTTTTTTTTTGGTGAATAGGTTATATTTCAAGAGTTCCATAAAAATTAAAAAGAAATTAAAAATAGTTTATTTACGTTCTTGGGCTATGGTTGTGCCGCACAGGTCTATCTTCTACGTGTTATTAAACAAAGTTTAATACCTAATAGGGAATATGAGTGGCGATTTAAATAAAGTAAAATATTTTAAAGTTTTACTTCTTTTGGCAGGTTTGGAAAAAAATATGAGAGTAAAATTTTACGATAGGCGCACATTGACAGCCAAAAAGCGACATGACGAAGTTAGCTGAAAGCGTATAAAGAGAAGTATAACTTCTTACGTGCGTACATACACGTTATTTTTATAGTCTTTATTAGTTTTGAATTAAGCCTATATAAATATTTTTTATGTAATTTCTTTTTGATTAAGGAAATAATTATTAAAAAGTATATGTGTAATTATAGGTGGGAAATTCAAAGTAGTTGAAACGAACCCCATTGGTCAGACCGAGTAAGATGTCAGAGTAGGTATATCATAACAGTGCGATTAGCGATTTTGTCGCTACAAATTGAGTCGTCATTTTTCTGTGTATATCAAACTATGGCGTTATGCCAAGCGCGCGAAATGGCGAGCGCTTAAAGTATTCGTATCGATATAATATTTTTATTTTTTTTATATTAAATTTTAGTTTTTTTTAGTTGGATATCACTTTTAAATTATATGACGATACGAGACGATTTCGATGGGCAGTGGTAGCCCAGTGGCAGTGCGCTCGCTTGGAAAACCGAGTGAAGCGGGTTCAAATCCCGGGTCTCGCACCTCTGATATTTTCATGTGCGAATCATTTCTAACATGATTATCACTTGCCTTATGGTGAAGCAAAACATCGTTAGGAAATGCCTGCATGTCTGAGAAAACATAGCAAATTTTCGAAAGACATGTGAAGTTCGCCAACGTGCACTTGGCTAGCGTGTTGGACTATGGCATGATCCCCCTCGTATTGAAGGGAGGCCCGTGCTCAGCAGTGGACGTTAAAAAAAAGGGCTGAATACATACATACACATACATATGACGATGTAAGCTATGGTATAAAAATTTAAAAAAATCACGCATATTCCCTATTGATTTAGAGAAAAATCCTTAGAAAATAAACAAACATATACATATTTGTATACAGAATTTTGTATATAATATTCAACATGAAGCTAATTACATATCTCATTTGTTTAATTCAATTCTTTATCTTATGGCTTTTACGAGTACGAGCTGCATATAATTTGTCCTTTGTATTGACAGAAATTGGTGTCTATTTTGTGCTGAGTGGGTGAAGTTGTGACAAATTGTTAGTGATTTGTTCCAGCATTTATTTAAAGTGTAACTGTAATTCTATATATAACATTAAAATTTATTTTATTGCTATATTGTGATATAGTTATAACAGATAGGTGTATATTATACGTATTATGTTTTCTTTATCTCTCATCTTACTAATATTATAAATGTGAAAGTTTAGATCTCTGGATGTTTGAATGTTTGGATGTATGTTTGTTACTCAATTACGCCAGAACGGCTGAATGGATCTAGATGAAATTTGGCACAAAGTTAGATTATAGTCTGGAATAGCACATATTTTTATCCCAAAAAATGTACGGTTCCGGTGGAATAGATTTATTTATAATTATGCATTTAAAAAACCAATATCAGTCTTGCAAGATACAAATAAATTAACGTTTTTCTGTCATGGTCAAAATAACTAAACTAAATAATTCATGTTCTCAAATTAAAAAAAAACCTATGTCCAATTGTATTAAATTATATAAAGGGTAATCCGTTTTTCAGTGTCTGTTTTCATTAATAACCTCGCACCTCTAATATTTTCATGTGAATCATTCATAACATGATTTCCACTTGACTTACAGTGAACAAAAATATCGCGAGGAGGATCTACATCTCTGAAAGAACCCAACTGACTCTCGGAAGATGTGGGAAATCCGTTAAACCGCAATTAGCCAGCGTGGTGGACTATGGACTATGACTGATCCCTTTCGCTTTGAAGGGAGGCGCGTGCTCATCTGTGAGATGTTAAAAAGGGCAACATTATAATCAATGATTTTTTAAATAATACTATTGTAAACAGTACCTATACGATGCATGGACTAAATTTGCACTCCATTTTCTGACATGTCTAGACGTTATCTAATTGGAGTTACTTGTCATGCTTTTAGCCAGGATCTATTAATTACCTGCATATTATCCATGGATTCGGCCCATATGTAATCGTCTAATCCAACACCCCCAATGCCAGGCTAAGAGTACGTGACAAAAGAAGTTTGTAAACATTTAAATATTCACAATAATGACTAAATCACAATGTTAGTCAACATAGTAATATTAGTTCATAATAAGTACCATTACAACATATTTAACATGAAGACGTGACTCATCCGCTTTGCAAAGATCTCATCTCAGATCATATCTGTGCTACGGAAGCAAGACCGGCGAGAAAGCTACATTTTTATTCTGTAACTCACGGACTTTCCCACGGCCTTATAACAAGTAAGCTTGCGAGTCACCTGAAACTAATTAGTCATGACGAAAGTAGTGTACCATCACCTAAATAATCGGTTTTATCTATTGTATTAATTAATTGCAAGTTCAATGAGATTTTTCATCAACAAAAGTAACATAACCTTAAACGTCTAATTTTTATTCCTAATTTAAAAAAAAATATCGGTATGAAAATTTATATAGAGACTCATATAAATTTTCATACCCTATTTCGATTAGTAGGGGCTGAAAATTTTAAGAGATGAGTTTTTAATAATTCTTCCTTAGTGCTCATTTTCATTTTAAAGTAATTTAGTGATAGTTTCGTGCTTCTAGACTCAGTGGTTTAGGATGTGCGATATTTGTGTGTGAGTCAGTGAATCATTGAATGTTTACAATTTTTTCAAAAAGAAGCATGATTATAGTAATAGTAGCCCTCTTTTTATGTATAAAATTCCAGAGTGAATGAGTTCGTAATTCTTTTCCTCTTAAAACGCTAAACAGAATTTGATGATATTTTTACTTTTGTGAAGTTATTTTGATGGCTACGAGCTGCATTTGGAACTGCTAAGTGACGCTATTTTCGAGACCCAGAATATTTTTTCAAAGATCTGAAATAAAATTGTTTGAACAGGATAACAGCTAACAGTAGGGTCAGCTAGTATTTAAGTAAAATTCATTAGGAGGTAAAATTATCGGTCGGTAGACATTGGTCTGCAATTTTGTTCCTACACTGGAGGTCGTGGGATTTTTGCTCGAGATGAATGATCATATTAACTATAAAAATATTAATCACGGTCTGGGTATGCTACATATATTCATGTGTTCTGTATAAGCTTCACGGAACTGCAACTCGAAGAAATCAAGTTAGGCAGTTACTAGGTATGTAACGCTATTTATTTATTTATCTAGTGCCTAAAAAAGTTCATTAGATTGATTACTTTTACAAATGAACAACACAAAATAACTTTACGATCAAAAATTTATCAACTTATTTATTAGATAAAAACTCTATATTTAATAGTCTTTATTTATAACTAATATTAAACAATTTTCACTATGATTCAACTCTACAATTAGGAAAAAGACTTTAATTTTACTATTCTTCATTTTTTTTGGATGGAAAACAAATAACTTTTAGTATGCTTATTAAAAGAAACACTACAATACTACAAAATAAAGTAGCTTCCTGCTGTCTGTTTGTCCCTATGTATACTTATATTATGATCTTTTAAACTACGTTACGGATTATGATGCGGTTTTTTTAATAGACAGAGTAATTCAAGAGGAAAGTTTATATATTTAATACATGCATAATATAGTAGAGAAACATTGATAATTTTAGGGGTTTCTAATGTGATGTCGTAAATAAACACATTTTTTTGTGCTTAAATTGCAAACGCTGGCTGAACCCTAGATCAAAATAATGTACTACAGTATTGTACACCTTAAAAAGGTCTACAAAAAAGTCCACGATGGCATATGTCTATCTCTTAAGGACAACATACTATATCCATTTTACTATATCCAAGCTAGGGACGGACCCGAGCGAAGCGAGGGTAGTCGCTAGTATTGAATAAAATAATATTTTTACCACTTAAATATATATTCCGTTGAGACTATCAGTAACTTACACAATACGTTCGTGTCTTTAGATCGTGATAGAGTAAAAAAGCAAAACGCGCACGAAATGCGCTTCATATCGCTAATTTCGCTTACGGCCTATCGATACAATACGCGGAAGAACGATATGGAACGTGGCAGAAGTCAAACGTGACTCTAATAGTGCATTTACTAGTACTAAAATAATATAGACAAAAGGTTTATTTCATTTAAAGTTCTTCGTATTAATTTAAATATAACTGATTTTACTTTATATTGTTTTTTTTTTATAACATATTATATTAAATGATTACAGCCTGGATTTTATTAAGTTTAGAATTTTACTTAAGAATAACTTTGTGTAAATGAAATGTTTTTTTTTTAAATTGGTTCAATGAAATACAATATTATCCATATATATAAACAAGTTAATTGTACTGGCTGTACCAAACATTGACGCAGTTCCAATAAAATTTGTTAAACAAAAACTGTGAGGCCAAACAAAAATGCCATATATAATGGCTATTTTAGATTCTCCTAAAATTCCGGTCAACTTTCCCCAAAAACCTTATTGGAACTTATTATAGCCATTTAAAAAATAAAATAAACTAAATCAGTCTAGATGTTCTTAAAGGATGCACTTACTAACGAAGAGAGTTTCATTCTTATTATATAGATAACATTAAATACAAGTTTTATAAGAAATGTATCAATATCATATAATCAATAGATTTCGAAAGAATAAGACTAAAGCATACAATAGAATACATATTGAGCAAAAAGCGTGAAGATACAGTAACTTTTAACTCGCTCGGTCACCGTGTAGGCGATACGTAGGTGTTAGCTTAATGAGTGTAGTTCACACAAATGTTAGTTAGGGTTTTTACTTTTACCTCTAACGCCTGACCGTAACCTTATACGAAACGGGGTTACAACACACAATTTGAAGAATTATATATGTATTATTATATTTACTACTAGCGATAGGCAATGGTAGCTCAGTGGTAATGCCACCATGCTCGTTTGAGAAACCGAGTGGGTTCAAATCCCGGATCTCGCACCTCTGATAATTTCATGTGCGAATTATTTCCAACATGATTATTATCACTCGTCTTACGGTAAAGAAATACATCCTGAAGAAGCCAGCATATCTGAGGGAACTTAGCAAGTTTTTGAAAGACATGTAAAGTCTGTCAACCCGCACTTGGCCAGCGTGGTGGACTATTTCCCTTATAGTATAGGAAGACCCGAACCCAGCAATGGGACGTTAAAAAAGGGCTGGCCATACAATGTTAGCGACCTGCCTTGTTTCACTTAAATAAAATATGGCCGGTATAGGTTATTAAGCCAGCCAAAGAGCTTTACACGAACATCGCAGATCTATTGAGCTATAATTAAGTAAAACTAAATGTATGGTAAAGGCAAAGGTAAACAGTACTATCTGTTCTTAATGAATGCGTGAAATTTTATATGTTTACATTTTAATAATAATTTACTACAAAATATAATTTAACCTTTTTAATTACTTAATAAATGTGGATTTCAATTTTTTTTTAATATTGTTCTATGAATATATAAACAGTTTCTTAATATTTCGAATTAGACAGTCAGTATTTCATATGATTTAGTGAAGGCTGATTCTGTTTAAAAATTAAAAATAACAGCGTGGGTGTTACACGTCGATGCCAGATTAATAAAACCGCATAGCGCAGAGCTTATTAAAACTCTTTGAGAAACAGCATCAAACACCGACAAATTAGTTACGAGACATCATTTTTAAGTCATTCGTATTCAAAAATCAACATAACTTCCTTTGATGGTCGTAGAATTTTTTTAATTTTATAATCGATTATTTTATAGATTTTCTATAAACGGATCCTATGAACAAACATCTATAATTGTAGATAATAGTTTTATGATTCGAGTTGGAATGAAATGGATTTCTTTCCGTGAATGGTCCAGATGGACGTACCGACGAGTTTTCAATGGATCGCGTGACTGCCGCCATTAAATATATATATATTGTTAAAAGATTTCTTGTGTCAACATCCTCAACATTCGTCACGATATACCTAAACGAATAGCAATTTAGTTATTTTATATCTGCACAGTTAAATGATTCGGTGTTAAAATAACGACACGTTCCTTACTGCTAATTTTTTCCTAGATTTTGCACGCATCACACGGCCACATCTATTTTGTTTTCTCGGTTTAGAACAAAATTATAAAATTTATCTATACTAATATTATAAATGTGAATGTTTGTGTGTATGGATGTATGGATGTATCGATGTATGTATGTATGTTTGTTTGTTACTCTTTCACGTAAGAACGGCTGAACGAATCTGGATGAAATTTGGCACAGAGATAGATTATAGTCTGGAATAACACATAAGCTACTTTTTATCCCGGAAAAATGTATGGTACCTGTCGGATAGGTTTGTTTTTTTTTCCTAGAGGCGAACTCAGGTTCGAGGCGAGGGTGAGCCGCTAGTACAAAATATATATACTACATCAAAGTAGGTATGTAAATAAAGTATAAAACTTTGTTATCAAAACTTTTTAGTTAGTTATTAAAGGAGGAAGATAGATCATAACTAAAAAAATATTACATATTAGGTATCTTTTATATATTATACCACTAATGAAGCTTATATGATATACCAATACTATAGCTTGTTTATATTTTACACTAGCGACTCACGCTCGCTTCGCTCGCGTTCGTCCCTAGGTACGTTTTCACAGTAAGCTATGTTTAAGTATATATAAATAGTAGCTTGCTACTCCTAAGATATTCATTTAAATTATATAGGGATTTACCCTCGCTTCGTTTAGGTGCGTACGCCGTACGCGGATTTTGTTCATAATTTCATGAGTTTAAATTTTTTTTGAGGATCCCTGATCCTTTTTTTTAAATTAAAGTAGCCTAAGTTACTCCTTATAATATCAGCTATCTGCCAGTGAAAGTCCCGTCAAAATCGGTCCAGCCGTTTCAGAGATTAGCCAGAACAAACAGACATGCAGACAGACACAAAAATTGTAAAAAATGTTGTTTTGGTATATGTACCGTGTATACATCCATATGCATTTAGTAAAAAGTGGTTATTTTAAGATTACAAATAGACACTCCAATTTTATTTATCTGTAAAGATTAAAGTTAAAACGTCTTGTTAATTACTGATTCTTTCAGTTTCGCTTATAGGAACATTTTCATATTTTTTAATCGCGACTTTGGGCGCTTGTAGATATTTTAAAAATAGTGTTAAATAATAAAAGACATGTGAAGTCCGCCAATCCGCACTTGGCCAGCGTGGTGGACTATGGCCTGATCCCCCTCGTATTGAAGGGAGGCTCGTGCCCAGCAGTGGGACGTTAAAAAACAGGGCTGAATACAATACAATAAATTCTTAAAAAAACCTAAGACTTGTTAATAAATCTAGATTGTCTTTCAAAATTATTACGTGGTGTTATAAGTTACGAAAAATAGTTTTAAGTTGTAAATTCGATTTTGAAACATCAGAATATTTAGTTAAGTGTTTGTTTATTATAATTTAAACAGTAATCTGTTTAGCAATATTGATGTCTACAAATTTATTTATTTTCTCTTTAATATAACAAAGACAAAGACTGACTTTGTGTTTATCATGGTAGGACATGACATAGTATGTACCTAGAGAATATCGCTAGAAAAATAACCCATGGTATCTTTCAATGATTTTACCATCGAATGCCTTCTTAAAATAATACTTACAATAATATCATCATAATAATAGCTGAAAATTAGCCCTAGAAAATAAAAGTTAATAAACAATTATGTATTATTAGACAGTAAAAATATCAATCCTATATATCATGTACAAAGGTTATGTAATTCAAGTTGTTGTTGATCAAACGACATTTTACAATAATGAATGCGCATACGCATGACTGATGCGGTCAATCTCTTGTCATGAGATCGTAACCTGCGGTCGCGAAGAAATAGCGCGAAATTGACTTTCAGAGAAACGAATCACACTGTCAATGCGGCGACCTATATTTATGATCGTTCTATATGTGATTTTTAATTCGAAAACCTCAAACCTTTAGAATAATCCTTGTTTACTGCTACGTCTTTGTAACGACCACCTTTACATTATGTATTTTTCGAACTCTTTAAAATTTTCATGTAAATTATTTATAAATATACAGTCTTCATCTTATTGTCCCGCAGTCATGCGACACAGAATATAAATAACCGCGTGTACAACGTTTGATGCACGGCTAGCTAACATCGTGTCCAACACGACGCCGCTCAACTCTTTAATGCCTTTCATTCAGGGGTATAAAGGAGAAGACATAGGGTTGTTCGTTCCACAATAATTTACGTATAGCCGCAAACAAATCATTATTTTATATTAAATATCTTTTATCAATATTATCGATTAAATAATATATTTAAGAAACTTTTACGCTTTATTATTAATGTCAATTACAATCTTTTTTATTTGAATAATAAATATTACAAATAATGTAGTTTCATAAATAAAGATAAGGTGTCAAATGAGCTTTTATCGATCTTATTTCAGCAAGAAAGACTTTTCAGAGTCAAGCAGCATCATTTTGTCAAAAGTCAAAAGTTAAAAGAACTTTATGATCGTGATTTTACTTCTTTTCTTTCGTATATATATAATATTAATATTTAAAATTATTATTAAGAAATAAAAAATGTTAGTGGTACCATAATTTCAATAAACAATCTCAATGTGTTTAATCAGTTTCAACCCTGTCTACGAAGTACTAATACAAATGTATCCAGGACGGCGAAGTCCATTGAATAAATCGTGGGCCACACCAAGGCTTCGTAGACGTGCATGCGCAACAATGTGCATGTTGCGTGCCTTATCCGAGCAGGAGTCACCAATTGTGAACATATCTTTAAAAATATCTAATTTATAAAAATATATTTACTTTCAGATGACTAAAGCTAAACATGGTGTTGTGATTTACGACGAATTACAAACCAGAAAGAAAAACTTTGACATATAGAAAGTTGACACACAAGATCACCCACATAATCTCGTATCCATCTTAAGCGACAGCGTACAAAAATTTAACGCACGTGTTAACAATTAAACGTCGCAGCCCAACAAATCACCGCTCTCAACAACAATTATATGCGGTCACGGCTATTATCAGACGTACATAACGGACCGACGGACAGATCTCAAATTATAGTTTAGATACGGTGGTTTTGCACCCACTCATTTCCGCGTTTAAGTGCCTTAATGATCTGATATTATATTACAATATTGTGACTAGTCAGTTCCGTCGGACGAGTCAATGTATTTAATTGTAACTCGAGTGGACCTGGCACGATAAGAGGGTATAAATAATAGTTTTCCTATCGATATCGTGGGTGATAAAGGCAATTAAGAGGTGTTGATTTTTATGGTTACAAATTTAGCGTTTTGCAATGGATTTATAATTGTCGTCCAAAGGTTGAGGATGTGCGAGTGAAGACTTGCGAAAGATATTGGACGACCCCGTGATGTAGTCGAGCGCGGGGCGGCGCGAGCGAGCGACCCGCGTGGGCGGTGGCTGTAAGAGATGGGGAATATTACTATCGATACACGAATATTAAAAAAAAACATTTATTTAACTGTTGTTTAATCATTTTCTTAGTATTATCATGAAATTTAATCAGTCTCAATACCTTTATTTTTTTTTAAATCATTTAAAATTATGATTTGTACAGATTTATAATTCATTATTGATAATAGAACAATATTACTTAGTAAATATTCATATGTTTAATAATTTTAATCATCTAGGGAGCAATATGGATTAAATAGATTTAAATACAGATAATATAAAATATTCGCTTAAACAAGACGCGCGGTACATCTCTAGTCTGTGAACCTACAGTGGAGACCGACGACATAAGGTCAAAATCGGTCCCATAAGAACGCGCCTCTAAATATAAAGTCTCGTGCGATAAATGGCGAAATGTTTAATGTTATTTCATTTGTTGTTCCTACAAAGATTGTAAATGCAATAAAACCTATTAAATGTCACCGGTTGTTATTTCTTTCAATTATGATGTAGTTGGACCGTGACATGTTTATGTGGATTGTGTATTTCAGTTTAGCTTACTTACATATATGTAGCTAATTTTGTATGATAGTATTTTATCACAATAATAACTATTATTGGCATGGTCGATGGTTCGACCATATTCATAGTTAATAATATTTTTGTCATATAATAACCTAATATTTCATTTATTTAAAAAAAGAACCGTTTCCATAAAATTATTGATAATTCTAAAGCTCGTCAATAGCTAAACAAACTAATAAAAAAAAAAACCGTTTACAAACTGTTTAATTTGTATAAAATTTAAGTGGTATGCCATCGTCATGGAAGGTGATCATTTTATGCTGTAAAAAAATTATTTGTTTATATGTTTGATTGACTTCAAAAGGGAGGTACTCCTTTCAACTGTATTTTTAGGAGTAGGTATGTTATGCGTTGCCTCCGCTAATTATTTACCGATTTTCATTCTTCTAAATCTTCTTTTTTAAATTATTATTAAGAAATAAATTAAGGAATAATAAATTAAGGAATAATAAATTACAAAGAAAAAAAATAATCAGTCTTGTGATTTTACTTTTCAATCACTATAAGTAAGATAGGTAAGTCAGTCCGCTTTTTTGTAAAAAAGGAGTTCTCGAATTAATTAGTTACGTACATCACTACATATTATAAAACAAAGTCGCTTCCCGCTGTCTGTTTGTCCCTATGTATGCTTATATCTTTAAAACTACGCAACGGATTTTGATGTGATTTTTTAAATAGATAGAGTGATTCAAGAGGAAGGTTTATATGTATAATACATACATATTATAGTAAGAAAAGCCGAGAAATTCAAAGATTTGTATTCCATACTAACAATTAAAACGTACCTAGGGACGAACCCGAGCGAAACGAGGGTGAGTCGCTAGTAATATTCATTATGAGAAAATATACTTTTACATTTGGTCTTCAGTTTCTATATAAGTGTTATATATTAACCATATTTGAATATTTTCTAAAAGTATCATAATTTTTCAACAAATCTAATTTATTTTTTCAAGCGTCAAAAATTTAATATGAAATATGACAACCTAAAAGTTCTTCTACTACAATCACTTTATTTACAATTAGAAATAACTCTTCTCGTGTTAAAAATAACAAACATCGATTTAGTCTGAAGAGCAGTTTCGTAAACTGTTTTATATTCAAGATGTCCTACGGCATTATGCCGACGGTATAATCATCCCACGTATCTAACACAATGACGGATCGCTTATTGTCCGCCGGCTACTGGTCTTACTTGGAACCATTATGATCTAAAGTAGCCCTTAAAATGTAGACATTAAAGATGATTTTAATTTGTATCACATATTGCTACTGTATTACACGCCTCGAGGGATAAGTGGTTCAAGTTTGCTGAATAATATTGAGTAAGTATAAAAGATACAGTCAGTTTTTAATTTACAAGGTATTTATTTTATATCACTTTATATTAAAAATAAAAAGATAAACATCTTTGCATATTGGTACAGACAATTAATTTCTTAGCGGGGAATCAACTCTTTTTATAGGTACTATTATTGTTAGTTTAAAAAACTGATATTCTTTCTGTTACATAGAAATATTTCAATATATAGTACAAAAATATATTAATTAGGTAACGAAATTTTCGACAACATGAAAAAAATTGAATATGTAATAATAATGGCCACATAATGCCTGTTTCTGATATATCTTCTTATTTAGTCCCTGTCTTAAATAACATTTGCTAACTGAAACGTTCTGCGTATATTACAGATTGGTTTCTAAGACTGTTTTATTTTTGAAAATTATAGCTAAGTACAATACAAGCCAATCGGGATACTATAAAATATTACACGACACGACACGACATTATTAAATACGACACGTACTTTACTTATAGTGTATCGGAATAAATTTTCACAAATACTTGTGTCTATTTGCTGAAAGCCCCGCTTCTAAGCTGAAACTATTTAAATCAAAAGAGAAAACGTTATTAACTTAATGATGAGTCCCCCGTTTAATTTGTCATGATACAATTTTCATCATAAATAAAGACGAAAAGGAGATATCTTCCACACATAAATAACGTTTATATGAAAAATAAACATATTATGGTAAATGTCAATCAAAATTTCTCTACAATCAAAGGCTATTCAAAGGCTATACGAATCGAAAAACATGCGATTGTTCGGATCCCTTTGATTTGCTGACAAATTATTGTAATTGAAAACAATGGGAGGCGGGCGTACAAGGGCGTCCACGATTCACATGTTATTCCATACAAAGTCTTCGTAATGGTATGTGAAAGGTTCTTCGGCCTTTTGCTATTCCCAAAATAAAATTGATGTATAGAATAAGAAGGCAGTGGTAGCTCAATGGTAATGGTATAGGCTCGCTTGGGAAACCGAGTGAAGCGGATTCAAATCCCGGGTTTCGCATCTCTGATATTATCATGTGCGAATCTTTTCCAACAGGGTTACCACTTGTCTTACGGTGACGGAAAACATCGTGAGGTAACCTACATCTCAGAGAGAACCTAGCAAGTTTTCGAAAGACATGTGAAGTCCGCCAACCCACATTTGGCCAACGTGATGGACTATGGCCTGATCCCCTTCGTATTGAAGGCAGGCCCGTGCCCAGCAGTAGGACGACAACTCCAGGCAAGAATGCAGCAGAATATGTACATATATTATGGATTTTCTGTTCAATCTAAATAAATATTTAATAATAATTAGTAACATTTTTGCTGTGCAAGCGCAATTTGAATTCTTTATATAGTATATGCATCGTACATTTACATATACTTATTACGCAAAAAAATAATGACATGTCGAGCGTAAATGGTATTTTTTGTTTCTATGCAAGTCCCAGGACTTAAAAAAGCTTTTTTTATGTAAATATTGTTATTTATAAAAACATATAATTTTGCTGAAGAAATAGTCTAAACGAAGAATAGTCTACGTATCACTGCTTTGTTTAAGAATTTATGAACGAGAGCGTCGTCGTACCATCGCGTCTTGACTTGAGTTAGAGGTAGTACTATTATTATTTTACTATTAATATTAGTTTTAACTTTTTAATATCTAAATAAATATAAAAATCAAGGGATATATAAAAATCCATGAAATGTAATTATTATTTAATATTATTTAAACAAAAATTAAATAACAATTAACGTTGTTATACTACCATGGGTGGTAACGAAAATGTATGTAATACTAATGTTTAAAACATACATGGGTCGTTCTTCTTTTTTAGTGACAATTATCTTTTTTTTTTATGGTGCTCAGTGATAAATGAGCAGACAGGCCCACCTGATGGAAAGCGATACCTCTCGCCCATAACACCTACGGTTCATGCACTTTTACGTAACAAAACTGCAGATCCGCCGGTACGTTATCACTGTGAAGACTAAGATGATATGCCTCTTGCCTGTAATTGCGCTGGCTACCTTATCCTTCAAACCGGAACACAACAATGCAATCATTGTTGCTTGGCGGCAGAAATAGATAAGGGGGTGGTACCCATCCAGTCGGACTCCTCAGGCTTGACAGAGTCCTACCACCGGTAAATCTGTCACTCATCTTATTTTGTGTCATATTAGAGTATAGATTATTATGTATTAATTGATTGAATTTACATCCTCATCGCTTTATACCTTTTAATACTAAATAATCTTTAACTTTCTGTAGCCAATAATTTTTTGCATGTGTTTATTTTTCATTAAATACCGTGACAGAGTAGTAATTCATAATGATGTCCTAACGAAAAAAAACCACTCTATTACAGTGTTTTCTCGAAAATGGCCACAAAACAAACAACATTACGAGCATGAAAACCAAGATTAAATGATCTAAATGAAAATTAAATGCATTTGCAAAAAAATATCTAACACTGAAATAAAAATATTGTTACTTGAAAAACTCTAAAAACTGAGAAACGCCAATTCATTGTCACAAAAAAAGAAGAACGACCCACATACCGACATCATATACTAGCGAGTCACCCTCGCTTCGCTCGAGTTCGTCCCTAGGTACGTTTTAACGGTTAGTATGGAATAGACAGACTATATATTATATTACTGCTCCGCTCCCTTGGGTAGTAGCATTATGATAAATAGCCTATAGCCTTCTTCAATAAACGAGCTATCTAATGCAAAAAGTATTTTTCAAATCAGACTATTAGTTCCTGAGATTAGCGCGTTCAAACAAACAAACTCTGCTACTTTATAATATAAATATAGCGACTCACCCTCGCTTCGCTTCGGGTTCGTGCCTAGACAAAAACAAATCTATCCCACGGGAACCGTACATTTTTCCAGGATGATATATATATTTAGGCTATAGGCTATAGCCTTCCTTCCTAGTTAACGGGCAATCTATGCAAAAATAATTTTTCAAATCGGATTAGTAGTTCCTGAGATTAGCGCGTTCAACCAAACAAACAAACTCTTCAGCTTTATAATATTAGTATAGATATATGTGACGACATTACAAAGGTATTTAAAGGAAAAAACATATATTCTTTTATAATATATTTTCTATTTCTGTTGCTAAAAAGGTAATAAAAATGTATGCCAAGAACCATAAAAAACATAAAACCTACACCAATTAACCACAATAAATAAAATCGAATGAAAATATTTAAATTAATAATAAAAAATCTATAAAACATTATGGTTAAACATGGAAAGAATTTCCTGATCTCATTTGGGATTGCATAACTCGCTCATTAGTGATTGAGCGTGACATTTTTACATAATAAAGTCATCCAAAACCATATATTAATTATTTATTATTATACTTTATCAATTCTCAGATGATTATATCGATATTGACATTTGAAGTAAATTTTAAAATTAATCGATTTTGTCATTTAGCCGTGATTACAAAATTTATTAAACAATCAAAATTTTATTTTATTATGTATAAAATTAAGTTTGCCATTTTTTTGAAATATAGGCTTTTATATGAATTTTTATTAGATATATTTTTTTAATTTGTATTATAGTGATATTCCTTTTGACTTAAATTAAATATTTGTCATTTGTGACAAAAATTAAATATTTAATAGTTATTTATCACAAAGAAGAGTAATTGATGTCATAATTACTTAGGGTTATTTCAAATATCCTAGAAATAAGGTCAAGTACAAATTGATCTTTGATTTTTTTTTCTAATTACAGATAAAAAAGATAATGCTTTTGACCTACAGTTAAGATTCATTTTGGAAGATTCGGTAGAATAATATATACGGCTATTTGTCTTCATGGTATTGCTTTGGTCTTTGTGCTAAAAATACATGGATTTTAAAATTTAATATACATATTATATTGTATTTAACTCAAATATGTAATGCAACATGTGTATTTTTAAAATTAAAAGATAATTAATTTCGCCATATTATTTCATTCAATCATTTCAATGTGCAAAAATACGAAAAAATAAAGTATCCATTAGGTAATATGAATTACAAATTATAAAATGTAAAAATACGCGTAACCCTTCGTCTATACACGGGCCTTTTTAACCGTCAATTTTCGGTGTGCCTTAAATCACGCAAATATAGGGCTTCCATAAGAATGAAAAATTTAGGAATGTATTCGTTTTAATTAATAGTTGAAACTGCTTGTGATAAAATATTTTGTCTTATTAGTATTTTAGTGTTAAAATTTGAATTTGATTAAATAGGACTTAAGACTAATAACATGAAATGGGGTAATATTATTAAGAGGCATTATTACATTTTGACTGTGATTTTTTAATTTAATGCCCATCTTTGACGTTCTTATTCAGAGAAACTAAAACTCTTCGACAATTTTGACTTATTGTATGGTGGAGAATAATTATTATTATAGTTCATAGTGGCCTCGCTTTTCGCAAATTTTCATTATCAATTGAAATAAAGCTAAAATTCCGAAGCAAGTTTTTAATAAAATGCGTGACGACGCTTTTTCAAGCTCATAGATTGAAATACTAAGCAAACGAAATGAAAAATATATAATATTTAATAATATCTCATATATAGTATTGAGTTTATAGCGGCCTCGGAACTTAAAAATATGTATTTGGTTTCTACAAAAAAAAAATACTTTTCAAAATCTTAAAAACTACTAAAAACGTTCAGAATTAGCTGTAAATATATCCTTGTATGTATGTATTCAGCCCTTTTTAACGTCCCACTGCTGGGCACGGGCCTCCCTTCATGAATCAGGCCATAGTCCACCACGCTGGCCAAGTGCGGATTAGCGGACTTCACATGTCTTTCGAAAACTTGCTAGATTCTTTCAGACATGCAGGTTTCCTAACGATGTTTTCCTTCACCTTAAGGCAAGTGGTAATCAAGTTAGAAAATGATTCGCACATGAAAATATCAGAGGTGCGAGACCCGGGATTTGAACCCGCTTCACTCGGTTTTGCGTTACCACTGGGCTACCACTGCCTCAAATTTAATATTATTAAGTAAAATTTATAGCAGAATATACGTCAGGTCAAAAGAAACGTAATTACAACTTTAAAAAAAATTATAAAACTTTACATGGAAGTAATTACAACTGCAGAAAACGCTAGAAACAGCGATGCGTCGGCCGCTCAAACTATACCTACCATAGAACTCAGTACATTTTGTGATAGGCCTCTTAAGAATATATAAAGGTGTCCCAAAGAGAGTATTTTTAAAAGTACCCAATACAAATTTTTCGTAACAAATTATCAACTCATTAAAAAGGATTGATTAAAATCGAAAATTAAAACAAAGTAATTAATATTAACTCCTCCCGGACAAATTCTAAGAAATCAGTGCGAATTTCTTAGAATTCAATTGTTATCGTACACGCCGGAGTATACGCGGTCCTCGAGGGGTTAACCCATCGAAAGTCGCGGGAACACCTTTGATTTCTTAGAATTTGACCAGGAGGTGTTAATTGTTTTATTTAAAATGTCAAATATTCGCGTATATCTAAGAAAGTATTATGATTGATTTTTAACTAAATATGTAACACGTTTAATTCTTACGCAAGGCACATTTTTGAAGTTATACTTCTTTTGGTACGTTTGGATAAAATTATGAGAGTAAGATCATTACGATGCGCGCGCACACCGACATGCGAAAGCGACATGATTAAGTTAGCTGAAAGCAACATGCTTTCTGTATTCCTTTTATAAACACAAGAGTTGTGACATACGGGATGAAATCTTTAGCTATTTTTGTTCTCTTACGCCAAAGAAGTATAACGTGTGTGTTTAACACACGTTTGTTTTTACTTTTATTATTATATTTTAAGCGTCCCGTTTTAAGCTTTTACATTTATGGTAATGCTACATAAATGTTATCTGGTCGCTTGCTGTCGTCTTGATGCATTGCGCCTGCACCGTGTTTGATTAACGAAATTAATTTGTCGCAGCTGCGATTGAGACAACATTCTTTTAGTGCATTCTTACATTCTTATTACGTACGAACAAAAATTTGATTACCTTTTTAATTAACTATATATGATATGTCTTTTATATAAGCTTTACTAAGATCTTTATAACATACTTTTGTATGAGGTAAAGGATTGCAATATATAGCAGGAATATTTGTTATTTATTAATAACTAGCGAGTTACCCTCGCTTCGCTTGCGTGCGTCCTTAGGTGCCATACAGTAAGCCTATGTGTTGCTCCAGGCAATAATCTTAATATAAATATAGTTCATCTATATCCAGCCGTTTAAGCTTATTAAACATAAACATACAAATCGCTTTGATAATATTAGTTCAATTTTCTTAAAGAAAAAAGTATTTACTTTTTGCATACATATGATATTCGTTTGTAATCTGATGAGGCAAAGACTCTCAAGATCTGTTTGGTCCATCTCCATCCATTTCGAAACGTAATATTATTAAATTTTGGTTTTCATAAGCGATAACCAAACACATTATTTATATAGTTAACATTGCACTAAATTGTGTCACCTTATCTAATATTCAAAATAAAGTCATCCCCACTGCATGTATATCTTTAATTGACTTCGTAGCTTCAATAGATATGTTCGAAGCTTCCAAAACCGTAATTTAGATAAAGACGTGTGTTCCAACACTGCATAAATACAACATGTCAAAACAACCTTATCGGGTGACCACCTTGGTGTTTTAGAATTAATGGAATTCACTATAAGACAGGCTCGTTTTTTAAAGAAATTTATTTGTATAGATAAATGATTTAATATGATAACAGCTGGATCATGTCTCCTACTTGTGGTTTGTCAAAGTGGTATTTCTGGGTATATAGAAAAAAAGGCTCTAGATATTTTTTATACATCAAGATTAGAGCTACTTATTAGTACTTACTATTATTTCGTAGCTGGAGGGGGTCAACGGAAGCCTATGACTATGCCTCCGCTGTCCGTCCATTCGTCCGTCCGTCTATCAGAAGACTATATATCATGGACCGTAATAGATAGTTGAAATTTTAACAGAGTATGTATTTCTATTGCCGCTTAATAAATAAAAACAAAAAAAAAAAAATACAAGAAATATTTTTTTACGTTTGTAATCGATCATCTAAGATAATAAATATACTACAATATATAGAGTGAAAGTTATATTAATAAAAAGTACATGTACGATGGAGTCTGATTGATTTTTATTATATAGGTGCCTACATTAAATTTCAAATCCCTCTATTAAATTAGATCTCACAAAAGAAGTTGATAATTATATTTCGTTAATTGGTTGTTAACATTATTGCGCCTAACCCTTCAGTGATACTAGTTAATTATATAATCACAGTCAATAATGATTATTGACCTTATAAAATCATTAATAGTACCGACCGCTGGACAAAGGGTCCCGTCGAAACAGATCGATTGAAAAAACAAAGCCAATTTAGTCTAATAAAGAATAATTAAAAAACAAATTTTATAGACGCCCCCTTTAACACGTATTAGATGAAGTATTAATTAATAAAATCGAGTTTACTGTGTCGGGAACTAAAAACAACTAAAGTCGGTACTAGTGATGGTATTAGACTAAAGTGCTTTGTTATTGTGGGATTGGTTCCATTGGTTAGGCTCAAATTGGGTGTTTCGATTGGCTTTTTGTAGCCTCCATTCATATTTATATGATTATGTTGTATGACGAATCAATTCCTTCATGCAGATAAGCCTAAAATAACTTAAGATTGAAATTATGGTGAATTATGGCAATTATAAGTTGACATTTTCGGTTTTATAAGAATATTTCAAATGAGGACCTCAGCATTTTTCGTTTTTAATTTAAAAATCGTAAGTAGATGAATTTAAGTATTATAAAGAAAGGTTTAATTAGGGAATATAGTTACAGTGTGTATGAGACTTAATAATTTTATTTTTCAATTTTAATTATTGCATGACATGTTGAAAAAGTATCTGCAGCTAATAACGACAACTAAAGGTTATAAACCATTCAAATCCGTGTAAGCACTAATAGTTATATTTTAGTTACATATATGTTAAAGATAGAGGTAGTAATTATAAAAACTAAAACTGTTCTCAAAATTGTTATTAATAATTATGCAAAGATTACATCTGCATCAAATGTATGTAATTGCTAGCAAAGACCAAAACTGTAACAACGTGCACGTATCAGATACGGTTCGTTTTAATTTATATATAGAGTGTTTAATAATAAGTTCTTCATACTTGACGAGAAAATATATATATAAAATAATAATAGACAAGTTATATTATGGTTATTACTATTTTTTTAACATATATATTATAGAGCTGAAGAGTTTGGTTGAACGCGCTAATCTCAGGAACTACTTGTCTGATTTGAAAAACTCTTTTTGCATTAGATAGCCCGTTAACTGAGGAAGGCTATAGGCTATATATCATCCTGGAAAAATGTATGGTTCCCACGGGATAGATTTGTTTTTGTCAAGGGAAGAACCCAAAACGAAGCGTGGTTGAGTCGCTAATTTTTAATATAACGTTAAAAATATTTGTAATTTTATATTATTAATAATTCAATTGTGTTTTAAATGGAATATATGCATAGAATAATTCATCTGCTTTCCTAGTTTCCACCCTCTATATATTATTAAATTTTAGTCTGCCTGTCAAAACGTCCAGTGGCATGTGACGTAGACTGACATCCACCGTGCATAGAACCTGTGATTAGTATATCACGGGTTACGTAAAGTGGTTATTAAGTATTTTTGATAATATTTTTGTTTTTGTTATGAATATAGGTGTGTATTATCGAATTGAAGCATCCTGTGGAATTTGGAGTGTAGCAATAAAACAATTTGGCTCAATATAATGTAATGCATTTAATGGATTTTAAAAAGTATGACTTTTCATATAGGTTTATAAATATGGCGTTATAAAATAGATACTCTAATTATTTTTAATAGGTTGAATTGCTATTAATTACAGTCCTGACAGAAAAGTCAGAAAATGATTATTAAGATGTTTTAAAACTACAATTTATGAACAATTTGACTCAATAATAATTCTCTCATTTTTTTTTCTTTTTCCATGTGTCAGGAATGTGCAAAATACCCCAATAACTTATCACAAAAAATAAAGATATATCAAGTAACTCTCACTATGATGAGACGACCACCTTTTATTAAATAATCAGTACGAGTAAAACCCATTAGGGATGAAACAAATCTACAATAATTGGCAAAATATTTTTTGCTTGAAAATTTTACCTGATTGACGTGACCACTACATCTTTTTGACAGCCCTGATTGTATTTTATTTGTAATCCTATGATACAGCGTGTTCTAAATATTTGATTATAAAGTAAAATATATAGTATCTATTTAATACTTATATCATTAAGATTTTAAGTTATTAAAAATATTTAAATCGGTTAAAGTTAATAAATAAGTTAGCATGTTTTTAGCGTAATTGAGTTAAATCTTCTCAACATGCATAGTTTTTCATATTACAAACCTAAAGAGGTGAATACCTACATATTTTTTCGAACAATCTGTCAGTGCAATTATTTATATATGATTTGATATATTCCATAATACTATTATTAATATATTACTTATCAACTTGTACTTTTCTTAACATCTGTATATAGGCCGTCCACAGATGTGTATCGCTGCATTAACGACGGGTAATCGAGCGCACTTCGCAACCACAAAAAGGTGTAACAGAAGCCAGTATGCGAGAACCCTAATGACCGCTCCTTATTCCATTCGCAGGTTAAATATAACTGAGCGGATAATTACTTGCTGTTTGAAAAGTTATTTTAGAAGTCTGACTAAAAGATATATGACGTATAATTTGCTTTGTGTAATCTTAAATTTGTTAGCATTTTGGAAAATATATGATTAGCGTTGTCGAAAAATTGTACTAATTTTGCTAGATTAAGTTAAGGTTGACATTGCGGGGTTAAACAAGATGGCATTTTACAATTATTTACGAATAGAAATCTAAAATAATATACAGGAATGACATATATGTATATGGTTCTGAAATATACGATGTCATTCCAATATAGTCTCTATGTATCTACTCGAAAATATCTAGATCATTAGAATGTTTCTTATCTACACCTGCTGTTAATAAAAAAAAAGAACACGTAAATGTTTTCTATTTGTTATTTTTTCATTTACTACTTATGGTATACAACTTAAAGTGAACTTTCAGTAACTATCTATTTTTACTTTAATTTTTTATCAAAACTATTTTTGCTAAATCTGTGGTTGTGTTTTAAATAAAGTGATTTGTTTTGCAGGTTCAAAATACACTAATAAAGACTTTGTGCATTAAAAATCGAAAAATTTGAGAACCTTTCGAAATGCAGTAAACGAAATGTATCTATCACTCATCTGGTGTAATTATCTAGTCCAAAACCTTTTAGCTATGAAAAGTTACTTCTGAGAAGATCGTGGGAGCTGCAGCAAACTTTGTATTGGCGGTCAGATAATTACTAGTTTTACTTATCACAATGGATGGTCTTCGACAGTGCATTAGCGAGGTCAGATTTGGTGGCATTGTTGTTAGTGGGTTTGTTTCTCATGACCTTTTTGTGTTAGTGCTTTATGATCTCACATTAAGTAAATGTTGGAAAGTAACTCTTTCATATTTTTTACTAGATTTTTATTTTAGAATTGAATATTTAAAAAATTAACAATTATTATTGATCAGTAGTCGAGTGTCTTTTCATGTTGCGTTTTGTCTAACAGGTCTGGCATTACTGAAATTTGTCTCTTTGTCAAGTACAAACTCTTCTTCGTAATAGCTAAATTGATAACGTAACCTTCAGGAGGAGAAAGATTAATTTTAATTTCGGGAAATACTAAAGAATGCTCGCGGAATATAGGATTGGAAAATATCAATTTTAATGACAGATTGTTATACTTATTATAATTCACATAATTTTATAGACAAGAAGGGGTTTCCCGTTACAAGGCACATAA
Organism: Argynnis bischoffii washingtonia; assembly: GCA_033884665.1. NCBI lineage: Eukaryota > Metazoa > Arthropoda > Insecta > Lepidoptera > Nymphalidae > Argynnis > Argynnis bischoffii. The sequence goes on along the minus strand of CM066624.1, from coordinate 5,362,546 downwards.
TAACTTTATAAGTTATTTCACTAGTAATCGAATTAAAGTATCTACAATTAGTATAGGCGTTTTCAGAAGACGAAATTTGTGTCGAAAGTACAAGTGGAAACAAAAATGACGTTAGAAACAACTCAATTTTATTATTAACACGTTTTTATTAACTTAACACTTAACCCAGTGAATTATGTTATCAAGTCTTTGGAGTCGATTTGACACATTGCAAATTAGTTGATATCCGGATGATTCCTGTTGATGGAACTGTTATGATTCATTAATTTTAGTGCTAATATTGTTAGACATATTTAAAGTTACCTATATTTCTTGTAATTAACTAAAGTTTCAATGAAATTATGTTTTATATTTTAAGTATGCTTTTATAAATTAAATACATTAATTGACTACTATGATTTAAAGATTACGCCGGAAGTAGTTGAAGTTACATTAAAATTATTAAAAAGGTGGGTTGATGGAAATTAAAATTAATATATAAGGAGTGCTTTCTATGATTGGGATTCATTCTTGTTCAGGAAGAGTTACTGTGTAATTATGCTGAAACAGTGTTGTGTAAATTCTAGTATAAAGCAGTGATATATGCAGTGTGTTGTAATTCTTATATGTAAATCAATAATTATTATACGTTTGAAGTGTACGCTGGTGGTTTTCTTTACAATCAGAAGTGGGATCACAACCCAAGAAAAAAAGGAAACAGGAATGTTAATGTCTTTGACAATTATTTTATTATGTTATATTTTCAATTTTATTGAAGAATTATTTATATATATATATATATATATATATATATATATATTTTTTTTTTTTTAATTATAATTTATAAGTTACGCCCACGTGAAATTTTTAAGCGTCATTCAGGACGGTAGTTGCGTAAAATGTCTGGTCAGGGCAACTCTCTGACGATGTTATGCGTAAATTGTGTTTTAATGTGCGAGAATGCTTGGCCAGGGCAACTCCCTGGTAGTATTTCTACATTATAGCATAATATGGACATAGTGCAGGAAGTGTCGGTGCGCGATCGGGGCTACTCTCCGATAGCATCTACCACGTTTTTGTCTATAACCAATTACTATAACCTACTGTGTGGCACTTAATTATTTTATTATGAAAAATGAACTACAAAGTATATTTATGTTAATGATGCATTTTTATTTTATTTATTTTTTACGTGAGTATCATTGTGAGGTATACATGACAGGATACTATTGTTACAAAACATATTTCTAAACACATCTTTTATTAAATAGAATCGTATTAATAGTGCTGTAGGCATCAATCGGCTATTTAATTAGTTATTTATATTTACTTAATTGCTATATTTAATTAATACTAAATTGTATTTCAAATATCTTAAAACAGATAAGCGTTTTGTTTCCGAACGGGTTTTGTATTATCTTTCCAATTCACTCGTGTGTTTTATTATTTTGTATAAATAATTACTATTTATTACAGTTATAAATTATATGCATAATTACATATCCAATATTTAATTAATGTTAAACTTATATTCAATATTTAATAATATAACAGAATGTATTATTTCTAATAAGTTGCTTTTTGATCATTCTGGCGTGAGTGCGGGTACTTGTATTTAAAGCCGTGTAATGGTGAAATGGGGGTTGAGTTGAATTCAGGCGGTGATAATAACGTTTTGCTATAACGATCCACAAGTGCTGTTCGCCATCTTCGTCTTGCTGTCTCTCTGCGCGTTTTATCATGTTACGTCTTTTAATACAATACGTGTTGTGTGTGGTCAGGGCTACTCCCTGGTAATGTAACACGTAGATTACAAGATAACGTGAGACTTCATGTATTTATCATGATGCCCACAATTATTTGATTTATTAATTCATTTAATTTTTATTTTATTTTTTTGTATATATATACATCTATACATGTAATAAAATTGTAACTAATCCAAGTCTGTACATTAAATATTTCTTTTTTGGAAAATCTTATTGAAGTACGTTTTTTATCGATACAGAAGCCAAATCTATAGTTTTTGGATTTTTTGTCTGTCTGTCTGTTACCGCATCTCGGGAAGACCACTGTACAGATTTTGATGAAATTTGGTATAATGATGGCTGGTTGTCCGGGTTCAATATGTAGGACACTTGCTTGTTCCTATTTTAAGTAAAGTTTTTGAGAAAATAATTTATAATGCATTGAATGATTTCTCCGAAAGGAACAAATATTTACAAAGGATCAATTTGGTTTTCGTAAAAACAAAAGTATAAATATGGCTGTTTATAACTTTCTTTAGTTATGTCGTGTCCTTTATTTATGGACTTAACGGAGGCTTTTGATTATGTTGATCATAATATCTTATTAAATAAATTTTTCACTATGGTGTTGGAGGAAATGTTTTAGAGCTCATGAACAATTTGGATAAAACTAATTTAATGTTCTTTAAAAACAGGAAAAATAAGTTAAATGCTTTGGATATCAATTTTGAGGGTAAGGAAATAAAGCAGGTGGATGTAACAAAATTTTTAGGTCTCAATATTGGTAATAATTTAAATTGGAAAAAGCATATTGAGGAGGTAAGCATAAAAGTACGACAATTTTCTTTTGCACTCCACGTGTTTGCCAAAACGGTCAATGTTTCAACCTTAATAACTGTGTATCATGCTTATGTTGCTCCTTTGTTAAGGTGTTGTATTATTATTTTTTTGGGGTAATTCGGTAGATAAATTAGCATTCGAAGCAAATGTATTCGAGCAATATTTAATTTGCGAATAATAGAAAGATGCAAACTATGTATTTGGAAATTACAATATAATGACGTTACCAAGTGTGTGCATTTGTGAGACTATTATTTATGTTAGAAATGATCTATATTTATTTGAAAATTGTTATGGTGTAAGACATGGGGGCCTTACTTCGCCATCCTCGATGTGAGACTGACCTTTTCTCGAAGAGTATTTTCTGTACTGGGCCACTTTTATATAATCATTTACTTAAATGTATTCTGGAGGTTAATGAAATTAATATATTTAATCGAAGATTGAAGAAATTTTTATTAGAAAAGACTTATTATTCTATTAATGATTATGTTTTGGATAAAGTCTAACATGTAATTTTGAGTATATTGTATTTATGAATTGTTATTAAATCGTATTGTTCCATGCTCTAAGGCTGAGCTTGGCTGGACATTGTTAATATTAATATTTAAATCTATTATGTTATAACTAGTATTTGAATTTGAACTTTTAACTGCAGAAAAATGTCTCGTGTCTGAGCTGAACGTTAATACGTAGTTACGGTTGGAAACGTTTATTATATTTCACATAATGAATATTAGTATGATGATGATGGTGGTTAAAAACTTATGAATCAATTGTAATGGGTATTGGGTCTGGACTGATCCGATAGGAGTGAGCCATGTGTTGTTTATCGGGTTTTTTAATACATGGTTTATATTAAATGCCGAAAGAGCTAGGCTGGTGGCCGCTAGATGGATAGATGGGTTTGCTGGCTGAAATGAGTGATCTATGTCCGATCGCTGGAATGAGTGATCTATGTTTGATCACTGGATTGAGTGGTCTATGATTGATCACTGGATTGAGTGGTCTATGTTTGATCACTGGATTGAGTGGTCTATGTTTGATCACTGGAATGAGTGATCTATGTCTGATCGCTGGAATGAGTGATCTATGTTTGATCACTGGATTGAGTGGTATATGTTTGATCACTGGATTGAGTGGTCTATGTTTGATCACTGGGTTGAGTGGTCTATGTTTGATCACTGGATTGAGTGGTCTATGTTTGATCACTGGAATGAGTGATCTATGTCTGATCGCTGGAATGAGTGATCTATGTTTGATCACTATGTTTGATCACTGGATTGAGTGGTATATGTTTGATCACTGGATTGAGTGGTCTATGTTTGATCACTGGATTGAGTGGTCTATGTTTGATCACTGGATTGAGTGGTCTATGTTTGATCACTGGAATGAGTGATGTATGTCTGATCGCTGGAATGAGCGATCTATGTTTGATCGCTGGATTGAGTGGTCTATGTTTGATCACTGGATTGAGTGGTCTATGTTTGATCACTGGATTGAGTGGTCTATGTTTGATCACTGGATTGAGTGGTCTATGTTTGATCACTGGATTGAGTGGTCTATGTTTGATCACTGGAATGAGTGATCTATGTTTGATCACTGGATTGAGTGGTCTATGTTGGATCACTGGACTCGATTGCAACAGCTTCAGTTATGCCCCATGTGACGGAGATGGATCAGAGGGCTTTACTCCAGAAAGGCCCAATCGACGTCAAAGGAGGTCATCTTTTGGTGATGCTAAAGTACCAGCTAAAATTAAACGATTATCCGATTACCTAACAACCGAAGACCTGAAGAAATTTATAGCAGCGCTTCGAGATAATGCAAGTAAGACTAGGAACTCTACTATGTAGTTCCGGAATTTCATCAAGATAATAGATTACAAAATGTTGAGCGATGGCTAAAGAAAGTTAACGAATGTGCCGTAATTTATGAATGAGATAGAAATTAAGTTATTCTTTCAATTATATGAATCTTTACCAAAGCTCAAAAGTTAGTTAAAATTAGAAAGGCATTCCCGAAAGGTAAAAACTTGAGAATATTTTTATGATAAACTTTCATTATTAAGTAGATATGATATTGCTGGACGAAAGGCAGTTGATTGTATTATTTTCGGAATAACTAATAACTCTGTACGTAATAGACCTCAAGCTCTTAAATGTAGTGAACCAGAAGACTTGTTAAATTATTTAGCTTCACCACAGTTTAACCAGATATAGTAATATCTTTATGAAACGAGATTTTAGAAATGGTCATAACATTTTACCAGGTAATACAAATGGACAAAATAACTTCACGTGTTTTAATTATCAAGAACTAGGTCATACATATAATAATTATACAAAACCTATTGTGAAATGTAAGTAGAATAGGACATAACAACGTAATTGTGTGTAGGTAAATTGCATCTAAAGCGAAAAGTATATTTACTTATTAAAATTAAAAATGTGTGTGGTATATTAAATTAAATTAATGTCAAGTTTTTGAGTGCATTTATAAATTTTGGTATCATAAAATATTCTATGGCTAATGTGCTGGACCTTAAAAAAATAATGAATATCTGCCCGTCATTAGAGGCTTTGGTAGTTATATAATTAATTTAAGTTATATAATTAATTTAAGTTATATAATTAATGCAGTTAGGAAAATAAAAAAAAAAAAAACTTAACGGATATTAACACTGCCCGACTTGTATATTTTAGTTATTTTCATAGTATTTTATCGTACGGAATACTTCTTTGGGGCAGTGCCGCGCAAATTAATTCGGTATTTATTCAAAAAAAAAAAAAAAAAGAGCAGTACAGACTATTTATGATCTAAGAGCTCGTGATTCGCAATTATACTGTGTAATATATTTGTTAAACGATTGTATTAATAACCATTATAATTTCAAGACGAGGAAAATAAGAACACAGTAAATCAATATAATAAGCTTTATTTTATCACTCTTTTACTTTAAACGTTTTATAATGTTACTTCAACTGTCGTATTTCCCTTTAATACAACAAAATTCAATGTCATTTTAACGATTACTTTATGTCACTACTATTAACTAATCACAGGAAAGCGCTTTATTTTCCACTATTTACACATAAGTTCAACACTATTTTGATCAATAAGTTTGCCAACATAAATTTAGTATTATTTTCACAACTAATACTTATCTGGTCTGTCGTAATGAACGTCTTCCCCAAAAACTCCCCTCCAACGGTTATCTTTTGCTTTTTATATGAATCAGCCGGAAGTTTTTATTAAATGGCACAACCGTATTTCAGAATTTTTAAATGCAATAATATAACTTGAGAATTATTAATGTCTTACTATTTGATTTACTTTTTTTTTTGGAATTTATTACAAAATTAGTAATTCGAAAATAAGTTTAATTTTAAGATATTAACTTTTTAACATCAATATAATTTAAAAGCAAAATCAATAGACATTCCATATTAATTTAAAAGTAGTCAAATTATCTCCCATTAATTATATAAATTTATCAATGACTTTTAATTAAAATATTATTATTATTTATGATTCTCAATTATGTATAATATTTTAATATGTACAATCTTACGACTCCGTGTAAGCCAGTTTAACATATTATTTGTTCGCAAAAATCTAAAGATAGACACACAAGAAACACTAGGAATAGAAATAAGCTTGTTAAACCTAGACTTCGGCTCCAAAAGGTGAATAAATCCTTCGTGGGCCTGAGTATACGCAGATATAATAAGATTCCACAAAATGTCCTAGATTTATCTTTTCAAAAATTTAAGGATAAAATTAAAAATGTTTTATTGGGCAAAGCATATTACACGGTTCAAGAGTTTCTTGCTGATGAAAATGTGTGGAATTGAGTATTATTGACTCATATGCGGGCTATCTACATGATATATTAATAAAATAAATGTAATTTCGATATTTAAAAGAGCAATTGTTGAGTATCTTGCCGGCTTCTGAGCCGGTGGTAGATTCCTCACAGACAGACTTCACTGATGCTTACATTAAATGCTTTTGAATCAAGTCTATTTGAATTAAGTTTATTTCATTTCATTCCATTTAAACTAAGTTAATATTAGGATTAACTAAATCGATGCAGAATTTATTAGCGGTATTAATAAGTGGCAATAAAACAATAGTATTCGTTATATTATTTAAAATGATAGATGAAGGGAAGTTATTTATTGTTCCATATAAAATCTCTAACTATGCTCCCGGTTTTAGTACCATGGGATATGAAAGCGTTTCGCATTAAGTAGATGAAATGCAGCCTTGGATTCATGTTCAGGCAATAGTTAGACAAATCTTCTGGTTCTGAATACAGCTCCTCAAGCTCGGAGAACAGTGATACTGAAAAATAAAAGTATTTAAGTTTAATCTAGTGTAGTATAATCTGGTTTATATTAATGTTTATATATAACGATATATTTTTTTTTTGCTTGTATTACATGCTGTAATTATTAATATTGTTTTGAAATTATAATAGAGAATCGTAAACATACCTTACGCCGAGTGTTGTGAGATTTGCGTGCTCCGGAGATAGCACGCATGTCGATGGCCGAGTGTTATGATTCATTAATTTTAGTGCTAATATTGTTAGACATATTTAAAGTTACCTATATTTCTTGTAATTAACTAAAGTTTCAATGAAATTATGTTTTATATTTTAAGTATGCTTTTATAAATTAAATACATTAATTGACTACTATGATTTAAAGATTACGCCGGAAGTAGTTGAAGTTACATTAAAATTATTAAAAAGGTGGGTTGATGGAAATTAAAATTAATATATAAGGAGTGCTTTCTATGATTGGGATTCATTCTTGTTCAGGAAGAGTTACTGTGTAATTATGCTGAAACAGTGTTGTGTAAATTCTAGTATAAAGCAGTGATATATGCAGTGTGTTGTAATTCTTATATGTAAATCAATAATTATTATACGTTTGAAGTGTACGCTGGTGGTTTTCTTTACAGAACTAGGAGGTAGATAGTGAATATCTTATGTAATAGTTTCTAATAATAATAATAATACCTTTTTTGACTTAAATACAAAAGTGTTACAAGACATTTTCTTAAAACTATATAATTAGTACAATCTTAGTTTAAATACACTAACGTCTGAACTAGGCCGAGCCTGTATCTCAGACGCTACTCTCTTCCTATTACACAATTTATTTATTTATTAGAAATAAGTTAAATGTAACATAACACTAAAAATATTTATGTTATATAATCTAAACAATTTTGAGGTACGAATACATCAGCGTAGGTAGTTGTTTAATTCACTAAAAACATCTACCGTCATTATGTCATTTTTAAGTTATGATTGAGGTTAGACTACTAAAGCTATGAATTTAAGCATTAAGAAAGATTAAATATAATTTAATTATTTTATCTAAGAATTTTGTTGAAACTTTTCTACAGATATTTTTTTAATTTGATTATTTACTAAATTTCATTCAAATCCATTCAATCGTTTTAACGCGAAGGAGTAATAACATACTTTCGCATTTATAGTGGTCCAATCTATACATCTATTCATATAATAAAACTGTAGAGGTCGAATGTCTGTAAATAGAAAAAAAAGGCTAAAAACCGAGTCAGGGATATGTAAGAAGAAAAATAGAACAAATTCAGTTTTTTTTTTTCAATTTTTTTGTTTCTCTGTCTGTCTGTTTGTACGGGGTATCTCCGAAACTGTCAGACCTGTAGTTAAAAAACTATAGTTTGTCTAGAGGCGAACCCGAGCGAAGCGAGGGTGAGCTGCTAGTATGTAATAAAAAGACAAAAATATTTTTTTGTAATTTCACCAAAGATGGTACGAACAAAGTGTTATTACAAAATATACAAAATTTATAGTTATATATGGTATCGTCAGACAATATTAATATAATATTGACAATATCTATAATATAAAAATGAATCGCAAAATGTGTTGGTAAGCGCATAACTCAACAACGCCTCGACCAATTTGGCCAAATCTTTTTTTAAAATGTTCGTTGAAGTTCAAGGATGGTTTTTACGGCGAGAAAAATTAGAATTATTGCTGGAAAAACCCTAAAAATAGCCCTTTTCTTTTTCCTATACAAATGATTTGTAACTAAAACGTAGTCAATTTGAGCTTTATTGCTATGGTATAAAGTTCATATTAAATTACAAGCACTCACTGTTGTCTAAGCAATGTAGGTGTGTTCCTAACGTCAAAGATCATATCTATCAAAACTGTCTGTCTGTCTGTCTGTTTGTTCCGGCTAATCTCCAAAACGGCTGGACCGATTTTGACGAGACTTTCACTGGCAGACAGCTGCTGTTATAAGGAGTAACTTGGCTACTTTTATTTTAGATAAAGAATCAGGGTTCCGCGAAAAAAACGAAAACCCATGAAATTGTGAACAAAATCCGCGTACGGCGTACGCAATAACGTACATACGTAACGTAAATCGTTATATAATTTAAATTAATATCTTAGAAGTAGCAAGCTACCTAGGGACGAACGCGAGCGAAGCGAGCGTGAGTCGCTAGTTAATATAATATAATATTGTTATAATGACGAAAACGATTTTTTTTTCTTAGAAAAACATTAGGTATACAATTTTTCACTATTATTATTGAAACTTATATTTATAATTGTAGTTCGATATGACGTAATTATTGTATAATACGAAATGATTTAAATACAAAATTAAAAACTCCACGAGGTTGTATGTAGAAGTAATATCAGTAAAATTCTGCGACGCGTGTCCTTAGCGTTTGAATGCTCTCAGACACATATAGAATATGTATTCCATAAATCTTAATTTTGAGTACGCTTCGAAATAAACTGACTAAAAAAGTAAATTAAAAATCACTCTGTGGAGGGTAAGAATTAGTGCTTGTATTTCAAGTTCAGAAATTTTATAGCCTTAAGAAATTCAAGTCGTTGAAAAGCCATCTAATAAAGTCATTTAACACGTGCTCATGCAACAAAGTTTGATTTATATTGCAGCAGTTAAACTGTTAATCTGATATTTTTACATAATTTATGGATGTATTAAAAGAAATGTGATATTGTATATAAAAATATTACTGCCATTCGTTTGTATTATAGTATTCTAATGAGAACTTATTTAACTCAAAAAACAATAAGTTCTTTATTAAGTTTTCTAAAATCGTATGAATAGCAAGTTTGTAAATAAGGATTTGAGCGAATTAATGCAAAAAATATAAAAAACGATGACAATAAAATTATTTATTAATAAAATGATTTACATATAGATAGTACAATAATGTCCTATTTTATACATGAACTGTAACTAAAGTTTAACAATATTGACGAGGCTGAGCAACAAAGTTTCTGTTACAGTCGTAAAGTAGCTTCCATCAGAATCAATTCTCGATGTATCCTTCATAAAACATTTTTCTTATTTTTTTAGGGTTCCGTAAATCCAATCTCTCTGGTTTGTCTAAGTTTAGCAGATCTAGTATACTTTTACATATCTATAGAAAAGGGAAAATCCAAATTTGGTATAGTAATAGATATGTCATTTTGGAGGTAATTTTGAGGAGTTAAGTAAAAAGTTATGAAATGTTTTTACTGATATATCATATAACGTACATATAACGTATACATATTATATATACATTTCATTGTAAAGGCTAGAAATGTATTTAATTTCCAGCTATAAAATAATAATAATGAAGAAAACATCGTAAAAAATTGCGCATTTATCTCTCCTGCTCTTTCCTATGTAACTCCGCATAATATAGTAGTATGTAAGTACCATGGATTGGTAAGTACTCGTAATATTAACAATAAAAATATTTTTTGACTATATTACTCATTGAAATAATAATAATTTTATTACAATATATGTTTTACAGGTTGTAGTAGGCTGTATAATAGGATACTTTGTCGGAAATATAAATTTAAGGCTGCTTAGCATCTTGTACTATTAACGAGGCAGGATAATGCCTGCCTTCGCACTTCCATAAAATACCTTTTATTTAAGAATCAATTGGCATTTGGTATTCATATGTCAGAATACGAGTTAACTAAGTTTTTATGAAGTATTACTGTTTACATAAACTATTAAAGATGTTTAGAATATTGTAAGTCTGTTTGGAAAATGCATTTTATTTCGTGAATTGTAGACGTATAATTTCACACAATTTTCTTAGAAAAGGGTGTAAATTAAAAAAAATATTACTAAGAATATAAATTGATCATAGTTATAATATTTCATATTTTTCAGGTTTTGTTTTTGATTTTATACTTTAAACTATATTTATGCTCACGGTTACTGCAAGGTTTACGATTGAGCTTTTATAGTATAAACAATTGATAATTTCATGTGTATTTTGCAAAAATTCACATACGCATGTCCAGATTATTGAATGAACTTTGATGTCAGTCCACTCGATTATGTTCTAGTTGAACGTTTTCAATACCGGATCATGAGCACTAACAAAGAAAGTTATTTTATACTTATTGTACAGATTGCACACTGTTTTGGACGGGTTTATGCTATTAAAGACAAACTTATTATCTCTAACATTATTAAGTACTTAGTAAAATATTAATAAAGCAAAATCTGTACATGAAATATTTTTTAAAAACAATGACTGTTATGTATTGTGTACACAATAAAACTATAGGTATTAAAATGTTTGTTTGGTTATCTGTTCGCTTTCACGCAAAAAGTACTGAACGGATTTTGACTATTTAATTTTGTATAAAGATAATTTATTACTGGGATCAATATTTAGAATACCTTGTACTACAGGAAATTTCTCATTTCACACAATAAGACAATAACTAATTCGGTTAAGTTGTCCCTCATACAAAAAAAATCTATTATCAACATAAAATTAGTGTTAATAATTAACATATTTAATAATTTAGTGCGGTAAAATCTCTCATTTTCATGGGAAAATACAAAATTTAGTTGGAGCGCAAGTTGCTCATTTCTACTACATATGTATGTATACATTACAAAGTTACTGTCTGCCTCTGTATGTTTCTCCGTTTAAATCTTCTAAACTAAAAAGCGGATTTTATCAAAAACTCGACCAATAGAAAGAGCGATAAATGAAGAAAGTTTGTGTGTATAATTTGTAAATATTTTGTACGTCAAAAAAACTGTTTTCTTACGGTTACATGGGTAACGCTGGCTTAACTTTAAGAGATACATCAAAATAATGAACTCGTACTAGCAAATTGTAGGTTTTAAAATGGCACACTATATATATTTGTTTATACGTACGCTCACAATAACTATGTCTATCTATATCAAGCGTAGGTACCTACTTCAACATAAACTTGATTGCTATTTTATCATATGTATTGATTTTTACATAAAATGTACTTGAATTTGAAAAATAAAATATAGTGTTACTGCATAGTATTGTCCCACATATTTCACATCGCTAGTACTATCTCGACGTACCCAACGACAAATAGCGAGCGTGTGTTATTCCGGATCGCTGCTCGACCCGTCCGATCGTATCCGCACCCTTATTAGTAAAGAGATGGATAGCTTTTGCTAAATTTATCTACAATTAGTTAAAAATATGTATTAAATTTAAATAGGCGTTTTTGTAATGAAATAAAATTAATTCTTATTTCGTAATATAAATATTACCTGTGCTATAGGTAATAATTCTAGTTAATTAATTTAATTAATTCTAATATAATTCTAGTATAATATTATATAAATTAATTATAGGTAGGTACAAGGTAATATTTCGTTTTTATATTGATGAAAGTTTACCTTAGCACAACTTAAATTGTCGTTTTAAATATTTATTTTATAATAAGTTACTTTTTCTCAAATATGAATGTCCAATTAATAAAATAATTCAAACATTTACGACTTACACATTACATTGTACCTTAAAAAGTACACTGAAAATAATAAACATGGAGACGAAGTAATTTATTGACAACTTTAAAGCAACGCGTAATTATTGGCTATTCTTATTAAATTTTATTAACCGTAATTCCGTTCGCAAGCAGGGAAATAAAAACTGTCGGAAATGATATTAATTCTGGAATGCGTTTTATTCGTTACCTCTTGATTTCTTTTCAGATAACTTTTAAAGTCCTTTTTGTGCTCCATTACTCAGATTTACAAACTGTCACCCAAACGGTACAAGTCCGCGGACCCTTAGTCATGTCGCAAATATTTTATATAAAAAAAACTATAAAAATGTTTATTTAGCCGTAAATCCGGCCACAATCAATTACGAAGTCATCAACAATAAAGCACGCTGGAATTTACATTACAGAGAGGAGCAATGTGACAGGGAATCCTAAACTAACGATATAAAAGAGGCAACAATTCCTCGTCCAATGCAACGAATATCGCTTCTATACGACCATAATTCAAGAGACGTGACACGTTGACGCAGTGCGAACGTATATAACGTGCTCGATAGGTCTCTTTATGTTGGTTGATTGTACATGAGTACTTTTGAAAGTGTTATCGCGGTTGTACATTAGTGGCGACTTGACGCGACCAGTCTTCTGTAAGGGCACGGCTTGTATTAGTGGCTTCTAATTTATTAGGAACGATAGGACGACGGACGCCGGCCACCCTGACCACGGGCCCATTCACACTGCGAGAGGAGCCTGGGGAGTATGGATACATTAGCTTTATATTGAATTAAATTATAGATACGTAGTTAAAGTACGTATAAATAAATACTTATAATTATTGAATATACTCTTTTAAGGACGCTTGGAAAAAATTATGAGAGTAAAATTTTTATGACGCGCGCGCACACCGATAACCAAAAAGCGACATGATGAAGTTAGCTGATAATTTTTTGTTGCCATGGTAACCGTTGTTATTGTCTGATAAATGATATATAATATTATATTGTTTGCTTAAATGATGTTCTATAAATATATGATTGTAATTTGCCTAATATTCCTTATTTAATTATTTTACAATGTTTTCAGAACACACATGACGACCCTAATTATCTATACTCAAAAGAGAAAAGAAGTTCAGGGATTCCCCAAAATAATAGGAGGGGGTTAATAATAATTACTAAAATTCTGCTTACGTAGTACTTGAATGGATTCTGAGATCTATATCTAGCTACCAACAGAACATAATATGTATGAAATTATAATAAAAATGCTGTCAAAACCTGCATCAGGCATAAAAAAAAAATCTCTAACAATATATACTTTTATAATAATATAAATGGAAGAGTGAATCGGTAGGTGGTTACAGGAAAACTAAGGTTCATGGTGAGATACAATTGTTGTATGTATGGCACACAAAATGTGTGCATTAGCACTGCCACAATAAGCTAAAAATCTCTTAATAAAATTAAAAGAAATTGTAATGAAAAAAAATCGTTACATCATTATAATTAAGCCAACTTGCTACTGTATTGAGTAATAAATAAAGATAATTAATTAAGAGTTTTATTGTGATTAATTTACCTGCTTCACATATCCTAGACCTCCCCTACATTTTTATTAACACCCCAGACCTGATAAACAGGATACGGAAAATATATTTATTTGTCCAATCATCAAATGTAAGGGGCGATCTCGGGTTACACCAAGTGACACCACGGCAATCGGCCGAGTGATTTGTTGCGATAATCTATACTCATAAATAACACACTCCATTCAACGATTGAGCTGCTTTCCTTCGATTTTTTATTTTATCCAAATAATTATTGATTAATCAAGCATTCGCATTTCTGTTGGTACCTTTTGATTTGTTTTATTTTACAGTATAATAAGAAAGTGTCTGTTAACTGTTATTTTATATTATAATAGTTTATGTTTTATAAGAAACCATGATTTTTTTATATGAAATTATTACCACTACATTACACTATAAATATACACTATTGTCTCATTATTTGGATATTTTATTAATAATTTGTTATTTTACAGATATATTTTTGTCATAAAATCATCTTTATATATAAGTTATTGACTTTTATGCAAATATAGCTACTTTGCAGAGAATATGTACATTTTCTGCAAAGTATTCATAGTAGTAATTTATATAATATATTAGAATACAAGCAGGTATCGAAAATTATTAAATATTAGCAAGTTTTTAAAGCTAATTTTGTTATTAACCTTGACCTCACATTGTTAAAAAACAAACAAAAATCTTTTGCAATAATTTATAGTCACTAAACTTTATAAAATAACATCGTAAAATGAAGGTGATGTCCAGAAGACCAGACTAGACTACTTTATTGTGCCTTCTTACATGTGATAAAACATGGTGACGAATGATCGCGGAAGCTTCTACGAGAACATAAAGCTTTTAATATATGATCATGAATACACAGCTTCTGGTGGATGGAATATCGTCGCTAAATCATAGTTTTCATATAAAATAGGTATAAATGTCTGTAAGTTAGCTTTAATTAATGCCTGGTAGATCGCGGGTTCGATGCTCGCGTGTTGATTTATGCATTTGTAATATTAATACGTTTATACCTTGTCTTACAGTATTGGTATGGTCAAAGTTCATATTGGAATATGTGATGTGGTTTAATGAGAACTGGTAAATAACATGCGCTTTGTTGAATTTTAGCAAAAACATGGACACAGGTTCTCTTAAACAAATAATACAAAGGCAAATAAATTATAAGGATACATGTTCATTTATTTTACCTTAAAATAGGCGAGTCAAAAAGTCGTTAGTTGTTTTTGTGGGGTACAACAACAAAAATCAAAAATTATAGGCTTTTTAAATTTAATATATGTATATCTTAATTAACATCATATCGAACGTATATGTATATTATGTATATACTTTGATGATAAGTGCTAGAACATAAACATTTGGCTGCTTAGTTATATATTTTTTAATGTAAATATTTAAAAAAAGCAAAGTAAATATAGTTATTTGACATTTCTTGTTATTGTTGATGTCAGGAGTCGATACTTAAAATTAAATTAGTCACCCCTCAACAATGTTAGATCAAACATCAAATAATAGATATACTTGATCCCCAAATATTTGTCACTCACATGACTGATATAAGAATTGTCGAGTTTATCTTAACACACTCAAATAGATTGTTTTGACTAATCTCTAATAGTTATAATAAACATTGTATTCACTGGTTAAGAAGCTTGCTTGCCTTTTTAATTTGACAGTATTAAATGCCAAATAAGAAAGAACTTGTTTATACATGCTATGCTTTAAAAACGGGATCTTTTTAAAATGGTCGCTTGACGTCTGTATCTGAACATTTGGTCTATACGTTTGAAATGTTAGGGATCTGGACAGGTAGGCGAGAAAAAAATTAAGTAATAATCCGACCACAAGCCTATGATAATCTGATGGTAACGCCATTTTGTCCTGTGTGGTTTTTGGTAAAAAATGTGTGACATGATCATTGGTAACCCTACGTATAAAAAATTTTAGAATAGGACTACATGGCGCTAAATTTCTTAAGAGTTTAAATGTTATTCAATATTTAATATATTAAAACATTTTTTGTATTTTTTATATTACGGTCTACGAGTATTAATAAAATTAAAAATGTATAATATATATACATGCCTATTGAAAATAATTTAGGTACATAATATATTTTTGACGAAAATTTTAGGAGGAAGCAGAGTGAAGTAGGTTTTAGAATATATACATTTTCCAAATTCTTAAAGTTCAAATATTATAAAAAGTATAATAATAAATATATGTTTTTTTTTAACAAAAATATTATTCTAAAACAATGCACGTAACCCAACCCTGACCAATTACTAAAAGGGCAAGACGAGATAAGGGATGAAAGTAATACACCCGATAACATCAGGGTTGCCTTGTTAGCCGCAATAAAATGGTTTTTGTGTTAAAATTAGAGCAAATTTTTTGCTGCTCCCGTCTCGCCTGGCGGCAATTTGTCGTGAGAATGAGGTGTTTTGATTGCTTTTGACGTCATTTATTCTGTTTTAACGTATTTTGATGAGCCAATTACATAGTCCTTATAACAAGTAGGTTATTTTCACTGATTAGTAATTGGTTTTGTTTACTTTAAATATATTATATTATGTATAAGTATTTAGATGTGCTGAATGAATACGTATGAAAATGTAAGATAAACATGTGTTTTACGGGCATTAAAAGATAAGGATTTACGGGCATATTAGGATGATAGAATATACAAATCGAGAAAGATGCTGTTACTACGCAAGCAAAATAGATAAAGCTACAAGTTCAGAATTGCAATATATATCTCTACTTAAATATACTTAGTAAGTATGTATATATGTATACATGTAAATGCAAAAGTAAGAAACGTAATTTCGCTTAAGTAAGATTAGGTTTATTAGTTTGATTTTTTATATGTTATTAGGTACTTCTTTTTATTAAAAAAAAAAGGTACACTGATTTCAATATTACTGAAAATAATTAACTATTCTATCCTGTCTATCAACATCAGACAATTCGCAAAGATATCAACTAATATATCAAAAAAGAGAACAGCTGAAAAAGAAGTAGTCTATCTACTACTTCCTTTTTGATGTCGGTTAAAAATTAATAAATAAGAAAGTGTGAAGCCTTTTTAGCCTTTGATACTACATTATAAAGCTCGTTAGTATGTCCTCCCACACTATATGAGTATCGAGTGTCATGGCTAAACGTTCATTACGCTGTTTGGCATGTAATTGAAAATTGTGTGCCTTTGTTTTGTAAACAAAATAATAAATCATTTATTTTGATCATTGAACCGGCATAATCTAGCCATACGAGTATAAGGTTTAAATTTATATTAATCGTAATCAAAAATTGATTCAAAAATCAATATACGTATTTCACTCAATTTAAGGTAAATAATAATTTATATAAATAAAAATAAAATTCTGAAAATTGGTAAGCGCATAAATTGAGAATGCCTATATCGATTTTACTTTAGAGAGAAGAAGCCCAATTTTCCAGACAACTTATCGATTTTTTAATTGAAAAAATGTCTGGAAAATGGTCTTGTGCAATAAAGAATATATACCTACTTTGTTTTTTTCTATATGATTCCTATATTAACTCAAAGATCATAATTTTATTGAAATTTCTACTCAACTATCTGGTAAAGAATATTCGATTCTAAAAATATACCGTAGATTTAAAAATGTTATTATTCAATGATACTCATTTGCATATAATGATTGCAAAAAGGAAATAAATCATTGAAAATGTGTACGTCATTCCTTTTATGGTCACAACTTGGGCTTTGAGCCACGCCTGAATTTGTTTATAATTATACATTAAGCTTTAAATAAATTAATTTAGACTACTAATATAATAACTGCTTTAGAGCAAGATGGAGGAATGTCAACGACTTATGACCACTGTTTTACCTCCATGATAAAGTAAACCTCTAAAAGATTTGTAGCTTTTTCTACTAAGAAAAAACTTTAGACTGCCTTATTATACATAAATATAATATTATTATAATTAACTACTGACTTACTCTCGTTTCGCTTCGGTACGCAGGTTTTCTTCACAATTTCATGATTTTTTTTTGCGCAGAACCCTAATTATCTTTCTAAGTAAAAGTAGCCTTAATTGCTTCTTATAATATTATCTATCTGCCATTGAAAGTCCCGTCAAAATCAGTCCAGTCGTTTTGGAGATTAGCCAGGACAAATAGACAGACAAAAATAAAAAATATATATATTTCTTATAAGTACTGTACTTATATAGTTTAATATGTATTTAGAAAAAGGCTTTAATTTTGACATTACAAGTAGACACTATAGATAGGTATGGGCTATATAAATATAAAAATAATTATTATGACACACAGAATTTTATATTCATCAATTAATTAAGTTTAATCTACAATACGGATTCAAAATACAATAATGTCTAAAAATGCTTTACAGTAATGTATAGAGGATAAAGGTTTTTTCCATTTCTTTGGTATAGAATTTTTAAGATATTTATATAAGTATGTATATATATGTATTTTCGTCCTTGTAGCAACGTCTTGCAATCTAAGGTTAGCTTCAGACATTACAATTTGTAGCCCTGTATTGCACTTGTAGACGGAGAGAGATCAAGTTCTATTTTTGTACAGACAACAAAAAAAACTTTAGATTATGCAAATATTTACCCAAAAAATATAGACAATTAGGTTACATAAGGCCTACAAAAAATACTAAAATTTTTATTTATGGATGTTTTTATTCTTTCTTTTGATTTGAGACATCACTTAATATTCTAAATATTGATTTAATGTACGTGTAAAATAAAATACATGAACGATTAGATTTATATGTTTTCTTCCGTTGTCAATAACGTAATATCTTCGTACGTAGAAAGTTTTCAATATAGCGTATCTATCTAGATTAAGTTCGGCTATTTTAGCTTTACAATAAATGCGCAGTTATTTAAAAACCCAGCAGCTCAATCACTAGAACTTCACTGGGGTTTTAGTAAGAAAGAGTTTCAGAGTCAGCTGCAGAGCAGAGCAGGGGACTGTGACGAAACTATAATAAAAAACAAAATCGGTTAGCTTCCGCCTTGCTCGAACCTTAATACACCATTTATCTTTCCTTAATTATTCGCAATTTATCTTTCGGGGAATATATCACATATCGGGATACAATATAACATACTCGTATGTCCTTAAGAAAGGCATGCAAACACACTCTCACTTTTATAATATTAGTAAGAAAGTTCATAAATCATATTCAATTAATTTCAGTAGCACTGCGTTGTCAAGATAAATATTCATATCTATTTTTCTGACATAACTATTTTATCCAAAAAAAGTGGTACACGAAATGTGGTACATGAAATGGCTTCAAAATCACGACTTTTACTTTAATTTTCCTTGAGATCTTCCTTGTATCCTTCCTTATTTTTTGAAATCGGTCAAAAATAGTAAATGAACATAAGTTCCTCAGCTTATACTTCGACAAACAAAAGAATATCCAAAGCTAATCTCCAAGCTTCATGATTTTCAAAGAGGTATTCTCATGTTTTAAACGGAATGCATTAAAATAATATAATTGCTTTGGAAAACAATACTCTGTTGCAAAGTTTTATTTCATTAGTACATTTTGACGTCTTTATACGAATGCATGAACACAATAATATGCACATATTTTAAACTCGCTACATGCAATTTGATTCCAGCGACCTTATTTATAATGTCCTATGACTATACTGAAGTAGCCATTCTGTTGGCGGCGAAAATTATACATGTATTTAAATTATGGGGATACTGACTTTTGTTTATGAGTCCATTTGCATATAAAAATAATAACAATTACAAAATTCCTAAACAGTATAATAAACAATAATATTTAAGTAGCAAAAAGAACTTAAATGACCTACAAATATTTCAATTCAATTATTTTTTATTGCATTAAAGCTTGCCTCTTCTAACACTGAGCGGGATAACGATAAAAGCCAGGTTTTTTACCACCTTACCTATAGGTGCAATGAAATAATTACAGCAAGGATACCTATATAATTAATATGTACGTATACTTTCGACATACTCTCGCTTCTCTTAAAAATAGCCTATGTGTTACTCCAGGTCATAGTTATAGTCTATCTGTGTATTAAATTTAATGCAAATCTATATAGACGTTTTGGCAGGAAGGAGTACCAAACACACTTACACACGCATAACGCACGCATGCACGCACGCACGCACGCACGCACGCACGTATATACGCACGTACGCACGCGCGCACACACACACACACTGTTGCATTTAGAATAGTAGACCGATTAAGCAAATCTACTAAAATTTAATACTACTTATTTACAATGATTGAGAAATGATATCCAAACGGACATACATTTTCATTCATTCTATTTGTAGAAGAATTCCTTGAAGTTCTACTACATGTGAATTACAGGTATTGTTATTCAAGAACATTATACATTGATCAAGATAACAATCTTAAGACTATTCCAACTTATTGCGATTTTTTACTTCGACGTTACCTACCCCCTATAGTTTGTATACGATAATTTGTTAAGTAAATTAATACAATTGTTGCATTCTATGGCAAATACAATGTAAATACATATATAATCGAGCTATAAAATGTAAGCTATTATAAGCTACTTTTTATGATAAATACTATGATATTACTTTTTTTATGTATGATGGCTAATCTTGTCTCTCATTATATATATTAGATGTTACCTAAATATATATTTTTTACTTAATAAATTTTTGCTTAACCTTATCACAATCATTTAAATATATGTAGTTATATTATAAATATTGTTAATAATTATAAAATTCATATTAACACGTTCACTATGCTACAAAGATAATGCCATAACACGGAAATAAGAACAACTATAAAAAAAAATATAAGTCCCTCTAATTGCGAATAATAGATAACAAAGTAATATGCAAATATTCACTCAAAATGTGAAAAAATGACATAATAATCAGTGCTATTTTGCACACTTTCTTTTAACTTTGTATATAGAGTGTTTTTAAAACACTATCATTACTAGCACCTTGAAGCACCACTAAATTACAAAACCGACCTAAATCAACAAAAATTAACCGGAAGACAAAAGATCGGCTCCGATAACATTACCTAATCGATAATTGTATCTTCGACACTTTGAGTCACACGTTGCATCGTAAAAAGGTGAGAAAGTCGACGTAGATAAACTAAGATGAAATGTTTGTCTCAATAACAAATTGCCAATCGATTTTCAATCTTATAACACTGCTATAAGGGCTATATGTTAAATTTTTGACGGTATATAACATTTGTGATATAGTAAAGTCGCGAAGAGCACGGTAATAAAAAAGGTAAAATGTCTTAGTAGAAACGACGGAGGACGTCTTGCCGATAAGGAGACCACCTTAGTCGATGCTGGGCCTATTTTAAAACTCTTTCCGGTTAACGAGTTATTGATATCTATTTTTGCACTCGACAAATCATTGAGGAATTTCAGACTAAAAATATTTCCGCTGACTAAAAGAATGGCCGTAACTAAGTTTTGTATTGAAGGTATCAATCACATTATGTTTGTACGTGAGCAAAAGTTATAGGCCGAATAAATCCTTACTGCCTTTCTAATATTACAAATGCGAAAAATCTGTTGGTGTTTTGTTCTATGATACAATCGCGGAGTTATGTTATTTTGCGAATATTTTCACAGACATAACACACAGCCAGAGAAGAACGATAAGTGTTCGAAGCTTACAGTTTAGTAAGAAATGAAAGAATCGAGATAATAAAAAACCTAAACACTTTATTTTTAAATAGCAACTGTTATTGGGTTATTGTTGTAAATGATATACATATGTATGTTGCATACCTATATTGATTAAGTAATCTGTAGAAAACTAATATTGGTAATAAGTTTTATGTTTATCCTTTAGTGAATAATATGCGTGATTTAAAATGGAAAAATATGTACTATAATTAATCAATCTTGACTTAAAATCCTTAAATTATAAGTAGGTGTGACGCATAAATAAGAAGTTTTAATTATTTTTCACTTATAAAATCGTAAATATTACAAATTGTCATTTATTATAATAAAACTAGCGACTCACCTTCGCTCCGCTTGGGTTCGTCCTTAGGTACGTTTTAACGGTTCCTTTATTTGAGATATTTTTCCGCAGTAAAAAGTATCCTATTGTTGACCCGGATAACTAGCTATCATCATACCAAATTTTATCAAATACTGTCCAGTGGTTTTCTTGTGATGCGTTCCCAGTCAAGAATTCCAAAAACTATAGACTCGGCCTCAATATCGATAATAATGATTATTTCAATAAAGTTTTCCAAAAAATATATTTCATGTACAGATTTGACTTAAAATTTTATTGTACGAACCTATAAATATAGCAAATAAGATCACAGTTAGTGTAAGGTAAACTTCATAATACTATCTATTAGAAAAATAGATCCATCCGAATATTTGTCATACCTATTTAAGCATTAATTGTGTTGTTGTCTTTCATAGTCGCATTTACCTTTAAAGTCCTATGTGTCGAATTGATATTAACTAAATAGCTTCATATATACATACTTAGACTTAATCTTTACAAGTGAATCTATTAAACTTTCTAAAATGTATCTTTATCTAATAGATAATGCATCTCAATGAAAAACCAACTTACAACGGTGACGATATCGCTTTGGCCGTTTTCATTACAAATTTATATGATTGGAATTGAGCGATAATTTCTGGTCGTTGATGGGACCGCCGGGTACGGGGCAATAATGATGACGTCTGGTATATACGATTACAGCGATAGGTATCCGAATGGCTTTTACGTTACTCATACACCATACACCAGGTGTTTTCTAGCTTTGCGATTGAGCTATCTATTCGCTTTTTGAAGTAAAGCTTCTTTACGCACGCTTGACTTGGGGGGTAAGCTGGTGAATGCGTTACAAAAAAATGTACGTACTTTTGTTGCCATGGTAACCGTTGTTATTGTCTGACAAATGATATATAATATTATATTCTTTCCTTACATGGTATTTTATAAATATATTATTGTAATATGCTTAATATGTGTTACTTTTAGTATTTCATTTATCCTAATTATTTAAAACATAAATTGAATTTCATAAAGAGTACCGATAACCTACGGAAGTTTTAATTCTTGCGCTTGTACACATTCATACACGCACTCTTTAATTTTTTGTTATAAATTCTTATATAATCAACATTATTAATTAATATTTCAATATTATGATCATAATGATGCAATTGTTTGATGTTTACTCAGAGACTGTTGTTTTTATTCATTTAATGAAGATTTGGCGAAAAATATATTTTAAATACATCCTTAAGTTTCTTTGGTTTGGTCAGTAAAATATTCCAAAATATTTCTTTTCGCATCTCATTTAATATGTAAGGTAAATAGATTTCAACATAATCTCATTACTAATATTCGTCTTACTGACAGTTTAGGAGGCAAAAATAACATTGATGTTCACGATCTACTATTTACTGTGGTATATGCAAAAAAAAACGTATTGTTTTCATTATCATCCCACAGGTTAAAAAAGGTACAATATTTAAACAAACGGCCTACGTTCATCTCCAGATTATCTGACTAAAGTATTGGAATTAAAAATAATCGGATTTACTATGTAAAATTGTTGAGAAAAAATAATACCACCCAATGTTGTGAGGTATCGAAAGCTTTCAAAAACCCGAGTCTTGTTTACTACTGATGGATTTACGATACATTGAGACATCTCTTTTAACTCTGAAATCGATAATATCCAAGAAAACATTGGTCAAGTGTGCGTCGAAAACATGTCACTGAGGGTCCTAATACTTACCTATAGTTCTTGGTACATTTATGTTTATCTGATACATACGTAAAGCCAATATCTATCATAATATAGTATTTGATAGTAATTGACATTTTATATCTGGTAATAGATCATCTTTACATATAATAAAATTCTAACTAAGTCGAATCTGTACCTTGAATATTTTTTGGAAAATCTTATTGAAATAGACATTATTATCAATACAGAGACCAAATCTATAGTTTTTAGAATTTTTGTCTGTCTGTCTGTCTGTTACCGCATCACAGAAAAACCACTGGAGGGATTTTGATGAAATTTGGTATGATGATAGCTGGATATCCGGGTCAACATATATGATACTTTTTACCGCGGGAGATTATTTTATTCCCACGGGAATACACGTTATAACATAACCCAAAAAATATTTATGATCAGAATTTCTTGAAACTTGGTATTAATGCTCTTTAATACAATTAAATAAATACGTGTTTTTATGTTTTTTGAAATTCATCCCATAAGAAGATAAAATAAGTGATGAAAATTTGTATGAAACCTACCTTTTTAAAGTATTTTTGTTGTAGTTTTAGCGCGAGCGAAGCCGCGGGATTTGCTAGTATTGTATATTTCTGTTTTGCTATAAAGTTTCATTTAGGACCTTGCAGATTAGTATTAATGTACTTATGATAGAATAAAAATTATTTTATATAATGGTTATTCTAATGTTTTCTTTTTTCTGTTATTTGAAGATAATATATTCCGAAAAAAACTATTAATTAGTATTTATTAGTATATTATTAAATGTTTATATGTAATGAGTATCGAGTGTACCTTTAAAATGTAGGACAGATGGTAGGGTATAAAATATAGGCTTAAAATAGGGTTTTAGTAGTTTAGATAGGGAACCCAAAAAAAATTACTTACGAGCCGTAAAGAATAAAATCCTTTGGCACATGAATTGCTGTCGCGGGTAAGATTTCAAATAAATGATTTATGACCGGCAAGTATGGTGGCTACTGTCTTTGCTTATCCAGATTTAGATTAAAACTAAGCGTTAACCAAATGTTTTCTCTTACTTTAATCCTGTAAAGTTAAGCTTTAAAATCTTTTGGGAGTCACATTCAATATCTTTGCTTTTCATACTTGGTTTAGCAGCTTTTGTATTTTCTAATTTAATTAAATTTTGCAGTTATTTTTGCGATTAGGAAGGACTCTTTGTTGTGGTTTAGAAATGTCAATATTTAAAGATGAAAAAATATATTAGTGATAATACCTTAAATATCCCAAGTAATGTTATTCGATACAATTTCGATCTCAAGATGAGATCATACTATTGACTCATAAACGTAAAAACAGTCAAATAAATCAAATGTTTATTTCATCATTTTTATATGCATTTTATTTTAAAGACCTTCATCATTGATTTTATAATTCGAGTTTATGTCAAGATACAAATTCAAAATCCGATGTTCATTATTATGTTCAATTGGAAAAATCCAGACAAGTAACACGATCTAAATTCGATCGATAAGATTGCGCCTTAAAAGGCGCCGGGCAGGTATGCGCAGACGCAGGCGCCGCCGCGCGCTCTCATGCAGAAAACAATTCTTTGATGAAACGGACTTTTAATCCGCCCTGACGGTCACTACAAACTCTAATTAAGATTCGGATGTTCCTTTCCCATCACCATTTTACTGTGACCCCTCTTGACAGAGATGTACATGAAATGTGTGAACACTAAAGAATGTATCGTGGACTTTTGCGTCTGGTCGCAGTGTTAGTAGATGTCTGTTTATCTTATCGTAATGATTTTTGAGATTCGAAATCTAAGTGTGCGTTTTCAAGAGATAACAAGGTTCTATTGAGGTTTTTGTTCATGGGATTACATATCCTTAAGTTTGTAACTGATATTTAGTGATGAATATGATTCCTGATCTTTTTAGTTTTTTAATGGGAAATATAGATATTTGAAAGGTGTATAAAAATTAGGATAATAATAAATAATACACTTTTTTGCCCCAATTCTTAGTAATAATACATGATCCTTATATTATCTATGTTAGTAATAATATTTAAATTGTCTAATTTTATAATTTATTAAGAAATATTATTTAGGTAGGTTCAATGTTTTTTTTTACGAAAAATGTATAAAATATCAAATTATGCGAATATATTTAAAACATATAATCATTATTTCACGGTTGTCATTTCTATAGTTTTAGTTTTGGGTAATAAAATAGCGCATATAATTTGAGTCTAATCGTGGCACGATAAGGAAGAAGATATTCGATAATCTTGTCCGGAAGAACAGCTATTACATGGTATTCATTGAGTTAAGCTGCTGACACATTAGCGTTTTATTATTCTACTTGACGTTAAAAATGTTGACGACTAATTCTTTTATATATATATATATATATATATATATATATATATATATATATATATATATATATATATATATATATATATATAATAATAAAAATGTTATATAAATCATGTTATCAAAATACGAAATCCATATATATTTTGTAGTTTTCTATCAGTTATATCATCTTTAGAAATTCAACTTGTCCATAGACACGAATGTCTCTTCTGCCCTATAGGGCAATTAATTCTTTAAAAAATGTAAATATTTTTTTTTCCATAAATCTGGACATACTCGGAGATATTACACAAGTATTTTGTACACTTTTATTATTTTAATCTACAATGACACAATGTCATGGTATAGAAAAAAATTTATTTAATTTTAAATGAAATTAGCTTTTAAATATTTCTTTAGATACCAAATGGAAAGTTTATTTTACTTTACATGTCAAAAATTTCAAAAAAATCAGTGTGAACGCAGTGCAAGCACGCGCCGCGACAGTCGAACTAATGTCAAGGCGAGCGCAATCAACGCGCGTGGGCGCAGGTTAGTGTGGACGTGACCTTACACTTTATACCGTATCAAGTTTATATTTATATACGAGGTTCTTTGGCTTGGTAACCTTAGATATAAAATGAAAGTGTAAATATTATTCACTGTGAAAGGAAACATGGAAATTACTTCATGAGCTAAGTTTTTAGGTTAAATTACAAAATATTAACACATTTTAAACTAAATTTCGTATTTTTTTATATTAAAATCATAAAAATAAGTTTTTTTATTTTTTAGGTATTAGGTACTGAATTGGCACATTGTTATAATTATATTCTTCTCGCTTCGCTCGGGTGCGTCTCAATAAGCACGGTTTAATTTTTTTGAGCGGAACCCTACTTCTTTTTCTAAAATAAAAGTAGCCCAAGTTACTCGAAATTCCTGTCAAAAGTCAGTCCAGCCGCTGCGGGGATTAGCCGGAACAAACAGACAGACGGACAGACAGATAGACACACAGACAAAATTTAAAAAAATTGTGTTTTTCTTATAAGTATGTGTAATATATAAAATATAAAAATGCATATAAAATTATATAATTTCAATGCATTTACTAAAAAGCTGTTATTTTGGTATTATAAACAAACACTTAATAACGTAATATGAAATGTTAATGCAATATATTAATAATATAATTATATAATTAATAATTATGTTGTATTAAAAGGCGACTAGAGTAAAAGTAGATATTTTTAAGTTATATTTACTACAAATGAGTTATATTTACACTTATACAAACTAGACATTTTATTTAAACATTTTTTTTTCAATAAGCCCTATCCATATAAACCAAACGAGTGCAGTCGCTTCGGTAATTGAACGGCGATGTAAAAGGTATCTACGTTGCAAATAAAATAAAAACTCTATAATCGCAGCCCGCCCCGCCCCGTGGACTCTACGGTTATTGCAGTGCAAAATAAAAATGTACTCATTCAATGGGATGAATTGCAACGCGTAGGTGTATTTTTGTCGGTATTATTATATGAGATGTTATTGTGACTAACTCATTTAATTTCTTAACATAATACAAATTATATTCACAATTTTCGAAAATTTCATTAAAAGTATGACGTATGTAGATAAATAAAAAGTTAAAAAGCCTAATAGTATGAAACGTGAGTCGTATTGAATAATTGGTAATTTTTCACTTTAGCGTATAGTAATGACTGGTATTAGGTAATTTATGTAGTTTTAAGTAGGTATGCATAGGGCAATGGTCCAATGGTAACGCACTCGCTTGGGAAACCAAGTGAAGCAGATTCAAATTCCGGGTCTCGCACCTTTGATATTTTCATGTGCGAATCATTTACAAGATGATTGATTACCTTATGTCTTACGGTGAAGGAAAACATCATGAGGCAAACTGCTCGTTTGAGAAAACCTAGCAAGTTTTTGAAAGACATGTGAAGTCGGTCAGCCCGCATTTGGTCAGCGTGGTGGGTTATTGCTTGATTCTCTCTCGTATTGAAGGGGACCCCCCTTGTGCCCAGCAATGGGACGCCAAAAAGGGCTGATTACAATACATACAACACATTTAGTACGCATGTATGTATATTTATGTATGAACGTATGTATGTCTCTTTACACCTGAGAGAAGACAGAGGGCATCGTTAGCATTTATTATTTTTTAATAATCAATTATAAACGAATGAGTAACAAAAAACAGCTATGTAAAATAATATTTTTTTTCATTTAACGTTCGAAAACAAAAATATTTAAAAATATGTTTAAGTAAAAACATATAAAGGAAGCAGATTCATCGTCATGTTTTAAATAGGGACATATAAAAATTGCGCTGACAGTAAACAAGGTGGCGCCCTCACGGAATTATGGACTACAATTTGTCAAACAGTTTCCTTTTTTATATTCGTGTACAAACAGTGAATACATAATTGACTTTATGAATATTCAGTTACTGTAATAAATCCGGAGTAAGTAGAATCTTATGTCGTATGGCTCGGCGACGACTCATTTGTTATTCTATTTTGTGTTTTTAAGTAGAGAATCTGATGCATTTTTTAAATTCGATTTTATATAAAAACTATCCTTAAAGACCGTCCTTAAAAAATGACATAGTATAGGGATCAAAAGAAGCTTCTATCACTTTAGTTCAAATAAAACCTCTTCTTTTCTTCTTTTGAATATTAATTATATCATACATTTATAATATTATTTTTTTTACATTAAGTATTTTACTATATCACATAAAACAGTAGTTAAATACTTATCTCTGACGCTGCATAGAATAAGTCGAGTTCGATTCCTGTATGGGGCAAAATATTCTAATGAACTCAAAAAATATATGTTGACGATGATGGTCCATCCTGTTTTGATTCAATATTGTTAGAAAGTTGAGAAGTGATAAAATCACTTCAATTTGTTTATTTTTAAAGGGCCTCAATATAGAAAAAAAATCTTTGTTATACTACTGCTGTTCACATAATATTAACATAGCAAAAGTGGAATAAAAGCAATTTCTTCCAACAATTTAATACTAATTTTAGAAAACTATATTTTGTTATGCGATAAGAAAAATTATTTATATGTACCTAAGATTTTAAAGAAAAAAAAAATATCAGAAATCATTAACAAAATTTGTATTGATATATTTTAAACTATCTCTTTCTACATAAACGTCCTTTATCCAACAAATAGGTACAAATTTATCGTACCACTGACCACGATTCACTGAAACCAAAGCTGCATTCCACTACTTATCTTCACTTACCATCTGATGGTCTTTGTTAACACTTTAACACGGATCTATCGTATCTGATTAGATTTTTTATATGGTTTCTTTACACAACAATACGTTGTATCTGTTTTGACTACACGAGATTGTGTGAGGAGTTTTATGTTCAAATTATTAATTTTATTTAGTTTTTCTTGATACTATTATGTTGTAGTTAAGTAAAGGATGACATAGGTTCTAGACAGTTGATAGTTATATAATGGGAATGGAATGAAAGAAAAAGGGACAGACAAAGGACTTTAAAGATTAAGTATTTATCACGCTTAAAACAGTCAAGTTAAAATATAAGGATATCTATGAAGGGAATGAAATTATTAGGAGTAGTTAATGAGCCTAATACAAATAGAGTATGTAGAATTTGCTTTCATATAATTTGTATTTATTTATTCTGCAAGTTACATAGAGTTAAGATGTTGAAGATATGAATGTACATTAAATACACAAGCATAATATGGTAAAAAGGCTAACATTCACTCAACACCTAATTTTTGTCAACTAAGTGATAATAGTAGAGTGATACCATCGTGTTCTTTCTGTCAAGACTGAATAAAAGGAAAAAGGATGGTGCAGGAATCGATGCTGCCATCTCTATAAGAGTAAATTGGGCCAGGTAGCTATGTAAATATTACAAAAATCTACAAGATATTATGTAAATGTTAAATATAATTAAATAGTACCTACCATCAACAGCAGATTTCCTACATTTTAAAAATGTTACTACAAATAAAGAGAATTAATATTATGTTGTAAATTATATAGTTTATATTTTTTGTTTTATTTTTTAATTTTAAAATTATTTTACAAGTCATTCCAAAAAAAACTTTCATTTCTGAGTACATTTAGTGAGTCAGAAATAAACAAAGAGATTATATTAATAAATATTTAGATGGCACTCGCCCAAAAGACTCGATTTCCATGAAAAAATTTTAGTTAAGGTCGCGTAAAACCTCTTTTATTGGTGACATAAATAAAAAACGAAAGAAAAAAGGTTTTAAAAGAAAAGGCACACAGTTACACAGTCCTATCAAAAAATAAACATACACAAGTTTCTACTTAGGCGCTCGTTCGCGGTTCTTTGAAAGACGGCTGTAAAATTTATGATTCGGTGGAAATTTCGACTGATATACTTAATATGCTTAACTAAATTTTAATAACTATATACTCTATGTAATCATCCATTTAAAATATCTACATCTCTATTTAACATCTGTAGAAGTCTTTATAAAGGTAAAACTTAAAGCATTTGCAGTAACATTGTAACAAAAGGATCCTAACCCTTTGTCAAAATTTTAACTATTGATTACAAACCAGTAAGTACCCCTTAAGCTTTAAATTATATACTATAAATAGTATCTACCACAGGGGGTGTTAATACAAAATTAAAAGCATATCAAAGTAACGAAATAAATAATAGGACATCCATTAAGTAAATCCAATACCGCATCTGGAGTAGATGTATTTATAATGATTTTATAATGTTTTACAAGGCTCCTATAATCAAAAGATTATAGTTTAGTCTTTTTTTCAGTGTAGTTTTCATTAGCGATGTAATTCTGTTAAACCTGTAATCAGTACTAGGGTTAAATGTATCGATATATTATAAATACGTAATTATGGGTTTGGACGCAGACATGTTTTTTGTGACAATTTGTAATAACTATCAAGTAGTCGCCCAAAACGTTTTAAATTATAATATGTATTTATTATGTTAATAAGTAATGTTGTTATAATAATAACTGATACCAGTTAGCACAAAATGTAATTTTATTAATTTAAAATTTAATAATGTACATCGGATATACTTCATTTTAGTACGAAATTTATCAAGCGGTATGCAGTTTTAGACTTAAATTCACTTTCAACCGCTATCACGACGCGACAAACATCGTATAAATTATGGGACCACAATCATGGACATCCATAAACCACTCGGAATGCGCGGACAATCGTTCATTGAGGTACTTATTTATTTTAAATACAATCATCAGGGGGCCCTCCCGCCGGGTCACTCCTGCCGCGCTGTCGCGGGCCCCCGACCTCGGTCCTCTTTCGGCCCCCTTTAATCAACTGTCATGGCGTCCATACGATACCATTACATTATCCATTTACCTCTACATCTCACAACCCATGTAACTCCTATACCGTACACATAAAGCTCACATTACAAACGTATTCTCCCTCTAAATTGTCGTGATGCTGTAAAAACCGATATGACTCCATGTTTATTTGATTGCGATGCATTAGATTTGGTTCGAATGACGTTCGAAATTCGGTCACTGACAACAGTTTTCGAATAGAGACAACTAAACTATCGTATTTGATTACGTATTTAAGAATTTTTAATGTATTTTATATTCGGTCTTATATTGATTTTTGTAAAAGGGGGAATTAGATATTAAGATCAACTTTTGACAAAATACTTAATTTACTTTTAATCTCAAATAAATTTAGTTATTTGCTAAATATATTTCAGACATTTAAATCATTCTATTATAAATCACGTTGGAAGCCATTAACAAGGATTTAGGTAAAGTATTTCTGTTGTTTGTATTGTATTCAGCCCATCCCACTGCTGGGCACGGGCCTCCCTTCAATACGAGGGGAATCAGGCTATAGTCCACCACGCTGGAGAAGTGTGGATTGGCGGACTTCACACGTCTTTCGAAAACTTGCTAAGTTTTCTCAGACATGCAGGTTTCCTCACGATGTTTTTCCTTCACCGTAAGGCAAGTGTTAATCCTGTTAGAAATGATTCGCACATGAAAATATCAGAGGTGCGAGACCCGGGATTTGAACCCGCTTCACTCGGTTTCCCAAGCGAGCGCGTTATCACTGGGCTACCACTGCCTTTTATTGTTTGTATTAACGTTATTTGTTAATTTAATCAGCAATGTTTTTATCTATTATTACATTTTTTTACTAAACAGTAGTAGTTAGTAGCAGTTCGGTTTATAAGTAGAATGTTTTCTGAGACTGTGTTGTAAAAATGTATACACTGTCCATAGAAAGAATTAAGCAGTCGATGTAACCGAGTTACCAGTATTATAAGTTTATCTTTGTTTCAAGTATTTTATAATGTCTACATACATTACTTTTATAAATTCGCAAATATATATATATATATATATATATATATATATATATATATATATATACATTTATATATATATATATATATATATATATATATATATATATATATATATATAAATGTATAGTTATAATTATTTCATAAACTTTTTTGTGAACTATATGCTATATGCATATTATTTTAAGCAACTTTATAACAATAGCAAGCGTAATATTCATAATCGAAATTCATAACGCGAAGCTTGCCGCGTTGATCTGACGAATTTGTTATGGTCCGAAATAACGTACGAGACACACAGTTTATTATAATCACACGCAATAAAATGTATCTACCTAACAGTCCTACCTCTAATTTTTTTCTTATTTAACTCGTTTATCCTAAATGAATATGTATTAAATTCATAAATAAAGCTGCAAGAGAATTGAAAAATCAAGGAAATATTAAATTCGTTTTTGACTTTAAAAAACACGAGATAATCCGGTTGTTTGTTGTATGTGTATCTTCGCCAATTGTAAAGTGGTTTTTGTAATTATTTTTTTAATAATTTTTGCTCATGGCTTTACTCGTGTGATAGCTGGGCGGGTACCACAGGTAACCTATGTCCGTCCCCAGGAAGCAATTTATATCGAAATCTGTTTAGCCGTTTAAGTGTGGAAAGGTAGTTCAGACAAAATTACTTCATATTTGTAATATTAGTGTGGATTGAATATGTCATACCTCAAAAGTAGTCCCAGTAAAAGTAAAAAAAAATCTCCACCCCTAAGGACGGGATAGTTAC
The DNA here is from genome assembly GCA_033884665.1 of Argynnis bischoffii washingtonia. NCBI lineage: Eukaryota > Metazoa > Arthropoda > Insecta > Lepidoptera > Nymphalidae > Argynnis > Argynnis bischoffii. The sequence continues at coordinate 5,329,191 of CM066624.1, read as the reverse complement.
TTTTGAATTATTTTCAAGTCGGTTTACTTATTTACTAGTAAGTAAACATTGAAAATTTCTTATTAATATTGAAGCAAATCAATATTGTTGGATATATGTCAATATAAAGTTGGAGTATATTATAAGCCGTATGTCAAACACCCTGGCCATTTCTTTTTTCATATACTAAGCGGGCTATAAGTAAGGCATTGTGAGGCGAATGTTAACAATAGACGCCATAATGGGGGACCATCGATACCCTTTCTTTGGTAGAATTTAATTGTGTGATGAAGTGTGGTTACGACATTTTTTAAACGAACCGAGAATGTTAGTGGGGAAAAAATAAAAAACAACCACGACACAAAGGGTTAGAATTATAATCAATAAATGTGTATTACTCATGCTGTATAACTTTACGTTTACGTTTTTATATATACATATATTACATACTTCAAATGAAATTAAAATATAACCCAAGTGCTAGTCGGACTACAAGATTTAATATATAATACAACACATTTGTGTTATATATTACTGATTAAAAAAGTTATTTAATTAATAAATAAAATAATTTAATTAATTAGCAGTTAAAAGTATAAGTTTGATTAAAACCTTTCTTAAAGTGCCTAAAAAGCATGTAAATCAGAATAAGCTCTGGTAAGTTCATTAATTAACAACAAATTAGTCCCCGATCATACCATACGCAATAACCAATAACGTCTCAATATAGAGCTTTTAATAATACAAAATAAAGTTCAATTTTACATAGAATAAAACAAATCGATCGTGCTAAAAGCATTCTCATTACTCGATTACCACCCGCTAAGTCGATAAGTTGATTTTCATTTAGGCGTAATAAAGTGTTGCAAATTATTTCATTACAACATTAAGTGGCGATTATGCTTCGGATCAGATTTTATAGCCAGTATTACGAAAGTTATACGGCTAAGTTATGTATACACTTCTTCCATTACTTGTGATCTTTTTAGTATTCTTTTTCGGTGTGTTATTTCGACATGGTCGTGTAAAAGCATTTTTACGTCAGACCGACTGTCTCCGATACTGACACGTCTGTACCGCCTTTCTCTTAAGACTGGAATAGTACCTAAATCCTGGAAGCTTGCCAACGTGCAACCAGTGCCCAAGAAAGGAAGCCGTGTCGACCCTGCCAATTATCGTCCGATCTCAATCACCTCCATACTCTGCAAGATTATGGAGCGTGTATTGAACACTCGACTTATGGCATACCTAGAACAGAACGATCTCCTCAGTGATCGACAATATGGGTTTCGCCGGAATAGGTCGACTGGGGACCTTCTAGTGTATGCCAATCACACCTTTGGTGAAGCTCTTGAGCGAAGCGGGGAGGCGATTGCTGTCTCCCTCGATGTCTCAAAGGCCTTTGACAGGGTCTGGCACGCTAGCCTTATAAGCAAGCTTTCAGCCTATGGCATATCTCCTGGCCTGATCGCCTGGATTAAAGACTTCCTGAGCGACCGATCACTCAGAGTTGTGGTTGAGGGTTGTTCATCACAACCCTTAAAGACCAACTCAGGAGTTCCACAGGGGTCTGTTCTCTCTGCAACCTTATTCCTGCTGCATATCAACGATCTGCTTGTACCCGGTATCTATGGGTACGCAGACGACAGCACTGTTGTAGAGAGATACCTGCCGAATCCTCGGGCCAGTAGAGATCAAATCCAGTCCGAAAGAGAGGCCATGGTAGAGCGGTTGAATCTCAAACTCAGGGCAGTCTCCACTTGGGGCGATGCCAATCTCGTGAGTTTCAACGCCACCAAAACACAGGCGTGCCTGTTCACCGCAAAAAGGAGTCCTTTCACCTTGACTCCTACTTTCCGGAATGTGCCTCTGGAATACACTGACCGTCTGCAGTTGTTGGGGATGGACATTAGCCCCAACATGAACTACGGGCGGTTCATCGAGTCTAAGGCTAATATCGCAGCGAGGAAAGTTGGCATCCTTGCAAAGGTCCGACAGTATTTCACACCGGGACAGCTTCTTGTTTTATATAAAGCTCAAGTCCGGTCGTGTGTGGAATACTGTAGTCACATATGGGCTGGTGCTGCGAAATGCCATCTGTCAGCCTTGGACTCGATTGAGAGGCGTGCTCAAAAGCTTATTGGTGACCCTGCGCTGGTAAAAGCTAATTTGCAAAGCCTCGATCACCGACGTAGGGTTGCCAGCCTTTGTGTATTTTATAGGTTACATTTCGGAGAGTGTGCGCAGGAACTACACAACTTAATTCCCCCATCCCCTTTCCATCATCGGACAACCCGACGAACGGCTGGTCTCCATCCTTATGTCGTGGACATTCCACCCGTCCGGACGAAGCGTTTCGCTTCGTCATTTATTATACGTGCGGCTAAGGATTGGAACAACCTGCCTGCGTCGGTGTTTCCGTCCGATTACAATATGGGTGTCTTCAAGGCAAGAGTGAATAGGTGGCTACTGAATTAGTGCGACTTACCATCTACGACTGCGTTACCACTTACCATCAGGTGGAACGTAGTCAAGCACTAATTCGGAATAGTATAAAAAAAAAAAAAAAAAAACCTGTCGTGGATTTTTGTTGTCTGCGACGTGTGAAGTCAATAATAATCCAGTATGTCTGTCTGTCTAAAGTATAGTTAGTAAATTAAAAGTAGTTGTACTTAGTAAATTCTTATTTTTGCGAATAGTAATATATTCTTCATTTATTCTAGTTTAGTTATATGTGTATTAAATATGTGAAAGTTTGTGCGGATGAATGAATGTTTGTTACTCTTTCATGGAAAAAATACGAAATGGACTTTGATGAAACTTTACAGTAATGTAGTTTATACATCAGAATAGTATATAAACTATAATTTAAAAATAATAATAGTTATATGTATATAAGGGAATAAGAGAATTACGTGTGGAGAGTTACGAGAAACCTTTAGTATGTATTATTATTATGTACAGTGGAACTATTTGGTCTACTATCTACATATATAAAAATGAATCCCTATTTCCCTTGGTCATGCCATCATGCGTAAACGGCTGGACCGATTTCACTAATTCTTTTTTTGTTATGTTTGTTATTGTCAAGAGAAGATTTTTATATTAAAAAAAAAATTAGAAAATTGCGCAGGAACTTAGAAAATGAGGATGAAAGTGTGTATTGGGAAGCGAGCTAGGGACGAACTTGAGCGAAGCGAGGGTGAGTCGCTAGTTTTTATGTACTTTATTAACTTATTATACCTAAAGAAATTTAAAAGTATTGATTTTATTTTTTGATTCTTGTTGATTAACTTCGTTTAGCTAAACTGAATTATGCTCCGTACTGAAATCGAATCTGCGATCTTATGTATAGTAGCTACTTAAATACCTACATTCGACTAAGCCCTGATACTTACTCGTAGATCTATTGTTGAAAATAGATATAGCTAGCTTATTTAAAAAAATAATTTATAATCATAATTTATTTATAACTCTCGACTTACCCTCCTCCCTGATTCCCTAGGTAAGTTTTTTTTTGAGCGGAACTCTATTTTTTTTTCTAAAATAAATGTAGCCTAATTTACTTCTCATAACATCAGCTATCTGCCAGTGAAAGTTCTGATTAGCCGGAACAATCAGACAGACAAAAACTTTAAAAATTATGTTTTATTAGTACCTATGTATATAATTTCATATGCATTTAGTAAAAAGCTGTTGTTTTGATATTACGTACATACACTCCAATTTTTTTACATGTAAAGATATCTGTATAGATATGGGACTACCCTGGATGTATATTGTATAACTAGACGTAGGTATTAATGGTAATATTACATAGTACATATCTAAATTAAACTGAAGTTATACCTGATTAATTTCTACTCTAATTAACAAAAAAAAAAAAAATGTGAATACAACACACATTTCAAACAATACCATCAAATATTTATCTAGCATTAAATTACAAACATTTTTTTTCCACATACAATAAACAGATTAACGCCCAAATAGGGATAGCTGGCTCTCTATCTTTACAGCACTATAAAGTATTATAAACGAAGATTGAGGGTAATCCAATAAAATTAAGACATTTTCATTAGGTGCCCTATTTTGTCGGCCTATATTAATTATTGGGTACGGTGGTCCTACGAATGAAGCTGTTAATTAAAGAAGGCATCGGTTGCTATTGGTGCTATAAACCAATAAACTTTGACTGCCTACTTGTTCCTTAACATAAAAAGGGCTAAACGCGTTCGCAATTAAGAAGCCATCTCGTTTATAAGATGCAATGATGATAGCAGGTAAGCCAGTAACAGCCATATCCATACATTTGGCTCACGTTTAGAGTTTTACTTAATTAAGATTAGTCAATAAAGTTGGAAAATAAATTGTTATTAAGTAATAATTCATTATTTTTTTATTTATGTGTTAACCGATTTTGGAATGAGGTGTTTCATTTGTTGGTTGTATGGTTTTTTGTGTATAACGCGATGTTTTCGCCAATTGTGAATTGATACATATCTTTTATAATATTAGATAAATGTATCTACCAACCTACTACACTTGTGTATCTCAGGTAAAACCTGACTAACACGCCTCTATGTGCGTAAAGACTGGAATACATTTTACTGTTTTTTTTTCTTATAAAATGAATAATCAAAATATTTGCAATATTTTTATAAATGGTGCGTTTTAGTTGAAACAATTAATTCTAAATACATTTATTTATATAATAAAAATATAAAAAACATATCATTACATAAAATAATTTAATAACTATATCTATATATACCTAATTAATAAATACTTTAATAACTACATATATCTATATACAATCAATTATATTAAACAATACATTAAAACACTTAAGTATTTATTAAAAGAGACAGGAAACTTCGTCCTAATCCACATCAATAGATAAAGCGCAAGACAAACGGACAGACACACGAGCGCCTGTCACCAAACAGCGTTGTTTGGTGAGCAAACATGATAAGATAACCTTTGGGTGACGCCGACACAATGGCTTGTTGGTTAATATTTGCTATGTGAATACCTTTCAGCGTGTGCCTTGGTCTATGTTACACCGAAGCACCGTGAATTTTGATAAATACTTATTTTATATCATTTTTTCATATAACATTAAATATTTAGTAAAATCTATAGAATCCTATACAGATTTATAGCCAGTATAATACAATTATGTATATATATATATATATATATATTTATAATGCCATTTGATATCTTGCTAAATATTAAGACAATATTATTCAGTTATCACAAAAACAGTTACATGTAATTTATGTACACAGACAGATATTCTTTTTAGTCTTACTACACTCATAGTGAAACAAATTCATATTCACTAAGATGTTCTTTGTTTGTCTGTCAATCTGCAAATAAAATGTGTGTATACGAATTGCAATTAGATATTTTTCACATAATTTTGATCTTGAAGAACCAGTCGCTATGAAAACGATTTAAAATAAAACGATAAAATAATACTTATTTGGGAGTATAGTTTTAATTTTTAACTTTACGCAATTTACGATATATTGCTTATCTTATATATTTAAACGAGCAATTCTTGTATATTTATATCTTTATTTATTTATTTATTTATTTATACCAGCGATTTTGGAAACGGCTCTAACGATTTTGTTGAAATTTGGTATATGGGAGCTTTCGGGGGCGAAAAATTGATCTAGATTAGTCACATGTCTGGGAAAACGCGTGTTTTCGAGTTTTCATGCATTTTTCTTATGCATTATTCTACGCAAAATTTAATCGCGACATCTATACAACTGTCTCAGTAACACTTAGTCACTTACTTAATGTAAAATTATTTTTAAGTCAAATTAAAAAGAAAATTGTTCTTATCGCGACATCTATACAACTTTCTCAGTAACACTTAGTCACTTAATGTAGAATACACAATCTTTCAAGAACTCCGAGCGAAGCTCGGTCGCCCAGGTACTTCGGTGTAAAAGACCGTCACTGCAGCGTGAACCATATTTCACACCTAAAATTATATTGAAAAGTCGAACACTTAATTTAAAGTGTCATGTAAGAAACAAAGGCAGGTCGAGATTTGTCATAATAAATATACTTGTATGCTTTGTACAATTCTTTAATAATAATGATAAACATTGAATATATGTATATTGCACATGTGTTATTATTATTTACTAGATGTTTAACAGTCTACCAGTTACTTAAGATCATCTGTACAGATAAATAAAATTGAAGTATCTGTTTGTAATGTTAAAATAACAGCTTTATACTAAATGCATAGGGAATTATATAAGTTACTTATAAGAAAAACACAATTTTTTAATTTTTTGTCTGTCTGTCTGTCTGTTTGTTCCGGCTAATCTCCAAAATGGATGGACCAATTTTAACGGGACTTTCACTAGCAGATAGCTGACATTATAAGGAGTAACTTAGGCTACTTTTATTTTAGAAAAAGAATTAGGGTTTCGCTAAAAAAGAAACGTAGCTATATGCACGTCGTAGTTTATATGTATGTAGGTACTAAATTTCATCAATATCTGTCCAGCCAAATGGTTACTCGATCTTAAATTTAGTCAAAGATACAAAATAAAGTATAATAATTTAAATAAAAGCTGTACGTTTTTTTAAATTTAATTGTACACCCTAATCTGTAGAACTACTAGTTCGATTTGAAAATTTCTTTTTCCCTTTTATAGCCTACTAGCTTTTCCCGCGGCTCCGCTCCTGTAGTATATTCATATACCTATAGCTTTTTTCGACCCTGAAAGTCATAGTGTGATGTTAATCTAAAACCTTACTCAAGAATAAGGTTATCAAATGCATAAAATATTATTTCAAATCCGCCCGCTAGTTCTAGAGATTAGCGGGCCGAAACAAAAAACAAACAAACAAACTCCTTAGCTTTATTATATTAGTATATATTTATTAGGACTTTATTATGCATATGTATTATATATTCTTATAAGTCGGGTATTTATATGTAATAATGTAACTACGCAAGTGGAGTTGCAGGCAAAAGCTAACACGAGCCTCTGCTAAGCTAAGACAAGACAATTGTCCTAGCAAAGTTAAGTTTAATCCGTATCTACACTAATATTAAAAATGTGAAAGTTTGTGACTATGGATGTTTGTTACTGGATGAAAATTGGCACAGAGATAGATTATAATCTGGAATAACACACAGGCTACTTTTTATACCGGAAAAATGTACGATTCCCGTGGGATAGATTTGTTTATTTTTTCCTAGAGGTGAACCCGAGCGAAGCGAAGGTGAGCCGCTAGTATCTCATAAAATTTCCCGCTTTGCTCAAGTCTTACTAAATCCACTTCTAATTTATTTAGGTACAATCTTAGGCTAAAAGAATGAAGTAGAGGAAGCGCGAAGTAGACAATGGTTGAAGAAATGTAATACTATTTTAGCAAATCACAATACTATTTCCGTTATAGACGTAGTTTCCGCTTGAAAGGCGATCGGAAATAACCGTATAGTATTTAAAAAAAAAAAAATTTTTTGCGAATATAAAAAAAATACTGGATTAATGTAATACCTTTAAAATTTTAAAAATTTTCTAGGTATAATTAGATTTTTAAATAGAATAGAGCCCATATCACTTCTCCCGTCCATAATATGTAGTCTTAAATAAGTAGCCATAAATATTTCACATGATTTCATGTGAACCGCTATAATGATGCCACGTTCAAACTACGAAAAATAAAAGAAAAAGGGTGTCCACATCTATGAGGCATGTACTTACTCAATACTATGAGGAGATCATGTACCTACTATAAGGAGTGAAACAAATTATTGCACTAAGCTTGTACAATTTGCTTAGTGGCCGCATAATTAACTTTGTTCTTAAAAGTATCATTTTGATAATTGATGAAATATATATAATTAATATTGTAATTGCATATTACATAATATATAACATCACTCCTAACCCAACATTTCATGTGAGCATTGAGTCACGTTTGATTGATATTTTAAAAAAAATGTAGGTACCCTAAACATTTTAAATATATATTAATGTTTTCAATTTTCATCAACTATATAACTTAATATGTAGAATGCACATTAGATTTTAGTTATAATAAATTAATACCAAATTTCGTTTCTAAAATCGAATGCACAACTAATACTTAATTCAGTTGCGATATAAACTCGACAGATATAGAATATACTTCACGCTTTATCCTAAAGATTAGTGCTAAGCTGGTTTCTAGGCAATAAATATTTAATAGAACTAGTTCTACCATTAGGCGGTATCTAAACATCAATAAATGTTTTGTTGCTATTGTAGTACCCGTGTCGATTTGCAGATAATGTGGGAAGGATTTGTGTTTCGAGTAGCGATTTCAGAATGCTATTTATGGTGGATATAAACTAAAAATATTTGCTTTTCTTGTAATATATTGTAATATCTAGTAAAATATTGTAATATCTTGTGTTATATTATTACAAATTATAATTTACGTGGCTCTGTATATGCAGGGCTCGGTTAGAAATGTATTTCTAAGACTACGACGTCCGTCTGTCTGTCCTTATTTTCTTTTTTTGCTGTATTAAAATTTGTAATACATATATATATACAAGTGTAAGAAAATATAACAAAAGGTAGAATTATACCCTACATGGTGGCCATGATGGTCATGATTAACTTTTCATTAAAAAGGTATAGAACTACTTTTTCAATATTTTATTTGTAATCGTGAAAATCTATTAACAGTTATCGCAAAATAGGTACACGAAATATAACGTCTTCCTCCTTTTTGAAATTAGCTATTAATACCTACGTCAGATTCGCGTTAAGGGCTCTTTTATTTAACTAACTATACCATCTATACATATAAAAAAATTGTAACTAAGCCGAACCTGTAAATTAAATATTTTTTTGGAAAATCTTATTGAAATAGACATTATTATCGATACAGAGGCCAAATCTATAGTTTTTAAAATTTTTGTCTGTCTATTTGTGTGTCTATCTGTCTGTGACCGCATCACGAGAAAATCACTGGACAGATTTTGATGAAATTTGGTATGATGATAGCTAGTTGTTTGGGTCAACATATAGGATACTTTTTACAGCAAGAAAGTATCTCATCTCTGAGAAATCTATACTAAACCTTAAAACGTAACTAGGGGCGAACCCGAGCGGAGCAAGGGTAAGTCGCTAGTTTTAAATAAATAAATCGTATTTTGATACCCGCGAAACACATATTCAGAGTAAATAGTTTATGCATTCCAATATTCCTAATTTAAAAGAAACTACGTTATTCATGATAATAATATAATAACTTGGATTTTTAATTGTTTCTTACATTTGATTACAAAAGCTATCAGATAGTTAACCTTCGTTTAACTTTAACAACACGTTAGACTATAATGTTACCAATATCCCTAACTTATATGTAAAATAAACTATTTTTATACCTATATAGTACTTTTATTTAATAAATAACATCATATAATATGTCTAAGTTTCAAATTTAGATTATTAGAAGTTCTATTTTAACCACAAACAATAAAGATATGTATAAGCATCCTGAGTTAAAAATTTTAATATCAAAGTACGTTACAAATACATAATATTGTACTAAGTACGTTTTATTGGTTAGTATAGAGTAGATAGACTATATACTATAGGTATATTATATGTTCTGAGCTTAAAGCACTTAAACATATTATAAAGGTTTTACAATAAGTAAAGTAGTATTGAAGTCTGCCCTCATTATTGATATTTATGGTTACTGTTCTGGTCTCTTGCATGATGATATATAACCTATAGTCTTTCGCAATAAACAGGCTATGTAATGCAAAAAGAATTTTACAAATCGGATTAGTAGTTCCTGAGATTAGCGCGTTAAAACCAACAAACAAATTCTGTCTCTTTATAATATTAGTATAGATTACAACAATTAAAAATATTTTAAGGAACTTTGGAGGCTTTGCTACGGGACCTAACGAAATCTATGCTTTATTTATTTTTAAATTCATTTTATATTCATTTAATCATCTTTTTTGCAATTATTTTTGACCTAGTTAACTATATGTCCATGATGGAAGCAAACTGTTAGAGACAACAAGCATTGTATTGGACCTAAAATTAATGAATTTATTATCAATTATTTAAAAAGTAGTTTTCATTTAATATCAATTAAATTTTTCATACTTTGAATACATAAAAGTAAGCATCTAAATATATTTCGTTGTAAATAGTACTCAAAATTGTTAAATGTAACAATTTTGTGTACTTAGTTCATAAATTGTGTTAAGTTTTTGATGCAAGATGTTAAATGAAAATTATAGTATCACTTGCTCTTGCAAGATTCAATAGTGCGATTGAATCAATTTCAACGCATTCAGTTTGAATGCTCTTGCGCATCGATAGAGTTGGCCAATCAGAATATTTTGTGGGAGGTCATAGGCGTGGTTATGCAAGCCCCGCCCACCGCCTCTACCATGGATATCAGTGTTGGATTACCGATAGTAGAGTTCATATGAGACTGGTGTGACGTCTTTTAAAGTATAAAATTTATTGGTTTCGGTAATAGATTTTCTAATGTCTTCTTTATATATTGAAATTCATAAAAATGGCAGCAAATTTTACTTTCTTGCATATATGACATTATTATGAAAACTTCAAAATACTTAAGTACTACAATTCTAATAACGATGTTTTTTAAACAATTAATAATAAACTTTACTGCAAAGCTTTTCGGGCATTTTATGTATAATTGTATGTTTTTGTATGTTTAGATAGATATTTTTATGTGGTTTTAAACCAAACCAACTTAATTTGTTGTTCAGTTTGTTCATTGTATTATAAAAATGTATTTTTAAAAGAAGTACTTACCTACTCAGTTACATCTGCATTTCTTATAAATTTTAATATTATGTATATTAGCGTCAAATAGTAATAATATGGTAAAGGGTTATAGATATAATCATGTTAATGTTATTGAAGTTTTTAGTTTCTGTTGACCTTATAAAATACTGTTAATACATATGTTTTAACTTAAAGGTATCAAAACACAATAATCAAGTCCAGATATATGAATAAATTATTTTTCCAGATAATTAGACAATTTTAAATTGTAATAGCACTATATGTTTTGAAATAATTGCATAGTTTCAATATACAAATACGTATATTGAAATTGGTACCTACCTATAATTAATTTTTTTATCCAATTCTTTTTGGGTAGGCTGTGAGTAATTAAATGTTCTGTTATTTAATGAGGTCATTCTAGATTATCTTTTTTAATGTCCCACTGCTAAGTTTTGGCTTACCTTCACTATGAGTGCGATCAGGCCATAGTCCACGATGCTGGTCAAGTGAGGGTTGGTGGACTTTACAGGTATGGATTTTTAAAACTTGCTAGGTTCTTTCAGATATGCAGATTTATCTATACAAACAGGTTATATCTACTGAGCCGTACAGACACATTTACGGTATGCTAACATTCTAAAGATTTACCAGGAAAATAAGTTACTTTAGTTAGGTATTTTCTTAAGCTATATTTTTATAAAATTTACATAATTTTGCACAAATATAGCTAAGAAGATCTATTGCTTCCTTGCTGTATCATAGCAGGGCTATCCAAGTTTCAACAAACACTTTCGTAATTATAATATTAGTGTGTTGAGGGACGGGAGCACATCAGTGTGTCAGTTAACAATTAATTTCTAAGAAATTATTCTGAAGTGGTTAAAATTATTCATTTTTAAATCTTGGAAAAATGCAACACAGTAGTTTTTACAAAATATTAAATACTTTGAACACAAAATATTTTTTCCAGGTATGTATGTAGGAAAATAAGTAATAGGTAATAGTAGATACCATTATATTATTAAAATTGCATTCTTAAGTAACTTTTTATTATTCATCTATAAGAACTACTTGAAGTATTCTAATAAAAATGAGCACAACTCACTCACCTACTTATAAACTATCTCTATGTCAAAAATCATCAACGAATCTTTTTCATTTATAACATTAGTATGTATAATGAGGAATATCCAAGATCCAAATATGTCGAACTCTATGCATAAGTCGTTAGAAATGTTGTTTATTGTATCTTATCGCATTATTTACTCCATCTCTAAAGATATAGCACGTGCAAATGTTTAATATTAATTTCGCTTTAAATATATCTCAAAACTACAGCCTTAAACATTATCATATCAAAAGTGCGCGAATTAACGGTGATTATTGTGATTGTGAGTGCCGCTTACGAATGCAAAGTGTCAGCGTGTCAAAGATTACATAAAGAAGAGATGTGAGAAAATACATGAAGTAGATATATTGTTAAAAATTTTTGGAAAACTACTATTGATAAATAAGTTTTCGCTATTTTAGAGTAGTTTAGTGAACAACTAATGAATAAATAATTGAATCTGACTTGGTTGAACTGAAATATACAGTTAGATACATCAGTACAAAAATTGAGGCGAATATTTAAACTATGACAAGATTGATTTTTATCGCAATATAATAATTTTTAATGGTATATATTACGGAATATAATAAATATAACAATTATTAAGTCGCAAATTTTTAACGATTTTTATTTAAGAAATAATCTGATTTTTAAAATATGTTTTATGAAATATTGAAATTTCATCCATTTTAATGGCATTTTGTAATTTTTCATTTAAGTACATATGTACGTTAAAAATTAATAACGCCAATTTAACTTATCATTAAATAAAAACATACAATTTAATATTTTTTTATGACTACCTACCTAAATTTATCTTTCACTCATAATATAATTTATTATGTATATATTTTTAAAGGCAGTGGTAGCTCAGTAGTAACGTGCTTGCTTGGGAAACGAAGTAAAGTGAGTTCAGTTCCCGGGTCTCTTCTAATATTTTAATGTGCCAATCATTTGTCAACGTCAATATTGATTACCTTTTGTCTTACGAAGAAGGATAACATCATGAGAAAACCTGCATGTCTAAGAGAATCACGCAAGTTTTCGAAAGAAATTAAATGAAGTAAAGCCCGCCAATTTGGCTAGCTTAGAGGACTATTTTCAGATCCCCCTCGTATTAAAGAGAGTTCTGAGTCCAGTAGCAGCACACATAGATATTTTTATTTAGATTTCATTATACATTACTTATTTCCTGTAGGTTTAGATTTTGTCATTCATATCCAATTGCAAAAATTGATACTTTATAGTGTATTTGTAAATACTTGAATAATCTTAAATAGTTAGTACTAACTGCGCGCATTTTTTTATTTTCTGTGCCAATCTTATATATACTATCGTGTAACATAAGCTGTAATAACGAAAAATAACAAAAAACGCTTTTAATAAGCATGCCATGTTTAGTTAATGTTAAAAGTTTGTGACTTGTAACTTATCCTTAAAGGTATGTATACAATTAAATCTTGATTCACAGTAAATTAATTATTTAAGATACCAAAAGTCACATCTGTGTAGCTTTATCTTTGCCGGTTGCCCACGCGCGGCTATCGCTGTACAGACAGTAACTGCGAGTCGCGATAGTGCATTAGATACGGGCCGCACACGACGTGTCTCCTACACTACCTCTACCTATGGATACAATATAAATGATAATATAACTTCATTTTAAATATATGGCAACTTAATGAATACAGCAACTACTTATATAAAACGATATACTCGTTTTGATTTTGCTTATATACATTAAGCTATAGAGTAATATTTATAATTATTTTTAAATAAAAATAAATAAGTATCTTAAAGTACATAAAATATTATTATCTTATCTTAATGTATACTTATTACTTGTCTCAATAAATTATTTGAGTAGTATTTTGATTATTACAATAATAAATACCTACTAATAAAAGTACAAATAGTATTACTTTACTATTGCAGTACGAATTCATTTATAATTAACACCTAAACATTTTCTACATACTTCATAATAATGAAAGTTTCTTTAAAAACACTAAGTTGAAAAACAATAAAGTAAAATTCGCCATCCATTCTCAATAAGAAGACAAATAAGCCAAGCGAAACCGTGCTTAACATTCGAAACAGCGCAGACGCACGTTCCGACCGCATTGTCAAAACACCTTATACAATTTCACAGGAGAAAAAAAAATATGCCGTGTGTGGTCTTTGCGAATAAAAGTGCGCCACTAAAGTCCAATAAAAGGCACTCAAAACTTAAAAGCAAATATTTTTCAAACACCAGTTAGAGCAAATAATCTTGTGACAATCAACCGTAATTTTGGTGTCGATGACAATACGTGCAAAAGAAAAAAAACACTGGAAAGGTATACTTTAACACAGCGGGATCTCCAATTGGGGTGATTGCTATGTAACTTCTAATTTGTATGTAATTCCCGACTATAAAAGCTTTAAGACGACTCTCCCATTATTATGCTGTCGTAGAGCTTAATACGATTGTTCTCTCTATTCACTTTGTTTCCTTAAGCATAACCTGTGTTCCGTTTTATTTTCTTTGATAAGAATAACGCATATATTACCTATATAATAGTCTAACAATGACTTTTAATTATTACTATAGTAATAAAATTCGGCAAAACAACTTTTTTTAATAATTGGCTGGCTGGTTTGAACTGAGAGTCAAATCCATAGCTTTAATTGTGAGTAATAGTACCTTAAATATAATTATTAAAAAAGCGTTATTATTTCCAAGTTTCACAAAAAAAGGTAAATTAAGATAAACGTGACTCCAAAGTCGACTATAAAACGCAAAAAATGTCGAAAAAACAAAGAAATATCAATATGGTAAGGTAAGCGAATCACGCAGTTGGAATTCAATTTTAATAAAATTCGCACAAATCTAACACAAAGTATCTGAACTAAGCTAACCTTTTTAACACATCATAAATTTCGAAAATTGGAAAAAAATATATCAGAAAACATGTGGTCCATTATAAAATTGTTTTGTTAAGAAAAGAATCGACTTTATGTCATTTTGATACACTCTTAACGCTTTTGTGCTGTTCAATCGACAATGGAACCTTTTTATTGTGTTTTGTGAATATATCTCATGCTCTCACATCGATTTGGCGTTGAATTGAATCGATTTTTCAAGCTTGGTAGTCGTCTTTTGTGGCTAATAGCCACATAAGTTTTTTTTTTTTTTTCAAACTCTACAATTAACCATTTTATGTTTAATCCCTATTTTACAATATTTAGTAGTCCTATTATATAGATATTATATAATATTTTATAAAGAAATTATTTATTAATTATTTACTACCAAAATAATTGGTTGAATATCTTCATATTACGTTATACAAACTAATTGATTCTACCTAATTTGTAAGCATACCTTTTAATATAGGACTGAAAATTTTCCATTAATTATAGTATATAGATCATTAAAATTATAGATCTCTATCGAATTAGTAATTATAGAGTATAATTATAGAGAATAATTAGGTATTTTTAAAAGTTTTTTTTTATGTAACGAAATATTTTTGCGAATAACATGAATACAATGTTTAATTTCATTTAATATTCAATGACCTTATTTATTATGGAGTAATATTTCATATGAGTAAAAAAAACCTTTAAAAATAACTGTTATAGACGTAGGTTTTTGATATGCCAATATTTGCCTGTTTACTACAAACCATGGCTTATGAGGCCAATGTAATGAAATAAAATACTTGTGTTTTTAAACAGCGCCTAGCAATAAAATACTTGCGTGTATTTTCTTGTATTTAGCACATACTGAAGAGATTACAAAATCTATTAAAATTTATTAATCAATCATATTTTAATATATATTAATATATATGTATACTTTAATGTGTATTTTTCTACATTTACGTGTGATAAATTATTTAATAAAATAAGCGTTATTACATCTATGCGATTAGAGTTATAACTACTAGTGACATCTATTAGCAATAATAGGAATTAGTATACTATTTATTTTAATACTCTATGTAAAAAGCTAAATTTACAGCTCGGTTACATATAGAAATCAGGTAAATAAAGAAGAGACAATAAAGAAAATTAAATTTAATATTATTATATAAAAATGTTACATATATGTGAAGTGTATAAATTGATACGTAGTTATGAGTATAACTCGTACTGTCGGTAATATCGGGGTCGGAAATTTCATTTCCACACACTAAAAATGCTTTTTGTTAACAATGAGAAATACCTTTACACATACCTTCTACATACACAGAGGTGGTTATCTAGGACTTACTTGGCTAGAAAAGCCAGTACTACCTACTAAAATCCAACCGAACCTCCCCCGTCTTAATGGGGCATCGCAGGATCACTTACGCACTCAACCACGATGCTCCGACGGTAGACTTACCAAGGTAGACCACAACAATCATGGAGTTGCTCCAACAGTATACTCTTCTATCACAGATACCACACTGTAAAATGCTTTTAAATAACCTATGAACTAAAATAACCCCATCATAAAAATGATGAATGATTTCGGTCTGGGAAATCACAAGATTTCATTTTGTAAAACAGAATTTCATCTTCCGTCTTTACTCGCTGTGTATTTTTTTTTACCCCAATTGAGAAGATGCGCGACGGTAAAAAATAATAATAATTTTTTTTTAACGGTCTATGGATATCTTATATTATAGGTTTGTCATAAAAATCTAGATTTTACTGCGTAAATTGAGACGAATTGTAATGGTTTGTATTAATTACACGTAAAATATGTGTACGTGTTTTATATTTTGTAGACTTCTGTTAACTGCTATGATGAAAGCGATGATGAAATATTTGAGATTAGTTATTTTTTATTGAATAAAGCTAAGGTGAAGCAAGGGTGGGTCGCCCTTCTAAACATAATATAATGATTGACACTAAGGGACTTAAATGTGTGGATTCGTAAATGGCAAAATACATTATTCCCGACGTTTCGAATTTTGCCACTTGCAAATTCACGCGTTTTATTCCCGTAGTATCATAATAATACATTATGGGACGCGAAAATTTAAGAAGTTAAAAGTTAATAATTTTACATTTTTTATATAATTTAGTAAATTATTTAATCAATAGGCACTAAGTGTTCCCTAAATATTCTATAATATTCTATGTTTGTTGAGTTTTTTTCGATATTATAGACTCATACTTAATTATAATCTTTGGTTCTTTACTAAATCACAAGAATTGTAGTGTACGATTATTAGATGCAACAAATATTTATTCGCTACCCACATACTCTTAACGTAATAAATCAATAAACCTTCGCTACCTAGAAACTGATTTAGATGATAATTTTGTCTTTGCTACTTGTTGATGGGAAATAAAATAAAATAAAATCCTCTTTTCTTATTAATATTACTTATTAATATATCCTTATATATATTAATTCTAATCCAAATGTACGACATATTATTGTAGATAATAACTAAAAAAAAGATCATAAAATAATATCATTTATTTTAAGCTAAATAAACATTTTCTTATATATTTATTTCATATGTAGATTTTGTTAGTGATGCTTATTAGTAATTTGAACAAAGTCAAATAATATTTTTTTCTTTTTAAATGAAAATTGAAATATTTTTTTAATAGTTATCATATACGTATAAATAGGCAAAGACTAAATAGTTCAATACCTATTTCTTATGTTTGGCGAGCTTTAATGGGTTATCAATAAAAAAAAATGTTTGTCGAATTTCAACTATACTCGTAATAATTATTCAGTTTTTAGTTTAAGAGTCCTTCTCTAGGCACGGGCTTCTCTTTTAATAATCTTCGCTTAGTTGCTAAAGCGACCAAGTTACTAATAAGCCATTAGTAACAAATATTAACTTTGCCCGTGTCACTTTGTTCTTTTTAATATTTAAGAAAATATTTAAAACTTTTACATTTTTAAGTTCATGTTATAAAAATTAGCGTTGTATCTATACAAATAAATAAAATTGGAGTGTTTCTTTGTAATATTAAAATAACCGCTTTTTACTAAATGCATATGGATGTATACACGGTACGTATACCAAAAAACATTTTTTACAATTTTTGTCTGTCTGTCTGTTTGTTCCGGCTAATCTCCGAAACGGCCGGACCGATTTTGACGGGATTTTCACTGGTAGTTAGCTGCTGTTATAAGGAGTAACTTAGGCTATTTTTATTTTAGAAAAAGAATTAGGGTTCCGCGAAAAAAAAGAACCCGTGAAATTGTGAACAAAATCCGCGTATGGCGTACGCAATAACGCACGTACGTAATGTAAATCGCTATATAATTTAAATAAATATTTAAAATATATAGCGATTTACTATTTATGAATAAACATAGCTAACCGTGAAAACGTACCTAGAGACGAACGCGAGCGAAGCGAGCGTGAGTCGCTAGTATATAATAAAAAAATAAGCGACTTACAAATCTTTGAAACTTTTCAAAAACAATAATTAATAACAAAATCCCAATTTCGTTTGAATTATAACTGTGTTTTGACCTAGCTGTATTAAAATGACGTACACACATGTACTGGAAGAGTAGTAAAAGACAAATAAATGGTTCATAATTTTTATTACAATAAAATATTTCTCAAGATATTTTGTACAAAATATTCACAAAATTAGTCTTCAACCACAATTTAACATTAAATTTTGAACGTAACTTACATTAGCTTTTGATTTAATCATAGTCTAATAATTTAGGACGGGCCCATTGTAACTGACTTAGCCACTTACACTATATTTACAAATACACAAATGAGATCAGCAATATACAAAATTATGAAAATGCAGATATAATACTAAAATCAAACCTAAGAGATTGTAAGTTAGAACTACACTAAAGAACATCTCAAGTAATAATGTACCATTTATATGAATATAATATACAGGGAATCAACGAATGCTACATTTCGCGGATTTATGTAACAGCTGTTATTTTCACAGGTTTAACATTTCAGATATTGGGACATATAAAGCTCAAAAAGTTAATTTTATTTTTATTAACATGTGTTTCTACAGTAGTTACCTATAGTATTATGCCTAATAACCTGTGAAATATTTTTGTTTAAAAAATATTCTAACCGTACTTATATAGGTGGAGGCATATATTTTATTAACTATTGTGGTACTTAAACAAAAATCTGTATAGATTCATAGAATTATAAGGCACTGGAAATTATCAGTCTTTTATTTAACACGTAAAGTATGTTCTAGAACAATATTAATTCTCTTCTTCAGTATCTAAGTTATCGATAGGGAAATTCGGATTTACTAAAGAGCTTTTGCCAGCGCCACTAGGGGATGTATTAACGGAAGATATGCTAACTAGGTTATGAGTTAAACTGTGACGTCGAAGATCACAATTACGTCTAAAAACTTTACCACAAGATGTGCAATTGTAAGGCTTAATGTCTGTATGGGTGAGAAGATGAGTTTTTAGATTTGATCTTTGATTGAAACTTCTACTGCATACTGGACACTTGTGGGGGGACTCTTCCATGTGTAGGATTTTGTGTACTGCTAATGTGCGGGACTGGCAAAATCCTTTGCCACACTCAAGACATTTGAATGGTTTTTCTTTTGAATGTATGTATCTGAAACAATGAAAATGTCACCTTTAAATTCATGGTTAATAGGGTATACAAAAATTGCTTAGAGTATATATTTTATATTAAATTATATTGTACTTCTACCATACTCTCCTTAATAAAAATACTGGGGCTCAGATAAGATGTCAAACTCCACGGAAGAATAGAAAGTTAAAAAAAGTTATGGGAACGACTTATTATGAGCTATCACATAATTATTAAATTTGTCATTTTAATATCGCTTTAATAAGTTCTATTCTTCAATGATTATAGAATAATATTGACTAAGCTCCTCGATTACTCTACTTCTATATTTTTGTTGTATACATCTATATATAAAAACCAAAGTCGGGTCAATTACACCATTACTCAACAACGGCTAAACCGATTTTTACGATCTTTGATTTGCTGAATTTTTCTCCACCCCCAAATAACAGAATAACTATTGAAATGTTAGGAAAAATCAGGAAAAAAAAATTACATCGCTAATAACCATTTATATCTTTTTAAAAAGTACCTAAGGATGCATCCGAACAGAGTGAGGGTAAGTTGCTAGTTACTTATAAGTTTAATTATAAAAACGTTCTATACAAATTTTAAAATAAAACAAAATTACAATGTTTTGCAACAAATACATATTATTATCTTTAAATGCAATTATAATAAATATGTCATGCAATAAGTACCACATTGAAGGCTATATTTTGAACACCTTGTACTGAAATATCGGGAACAAACAAGAGCCCGCGGGATATGTGTAATAAATCGGCGTACCCTCTCATTTCTCTTCTCGCCATCATTTTACTTAACGCTTAAACTGTTAAATCTTTTTGAAATATTTTTTTACAACAAATCATTACTGTTTCATCATTCGAGTCCTCAATCAATTAGATGGATGCTCCTAAGTTAAAGGGTCATTTAATGAGTACCCAAATTTCTTTTACATTTGCATTTAAATGTTTAAAGTGGTTTTTATTACATGTCTAAACGAGCTTAGATAACCAAAGCTTCTATATCTGCTTTTTAATAGCTTTACCTTGTATGATAAATCACGTGTACAGGGTTATAGCTCGGGAAAAACAAAAGTTATATAGCTTATTAGATACTAACTGAGTTTATTGGGACGGGTACGTCTCAATATTTTATATTGATATGTTTTTTGCTTTATAGAAGTTTTAGTTCTTGTTCCCATCGTTTTCTTCACATAGGATTTAAAATTTTAAAATTGGTTTAAAGCACGCAGAACCAAATAATTACAGATATCTAACATATAATCAATAATAATATAGAACGAGAAACGAGCAATCGAATGATCAATTCAAGAATTATCCGATAAACAAATACACTCGGTGAGAGAAAATAACGACGTGTTCAAAGTAACGTAATACGTGTAATAATCGTTGAGATAACGATAACTGACGATTAAGAGGTACAAGATGATGAATGAAAAAATGATTTGGATATAAAAGATGATGGGGCGATTAGGGAACGCGCGCACTCGAGCGTGGCTGACACCGGCGCGGACGCAGTTAGGCCTAACTCGAACCAACGCGACATCGTTGATAAATTAAACCTGCTATAAATATTGATAGCCTATAAAATTCTAGTTGAAGACGCTTATTAACTTTAAAACATGTCACAGTAATGTGCATTAAGTTTGAAATGTTGACGAGCCGTAATTGCTGGAAAAACATACGAAGTCTATCTTTAGAAGTAACGTAAATAGTTTTATCAATGTTATACTTTTATTATTATAAATATTTATTTAAGCAAAAAGTTTTTGAAATTTTTTTTATAAGTGTATTTTTTAGTTTTTCATATGGAGACTTAAAAATCTATATTTATAATCTAAATATTTTACTTTAATGTTTTGTGCTAATCAAAATGTTTTATAGCGAAATCAAATGTTTATGTTATTTTATCACAAATTAAGTTATTCAAATTCTCTTAATACAGATAGCAATCGAATTCCCCGAGTGAAGGTATTAAATTTTAGTAGATAAAAAACTTACAAGATCAAATACAGTCTTAATTTGATATGCGCATGATATTTACCACGCAACTCATTTTTTTGTCATCCATATTAATCCTCATGTCAGGATCACCACGTGCTTTGTTAAAAAACCCGTCGAACGATCCGCTCCATTATAATGTATCGTGTCAACGGACATCGATTGAATATCGACAGGCGGGGTCGGTCTTGGAATAACCCTCCGGCGTCTACATGAAATTTATTTTATTACCACAAAGATACGGTGATTTGGGTAGAAATCGAGAGACAGGTGTTAAAAATTCAACACCTTTACATCTTTTGGGTGTGGAACTTGAACAGATAAGTTAAAAAATAGATAAGTGTACCTTAAAACTTGTTGTCGATACAATACACGTAATGGCATTGTTTATTGAGATCATCGTATGGAATTCGTTTGTTTTTTTTGAAATAGTATTAACCTTTTTTAAACATCAATATTTTCTGATAAATGAGATATGCGCGCAAGTTTATAAGGAATTCAAAAGAGTTAAGAGAAACAAATCGAAAATTTAAAATTAAAACATTCGGCTCTTCTCAGATTAGCAGTGGTTTTATAAAATAATAAACGAGCGTGACGAACGACTCGTCGATACCATCTGCCCGGCCCGTACTTAACCCTTTTTGTTTGAAATATTTTTCTACACCGCCATTATTCAAAAGTTCATAACGATTCGCGTAGAAATTCGAGGACCAAATCTTTTATTGATATCGAAAATGAGAATCGTGATCCTTTCAAACATTTTTCAACACGGTTCATTATTATTTTATTTTATACATATGAATCGGATCATCCGCTACGGTATTTAAGTGTTGAATAAAGTTGAACTTGCTCCCATTGATTTAGCTATTTATTAGGAGGGCCGAGATAAGATATAATTAATAGGTTCTGTGAGAAGAGTAAATTGTAATTATATGGTCTATTTAGGTGTCATGATATTGACACGAATGTACCTGCCCATAACCTTTAAGTTTACATTTACCCTGAATGTGATACAAGTAGTATACATTTATTTATATAAATATATATTTTTTAATATGCAAACAAATATTATAGTGAAACAGTAATAAAAATTATCGAAATTAACTGAGAAAATAATTATAATATAAACAATTATGATATAACTTTTGTTTACCTGTGATCTCTGAGATGATCTTGCCGTCGGAAAGCTTTTCCACAAATGTCACACGAGTAAGGTCGCTCGTCGGTGTGGGTTCTTTCATGGATTAAAAGGTTATAAGATTTCGTAAATTGTCGATTACAAAATTTGCAAATAAACTGTTTCTTCGTTCTCGGTCCGCTACCTGTTGTCTTTTGTTTATTCGTTATACTACTACCCGTTGAAGATGTTGAACTGTTTGTTGATTTTGAACTTGAAGAATTCGATGGCTGTGGTGATAATGGGGGCTGTGATGGACTTCCATTCATTTGTTGTTGATACATTGCATTCATGAGAAGACTCGGGTATCCATTATCTAAGTTTTGTGATGTGCTATAGTTATATCCTTTTGATGTAGACTCTAAATGTTGCTCCAGAGTAAAATCGTCTTCATTGTCAAGTAATGCTAAGTCTTCCTCTACTTCTTCTGATAAGTCAACGTCTTCAGCAGCTATATCATCAGGTAAGGGATATTCTTCAGGAGTTTTTGGTGACATAATTCTCGTAACACTTTCCGAAACGTCTGTTTCAGTTATTTTAGCACTTGCCGTCGCGAGCCTTAATATATCTTGTTTTGCGGAGGTATTGCTGTCAGATGTATTTGGTTGTGTCGAACTATTTACAGATGACACCGTAGTGAGACGTTGTAAAGTTAAATACGATTCTAAAGCTTGTAAGTTTAAAGCTGCAGCTGCAGCAGAATTCGAAGGCAAAAGGGCTGCTTGTTGTAATGAATTCATCATGGCATTTTGAAGTGAAATTACTACACCTTGTAAAGATCGTTGAAGCATATTCTCTTGTAATAATGCGGCAGATGCAATCGACAAATTTATATTTGTAGTAGATGTTGAACTAGAAATCTTACTTGAATTGTTTTTGGTATCCTCGGAAGACGTCTCGATGCTTAATAGGCCACTCATGTCCGTTTTATTGTCTTGTATCTGGAGGTTATTTTTAAGTTTGATGATGGCGCTTTCTAATGAATTAAGCGTGGTTTTGTTAGTTCGAGAAGTGCTTTGCTCTTGCATGTTGTTCAGTGGGTTATCATCAGGTGGTCACAGTGCACGTGTTGTGGGGAGCGCGGTGGGGGGTATCGCGTGCGCGTGCGCAGTCGCAGTCCCGATACGCGGCGTGCGAGGCGGCTGTGCGGTGCGTCGCGACTGAGCCGGCGGGCAGCCTGCGACCGCCCCGCCCCCACCTCCCCCTCGTCTTCCCGCCTCACAAAAGCTCTCTATTTTAGGCAACTCTTTGTACAGTAATGGTCACCTCACGCTGCCCTACACAGATACGTCCATGAGAACGTTGCGCCAGATTTCTTGTAGCCCTTTCAAGTAATGAGATTCTGAATGGAATCGGGCTATGGGAAAACAATCTGAACGACCCATTTGTTTTATTTGTAGGTCATGTCACATGCTTTTACAATTACTAAACACCGTGTATTGTGTCTATATATTGATGGAATATTAAAGAGAACATCTGTCTTGCTATATGCATAATATTATGTTTTCATTAGTTATAATCGATCTTTCAAAATAATTTTATTGTTAATAATATACATGAAAATATATAAAAAATACTTTTTAAAGTGACATATTTTAGGGTGCAAATATAAAAAATTTTTTTGCACATGAAAATTTTATGGACATTGTGGGGCCTCGGCGCTTATAAAACGCAAGCCTGAGACGAAAGTGGACATCACCTAAATAAATACTAAAGCATGCCTGTGTCACTTTTCATGTTAACCACAGACTACATAATGTCCAGAAAAGTATAGGTATTATTTAATGAAAGATCGGAATCAACAACGATGATCAACTGGGATTAGACTAAATAATAACTATTTTAATTTCAGATAATATTTTATATTTAAAATTTAATATAATTCTATGGTTAATTTAATGTAAATTTTCTGTAAAATATTTATACATAAAAACTTATTCAAAATATTTATATAATATACATAAATATAAATATGTTGGGATATTAACACTCAACGCCATCTAATTCAATGTAAACTACGAGGCTTGTATTATGGATACCAGATAGTTGATACACTACACTATATAAATTTAAACACATACATATTATTAATATATATACCCATGACTAGAGTACAAAAATACATGCTCATCACGAATGAATCACAAATGAATGCCCCCAGCGGGACTCGAACCCGCGACTGCTGGCACAGCAAGCAAGGGTCACTACAAACTGAGCCAAACGTGCCGTCAGTATAATAATAATAAGATCAAAAATTGAAATCAGTTGAGATGTTGTAGTTTAGCATAAATATCACAAAACATATCAACATGGCTAATTAATAGTAGAGCCAGAATAAAGAAATTTGAAAGAGCCGACTTTGTATGTATAACAGCAACGTTCTTTGCTATATATCCTACAAGTTATACATTATTAACATAATGTATTATTAAATACTGAAAAAATAACATTTTCATTTAAGAGTAATATCTTCTATATATTTGTAACCCTATGGGTAGAGTAAGTTAAATACAAGAGTAAAAAAATGCTTACTGATGTTCATTAGGTTTGCTCAGTTAAATTATATATCTCAATTGTTTACCTTTAGTTAAGGTTATAAACCGTATAAATAATACGAATAATGCCATTATTGACAATAATCGTTTATGATCGAGTCAAAAAGGGTAACGAAATATTGACAGTTTGCTTACGCTTTGTAGCTTTTAGCTCACAATGTGTACATTTTGCACTTTGATTTTAAATATAAACATCTTTATGACTGAATTTATAACGATTATTTTATAATGGGTTTTTACATAAAATATTGAATACTAGCGATTCACTCTCGCTTCGCTCGGGTTCGTCCCAAGGTTGCTTCTCCAATCAAACTTTCATCTCCATTTTCACCTTCTTAAGGAATGATTTCCGGGACGAAAACTATATATACTAATATGTCCTTTCCAGGGTTTCAAGCTATCTTCTTACCAAATTTTATCTAAATCTGTTCAGTAGTTTCGGAGCCTATTCGGTACAAACAAATAAACAAACAAACAAACTTTTCTCTTTAATAATATTAGTATAGATTATTTTATTATGGATCTACGAGTACTTTTAAAAAGTACCCACTATAATAAGTTTTTTTATTACGCAAAGCTTTTAAGAGCGTAAGAAGATATTTTAAAAATAAAATATATACCTACTCATGTTTTGCATTTTTTGAATAACAAAACAATTAAAACTATTTAAATTTAAAGGAACATAGATATCGCGTTGATAATTTCATTGATGTTGTCACGAGTCAATGTCAGACAGAAAATAATTGCTTTTGGTAACAATTTAGCACATCGACAATAATTATTGTTTTTGTCATAATTTGATTTAAAATATTTCTCTATTTTATGCTTTAGTTATAAAATTTATTTATTTAGTTATTTACATAATCTATGGTGCTTATAAAATTTCCTATTGATAGAATTATTGTTATATTGTTCTTAGATATGTATTCTAGAATATTTTATACGTGTATCATCTTATATATTTAAACGAGCAATTCTTGTATATTTATATCTTTATTTATTTATTTATTTATACCGGCGATCTCGGAAACGGCTCTAACGATTTTGCTGAAATTTGGTATATGGGGGCTTTCGGGGGCGAAAAATTGATCTAGATTAATCACATGTCTGGGAAAACGCGTGTTTTCGAGTTTTCATGCGTTTTTCTTATGCATTATTCTACGCAAAATTTAATCGCGACATCTATACAACTGTCTCAGTAACACTTTGTCACTTAATGTAAAATTATTTTTAAGTCAAATTAAAAAGAAAATTGTTCTTATCGCGACATCTATACAACTTTCTCGGTAACACTTAGTCACTTAATGTAAAATATACAATCTTTCAAGAACTCCGAGCGAAGCTCGGTCGCCCAGGTACTTTAAGTATAGTTTATACCTAACCTATAGATTTCAAGAAAATTATGTTTTGAGTTAAATATAATGCGATTATTGTTGACATAAATATTAAGGAAGCCCTTAATTATACACGCTGCACTGACGCGTAAAGTTTTAGTATTAAGTACTGTTCTCCAAAAACGACGAATCTACACACAAACCTTCATCCCCTATTTAATTTCTTTGGCATTGTTGAAAATCGATCTTCTTGCTCACTTTCTTTACATGTGACCCATGCATATGGGCAAAATGTCATATTTATAAAATATTCTAGACTTTTTTAGGCCCAGGGTCCTAGAGGTTACAGCTATGCGTTGCCAATAAGTCTTTCATTAGAATAATAAATAGCAGTAGGAGTAATTTAGTGCTTGGTTCAATATAACGATATGAATAATACCTAACTATAGGCCTCTTACCATTGAAGCAAATCTTTCGTAATTCCTACGCTGGATAATTCCACGATTTAGCAATTCACAATCGTTGTCACGGTGAGTGATTTCGCACAAAGCGATTACCACCATGCTCCAATAGAGCGTAGTGGGTAATTGCACTAACAATTGACATGAGAAACGGGAATCTTATCGTAAGCATATGTACACGTAGAAATAAAACTGATTACATATTAAGTTTATAAAATACTTACTTTGTATTTCTTAGCTTTTAAACTATAACTACTACACTACAACCTGTATACAACTTTGTAAAACTTTAACTATATTTCTTCATGCAGTTATTTTATGCAGTGCAGTAAAAATATTTTTGAAGTGAAACTTCTTTAGAATCATTGTGATTTGAAACTAGATGAAACGGAAATGCGACACTAAAAAGAGACAAACACATAAATATACATTGCCATATTGCCATGGTAACCGTCGTTAATGTCTGAAAAAATATATAACATTCTTTCCGTATATGATATTCTATAAATATATTATTGTAATATACCTAGATACAGAATATATTACACAGGAAGTGAAAAATAATAAAATTAATTACGGAATAATATGTAATGTAGGTATATTTATATCAAATAAAATGTAAAAATATTTTTAAAAAAACCTTATAATTATCCCATCCCTGATACACTATATTCATCTCATTCTCTCGTAGGTTACTTTTCTGAAGTTTTACTTTTACCATGTGTGAATTGCACACACACGCAATTTTTTTTATTTATTCCTATCTACATACGTAGATATGTAGATAATATATACATATATGTACATATACATATATATTATTTTAATACTTTTTGAAAATATTTCACAAGTTAGTAATGGATTTCAACAAAATGTTTACTACGGAGAAGAATAGTATTATGTCAATAAGTATTTTAGTTTAGTCAATTATTTAGTTTATTATTTTAAGGAAAGTTGTACATTTTACCTACTATTAACTCAGCCAATGTGATAGAATAAAAAAAATACGAAAAATTGGAATTCCCATTATTTTTGACTGTCCTCACTACTATAACTGTTTTCTACGACAGTTTTATAAGTATATATAAAAATACAATAAAATATCGCTTCCTAAAACAACATAGGTTCGTCGAACTCAGCACAGTCCGCTTGTTAACTGCGATCCGCCTACACATGGTTGTATCTACTTAGATACATTTGGTGGAATTCCGAGCTAGGTTTATGCTAACATAATCAGATCGATAAAATATAACATGTGTTCTATGAAGTCAATATGTAAAGAAATTATATGATTCTGCAATTTTCTTTTTTCTAGCAATTACTAAGTTATTATATTGAAGTGATTACCGGATCAGTCTAGGAAAATTACTAGGAAACTTAAAGTTACCTAAAGTCCGTAAAAAAATAATTGAATTTATAAAAAGCTGTGAAAGTATGAGAATAATGGTCATTTATATTTCTATTAATTATAATTATAATATTACATTCATTTTTGGACTTAAGTAATTAATATATTATGACGTGTTCGACAATTTACTATCTTCTCCAATAATCTGTTCGCAGATTTTGATGTTACTCTTATCTTTACAGAATATGCCACAAAGTTCTCATACAAATTTTAAAAAGTGATTCCACCTCTAATAGTGAAATATTACAAGCGACATAATGTCAGTATAAATTTGTGGTCAAAAAGATTAAGCATAGCATGTATTTTGATTATGTCTTTCCAATGATTCGGCAGAATTGCATGGGCGATGCTAACGGCTAAAAATTTGCTCATTGTACGTATGCCAGGAACTCGAAGAGGAAGTTAATTTCTAAACTGCATTTTCCTTGATGGGTACTGGGAGAATATAATACTACCTACCATACTTTATCATATATCTTACCATACTCGTATCTTAGTTCGTCCTCAACATTGCCTATTCTGAGATAAATATATAATTTAATGTACGTTATTAAAGCTCTGATAATGATAATAGGCTTGTGAAAAGCATCGCTTATTTTTTTTATAAAATAATTTGAATATTTAACATAATGTTTAAATTACTTTTATACATACACTGGAAATTTTTTCATAGTTAGTATATCATAATTAAAGAATAGCTTCACGCTTATTAATTAATCAAAAACTTTAATATATTTTAAATAGTATGATTGAGATAATAATTTTTGCCCTTAAATTTCTAATTATAAAACATTGCCCTACTTTATTAACAAGTTAGAATCGTCAGTATGACAAGTGATGACACGCAGTCAGGTTTGCGAGCACGCTTTCCCACGCCGCCGTCGCCCGGAGGCTGCGCGCGCGCACGACTCTAGAAGATATAAAATTAATTTATCTACAACTAATGCAAGTGAAGGGAATGATGCCTGAAACTGATAGCAGCATCAAGAAGTGAATTTAAAGACAATTTATGTGGTAAAGGTTGATTGTGGCTAGAGAGTACTCGTATTTCAAAAAATATTCTTTTGTGCTGATGGCTGTAACGGTTGCTGTATGTTATATATTATACGTGAATATATATTATATTAATGTCAAAGCTTATAATAATAAAATAATAAAGATTGGTCTTTTAGTGGATTTAAACAAAACATAATAAAATATCAGTGTAAGTTTTGACGGAAAAATTTCTTATAGTAAAGTTATCGTTACAGTAATGTTTAAGTTCTAGCCATTTGTAGCCTGAAGGGATATTCCATCGGCAACTTTGTAGGAGTCAATTTCTGCGTTCTATACAAAACTTCATATCCTACTTCATCCCTTTAACGCTGTTAAGTTTTTAGGCAATGACTTTTTTTAAATCTTCACCGAATAAAATCGTGTAAATCTTCTAGTGCATATAATATAAAGAATCCTTACCTATAATTTCATATTTCAAGACCCTGTAGTGTTAGACTGTACATAACCTATAATTTAATAACTTGTATATGTAATTTAATAATAAAAGTAATAATAAGAATTTAGCATATTAATTCTCACGAATTTTTCAAATTTTAAATCCTAATGCCTTAAAAAATCATTAAAATTTATGTTGTTGTATGCTTAGTTAATATAACCTTGTAGGTACGTAGGTATGTATATATTTAACATTGCCATGAATAGGTAAACTTATTTTGTTTGAATGTAGAGTATATAAGTATGTACTTAATAATCCGATTTTAAAACCTCTCTTACAGGAAGATGATTTATAAATAAGTAGCATATGCCTTTAATTAACGTATTATGTGACGTTACGTGAGCCATAGCTATAGAAAAAATAGTTAACAACGAACAATAAAACATATGAGTCTTTTGATCCAACGCACTTTGTCTAAACCAGAATATGGTATCCATCAATATAATATACCTAAATTTCACCTCGTGTGAAGGCCAAATCACGTCATGAAACAATAATATATCGACTTTAAAATCGCTTAAAATTTATTTATTCTTCTCTCAGGGGTTGCTTGCAATTTATATGGCACTTATCTTGATGTAAAACTTATTAAAATATAAAAAACCTTCCCTAAACAATTGAATAATCCATTTAAGAAGTTGATCAATAAGATACAGAATATTTAATAATACATATGTGTCTCATTTATTCCACTTTATACGATAATATAATAGCAATAGCGAAGACTTTCGCTTGAACAAGTTTCCGCATAGTAAGTAAAGTAACGTAGTATAACGTATTATGTTATTAAGACTTATATTATAATTTATGACCTAACGCAGTTTTGCAAATTATTTACCATTAAAATAATGAGATAAAATTGTGTATTAGGCACTTAATGTTTCACGTTTATTGATAGGTTTCTCAAAAATGATTCACACATTTATGCATACTGGATAGACGGAGAAAACAGCCTTACTGCCTCTAGTTCGTCGGTGTTTCGCATCATTTCCTTTTTGTAATTTGTAAGGATACGGTAGGGATTTATAGCTTTTCTAATAAAATTATAGATTTCGAGTATGACATCATAATCATATCGAAATTCACATCTAAATTTGGCATAAGCCGACAAAGTTATGTTATGATATTCCAAAAACATAATGTTTGTAATCTGTTAAAATTTATTAAAATTAAAATAGAGTGAGAACTTTGAAATTAATTTGAATTGAAGAACACTACGAATAATATTCAATTATACTAGTTTAACAAATAAAAGGAGCCATTAAAAGAGCTGGTTATAATTTTTAACTCTTAAGTTTTAATACAGATTACTGAACATAAGCATGTTATTTTAAACCCATATATTACTCGTAGTGTTACCATTTTAAAGAAGATGTTCACTTGACACCGAATAAGTGTATCCAATGTTTCATTTCAATTCGCGCAATATTAGTACAGGTCGAAGCATATACTTTAAGTTAAAAATTGTATACGCTAATTTCGATTCTAATACATAAGAAACACAGTTTCATTTAGAATAAATGAATTTTATTTATAATGTTTTGTTAAGGCTGCCTGTTGTTAATAACTTTGCTCTAAATAGGTGTGTCTAAAATGGCAATTTCTCGCTTGTAAACAGATATGGAATAACATCTATTATTTCGTAGAGGGCGGGACAAATGATTACTCTTTCAGCGCTCATTTATTGTAGGTATTGTTTATATAATTTACACGTACATTATCATTATTTATTGTAGCTTATATTTTAAATATTAGAAAGGCTTCCAGACAATAATGGTGCATCCTTGATACAACCATCACCGTCGCTATGAAAGTTTTTCCATAGTGTGTAACCTGTGTTAGTAAATTGAACAGTTTTAACGTATAAATGCTAAAAATATACTTTAAGATATGTATGCTTAGCGCAAACGTATATTTTCAAACACGCTTCGCTCAAGTTCCTCTAACAGTTAGTATAGATATCCCACGATAACTGTAGGTACATTTTTCCGGAATTAAAAGTAACCTATGTGCTATTCCACACTATAATCTATCTCTGTGCCAAATTACATCCAAATTGGTTCAGCCGTTATAGCGTGTTTGAGTAACAAACATTCATCCATCCAAACTTTCACATTTATAATATTAATGGGATTACCAAGATTTTGTTTTGTTTTATTTGTTATTAGCTATTTCTGTGTGAAATAATAGGAAGGAAACACTATCAAACAAAATAAAAGTCCTAGAGACTTTGTTTTTGTTAGTTAATCTCACGAAGATAATGATTGAAATAAAGAGTGACATGGTCTTTTGATGCCATTACCTTAAGTGGTTCCCGTGGGACATTAGATTTTTGCAAATATTAATTTATAAAATAGCAACACAGGTTTAGTTGTTTATAAATAATTCATGAAACTTTGTGTTCATAAATCAATTTTAATAAAATCGATATTTGGTTATTATGTTACTAAGAATACCTACTGATCAATTTGTTTTTCATATTTTATAATGATATAATTTATGAATGCGATTCATTTAAACAAATATTTACAAGCTACTTTTGGTATCAAATTTCATGGGAAAAGAGTTAGTAAAATTTGTTATATGGAAAGGTGATTTTTTAGTGTCAAAGGAATATCATAAAATGCAGACATCATCTTTATGTCGATTTTTTATGTGAGATAAAAAAGAATTGGATAGTAAGTGGTCATTTTTGGTTATGCTGATCATATTCGTTTGTTTACTGAGGTTCCTGAACTCGAACCGAAACAATAAAAAATTTAAAAGCAATAAAATAAAATCTTTTATGTCAATTTGTCTTGACTTCTTAACGTTTTTAAGCAAATAGTGCACTGGTAATTGTGGTAACTGGTAAGTTAATTATGTAATATATAATATAGACGGATCTTGCATATAAAACAGAATTAACATGTAACCAAACTAGTTTAGTGACAAACACTTGTTTTTAATGTTGGAAAACGCATTTATGCATACCACCTGTATACGTACCGGTTATGTGGGACTCATCTGCTAGAAAAGCCAGTACTACCCACTAAACCCTCCCCCGTTATAATGGGGATCCCTTACCCTATCCCCGTTTGAAGCAGGATCACTTACGCACTCAACCACGACGCCCCTACGGCAGGTCTGCCGAAACAGACCACAACAAACATGGGGTTTCTCCAATGGTTCACTGCTATCAGAGAAGTACCAGGCGCACTCGCACGGTACACCACCCACCGAGGTGGGCACCGAGTGCCTTTCTTGGCTTCGCGCCAGGCTGCATTGCCGGGCGGTAATAACACCCACCACCATGACAAGGTGAACGTACATTGGGGGAAAGATGAGGGGAAGGGGGGGGGGGAGGGGTAGTGATAAACTCAAGTTTTGTGAAATACCAATATTGAAAAAAAAATATTTGATATTTTTCTTTTATTTTGATGAAGTTATTTAAATAAAACACTAATTTCAATAACCTGTTTCGTATCTATTATAATGTATGTATTGCAAAATGAGATACAAATTTATGTTTCCTGACCCAAAGTACATTCGCGACACTATTTTCACCTACTAAGTAATATAGGAAATTAATTATATGACGTTATTTTATCCAAAAAACGGTCTGAGAGACAGAAAAACGGACAGAAAAAATGTTTGAATTTAGTAATTATAAGTAATTAAAAGAGAAGTTCAAGTAAAATTGCCAATGACATTAATGTCGTGAAAATCGTTGTAGCCACTTAACGTTAATAAGCTTAAGAGGTGAAGTGCAAAATCGCAACTTTATAGGAGTCAAAGTTGAAATCTATTGTAGATTAGCTATAAAAATATATACGATCGTACGTACAGTTGTTTATACGACTAAGCGTATAATATAGTATCTATTCAAGGTATAGAAACGTCACTCATTATATACTGTTCTATTGGTGCAAAATAGAAAACGAAGCGTGAATTAATTTGCTTTTTCTCTTTCTATCCTCTGGTATATATAATATAAATGTATACTGAAGTTACAAATATAAAAATATTCAATATATATATTAGGTATACATAAATCTATGTCTCTAACTTTTTTAAGTAAAACCGCTTTACAGATTTTGATGAAATTTGGCAAATATATAGGTGGGAACAAGAATAAGCTGCTTTTTTTACCAGAACACACATCTGTACATATTAGGTCAAAAATGCTTTAATTTGTTCTATTTTCATGAAATTTGTATTATAATTAATATTTGAAAAACTTTTATTGTATTTATTAGTTAATTGACTGACCTTCTAACTCCACACAGTTAGTTTACATGAGTTTAACGTGAGTATATTTTACGATTCATATATAAAGGTATTATCATAAAAGCTCTATCGAAGCGTAGTAACGTTACCGTTGAGTCAGCTGATAAACAGTATGGAAATATCTCGAGAGAGATGGTATAATGTTTTATAGGCCTTCAGTGTTTTACGATTGTCACATTTAATTATTTCATTGCTGGCAATTAAAGTTTGGTAGAAAACGATTTTTTATGTTTACAACCGCATTTAGGTAAATAAAACTTGAGATCACTCTTATTTGTTTTTTACCACACACGATTTCGACATAGTGATGTACCTTGAATTACTGCATCCGTGTCGATGAATTTATGACACGACGTAATGATAAGAATAAAGCCACAAATATCGGCGTAAAACACGTTATTTTCTTTAGTTCTAGTTTTATTGCCTTATGAACATCGAAGGCTATATTTTATGAGCATACTATTTAAAAGATCTCATATAATGGCACAGACAATTAAATGTTTCGACTATAGTTTCTATTCTTTTTTTATAAAACTATGTATACCTATACATGAGTAATTAGTTGCGAATTGTATATCTGTTATAATGGAGAACTTATATTACTTTTATTCCACTATACGAAAATTATAATATAATTTAAAATTAATCACATTTAATTTAAAAAATTTCTGGGCATAACTAATAATATAAATATCTAGAATTAACATTTTATTATACTATAAAATACAAAGCAAAATAAAAAATATTATGCCATCATATTATCTTTACAAGATTATATTATATAAATAAATAAAAAAATCGAATATTACAGTATTATTATGTTCAAAATTTAATTTAACTTTGTAATAACATTTTGATGATATCATAAAAAATTATTGATTCTCAAATATCGATATATTATTGACAGCACTCAAAATTATGGATCGTTTGTAAAGTGGTTGTCGCAAAAAGGGATTTATTACAATGACAATCTTTGAGATAACCGATTATGCGCATTATCGGTAACGAGGGCAATTAAGATTTTTAATTACTTATTTTATCACTATGGATACTAATGTTTCGTATAACCTTTAAATGTAAATGACTCTGAGACAAAAGTATAAGTACATAATACATATTGTTATATCAAGGTAAGTTAATACATTAAATATGTAATGTGTCAATAATCTTGTTTATTATTAAATCGTTTTGAGTACGTAAGGTCGAGTATGTATAGGAAATCCACGGGTATTTTTTTTTAATTTTTTACATATCATGAAACTTTTTGAATTAAATATATCTTCCATCATATAATTATTGATTTAAAATCAAAACGTATTCAATATCCTAACTAGCGTGTTGTCCTTTGAATTAATTGAAGTTATAATTAGGTATGTATATGTATATATTTTTAATTTCTTTTATAATAATAATAAGAAAATTAAAACTGAATAACTAAAAAAAACACAATTTTGATCAACTGTAATACATATATTATAATATTAATCAAAACAAGTCAAATAAATTTAAAGATCAAAGTTTTGGTAATAACGTTGAAAATTTTTACTATCTACGTCATGGAAATTATTAGATCTAGATGAAACTAATCATTGTAATCTGGTCTCTACAGACTTATAAAATTTCTAATTGACATATCAGTTAAATAGGTATAGGTTAAAATCAATTCCTAAAATTTGTTTAATAAAAATAAACAATATTTAGCTTCACAACATCCCCAGCATTCACTAAAGTAATAAAACACATAAAATACATAGATACATATACGAACTTCTTTTTTACATGAACTTCTTTTACATTCTAGTTATATATAACAACTTCATGCTATATCTCTTGCAGCGTAGGCAGAAAAAACAGAATCTCAATAACTAAACAAAATTTGCTTTCGTATTTGATGAAAACAAGGAAAAACCTGTTAACCATAAATTAAAACAAGAATGTAAAAGAAGTTCATGTAAAAAAGAAAGCGTGATATAAAGTAATGATAAAGATACTATCGTGATATTTTTTAATCAGTAGTGACGCATTCTAATTCTTAAATTTACTACCGCTATGATTGGAATCTTTTTACTGGCTTGTTCTGTTAAACTAATGAGATAATTAAGTTTTATTAATTTATGTAAAATATGTTATCATTGAAATTAACATGATTTAGATTAGAAGTAATAGAATATGATATTCTTATTAAAATTTATGATAATCGATATAGCGTGATGACGTATACAGCTTGTCGATGTCTGCTTTCTATACTTGTCGCTACCAGTTCACTTCTCGCTCAGGTTAATTTAGGGTAATCCCACTGGTTTGCCCTTATTTTTTGAAAAATTTTTTTCGTATACCTATTATTTGGTGTACCTATATAATGTGAGTTCATTAAGTATAAGATACATTAATTTTTAAAGGATGTACTTATGCTTGAGAGTGTGGATGTTACATCTAACTTCCGTACCTGCAAAACTAAGTCAAAACATTCATTCTCTTATAGCTACTTATATTATAACTAGCAACTCACCCTCGCACCGCTCGAGTTCGTCCCTAGGTACGCTTTAACGGTTAGTATAGATTTCTTAGAGATGAAATATTTTCCCGCAGTAAAAAGTATCCTATATGTTTACCTGGATAACCAGCTATCATCATACCAAATTTCATCAAAATCTGTACAGTGGTTTTCTCGTGAAGCGTTCCCAGACAAACAGACAGAGAGACAGAAGTTCTAAAAACTATCGGCCTCTGTGTCGTAAGTGATAATCTATTATAATAATGACTATTGCAATAAGATTTTCCAAAAAATATTTAATGTACACATTCACCTCAGTTAGAATTTTATTATAAGTATAGATAGATTAAGGCAGTGGTAGCCCAGTGGTAACGCGCTCGCTTGGGAAACCGAGTGAAGCGGGTTCAAATCCCGGGTCTCGCACCTCTGATATTTTCATGTGCGAATCATTTTCTAACTTGATTACCACTTGCCTTACGGTGAAGGAAAACATCGTGAGGAAACCTGCATGTCTGAGAGAACCTAGCAAGTTTTCGAAAGACATGTGAAGTCCGCCAATCCGCACTTGGCCAGCGTGGTGGGCTATGGCCTGATTCCCCTCGTCTTGAAGGGAGGCCCGTGCCCAGCAGTGGGACGTTAAAAAGGGCTGAATACATATATAGATAGATAAGCTGTGTTATTTTTAATATAAGTTCTTAATAGGAAATATAACAATATAAGGGTCGAAAAAAAAACAATGTCTTTGCTAATTATTATATATACATTATACATACATAAGATAGGTATTAAAATTATTTATAGTGAAAATGATACATAGGTATAGTAAACTTATAAAATCAGTTATGACACAAACTTAATCTAAGATGCTAACAGATTACTTCATATGGCTTGTGATATAATTCAATAGTTGGAAATGCATATAATGGTACGGTAATTTACTCTCTTAATAAACCATAATGTAATTTGAAACTGATAGTATAAAGATGGCGGTCCAGGAGCGGTTTCCTATAATTACTATTGCAAAGTTCACGTGAGACTAATCTAAGAGTTATATTATACTGTTTCGAATAAATTATATGGAGATTTTCTGTTTTATACTCTGATATTGCATTAATATAAATAAAGGGTCGATACAATATTTACTACAAATAAAAAAATGTCTAAATTAAATTTATTATTTAAAATATGGGATTTAAGTTATTTTTTGTGCTAACATAAAATCTTGTAATTTTAGTAAACAAGTTATTAGAAACTTAAAATAAAATTATCTTTTCGGAATTTTTCGCAGGTGTATTTTGGTTTTTAATTCCCGACGTTTTGAATGCTTTAAAGCTATTATTGTCACAGGAGAGATTAGGTATTTTTTAAGGTTTTTTTAACAGATACATAACAAAATCTTGAAGCTATGCAAATGACTTCAAAACTCGTTTAAAGCAAATTTTTGTATTAAGCTGAATATCTTAAAATATATTATTCAATAAGCACAACGTAACAGCTCCATATAAATCCACTCATGTCCATACTAAGAATGAATAACTCGGTGTGTTAATCTAATTATTTAACGCAATGTCTTACTCGAAAGTTTTTGTTGTGCAATTAAGGGCGGCTGGCCCCTTGTAAACAGAGATTGGTACGGACACAGCTATTTGTTAGAATATATGTTTTATTAGCATTAATATATTGATATTGCTTGGTATTGATTTTGTTTTTAATCGCCTAACATATAAAAGGTATTGTAAGAATATCAAAGATACCTTGTATTCAGCTCTTTTTAACGTCCCACTGCTGGGTACGGGCCTCCCTTCAATACGAGGGGGATCAGGCCATAGTCCACCACACTGGCCAAGTGCGGGTTGAAACTTTCGAAAACTTGCTAGGTTCTCTCAGACATGCAGGTTTCCTCACGGTGTTTTCCTTCAC
The DNA here is from genome assembly GCA_033884665.1 of Argynnis bischoffii washingtonia. Taxonomy (NCBI): domain Eukaryota; kingdom Metazoa; phylum Arthropoda; class Insecta; order Lepidoptera; family Nymphalidae; genus Argynnis; species Argynnis bischoffii. Next base: position 5,290,576 of record CM066624.1, on the reverse strand, counting down.
CGTAAGGCAAGTGGTAATCATGTTAGAAATGATTCGCACATGAAAATATCAGAGGTGCGAGACTCGGGATTTGAGTCCGCTTCACTCGGTTTCCCAAGCGAGCGCGTTACCACTGGACTACCACTGCCTTTTCCAAGATACCTTATGAAACTAATATTATGAAGTGTGTTTGTCGGTTTCACTAATTAGTACATTATACTATTTATATTATACGTATAAAATACTTACTTAGCATCATCTATATATCTATAATATTATGTAATTTTTTGCTACTAATAGTAGCCTATGTGTTACTTCATGTCATAGTTTATCCATATACTAAATGTCATGCCTATCTGCCCTACCATTTCAGCATGAAGAATTGCCAAATATACATATATATCTGCATACAAATATTATCATTTTTAATAGTAGTGTGATTTATATATAATATATAATACTAGTGATTTACACTCACTTCGCTCTGGTGTGTCCGTAAGGCCCCATTGGTTTGGTGGTCTGTTTAGGTAGACCTGCCGCCGGAGCGCCGTTATGCGCAAGCGATCTCGCGGCATCCCATTAAGACGGGCGGAAGGGATGTTGGGTTTTAGTGGGTAGTACTGGCTCTTCTAGCTGATGAGCCCCACATAACCACCTGGGGGTCAGGAGATATGCGTAAATGCATTTCCCAAAAAAAAAAGCGTGCATCCGTAGGTACATTTTTTTTTTGAGTGGAACTCTAATTCTATTTCTAAAATAAAAGTACCCTAAGTTACACTTTATAACATCAGATATCTACCAGTAAAAGTCCCATTAAAATCAGTCCTGCCGCTACGGAGATTAGCCATAACAAATAGACAGATAGATGAACAGAATTTTAAAAGTTAAAAGTTTTTAAAAGTTGTGTTTTTCTTATAAGTACCGTATACAATTTCATATGCGTTTAGTATAAAAGTAGTAAAAAGTTGTTATTTTGACATTACAAACAGACACTTCTATTTTATTTATCTGTATGGATAGGGCTCTTCAAGAGTCAAATCAAAATCACAAAATTTACCTACCTACTAAGGATATGAGAATTTCAGCTTTTACCTCTAAGTGTGATCATATTAGTTATATTTATGAGTTTTACATTCATATACTATAACAGAAATTATTTTTTTTAAAGATTGAACGCCAAATAGACTCTGTATTATTCTGATTTTATAACATACAAATTATACACAGAAATGCATATGACAGAGATCTTTCCCGGAAATAGAAGGTTTTAATATTAAAAATTAATTTTCAATTAATCAATACATATAATAAAATTGTAACTGATCGCTGTCTGTACATGGAAGATATTTGGGAAAAACTATTATTGGGGATCTTTATTAATGCAATAGAACCCGAAACAATGATTTTTAGTTTTTTGTCTGTTTGTCGGTTAGTCTGTGCGTTTGTGTGAGCTAATCTTGGAAACGGTTTAACCGATTTGGGTGCGATTTTAACTAATGTATTGTGGTAAGCTTCACTTAACATTTAGTATTTGTTTTATTTTGATCGGTTCCTAAATAAAAAAGTTATGTCAATTTAAAGATTCATCTAGGTGCGAACCCGAGCGAAGGTGAGTCGCTAGTTGTACCTAATATATTAAAACACATATTCATATATATATAGTTTCAATTATAGACTTACATAATGACTCATCCATGAAGAGAAATACAAATACGACACTAAAGTTTCGAACATGCACTTGTAAAGAATGAGTCTCAACCAATTAGTTGTTTTAACGATTACAAATCCTCCGAAATTTCGAAACGATCAGATCGCGATAACAAGTGTTCATTAACTTGTATTCAAAAACAATTATAATCGAAGTCGATATCATTATTTATTAACGATTTTATCGCATAAACATCGTTTAAACAGTCTTTTTGTATGAAGAAGCACGCCATAGTGGAGTCACAATTAATTCAATTTGTACGCTTGAATTGATCAAAACATATCAGTGTCAGATGCTCAATTACTTTTTAAAACTCTTAGAAAGACTAGAGAAGCGACGTTTATACTTTTATGTTAGGATTTTACGAATTTTATATACTAATTACTTAAATGGTATCGTTTTGTTTTACGTTAGAGCAATTTCAAGCTAGCAAATAATAATTTTTATATATCTCTTCATGTTTATTTTTACAAAAAAAAAATTACTCGTATATAAAAAAATAAAAATAAAATTTGAAATATAAAAAAATATATATGTATTTACTATTGTGCTTTATCTATATAGAAATAGTTAAAAAATCCCATTCCATTGCAAGCTTAAAGAATTTTATAAATGCGAATGTTTGTTGGGCTTGTCCCTTCATTTGTAACTACATAATCAAATCTTATAAATCGATTTTGCTTACTTATAACTGTTGAATCGATTTTAAATTTAATAAATATGTGAAATAAAATAATTTGATACCATCGTGATCGGATAGTGGCACTCTTCAATGGCTGCTCGTAACTACTTAGGCTGATTAGTTTAATTATGTTTGACGAGACCCATACATTACAGTTTAAAGCGTGTTTTTTTTGTTGTTTTGACTATAATTTATCAATATTTCTGAAATATTACAGTTTATAGAAAGGAAAGAGACATCGACATAATAAGAATTTGCTATCCTAATACATTCAGCGATATTCTTGACATTGTATTGTAAAAAGTTACTTACTGAATATTTATATATAGTGCTTGTGACAGTAACACAAAATTTTAATTTATTGAGTCGCAGCTTCTTATCTACATAGATCATTATTAGAAATAGTTAAAGTAAATATTATTATTTAAAATAAAAACAAATCTATCCCACGTGAACCGTATATTTTTCCAGGATGAATAGTAGCCCATGTGCTATTTCAAACTATAATCTATCTCTATCCTAAATTTCTTTAGATCCGTTCAACCATTCTGGCGTAATTGAATAACAAACATCCATCCATCCAAACTTTCGCATCTATATAGTAGTAAGATTTTCCAAAGCGCGGACAGAATTTATTTCATTATATCTATAGATTAATATCGAAATAAATGCGTGATGATAGCAGCATTATAACATCAAATAGTATCACATAATTAATGGTGTTAAAAAGACCATAGGTTTTGTACCACAGTAATATATGCAGGTATTATTAATGGTGGTATTCAAATCCCTTTATTACATTAACTGGGAGCCCTACTGTGTAGGAACGCGAAATGTATTATAGTATACAAGCAAGTTGTACGGTTTCATAAATAATAGAGCTTTGTTACTTCATTTGTTATTATTTATAAATAGTAATTATGAGCTTCAATGTCGGTATGTGTGGAAGTTATTTTTGGGTTCTGTAGAAGATGTTTTATTTTTGATGTTGAATGAATATATGAATATTTATAATGAATATTTGATGAGTTTATTTTATATATATTACATATTTATTTTGGTATTTTTATTAAACCTGCAAATTCAAGCGTTTGTTAATAGTTAGTTTTTCTGCAACCATGAAAATATTTGAAAACTGGCTAAGTGTTAATCAAGCTTTATATTAATATTTTTAAATATCTACTTATTTTAGTAGTTTTCAAATGTAAAAACAAACATGTTATATAAATAAAAACCTCCAGTATATTAAATATTTCAAAACAAACGTAATTAAAAAAGACGGGAAATAATAAAATTAATACTTTTTAAACACTTAACGTTTACGCCAGAATGATAAATGTGACGCTACGTTCATAATAAACAGTTATTTTTTATAAAGTGTAACGATCAGCGCTTACCGCATATGGTGATGTCATGACTTAAACCAATAAACTTTAAAATATCACAAGATTGTGCCACGCATGCACAACGTAACGCGTTTATTACCCACTAACGAAAAATAAACAAATCATATATTAACATAATACAGATTTTGAATAAACTTTTTCAATATCATAGTCACATAATGATGAATTATATTTACATTGAAAATATAACAGTGTTAAAACTAAATCTCATGAAATGCCGGATATGAATCAAGATGGAATGCTTCGATTAAAAATATTTTGGTTGACAGTAATCATATTACAATAATAAAAGGGGGCTTACGGTCAACGCGTACGATATCTGACACGATCGATTCCTTTTCATTTGTCAAGTGACTCAGCGTTGTCGTTGACGTGAAGTTCTTAAAATGCAAATTTTCGAAAAACGGAACAATACAAATCTCGATGGTGCGTCTCGATTTGACGGTATCGAGTCATGTCTCTCCAAGCAATTGAATTCAGTCGATCACTAATCGATGTCTTGTCCGTGATAGGCGCAGTTGGGGTCCGCGGCAGCAGGGTGCCGACTTACCACACAATCCATCGTTAACTTCTTTCTTCCTTTCATTAACATTTGTGTTTACATTATCGACTCTATCTCCAGACTCTATATGGCCTAAAATACAAAATACTCTATTAAATATCCTACCTTTTTGTATTTAATTTTCTACCGCACTTTCGTCAGCAACTTTGAATGCTTTACTCATGTTAAGTACTGTAACACTCTCTGCTAGAATTTATAATGCAATGTGTTTGTTTACGACTTGGTACCTTTTGATATCAATTGAAGAATTTAACCTCATTACCTATCTTAATACAGGATTTGCCCTTTCGCGCCGGCTAATCACAAATAAGCATGTAAAATCAGTAAATTATGTTGCATTGAGTTCGGATTACTTGTGTTTCTTTAATCTTATTAAGCCGATGTTGCTTATTCATAATTAGCCCCCCTCGAAGTTTATTACTTCTGTATGGGTTAATGAATGTGTGCAGTTCGTTGATTTGAATTGACTTCTACCTGTATCAAAAATATGCTCAATACCTTTAGTTTAATATTTCTAAATTTTTTTATTATTATCATCATTTATTATAAAGTATTGAACACTGAAGGTTATTAGGAATTAATATTGTTGCAGTGACGTTTGTTATTGCTTATCAAAAGTTCTTATACAGAAGTGGTCATAAAAACGTGTTAATAATGCTCTATTGAATATTGCAGAGAAAAACAGCGCTGTAAAAACAGAAACCCACATTAAATATTTAATTGCATATTACATATTACATTATATTACTATATATCACCGGTGGTAGGACTCTGTCAAGCCTGAGGAGTCCGACTGGATGGGTACCACCCCCTTATCTATTTCTGCCGCCAAGCAACAATGATTGCATTGTTGTGTTCCGGTTTGAAGGATAAGGTAGCCAGCGCAATTACAGGCAAGAGGCATAACATCTTAGTCCTCACAGTGACAACGCACCTGTGGTTCTGCATTTTTGTTACTAAAAACCTAAGTGCATGAACCGTAGGTGTTATGGGCGACAGTTACTACTTTCCATCAGGTGGTCTGTCTGCTCGTTTGTCACTGAATCTCATAAAAAAAAAAAAAAAAAAAAAAAAAACTTATATTATATACTAGCGATGTGTCCTCACTTCACTCGTACATTCTGAGGTACCTTATGTAGCCTATATGTCACTCAAGGTTAGACTACTAAGTACTAAGTGATCATTTAAAATACATATATCGTGTACTGTATTTCATTCAAATCGGTCCATCCTTTTTAGTTTGAATGAGTAGAAAAACATATACACATACAAACATTCACAATTATAATTGTAGTCTAATCATTTTTATTAGTTTGATGAAGCGATAAATTGATAATTACCCTTCATTAATTAACAAATTTTAAAATTTGCTAAGGCAGGTGGAATAACGATTCATATAAATCAGAATATGATGCAGTTTCATTCACTTCAGGCAAGTAGATGGTTCAGATGACGAGCATATAGCAGAGCGCTCGAACACCCCCCACTGCTGCTCCGCAGGGGCCGTACCAGTCCGCCGAACTAAATCAAATAATGACTAATCGAAACCCGCTTATATTGCACAGTAGGTACACGTCAAATGTTATTCCCTTTAATTTTTAATACTTTTGTTTCATCTGTTTGCATAAAATCGGATGCGTTATAGACAAAGTGATTGATAACTTTTATTAAAGCTTTGACTTTTGATTGATACTTATTATTTCGGTAGTCGGAGTTTTGGAATCATTAGACTAGTGACTGTCTTATGAAGAATAATGAACGTCTTGGTGTATTCAACTTAATTCATTTTGATTTGTTATTTATGATTAGGCGGATGCTAGTACAAACACTCTATTCGTATAATTCAGAGACGTCTATAATTAAGCTTAATTCAATCAATTTTGACTATGAAATTCTGTGTAAAGTCAGTTCGTTACATTGTTTCTCTGTTTCGTTATAGTTAATGATCGAGAGAGATTCTTAACCGTGCCATAAACAACATGGAGATAAATCTGAACAATTATTTCGTGGACCATTCGTTTGGAATGGACTATTTTATTCGATGGCTCTTACACCCACGCGTTGATTCGAAACAACCAGAACAATATGATCATTGCTGTAAAGGTTAACTCTAATTTAATACTCATTCTTGCATGTTTTCACGGCTGTAATTTAAATACTATCCCATTACTTACAGTAAATTTAAGTGAAAACTGTGCATATTATTAAGATTAGCACATATATTAGCTTTATTATAAGGACTTTTTCCAAATTTTAAGTGTTTTACGTACATCAATTTATTTTATTATAGAAGCAGATAAATTAGATCATTTAAAATTCAAACAACTACATACATAAGTCGTTACTAAGATTATCTAGCGAAAAAACTTAGCAATATTTTAACGACATTTTATTAATATTCTAAAGTTGTCCTTATTTAATATATAATTAAGGATCAAAATGCTGAATTCCGTATAATTGTTAAATAGAAAAAGGTTGAAGATTTTATAGCAACTAAAATGTCTCTCAATCGGTATTATTATTCTCGTTATGGCTTCATTAGCTATGATTAAGGTCGTGTAGATAATTTACTAGAAGTTTGTTTGTATTTTAAATTATTATTATTTCATGCTTTATAGATATAGACCCAATCATTAGGCATTTAGTAATAAAATTGATGTTAAATGTAAACAAACCTTTTGTACAGCACAAAAACGTATTAACATATTTGTGATTAATTATGTATATATTAAATACAGTATCTGTTTAGGATTCTGACAACCATTTATTCAAAGATATGCAGTAGGTTTGTCACAATAACAATTAATACTAGCGAGTTATCCTCGCTTCGCTCGGGTACCTAAGGCCTAGTTTTTAATTTATCCAAATCCATATTAATATTATAAATTCGAAAGTAACTCTGTCTGTCTGTTTGTCTGTCCGTCCATCTGTCCTTCCGTCTGTCCGTCCGTGGATCCTTCCGTCCATCCGATCGTCTATTTCTCTGTGTATCTGTCTGTCTGTCTGTCTGTCTGTTACCTTTACACACTTAAGCCGCTGAACCGATTTAGATAAAATAAAGTATAAAGATAGTTTGAAACCCTGAGAAGTTTTTATGTCGAAAATCAAACCTTAAGGGGGTCAAAAGGGTGGAAGTTTGTATGAAGAATCAAATTTCTCAAGTAAGGGATATAAAAATCATCATAGCTATGTATATAATATAGTCTACTCTAATCTATATCTACTCCATAATAATTGTCAAAAGGTACCTAGCGAGGGTAAGTTGCTAGTAAAGAATGTTTTTAGTTATACATATAATGTTGAAGAGCAGAAAACAGAGTGAAAAGGCAATAACTTATTTCTATTTACTCTCTCTCACTTGAATGGTTTTAGGTAATACAATAGACCTGAAGTATTATTTTTATTGCAAAACACTGAATATTGTTAATTATAATATCGTAATTCTAAAAAATGGTAAGGTAAAAATTATGTTTAGTTTTTAGACAAACGGGAAGCGCGTTGAAGTCTTTTACTTTACCATAAATTGTTTTCAAAACTTGAACATAATATTCAAGAGGAATTCCTTGTTGGTATTAAGACAAAAGATTTCTAAATTCAAATATCTTTCTAATCTGACCTTGAGCTTCACAACATCGTGACGAATGTTGACATTTACACTGACCGTGATGTGTTTCGTCTGCAAACAGTTCCGTGATAATCAAACATTCTAAGCTTAGTACATGAGTATAAAATAGTAGCATAAAATATGTATAAGCCAAATCATAAAATTTAAATCAAGTATTAGTTTAGTTTTTAAATATTTTCTAGACTACGAATACAAAAGATAAAATGTACATAATATTATATGTACATGGCCATCGAGTTGTGTAATGGTGAAGAAAGAGAAAAATAGAGTTGAAAATAAACAAGATCTTTCATTCAAACTCCTAGAATAAATATTTAATACTTTTGTTTTAAAAATTCATTGCTTATTATAATGAAATTGAAAGTGAATTAAAAAATTAGGTATCTTTAAAGGTACATAGGTAAGGTATAAAACTCTTATCCCGATGGTATTGCCTTTTTTGTTTAATATTTTAAGAAAATTGTATAATGTTAGATAATAAAATATAAATAACTTTGACAATAAATGAAAAAGTTGTCGTTAAATAGCTAAAAATATGGACTAACTGATCTATGACTGATATGTACATTTCTTCTCAATGTAGGTACGTATGAGATTTTGTGGAAGAATTACAAATCATTATTATTAGGAAACTATGCAATATTATAAGTAGTATTCCTTATAAAAGATTAATAAATATAAGTATCCAGATAAAAATGGATAAACGCTAAGTAATTTCAACTGCTCGTTAATATTTCTATTATCCACTCGGTGATTAATAAGTTTTAAAAGTGTGCATAAAAGTTATACTTCAAAAATATCCAAAAAAAGTAATAAATATTTAAAAGTAAAATTTTAAAATTCAAGCAATGTCTGTCAAATTGATCGCAATGTAGTTAGAGCGACATGGTCTCTGGATACAATACCAATGAATAAATTTGACTACAATTTTCTCATACGCACATGAAGAGTTAATATATTGTAATGTAGAATTTATTTTGTTCACGCTTTAGTTTAATATTGTTAAAGTAAACGTGTCGCTTATTGTGTTAAGGAATTGAACTAGTGATGCGAATGACCATGTTTGCAGCATGCTCGTACAGGAGTCGGGTTCAGGTGACAAATAGGCACGCCATATGGAAAGGTCGGAGGCAAAACGATACATCGATATTCTTATTTCCTCAAGTCGATGACTTAATAATAGTGTTGGAAACTTCGATTATTGTTACTTATACAATTTCATTTGTAAATTTTTTTTTTAAAGTTACTTATGAAAAAATATTTAATATAGTTTTAATTTTTGTGTTATTTTAGTTAAAAGGATGATGAAGATTCTGACGATAAGCTTAGCGTTAAATAAACATCTAATTGTAATATGACAATAGACGTATTTCATACTTTTTCAAATAAATTAATATAAAGATTTGTAATTTGCGTAAAACATCGATAAAACATTTAATTTGCAAGCACCGCACTACTTTATAGATTCATATCTTTTGAATGTATGCAGTCAGCAGCGTATAATTCAGGATTACAAATTATTTGTTTTAGGTGGAGACACCAAATGTATTGGTGCGATTTCAACTTAAAAGGGTGGCGATAAATATGTAAAAAAAAATGTGATGAACCATTGCGAGATAGTCATTGATTTTTTTCGTGACATTTTTCTTATTTGTCTGACAAAGGACGTGGAATTATAATTATGTTTGTGAATACAGTCGTCGAAACTGTTTATTTAGCCTTTGTATATTTGCTTGGCAAATGAATTATTTAAACGCTGATTATGGACTTTATTTATGAGTCTCTCGTAGGTAGTAGTGTTATTGTTCCGTTAATGTTTTTAGCATTTTTACCTGTGACAGGTGTTTTGCTGTATTTATACGATAAGTTTCTACTATAAAAATTACATAATTTATACAATAATAATATATATTATACATATATATTACAGTCCAAATTATATTATACTATACAGTAAAATATATCTATACAAGTTACTATCTGACTGCGGCGAAGACTAAAGAAGGGTTATGTGTTTGACTTGTATGTATGTCCGATCCTATGTTCTCTTGTAAATACTAAACGGCTTAACCAACTTTGATGATTCACACGTTATTAGATTTGTCTTGAAAACGCGAGTGTTATGCGGATATCATCAAAAATCAAAATGGCAGATGCTAGAGTCCAATTTGTGTGATTTAAAAAAATGTTACCTTCCAAACCTATCGAATGTGGTATTAAAATTAAGGTTTGTAAGAAACCATTACAAAAATATCATTTTACTATTCAACTTATATGCTTACAAGTAATTTAGAGTAACAAATTGTTAAATAAAAGTTTATATGTCTTGTGGCCAAAACAAAAAAGATGTAGGTAAATAAAAAATTAAATTACAAAAATAAAAGCCCGACAGTGTAAAAAGCAAACTACACACTTGAAAACAAGACGACGAAGGGACATAACATTTTGGAGGCAGAGACACATATGATTTATCCTTGCTATGAGTATGTTTGTATACATATGTATATTTGTCTCAGACTGCATAATACTATGCTCCTTCGTCTTCTTATTTTTATCATTTTAGTTTACTTTTTTCACATTCGGTCTAATTCATTTTTCATTCATTACCTTGTAAGAGAAATAAGTATGTATGTATTCAGCCCTTTTTAACGTCCCACTGCTGGGCACGAGCCTCCCTTCAATACGAGGGGAATCAGGCCATAGACCACCACGCTGGCCAAGTGCGGATTGACGGACTTCACACGTCTTTCGAAAACTTGTTAGGTTCTCTCAGCCATGCAGGTTTCCTCACGATGTTTTCCTTCACCGTAAGGCAAGTGGTAATCATGTAAGAAATGATTCGCACATGAAAATATCAGAGGTGCGAGACCCGGGATTTGAACCCGCTTCACTCGGTTTCCCAAGCGAGCGTGTTACCACTGGGCTACCACTGCCTGTAAGAGAAATAAGTATAGGTAATATGAAAATAAAATGATGATATTTAACAGATATTTAGTAATTAAGCGTAAATATTATTAAAATGTAAGCAGAAAAATGTGAGTAATAATTTTACTTTCGGCTTTTTTAAATAAAATTTATAACACATTTAAAAGAAACATAAAAATGCTTCACTTAATAGCTACAGAAATTCATATACGTTTTTTATAGAACTGAGTTTGAAATCTCTGAAATAGAATAAGCTAAAATACACATATTTTGAATAGCGCTAAATATTTTTTACTTTTCTAATACCATTATCGTAAAAACAAATGTTAGTACACTTTCCGTTTCTACATAGTATTGTACACCGGTTTGGGAACTCTGTTGAAAATATACCCACCATATATGTCGTAAATATTACACACTAGCTCATTTAAATTTCATCACAATTTAAAGACACTAATATTTACTATAAATTGTTACAGATAAAACCTTTTAAAATTTAAGAGATAATATTTCCTACATAAATTACTACAGAATACTATGTTACAAAGTATAGATATATAGTATCTAACATCTACTGTATCTAAAAGTTCACATATTTATCAATCTTATTATTTTGTAATTATTATTTTATAATTAGCTGTCGGTTACTTTGGCAAATTATTATTCGGCTATATCTGAGATAAAATGTCCTACTAAATTTTATTTTAAGTGAATTTTCGTTATTTTAAACAAGAACAAACAAATTAATATATTTTCGTCTTTATACTATAATCAACAATACACTTTTAAGGGAAAATGTCTATAAAAGTAAAAAATATTTTCCATCAGTTTTTTTTATTAATAAACATAATTATTTAAGAAAGCAATTTTATTATATTAACACGCACCAAATATATAGAGAAACTTTCAAATATTACCTCCACGGTTGTTTCTACAAAGAATAAATTATTTTAAAAGCTTAATCTTTAACGTTTGAATACAATGGCTAACATAAAAAGTGCGAGATATTTCGGCGTCGGGCGGTCAAAGTTGAGCGTTTGACCCCGAATGACCCCATCCTTACCGGTACCGAGCCACAGGTTGTGTCACATCGCGATATAAGAATTATAGCTTTATTAAGTTTTGCTTTTACAATATAATGTTATAATGTAGGATAGTGATAGATTTTAATGATTATATTTTAACTTGGCACTAAAAAGCTTATACTATTAGCTTAAATAGTAAATGCTTAAAAGTCCATTTAAACCTTCTTCTGTCGAACCGCTTTGAAACTTTGTGTTTATGTGAGGTTCGGATGGTAATATAATGATTTCGTACATTCAATTTAAACTAATGATGAAATCAGGAATTAGATTGTGGAACTCTTCAATGGTCTTTGGAAAAAACTTTGAATTTGAGTTCATTTGTTTTTTTGTCAAAATCTTAGCTACAAATACGTTTACCAAAATGTATAGTTGACATAAAAGAAACGGCTAAAATTAGGTCCAAACATTACAAATACCAAATATAGATGAATATGATTTTTTTGTCTTTTTGTCAATAATGGTGGACTATTTAGATTTTTTACCGTTTGACGTAAGGGGTTCTTAATTATAGGTAAAATGAGACAATTGATATTCATATGGGCTGTTTAGGTATTCAATAATTACTGACAAGATAAAAAAATATTCTTCAAATACATACCTTTGTAGTTAAAGAGTTGCACATTAATATAATATTTTATATAATTGTTAAGTTTTTGTTATGTAATTGTAAATTACAGCTATCTCCATACAATATCATCTTTTCTGTGTCTAATGCATTAAGGAAGTAGTTGTGAAATATTTGACTCGTAATATTTAGAAATGCGTTATATTCGTGTTGTTTTGTACGTTGCTACGAGCTGGGGGCCTCGTGACAAAAATATTCAGGTCGATACTTTGCGAGTACCGGAAGTGTACATGACATTTAAAAGTGATTATCTTATTTGTAATTTATATATAAACAACTTATTATAAAAACAAAACAGATCAGTATCTTATCTGTTTCTCAACCGATTTTCTTTTGTTTTTTTTTGTTTAGTAGCTATAGTTATTAAAAATATAAATTCATATATGTATTCCTCAACGGGTCTACTCGATTTTCAAAGCGAAACTGTCTCCTATAGGAACCTAAAATATATAATATAGTTATTTATATTGTAATGTAAATTGTATCCTTAATGTATGTACTAATAGCTTTTTTTTTGACATGTTGCAATAATTCTATTTTAACGAAACTTGGCACTATGTTAGATGACATAGTCGAGAAAAACAAGGACTGATTGATTGATCTGATTGTGATTGTTTAATAAATAAAACTTTAATAAATAAGTAAATGTTGTAGTTCACATTATTTTGAAATGTTATTATTTTTACCCGACTGCGCGACGTAAAGGAGGGAAACGTGTTTATCAGTCTATGTATGTATGTATGTTTAATAAATAAATTTGTTGGGACATTAACACAGCACCATCTAGTTGTAAGCGTTGTAACAAAAGTTGTAACTAGTGGTAAGCTACGAGGCTTGTGCTATGGATATCAAATAGTTGATACACTACACATATATAATTTTAAATACATACATATTATAAATATAAACACTCATAGCTGGAGTATAAGCATTCGTGCTCATCACACAAATAAATGCCCCCAGCGGGACTCGGACCCGCGACTGCTGTGCCAGCAAGCAAATAGGATCACAACAAACTGAGCCAAACGTGTTCTTAAAACGTGTGTTTGTTATGTTCTAGAAACCAAACGCTAGGCCTATGCATAGGTCGTTAGATTCGTCTAGATAACGCGAGTATCATAAAAATAATTAAAAATTAAAATGACGGATTTTAGGCACCAATTTTAATGTCTGTCTTTAAAAAAAATTCTACCAGATCAATCGAGTCGAGTCACAAAAATACTCGTATACAACTTATATGTTTAAAGTAATTTAGGATAATAAATTTCTAAATATACTTGTAACTTCAAATATATAATTAATTATTGGCAAAAACTAAAATGCTATAAACAAAAATATATATTATAAAAATTAAAAAAAAAACCCCGACTGCATAAAAGCTGAAAACGATGAAAAAAAGTTGTTATATATTTATTATAGATTGATCAATCGATTAATCGATAGACAGATTTATCGATTGACCGACTGATTGATGGATCGATTGATGGACCGATTGACCGACCGATTGATTTACCCATAGATCGATTGACTGATCGACCAACAGATCGACCGATTGATCGACCGATCGATCGACCGACTGATCGACCGATTGATCGATTGATTGATCGACGGATTAATTGACCAATTGATCGACCGATTGATCGACCGATAAAGAACAGTAACCCTCGGCTTCAGCTTCTGCTTCGGCTAGAAATTGACCTTCAACTCCACCTGCCTTTATTTCTGAACCCAGTTCAGAAACAAAGGCAGGCAGATTATGACGTTATAAGTCCGCCAATCCGCGCTTGGCCAGCGTGGTGGACTATGGCCTGATTCCCCTCGTATTGAAGGGAGGCCCGTGCCCAGCAGTGGGACGTTAATAAGGGCTGAATACATACATACATGTAGTTCTTATACAATTTATAATATATGATAATATTTTTTGCGTATAAGTAAATATTTAAAAACATTAGATGAGTATAGTAAAAATAAAAGAAAATTTACATAAAGAAGAAACTACGTATAACATCTCTACACATAAAGTTGCCATACTTTTCAAAAAAAATAAAGAATATACATATACAACCGACACATCGCACTCAATTACTAATTATACACAAAATCTCGAAAATTTATTTGATCAATGAAGTTGAAATTTAGTAAGTACTATTATAGGTAGCAGATATTAGTTAAGAATGTTTTTGCTGTTAGAGACATAGATATAAGTTATTCTAGTTATATATGTATTATGTATATTATTATAGTTATATGTAACTATAATAAGATTCTTATAAATAAAAATATTTCAAAGATGTAAACGACCTCTTTAAATGAAAAAGCATTTTGGTAAAATATTACCACAAAACATTTGCGAACTCGCTATTCATATTAATATTACCTAAATACAAAAATTGTATAATTTTGTTAGATACATAAAAAAGGACAAACAAAGCGGGTTATTCAAATCAGGCGGTAATGAGTGCCGGCGTGATCCCTGTAAGTTATACGCGTTATTTAGGTGCCCGGCGGCAGCCGCGGGCGAGGACGCTAAATTAAAAACACGTCAAATGTTAAATTAGACCGAGACATCTATTAAGGTGGGTAAGGATGTATACATATTGTTCTAGAGTCAAAACTTTATTCAATGTACCTAAGTAAAATTCAAAAGGTTTAAAGTCGCAGGTTTTTGGACGGAGATATGTTAATAGGTAATATTTTGTTTAGGGACAAGAAGCGGTTTCGCGTAGGTATGTTACTAGTAATCGCAATAACACTGAAGTTTTAAGATGGTAGCAAGTTATATATTAGAATAATATCGACTTGCACTAGAAGCATGTTTTATTTTACGGATATGTCAAATTAAAAGCAAATGAATTATTTATTGCAACATATTTATAATTAAGCTTAAAAAAGAGTTTAGTTAAACCTTAGTCAAAAACTAATGAAAGGATACAGCTATATATTACTGAAAGATAATTTGCAATTTTTGATAAAAATGCCTATTATATGACATTTTCTTTTCATAAATTGAAATTCAATTTAACCCAGTATAACCACAGCCTCAACACAACTAGGTATTAAGAAACAAGAGCTGGAAGGCTTTTACTTAATTCAGAAGCACAGCGGGTGATCCCGAAACCATCGGACGACCGTGAAATATGGTGCGTTGATCCCCTTAGGCTCTGTCCTGCGTGGATGGAATTCCTCATAAGGCGAAATTAGTTCGAATGTACGAGTAAAACTCCTATTAAAATTTTGTCACGTTGTCATATATGTATGAAATTTTAATTAAAGGGTTTTTTTATGTAAATTAGTAACTGTAATTTGGTGATGTAATTTTTTTTAAATCGACTATAGATAATAATTTTTTAAATCTGAATAAATAAATATTTTTGTCAATAATAAAACCCTCTTTTAATACGTTACGGGTAAAAATTCAAAGGTATAAAGTATAAGTTTTATGAGTTTAATAAATATAGACGAGTGCTCTAAAACATTTTTAGTAAAATATATTTATGAATTTTGACAATTTTTGTATGGGCTTTTGTAGAGATTGTTAAATAAAATTACTTTGAACACGCTACCTTTTGCCATGAGATAAATTAACAATTTTTCAATGCCACCGTTAACTCTGCTAACTAACCGACCAATTTCCAATAACACCAACGTATTCTTTTGTCGGCGCTGTCGTCCAAAGCAATACCTTCGCCAAAAATCAGATTAATCACTCAACAAGTGACGTGTAGAAGTAGCAAAACAAATCGACCCTGTCGTGTAAAGGCCCGTTTAATTTATACTCTAACAGAAAAAGTTAATTAAGTTTTAATAGAATTCAAACGGGAGTGAGTCTGGTAGCCAAAAATAGGCGGGGATGTTATAAAATATAATTATTTTTCCGTCTTAATGATTTTATTTTTTGTGACTTCTGTGCTTCTGAGTAAACAATTGCTTAGGTCATTCGATGTATAATAGATATTATTGTATCAAATTTTTGATAAATTGATTATAATTCAACAGTTTGTTTAAGAATGTTGAATGAACTTTTAAAATTACTTATAGTTATTTTTTATTGATGAATATTATAAGACGTCATGAAATTTTAATATTTATACAAATTATTGAAAGCTTTTATATATATTTTTTTTCAAATTTATACATATAATAAAATTCTGAGTCGAATCTGTACATTTTTTTTTAGGAAAATCTTATTAAAATAGGCATTATTAACTATCAATCGTTTTTAGAATTTTTATTTGTTTGTCTGTCTGTCGTCTGGGAACTCATCACGAGACAATCACTAGAAAGTTTTTGATAAAATTTGGTATGATTATAGCTGGTTCTCCGGGTCAATATATAGGATACTTTTTACTGCGGGAAAATATTTCATCTCTGAGAAATCTATTCTAAACATTAAAACGTAACCAGGGACGAACCCGAGTGGAGTGAAGGTGAGTCGCTAATATAATATAAAACTTAACTTTTTTAAGTTAACTAAACCAAAAATAGCTTTAACGATTATCTCGTGACAGTACTATATCCTTAGCATGTCCTAAAATCTTAAAGTTAAACGCATTTGTTTACACAGAAGTTTAAGAATACCAGTACGACAATACTTCGTAAATCGTCACAAAGCTCTGTAGGGTTGCCAGTTGAAATAGATACCATACTACCAGACTAGGTAATATAAGATAATTTATTATAATCTATATAGAGTGTATAAAAATAAACTCGAATTGTGCTATTAAATATGTAATTTCTGTAATATTTCTAAAGTTGCTTAACATTTTTGTAATTAGTTTGCATAATGAATTACCAATAAATGTTTCGTTCCATATAAAGCGTTTTTATTTTGTGCTTAAATTTAATTTTCAAGAATTTTGCATTTTTAGACGTACATATATTTATTAATTGCATATTGAAATTATAACAAATTGAAATTCGATAAGCTCTTATACCTATTACATCTTATGTTTCATATTATTAAAAAAGTTCCCGGGTACTTTTTTACTAGAAATAAAAATTACGTTTTTTTCAGAAAAAAACCTGTATATGTAGATAGATAAACTTAAAAGAAAAACCTTACCTAAATACAAATCTTGATCTAAATCGTTAGAGACGTGTCTGAGGTGTAACACAAAATGAATTTATATATACATACATACAAGATTTGCTCATTTAATAAGATATTATTTTCTTAAAACAATGTTTACTATTTTCTATCCTCATAAATGAAATTCTGCGTATCATTATGAATTACATAAACATTCCAATTATATAATTATATTTGCAACAATATCAATATTTATAAACACCAACAACCCTAACGAAGGTACAAGTGAGTTTATGACTCCATTCAACCACGAAAAAATATTCACTAAACACATTGGCCAACTTTGGTGGACGAAAACCTCAAAACCAATGATTTACTCGACACGTAGTCATAATTCTAATATGATTGTTGAGAAGAAAATTGTCAAAAATATTTTATGGCAATGCGCAGCGAATCGATTTAATTTCATTCCGCGCTTTAGGTATTTATGCGTATGCGCACGAGTGACCCTAAATAGCGCGTTTAATTGCTCAATATAAATCATTATCCTTGTTACGACCCCAGTGATTTACTTACTGGTTTGACGCATATATTTTAAATCATGGTGCTTCGCGTTAAATTCGCATTGCCGTTTCGTGGGACACAGCTTTATGCGTATTTTTAATGAGTTATTTAAGATTGAAAAATATGATTTCATCTCGTTTCGCGGAGAACATTAAAATGCATGTTACGCTTCGAGACAAAGCGTTTTGAATGCTGTCTCATATGGATGTAATTAATTGGATTTCTGTCCTGACCTATTGTATCGTGAGACGTTCTAAGCGTTATTTTTAATAACTTGTTTTAATATATTAGCTATATTTAAACTCCAATATTTATTAAATATGGTATTTAGTCCTATATTTACTAAATATAGCCTGTTATTGCATGTAATTGAAAATATGTATGTAAATTCCATTCGAAGGCGGTTATTGTTGTCATAGAGTAGATGTAGCGATTTTAATGCAAAAATATTAACTATATATACTTCAAGCCTTTTATCTCGCATACCATCAACCGAATAGTAATAACTAATAACTACGATTTACAGCTACTAAAACATAATTATCAATAGCTTATCAGTCTCAGTAAATCAAAAATAGTCATAAAGCACGCTAGACCTATTATGTTACTGATTAGTAATAAAATACCCATACAATTTGAGTGTTCATTAAGCATCTTCTAAGGACAGCTCGTTTCTCATTCCTGTGACTAGTGTTTGCTTCTCAATTTGGAGCTGACATATTGAAACAAAGAAATAATTGATGTTACAAATGATACTCGCAAATGAATGAGATTTTACAGAGTAGATATAAATAGAGTGTATTTGATTAAAATGGTTTGTTTAATTTTAACATTTTACAATCTCTATGAAATCATTTATACTTAAAATCCAACAGGAAAAAGCGGAGAGTATAGTTATTCTAAGCTGGACATTACTTGTTTTATCTGTCATGAGTGTAGTGCATTCGGTTTGTTTATTGATGTTTTCAATAACAATTTGATTTGAGAGTGTATATTCTGATATATTAGTATACATATGTAGATACATTAAAGCTTTTGTTAGATATTATAATAATGTATTTTTTGATATTTTATATACATGTTGCACATTTTTCTGTTATTACCTATAAATTACAAAATACTTGATTTTTAATTAAAAAAAGCCTCTGTTTCAATGGTTCTGTAATAATAGTGAAGGCAACACATTGTATCCATCAAACTTGACTCTAGGCAACATTCGTCTCCTTCTTGACTTCTGTGATTGCACTTTAAATAGATATACATATATACGCATTTGACTTCATTTTTATAAAAAAAAACTTGTTTATATTTCGTCATTTTGTTTCATTTATATTTCAATAAATTAAAAATCGAATAATTTTCATTATTTAATTTTAAATAAACTATACATATATAGTGTAAATAAATTAAAAATAAATATTCCTTCACATAATAAAGTGGTAGGTACCTACTAGGATTGATAGTGTATATTATTATATTTATATTAGTACAAATTAAAAATTCACAGAGATGATTTTAGACTAATGAGTGAAAGAGGTTACTTTTTATTTTGATATATATGAAAACTTTGTCTTGGTTTAGTCAGATGCTGAGACTACAGTGTCACACAGACAGAGAGTACAGAGTATTATAAAATAATGAATTTGCTTTATAACGTATAATATCTTAGTGGTGTATAAATTACTTAACATATTAATATTTGCTTAATAGGAACAAAATATATGGTAAAGAGCGTTGGACACAAATTATGTTTGCTTTTAATTAGCTGACGCTAAACATCACTCACTTATCACAAGACAAATAGCGTTCTGTACGCGTGGGAAATGATTTAGAGAACAACACTAAGATATGGCATAATTTGTCCCGTAACCCTACCATGAACAGCCATCTTATGGGAAAACAGATTTACTATCGTAACTAGCGTTATACATTACTAAAAGTTCTGTCATTTAATTTGCTTGAAATTCTACTTAATTAAAACAAGGTATGTGTGAAAATTTTTTTTATTTAAGTGTATAAACGCAGGTATGAAAATATTAAAACTATTCTAAAAACTTATATTATAGTGCAGCGCATGCGCGACTACTCGACACGACCAATAAGAGTTAAGGCATAGGACCGACAGCTTTACGTGCTCTCCGAGGTACAGGGGGTTAACCTGTCAACTCTGGGCTAGGCTGAGAATTTTTTGATAGCAATAAATCAATAACTGAATTTGGCTTGACCCGGGGCTCGAACCTAGAACTTCCAATCTGCGACTGTACACGATAGCCACCACCGATACCACCACCACGATAGCAGTTATGGTAAGGAGGATGAGGAGGATGATTTTACCAACATATCGTAAGAGTTCAGATGTTGGCGACAGTACGTATAGTAAAGTTTCGCTAGCGAGTATCTTACATTTTATTTAGTAATAGTAGTAGTAG
This sequence comes from Argynnis bischoffii washingtonia, assembly GCA_033884665.1. NCBI lineage: Eukaryota > Metazoa > Arthropoda > Insecta > Lepidoptera > Nymphalidae > Argynnis > Argynnis bischoffii. The sequence goes on along the minus strand of CM066624.1, from coordinate 5,269,957 downwards.
TAGAGTCACTGTTTTCGAAAGCTACAATAATTTGTACCGTTTACGAAATGTACAATAAATTGTACGAGCAATAAACATTTAGATTGTGATTCTATTTTATAGTTGAGTTAAGATATTATGTAATTGCAGCCGTTAAGTGAGTGTTATCTCAAAATTTTGTGAATGTAAAAAGAAAATAGATAAAATAAATTTTGAACTCTTAATTTTTTCTTTACAAAAACAATAAATAAAAATTGTACGTCTTTTTCCTACAAAACTCTTTGCAAAAGTCACAACGAATGATTTTTGTAGTATTGAATATTGTAGTAAAAAATTTAAAATTACACTATAATTACGTCGTCTTTGTTAGCTACATACTCGTACATTTATTAATCTTAGTTAAAACGATGCTAATAAAATCAAAGGGTGTTTTCCTTTCATTTTATTTTATACACCTTTAGGGACTTAAGGACCCACTTCGTTTTGGGTGGGTCTCTAGGTATTTAACATTTAAGTTACTTCAGGTCACATTCTATGTGTACCAAGTTTCATCAAAATCTATTTAACCGTTACATAATGAAGGAGGACATGCTCCTAGGTAAGTAGCATTTTAAAATATAACAAAAACAGCCAATAGATATCAAAATATCCCATAATAATTTCTCGCGCTACAGTTTTTCAATGTCAACACCGCGTAGGTAGTAGAAACTATGAAATAGTGCAGAATGACTCGAGGGCATCTGTCTAATAGTTACCTAACCTACTTGTTGACTTGCACTTTATGACTATAGCAGGAGAGGTCAAAATCAAATGATCTGTAGAGTCTGGGTCAAGTCGTGCCATAGCTATTTGGTCCTCCGGTAGAGAACAGCAGGGAGTACATCCTTAATTGGAAGGGCAATACGTTACATCTTCGGCACAGTATCGACTTTAATTGGCCTGTTTGAATTTTAATCTTTTAAGGAATTTTATAAATGTTTTCTATAATTAAACGGTATGAATAAAATATGAATTAATTTTATTTTGTTTGTCATATTATTAATTTGTGTAGTTGCAAAATATAAATTATTATAATATTCTCTATATGCAAAATATATGGTTTCGAATTTAAAATAGTAATAGCCGAAGTCCGTACAGTTATTTGAAATTCTATTTTTTGTTTTAGGTGCTCATTTTAAATATTTTATAAGTACTTTTGTATTAATGGTACGGTTATTTAAAGAATGTAACGTCCAAAATTTTTTAATTTTTCTTCAAGAACTTAAGTTTCCTATCATTTAGTCTATCAAACTATAAAGAATATAGGTAAGGCGATATAATAAAATCACATAAAATGTACTTTTACTCTACAATATATGTAAGTTGTAAATTTTTATTGATTAGAAAATATAATATATGTATAAAAAATACTTAAAATGAATCTCGGTGTCAATGCGATCAAAACATGGGATGATCTAACATAACATTTTTATACTTATTGTTGTCCAATCAAAATTATACTAAACACGTTCAATGTACTATACACCCACTGTCGACAGCGGTCGTAGGTCAACATCTGCTTTATGCCACGACACTAATATTATGTATCTCTATTCAATCATTTTGTCAAAGAATCAATATTTTAATGGAAATGACATGTAATACATTGGTATCTATATGTGTAATAGAGTTGATAAAGACGTTGCAAACATATTAAGTATTCACTCCTTTTTTTTTATGTTCGGGAATACATTTACGCACAACACCTGCTCAAAAGATAGTTATGTGGAGACTCATCGGCTAAAAGAGCCAGCACTACTTACCAAAACCTGAATAAATCCTCGTACCGGTACTACAGGATCACTAAAGCAATCATCTTAACAATTAAACCCCGACGACTGGTCTACTAAAGTAGACCATAGCAACTTCCTCGTTCCACTCTTCCATCAGGAAGTACTCGTATGCCCAATAAGCCCACCTCAGTAGGTGAGCCATCAAGTGCCTCTCTGCACTTTTCGCCCGGCTTTACTACCGGAAGCTAATGAGTCCAACTATGACAACATAGTCTCTCCCTGCCCTCCCTGTAGTGATGAATATCACTACAACTACAAAACACTAAATCAAAGAGTAATATATGGGCATAGTCTATGTAAAAATTTGCTCTATATGGAAATCGTACCCGCGACCGTCGACACGGTCAATTATGTGAATAATTTGAATTATGATTTTAATTCATCACAATTACATCTCAGTTACTTTTACTTTAATGTATGTATACCCATATTTTTTAAATCAACTTCTGAATCGACCTTAAAACTAAATATTTCTGCTTTTATCTCTTAAATAATGTAATACGTAATTTCGGTTTTTTCAATTAAAACAATTAAATTGTTATATAACTAATAACCTTAATTTATGGAAATGTCAAATAAAAAAAGTGACTAAAAGCTGAAGCAGGCTGCTTTTTCGGTATAAAATTCATTCAATTGTTGCTCCGATATTATGATTTGCATTAATTAATTATTATTTCATATAGGATTGATTATATTTCGACCTAACCCATTAAGTGCAGAAAAGTATAAATTCATACCATTTCTACATACTCACTAATCATTGAATGTCCGTGTTAAAATGAATCATCAATTTGGTTACATTCAGTGATATTCTATCTATGCTTGTATCGTGTAACTCAATAAAAAACTTACACGTGGCATCAATCAAGGTATTATATTTATTTACAATAAAGGAAATACATTGAAATTAAAAAAAGACTTCATTATATAAATATACAAAACAAACGTACACTTAATTATTACTGTACAAGTTATGCATGTATGCGTATTCCCCCGCCTTGCTGGAAGGCAATACCAATTGGGCAAAAACCACCAGCTCTCTTGTCAACAGAAGTGATAAGATGAGGAATTTATTTTTATAGAAACAATTTAAAATATTTGTAAAGAATTTAGAAATATATAAGCAACTTATACATTCAAAAGTCATTGTCTTGATTATTTGTAAAAGAATGTAGTTATACAATTAGTTTAATAGGGTTCAAATTCAATTATTTATTACTCAATAGCTCAGGTCAAAGAAATCACCATGTACTTATATGCACTAATCTATACAGATAAATAAAATTGGAGTGTCTGTTTGTAATATTAAAATAACCGCTTTTTGCTAAATGCATATGGATGTATACACGGTACACATACCAAAACAACATTTTTTTTTTCAATTTTTGTCTGTCTGTCTGTCTGTCTATCTGTCTGTTTGTTCCGGCTAATCTCCAAAAGGGCTGGACTGATTTTGACGGGACTTTCACTGGCAGATAGCTGCTGTTGTAAGGAATAATTTAGGCTACTTTTATTTTAGAAAAAGAATCAGGGTTCCGCGAAAAAATGAAAACCCATGAAATTGTGAACAAAATCCGCGTACGGCGTACGCAATAACGTACGTACGCTATGTAAATCATTATATAATTTAAATAAATATCTTAGAAGTAGCAAGCTATTATTTATGTATAAACATAGCTAACCGTGAAAACGTACTTAGGGACGAACACGAGCGAAGCGAGTGTGAGTCGCTAGTTTAGTTTAATAAAATCTAGTAGTACATTAATTTTATCTTATTAAATTACTTATCGAAAATAAAGTACCGTGTAAAACACAACGATTTTTGTTTTAAGTTTAAAAAATGGAAATGCCATTACAATTTTTATCTATTCTATAATGTCTCGAAATTATTGTATAATGTGCAATTTAATTTTATTTATACATCTCAAGCCTCCGTTTGAAATGATCCCATAATGCTCACATTTTTTGTTATCACAAAAGCTATCGCCGCCAAAAGGTGGTAATTAGTGACAGGTGCTCTTTCATATAAATTCAACATTTTATTTTAATTTTTTAAGCCCACTTCAGAGGCAAAAAATACTTTTTGTTGGAAATATATCGTAACATCCTTTGTCAATGTCGCATTCGCTACTATTTTTGAGTAGAACACAATATACGGTGACATGTGAAAAAACGTGCAGTCACGATGACCTTAACAAATTTGAGAATTTATATAAAATATTGTTTCTGCTATCCTAGCTTTTTTGCTTTCAAATGTTATTTGGCGACTTTCCGTCTGCTTGATCTCACGGCTTTTTTATAAAATGCTGCTTTTTAAAAGATTTTGACTGTGAAATTGACTAATAGATTATATATTGTTTTTTTTCATAATATAAAATTTAGGGAATTATATTGAAAAAATATATGACCACCGTCTGTTGAAATCTTCTCAAAGAAATTCACTCTGGTAATAGCGTGAAATTGTAAAGATGTCCTGCAATTAGTGGAGGATCTGGTCAAGTAGGTACTTTTATTTTGAAGCAGTGAGCTTGACGCCGTCCCATCGAATATTTTCATAATAATTCTTCATCCTTGTTGAACTCCTTTATAACACATTCCGTATTTAAAAAAAAAAATCATGATATACCTTTTAGAAATCCTTGTGTCTATTTTATTGAGCCCTCTAATTTGATATCCATATGTAGTTCTAGCTTTTGCCCGCAACTTCGTCCGCATATATCCTACTGAACCGAATTTGATGAAATTTGGTACAGAAGTAGATTAGACCTTGAGAAAGGACATAAGACATATAAAACTGATATATCTACGCTGACGAAGTCGCTGGCATAAGGTAGTCAGTTTTATATAGCCTATACCCTTCTCCCAAACTCTAGCTAATCTATCTCTGTACCAAATTTCATCAAAATCGCTTTAGTGGTTTAGGCGTGATAGCTTAACAGACAAACAGATAGACAGAGTTACTTTCGCACTATAATATTAGTAAGGTTTAGTAAGGACTCGAAAAAAATTTTTTTGTCATTGTGTTATTTTTTAGGATTACAGTTATGATAATCATGATATACCTTTTTGAAATCCTTGTGTTGAGCCCTTTACTTTGATACCCATATTGCAGTATTCGAAAAAAAAAGATTTTCGCCAAGTTCAATAGCGTCGCATAGCCGCCATGTTTGTTTTATTTTAACGTCACCTATCTAAGAACACTCGGGTTGCTAAGACGAGTCTAAACTCTAACGATACCTCAAATATGTAAATCCGTTAAGCGGTTCTGGAGATATGAGGTAATAAAGAATATTACATACATACAAGATACGCGCGAAAAACAATACCCTTCCTTGGCAGTCGGGTAAATATCATTAGTATGTATATCATTAGTACCTTTGTAAGTATAAGTAACTCTTGTGCCAAATATCCATACTTCTAGATCCAGTGGTAAGCTGTACCTACCTACCTTATTTGTCACTTTTAGACTAATATGAAGTGTTTGTTAATCATTAATACCTCCAGGATAATTTTTAAGAAATCCGTGCGAATTTCCGAGAATTCAATTGTTATCGTACACGCCGGCGTGTACACGGTCCTCAAGGGGTTACAAGTCTGTAAGAAGAAAAATGGATAGAAGATAAAGAATAAAAATAAGTAATATACATTCAAAAACAGCCATAAACCATCTAAACTTTTAAATTGATATATATGACAAACATATCGTATGTCAACGTTTGAAAAAATATTTTATTATGTTATTTCTTATTGCAATCGAACTATGTTATAATAATCTGCATATTAAACGTTGAGTTACTGTCGTAGACAAAAAATTGGTCTATTCATAACCAATTTTAGATTAAAATATGTGAATACCACGCACAATCGGGGCATGATGTCTTATATTTAAATGTTCTCAGCCATGTTTTGTTGATTTCTATAAAATATTATAAATGAGACGGCTACCACTAAGAGAATGACCAAATATTATTTATAAAGTGTAGCTGCAAGGAAGTTTTTCAATAACTTAATTGAAGGAGAGATAAATAATACTATAAATTGTACTATTTTACTCCAAAATTAATGCAAGTAAAAATAATAATATGAAATAAATAACCTTTATTTTTCTGTTACACATGCAGCCTTTATATTTATATGTTTATCTTATTTACTGTATCACGTAGTTTTTTTTTTATTAAATTTATATTTCAACAAAAATGTTATAAACTTATTTACATATAAATCGATTCTATCATAGTAAAATAAATTAAATTTTATTATTATTTAGAATTTGAGCAAAACTTCTGGTGCACGCACCACCTTATGCAATATGAATTCAGAAAAATGGAATATTCTTTATAGTTTATTCACGGCTGGGGCTCAACAGGTAAGCATGTATAAATTCTCTGTCCGATGACAAAGCCCGCTCACAGTCGGACTCCGTTTTTCATAAAGTGTCGGCCTGTTAAACATTTTTTATTTGACCATTTGCTACCAACTGCGTTGTATGAAAAATGGATCGTAACATCGTACCCTTTTCTCGTGTGTGTATTTTTTTCTAAATAAATCATGTCATTAAATTTTAATAGTCACTGTATAGCGCGGGTTAGTTAGTTCCTTTGTTGAGTTGAGATTTCGAGGATCTTTTCACTTGATTGTTACTATTTAATGCTATTGTGAGCTTTTGATGGTTAACTCGAGTAAATGCCGACTTAATTTCATTAATCGACTGCTTTGTACGAATTAAGATTTAATTGAGTCAAGCTGACTCTTTAGGCTTTGTTGGTCTCAAGCTTTTGTAATAACAATGCGTGGAATTTGAATTATTCTTGAAGGTATCTTAATGATGAACACATGTTTTTTGATCGCGTGCTTCATATCATAACTCTTTTGTGTTTTTTACTAGTGATGTAAAGATGGAATATTTCAAAGTCATGTTGAACAGATCATACTGAATACTTCATGTTTGTATATGGTCATACCTAAATATTATGATGTTAGTAAGTATATTTAAGCACTTATAGAGAAAATATTAGTCGATATACCAAAAAACCATAATTATAGTAGAGTTGCATGTTACAATAAATGAACAGGGTCTTAGTATATAGTATCATACTGTGAATGATTCTTTGCAAAACGTTGTTTTCTATAAAATTTCTAGTGAATCAATCAAATCACACTCTAAATTAGCACTAAGTGTTTTTTAAACGTATAAATGTTCGATAAACAGAAAAAACTACAAAACCTAAGTCACGTCAGTAATTATAGAAGGCGTATCGGGGATCTGTAAATGTAAAGATTCGGCTCGGTATCGAGTTTTTCGTTGATACCAAAAAGATGTGGGGCGGGATCGCTGCGGGCGAGGCATGTGTGGATGCGGCCGAAGGCCAGAGGTCACGCGAGTGTTTAGGGATGGGCATAAACAAAACTATCGATATTAATGGAAAATTAAATCACAATACATTATTTAATATATAATATTGAAGAAAAATTAATATTGTTTTGTTGAAAGTTTGAAATTGTGATATTTATAGGTTGACAATTTTGTACGTACATAAATGTCTTATATTTATTAATAAATCTCAGTTCTAATATAAAACGTTCTTACATAACTATAATATCTAATTGTCACTCAATATTAAGATCTTATTTTTAAAAGAATTTTTAAGTATCAAATAATAATTATACTTTACATATATGTATACGTACATATTTATAATATTATTGTTTTATATTTACTTAATTATATTAGACAACGAAATTCAAAATCGAAATCGACAATTTATCAAATGCTTACACCACTACAGACCACACCTTGCTTCAGCTATCACGTCATGGCGAAAATGTAATTTAAATCTACCAGTCATCTAGTTCCTTATACAATGTATATACGAGTATGTATGTACTTTTTTGTAATACAATTTCCATATCATATTATTTGAACTACAATTTCAATATTACTTAGAGCATATTCTGTATAAATTGATTGAAGATTGATATTATTCCGTAGCTTAACTTTTGCCTGTACAGATAAATTTAGGGGTAAAAACGTACCTAGGGACGAACCCAAACGAAACGAGGGCGAGTCGCTAGTTTTGGATATATTTGTATGAATGATAATCCCAAATTAATTTTATTAACACATGTATTTAGAGAAAAACATTGAACAAATTGAAAGTACATGGAAGAAAAGTACCTTAAATGTAGTAGATATCAAGTTTTACTTAAAGGAACCTTTATATATTAAAAAATAATAAGTGCGTTAAAATATTTGTTTTAAATAGCTTAATAATAATGCAAAAATGTATAACTTCACTCTCTTAGCTAATTAATTGATATTATTATTGACTCTCTCACGTCTATATAGTATATACCTATATATAACAGAAGTATAACAGATCGCTGTCTATTCATGGAAGATATTTGAGAAAAACCATTATTGGGGATATTTATTAACGCAATAGAACCCAAAACAATGATTTTTAGATTTATTGTCTGTTTGTTTGTGCGTTTGTGTACGCTAATCTCAGAAGCAGCTTAACCGATTTGGGTAGGGTTTTCATTAATGTATTATAGTAAGCTTCACTTAACATTTAGTATTTGTTTTATTTCAATCGGTTTCATAAATAAAAAAAAATTCGTCAACTTACATCATTCTATTTACTAAATATGGTTGAACACCTTATTTCGTCATGGCCTCTTTAAGTAGGTACAAGAACGGAAAAGCAATCTCCCATCGATCAGACCCGGTGCAAGATGAACTAATATGCAAATAAGATGGAAACAATAAGATTTCCTGTTCAACTGATAATCTTTTAAGTGTTTTGCATATAATATATGTTAAATTATATAATAACCTTCGATGGTTCCGATACACGCCAAGTGTGTGAATGTTATCGATAAATCATTCTATATGATTTTTATATTTAGGTACTTCATAACCGGCCTTGTTTAGTTTTTATAAATTTTTAGGGTTCCTTTACTTATATATTATTTCTGTAGGGGCTTATATAAGGTACTGTTCTACAATATCGCTAATAGAAAATTAAAAAAATATATGAAAATACCATTTAAGCGTTACGTCGCGTCGCTGTGTTGTGTGAAGAAATCGCTGACTTAGCGATGAGTCCATCTATTTTATCAAATTTGTTTATATTTTTATTTTAGTGGTTAATGTGGATAATGGTGTACAGTAAATAGTATTTTACTTTACTTACCTAAAGTGACGTAGTCAGCAGTTTTTCCTATACATGTGCATTGCACCTACTGTTTTTAAATATTTGTATTAGCGATATCGATGTTAGGATATCTATGAGGGCTGTTTAATCTATAACATCCAATTTTCTTAAGTCTACCTATTCAGAGAAAGATGTTTTGGTTCATATTACAATATAAGTAATTGTAAACGTGATAGGGATGTAATTATGAAAAAAAACTGATTTAGGAAGTTGGTTTTGCTTTCGAAAATCCAAACCTAGAATTTCGAAAAAATAAAGAGAATATAAATATCTTATACCCTATAATATCTTTACAATCTTAATATACAGAACTATATTTCAGATGAATCCAACTCGCACTAAGCTATATTTTTTAGGGATTAAGATGCCGAGTCAGTGTTTAACAGGTGGTGGTTAACCGGATGCAACATCACAGTACAAAATCGGTCTTTTACATGCTATAAATATATTTGAACATGACTCAATTTTGTATGTATATAATTACTGATGAACAGAGATTCATATATAAGAAGTCATATATGAAAATCAATAAATAAATATTTTGGGGCAATAACACGCAGCATCATCTAGTTCCATGCTAAGCTACGAGGCCTGTGTTATGGATACGAGATAGTTGATACACTACACATAAATAACTTGAAATACTAAACTATATTATACTCGAACCCGCGACCGCTGGCACAGCAAGAAGGGTCACTACAATCTGAGCCAAACTTACTGAACTTATTAATTTATGTTGTTGTATGCAAGTATCCACTAGGTCGATCCTCGAGACAACGCATAGTTTAAACTGCTGAGTTTTGAAGTAACAAATTTTGTTATTGAGTATCCTATATAAGTAATATTCCTATGAAATTATCATTTGAATTCAAAGTTAGCTTGAATTCTTGATAACTTTTATTTAAAACTATCAATTTCTATTCATTCCAATGGGAATCCCATCAGGGTCTCCTTGTCAGCCATTAAGGATATCTAATATCACTATGATAATCACTTCAGTTTAATTTTTACTTTAATCATTTTAAGCATACGTAAATAATTAAATAATAATTAAGGCAGTGGTTACCTAGTGGTAACCAAGCAAGTTAACCAGGGTTCAATTCCTGGATCTCGTACCTCAATTATTTTCATGTGCGAATAATTTTCAATAAGATTACCATTTGCCTTACAGTGAAAGAAAACATTGTGAGAAAACCTGTATATTATCTGAATAAATTTAGCAAGTTTACGAAAAACAAGTGAAGTCTGCTCACCCACATTCATAATCAGCTATTTCTCGGTATTCATAATCATAGTAGTAGTAGTCACCCGCATTCATAGTCATATATTTCTCAGCAGAACTGCCTTCCGAGCCGGTGGTAGCTTCCTCACGGACTGACTACACTGACATTTAATTTAAATTTAAAATGTAAAATGGACGATTCAAAAGTGCTTGTAAAAGTCTATTTGAATAAAGTATATTTTGATTTGATTTTGATTTGATTTGATTTGCTATGACCTGATTCTCCTTACATTAAAGGGAGGCCCAAGCCCACCAGTGGGACGTCAAAAAAGGGCTGAATTCAATACAATACAAATAATTTTAATATTAAAATTAAATTGATAGTACTCCTGTAATGATATTAAAATGTTAATATAGAGAACAACATGACGATTGTTGCGTCGCAGCGAAAATAAGGCTTTTCTCATACATTCCCTAAGACTAAATGAAATGCTACAATTGATGTAAAATATTTGCGATTATTCTGATTCTGGTATATTCTTCATATGTGTGCCACAGCAATGCGTGGCCGAGTATGCTAGTTAGTACATATAATGTTATTATAGCTAAGGTATTTCCTTGCGAGACAGAAATCACGTAATGACTCACTTCTTAGCCATGCGTTCTAGAATGATTAAATATCAACGCCTCATTAAAACTTCTACTTAAAATTTTGTTTGTGCATATATCCTTCTTTTACGCCGTAACGAATCAATAGATTATGGTCATTTTTGTTCGTAGATACATATGTATGTATTTAGTAGAAGCTCATAACCCATACAGTACATTATGGAGGTCATTTTTTGTCTTGGTGTATTGTTATTAAGTGAAATTAGTACCTATGTTATAATAAGTTATCTATGGAAGCTGGGAGATTTTATTTTCAGGTTTCACCCGGACTCTTTAGTCTAATTTGATATCTAAAAATATATTTTCTATAAGTACTACTTTTTCAATCTTTTAGCTATTCATTCTAAAATCTAACAAAGTCAATAGCATCATTAGCGACTCACCCTCGCTTAGCTTCGGTTTCGTCCTCAGTGAAAAACAAAAACAAATCTATGCCACAGGAAGGAAAAGGAAAAAGGAAAGGAATTTTTCCAAGATTATGTGCTATATCAGATTATAATCTATCTCTGTGCCAAATTTCATCCAGATCTGTTCAGCCGTTCTGGCGTGAAAGAGTAACAAACATTCATTCGTCCTTACAAATTTTTACATTTATTAGTATGGGTGTTTTATCTTTATCTTTTTGACTGCCGAAGCTAAGAAAGTAAGTCGTCTTTATATTTCAATTATATGAAAGGAAATGTAATTTAGGTTCTGTTTTAACTAAATATGTGTCGGTGTCTTAAAGTACAGAGTTCAAGCCGGGCTATTGTGAACGCTAAACGTAAAGCGACGCCGCTCGAGTTGCGAGCGATAAATTCCAATCAGCCTGTGCAAGGGCACTGGGTCTCCATTCTGGAATGTTAAGGAGAAGGTTTACAATATTAAAAATAGAATTTCTTGAATTTTTTAGCAATTATGACCCTCGACATGGGCTTATCCAAGCTTCGTTCGGTTGCGTCCCTATGTGCTTTTTGTACTTATAATACTTCATACAAATAGCGCCACCTGTTGGCAAATTTTGTGAGTCTGTGAAATGGAAATAGGGGATATTATAGTACATAATTGGTCGATGACAGTCAAAAATTAATTAATTAAATTAAGAAATTAAATAGATTAGCAATATATTTTGTAGAAGAATGTATTTTATGCGTAAAAAAGTACACTACAACTTTAGAGGGGCATTCATTTCCTAATGAAGTACGTATATAAATAGAAAATAGACCACAGTTCTTTACAGACCAACTTTCTTATGATAAGCACAGATGTTTGACTTCGTCACCTTACCGAAGACCGGGATTTTCTTGACGAAAAAAACAATATTATTTCATCAATAACAATGTTTTTTCAAACGCAGTTCACGTTTAAAATCATTTTGCGACTGTTTTACAGTCAAAATTACTTTTTTTTCTATACATATTATAAAAAATTATACAAGTGTAGACAATAATTTCTTTATTTTTATTGTTTCTATAAATCTAGAGTAGAATAAAATTTATAGTGAGAACTTCGTCTTAAGTATTTAAAAGTAAAGCTCATATAATCCGGCGAGAATTCATGTAACACGTGTTCAAGGCGGTCTGAACCGCATGTTTGCACATTTCGATCAATGTAAAACATTGTATTGTAACGTTCAAGATATAGTATCAATATACAGGTAAAAAGTAATAACTGTTAGAAAATCTTGCTAGTACATATTTAAAATAGACTAGGTAGGTAGTTTTGAATTAGGCGGCTAAGATATTTTTTATATTTACGTTAATTTTTGTTGACATGATTTGTGTATGCTCCCTACTAGGAATAATAATATTGATATATGTATATGTAAAGATTGCTAGGTGCTATATGCGTAAATCTATATATTAATACGCGAAGAGCTAACTTTGAACGCCTTTATAAGCATATTGCATGTACGGAGGAGTATGAGCTTTGGCATAGTTGTTTATCTATACGTGCAAATCTCTGAATCTATGAGCCTGTATTAAAATTCTTTTGGATTTTATAGGTTATTTCTTTGAAAAAAAGTTGTGTTAAATAGTTTTGAAATTGATTTAAAGTAAAAATCATTAAATTGTACATTTCACAATAATATACAAAAATTACAAAAGAAAATGAAGTAGATTTTACACAAAGTCTTCTGTACGCAGTGGTAGTCCAGTGGTAGTCCAGTAGTAACGCGCTCGCTTGGGAAACCGAGTGAAGCGGGTTTAAATCCCGGGTCTCGCACCTCTGATATTTTCATGTGCGAATCATTTTCTAACTTGATTACCACTTGCTTTACGGTGAAGGAAAACATCGTGAGGAAACCTGCATGTCTGAGAGAACCTAGCATTTCAATTTTCAATGAAAATTTGCAAAAAGCGAGGCCGCTATGAACTATAATAATAATTATTCTCCACCATACAATAAGTCAAAATTATCAAAGAGTTTCAGTTTCTCTGAATGAGAACGTCAAAGATGGGCATTAAATTGAAAAATGACGGTCAAAATGTAATAGGCCTCTTAACATCTATTTAATTCAGTAGGTATTCCTCTTCAATTCACTGTTTAACGGTATACGGTTTTCTTTTCAGTTATGAATCATTCTCACTCGAATCCTTTTTCTGTCGAATATGGGTCGTTAAATAAAACAGGTGTATTTTTTGAGATTTGTAGAGTACAAATTACCATATTTACAGCAAGATATAAAGCAGCCGTTTTGAAATTACATTTCAATTCAAAAACGAAAATTCTACTGTTTAATTTATTTATTAAAATAATTTCATAAATGTTAAATCACCAAAAATTAATAAACATATTTAACTTAAGAACAATACAGACGGATGTTTTATTCTAATCGTGAAGAAACGTGAAAAAATACACCCAGAGCGCGTGCTGCTTTGATGCAGATAAAAAATGATGTTTGAGAATAATATAGAGCTGTTATTTATTATATTCCTATGACTTAAAAATTAATTATGAAAGCCAAATACACATTAGGTAATATATAAAATTCAATATTTTTTTATGTAATAGAAATAATAGAATTCAAAAAAAAAAACTTAAACTATTGTAGGATAATGGATTTATTAAGACTTATTTCAGTCCCTTAAGCATCATCCACTTTCTTAAGTCAGTTTCAACATTATATCATATATTTTCATATAGTTTTATAATATACCTTTTTTATGAAATAAAACCAAATGAAATATTTTTAAGCTAATGAATTGATCGATTATAATATTATCTAACACTGAAACATAAACATTCAGTAACGCTTACGTACAATTTTTTTTAACTTTATTTTCACTGTTTTTCACATAAACGAATTATATAACACATTCAAATATGTATATAAGAGAACAATTACGAAATTGTTGTTTTTTTTAATATTTACATAAACACAATCACTAACAACTCTATATAATTACAAATGGTTATGATGCATCCGACATAATCGACATTGTGCAACAAGAATGCGCTTCATAAACTTATTTGATTTTTTTAGAGTTTCACTGCGAATATTTTTCCCACGACAATCATAAACTTATTCATTACAGTAAGAAATTGTTTTAATACACTTTGTTATGGGTTATTCATAATTTGAAACAGCTTATTTGGCAATATGTTGTGAAAAAATAATTTAAATGTTAAAATAATATAAATAAAAACGTATCTTACAATTATATCGTAATGCAATTCCTAGCCGAGTAGATAGATAGAATACAGTGACAGCGTGTTAGCGAGCAACACCGTGAACGTTGCTGGACATTTTATTCAAATTTCTGTAATTTATTTTTGTTAAGATGATCAAAAGAAGCATTGGCCTCACGCAGGAATCAAACCTTGTTGCACCTAGAAATACAATGCAAATAGTGTATATATATTATACTAAACTATACTATTAAACTAAACTATACTATATTAAATTTCTACTATAAGCATAAAAATATAAAAACTAAAAAAAATAAACGGTCGGATATTCCTCCTTGTTTTTCAATTATTTCTCTTACCACATTAAGCTGTTAATTGCTTCTTATATCTATTTTATTTTCACAAAGCCTTAGAAATAAAATGAAAAAATGGCATGTTTATATTTCTGTGTCAAAAGAGAATATACATTTATCGTGTTAAGCGTTGTTGATTCTGTGCGTTAATTAAAAAAAATGTAATATTTTTATAAAAAAAATTATATAAAAAAATAATGAAAATATAACATATATTTATTTTATAGAAGAATACCTCAACATGATTAGTTAAATCGGTCCATTGAGAGTCGAATTCGCACACGAAGGGTTCCGTACCATCGTACATGTACTTTTTATTAATATGATTTTTACTCTATGTATGTAGTATATTAACTTCGATGATCGATTACGAACGTAAAAAAATATTTCTTATATTTTTTTTTTATTTTTTGTTGTTAAAGCTACAATAAAAATACATACTTTAGGAAAATTTCAACTCTCTTCCTATTACGGTTTATGAGATACAGCCCTCTGACAAACGGACAGAAGAACGGACTGACAGCGGAGGCTTATTAATACGGTTCCTTTAGCACCCTTCGGGCACGGAACCCTAAAAAAAATAAGGAACGACCAACCAGCTAATTTTGATGAAGTTGTGAGGAAAACAAAACAAGAGATATGAGATCTCTATATCTATCCTCTAAAAAAAATAAAACTATAAAAATCTACTGGGTATCTTGACTTGGGTCACAGTAAAAAAATGTTAAGTAATCTCAATCTGCAAATGTTCGAAATAACAATCGAAAGTTATAAGCATTAATGACAGTGTACAGTGGAATATGATATTGATTGTTGGTAATCGGTGAACATTAAAATAGTTTAGCTGATTGAAGTTCTCATGCTCTGTGAGAAGGTTCGATAAGCGCTTTTAAGGGAAGAGCTTGGGAACGTTTCGAGTATGTAAATGTTATCACTTATAGGATGTTACTTAGAAAGTTGACCTTTTATCTATCTATTTACTTTGTTATATTATTTAAAGCCTTTTTATTTGATTATAACATATTATGTAACATATAACATATATAGGAGTGCAGTAATTGTCCATTTTAATTAAAATTATGTATCTATGATTTATATTTTTTTGCTGGAATATTAAGTTGAACAGCCTATTGAAAATAAAGAATGTAGTATGAACTCTACCTCTCAAGGCTAAATGCTTGAAGATTACACCATATTTACATAGTTCTTAAAGATTTTATTAAAATTTTCCATATTTTAATAATTACAAGCTTTTTTTGTTTACTTCAAATTTTTCAAGGCTTTGTATCTTTAAACTTATAACTTTTGGACATGTTTGTTTCAGATCTAATGACAATACATTGAAATTATAGAAAGATAGAAATAAACTGATGTTGCAGCCAGGATTGTCGCTCACGAAGCCACTCCTCGACGTTTAGCAGCACAGATACGAAATTTTGCATAAAGTTTAATTGTGATAGCTTTCCATACATGCATAACTTCACAAGCAGCCATACCTATATTTTAACTCTTTTGTTAAAACTCGTTGACATGCCTAAAACTTTTTTAGATATACGCAAATATTTGATACTTATCTTAAATAAAACTTATTTTTTCGACTTTTTTCGCAGATTTATTTAGATTTGTGTTTCCCCAAAAGAAAGAAAAAGAAAAGTCAAAATAAATCCGCGAAAAAAGCTTTAAAGATAGTTTCATTTAAAACTCAATAAACTAAAAGGCAGAGGAAAATATAATAATAAAATTTTTAAAAGAGATTCAGTGTCATTCGTTGTCACATGCCATGACATGCTTTTTAGAAAACAGTAAATTCAACAGACAATCTATAAAGTATAACTTATTTTATTCGTGTTATATGTATTTTTTACCAGTCAAGGTACTTTTCAATTTGAAGATAATGAAAGTTGAAAGTCTTGATTAAATATACCAGCATAATCTATTCAGTATGCCACGGCTAATGTGTTTCGGACGTGTTCTCAAACAGCCTTAGGCGGATTTTTTAATAAAAAATGATTGCGTGCGAACACAAGTAGCGCATCCACACGCAAAGTACGAAATAATTTAAGCACTACACACGATAACTAATGACGATTATTATACCAATCAATTTATTGAATGCGATTGAGATATCCCTTAAGCAAAAGGAAGCCGTTATAAAGTGAAGGTAGGCACGCGATCTCACCTTTTCTGGTTGCTTTAAATTAAATTAACATTGATTTATACGACAAATTTGTTAATGTAGACACATCATTATTCATTAATTCAAAATATTTCTTAAATACTCACGCAGCGCGTAGTATTATAAGTATTATTTATATGGTATACCCAATTTGATAAAGTTTTCTTCTTAAATTAAGCAAAACGGTTTCGCTATTATGCTTCAAATTATTATAACTTTAATGTTTTTTATCTACGCAAGTGCTCGCGTGAGCCGCAACTAGTAATTTGAATTTAGAATGCAAAGTCCGCCCATTCCGTCACGCCCACTAGGTGCAATCTGATCGTGCTTATGTAAGACTGATATGCATTTTCTGACCCCGACCGTAGTTTTACGATGACGCTATGTGAAGGCTCTGAGGCCTAAACACGGCGGAAATAAGTCACCCCTAATAAATAGTAATTGTTTTAGTAATTAAAAGTTAATTATTTTCAAAAATATATGTTAACTAGTGGCTCACCCTCGCTTCGCTCTGGTTCGCCTCTAGATAAACAAAAACAAATCTATCCCACAGGAACCGCACATTTTTCCGGGATAAAAAGTAGTTTATTTGTTTTTCTGATGTATAAACTATATTATTGTAAGGTTTCATTAAATTCCAAATAGTAGTTTTTGTGTACTAAGCTGCATATGTTACTATAGTTTCTTAACTAGCCCACGGGAACTCTTTAATTTTCTGGGATGAAAAGTATTTAAAATTTTGACCGGGAATATATAGTATAACAATATAAAATTTCATTTAAATCGACCCAACAGTTTTGGAAATTAGCCCGTACAAACAGACAAACAGACAGAGATACAAAAAAAAATTGAAAAAAATCTGGATTCTATTTCTTTTCGTACATCCATCCCCCTGACTCGGTTTTTAGTTTTTTTTTTTCTGTGTACAGACATTCGACCTCTACAGTTTTATTATATGTATAGAGATTACTAGAGATTTTTTCATTTTTTTTTATGATTTTCATTTATCGATGTATCTATTATAACACATAAAAAAGTAACTATTCGAATTCATCTGGGAAGAAAATTTCTAGAGGTTTTTTAAGATACACGAGATATAGTTATGACCGCTAATCTACTTAATACAAATACAATTCTAATACTGATGACTGAAAATTTTATAAAAGAGCAATATAAGTAAGTAATATAAAACAATTGTTTATTTATTACAAGAAATTAAAATACGGGTAGTAAAATAATCAACATATTAGTATCTAATTTTTTACTTTCCAAAAGGAAATTTAATTTGTTCGTAGTACTTTCGTTTTAACCTCACATATCAATCTCAATTATGCTACGAAATTAGTATGTTAGATGACATGCATTGTCTTCATATAGTTTATTGTCAAGAGCACGTATAGCGCCGACTTGTAATTTGTAAACGTGACCTCTCGACCCCGTCCAGTTCTCATACGTTTCCATATAAAATATAATATATCCTAAGTTCAAACTTTATGACTGACATTTTGTCACAAATTATGATTTAAATGAAGATTGCTTTCGCTCGTAGGTACTATAAAAAAGTTACAATTTTTGTTTCATGTATTCTCAAAGCTATACCTTGTAAGTAACTATCTTGCTTTGCTTGAAAATAAGAGGATTTTCCTATTTCTATTATTAAATATTGATGTAATTGATTTAAAAAGAATAATAATTGACAATTATTACTCGTTATATTTATATCCTTAATTAGTTCAGGAGTTATACCATATAATTTACATCAAAGTTTTAAAATCTGTAATATTCATACGGCTGCATACATACTACTACTACATGCCGATTGCGTACATTTTTATCATAATTTTTTATACCGCATTATACCTATTATTTTCCCTAATCACACACTTAAGTCAAGGACCGAAACTAAAAGCACTCTGTATGTAGCCCTATGTTAGATTAAACCAATTAGAGGCTTCCTTCATAATTAAATGACCTGTAAAGTATCTATACAGATAAATAAAATTGGATTGTCTGTTTGTAATATTAAAATAACTGCTTTTTACTGAATGCATATGGATGTATACACGGTATATATAACAAAACAAATTTTTTTTTACAATTTTTGTCTGTCTGTCTGTTTGTTCCGGCTAATCTCAGAAACGACTGGACTGATTTTGACGGGACTATCACTGGCAGGTAGCTAATGTTATCAGGAGTAACTTAGGCTACTTTATTTTAGAAAAAGAATCAGGATTCCGCGAAAAAAAATTAAAACCATGAAATTGTGAACACAATCCGCGTACGACGTACGCACCCGAGCAAAACGAGGGTAAATCGCTATATAATTTAAATGAATATCTTTGGAGTAGCAAGATACTATTTATGTATATCTAAACATAGCTAACCGTGAAAACGTACCTAGGGACGAACGCGAGCGAAGCGAGCGTGAGTCGCTAGTTAAAAATATATTCATAGATTTTAAACTCACTTAGGTGTACACTTTATCGACTACTGTTACTACTTCTTATGTGATTGTTAAGGAAAAAGGCAAGAAACATCTCATTTGCTATTCAAATCTGATTGTTGCGAATATACTACCCTTGATGTCAGGAAAAGCAGCAATATACAACACAGTTTATCAGCAAACCGTATCTACGTTGCCAGCGAAGTAGGCGTGTACTCAATTGAAAAATAGCGCATTTCCCTCGTTACCGTGGTTAGCCGCTGTGACGGAAGCTAAGAACGATAAGTTCCTAATTAGCATACACAAATGTAAGAATGTTATATTTATGTATGTAGCTACATATGTATATGTACCTACAATGTATAATATAGTGTTAATAATTATTGCTACTTTTCATAGGAAAGATTGAAAATCTGTTGTAATTTCTATAATTTAAGTTTAAAGGGTATTTGTGTCATCTTAGTTTTTCACTTCAGATATACAACTTTTATACAAATTAACATCCCCATTTCATTCGTTTAGATTTTACAGGATGAATTTTCAAAATACATACTTTTCTTGCTTTTTTATATAATCTATTATATATAATACAATACAAGCGGAATCATGGTCGAAAGCTAGTGAATATGAAATTCTAGTCTATATATAGACTAGAATTTCATATTTATAACTTCATAGTTTTGTAACTTCAAAATATTTATTGTTTTGCATAAGGTCATTGGCCGGCCTGATGAATGAGGAACACTCGACGTAAATAAGAAACGCTGAACTGGCTAAGCCTGAGGCGAAACCGTTTCAGCTATTTTAAATGAGTTGTCAATAATCTGTAAGTAATTTTAAATTACCTGCCCAACATTGGATGGGTGAGTGATGCCGGTAAAACGTATCCTAGGATAGCTTTTCATTTCATTTTTGTCGAACTGTACAGGTTTAATTACTAAGCTATTATGTTGATTTTCATTTAGAGTATACAAGTTATATGTAAATTATGAAATATTATTATTTTTTTTTCAAGAAATATCGTATTTTTATGTTATTGTTATATATACAACGTGTTGGATATTATAGTTATTACAGAAAAACTAGGAAGCTTGACGTTTCAGATATTTATTTTGCATTGCTTAAATAACTGCATAGGCATATAAAGTTTTTATTTCACCTGTCTGTCTGTATTATAAAAACATAAAATGGCTATTATAATTTAAATAACAAATTCGATAATAGTATTATTTATTTATATTCGATATTTTAAATTATTTTTACCACATAATAACTCCTGTACTTATTACACAAGACTACTCCCTCCTACCCTTAGCTGACCGATATGTTACAACCTACTGCCAATTAGGCTCAATTTTCGGCTAGTACAAAGATTCCCGCTGTCCTAAAGATCATTGGTAGGTAATTAAAACAAATAGGGTCAAAAGGGACCGCCCGAGGCGCCACGGGGCGGTTTCGAACGGCGCGCCGTCGCCGAAAGCGATCTACCCCCTCATTATAAACTTAATCTAATTATTGAATTCGTACAATGTTGTGTTTACATTTTTTTCTCATTTGCCCCACTATACTTAGAAATGGATGCGTAAGCGCTAAATGGTACGTTTAAGGCAATATATCATAACGAAGTAGTCACTGTTGTGCCGACGGTCATTTTCTCACGATGTTTTTGAGGACTATTTGAGCGGACTATAGCTTATTATAGGGTATCACAGTTACTGATTTGCCTCTATATGGCCTCAGACTAAATTGACTGGTGCCACTACATAGATGGATTTTTTTCTTAGCAAGAATTCATGACCAATTTAATAGGTGGCCTTATTTAAGCATATTAATAGAAGAAGCAGGTATACATGTTTTGAACCTTTATTACTCATACTTTTTTATTAAAACATATTGTGCTTTCTACACTACTTTAATTAATAATTAAATAAAACACCTGGTATTGTACTTACCTATTGAGTCGAGTTTAATACATTCGAGCTCTACAGCGCTACAGTTTTCATATAAATTACCATACTGATATTAGCAAAACTACAATTATTTATACGAACGTTGTTATTTTTCACAATTAATACCTTATTTATTTAACTTCTACTTGATAAATAAATAAATATTAAATATTTTTAAACACAGTGAATTGTGATTGGTTAATAGTATGCATACCTAGTATTACATTCAGAAATGTACTCGTTCATTATAGAGTCGTACAACATTAAAATTCCTTCAGTAAGTACTATATTTATGTGAAGAATTTCTTAAAAGCAAATGCTTCGTAGCTTAAAGAGTATTATTATCCAAACGGAAAGTTTATCCTCACTTTCAATAGGAATTCTTAGCTTTTAATGAGAAAGCTCTAATACTCGACGTTGCTTACTACTTCAAATTAATTTAATTTTTTCTTCGGTTCAAGGTATTTTTTTTTATTTTTTTTGTATTATAGGTTTAACTTGCACATATTAGAGATGGTTGGTTCGTTTACATGTTTGTTTTTTTTTTGTATATGTTTTGTATGGGTATGTAGCAGGTATTGCGAGCCGTTCTATACAATTAATTGTTAATAAATAGATTATGCTATAGAAGTAATACCAATTTTGAAAAAAAATCAATAAAAGATATGAAATGAAATGACAAAAACTAATTTCGCATCGTAAGAATCAAAAATATCTACAGACAAATGTCCAATCATCTTTTATTATAGAAAGGTATTTTTATCACAATAAGTGATCGATTATTATCAAATAATTCAGTAACCCAGTAATCACCTTCGGCTTTGCATTGTAATTGCTAGCTATTATGGTCCCATTACAATGTCCTTTTATAGATGGAAATTTTTAAGACTAAATATTTCTTAGCGGTCAGCTGAAGGAATGTGGATCGACAATAAAGAGCCTCTTCGTAATAACCATTTTATCCGACCAAGTTGTAAATGATTATACTCGTACCTACAGAACTGTAAAAAGGTTTTAAAATAATTTTATTTTTAAAATTGTATCTGATTGAATATTTATATCTATTCTATATAGAAAATGATAAAATAAGCCGAATTTACATTACAAACATAATTTAGATGTAATAAAACAAAGTACACCACACTAAGTAACTACATATATTTTAGTATCGTAATATCTTATACTAGCGATTCACCCTCGCTTCGCTTCGGGTTCGTCCCTAGGCAAAAATAAATTTATCCCACGGGAACTGTGCATTTTTCCGGTATGATATATAGCCTATAGCCTTCCTCAGTTAACGGGCTATCCAATGCAAAAAGAATTTTTCAAATCGGATCAGTAGTTCCTGAGATTAGCGCGTTCAACCAAACAAACAAACAAACAAACTCTTCAGCTTTATAATATTAGTATAGATTTTAACAAGGCATGATTAATGCCACTTATTATAACAACACTAATTTCGTTTTGTATTTAACACCCTTAATTTAGGTGTGTGACATTAATTTTAACTAAAAATTGTATACTAATTAAAAATTAGAAGAGTATACATATTTTTTAGTGAAAATAATATATTAAGTTTGAACAATATTAACATTACTTACTACTTATTGTAAATTAATCGCAGTGTCAGAGAATTTGTTATTATTTTCATTAGCAGTAAAGTCACTATATTATATGATAGTTATCTTTAAACATATAAGATATGGTTATGTTATTAATACTACTAATTTAAGTTATTTATCGCTATTAATTATACCAAAATAAAATATTCAAGCTATTGATATATACATACGAAATATAAAATAAATGCCACCACATTAGTCGATTTAATAAATAATAAATTAATTATTACCGAATAATTTAATTTTTATGAACTTTCAAAAATTATGTAAAGCCAGTTATTTCATGTTAATAAATTAGGTAAATGTAAATGAAAAAAATATATAGGTGATTGGAATACTATTTTTTGGTGAATGTCAGTCACCACATATATGGTGATAAGTAAATGTATCCTTTCTACTAAGAGTAGATACCTCTTACGAGTACTAAGATGTAACACATGAGAATCGTTAAGTTTATCTTTCTAGGATTATGAAGGCTTAGGTAAACATTAAGCTATTTTACATTGAGGTACCGAATATCGCTTTTTTAGTTTTCACAGTAAGTGCTAAAACGTTTCCAAAGAGTTTCAAATGAGTTTCGGTTTCTTTTTCAGTTAAAATTGCTTTATTTCTATAATAACTTAAAAAAAAAACTGTGTATATATTCAAAATTATAATATAACTAATGACTTAAAAAACATCTTCATTCTTAAACTGAACGTCCAAGAAGCTACAAATTTCACTTACTACAAAAAATCAACTGACTAAAATCCCACAGTCATAAAGCCAAAGGTGAGAACCGAGATCTAGCCTGAAGCAAACGGTAGACCCACTTAAGCAGCCACAGTACAGTACAGACCATACGATACATCAACGGCGCCACAGATAAACGAAATGTGGAACATAAAATTGGATATACTGATGAACGAAGAGGTTTGTATAATGAAGAAAATTTATAAATTTGGCTTGATGGAGCAGTAGGATAGGTACAAAAGGTCGCACGCAATCCGAGCATTGGAACACGTGGGAACGATCCGGCCGAGGCGGGTAGCCTTAGGCAAACTGCCACGGTTGACGATCACCGCGATAAATGTATTCGACATTAGTGGGCACAGAGCAACTATAGCGCTGGAATTTATGTGAGACTATCATGAACTGAAGGTGTAATATTACTGTGAACAATTTCAATTTGCCTAATATGAATTTTAATTTTTTTTTAGTAATGTTTTAAAATTCATTTAGCCTAAGCAGGATAGGATACATGTAATATGTGTGACTTTTTGAACTATTGTCTGTCCGTGACTCCGCAAAATGTTAGTAGTCACATTAAGGAAAAGTAGCCTATATAAGAATCCATCTCTATTCTGATTCTCACTTACTCACAAACTTTCGTATGTAGCCATAATATTGTGTGAGCAAAAGCACTTTATTTTTCTATCGCTAGTATTACAGTCTTCAACAAGAAAACGCTTTGTTTTCAATATATTATTATTTACTCGTAAGTAAAACCGCAAGCGACAACTAGCCATTATTTACAAATACGAATATAAATGATTCTACCGAAACATGAAACTAATCGGTGATATAAATTTATTTTAAATTACCTAATTTATTTCAATCAGAAAGTCATTTCTCTTGATATTACACTGTGAACTTTCCAAAACCTTCCTTCGGATGAAGACAGCTAGAGGGCGAATTCCCTAAAAACTCGGTCCGCGGGGTCAAATGTCGAACAATTTATTGCCTCCACAGTGGGGCTCAACCGTTTTGCTTTCGGCGTTCTTTGGGAAGATCCGCAAACCT
Organism: Argynnis bischoffii washingtonia; assembly: GCA_033884665.1. Classification (NCBI taxonomy): domain Eukaryota; kingdom Metazoa; phylum Arthropoda; class Insecta; order Lepidoptera; family Nymphalidae; genus Argynnis; species Argynnis bischoffii. The sequence goes on along the minus strand of CM066624.1, from coordinate 5,245,101 downwards.
CTAATTAGGAGGATTATGAAAATATTCACACAGGTGCTTGGCACATCCCTAATAAGCATCTTGGCTTGGGGCGAGTCGTGAGCCAGAGCTTAATGTTTTGGGTGTAACTATTGCAGGTGATTTTAGTTTTTTTTTTGGGTTCCTAAGTCAATCTAGGATCGATTACAAACGTTCTTTTGTACTCAGTCTTCTATTTATTTGGTAAAAGAATTAATGTAGTCGATTGAGTTCTCGTTTGCTAACCTAATTTAAATAGACTAATAATAATTTATATTCGATAGATGATAATGATTATGGCCAATAAAAGTTGACACAGCTTCTATCGTTAATTTTTTATGCTAATAGATTAATTAAATATTCAATTATAGCACATAATAATTTTTAATATTGATTTTAGTAGTTTCAGCATCTAACAGGGAATTGCAAAATATTGCCTGATTAAAAATATACAAAGAATATAATAATTTAATAAAATAATTTATAGTATAATATTTAATTATTATAATTTTGTTTATAATACAATAATTTTAAAACTGTATAAGGGAAATAAAAAGAAAATTATAAGCCTCTTTTATAATTATTTATTATATTCAATACTACCACTATACTACTTCTATAATTACTTATTATAAAGGCATTGGTAGCCCAGTGGTAACACGCTCCCATCGGAAACCGAGTAAAGCGGGTTCAAACCTCGGCTATCGCGAATCATGTTTATCGCGAATCATGTTTAACGTGATTAGGTACCACTTCTCTTACGGTAAAGAAAATTCTTTTGAGGAAACCTGCATATCTGAGAAAACCTAGCAAGTTTTCGAAAGACATGTGAATTCCGCCAGCCCGCACTTAGCCAGCGTGGTGGACTATGGCGTGATCACCCTCAAATTGTGGGGAGGCCTCCCTGCAGTGGGACGTTAAAAGGGGTTGAATACATACATTATATTTATAGAATTTCTTTCAATGATTTTAATACCATTCACGTATAAAAAAAAGAAATAAGTAACCATAACCATTATAATGTAGCACGTGCTTAAGCTATTTAAATTTTATCTATTTCTAAAAACAAGGAGTTAAGGGCACCTACGACTAAAATCTTGGTAATTTATCTGTTAATAATGTAGTGTATTGTATTTTCATGTGTATGATGTGTTGCTATAAAAATTTTGATTGTAAGATATTATAAAATCGTGACATATTTAATGTTTCTCCTAATGGTGCTTGTTAACTGATTTAAAAAGGAGTAGATACTTAACTCATGCATATCGCCGCCTTAGTCCTTATTTATTCAAACCACCAATATTTCTTGTAGTTTACAGTACATAAGTTTTTCGTCTATTTTAAAAACAAAGTTTTATTTCTAAGATTTAAGTTTCTAAGATTTAAGTTTAAGAATTGATAATTAAATTTCAATAATCTTTACATACTTACAATTAAAGTGTAATTGACCGCTGACTGTAAATGGAAGATACTTGAGAAAAACCATCATTGGTGCTCTTTATTAACGTAATAGAACCTAAAACAATGATTTTTAGATTTTTGTCTGTTTGTCTATGGGTTTGTGCGCGCTATAAAAATAAAAACTCTTACTGTAAATTGATCGTTTGGACAAATAAGCATTGAGACGACGTTATGTTGTTTTGTGTGACGCAATATTTTCACCGTTGAGTGATTTAAGATTTACTACTTTAGTTAACTTTTCTGTTTTATACCTATATACAAGTTAAAAAGTGAAGTTAGTGTTCGGGTATATTTACATACTTGAGGTTATTATTCTAATTTCTCTTAAGAAATTGAATAATATTGTGTAATTCTTTTCTATTGTACACAAAAAATATGATAAGCAATAATAATATAACATAATAATAGTAACATACATTTATAGTTAAATATAGGGAAGACTAAACAATATTGTTTTTTGACATCTTACTGGAGTTTAGTTAAACATTAATGATTACATTACATATGATTGTTAAATATGCCCCTTTTTATATAACGCAGAATCACTTGTTTTAATTTTATTATATAATATAAATATTTGAGGAAAGTCGTTTTTAAAAATATAACCAAAATAAAGAAGGATTATTAGTCATGGTCCATTCAAACACACAGATCTAATCATATAACTTAGACGCTAAAATTAATAATGACAGCTAAAATGAATGATACAAAACTTAAAATCTCCTCGCCAATTTTTTGCTACATAAAATACAATGAAATCACAATTTTGCAACCGTAACCATTAATGTTCATTCATAAAATAGTGCAAAAACTCAAAAGGTTGTTTTGGTTATAATGATAGGTCATCCGAAATGAAACCGGCGGAAGGTTGCCATAATTTTTGACATGTCGACCGTAAACACCTTGTATTTCAACAAAGAATATAAAACAGATCTATTATAATAATATTACATGCTTCATTGAAGTCTTCGACAGATATATATTTATTTTGTTTTTATATATAAATATATAATAATTATTGACTATGAATAATTAATATCTGAAATAAATATTTTGTAATTATTTATTATACTTATAATTTTCCTATAGGTATATAGTAATAACTTAATATATCTATTCAGCAAATTGTTTATATGTATATAAATAGGGGGTATTTGCCTTAGTCACCACGCTTGGCAGGCGGGTTGGTGACCGCAGTAGCTAGAATATTTCACTGATGACGCTGCTGCCCGTCATCAGGATTAGAATTTGCGTATTCCAGCCCATATGTGGTTATACCGCCACGAATTCGGTCGCCAGAGCCTCGTCCGTAATTCAGCAGGATGTACCACGAGCAGGTGAGGTTGACAATAGGGGGCCTAAGGTGAAAGTTGGCCCCACTTACATCCCAACGGGTGGGTCTCGGGATGAATCTCGACAAGACTAAAATCATGTCGAATTGTCATGTATCCCCGAGACCAGTGATCGTGAATGGCGCTGTTCTTGAAGTTGTGCAGGAATACATATATCTTGGCCAAACCATACAACTCGGCCGGCACAACTTTGAGAAGGAGGCCAACCGAAGAATACGCTTGGGCTGGGCGGCTTTTGGGAAGCTTCGTCATATTCTAGAGTCATCTATCCCACAATCCCTTAAGACCAGGGTATTTAACCAGTGCGTCCTACCCGTTATGACATACGGAGCCGAAACGTGGACACTCACCGTAGGGCTGGTCCACAAATTCAAGGTCGCTCAGCGAGCAATGGAACGTGCAATGCTTGGAGTCTCTCTGGCGGACAGAATTCGGAATGAAGTCATTTGCCAGAGAACTAAAGTAACCGACATCGCGCGCAGAATAAGCTCGCTGAAGTGGAAGTGGGCCGGTCATGTCTCCAGACGTACCGATGGTCGATGGAGCCGAAACGTGTTAGAGTGGAGACCGCGTATAGGCAAGCGTAGTGTAGGACGCCCTGCAGCACGATGGACAGATGACCTAAGAAAGGTGGCTGGCAGTGGATGGATGCGGGCTGCCCAGGACCGGGATGGTTGGCGCTCATTGGGGGAGGCCTTTGTTCAGCAGTGGACGGCGATAGGCTGATTGATTGATATAAATAACTACATATTAACGCACCTTCACTTTATTCGGTTTCGTATTACAACGAGTATTACTCAGACTATTTCCATTTACAGAAAACAATATCAGTCGCAATTCCCTGTTTTTGATTTTTATTATGGCGTGTTTTCCGGCGAGAATACTTTATTTTTATATGGTAAAAAGTAGTTTATGTTACTCTTCAGCCCTTCACATATCTTCATACAAAATTACATCAATCTGTTGCTCTGTTTCGGTGAAAGAAAAACACAAATAAACACATTTTCACATTTATAATATTATAGTAAGGATTAACGTTTTCTTGTAAATTAATTTCTTTAAAATAATTAACATTAACTTTTAACTTTCTAAATGTTTTAATATTATATAAAAAAATATTTATATTTTATCAATAGGTTAAAAATGCAAGTCATACGTATTTCAATCCATACTTTTTATAAAACAATTCAACAAATAGATATATTTTTACAGTTTGGATATTTTTTATTCTACGTATGCACTTTTACTCATTTTCCTTATCGTTCTATCCCACGAAACCGTTTCAGAATTATAGTGTAATGACCGGGTATTTGATTAGTTTGCGGTTGACCATCAAGGGTGTGGGCTGCGTCAGTGGCGCCAGTAAATCACCTATTAGTTAATATTGGAATTACTTCGAGGGTTGTTTTTGTATAACAGAGTTGACCGGTAATTTAATTTAAATCTGCAAGTCTCTAATGATACCTTTTTATTATCGTCATGTGGCAGCTGTTGCTATTAACCGCTATAATATTATCTATTCTAATATTATAAAATAGATTTTTTTTGTTTGTACCGAATATGCTCCGAAACTACTGAACCGGTTTAGATATAAGAAGATAGTTTTAGAACCCTGGAAAGGATATAAGATAGTTTATATCCCGGAAATCATCCCTTGAGAGGTGAAAATGGGGATGAAAGTTTGTGTGGGGGGAAAACAACCTAGGTTCGAACCCGAGCGAAGCGAGGGTGAGTCACTAGTCTTCCGCATAAATAAAAATGACTGTTCGTATGTTTGTCCCTGCGTTTTCTCTATGCGTTCCTAAGCCATTGATACGATTGATGAAACTGTGATGAGCTATTCTGTATACGTCTGCAAAGGTTATATAAAATTTCTCATTTTTAAGTAAACACTGCAATTTGATAAAACTTATTTACTCAAATTAATTAACAGCAGCTTAAATTAAAAAGAAGGAATGGAAATTTATAAAATTAGTGAAAACCTCTATGCTCATTTACTCAAGTGCCAAAAAGTCAAAGTGCTAAGCACAACACCTCGTCTTGTCGCCTCTTCTGGTGACAGAAAAGCTGGCGCATTTTTCGCACAAAGAAACGGTGTTGCCATTCAGCGGGGGAATGCGGACATGACTTACTTACCGTACACGGTAAACACTAAGTATACATTGTTTTTGTATATATAATTAAGTACATTTGTATATTTCTTTATTGTAAATTTAAGTACCTACATTTTTAGTTTCCAACATCCATAATATTTTGTCCCGAAAAAATTGTATTTTCCAGTATTCAAAAACTAATGCAAAATATTTTAATCCGCATTAAATTATTACAATTTTTTACTGAGGATACCTGGCGAAAGTAACGCAGCGGGATTAAAATTATTATTATTAAGTAGTAATTAGTATGTTTTATTTTTCCACCAAGGTACTAATAAATGTTTTAATTTTCCTTTAATATTCTATTCGGTGAGAATGTTTACTTTCCATTACATATTCCATTAACCAAGAAGAACGCGGGATAACCAAGAAGAGAACCAAGAACAAGCGGGGGAACCAAGAAGAACACAGATGGATAGAAAATTGTGTTGTTGTGTTTTAAAAATACTGTAACACCAAATTTTTTAATTTTACTACTTTACTATATTTTTCATAATTAATAATATGAATACTATAAGCGTAGTAGGTACTATTATCAAATAAAACTTGTTTAAGTCCAGCTTTTCTAAAAATGAAAATAAAAAAAATTTAAGCGTGCATTGTGAACCGTAAAATATGATTTTCTCAAACAACTCCCTATCATTTCTCAAACAACTCCCTTATTGCCTATTCAAAAACTATATCAGCTATTTTTTTTAATTCTATACGTATGTCTTTTTATTATCTAAAATTATGTTAAAATAAAAAAAAAACTTTTTAAAATAAAAATGACAACGTTAAAAGACTTATAGAAAATTATATAAAAATTAAGCCATATTTCAACATTAGACTGTCATAAACCACTAATTTTTATTATTAAAACATTGAATCAAAGAATCTCAAAGCGGAAGGCACGCTCTTAAAAATGCGAAATTTGGTTTAAAGTCACAATAAAATTACAATTATCTATACCTGTATTTTTCTAACCGAATTTTGAGACGATTATAACCGCATTTGAGCTAAATTTAATAACCGGCACCGACCACAGAGTCCACGTTTTGATCCTTCATAATTATACGCCTATTTTGAGAAACATTTCTGCTTTACCTGGTTTTAGTCAGAACTGATTGAGAGATTGCTCCAGAACCCTTTTATAGCCATTATCTATTTAATTGTTACTTCTAAAATTCTTAGCAATTACGAATTAAAAATACATCTATGTAATTATACGCACGCAACGATCTTGTGGGCTCGGCAAAAAATAGTAAAACCGCACTCTTACATAGAACATCACTTGTTTTTTTTAGCAGCTGTCATTCTCGACTACGCCTGCCTTATACGTACGTATATCGACGTGGTAACTAAACCCTTTACTTATTTTTTTTATGTTGGGACATTAACACACAGCACCTTCTAGTTCCATGATAAGCTACGAAGCTTGTGTTATGGATACTAGATAGTTGATACACTACACATATATAACTTTAAATACATACATAACATTATAAATATAAATACCTATGACTGGAGTACAAACATTCGTGCTCATCACATAAATGAATCCCCCCGGCGGGACTCGAACCCGCGGCATGGCTTGCTGGTATAGCTAGTAGAGTCACTACAAACTGAGCCAAACGTGTCTTCAAGTTTGTTTATGGCCGAGTTTAAAAAAATCAGGTAGTTTAAATTAAATATTATATTGGTGATTTAAAAATAATCTGAAATCCGAAAAAAATGTTTGCTATGATTATTTGTTAAAATTAACGGTGTACAGATAAGAGGATAAATTTTTAAGTAAATAGTGTAAGTAGTAACCGTTAGTTCGATGCAAGGATTAATTAATTGTTAGTTTTTTTTTTTTTTTTTTGCAAATACAGCTATTGTATGGTACTTATTTAAAGATTATGTTAAGAGTGTTAAAAGTACTTTTACAGTTAAAAATCTTTTATTGTACTTGCTTACTAATGTTCTGTTATAATAAAAAACAAATCAATATGTACCTGAAAAAATACTTAATAGATAGCATAAGATTGTAAAATACATAAAATTTAAACTATACTAATATATAAAGTTGAAGTTATTGCGTTTTAGTTTGTTTGAAACTATTAATCTGATTTGAATTAAAATCATTTTGGCATTTCATATTTATATCTAATATCGCGAAATAGGATAGACCGCGGATAGATAGGGGGCAACTAAACAAATAAATTACGCGAGTGAAGCCTCGGACTAAAACTAGCAGCCGTTATTTATTTAAATATTATGATGGACATTAACATTTATTTGTATATTCTTTTTCAGTTCAAATTCAATTATAATTTGAAATTTAAACAATATTCAAAATATATATGTTTAAAGTAGGCATAAACTAGTAGGTAGGTGACAGATTCAAATAAAATTATATAGTAAAATTAAAAATTAGCCTTCATTAATAAAAAGTAGGAAATTAAAAAAGTAAAGTTAAGTTAGTGTTTTATAAAAATAATTTTTCCATTGTGTATATTGTTTAGGCCTTAACGGGACTTTAAATAAAAGCTGTGTACGGTATATATAAATTTCGTATAATCAAATGAGTGTACATAGAAGTATATAATTATTTAATTACAATGCTAGTCCTTTCCAGACTTTATATAAAAAAACGTGTGTGTGTAGGTACTTATGTACGCATGAGAAGTTATACTTCTTTGGCGTAAAAGCACAAAAATAGCTAAAGATTTTATCCCGTATGTCACAACTCCCTGTTTGTAAAAGGAATGCAGCTGCTAACTTCATCATGTCGCTTTCAACTAACTTCATCATGTCGCTTTTTGGCTGTCGGTGTGCGCGCTCATCGTAAAAATATTACTCTCATATTTTTTTCCAAACATGCCAAAAGAAGTATAACTTCAAAATATAATTTCAGGTGCGGACAAAATAAAAGAATTATAATAAAAAAATTCTCAAACAAAAAAAATAAACCGAGAAATGCTACAAATTACACCTTTTAATCTTTAAATTTATTTAACCTTGCCCTTTCTCAATCTGACGTGTCGATGTCAAGCTTTAGTTTTGGTGTATTTTTTTCTATAAAATGTTTTATTACTATCTATTATCAATTTTATTTTATGAGTAATAAAGATTAATTTGTAATAGCATTATCATTTCGTCAGTTTGTTTCGATCACGCTTGTCAAACTTTCAAATAGATTTGACATGAGACCAACGTGGTCTATTATTGCGTAAACATTACAGTCATGATTGATTGGTTTAAAGTTTAAAAAATAAGTTTAACTAACCAGCTACAAACTATGAACTGCATACGAAGGTATCAGATGGTATTATAACACTTTTGAAAACAATCTAAGACAAAGAACTCTCAAAAGACAAAGAGAAGAAATCTTGGTGGTTAGGTTTTTTAGTTATGCTCTAAGTGTTTTTTTTTAAATATCATGTAAGTTCTTCATAGGATTTAATAATTCTTCTTTAAAGGTTTAAAGGTTACCTATTCCTAAAAAATCATGGGATCTAAAAAAAATTTTTGTTTAATAAATACAAATATATACACACATATGAGATATTATCAAAGTGTTATTATTAATTACAAAATCAGAAGCCATTATAGGATTTGAAATACCTATATCTGGAAATTTTTGGAGGTAAGCTATCTTTTTTCCCAATTGAAATGAACTATTGTAACAAAATAATACCGTACAAACTCTTGTATGCAATCCTCATGTCAAAAACATCTATAAAAGGTTACAATTATTATTATAGTCTATACTAATATTGTAAAGAGGAAAGATTTTTATGTTTGTTTGTTTGTTTGTACCGAATAAGCTCTGAAACTGCTGAACCGATTTAGATAAAATTTGGTGAGAAGATAGTTTGAGACCATGAAATGGACATAAGATAGTTTTTATCCTAAAAATAGGCATGAACGTTTATATGGTAAAGCAACCTAGGGACGAACCTGAGCGAAGCAAGGGGGAGTCATTAGTATAGTATAAATGAGAAAATAATTAAAGAAAAAATCAAATGCTCATATTTCCTAAAATCTGATAGCGTATATTATTATTGAAACAAAAGAGACGTCCCACAGGTATAGAACATAGGATAGCAAAAATAAAAATACATGTTATGCGAAAATTTTACTGTATTGTTTAGTTATTGCTTCCAAGCTACATAATAATAATTATTATTATCTATACTAATATTATAAAGCTGAAGAGTTTGTTTGTTTGTTTGTTTGGTTGAACGCGCTAATCTCAGGAAGTACTGACCCGATTTGAAAAATTCTTTTTGCATTTGATAGCCCGTTTACTGAGGAAGGCTATAGGCTATATATCATCCCGGAAAAGAGTACAGGTCCCGTGGGATAGATTTGTTTTTGTCTAGGGACGAACCCGAAGCGAAGCGAGGGTGAATCGCTAGTATGTTATAATATGGTAAGTAGGTTCTAAATATTTTTATAAGCCTAGCATAGTAATTGTGATAGCACATTTAATGTTTAGGAAAACTACTTTTTACAAAAGTTCAAAATATAAGCCTATATACATATATCTAAATTAAAAAAGGTCCAGAGCCAAGGGTAATTATTTCTAGGAATTTTTAACTCGAAGTGTATCTTTAGTCAAAAGTGATTGTCTATACATATAATAAAATTCTAACTAAGCCGAATCTGTACCTTAAATATTTTTTGGGAAATCTTATTGAAATAGACATTATTATCGCAGCATTGCAGAGTCCGAATCTATAGTTTTTAGATTTTTTTCTGTCTGTCTGTCTGTGTGTCTGTTACCGCATCACAGAAAAATCACTGGAGGGATTTTGAAGAAATTTGGTATGATGATAGTTGGATATCCAGGTCGACATATAGGATACTTTTTACCGCGGGAGATTATCTCATTCCCACGGGAGTACACGTTATAACACAACCCAAAAAATATTTATGATCAGAATTTCTTGAAACTTGGTATTAATGCTCTTCAATACAATTAAATAAATACGTGTTTTAAGGTTTTTTGAAATTTATCCCATAAGGAGATAAAATAAGGGATGAAAATTTGTATGAAAGCTACCTTCTCAAAAAAAAATTTGTTGTAGTTTTAGCGCGAGCGAAGCCGCGGGTTTTGCTAGTTTATAATATAACCATTTAGAATTATCATTATTTTTTTAATAGTTATAAATATTTTCATGGCACACTCTTAGGGCTAAACACCTTTTAGCCATTACATTTCCTATACAGTTTTTTTAATTTAATCAAAAATACATGAAGCATCGAAACAAGATTCCATACACTATGGTTTAATATGAAACCCTACATCCATCGATTTTACATTTCATCGGTAGGTGCGCCCGAGTATCTAATTGGCTAAAATAAAACCTATTATATCCAATGTGATGATTGACAGCTGCCAATCAATATTGCGTGTTCCAGGTGGCGCGTGCGATGGAATACCAGGTTTTTATTAGGGCGTTATTAAATAATGCAGTATTCTTGTATGATTAACAGGCATTAGAAAAAGCAACACTTATGCAGAGATTTAGAAAAAGTAATATGTATATGTTTATTTTTAATTCAAAAGATTTGTTTTTGGACTAATATAATTCAACTTAGTATAGCTCTATGTATTTCTAACAGGTAGACAAAGGGTTGTTATACTTTGTTAATACTTATTATAAATTTTTCTTTGACTCTAACACTCGTTTTGAGTACTTTAATAAAACTAACAATAAGCGAAGGAAAATATACATATGTTCAATTCATTTGGACAAATATAAGAAAAAGCTAATCACAGACTATTCCACCGTTGTTTTTCCCCTGCAAAAGTCATTGTATTACGACAATAAAGAAAATAACATTTTTAAAAGAGGCTTCGAATGTCATATATAATATAATAGAAATTAAACATACTATTTTATAAGTAAAAAATATACCAAGCCACTCGTATTTTATTAAGATACTCCCTACAATCGTAGATTATGAATATAATATATATGAATGGTATTATAATACATTATTTATAAAGGTTTTCAATATTATGAAAATTAAAGGATAACGCGGCGAGCCACTATACCGCAAAAGGGTAGACTATAAAGCTGTAAAAAATATTATAGAGATCCCAAATTACTGTACAATTATAACGCCAGATGCAAAAAAACATCAGTTTTAAAAAACAGAACAATCAAAATTTACCAAAACTTCGCTTAGAGCGAAACATAAATCTCCTTCAAAACATCTTTCAATCATATGATATTAAATAATCATACTATTATATCTACAAAGTAATAAATCTCAGAATAATTCAAAACTAGTGCTACTTCAGATGGTCGTTACGTTGCTGGAGGCGATGTGATCTTCATTAAGTAATTTCATTGTTCTTTTTAGAAAATTCTTTCTTTTGCATTATCACGCAATATGTACATTATATCTAGTAAATATTTGAAGAAAAATTGTGAATCAAATTAACACTCTCTCATGTGAATGTACATTACTTTTATATTACACTAACAATTTATCCTTGCTTCGCTCGGGTAGCTTCCTAGGTTCTTACTGGTAATCTTTTTTTACTGCAGGTCACAATCTATACTTATATATTGTATCACTTTCGAACACATACACATGCACAGACATACAATCTTTCGCATATATAATAGTAGTCTGATATTTTCTGAAAACTATACTGGATTTATTCTATATACCTACATACATATTTGGTCTTTAATTTATTTCTTATATCATCATATTTTTTTATTTTCGTAGAATATTTTAATCACTCGAAATTAAAGAAACACAACCAATAATTAATGAATATTTATTATCTGAAACAGAAATATCCCAAAACATAAATAATTTTTAATTTACAAGATCCTTAAAATTATAAAACATTCAAAGTAACTGGTTTGAAATATCTTATATCTCATATAGAGCTACCTATTAATTAATAATATCGATCTATATAATTGAATAGAACTGCCTTAATTAGGTCCGATAAATCAATAAGTTGTGCTCATAAATCAACGCGAACGTCAGTCAGTCTGCGCGAGCGCATGACAGGCAAAATCACTTGAAATATGGCGGCTAAGCCCTTCCAAATTCGACTTTAATCCTCACTGAATTGCTTTTAATTGGGACAAAAGAGTGAAGAGAACATTCGAACGATTATCGAGATCGATTTCGGGATACATTCGAAATAGTCATGGGAAAGTCGGTGTTTCGGACGATTTCGTCAGCGATTAGCCCTCAATCAGAACGGATTTGTGCAATTTTCATTGACTGGCAAATTGCGGATACAGACCAAAAGTTGCAAGATACCATCTGTCAAAGCTACGTAGTTCGTCAATTGCCGGCCTAATCTTAGGCAATCCTATCCTCCTAATTCCAGTCCGAATATCCGATTAAACAAAACAAAATATGTTGACCTGAAAGAAAAAAATAGCTTAAGTTTTTTAACCTAATCTGATTTGAAGCTTTAAGTCCATGATTCATCGATTGTGACAACTTAATAAAATCAATATGTGTCATTGTTGTGGTTAAAATCGCATTATTTAGTTTAAGAATGAAGTAAGTATATAAGTATTACAAATTTAAAACAAAAGTTTGTTTTTGTTTCGGTATGAAAAGGCTAGCATAAAATGTTTGAAATTGCTCACGTAAGACCCGTAGCGACATCGCGTTGAGGAGAGTGACATTTCACAGTTCAAGCATACTCTACTAGATGGCGTAACGTTTCAACTCTATGACGGTGAACGTTTCACATAATACCCATTAATAATTATATGAAATCGGGCACTACCTGTCCCAGTGCCTAAAATTATAGTTATTTAACTATAGTTATGAATACCAGGTAGGTTTGTCTTTATGGTAGTTTATTAGTTCACAAAGGTTTCACTACACTATAATGCTAAAATCAAAACTCCTCAATGGATTCTTTACATGAATACCTATATATCAATGTATAAAGTATATAATATATTTTATTACATATCTTTTATTTATTGGAAATTAGCATAGTTTGAGGCTAATTATATAAAATTCATATTTGTTTTTTTTTGTAACATTCTGTAGTAACAAAAATAAAAATGTTAATTCTAATAGCATCGCGTTCATAGCATTTATTCACTCAACTTTCATTCATCCGCCTAACGTATGATTATAATTAATTTTCTAGGTTACGTTCCCTTCGTAATGGGTGTTTGTAATATCGCACGATGATGCCATACACGCATAGGCCTTTCTAATAAATATCGTCCGTGAACTATGTTTTTCAAGTAACGTTTATATATTTTTGCTTATTCTACTTTATCTGAGTTAATTTATACATTTCTTTATTCTTTTTGATAAAACTTAAATTATTATATTTATTACTAAGTTATGAGATCTTAGTTGTATTTTTAATAATATTGTTCCGCTAAGTTTATAAGTCACTCAGTAAAAGCTCAACAGATTCAATCAAATTTGGAATAGTTATGAGACAACTCATACTGTATTAATACAATTATAAGTTTTTTAATCGACGTACCACGCGAGTGGAGTTGCGGGTGAAATCTAGTTTCTAATAATTACGCATGGTATTAAGGCAAAAATAACTAAAATATAGTCTGGTAACTAAGTGACAATTCCTTTCAGCGTTATTAATAATTTTATTTTTTAAATGTCTATATTTTTAATTTCATGCACTTTTGTATAGTATCTAATATCTATTCATCGTCAAAAAGGAAATAAAACAAGGGACGTATATGTATTGATTTTTCATCATTATATTTTTCCTCCAATAGCCTCGTGAACTTAAAACTACATTACTTAAATATTATTTACAGGAACGATAAGAATATTATATACAGAAAAAATGTACAGAAATTTAATATTACTATAGTTATTTAATTTTAAAGTATAAAGGTACATGTAAATTTGAACATGATTTGGGATATCATAGCCACACGTTTTGGGATGAACTGATAAAATAAAAATAAACAGGTAATACTTTTTGGTAACTTTAGTTAAACCCTAATCTAAATTTGAGAAACTATCACAATAAATAAATCTCTAAGAAACGTAACAATAATAAAACAATTTCAGTCTTTGAACGAAGATCAAGTATTACGATTAGAAACTATGGAAGAGTTATAAATATAGCGTAATCAGAGCTAGAAGAATTTCATATTATTTAAAATACTATAAATTAAATTTTATAGAAAAATTTGAAAGAAATGAGATATTTCTTTGGTTTAAAATTTAAAAACTATTTAAATATACGCAAACATGAAAATTCTAACTTTGTAAGCGACGGATTGGCTAAAATTTACCTATAAACAAGTTTCGTAACTTCACATCGTACTTGCTTAACAGAACTGCCTCACTTTCAACTAAATCTAACTTAAACTTAACGTTTCATTATATCTTCTATTGAAAAACCTAAAGGTTTTTTTGGGGCTTCTATTGGAGACTCGGGGAGGTGCTGATATTGCTGTGGGGATTGAGAAGGCTTATGAGAAAGATCCAATAAAGGACTTTCCGAAGCTTGGCTAGTTGATGAAACTTCTTGACAACCTTCTAAATGCTCCAAGTGATGTTTGTTTGCTTCACTGTGTGTCAACAAGTGAGTTTTTAAGTTCGATCTTTGGTTAAAACTTTTGTTGCAAACAGGGCATTTATGGGGCGACTCTTCCATATGTAAGATCTTGTGTACCGCCAACGTTCTCGACTGACAGAAACCTTTCCCACATTCTGTACATTTAAACGGCTTCTCTTTAGAGTGGATATACCTGTAAAAAGAAAATTAGGATAAGCTAATGTACACTTTCACTTTAAGAGGTGAGAAAATCGTGACAAATAGTGTAAACATACAAATGAGGCTATATTGCTCGACTGTTATATGACTGCTAGGTGCTTTATGTGAACTGAGATAATTGGTAGATATATATATGGTTAATATGTGTAGAGCATAATTTAAGAAAGTCAATTGTCTCGTAAAAGCAAAGAAATTTAACATGTAATTTGTTCCGTGGCGGAGCAAGACAGATATGGTGATCGTAAAAAACTTAAACCGGTCGTGTAAAAGCGCGTGCGGCCGCCTCGCGACCTCACAAAAAGGTTTACACTTTTAATTTTATTTATTTTTTTCTGTTATCGTCAACAAAGCCTCGTTGAAACAAGCCTTAAATCACGTTGTTGGTATTAGAAAGGAAACATTAAATTAAATCTGAGGTTCGCTTGATTGTAATTGATTAGTAACATTGGTAAGAGATTTATGCTTAGTGAGCACGCATCGATTCTTATCTATGTATCTATTATACAAACATAGAATAATTTATAAACAAGAATAATATAATATTATAAAATATTAGCAAAGATAAGTACCTACCTATGATCTCTGAGATGATCTTGTCTTCTGAAGGCTTTTCCGCAAATGTCGCATGAATAGGGCCTTTCGTCGGTATGCGTCCTTTCGTGGATGAGTAGATTGTAGGATTTTGTAAATTGCCGGTTGCAATATTTACAAATGAACTGTTTCTTCGGCCGGGTCCCAGGAACGCCCGGGGCTCGCATGGGTGGAGGATTTCTTCCTGGGATTCTTTGGGCCATTGAAGGGTAGCGTAATGAGTGGTGATATAATGCAGCGTTCCTTATCCACTGGTTAACTAACATCGCGTGATAAGGTGCCGACGGAGGGAGTGTAGCAACTTGTGGCTGGACGTAGGGCATACTGGTGTAGGTATAGTTAGGAACTTGTTTATCGTAAGTGTAAGGGTTCGGCATTGGTCTATTCTGTACAGGATACTGAGGAGACCAGGCTGGATGGTGTCTAGATACCACTATAGCGGGAGGCGTATCGTCAGTGGGAGTGTGTGGTGGCGTCGGCAAAGGTGGTGAGGGTCTCTCTAATTTCACTATAGCTTCTATTGGGAAGTCCGGGGGATAACCTGTGAACACAATACAGGCAACACTTAGAATTTTTCAAATTAACGTATCAAAATAAAAAAATATTACAGGTATAGGTACACAAATTTTGTTTATATTAATGAATAAAAAGTATAAGTGATGAAAGATCTAATTTAATTATTTAATTACATAAAAGAATAATATTTATAATCTAAAAAAAACTTAAATTAAATTAACTTTACTAACAATATACCTACATACTATGTTATCAAAGCTATAACAAAATGATAATTTATAAAATTAAATTAAAATATGAAACTAAACAACTTAAAACATACTAATGTCTAAATATAAAAATTTAATATATATATAAAACAACACTTACTATGACTCCCTTCAATATGATCTTCTTCCTCTTCCTCAATGTTGATATCGTCAGAACTATCAACACTATACGGCTTGTCTTCCATCTCCAAAATAGTACAATCCATAGAAACAAAAACACAGTCACAAACACTGGTCACTGCCTAACTAAACCGGTTACTGACAACCGGCTAGCGAGAGCTCGCAGAGGGATATGAGTTTGTGTGCGTTGGTAAGTTCGTTATCGAGGCCGGTAAAGCGCGGGGAGGGGAGAGATCAAAGGCACCGCGTCTACCGGCGTCTGTGTCGGCTGCCGTAGCAGCTTTGCACCTCCCATTGGGCGGGGCCTATTCCGCTCAGCCTTTGCTATCGATCGGCTATCATCGCAAATCGTACGAACCTCCCAGCTATTAAAAAGCGACAACGTTCCATATGTATAGAAAACTGCACGATTATACAACTTTGTCGCAGTAACTGTTAGAGGATTTACGACGTTTTTAATGTAGAGTCGGTAATGCAAATTTTTGGTGACACCGCGTCCGTAGTTGAAGCTATTAGGTGAGCGAATTGCTTTTGTAATTGCGTTTCGTAGGCAAATCTTTATACAAATTGGGGCCTTTGTTCAGACTCTCTTTGTTATACATATCTACTAAATCTATATTGCAAAATTATAAGGTTAGTTACTGTTGCTTAATTTAGAGTGATTTTTTCATACATATAGCATTTAAACATTTTTTTAAGAATGCGATAAGAGTCATATAACGAATACATGTTTATATATAGGTACAGAGATTTTAATTTTTTTAATACATGTTCTAGGTATTAATATTTAATAAATAAAAAAATAGGTATTTTATTTAGTATCAGCTACAGAGTTCTTGATAAATCATTTACAATGACTAATATTAACATTTAATCTATTTTAAAGATATTTAATTAGTATTTAATTACAAGCCTTTTTAACTTGTATTGTAATAAAGTAACTACATAATACATAACCTATAGGTATGTAATTAAATAATTTATTATAATCACATAACTTACTTCTTACTGTAGCATCGATCTTAAACTTTCAATGTATTTATATAAAACCCGGGTATTAGTATAATATTTCAATATTTACTATCAAGTAGTTCTGATGAAGATATGAGTATGATAGTGAAATCCTTCAATAATAGATAGGCTTAGCTTCGAGTTAGAGCTCATTTCATAAAAAGAGAAAAAAACCCACTAATGCCTAAAATGTGCAGGTAATTATTATATGCCTATTTAAATTTGTTTTCCATGCACGTAAAAGATATGTAAGCCGAGATAATTTATTGATAAGTAATGCAATTAACTCTAACATTTTAATGTAAATAGCTTTACATGTAGGTAAATTTTTTTTATTTCTTGTAAATATTGATAGTCAACAATTAATTAAAAATTCTTAGTCATCCTATATGATTTGATCCTTCGACATAATTAAGCTATAATAATTGTTTCACTTAAATATAGGTATGTATTTAATAAACTTTATAAGCTGTATAGTCTGTATATTTATTAAGCTGATACCTACCTATAGCTTCTAGACAAAGGATTCCCAAAGTGGTCGATATCGGTTTCCATATCGACATAAGCGAAAATCGCTAAATTTTTAAATTGTTAAGTATTTTGTATCAATAGGGAAATAAACTAGGGATAGTATTTTAAGGAATTTGGCTATGGGGGTTTTAGAAAAGGGGTCTTTTGCCCAAAATGGTTTGGGAATCCCTGTTTTAGACTAAAATAATGAAATGGAAACTAAATCAAAATATATAAATGAATTTATTATTAAATAACATTAAAACTGCACTCTTTTAAAAAAAAGACACGCCTTAATAAAAAGTGTTACTTAAGATCAAGAGTTGGCTAATAGGTACCTACTTTCTGTATGCACAAAGACTAATTCGAAGATGGAGAATCCAAAAAAATGCGTAGGATATTTTTTAACATTAAAACGAAAACGCTTTATTTGTATATAATGTAGTACATTCTTACTACTTATAGATGAGTACTTATATATAGTATAATAAAATAACAACTTGATTCTTAAATACTTACAATCAAGTATTATTCTCCATACAATTTGATGTAGGTATAGGTATATAAATGCCTTATCGTACAACAATGCTAAGCATATTTATCAACAGTACCAATCTACCTCATTAGAATCACGAAATCGTATGAAATTCGATTCGCATCTGACCATATTACTCAATTAAGGCATAACCTTTCAACGCAAGAATTCAATGCCACATACGTTTCTTAACCATTAACGAGTGAACTCCTAGACTCAACAAGGTGTCTAATTGTAAGGCAGCCGGCCACTTGACTTCAAGTCAAAAGACTTTAAGTGAAATATAAAAAAATGAATATTATATTCTTTAAGTTAAAATATAAGGGAGTAAATCGTATGTTTAAGCGTAAGTTATGACGTTTTTGAATGCAGTATTGTATATTTGCGTCGGTCCTTTTGATCGCGGTACAAAGCGAGCCGCTCGTGTCGTCGCTCACCTGACTGGTGTTTGCGCACACGCACCCAACTCCATATTTGTGACATACGGCTATGTCCACTTTGTGGAAACAAGAGATATTAATGAATCGTATGGCGCTTATTCTATATTCAAATAACAGTGCGTTATACCATTGATTTTTTATGTAGCGACTGGGTAAAGTTTTGGTTAGCAACAAAAACGATATTTTATGATTTTTAAATTTCATTTGAAATATAATTTTGTGCTTCTTCTTCTTTCTCTTTTTCTTTTCGCACTTTAGGTGGGGTCGGTTCTCCTAAAGATTTTGCGCCAGGCAGCCAGGGGTCTTAGATTGTCTCTATATTGAAAAACAATTATGTTATTTTATTTAAATAAACATAAACATATGAAATATTTCGTTACCTTGTTAGTTCAGGTTGTTACATGTTAAAATGTAGTATGTAGAGACTCGTAAAATATATGTTTATGTAATGCGTTAAAGACTCTATTAGTCTCTCTTTTGTTGCCTACTCACTAAAACTTTGTTAATGACATACTTAGGTTTACTTATTCATATTACTTATTTATTCGCTGTACGTACTAAGCCTGAAATTTTATGTGAAATAATTGCTTTTCATAAAAAACTATGTGAAAATGTAAATAGTTCTGAATTGTTTTAAATTATTGTCATTAAAATTCAATCAGATAAATATCCATTTAGGTACTTTAAATTACTTTAACTCTACTTTTCTGCTACGAGGAATTTCCGATATAATACAAAATATGATAGAGTGCTAGTGCTTAAAATTCTTTATGTAAAGTAATTTATCATATTGCTGGTGGATTGTTAGGTCTATAGGTATACCTACAAATACAAATACGGGATTTTTTTGCTGAGGTAACCCATCATGGGGCGGGATGGATAGCCGCACGTCCACGGGCAAGATACTATGATACTCCTACTCACTTAAACCCACAGCGGAACCCGTCATCGGAGTGCAGTAAGGGTAACGTGTAATAAAAGTATAATAAATATAATAACAAAAATATTTATTTATTACCTTAACAGGTTACCTATATTTACTTTATTTAACGTGAATTTAAAATATTTTGATGTTAAAAAGTTATTTTAATTTGTCCAAACTAAATTCTATGAAACGATTATTCTTCATACTAAAAATCCGGACAAGCGCGAGTCAGACTTGCCCACCGAGGGTTCCGTACAAATTTGTAGGAAATCTGTTTAACTTTAATTTTCAATTTTTTTTATTTTTTGGAATTTTTCCTTTATTTGTGTTGTAAGACCTCGCTTTTTGCCTTTCGTGATTGTAGGTCAATGGGAACTACCATATAGGTTTTCGACCCAAATTTTTTTCAATTTTGGTTAAAAGTAAGGTCTTATAGCACAAGTAAAGGAAAAATTCCGAAAAATAAAAAAAAATGAAAATTTAGGTAAATTTTGGTACTTAAAGTTTTCGCGAATACATAAATTTGCACATATCTTTTTATCGTGTTGACTCAGAACCTTGATTTTTATACATCTAATAGGGTCTCCTAGGGGCCTAATATAGATCTCAGTATCTGCTATAAATTTCAACTTGCTAGATCCACCCAAACGGTCACGGTGGTGACACACGGACAGACAGACGGATAGATATACAGACGGACAGACGGACAAGTGAGTGATCCTATAAGGGTTCCTTTTTTTACCTTTTTAGGTACGAAACTCTAAAAAGTAACTAATAATAGCTCTACTCAATCATAATTATTAATTAAGTATATAATAATTAAATTAATTTTAAAAAGTAATATTTATAGTTAATTACTATATACCTATAATTATAATTAAATTATTGCAGAGAAATCAACTAACTGTATTCCAAATGTTAATTAAATTAAACGTCTAATAATTAAGGTACGTATAAACATAACGATAATATCATTAATTTGTTAAGATTCAGAGGTACATAATAAGATAATTATTAGTTATCTAATTCAATGTTTATTTACAGTGTGTCCAGAAATACCTAGGTATCCTAAAATCTTTTCAGAATAGGTATATTTGATAAGTAATAAATATATAATATAGGTATATAAATTTTATATTAATGGTCGTTTTATAGTAGGTTTATATTATCTAAAACTTTTTTTCTGTAAGCTTTTATTTGATCTTATACTTTATAGAATAAATACCGTTTTAGCCATATTAAGTGTACCTACATTTGGTTTGTATGTTTTTGTACATATATATAGTCTATACCTACAGATAATAAAATTGAAATGTCTGTTTGTAATGTCAAAATAGCTTTTTACTAAATGCATATGAAAGTATATAGGTACGGTACCTACTAATAATTTAAAAAAAAAACAAGAATATTTGTCTCTTTTTGAGATTTTGACAGAACTTTCATGGGCAGATAGCTGGTGTTATAAGAAGTAACTTAGGGTACTTTTATTTTAGAAGTAGAATAAGGGTTCCGCAAAAAAAAAAACATGAAATTCGCTAACATTGAACAAAAATTATTTAAAAATTGAACAAAATCCGCTTACCTTAGGACGCACACGAGCAAAGCGAGGGTAAGTCGCTAGTTAAGTATAAATGTAACATATCTACTTTCAATGTATTTTGTTTTCTTGTCTTGTAAATAAAAGTCTAGTTGTTGTAGGTGGTAGGACTCTGTCAAGCCTGAGGAGTCCGACTGGATGGGTACCACCACCATATCTATTTCTGCCGCCAAGCAACAATGATTGCATTGTTGTGTTCCGGTATGAAGGATAAGGTAGCCAGCGCAATTACAGGCATAAGGCATATCATCTTAGTCCTCACAGTGACAACGCACCTGTGGTTCTGCATCTTTGTTACTTAAAACCTAAGTGCATGAACCGTAGGCGTTATGGGCGACAGGTACTACTTTCCATCAGGTGGTCTGTCTGCTCGTTTGTCACTGAATCTCATAAAAAAACAATACTGGGTGATGTTAAAAACTTCTAAGTATTTAACATCACCCAGTATACAATACATAATACATTATACTGTATATAATATTCACATACTGCATATAATATTCACTTTACCTTTATTTAAACGACAAGAATACTTAATTAATATGATGATTAGTATCTTTGCTGAAAATGCTATTATTATGTTCCTCTTTTGACCCACTTAGATAGGATATATAGCCGTTGTATTTAAATTACGTTTTGTATGTGTATGTAGCTAGCTATTAAAATTATATTATGTAGGTCTTAGAATCATTCGTCAAATATTGTATCTGATATACCTTATCTCTTAATTATCCTTTCCTAAAATAGTCACAATTGCAAATCTTTAAATATACCTACTTTTTGGATTATCAAGTAAACTGTAACAAGTTTGAGGCTTCATTCCGGTCACCTTCAATTGAATTATTTTGCCTTTTTAATGGGTAAGAGTGTGAGATTGAGGACGATACTCATCATATTTGAATGTAATGTATTTGGAATGACAGGCAGGATATATTTCTTTGAAAATTTTAAGCTAAGTGAAATGGATGTTGGTAATTGCAACAGCATTCTTGCTTCACCCCTATCCAGTCAAGCACGGATGCTGTATAAAATTATGCAATTAGTATTAAAAAAGTAGAATAGATAAGATTTTTTGTAGTTCCTACAGGGGTGGCATGGTCTCTATGAGCAAACCCTTAAAGAATAAAATAAAAGTGAACTGTCCGTTTCTAGTCTTCCAACATATTAAGTATGTAAAAATATTCTATCTAACTCTATCTCAGAATTCAGAAAAAACCTTCTGAAAAATGTACATACTAACATAAAGTATATGCAAACCTAAAGATAGACGTAAAACGCAATAAGACAGTCCGAAGGTGAACTGCATCTGATGTCGTCTTATCATAAACTAAGTTTGGTCAGACAATTTAAAGAAACTTTCCACGATAACAACAACAACTAGTTTCAACTAAAGCTCATAACTATCTAGATGACTCTAAAAATTCACGAAAAAAAGGGGGATGTATACTTATATATGCGCGTAAGAAGTTATATTTCTTTGGCGTAACAGAACAAAAATAGCTAAAGATTTCATCTCGTACGCCACAACTCTCAATTTGTAAAAGGAATGATAAATTAATAAAATAAATAAGGCATATTAGGCATATTACAATCATATATTTATAGAATATCATTTAAGTAAAGAATATAATATTATATATCATATGCCAGACAATAACAATTGTTACCATGGTAACAAACAGTTATCAGCTAACATCATGTGGCTTTTTGTCTGTCGGTGTGCGCGTGCATAGTAAAAATGTTACTCTCATAATTCTTTCCAAACGTTCCAAAAGAAGTATAACTTCAAAAATCATCAAAATCGATCAAGCCGCACGCACACCTAAAGTGCGTAAAATATATGTAGGTATGAATATAAGTTTAAACATCAAATCACGTAAACCTAAGTGATTCAACAGGTAAAATTTCAACTATCGTCATCTAAGTACACAGGAACACAGCAATCAAGTCAGTTCCTCTTTAAAAATACCGACTTGAAAACAATGAACAAAGCGCCGACGGAGGTACTAAACTAAATAATTGTTTACAATAGAAATAATAGAATTAAGGCGCCTCAGCTGCCACTGTTCCTTTTGAAATGCCGACTTCTTATCAATGAAGACTAAACAAAGGATCGCATTGAGTCGATTCCTGAAAACTGATAACATACAAGGCTAACCTTTAAGAACTTTGACCTTTCTTAGAATAAAAACTATAGAGCTAGTTTTTCTATTTCTATTTCAATAGTGAATGCTATATTTATAAAGAATTTTGGCATTAGGTTTCTAAATAACAGCGAAAAGTTCTAAGAATAGTGCAATTTTGACAATAATATAAAAACTAACAATGCTAGGTCTTTTATGAGTGCTTTCAAATAAACTAACTCAACATTTTTTGCTTTCACTGAAATATGAACTAAAATATGGTTATTTATTGTTATTTAGACTTTTAGTCTTTATGTAACTTAGATACTAGGATATCTTAAATATTTAAGTGTCTTTAGGGCCTATGATCTGACAAAGATAACAAAAAATATTATTATGATATGCCTACAGTGTCTTAAATCTATTTGAATATTTCAAATCTACGACCTCTGTCACCACCATGCCAAACCACTTTATTTATAAAATATACTCTTTACAAAATACACATAAAATTAATAGCTATAAGTGAATAACTAAGAATAATTTAAGCCAACCCATATAACATTTATCCTCAAGCGCACGTTAAAGCCGGCTATTCGTAATTCCGTTGATAACACTGGAAATCGATTATTATGACACATTCTCCATTATGTGTTAAACGAAACAATACACAGGTAGTCGTAGATAAATAATATTCCAAAGTGTCTGATAAGCGATGAAAGAGACCGACGATTGATAGTGATAGATCAAAAACGCCGACAACCGTTACGGTAGCCGATATACCGCTAATATTTTTATAGCGTCACCTTTGATGTTTGCGACATTCTTACGTATCTCTGTAAAAGTAAAAATCAACCATTTATCGCATTTTAATGGAATGTTTAAGGAAGTAATGGAATAATATTGTATGACGAATAAAAGTAAATTATTTAATTCAATTTAGTGATCAGTGATCGATTTGATCGGTCAGATTGGGTGAAAAAGGTCACGAATTAGATTCCTCGACAGGGTTAATGCTTGTAAACACCATAGGTACCTTTGTAGTATATACCTACATTGAAGACATTGTCATATATTTACTGTTTTTGTTATTTTATTTGACAAAAAGAAATGTAGATAATAATTTAAATACAAAGTACGTCTGTGTCATCACATTGTATTTGATAGGAAGAGTCTAGCTTTAAATTTCACTTTTGGGACTATTTATTTTAATTAATTTCATATTATCATTGCCACTTAATATTACTTTATCAATCAATTAGCTCTAATTGACAAGTTATTCTGTCACAACTTTGATTTTGATTATCAATTAAATGAAGATTAGTTATAGCTAGGTAACCTCTTTTTAGCTCTATATAGGATAAGTAGGATAGTATATCATTTTCGTATACACGATGCGGTCATTTCTAATACTAAAATTTCATTTTAACTAAACCGTGAATGATAGAGCCCACAACTAAGCAAGTTTTTCACACTTATAGTATGCGATAGTGTTAATTGCCTCGTAGTGATATCCTGGTGCCGAGTTTCAGATCTGAAATACTCTTATAACTTTTTTAGGTTTACGGGAATATTTGACATTTTAAATAAATCTATCTTTTCGGATTCTTTTGGTTTTTGGTTTCCGACCTTTCTGATATTTTATGGTCAACAGCAATTATGGTCATGGTCAATGGAATCCGAAAAGATTGTTTTATTTAGGGTTACTCTTAATGTTGAGAACATGATGGTGTTACATTCCCATGCCTCAAAGAGTATGTCAAGCCATCGGTGCTGTGTCTGGCGAGATTTTTTAGTGTCATATCACCGGTCTGTGAGTTTGAGATAGTAAAAAATATACTAGATCTTATGTAAATACTTGTGCACTATAATAACTTCCTCGAAGATGGGCTCTTAGCGAGGTCTTTCAAGTCAGATATCGTTCAGAAAGACATTATTACTTAAAATTTAAAATATGTTTCTGAAATCTTATAGATATACAACATTCACGTTTTACAAGCTCTTCCCACATAGTTTTTCCACATATAACTTCTACTATAATGAAAGATTTAACCTATATTTTATCAAACTATGGCATTATCATGTAAAGACACCAATAAAAGTATCAAGCGTGTCAACTCTATTATGACAGTCATTATCGAAACGGGCGTATCGGCAATGCATGATTTTCATGTTATGGTACAAAAGTAAAAGCGATTTTATATTATTAAACATATAAATTATTACATTTTAGTGGGCCTTATTGAGACTAGCATTTTACATAGAACCGTAGTAATTGTAAGCACAGAACAGCTACAAGTGCACTCTATGTTGTTCACCTTCAAAGTCTAGGGGGAGGATAAATCATAGGATGTAACACCATCAACTAGTGATCCTTACTTCTACTGCGTTCTTTCACCACTTTAAGTACTTTTACAGTAAGTACTTTTACCTAATTTATGAAATTGAAATCTGGTAAAAATAATATCGACGGATTGCTCCATCCAACATCATCACCACCATCCAAAGTAGAATTAAATAACAACTTTCTAATACTAATACTATACATATTAGTTAGTTATTATTAGTTAGTAAGTAACTGCAATAATTAGGTTAATGTCTGAGTAATTTATTGATTTCTATCTAGGAAGTAGAATTGGTCTCTATTTGGTGATATTAAATGAATTAGTGAAATAAAGTGATCGTGTATACTTTTTGACTGACTACCTTTTTCTATGCCGAGACTGCTACGAGTAGGTACTATATTTACTTTACGCACATGACAAATCATTTACCTTAATCTGGTATTTAAAAACTTAGTATATATATGTATCTACTTGTGCTATGTAAGGATCTAATGAGTTAGGTAATTTTCGAAAATTGAATAAAAATTGTTTGTCTAGGAATGTGTGGAAAAAATATCGAAAGTTCACTGTGCTGATGTATAGGTACTAGTGCCTATATAGATGTTGTTTAATATGTAAAGTAGTCGTTATAAACAATTTCATGTTTTGTCCAAATCAAACTACCCATTTCGATTGCCCTAGTTAGATTTGCATGATCAATATGAATATCCCATACGGAAATTGAACCCATTTCCTGCATTTCATTCTCCATAATATGTATCTACAAAATATTGCAAGATTAATAATAATATAACGTAAAAATAACTTAAAATATTTTTAATTTTTACTACTTTTTCCCATAAGTTAATACATATACAGCCTAAAGAATTAATAAACTCACATAAACTCGTGTGGTTAAATTACAATACTAAAACTGATATTTATGTGAAAAATTATTAAATAGAATCGCTTTCGCTTTTTACATGTAATGTAATGAAGCAAATGGCGGCGGCTAATGTGTCGGTGTTGTAGTGTAATGGAGCTAGCATAATCAGCAGTCAGAAGTGCTTACAGTTGCGATATCTGTGGGTTATCACACTCATAGATGCTTAATAACTTTCATATGTTCGTAATTATATTTACGTTTAAATCAAGGACTTTAATCTTAAAATGTACATATTTGTAATTTTGTTTAATTTCTTCTTTAAAGTTTAGCTTGATTACTATATGCGATGTATTATTTTTTGTTTAATTCAACTTTACCCTTAAAATGTTATTAAGTAAGTATATTAAAAGAGCAATTTTTAAATAAATTTATTTCGTGTATTTCACAAACGGCTGTTTGGATTTCGATTTGTATCTAATTTTGTATTTAGATTCGAATTTTTTTTTTTGTTTATACTAAGTAGGTACGTGTCTTTTTCGAAAAAACACAATTTTACAAAACAAAAAACGCCTAACAAAGCTCGGTCGCCCGAGCCTATATACAGGCAGCGTACCTAAGCGCATCATACCTAAAAATTATTTATTAGGGTGAAAAATTTAAACACGTTTACTAAAATTAATATGTACGTAAATTTGTTGTGTATGTGTGTTTTCACTTCATCACACTGAAAAATTTATTACATAGACAGACAACCGATACAAAAATATGTACCTATATATAATATTACAAATATGTATAAATAATAAAAAGAACGAACTTAGAGACATATGACTTTTCTCTATAAATAATTAATCAAATTGATAACTTTACATAATAACTTTGAAACATACATTACTTTCAGGAAACGTAAAAAGCTTGATTTTTTCGACGTTGAAGTAAAGATCGTTGATAATCTTCGAAAGACAAACTGGAATATTACCCAAATGCGAAAAAATCTCGTCTTGGGTGGTCGCAAGTGGCGTCATTGTATGCTAAAACTCTTTTTTATAGCTTACTCTCATACTTTTTCGACAATTTAAATTAAACCTTATCGTCTTCAACATAAAGATGATTCTAGTTTTTTCATTTTTGCTTGCATCTAATCCAAATATTTACTCTCAACTCGGTTTATGAATGAAATTTCCAAACCGCAAAATTTTACCTTAGAATTATTGAATGACACCATTATTTTAGGGTTAATACTCAAATAAACAACGCAGACTGCATGACTAAGTGTTAACTTTAGCTTATATGAAACAAGCTTTTTTCAAGTTTACTGTACGTCTGTATGTAGACGTAATATAGGTAATAATGATAATTCACACTCTCTCGATGTCGAGTTTTCGAAGATATTGAGGTACTTTCATCATATTGTAATCATAATTAATTGTACAATATCTTTTTTTGAATCAAAGTTTTTTGTGTGATATCATAAATAAAAAAAAGTACTTACACTAAACGTGTAACGGCGAATTTCAAAATAACAATTCGTCAAAAGTATAAAAACGTTTATCTTGTTTAAAAATCATACATCAATCTCTAATGTCATACCTACCTACATATTATATATTTCCAAATTCGTTCACATTTACCTCCAGCCGTTCAGGACAAAAGCATCATACCTATTTGATTTAAAAACCGCCAAAAATGTACTAAAGCAACCGTTCATGTGTAAAAACAATTATTTTCATTTCTGCTATCGATTACATTTGACTAGTGGGGTGTTATTTGTCACTCTCATGAAAAGCATTCCCACTTCAATTATTGCTGTATAACACTATAAAAAACACCATTTCAATGGATTTTACGTGACGCAATTACATGCATTTTGACTTCAATTGAAAGTATAGCTACTTCTATACGCAGACCACACAATGTTTACTTTTTGCTGCAATTGTCACTTATAATTTGATATGCGTTAAGATTATTTTGAGATATATAAATAAACTAAAATGAATTTTATTGTTAAAGCACTAAAGTTGATAATCGTGAGTATTATTTGCTCGCATGTACTCGCTAGGTTGGCAAATGGTACTTATTGTGCATTTTGTACTCAACTATTGTTAGATATCGAAATGATTTCATTCAGTTTATTTATCTGGTAACTCTAGCGTAAAATTATAGGGCATATTATATGGGACTACTTTATATAAAAACTTAAACACTCTTATTCCTTTTCTTTAAAAGTTAAAAGCCTAACCTAGTATAAATTTTATTTCTAAGTATTTATAAAGATATTAATATCATTGATAATTTAAATAAAATGTTATATATTATTAAACAAAGACTTAGAAGTCAGATCGAAAGTTAAAATCTTTAGACACTATCTACATAACCTCTACATAAGCTGTCTGCATAATCTTAAGTGATTTTTTAAATTGTGCTTAGTGTTGCTCATATCTCAATTTTTAAATTTCATGTTTAATTGATAACTTTGTTTAAACAAACACAATTAAAATATATTACACAAATCTATCCCACGGGAACTGTACATTTTTTGGAATAAAAAGTAACCTATGTGCTATTCCAGACTATAATCTATCTCTGTTTTCCAAATTTTATTCAGATCCTTTCAGCCGTTTTCGCGTAAAAGAGTAACAAACATCCATCCACTTGATAGATGGATGTCATCCACCACACTTAATCTAGTAAGTGACGCAGATTCTATAGTAGACTTAGTTTAAAACATATTGTTAATCTATAGTAAAATAATATAAAAACATTCGTTATAGTTAAAAATAACAGTTTATTTCTAAATCGGTTCAGAGTTAACACTTGAAACAATATAATTTTAACTGTTTTCGCAAAACATCGGCGTCATAAAAGAAAGTTTTGCAAATATAGTTCAAATATTAAAGGTTCGAAAGATTGCAGTAAGTTTCACAAAGGATACAGTAACTGTCGGCTTTATTTAACTGGAGTAACGGAAAGAAAGTAGCCGGTTATAAAACTATTCAAATTGCACCATAAAATTTCTATGCACCGTTGTCTAACTGTACTAGGGCACCCGAACTACACTTGGAAAGAGACGTTTTTGTTTATATCCTTTAGAAAATTCTAATTTAGACAACTTCCTAGTAGATTTGTATCATTTTATTGGCCCGATGCTTTCTCGTTTTATTACAAGTTTTAAGGGTTAAATACATTTTTTTTTTCTTAGAATAGAGTGTAATTATTTTGTAAGTGAAAACAAGAACCTTTCTATCATTTGTTTTATATGTATATTTAAAGTTACGATCATTAGGTTTAATAATTATAGAGAAATATGAAATATTATAGTATTGGAAACTCTTGGACAGTCGCCATATTACATGGCTAGAAGTTTTGCAGGTTGAAGTAAGCTTTTCCTTCGTCCTGTTATTTTCGGGTCTTTTCCCTTCTAGTAATGTTTATTAGGAACGTCCTTATTCTTACATCAAAATATATTAACAATAACCGTTATCACCATCTAAGTATGTACCTATTTTTTTTATATTTTATTAAAGGTCCTCAATGAAAAATAAGAAACGCTTAAAACAATATAAAAAATACCACTCGAATTATAATAAAAGGGCATAAGGTATAATAAAAATATTAACATAGTTATATGTTAATATAGGTATATTAGAAAAGAACAGAAGCAATAAAAAGAAAGTTACATGATAAATGAAACCAATTAATAATAATTACAAAAAAGTACATCAAACGGCTTGCTTTATATATTTGAAATTCTTCGTTTGAAAATTTTAAGTTTTACGTCTAATTCGAACCGATAATTTTACAAATGCTAAAATACTTATCAATTTTAAAACACCTATTTTACATGTTTCTCCTACACTACTTAACATACTTTTAGATTATTTTATCTTTAGTGCTTTTTTTATAAGTGTCTTAATAGCACGTTCAGTGCTATTTTTGGCAAAATGTAATATGTCA
This sequence comes from Argynnis bischoffii washingtonia, assembly GCA_033884665.1. Lineage (NCBI taxonomy): Eukaryota > Metazoa > Arthropoda > Insecta > Lepidoptera > Nymphalidae > Argynnis > Argynnis bischoffii. The sequence continues at coordinate 5,214,589 of CM066624.1, read as the reverse complement.
AACATATGAGTGTCAAGATTTATTTTAAGTGTAAGACAGAAAATAATAGGTGCTTAATAAGTTAGTGACTTGTCCCTTGCTTCGCTCTGGTCTGTTCCTTTGGTGCTTATGCTTAGTCCAGGTCATAATCTAACTAAATTTCATCGAAATTCGTTCAGTCATTTCAGCATGAAGGTGTTGCAGATATGCACACATCGGATATTTATAATAAAATCCGATTACTATTATCAAAGCATAAAATGGGAATAAATAAAAAGGGAATGTAATAACATATTATTGTAAGAAGATTGTGAAACGATTCATCGTATTTTAGGTAAAGTTTTTTTTTTTTTTTGTTATACAAAAAATGAGTAAGTTCTACATATTATGTTTATACGAAATGTAAATTACACTGAAGCGCATATAGTTTTTTTTTTTTATAAAATAAATTAATATGTTGGGACATTAACACACAGCACCATCTTGTTCCATGGTACGCTACGAGGCTTGCGTTATGGATACTAGATAATTGATACACTACACGTATATAACTTTAAATGAATAAATATTATAAATATAAACACCTATGACTGGAATTCAAACATTCGTGTTCATCGCACAAATGAATGCCCCTAACGGGACTCGAACCCGCAACTGCTGGCACAGCAAGTAATGTCACTACAAAGTGAGCCAAACGTGTCAGTTATAATTTTACACTTTTTACAAGCATGATATTGTATCGCATGCGGAAAGATAAAGGCTACCATTTTTATAAATCTACAAGTTTAAATAAATATATACTTATATATAATTTATGTAAGATATAACACAAACTATTAAAACTGCAAACCGTAGTACATATTATTAGCAAACTTTTATAAATTAAAACTTTTGAATAACAACATAAACCTTTAATAAAAGCAGATAAAAGTAAGCAACACTATTAAAAAATCCATACAGGTATTATTACAATAATCTAATTTATAATACATATATCTAACTAGGTACATGTCATGATCTTGTATTTTATGTAAAATCATACGTTACAATATTCCTCTGTACAATTGATCCATTTCTAATGTTGAAAACAAAAATAGAAATTTGAGAATTAGCTATTTTGCATGTTTTATTGTACGTTCAAAATTTCTTTAAAGTGCCTTTTTTATCACAATTTCACCAACCTTTTGCGCAATAAACATTTCACCAGCTTTCCATATTTCGCTATCGCCTGTTTTTAGTTAGGTAAGTTTGTATTGAATTCCTATGCAAAAATATTAGTGTCCTGTAAAAGACGCCGCTAATGTTCTAACAACGTCTTTACAATTCGGAAGTTTACAATCTTTAAGAACAGTAGGAACGAATGAGTTTATGATCCTGAAAAATAGATGTTTATGACCGCTATTTGATGCCCTTTTGAATTTTCTATTCACATTGTTTTAAAAGTTGCCGATGGATGCGAGCTTCATTGTTTTTACGTTTCTTGCACGCGCTATGTACGCTCTATCTTAATAGTTAAAATTATTTTAGGCCATAGGAACATGAGTATCTTAAGCAAAGCTATTATTCATATTCCAATTTTCAAAGTTACGCTAAAGACCGAGATGATATATTATATTATAATACTCTAGTATGGTTAATAGTTGTATATTATGTAAATAAAAGTATAAATTTAAGAGTTTAGAGGTACAATTTCAGTAACAAAGGCATGCAGATTATGTCATACATGCATGTAACAATGCATGCAATGCATGTAAAAAGTTATAATTATATTTATAAAAGTAAAGTTGGTTATAGTTAACACTTGATCGTTTAAATTGATCTGTTCGCAATTAGATAGTCCGTCTGATTGACTCGTCAAGATTTGTGCTTTTTTTTTTTTGTTCTATTTGTTACCTACAATGTTCGTTCCTCTAAGTTTCTATTATCAAAATGTAAGAGGCCTTAGGTCATGCATTAAGGATATATATTTAAGGCTAAAGAATGTTTCATATGATGTAATAATTCTCACAGAAACGTGGTTAAACTCTACTATCAGTGATTCAGAGATATTCGATGCAGAATACATGGTATACCGAAGAGATCGTATAGGCTCTAAACTAGGTGGAGGAGTTTTGATAGCTGTCTCTAAAAAAATTATTTCTTACAGACTGACTGACTGTAACAGTGAATGCGAGGATATTTGGGTTAAGATTCAACTAAATGAATGTAAGCAAACTATAAAAATTTGTGGGGTTTACTTGCCGCCTCCATTATCACAAAATACATTAAAAAAATTTCTGGACAACAGTAATCGAGTAATAGATGAGCATGTCACGACATATACTTTAATCTGTGGTGATTTTAACTTGCCTACTTTGACGTGGAGCACGGATTTAACCAGTTGTAAATCGATTCCAGTCGTTAACACTAACTGCACCTTACATAACCAATTGAATGATTTTTTAACTTTAAATGATCTTAACCAATACAATCACATTACTAACGGCAATAATAGAATTTTGGATTTGGTTTTATGTAATATTAAAATAAGCGACTTAACTGAATCACAATCTGCTATTAGGAGTGTGGACACCCATCATCCTCCTCTTGAATTTTACGTAAATGTCATATGTAAACAAAATCATGATGCATATGTCGACAAATTGAATTACTACAAAGCGGATTACAATAAAATTATAAAAGAATTAGAAATGGTTTCATGGGCAGATGAGCTTTTAAAATATGATTGCGTAAATGATATGGTGGATAAATTTTATGCCATAGTAAATAAAATAATTCATACCCATGTACCCAAATGTAAAAAGTCTGGTACTAAGTATCCTGTATGGTACAACTCTCATTTAATACGTCTACTAGGAAAAAAATATAAATATCATATTAGATTTAAAAAATATAACAATCCACTTGATAGATTGGAATTCCAATATCTCCGCGATGACAGCGAAAAACTTATAAACTATTGTTACTCTAATTATATAACTACAATTGAATCGGCAATAGGTGAAAACCCTAAGTATTTTTGGACGCATTTCAAAAATATGCGGAATAAAATGTCTAACTATCCAGCACTTATGAAACTAGGAAATAAGCAATCAAGTGATAAAAAAGAAATATCTAATCTTTTTGCAACCCACTTTGCCACAGTATTTGAGAAAAGATTAAATAACACTAATTATGATACAAGTCCTATTAATCCGTTAGGGGACATGCCAAGTATTTACATCTCACAAAAAAGTATCATCGCTAAAATAAAAAGACTTGACAAAAAACAGGGAGCTGGGCCAGATAATATCCCACCCATCTTTTTGATTGCCTGTATGGATCCCATTTCTGTTCCGCTGTATATTATTTTCAACACCTCGATAAAGAAGGGCAAATTTCCTGAAAAATGGAAAGAGGCAAGAATTGTACCTATATTCAAGGATGGTCAGAGGGAGGATGTTCGTAATTATCGACCTATTTCAATTTTATCAACTATGTCTAAACTATTTGAATCACTTATTTATCCTTTCATCTTTGACCATGTCAGGCACCACTTGTCTGAACGCCAACATGGATTTATTGCCAAAAGGTCCACAAATACTAATCTACTATCATATGTAACAAATCTCATAAAGGCAGTGGATGATAACAAACAAGTAGATGTAATATATAGTGATTTTTCTAAAGCTTTTGACAAGGTTGATCATGATATACTTTTGGAAAAACTTAAAAGCTTTGGCATTACAGGTTTGTTTTTATCGTGGTGTGGGTCTTATCTTCGTGACAGGAAAGGATGTGTAGTGATTGACGGAAGCCACTCAGAATCTTTTAGTGCTACATCCGGGGTCCCTCAAGGATCAAACCTGGGTCCACTATTTTTTATTCTATTTGTAAATGACCTGGCTGACTTATTTACTTCATCAAACGCGTACATGTTCGCTGACGATCTGAAAATAGTAAAGGTTATTAAGAATGAATCGGATATGATTTTACTACAAGAGGACATCAATAGATTAATTAATTGGTGCAAATATAATCGAATGTATTTAAATTCTTCCAAATGTATCCACGTTACTTTTACTAGAAAGAAACAACCAATGTTAACTTCTTACTATATTTCAGACCAAGTGATAAAAAGTTGTAATACAGTTCGTGATTTGGGAATATTTTTTGACAGCCAATTACGATTTGATAAACATATAGATTCAGTCGTAACTATGGCATTTAAATCACTCGGTTTTGTCCTCCGTCAGTCCAGGGAATTTAAAAATTACACTACCATAATAAAATTATTTAACTGTTTTGTGAGAAGTAGATTGGAATACTGTTGCCAGGTATGGAATCCCTCATATAAAGTGCATATAGACAGGGTTGAAAGAGTTCAAAAGCGGTTTATTAGACACCTAGCATTCCGTTACAAGATCCCACAGGAATTTGAAACATACCACAAAAAACTTAAATATTTTGGAATGCAATCGCTCTATGCTCGTAGATCTATACTAGACCAAAAATTTTTATATAAATTATTTAACAATGATATTGACAGTCCACATTTATTACATGAACTATGTATAAATGTACCTCACGCGCCACCTAGGCACCAACGTGCATATTTTACATATGGTGCTTGTAAAACTAAATTAGGTAAGAACGCGCCGCTAGTTCGCATGTCGATTGCATATAATTTATGTGCGACCCGTGAATCGGACTTAGACATAGGTCACGATAGCCTGTCAGTGTTTACCAAAAAATGTGAGAATTGTTACAGTACGATATAATATTTGTAGTAAATTGTGTATTTATCCTTAAGTTTTATTTTTATAATTATTACTATTAAAAATGTTATGTAAAGTCTTCAATATCTCTAATATAATGTCTGTCTAGTCTTAAGATATTTTTATAAAATACGAAGCATGTTGTGTTCTCCTATAATTGTGAGTGCATATAGGTTAAGTTTTGTGAATGTATTAGTGTAAGTTTTTTGTGTACTAACGTTGGAGATCCTTATAAAATAAAATAAAATAAAATATATAGTACATATATATAAGTATAAATAGATAAAAAGAAGTATCTACATACAGATAGAAACAGTAAAAAAAAGCTAGCTTTAAGTGTAGGCACGAAATGTCACACATATAATTCATTTTACTTATTATTTATTTATATCATATATTTTCTTATTTTAGAGGTAAGAAACAAAATAAAACACACTGCAGGAGCCATGATCAGTGTTAATAATATTTAAGACCTTATAAATGATAATGTTAAGATATCGACAAAAATTGCGAAAACATCTCTGAACATAATAATAAATAAATACCCCTACATACATAAATACCCCTTTTCGAAGTAGGTTAAAAAGAAGTTAAGCTCTAAAACATAAGAATAAATTGCATTTACAGTAAACTTAAAATATATTAACAACGATTTCCTTCAGAAAAATAGCTACACAAATCCCGTTTAATGATACAATCTCAATTGCACACAGCTTAAATCCGAGCCTCTGTTATAACAATATTTCCTCCCTTTACAAGCGTATAATGGAACTAATTTGTTGTTCAAACAGGGGATGCTCAATGCCCAAACATCATACGAGCGTTAATTTAGCCATGTTTTTGAATACTATCAATAAAAACCATAAGTTCTTATCTCATAACTGTAAAGCTTAATTTCGAATAATTTTAATTTTACCAAACGCAAACCTTATTGGTTTCTAGAAATGTAGTCAATAAATTATACATGAACTCTATGCTAGTGTATTAAAGCTTATTTTCAAATAGCAAACAGTTAAACAGTATTTTGGTAGTTGGTAATGGGAAACTGCAGGACATTTATTTGACACGTACCGAAGGCAATTGTCACTCTTGTTATATACAAAAGCATATAAATCAGCACAATGCAATCGTGATTTCTGCTTCATGGACAGGATATATTTTAATGGTCAACTCTATATCTTAATATGAAATGATATATTATTTTCTATAAATGTTAAGTACTAAGTGAGTTTCAGATTAGTACTCGTGATGCCGCTATTGAGATTAGTAATATTTAACACCATAGCCTCTTAAGGTCTTTATTCCTTTTACCTGTCTCTCTATTGACCAAAGATAGGAATTTAACACAGCCACCATATTTGTATGTCAAAAATCTACAGCTGATATTCCAATTAAAAGTTAGGCTAGATTAACAATAATCGGTAAAATTGGTTTACTTTTAGCTTAATGTGTAAATAAATAAAACGTTGTGGCGATTTTGAATCGCCTTGAACTTGATTTTAGATGATACTTTAGAGGAAAACACCAAATAGACTCAATCATAGAGGTCAATGAGTAGGTTCTACCTCATAAAGATCAAGAAGGGCTAGACCTTAGAAGTTTGCCAAAGTTCAGTCATTGACGATAAAAAAAATTGCTTTTAAATAGTTTCTTAACGTAGATGGTACTGAAGAGAGGTTGTTCTTGCAAAATTTGTTTCTTATATTGATACAAATAAGAAAAACTGCTTTTTTAATATACAGACGATTGAGATCATCTATTTTCAAGGACATCAAACCGTATCAGCTAAGCCTCTCCTTGATCTTCTGCAGCGAAAGCGTTTTTATGGCCTTACAGATGGGCTGAAAACAAATATTTGTCCATTGTGAGACTAAATATTCTTTATATTATGACGAATTAATATTATACCTAAGTCTAAAAACTAAAAAGTTAACATTTTTTTAGATAGATATATTATCAACTTATGTATATCTTTGTTTAAATTGAATGACAAATTACGCGTACCTTCTTTACAAAAGAGGCAAAAAGAGAAATATTTGAAATAACATGTTTTTGCACATAATAAAATGAAACCGTTCAAAGCGTGATTACCGCTATTAAAATATTTTTTTTAAAATGAATTGCATTTAAAAAAAATAACATAAAACAACACTTTTCAACAACAGCTAACAGTTTCTTAAAATTGCAACTAATTTTAATGGATAGGTTTTATAGCAACCCTTTTGCCAATTCGACATTACAAAACATCAATATAAACATATAAAAAACTAACTTTTCAATAGTAATTTTAAAAATAACGGGTTTAAAAGCTCGCAAAAGGGTTTTTTAATTGCAAACATAAAATGCAATAATGCAAAAGTATCTTCGCAAGAAATCGCGTAACTGTTCCCTATTTCAGAGAACATAATTTAAATTACAAGGTCGTGAATAGCGGTCTTTAAAATTCTTTAGAAAACACTATTTTATACATACTTTCATATTATTTTTCCATATTAGAGTCCAAAATCTTTTACTTGGATCTTTTATTTATAGCATTTACCCTTTTGCGTACCGTAACTAGGACCGTTTAGTTTCAACGGTATAACAATTGCAACGGTTAAAAGGGACCGCTAAATGAATCTAAGAAGAAAGAGTTGCATTTATTTGTAACAGATGAATAAAGGCCATTTGTTCTGTCTATGCGAAAAGATCGTAAATCAAATTCTAAAAGGGTAGAGGAACAGTAATTAGGATGTAAAAGTGAAATGCTGTTTACATAGAACATTCGTAACGCCTATTAGTAAAGAATATACCTAGTACTTTCACTAGAGCATTTCTCTGCACGATTTAGATTTATTGTCTCGTGTGTTTCAGATTTAAATAAAAGGTTTTACTTTCTAGATTGATGATTCATCGCTTTATACAGCATAGATAATTTTGGTTAGTGACCGTCGAACTGGGAGAGTGATCTAAATAAAAAAGCCTAGGTAGTCTATGTAAGGTTAGAACTTTTATTAATGGAAATGACGATCATATCTATATGTATGCGCATTGTTTTCACAGATTATGTGGAAAAATGTATGCAGGTTAGGTTAATATTAGGAATATAAAAACAAATACAATAAACACAAAAATGATAAAAAACAATGTAAGAAAACTATTTCATTGAACTAAAATTATATAACACATTTAAAAGTGTATGTATGTTTATTACACCTTCACACATAAACATCTGGATTGAATTGGATGAAATTTATTACACAGATATATTATTGAATTGAAATAACACATAGGCTACTGTTTGGCACGTAGGTACACATGCACCTGATTAGCTTTAATATTTATTAATTTAGTTTATATAGGTACAGCTCGTATAGAATAGTTTTTTTTTTTTATTTATGAGATTCAGTGACAAACGACCAGACAGACCACCTGATGGGAAGCAGTACCTGTCGCCCATAACACCTACAGTTCATGCACTTAAGTTTTAGGTAACAAAAATACAGAACCGCTAGTACGTTATCACTGTGAGGACTAAGATGATATGCCTCTAGCCTGTAATTGCGCTGGCTACCTTATCCTTCATACCGGAACACAACAATGCAATCATTGTTGCTTGGCGGCAGAAATAGATAAGAGGGTGGTTAACCATCCAGTCGGACTCCTCAGGTTTGACAGAGTCCTACCACCGGTTATGAAATTATATATTATTAAATAAAAATCTATCTAAATTCTAACTTTCTTTACCCAGTAACGTTTCTTATATGCTAAGAAACCTTAGTGAGCTTCTACTTCACTCTTAATTAATAGAAAAATAAGCCAAACCTTATTGGGTTCTAACAAATGTAAAAAAATAAGTATGTATATGGAAATAGATGGATAATTTTGAACTTTACCGTGTTCGCTTAGTTTTTAAGATACTTATTTGATTAAAATATGTTTTATTGGATTCAAAAATAATATTGTTATCTCTTGCATTAATTAGCAGCGGATACCAAATTTATAATAAAGTTTAAACCTATGTACCCCATCGTTTAGCACTTCGTGTTATATTTACTTATTTTAATATTTTAAGAGAATTACTACTGTATGAAAACAAGAGTGTTTTTTGGTAAAAAAATCCATTAACCTATGAAAATGAAACTTTTTAGTGAATTTCACAAAACACTCACCTACTGTTTATGACATAACAATCCGTCGAAAGTAAGAACAGTTATTAACTACTATGGAAGTCTGCTCCAATAAACTGCCCCAATTTTGAATATTTATTAGTTCTCATAAATTTTGCTCAAAAAAACCAGTGTAACTGTCAACAGAGCGTTGTATAACGGGCTTTGAAGCGACAAAAATACATACATATTTGAAAGAGATCGTTCTAAGAATTTTAAAACCGAAATTTTGACAAAATGCGGTGGAACTTTTGATTGTTCGAGGGGCGCGTGGGGTGTAAGCGTGCTTGTTATGACCATTTCAATAAGTAGAGAAAAAGCCATACACCAAAGTAATTATGGTGTCAAAGACGTGATAACTGTAGCCTGGCGGGGTACCTACGACAAAGGATGGTCATGCATGAACTCTTAGTTTCAAATTCTGTTGTTTTCTTTCCCATTACATTATTAGTTTTTGTGCTTGTTTTTAAACGGGATGTCACTTTTGTTTATGGATAACATTGAACGGTTCTGTGTATAAATAAATGTAAGAATTATAGATATGACAATACAAATACTATAACATTAATTAAGTATGAACCATTCTTTCTGGTCTGGCTTCAGTCTGGTCTTTATCTGGAAAAATGTGTGGCTATATTATACCTACTACTAAAGTACTTATACAATTATTTATAAGCAAGTTGAGGAAAACAAAAATTAACAAAAATTATAATCAAACTAGAAAGTCTTAGCCTTAGCCAAAAAGCAAAACCTAGTCAAAAACATTACCTACTATTATATCCTTCAGATTGTGTAGTTAGCTACATTAAAAAAAAAGGGATGTGATTCTTCTGAATTTGACATAATTCTGTTATTGATAATTAATTCTCAAATATTCGGAATATTTACGGTTTACCTATTACTAATATTTTCTCAAATTCGAATATACCTACCTAAGTAAATTTTATTTATAGGTTTGGTAAAATACATGGAATCTACAAAAAATATAAACACATGTTGAAACTCGAGCCAACATTAGCCTTTTTGCATTTCGGTAGTTCTGATATCTAAAAATCGAGTTCAACGAAATGTCAAAAGATTATCCTGCAATGGCAAATAGCACGTGAAATTAACCGTAGCAAAAAATACTAGGCTTGTTTTTCTAGTGACGCTTCATTAGTGTTATGACACATTAGTAGATTACTAGAATAGTTTCTGGTTGTTCTAAATGGATTAAATATTTCCAGAAACTAGTGATCGCCGCGTGGTTGAAAATCAACCGTAATTCATTAAGTTTGATCGATATTAAGGTTCTTTTTTCAAAGTTATATACCTAGATAACCTATAAAATCCATAAGAATTTTCAAAAGGGCCCATAGATTCATAGATTTGCACATATAGACAAAAAAACTTTTCACCTATATATTATGTAAGTACTTGTATAATATTGATGACTGTTATCTAACATCATACTACATCTTTTAGCTGTGAAGTAATTATATATACCTACCTAAATAAAATATACGAGCAGATTCGCGGGTAAAAGAATGTCAATAAATTTTGGCTTTATGCAGTTCTTCTCTATATAAACTTTAACTATGCCAAAGCTCATCTTCCTCCATACATGCAATTTGCTTAAAAAGAGGTTCAAAGTTTTCTCTTTACGTATTAATATATAGATAATATAAGCTTTAGCAAATAGGAACAATGAAAATATTTTACAATACTGAATAGATCTTTATTATTTATTATATATGTACGTGCATTTTTTATTTTGTATGTTTTTTAATAAATGAAACATATATGATAAATATATATATAAGATGATAAAAATATTTATAACATAATTTTGTATCAATCAGGTTTAAAAGTCAATGTCGCGATTATGGGAACAAGGCAGTAGTAGTCCAGCGGCAACGCGTTCGCTTGGGAAATCGAGTGAAGCGGGTTTAAATCCCGAATCTTGCAAATCTGATATTTTAACATAGAACTTGTTCTTCGGTGAATAAAAACGTCGTGAGAAAAAGTGTATGTCTGTTTCGAAGGACTTGTGAAATCCGCCATCCCACACTTGGCCAGCGTGGTGGACTACGTCCTGGCCAGCAGTGGGACGTTAAAAAGGGCTGAATACAATATGGTACAGAAAAATCAATTGATTTGATCCCAATACCCAACACAAAATATGACTAAGCAAGTAATATTGTAACTCGATCTGTGGGCGGCTGACATCTGGCTCGCTTATCAAGCCGCTGCAGGTCGTCATTTCAATCGCTGACGATAATTTTTGAACTGAAAAAGATTAAATACACTTATAGTAAATTATGGCAGTTATAACATGATTAAAATGTTATGAAATTTACATTGCGATAGAGTACTTAGAGATTTCATAACGCCCTATACTTTTAGTTATTATTATTAAAAGGTAGAGCTAGCTTTACTTAATATTTGTCTATCTGTGTTATGTTTAAAAAAACAATGACTTTTGAACCATATTAGAAGCAAATTAATATTTTTTTAAAAAAGCTACTGTAAACATTTTCTTATTACTAAATATATTCATGGGGTATAATATAGTATTGTATCTACATAGGTGTTCGTGTAGTAATAATATTATACTCTTATTAATTTTTAAATAAATATGGTATAAAACAACAAAATTTAGTTGTAAGTAGTTAATTTTTTTGACAAGTCAACCATTTATTGTTTTTATAATACGATGATATAATGAAACAAATGATACGAAAATATATATTAACTAGCGACTCACCCTCGCTCCGGTCAGGTACGTCCCTAGTTACGTTTTAACGTTTAGCTCAGAGATGAGACATTTTCCCGCAGTAAAAAGTATCCTATATGTTGACCCGGATAACCAGCTATCATAATACCAAATTTCATCAAAATCCCTTCAGTGGTTTTTCCGTGATGCGGTAACAGATAGACAGACAGACAAAAATTCTAAAAACTATAGATTCGGCCTCTGTATCGATAATAATTTCTATTTTAATAAGTTTTTCAAAAATCAATAATTAATGTACAGATTCGGCTTAGTTACAGTTTTATTATATGTATAGATATGAGCATTAAAAATTATGTTCAATATAGGTACCTATGCATCTGCAAATCTCTTAAAGTTAGATCGCAATGATAAATAAATACATATGTCGTAAAATATGTTAAGACTCTTTACCACTAAGATTCGAGTGTCAAAAATAAACACGAACCCTTAAAAATGAACACCTACCCTGTGAACATTTTCACTCTTTTATCACATTCTCGTCAAGAGTGTAAAATAATGAAGTGGTTTTTAACCTATATAGCTAAAAAGCGCTTTATTCGAAACATTACTTATTATAATATGGAAATGGAGATAGACGTGATGTGAGTCCAGTAAATTTATATGTCAATTGTAAGCTCTCATAAATTGTATGTATTATTTGAAGAAATTAAAAAAAATATTATTATGTAAACTACTAAAACATAAAACAATGTCTTTATAAAACACCAAGAATAATATTTAACCGTGTACCTAAACTTCATGCAACACGCTTTAAGCATCTAGATGTAATGGGACATAAAATACCCTATATAACTTTCAGGACTTTAAAATATCTTAATAGAATGAAAATCACGTCGATGTGTGATCCCATTGCTGGGCAAGTGAAGGCATCCGAAAATAATACAATTAAAGTTATTTCTTAGATTCACATGTATACTGTGCGCCCTACTTTGACTAAATAGTACTAAGTAACATTTCATGTAATTTTTTTTAAATCAAAATATATAATGCCATATCTTCTTTCTCTTCATTCAAAGTTGAGTAAACATTAAGGAAAACAAACATAGGTATTAAGTAGGTATTTATTTTATAATTTCATTAATTTTTCTATCGATATACGAGTATGTATGTACCTACATATAATAAATTTGTATAATTTAAAGCGCTTTAGCCGCTTGGAATGAACTAACGTTTCACATCCCCTAGTAAGTGCGCAGCTATCTGAATGGTAAATGACTTGGAGATAAAACGATATGGCAGTCGACATGTGTTTCGCGTTTTTGAAGAATTTAAAGTAGTTCTAACTATGATTAGGTTGTCATGCTACTTATGGTTGTAAGAGTGATTTTGAAATATGGCTTTAAGTTTTACGACTTTTCTTACTTTTTAAATAGTTTTTATCTCATTTCTGTTATGGTTTTTTCTACGATCAAATATTACGCTTTAAATCAAATGACAATAAAAATATTTTCTTTTCTACTAAAGCGCGCTTTCAAGAGATTTGTTTTTATACTGGACTAGCGGTTCACCCTCACTTTGTTCGAGTTCGTCCCTAGTGAAAAACAAAAGCAAATCTATCCCACGGGAACTGTGTATTTTTTCAGGATACAAAATAGCATATGTGCTATTCCAGACTATAATTTCAGGAGATCCGCTCAGCCGTTCTGGCGTGACTGAGTAACATTAAACATCAATCCATCCCAAATTTCGCATTTGTATAGTTGATAAAAAATTGGTACAAACATTTTATTAGTTAAAGCCAAGTATGTGTATATTATAATTCTAAATCATTTTAACAGCTGTGTTAGTAATGATTTTTCTTAAAAATATTGGATAAAAACTTGAAATACTGTTTACATAATAAATAATATGCTGATTTCTATAACATTTTTAAATATCTATCAGCGATAGGGAATGTAGAATGTCATTTTGTCTAAAGCAGTTCAATAGATAAATATTACCTTAAGTAAGTATCATGTATCTATAATAGAATTGGGCAATTACAAATCCTGCTTATATCTATTCTACCAATAGCAAAATACACATGTTCATTCCAAAACGCACGCATTTTGTACCCACATAACTTAAAGGGTTCACAACAAAACCGTTCGGCGAATTGTCAAAACTATAAATTTTATTTGGGAGTCACCGTAAACGTCAATCATTGAAACACTTTACCTTAGTTTTACAATTTTGTTTTTGCACTAACAACATCTCCTATCGTAACGCATGAAGGTCGATTATTATGAAATTGAATTGCAATAAAGAACAAAAGGAACAGGGTTGACAAAATAGTAAATATACTTACAATAAATCGAACTATAAACTTTTAATTTCCTAGAGCAAAAAACTTTGAAAACTAATTGTTCTTCAAAAGCTTAATGTAAAAACTAAGCGATTCTAAATCGATTTTATTTATGATGACCCTAAAGGGGTGGTAGAATGCAATAAAAACAGTAGGTCGAATTTTTGAGTAGTAAATTCACTGAATTTATTATATTGTAAAAGATTGTAATATGTAATAATAAACGTTTATAATAATTAAAAGATGACAAACACCTGTTTTACAACTAAGTTTTTTTTTATGACATTCAGTGACAAACGAGCAGACAGACCACCTGATGGAAAGCAGTACCTGTCGCCCATAACACCTATGGTTCTGCACTTAGGTTTTAAGTAACAAAAATGCAGAACCGCAGGTGCGTTGTCACTGTGAGGACTAAGATGATATGCCTCTTGCCTGTAATTGCGCTGGCTACCTTATCCTTCAAACCGGAACACAACAATGCAATCATTGTTGCTTGGCGGCAGAAAAAGATAAGAGGGTGGTACTCATCCAGTCGAACTCCTCAGGCTTGACAGAGTCCTACCACCGGTAAAGAGTCCTACCACCGGTACAGAGTCCTACCACCGGTCTTATGATTTCTGTCGTTTAAAAGAACATAATATATAGCATATTCTTAAATATTTTCACAATGTCCACCCTCAGACCAATAACTTTTTTACTGGTCTGAGCGTCCACCTTAATTTTTCATAGTTTATTTTATTTTATTTTTTTGTCAACAATCATAAATTTCAAGGATGCTAAGAAGTTCATCTATGCAAATATATTTTAATTTTGAATTTGAATATAATAACTGATGACCTGAAATAAAGATTTACATTAACTGCGATCAGGACAGTTCACTTAGTGTAATTAGGTACAACGAGTATCAATATTTAGTACTTCTGTAATAAATATATTTTAGTTTTTAAGTAACCCATTTATTACCTAGGTATAGCAAAATTAAAAGGATTCAAAATAGCTTTTATTAAGCCTATTTGAATTAAGTTTCATTTTGTATCCTTTTTTAATTTCAAGAGAGTTCTCTTAATGATAATTTAAAATGATTTTTACTAGTCAGTACATTTTGTACCCATACAAATGTTAATAATTATCGCACATACTTATTTTTAACGTAACTACACTTCGTTCTCCATTTTTTTACATTTTAATTGCTATATGAGCTATTCACGTTCATTTGTCACAAATTGCATTTTCTGAGTAACATCAAAAAATCTTGTTTCTCTTCGCTCAGCCAATAATTTTTAATGGTTTTCTGTTTCAAACAAAGCATCGCATGAGCGTCGTATTGTGTCGCTTTTGTTTGCACTCTTGTTTGTTTTGTTTGTGCTAATGTGTCCACGTTAATTGTGTGTACCTTAGAATAAGATTTTTGGTAAACGTGGCATCAAGTACGATATTAAATGATTATTTTTTTATTATATATTATATAGATATATTATTTTTTTATTTCATGAGCACCTTTCTTGACTTAACTGTCTCATTTAAGTATCAAATCACTAGACTTGCACAACAATGATATTTTATCAGCCTCATTCGTATTAATATTATAAATGTGAAAGTTTGGAAGTATGTATGTATAGATGTTTGTTACTCTTTCACGCCAGAACGGCTGAACAGATCTGGATGAAATTTGGCACAGAGATAGATTATAGTCTGGACTAACATATAGGCTTTTTATTCCGGGAAAATGTACGGTACCCGTGGGATAGGTTTGTTTTTGTTTTTCCTAGATTCCGCTAGTACATAATTATACAGTAATGAAAGAGAATCCTTAAAAACGAATAAGAGATACATAGAATCGTATGGAAAATATTTGTTTTATCGTTTATTGCAAATTAAAATTTGATGTTATTGACAAAATTAATAAAACACATGTTGTAACAAGTCCCGTTACAAGATAAAGGTTTCGTAAAGTGTGAAGCCAGTAAGGTATGATATAAAAATATACTAACTAAAATTTGTCTTTTTATTTCAATTTCTTAAACTTTCTTCCGCATAATCTATTGTTACTTTCATTTTTAATAACTTAATGTGAACAATAACAACTTCTTTTTCACACAAACAAGTATAATGTCATAATAGAATAATACCAAGTGTTCGTGCCATTTCCAAAACATGGATTCTTTGGTCTGTATTTTGAACAAATTGCGATGCATTTAACGCATGTTATACTGCGTTTACAATCCTTGTGTTTGCACCCCGCTGATGCCGAAACGATTTTATTTAAGATTCCTAATCACGTAACAGGTGTTACAGTATTTATTTTAACGCCGTTTTATTTCTCAAGTTTACTAATATAACATTTAAAAGTAAATAGCTCGGTAATATCTCTTTCGATAAATTGATCGTTTGGACAAATAAGCACTGAAATGACGTATTATAAACATTGTAAATTTATTTTATATGACTTATTTATATAAAGATCATGTAAAAAGCTGATTCTGATAACTAATATTGATTGAATACTAGACTATGCCACTCCCCGGCTCATAAACGATATACGAACATGATTTTACTAAAAGTGTAAATAAAACAAAATGCAAAAAATAAGTAAACGCATTAAATAAACAAGAAGTTTCCTTTTTTGCAATGGGAACCGCCATATTTAATTTTTTTACATTAACTTATAAATATTTTTTGACAAAAAATAAAATGACGCAATAAACACTGAAACAGTAAAAAGTCTAAGAAAATGAGCAATTAAGGCGACCTGCCCAAATATTGTCCCAAAATTTTGTTACAATCCGTAAAGAATTCTCATATTTTTGTATTACTTATTTTGCTTTTGTTATTAAATTGTTTTACGGCTATGGCGCGTGGATGGAGCACGCCACGGCTAAGGATGTTTAAAAAAATTTACAAAACTAACGATTCTTGACTTCGACGAACGTTACTTCTATAGGTAATATTATTATTAGTTTAATGGCGGTAAAATATTATGTTAACAATACTGAACGTCAAATTTAGAAGAATTAAACGCATTTACTCAAAAATACTCCATAATATGTTGGAGATAAAGCCTAATATAGTTTTTCTTTGGTAAACATTTTATTCTAAACTAGCGACTCACTCTCGTTCGTCCCTAGATACGTCTTAACGGTTAGTATAGATTTTTTAGAAATAAGATATTTATCCACAGTAAAAAATGTCCTATATGTTGACCCAGATAACCAGCAATCATCATACCAAATTTCATCAAAATGTGTCCAGTAGTTTTCTTGTGATACTTTCCCAGCAGGCAGACAAATAGACAGACGGACACACAGACAGACAAATAGACAGATAAAATTCTAAAAACTATAGATTCGGCCTCTATATCAATAATAATGATTATTTCAATAAGATTTTCCAAAAAATATTTAATGTACAGACTCGACTCAATTAGAATTTTATTATATCTATAGATATAGAAAATAAGATTACTTTTTACCTACAAAATTTAGACAGACCATTGATATTAAATTATTGGTACGATAGAAGAAAAAAGAGAGCAATTTGTATAGATTGGGGAGTCGTTACTTACCTACCTATAATGAAACTAGTAGTTTAGCATTATGGCTACCTGAAGGCACATATAATAGAATTTTAATCGATTATTATTTAAAAAAAAAATTAAGAAGTTCATAAAAGAAAAATTAGCAAAAATAAAAATATTTTTAAAACTTATTTTTAAAATATTATTTTTATTTTATTATTATCATAAAATCTATGTCATAAGGAAATATGTTCTAGTAAAAAAAAGTACTGAATGAATGTAATTTTTATTTCTCACGAACTTCCTTCCTTTGATAAAAAAATACTCGGTAAATATTAGTAAGTGATATGAAATTAATTTACGCGATAACGTTATAATATGTACAGAAATTGCAAATCTATAAGTAAATAGAAATATAAGTATCTTATAGTGTAATAGAGAGTTTGATAAGGGATTAACATTTTATCGGTGATAATGTGTAATAAATATTTTACTTTTTAATGAAAATAAAACATTTTAAGCTTAAAAATAGAAGTACAACAACAATTTAGTCAAAGTAGTCCGATTAGACACACACAAAAACACATATACTTAGTAAACACAAAGTAACTATAATGACATGAAAGCTCAATAGAAAAAATTAAAGCCAAACATTAATTGCGATGCTTATTTTTTATCTTTTATAATAAAATATGTATCCTAAGAATGTAGAAGTACTTATTACTATCTTCTTGATAAGTTTAAATACGTAGGGTGCAATAACGAGAATGTGTATTTCTTATAATATCTTAATTAATCTTAGGTACTTAGAGTGCATCAAATATTGAAACAGATAGTTATATACCGGATATCCGTTTCACCTTGACTATTTAACTATAAGACTATATACTCCCAATATAAATAGTAGAAATGTTTAAATTTTAGTAAAACTTCATAACAGATCTTTAAGTACATATAATATGTTGTACTGTCATATCTACACTTCTTATTCTTCGTAGACACTTATATCAAAACAGAATTTAAAAAAAAAAAAACTGAAAAAGCATGCAAATTTTAAAGCTTTAATAATATGCAATGGTATTTTATTCTATATTGAATTTAAGATAACATTTGTTTACATATTTAACATGTCAACATAGTCCACTACGCTACCGTGTGTTCTCTCGGCATGGGAACCAAATGATCAGTTATCAGTCAAGTGGTTTGACTCGATAGGTCGCCAGAAAACCAGCAGAGTCGCGGCCCTCTCTGTGAAGATAGGTATTATTATCAAACCCATTTAGATCTTATAGGCGGATTTAAAAATATCCATAAAACGATCATAGTGTAAAACTATAATAGTTATCCAAATTTTACAGGAAATAAAAATTATTTTTAAAAGATTTTATTAGTTTTACCTCTAATTTAATATGTACATATAACTTAGGGATCGAATTTCGAACTCATTATTATCGTACCTATTTGAAATTTTGCAAGTTACAATAATTTGGTTCCATCGGCCTGATAAGGTGGATCGTGGAACTCTTCAATGGCTTCTAAGAAAGCGCTCGTGAAATACTCCGAATTTCGTGAGTGGGTATAGTAGTGGCAAATGATAATATATGTTAGGTGTATTGTGAGTAGTCTACAACGTTTAACTTGACTGGGTAGAGCTATGAGTATTTTTCTTCAAGGTTTATAATAAGGAAAACAATAAAGTCCTAATGACGGAATATTATCGATTACTTATAATTATTGATAACTACTAATATCTTTTCAGCAAATTAATCATAATTTTTATAATTATAATCGTAAACACATATTTATTTAATAAATAAAACTGTAGATTACTTACACATATAAATAAAAACAAATAGTGTTTATCAGTCATTTCTTTTTCCTACAATTTCAGTAGGTAGTAAAGAAAATTATCGCAAAAATTTATCATTCGTTAGGTTCACAATACGTATAAAATGAAATACCTTGCACTCGTCATACTATTAAACGTAGATGATTGAAGTTTGATAATATAAGAAGCTTGTTTTTATATTTGATATATTATAGATTATATAGTTATTAGTCGCCCAGGTACTACATATGTACATAACAAAAGGAAAAGTCGGTCGATCAAATCGCAAAAGACACCTAGAGACACATTTAAGCGAAACTAGGTTATGTTACTAGTATAATATAGTTTCCTAGGACCGAGATCATAAAAGATAAACTATGACTTATCAGAACAATTTTAATGTCACCTGATATTTTAGGTACAAATTCGTGTTAACTATTATCATAAATATTGATTTATATTTCTTTCTAAGCCAAATGATTCAAATTTCAAATAATTACTGGAAACTGTAATAATATTCGTATTTAGCTCTTAGTTTTCATATGTTTAACTTACGAAGTACATTGTATAGGAATGCTATTACCAAAAACATGAAATAATTTCACTGGAAAGGATCATAAAATTAATTATAGGTAAGTTATCGGAACAAATTATGTCATTTAATATTTTAGATATAAATGAGTAAGAGATAGTATTATCATCAGAAATAATACGAGTACGTACTACTGTTAGTGATTAGTGTCTATTTAAGTAGAATTGTATTTCCTTATAGATAATATATACACGAAATTATTTTGATATATGCATACTTAGAACTGTGGCAACATTGGTTTTTTTTTTATAATAATTAAGATTAAACTCTATCATGGGGCGATTATTAGCTTTAAATAAAATATAAATAGCTAATCTAATGCATTCATGTGTTTTATCCATAGATGACCTAAAGTCTAAGGTCAGCAAAATATTTCATTTGCAACAAACAATATTGTAATTGCAGCAAATTTTAAATTTAAATAAAAACAATAATTTATAGAAATATAGAAATTATTTTTTATTTTTAATTATCTAATTTCTAACTTGCACTTTAGTTGCACACTGACGCTCATAAAAATTTGTATACTTGCTGCGAGTCTTCTTACGTGTATGTATGTCTCCAATGGCGTAAAAAATTAAATACTTTGTTCATACATTAACTTGTTTTTATTATTTTCAGTCAGTTTTTTTTATTATTGTAATTTAATTTATTGCGTAATTTATGCATTACTACTCTAGATAAGTCAGATCGACATTTTTAGTCCTTAATTATTGTATATGGACTGATAAGATAATATCGCGATCGTGCGAAAATTCTGTGGCGTCTACATGTCCTATTAAAATACTGTTATTATTACACAGTCTGACGAATTTCGTGATAAAATGCGGAATATGTTTCTGCTTTCTATGCTGCAAATCGTAGGCTTGAAATTCGTATACGAGATATTATAATATATTAACAATATAAATTTAATTAAAAGTATCGGTCAATATCACCGATATTAAGTTTCGAATCGATATTATTAGTAAGTCGATATGTGTAGAGAAGGGGTAAAAATAACACAAAGATTTAATATTTTTAGTTTATTTTTAGTATAAGGTACACAATCGCTTAGTTACTTGGCATTATTTTTTTATTCAAAAATTCTTACTTTAAAAGTTTTAATTATTTAAAGGATTTTTTTTATTAGAGTTTAAGAAAACCTAAACTTGTTTTTCATCGAACTTCAAATGACTCAATCAAACTGATTCAAACACCAGACAATCATTGTCTCTTATCAAATGAAATGCCGCAAAACTAAAGGCTTAATAATCAATGAAGACTATCTACTATGAGTCTACTGGGTTTTCGCATGAAATTAACTCGATGGTTTTATCAGTCTTGCAAAGTTTCTATACAATATAATAATTCAAATTACTTACATTAAAATCAATTTCCAAAATTTATTTGTATAGCACATCATTTATCACTTTGTAAAATACAAGTAAAGTTAATGAAAACGTGTGGAAAAACCGAGCCTGTTGTTTATAGCTATATTGTATAGGTTAACCATAGTATAGTAAATAACTTTTTACGTACTTTATTTTCATGCATAAATGTGAGGCTTTTCTTAATTAAATAATTGATTAACAATAGAATCTCATAAATATATAAATATGTTGGGACATTAACGCAGCACCATCTAGTTACATGGTAAGCTACGAGGCTCGTGTTATAGATACCAGATAGTTGATACACTACACATATATAACTTTAAACATACATATAAACACCCATGACTGAAGTACAAACATTCGTGCTCATCACACAATGCCCCTAGCGGGACTCGAACCCGCGACCGCTATCACAGCATGTAGGGAGTAGGGACACTAGAAATTGAGTCAAATTTGTCGTCTAATAACATAATTGACACAATGTTGTGATTGAATGCCTAGAAACTGTCTATTTCGTAATCAATTTTACGATAGGTACAAAATATCACTTTTTTTCGTGTAATTTATGACTGTGTGGGAAATTTCTTTAAAATGTAAATATTTACATTGAGTTTGACAATTTGACAGCGACTACTTGAGCAGTAAAAAGGGAACTTATCTCATACTACGTGTTGATTTATGATTTTATATCTTTTCCTACATATTACTCAAGATGCAAGGTGGATCTTCGTGTATCATTTTATAATACACTAGCTGCCGCCTGCGGCTTTGCACACATACGTATGTATCCTTATTCTTCCTATGTAAGCGTTACCTATAAAATTTTACTTATTGAAAAAAAAATAGTTATACTTTCATAGCTTTACGCGAATATTTGACATTTTAAATAAAACTATCTTTTTGGATGTTTTCGCAAATTTATTTTTATTTTTGGTTCCCGACTTTTCGAATGCGACGATCCGAAAAGATAGTTTTATTTAAAAATTAATTATATTTTAACTTTAACAATTTTAACAATTATTACTATTAAAATCCATCTCACTTCTACAAAAATAAAAAAATGACTTCGTTTGCATTCTATAGGTAAATAATTAAATATTGCCTCAAATACATTTTTTAGAACAATTCATAATTATAGTACACAATTGACGTAATAAAATTACTGTATGAGTATAAAAACATGAGTGAAATCGATAGATAACCTAAGTCAAGTTTTTCCTTGAATTTGAATCAAAGATGTTACAAATAAAAATGACGTGGAGTTATGTAAAAATAGAAATTACTATTTAATATTTATCTACTATTTCTGACTGAGTTAAAGTATGTACGTTTTTCTGTGTGTATTTAATGACATCTCCGTTATTAGTAAAAATGTTTTCATGATTTCTTTAACTTATGAATCAAAATAAAATGGTGAATTTCAAAAATTAATGTTTACCTATAGTTTCCAAACGACATAACGTCTGTCAAACCGTACTTGGCCAGCGTGATGGACTATAACCTGATCCTCGTATTAATGGGAAGACTATGTGCATCAATGGGACGTTAAAAAAGCTGCATAGGTACAATGTGAAAAATAAATGACTTTTTTGTAAAAATCGTTCATACAAAAACGTTTATTTTCTCAAAAAAAATAGTTAAGAATCATCTGTAGGTTAAAAACTAGCTCTTTACTCCTATTAAGCTCAAACTCGTGCTTAGTCCGCAAATTGCGTTTGATTCGGTCTATTAACACGCTTTTTTTAGGTTTTTTATCTATCTGTCTATATTTATACATATAAAAAGGCAAAAGTGATTGATTGATTGATGTATGAACGCACAGGCTAAACCCTTAAGGTTAGAAAATTGAAATTTTGCACACGTATTCCCCATATGACGAAGGCATCCACTGAGGAAGAATTTTTCAAAATACAGCCCCCAAGGGGGTGAAATAGGGGATAAAAGTTTGTATGAAACTTTTTATTCCTTGGACATATTTGCATGAAATTTCGTATTTTACGTAGTTTGATCGCGAACGAAGCCGCGGGTTCTGCTAGTAAATAATAAACAAACTGTGTGATCTTGGAAATTAATTTAACCCTACGATCGAATTATGGTGGTATCGATTTATAACATTGTGACTACACAACGACTACATTGAGATAAGGCTAGTTTGATACTGATCTGATCTGATGATGATGCCATGAAGTTGATGTTTAATGGTCATTTCTAAAAGCTTCGTTTTTACTTTCAGCTTTTTACACAGGACTAATTGTTAATTTTCGTTTTATTTGTTAGAAAAATGTTGTACAATATGTTCTATTTAAATTTCAACCGGCTACTTAATACATAAATGGTAACTCTGAACATTATTTAAAATGGATACTTTTATTTCAGCTTTTCATTCAGAACCTTATGAATGAGCTTAAATAAGCTTTTGGGGAATGATGTCTTTACTTTCAAATATCTTTATTTAAAATAAATCAACTAACGAAGTTAGTAAAATTTAACCTTCGTAGTACATAACGCTAAAAAGGGATTCAGAAGTTTATAATAACGTATAAATTTTCAAAGCTTTGTGTAACGCTAATGTAGATTACTATTATTATTTATTTATTACATGGAAGCACTAAGCAAATGTGTCATTAAAACCCATTCTCATTGAACAGAAGTGCAGTATAGATGACGCCGACAAACGATAACGTATCACCCGTTTACGCCATGTCAGATCGGCAATCACGGTTGACGATTTTATCGCTGAGGGTCTATTATTATGCGAGGGGATATCGCACTTTGACTTTGGCTGTCGAAAAGTAAATACCATGAATTTTTCTAACTTCATTAGTTAAAATATATTGTTTTGATATAAGATAAAGATATTTAAGAACTGCAAGCATTGTTCCCCGAAAGCTTATTTTGGTCCTGAGTGAAAAGTTTAAAGAAAACGATGTATATACCTAGTTAATTCTGGATTCGTACGAATGGATCTATACATATAATAAAAGTATAGAGGTCGAATGTCTGTACATAGATAAAAATGCTAAAAACCGAGTTAGGGGGATGTAAGAAGAAAAATAGAACAAATCCAGATTTTTTTGTTTCTCTGTCTCTTTGTCTGTTTGTACTGGCTAATCTCCGAAACTGTTGGACCCATTTAAATAAAATTTTGTATGGTGGTACCTTATATCCCCGGTCAACATTTTAGATACTTTTTATCCCGGAAAATTAGAGAGTTCCCGTGGGATAGTTAAAAAACTATAGTAACTTACACAGCTTAGTACACAAAAACTACTGATATAATTTTAATAAAACTTTATAATAATATAGTTCATACATCAGAATAACAAATAGACTACTTTTTATCCCGGAAAAATGTACGGTTCTTGTGGGATAGATTTGTTTTTGTTTGTCTAGAGGCAACCCGAACGAGCGAGGGTGAGCCGCTAGTGATGAATAAATTGCATTATGACGGCCGTCATGCTTAACCTTTCTTATGACATTTTAAATGTATTTTGACTACTACTGTAAATACAAAAAAATGTATGTGTGTACGTATGTCTATTATTCCTTCACACTAAAATGGCTGGACGGTTTTGGATGAAATTTAGCATACACATAGACTATAACCTGGACTCTGGAGTACCACATACCACAAACTATAGGTACTAAAAGTAACAAAAATCGGCAATAGGTGACGCTGCCTGTATATAATATTATAAAAAAATGTGTGATTAGGTATAGAATTTTGTTTACAACACTGAAATGAATTATAGTAAAATTTAATAACCTTATTGGTATATTAAGACAAGGAAAACCAAACAAACTATTTCATTTTGTGTCTTTTGAAAATTAAAATAATGGTTGGATCAAATGAGCAAAAACAAAGTAATTGAAGAAAGAGTTCTCCAATAACAGATTAGCTAGAAACTATTGTTATTATTGAAACGACATTAGAAGTGGGTTAGAATGGATTTTCAAAATTTGATTACAAACTTAGCTAAGAATCACCCGAATATAATCATGTTAAAAAACAGAACTCAAATATAAAAATGAATAAGAACCAAATTCTTTAATATTTTTGTAAAAAGTACCTACTCATTAATGTATTTAATCTATATAGATTTTTGAATATAAAATTATGTACATAATTAAGTATATACTTATGTACATAATTTTATATTCAAAAATTCAAAATAAAACATTCCCCTAGCAAAAGATGGCTGGCGGCTACCAAAAACTCATTCACCGGTACAAAATTGTGTTAATATACCCCACAGCAAGTCGCTTTTCATATAAACTGATCTTCATACCGTCACAGTATCATTTATTGTTTATTTAACTACATGCGTTTAAATTTAAAACGTATTACATAGATATAAAGAATATTTTTCATTGAGGAGAGTAATTCCAAAATGTATTTTAACTAAAAATAATATGTTTACTTATTCTCGACTCTATTCCGTCAAAATAGAGTAGGAATTTGTACGTAACACCTTTAATAGACTAGACGCAAAAGTTCTGAACGGTTACCTTTGAAGTGGCGCTTCTGCATGCAAATTTTTAGGGTGGCACGCTGGAGGAAATTGTCAATTTGCCGAGCGGGGATATGGAAAATATACCTATTCTGTTCAAAAATAATATTTGAACAAGTTCTTACCTAATTTTGAATATGACTTTACGTCGTCCTGACCGACTTTGGTAATGGCGGCCAATTTCACTAACTACCAACTAGCCATGTGCACAGGAGATATTATAGAGTACATGAGCGCTCTTTATTCCTTTTCAAACTCTAGAAGAATAATTCTTCGATACGATCGGTGAATCAGTGTAGGATCGAGGGCTTTACGTACTCTTCGAGGTACAAAGGCGAAACACCCGAAACCTAACTCCGGGCTGTTACTAATCAAGTAGGTATATTTTTATGTCATCTGTGCTAACCAAAATTATCATGTAAGGATGATTTTCCTTAGTATTTAAAAGGAAGCCGTCAGTGAGAGTCTATCTGTTCGTATGTGTGCTCTAATTTAAATTTTAGGGAATTACTGAATTTAGATGCGGTTTTTAGATTCAAGAAAGGTTTTAGTGTATTTTTTTTTAATTTAGCAACAAACCCTTATTAAATACGTAATATTATATTTTCAAATAAATAATTATTATGATGTTGTTTATAGGTAGGAGGGAATTTCTAACCCGGTATGGGTATAAAAGTTATTACGTTGGAATAATGCAATATGTTAAAAAAATACTACGACCCCATAGTATGTGTAAAATAAATAATATCATTAGTTACAATACTTTTACAGTAGATAATAGTTTTTGTTGTGGCGGATTTATTAATATACCGTCCATAAGCTATGCGAGCTTACAACTTAGCTTATTCGAAAGAATTTCATTATTAAAACAAAAAGTTGCTCTAACATGAGTACGTATTAGTATGTTTCTTTTTAAACTTCTTATTATTATTATTCATTTCACTGCTTGTGTTGGAACGCCCTCTGCAGTTTTTAAGCCGAACTACTTTTTAATAATGAAATAATGACTATAGTTCCTTAAGATGGCGCTGTCAATACAACGCCC
Organism: Argynnis bischoffii washingtonia; assembly: GCA_033884665.1. NCBI lineage: Eukaryota > Metazoa > Arthropoda > Insecta > Lepidoptera > Nymphalidae > Argynnis > Argynnis bischoffii. The sequence continues at coordinate 5,187,776 of CM066624.1, read as the reverse complement.
TCTATTGAGAAATTATATAAGATTGGAACAACAATCAATAATGTGATCCTTTTAGTATGTCTATTTACCACTAGATGGCGCTTAACATATTATAAAATAAAAAAAATATTTATTTCAATGGATGTATGGTATTTGTTCATTAATTTTTATGACTTTAGTCAAGATATTAAATATTGAATAGATCCTTTATTCCAACATTACCTGAGTATTGGAAAATGCTTTTTTTACCAGAGATATTGTACTTCATTCCAATAAGACTTAATTTACTTTTAATTTTAAACTAAATTGTTTTCATTTTTAATTGAACTGAGATAATTTAATGGTAATATTATACTGAAATATAACGAAGTCATTCAAATCAAATCAAATCGCTCCGCTCGGGTTCGTCCCTAGCTAAGTTTTAACGGTTAGTATAGATTTCTCAGAGATGAGATATTTTCCCGCAGTAAATAGTACCCTGTATGTTGACCCGAATAACCAGCTATCACCATACCAAATTTCATCAAAATCCCTTCAGTCGTTTTTCAGTGATGCGGTAACAGACAGACAGACAGACAAAAAATCTAAAAACTATAGATTCGGCCTCTGTATCGATAATAATGACTATTTCAATAAGATTTTCTATAAATATTTAATACATAGGTTCGACATAGTAAGAATTTTATTATATGTATCGATTATGTACATTTTCTATAAGTTTTACGAAGGGAATAAGGTCTGAAATAGATATTCAATACTTAGGTAAATAGGATGTCGATAACCAAATACCTCACCGGAGCTGTGGGCGACAACTAATCTTGATTTATTCTTAAATAATATAAAACACACAACAACAACAACATAATATAAAACACACAATGTCACTCTGTATGTCCGTTAAGGGCTTATAATTTTAGAACCATTAGTCTGATTTATATAATATTTTTTCTAGTATCGAAAAGCTATATCGGGCCATATATTAAATATAAACGAGACAACACTTCGTGTTATTAAATATCGTTAATCAAAAGGAAAATTGCGACACAAATTTCAATATACGAAGTGATAATCCCTAAGTAAAACTAGGGCGAGCTGCTAGTATAATATATATTAACACTCCACTGTCCGCCACTAATTCGGTGTCCGCACGTTATTGATCTAATTTGCCAGTGTTTATATGTTTGCCCGCCGGCGACCGGCTTTCATTATCGAACCGCGTCTCGTAAATTGTATACGATGTACACTGCCATTTCGTAGTTTACTTTGGTCTGGAGGACGTTACGTATTACTAGCCTATAACTTGGTAACGGAATCTTGTCACTATAAAGGATGAAAGAAAATTATTCGTAACTTGCTTTTGCCCGCGGCTCTGCACGCATGAAGAGGCCTATGGTATTCAAAGTAGTGCAACTTTCTGTTAGTGAATTAAAATTTAGAATCGGTTTTGACATTCAAAAATATTTCAATTAGTTAAAAAATTAAGAGAACTCTTTTGTTTTAGATATACCTCAACAACAATCTAAATCGATTTCTTGCTTGTGTTGAAAATTTATATAAAACGTAATTAAATATTTAAACTATATTAATAAATGAAATTGAAATGTATGTGCTTTAAAAATGGCTTTCTCATATTGATATAATACGGTTATTTCTTCTATTGCAAAACCCAACCATGTAAAAATATTTTAAGTGTCTATTTGTAATTTTCGCAAACATGTTAATTTTCGCAACGACAAAGTCGAATGTAACCGTGTAACGAGGAGACTTTCGTCGAAGAATCACGAGTTCTTATGATAGTAATAAAGCTTTCTCGTTTTAAATAAAAGAAAATTAGTAATAAAAATTTGAAATTATGCATATAAATAAATATAACCCTGTATATAAAAGTAATCTAATAAGATGGTCCCTTCTGATCGGCATCACTGCCTTCGCTCCCGTTAGGGGTGCCTTATCGGAACCCAGCCCTCTTATTTCACCCCCTCGGAGAGGGCGTGGTCCCAGCAGGAGGGCCGCGCATGCTCTGTAATAAAAGATAGCACAAGATACGTCGAAGATAAAACTGTTTGATAGGTTTAGTATTCTTAAAGTATTATTTGTGAGTTTCGGTTATTTTATAAGAATTATTTATTAGATAATTTCTAAGATTTTTTTGTCTCTAAATATTATACCATACCTTTTAAATTCTATTTACCTTAAGAATAGTGTAAATGTGAAAGTGTGTTATTTAGTTTTTCTGTTCTTCTAAATATAATGGAGTCAATCGTAATATTTGACCGAATTCAAATATCAGGAGGTATTAAATTCGTCAATTTTGTTTGATTTTTAACAGACTTCCAAAAAAAGGAGGAGGTTCTCAATTCGACCGTATATACATATATGTGCCAGCCAATACAAATCAAAGCACGCTGACTTCGAAAAAATCTGATTAAGTATCTATTCTAAATGAAAACCCCCGTTTTGTTATTTTTTACTTTTCAGTGCCTGGAAGTCGTTTTTTTTTTAAGTTTTTATAGGTATGTTACTCGATATATTCACCAATAGTAGTTCGTTTTTTTTTAATTATCAATTATACCGCAAAGGTCCTATGCATACATTAAAAACAAGGAACCCTTATAGTAGAATTATTACTTTTCAAGTGATTTTGTTTGTGTAGAGTATTTAGCTCAGAGAGTGACGTAGATGCCTTATTACCAAATGGTTATGGAAATACATATAATTATATTGTAAAAAGTTACTAAAGGATATTAAGCAAATATAAGTTTTAATTATAATTTGCTACAATCTGTATATACTATGAATGTGTATTGTATGAATGTTTTAAGTAAATACTTCAGGCAATATCAGATAATAGCGATGTTTGAGATAGATAGAAATCGACACCTGCAAGAAACAATGTTGTAGATACTTTTATGAATTTATACTTTAAACGTATGATAAAATAAATATATTTTTTAAATATCGCAATACTTAGTTACAATGTTGTTATTTGTAAGTCTCTAAATAAGCGCTTAATTTCCCAATTTCAATTTTTTTAATAGCTAGAGTGATATTTTGTCAAGTTTGTACATTTTTTATGTGAATCAAACCCAATAAAAATATCAAGCCTAGTGTAATATATTAAGTGCCTTAAATTTTACTGAGTCTTGACTAAATCTATAAAGATTTGAAGACCTGACCTCCTTGTGTCCGTTTACTTATAACATTGTGCTAAGCAAATAATAACTTTCCTTTGTGACCGTCGCGTCGCGTGAACCGAGTGACTTACCGGGTGACTGTTTTTTTAGGCTGCCTCGTGCTCGATAAAGTATTTTTTATGGTAGCCCATGTTTGCTGTGAATAAGTCGATAAAATGTTATCGATATTTATAATTTTGTTATTAATAATATACATACATAAAGATTTTATTTTTAATATAAAATACCTTGTAAGACAGACAGATGACCGGACGGACGGTGATTGGCATAGCTAGGGGCCCCAATTTTCAATGGAACCTAAAAATAAAATATTGTTAGAGATTGTAGTTAATTTTTATGGTTAAACTATGTAAAACTAGTATACTATATACCTAGTGTTAAAAAACAAATATTATAATTTTATTTTGGGACTTACGAAAAAATAATTATTTAAACATTTTTTACTGTAGTGATGTTTTTTAATTTATAGTGTAAGTACTTATGTATTTATAATATAAATATTTTATTGAGTTTCCTATTAAATGTTTAGGATAATATTTAGAAATATCGATACTTCTTAGATTTAATCTTTGTCGCACTACCTTATCTTTCTCTTTTTATAGTAGATTATATACCATTGTTTGTTGATAAGGACAGATGGATGTTTAATGCTTAAGTTAAAAAAGGACGCGAGACTGGGTTTCTCGATGGCAAGTGAACACTGAACATAGTTCATTTTTCATGTGTGTATGTATGGTAAAGGATTTTCTGAAGATCTTTAATATTATATCTCTTTATAATTTGTTGTGAATTGTTTTATATATGAAATGTATTTTATGGAATAAGAATATTCACTTATTTATTTAATTTCAGGTTAAGCTATAGAAAATAAAAAGATCTAACAATTTTATTTGAATACAATTCTGCAAAATAAGGGGGTAATTGTTACATAATTAACTTATATGCCCACTATCGCAGTTTCACTTCAGTAGAATTGCACGAGCTATCTTCTATAAATAAAGCCAACCTACATATAACTAGAAATGCTCATCTATACTTACTAATATTATAAAGCTGAAGAGTTTGTTTGTTTGTTTGTTTGGTTGAACGCACTAATCTCAGGAACTACTAATCCGATTTGAAAAATTCCTTTTGCATTAGATAGCCCGTTAACTGAGGAAGGCTATAGGCTATTTATTATCCTGGAAAAAATGGAGGGTTCCCATGGAATAGATTTGTTTTTGTCTAGGGACGAACCCAAAGCGAAGCGAGGGTGAGTCGCTAGTTTTATATAAGCTAGCAATCTGCTTTGAGCTTTGGACCCTACTACCTTTCTAAATCTTCCGGGATATAATTAGTCTTTATAATTTTCGTTTGAATTCTCTATCCGCCAGTGAAAGTCCCTTTAAAATGGTATCTTTTGCCGTTCTAAGTTGAGAAGAAATATTTTATAAAGTTTTTGATCCTTGGAAGGAATTTGGCATATTACTAATAACTTTAGTCTCCTTAATTTAGAGTAATTACATGTTTTGATTTAAATAATGATGCTTAAATTTTGTTTGTAAATTTTATTTTTATTTTTACTCTTTTTTAGTAAGTATATTACACGGCATGATGTCATTTTTTAATTTTCTTTCTATTGCACAATCACATCTATTCCAAGGGCTGTCCTTAAGTACTGCAAGCACAGTGGTGGAATTATCGTGAATGGTATTATAAATAGCTATATTATGACGCTTTCAGCTTCAAGCACTGTTTTAGCGTACTCCTTTCCCTTCCTTACCTGCATTTTAATCTATTGTAAGTAGAACAGTAAACATTTATTCTAACAGCGTATTCTTATGGAAAAATATAATACTTATTTAAAAGATTTTTTAAAAATCCAACCCCTAAAGTAAAGAAGGATAGCCATAACATATGAATAATAATGTTTGAAAGCAATTATATTATTATAATTAGCAAGAAATTTAATATTATTTATTATACATGAGTATTTGATGATACATATAATAAAAAAGTGATTTGATACATATAATAAAATTCTAACTGAGTCGAATCTGTCTCTTAAATATTTTTTGGAAAATCTTATTGTAATAGACTTTATTATCGATACAGAGACCGAATCTGTAGTTTTCAGAATTTTTGTCTGTCTGTCTGTCTGTGTTACCGTATCACAGAAAAACCACTGGAGGAATTTTGATGAAATTTGGTATGATGATAGCTGGATATCCAGGTCAACATATAGGATACATTTTGCCGCGGGAGATTATCTCATTCCCACGGGAGTACACGTTATAACACAACCCAAAAAATATTTATGATCAAAATTTCTTGAAACTTGGTATTAATGATCTTCAATACAATTAATACGTGTTTTAACGTTTTTTGAAATTCATCCCATAAGGAGATAAAATAAAGGATGAAAATTTGTATGAAACCTACCTTTTTAAAGTTTTTTGTTGTAGTTTTAGCGCGAGCGAAGCCGCAGCTTTTTTGCTAGTATTTAATAAAACTGAAATGAAAACTGTTAAATACAGCACACGAGGAAACCTGGCGCATATCTCTTGTACCATATGCAAACACCGAAATCTACAATTTATATAGGTATTTTATAAGTGCATAAGAAAAGTACAATATATTTTATTCTATAAGTAATATCATGCAAGACAATAAAATTTATTCTTAATTCATAACAACAGGTGTCGATATATCCAATATTTTCAAATCTAATAGGATCCATTTAGAAAAGTAATTTTATTTTTAATTAACTACGTTACTCCATGGAAGAGAGTTCAAGAAAATAGTTTGGATTCATTATTCTAGCTCATATGTGTATAAATCTATGCTAGAGTGACCATGCGTTTCATTCATCAATCATTTGTTTATTAATTATTCATATATAAATTGCATTATATATTACATATATATATTATATATTTCAGTGGACCATTTTAGAAAATAAAAAGTAATTATCACAGGTTTTAATGATAAAACTATGAATGGTAGTAATTCTAATTAGTTACTGTCATAAACTATTATTAATTCTGATAGCGTATCCTTTAGAGTTTATATACACTAAGGGTTTGAGTACTTCAATACAAAAAAAAAACGACAGTAAGTACCTACATAATATTTTTTTTATTTGGTCCATCTTTGTGAAAAGTATAATTATTTTCTTAAAGAAAGGCTAATAAAATATAAATAAAATCCTCATGGTAGCTCTACGCAAGCTGCAGCCCAGGCGGTCTACACTATAAAGAGAACGGAACTGGTTCTCAAACCTGAGGCGGCCATCGCGTATACTGTGCATGTACCGCGCAGCATAGTGTGCGTATTTTGAAGTGGCGTTTGTTTTTTTTAAACACGATTTTTGTGACGGTTAGAAAAAAAAACATTTTAATTTTTTTACTTTCTATAATATCCCAAATTATAAATTAGTTAATAATTATAATTAAGATATTACAATTTGATATTAAGATTCTTATTGTTCATTAAATATATGTATGAAATAATTGTAACGTTATTTAAAGTGTAATAAAAAAACTTTTCAAAATAGTTATATTATAAATATTTTGTCCTTAGTAGACTGTTAAGTCCATACAAACAGTCGACATACATGCAAAAACCAATTCTGCAGTGAATAAAGTGAAACATTGTATTGTCCCTCTACGTCTCAAAAGTGTTTAAAATCACGCTTTATTCAGAAAGAAAAAATACTATGTATTAAATATATTACATAGTAAGTATAATATATGTACATATATAGAATTGTAAATTTTTTCATAGGTATAATTATGATCATTCGCTTTAGCTTTCCATAAGTTGTAGAACGTACATCTCGTCTTAGTCTAATTCTTAAATTTCAGAGAGTAGAATAGTATATAATAAATCGCAAAATAAAGAAAATGAAAAATCTAAAAATGATAAATTACCATTCCTCATCAAGCACACTATACGGATTATTGGTACATTTTGTAGAAAAATCATAAAATCTTTATTAGTAATTATAAAATATTGCTATGCTAAAGATAAAGTTGTACAATTCTGCAGTCTTTCTATTTATAAACTTTAATAAACCTTTGAACAAACTTACCTTAGAAATGAGCTTAATAGTAATTCATACTTAATAATTAACATTCTTCTCACAATTGCCGCGGTAAAAATGTTATGGCAACTGTATTTATGGCTTTATTCTTATGCTTAAATTAGTAAATATATATAAAATTCCTAAAATAGAATTACTAGAGGATTTAAAATCCACACCTCTTTCACACAGTAACTATGCAACTTAAATCAGATGAATGGTACAGGAAATGTCACCGTTTTTGTTTTTGTTTTATTGTTTTTACTGGTTACAAATCTATGTATATGGTTATTGCATTCCCAACCACTGGTTTTTCAAATACTCAACGGATGTCGCTGAAAGTATGTTTTTATTTATGCCCAAAGCGAAAGGACTGGGAATGTCCATGACATACCGGTAAAGAAGAAGAATTATCCTAAAATGTACATAGTAAAAAGTCACTACACAATTTTATCTTAATAAAAATATTATGACTTCTAAACTTTAAATTGCTTTTTTCTCATAATCTATTCTTTAGGACATTCCCTGTTCTTTGTCTGTACCATTCAGATTATCTTCGTAAGTATATATATCAAAACTTTAATCTGTGGAAATTTTAACTTAGCGTGTAAAATGGGATCATTTTATTATTGTACATACTAACGAGTATCATAGTACCCTGTCAAAGGAATGATAAATTAATTAAAATTTAAAAAGCCTCTAACACAAAAACAGCTGAACCGATTTTGATAAAACATGTCTAAGTATCACTGCTAGAAAACCTGCTTTTAAATTTAAAAAAACATCTAAATTGGTTCACCCGTTTAAGAACTACGGTGCCACAGACAAACACACACACATAGCAGTCAAACTTATAACACCCTTCTTTTTTCGTAGGGGGTAAAAATGGAATTAAAAATGGTATTGTGAAAATAGCGCTAAACTGAGCTGTCATTATTTTCTAAGTCCACGTTCTTTGTAAGTATATTAATATTTATTACTTAAATTAATCAGTGTTCAATGTGTATGAAAGTATTGAAATAATCTTAATATTAAACACTTGTCTGTGGCAGAAATAAGTTAAAATGTCAATGAGATTGGTATAAATAAACAAGAAATAAATTAATAATGCGCAAAAAAGAAGAAAATAAACCTTGAAATAAATCAAAAGCATCAATATGTGCCATTATACAAATTTACATGATTTAAAGCTTGTTTTGTTAAGGAGTCGCTTCATCGAAAATCTATTCTAGATGGAGATCACGTCATAATAAGTCATTGTCATCATCAACATGTACTTCTACTTTATAGGATAAAAAAGTGGTTCTAATTGAGTTTCCAAGATTTAAGCGATACAAACATACCCACTAACAAACATTGCAAGTTCAATAAGTTTTGGTTCCTGACGTTTGGTTTTTCGTTAATGTTTAAAATCAACATATTATAAGGTACTTTGGTGCCATTTTTGTATTTTTTTAAATCGTTTCGTAATGTTGTGGGTAGGCACTGTACTTAACAATTATATAATGACCTTTGAGACGTCAAAACCTTAGTCTTTCCCGTGGCCTTGAAAAACATACGAAACGTCGGGAACCAAAAACCAAAATAATTCCGCGAAAAAATCCGAAAAAATATTTTTATTTTACAATTTACAAAATTAACAATATTTTTAAATAATGTATTAGCTCATCAATTATTTGTTATTTTGAAATATACTTATTGGTATAAAAACATTAAACAACATTTCCCTATTAGAGTAACATTTGACTTAATAGACAGATTTTGTTCTAATATGGCAATTATAGCATTTTTCAAACTATTATAATACAATCAATTATCAAAACGATTTCAACACTAACGCATCTGTTGTCGAAACAATTCGTTTAAAAATTGCATCACAGCCTTTCACGAGGACTATGAACAGAGAGTTTAGTAGAAGAAACTTATGGATTAATCTGGCTGAAACTTACTATTTAGTATCTATATACACATATGTACATATGTTATGTACCTATTACTCGTGACTAATGATAGATAGTATTAGTGCTTATTTTTTCAAACCACTAACACTTTTTGTGCTTTACAGTAGAGTGTTTTTGTCCTCTATTTTAAAAACAAAATTTAACTCTTTTGGTCAATTGGTCGTTTGGATAAAGAAGCACCGAGATAATGAGATTAATATACTATTTTTTTTAATAAAATCAGGTTAAACTTTAGTAGTAGATTGCGTGTATTTTAATAAATAAATGCAATTTTGTATTATTTATTACTTTTTTTATATTTACGCGAATATTTGATATTTTAAATAAAACTATCTTTTCGATTTTTTTCGCGGATTTATTATTTGTTTTTATATATCCCCTCCATATCCATCAAAGGTACTTGTCTCTAATGTAGAATGATTAGTTACCTTTAGCTTAAAAAAAAAAAATCATTTTAAAATCAAATGTTTTTTGACTTAACATTGAAACCAATCTTTACATTATAATTGTGTATGTACTTTTATATCATGAGTTTATGAACTGTACACGTCGTGACTCAATTTTTTCCTTCTTTTTTTATATTTTTGGTAGTTTATAGATCTAAAGGCCAGAGCTTCGATTTTCTTATAGATTGATTGATGTACTGATATTATTTAATAATTCAGGTATACAACAACAATCTATACACAATATTTTTTGTACATCGTCTTTGAATGCGAGTGAAGTTGAATTTTCTCAAGAATGTTTAACTTAACCTTTGTCAAATCATTTCCAATGTACTCTCTGTTCTGTGCTCCTTTTCATATACGAGTCGGTGTTTGCCGAAAAGTCTCGAGTGCTCGCGTGTCATTTTGCAGTAACTATCGTCGAAGCCGATAAAATGGTCCCCTGCACCGTTTTAATTAGGCGGCAGAATGTATTGGAGTTCTGACACCTGGGTTGCCAATATATTATAATTTGTTTGAGCTTATTACACGCTTTTTATTAGCTTCACCTGTATGTTTGTTTGTATGTTTGTAACCGACTTCTTTGGGCGCGATTTTGACCCACTTTAAACGGCCAGATTTCGTTCAAACTTTGTAGATTTATTGAGGACCGATGACAATACACTAATTTGATAAAATTATTCCATTTTTCAATTTGCAAAATATGATTTTTGTTAATTTATATTTACAATAACATTAATTCACTTTGTTCTTATACAAAAAAAAAAAAATTGTTCGGTTCATCATTAAAGCGTGTTTTTTTAGTTTTTTTAAACTATAATTTATTTTATAATCTATGTAGTTGTAAACTCCTGTAACTATGAATTATTTAAAAGAGTTATTTTTTTTTTATTATCATTAAAAGTTTCACATATTTTTTTAAATATAAATATAACATTAAAAACCACTGAGGTGCTACATTATTCGGTACCAAATATATTACTGGGGTATTACATAATATGTATTCATATCTTTTAAGTATAAAAAAATAATACTTTTGTAATTTTGTTATTAAATCAGGGAATGAGGTTAAATATCTAGTCTGAATAATTATGTTGTAGTCTAATTTGTTATTAACCATATCAAACTAGAGCGTAGTAATTCAGAAAAATCATGTAATCTATACAGATAAATAAAATTGAAATGTCTGTTTGCAATGTCAAAATAACAGCTTTATACTAAATGCATATGGCATTATATACGGTACTAATAAGAAAAACACAATGCTAAAATTTTTATCTGTCTGTCTGTTCCGGTTAATCTCCAAAACGGCTGGAGTAATTTTAACGGGACTTTCACTGACAGATAGCAGATATTATAAGGAGTAACTTAGGCTACTTTTATTTTAGAAAAAAAATTAGGGTTCTGCCCAAAAAAATTAAAACGTACTCAGAGACGAACCAAAGCGAAGCGAGGGTAAGTCGCTTGTAATTTAATTTAACTATCGTCATTTTAATTTAAGAGTCAGTGTAGTTATTTAATTCAAATCCAGCCTTTTCAGTATGAAGGAGTAACAAACATACATACGAACTCTCGCATATATAATAGTAGTCCGATATTAATAACATGTTTTTAAATATAAGGTGACTTACTGAAAAGTATCATATAATATAGAACCTTAAGCATATCACATAAACATTTAAAAAGAAGAGATTTAGCAAGATTCCGAAAAGGCTATCCAGAAAGATAATTAAACAAAAAAAAAATACTGTAAAAAAGAATATAGTAATATTTTTATTATTCATATTTTCTTCTCAAATATTGTAAATTAAGGCCTAATACATATATAAAATTTCCCTTATTTTTTAAAGAAAGTAAATTGAAAATCGAGACATCTTTACGGGCTCCGTTTATATATATAGAATATAAGTATTTCAAGGCAACATGGCTAAGGCACAAACTAAGTCTACCTATTTTCATTTGTCCAGCATATACATTCATTTATTTTATGCTTTGATAAATACACTTTCAATTTACTATCGTAAAGCATTATCTTAATATTTAGTTCGTTAATTTTGAAATCAAGATACCATCGACAACCCTGCACTATAACTGCACAGAGCTGTGGCGAGAAAATATTATTATACAAAACTTTAAATTTGAATCTAAATGTAGTTGTAATACAGTTGAATTTCTAATAATATTATCATTTATAGCTTTGCATGCATTAATAATCCTTATTCCGTAAGGCGGAAAAATAAAAATGTAATATAATAAATTTCTTTACGATGTGGATCGTATAGTTAGTATCTTCTATAGTAGCTAGATAACTGGAAGCGTTACTGCACTAGTAGGTAGTTACTAATATGGCATGTACTTCATACGAATATGCAAAATGGGATTTAAAATAAAATTTTTGCTAATAATTTAGTTTACTATGGATACGTAGCATTTTTAGGGTTCCGTAGTTAATTGATGACCAAAACGGGATCCTTATAAATTAAAGTTTAGTATAAATTTCTCAGAGATGATATATTTTCCCGCAGTAAAAACTATTCTACATGTTGACTCGGATAACCAGCTATCATCATACTTACCAAATTTCATTAAAATCCCCTCAGTGGTTTTTTCCGTAATGCGTAATTAAAACAGACAGACAGACAAAATTTTTAAAAACTATAGATTGTTAGACGGGCTCTTTATCAATAATAATGTCTCTTTTATTATATGTATAGATAATGAAACCTGCATGTCTGAGAGAACTTAACAAGTTTTCGAAAAAACATATGAAATCCGCCAACTCAAACTTAGTCAGCGTCGTGGACTATGGCCTGATCCCTTTAGTTAAGGGAGGCCCGTGCCCAGCAGTGGGACTTTAAAAATAGCTGAATGCATAATACACACAATAATAGTAGCCTCAATTGTGTTTAAGCTGAATTTTTGCAATACGCTTTCTAATATAACATGAACAGGTGACTCAGATTTTACGCAAAAGAAGGATAAACAATGAAATAAAAATTTAACACATTTCATACTGTACTAATGCTAATTCCATTAGCACTATAATTACACTAAGTTATCTATATACTACCGAAATATTTACGAAGCAAAAATGTTTAAAATTGGTTTTCTTTTAAACAGAAAGAGGGTAGATACATGAACGGAAAGACTGCGTAGGCTTAGATTCAATGAGATTACGATCATACCCCTCAAGTATCGAAACCTACACAACATAATTTCATCTAAATTGTAATAATTATACTTACTGCTGCTAGCTAGAGCCTCTTGCTGGGCACGGATCTCTCTTCAATAGTAAAGGAAATTGGCCATAGTCCACCACATTGGCCACATGCGTGTTGTTGGACTTCATATGTCTATTGAAACAAATCCTCTTAAGCCGTAGCTCTCTACACAATATTGTCCTTCACTGCTTTTTTTCAGCAAGTAGTTATTGATAAAATTGATTCCACCTGAGTTTGAAGCTACTCACTTACATTTCTAATCGAGCGCGATACCAATGAGCTACATGATGGTATTAACGACGGAAAAATTACTTTATCTATAGATAATTATCAAGGTTTTAGTATAATGAACCACCATACTTAAATAAACTTGTTATGTTATGTATAAATTACATTACTTAGGATAAAGCTCATTTAAATTTTAAATGTAATGTTTAAATAAAACATTAAATATTAAGTTTAGTATCAAGTGTAGACGGTTTGGCTTATTCATGGTTTGTCATAGCATACGATATAACAAAATCTTTCCCATCACGTTCCATACAGTGGTTTAGATTACCTATACGGTTTTTCCACTTAAAGTTTTGTATGTTAAACTACTTGTTACTTTAGATTCTACGCACGCGGTAGATTTACGATTGTGTACCGCACGAATCCGGGTATCGTATGAAGTCAATGTAAATTCAATGAAAAATAATTGCAAAAAATAGAATTTAAGGAAAATGAAATAGTCATAAGTCATTGTCATGATGGCGAAACAGTACTAAGTATTAGTTCTGACCGTTTTTGATCATATCTCGTAGTTATATAATGAACCTAGTTTATGAGAACGGAAAAAAATGTTGCAAATTGTTTCTTATTGCGTGGAACTGGCTGGCTTACTCATATATTTTTAGCGCTCCATTAATCATTTTAAGACCCCCTAAATGAATATTAAATTCATAATAGATACTGGTCCTTGAAGGAATTTTAAATCTATATAAAATCGTTGTTTAATATTCTAAAGTATCTATCTTATTTTTTGATTGATTGCAAAAAGGAAGAGATACTCAATCCAGGTCTTTTTTATAGTCAATCAATACATCCACCTATTGTGAACTGATTTTAATATTAAATAAAAATTACTTATACATCAATAGTGATCATATATATATACATATATGTAACTCAAGATCTTGATCTAAGAGTGGAATAAAAAAACCTGGACATATTTTATGCCTGGTTACTAACGGTACATTTAAAATTTATTAGGGCAGAATTAACTGCATCGATCGTCTAGTGGCTAGTATGTACGACTGCAGATCCGGAGGTCCTGGGTTCGAGTCCCGGGTCGGGCCAATTTCAGTTATTGAGTAATTCTGTCAAAAAATTCTCAGTAACAGCTCGGAGTTGGGAAGTTGGCGGTGTTCCACCTCCGTATCTAGGAGAGCATGTAGAGCTGTCGGTCCTGCGCCTCCCAATCCATTGAACTATCATCCCATCGGACTTTGAAAGTGAAAGAAATAGAGAGTGCACTTGTGTTTGCGCGTACACTGCGTGTACACTATAATATCTCCTGCGCAGTTGGCTAGTTTCATTGAGATTAGCCGCCGTGGCCGAAATCGGTCAGGAGGATGTCATGTTATTAGAACAGATAAGGATTTGTATGATAAATAATCAATTGTATACGTCGAGTCTACAATCTCTGGAAATAGTCAATAAACTACACATAAGCTACTGCTCCACCAGTTTGGTTGTTTGACCGACTTATAAAATTGCGTGTTTCTTGTGTCTATATCTTTGTCAAATACGGATTTATTTTCATGATTCTTTATTTAAAGAAAAGTTTGTATCTCAAGAATGGTCCCATATTATAAATAATATTTTTTATGATTTAAGTTGGTGTATGAGCTTAGTTAAATTAATTATCCATGTACGATTTGTAACGGTCAATTTAACTTTTAAATAATTTGACAAAATTACTTTTAAATCATCTGATATAAGGTAGTAAAGAAAAAGGCTGAAATGGTGCATTTAAAAGTTTATATTTTTGCAGAAATTGTTTAAGTATTCTTAAATTTACTTTATAAAATATAATATATACTTTATAAAATTCTATACTTCATTATTCTTAAATTATCCATTTGTATTATAAATATTATATACTATACTAGACAAAAATAAAGCTATCCCACGGGAACCGTACATTTTTATGGGATAAATAGTGAACTTTATGCTATTCCAGACTATAATCCTACCTCTGTGTCAAATTTCATCCAGATTCTTTCAGCCGTTCTGGCGGGAAAGAGTAACAAACATCCATCCATACTCACAAACTTTCACATTTATAATATTAGTATGAATTAATATTATTTTAGCATCACGTACCTACTTAATATGTAATTTTATATACCTATACCTGTAGGCTATTTTATAGGGTGTTTCTTTTTTATTATTAAAATGATAATTTAATAATTTAAATTTGCTACTATACTATTATATTGCATTCACCCATAAGAAAGAAATATCCGTAAAATTTTTATTGTTACTAACATTCAAACAAAGGCATGTGATCCCAAGTAGCGATTTGAATGGCTCGAAGAACAGTCGACCATTAAACTGCGGTTGTAAAAAGAACACCTTTCGCACAAATTTAAATACATATTTATTTGCCATCTGGATTAAGACGCAATTTTAAATTTTAATATTCTTTGTAACAGTATTTTTAGTCACCGCTTTAGGTTTTATTATAATATTTATATATGTATTATCAATTATGACATACGTTGAAAAAGTTATCATTGTTTTTATTACTCATCATATTAAATTTTATATATAGATAAGAAGAAAAACTGGGTTTTGTAAATTTTATTTTATTAATGTATATATGTATGTATTTTATTTTAATTTCTGTAAAATTAAAAGTGAATGTGAGTGGATATGCAGCTTATTTAACTTTGCTTAGTTATATATACATATATTATAGTTTTAAATAGTGCTTAAAATTGTTTTAGCACTCTAATAAAAGTTACTCTAAATACATTACGTAGATCCCATAACCAAGTAAAATAAAACTAAATCAGTACTTTTACATCATGATTTATTAATTAATATAAAAATAATGTACAACTCGTAATGTTACTTAGTAAAACTAAAATTAAACATCTGAGCAAATAATAAGTATATTTAAATGTATTAAATGCGTTCATTTCATAAAAAGTAATATAATCTAAACGACATCAGCTTATCTTTTGATCGGAAATTGAAAATAATATCCGAGGAGATTGTTTAAATGCATGTAGATTACATTACAATATATTTTTTCCTTTACTTTTAAGTATCTTATTCGAAATACAATTTTGAACAAATAAAAGTTATCGATTTTTTGTACAATTTTAGAGTAAGGTCTTAAAATAATTTATAAGTAACTAAGCTAACATTGCTTTCTTATAATACTTAAAATTATTTAAATAATAAATAACACATTCACTGTTATTCAGAAACAGGCGCTACTCATTATTGCGTCACACAAATTAAATAACACTGGAATCTCAAACATAAAAATAAATCTAATTATTATGTAAAGCCTATAATTTTGATAAACTAGTTTCTTAAAATTTGGACGTAAACAAAACACTGCACAAACAAACCTTATGAGATCTTTACGAAAACCAAATCCGCGTCACAAATACGTACAACCATACACTATGAATTCTTCATTACGTTAAACTTTCAACTAATAATACTTCAAGAAATTACCACTAATTATATTAGTAATAAAATAATAATCTATTTACAAAGTTTATCTTACTTATCACTGAAATTACATTTACTAGCATTAATATAATTAACGTCTCATAATATCCTCTATGCTAAAGCCTTTTTTAGGCGCACTTGCTTGACTCGTCCCTGGTTTTGGATTCGAGTTTGGTTGTATGCCAACTATATTTTTAATACCATTTGCAATCAAATTAGAATCTGTGTCAAGATTTTCTTTTGTAATGGCCTGTGATGAGTCTTTGCAAGAAGTGACGATAGTAGAAGTACTAGGTGCTGTGTCTTTAGGAGGAGCATGCTTAACTATTAAATCTTGAGCGACTGTTTGCTGTGGACCTAACACAGTATGGGGCATAGGTCCATAAGCAATTTGAGGATGTGGCGGGGGCAATGGTAAACCAAATTTATGATATGATGGTATGCTCATAATTGTCGGAGGTATACCCACCATTACTTCACTACTGGCCAATGGTGGTCTAGGCATTGTTAAATTTGTTGGTTCTGGTGACCGGCTCCTGAACACAGCTCCGCAAGTCCTTACATTTTCTCCAATATCAGGTGGATGACTTCTTTTTCTAAATGGACTTAAGTACATTCCAGTAGGCCCGGGATCTATAGGTGGGCTTGACATTTGGCTGATTTTAGCAGGGTCTGGAGGTACAACTTGATGTAAATCACGACGAATTTGGAGTTGTGGATGTCTTATTTGATGCTCGGGAATGTCCGTGTAACGCATTTCTTTTTCCATAATTTCATCGGTAGTATATCTTCTTTTTTCATATAAATCTGTAGATGCCATTCGGTGTTTTTCCTGTTGCTGCGGACGCATTGTATATGGGCTCGCTCTGCCTCTTGGTTCATTGTGGTGGCAATGCGTACGTTCAACTGGAGAGGGAGAAATAGCTCGTGGTCTTTCTTCACTTCTTTCTCTCCCAATACTTTCAATTGAAGAAGAACGTGCTCTTCTTACTGGTGAATGCTCTGGTGATGAAAGTTCTGGATCATCGTCATCATATCCTGGTTCAATAGGGGATCCTGGTCTTCCTATATCTTCTTCACCAACATCTAAGACGTCTCCAGTTGGGACGTCACCAACGGCATGAGTTAGAGCATGACGTCTCAAATCACAATTTCTTCTGAATACTTTGCCACATGAATTGCATTCATATGGCTTATGGTCAGTATGTGTTAACAGGTGGGTCTTCAGATTAGATCGTTGATTAAAACTTCTGCTGCATACGGGACACTTGTGTGGTGACTCCTCCATATGAAGTATCTTGTGAACCGCCAAAGTTCTGGACTGACAGAATCCTTTTCCACATTCTGTGCATTTAAATGGCTTTTCTTTAGAATGAATGTACCTATAACAAAGAAAGTTAAAATAAGTAACACATCTTTACAAGTTGAAAGCTTTCTGCTACATTATTATATTCTGAACGTTTATCGAAAACATTTTAATCATTGATGCCATAAAATATCGCGGTTTAATTAAATGTCTGAGAATGGGAGGAGTTGTATCGAGTATAAGTTCCAGATTGCTACAACTCTATAAATATATGAAAATATGTAAAGATTACAAGGCAAAGGTAGGGACGCCATTATAATTAAGAAAAATATACTCGTTTTTTTAAATACATGGTTATGTTTAACTTTCAAAAAATATATTTGATTTTAAAAATATACATTTACTTGATATTTATTTCAATGAATGTTTACATGTCATATTTTGTATCAACATTACATTTTAACTTTAGCAAGTGACCACGATTTTGCGCAAAGCCACCTTGAACGTGATCTGAGTAATTTGAGCCTATACTCTCAAGGCGAGTTTAGACGGCGTAAGCGTTCGTTATACCAACCAGTCGTTATTGACCTCTTCGTATACAGGCTCTGGTGTTATAAAAGCGATAAAGAAATGGCAGACGAGACCATTTTTATTTGGTTCCGTTCCACAAGAGTTCCAGTTCAGCCGAATCGAATTGCGTTAAAAGCATTTTGTGGCCAATCGCTTCGATTAATATTATTAATGTAGCTAGCTAGGTATTGAGTTGCAAGCGCCGATGAATTTAATGTTTTTCTTTTAATTAGTTTTGAGAAAGGAATATTGCGTTGAATAAAATATTATTTCATTGAATAATGGATAATTAAAATTTCAATGAAATGATATAACTACCTGAGCTATCAACGTTTTATTGCTCTAAAGAAATAACTCAGAGTAATATATGTAGGTAGATAGCAGACATCTTAAGCCGTAATTTAATATCAGAAATAGAGTTCACATTTCAACTAATACTTTATCGTTATGACGTTTTACATTAACTTTTCTTTTTCAACAACTTGTAACACAATTTTTTTAATTATATTAAGATATTTTCATAATTAACGGGTCGTCCTAATAATGTTTAGTTGTAGGAAAAGTTTAATATATGTAAATAATATTTATAAATTAAATTTTAGGAAAAAATAAATACATATTATTATCAATCCTACTAATATGTGATACAAATTCTGAACCGAGAATATAATACCGCCTTAATTATTTAAATTAGTCTTAAAACGTTCGACGATAAACACGAAGGACCCAAGTGAAGCGCTTTAATGATAATGGAGCCAGAGTCCTTAAATTCTTTGTCGTCATGCGAAGAATGTACCGCGTAAATAATATATCATTGCTATGGAAGATAAACAAAAAAGTGTAATGACCTCAGCCATCTCGCGTTACGATGGTTTTTGGTTTCATCAAGATTGTTTGATGGTGTCTTGTCATCATAAAGCCATAGCTATGACTTATTACGTCTATATTTTTGAAGTTTTCTCGTATATTTTAGATATGTGAATACCTGTTAAATATGTTATGTTTTTGTTAGATTTATCCCATGTAATGTATGGGTTGAATCCAAATAAGAACTTTAGGACGAAGCAGAAAGCTTTCCTTTTTCTGAATAAATATCAGGATGTACGGAATGAGCTGAGTTTTTACGAGGAAATATTAAATCAATTCATAAATGTATGCGAATAAAAATTAATTTGCAATATCAGTTAAAGCTACACACAATAGCATACTGCACAGTTAACACGATATAACCAGATAGGTACCGGAGGTACCAATTTAATCGCTTGGGTTTTCAATTATAGAGTCTCACGGTCGTAAAGATTATTAAAATGGACATATTATAGTCTATTGGTGATGTATGATAAGTCATTCAAAATAATTATTTTTCCTTAAAACGCTTCCGTAGTCGAAAACAGAATGTATTTTTCAAATCAAAAACTTGTTGTACATTACATATTATGTACTCGTACAATATATTGATTCATCAAATGAATTCTTTTATGCCTACAGTTACTTGTTTATAATAATATAATTATAACTAACTTACTTTACTTTGTTTATAATAATATAATTATGACTAACTTTCTCTTTTGGTATTGAATAAGTTATAAGTCAAGAAATAAAAGCTTAGATGCAATTTTATTATAATAAGTGCAATACAGCTTATGTGAAAAAGTTATTCAAGTTTGTTATTTTTAGAATAAAAATACATATATTATTATAAACCTTTTTAACCTTTATTTATTCGAAATTTTAAATCTAGAAGTGACCTCACATGAAAACTCGTTTTATACGTAAAAATCCTGTATTTAATCATTCATTAATCGAAAACAGAAAAAACGATCCAATTAAATAAAAACCTGACATAAATATCAGTTTCTAAATGACTTCCAATAAATTAGAAATATCTAATGAACGTGATATCTTAATTTTGAAATGAATTAAGAAATCTATGCGAGATTAAGACGCTACGTGGGATGACGGATTTGGAACCACTGGTCCGACAACTTTACTAAGATCAAAGGAGCCGCCAATGTATTCATTAACAAGGCAATTACCGACTTACTATGAAAACGTTAGCTTGAAAATCGACCAAGCCATAAAATCTACAATTCTTCCAAACCAAACATAACAGCTCACCGCAACCTTGGATGTGAGACGTACTCGTTTTAAACCACCAAAATAAATGACCCCTTAAATGTTTTAAAATCTACAATTACAAAATTCTGAACATTATGATCTCAAATTATTAACATGAAAAAGATAATAATCGTAAGAATATACATAATTAATAATAAACAAATCTTTTCCAAACTCCTTATCACAGCAGTTCGATCACGTTTGACGTTAAATAAAATATAAGTAACGTCTGTCTCTTCTTATTATACTTGAAGATAAGGATCGAGACGGACAGTCGCTCAGAATCCCATCAAGGCCCGGCGTGGAGATTAAAAAAGTGAGGCCCGAAATTACAGAGAGGACTGTGGTCTCGCGCTAATGGTTTACATCAAAAAAATATTTCCATTACGGTCACCGGTTGTTGAATGCGTTTTAGCTGGTAGAGACACTTATAAGATAGCGTCGGAAAGATGTCGAAAATGACGAAAGTGACTCATATATATTAATAAGGAAATGAATATTCTTAAATTTGACCGAAAATAATACGGTTTTTCGAGTTCTAAGTTAACAAAACCTGCGGTCAGTCAACTAAGTCATACTAAAAAATATTCAAGTACAAAATTCATTGAGGAAACGCGCCGGCATTCGCCTGTGCGAGAAACAGGTTCTCAAAAACGTCCTCGTTTCGTTTTACAAACAGTACAACTGTTGTGACAGCTAAGCGAATATGGACTCGAGTGCTTGAAGCGTGCGAGCACCTGGAAGCTTTGGAATGTTCTTTTAATTTTTCTTAAATTAAAGCTGTAATTTTATTATAGAGTTAACATATATTGTTATAGAGATATAATTTCAGTATCTTTTCAAAGATCAAAATGTATTATTATCATACTTGCGTTAATGAGTGCACTTATAAAATCAAAAGCTTGAAGTTGTTATTCTCACGATGTGTACCTACCTAAGGGTTTTTTTACATTAATTTAATCTTGCGTTTGAGATCTGATGACATAATTGACACAATAAAAACTTATTTAGAATTTTTTTTTATACCAATGTTGGTCCTTGAAATATTTTTATAAAGCATGAAGAGATATGTAT
Source organism: Argynnis bischoffii washingtonia (assembly GCA_033884665.1). Classification (NCBI taxonomy): domain Eukaryota; kingdom Metazoa; phylum Arthropoda; class Insecta; order Lepidoptera; family Nymphalidae; genus Argynnis; species Argynnis bischoffii. The sequence continues at coordinate 5,166,109 of CM066624.1, read as the reverse complement.
TAATTCTAAAATTAAAGTGGTTTCTAAAACAGACTGCCTGTTCCTTTGATTTTTAAATGTAGATGTATAAATGTCACGTACATTTATTTACGCAAGCATTAGGTCTGATTAAATAGTTAAGATTTCCATGTAAGACCTCTTTAGTTTACACATTTCATAGAAAAATAAGATTATTGTTCAATCTATCTCGACTATTATAAGGTATACACTCCAACATCTATAGAGCCGATCAATTTCTCTTATACTTTTTTTGTAACCAAGTATGAATCAAGCTGACCATCTGGCCGCTTAATGTTGCTTATAGAACTTGGCGCTTTTTGAAAGTACTAACCTTGTCTTAACGTAATATTTAACAGTTCGGCAACCAGTTTATTGCATTTAAGTGTATAATTTAACTTTAAATGGTTATTAACTTAAAATTTCTATAGCGATTTATCAGCGTAATTGAGAATATATAATATTTTGAATTAAGTTTGTGATAAGAATCATTAGTAATATTATAATTATAACTAAGTACCATGCAGGATAATTCTAAAATAAAATATTTTATGCAGTAAATTATCCGTCTAGTAATGTTATAGCGTATTCTATTTTCTTCAGGAGTACGTGTTTTCAAGTAAAGAGAGCAGGTCCGTGCAGCGGAATGCGAGGTCAACGCCCCATCCCCTCTCATCTCTAAGCCTCTATCGTCCAGATTGATGAAGCTTTGGTTATCGTTTTTCTATTATTTTATTATATTTATTACCTTACACTTCAAAAAGATTGCTCTAATATTAATAAAAAAGAAATTAGCCATAATAATGATTTATTTTTAAAGTGCTAATAGGTTTGTATTACGAGCAAAATAGTTACTATATAGATTGATCTGATCGCTATTTCTTAAAAAAACAGATTAATTTAACTTCAAATAATAACTCAATCGAAATTATTTTTTGCATATTGGCTAAAAACATAATTACCTCAAACGAGTATCGCGAATTTTACATTTTAATTGCTTAGCATAAAAAATACTGCAAAAACAACTATTCCTATTTCTAGCTTAACCTCGCCTTTAATAAAACATAATACCAAAACAACCAACCCGCCCATGGCCACCGTGGTGGACTATGGCCTGATCCCCCTCGTACTGAAGGGTGGTCCGTGCCCAGCAGTGGGACGTTAAAAACGGCTGAATACATACATACATACCAAAACAACTCTTTTTAAGCTACTCAAATTAAAATAGCTTTAACTACATGCTTATTATGTATGACTACATCTGTATGTACGTGTATGAAGTATGAACACAGTTTAGTATATTAAGATAAGTAATTATTACTATGAAAAAAAACTGACATAAGTTAAAATTTAAATGATATTTAATCTACATCTTTTGTATTAACTTTAAATGCATCGTTGATTCATATAATCTGTTGTCTAAAACATCGCCCACGTTAACAGTAGCTGCCAGAAATACATAAATTTTATGCCAGAAATGGTTACAAGCAGTGGACCGTCATAAGTAAATCAAAACTGCTTATAAACAGCAATAATTAACATAATCAGTCCATTTGTATAATTAAGGAGCAGATAATATTAATAAATACTATTTTTAAATGTATGTATTTTATTTTAAAATACACTATTTTGCTGTTTTGTATGAAAAATTATCCTCTCTAGCGGATTGTATGCCAGAATTTTATATGAGTTTTATTCAGTATGTATAATAATTATTTGCAGAAAATGTATTAAGTACATATTTTGAATGTTAAAAGCAAAAAAAAAAAATGTAACGGCATTGAAATGTTAATTTTTTTACCACTAAAACGTATATCGGTCATTTAACTTAAAATATGTACCTACATATATTTTAAATAAATGATATTGCTGAGTAAAAAATGACAAAAACAGCGAATACTAAATAAGGAACACCCAGATTGAGGTAAATAAAAATAAGTATAAAGTGGTAACGTTATTAAGCATATAAAAGTACTTAAGCAACCGTTGCTTGTCATGTAAGCCCACGCAACGCTTTATCTCCTACTTAGTCGGCGCTTTAAAGGTCTCTGCACATTTTGTTCGACACGTTTCATAGAACAATGTAATCGTACACATTTTTTTTATGTAAAAACCCAAATTTAAATAAAAATCTACGTTCAATTCATAAAAGTCTAATTAGATACAAAAGGTAGTATACCTTATGTTTTATTTTTTTTATTTTTGTTTGTAAATATATACATACAAAATAACTTTTTACTAAATGCATATTATTATGAAACTATGTACGGTAGGTAGGTACTTTTAAGAAAGAACAATTTTAAAATTTTTTATCTGTCTGTCTGCTTGTTCCGGCTGATCTCCGAAACGGCTGGACTGATTTGGACGGGATTTTCACTGGTTGATATGTAGGTTATAAGGAGTAACTTCGGCTACTTTTATTTTAGAAAAAGAATTAGGGTTCCGCTCAAAAAAAAATAAAGAAGCGAGCGAATCGAGGTATATGAGCGAGTTAGTCTTTTAATTGCGTACAATATACAATGACTATTATATCAATTATAAAATTATTAAAACATTTTTTTGGTAACAATTTATTAAATAAGTAAATATTTGCTTTATTAATGAAATATATAAAACAACAAAAAAATTGAATTCATACATTAAATTATAATTGAATTATTCAAATTTAATTTTATTTTAAAATATTTATTAATCTAGTTTTTTATAATTAGGTGTAATAAGTATTATACGTGTGCACAAACTCTAAGACAATTTGTTCCAAGCTACCATCTCTTAGAAACAAACGCCAACGTCGACTTTCAGCTAATTAGCATTAAAATAGGCTCGAGTTGAAATATTGAGAGTCGTGGCGAAATCTTTAGTGTTCCTATAATTGTTCTAGAGATCATTAACTAGGCTGACCGCTTTTCTTCTATGTTATTTCCCATGTACGCTCTCTTTGTACGCTTTACTTTATATGGTTGTTTAAATTATAGAATTGAATGAAAAATCAGTTTCATATATTATAATAAGTGCAACCATAAAATATCGGTTTATAGGTCTTTCAAAAATTCAGTTTTTTGCCTCCACGTTTATGTATTTATACGTATAACGTCGGAAAATGAAAATATAATTAAAAACTTTAGGTTTTCGCTAAGTGCTAACACGAAGTTTAGCAAAGAATAATTGAGTCATTATTGACAGTGGTACCCAGTGAACCAGGGAACCCAGGCCGTTTGGGAAATCGAGTAAAGCGGGTTCAAATCCCGGGTCTCGCACCTCTATAATAATCTAGCAAATTTTCGAAAGACATGTGAAGTCTGCCAACCCGCACTTAGCCAGCGTGGTGGACTATACCTGATCCCCCCTCGTATTGAAGGGAGGCCCATGTCCAGCAGTAGGAGGTTAAAAATGTATTTCTGCTTAAGTTTTTTAGAAAAAGTGATATTTTTATATAGAAAGTAGGTATGCTAGCCAATTTGCATTTAAGATTAGATCGGATAAGAGAATAAAAATGGTTATAACACTAATTAGTGCCTTGCTCTCAAACTTATTAACCGTGAGGTACTCATTGTACTATTGCGAATTACTTCAATTTATTATTATACTAGCGACTTACCCTTGCTTCGCTCGCGTGTGTCTCTGGGTATATTTTAACGTTTTGTAAATATACATATAATATACACAAATCATCCCCTATTTTATCGGGATTGGTCAAAAACACAGATGCATTCTATATTTCTTACAAAAATTATAGGATATAATTCCTTTTTATGTTCTTAACTGGAGAAATGATTTGCTCCCAATACAAACCTTCAACCCCTATTACACCCTATTCAAATTTCAGTTTTACGACAAAAAGAAGCCTATGTCCTTCTCCAAGGTCCTATCCATCTTTATACTAAAATTCATCAATATTAATTCAGCGGTTAAGGCATGAAAATGACAGACAAACAGAGTTACTTTCGCATTTATAATATTATGTATGGAAATATGGATTAGTATTTTTTTGTCCAAAGTGAAATCTTATTAGATTTAAATATTTTCTACTTGGTATAACATGTAGCTTATCTAATTTAATATTTTAAAAATTACAAGGAGCAGTAGCAAAACGTTTACATTGTATGACATAATGCAAATTAGTTAAAGTGTTATTCGCACGGTTTTTCTCAACGACTTGAGTGGCATTAACATTCTTGTTACTGTCCATTTTTTGCGACGCCGCTTTTAACATACGCACGAGTATGTTTGTGTTATTTCTAAAAATCCTGTTTTATCTTTGAATAGTAGTTTACGTTGTTTTATGTTTGCATCATAAGATTTTTTTTTTAATTAGATGATAAATAATAATTTAAGGTATTATCAGAAGGTTCGTCTACATTACACAACATAGAGAACGTATAGAATGAAAAGTTTTATTCGGATTTTTAGTTTCCGACGTTGCGTTCAATAGATTGTAATAAAATTGTATAGCATAATATTATAACCTTCTTCATTTAATAAGATACGGAACGTAAATAGATTTTTTGAAATTCCACTCGTAGCTTCTAAGAGTAGCTTTTTAAACACTACACTACACTACACTAACACTATACTAGAGATACTAATACTTTAGTCCTTAAGTATCTGACATATTTATATCTGTTTAGTAAACGTCAAACAATACAATATGACGTCATAAAAATTAAAAAATTCGTGAGAATTTTAGTGTATATAGAATAATTTAAAGCTAAATTAAAATCACAGTGAGACAATTGTTGTTAAAGTTCTTATTTAGTTATACCAAAATTGAATTGTCATCGAGTATAAGTTATACAAGAAGAATGTAATCAACAGTATCTTAAAATGAGTGCCTCAATGACTTGAAACTTGTTAGTAATTACGTGTGTGGTCAAGATAATGCATCATTAGTATCGTTCACATACGTTCGATAGCTTGTTAGTGATTTGCGTTTACTGTATTAAAAGTTTCTTGTTAAACATAAGTTTTATATAATATCAAGCTACTAATGAGACCTTGTAGACATTTGAGTATGACATGTTCTACGTGGTTTCTTCTATGAACCGACGTATATGTATTATCTATACATATAATAAAATTCTAACTATGCCGAATCTGTATTATATTGAATATTTTTTTGGAAAATCTTATTGAAATAGACATTTTTATTGACACAGAGGCCGAATCTATAGTTTTTAGAATTTTTGTCTGTCTGTCTGTTACCGCATCACGAAAAAACCACTGAAAGGATTTTGATGAAATTTGGTATGATGATAGCTGGTTATCCGGGTTAACATATAGGATACTTTTTAAAAATATCTCATCTCTGAGAAATCTATACTAAACGTTAAAACGTAAGATGAGACGAATCCGAGCGGAGCGAGGGTGAGTCACTAGTTTTAAATAATCTTCTACTTTCTATCTTTTCGGATTTTTTTAGCGAATTTATTTAGATTTTTGTTTCCTGACGTTTCGATTTACCAAAATTTAATAAGTATATATATTATCTTTTTTCCGGATTCAGTAACTATAAATGCTGAGTTATAAGAGTCTAAAGCTGAAAGCATTGTGTTTTATTGAAAGGGGGCTTTAACTTTCAATCTGAAGGATGAAAAATTAGAAATTTCCAGATACCAACTCACAATATAAGTACTTTTTATGAAAAAAATATTGGAGAGGATAGGTTGGGTAATTTTGGAAATGGATTGAAAATTGAATATTTGATTGACATTTTGGGTTCACACTTGTCCGATCTTTATATCTGATTATATAATACTTTAGACTTTTTGTATTTTAACATACCACAAATCGCACGATAATACTAGGATAAAAAATTAAACTATATTATAATATAAATCTTATATATTTAAACGAGCAATTCTTGTATATTTATATCTTTATTTATTTATTTATTTATACCGGCGATTTCGGAAACGGCTCTAACGATTTTGCTGAAATTTGGTATATGGGGGCTTTCGGGGGCGAAAAATTGATCTACATTAGTCACATGTCTGGGAAAACGCGTGTTTTCGAGTTTTCATGCGTTTTTCTTATGCATTGTTCTACGCAACATTTAATCGCGACATCTATACAACTCTGTCAGTAACACTTAGTCACTTAATGTAAAATTATTTTTAAGCCAAATTAAAAAGAAAATTATTCTTATCGCGACATCTATACAACTGTCTCAGTAACACTTAGTCACTTAATGTAAAATTATTTTTAAGCCAAATTAAAAAGAAAATTGTTCTTCTCGCGACATCTATACAACTTTCTCAGTAACACTTAGTCACTTAATGTAAAATATACAATCTTTCAAGAACTCCGAGCGAAGCTCGGTCGCCCAGGTACTAGTACCTAATGTAAGAATTAAGAAGAGATTTAGATAATTAAATTACCTTTGAAATAAATTAATTGAAACTTTTATTTCGCATTATTATTTTATATTTTATTATTTATTTGATTGTTATAGTACTACTAATACAGCATTTTACATAAGTGGACCCACAAAACTGTTTGCACAGTTTGTCTGTGGGATCAGATTAGATACGCGGATTTTTATATTTATATTTAACTAAACCATTTGCGTTGATATTGTTGTTTTTTCAATTTACAATCACAAGTAAAAACTTAATAGAAAAATAATAAAGTTTTCGTCGTCACATAGTTCCACGCTACATCATTAATTTCCCGTCTGTACCAAAGAAATTTTGTATTCGTCGCGCGGCTTTAACAAAAAGTTCCCCAAACTCGGACAGGTACGTGGACAAAAAATAAATGAAAAATACTAATGGAGCGCGGCAAAGTGGTTGGTCTGTCGCGAGAGATATGTAGTTGGATTTTTAATCTTGAGCCTTTATGTTTTAGAATTTAGACTTGTGAAAAAATTACTTTCTCTTATACTAATTGTTCTATAGATTTCGTAACGCTGCTAGACGAATTAAATTACAAGGAATGCATATTAAAAATTAACTTAAAACTTAATACAATATTGGTTTTGCAATTCAGAAATTGAAATAACAGTGCACTATTTGTTTCTTTAGAATTCACATTCATTTATTATTTTTCTAAAACACTTTAGCATTATGTAATAACATAATTTAATAAAAACTAGCGACTTACCCTCCCATCACTACGCGAATTTTACGCGCGGTGCGTCCTACTACGCGAATTTTATTTACAATTTTGTGGGTTTCAGTTTTTTTACACGGAATCCTAATACTTTTTCTAAAACAAAAGTAGCCTAAGTTACTCCTTATAACATCAGCTATCGGCTAGTGAAAGTCCCGTCAATATCGGTCTAGCCGTTTCAGAGATTAGCCGGAACTATCAGATAGACAAAAATTATGTACTTTCATATATAATATATATGCATTCGTAACAAGTTGTTATTTTGATATTACAAACAGACACTTTAATTTTATTCATTTGCATAGATATTAAACAAAGACAGCTGTTTCTAAATATTAAAGCAGTACAGCTACCTTAGCCGGTTTATCGAAGCCACAGTTCGAGCGGTATAATGGGAGCGACGGCTGGCCGCTGCCGCTTCACACTCAATTTCACCTCTGAGTGACGCAAACATTTATTGTACTTACTTGCACCTATATCAGGTGCTTTACCTACTTCATATAATGGTTATTTAAAATGATTATGTTTTGTTATTTAAAAATGTATTTCAAGTATTTCTTCTCATTGAGTCTTTTTCGGACACTGTCTCTCCCTTAACCATGTTTGCTGTAAATCATTAGAAAAGCTCACAAGCAAAGATCAAACTAAAACCGCGAAACGAAAAAAATAATTTCATTTAAAATATATATATATATATATATATATATATATATATATATATATATATATATATATATATATATATATATATATATATATATATATATATATATATATATATTCACGTAAATCTAAGAAAGTATTGATTAAGATCAAATTTTGTATATAATTTTGTTTTCCTTAATCTAAAATTAAACAAAAACAATGGCGCCTATTGGTTTTTTTTAATAAAGAAACACGATACAAACATGTTCGCGCTTCACTAATTTTGAAACAGTCTACAATCATGAAATTTAAGCCTTCGCCTTCTAATAACCTATCTTTTGTTTTGATCGATTTATTTAGACCTATAACGTTACATTATGCATCTTGTAGAGTTTTGAAGCTTAAAATGTTAGTCGTCGTTTACACAACAGAAAACTTTCAAGATTTTTCGTGATATTAGTTTTAGCCTTGAATATACATGTTGTTTGTTCATTAAAAAACCAATAAACAAAAAGTTGAGCTGGTGTGGAATTACTACGTGATAGAGTTAGAAAAAAATAAAAAATGACGACGAGGAAAAAATGTAGAGTATGAGCCCGGGCGAGTTGCTTAGGAAATGTAACAAGTCGTATTGAAACTAGTTTGACTTATCAGATTTATGGCTCTGGCGTTGATTCATGACGGTCTCAGTTGGCAATTAAACTGAAGTCTCCCGATATCATTAATCATACCAATATTGATAGGCCTAACTCATGAATCCAATTACGGTTCACATTGCATACACCAGTTAATAACTTTTACATTGTAAAAGCTTATCGAAATACTTAAAATTATGAAATTTTTAATGTAGCTTCTAAGAAATTATACATATTAAGTAATTATATTTATCTACGTTCTTTAGAAAGTTGAGAAAATATCTTAGCTCTAAGTAGTTTAAAATAACATATTTAAATTAAACTTACAATTTATGATCATTAGATTCAAAGATTCTTTAATTAAGATAATATCTTTTATCTCAAGTTTTTTCATCTTAGATTGACATCAGATTCTTAAAATACATTCGTGTCCTCAGGGTTTTAAGTTACAGTCCCACATTCCTATGTAAAGGGATGATTTATGAAAAGTCAAGGCGCAATTAGGCCAAGAGGTAGACGCAAGCGTTAATTTTGGTTTTATCGAAGTCCAGTTTTGTACCGGTTGCCTGTAATTGAGTGCAATCGTTGGTAATTTCGTATCGTAGATGTTTATTGAAACTTTAATGGTGCACTTTAAATGAAAGCGTTACAGCATTTATAAATGGTAGAATATGTGTGTATATAAAAATTATTTAAGTAACGATATGTTTTTCATAAAATTAAAACATTTTTTCTCTTTAAAGTAACTGTAGATACTTAAATTATGGAGCTTTTACATATGCTAATACAAAATATTTGTAATCAACGTAATTTAAAAACGATTAACTTTCTATGCCGGAATGCTTTTTACCCATTTTGAGATATTGAATGTTGATAGCGGTGCCACTCTGTCTTTATCCTACATACATATCTAAGTAAATAACTTCAAAAGTGATATTTCTACTGAATTCCTATGATATAACTAGGCTAAAAACAGTGTTAAATATCTTAGGTAGGTATCCTACCTAAAAAATTTTTTGATTACTTGTCCCGTCACTGGGTAAAATAAGAACACAAAAAAGGTGGTCAAATACAAAAATTACCAAAAGTAACATGATGCTGTTACCATTCCATGAATAACGTGAAAAAATATTGGAATATTTTCACGTTATATTCTAATAATTTAATTCAGAAAAACGAACTTGAGATGAAGATAAATACATAAGCATATAAATTACCTATAAAGCTGCACGTTTTTATACCGGATTCTTTGAAGTTAAAGTATAAATTATAATAAACAAAATTTAGTTCCTAGAGGTCGTGAATAGAATATAAATTGAATTAATTAGTTCTGAACCTACTTTCAATATAAATTAAAAAAAAAACGCTATTAACGTTAAATATAAATTATAATATTTGTAGAAAATTAACGTTCGTCTCTTGATAATATACTCATCACAGTGCTTTATTAAATGGGAATTTTGTATGTGTGTATGTTTTTTTTGTTTACACGAAACGGCTGTACCAATTTCGATGTTTTGTACACAGACGATGGATACTTACAGTAACAAATAATTACTGAAATGGATAGTAATAAAAAATGACAATATATGGCACTACCTGTATATCGGATTATAAATACGAAAAAAGGATTATAAATATGTGTGTATATGTAAGCGTGTGTGTGTGTGTGTGAAAAAAAATTTAGAAACTTTGCATACTGTTAGTTGTCTAGGGATACATCTGAATGAAGCTTGAATAAGTCGATAGTAATATCATAGATAGAAGAGGCGCCTAGGGACTTACCCGAGCGAAGTGTGGGTAAAACGCTAGTTAAATACATAAAAATCAAATGTGTATATAACATATTATATATCAAACGGTATATGGGTAAAGTTGTGGATGGTCGTTAGTCTTAAAAACGTCTAACAACAGAGGATTATCACTGTTTATAGTAATCTAGATCTTATTTTGCTAGCAATAAAGAGGATACTAGAATGTTACATTTAAAAATTTTAAACGTACATCAAGGAGATTAAGAATGGTGCTCAGAAACAGTAATAAATAACGTGATTATTTCCTCTGAATGGACTTAAGGCTTCTTCACGTATTTTTTAACCAAAAACCACTTTGTTAGAGAATTAAGTCTAAGTTTAAATCTTCATATTTAAAATTGAAATGAGCTTCCAAATATTTTGTATTCATAAATATTTTTGAGAAAAGTGGAATATCGAAAATAATTTCAAATTTCGTTCGTAAATTCCAGTTTTTGTTAACAATATTAGATTAGTTCTAAGTAATTTATTGCATTATATAAATAAAATTAATTTAGAGAGTCTATATATATAATTGTACATAATAGATATATTTATATCATTCATATACAGATATCTAAGTCTTAGCAGAAAAATATATGTATGTATGTTAGTAAATTTAATTAAAAGAATTGATAAAAATGACCATCTTGATTATATGTTTTAAGGTATATTTTTATACGAATTATGGGAAAGAATGGGTCGTACCTGCCAAGGACAACCGGTTAAACCATGGCGATTAAACCCCGTGAACATCTACTATACTACAGATAACATCTTGTAGTAACCTTCCCTTGAGATCACGTAGGCATGAAATATTTAGTTTGTGAAGTATTGAATTATTGTAATATATGTACATCTTGCTACCTTCGATGGTTTTGATAGAGAACATATTTCTGCACTACGATCGAATACTACACATTTTTCAGTTTTATAGCTCTATTTATAATACGGTTGTATGTGACAGTTCTTAATAATGACTGTAGAGATGGAATGTTTATCATTTATTCCACTAAGAAGTAATGAAGTACCTAAGCCGTATCTATAATATTTGTAACTAGTAATATTATAAAGAGGCAGAGTTTGTTTATTTGTTTGTTTGTTTGCTTGTATGAACGCACTAATCTCAGAAACTACTAATCCGATTTGAAAAATTATTTTTGCATTAGATAGCCCGTTTATTAAGAAAGGCTTTATATCATCATGCTACTATCCAAGGCAATGGAACAGTAATATAATATAAGTCTATCTTTTCCATACTAACCGTTAAAACGTACCTAGGGACGAACGCGAGCGAAGCGAGGGTGAGCCGCTAGTATATAAGAAAAATACTATAGAATTGTATTTCTATTATTAGTAAGTGTAGTTTAAATACGTTTAAATACGTACGTATTAAGTACATTATAATTGCTAGGTTAATTTCATATTTTAGTAACTTTTCTTAGATAAAATATTATTTCAATTCAATATAAAAGGCAGCTACAAAAATCATTAAAAGCTTTCTAAGTTACATAACAATTATTACAAAATCTGATAAAAAATCTAACTGTTCATAAAAAATATTATTTATATATCGAGAATTTCTACCTGATTATATTACGGCTATACGTTTGTGAGAGCCTCCAACCGACATTATCTTCACATCGTCATATGATTAATGGCCAACAAAACGTCGCCTGGGATACCTTTCTTCTATACCTATATAATAACAATGGTCCACGTCGAAATACTTTCAAAACTTGTTTTTGATTGTGAGTGACACTTAAAAATACTTTGCCAGTATGTGTCCAGTTGTTATATGACGAATTCTGACACTTTTTAAAATAATGACTGAATTTTCTTCATATTTTAAGAACAAAATATAAATAAATCTCCACCCAATGTTTAATATAAAACGCATGCATGTATCTACTTAAATAAGTTATTTATTTCAGAATTTATTAACGAAGTAATAAACATAATGAATATTATGTTTTCAACCGACTTCTTCAAAAAGGAGGATGTTCTCAATTCGGCTGTATGTTTTTCTTTATGTTTAACAAACATAACCTCAGAATTTTCATAATTTATGTAAAATAACTTTTTGAACTATAATTGAACATTTTTGAACTATAATTGGACATTTAAATGTTTCAGAGGATGGATATTTCTTCAAATTTATTGTAGGATCGCCCTTGACGTATGGCCACTTAGTGACTTATTCATTAAAATAATATAATTAAGTCCATTCAAATACCTAACATATCGTGTAACATACATAAAGTCAAAAACATCTGAATTGAATACTATCTATAATAAATTCGGCTAATAATATAATTAAGTTACTTTAAAAAAATAATTAATTACATCAACGAAAAAACGTCACTGGTATCTCTAATGATATATAGTAATAATATTCATAAACAAATATTTTCTACGTAAATATTCTCAGCGAGCAGTGTGGGCTAAGGCCGGTACTCACAGCGTTTGTTTATCCAACGACCGGTCACTATTTGTTCTGCCTCCTCAAAACCACTCGGAATATTTTGAACGAATCTTTAGCCACTTGGTGAGTTAGAATTGTCCTTGGTTTTACTGATTTGAGATTTCATCTCATATTTTTGTGTTTGAAAACTCTCATGCAATATTTCCATGCATTGTGTTTTATATGTGTTAAATACATATTACGAAGGCAAGCAAATAAATTCGTATTCATAACAGCTTAAGCATACATTCAATTGTAATATGTGAGGTTTCTGACGCAGTTCAGTTTGATGGAAAGAGGGAATGAATGGTAATTGTTAAGTAAATTGTACTAATTTTTATAATGTTGTAATGATTAAGTAAGAAAACTTATTATAATTCATAATAATTTCCACAAAAAAAAATAATAAGTAATATATGGCCTGTATCATGATGAGGGATATAAAACCGCTCGCGATCCAGACACGTGATACCCACTATTTTGACCACAAACCACGAAGTAGTTTCAAAATATCAGTAACAATAGGTATCGCTACTACAAGCTTAATGGTTTTAAAAACTAGATTAAGTAGCAGAGAAATGCTAAATCCTCGATAAGTATATATCATGTCATCCCACGCTGTTTTAAGGATAACGTTAAAGAATTATGATATTCAACTATAGTCTACAAATCATAAGATCGAATTTCCCATAAATCAATGATTATGAACAAGCTCAACTCAGGTAATGGTATTCAATATACAGCAGAGTTTCAATTGTTCGAACACATATGGTGTGTATTACTACATATTTGTATTCATACCCACTAAGAATCTGCGTCTGCGTATCTGCTTGTAGCAAAATAAAAAAAATAAGCACTACCTATGTTTAAGAGAATTCTTTTAGTAATATTCAAATGCTATAATAGAAACAAGTAGTAAACTTTGAATATATTGTGCTAAATTGTAAGTTTATCATGGAATATATACGTATATTGTTTAAATATATATATTATGCTATATATTTATGTATGTAACTTTTTATTGTTATTTATGTAAACTTGTGTGTTATTTATAGTATGTACTGTTTAAGTAAGTATATTATATTGTTTTTTTTGCACCAACCCCTATCCATGCTACCCTACGAGTTTCTTTATTATATAGGTTGCCTGGAAGAGATCACTTTAAGTGATAAGGCCGCCTTTACACTGAAATATCTATTTGTAAATTGATTTATTATTTTCAAATTGTACTTCTTTTTCTTTGGTGTAATAAAGGATTAAATAAATAGATAAATAAATTGTAAATTTTATTTTTGATCGACTTCAAAAGAAAGAGGTGTTCACGTCGCTGTTTTTGTAAGTGTTGCGATGTTTAAGTCCATTGTCAATTATATTATTATTTATTTTTATTATTTCTTAATGATACTTTCATATAAATAATAGAAAGTTAAGTAAATTAGTCGAATAATTTCAGTCGAATATTTCGTTTTTTTTTAATATTAGTAAAAATATTTTTATGACATAGAAATATAGAGCCCGTAATATAATATTTTGATATAACGAACCTGTATACTCATATATTCAGTAATATAGCCTACAACATGAATTAAAAATAATGTAAATTAGATCACAAGCAATGATATAAAACTTTTCTTCTTTATCGGCTGAACCAATATTATAATTTAAAGATAACACGAGTAAGTTCTAGCGTAAAATGTATGATGCGAAATTAAAGATTATTAAATCCACATGTACCCTCAGGACAGGTTTATTCATGTTTACTGAAGTATGATTAATGGAACCGTTCATATCTGGATTATCTGGACTTTTAATTAAAAATAAGTGTTTCTTTGAATTTCTGTATAATTACGATAGTGATCTGCATTAATATTTGAAACGTTTTAAAATACAAACTCTATTTAAAATTTGCATAAGTTTTACTAAAAAAAATTAAATTATCTAAATGATGTTCAAAAATTTTGTTTCAGATTAATAATGAATATTCTTACGTATTAATTGATGTATTTTGTATCAATGTGATATGAAAAAAAGATGTCAAATACAATGAAGATGATGTCAATAAACTTATATTTCGTACATTAAATAGCTAGAGTGAATTTAACAAGTCAAATGAAGATTGTTTGTAAAAAGATTAGTTATAAAGCCATAGCATACTAGTACATCTTAGCATGAGTGTTCGTCCGGCAGAAAAGAATACCGTGAAGAATATTTAAAGAATGGAAATTTTCGGCAGACGAACCGCATGTTTTTGTATACATCTACATTAATAATACATCTCGAATCAATATCACGCGAGTTAAATTTAATTGGTTCGGATTCAGAGACAAAAAAGCGTTTTGCAATCACGCAACCGTCCAATGTAATTTGAATAATTCGTCTACCTGTCCTTACTGATTTGGTAATAATGGCATAGCGCAGAATAAATTTTAAGATATTTACTGAAAAAATCCTAACATTACTGAAGATTTTTTTTTAAATTTTACTGTATTTTTACAAAATGTCTCGCAAGCTACGTACGTGATGGTTAACGTTGTGCAATCGGAGAACGGTCCAAAAACTTTCGTAAGGCAATAAGATGCTGTTAATCACCAAGTGCTCATACATAGCTAATTATTCTCCATTTGAGTCACGATTATTACAAAAAAACTCATCTGTATCCATCTACGGCAGAAACCAACGAAGCGATTATTCTAATCAACGCTTTTACCCTAATGAACAGCATCAATAAATATAAATAATTAAAAATGTCAATACATTCTACATTTTTATGAAATTGATATGTTATTTAACTATATAGAAGGGCATAATTTTGTATTTGTTTTAATTGATCACGTTTAGTCGTGACGTTTGACAAGAATTCTTAAAAACAAATCATTTAATGGAATAACATACATATTGATGATATGATACAAACTATCAAATTACTTTTCCGTAAATGTATAGCTTTAAATAGACAATCTAATTTATAAAAATCTCGTGTCACAATGTTTGTGGTTGCATTCCTCCGTAACAGCTCGACCGATTTTAATGTTTTTTTATATATTTGGTAGGTATGAGAATTGGTCGTAAAGTATTTTTTACCCTCCTATCCTCACCCCCCATTCTTTAATCGCGATTTTAGTATTTTTGTATGGACAATATTATATAAACACATAGCGACGAACCCGAACGAAGGGAGGGTAAGTCGTTGTATAACATAAAGCCAAAGAGTTTTTTTTTTTTTTTGTAAATTGAACGCAGGCGTAGTCGCGGGTTCTGTTCTTCTTGTTAGATTAACACTATATAATTTGGAGCAATTACTATCTAAGCGTCCTAGTTTTAGTATCTGCTTTTGACAAAAGAAAAAAGTATTAAATAGCAAAAATGCAAGCGCCTATTATAAGTAACAATATAAATCATTCCATGAAAATTAAAATACCCCAATCCAAATCGAACAAATCGTTTCCAACTGAATCGAATATTATAGATTCCTGCCACCAATTTAGGTCTTGTAAGGAAATAAGTTACCACGTTATTATCGTATTGGACCAAGATGATAATTTCTAAAGATAACCGTAGGCGAAATGTTGCTTGGGACCGCGTCCACCTGCCCACTTTGATTTATTATGGATTCAGTATTAATTTGATATCCTTTTGCTGTAACCCCTTGAGCGATGTGGCCGTGCGAGTAGGCCTGCCCGGTCCCCATTATATGAGCTCTTGGAATATCATAATTGTATGCAGGCCGTAAGACAAAATAAATTTAAAAATAAACCCAGAAACACGATGTATATGAGATATAGCATACAATGATAATAGAATTATTGATTGAATATATGTGAAATAGCTATCTTATATCTATGTATATAATAAATTGTAACTGACCGATGTCTGTACATGGAAGATATTTGAGAAAAAATATTATGGGGGGTCTTTAGTAACGCAATAGAACCCAAAACAATGGTTTTTAGAATTTTTGTCTGTTTATCTGTGCGTTTGTGCGCGCTAATCTCAAAAACGACTTAAACGATTTGGGTGTGGTTTTTATTAATTTATTTTGGCAAGATTAACTTAATATTAAGCATTTGTTTTATTTCAATCGGTTCATAAATAAAAAAATGATAAAAAAATAATAAATAAAAAAGTGATTCTTTAAATATGTCAATTTAAAGAATCACTAAGGATAAACCCGAGAGAAGCAAGGGTGAGTCGTTAGTGAGATAATAATTAATACTCATAATTGTTTCTCGTCTTTTGCTAATAAGGAAAAATATAATATCAATAGGAATATATTGTTAGCATAAGTATTCGCAGCAGATACTGAGAAAGATATACTAAACGAGGTATGCTTTGATATTTTTATTTGCAAGCAAATCAACGTTCCTCACGATACCAGCTGCCTCTACGGAATAGACAGGCAATTGCCGTACCTACGTGCATTTTTGTAGCCGTGTTGGTATCAATACAGGTTTAGAGTGAATACTTTTGTATCGTTAAGTGTTTATATCTCATCTGGTGGGAACCACTCAACATCATATTAATGTTTAAACATTTTTGTTCACTTTCTTGATTAGTAATACAATTTATGATTGAGATACTTAAACTTATGTACATAATACGATGAAGATTATTTTTATATTTCTAAATTAGATATAATCAAAAGCGATACACATCATAGTTATTTTTGATGTTTTTCATAATAACTTATTTTGTAAAATAAATTGTAGGTTAGTACGACGCATATATTACTCTCAAAATTAATCTCGAAAATTGCTGTTCAAAAATTCTGATCATACGTCTTCTGCCGATCGACAGGAGATAAAAATGCAGTTTTCGACTTATTTATTTACGTAAGGCCAGTTAGTTCTCATTTCGTATTCAAGAGGTGCTTAATTCTTTTTCAGATCAACATGTTTTGTAATTATATAGTGTTTTCTATATTTTTGCAAAGGTTTTCATTTGAGACGTGAGGTCATATTTTTCGCAGAAGTATGAAATTAGCGCGCAAGATCGTCCTTGGCGGTTCAAAGGCGGTTCTACATACATATATGTATTTTTCTTTGTGGGCTATTAATTACAGTGTGGAGTATGATAACCTAACATTACATTGGTCCTTGCTGCATCTCAGATATAAAGGCAATTTTATATAATTATTTGCGACTAAAAACATTGAAACTTCGTAATTGTGACGCTCAATTCGTGATTTCATCGACAAGTTTGAAAATTTAAATAAAATAATGAGATAAACTTTAATTCTAATGGTAAATATTTTTTACCATGTTATATGATTATAAAAAATTGACTTTTTGTCATTGCCTATTCAACTGCTCGAAAAGACGAAAAAAATAAATAGTTCGGCAATTTAATGGGTGTGCTGTTGTACCGATAGAATAAAAATCATACTAAACTTATAATTTTATGTCTACACTCTACAATATGTAAAACCGTATATATAAATTCCTTCTTTAATATTTTCATAAGCTTTTTTAACATCATGTAAAAGTATTAAATTAATTTTGATAATTGATAACGTATGTTATAACATTTTTTTTAAATATTATATACATTATCACAAGTAAATATTATGTAATTTGAATCATATAAAAAATATATCTAAAAGCAACAAAAAAGAAAGTTACCTTAAATTACTATAAAAGATTGCTTTTAGCTTTACACGCGGACCGTATCAATCCCGACTTCCATTACCAAAGTACCAATAGAAACAGATGAGTCATCAGATTTTAAACTAATTACAGATCGAGAGAAAAAACGCGTAACTCCATGCGAGACGAATACCTCAGACGGGCATTAAGATTCATCAAAAATCACTAAGTCCGTGATTCTTACATAGAGTTTCTAATTTTTATCTTTTGATTGGAGATTTATTATAAAACGGATTAGAACACTTTCTGTTCACAAATCAAGACTATTGGTAACTTTATAAAGTATTTTTTATACTAACATATGCTGTTTCAGGACTTTAATTGTAAGATTTGTAATATTTGTTCGTAAGTAGAATTAAAGTTGAAAAAATTAATGGTGCTTTGATTCGGATAATTTCAAGAGTTGTTGTTGAGTTCTGCAAATTAAACAAACATGATAATCATATTTGATATGATTGCTTGCTATTTTTGTAAATTTAATTAAAAAATCTTTTTAAAATTTTTGTTTATGCCTCTGCCTTAGCAACTTAAAAGTATTTTGGAGCTAATTATAAAAGCTATTTACAGAACACATGTGTGTAAGATATTAAAGGAAAGTAATACCATTCGGAAGGATTACAACTTAAAATTGATATGAGACGAGCTCCGGCCAGTTTTTATGGTACAATAAAATCATTTGAATCGCCCCAAAAGCCGTCGACCCGACCCAAAACGAACGCTTAAAAATGTTATATTTTATAAGATTTATACTGGTATCTTATAATCGGATTAAATTATAACATACCTATATAAGAAATATTTAACATGGAAATGTTACGTAATGTAAAAAGATTTGAAAATAAATAAAGTATGTTCTTTATGTATTCCGCATTTGCACTTGTTTTTGTCTTGTGTGTTTATAAGTGAGATAAATTGAGCGAATAAATTATAATTTTTATGTTTATATTTAAAATAAAAAAGTAGTCAAAACGTTTTACATAAATTACTTATTAGATTTATTTTCTTCCTTGTTACTGATTAATGCACGAATCAATTTAAAAGTATCTTGTCGAAGCACAAAATGCTATCCTATTTGAATAATAGCTTGTAATAAAAAGTCCAATTAACTCTTTTTTGATATACTAAAGAACGCTTAGTTTTTATAGAAACTATAAATCTATATTTTATAGATAACCAACCAATATCTTTGTGGGAACGCTACAAATACTGTTCTATTTAAAACTCGATATTGATGTAATTAAAAATCCTTTATGTAATTAAAATCTATTATTTTAAAACGCAGCGGCTTTGGCATAAAGTTTTGATATGGTGTGGAGTTTTATATGAGACAAATTTGGCTCAGCATCCGAAAATAAATTTTAAATATTTTTCTTAGAGCATTAAAGCATGATTACCGGTACCACCATTAATTTGAGAGCATCACTATTTATTTATACCTCTTCAATCAAGATAGATAAATTTCCCAGAACTTGTACTACGATTAAGAAACTTATAAATATTTCAATTCCAAGTAGCCGAGCGGATGCGGCCACAGTCGGCTTAACATCTGCAACTTGAGTTACACCGGCTGTCAGTTACGTGCATATAAAATGGGCCTTTATATTTACTATGACCAGCCTTGTAGAAAATTAAAACGTATATGAAAATGGAACCAGCTCCCAAAACCTATAATTACGTACCGTACGTATATAAGAATTATGGTACAGAACAAATTATGACTACAATATATATGCATGACTCACCTATGGTCACGCAAGTGGTCCTGTCTTCGGAACGCTTTTCCGCAAATATCACAAGAATATGGTCGCTCGTCGGTGTGGGTCCTTTCGTGGATTAACAAATTATAGGATTTTGTAAACTGACGATTGCAAAATTTACAAATAAATTGTTTCTTGGGTCTCGAAGCTCTTCCTGGGGCTCTTAATAATCGTCTATCTAGATGAGGATGCATTTGATGAGGACCTGCCCCTGAGGGAAATAAGCCAGCGCCAGGAAAGGTGAAACTATTAGTAGCTGTTGGCGATGGGCCTGGTGCTCCAAGAAAGGCACCTGGAGGACCATAAATTGGAGGCTGAGATGATCCATCTGATATCATGCCTTCAATAGATGAAGTTCTATGATGAGGAAGCAACATTGCTGCCGCAGCTTCTCTTAGCGCAACCTCTTTTCTTTTTTCCACCATCATAGCCATTAGATCGAATGAGTTTCTTTTTGAGAAATTGCCTGATGCTCTGTCCGGTGATCCTTTTGCTGATTCACTTCTATCCCTCTCTAGCATTCGCTCTCTTTCTATAATTTCTGATGGTATCAATGGAGGGTGCATGTCATTAGGGTACATGACCGGATGCATGGCTCTTGTTGGTACTACAGGTACAAAAGCTGACGATTCTCTATGAGTTGATGCAAGAAGCGATCCTGTAGTCATCTGACGATGATAAGGTAAAGGGGGTGATTCAAAGTTTCCATTAGGGTTTCGACCATTTGAGGAAGGCCGTTGTGTTCTCTCGGAAGCATTCCCCAGAAACTGATCATGTCTCGAACGTAGAGGTGCATTTACTGGACTTTCGGTTACCGGGCGGGGTGAAGACGCCCTTGATACTGCAGTTGTCCCGTTGTCAGACATAACGTGATGAGAATCTGGAAAAAGTAGAAAAAATTGATAAAGATTTTAATGCCAAATATAATCATTTCTTTGCACTTCAAACCAGATTCACGCTTAAAGGTCTTCGTTATTTAAATAACACGAGAAAGGACTTTTTGATTCGAATTTCGAGTCTTTTTACTAAATATATGTATATTACTTAACACATTATTTTTCTCAATAAATTTATTATTATGGAGTAAAACGGACGAATTATAGTTTAAATGAATAATAATGCAGCCTTTGTTAACTTCCCACTGCTGGGTAAAGTTTATCCTCATTATGAGGAAGACCAAGTCATAGTCCATCATGTTGGCCCTATGTAAGTTTGCTATTTAAATACATATTTTATATAATTTTAAAATACTGACTACTTCGAATATAAGAGGTAGACACTGTCATTCCATAAGGTTTTTAAAACGAAAAGCTCAGCTCCAAACTTGATGTTTATCTTTATGGCTTTCACTTATGGATCATAAGAAGGTATAAGCTGCGCATGGAACTTGCCAACAGGTAAGTGTTGAATATTGAGATTTATGAGTCGAGATGAAAATGTTTAATTAACGGACCCTACAATGTTTCTAGTTAATGATCATTTAAAAAACAGATTGCTTATCACGAACCTGCTCACACACATGTTAGAATGTATCTCAGTTATTTATATACGTATTGACGCCTATATTTTTAACTTTAAATGACTAGATTTTTTAATATAATATAATTTATGCTTGACATACCCAAGAGCAACACAAAGTTCTTTTTTAAATCTTTTTCGGTTTATGGTGCATTGCTCTGGAACAAACTCCCGAAAGATATCAAATTAAGTCCCTCTATAACTGCTTTTAAAAAGAAAATAAAACAGCACCTTCTCTCCCAAGTTAATCCACATTTATATTAACTACTATTATTATGGATTATATTATATAGATATGTATTTGTGTATGTAGTAGTATGTACATATGTTATAGTATATAGTATGTATAATATTTATTATATATTTATATTTTATTTATTTATTTAATTATTTATACTTGAGTAACTGCACTTAAGCCTGCTTTTTAATACTATCTCTCTAACTCACTTAGGTTGACTGGAAGAGATCTCTTCTAGAGATAAGTCCACCTTTGCTAACTAATTTTATTGTTTGTTAATTTCTGTATTTTACATATAAGTGCAATAAAGAATAGTATATAATAGTATATAATTTAATTTTCGTAATACATGTACTAAAACCATAATATTATTATTTTTATTAGTAAATATTTAATATTGAGCGTCTGTCTTGTTTTATTTACTTATTTCTGTCATTATGTAAATTAAATGTATACTTCATGCATCATTCAACAATTTATTTGGAATAGTATAGTTTCTTAGCTTCTGGTGCTATCAGAAAATGTTAATGACACCCAGGTCTTGATATGAAACTGATATAAATGTCTATACGTGATATGTTGCTTTCGATCGCTCAGAATACCTGTTATTTATAAGGAATTTTACTCTCGGATATATAATAATTAGGAGTAGGTACAATAAATTATCCTGTCATACTTTAATAGCGTATATTATTTTTAGGGTTCAACTTTTGATATATTTGAGAATTAATTAATTTTAACAGTTTAGTCTTTACTACTGTGATGCAAGAAAGATATTATTGTCTTTGTATGTTTACATAATACTAATAACATCTCCGAGATTGCTATTTAGAGATTTACGATCAGTTTGATGGTTACCAACTGAAATATGTGTTCTGAAGGACAATAAAATGTTATTTCTCTTATTTACTACTGGGAGTAATGTTTTCTTTCCACATCCTGAGTCATAAACGTATTGAATTAACATGGTTTATTTACTTAATGCCTAAAATAAGAACGTATAAGCACTATTATAATTATCTCTAGGCGATTAACGTATTGAGATCCAGTTCAATAAATTTTACTAACAGCAAAACACAATTTGGCAGTAAATTGGCTATAAATTACTGAACGAAAAAATATAAATTTTAGAATCAATTTATTCAAGCAAGATCGAAAAGAAGGCAAGCGCCGGGCCCACATTTCACTGCATGTTGCCCGTTCTACCGTAAAAGCCTTCTGAATCGTCTTCCCTTTCACTCACAGGCGTTTTTATGTTTTGTTTCGCTCCCACTAAGGTAACGCCTGATCGAGTTTCTACCATCTTACTTGCTCCGAAGCTGTAAAACTACTTTTATCTCTTTTGGTTTGAGAATTTAGATATGAATATGTATGAAACCACTGCAGTAAGTAATACTCTTAGTTGTAATACTTTTCATTACAATAGCATAAAATTGTAAAGGATGTTTAAAATGCATAAATTACGAGATATATGTAGAAAAAGATAAGTTTAAATGTGTTTTTAATTTAAGTGCCTGTATAAATTCAACTTTTTTATGATTAGCTGTAGGTACCACTCGTAGACAAACCTTGTAAAGAAGACTTAGGTTAACAAAATCATTTTAGTTGATAATTTACGTACATATTTAAATACTTTAAGTAGCTATTAGTAGTTAAGGAAAAAAATTTTTTTATCAATATAAAGTCCATTAAACCCCAGCAGGTATTTAATAAGGGAACGCGTATTCCATGTGAATAAATGGAAATATATTTAAATAAATGGATCGAGATCTCTTCATGTACAAACAAAATGGTAGGGTCCAACTAATTCTCACTGCATATTTCATTGCGATCTTGATATTATGTAAGCAGATGAGTTCAGTATTATCGTCCAATAAATTATATGGTCGAAGAACTTCTTTGGTAGCCCGCTTTGCTTTGGTTTGTATGGGGAAATAACACTCATTTATTACGCACATGCTGCGTATTCATGTGAAAGTTTAGCTCACGACAAATATATGATATGTGTAACATCTTGGGTGTTAAGATATTTGAGAACTTTTAATATGCATATCGAACATGTAGTTCAAATTAAAAATTAAAAGTTACGAAATTTATATTAAGCAAACTTTTTAACATTTAGTATAGATTTCTCAGAGATGAGATATTTTCCCGCATTAACAAGGATCCTATATGGTGGCCCGGATAACCAGCTATCATCATACTAAATTTCATCAAAATCTCTCTCTCTCTGAGAAACAGACAGGCAGACAGACAAAAATTCTAAAAACTATACATTCGGCCTCTGTATCGGTAATAATTACTATTTCAATAGATTTAAAAAAAAATATATTAATGTACAGATTTGGCTTAATTACAATTTTATTATATATATAGATTTCCCTTTGAAAAATACATACTTTATTATTATGATATTTTATATTTAAGTAAGCAAATATATTTTAAAAAGAAAATCAAATAAAACAATTGAATATAATGATTCAGAAGCTTTTACCGGTGAATGCAGAACCCTCGTTCCTCATCAGTGATAGATATCATCCAAACAAAAAGACTGTAAACGTATAGATGTTTGTTTTTCATTCCAGCTTATATCAGAGATGTAGGCCAGTTCGATCTGAATGTACTAAATCAGCGCTACACGGACCTGTCTTAGTATTTAGTTCGTTAATCCCTTTGCGGTGTGGGGTTGATGACTTCTGGACCTGGTTTTTGTATCATGTACTTTTAATTAAATCTAACAATTTTCATTAAGTAAAAAGATTTCATTCAAGATATCATCATTTATTTATATTATTTTATATAGAAATGTGAAAGCAACTTAACAAATTTCGATGATACTTTCGTAGATTTACGCGAACATTTGGCATTTTAAATAAAACGATCTATCTGTATTCGGATTTTTTTGCGGATTTCTTTTGTTTTTTGGTTTCCGACGTTTAGTATGCTTTACAGCGATAACAAAGCAGAGAGATGGTTTTATTTAAAAGATTTCGATGAATTTTGATGAAGGATGAAGGACATAGTTTGGATCATGGATACTCTTCTTCTTTTTAACCTAACTTTTTTAATATACTATGAGAACTTTTGGATATACTATGAAAGCGGAGCTTTGGTAATAAAACTATTATTTTTATGTATGTAAATAACTAGGAACTCACCTTCGCTTCGCTCTAAGTAATCATTTTATAACACTTAATATGATGAGATCTATAATTTTCCGGTCAATAAACTAACTAACTATCTCTTAGCAAAAATCTCGTGGATCAATTACTGAGTGAAGGAAGGATCAACAAACATAATTTTTATTCCTTGTAGATATATAATATATTAGTAAAAATAATTCTTAGTTGCATAATAAGCTTACTTATGGTTGGTTACAATTAAAAGTATTTTAAATATTTTATATATATATATATATATATATATATATATATATATATATATGTGTAATAATAGTAGAAGATTATAAGCTTTAAATTAATAACTTGACCTTTCTTATTGCAAAAACGTAAACAAAGAGGTGGAATTAATGAAGCTATCATTTTTAATGCAAGGCTGATTGGCTTTTTGATAAGAATATAATTCATCAAGAAAAACATACGTAGATTGTTAAAAAAGATATGAAACTACAAAAGGCCGTAAAATTATGTTGGTAAGTTAATGTTTACATAATTCTATATACATATAAATGGTAGAAGCTGGAAGATACTTTATTGTCTATTCATATAAGAAAAGATATAAAATCTTTAGTCTTCTATATAATATATACAATATACATACTAAGTTATTGTGATATTTTTTAGTAGTAAGCTTTTATAATAAACTAGCGCTTCGCCCTCGCTCCGCTCGGATTCGTCCCTACTTACGTTTTAACGTTTAGTGTAGGTTTCTCAGAGATAATATATTCTTTCGCAGTAAAAAGTATCCTAAATGTTGACCCGGATAACCAGCTATCATCATACCAAATTTCATCAAAATTAATCCATTGGATTTTCTGTGATGCGGTAACAGACAGACAGACAAAAATTCTAAAAATTATAGAATCGACCTCTGTATCGATAATAATGTCTATTTCAATAAGATTTTGCAAAAAATATAATATTTAATTTATTTAGATTCAGCTTAGTTACAATTTTATTATATGTATAAATTTGTAAGAACGGTAACTTTGAATCTTATCTTACTAATATTATAAATGTGAGAGTTTAGATGTTTGGATGGATGTTTGTTACTCAAACACGCCAGAACGGCTAAACGGATCTTGATGAAATTTGGTACAGAGATAGATATTAGTCTGAAATGGAATATGTACGGTTCTTGTGGGATAGATTTGTTTTTGTTTTTCTAGACACGAACACGAGCGAAGCGAGGGTGTGTCGCTAATTGTTCCATATTTGTAAGGTAGTTTAATAAAAAATATCCTGGTGTTGTTTTTCTTGCGTGATATGTCAGAGATGCTGGTAGGTCTAAATCAGTGTAAAAAAAATTAGAATCTTTCTAATATTTTATATAAAATCATTCGAATATCTCTATATTTTAACCTTGCACATCATAAATGTTTTTATAGTGAAACATCAAGTAATTGACTAATAAATTTATATCACTCGTATAACTAGTAAGTGTTGGAACACGTCAGAATTATACATAGAGGATCATATGTAGAGCCATTTAAGTAATGATACATTAACAACATTCCATACTAACATAACTGCGGTAAACATCAAAATAAATCCGATTAGTTTCCTGGAAAACGCAAATCAATCATTAAAAGGCCGAGCTATTAAAAATATTATCAGATAGAGACACAAATACAAACACATAATTAGTATATTGGTTACAATTATGTTTATTGTTTTTATAGGAGGCACTATTTTTCGGTACCGCAAGGTTTCTATTGTCAATGATAAACGTTTTGATAACGTGATTAGATTATGCTATCATTTGATGGTGGAGATTAACTACCTTATATTAAACCGTGCAACTACGCTGTGTTATATAACTAATGCACAGAGAATATTATGCCTCCTTCTGGCATTTAATCAAAATCCACTAGTTTTATTTCTTTTATAACTGAATTCAATTCAATTTTCTTGTTAATGTCTTCAAAGAGTGCCAGTTGAGCACAGATTATTTTGCCATTGCCACGTAGAATAGAAAAGACATGAAGGAGAGTGGTCGGTAAAATAACTTTAAGAAACTATATTAAATTACAATGTGCAAAGAGCTCGATATATAGCTACCTATATTTTATTAGTGACAGATTTTTTTGAATCAACACGGTAAAGCCAGAAATTATTCTCTTTATAAATCAATACTTAAAGGAATATTTTACAAATTTGTTAAGAGCTTGTATAGCATGAAATACATTTATTAACTAACAAAACCATGGTGTTGTTGAAATATTTTTACTAGAACTTAGGGCAAACATTTGTACACCTGTTGTTGTAGAGTTTGCCTTAATTAAATAGTATATTTAACTATAAGGATGTGTAAATAAAGTTTACACTTTCACCATTTCTAGTGATTAAAATAGAAAATAAAATATTTAAGTATACTGTGTAAATAGAATAGATGCTACGTGATTGCTAATTAATAAAGCGGCTGTCATGTCATTTTTTATCTTGACACCTATATCTGTAAGTCAATCAGGTAAGTTTTCATTAATTTTATGCGATTATGATCACATACAGTCATTAGTGTCGCAGTACATAAATATAATAAATTGTACTGCAATCGGAGACCGCGAAACCGAAAACGGCATTGATTTAAAATGTTGTAAGTGCTTTATATTATAATGATTTGCTACTAGTTGTGAAGAAGAAAAAATATATTTATAGTATTTCACTTAACAATAATAGAATATGAAAACGTTTTTAGAATTGATTCAAAAGTTCAGCTCAACTAAACAGGCAAATAAATATAACCATATAATAAAAGTGGAGTAACACAGTTGTAGCCCAGTGGTAACGCGCTTGCTTGGGACACTGAGCTCTCTCATTGGGGACTGAGGTCTCGCAGCTCAGTTTTCATGTGCGAATCATTTCTAACATGATTACCACTTATCTTTCGTAAAGGAAAACATTGTAAGGGAACCTGCTGTCTAAGAGAACCTAGCAAGTTTACGAAAGATATGTGAAGTCAACTCGCACTTGGCAGTGTGGTGGACTATCGCCTGACCGTATTGAAGGGAGGCCCGTACCCAGCACTGCGACGTTAAAAAAGGCTGTATACAGATACATACAGATTTTTGTAACACCATGCTTTGTCTTAACCAGATCGGATGAACATCTGATGATTGAAAATAAACATTTATCATATAAGATTATATAATTCTTGATGCCTTGTGAAGTAGGCAATATCAATTAGACCTGTACTTACCGTGATATACTGCACTCTAATAGTCATGAGCCTTCTAACAAAATAAATATTTAATATAACTAGTCTTCTCCCAGAGTGGTCAAAATTTGACCATTATCATTAAGTTTACTAAATTAAAAAAAGGAATGTTGATTGAAAAACAGAGGAGATGAAGGTAATTAACTGTTTTGTCTTTGTCTATTTATATGTATATAGATTATTACTCTTAAAGTGAAGCTATATATTAAAAAAATCATGAGAATATTGAAAAAATACACATATACCCAAATTCAATGCCTCATCCGTTTTTTGAGTCGCTCAAAAACAAACGTTGCTCTACAACAGTAAGACATTTTTGAAGAAAAAGGAAACATGCAGACTCTAATACAATAAGTGGTTATTTTAAGCCTCTTTGGAAATTAACAATACCACAAAACCACCAACTCTTCATTTTGAAATGGAACATTTGTCCACGTGTTGTAAATACAATAGACCTTTCATAGCAAGTGTATGTGAATGGCGCATACAATTTCACAGTTTTTATATCTAAGGAGCTTAGTATATTGCTACTTCAGTGTTATTTTATTTAAATTTATCCATACTAATATTATAAATGTGAAAGTTTGTGAGGATGGATGGATAATGTTTGTTACTCATTCCCGCCAGAATGGCCGAACGGATCTGGATGAAATTTGGCACAGAGATGATAGTCTGCAATAGGTCACTTTTCATCCTGGAAATTGTACAGTTCCCATGAGTTAGATACACAGAGATAGATGATAGTCTGGAATAGCACATAGGTTATTTTTCATCCCAGAAAAATGAACATTTTCTGTGAGTTACATTTGTTTTTGTTTGGGGACAAACCCGAAGCGAAGCCAGGGTGAGTCGCTAGTAAACCATAATTAGAAAAATAAAGACATTACATAATATTTACATTGTGTGTTTGCTTGAAACTCTATATACTCGCTTAGTATCAGATTTTTTTAAATATATGTATTGCATAAATTTACTATTATATTGTATAAGCAATCTTTAACATGTAATTATGATCATAATAGTAGCTCTCTACATATGTATGCATAGGATTTATATACATTTAATCCCATATTTATTATATTAAATTGTGGTTGTAAATGTATAATCTTGTGATTATTATAAATGCCCTAATCTTCTCGAATTGTTTTACTTTCCATAAACAATAAAGCTACTGACAATAATAATTATTTAAAAACAGTGGCATCGTTGTAAATCTATGTAACAATGGAATAAACCTCAAACCGTTATATCGAAACCTTTGCATTGTCCTGTGTGGTATCTAAAAAAAGCTTTAATTTTTATATTCAACATCCGTATAAAATGATAAATAAAACAGGTAGCGTAAGCGCACCCTGCCTACCCAATTTATTCCACATCCGCCGTATTAAATTACATATTCTATAAAAAAATCGAACTCACAAGTCGATGGGTCGTCCGATCGATCGTCCAACGTGTGGCCCCCAACCCTCGGAAGTCAGGTAGTCGCCAAAGTTTACAAACCGAGGAACCGCATCAGACAATGATAGATCATTGCTATTTTTTGTCACATTTTACAGTCTAACCACGTTCGGCACGGTCAGGTGTAGTACACAAAAGCACTGCACAGAAACAGTTAATGGACACTAAAGTATTGTTATTGCACGTATTACTAACACACTTGGTTTAACGATAGTTCGAGTTCTCACTGAAATCCGTTGATAGTGCACAGTTGTATCACAAAGTATGTCGGCTATCGCTTGGAAGGCTGCGCGTGCGCAAGCGGCGCGACTAGTGGGAGTTGAGCGCGTACTACTGTAGTCAAGTCGTCAGAGGCAGTAGCGCTCCTGTAGCTACCCCGCTCCCCTCCCACCCCGCACCACTCCCCCCGCCCGCCGAAGCCTTCGTACAGTTTTTACTTTGGAAGCGATAAAAAAGGGATATCGTCGGATTGTTTATTTTTCGTGTTAGTAGCATATAAGTCGTGTAAATTAACACCCTCAAATGTTTGGTCCGATCATGAATTTCGTCCATACTTGCTAATTGATAATATAAATTGGTGTACAATATAAGATTGTGTTTTTTATATATTTTTATTAGGCTCAATTTGAATGAATGGTTTTAAATAAAAACAATGTTATTTTAATACTTTATTACAACGAATTCTATACATGAAGTCACATATAATTTATTCAAAAATCATTGAATAAGAATTTTACTTAACTTAAAACATTTAGTAAATTCATATTTAAAATTACGGACGCAGCGATGTAGGTATTTTATAATATGAAATTTACTAAAAATATTTTATCAATAAAAGTAAGTACATTATTTTAACTATCATATACGTATGTGATAAATTAATTATAACAAAACTTATATCCTTAGAAATGTAACGCGATGATTAAAATCATTATTTTTACAATAACTGTGATAAAGATACCGATTATAATATGGCATGATAACATTGATGGTAATTTTAAATTTAAACGGAATAATTTTTTATCTTGAAGTACTTACAATGAACACATTACAATTATGTTTTTTTTTATTATCGACATATCCAATTTTTTATAACATTAAGTACAATCTAATAATCAACGTGCAATTATAATTTGTATAATTTATCATATCTCGATATTTACTCATTTCGAACACTCACTAGTACAAGGCTACTTCTATAAGCATTAACAAAATCAGTTTTTAATCAAGTCTTTTTATATATTTTTTTATTTAAATATATTTGAGCTTTTACATTATATATGTACATACAAATAATGTTATGGTTATATTTTCTTAATTATCAATTTTAATGCACAGTTTAAGTCACTATTATGGACCACATTCTACAGGAGATTCTTTATCTCTCACAAACATTTTAAGTATTTTTTTATCTACACTAAGGACATAATTTTAAAATGAATAAGCGCAAATAAATTATTACAATATATATTTACAATGATCTATTTATTTAAAAAAATAATAAAAAAAATTATTTGACGTCAACGTTTATAATAGATACTCGTACACTAAGTATATTATAATTAAACTACTGATAACTATTGGTTCTGACGTAATTTGTTTGTTTTAAAAATGAAAACGTAGTTTTTATTGTGATCTTTATGAAACTAGTTTAAGCCTGCAGATCTAGCTTTTTGGTATTACAGCTAAGAAATGGCTAAATAATTTTAGTACAGAATTGAAGCTGTAAATTTGAAATAGTGTGTCAATTGAAATAAAATGTGATTTATTTATTTTTATTTGTTTTATTTATTTATTTATATACCCTAAAATATATGTTATACAAAATAAAGTAACAGAATGTCAACAAAGGATAATTTATCTCTTAAAGAGATTTCTTCCAGAAACCTTTCAGAAGTGAAAAAATAAGATAATTTAGTGTGGTGTAGGTACAGTACAGCATTAAATGGTATTTATTATATATTATTGTTTCTTTATAAATTTCATTAAAATCAGTATAGCCGTTTCAAATACACTATTTCATCAAATATTTATTTGGAAAAAATAATAGGTCGATTACAAGGTATAGATAAAATAAATAACTAAATAATGATTTTATGTATAATTATAGAACACAGTAATAATTTTACATTAAAATCAATATTTCTTATGTAAATACTTAAATACTAATAAGAAAATTTGATTTGGCAAATTTATGTTTGAATATACATCATGTATGTATATATTTTATATGTATATAAATCTCTAATATCTTTCACAACTTTTGGCGCACTAACATTACTTTCTTTCTAAAATCTTACTTTTTTAAACGTGTAATCTTTATAACAGCATTCAAAATGTCGTTCTTTATGATTTATATATAGCATGTATATATTTATTATCTATGTTTTTAGTTTTACTTCTACATCCATTAAATTTTATAGGAATTTTCCTTCATTTGACTAATTTCTCATAGTACCTACTACAATAACTAAACCTATTTCTTAAATCCTTTATAACTACTGATAGATTTATTTTAAATTTTAATGTCAATTTAACATTTTATTTCAAAAACTCCTTACATTTTCATACCCCTTCCAAAATTTAGTCTCATTTTGTTCAGTCAAGTATTATTTATGGGTATTCTATTATATCTTGACTTTAAAAACATTGATATCGATATATATATTTTATTAAATATTTATTTTAGAATAGGTAATCTGAATTAAAGCTAAGTGTTTAATAAAAAAATTCGATGTTGTTAATTTTTTTTTTTTTGATGAAATAATTATATAATTATTATATTAAAAATAAAATATTTTAATGATAAAAATAAATAGATATCTTAATAATAGCTTTTTGGATCAATATTTTATTTTCTTTATCATTTTGGATATTTAAATTAATATATAAATTATGTTTTCGGGACGGGACTTAACGTTGTCGCGAGATTTTCAATATAAATTTTCATAAAGCCTACTTAGTTTATTTTTTGTAAATAATTTGCTTCGTTTAACAGTAAATAAAATATTTGTTTAGTTTAAATATATTTTATAATTTATTTTGGACATAACTGGCTTAACATAAACTTTAAAACAGAAAAAGGAAAAAAAAAATACAAAAAAAAAAATAAAAAAAATAAAAGAGGAATATTTTAATAATAAGTGTAGGGCTATACAAATTCAAATGAGTCTGAAGTAAAATGTCTTCGTCAACCGGCCTTCATCCAGCGATCTATCGAATATTCTAGAGCCGCCATCCATCTGAAATAAAATAGAAATGTATGAATCAATATGATATCTCTACTTAGTACGAAACACGTATGTATGTCTGTGTATATTCTTCCATTGCTATTAAATGTCTATTTTTGGGTTTTACCATATGAATAATGTTTTAAATTTTAAGAAACGTCATGGTCTTGTTGTTAAAAAGGTGGAAACAATTCCGATTTTAAAATCATCAATTTACATGTACAAAAAATCGATTTGTTAGTTTTTTGTAATAAACAAAATTATTTA
Organism: Argynnis bischoffii washingtonia; assembly: GCA_033884665.1. Classification (NCBI taxonomy): domain Eukaryota; kingdom Metazoa; phylum Arthropoda; class Insecta; order Lepidoptera; family Nymphalidae; genus Argynnis; species Argynnis bischoffii. Next base: position 5,132,959 of record CM066624.1, on the reverse strand, counting down.
ATACCTCATCTATAGGTACATATAATAAAATTGTAACTAAACCGAATTTGTACATCAATTTTTTTTGGAAAATCTTATTGAAATAGACAGTATTATCAACAGAGGCCAAATTTATAGTTTTTAGAATTTTGGTCTGTCTGTCTGTTTGTTTCTCTGTTACCGCATCACGAGAAAACCACTGGACAGATTTTGATGAAATTTGGTACGATGATAGCTGATTATCCGAGTCAACATATAGGATACTTTTTACTGCTGGAAAACATCTCATCTCTGAGAAATCTATGCTAAACGCTAAAACGTAACTAGGGACAAACCCGAACGGAGCGAGGGTGAGTCTCTACTCACTAATAAAAATCATTTTCCCGTCACTAATTCTAAACACCAAAACTATGCCACAGGAAAATTTACATATGCTGGGATATATCCAATGGGGCCCATATAACTCCCACCCAAAAAACTGCTGTATACGATAAATAATATCGACGACTTCCGCGTATGATCCTTTACTGCGTATCTCGCATTCGTAATATTTATACAAGGATTATATAACTTACTTTATTCTATAACTAGCTGAGCCCAAAAACGTTGTTCTGACAAAATTTTAATAACAACTTTTTAGGATCTTTGAGCTTATACATAAATCGTATAGAAAGCTACTTTTGATCCAAAATTTTCTTTATCTTTCTTTCCTTAAAAACCTTATACTTATGCTTAAACTTACTCTATATTAAACATTTAGAAAATGAAATTAGTCAACTCAGTCTTGCCTTTATCAACATCAGTTGAGAACTTACCAACCGAAATTATTTCATTTTAAACATAGATTAGCGATTCATTCGTCCCTAGGTATACCTTTATACTTTCATCTCCATTTTCTCCCCCTTAAGGGATGATTTTCGATATAATAACCTATGTCCTTGCCAGGGTCTCAGACTATCTTCATACCAAGTTTAATCTAAATCGGTTCAGTAGTTTCAGAGTTTATTGGATACAAATAAACAAACAAAAAAATCTTACCTCTTTGTAATATTAGTAAATGAAATTTTATCTTTTAATTTACCGTTTCTTGTCCATTTCAGATTCGGTGTGGAAATAGAAGTGTCTCTGTTTAGGCTCGGTAGGCATTACTTCGAACGCGTATTTCTTGCCACCCGTAGAGCACGTCTGTATCCTGTAGCCGTGGAGACACGCCATACCTGCAATTATGTATTGTAATGAAGGTGCACGTTTGAATCAAATCGTTCGAAAATTGAAGACGAATTGTGATTGAATTTTCAAATAACCGTAATACGAATTTATGATATACTAGCGGCTTACCCTCGCTTCGCTCGGGTTCGCATCTAGACAAACAAAGACATATCTATCCCACGGTAACCGTACATTTTTCTAGGATAAAAAGATAAGGTATTACTACCATACAAAATTTCATTTAAATCAGTCCAACAGTTTTGGAGATTAGCCCGTACAAACAGACAATCAGACAGAGAAACAAAAAAATTGAAAAAAATCTGGATTTGTTCTATTTCTCTTCTCACGCCCCCCTGACTTGGTTTTTAGCAATTTTTTTTTCTATAAACAGGCATTCGACCTCTACAGTTTTATTATTATTATATTTATTTTTACATAACAAAATCAAAATCAGTATTCAAATGCTATGTAGAAAAATTTAAAAGAACTTTAAGATGATTTTTTCAATTTTTATGCTAAACATTTACATAGGTATATGAAAGAATTTGACTATAACATGTATTTATTTTAGTAAACTTCTTGATTATTATTTTCAGCGAGAGGTTTTCGATATTTTAAAGTTGTTTAAAGTCTCCCTACCTCAATAATATATTATATAAAGCATAGATATTTTAATTCTTTCGGCCCAGAATGACTAGTCTGTTTTTGCTTTGGAAGGCTTTAAAAGATACGGTACGATACGCTTCTAAAGTCGCAAGTATTCTATTCCTTTCAAGGCAATATAAAAATTTAGTTAATCTATACAGTTAAATAAAATTGAAGTGTCTGTTTGTAATGTCAAAATAACAGCTTTATACTAAATGCATATAGAATTATATACGGTACTTATAGGAAAAACACAATTTTCTAAATTTTTGTTTGTCTGTTTGTTCCGGCTGATCTCCGAAACGGCTGGATCAATTTTAACGGGACTTTCACTGGCAGATAGCAGATATTATAAGGAGTAAATTAGGTTACTTTTATCTTAAAAAAGAATTAGGCTTTCGCTCAAAAAAATTGAAACGTATCTAGGGACGCACTTGGGCGAAGCGAGGGTAAATCGCTAGTATAATATAATTTATAAATAATTTAGTTAATAGATCTTACATAACACTAAAACGAAAATTTTGGTAAAGTTATCTTGAGATATGGGATACTTTCGCTCTGTTATTTAAGCGACCGCAAAATTTACTTTCTTTTTCATAACATCTTTGACAAATATAAACTTATTTGTACTGTTGAGAGAATAAATACTACCTAATAAATTCCGTTAGTTAAACTTAAGACAGATTTTATGTTAGAAGTAAGAAATACCTTCGAACCAGACTCGCACTTGACTGATTTTTATAATATGTCGTTCTTATTGTATGAACTCTTTGTAGATTCATAATATAAAGGATTTATATCAGTATAATTTATTTTAGTTTCCAATACATTAAAAAAAACCTTTTTAAGTTTATAATAGCAATTTTAGCTATTGAAAAAGGCTATAGCAACTGTAGTGAAACAACTCTACATGAGTAGTAAGTATTGTATAATAAAACACGATTAATTAAGATAAGAATATTTTGTTCAGATATTAAAAAACTACCTAACTTATATTTTTCTTTTATCTCACTCTTAAATATAGTCAAGGTAAGCTCATCATAATTATAATCCTTGTTTTTATAATTTGATGACTTGTAGTGTAATTAAGTCTATGGAATTGAGATATTTTTTTAAATATATAATTAGAGCAGCTTAAGATGTAATGTACAAGTGGTACATACATGATGTTTTTAAGCGTAATTAGCAGCATCCGGCGTCATCAAGTACTTAAGGGATTTTCTATCTATTTGATTTTGTTTGACATTGTTTTTTATTTATGTCAATATCCTAACGAAGGATACAAGTGATTTTATCTACACATATAATAAAACTGTAGAGGCCGAATGTCTGTACATACAAAAAAAATGCTAAAAACCGAGTCAGAGAGATGTAAGAAGAATAATAACTTTTAAAAAAAAAATAAAAACCGACTTCCAGGCACTGAAAAGTAAAAAATAACTAAACGGGGGTTTTCATTTAGAATAGATACTTAATCAGATATTTTCGAAGTCGGTGTGCTTTGATTTGTATTGGCTGGCACCGACTTCGAAAAAATCTGATTAAGTATCTATTCTAAATGAAAACCCCCGTTTAGTTATTTTTTACTTTTCAGTGCCTGGAAGTCGGTTTTTATTTTTTTTTTAAAAGTTATTATTTTTCCATTTTTAGTGTAGACGTATCATCAATACAAATTAATCAAGCCCAAACACCAGGTAATTGCTGTAAATCGTTGAGGAGTTCCCTCGACTATCTTTCGGATGCATCATCAGATCGACTCCAGACCTTCATTAAATTGTAGTGCTATAAAATACCTAATGAAAATGTTATCAAACGCACTAGTCGCCGCTACAATTTTCGAAAGTTCCCTTCGATTTCTCTGGGATCCCATCATCAGATCCTAGTTTCCTTATCATGGTACCACTCTTGGGATATCTCCTTTCCAACAAAAAAAGAATTATCAAAATCGGTTCATAAACGACGAAAAAATGCCCGAACAAACATAAAAAAAAAAAAAAAAAAAAAAAAAAAACATATATACGGTCGAATTGAGAACCTCCTCCTTTTTTTGGAAGTCGGTTAAAAATGGAAAAACTCAGATTTTTTTCAATTTTTTTTTGCTTCTCTGTCCGTTTGTCTTTTTGTATGGGCTAATCTTCAAAGCTGTTGGACCGATTTAAATGAATTTTTGCATGATGGTACCTTAAATTCCCGGTCAATATTAGCGATACTTTTCATCCCGGAAAATTAAAGAGTTCTCTTGGGATAGTTAAAATTATAGTAACTTTTACAGCTTAGTACACAAAAACTACTGATTGGATTTTAATGAAACTGTACAATAATATAGTTTATACATTAGAATAACAAAAAGGCAACTTTTTACTTGGAAAAATGTATGGTTCCCGTGGGATAGATTTGTTTTTGTTTGTCTAAAAGCGAACCCGAGCGAAGCGAAGGTAATCCGCTAGTCTAATATATAAAATTTCCGTGTCACAGTTTTTGTAACAAAACTCCTCCGAAACGGCTTGACCGATTTATGAAATTTTGTGTGTACTCGAGTAGGTCTGAGAATAGGACGTTAACTATTTTTCATACCCCTCAGTGATAAGGGTGTTCCACACTAGAGATGAACCCGAGCGGAGCGAAGGTTAGTCGTTAGTATTATTAGTATATTTTTGTAGTAGTATGTTTTAGTATTAGTATATTTTTGTTTGAAATAATAATCGTAATGCCAAAAGAATTACTTTGAGTTTTATGATTATTGTCGCTTGTGGGATATTGTTTAAATGTAAGAGAAAAGTCGACAGTTGTATCTTGCGTAGCATTATTACAACACAAGGAAACAAGGATTATATTTTATACGTTATAGCAAAAAATGTTATATAAATTACCCTTTAAATGATACTAGTGCCGTAAGAGCAACACTTGACTTAATTTTAATTAAATTAATGATTTAAAAAAAAAAGAAAAGTAACTTTTCATTTTTGGTTCTGGATGTTTCCAATGCTTTACAGCAATCATGGTCATAGGAGAGACTGAATTCGAATAGATAATTCTATTAAAAAGAAATAATTTTGGGAAAAATTACTTAATCGTTTTCAAATCATTTCTAGATTTTGATTTTCACTTATTTAAAAAAAATTATACAGCCTTAAGAAACAAAATAATACGTACCAAATGCATTTTTGCTATTTCCGTCATTATAAAAGTACAAACATGCGTCCTTTAGCACGCAGTATCGTTTAGCCCAGGATTTCCACTTCGAGCCCAACTTCATTAAATATCCAAAGCAATCCGGTCTTGGTATTGAAGATGGTGGTAACTTCATATTCCTCATAGTTACTTCTAACCAGCCATCTCTCTGTAAACAAAGTAGTATTATTTATTAAATATTATGATGTATGAGGTGTGAAGTGGCATAGATACATATTATCTATACTAATATTATAAATGTAAATGTTTGTGAGTATGGATGTATGGATGTACGGATGTATGTTTGTTACTCTTTCTCGCCAGAACGGCTGAACGGATCTGCATGAAATTTGGCACAGAGATATATTATAGTCTAGAATGAACAATCCCTGTTGAAAAACTCCAATAGGATCCCATCAAAAGCGACAAAAGCCACATAGAAACCGATATATATTTATTGGTTTCTATGTGGCTTTTGTCGCTTTTGATGGGATCCTATTGGAGTTTATAAACAGGGAATGTACGGTTCCCGTGGAATAGGTTTGTTTTGTTTTCCTAGAGACGCTAGTGTACAATAATATAAGCGATGCATATATACTTACTATACGTAATTAATAGTATATCTATTAAAACTTACAAATTGTCATCTCAGTGCTTATTTGTCCAAACGATCAATTTACGGAAAGAATTTTCAATGCAGAATTATTGACTTCGAAATCAATCAATGCTAGTAATATGAAAAACATATTTTACTTTAAAAATGCCCAGAATTTTATTTATATTATCTATATTGTACATGTATACATGTATATAGGAACAGAGGACAAAAACTTTCTACTGCAGAGTATAACAAGTATTGGTAGTTTGAATGATTAAAATCTCAAATTATACAACATTAGATTGCGTGCTTTGCAAGTTTAATAAAGTCATAGCTTACAAACAAAAATGTTCGGAAAGATATTCTGAGGAATATCTTGATAATAAGGAGGGTGAAAGGAAGAGGAAGTAGAACGAAGTACAATGTCGTAGAAAAATCTTTGTAGCTTGCACACTAAAGTTTTAAATCAATCAGCTAAATGAAATGCATATGTTACAAACGGACAGATAAAAGATAGATATATTAGATTTTTTTGTATAGTACTTTTAAGCTCTACAATAGTGTTATTAATTCGTACTGTCGGATATGATGGTTTCAGTTCCCGTATATGACGAATGCTTTATGTTCATAATAACAAAATAGATAACTCTGTCTATTATTCTATTATTAATATGAAGTATGGGATCAAGTACTATAAAAAGTTATAAAGATTCAATGCACTTGCACTACTGCACTGGTATATAAAAATAGAAAGTGAATAACTTTTTAAAAAAAAAATAAAAACCGACTTCCAGGCACTGAAAAGTAAAAAATAACTAAACGGGGGTTTTCATTTAGAATAGATACTTAATCAGATATTTTCGAAGTCGGTGTGCTTTGATTTGTATTGGCTGGCACCGACTTCGAAAAAATCTGATTAAGTATCTATTCTAAATGAAAACCCTCGTTTAGTTATTTTTTACTTTTCAGTGCCTGGAAGTCGGTTTTTATTTTTTTTTTAAAAGTTATTATTTTTCCATTTTTAGTGTAGACGTATCATCAATACAAATTAATCAAGCCCAAACACCCGGTAATTGCTGTAAATCATTGAGGAGTTCCCTCGACTATCTTTCGGATGCATCATCAGATCGACTCCAGACCTTCATTAAATTGTAGTGCTATAAAACACCTAATGAAAATGTTATCAAACGCACTAGTCGCCGCTACAATTTTCGAAAGTTCCCCTCGATTTCTCTGGGATCCCATCATCAGATCCTGGTTTCCTTATCATGGTACCACTCTTGGGATATCTCCTTTCCAACAAAAAAAGAATTATCAAAATCGGTTTATAAACGACGAAAAAATGCCCGAACAAACATAAAAAAAAAAAACACATATACGGTCGAATTGAGAACCTCCTCCTTTTTTTGGAAGTCGGTTAAAAATAATTATTTTAGTCGAGTCCTTTTTCTCTTTTTTTTATTTTTTTTTATTACCCTTTTTATTTTATTTTCTCTATTATGACCATATTTAACAAAAAAAAGAGATTAAGCAATATATTCTCTATATCTATATCTCGTCAAATAGTTGGTTTAATTTTTTGTCAACGCCATCTAACGCTTATTTTGTAAACTACCTATTAACAGTATCGTTCCATAAAAGGGCGCTGTAATGAACTATTTTAACCTTAAAAGATTTAAATGTAAAATATATATTGAAAGTCAGAAATTTAAACGAAATATATGTATATGTAAAATATAAATACAAGTATACAAAATATATATTAATTTATATAAATCACATGTTTGTTGCCTATTTGTATACCTTTGGTAGTTTTAACAAGGCCATCTAGTGAAATTAATTTGAACTTCGCAGTGTCTTTGATGTACATAACTTTAAGTAGAGTCATATTGTTGACATAAATGGGATGTTTAGTTTTTACCTATTCATTCACGCATATAATAAAGTTGTAACTAAGCTGAATCTGTACATTAAATATTTTTCAGAAAATCTTATTGGAGTAGACATTATTATCGATACAGAGGCCGAATCTATAGTTTTCAGAATTTTTGTCTGTCTGTAAATGTAATTTTTGACTGTATGTAACCGCATCACGGAAAAGCCACTGCAGAGATTTTGATGAAATTTGGTATAATGATAGCTGGTTATCCAGATCAACATATTTACTTTTTACTGCGGGAAAATATCTCATCTTTGAGAAATCTATACTAAACGTTAAAACGTAAGTAGGAACAAACCCGAGCGGAGCGAGGGTGAGTCGCTAGTTGTTATAATTGATTGAAGTTAATCTCTACATTTAAATAGACAAAATTATATCAAAAGTCATTGTATATCATACAAGACAATTAAATAATGATGCAACTGAGTTTTTTTAAACATCTAACTAGCGACTCACGCTCGCTTCGATCGCGTTCGTCCCTAGGTACGTTTTCACGGTTAGCTATGTTTATACATAAATAGTAGCTTGTTACTTCTAACATATTAATTTAAATTATATAGCGATTTACGTTACGTTGTGTACGCCGTACGCGGATTTTGTTCACAATTTCATGGGTTTTAATTTTTTTTTCGCGGAACCCTGATTCTTTTTCTAAAATAGTAGCCGAAGTTACTCCTTATAATAGCAGCTATCTGCTAGTGAAAGTCCCGTCAAAATCGGTCCAGCCGTTTTGGAGATTAGCCGGAACAAATAGACAGACAGACAGACAAACAAAAATTGAAAAAAATGTTGCTATGGTATATGTACCGTGTATACATCCATATGCATTTAGTAAAAAGCGGTTATTTTAATATTACAAACAGACACTAATTTTATTTATCTGTATAGATAAGTTAGGCTAAAGAATTTATGTACAAGTAGTAGGTATATGCATGACGTTTTTATACGTAATTGACAGCAGTTGGAGTGATTATGTACTTAAGGGATTTTCAGTTATTTGATTAAAAAACGAATTTACAATATACATATAATTAACATAAATCCATGTCATTTTACTCTGGCTTAAGAAATACGGTCAGACCTACATAAACCAGCCTAATTCATCTAATACCATCAAGATAATATGACATCGTTTTACACAGTTAAGAATCAGCTAGATTACCATAACTAGAAGAAGAAAAAAAGAAGCTACCTTTATCTTTTTTTTTCACCTTAACACTAGCAACTTACCCTTGATTCACTCGGGTTTTCCTAGGTAGGTATCTTTTGCTATACATGTTATGGTTATTATATATTGTTTACTGTATTATTATACTATATTGTTTTTTTCGACTTCAATTAAAGTTATTTTTATATAATTCCGGTGGTAGGACTCTGTCAAGCCTGAGGAGTCCGACTGGATGGGTACCACCCCCTTATCTATTTCTGCCGCCAAGCAACAATGATTGCATTGTTGTGTTCCGGTTTGAAGGATAAGGTAGTCAGCGCAATTACAGGCAAGAGGCATATCATCTTAGTCCTCACAGTGACAACGCACCTGTGGTTCTGCATTTTTGTTACTTAAAACCTAAGTGCATGAACCGTAGGTGTTATGGGCGACAGGTACTGCTTTCCATCAGGTGGTCCGTCTGCTCGTTTGTCACTGAATCTCATAAAAAAAAAAAAATTAAAGTTATTATAATCTTAGATAGGAAACACATGGTATCGGGATAAAAAGTAGCCTATAGCACTCGACGACAATGTGAAAAATTATGAAAGAATTGTCAGAATTAGATCAGTAGTTTCAGAGCTATATAAATCCAAACTTTACCTTTTCTTATAGATTGAAATGAGATGAAAGAACAGAAATTGTACCTGATTACTAGCATCGATAGCATGGGCAAGTACAGCGCGCCACCTAGCGGATGCCTCTGCAGAATCTGCCGCGAGTTGTAGCCTCGCGCCGCCACCGCGTTGTAAACGGAAGGCGTGCGGACGTCCACAACGCTCATCTTCTGTTAGCTGGTAGTTGATCAGCATTAGTGCTCCCACTGGGTGGATGCTCTGTGAGGATAATACATAATTTGAGATATAAAACTTTACTGATATCATATAAATTGTAAAATAATTCGTGGTTAATATAATAGTGATTGAGCTTCGTTCGGCGTTTTGACGGTAAAGATTAAAAATAGCGCTTTTGTAGAAAGAGCACCTATATAGATAAATTTAAAAAGCAAAACCTTTTATAAATACAAAATTTGATCCAAATCGTTAGAGCCGTTTTCGATATACACGAAATAAACTTATACACATAGTACACATGTATACAAAAATTAGTTATTTAATATTATAAGATTGCACTCTATTAGTATCGCAATTGACAATAAGTGTAAATTATATCATCAGCTTACTGAGATGGAGTGTCAACCTGCCAAAAAATCCATTTAAAATTATTGTTATTGTTGACTTTAGTAGTTCTTTGATACTAGCGACTCATCCTCGCTTCGCTCGGGTTCGTCCCTAGATTGATTCCACATACAAACTTTCATCCCCATTTTCACTCCCTTAAGGGATGATTTCCGGAAATAAAATTCTATGACCTCAGATTCTTAAACTATCTTCTTACCAAATTTCATCTTAATCGCTTCAGTAGTTTCGTAGCCTATTCAGAGCAAATAAACAAATAAACAATCTAATCCTTCCTCTTTATAATATTAATATAGATATAGACTACAGATGCTGTTGATATCAAAGGCGATGGATACTCTCAAAACTTCTACATCTTATTAGGACAAAGTGAAGAGTTGTGTTTCCACGATATACCTATGTAGCTCACAAGTAACAGTATTTTATGACCATGGGAATATTTATTCCTTAAGGAAGATATGTAAAGACGAAGAAACGGTCTAATTCCAGTTAACAACAGCAGGGAGATGTGATATTATAACTATATTTGGTGGTATTACATATTAATATAATTAAAAAACAGTTATTTAGTTTCTCAAAATATTTGCCTTTTCTTTAATAAAATATAATCAAGAGGTTTAGTTTGTTTATAACTGTCTACTGTTGTCAGTATTTTTATATTATCAAAGTAGTCAAATATTTTGTCACAGAGTGACAAAGTTAACATTGATACATCAAATAAAATAATCTACGTTACATAATTTTCGTGTTATTACTAAATAAAATTTACTTTTAATATCTACGAAGGTGCAATAGTCGGTCTTTTTTTTTCATTCAGCACATTTCTTATATATGAAAGCACTTGTTAAGTCAAAAAAAGCCAAGCAAGCTCGATTTTGTGCGCCCACGCGTAACGTAGGGTAAATTTCCCATCAATGATTATTTAAGTTTTAAGTTTCACTCTTATATACTTTACAATTTTTCTCTGCACTTTCTCTTTTTGTCCCGCTTCTAAATACTATTTCCCACATACATGTGTTTGTTGGAAGAGATTTCTTATAGAGATAAGTCCACCTTTGTCCAAGTCACCTTCTAAGTATTTTTTTTTGTATGACAACTTTTTAGTGCAATAAAAAATATAATGTACATTATTTTTTTAAATAGTAACTGTTAAGTTTCTTGACAAAGCTTGTCCTAGTGGAAGCTTTTCGGGCTGAAAGGAGCTTCCTCATGAACTTACAATGTTATAAAAATTCAAAAGTGCTTACAAAATCTATTTCAATATATGTAATATATTTTGTTCTTAAATTCCCTTCATATCATCTACCACTATATAACAAATTGTGATAGTCATTACAATTTGTTAAGACGTGGTCAAAAAATATCATTCCTCTTCATTTACATGGAACAAAACTTACTGAATCCGTTTTATAGTAATATAGGCAGTTATCCCTTTTAAGGACGAACCACCGTCGCGTCCATCGTGGCGGCTGTCCGCGGGAGAGTGCCGCGCGCCACAGATACCCTGAATACAGCGCGGCCGGACCGCCCTCGTGCGCTAGTGAGGCTACCACCTCGCACGTTCGTGCCACCTGGAATTTTTGTACATTTATTTATTTATGTTGGTAATCTTACAGTGTTACAAAGATTATAAAAACTACAGTCAGTTTGTAGTGACCCTACTTGCGGTGCCAGCGGTCGCGGGTTCGAGTCCCGTTAGGGGCATTCATTTGTGTATGTGTATGGGTGTTTATATTTATAATATGTATGTATTTAAAGTTATATATGTCTAGTGTATCAACTATCTGGTATCCAGAACTCAAGCCTCGTAGCTTACCATGGAACTAGATCGTGCTGTGTGTTAATGTCTCAACATATCTATTTATTTTACGTAAGGCCTAAATTAGATTATTGTGATAACTTATAGAACAACAGATAACATAAGGTATGGGTGTTGGATTTTAAATAATATCAGACTAGTTTTAATTAATATTAAAAGTATAGTCATATTTCTAATCTAGACTTTTAAGTACTTTTTAAAGCTTTTAAAGAATAATAGTTATAGTTTTATAATAAATTGGTAAGGCATTTAATATTTCATAAACAGTTCATGAACTCAGTACTTCAGGAGTTGAAATAGAAAATGATGAATGAATTGAAGGTATCCAATATATTGATTCATCATTACCTATTTTATACTAACGAAATATTAATAATATTATGATTTTTATAGATTCACATTTATGCTTAATTATTTAATAAAAACGCAAGTTAGTTCAGCTTCATATTAACCTAAGTTTTATACAATTCATATTTTCTTTTAAAGACTTCGTACGAAAACGTGTAATTTAAATTTTGAAGTTAAAAACTTACATCCAATTCCAGAATCTCAGAACCAGAATGAGCAATTTTCACAACTTCTGAATGTGTTTTATCTAATACATTGATTCCTGAAAATAAAAGAGAAAAAACATATATGTAAATTAGAATAAATAAAGCATTTGAAAATTATACCTATGCAGAATATTAAAGTAATGTAGATATTGTATCATTATATTTTTTTTTATCGACTTCAAAAAAGAAGAAGTTATAACCTCATGGTAACGTTAGATCACTGAACCTATATATTATGTACTACATAAATATAAAAAAACTAAGCGAGAAACAAATACTTTTAATTAAATGGAATCGATGTACCGTTTTTGTAATAAGTATTGCAGAACAAAACACTAAAGCAATATAATATTTTGTTTTCAATACAAATTCCATTATAACTACTAACCTAGTTTCTACTAATGTGGAGGTTCCACGTTAAAGTTAATTTAAAGTTTCTAACTTTGTAGTAGATGTGTCTTATTCGAAATTTTGTGATGCAAAAGCAATGCAATACTAACTTCACAAGTTACTACGTCATATTTGTCAATTCTAATGCAGATATAGTCTTCAAACATTTTAATACAGAATTATTGACTTTTAAATATAATTCAATTGATATATAATACACGGTTTACTTGAAAAAAGTTGCAAAACATCATTTTATATATATATATATAATATACGCACTAAGACGATATGTAACATCTTATGAAACGATACGTATTGCAAATCTATATACATATATATTACTTTAACGCCGTTATAAATAATTAAAGATCACTAGCCAATACCATAATATTAAAAGGAGTAAAATTGGAATTTACAGGCATAAATTATAATGTAGTAATTAAATTTTATGACACTAGCGTTCATTCACAGCATATTATACTATACTACATCTGCTGCAAATAATACACAATAAATCTTGACTTAATTTACCAATGTCATCCAAACTACTATATTTTATATTATTAATTAGAAAATAATTATCTGTCCAGTTAATTTTCATGGTTGAACGTAAGTTTAAAGTTCTAATATTATTGTTCGCTATTGCTTTTGATATTATTAATCTTTAAAATATGATTATTCTGTTGTTTTTTTAATATGTAAAGTACTGTCACACTAATGGTAAATATCTTCCGAGTTAAGCTGACGACTAACTATTAGGTACTCGTTACATTATTCGAGTCAATACCTATATATTTTTTTCATTGTTATGTAGGTAATAATATTTCTTCTTCTTGAAATTTATAATAAAAATTGTATCATTCAAGCAAATTGTTATTACTTTCATAGAAATTCACCACATTTAATTACTATGGTGTCTAAAATATTGTAGGCAGTTTATAATAAGTATAATAAACAATAACAACTCTATCCTACGAGAAGCGTACATTTTTCGGCATAAAAAGTAGCCTATGTGCTATTTCAGACTGTAATCTATGTTTGTGCCTTTCATCCAGATCCGTTCAACCGTTCTGGCGTGATCGAGTAACAAACATCCATCCATCCAAACTTTGGCATTTATTTAGTAGTAAGATTACCGTTCACAGAAATAATGATGTCACCAACTTCAAGCCCTGAAGTTTCTGCTGGAGTATCAGGTTCGATGGCTGACACAACGACTGGCTTGCTCCCGTGTATCCTGAACCCAAACTCTTCATTGCCACGACGGACCACTACCGTTTTGTCGCTTTCTGATCATTAAAATAAATATATTTACATGAATCATTATTAGGTAATATTAACGAATTAAAGTACTTTAAATAAAAGTTAATATTTAGTATGTTTCATTTTTTTTTTTATATAATAATAGTAAAGCCTCTTTATTTCGTTAGTAAGAAATATCACAAGATAATCTAATACATATATCAAATTATTTTTTTAACATGCAATAAACTGTTGTCATTATACTATATTGTACTATATTGTAACTGAATCACGTTTTTATATGAAGTTTCATATTTTATCTTTCAAGCTGAAAACTATAAAAAATAATATTTTAAGCTGTAAATAAGTAATTAAAAAAAACATTCGTATGTAAATGGTACGAGTATATGTTAATTTGCATCTTTAAAAAAGGTAATATATACTATATAAGGCGAATATTTCAAAACTACGCACAATCATTTTTCGCATTTCTTTGTCTTAAATTTTTTGACGAAATAATGACTAATAAATACTTTAAACAGCAGAAATATATGATACCTATATATATAGTAGAACCTCTTTAAGTCGTAAACCTCCCAAACTCGAAAAAATGTTGCGTTCCCTTCCCTACAAGCCACATAATCTCCATTGCTCGAAACCTAACCCCTTTATAAGTCTAAATAATTAGTGAGTCCCTACAAGTAAATTCAGTACATATTTTCCTATGTAACTAGCAAAAAAAAAAAAAAAACAAATTTGACCTCTACAAGTCGAACGTTTCCTGACAAAATTTGCTTAAACCAAAGTCCTCCGTAAGCCGAAAACTAAAACTCGAATTTTTTGGCGTCTCCCTTCAAGTTCGTCTTACAGAGGTTCTACTATTACATATTTAAATTTTCTTATAACTTTAAAGCAGATACGCAATACAACATATCGTAGTTAATTTAACTTAACTTTTCTATTCTCATTTAGTTCTTAACGATAATTGAGATTAGATGAAATAAATAAACTAAAGAATGTAGGTATACGAATCAATAGTCCCTGACCTAATATTTACTTATCTAAATGGTACATGGGCTTTCACCCGCCCATAAACCGGGAATACTAACAGCCCTGACACAAATACAAATAGTCGATATGTGAAGGATACAGGTTGTTTTGACCATATGACTCGCTAAAAGCGTTGGCTCTTTTCCAAAAATCATCGACCTAACATTGTTCCATTCAGAAAATGGGCAATACGTTCTTCAAACTTAAATTGTCGAGTAATTCGCTCGATGCTCTACATTTTATCTTAAAATAGCAATACGTAAATAGCTGCTAGTATTTGATAATATTTATATACCTATACAATTATATTGGCGCAGCGTTCTGTTATGAAATTTACGTACGAAGGTTTTATCATGAATGCTATGGTATTGATAAGAAATATTTTTTATGGATAAGGAGTTAGATTGAAACAATGGCTTTTTATTTATCTCAACCAGTAGTACTTTGAAGGCAAACCAAAAATTAAATTAAAAACATCATTATATATATATATGGAAATTAAAAAAAAAATATAATGGTTACCACATGGTTCCAAAGCTACAAGTTTATTTGCTTGCGTTTGTCGACACCATAGTACCAGCATCAATTTAAATATCTCTTCTAACTTCTGTCTTATATTCCCAGCAGGAGGGCTGGAACTAAGATTAACTAAAAAAAAGGTATAAAATGTACCATATAGTAATATAACATATAGAAATAATTCATACATATTAAGTAAAATAACAGGACTTACAACTGTGCCGCATTTTCCAAATTCCAAACGTACGATCTTGAACTTTGATGTAACACTTCAACTATTCCACTATAATTACAAAACTCGCATGCACAGTTAAATACGTCTCATAAACACGATCACATAAGCCAAATCTCGACGTCAAATCGATAGAACAAAGTATCAGAAACGGACGTGAGAGTATCGTCTAGCCGCAGTCGCGTGTCTGCAACAACTAAGAAATGACGTACGGCGCCTATGTAAAATTAAATTTAGTCTTTACTGACCGATCGTCAGTAACAGATGCTTTTTATCCGTTTATTTTTTTATATGAACCAATTTTATAAATGTGACTCACATTAAACTCTTATTAACTAAAATAGATACTTCGATGTAGTCGATGACGGTGCTCACGCTTTTTATAATTTAGTAGCAAATATGTCAATGGTATGTTTTTGCGTAATAGAACAATGAATCACGTGCCAATACGTTAAAAGTTACAAAAATTTGGGGGCTTCTCTTAAAATATAAGTGACGCTATTTAAATAATGAGAGGCAGAAATAGACTTCGCGTTACGTAGAAGTGAATCGGTTAACTCACGCAGCGTTGCCGAATGTGACGTAACTATCGACGCCCGTATAATTTTAAACGATAACAAAACCTCCCGTTTTTGAAAAATCAGTTTTATATCGTATTTGTCACAAATATTGGAGAAAAATATGATAAAATTGATATTATACCTAACTTTTTACTCAAAAGAACAAATAACAAGAAATAAATTGTTTACGGCCCAACGAGTGGGTAATTAACGAGTACCTAATAACTATTTAATAGATTATTTAGACATAGATAGTATCTATGTCTAAAATAATTTAATTTTTAATAAAAATAAAATATAATGACGAAAAAGTATTAAACAATTTACGTTTTAATTAAATATTTTTTTTCGGTATTACTATGTATAACAAGTTTTAAATTCAAATTCAAAATATTTTATTCAGCATTAAATTATTACAATTTTTTACTGAACGTCATGAGTCTACTACCAGTTCGGAAAGAAGAAACCTCAGACCTGAGAAGAACTGGCGAAAGAAACTCAGCGGGACTAATATTTTTTTAATAAATTATAATTTACAATATTTCTATAAAGTTGAAGTAGCCTGGAGGCGATCAATTCATTCCCAAGGCGTGCTATCTTCTATAAAATTATTTATTGTATAATAGCCTTTAGCACACAAAGAACAAGTTAAAGAATATAAAATAAAAAAAAAAACTAATATAGAGCGAAATTTATTCTCAATAGTTCATTACGGTCCAATCTAAAACATTTCTTTTGACAGTTTCATGAAGTATCTACTGAAAATAGTATTTCATGAAGTATTTCACAAAATATAAAATTACAACTACAATTTTCATATTATAATAAAAACAAAGTTAGTTTTTATATAACAGTGTCTTACCAAAACTATTATCGGCCTGCCGTTTATTGAGTTCGATGCAGGCGCGGCGATGCACAAGGCGGTGCGTAAGCGCTACGTACCGCTTGTTGAATTCTGTTTCAGATTCCGTTGGGTCTTCTTGCTCTACTGTATCTATTTTATCTGATGGCATAGAGAATATGTTTAGTATATCAATTTGACAGAACTATATTAAGCTTTCGCCATAACGTGCTAATATTCATGTAATTCCCGATTTACACATTGTTTTTTTAATACATCAAAATTTACTTAAGGTTTTTTACTTTTTACTATTTGTTTTCGCATTTTTTTATTGAAACTATAATCTAAAAAAGCCTTTAGATAGAGTAAATAAATTAGGTATACAAAAATTTAAATAAATTTTATTTCTGTATTAGAAGGCTATCTGAAAAATGACTAGCATAAGTTTCTTGGGTAAATCAGACAAAATATATATATAAATACGAGCACACCTGGTGGTATCCTAGTCCAATTGTCATCGTTTTCAGACAATAGTATCCAGTTGCCACACCACCACGGCGTCGCATATACGCCTTTCTCGTCTTCCGCACCAGAACTTCCAGAATATTCTTCGTGCTCTATTCAGAAATTTCATTTAAAGAACTAAATTATTTCAAATGTTTAATGCGAAACATGATTATTATATTAACTTCGCCTGTGATTTAAAAAAATACTTTAAGTTAACTTTGAATAATAGCTAAAATATTTTGGCAGGCGTACTTATTTATATCGCCGTCTACTCACACCTGCCGGTAATTACCGCAAAAATAATAATGAATGGATGGATTTATATTTCCTTACCATCTGGGTCGACCCCAGCATCAGCAATATCAAGCTTGTCGAGGGAGTTTCCGGCCGAACGTGCTATACGTGTACCTTGCGGCTTTTCAATGCCTGCATACTCTTCTTTACCTCTTTCTTCTGACTGTTAATCAAATAATTGGAGTTAATTAAGAAAGAACACTAAAATTGTGCCAAAATACAAAATAAAACAAAAGAAATAATGAGTATTTAGCAATATTTTCTATCACAATTACAATGATTAATAAAAGGCAGATATATACGATGAAAGGTTTTCGCATATTTTAGTATTCTTTTTTTTAATCTTTTATTTTTTCTTACCTTCGCTCGAACATCTTGCCGATTACGGTAATGATGCCTCGATTTATCTTCAGACCGATATCTTTTATCTAATTTCTTGTATAATCTTACTCCGCTTGTGTGTTTTTTAGAGATACTACCCAATGGAGAATCAGCAAAGCCTGCTGGTGCAGGAACGATATCTGGAGTTGCATCTACATAGGATTCCTTAAAATAAATATTTTAGTGTCGATCATCGATGTAAATAATAATAATTAATTAATCAATGATATTACTATGTTAGAATATTTTTAATCCTAACGCAAATATTTATACGTACAAAATCTATTTTAATTTAACTATTTTTGCAACTTTACTTAGGCATTAGGAAATCAATCATAACTCATAACACTTTTCATAACTATAGAACAATATCAAAAAAGTAAAGAGGGAGTTATAAGAATAAAATGCTGTATTTTAATTATAATTTTCTTTCAATACTCACATCAGTATGAGTGGAAGTTCTAGATACCCTTTCGGGATCATTTTGCGCAGTCACAATATGCACCTCCTTGCCACAGTGTAAGCAGTG
Source organism: Argynnis bischoffii washingtonia (assembly GCA_033884665.1). Taxonomy (NCBI): domain Eukaryota; kingdom Metazoa; phylum Arthropoda; class Insecta; order Lepidoptera; family Nymphalidae; genus Argynnis; species Argynnis bischoffii. The sequence goes on along the minus strand of CM066624.1, from coordinate 5,114,094 downwards.
CGCTTTCGCTTCACATTCCCCCGCCAAATGCTCTGTGTGCTCTGAGTAGAACACCGAGTCAGAACCTGGAGATACGGAGCGTAAGGACTCTGCTGATGCCGCTGTGAACTTACCATCTATCGGGAAAAATTCGCCTATTGAAATAAAGCTTTTACTAAGAAAAAGCTCTATTTTAAACAATGTGGATCCTAATTCAATTATAAACCAAAATCAATAAGCTCTTTTTTAAATGATTAACCCGTTTGACTATTACTGAACAAAGAATGTCGTAAAACTTAGTAAATATTTTTTTTTCAGTTTTGTTCAGTTCTTTAACGCTGTGTTGGAATTATATGAGACGAGATAGATAGTGTTGTATATAATAATAGAAAATTCTAAAGATAAATAATGCCGCCTAAGCCTAATATTCCAATTCCTTAAGGCAATGGTAAAGAGTAGGTATGATTTTTTATTAAAAAATGCACTAACCCTTTTCTGGTTTTTTATGTCTTGGTGATGTGGTAGGGCTCTTCGCGTATCGTAGTGGAGTTAATCTTGATCCTGCACTATTTAATGTTCTAGCAGTTTCAATATCTTCAGCTTCTAACGAACTGAGGCAAGGAACAGTCGGTATTGATTGCTTCCGTCGAGGCAGACTGCCCGGTAATGATATGCTTTCATTTGAACCACTTTTTCGTCGTGGCCTACAACTGTCATTTGGTTTAACGTATAGGTTTTTGTTACCCAGATATATCAGAAAATAACAAAAATAGGCATATTTGTTTTTCGTAATTTGAATCTAAGTAGTAGAAATATTCAAAAGATTTTTAGAATTTAAAATGTGACATGTAATTAATTGATTAAACAGTACCTAATGTACTTAAGTTTTTATTTTTTACAAAATCAATGAGTTATATTTCCGACTAGAACAATATTATTTCATAAATCTAATAATGCAGTACGTATTCGTTTTTAGTAACATTGGTGATATATAATACCGTGAGTATTTTTCTTCTTCTTCTTCAACAATCTTAAAGAGATTTAAAATAAAATTTGTTGCGCTTTTTGTATTTCAATTTACAACTTCGTATGTTTTATATTACGTAATATTTTTTTGTAGTAACTTATATCTTATACTGTAAGCTTGTAGTTAAATATCACGTTACACTATTTTAGACCACTATTTCTATCTAATTTACTATATATATTACATTAATTTACATTAATTTCAAATAGACTAGCTATATGGAAATCAAATTAAAAATATTTTTCTAACCTATATCCAGTGTGATTATTCGTAGTAGGTGATTTGGTACAATTTGAATTATTAGTGGTCTTTCTTCGCGGACTGTCTCGCAATCGTCTGTATTTTCTTGGAGAAACATTTCCATTTCCGACACCTAAAATAAAATAAATAAAATAATACATTATGTTATACTTTAAAAAATAATTATAAATGAGTTATTAAAATTAAAAAAAGTATTTTGCGTCTAAAATAAAACCTTTTTCAAATCTATTTTATGGCATGTATGTATTCAGCCCTTTTTAACGTCCCACTGCTGGGCACGGGCCTCCCTTCAATACGAGGGGAATCAGGCCATAGTCCACCACGCTGGCCAAGTGCGGATTGGCGGACTTCACATGTCTTTCGAAAACTTGCTAGGTTCTCTCAGACATGCAGGTTTCCTCACGATGTTTTCCTTCACCGTAAGGCAAGTGGTAATCATGTTAGAAATGATTCGCACATGAAAATATCAGAGGTGCGAGACTCGGGATTTGAACCCGCTTCACTCGGTTACCCAAGCGAGCGCGTTACCACTGGGCTACCACTTGCCCATGGCATGTACTACTCAAAAAAAAAAAAGTTTTATACGAAGCAAATAATAAATAAATGTTTACTCTAGATTTTGAATATTACCTTCTTTTCTATACTGTTCACTAGAATCATCGGAAGTCGGAATATTTAAATGTAGTTTAACATTTGATCTGTAACTACCATCCATTGTTTTACTTTGTGTAGGACTTTTAGCTTTAAGCTTAGTTCTTTTCACATATCTTTCCCTCTCAATTGGTCTCTTATTATCATTTTCTTTTTCTTTCATTGTTTTTTCTTTGATCGCCTTTTCTATATCTACTGGTTCTCTTGGGGAAGATTGAACACTTTTTGTTTTTTCTACAAAGTGTGTTTTCTTTTTTCTAATCTCAGGTATTTTTTCTTCTAGGGGTGACTTAGTTTTAGATGTATTTCTATCTGTACGGTGATTATTGTCAAATTCTTTTGGTTTTTTACCCCAATCATCTTGTGAAGTAGAAATAGATTCGTCATAAGATTTAGAAAATTCTAAAGTGAAAGCTTTCTTTTTCCGTCTCTTCTCTTCTGATATCCAAGCTTTTGGTCTGCCTGCTGATCTATACTTTTGACTGTGTTTGTACGCTGAAAATTAACATAATTATTAGAATCATCCATTGTATTAAGTACGAGTAAACCACAGTATAATCTTACTTAGACCTCCATCATCGTCGTCGTCGATAGGACTTTCATAATATCCAGACGAAGAATAGTGAACACTTCTCTCATCATCGGATAAGGAACCCTGTATGGGAAAAGGCGTGTGAATATTTTTTATTGTACACATACACATAATAATAGACAAAAAACTTACCACCATCTTAGGTACAAGTTGCTCTTTCTTTTCAACGACTTTTTTATCTTCTTTATGCTTTATTTCTTGTTTTGCTACTTTTTCTGGTAGTTCTTTTATTTTTTCAATTGTAATTTTATCTGTTGATTCAGTCATATTTGGATTTGAACCACCTACGCTGTAACTGCCGCTTGAACTACTTTTTCCACTTATTCCTTCTCGAGATCCTGTACTCTATTATAATATAAAAATATTTAAAGTTAATAGAAATTATAGACAAACATTTAAACCTTCAAATTATATAATAAATTATTTAAGTTTTTTAACCACAAGAGACATTCGGGTTATTCTTAAAAGTATTGCAATTATGGCGTTAAATATGTAAAAAAAACTTACAGATTTAGTAGGTACATCATCTTTTATTTTCATAATTTCAGTCTTAGTTCTTCTATTTTCCATTGGGGTTATATCAGCTTTTACTTCGAATCGTTCAACTGATGGTTTTTGTATTCTTTCAGGTAATGGTAATGGAGGGGATGATAAATTAGGAACTATAAAATCTTCTCTAATTTCTATAGGTGGCGAAAAACTTGGCACGATTAGGTCTTCAGCTACATTATCAGTTTTAGTTGACGAATATAAACTTGACGCACTCTCAAATGATGATCCTTCTTGCGCCTTGTTATTACTTTCAGAATCTGCAAATACGAAATATAATCCGTTATAACTTTTTCTTTTTTAAAATAATGTTTAATTAGTATGAACATGTTTACGTAAAATGCTTAGAAAAGCGCATCAGATATACTAACCTCTAGAATGATACAAATATAAAACGTATGTTTATTAAAATGATTGCCACATAAAATTAAACTGGTATTCGCAATATAAAAAAAAACATTTACTCACTATGATTTTGATTTTTACTATTGCTTTTCTTTGAACTATCGGAGTTTGCTGTCACATAATCCTCTGTTGTAGTTGTACTTTCAGAGACATCCGTCGTATTAATTTTTCCTGAATCAGTCCGAGCAAGACTTGTCTCACTACTCGCCGCTTTTGGCAGCGTTTGATCTGTAGGAGTAGTTGCTACTTGGTTTGGAATCGTTCCATTTGGTTCCTTTTGTTGCGCTTTTTTTTGTAATTCTTGTCGCCTTGAAGGACTTAATGCTCTCTCTCGTTTTTTATTAATGAAACTGGGTGTTCTTTTAAAGGGTATATCTGACAGGTCTAAACTTGGATGGGTTATTGCTATAGCAGGTGTATGACTTGGCTTTATCTGTGAGGGTGAGAGAGCTTTAGATATGGTTGGTTGTTTTGTGATTGGAAGTGTTATATTGGGAACAACAGCGGGTGGCGACAGAGATTGTCGTGTTTGTTGAGAACTGGAACTAGATGTGTCTAATTTGTTACGCGGAGAAGTTGGTGATTGACTCTGAAATTAAATTATTCACTTTGAATAATATACATATACCTTATCAAGGTTGCTCATTACAATATACAGAGAGATGCAGAGTGCCCATATTAAGAATGTTAATCATAGAGTATTTGATATAAGAACCATATTCACAGATTGTTGCCCTGATTGATTTGTTTGTCTAATTAATTGTTATTTTCTAAATTGATTTGTGAGATGGTAATTTTAAAATTTATAGACATGACTTGTGAACTGAATGGATTTATTATGTAATCTTTTTATATACTTTTTACATATTTTATATATATTGTTTAAATTAAATGTATTCATGTGAGTCTTCCTTAGGAATAAATGTTATTTTTTACCTGAGAAGCGTCAAACTCTTCATCTAAAGCGTCTGTATCTAAAGATGACCGTTGTTGATGTTGTAATAACAACAACTGTTTTCTTCTTGATGTTGGAGTTAACAGCGCTAATGCTCCGGGAGAGGTCGCTAAAGAACTCAAATCTGATGAACTAAAACATACAATTAGTTTGTTTCCTTTAAGTAATTCTATTAATATTGACTTTTTATTTTATTAATATTTTAATAACTAAAAAATGCCATATGCCATGTAATATATATATATATATATATATATATATATATATATATATATATATATATATATATATATATATATATATATATATAAATATGAATATATATATATAAAAACTAACCTTATTACGGTTCCATTATCTGTACCAGAGTCCACTTGTAATACTGTTGTTTGCGATTCATTCCACATACCATCTGAATGATCCCTAAAATTGAAATACTCCCTTTACATTCATTTATTACAAGTAAAAACTAAAGCATGTCGCTAAAGTACTGTTGCCGACTGCTGAACATATTTCTTAAAAAAATCAGATACAACATACTCTTTAATTTTAATTTTTTTGGATGAAAACTTTGAGCAGTACATGCGAATAACTATTCAGAAAATGTATTTTACCACGTATACACCAACCTGCTATGGTCTACAGTAAGTGATTCACTCGAGGCGCAAGGTGAACACTTCTCTAGGGGTGCCAGTATTGTTGTTACATTGTTAGATATGACCGCCCGTTTAGTCTTTTGTTCTACATCGATATCACAACTCACCGGATCTGGTGACGCAGGACTTGATTTAGCCGTACTGAAAATTTATTATATTTTGCTGTTATCATTTTCTTCCGAACTCTTTTACGATAATATTGAACGGATTTTGATAAAACTTTCCAGTAGTACAGTTTACACATCAGAGTAACGCATTTATAAAAATATAGTAATATGTATTTAATTGAACTACGCAAGCAAAGCCGCGGGAATAGTTAGTGCAAAACATGTCAAAAATCATTAGTTATTTTAGTCAGAAATGCTGTAAAATCTTAATTTCTGTAAACAAAAATAATGATAGGTCTACCCTAAGTTGACGAAGCTTGACATTATTTTAAAGTTTTACTATAATGATTCTACTAAAGCTATTGGTAAAAATAGTATAAATGTAATGTTATTGAAATTAATATAAATTTATAAAGTAGTATAATTTTAGAAGCTAATTAAGTTATCTAAGTTAAAATACCTACCCGTCCAAAGGAACGTCTGCGTTAACTCGTTCAGTTTTTTCCTCAAAGCTAACACTCCGAATTCTAAATGGTTCATGCTTGTAACTAATGTACTTTTCATGAAAATCTTCGTATGGAGCATTACCATCTGAAGAACTACGAAGAAATTTTATGAATGAGTGAAGCGAAAGCAATAATTTGAAGATATATGAAAAATAGTTATGTATTTCGTCCTTTTATCTATAAAAACTGTTTGTTTACCACAAAATATCAATTTTATTGCAAATTTTATAATGCAGAATTAAAATTGCCAATAGATAATTATTAGTTTTTGTCACGTTACTAAGCCTGTATTAAAGTGAAAAACAGAATTGCCTTACCTTGAATTATTCTAGTTTTAAACAATTTTTTTAACTATGCTAATCAAATTGTAGTATAATGAAATACAGTCATGTGTAGAGACTAAATTTTAAATATTTACTTAATAGAAAAAGATAGAAGCAACAATATTTTTTTGCAGAAGCTTAGATCCGGTCAGTGGGCGATGATTTATATGAAGGTGCTGCTAAAACTAATTGCAATATAAGTAGTATCTACTTTTAGAAACGTGAATAAGCTGATATGACAGAAACTTCTGTTTCAAGACTAAACTTTTTTCTGCGTTAAGATAAAAATATGTTATTAAAATCTTAAGGACAGTATTTGTCATAAAAAATTTACTTCTATCTATTCCATGAAAGAGAATTGATTAACTGTAATATTGTTTAACTTGGCATAATAATATATCTATTCACAAACATAATAATAAATATTCATAAACGTTTAATGAATCGTCAATTTATTAAAATTACGATGAAAAATATGACTAAATCATAACATTTCTGTACTGGCAAATCAAAATGTGAGGCAAAATACGTTATCAACTTATTCACGTGTAGTATTAGTAAAATGTTTACCTAAAAGAACCATCTGGTTCAAATCCAAAGATGCCTTCATCTTTAATAGGTGTTTGATTATAATTTTGGGTGATATATTGTCGATACATCGCTTCTCTTTCCCTATCTTCTTTAGTCATATTTTCTTGACTTGTCGACATGACTATCGGAGCGTCTTTTACTCCTTCACCGCCAGTGGAAATTTCCGTTTTTCTCCTAGTGGTAATACGAAATTTTATACATATATCCATATCAATAAATTTGTTGTAATACAATAAAATAATAAGCTCATTTTAAATCCCTATTATAGTTCATTTTAATTATCATTTTGTTATGGATTGTTACCTATTGTTATATAGACAGATTTTATCATAGCAAATGTCACAAATCAAAAATGTAACTATTGTAAAAGTTATACTTACGCATCTAATAGTATTTCGCCTTCAGACATCGTTTTCTGTAATATCCTCTTGTTTTTTCGTCTCAATGTAGTAAATGGTATTGCTTCATCATCAGGTCTGGGTTCGAAGTCTATAATTATTTCCTTTTCATTCTTTTCACTATCATCAGTTGTAGTGGCAGATGTTTCTGTCGATGGCTCTGACTGAAATGTTGATGTTTTTGATAATTGGTGTGATGAGTTTATTGTCTTCTGTGACGCGTCACTTGTACTTTTTGATAGTATCGACCGCAATGATTTGTCTCCTTTGGCTTGCTTAGCTATTTCTTGCTGTAAATATTCTAAGTTTCTTCGATTTAATGCCATGCTTTTTTCTAATGTTTCTATGTCATCATCTATAGTGTCATCTCGGTCGCTTTCATGTATGAATTGAAAATTTTGTTGGAAATATTCTTGCGCTTGTTTTTGGTATGTACTTAACTCTGATTTGTCTATTTGTGACGATGCAATAGATTTTACTGATGATGAAGTGACATCATCAGAATCTCCTCTCATTAGAGGTGAAGATGGCATCATTGATGTAGGTGATCTAGGTGATCTAGGAGGTTCTTCTGATTGGGTTCTATGAAGTTTTTCATGATCCGCCCCAACTATACTGTAATTTAAAATAAAAGATATTTTTGGTTAAGTCACAATACGTTTAGAATACTGAGATAACTAATTGTATTTAAAATTGCAGGTTAAGTAGGATTTACAAAAAATGATGAAATGTACAAATACTTTAACCGTTAACATTTTAATATTGCATTATACTTTTGTGTTTTATATTTTTTGATTACGGAGTGGCCATTCGTCCTTTAATATGACAAATAAAAAATAATTATTCGTCTTTTATAAAATATATAAATTATAAGGAAGGACGAATAGACTAATAAATAAGTAAGTAGAATAAGTAGCTCGGCTTAGCTCAGTAGATTAAGGTCATTTTTTTTTTTTTTTGTATACAGAATCTCCTGCATCTAAAAACAATTTTTTAACCTTAAAAACTCTTGAACTTAAAAATCGTTGGGATTGAAAAGAATACATTTTCAGCTCGGTAAGCTAAGGTTATTTGGATATAGTAACTCCTGCACCTAAAAATCATTTATTATACATTAGAAAATAAAAAAAAGACAAACAAACAAAGACGTACAAACCGACAATAGTCGGACGAATAATATATTTTTTATTCATCTGATTATATCGGACGAATGGCAACATCCTCCTTTATTTATTATTCGTCCTATTAAAGCACGAATAATAATTTTTTATTCGTCTTTATTTTCAGTACGAATAGCAATAGCCTTTTGATTATTTCATATAATATTATAATTGATGGTAAAAATCAAATTTGCTCGATAGAAAACTTGAAAAATACCTTTCAATAGCTACAGTGACCTCGTTCTGTTCCCTTCCTGATAAGCGATCTCCTCCTACTTCGGAGAAAGATTTGGTTAATCGTCTTACACCTACTGTATATCCATTTGTTTGAACTCCTGCAGCTACCATTTTGACCTTCAAATAAAAAAAACCTATTTCAAAATTCCTTTAGAAATATATCCCATAATATGATAAACTTTCAAAATAAAAATAATAAAAGCCAATAAATATTAATACTTCTTAAAAATTATAGTTATTGTTGACTATAATTTTTAAGCAGTATTTACTTTAATATTTTTTTTTATAATTGAGTAGTAGACATCAGACTTTAATATAGATATTAGTTGTTTTTTTACATACAATATTTTTATATACACTTAGATTTGTTGTGTGTTTTATTTAGATTAGTTATTTGTGTGTTAACTCTATATATTTCAGGATATTATTATTTACTTTATATTTTTCTTAGACACTATTACATGTTATGCGATCAGTAAAGTAAGTGAAGATTTTATTGGGCTTTAAAAGTTCATATTACCCTTTTGATTGTACGTGGACTTAATGACAGATAGTTGGGTGGATGTGGTTTCCTTCCTAAACAAACTTCTGTCTGGGTGGCTTGTGTTCTCATAACTCCTTTTTTAATTGAATCTGAAAGAAAGCATTTAAATAGTTATAATAATTTATATAATAAATTCAAAAAATATAATAACATATAATTAAATTATGATTTTTTTTTAAGATCTCTATAATGAAGTAAAAATCATATACACTAAGTAAAATTATATATAAGTAATATTAATATTTTAAATATATTTTTAAAACACGTAAAAGAGAAGATAATAATTAGTATAATATACCTAAAACAACGACTTTTGGTCCTTCAGTCTGTGTGGGACGTGGCATTGGCATGGAGTGTGCTGGCAACGGCGTTATCGGCGGGTAGTGTATTGGCGCGGGCGCTTGTGCCATATATTGAGGATACGGCGGGAACGGTTGAAACATTATCGGTAACGTTGCGTAAGGCTTATTTTCTGGCTGTTTAACAAATAAATAAACAATAGGTAATTATTCTTTGTAAAAAATACGTATAAAGTACATAATTAGTTAAAAATAAAATAATATTAGTGATAGAAAATTTATTTAATGAAATTGCCTTAGTTTACTGAATGACAGGATCTGTTTTTGATTTCTAACATTTTAGACGTAATATAATCCGCTTATCAGTAATATTGATTGATATTCTCTCATTGACTAATAAATATACTCACAACCTTGCATTTACATACACGCACGCACAGACATCACCTTTTTATTTATATTACAGTTATAATATTTAGTTTTGAGTATTATTATTAAATAGTTGGAACATTTTATGGAGGTGGGTGTTGATATCTGCAACATAGTCCGTACCTTGCAAAGATATCACAAAAATTGTTCTTAAATAAATAAATTTTTATGCCAAAATTTCATTTCATACTACACATTATGTACTTTTAGGTAATAAGACAAACTATTTCATTTATTTAAACGAACCTTAACTACACGACCGTCAATAAGTCTTTCGCAGTCCCTTCTAAACCGGCTGCCGCTTACAGCCGCTGGCATTACGGAGTCATCAAAAGTGGTTAATGTGTGGGATCGAGCGAAGGATACGTGTTTTGTCCTGCAAAGATAAAGAAAAGGTTCACTATTGAGATATAATAGGTTACATGAAATTGTGATCATAAACAAGAAAACATTTTAAGTGTATTAGTATTTTTAAGGAATATAAGTAATAAGACAAAGCAAATTTCGAGATATATGTATGTATAAAATCTATTAAAAAAATGTCACGCAAATAAATCATTTATCAGAAATATATTGAATAAAATATTATCTATCATTTTTTTCACATTTTCCAATCATAGTCTACTGACATAGTTCAATCTTTACATATCCCACTGTTGGGTACGGACTTCTCAACATGGCTGGTCAAATGTAGGTTGGTGGATTTCAACATTTTTCAGGTTCTATCACATGTGCAGGTTTCATCATAATATTTTCGGTAATTGTCAAAAATTAAATTTGCACTTGAAAATCTCACTCGTACTAAACTCGGGGTTTGAACCCGCTTCATTATCTCCAAAGCGAGTAAACTATCAAAACGCTACCACTGGATTGTGACTATAACTTGCGGCTGTTAACCGTAACATAGTTGTAACAATATTGCAGAGATATTTCTAAGCTATTTCTATTACCTGTGCGGTGGTATGGTGAGAGGCGGTGGTGGAGGTGGCGGAGGTATCGGAGTGTGGGCGGGGCAGCTATTAAAACACACGCCATTCATTAAGGTACAGATGGCTATTTGATGACATCGCTCATTTAAAACTATATAAGGTCAAATAAATAAATAAAAAAGTACATTTATTGTACAAGCTTTTACTTTAAAGTTTCTCCCATAACCATATTGGTTGTAAGCATTAGAGATATCGGGAACCAAAAAGGAATCGCGGGCATATCTTCAAAAAAATTTTTTCTTTGTAATGTCTGATATTTGCGTAAATCTGAGAAAGTAATAAATTCCAGTTAGGTTACGTTTAGATCTACGCCATTGAACATAAGAATTGAATTGAATTAGGTTTAGATTTTGCCATTTCAGAGCCTATATATTGAGAAATAAGACTTTGAAGTGTGATTTTAGTTGACTTGATAAAGGAACTTACGAAACAATTTTACAAAAATAAGCTAATTGTGCGTAGCCGCAGATACATTATATATTTTGAACCTGAAAGACAGGTTTGCGAGCGATGTAAGTTTAATAATAATAGCTTGTAAATAATAATTTGTTCATTCACTATAGTTTTAAATGAGCAAATTATGTCACAACACATTATTATATATGTATATCGAATGTATGTATAAACATAAAGGGCTTAGTTACATTCATTTTTATAGGCTTAGGTATTAATCATGATAAAATTTCTTTTGAAACATGTTACTATAAAGTAATAACTTAAATATGATATCTTAAATATAATATGGTACCTTATAGTGGCTATACTTATTAAATATTATGTTTGCAATAAATTATAAGATAAGTATATTCACTTTCAAAAGAAGTTTTATTTCAAATTTTTATACTATTTTTTTATAATTGAGAGCAAGGATAATTCTGTGCACATAACTAAGGATCCAATTACTGCAAATACTATAATTATGACACTGTAAATAAAATATATGTATTTGGACGTTCTACTTTGTACTTAGTCACATAATATATAATGCAAAAAAGCAAAGTTTGGTCACCCAGGTAGGGTAACCAAACTTTGCTCGGCGTTTTTTCAGAAAAGAAACCTAATATATGGATAAACTTAAAAACACAAAACCTATCTAAATAAAAAAAAACCAGATCGTTAGAGCCGTTTCCGATAGTATAAAAAAATTATATATATACAAGAATTGCATATTTAATATTATAAGATTAATTAGATATCTTAAAAATGTTTGTAATTGTAACAATTATTTTATACCCAAAGAGAAAAATTTTCGCGTTATAATGGCTAGGTAAAGAGGAAAAGTCAATATTATTGGAATTAAGCAGGAAGAAAGAAAAAATACTTTATATAGTTTCAGTAGATGGCGCTATCTATATGAATCGATTTATTATTAACTAGCGGCTCTAGCAAAACAAAAGCAAACCTATCGCACGGGAACCGTACATTTTTCCGGGATAAAAAGTTTATGTGTTATTCCAGACTATAATCTATCTTTTCTGTCAAATTTCTTTCTCTCTTAATCTGTCAAATTTCATCCAGATCCGATAAGCCGTTCTGGCGTGAATGAGTAACAAACATCCATTCATACTCATGAACCTACACGTTTATAATATATTTTATACCGGAAGCGAAAATTTTCGACATTTCGATTTTACTATTAACGTTTATGTCAAATAACAAAAATAAATACTAAACAAGTATTTTCAAAATAAAACAAATATAAAAATAGAGTCCTAAGTAATTAAAACGAAATAACAGAATTTTAATATTACAATTTTACTTCATGATCTTTTATCATTGATAAATAAAATAATGAATACATTTTGTAAGTTTCGTGTCCTGATTCGCTTCTACCACCATTGTTGCACATTATAGTATTTCTAACATCAGGTTGCAAAATAGCACAGAGAATATCCCGTATTAGGGCGATAAAACCTTGTCATTTCTTTCCTATGTAATGAGGCTGATGTCATATGTGATGGTAAACGTGAAACTAAATAAGCTCCAATTAATCAGGACATTAAATCAAATAGCAATAGTCGTAATTAGTAGTCGTTATCGTAAATCGAGTTCTATTGACCAAGAGTCATCGAGTTCTCCTGACCAATGGTTTATTGGGAAAATAATTTATACAACGATTTTGAAAAAAAATATATTTTGAATACTTAAGCATTATTTTTTTTTTTATAAGTACAAGTATTTTTTTATATGTACATATAATATAAAAAAAAAAGAACACGCCAACTATTTACTAACCGTAATGTAAATCTGGATTGTAATATTTTTATGTGTATTAATAGATACTTTTAAATCGATAATTATTAATAGGCTAAAATCGACTTTATAGTTAACTTAATAAAAGTATGCTTATAACAAACTGGTATTACACAAAATATTAAGCAATTCCTAAAACTTCATTTTTTTTAAAACTTTTTTCTGTATTTTCCAATAATATAACTGCTTGGAGTATGTGAAATTTAATGTTTTCTTTCTTAGTATGAGGACTTATATCGATGCCAATTTGAATATAGACTAATTTTAAGCGACAGACTTTGATCTCATTTTCAATCTATACAGACAAATAAAATTGAAGTGTCTGTTTGTAATGTCAAAGTAACAACTTTTTACTAAATGCATATGAAAGTATATACCGGTACATATAAGAAAAACACAATTTTTAATTTTTTGTCCGTCTGTCTGTTTGTTCCGGTTAATCTCCGAAACAGCTGGACCGATTTTCACCGGACTTTCACTGGCTAGAGCTGATGTTATAAGGAGTAACTTAGGCTACTTAATTTTTGAAAAAGAATTAGGGTTCCGCTTAAAAAATGAAAACGTACCGAGGGACGAACCCGAGCAAAGCGATGGTGTGTCGCTAGTCAAAATATATAATTTCAATTATTTAAACAATAATATGTTAATAGCAGAAACAACATCACCAAGATTATTTCTTCTGTTTTCGAGGCAAAATGTTTCAATACAGTGGTACTATATAACTCAAAGGTAGTGCAGTGTCCTATTTCCATGCCTATTCACAATAGAAGGGATAATTATTCCTTTTGTATCTGAGTTGGTTTTAATTAGAGTAAAATACTTTTTCTTTAGTAGCTCATTCTAATATCAAAGAAAATCTTTTCATTTTTATTTAGACTACGGTTAATTTGCTGGGGTAACAAAATTGTTCTTTCATGTAGTCACGGCGAGTGGGTTTATTAAGACAGATTATATAAAAAATATTAATTAATTCAAGTATTTTCAAATGAAGAATGACTTCAAAGTAAAGCACTAAGTTTCTAAGTATACTAGTACGAAAGCATATTCTGTTTAGTAAAATTAGATTCATACACCTGTGATATAAATCAAAGGATATATGAAAGTTTGACTTTATAAGAAACTACAATAAAAAAAAAACAGATGAACAGAATAAGATACTCTAGACACTATAACGTGTATATCCTAATAGCAAATAGCCAGCAAGCATGTAATTGGTTCGACCTCTGACCCCATTTATTACACTGACGTTTAACATTACACTGATTGGTCGAGTATATAATTGCTATAATTTTGTTATCTATGATCTTATATATTTCTTTTTTAAATTAAAATTACACTTTAAAATAACTTTAACAGTAATAATTCCTGTTATAGAGGTGGATTTTTATTGTTGTGGTGGTATGGAACCACACTTGAGGCATAACTTCGTTTAAAGAAGAAATTTGAAAACTAATTTAATATTGACGAAGATAAATCGTGATATACAAAAACAAAATTATTTGAAATTTTAATCCAAAATTATAAAATGCACTCGTGTATGGCTGAGCGTAACCTTATGATTATTATTATAATATCACCGTCATCATTTTAATAATGACATGTTTTTCAAAATATACAAGACATGATTAAAAAGTGTTACATTTCACTAATACAAAACACTAAAATATAGCTATTTATATTATTACCTGTAGATTTTGTATCTCATAGATCCCACGTGTAATTTTACGCTCATATTCACTGACATGCTCTTTTAAATTTATTAATAAAAGATATATATAATAATACCCTGATGACCTTTAAAGGTGAAAGGCTTTAAAGGTAAAAGATAAATTTATATATAATAATATTAAAATATATTACAAAACAGTGACCATAATATTTTTAGTACAAGTTATTTATATTACTTATAGTTTATTTTTTGCATTTTTTCTAAGGATTACTAGGTATATTCTAATAGATTCTAAAACATGTATTATACACATTTTTTACAACTCACGGTATCATTGAAGGTGGCCTGGGTAAAGAGCCTCCTCGGCTAACAGACGCGATTTGGTCCACATTGTAGTTCTGCGGCCAACCCGCGTTATCTTCTATTACCGATCTGGAAAATATTTTGTGTGCTTAAATTATTTGTATGAAGATAACAAGACACATAAGTTTATGTCTGTTCATTTTACTATCTATCGCCCAATGGATTGGTCTGGTTAACCCTCAAATTTTAAATCTAATAGGGTTTAGAGATATTAGGGCATGATTAACTATTAAGAATGTTTTTTGAATTCTATGTCTAGGGAAGAAAAATGGAAAGCAACATTTAACGTTTTAGTCCGGGAGCCAGGTAAAAATAACTAATGGAATTTATCAGAGAGTTGTAGCTGACGTATTTTCGTGTGTGGGAGGTAACCGCCGCTCATCCCCCAATGGAACCGTAGCTGACGTTCACGAAGCTTTATGATAAAACTCTCTGATGCATTGCTATATATCTTGCAGATGCTAATTATCGCTTGAGAGAAACTTAGTCATGTAAATCTGTCACTGGCTCCCGGACCATTTATAGTATTACGTAAAATAATAATAATAGAGGCGTTAATTTCAAATATTAACCAAGCTAAGCTGGTATGAGTAAAGTATAAGTGAATATACTAATTTTGATAAACAGTGCTATGGCATCAATAGTTAGTACGTTGAAGATCGCCGGTTTGAATTTCTGGAGAAAAAAATGTATTAACCGTACATAAAACTTAACATCAAGTTAAATAAACCTAATGATAATCAAAAATTAGGTAAAATGAAGAACCATAATCACTTAAACAAACACAAAACTCGAATAATAATAATATAGACTTAACTTTATTACTTAAGCTATTACTTGATCCTAATTGATATAGCCAAGTATTGCTTAAATTCTTTGCCTAAATCGGAATATAATATTTAAGCCAAGCATGAAATTGAATACCTGTGACAGTCTGAATTTTTATCTCGACCGGCAATTTTCCTTTTGAAATTACGCTTGGGAAATCATAGAGAACGAGAATTGTTTTAATTATATACTATGAAAGTACTAAAATCAATTTTACGAACTCATTTCGCATTTGATAACATAATCAATAATGGACTTTATCGCCCTTTTCTATCATACATATTATACCTACCCACTTGTCTTGTTTTTTTTTACACGAGACCGGAATAAAATTCATAATATTGCAACGATAGATGAATAAACTAACAAAAATGAATATTAATTATTGTAATAAAATTTTATTTTAGTAATAATACAATTTATTAAGATTTTAATTTACAGAATGTACAAAAATATTCTTAAAAAGTGAGGAATTTCGAACTGTTAACTGACATTGATATTAAGTAATTATTAAGACCTCGTCTGCAAATCCATAATTATGTTTTTTTTAAGTCAATTCATGCTCTTTGTAGTCGCTCACTTCGTTGCCCAGCGTAGAAATGGCTAGAGCTTGTGGCCTTTATTCCATTAATTTTCTATAAAGTCAGCCATTTGATTTATTCATGATGCATGGTAAAAACATTTTACACATTCATGACAGTACCTCCCATGCAGTGGATATAATACTTGAATTAGTATTATATATCGTTGTGTCGTTACATTAATAACAATATGAAAATTAGGATAAAAACCTTTGTATCCTAATAAAGTAATACTTAGTCAAGATATTAAATTAATCTCACTGTATAAGCTTCAAAGCTCCTGAATATCAATTTTTATTGACTTTGCTTTTTCTTTACGTTCAAACTTAATAATAGTGTTCAAAAAACAATTAAGACTGGTAGCGTCATTTTAAACAAAGTCTTTCTTCATTAGTATGTAAATTTCTAAAGTTATATTAAGCGTTTTATTTTGAAGTTGCTGCTAGGGTACTTGTACGGAAATAATTTAATAAACCAGACATATATTTATTTAATTATTATATTAATTAAATTAAAGTGATTATTTTACTAACATGTGATTAAAACCTAAATGTTTTTAGATTAAGTATAAAAATAAAACTTTTATTTTTATCTAATATAATAAACTTGCGCTTGCCCGTCTTCGTGTATAACGTAAAATGATTTTCCACACTAAGATATGTACAATTTTCATAGTGATCGGTTGAATTGTGGAAAAATCGGTGTGCTCTAGTGGAAAGTTACAGCAAAATTAATAATACTAGTTTTCGCAAAATTAGTAAGTAGCCTAGAGGTCAAAATTCGACCAAAATTATTCATAAAAATTTGAGGAAAATATATATGAACAGAATTTACCCGTTTATATAAAAAATGAACTGTTAACTTTCTTATGGATAATACTAAAACAGGTCAAAAGCTACTAAAAAAAGAAGAAAATTGGTTGAAAAAACAAAGACGAACAAGGATACTACCTACCTACTCTTTGTCTTTGCCTGTTTATATATTATATATCGATAATAGTTTATATCGAGGATAATAACTTAACTTAACTTAACTTTAACTTTAACTTTAATATTAGTTACAATTTTATCAATAAATACTGCCTATATAATATAAATATAAAGTTTTACTTAAAAAAATATTATAAAAAGCACTAATACTTTCTTTTATTATTTAAAATAAAAAGATTTAAAATAAAAAACTTTTACGAATGTGCATGTAGAAGCTTCTTAAACCAATTGTTTTATTATACCATCATAACAAGTACATACTGTGGCCATTCCATCCGGGTGAAGTCTTCATCCTCTGGCATCCAGGTATACCTTTTGGGGTCAGGTTGACTGCACACGGAGCGAGGCCTCCGTCGAAAGTATGAACATTCCAGATCGGCATCATATGCGCACACCTCGGGCGGTGCGGGACTTGGTTGACCGAACCTAATCAAAATATATTTTCAAATAGACTTTTAAGGGCATTTTTGAAACGTTATTTATTATATTTTTAAATTTAAATTAAGTCCAAAAGGCAGTGGTAGCCCAGTGGTAACACGCTCGCTTGGGAAACCGAGTCAAGCGGGATCGAATCTCGGGTATCGACCTCTGATATTTTCATGTGCGAACAATTTTCAATATGATTACTACTTCATGGAAAACATCGTGAGGAAACCTGCATGTCTGAGAGAACCTAGCAAGTTTTCAAAATACATATAAAGTCCGCCAACCCGCACTTGACCAGCGTGGTGGACTATAGCCTGTTCCCACTCGAATTGATGGGAGGCCCGTGCCCAGTAATGGGACGTTGAACAAGGCTGAATACATGTAAGTCCGTCAGGAAGCAACGGAAGGACGAAGTTCTGCTGAAGACATATTTAACTTTTAAATTAATTTATCAAAATAATTGAAAAATTGAGGGTGAGTCATTATTAATTAATATAAGTTTATAATTAAAATTAGCCCTTGTCTTACTTTAGGTCATGGGCTATTTGTGTAGTGAATTTCATCCAATTCCACAAAGCTATTTCAACTTGAATAAGCAAAGAACATACACACCCATACAGAAACTTTCGCATGTACAGTAGTATGATTTTGTAATGTAAATCATGGAAAACCTTTCACTGAAAGAAACGTAGACCGCAATCACAGAGCTTTTGTTAAGAATGTTGCTGTGAAAAGATCGCTCTTTTGAAGGGACGTCACTTGTCAGGTCCCCTCGTGGGAACCCCTATTGATCACACACTTGTTTAACAGGCGAGAATATTTATGTATAAATAACTGAAGCCTATAATACTAAGTAACCCGCCTTTATTTTAATATACATATTTTTTTACTAATATATAAAAGCTAATTTGAATTTATTTGAGCGTAAAATGAAAATGTTATTTTTTTTTTAACTAGCGACTCACCTCGCTCCGCTCGGGTTCGTCCCTACTGACGTTTTAAATTTTAATGTTTAGTATAGATTTCTCAGAAATGAGATATTTTCCTGTACCTAGTAAAAAGTATTCTATATGTTGACCTGGATAACCAGCTATCATCATACCAAATTTCATCAAAATTCCTCCAGTGGATTTTCCGTGATGCGGTAACAGGCAGACATAAAAATTTTAAAAACTATAGATTCGACTTTGTTTTATGTACTTTGTATAGATAAAATACGCAGGCGGATCTGGATTAATTCTTAGGTATGTGCAATATTTTGCATGCACGTTTGGCTCAGTTTGTAGTACTTGCTGTGCCAACTGTCGTGGGTTCGAGTCCCGCTGGAGGCAATGTTTGTAATCTTTGTACTCCAGTCATGGGTGTTTATATCTATAATATATATGTATTCAAAGTTATATATGTGTAGTGTATTAACTATCTGGTATTCATACCACAAGCCTCGTAGCTTACCATAGAACTATGTGGTGTAATTAAACATCGTTAGAGACTATCTATTTGTAATTTTTTGTTTGAAAATTGTTAATTATAGTTTCGTTAACTAGTATGCTCGATTATTTTAAATTTTATTTTTTTAAATCTATCAAATTTATTAAAAACAGTATTGTTTTATAAGTTTCATATATGTAGATATATTCTCATTTATTCCCAGGAATTAATTATTAAATGACGTAAAATGGAATTGGAATAACTCTGAAAACTAATACATCATAAAGACATTTCTATACAAATACTTGATATTATAATCTAATGGGATGATATAATAATTTTAATAATAGTAATATGTCTGATAATTATAATATAATCTCCATAGAAATATTATATCTATACAGATAAATAAAATTAAAGTGTCTGTTTGTAATGTCAAAATAACAGCTTTATACTAAATGCATATGGAATTATATACGGTACTTATAAGAAAAACACAATTTGTAAATTTTTTGTCTGTCTGTCTATCTGTTTGTTACAGCTAATCTCCGAAACGGCTGGACCAACGGGACTTTCACTGGCAGATAGCTGATATTATAAGGAGTAACTTAGGCTACTTTTATTTTAGAAAAAGAATTAGGGTTTCGCTCAAAAAAATTAAAACATACCTAGGGACACACCCGAGCAAAGCGAGGGTAAGCCGCTAGTTATGATCTAAAATAGAACACTGTGTTCATGCTTCATGCAAGCCATATTAAGCTTTCAAATAATTTTAAGCGTCGAATTTCACATCAGGCTCCCGTTATAGACTTCGAATGAATTTTGATTATACTAACCACTACCAAATTGCTTAGGAAGTATTGCACTAAACTAAGTACATAGTTCATACCTAATATATCCACATAAAGTACGTATCTGTATATATCATAATAAGCATTCCTAAGCCTTCCGACAGTCTAACCACAGGCTACATTCCAATATCTACATATTATTTTCTCCTTTGTTTCCTACGCCCTCTTTTGGGGGGTCTTCAGATTTTTAACTTACCTTTCGTTTTATAAAATGTTACATCTTCAAATACCATTATTATAATCTCAAAATATTTTTTTAAACCAATCAAATAAATTGTATTTAAAAACTTATATAGTATAAAATTACAATTCCAATTTCAAATTTATAATTTTAATATATGTAATACTAAGGAGTCATCCTCGCTTCGCTCGGGTTCGCCCTAGATACGTTTTAACGGTTAGTATGAATATATAACCTATAGCCATCCTCAATAAACGGGATATCTAATGCTAAAACAATTTTCCAAATCGGATTAGTAGTTCCTGAGATTAGCGCGTTCAAACAAACAAACAAAGTCTGCCTCTTTATAATATTAGTATAGATTAAACTTACCTGGGATACCGCTGTATGGGTGCATAGTCGATGTTGAGATTCTCATCCGAGGGCACTCGACGACGGACACACACGGATAGAAATGATGCTCTGAAAAAAAAACAGTTTAGGCACTAATTTTTAATTACTTAAATAAAAATTGTATGTAATATTAAAACAATTTCAGTATTATTGTATTTTTTATCCGACTGGCTTAGGAGGTTGAAAATATTTCTCGAATGTTGTATATGGCTATTTTTGTCAATTAGAAACAATTAATGAATTTTAGCTTAGAAACATAATTTTCTGACGTCTATTACCAGTAAACTTTTTCTAAGTGAACGTATTACATACATTCACATAATATATCGAATACAATATTTTTGATGTTACACTCGAATGAGCTAAACTTTCAAAATTTGTGAATGCTATTTGAATAGCTACGAATATTCTACGTGAATATTCTCTACGGTTTACATGCTTCGGAAATAAGTGCATAAAATCATCTCTTATTTTAGAGTTTAGTTGCAGTTTTAGATAGAATATCTATTTCCAACTTTAGCTGACATTAACAAAAATGTAAATCCTAGTACAAAATATATTTTATACATACTTTACTTTTTAACAAACGTATCCGGGAAGACGCTGGTTATCTTTTCTGTTTACAGTGCTACAAGAATCATTAGGCACTTAGGTGACATTGACATGAGGGCGTGGATGTGAAATTAAGGTTTTCCTTTTATAAAAAAAACCTCCTAACCTCTCTAACGCCACTTCATGATTTGAGATATTTTTATTAAGATAAAAGCATGAAATATCTACAGCAAAAATCAACTTCAACTTCTCTCAAAAGTGACGCTTTACAAGATGGCGGTGCTAGTTCTGATTTCCGCCACGTGCTAAATGATCCTTGTAGCACTGTATTAGTATTGGTTACAATGACTTTTTCAGTAATTAGGATAACATTAAGCTTGTGTATGAGAATTATTTTAACACATATGTTTTTTGGAATTCACGGCAGGAACGTGTTCTAAAATAACTAAACACCATAATACAAGTAAAGTCGTTTAAAATTTACATGACCAATAACAAACTTACAAACATAAAAGATAAAATGAGTTATATCACTTTTAGTTACACTTATCATACTTTTATAGCTTTATTCAAGCGTATCAATTTGAATAAAATGACATCATAAACCGAAATAGCGGATGCTATGGAGACAAGCTACGAATACCAAATATACCTACCTACTCGTATAGCTGTTCTTTTTGGTATTTCGCATCTCAAAACGAAGAAGTGGAGTGGAACCATTATTAGGTTTCTTATCTGTCACACCCTATTTTCACCGTATCTACGTATCGCAAAACGTGATTTATGTGACCCATTGCCCATTTAGGGGTTTTATCATATATATATATATATATATATATATATATATATATATATATATATATATATATAATAAGAATATAACTATATTTTAAGCAATAATTAAATTAAATAAATTAAAAACAATATTAAGATAAATATATCGATACCTCGGGGCTCAAAGGGCGTAACCGCCATTTTGGCGAAATTGACTTTTTAATGCAGTCCTACTAATTTTTTTCTCCTCTATCGATCTGTATATTTAAAGTCTTCCAATTCGCCAAAAAATGGCGTTTACGACCCCATTTTTTGTAGAAAATAAAACAGATATTTTGAGTTTTTGTGTCGTAACAGCAACCACTGTTAATGGTCATAAATGCGAGGTTAGTAAGCGACACCGTAGATGATACAAATGTTTTTACGCCCAACATTTTACATCGAAATATTTGTAGTTTTGGGTCGTAAGAGCAATCACTCATATTGATCAATAAATGTGAGGGTAGTAAACGACATTTTTATGATTTTATTTAGACTATTTTTATAATGAATAAGACTAGTTATTGAACAGTTTTTAGGTTAACTTTTTTTTCGAAAGTTTAAGTAGCTTTTCTGAAGCCATTTGGCATTGTGACTCTAAAATGAAAGTCGTTTTCATCCATCAGCTTTAGTTTTTGAAAAATGGCTTATGTGTATTTTTGTAAAAAACTCGAAGAAATCATTATAAAAATAAATTTAATTTGCGAAAGCCGCCAAAAATGATTTTTTCAATGAATTTAACATTTCTTGTGGGTCTTGTTCAAAAGTTTAGCAGTAATCTGCCCTGCAGTAGCAGTAATGTGTAACATTCCTGCATAGTTTGAAAGTGCTGATGGAATATTTCTTCTTGTTTATCACTTAAGTCGGCGTGATTTTCAGGAAATTGGTCTTGATAAGAGTGTAAATAATGAAATTCTACGGTCATGTTGCAACCAATATTTTTCAAGTATATTTTTGGGCAAAATTTGATAGTTTGGTACTTTAATATTTACAAGGAAAGTTTTATAATTACTGACACAAATGATTTCTATGCATTAGACTGTTTAATTTATTGTTTTGACTTAATTTAGATAGCAGTTTAATTTGTGGCCTATTAAATATTTCAGCTTTTGAATTTCTTTGCAATAGACCCAAAAAAATTTCCATTTGTAATGAGCACCTTAACAAATTGCTCATGTTGATGGTAAAAGGTGGTATAGACTTTTGAGCTGTGCTAGATAGCAAAGCAGGTCCTTTAGCAGATAGTAAATTAGGATAAATCTACTTACGGTTATTTTAATTAATACTATTTAGATTATCAAAGTCAAAATAACAGTCATGATGGTAATTTATAGGTTCTCGCCAAACATAGGGGTTTTAAAATTCAGGAACTTCTTTTTCTACTTGACCATTGTCCGAAACGCAACAGTACAATTTTAACAATGATTTTTGGGTATCCATGGCTTGTAAATTACACAATTGTTCTTTGAAATCCTACTATAAAGTTATAAGCAGTTTTTTTCATTGATTTTCGATTCAGAAGCAAACATACTGCGAATTGTATAAAACACGTATTTTTGACGAAGATTTATCACAATAATTTTATCCTTCTGATATCAACAGTGTGCTAAATTCGTAAATGCATGCCTACCTTATGGTAAAGTATCAAGAAGCTGTGTACGAAAAATAAAAGCTGTTAAATAGAAACGGCTGGTAGATTTAAATTTACTGTAACTTAATATAAAGGAAAAGTAAAAAAAAACCGGAAAAGTTTAGAAAGTACTATTTTGTAGCTATGTGTAATTATTTATATAATTAGTTATCTGTGTTGAATTTAGGTATGCTAAGTTAATAAAGTCCATATAAAATTGCAATTAAATATCAAATAGTGTTTAATCGATTGAAGAAAACAAAGTAATTATCTATAAACTGATAGAACTAGTAGGCACATTGACGGTTACAACCATCACTCATCACACATCCATTAATTTTTGGGGTGTAAACGCCTTAAACACGCAGTTTTCCGGGGCGTATAGGAAAGCTATTTTTGTTACTTTTAAATCTATTTGAAATATAATTTTACAGTCTTCTGCATCAAGAAAAAATTAAACTTTTGGTCTAAGAATGGTTTATTTAGGCCAAAAATCATAAAAGCCAAAATCGGCCATTTTGATTTTTCCATTTTTATGCTTTCTGTGACATTCACGCTGTCATAACCACAGAATTGATTTTTACCTATTCCGTGGTCATAACGAATCAAGTGACGTGTCATTTATCAGAATCGGCCCACGCGTTTGGTCTAAATAGTGCCACAAAGGTACAAACTCAAATACATACATACATAGACTGATAAACACATTACCCTCCTTTGCGTTGAATAAATATGTGTGAATATTGGGCATTCTCCCTATCAGCCTATAGCATTCTCTCTTATCTCCAAAACTACTGGTCCCAGAATTTTGACAAGAAAATATAAAATATAAGACTGTATTAAAATACAGAAAAATGTAACGAAAATCCTAACTATTTAATTTTTTTTTAAATTTATAAAGTACGGAACCTCATTTCCTGCGAGTACGACTTTAATAATTTTTATTTTTTTATATATTTCTTCACGAACTGTAACTTACGATATCAGTACAATTTTAAAATCTTTTAAATATTGAGGTTTATAAGGTTTCTTTTGGTTTTTAGTTATTATGTATCTGGTGTTACAATTTTATTATACTATATATTATACAGTAGTATAATATAGTCAGTCAATAAGATTTTCTTATCTATAATAACTCAGATATATAATTGATGTATGTAAATCTTAATAGAGAATCATCATCACTTTACGTGTAGAGGAGGTACCCTAAATTTTTTTTTTTCAAAATTTTATTTTATCATTTTGTCGGCGTGACTAATATGTATTTATGTATCCATTCTAAATTATAACTTTCTAGTACTAAGAGTCTAAACACGGACGCATAGACGGACGAACGGACATAGTGAAACTATAAGGGACCCTTGTATACTGCGGACCCCTAAAAATGATTATAATCGAATTTTCACCACTGAGCGTACCCTAATAAAAATAAATATCACTAAATAAATACATTATCATCCCTCCTCGTAACAAGTTACCGTTCATTTATATATAGATAAATAGAAAAACTTCAACATTCTAATAAATTTTATAATTATTTTCGTGTTCTACTTATATAATTAATATTTTTAATAGCATCTGCACTGCAGAGATTATTTTAATACCTGCTTTAATATTGTAAATAAGTAAAGTTTATGAATTTAAGTATATAGTGTAATAAATGCGATTCTAAATATTCTATATTATGCCTGCCTGATGTAGACTACTTTTAATTCTAATATATGAAATGATACATAGAGGATGTTATACATCACAAAAAGTGAAATATGTGTTAGATGTAGTAAGAGATTGAGTTACTAAAGGTAAAGAGATTCTTTTTTTATGTTCGAACACGCTTATTTAAATAAATAAATAAATATGTTGGGACATTAGCACCATCTAGTTCCATGATAAGCTACGAGGCTTATGTTATGGATACCAGATAGTTGATACACTACACATATAAAATTTTAAATACATACATACTTTATATATAAACACCTATGACTAGAGTACAAGCATTCGTGCTCATCACACAAATGATTACTTCTAGCGGGGCTCGAACCCGCGACCGCTCGCACAGCAAGTAAGGCACACTACAACTGCAGCAACTGAACCAAACGTGTCATCAATTTACATATCTCCGGAACTAACAGTCGGTAAAGTTGAATTATACGTTTATGCATTTTATATAGCCTACTTATTGAGGAGAAATATCTGTCATGTTACGACCCGTAATCTATATGTACATATAATAAAATTCGGAGTCGAATCTGTACATTAAATATTTTTTGGAAAATCTTATTGAAATAGTCATTATTATCGATACAGCGGCCGAATCTTTAGTTTTTTTTAATTTTTGTCTGTCTGTCTGAAAACGCATCAAGAGAAAACTACTGGACAGATTTTTATAAAATTTGGTATGCTGATATCTGGTAATCCGGGTCAATATATACAATACTTTTTATTGCAGAAAAATATCTCATCTCTCAGCAATCTCTCACTGTTAAAACCTGCCTAGAGACAAAACCGTGCGGAGCGAGAGTGAATCGCTAGTTTAAATATATAAATCTAACCGCTAAATATCATCACCAGAATATAAACAAAAAGGAAAATAAGCAAGTATTTCAATGAACATTAATCAAGTGTACTTTTACTTAACACCGTGAAGTTATCGACTATTACTCGCACCCCAAAGCTTAATACCATTACGGAAGGACGGAATAATAAAACACACAATTTGTTACTCTGAAACCTCCTGGACCCGTTCATTGAGAAAATCTACTTAGAGGCCAGATATACGTTACAGCCTCGTTTCTAATTAATTTAACAAAGCAATAAATTTCATTTTAATTGAAAAAAATCTTTGAACAAATAAAATTAAACATTCGGAGAAAAAAGTTAAAAGGTAAAGCATAACGTAGAGAACAATGATTTTATCAATTCGAGATTTACAGTAACATATTTATTTCCAGGGAGTACAATAATATTTTATTGAAATAAAAATAACTGGTAAATATTTTATTAATAAAATTCAGTATATAATATAGAGTTAAAAGCTTTGGTTTATAATCCATCATGCCATTAGCATAATTAACTTAACCGTACTCTGCTACTACATTCCAAATGAACTGTTCTAATAATTAGATTAATTGATACTATCAAATTGATGAGGCAATTTATTTTATTTATCGATTTCATATATCTCCGTCCCAAGCCAAAATTACTTAAAAGTTAAATCTCCTAGTTAATAGATTTAGAAGATAATACAAAATAATTGAATAAATTTCAGAAAATCATTTAATTTGATCCCTTTTCTTATCTACCTCTTTAGCCTCAACGGCCCTATCTATCACGACGTGACAGCTAAAACCTTGTCTGAACAGAAACGAATTATTGCTAACTTGAGGCTAATAATTTTCATCTTCTCCATCTGATACTGGCAGGGAAATAAGAAGGCCCCAAATATTTTATGCATGAATAGAGCGTTAATGCGTCTCTTGGGGAATCCCCCATCTCAACGATGAAGCCTTCAAATAAAGTGTAACCTTAACTTTTCATCACTTTGTTATGCGTCAAAGTATGACGAATTTTATGAAAGAAGGGAAAGTATATATTAAGCTTTTTTTTATTAAAACAGGATAAAATATTTTTTCTGTGGAAATCAAATAACTAAGAAATTTGTATTTAAAATACCATTGAAATAGTAGAAAAAGACGTACAAAGGATGATCATATTTGGTCTTGACGGAAATGTCGATAACGCCTAAATAGCGGTTGCTTATACCAGCCTTTATTTACCGCCTGTATGTTCATTTGAATTAAAATTTTACTCAGTATTTAATTATTGAAATATTATTAAACATTATGAGTCTACACCACATAGAAAAGAAAGTGTCTCAATCTTAAGAGGAACGGACCAAATAATGTATATTAGTTGGCTATGCCAATATTGCATCTGTTTATCAAAAGTCTGCCGCTTATAACTTATTTATGTTATAAATCTTCCGTTAGACAAAATTCGATTTATTTATAATGAATGTTGTAGAAAGCAATTTGGTCAGGATTAATGCGCTCAATTTAGAGCTGTTTATGCAGATACTTAGGACATCGATCAACTGTTATTTCATTCTGCGTCATCTTATGAAATATGAGCTTTTTTTTTAATAAAAGATTAAGATGATATTAAAATTTATAGAAAACTAACGATTTACCCTCGATTCGCTCTAGGTCCGTTTTAATATTTTTGAGTGGAACACTAATTCTTTTTCTATAATAAAAGTAACCTAAGTTACTCCTTATAACATCTGCTATCTGCTAATAAAAGTCCTCTCAAAATCAGTGCAGCCGTTTCGGAGATTAGCCGGAATAAACAGAGAGACAGACAGACAAAAAATTTTAATTTTAAAATTTTTATATATGCATTTAGTAAGAAGTTGTTATTTTGACATTATAAACAGACACTTTAATTTTATGATATAATAAAGAAAATATTTGTAATATTTTGTAATTTTGCTGTGGTTTATCCTTTTTATTTATTTGTATATTATTTTCGTTACTAATTTTATTAGCATACATACATATATCATAAATACTACTCTTTCCGGTATTGTTTCAATATAATTTTTCAGCGATAAAAATATATTAAAACGATAATACAATATTCTAGTAAATGATGTATTGTTTTATTGATGTTTGTATTAAATCCAAAGTAAAAAAATAGTAGTAATTTGATACCACGAGCATATTGTTCCTTTACAAAATTAAAGTAACTTGTAACTGACCCTTAGTGGGTTATATCTAGTGATATTTAATATAATTAAATTAAATGAATGCAGGACACAGGATGAACTATTACAGTACTAATGTAATGACTGTCCTTTGGAAATCACTTGATATTAGATCAAAATTGTAGTGCATAGGGACATGAACTACAGAAAAAAATATGTTTAAATTTCCTTAAATTTTATTATATTAGTATCATGATATATATTTATGTCCTAGTTCGGTTAGGACCTTTGATTTTTCTTTCCTTATTTCGTTATATATTTTTTACTCTAAATAAAAAATTAAAGTTATTTGAATAAAACTTAGCCTGAAAAGTGTTTTCAATCAGAAATTATTTTTAAATGTATAATATATGAGATTTGAACGGGATGTGTATGCGTTAATAAGTAACAAAAATATTCATAAACTTTCGTATTTATAATAATATAAGTGTAGTACTTACACAATATGAAACTTTACCTGTTGGCTCTCGAACATGGACTCTCGATGTGGTACTGTGACAGGCATCCGAGGAATCTGTCCTTTTTGGACTTTTCCAATTCCAACAAGTCCAATTGTTTGTTGTTGATACAGTATTGCTCTCGGAACTCCTGCATGAAAATACATACATACTTAGGTATTGCATATGTAAAAAAAGCTAGGTATTGCATATGTAAAAAAAGCTAATAGTAGCATAACATCTCGTAATAATCTATACTAATATTATAAAGCTGAAGAGTTTGTTTGTTTGTTTGGTTGAACGCGCTAATCTCAGGAACTACTAATCCGATTTGAAAAATTCTTTTTGCATTAGATAGTCCGTTAACTGAGGAAGGCTATAAGCTATACATCATCCCCGAAAAATGTACGGTTCCCGTGGGATAGATTTGTTTTTGTCTAGAGACGAAGCGAAGCGAGGGTGAGTCGCTAGTACAAGATATGCATATAATATTACAGTAATAATTATAAATAAAAAATTTAAAAAACCCCCTACGCAAAAAAATACTTATAGTATAACGAACAACCCTTAAAAAGTAAATAATTTTAGAATAGAGCTGATACTCCTACTCTGCTAGACCGATATTATTACCGATTAACCAAATATAGCTATGAATAACCGCAAGCACTGGCTTTCAAATGAAGAAAACCGCATCAAAATCGGTCCATCCGTTTAAGAGCTACGATGCCACAGACAGATAAATACATACACACACACAGACAGACAGACAGACATCGACGTCAAACTTATAACACCCCTATTTTTGCGTTGGGGGTTAAAAATAATAATCCATCCAGACTACAGGTCTATTTAATTTACAACATTTTATATAGTTTCTCCGCACTGGCCTATCACTATTTTTGGGCAATTCCCTAATGATACTTAGCGATAAATCCGGGCTGATGTCACATTAAACAAATTTAAATCTCTTAAGGGACCTCTACCTGTTAGAGCTATATCTCCAGACAAGCTCCAAAGGATCGGGTTCCTTTGAGCCCTAAAGAGATAAACTCTAAAAGATATTAAATAACATAATAACCCTATGTCTGTCTTTAATGTTTTACTTTTTTGCTTTTTTATTATTTAACTAGGTTGTTATAATAACAAAATGAAGCCAGCGTTATCAGTGAGGTCAAAATGACTAACGGTTTGAATGATGAGTGTATAGATAGACGTAATTTAGTATTAAGACTTCGACTCTAACCCGGTATATATTTAGAATTCTTAAATTATACTTCGTCTATATTTGTATACTAATATTAAATAGAAAAAGTTTGTTTGTTTGCAATTGATAAATTCTAAAACAACTGAACCGATTTTAATAATATCATCATTTGAAAACAAAATCCTCCAAATGATACCTAGTTATTATTTATTCCAGTTATAATAAGCTTTTAGCCCAAAACATCTCTCAGGATGTAGGGACGCTAGAAATCGATAAAGTTGACTTCACAGAAACTAAATAACACGTACTGGAGTCTGGAGTGCAAAGTGAATAGTAAAAATATGCAATTTCATAAATATTCTACTATGAAACCCTCGTATTAAGTATAATAGTCACAACCCATGAGATTCATATACATATGTGTCATAACATTAATTAAATGGTGTATTTAAAATATATAATATTATATTAGACTAGTTAATATAATACTTTCTTAGATTTACGCGAATATTAGACATTTAAATAAAACTATCTTTTCGGATTTTTTCGCGGATTTATTTTGATTTTTAGTTCCCGACGTTTCGATTGCTTTACAGCAATCATGGTCACGGGAGAGACTAAGGTGTTAGATGTCTCAAAGGCATTATACAGTTGTTACAGACAGCCTACCCACAAATAACAAATGAATTCAAATTTTGAAAATTGGCTAGTTAGACTAGTTACTTTAACTAAAAATAAACTTATAAATCTTATTTATATCGCGTTACATTATGAACTGTATAAAATATATCATCGTATGATGCATCGTTCTATACTTTTTTGGCTTTCTACACTGTTGATGAACCTCATCAATCAACCCAGTTAGCACAGTCAGATATAACATAAAATACTCTTTGTTAGCGTCACTGTTCCTATATAGAATTCAATTTTCTATAGCAAGTATGATATTCTGAATAGGAAATTTAGATCATTGTATGTTAAACGTTATACCGTTACATTTTGTAGTTATATCTATATTCTGTTATATATTTGTTTGTACATTTGGTGTTTGTATATGGTTTTAAGACTAAGTAGTCTATTATTTAGTGTTTTAAATTATAGATAAACTAAATTGCTTTTTTTGAACTCAGATCGTTTTTAAAAGTTTAAAAGATATTATTAACAATATTTTTTCCTATTCGTACATGAAATTAATATACCGATTTTAACGGAACTCTTAGATACTACGGTTAAAACTTTTTCTCTGATTAGAATACGTTTTATAATTCTATTTTTATGTGGAAATTACCTAATAGTTTTTATTGAACAGGTTTTACATATAATCTTATATTGTTAAATGAAAAATTCTTTCGTTTACCTCGGAAACGGCTCTAACAATTTAAAAATTTATATTTAAATAAGGTTTTGCTTTTTAAGATTTAGATAAATTTATAGGTGTCTTTTCTGAAAAAAAACCTACTTTTTATATTTTTTCCGAAGAAACACAATTTTACAAAAAATCACTTATTTACTTTGTAAATTAATCCAGAAATAAACAGTACCTGCTTGGAGTACATCGTAGTCTTGCTGGCTGGCCGCTCGTCGGTGGCCCTCTGCCACTTTCTGCCCGCGTTTTCATCCTCCGATTCGTATCCCTTCGCTGAATGTGCTATGTCCGCCTGGTTATCATAAATTATAATAAATTTTAAACAGATATTATATTTTTCGAACTAGAAAATTAAAATAAAATCTTCATATTATATCGCACTTAACCAATTTCAAAAAACAGGACGTACTCAATTGGGCTGTATGTTTTTAGTGAAAGTTTGGCCAATTTTGAATCTATATATACATTTACTTAAATAAAATAAATACTTTTAAGTAACTATTGAAGTCGGTGTGTTTTTTTTTGTTCAAAACTTATTAATAAATCATAAAATAGCATAGCCCGTTCGATAGCACGAAATTATTCGATTACATTTTTAAAATATTCAGTTTATTTAAAATCAGGCTATCAAATATATTTTATTTAAACATCTTACACTACCTTATCTATACTAATATTATAAAGAGGTAAAGTGTGTGAGTCTGTGAGTTTGTAAGTTTGTGAGGTTGTTGGGGGGGTAATCTCTGGATCTACTAAACCGATTTAGGTGAAATTTGGTAAGAAGATAGTTTGAGACCCTGGGAAAGACATAGAATATAGGATATAGTTTTGTCCCAAAAATCATCCCTTAAGAGGGTGAAAATGGGAATGAAAGATTGTATAGGGAAGCAACCTAGGGACGAACCCGAGTGAAGCGAGGGTGAGTCGCTAGTATATCAAAGATGTAGATACAAAATAGAAAATCAAATTGCTTTCATCAAATTTAGCCCAATCCTATTCTTTATCTGCACAGGCATCTGCATCTGCATATGGACAACGACTAAATTTCAACAATTAATTCAACAATCAACCAATGATACGAAGATTGATTATTTACATCTTCGCAAAAGATATAATAATGTACAAGTCGGCAAGGACAGACGGTTTTACCTAGTCCGAGGCATGTACATTGTATAAATTACAATGTATGTACCTACTATGTACCTATAAATATTTTATTTATATAAGTAAACATATATATATAAGTACACCAAAACACAAACTTTCATCCCTTATTTTATCTCCTTATGGGATGAATATAAAAAAACACTAAAACACGTGTTTGTTTAATTGTATTAAAGAGCATTAATACTAAATTTCAAGAAATTCTGATCATAAATATTTTTTGGGTTGTGTTATAACGTGTATTCCCGTGGAAATGAGATAATCTCACGCGGTAAAAAGTATCCTATATGTTGACCCGGATATCCAGCTATCGTTATACCAAATTTCATCAAAATCCCTCCAGTGGATTTTCTGTAATGCGGTAACAGACAGATAGACAGACAGACAGCTAGACAGTCTAAAAACTATAGATTTGGTCTCTGTATCGATAATAAAGTCTATTTCAATAAGATTTTCCAAAAAATATTTAAGGTAGGTACAGATTCGACTCAGTTAGAATTTTATTATATGTACAGCTATACGTTTGTACAAATATATATTTTTGTGTAGAACTCTTAAAAGAACATTGGTTATTCAGAGTAATTACTTTCAAAGTCACAAAGAGCGGACGAGTTTATAATTTTTATGAGAAACTATTGAGTTTCTTGCCGGCTCTTCTCAGCAGAACTACCTTCCGAGCCGGTGGCAGATTCCTCACGGACTGACTACACTGACATTTAATTTAATTTAAACTTAAAATTTAATACTGACGATTCAAATAAAATCTATTTAAATAAAGCATATTTTGATTTGATATGATTGGAAAAGCATACACAGATACAATACATTTTGTAGTTAAAACTGGATGTTTATTTTAGACTAGCGATTCACCCTCGCTTTGCTCGGGTTCGTCCCTAGGTTGCTTCCAAAACAAAATTAATTAATTTGATTTTAATTTTTTTCGAATTAGTTACTCCTTATTAAATCAGCTATCTGCCAGTGAAAGCCCGTCAAAATCGATCCAGCCATTTAAAAGATTAGCCGGAACAGATGGACAGACAGACAAAAATTGTAAAAAATGTTGTTTTGGTATATGTACCGTGTATACATCAATATGCACTTAGTAAAAAGCGGTTATTTTAATATTACAAACAGACACTCCAATTTAATTATCTGTATAGATTTTCATTTATTATTCTTTTATTTATTCATAATAGTACTAACTGTATTATAAACCAAAATAAGTAATTAATATTATGAAGTTTCGAGGATAGTTGTAAAGTAAATGAATCAAATAGATAATAAAGCATAGAGAATAGAACTGAGTAATATCCTCGATGTTACAGACTAAGTTTGTTATGAACTTTCGGTAATAAGCTAAGTTAAATAGTAGTTTACAGTGACCTAAAATTTCCTTTATGTATGTATTTATTATAAGAACGTATAAAAATGGTATTATGTTATTAAGCCAAAAAAATAATATTATATTTGGTACTAGTCTTTAACCACGGTTCCAATCGCGTGGTCAGCGAGGTAAATCTGTTCAGGCGCTTGGACTTGAAAAGCTAAATAAAATAATAGATAGGCAGACAGACAAAGTTACTTATTTTATGTTATTTAGAATATTATATAATATTAGTTTTAATATGGAGAATGAGTTGACATGTGCCCATTTGGTTAAAACTTTTTAAACATGACATATAAACTATTTTTTTTGTAATGTAAAGTTTTTTTATATCAATCATTATAAAAATATAGTGGATAAATAAACAATACAATATATTCTAGTTTCAAACATATTATACGCCAAAAAAGGCAACATAAAATATTAAAAAAAGTAAAAAAAAAAAACGACTTCCAGGCACTGAAAAGTAAAAAATAACTAAACGGGGGTTTTCATTTAGGATAGATACTTAATCAGATTTTTTCGAAGTTGGTGTGCTTTGATTTGTATTGGCTGGCACCGACTTCGAAAAAATCTGATTAAGTATCTATCCTAAATGAAAACCAACCGTTTAGTTATTTTTTACTTTTCAGTGTCTGGAAGTCAGTTTTTTTTTTAAGTTTTTATTTTTCCATTTTTAGTGTAAACGTATCATCAATACAAATTAATCAAGCCCAAACACAAGGTAATTGCTGTAAATCGTTGAGGAGTTCCCTTGACTGTCTTTCGGGACCATCATCAGATCGAATCCAGACCTTCATTAAATAGTAGTGCTTTAAAATACCTAATGAAAATGTTAACAAACGCACTAGTCGCCGCTACAATTTTCGAAAGTTCCCCTCAATTTCTCTGAGATCCCATCCTCAGATCCTGGTTTCCTTATCATGGTACTACTCTTGGGATATCTCCTTTCTAACAAAAAAAAGAATTATCAAAATAGGTTCATAAACGACGAAAAAAATCCACGAACAAACATAAAAAAAAATATACGGTCGAATTGAGAACCTCCTCCTTTGTTTGGAAGTCGGTTGAAAATACTGGCTGTTAAAATATAATATGGCAACAAAAATATATAGTGTCACTGGTTCTTTACTGTTTAGCGAATTGATTTCTAATTTAATCGACTTCTTATAGTCTTCTAATTATAGTTGCATTATTTTTTAGTGTTCCGTTCTCTAAGGATTTATCCTATTACTAAGACTTCACTTTCCGTCCGTCTGTCTGTCTATCTCTTCGTCTGTCACCAGGCTGTAACTCATAAGCCGTGATAGTTAGACAGTTGAAATTTTCACAGATGATGCATTTCTGTTGCCGCTATAATAACAAATACTAAAAAACAGAATAAAATAAATATTAAAGGGGGCTCTCATACAACATTAACGTGATTTTTTGCTCGTTTTTTATTATTATTACATTTAATCTCTCCAGGATAATTTCTAAGAAATCCGTGGGAATTCTCGAGAATTCGCGTGTATGCGGTCCTTGAGGGGTATAAAACAAAATACCTACTTAAATTAATTTATGCCTTACTAACAGATATACACACTGTACTAAATACTTAAATATGTACCAAAATTTCATCGCAATTATATAGACGATATAGGAATCCACGTCCATGCATTCTCTCAACTAAGTGGCGCAACTCTTGCTTCACTTATCATACTTTATAAATAGAACTATGTATGTACATAATTACAACAATATTTCTTATATATTACATAATATGTATATATGTATGTATTCGGTCCTTTTTAAAATGCCACTATGGCAAAGGCCTCCTTTCAATACGAGGAGGATCAGGCCTTAGTCTATCACGCTGGCCAATTGCGAGTTAGCGGAGTTCACATGTCTTCCAACAACTTACTAGGTTTTCTCAGACATGCAGGTTTCCTCACGTTTTCCCTTACCGTATATTCCGTATATATTACGGGCAGAGAAATGTGGCACATATCATCAAAATTTCACTATAATCGAATTACAGACTTATTCTGACATAAAAAATTACATTTACATTATACATTGTATTCCTTTACATATTATGTTACGATTTCTATATATTTTAAATGCAATATAGGACCATTCGTTTCTCTTTATTTAAATTTCTCATTCACTTCATTTCCTTTTACTAATAAATGTTTCAAGTTCAAATTTCATATTAAACGAGTCCACAGACTCTCGTAATGGAATAATCTTTTTTCCGTTTAAAGTAAAAGGAGCTGCTCTGTTAATCTTGAGGGATTTGTAATTTGCTTTTATTTTAAAGCTTTGAAATAGTAATTATAATAATAAAAGTAT
Organism: Argynnis bischoffii washingtonia; assembly: GCA_033884665.1. Taxonomy (NCBI): domain Eukaryota; kingdom Metazoa; phylum Arthropoda; class Insecta; order Lepidoptera; family Nymphalidae; genus Argynnis; species Argynnis bischoffii. Next base: position 5,077,822 of record CM066624.1, on the reverse strand, counting down.
TGTGTATTTTGTTTTAAATATACTACAAGCTTCAATATATGACTTTCATATAATTTAGTTTAATATAATATGCACCTGGGATGATAGATTAGCTAGCATATTTTCTTTTCATTATATATATATATATATATAAATCGACGTATGTATGTATGCATATTCCCTATAGATTCCATAACGGCTGGAGCAATTTTGATGAAATTTTTAGGCACAACGATTAGCTCAGTTGGGTAATCCTGCAAAGTTTTGTAGCGATCGAAAGATTGAACGCGTAAAACAAGTTGTATTTATCACAGTTAAAAGAATGTAATGTAAATTGTTTCAAATAGTTATAACTTACATATAATATTTTTTTAATATAGTACATTTTTTTAATGAAAGCATTTGAATATTTCAGGATTCTTATAGTTCTCTTCTTTATCTAAAGATATATCTAGAATTTACATTCAGATAATTAAGAAGTTAATTTAAAACACCAAATTAGCCAAATACTAAACTGGATTTAATATAGGTAGTGGTAGCCCAGTGGTAACGCACTCGCTTGGGAAACCGAGTGAAGCGGGCTCAAATCCTGGGTCTCGCACCTCTGATATTTTCATGTGAAATGCGAATTCGTGCGAATTCACGCGAAAAATGTCATGTGAATCATTTCTAACATGATTACCACTTGCCTTACGGTAAAAGAAAATATCATGAGGAAACCTGCATGTCTGAGAAAACCTAGCAAGTTTTCGAAAGACACGTGAACTCCGCCAATCCGAACTTGGCCAGCGTGGTGGACTACGGCCTGATTCTCCTTGTATTGAAGTTTAAAAGGGCTGAATACAAATTGGATTCTAGTAATTACCTGTAATGCAGATGTCTGCAATGTTTTCTGTAGTTAAAGCTCAACTTTAGTTTTAACAAAATTTCTTAGAAGTGACTCCAAAAGCAATCTTGTGATTGAAAATGGCAAAGCTATGGTTCACAGTGTAAAGTTTGTTTAATTTATAATTATGTTGATTTTCATTATTATATTTTTAATATCTATTAAGTCACATATAAATCAATAATATTGCTTAAATATATATTTAATATTTTAATATTCTTTATGGCTATACATAATATAATAATAGCAACACTAAATAATATTATTAATTAATAAAGTTTTTTTTAAAGTTGTAATATTTATAATAATATCAGCTAAAATTAAATAAATAATATTGCTATATTTAATTATTATACTGTTAAAAATAAAATAAAATGCTAAGAATTAAAATCAACAAATATTGTAAGGTACTTTGGTATCATTTTTGAATTTTAGAAATCATTTTTGTAAAATTATGGGCAGGCACTGTCTGTAACAAGTATATAACGCCTTGAGACATCTAAAACCTTAGTCTCTCTCGTGACCATGACTGCTACGTATTTAACATCGGGAACCAAAAATCAAAAAAAATCCACGAAAAAATCCGAAAAGATAGTTTTATTTAAATTGTTAAATATTCGCGTAAATCTAAGAAAGTATTAATCTATTAGTTATTTCTTTTAGTTATCTATTTTTTTTCTAATTAGAAAAATAATTTCTGTAAAGAGTATACCAACATCTCAATTTAAAAATTATAATTAAATTCTTAACTACAGTCTCGCCTAAAACTAAGTGGCGATGTAGTCATAGATGGTAAGCGCATTAGCTTAGTAAAAGCGTTTTACTCTACGAGTAGCTTTAAGCACGTTATATTTTGGCAGAAATACCGATATAAGCAGGCTTTTCCAGTACCATCCCATCCAAGTTAAATCGCAAGTACTACATATTCTTTTAATTTTTGTCTTGAATTATAATTATACTCGTTACGTATACTTGCCTACCCTTAATACTTTTTTAAATTTACGAGAATATTTGACACCTACACATATAAATAAAATACTAACTAAGTCGAATCTGTACATGAAATCTTATTTAAATAGTCATTATTACCGATACAGTGGCCGAATCTAGAGTTTGTAAAATTTTTGTCTGTCTGTCTAGGAACGCACCACGAAAAAAGTACTGGATAGATTTTAATAAAATTTGGTATGATTTTAGCTGGTTTAGAAATTTATACTAAACGTTAAAATGTAACTAGGGGCGAACCCAAGCGGAGTGAAGATGATTCGCTAGTTTTAAATAAAATCTTTCTTTCTTCTTACTATCTTTTCAGAAAATATAGTTTTGTTTAAAATATATCTACACTTGTTAAAGTGCTTCGAGGTGCCTTCAATACGTATACCCAAGGAGTTTCTCAAAGTGCAGCAAAACTTTAAGCTTGGCCCTTTAAGAGGGCCATCAACTCTGTACGTTTCCGGAGAACTAGAACATCACTTTGCTCTTTGTTTTGGACGACGATATTAATTAGACTAAAGTAAGAGAAGTTTCCTACTGCGAAAATTATGGTGACCGCAGCTTTTAATATTATATTTGGTAGCTTTAACCTATTGTTTTACACGTGTGTATATTTTTCTAGCTGGATTGAAATAAAACTTTGCATCACGAAAAGGCCGTGCAGTGAAAAATTTTTTGAAATCTGTCTGGCTGACCTATATATATTCTATATACCTAGTCGTCTCGTTAAATATACACTAGCAGAAACCCACGACTTCGCCCGCGATCAAACTACGAAAAAAAAAACTTTTTCGCAATACATACTTTATTACTTGCAAAAATAAGTTCATGTAAGTTTAATTATTCCTTAAAGATATATGGAAAACAAATTTAATTTTAGCAATCGTAACTCAAAATATTCAGTATCTCAAAAGATGTTAAGCGTATATTCTGCAAATAAATTTACACTTTAGGTATTTAGCAAGCTCCACTACCTGTATTTTATGCACATTTTTTACTCTGTCTTTCTAAAGTTAGAAAATGAGAGTACAAAGATACAATCGCATACAATGTTTACGACTTTAGAATCATATAATCATTATAACTCGGCTAATATGGGTTTTTTAAATAAACATATTAATCTATGTTATTTTTAAAGATTCAATGCTATGTACACCTGAAACTCACAGTCTCCCTCCTTCTCCTTCTTTTTTAAGTTACATATATAAAGTGCCATTCTTATTTTGCTGTAGCTTTTTTCCAGCGGCTACGCTTGCGTAGACTGAAAAATTTGCTCAGAAAACTAAAAACTATATTAAAAAATTTCCATTGAATTTATATGTTGTTATATCGAATTTTTAAAATTATGTCTAGAATAAAACTCTACATTCACTTAAGTTCGTCTTCACTAAAAAAAACCAAGCACAAATACACTACATTGATGGATGTTCTGTCTAGTTCTGGGTTCTATGGGTTCTGCTAAAATGCCACAGTGAGAAGCAATCCTCTCTTAATACTTCTCTCTTAATCTGCTACTTTTAAGGACTGGCCCTGAGATATATAAAAGGTCATTGTAAAGCAAACTTTAAGAAAGAATTACAATAGATTAAATTCAAAGGCGTATTCAGAATTTATCAATTGTATTCGAAGTATGAATTCTGATTCCCCCCAAGCACATCCAGCAAACATAGTGGCCACTATAATGTATAATAAATTACTCACAGTCTAATCCCGTTACATAGCTTAGGCAACTTTTTTAGTGCAAATGTGCCAACCTTCAGAAAGAGAACATAGATAGCAGGATAGTCTCTAGCTAAGTTTTCTCTCTAGCGCTCTAGGTTTGTTATAGCTGTCGCTGATTTGGTCAGCCAAAAAGTTATACATAATCTTCCTTTGGATTCGGAATAATTTCCGTTCTCTACTTTATATCACACACAGTAAATGTGCATTTACAAAGTTAAGCCATGTTACTCTATTTAAATATATCTTCACCGCCCAGTTTTACCCACTTAATTACTTAATTGTATTGAAGAACATTAATACCAAATTTCAAGTAATTCTGATCACAAACAATTTTTTCAATATATCAATAATATATATACTATAACAAATGCTTACATTGTATGAGGAATGTGTCTTCGAAATTTCACGTTTCTACGACCAGCGGTTTAGGCTGGGCGTTGATCGATCAATCAGTCAGTAGGGACAAAGCATTTATGTATATATATTGAAGCCAGTTAAATTATACATAATATAATATTACAATTCAACACGGCTATCCATCTCAGTTAGACTGGCATTTCTAGCTAATCCCATGTTCATAATATACACAAGAGCTATTGTTACAGTGCACAAGTATGCATACCAACATACTCTCTAACTTAATCTAACCTAAAGTTGTTTGTGCGCATACCTGTGCAATACAATACAACTATAATACAAAATACTCTCTGGTTTTTCACTCTCAAACTTCAATGGATAACAACTCAAACATGCTAGCCAGTCTAGACCTATGAGGCAGTAGTAGTCTACTATGTAATCTAATATATACATATAATTAAATTCTGATTCGAATCTGTACATTAAATATTTTGTGGAAAATCTTATTGAAATTGCCATTATTATCGATACAGAAGCCGAATCTATAGTTTTAGGAATTTTTGTCTGTCTGTCTGGGAACCCACTAGACAGATTTTGATGAAATATTGGTATAGTGATAGCTAGTTAGTTATCCGGGTTAACATTTTACAGCAGGAAAATATCTAATTTCTAAGAAATCTATACTAACCGTTAAAACGTACGGGGACGAACCCAAACGGAGCGAGGATGAGTCGCTAGTATTGTAATAAACAAATTTAAAATAACCTTGTTATTCAAAATTATTATACATTATAATATATATATTGCTTAATTAATTGAATAATACTGTCTTTTAAATAAAAAAATCAATTAATACATCATTCAAGTTAAACTTTAACAAAAAACAGTTACCTTACCTTTCAAGTTACGGTTTTAATAAAAACGTTGAAAGTTTAATCAAGACCAAAGGTAAACCGAATTTAAATAGAACCTTCAATGAACGCTTTAAAAGATTTGTTATTCTTACCTGTGTGGAAACCGACACGCCAGAACCGCCCGCGCCACCACCTGGGAAGAAAATAAAAGATTTTAGAATTTTCACTCATTATATACGGATACTTTAGCGTACGAACGTTTGCGATTGCACGCTGAAGCTTGCAAAATCTTTGCTCGTTAACACGTTACGACTAAATGTTGCTCGAAAATTATAGATGTCATTTCATTTAAAAGTTGCCATTTAATGAGATCGCACGAAAATGTTAGGTTTGGAAACGTGCATAATTAGTGACTTTCTAAAACTTTACCTAGGTGTATAGGAACAAATATATGTATATATAACTATTATTTACTTTATACAATCTAATATATAAAAATCTCGTGTCACAGTGTTTGTGGTCGCACTCCTTCGAAACTTCTCGACCGATTTTAATATATTTTTTTGTATATTTGGTAGATATGAGAATAGGTTGTAAAGTATTTTTCAGCCTCCTACCCCCGGCCCCCATTTTTTAATCGTGATTTTAGTATTTTTATAAAAAATATTATATAAATAAATAGCGACGAACCCGAGCGAAGCGAGGGCGAGTCGTTGTGTAACATAAAGCCAAAGGGTTTATTTTGTAGATTGAACGCGGGCGTAGCCGCGGGTTCTGCTAGTACATATCATCATATTCAGCCTGCTTTCATCCACTGCTGGACATAGGCCTCTCCTATGGCACGCCACTGAGCTCGATCTTCAGCTCTACGCATCCAACCGCTGCCAGCCAGTTTACGAATATCGTCGCTCCACCTAGCTGGAGGGCGTCCTACACTACGTTTGCCGAGCCGTGGTCTCCACTCTAGAACCCGTCTACTCCATCGGTTATCGGTTCTGCGGCAGATGTGACCAGCCCACTGCCACTTCAGCTTGCTAATTCTTTGGGCTATGTCGATAACTTTGGTTCTCTGTCGGATCTCTTCATTTCGGATCCGATCCTTCAGAGAAACTCCGAGCATAGCCCTCTCCATAGCACGCTGAGCGACCTTAAACTGGTGGACCAATCGCACTGTCAGTGTCCACGTCTCGGCTCCGTACGTCATAACAGGTAGGACGCATTCGTTAAAGACCTTTGTCTTTAAGCTTTGCGGTATTGGCGACGAAAAGACCCGACGAAGTTTATTGAATGCTGCCCATCCCAGCTGTATTCTTCTTTGAGCTTCTTTCTCGAAGTAGTTTTTACTGACTTGCAGTAATTGTCCAAGGTAGATGTAGTCTTGTACTACTTCGAGAGTTGTTCCATTGAGTGCTATCGGTCCCGGTATTGCATGTGCATTGAGCATGACCTTGGTTTTGTCTAAATTCATCCGGAGACCGATGTGTTCTGAAGAAACAGCTAGGCTTTGCAGCATGTCTTGCAGGTCTTGCACGGTTTCAGCCATGATGACGATATCATCTGCGAATCTCAAGTGTGAAATGTACTCACCGTTTATGTTTATTCCACGTCCTTTCCAGTCCAGGGTCTTAAACACATCCTCCAATGCAGTTGTGAACAATTTGGGGGAAATTACGTCCCCTTGTCTCACTCCTCGATGCAGGAAGATAGGTTCAGACTGCCGGTTCTGGACTTGGACGGTCATTGTTGCGGCGTCATACAGGCACTTCAACACTTGAATATATCGCCAATCGACTTGGCACCGTTGCAAAGACTCTAAAACAGACCAGATTTCGATAGTGTCAAAGGCTTTCTCATAGTCCACAAATGCTAAGCACAAGGGCCGATTATACTCTTCTTGCTTCTGTATAATCTGCCGCACTGTGTGAATGTGGTCTATGGTGCTGTATCCACTTCGAAATCCAGCCTGTTCGGGAGGTTGGAATTCGTCGAGTCTACGCGTGAGACGGTTCGTGATAACTCTAGAAAACAACTTATAGATATGGCTTAAGAGAGAGATAGGTCGGTAGTTTTTCAGCAGAGTTTTGTCACCCTTTTTGAAAAACAAGACGACCAAGCTCGTGCTCCATGCCTTAGGAGTTCTCCCCGAAAAGAGGACGGAATTAAATAAACGCTGGAGTTGTTTAAGCGTAGGAGTTCCACCTGCTTTTAGGAGCTCCGTTGTAATTCCATCCTCCCCGGGGGCTTTTCCGTTTTTAAGTTGTTTTAGAGCCATCGCGATTTCGTCTAGGCTAACTTCTGGCAGGTCTTCTGTGTAGTGGCGGGTAAGTGTGGCCCTGGGATCTTCGTCATTTGACGTGGGACGGGACGCTTGCGATGCATATAGGCGACCATAGAAGTCCTGAACTTCTTTCAGAATCTCCGGCTTAGAGACGACGACTTTCCCGCTAGTTGTGGTCAGCTTCGTCAGATGGCTACGTCCTAACTTCTGAACAAAGACTTTGGACCCCCGATTTTGCTCAATGGCTTCCTTGATGGAGCATGTACTGGAGCTACGGAGGTCACGTCTTACCAGTTTTGATATTTTTTTGTTCAAAGCCCGCTGGTTTGCCGGAGTAACTGCGGTATCTTCACGTCGCTTCTGTATTAGCTGCAGAGATTCCTCAGAGAGTTTGGACTTCTTACCGGTGCGTTGCATCGTGCAGATCTTAGTCCCTTCTTCCCGAAGAATACCCACCACTTGGTCGAGTTCTTGGTCAATGTCAACGTCTAATGTGGTTTCCAGGGCAGCGAATCGGTTCTCCAGTTTTAGCTGGAACGTTTCAGACCCAGCAGGAGTTTGGAGCATATTGGGCCGGAGCGTAGACTTTATCAAACGGTTCCGTTCAAGCTTGTAATCAATACCTAGAGTGCCTCGGACAAGTCGGTGATCGCTTCCGGTGTTGAACCTGTTGATCACGGAGACATCTCTAAATATGCGCTTCTTGTCCGTCATAATAAAGTCTATCTCATTTTTTGTCATAGTATCAGGGCTTCGCCACGTCCACTTTCGGTGGGTCTGTTTCTTAAAGAAGGAATTCATCAAGAAAAGCCCCTCTTTTTCCAGAAAGTTGACGAGCATTTGCCCCCTATGATTTCTGCTTCCAAATCCATGTGGTCCTACTACCGATTCACCGCTTGTTTGTACTCCCACTTTTGCGTTGAGGTCCCCCATGACAACATTAAAGTGGGCCTTATAGGTGGTATGTAAGGCTTTTGAGATATCTTCGTACATCTCTTCCACTTCGTCATCCGAGTGTGTCAAGGTCGGCGCGTACACTTGAATAACCTTGAGGCTATACCTCTCAGTTAGCTTAATCACGAGGTATGCAACCCTTGCTGACACACTGGAGATTTCAATAACGTTGCCAGAGATACCCTTGTGAATTAAGAACCCGACACCGCCTTGGGATGGTTGATCTCCTTCTCTGAAATACATAAGATGGCCCGATTCCAAGGTTACGGTATCCTCTCCCTTTCTTCGGACTTCACATAACCCTAGAATGTGCCACCTTATGTTTCTGAGTTCTTCCTCTAATTGTGCCAGATGTTCGTCGAGCCGTAGCGTGCGTCCATTAAACGTAGCCAGCGTCAGTCGTTGTTGGCGGCCTTCCGTAACCCGGGGATTCTTAGCACCCCCTACCCCGCCGTTACCATGGCCGCCGCCTTGGCCAGGAATAGCGGGGCGACCGGGAACTAGGGGCCGTTTCGTTCGTGTGCTTGCCATAGAATGTAATGCCCATAATCGCCACGCTGGGCAGGCGGGTTGGCGATCGCAGGGCGTAGCTTTTTGTACCAGTGACGCTGCTGCCCGTCACAGGTCCATGCCATTTAATTAACTACGCTGTTTTTAGGAGGTTATACCGCCGTCTATTCGGTCGTCAGAGCCTCGTTCGTTGTTTAGCAGGATGCACCGCGTGCAGGTGAGGTTGACTGGGAGTACTAAGGTGGAATTCGTACTCCCTTACATCCCTAGTAGCTAGTACATATATAAAGCTCAAATTAATCGATACATTCACTGAAACATTTGTGAGACAATTTCAAAACTTCAAAGTTACAACACATTCGTACAATATGTATGTACATAATATGTATGTACATTTGTTTTTAGAATGGGTACGGCCTAAAGGGTTTTATTATAGTACCCTATTACTGAGCTTACGCTGTTCATCTGTTCGTTTATCCATCAATTTATTATACATATATATTATATAATAATATTTTAGTGTATTCACATTTCATTTGTACGAGTATATACTTCGTAAAAATATAAAATAGCAATAAGAAAACTTTTCATAATGGGACAATAATTATTTATCTCATCCAGAGAGGAATTGTCATTTAATGTCGTTAATCTTCTGGAATTACACAGAGGGAATACTTAAGAGTCGAATTATAAGGAAGAAAAAAATATTATCTTCATAACTTTTTCAAAGTCTAATAGTTTTTTTTCATTATTACCCCTTAAACTTGAAGGGTAAAGAATTTAGATAGATTCATTAGTAAGTAGAAAATGACTTTTTAACTAAGTTTTACATACGCAAACCAATATAAAATTCTTTAAGTAAACAGTTAAGTTTTGTATTCACCTTATTTTACTTACAAACATTACTTAAATATCAATTCAATATTGCCATTTCAATATCAACTAAAAAGTTATTAGCACTGTTTAAAATTAAATATATTAATGTCATAATATTAGGCATGGGCTTCTCTTCAATGCAAGGGGCCGGTCAGGCCATATTCTACCGACTACCACACTGTCCAAGTAAAGTTTAGCAGACTTCGTATGTTTTTCGAAAACTTGCCATATTCTCACAGACATGCAGGTTTCGGATATTTTCCCTCACCATAAGACAAGTGGTAAGTAGAAAATAATTCGCACATGAAAATATGATAGGTGCTAGAAAATAGTACTAAATACTAAAAGGTCAAATTAAATTACCACACTATTTTAGTCTTTACGAAAAGAATGTAACCTAACGGACCTAAAACTTTTGACTTGTGGTTCTAAGTTAACTCTAACATAATTTAGATTACTTAAGTTCCGGGCCTAGTTGTGGAAGTTTTGGTGACTAAGTAGATCAAACAAACTACGAGAGGATTCAACAAGCTACACATTATATTATATAGTTAATGCTATTAGAGCTGTAAAAGCTTGAAAGGATTCTGTTGAAATACGTATCCCTTTTTAAGGTCACATAGCTGAAAAAACGAAAACGATACCTTTATAATTTCATCATGTCAGTCTGTACGTGTAACAAATTTTTACTGTTAGATTATTGATATTATTTACCTAAAATTTGAAAGATGTCTTATGTCGATCGCAGTCTAAAGGTAAAGTCAAATCCTAAAGATAAAAAAATGCCTAGAAACTTATTACATGTAAAAGAGCGGTGAAAAAAAATAATGTTAGTGTAGGTGACCTATAACATAATATATTTAATTTATTATTTATTATTTTATTATCGAGCAATGTATAAAAGTAAACTTTCTACTTAGTAATATAAAAAATGTTAAATTTTCTCATTATCAAAATGAACACGCCAGAATCAAATGGTCGAGACCTTTTGATCCCTTCATTTTGACGTTTTATTAATATATATTGCATTTTTGTCCTTATATAAATTTTAATGGTATTAATGGTGATTATAAGACGAATTACGTTGGATGTGTTTAACTATATATTTAATTAGGTAGTACATTCAACTAGCGAAGCTTACTGCAATATGAGACTACTTCTGTGAAATATATAGTAAGTAGTTGTATTTAAAATAATATAATCTATTTTAAAATGTCCACTACTAATAAAACCCAATATTATCATTAACATCATAAATCAATTATTGGTGTCTTCCAGAAATAATGCCTTGTTATTTTCGAGCTTAAAACGTATAAAATATAGTAGTAGAAGAAGTTTTATGCTAAAAATAAAAACACCGAAAAGCAACCAATAAATATATTTTCATGGAAGTGAATAATAAAGCTCTAAGATGCGAGATATTGTGACAAACAGAACGGTAACATAATTATATTTATCACGTAACATTGTGAGATACGGCGATAGGAGATGAAAAAAATACAAAAAAATATATTTAGATAATTGAATCTACGTGTACACTTTTATAAAGAGTGAAAATTTATTTCTTTACACGTAGCGCGTAATCTGATAGTACTAAATTGCTTCAAAAATTCTACTCAACGAAAGTAAACTTGATGTTATAAAGGCGATATTTAACGCGATTTTACCGTATTCACTTGTTATACAAAATGTTAAATCTTCAAATTTTATTTTAATTTTCATGTCAACTTTCACCCTCTAAACAAACTATTATCAATATATTAAACGATAATTCCAGCAGAGCTGTAAGCGATAGCTAGTTAAATAAATGAATAAAATATAAAAGGTTTTATCTTATTGGAGTATTTCTGATGTTTTTGTACAAATGAGTTTAATGATTTATAAACGGAAATGCGTGGGATTGCTTCCAGTTATTTGGCTATATTATTCAGCAATGAAATTTTTATATACTTAGACACCTTATCACTTTGCCTATCCAAAAATACCAGCCACTCCTACAGAGGCCGCGCCCCATATACTAAATTGCAGCCGTGACTTTTCCTCACTGAAAACTCGAGACGACCAGGCGCAGGAATGAGACTTTGCATACTCTTCGAGGCACAGTTTTTCCGTCAACTTTTTAACTCGCTCTAAGTTGGCGGTATTACTAAGGTTTTTTTTTTCAATAAAACTATCAATAACTATATTTCCTTCACCTAGGATTCAAACTCACGACCTCCGGATCTGCAGCCATATATGCTAGACGCTAAATAAACCAGGCAATGATTTTTTTATGTACAATATTGTTACGAGCTCTGGTTTGGGGATCGGAAATTAAAGCGGTTACGTGCACTTTACATTGACGGCTTAATGCTTTTACAAATAGATTAGTCAATATTAATATTTTCCACTACCAATTTCACTTGTACTATCACTTCACTCCGCTTTCTTCGCTTCTTCAATTTTCTTATCGATCACTTAGTTAAACTAGGTTCCGAACTTTTTAATAATATTCATTATACTCATAAACAATCATTCTAGTTATCTTCTAGTAATGTCCTTTCTGGAAAGTTCTTTCTCTTTCCTACCCACTGCAACTTACCATTAAAATATGCCATTATAAACATTTACTATTTACCATTATTCATGCCATGGTTTAACAACTACGAATAAATAATAAAGTCTATTTATTCGTACATCTAGACGTGTCAGGTGTACTTTTTACATTCTCTACAAGATATTCAATACTCATATACACAATAAAATAATTACAAGCGAAATAAATTGGTTAATATGATATTTGCTCCATATAACACCTATAAAAACAATAATAAATTTGAACACATTTTCGTTAAATCAATTTCAGTGCGTCGTTTCTATATCATATAAACCGCCTCTCCTTGTTCCATTAAAATAAACGTCAATTTAGTATTTGCGAACATCAGTGCCGTTATCATATCGTTAATATTTATAGAAGGGTCTTGTAAAGCGTATATTAAATCTCTCACATGCTTCGGCTCCCATTTTCTCTAAAAATCGGTACGAAATTTTTATCGCTTGGTAGCGTTTCCGGAATGAGGCTATTATTGGATGATTTATCACATAAATGATGTCATCGCAGATTTTTAAGCTCGCCACAAAAGCTTCTATTAGGACGCTAGATTTATGCATGCAAAATTTTCAATTTAGTGTACTCTACGTAGAGGACCCCCTATTACATTTTAACGTTTAGTATAGTTTTCTCATAGATGAAATATTTTCCCGCAATAAAAAGTATCCTATATGTTGACCCGGATAACCAGCTATCATCATATCAAATTTCATCAAAATCCTTCGAGTGGTTTTTCCGTGATACGGTAACAGACAGACAGACAAAATTCTAGAAACTATAGATTCCGCCTTTGTATCGATAATAAAGATTACAATAAGTTTTTCCAATAAATATTAAATATACAGATTTGGCTTAGATACAATTTTATTATATGTATAGATAATGCCAATTTTTGTGGGTCAAACTAATCTCGGTGTAGACGATAAGATGAACTAAAGTGTTAGGTTTTTAGGTAGCTTTTCCTATACCATAGTTTAAGAGATTCCACTATAAATGGTATAAGTGTAATATTTTTATTAAGCGTTACATATTCTATTCCACATTTAAGTAAATATTAAATTTTAATGTAAGTTTTTATCATTTAAATATAAAAAATATACTAAAGAAAGAAATAAAAATTATATAACATAAGTATATGTATTTATTTATGTGTTAGGTATACGTATTTATGTATGTAGTATTCGCCTAATGGTCGATTTAACCAATTTCATTAAGGAAAATTTGAGGATAACATATACATATGAAACTGTTTACCCTTAAGCTCGTCAATAGCTACTAAGAAAAAGAAATCGATAGACAAACGAAGGGAAAAAAGTACTGAACTGTCTATTTATATAATAGAGTATATGTAATATGTATAACAAATAACATACGAGTTTTGAATATCAAATCGCAGAGGAGGAGGAATACAGAAGGATTTTCCTTATTCCTAATTAGCTTATTCAATGTTCTGCGGTTAAAGCTCTGCTTTGTCAATTTATTAGTAAAAGGTAATCATGAAAATATATTTTGAAAAGAAAAGACTAGCTTTTGCTGGTGTCTCCGCTTGCGTAGTTTATGTGTGTAAAGTTCTTTGAGATATCACTATAAGTTTTTACATGATGTACATATATGTATTCCATACATAATCCACGTTACGCCTATGAGTACAAAGGCAATCTACAGCTTCACGTTCGTGAAGGTGACCTAAGCTGCTATTTATTATACTTTAAGATGCTATTATTAAGTAAAAACGTGACTACGCTTAATCCTATGAAATGAAAAAAAAATTAAGGCAGAAAATGGTAAAACATTCCGGCGTACACAGGAAAGACCTTAAGTATGGGAGGGTCGTTGAGTAGCTAAACTTATATAAAAATGAAAATTTCATAAAGAAAATGTTATAATGTATTTATTTCTTTTCATTTCAATTATAACGGTACATATGTAGTAAAAAAAGTATGCGTATCGAATTGAGAAAGTCCTCCTTTTTTCGTCGGTTACAAAGTAGCTTTTATGGCTTTAAAACATAAGGTGAGCAACAAAATATCAAAATCACTATGATTTATATTTGATAAATAGATTTATATTAGCCACTCACCCTCGCACCGCTTGGATTCGTCCCTAGACATGTTTTGACGGTTAGTATAGATTTCTCAAAGATGAGATATTGTCCCGCAATAAAAAGTATCCTATACGTTGACCCGGATAACCCGCTATCATCATACCAAATTTTATCAAAACTTGCCCAGTGGTTTTGTTGTGATGCCTTCTCAGACAGACAGACAGAAAATCATTCTAAAAACTATAGACCTATAGACCCAGTTTCGATAATAACGACTATTGCAATAAAATTTTCCAAAAAATATTTAATGTACAGATTTGACTAAGAATTTTATTATATATACGTATAGAAAATGTTAATACATAACGTGACCAATAAAATATCAAAATCAAGATCACTATGATTTCTATTTCATAAAATAGATTTATATTCATTCTGACATTTACTCAATCACACTCTCACAAGAAATCTTTACATAAAGTACTTTGTATTATATAGTTTTTTTAATAATAACTTAAATACTTCTAAGTTATTAATTTTGAAAATTTATTTAAATTAAATTAACCTTCCTATTATAAAAAGAAAGCTAAGTATGATTTTTAGATTTTTAATCCTTCAATATTTTTCAAAATGGTCCTATCAAAATGTATTGAGCCGTTCGTGAATTGTATGCGATTGAATACAAAATAATCGTTTTTTTTAGATAGCGTATTAAAACCTTTAGTAATTGGGTTATATTGAATAGCGCTTATCATCATACTCCTTAAAGTGGAAATGTTTAGGTATATGTTTGTTAATTCTCCCGATTGAAAAGTATAGACTGATTTGTATTAAATTTAGTATAAAGATAAACTATCACCTGGAATAACACATGAGCTATGGCTTAGGTGCTACAGACACACGGGAAGCGAGGGTAAGTCCCTAGTTAAGAAATAATATAAAAAAAATCGAAGGGTATTTTGTAAAGACGTATGGTTTCTTAGCGCCTCCCATTTGTTGCAACTGCGTTAGCGCCAGTTTTTTTATTCTATTTATGTTTTAAACAAAAGAATGCATACTTTTTTACTTGCTCAGTTAGACCTTTATTTTTAGCACTGATTAAAAAACATCTATTCTGCGTCTGATGCTTGCATTCCAAGTATTTAAATCAGCAAAACAACAAAAATACCGACAAAGTTTTATACACACTTAAAAATATATATAATCATAAATTCTATAGTTAAATAATAAAATTAATGCCTCGGCCTACTTTCTATTTTTTATATCCAAATAAACTGAGGTTTAAGTTTATAAAACAAAACGGTCCATAAAATATTATGCTCACTGGTTTGTAGTAACACGCGATTACACATACTGACAGTTTTCTTCAGATAAAGTATAGATAAATTCAAATATATTAGATTTTCTGCACAGTATACTCAACTTAGGTTGTATCAAATCATTCTTCATTCAAAATCAATGGACCAAGCTTCACCGAACGAGATACAAATTGTGAGAACCTACGCACGGATATTGTAGCTCTTCCAAGCGATTACATTCTGTCGCTGTCTTAACATATACATACATAAAGACTGGCAAATCCGATTTCACGAATTCCATATAAATTGGTACATACAGTTTTTGTTCTGAAATATGGATTTATGTTAAATCTTTCTAAATACGTAATTAATAAACATACGTCTCGGTTACTTCTTGCAATTAAACGTTCTGCACGTCATGTTTATTAAAAAGTGCTCAAAAATAAAACAGAAATACAATAAAAAAATCCTGATAATAGGGTGTAGGGCCTGCTGCTTTATATGCCATTCGAGCTAATAGGACCTTTTCGCCAAGGTCCCTATTGTGAGCTATTACTGAGAATTTCTTAAAAAAAACATAATATTACGTTGTACTTGGCTCGACCCGGGATTAGAACATAGAACCTACTAAATTCTAAATAATATATTTATTTAGAATTAATTAATAAAAAAAATCAAGAACCAACTAAATGCAAATATAATAGCATCTTAAGCATATTCGTATTCGATACAGTAATTCCAGACATTATTATACAAATAAAACAAACGTACGTGTAATTTATTTCTATTATAGTATAGATTGATAGAAACAATCGTTTAGTCATTTAGACGTCGAATCGTGACAGCATAATCTCGTACGTTAAGATCTCTCGCGGATGGACGGTGAGAGTATTTTGTTCATACTCTACTTTCCATCATTTAAGCTTAATGTGTACTGTTATCTAAATAGATAAATCTATACTAATATTATAAAGCTGAAGAGTTTGTTTGTTTGTTTGTTTGGTTGAACGCGCTAATCTCATGTACTACTAATCCGATTTGAAACATTCTTTTTGCATTAGATAGCCCGTTAACTGAGGAAGGCTATAGGCTATATATCATCCCGGAAAAATGTACGGTTCCTGTATGTAATACGTTGAGACACTTTCGTCACGCTTTTTTTTTCACCGTTTTAGCAAGTGATAATTATGTTGGTAATTATTCACACGTGAAATACACGAGCTGCAAGAGCCAATGTTTGAATTCACTTGATATGGGTTTCCAAGAGAGCACGTTCCCACTGGGCTATCATTGCTATATAATAAAACTAGCAACTCATCCTCGCTTCGCTTCGGGTTCGTCCCTAGACAAAAAAAACTATCCCATAGGAACCGTACATTTTTCCGGGATGATATATAGCCTATTAGCCTTCCTCAGTTAATGGGCTATCTAATGCAAAAAGAATTTTTCAAATCGGATTAGTAGTTTCTGAGATTAGAGCGTTCAACCAAACAAACAAACTTTTCAGTTTTATAATATTAGTATAGATTCAAACTGAGTCGAATCTGTACATTCAATATTTTTTGAAAAATCTTATTGAAATAGTCATTAGTATTTATACAGAGGCCAAATCTATAGTTTTTAAATTTTTTGTCTGTCGGTCAGTCTATCTGTCTCTCTTGGAACGGATCATACGAAAACAACTCGATAGATTTTGAAGAAATTTAGTATGATGATATCTGGTTATCCGGGTCAACATAATATGGGATACTTTTTACTGCAGAAAAATATTTCATCTCTGAGAAATCTACACTAAACATTATATAAAAATGTATATAAAAATCAATGCAATTAGCCCTTAAATAACCATACATTCTCTCTGAATGAGATCATTTAAAAGATAATGTATGTTAGATGCTATGTTATTATGTATAATAAAAATGATAGCGCCATGTAAACAAAGCTGTCATCCCCCACTTTGATTACGTTAGCTTTAAAGACTATTTCTCTCGCTAAGACGATTCATTCCTGTGCAAGTGAAATTGAGGTGTATAAGTGTCAGTGACTTATAATTAGTGAAGTGCAGTGATTAAGTTCTTAGTTAAATATATATAACAAGTGTATAGTGGTTATATGTGGTGTAACTAAATGAGAAAGTTGGAAATAAATAATATATAATAACTATTGAGTGTTTATATGTATTTACATATGTATGTATATATACCGTCGTTTACAAATGTATCTATCTATATTATTCAAATTATAAAAAAATAAAAAAACTTTTCAAATGATACTAAAAACAAAGAGCGTTTGCGTTTATCAATTATTAATTAACCCTTAGAAATACAACAAAAGACAGTATTCATCTTATTCACTTATATATTTTAAATTGTTTGTACCATTTGTGAAATTAAACTCCCAGGTATTACAGCAAGCAGAATTGGATTTTTCTCACCCTCGAACCTCTGGCACCGTCACACACCTAGAAATGGGGCCTTGGCATCACAAGGCCATTCAAAAATTACTTTTTCTAAGTAGGTTTAACTTTGCAAGATGTTTAAAAAGTTTGCTTGAATCCATACTAATATTATAAATATAAAATTAGTATATCTGTTTCTTACATTTTCACACTTAACCCGTTAGCAAATTTCGATGTAATTTGGTAAGAATAATTGAATCGTAAGGCTGTGATACCCGCCCACTTATTATGCGGGCAGAGTCGCGAGCAAATATTAGTCGGATTACTATTATGTTTTGTATTATTAATGTAAAAATTGTATATATGTATGTGTGTTTGTTTGTTACTCCTTCACATTAACGACTGGACATATTTGGATTAAATATAGTTCACAGATAGATACATGACCCCGAGTAATATACAAAGGCTAGAGTTAGACACCTAATGACGCTAGGTCGGAAGCGAGGGTAGGTCGCTAGTAAGCAATAAATTTCGAAACGTAGTTTTTATACGGATATTGTAGCTCCTTCAAGTGATTAGCTCTACTTACTTGAAGACTAATGCATATGCAACAGAAATCTCACGTTCAGTTGAATTAGGTACTTCAATATACTTTCAACCTTGGATTTAGTTGTTCTTGCTTTCTTATATTGATTTATGGATAGTTTTGGAGAATCCCGTATGTATTACGAGTTTTCACTGTTATATCTTTAAACGAGCAATTCTTTCTTTTCCATTCTTCTACGCAGAATATGGTCGATAATTTCTTACACTCGAATATAAGTATCGTGGTCAAGCGGTCAAGGCGCAAGTTAGACAACAAATATGCCCGGTATCGGATCCCGGTCGGAATACAAAGTTTTTTTCTTTTTTTTTTGTATTTATTAAAGTTTTTAGTTTTTTTTTAATCTCAAAAATACGATATAATATAAAAGAACTCCGAGCGAAGTTCGGTCGCCCAGGTACTACATGTAATATGTGATAAACAGTGTATCCAGCATCTAAGCTCTCTCCATTCTGTACAACGTATAATAATAACAAAAGTACTATAGCAAATATAAGTAATATAGAAAAGAGGGAATATTTTTAATTTTTTTTTATCATAAAATCTAATTACATATTAAATTTATAAATGAAATGTAAATGAATATACAGAGAAAATAACAGCTAGTTAGTATTCGCAAGTAAATCTTTTACAAACCGACAAGTGCACATTTTACAAAGTGTAGATACTCATAAGCTACCAAAATCGATCAGGCGAGTTGTAGAAGGCGCAAATGTCTTTTGAATTCGGAATCCATTTCGTTGCAAATTGCGAAAGTCCGCCTTCGTGCGGATATTACAGTGCTTCCGATCGATTAGTTCTAAACTAGTAATATGATGTTAGGATTGCAAGTATAGATTTAAACAAATAAGTAATCAGTTACTTACTTTGACGACACGTTTGGCTCAGTTTGTACTACCCTACTTGCTGTGCCAGAGGTCGCGGGTTCGAGTCCCGCTGGGGGCATTCATTTGTGAGCACGAATGTTTGTACTCCAGTCATGGGTGTTTATATTTATAATATGTATGTATTTAAAGTTATATATGTGTAGTGTATCACCTATCTGGTATCCATAACACAAGCCTCGTAGTTTACCATGAAACTAGATGGTGCTGTGTGTTAATGTCCCAACATATTTATTTATTTATTTATTATCTATATATAAATAGGCGAAGACAAAACAGGTTAGTACCTTTTTCTCCTCTGTTTTTTAACCGATTCTCTTATTTTTAGTTACAAGTTTACAATCTAGCGGCACTTGCAACTTTACGGTATATATATATGTACATATATATAAAAGAAAACAATAACTCAGCACACATAATATACCGTAGAGCAATATTAATTCAATGCATATTAATATCGTCATCAAAAGATCCATTTTCAATTTTGTACCAGTCTATAGAATCGCTTTCATAACATGTTATTTGAGATTTACGTGTAGTTAGGAGCAATAACGTACTGTTGTACAGTACGTTATAGTTTTAAGTTATTAGGAAAATAATAAATGCTTTTAAAAACTATATTGGTTACAAAACTATTACATTTAAATGTAATTTTATTACCTACGCGTATGTTTACTGGATTATTTTGAAAAGTAATTTGAGAAATTCTCAATAGCAACCCGGCAGTTCAAAAAAGTTACCATCATTACCCAATAAACTCATATCTCAGACATCGCGTAAATCTGTTGGTCCTGCGACTTATCTAGCACCTGTTGTGTTGAATTGTCTATCCACAAGGCTTACAGAGTGAACAAAATAGAGAGTACATGTTTGTTTAAGCACAAATGTTGTCTTTAGTAAATCCCGCGTATGATATACATAGTATTTTTCCGGGATAAAAATTAGCCTATGTATTATTGTGATGTATGAGCTATATTATTATAAAGTTTCATTAAAATCCATTCAGTAGTTTTTGCTTGAAAGAATGACAAACATCCATAAACCAAACTTTCGCAATTATAATATTAGTAATAATAGTAGCATGTTATGTATTTTATAATAACGTATAGCTCTGTAACTCATATACTCTTAAATAAAAAATTCGTTCAGAAAATTTATCTCATTATTTCAATAACTTTTTTACCTTTCAGCTATAAAACCCTAAATATCACTTTCAGGATTTATAGGTATTTAAAAAGCATAAATTATTTTTCTTTTTTTCAAAAAAAAAATAATAATTAAGGAAAATTTAAAGCTCTTGCCATGAACAAAAAAATTGTATTATAAATGATTTTTCCAAACAATTCACTTAACAACTAAAGCACCGCTCATTTCGTTTTATATATGACAACGAAGGAATGACCCGGACGTTTTACGTTTTGCCTTTTATTACACTTTTATAACCTCTCGTAAAAACTTTATCGGTGTAAACGTTCTTAAACTGTTTGAATCAAAATTTCTTATGATTAGAAAACCATTCAATTAAAAAAATGTTGTCATTTCAAACTATACTATTATAACTGTGAAAGTTTGTATGTGTGTGTTTGTGTGAAAATTAGATAGATTGACACTGACTTTTTTTTTAATATGCCCATCGTATTGGGGCGTCGCAAGATCGCTTACGTACTTAACCACGACGTCACGACGGCAGGTCTAACGAAGCAGACCACACAGCTAAGGGGTTAACACTAGGTCCACTCTGTTTTCAGAGATGGACCAGGAGATACTCACAAGATACACATGGCCCATCAAAGTGGACCAGCTCCCAGTCCCAACCAAAATTCTCAAAAAGCAGCTAGATATGCACTCGAACAAAAGGACAATAAGTTACTAGTATAGTAGTATTATAATTGGCTTACGTTTTCATCCCGGAAATACATCTTGCAGATTAAAGCTATTTAATCAACCTAGCTGTCGCATCTGCGACATTGATTGACAATCTCCCTGACGACTTCGATTTAAATTGACGGCAATGATGAGTTTACGTCTTAATACGTTACTAATTTAACCTGCGATTGCATATTAGAATCGTTCTTTAATTACTTAGAGGCTTAATAGAAATATTTGACATTTTAAATAAAAGTACCTGGGTGACCGAGCTTCACTCGGAGTTCTTTTTTGTTATATCGTATTGTTTAGATAAAAAAGAAAACTAAAAACTTGAATAAATAAAAAAAAAGTTAAAACTTTGTATCTGACCGAGTTTCGAATAATGCTAAAGAAAATCGCATGAAAACTCAAAAATGCGCGTTTTCCCAGACATAACAATAATTTAGATAGATTTTTCGCCCCCGAAAATCCCCACATACCAAATTTCAGCGAAATCGTTAGATCCGTTTCCGAGATCGCCGGTATAAATAAATATACAAGAATTGCTTGTTTAAATATATTAAATATCTCTCCCGTAATCATGATTGTTGGAAAGCATTCGAAATGTCGGGAACCTAAAATTAAAATAAAACCATGAAAAATATCCGAAAAAATAGTTTTATTTCAAAATCATAGTTTCTTTTTAACTAAAAATGAATACTGAATTATTTTTAATGAATAGATCATACTTCGAAGGTATTGCCATAAATAAAAAAAATGGTTTCCAACCGTAACCGTAGTGTTGGAATGTTCGCTTTTAAAGTAATTTTGAAGTCGGTGTACAATTTGACTATAAAATCGGGAGATTTTAAATTAGTCTGTACAAACATAAGAATGGAAATCGATATCTTCGTCATTTGTGGGTCGACATATATAATTTTTTATTTAAGAAATGGGTTATACTTCACAAGTGCATCAAACCATGAAAGTAAAAAAAATAACTTCAATTATGGAAACTTAATTACAAATTATGTTTGTTTTATTTTAACGTAATTTCGCGTCACCCTAAAATGGATGGGTGGGCTATTGCCCATCCTATTGGATTATAGTTATTAAAATTTTATTATAATTTAAATAATATTTAACACATTCTACATTTCTGCCAGTGGTGTACGAATTCCTTATATTACAAGATTAAGAATAAAACACATACACTTGAAAGAAATTTAAAAGTGGGTTCAAGGAGCTATAAGAAACATCTCATAAACATAAGAACTGTGCTATAAGTAAAAAATAATTATTAAGGAATTTATTTTAATAATTAATTATTTAATTGATTTACTCACAAAATCCTAACTTTTATATGAAACGATACAATATTTTCTATTACAAAAGCTGCCAGTTGTTCGTGTCTGGCCTAACAAAGCGAGAAAATCCCGATAGAATTCAATTTGCGGGATCTTGGCTACTACAAATGTTTGCTTGGCAAACAGCTAGAGAGAAGACGCAAATTGGGTATCGGATGCCCATTTGTTATGCCTATCTATTTAATTGTGTAAAGCTTGTGTTTGTTACTGTAAATTATATTGTGCAATACATAAACTTTCAAAGTTCAACTTTTCTCTATTGTTTCCGTGTTTTAGTATATACTGTGGGAAAGTGCAGCTTTAGGACCAAATCCGGAGGAGCATAACCTCCCCTAAGAGGAGTTATTATATATTTATATAGAACCTTAGTTCTAATGTGCCAATTTATATACCTTCCACATAGATATTGTGATGTTATTCTCCGAGAGGCAAAATGTCGGCCAAATCTTCTTTTTAAAAAAAAAAATAATCAGGAAAACCTATGCTAGAAGAGTTACTTTTTTATATAGATAGATAAAGTCAAAATAGTTTAGTACCTTTTTCTCCTTTGTTTGTCAACCGATTTTCTTTTTTTTTTTTTGGTTAGTAGCTATTGACAAGATTTATTAATACATTATCAATGAAAAACTGATTATAGTCCAATTTCAACCCCTCGGCGAACACTAGTAAAAGTTGTATTCAGCCCTTTTTTTTTAACGTCCCACTGCTGGGCACGGGCCTCCCTTCAATACGAGGGGAATCAGGCCATAGTCCACCACGCTGGCCAAGTGCGGATTGGCGGACTTCACATGTCTTTCGAAAACTTGCTAGGTTCTCTCAGACATGCAGGTTTCCTCACGATGTTTTCCTTCACCGTAAGGCAAGTGGTAATCATGTTAGAAATGATTTGCACATGAAAATATCAGAGGTGCGAGACCCGGGATTTGAACCCGCTTCACTCGGTTTCCCAAGCAAGCGCGTCACCACTGGGCTACCACTGTAAAAGTATTACTCATATTCGTTTATGTTAAAATCATGATTGGAAGTTTTGTTTTATATTATTATTGGACAAATACACATTTATACGTGATTCGAAATATAATAGTATTTAATATCATACAGAGATTTCATTAAATTCTAAATATCCTTCATTTGCGCCGTCCTTTCAATTTCCAATTTAGTAGAAATTCAATTTCAAACGAAATTTGATTTCTAGTATAGTTCAATTAACATTGCTTATGTATAACTAGGGACTAACCCTCGTTTCACTCTGGTGCGTTCCTAGGTATGTTTTGATTTTTTTGAGCGTAACCCTTTTTTTTTTCTAAAATAAAAGTAAGCTAAGTTACTTCTTATAATATCAGCTATCTACCAGTGAAAGTCCCGTTAAAATCAGTTCAGCCGTTTCGGAGATTATTCGGAATAAACAGACAGACAGACAGCCAGACAGACCGACAGATAAAAAACTGTTTATGTTATAAGTGCCGTGTATAATTTCATATTATGCATTTAGTAAAAAGCTATTGTTTTGACCTTACAAACAGACACTTTAATTTTATTTATCTATCTATATAGAAAATGTATATATTTTCAATTAAAATCTTAGTGGCGAGTCCTTTTATGACTAATATTTCTTACTAGCGACTTACCCTCGCTTCGCTCGGGTGCGTCGTTCAAAAAAAATACCTATTACTTTTTATTTTTTTTGAACGAAACCCTAATTCTTTTTCTAAAAGTAGCCTAAGTTACTCCTTATAATATCAGCTATCTGCAGTGAAAGTCCCGTTAAAATTGATTCAGCCGTTCCGGAAATTAGCCGGAACAAATAGACAGACAGACAGACAAAAAATGTTAAAATTTGTGTTTTTCTTATAAGTACCGTATATAATTCCCTATGCATTTAGTATATAGCTGTTATTTTGATAATATAAACAGACACTCCTATTTATATATATATATATATATATATATATATATATATATATAGGAACTTAATGTACAAACTTTTGCCTAACTGCGTTGGTTACATAATAAAAGCTCACTTAATCGAGTATATTGAAGAAATGCGATCGTATTTTAAGTATCTTGCTACAAGACTGCATTTCTAACTAAAAAAAAACCTCTCTCTATCTTTATTTCTTTTTTACATTGCTATCGCGTAAAAAACATGAACTTTATTTACTTCACAACTAGTTTGTTAAGAATTCAGTGGAACCGTGAGCAAAATAGAGCAAACTTTTCCCTCGATTTAGCACTTTATGGATCGGTCTTGATGCTTGCTTGGAAGTTTTTACGCTCCAATACTCTTGGTTTCAATAATATTTATTAACACCCTACAAAATTTAAATGGTTTTTTGGGCAAGTAATTAGAATTCAGAGGTACTAGCTTAAACTGTATCCATATGTAAATATATTCTATCTTCTATATATCTATATATATATAGAAGGCAAAAGTGATTGACTGATCACGCACGCACATTAAGGTTAGAAAATTGAAATTTCGCGCATGTATTCCTCATAATATGATGAAGGCATCCACTAAGAAAGGATTTTTCAAAATTCAACCCCCGAGGGGTGAAAAAATTTGTATAAAATTTTTTATTCCTTGGACATATTTTTCGTAGTTTGATCGCGAGTGAAGCCGCGGTTTCTGCTAATTCTAAATAATAACTCAACTGTTTTCTAGTCCCACTGCTAGGCATGAGCATTCTCTCGATACCACAGTCCGCGAAAAAAGGCAAGGGCGGATTGATGGAGTTCGCGTGCGTATATGTATTAAGAAAAATAATTAAGTTCTCTTACACTGACAGGTTTCTTGACGATGTTTTTACTTCCTCTAAATGAAAGTGGTAATCATGTTGAAAATTATTTGCTCATTTATATAATATTTTTTATATAGGTACTAATATTATAAATACACTAGCGACTCACGCTCGCTTCGCTCGCGTTCGTCCTTATGTACGTTTTCACGGTTATCTATGTTTAGGTATACATAAATAGTAGCTTGCTACTCCTAAGATATTCATTTAAATTATATAGCGATTTACCCTCGTTTTGCTCAGGTGCGTAGGCCGTATGCGGATTTTGTTCATAATTTCATGGGTTTTAATTTTTTTTCGCAGAAGCCTGATTCTTTTTCTAAAATAAAAGTAGCCTAAGTTACTCCTTATAATATCAGCTATCTGCGAATGAAAGTCCCGTCAAAATCGGTCCAGCCGTTTCGGAGATTAGCTGGAACAAACAGACAGACAGACAGACTAAAATTGTAAAAAATGTTGTTTTGGTATATGTACCGTGTATACATCCATATGCATTTAGTAAAAAGCGGTTATTTTAATATTACAAACAGACACTCCAATTATATTTATCTGTGTATGTATAGATAAAGCTCATTAGTTTTTCTACCTTTCTTAACGCATTTATTACGACATGTGTTTCTGTATGAATGTTGTAACAAGCATGTGGGCTGGGAATTGACCTAATTATAACACTGTACATTCATTTATTATTTGTTAAACAAAAACGGTCCAATAAATGTTATAATACCTATAAGAAAAAAATATCTATACATTTGATAATACAGTAACTTAGCGAAATCGATATGCGCGTTTCACGCAAAAAAAACTGAACCGATTTAAACTAAATTTTGTGTAGTGATAACTTATTACTCGGGTGAACATTTAGAATACCTTTTACTACAGCGAAATCTTTCATTCTTACGGGAAAAGACAAAAAAAAACATAATAACTGGTTCTATCAAGTCGTTCTTAGAAATACACATCTCTAACGCTGCCTTAACCTTATAAGATACATCAAACAATGCCCTAGAAAATTGTAGGTCTTAATAAGGCCTACAGAAAAATCTACAGTAGCAAAAGTCTTTTACCTAAAGTATACTCGCAATAACTATTCATATCTATTAAAAACGCATTAATAATAAATATACAAAATAATAAAAGCTGTAATACATGTATACGTGTATTAAAAGCTCTTTATTTTATTATGGTACAAAATTCATACACAGAGCGTCCATTCGAACCACATACACTAAAGAATTTTACGGAAATCCAGCGGTTTTAATGGCAGAAGCGCCACTTGCAAAGTCACAAATGGTTCAAGTTACCGAGTTAAAATATAGTGAAATTGAAAGCACAGCTTAATTGTCGAAGCACTTTGGGATAATATATAAGTTGGCCACTGGAGTTGGCTTGATTAAACTGTAAATGAATTGCTATTTATTTTCATTTAGTTTTTACTTCGATTCCGTCTCGTGGTTTCTTTTTTCCAGTTCTAGAAACGGTAAATCCAAGCTCTCCATTGGTATTGGAAAAAGATATAAATTTTTCTTAGTGTTTTTCTATCACGTTTTGCAAAATGAACAAGATATATAAACATGAAATTATAACTTACAGCTGTTGCGACTTTGACATATGACTTATGTTTTGAAGATCCCTGTTATTTTTTGTGATGTACAAGTTTGATAATAATTTTTTCATTTGCACATTTTGTCGTATTTTCGAATATTCAAATATGCTACGATAGTATACATCTTATTTAAGGTGGTATTATATGTTGACCATGCGTATGTTTCTTGCGATTTAAATAAGTAAAAATTGGACGAAATGGATCGATACAATGTTATATAAGAGTAACTTCTCAACAAATCTTGTGATGTTTAAAATTCTTTTACTGATAGGAAACTTGACTATCTGAGAGAACTTAGCAAGTTTTCGAAAGACATGAGAAGTCCGCCAATATGTTCTTGGCCACCTGATCCCCCTCGTATCGAAGGGAGGCCCGCGCCTAGCGTAGACGTTAAAAAGGGCTGAATACATAGTAAGCCGTCCTAAATCCGAGAAGTTACTCTTTATTTAATGTATCATGTGTCAATATGTGTTTGATTTGATTCACTGTAGTAAAGTATTTGAAAAATTTGTTGAATATGACAAAGTACTATTAGGATATTAACGACGTTTTATTTGTAAACTGTAATTATATGATGTATCATAAAAATAAATATTTCTCCCTCAAAATACAACGCTAAAGAAAGGGATTATCAACATCCCTTTCTTCGTGAAATTAGTATTAGACGTACAAACATTTGCACCGCTTACAGGAAATTCTATTAGAGTACCACGTGCTCACAAATCGAATTGAAATGTATAAATACCAAAGTAAGAGCTTTTTATAGTAATACAAGAACATATATTATAGATTATTGTGTATCTCCATCAGAGCGCAATCTATGGATGTCACTTATTTAGTTACTCGATATCATTCCAGATGCAAAGCATTCTTACAAATTCATAAAGTTTATAAAATTAATAAACTAAATTGAATACGCTGGCCAGAAGCGGTTTGGCGAATCTAATAAATCGATAGAAATACTTAGGTTTTCTAAGACATGCAGGTTTTCTCGCAATTTTATTATAGATTTTCACCATAATATTACATTGGTAATCACATTAAAAGTGAAATTCGCACATTAATAGAGTTTGATTTTTTTTCACTCTGTTTCTAAGAGTTACATACTCTATGGTCACTGCCACCATATCATAAATGAAATATCAATCAAAAACTTCAAAATACACAAAATTTTATAACATCTTAACATTTTATTGGAAAGCAATAAATCAGCAGCCTCATCAATCTTGAGTAGCGTTCCACTTCACAGTCAATTGTTGACTACAAACTCAAATTATTCACCAAGAAAATTAGTATTTTACCCAGTGCTGTAAACGCCAAACGCCTGTAAAAGGCTCGCTGAGTAAATACATAGGTAATATAAATTATAGCTATGTACTAATTACATATACCTAGTATTTATTTACATAAGCTCGCTAATATCTCAGCAATAGCAGTAACCTGTACTTACATACATATATATGTACAGTATACATGTATGTACCTACGTACGGCTAGGTACTTAATTTTATGTTAAAATCACTTACTCCTAACTCTATCACAATTTTAAATCAGGACAAACCTACAAAAAACTAAGTATATTCTTGCGATTATAACTACGATTATGATCACTCCATATTATGATTATTAAGTAAGTGTAAGTTAAGTGTAAGTTAAGTAAGTAACTAAGTGTTACTTGTTTATACCTAAACAACACATTTTGCTACAAAATATAAACTAGGTATCACTAGATAAAGCCATTAAGTTAAGGTTTTATGAGTGCTAAAACTTGAACTTCGCGTATCTTCTATCCAAAGTGTAAGACGTAAAATAATAGCATTATATTACATCTTTATCCATATAACATGGAATAAACTTATGTATATGAAGATATAGAAAGAGAATTATAGTCATACTAGCAATTCACTCTCGGTTTGCTCGGGTTCGTCCTTTTAATGATTATAGAATAGATAAACTATATATTGTTTGATATATAGCCTATAGCCTTCCTCAATAAACGAGCTATCTTTTGCAAAAATATTTTTTTAATCGGATTAGTAGTTCCTGAAATTAGAGCGTTCAGATAAACAAACAAACACTGCCTCTTTATAATATTAAGTATAGATAAAAACTGCGTGTTATATGTTAATTTACCGCCTTTAAGATATAGACATTTTTTTAATATTCGTAAAGAAGTGTCATTGAAATCCCAGACAGAGAAAAAATGTAATAACTGAAAATATTATTATTTGAACACATTTTTTTAAGTTATTTAAATACTTTTTTGTAACATTATGTTTATTTTACATAATTTAACATAAAAAGAAGAACATAACTTATTTTATTATTAATAACAGTTTTATAGGTAACAAAAGAGTGGTAAAATTTTAGATCTATATAATACATAATAATATTATTTTAAGTATTTCGTGTTGTTTATATTTTGGCGGGGAAGTACTTTAAAATATCGTAACACTTGGATTCATGTGTTTTTTCCACCCTTTAAATCAGAACCATAACAAATAAAAACCTGTCTGCGATCAATCCAATTGTAAACTTCGTCAGCGTTTTCACACAAGCTGATTTCTGAAATGCTGAAGGCAAATTGATGATGTTTTTCATGATTATTCATTTTGCCAAGAGCCAAAGATTAGGGTAACCATGTGACATGACATAATAATATTTTTATATTACTTTTGCTTGGGTAGGTAAGAGAATTTTGAATTTTTTTTTTCATCAGAACTAGAAAAATACTACACAAATTGATGTTTATTAAGTTAAAGGTATTAAGCATTGATGTACAAAAACTCAAAATATACTGTTAACGTCACAAAAGTGTTCTCAAAAAGATGCGCATTATTCGAAATTGTGTGCTTTTTTCAAATCTCTTTTGTTCATTGCTTTTTGGATGACAATATTATAACGTACGTTTAAAAAAAATACTTTACGTGGTAGACATAAGTTTGAATTTATATGTAGACAATAAGAACTTTCGATTTTTGTTGAATTATATTCTTTGGTTTGACTTAACATCACAAGTCGATGCCAGTTTTCGAAGAGATATTTTTTTTAGGAAAAGTGTATCTTTGTTTTTATATATCAATAGTCATAAATCAATTATTCTCAATATTATATCTATAAGTTACTTAAAATGAATAAAAAATTATATTTTAAGACACAACTAGCCTGTGGGTACATTATTCCAAGACATTATGTACGCAGCGTCCAAGTTGTCATTTGGGTTTTATGGACTATTACTAATTGACGAGGGGCTATAATATGCTATTACCATTTCACAATCTTGCTGGGGCTTGGGAAGAGACGAACAATATGACACAAAGTGGCATCGGGCAGGCATCAAATCTAGAAGCTTTGGCATACATTTTTACCAATTACCGACTTTACGCCAAGATAATAATTATAATATTTTATATAAATTTAAAAAATCAATTTCGTGAGCATAAAGAAATATATAGATATTTTTTTATTCTAGTATCATCATCATACATAGAGTTCAAGTACATAAACAATATATAGAAATTTACTTGATGAAATAAACTATTTCTAACCAAAAAGTTATCTCTGTCACACCTACAGTAGTTCCTAACCCACATTATTTATTAGAAGACGTTAGGTAATTTATAGCAGTTCAAAATTTACGTCCTGTTTTTCGTACTTTTTATTCCTTGGATATATGTTAAAAGTTATCGATGTTATTTAAGACTAGCGACTCACCCTCGCTTCGCTCGGGTTCGTCCCTTGGTACATTTTCATTTTTTAAGCGGAACCCTAATTCTTTTTCTAAACTTAAAGTAGCCTAAGTTACTCCTTATAACATCAGCTATCTGCCAGTGAAAGTCCCGTGAAGATGGGTCCAGCCGTTTCGGAGATTAGCCGGAACAAACAGACAGACAAACAGACAGACAGACAGACAATAAAGTTAAAAATTGTGTTTTACTTATATGTACCGTATATAATTTCATATGCATTTAGTGAAAAGTTAATACTTTCTTAGATTTACGCGAATATTTGACATTTCAAAATAAAACTATCTTTTCGGATTATTTCGCGGATTTATATTGATTTTTGGTTCCCGACGTTTCGATTGCTTTACAGTCATCATGGTCACGGGAGAGACTAAGGTGTTAGATGTCTGAAAAGCATTATATAGATGTTACAGACAACCTACCCACAAAATAACAAAAATAGCTTCAAAATTTTTAAAATTGGCACCAAAATACCTTACAATATTTGTTAATTTAAATTTTAAACTCATTTTCACTCACTTCATTTTCAATGTACTCGAAGGTCGTGGCAGACACGAAATCTGTGGATCTTTTATTATAGGTATAGATAAGAACAGGTATTGTGAGTGTACCTTAAGAGATAGACATATACTGTTGCAGATTTTTCTATTGGCCTTTTCAAGGCCTACAATTTTTTTTACATTGTTTTGATGTATATCTTAAGTTTTAGCCAGCGGAAGGTTTCTAAAAGGACGACTCGATAAAACCAGCTATTGTGATTTCGTGTGGTAAAGAAAGATTTTCCTGAAGTAAAAATTTTCCTAAATGTTGACCCGAGTAATAAGTTATCATTTTACCAAAAGACAAACAGACATACAGACAAACAGACAAAAAAATGATTATTGTTTTGGGGTCTATTTTGTATACAAAATACGTTACAGTCGTTGTTTTTAAAAAATATTTCATGAACAGATTTCGCCAAGTTACTGTTTTATTATTGCACAAATCTATCCCACGGGAACCCTACATTTTTCCGGGATAAAAAGTAGTCTATTTATTACTTTGATGTATGAACTATATTATTGTAAAGTTTCATTAAAATCCAATCAGTAGTTTTTGTGTATTAAGCTATATAAGTTACTATAGTTTTTTAACTATCCCACGGGAACTTTTTAATTTTCCGGAATGAAAAGTATCTAAGAAGTTGACCGGGGATATAAGGTACCACCATGCAAAATTTTATTTAAATCGGTCCAGCAGATTCGGAGATTAGCCCGTACAAACAGACAAACAGACAGAGAAACAAAAAAATTGAAAAAAAACTGGATTTGTTCTAATGCTCTTCTTACATCTCCCTGACTCGGTTTTTAACATTTTTTTCTATGTACAGACATTCGACCTCTACAGTTTTATTATAGTAATAGATAGATAGAAGATAGAAGATAGTAAATAGTATAAAAATAATGTTTTTTTTTAAATAAAAAAATATGTACTTAAAACTATTATATTTTTTCTTATGCTCTTTTTAGTATTATATTTATTTTATTCCTCTATTATTATTTATTTTCTTGCTTGAAAACTTAATGACGTAAAATTAAACGTACCTTATGTACATAGTTCCATAGTTATTTGACGACACGCAGTCGCGGTCGCGGGTTCGAGTCCCGCTGGGGGCATTCATTTCTGTGATGAGCTCGAATGTTTGTACTCCAGTCATGGGTGTTTATATATAATAGTATAATATGTATATATAAGTAGTGTATTACCTATCTGGTATCCATAACACAGGCTTTGTACTTGTAGCTTACCAAGAAATTAAATGGTGTGTTAATGTCCTTACATAAAAAAAACTTTGACAATAAACTAAATATTTGAAGAATAAGAAACATTTTGAATATATGAGACCTTCTTAGCTATATTTCATATAGATTTCGAAACAATTCCGTTTCTAATAAAATGTTTCATCTTTAAAAGATGAAAAAGACAGTGACAGGATCCGCGAAGATAGTTTCATTTTAAAACTTCAAATATTCGTAAATCTAAGAAAGTACTAAATTAAAAGAAAAATAAAAAGAAACTATGAAAATTCTTTTTCCGAGTATACATATAATGTTCATCATACATACAAATGTTTTTAATTTACTCGTGAGCATTATGTATACAGCTAGAAAAAAAATATGCTCAAGAATTCACTTGAAGTGTGCACTTTACTGCCACAGTTGGATCTTGGATGATATATTACATAAATATAACTGTAACTTTAAAA
This sequence comes from Argynnis bischoffii washingtonia, assembly GCA_033884665.1. Taxonomy (NCBI): domain Eukaryota; kingdom Metazoa; phylum Arthropoda; class Insecta; order Lepidoptera; family Nymphalidae; genus Argynnis; species Argynnis bischoffii. The sequence continues at coordinate 5,044,985 of CM066624.1, read as the reverse complement.
CAGTTTAGACACGATGTCATTCTATAAAAATGAAAACCATAAAAATTGTAACGAAATGATAAAAATCGTTGTCATAGAATTGTAATAATTGTATAATATACCCCTATATATTACTAAGTTTCTATTCTAAATAAAATTATATTTTCGGTTTTTTTTTTCGGAAGAGCCGAGGATTTGAAACGTCGAGAGCCAAAAATCTAAATAAATCGACGAAAAAAATCGAAAAGATAGTTTTAATTAAAATGTCAAATATTCGCGTAAATCTAAGAAAGTATTATATTTCTAACCGTTAAACAATAGAAATTATAAAAATTGTATTTCAAAATAAAACTATCTTTTCGGATTATTTCGCGGATTTATTATGATTTTTGGTTCCCGACGTTTCGATTGCTTTACAGCAATCATGGTCACGGGAGAGACATTTTATCGTTATGTCATCTTGTCTAAGCCCCCAGTTTTCAGTATGTTATTATATAGTAACTGAAAGCTGACATCGCGCGTCTTTGCATGCACCCCTGGGGCACTACAAGACTTTTCTCTTTCAAATAAGTATATTGTGCATTACTCAATCAGTCTTGAATACTGTTTTATAGGCATAGAAGATGTATTAAATAATTTTGACAGGGGTTGATAAATATTTTATTGAAATAAAATTCAGCTCCTATTTTTACAATACTTTGAAATTTTGAAATTATTGTGAAATGGTTATTAAAAATAGCACAAAGGTCTCTAATAAATATTATATGTATAGTTATATTTTATTAGTTATTCTTAGAAACTAAACTTAGAAACTACCACCGTTTAAAACAAGGCACAAATAAATAATTATAGAAAATAGCGCTATAAATGAAAACGGAGTCAAGGAATTTAACAAATGTCTTGGTAGTTATCTGTCAGTCATGCACCAGCCAATGCAAGTCATGCCGGCAGTACAACGTTAATGACTCCGAGACTAGTCTATAGATATTGAATGCATTGTTACAGCTTTTGTTCGATTTGGGCTTATTATGCCGGATCCACACTATTGCCACGTACCACAAACAAGAAGAAAAAGAAGAATGCACAAAAGTGTGGATGCATCACAAGCACTTTGCGTAAATTTCCTTTTATTTGTGCACAAAAATCGATACTATTAGAATGGCCACAAACAAGTGCTTGGAAACTTACGCAAGGAAAACCAAACTCCCTCTACAGATTTTTGAATTTGTATGGCTTGTTGAAGCTCGGTAAGCGTGAAATTGAAAAAATATACAAATATTCCACAGTATTTCGGGATAAATAAGCTGTGCTAAGAAGCAGCCATTATTCCCCCAATCAATCAATATTCCATGTTCGTGCAACATCGCAAATGGTAGAGATGTTGAGACAAGAATAATTAAAAAACCATTACCTTACTTACATTTACTTATTACTTTTACGTTTAAAATCTCAGGGAAGAATCTAAAGGAAATAGAAATTTTTAATCTTCTTTTACATTTAAAATATCAGGTAAAAAATCTCAAGACAATCAAAATTATTAATTAAACAACTCGAATTTTAAACCTTAAAATATCAAACAAAATTCAATCTTTCAATTTTCGTGTTTACATTTTAAAGTACGAAATACTAATATTTGTATCGAATCAATATAGCTGTGAGTGCTGAAGACGCCCGCTAATTAAATCAGCAAACAATAGTAAATTGAACATTTTCTCACTGAATAACTAGCTATTATTAAATTAAATTATACTGGTGGTATGATTCTGTCAAGCTTGAGTAGTCCGACTGGATGGGTACCACCCCCTTATCTATTTCTACCGCCAAGCAACAATGATTGCATTGTTGTGTTCCGGTTTGAAGGATAAAGTAGCCAGCGCAATTACAGGTAAGAGGCATATTATCTTAGTCCTCACAGTGACGACGCACCTGCGTTTCTACATTTTTATTGCCTAAAACCTAAGTGCATGAACCGTTCGTGTTATGGGCGACAGGTACTGCTTTCCATCAGGTGGTCTATCTGGTCGTTTGTCACTGAATCTCATAAAAAAAAATCTTATAGTAAATATTTTGCTATTTATATCTCATGGCAATAAAACATTCTTACACTATGGTCAAGTTACAATGATTTTGTTATAGATAATGTTCCTTATTTAATTGTAAATCCTTTAGACTTGTCCAAATATGAAAAACACTTTGATATCTGTTTTCAGCCCTTTTTAATGTTCCACTGCTGGGCATGGGCCTCACTTCCATAATAGGGAGACCAGGCCATAGTCCACTACGCTAAGTGCGGGTTGGTGGGCTTCACATGTCTTTCAAAAACTTGCTAGGTTCTCTCAGACATGCAGGTTTCCTTATAATGTTTTCCTTCACCGTAAGGCAAGTTGTAATCATGTTAGATGATTCGCACATGAAAATATCAGAGGTGCGAGACCAGGATTTGAACCCGCTTCACTCGGTTTTCCTAGCGAGTGCGGTACCACTGTGCTACAACTGCCTTACTTCGATATAATTTAATATATTCAGTAACATTAAATTAATTAACAGAAATAACAACTTAGCTATGGATTTAAGAAAAATATCGACATAAAACAAATATAAGTACTCTTTTGTAAACAAAAATATTTAGAAAGATTCTTCTTTTATTTTCATATAAAACTACTCTATAGTTTTGAAATTCACATTGTTTTCAAGCCAACATTCGGAATATTTCAGTAAGTCGTGGTCACGACACGACTGAGGTAATAGGCTTACGTCAATTTGCATTTTGTGAACCAACGCGACGGTATCTGTTGGTTGACACGTATTGCCCTATTTTCATGTAAAATATGCTAACAATGCTTTTTAAATTTATTACTGTAGCGAATTTTAGACATTTTTCCTAAAATATATATATCCTATTTTAATTAATTATAATAATGAAATGTATATTGCCTCCTATCTTCTAAGAAAACATTATTGAGTTAAAAAATAATGACGACACTTTTGGCTCATTTTGTAGTGCTGTATGTACTTGCTGTGCCTGCGATCGCGGGTTCAAGTCCTGCTGGGGGCATTTATTTGTGTGATGAGCACAAATGTTTCTACTGCAGTCATGGGTGTTTATATTTATAATATGTATGTATTTAAAGTTATATGTGTAGTGTTTCAACTATCTGGAATCCATAACACAAGCCTCGTAGCTTACCATGGAACTAGATGGTGCTGTGTGTTAATGTACCAAAAAAAAAATCGCATTGACATTTTAATGAAGGAATAAAATATTATATTCTTTTAATAAATATAATAATGAAATGTATATTGATTTGCTTATCCTATTCTTTTAAGAAAATATTATTCAGGTAAAGTGAAAAAAATATCTTTGGATTATGTTCTTTTTCCACCATAGGTACAATATAGCAGCCAGCATACAATATAGGGAGAAATAAAACAGTGACTTTATATTTGAACCATAAATGTCTGGCTAGTCTTATTTTTATTTACAAAACTGGTAATCTTACGTGTTGCTTGCTCTAGGCTTATTAGACAAAGTTGAACTGTATTTTTTCTTTTAATAGGTAGTAAAAGTCACCAAAAACAGGCCGGAATTTGTAAAAACTAAACTCCACGGTATAAACATGATGAAATAATAAATGAGATTTTAGGCGTAAATTCTTTCATAATTTAGGGGGTAAATTACCATTGCCGGAAAACAGTTGCTTTAGGGGACAAACTTCCTTAGTACTTTCACTTGTATTAGCATAAAATATGTAAAAAATTCCATTCAGATTAGTAGTATTTTGCATAATATTGTTATTTTATATGTAAGTGTTGCATTAAATTGTATTTTAACTACCTCTAATGTAGAGGTTATTTTAAACAGTAATAATTAATTAAGCTTGACTCAGGACCTGAAATTTCTGAAAATTTTATTCTTAGAGCCCTGTGTCGATCATAAGCTTCGAGTACTGATTCGAGCCAAAAAAGAAGATATTTAAGGTAGTTGCTACAGTTTAGAAGTCGGCAATATTATATCCTCCATGGCGCATTCTGTTTCTATCTTTTACCACTCATGGACTACCTTTCTACCAATCTAGACAGTGAAAGAATAGACAGTATATCTGAGTTGTACTCATATTTTGTCCATATAATATCTTGCATTGTGTTATATTATAGCTACTACGACTCACGCTCGCTTCGCTTGCGTTCGTCCCTAGTTACGTTTTCACGGTTAGCTACGTTTATATATAAATAGTAGCTTGCTACTTCTAAGATATTGATTTAAATTATATAGCTATTAACGTTACGTACGTACGTTATTGCGTACGCCGTACGTGGATTTTGTTCACAATTTCATGGGTTTTAAATTTTTTTTTGCAGAACCCTGATTCTTTTCTAAAATAAAAGTAGCTTAAGTTACTCCTTATAACAACAGCTATTTGCCAGTGAAAGTCCCGGCAAAATCGGTCCAGCCGTTTCAGAGATTAACCGGAATAAACAGACAGACAGACAGACAGGCAAAAATTGTAAAAACTGTTGTTTTGGTATATGTACCCTGTATACATCCATATGCATTTAGTAACAAGCGGTTATATTAATATTACAAACAGACACTCCAATTTTATTTATCTGTATAGAAGTATAAATTATCAAACCAGTCTAGAAGATTGAATATCAAACTAAAACAAATAAAAAAAACGGCTATTGATCGCTAATTTTTACATTTAATTTTAATATAAGTACACTATACTAAGTTCGTCAGGAACAACCGGTTATTTCTGCCGAGAAGAAGTGAAATCGAAAACAAAATAAAAAATATTTTTACTTATATGTTTTTCTTAATATGTATATATACCAATAAATAAAGCCCATAAAGTTTATGACTATGATTATAAACTGCATACTTTTCAGCATGTAATTGGCCCACCACACCTTAATCTGACGGTTTCAAGTATTTCTAACTTATCAAAATATATTTTTTTAATATTTTGATTGGCTGCCCTAGACGCGCGACCTTATACAGAATGCAAGATCCCCCCTTATGTTAATCTGCCACGCTTGAGTAAATCCCGAAATACCCTCTTAGACTCCCCTACTTATAAAAGAGGGATTTGAAAAAAATCTTTTACGCATTTGAAAGCCCAATTCCTGAAGAAGGGATCGGTGTATAATATTTCGCTACGATTTTTAAGATCGAAAGAATTAAATCTAAAATAAAAACTATGTGAGTGTAGACGTGGGAAAACTAGTTTATGGTTAAACCCAAAAAACCATTTATATAGTATTATTACCTATCAATAGAAATAGTGTAGGTGTTAGGAGTTATATGAAAACAGAGATGTAATCAATCATGTGTAAATCTATCCTTAAGCGTAGCTCGTATCATTCATAGTGGCGGGTGCTATTGTCAATAACAATAATAGGCTGACATAAATTGCGACATTACAATACCTATGTATTTATTTATTATGTATGTATTTATTATGTATGCGTGTGCATACGTTTGTTACTGCTACATGCTGAAATTACTGGACAGATTTGTGTGAAATTTAGTACACAGGTTCGGATATACTGGAGTTACACTTAGGCTTAATCTATTAGACACCTAGGAACACCTAAGCAAAGCAAGGGTAAATCGTAAGTATGCTATAAACATCTTACAGTGTCTTATATTTTTTATAATTACCAATTTTTTTTATTTATACATTAAAAACACGCCCTCGCTTCGCTCCGCTGTGTCCGTAGGCACATTTTAAATAGATATAAATAATTATTATAAGTTTATCCTAGGAGAAAGACTCATGCTATTGCAGATTTTTCTATAGGCCTTATTAAGACCTACAATTTTCTAGTACATTGTTTTGATGTATCTCTTAAGGTTTAGCCAGCGTTAGCCAAATAAATTTCTAGGGACGAGTCGATAGAACCAGCTATTGTATTTTCCGGTAGGAATGAAAGATTTTTCTGTACTAAAAGGTATTCTAAATATTTAGTTGAATAATAAGTTATCACTGCACAAAATTTAGTTAAAATCGGTTCAGTACTTTAGCGTGAAACGTGCACATCGGTTTCGATAAGATACTGTTTTATCATAAGTTTAGATAAAAGTAGGTATTGCGAGTATACCTTAGGAGATAGACATATCATATTGTGGACTTTTTGGAGGCCTTTTTAAGACCTACAATTTTCTAGTATATTGTTGTGATAATATATCGCTTAAGATTTAGTCAGCGTTAGCCAAATAAATTTCTAAGGAGGACTCGATAGAATCAGTTATTGTGTTTTCCCGTGTGAATGAAAGATTTTTCCTGTAGTAAGAAAAATATCCTAAATTTTGTCTCGAGTCACTACAAAAAATTTATCCAAAATCGGTTCAGTACTTTTTGCGTGAAATGCGAACACACAAACAGACAAAAAAATTTATAACTATTGATTTGAGGTTCATATTCTGTACACAATACGTTACAGTCATTGTTTTTTAAAAAGTATTTCATGTACAGATTTCACTAAGTTACTGTTTTATTATATGCATATATATAGTACTCATACTTCCTTCCCGAAAATGGTAAATTAAATATATTGGCTAAATTAATTACGAGTAACATCAATAAAAAGGAAATAACGCAATTTCTAATGAAATGGCGCTGTCATAACTATTATTAGATTCACTTGACAAATATTGGTCACAGTACTTTATAATAAAGAATATTGCTAGAAATAATAAATAGCTGTATTTTTATTGCTGGAGAGTATGAGTACGTGATAAAAATAATTGAATTGATCAAAAATAAAAGTTATAAGGACGTTCAATAAAACATTAGGTATACTAGTGTGTGAAATGAAATGAAATTTGTAGAAAAGTAAATAATTTCTATTGAATAGTTATATTATACAATGGTCAGTCCAATTGTACTTAAGAGTTAAGAATGAAATTGAATTCTACCGCCCAAGACGCCCCTTTTTCCCACAATGAATAAACCAGCCATTTATATTATCGTTACGTTTCAGGCATAACTTATTCCGCGATAATAAAAGCAAAAATGTACACAAACACAAAAACCATTTACATATATTATTAAAATATATTGTACAGTAATATTCTAGATGCAATAATAAATAATAACTCATAAATATTTCGCATAAAGATGTCTGTATAAATATTATTACAAAGTTTTACCAGTCCCTAGCAATTTACAGGCCGCGCTCTTTAAATTTTTTTAAAATTGCAAAATCACGTACGATGGTACTACACTACAAACATGGTAATTGGAGCATATGTACAATTTATTTATCCTTTGCTATTTATAATGTATACAACTGATATTTATTGAAATGTATAAAATACGGAAAAAGGAAATTTTAACTGGTATAGTTTGAGTTTCAGATAATCAATTTTATTGTTAAATGCTTGTTGAAGTACAATTAGTGGTTGTTATGAAACTTATTTATATTAATTAATTTATTTCACTAACGTTCGTTATTGGTTTAAGGTCGAAAACCAACCATGATCATTGTGGAAGTTTTGAGGATACATATGAATAGAATTTACCTATCAATACTAAAAAAAACCAACACTAAATCTTGTCAATAGCTAAATAAAAAAAAGGAATAAAAATCGATTAACTGTACTGAACTGTTTTGTCTTTTTCTATTTGTATATAGATTAGCCCAGTGAAGTATAAAATGTGGTGTTAAAAGCACCTCCTCCTAGACCTGTCCTAGGCAATAAATGAACAAAATACTAATTATCCACGCATTTACTTTTAACTTCTTATTCATGTCAATTAATAGTAAAAATAGATTTATAATTACTTTTAGGCTAAAAAGGTTTTTTTTTTTAAAATATTGTTTTAAAAAAGATTATTTTGCCAAATATTTCTCCAAATTTATATGAGATTATAGGTAAAATTATACTTAAAAAAAGAATATTAAAAATCAGTTACCAATTGGCTAAAATAATGCATAATACGAATACATAAAAAGTACAATAGAATTGAGTACACTAAAAGGTCGATACACTCGTACGTACATAGAGAGTATATGAGACAAACATGTTTCTTAGAGTTTTTATTGTAAACTATACCTACGAATTTTATATTTATGGCTTAAATAAAAGAGTTTTTTGTGTTTGTATATAACTATTACCCATTATTAATAAAATTTAACAATATTAACAAAATGTATATTAAACAGGTATATGTATTTATATGCAAAATTCATCTTGTAACCGATTAATTGGTCATACTAATTAGGTAGAAACACATACATGATTAAAATCAATGATTATCTATGTACGAGTACTAGCGACTCACCCTCTATCGGGTTCGTTCCTAGCTTGCTTCCCAATACAAACTTTCATCCCCATTTTTACCTCCTTAAGGGATGATTTTCGGAATAAAAAGTATCCTATATCCTTCCAAGGGTCTCAACCTATCTTCTTACCAAATTACATCTAAATGGGTTCAGTAGATCCGGAGATTACCCCCTACAACCTCACAAACTCACAAATTTTACCTCTTTTTAATATTAGTATAGTCGTATCGCCCATAGAGTTGTGGCAATCATTTAACTAAAGGCCTCCCTTTCAAAACTACTATTAGGAAGTATATGTATATAATTTTATTGTATTGTACTGGGCACGGGCCTCCCTTCAATACAAGGGGATCAGATCAAAGTCATGTGCGGATTGGCGGACTTTACATGGGTCTTTTGAAAACTTTAGCAAGTTCTCTCACATTTGCAAGTTTCCTCACGATATTTTCCTTCAACGTAATAAAATATATCCATGGTAATAATGTTAAAAATGATAAGTACTTATCTTATGTAATTTGATTGTAGTTGAAAATCTATACATGTTATAATAAAATTCTGGGTCGGATCTGCACATTAAATATTTTTTGGAAAATCTTATTGAAATAGTCATTATTATCGATACAGAGGCCAAAGTATTGTTTTTAGAATTTTTGTCTATCTGTCTGCTTGGGAACGCATCACAAGAAAACCACTGGACAGATTTTGATGAAATTTGGTATGATTATAGCTGATTATCCGGGTTAACATATAGGATACTTTTTGCTGCGGGAAAATATCTCATCTCTGAGAAATCTATGTTAAATGTTAAAATGTAACAAGGAACGGAGCAAGGGTAAGGTCGCTAGTTTAAAATAAATCGTGAAAACTATCTCAAGCTTTAATTTAAAAAAAAAACTAGTGAAACTCAGCGAATTTTTAATTCTACTTTTTAATCGTTTTGAACTTTATATTAAAAGTTCACACTAAATCGTTATTCTTGAACCTACGCAAATGTTGTATTTTCTTTTTTGATACTTTTCAACTAATTTAAAACAGTAGTTCATATTTTGAGTAAGCTATATGTTAATATTTACTATGTCTAGAATAAATTAAAGAAAGAATAATAATATGGAAAACGCTACTATATTTCACTAATTAACATATTATATATATATAAGTTTTCTGTGACTGTTCACAATAAAGTAAATTTGTATGAATGTACTTTATCTCTATCTTATATAAACTTTTATAGAAATATTCAGATAATAATGCATCCAATTATTTTATCTAGCTTTTAAAAGAGGAATATTAGAATACTTCACTAGATAATACAAAAATATCGCCTTTAGTACGTCGATCTATCACTCTATCTTTGGATACAATGTCAAAACTAAGTTATGATATGGTATTAAAATATATAACTTTTTTTGAAATATTAATACTATCTATACTCGTTTTTAGTTGGGACTCCCCACAACGTGATACGTCAACGTCAATAAAAAGAAGCTTATACTTTTCAGTTTCAGGATCAATTTATCTATTTTATATAGCAACTAGCGACTCACCCTCACTCCGCTTGGATTTGTCCTTAGTTACGCTGATAACGTTTCGTATAGATCTCTTAGAGATCAAATGATTACCCGCAGTAAAAAGTATCCTATATGTTGACTCGGATAATCAGCTATAATCATACAAAATTTCATCAAAATCTGTCGAGCGGTTTTGTTGTGGTGCATTTCCAGACAGACAGACAGATAGACAGACAGACAATAATAATTACGTAATAATGACTATTTCAATACGATTTTTCGAAAATTATTTAATTTACAGATTCGACTCGGTTAGAATTTTATTATATATGTATGTAGAAAATATTTATATTGTTAACGCTTTTATGTTAGTGTCAAGATAAAATTTATCTTACGCCGATTGAACATATGATAGTAAGAATTGAACTGGCCAATACTTCGAAATTGGCATCGATTCCCTGTCGAATTGTTTACAGTTACATTCACACGTACAACAAGTATTGCTTGTTTACTCAAACTACATCTAAACTTTACAAAAAAAAATCTCACTTTTGTATACTTTATTTTTTGTTCAAGCTATAACAAGTATACTATGAATTGGAGAAATATTTAGAATGAAATAATGATCTCCTCACACAAAAACGCCCAAAGGATTTTTTATGATTTGTTTATCATTATTTAACCTCAAGTCAAATCAATAAAGAAATCCATACTTAATTTTATAAATGTGTAAATAACTCTGTCTGTCCGTTATTTTTTACACTTAAACCGCTGGACAGATTTCGATGTTAATTTGACAAGGACATAGATTGCATCCTAGAGCCGGATATAGGCTCAAACAAACAAAACTACAAACATTACTAAGGTATGACTTGGCAAAAGCATTTTCTATATAATAACACACTCAAAAAGCCAGACACAGAACAGAGAGCGATTACAAATTGCGGTTAAAACAAAAGTGGGAAAAACAAAGGAACATCTGGCAGTAAAAACAACTTTTCCTATCACAAAGAGAAACAAACACGATAAACAAAACAATTCATTGTACAGGCGACGACTAATCTCATGAGACCGACACTCAAAAATAGTATCAGCACGGCTATTACATAAGTTTGGATGCAGTTTAAATGATTTAACGCTAGTGCATGTTGGTAAAGTTGCACTTCACTTAGCAATTTTAACCGAAAAAGCAACATATGGTAGAAATTAAAATGACTGTGGCATTTTCTAAATAGCTAGGTTCAAGCTGTGTCCTGACATAAAGTCTAAACGATTTTATGTACAAGATGATGAAAATTTAAGCTTTCATACAAATTACATTTATACTTAACTTACATCATCTGTCGGATTGATGAGATTATAAAGATTTTAAAATGAATAAAAGTGAAATTATCCATTCATTGTAACAATTGTAAGTAAGAGGTCTGGTCTGGTCTTAGTCTGACCGTGACCACGGCTGATGCAACCCAGTCGAAATTTCGGGAATAACGTATTTTGCCAGTTTTTGTAAGAAGTTCAAAATTTTATTTTAAATATTGCTCGAATACATGTGTTTAAGTCCCGTAGAGTCATTATTATACAATTATGGAACGCAAAAATTTAAAAAGCTATATTGTAAATAAGAGGGTTCAAAAGGAGAAAGTTCTTAAAATCAGTTTAGCAGAAATTAGTAAGTTAAAAGTGAACGAAATAAATAGTATTCATTAATTAATAATCTTAAATCTATATTTTAATATATATATTTCTTAAAACTTAGTATTATAAGTAAGTAAAAACAAAAAGAATAAAATACTCAATTGCATAGATTCTTACACATATCGAGTAGAGTACCTAACTGGTATAGAGGGCCATGCACATGTCACAAAACTATCTCTAATACCAATGCTTTTAGTATGTACTGACTACTGTGTAACTAAAAATATTTTCATGCAGCTCTTGGCATCTATACTAACTTGATATAGAAATAAATTTAAAAATTGTTTGCTTTACAAAAGATTTTATTAAAATAATGAGTCTTCATATGGTTTAATTTTTTTATTAAACCGTAGCTTTGTAGTGTTTCAAAAATGTTCCTTATGTTTTTGTAAACTATTAATTTGTATAAAACATATGTAGTTTTGGAAATACCATAAAGAAAATTAGGCCTGGTTAAAAGAAATTTCGTAGCATATTTTAAATTAGAATACTTTCATATTAAAACAACAACAGTCTGAAAAGTTGCATGTAAGCGAAATGGCTAATCTTTGGGGGGTTAAAACATTATGCTTAAGAAGCTTTAAAATCGGGCCTATGCCAGTTCAGAGGAGAACGTCTAACGTGATACAACCTGATGGGTATATAAATAGAGTTTGATCGGGATCAAAATTCTGTGGTTTACTCTAAATGACATGAGTATCAATTATCCAAAAAGATCTAGAATCATCAAAAGATCTAGATCATCAAAAATTTTAGTCCCAGAGAGCACTGCAGAATGATCCAAAAATTCAATAATTGGCTATTATACTATAATATATTATATTGGCTAGGACATAAAGAGAAATACTTGTTTACTATATACAGTACTAGCGTACACTAAAATCACAAAGTTTTACTGGCTATAAAACCTTAACTGGGCACCATCGTTAAATTCAGAGAAAAATTTTATATTTGAAGAGGAAAATAAATTATAAATAAAAACTATTTCTTCAGAACTTCTCCCGTGACTATGTTTGCTGTAAATCGATTGAAACATCGTGAATCAAAAATCAAAATAAAGCTGCGAAAAAATTCAAAAAGATACTTTTATTTTAAATGTCAAATATTTGCGTGAATCTAAGTACGTATTAAAAAAAATTAAATGTAATATAATTGAACAAAGACAAAGTCATATATTTAATATAATACATAAATAACCAAAGAACCGTCTTAAACTGTCTTCGAGGTAATTTTTCAGCTATATACTTGATTTATCGTACTAAGTTCGCCCCCGACACAAAAGTACGCTACATACGTCCCAACGCATGAATAAAATAGAAGCAATTGTTTCAGAGTGAAATACTTTGTTTTAGCAGTATCATTTATTTAAATCCTAAAAACAATAGACTTTTACTTTCTATTATTATTTTAATTATTTTTTTTGTGTGTAACATATATTTCATTTCAAAGTTTTAAAATTATTACATTAGACGTCGCGTTGTGGTGAATTATGACCAAAAATATGTCGAGTGTTGCTGCTAACTTAAATTCATGGGTTCGATGTTCGTTGATATCAAAAAGTTGTTAGGAAACACAGGAAACGTATTAAGCATGAGAAGATGTGAAAAAAATTGTATATTACCTTAAAGTTCAGAATTTATACAATCAATCGATGTACCTGAAACAAAAACAAAATATGAATATTTGTCGCACTAAAAGATTATCAACAAAAGATAACAAAATGCAAAGGAAGAAAGCAATGCCTCCATCCACATTACGTACGGTACATATGTTTTTATGCTGTGTTCAACGGTATAAAATTTTACACACATCTAAAAATTATCTTCATAATAACAGACTTAGTATAGTAACTGAGTTTTACTGCCGAGATTAGAAAAACGTCGTAATTGGAAGTTGGCGGTACACTCCCTTACCTCAGAGAGCACGTAAAGCGATGATGTCTTAATGGTCACCACGCATTGTCATCCTACCGGATTTTAAGAGTGTAAAGAATAGAAAATATAGTTGTCTTTGAGCACATCGTTAGATCTCTGTTAGAGATAAGTCCACCTTTGCCTCATATTCTCTCTAAAGACTTGTAATTTTTGTTTTAAAGTGCAATAAAGAATATAATCGTTTCACAAAAACATGGAGTAAAAACAAACATAGACTTTTATTCATTATCCCCTCCCGTTTTGCGACTGGAGACTTGGTTGAAATAGCGGACAGAACCGTAGCTCGTAGCTAGTCAAAAATAATATAACGTTTAGATGCATGTTTAATTCCGGAATATCCAGTACAATTAAGGAAAGTACTATAACAGGAGATTCTGAAATAAAAAATCACGATCCTGCATCTGGCGGACGTGATACCGCATAATTTCGTTACGGAGAACGCTAAGAAGTTTGGCGACTGGCCAAAATGGCTGACCTATACCTATACTATGTAATTATGTAAACTCAGAGCGCAGCTACGAGTATGTCTTTTCTCTTAGAATAACTGTTACATTATTATATTAAAAGTTTTGTCCATGTAAGTTTAAATATTGCTCCTGCAGCTAGGAAAGCTTTCCGATATTTTCATTTTATATTTCAAATACGATACGATATGAAAAATATTACAATATGTACTATTGACGTGTATCCGGCAGACTATTTTAAGAGACTATTTTCTCGCGTTTTTATACTTGAATAAAGAAATCACATTCGTTTTATGAACGCGAAAGTTTAAGTGAATGAGTGTATGTTTGTTCCTTTTTCATACTATAACGGATATATTTGAGGGAAATAGAAATATATTTGAGGGTAATTCGTTGATGATAGAACTTATACTGGTTTTTTTTTGGTCGTACCTACCACGCTAGCAGAGTAGTGGGCTACAGTAGTTAGTACTTATCTATACTAATATTATAAAGAGGAAGGATTTGATTGTATGTTTGTTTGTTTGCACTGAATAGGCTCCGAAACTACTGAACCAATTAAAATTTTTGATAAGAGAGTAGTTTGAGACTCTGGTAAGAATATAGGATAGTTTTTATCCCGGAAATCATCCCTTTAGGGAGTGAAAATGGAGATGAAAGTTTGTATGGGGAATTAACGAACCCGAGCGAAGCGAGGGTGAGTCGTTAGTATAAAATATAAACAATTTAAACATATTAAAGAGTTTATATTTTGTAAGTTTCTATGCAAATACATCTTGGAGAGAATACTTGATACTTGGCCTTACCAATATGTGTCGCAGTCTAGGTGTAACACGTGTTTAATATTTACGGTATAAATAAATTACACAGGGCGAAAGTAATATTGTATAGTATAATATAGAATTTCTTTATTTTAATTAAATAATAATTGCGGCTTACGCTTGGGAAATGTTTTTTGTATTAACAATACAAGCACACATAAAGCAGCGCAACCTTTTGGCTTTATATACTCCAAGTCACAGTCTAATCAGTGTACTAAATTTCATCAAAATCCGTTTAGCCCTTTCAGATCAAACATACACATATATACGAGTATAAATTTTCTCATATTTTACAACTACGGAATTACGGAAGCAACCCTAGGTCCCTAATAGTAGCATATGAAACTACGTAAATATTACAACCATGGTAAATTGAAATAGCTTTGCAACCCGCATCGACTGTAATCCGTCAAATAAAAAACGAAAAATCACCGTTTTATTCTGAGCCGTTAAACAAAAAAGGGACTAAACTTTGAATAATTTTTTCGCTCGTTGTTTATCATGATCGTAACATCCTAATACCAAATTTCCATAAAAGAAAACCTTTATGGTTATATCATAAAAGACCATAAATAGATATAGGTGAAGTACTTGTATTGTAACAAGAACTTGTTTTATTTTAGGTAGCTGCAGATTTTATTTGATTTTAAAATGTATTGTAAAATGAAAAGTGTAGCACCAAAGTTTCTTTTTAGCTTTTTATTTATCCTTTTGACAGTATTGCTATTGCGCTGCAGTCTCAAATAACAGTGTTGAAATCCTGAATTCAGACTGGATAAGAATTCGTTACCACTTTTTTAACGGCTTCCAAAAGGAAGAGGTTCTATGTTCGTCTGTATGTGTTTTTTATGTATGATATATTCATGTGCGAATCATTTCTAATATGATTAGGACGTTAAAAAAGGCCGAATACGATAGAATTTACTATTTTTGAGTGATATATTAATATATTGAATTTTGATTAGAAATTCATGGTAAAGTGAGAGACATAAAATTCACAGTTTTGTAAATGATGGTTGTTTAGTTTATAATGTTGTCAATGATGATTCCTTCACGTTATAACGGATTTGCATTCGAGGTCCATGAAATTGTAGATGAATCTTTTATTTTGGATTGATAAAGAGGCTACTTTTTATTGACGTATAATCCCTACGTGGCTAAACCATTGGTAAAAATTAAAAGTTTATATATGAACCAACCAATATTTACCGGTAAGATACACTATGTTCTGCATAAATTCCTATCTTTTACAAGAGTTGTCTTTCTCTCTCCCTTTTTTTCTCTATCTCTCCTTCTGATTGTTTTTTAACGTTTCATCACTGGGCATACCGTATATCCACTATCCACTTATTGTAAGGAACATTAAGGCCATAGTCTCCACCATGCTGGCCAAATGCTGCTTAGTTCTTTCAGACGAGCAGGTTTTCTCGCTATATTATTTTTTACCGTATTCCATATTAGCAATCCCTCGTTTTAGTATGTATGTAACATAATTTTTAATGTATAATTTTATATACGTATATTATATGCTCTGATATTATAAAAGTCAAGTACTAAAAAGCCTCACCATATAAAAGTTACGATGATTTTAAAAAGATGAAAAGGCGTCAAAGTGTTTTATGGGATGTATTTTTTTACATGTTGAAGTAAACTGAGGGAGTGAAGCGTAAAATTGTTCTAAGTGACCTTTTAGGGAAGACCTTACAAGTTAATGTTTTTGAATACATTAAACAAAGTTCTAAAAAGTTTATTTTCCATTTGCATGAAAAAGCACATTTTATTATTTTTATAATTGTTTCATTACATTATTATATTATGTACTGTAAGTTTTAAGATATTTATTTTCTAATCAACGAACTTTACTTAGGTTCTATAGTAATTTTAATACATTTTTTGAAATATCAAAATACTACTTTTATGAATGTGAAAATTTTGCCCTTACGCTGAAGAGCTGGACGGATTTGGACGAAACTTAGCAAATAGATAGATTTTGACTAATTTGAAACTTGACTTTGACTTTGTTAGACACTAGACACATCTAAGCGAAGCGAGCTAAAGTCTACGCCCCTACTAAATGTCAAGCGTTTGTCATTACGAATATTATTTACCACGAAATAAGTCAATTTTTTTTATTCAATTAGATTCTAGATGATTTAAACAAAATTCATGCCCTTCTAGATCCAGTGATTTAATATGGCTATTTATGAAGATCAGAAGATGCAGTTATATCTAAAGATTATAATAAAACAATAAGCGATAATGGCTTCTTTAAGTGCAAGCCACCGGTTATGTCCATTTTCCTTCACAAAAGCCAATTCTATTACACACATATACGTATGTATATATATAACGCATATGTTCAATCCAAAAATATTTCATGTAATATACCATAATGTTTTATTTTGCGGAATCTTCTCACCATTGCTTTGTGCACTTGCCAACTTTAGAATAATACGTATCTGCCAGCAGTTTTCAATATGTGTTTGGTTTTAATAGAAAACTTGCACTCTTGCTATATCTATACATATAATAAAAGTTGTAAATAAGCCGAATCTATACATAAAATATTTTTCAGAAAATCTAATTGATATAGTCATTATTAGCGATACAGAGAACATTTTGTCTGTCTGTCTCATCAGAAAACCACTGGACAGATTTTAATGAAATTTTATATGATGATAGCAAGTTATCCGGGTAAACATATAGGATAGGTACTTTTTCTGCGGGAAAATATCTCATCTCTGAGAAAACTTAACGTTAAAACCTAACTAGAGCCGAACATGAGCGAAGCGAGGGTGAGTCGCTAGTATAAATATAAAACAACACTTGAAAACATCGTATTCGTCTATATGTTTTTTTTTACTAACTAATCACCAACATTGTTTTAACTAAATGAGTATTACAAAAATGATTAACTGACTTTAGTTAAAGAGGAATAATCATACCTATATCATTAACCCGCTTCTTTTTTTTTTCATATTTAAAAAAATATTAAATAAAAATTAAAGAAAGTTATAAAACTAATAAATATAATATTAAAATTAACTGATCTCTGTGATTTTTATGTTTGTTTGATAACGAAATTATTGAATTGTGGAATTGCTTCGATTTTGATGGATATTACGGTTTGATTGTAACTACATATTCCTGTCTGACTTCAAATACAGACGTGTAAAGTTGTTGATGATCAAATACTCACAGAACTAAAATGACTTTAGTCTACGTATACCAAATAGGTTTACCAATTACTGGTCAATACTTTATATTACTTTGATACAAAGGAAATCGTAAAAAGTTTTGCTGTATATCTAAAGAAATAGTTGTAAATAGGTTTTACTTTTACTATATTATACTATGTAACTCTTAATAATTGTTTAAATCGCAGCAAGAATAGATTACTTGTAGTTTGTCAATAAAGTTTTATAATAGTAATATATATATATATATATATATATATATATATATATATATATATAATAAAAATGTAACTGAGTCGAATCTGTACATGAAATATTTTTTGGAAAATTTTTATTGATATAGTCATTATTATCGATACAGAGACCGAATCTGTAGTTTTTAGAGTTTTTGTGTGTCTATCTGTCTAGGAACGCATCACGAAAAAACTACTGGACAGATTTTGATAAAATTTGGTACAATGAGAGCTGGTTATCTGGGCCAACATAAAGGATAATTTTTATTGTGGGAAAATATCTCATTTCTAAAAATCTATACTAACCGTTAAAACGTATCTTGGGATGAACCCGAGTGGACCGAGGGTGAGTCGCTTGTATTTAAATAAATCTAACAAAATTCAGTCGAACAAGATTTCAAGAAACTAAATAGCCTAAAATAATATAAACAGTATTTTAAACTCAATAACTAAGATCCTAAAGTAATGTAACTTATTTTACATTGGCACTAAAACACATGAAATAACTCAAATGTTACTACACCCTAGGGTATACTTCTTTTCAAATTGCGTCTTAGTTTTGATGTCTATGTAGCATTTAAGTTATATTATTTATCATATTGAAAAAAAATATTTAGCTCACTCACGAAAAAGTTTCAATTTCTAAAACTAATTTTAAGTTCTAAACTGTCTTAAAAAAATTAAAAAGATTTCTTTCTTAAAATAAAATAAAAACTGGCACTGTACATTTTAACTTCGTAAAGTTTTAATTAAATTTTACGTCGAGTCAAGTTTACGCATTCATTATAGTCTACAACTATAAAATAAATTTTTTTTAAAGAGTGCATGTATTAATGTGTACACACGCAAGAAGTAAAACTTCTGTAGGCTACCGATTCTCTTTATGAAATTCAATTTGTCTTAAATAATTAGGATAGATGAGATACTAAAAATAACGCATATTAGGCATATTACAATCATATATTTATAGAATATGTTTTAAGGAAAGAACATAATATTATATATTATTTGTCAGACAATAATAATGGTTACCATGGCAACAAACATACGTACATTTTTTCGTAACGCGTTCACCAGCTTACCCCCCAAGTCAAGCGTGGTAAAGAAGTTTTACTACAAAAAAATTGAAAAGTATAATAAATATATTACTGTAAAAGCCTGTATATGGTAAATCTTTATAAAAGCCCATATATTAACCAATATACGGGCATTTACAGTAAGATACGAGTATATGACGAAAATTACACTTTCAAGTTTCTTGCTGATGCTAACCAATACAATTCATAACCTAGTCAACGTACTTAGTCGAATTATCTCACAAATCTTATTCGACCTCCTAACGTTTTTGTAGGGCCATCTGGCAAATAAAATGTTTACTGATTGCATAATCAAGCCCTCTGTTAAATGGTGGCGGAATGTCTAATGTCATTCATTGTAGCCATTAATCAGGCGTCGTCTTGCAATTTATTTATATAACTAGTAACTCGTTCGTCCCTAGTTACGTTTTAACGTTTAGCTCAGAGATGTGATATTTTCCCGAAATAAAAAGTATCCTATATGTTGAACCGGATAACGAGCTATCATCATACCAAATTTCATCAAAATCTGCCAGTGGTTTTTTCGTGATGCGGTAACAGACAGACAAATAGACAAACAGACAGTCAGACAAAAACTCTAAAAACTATACATTCGACCTTTGTTTCTATAATAAGGACTATTTCAATACGATTTTCCAAAAAATATTTAATGTACAGATTCGACTCGTTAGAATTTTATTATATGTACCTATAGATAAAGTAAAGGAATAATTGTAAAATATTTATTTAAGCGTAATTACTCTTTAATCCTCAAAACATATATTTATCTACTATTACATATATCTATAATTGTATATATAATTATATATCTATACTTTTTAACCCTTAAGCAGATGCTTAAGGGTTAAAAAGTATACACACACACACATAAACACATGAGATCATGTGTTTTGGTGTTCCGCTAATACGGTGTTAAAATAAATCAAAAACATATAGTTTTCTCATGAATTAATACATTATCATAATTTTAATCTGTTTTATTCTTATTTTTCATAGCAGTAGAATATTATTTAAATAAGCTAAGCACTAATCAATGATTGCCACGCACTATTGGTATGTAAACATAGTTCACGGGTGCTATTTTAATGTAAAGAAGTTCTACACTCTCAACTATGCAACAGTATTGAAGAATGCAATCACAAGCTAAATCGATAAGTAGAAGAATCATAATAATGTGTAAATCAAAATCATAATCATTCCCTTATATCTTTTAAGATTTCTATCCCTCAACGGTTGTAAACAAGACAAATGTCAAACTTGTCTAAGATCCAGATTAGCTAGCTTACGAGTATATTGACATGGTAATATTAATAGCTTAAGTTTCGATCGAGCTTATCCCACCATATTACACAAAAAATATCAACAAAAAGATTTTATAATGAAGCAAACTATTTCGTTTCCTCAATATGAAATTTATTTCAAAACATCTTTCATGTGGCTCGAGGCGTTGTATCTTACAGATGCTTTATAGCAAGACTGTACAATTATGAAAACTGACTTTTTTATACATTACGCCTTTGTTTTCGCATTTGAAACTTTATTTCTTTAGCAGCGCGCATTGTTTCGTGCTTTTACAAAAAATGCCTTCTCGCTCGCAGTAGCACAGATTATCTGTATCTTGGTTTGGTCTCTAACGTTATGTGAGTCCAATTAGTCGCTTCATTGCATAACAATGCTTGCCAACTTTAACAATATGAAAAGGTATTAAATTTTAATTTCTATATTTGCCTATGATTTTGATGTTTATTTCCTTTAAGTAGAAATAAATCATCGGAGATTTTCTAACAAGTAATTTCCACAGCGTGTTTGAAAAAATATTTTTATTTGTTTAGTAAGTAACGTTGTTTATTAGTTATGACAGAACTATAGACAGACTTAATAATACACTTGTAAATTTATGCTAAGATGTTATTACATAGTTAAAAAAGTAAATTATAAATATTGCACCACACAATTCACCTCTTTGTTTCAATGTGTTTTCATTTTCACGGAGGCTACCGTCTAGGGAGAAATCTGAGATATCTTTCATCAGGATAAAAGTTTTACGAGTGAATGAAAAAGAGTATTTGCATATTCTCAGAAAACGTTTGTTTCAAACCGATGTCATTTCTTATATAGAAAAAGACTGACTTAGTTCACTTTTATTGTATGTTTAGAAGTAATAGAAGTATATTCGCGTAACCCCATATATTTCTAACTCCAGAATGCTTTTGAAAATTTATAATATTAAAATTTGATTTATATCGACCAATAATATTAGTTTTTGTTAAACAAACAATATTACAACATAAAAAATAATATTAAAAAATACATAATTACCTGACAATTAAATTTCTTTAGCATAATCATCATTCATTTCAATTAAATAAAACTATATTATTCTTCACTAGCGACTTGACCCTTGCGTGACTCTGATGTGTTTCCAGCTAACAGTAGCTTATATGCTGCTTCAGGTGTACAAAATGTTATCTGAATTCGTCTAGTCGTTTCAACATATTATGTAAGAAATATAAATATACATAAATATGTTTGGACATTAGCACATAGCGCCATCTAGTCCCATGGTAAGCTACGAGACGTGTGTTATGGATACCAGATAGTTGATATACTACACGTATATAACTTTAAATACATACGTATTATAAATATAAATTCCCATGACTGGAGTACAAACATTTGTGCTCATCACACAAATTAATACCCCCGACAGGACTCGAACCCGCACCTTCTGACATAGCAAGTAGGTTCATTACAAACTGAGCCAAACGTGTCGTCAAACATGCACATATACATTTAAAATAGTAGTCCGATATAAACTAAGAAGAGTTAAGGGTTAAATAACTATATATATATATATATATATATATATATATATATATATATATATATATATATATATATATATATATATATATATATATATAAATATATTATAATAAAATATAAGTAAAGTACTTACGCACTCATTATATGTAGGTGATGACATGTCTATCGGTTCTTTTAAAATTTAACAAGACACGGAAAGCTCAGTTGTAAAATACGGTTTAATATTATATTAAATGATACGTTAATTTCCTTTGTAACTTTTAGATTTTACCTCGATGATATTCTAGATGTAATTATAAACTCGTTTAAGTTACTACGAAGATTGATTTGTAGTTGGAAGTTTCGTACTTTATAAAACTTGGAAAACAAAAACTTTCCATCATTTTAACGAGCACATTTTTAACACAACATTTAATGATATTTTTTATTATAAAAGTTTATCTTTTATTTTGGACATACATTTTTTACTCCACTTTAATATCACTATTGTATTTTGTTCCTTTTTTTTTAAAGCTTAATTCCAATCGCTTTATATAAATTAATAAAAGGACTAACAATCAACTTGGTAATAATAATTTCACAATTACTACAATTTTGCACTAAAACTTGTGAATTTGTGAATTTGTGAAAAAATTGTGAATGTTTTTGACATCGATCATCAATATACGGTACGTGGCACAATAGTCGTGTCAATAAAATTCCAGATCCAACCAAGTAAATAATTATGTACGTATGTTAGGTGTATTATATCAAAGCGAAGTCAGGACTGGTTTCTAGTCTACACAGATAAATAAAATTGAAGTGTCTGTTTGTAATGTTTTCCTCTACCGTAAAACAAGTGGTAATCATGTTGGAAATGATTCGCACATGAAAATATCAAACGTACGAAACCTGAGATTTGAACCCGACGGTTTCCCAAGTGAGCATGTTACCACTGAGCTACCACTTCCCCTTCTAATTGTACACTTCTATAAAGTGATAAAATGTGTTTATTTGAATTTAGAAGACTATAGATTCGGTCTCTGTATCGATATTAATGACTATTTCAATAAGATTTTCCAAAAAATATTTAGTGTACAGATTCGGCTTAGTTACAATTATATTTTATTATTATAGATTTCATATTTTAATTTCCTTTCTTACGTTGCCATCGCTATTCACTATGTGTACATTTTATTTATGTGATTAATAATTTTTATAATGTAGAAAGGCGTTGTAGAGCTACACCAGGTACCAAATTCTATGTAATATTTTTTAAATCCTTGTAACTTTGATATTACATTGATAAATCTCTTTTTGTTTGTTTGAATCCGCTGTCTCACTTTAAAAATGAAATAAATTTCAAATTGCTATTTATTTAATATTATTTTTATTAGTACTTCAACTGTGGTTGTGATCACGGATCCCGTTGTGTATTTTCAGATCAAATTAAATATTTACGTTCGACGTGTGCCTAAATAGTTAACATAATTATACAAAAACTAGCGACTCACCCTCGCTTTGCTCGGGTTCGTCCCTAGTTTGATTCCCCGTACAAACTTTCACCTCCATTTTTACTGCCTTAAGGAATGATTTTTGGGATAAAATGTATCCTATGTCCTTTCCAGGGTCTCAAACTATCTTATTACCAAATTTTATTTAAATCGGTTCAGCAGATCCAGAGATAAACCCCCTACAACTTCACAAACTCACAAACTTTACCTCTTTATAATATTTGTATAAATGAATAGCACAAATATGCCAATTACTGTTGGGTAATTGTAAGTAAATAGCACATAATATGTACATAGGTATATATGGTTATTTGAACGACATCAAAGCTCAATAATAATAAAAATGATGTTTTATCTTTTGCTATGGAAGTCAGTACCTTTTTGAATCAAAAAGGACCGAAAAGGGCTTTTAATAGTGAATAGAGAATTCCGGCAAAAATGATAAAGCCTAAGTACTTATCTTGTCTGCCAACAAGCTTACTTGATTATAAGCAGTTACCGTAGCCTATATAAACTTGTAATATAATGGTCATCACTAACGCAGTACTCTTTGAAGGTAAAGAAAGATAAAAAGGTATGATATTAGAAAAATTTCTAGGCCCTTACTGAAAAGGTAATTTGAGGTAAGGCACGTATTCTATATTACGTCTATATTCTGTGCCAGGAAAGTACTAGTTTAGACGAGCGGGACCACTCAAGCTAACGCTGGACTAAAACTTTATCTCAGGAAAAAGAAAATGCTCCTGTAGAATAAAGGATAGAACGTAGCACAGAGGGCCAAAGCGAAGCGAGAACGCCTTGCTAGTTTTATTTGTTGTATAGTAAAATCACTGACACGAATATTCCCAACAAATGTTAAATAATATTTTCTGTTGTCAACAAAGTCCCTTGTGTTTGCTTTATATCTGAATTGAAAATTTTATTCATTTTTACAACAAATAACCTAAAACAATATTTAACTTGACAAAATGATAATATAACTTATAATAATAACTATTTTTTATTATATATAGTTAAATTGACATCAATTTTATATAAAAGGTTGGAGATAAAAATATATAACTCGATTAGTTTCTTATTGCTAAAAAAATTTGCTAATGACGCAACCTAAAGATATGGGAATTGTAAATATGTAGTATGTACAAACTGTACTGTATACTATACGGATAAGTGTTAGCGTTCGATATTATTAAATGTGTACTCATTATGATGATACAATATACAGCCCTTCAGGTAACGCGCTCGCTCGGGGAACCGATTGAAGCAAGTTTAAATCCCGGGTCTCGCACCTCTGATATATGTATTTTTCCTGTGCCAATCATTTCCAACATGATTACCACTAGCCTTACAGTTACTTAGTAAGTTTTCGAAAGACAACACACCAGCGTGGCCAGCGTGTTGAACTATGGTCTGATCCCCCTCGTATTGAAAGGTTAAAAAGGGCTGAACACAATATAGGTACTAAGATAGAAGGCGCTATATTAAACAATACTTGACATATTTATAACAAAGTAGCGATGTTAATATTTATCTGCCTAATATTTAATATACATAAATAGCTTTAGGTAGTATATTTACATTATGACCTGAATACATAAACTCAATAGCTAGGTATTTCATTAATATATAATATAGTCAGATTGATGGATTCTGTGGGGTAGAATGAATGAATCATACTATATTGATATCTTGTGATATACGTATTGTTCACTCAGCTGTAATCAAGTAAATGTAATATTAAAGGCAGAGTATTTCAATAAGCGATTTAGTTGTAAAATATTCTGAATTACATTATCTATTATAGTGTTTTATAATATGTACAAAATGTTATATATTTAAACGAGCAGTTCTTGTATATTTATTTATACCGGTGATCTCGTAAACAGCTCTAAATTTGGTGTATGGGAAGTTTTCTGGGGCGAAAAATCGATCTAGATTAGTCTTAGGTCTGGTAAAACACGTGTTTTCGAGTTTTCATGTGGTTTTCTTTCGCATTATTCCACGCAAAATATTGTCGATAATTTCTTACGCTGAGGCATAAGCATCGTGGTCAAGCGGCCAAGGTGCAAGATTGACAATCACAGGAAGCTCGGTCGCCCAGGTAATAACTATAATGCAAACAGTTACAAGAATAGTACCATATTAAGAACTTTCGTGTAAGCGAGATTATTAGGGTTAATGGTTTTATTGAAAACCAGTTTATAAACTGCTTCAACTACGAGTAAAATAGTAAGCGCAAACTTTCTTCGTTCTTGGGATTTAACGAAATTGTGAGAAAGTTTCGTCAACATCTTTCCAGCCAATTGAAGCACATTGATATGAAAAACAAAACTTAAAAGCTCGTACAATTTATTTATGTATAATTGCTCATTCCTTATCCATATGCATGCATATATGCATGCACCTTATATGCATGCCCATGACCTTCCTCATCAAAGATTCTATAAAACTATACAAAATAACTAGTCAAATATTTGAGCTTTCAATCAAACAAAGAAACAAATGAACTTTAAAGAAACAAGAAACAAAAAACAAAAATTATGTACTTATTATAAGTAGGAAATATTTATTTCCTACTTATAATAAGTACATAAGTAGGCTTCATAAGGTTCTCAATCCGGCTTTGTGTTGAAGCTTTTTCATTTTAAACTGATATAAAATTTGTAGCTTCCAATGATTGTGATTGCAAAGGAAATATTTATTGGACAAATTAATCAAACCTAATCTTCATAAATCTTACAAAATTATTGTATAAAATTTAATCAAAACAATGTAACTCTAGCTAGTATCATGCGAATGCAAACCACAAAGTAATTTGATCCGAATGTCACCACGTCAATCCCCGCGCTTATGAATACTGCTATTGTAGCAATGGAATTTATGAACACGAAGCACCTGTTTTGTAAAAACAGATAGAATATAGAGGCTAGAATTGTATTTTGTAGACCCAATCTTCAAAAATATCTTATATATCCCTAAAATTATATTCTAAGAAAACTTTTAACCAATTTAAAAAAAGAGTTTCTCATAATACTTTCATAGATTTACGCGAATATTTAACATTTTAAATTAATACTATTACTTCATTTCAAAGAAAACTGAAAAGATAGTTTTATTTTAATGATTAGGTATTTATAGTAAATGAAAACTACTAATCAGTTATTTTTTTACCTTTAAGAGCTTTTTTTGAAGTCGGTTTTTATTTTTTTCTTAAAAAGTTTTTATTTCCCTTTTTAAGTGCAGACAATAGTAGCAGCAAAGTATGAAGACTGACAAAGTAAAATTCGCTTTTATTAGTAACGCTAAAAATTATGGCTCTAAAATCCGATACTAACATATTGGGCTTGTCAAATCAAACAAATTGAAAACTTCTGGGCCAAAATGTGTTAAATTTTTATGGGACCAAATGGCAACAATTCCGCATCAAACTAAAAAAAATCACGTACATAAATCGGATCATAAGCTCTCAGCGTAAGATCTCAGCGTAATCAGTGTACATACATAAAAAAATACCAATCGAATTGAGAACCTCCCACTTTTTGAAGTCGGTTTAAGAGTATGCCCGCAATCAGTAGGTCTGCATGTCACACATCCTTATTACGTTTAATTTACATAAATATCTATTTTTTATTTAATTAATCTATAATATTTATTACATTATATATTTGCTTTGAAAACATGTTTAACTGAAGAATACATACATATTTAACTAATGATAAAATTATATAATATGCCTCGATGGTGTAGTGGCTAGCATGTACCGCTGCACATCCTGAGGTCCTGAGTTCAAGTCCCGGGTCGGGCCAAGATTAGTAATTGAGTCTTTCTGTATAGTAAGCCTCAGTAACAGCCCGGAGTTGGGAAGTTAGCCGTGTTTCACCCCCGTGCCTCGGAGAGCACGTAAAGCCGTCGGTCCTGCGCCTTAACTCTCACCGGTCGTGTCGAGTAGTCGTCCCACCGGAGTATGAGAGTGACAGGAATAGAGAGTGCACTTGTGTCTGCGCGTACACTTGTGCACTATAATATCTCCTGCGCAGTTGGCTAGTCTCAAATCTCAATGAGATAGGCCGCCGTGGCCGGAATCGGTCAAGAGGACATTATTATTATAATATGATGACGTCATTACGATACTAACTCCCCTTTCTCTCCATATTCGTTTTTATTGACTATTTCTTTTGTTATTCCAATATGTAGTTTATTTTCCTTTATCTGGCCAGCTTCATTCATAATATATTATCTACACGTCAACACAGTGTACAAAATATTGACACTTTTTGTGGCATACCTTTTTGACATGAATTGCCTACACCTAAAGTTTGGAGGACGTATTCAATCTCGAAATAGAACAAATATTTGTATGGACCGTAGATGTTTATTCCATAGTAAAACTATTTGAAAATAGAAGCTTCTAGTTGGATGTGGTGTCACAATTTTTGTAATATACAAAAATATATATTTATGAAATAAAACATTTATGTAAGTGGTTTTATTCAAACTATTGGGACATTAACATACAACACATACTAGTTCCATGGTTAGCTACAAGGCTTGTGTTATTGATACCAGATAGTTGATACACTACACATATATAACTTTAAATACATACATATTATGTATTTAAAGTTGCCCAAGACTAGAGTACAAACATCCGTGTTCATCACACAAATGAATGCCCCCAGCGGGACTCGAACCCGCGATTGCTGGCACAGCAAGTAGGGTCACTACAAACTGAGTCAAACGTGTCGTGTTATAAGTTTCATTGTAGTACGTTTCTTACTTTTAATAAACCTTTACATTTCAGTAAAACATTTCACATTGATCGGATTTTCTAAGTTTACGATGCAAATACTCTTATCTTAGAGGATAAGAAGTATATAGTGTGCTTTTGTTTAATATATAAATATTCGCTACTTCCCCTGTTTGCGATACAGATTAAGTCTTACCTGTTTCATAACAATGTATAAGAGATTCTTCTTAGATGTTATACTATGAAGAAAATATGTTTTTTTTTTATAAAATCAATCTCTTTATAACGTAGAACCGTAAGCTATTTCATGCTTGAAATACAAAAGAAGTCTTAGGTAAAATAAGGGATTTACAAAGGTTTTGTTATATAGAGGAGTATAAACCGAATAGGTATATTATATAATAAACAAGTGTCGTGATGTTTATTTTATACAATTCTATAAATTTCAAAAGAACAATAAAATATATTTAGGGAATAATTTTAGATGTACATTTAAATTAAAGTGAATGATCACAGGAGAGAGCTACATAAATACTTAATTTAAGTATAGAAATAACTTTGACTTTAAAATGACTTTGATGACACATTTGGCTCAGTTCGTTGTGACCCTACTTACTGTGCCAACGGTTGCGAGTGCGATTCATTCATTTGTGTGATGAACACGAATATTTGTACTCCAGTCATGAGTGTTTATATTTATAATATGTATGTATTTAAAAGTTATATGTATACCTAATGTATATGTGTAGTGAATCAACTATCTGGTATCCATAACACAAGCCAAGTAGCCATGGAACTAGGTGGTGCTGTGTTAATGTCCCAACATAATTATTTATTTCTTTATTTTTATTTCTAAATTATATATAAGAAAGATACGCCGATTTCAAAATAAATTTAAAAGTAAAGATTCCCCTTTATTATTGAATTTTTTCTTGAGAAAAATAGAAAAATGATGTAAAATTCGCTAAGATATCGATATAATGTAAAAAAACATACTAGCGTATTAAGTACCTATACCTTTTTAAGTCAGTTAAAAGTAATAGGAGTAATAAAAATAAATACATGGATTACTCCACAGTCATTAAGTAAATTCAGGCATTTTCATTTAAAATATACGCACTTTCATATAAAGTTTTAAAATAATTTTCACTAAATCTGGAACGCAGCTTATATTCCCAACTTTGTCAAATATACAAATTTTATATCTTTAATACCTACGTAATTCATATTTCTCATTCTCTTCGCAAATTATTTTATCCACGTAACTCAATTTACATTAACGATGTTTAAAACTTTGTTATTGCTTTTGCCTTTGACAAATCTATACATATAATTAAATTGTAACTAAGCTGAATCTGTACATTAAATATTTTTTGGAAAATCTTATTGAAATAGACATTATTATCGATACAGAGGTCGAATCTATTACTTTTAGAATTTTTGTCTGTCTGGGAAGATATGACGACAAAACGACTGGACCGATTTTGATGAAATTTGGTATGATGATAGCTGGTTATCCGGACCAACATATAGGATACTTTTTACTGCGGGAAAATAATTCATCTCTGAGAAATTTATACTAAACGTTACAACGTAACGTGGGGCGCTCCCGAATGGAGCAAGAGTCGCTAGATATTTCTATAAGATTATTCATCAAATGTAATCTCCGCTTTATAGTTGCAGAAACAAAAAAAAAATGGGAGGAATGTACGTTTGTATTTAATTGATTAATTAACATGGAACTTATCTACTGGCCAACTTCAAAATAAAAAAGTCCTATTCGGTGTATATTTTTTGTGTAGGTATATGTTACGTAAATACGTAACATATACACAAAAAATATTTAATAGTTTAAACAATTATGATCTTATTTTATGTTCCTTTTTCATACTTCAAGAATCTATACTAATATTATAAAGCTGAACAGTCTGTTTATTAGTTTGGTGTAACGCGCTAATCTCAGGAACTCCGATTTGATAACTTCTTTTTGTATTAGATAGCCCGTTAACTGAGGAAGGCTATAGGTTATATATTATCCCGCAAAAATGTACGGTTCCCGAAACGAGGGTGAGTCGCTAGTGATATCATATAATTGTAAGAAAATTCTACCATGAGCTAAACAATTACTTGTAAATTCTCAAGTAAGATGCAAATCGACACCGAAAATTAATGAAAAACACACATTGCCTTTTATTAATTAAGAAACAGCATACATACAAAACGTATCAAATTTTTTATTGGAATATTTACCCCATTTGTGTTTGGTTTTAAAAATAATTAAAAATCTTAAAGTAGTAAAATGTCGTCATTAAAACAGATCGTAAATTGATCGTTTAATGAATTTAATATACGCTAAAATAATAAAAACTTCATAATGAAATAAAATATACAACAGTTTCAATATTAAAAGTAAAGTTTGACGATTTCAAAATATGTTTTACCATAAACTGAGATGAAATTACTTCAAAATATTATATAATTTACTGTATCAATATCCTATTTATCAATGTAAAAACCAAAAGACTTATATTAGGCGTGTCATAAACTCACGGCAAATGAAATTTCGCTCAAAATTTCGGTCAATTTGCCACGAACAACTTCGTACAAAGCGGCGGAAGTTCGTTATTTGATTTTTTTGGGTTCCACAACCACAAAATCTGGACCTTTTATTATGGACTTTTTCTTCTCCACTAGAAAAATCTAGTTCTTTACTTCTAGTTCTTTATAAAAACTTTAGTTGCATTTTTATTACAACTCCTTCGTTATAGAAAATTAAGCTACATTTTTATAAAAATTTATTTACCATCTAGATTTTTTTGCTTTAATGGGTTCTTTTTCAGTTTTTTTTTTATATAATCATCACATTTTTTACGTAAACCATTTTTGAAGTTATGCTTCTTTTAGGACTTTTGGAAAAAAATATGAGAGTAAAATTTTTACGATGCGCGCGCACACCGACTGCAAAAGAGCGACATGATGAAGTCAGCTGATAACTGTTTGTTGCAATGGTAACCATTGTTATTGTCTGACAAATAATATATAATATTATATTCTTTCCTTAAATTATATTCTATAAATATATGATTGTAATATGCCTAATATGCCTTATTTAATTATTTTATTAATTTATTATTCCTTTTACAAACAGAGAGTTGTGACATACGGGATAAAATCTTTAGCTATTTTTGTTCAATTACGCCAAAAAAGTAACTTACGTGCGCACATAAGTACATACACACGTTTTTTACAAAGGATATTAGTTTTTTTAAATTTTACTTATGCCTGTAATAAATTATTTATTTTGTGTGTGCAAGTCGGAACTATATGAATAACACAAAACATGCTTCATACGTGTTTTGTTTGCCCTTGAGCGTCTAATAAAAGAGAAAGTACTCGTCTAACTTTAATGAAGGAAAATAATAAAAAGTTTACTTGTACTTTCCGTTGACGACATAAATGAAATAAATGCTGAGAGCTTTTCTTTTATACCTATAAAAGACCTAAAGACCCATAAAGTCCATCTGATTAAAATCCTTACTTATATTTTTTTAAAAGATGTTTATTTTTTAAGAAGTTGTTTTTTACTGGTTTTTTTTTCGTTTCTGCATTTAAGTAGTCTATCCCCTATTGCAATTTTAATTCTTAAAAACATTTTATGTTAATTTAAATAATCTTGTTCTTGATTACAGTGTCGACAACGGGTCCAAATATAGCAAAATATTAAATTGCTACCTTTATATGACATCGCTAGTATAAGTAAGTATCAAATTACTCAGGCCTCAATTATCAAAGATTGATACACTTTTTTTGTAATATTTTTTTTACATTTAAATGAGTGATTGATGAAAGTTTTCGAAATTCTAAGACACTATTCAGCCCAGTGGTAAGCTCACTTGGGAAACCGAGTGAAGCGGGTTCAAATCCCGGGTCACGCACCTCTGATATTTTCATGTGCGAATAATTTCTAACATGATTATCACTTGCCTCACGGTGAAGGAAAACCTCGTGAGAAAACCTGCATGTCTGAGAGAACCTAGCAAGTATTCGAAAGACATGTGAAGTCCGCCAAGCCACACTTGGCCAGCGTGGTGGACTTACGGCCCGATCCCCCTCGTATTGTGGGGAGGCCCATGCTCAGCAGAGCGACTTTAAAAGGGCTGAATACAATTACTTATTGTAATAATCACTTTTTTACATAATATTTTATATATATAATCAAGTGAAAAGAATAATCATAATTTTTTTTTTGCTAATACCAAAAATATTGTCAAAGAACGATTGCACCATTATTTAACTTATTAGCGGTATTTGCACATTTTATATTTTTTTAATAAAATTAAAGCGAGATTCAAAGACCTACGGTAAGATTTAGTCAATTTTTTAGCTCGAAGAAGAAGAATACTAGCTCGAGATAAGGATAAAATTTAATCGATATAATGGCTAGTAATACAGGATATGTATTCAGCCCTTTTCATGTCCCACTGCTGGGCACGGGCCTCCCTTCAATACGAGGGGAATCAGGCCATAGTCCACCACGCTGGCCAAGTGCGGATTGGCGGACTTCACATGTCTTTCGAAAACTTGCTAGGTTTTCTCAGACATGCAGGTTTCCTCACGATGTTTTCCTTCACCGTAGGGCAAGTGGTAATCATGATAGAAATGATTCGCACATGAAAATATCAGAGGTGCGAGACCCGGGATTTGAACCCGCTTCACTCGGTTTCCCAAGCGAGCGCGTTGCCACTGGGCTACCACTGCCACATTGGTACAATGCCATTGAATACAAATACAGGATATAGAATAAGAGTTTGACACTACGGTATAAGAAAGCTTCATGAGCTTTTGGACTCAAAAGTTTACTGAGAGGAATATTAAGATGATATCTTATTTTATGTTTCTGCTGCTATGTTTTTCGAACAGATATTATCTTTTAACCCTAACTACTTTAAATAATTTTCAGTACAGAAATGGAGATTGACTTAAAAAATATGATGATTCATCAAATAAAATTATGTCAAGGAGCCTTTGAAATGCAACGAAGCGATGTTTCTACAGATTTAAGTATCTAATTAAAAATATTGTTCAAAATTATCCAATTTTTGTATTCTTGATTTCATAAGTGAAACAGAACAAACAGAATGTTATAGTCTAATGAGGTGCTAAAAAATGTACATTTCACGTATAATAGGGTACGGAAACGTACGCTAACAAGCGTACAAGTACAAATGAGTAAGGTCGAGTAAAATAATAAGATTTGTATGTTTAATTTTGATGGTTGAAAGGTACTCTGCCCTCACGCTCTACTTTTTTTTACGTCATTACTTCTCTATTGTTTCGAGATGAAAAGGAAATAGAGCCAAAAGCTATATTTTCAGTGAATAACAAATATTCTTTATTCGAAAAAACACTAGTGGTTGTCTAGTGATCAAAATTAGTCAATAATCTTTATTAAAGAGGAAAAAATATTTATATGAATAGAATTTACCTATCCATAATAATAATAGGTTAAAAAAAGATAACTGTTTCTAAAATTTTTGAAGTTATACTTCTTTTGGCATGTTTGGAAAAAAGCATGAGAGGAAAATTTTTACGATGCGCGCGCACACCGACGGCCAAAAGACGACATGATGATTTGCTGCATTCCTTTTACAAACAGAGCTATTTATTTTCTACACACACACGTTTTTTTATTGATAAAACTAAAGCTCGTCAGTCAATAGCTGCTAAAAATCGGTTGATAAAAGAGATAAATGTTTTATCATTGTATATTTATGTACAGTAAGTATCTTAGTATACTTAGTATCTTGCTATAAAGATATGATTGTTATGTCCTTATTATATCGAGTCTTTAAAATCATGAGAAATCACTTAATATACGTATATCTGGGGTTTTCAAAAATTTTTTTAAGCCTAATGGATATTAAATATCACTACTAAAAATAGCGTAGGCTGCATTTTGGATCTGAATAAAGCAAGAGTAAGCCTAGCCGCTAGGTCATTAGCATTACATAAAATTGTTTGTTTTCGAAAAACTAAAGAGTCATTTTAAAAACATCCATATAGAGGAAAAATACCCTTTAAAACAAATCGTATTACATATATGAGTTTTCCTATTCGCCATGATGAATTTCACAATTCAGGAATCAAATCTGTAATATGTACCTACAATATATAAGAATCAGAGAATATTAGATGCAATTTTTTGTAGTAAAATTTATTAAATACGAACCTCTATTTCTTTAATAGACGTTTTCAGAAAATTTTATTAATAAAAATAGTAAAATGCCCGCTTAGTGTCTAGTAGACGCATGGCAGGTCAAAGACTTTCCTTTAATATCTCTTTCAGTTATATAAAGATTTACGGACAATAAGTGTTATTGTGATGTAATATTTTAAAGTTTATTTCGCAAATATTAATACCTAATTGCAAAGAACGTAGTATATTTAATAATTTTTATTTTAAATAAAGCTATCTTTTCGTATTTTTTCGCGGATTTATTTTGATTTTTGATTCCTAATGTCAAGTCCCATTTATTTATATATACATATTTATACATTCATCATTCCCAATGTTCGAATGTTTTACAGCAATCATGGTCACGGGAAAAATTAGTGGTGGGACCATGGTTTTTCGGGACCATTATTGCTAAAAATCATTCTAACCATTGGGAACCAAAAATCAAATAAATCCGAGAAAAAATCCGAAGAGATAGTTCTATATTTTATTTTTACGTTTTAACGTTTAGTATATATTTCTCAGAGATGAGATACTTTTCCGCAATAAAAAGTATACTATATGTTGACCCGGATAACCAGCTATCGACATACCAAATTTTCTTCAAAATTTGTCCAGTGGTTTCTCGTGATGCGGTCACAGACAGATATATAAACAGACAGACAGACAAAAAATATATTTAATGCACAGATTCGACTCAGTTAGTATTTTATTATATCTATAGATGTCAAATATTCGCGAAGTCTAAAAAAGTATTATTTTCACTTTTTAATACATTATGTAAAAATGCGAAAAACATAAAAACAAAACGTAGTCATATACGGCTGAAACGGAGAAATGATGACTAGAGAGTTGAAAGACGAACCCAGGTTCCACAACTCACAGGCGTGTATAGTAAACAACAATCATAAAATATAACCATCCAAATAAAATCATACTCGTTACCCATATTTGTAAAATAAATGAATAAAATAAATCGACTTAACATTCATTTCGTATCTCTCGTTACAATTATTTAACATTTAATTATTGTATATACAAACTCGTTTAATATAAACATATATTGCTTTTATTTGTTCTGTTTCAATATAAAATAAGCAATTGGAAATAATAGTGTAAAAGATGGGTATTTTGTAATAAGCATCGACAGTGGCACTGAGATAAATTGCACCGCCAATGCTATTTCATTTATCGAGATCAAGCGACCCAGACAGTTTTCTTTTACGAAGATGGATTCTATTTAAAGATGTTTTTATTAAGCGCTCTTGACTGAATTTAATGTTTTCATTCTGGAAAATTTAGAATGTTATTGTATTCAATTCGCGTATTTTTCTTATAACATATTAATTTTTTTAAGTAACTAGCGACTTACCCTTGCTTCGTTCAGTTGCGTCTATAGGTACCCTTCAACATTTGGTACAGAATAAATAAATAAATAAATAAATAAATAAATATATATATATATATATATATATATATATATATATATATATATATATATATATATATATATATATATATATATATATATATAAAAGATATATATATAAAAGTATATAAAAGTAGGTATATATATAAAATATTATAAATTTGTATTACTCTTTAAATAAATTCCCGTATACTAAGCCTGAGATAAAATTATAATTAGTTTTAATTCCTTTTTCTCGTGCCGTACGCATTCTAACGGGTCATGAGCAACCACGATTATCCATGCGATAAAATTAAAAACCGAATTAAAGAGATTATATACAAAAACTATGCCTATTTTTTACCCTTTTCTTCTTATTCCTTATATTTTTCTACAAAACCCTTTCTTATTTCTAAATTCCAACCAAATTCATCTATAGCACCATAATTAACTTACGAACTTCCCACCATAAAACATTCGACCCTTTAGTTTTATGAGTAAAAATATTTCCCTTATATGTAAATGAATATAGATATAGTAGATGGTATGTAAATCACATCGTTTATATGAAGTGATGTGCCCGTTTTTTATATAAATTGTGGTTCAGAGTTACAGCTACGTGACTGCTACGAGACCGCTACGCGTTCATTAAATTGAAAGAATAATTTTTCTATCTATCTTCATGTGAACAT
The DNA here is from genome assembly GCA_033884665.1 of Argynnis bischoffii washingtonia. Classification (NCBI taxonomy): domain Eukaryota; kingdom Metazoa; phylum Arthropoda; class Insecta; order Lepidoptera; family Nymphalidae; genus Argynnis; species Argynnis bischoffii. The sequence continues at coordinate 5,008,364 of CM066624.1, read as the reverse complement.
TTTCAGTACATAAAAACTATTTAAAATAATAACATTTGTAAACCGTGTAAGTATAAATAAATAATATTCTATATTTAATATTAATAAATGGTTTTGTATGTTTCTTTGTTTATTAGTTTGTTTAAGCGTTCTATCCTCTGAAACTACGTGTCTGATTAGATAATATAGTTTAGCATCATAGAGAAACTATAGGGGATGTATTCATATACGACTATAAATAATAAAAATTTGTATCAGACAAAAGTAAAAAAAATATATATATTATTACTAGCGAATCACGCTCGCTTCACTCGCGTTCGTCCGGTATGTTTTTTCTCCCGTACCGTCAGGTATGTTTTCACGGTTAGTATAGAATAAACTATGTATATGTACATACATAGGTATAGAAAATCAAGTACCTATTTTAAAAAATATATATGTATATCTCTTGGTGACACATGATTCCTCATTCATGATGATTTTCGTCGCCGTTTTCACCTCCTTAAGAGATGATTTCCGGGATAAAACTAACTAAACGGGCATAGCCCTTCCCAGGATCTCAAACTATCTCCATACCAAATATCCTCTAAATCGGTTCAGCGGATTAAGCGTGAAAAAGAGACAGACAGACAGACAGATAGAGTTACTTTTGCATTTATAATATTAGTATGGATGAATACAAAAGGCACCTAATATAGCCTAGCAAAGCGAGGATAAATCACTTGTTGTTTTAAGCATTATTATATTAACTTTACTGTAAGAATAAAAGACAATGTTCAGCAAATATTTCTAATAAATTAACATGGCAATATTCATTTGTATGTAAAAATGCAGAAACTTTATTACGTCGTGTTACGTATTCATGAAGACAAGATACACTCCGTTTCACTTTCAATATAAATAAGGTCAAAAGCTGATTTAGGTAGAAACAAGATCTCACTAGTATATTTCCGGAAGTCTAGATCGCATAAATTATTTTAAATTCGGAGTTAGCTTGTAAATATTGTATGATTTATTCGGTTTCTATTTTTTTTTTATGAATAGGATTAATTTTTATAATTACCAGTAGTACCCACGGCTCCGCCCGCTTTCCACTTTCTGATATAAACATCAGTTTTATAATAATGCATGAAAGCAGGGTGGGGAGAAGCAAGATGGGGAAAAGCAGGTTGTGCAGAAGCAGGAAGTGGAGAATCAGGGTGGGGAGAAGCAGTGTGGGGTGAAGCAGGGAAGAAAAGCAGTGTGGGGAGAAACATGGTGGGGAGAAGCATGGTGGGGAGAAGTATGGTGGGGAGAAGCATGGTGGGGAGAAGCATGGTGAGGAGAAGCAGTGTGGTGAGAAGCAATTTGGAGAAAAGTAGGCTAGTGAGAAGCATGGTGGGGAAAAGCAGCGTGGGAAGAAGCTGTGTCGGGAGAAGCAGGATGGGGAGAAGCAGGGGCGGGTTAAGCAGTGTGGGGAGAAGCAGGGTGGGGAGAAGCAGAGGTGGGTGAAGCAGGGGGATCACGACAAGAGTTTCTGCTCAACAGGTGGGAATTCTCGAGAAATTTGTCTTCAGTCGAGACAGGAAAACGGGTTTATCTCATTATACTTATACTCAGCAGAACTGCCTTCCGAGCCAAGGTAGTTCTGGAGATAATCCTGTTTTTTTTTTTCATAAGAACATACAACATTCTAAAATAAATTTGAAACACAATTTCTTGTTTTTGTCTGCAACAAAAATGTTTGCTATTTAAAAACAGAACTTCTTGAACAGTCGAATTATTTACACAGAGTAGATAATTAAGGAAAAATTGAAATTCAAGATTTGACTTGGCTAGTTTTTACCAGTAAAGCAAGATTTCAAGTTTTTTCAAATTTAAAAAAAAAAATACTGTTTTCGGATTTATCCCTTTGTATGCATACAATTACATATCTGGACTTCAAGTTTCAACTTCCTAGATCATCTGGAAGTGGGTTAGGTTTTACTACTATATTATGTCAGTCAGTCAGTGATAAAAATGCCGATTTTTAGACGTTAATATTTCAATAACCATCTGACCTGTATTTGTGAAATTGTAAATTCTAGATAATCTAAGGGGATTAAATAAATGAACCATATTTTATGTGTTTATATTAAATAGATTTTGAGCTATTACTAGGTGAAAAGTGGCTCCAAATGGTTCGTGGAAATATACACACGTTGCTGTGTCGCCAGTTCCTTTGGCTTGAACTGTCCTGGACGCGCGGTAGCGTGTCCAGCAAGATAAAAGAGGTAATTGCTATGAAAGATTTTTCTAAAGTTTAATTACCAAAAATAATTTTTTTGGAGGATGATATTAAAAATATTATAAAAATAAACCGACAGGCGATACAGGTAGCTGATATTAGCTGACTCATCCAAAAAAAAAATTCTTTTTGAATTCTATAAACAATTCAATATCTACAAAAGTAGGTACTAAACTAATGATATCATCTCAAGTATACGTAATTCAATTGTTATAATAGTTACTTTTAATTTACAAAAAAACGATCCTTAATAAATGTCATTATAAAGTAGGTATCATAAAGTGCGCAAAATGTTCAAAAAATCTATCAAATTTATGCGGCGCTAAAGCGGCGAAATGGGGTGAAAATGTAGCAAATCATATTACCAGCCTACTTCAGATATGGCCTTTTCCTATGTAAAAAAATGTGTTTGAAAGTACAGAATAAAATATTCGTTTTTATTAAGAATGCGAAGAAAATAGATTATTATGTATCATGTGTGTTGTTTTTAATAAATGTATAAGCACACTTGGCAAAGAATAATTTTCTATATAATAATTTCTCCATTGATATGTTTCACATTATTTAAGTTCCAATTTAAATCATACTAACGACTCACCATCGCTTTGCTCGGGTTCGTCCTTAGCTTGATTCCTCATACATCACATCAAAATCATTTATTTACTTTCAAACTTGTAAAAAATCATTAATTTTATTAAATTATGAAGTTTTTAATCAGATGTTATGAACTTTTAAAATGAAAAAAGTTTGAAAGCACTTAGGAAAATTATATTTATTATAACAAGAATATCATTTTGAAATATTTGTTTAAGAAATTGGAAAAGGGAATTTTAGTGTATTTTAATATTAAGTTTTTTATAGTTATTGAATATTATTTTGGTATTAAACAAATAATATATTTGTATCTGTTTGCATGAAGGTATTATAAAAATTATTATAAATAAGATGTAAGGAGTAAACGATAGATATTATAGTCAAAAATACTAAATATAATGTAGGTGTAATGTGATAGGTAAGGTATTGATCTTTCTTTTCTCTTTATAAGGATTGATAGTTTTACGTCAATTTTCTAAGTTTCTTCTTCTCAGAGTTATTAGTTATTACTAACCATATCTTAACAAGAAATCTGATAAAAATATTTACCTAGACCTTGTGTCTGCACTTGTGTACTTGAACCTAGGTCTCAAAATCAACACACACCAATTAATATACGCTAGCTACTAGATGAATGATAGACCAGTATCTTTATTAATTCTGATTTTTTTGAAAGATGTAAGAGATATATGTATAAATAATTTTTCCTATCAAATAAGACTTAGATATAACAACAATGTGATAAATTAATTATTAGAAAACATTTTCTAGAAAGCAAACACATTTTCTAAGTATATCCTAAAATCATTCTCTAAGGTAAAACTTTGGTAAATTCATAAAGATTTATAAACGAAATTGTATACCGCTGGGTATACAAATTTGAAAACGAAAGTAAAATCTCTTTTCGATGACAAAGTTTGTGTAGTACAAGTAATTTAATTTTCTATGCTTAATGATTCAGCATAGGTACATCTTCTACGTTTATTTATTCCTCGAATTATTAAAAATTCCAATACAAATATTATGTTTATATTTATACCGGCGAGCTCGGAAATGGCTCTAACGATTTCGCAGAAATTTGGTATGTGGGAGTTTTCGGGGACGAAAAATCGATCTAGATTAGTCTTATGTCTGGAAAAACGCGTGTTTTCGAGCTTTCATGCGGTTTTCTTCCGCATTATTTCACGCATGCAGCAAGCTTACTCAAGCGACCAAGGTGCGAGATTAACAAACACAGGTGTCCGAGTTTGAATCTACTGGTAATTGATATGAATATCATCTAAAAATGATAGACTTTAACTAAAGAAAATAATGAAATAAAAATATTTATATTATGTATAAATTAAGAATTGTTTAACTTAGTGTTACTTATGCTTATGAGTGAGATGTCTTAAGTTCGATATCCATACGTGTCTAATTATTTTATTTGTCCATAATGGTTCTTGAGTTTTCAAGTAAAAATAAAGCCCAGTAAACATTATTAATTGTTATGTTTTCTTTCTTTACTCGAAAACCAAAAAACGTAGTAATTAGTGGCCTTTTTCTCCTCATATACCTACACATATGTATACTCGAATAACATTATTAGGGGATTTTTAGTAGACCAGTTACAATGTATAATTTTTATGACTATGAAATTTGAGTCGATTATATCAGTTTAAAGTTTTCCAATAAAATTAGGAGGTCTCACGTGGATTCACTAAAACTGCTTTTTTTCCCATCCTTCTATTTTGCTAACAATATATCGCTTTTGAACGTATCTGACATATTTATGATGATATTATGTACGTACTAGTTTTACAGGTACTGAATAGAACTTATCTTTTAACTTTTCCTATAGTGAAAAAGGATATGAAGCCAACTTTAGTTACAAGTTAGTCAGTGAAAACTGATTTAACATATCTCTTTCATTGAAAAACTTAAATCTGTATAGAAAGATGTAAGTAATTTAGATTTAAATAAATAACTATCTTAATTAATATAGTTTTATTCACTTCTCTTATCTATACAGATAAATAAAATTGAAGTGTCTGTTTGTAATGTTAAAATAACTGTTTTATACTAAATGCATATGGAATTATTTACGGTACTTATAAGAAAAACAAAATTTTAAAAATTTTTGTCTGTCTGTCTTTCTGTTTATCTGTCTATTGGTCTATTAGTTTCAGCTAATCTCCGAAACAGCTGGATTTAAATTAATAAATAATTCCTAAATTAATTTGATAAAAATAGCTTTTACTTTGTTTCATAATTATTTGATAATATAAGCTGCCTTTCTGATATAAAATACTTGTTTGTGATTTCCTATGTTATATTCTTGAGTTGAAAGAGTTCAGGAAAGGCGTTTTTCTATTTTATAATTAATGAAATTCGTCATTTATTTTTGTAATGTTGTCTGTGCGTTACACTATAATAACTGTGTATCATTTTATCGAATTTTACATGGTCTATCTAACATACTTCTGAAATACTCCCGTGACAATTTGACGTGGATATTTATGATGCCAATGTTGTCGTAGGCACGAGGATCCTCTGGAAGCGTTCAACAGGATGATCCGTGAAAAGGAGATGCGAGTGAAGCGGCGCGAGGAGCGTCGCAGAGCGCACTCCGGGTCGCGCAGCCCGTCGCGCTCGCGCACGCCGCGCTCGCCCCGCTCGCCCCGCTCGCCGCGCTCGCAGCGCTCGCAGCGCTCACCTCGCTCGCCGCGCTCGCCGAGGGCACGCCCGCGCAGTCGGGCCTCGAGCAGAATCAGATATTCTAGGTTCAATCCATGTTCCTATTTAGCGTGGATCTTTAAGCTTTTTCATGTTTGTCATTTCGGTTTTTTTTTTGCTTTCTTCAAATTATTTTAGCTTCAAAATATTTATACTTATATTATATTAAATTTTGTAAGGTTGCATTTCTATATTTGAGCGTTCTGATGGAAAATAATATATTTCATTGATTTGTAATGATTTATATATTTATGTATAAGGCATGTAGTTATGTGACCTTGGCCGATAGGAATGTGTTTAAAAAAATAAAAAAGACGCGGATATTCATTTGTTTTCCCGCGCTTGACAAGTAGGATAGGCAAGTAAATAGGCAAGTAAATAGGCAAGTAAATAGGCCAGTAAATAGGCAAGTAAATAGGCAAGTAAATAGGCAAGTAAATAGGCAAGTAAATAGGCAAGTAAAAAGGCATGTAAATAGGCAAGGAAGTAGGCAAGTAAATAGGCAAGTAAATAGGCAAGTAAATAGGCAAGTAAATAGGCAAGTAAATAGGCAAGTAAGTAGGCAAGTAAGTAGGCAAGTAAATAGGCAAGTAAATAGGCAAGTAAATAGGCAAGTAAAAAGGCAAGTAAATAGGCAAGTAAGTAGGCAAGTAAGTAGGCAAGTAAATAGGCAAGTAAATAGGCAAGAAAATGGGCAAGTAAATGGGCAAGTAAATGGGCAAGTAAATAGGCAAGTAAAATAGGCAAGTAAATAGGCAAGTAAATAGGCAAGTAAATAGGCAAGTAAATAGGCAAGTAAATAGGCAAGTAAATAGGCAAGTAAATAGGCAAGTAAATAGGCAAGTAAGCAAGTAAGCAAGTAAGCAAGTAAGCAAGTAAGCAAGTAAGCAAGTAAGCAAGTAAGCAAGTAAGCAAGTAAGCAAATAAGCAAATAAGCAAATAAAAAAATAAATAAATAAATAATAAATAAATAAATAAATAATTTTAACAGGACAAAACTTAGCATTTTCCTTTAACCATTTCTAGCTTTATCTGTTTTAAACTACTAGCTAGTCTAATGATAGAAAAAATGGGTAGTAGAACAGCTCTTCACAGCCACTGAATATTTTTGATTCACTTTAACGAATTCCTAAAAATATTCTTTCTGTGAAAAGGAAATATATTTTGAAATGAAAAAATAGATGCTACAGATGATACGAATTTTTCCAACGAGATAAGATTAAAAAATAAGAATAAATCGTTTAAAATTTTAAAAGGCGCCATAGTTCAACGTAAGAAAGGCTGCTAATCGTGGCTTTGAAATTACGTTGAGATATGCGAGTTAATGAAGGTTGAGCGCAACTATTTTTGAATTTACTACAAGATACTGCCAATTACTATGCTTGCACATAACCTTTATTCCAAAAAAATCTCTACCTTGTGAATAAATGTACTAATTAGTACAAGGCTTTCGCAGGTGGATAAAACTTAGCTAAAAGCACGTTATATTACTTTAATCCTCAGAAATGAAAAAAAAAACTTAATATATTAAAAAATAAATAAACAATGTGGTTTGCGACTTTCTGAAGAACAAACAATTCTGGAATTGGGTAATAAAATAAAACATTTTCGCTTAAAACTGTCCGTAATATATCAAACAAGTAGCTAACATTCATATTTTTTGCAGACTCGAAGCTTAAAAGTTCTACACGTGGATCTCTAGACGATGGTAATATTTCAAATTACCGCAAAAATGCTAAACTCAACGAAACAAAGCGCCAGTGGTAATTATCCACGATTCTTTCTCTAAGCTTTCATTTGGAGCAAAGAAGGCGTGCTCAATTCATTTTGTCCTGGTTATATGAAACTCGGATTGTAGAGTTTGAAAACAAGGTGTACGCTGAGATTGCATTCATTATGCTCGTAAAATTGATTTAGTAGTAAACTAATTTTATCTTTTTGTGCTAAAGAAAACTTCGATACTTAAAAACATTAGATAACTACCGGCTCACCCTCGCTTCGCTCGGTTAGCCTCTAAAAAAAAAACAAAAAAAAACTCTTCCATAGGAACCGTTTATTTTTACGGGATAAAAAGTAACTTATATACTATTTCAGACTATAATCTATCTCTGTGCTAAATTTCATCCAGATCCATTCAGCCGTTCTAGCGTGATTAAGTAACAAACATCCAAACATCCATCTAGACTTTCACATTTATAATATTAGTAAAATTAAGTAATAACATAGAAGACATATTGAAAAATTACGTACAGAATATATGAGTACATATTTCTTAGAAAGACAAAAATAATTATTCAAAAAGAATAGTTATGATATACATATATATACATAGATAGGCATATGCCTAAAATCATATTTGAATCATTTAATATTCATTGATGCCAAAATCGTGTTTACTGAAAGTTAATTTTTGTCCTAAGCTAAAAAATATGTTTAATCATTAAAAAATAACAAACACAATATTAAGAAATCCGCAATAATAATTTAAACAAATTTAATATAATAAAGAAATTTTCGATTTGTTTCCTTAGCCTTTGTGAATCCTACTCAAAGGTTAAGTTAAAATAGAAAAACACTAACAAAACTCGTTTTAGATAGAAATATTTACTTTCATGCATTTTTGCTGCTACTTTTATTCAGAAGTAGTTATTAAAATACAAATTTTAAAACTAGATAACACATTTTTAACTACTTTTAGTCCACGGCTTTATGATTAAACAGAGAAGGATATTTTTAAATCATATACATAAATTTAAATTTTATTTATAAGTGCGAGTAAGTACAAAATTACATCAAAGTTTAACTCAATTTTAAAAATCTAAAATGAACTTATCAAGATATTTAATAGAAAACTAATACAAACATTTGTCTCATTCGAGAATCGAACCCAATGTAAGTCACCTAATTAGAAGAGCCTTTTATAAACATACGTCATTTTTCTTGTTTTCATTTATTTTTACTATATGTACCATTTGTTAAACCTAACTTTTAATTGTTATTTTTTTTACTTGTGAAAACTGTTTTGGCTAATGTATATGTTATTAATTCTATTTATATGTAAAAGCTATATGTTTTCCTTAATAAAAAAATAAAAAAAAATATACCCCTAACATGTTAGTCTGTGACTCCACAACTACCCCGTCATAGGTGCCACTTTCAAAGTTTCTTTTTCCAATATAACTATTACAAATACTACTTCTAAATGTTAAAACTTGCCCTCGCTAGACCTGACGACTTTGAAACTAGTCTGAATGTAATTGGAAGTCTCGTGAATTTAACTGAAGTGATCATTGTCTTACTTCTAAAACCAATTTATCTTCTAAGTGAAATAAGATCTTAATCATTTAGATCAAAGTTTAATTTACATTCTTCAGATATTTCGACACTTTCGATTACGCGGTTAATCGCGTTATCGAAAACCGTCTAATACTTCTTGGAAGTTTATTTAATTGATAAAAGTAATAGATTTTTTACTGTTTGATAGAAAGAAATTATAAGATGATTTTAACGTGTACCTTATTTGAATCAATATCATGTCGTCTACCTTATTTCAATCAATGTCATGCCGTAATAACGTGGTGTCTGACTCGAACAGTTTAATATGCCTATCGCATTTGTGTTTCTCTTTGTTATGTAAACGTCTATCCCGCATTTATCCTGTGGTGAAAGCTTAGTGTTACGCGTGTCAGCTTAGTACGTATTAAAAAAAGTATTGTTTACATAATATAACACTTATTTATATATAATGTATTTAACCCTTTTTACGTCCCACTAATGGACACGGGCCTCCCTTCAATACTAGGGGATCAGGCCATAGTCCACCACGCTGGCCAAGTGCGGGTTAGCAGACTTATATGTAGTGATAAGATTTATATTGTAAGAAATCATTAAGAAACTGTGTATGTATATATTAAATCTTTTCGGGTAGGCTTACTCATCATTATTTGGTTATCCGCTTTCTGTTGTTGAGATACTACGTATAAGATGAGACGGCTTAAATCTGTCCCTACTGAGATAAATACCGATATTGCCATACAAAAACTTTTATGCGGGAATCAAACCCACAATCACTGATGTAGTGTAAAATTACTTTATACACCGACGTTCTATATACAAGCCTAATGAATCGTAAAGTGGCTAAATTAAAATCAGTTTATCAAACTGTTAGCTTTCAATCTACTCTTACATAATTGAAAAAGTTTTCAAAGGAATCAAAGTTGAACGGCCGACCAAAATATTTAATTTACAACAACGACCACCGAACGAACGGTGGTAATGAAGCAAAAATATCTAAATAACTTGTGTTTTACCTCATGATAAACTTATCATTTGAAATTACATACATTTTAAGTTATTAAAATAAATAAATCTATACAGATAAAAGTGTCTGTTTGTAGTGTCATAATAACAGATTTTTACTAAATGCATATGAAGTAAATACGGTACTAATAAGAAAAAAGAATTTTTAAATTTTTTATGTCTGTCTGTTTATTCCGGCTAAGCTCCAAAACGGCTGGTCCTATTTTAACGAGACTTTCACTGGCACATAGCTGATATTATAAAGAGTAACTTAGGTTACTTTAATTTTAGAAAAAGATTTAGGGTTTCGCTTAAAAAATTTAAAACGTACCTAGGGACGAACCCGGGCGAAGCGAGGGTGAGTCGCTAGTTTTTTAATAAATCTGGTGTGCTAGAACGTAATAATTAAAGATTTGTTTTGAAGTAAAATTTCACATATTGTAGAGTTTTCTGAATGTCGATTTCACAGCTCTTTTGCTCATAGTCGCAACAGCTCAGCTCTTTTGACATAAATCGTCTTCATTGCAGGTTCTACTTATAAAGACAATTTCCCGTCGACTGTATAATTTAGCTTCCACCAGCGAAACAAGTGTGATAGCTACTATGAAATTATAGTTCGTCGCTACATTCTTTGACATAATTATTAACAAGGTAGTCCCTTTATCTTACTGCCAACATCTCACTTTCTTTAGAGAAGTTTATTATGTAAGAGGAGTTTAATTTTATTTCCACCTACCTCCAACTCTCATGCATACTCGTCTCTATCATTTTACTTATGTATTTTTTGTGCGAGACAATGAGCGCATAAGAATCTCAAATCGAGTTAAAGCAACATGTGTTTAATTATATTTTGAATTTTGTACTTGTTTATAATCTATATTAATAAATAACACAGTAGTGTATAGTTATGTGTATAGTCTATTTATTGAGAAAGATCTAAAGTTATTAGATAATTTACCGCTTGTAATACAATTTAACCCTAAGGAGTGGAGTTAAAGCAAAAGAAAAGCTATTTTTAATAAAAGTGAAATAAAGAAAGGATGATTGAGGTTGAGGTGAACTTTTTAATATATTAATATTAAACAGAGGTAAAGTTTGTGAGTTTGTAAGTTTGTGAGGTTGTAGGGGGTTGTAGGGGGTAATCTCTGGATCTACTAACTACTAAACCGATTTAGATGAAATCTAGTAAGAAGATAGTATGAGACCCTGGAAAGGATATAGGATACTTTTTATCCTGAAAATCATCCTTTAAGGAGATGAGATGGGTAAGAAAATTTATATTGGAAAGCAAGCATGAAGCGAGGGTGAGTTTGATACAAAAACGTTTACAAAGATATTATTGGGTCTTTTTATATCATAACTAACTATAATTTGCCTTACAAGGTAGCTTATTCATTTCAATTGTTTAGTTAATCTAAAAAAAAAAGAATATATAATACTACCTTTGGGCTATTAAAAGACTCAATGCCAAATGATTACTAATAAAAATCGTTGAAAACTATGTACTTCAATTAACGAGAGTAACGATTTTATTTCGCAACATATATCAAATGTTAACAAAGAGAAAATACATGTATAAAATGTATAAGTAAAAATATAAATCTGGCACGTACAAAGCAATACTTAAGCAATATCTTAATACTTACCTATAACATTAAAGCTTCATGAATAATGTAAAGATGTGGGTCTTTCATTGCCTCTAATCTGCAAGCATTTGCCCTCACAGTAAACAAAAGCAAAAGTTAATCAGAACATATACGGATAACCACATATATTTATGTATTTTATGAACAAGAACTTATTCTGCTAAATTATGGTTTCAGTGTTTTAAATTATTTCATTATTTAAACATAATTTGTGCTCATCATATCAATATCATAATATTATGCAAATTTAAATAATACAATATATAATACTAATTTATTATTGTAGTAATATGGATATAATCAATACATATTATAAAATTCTAAGTCAAATCTGTACATTAAATATTTTTTGGAAAATATTATTGAAATAGTCATTATTATCCATACAGAGGCCGAATCTACAGTTTTTAGAATTTTTACCTGTCTGTCTGGGAAAGCATCACGAGAAAACCGCTAGATAGATTTTGATGAAATTTGGTATAATGATAACTGGTTATCCAAAAATATCTCATCTCTGAGAAATCTATACTAATCGTTAAAACGTATCTAGTATTTTTAATAAAATCTCTATATTTGCACGTGGTATTCACCTTAAAAGGTAATGCATTTAGCTGTAAGAACTATTGTACTCATATATAATAATAAATTGTAACATTGTAATTACTACTGGTGAATCTAATAAATAAATAAATAAAAATAAATACGATCGTTATTTAATTTTTTAGTTATATTATTAAAATGGAGAATAAATTAAAAATCTTTATGATATTTTGTACATATGAAAATGATAAAATAAAATAGCTTAATAATTATACATCTATACATCAGTATTATTATATTTTATGAGTAGATAATCTAAATAGGCAAAGACAAAACAATTTAGTGCCATTTTCTCCTCTGTTTGTCAATCGATTGTTTGACTAACTTTAGTGTTATCGATAAAAAAGTTTTGGAAACAGTTTTGTACTTAGATAGATAGATAAATTCTATTCATACATATATGTATGTTTTTTTCAAATTTTTAATAATAATTATAGCCAAATTTCGATCACTGGCTAACACTACAATTTTTAACTAGGCATTTAAATGTTACGTTGGTTATCGTGTATAAAGACATATTATATTGCAAGAGAGCTAGAGTGCGATTGTGAAACGCGATTCTAAACGTTCACTATTTTCAATTATCTAGCTCAGCTAGTACGCAACAAAAGCTAAACCATTCGATGTCAGTATTTGTTAATTGAAAAAAAAACAAAGAATGAGTTATCAGGGTAATATTTTCAGAATCATTCACTAAAAATGATAAAATTGAACCACGACGATTTTACTCTTAAATATTGAGTATTCATAATATTATGTACATTGTACAAATATTATATTTTTATATATTCTTATAATATATTCTATGATATTTTTGCCTAAACGGTAAAATGAAACATTTTACATGAATTAATTATTAAGAAAAATATTCAAAAAGACTGAGTTATTAAGAATAATTAATAAATCAATTCAAAAAACACCTGTTTTGTAATTTTTCATTAACGTGGAAATATTATGCGCATTTAATTTCACTAGTTACCTACGAGTTTTATAAAACAAAGAAAAATTACCATTTCAGCGATTTCGAGACCGAGCCGCCAATTTAATTAATAACACAAAAATTGCAATTGCGTACTCGTAAGCAGCTTATTCTGATTTATGTCCCGAGTAGTTACCGCTAACGCTTATTTATACTGATATTATACATAGATGTGAATCTTTTAATTATATGTCAATTAAATTAAAAATATATGTGCAGTTACATAGAAGTCTATATAGACTAGGTATATATCAAATATATTTTACACTAGCAGAACTCCCTTGCGATACAAACTACGAAAAATATGAAATTTCACGCCAATATGTCGAAGGAACAAAAAGTTTCATACAAACTTTTATCCCCTATCTCACACCTTTGGGGCTTGAATTTTGAAATATCCTTCCTTAGTGGTTGCCTGCGTCTTATGAGCAATACATGTGCGAAATTTCAATTTTGTGATTTTAAGGGTATGGCCTGTGCGTTTATACTCACTTTTAGGTAGGTAGATGAGAAAAAGTACTTATAACGTTTTTTTTTATAACTGTATATTGTGAAATATATGCAGAACACAATACATTCTCAGACCATGAGTTTTTTTTTTTATATATGGTCGATATACTCGAATCCGCGATTTACGACATATAGATAACGGTCATTATTTTGTTACCTGTAGTTACCATTAACGTAAGCTTTTGAATTAAATTATCACGTATTTAAAACAAATTAATATTTTTTTCACATCAAAAACTTATAACAAATCTAGCATTATAAACAACTAGCAACTCACCCTCGCTCCGCTCGAGTTCATCTCTACTCATGTTTTAACGTTTAGTACAGATTTTTCAGAGATGAGATATTTTCCCGCAGTAAAAAGTATCCTATATGTTGACCCGGATAACCAGCTATCATCATACCAAATTTCATCAAAATCCCTCCAGTAGTTTTTCCGTGCGGTAACAGACAGGCAGATAGACAGATAGACAGATAGACAGACAGACAGACAGACAGACACAAATTCTAAAAACTATAAATTTGGCCTCTGTATCGATAATAATGTCTATTTTAATAAGATTTTCTTGTATTCAGCCCTTTTTTTTAACGTCCCACTGCTGGGCACGGACCCTTCAATACGAGGGGAATTAGGCCATAGTCCACCACGCTGGCCAAGTGCGGGTTGGCGGACTTCACATGTCTTTCGAAAACTTGCTAGGTTCTCTCAGACATGCAGGTTTCCTCACAATGTTTTCCTTCACCGTAAGGCAAGTTGTAATCATATTAGAAATGATTCACACATGAAAATATCAGAGGTGCGAGACCCGGGATTTGAACCCGCTTCACTCGGTTTCCCAAGCGAGCGCGTTACCACTGGGCTACCACTGCCTAAGATTTTCTTATATGTATAGATTATGCACATCAAATGCATAAAAGTCATATATAAAAAAAAAGATAAGTATTTTTCATTCACTACATTTGTTCGTCTGCATCAAAATAGTTACGTTGTGAATAAACTATTTTTAAACCACTATGACATAACAACCGTAGAAAATATCCGATATATCGGCTTTTGCTCAAAGGCATTACAAAAAACGCAACCCACAGCACTAAATGTATACACATAAAATATCACTTTTTCGCAGAAAAACTATTTTTATTTTTCTAGTACTGCGTTGTTTTACATTTACAAATAAAATACTATATTTTAGTTTTTGTTAATCCAAAGTATTAGTCTTTACATTGAAGAGAGGGCTAATATTATTCAAAACTACGTCACTTAAGTATGGTGATGATAAATCTAAGCACACACTCTTCATAATTTATTTTTTTGTCTAAAAAATAAATTCCTTCTAGATCTTATTGAAAGTCAAACCATCACTTTGATCTTATTTCTTTAATTTAATTCGTCGTTGAAAAGTAAAGTGGACTTCTTTAATAAAAGTTTATTATAAACTTTTTCATATTTATTACAAGCGTGGAAAAGCTCTTCACTGCCAAGACACAGACATTCTTCTAGGCTCAAATATGAGTGAATTTAATAACAGTGCTTATATTAATATTATGCATCAATCCAAGTTTCATATACTTTGATTATTAATAGTAAACTGCATTAGTATTTTGTTCAATCAGAAAACGCTTCCGATCGTTTTTCGGATATTTTTAACCGACTTCCAAAAAAAGGAGGAGGTCCTCAATTCGATTTTTCGTCGTTTATGAACCGATTTTGATAATTCTTTTTTTGTTAGAAAGGAGGTATCCCAAGAGTGGTACCATGATAAGGAAACCAGGATCTGATAATGGGATCACAGAGAAATCGAGGGAAACTTTCTAAAATTGTAGCGGCGACTAGTGCGTTTGTTAATATTTTCATTAGGTATTTTAAAGCACTACTATTTAATGAAGGTCTGGAGTCGATCTGATGATGGACCCGAAAGATAGTCGAGGGAACTCCTCAACGATTTATAGCAATTACCTGGTGTTTGGGCTTGATTAATTTGTATTGATGATACGTCTACACTAAATATGGAAAAATAAAAACTTTTAAAAAAATTTTTTTTTTTTTAAGTTTTTATATATATTGTAATGACTATCCGTAAAAAAAATAAGATGTATCTTTCGTAAGAGCGAGATAATACATGTTATCTCATGGGGAAAGTAACTTGCATGCCAAATAAAGGAATTATATTTGCTTAAAGACGATATTATACACATTTTGTAAGTGAAATTGAAAGCAATTTGTTACGAGGATATCTGTAGTTTGTAAAAAGATACTAGTTACATGAACGATAGTCAACAGCTTGTATGTATTTTTATATACATTTTTAGGTAACACGTATGGATGATGTCAATCTATACTAATATTATAAAGCTGAAGAGTTTGTTTGTTTGTTTGTTTGTTTGGTTGAACGCGCTAATCTCAGGAACTACTGATCCGATTTGAAAAATTCTTTTTGCATTTGATAGCCTGTTAACTGAGGAAGGCTATAGGCTATATATCATCCCGAAAAAGTGTACGAGTCCCGTGGGATAGTATTGTTTTTGTCTAGGGACGAACCCGAAGCGAAGCGAAGGTGAGTCGCTAGTTGAATAATATTTTATTGTAACTTACATTGGACCGTGAAGCTAACGCTAAGCGTAAATTCACTTATACGTTTGGAATGTGGTTGTTATGGTGTTATTGCACACTATACCGAAAAATCTAATGATGAGCAATCTACTTGTATGCCAAGGTATATGTTGTGCGATGTATATGCATTCATGTTGGAAAATACACATGTAAATACATGTGTTTGTGCAAGGAGCGTGTATGCCATCGAGTAATCATGTGTATTCTCGTCATGAGATAACTTACTGTAGCTATTTCTCGTTTGAATATACCTACATCATCTTTTTACTACTATATTAGATAACTTGTCTCCTACTCAAAACGTAGGCAACTTTACTACTCAATGACCATACTTAGCCTTGGCCTGCAAACGTTGCAATGAATATTTTCAGATTTTTCACTAAGAAAAATGATATGCTTTTAGAATTCTTACGCTAAATTAGAAACGCAAGTGTTATTTCACTGCTTAGGCATTACTTGAAAGAGCTATTGTCCAGTAGAAATGCAATTTCCGCATCGGCCTTCCCGGTTACATGATTGAGTGGCTACAATGACGTAAAATAAACGTAAAATATATATTATTTTTTACGTTTATCTCATACTAGCGTATGGCATGAATTCAATCTCCTTTATTTAATATTTTCAAGGAACAAATTATTTAATATTTTCAAGCATACATAATACGTTTGGCTCAGTTTGTAGTGATCCTACTTGCTGTTTCAGAGGTCGCGGGTTCAAGTCCCGCTAGGTGCATTCATTTGTGTAATGAACACAGATGTTTGTACTCTAGTCATGAGTGTTTATATTTATAATATATATGTATTTAAGTTTATATTATATATATGTAGTGTATCAACTATCTGGTATCCATAACACAGCCTCGTAGCTTACCATACAACTAGATGGTGCTGTGTGTTAATGTCCCAAGATATTTATTATTTAATGTAAAAGTGTTGGCTTATTGATTTTCTTGTACCTAAATGCTCGAAGTACTCTTCGTTCGTATATATAAATATCGTAGTAGTATCGTAGTTTTTCCCAGTAGATATATTTGTGGAATGTTAGACATAAGACAGTATCTAAAATTACTTATCTATATAGATAAATAAAATTGAAGTGTCTGTTTGTAATGACAAAATAACAGCTTTTTACTAAATGCATAAGAAGTTATATACAGTAATTATATACCGAACATAATTTTTAAATTTTTTGTCTGTCTGTCTGTCTGTTTATTCCGGCTTATCTTCAAAATAAATAGACTGATTTAAATGGGACATTTACTAGCAGATAGCTGATGTTATAAGGAGCAACTTACTACTTTTATTTTAGAAAAAGTATTAGGGTCCCGCTCAAGAAAATTAAAACGTAGAGACGCTCCCGAGCGATGCGAGGATAAGTAGCTAGTTATTATAAATAAAAGTAGAAAATTATATTAATTGAATAATAATAAATGTAGCAAAAAGCTCCAATATGAAAAATATGAAAAAAGTTTTCAATACTTCATAAACAGGTTTTTTCACATGTCCAATATAATATGAAACTGGAAGACCTTGTAAAATATCAAGTATATTCTCATGTTACTCCAGGCAATGCAAGTTTGCAAAGCCAAGAGTTTACTTTGTAAACTTGGCCACACGCTAGTTTACTATCAACTATAATAAAAGTATTGAGTATAGACTCACTTCTGTGAAACTTTTAATATTTAATAAAATTACAAATGAAAATTACATTGATTCACGCGTAATAGTTCTTACGGCCTTAATAATGTTATGATTGCGAAAATTCATTCTTTTGTATAAATTTTAAGCGACAATTTTTTATCTTAACATATTATATTATATATACAAGTAAATAAAATTGAAGTGTCTGTTTGTAATGTCAAAACTACAGCTTTTTACTAAATGCATATGAAAGTTTATACGATTTTGTATTGATATTGATTTTTTTTTGATTTTTTTTATTATTATTTTGTATTGATTTTTTTTTTGTCTGTATGTCTGTTTGTGTCCGCTTATTTCCGAAATAGCTGGACCAATTTTGACGGGACTTTCACTGGCAGATAGCTGATGTTATATGGAGTAACTTAGGCTTTTATTACTTTTATTTTAGAAAAAGAATCAGGGTTCCGCGAAGAAAACTAAAACCCATGAAATTGTGAACAAAATCTGTGTACGGCGTTCGCACCCGAGTGAAGCGTAGGTGAATCGCTATATAATTTAAATGAATCTCTTAGGAGTAGCAAGCTACTATTTATGTATACCTAAACATATTTAACCGTGAAAACGTACCGTACCGTACCGTACCGTACGTAAGTAGTACATATATTTAAATACATTAGTATCATTCAGTTTCATAACTGTTACTTGAGAAATGATTGATTCCCCATGCAATTTTTCATCCCCCTTTTCACCCCCTTGAAGGATGATTTCCGGGATAAAGCTATTTTATATCAAATATGATGATGATTCATAACAAATTTTATCTAAATCGGTTCTGTAGTTCCAGAGTAGTAGTAGTTAGAACTTACAAACATTGAACATTTCTTTTAAATATTCTTGACAGCGTAGGGCGTATAATAAAACTCGTCTATACTCAGAAAGAAGTACCTGAAAGTTGTTAAACTTTGAATTTTCTTTTCCCTTTGTAAAATAATAAGTTCGTGTAAAGCTAATACTCTACGTACTTTTAATACAACTTACCTTTTAGATATATTTAAAGCGAAGCTCTTCTTGTACACACTAGTCATAAAAGTTTTAGAATTCATTAAGTCCCAATTACCGATAGTCACAAAATTTTAACACTAACAAAAAAGAATTAAAAACTACTCAATCACTTTACTCACTAATTAGCCTACTCAATTTTTCATTTCCGTAAAGTTTCGAAAATCAAAAGTTCTTTTTCAGTTAAAAGCTAACTATACACAAATGTTTATTACATATTTAGAAAATTTACTTTACAATAGAATATTCTATAATTAATGAAATTAATTTATTTAATCCACCCCACCTGAGGTCACATCGGTAGCGCGGTTCGCCCACGACTGACGCCGTCATTGAGGGAAACAGGGGAGCGTTTCAATGGGGCGTCGGATCAGACCTTAACTAGGTTATAGTTATTAAAAAGAGCTGTCAATGTACACGTAAATGTAACTGTTTATGAAAATAGTTTTTTTTTTCTTTTTCATCCAACCGTCAAAGAAGGAGAGTATTGTTTTTAAACTGTATGTATTTCGTTGGCATGGATTTTAATAAACGAGGTAGTAAAAAATAAATCTATTTTTAACACGCTCATGGCCAAGTGATAGAATATAACTGAACCACCAGAAATGACATCAGTCATTTCAGGTTTTACAGTCATGATGATTTATATGAATCCCATAGTCCCCCCCATATATAACAACCCCATCCCAGATAATATAAATCTAATTAAATTATTAAATTAAAACCATGTCTCCACCTTTTTCACTGAAAAGTTACTACCTTTTAAAAATCGATTATTAATTTTGACCTATACACCAAAATTAATATATCTACTGATTGTTTAGTTTATTAGATATTGAAATTTAGTAAAAAAATCCCTAATGGCTTTTTCTTTTGTACATTTCTGGTAGGCAAGACAACGAATAATCAAAAGATAGATTATTCATGTTCGCTCTATCTTTATTCTACGAGTGTAACAGAAAAGTGCTTGCTATAATAAGAATTTACCTGTTACCAAAACTAAATATTGATATCTCTATTTCTTCTTTCAATTTCAATTGTTTTTTGTCTCTTTGTCATTTTTATTAGTGAAGAACTTAAATATAAACATACATAATATAACATAATGACAGTTTTATAAAAGTTAACTATTAATTAACCGACTCTTGTATATCTCACTTGCCCATTAGGTAAAATGAAATATATTATAGAGGGACAAGCTACATTTCCTTTCCATATAACGTCAAAAAAACCGAATAAGGAAGTTAAATATACCCGTACAAAGTATTCAGTTGGAAAATGTTTACCACATGGAAGATTCAAATTTCATACAGGTGAATTTATGAAGCGATGTATTATCATTGAGTGTGACAGGTGAAAATTCTTTATTTTAATACAATGGAAGCTGAATAATTGCAAAAAATTATAGTTTGATGTGTTTCATCGGTCTTTACTAACTTTATAATATGTTGGTCCGAGCAATTAGTTATATATAAAAATACTATAGGTACCTAGGTATTATAGGTAGGTTGATATTACACGTATAAGTTAGAATGGATATTCCACGGGAACTGTACATTTTCCCGGGATAAAAAGTAACATATGTGCTATTTCAGACTATATTCTTTGTGCCTTTAAACTAAATCTGTTCAGCCGTGAAATATAAAATATGGATATTTTTTATTAAAACGCTTCATTATTTATGTCTCCCACGCATTACATAATATATTAGCTTTGTATATTATAAATCGTATTATGTACGTAAAATCATAATTTATGACTAAAAACTACAAATCTTTAGGCATTTTTCTAGATATACTGTTAGTCAATTAAAGCTCAAAGTTATAGAAATTGTTATTACTATAGTGAAAAATTGTTACATAGAAATTGTATTTTGATTAAATAAAATTAGACATTAAAAACTAAGTAATAATTTTTATCGTATTCATAATTTTTAGATGTTGAGCGTGGGTCTCCCTTCAATACGAGGGAGATCAGGTCATAGTCCACCATCATGGCCAAGTGCGGTTTGGCAGACTACACATGTCTTTCGAAAACTTGCTAGATTCTTTCAGACATGAGTTTCCTCATAATGTGATTCCTCATGACCATACACCATACATCATGAGAGAAGTGGTAATCATGATAAAAATGATTCGCACATAAGATGACAAATATCATGTGTGCAAACATGCGATTTGAACCCACTTCACTTCGACTCCCAAGCAAGTGTTTATGACTTAGCACCACTAAGCCTTTGGAGATATGTTGGCTCTCTGTTTCTTCTATCGTATGTATAATGGAGAGTATTCTGATGAAGTTTTTGATCTGGTGCTACCGTCGAGTTTCTACCAACGCACCCTTCGCCGTCAGATAGGATCCACATAACTTAGATGCTTGGCATCCCACAAATGTACACGTCTCACGTGTGAAATGTGGAATGATCTTCCTTCTGAGGTTTTCCCTGAGCGCTATAATATGGAGCTCTTCGAGAGTCTTGTCGTTAGGTCCCTTAGAGGCCGGCAATGCATCCCCAACTCTTCTTATGTTGCAGATGTCTATGAGCGACGAGAAACACTTACCATCAGATGGACCGTCTGCTCGTTTAACCCTTTCTAACCACATAAAAAACCACGGGCTCCCATTGCCTTCTTTTAATTATTTAACAGGTATAAAATAATGTATTCAAAATAAATCACGAAAACATATCAGTGATTATAATTAAACCAGGTCATAAAGATAAAGTGTTGAAAATTGTTTGTACTGATGCGTAATTTGAATGGAACTATATCAAAATACATGCTTATTGGAGCAGACACTATACTTGCAATAATTTAATGTTAATGTAATCAATTTAACATCAACGAAATTTAAACAACCTTTGTGATGCAATCATCCATATTATTTTGGCGATTGGCACTATTCACAAATATCAGAGAGTTTACCTTCCACGTGGGGCATGTGGAAATCCTCGCTTAACTCGATTGTACAATGTATATACACTTGGACATTTCCATATGTAAGTAGTATATTATTGATGTTATTATTAACATCATAAATACCTGTAGTTTATAATAATTAAGTGGTATTTTGTATCACACATCTATCTCTCATCCGATTATGATAAAACTTTGTTGAGTAGTTTGCGTATGCCCTCGAAGGTTCCTAGGCCCAAAAAAAAATCTTTGTTCATCCTTAGGGAAGGCACCCAAAAGATGAAAGGGTAAGTCTCTTTTTAAGCAGTTTTTAAATAAATTGTGCATGAATTTGAATTTTGATTATACATATCTTTTAGTTTTACAAGCGCGTTACTCAAGGGTAGTGTAACGTATAACTTTTTTAGAATCAATTTTGTAAGTAGTTTCAGGATTATCCCTCTAGGCAGTGAAAAACATATTCATTTAATACCATAGTAGAAGTTTGTCAGAATAATAAATATTTCTGCAACATTTGCATTTATGTTAAGATTTTTTTTTACTTTAACCAGATATAAAAGATAATTATATTAAAATTTCATTAAGTTCTCTAAGTCTGCAAGTTTTCTTTCAGTGTTTTCTTCACTGTAAGCAGCTTATATCAAGTTGAATATGTAATTGGCAAATGAAACTCTTAAAGGCACGTATCTGAATATGAACCCACTTCCTCTGTTTCCAAAACTGGCATGCCCCCAATAGGCCTTAAATATATATTAAGTGACTAAAATGTCACAAATTATCGTAGTTTAAATATTAAATATGTTGAATCTAGTCTCAGTGGAATGGCTGCCGTGACCTAAAATCGGTGAGGAGGATTATTATAATTTTACAAATTATTTACACGAGTTATAATACTGCTAAAATTTTAATAGTAATTTTGCTAGACAAATATTAGCGGTCACTCGACTATTATGACAACAATTAGGAAATTGAAATAAAGTTTAAAACAAAAAGACTCTAAAGTAAATGCTCTTAAGAGATTGGACCTTCATTCTTTTAAAGCCTATTGCCCTTGTAGATATAAAAACGAACGATCTCTTAGAGATTCTCTGCGTACTTTGAAAGGGAATATTTTTTCTTTAAAAATTATGAGCTAAACAAGAATATGCGCAATAAATTTTTTTCTTGTATGTTAATAGAAAAATATGTATGTATTGATTTTTTTTTGTATTTTACAAAACTTTAATCTAAAAAATTACATTAATATGACATTTTAGCAGAAAAATATCGAAAAATAATAAAATTTGATGTGTTTCGTAATATGCGGGGAAAATGTGAAACAGTTCAAGCATTTGACCGTACAATAAAGTCTGATCCACTGAACTGAAGGCTGAAATGTGTTTCGCTTTCCTTTAGCTACGTGCTATGTTGTATATAAAGGCAAGTTCATAATAAATTGTAGAAATATTCCTCGATTGAAACAGACTTACAAATATTCTGAGTTAGTATATTTAAAAAGATCAATAACCTTTATAGCGAACGACATCTGTCCACCACAAGAGGATGCCATACGACCCCCCCGTCGTGCGCGCCGACCGCCGGTTCGCTACAGCGGACGGGAGGGGTAGGTGAGTCAGGTTCGGGACGCGCATTACGCAAGGCACGCCACGCTCTCTCTTACGCTATTTTTATGTAAAGATATTATTTGAAATTAAAATTGTTTCGCAGTAAATCTAAAACTGTAGAGTATATACATTAAAGTGCTAATTAACAATTTGATTATTATTGACCTTAGCTATAATTGGCAGCCCAACGTTTGGCCGAATCAGAGTGTATTTTAGTGTCGTTCGTGTGTTGTAGTTAGGTATCTATGGTGAATACGCGTTCGCGCCGGTTATTAGCAATGAGTGATACAAGTGAATCCGTGCCGTCGCCCCAGGACGGGCAGGCCGCAGGATTGGTGTTACCCGCTGATGTCGCGCCCGGCGTGCGTACAAGCGCCGACGCGACGCTCCGTGCGTCGCCGCCACCATCTGCTTCACACGTGCCATTCGCGCATGGCGCGGACGCGCTGGGACACGTTGCGCCGAGAGACACACCTACGACACCTACTCCTGTTATTATGACGGACCAGCAGCTAAGTGTCATTTTACAATCTTTGCGTATGCCATCGACTCCGTACACACCACCGCCTGGATATGGTGTCCATGTGTTACCGAACTTTGCGAACTGCACGGCACGCTTTGACGGCTCAGGTGACGTCGAGGCGTTTATTGACTCAATTGGGATTTATAAAGACTGCGTTAGTATAGACGATCATATAGCTCTGAAGGGACTACCTATGTTGTTAACTGGTTTTGCCGCAACCTGGTACCTAGGTGTAAAACACAGTATTTTCACATGGAGTGATGCGCTTTTATTATTGAGGCAGACCTTTGGCCCGCGCATTCCGCCACATAAAATATATCGAAAGATATTCGAACAGGAGCAGGGTGATGAAACGGTAGACGTCTTCGTGTGCAAAATTAGAGCTCTGTTTGCACAATTACCTGCTAACAGTCTGAGTGATACGGTACAATTGGACATGGTATATGGTTTGCTACACAGAAGAGTCAGGGAAAGGCTTCCACGGAATTCCTTTTCCACTTTCACTCAGCTTTTGAGTGAGGCACGCCGTTTAGAGGAGCTTTTTGAAGAGGGACGTAGTCACCGTAGAGCGCCGGCTGCAGCCGCGTTTCCTATTCCGGAGACGTCCCGAGCTTCTTGCGTGTCCACCGCACCGAAAGCAGTGAGCCATAGGCCTCGATGTGTGTATTGCAAACAATATGGTCACACAAGGGATGATTGTAGGAGGTTGAAAGAAAAGGCATCGAGTGTAGTTACAAAATCTGAGGAATCACCTGAGCGATCTCAAATAACCTGTTTTGGTTGTGGAACACCCGGTGTTATACGTGCAAATTGTATAAAGTGTAGTAAGACCGTCGCGAGTGCCGCGTTTCATACAGTGTCTGCAATTGGTTCGAAACCGATAGATCCGCGAAGTCGACCACTTTTAGAAGTGTTAGTGTACGGCGCTAGGGGTCGCGTATTAATCGATACCGGTGCAAAACATTGTATTGCTAGTGAAAGTTTTAAAGCGCACTTAGTTAAGAATAACCATAAGTTTGTTAAAGTTAAGACAGAATTGAAATTTGCTGATGGCACTGTAAAAAATTTAATTGTAGATACTGCTCAAGTGGAGGTGACGGTGTTAGACATAGTAGTGTCGACATTTTTTATCGTTCTTCCTGGTGCCACAGATTCGCTGTTAGGCATGAATTTCATTAAGGATTCCGGTATGGTACTTGATTTTAACCGAAATTTATGGGGATTAAAAGGTTTGTTGACCCATGCTCTTGAATTTGAGGGACCTTTGGATAGTTTTCGCATAGCATGTTCGACTGTGGGTCTCCGAAACGATGAGGGAACTCTTTTGGAACCAGAAGAGAAGCAAGAGTTATCAGATGTTCTGGAAAAGAACCAGGATATCTTTGAGCCAGGGGGAGCCCCTACGACTTTTGCCGTCCACCGCATTGATACAGGAGATCATGCGCCAATCAGCGTTCCGCCATATCGAGTATCCCCTGTAAAAAGAGAAGTTATGAAAAAAGAGATTGAGACAATGTTAGAAGAGGGAGTTATTGAAGAGGCAGAGTCTGAATGGGCCTCTCCGGTAGTTATGGTGCCAAAGAAGAATGGAGAAGTTCGTTTCTGTGTGGATTACCGAGCCCTGAATAAAATCACGAAAGATGACAAGTATCCCCTTCCTGTAATAGACGACTTGTTGCTATCTACCAAATTAAACAATGTAATCTCGACCATTGATCTAAAGGCAGGGTATTGGCAAATTGAAGTAGACGCCGCTGATAGAGATAAAACTGCATTCGTCTCTCCTTTTGGAACATTTCGGTTTCGTCGAATGCCCTTCGGCCTTAAAAACTCTTCTTTAACCTTTCAGCGTCTAATGGACCGTTTTCGTTCTGGTCTTAAGGAGATTACTGTAGTTGCTTATTTGGATGATATATTAGTGATATCCAAAGATCTTGAAACACACATACAGGATCTGCAGCAAGTGTTTGAGCGTCTAAGATTATTTAACCTAAAAGCTAATAGGAGTAAATGTGTGTTTGCCAGGGAAAAACTAACATACTTAGGTCATGTGATATCAGCCAATGGAATTGAACCGGATCCTGCCAAAGTGGCAGCAGTAGTAGCAATGAAACCGCCTACAAACATTAAGGAACTGAAAAGTTTCCTTCAGACTGCATCTTGGTTTCGTAAGTTTATCCCGGAGTTTTCCGATGTGGCCCGACCATTAACCTACCTTACAAGGAAAAGTCAACGTTGGCAGTGGGATGAAGCTCAGAGAGTCGCTTTTGAGGAATTGAAAGGAAGACTTACCTCTGCACCAATTCTTCGTCAGCCAGATTTTAATGAACCTTTTGTGCTACGAACTGATGCGAGCTCTTATGCTTTAGGTGCTGTGTTGCTGCAAGGACCAGACCCGACGTCGCAACGTCCCATCGAATACGCTAGCAGGTTATTGACTAACGCAGAGCGCAACTACCACACCACCGAAAGGGAAGCGCTAGCTGTGGTGTGGGCGTTGGAGCGTTTTCGTGGATACTTAGAGGGAGCTAAAATACACGTGCTTACCGATCATCAGCCGCTGAGATGGCTCCTGACGTTGAAGACGCCAAGCGGTCGACTGGCCAGATGGGCAATGAAGATACAAGCATTCAACTTAGATGTTAATTACGCACCAGGGAAGATGAACGTCGTTGCAGACACTCTCAGTCGTCCAGTGGGAGTAGCTGACTCGGAAGATATTTGTGAGATCTGCCCTATGGTAGTAGACTTACCGCATCGACGACCTGGAGAGCTCCGCGTTTCTCAGCTGGAAGATCCTGAAATTAAGAAAATTATCGATGATTTTGAAGATGAAGATCCAGACGCAGCATTGCGCTGGACACGAAGAGGGTACTATATGACTCAGGGAGTTCTTTATCGCGCAGATCCTGAAGGAGAAACAGATGAGCCATTACTGGTTGTGCCAGAATCGCTACGTGCAGAATTGATGAAGGAGCTGCACGACGCATCGACCGCTGGACACCTCGGCTTGGAACGCACCCTGAAGAAAATTAAAGAAAGATATTATTTTCCAAATATGCGAACCTTTGTAGCTCAATACCTCAAGTCATGTGACTTATGTAAGCAATATAAGCCTACAAACCTGAAACCTGCAGGTTTATTACAGACTCCGACCCCTCAACAACGCTTTGAAGTCCTAGCAATGGATCTTTTCGGTCCCTTACCAGCTGGAAGCCAGGGGGAGAAGTGGATCTTCTTAGTGGAAGATGCTGCAAGTAGGTGGGTGGAACTCTTCGCCTTAACCGACGCTACATCTGAAACCTGTGCTAAGGTTCTAATAGAAGAGGTATTCCTTCGATATGGGTTACCCCGCAGAATAATTTCTGACAATGGGACTCAATTTGTCTCCGCAGTCATGCAAAAGGCTATGTTCACGCTCGGAATTAAGCAGAACTTAACCCCTGTGTATCACCCCGAGGCGAACCCTGCGGAGCGTAAGAACAGGGACATGAAGCAGATGCTAGCAATGCTCGTAGGGACCGAGCATCGAAGCTGGCCGCAGTACCTGTCCCCTGTTAGGTTCGCCCTCAACAGTGCCTATAACGAAGGTACAGGGCATAGTGCAGCTTACCTTACCTTTGGACGAGACCTCCGATCTCCTTTTAGTGTAATCAACGACATCAGGGCCGTAGTAGAGGAAGAGAATTTTGTACCTCAAATCACGCCCTACCTTCGACAATTTACTGACGTTTTGAAGGAGGTCAAATGGCGTATCGAGGAACAACAAGATCGCAGAAAAGCCGTGGAAGACCAACGCCGACGACCAACAGTAAGGTTTAAAGAAGGTGACCTCGTTTGGGTGGAGAACCACAGTCAAAGCAATGCTGAGAAAGGGGTTACCAGAAAATTTGCGCCGCGTAGGGAAGGGCCGTATAAGATTTCAACAGCCGTCTCTCCAACTACTTGGGAAGTGGTAGATAAAGACGGAGCGGTTAAGGGCAGGTACCATGCCAGTGCGTTATCTTTGTATCAAGGGACTTCTAGGTCTGACGCCGTCACCCTGCGTAAGAGAGGACGTCCAGCCAAGTCTCAACCTCATAGTGGCTGTGACTTGGAGGGGGAGGCTATAGCGAACGACATCTGTCCACCACAAGAGGATGCCATACGACCCCCCCGTCGTGCGCGCCGACCGCCGGTTCGCTACAGCGGACGGGAGGGGTAGGTGAGTCAGGTTCGGGACGCGCATTACGCAAGGCACGCCACGCTCTCTCTTACGCTATTTTTATGTAAAGATATTATTTGAAATTAAAATTGTTTCGCAGTAAATCTAAAACTGTAGAGTATATACATTAAAGTGCTAATTAACAATTTGATTATTATTGACCTTAGCTATACCTTCCAATTTAAAGATGTAATTATAGCAAAATAAAACGTGATTTCTATTTATTAATTAAATTTTCTTTTGATTAAAAAAACTAGCAATACGATAAAATATAATTAAATTAATAAGTTGAATATGTTCATTGGTTTTTGGTGTTTAGTTTGCTTATACGAAAAATATACCTAAAATTTTAAGTTTATTTTAAGTTTTAACTATTCTTTTCTAACAATGGTTAGTCTTATGGAAGCATTACGCAATTACAACTGAGTTAAAAACTTAGAGCCTTAATATAAATTTATTTAAAAATTCATTCCCTAAAGGGGTTAAGTAGAAGATGAAAATACAAAAGTTTCTAATCCTTGCTTTAAATTATGAAATTTGTTGTTTAAGCTTCTGTTTATAATACCAATGAGAAATGCCATCTGTCTCACTGCTTGTATAATAATATAAAGTGTACAAGTAATTCAGCACTCAACTACATCTTTGTTTGATCTGAACATTGATATGGTATATTTTGTCATGCCATGGGAATTACGTCATGCGGCTGCAAAACAGTTAAATACACAAATTATATACACTACTACATATAATAATAATAATTAATAAATAACCCTTTATCTATACATGTAATTTATCCTGGTTTCACTCAGACCCAACTGCTAGACCTAGACTACACAGACAACGGCATAGCCAAGACGCGTTGCTAAATTAATATGAAGATTTAAATAATTTGATTTAAATCTTCATATTAATTTAGGAACTTCATATTTATTTCATATTTTTTATACCTACTTTTACAAAATAAACTTCATTATGAAGTGAGCGTTAGACACTTGTAAAGGTTTATTGTGGTGACATACCCTCTTACCTAACAACGCCGTTTCACGTCAAGAGGTAGGAAATATAGCGGCTATAACGTATCATGTGCAGCCTATATCATAACTATACATTTTGTTTTTCTATAAAATCTCTGGTAGTATAATACTTTCTTAGATTTACGCGAATTTGATTATTTTTAATTAACATTTATATATAGCAATGTTTTCGGATATTTTCGCGGATCTTTTTTTTGGGACTTAGAAATGAAAATAAATCAGCGAGATATCTTGCTGAAAGGACCAATCTTGGTTATTAAACATGGTTTTGTTAAGGGGCTTAACTAACTAAATAAGGTCATTTTGTTTGTTAAAATATTGCTCAATTGTAAAAAATTTCTCATCCGCAAACAAAATTTTTCTGTAACCTTTTTGCGTACCGCTTAAGTAGCTGTTTTGATTTTACCACCCTATTTTTTTTTAAATTATCAGTTAAGAAATGACCAGTGCGTCTCTTTTAGACTGCAAGTCCTAAATCATCTTTTAAAATACGCGACATGGTTCTAGGTGCTATCTTCATCTTCCGAGATAGAATCTTTTGCTTTCGGACGGGATTTCTTCGAATTCTTTCCCTTACTGCTTTAATCGCCTTTTTCGTACGAACACTACGTGGACGGCCAGATCTTTTTCTGTCGCAAACAGAGGAGGTTTCTCTGTACCTATCAATAGCCCGATACACAAACATTTGACTAATACCAAGCGTATAGAGAGTTTTAAAATTATATTTGGCTCCATACCTACTTTGTTTAATGTAATCACAGCAATTCGGTTATCTTTATCACCCCACTCCATTTTAATATCACAAAATATTTTACAATGTATTGGCACGAAAATGAGAAAACACAGTGAACAATTATATAAAAATGACAGATTCCAAATTCAAATATAATATTTTGTTTATTTTAATTGTACCAGTATTTATGGCAAGACTACGTTTATATAGATTCTGCATTCCACATATTGAATATCTGACATACCTTAATTGGTAGTTCGTTTCCAAAACATCAATCAAATATCAAATCAATCTAACCACAAACAACATTCACGATATTGGTGATATTTGTCAATATTTAGACAAATTTTCAGTATCAAATATCAAAGGTTAAGAAGTTTGTTCTAGAAGTCTGTATCTATAACATAATGTTTCCTATAGAAACAGTAAATCCTTATTATTTGAAAAATTTTATAGCTCGATAATTAAATAAAATCTTTCAAAACTTTGATAAAATTTTATTGAAAATACACAATGACAGATAGTATTCTAATTATATTAATAATCAAATGTACTTAATTTAAAAGCATTACTTAAAGCTAAGTATATTTCATGATTTTGTAAATAGGAACCGTTATGAAAGCGATAGCTTAAAAATAAATAATAAGATATACGATGTATTGGTTATTTTTTGTCCCAAATTGAATTGTGTTCCCTGAGGAGCGCCTTTGATATCGACGAGGGCATTATCGAGGGACAACGATAGTTGATAAAAAATGCTACAAACGCGAAATATTTTCTAAACCAGAAGTCCGATGGAATTTATTATTTTAATTAAATGTTATAATATAACTTACATTATTGTCATATATTTTGTATTATAATGGCAGATTATACAATACTAGTGACTTAACCTCGCTTCGCTCGGGTTCAACCCTAGGTTAATTCCCCATACAAACTTTCATTCCCATTTTTATCCCCTTAAGGGATGATATCCGGGATAAAAACTACCCTATGTCCTTTCTAGGGTCCCAAACTATCTTCTTACCAAATTTCATCTAACTACTGAACCGATAGTAGTTCCAGAGATTACTACCTACAAACAAACTCACAAACTTACAAACTTTACTTCTTTATAATATTAATTCTGGTACATACCTAAACAATATGTCTTTATTGGTTTGTCATATTTTCATACAGTAATGGATCGATAGATAAACTTTTTTTTACACAAATGAAGTTTAGAAAAACACAACCCTTCCTTGGCAGTCGGGTTAAAAAGCTACTTAGGTATAGTCACGTGAGTAAAGCAAAGGAATCTAACTAGTTTTAATATTATTTTAATATATAATTTTCAAATGAAATTACTATAGTATTTTTTATATAAAAATACTTCATATTCTGTTCATTGTATAGTTATTTATAAGTACTAAAGCTTTACGGAAAAACAATATCAATTTTATTTGTACAATAACAGTGTACGACGTAGCGTATTTAATTAAAAGGCATCAGTAAATCAAGGCAGTTTAGTGTTATTTTTAACCAACATCAAAAAGGAGGAGATACACATTTCGGTTGATTTTTTTTTGTTTATTTTACGTGATATATTCGTTGATTGCGAATGGATTTAATTTTAATTTAAACTTCGAAAATTAAACTCCAACCTAAGAATAAAATAATAATGTTTAATATCATTACGAAGTTATTGTACCTTTTTATTAGCTAAAAAGTTAATACTTATACAAGTTTTGTGAGAATTTCTCAAAATAACAAATTTAGGAAAGTATAATGAAGATAAAAAGCAAAAGAGAACAATGTTCATAAAAGTTGCTACATATTTAGACAAATTATTATTTCATTAATTTTATCTAGAGAATAAGATTATCTAAATTAGAAGGCAATGTTCGTTTATACTTTATAAAACTTGTTAAAAATTTAACTTAATTCTTATAAACCTGGTAAAAATTAAACTTAATTTATAATCTATACAAATAAATAAAATTGAAGTGTCTGTTTGTAATGTCAAAATAACAATCAGTAATAACAGCTTTTCAATAAATACATATGAAAGTACGAGTATATACGGTACTTATAATAAAAAAAAAATTGTAAAAATTTCTGTCTGTCTGCCTGTATGTTTGTTCCGACTAATCTGCGAAACGGCTACACCGATTTTGACGGAATTTTGTAAGGAGTAACTTGGCTACTTTTATTTAAGAAAAAGGGTTAGAGTTTCGCGCAAATAAATTGAAACCCATGAAATTGCAAACAATATACCTGAGCGAAACGAGGGTAAGTCGCTAATGTAATATATAAGTAATGTCTTATAACAAAATATTCGACTTGTGAAAATGGGGTATAAATATTTATGATTTTTTATATGGCGCCAATTTTATAGATAATTACGAAAATATTTAAGAGCCTAAGCCATATTGCAAGGTAATAACCTATTTCATAGCCCAGCTTTTACGTGGTGGTAGTAATTAATGTTTTATTAAATTCTTGTCATCTATATAAATATAACATAAAGTACCTCCCGTAGCTTTGAATTCTTGCTAGAAATTACTTTCTAATGAAAGCATGTTTAAAGTTAATAGGATCAAATATAAGCCTACCGAATATGATGTAAATTTCATCAGTAAGGCAGCTTTATGTGGGCGAGATTTATGTTAGACACATTAGTTTTAATTGAGTTATATAAATTTCCTGTTTAGCCTTCCTGTGTTCTATTTCTGTTTCATTTTCATTATCTTTTAAGTTTAGCCCAAAAATATTAAATGTGATATGTGAAGTCTGACTCGCAAACTGAGGGTTCCGTCCTCCATAGCATGATTCATTACGATGTATTTTGACAGATAATTCATTAAGCTAAAAGTAAAAATGAAAATATTAACCAATATACAAAATTCATTTTATCGCAATAATTTCTATGAGGAACAAAATTATTTTGGAGGCCAAATGCCTGTTATCAAAAATAACTAAAACTACTCAACGTAATCTATATATATAAAAAGCAAAAGTGATTGCGTGATGTATTAATGCACAGGTCAAACCCTTAAGGCTAGAAAATTGAATTTTCGCACACGTATTCCTCATATGACAATAGCATCCACTAAGAAAGATGGAGAAACTTTTTATTCCTTGGACATATTTGCATGAAATTTCGTATTTTTCCTAGTTTAATCGCGAGCGAAGCCGCGGGTTCTGCTAGTGTTGTAAATACTCTTATAGATAATTTTCATTAAAAGTATTTTTGAAGCTCTCCGCGTATAACAGCGTAGTTTCACCCCTCACGTCACATGCATGGAATGTTACCCTTATTTTTTATTTGACTATAGAATTTTTAGCGGTTCATACGAGGCAGACATTAGAGTCCTTCATTAAAGGCGGAATAATTTATAAAGAAATTAGTATGTTTAAGAGCATATACATATACATATTTTATATCGGTTATGTTATTTTCGTGAGAGGACATTTGGCATGGATGCGCATTTAACCAAGTTTGTGGACCACAGCCTTTGAAGAGCCATGCCCAACAGTGGGGCATTAAAGAGCTGAATGATTATATTATTTTTTACTAGCGACTTGCCCTCGATTCACTTTGGTGCGTCCCTATGTACGTTTTGATTTTCTAGAGCGGAACACTAATTCTTTCTCTAAAATAAAAGTAGCCTAAGTTACTACTTAAAACATCGGCTATCTTGTTGGTAAAAGTCCGTCAAAATCAGTCCAGATGTTTCGGAGTTTATCCGAAACAAACAGACAGACAGACAAATATTAAAAAAATTGTGTATTTCTTATGAGTACCTTATATAATTTCATATGCATTTTGAAAAGCTATTTTTTCGACATTGCAAACAGAAACTTGAATTTAATTCATCCGTACAAACTAACTGAAATCAAACTATCCTCAAACAATCAAATCTAAATCCAAAATCGAATACAACGTCTAACGGAAATAGAGTATAAACAAAATTTCAACCGCACAGAATATACGGCTTTCGATTTACCGAGTCCAACGTATTATGATAAGGGTCAATGGATAATTCTCCTAAAATGTTGTACAAATAAAGCAGAGCCAGATGCTGTTTAAGAGTGTCACCTTAAAAAGATTTTAACTGACGATCCTTTTTAATATACCTATCATATTTTTTCCAATTTATTGCTATAGATACGAAAATGAACTCATTTCTTGGTTTTCCTTTACGTAGAAAGGAATAGACGTGATTTTATGCATTTATATATTTTATACACTAAAAAGCTATTATTATTATTACTAGCTTCACCCCCGGCTACGTCCACGTAGTATTTCTATGTTAATTTAAAATGTTATAACGTGAAGTTAGATAGCCTATAACTTGTTTTTTTTTTTTTTTAAATCGGACTCACAGTTTGAGAAATTAGCAGAAACTCACAAATTTTTCAGTTTTATATATTAGTGTAGATTATTTACAAGTGTTATGGTACAAACATATCCATATTATATTGCATATTATAATTGAAATACTATAGATAAAAAACAAAAAATTATCATTACAAAGATCAATAAGTTCTGTTGGCACCTAAACTAGTAAAAACTTTCTTATAGGTACCAATTAACCCCAAAAAAACAAAACATGAATAAGGACTTTTACCTAACTACGGCTTTTTGCCACGTTTCATCAAATACTTATCGATAATATAGTAAATAATAGATTTTAATTATTAAAATTTTTGACAATATGTTCTGTACATGTCATACAGAATATATTAGAGGAGTTAAATTATACATTAAACGTAACATTTTCATGTGCTAAAATGTACATATATGAATTATGTCAGGTAAAGCTCTCTCTATAATTATTATTAACAAACTAGATTATGAAATTAACTGCAAATTTAATAGAATACACAACGATGTTAAGGTTGAACGCATAAACGAGCTTTGATAATGCAACATAATCATTTACGTTCAAAAACTAAATAAAATAATAATAAAAGTAATATAATATAATTAGTACTGTGCTAATTATATTATATCACTTGAAAAGCTTAGGTGTATAGTGCAAATACAATGTTATGGTTAACAGCTATCATACCTTAGTTTTTATGTTTTCTTACAACTTAAGGACAATACCTGCGCGTTACTGTGCATCAGATAGCCCTAGCAGTGGTACCCATGTGGTAACGTGCTCGCTTGGGTAAGCAAGTAAAGCGGGTTCAAATCCTGGGTCTCACACCTCTGATATTTTCGTGCGAATCATTGCCAACATGATACTACTTGTCTTACGGCGAAAGGAAACATCGTAGGAAACCTGCATATCTGAGAGAATCTAACAAGTTTTTAAAAGACATGTAAATTCTGCTAACCCACACAAGTTTAGCCAGCGTGGTGAACTATTGCCTGATCTCCTTCGTATTAAAGAAAGGTCTGTACGCAGCAGTAAAACGTTAAAACTAGCTGAAAAGATGCATCAGATAACAAAGGGGGGGAGTGAAAACTCGTGGGCAAGGACTATAACGCCTTCAGTTTACCGAAAGAAACATACAGTATAGATACCTACTATCTCACGTCAATATTCTTTGAGCTATCAATAACAAGGCTCTACTACGCAAAATTACAAATTCTTGGACATAAGGGTATGACAGTTTCATTAAGCATAGTTTCATAAGTCTTTGAAGGACGTCGATGATACTATATACCCACACCAGCGTAAAGTTTTGCACAATTTTTGCTCTTAAATTCAACTTATTGTATAAAATCTAATCTAATATCGCTCTGGTATAAGCTTCGTGGTCAAGCGGCCAAGGCGCAAAATTGACTATCACAGGTGTCCGGGTTATAATCCCGGTCGGATACAAAGGTTTTACTTGTATTGTTTTTGTTTTTTTTTATATTTATTCAAGTTTTTAGTTTTTTTTGTTTTAAGCCAAATTAAAAAGGTACTAAAGTTAAAGTGAAAACACGCCTTCGAGTGTTTCATAGTTATTACTAGACATGTCGTTTAGTGACTGCATTCTGGTATTCTACATAGTATTATTGACGATGTAATAACTTTGTTAAAACGTATACAAACGATAAGTTATGTTATAATTCTAAGTAATTATGCTCTTAATTATACATCATTATAATGGTTATATCTCTATGCGATAATTTATTGTGCAAAAGTATGTATTATAATAACATTATTCATAGTGACCTTATATTATTTTAGTTACTATAAGATTTTCAAAAGAATTTTAAAATTTATTTTTGGACGCTTATTCAAAACTTGGTTACTGTGTAGAAATCCTACAGTACTATAGTAAGATTTCTTATTATTATAAATAACTAGCAGAACCCGCCCGCGTTCAATGTACAAAAAAAAATTCTTTTGCTTTATATTATATAGCGACCTCGCTTCGCTCGGGTTCGTCCCTGTGTATTTATTATATATTATGTATGTGTATTTATTATATTAAATTATTTGGATATTGATCATATAAAGATGCTAAAATTTAAACGCTTTAAATGAGAGGAGGTAGGAGAATGAAAAATATTTTACGACCTATTCTCATACCTACCATATATACAAAAAAAAACATTAAAATCGGTTGAGCCATTTCGGAAGAGTACGACCACAAACACCGTGACAAGAGATATTTATATACTACATGATATAGGAAAAGTATTTCAAGGCGTTATCTTTTAACAGATAATATTTTAAAATACTAAATGACTAGACTAGGTTAATTCCCCATTCAAACTTTCATCCCTATTTTCACCCCCTTCATGTCATGTCCTTCGCAGAGTCTCATGCTATCTTCTTACCAAATTTCATCTAAATCGGTTCAGTAGATCCAGAGATTACCCCCTACAACCTCACATATTCACAAACTTTACATCTTTATAATATTAGTATGGATTAAGTAAAATTTAATAAAAACAGAGTTAAAATAATAGTTTATATTATTATATTCATTTCGAGGTTGATTAAGATTTGAATGTTTCCAGTTGGTGTTTAACTTGTTACATGTTAGTTCATTACAGTAGTTGGAGATAGTATTCTATGTATTTACTAAGTACTAAATGAGGGTAGTATTTTCAGAAATATTACTCTAGTTTGATATTATTACTTATTTAAAAAAAAATTAAATACTGGTATTGTTGAAAGTTTTATAAAGCAATCTTATTTATTTTATAGCCTATGTATTACTCCATCCAGGTCATAGTAAACTATAAGCTTTTCCAGAGAAAAGGAGAGACAAACATACAAACATATAAACTTTCGCAATTGCAATAGTAGTTCGTTAAGTTCCTTCATACAATACTCAAGTCAAAAAGTCAAACCCTATACACTACTCTATACTTTCTCTCAATAAAAAGAAGGTTATGTAAGTAGCTAGTTTTTGTCTAAATCTGTCTTCAAACGAAACTATCGTTTAATAAGTAGAACCCTTCTATAGGCAGGTTTGGGTGGGGAGTAAATTCATGTAAGTCGTCAACAACAAATACACGTGACATGCTAACGCTGACACTCAGAGTGCCGATAGATGTCAAAACCAGAAAATGTAAACAGTTTTAACCCTCAAGAGAAGCACTGGGTATGGGATACCCAGGTGTAAATTAAAAATATTTTTCCTTCAGAAATGGTTACAATGAGAAGGTGACTTTGCCTAGGGGAAAAATCTCTACTATCCCCACTACAGATTCCCCACCATATTATCTTGAGATGTGAATACGGACTAAAATATAGGCGGCCGTAGTCAGTCTATGGGTATGCGCTACCCAGTGCTGTTGTAGCGTCAGTATTTTGTTATTTTATCTGACTCAACTTTTTGCATAAAATTGTGTTTTTCAGTTCTTTTTTTGTATTTATATAATTAGAATTCTAAAATATCTATTTTAAAAGAATTCTGATCGATATTTTATATCATCAGTCAGTTTTATTATATATATTGCTTAGTTCAAGTGCATTTTTTGGAGTATTTACATTGAAATTTTACCGATCGTGACAGTTTTTCGTAAGTAAATTATAAATATTACATTTTCTATAGTATTTTTTATTAAAAATTTGATTTTCTATTTTTTTAACATTTATTTATCGGTTTCTTTCATTTTTTCTCTAGCTCAAAATGAATACACGTTCTCGTACTCGCCGTGCGTCTGAAGTAAACGAATTATATGAGGCTGCAGATGTTTTTGACGACGAAGAAAGTGAAAGCGAGACTGAATCAGTTTTTGAAGTGCAGCATAATGATGTGGATTTTGTCCCAGTTCATTAGACCGAAAAATATGTTATAAGTGTTTAAAATGTGATATTCCAATGTGTAAAGAACATACAGCCAAAATTTGTGAAAAATGTAGCTTGAAGTTATATTCTTAATTTTTTGTAGCATCAATCAATTTAAAATATAAGTTTTATAAAGTAATTTAAATGTTTGTATTAATAAAAGAATAATGAATCCATATTTTTTAATTAAGTAATATCATTCTAAAAACACTGAACTTTACCTAACTAAATAAATATCTTTTATCAATTACAGTTAAATGACGAAATAACTATCTAAAAGTACATTTAATTCCCTTTCAAATGCCGTCGGGAAAATTTGTTTATCCATAAATTCTGCCTAGATATGGTAATTTGAATAAAACACCTCATTTTAAGGGTTTATGTTGATTTTTTTCTATATTATTCAAAATATTTTTTTCTTTATGACAATTCTATGGATATATTCTTAATCTACACTGTCTAAGCTTTAAAATGAAAAAAAAAAATCTATATCGGACAATTTGATCGAAAGATATTATTAATCAAAGACACGCGGGTATGGCATACCCAGTGCTTCTGGATCGCGCAGCAGCGATAGTGCTTCTCTTGAGGGTTAATTAACAAATTTTAATTTAAGATCAAACAATTTATTTGAACATTTGTTTATAGTTTTGAGTTTTAGTAAGAAGTGAAAACTTAAAACTATAAACAATTTGTTTATAATTTTAAGTTTTCACTTCTGTCGGCAGTCCTCGTGACTGCTTTTTTTTCAACCGATTAAATTATTGATTTGACATCGTAGCAAAAAAATTCAACTTTTTAAATTTATTGTAAGCCAGTAGCACACTTTTCTCGAATCCAATTTCTTTTTTAAATATAATTTTATAAGCTAATCGTAAAAAAACGCTTATTGAGTGAAATAGCCGACATAAGCACAAATTACCTCATATGGGATTAGGAAGATTATGAGACTGTTGCGGATAGATAATGCGTAAAAGTACAGAATATATAATATTCCGGAAATAGCAGCTTGGAACCCCACTACAGGCTTTTAATATTAACAATATAAGTATTTATCTCGGTTTTGCATACATATATCAATATCTTTTATATTTGTTGTATAATGTAGTGGAAGAAACCTATGTTGCGTTATTTAATTAAAAATTTTAAACCCATAACTCGGTCCCCTTTCTCTAATTAAGGGATGGAAAGAGAAAACCTACAACGATGCCTTTTCGCCTCCTTCATTTCGCATAGTTTGTATATTCATATTATGGTTGCCATTTTTTGTTCTCTCTCACTAAAATAATTATAACATTAAAAAATATTTAAAAATAATGTATAATTTACATTTATAATATGTATGTATTTAAAGTTAAAATATGTAGTGTATCAACTATCTGGTATCCATAAAACAAACCTCGTAGCTTGGCAAAAAACTAGATGGACTTGTATGTTAATGTTCTAACATATTTATTATTTATTATAATTTATAATTTTTTTTCTATAACTAAGCCATTATAGAACATTATCCGCTTCTGAATAAATCATATCAAAAAAATAAGAAGGAACACCCACGTATATTGTTACTTAAGTCATTACCTACTAAATAATATAGACAGACGTGTAAGATTAAGTTCAAATCAACTTAAGCTGGACAATGAACATTAATCATTATAGTATAAGCTACTAAATTATCCTCTACTTAATAGTGTCATAGCGACTTGATTTATGACATCAGTACTTGCCTTCTTGCACGCTATAAGGAAGTTACATTTTATTGCTAAGTCGCTTCTCTGCGACTTCCTGTACTCGCGTAACTATTAGTTAAGAGTTATTTGCAATATAACGGGCACTTAACCGTAACCCTTTATATTGGATTACAGGACAGAGTGTGTGTAAATCTGAAGCCGTTACGTAGGCCTACTTAACCCGTTGAAATTAAACTTATCCGTTACATAATGTTTGTGGAAGAACTATTTTATAGTGTAGAAGACTAATCAATATAAAAAATGAAATATTTTATTTGATAAAGCCAAACAAATAAACAAAAAATGAAAAATTAACTATGTAATTAATTTTATGTGATGTGAAAATTTTTTTAGAGGATCGGTGAACTAATTAAAAACATTAGTTTCATAGATTGTTTTATTGAAATATTTCGTAGCAGTTCAAATAAGAAGTTCGTTGTAATAATAACATATCTTTAAAAATACAGACCAAGAAAAGTTAAAACTGGCCAAAATATATTCGGTTTAAAGATTTTTATTTATATCTCAAAAGAATAACATTCACTTAATGAGAAAATATATTTAAAATCAATAGATATATAAAATATATAGATATAATAAAATAGTAGCAAAGTGAAATATATATTTTAAAAATAATGAGTTACGTGTTGTGTACAGAATACAGACAAAACAATAGTTAAGTATTGTGTGTTTGTTTGTAATTCGGGTCGTCAGTATAAATTTTACGCAGAAAATACTAAACGGAATTTAACTAAATTTTGTAGAGTGAGAAATGATTACTCGGGTCAACATTTAGTATAATATCTTTTACTACAGCAAAATCTGTCATTCCCTCGGGAAACCACAATAACTGGTCCGGTTGAATTATCATTCATACAAAATTTCAATGACTTATTATACAAAAGCAGGGTTAAAAATTGATATATTTAATAATTTAGTGCGGTAAAATTGCGAAAAATACAAAATTAAGTTTGGGCGTAAGGCGTCGTAGTATAAAACAAAGTCGGTGTCTGCTTCTGCCTGTTTCTTCGCTTACTTCTTCGCAGCCAGGTAAAGGATTTTTTTTTATGGTACTCAGTGATAAACGAGCAGACAGTCCACCTGATGGAAAGCGATACCTGTCGCCCATAACACCTGCGGTTAATGCACTTAAGTTTTATGTAACAAAACTGCAGAACCGCCGGTATGTTATCACTGTGAGGACTAAGATGTTATGCCTCTTGCCTGTAATTGCGCTGGCTACCTTATCCTTCAAACCGGAACACAACAATGCGATCATTGTTGCTTGGCGGCAGAAATAGATAAGGGGGTGGTACCCATCCAGTCGGACTCCTTAGGCTTGACAGAGTCCTACCATGTTGATACAATTTTAATAGAAATAACGACAAACGAGAAGGATTTATATATATAATTTATAAATATTTATACAAGATTTCTGTTTAAAGCTTATATAGCTAATACTCGAAACAGTGTACTAGAAAATTTTACGTTTTAAATAAGCCTACAGAAAAGTTCGCAAAATCATAAGTCTATTTCATAAGTTACACTCCCAACAACTATCATTATCTATTAAAATGTACCTACGGGCACACCCGAGAGAAGCGATGGTAAGTCGCTAGTGTATCGAATACATTAGTAGCAGGTTCAAGTTGATGTAATATTTAAATGTAAATGATGCCAATTGTCGAAATGAAAATTCTGAGAGCTGTAATATATTTAAATAAGCAATTTACTATTCTTCACTACCCCTTTGTAGTCCCATAAATTATTAATACGTCCCTTTGATATGATTTCACTCTTTGGAGCAACGACATTTATTTTCTACAATTTTTCTCATGTAAATAAAGATATGGCTAGAAAAACAAAATTTAATAAAACGTTAGAAAACTTAAAATAAACTAGCTTTGTCGAGTACACTTTTTAATTAAACTCTGAAATATTTTAACTTATAATTCTTTGCGAAATTATTTTTATTTATTTATCTTAAGTCTTGAAATATTTAAGTAAGCTAAATAAGCTTTAGGAGCTTTATTATTAATTACAATTTACAAGGTATGCTAATTACTTTTCTTGTAAAACACAGTGCCTTGTTATTGACAGCAAAGTAATAACCTAAAAGAGTATTACTATGGTAGAAATACTACTCTTTTTAAAGAGTATATGCGAGCCACTATATTCTTATAAATAGCTTGCTCAGCAGATGCTGTCCTGTCCAATTTATTTTATTTGTGACTAGCGGCTCACCCTCCCTTCAAAAAATAATCCACGGGGACCATACATTTTTTCGGGATAAAAAATAGACTATGTGTTATTCTAATATATGAGCTATATTATTGTAAAGTTTCATTAAAATCGATTCAGTAGTTTTTGCGTGAAAAATTAACAAACATTCATACATCTATACATCCAGACATCAATACATATTTACACTCTTTTACATTTATAATATTTGTAGGATATTTGACTTTATTCAAAAATCTTATAGAAAATAGCACTTTTAATTTTTCCCACCAGCTTCACGGGCATTCTTATACCCCCTAAAATATTATTTGAACTATAAAAATCAAAAATTAAAAAATATTCAAATGTGTTCAACCATTTTTTATACTTATTCAATTTAATTAAAGGTAAAGAAAGATACTAATTTTAAATCAATAAATATGATAAAGAAAATTTAGACTAAGTTATAAGTTTTTTAATCTTAGACTTTTTATTAAGGTTTTTTTTTTAAATATGACTTGGCTTTTAGACTCAGTATATAAAAAAAATGTAAATACGGCACAGGAAGGGTAAAGGGCTTAAGCAAGATTATGTTTAATATCTAGAGCTACCACCCTTATCTAAATATTTCCTTCTGCATTTTATTACCTATTAATTTAGGCTATTATAGGCTATCTAATGTCACGTTGCGGCCCTTAAGAGCGGACCAATAATAATTATACTCAAAAAAATACGCGAGTAAAGCTCTGATTATATCTAGCAATTACTTTTCATCTATATATGTATAAATACGCAAATACAAAACAGTTCAGTGCCTTTTTTTTTCTGTTTGTCAAATGATTTTCTAATGACACGTTTTCCTCAGTTTGTAGTAACTCTACTTGCTGTGCCAGCAGTCGCGGGTTCAAGTC
This sequence comes from Argynnis bischoffii washingtonia, assembly GCA_033884665.1. Taxonomy (NCBI): domain Eukaryota; kingdom Metazoa; phylum Arthropoda; class Insecta; order Lepidoptera; family Nymphalidae; genus Argynnis; species Argynnis bischoffii. The sequence goes on along the minus strand of CM066624.1, from coordinate 4,965,361 downwards.
CCGCTGGGGGCATACATTTGTGTAATGAACACGATTGTTTGTACTTCAGTCATGGGTGTTTATATTTATAATATATATGTATATAAAGTTATGTATTCATAACACAAGCTTCGTATCTTACCATGGAACTAGATAGTGATGTGTGTTAATGTTCCAACATATTTATTTATTTCTTTTTTTGTTTATTAGCTATTGACGAGCTTAAGAGTAATCAATTGTTAGTTACTTAAACAGTTAGCTTCTTATATAGTTATATAAATTCAATTTATATATGTATTCCTCAAATATTCAATAATGTTTATGGTCGAACCACTGTTTATTTAATAGGGCAAACTAGTTTGTTTTATATAACGCAACAAAATTAGACAACTTGCTTTTTATTTCTTTGTTTTTCATTTGTTTCATTCAATTAAAAGAAATATATTAACGATTTATTTTTATATAATATTATCATTTCGTAACCAAAAGTAATGAATTATTGAAAATGTTAGCTAAAACATAAATCTAATCACAAAGAAAAATTATATTAAGAAGAAAAACTTAGATTTTCCAATAAAATTTTCAAAGCAAACATACTAATAGCGCTTCATTGTTAACGTCTTAAGTGAAAATAATATTTTATAAGACATTTACGTTTTATATTACCAAATAGTAATATATTAATTACTAGCGACTTACCCCCGTTTCGTTCGGGTGCGTACCTAGGTACATTTTTTTTTACAGCGGGACCCTAATTCTTTTTCTAAAACGAAAGTAGCCTAAGTAACTCCTTATAACATCAGCTCCCATGTACCAGTCATCTGCCAATGAAGATTCCTTCAAATTCAATACAGCCGTTTCGGAGATTAGCCGAAATAAACAGACATGCAGACAGACAAAAATTTTAAAAATGGTTTTTCCTTTAAGTACGTTATATAATTACAGCATTTAGTAAAAAGCTATTACTTTGACATTACAAACAGACACTTCAATTTTATTTTAATTTATCTATAGTAGATTATTGGTTTTCATTAACATTGAGACAATTAGATGTTTGAAGCTCATATAAACAAAGAAATAAAATTTTAGTATCTAGCCATTAAGCCAACTTTTATGGCTTTACATACGACTATCTTTATAAAGTAACTAAGCACTTCTAAGGTCCAAATAAAGTTTTTTTTAAGTATACACATATCTGACTTCAACATTATATCATCAAGCTAATCTGAGGTAGAAGTCAAGAAATGGATATTGACTCTCTTCAAACGCTATTAGCTTTAATAATCCATCGCTATATTTATTTAATATTATTTTATGTCCTTAAACTGCCCCACCGAAGTGGGCCACCTCCCTCTGTGTTTCTTGGCTTCGCGCCCGGCTGAACTGCCGGACGGTAATGAAACCACCACCATGACAAGGTGAACGCACGTTAGGGGAAGATCCTATATGTTTACCCGGATAACCAGCTATCATCATACAAATTTCATTAAAATCTGTCCAGTGGTTTTCTTGTGATGCATTCCCAGATAGACAGACAAAAAATCTAAAAACTATAGATTCGGCCCCTGTATCAATAATAATGACTATTTCAATGAGATTTTCCAAAAAATATTTAATAAACAGTTTCGACTTAGAATTTTATTATATGTATAGATTAAATTATCTCATACACCTCAATGACATTGAGAGAGAAACGAGCTTTGTTACTTGAATTCGATAGCCTATGAACAGCTTCATCATTTTTTTTATACTTGTGTTTTTAATAAAGACCTTATAGATACAATGCATAGTTACTATATGTGTATTTTTAAATATTGTGTTTATCTCATATATAAACTACATTAGTAGTAATTAGTGTAGAGTTTCATCAAAATTTGTTTAGATGCCAATTTTTATTAGATACTAGTGGCTTACCCTTACCTTACCTTTATCCCTAGTGAAAAACATAAACTTCCTTTTCCGGGTTAAGTAGCCTATGTGCTATTTCAGACTATAATCTATCACTGTGCTAAACTTCATACAAGTCTTTCCAGCCGCTCTGGCGTGATTACGTAACAAATATCCACACATTTGATGACACTTTTAAATCAGTTTATAGTGATCCTACTTGTTGAGTCAGCGGTCGCGGGTTCGAGTCCCGCTAGGGGCATTCATTTATGTGATGAGCACGAATGTTTGTACTCTATATTTAAAGTTATATTATATATGTAGTGCCTCAACTATCCATAACTCAAGCTTCATAGCTTACCGTGCTTTGTGTTAATGTCCCAATATATTTGTTTATATTATCCATCCAAATATCGCATTTATATCTTACAGTAGTAAGATTTAGTTTCTTAGCTAGCATTAAGCAGGATTTAGCGTACGTAAAAAAAAAATTATAAAATCATAGTATATATGTAGAGATTACCTACCAGTTATTCAAATATTGGTTAAGTTTATTGAAATTGATATAGCTGTTTCGTTTCAAAGTTGTTATGGACATAGAAAGTCAAACTTTAACAATTATGAATATTCTATTAGTGAAGGGTCACTCAGAATTTAACTCACCTGATCACGAGGGATCAAAATAAAATGATTTAAGTATAAAACTATGGAAATTATATTTCATAACTTTCTACATAAATGAAAATTATACGCTTTTGCTGGTCGTGTGTCGTGTTTTTCTGTGATGTAGTAACAGACAGACAGATAGACAGACAGACATATAAATTTTTTTAAAACTATAGATTCGGCCACTACATCGATAATAATATCTATTTCAATAAGATTTTCCAAAAAATATTTAACGTACAGATTCGGCTTAGTTACAATTTTATTATATGTACAGATATATTTCTATGTCAATGTTATATTGTTTTAATTTTGATAGTACTGTGGAATGGTTTCGAAACGATCGGTAAGAGATTAAGTACGAGTCCGACGGTTTTTTGTTTTTCACACACACAAGGGTATAACATCGCCAGTTTCCTAACACTGGACTGCTACTGAGAATTTATTGAAAGAAACCCCAATGACATTTTTTTAGTCTGATCCGGGACATGAACTCACATGTATCTACAGTCGCACATACTAATCACGAGACCAACGAACTAACCTAAAAACCTAGTATGTCTGCTTGACTATTATCATCTGCCTATTTTTGTTTTTGTAATTTGCTAAATTTGAAGTTATTATCCTAAACAATTAAATTCAAATACACCCATTTTTTATTTTTTTTTATTTTACAAGGCAGTAGCCCAGTGGCAACGCGCTCGCTTGGGTAACCGAGTGAAGCGGGTTCAAATCCCGGGTCTCGCACCTCTGATATTATCATGTGCGAATCATTTCTATCATGATTACCACTTGCCTTACGGTGAAGGAATACATCGTGAGCATGTCTGAGAAAACCTAGCAAGTTTTCGAAAGACATGTGAAGTCAGCCAATTCGCACTTGGCCAGCGTGGTGGACTATGGCCTGATTCCCCTCGTATTGAAGGGAGGCCCGTGCCCAGCAGTGGGACATGAAAAGGGCTGAATACATACAATACATACATACACCCATTTTATACATTCTTTTCATGACGTGTGGAAGTGACATTTTTGTTTATGAAGCTGTTTCTTATTTCGGAATCTCATGAGTTTTCGGTAAATTGACGTGTGATAGATAGTAAGGGGTTGCAAGAGTAACACTGTTATTATGAGTAATATACTCGATAGAATATTATCAATTATTTATTATAAACACACTAGCAAACATAAGCAAATGTATCACATGGGAATTGTACATTTTTCCGAGATAAAAAGTAACCTATGTGGTATATCAGAAAAAAAACTATCTAAAGAGTCTATCTATGTGCCAAACATTTAGATCCATTCAGCTGTTCTGGCTTGATTGAGTAACAAACAGACATCCAAACTTTTGCATTTATAATATTATATTATAATGAGATTTAAGATACATTATTTTTTTTTTATGACATTCAGTGACAAACGAGCAGACAGACCACCTGATGGAAATCAGCACCTGTCGCCCATAACACCTACGGTTCATGTACTTAGGTTTTAAGTAACAAAAATGCAGAACCATAGGTGCGTTGTCACTGTGAGGACTAAGATGATATGCCTCTTGCCTGTAATTGCGCTGGCTACCTTATCCTTCGTACCGGAACACAATAATGCAATCATTGTTGCTTGGCGGCAGAAATAGATAAGGGGGTGGTACCCATCCAGTCGGAATCCTCAGGCTTGACAGAGTCCTACCACCGGTAATTTTTGCTAGAATACGCAGAATTCCTGCAATTTAGGGAATACAAATTCGTATAAAAATACCGTAACTTAATATTAAAAATTGATTATGTTAGAAAAAAATCTTTACTGGATGTGAAAATAATATATACTCAAACATTTACATCAACATTAATAATTAATATTTTTGTTCATATTTAAAAAGGTATAAGTCAAAGCAAACTTACAATATATCACTTAAAATTCTACGAATAATCGTATTAACTTTTTTATTCATATAATAGCAACTCACCTTTGCTCCGCTCGAATTCGTCCCTACAATTTAAAGTTGGTATAGATTTCTCAGAGATGAGATATTTTCCCATATATAATGTTGACCCAGATAAACAGCTATCATCGTGTCAAATTTAATCAAAATCTGTCCAGTGGATTGCTCTTGATGCGTTCCCAGACAGACAGACAAAAATTTTAAAAACTATAGATTCGTCCTCTGTATTTATAATAATGACTATTTCAATAAGATTTTCCAAAAAATATTTAATACACAGATTCGACTCAGAATTTTATTATAACTATAGGAAATAGTATAAGTTCGCATGCCAAAACAGGTGACAATAACTTGTGTATTAAAATATGTTAAAAGAATTGTTTTTCATTATTCTTAGAAATTATTTAAAACATTGAATTCTGAAGCTTTTAGAGCTATTGAACGATTCATAGTATTTTTTATAACGGCAGATTATTTATACTCGTATTTTTGTTGAAAAGAAGAGTGTAAGTTTTAAAATAATCAAAGTCATTAAGAGTTAAAATGTTCCATTTTTAATAAAAGAAAATATTTTCATTGAAACTGTACACAAAAATTAAGTAAATATTACTATTTTTTAGAACTACCTTACTTTTTAACCGACTTCCAAAAAGGAGGAGGTTCTATGTTCGTTTGTATGTTTTTAGTTAAGTTCACCGATTTCTCAGAGACAGCTTGACCGGTTTTGCTACGTTAAACGGTATTGTATACACCTATGTGAAATTGGCAACTAACTATACAATTATTAGTTTTTATCAACTCTATTCGATTGTACTACGTTTGTACCAGATTGTATCGCTTTTAAAATCGTTTGTACTTTAAAGGGGTGAGAAATATGGGGGTTCGAATACATGTGTCGTTCACAGCCAACCTAAAAGTACAACATTTTTGTAAATGCCAACTTTAAGCACATCGTTTTTACCTTAAAGGGGTGTATAATGATAATAGAAACCAAATCCTCAACGGTACAAACGGGTACAAACGATTAGAAGCCGAGAACTTATCTTAAAATTTAATTAACGCGTGTAAATTAAATCATTATACACGTTTAAATTAAATTTTACGATGGTGAAATCTCGGTTTCAAACAATCACTATACAATCAATTCGAAGTAAGAGGTACCTACAGTGTAAAAAAGGCAATAATTTTAGTTATCTTTGCTAAGTACTTTTAAGTTCTGGAAGCACTTTGTACCTACAATGTTTTAAGGTAGATAAAATCTAAAACAGTTTTACGACCAAATAGGCGTAAAATCGGGCAAGTTTTCAAGTCAAGTGAAATGTCAATACGAGCGGTGCTCGGTTTAAAAATATTATACTGTGAAATATTCTGAGCGCCTTCTCAGTAATGGATTTTACCTTTATATCGGAAATTTCAGCAACCTTGAACCATGATACGACTCACTAAGCATGAGGTATTGTGAACTAGCAGTAAAATTTTAATTTATATTTCGAAAAAAACCTGTAATTTCAAATAGGCATACTGCATACTATTACTTATATTGCCTTTTAAATAAAATTATCTCTTTATTATTATATAACACGGGTATGAACCGTGACCATAATCGCTGTAAAGCATTCGAAACGTCGTCGTCGGGAACCAAAAATCAAAATAAATCCGCGAAAAAGTCCGAAAAGATAGTTTTATTTAAAATGACAAATATTCGCGAAAACTAATGAAGTTATTATATCGCTTTTAGTGTTTCGTAACCAAAAGGTAAAACGGGACCCTATTACTAAGACTCAGCTGTCCGTTCGTCTGTCTGTCTGTCTGTCCGTCTGTCACCAGGCTGTATCTCATAAACCGTGATAGTTAGGCAGTTGAAATTTTCACAGATTATGTATTTCTGTTGCCGCTATAACAAAAAATACTAAAAAACAGAATAAAATAAATATTTAAGGGGGCTGCCATACAACAAACGTGATTTTTGGTCGATGCTTGAACGCCTTTATAGATAATGGCACGGAACTCTTCGTGCGCAAGTCCAACTCGCACTTGGCCGGTTTTTTATAACATGTAGTATGTAAGCTTATTTAACCAATAAATATTGAGTACATAAATATGTAGCCTGAATTTGTATATCTGTTTGTCTGCCAGTATGCCTATTCATGCTTATCCTTGGATCGGTTACTCGATTTTAATGGCATTTTCTTTCATAGAGCATTCAGCAGCGTAAGTGAAAGATACATAAAACAGTAATTGAATTACTATGGACAGTAAAAGTGACTCTCCACGAAACTTTTCACCTACATATATCACAGGATTTCTTATATTGGTGTGTGGTAACGCGGCTTATACGAAAGTATTCTAACATGAGGGCTTGGAAAAAAACATTCGTAATTCAGAATCAAAATCCACTTTGACATAAAATGTCCAGCACCTGCATTCGTATTTTAATATATTATATTTATTTACAAAATATCATAGTAATTGCATCTAAAATATGTCGGTTAATTTAATATGTATGTAAAATTTCATTTGCTTTATTATATAGGTAATTTAATAATGTTTGTTTAACTTAGCAATTAGCATACAATGTTAGTTTGTTATGTACATAGTTTATAGTAAATTATTTAATTTAATGTTATTAAATATCAATAGTAAATTATAATGACTATAATTTAACTAACAGATGGCAATACCGAGCATATCAAGCAATGTATCATGTACTAGCAAATCACCCTCGCTTCGCTCGGGTTCGTCCCTGACTTTATTTCCCATACAAAATTTCATCCCTATTTTTTCCTTATGGGATGATTTCCAAGTTAAAAAGTATCCTATGATCTTCCCAGGGTCTAAAACTATCTCCTTACGAAATGTCATCTAAATCGGTTTAGTAGATCCAGAGATTACACCCTACAACGTCACAAAATCACAAACTTTACCTCTTTATAATATAAATATACATAGATAAGTAGAGCCTATTTAGAACTAGAAATAGTTTAAATTTTAGCTTAGATCAATCTACACTGATTAGAAAAGAAACAGCTGATACTCGTCTAAGTTTAAGTGAAGTAGAAAAAAAACAGCTACATAGTGTATTATAGTCTTACAGTTACTTTTCATAATATAAAAATACACCGATAAAACACTCTAAAATGCTTTTTTTTCTAAATAAAGGACTATTCTTGCAGTATAATCAATTTATTAAACAAAAAAATCATGAAAATCAGTTCACAGTACGAGAAAGTATGTATAAAAATATCCAGTTGATTCTAGTACCTTCTTATATATGAAATCAGCCATTCCACGTATATGGAAGTAATTTATAACTATAAGTTATAACGGCCTTATCTCTGCCTACTGTACAAGAGAAATATATAACATAAAACCATATAATAATAATTAATATATGGCTTCACGTTTTGCTTTTATTTTATACACACACACACACTGTTTTCCCCTTGTTTCGCTAAAACTCAACCTCAACTGCTTTAGCTAAGAAGTAAAATGCATTTTTTTCTTAAATTCCTTCCACTACTTATACATAGAAGTTTTTACTTCACTTCATTATGTTTGTTACGGCTGAACGGATTTCGGTGCAATTTAGTACACATTATAGATTATGCCCAGTGACAAGTAGGTTACTGGTAAGCAACTAAGCGAGGTTAAGCTATTATATAATAATTAAACCCTTCTAACGACTTTTAACTTATACAAGAACGACAAAAACATTTACTTCGCTTTTACACGGTTAGTTTATTTTACGATTATTAAACTACGAACTTAAGACAGTTTTTTGAAAATTAATTGTATTCTCTCACATAAAAAGGTTTTTTATGTCAAAAATGATTTACAGATGAAAATCTAAAGACATGACTCGGGTTTGAACGCCACACTTGATATTCCAAACGTTCGCAGTAACTATAGACGTACGAGTATATACGTAGTACAACAGTACGACCTCAATGTATCTGTTATAATAAATTTATTATATGTAGCCTGAAACCTATTAAACATACACTATTCATTCCAAGTACGCTTGAATAATCACTGTGGTTATATTGGGAGTATTTTAGAGCGAAACGTTCGAGAATATTATTGTATACATGAGTATTACTATGTACATACATATAATGTATACTATTTTATAGAAATAATTAGTCCGTTTTGGGCAAAAAGGTTCCAAGCTACATTGGACATTAATTAAAATTATTCTTACTTAACAGATAAATTATTTTAGGGTTTCGTAGCCAAAAAGCAAAATGAAATCCTTATAGTCCATCTATATCTGTATGTCGTGGCCATTTTACTATTGGATTGTTAGACCTTTATGCCTCTTTGAGGTGCCTCGTGTGAACAGCTAGATAATTCAATCAAATTATGAAACTGCATACATGTGATGGTATTCTGCACTGCAAACTTGGATAGCCAATTTAAAGTTTATAGAGAATCCCTTTAAATGAAGAACAAGATAATTACTCTCATGTAAACAAACATAACTAATAAAGTTATTTATATATATAAAGTAAACACAATTTTATACTACTGTACTATTTAATTCGTGCTTGATGCATATCATATAATTACATTTTGCGATTAATGTAATCTATCTATATATCTATATATATATATATATATATAAAAGGCAAAAGTGATTGTCTGATGTATCAACGCACAGGCCAAACTAAGGCTAGAAAAACAATTAAGGCTAGAAAATTGAAATTTCGCACACGTATTCTTTATGTGATGAAGGCATTCACTAAGGAAGGATTTTTCAAAGTTAACCCCCAAGGAGTGAAATAAGGGATAAAAGTCTGTGTGAATTTTTTTATTCCTAGGACATATTTGCGTGAAATTTCGTGTTTTTCGTAGTTTGATCGCGAGCGAAGCCGCGGGTTCTGCTAGTTATTTATGTTTGCCGTGTAGATTTGTCGTCTTATCGGATTATGAGAGTAATAGGAATAGAGAGTGCATTTACGTCTGCAAGTATACTTGTGCAATATATGTAATGTCTCGTCTGCTTGTGCGCAGTAGGTATTATAGTGCAGCAACAAGGCTAGTCTCTCTTCTCGCTAGTAAGATTGGCTGTGACCGAAATAGGTCAGTAGGAAATTATTGTTTGTTATTGATTTTCTCACGTACAGCAAGAATTTAATCTTTAAATAGCAAAAGTAATAATAAGTAAACATACAAATAGTGTTATATTTTGTAAGAAATTTTATATCGTTAAAATAACCGAAATGATTTCGCTGGGCAAGATGTATCGGTTAGTAGGCAACTTTATCATAAAATATATTGTATCTAAATAACTCGTAACCAAGTCTAGGAACTCAATTATCCTTCAATAACTTTTTTTCTAATCGATGTCTCTACTTAGAACTTTGTGAGTATGTATGTAACATACAAATCCGGAATACATCGCAATAGTCACAAGCCATTAACTGGATTTGAATATGGAGCTGGATCAATAGTGGAATAGTCTAACAAACAGCTACTAGTAAGTACCTTTGTATTAAAGCTCATTTGAATCGTTTGAATTAGTACCATATATTACAGTACATCAAAAGCGTTTTAATTATTTAAAACAATAATTATTAAACAAATTATTTTCTGTATATATAATAATATTCTCACTGAGTAGAATTTGTACATTAAATATTTTTTTTTTAAATTTTATTGAAGTAGTCATTATTATCGATACAGAGGCAAAATCTACAGTTTTTATAATTTATGTCTGTCTGTCTGTCTGTGACCGCATCACGAGAAAACCACTGGACAGATTTTGATGAAATTTGGTATGATTATAGCTGGTTACTCAGGTCAACATACTGGTTCCTTTTTATCATTAGGAAAATATCTCATCATTGAGAAATCTCACTAAATTTTAAAACGTTACTAGGGACGAACCCGAGCGGAGCGACGCTGAGTCGCTAGTATATTAATAAATGTGACATAATTGTTAAACGTTTAATACAAACGGTTCATTGGTTATATTTTGTTGAATCTTTTTTTTTCTTATCACATTCCACTTCGAGAATTATGCTTTTTTTAACTTGAATATTTTTACATATTGTGCCTGTCTAATAATTCATAAAGGTCTATAGTTTATAAGGGCCACGTTTAACTTGATTCATCTCCCATACGTAGAAGTATGCAAAGACTTTACTTCTGACATCACGTTCATCTCAAAGGCCTTAAGAGCCCCATTAAGCTTCATCCTGCGAATGTCTGCCCTCACAAAGCTTAAGCCTTGCGCATATGAAGCATATACTCGTAGCTACTAATACATCTAACGAACTAATGTTAACATGTTAATTACTTTGTGGTACGTTAATATTTGCTTGTAGCTAAACCTTTATTTAGCTTTATATGTATATTAAAGAGAAAAGATATATACCTAATCTAATTACATATAAATAAAATCAAAGTGTCTGTCTTTGATTTCAAAATAACTATATTGTTTTGAACCTAGTGATTATATTAAAATAAAACTAATTTTTCTTCTATTGATAACACTCGTCAAACCTAAACAAAAAAAAAGAAAAACTATCTTATGATGGCTTATTAAATTAATACTATAAACTTAACTTAGTGAATAGACTACTAAGTTCTTTGAAAGTAAAAAAAATACTTATAAAATATAAAGAACAGCTTTACTCAAAAGATTAAGTCACAAATTAACTCAAATCCTTTATTCGAAAGTTAATGTTAATCCGTTCCTTGAAAGCAGATAAATTAAGTGAAATCCCCCGATCGTCTGGGTAAAGGCTTTATATTGAATTTTGTATTAAAAAGTAAATAGGTACTTATTTTAAAAGATAAAAAATAATTAGAACAACTTTATAGATACTACTCGCACTATTTAAAAGTCGAAAGTTTGTAGGGCGTGTGTTTGGGTGTATGTGCATAAAGATAACGAAGGTCCCGCTGAGTTTCTTTCGCCAGTTCTTCTCAGGTCTGAGGCTTCTTCTTTCCGAACTGGTAGTAGACTCATGACGTTCAGTAAAACATTGTATTAATTTAATGCTGAATAAAATATTTTGAATTTGAATTTAAATTTTAAAATAATTTTTAAAATTCACAATATATTGGATTCTTTATCCAATGAAGTGGCGAAAATTTCATACAAATTATTTATACATCAAAATAAAATGTATATACGAGTATCTCTTCACCAAATGCAAAAAGACAGTAGTACTAACATTATATCTACTAACTAGCGACTTCGACGTCCCTAGGTATGTTTTAATTTTTTTGAGTGAAACTCTAATTCTTTTTCTAAAATAAAAGTAGCCTAAGTTACTCCTTATAATATCAGCTATCTGCCAGTGAAAGTCCCGTCAAAATCGGTCGCCGTCCAAAGAAAATTTTTAAAATTTTGTTTTTCTTATAAGTACCGTATATAATTCCATATGCATTTAGTAAAAAGCTGTTATTTTGACATTACAAACAAACACTTCAGATTTATTTATCTGTATAAATAAATAACTTTTCACTAAATATCAAGATTATGAGTATGATGTCTTTTGTTCAAAATACGAAACAGCAACTTACCTGCGTTACGCTTGGGTACCTACTTGCCCTACAAAATTTCATCTCATCATCATCTCTTCATCTGTTAAGCAGTTTCATTTCAGTATTTATTAGTACTACATGAGAGAATATAACAAGTGACTGTAAAATTAAAGCTCAATAATGAACACATGATAAGTTACATCGCCAGTCCACAGAAGGGTTCTCGGTGTTTGCCTTTCTAAGCACTTCAAAAGGCCTGTTGACCTACAAGTCTAAAACTTGCCGCCTAATTGCGGTATTGTTTCTTAGCTTGCTTAGTGTTGATGTAGAGAAAAATCATTACTTTACATAATTTTCGAATGTAACTAATGATTTACATAAAAAATTGTTTTAGATGGTACATAAGCAATTGATTCTAACAAAATAATAGTCTCTAAAAATAAGACTCTCCTAATAATTATTATTTAAAAAATAATACAGACCCCAAAACAGTAGTTATAATTTTTTTGTCTGTTTATCTGTATGTCTGTTTGTATGTGCGCGTTTCACGCAAAAAGTAATGAACCGATTTCAACGAAATTTGCTACATACCTCTGACTTCAGGAAAATCTTTCTTTCACACGGAAAAACACATTAACTAGTTTTATCGAGTCCTTCCGCTGGCTAAACCTTAAGACATAGATCAAAACAATATGCTAAAAAATTATAGGTCTTGGAAAGGCGTACAGAAAAGTTCTGAACAGTATATGTCTATCTCGTAAGGTATACTCGCAATACCTATTCTTATTTACACCTGTAATAAAACTAACTTAGTCTACAAGTACTAAAAGTCTAAACGTACTGAATCAATCATTTCTTAAGTAAAGGATATATATTTTTATTTTTTACTAGCGGTTCACCCTCGCTTCGCTCGCGTTCGCCTCTAGACAAACAAAAACAAATTTATCTCACGGGAACCGTTCATTTTCCGTAATAAAAAGTAGCCTATTTATTATTCTGATGTATAAACTATATTATTGTAAAGTATCATTAAAATCCAATAAGTGGTTTTTGTGTACTAAGCTGTATAAATTACTATAGTTTTTTAACTATCCCACGGGAACTCTTTAATTTTCCGGGATGAAAAGTATCTAAAATGTTGGGAGGCGATATAAGGTACCACGATGCAAAGTTTAATTTAATTCAGTGTAACAGTTTCGGAGATTAGCCCGTACAAACAGACAAACAGACAGATAAACAAAAAAATGAAAAAATCTGGATTTTTTCTATTTCTTTTCAAAAAACTAATATCTGGAAATTCTATTATAATTAATAGTTTAAAAAAAAACATACCGATACGGACACTTTAAACGACCGCCATTTCGCACGCATGGCGTGACGTCAAAGTGTCATACATAGAAAAATGACTTTGTAGCGAAAAAATAGCTAATCGCTCTGTTATAATAATACTTTGACGTCATATATGATCTGACCAATACGTTTCAACTACTTTGAATTTCATAAAATATTAATATAGGCTTAATTCAAAAGCAATAAAGATTATAAATAAAAACACCTTTATTTAAACCACACCCATATTCCCTATTACTATTCTATACTAGCTGCTCACACTCGCTTCGCTCGGGTTCGCCTCTAAGAAAAGAAAAACAAACCTATTCTACGGGAACCATACATTTTCCCGGGATAAAAAGTCGCCTATATGTTATTCCAGACTATATCTTTGCGCCAAATTTCATTCAGATCCGTTCAGACGTTCTGGCGTGAAAAAGTAACAAACATACATACGTCATACTCACAAACTTTCACGTTTATATTATTAGTATAGATTAAAGCAATCATCATTCACCCTTACAATAAACGGCTAAGTAAAATAAAACACTACTTAATAATAAAAGGTATTCACTTCTTTATCTATAGAACCGTTTAATTCGATATAACGACAAATGGATTTGGCAACTGAACAAATATATCGGAAAAAACAAAACACAGTAATTTGATATTTCAACTTGTATTTGGCTAAAGGGGATACAATTTCGTTACGTAATAGGAATTGTATGTTAGTTTAGTTTTGTCCGGTCTTGTGAATTGTAAACTTATGACTTTTCTTTAGATTTGTATAGTTGGTGACGTACGTATGTAACATATTATGTTTACAAGTTTTTCTTTTATGTATTATTTTTGTTCAGAAATTACTTGTTTGTTTAATATTTTTATTTTGGTATATAACGAAATACTTATTGTTTAAAATCTCATTCAAAATCTGTCTTCTTCCACTCACTTCACTTCTTTCACTCATACATATGTACTCTAAACTAGATAAGTTTGTAGAAGCTTGCAAACTAGATAAGTTTGCATTGCAAATATCTAGAATATATTTTTAGCTTTTAGTTTTGTTTCATTGCGGATGGCTTATGTAAATCCTACAATTTATTTTCAAATAGCGTTATAAAAAAAATCGTTTTTTTTTAAGTACTGAATATAATTTGTACCTATACATTATTTTATTGTATTCAGCCCTTTTTAACGTGCCACTGCTGGGCACCGGCCTCCCTTCAATATGAGGGGAATCAGGACATAGTCCACCACGCTGGCCAAGTGCGGATTGGCAGACTTCACATGTCTTTCGAAAACTTACTAGGTTTTCTCAGACATGCAGGTTTCCTCACGATGTTTTCCTTCACCGTAAGGCAAGTGGTAATCATGTTAGAAATGATTCGCACATGAAAATATCAGAGATGCGAGACCCGGGATTTGAACCCGCTTCACTCGGTTACCCACGCGAGCGTGTTACCACTGGGCTACCACTGCCTTTTGCATTTTGAATCTAATTGTAATAAATAATTAGTAATGTTATAGTAGGTATTATAATTATGAAACAGCGTTAGATTACATAGTAATAAGTATGGTGAAGGAAAACATCGTTAGGAAACCTACATGGCTAATAGAACATAGCAAGTTTTAGAAAGACATGCGAAGTCCGCTAACCCGACTAGGCCGGCGTGTTCTCTCACTCACTCGTGTTAAAGGGAGGCCTGTACATAACAGTGGGATGATAAAAAAGGGCTGAATATAATATTCAATAAGCAATGCTTTGATGCTGTAAATATAATTTCAGTATATACACTTATTTAGGATACTTCATAAACATTTCAAATTTATTTATTTAAAAAGAATTAGTTTAAAGGCATATGTAAATGCTGAATAAGTCATTCGTTCTACATATATTTATTTAGGTGACGAGTTATGCAAAGTAGGTAGCGAGTAAATTCGAGTAATTAAAATTTGACTTCGTTACCGTCTCGCAATTTTCAACACGTTCTCCAATTTACAGAGGCGGACGTCAGGTCGAGCCGTTTAATGCACGTGTCCAAATTAGACGCGTAGACGGTAGACTGTAATTACTTGGATAGTTTATAGTCTAAATGGATTGAATCTTACTAAAGAGAATTGCTACTAATTTCTATATCAACGGCACGTTTGGCTCAGTTTGTAGTGACCCTACTTTTTGCGCCAGTGGTCGCGGGTTCGAGTTCCGCTGGGGGCATACATTTGTGTGATGAGCACGAATGCTTGTACTCCAGTCATGGGTGTTTATATTTATAATGTGTATGTATTTAAAGTTATATATGTGTAGTGTATCAACTATCTGGTATCCATAACGCAGGCTTCGTAGCTTATCATGGAACTAGATGGTGCTGTTTGTTATTGTCCCAACATATTTATTTATTTATTTATATCACATTAAAAGTAATTCTTTATAAGTATTTTTTTCTTTGCAAGGGAGGTTCAGCTATAGTCCACTACGCTGGCCAACTGCGAGTTGGCGGACTTCATATATCTTTCAAAAACTTGGCGGTTCTCTTAGACATGCAAGTTTCCTCATAAAGTTTTCCTTTACCATATGTGGTAAACATATTGAAAATGATTCGCACATGAGAACATATGAGATCTTTTCGGATTTTTTCGCCGATTTATTTTGATTTTTTGTTCCCGACGCGACGTTTCGAATGCTTTACAGCAATCTTGGTCACGAAAGAGACTAAGGTTTTATAATATTACAGACAGCCTACCCACAAAATTACAAAACGAATTCATAAATACAGAAATACTTTACAATATTTGTTAATTTTAACTTTAAACATTTTTTATAACTGTTAAACAAGTTTTATAATTAAATATGGCAATATTTTTTATTTAATTTTAGCATTTATTATTATAATTATTACATTTTTTTAATTTTTTTTCACTTTATTAATCTATACTAATATTATAAATGTGAAAGTTTGTAAGTATGGATGTTTACTCTTTCACGCCAGAACGGCTGAACAGATCTGGATGAAATTTGACACAGAGATAGATTATAGTCTGGAATAACACATAAGCTACTTTTCATCCCAAAAATGTACGGTTCCCGTGGGATAGGTTTGTTTTTGTTTTCCTAGAGGCAAAACCGAGCGAAGCGATGGCTAGCCGCTACTTAGTAATATTGTTTAGTGTATTTTTCTATATTTTTGAAATCACTTTGTAATTTTTTGGGTAGGCTGTCTGTAGCACACACAAAAAAGTATATACAATAAAAACAAAGTAACTTCTCCATTTTATATAATTTTATTTCAATGATTAAATGATCGTGTCTTTGATATCAAAATAAAAGCTCATATATTTTTACATAATAACTAATTATAGTAATACTAGCAACTCACCCTCGCTTCGCTCGGGTTCCTACTTACGAGTACGCTTTAACGTTTAGTATAGATTTCTCAGAGATAAGATATTTTTTCGCAGTAAAAAGCGTCCTATATGTTGACCCGGATAACCAGCGATCACCATACCAAATATCACCAAAATCCGTTATGCGGTAGCAGGCAGACAGACAGACAGACAAAAATTTTAAAAACTATAGATTCTGATTTTCTAAAAAATATTTAATGTACAGATTCGGTTAAGTTATAATTTTATTATATGTATAGATATTGTCGTGCAATGAAAAGTTTGTTTACACCAAAAATAATAATTAAAAAGACACGTCTGAAGCATACTTTATGCATCATAAGAAAGTTGTGAAAACATTTCGAAAGAGGCATCGAAATTACTAGAAATTTTGAGATTTTTTTGTGTTAGAGTGAGAGAAAAACAAAATATTCAAAATGACTAGAGAGTTTCGAATTTTAGAATATTAGGATGTTCTTTGTTTATACATATAAAAAGGCCGGCAGTGTGTCGAGAGATCAGTTGAATTTCGTGAAGTTACAGTAAAGGTGTATCTAGTGGTGAAAATTAGTGTCCAGTGGTTGAGTTTAACCAGAACTGTATATATACTACACATGTTAGTGAATCTCCATAAGTCACTCTTGTTAACCAAGAGCAATAAAACATCAATAGTGCAAAAGACGTGCTTTGATTTCCGATCCCCGAACTCATAGAACAATATTCTGTTTAGCTTTCTGATAGTTTAGTTAGAATTGAAACAATCAAATGAGTTTTGACATTTACACAATTCACTGTTTAAATAAACCTCTGTTTAGTTTTAATTGTAACTTTAGATATGGTATTTTAGAATGTCTCAGTCCATTGCTTAAAATATATAGTACCTACGTACAAACGGTTTCTTGCTGGTTCCTCTAAAAACGGTAATGTATTTTTCATTACAGCTAATGACCCAAAGTTATACCTGTAACAGAAAAATTTCATTTAAATATGTGTCAAGTGGCTAAGAGTTAAGATTTATATTTTATTATACATATAATTAAAGTTTTTTGTGTTACTTGATGTCTAAGAGACCTTTTAGCAATTCTTTAAAATATTTACCCAAGTAACATTAACATGTACCTAATAGACAGACGTACAGAGAAACATAAGAACGTGTTTATTTCGTGTCTAGGCAATATGACAAAGAAAAAACTTTACAAGTTTTACGATACCAGCGGCCGCAGTCATTTCGAAAGCATATTGCAGGGGAAAATTAAATTATTCAAAAAAAATTAAAAGTGGTTTCCCTATAATATGATTTCAGACCTGAAAGGTCACAAACAACAATAAAATGTAAACTTCTTTGTCATAACAAGTCAGCAGATAGTATTAAATATTATCTACAATATCACATTTTAAAAATAGTAATACTTGAAAATTACCAGTGTTTTATAAACTTCAAAAGGTATTTCAACAATAAATCGGGCTACAATTACAAAAATTGCTCTTTATTCATACTTTGTTCCCCTTTACAGTATCGCTAAACGATAATTTGAAAAGCCATTCATTCATTGTCTTTAGATTATAAGAAAAAAGCGCCTGACTCACTGGAATTTACGTCAACAAAATATTGTATGTATGTATTCAGCCCTTTTTAACGTCCCACTGCTGGGCACGGGCCTCCCTTCAATACGAGGGGGATCAGGCCATAGTCCACCACGCTGGCCAAGTGCGGGTTGGCGGACTTCACATGTCTTTCGAAAACTTGTTAGGTTCTCTCAGACATGCAGGTTTCCTCACGATGTTTTCCTTCACTGTATGGCAAGTGGTAATCATGTAAGAAATGATTCGCACATGAAAATAGCAGAGGTGCGAGACCCGGGATTTGAACCCGCTTCACTCGGTTACCCAAGCGAGCGTGTTACCATTGGGCTACCACTGCCTTCAACAACAAAACAAACAACAAAATATTACTTTACGAAAATCTATACATATAATAAAATTGTAAATAAGTCGAATCTGTACATTAAATATTTTTTTTTGAAAAATCTTATTGAAATTGACTTTATTATCGATACCGAGACCGAATTTATAGTTTTTTGAATTTTGTCTGTCTGTCTGTCTGTCTGTTACCGCATCACAGAAAAACCACTGGAAGGATTTTGGTGAAATTTGTTATGATGATAGCTGGGTATCCTGGTCAACATATAGGATACTTTTTACCGCGGAAGATTATCTTATTCCCATGGGAATACACGTTATAACAAAACCCAAAAAAAAAATATGATCAGAATTACTTGAAACTTGGTAGAGCATTAGCTCTTCAATACAATTAAATAAATACGTGTTTTAGCGTTTTTTGAAATTCATTCCATAAGGAGATAAATAAGGGATGATGAAAATTTGTATGAAACCTACCTTTTTAAAGTTTTTTTGTAGTAGTTTCAGCGCGAGCGAAGCCGCGGGTTTTGCTAGTCTATACATATAATAAAATTGTAAATAAACCGAATCAGTACATTAAATATTTTTTTGAAAAATCTTATTGATATATACATTATTATCGATACAGAGGCTGAATCTGTCTGTCTGTCTGTGACCGCATCACGGAAAAACCACTGGACAGATTTTAATGAAATTTGGTATGACGATAGCTGGTTATCCGGTTCAACATATAGAATACTTTTTACTGCGGGTAAATATCTGCTCTGAGATATATATACTAAACGTTAAAACGTAACCTGAGCGAAGCAAGGGTGAGTCGCTTGTTATTTATATTTTATTATTACCGCTTTTAAAGCAAGATTTTACTGAGTAAGTTACTTGACAAAATTAAGTAAAGCAAATCACAATATAACTATTTGCTTATTAAAATATTTTCTTGCATTTTATTAAAAGAAATGTAATAGATTTTATATCTGACATTCTTTGATTTAATATGTTTATATATAAATCTAATTCATAGCGCAGCTTAGTTTGACCTGGCTTTTAATAAACTACTAAACATGGAATACTGAAAATGTAATTTCTCTAAGTTTATTTTCTCTACTTTTTTATATACTTAGCTATGACGTATATTATTACAAAATAGAGGGTAAAAAAAACACTTTGTTTTCCTTATTTATTAATTTAAATTTAAATTATTTTTAACGGGTCATTTTTCTAATAGTATTTTTGTTTCTTATAGTGTTGGTTTTTTTTTAATATTTAATTTCAGAGTTATTTTATGTTTTTTAAGATTATCTTAAGTTTTAGATACAATGGTGTCTACGTAACTAAGTAATGTACATACAGCTACTATCACGCATATTTGTTTTAACAGCGCTTAAAATTTCATATCGATTGAATGAGTCAAAGTAGCTCAAAATCCATCTATTCCGCTCCAACATCAGATCTTTATCACAAAAACCTATTGATTGAGGTCATATTATAAAAAGGATCGCTGTGCAGTATGTTAAGTAAGCTCGAGTATCTTGCACATTCCCTGTGACTGCAGTAACAGCTTAAAATTACCATATCGTTTTAAAGTCATTGAAGTCACAGGATAGCAAGTTTCGAATCGATCAGATCTAGACGTTGCTCATAAGGGATATGTCCGTAAGCGTATAGTAAAAAGCTGAATTGCGTCTGGGATTAAAAAGATATAAAGCTGCTCCAAAAAATAAAGGGAAGAATACCGACCCTACATACAATTTTTATATTAAGGTATGTCCTATAATTTAAATTGTACAAACTCAGACCTAAGCTACTACATACATCAAAGTACTACATCCTCAAAGTAGAAACAAAAATTTGCAGCAATTTTTCGAAAACAACAAATTCACATTACAGTTTTATTATTATAATATTATAAAAGAGCAATATGAGTCGGAGATCCAAAACTGGACAATCGAGAAATAAAATATTTTGGGCCATAGTTCGCATACACTTATGTATAACAGGCCATATGGAGAATATCAAGCTATATTTTTAAGATCATTATTGCTGAAAGATTTTTAGATTATTGTATTGAATTTTAAATTATTATTTTTTCTATACCTTTAAATCTTTAAAAACTTTTATATCTTTAAAAACATATATAATTCAATTAGTTATATATATATATATATATATATATATATATATATATATATATATATATATATATATAATATATAATGATTACAATCGAGTTTCAGCCACTGGGCGAACACTAGTAATTAAAATGACGCAACACGTTCCATAGTACTCATCTAGCCCCTGGGTATTTAAAACGTAAAATAACCTCAAAATATATCCAAGGTCACGAATAATACTCAAGTATAGGGCAAAAATATGATTTGTCCTCTTCTTTATCTTTAGATCTTCGACGTAGAAACAAAATCTCAGAGTTTATAATACAAGTTAATCCCTACATCTATATTTATCATACTATTAAAGTATTTTACTATCAAATTATTATTTTTACATACATTAAAGTAAGGCAATGCAAGCTTTCATACACCAGTTTACTGACTTCTTTAAGCATTTTTCGCTATTTCCTTCCTTTTCCTTGAAAAGTACATCCGGTGTTACAGAAATACTCGTGTTTGTACCATTTTAAAACATACATTAAGAAATAAGAACGTTGCTTTTCAAAACTAATTCCTATTAAATCTATACATACTCGTATAATAAAATTATAACTAAGCCGAATCTGTACATTAAATATTTATCGGAAAATCTCATTAAAGTAGACATTATTATCGATACAGAAGTCGAATCCATAGAGTTTAGAATTTTTATCTGTCTGTCTGTCTGTTACCGCGTCACAGAAAACCCACTGGACAGATTTTGATGAAATTTAGTATGATGATAACTGGTTATCCGGATCAACATATCTCATCTCTTAGAAATCTATACTAACCATTAAAACGTATCTAGAGACGAACCCGGAGCGAGAGTGAATCGCTAGTGAGATATATATATATATATATATATATATATATATATATATATATATATATATATATGATGTTCTCCTGACCGATTCCGGCCACGGCGGCCAATCTCATTGAGACTAGCCAACTGCGCAGGAGATATTATAGTGCACAAGTGTACGCGCAGACACAAGTGCACTCTCTATTCCTGTCACTCTCATACTCCAGTGGGACGACTACTCGACACGACCGGTGAGAGTTAAGGCGCAGGACCGACGGCTTTTACGTGCTCTCCGAGGCACGGGGGTGAAACACCGCCAACTTCCCAACTCCGGGCTGTTACTGAGGCTTACTATACAGAAAGACTCAATAACTAAACTTGGCCCGACCCGGGACTCGAACCCAGGACCTCAGGATGTGCAGCTGTACATGCTAGCCACTACACCACCGAGGCAGTTATATATATATATATATATATATATATATATATATATATATATATAATATGTAGTTTTTTTTTAATATTTATCGGATCAATTATTATAAAAGCTCTATGAAACTGTTCATATATTCTTAATATATATTGTATGCTACAATTTACTTGTGATGTCTATATTAGTTTAATTTTCATGTGAAGAAAATAATATTTTCTTTTTCTTTACAATCTATTCGTATAACAAATACGACGATCGATTGAAGCGATGACTCGTAAAAGTGCCAGAGTTGAGCGAACTAACTTTGAAAATAAATGGACTTTTTTATCACATCTAATATATTTAAACGAGCAATTCTTGTATATTTATTTATTTATTTATACCGGCGATCTCGGAAACGGGTCTAACGATTTCGCTGAAATTTGGTATGTGGGGGTTTTTGGGGACAAAAAATCGATTAGATTAGTTTTATGTCTGGGAAAACGCGTGTTTCAAGTTTTCATGCAGTTTTCTTTCGCATTATTTCACGCACAGTATGGTCGACAATTTCTTACGCTCAGGTATAAGCATCGTGGCCAAGATTGACAATCACAGATGCCCGGGTGCGAATCCTGGTCGGATACAAAGTTTTTACTTATGTTTTTTTTTGTATTTATTACATATTGTATATAGTACTCGTAATTATAAGAATAATATAATAAAAAATATTACTAGACCTAAAGTTTTTGACTAAGTTAAAAACAAAATATTAAATAGTTTTTTAAGAGTTTAATATTATTCATATTATACGCAACTATACGTTATAGCGATATTTATGTTAACTAGTATTCGTCAAATCAATATGGAAATTCGACTATATTCATTAAAAATTGGAGTAAAATATTAATGAATAGAATTTACCTATTTATATAGAAAAAAAAAACAGTTTTCCAATTTTTTTATTGATAACACAGTAGGTTTTTGTTAGCAGTACATAAGCTTATAACAACAAAAACAGTTTGATAAACAGAGGGGGAAAACAGGTACTGAACTGTATTGTCTCTTATTTATAGATAGCTTATTCTACTTTCTTAGATTTATGCGAATATTTGACATTTTAAATAAAACTATCTTTTCGATTTATTTCA
This sequence comes from Argynnis bischoffii washingtonia, assembly GCA_033884665.1. Taxonomy (NCBI): domain Eukaryota; kingdom Metazoa; phylum Arthropoda; class Insecta; order Lepidoptera; family Nymphalidae; genus Argynnis; species Argynnis bischoffii. Next base: position 4,942,245 of record CM066624.1, on the reverse strand, counting down.
CGGATTTATTTTGATTTTAATTTTACGATAAAACGGGATATTTACCATACCTTTCACTTACTTTTAGGGATGAATATATTTAAAATATTCACCCCTTTAAGTTATGATGATGATGATATTCAGACTTTGAGGGTGAGTGCATTTACTTGACTGATCGATCCTACGGGTCACAAATATCAAGTAATAGTATGAAACACTTTCTTGGATAAATGACCCTTTATTTGAATAATTACTGAGCTTTAGTTTTGACTAATATTTTGATAAAATATAAAATATAACTACCACACTCTTCTTACTGTATATTTTGTTCACTCGGGGGCAATTCATATTAGTTGAAGGTCTCTATGCTCATATTAACCCAGTTCATGACAAGCATAAATGTATATCTGACCTTTACCATAAGTTTCCCCAAGTGGGGAGTTAACCGACGACCTACAGCTTGTAGACAGGTACGCTGGCGTTACGCCAGGCAATCGTTAATTATTATGGAGTATTCAATATGCATTATGCACTAATAATAAATGAAACTACAATAGGACGAAACGCTCATAAATTAAGTCCATGAACATCTTCGACTTTCCGTCCGTATATATTATATCTGTGCAGTATCTATATATCATTCTTTCTGTGCAGTTGATTCTGTGTACGGCTAAAGGCAACATAAGTAAAACAGCTTGATGATTAGTAAGAGCGGGGTTAGTAACTAGAGCCATGGTTGGCTTCTTAGATTTTATCATAAAGTGATCCAGGCATGACCCACTTTGATGTGTTGGGTAGTTATGAACAGGTAAAAGTCCATGAAAAGAACAAATATTGAGATATATAGTGCATGAATATCTGTTTTCCCTGAAGCAATATTAATATTAATATCACCCGTTAAAATAATGGTTTTAAATATTGACAATAAGTTTAGATATTTATCAAGCGACTCTAGGATTTTTTGAATACTTTGAGAGGGAAGTCTGTAAATAGCCAATATCACTATGTTGGAGCTAACTTTAATAATTAAGCAGCTAGTATCTTGAAAAATTGGTTCTTCAATGTTTACTGTCAAGTTTTTTTCTATATTGATTACTAAACCATCATTTTGATTAAAATTTATTTCAGATTTGTGTACGAAATAATTGTCAAGAGATGGTAAGTAGTTTATCTGCCTTGAGAGTCAACATTCCGTTAAAAGAATAATATAGCAATTAATGTCGAGATTATGTAACAGAACTTCTAATGCATTCTAATTTCTATTTATACTACGAATATTTTGTGTAAGTATTGTTGAAGTTTTTTCTTTGCTTCACACGATGTTCAATTAATGAAAATGCGTCTTTGGTTAATCAGGATCTTCCTGGTATTAGCTGGGCCTTTCGACACATAATTACAGGTCGAAGTATTCCTCTTGCCCGATTTATAGCTCAGCTTTATTGATGAAAGGAAAGACTCGCAACGAGTGTTCGGCAATTTCTTGGCTATGTTTTGATCACGTAAGCAGTCAAACATCACGTTTTCATTAGGGCTATAGGGACACTAACAATGACAATTCTAGGCCGTCGCTTAGTTGGTTCTTCAACGGTACGGCCCGAGCAGATTAGTGTCTCAGATTTTTTTTAGATTTTCGATGTCCTCTTTCGTGTTGGTACTAATTAAAACTCCACCGTCTCTGACGTTTCTTACGCTACGGACATGTAATTTCATTTCCTCCGGAGAAATTATTTTTTTAACTAAGGATTTAGTGTATTCACTTGATTTCGTTTTGTCATGGGAGTAGATGGCAAAAGTGCTCAGGTTATTGGGGCTAACAAATTTATCGGTGCTTTTTTTTACCATATCGGCAAAAGATCTAATTTTTCGATGATTTTTTCTGTTTCTTTAAATTGTTGGAGGGTGCTTCACTGTGGTATATGCCTGCATAGTCTTTTGTTTTAGTGATTTGTAAAAAAATGCCATCTGAGAGGTTCCCCTGTAGCTTTGCAGCAAAGATTTAGGACGCGTAATTTATGCTCTTGAGTTCATTTTGCTCTTCGAGAGCAAATCTCATTTAAAACAGACTCTACGTTTCCAAGCCACTTTTGAATCTCCGAAAATGTTATGATTTCGGAAGGCAGTTGGGTATGCATGGGCAGTGGGTCAGAGCAGGATTGAGTAGGCGTATGTAGTGGACTTCGTTGTATCTGCGGCTTAATGGGATAAAGCCTGAATTTCCCATCACTACCACAGCAAACACAACTTCTTTATAATAACAAATCTAGTTAACACTTGCACACTCGTGAGACGCTTACTTATTTTACTTATGCCGCGAAAATAATTATGAATTTGTTCGTAATTATTAAACACGTCCGCATAGTAAGAAATGCATTGTAAAACTCTGATGTCAGATGTGTGCACTTGAAAAGGAAATCGTTTTATATTATGCTTTTCTTAACTCTTACCTGCTCCTTTTAAGAGAAAAAAAAATAAAAACATATAAAATATCAGTGAAATTATTGTTAACTTTTAAAATCAAAGGGGATTTTAAGGAATTATCGTAAGACATTGTTAATAATTCGGTGTAATAATTATAATTATTCCGCTCCATTTCATACATTTTTGAACAAAAGTTTTTATTTTAGATAGGACCACCTAGCCTCGTAATTAGCGCCAGGTCATTTTGTGGAGAAATTAGGTCGCCAGGTATTATGACCTACTTGCCATCTAATGCTTACAGTTATTCTAAATTATATTGTAACCATTTGAAAGTTATAATTAAACCTAAATGAACTTTATTATATTATGTATAGTATGCAAATACGTAAGGCATTGTTATTGAAAGTAAAATGCCATATTAATTGAGATTTAGTTAAAACAACTTAGAAAACTAAATAACAAAGAAAACTATGTTTTACCAAAAGATTCAATTAACTTTGAACACTATTTTGAATTGTGTGACAAACATAGTTACGCATTACGTTACGTGTCTCACGAATAAAGCCTTTGATGCTTGAGCTCGTACCAACGATTGCGGCTCAATACAATATCCATACTAATCTATACTATAATAAAGCAGTAACTTAGCGAAATCTGTGCATGAAATATTTTTTAAAAACAATGACTGTAACGTATTATGTACACAATATAGACCCCAAAACAATAGTTATTATTATGTAAATATATTATAATCCTTACATACCTATGTATGTAAGGATTATAATATATTTATTCGAGTCGCTAGTATTATATAAATGTGAAAGTATGTTTATTTGTTTGTTTGTCCTTCTTTCACGTCGAAACAAAGTGAGAGATTGGCATGATTTATTGATTTTTTTTTGTAAAGAATTAATGGAGGGCTGAAGAGTAACATAGGCTACTTTTTACTGCGGGAGATTATTTCATTCAAAACAAAAAAAAATTTATGATCAGAATTACTTGAAACTTGTAATGCTCTTAGATACAATTAAATAAATACGTGTTTTAACATTTTTCGAAATTCAGCTCATAAGAGGGTACTACATAGGGGATGAAAATTTGTATGAAACCTACCTTTTTGGAGTTTTTTTTTGTGTAGTTTTAGCGCGAGCAATGCCGCGGGTTCTGTTAGTTGTATATAAAAGCAAAATACCACTCACTAATTATTCACAAAATCTCAGAAAGTATAAATGTTATAAATAAAAAATATGACTGATAAACACACACAGAGTAGGTATCCACTAAAAACATATTTGTAATTTCAACATCTAGAGGGTAAAAAGAGGTGTGTATGAAAATCTAATAAAGATATAATGTCTAATAAAGGTATAAAAGATATTAAAATGTAATAAAAATATTTAATTCAGAAATTATTTGGTAAAATTAAACTTTTCCGCCGATCAAACGGTTCCCCTTCAAACGTGACGTAAATGCGTACCTATTAAATTACTCGGGGCTTTGGTAATGACACGTGCGTTCATCCTTCAACAACTCTTAAGTAACTTCGATATCACAATTTATAATAATTTAAAAATGATTGCAAAATCAAATATGTTGTTTATATGTGGTAAGAGTTCGAAAATAATTAATTACATTTTATATATATGTTAGCATAATAATTTATATTTCCTTGTATCAAGACTCGGGCGGGCCCATTACTAAGCTTACTATGTATACGAGTATTCTCGCCCGTACATCAATGTATGCTTTAACCTACCTTTACTTATACAAGTTTTAAATTATTAGTTAAACAAGTAAGACATTTCGAAAATGTACTCATTGTCAGATGGTTTGGGAGTAGAAAGAATGCAAGACAAAAGAATGGCCAAGAATACCATTGAAGAGTAAATGAAAGACGAAAATATAGGAAAAGACCTCGGAGGACTTTTGCAGACCAACTATTTTTAATACTTAAAGAAGATCAAATCTAAAATCTGAGGTACCCCGACGAGCATGTATGTACAATCATAGTTATATTTATTTATAAGTAGATAAAAAATATCAAATAAAGCAAGACGAACAGATATATAACCTAAATAAATACGCGTATAACCTAAAACTTATACAGTAATCTATAGACGTTTAAACATATACTTTAACTTGAGTAAAATATTTATCTTAAAATAAAATTATCCTTATAAGTTAATGTGCTGCTAAGTTACAAGCTTTAAAAAACTTTTAAACTGTAAAAGCTATTTATCGCTAAATTGCTCTCACACTTTAAATAATTTAAAGCTTTTACATCTATCAAAGTTGCCGCTTAGTGGCCTTAATATATTATATGTTATGGCTTGAAATAATATTATCTAATATATTTAAACGAGCAATTCTTGTATATTTATTTATTTATACCGGCGATCTCGGAAACGGCTTTAACGATTTCGCTGAAATTTGGTACGTGGGGGTTTTCGGGGGCGAGAAATCGATCTAGACTAATCTTATGTTTGGGAAAACGCATGTTTTTGAGTTTTCATGCGGTTTTATTTCGCATTATTCCACGCAGAATATGGTCGATAATTTCAAATCACAGGTGTCCGAGTTCGATTGTCGATCGGATACAAAGTTATTACTTTTGTTTTTTTATCTATTTATTCAAGTTTTTTTTTTTAATATTTATAACATAATTATGTGAAATACTTTCAATTCAATTCTTAAGTTCAATGGCTTCTAGGAGTACCGTTTGGGCACCAATTACTTCGCCAATATCCCTTAGAATGGAAAAGACACGTTATCTATACATATAATAAAATTCTAACTTAGTCGAATCTGTACCTTAAATTTTTTTTGGAAAATCTTATTGAAATAGACTATATTGTCGATACAGAGACCGAATCTATAGTTTTTAGAATTTTTGTTTGTCTGTCTGTCTGTCTGTTACCGCATCACAGAAAAACCACTGAAGGGATTTTGATGAAATTTTGTATGATGATAACTAGATATCCGGGTCAACATATAGGATACTTTTTACCGCGGGAGATTATCTCATTCCCACGGGAATACACGTTATAACATAACCCAAAAAATATTTATGATCAGAATTTCTTGAGACTTGGTAATTATGCTCTTCAATACAATTAAATAAATACGTGTTTTAGTATTTTTTGAAATTCATCCCATAAGGAAATAAAATAAGAGATGAAAATTTGTATGAAACCTACCTTTTTAATGTTTTTTGTTGTAGTTTTAGCACAGGCGAAGCCGCGGGTTTTGCTAGTATAGTATATAGAATGACCGGTATAAAATAGAGAAAAAAAAACTAAATCTGATTATACATATAAAAAACGGAGCAATTCGTTGTAAAATCAGAACCTACAACAGAATTACTTTACAGAAGCCATCTTTTAAAAAGAAAATTTTATACAATGTAGTAGTACTCGAACTTATTTCAATTTGACTGCTAGAGAGACGACTTAAAAACAGATGGATCTTGTTTTATAGAGGAAGTTCGACAAAGTTAGGAAGTGAATTCAAAGTCCGTTGCGTTAAGAAGACGAGCGGATTTCTTTGTTAGAAAAGCTAAATGGATATTTTTTCATTATTTATATTCTAAACGTTATCATATGAAATTCGGTGACATCTATTATTTACCAAAGAGAAAAACACGCAACTAGTTGTTGATATGGTTGTTTTTCGGACTTTTATATTAATTTTGCCTAACATGATTATTTTTTTTATTTTATGTAATTTACAAATCTATTCTAATATTATAAATGTGAAAGTTTGTGAGTATGGATGTTTGTTACTAAAAAAAAGTGCGGTTTCCGTGGGATAGGTTTGTTTTTGTTTTCCTAGAGGCGAACCCGAGCGAAGCGATGGTGAGCCGCTAGTATGAAAATAAAAATTTAGTACATACTAGCGTCTTAACCTCGCTTTGCTCGGGTGCGTCCTTGGGTAGGTTTTAATTTTTTTGAGGGAAACTCTAATTCTTTTTCTAAAATAAAAGTAGCCTAAGTTACTCCTTATAATATCAGCTATCTGCCAGTGAAAGTTCCTTTAAAATTAGTCTAGCTATTTCGGAGATTAGCCGGGACAAACAGACAGACAGACAGACAAAAATTTTAAAAATTATATTTTATATATACTTATAAGAATTATAAGTACCGTATGTAATTCCATATCTGTTTAGTATAAAGCTGTTATTTTGACATTACAAACAGACACTTCAATTTTATTTATCTGTATAGATATACAGACTAGCATTTATTCCACCACATTGAACAAATATATTCATATTATTTTTTTAAAATTATATCGACCATATTTTTTTCGAGCTTGCATTTAAAATTAATGTGCAATATCCTACTAATATTATGAATGCGAAAGTTTTTAAGGATGTATAGATGTATAGATGGTTGGTTACTCTTTCACGCAAAATGAATGGGTTTTTATGAAACTTTACAACAATGCAGCTCATACATGAGAATAATACATATGCTACTTTTTATCCCGGAAAAATGTACGTTTCCCGTGGGATAGGTTTGTTTTTGTTTTGCTTGTACGATATAATCTTAGGTAAAAAGTACATGAGTAAACTAATTATTTAAAAACTATTTCTCATTACATTTTCCTTGACATTAATTACAAACTGTCTTGAATGTTGCAAGACTACTCTTGTAGTGCATTTCATCTTATCTTAGAAGAGAATCATCTTTAAACGTTTAGCATGACAAATAGGGTTTTCCTAAGACCTCTCATAGTAGGGCCATCCAAGTGGCATTATAAATGATCGTCCTTGATGACATCGTTTACGAGAATGTAAGTAACTTGTCGGGTCGTTCGTGTAATTTGTCAGTGTTATTATTTAATATCACACTTTATTTATAATATAATAATTCTGAAATAAATTATTTCTACCACTAAATCAATTAGGAACAGTAAATTAAATATATATTTTTGTGTATTTTTTAAAGTTTATTAAATAGAAGGGAGAATAACGTTATATATGATAATAATAATAATATTATAATAATATATAATTATATATAATATATATAATAATTGTACTATAGTTGAATTATTGTTATTCCACGTAATTGAACTCTATTGTTCAAAATAATATTAATTAAAATATCATGTTATAATGTTTATCAAAGTAAGCTTCTTATTGTTGTACATCCAACGAAATGAGGGCAAAGTATTTATCCACCTTAATGACTGTATGACAATTTTTTGAAATACAAGTACAGACAAATAATAATAATTAATGAGTATAATTTTTTTTATATAAAATTAATTATATTAAAATATTTTTAAAATTAGATGTTTTACTCTTAAAAATGGTGTTCGAAATTATTTATTAACTTCATGTGTATGTTTTTTTTAATAACGATATGTTATAGGTAGTGATGTTATAGTAAATATTAATTTTTTTTTTAATATTTGAAATAAATTTAATGCATGCTGTATCCACTTTTAAAAGGTAATGCATTTAGGATCAAGTCAAATTGTGTCGAAAAGTGTGTAAAAAGTTTTCAATGTAGTTATCACTAGTAGTAGTAGTAATAATAAAAAAAGATACCACGTAACAGAAGATCTATTCAAAATGCTAACTGTAACGAAGAACCTCCATACTTAAAATCAAAATATTATTGTATATTCGCTCATATATCGAAATTATGCCTTTTAGAAACCTGTAAATTTTGTCTTAACCTTACTGAGACAAGAAATCGAAGTAAGTATCTATACCACTTCATCTATAGCATAGGATAAATTAATTTAAAATAAAGCAAATACACATATTAAAGGTAATGAAAATAAAGAATAAAATGAGTATGTTAGTCTTCTCCACAAAATTACACATTATAACATAAAATAACATGTTTAAATATGTCTGATATTCAATTTTGAATGTAAATGAAAGCGTGGGAATTTGACTGCTGCACAAAGAAAACTAAGTGTCAGCTGAAAATCAATAGGCAATTAGAGCAGGTCAGCGTGATGGATCATCATAGTGTGAAAAGCATCTTTAACCTTACTGAAAGATTGCATGGGGCTTCGAAGAAATAATTTTGAACTAAAATATAAATTACAACAAAATAAATCAACAGTAATTTATTTGTTGTAATTTATATAAACCTGTGGTAGCCTAGTGGTAACACGATCGCTTAGGAAACTGAGTGAATCGGGTTCAAGTCCCAGGTGTCGCTCCTGGAGAGCCAACTCCTACCGGGCGCGTCCCCAGGTGGCGGATCGGGGAACGCCACCCGCTTGGACCCAGCGGGTGGTACCGGAGAAATCCGGCGCGGACCAAAGCAGGACGGGGCCGCTCTCCGTTGAGGCTTCGGCTTCCGGAGTTGCGGCCACCGGGAGCGGGGCCGCTTCGGCGGTCTCGTGACCGGAGGGCGGGGACCGGTTGCGGGACTGTGAGGGCAGGCTCGTAACCGGTAGAGGGGAAGGCCGCGGTGGGAGAGGAGTGCCGGTATTTCGGTGCGCCGTTCTCCCTGCCCCCCGCGGCCTTGACGGGGCTGCCACCGTCTTAGATGGCAGACGCGGTGGGGCTGCAGGGGAAGAGGAGTGTCGGTGTGTCGTTGCCGCTCTCCCTGTCCTCTGCAGCCGATTGAAGGGTGCCCACTTCGGTGGGCGGCGTGGTTTAATGGGGCTGCTCCGGGTACTTCTCTGATTCAGCAGAGCGGACTGTGGAGCAGCCCCATTGTTTTGGTGGCCGTCAGGCCTGCCGCCGGGGCGTCGCGGTAGTTATGCGTAAGCGATCCCGCGGCGTCCCACTAAGGCGGAGGGGAGGGGAAAGTTGGGGTTTAGTGGGTAGTACCGGCTCTTCTAGCCGGTGAGCCCCACATAACCACCTGGGGGACAGGTGGTATGCGTAAATGCATTCCCCAACTATAAAAAAAAAAAAAAAAAAAAGGTGTCGCTCCTCTGATATTTTCATGTGTAAATCATTTCTAACATAATTTCAAACATCGTAATGAAACTTGTATGTCTGAGAGAACCTAGCAAGTTTTTGAAACCTGCACTTAGCCAGCGTGGTGGACAAAGGCCTGATCCCCCTTCATATAAAGGGAGGTCTGTGCCTAGTAGTGGGACGTTAAAAAGGCTGATTTTTTTAAATATAATACATGAATTATATATAATTGTCATATTTGTATTATAAATAAGTTACTAAGATAATCGTAACATCATTTTCTTTTTTTGATGTCGGTCAATGAGTAATTCTTGCTCATATTCAAAATTCGTAAATGCGTTTTTTTCTAGTATTTTGCAAAAACTGACAAAGTAATGTTACTTATCATTATTCTAAACCATTTTAAATTTTGGATATATAAACATTATACATATAACTATGTAAAAATAATAAATAATGTAATAATAGCTGATAAGTAATTCGTTGGACGAGTGAACTTTTATGATATGATGGATGATGGTTTTAGCTCAACAACAGTATGAGTATTATAACAAATGTTGGAAAAATATGATAACGTAGAAAATACAAAAAAGACAAAAGAGAAAGAAATATGATAAAGACAAAAAATATCTATTAGAATAAAACATTTTCGATATATCACAGTCGATCACGACGGTTCTCAATTTTGCACGCTTGTTACTGTTAATGATTCGATGGAATTGCTATGAAATTTATCACGTTCATAAACTAGGTCAATTCTATTTAAGCGCCCCGTACACCCGCCGCTACTCATTGATTATACTGATATAATTAAGTTTATTTAGTAACAAATTTGTCATTAAAAGCTCTTTTAAATCAATGACGGAAAACGAAGGGTATTAAATAGATACATGCTAGTGATCGCCGCGTGGTTGAAAATCAATCATAACTCATTAAGTATGATCGATATTAAGGTTCTTTTTTCAAAGTTATATAGATAACCTATAAAATCCAAGAGTTTTCAAACGGGCCCATAGATTCAGAGATTTACACATATAGACAAATAAACTTTTCAGTTACATATATATTATGTAAGTACTCGTATAATATTGATGAAGGTTATCTAATATCATACTATATCTTTTAGGAATGAAGTATAGTAAGTTACATATAAATAAAATACGCGAGCGGATCCACGGTTAAAAGAAAATCAATTAATTTTGGCTTTCTGCAGTCCTTCTCTATATAAACTTTAACTATGCCAAAGCTCATCCTCCTCCGTACATGCAATATGTTTAAAAAGGGGTTCAAAGTTTTTTCTTTGCGTATTAATATACCTATAGATAAGTTTGACGTTAATTATCCTTTATAGCCTTTATATGTGAAGGTAACATTTTACCTTCTAAACGAATAGATCTGTGATATTCATGAGTATATATTATATTTTTTCTAGTATAATTAAAATTATTATCCATCCATACTAAAATTATTGATGCGAAAGTAACTCTGTCTGTCTGTCCGTCTGTTACCTTTTCACGCTTAATCCGCTGAACCGATTTAGATGAGGTATGAAGATAGTTTGAGACCCTGGAAAGGACATATGATAATTTTTGTCCCGGAAATCATCGTAAGGGGGTGGAAAGGGTGATGGAAGTTTGTATGGGGAATAAATCATACTTATCTCAAATAATGGATAAAAAACTTCATACATGTGTATTAATACATAATATATAGTCTACCTATTCCATACTAACCGTTAAAACGTACCTAGGGACGAACCCGAGTCAAGGGAGCCTGAGTCGCTAGTAATTTATATAAACTTTATCTTTAATAGTAGCAGCATTGTTATAAAATAAATACTGGATAAAGTAAAACATTATTAAAACTTTTAATAAAGTTGCGAAAACAAATGAGATGACTGACACGAGATAGCACGTGCCCAAAATTGAAGAGCTGTCCGTAGCAATTAGTAATTTAAATTGAAGTAAAAATATTAAATTATTTTGCAAGTTTGTTTAACACTAGCGACTTGCTCTCGTTTCGATTGGATGTGTCCATAGATACCAAATAGAAGCCCACGTGTCCTTCGAAGTCGTAGTCTATCTCTGATATAATCCAAATTTATTTAGCCGTTTTAGCATGAAGGAGAAATAAATATACACACAAAGCTACATATACACATTTTCACATTTATAATATTAGACCGATTCTTTGCTGTAGTATAACTTTAATATTGTGATTGAAAATCAAATGTAAAATTGAACCTTACATCTATATTAAGAGAGTTTATGAATTTTTAAAACGCTAACTAAGCTTCTGTAGCATCAAAAATATATAACACTAGCGACTCATCCTCGCTCCGTTCAGGTTCATCCCTTTTTACGTTTTAACGTTTAGTTATAGATTTCTCAGAGATGAGATATTTTCCCGCGTTAAAAAGTATCCTATATGTTCCTGGATAACCAGCTATCATTATATCAAAATCCCTCCAGTAGTTTTTAGACAGATAGACAATAATTCTAAAAACTATAGAATCGGCCTCTGTATCGTTAATAATATTTATTTCAATAAGATTTTCAAAAAAATATTTAATGAACAGATTTGGCTTAGTTACAATTTTATTATATATATAGATAAATGCATAAAGGTGTAAAATTAATAACGTCATAGCTTCCGGGTCAACGATCACCCCTCTGTCCGGGCGTGAGTAATGGCCGGCCAGTTGACGTCAGTTTTTAAAAATGTCGCATGAACATCAAACGATACTTTAGTTACAGAGCTTACAGTTGTACTAACGAAGCAGTTTTGTATCTTTTAATTTTGTTATGTCGTAATGTCATTTGATTGCTTATTCATTATTTTTAATTATATATTACTTATATTTTTTCATACAGTATCATCGTCTCAGTTTAAGGGTGTCCATAGATGAGCATACATATGTGGGTCACGCCAAAAAAAAAATTATAAATTAGTACAAATGTTTATACAACTCAAGTTTAATATATTTTACACCGTCGAAAAATAAAAAGAACTTATTTATTCCAGTATATTTACAAGACACAAAAGCACGATCCTATAAGTATCTCATTTACGAGCAGTACTTACTGCTTAGGGTTGATCGCACTGAAAAAAATCTTTAAATCCACACTAGTTTCGCAATTTCTAGGCTTGTCGTTTCTTTTGTAGCGAAACGATAGTCCCAATATCAGCATGGCTTTTCCACTACTAATAATTTTGTCTTTATGTCTATTTATTTCTTAATATAATTAAGGTTGTAATATAAAGCACTTTTATATGTATATAACATCGAATTATGAAGCAGATATTTCATTAAAAGAAAATCAAATCGCCTTTTTGAAGTTATACTTCTTTTAGGACGTTTGGAAAAAATATGCGAGTAAAATTTTTACAATACGCGCGCACACCGACAGCCAAAAAGTGACATGATGAAGTTAGCTGATAACTGTTTGCTGCCACGGTAACCGTTGTTATTGTCTGACAAATGATATGTATTATTATATTCTTTACTTAAATGAAATTCTATAAATATATGATTGTAATATGCCCAATATGCCTTATTTAATTATTTGCGATAGAACACATCACACAAGAAGTGAAAAACAATAAAATTATTTACTGAATAATATGTAATGTATATTTATATCAAATAAAATGTAAAACAACTTTTAAACTTGGTAAAATATTATTAAAAAAATAAACATTATAATTATCCTACTCCTGATACCCTATATTGATCTCATTCTCTTTTAGGTTACTTTTCTGAAGTTTCACTTCTACCACGTGTGACTGTTACTGTTACTTGTATTTTTCAATCTTTACCTTCATAATTTAAGTAAGAGATTTTATAATTATTAAAAAATATTAAACTATAACTAGTAAGTATATATTATACTGGCATTAAAGCTTAAATATTCCTAATCTTCATTTCTGTCGCAAATCATGAACAACTTTTCGAAGTATTAACATAATATTAGCTTTTGTACAAACTAATAAACTTGTCAAAGGAATGGCACCAAAACCAAGAGCTTTAAGCCAATTTAAATTATGTATAAATGCTCGTCAATTTTGATGCTAAAAGGGATTACACTATTTTTAAATATTTTCAGTACATTTGTCACATACTTATTATTATCTTAATTATTTTAATATATATTTTTACATAAGTATTCCCCTCGTATTGAAGGGAGGCCCGTGCCCAGCAGTGGGACGTTAAAAAGGGCTAAATACACACATAAGACTTAGGAAAAAATGTTTTAAAATGTAGATATTATAATTAATAGTGGCATTGCTAGAATATAAGTAAATTGTATTTTACTCGAGTAGATCTAAATAAAAATATGTGAAGTGCAGTGTAATAAAAGATTAAAATCGCAGGCAGAAACTAGTAATTAATATTACCAAGAAAATAATATATTATTTCTAAAATACTTCAAAAGCTTATAGCTTTGATCCAAACTATGTATATTATTATATTAAAGATCACCATTATTTATTAGCTTAATAAAAGCCAATGGCGCAACTGGCAAGTACATAATGTTGGAATATTGTTTATCCACGAGGAGAAATAGTGACAGAGCGTGAGGGCAATTGTCTCAAATGTAGCGATAACGTCCCTTTGTTTCTTGAAAGATACATATTATGTATAAAATTGCAACGCTTCTCTATGATTTCACATGAAGAAAATGTGTAAGTACGTTTTTAATTTTTATTTTGAAGCATGTTTGAGAAACAAAATCGACGGTTTATAATTCGTTGGTCTATACATACCTATTATTTTGACCCTTTTTTTATATTACACAATCAACTTACTTTCGTTTCCGCAACGTGCTTCCGAAGATGCCTAAAAGTATATAGCCTATATACTACCCCAAATTATAGTCTATCTTTGTAATAAATTTCATCCAAATCCTTTCAGCCATCGCAATTTGAAGGAGTAATAAACATACATACATAACCACAAACTTTCGCGATTGTAATAGTAGTCCGAATCTAAAGAACAAGCAAATTATCTTTACATAATATAGGAAAATTCTCACTGAGCCGAATCTGTACATTAAATATTTTTTTGGTTTTTTTATTGAAATAGTCATTATTATCGATACAAAAGCCGAATCTATAGTTTTTAGAATGTTTGTCTGTCTGTCTGTCTATCTGTCTGTCTGTGACAGCATCACGAGAAAGCCAGATTTTCTAAAAAATATTTTATGTACAGATTCAGATTAGTTACAATTTTATTATATGTATAGATAATAAAAATGAACTTATATTAGTTGATAAGCGTATTACTTCAAAACCTAGACCGACTTTGTTAATGTTTTAAAAAAACATCATAGTTTAAGTAAAGTTTTTGGTTGGAAATTTTGGAAAAATTAAAAGAACTCTTTTCTTATAGGATTTGTGTATAAACTCAAACATCGGAAACTAATTTATTGATATTTTGACAAGATAAACTCTGCGGGTTAATTAGGTAGGTCCATAATGTATATGCCGCAATATAATGAAGAATAGAAATCTATACACAACATCCAAAAAGTCGATTATTTCCAGTTTTTATATATACTTTGTATTAATCTTTTTGGCTAAACCTTTATATTTTTTCGTTACATAGCTTATATTTTTTATTATCAAGTCATCACACTAGCTGATGTTCGTTCGATCACACCACATTACTTGCAATTATGAAAAAAAACAAATTTACCAAAGAAAAACACATTTTTCCCCATAGTAAAAATATTAATATTATTTCAACTATTCCTCCATACAAACCATATGGTCATGTTATTGAAAGCTTTAAATGACATACGTTGTATACTAAAGTTTAAATTTGGCAACCGTACTTCATCTCTACTCTAATAAATTAGTCCTCCGTATTGTTTGCAAACTTTGTCATTTCTGTTATTAGTGAAACCGAGAGGTTTCGTTAAATTTGATATAATTATCTTTGTGCACTGTCGTCCACAATTACATGAAACATGATGAAGATGTATTGAAGTTATAATCTAGGTCGCCTTTGTTTCAATATATTTTCATAATAATAACAAGGAATAAATGAATTTTTCGCAAATTTTCTTACATTACGATTTAAATTTGTATACTCTTTGTATATATAATGTATTTTTTTGTAAATTGTGATTTAAAAGCAGGGCCAGTTTTTGATCATGGCAGATGAACATTTTTGACCATTTTTGACACACAACACCCAGCAATTTGCTTGTATTTAAAAAATATATCTTATTTTATTTTATTTTTCACGTTTTTTGTTTGTTCAAACAGAATTTCAATATTTTTACTCATTATGAAAGTAACAGAAATATTCATATGAACGACGTAAAGATATTAATCTTTTTGAATGCAAATTTATATTTGACATCAAATGGCGAAGACATATTCGACTTTGTAAGGCATGAGGGCAATAATTTTCCTCCCAATCAGTTCCTGGATGATGTACTGATTGTATATAATACAAATAATAACGTATAAGAATAAAAAAATATTATATTATCAACTTGTCATCCATATTTCAATTCTTTTGTCGGCGAAGTCAACAATCACAAAAATTATTATTATTGAACTTGGCTTCCATTTTTACATTTATGTTTTTGATGGTATTGAATTACAAAAACAAAGTGAAGAATGGAAAGCCCACATCTATCCTGGTAGATATATTTTGTTGTCACACGTCACGTAGGTAAAATATAAATGAAAACTCTAACATTAAATTATAAAAAGAAATAATTACATTATCATATAAATTAGATATGGTTAACGCTGTATATGTGTAGAGAAACCATTAAGAAAACATTGGTTCGCAAATTAACTTTTCGAGTCCTAAATTAGTTTTATTTCGAAACAGAATGAAATATATATTTTGTAAGCCCTTTCTAAAGTCAAATCATATTTAAAACACGATTTACATGGAAATTCAAAGGTTTCTATTTTTAACCAATTTTAAATTTCACTTGATAAAGTGAAATTTAAAACAAATAGCTTTTCACAGACAGACATATCTGTCTGCTGCGCTTGCGATAGAAAATTAACTAGCAAATGTAATAAAAAGCATTCGAGTCTTGCTATATATATATAGCAAACAAAAGCTTGTTTATTTAATCAATGTAAAGCTCGGTAAAGCTAAATAAAATTTCTAATTATTAAGAATAATTCCTTAGGTTTACGCGAATAATAGATATTTTAAATGATTACAATAAGAATTATTATTTTTTAGTATTGTAAATACAACGATGCCATTTTTATTTTCTTCCAAATGATTATTAGCTTTAGTATAGATTACTTAACGATGTGATATTTTCCGTAGCAAAAAATATCCTACATATTGACCCGGATACCCAGCTATCATTATACCAAATTTTTTCAAAATCTGTCCAGTGGTTTTCTCTTAATGCGTTCCCAGACAAACAGGCAGACAATTTTTGTTAAAAACTATAGATTCGTCCTCTGTATCGATAATGACTATTTCAATAAGATTTTCCAAAAAATATTTAATGTACAGATTCGACTCAGAATTTTATTATATGTATAGATTTTGTACCATATGTAAAACTATTGTTATGACCTTAGTATCTCCCGTATCTATTGAACTTAGTATCTCCCGTGGCCATGTTTGCTGTAAATCATATGATACGTCGGGAACAAAAAATCAAAATAAAATTAAAAGCTCAAAAAGAGTCCAAAAAAAAAGTTTTTTATAAAAGCTTAGCTCCCTAAGTGGACCAGAAGACCACTCCCCTATATAAAAGTTATTGTCAACAATTACATCGAACCATTTCTAAATGGCATCACGTAAATTTCCCGATCTCTGACCATCCGACAAGTCACGGGTTGTCACACGGATTAACGTCATAGAAAAGGTTTTCATTTCCTATTGTCATGTTTTATTATTTATGTTTAAAAAAATGAGGTAAATATTTAGTATTGTTAATGTTGTAGTTTATATCAATTATATATGAACTAAGACTGAAATATTTTTGTAACAAATATTCAATAATATTATTATTTCTGAAAATGTTTTTAATTTTTTGAGGTCAACGGCTATTTTGTCTTTTTACAATACAAAGTGCAAAGTAGGTAACCCAGTAGTAACGCGCTCGCTTGGAAAACTGAGTGCAGTGGGTTCAAATCTCGGGGTCTCGCACCTCTGATATTCTCATGTGCGAATCATTTCCAACAGATTACCACTTGTTTTATTGTGAAGAAAAACATCGTGAAGAAACCTTCATGTCTGAGAGAACTTTACAAGTTTTCGAAGGTCATGTGAAGTCTACCAACCCGCACTTGGCCAGCGTGGTGGACTATAGCCTGGTCTCCCTTTCTATTGAAAGGAGGCCCATGCTCAGCAGTGGGATGATAAAAAGGGCTGAACACAATTCTTTATTGAATTTACAAATTCAGGCTTCAAAATTTTGACTATAACTTTATTTATTTATGTCTCTTCTCTTACCTTTAAGCTAATTTTATATTAATTATGCGCCATCAATGCATTGTATGCAAACAAATTTGGATTTGGAGTTGATATAATTAGTTCCGTGAAGAGTTCGAGTGATCTTTAAAATAAGTTATGCCAGATGCCACTGCACTACAAAAGACACATTTATACCAACATTATAAAATCAAATATATGGAGACGATTTGATTTTATACGACGAGTCTGGAACCAATTTACTTCATGTCACGTAGAATGGAGCAGACAATATAAAATATTGTCTACATGAAATGGACAGTTTTGATTGATATTTTTATGTTTTACTATTATCGATATTGTTATTTGCCTCCATTTATAATTTGTACACCATATTATTTATTTCTTCTTGTTTATGTAAAAACGAAATTCTGACTATTACATTATAAACATAAAAGTGTGTTTATTGGTAGGTATATATATCGTTTTTTTACGCAGTAATGAAATCATGAATTGAGATATTTTTTACAATAATAACTTTGCAGTAAATGGTGCATCAGTCTAAAAAAATCTAATATTTTTTGTTTTTTTAATAATTGTCTTTTTTTTAATATAGTACTCCTAATGTCATAAAATTCAAATGATGACGAACGTACAACATTTTGAATTTCTACCCAATCCATATTCATTTATGTAAAATCGTTTTACTAAAAAGAAGAACGTATCGAAAAACATCCTTTATAAAAGATTTTGTAAATAAAATCTATATAGATTTTTCACTAAATTCATTCATCAAAGGAACTCAAATTTAAAATATTGCATGCGGCAATTATTTGATTTACAAAACTTTGCCCGCGGCTGTCACTATTTCCAATTAGTTCACAATTGGTAGGTGATTTCAGCTTTTTGCGGGACTATGTGGTACACAAAGCTGTGAGTCTCAATTTACTAAAACAATTGATATTCAATTCCCTCACTTGTACATGACTTTCTTAGCAACTTCATTATTATTATACTTTGTCTTATGGCTTTTAGGTGTGCCAGTTGGGCTTAGTTTATTTCGCTAGTGTCGCGTAGAATGTAAAAGACACGATGAATACTGATCAGTAAAAATAAAAATATATTCTACGCTGACATTTGATTGCATGTAAAATAAAATCAATTCACTATAAGTTTAGCACTGTCATCCTATACGCCCAATTTCAAAAGGTATTCAATACTATATATATATAATGTGTATATTAATACTATTATTAATACTATATAATGTGTATATTACGTCCTTTGGATGTTTATTATTTAAATAAAAATAATCCAAGACAAAACAGCTCAGTACGTATTTCTCCTTTGTTTGTCAAAAGATTTTCTTTTTTTTAATTAACTTTTAATTTTTGTTAACGTTTTGTAGGTTTCTTCGTTTGTAATTAAAATCTCGATTGAATACAAAGTGAATTTTTGTGTATCTACGAGTTTATTCAATTAACCCAGGGTGGCATGAAAATGCTTTTATTTTTTATTTTTAAGGAACAGTATAAGAACAGTGTAAGTATATTGTACATTGACGACACGTTTGGCACAGTTTGTTGTGACCCTACTTGCTTGCCTACGGTCGCGGGTTCGAATCCTTCTGGGGGCATTCATTTGTGCTATGAGCACGAATGTTTATACTCCAGTCATGGGTGTTTATATTTATAATATGTATATATTTAAAGTTATATATGTGTAATATATCAACTATCGGGTATCCAATACACAAGCCTCGCAGTTTACCATGGAACTAGATGGTGATGTGTGTTAATGTCCCAACATAAGAGAAACATATAAAAGTGAATATTCTCAGAAATATATTGAACGAATAGAGAGGAGCTAAAAAAGGAGCTAAGTAGAAATGTATGTAATTATATATGTCTTCAAATTATTAATAATGTTTAAATAAAACTATCTTTTCGGATTTTTTCGCGGATTTATTTTGATTTTTGGTTGTCGTGGATTTATTTTGGCTTTTGCTTTGGGAACCAAAAATCAAAATAAATCCGCGAAAAAATCCGAAAAGATAGTTTTATTTAAATTTCAAATATTCGCGTAAATCTAAGAAAGTATTATCAATAATGATTACGGTTGAATATCGAACATTGGGCGAACATTAGTATTAATAATTCCCGTTCACATCTTCAATAATGCAAGTTACGTTAAAGCACAGCGTACCCGTGTAAATAGAAGTCAGCGTGGTAGGCTGGCAAAATGTGGCAAAATTATGTTTTCCCAGACATGTATATTTTCATATCATGTTTTTTTTCTATTCTCTATAGTTATAACTATATGATTTACATATAAACCTCAGAGATGCTGGACTCATTCCGTTCATTTGGTTTTCCTATCGTTTTCCACCAGCCTTACCCAGGGATCCCAAGACTGTACGATCTTCTTCAGGATTTAATTATTCTTTCTATTATTTTTTTATTATTATTCCTAAATTTCATTAAAATTAGTTAGGTCATTTATCTGTAACATTTCAACAGACAGACAAGGCCACATTAGTTTAAATATACATAAACAAATAGTAACTCGACTTACATATTACTACTACTTATAATAATATAATGCATAATTAATTGTTCTTTCTTCTGAAAATAGAGTATACGTTTATTTATTCTTTGGTCATAATATTGCATCTACCCATCCGTAGACCGAGTTTGCATAAACAAAGGGAATATTTATATTTGGAAGCGCTATGATTGCAGAACATATTCAGTTTTATCCCTCAGCTTAGCTTTATATGTAAAATTAGAGAGACAAAATCCGAATAAATATTTTGTACATGTAAAACATTTCGTTTATCAGAGAAAAGCATACATGAAATATAAATACAACATGGTCATGAAGCGCTGTGGCAGCGTTTGTTTTTTTTTAATTATTGTACATGTCCGATTTTGATAGACACATACTCGTTTTAGTCGTATTTTACAATTCTATTATAAATGCGAAAATCTATTTCTGAGTGTATCTTTTTATTTTTTTACTCTGAAATGGATGCTTAACAGATTCGTATAAAATTTAGTACACGTATGCAGCCAGATAATGCAGCCAGAGTAAGTTACTAGTTTATAATATACTAGTAAAACCTAGCCGTTTCGCTTGCGATCAAACTACGAAAAATACGAAATTTCATGCAAATATGTCCAAGGAATAGAAAGTTTCATACAAAATTTTATCCCCTATTTCACCTCCTTGGGGGTTGAATTTTGACAAATACTTCCTTAGTGGATGCCTTCATCACACGAGAAATGCGTGTGCGAAATTTCAATTTTCTAGCGTTTCTAGGTTTTACGTGTGCGTTGATACATCAGTCAATCACTTTTGCCTTTTATACATACAGATAACTAAAAAAATAAAAGTGAAACATTTTTCTTAATCATATACATGAAGGAAATCTATATAAATTGATAGTGTATTTCGTAACTATTGGTTTAGTCAATCTCCTTTTGCAAAAGTGATTGTTAATTTAAATAGAAATGAAATCCAAATAAATAAAACTATTTTTTTCGGATTTTTTCGCGGATTTATTTTGATTTTTGGTTCCCGACGTTTCGATTGCTTTACAGAAATCATGGTCACAAGAGAAAAGATAGTTTTATTTAAACGTCAAATATTCGCGTAAATTAAAGAAAGTATTAAATCCAAATAACATAAAGGGTTTTTATGTTGTATGAATTTTAAATCCATGGCAGAATACTAAATCTTTCCAGAAGTCAGCAACCCTATTATCTTCATCTCTCTAGTGTTCCTCGTTAACGTCTAGACAGTAACAATGTGTGCAATATGAATCCTTTGTTTTCATATATTTTATTTAAGTCCAGTATACAGTTAAATATGTAATAACGTATAGAACCATACAAAATAATCCATTAAATAGAAAAATATATTTCATGTTGGTATTGTATATAATACATTAAAATACATTGCCCTCGTTTTGTTTCGACCTTCACTGTCTTCCGTGACAAAAAATTCTTATCCCACGGGATCCCATTGCAATTTTATGTATAAAAAACAACATACAATGTCACGCACCCAATCTCAGGATCCTCCACTTTGTCGCTCTTTTTCTATCCTACCACGAGAAAAAAAAAGAACTACACGACTATTCTAAAAAATCATGGGAGAGACCACCCCTGTTTCTGCCGTAACCATGAAAGTTTTATTTAAACGTTTATTTCATTTTTGATTATATAGTAATTATACAGTATACATACTCGTACTGTATAATCTAGGACTTCACCACAAATAAGATTTATTTTCTTTTTATGGTTCTACTGAAATTGCCTCTGTCCTTAATTAATTATACGCCTCAACGGTTTCCTTCTAAGAGTTCAAGATGAACGCCGTAAATAAACGTAAATCTTTGCAACATTCATTTTCATTATAATCTATATACTTATCGGAATACTATTAAGCATGTGAAAGTGTATGTGTGTTTTTTATTCCTTAGAGAAGTGAGGAAAAGTCGTTAGTTCAAAAGTAGTTAAAATTAAAGGTCAGACTAGAATATTACCAAAATTTCAAAACTTAAATTTCTTGCAAAAAATATAATATAAGTAAACTAGCTTTACATAGCCATAAAAATATAAAATTTCACCTTAATTTTAACTTTAAATGGTATTTTACATTACAACCATTATTCAAGTTTTCTCTATTATAAGCCTTTGTAATGGAATATGGTGAAAAGTCTAAAACTTTTCCAGTAGCGAAATATTTCGACAGGTTAAGTGTATCCAAAAGTGTAACAATTATTGTAGATTTCAGTTAATTATGTAAATGGAATATGAAGAGCCATAAAGTATATCTACTTTGTATTCAAAAGTCTTTGTTAATAATAACACACTATCTTCATTCCCTTTTAGTCACTTTTTGACCAAGTTTAAAACAGGAGGTAACACAATTCATATCTTTTTTTAAGTTACTCGATACTCCTGCTTTCCTAGAACTCATTGAACATAAGAATTGAATTGAATTGATATTCCTGCCAATTTTGAACTTATATTATTTTTTACGTATATTATTACTTATATTATTTGGTACGTTTTCACGGTTAGCTATGTTTATACATAAAAAATAGTAGCTTGCTACTTCTAAGATATTTATTTAAATTATATAGCAATTTACGATACGTACGTGCGTTATTGTCGTATAAACAGACAGACAGACAAAAATTTAAAAAAATGTTGTTTTGGTATATGTACCGTGTATACATCCATATGCATTTAGTAAAAAGCAATTATTTTAATATTACAAACAGACACTCCAATTCTATTTATCTGTATAGATGTGCATCTTTTTCTTAAATTTTCTCAATTAAATAAAACACGGAATGAATCTCAAATTACTGAAATAACTGATGTTCTGAAGAAGGACATTAGTTACTTTTATCACAGAAAAAGTTAAGTCATTGCTACAGGGTAGAAATTAAATAAAAGTCGCTGTATTGCAACGGATTCTCTTCATTTTGGTAAAATTGGAATTTACTATGGCATTGTGGATGAAAATTTGTAGAAATTTATTCTAAGACATGATAAATGGAGATGACTGTTAATTTCGAATTATGTTGATGTAACTAAATTATTATTGAGTTCTATTTTTTAACTAACAAAAAAAATATCACGAATATTGCCAGTACTTACGTTGGAAAAAGAATTTGACTAAGTGAAAATCTTTCCCATACACATTAGCTCTTACTTAACTCTTAAAATCTATATATATATATACACGTGAAGAGAAAACTTTTAACCCCTTTTTAAGCATATTGCATGTACGGAGGAGGATGAGCTTTGGCATAGTTAAAGTTTATATAGAGAAGGACTCCAGAAAGTCAAAATTAATTGACTTTCTTTTACCCGCGGATCCGCTCGCGTATTTTATTTATATATAATTACTTCACTGCTAAAAGATGTAGTATGATATTAGATAACCTTCATCAATATTATACAAGTACAAGTACAATATTACATAATATATATGTAGGTGAAAAGTTTATTTGTCTATAATTGCAAATCTCTGAATCTATGGGCCCATCTAAAAATTCTTTTGGATTTTACAGGTTATTTATATAACTTTGAAAAAAGAACCTCAATATCGATCTAACTTAATGAATTATGGTTGATTTTCAAGCACGCGTCGATCACTAGTATTATTAGATTTGTCATAGTTGATAAAGATTTCTTAAGAAATACATTAAAAAAAATTGTATGAGATAATAAGGCAAAGTATTTTGTAAATACCTATATTATCCTACTATTTTATTGAATAAAAAACCTATTGTGTTAAATTTACGCCAAAACATATGTCTAAATAAAGGTCTATTTTTAATGCACCTACAATCCCTGATAAAGCCCTTAAGAGGAACAACGTAGAGTAAGCAAATAAATAACAAGCTTTACAACAGAACAAAGAGCATTTTGTGTAGTAAATTTTGAAACCACCGTGCTTTTACTCTTAGTATCAAACAAGGGCGCATCCTTTGAAAGACGAGAGTAATTGTGGCCAATTACAGGGACTTTAGTATCACGCCTAATAAGTCTCTGAATAAGGAAATATGAAAACACAATGAGACAAATGATACAGTTATTTCATTAATTACAGTTATTACATGAAAATTTATAATAATAAATACATAGACTAAAGAATCTATATAGATGGAGTCCGCTAAAATAATATATTATTTTAAAACATTATTGTTTAGCTTCATGTTTAATTCTATGACACTCTGTCTATATTATTATTAGTCTGAGAATAAATATTGCATTTTTGTTGAAAATATAAAGCCTTATATTAAAAGTTAATGTTATTATATAATATATTATGTACAATACACATAAAATATTTTTTTAGCAAAAGCAATGAATTTAATTGAAGTGTATATTTTAGAATTCTTTGAATATAATACAAAATTATATATTTTACAATACGAAAATGGTCTGTTAATTTATTTTTCTTTCATGCGACAATCGACAGAGATATTTTAAAATGGTGAAATGAGGATTCTTTTGAATCTTGACTGTTATGAAATGGTAGATTATTATTAGCTCTATCTACGTCCTGGATAATTTCTAAGAAATTAATTACTGTTAACTAACATACCAGAGTGTCAGCGCCTTTCAACTGTTTAACTAGAAGTAAATTATATTAATACTTACCCTAATACAAGGTACATGATGCTAGCAATATACTGTTTCAACCAAATTCATGTAACTCATTGTTGCCGCATAATAGATAAGGCTAATGGAGCATCTCTCTTCGGGGAACGATTCGACACTGACATTGTCATGTATTCTCGAGTATTTCACAAGTTCTCCTCCCATTGATATTCAAATATATTAGAAACATACATTACAATATGTTATAATATTTCTCACGTATTATCAAATTATAAAAAGGCAATTCTAGTTTCATTTCAAGTAATAGTACCTAATGGAAATTTGCTAATTTGACTATCGACTTTTAAATAAAACTATCTTTTCGGATTTTTTCGCGGATTTATTTTGATTTTTGTTTCCCGACGTTTCGATTGCTTTACAGCAATCATGGTCACGGGAGAGACTAAGGTGTCAGATGTCTCAAAAGCATTATTAGTTGTTACAGACAGCCTACCCACAATTAACAAAAATGAATTCAAAATATTGAAAATTGGCATCAAAGTACCTTACAATATTTGTTAATTTTAATTTTAAACATTTTTATAATTTTAATTTTATACTTGAAATAAGGAGTATTATTTGTATAATTTTAGCTATTATCATTTCAATTTTTTAGAAAACTTATTATTGCATTATTGTTTAATAATCTATATTTTTTTTGTGTTACCATTATTATATTTATAAACATAAAGGTAGGTAAAATATTAATTATTTAAGCCACATTATTGTTCTCTGTCTACTTTAGAAAATTAACATTAATCAAGAATTACATTTACAAATGTAAAATATTAATTTGAAGTACTGTTATTTTGATCTACACAGTAAGAACTTACTACATCTAACTGTCTAAACCTAAGAAAGTATTGACTATCGACTCTTAATGTTGACTATCAGTGAGTTAAAAAAAATACAAATAAATATATGAATAGTTTAAAACTAAATCTATACAGATAAATAAAATTGAAGTGTCTGTTTGTAATGTCAAAATAACAGCTTTTTACTAAATGCATATGGAATTATATACGGTACTTATAAGAAAAACACAATTTTTTAAATTTTTGTCTGTCTCTCTGTCTATCTGTTTATTCCAGCTAATCTCCAAAACGCCTGGACTAATTTTAATGGGCCCTTCACTGGCAGATAGCTGATATTATAAGAAGTAACTAAGGCTACTTTTATTTTAGAAAAAGAATTAGGGTTTCGCTCAAAAAATTAAAACGTACCTAGGGACGCACCCGAGCGAAGTGAGAGTATGTCGCTAGTATGACATAGACCAATAATATAACCTAGCCACTTGAATCCTATTACAATAAACTTACAATATAAAATTTACTACATTGTACCAATGTTTAGAATAAAATAATAATAATAAAAAGCTTATACAAACATAAATATGTAAAAAAATAGTATATATTGAAATGTATTATAGCTTTAATAGAATGCTGGATAAAAGGTCTAATATCCACCTTAACTAAAATTGCCTCGGTAGAATAAAAACCCTCAGATTTTATAAGAACTAAAAAGGCAACGTTCATAACAAGCTATTTACCATTCAGGAAGAACAAAAAGGCAAAGTGGAGCTTCAAGAAAAATACTATTTTCTTTTTTTTTCAAGTATTCCTTATCCCTGCTCGAGATCTTGCAAGCTAAGATTCACTATATAAATTGAAAAAATATCTCTGCATTTAAATATATAGGAATGATTTATATATTTTTCTAGAGTCAATATATAAATGAAGGAAAATATCGTGAGGAAACCTGCATGTTTGAGAAAACCTAGCAAGTTTTCGAAAGACATGTGAAGTCCGCCAATCCGTACTTGGCCAGCGTGGTAGATTATGGCCTGATTCCCCTCGTATTGAAGGGAGGCCCGTGCCCAGCAGTGGGATGTTAAAAAGGGCTGAATATAATATACAAATTAATGTATTTATTTAATAAGTATAAAAATATTGGCCATCTAATACAACAAAAACTTAAGAAAATATTTATATTTAAAAAAAATATTTTGGGTAAGAAAAATGTGGAACTGCCGACTCTACCACGAAGGGTCGTAACATAAACATAGTGATATGTTTTTTAATCATATTTTTATGCAGAAAATATATTTTCTCATATATTTTTCACTACATGTTATAACTAATCTATATTATCTTAATACAAAAATAAATTAAATATGTATATATAACGAATGAGAAACCCACATAATAAAATACTACAATTAGAACGTGAATCTACTATCAAACTAAATTATATATGAAGAGGCCTTTGGGGCAAAGCTAATTACTTTGAGGAAAAGTTAATATTATTGCGCTAGTTTGGGAGTTGTTGAAGAAGCAAGCTTTGCAGTAAGCCGATTATGCTCTATCATGAATGCAAGGTAAGCTGAGTCTCTCACATAAAAACTTGTTATGTATTTTATGAAAAAGTGGGAATACTTTAGGTAATAAATAAAAGAAATTATTATAGTCAACAAGATCTATTAGTTCATTTTTATTATACACTCTTTCAGCTATACGGAAGTATACTAGGAAAATCTGTATGTAGATCCAAATAAATAAAAAAAAAAATAGCACTGTGTCACCTCGCTTATCACAGAATAAGCTAGGACCTAGGAAGTACTCCCTCCAACTTGTGATTACCTTTTCATCGAAACGCACAGGGAAGCGGCCTACCTCGGTGGGTAGTGTGCCATGCGAGTTCGTCCTGCTACTTCTTTGATAGCAGAGTGGACTGTTGGAGCAACCCATGTTTGTTGTGGTCTGCTTCAGTAGACCTGCCGTCGGGGCGTCGTGGTTGAGTGCGTAAGTGATCCTGGGATGCCCCATTAAGACGGAGAAGTGGCGTTGGGTTTTAGTGGATAGTACTGGTTTTGCCAATGAGTGCCACATAATAATGATAATAATAATAATAATGTCCTCCTGACCGATTCCGGCCACGGCAGCCAATCTCATTGAGACTAGCCAACTGCACAGGAGATATTATAGTGCACAAGTCTACGCGCAGACACAAGTGCACTCTCTATTCCTGTCATTCTCATACACCGGTGGGACGACTACTCGACACGACCGGTGAGAGTTAAGGCGCAGGACCGACGGCTTTACGTGCTCTCGCAGGCACGGGGGTGAAACACCGCCAACTTCCCAACTCCGGGCTGTTACTGAGGCTTACTATACAGAAAAACTCAATAACTAAACTTGGCCCGACCCGGGACTCGAACCCAGGACCTCAGGATGTGCAGCCGTACATGCTAGCCACTACACCACCGAGGCAGTAAGAGTGCCACATAACCACCTGTATATATACAGATGTTATGGCTAAATGCATTACTATACGCTAAAAAAAAACTAGGAAGTACTAAAAATATCATGACACTATTAATTTATTATATTAGCGAAAGTTTGTGTGTGTGTGTGTATGTTTTTACTTTTTTGCACACTTACTAACGATGATATGAAGCAAGGTACCTAGCACGCGAACGGTTCCGAGGACTTTAACTAGTATTATCTATATAACTCAGGCTGAGAAAATTTTGTATCTCGATTCAATATTCTCTTAATGCGATATTGGAAGTACATTCATAAGAATATTCAATTTCAGTCAGAGACACCAATTTTATACTAAAATGTCGCTTAAAATGATTAAAGTGGCCCAATGTTTTTGGGACCGAAGAAATGAAAAAAAAATGAATTAGTCGTTCATACAAGTATTAAAAAAGGTTTAGTAGGTGGTTTCATGCACTATTATAATTATTTAAGTTATTTTTATTATAGAGCTAAGCTCTGAGAGAACAAAAGTCAGTAGGCATGTAGGGTCGGAGAGTCACATTTATCCCATACGATATTAGTTCAACACTAATGTTATTTTAACAACCACTATTTTTACACATAACTTGACATAGAAAATGTGGCTTTGAATGTATGCTGGTCCATGTCGTTCAAAAAGATATAAGGGTCATTCTTCTTTTCTTGCGACAATTAAGTGTCCCTCATCTCATTTTGTGTCATATTAGAGTATAGATTATTATATATTAATTGTTTGAATTTACATCCTCATCGCTTTATACCTTTTAATACTAAATAATCTTTAACTTTCTGTAGCCAATAGTTTTTTTGCATGTGTTTATTTTTCATTAAGTACCGTGACAGAGTAGTAATTCATAATGATGTCGAAAAGAAACCACTCTGTCACAGTGTTTTCTCGAAAATAGCCACAAAACAAACAACATTACGGGCATGAAAACAAAGATTAAATGATCCAAATGAAAATTAAATGCATTTGCAAAAAAATATCTAATTCTCAAATAAAAATATTGTTACTTGAAAAACTCTAAAAACTGAGAAACACCAATTTATTGTCGCGAGAAAAGAAGAACGACCCAAAAATGAATTTCAATTACTTTAAAATTACCCTTCATCTCTACGTGTGTATTTCCTATAATAAATAAATTCAAAGCGAATACACATTTAAATACGCGATTTTAAATTAATTTGAGATTTGTTTGTACACAGTGAAAATATCGAAAAAACCACATATTTTAGAAGAAATTTTAAATTCTGTCTTATTTGTTCTTTTCCATTGAAAGATTATACATTTTTATTTTTCATTTTATATCATATATTTATATATATTCATTAAACAGTAGAAAAATACATCTTTATTGCAAATGAAATGAATGAGTTTGTGTAATGATATTTAATATAATTTTATACTGACTTCTAATATATAATTTTCTAAAATTAGACAAAAAAAAATTAGTTGAGTCGAAAATATTGAACCTTTTCAGTGTATAAATACAAACATCATAATAAGTATGCATAAAGAAATTCCTTGGTTTTTTACCTAAGACCGTCAATTGTCCAGAGTTATTCAGGATAAACTCAACCTTCCTCTGGCTACGTCATAAGCTACGCCATTTACTGAATCCACCGTCTTGGTGAATTCCTAGATAATGCGAACGCTCTTGCCAGCAAACTCCATTATGACGTGAGAAAATTTAATTCCGGTTAAGAATAGCCTGTTATCTAACTTTATTTTCGTTTTCAGTGTTATATTCTATATATAAGAAGAGAGCTAAGTATATTCTTTATTTTCAGTATCATTTTAAGCGTATTTTTTTTATTATAACATCGTCGAAAAATTTCAATACTTTAATTTAGAATTTGATGGACAATACTGCCATTTTTGCCTTTTAGTACAGAAGTAAAAAGATTAAAATTAATAAGAATAAAGTTTAAAAGGATTTGTCACTAAGTTTTAATAATTATCACAAACACATATACGCCTGAATGAATGTCTCATACTACTTTTGTGAATAAAGCGCAATAATATATCTATAGTAAAGTTGTCAAATAACAAGAAATTAATTTAAAAATTTTAAAAACACCCCCAACACAATAACATATTTAATGGACGTAAACTTGATATCTCTGCAATATTTTAAGTAAAGATATTAAGTATCTTGCAGATTCCAGGTGACGCTGCAGCATCAGACAAAGGTTACCATATCGTTGCAATGTCATTGAAGTAACGGGATACCAAGTTTGGGATCGATTAGAACTGTGGAAGTTGCTCATATCCTTTTAGTGTTTAGAAAAAGCTGATAGCGTGCTAACGGCTGAACGGATTTTCTTCATTTATAGGTAAAACACTCTCGATCAAGTTTTCAAACAAAACAAACTAAATTAAAATCGATTCATCTGCTTAGGCACTACGAAGTCATAGACAGACATACAGACACACACACGTTAGACTTATAGCACATCTCTCTTTTTCCGCCGGGGTCTAAAAAGTAAATTATCTATACATATTATATAATAAAATTCTTACTAAGCCGAATCTGTACATGAACTTATTTATGGAAAATCTTATTGAAATAATAATAATATATATACTGGAGCGGTTTTGATGAAATTCAGTGTGATGATAGCTAGTTATCCAGGTTAATATATAGAATATTTTTTACTGCGGGAAAATATCTCATCTCTGAGTAAACTATACTAAACGTTAAAACGTAAAGTAGGGACGAATTTGAGCGGTGCGCGGGTGAGTCGCTAGTTATTGGTATAATTTTAAACTAGGTAGTTAACAAACTAAGATTAACTCATAATATATTGTTTGGATATGTGAGTTATACGTTGATACATTATTATAGAAGTTACTAAGTAATAGGCGTTGTTTATGTTTTAGGGTATTATAACGGTTGTGGGTGAATCCAATCTAGTTGCTTATAGGCGATTTTACATCGACGCTTCGTGCCATTAGTTCGGTCTGCGGTCCATTAACCGAAATGGTTGGGCTAACCACGTATCATACATACTGTTTTAAAGAATAATCGAATATATAAATCACATATCTATACCATAATGTAATCGTTAATTTCACATGTATTTTACAGAGTTTCAATGAAGTATGGCTTGTGTGTTTTATTAAGTATGAGTATTTTATAGGAAACCCTCTTTTTGTAAGAGCGCGGGGAGTCAACCTCTATCTTAAAACCAACTTGACCTAATTACAACTCTGTTTGACCGGCATCAAAAAATACAGAGTAGAGTAAAGAGTAATATGTTTTTTAGTTTTGATGAATTTGTTTTTAGTGAATAGTTTACCTCAAGGGTGATCCCCAATAAAATTCAATAAAATAAAATGAATTGGAAGTGTATCTTTTGAGTAAATTAATTTAAAATTTACGTTTTCCATTAGCCCCATTGAAATCTGTATAAGGACACAGTTAAACAAAAAACCTTACCGAATTACTATTAGCTTATGAATATCAAAAATCACTGAAAATACATATATTTTGATGAACATTTTATTTAAATTTTTGACATTATCGTCCGTCAAAAAATTCAATATTTACGGTTGCTAGGCTTCTAAAAGCACATAAGCTCTTATGACTTTGCTATTTGAGAATCCATTGATTGCGTTTGCAGATTATGTCGGTGAGGTCAATAATAGTATTCACTATGTACTTGCTCGTATTGAAGCCAGGTCGAGCTTTGTTTCTAGTGAACATGGGATATCATAGGCACTCGAACATAAAGCCATATTTTGTCCAGTAAAATATGGCTTTATATTCGAGTGAAGACATGATATACGACTAGAGTGACCTTTAATATACTTAAGTAATACAAAGAAAGGAATAAATAAAGATATAAATATACTATGAATAAATTAGACTGTGTTGTATTCACCCTCGCTCCGTTCGGGTTCGTCCTTAGTTACGTTTTAAGGTTTAGTATAGATTTCTCAGAGTTGAGATATTTCCCCGCATTAAAAACTATCCTGTATATTGAGCCGGATAACCAGCTATCATCATACCAAATTTCATTGAAATCTATCCAGTGATTTTCTCGTGATGCGGTCACAGACAGATAAAAATTCTAAAAGCTATAGATTCGGCTTCTGTATCGATAATAATAATTATTGAAATAAAAAAAACATTTTTTTTATTACATGGGCTTACTCTTGACCTTCACCTTAGCTCGAGGGCCTATGCCTAAGGACTACGATCTAGCGAGTTTGACCAAGAGAAGCCTGTTAACACAAACGTTCTTCACGTTACGACGACTGGACGGCTTTTGATGAAATTTAATACAAAGATACACTATAATTTGGTCAGTACATAGGCTATATATTTTTAGGTATCTTCGGACGCATCCGAGCGAAGCTTGAAATTTACCTAAGTGCATGAACCGTAGGTGCTATGGGCGACAGTTACCGCTTTCCATCAGGTGGGCTGTCTGTTCGTTTATCACTGAGTACCATAAAAAAAAGAAGCGAAAGTAAGTCGCTTGTGTAATATAAAAAAGGGTCAAAATAATATAGATAGACCAACGAATCCATTTTGTTTCTCAAACATCCTTTAAAATCAAAACAACGTACTTACACATTTTCTTTATATAAAATCATAGCGAAACGTTGCAATTTTATACACAATATATAGATAGCTTTTAAGAAACAAAGGGACGTTATCGCTACATTTGAGACAATTGTCCTCACGCTCTGTCACTATTTCTCCTCGAGGATAAACAATATTCCAACATTATGTACTTGCCAGTTGCGCCATTGGCTTTTATTAAGCTTCGAGTACGTACGAGTACTTACAATAACCACCGCTATTTGCGATGACAATATAACTCAGACTGCGTTATATCTATACATATTATAATAAAATTCTAACTGAGTCGAAGAATCTGTACCTTAAATATTTTTTGGAAAATCTTATTGAAATAGACTTTATTATCGATACAGAGACCGAATCTATAGTTTTTAGAATTTTTGTCTGTCTGTCTGTCTGCCTGTCTATCTGTCTGTCTGTCTGTTTGTTACCGCATCACAGAAAAACTACTCGAGGGATTTTGATGAAATTTGGTATGATAAAAAAGCTGGATATCCGGGTCAATATATAGGATACTTTTTACCGCGGGAGATTATCTCTTTCCCACGGGAATACACGTTATAACACAACCCAAAAAATATTTATGATCAGAATTTCTTGAAACTTGGTATTAATGCTCTTCAATACAATTAAATAAATACGTGTTTTAGTGTTTTTTGAAATTCATCCCATAAAGAGATAAAATAATGGATGAAAATTTGTATGAAACCTAACTTTTTAAAGTTTTTTGTTGTAGTTTTAGCGCGAACGAAGCCGCGGGTTTTGCTAGCTATTTTTCATATATTTCATATCAATTTGTAGATACATTATTATATTGAATAAAAATCATGTTTTAATTAATAATAATCAAATTCAAATTCAAAATATTTTATTCAGCATTATATTATTACAATTTTTTACTGAACGTCATGAGTCTACTACCAGTTCGTATAAATATACTTATAAACGTAAAACCATTGGTAGACATTATTTGATTTTAAAGCGAATTAGATTCTTTGTTAGTGAACAAAATAAGTGTCTTATGACCTTATTCTAAGAGATAATTTCATTGAAATTAAAGTAAAAAAAAAATTAATGTAAAGACCTACTTTGTATTCCGCTTAGTAAACGAGAGCGCTCAAGGCCCTATTTGGCATCGAAGGTTAAAGAAATGGAAAGAAATGGTGGCAAAGTCTAGATGAAGAAAGGTAAACATATTCTCTATCGCCTTTTACTTCTCCATTTCACTCGTCATCTTTTCTCCTTTACTCTTCTGCTACATTTCCTTCTTCATCATTTCTCTTTATTTCCTTAATATTCTCGTTAACCACATTTACACACAAAACACGGTTTACACTCAAAACTATTGGTTTATTCATGTTCAATACAAAAAAAAAATTACATCTACTAAAGATTTATATGAAACACGAGTTTACGTCGCATCTTAATAAAGCCAGCATTTAATCAATTAGTATTCTCATTACGAGTAACGTATGATAGACGCGTTCAATTACATTTTTAATTAAAATCTTATATAGTACTCGCTGTATATAATGGTTCATTACTCCAAATGATACAGTCCCACTGAGTTTATTCTTCATATTTACTCATAATTGGGACATGTCTTATTGTCCTGTGATAAAATCATAAGTAACCTTGTTGAAGTTACTTTCTTAGATTTACGTAAAAATAACACAAACATTCGCGTAAATCTAAGAAAGTGTTATGAAATAAACTTATGCTTTTTTTAGAGTGGTCGAGTTTTCTCGTGGTAGGATATATAGCAACAAAAGCCCGAGTTTGAGTGAAACTAACATTATATGTTACTTTTAATCCAAAAAATCGTTCATAAACACGATAAACATTTATTCGTATTTTATTTTATTTCTTTTAAAGGATTTTATTTTACAAAATATGTAAGTCCTATCATAACACACACGTGCACACTTTAACAATACCTAATTAGTAAAAGAAAAAAAAATAATTAAAAAACAAGGCTGTGTTAACCTGAGCTTATGTTTTAATTGTTTTATGTACTCGGCTTAACAATGTTAGCATAAAATGTGACACGTAAATCAATTAAAGATAAATGGTTGTACGTTTTTCATGTCAAATCAATTTCCATCGACTGAACCATTAATATCCATAAAAATTCTAAGTATATTAATGCGGTAATCTTATTTTAGCTATATCTTTCATGAAACCAAAACATTTTAATGTGTATACATCATCATAATTGTATAATTAAAACATAGCTATTACGCTCTAATAGCCTGCAATAAATCTAACCAGCGACACAATAACAAAAACTCTTCTATTTCATTTCTTTTCCTCGTTTACTTTCCAAGTTAATCCCATCAAGAATCGTTGGCTATTCAGAACGGTATGTCAAACAAAAAGAATTTTAGCAATCCGTCCGTAAATGTCGGTCCCTCGCACGCTACAAACACTTAAGAGAAATTTCTTTTTGCCTTTATCCCATCGTTTCAGTAAAACGCTGCCTATGTTTTCCGCGATCCCCAACCGTAATAATAAATCTTAGCCCTTCAAAATCAGGTCAAATTGCTACAATCTAACGATAAAATGTCGTTCCTTACTCTAATGAATAGCAAATATTTTAAGACATATTGCATGTGCCATGAAAGGTTTTTTTGGGGAAATTAAATCATTTTGGTGGAAAAATACGAACTTATGTATGAGAAAATTCGACGATCTAAAATACTGTAGTAAGCTATTGTTTACATTGAAGAAGTTTCCCTTGTTCAATTTCATTGATCATCGGAAGTTTCCTACTCAGCGTATCAAGAGTAATAACTTAACAAATCTATACTATAAGTACTGGTGCTAAGTATAAGCTCTTTTAAAAACTAACTAGTGTTCTCTTAGTGGTCGAAATTAGACTATAATCGATAGTGAAAATTTTAGGAAAACATATACAAATATAATTTACCCATCTATATAAAAAAACTGATTCTAAAAAAAATAACACTTAAGCTCGTCAATATCTACTAAACAAAAAAAAGAATATAGACTGACAAACAAAGGAGAAAATGGTGTCGAACTGTTTTGTCTTTGCCTATTAATATATTATAATTTTTGAAAACTTTTTTTAGTTATATACATACTTATAAATACTACACCACTCTATACTCCATTTTTAAACTTTAAAATTAGACTTTTACGTTTAACAAATACAACTATATAATACATAGGTACCATAACTTAATAGTGCGAAACGTACGACTTCGCCCAGGAGTAATTCTCGCCCTTGTAGCAATCCCTTCGTTGTTGTTGTCTGTCTTGCTAGACCGACTCATTGTCATAGTTGAGTGCGTAAGGGTTGCTGCGATACCCCATTAAGATGGGAAAGATTTCGTTGGGTTTTGAGTGGATAGTATTGGCTTTTATAGCCGACGAGTCTTACATAATCACTTGTTACATGCAGGTGGTATGCGTAAATGCATTTCCTAACATTAAATAAAGTGTAACCGGTGCTCACCTTATCTTACATTAACAGAAGCATATCAGAAAGCTTTGCTAACATGTACACAACTACTCATAAAACTTTCATCGCAATTTAATCAATGGCTTAGGACTAGGACTATAAGACTATAAAATAAACAGAAAGACAACCATACATACATTTTTATATGTGTACAAATACTTTAAAGTATCTATCTCATAGTTCTTTCTACACTACACTTTCTATACTAAAACTTTTATAAAACAAAACACATGTATTTTATTATTTGACGTAGTAAATTGCTTGTATTACAATCTTGTTTTTACTGTAAAAAGCTTTGGATGAAACGGGTCTACAGCGTAAAAGCGTGTGTTACATTTTGCATATCCACACGACATATTGCAAAGTAATATTCAAAGCGACACAAGAATACATTACAATCCGAAAATAAAATGGTAAAATCTATTTAAAAATTGTTAAAGGAAATTTATATTTAGAGATGTTTAACATATTATGTACTATCATGTTAGTAAGATTTTTTGGAATTTTATACAAAAACGGGAATAAAACTATAAGTAACGTATTATTTATATTACACCTATTAGCGAGCCCTTGCTTTACTTAGCCCTTATCTAAAAAGTAAGATATTTCTGTATTTAGATTAGGACGTTTTGGGAATCATTTTTCAAATGAAAATTCAATTTCAAAATATTTTCTTCAACATTAAATTATTGATATTTTTTACTGAACGTCATGAACCTACTATCAGTTCGGAAAGAAGCCTCAGACCTGAGAAAAACTAGCGAAAGTAACTCAGTAATTGTAATCCTAATGCAATATGGAGCTACAATTTTTACCATCTGTAAATATTATAGTGTACACTAACGAGGTTAAAACTGTGACATTTTATGTTTTAAATAAATTGTATTAATTATAGAATCTGGAACATGTTAAAAATATACATAAGACAATGTAGAACGTTAAGAATAATAATAATAAATCACTTTAAAGTTAAAAAAGAAAAAATAAAGTTAGAAAGATTACAAAACTTACTTAGCGATTTACTTAAAAGGAAAATCCCTAAAAGAAAGTCAATGGAAAATACCAATATAAGTTGATTAAATTTCCTCTTTAATAATAGAGGTTAAAGTATGAAATTGCCGATTTTTACTGAAAAATTTAAATTCGTTTTTTTTTTTAATTTAACATATTTATTTAATCAAAATAATTACCATTATTATCTATACATTGCTGCAATCTAATAGAAAAGTCATTTATGCCTTTGCGATAGAATTCTGGTGATCTCAATTCAACAAACTATGTGAAAGCATTTTGTACTGCCTCCTGAGAAGGAAACTTTTTATCACGTAGAAAAATTCCCAAATCACGAAAAAAATGGTAGTCCATTGGAGCAAGGTCTGGCGAATACAGAGGGTAACGAATGGTTTCTAATTGCAGTTCCTGTAGAGTTAAAACGGCTTCTCGTGCCGTATGAGGTCTCGCGTTATCATGGAGCAATAATGGTGAAGATCGATTCATGAGTCGGGGCTGTTTCACTGCTAGTTTTGCTATCATTGTTCGGAGTTCGGCACAGTTGACATCTGCCGTTATTGCTTGACCAGATCGGAGAAAGCTATAGTGAATAACACCATGCAGAGACCACCAAACACTTACCATTAACTTTTTATTGGTAAGCTTTGATTTAGGACACTGTTGCGGCGTTTGACCTGGCATGGCAGCCATTGCATTTTTCGCTTATGGTTATCGTAAAAAATCCACTTTTCATCACATGTCACAATTCGATCCAACATTCCTTCATTTCTGTATAGATTCAACAAGGCAACACAAGTTTCAACACGCGTTTCTTTTTGCAGATCAGTCAAATCATGAGGCACCCATTTTTCATATTTTTTTTTTTATTTTATTTACATGACACAAATGAGTCAATATTGTTGATAAGGTAACGTTAAACCATACCGCTAATTCCTGGGTAGTTTGGCTCGGATCGGCTTTCACCATCTCTTTCAATTCATTGTTATTCACCTGTGTGGGTCTTCGACGTGGTTCGTTCTTCAAATCAAAGTTTCCATCACGAAACCGTTTAAACCAAAATTGCACGGTGCGTTCATTAGCAGTCCCCTCTCCAAACGCAACATTGATATTGCAAGCTGTTTCTGCCGCGTTAGTTCCGCGTCGGAACTTGTATTCAAAGATCACTCGAATTTTCAAAATATCAATCTTTCTTGTCTAAGCTGAATAAAAAAACAACTGAAAGTCCATAATCGAATGTTGCACATTTTTAAAATAAGAGCTACATAAGTACCATGTGAAAAAATTTCACTCAAAAATCTCAAACCATGAAGGTTCTATGTCAATTCGAAGTACCTATTGCATTAAAACGGCAATTTCATACTTTAACCACTATTATTTAAACAGGTTGACTGTTTTTAAATAAACTTACTTGGTTAATACCATTAGTATTTTTATTTATTTTTTTTATTATTGGAAATGCAAAAGTGTATTTCTGAGTTTGTAGAGTTATCCTTCTATACTCAAACTGAAGTAACGTATGTTTTAAACAGTCTATTAAATTTAAATAATCGTCTAAAGATTTTAAGTATATACATAGGGCAGTATGATGTCCTCCTCGGCCACGGCGACCAATCTCACCAAGAGTAGTCAAATGCACTGGAGATACTTTAGTGTACAAGTGTAAGCACAGACACCAGTACACTCTCTTTTACCTTTTCAATACGACAGGAAAGAGACCTAGCGCAGGACAGACGGCTTTACATGCTCTTTGTGGTGAAATGCCAGGGGTGATAGGACAATATATAGTGAGAAGCAGAACTTAGACCAAAATAATACATATTTTTGTATAATATTCGGGATATGACTTCTAGGGTTAACGATCTTTCCAGTTTCGGCTAAGATCAAAAGCGATCATCTACTGTGTAATATGACTTTTCATACTGTGGTTATAGTTTATGGTGCCATAGACAATGTTTACCCAAGGACATTAAATAATTTCGTTGAAAAATTTAAAAAGTAGACCAGAAGAAAGCTAGCTAGACGATGAGGAGAGAAGTTATTAAATTTTGTGTGCTTTCCCCTGAACTCATTGTCCTATATTAGAGGGCACGAAGAAGTACTTTGTTATCTTCTTTATACGTTCTTACAAAAATATGTGGGCATAGAATATGAAGGTATACACAAAAATGTTATTCAGCCACCTGACTTGTTTGTTACA
This sequence comes from Argynnis bischoffii washingtonia, assembly GCA_033884665.1. NCBI lineage: Eukaryota > Metazoa > Arthropoda > Insecta > Lepidoptera > Nymphalidae > Argynnis > Argynnis bischoffii. The sequence continues at coordinate 4,902,761 of CM066624.1, read as the reverse complement.
TTTCTGGGTCATAAGTTCTCGATGCTAATATACTTTATAGCTATTTGCTAGTAATATTTGCTCACTAACACTTTTAGTTTATTCAGAGAAATAACATACTTTATCCTAAGAAATATTTGTTATTTAGCAAAAAATGTACACTACGATTATATCTTTTATGGAACGCAGACTATAAATACATCAATCTATACATATAATAAAACTGTATAGGTAGAATGTTTGCACATAAAAAATGCTAAAACCGAATCAGGAGATGTAAGAAGAGAAATAAAACAAATCCAGTTTTTTTTTCAAATTTTTTGTTTCTCTGTCTGATTGTTTGTACGGGCTAATCTCCGAAACCTTTAAAACGATTTAAGTGAAATTTTGCATGGTGATACTTTATAACTCTGATCAACATTTTAGATACTTTTTATCCCGAAATATTAAAGAGTTCCAGTGGGATAGTTAAAAAACTATTGCAACTTATACAGCTTAGTGCACAAAAACTACTGATTGGATTTTATTGAAACTTTACAATAATATAGTTCATATATCAGAATAACAAAAAAGCTACTTTTATCCCGGAAAAATGTATGCTACCTGTGGGATAGATTTGCTTTTGTTTATCTAGAGACGAACCCGAGCGAAGCGTGAGTGAACCGCTATTATCTTATAAAACATAGTAGGATTTATTTTATTTGAAGTATATACATATAAAATATTGATTAAAACATTCAACTAAAACTAAAAACTTTAAATTAAAATATCTATATCATTAATAATAATAATAAAAGTCAGTTGTTTTTGGAGATTAAAAAGTATTTTTTGAACTCCACAAACCACTCACTACTATAATAAGTATTTCTCACATTATCTATTGGTACCTGGATTGGTTAACGGCTCAGTGTGTGTGTGTGTGTGTGTGTTTTTTTTTTATAAAAACGTGCTTTTTCGAAAAAGTTGCGTTTCTTTAAAAAAGACTAAAAGCCAACTAAAGCTTACCTAAATAAAAAAATGATCCAAATTTTTAAAGCTGTTTTCGAGATACACGAAATAAATTTAAATATAAGAATACAAGAATTCCTCATTCAATATTATTAGATTTTCATAATTATAGCAAAACCTTTCACAAGTAATAGACTTTCCTTACTGAGACATAAAATCTAAAAATGACAGCGCGCTCGTCTGTACTCACCTAGCAAGTAAGAAAACTAAATCACTGTTTTATATTAAATGTCCGTCCTTTCTGGAAACATTGTAAGTTTTTATTCGTTGAGTTTGGTAAAGCGGCACTTAATTTGTTTTCACGATCCTGACTCTGAAGGTATTACGAATTGTTTCTCTACTTAGAGCTTTTCCAAAGTTGTTTAAAACATTGTCTAGCATAGAATAACTAAGCAAATTGATGTAGATAAATTAATTCATTATGAAAATTAGTTTCAAAAATATTACTGTTTCTAAAACAATATTAAAGTTAAGTAATTTTTAATAGAAAATACATCATATTCCATAAGATACGTATTATTAATAGTAGTTATTAAAAAAAAAATTATAGCAGCCTAACAGATTTTAAAAACCTTTTTATCCCAACATATTTAATGCATGAGTATATTTTATGTATAACTCTACAATTATCATACAAAAGAAAAAAGATGTGCTCTAAATTGACCTTCGTAGAAACTTGACTTTTAACTACATTTAACTCAGGTTTAATTAATATACATATTTATTTTTTATTACACAATAAATTACATTGTTATAGAGATTCGCTGAATATTCAGGCATTACGAGGCAACCGAGCGATGCAAGGTTAAGTCGGTAGTATGTAATAAATCTTAAACTTTGTTATCAACCTGCTTCTAACTCTTGTATCGATTTGAAACTGATGTTATAATAATTTGATAATATCGAACTAACCTATCATATTTTTTTTAAATAAAATTAAAAATATTATTGTTTATTTATGACGACAAAAAAGGTACGACTTCAGAGACACTGAAAAGTTATTTCACGTACAAGTCATTTCAGGGGTCCAATTTTTTTTTTTTTAATAATATGGAACCACTATTTATTTAATTTAACATAAATACTAACGTAACTCTACGTGTTTGTTAAGTACTCGCATGAACTTCTAGTGCAATTGTCCATAGCCTTTTTATAGAAAGAAATATAAACCGTTTATTTAATAATTTATACTTATAGGTTTCTTAAAGACGAGATATTTTCCCGCACTAAAAAGTATCCTATATGTTAACTCGGTTAACCTATAGCTATCATCATACCAAATTTCATCAAAATCTGTCCAGTGGTTTTTTCGTGATGCGGTCACAGACAGACCGACAGACAAAAATTCTAAAAACTATAGATTCGGCCTCTATATCGATAATATTGACTATTTCAATAAGATTTTCCGAAAAATATTTAATGTACAAATTCGACTCAGAATTTTATAATATGTATAGATAAATAGTGCTGCACCCTCTTTCGCCACGTAAACAGAAACACACCTACATATTATACGTATATATCACTCTTGAACCCAGCACTATAATACTATGGATATGCCATACAGAAAACCATATCAATTGAATGTCAATGATGACTCTGATTGTTGATTTTCTAGTCTTGGTGGATGAGCGGGGCACTCAATAATACTTGTTTCCACATAGTATAGGGGTCCATACGAATAACTTCTAATATAATATTTAAGTCAGTAAAAGGTTTTTTTAAACGTGTTTTTCTATAAGAATAAGAGAAGGTAGTAGTAGTAGATATTAGTATCTAATAATTACTTAAATTTATTTAACTTCAAATTTTGTTTTATTTCTGTTTGTAGTTAAAATTATTTCTAAATTCGTACATTTTACAATCTCAAAAGTGTATATCTTTAAATACTATATTATAATCTGCAATTACAAAAACATTAACAGAAATATTTTCACGAAAAGCCTTAGAAATAAATGCATGGGCATAAAAATTGAAGATAAATTAAAATAGGTCAAAGTAGAAAAAATATTTTTTTACCTATTTTGTAACTTACTGCGAGTAGCTTAAAGCAAAGTACGAATTTAGTAAAGACTAGCGGCTCACTCTCACTTCGCTCGGGTTCGCCTCTACACAAACAAAAACTAATCTACCCCTCGGGAACCGTACATTTTTTTGGAATAAAAAGTAGCCTATTTGTTATTTTGATGTATAAACTATATTATTGTAAAGTTTCATTAAAATCCAATCAGTTTTTATGTACTAAGCTGTATAAGTTACTATAGTTTTTTAACTATCCCACGGGAACTCTTTGTTTTTCCGGGATGAAAAGTATCTAAAACGTTGACCAGGTATCACCATGCAAAATTTCACTTAAATTGTTCTTACAGTTTCGGAAATTAGCCCGTACAAACAGACAAACAGACAGAGAAACAAAAAAAATGAAATAAATCTGGATTTGTTTTATTGCTCTTCTTACATCCCTCTGACGCGGTTTTTAGCATTTTTTTTCTATGTACAGACATTCGACCTTTACAGTTTTATTATATGTATAGATATAATAAAAATAGGGCATTTTATGGAGATTTTACTTTTAATTCTAGAAATGCTTCTTTGAGACCCTTTTTCTTTCTGATAAGCTTTTACAGTTTGCTTTACTTTCTCATTATTTTCTACAGCCTGCCTGATATAAAAAAAAACGTCTAAGTGAACCGTGTTAAAGGCATTAAAATAAAAAATTATGACTATTGATCGCTTTTTCTAAGACTCCATAAATAAAAGTTATAAATATGTTACACCACCGTTATCATTTTTCAAACTCATCGGCTAGAAAAAACAGTTAAAACCAGACGAAAACCTTCCCCTTTTAAATGGGGTGTTACGGGATGACTTACTATCACGACGCCCAGATGGCTAACCTTAAACTTACCAAGGTAGTAGTTAGTATAACGATGGGACTACTCTCATGATCAACTCCGCTATCAGAAAAGTACCAGGAGCAATAGTACACCTCCTGAGGCCTATCAAAATGAGCTGCCTTCCAAATGTCGTATTACAAAAAAAAACTTTATTGAAACAAACTGAAAAGTTACATTATAGATTGTACGATAAAGACTACATTGGTTAAAAATTATGTTGTAGATAATAACGCCCACCTCCAAGATTTTTTTGTATTAATTTAATACTAGTTCCAATAGCTTATATAAAAGTAGTAGCATAGTAATATTTAGACATAGTTGTATACTTTAAAACATTGATGTTTAAATATACTATACATATAATAAAACTGTAGAGGTCGAATGTCTGTACATCGAAAAAAAATGCTTAAAACCGAGTCAGGAGGATGTAAAAAGAGAAATAGAACAAATCTATATTTTTTTCAATTTTTTGTTTCTCTGTCTATTTTTCTATTTGTCTGTTTGTACATGCTAATCTCCGAAACCGTTGGTACCTTATATCCCTGGTCAACATCTTAAATACTTTTCATCCTGGAAAATTAAAAAGTTCCCGGAGATAGTTAAAAAACTATAGTAACTTATTCAGCTTAGTACACAAAAACTACTGATTTAATTTTAATGAAACTTTACAATAAAATAGTTCATACATCAGAATAACAAATAGACTACTTTTTATCCCGGAAAATGTACGGTTCCCGTAGGATAGATTTGTTTTTGTTTGTCTAGAGGTGAACCCGAGCAAAGCGAGGGTGAGCCGCTAGTTGTATAATATTACCAATACAACTCCCCACTGCGACATGGTGACCACGCACCTTGCACCTAAACGAATCTCTAAATGTACATCTTCTTGGATATCAACATAATAAACATTAGGAGACAACAAATTTGCGATTACAATAAAGTAATTTAATAGATAACATTACGAATTATATAATACATTATCCGGAGAAGGTGCTCTGGGAATATTATGCGAAAATGTCAGTTTTACAATATGACACGTCTGGGGTTGATTTATGAGATATGTAAGCTTGATATAATATTTTCAGTTTCGTTCCCGCAATCGTCTCTTCCATATATGTATGTATGCTTGTACCTATTTTTAACTAATAATTTCATAACACAACTCTATAAAATCCCTTACTAGAGCTTAATATTTAAGGAACAAAAAGCTAATAACAAAAGAAAACCGATTTCAAACTTTGAAAAAGCAAGAGTCGGTGTAATTTTTTAATTAAAAAGTAATTGTTCAAGCTTCAACTTTTCATGACAAAAAACACGTATAAGCTACTACTAGTTTACTGCAACAGGAAAACCATATACTCTGAAAAGATCATTTTACATATAAAAGCAAAAGAATAGGAATGACATGAACTTAAAAATTTTTCGGTACATGGTAATATAACTTTACACTTTCATACGAATACTCTATCTATACTCTACTCGTCAGCATAAAAGCTCATCCAAAGTTATAATTTTGTTATAGTCCACCATTAATATGGATATCCCACGGGAACCGTACATTTTTCTGAAATAAAAAGTAACCTATGTGCTATTCTAGACTGTAATTTATCTCTGTGCAAATTTCATCCATATCCGTTCAGCCGTTCTGTCGTGATTGTGTAACAAACATCCAACCATCCAAACTTTCGCGTTTAAAATATTTATTGGATTATGCATCTATTTAAAATAAAGCTTATTAAAGCTCTAACACTGACAGACAACTAACATACTAAAACATAAAAAATAACGCTACAATTCCTTAAACAACGAAAAATAGAGTTTTTTTTTAATTTATCACCTAAAGAGGTTAATTAAGGGATGAAAATTATATGGAAGTTCAGCATGTTTTAAAATTAGGAACATGGAAATTGTATCATGTTAAAATAAGCAATTAATTATAAGTTTCAATTTTTGGTACAACACTCGTTAATTAGGGGATGAAAGTTTATACAACAGTACATTGATTAAAAGTTTATATCAGTATACTCAACCAGAATAATAGATCGATCGAACACTGTTAAAATATGTATATTTATACATTTCTTGGCCTACATTCCAGATTCAAACACCGCCAAACCGCAGGCTGATCAACCATTCACCGCGTCAATCGCTGCAGATGGTTATTGACTTCCGAATTACATACCAAGTATACTATTATTATATGATATGTTATGAAAGTATGTATTATAAAACTATACAGCTTCTAAGAAATACATAAAATATCATGTAATGTTTTATGTTTTTATGTCAATAAAAAATATAAAAAAATAATAAGTTACTTACTTATTGACATTGGAGATTTGGGACAGGAATTTGATTCTCATATAAAGCAAAAACTATTACAGTACCAATACTTCAGACTAAGAAATAATATAGTCAGAGTGTCATAGCACTAAACATGACGCCAAACAATAATGTTTTTAAATAGTATAAAAAGGACAATTTGTATTGTTTTTTTTAAAAGAGCTAAAATTGTGATATCTCTCTTTCAAAGGAAAGAAAAATAATGCTTAAAAATAGAAAAGAATTTAGTATTATCTTTATTATTTATATTTTACTCTCAAAAATTCATATTATTTACAATTCATATATTATCTACATTTATGTCATAAAACTTTGTTACTAGACTAGTTTTCTATACAGATATATATTGTATGTAGTAATATAATTGTTATTCCAAGATAATAAGATTTGTACTCAAATTTATAAACATTACAGCGCGGCGGCGTGAAGAAGAAACAAACAAAATTCCCCATCAATAATAATATTAGGTTACTGATTAGTGTTATATTTGGTTTCTCAAAATTCTATCGCCCTTTGAGCTCGATATAATACAATATATAAATCATCCATCTGAGACTTAGCTTTTTTTTTTGTAAAATCTTCTTTTTCCTTCTAAACATTATTATTAATTTTGACTATGTATAGTCTATTACTCGATTAATTTGCAAAGTGTTTAACATTAGACATGCGACATGTTCTATCGAAGTACAATAAAGCTCGCCAATATGTATTACTAATGACTTGCGCTTGTTTCGTATGGATTCTAACTAGACCCCACAATTTTGTTACTGTATTATTAGGGATATAAATCCGACGGTAATTACTTGATATACCTGGGTAAAAAGTCTAAGTATTCTTCCGCTTTAAACTATGGGTATTTGTATGGAAATTAATTTTGAAAAAAAAACATAACTGGACTTATTTAAAATTAATTATTTTATTATTACGAATGTAAGTTTTTTTTTTTTTAATTCATATAGACACAAGATGTAACATATTCATTAAAATAAGATTTACAAAAACCGATCTACATTAAAATAATTAGATTAGGCGAAGTATCATATTATTCATACAAAAGAAACAAAAACAAAAAACCAAACAACTGAAATAACCCCTTCGAGGACCGCATACACGCCGGCGTGTTAACAATTGAATTCTCGGAAATTCGTACGGATTTCTTAGAAATTATCCTGGAGAGATTAAGTATCTCTTTCTATTTGAAGTCAATCAAAATATATATTGATTGTTTACTTTGTAAATGTATGGTACAAAGCCAAAATAGCAAACAAAACTCTTATATTAACAAAAATACAAGTATATAATACATAAACGACGTACGTTAATTAATATTTACAAAAAATCACTCATCAATTTTTCCCTAACGCGCCAAAAGTAGCAACTTCAATAACAATGTATCTATCTATGTATGTACGTAAGTATTTTGACAGTTTCAATAGGCCCCATTGAGATATTATGGCGTGATATCGATTAAATGACAAAGTGACTAATTTGCAACACGAGGAAACCGAAGTGCCTGTCGGCGAAGAATTGAATTTTAATGTTTGATTTAATTTTAATTAGAGCTTCATAGAATAGGGTCCGCTTAAATAACTGAATTGAAAGGGAAAATTTTCTTTTTCTTTAGTTAGAATTTAAATGTTGATTTTAAAGAAATTTACATTTTTTAATTGAATACTTTGTTTCTGTACATTATTGAATAATTATAAAATTAGTAGTGACTTACTTTCACTGCGGATTCCTTCCTAGGTACGTTTTGACACTTATATTATTTTTATTTAAACCCCGTACTTGAGAAATAATTGATTCCCCATTCAAATTTTCTCTCTCCTTTTCACCCCCTTAAGCGATGATTTCTAGGATAAAAATTACCATGTCCTCCCCAGTGTCTCAAACTACCTTCATACCAAATTTCAGTCATCTAAATCAGTTCAGTGGATTAATCAAGCATGGAAAGGTAACAGACAAACAGACAGAGTTACTTTCGCATTTATAATATTAATATGGATAAAATACTTTATAGGTTTTTTAGCTCGGAGTAAATGAAAAATACTTGTCTTCTTTTTAAGTTAAATATCAGGAAAAGAGTTTTTTATATTAAGCAGTAACAAAGTAATATTTAATTTTAAACGAAAAGTGTAGAGATCTTAATTTTTGTTTAAGTAAATTTAAGAATATGTAGGTTTAAATTAATTCATTTTTAGGTCCATAATACTTCGAACCTCTTAAAGAGATTCATTCTTCCTCTTTTAGTTATAACGAAAATTAAAAATCTATTAAAATCCATAGATTTGCTCATTACTCTGCGTTTTTAGCTCCAGTTTTTTTTTAATAGTTTAGACTTACTCAAACATATTTTTTTTTCTACAAAATTCATTGATATAGAATCATATTAATAAAGCAATACTATTATTAAAGAATATTTTAAGTAAAAAGATAACCCATTTTATACATAAATACGATTATATACTAGTACATTTTTTCATCATAAAGTATTGAGGAAAAATATGTAAAAAAGGTTAAAGAATCTCTTATCATTCTCCTCCCCCATGATTATGTAGGTGGCGCAGTTACCCTTATTCAGCTATAAGAAAAAATAGTTCCAATGATATATTACAAAATCTGTTTACAAATGTATCTGAATTCAAGTATGAATATTTTCTTATTAGCTGGGATGAGCTTTGTCTGAAAACACACGACTTAATAATAGTACATTTACATCAAATTTTCCAAATATACAAAATTTTTACAAATGATAATGACTATACCCAATTACTTAAGTAAAAGAAAACAGCATAAACAAGTCTAGTTCACTGGCGCATAGGCTAAATCTGCATTGAAACAATGTAGCAACTTTGTAATGTACCGAGAGAGGTTAGAATTTTCCATGTCATATATCGTCGGAAAATTTACATAATAAGGTACTCTTTCATATCTTCAAAACAATAAACGCAACCATTCATCTGACAGCTGAAACAAATTCATTCATAAGCAACCCTTAATCGGCTTAAAGCTTACCTGATCTCAATTCGAAAGGCATGATATCAAGCGTGAAAAGCGCCCCTCCCCTGCAGGCTGCCTGGTCACGGCGACGTTCCAACCCACACCATTACATAGCTAAAACCACATCACACACACTATCACTACAAGGAACAAACACTTTGTCGCCACCAGATTGTTATCAGAGGACAAGCATGCCGTAAAACGTTACCGTTACGTCAAAAAAGGGTTCAGGACGGTAAGACACAGCCTCCGCAGAGATCGCGGTTCCGCTTCTGCCGTTGAGATGCGGCGCGCGCCGCCAGCGCCCCCCGTAGCCATGACAACGGTCCGGGCGATCCACCTCGTCCTCTCTCATACAAAAACAAAAATAGCGAATTAATTGCGTAATCATGTGTCAAAATTTTTGCATAATGCATCAAAGGGCAAATCTATTATCATACAATAAGTATTTAAAGATCTAGAGGAGCGGATGGTGGCAGTGGATGAAAGCGTAAATAGACTTTACCGTCTCGTATATACCTATGCTGGATAGTTAAAATAAACTTGAACTGCATTACAGCATGCAATGTTTGGATCAAATTTGGACGGGGCAAATAAGGTAAAGGGTTAAATCGTAAAATGTGTAAAAAAATTTACAAATATACGGAAAATAATAAAGATCCAGGGATCCAATATGTAAATATATAGTTTTGCTTGCAATTTTAATTTTGTAGAGCAGATTCTTCTAAAAAATATTTTAAATACAAGCTAATGATGAAGTATACTATGAAAGTTCCAAGTTTTACACATATTAAGTATTTACATATGTTTAATAGACATATTACATTATTTAAGTTAAAATAAGGTGTTCGAAAAATTTTGGTAAATATTTCTATAAATTACTTTTAACTATAACAGTTTTTTTATATTATGACTAATCCCAGAAATCTATACGTTACACACCAACCGAGCCCTCTCTTGCATATAGCAAAAGAGATTCGCATTTTTCACAGTTTTGTTTTCTTTTTTTTTTGAAAAATGAAGCAGCTAACAAACATCACTACTGCTTGATTTATTTATTTTAGGTATTTCCACAGTATCTTGTTTTACAGAATATGCGGAGCAGTGCAGCGGAAATTAAATCCAAACAAGAGTTATTCGGGCAATTTATAACATCAGAGTTTGGGTTACCCTATGAGACCTTTTTTTAAAAAAAAAACTTGACTTACAAATAGTATCTCAATACATCTCATAATATTGTGTTTACTTATCTGTGAAATTCTATAAAAAAATATTTCTCTGAGAAAAAAGTACAGAAACAAAACAAATACCAGAATTAAGGACACACTGATAACTCGGGATGCGACAAAAAATCTAAAAACTATAGATTCGGTCTCTACATCGATAATAATGACTATTTCAATAAGATTTTCCAAAAAATATTTAATGTACAAATTTGACTCAGAATATTATTATATTATGTATAGATTTGACATCGCGAAATACCTATATGAAGATCAATAATATGTGGTAACTATTTTTACAAACTATTTTTTACAAATTCCTACTATTAAATTATAAATAGGCAAAGACAAAACAGTTTGTCGACCGAATTTCTTTTTGTGTTTAATAGATAGCTACTACTGACGATCAATTATTTTATATAACGCCTTTGAGAAGTCTAAAACCTCTCTCCCGTGACCATGATTGTTGTAAAGCATTAGAAACGTCAGAAACCAAAAATCAAAACAAATCCGTGAATTAATCCGAAAAGATAGTTTTATTTAAAATATTTTTGGAAACAGTTTTTTTAATATGTACCTACTTAGATAAGTGAATCTATCTATATAGGTTTTCTTAAAATTTTCAATAATGTTTATGGTTGATACTCAACCACAAGGCCTACACGATTTTCATGGTTCGAGAATGTTAATAAAGTGTCAAAATATTCTCATTTATAAAACCCCTTAAACCAAGTTTAGACCATTGACTACGCCCTTTAATAATCCAACTTAACCAAAACACCCATTTAATTTCATTAAATTCAAGTACAATAAATACTGTAAGAAAATTTTCACGAAAAGATACAAAGGAGAATAATAGTAACTTGGAACTTTGAAGATTCTAAGGAAGTTAGTATTCATTGAACGCATTTTATTATAATGGTTTTTTAACTCACATGTTGTACCAACCTCAAAATAATGTTTAATATTTTATTATTTCACGCATCGGGATGGGCTTTTTAATGTAATTTAATTAAACTAATGTAGTCTATTTAATAAGTTAAATTTTAACTATAAAAAATGTTATAGCAATATCAAAATTACTTGAATACTAATTATTTTGGAATAATGTTACTAATAGACCAATCGGAATCCGTTTATTTTTAAAAGGAAAAAAAACCTGAAGTTTTATGGTTTTAAAACGTTAACAGGTTGAAGATTTACGCTTCAGGTTTTAATAAATTTGTTCACAAACCGGATTCCGATTGGACTGTATTTTGTCTTGTTTATGCAATTATACTAGGGTTTATACCCTACAGCATCCACATAACTTTACCCTTGCATTAGTTTTTGATACTTCTAATTTGTTTCTATTTCTAGTACAATATGAGTGAGGTTTAGCTTTAAACATAAGCTGTGAATATAATGCGTTTCTTATTATTTCTCGGATAATTATATATTTTACAAGAAAATTTCAGTCTTTTTGTATCCGTACGATAATCCATAGGAAATAACACATTGAGAAGCTTGTTTTAAAATCTGAATATTTTTTATATTAGCCTTTGCTACGCTACCCCATATTTCTATAGGATCTAGAATAAGCTGAGATAATGTGTTATAAATAATATTTTTTACGCTAAGCGGAATATAGCTCATCGATCTTCGAAGACCTTCAGTAAGTATTAATATTATTTTTGAATGTATCGAGTCTTTTTACTTGACGACACGTTTGGCTTAGTTTGTAGTGATCCTATTTGCTGTGCCAGCGGTCGCGGTTTCGAGTCTCGCTGCAGGCGCTCATTTGTGTGATGAGCTGAATATTTGTACTCCAGTCATGGGTGTCTATATTTATAATATGTATGTATGTATTTAAAGTTATATATGTGTAGTGTATCAAGTATCAACTATCTGGTATCCATAACACAAGCCTTAGCCTTAGCCGTAGCTTATTATGGAAGTAGACAGTGCTGTGTGTTAATGTCCCAACATAATATTACAACATATTATTATATATTTATGGGAGGGCCTAATACCAAGTGAATATGCGAATATCTAAGATAAAACCTCAATATTTTTCAGTATCTAATAGACGATTGATTTTAATTTTAACGTTTAAAATCTTGATAGTGCAGTATAGGTTTCATTTTTGCAGAATGTTATATAAGAAGTTTTCGAAACATTTACATATAAATTATATTGTAACCATTTATTTAAGATTTTTAAATAGATTTGAATAGATTTTATAAAAGTTTGAATTGATTCTTCAAAGTAAATTTTTTTTATCGGCGTAAAGTAATATTTCCCCAGAAATTGGCAATTGATTTATGTCGTTAATGTATATTAAAAAACACAGAGACCCTAGAGTTGACCCTTGTGGTATTCCACATAAAATTTTATCTGAATCAATTTTGAAATAATCGATTTTTACTATTTGTTTGCGATTTGTAAGCCAGCCCTTTTACAACGTAGTGTAGAACAACTTGTGAGTGAAACTATGAAATGCCTTTTTTAATCAATAAATACACTAATTAACAAACAATACACAATATTAAGTTGGTTTTTTAATAAAATATATTTTTTTGGATCATGGAATGAAATTTATTAAAAAATATATTTATATTTATATATTTTTTTAAATAAATATTCTAATTGGAGTAACAGACTTAAAAATAATCTATGAAGTATAATCTTACACTCATTTAGGTATGACATGCTTCTGGCCTACGTTAAATGAGGCATTCTAAGGAGATAGAAACCGCCTAAGATTAATGAGAAATTTTCCGCGGTTGAACAATTTTCAAATTAGTTTTTAATGTGTACCTATATACGGGTTAGCTAGTACCTGGCTTGATGACACTCAGTCTGGTTTAATGAATAACGTGAAAATATCCTATGGTAGGTACTCTTCCTTACGTGTATTAATTTTTACTGCAGTCGATTGAATGCTGTAGAAGTTAATCCCCTGCAGCGCTAATTAGTGGCCTGTAAAAGAGAAAATTAATAATATAAAACGCTTGTGTATTATGTATTAAAATATAGCAATCGGTGTGTAACTTTCGGAGATTTTTGGATAAGCACAGACCTACACTTATATTTTTTATAGATAGGATATATACAAGTATGTATATTGTAAGTATGTATATACTATCAACTATCTACTGTGGCTTATTTTTACTGCTGTATGTGTATTTCTATTTATCCCGCAGTTCCTAACATAATCTCATTTTGCATAGTAGAGTACAGAACGGAGAACTGCATATTTATCCTTGAATCTATTGGACCGATTGATATAATTGTTTTGTTTTTTAATTTTGACTGATTTATTTATATTTTTAACTGTATATGAAAAAAGGTTAAATCAAAAATAATTTACATTTTCTGGAACCATGTATGACTTTATAATAAATAGAGATAAATTGAAAAAAAAACGCGTCCAAGTCAAATCTTGAACTCAAATATGTTCTTATTAATCAGGATTATCTATAGAACTTGGCACCCATTTAGATGTCATTTCTTTTGTCGGTCAAGTTGACAACCACGCATATTATTAATATTGAACTTGGCTTCCATTTCCACATTTATGTTTTTGATGGGATATCATGACTTTTTATAAAGAAACTATTATTATTAATCATAATTCCAAAATGACCTATAAATCCAATCTTTTTTTTTTCAAAATTTTGCGACTATTTGTTAGTGGATAAGGCGGAATAGGAAAATGTTATTTAATCATCATGGACCGTTTTCTCCTGAGAAAGAAAAAGTTTTTGCTATTACTTTGATTACTAATGCTAGTATATGCTATATAAATAGTAATGAACTTAAATGTCAAGAGTTCCATATAGTGAGCTTCAATAGATTAAAAACAACATCGCGTCGCATTTATAAAATTAGCAGTGTTTCATTAGAGTTAATCGACGTAGTTCATGACCTCGGTGTTTTTCATGATACAAAATTGCGGTTTCATGTTCATATCGATGAAATCTGCCGAAAGGCTTTTAGGACTTTGGGCTTCATTTTGAACAATTGCAACTATTTTCGGTGTCCACAAACCCTATTATCCTTATAAAATGCCCTTGTGCGCAGTGTCCTATAGTATTACAGCGTCGTGTGGAACCCTATCTACTATGTTTATGTAAAAAAGTTGGAAAGCGTTAAAAAACATTTTACGTGGCGTCTCTCATTCAGAATCGGCCTAGCGAAAAAGTTACCTAATTATGAAGAACGCTTATCGCATTTCGAAATTGACACTTTGGCTAACCGGAGATGCTTGCTCGATATTTTGTTCCTATACAAACTGGTTAATGGTACTCTGGACTGCCCACAACTACTTAACCATGTCCAAATTTCAGCGCCTTCTAAGTGCTTACGCTTAGATAAACGTTTTTCGTAACAAATGCTACTTTAATTTGGGATATAACTCACCTCTTAATAGAATTATGAGATCCTATAGTTTATTTAGCAGGAATAAGGATATTGATATCTTTAATAATAGTTTGTCTAGTTTAAAAAAATATTGGTGTACGTATAGCGTCATATTATATTAAATAATCGCTTATGTAGATACATGAAGTAACATAGACATATGTATATTTCAATTTAACTATTTTTAATTTATTAATAATAAATTAAGCTGTTATTATTTTTATGAATTAATTTTAATTGTAAGCTATAACATTGTGAATCTTTAAGGTACTTTTTTTATTTTAAATCTAATCTAATCTAAGAAAAGAACAACTCCTTTACATATACAATTTTTTTTGGTTGACATTATCATAATTAAGGTACTACTGTGTATATTATATGTGTTTAGTTTGTACTTTGTTGGTGGTCTAATAAATAAATTAAAATAAATAAAATAAAGTCGCTAATTTAAAAATAAATAGAAAACGAAAAAACTCGTAATTAATACCCCTTTTATTTTAATTCTTTTATTATTTTTTACAGTGTCCATAATAATATATTTTTTTGTGCAAAAGTTTTTACCTTTTACAATTAAAAAGAAACATTCTTAAAAATTTAGTAAACGGAAAAACGACAAACACAGGAAAGGACAGTAGTTTAATTACATAGTTCACAACTGGACTGGAGTTAGGGTACGGAAATAAAGAGTATTAAAATAGGTGTGGAAATAAAACTGTAGCAAATTTTCACGAATTGTTTTAAAACCATTATATAAATGTAGAATTATCTTGGAGTCTGAATTTACAAAATCATGTTAAGAACTAGTTGAGATTCTTTAGATAAACAGCAAAGCAATATTATCTTTGATAATGTAAAAGTTAAATTTTGGAGCGATATTTGCAAAATATCTGTTTTTACTACGTAGAGGATATATACATACATATATATGAATTTCCAAGTCATATATATATATATATGTACATACTGTAGTAAACATAGCATGTTTACTACAGCCTGGAAGGGTGTCGATAAAGGGTTCCAGTGTTTATAAACAAAGTAGAACATCAGACAGGTTAATATTTACTTAAAATAAAAATAGTTACATACTATGTATATATGTATGATATATGTATATAACTGCCTCGGTGGTGTAGTGGCTAGCATGTACGGCTGCACATCCTGAGGTCCTGGGTTCGAGTCCCGGGTCGGGCCAAGTTTAGTTATTGAGTCTTTCTGTATAGTAAGCCTCAGTAACAGCCCGGAGTTGGGAAGTTGGCGGTGTTTCACCCCCGTGCCTCGGAGAGCACGTAAAAGCCGTCGGTCCTGCGCCTTAACTCTCACCGGTCGTGTCGAGTAGTCGTCCCACTGGAGTATGAGAGTGACAGGAATAGAGAGTGCACTTGTGTCTGCGCGTACACTTGTGCACTATAATATCTCCTGCGCAGTTGGCTAGTCTCAATGAGATTGGCCGCCGTGGCCGGAATCGGTCAGGAGAACATCATGATATATGTATCGGGTTTATATATTTACTAGCGACTCACCCTCGCTTCGCCCGAGTTTGTCCCTAAGTGCGCTTTAACGGTCATAACGGTCAGTATGGAATAGCTAGGCTACATTTTATTGTATCTATCTATACTATAATAAAATTGTAGAGATCGAATGTCTGTACATAGAAAAAAAATGCTTAAAACCGAGTCAGGGGGATGTAAGAAGAGCAATAGAACCGATCCAGATTTTTTTTTAATTTTTTGTTTCTCTGTCTGTTTGTCTGTTTGTACGGGCTAATCTCCGAAGCTGCTGGACTGATTTGAATGAAATTTTGCATGGTGGTACCTTATATCCCCGGTCAACATATAGGATACTTTTCATCCCGGAAAATCAAAGAGTTCCCGTGGGATAGTTAAAAAACTAACTTATACAGCTTACTACAAAAAAGTAATATAGTTCATACATTAGAATAACCAAAAGGCTCCTTTTTATCCCGGAAAAATGTACGGTTCCCGTGGGATAGATTTGTTTTTGTTTGTCTAGAGGCGAACCCGAGCGAAGCGAGGGTGAGCCGCTAGTATATATATATATATATATATATATATATATATATATATATATATATATATATATATATATATATATATATATATATATATATATATATATATTATACATTACAAATAGTTGAGGGTTTTATTATAACGTGCTTTCCTGTGAGAATGAGATATTTTCCCGCGGTAAAAAGTAGCCTATGTCACTCTCCAGCCCTTCACACAAAAAAAAACACACCAATTCGTCTCTCTTTTTCAACGTGAAAGAAGGACAAAAAAACAAACATACTTTCACATTTATAATATTAGTATGAAGTCATTCCTTTATTGCTTTTTAACACGCTTTTTTAAGCTTCACTTGTAACTATCAATGTCATCAAATCTTGTAAGTCAATTTAAACCTAGTACCTGGGCGAACGAGCTTCGCTCGGAGTTCTTGAAAGATTGTATATTTTACATTAAGTGACTAAGTGTTACTGAGACAGTTGTATAGATGTCGCGATAAGAATAATTTTCTTTTTAATTTGGTTTCAAAATAATTTTACATTGTGTGACTAAGTGTTACTGAGACAGTTGTATAGATGTCGCGATTAAATTTTGCGTAGAATAATGCATAAGAAAAACGCATGAAAACTCGAAAACACGCGTTTTCCCAGACATGTGACTAATCTAGATCAATTTTTCGCCCCCGAAAGCCCCCATATACCAAATTTCAGCAAAATCGTTAGAGCCGTTTCCGAGATCGCCGGTATAAATAAATAAATAAATATACAAGAATTGCTCGTTTAAATATATAAGATTTCTAATTGTTGTATCGAAATTCAATTTTGTATGTACATACATATATGTAGATCAGGCAACAATACTATTATATGGTATTTAGGAGTATGGTGCTGATCTGATGATGGACTCAGGATGTGGATAGTAGAACAATTGAATGGTTACTTATAAACTCCTCGTGTTTGGACTAATTTGGTTTGTTTTAACATTTTCAAAACATTAAAGTTCGTCAAAAGCGTGTTTTTTTTTGTTTTTAAAAGTATAATTATAATGTGCAGCAATTAGTTAGGGCTCAGGCGTTCACAGGTTTATTTCAATGTAGCCTACAAACATCAAACTATGAACGGGTACAATGACGATTTAACCCAATAAGATTGGTTTTTCGTAATTAATTTTTGGCTGTATTTTAATTGAGATCATTAATAACAAAATAAGGAAGTATAATTAGAATCCGCCCAGCCGTCATCAAACGTTAATTGAAAAGCCTATTTCCGTCAATGTCGTAATAATTAATGTATCTAACCTTTAATTAATGACGTGGTTTGTTAAGTTTCTTATTACTGTCATAATGTTTTTGAGACGAAATCAAGCAAAAGTTGTATATATAAGTCCTTAACTTTAAACAGAAATTATTGACGGACTTATCCAATATACCAGAAACACATAAATAATATACCTAATATTAACAATATATTAATTATTTTTATTAAAAAATAAAACAAATATTATTTATCATATTTAAAGTATAGATGTTGTCAATCATTTGATATTACTTACTCTACCTTCTGTAACAGTTTTCAATTTAACGAAATGTTATTCCAGTACTGTTCTCTTTTGTGTGGTAAATACTGTCTCCATCCATCTTCTATCTATTATTAAATTCTTTAATCTCTCTGAAACAATGTTGTTGCAACAATTTTTCTTTAAATCTTGTAACCTTTGTGTACAAACTGTACAATGCAGAAGATCAAACATTAATTTAAAATCTAATCCCAGCTTCGATAACTATCGCTTAATACTGTTTTATCTTTGAAGGACGGTCAGGCCATAGTCTCTTATAAAATCTTTTGAATTTTATTGAGGTCCATATTGATTTCTCTCGATAGTCTGCAGTTGTTATTCACAGAGCGTCTACAAAATCCTCCGCATGAAAATGCTGTTAGCTTTGTCCACCCCGCCTAGTTTTTTTAGATTAAAAAGATATCGTGTAGCTATACGATTTTTATAGAAAATTCATATGCTTTCTTAAATTTAGGGTTATAGAAAAATATAATATATTGTTATTTTTATTTTATAACAATGGCCACTCCCTTAACCACTTTCTATATATTATTATTATGTGTACATAGTAATCGATGTATAAAGCATATTACTTTTATACACTTTTCTGATATTATTAAGTCAATCGTAGTATAATTATTCATAGAATAAAAAATGTTAAGTTATTTATAGAATAACGAGAAATGAAT
The DNA here is from genome assembly GCA_033884665.1 of Argynnis bischoffii washingtonia. NCBI lineage: Eukaryota > Metazoa > Arthropoda > Insecta > Lepidoptera > Nymphalidae > Argynnis > Argynnis bischoffii. Next base: position 4,883,637 of record CM066624.1, on the reverse strand, counting down.
TTATTTCAAGCAAATGTTAATTCATAAGTTATTGCAATAAAATTTATGCAGGCGCTTGATTTAGTAAACTTATTTTGCTTACATATTATTTGTGTTGATTAGGTTGATAATATTCAGTTTAGAACAAAATTTAATCAATATAAAAATAAAAAAACAAAACTTTGACATTTAAGTGTAATAGATTGAAAGATACTTATATCTATGAATGGGTTTTAAAAATGCCTCTCTTTTGATAACGAAATAAAATAATTAAACTTTACTGATTTTTAAAATGTGGGATTACTCAATTCTGGCGTATATTTGTCTATTATGAACCTATTTATATGATTTTTTTTATCGAATAGATTATACTTAAAGTGTAGTTCTATTTATAAGAAATAATTTTAACTTTAATTATGGGACAATAGCTTTTAAATTGATTTTTGAAGTCCAGTGTACGTTTTAATCGTCGATCAAAATGAGCGCTCATTTGAACATTTGAGCGCGCTTTTAATTATAATTTTTTTGTGAAAACAACTTTCGGCGTTACCTTTAAGGTCCAATTTACATTGTTGTTTATTTATTTCAACTAGAATAATAAAATTAATATATAAACACAATTGGTGACAGTTAAGAGAACTTTTGCATGGATTTGTGTTTTGATCAATGATTTTAATATATAAGTATAAGGTCATCAGTAAGAATTAGTTAAAAAAAAACAATAGATGGCGTAATATGTATGAATTTGCTATGAATGCATGCAGCATGATAATATGTTTAATTACTAAGTAGAAAAATCAATCATTTTAAAAAAAAAATCTTAAGCAAAGGAATATGAGATACTTAATAGGTTCTTTAACTTAAACTTTCAATTTGTTACTATTTTATTGTTGATTGAAAAATCACCAATAAGTCTATATTAGGTATTTGTAGATAGGTCTGTTTGTATTTGTAAGTTATTTATGCGAGACACAATTATACACATTTTTAATAAAATAGTTCAAAAACTGATTGTAACTTTTAAACAATTAAATAACATCTAAGAATTCAGTATCGTTCGTACAGCTATATTATAAATCTAATATGGATATTAATATCCCAAATAATATTATATGATAAACTCGTTAGTTTATAAGTCGTTACACACCCTCGCTCCGCTCGGGTTCGTCTCTCCTAACGTTTTAACGTTTAGAATAGATTTCTCAGAGACGAGATATTTTTCCACAGTAAAAAATATCCTATATGTTGACGCGGATAACCAGCTATCATCATACCAAATTTCATTTAAATCCCTCCAGTGGTTTTTCCGTGATGCGGTCACAGACAGACTGACAGACAGATAGACAGACAGACAAAAATTCTAAAAACTGTAGATTCGGCCTCTGTATCGATAATAATGACTATTGCAATAAGATTTTCCAAAATACATTTAATATACAGATTCGACTCAGAATTTTATTACATATATGTATAGATATGAATTACTAGCGACTCACCCTCGCTTCGCTTCGGGTTCGTCCCTAGACAAAAAAAATCTATCCCACGGGAACCGTACATTTTCCGGGATGATATATAGCCTATAGCCTTCCTCAGTTAACGGGCTGTCTAATGCAAAAAGAATTTTTCAAATCGTATTAGTAGTTCCTGAGATTAGCGCGTTCAACCAAACAAACAAACAAACTCTTCAGCTTTATAATATAAGTATGGATGAATATTATTTTATAAAAGATAGACATGAAATGTCTAAAATGAAAATTTTATTTTTATTTGTAAATACTGACTAAAAATAATTAATCGTAGTATTTCTTCTCCTTTAGATAAATTTAAAGTATCAATGCAAATAAGTTATTATGAATGGTGTCATTCATACTATCTTTTTATGTTAAATACGGTGGTCTTCCAGGTACTCGAAACCTTTTGTTGCTCAATACTTTTGTAAGTATCTACCAATGTACTTGACTTAACAATAATAATTTTATGTAATTTATGGCCTCTTTTGTTACTATATAGTATGTAAACTAATTTGCGTATATCCGGAAATTTAAGAAGATAAATTATTAAGGTTTTATTACAAAACAAATATTTACAATAAGTACAGATTGAATAAGAGTACTAGTTATATGATCTGTGGTAAGAGTAAATAATATAAAATTAATAATATCGTTTTATAATTGTATTATCTACTTCTACACCGAAAGGACATGGGTTCATTTTTTACATGACACAAAAAGCGATCTTGAAACACTATATACTAATGTAAATTTTTGTTACAACTTAACATCATATGTAACTTTTATACAATATTATGTAACATATTACCTATCAGGTGAAATGAATGTCCCCAGTAAAATATATTTTTCGAATACGACGCATTGTTACTCTCAATTGTAGGTTTCAATATATCTACCATTTATCAAGGAATTCCCTTCTGACCTTTCTATCTACAAAAGAATTTACTGAATGAAAGATGCCGGGACAAGATGACGGCAGGTAAAAATGCTTTTACGTCATAGCCATAGCTCTAGTTTCGATTTCACAAGCCCACAAAAATATTTAATGGTTCAATTTTTATAATGATTAGTGTAGAACTAAAACTATCATGAAGATATTTTTAAACTAATTAACTTATCGAAGTTTGAAGTTTATTCATATGACTAGCGACTTACCTTCGCTTTGCTCAGGTGCGTCCCTAGGAGTCTAACAATAGCGTGTGCTACTCCAGACTATATTATGGGATAAAAATAGAGAGAGATATAAATAACTTAAGGACTTATGGCCTTATAGCTGATACCTTACAAACTTACTTCTTAGCTCTTTATATCATAAGTATATATTAGTGTTATACTTCCACTAAATAATAAAGAAGTAGAAGAACATTACACAATATAAATAGTTTTATAACTGCAATTTTTAAATTGTTAAATAAACAAAATTACAAGGTAAATTCGTCTAATTGTTTACGTTCAAAAACCTAAAATTATAAACTAAATTGAATTTTTAATTTACTACAGGTATTTATTAAATAGTACCATATTTTTGGATTACAAGCATGCACGGGTATTTTTAATGAAATTGTTCACAGTCCACAGTAATCAAGAGAGTGCTCTCACGGTCCTATCTATAATCAAAGAAGTATAAAGCGTAGCTCGTCTAATACATGCCCCAAAACTTACTTAGGCAGACTATCTCAAGAATCTATCGAAACGCCCTAGGAGACTGATAGTTGCAATGATCCTTATGCAGTAAAAATATAATTCTTAGAGATTCTACACACCATATCAACCTTCTGGAGTTAATTTCAATATTTATTCGTACTTACCAACGTAACTGAATCATATGAAAAAATACGCTTTATTTTTCAAATGTATGTTCAAGGTCATATTTGAATCGTGTTATTAAATTCATCTGATGAATATGATAATGAAACAATACGGTGATTCGTCTTCATAATGCGACACCCACGGGCTTAATATCAGACTATATAATAAAATGCGGTCTCGCACTAAATTTCAATGGAGTCAGATATAATGTATTATGAAACAAAGGAATGCACTGCAAATCGCAAAATCTTTAGTGTTTATTATATTATTTTTTAACTATTAGATAAGGTAATAATATAGGCAATTATATTACACCTACATATGTGTTATAGATGTACCTACCAATATAAAGGCAACATTTGTGAGGTTTTGTAAAACCTTGAAATTACGATTCCTCGATCGATTCTTAAAAGCATGAGTGAGGAGCAGTGGCCAATAACAAGTGTTTTGTAATCTAGTAAGCAATAGCGGCTGATTATGATAATTGCAGTTTATTAAAAAAAGAAACATTTTAAAAAGCAGTTGTTTAACATATTTTTTTAACATAAAACATATTCTGAAACAGTGTTTTCTTAGTAAGAATATAATTTTTTTATATATTTGTTTAGGTCTTAATGTTCGAGTCTTGCTATTGTTCATAATTGAATTTGGAACAGTAAATGGCTACCTTTTTGCCGTCTAATGCTTTGTCCCATCATAACAGTCGACATTCATGAAATCAATAAACACTTAGTGTCAATGTAATAGAATATAATTATAAAGGTTAACATTATTAATTTAATACTATGTTTACAAATATATACATAATTGGATATTTGTTTTCATTATAACATCCGGTCTATTTTTGTCACATAAATTGCATATGCTTTTTATTATTTTTTATTTTTGACACAAAGTAATTTATAACTCTATATTTGATTAAATATACAATACAGAGAAATAAATAATATTTTATTGATATACTAACGACTCACCCTCGCTCCGCTCGGTTTCATCCTTAGTTACGTTTCAACTTTTAACGTTTAGTATAGATTTCTCGGAGATGAGATATTTTACCACAGTAAAAAGTATCTTATAGGTTGACTCGGATAACCAGCCATCAAGATACTAAATTTTATCAAAATATGTCATGTGGTTCTCTCGTGATGCGTTCCCAGACAGAAAAACAGACACACAGATAAAATTCTAAAAACCATAGATTTATCCTCTGTATCGATAATAATAATTATTTCAATAAGATTTTCTAAAAAATATTTAATGTAAAGATTCGGCAGCTTTAAATATTACCAAATAATATCTTTAAAGAGGTTCAGTAAAACTGCTTTTTTAACCCCTCTTCAGCACACGTGCTATGTTTTTTTATAGATCCGACACGCAATGAACCGTATGTTCGGAAACCGTCGCCCTACCCAGGATATCCTGTTTGAAAAATAAAAGAGCTACCCCACACCTTTACAAGAACAAAACGCTCATAAGACATACCATTTCTCAAGCTAAATGATATTAGGATCTATCTCAAAGTATTAAGGAGTAAAATCCATCTTGCGACATTGAAATAACTTCCATACCATTTAGAAATAAATATTCTGTTCTTAATATAGGTAATATAATTATTTTCTACATTTGAAGATTGTGTTGCATTTGAAGCTCCATTTGAATTTTGTTTAAATAACTTTAAAATATTAGCCTTATTAAAATTATAAATCTGAAAGTTTATTTGTTAGCTTGTCCTTATTTAAAAATAATTTTTGTATAGAGATTTTATTAACGAGATAATAAGATACACTTATAACTATGAGTGTAGCTTTCTATGCATGTATAAACTTTTTTCAGGGAAGGGTATGAAGGCGGTTAGCACTAGCTAAATATTCAAACTAATATATGCACTGTATATAGGGTAAAACCCGGATAGTCGCCTCAGTTGGATACATGCCCCGGTTTTTAATACGCTATATTCTCTTCTGTAATTTGAAGCGCCTCTTCCACAGACCTTAGCTCCATGCCAGTAATAGGTAGGTATACGTGTTTTGTCTCTGTGAGTGAAAATCTTCCGCGGCAGGACGTTGACGAGCGTTGAAATGATATTCGTTAGTATTTTCAATTGCATGTTTACTTAGATACCTTATACTGTAAAATAGCTTTAATTATTTTTTCAAAATATAAGCGCAAGTATTCATACCGAAAAGGATAATCGCCCTAATTAGAGTTGCAAGTAGGCGAAACGCCTCGTAAATATGAGCAATAGTTTAGCAAGTCTAAAAGGGCTAAACAATCTGCAAAGCTTTAAATTCCAACGAAAAATTGTCCAAAAAGGAATAAAGAAGAAAAAACAAACATTACTAAAAGAACTAGAATGGAGACAAAGAAATAAAAAGATTTTAAGAATAAATCAGCCGATAACGAGATGAAAATTATAAAGAAAAGAGATCGAAACGAAAGTAAAAGATCAAAAAATATGTCGATTTCTCTAGCAGTGAAACAGAATGTGAAAACATATATTTAATTAAAAAGAATGTAGAAAGAGCTTAAGGATGACAAATAACAATTCATAGTTCCGAGAGTGAAACTAATAAAAACATTATAAATACAAAAATAATTAAAGAAAAAGCTACTAAAGGAATACAAAAAAGGAGTAAGAAATTAAAGACGATAAAAGACATTGAAAAGACACTAAGAGAGCTATAAACATTAACACAAAAATAGAAAATGCGAATGAGAAATGTTCAGTTGATGATTATTGTAAATGTTTTGAAAATTACAGTAATACTAAATCCAAATCAGTCTGGATTGTTTCCAGGAAGCTTGTTCATTATTCAAAGAATATTGTGTGAGATGTGAAAAATAGAAAGTTCTGGCTTCGTAATTGATTTTTAATTTTTTCTTGATGATATCCGCCTATCCACTAATTTTTATATTTATGCCACAGTTGATTGCCATATTATTTTTATCTATAAAATTCATTATTATTTATAACTTAAATTTTGGAGATTTTATTTGTATTTTAAAAGTTGTATTGATTAGTATTTCGATTAGTACCTACTTAATAATTGTTGATTACATAAATTTCTTTTAATCCACATAAAAAATCGAAGCAACTTCATAATGAGTCTTCTATCCCCGCATGAGACAAGTATCCCCCAAAACATTTTTAACATGAGACAACTGTCCGCCACAGAAGGCAACTATCCCTTTTTGTAGAGGTCAAATAAAAGAGGAATTACTGAAAAACAATATTGATTGTGTTTAAAAAAATAGGTCACAGTGAAAGATTAAAGACAAATGTTTTATTATATTCATTAATAAAACGTTGAGCTTGAATATTTTAATGTATGATTTACAAACAAATTTTAAATAAGTATATGTAATGTATAAGTTTTAAAGAATTAAAGAAACTACCATTAAATTATTTTTTATTTAATTTAAGTGCTTCATAGTTTGTTTAATATTTAAGATTCTGAAATATTATATGACAAATTTAATATCTATGTGTATTTAATATTAACTTTATTAAAAAAATTAACCACATTGTAAGAATATCATTACTGGCGGCCCTTCTAATTTAATTTGATGCAATAAATTCATAAATGAAGGGGCGAAAATATATGCGGCATGATTATAAGATAACTCTAATTGAAGCGGGGAGCCATGACCTCGTGACATTGCCAAGGGACAACTGTAACGAGAATGCGCCAACTTAACATTACATAACAAATTTGGTACAATTTATACGGGTTTCTTGAGAGGAGAGATTATATTTCCGATTGAAATAAAATATTTTGTATAATAAAAAAGGTTTGTTTATTATTATTTTAAATTTCGTTTTTATTGATTTTATTTATCACTAGCGACTCATCTTTGCTTCGCTCGGCTTCGTTCCTAGGTTGATTCTCCTTACAAACTTTTATCTCCATTTAATCCAATTCCAATCCCTTAAGGAATGATTTCCGAGATAAAAAGTGTCCTATATCCCAGGGTTTCAAACTATTTTCTTACCAAATTTCATCTAAATTGGATCAATAGATCCAGAGATTACCCCCTACAACCTCACAAACTCACAAACTTTGCCTCTTTATAATATGAGTATAAACTCAAGATGGTGGATCTGAGACGCCAATTTGTCTTGAAAAATTTTTTCTCGTCTGAATCAATCGAATGGGGTATCAAAAAACAGGTTTTAAAGGGTGATTACCAAAATATACAACTTATATATTTAAAAGTAGTTTAGGATTAGAAATTGTTAAATATAAAACTAAAAATGCCTAAATGAACAAAGCAAATATATAAATACTTGTGGATCGGAGCGTGATGTTGGATAACCTAAAATAACCTTCCTCAATAAACAGGCTATAAAATGCATGCATATATAATTTTTCAAATCGCTCTTGAGTTCCAGAGATTAGGACTTTTAAAAAATATATATTTTAACACTTTTATAAGTTTGTACATTGAGTAGAGATGATGTCTATCCGAAATTCCAACATTTCACATAAACATTGTTATGTAATTTAAAAATCGATAGATAGGTGTTACTTATTATATAAATAGGTGTCTTTTTTAACAAAAAAGCTATAATTGCTTAGAATTGCAAAAAAATATAATAATCATGTAGGTAGCTTGACTTACAAAAATAAAATAAAAAAACTTAAATAATAAATACAAAACATCTGTTTATAAGATATCACTATGAACATAAAAATATTTATAACATTATACTTATTGAATAAAAAACAAATATCAAAAAACGCAAAAAGGTTTAAAACACCTGATTACCTTACAAACTGCACCATTAATTCCCCATTCGCCGTATTTCCAACTCATTCAGTCCACGCGCCGGCTTTGAATTCGTTCGTTCGAATCGTTCGTATTCGGGCAGTCGCGCGCTGGCCGTCGCGTCGAACGTTTCGCGCATGCGCAATAAAACTAACCGTCATTTCGAACGTAAATAAACAGTGCATTGTTCTGTGTTTTAGTGTTTTTAATAAGACTATTCACATAATTTTATATTAATACTATTGTTTTTAAGTACATTATTAATTATTATAATCGTGCCAAATAGTGCATCAAATTTTCGAGTAAGTACTCACCTGTTTTTTTGCATAACCGGCATGCGTTTTTGCATTCACCGTGCATCGAAAGATTTATTATGTTTTTATTGAATTTTTATTGGGTTACCTTTTTTATTGTGTTATCATTTATTTGTTTTATTAATAACCTATTCTTTTTGTTATGATTTTTGATTGATCATATCAATGACACTTGCTCAGGTAGGTATGTATGTGTATACTTTGTTAACTTTGTAATGTAATAACTGTTTAATATTTACAAATATAATTTAATAATTTTAAAAATAATCTTGTATGATACCTTCGTCTTTTGTTTAAAATCATATATTCATAACTATAATTAAAGTATGAAAAAAATATGCACGTAAAAGGAATCATCATTGTAATATTTTAGTGTTTTTAAAATTATATTAATTATAATGAAAATTCAGAACTACATCTTATAAAAAATGGAAATCCATAACGTTAAAAATGTGTTTTGCACACGTTTTTCGTAGGCATGACCTATTTTATATCCGTTTGTTGCTATACAATTTAAGTAACCGTTACATTTCTCCCCCTATAATATGTATTATGAAATTATTAGGAAATTATAGAATGATCCAGAAGCTAACATACTCAATTCATAGTCAACCCACAATACCTAAGTTAAGAAAAGATAATTAGGTATTTACATGCGGTTATTGAACTCGTCTTTGAGCCAAAGATAGCCGCCAACAACTAACATCTAGTCTATTTAATACTAAAATATTTGTAACGCTTGTAATTTATAGAAAAGAAAATTTTAAACATTTAAAAATGTATTTATATCTAGCCAGTACTTCATAAATAATCTACACTAATATTAAAAAAAGGTACAGTTTGTTTTGCGAGTTTGTTTGTAATGGGTAAACTAAAAATCTACTGAATCGATTTAGATGAAATTGGGTATGAAGATTGTTTGAGACCCTGGAAACGACATAGGATAGTTTTTATCCCGGAAGTCATCCCTTAAGGGGATGAAAATGGGGATGAAAGTTTATATGGGGATTCAATTATTTCTCAAGTAAGGTATATAAAGCTCATCATACCTATATTTAAACTAATATATAATCTATCTATTCTATACTAACAGTTAAAACGTTCCCAGGGACTACCCCGAGAGAAGAGAGGGTGAGCCGCTACTTTTATTTAGGTACCTATATTACCAACCTTAATGGTATTTTAAACAATTACATACGATAAGATGTGATTACATTCAAAGTAGAGTATTTTTTGTAATTTGGGGTTCCGAAACGCGAGGGGGTTTATTATCAAAAGTCTTTTATCGCACAACTTGCTATAAGTGTGTTTTTTAACTACCTAACACATTGCAATTTACATGTACATAATATGTATAGCTTTTATTCGTGAGATCTTTTATTATAATTCATGAATTTCTTTCTCTTTTAATATTTTAAATAATCAAATCTTAGTAATGCTCGTTTTTTAAAACTTAGCATATAATAATTTGTAGATACTAGTTTTATTTGTCATAGGTTATTGCATCATGGATAATTTCAACTAATTAGAATGACAATTAGTGGAGTATGCTTTTGTAACGATTCCAGCACTCAGCAGGCGAAACTTTTTAACTTAACTTGTTACCTACATTATTTATGCAATACGTTTTTGATGAGAGATATTTTGAATATTTTATGTTAATTTTTGCGTTTTTATGTGAAAAAAAAAATTGAAATTTCGGAGGCTACTCGCGTCTCAAATTTGTTTATATACATTATACTTACCATATAATATTTTAGACGCTAGATAGAAAAATATATCGACAAGGTTAAATAAATTATTTGTCTTAGGAAAATGGAAATGTGGACGAATTAATAAGGTAATTTTGTATCTATTTGTATCTACAATAGTAAAATGTAGTAGAAATCTTTCAGTTCAATTCTTTGTTAATGGCTTTGAAGTGTTTGTTTTTAGTGGAGGCTTAGCACAGATTACTTCGCCATTGTTACATTGAATGGAGGAGATACAAAGAGATTACTTAGTCACTAAAAAAAAGAAAACCCTCTCTCTATAACCAAATATTAAGTGCTAGCGGCTCACTCTCGCTTCGCTCGGGTTCGCCTCTAGGATAACAGACACAAACCTATCCCACGGGAATCGTACATTTTTCCTAGATAAAAAGCCTAGAATAGCCTACGTGTTATTCCAGGCTATAATCTCTGTGCCTTTCATCCAGATCCGTTTAACCGTTCTGGCGTGAAAGAGTAACAAACATCCATACTCACAAACTTTCACATTTACAATATTATATAAATATAGATTTATTTAAGAATATATACTTTTCATTTATTTTATTAATTTATTTTCTTTAAAACAATCTTCAAAAGTATTTAGATGGCATTATTGATTTTTATCGACATAATAACGCGATAGATCGTAATTAGTTTAGACTAGAATCGCTCTAAAAATATTATTCTATTAATAAATCTGAAATGATTAAAGTTGGTAAAGGTGTTGTATTGGTAAATTCAAGATGTTACAAAAATGGATATACCAATTATAAACTAAAAGGTTAATTAACAATTATATCAGAATTAAAAACATTACTAAATGCGTATGAAAGTATATACGGTACTTATAAGAAAATAACAATCTGTCTGTTCCGGCTAATCTCTGAAACGGCTGGACCTATTTTGACCGGACTTTTACCATCAGATAGCTGATGTTATAAGGAGTAACTTATGCAATTTTTATTTTGGATAAAAGAATCAGGGTTCCGCGCAAAAAATTAAAACCCATGAAATTGTGACTGTAATCCGCGTACCTTTGGGGAACGTACCCGAGCGAAGTGAGGGTAAGTCTCTAGTTTTAATTTAATTAATAAGTTGACAACTCAGTGTAGTGTTTTTTTTTTTTTTTTTTTTTTATGGTATTCAGTGATAAACGAGCAGACAGTCCACCTGATGGAAAGCGATACCTGTCGCCCATAACACCTACGGTTCATGCACTTAAGTTTTATGTAACAAAACTGCAGAACCGCCGGTGCGTTATCACTGTGAGGACTAAGATGTTATGCCTCTTGCCTGTAATTGCGCTGGCTACCTTATCCTTCAAACCGGAACACAACAATGCAATCATTGTTGCTTGGCGGCAGAAATAGATAAGGGGGTGGTACCCATCCAGTCGGACTCCTCAGGCTTGACAGAGTCCTACCACCGGTAGGTTTACATTCTTGTATAAAGATCTGTCACGTTTTTTATTTTATTTGCACTTTCTAAGAGTTTAAACCTTTTTATAGTCAGTGGTAACAAAGAAACAATGACAGCTTATGAAAGTCATAACATTTACCTAGTTTGCAGACATCATATATTATACCTATTCATATCGTTACACGAAGCCTATTCTTACTTCGATGTTAGGAATTAGGGATAACACGATAGAATGCAGACTTTTTGCTAGGTAGTTTCCTTTAAAATTTTCTTGCCTCTAAATTCTCTCTCTGTCTTTTTTCTCTAGAAAAAAAATAAAAGATTTAATCTTATATTTTTTATAATAAGATACCTAATTATTAAGTTTAATTTAAGTACTTTTATTTTCACGCTCGAACTTATAATCTTTGTTTCTAAGTAGGTACATTTGGTCAAGTAAAAAAAAATTTGCCCCAAATAAATGTCTTCTAACGGTCCTTTCTGCACTCGTAAGGTCTTACAAATTAGTGGACATTTATTAATTTTGTTAGAATACCTTTGCTAGTGAATTGCGAAAATCTTTCAACATCGCCGCAAACTGGGAGCGGCTGACATACCTGTTACGAACCTATCTGTAGTCTTGCATTCCTTTTTAATTAACACGATTGAACTCATGGGAAGTGAAGTATGTTTGAAAATAAAAAAATAAACTCAAAATCGGTTCAAAGTAAACCAATTGATGTTAATTGGTAAACAAACGAGATGTAGTTAAGAAGATTTCTTTAAATTTGCATATTGTAATCATTCGGATTGATTCTAAACTCTGAATATAGTCCAGTTCAATGAACACAGTAGTAACGATTAAAGCGGAGGAAACAAGATCGGATTAAACGCAAGATATAAAAGCAAAAAAAAATATATTTTCAAACCACTTGAAGTTTTTTAAGTATGTTTTTGTTGTTTTAAACGGCGCGCATACCGCATCACGGAAAAAACCACTGGAGGGATTTTGATGAAATTTGGTATGATGATAGCTGGATATCCGGGTCAACATATAGGATACTTTTAACTGCGGGAAAATATCTCATCTCTGAGAAATCTATACGAAACTTTAAAACGTAAGTAGGGACGAACCCGAGCGGAGCGAGGGTGAGTCGCTAGTGTATAATAATATTATTTATAACAAATTTATAATAGACTATTAATTTTAAAACTAAACAAAATAATATTTAAAGCAATATCATTTATTACTATTGAAAACATATCTTTAGTTATTTTCATTAAGATCTTCGTAATAAATTAAGTTTCACGATTAACTAGTTAAAAGTTACGGATGTGTCGCGTACGCTAACTCTAGATAAGCTAAATACTAACTTCCTGCTTCCAAGGGTGTCCACAATTGCCTTGCTTGGAAAATAAAACCCATTAATTTTAATATACTATCATTTACATTAATTAGTCGATTTGAAAAATTCTACAGTTGGTTCAATCTGATAATGCATGGTAAAACTGTTTGCATTAATTTATTCTATGTTATGTCATTTTATACATCAGACCAACAAAAAGTAATTTTATTCATTACATATTATTAAGATAAATATTCGCTCTGAGCACAAAACATTATTCTATGCTTGCTACTACCTTGTATAATAGATGTTATTTAAAAAAAAAATTAAAATAAAAAATCCTGGTCATACGCAGTGGCGTTGACTCCACTAGTTATTGCCACGCGGCCTCGACCCCTATGAGACCACGTATTTTTAGATTTCATTGCATAGCTAAACGAAACTAGAGTGTGACTCACGATATTAGGTAAAAAAGTTATGCGAACTTTGCCTTCATGAAAACGTTATTACTTTATAAAACGATTTTCCTGAAAGCAAACCACTTAAGAGTATTGAAAAATGATCATTTTTATCAATCGTAGTAAGTATACCATAATGTATAGTGTAAGTGGTAAAGTGCTTTGTCTATCGTTAGAAATATTTAGGTATAGGTACTCTTTGAACATTACTAAATATATTTAGCATTAGATTGGCCTAAGAATATTTGCCTGCTCTAAGGTTTCGTCGTAAATGCCAAATAACGATATTTCTGTGACTCGACTGTGTAAACGTTTGGCGTAAATATTAACTCAAACGTGTTTAAGCGATATTTAACTACAGGGTATTTTTTAAATAAGGTAATAAGTACAAAATAAAATTGAAGTGTCCGTTTGTAATGTCAAAATAACAGTTTTTTACTTAATGCAAATGAAATTATATACGGTAGCTACTTATAAGAAAACACAACATTTTTTTTTTCTGTCTGTATTTCTGTTTGTTCCGGCTGATCTCCGAAACGACTGGACTGATTTTGAATTTACTCTCTCTCACTGGCAGATAGCTGAAGTTATAAGAACTAAGAAGCAAATTAAGTTACTTTTATTTTAGAAAAAGAACGCATCCGAGCGTAGCGACAATAAGTCGCAAGTAAGACCATAAAAGCACTTTTTATCAGTAACATTATATATTTGGATTCCCTAAACATATTTTAACACATTTAGTATAACATACATATATTAAATATTTTTTAACTTATACATACCATTTGCTTTCAACCATGTAATATGACCTTGCAAAAAACTTTTACTGTGTTTTGAATTTAATCAGCAGATCGAAATGCAAAAATGAAAAAATAGCAATTTTTAAAAATAGACTTACCTACAAACTTTAAATCCATCTAACTGTTCTCATGCGAATTCAAATCGGCAGGCAAATAAAAAAAAAACTGTTTTTTTACTCCTTCTTTATATGTAGTAGTTAAAAAATCGATATACTTGAACTTGACCTTAGTAACTTACTACATGTTTGGTTTAAAAGGAAAACTTTCATAAAAATGTTCTTGGGTGAGACAAAATGAATTCAGGGTAACACTCTTATTTTGTTTTTATATTCTGAATATACATACATGTCACGGTCCCTTTATTTGTTTGCATCTCGTTTGTGCAAATTAGCGGCTGTCTCTCACATAAAATTTTGACACTTAATACTATACTAGCGACTCAACCTCGCTTCGCTCGGGTTCGTCTCTAGGTCCGTTTTAACGGTTAGTATAAATTTCTCAGAGATGAAATATTTTCCCGCAGTAAAAAGTATCCTATTTCTATATGTTGACCCTGATAACCAGCTATCATCATACCAAATTTCATCAAAATCTGTAGTGTTTTTCTTGTGATGCATTACAGACAGACAGAGAGACAAAAATTCTAAAAACTATAAATTCTCTGTACTCTGTATCGATAATAACGACTGTTTCAATAAGGTTTTCCAAAAAATATTTAATGTACAAATTCTATTATATGTATTTCTAAATATACATACATGTCACGGACCCTTTATTCGTTTGCTGTATCTCGGTTGTGCAAATTAGCGGCTGTCTTCCACATACAATGTTTGAAACTTATCAATATACGTCGTGATGTTTTGCAATCCATTATAAGTAAATGAATTCAGTTGCCAAAAAGCCAAGATAATATTTGCTTTTACTCTGGCTATACTTTGCTTTCAATTATTTATTAATGCTATTAATAATTTAGAATCTAGACTCTAGACAGATACCAACCATCCAATTTATATGTGAAAATACATTTAAATTAAACGTTTGTGTTCCTGATTACTTAATATTCTTCGTCATGTACGAACTTTTCCTTTGTTTGAATTCCTTCTGTTACAGACTTGAGGATAAGTCTTCAAATATATGGAAACTAAATATTTACTCATACTCGTATGTTCAGTAGTTTGAGCCAATTAGTCTTGCTTTATAGTTTATCAATCTCTAGAGAAATTAATAGCTCTATAGCATTTGGTTAAATAAATTAATTAGGTCTCACAGTAACATTCAATATAACTATTCGTGTATAGCAATTCAGTCTATAATAATGATCTCAAAAATCAGCTATTGGATAGTAGAAAAGAGTAACCTATTAGAAAATTAGTCTTTAGATCTTGATGAGTGCGGTTGCAGCTATAATATATTAATTATATCAATATATATTGTAAGTGAAAAGAAATAGCTATTAGAATCGTTTCTTTTCACTTGAATTTAAAAAGTTTGAAGCTTGAATTTAGTATTAACTTACTAAGATGTTAAATTTAACTCAATTCATTTTTTTTGTTATGGCTTCAAAGCGTACCAGTTGAGTATATATTACTTTGCCAATGTCACGTAGAATTAAGAAGACACAAAGATTTGTCGAATTTCAACTCAACGCTAAGTTACTTACTTACTAAATTCATTAACTTATCGTTACTAAGATGGATTTGACTGACGTCTAAGGAAAGAGTGAAGCCCATTGTTTATTCAATACATCATATAATAAAGTTGTCAATAAAATATCGGTTTAGATGTGTTGCAATAACACGTGAACTTACAATTGCCAGTTTATTTTGTATTCATTTTTCCCATTGCGGTACTTTAATATAAATAAGGTGGGTGGACCATTTAAGGCCAGGCTCCTTGTAAGGCCGATTATTAAAAAGTCCTAGTTATTGCCATGCGATGGCAAATTCCTTCTACTCAGACTAGCACCCATCGAACTTAAAAACACAGACGCGGCGGCGAGTCGCTAGCGCTGCTGGTTTGTCAATACGGTCCCTCGTTTTGTTGATTTCTTTCGTCGACGTTAAAATTCTAATAAGCGCTCACAGGAAAACGCTAGTTTTCAAGTAATAAAGTATTATATTCTTTAAATTTTTTTATCCGAATTCATATAATAAGGATTTACTATTGTACTAAAGAAAAACTATATGATTTTATTTCAATTTTACTTAAAATATCGGTAGTGTTCCTAGGAAAGCCAATGGTTCCTTGTAAGGCCGAAAAAAGATCATCAAAAAATTGACAGTTGGCCTTGCTATGGCACAAGGATATTTTTAGGAACATTTAGGAATCACGAAAATATTATTAATACTTAGTTTTTAGTTGTAAATCGTATCGGAAAAGGAAAAACAAAGTATAATTTCATAATATTATTGCTTATGATCATGCTTTAAATAATTTTAAGTTAAAACTCCATTTGGCCTTGCAAGGAACATACCCATAAGAAGGCCATTTAAGTCCGTTTCATTTTTTTTTTATTTCATTATAAAGATTATTGGCAAGTTATTTGATATCAATATAATACTTATTAAAATTATTTTTAGTACATTTTCACGAATACATACTTAGTTTTACGATAGTGTTCAAGTAATGTTTGTTGACTATTTTTTAAGTGAATATATTATGATTATGAATTTAATGTTTCATTTTAATGAAAGACCTATTTATGAAGATTTAGGATAACCAGATATTTTGATTATTTCACTGTTAGTTTTAAGTTAAACGACTGCTTTTATTTATCGGCCTTGTATGGAGCCCTGTTTCTTGCAAGGCCATTTTGGAAGAGTTCAATAAAACTTAAATTTAATAAATAAGCATTAACTCTGCAAGAAAAGAAAATGTTTTATTAGTTACATTATAGAACAAAGTGTTACTTAATAATTTCTTTGTTTCATTTCTCCAATAAATAAAAGAATTATAACAGTTTATTTCTTAAGGTGGCCTTCCATGGTCTACCCACCTTACTATAATATAAATAACTAAGTAAAAAGGATAAAAAGAACTGTAATTGCATATACAGTTAGACAATACATCATTATTTTAAAGAACACATCAAGTATATTTTGTGCGAGCTAACAAAGTAGTAGGAATTTAAACAGATTCCCAGACGGGAGCATATTTAGTAACGTGGGAGTGGTCGAGGTGCTAAATGACTAGGGTTTGGCGTTTAAACAATGCCTTATATTATAGAAGTAAAGAGGATGTTGAAAAAAAAACACTAGAGATATCAGATTTGGAAGACTTAGGTACCTATTGATTCATAATAGAATATAAAATAAAATTGTTTTAGTAAGTATTACTTGGGCTTTGCTGTCATGAAAAAAAACTACAGCTTACCTAGAAATAACAGTGACATTTGACATTATAATAATAAATATTGTCGATGAACTTATTTTTTAAATTGTTTTTAAACCTAATTAGACACTGCTATGAATTAGACTGCCTATGATATTTTACCGAGTCTAAGATCTAGGCATCTATTCAATTGTCCTCATGCAAATAATTTTAAATCATGAATTATTTCGCATTCAAGAATTATCTTAATTAAGCCATTTCAAGCACTTTTTTAAACCGTGAAAGATTCAAACATGATAACAGTTTACCGTTGCAATTTTTCGGAGTTTCCGGCTCTACATTTTAAATCGTGTTATTCTCACGCAATTATTATCTTATTTTTTGAGATTTGCAAATGAGTTTCATTATAAAGTTATTTTTTATTATTCATGTTATCCGTTTTAAAACATTCAATATAAACAGCGCCCAATGTGTTTGAAGCCGTTTCGTCTGAGCGCCATACAGTAAACGCACCAATAAATCAACGAGCAATGAGAACATTACTCAGATGTTATCAACTATGACTCATCTGTAATTTTATTACATCTTAGACGAATACATGTCGTGACCGGTCGATTCATGTCATGAACTTGACTGATCTTATACCATTTGTTACACGTATGTGTGTTACATTACGTATTAACTAGTGTGTATTGAAGTAATTAGCTTAATAAGTCGTTGGCAAAGAGATGAATTGTAATAATAAACCGGAGGAAATGGTAACAAAAGTGAATATCTACTGGTATATTTAATTTTTCAAAATTTCGTTTTTTATACTTCGAAACAAAAATTTTCTTTTCCTACAAAAATCTATGTAGGTACTGCAAAAAAATCTGCAAATATAAGCTCAGAACGCTCTAGTTTTTTCAATTTATATCGGAATTCATATCTATTTCAGCTAGCTGTAAACGAGTTTACAGTTGTGATTGATACCTATACCTGATTTGTAAGAAACACTTGCCTACTTTGTCATTTCTATAATTTAATATACCGACTTACACTGAACAGCGGATATAGGTATCATAATGGCGTCAGTAATTCAATCTTAATTTGGACCATAAATCTTTGATACTAGTAATTTTCTAATTTGCATATAACATAGCAGCACGTTTCTGTATTTAATACTAAATCGAAATAGAATGACCGCTTAACTTGCTTAATTAAAAATTAATCTTTCATTTCCTCTTATAAGATATGATGTTTTTGAAGGAAATAATAGGTGTTTTTGGTTATTAACACGTCGTTTTAGCCGAGTGAGTCGCCTCTGAATCATGTAGTCTGATTCGTAATATGAAAATTTATTCGTCATCATAATTGGATTATTTCCTCGTATTTTCTTAATAACCATATTTTAAAACACCTTTGAAAAATGTATTAAATACTATGGCTGACGCTGTTTACTAACGTCAAGGTATTTTGTTTGATTCGAAAGTTTGATGGAATTAATGTTTTAATGGGAAAGGTAACTAGTATAAACTACGACATCTGCTATCAAGCTGCTTACAAAAATAGTATTTTTTATCGCTTCTCTTATAAACTGATATATTAAAATTACATTTGCAACTCTATTGGAAGCTATGTTCGTAACTTAACAATTTTGGTAACTTTTAAGAATAAGACAAAGCGGTATCAATCATCTTAAATAATGTATGAATGGAAATGGTTCTAGTTAACGAAGTTACGTTATTGGATTAAGAACTCTATCGAAATTCCCAAAGCGATCAATTCATTTTGCAGGTATCGCTGCCAACTAGTACGGTTCATGTAAGCAAAAAGTATGGATTACTTCGCACATAATGACCCCTTGTGGCTGAACAGCGGATATCCTCCACATATGTTTTAGAGGAAACAAAAACTGGGGCATACTTTTTATCGTACGGCTACCGTTCAGCGTATTTCGTTTTACCCTAAGGGAATATTCGCGTGCCGAAAATTGCTCGCTAAGAAAATATCGAACAATTTCTTGCAATTTTACTAATAATTATTCAGTAACGATAATTTTCACCAGCGAAAGCTCTTCGCTTTCTGTTTATTAATTTATTTCATCATGGTACATTTCTCAGGGTGAAAATTTGCGTAACTCACTGAAGTCCCCCATTAATATTTAACAAGTCTAGTCCCTTTTAAATTGAAAGTGACGTAATTTTCTAACCATATCAATCTATTACTGGATTTATTAGATTTATGTATTAGTTATGCTTTTTTTGTTTTGATATGAACAAGGCCTATTATTACCTACTCACTAATGACGGATATTTCCTTGCTACTCGAGGCAAAAGATAATGAGAGATGATTCTTCAGTGCACCGGATCGATATTAATATGCTTATTTTAGAAGCAAGCATGCCCAATTTTAAATAATAGCTTTAGGTACTGAAATTTTAGAGTTCTGTAGAAAATAAATTAAACAAATCTTAGTTTGATTTTATTGGATAATGGATATTGTTATTTTGTAAAATAGTTCAACTTAAAATTAGAAATTACATCAAATTTTGAAACATTTTTTCAATAAATACGATATTACGTAATGGTTACGTAATATATTCGTTATTGAAATTGACATACTATCATAACATGTACTACAAACAAAATATTATCATCGTTAAATATTTAACACTTAAGCTAGAAATTCGACGGGACCCTCCTTAACCGGTTATTTTTTACACTACCAGAGGCAGGTTAACCGTCGGTCAAATCACTGTTGATGATAAATGATTGCTGAGATTCAGTTTAATGGGCGACCGACGGCTTCCAACCGCTTCCAAGCAAAGATTTGTTTTATTTGTAATGTACTACGTAATGAAATGTGTAATCTTGCTGTTCCAATGAGTAAACTAAAATGTCGGTAAGTTTCTTCGGCACGAATATTATACTTCATCCATAGATCAGTTGTATACTGATACTATAACTTGAAAGAAAGTATTTTTAAATTCGTTTACGGATATCTAATTTAAGCTTTTTGAAACTCACAATTTTGTAGTTAATATATTTATTAGAAAAAAAATTTTAAAGATGTAAAAATTAAAAAAGAAATAATGAGAGAATCAAAGAAATAATTTTAAATATTAAAAATTATAATTCTCAACGGAAAATATTATTTAAAACTAGCGACTCACCCTCGCTCCGCTCGGGTTCGTCCCAATTTACGTTTTAACGTTTAGTATAGATTTCTCAGAGATGAGATATTTTCGTGCAGTAAATAGTATCCTATATGTTAACCGGGATAACCAGGTATCATCACAAATATTTCATCAAAACCCTCCAGTGGTTTTTCCGTGATGCGGGTGATCGAAGAACCGTCTGTGAAGACAGACAGACAAAAATCCTAAAAACTATAGATTCAGCCTCTGTATCAATAATAATGTCTATTTAGATAAGATTTTCCAAAAAATATTTAATGTACAGATTCGGCTTAGTTACAATTTTATTATAAGTATATGTATAGATTGTTCTAAAATCTATTATATTTGTTGCTTACGCATGTACAGCCGCGATACCTGCACAGCAAACTGATTACGGATTCCCTTGTAACGTAAAGCTTTATGCAAATAATTTAATGCTGTCGTACGATCACAGAATACAGGGTAATAACTTCGCATTCCTACAAACGCCTTTATAAAATTAATGGAGTTCGAATGCGTCGTACATAGAAATTACTGTATTATTCGCAAGGTTAGAAACAAAAGCTTTTGACTTGATTAAGTTAAAAGTATCTTACTGAATATATTACAGTTCTTTTTGTTAGATTATTTATTTATTTTGTATGTACCTACGTATAGTAAGTATCTACCGTAATTGTTATTATTGATCAAATGACAAGGACCTATATTTATATTATATATTTATAGGTATATATTTGTCAACCGTTTTTTTACTTGACCGATTCTGGCCACGGCGGCCAATCTCATTGAGACTAGTTAACTGCGCAGGAGATATTATAGTGCACAAGTGTGCGCGCAGACACAAGTGCACTCTCTATTCCTGTCACTCGTACTCCGATGGGACGACTAGTCGACATAACTTTACCGGCTTTACCTGCTCTCCGAGGCACGGGGATGAAACACTGCCAACTTCCCAACTCCGCGTTGTTACTGAGGCGTACTACATGGTCTCTCCCGTGACTATGATTGCTGTAAAGCAATCGAAACGTCGGGAAACCAAAAATCAAAATAAATCCGCGAAAAAATCCGAAAAGATAGTTTTATTTAAATTTTTCAGGTCATTGAAAATTGCTTCTTTGTAAAATTACATACATTATCGTTTGAGTAATAGTCGCGAATGCCAATTAGTGTAAAATAATTGGCGTACCTTGGATTACGCGTGGCGTGAATTAACGTTCCTGCCTAATTTATAACGCACTAGGGAATTAATTGAAGCAATTCCCCGTGCTTTTAGAATGTACATAAGGTAATAAAAATACCATAACAAAAATATACAAAATCGAGTTTTTTGTTTGAAAAAGATAAAACTACGACATTGGATAGACCAAATAAAATTATAATTTTAATAATTATTAAAGAATATTGCTATAAAAATTAAGTTTTTTCGATTACTCTTTGTGAAGACCGAAAATATAATGATTTTGAATTGTGTGAAATTAAGGCGTTTTTTGCAATCCGTGGCAATTAGCATTTATAATGTGATTAATTTGTACCGGAAAAATATTTTATATATAACATAAAAATAAAATTACTCTTAAAATACTTTGTTAGGTATATAGTTTTTGTACTCTAGGTCTGTAGTTAAAAGTAATTTTTCGAGTTTTTATAAAGAGCAATGCGCCATTGTTATTTGGTATGTGTGGTATCGTGGGCGCTTGAATGATGTCGGCAAAACGGTTCCATCCTTTTGTGCCTAGAGATATACGGTCTAAAGTTTTATTTAAAAATATTTTCTATATTATATGCCATAAACGAATTTAAAAAATATTTAAATAACATTTTTTTTTGTTAAAGCACTTATGACATAATTGAATCATAAAAGAATTGAATATTTAGTTAACTTGTGAAATTCAAATTATTATTAATTGTAGTGCACAAAGGAACAAACCATCTGAGAGGAAGCAAGTGGAACTTGTTGCGTGAGTTTGTTGACTGATCCTTCGAACTGGTTATGATGTAACAAAGTGACCGGATTTAAAGTGACATATTTAGCGATTATCTTTTTTATGATAATTTCATAGATTTCAATATATGAATCCTTATTGTATGTATCCATAAATGTTTTATGAACAAAATTTCATCATGGCAAGAAGAGTTTTATATCTTGTCGCTTAGAAATTAAGTGTTGTATGAAAAAGTCGCTAGATTTTGCGTTACTTTGCGAATATTGTAATCATTATCTTTTTCCGCTCTTTTTGTTTCAGTCGGCTTTTGATGTCAAAAAATATTAAAAGAAAAGTAAGGATTCATCCGAAAAAGTATTTGAAATTCAAAATCAAACAAGGTATTGTAGGGGCCGCCATTCACCAGTCCTCTTCAAAAACTGGCAACACTACTGACAGGTGTGTTCCCGTCGTGCCCCTTTTTTCAACGTCCGTTTTCGTACATCGAACTCGCCTTGTAAAAAGCTTAACAAACAAAATAATTGACATTGAAAAATCTATCTTCTTGTTTCAAAATAAAGCTCAATTCACTACAACCGAAATTAAGAGTGATACAAGCGTAACAATGAATGGATCATTTCCCATACAATATGTTACAACGGTTAAAATTGTTGGTCAATGTAAAAAGGATTTTAAAGCAGTAATCTGTAATGTCATGTTTGTTTAAGCGGTTCTTCTATACAATTAAAGTTGTTTTTGATTCATTTTAGGATATCGAGTATCCGAAATCAAGGCTTATACTTGCTTAGAGGGTTGGAAGCTTAAAATAATAATACGTAGCTTATTTGTTCCTAATAAATATATTTTGTGTGAAAGATGATTCAAAGTTATGGATATGACAAATTGTTACAATTGAAATGAAAGTTCATATTATATCGTGTTCATTATTTCTTTTACTTCGATTCCCAAGGTATCGTTCATGGCTCGCAACTATATCGATTTTCATGCTTCACACACGGTAATTATTTCTTCTGCCATTTTTGATTCTCACGTTACTGACATCAAGGTTTCTTAGTTATTGATTTATGAGTCGTTATGCATTTTCTACATGTGCACATTTTGCACATTTTGAAATAAATTTAATTATGTGTCAATAATACTCTAAAATTGTGCCTTAACAACTGCTATGAACAAAGACTATTTATTTAGATAATGATAGTAAAATCTATTAAATTAAATAATATTAAATTATGTGGACAAATTAGATTTTTTGTTACGTGTGAGTCTAAAAATGATATTAAAAGTAGTAATAAGTAATAGAGTATTATTTTCTTAGATTTACGGGAATAGGTGTTTAAAATAAAGGTATCTTTTCGAATTTTTTTGCGGATTTATTTTAATTGTGATGCTGTCTGTAACACCATTATAATGAAGATTGTTGTTTGGCGTTTAATACCTTAGTCTCTCCCGTGACCATGATTGCTATACTATAAAGCATTCAAAACGTCGGGAATCAAAAAATTAATTCCGCGAAAAAATCCGAAAGGTTAGTTTTATTTTAGAGTACCTACCTACTATTTGTAGTCATATATTACCATAACTGTAAAATATCGAACAACTGAAGTCCTGTTACATGACTTCTGAGACTGAGATTGGTAACGTCTTTTCATCATTAAGCTTTACCTCCTTTCTGGGAGCTAAGATGCAGAGATTTGATATTTTCAGCTGTTGGTATTTCCATTGCATTATCTTGCATTCACGAAGTACTAAGAAATGTCAGCTTGCCAATTACTTTAACATTTGCCGTGTACTTATTTCTAGAGAATATTTTGCAAACAAAATGCCTTTCATGTATATGTAGGTAGGTACCTACAAGAAATAATATTTTTTACTAAAAAAGGTACACCAACTTCAAAATCACTTAAAATTTCACAATTGAGATGGGACTTTTTTGAAATTTATCAAGGACCACTCTTGAGGTATAAACTATTAAAAAAATGTACGAAAATTTATAATTCATATAGTTTCTTCCCTTCTGAATTCAATCACAAACTTAATGTATTTAAAATTTTATTTCCAAAATACATTTATAATAATACCTATACTCATAGCATATAATGAGAGGTGATTAGTTAGTTATGTATGAAAGAAATTTTATTGAACAAAAAAGTGAACTGTTCATCGACTCATGCGCAGTAAAGGCAGTTGTAACATAATCAGTTAGTCATCTTTATGTATGAGTGAATAATTTAAATGGTAGCAGGAATAATAAATAAATAAATATGTTGGGACTTTAACACACAGTACCATCTAGTTCCATGGTAAGCAACGAGGCCTGAACTTTTAAATACATACATATTATAAATAAATATAAACACCCATGACTGGAGTACAAACATTCGTGCTCATCACACAAATGAATGCCTCCAGCGGGACTCGAACCCGCGACCGCTGGTACAGCGAGTGAGGTCACTACATACTGAGCTAAACGTGTGGTCATAGAGTTTGATTTTATCTTTGATATTGTTAGATTTAATATCCTATAATTTTATCCTTATTTTCCTTACCTTATGTAAACATGTAAAAGTAAGTTTGTTCTAACACACAGGAACAGACCGACGCGATAGTTTTACATGTAGATCTATTTATTGGACCAGAAAATGACTAAAACTATTTTAATTATAGCTATTATAATTTAATAAGCACAAATGCTTACCGAGATTTATAAGTTAGAAGCTATAATACCTAATTGTAGGTTCAAAATTCAATTCAATTTTGTCTAATTTGTAAAAGCTTCCAATAGGCGTTCAATGTTTATTTATAACTCTCCACGGTATTGGAGCGGAGAACTATTTACCGACCTAAGTAAGTTTCCTTTGAGCTAATAAACGAAGCGCGTTAAAGATTCAGTTTAACAAAAGAAACCTCACCCTATTTACTCTTGGGAAAATATATTAAACTTAAATGTATATTTCTGAAATATTTAATTTCAATATAGTCTACTCGTATGTATGTACGTATCTATATGTTGCCGGTTCGGTTCTTGTTCGAGGCAATATTTTGTAACGTACAGCGTATAGCCAAAGGTTGTGGCAATCTAGTGTTAACCCGCTCGCTTGAGAAAACCGAAAGTCTCACGCTTCTGAAATTTTCATTTGCGAATCATTTTACAACATGATTACCATTTGTCTTACGGTGAAGGAAAACATTGTGAAGAAACCTGCATATCTAAGTGAATTTAGCTAGCTTTCGAAACACATGGATAGCATTGTGGGCTATGGCCGGATCCAGTGAGGGAAGGGCAAGGGAGGTCCTTGCCCAGCAGTGGGACCTTAAAAAGGGCTGAATACATTGTATAGCCATCCAATATATTATAACCAAATTATAGTAATATATAGCCAAATTATAGTAAGAAATAATATTGCAGGAATGTAGATAATGGAGCTAGGAATTTCGTCTACTCTTCGACATCAGAGCAAAATGTATGAAAATATATCATCTTTTTCCTTAACCTTGGAAAAATATTCAGATGTTAATTTACAACAAACATTACTCTCGACCAATTATTTTTAATGAATGTAAAAACGTTTATAAACTCGTTTTACCTAAATTTTGAACACGCGAACTGTGATTGAACATTCAGAAGTTACAATTACCTGCCTCGAATTTCAGGTTTTGTATTTTTAATTTGATTTATTTTTGATATATTGCATGTTCCAATATCACAATAGAGACTTTATTGAGTAGCTCCTAAATTATATAATATTAATATAAATCCTAATAATCCTAAATTATATAACCTGTTTATAATCTTTCTCCTCTGATCTGTTGTCTGGAGCTAAATCAAGAATAACATTAAACAAACTAAACGCTAATGGTCAATTATGTTCTTAAAGTTTCTACTAACAGGGAAAATATTAGAAAATTTTCTAAAATCAGTCTGATATGATTCAAGAATAGACAAAAGGAATCTGTGGAATATCTCTCTCGCCAGTCCATTAACCCCCAAATATCCAGTGATAAACGATTTACGATAGAGCAAGCCGAATCAGAAACAAGGTCGATGTGGTAGAGTGGCGTGGAAGACTATTCCGATAGTGTTAATTATGAAGTCTTTGTGAACAGACGTGCCGGTCGTTAAGACTTAAGGCCGTGAAGAATGGTGCAGGCTGCACGCGCTTTGGCAGCTGTTGCACGCAAGTCAACTTTAAAAATATACTTGAAACTTTATTTTCTTTTATAGATCTTGAGTTGTTTTATAAATACTGATCGGACTTATTTACAACAAGTTTGATATAATATATGTATACCTAATAGAACAATTTCACCAAAGTTGTTAACTGAAAAAAATGTACTTCTGATATTTTTCCGAAATCGAAATCGTTACATGAATATAAATTTTGTCTCTACTAATATTTTACTAGCGACTTACCCTCGCTCCGCTTGGGTGCGTCCCTAGTTACGTTTTAACGTTTAGTATAGATTTCTCACAGATGAGATATTTTCCCGCGGTAAAAAGTATCCTATATGTTGACGAGGATAACCAGCTATCATCATACAAAATTTATCAAAATATGTCCAGTGGTTTTCTCGTAATGCGTTGCTATTTTTTTCTGTCTGTATACCAATACAGACAGACAAAAATTCAAAAAATTGTACATTCGGCCTCTGTATCGATAATCATGATTATTTCTATAAGATTTCCAAAAAAATATTTAATGTACAGATTCGACACAGTTAGAATTTTATAATATATATTGTATAGATTATGATCTTCTTATAGTGATGTTTAAGATCTGTAATGTAAGTCATAGTGTTGATGACTTGTAGCAATATCATTTAAAGTTGGGCTTAGATTGATCTTCAAAACATGTCAAAAAGCGACCCAGCAAATGGATAACATATCTCTGTTAGAATAATTGCTTTCATAAAGGATATCAGCAAAGAACAATGTTGTATTTACCAATTTTGAATTCACAATACTAAGTTGCAATGTTGTTCTATGCACGAAATTATTACTTATAGATATTTCACGTGAACTAGTGACACGCTTCATTAAGTCACAGAATCCTATGAGAATAACTTTACAATGCGATTAAATATATATATATATATATATATATATATATATATATATATATATATATATATATATATGCGTACAAACAAACTTCTGTATTTATAATATAAGAATTGAAAAATACTAGAAAAATGGATTTACTGCTAACCACTTATGAAAGAGCGCCCATATAAGTTGTATTGCTCAATAATTCTGTATAACAGTTACTGTGTTCGTAAGGAATGCCGAATAACAGCCGGCGTCAACGCAGCTGCTAAATAAGGATTTATCGTATAGTCTTAAATAAAATTACTTTGCCTTTTCATTGAAGTACGTTAACACAGTATATACATATGTAGCTCAAAATTAATGGTTCATATTTAAAGTAGTGCCATAATCTCTCTTCGTTCTGCTGCGGGCTTGGTCTTTTGCGATTTCTTACAAAAAAATTAACTTTTCTTTAAATCTATAGGTACATATAATAAAATTCTAACTGAGTCAAATCTGTACGTTAAATATTTTTTTTAAATCTTATTGAAATAGTCATTTTTATCGAAACAGACGCCGGATCTACATATACTCGTAGTTTTTAGAAATTTTGTCTGTTTGTCTGTCTATTTGTATGAGAACGCATCACGAGAAAAGCGCTGGACAGATTTTGATGAAATTTGGTATGATGATAGCTGGTTCACATAGGATACTTTTTACTGCGAGAAAATATCTTATCTCGGAAAAATCTATACTAAACGCTAAACCATAACTAGGGGCAAACCCCAGCGGAGAGAGGATGAGTTGCTAGTATGTGATATAATATGAAATCCTAATGGTAAGTTTCATTTGGAATGTCAAATATTCGCGTAAATCTATGAAAGTATGTTTTCATCTTTTGGCAAACGATTAGCGCCACCTTTTGATAAATGTTATTGCTAATATTAGTCTATGTACCTACCTCTTATTCCAGGTTTATTTCTATATGTGTATAAAATTTCATCACAATACGTCCAGCCGTCTCAGTGTGAAGAAGTAGCACAACACACATGCATAATTTAGTATGTTAAAATTAATATTTTATATTAAATTACGACTAAAGCATAATTTAATTTGACAACCATTAAAACGTACACCTGTTTTTAAATCATAAAACGAATACCGTCACTATTTTATGAGGCATAAGTTTTTAAATTTTTGATGGCCGTACCGTGAAAGAGGCGATGAATTAGCAATTAAACACAATTTAACTATGAAAACGTACTCTACATTTGGTGCCATAAAATACAGGAAAACGGCAAAATATACCGAGTTTCTACATTATTCACGTTTGAAAGTGAGCGGCTAGTAACAGAAATGTGGGTAAGATTTCTTTCCGGCGCATTCACAGTTACTATTTCTTTATAAGTAAAGATAAATGTTCAGCTACTTCCGATTTTATATTCCATATCCTATTCTTAATGTGTTAATTTATTACATCGAAAGTTGTTACATTTAATGCTAATTTGATAAGTTTTTATTAATTCACTAGCGACTCACCCTCGCTTCCCTTCGGGTTCGTCCCTAGACAAAAACAAATCTATCCCATGAGAATCGTACATTTTTCCGGGATAAAATATAGCCTATAGCCTTCCTCAATTAACGGGCTATCTAATGCAAAAAGATTTTTACAAATCGGATTAGTAGTTCCTGAGATTAGCGCATTCAACCAAACAAACAAACTCCTTGGATTTATTATATTATAGTATAGTATAGATTTAAGCCGACAAAGGCATATTACTATCTTTGCAACATTTTAAGAATGATATATTTCAAAATGAGCATATCTATCTAGAACAGCGTTACTGTTATCTTAGAAAGCATGGTAAGACAGACTCTGTTGACGTTTTTGTTTCCCTACCTCGTGCTCAGTGGATGAGGAATGTTCACGGTCCGCGGCCTCTTTCGTAACAGTTGAGCGTGCTATTGCGAATGTTTTTGTGTAGACGAGTCTTAATGGATTTATGCCGTAAAAACATCACGTTGAAATTGTTGCCCGAGTGATTCCTTCACGATTTGATACAATAATAGCACCTGACGCAGCAAACTAGTGGCAAGTTGTTTAGAAAATTATTCTACGAGTTTACTTTTAATTTTGTATTTAGTTATTTTTAGATAGACTAGTATTGTTCACGGCTCCGCCCGCGTTAGTTAATCTATGTTTACGTATTTTCTCAGACATGCAGATTGATTCTTCAGGTGAGTGGTAATTATATTGTAAAAGCAATTCGCACATGATAATCAAGAGGTGCGAAACCGGGGGTTTGAACCTGCTTCACTTAGTTCTCCAAGCTAGCTCATTATCACAGGGCTACCACTCTACTTGAGTATTCAACGTTTAACAAGTACCTATTGGTACCGTTGTCCACAAATTACGCTCTTATTATGTACTAGTGCATGAATGTGCAAAAGACAGTAAAAAGGAAATGAGGTCAATAAGTCTTAATAACTAGTCAATTGCACTTTTAAACTGTTGTTTTTGAGCTGCCGTTATATATGGACGTCGTAAAACATTCAAATTAAATAATTGTACTTGAATTGTAACATGTCGAATTTTATTTATTTATTATAAACTAATGAGTTTTATACATATCTTGACTTAAACTTGTTAAAAATCTGTAATTACTGTATATTATATAATATTGTGCATAAAATTTAAATACGCATATGCATAGCATATATTAACATATTTAAATACACAATACCAGTATTATTTGTAAACTAGCGGCTTACCTTCGCTTCGCTCGGATGGACAAAGGAAAATTTTTTTTTTTGGCTAGCGACATCGTTTGCAGAACAACTCATAAAAGTTTCGTCACAATCTAATGAATGGCTTAAGAATGTTTAGAGAACAAACATACACATTAACATTCATATTTATTATTATAAATATAAAACATTATAATATACATTATACATGTTGGATTTTATGAATGTCATACAAACTAATAGCTGTACCTTATGAATACGCAATGAGATCCTAACAATTTGTAACTTTTGAACCTTTCAGTCTACATAAATATGGTATTCACGGCACTTCGTGTTCGCGTGCATAACTTTACTGGTTACTCGAACCAACCGTACACGTGATTTATATGAATATAAATTTATGAGCGACTCGAAAATTAATTTTATTATACATAAATACTGTTAAGAATGATAAATTTCTTTAAAATTATGTTATTACAAGGCATAAAATAATGTAACCTAAATCCAACTCAATAAAAGGTAAATATAACTCTATATATATGTATTTTTTTTATGTGATTCGGTGACAAACGAGCAGACAGACCACCTGATGGAAAGCAGTACCTGTCGCCCATAACACCTACGATTCATGCACTTAGGTTTTAAGTAACAAAAATGCAGAATCCATGTTGAGTGGTACCCATCCAGTCAGACTCCTCTGGCTTGACAGAGTCCTACCACCGGTAAAATATTCATTGTAATTTTTGTTAAATTTTATTCTAGCGTCTTAAATTGGTACAAACAGAAAGGTTTATACAGGTCGGTAATCGTTATGTTATAATATGAAATCACTTTCAATTTATTAGGTATTGTTAGCATATAATATAAAGAACTTTAAGTGCTTAAATACAATACTCTTATGTATAAGACAAACATACTGTTATACAAAAATAAATGATTAATGGATAGATATCTTTCTGTCTGATAAAAAGACCCAATCGATTTAGTGTAGGTATCCATCCATCAGTATTTGCGAGATACGTTCCGACTTTGGAATGTCACGGCGATTTCCGACAATGCAGGTGCACAATGAACTCTATTTCTACTTCGTTGCTATTTCTTCTATCTACAGTCTATTTAAAGCTTGCTCTTTTACTGTCGATTTGATTTAAACTTAATTAAACAATTGTTTAGCGTATTGTTAAAATGCTTTTCACTTTAGTTCTGTATGAAATAGAATATAGTAGAAATGTTATAAATATGTATATATCTATTGTAGATAGCGATTTTTATTAATTAATTGCTTCATACCATATTTGTTACAGCGTAAAAACACTTTCCATAACTTTCTAGTCTTCTTTTCTAGATCGGGAGATTATCTTCAATACTGCAGTCTATTTGTACCTTGTACAGAAATTAACCTTTGATTTTATAATTTATAGCTTCATGATGAAGGTTTGACCATTGGACATAGTTCAAACTTTGACGGCGTGTTTCTATCTATTAATTATTTTTTGGAAAATCTTATTGAAATAGACTTTATTATCGATACAGAGACCAAATCTATAGTTTTTAGAATTTTTGTCTGTCTGTCTGTCTGTCTGTTACCGAGATTGAGATTATCTCATTCCCACGGGAGTACACGGTATAACACAACCCAAAAAATATTTTATTGATCAGAATTTCTTGAAATTTGGTATTAATGCTCTTCAATACAATTAAATAAATACGTGTTTTAGCGTTTTTTGAAATTCATCCCATAAGGAGATAAAATGAGGGATGAAAATGTGTATGAAAACTACCTTTTTAAAGTTTTTTTGTTGTAGTTTTAGCGCGAGCGAAGCCGCGGGTTTTGCTTGTTATGAAATAAGAACTAATCAATTTTGATTATGATTATTTACAATTCAACGTCTTAAGCTGTAAGAAGTGTGGCAAAATTTATAATGAAAAATGTTTCAACTATTACATTCTAAAAGTCCGTGCTTACTGCTTTTGACTTGACTATCTTATTAAGACTGGTTATTTAACATTATTTTAATGTCTTATACTCAAATTTACCTTAATAAATAAATAGGTATAACCGCTTTGGAAGTTTCTGAAGAGTGTTTAGATCGAGTGCATCAATGGCACTTTTTAGAGCCGCTATTTGTTTGTTGTAAGATCCATGGAGGTGTTTATAGCCCCTTATGTTTGTTTTAAACCTTTCACTGTAAAGTATTTTAAGATGGGTAACATAGTCGTAGCACAGTGTTTATTGAAAGTTTTATAGTACGATATTATGAGGTTTTGTGGAATTTATTACTACTAGCGCGTCTTGGTTTTACCTATTCTAAAAGAGGTGAACCTGAAGTACATGAAGTTAAGGGCTGAGTGACGCATAGGTATAATCCCCTGCTAAACCCTTACCTATTTTTTTTAATTTTGGGAAATGCATTATTATTGTATTATTATTAAATACTAGCGACTCACCCTCGCTTTGCTTGGGTTCGTCCCTAGCTTGCTTCTCAATACAAACTTTCATCCCCATTTTCACCTCTTTAAGGGATGAATTCCGGGATAAAGAGTATCCCATGTCCTTCCCAGGGTCTGAAACTTCATCTAAATTGGTTCTGTAGAACCAGAGATTACCCCCTACGACCTCACAAACACACAAACTTTACCTCTTTATAATATTAATGTAGATTTACGCGTACCACCTGGTACAGGTACACGTACCTACATGCAGGTGGTTACACGAGACTCACCGGCTTAATAAAAGCCAGTACCTTCTACACATTAAAACTGGCTTAGCCTAAGATACCTAATGTAACCAAATATATAGGTACCTACTAAAACATAGCGAGATGAAAATTTTCTATAGTTTAATGGCTTAGACGTAGAAGAATGTATAAAGAAGAAACTTAGATGATAAATATAAAGGGAAAGATTACATCCATAGAATCATGTTTATTGCGCGTATGTATGCGTCGATTATAATTAAACAATGATAATTTTACGACAATGTGTTTCCTGAAATTGTCTATTGTCCGATTGCCTTGGAAGTTCTCACAGCAATCTCAATTAATCTTCTATAATTACGTAGATATACTATATCTCATTGTAGACACTTAGCGAATATTCCAAGAAATTATTCGCCTTGTCAGCGACAGGTGGAATTAATCCTCCTTGTTCCAGTAAAGAGAATTTGTGATCATGAAGCAAGTTTTAAATGCCATATTATAGATCATCAACATCTTAACTGGCTTTATGGAAAAAAGAGAGAGAGAGAGAAATAATAAATGATTTAGACAAATATTACTAAAAAAAGGTTTGTTTTTATTTCTGTATGTTTCTAAAAATTTCTGTAAAACAAAGCAACGTCTCTAAGTAACATAAATATTTTTAACTAACAAGGCGAATAGTTCCACAAGCGATAGCACGTAAAAGGTAAATCAATAGCAAGGGATGAGATATTCTTTACCTTTTGTTTTACTAAACAAAGTCTAGACTCTAGATGCTAAATTTCAAACAAGATAGTGTCTCAAACTAAACTCGGATCGACTCTACTTAAAACTATCCTACTTTATATTTCAAACGAATCGCACCTTTGTTCCTTAGATTTTATTTGATTTTTTTTAGTATAATTTATCTGGATATGAAAAACATCGAAAATGTGATCAAATTGTGGAATTGTATGTTACTTTAAAGCATTTAACCTCCATTCCAAATTTCACTTTAATTCGGTAAACTGTAACTGCTTAAAGCACAAACTTTTGCTTTTATAATATTTGAACTAGCGGCTCACGCTCGCTTCGCTCAGATTTGTCACTAGGTACGTTTTGTCGGTTAGTATGGAATCTAGATAAACTATATTTATTATATATACATAGGTATGATGAGTTATTGTGGGTTGTATTATAAGTATAACGTGATTTCCCGTGGGAATAAAACAATAAACACACAAAAACATTTTCATATTTATAATATTAGTATTTATAAAAAGTGATACGATGTAATAGATATATATACTAAGAGAAGAAATATAATTAATCAATATTTTTTAAACACATAATAAAATTGCAATACAGAATTTAAAATCGTTGTATCCGAAAAATGTTATGCATCAACATCCGGAAAGTCTGCCAGAGCGTGCCGTAATGTGCAATTTTTAGGTGCGAAATTCATTTCAACCTGAATGTTTTATTGCGAATTTTTACTTGAAAACTGATGGAAGCCCATTTTATTGTGAAAATACATATTTCAATGCGTTTTTTTTACATTTACTTAAAATATTTTATACTTAGGATTTATTAATATCTCGTTTTATAATATAAAAAGATAAATAACTTCGTCTGAAGTTTAGAACTGAGAAGTTTCTTCTATATTGTGATGTTTGCGATGCACATGGTATAGCTTTGATTCTGATGATACCCTGTAGATATTATTGTTATATTTGTCTTAATGCAAATTAATTGATTCCAAATTATTTTTTTATGTAACAAGAGCTACTGAAAATTTTACTTATAAGTAAGGCATTCATTAACATTTCAGGTAATTATAGGGAATTCCAAAATTTTCACAGAACCCACATACACTCAAATCGCGATATTTTTCATATTCATATAATATAGCTTTTTTTTCCCAATTAAGACTCGCAGGTTCGATTCCCACCCAAACCCGAACGGTTCTTCGATCTAGACACAACTACTTTGACTATTATGTTTTAATATTTCTACATAAATTAGCAGAGAAGCCATAAGCCATTTGCTTGATTATTCAGCTTATATTTTTACAAGAGTATGACAAAAAACTTCTACAAATACGTGCATCTACGTATGATTTTATTCGACACACAGTACACTGATGACCGTAAGAAATTAACAATTGACTATAACTGTTATTAAATCGGCAGCTCAAATTGTATTTTGGTTACATGCAAACTTTTCGTGAGAATATACAAATTTTATTGACAGTTATCGAGTTATAAAGTCGGATTTCATAAAATTTTAACCCGAATCGATTATTTTGAGGTGTAAAATGTCGGAGAGAAACTTAATTACAATATTGTCTTTAAATTATTATACACAACTTTACTTCTGTTTCGTCTGTTTCTACCTTCGAATTAACAATTAACACGAAGATAGGTCTACATGAGTAAATGAAAATTTAGCTTTCTATGGTTTCCATAAATAATGTAAATTCAATATACAGATAACGTATTGATTGCAACTATTTGCACAACTACTTAACTATTAAATCTGTACGGGTACCCACTACATTAAAATCCCTAGGTCTTAACAGTATTTATATCTTAGGATCCACTTATGCATTACGGCAAAAGTACTTATGATAATCTCCAGCCCATTCTATTTCAGAATCCCACTAAAATCAGTTCTCAAGTAGTGCTTGACTAATGTGACAGACAAACAAACTTTAAAAAAATGTCCATTTAGTATAAATGATGACACCTTAAAATCTTATCTTATATATTTAAACGAGCAATTCTTGTATATTTATATCTTTATTTATTTATTTATTTATTTATTTATTTATACCGGCGATCTCGGAAACGGCTCTAACGATTTTGCTGAAATTTGGTATATGGGGGCTTTCGGGGGCGAAAAATTGATCTAGATTAGTCACATGTCTGGGAAAACGCGTGTTTTCGAGTTTTCATGCGTTTTTCTTATGCATTATTCTACGCAAAATTTAATCGCGACATCTATACAATTCTCTCAGTAACACTTAGTCACTTAATGTAAAATATACAATCTTTCAAGAACTCCGAGCGAAGCTCGGTCGCCCAGGTACTTTACTTTTATGTGCCTATACATTTAATTTATTACTTATAATTTAATACATTATAATTTATAATTTAATTAATAAATTTCAGAGTCAAGTCTGCAAATTAAATATTTTTTGGAAAATCTTATTGAAATAGTCATTATTTTTAATTCATGTCTAGCGATGGGCGATTGTTGTAAAAAAAACCAATCGACTGAATCGAAAATTGTGCTATTGCGCATTCGATTGTCGATTTAGTAGTTCCTCACCATGATTATTCGAATAATAATCGACAAACAACTAACTGTACGCACTTATTTAGTAGTATGTATGACTACAGTAATACAGATTACGGGTGTTGCGCTACAAATTAGTATTAAACTTAACACTGAAATCATGTCAGTCATTAGCTTCTGCCTCACGCGGTTAATAACAATCGATAACAATCGGTGTTATTCGATTTATCGACTAAACTGAACAATCGACTAATTCGATTAATTTTAGTAATAATCGCCCATCGCTAGAACGCATCACGAGAAAATTATTTTGCATTAGATTTTGATGAAATTTGGTATGATGATATCTGGTTATCCGGGTCAACATATAGGATACTTTTTACTGCGATAAAATATCTCATCTATGAGAAATCCATACTAAACATTTATACGTAATGTATGTTATATTTTATTTCCTTAGATAAGTACGTCGTCATGCTGAAGGATTACTACAAATAGACACATAAAGGCTAAGTAGCGTTGAAATGTTCTTAGTTCTCATGTCCTACTAACTTTAGGAAACTACATAGTATCTAGCAGATGCATAATATTTGAAATAGGGTTGTCAAGATTCTAACAAATCAAGAAGCTTAGAATATTTCTGATAAAACGTGTTTATTTTGTTCATCCATACTAATATTATAAATCCGAAGGTAGCTCTGTCTGTTACGTTTTCGTGCCTTAACCGCTAAATTAATTTTGATAAAGGAGAAGCCTTGCAGAAGAACATAGGATACGTTTTGTCGCGAAAATTAAACTTGAAATGGGTGAAATAGGGGTTGAAATTTATATTGGGATTAAATCATTTATCAAGTTCTCATTAGGTATATCCAATAATTTTGGTGAGAAATAAATAATATTTCGGCGTTTATTGATTATCAAGGTAAGGTAAAATAGGGGATGATTTCAGTTTTTTTTTAAAGTACTTATGTGTATAATATAGACTATCTACTCCATATTAACCGTTAGAACGTAGGTACGAGGAAAAATTACAAATATAAATATATACAGGTTTATGCATATACTTCGTTATTGTAACCCTAGCTGTGATAGTGCACGTAGGTGGAGCATTAATGCATCCCATGAATGCTTTACGCAATATTGAAATGTTTACTTGACTACGTAATGAAGTAATGAATGGTTGTGCTAATATACACAGTGACTAATATTAAAATTAGCCATTTATTCACCGAAATAAATACAAGAAATTTATAATTAGTGTATGTATTTATTTATTTTATTGTTCTTAGTAAACCTACATCAATTTAATTTTGTATCAGATCTTTAAAAATATAAGACCTATAATTTAATTAGAAATTTGGATATACATATATTTGGTATTTTAATTTAATAATGAGATATTTTGAATTTTAAAATAATGCCTAATAATCAGTAGGTACTACTCAACTCAACGCGAGTTATAAATAGATATGTAAAATTAAATATGTTGGGACGTTAACACAGATCACCATGTAGTTCCATGGTAAGCTACGAGGCTTGTGCTATGGATACCAGATAATTGATACACTACACATATGTAACTTTAAATACATACATATTATAAATATAAACACCCATGACTGGAATACAAATATTCGTGCTCATCACACAAATGAATGCTCCCAGCGGGACTCAAACCCGCAACCGCTGGCACAGCAAGTCACTACAAACTGAGTCAAACGTGGATTGAAGAAGAAGAGCATTGTCTTTAAACATATTTAAGATCTCACAAAAGAGATCTTATTGTACATCACAAAACGTTTAATGCGCATTATTTAAACACAATAACAATGGTTAAAGAGTATTGTATTCAAATAATAACTTTCATATATCGGTTTTATCATAAGTATTATGTGACGTAATCTCAAGCCAGTGGGTCAATATATTAGCATGTGAATCGTAGTTCTAATACACTAAATGATAGCACATACTAATATAGAGCACTAGCGACTCACCCTCGCTTCGCTTCGGGTTCGTCCCTAGACAAAAACAACTATGCCACGGGACCCGTTCACTTTTCCGGGATGATATATAGCCTATAACCTTCCTCAGTTAACGGGCTATCAAATGCAAAAAGATTTTTTTAAATTGGTTCAGTAGTTCCTGAGATTAGCGCATTCAACCAAACAAACAAACAAACAAACTCTTCAGCTTTATAATATTAGTATAGATTAGGTACGTAAAAAAATGAACTCCAGTTTTGTATAGGTATAATTTCTATTGTTTATGTAAAATATATTTTTTACCTGAAAATGCCAATTACATATATTGACGTTTTCTTTAAATAAAATCAACGTGTCCTGCATTTAATTATCTCATACTATGCTCAGTAAGAGGTATACCTTAATCGTATTTATTTCCATATTGAATATGATCCCTTCATATTTTACTCAGCAAAAACAAAGCTAAGTTTTGATAACTTACTCGTTTATTTTCTTAGCGAGGGTCAAAAAATATTGATGCAACGTTTTGGATCGGTTACATATAGACTATTATATACTATTTTAGAATGTATGGAATGGTAATAAGGTGTTATTTTGCTATATCTTGATTATAAAATTTATTCAAGTTGATCAAATACGCAACAATGAACCAATCTTCAAAACCATTAGAATAGTTTTTGTAAACTTTTTAGTACGCTTTTTATAGACTATTCATAAGTTTGAATATGAATATTAAATTTTTTCACACTGATGATTTTGTTTGACAAATTAAATGCATTTCAAAGTGCTATCGTTGAAAGTAATTGGAACTCAATTCTTCTTTCACAGTTATTCAGACATTCATTCATCATGCAGATATTATATAAAAAAATATATTTACAAATGGTTGAAGTTCAAAAGTATTTTCATTTGATACTTTCTTATCGATATGTTAAAAGATTTATTTTTATTGTTTAGGTGCATTTTTAAGTTTGTACATTTAAAATTTAAGTTCACTTCACTGAAACGTTTGTTTTTGTCCTCTTGTGCTTTTGATTGTGCTGTTGATTGAATGAAAAAATAAAACTTGTCAAAGTAAAACCAAATGTACCTAAATCTTTAAATATTAGCAAAAAGAAGAATTGTTTATATACACTTACAATTAAAAAATCTATACATATAATAAAATTCTGAGTTGAATCTGAACATTAAATATTTTTTTGGAAAATCCTATTGAAATTGCCCTTACTATTGATACAGAGGCCGATTAATTATCGATACGAGGCTTTTAGATTTTTTGTCTGTCTGTTTGTCTGGGAACGCATCACGAGAAAACCACTGGAGAGATTTTTATGAAATTTGGTATAATGACAACTGGTGACTCGAGCCAACGTTTAGGATAGGTACTTTTTACCACGGGAAAATATCCCATCTCTGAGAAATCTATACTAACCGTTACGGATCCGAGCGGAGCGATGGTAAGTCGCTAGTATTTTATATAACTTTTATATGTAACATTTAAACCTTATCACCATTTAATGTGCTTCTATTTCATTACATTGCGGGAATTATGAACGGAAACATTTTTATTAGTTAGCTTTACCACGCGTTGCATACTAATGCGATCATAGCATTCATTAAACTGTTTTTTGTCGTTAACAGCACGTAAAGCCGTAACTGCCATGTAACGAATTTTGTAACGAATCGCAAGCTATGGCTTTTCTACATAATCCTAAAAAGAAAATATTACTAAAAACTTATAATAATATTTTAATCTATAAATAATCTATTCTTCTTTTGTTAGTACATCGCAAAAATATAACCCATTAGGTAGGTATATATTTGATATTACTTTAAGTACCTAAATCTAATATTTTAGTATGTGGCTTTTTTCATATTTTTATACTTAGATCGTAAATACGTATGTATCTATATTAATATATTAACTTTCTCGGTAAATAAGCTCTAAATTAAAAAAAAAACTTAAATCGTACTAATTCTATCCGAGAGCACGTTCGAGCAAACAATATAAAAAAGTTTCTAAAGCTAAGCTTTTTAATATTAGTTTAATAGTTGTGCTAGAATTTTCCCAAATATGTATATGCTATATACTAATCAATTAATTGCACATTTTTTTTCATGTAATTCGTAGCAACCATACCTATAAATTGTATTTCTATGTATGGACCTAAAAATAATAGGTGAATTATACAGTATAGGTGGAAATTGCCTATTCAACAGTACCTGGGGAATAATGAATGAAGGTTTTGCGTGATCTCTCCGACATGGGCATCTTTACCCTCTTCTGATTGAAGAGCGTATTGTTTGAGAGCACTACACTATACCTACACACAACAGTTTCTTTATAATGCCTAAATTGTTTATGTTATGAACATATATGAAATAAATAAGTTAGTGTATTTGAATAATATTTATACGATATTAAAAATGTTATTTTACTTTTAATGAAAAATCTTGGATTTTTTATTTTTGCCCTATTTTTAATTGTATCGATTTGAAGTTTTAATATTACTTTGTTATCATCGATAATAATCGATCAATGCTGATAATAAAGTCGATATATTTTGACGAGTCTCTTTCCATGATGATCAGTAATGACAACAGCTTGTTGTCATAACTGATTTAGTTTGTCAAAACTGTAATTATTAATCTTTTGTCTTTTTTTATTTTTATTACTTTTCACTAGTTCTTCTGATGAAGATTGAGGCTTGTTCTTGCCGAACTGGTGGTAGACTTATACATGCTAAATAAAGTATTTTGAATTTGAATTTAGGATAGCAAACTCAAAGGTGAAATGAAAGAAACCTTAAAAACCTAACAACTATTGATTAAAGCAGTACATAAAATGTAAAAAAATATATTCAACGTAAACATTTACGACGCTTATTTACGTGTTATTCTACAGTCTACACAGTTACGAACGGTGTAAATTTATAAGTACAGCACGTTCAAAAATAGGCAAGTGGAGTTAATACTAGTGTTTATGCTACTTTCAATGAAGCAGTAGAAAAAGTAAAAGTAATAAAACGTTTGATTATGAAATTTTAATAATAATGAAAAATCACTTTTCGACAACAAAAATTTAAACAGACTCATAATCTACCCATTACACAGGCAAAACCACGGGAGAGCTTTAGCTTTATAGTATGAAGGATGAATAAAATATATTGTTCATTGTCTGGTGTCTCTCTTACTCTACCTATTCCTTAGAGCAATGGGAGAAACATTAGGGACTAGTCAACGATACGAAGTGTGTCGAAAGATTGATATATTGTATTGTAGTCTATTTATCAACGTAGCTATAAACCATAAAGAGACAAGAACTTTAAAGGTTAATAAATACTGTACAATGCGTATTGAATAGCTACTGTTTGCGACTCTGCCCGCGTGGGCTTATTTAGTTGCCTACCATATGGGATACGGATATGTCCGGCATATCGATAAGCTAAACTTAATTTTTTATCCGACTGCCGCGAAGCCCAAAGGAGGGTTATGTATTTAATCTTTATGTATGTATGTCTGATCCTATGTTCCCTCGAAAACACTAAACGGCTTATCCGATTTTGATGATTCATACGTCATTAAATTCGTCTTAATAACGCGAATGTCATAGGGTGTATAGATATCATTAAAAATCAAAATGGCGAATCCTAGGCTTCAATTTATGTCTTGAAAAAAAAATTCACTCCAATAATATTCGAATTCAAAATGAAAATTAGAAGACGTATATAATTCGGATGTGTTTTTTGTGTTCACTGTTTATTTACACTTCACTATTTATTTTCTTCTTAGTCTTGTGTAAATATATGAAAAAAAAACATCCCCATTGTGTTAGATTAATTACGTTCAAATCGATTTCAAAGTCGTTACCTATAAGTACACCGTTGTAGTATATAATATAAGTACCTATAAGTAAAATATATAGTTGATAAGGTTAACTTTGTGAAAAATGTTCTTTTAAAATAAATTTATCGTTTTAAATTTGATATTAATAGTTTTTTTGTTTAGTAGCTATTGACAAGCTTTAGTGCTATCAATAAAAAAAGACAATGGTCGAAATTTGACTGCACAAAAACTAGTTTAATTAAATTTTAATATTATTTGAAAATACACAAATTTTATTTTAATACTAGCGACTCATCCTCACTTCCTTCGGGTTCGTTCTTAGTTACGTTTAATGTTTAGTATAGATTTCTCAGAGATGAGATATTTTTAGTAAAAAGTATCCTATATGTTGTCCTAGATAACCAGCTATCATCACACCAAATTTCATCAGAATCTGTCCAGTGGTTTTTTCGTGATGCGGTCACAGACAGACAGACATACAGACAGAGACAAACATTCTAAAAACTATAGATTCGATCTCTGTAGATATCGATAATTAATAATGAATATTTCAATAAGATTTTCCAAATAATTTTTAATGTACCTACAGATTCGGCTCAGAATTTTATTATTATGTATAGATTATTGAAAACAGCGTAACCGACGATTAATTTTACTCTACCTCACATATATCTAACTATAGTCAACATACAGATACAATCGATATATAATTTGTAATAAGTATTATTTAACAAGAAATTCATTTAATTTTAAATGTTTTATATTTGCTTTTGCTTACTAATGTTTGATTTGTTAAAGCGAATGAATAATTAATTAATTTCCACAAACAGCAAATAGATTAATTGCTCTATCTAATTTGCTTATTGATCTTGCGATTTAGGAGACAGGGTTTCATTGTTATATACAGATTAAGCTACATCTTATAAGAAGTATAACTAACTTACATATTATATAATATTAGAATATAAAAAACTGTGAAAATATCTTTGTTCTTATATGTGTTTATTTGTTCTTATATCATCGAATGAAATGTAATTTAACTATGTTTTTCTTTATTGTAGACTAGCGACTCAGCCTCGCTTCGCTTGGGTTCATCCTTAGGTTGATTCCCCAAACAAACTTTCATCCTCATTTTCATCCCCTTAAGAGATGATTTCTGGGATAAAAACTATGCCCATACCAGGGTCTCAAACTATCTTCTTACGTACCGACTTAGATGAAATTTAATAAGAAGATAGTTTGAGACCCAGTATACTACTATACTGGGTCTCAAACTATCTTCTTACCAAATTTCATCTAAGTCGGTACAGTAATTTCGGAGCTTATTCGGTACAAACAAACAAAAATCTTTCCTTTTATAATATTAGTATAGATGTCTATAATAAAAACGTTGAATTGACATACGTCTAGCCATTCTCGAGTTATGTATGTTTGGATTGAAAGATAAACTTTATAAATTGGTGTTCCTTTTCCATAAAAAATAGACCTTTGTACATACCTTCCATAGAATAATTTACTCTTTTTCATACTATTTAATATACGACTTACTAAATTTACATTTTTCACATTCTTTCTACTACATTTATCGGGCTTCGAAGCAAAAAATGGTGTAACGAGCGGCTAGCGGTTAAAGCTTCCTCCCAATAAGTGGATAATAATCAGATACCTTGTTTCGGTGTGATTTCCATCCGTTGTTTGTGGTCGCTGTCCGTAATAGTCCAAATGTCAAGCTAATTAGAATATAAAATATAAATTGATATTTATAAATAAGACTACCAATTTACCCTCGCTTTGCTCTTGTATGTCCCTAATCTATATAATAATAACCTACCTACATATGTAAATTATGTGTTACTCCAGGTCATACTTTATCTATGTAGAAAATTTCATCCAAATCCGCCCAGCCGTTTCGTCAAGAGAAACAAACATACACACATAAGAACCTTCACGTTATATTAGTAGTCCAAATAGATATTTAAAATTACAGTTAATAAAAAAACACTTTCGTAGGTCTAGACACCTAGTTGATAGCTTTTGTGCCTTGTAAACATGAATTCTTGAGTTAGAGATTTATTGGTTTATTTTGCGGTGTTGGGAAGTAGTGCCTCGTAAACCTAGTAAAGCCGTCATCATCCCGCTCTGCTTGTATTGGCATGCTGTTTCTTATAAGAAATTATGAGAAAGAAGGAATAATGTAGAATATGTACCTGTGTTTGCGCAAACGCTTATTCTCTATAATATTTCCCTTACCGCAAATTGACGAAAAACTGTTATTTTTAAAAAGATGCTTGTACCTACAGTCACTGACTGAGCGTAAGCTTATATATTTGATTTACATTAAAGAAGCTTAAAATGATTCCAGACGAATATAATAATAACTATTAACGCAAATAAAACTGTCGCAATTTGTTACGGTTATTTCTATTGGAACTATGATTAAGCGACGTTCAAGCATAAATTAATGTATTTATATGTTTCTTATATCTTTAATACTGCAATTGGATTTATATATAGGCGTAAAATATAAAGGCTTACTTACGTTATGCATTACCACCTACCAATATCCTACATAA
Organism: Argynnis bischoffii washingtonia; assembly: GCA_033884665.1. Taxonomy (NCBI): domain Eukaryota; kingdom Metazoa; phylum Arthropoda; class Insecta; order Lepidoptera; family Nymphalidae; genus Argynnis; species Argynnis bischoffii. Next base: position 4,838,915 of record CM066624.1, on the reverse strand, counting down.
CTTAGTAACAGTAAATCGGAATACATTAAAATATTTTATTATTTTATTAAGTCAGTTCGCACAATTCGCGGTATGATTTATTCAGGCTCGTAAATTAAGAGAGATACCTCAGGAGCAGATGGTTGAGTTTTTGCTTGCTTTGACTATAAAACCCGTGAGAATTCAAGGGCTTTATAGTCAGAGATTTGGGAGTTTAAAATTTTTGGCTTTAAGAATACATGAGAATTTTTACAAATAGGCGTATATTTTTTATTTAACATAAAATATTGATGCATACTTACTGAAATTATAACTTAGTGTTCAATAGTAACGTAAAGTTTTAGGTACGCTATAGTTCATAAACTTGCACAATCCTTTTTATTTGCAAATCAACAATATATAAAATAATTTGTAGTTTAGTATGTAGTCACGGTAAATGCTTCACGTAATAATAACTTTTAGTAATACCTTTTTCAGTTTTTAAGGCTCTAATCAAGGCGTGTAATGATTTTACTTCGTATGATAAATACTTCATACTTATCTAGAATGTCGCACCCAGGTTTAAACAAATATCAGTATCACTAAATAATATGCTTTCATGACTCATGAAACTAATCGAAGTAACTTCAAGACTAACTCAAAATAAAGATCAGTTATTTTTCAGCTATTAATATATATATTTTAGGTTATATATTGATATTACGTATATATTTATTCACAGATGTTGTATTTAGTTTTATAAACGGTGAAAAAAATTGTCAGACTGATGAAAAGATATCTACTATATACATATATAAAAAAATAATTATTATTTACTATACGTTATAGTTTATACCTCTTTATTACCTACAGAAAAATACACTTATATATAGCATTATTTAATTACTAATTTAATAACATGATGAGCGACAAGTTTTTTGCTATTACACTAAAAATACCAGCGATAAAAAATATTTTTTACTGATATTCTAAGAAATTGACGGAACGGTCTTCCTAATAGGATGTTGTGTCGGTTAGGTGTTACCGGAAACTGTACCAGTTCTATGGCTTTGAGCAATTTATACACCGTTTTTTTTATCTTAAAAGCTCTTATCAACAGACATCGATCCGCTTTCATAAGATATCCATGTGATTATGTTTTATTTTATTATATAGTTTGTAACTGACTAAAGTAAATCAAATTAATGTCTTTTTACGACCACTATAGCTGCATCTCATTTTATATGTGTGTGTATATATATATATATATATATATATATATATATATATATATGTATGTATGTATGTATGATCCTAGAAGCTTTTCAGAAGAGATAACTTTAATAAACCACTTCCGCCTTACCACTTAGGTTTCTATAAAAAGACTGATCCAATTATAGACTGAAGAGAATTTAGTTAAAAGTAGCATAAGATATTCTTCGTAAAAAAACATATAAGTGAATTTAGTCATGAGTTTTTGTTTTCTTTTAGAAAAAATTGTAACACAGAGTTGGCACTTGGCAGTAGGTACTTATTATGTGCATAGTAAATTCGTTTTATTGTTACGAATCAGCACCTGCTATTATAAAAATAGGCAATAGAATATATAGTGCTCTTTAAGAATGCTATCCAAAAGCAAAAGATACATAAAAATAAATGTACAACATTACAGCCTAAACCTCTTTTATTTGTTCTACGTTAAAATAACTTAGTTATTTAAATAAACAACACTAGTAAAAGAAACTTTTGTACTAAAATACTTGGGTGTCACAATTACTTTGAATGTTTATCGTTTCTCTTTATTCTTTTTTGTTTTTATTTAAGCGTGACACAAAACATTAATAAGTTAAAGTACAGTTAGAATAATTTGATATTCAGTCGATATGTCATTTTAAAGAAGTAATAAAAACAAATACCTTTTAAAATAAATACAAACTTTGTAAAACACTTACTTGTTAATCAGTTAACATTTTTTTCGTTTTGGTAACAGATTTACATATTATTTCGAGGTATTAATAACTTTTAATAAAAAGGTTAATATATACATATACTATTTAAAAATATGAAAGGCTGTATGCTGGTTGCTATTAATTCCGTAAAGAATGTATAAAATTAATTCTTTAAAGGTGTATAATGTAATGTAGCAAATAATTTAATCAAGAACACATTCGATAATGCTTTTAAAATGATATACTATTAAATAATCTAAGTTAATTTTATTTGTTGTTGCAGAAACGCCTTAAGTAATGAGCAGACGACAATAAAGAAAACAAAAATGAATCTCCAAACAATTGTAATATTAAGCGCCTTCTTCTTGTGTGATGCGAAAATGCCCAGATATAAACAACATACACAACCAAACGAATTACCAACGAACTCACAGAACTCGCAATCGTTACGATTATTACAAGCCGAAAACAAAAACGAGAAAACTAGTCGAATTGTCGATCAGTATAGAACGAGACACAGGAGAGAATCCTTTGACTCGAAATCGTACGAGTCTGGCTTAATATGGACACACACAGAGCGGCTAGATGAAAACGGTGACGTAATTTTACGTTGGGTGAATACAGATTCTAGCATAACATTCAGATTGGAGGCGAGAACACGTGGTTATGCCGCCTTAGGATTCAATTCAATGGGGAATATGAGAGGGGCTGATTTGGTAGTCGCTTGGGTGGACGACAGACACGGGAACGCTCAGATTTTGGTAAGTGCACCTGTTGTTTTGTTCTCACGATATCCGGTTTTCTTCATGGGGGTCTAAAATATAATACGTGAAGTAACCGTCTTTCTACTTCAATTAAAGTATATGAATAATTTTGTTTAGGTGAAATGACAAGTTTATTATTTACTCGTGACTTGCCTTGGTTTCTGTCAAACGTCCTGATACAATCTTTTTAGCCGACTTCAAAAAATGTTAAATTTCTAAACAAAACTCTTTCTTAAAGCGTGGAATTACTTTTAAGTAATTTTAAAGTTGTAACTTTCTTTTAATAGTGAGCTTTTAGATCTCTATAGAATCTATTACTGCGTAAACGGCGGGTGAACTCACGACCATTTGCTTTATTTAAATTAGTAAGGTTTTGGTTTTCGAATTACATGATTTTGCTATTCGCAATGGTTTTCGTATGGAATATATTTCAATTATATCATACGGCGGGATGTGGGAATGTTTACGGAAATGGAATCCATAGTTTATAATACGGCTATAATTTACAGATCCTCATTTCAGTAGGTATTGAATTTTGTTAAGTAATTTTACGTTTATTATTGTAATGGAAAGTAATGGGATAAAATCTTTAGTGCCAAACAATATGTTATACTTCTAGCAGTACCTGCGGCATTGGCTGCGTTTAATCTTTCAATATATCCTACATCAGTTTTACAGTAATATCTGCCCGTTTTGTTGACATTAATGATTACTGCTCCGCACCCTTTGGTACTAGCATGATGATATATATTCCTCAGTAAACGCGCTATCTAATGCAAAAAGAATTTTTCAAATCGGATTAGTAGTTCCTGAGATTAGAGCATTCAAACAAACAAAGAAAAAAAAACTCTTCAACTTCCTTAGGATAGATAAGTATATTGTATATAGAAAACTTGCAATAACAGTGCATATTAAGGTAGCAACTCACGTAACGTTGACGGTCTGAACAAATGTACAAATGTCTTTCTATACAAAAAAAAAAAAAAATTGTACAAGTGCTCTAGCACGTTTGTGCATACTTATTTATAGATGTGTATCTACCTTTATACTCAACTTATTATTTGCAAGACTCGAATTGCAATCACACATCCTTTGGAACTAATAATGGCGTAAATAAGCTCTATTTATAAGCTTACTCAATTAACATATAACGTGTCACCCCTTGCCTTAACACGTTTTTCATTGTCATTTTATAGGCAATAATGATATTGTACCCTCTAAACGCTCACTTTGATAAATAGCGGTCGTCCTGTAATTTATATTCACAACCCGCATATAATATAAAGCTTATTAATACCTATATCTTTTTCTTGTCCTTACCAATATTGTTGATTTTTACTTATGTTTGTTTGTTTCTTTATTACTTTCTAAAGGCTTAGCAGGTGCTGATAAATATTCTAGGATCAACCTAGAAAAAAACTAGGACCTTCACGTACAGAGGTGATATTATTTATTAAAATTCAGTTAGAATAAGAAAAATGTTTTGAAATTTTTGGCATAAATTCGTATTATTACTAAGTAATGCGAGTCAACATTAAGATATTAAGAAATCCTGTAAAGGTCCTCGTTGTATGTAACACACTAGATTTAGATACATATATTTGTTATGCATCAAATTAGTATTTTTTCAAAAAATGTCTTAAGGTTTTACTAGTTTAAAATCATCGGATAAGAAAATGCTTTGTTCGAAGCAGTCTTTTTTATCTATATTGACTTAAAAAATAAGTAATATGTAAAACATTTCACGTACAATTCGATTTATGTGAAATGTTTTTTAGAACTTAAAGTAATCGTCTTCGGTTTTAAGAAGGTATTTGTGTGCAAAATTTATAATAAGTATTTACACAATATCTATTTGTAAAACATTATCAAATATTCAAAGCTACATATATTAGAATAAAGGTAATTTTAAATTTTTCCTCGTGATAATAAATTCATAATTATCGTTTTTAAGACATATAGGTACTTATTTAAAAATAATAGTAAAATATGATTAAAATAGTCTGCTTTCTATATATTAATACGATTAATTGGTATTGAGATGAAGTAGTAACAAAAAAACACATAAACCAACTTTTGCATTTACTATTTAATGGCATAAAACCAATAAATATCTTTACCGACGAAAAAATTATAACCAAACAGTTCCTTTAGCTTTGCTCGTAATGTTCTACTTTAACTAAAATAATAATTAATTAAACAACTGAAGTTTGATTTTAAGTGCAAAATATACTAATTATTTAAAATTACAAGAGTCGTCTACGTTATATAAAGTTTATCTTATTTCTTCCCTCAGAATCTAACAAGATATTAACTTACCATATAAAATATTTGTAAATTCAAAACTTTATCTATTTAGAAATAGAGTATGTATTGTATGGAAATTTCATTTGTATGAGAGACAATAGCTGGGTTGTGGCTTGTGATTGCTGTCAACGTCCTAGGTATCGAAGCGTGACGGTTGCCACCATCATCTTAACTGTCTCTTTTGTGTACTATTTCTTCTTGCATGGATTTTAAACAAGATCTAGCTATACATAAACGATTTTAAGTATTTAATCTTAGCTATATCGCCTTCGTATTCTACAACTACTGAGGGATAAGTATGGATTTCTATTAGTAAAGGATTTTTAAAAGCGATTCAGTAGTCTATAAGATTTTTACCTATACCTATTCAAAAAAAAAAACATTATTTGTATTACAAATTAATGAGTATATAACGTTTACCTTTTTATAGTTTAAAAGTTACAAAATGTTTAAGAAATCTCATCTTAAAAAAATTAAGATGTTTTTTTAAATAAATAACTTAAATACATGTTATTCATTCTTATTTCCCATTAACTTTATGGTTAACGTAAAATATATCGATACGTCCAATAATAAAACATGTTTATCTATAAATATAAAACAAAGTCGGGTTTATTACAACACTTATTACTTGAGAACGGCTGGACCGATTATTTAACCGACTTCCAAAAAAAGGAGGAGGTTCTCAATTCGACCGTATATATATATTTTTTTTATGTTTGTTCGCGGATTTTTTCGTCGTTTATGAACCGATTTTGATAATCCTTTTTTTGTTGGAAAGGAGGTAGGTATCCCAAGAGTGGTCCCATAATAAGGAAATCAGGATCTGATGATGGGATCCCAGAGAAATCGAGGGGAACTTTCGAAAATTGTAGCGGCGACTAGTGCGTTTGATAACATTTTCATAAGATATTTTAAAGCACTACAATTTAATGAAGGTCTGGAGTCGATCTGATGATGGACCCGAAAGATAGTCGAGGGAACTCCTCAACGATTTACAGCAATTACCTGGTGTTTGGGCTTGATTAATTTGTATTGATGATACGTCTACACTAAAAATAGAAATAAAAACTTAAAAAAAAACCGACATCCAGGCACTGAAAAGTAAAAAATAACGGGGGTAAACGGGGGTTTTCATTTAGAATAGATACTTAATTAGATTTTTTCAAAGTCGGTGCCAGCCAATACAAATCAAAGCACACCGATTTCGAAAATATCTGATTAAGTATCTATTCTAAATGACAACCCCCGTTTAGTTATTTTTTACTTTTCAGTGCCTGGAAGTCGGTTTTTTTTTTAAAGTTTTTTATGATCTTTGTTTTGTTGGATTTGTCTTCACCCCGAATAGCAGAATAACTATTAAAACATTGAAAAAATTCACGAAAAAAAATTGAAAAAAATCTATTCCATACTAAGCGTCAAAACATACCTAGGGATGAACCTGAGCGAAGCGAGGGTGAGTCGCTAGGTATGTTATGGTATAGTACTAAATTTGAAAGAGCAAATGGATGGTATATAGGTATACAGCCCTTTTTACCGTCCCCTGCTGAGCACGGGCCTCCCTTCAATACGAGGGGGATCAGGCCATAGTCCACCACGCTGGCCTGGCTGGTCTTTTGAAAACTTGCTAGGTTTTCTCAAACATGCAGGTTTCCTCACAATGTTTTCCTTCACCCTAAAGCAAGTGGTAATCATGATAAAAATGATTCGCACATGAAAATATCGGACGTGCGAGACTAATGACTTGTACTACTAGGACTAATATGATTACATAATTAATGAAACATACTAAATTTAACTGTTAATCAAATTCGAAACATTGGTAATAAAGTTGTTTGTTGTTTATACCAAACATTCTTTAACAAGATAGAAGCCAAACTTTTGATGGATCTATATTGTCTTAAATTATTATCATGATAATAAGCAACACACTTGAGGGAAAACATTTGCAAGAATTAATCGCGCGTTATACATATAACGAGTTTCGAAAGTAACAGAGTTTTAAACATTAGAAATTGTAAACATAGGTACGCATGCTAAATATCTAACAGTATAACTTGTTAAATACTTTGTATAATTGTTTCAACTGATCTTTGGCCTTTGTTTTATATTTATAGTAGCGATACGTATGTGTGTGTATATATATACATACGACGAAATCGGTTCAGCGGATTAAACGTGAAAAGGTAACAGACAGTCAGACAGATCGAGCTACTTCCACTTCAGCATTTAGATAATACTAGCAAATCATCCTCGCTCCCCTGAAGTTCGTCCCTAGTGACGTTTTAACATTTGGTATAGATTTCTCAGAGACGAGATATTATCCCGCAGTAAAAAATATCCTATATTTTGACCTGGATAACCAGCTATCATCATACCAAATTTTATCAAAATCTGTCTAGTGGTTTTCTCGTGAGGCGTTCCCAGATAGATAGACAAACAAAAATTCTAAAAACTGTAGATTCGGACTCTGTATCGATAATAATAACTATTTCAATAAGATTTTCAAAAAAATATTTAATGTACACATTCGACTCAGAATTTTATTATATGTACCTAGGTATAGATTAGCATCTAAACTAATGCTACTTTTTCTATCTCTACTTTTTGTAAATAACCAAACAAAATATTAAACATTGATATAATTTTCTAACATTTTTAAATAAACTGTAGCTTAATTATAAACTTGAAGATAGTACATATATTAAATTCGTTAAGTCCTGTTATTAAAATGCCCTTTTGTTACATACAACAATAGTTTATTCATGAAGCTTACATTACAGTGGCTTGTCGCCTGCTTGTAAACTTGAAATATTAACAACCTGTACTCTGTGGTGGACATTGTTCAAATGTACATTCATTTTATGGTACAGGAAAAGTATTTTAGGGGAGAATTTAGGGTAAAGGATAAAAGGAAAGTTACATTCTTGTTGTGATATAGCTCTTAATTAGGATATTGTAGCCTCAATTCTAAATGAGACGTTTGATGAATTATATATTTACGAAATACATTAAATGGATCCAACAAACTGTTAAAAATTCAAAAGTTTGTATGTGTGAGTATTGCTACTTCTTTACACTGAAAAGGTTCAGCTTTGATCTGGAGTAGGTAACACATAAGCTACAGTTAGGCATCCGAGTGATGCAAGGGTAGATAAGTACCTAGTATAATAATATATCAATACTCCTCTGACTTATCGTTAGCAAAAATAGTCTGTTTGTATATCTTTAACAAGGAATATATGTATGTAGGTTTAATGTAGTAGGTACGTAAAATCTGCTTTTTATAGTTTCGAGATACATTATATCACGATTTTACCGTCTAAGTATAGATATCTAAATTGAAACTAATTAACGAAACCAATAAAGGTTATAAGCTCAAATATCCTATTTTAGGAATCTTTAATTAGAGAACGTTAATATTGAAATTCTATTTGAGCTCACAAATAAGTTTAAACCGCTCGTGTTGTTTTGTTTTTATTAGTAGCATAGCAGAGTAAACGATTCCATTTGTTTGCCATTTGGGATTGATTCAAAGGACGGTTTGTTGCAGTTTGGCATTTCTAATTGAGCTTTTTAACTAACAGATACAGATTTCAGAAACAAATTTTATAATACGGTTGGTATATTGTAAATTGTGAGCTTTTAATTATTTCTTTTTGTATTAGATAGCCCGATTATTGAGGAAGGCTCTAGGCTATTTATCATCATGGTACTACCCAAGGGAGCAGAGCAGTAACCCAAAATGTCAACAAGTCGGGCAGACTTCCATACATTATTGTAAAACTATATATACTAGCAGAACCCGCGGCTTCGTTTGCGCTATAACTACAAAAACAATTTTAAAAAAGTAGGTTTCATCCATCCCCTGTTTTACCCCTTAATGGGATGAATTTTGAAAAATGCTAAAATACGTACCTATTTATTTCATTGTATTGAAGAGCATTTATAGCAAGGTTCAAGTAATTCTGATCATAAATATTTTTTGGATTGTATTATATTACGTGTTTTCCCATGGGAATGAGATATCTCCCGCGGTAAAAGTATAGTAAGTAGCCTATATCACTCTCCAGCCTTCCAACTATCTCCACACAAAAAATCACGCCAATCAGTCACTCTACTTTGACGTAAAAGAAGGACAAACAAACAAACACATTTTCACATTTATAATATTAGTATGGATTTTGGTTTTTTTTTATATATATATATAAAGCCTATAACATAAAGCCAAAGGGGTTTTTTTGTAAATTGAACGCGGGCGAAGCCACGGGTTCTGCTAGTTCAGTATAAGACAAATTGATTAACGTGTTATGTTTATAATTTAAATATATTTGTTGCAAAATATGGAAGGTATCTGGTACTTTAAAAGAGAAAATCATTTCGACCATTCATAATAGAAGTAAAATAAAAGACTACACTCGACATGTATGACGAATGGTTAACCACTTAGGGTTGAATCCCTGTTAATGAGGGATGTATCATTCATGAGAAAAGTGTTGACCGTTCATTTATCATTTTATTCATATACCTACTAAGTGTGTACGAAGACTTTTAGAAACTTAGGTACTCTAGCTTCGCTCGGTTGTGTTCCTAGGTGGTTTTTGTAAATAGTTATAAAAATATCGATACTTATATAACGTAATATTAATATGCAAATTTTTTGGCAAACGATCAGCGCCACCTATTTGCAAATTTAATTACTAACAGTAGCCTATGTTTTAGTCCAGGTCACGCTATACTAAATTCATCCAATTATATGCCAAACAAAATCAATAATCTTATGAAAAATGTAAGAAATTGAAATTTATATTGTTGCTGAAAAGAAATTAGTGCTCATTTTATTTCCAAAATAAGTAAGAATACTCATATATCACTGTTCCGAAGAATGGACGCGCTAAGAGTGGCCAGTTGTCCTCGTGGGATTATTGCAAAGCCATACAACACTATTGTATGACTAATGGTTCACCACGTCGTACTGAATCCTTGCTAATGAGCTGTATTCCTAATAAAAAATATAGTATATTATATTATTATAAAATATTTTTAACGTTCTTATTATTATTATTGTTATTAGAGATTTTGTTAGAAATTTTTAAGATACGTCGATAAGTACATAGTATGTCATTTGTAAGTTTTTAAATTTCTAAAGGGTAGTTAAAATTATTTAAATTACTATACTAAAAATGTTTTTTCCTGTATTTTCAACCGACTTCCAAAAAAAGAAGGAGGTTCTCAATTATACCTACATATATATATTTTTTATGTTTGTTCGCGGATTTTTTCGTCGTTTATGAACCGATTTTGATAATTCTTTTTTTGTTGGAAAGGAGATATCCCAAGAGTGGTACCATAATAAGGAAACCAGGATCTGATGATGGGATCCCAGAAAAGTCGAGGGCAACTTTCGAAAATTGTAGCGGCGACTAGTGCGTTTGTTAACATTTTCATTAGGTATTTTAAAGCACTACTATTTAATGAAGGTCTGGAGTCGATCTGATGATGGACCCGAAAGACAGTCGAGGGAACTCTTCAACGATTTACAGCAATTACCTGGTGTTCGGGCTTGATTAATTTGTATTGATGATATGTCTACACTAAAAATGGAAAAATAAAAACTTAAAAAAAAAAACCGACTTCCAGGCACTGAAAAGTTTTCGAAGTCGGTGCCAGCCAATACAAATCAAAGCACACCGACTTCGAAAATATCTGATTAAGTATCTATTCTAAATGAAAACCCCCGTTTAGCTATTTTTTACTTTTCAGTGCCTGGAAGTCGGTTTTTATTATTTTTTTTTTATTTTGATTCGAATCAAACTCATGACCTGGATGGACTTAAATTCAAAATATACTAACTTCATTTAAATAATAACCAAACATTTTTGAATCATCAATCTTACATAAAATGTCAATTTTGTCAGATTGTAAGGAAACTACTATTGGTTTGGCATTTAATTCTGCTGAGAAATGCCAGTGAGAAACTCAATTATTTGGAACCAAACTTGTTCGGTACCAAAAATCAAAATACCGCGAATAAATCCGAAAATGTTTTATTTTAAATGTCAATTGTTGTTCTTTCAATATTTTAAATTCTCCATTTTATATTATTACCCGACTGCCAAGGAAGGGAATGTTTTTCGCACGTATCTAGTATGTTTGTAAATTTCTTTATTACCTTCCTCGTATCTTCCAAACGGCTGAATGAATTGTGACAGTTACGGTATCATTAGATTCTTCTCGAAAAACCAAGTGTCCTTAGATAGGAGTTTAAAACAAAATCAAAATGGCGGGTTATTGGCGCCAATTTGTGGGTCTTGAAAATTTTGTTTTCGTCCAAATCAATCGAGTGGGGAAGAGTTTTAAGAGGTGATTACAAAAATAAAATAACTGAAAGTAATTTAGAATAAGACATTGCTAAATAAAACTAAAAATGTCTAACTGACCATAACTAAAAAGTAGTACCTAAATAAAAAATAATAATTTAGAGACATACATATTATGTTGATGTTTTCTAATAGCTGCGTGTGTATGTATGTCTCCAACTGCATAGTACTATGTTCCTTCGACAACATGTTCTCATCTTTTAAGTTTGCTTTTTACGTAGTCGGTTTTGTTTCATTTTTGTAAATTAATTAACATAATGAGATTCTTTGATATAAAGTAAAAGCAATTTGGCATAAAAACCTATATAATTACAGTTATTTAATCTTAAACTTTAAAAAACTAAATTTCTTAAAAGTAACTATCTGATTTAACAATCAAAATGTTAGGATACTTTAAATTGACCGAATTGGTATTCAATGTAACGTAGTGTACCGTCATTGCTTCGGAAATTCCCGATGCTATCAATTTTGTTCGCGACACTACACCAGAAGCCCTTTACACGAAGTACGGTCACGTAAAAATGACTCACTCTATGTTTTCTCATCACATATCGATATAAGTAATAGGTATATGTTAGAACCATGTCTGAGTTATTCTAACAAATTAACATTCACCTTCCGAACAGGCGATCTAAATAGCTAAATGTGACATGGCTCTAAATTAATTTGTATGTATGTAGTATTGTATTTATCTATACTGTACTAATATTATAAAGCTGAAGAGTTTGTTTGTTTGTTTGGTTGAATGCGCTTATCTCAGGAACTACTAATCCGATTTGAAAAATTCTTTTTGCATTAGATAGCCCGTTTATTGAGGAAGACTATAGGGTAGGTACATATCATCACGCTACTATCCAAGTGAGCGGAGCAGTAATCATAAATGTTAACAAATCAGGCAGACGGATTTTGTAAAACTGATGTTTATAATCAAACAAATTTAACGCGAGTAAAACCGCGGGGCACAGATAGTTTATTACAAATCCATAAACAGGTAGTTTATTACAAATCCATAAATTATTCTATATCGTTTGAAAGATAATAATTAATGTGGGAATATGATAGAATGTCATGTTCTCGTGTTAAATTAGGCATGTCTTAATGACCTATTCTAAATACCTAACATTCAGGTATTTATGATAAGATAAGTCTACCCATTAACGAATCGCTTCTGGTATTTAGTCGTAATTATGGCAGCAATACTCAAACTTTCCGATTTAAATATCGGAGTAAATATATACATACATATATTACATAATACTTTTTACTATTCAAAATAAAACGTCAGTAAAAATGCAATAAACGGGAATTCCATTAATGTAAATTTCACTCTTATAATGTTCAAGCAACTCTATACTAAATTCAATTTACTCAATCGCTTTGTTATTAAAATAAAGGGCATATAACGCGCTCGCTTGGGAAACCGAGTGAAGCGGGTTCAAATCCCGGGTCTCGCACCTCTGATATTTTCATGTGCGAATCATTTCTAACTTGATTACCACTTGCTTTACGGTGAAGGAAAACATCGTGAGGAAACCTGCATGTCTGAGAGAACTTAGCAAGTTTTCGAAAAACATGTGAAGTCCGCCAACCCGCACATGGCCAGCGTGGTGGACTATGGCCTGATCCCCTCGTACTGAAGGGAGGCCCGTGCCCAGCAGTGGGACGTTAAAAAAAATGGCTGAATACATACATACGTACAAGTGTATTTTTACATATAAGTGTATTTTTACAAACACACTATTTGGCTGTCTGTCCGTTTTTGTTTTAAGTTTTTTTTTATGTTGATGATTTTTGTGTTTATGATTTTTTTTTAATTTGTTATCTCACCAGGTTTTAGCACTGTTACAGTTGTAAATGATAGGTAACTTAGGGTATTAGCCATAGAAATAGTTAATGTTAGAAAATAAATCGCAGCGCTTTACGGGCTATTCAATACACTTGAAATATACTTGACACCTGAGTCAGGTGGATACGTCGTCACTATTCAGTGTACATATGTGTATTATAAATAAAGCGAAATGAAATAAAAATTAAACTTATTCAGCTTAAGAACAAAAAATAAAACAAAAATATTATAAAGAAATTGCTCGTTTACAAAATGCTTTACTCGTACCTACATTTAGTAAAATGATGTAATAATAAAAATTTTAATTAGAGCGTTTACATTTTTAAACCCAATTTACTTGTTTTAAATCCGTCGGTATTTGCTCTTGGATGACGAAAAAAAAAACGAAAAATGAAATTGTCTGTGGACATAAAACGAGTTATAAGGCTTTAAACAATTTTTTCCTTTGACCCAAGGCCGAGATAAGCGTAGAAAGTGCTTGTGATGTACCTACTTAGAATATAGATCATGATGTGATATTTTTTTATTAAAAACCTATTTTATGCTTGATTACTTAGAACTAATATTAAAGAAATAGATTACTTAGAACTAATATTACATGTCGGTAGTTAGATATGAATGGATGGACATAGAAGTACTGAAAAATTGTTTTTTTTTTTTTAATTTCAATAAAAACTTATCGAATTAAACAAATTATAATTAAAGCGGTACTAAAATTATTTTATCTATAGATACCTTTATTAGTTACTACTGTATATTATAAAAATCAAGACTGTCTGAACGTGATAAACTCAAAAACTACCGAACGGTTTTCATATATTTTTCTCATATGGATTCATGAGGAAGGCTTAGGTGTAAAATTCATTAGGTTTTTGTAAATTGGCTGAAATATGACGATGATTGTTGAAAATGTCGGAAAAAATCATGCTGATTGCGAGCTTTGATTGGCATACGCCGCGTAAACTAATAAAGTTATATGAAAACAATGTATTACAGAAATATTCTTCTTAAAAAGATCATACTGTTAATCTGTAGCAACGCTATGTGCTACCTAGATACGCATCCGAGCTAAGTGATAGTAAGTCACTAGTATACGATAAGTTGCAATTTTATTTATTTATTTATTTTTTATTTATTTATTAGACCACCAACAAAGTACAAACTAAACATATTATAACAATACACAGAAAATAGAACAGATAGAGTAATACCTTAATTATAGGTGATAACGACAATTAAAAAATAATATATGTACCTAAAGGCAAAACAACATTTACCTTAATGATTCACAATGTTACTTACAACTTATTTTGTACATGACTTATACTCGCGCTTGTCCGCATTATTTCAACATTAAGTACGCAGAGCTCAAATGATCACACCCTAACTAGTCTGACAATTCCATTACACGACACGTCGTTTTCGGTCTTACTTTGCATTCCATACGATACAGCATTTTAAATGAATACAGACTCACACTTATAGACAAACCGTTGTTAGAATAAATAATAGACGTGCTTCCTTATAAATAGATCTAATCAGACCCCTTCGTGTGATAGATTCCCACAAGAAATTGTCATTGTCATGTAATACAATACAAGTTTAATTGTAAGTGTTAGAAGTGGATGGTATCACTCTATAGGCAGGCACTTGTTTTATGTATGGAAATTATTACAGATTTGCGGAACTTGTAGCCATTGTTGCTTTAATCACTGAAATAATTACTTGGTTACTATTAACTATAACTAAGTATAGTTTAATATGTTAGAATCGTTTCCACTATGTAAATAATGAAGTAAACTTGAGTGTTTCTAATTTAAATAAACACGAAAATGCCGGTTTTAATTTTAATATACAAAAATAAATATTGACTTCGACTGGAAATCAAACCCACAATTTTATGCGTAGTACAACTGGTCTGAATTGGTCTACAAGTTCATTATAATAAATCTACATATTATTTTAGAAAGAAATAAAAGAAAACTTATTGATTTTAAATGTAGGGTTTCTAGGTCTCACCAATATACCTACTTAGTACTTGCTTACTTAGTACTTACTTACCTATGTCTAAGAGTAACCTGTTATATTTCTATGTTTTGAAAATAATATTGAAGATCTGTAATGTTAATAATAGTCTGTATTAGTTAAAGATTCCATGTATTTAAAAAAATAATTGATGAACCGATTGATAACATTGATAATTATCTCTCGAACGATGCATATAAATATAAGTTATAAAAACTTGATCATACGATAATCTCTGTTAGATAAGACTTTCATTCTTGTTATATCTGATCAATAGCTGCAACTTTCAAGACATACTTTGAAAGTTATAAGAAGTTTTATAAAACCTTATCACTTGCTTACCAAAACAATCTTATGTAATGATGTTACTGCCTCTGTGGTGCTAGCATTTTGCTAGATCTGCAGATCCGGTGGTTCTAGGTTTGAGTCTCAGATCGGGCCAAGTTTGTACTATAATATCTCCTGCGCAGAAGGCTAGTTTCAGTGAGATTGGCCGCGGTGTCCGAAGTCGGTTAGGAAGACATGATTTTTATATAATGATTTGCTTAGATAGATTATCCTAGCACTATGCACTTCACTTGAGAGTAATTATTTCTGTGTCAATTAAAGCTATTATCAAGAATAGCATAGCTACTTGTTTTAGTTTTAAAACTGTTGAACTTTGAAAGCAGGTTATCTCCGACATCAGGTTAAAGTTGCTGCTCTTCTGAACCTGGCATCAAGGATGCGCATCTTTTTCACGTAATTACAAACAGACTATCAGTTTAAATTTCTGTTTTGATATATTTTACTAAACTGCCTTGTAAGATTCCATGACTACGGTTTTTGTACGACGAAAGCGCGGTGAAGTATCAAAATAAACTATAAGTACAGCTTATGAACTATATCTATAAAAAAGTTATGTCTGAAAAGGGCAAACTAACACACACTTTCGAATTTTTAATATTAGTATAACTCAAGAAATATCTTATTGAGCGCAAATACTTTTCTATTACTTATTTATTATGAAGGATCTTATTTGTACAAACTTTTAAACTCGTAAAACATGAATCAACTTGTGTAATTAAATAAAATTGTTGCCGTTTCAGCCACCGGAGACTTCAGAGATAAAATAAAGTTATATTTGCTAGCTGACGTTAATGTGAAGTTCCTGCACTAAATGCAATTAAAAACCTGGAGACGGTGAAAATGACTTGTAATTCTAAAGAACTTAATCATTTTTAACAGAACTTTAAAATATAATCATTTAAGTAATTCCTTTGTTTTTAATTATAACTAGCAGAACCCGTGGCTTCGCCTGCGTTCAATCTAAAAAAAGTTTATTATATTGAATATACTCGTATTTATTTAAAATATTAAAAAAAAAACTCTTTGGTTTTATGTTCTATAGCGACTCACCCTCGTTTCGCTTGGGTTCGTCCGTACGTATTTATATAATATAAATAATTTTATAAAAATGTATGGAAGTCTGCCCGATTTGTTGACATTTATGATTACTGCTTTGCACCCTTGAGTAGTAGCATGATGATATATAACCTAAAGTCTTCCTTAATAAACGGGCTATCTAATGCAAAAAGAATTTTTCAAATCGGATTAGTAGTTCCTGAGATAAGCGCGTTCAAACAAACAAACAAACAAACAAACAAACAAACTCTGCTATTTTATAATATTAGTAGCTATGTATAATGAATACATTCTGAAGAAGAATTAAACTATATTAGTAGTAACGTTTTAACTGTTTATTTCTCATATCGCTCGGGTACGTCCGTAGTGAAAAACAAAAATAAATCTATCCCACGGGAACCGTACATTTTTCCAGGATGAAAAGTTACCTATGTGCTATTTCAGACTAAATCCCTTTGTTAAATTTCATCCAAATCCGTTCAGCCGTTCTGGCGTAATTGAGTAACAGCTAACAAACATCCATTCATCCAAACTTTCGCATTAATAATAGCAGCGAGATTTATAATATTAATGGGGTAATAGAATAAAAACAACTTCCCCATATCCGACCAATATGGATTAGTCAAAAGCGGATATACAATAGTTATAATATTAGCTGTAGCCTTTTCTTATACATACTAAGTGTATTTAATTCAAAACAAGGTCTGTATAATACATAATGCAAGGTGCGTAGCAGACGGACAGACACCTGCACATCGATGTTTATACGTAGAAACACAAGCAGAATTAATGTCAAAACGAGTATTTCCCACGATTAAGTTTATACTCTACGTTATTATGATAATGTTTCAATTACCATACATATTAAAGTTATGGCCCAAAAATTATATATTTTGATTGAAAGTAATATAATGTAATAGGAATGGATTTATAAAATTTCAACATCAATATGTAAACCTGAATACATTTAAATGTAATAGATGCGAAGCTTAATTGGTAAGTTGTCAATTTTATAACTTACTTATTTACTCGGAACTAAGTAATAACTTCATTTATTTTGGTTAAATCCATAGTTTTAGTGTTATTAATAAAAATTTGGAAACAGTTTTTGTATAGATAGTAAAGGTATGTACTATCTATATAAAAATTCAAAATATTTTATTCAGCATTAAATTATTATATTTTTCTACTGAACAGCTCTCTACTAGCAGTTCGGAAAGAAAAACCTCAGACCTGAGAAGTACTGGCGAAAGAAACTCAGCTGGACTAATATTATTTCTTTCTTATATATTCTATTCTTAATGTATGTTTTCCTCTTGTTAATGATGATTATGGTCGAATTTCGATCACTAGGCGAACACTAGTAAGTCCTAAATATACTTAGGTATTGGTTTATTGATATTTTAAACTTACTTTTTTCCATATAGTACTCGTAAATTGATATGACCAAATTTTAAAAGCAGATGTAAAATTCTGAAAAGTGGATAAACGTATAAGTGAGGTCAGAACAGTGCTGAGTTTTCTTCAACTATGCGCTTTCAGGAGAAGTTTTTGTTTAATTTGATAGCTTGCTGATTTATGGTTGAGGAAATTATGGTAACTATGCTAAGTTTTTTTTTATTTAGGACGTTATCACTAACTAGATTTCCATTTTTTTATTTTAAAAAAAGCATAACAATGGTTCTAAGTTAGAAATTTAATTTTACAATAAACAACACTAAGCATTTCACTTCGAATTCATAAATGGTTAATTTGGCTTAAAAATTCCAAACATTTTACCCGAAACATTTATATTAAATACTAGCGACTCACCCTCGCTTCACTCGAGTTCGTCCCTAGCTTATTTCCCCATACCAACTTTCACTCCCATTCTCACCCCCGTAAGGGATGATTTCCGGGATAAAAACAATTTCACTAACTCATTTTTCATATCAAAACAATATTAACAAAAAAAACAATATTATTTTAGAAGAATTTTTTTTCTTTTTATTTTCTTCTATACAAAACTTGTCCTGGCAATAACAAACACAAAAAAAAAAACAATTATCCAATTTGGTGCACTCAATCGGAAGTTATGCGCGTACATACGTTTCGGTGATTCATTTTTATTTATATAGATTAATAACTATAATTTAATAAGATACTCGCTGCTATATATAAAAAGTTCTTCTATACCTACTATAATAAAGCAGTAACTTAGCGAAATCTGTACATGAAATATTTAAAAAAAAAAGACTAACGTATTATGTACACAATATAGACCCCAAAACAATAGTTATAAAATTTTTAGTCAGTTTGTCTGTTTGAGTGTGCGCGTTTCACGCAAAAAGTAATAAACGGATTTCAACGAAATCTGATCAAGTGATAACTTATTACTCGGGTCAACATTTAAGACACCTTTTACTACAGGAAAATCTTTCTTCCCCACGGGAAAACACAATTATTGGTTTTATCGAGTCCTCCTTAGAAACCTTTCGCTGGCTAAAACTTAAGACATATGTACATCAAAACAATGTACTAAAAATTGTAGGTTTTGAAAGGCGTGCAGAAAAGTCTTGAATAGTATAAGTCTATCTCTTAAGGTACATTCGCAATACCTATTCTCTTATCTATACCTAAAATAAAACTAACTTAGTGAAATCGATGTGCGCGTTTGACGCAGAAAGTACTGAATTATTCATTTCTCAAGTAAGGGATATATATTTTTTTATTTGTGTCTATGTATGTACATAGTACATATATGTATGTATAGTCCATTTTATACTTACCGTTAAAACGTACCTAAGAGTGACTCATCTAACGTGAGTCGCTAGTTGTTAAATAAAATAAAAATTATTAAAATCGGTTTAAAGTAGGCGAAGATAACGCGTAACATACACCTAAAAACCTGCTTTTTTGAAAATTTAGAGAATAATAATCTGATGTAAAGTGATACGTTTAGAATAAAACATGATATGAGTTTATAAAAATATTTCATGATTTGAGAATTTCACAGGTCATTAAATGAGATTGTAAAAAATTTTAAAGCTTTACATTGCGACAGAGCTTTTAACTACTGCTTGGTAAAAAAGTAAGTAGGTTTTTATACCGTAAAAATGGTTGCATATGAAACAGATCTTTATCTTATGTATCTGTGGTGAAGATACAAATTTATTTAAATTTCATTAACATATCTTTAAAAATGATCATATATGTGGTTTTGGCAATTAACTTTCTATGAAGGTTTTTTTTACTTTAGCCTATAATAAATATAACAAATTTTGTATTAATACTTTTTCGTTTGGTTCCAAAAATCAAAATAAATCCGCGAATTAATCCGAAAAGATAGTTTCGTTTAAAATTTTGTATTAATTAGAATATGATATAAAATAGCTCCACCTACCTAGGTAGAGTTTCTGTACTTAGAGTCTTAATCTTAGTAGAGAAAATTTATAATTATAAAAAAAATAACCCTTTCTTCAAACAAAAACTATAAAATAACATTTTTTTTTTTATAAAACTGGTGTTGTTGTAATTAGAATGAGGATATGACATTTAAGTTTTTTTTTATCAAGCAACACTTACCAGTAATTACATATAGATAATGCATTATTTATTACTTCGATTGCTTCTGACAATGGAATAACGGTATTGCATATTTGCAATTAGGTTGGCAATTGGCATTACCGAACAATAAACGTATGTTATAGTTATCGCTGCTATAAAAAGGAAATATATCAAAGGTTATTTAAAATGTTTGTTAGGGTTCCGTACCCAAAAAAACCAGCCGTAACCCTATTATTTAGCAATGTTGTCCGTCTGTGTGTCTTTTTTCCTACATTAAAAAGTCATATGTTTTTATTCGTTAAACTTGGTTTAATTATAGTGAACATTGTGCTTACCCTAAATTAAAACAACAAATAATAATAACTGGTCAAGTCTTAGTCGTACTTGCTCTTCGGGCTTAAAGTATTGAATAAAAAACTTTATTTATAAATAAAACACAAATATATTGTGTGGTGAGTTACTCTGGGCAGTTAAGTCCAACTCGCACTTAACCGTAATATTAAAACGTACCTAATGACTTCTAATAAAGTTCATTTTTTTAATTAGACGCAAGAATCCACCCACTGTTCATTCTGAAACTCATTGACTTGCAAATCGACTAATTCAATAAACCGATTAGCTTTTAATAATCGTCCACAGTGTTAGAATCGGATATGGACCAAAAATTCTTTCATGTGAAGCGAAGTATGATATCGAAATTTAAACTTTATTTTGTTTCAAATAAAGCTCGGATTTCAATGTAGTAACAAATCAAGTTTGTCGTGTTCTTAGCATATAATAAATTGTCTTATTTATTTCAAAACATGCGTACTAAAAATATTTCATGTAGCTACGAGTATGTTAGACTTACTTTATAAACAAATGTTTTACAAAATTAAGATGTAACGACATATTTTACTAAAAGCTTTTTGTTTGTATCACCCTTAAAACGCCGCTTTTAGAATTTTTATAAAGTCAGAAGGTTTCATGTTTTTGGAAGTACTTAAAGTTTTTGTTTTGAATATTTAGTAGATTTATCTTAAACATTATAACATATAATCTATACTAATATTATAAGTACGTAAGTTTGTGAGGATGTTTAGATGTATGGATGTTTGTTACTCTTTAAGTGAGTAAAATAATTAGTGCACTTTCTAATAAATACGTATCTATTATAACGCATGTTGCAAAGTTATTCATAAATGTCATTATTTTCGCATGTTGTTCATATCGATTGCTATAGTAACTTAAGTAGAATATTGATTATTATAGATTCGAAAATTTCAATCTGAATATGAATTCTTGGTAAGATGTAGTGAATGGATTCAACTAGCATTTGACGTCGACGTTACACGCTTATTGTGTTCAAGATTCACATGCGCGAACCAGCAAGCAATTCTCAAAACTTATTCTTTTGTGTGGACGTAGAAGGAATTTTAATGCTTCCGCCTGAACTTGGAATAAATTTCACAATAGAATCGGTTGCGCAATGTCGGCCTGTTTCATAGTCAATCATTTACCTGACGTGGTTTCAGATACCTTCTTACTCGTATTGTTATCTGTTGGTACTGTCGATCTATATCTCAGTCTTTTGCCAATCTCCGACATTCCCTTTTTTGAGTAAGGTTGTTAAATGTTTAGCAATTTTTTTTATTGATTACAAGAAATCTCTCATGGCTTTGTCCAGGTGTAAAGTGACACAAATACATACATATGTATATGTATTTATAATATGCGTATACCTCTACACATACAATATAGGTAAAAATTTAAGGTAAAAAATTCAAATTTCTATAGAAACGTGTTAGAAGTGAAACCTCATTGACTATTTATATTTCAAATCTGTAACATTAATAAATTAAAAAAAAAACTTTTAATATTAGGTACACTTAGACAAAAATATTATTAAACGAATGTCACACAAGGAAGAGAAAATAATATTTTATCTCTTTCCATCTAGCTGGATCTATCGCATATACTCTTAGGCGCGAACTTGAACGAGTGTGAGCCGCTAGTTATAAATGTTCTGCATATTTAAAAACAAATTAGAAAAAAAAATTGAAGATAGGAACGGAAAGAATATCATATATCATTTTTCAGACAATAACAACGGTACTATGGCAATCTAAATCAAGCGTCACGGGCATGACGGTTTTTCGTGACGCGACCTTGAAATTTGACTCATGCAAGAAAAGAAGTTTCATTTAAAAAAAGTTTTATACTATCCATTACGGTTCGCACTACATATTATACGTACTTGGTGGTTGGAAGAATAGTTTCATTGTAATCGTATGGAAATATATATTAAAGAATTCAATAGAAGACCAAAAATGAATAAAAAGTTGTAAATAATACAATAAACATTACTCTACGAATAAGCCATTTAGTATAAGTCGACGATATTATTAGTTATATTGAAATTATTAATGTCATTTATATAATATAGGTATAAAAATTTTATTAGAGCTGTCTATTTTCCGAAGAGTCCAATATTGTAAGCGTTGTTATTCAAGAAGTAAAAAGTAATTTACTAACGCCTACACAATATTTGCCTCTATAGTTAACTACACAACCTGGTGCCTATGTACAGTTTTCTTCAGCTTAGAACTTGGGCTTCCCTGTACAGCTAATAATGCCAAACAGGGGAGACATACACACACTGATGTGTAGCCATCTTCACGGGTCCATGATTGACCGAGAGTTCCTGTACTTATACATATTCATATCCTCTAATAAATACTAAGTAATATGAATATTTTTATGTTTGTCTAATATAGATAATACGCATTTTTTCTCGTAAGTCATCTTCGTCAAGAGCAAAGGTCATTTGCTATAAAAATAAAATTCGAATCAAAAGGAAAAAATAAATAATAATTGTCAACTTTTTCGTTATTATTACAAGTATCATTATTTGTAACTATACACTAGTCAGTATAGTTTGTTTAATGTAGGTAGCATCCAGATTTTATGTTCATTACTAATAGGAAGGACATGCGTAGTGAGGCATTAATTTTGAGCTTTTCGGGTAAATACGGTCCACTGACCGTGATTTTACGGAATCGGCTCTAATATTTGCAAATCCCATACGAATTCTAGCGTAAAGTCCGAAATAGTTATGAGGCATCAAAGAAAATATCTTGAAGCAATGTTTTTAGTATTTTTGTTGCAATTGAAAATACTGTCGTACCTAGAAACTATACAGATAAATAAAATTGAAGTGTCTGTTTGTAATGTCAAAATAACAGCTTTATACTAAATGCATATGGAATTATATACGGTACTTATAAGAAAAGCACAATTTTTAAGATTTTTTTCTGTCTGTCTGTTTGTTCCGGCTAATCTCTGAAACGGCTGGATCAATTTTAATGGAACTTTCACTGGCAGATAGGTGATATTATAAGGGGCAACTTAACCTACTTTTATTTTATAAAAAGAATTAGGGGTTCGCTCAAAAAAATTAAAAGGGATGCACCCGAGCGAAGCGGGGGTAAGTCGCTAGTAATAAATAAGATGTCTCTGTTTTTGCGAGTAATTTTGGTCGAAAAACTTTCCATTTATTATTATTTTCGTATAGATATTACAAGAAATTTTGATGGTTTTTAAATATATATGTAGATTAAAAATTTTATACTACCCACTACTCTTTGTTAGTTAGATTTTTAAGTAAATATTTGTAAAACGAATTCATAATTTAAATATGATAATCGAGGAGTCTATTCAATTGTTGAATCTGTCTAACAAATAGACTGACACCTACTTTAGTTTTTAAATATGATAATGATTACGACACAATAAAATTATGAATGTTAGTCATTGATTTACAAAAATTTAAGATTCACGATTAGCGTATCAAAAGTGTCCTCAAAAGAAGTTCACGATTCGTAATTGAATTGCGCTTTTTTCAAATCGCTTTTGTTTATCGTTTTTATTTATGACAAAATTAAAGCGCATGTTGTTTCTTTAAAAAAATATGTACTTGATGTAGTGTGCGTAAGTTCGAATTTGTGTTTAGAGAATTAGAAGTTTAGATTTTTGAATTTTATTCTTTGGTTTGACTTAACTTCACATGTCGAAGCAAGTTTTCGAAGAGATATTTGTAAGGAAATGTGTAGCTATCTATACTAATATTATAAATGTGAAAGTTTGTGAGTATGGATGTATGGATGTATGTTTGTTACTCTTTCACGCCAGAACGGCCAAACGGATCTGGATGAAATTTGGCACAGAGATAGATTATAGTCTGAAATAACACATAGGCTTTTTATCCCGGAAAAATGTACGGTTCCCGTGAAAAAGGTTTGTTTTTGTTTTCCAAGAGGTGAACCCGAGCGAAACAAGAGTGAGTCGCTAGTGCTTTTATATCAATTATGTTAGTATAAAAGTTTATACAAAAATGTTGAATGGTATTTGGCGCCACCACGCGCTATGCGTGACTAATAACCGGATGGCTTAGAACGAGTCTCATTATGAATTCATTATTTATGTGCAAAAGTATAAGAATCTTGTTTTTTTTTTACTAGGTACATACTAGCTATTGGACGCGTCTTTACAAGTCATATGTTTTATGCAGATAAGATTATTTGACTTAAATTGTTTTTTATTTCCATTTATTTAAAAAGAAATAAAAGACTTTATTAAGTAGGTATAAACACGAATGAAGTATTATAATAAATAATACTAAATAAAATAATAATAATAATAAATAAAGAGTTCCCGTGGGATAGTTAGGAAAATTTTGTAACTTATACAGGTTAGTACACAAAAACTACTGATTGGATTTTAATGAAACTTTACAATAGGTAATATACTTAGTTCATATATCACAATAATAAATAGGCTACTTTTATCCAGGTAAAATGTACGGTTCCCGTGGAATAGATTTGTTATTGTTTGTCTAGAGGCGGACCCGAACGAAGCGAGGGTGAGCTGCTAGTATTAAAATAATTTACTTCTTTACTCTATGTTCAACGGTTCCAAAAACAATGTTCCTACTTTTGCACGCACAACGTGGAGCAATTGTAGGTAAAAAATTGAATTTACTCAATTAACACAGAACTTATTTATATTTTAAATTATGATTTTCACATCCATTTAACTTTAAATAGTGAAACAGACAGAACGGATAAACACTGAAAATTTGGTATGTGTTACATTTTAAACAGCACACTGAGAAAACAAATATCATAATGTTATACAACTTTTATAAATTTATATGCAAAGTAAATAATTTGTAATAATATAAAAAGTAGAAGTATTAAGTAGCAAGTAATAATCCAAGTACATAATTATATTCTGTCCGTACACATAACTAACGATACGATATCTATTTGATAGTGATAATCAAAGCTAACACATTATTGAATTACAAATTAAATTGCAACTAATGGAATGTAACATGTGTTATGCGTTATACCTCTTGTTAGGGTTGATGACAAAATGCTTTAGTGGCTGATTATTATAAAGTTGTGGCAGTGGTAGCCCAATGCTAACACGCTCGCTTGGGTAACCGAGTGAAGCGGGTTCAAATCCCGGGTCTCGCACCTCTGATATTTTCATGTGCAAATCATTTCTAACATGATTACCACTAGTCTTACGATGAAGAAAAACATCGTGAGGAAACCTGCATGTCTGAGAGAACCTAACAAGTTTTCGAAAGATATGTGAAGTCCGCCAATCCGCACTTGGCCAGCGTGGTAGTCTATGGCCTGATCCCCCTCGTATTGAAGGGAGGCCCGTGCCCAGCAGTGGGACGTTAAAAAGGGCTGAATACTAAATACTACTATTATAAAGTTATTTTAAAGTATAAATTAAACAAACAATTCGTACAACAATATTCCCTGGGAACTTTCTGTACCTACAGAGATTACAAAACCTTTTTTTTATGTTAACTGTAGGCTAAAAATCACATCGACTCTGCTGTGTTGATATGTGAAAGAAGGACAAACTATGTATATTATTATTATATAACACTCGGGACTTACCCATGACTCGCTTGGGTGCGTCTCTTCGTATCTAATGGTAGCTTATATGTTACTCCAGGTTAAAGTCTGTTTATGTACTAAATTTCATTCAAATCAGTCCAGCCGTTTCTGTGTGTAGAAGTAACAAACATACAAACACATAAAAACTTTCGCATTTATTGTAGAAGTCTGGATTACATTGTTATAGGTATAATAGGTCACAATAAAGATAATGCAAATTACATCGTTTGTAAACTTAGTGTAGAATAAACATATAACATGTAAGCGTGGTTCATGTAAATTAACATTTTACACGTCTATTATTAAGAACATCGTGACATTTTTATGTAATCATTAGTATTCCGAGCCTGTGATTATGGTATCTTATATGTAAAATAAAATAAAACGAAATGAAAACGAAGTTAATATTATGTTATGTTTAAGTAACATCGCACGTCATCTATACATATAATAAAACTGTAACTAAGCCGAATCTGTACATTAAATATTTTTTGAAAAATCTGATTGAAATGGACTTTATTATCGATACAGAAGCCAAATCTATAGTTTTTAGAATTTTTGCCTGTCTGTCTGTCTGTTACCGCATCACGGGAAAATCACGGGACAGATTTTGATGAAATTTGGTATGATGATAGCTGGTTATCCGGGTCAACATATAGGATATTTTTTACTGCGGGAAAATATCTCATCTCTGAGCTAAACGTTAAAACGTAACTAGGGGCGAACCCGAACGGAGCTAGGGTGAGTTGCTAGTTTTACTATAAAACCACTTAACGACTACAAGTTTGTTTATAAAACAACTGAAATAAAACTTTTTTTTTGCTTAAAACAATATTTCAATTTCCAAGAATAATATTTTGTTATATACATACATATATGAATCCATATTCAAAGTTTACATTTACATAGTCAATTAAATTCATCCTTGTTATTTTGATATCATGATGATATAAAAATAACAATGCATATTTATTATTGACAACCCTATTGAATGCTCAGAAACAGGCTTTTGCATGAATTCAGCGATTCGACGCAGAACGTGGTTCCCACGGTTCAATAAAACCTCTTTATATTACATCCTGAGCTTAATTGTTGTGATTTCAACTCGCCAGACCCGTTTTCATGTTCGCGCACTTCCTATAGTAGGACAAATAGAAGCTAGGTCCTTAGAGGAGGCTCGTTTTTATTACCCAACCGCCACAGAAGGAGGTAATGTTTGATTTATGATTGGACTGAAAGATCTTTATGATGTCTTATCTTGGACATTCGATATTGTGTTGATTTCCATTTTCTAATAATCCCTTAAAAGTTTTCAGAACGCTGATAATATTCTTAACTTTTCCAACACTTTTAAGTATAATCTAGACCCGACTTATTAATTGATAATTCGTCTGCGCTTGACAATCGTTTTTTTTTGTCATAATATAAAGGATAAGAAAATGGCTGCTCAAATTAATATTGTTGACATACCATAACTTTAGCGTTAGTCACGCTGTTTGACAACATTGCCTTAACTTCGTAAAGAAAACAAGCAGTTTTGATATGGTTTCTTGTTAATGACAGACATTTTTTTTTGTATTTCTATAAGAAAAATGAATTTCACCGCATGATTGATGCTTCCTTTATTCGATTATCGTAACAAAATGTAAGGACACTGACATTTGGTAAATGACACCCCTCCAAGCCAGGTGGGGACGGCACGTGCGTCGCGACATCTGCCGTCGGAAAAAACCTAAATAGGATAAGAATTATTATTATCTTTATTGCATACCTCTCTAGCGCATCTGCCGGCGTTCAAAGCCCTTTCATCAGCTGTAACCAACTTATTTACTCAATTTAATATGATAGATTTTAAGTGTCGGTAATAAGGATTAATTTCCAATGTTTTGATATCATTAAAATGCGAATAACGAGATAGATTTAATAGATAGCTAGAAGATATGCTACTGTTTTTGGAAAGTTGATCCTGGCCTTATATATCGTATATATGACGAATTTAAACCGAAAATATATGAATAGATAAATCTGTTCCTTTTTTTTAATTTATAAGTATATATACATAAACACATAAATAAAAATGGTGTCTAGACTCGATATAGTTTTAATACAACCTTTCCGCGATGTTTTTGCGTTTCAAGCTTAAGATTGAAGTGTTGCGAATAACCTTGTAAAAGTGTATTTACCTTATCTACTATGCTGGCTATGTAACGCAAAAAATAATAAAGACAATTGTAATGTTACATGTGAAACTGAATTTAGTACCTACTTATATAATTTGATAATACATTCTTCTATTAATATAAATTCAAAAGATTTTTATGTGTGTATGTTTGTTCATCTTTCACGCTGTAACGGTTGGACTGATTTGCATGAAATTTAGTACTCAGCTATCTGAGTTTTTTACGAGTTTTACACCCATAGTCTATACTATGGGTGTAAAACTCGTACCCAAGTAAAACCTGGGGCAACCACTAGTACGTAAATAACTTACGTAGCTAAAACTTATCTTGTATTGATTTTCAGGATTGCCACGGTCTTGCGTTCGATGACCGCGCGGTCGCAGACGAGGTACAGAACTATGAGCTGATATCTGGCTATCAAAACGATACACACACGACTGTGGAATTCAGACGACAGTTAGACACTTGCGATCGACAAGACTTTGTCATTGGCGTAAGTATGAAAGTTTTAATGGGTGTATTAACTTTCGCTTAATATCGAAGCTTTCGGTAACGTTAATGGTATAGGTAAGTTATACTATAATGGTCTTTGAACTCAGTTTTAGAGTATAACTTGATATGACTGTAGATGCAAATTTATATAAGATGAATCATAAACTTTGTTTAAAATGTATAAATACAGCACTGTTTTCTAGTGAAAATAGTGAACATTTTTATTATAAATATAATAAATGACGTAAATTGCAAATGTAAATACAATCTATTTTTGTGTATATGTTTCGCAATATTTTTTTCAATTACAAACCAATTCCCATGATTCTTCTTTTGATGAATAAGTTTGCTCTCATATAAACTTCAATAAAAATTTCCACTAATGATTTAATTTCAAATTGTTTAATAAAATATTTTACTTTGATGTTAATATTCTACAGGAAGATACAACTCAAGTTCTTTGGGCTTTAGGACCAGACGGCTCTGATGGAGAACTTCCAAGGCATGTAAATAGCGGCTCTCGACCTCTACGCTTATTGCAACCGATGTCAAAGCCGGAATCCATTCCACTGAAGCATTGGGATGTCAAAATACGTAATGTGAGTAATCATTCTTTTGCTACGGCTTTGATTATTATTGGAAATATTTATATATATATATATATACTAGCAAAACCCGTGGCTTCGCTCGCGCTAAAACTACAACAAAAAAACTTTAAAAAGGTAGGTTTCATACAAATGTTCATCCCTTATTTTATCTCCTTATGGGATGAATTTAAAACACGCTGAAACACGTATTTATTTAATTGTATTGAAGATCATTAATACCAAGTTTCAAGAAATTCTGATCATAAATATTTTTTGGGTTGTGTTATATCGTTATTAACCTATATGTTGACCCGGATATCCAGCATGATCATAGCATCATACCAAATTTTATCAAAATCTCTCCAGTGGTTTTCCTGTGATGCGGTAACAGACAGACAGACAGACAAAAATTCTAAAAACTATAGATTCGGCCTCTGCATCGATATAATGTCTATTTCAATAAGATTTTTCAAAAAATATTTAATGTACAGATTCGGCTTAGTTAGAATTTTATTATACGTATAGATTTAATAATATACATGTAAATTATAGATATTTATATAATTATCATTTGTAAATTATATTGTTGCTAATATTACTTATTATGTTTTTAAAAATCTTCATAATTGTGAAAATGGACACAAGTATATGCAAGTTGTGTTTGCTTTCAAATGATTATGCATAATTGTTCTCTATTTAATTATATAAGTTTAATCATTTCTTGTAAAACATGTAAAAACCACTAGCAAACCTTATTAAAATAAATAAAATAAATAAATAAATCATTCTTAGTCATGTATCACACTAGTCTGATAATATAGTCCTTATTGTAACTAATACTATACTGAACTCAAAAAAGTTTCTCAAGTCTAATTTAAATGATAAGTCAAAAAATATTAATCAGTTTATTTATGCAGTGACTAAAAATTAATATAATAAAAATACCAATACGTAACACAACAGACATACTCAAAAAGCTGATGTGGCGTTAAAGGTCGTATTATGGCACTTCATAATAATAACTCTTGAAAGTTTTAAGTTCTTTCTTTCAATGAGAATATAGTTCATGAAAAATAAAAGGTATAATCTCTTTTATATGAGTACTCAAACAAGAAACCTAAAAGAAATAACACGAAACACTTTATCGCCGCAAGTTTTTAATAGAAAATATTTATTACAGCTCACAATTCCTCACGTTATGGCAACATTATTCTGGTGTAAAGTATTCAAAGCTCCAGATTTACCGAGCAAACACCACATAATTGGTTACGAACCACTCATAGATAGCAGGCCTATCAGGAATGGGAAGCCAGTACAGGAAAAAAACAGTCTATCTCCAGTCCATCATATGGTTTTATACGAATGTGCAGAGGACCATGATAAAAGGCAATGGAATGAATGGGCAGAGAGTGATAATGACGGTTTCTTTGGGCCAAGTCGACCAGGAGAGCTTGCGACGTGTGTCACGCCGATTGCGGCATGGGCTATGGGTTCCAAGGGTAAGTTTTATTTTATTATGTCGTATTTAATGTGTGGCTTTCAAATTACTAAAACATACATTAGCTGACCTGGTAGCAGACGTTGTTCTGCCAAAGATATCGTTAGGTCGGAAAATTAAAAAATCTGTATCTTGACAACAGCACCACCTACGATCGGACAGATCCAACTATAGCTAAGAATTAAGGCGATTGATTTTGGTGATGAATTTCATCGAAATTGGTCAAGACGTATAAGAGAAGTATTACGAACACGTACTAGAATTTTATATATAAATATTTGTGTTTTTCTTACTTGCGTTATTTTATTTCAACAGAAGAAAATAAAACATCTTTTTAGATAGCAAAGAGTAAAAACTTTAATTAAAATGGTAATAATAAACCTTACAATAAGTAGAAATAGAGATATTAATATAGTAATTAATTTTAATTAAGCAAACTAAGTTAAGTTTAGACTGTTTTACTTTATGAGAAGCATTAGTATTCAATTAACTCAGTCCACGAAAGTTTTATCTAACACTGAAAACAATTTCATTAGCCTTTGTTATATCTAATTTTCATAAGTTGCAAATAAAAGCACAATTAAAACTTAGAACCAAATTATGATTCACTCAAATACATTTTTCATATAAATAATTAGTAGATTACTATTATTGTGGCGACATCACTATAGTTAAAATTCAGGTGTTCCCATAAACATACACAAAATTTTTATCAAAATTGGTCCAGACGTTTAAGAGGAGACGAATACAGATATACATATAAACCTTCCTCTTCAATCACTATCTATTAAAAAACCCCGCATCAAAATCCGTTGCGTAGTTTTAAAGATCGAAGCATACATAGGGACAGACAGACAGCGGGAAGCGACTTTGTTTTATACTATGTAGTGATACCCACTAAGTCAAGTTTTTGTTCAAAATATACTGAGTTGTATGATCTTGAATCAATCAGTAGAGGACACAAAACTACGACATCTTTTATTAAATTCCTGTAAGGTACGTAACCTTTTTTGCAAGTTACTTTTACAGTCAGTACAGTCACTCACACTTAATAAACCTTTAATATGAGGTAAACCTGCAAAATGCAAATAGAGTAATAAAACATAATGTATTCAGCCCTTTTTAACGTCTCATTGCTGTACACGGACCTCCCTTCAATACTAGCTGATCAGGCAAAGTCCACTACGCTGGCCAAGTGCAGGTTGCCGGACTTCACATGTCTTTCGAAAACTTGCTAGGTTTTCTCAGACATGCAGGTTTCCTCACGATGTTTTCCTTCACCTTAGGACAAATGGTATTCATGTTGGAAATGATTAATCCGCCTTATTCGGTTTCTCAAATGAACGTGTTACCACTGGTCTACTACTGCCTATAAAACATAAAACGATATGTAATTAAAAATAGTGCCCACGCAAACTACTCTAAAAATAATAATTTACTTTAAAAATGCTGAAATATACTTTTCATCGTAATTTCCTACACTAATTTCAAATTAAACTTTTGTATACACGTCGTAATAAAATGTATAAAATATTTAAACATTTCACATACTTGGACCAAACTTTCTTAACTATGACAATTTATATCTACTAATGCTGCCTACGCCTTAAATTTTACATATATTCTATGTTATATGGAAAATGTTTACTTCGAGTACGCAATATCTATCTTATCTCAAGGTTTTAGAGTATAATTTTATTTGTAGATTATATTAAAGTTATAATCCTTGTTCACAGGTGAATTTCTGCCTGAGAATGTCGGCATCCCGCTAGGTGAGAAAGGAGGAGTCTCCTACTACATGTTAGAAGTTCATTACGACAATCAAGCGCTTCATGAAGGTAACTGATGTTTTAAGTGGTGTTGTATAGTCTATTAACATAATATGTTAAGTATATATATTAAACTAGCAACTCACCCTCGCTCCGCTCGGATTCGTCCCTAGTTACGTTTTAACGTTTAGCTTAGAGATGAAATATTTTCCCGCAGTAAAAAGTATCCTATATGTTAACCCGGATAACCAGCTATCATAATACCAAATTTCATCAAAATCTGTCCAGTGGTTTTAGACAGACAGACAGACAAAAATTCTAAAAACTATAGATTTGGGTTCTGAATCGATAATAAAGTCTATTTCAATAAGATATTCAAAAAAAATATTTAATGTGCAGATTTGGCTTAGTTACAATTTTATTGTATGTATAGATAGATAATTTTGCCTTTAATGTACCATGTTGGGCACGGGCGAAAATACGGGCGGGAGTATTGGTTGTTGTATGAGATTGTATTGGATGAGGATGGTTAGGCCTTAGTCCACCAAGCAAGACAAATGCTGGTTTGCGGACGTCACAATATGCCATTCGTCTTTATTACGTGCAGTTTTTCCCATAATGTTTTACTTAACCGTATAAGCGTGTTGAAATTAGCATAGGAAAATCTCAGATTCGCGAGATCCGGGTTCGAATCCGCTTGTCTTTTCAAGCAAGCACGAAGATTACCGCTGCTATAAATATCATTTCATTACGTTAGTGTTATTAGGCTAAATCTGTATATTAAGAAAAAACTAATTCAAGAAAGACTTTCTAATATAGATTACACGTTTTCCCGTTTTTAAGAAAACGCGTAGGGAGAGAAGCTTAAGGGTATTTTGGTTCGTATTTATGTTCAGTTGGTCAGGTACCAATAAAAAGATCCTTTAAAATCTACCCATCTGTGGAATAGAAAAACGCTTACTCAGTTTAATATATTATTCAGCCCTTTTAAATTCCTACTGCTAAACGTTATACCCTTCAATATGAGGTGGTGTAGGCTTAGTCGACCACAGTAGCCAAGCGTGGGTTAGCGGACTTCAATGGTCTTTCGAAATCTACACGTTCTGTTCAACGTGCAGATTATCTCAGAATGTCTTCTTTCACCATATTAGTATATGGTTATAATTAAAAAAAATAATTCGTAGTGATAACGTAACCAGAAAACGAGTTCAAACCAGAATCTCGAACCTCTGAGATTATACAAACTGACAGATCTGAAACTGTTTATTTTGTTTTTATTATAAAATAAATACACTCTATAATTACATAAATATTTAAATATTCAACGTACAGCCTTGACCCGATTTTAATTTAATTATGTACTATAGATAATTGTATGCTAAAACAACGTTTCTGCTTCAATTGTCGTAGATTGTAAGTTTCTAAATTGGGTAAATATTTGTATGGGTCCTTCAGTTATTTACCTATACGATTGTTTAAATAGGTTCGTATTATGTAACATTCTTCAAATAGACAAATGTTATTATTAATCCTACAGAATATCTTAAAACATCAGAAACTGATTTTAAATACTAGGTATATATGTATGTGAAACTTGCTAGAAATTATTGTATATATGCACATCGGTATCGTTTTATTATTTATTATTATTTATATTTATTGTTATGTTATTTTTCTTTAATGAATTTTCCATGTTTACTTAAGTACCTACTTCTACCATATATTTAATATTATTAGTGACTTAGGTTTAAGTCTAAAACTTATTATTGCTGCAATAAAATATAGTCTGTTAATATTGAATAATGTTGCTTTCCAATCTTTAATAATTAAAATCGGTTTTAGAGTTTGTCGATTCCAAACGAACAACATATTTTATAATATTTTCTCTTTATATAATTAATATATATGTTTTTGTATATAATGATATACATTATACAACATTTTTATTTATTTATTTATGTACCAAAAAAATACATATAAAATAGAAAACAGTAACCATGTATACAAAGGATGACTTATCTCTTTAAGAGATCTCTACCAGAAACCTTCGAGCATGAGAAAAAGAAATAATAATAAGATGGTAATTTTATATAGTACTTAGTATAGATAGATAATAATTTTTGAATAAGCGATTTTTTAATACCACCAAATATATTTCTTACAGTATTAGATAATTCCGGTATAAGGATCCACTACACTCCATCACTACGACCACACGACGCTGGCTTACTTGGCGCAGGCATCGGCGTGTCTGCACTACACGTCATACCTCCTAAACAACGTGCATACAGAACTATTGGTGTATGCAGCCCGGAATGCACTAATAATGTGAGTTATTTTATTAAGAAACTAAATAATCGTATTCTTGATGATTAATGTCATGCTGAAACTTTACGAGTAGCTTCGTTTTGATTTATAAAATACTAACGACTGACCCTCGCTCCGCTCAGGTTCTTTCCTAGTTTTAACGTTTAGTAGCAATTATTTGAGAAATAAGATATTTTCTTGCAGTAAAAAATATCCTATACGATGACCCGGATAATCAGCTATCATCATACCAAATTTCATCAAAGCCTGTCCAGAGGTTTTCTTGAGATGCATTCGCCGACAGACAAAAATTCTAAAAACTATAGATTCGGCCTCTATCGATAATAATGACTATATCAATAAGATTTTCCAAAAAATACTTAAAGCACAGAGTCTACTCAGTAACAATTTTATTATATGAGAGACACATATAGCCATGTCGTCCTACAAATAAAATTGTAGGATTTCTCGGTCCTACACTCGGAGATTGTCTTCCGAATGCTGATCCCGTTTCGACATGCTCCTTATCAACCTATATTTTTATCTACCACTTTCGATAATTTTCGTACAGAAAAGTTTGCCGTCTTTCAAACAGAGCTACTTGTGTAGTGTACTCGGTGTACTGCAGACTAAAAACTGTATCAAATGATTATAATTATAATATGTATATTAACCGTACAATAGAAACCTAATTGAAATTCGAACCATTGTTGAAGTGTGATGGAACCTTAAAAAAATTCGTTTTTTTATTTATTAAAAAATATATATGAATTAATTTTGTTTAATATATGTATATAATATGTACATAGGTAAATAAATAAGAATGGTTATGTATATATGTGTGTAAATGACAATATAGAATCATATTTCTAATTTATTTACATTTTCATTAAACTTTTTTCATTATAAAGTCATTCTGTACATTTAAAGTGTTATAAATGTACTGAGCGTTAAAATATATGTAGTAATGTGCTGCAGCGAGCTTAAGGAAACCATTTGTTTAATTAAGCCCCTTCAGTTAGTTCCGAGATTACATTGAGTAAGGAAACAATGAGAGATGAGTACTATTTGTCTTATAAATATCGTAAGTTGTCATTTTAAAAAATAAATACTCTAGTTAGTATTACTCTTACTCTTAATGTACTTAATAGCAACTTACTCTCGTTTCCCTTGGGTGCGTCTATAAGCATTCATGGGTTTTAAATTTTTTGTCTTCCAGTGAAAGTTCCGTCAAAATCGGTCCAGCAGTTTCGGAAATTAGTCAGAACAGACAGACAGACAAAAAATTTGAAATTTGTTTTTTTTTTATAAGTGCCTACCGTATATACTTTCATATGAATTTAGTAAAAAGCTGTTATTTTGACATTACAAACAGACACCTCAATATTATTTATTTATTATAGATAAATGATAAAATCATAATTGCCGAGCAATGATTTCTGTGAAAAATCTATTTAAAATCACTTAGTTTGCGATTTGATTAATAATTTAATTGATTAAATTAAGAATGCTAATAAGTATGGGATTAAAGATTGTTTTGGTAATTGGACTTCTATTACAAGGCGAAAGTTTGTTTGTGTGGATGGGGATTTAATGTGTACACAGATAAAACATATGTACGTGTATGTATGATATATGAAATATATATGTATGCCTGAGCGATGCGAGGTTGAATCGCTAGTATGCTTATAATTTTTTGTTGCAAACAAAAATTGTATTTTAATCACTGTATTTATTTTAAGTGCAATAAATAATAGTATAATTTTACTATTATTTTATAATATATAAGTTTTTTGTGTAGGAATAGTAATATACTGCAACTCCCTTGCCCGCGTGTTTTTAGAAATGCCTTACTCGTGTTTTGTATTCTCTTTCGATTGGAACTCAACTTGATACTGTTATAATATGTTTTTCTTTATTTAAATATTGATTTGGATATGATTTAAGATATTAAACATTACAATTTAGGTACATTTCATAAAAAATCTGGGTCTCTAGAAACACGTGGGTAAATTAATGTATTTCAAAAGCAACGATTAAATTTCCCTTTGCAAGTCAACGTAAACACACTCATATTTAATTCCCTAATCATAATTTTCATGCAAATGTCTAAATTATCTTCATATTTAGAAGTTTCGTCATAAATTGCAAACTACCGTTCAACGTCGTTACAAATGGATTTTGCTTAACTATCATGCATATTTATGGAACCAATTAGAGGCAAAGCTAAGCGTCAACGCTTATACATAATCATAACTTAAACGTGTATGTGGACACTGTTTAAGTGTTATAATCTGTCTTAACCTTTTTACCCATCGTGGTTTAATACGAGAAAAATTATCAGGCATTAAAAATAATTGACGACACGTTTGGTTCAGTTTGTAGTTACCCTACTTGCATTGCCAACGGTCGCGGGTTCGAGTCCCGTTAGGGGCATTCATTTGTTTAATGAGCACGAATGTTACTACTCCACTCATGGGTGTTTATATTTATAATATGTATCTATTTAAAGTTATATATGTGTAGTGTATCAATTATCTGGTATCTATAACACAAGCCTCCGTAGCTTACCATGGAACTAGATGGTGCTGTGCGTTAATGTCACAATATATTTATATTTGTTTATAATATGAATTCATATACGTATTTAGGTAGAGATTTAGTAAGAGAGTATGTAGGTTTTAGCAGGTTAATGATACAATCAATTAGACATGGGCAATGCGTTTAGTATTGTTTTGGGGGAGTTTTTCAGATCAAAAAAAAAAACACTAAAACTGAATGGTAATTTTTTTTTCAATATCATTATATATTTACTTAATTAAGGCCTACAATCTATTGTTTCATTGTTAATAATATTTTAAAATAATTATATGTTAATCAGCTTCGGTAAGGGGATTTACAATCTTTGTTGGAATAAAGCCAAATTGACAGACGCATTGTTTGTTTCAGACAATTATTGACGATAACCATATTAATTTATCTTAACATGTAATAGAATAATTAATTATTCACATAGAAAATAATAAAGGTCTAACTTAATATGGATTAGTAAACATTTTACATTGATGACAATATTAATTCAAAATTACATTTTTTTCTGTACATAAAATATAGGTACAGGTATACATACATATATATTATGTAATACCATAGTAATAGATTTAGTACCGAATAATGTAGTATTATATAAACCTCAGTGGTTTTCAATGTTATAGGCATTTATTCAAATAAAATATGTAAAACTTTTAATAAATATAGCCTCAATATGTCCCGTATTTAATTAATACTTCATTGAATATTCATATGTACATACGTTTAAATCAATAATATTATCATAAACTACGTTATTTATACAGCTATTTTTATTCCAGACTATGCCAGACGAAGGAATAAATATTGTATCAGTGCTATTACACGCTCACGGTACCGCTCGAAAAATTTCACTAAAGCATATTCGAGGCACAGAAGAACTTCCCAGAATATCCGAGGTAAATATATATCAAAATACAGCAGCGCCACCTATTGAGTTGTAACACAAATATTATGTTGTTCATTACAGTATTATAATTTTTGGATAGATGGTGCTGCTAATAATCTTTATAATAGTATAGTTATAAAATAATAGATGGCGTTACTGTATCATTTATTTTAATTAATTTCAAATTGTGTCTCTAGATGGCGTTATTTTAATGTTCTTCAAATTAGGTCTTCATTATGTCAATAGATGGCGTTATCGCTTTTATTTAACGTGTCATTGTTTCGTCTTAAGAGGCCTATCACAAAATGTACTGAATTCTATGGTACTGAGTTGGAACGGCTGACGCATCGCTGTTTCTAGCATTTTTTGCAGTTGTAATTACTTCTATGTAAAGTTTTATAAATAATTATTTAAAAAAAAAGTATGTAATTACGTTTCTTTTGAACTGACGTATATTCTGGTATAAATTTTACTTAATAATATTTATGTTGTAAGGATATATTTACAGCTGATTCTGAAAGTCATTAATTGTTTTTGAGATTTTGAAAAGGATTTTTTTTGTAGAAATCTAATACATATTTTCAAATTCCGAGGCCGCTATAAACTCAACCACTATATTCGAGATATTATTATATATTTTTCATTTCGTTTACTTAGTATAGTATTTCAATCCATGAGCTTGAAAAAGTGTCGTCGCGCATTTTATTAAAAACTTGCTTCAGAATTTTGGCTTTATTTCAATTAATAATGAAAATTTGCGAAAAGCGAGGCCGCTATGAACTATATCAATAAATATTCTCCACCATACAATAAGTCAAAATTGTCGAAGAGTTTAAGTTTCTCTAAATAAGAACGTCAAAGATGGGCATTAAATTGAAAAATCAGGCCTCTTAATAATACAAGATGACATTTATAGTTTTGTTTTAATTTAAAATTATAAATTACAAATTGTAAATATACTGTTATATAGTACATCGATAATTTAAATGATTTGTTTATGTAACATGATAAAACATTATATGAGGAGGAATATGTATGAAGATTCTGTTTTTTTTTAATTTCACCTAACTTTACATTACAATATGTAAAAATTGAAAAGTAAAGTTGAAAAGATGAATTTTGGACTTACATTATATATTTCTTATAACATAGTATGTAGCAAACGTGGTAATAGAAAAGTTGTTGAAAGTAGAAAACGATGTCGCTAAAATAGATTTTTTTTAAATTCAATAGGAAAATAGCTACGACGCCCGCTATCAGCAATCCCGAATAGTTCCTGGAGGAAGGAGGTTCTTCAGAGGCGACACTATGATCACTGAGTGTACTTACGACACAACGTCACGAGATAAGCCTACACTAGGTGGCTATTCTGCGACACAGGTTAGTCTATAATGTGTATCCTCTGATAACAAAGTATTATGAAACTTCGAGAAAATTTTCTTTTTTAGAGAACAGTTTAAAAAAATCATTATAATGACGTCACTTTTTTACTAGTCACTTACCCTTGCTTCGTTTGGGTGAGTTTTTAATTTTTTAGAGTGGAAGCTTAATTCTTTTTGTAAAGTAAAAATAGCCTAAGTTACTCCCTTCAACATCAGCTGTCTGCCAGTAGTCCCGTTAAAATCAGTTCAGCCGTTTCGGTGATTAGCCAGAACAAACCGACAGACAGACAGACAAAAACTTTAAAATTTGTGTTTTTCTGATAAGTACCGTATATGAATTTAGTAACAAGCTACTATTTTCACATTCTAAACAGACATTTCAATTTTATTTATCTATATAGATTTATATCAACAGAAAATTAAGAAAATTGTAAAATTCCATAGTTTTTTTTTAAATATTGGGTATTTGTATTTATAATAACAAATAATAATAATTAGTTAATTATTCACAGATCCTTGCTGAATAAAAAGTTTTGTGTATTTTTTAAACATAATTCATAAACAAAGATTTCCGATAGATGAATTTGCTTAAGGAAACAATGAAAACCTACTATTTTATTTTAAATAAAACTATATTTTCGGATATAATATATAAAACTATATTATGTGGATTTATTTAGAGTTTTGGTTCCAGACGCTTCCTTTACAGCAATCATGGTCACGGGAGAGACTAAGGTTTTAGATATCTCAAAAGTGTTATATACTTGTTACAGACAACAAATCAAAATAAATCCGCGAAATAATCCGATAATATAGTTTTATTTAAAATAATATTAATGTTCGCGTAAATCTAAAAAAAAACTACCTACTGTATATTTATTATATTATATTTCTAACTTTGATAGGAAATGTGCTTGTCATTCGTACTGTACTATCCTCGTACGGAGCTCGCCGGCTGCTACTCGATGACGCCTGTAGTTGAGTTCTTCGAAACGTTCGGCGTTAAAGAATTCTACGGCCTTAGTATGATCCAAGTTGAAAACATATTTTTGTTCTCTGGGTAAGTTTTTAAATAAAAAAGCTATGGATCATTATTTTTGTATGAGTTTCTATTATGTGAATGTCAACGCTTATAACGATCTTTTTTTGTAAATTCATTTTTTATAAATTTATTTATTTATTTATTTATTTATTTAATACATACACAAACGATTTTTTTTATATTTATACTCCAGACATGATTTTATAAAAGTATTTCATAAAATAAATATATCAATTTTCAGCTATAAATAATTTGAAAGTATAAAATGAAAATAGAAAAACAGCTTAGACAAAACCTTTTAACGTAATCTTTTAAAATATCTTTTCTTACTTTATTATTTTAACTAATGCAAGTTGAGTTTTTGTAAAGGTGAAACGAATTATAAAATATCTATCTTAAAATTATTATTTTAACAGATTTTTTATACTATATTAAATATAATAAAGTAAATATTTAATATTTTGATTTTTACATTACAGTATTGATGGTCTAAGTCCTGAGCTCGAAGCGGTTATAAAAGAACAAAGCGAGAAAGAAACAGCAATGCAAGGAGACGACCAAGGTGTTGGTTTGATGAGTAAGTACATTCACAGACACAATACTAAAAAAACTTGATGGTTTAGTGGCTAGCATGTACGGATGTAGATCTGGACTTTCCGGTTCAAATCCCAGGTCAAGTCTTTCCTTTAAGAAATTCTCAGTAACAGCCCGGAGTTCAGAAGTTGGTGTTTCACCCAAGGCAGTACATGTGTCATGTGGAATCGGAATTTGAGAGTGACAGGAATAGAGAGTTCACTTGTGCCTTGCACTTACACTTGTGCAGTATAATATCTTCTGCGTATGAATGAATGAATGAATGAATGAAGGAATGAATAACTTTTTATTGTACACCCAAAAAGAAAATATATAAAATAATGAAGGTTCAAGAGGCGGCTTTATCGTTAAAAGAGCGATTTCTTCCAGGCAACCTTTAGGTGAAGGGGCGCGAATAATAAATAAAGAGACAGTAGAAAGAGTATAATAGTTGGTTGTTTGGAGAGAGTTGGTTAGTCCCAATGAGATTGACCGCCGTGGCCGAAATCTATTAGGAGGATATTAATATACCTACTAGTATAGATGCCTTATTCCATACAAAGCAAATTACACAGTTTTCATTCCTGCTGGTTTTAGTAAATTTCAATGTAAATTTAATTTAAATTTCAATTAAAATTATTATTTTTATATGAAAAAAAGTAGCCTAAAGCATTCGGCGGTAATGTAGCTACCTGTTAGTAAATGAATTTTTACAATGCGATCAATAGTTTCAGAGAATACCCCCGACAAACAAACTTACAAACTATATCTATTTATAATATAAGTCTAGAATATACACATACATGTGTGTAGAATACACACATACGTAACATGTGTAACTCCATGTTAAGTAAAGTCTGCATATTTGTTATTTCAGAGGGTCTAGTCATAAAGGAGCCTTTAGAATTCCGAAACAAAACATTCATGGCGCATTTGGACGAGATGCCCTGGTACGAGCCTCTTTTCACTGACAAAATACAAAAGACGTTATACACCGTCTGGTACATGACCTTCTGTAAGAAACGCGACGATAGCTGGGGCTCTGTAAGTATATGAAAATTGCACTAAATACATCTCTAAATATTATTGAAATAGACATTATTATCGATACAGAGGCCGAATCCATAGTTTTTAGATTTTTTGTCTATCTGTCACTCTGTGACCGCATCGTGAAAAAATCACTGAACAGATTTTGATGAAATTTGATATGATGATAGCTGCTTATCCAGGTCAACATATAAATTGTAATTTTGTTTGTTTTAAATCGACTTCAAAATAAGACGATTTCCTCTATTTGGGTGTGTATATTTCTCTTAGTTTTCTTTGATGTTATCTGTGATATATAAAGATTTATTACCCTTTTTACGAATATTGCTATAATTAATCTATTTTGGAATAATGTATGTATATTTTTTTTTAATTTATAAGAGTTATACTTTATCTTCGACTTAAAATTTAATATAATATTTTTAGGCTAAATATATATAAGATATTATATTTGTATTTATGTGAAAATCACAAAAAAATCATCATTGATTATATTTTATACATAATCTATATTTTTTTCTAGCATTTGTTTTGAACACCTTTAATAAAAAACTTTTGTAATCCTTATTATATCCATACTAGCGGCTCACCGTCGTTTCGCTCGGGTTCGCCTCTAGATGATTCTTTAAATTAACATAACAGTTTTATTTAGAAACCGATTGAAATAAAACAAGTACTAAATATTAAGTGAAGCTTACCACAATACATTAGTGAAAACCTCACCCAAATCGGTTAAGCCGTTTCTAAGATTAGCGCGCACAAACGCACAGACAAACAGACAAAAAAACTAAAAATCATTGTTTCGGGTTCTATTGCGTTAATAAAGATCCCCAATAATAGTTTTTTTCAAATATCTTCCATGAACAGACAGCGATTAGTTACAATTTTATTATATGTATAGATTAAAAAGCAATGTAAGAAATAGAATATATTTGCCTTAATTATATTTATTTTAATAACTAGCTACTCACACTCGCTTCGCTCGGGTTCCCCCCTAGGTGTTTCTTTAAATTGACATAACTTTTTTATTTATGAATCAATTGAAATAAAACTATGTAAAATTAAATGTTAAGTAAAGCTTATCACGATATATTAGTTAAAACCACACCCAAATCGGTTAAGCCGTTTCTAATATAAGCGCGTACAAACGCACAAACAGTACAAAAATTTTAAAAATTATGGTTTTAGGTTCTATGGCGTTAATAAAAGACCCTCCCCCCACCTTTCTTCCTCTCAATAATGGTTTTTCTCAAATATCTTCCATATACATCATATCATCATATCTTCAATATTATATGTATAGATTATTAAGCTATTAATTTGGTGATATCCAACTATTTCACAGTCCAAGTGATAGAACGGGGCGTTTAGGTTAATTATAACGCATCTGTGTGTACTGGGAAATACTGATTGACTTAATTAGGCTTTGCGGTTTTAGTGGCGCCAAGCAATATGGCGTACTCAGTCAATTTGCTAACAATATTATATGAGAATCTTAATCTTAATATTGTTATAATAACTAGCGAGTTACCCTCGCTTTGCTCGTCTGCGTCCTAAGTACGGTTTTCATTTTTTTGCGCGGAA
Source organism: Argynnis bischoffii washingtonia (assembly GCA_033884665.1). Taxonomy (NCBI): domain Eukaryota; kingdom Metazoa; phylum Arthropoda; class Insecta; order Lepidoptera; family Nymphalidae; genus Argynnis; species Argynnis bischoffii. The sequence continues at coordinate 4,794,837 of CM066624.1, read as the reverse complement.
CCCTAATTTTTATTCTAAAATAAAAGTAGCCTAAGTTATTCCTTATAATATTAGCTATCTGCCAGTGAAAGTCCCGTAAAAATAGGTTTAGTTTTATTATACATTTTTCTTTCTTTCAGCCAATCCAGATACTAAGTTATCCGAACTACACTGCACTCACGAGCAACGAAGCATCTGAAAAGTCTTGCAACTACAAAAGTGTAATATTGCCTTCAGTTACAAGTACTTCTGGTTCTAGAATAAACAAAATGTCCGCCATTTTGACTGTATGCCTCTTGATCATTGTCACGCGGTAATGAATACTAAATGTGAAACCAATTTCTATTATAAAAAATGTTGTTTCTTTCAGATTTTTTATTTGCAAAACTATTAGAAGGAGATGCTGATTTATATGGTGGATCCTTCACTCTTTCTCCAGGCAAAATATACTTTTTAAACATTAAAACATATTAACAAACACGACCCCGGAGGATTGTCACCAAAAATATGCTCCAGGCTATTTTTAATTTTTTTTTTGAAGTAACTGCTAAGTTGTCACAGGAAAAGAGTTCTACAAGAACTTAGAATAAATCGAAAGTAAAAGACGTAGAAAATGCCATTACCGGTTGGCGGCCTTTTTCAAAAAAGGACGTCAGGTAATGTGGATTCAAATCCACATTACCTGACGTCTAGGTATAAACACGTAAATTGAATTAGTTTATTGTATTAATTGTCAACCAATCAAGTATCAAAATGTTTTTAATTTTATTACAAAAATGATAAAGGATTGTTATACCAAAACACCGGGCTTGAGGTTTTTTAATTAAAAATAGCTTGGTGCAAATATTTAGTGACAACTCCTGTGGGTCGTGTTTGTTAATATGTTTTATGATTTAAAAAATATATTTCGCCTGGAGAAAGAGTGCGGGGTCCACCACATAGATCTTAGACTATATTGTTTTCAATTTTGATACGTTGTGACATTAATAATACATTTAAATTATTATACTGTCGGAATATTTATTATCTGTGGATAATATTTTTGTTATCTGTGAGTGATTTTTTTTTTAAATTCTTGGAACAATTAATTGTAGAGCGCTAGTTTTGGTAATTAATGCTATGAGTTACATACATATATGGATTTTTCTGAGGAATATTTTGTGATTTTTGTACTTACCTTTTGCTCAGAGAATATTAAAGTTGAAAGTCCAAACGTTTTTCGCGTGTCATAGTCGACGTTCATATTTTTTATTAAAAAATACCAATTTTTTTCTTATATGTTACATATACATTTTTCTAAATGATATAAGAACATTCTGGTACTAATTAATTAAAGTAATATCTCACATAAGCATTGTTATGAATAACGATACCAAAAACACGGTATTAATATATTTTTTTTTATTTTCCTGGATGGAATTGAGTTTGAATTTACAATTTTTCAACGAAATTCATTTCAATGAAGTTCCTTTTGATGAAAGAGGCATTGTGAAGTTAGCTTGTACATATCCACTACAGATTGTAGGCGTAGAATAATAGGGACAGTAGATTACCTACGTTTTTTTATATATTACTCTCAAGGTTCATTGAAAATGATCAATTTCTTATAATGTATTAAGATTTCAAGAAGGCTGTGCTTAGGCCTAATTTTGCAACCAAAATATTTTGATAGAATTTTTAATGGTTTTTCTTATATTTCAATGCAAATATATGTCGAGGGTTGTTATAGAAATAAGATTTTCGATCAAATTCGAGTCATTCTGTTAGATTTAACAATGCATTTTGCTATTTTAATGTATACCTCTCTAAGGTTAGCTGTAAGAATACGCTTAGTATTAATTAAGGTTTATTTATTTAAAAGTCAATATAATGTGTTTTATTACTTGGTATGATTGTTTTATTTCTGATTCACCACACATAAACAAAATACCGAAGATCTACATCAGATCTTCACCAATTTTTTATGAGACCAACATAAATAAAAAAAGAACTATCGAAATCGGATCTCATAAGGTGGAGATATTCAGTAGCCCCCTTTTTGAAGGAAGTACTCCAATCAAAAATCCCGACGACAAAAAAAAACTATAAAGTCCTAAAACCTGTATACCAAGTTTCGTTAAGATCGGTTGTAAAATACGACATGTAGTACTAACAAATTGACAGAGTATTCATGAACAGTACAACCCAAGTGCTAACTAGAGAAACTAAATTTCAAGCCATTCAAGTTCGCATTTAAATGACATATTTAAATTACGTTTTTGTATACTAGATGGCGCTAAGTGTATTCTGAATCGCGCTATGATTTGGTTTACTCTAAAAGTATTTAAGGAATTGTAAATATTTAATAACATCTTGTTATAAGGCGCTTGCCCTTCTTATTCGAAGTTCAATAAAACCCATCTTACCAGCAGTAACATTAGTTTGGTAGTTCTATTTATCATCAAGAGTTAGTATATAGTTCATCTCAGTGCAAGGCTACCAGCTAAACTGATTCAACATAGAGAAAAGTAAACTTTGCCAGACTCAAAGCAAAGACACTTCGCTCGATCGGTCAAAAAGAATATAGTATTATTTTTATGTCTCAAAAATCGTATATGAATTCAACTAATACATAAATTAAATTTATCTTTAAAGAAAGCAAACAACCAATGTATGACAAAATTGAGAATAGTAGCATAAACAGCAAAGTCACGCTAATATTTTTACTTCTTTAGACTGAGGTCGTACTTATATACTTTAAAAAATATGTACCTATATAATAAATATCACATAAATAAAAAAGGTTGTTCTTAACTACAAACTATATTGTTAAAAAAAATACAATATTTTTTTTTAAATTAAAATCTATTGTATCTCTTGCTGTTTCTGTAACTTTGACGATTGGCTTGCGCATTACTTGGATTTTGATTACTTGCATTTTGATTACTTGGATTTTGATTACTTGCATTTTGATTACTTGGATTTTGATTACTTGCATTTTGATTACTTGCATTTTGATTATTCGAATTTTGATTACTTGCATTTTGATTATTCGAATTTTGATTATTTGTATCAAATCGGGAACTAAGATCAGAGCTCGGTACATTTTGGCTCGCAGCAAGTACCCCTTCATCGGTGAAAGAATTAGGTCGTTGTTGATATGTGACTGGATTTTTTCTGAGATCTTCTAGAGCTTTCCAATTTATGTACCAGAAAGGCTGTTGATCTATGGGCAATTTACTTATACGTTCAACTAAATCCCGATCTCCTCTTGCTTCGATGGGTAAAACCAAAGGCGTGTCATCTCCGAATCTATAAAATATATGTTTTTATTATTATTGAAAATGTATTAATTGTTTAATTATTATTGCAGTTGAAGTAGTAGCCTAAGACTTAAAATCCGGGTCTCGGACCTCTGACATCTACATGCGAATCATTATCAACATGATTACTTGCAAATACGGTCTGAGAAAATCAATATTGTTTTCAAAAGACATGTAAAGTCTGCCAACCCACACCATCGTGGTATATGACTTGATACCCCTCGTATTGAGAGGAGGGTCGTGCCCAGCAGTGGGACGTTAAAATAAGACTCAAAAGTTTGTTTTTACGAGGCTAAAGCTATGTGGAACTTGGTACAAATTATCATAATTAAAAAGAAAAAATTAATAATTAACGTCTAATTATTTACACATTACGTGTCATCACGAATGCGTAAAAATTTTAGAACACAGATATTGCCATATAAACCGATATTTGTACAATAAAATATCTATAAAAGTACGTCAGTCGGTTATCGAGAGCTGCACGTTTTAACACAAAAAATCTAATTCTAAGAGCCCTTTTTAGCTTTAAGTCAACTCATAGCTTTAAAAATATTCAACATTTATATTTATACTAGCGACTCACCCTCGCTTCGCTTCGGGTTCGTCCCTAGACAAAAACAAATCTATCCCACGGAAAACCATACATTTTTCCGGAATGATATATAGCCTATAGCCTTCCTCAGTTAACGGGCTATCTAATGCAAAAAGAATTTTTCAAATCGGATTAGTAGTTTCTGAGATTAGCGCGTTCAACCAAACAAACAAACAAACTCTTCAGCTTTATAATATTAGTATAGATACAAAATATTCATAATATCATTAATTATGTATTTATGTCGTCTTAAAGACTACTATATATATATATATATATATATATATATATATATATATATATATATATATATATATATATATACTATCTACTACTATCTTTGTAAGTTTGTGTATTTTTATGTAAGCCCTGTTTATGTAAGTTTATCGTGGAATATATACGTATATTGTTTAAACATATATATTATGCTATATATTTATGTATACAACTCTTTATTGTTATTTATGTAAACTTATGTGTAATTAATATAGTATGTACCGTTTAAGTAAGTATGTTAGTATATTATTTTATTTTTTTTCTTTTATTTGCACTAACCCCTATCCATGCTACCCTACTTGTCTCCTTATAATATAGGTTGCCTGGAAGAGATCACTTTAAGAGGAGGCTCCCTAAATTTAACGCTGATTTGCTTTCATATTCTATGTATACCAGACATTAAATCAATGTGATAATTTCAATGTATGATTTTTCAAACCTTTTTCTATGGATCAGAAAAAACAGAAACACAATTGGATGAAATTTTCTCGATAGTTTTATTTTTTAAAAAATATGCCTTTTTTAGAGATTAATGGATTTTACTCTTAAACTACTTCAGTTATATACGCAAAAAAAATACTCAGAGAAGGAAAATATAGTTTATTATCTTCTGTACGAAAGACATTTAAATTGACCAATTATTATTCTCATAATAAATTAAATTAGATTTGAGACTTACGTTTTTTAATTCTGTGCAAGAATAAGATCGATCGGATATTCGATATTCAACCTTGTTCGCAAGCAACTAAGGTGCAACGACGATAATGATTCAGTCGGCCGCTGGCCCTTGACGAAGTAGGACCTATGTCGCTTTTGCTCGCGCACAACCCCCCCGCTAATTCATCGAATTATTCATTCCTTGGACATAGTGTAAAAAATCAACGTTTTTTGCTTTTTATACATAGCTTAGTAAAAACAACTTTAAGTAACACATTTAAGGTTGAATTTACATTATTGTATATTTTTTAAACTAGAATTACCTAAATACAGAATACTTTTGCTTATGATTTTTTGTGTAATATCTAGTTTAGTGATCGATGATTCCGTTCTGTCGTATACTAAGGGTTTCGCGCGGCTATGCTTGTGATTAATATTAAATATGAATAAATAATATAATTAATAAATATAAATCATTTACTATGCGCGTTGTATGTATGTAAGTGTTTGTATATATAACATACATACATACATGTGTTTGTATATATAACATATATACATACATACGCGTAGGATTTGGACGCGGGTTTCAAATAAATCTACATGTAACATACCTACCAAATTTCATAAACATAACGCGAACTTAGCTAACCATAACTAGTACGGGTAAGTAAGTATATCATAATAAAACATTGGTTATGTTTGTCCCTCAAGGATAATGCAGATTTCTATCACAGAAATAATTTTCAAATCGGACTGGTAGGTACCTATCTACATATGTAGTTTAGCAGATTATCTTCATATTTATAACTTTACCTTTTATTATGTACATATAAGTATATACGGGGCCATTTTAAATTTACTGAAGACCTTTTGTGAATATATTATTTACATCATAACATCGTCGAAGTTTTTTTATGTAAGATAAAGCAGTATGTAACAAGTTAGTGTAAATATGTTATTTGAAGTGGCGCCCCTGGTGTAATAGGCACAGTGGCCAGTGAGCGCAATCAGCTGAGCGCGGGCGTCGAGCGGTTAGAAAGCCAAGCGCTTAGAAAAAAAAGCAAATTTATATTTATACAGATAAATAAAATTGGAGTGTCTGTTTGTAATATTAAAATAACCGCTTTTTACTAAATGCATATGGATGTATACACGGTACATATACCAAAACAACATTTGTTACAATTTCTGTCTGTCTGTCTGTTTGTTCCGGCTAATCTCCGAAACGGCTGGAGCGATTTTGACGGGACTTTCACTGGCAGATAGATAGCTGATGTTATAGGGTATATATAGTTGTAACTTAGGCTACTTTTATTTTAGAAAAAGAATCAGGGTTCCGCAAAAAAAAATTAAAACCCTGAAATTATGAACAAAATCCGCGTACGGCCTACGCACCCGAGCAAAACGAGAGTAAATCGCTATATAATATTTAATTTAAATGAATATCTTAGGAGTTAGCAAGCTACTATTTATATAGGTATACCTAAACATAGCTAACCGGGAAAACGTACCTAGGGACGAACGCGAGCGAAGCGAGCGTGAGTTGCTAGTCTATACTCATATTATAAAGCTGAAGAGTTTGTTTGTTTGTTTGGTTGGTTGAACGCGCTAATCTCAGGAACTACTGGTTGGAATTGAAAAATTCTTTTTGTGTTGGATAGTCCATTTATCGAGGAAGGCTTAGGCTATAGAACATCACGCTACGACCAATAGGAGCGGAGCATAAATGAAAAATGTTGCAAAAACGGGAAAAAATCATTCCTTTTGAGAGCTTCCGTTGCGTGCGCTGCGTAAGCGGTTGAAGTTACGCAAAAATCGTGTATGACGGAATTGTTCCCCTTTAAAAGTTCTAAAAAAAAGTCCGCGACAGCATATGTCTATCTTTTAAGGTTGACTCAAAATAACCCTTTTTATGGCAATCAAATTTATTCTAAAATAATGCATTACTTCCGAAGGTGTTTTTATAAACATGATACTATCCTTATCCAAATAAATACGTTATTCATCACAAGTATTTAATTTTGAACAAAATTGCCCTTGACATAATTTGATTTCAATGAATATCTTAGGAGATATCATAGTTTTAAAATATACATATTTAACTTTACGCGGTCTATGGGTGAGCGCGCTCTCAGCCCGATACAAGGCGAGGGCAGGGCGGTCGTGAGGGGGGAGTCACTATTCCACGCGGACGAAGTCCCGGGCAAAAGCTAGTAGATAAATAAAATTGGCGTGTCTGTTTTAATATTAAAATAACCGCTTTTTATTTATTGCATATGGATGTATACACGGTCCATATACCAAAACAACATTTTTTACAATTTTTGTCTGTCTGTCTGTCTGTCTGTCTGTTTGTTCCGGCTAATCTCCGAAAAGGCTGCACCGATTTTGACGGGACTTTCGCTGGCAGATAGCTGATGTTATAAGGAGTAACTTAGGCTACTTTTATTTCAGAAAAAAAAAATCAGGGTTCCGCGAAACAAAAATTAAAACCCACGAAAAGCGTACACATCCGAGCGAAGCGAGGGCACTATATAATTTAAATGAATATCTTAGGAGTAGCAAGCTACTGTTTATCTATCTTCTTCTTCTATACTATAATAAAACTGTAGAGGTCGAATGTCTGTACATACGAAAAAATATGCTAAAAACCGAGTCAGGGGGGTGTAAGAAGAGAATAGAACAAATCCAGTTTTTTTTTTAATTTTTTGTTTTTCTGTCTGTTTGTCTGTTTGTACAGGCTAATCTCCGAAGCTGCTGGACTGATTTGAATGAAATTTTGCATGGTGGTACCTTATATCCACGGTCAACATATAGGATACTTTTCATCCCGGAAAATCAAAGAGTTCACGTTGGATAGTTAAAAAACTACAGTAACTTATACAGCTTACTACACAAAAACTACCCATTGGATTTTAATGAAACTTTACAATAATATAGTGCATACATCAGAATAAGCAATAAGCGACTTTTTATTCCGGAAAAATGAACGGTTTCCATGGGATAGATTTGTTTTTTCTAGAGGTGAACCCGAGCGAAGCGAGGGTGAGCCGCTAGTATATAAATAAACATAGCTAACCGTGAAAACGTACCTAGGGAAGTACGCGAGCGAAGCGAGCGTGAGTCGCTAGTAAAAAATAAAAAAATGTTTCGCACCTTCTGAACCACGTATTTCAATTCGCAAGCCAAGCAAAAGTGGGTGTAGCGGTATGATCTCGGACTAGAATTTCGATGATCGTAGATTCGATTCCCCTCGTGTGTAGACATTTTTTTCCTTTTTCTCAATTATATATTGAATTTTGAATTTTAATATACAAAGATTTTTCGCATGCGCTTTAATTACTATCCCTTGTTGAAAAGTCCAAAATCCCATTTTTTTATCGTTTCTATGCCTTTTGCATATCTATACATATAAACAAATTGTGACTAAGCCGAATCTGCACATTAAATATTTTTTTGGAATATCTTATTGAAATAGACATTATTATCGATACAGAGACCGAATCTATAGTTATTAGAATTTTTGTCTGTCTGTCTGTTACCGCATCACGGAAAAACTACTGGAGGGATTTTGATGAAATTTGGTATGATGATAGTTGGTTATTCGGATTCCGGGTCAACACATAGGATATTTTTTACTGTGGGAAAATATCTCATCTCTAAGAAATCTATACGTAACGTTAAAACGAGGGTGAGTCGCTAGTAAATAAATAAAAAAAAACGATAAATGATAATAAATAAATAAAATACTTATTTCTTTGCATAATTGAAAAATGAATAATATTATATAAAAATGAGAAAAAGAAAGAAAAATGACTACGCACGGGGAATTGAACCTAAGACCTTAGAGTTATTAGACCCAGCTTTTACCGCTACGCCAACTCATACTTAGTATGCAGTGTGAAATAAGTGGTTCATAATCATAATCCTTCGATTGCTTTTGATTATTATTTATTCAATACTACAACAAAAATTACATACTAATTTGTAAATTTTTAAACATCAAATCAAACTAACAAAAACATAAGTAATTTCCTGATAAAATTCCTAAATATGTATTTATATATTATGAATATATAAATACTTGAATAAAATATAATTTACATGTTCAATATCTACTCAAATTCATTTATTGCATAGGAATAAATGTCTTAGCTTTTCGCGATTACTAAATATATACGTATTATAATAAAATAAAATGTTATCGGATCAATTCCCGTATTTTAGATTTTAATAATATTAAAATCAAATTGATAAGTTGGCCTACTGCTTATAGACGCGCTTGCGTACTCTGTGACGCTTGACCTGTAGTTATGAGTTCACGCCGGCGACGTGAGCGCACAGCTCGCTTTGCGGGAGGGGTGGTAGCGTTAAATGCCTACTTCGCCCGGACAGCCTGGCCTTAAGTGATAAGGCCGCCTTTGCACTGAAATATCTATTTGTAAATTGATTCATTATTTTCAAATTGTACCTACCTCTTTTTCTTTGGTGTAATAAAGGATTAATAAATAAATAAATAAATAAATAAATTATGTGAGATTTGATATTTTTATTTACGTTTGTTCAGAGAAGATATAATTACTAAAACGCCTTATCGTTAATATTTCACAATTATTTTTATAACGATAAGAGCTAATTAATTGATGTGTAAAACCCAAAACCCTTGAATTAGATTAACGATAGCTTGTTACGGGGATTCCCAGCACATTATTGTATTCATTGCAAATACTTATTTATTACCTGTTTCCAAGTGGATCATTAGGTTTGACGACTTCAGGAAATCCAATCGGTTTGGAACCAGCAAACGAAGGTCGCTGCCCAGACACTAGCCAGACAGATGCTACCAATAAAAACGCTTGCTTAAAGGCCATCGTCTGAAAAGTTTTAGATGCAAATTTATATTAGAAAATATTTATAAATTTTATTATAATATAAAAGTAAATATATATTTATTTATTATAAGTAAATTTTTCAACACTATTATTCTCTTTAGTATTCTGTTTGATTGAAAGTGTCTAAATTTTGGTGTAAAATTGGAGCAACTTATACAAAAACGTAGCAACGAGTATCCGAAAGCTTTAGTCATCATATACAAATAATGAAATTTCCATATTTGCCTTTTTAAGGTTACATAAATTAATTATTACATATATGTAATATTAAATAGGTAGGCAATTATTCTTTTTTATACAATAAATAGGTATAGAATAAATCGTTCTTATTAATTCTTTTCTTTTTAATTATTCGTTAGAATAATTCAGTTTTAAAAATAATTTACGTGGCTCATTTTTGCATAATTAAGTTCAATTTTGTGGTACATTTATACATATAAAAAAATTCTAAGCCGAATCTGTACATTAAAAATTTTTTGAAAAATCTTATTGAAATAGACATTAATATGGATACAGAGGCCGAATCTATAGTTTTTTGAATTTTTGTCTGTCTGTCTGTCTGTCTATCTGTTTCCGCATCACGGAAAAACCACTGAAGGAATTTTGATGAAATTAATGTGATGATAGCTGGTTATCCGGGTCAATATATAGGATACTTTTCACTGCGGGAAAACATTTAATCTCTGAGAAATCTATACTAAACGTTAAAAGGTTAAGTAGGGATGAACCCGAGCGGAGCGAGGGCGAGTCGCTAGTCTAATATAAACTTAAAAATCAGTTTAGATTTTAGATATTAGTATACTATATAGTAACTACTATGTATAAGTAACTTTGTGATTTGATTTTTTTTTTGGATGCTTTTGCTAAAGAGAGAAAATACTATTTTTTTATTATTCATACATATAATAAATATGTATACAAAAATATGAAATTTTAAATATTTGTTCACCATTTTAATTTTCGAAAGAAACTTTAGTTTATAAATAAAATAAAATAGACAATCATGACGACCATTTTTATAGACTTAAAGCTTGACATTTTCCACTATACATTATGGTTTACAATCATTCGAGTATAAGCCTGCTAAGGTCATATTGTATTGGTTTTCCTCAACATCTATATTATAAAATAACTCGCTGTAAACATTTTCAAGTACAAATACACCTGTTAACTGTTTACATTTATTTAGTGTACCTATTATTATATTGTACGTTTATATATTGAGATGATCTTAACGGTGAAACCGACCATATATTCACACAAAAAATTTGTTTTACATTCTATTTTACATTATATGTATATATTTTTTTCATTTTAATATTATGAATCACTCGTTATGTTCAGGTACGTTCCTAAATATTTTTACTACAAATTAAGATTAAACTTAACGTACAAGTTAAGAGTAGTCACACCCAGCCCGTAAGTACTATAGATAATTGTATACATAATTATTATCATACAAATAATTTCAATATAAAACAAAAAACTTAAGAATACACGCATTTGATGGCCGTAGCTTATTCAAAATGAATCAAACGAAAAAAAAAACTAAGTTTTTGCTAGCCATTGTAGAGTTCCACCATTTAAATTCTGGCTCTATTATCGTTTTTATGTGTTTTAATTTGAATCTTTTTAATTTGAATCTTGTTAGAATCAACTTCTAAGATTTTATTATAGTTATTTTTTAAAGTGCATCATATCCACTAGGGTATTCTGATTAACTTATTGGTTACTGCCAAACAATAGCTCTATAATGACGCTACATATAATGACTTACAAGGAATTACCTATAATTTTACCAATGATTAATAACATATAAGTTATTCTATAAAGTACTTCTTGTGATAAAAGGTATCCTAAGTGTCGACCCGAGTAATAATAGACACAAAATTTAGTTAAAATCTGTTCAGTAGGTACTGTTTGCATGAAATGCACACAAACATACATACAGACAAAAATTTCAGTAACTTTTATTTCACGAGACGTTATATCGTTTTTTTTTAATTTTTCATGTGCAGTTTTCGTTTTGTTATTATTATTTTATTTAAAAAAGCTTTCGAGTGAAATTTTCATAGGTTATAATTTGTTGTATGTTTTTTCATAGAAATTAAGTTATTTTCATTAATTCAATGCCATCCATCTAGTTTCCATCTAACTTTAACAAATTGATTGATCAGAAAAGTTTTTCCATATTTATAGGCCGTATATTTTTACTTCTTTCAGAATTAGAATATATTTTATGTACAAGAAATATTTATGCGTGTATGTTTATCCTTGTGCCTATTAACTGAGTGTTTTCCAAATGTACTTCACGGTTTTTTTTATTTATTTTGTGATATATTTGTTTGTAATAGTTTCAATAAAATATAAATTAAGCTTATGATTAGTTAACATTTTCTAAGAACTTTGTTCATACTACGTTATATAAAAATATGTTATTTGAGAACATAATCTCTATTTTGAATTTCATTTAAACTGTTGAGCTGTTATAGCGTGAAGAAGTAACGTACACTTGATTCAACATAATCCTAAATGTAAACATTTCAATTGTTTTGTTATTAGCCCATTTAAATACGTGAATCATTATAGATATCAATCATCATAACAAAAGTAATGTGAGCAAAAAATCGTCTCACAGCAAGTCGGACTCACGCGAAGGATTCCATTCAACTATACAATAAATTAATTACAGTTGCGTCAAAAATTAGGTAATTTTAGTCGTTTTGAGTATCTTTTAATATTAATAAATTCGTATATATTTGTGACATATGTTAATATATAAAATTCTCGTGTCACGATGTTTGTCCGCGATGAACTCCGTAATTAATTATCCGATTTTATCCGAAATTTGATATGGTGATAGCTGGTTATCCGGGTCAACATATAGGATACTTTTTACTGCGGGAAAATATTTCATATCTGAGAAATTTATATTAGACGCTAAAACGTAAGTAGGGACGAACCCGAGAGGAGCGACGGTAAGTCGCTAGTATAATATAACTTAAAGTAACCACATATTTGTAAAAGCAATCTGTTATTTATATAATTATATGTATATGATATGATACGAAAGTAGATTTCATTTATCAAACAATAATTTGCGTATCGTTTACGCTTTTATTATTTGTTATTAAAACGTAATAATTCCAGTTCAAGCGTTTCTTTTGTTATAGAACAGCGCAAAATAAAGTTACTTGATTTACAGTACCTGGGCGACCGAGCTTCGCTTTCGGAGTTCTTTGTCAAAGGTACAATTCTCTTTTTAATTTGGCTTAAAAACAAAAAAAAACTAAAAACTTGAATAAATACAAAAAAGAAACAAAAGTAAAATCTTTACATCCGACCGGTTTAGCCAATCTTGCGGCTTGGCCGGTTGACTACGATGCTTATGCCCGAGCGTGCGAAATTATTAACATATTTTGCGTGGAATAATGCAAACGAAAACAGCATGAAAACTCGAAAATACGCGTTTTCCCAGACATAAGACTTCGATTAAGAGATTTTTCGCCCCCGAAAACCCCCACATACCAAATTTCAGCGAAATCGTTAGAGTCGTTTCCAAGATCGCCGGTATAAATAGATAAATAAATAAATATACAAGAATTTCTCGTTTAAATTTATTAGATATATAAATATATTAGATATGATAATATATTAGATATGATCACAAAATAGATTTCATTTATCAAACAATTATTGTTTACGCTTTTATTATTTCTTATTAAAACCTAATAATTCTAGTTTAAGCTTTTTTTAAAGTTTGTTTTGTTATAGAACAGCACAAAATAAAGTTACTTGATTAAATTTACATATAACTTATTGTAAAATATAATATATATAATAATAAACAGATATAGTATATGTTAATAGCATTATATTAATAAAATATTGAATAAAGTACTTACAGTTTTGTTCCTTAAGCACAAGAGACTTGTAACACGACACAGAGGTAACTGGTTTATACTTTACACTTTATCCGATATGATGCAAAAACAGCGTCAGTAAAAACCTCAGGTCAAGAGATTGTTTGATGGATGCTTATTTACGTTTAATTATCTTTGCCGGGTTTATATCACTTATATGTTGGCGACAAAAGTCAATAATGTTATTTTTAATATGACTCACATATGTACGTGGGGAAAATATTATTTTGTATGTGTGTACGCAGTTTTATTACCTAAACTAACGTTTGCCCATGCCTTTACTCATGTTTTACGGCAGTAGCTAATACGAGTATGTACGTTGTACATAATATGTGGGTCACTTTATTCTCCCACTAAAAAGTTCATTTTCTATCCTCTATTCCGTGGGGACTCTTTTTCCAGAAGTAATAAAATAGTTTAAGTAATATATACAATACTGTACTCGTCTCAACTACTAAAGTTATTTTCAACTTATATCTAAAGTTAAATTCTATTGGTTTTTAACATTTAATTAAGACTTATTTACATATTAAGATAATTATTTGTAATATTAATCATAATTCAGGCCTATTAAACTTCCACGGCACGGGCCTTCCCCAAGGCGAAGGAGGAAGGCCATGATGGCCACGGTTTTCACTAGACTCTCAAAACCTACCTAGACCTACCTAGTTGTTTACCTTCAAACACGTAAGTTTCTGGTGAAATTCTCAGAGTTCAGAAAACTCGTATTTGAACACATTTACCTTGACTTTTCAACCAAGCGTATTATCAGTATATAACCATAGCTTTATATACAAATAATTCGCAACAGCCTTCTGCGCATTTCATATTACTAAGTATAAAGTTACCAGACGTAAAAACCCAATAATGTCAGTAAAGTTATCGCCTTAAAGAACTTACACTTTCGCAAATGTTTTTTCATGATAAAGGTGTTATAAATGTATTTATTCTCAGTTATCTCTATACTTTTAAAACGTATGTATAACTAATTGTGTAGGTATAAATAACACTTACAAAAATACCTACCTCAAAATTTGTCAAAAATGTCCAGATGAACAAATAATTATATAGGAGCCTTTTGTATCTATAATATTACTAATTTTTGACCGCAGCTTCGCTCACGTGGTAAGTGGGATGGAGATCAAAGGTAGCCTATGTCATCCCTAGGATGCAATCTATGTCCTTCCTCATCGAAATCGTAAAAATGTATATGTATCAGACAAAGCTACATTCAAATTGCACCCACCAACCAATAACCACTACCAAACAATACATCTTTTAGAAAATAGTCTAAAAGACTAAGACTAAGTATAATTTTTAAAACAGTATAGAAACAAGTACTATATTGCAAGCAATGTTCATATATTATAAAATCGATTTTATTGCTATCTAATGTTGACACTCAATCTCAAGCAAGATAACCTTTAAAGACTTATATACATATGTGGATATCATTACTAGTAAGTATACAGTAATAATTACTATCGCTGTTAAATTATGAGACGAATGGGGTAAAACACAAAAATACGATAAAGTTTTTTGTCACTAGTTCTAACTTTTCGTTCGAATTTTTCGTTCTTTTAGTTCATAACATTTCTTATTTAGTTTATGTTGTATTGTATGGTGGATCCACGAGGTTTACAATCTTCTAAAGAATTTTGTCTGTGCAACAAAGCAATACAATCAAATGTTATGGGTCGTTTGTCTGTTTTTGTTATTTTTCGGTGTCAATTAACAAAATGTTGATTAAGTATATTGTTATAACTGGTTTTACCAACGTACGTTAAGTTTACGTAAAATGTTTTACTCAGAGCACATATCTGTTACCTAGTCTTTATAAAACAAAGATACGAGTACTACATTACAAGCAATATTCATATATTATAAGATCGATTTTATTGTTGTTTACTGTTGACACTCAGTCTCAAGCAGTATAACTCTTAAAGATGTATGTAAAAAACTTTTTATCATGTGGATCCAACACTAGATGAAATTAAATATATAAATAGATAAATGATATAATAATTATATCTTTAGCTTCAATTTAGAATGAATAAAGAGATAAAATGGGGTATTCCTCAAACTTGTTTAAATATTTTATTTTAAATAGTGATCTCGGCTCTAATATCAATATCCGTATCTTTTTTCCTGTTGTAAAAGGTATCTTACATGTTGACCCGAGTAATAAGAAGTTATTTGTGCACAAAATTTCGTTAAACGTTCAGTAGGTACTGTTTACGAGATATGCGATCAGACAAAGAAACAAAAATTCCAACAATTTTTTTACCTGACTGCGGTGAAATCCAAAGGAGGAGGAAGGTCGTTAATGATGGCGCCAGTTTGTATCTTGAAGAAAATATTTTCTACGAAACCTATCGACTTGGGTATCAAAATGAAGATTTTTAAAAAGTGATTACAAAAATATATATGTTTAAAAATAATAGTACAACATAAATATAATAGTACAAGTTATGCTTAAAAATAATTTAGGTTAGCAAATTGTTAAATAAAACTGAAAATGTTTATCTGGCCAAAATTAAAAAATTGTAAATAAAAATTAAATTATAAAAAAAACTTGACTGAAAAAAAAAATCGGACTAAGGTAATACTGTGAAAGTTAAAATACTGTGGCCCACTTCGGTGGGTGGTGTACCATGCGGGTTGCTTGTTGTAGTAACCCCATGGTTGTTGTGGTTTGCCTCGTCAAGCCAGTCGTCGGGACGTCGTGGTTGAGTGCGTAAGCGATCTAGCGACGCCCCATTAAGACGACGGATCCGTTGTGTTTCCGTACTGACTTTTCTAGCCGATGAGTCTCACTTAACTTACAACGCTAAAATGCATTTCCCAACGTTTAAAAAGGGATAACTTATTATAAATATAAATTCATTTTTAATATTTTAAACTAAACTACATACTACTTATAACTATTTTTGTTATCTTTAATTAATTTTAATATTATAGAATCTTAAATATTAAATTTTCTTGTGAAAGGCTTCAAAACGGACCAGTAGAGCACAAATTATTTCACCAGTTTCACGAAGAATGGAGAAGACATGAGCGTTATAAAATCCTAATTATTTTGTTACCTTTATACGAGTAATTATCCGTCATTTGACATCTATCTATACATATAATAAAAATGTAGAGGTCGAATGTTTGTACATAGAAAAAAAATGCTTAAAATCGAGTCAGGGGGATGTAAGAAGAGAAACAGGACAAATCCAGATTTTTTCCAAATTTTTTGTTTCTCTGTCTGTTTGTCTTCGTCCCCTTATATCCCTAGTCAACATTTTAGATACTTTTCATCCCAGAAAATTAAAGAGTTCCCGTAGGATAGTTAAAAAACTATAGTAACTTATACAGTTTAGCACACAATAGTTTATACATCTAATTTAGTAAAATTTGGCATGCAGATACCTTATATTGCCGGTCAAACAATGTGTATTATAAAATTTATAAATCCCATAAATGTGACGGGTTCCCGCGGAAAAGTAAAACCTAGGGACGAACCCGAGTGAAGTGAGGTGAGTCGCTAGTCTCATATAATGCATTTAACATTCTTTTGAATTTTCTTATTTGCCCTAAAATTAACACTAATATTAATTTACCATATATTGTCATTCATTGAGTTACTAGGTGCAGCATAAACGGTCTTAGAATACATTTTCTTGTCTTAACCACTTTTAAATTGTTTATACGTACATAATTCAACATAATACGTCTAGATGTGAAAGACAGACACAAAATTAATACACAAATAGACAGTTACGCGAAGACCCTAAAAAATGTTCGTTGAATGTATGGCAATCCTAGAAAAAAAATTTCTATTTCATGTTTAATACATTTTGAAGTGAACTTTACGTATTTAAGGACGATCGTTAAATGTTTAACTAGAACACGTGATAATTAAAAATATTCAAGCTATTTTGAGCTTCCATATTGTAAGAACGTTCCGAAGTTTCCCCTTTTGCCGTTATCGCAACGACGTTCGAACAAGCCAGTTTTATGAATAATGGTTGGCAATCACGAAACACTTACAAAACAATAGGTTCATATTGATCAGACGAAGAACTGCTAAGGTTTAGGTCTACTATTAATCGTTTAGGATTGTAAAATGTTACTTGACAGTAAATGAAATAAAAATATATAATAAAATTCGACCGCCTTGACATAGTGTTTGAAATATATTAAGTGATTATTTATATTGCCCAATGGCCATTATTTGGCCAGTAATGGCCAGTATTTGGTCCGGATCTTTCTTGCAAAAATAATGTTTCGCTATGTCTATTTATAAATGTATGAGTTTATTTATAAATGTATGTCTTCTTGATTGACCAAAATATTCTATAATAAAAAATAAGTATTCTTCCATAGTTTTGGTAAAAATAAAAGATATTTGATTCTCCAAATTTATTTATGAAGGGTTTTTAAAATAGATAAATAATCTTTCATTCAATTTAATTTTCATTTCGATAACGTTTTATAAATAAATTACGACTCTATTAATAGCTATACAAAAATAATGTTACAAATTTACAACTTATATTAAATTATTACGATAAAATTATATAAATTAAGTCCAAAATGAACAAGTTTAATGATATCCTTCTGCTAAAAATTGAGTCGGTACCAGAGTCATCCTGAATCTCTTTACAGCATTTCGTACCTATTTCAACTACTTTTGGATAAAAATCTGTCCAAAATTCCAAAGCTTTGTAATTAATATTGTAAGGAGTACTCATTGTAAAATTTTGCCTGTCTATTATAAAAAATCCTGGTTTTTCAGTTTCAAAAGTGTCCCATTGAATAATAACACCCGAATTTGTCGGATTGGAATACCAGGCAAAGTTCGCCCACATCTTCATAACGATTTCAGATATACTTTTATCTCTGTAGTCCCATTTTGTTAAATCTTCTGGTAATGCTAAATAAGGCAAGCCAAATGTAAAAATCAAATCGAAATTATGTGGTACTGAGATCCAATCTGGTATACCTTCGTTAGCAATATCTGAAAAGGGTTTTAAATCAAATCTATATAAATACACAGGAGCGTGCTTACTAACATACTTGGCTAGTTGGTATGTTGTGGCCCCATATACCTTGTCAGTGTAAAAATCCAACAATTGATGTCGTAATATAGTCTCATTGGTCGTAGGTGGTATTGGCTTATAAAAGAACGCAACTGCATCTTGAATATGGTGTTGATTAGTAAAACATGAACTATTGTCTACAGTTATATCAGAAAGAATTACTTCTTCACGCATTAAATCAAATTCTCTTTGACTAATACCTGAATCTCCATCTTTATCTAAAAGAAGAGCATCTTCCATATTGGTGTAGCCAGTCAAAATAGGCACAGGACTAAATATTTCATCATCAAACATTTTACTTGGTTGATCTGTCAAGAACGGTTGGGATATATTGCTAAAACCGTTGTCGACTATTGGTTTCCATGAAGCTAAAGGCTCTCCGATATCCAGTAAAGCCTGATAATTTACTCTCCTAAGGCAATCTAGTAACTTAGATGTTGGTTTTCTAAAACAGCTAAAGGCAGTTGCCACTTTATCGACCGTTATTATTTCTTTTCTAGCTATATTCACCGTTTCCGTTGACAAAACATTACCACTCATTGCAATTGCTTTTTGAAATAGTCCTGCAGAATAAGATGATATTAAATGCAATCCAACGCTAACTGCGCCTGCGTCATGTCCAAATATACAAACATTTTCAGGATCTCCACCAAAACTTTCTATGTTATTTTTTACCCAATAAAGAGCCGCAACTTGATCTAACAAGCCAAAGTTTCCCGGAGCCTCGTTATCCAAAGTTGAAAAGAAGCCAAATATATTTAAACGGTAGGCCACAGATACAAAGATTACCTGCCAAAAATAATTTTTCATTAGTATATTATTTACTTAACTTATATGAATGATGATGTCCTCGTGACCGATTTCAGCCACGGCGGCCAATCGCTGAGACTTGCAAACTACGCAGGAAATATTATAGCGCATAAGTGTATCTCTTAATTCTGATGTGATGATAATTTGATAAAACTGGTGAGAGATCAGGCGTAGGACGGTCGGTTTTACGTGCTTTCCGAGTCACGGGGCTGAACTATCACCCACTTACTAACTAAAGGGACTCGAACCCGCAACCTCTGGATCTGTAGCCATACATGTTAGCCATTAAACGACTGAGGCAGTTAGCCTATATGAATAACAAAATAAAATTAGCATTAACCGCTAACTCAGTCAGACAGTAATTATATTTGTAAAATCATAAAAATAAGGGTACCTTTTGTTTGAGCACTAGTTGGAACGGATTAACACTATTAGCGCTACCACGAACAAAATCTCCTCCGTGAAACCAGACCATTACTGGATAGCCTTCTACCTTTACATCTGAAAAATATTATTAATAATTATTATTATTTATTGACTAATAAAACAATACAAAAACAATATTACATACAAAAACAAACATACAGATATTATGATACAAAACAATCTTAGTTTTTAATCTCAGTTTAACTTATTTTAGGCTGTTGTCGACAAAAGATATGGTTACTTCTGTTGCCGCACTAGAAGACCTGTTTGACGGCATTCAGCGTCTATCAATAATAACGAAATAATTAAAAAAAAACAAACATATTATGTTCAGTTAATAAAAGTAGGTCTGGTAGACAGACGTTGACGTGCTACAGATCTCGTTCCTTCGGAAAATTAAAATAATCTGAATTTATCTGACTGACCCCATAAATACACAAAAAAAACATCAAAATCAGTCAAGCCACTTAAGAGAAAAGACGTACAAACAGACACACGCATCAAAGATTATTTTTTATCAAATAAAGAATTAATTTTCATTACTATTGCTACGGGAAAGAAATTTTAATATCGGCAGTTCAACAAGATTGCCAGAAAATTCTATAAATGTCAAGCGAAAGAATTTTCTAATAATGGGCTGTTGCTCGTCGATCAAAGTTAATTCTTGGTTGAAAATATTAAAAATAAGATAAAACAATATCGTGTGACTACTTAAATTTTAATTCAATAAATAATCATAGAAGTTTCTATTTTTCTATTATTTCTAATACAGCATTGTTTTCAAATGATGCTGCGAGAAACACTCGAATTTTTTTATATACATAACTTGGGTATGTTATTTTATGAACACTAGATAAGTGTAGTGTAAGGTTGATATTGGTTGCTTTGAATATAACACGATTTGTTGCGCTGGTGGGTGGCTACTGTGCTAAAAATCGTTATTTTTAACAAAAACTTAAAAAAAACCGACTTCCAGGCACTGAAAAGTAAAAAATAACTAAACGGGGGTTTTCATTTAGAATAGATACTTAATCAGATATTTTCGAAGTCGGTGTGCTTTGATTTCTATTGGCTGGCATAAATGACGAAAAAATCCGCGAACAAACATAAAAAAAAAAATATAAATGCGGTCGAATTGAGAACCTCCTCCTTTTTTTGGAAGTTGGTTAAAAAGGGCGTTAAAAGTAATACCTATTTGATTTTTTTATGTTACTACTAAAATAAAAACAAATCTATTCCATGAAGAAAAAAACAATCTATCCGACGGTAACCGTAAATTATTCTGGGATAAAAAGTAGTCTATGTAATATTCTGATGTATGAGCTATATTATTGTAAAGTTTCATTATAATTCATTCAGTAGTTTCTGCGTGAAAGAGGAACAAATATCCATACATCTATACATCCAGACATCCATACATCCTTTCGCATTTTTAATATTAGTAATATGACATTAAAATTTTCACCCTTGATCTAAACATAAGCAATATTCATTGAAATATGCATTCTTAACAAATAATAAAATAACTACTACCTATAAATATTTATAAGTACAATTTCTAAGACTGCATTTAACAGAATAACTTCTTTATTGCAGTTAGAGTATGCAATTTTTAAAGAAATTTACAAACATGAAAAATAAATGTTAAGAATTTAGCCATACATATATTGAAGGCACGTACATTGTATACACTCAAGGCAGTACGAGCTATTTTCATGAAATAAAATACTACTCTAATAAAAATAAAACCTTATTGTACTCAAGCATTGTTTATTGACCTATGATGGTTTTATTATAATTTCAAACTTTAAAGTGAAAAGTTTTGTATAACAAACCTCATGAAATAAATAAAAAAATTCAAAAACTCCCTACGCAAAAAATACTTATCGTTTAAGGAACAACCATTAAAAAGTAAGTAATTTTGGAAAAGAGCTGATACTCTTACTGCTGGACCGATATTAACCAAACATAGCTAAGAACAACCGCAAGGAAACTGGCTTTCAAATGAAAAAAACCGCATCGAAATCGGTCCATCCGTTTGAGAGCTTAGATGCCACAGACAAATACACACACACACAGACAGACAGACATCGACATCAAACTTATAACACTCCTTTTTTGTGTCGGGGGTTAAAAATCATCAATAAGAAGGAGACAAAATTCAATTGAACAGAAACAAAACCATTCAAAACTATTTATGTCTAGAGTTGTTATATTTGAGATAATACTTAGACACCAGTAAAATTTAATAAGTTTTTATACGACTGTCTAACTCATTGCATGCGCGAATTTTTATTTTTAGTATAATTTAGGTCACGTACTTAGATTAAGGTTAGGGTGGTCGAGTCAAAGTGGTTGAACAAGAGTATTGGCACGAAATTCCTGCATTAATGTCAGGAATTCATTCAAAATCATAAAGTTTAAATTGTTCTACATTGCTTGTAACTAAAAGACTTAGTTGACAATTTAGGTCAACTTTATAGAGTTGAATTAACAATGTGACTTGACAAGAAATAATTGTTCTAACTTGAATACAAGACAATAAAATGTCTTCATCTTGCAAGCCCTTAATAATCGGTGCAATGAGGGTAGTTCATCTAAAAATAATTGCTCTTCTAAGGGAGAACGTACTGTAGAGCCGCTTTCCTTAAATAGTAAAATAGAAAGGCAAAAAATGTCTCAAATCTAATGCTTTATGGTACTTGCAGAGATAAAATATTGAAGCCACTACAACCAAAAAAAAACATCATTTCAACGTTATTATATATAAGTAAATGTACATATTTGTAAAACGTGTTGCGATAAAAGTTCATTTTTTCTCGAAGGTGCCTGAAACCGGATAATTCAGTCACATTGATAAATCGCACGGTCCAAAATGGTCTGTTAGGGGAAGAAAGGTATTTTGACAGCAACATTTTTTTGGCCTTTCAAATATTTCACTTCAATACAAATGGTTCTCAATCGTGATGGAAGTTGTATCCTTCAATATTATTAAAATATATTTATGTAAGTGAAAAAACAAAATAAATTCTATTGAACGCACAACACAAAAATAAAATCAGCTAAAACATAATAATGAGTTATTTTTAATAAAATTAAATAAGTAAGCTACGAAGGCTGTGTTATGGATACCAGATAGTTGATACACTACACATATATAACTTTAGATACATATATATTATAAATATAAACACCCATGACTGGAGTACAAACATTCGTGCTCATCACATAAATGAATGCCCCCAGCGGGACTCGAACCCGCGATCACTGGCGCAGAAAGTCACTACAAACTGAGCCAAACGTGCCGTATAGATAGGTAGATGTTAAAAAAAATATTTTGTTCAATAGAACATGTTTCCAAATAAGCTATTACTAACTAATATAAATAGTTATATTAGTTTCAAGCTTAAAAAAATAATATTGATCTATATTTTTTTTATTTACAGTACACTTTAATCCAAGTGTTATTTTCTAACTTCATTCATACTATACAAAGTTTTACAAGACGACTAATTAATTTAACCCCAAAAGATTAAGGAATTCTCATTTAAGCTATTAAAAGCAATTAATTTCATAAATCAAATGAAAATAATTAAAATCTAAATGAGAATTTCAAAGTTGTTTAATTTATGATACCCTTTTGTCTCCATTACTTATATATTTTTAATTGAAGAAAATTTGTAGTTAAAAGTTTAGTCATTTAGAGTGAATAGCCTCTAACATTAGCTCCATAATACAAAGTCAGTACTATACTTTTCTATGACTTCACTTGCATACAACCATTAAAACATGAATCTGGTGTGATAATTAGCGTTGTACGAAATAAATTTTAGGAAATTTAATAATTTTTAGTTACATTAATTTTTGAAATAACTATGGTACAGTCAAAAGAATTATCGTAAAATATGAAAATATTAGCGACTCATCCTCGCTTAATCATTTTTTTAATTTAATGGTTAGTGTGGAATAGATAGGCTATATTATATTACACACACACACACACACATATATATATATATATATATATATATATATATATATATATATATATATATATATATATATATATATAATAAAATTCTAACTGAGTCGATCTGTACCTTAAATATTTTTTGCAAATCTTATGAAATAAACTTTATTATCGATACAGAGACCGAATCTATAGTTTTTAGAGTTCCATTCCCACGGGAGTACACGTTATAACACAACCCAAAAAATATTTATGATCAGAATTTCTTGAAACTTGGTAATTATGCTCTTCAATACAATTAAATAAATATGTGTTTTAGTGTTTTTTGAAATTCATCCCATAAGGAGATAAAATAAGGGTCTAAAACTTTTTTATTTTATACTTAAAATACCCCTCATACGCCTCCAATAAAACAAAAAAAGAATTATTCAAATCGATCCAGCCGTCTTTGAGTCTCAGTGACTTAGTGACTAACAAACGGCAATTATTATAAAGAGGAAACTTTGTTTTTAGGGGGCAATCTCTGGATATACTGAACCGATTTAGATGAAATTTTGTAAGAAGATATTTTGATACCCTGGGAAGGACATAGGATACTTTTATCCCGGAAATCATCCCTTAAGGAGGTGAAAATAGGGATGAAAGTTTGTATTGGGAAACAAGCTAGGGACGAACCCGAGCTAAGCAAAGAATATATATTTCTTTGAATATGAAATAAATGATATAAGATTAGTTTTTTTGAAAGAGGTCAATTAAAATAAAATGTTTACAACAACAACAATTTTCTTATAAATTAGATTTTAAAGTTTATTTGGTTTAGGCTAGCGGATGGTAGTAAAAGGCTTCGACCCTGTCGTTGTGTTGACTCTTGTGTTGGAGATGACGTTTTTCTTTTTTACGTGCTCACTTAATTACGTGGTTGAAAGATAGATAGTTTCTTTATTCTTTAATATATATTTTATTTATTCCTGCGCCTCTAGGTGCTTTTTGAATTTGTAATATTAAGAACCGTTCTCACATTGTTCAGACTTGATGAATTGTTTACAAAAGATTGACTTCTTGTTTTCTCTAAATATAATATGGAGAGAACGTCATAACCTGCAGCCTTATGACTTAGTTTCTAAAATCTAGACGAACGATGCAGTCTTATATCGAAGATAAACCTTATTTTGATACGTTCAAAGTGTACATTCCATCAGTGGAGGGACAGAGTGGGTTATTGCTAATTAATCACATATGAACGTGTATCCTATCAATTTCCGCTATAATACGTTACAGCGAGATTAATCCTGCACCCGCTGTACTTCATTAGAAGTCACTACTGCCATGTAAATTACGTCAGGGTATTTGTAGCAGGAAATATAGGATTATTTGGAGAAAGTAAATATTATATCAAAAGTGATTAACATTTAATTTATATTAGTAATTTATTTATTAATTAATGTGCAAACATTGAAATAATTGCGTTTTAATGTATTTTAGATATTATTAAACTGTAATAGTCTACTGCATAAATGTGGGATTTGATTTCTGAATCTGTTTTCTGATTGATTGTCATATGTGATACTAATATTTTTATTAAGCTTAGACAATAAAAATACAATTGAAAGCTTTATTTAGCTTTATTTAGAAAACACTTAGCCTTGTAAGCTCTTCTTCATGCTCTAAAATTTATGTTTTTACTACTATACCAATATATGCTGTAACGTGCAAACGGAACTTAAAACCATGAAACAATAGAACGTAGATCATCTAAGTTATGTATTCTAGGATATATGACCTAATTTCTTGGTTCCCGACGCGACGTTTCGAATGCTTTACAGCAATCATTTTCACGGGAGAGACTACGATTTTAGACGTCTCAAAGGAGTTATATACTTGTTACAAACAGTGCCTACCCACTATTTTACAAAAATTATTTCAAAAATTCAAAAATGGCACCAAAGTACCTTAAAATATTTGTTGATTTTAATTCTAAACATATTTTTTTTTTATAAGTATTATAATCAAATATACGGCAGACAAACCGTATATATTAATTATTAAGTATATTTTGTGTATACATTATAGTATGAAAGCAAATTTTTACTTTTTATTTATTTATTTATTTATTTATTTATTTTAGATCCACCAGTGATAATTACATTAATACAATATTGGGTAAAAAGAAATACAGTGAAGCTTAATTCTAAATGCATTATCTTTTAAGGCAGATACAGCATGCAAATATTAGGAGGTTTATAAATCATTTATATTAAAAACGTATTAACTTGTTGGTAGAAATTATTAAATCTCTATATATAAAAATTAGGTTACAGGTGGTTCATTATATTAAAAATTAGATCATTACCTATATTTTGTTTATGTAAAAATTATTTATTTAATTTATCGCTGAACAAAAACTTATAACGAAATGTTTTGAGTGAGTCACTAAAAGGGTCCAAATGTTTACAATTATCATTTAGAATTTTAGACATCCTGGAAATTGGTGAGTTATTGCCCAAAACAGTTTTTCGAAAAGGTCTTGTAAGAGGATTAATTGTTTTGCGTGGATATCGAGAGGGAACATTAAATTTAATCTTAGATACTAAATCTGGATTATCATAGATATTGTTAAGGCTTTTATATAAAAACATCAAATCCAACAAATCTCTTCTTTGGCTCAAGCTATGTATATTAAAAAATGCTAGCCTTTCATTATACGAAGAGAGTTCTTTAGCCTTTCTTTGAGAGAACGTCAGATGGTAGAGAAAACGCCTTTGTATCCCCTCTATTCTTAGGCAGTGTGTTGCATAGTGTGGCCTCCAAATGACACTACCATACTCTAGTATACTTCTTACTAAGCTATTGTATAGAATTATTTTGGTATGTACATTTCGGAATATTTTGCTGTTCCTCAGGACAAAACCCAACATCTTTGAGGCTTTGGTGACTATATTATCTATGTGTGGAATAAATGTAAGCTTCTCATCGAAAATTACACCAAGATCCCTTTTATTATATTCTTTTTTCCTTGTAAATAAAATCATCAAGTCATCCGTCCATATATATTTCCTTTGTCTTTATGTACTTGAAATGTCAAACTACGCTTTTTACTTTTTACGACAAATGTCAAATGAAAGTGAGTACAGTTACTTTAACGGAAGGAAGTTCAGAATTGCTGTTTGAATCACAAAGTGCTCTATGACTGAGGTTTTCACATGATTTATTATAGCAAATAAAAATAATTTCGTACAAGTGCTTTTTCATACATAAAGTATGTTCAGAAAAATATAACTCCTAAACAAATTGCTTCACTATTTATTTTAATACTACGTCATATATAACTATTTTAATTATTTTATAAACGAAATGATTGTTTCCGTTATTCTATATCGTTTACAATGTGTTATTAACTAAAAAAAAATACATTGAAAATTATAAAAAAAAATCTTGCACCTCAAATTACTATGGTAACTATATATATACATACATATATATATATATATATATATATATATATATATATATATATATATATATATATATATATATATATATATATATATATATAATATTATTGTACCGTCCTACCTACGGTTTCATTAATCCTTTCACCAGAGATTGTCTGTAAGAAATTGCTCATAGCAATAAGGCCGCCTTTGCACGCCTTTTGTTATCTTTCTTTTTCTTTCATTTTATGTATTATCCTTGTGTATGCAATAAAGTATTTATAAATAAATAAATAATAAGAAATAAAGAAATTACTTTTCATGGCAAATATTGATTTTGTCTTATATTTTTAAAGAGTTTTTCTTATTTTGTTCACATTATTACCTGGAGTAAAAATCACATAAGGTACTAAGGATAGTAATAAATTTGCTAAAAAGATGGTGCTGTTTGTATATAAATAATATTATAAATCCAAAAGGCACATAGAAAAATACTAAGCATTATTTAATAGTTGTCCATAAGAAGACTTAATGACTCAATTTCAGTCAGATTTTGTTAATAAATAATAATATTTTTTCTTAATCTACGAGTTTATATTCTAGAACAAAGGATATAAATTGCACGGTTGATTTTTCTGCCAGACAAAAGGAGTACCTATAGTGGCTTACGCTATTTATTATTAGTAAAAAGTATCCTATATATTGACCCGGATAACCAGCTATAATCATACCAAATTTCATTAAAATCTTTCCAGTGGTTTTCTCGTGATGCGGTAACAGACAGACAGACAGACAAAAATTCTAAAAACAATAGATTCAGCCTCTGTATCAATAATAATGTCTATTTCAATAAGATTTTCCAAAAAATATTTAATATACAGATTCGGCTTAGTTACAATTTTACTATATGTATAGACTACACGAATAACTTTGTAAAATATAAAAGCGAATCGTATCTTCAAGTAATGGAGTACATCACTCACAAGTCTTTGCTTTTATAACGAGAATCAGTATTCAAAGCTATTTTTTTTTTTTTGCTTTTGCAAATACATACATATTTTCTTTAATCCTAGATAAGACTAAAGTTAAATAAAAATATATTTTTTACTGTGTAAGATAAATTTTCATTTTTCCCAATAATGATTTGAGGACTAGATCATAAAATTATGCATTTTCTGTGTTAATATTTAAAAATTTCTTAAAGCGCTTTTCAATATGAGTACGTAAAACATTAGAGCAAGCTATTATAAGCACTCGATGGGGTTCTGCTAATACCCTCTTCAGTCACGATTAAAAGACTCAGCGACTTTAAAAAGACTATAAATTCTTTCTTTATTATACCATCGATATTTTGGTTTCATATAAAACTGAATATTTAATATACAGGGTGAAACAAACGAACGAGAAATGGAAGAAAAATACTTTAAATATGGATAATAATAAGTTTTATCCAAGAAAATTCTTTTATTTTTTTAAATAGGAATAACTGCATTTTTTTTGAAAATTTACCCGATTCGGTAATCGAATCAACTAAAACATATCACGTGATAAGTAATTATTTCATCTTAAAGAATATGGAATCAAGTAGAAATTTAATTATGAAAATTAATTCACAAGTAAGGAAGATAACATGTTACATCATAGAAAATAACACCCGACGCTGATTCAGTTCCACCAAATTTTTAAAATTGGTCGATTAGAAAAAGTAAATACATATTATTTATAAACTAATCTTTACTGAAATTGGAAAAGATTTAAAATTGGAAACGCCAGTCAGGATGTTTATATGTTTTTATTATTCACTAGCGACTCACGCTCGCTTCGCTCGCGTTCGTCCCTAAGTACGTTTTCACGGTTAGCATAGTAGTATAAACATATTATACATTAACAGTAGCTTGCTACTTCTAAGATATTAAGGTAGAGAAGTAAGTAAGATTCTAAGGTATGCCGTACGTGGATTTTGTTCACAATTTCATGGGTTTTAATTTTTTTTCGCGGAACCCTAATTCTTTTTCTAAAATAAAAGTAGCCTAAGTTACTCCTTATAACAGCAGCTATTTGCCAGTAAAAGTCCCGTCAAAATCCGTCCAGCCGTTTCGGAGATTGGCCGGAACAAACAGACAGACAGACAGGCAGAAAAAATTGTAAATAAATATGAACGTAAATATTACTATTGTATTTTTAGGTACTATCTACTCCAGCCATAAGAAAATACAAAATTTTAATAAATATTATCTCTTCTTATAAATATCCCTAATTTAACGAGCAATAAAGGTACTTTGGCTCAAGTGTACTAACCTAACCCAATTTAGCTGGATACTCTGGTTAATTATCCACTCATTTCAAAATTAAGTAAGAAAATCTTACAAGTTACTCGAATCCACTTTGCTTTTCGCCTAGTAATCATCTTTACAAATAATTATAAAAATTGATCAGATATTTTAAATTCAAAATATCTGGATGAATCCCTACTAGTCCATACTAATATTATAAATGTGAAAATTTGTGACGATGGATGGATGAATGTTTGTTACTCTTTCACGCCAAAACAGCTGAACGGATCTAGATGAAATTTGGCACAGAGATAGATTATAGTCTAGAATAGCACCTACGTTACTTTTTATCCTGGAAAAATGTACGCTTCCCGTGGGATAGATTTGTTTTTGTCTAGGGACAAAACCGAAACAAAGCGAGGGTGAGTCGCTAGTAATGTATTAAGCGCCGCCTTGGTACTCATTTGTTCAAACGACTAATACTTGTTGTACTTTACAGTGGAGAGATTTTTCTCTATTTAAAAAAAAACTTATTTCTAAAATTTATATGCTTATAAAGATAAAATATATTTTTTCGGCTTTTTTAAAGTAAAATGTGTGAAAAAAAAACTCAATAATTCTGTTTTAAAACACTTTCGGTAAATTAGTAATTTAAACAAATACCTAAGCACTGAGACGACGCAAAATCTAAATGAATATGAATATATGAATAATATTAATAAATTAATAATATTTAAAAACAAACGTCAAAAGTTCTAACTAATATTCCACAAAAAATATAACTTAATTAACTTCTTTTTGCTTCTAGTATTATTTAACTTTTAATATTTTCATATAAGGTACTATATTCGTATATTAATAGATACAGGCTAGTGGTAACGCGCTCCCTTGGGATACCGAGTGAAGCGGGTTCAAATCCCAGGTCTGGCACCTCTGATATTTTCATATGCGAATCATTTCCAATATGATTTCCAATTGCCTTAACGATGAAGGAAAACATCGTGAGGAAACCTGCTTGTCTGAGAGAACCTAGCAAGTCAAAAGACATGTGAAGTTCGCCAACCCGCTTGTGTCCACCAGCGTGGTGGACTATGGCCTGATCCGCCTTGTACTGAAGGGAGGCCCATACTCAGCAGTGAGACGTTCAAAAGGGCTTAATACATGTTAATAGATATTAACTGAGAAATAGAACTATATTGGAGATAATAATATATAAATCCCTGCTCCAATAGAAACAAATTCAGATAAATGATCCCTACGGCCACTTAAATATAACTTAAGAGTGCTTTAGTTTTAATAAGATTGCCTGTAACAATCACATTTTTGTAATATTTTTTCTTCTAAACTATATAGTATAGCCAAATGACATATTGAAACAAATTATTTTATAAAGATTAAAATGTAGTATTTCAAATAATCATTTAATCATTACCTAGTAAAATACTTTTCTGGAATATATGAAGCATTTACTTGCTTATGACGTTGCTAATTTGAAGAACTGTTAGATGGTTAGAACTTAGAACTGTTTGATAAAAACAATGTTTGGTAAATATGTAGAATATTTTCCAAACATTGTTTTTATTTATTTACAACCATTGCAGCGCTTGTCTGCTGACTTAACTGGCTAATACTGTCAATATTCAGCTTCTGTTCGGGGAGCTTTTAATATTAAAATTTTAATTTAAATAAATTGAAAATTAAAATTTAATATTAAATACTAAAACTGTATCCAAGTTCGTTCAGTAGTTCTACAATATAGTGTATAGTGTACTTGTCCATATGTACGTACAGACGGAAGTTGGCCTTTGACTTTCTTACGTAAGTATAAGTAAAGATAGAGAAGTTTACAATTCGATAAAGATATTGTACACAGCGATACACAATATATATAGCAGTATTAAATACCTCCCTCTTCCTTTTTGAAGCGGGTCAAACATAATGTACCAGATTTCGAGTACGAAGCCGTAATAACAGTTATTATTATTTGCGCGTGTTCGTGTATTTCATATTGTCGGGTTTCAATTCGAAGTAAAAACCTGTGGTAAGTTTAATTTCAATTTCTTAGGATAAATCCGATGATAACAGGGTCGAGATAAGACATTAATGTATTAAAGAAAGTTTGAAACAACTTGTGTAAACCTGTGACATAGATGTTAAGAAGTAACAGAGGAAAACAAATCGTGCCGACTCCACGTAGAGTATGATAAGTACAAGGAGAAAAAATCTAAAAGTACCATCCAAAGATCGTAAAAGAAATTCTCATTGTTTTAATTTCTGAATACGGCGCGATCATTAATAGTAATTGTGGCAAAACTGAAGACAAGTCTGGTTGCTATTAAAAATCATATATTTTCTATATTCGTGCTAGTAGAACCCGCGGTTACGCCTACGTTAAATCTACAAAAAATGTCTATGGCTCTATGTTTTTACATACGTATGTAATATTATTCATACAAAAATACTAAAGTCGCGATTTAAAAATGGGGGGTGGGGGTAGGAGTGCGTAATAAATACTTTACGACCTATTCTCGTACCTAACCAGATATACAAAAAAAAATCATTAAAATCCTTCAAAACGTCGAGCCGTTTTGAAGGAATGCGATGACAAACATCGTGATACGAGATATTTATATTATATTAGATGTATATAAGTAATATTTCATTTGAGTAATACTTAAGTGTATATATTACCTAAAAACTAATATTTACTTATTTATTAATTATTCGATATTTCACAATATTTACATGATATTTTACAGACTTTCTTATTTTTATAATAAAATAAATATTAACTAGTATCTAAACCTTCGTAATAGGTTTATATATAAGATAAAAGAATGAAGTAGGCTTAGCGATGACCCAACAAGTCTCTACTACATTAGCCAGAATTAATTAATTTCATAAAAAAGTAAATTGTCATATTCGTAAAATTTATTTTGAAATTACTTAGGGCTAGACTAATTTTTATTAATGAAAATACCAAATTATTATGTTTGTACGTATTATAACAGATAACGCAATATATTACTGTAGATTATGAGGTTTCTTTACCTGGGTTCGAACTTCGAGTTCTGGGCGAGGTCAAAATAGGTTTTGGAATTCTCAGCCGCAGAAATTAGGAAATTGATTATGAAGATTACAAAAAGTTTTTGTCCTGCACTTTGACCTTTTTCTATTATCCCTTCCATATTAATAAATATATACATTTAATAAATTAATATTAAACAGAGAATTTTTTTGATGTTTGTTTGTAATGGATAAACTAAAATCCGCTGTACCAATTTAGATGAAATATCGTTATGAATATAGTTTGAGACCCTGGGAAGGACATAGGATAATTTTTATCCCGGATATAATTCCTAAACGGGGTGAAAAGGGGAATGAAAGTTTGTATGTATACTAATGTCTATATATTATCTATTTAGAGAGACAGTCTCTCCCTTGACCATGATTTCTGTAAGAATTGTGCTGTAGGAAATGCTTATTTTATTTAAAATGTCATATATTCGCGTAAATCTACGAAAGTGATTAAGTAAGAAATGAGAACATAGATTTTTAGGTTACACATTTTTTATACCATACAAATGAAGCAAAGGCAAAAAAATATGATTCATCGTTAAGTCTTCACTTTCGCCTACTAATTATGGAGGGTCAGCTAGATATATTAACACAAATACCACACAGCGAAAAAGCTCTTATCTGATCGAGGGGAAATCACGTGTATTTTTAAAAAGTAGGCTAACATTAGATTAGGTGGTTTACCGTTTTTTGGTAAGGGTTGCAGTTACAGTCAAACACTGTTCTCTTTTATTGTACTTAATGAACAACTTAGTGTAATTTACTCATATATATTTTATGAAATCTGTATTAGGTAAATAATAACTATAATGTTTTATAGCTATTGTAGCAAAACATTACAAGATCACATAGAATTGGCACACATAATAAAATAAAATGTTATCTCCCTTTTACATTTTGGAATAAATTAAAATAGTTGAATAATCAATGTTATTATGTTCACTGTTATATTTGTTAAGGCTTCCATATTAAAATTGTTTGACAGACATGATTTACTCACCATCAGGGACATAAACATTGAGGTATAAACAATCTTCCGAATATTCCTTTTTCCGAGGTTCCTCCATTTGCGACTCGAGCAATTTTGCAAACAATTCGTCATGTTTATTCAAAGGGCGTTGCACATCCTCTTTCTTCGGATCACTTTGCACACAATCTGGCGCATAAATTGTAGCGTTCCTTACACCTTCCCATTGAGGAAGATCTGTGTATTCTGGGGCAGCAAAGCGTCTGAACTCTAAGGGCGGTTGGGCGTAAGGTATACCCAAGTAAGCTTCTATTTTCTTTGTCCTAAATCTCGTTATATACATACCCGCTATTGTACCTTGATTTGCTAAATTAATTTGCTTTGGCTCTTTCGCAGTTAACACCATATTTGACATAATGGCCAATAATATTATAAGAATCATCTCCATTTTGCTTAAGAAAATAGTCCTTTCAACGTTTTCCATTCACCTTTTAAATATGCTTCATGATTGTGCCATTGATTATACAATACTTTTATTCTATGATGAAAACTGTAAATATTGCAATATAAAGTTACTGTTACTACACTATTATTTGACTGAGGCGGTAGTTCACTTTCGAAGGTGGTGCGTTACTAGTTCTTGTGCAGACTTCGGCTCGTAAACAGTAGGGCTGTCCGTCGTTATAGAAACCAAGGAATTGGTTGTTTGTTTTAAAAATTATTAGAAGTGGCACAAAGGTTTTTATTTAATTAGCCATTACAATTAAATGTTACCATAAAAATTGAGTGTCTATAAAATGGCAATATTTTTGTCATACAAATAATTTTCTTATTACATATTTTAAATTTTTTATCTGTTTCAAACCGCATTTATAAGCAAGTTAAGGATTTTATAAACTTTGACTTAATTTAAAATGTTTATTTTTTAAATAAGGTATATGTAGAAAGAAATAAAAGCTGAAAAGTGTAGTGCCAATTCTCTTTCATTCTAATTCTACAATAGTTGGCAGTGAGCTTACGACGCGAACAAATCGCGTGACTGAAAACTGAGCATTGGAGTCATTGCATTCCGACTTCGGACTTTTTGTTACTTTCAATCTTCCCCTATATGGGTCAATGCGACTGAATTATTGATCTCATGAATAATAATATAAATATTTGGAAAAGCCACTTTTTGCAGTACCATTATATATTCAGATAGTGGAAAATGGTGTTATATTCAAAATTATCATAGAAATTAATTAAAATCCCATATCATTATACAGAGAATGATATTCGAACAAACCATCCTACATGAGTGACGATTGAATTTTAAAATTAAGTTTTTGTTATTAAAAGGGATGTGCTTAAAATGTGCATTACCTATTAATTGCTGTTTATCTTGGTATCATACAGTAATATTTTATATAGCGACTCACTCTCGCTTCGCTTCGGTTTCGTCCCTAGACAAAAACAAATCTATTCCACGGGAACCGTACATTTTTCCGGGATGATATATAGCCTATAGCCTTCCTCAGTTAACGGGTTATCTAATGCAAAAAGGATTTTTCAAATCGGATTAGTAGTTTCTAAGATTAGCGCGTTCAACCAAACAAACAAACAAACTCTTCAGCTTTATAATATTAGTATAGATGATCGGATATTGGAAGTATATCGTTGTATTTTATATGATTTTATTCTTTGTGACCAAGTATTATGGCTTATAATAGATTTAGATGTAATTATTTGAATCAAGTAGCTTACTTAATACTACCGCCACATGCATGTAGTGTTCAGGGTGTTACAAGTGCGATTTTTTTGTCTTTCTCTTTGCATAATCATCTGGCTTATATATATATTCATACATCAATTATGACTGTATTATTTTGTTTTATTTGATTTATAGTTAAATTATTAAATTTTCATTATGTTATTATATTTCTTAATATCAAGATTTTG
This sequence comes from Argynnis bischoffii washingtonia, assembly GCA_033884665.1. NCBI lineage: Eukaryota > Metazoa > Arthropoda > Insecta > Lepidoptera > Nymphalidae > Argynnis > Argynnis bischoffii. The sequence continues at coordinate 4,759,227 of CM066624.1, read as the reverse complement.
ATTCTTAGTAAATATAAATTCAGGTTATATCTATTGCGAGATAGTCAACACGTGAGACCAAGCGTTGTTCTTTTCTATTTTAACTTTTTCCCTTGCTATTATTCTCTTTATTTACGATCATTGGAGGCCGAAACATTATAAGACTTTTGACCTGACCTTCTTTAAGTATAATGGACATTTGGTCTTTAAAAGTCCGTCAAGGTCTAACCTTGATTCTTCCACTACTTCCACTACTACTTCTGCAATATATGTATTTTTTGATCATTTTTTCGAATCATTTATGCTCCGATGCATACATGCCGAAGACATATCATTTTCTTGACTTTAAATTTTTAAACCTTGAGTGTATTTCTACATTTCAGAATAAGCTGACATCCTTTGACTGTCTTCAAAGAGATCGTAAGATCGTATTTCTACTGAGTTTATCTTGCCTCTTTGCACATGACATCGAACCGCTGAATAAAATTCTTCTTTTTTATTAATCTTTACTAGAAGAAAATGCATTAGACAAGAAGATTAAGCTCGATAAATACTTATTTTCTATAAATTACTGTAATTTAAATATTATCTATACTATAATATTATAAAGCTGAAGAGTTTGTTTGTTTGGTTGAACGCGCTAATCTCAGGAACTACTAATAATTTTTGAAAAATTCTTTTTGCATTATATAGTCCGTTAATTGAAGAAGGCTATAAGCTATAAATCATCCCGGGAAAATGTACGGTTCCCGTGGGATAGAATTGTTTTTTCTAGAGACGAACCCGAAGCGAAGCGAGGGTGAGTCGCTAGTATAATATTAAATACGTCTATGCTTTGAATATTAAAGTTTCCTATGTCGTAAAATTTTATGCCTATATATAATCTTGGGAACTAAATTAAAAGTGACTAATTCTTGCATACAAATAAATGCTACGCCACTTCTACGAACACAACATCAGTTAGATTATAATCAGAAGTGTTGAACAGTAGCTAACCATAAAATGTTTGTTTCGAGGCTGAAACTCACTTTTATCTTTGACAAATATGAGGATTATTTAATTTAAATGCTTATTAAATTTAATGTTAAGTATTTTTATTGCTCGAAATCATACTTAAACTTATACTAATTCAATTTAAATTGCAACATGTTTACGTAAAAACGTTACGTTTTTAACGTCCCACTGCGGGGCATGGGCTTCCCTTCAATACGAGGAGGATCAGGCCATAATCCACCACGCTGGCCAAGTGCGGGTTGGCGGACTTCACATGTCTTTCGAAAACTTGCTAGATTCTCTCAGACATGCAGGTTTCATCACGATGTTTTCCTTCACTGTTGGTAATCATGTTAGAACTGATTCGCACATGAAAATATCACAGGTGCGAGACCAGGGATTTGAACCCGCTTCACTCGGTTTTCCAAGCGAGCGCGTTACCACTTGGCTACCACTACCTAAACAACAATGAGCTGAATAAATTAGGTCAAAAATAATTAGTTGCAGCAAAGTTGCCGTAAAGTTGGTCACCTAGCATACATTGTTCCTAAATCGACAATAAGTGGATACTATAGTGATGGTTATGTATGCCTCGCACGGAATATAACATTCAGATTGTGTGAAAACCACTCCGCTGTTATAAATGCGAAAGTTTGTATTAGTGTTTGTTTGTATATGTTTCTTACTTGTTGACGATGAAACGGCTGAACGAATTAGGATGAAATTTAGTACACAGGTAGACTGTGGTCTAGACTAACTTATAGGCTAAAGAATAAAACTAGCACTAAAAGCGAAAAGATACTACTCGTATGTGATAAATACATAAGGTACCCAAACGAAGTGAGAGTAAAACATTAATCTATACAAATAATTAAGAGGTAAAGTTTGTGAGTTTGTGACGTTGAAGGGGGTAATTTCTCGACATACAGAACCGATTTACATAAAATTTGATAAGAAGATAGTTTGAGACTTTGGGAAGGACATAGGATACTTTTTATCCCAGAAATCATCCCTTAAGGGGGTGAAAATGGGGAAGAAATTTTGTATAGGGAATAAAGCCAGGGACGGACCCGAGCAAAGCGAGGGTGAGTCGCTAGTTAGTTATATTTTAATAGAGAATTATGAGTTCACAGGTGTTATGCCCATAATATATTGACATAGATTGTTATAAGCAAAATCGCACGTACAAATATACTGGCAATTTTGTACAATTTCGTTCCATCATGTGTATGTAACATCAACCGTTTTATCTATACAGATAAATTAAATTGGAGTGTCTTGTTTTTACTAAATGCATATAGATATATACACGGTACATATACCAAAAAAACATTTTTTACAATTTTTGTCTGTCTGTCTGATTGTTCCGGCTAATCTCCGAAACGGCTGGACCGATTTTGGCGAAACTTTCACTGGCAGATAGCTGATGTTATAGGGAGTAACTTAGGCTACTTTTATTTTTTAAAAGGAATCAGGATTCCGCGAAAAAAAATTAATTCCCATGAAATTGTGAACAAAATCCATGTACAGCGTACGCACCCGAGCAAAACGAGGGTAAATCGTTATATAATTTAAATGAATATCTTAAGAGTAGCAAGCTGCTATTTATGTATACTTAAACATACTAACCGTGAAAAAACCGCACCTAGGGACGAACGCGAGCGAAGCGAGCGTGAGTCGCTAGTAATAGTATACCAGTTGTATGAAGTATAAGCGCGGATTCAGCTATCGAATTACATAAAAGTTTTTACAGAATAGACTCATAAAGTGCCAAACATTAGTTTATATTATTACATTACTACTTTTTAACTAACTTTTATTTAGTGCATCGACAAAAACATATTATTATTTTACACAAAACAATACTCAGTGGTGATAATAATAACATACACGAAAAAAAAAAACAATATATTCTTATTGAATAGGTACCTCCTTCTTTTTAAACTCGGTTGAACATTTTAAATGTCTTACTAATAAAATAAATAAAGCTATTAAAATATTTTGGCTACAAATAGATTGAAACAATTGGTCTAGATTAGTTAACGAAAATGTTACATAACTCTAACTAGGCCAACGCCATTTATTGGGACACGGCCTTAGATAAAACTTAATGAAGGCACTTTTTCAGATTTCACTTTATCAACCTCGACAAGAAATTGTAATTTGTAACTTACCCTTATCCTCATTGTTTAATATAAAAATCTTAGACGAAAAAATCAAATATCATCATCATTCACACTATTTCTATTTCTTATAAGATAATCTTCTATTTCTTGTACAATTTTGTTGAGAGCATAACAGTTTCATTAAATGCTTAATGTGATTTAGAAAGAGTTTGTGAGCTTCGCGATATAATGGTCAATCAACTCTTTAAATGAGTCATGTCATTTTCATATTATTTATTTTTAATATATTAATTTTTGGCTGAAATTAACGAGGGTACTTAATTAAGATCTTTTTACTACAAACAAAGTAAATTTAAAGAGTAAAGATTGGCCTAACTTTTAAATCTCAAGACTCTCGAACTTTCTTTATCTATATATCTATATATATATATATATATATATATATATATATATATATATATATATATAGATAAATATATAGATATAGAATTAAATTATAAAGAATTAAAATTTGTAAATTAAAACTGTTTACATGTATAATATCTATCTGGTTATGACATCTATCGGCACTCTGAGTATTAGCGTTAACACGGCACGTGACAATGTCGATGACAAACCTGCCTAAAGAAGTTTTCACTTCAAAAGATATTTCAGTACTTTTTCTCCTCAGTTTGTCAACGGATTTTCAGTATTTTTTTAGTAGCTATTGACGAGCTGTAGTGCAACCATTAAAATTATTTTTGGAAATATTTTTTCGTTAAATGGATTGGTAAAAATTCTCTTCAGTATTCACATGTGTTCCTGAAATTTTCAATAGCAATTATGGTCTTATTTTGACTAAGTTTTTGTGGGAGTGAATAAGTGAGTGAAGTTTGTTTCTTCTTAGTAACAGCAGAAAGAATCTAAGTGAAATTTTGAAAAAATCATACACATTGGGTTTATTTATTATACATAAATACTCTCTTGGGTTTAAATAAAGCTGGGAACAAAAACAAGTACAATATAGGTCCATCCATCATCATTCGTTATCGTTTCGAATGATGAACGATTAAATTATTACAACTTTGATCCGTTATTTCATTCAAATACGCAACGAAATTCTATCTGATTAATTTATCACTTTAAACTTTCTTTGGATGCCCCAAAGGCATTTTAAAGTGATAAATTTAAGGGCTTAATAAGTACAAACAATAACGCTATAAGCTTTATAATGTAAAAGTTGTAGGCAGACCACGTCAGAAAACTTAAATATGACATCTAAGTACTTCTTTAGAGCTTACTAATGTTTTAAATTGCTTTCAAGTTTCGTGGAACTTAATCTTCACTAGCTTATCGAAAACATTTTCTTGAAACAATTTAATTTATATATTTTTAAAGTCATAAATTATCTACAGGTAACAAGTGAAATTCCTAGAAAGTACTGACGACTATAGCAAGCATATTTATTTAATACTAGTACTTGCCCTCGATTCGTTAAAGTTCTTATTAGGAGCGACTAGCGAGTACGTTGAATTTTTTTTGAAATATGGTAATATCCCATGGAAATTACTGGATTTTATAATTTTAATTCAACCCTTTTAACGTCTTAGTACTGAGCTTCCGCCTAGAGGCGAAAGGTAGTATCTCGTATTTCACTACAAGGACTAAAACATGTTATAATTATTCCTTCATCATATTAGGAAAAGATAATCATGTAGAAAATGATTCGCACCTTCAAATCTTGAATATACAAATAAAAAAATAGAAACGAATTTAGTACTCGTTTTTGAAGTGGGTTAATAAAGACCATAAATTGAGTTCCTCAGACTAACTCTATGCAAAAAAATAGTTACTATTACTAGCAAATTAATAAACGCATTAAAAAGTAGTTTCACTAAAATATGACGAACAAACATATTTTCGCATTTATTACAATATTAAGAAAGGATGTAAATAACTTTGAATATTAGAAAAAATGTAATTTATGGCCAGTAATCAAATTGCATGACGGCATATGAATGTTGGCTATGAGCTTTTTCCTTGTGGAAATATGCTTTTTTATAGGTAATAGTTGGTAAGCATTACAGTTTTTTTGTGATACAAGAGACACTTTTATTCAAATTTAGCTATTATCTCAGTTTTTTCTTTATTAATTCGTTTGCGTGAATTACGGTAGCGATAGCATATTTTTCAGGTAATTTCCAAAAAGGGAAAACAAACATATTACTTATGTATTTTTTAAAAATCATTCATATTTTTTTAAATTGCCAAAAAGTATGAGTATATAATTTAATTTTATACGAAAAATGATTAAAATTAAAGTCAAAAAGATTTTTTTCTATCTGTAAAAGGATATTTTGGAAGTTTGGACATATCGATCACGCAGAAGTACTTATTTACCGATGCTCACACGGATTCCACTTGACCTAAAAGGCTGAAATTGTATCATCAGTGTGATTTTTGAAATTAATCTCGTAGAGATAGTGGCAAAAATTGTTTGGAAAATAATCTTTTTTGGTTTTATAAAAAACTAGATATAACTTGACTGTGCACTTTGGTTAGAATAATAAGACATCCCCTACTAAATGTGCCACCTTGTGGTGGGGAGGCTCATTAGTGTTCGGCAATCTAGCCGGGCGTGAAGCCAAGAAACGATCTTGGGAGGCAGCCGACCTCGGTTGGCGATGTACCTTGCGGGCTTATAGCAGAGTGGACCGTCGGAGCAACCCCATGGTTTTTATAGTATTGGGGTAGTCTTTTTGATAGTATATAATAATATTATTTTCATTTTGGAAAAGATAAAATCTGAATATAATTTGATATTATTTGTGCAAAAATGCTTCAAACAATAAAGCAAGGTCTTATCCAACCCTAATATTATAGTCAATTATTGTGGCAGTTAAACAAATTGCTTTCTAGAAACTGACCTTGACGCTTGGCATTTTAATACCATTTTTGTTAAAGGGTAAATTTTTATGATAACATACTATTAATCTGTGCGTTCTTTTACAGCTATTCGTGAAAATTCAATTATTTTATTTTTAATATTAATCTTTACAACTTACTGCCTGTGGTGCCACACACAAGTGTATTTAGTCACCAAAAAAATACACCATTGTTAAGGATAACGTAACTCTTTAACGTAATTACATTAATAATAAATTTATTTGGAACTCCACGAATTTGTATAATCTATTTCTATCAGAAAATTTATAGTAGTAGGTTGGATGGTTTAATACTTGCGCAGAGTCCGTTACAAAAGTGGTAACTGGTAATGCTTTAATGAGATCCGGAGAAAAACAAGGGCAAGGCGGCCCGATTCCAAAAAAAATTACATGTTAGTTTAAAGAAAATATACTATCATTTTTTTCACTAAAATTTCTTACTGAGAATTTTGCTATGGCAAGCATAGGCAAATACATTCATTTTATGAAATATAGATATAGAAGTTCAGCAGCTTTCGCATCAACGCCATCTATCGCATATTTAAGCAAAAAAGTTGCTAGATTGGACAAAATTTTGCCTTTTTCTCCCACCAGGTGTCGTTATCACTATAATCCTCAGTATATTGTAAAGCTCTATAGCGTGGATGGATTTTTTTTCATTTTATTTGCAATTTAATTGAAATAACAAATTATGCAGTAATAGGATGTAAAGAAAATGGATATCATTTGTTTTCAAATAATAAAAATGTGAAGAAATTTTGGGCTACGGCAATAAGACACAATCTTTATATTTAAGTTACGGGACATCATTTTACAGAAAGTGATTTTAAAACTTTTAAATCGTCTATAGCTGAATATTTTTTTATTTTTTCTACGTTTTTTCATATTAATTACACAGTTTCGTACAAACTTTTATCCCCCATTTTACCCCCTTATGGAATTGAATTTCAAAAAATGCTAAAGCATGTATTCATTTAATTGTATTAAAGAGCATTAATACTAGGTTTCAAGTAATTCTGATCATAAATAATTCTTTGTCCATATAAACTTTCTTACCCCCTTTTCCCCTTTAAGGGATGAGTTTCGAAAAAAGACATATAAATATTTCTTATTTTTATCTTAAAGTTAGATATCACATTCTCTGTATTTCACATTAATAAAGGCATAGTTTCATACAATCTTAAATGCCTTATTTCAACCACCTAGGGGATGGATTTCAAAAAATCCTTTCTTATCGTACGCCTACATCAAATACTTCTAATTTCACCGCTGGTCGTTACTACGATTTATCATAGTAATACTATGAAATACATGTATAGTTAATTTATATAAGTAAATCTATACCTACTAATATTATAAAGAGGTAATGTTTGTGAGTTTGTGTTTGTGAGTTTGTGATGTTGTAGGGGGTAATCTCTGGATCTACTGAACTGATTTAGATGAAATTCAGTAAGAAGATAGTTTAAGACCCTGGAAACAACATAAGGTACATTTTTATCCCGGAAATCATTTCTTAAGGGGGTGAAAATGGGAATGAAAGTTTGTATTGGGAAGCAAGCTAGGGACGACCCCAGTGAAGCAAGGGTGACTTGCTACTATTTTATAAAGTACTTCTTATAATTTCATGTGATTATAATCATTGTGATTTCATTATTTTTTACATTTTCTTTATAATTACTGTTTAAAATGTTTATTGAAATGCCTATCGTTCTTTAAAATAGTATATATCTTAAATCTGAACTTGAGCCAGAAGTGGCCACGGTATTAGTAAAAACCTTAGTTCAAGGGTAAATTTTGTTATTCATGAACTCCAATATCTTTATCGCATCTAAGAAACATTTAACGACCACTTAAACGTTTTACCAACAAAATCCGTAAATCATAGAATAATTTACTTATGAATATACCTATATTGAATTAAGTTTATTCCTTTCTGTTAAAGATATTTATTACAATAATCAATTTTATTAAGCTGTACAATCAATTTAAACATGACAAGGTTATGTTTTTGACTGATTTTAAAATACGTAAGAGGTACTTATTTGTTTTTGTGTAAGTTAAGCGATATATTCACAAATTGTGAACAGATCTTCATAATCCACAGATGCAGACACAAGTGCACAGTGCAATGCATTTTTCATTCTTTTCATTCTCACATTCCATAAGGACGATAATTCGACACGACCGATAAGTGATCAGGCGTCGGATCGACGATTTTACGTCCTCTCTGAGGCACGATGGTAAGATATCACAATCCCAACTCCACGCTGTTACTGAGAATTTCTAAACAGAAAGACTCAATAACTAAACTTGGCCTGATCGAGATTTGAACTAATGATCTGCAGCCGTTGATAGCCACTAGACTACCGAGATATTACATTAGAGTAAATTCAAGGGCAAAGTTGGCTTTACCTCTAAAGATTCAGTCAAGGTATAGGGATGACGAAATTTCATCAACCGAGGCACTATAGTGCACCAGAATAATACAATAAATGATATTAAATAAAACATTTGTATTGAGATACATAATATAACTTATTGTATTGAGACAACATAGAGGTTAAGGTATAACAACTCACTTCAGTCTTTTAAAAATTTACATATGAAACTTGTACACTTTATATATTATGAAGAAATATTTTATACTTAATATTTCTTGAAGCATTAAATATGCCTTCTACTGCTAATCAGTCACGTTAAAACATGTGACACGTGAACTGTGACGTTATCAAGTACAAACCAACATGAAATTATTATGAAAATATTAAGACTTGAAAAATAATAAAAAAAAACTAGACATGAAATATTGTAACAGTATAATATACTATATGTGCGTGATTGCGTGTTTTTTTACAATACACAAGATATACCCCTTTCTTACAGTATTTATTTTTTAATATAATTTTAAAGTATACAATTTAAATTCATTTGTTTTTCTTATAGCTTTTATAGCCATTTAAGCACAATTAAGGTACTTTCTAACGTCGCATACAATAAAGAAGATATGGTTGACATTTTAACAAGTACAATGTTAATTTTGTTTGTTTACTAGCACGCATTTTTAATGTTGGGAAATGAATTCACAACCTTACATAACCATCTGTATGTATACCACTTGTCTTAAATACAGATGGTTATATGATACTCACCGAAAAACTAGTATTATCCACTAAAACTCAACGGTACCATCCTCGTCTAAATAGGGCATCATAGGATCACCTACACACGCAACCACGATGCTCCGACCGCTGTTTTCCCGAGGCAGAACAAAACAATTTAGGTTTGGGGTCGCTCTAACCATCCATTCTGCTATTGGAGAAAGACCAGGACACCCCGCATGGTATCACCAACCAAGGTCCTCCCAGTACGTTTTACGTGCGTTTCCCCTTCTTTTTCTAACTATTCATGAACGTTCGAACTGTAGACTGTATTATTACTTTCTTATTTTAATGTATACTAGCAAAACCCGCGGCTTCGCTCGCGCTAAAACTACAACAAAAAAAAACTTTAAAAAGGTAGGTTTCATACAAATTTTAATCCCTTACTTTGTCTCCTTATGGGAGGAATTTCAAAAACCGCTAAAACACGTATTTATTTTATTGTATTGAAGAGCATTAATACCATGTTTCAAGAAATTCTGATCACAAATATTTTTTGGGTTGTGTTATAACGTGTATTTCCGTGGGAATGAGATAATCTCCCGCGGTAAAAAGTATCCTATATGTTGACCCGGATATCCAGCTATCATCATACAAATTTCATCAAAATCCCTCCAGTGGTTTTTCTGTGATACGGTAACAGACAGATAGACAGACAGACAGACAGAATTGTAAAAACTATAGATTCGGTCTCTATATCGATAATAAAGTCTATTTCAATAAGATTTTCCAAAAAATATTTAAGGTACAGATTCGACTCAGTTAGAATTTTATTATATGTATAGATTATGCGATTTTTGTACTAATTCTGAATTCAAATGGAAATTATGAATACCATTCGAGTTGAGGTTTATTCTTACTTATGTGCACTATATATACCTTTATTTAACAGCATTAATTTAATTAATATGTTTATTACAATTATTTAAAACTAGCGACTCACGCTCGCTTCGATCGCGTTCGTCCCTAGGTACATTTTCACGGTTAGCTATATTTAGGTAGGTATACATAAATAGTAGCTTGCTGCTCCTAAGATATTCATTTAAATTATACAGCAATTTACCCTCGCTTCGCTCGGGTGCGTACACCGTACGCGGATTTTGCTTAATTTTTTTTTTCGCGGAACCCTGATTCTTTTTCTAAAATAAAGGTAGCCTAAGTTACTCTTTATAACATCAGCTATCTGCCAGTGAAAGTCCCATCGAAATCGGTCCAGCCGTTTCGGAGATTAGCCGGAACAAACAGACGGATAGACAAACAAACAAAAATTGTAAAAAATGTTGTTTTGGTATATGTACCGTATATACATCTATATGCATTTAGTAAAAAGCGGTTATTTTAATATTACAAACAAACACTCCAATTTTATTTATCTTAATAGATAATACATACTTTTTATTCATAAAATTATTCAGTTTTGAAAGTAATTTCTGAACTCGACATTTGAATTTAAAGTTGTGCCATACTTATATTTCTCTGCAATAAAGAGTAACATTGTAACTGAATCCGTGCACGTGTAGCTTTACGTAATATATATTACATACGTGTAGTTTCAATGTAGCAATTGCAAAAATATATTATAAGTATGAGAATATACAATTCTGCAATTTTATTACTCCACGCATAGTCTATCCGAGTATCTATAAACATATATACTATATCTGAGTTTCATCTAAATTCGTCCAGCCGTTTTACCCTTAAAGAGTAGCAAACATGCATTGACACAGAAATTTTAGCAGTCATATTTATTTATATTTATTATAATTACTATAATTTTAAGATTTGCACTGGAATTTCTTAAAATCATTTTTTACTTTGGACTACTATTATAAATATTGAAGTTTGTATGTATATCTGTTTGTAACGTTCACAATTTTTTATTCGCGTTAAAGCCGCTTGAGGGATTTGGATGTAAATTACCACACATATAGATTATCACATGGAATAACACATAGGCATGTAGGGTCGCACGTTATTAAACTTTAAAGAGTCGTATGGCATAAGATTATGATTGAACTTGTCGCATGAGCTGAGAGTGGGCGGGACGTTTTTAGATGTCAATCAAAGTTTTCTCATTAAATTAACACGACTGTTAACATTAGAAAAGGACCTTCCTTCAAAAATTGGTGAAAATAGAGTTTTTTTCGTGTATTATATTAATATGTGGTCCTAAACAATACTAAAAATACCTAACAACACGTTTGGCTCAGTGTGTAGTGACTCTACTTGCCAGCGCTCGCGGGTTCAAATCCCGCTGGGAGAATTCATTTGTGTAATGAGCTCGAATGTTTGTTCTTCAGTCATGGGTGTTTATATTTGTAATATGTATGTATTTAAAGTTATATAATATGTATAGTCTACTAACTATCTGGTATTCATAACACAAGCCTCGTAGCTTACCATGGAACTAGATGATGTTGCGTGTTAATGTCCCAACATATTTATTTATTTATTATTATATATTTTATACATCATACATTTTAAACTCATAGAGAAAGCAAAGTATCAAACATATGTATTCCAACTGTTTTGTTACATATCAATTATCATGTTAGTTATCTCTTCAAACACACAAAAGTTAATTAACCTAATGTATAGGGTTTCTTCAAATCTTTGCTAGTTCTGAGGCTATGTTCTTTCCAAACTGGTGCTACTCATGAGTAAAAATCTGTAATAATTTATTGCAACAGTAACAATTACTTACCAATTTCAGAATTACATAGTTCATTAGGAAATTATAATATGTAAGTATGTACATATGTATGTATGTATCTGTTATGTAAGCTGACGGGGACAAGTAAAATGCTTGGTAGTTAGATACACACTGTTTTATTTCTCTACAAGGTTCGCGTTGTGGGCGCAGCCACTAAGCATATTTTTTAAATTTACCCACTCACATAAATATATATCAGTATGTACGTATGTATGTATATTTATGTATATATTTATATAATAAATTATTAATGTTTATATTGTAGTTTGTACCTACACCGCACCTCATTATTATTTTAATTTTTCTCACGCTCGAGGGTTTCTGTTAGAGATCTTTTCAAGAGATAAGTCATCCTTTGTACACATGGTATCTGTGTTTTTTTATTTTACCTTTTCTTTCTTGGTACATAAATAAATAAATAAACAAACAAACAACTAAATAAATAAATTGTTGTAATTTAGCTTTTTCTTAGCTTTTCTTTAGTGTAAAGAGAATTTTAATATTTTTATTTATTTTATTGCAATAGTTTAAATTACAGTAATTTATAGGGTATAAATACATTAACTTTAATTAACAAAAAGTATACTAATAGCTATAATTCAACTAAATAATATAAGCAAATAGTGAACAGGTGTTTCGTTTATAAGCTCCGAAATTAAGGCTCTTTGAGAAAATTAAATACATTTTATCGTTTATTTTACTCTCACTTCGCTTAATCCTAAAATTGGCAACTAAATGATAATTTTGTCAATAAAACGCGATGCCTGTTAAAGATAAATAGTTAAGATGCTGCAAATTGTAAATTCACAAAAGATCCCTTTGAAATAAAATCATTGTATATTTTGCAGATAAATAGATTAAATAATACAAAAAATGCAGGATTTGAAAATTTTAGCAACATTCGTTCTGCTTGACACGATAAGTTGATTCTAGGCTGGTTTCAGCCAGAAACAAGAAGAAAGATTGAGATTTTTTTTATAATTAGAATTAAAAAGTTACAAATATGTACGTACGTGAATCAAAGATAAATAAAACTAATTTGTTTAGAGTTCGATCGCTCTCATAGTTTCTTTGTCACACGGACCATATGTTAATAAGTAAAGCAAAGTCCAGTCTCACTATAACTAGTATATAATATTATAGTGCTCACACATATTTGGAATGCACATAAATGCATTCTATTTTGTTTCACTCTCAAAATCTTGTAGTTTGGACAGAAGCAACTCATTTTCTTTTTGGTACGGGAATATAATACTACCAATTATTAAACTTTGGGCTACTACTAACAATTATTTGCCAGAAAAACTCAATAAGTTGACCCGATCTAGGACTTGAACTCAAGACCTCTGGATCAGCAGCCCTGCATTCTAGCTATTAGACCAACGAGACATTTAAAGAAACTTACTTTATTAATTTTAATAGTGATTTATGGAAAAAGCTACGTTCATCCATAACATCGGTGCATGCGGCTAAGAATTGGATCAAGCAATATTTATTAAACAAACAAACTTACATTTATATATAACATTAATAAGGATTTTTTATTAAAGGATTCGTGATTAGTTAGAAAAAGTTGTATAAAACGTAAGTTTGTTTATACGAGTTAATTTGCTCTTTTCTAAAAGACAATTGACTAAATCTAAAACAGTCAACAATAAGAAGAAACCTTTAATGAAAAGCCAATTAGACTTGACTTTCTTAGATTAAATTTTCAACAAGATCTTTTAGAAGTAAATTAGATGATATAAAATGGATAGAGTTAATACAATTAGCTTTTACTCCACTTAATATATTTGTTACTGTAAAAATTCGAAATACGGCTAATCTTAAGATTTTCAAGTCAAACCTTAGTTTTAATACAATAATGTAATTCCTCATTGATCGTAGTAAATTTTAATTTTTATGTAAAACTTAGAAATAGCAATCTCATTAAGGTTTACATAGACTTTTTATTATGCACCAAACAGTCCCCTTGAAATATTAGTAGTGACGGCTTTTCTGAAGCTAGAAGGAGTCACTAGAATAGTAGAATCCGTATACATTAGTCGTATTGCTAAAAACGTAATAACTAGTGGCTTCGATAGCCACATACGGCATTATTAGAAAGGACCACGTACATAACTTAAATCTCTGTTTTTTATGCCCGACGTCAAATACCGAGTATGGAGTTGATTCTTGCATAAGTAGGAGAAGAAAATATGAAGTGATTAACTATTATTTCTCTGCAAATCACCTAATCGCAATCCTTATTCAGCCCTTTATAATGTCCTACGCCTGACCTTCATCAATACGAGAGGGATCAGGGCACAGTCCACCACGCTGCTCAAGTGCGGGTTGGCGGATTTCACATGTCTTTCGAAAACTTGTTTGGATCTCTCAGATATGCAGGTTTCCTCACGATGTTTTCCTTCACCGTAAGGCAAGTGGTCATCATGTCGGAAATGATGCGCACAAATATCAGAGGAGCGAGACTCGGGATTTGAACCCGCTTCATTCGGTTTCCCAAGCGAGTGCGTTACAACTGGGCTACCACTGCAAATTTCTTAGCCAAGAGAAAAATATAAGTTTTATTTTCAGTAGACTCGAATCTATCTATCTTGTCAGAGTTATTATGCATGAAAAGAAGAAAACCTTAAAAGTATAATAAATAACTTTGAAACTCTAACAGAATTGTTATGCAGATATTTGTAAAAATTAACTCAATTTGTAAGACTTTGCGCGACATGAAGGTAATTTCATTTACACGACATGCCTTTGAGACTATTTTACAAGTAAAAGACGTAGTTAAATCAACATGGCTGAAAACTGACAACAATTTAACAGGAAAATTTCGGAGTTGCAAAATAATTGCTGTTTACTTTCACCAAGTTCCAGACTGTAAACTTCAGCATATTTGATAGATAGCTTATATACTTACTAGTTATATAAATATTTAACTGTTCATAATATCGTTCCTTATATTCTTTAAATGTGAAGACTTTTTGTTTTTGATAAGTGTATTTTTCAATTACAAAATATTTAATTAGATTTTTTAATTTACGTACCTAGTTTATATGCTTATAAATGATCAGAAAGAGTTTAAATCATGGGTTAAGGGTTATAGATATTTCCTGTCAAGAACTACTCGTTGCAACTATATCGAACTGTCAAACTACAATTTTATCTATCAAAAACACACATACACCTACCTCACAGCAAGGATGTCATGGGTGTCTCCGCCATAATACTTTGACCCTTCGTCAACTTGTTCCCATCTTTTTAGTTCGTTATTTACAGCATCGATTTATTTTAATTTAATTTTTTCTGTCAGATGGAAAATAACACAGATCATATAATACTATACGATAATACTAATTGTTTCTGAGTAAAATGTACGTGACGACATGAGGAATTAATGATAAGTGTTCCGTTTTAGCATTTTGTCTATGGAACTCTAAAAATCAAACAGGCTGAAAGTTGTTTAATTTTCAATAAAAGTATGTTGTCTGTGCCGAAGCAATATTTTCTTTTCTATACTGACATAAGTTACTTTTTAATTTTTAAAATTTAGAATACAAGATATTTTTCTACTGGTCCTAGAATACTTTAGTGCTTCTACATGGTATCTCATAACTCATATTTTCTTAAATCAAATATAAGCGTATGAATATTTTGATACTATACATAAATCTTGAATATAAATTTTGTATACAAATCCAATTAACATGTAAATTTGGCAAGTCTCTTAGGTCGCTTAAATGACCAGTCTAGAGTTTATTCCTTGAGCTACACAATAGCTAAAAGGTTGAGACACAATATTTCAAAATTATGAAAATCTTGTTAGAAAATATAATATGTAGTCTACAAAGAATATTGCTTTGAATATATAATATATGACTAGTTACTAGTCAACAAAGCTTAGTATTTTTTACAATAGAGTAATATCTCATCAAAACTACGTATTGATAGGTATAAATCATATAAAACTATACTAATATATTATCTAATCTAATGTAATATATTATTTAAACGAGCAATTCTTGTATATTTATATATTTATTTATTTATATCGGCGATCTCGGAAACGGATCTAACGATTTCGATGAAATTTGGTATGTGGGGACTCTCGGGGGCAAAAATCGATCTAGATTAGTCTTATGTCTGGGAAAACGCGTATTTTCGAGTTTTCATGCGGTTTTATTTAGCATTATTTCACGCAAAATATGTTAATAATTTCGCACATTTGGGTATAAGCATCGTAGTCAAGCGGCCAAGGCGCGAGAGAGATCACAGGTGTTTTCGAATCTCGGTCAGATACAAAATTTTTGCTTTTATTTATTTATTTTTGTGTTTATTCAAGTTTTTAGTTTTTTTATGTTTTTAAACCAAATTAAAAAAAAATGTACTTTTAACCAAAAACTCCGGTCGCCCAGGTACTTACTGTATGTAGATAATACATCCAATACAAAAAATTGGACATCTCTAATTCGAGCTTTTTCTTTTGCTGTAGCCGACACATGGCGCTTGCCCGAAAATTACAGAGTTATTTATAAAAATATGTACTTTAAATAAACATGACATACAGTGATGTAACATGATAGTTATTTGCAATATTTACCTTTTTTCTAAGGGCTTCTGTATGATAAATGTATTAGTAAATTTATAAAACATTTTATTCTATTTTCTTCTGCGTTTGACGATAGGTATAGTTTTGCCGAATCACGTTCAAACCTCAATTCATCTATACTTATATACTTGTAACATTATAAAGAGGTAAAGTGTGTGAGTTTGTGAGGTTGTAGGGGGTAATCTGGATGTACTGAACCGATTTATATGAAATTTGGTAAGAAGATAGTTTGAGACCCCGGGAAGGACATAGGATACTTTTTATCCCGGAAATCATCCTTTAAGGGAGTGAAAATGGGGATGAAATTTTGTGTTGGGAAGCAAGCTAGGGCCGAGCCCGAGAGAAGCGAGGATGAGTTGAGTCACTAGTAGATTATAATTAGATTTTATGTACCTTTCGTACCACATACTTTCTAGTCGGTGACTATCTTTGGGCAATGTCTCAGGCTTTCCAGAGGAATATAAAAATAGAATAGTAACGAACATAGTAGAGAGGAAGTACTTACATTAATGTAGAGCAAATTACAAGCCTCTGTTTATCCTCCATCAAGTTCCAGTTACAATTTTCATTAATAATTTAGTACACACTGTAATTAATAAAGTAAACATATGCGGAATCCGTTAGTTAATTTATCATTCAATACGTAATGTTTAACTCAACAATGATTAAATATTTAAATCGGAGATACTATAAGCATGTGTATTTATTAAATTATAAAAGTTTAAAAAGATTTTTTGATAAAAAACATTTCAAATGCCAAACACCATGTTCTCGATCGGCACAATCCATTACGCTTGAGGTCGCCGGTTACATTCTAGTACCAACAGGGTTATTATTGTAGTCTAGTCGGCACAAAGTGACGCTCTTAATAGGAACTTTTATACCGTGGTACTTTATTAGAAATACGAAATGGCGGCTCATAGGGCCTGTAATTTCAGCATACTACTGTTATATGATAAAAAGTTATAGTTTTAATGGTTAAAGTGTTTTTTTTTATTATTATATTAGAATTAAATTATTATGCTAGTTAATTAAGTATACATACAACCCCCCAACCTGCGTTTATTTTGTCGTAGTGGGGGGCTCATTAGCGTCCGGTAGTTCAGCCGGGTGCGAAGCCAAGTAACGCACAGGGAGGTGGCCCACTTCGGTGGGCGGTGTACCATGAGGGTTGCTCCTGGTACTTCTCTGATAGCAGAGTAGACTGTGGAGCAACCCCATGGTTGTTGTGGTCTGCTTCGGCAGACCTGCTGTCAGGGCGTCGTAGTTGAGTGCGTAAGCGATCCTGCGACGCCCCATTAAGACGGGGGAAGTTTTGTTGTATGTCTACAGGTGGTATGCGTTAATGCATTTCCCAATATTAAAAAAAATACATACAATGTAACAATAAATATTATTTTTTTGCGATCTGTACCGTAGGGTGTGAGTAATCACGGCGAGTGTTATGAGCGAAATATGGGTGGAGGTGTGACGCTATTAATTATAATGCGGTTATTAATTTGCATAAGTTATAGCTTATATCCAATATGGTCTCAACTGTTAATATATTATACAGTGCCGAAAGACGAGAAAACTGAAAAGGTACAATATTAGATACGGTCTTTGATTATTTTTCAAGGCTCAGTACATGACAATGCACTGAGCCTTGAAAAATAATTTAAAAATGTTGCCTTATATCTATATATAAGGCAACATTTAGATTTTTTTATATTTATTTATTAATTTCTTTCATATCTTCAAGCTTGAATTAGTGTATTAAATAGGTAAATTAGTGGTACAGAAGGAGACAATACTTGGATCAGATTTACACTAATCCGATTTTTCAATTTTATCGTTTAACCTTAAAATCAGAATTTGTGTTCTTTTGTAAATCATTATACCCTTAAAAATTACTTTTAACGTGCTGAGGGATGCGGGAACACCGGTGGTTCAGTTAACAATTAATTTCTTAGAAATTATCCTGGAGTGGTTAATACTTTTAAGATCACATATCGTCGTGGTAAAAGTATCTATTTCGCAGAATTTAGAGAACTGTGACATATAATAACCTAGAAGTAGCTGTAGAGCAGAAGTTCTCAACCAGGGGGTTGCAACCCCCTAGTGGGGCGTAGAGAGTGCTCATTTTGTATAACTTAAAATTAAAATAAATAAAAAAGCAGTCATGAGGACTGCCGACAGAAGTGAAAACTTAAAACTATAAACAAACAGTTGTTATTTTTGTATATTCAAATTATTCTTTTGATCTTATATTAAAAAATGTAAATTAAAACTGTTTACATTTATCTGGTTTTTATATCACTCACTCTGAGTGTTAGCGTTAACACGCCACGAGACAATGTCGATGATGACTTACATAAATTTACTGCCCATCCAAACCTGCCAACAGAAGTTTTCACTTCAATAAAAATCGTTAAAATAATATGAGTTTTACTATAATAAAAACAATAAAGTGGAGAGTGAAAATATTTTTTATAATTCGAGGAGGCTCAACAGAAGAAAGGTTTGGAAACCCTGCACTAGAGGGTATCTAGTGGTTAATTTAGTTATATATTTAATATACTTTAGATACTTCTTACTTTATTTAATACTTCTCAAAAAAACGTAATAACTTGATAGTATTATATGACTAATGTTAAATGAATGTCGAACTAATTGTCAGATTTCTTAGGGAAGATACATAATCCCAGCCAGATTAATTCAAAAATAACCTCACTTATTATGTAGGACACGGACACGATGAATGATTAATGGACGTGACTGTTATTAACGAGATTCATACCTGAAATTTTACTCTCCGGCTAAATTTCCCTTGTTTAAATTAAAAACGGTGAATTGGCAAAGTTTAGGGCATGTATGTCAAATAGTAATAAAACCAAATTTTCTGATAAATAGTTATTATTTATAGCTTGTTTCTTCGTCTTTACATCACAATAAGCTCATATGGTTATGTGCATTTTACTAAGATCCCAATTATTCAAAAAAAAAAAAAAAAATCAAATAATTTTTTTTATCTATCTGTCAAATTATTTATTATATTATCCTTATAATACCAATCTCCTTCGTGTCTTCTTTATTCTACGTGACATTGGGGAAGAAATCTGTGTTCAACTGGCACGCTTTGATGCCATTAACAAATAAATTAATTGATTTGAAAATTGGCATTCTGGGGAGAAAAGGATTGCTATTATTTAAACCTTTGGGATAAAGGAAAGAAGACGAAAGGATTTTTTGGTTTTAACGGCTATTAAAAGAACTGTATTAGAATATCACAAAAATTAGGTCGACCGTAACGCCGTGGTAGAGTAACAAATTTTTAAGATAATTGCTATCTGTCTTTCTTTTATTTATTTTCTTTCTTTTTTCTTTGCACTAAAGAAAATCAGTGTAATTGGCAATATATCGTTCAAACCGATTCGAGTTCTTGGCATTTCTCAATTCACATTGCAAACATTTCTGCTTTGCAATAAATACTTTCTTTACTGTAAACATTTGCACAATTTAGTTTTCTATTATAATTATTATTTTGATGTAACTATTGTTTTGTAATTATTTTATATTTTTAAAGTTTTGTTAGCATTATAATATTACTAGCGACTCACCCTCGCTTCGCTCGGGTTCAAACTTTCATCATTTCATACAAACTTTCTTCTCCATTTTCACCCCCTTAAGTAATGATTTCAGGAATAAAAAGTATCCAGTGTCCTTCCCAGGGTCTCAAGCTATCCTCTTACCAAATTTCATCTAAATTGGTTCAGCAGATCCAGAAAAAAACCCCTACAACGTTATAAACTTACAAACTCACACAAACTTTACCTCTTTATAATATTAGTATCGATTGTATCCCAAATATGAAATTCATATTTTTTCTAAAGTATCGTGTTGTATTTAAAAGGGAAAAAGCGTTATTTTAACATATTAATATGTACCTAAATACCTATATTAAAATATTATAAACTAGTGGCATACCCAAGCTTTACTCGAGCGTGACCCTAGCTGTCTTTTGAATTTATAATATTCCCACGCTCGCTTCCTTTGATCTTCTTTATAAAATATCACTATTTATCATTTTCTATAAATAACTCATCTTTATGTCTCTAGCAGCAAAAACACAGGACTTTCATACTATCATTTCATCCCCTTCAAGTTTAATTTTCGCGACCAAAACAGCCTATGTCCCTCCAAAGTCCTATCTATCTCTATAACAAAATTAATTGAAATTGGTTCAGCGGTTTAGACGTAAAAACGTAACAGACAGACAAACAGAATTACTTTTGCATTTATAATATAATAGTATGGATGCTTAGTGTACATTTCGTAGTACTAGTATTTTTTTGTGAATTTGTGAATTGATACGAATTGTGATTCATATGGGTAAAATAATAATGTAATGTAAGCAAAGCTATAGACTAATTTATTTTAAATTATTGCGAAATTTATAGCAACTATTTCAAGACTATATAATAATAATAATAAAATGAACCAAATAACTTTTCCATTCATACATTTTGCGATAGTTTTAATATGTTACTCAACGTTTTTGAGATAAATGTATATGCGGTTTAGCCTGTATTGAATTGTACCTGCATGTGTATGACGCCTACGTCCGATACCTACCAGGCAGAGTTCTTTTGAACCTGGACTCACAAAAGAGTTGAAAAGCGATGTGATGGATATGTGTAATATTACATTTTGAGGTATCCCTTTGGTCCAAGATACGAAATTTTAAATATTTTCAAATATTCATAATTATTAAATGTTTATAATATAATAGGTGTACCTATACATTAATTTATAATGGATTCTATATGTATTTTAAAAGTCCAAGTATCTAGCGAAAAATAGAACATAGGAAAACCAAAAACATACGCATTAGAGACTCACTGCTGCGTTTCGCAGGTCGACGCTGACAATGTTCTACTTTAGGTACTAAAGTACTCTGACATATGCACTTTAGTTATTAGAAAAGGAAAGGATATGCAAAGGCTCAATATTTTTTAATATTTCCTCTTCGTTGACCCATTAGTAAGGAGCATTCGTTGTCCTGATTAATATGTCTATCTTTACGTGGATTTGATACGTGTTAATAACACAAGCCTAAACATATAATAAAAAATTCTAATTGAGGCGAATCTGTAAATTAAGTATTTTTTGGAAAATCTTATTGAAATAGTCATTATTATCTATACCGAGTCCGAATCTTTTAGATATTTCCAAAGTTTTTTAGAATTTTTGTCTGACTATTTGTCTATCTGTCTGAGAAAGCATCACGAGAAAACCACTGAACAGATTTCGATTCATACCCCAAAAACGAAATGAGATGTCGAAAAAATGAAAAAAACCCCTAAAGATACGATTTTGGGCTACATTTAAAAAATCATTGGAGGTGCGTATCATGGCTGGGTTATTCAGAAGTTGTACCTTTGTAACGCAGAGTTTACGCGCGAAGAGCGCAAGAGCGCGGTAGTGATAGTGTTTGAACGAAGTGAATAAATAAATATGTATTTAAGCTAATAACTAACTAATATCTATACACATAATAAAACAGTAGCTTAGCGAAATCTATACATGAAATATTTTTTAAAAACAATGACTGTAATGTATTGTGTACAGAATATATACACCAAAACAATAGTTATTAAAATTTTTTTCTGTATGTCTGTTTGTCTGTTTGGGTGTGCACGTTTCACGCAAAAAGTACGGAACGGATTTTAACTAAATTTTGTGTAATAATAACTTATTACTCGGGTCATATATAATACTAGCGACACCCTCGCTTCGCTTCGGGTTCGTCCCTAGACAAAAACAAATCTATCCCACGGGAATCGTACATTTTTCCGGGATAAAAATTAACCTATTTGTTATTCGGATGTATGAACTTTATTATTGTAAAGTTTCATTAAAATCCAATACGCAGTTTTTGTGTATTAAGCTGTATAAGTTACTATAGTTTTTAAAAGGGTAAAAAGGGTAAAAATACGGGTAAAAAAGGGGGTGAAAATTTGTAATTTATTTGTATTAAAGTCTGTAATTTTTGAAGTAAAATGCACAGAAAGTGGTATTTAGCATTAAAATAAATAATTAAAATACGTATGTAATATGTATACTTATTAGATTTTTTTTGAAATTTATCCCTTAAAGGAGTAAAAGGGGATGGTAATGTTTATTTGGAGAACAAATTTTGTTTATGATCAGAGTTATCTGAAACTTGGTATTAATGCACTTGGCTTTGTGAACGTGCTACACTGACCCCCAAAAACAACAATGCTAATGATTTTAATAACAAAGTAATTTTGATTTCAATAACTTAAGTCCTTTGAAGGGTCAGAAATAGATTATAAGGTCTGTCGTTTCAGTGATGCAAATGGATGAAGCTGTTCACTATCCTGTAGAATTCCTTAACAGTGTTCTATCCTTCTGAAGGTTGTAACACCTGTTATGAAGAAGCCACTAAAGCTGTATAATCGGATAAGACTGCTAGTAATCTATAAAAAAATATAGTGGCCACTGTGTTTGCTAGATGTGCTCGAGGGGAATCAGTATTCATACCTCGAATCCCACTGATAACCTCTGACTATAGCTTTGAATTTAATGTATCGTAATTTCTTTTTTAAAATTTGTATTGCAATGCGTATTAATAAATGTCAGGGCCAGTTGTTATAAATAGCAGGTATGGACTTTAGAGATTTGCTTCTCACGTGGACATTTTAACTGAACTCACAACCATACTGAACATCCACCAATGTGGTATACAAAGAAGCTCTTAATCAAATTCTAACTTCCTATTCGCGATTTTTTTAGTATAGAATGAGTTAAGTGAATCTGAAGTAATTACATAAATTAAATGTACATAATATATAAAGTACATAACAAACTTAATATGACAACATATAAATTCCTTTGTTATGGACATGTGAAGAGGAGGGATGAAACGCATATAAATATATGCTCATAAATTAAAGAATCGGAGCAAATTAATTTACAGAATATACGGTAAATATCTTTTAAGATACTGGACTCTGGATATTTTGAGATACGATGGCTAGAATTATACTTGTTTTCCTTACTATCTTTAAGAAATAATATGAAATACGGACTTATTTTTGTAAATACCAAAGTAAATTACGTAAAAAAATTATTTGTTGTCTATACATATTATGGGTTCTCTTATTGCCTGCAATAAATGATGATTATTATATGTCATTCATTAGTGATTAATGATTGATACATAATAAAACCCAAGTTTCACTCTTTATATTAACATACCTTTAGCCTCACTGGCGGTGGAGCCCTTTTCGTCCACTGTTATGAAAGCTTCTTGGAAAACTTTGTCCACCGTCACAAGAGCTTCATTTACTACACCATAAACTGGTTCATTGAAGATACTGGATATTCCTACCCGTTAATATTAGAATTTGTGTAAGTAAAAACTTTTTGAACGTCGTTTTCTGCCTACATCTAGCATTTTTCTTGTACATATTAGAAACCTTTACTATTCTTCCATATAACGAAAACAAGACATTATCCCACACGGGTTCAAACCCATGACCAAAACTCAAAATTGCACATTTTGCCTTAACTTCTATTTTACTCCTTATTTTGATATTCAAAATTTACATAATTGTCATTACCTCAGGGAGGATATTTTTAAGATCATATTTGGATTTTATTTCAAATCTAGGAAGTTCCAAATTTATTTCAATTTCTGATTGATTCATTCGATTAACATAATACAATGATGTTCTCCTGACCGATTCCGGCCACGGCGGCCAATCTCATTGAGACTAGCCAACTGCGCAGGAGATATTATAGTGCACAAGTGTACCCGCAGACACAAGTGCACTCTCTATTCCTATCACTCTCATACTCCGGTGGGATGACCGGTGAGAGTTAAGGCGCAGGACCGACGGCTTTACGTGCTCTCCGAGGCACGGGGGTGTAACACCGCCAACTTCCCAACTCCGGGCTGTTACTGAGGCTTACTATACAGAAAGACTCAATTACTAAACATAATACAATAGTCCCGTTTCCGAGATCCGTCTCAACACAATCGATAGACTTACGACTAGAAAGTACCACTACCATTTTAAGCTTAGATTCTTTGTAGGGTAATTGTATCATCTGAAAATATGATGAAAATTTAAATGAAATTGAATAATATAACTGCTACAATATTAAATCTTAAATCACCCACTATATTATGATAAAAGTACCTGGTGAGCTTTATTCATTAATTCAGAACTGCCTCATTGAATTAGTGGCTAGGATTTACGACTGCAAATCCTAAAGTCTTGGGTTCGAATCAAAAATATTGTTAGGTTTTTTTGTGAACGAATTCTCAGTAGCATTCGGAAATTGAGAACCTAACAATGTACAAAATATCTTGTTGTTTCAGATAACCGCCAACAAAGCGACCGATTCTGCGCTTGACTGTTCACTAGTTACATTGTCGTAATTGCAATACTACTGAACTATGAGAAATGCTTGTCAACACAATAATATACACACTCCTAAAGTCCTACGCTCCTAGCTAGTGTCAGATAGATAGAAATGGTTATTAGCTGAAGGAACGGAGCCGGTAACAGGGCCGTAACCGGATCGTACTCGGACCGTAACCGGACCGTAACAGGACCATAACCAGACCGTAACCGGACCGTAACAGGACCGTAACCGGACAGAAACCGGACCGTAACCGGACTGTAACCGGACCGTACCCAGACCGTAACCTGACTGTAACCGGACCGTAACAGGACCGTAACCGGACCGTATCCGGACCGTAACAGGGCTGTAACCGGACCGTAACAGGACCGTACTCGGACCGTAACAGGACCGTAACCGGACCGTAACCGGATCGTACTCGGACCGTAACCGGACCGTAACAGGACCGTAACCGGCCCGTACCTAGACCGTAACAGGACCGTAACCGGACCGTAACCGGACCGTAACCGGCCCGTACCCGGACCGTAACAGGGCCCTAACCGTACCGTACCCAGACCGTAACCGGACCGTAACCGGACCGTAACAGGACCGTAACCGGACCGTAACCGGACCGTAACAGGACTGTAACCGGATCGTAACCGGACCGTAACCGGACCGTAACAGGACCGTAACAGGACCGTAACCGGACCGTACCCAGACCGTAACCAGACCGTAACCGGACCGTAACAGGACCGTAACAGGACCGTAACCGGACCGTAACCGGACCGTAAAAGGACCGTAACAGGACCGTAACCGGACCGTGATAGGACCGTAACAGGAACGTAACAGGATCGTAACAGGACCGTAACCGGACCGTAACCGGACCGTAACAGGACCGTAACCGGCCCGTACCTGGACCGTAACCGGACCGTAACTGGACCGTAACCGGACCGTAATAGGACCGTAACCGGACCGTAACCGGACCGTAACAGGACCGTAACAGGACCGTAACAGGACTGTAACCGGACCATAATAGGACCGTAATCGGACCGTAACAGGACCGTAACCGGAACGTAACAGGACCGTAACCGGACCGTAATAGGACCGTAACCGGACCGTAACCGGACCGTAACAGGACCGTAACCGGCCCGTACCTGGACCGTAACCGGACCGTAACTGGACCGTAACCGGACCGTAATAGGACCGTAACCGGACCGTAACCGGACCGTAACAGGACCGTAACAGGACTGTAACCGGACCATAATAGGACCGTAACCGGCCCGTAACCGGACCGTAACCGGACCGTAACAGGACCGTAACAGGACCGTAACAGGACTGTAATAGGACCGTAACCGGACCGTAACCGGACCGTAACAGGACCGTAACAGGACCGTAACCGGACCGTAATAGGACCGTAACCGGACCGTAACAGGACCGTAACCGGACCGTAACAGGACTGTAACCGGACCATAATAGGACCGTAACCGGACCGTAACAGGACCGTAACCGGAACGTAACAGGACCGTAACCGGACCGTAATAGGACCGTCACCGGACCGTAATAGGACCGTAACCGGACCGTAACAGGACCGTAACAGGACCGTAACCGGACCGTAATAGGACCGTAACCGGACCGTAACTGGACCGTAACCGGACCGTAATAGGACCGTAACCGGACCGTAACCGGACCGTAACCGGACCGTAACAGGACCGTAATAGGACCGTAACCGGACCGTAACCGGACCGTAACAGGACCGTAACAGGACCGTAACCGGACCGTAATAGGACCGTAACCGGACCGTAACAGGACCGTAACCGGACCGTAACAGGACCGTAACCGGACCGTAATAGGACCGTAACCGGACCGTAATAGGACCGTAACCGGACCGTAACAGGACCGTAACAGGAGCGTAACCGGACCGTAACTGGACCGTAACAGGACCGTAATAGGACCGTAACCGGACCGTAACCGGACCGTAACCGGACCGTAACAGGACCGTAACAGGAGCGTAACCGGACCGTAACTGGACCGTAACAGGACCGTAATAGGACCGTAACCGGACCATAACCGGACCGTAACAGGACCGTAACAGGACCGTAATAGGACCGTAACCGGACCGTAACAGGACCGTAACCGGACCGTAATAGGACCGTAACCGGACCGTAACAGGACCGTAACCGGACCGTAACAGGACCGTAACCGGACCGTAATAGGACCGTAACCGGACCGTAATAGGACCGTAACCGGACCGTAACAGGACCGTAACAGGAGCGTAACCGGACCGTAACTGGACCGTAACAGGACCGTAATAGGACCGTAACCGGACCATAACCGGACCGTAACAGGACCGTAACAGGACCGTAATAGGACCGTAACCGGACCGTAATAGGACCGTAACCGGACCGTAACAGGACCCTAATAGGACCGTAACCGGACCGTAATAGGACCGTAACCGGACCGTAACAGGACCGTAACCGGACCGTAACAGGACCGTAACAGGACCGTAACCGGACCGTACCCGGACCGTAACCGGAACGGAACGGTAGAGAAGAAAAGAGACGTCAGACGAAGAAGACAGACGCAGAAGACAGGCGAAGAAGGAAGGCGATAGAAGACAGTATTTTTGGTAATCTACCGAAAATATTGTCTTCTATCGCGAGTTTTATCATTGTACTCTCTTCTTCTAACTTTGAAAAGATGGAGTAGAAAAATGTGCAAAAGTAGCGGTAGTGGAGCTTTATGTAATATTAGTTGTAACATAGAGCCAAAAACTTTTTTTGTAATCTGAACGCGGGTTTTGCTAGTAATTAATATGTTAAAAATTTAATTTGGTTAATTTGGCAGATTCATTTTCAATGTACTCGAAGGTCGTGGCAGACACAAGATCTGTGGTTTTTACTATAAGCATTAAAACATTAGTGTTGCTCAAACCTAAATAAACATATTATATCGATATTATCGAAATAATCAATTAATAAACTATTATGTATGTAAACGAGCAATTCTTGTATATTTATTTATTTATACCGGCGATCTCGGAAATGGCTCTAACGATTTCTCTGAAGTTTGGTATGCGGGTGTTTTCGGAGGCGGAAAATCGATCTAGATTAGTCTTATGTCTGGGAAAACGCGTGTTTTTGAGTTTTCGTGTGGTTTTCTTTCGCATTATTCCACGCAGAATATGGTCGATAATTTTTTATACTCAGGCATAAGCATCGTGGTCAAGCAACCAAGGTGCAAGACACAGGTGTCCGAGTTTGAATCTCGGGTAATCGGGTACAAAGTTTTTACTTTTTCTTGTATTTATTCAAGTTTTTAGTTTTTTTATCTACAAAATACGATATAAGAAAAGAGAACTCCGAACGAAGCTCGGTCACCCAGGTACTTAATATTTAAATGACACACACATATATATATATATATATATATATATATATATATATATATATATATATATATATATATATATATATATATATATATATATGTATATTAACATATTTAATTTGTTATAGGGATTAAAGTATGAAATTGCCGTTTCATTGTAATAGGTACTTCGAATTGACATAGAACCTTTATGGTTTGAGATTTTTGAGTGAAACTTTTTTCACATGGTACCTATGTAGTTCTTCTTTTAAAAATATGCAACATTCGATTATCGACTTTCAGTTGTTTTTTATTCAGCTGAGACAAGAAAGATAGATACTTAAAAAATTCGAGTGATTTTTGAATACGAGTTCCGACGCGGAACTAACGCAGCAGAAACAGCTCGCAATAACAATGTTGCATTTGGAGAGGGGACTGCTAATGAACGCACCTTGCGATTTTGGTTTAAACGCTTTCGTGATGGAAACTTTGATTTGAAGAATGAACCGCCCACACAAGTGAATAACAATGAATTGAAAGAGATGGTGGAAGCCGATCCGAGCCAAACTACCCAGGAATTAGCGGCATGGTTTAACGTTACCTTACCAACAATATTGACTCATTTGCGTCAAATCAATAAAATAAAAAAATATGAAAAATGGGTGCCTCATGATTTGACTGATCTGTAGAAAGAAACGCGTGTTTCAACACGCCTTGTGTTGCCTTGTTGAATCGATACAGAAATGAAGGAATATTGGATCGAATTGTGACATGTGATGAAAAGTGGATTCTTTACGATAACCGTAAGCGAAAAATGCACTGGCTGACCCCAGGTCAAACGCCGCAACAGCTTCCTAAAGCAAAGCTTACCAATAAAAAGGTAATGGTAACTGTTTGGTGGTCTCAGCGTGGTGTTATTCACTATAGCTTTCTCCGATCTGGTCAAGCAATAACGGCAGATGTCTACTGTGCCAAACTCCGAACAATGATAGCAAAACTAGCAGTGAAGCAGCTCCAACTCATGAATCGATCTTCACCATTATTGCTCCATGATAACGCGAGACCTCATACAGCACGAGAAACCGTTTTAACTCTACAGGAACTGCAATTAGAAACCATTCTTCACCCTCCGTATTCGCCAGACCTTGCTCTAACGGACTATCATTTTTTTTTGTGATTTGGATAATTTTCTATGTTATAAAAAGTTTTCTTCTTCTCAGGAGGCAGTATAAAATGCTTTCACATAGTTTGTCAATTCTAGATCACCAGAGTTCTATCGCAAAGGCATAAATGACCTTCCTATTAGATGGCAGCAATGTCTAGATAATAATGGTAATTATTTTGATTAAATAAATATGTCAAATAAAAAAAAATCCAATTTCAATTTTTCAGTACAAATCGTCAATTTCATACTTTAACCCCTATTACATTATGGAACGGATTCTTCAGTAGGAGTAAAACTAATGCTTAAAAAATAATAAAAATATAGTATTATTTTTATCTTCATTAATACACATATTTAATTTTTTTTTATGGTACTCAGTGAAAAACGAGCAGACAGTCCACCTGATGGAAAGCGGTACCTGTCGCCCATAACACCTACGGTTCATGCACTTAAGTTTTATGTAACAAAATTGCAGAACCGCCGGTACGTTATCACTGTGAGGACTAAGATAATATGCCTCTTGCCTGTAATTGCGCTGGCTACCTTATCCTTCAAACCGGAACACAACAATGCAATCATTGTTGCTTGGCGGCAGAAATAGATAAGGGGGTGGTACCCATCCAGTCGGACTGACTCCTCAGGCTTGACAGAGTCCTACCACCGTTATTCTTTCATTATTCTTTAAAAAAGTAAGCAATTTGTGTGGCGAAATCGAGAAACAGCAAAATCACCCAACTTTTATTGTCTTTAAAAATTTTTTGGCGGGCTCCGTCTATATAATTCTGTAGTCTGAGCTCTTTTCTTTAATGAATGCTACTATACACATAAATAGTGATCTCAATATTATAATATTAAAAAATATATCTCTAGAGTGAAATAATTATTTTACGCTGGTATATCATAAGTCGGTGTACCAATTTTGTTAAAAAGTAATCATTAAACTTCAATAGGCCATATTTACAGGTAAAAGAATCTGAGCGCGTTGCCACGAGTTTGTCTCGATTCAAGGATATCAAACATTTATCACGATATTTCTGAGTTTTATAAAATACTAACGATTTACCCTCGCAGTTACTTCACTCGGGTTCGTCCCTAGGTACGTTTTAACAGTTAGTAGAGAGTGGAATAGATAGACTATATATTATATACATAGATATTATGAGTTGTTGTGGGTTATGAGTTGCGGGAATGAGATAATCTTCCGTAGTAGCCTATGTCGTCCTTCAGCCCATTAATTATCTCCACACAAAAATCACGTCAATCTGTCTCTGTTTCGACGTGAAAGAAGGGCACACAAACAAATAAAATCAAAGCTAAACTGTATACCGTAGAAAGAGAAATGAGAAATGAGAATGCTTTCAAGACTATGTTGATTTTAAGGTTGCGTTCGTAATTGCACAGTAGTAGTAAGGAAAAAAACGTAATTTTTACGATTTTCCGTAAAAAATTTCCAATTTTTCTCTCCATAAGAATTAAACCTTCCTCGGAATTCAATGAATATTTAAAAGAAAAAAATGGCCGAATTGGTCCAGCTGTTCTCGAATTTTGCGCTTAGCAACACATTTAGCCATTCAGTTTTATTTATATAGATTTAAACGCTATTTTGGTGACAAATATAGTTTTAACTATTTAAATATAAACAGCTACTTCTATACACTTAACTTATTCTTTGATGTTACTAAACTTTCTTAATTATTTTCCTCAGCAACAGTTTCAAAGAAAACCAACAAATTCTCAAGCGCTCTTCCATTATGCTGATGAGATTTCACTTGGTCTGAACTTTACGCAGTTTTATTGGTGCACTTAAACCATGAGGCTTTTTTGTTGTTTATGTAATATGCTAGCAACCCCTTTTCAATTTAGAAAGGACAGTGTAATAATAGTACAAAACGATATTTTTGATAAGCTTCATATTTGTTTATCACCCCGCCTAGCTACTATGAGAGTTATAATTCGCAATTAACTTTAGTTTTGTGCAAAGGACGACTTACTTCGTTTCGCTCGGATGCGTTAACTGT
Organism: Argynnis bischoffii washingtonia; assembly: GCA_033884665.1. Lineage (NCBI taxonomy): Eukaryota > Metazoa > Arthropoda > Insecta > Lepidoptera > Nymphalidae > Argynnis > Argynnis bischoffii. The sequence continues at coordinate 4,727,764 of CM066624.1, read as the reverse complement.
CTTTTTACCATACATCTTACAACCGATAAACAGCTAGTTTTTCGGACTTCAATTTAAGTTATTATAATTTACGTTTTAACAGTTAGTATAGCATAGACATAAATATATATATATATATATATATATATATATATATATATATATATATATATATATATATATATATATATATATATATATATATATATATTACTTGAGATATTATTGATTCCCCATTCAATCTTCCACCACCCTTTTCACACCTTTATATATGATATGTTTCCCGAGATGAAAACTATCTTATGTCATTCCCAGGGTCTCACACTATTTCCATACCGAATTTCATAGGCTCAACGGTTAAGCGTGAAAAGATGACGGACAGACAGACAGAGCTACTTTCGCACTTAATGTTCGTATGAATATACAATGTGCCCCAGCGCGAAGTGATCGCCCGGCGTCTCTTGATTATTTGGACAAAACTATCAACGAATACCATTAAAGTACAGGTCTTATCGGTTTGGCTTTTTTTATTAGCTTTTTAATTTTTTGTAGAGAAACCTGACTTGCTGCACTATTTTTAAGATGTTTTTGTTGTTTTTACATTTTTTTTCGTTCTATGTTTTTTCTTTACGCGTTGTTGTCATAATTTAACGTTTCGAGGTATAAAATCTACTTACCCAAAATAAAAAGGATATTTTTTAAATAAATTAACTCAATATTTTATAAAAAAGTAACGTAATTTTATTTAATATAGCTAAAAAGTTGGATAAATGCCCAATGAGTATTATTATTTTATTAATTGTTATTAATTTACATTATTTTAACTACAGATTCTCATAACAATGTTTATAGTTATCTCAAACAGGTGCTGAACTACGAATTGTTCAAAAGTGATCAATTCGATCAAAAACAAGGGATAGAGCAGTTATTTATTTTTACCTACATAGATACCTTGTTAACTGGTTTTTATTGAGCATAGCGCACCCACACTGCACAGTTAGTATGTATACCTATATAATGTGGAGCTTAAAATTAATATCTAATCTATCTAGTCTGAAAATTTAAATGAGCAATTCTTGTATATTTATTTATTTATTTATACCGGCGATCTCGGAAACGGTTCTAACGATTTCGTTGGATATGCGAGGGTTTTCGGGGGAAAAATCGATCTAGATTAGTCTTATGTCTGGGAAAACGCGTGTTTTCGAGTTTTCGTGCGGTTTTCTTGCGCATTATTCCACGAAAAATTTGGTCACTAACTTCGCACGCTCGGGCATAAGCATCGTGGTCAAGCGGCCGAAGTGCAAGATTGACAATCACAGTTGTCCGGATTCGAATTGTGTTATTGTTAAATATTATGCGATTGAGTTATTTTTAAAGTCCTTGTAAGTATAATTTAAGATCTCTATCTATATATCTAAGTCTTTCTAATTGGTTTTTTATCACGGCTGACAATCTCTAATCTTTTAATGAAATTGAGGTTTATAAGGCTGTATACATATGTATGTATGTATACTGGATATATATCTAGTGTACCTACATAATTTGGGCAAAGGACAGTGTTCAGAAATGAATTGGATACAATTAAAACAAATGTAATATGAACTGCTTTCAGTGGTTTATTTGTAGTCCTTGCTGTGAGCGTGACTAAATAATAATGTGGATTGTTTTGTAGAGGAAAGTTTTCCCTGACAGAATAATAATGAGAAATATTTTATATATGCATCAGAGATTTTTGAAACCTGCGCAGATGTGTGAGAACCTAGCTAGTTCTTGAAAAATGTGTGAAGTCCGCCATCCCCTGTTGAGAGGAAGTACATAACAGTGGGATGTTAAAAGGGCTCAAATTAAACGTAACGGACGGATATATTTTCATCTTTACATTATATTACTCTTCATATAACGAGCCACAGTAGAGTGCTAGGAAAGTTATTAAACATCTTATAGGTTACGTAAAATGAAGTTTTATGACATCTTGATGTCGTTCAGAGGAAAGCATTGAATATGTTAGAAGACATGTTTTTCCATTTTATGAACTATAATTTAAAATTTTATTGCCTTTTACTATTGCGACCAACGAACTGTAAAAGCTTATATTGGTTATTGATATTACAGGTAATGCGTTACTTCTTTTAATGGATCTACTACTGGACTCTGCTAATAATATTTATTACTAGCGGCTTCGCTTCGCTTGAGTTCGCTTCTAGACAAACAAAAACAAATCTATCCCACGGGAATCGTACACTTTTCCGGGATAAAAAGTTTTTAATTATTATTCTGATGATCCTATTTGTTATTCTGATGTATGAACTATATTAGTGTAAAGTTTCATTAAAATCCAATCAGAAGTTTTTGTGTACTAAACTGTATAAGTTACTATATTTTTTTAACTATTCCACGGGAACTCTTTAATTTACCAGAATGAAAAATATCTAAAATGTTGATGGGGGATATGAGGTACTACCATGCAAAATTTCATTCAAATCGGTCCAACAGTTTTGGAGATTAGCCCGAACAAACAGACAAACAGACAGAGAAACAAAAAAAATTGAAAAAAAAAACTGGATTTGATCTATTTCTCTTCTTACATCCCCCTGACTCGGTTTTAAGCATTTTTTTTTCTATGTGCATACATTCGACCTCTACAGTTTATTATATGTATAGATTATATCTTCCTTTATACTCGTAAAAGAACAATAATGTTATATTGTGATATAATAATATGTATGTATTTGAGTTAAGATTGATTATATTTTAGGTAAATATTTTCAGTGTCATGTATCTTGTTAAACCACTTCTGTATTTTAAAGACTTTTTTTATATTTTTATGAATATAAATTACTTTAATCGACATAGATTTTATAACTTGTTATGAATATTATTATTTAAAACTAATTGGACAGTTTGTGTCCTTATATAAAGCAACCAGTCTTCAAAATCGGTGATAATAAATTCTTATGAAATGCGAAAGTGCTTTTCGGTGTATTTGAAAGGCATAACATCTTCTAAAATTCGATTCAATGGGCCTCATTATAAAGACATTAAACACATTTTGGACTACTTTTGTATATTGTGTGTATATTTCTTACTCAGTCACGGCGGGGCGAAATTTTTAATATACAAATATGTTGGGACATTTAGACACAGCACCATCTATTTCCATGGTAAGCTACGAGGCTTGTGTTATGGATACCAGATAGTTGATACGCTACACATATATAACTTTTTAATACATACATGTTATAAATAATTAATACACAGATAAATTATAACCTGGAGTGTGCTACTTTCTATAGGCTACTGTTTAATATGTACATAGTTAGTTGTCACATATTATATTGATTACAAATGAACAATTGAATAATAAAGAAAAAAGAACATCATGCCATACAGTAGGTGATTGCCTTTGGCCTTAAAGAAAATCGCACAAATGCAAGGCTTGTCGAAAATTACCAGTTTTCATGGCAAATGGTTTTAAAGATATAGCATTGTTGTATCATATCGTGGCAAGTTATAGTTATACCTGTACCCAGACGGTCACATAAAAGTGCATATGATATTCAGGGGCCTCACTCGTACCAAATTTCGTTAGTCCTGCATTCTAGACGCCTTCGTTATTCTTTGTATAGATTAGTAGGTATATTGCAAATATAAAAAATATATTTTTACTCGCGACGGCTACGGAGATGGTATATGTATGGGTTTGGGTTAAGAAAGAAGTAAGAAGAAGGGTTTTTTGTGTGTGTCTGTTACCATTTTTATCGGAAACGGCTAGGCCGATTTTGAAACAGTTTTTGCTTTGTATAAGTCTCATTCCTGAGCACATTTTGCCAAGTTTTATAATGCGTCAGGAGGCGCTATAGTGTACACATGTTCCTCCAAAATGGTTATTTTATTTAAATAAATGTATTGTATTTATTAAATAAAAATTTAAAATGCCACAAATAAAAAATAAATTAAAAATTCAAAAAACCCACGACGGAAATTTGTGTAGTGAAAAAAAACTTCAAATAAAAGAAAGCAGTCATGAGGACTGCCGACAGAAGTGTAAACTTAAAACTATAAACAAAGTACAGTTGTTATTTTTGGATATTCAAATTAATTGTTTGATCTTAAATAAAAAATTGCAAATTAAAACTGTTTACATTTATCTGGTTTTGACATCTATCGGCACTCTGAGTGTTAGCGTAAACACGTCACGTGACCATGTCGATGACGCCTTACATGAATTTATTCCACATTCAAACCTGCCTATAGAAGCTTTCACTTCAAAAATTTCAATTACCCACGACTTTTTTGTTTTTATATATTTTGGGACATTAACACAGCTCCATCTAGTTCCATGGTAAGCTACGAGGCTTGTGTTATGGATACCAGATAGTTGATACACTACACATACATAACTTTAAATACATACATATTATAAATATAAACACCCATGACTGAAGTACAAACATTCGCGCTCACACAAATGAATGCCCCCAGCGGGACTCGAACCCGCGAACGCTGGCACAGCAAGTAGTGTCACTACACACTGAACCAAACGTGTCGTCGTTTCGACATTAAAGCGTAATATAGAATATTATCAATAGCCGTTGTGCGTAACCCACTTTAATCAACACTAAAGCTCAGTAGCTTGTTAGTATATGTCAGTGCACATACTATTATTTGTACAGTCTACAACATAAGTTATGTACGACGCCTATTAATAATGTTCTATATTACGCTTTAATGTCGTGGGTTTTTATTTTTTTTATGGTTTAATGACGTTACACACTCATCACCTCCGATTCTATTTTCCCTCTTAATTACTAAACGACTTAACCGTTTGATGATACATACGTCATTAGATTCGTCTTGATTACGCGAGTGCCATAGGGTAAAATGGTAATTAATTTCCATTATTAAATATCTAAATAGCGGATTTCAGGCGCCAATTTGTGTTTTTATAATGGGGTATCAAAATGAAAGTTTTTAAGAGGCAATCACAAAAATATATACACAACTTATACGTTTAAAAGTGATTTGGGATAAAATTGTTAAATAAAATCTGAAATTCTAAAAACTCGACTGTGTAAAAAACGAACTAAAAAGATGAAAATAAGTTGACAAAGGAACATAGTATTATGCAGTCGGACACATATATTATGTTTTAAACTTGCTGCGAGTCTTGCTACATTCATCGATCATGTCATGCGTATGAAAGTATATACGGTATGTACTTATAAGAATACAACGATTTAAAAAAAATGCTGTCTGTCTGTCTTTCTGTTGTTCCGGCTAATCTCCGAAACGGCCACACCAATTTTGACGAGACTTTCACTGGTAGATAGCTGATGTTATAAGGAGTACTTTGGCTATTTTTATTTTAGAAAAAAAATCAGGGTTCCGCGCAAAAAAATTAAAGTCCTTGAAATTGTAACTGTCATCCACGTACATATAAGTCGCTAGTAGGTATATATCTATAGATTATACACATAATAAAACTGTAACTAGTCACTGTCTGTACATGGAAGATATTCGAGAAAAATTGTTATTGGGTTCTTTATTAACGCAATAGAACCCAAGACAATGATTATTAGAATTTTTGTCTGTGTGTTTATCTGTTTGTCTGTGCGTTTGTGCGCGCTAATATCAGAAACGGCTCAACCGACTTGGGTGCCGTTTTCACGAATGTGTAAGCTTCACTTAACATTTAGTATTTGTTTTATTTCTAACGGTCCATAATGGTTTCATTGTCACAATTGTTATTACCTATATTCTTCGGGCTATTTTTATTATTTACTTAAATAGACAACAGATGTAGTGGATTCTCTACAGCAAATGATAAGAAGCTTAAGATTTTATTGTACCTACTTTTAAATATGAAATACAAATTTATGAATCTTCTCCATTGCTTTAGTATTAAATTTTGTTATCCATTCTTAGAACCTTTAGTTCAAATAATAGGAAGCTTACGAGTACATCCTAAGCAAAATATTATCCAACGTGATTATTATCCTTTAAATAATCTACACGAAGAAGAAAATTCGGTGAAATACGGAAATTCCTAAAGATTTAGGAACACGATAGCAAGTACTAAAAATATTTAACTAAAACTATCACGTTTTCACACTTCTGGTAGATTTTGAGGGATGCTTTTTATTATAATTCGTGGAAAACATTTCGTGGAAAATAATGTGAGTATAAAATCCTGGGTCACGACAAACTTTGCATGTTGAATAAGAGAATAAATTACGACGTGTGCTTATTTTTAAAATCAAGTCACATAGATATCGTTTTTCATATTTTGAACTATATTTATTGTTAATTTTATTAATTGTAGCTTTTCTTCACTAACAATAAGCGCTATAATATGCGAGATGAGTTTAGACATAAAATATAAGCGGCTTTTTATTCAATGAAGGTTTATAAATTTATATGGTAAGGTACCATTGAGGTAGAAGGGATTGATTAAAACAATAATTATTTAAATCGGTTTACCAATTGGTAGCTAGCCATATCTTTTAACCGACTTCGAAAAAGAGAAGTACTCAATTCGGCTGTACTTTTTTTTATGTATATGTCATTCAATGTGTTTTCCAATAATTATGAATCGATTTAAATAATTCTCTTATCTCTCAATCCCTTATACCTCTGCACCCTTCATTTTATATTCATTCTTTGGGATCATATTATAAATTTACAAAACACCCCTTGGGATGAAATGTTTAAATAATTTTCAAGTCAGTGTACCTTTCTTGTAGAGGTAATTAATAAAATTATTAAAATATGAACTATCAAAAACTACACCTTTTACTCTAGTTTTGGTTGAAAGAAGCAGAATCTTTAAAATATATTTAAAATATCAGATGAAATGGTATAGACGTTAAATTGACATGTTAAAACCATCTAACTTTTTTACAGGTCAATATATTTTGAGGTTCTATTGAAATTCAGCCATGCTCCGAAATTCCTAAAGAATACATGAACACTTGTAAACTAAAATATTCACTGAATTAAAAGCCACTTTTATTACAAAATACTACAATGAGAACATACTAAGATTTTTAATGAATATTTTATTTATTGTGTGTTGCATGAATAAGATATTACATTATATAAACTATACGAGAGTATTGCATGCCACTACTATATTTCAGTACAGCAGTTGCAGTTCCTTTAGATTCCATTCTACTTAGCAAGGTCATTTGTTGTACATACAATATTGCAAGAATTCATTTACTGATTCCACCAACGTTTAATTAGAGATCTATTACTCATTGATCGTTTAATTACACTTTTTACCCGACTGCGGTAACAAAGGAGGGTTATGTGTTTGACCAGGATGTTCGACCCTATGTTCTCTCGTAATTACTAAAAATTAAATTCTGTCTGTAATTTTTATTTGATAGATTTTCAATAAAACTAAATAAATAAGATAAATTTTAATATGGTAAGTCAGGGAGAGGTGCCTATAGTTTTAAGAAAAGATCTATATTAATTATATATGTAAGATACTACATAAAATACGCATAGTTTATTTGAATCACTGTTTATTTATGCCATTCAGATTAAATTTGGAACTAAAAATATTTTTTTTAAATAATAGAAAGAAGGCATCTCACTCAGACATGTGGGTTAGTTGTCTATAGACGTCAGGGATAAATGCCCACGAGTAATTAATGCATAGTCAGACTTAAGGCATTCCGCTGAATCTTCAGTGCAGTCTTTACGAAACTACAATGAACATACTGTAATCAGTCGCATTTCTTCTTAGGAATGAATTTTAAGTACCATTTTTTTAAAAAAAGGAATAATTTTAAATAAAATTTTAATGCTTTACGATTCTTAGTAACTTTAATAAAACAATATCATTATATTTTGTCGTATAATTATTACAGAAAACTTATACAATACAACAGTTTAAAATCATTTTATTGTTGAGGAGATTGCAATAGAGGGATGGAGGGACTTACGCCATTTGTCATTTGAATCAAGGTTGTTGAGAAAAATTTTGACTGTTGTTTTCAGCTGGCCTAAGATTTGATTGCATGTTCTGATTATTTGTACCACTTAATCCAAGATTTGGTTGTGAACTTTGATTTACGGTCGGCGGAGGGTTCGACTGTAAGGTTTGAACGTTTTGCCCGTTTGGCTGGACATTTTGGTTTGTATTTTGGAAAGTGCTAATAGAATTTTCTGCAAACACACTAGGACGTAATTCAAAAGATTGCGGTTGTTTTCTGAAATCCTCTAATGCTTGCCAGTTAAGAAACCAAAACGGTTGCTTGTCTTCTGGTAACTTGCCAAGTCGATTGACCAACTCTCTGTCCCCAAGTGCTTCTATAGGTAGTCGCTGAGTAGTGGTGGTGGTTGTGGTTGTATTTTCCCCAAACCTGTAATAATTGAAATAGATATAACTATTCTAAATACATATTGCCATTTAGTTATGTTTAAAACAAAATATTACTCGTATATCAACAATGATAATATATTTCTGAGATTTAAGATTTTTGGTAAGTAATATTTAACAGAAATTACATCAAAAATTAGCTTTCATTGACTAAATAGTCTTCTATGTTTTTAAATAATAATGGTATTAAATACAGTGTAGGTCTTGTTTGGTTTTAAGTTTGTTTTCAAATTATTTTAATATTTACTAGAACAAATTATACACTTCCTTTGTTTTATACTGCGTTGCTCTAAAATTTTGGATTAGAAAAGCCTTTATTACCTATTTCCTAAGTTATTAGTAGTTAAGGTTGTGGTTGTAGTTGTAGTTGTAGGGGCAACTTCTGGATAGCCTATAGGTCTGCGCCCAGCATAAGGTGATCTTTGACTGCTACAGATTGCAATCATAACAGAGAACGCAATGAAGTGGCTTGTAGTCATTGTTACTTCTTCTGAAAACGAAATGTGAATTAGATTCCTACACAAAACTATACTTTTATTTAAAATATTGATTAAATGAATTTGAATTTGTTACTGCTTTATTTGTCTAGTGCCTAGCATGTACATATGCAGATCCGGAGGTTCTGAGTTCGAGTCCCGGATCGGGTCAAATTTAGTTAGTGAGTTTTTCTGTCAACAAACTCTCAGTAACAGCCCAAAGTCTGCAAATTTGCATTGAGTGAAACACCGTGCCTCCAAATAGAGAATGCAGTTTAGTCTGCGCACACTTTTGTATGCTATAATATTATTTCCTATGCTATTCTCTTTAAACTGACCGCGTGGCCGATATCAGTCAGGAGAATATTATAATTGAATTTGAAACGTAAATTAATATATTTAAAATGAATAAAAATGATAGTTATTTAAATAGTAGTTTTACTAATAATTAAAAATATACAATTTTTACGTTTGCTCAGTTAAGAATTAATATTTTGTTTATTTTTTCATTACTTAATTACTTGAAAATGTTCGTTATTTATTCTTATTTGTGTTGTATTTGTGTACATAAGTAGATTTTGTTATATGAGAAGTACTGTGTTATTCATAATACGTGTAAAAAACACATGGGATATTCCCATGATTTTCTTAGCATTCTGTACAACTGATAAACACATGGATATCTCTTAAAAAACCACTGACATGTATTCACCTGTGTGAAGGAACAAAGAGGTGTCTATCTGTCCAAATGTCACGGCTTCTTTTCTCTTACACGATATCAATGTTGACAGTTTGTAAATATAGGGTAAGACGGTCCAATAATGAACGTGAGTGTAATACTTTCGTCAATTTGAATGAATCGATTTTCATAATTCTCGAATAGATGATAAATAGTGACATACCCTCAAAGGTATAAACTATGTAAAGTAAAAAAACACAGTTCAATAAATGACCTTTAAGTGATTTTGAATTCGTCGTCCGTTTTAATAATTCATTGATATTAATATTTGGATTTATTTTTTTATGTCTGGAAGTCTGTATTTTCTTTTCTTTTTTTTTTTGTTTTTACTTTTTGATACTACACTAAAAGTGGAAAAATTTGACTTTTAGTATAGTATCAAATTTGTAAGGAGATAGTTTTTTTAATAAAATATTGTTAGTATTGATCAGCCATTTAAGTTTGTTTAATGTCAATTTTTAATAAAACTAAAAATCAGGCTCTAAAATCCGATTCGAACGTATTAGTCAGCTTCTCAAATCAATCCAAATTAGCCAGACTCAAAGTATTTGCTAGTTGTAGTTTGTAGTTGTAAGTAGCCGTTTAAGAGCTCGATGATACCAAATCTTTGTATTAACATCAGAAATGCAAACACTTGCAGAAGTTTAAGTTGATATGACATTTAGAAGCAGGTAAAAAAGACTAATTAGATGTATTAACATACTTCAAACATGCCTTTTTCTGTTTTTTATCGAAAACGGTATATTCTATGACAAAAAAATATATTATAGAACCACCTCGGGATTTACCTTAATAGAAGACAGTTTAAAATAACAAAATCGGTTAAGCAGTCTCCGAGAAATCGGTAAAAATACCTTTTTGGAAGTCTGTTAAGCATCAGGCTTTAAAATTCTAACATATTGGGCTTATTTAATCAAACCAAATAAGCCTAAATTAAAAGTATTTACTAGGAGCCGTTGAAGAGTTCTACTAACCACTTTCAAGCATCATCATCAGGTCAGCTCGATGATACCAAATCAACGGAAATACTATCAACGGAAATACAAACACTTGCAAAGTTTCAAGTCGATATAACTATTAAAAGTTGTTAAAAAAGTTTTATTAAATTGTTGCTGATTTTCTCGAAAACGGAAAACTCTTTGTTAAAAAAAATTTAATGAGACTACTTCATCACCTACCTAAATATGTAGAATACAGTTTAAAGTAGCAAAATCTAGTAGTAGTACCTACATACAGAAGAACAGAGAACCTTCTCCTTTTTGAAAGTTGGTTAAAAAAAATGAAATACAAATTTATTTTTGCGTTTGAAAATGAATATGGTAGATAGATTATTACGTTTTTTATTTAACATTTTGCTACGGAACCCTCGAAGTGTGGTCAGACTTGCACTTGACCGATTTCTTAATTATATATTTAATTTTCCTTTCATTTGTTTTACAGCATTGCCATTAGGTTTGTTAAAACCTGTTAGCTTATATGAGCATTAGTATGGATATTCGTCATTGTGACGTAGCGGTACATTATAATGACATATGAGCACTACAAATCATTTGCATAATTTTAGGAGATCTGTTTCTGATTGAATTATTACGCTTCAAATATTAACTGCGAGTGCTTTGTATTAAAACAATCTTAATAATATAGGTGGGCAATCTATTGAAGTTAAAGTTATATATAGAAATATTGTCATTTATGCTTTAAACTAACAAATTTCGCGAATTGTCCATCTAAATAATAAAATTAACATGTTTGTAAGTCGTGGGAGCATATGAAAGTACATTTTTGCTAGCATATTGGTTTTAAAATTCTTTGTTTCCGTGACACATTTCATCACATAGCGCAGGAACTACATTTTCTTAAGTCTTACAATTTGACCGCACTTTGATAAAAGGCAATAATTTTTTTTAAATGAATCCTTATTTCCCACGCCATCACGCGTGAACGGCTGGACCGATTTCACTAATGCTTTTTTTGTTATTTGTTATTGTCAAGAGGACGTACCTAATAATATTTTAAAATTTAATAACAGTAAATTTTTGACTCACTGAACTATTATATAGTTTATGGAGATCGATCGGTCGTCTATTAGAATCGTATATACTGGAAATATTTTGAACAGTTTCTAAACTTGCTTACTCTGAGAAAAAAGGGGAATATTAAAACTTATTTGCAACATAACAAAGTAATAATTTTTAATGTGTTTATTATATTAACGAGGGAAAAACTTGTTATTTAATGAAATAATTAGTCATTGGAAAATAATGTTAATCTTGGGGCACGGCAATGTACTCGCCAAGTTGAGCAAAAAAGGGCACAGCTGTAACATCCTTTTTTCGAAGCTATTCAGAACATTTTCGACCTCTGTATAACTTTGTTGTGGATGTGAATAAAGCTAGAGGCCTGATTTTTCAGTGACTAAAAGGACATAATATAACTAAGTATATTCCCAAAATACATTCAATTCAATTTGAACCTGCAGTTTAAGAACTACTGCAGGTCAAAGTTCTTTAATTCGTCACTCCCTCACTTACCGATCATCAAAATTTTAAGGTACTTCTAGGAAACACACGAACTTTAAATTTTGGACACAATTAGTGTTTTAATCTATAAAGCAAGGAAAAATTAAAACATCCCACAATTCCACTTTCGTTTTCTAGATAACTAAAGTGCATAAGTAATTTTGTAATCCTATGTAAATAGATATGAGATATATGCGATTACAAAGTTACTTTTGCAGTGCATATAATTCGTCACTCAACCACCCAAATGGATAGGTAGGTAAATAGTGGATAATGGATATATATTACTGTCACAGACAATATCACCTTTAATAATATACCTTTAATAATAAGTATGACGTAAGCGAGTGATGAAATTGAGATCTTGGCGATCTTATAGCAGGCAAAATTGAGTTAGGGATATATACGAGAAACAGTACCAGAAAAGAAAAAAAGGACCGAAACATAATCACATAAGAATAATCTACTATTTTAAATAGTCCTAATTGAATACACAAACATAAATAACGCGCTCAGAACGCATACATATAAGTAAATTCTGTTATTTGCCGTATGCGATGGGCAAGTCATTTTATTAATTAAAGAAATAAAAATATCTAATATTGATACAGTCTCTATAAATTGTTGTTACCTAACTAATTAAGTCACAATTTATGACAATGTTGTTAGATAGATGCTTTCATATATATGTATGTAGGTACTGAATAAATTAATTGACTTGGTTTTACATTAGATCTTAAAATATTTTGCAGAAGAAGATCTGCGTTACCTTGACTTGCATTTTTTTACATGTTATTTTTTTTTATGGAATAATATTAAACAAAAAAAAATAAAGTATGTCGATCATATTTTATAAAATCAAAGTAAATTATAAACGCTAAAAAAATTACTGTATATGTAATAATATTATATAAATTATTTGATTTTGTACAGTTTTTTTTGTATACTTCATTATTATTAAAAATTTTATAATTTATGTGAAGCATCAAGGTAAATTGTTTACGCATTCCTACACGTAAAGTCGTGGAGATGTGTTTAAAACTTGTTGTTGACATTTTATTTAACTTTTTATTTCCTTTTATTTAATTGTACGCAATGCTCAAAATAAAAACAAAACAAGCCTACCTGATTTAATTCAATATAATTCACTATATATATCACCAACACTCGTGTTAAAATCAGAAATATTTTGTGTGAAGAGACCTGATGGTCGGAAGGCAAATTACAAACTGGCTGGAAAAACAAATGTTCCAATAAATATTTAAGAATGCATAAGCATTTAAATAAATACTTTACGCCAGAAAGAGACAGAAAATTTTAATTAAACAAGTTAAAGAGAGATCGTATATGATATTAACAAGACAGGAAAATTAGTCATCTAAGCTTTATTGCAATGATCGGGTTTTCCCACCAGGGACACTTTTTTAATGGGTTTTAAAGGAAAATAAAAGTACATACTTTTTGGATTAAATTGGAGGCTTAATTTGAATAATTAAGTTAATTAATGGAAGGCATAATTTAATTTACAATTAGCGACTTACCTCGCTTTGCTCGGGTGCGTCCCTAGGTACGTTTTATATATATATATATATATATATATATATATATATATATATATATATATATATATATATGTGTGTGTGTATTGTAACTTCGGAAAAAGATACATAATCATACGAGATTTTATTTTTTCTATTAGTTAAAACCGTTTTAACGTCCGTTATGTGGTTTAGGAGAAGTAAGCGGAGAAACATACAGAGACAAACATACATATACAGGCAGCGCCATCTTTTGACAAAAGTTTATGTTAACAATAGCCTATTTGTTACTTTACATGTAGTACATATTCTAGCTGTATAAGAACCAGACACACATTTATAAACTTTAACATCCTACAAATATAAAAAAGTTTGTGGAGGTGAGCGGATGGATGGGGTGTTTGTTACATTTTCACGCCAGAACGGCTTAACAGATCTGTATGAAATTTGGCACAGAGATAGATTATAGTCTGGAATAGTACATTGGTTACTTTTTATCCTGGAAAATTGTATGGTTCCCGTGGGATAGATTTGTTTTTGTCTAGGGATGAACCCGAAAGAAACGAGAGTGAGTCGCCTGTTTACAATAATATTGTAATTATTTGATAATGACAATTAGACTGTATAAGTTTGGCAATCAAAACAATTAATGATATATGTATTATTTTAAAGAGTCTTTTGGGCCCCAACGAAATAAACCAGACGAATATAAGAAATTAAGCGCTTATCAATTACTTGAATAATCAAGCTGTTTTTATCATCTGAATATTAGGCCTTATTAATACTTTAATAGTCATACGGTATAACGAGTTAGAAATATCCCAAAACAAAGCAACTCATCATGTTCTATGTTAATGATCTATCTATACATATAATAAAACTGTAGAGGTCAAATGTCTGTACATAGAAAAAAAATGCTAAAAGCCGAGTCAGTAGGATGTAAGAAGAAAATTAAAACAAATCCGGTTTTTTTTTTCAAATTTTTTGTTTCTGTCTGTTTGTACGGGCTAATCTCCAAAACTGTTCGACCGATTTAAGTGAAATTTTGCATAGTGGTACCTTATATCCCCGGTAAACGTTTAAGATACATTTCATCCCGGAAAATTAAAGAGTTCCCGTGGGATAGTTAACAAACTATAGTAACTTATACAGCTTAGTGCACAAAAACTACTGATTGCATTTTAATGAATCTTTACAATAATATAGTTAATATATCAGAATAATAAAGAGATTATTTTTTATCTCGGAAAAATGTACGGTTCCCATGGGATAGATTTGTTTTTGTTTGTCTAGAGGCGAACCCGAGCGAAGCGAGGGTGAGCCGCTAGTGTTAATAATATATTTTTAATAGAATTACAGATTTATATCGAAAAATACCACATGACCTTTAAGAAACGCGCGTTCCTATGATTAATATCTTCATTAATATTCAAAGAGATAAAGTTTGTAAGTTTGTAAGTTTGTATGTAGGGAGTAATCACTGAAATTACTGGTCCGATACTAATAATTCTTCCACAAATTGGAAGCTATATTACCGCAGAGTGCTAATGCTATTTTTCATCCCGATAAAAATATGTTTACTATCAGCAATCATAATAACTATAGTGGAAGTCGCTAATAAACTGGCCGTTGAATTGCATTATCGGCGTACGCTGCCCAAACGGGTTGAGATTAAGCACTAAAATGTATGGCAAAAAAAAAACCACCGAAGGACGCCGCCAAGCAAAACAAGAGTACGTCACTTTATAAAACGTGATTTTTTAAATTTATAATCTATTGACATATATAATGTACTAGCGACCACCCTCGCTCCGCTCGGGTTCGTCTCTAGACTTTTTAAGGTTTAGTATAGATTTTCCCGCAGTAATAAGATTAAGAAGTATCCTAGATACTGATCCGGGTAAACAGCTATCATTACACCAAATTTCATTAAAATCTTTCCAGTGGTTTTCTTGTGATGCGGT
Organism: Argynnis bischoffii washingtonia; assembly: GCA_033884665.1. Taxonomy (NCBI): domain Eukaryota; kingdom Metazoa; phylum Arthropoda; class Insecta; order Lepidoptera; family Nymphalidae; genus Argynnis; species Argynnis bischoffii. Next base: position 4,712,154 of record CM066624.1, on the reverse strand, counting down.
CACAGACAGAGAAACAGACAGACAAAAATTTTAAAAACTATAGATTCGGCCTCTGTATTGATAATAATGACTATAAGATTTTCCAAAAAAATATTGAATGTACAGATTCGACTCAGTTAGAATTTTATTATATGTATAGGCCAGCGGCTCACCCTCGTTTCGCTCGGGTTCACCTCTAGACATACATAAACAAATCTATCTCACGGGAACCGTAACTTTTTTAGGATAAAAAGTAGCATATTTGTTATTCTGGTATATGAACTATGTTATTGTAAAGTTTCATTAAAATCCATACAAAATTTCATTTAAATCGGTCCAACAGTTTCGGAGATTAGCCCGTAAAAACAGACAAACAGACAGAGAAAAAAAATTGAAAAAAAAAATTGGATTTGTTCTATTTCTCTTCTTACATTCCCCTGAATTGGTTTTAATCATTTTTTTTTATGTTCAGACATTTGACCTCTTCTATTTTATTATATGTATAGACTAGCGACTTACCCTCGCCTTGTTCGGGTGCCTAGGTGCGAATAATTCCGTAACACATTGTTTTCATAATAATTGTGTTGGAAATTTTAATAAAATATACATTCAAATCTTGAAATAAAAAAAAATCGTAAATTGTAATTTCTAAGGGTTACTCGATTTTTGTGCAGGAACGCTTAATATTTTAAGAATAAAACAAGAATGTAATAGAGAATCTTAGAATAGATAGTGATTGTAGATCAAATTATTGTAGATCATTTCATATATTATGTCAATTAATACATTTATTTTCTAGAATACAATCTTATAATACTGCTAAATCATGAATGTAGCTCAATTATAGATAATCCTATGAACCTTCTTAAAAATCCTATAACCTTCCTCAACAAGTATGTGATAAAACACAAAATGAATTCTTTAAATCGGACTGGTAGTTCCAAAGATTAGCGCATTCAAAGAAAAAGAAATTCTTAAGCTTTATATAGTAAACTAGTGCCTCCATAAGCGTTTGGTACCAAGAATAATGCTTGGATGTTTGTAATTTTTCCACGGTAATTTTTACTTATCTAAGTATCGGAAGAATACTGTAGGTCTATCTATATACAACATATACATATTTATATTCAAGTTATTTTTTCAATAATTGATTAACTATAGCCATTGGTATTGTACGTAGCAAGTACGGTTGCTAATCTGGAGGTCCTGGGTTTATCTTCCGGGTGGGGGCAAAAAAGAAAAACACTTACCGGTAATGACAATATTCCCTTTTCTTTGAAGTCGGTTGAAAACTATAATTTTAATATAAGTTTTTATTATATTATTAGATTTTACTTCGGGGTGAATGTAGAAGACATCTGTAAAGTATGAAAGACATTGCTTTAAGCTAAGATAATAATAATTTGGAACAATACTTTCTTAATATTAAATTGTCTATTAAAACTTCATAATAGGCACTTGTTGAAAAAGAAGTGCTCCGAGCAGACAATATACGATTACTTTAATGATTGAGCTAAAAATAAGTTAGTAGTTAAGTAAATTATACTAATATGCCCTTGTTTATTTAAACATAGCTGTAGTGTATTATGTTTAATAAATATAGCACGCTTACTGGCATGGCGGAGCGATCGGTGGCGGGGAGCGCGGCTAGCGAGTCGCTAGCCGCTCTCTCCAGCGGCGACCGCCGAGCGAATAAGTGTGTAACAAATCTATTTTGTATTTCATTCTACGTGTACATATAAAAGTAACCTTTACAAGTGGCGACCCTGCCAGGATTACAAAAGTGTAAGGTATGTACCATAATGAGAAAAACATAGTTAATTAAGAGGTAAATCATTAACTAATTGGTTATTGTTTATTAAAATACTCCATGTAGCAAAATGGAACGGGCTATTAGACTTGATAACGATGACGTTCAGTAAAAAAAAAGTAATGATTTCATGCCGAATAAAATATATTGAATTTCAATATTAATATGAATTCTATGCTGTTATTAAATCAAGCTACGCAATTATAACATTCGGAAATAGATTAACGTAAATACGTTTGTTTGCACTACAATAGCTAAGTGAAATCAATAAATAACTTATTTAGTTTACATTAATAATTTATTATAACCAATACTCTGATTAATTTACATAATTTACGCGCGTTGGTGTCACAAAGGGAGTATTTCAAAACAAAGCTGATTTAGTTATTTGATTGGTACCTAAATACCTACCCGTTATTGACAAAGCGATGTAACCTGTACATCAAAATATACCTCAAATAAAGTTATTGACAGGAAAGAAACTATTAAAATTCTGTATTTATGTTTTAAGCATCAGTGTTATAAAATAATAATTGTATTTATACAAATAATAAAGAAAAAAATAAATATTTACCTGCGTATAACTTACCTTATACCTATACGCGTGGGCTATAGTTTCTTTTATTAAATTAGCAATAGAATACAATTACAATAACTTAATACCTAATTTATTTATTTAGAAATTCACTGTTATTTATTATGTATTATAGTTAATTTACTTCTATTCTGTCAATAATAATGTGGTTATCAAAAGTAGTTTGGGTAACCAAAACTAAAATGGTTAATGTTAGTAAACTAACATGTGTATGTCGACAAATGTTGATTAATTTATATCTAGTGGTAGTTCGATGAAAATCAGAACGGTACCTTTAAAAGGATATTAATCCTTCGTTACAGGTAATCCCAAAAATAAAAATATAATATCACACTTACCGCCACTAGAATCCTTGGATTGTGACGGTGACTCAACTTCTGTGGGGTTACGCTGGGAAAAATGGAAACGTGCACTGGAGCTATACCTGATTGCTACTAATGTTACTACACCAGTAGCAAAAAGAGCAGTGCTCTTACATATGGGCGGGTTAACCCTGCAAGAAATTTATTATAATACTCCTGGAGCACATTTGGAAGCCATTGTTGACAATAATAACGACATTTTTAAAGTTGCCATAAATAAACTAAACGAATATTTTGCACCCAAACAAAATAGAGTATATCAGCGCCATTTGTTTTGGCTCATTAAACAAGAAAGTGGAGAAAAATTTGATAAGTTTCTTGTTAGGCTTCATCATCAAAGTTCGAAATGTAAATTTTCCGCCCCTGACGAACACATGATCGATCAAATCACTGAAAAATGCGAGTCAGCCAAATTAAGGAAAACAATATTCACTCTCAGCGATGACGTCACACTTGATAAAATTATGTCCGAAGCCAACGCTTTAGAAAATGTAAACCGTCAACTTAAACTGATACGTACTGATACGAGTGGATAAATTAGAGATCCGTTCAAGTAAAAAGAGTTCGAATTCAAATTCGTGCTCCCGTTGTAGTGGTAATCATTCAGGTGATAGCAAATTTTGCCCGGCTCGTGATAAAAAATGTCTCAAGTGCAGGTTCGTTGGACATTTCCGGAAACTGTGTAGAACCAGGGCAAACAAACGCAAAGTAAATGACAATGCGTTTAAGGCCAATAAGACTATTCATCCTGATAAAAAGTCAAAAAATAAATCGGACGAAGTCGATTACATTTTTCACGTTGAAGGTGACGACACTATTAGATGTATTATTGGGAATGTTGAAATTGACATGTTGATCGACTAATAAATATAATATAGTGAGTGACGTAAGTTGGCATATTCTTAAAAGCAAGAAAATTCGTGTTGGAAATCAAGTAAATAACCCGGACAAGACTTTCATGGCTTATGGAAGTCAAAACGCTCTGACAGTTCTGGGGGCATTTGATTCTACTATAATGCTTAATAGCGGATTTCCGAGTATCAAAGCGACTTTTTATGTTATAAAAAACGGCACAAGAAATTTGCTTGGAAAGGACACTGCTGCCAAACTTGGAGTCCTGAAATTAGGAATAGGAGTAAATGCAGTTAATTATAGGTTCCCTAAATTTAAAGATGTCCAAATCCATATTCCCATAGATACGTCTGTTAAACCGGTCTCTCAACCTTGTCGTAGAATTCCAATTCCTTTGGAGGCTAAAATTAATAAAAAATTCAAGAGCTCGTTGGTTTAGACATCAAAGAACCTGTAAATGGCCCTTGTGATTGGATCTCTCCTCTGGTACCTATTCTAAAAGGGGATGGAGATATTCGTATATGTGTAGACATGAGGCAAGTCAATCAAGCCATCATTAGGGAAAAACATCCTTTACCCATCATGGAACAGCTAATGCCAAAGTTCAGAAGCGCCAAAATATTTTCAAAACTAGATTTAAAAAAATCATTCCACCAGTTAGAATTAAGCGAGGATTGTAGAGACATCACAACTTTCATTTGTAGCCAGGGACTGTTTAGATACAAGCGACTCGTGTTTGGTATTTCTCGTTGAAATGATAACGAGGAATTAAATGTAAAAGAACAATCGATTAACTTCTGTCTGATTTAGTGCTTTATTAGTGTTAAGTCTGATTATTATAGTATTGTGATTCTGATGAGTAGGCTACAATAATAATTTCAATTTTTCAAATTTTGTAAAAAGTAGATATGTAGTGTATTATGTTTAATAAACATAGCATGCTTACTGGCGCGGCGATCGGCGGCGGGGAGCGCGGCTAGCGAGTCGCTAGCCGCTCTCTCCAGCGGCGACACCCGAGCGAATAAGTGTGTAACAAATCTATTTTGTGTCTTATTCTACGTGTACATATAAAAGGAACCTTTACAATAGCTATAAGTAAGAACTTTTTTTCTACGTGACATTGACAAAATAATCTGTGCTGAACTGGCATCTTTTGAAACCATTAAGAAGATAATTGAATTGAAGAACTTTAAAAAACATGTATCCTGTTTGTGAATTGGTCTTTGATTTTAACTATTTATATTATGTATCTGCTGTAATAATATGTAAATGTAATGCGAAAATTGCAACTACCTACGTATTACTATTCAAATTATTTAAAAGCAGAATTAATGGATGGACCGACGAATGGTGTCCAATAAGTCCGTACAAAGGCCTGGTAAAATAATCTTTAAATATAAATAAATTATATACTTTTCATAACGTAGGTAAAAGTAAACAAAGAGGTTCTCTTTATAAAGTTTTTATAATGTAATTACTTATTCTTTTGTTAATCGTTGCAAAATAACATGTTATTTTGCAATCGTAATGTATAAGCATTTATTTATGAATTCACAAAACAACTATTTCTTTTTTAATATAAATGTTATGGGCGATGTTAAAGTCTGTTCACTGTCAATCAGCTTTGAGGCGAGGATTTCAATATAGGTGCGGTATTTCCCGAGATGGGAGTCTGTGGTCTCAAATATTGCCAGACTGAGATCAAGCTTCCTGCAATAAATCTTTATATATAAAATTCCGCTGTGTGCGTTTGTAGGTAATTCTTTCCTTCCTAAACGACTTGAACGAGTTTATTTCTTAGTGTTCTTATTAGGTCATATGGTCGGTTTAGTTATACCTAATCGGATCCACTCTATAGTCGAGATCCCGATTTTTTTAATTTTCCGAATAAACGAGATCTGTAGCAGTACAATGTCTGCGTACCACTAGTATTTAAATATATTTTTTCCATCATGCTGTTGAATAGTTGAAAACGTAAAACGTAGAACTTCTTCACACAAAAAGGCACGCCTGTATTATACCTGAAGAATAGATTCTACATTTTGTCATATCTATGTACGTCAGTCTATCCACGACAAGAATATTAAACAGTAAATTACTGTGTGTGGGAAAGGGATAGAAATCTTTATAAAAAAGACTTGACGTTATTATAACATGTTCGAACCTTAGAATGTTCTTTGTTTATGCATATAAAGAGTGCATTAGCATGAGCGGCTTATAAAATGTGTGATGAGTGATCATTTAAAGCTAAGAGAAGTTTGTGAAGAAATACGAATGGAAAAGTGAAGTCTAGTGCAGTGATTTTCTAGTAGTGGATAATAGTGTTCAGTGACAATATTAAATACTTCAAGCGCTAGAAGTTGCTCTTGAGAAGTTAAACCAATAAAACTTCAATAGTGCTAGTGACGTGCTTTAATATCAGATCCCAGATAAAATATATTATTATAATAATACAATGATGTTTTTGTGGGAAATGATGGTTTAATTCAACGTTTTCATATATTATACGATTTGGTCTATATAGTTTCGTATGTTACAAAACAATGAAAGACGAATTTCATGCTGAATCAATTCATCACACTCATTTTTCTATTATTGCTTTAATTCGCTAGTGTTAAAATATATATACATATAAAAAATATGCATATATAAATAAAAAAACAAAATAGGTTAATACCTTTTTGCTCTTGTGTCAACCTATTTTCTTTTTTTGTTTATTAAGTATTGATTAGCTTTACTGTTATGAATAAAAATGATTAAGTGTAGTCGACTTTCAACTACTAGACGAACTAGTTATTATTAAAAAATACTATATTTCACATTTAAAGAATAAGGTATATATTTAATAACTTAGACAAATTATTTCATAGCATTTTTATATTACATAGCGTCTCACCCTCGCTTCGCTTCGGGTTCGTCCCTAGACAAAAACAAATCTATCGCACGGGAACGGTACATTTTTCCGGGGTAATATATAGCCTTCCTCAGTTAACGGGCTATCTAATGCAAAAAGAATTTTTCGAATCAGATTAGTAGTTCCTGAGATTAGCGCGTTCAACCAAACAAACAAACTCTTCAGCTTTATAATATTAATTAATAATATAGATTACAAATATTACAATTAATACAAATATTTCAAAATTTTGATATACAACAAACATATACTATGATTCATAGTACCCATGTCCGACGTTTCATATTATAATGAATATTGTGGTTTTCTGCTGAAAACACCAACATAATGTTTATCATAAAGTCGACGGATAAACAACCGTGTAATAACGCTAAAAAAGTTTAATTAAATGCCTTTTGTATACTTATATATTTTTATTTCCGGAACACCAATTTTACGAAGTTTGTAAATTGGATTATACCATTCTCATGTACGTTTTTGAGAGATTATGTATATTATATGTATAGCTAGCGATTTACCCTCGCTTAGCCCGGGTGCGTCCTTAGATATAAATAATTATTGCTCACTTTACGCGATAGACATATGGTATTACGGGCTTTTCTGTACATAGGGGTTCATAAGATCTACAGTTTTCTAGTACATTGTTATGATGTATTTTTTAACGTTAAGCCAGCATTAGCCATGTTTAAGGGCAGCTCGACAGAACCAATTATTGTGTTTTCCCATGGGATTGAAAGGTTTTCCTGCAGTAAAAGGCATCTTAAATGTTGACCCGAGTAATAAATTAATGACAACATTATCCGGGTCAACATTACAAAATACATAAAATGTATTTACAATTCATTCGGTATTTTTTGCATGAAAAATAAAAAGACATACGGAAATACAAATAAACAGACAAAAATTTCGCGTTTGTTTGGTGTGGTGTTTTGTGTTATTATTTTATTATAATATGCATAGATTACATTTCGAATGTGCTTTGATTAATATGAACCTATATGTATAAGCCCAGGTTAAGTTTGTTTTTTTTTTTTTATATTTTAATTTATATTCTGTGCAGCAAATGACAGATGCCGTTCTGGAATTTCAGATTTTGAAATACCTACGCGTTTCTATCGGTATATGCGTGATGTTGTCGTTGAGCTCTTGAGCCTTCAATCAATAGGATTGATTGATGTACAGTCGAGGAAAACATTTGTTGGTTTGGTAGTTTTTGAATCACTCGATGCAGAGATATGGAGTTATTGGATCAGAAGATTATTTACATATGTCATACTCGTTACATATACTCGTACAATGCTTTGCATAACATATATGCCTTGTACGTGAGAAGTGTGTTGAGTTCCAATTGAATTTCATGATAAATATATTTCTTTTGTTCTCATTTCATCCCTCTTTTCACGCATATCTACTTGTAAAAAAAGAAAATGTTTTTTGAATATAATTTATAGTAATATTAATATGTAATTGTGTTTCATAGAATAACCACATAAAATAAAGTCACCCGCTGCGTCCGTTTGTCTGTCAGAACGCGATAAGCTCAAAAAATACTAAATAGATTTTCAAATGATTTTCACCAATAGATAGACTGATTCATGTGGAAGGTTTAAGTGTATGTTTCATTTAGGTTTTGTGTAAATTGGCTGAAATATGATAATGATTGTTGAAAATGTCGGAAAAAATTATATAGTATAAAATATATATACAGTCAATATTTAAATGCAATTATTGATACAAGAGTATATTAATTTAAATCTTTGTAATATCAATATAGAATTAATGCTCTCAAAATCGAAAAGTAATATATTTACATTATAATTGTCCTTTGAAGAGTTCCGCTATTCATCGTCTGGCCCCTTCATCAAAATCAAAATTCAAATTGTTTCTAGGGTTACTAATTATAATCATTCGTATGAGTCACTAGTAAAATTTCAAGAAGAAAGATTATATTTTATAACTAACCACTTACCCTCGCTTCGCTCTTATCCGTTTAATTGTAAATAGTTATCGCGAATGTACCTTAGGAGATAGACTCATGCTTGATATTACGGATTTTTCGGTAGGCCTTTTTAAATTAAACCTTGTTAAACCTAACCCAAATAATAAAATAAATAAAAATAAAATATGTTTGCCCAACGTTAGACATGTAAATTTCATAAGATTATATAATATAACTTATTACTCAAGTCAACATTTAGTATACCTTATTATCAATACACAAAATTTGGTTACAATCGGTTCAGTGTTTTTTGCGTGAAACGCACACAGACATACAAACAGTCAAAATTTTTAATAACTATTGTTTTGGGATCTATATTCTATACATAATACATTTCGTAGTCATTGTTTTTAAAAAAATATTTTATGTACATATTTCGCTAAGTTACTTTATTATATGTATAGATAGATTTCAGTTTGTTATTTTGTGAGTTTTTTGATATTTGATTTAAAAGATAATATAATATAAAGTTTATATGAGGGAAAACGCCAGAATTAACATATTATAAAAAAACATTTCAACATTTTGCATTTTATTTCCCGCTTTTCTTAGTAGGTATAGAGCACTACATTACTCACAGCTAATACTCGCGCTTCGCACTAAGACGCTATTCATCACGTAATTTGTCTCAACCGCAAGACTTCTTCCTCAGTGGATTTAAGTACTTATTATGAAACGAAATTAAATGTCAAAGTTTCAGTGTGCTAAGAATGCCAAAAGGGCTTTGATCTTTATTTTCTAGAGTCTCTACATTAATTTTTACAACAAAGTCCATACATATAATAAAATTCTAACTAAGCCGAATCTGTACCTTAAATATTTTTTGGACAATCTTATTGAAATAGACATTATTATTGATGCAAAGGCCGAATTTATAGTTTTTAAAATTTTTGTCTGTCTGTCTGTCTGTCTGTTACCGCATCATAAAAAAACCACTGAAGGGATTTTGATGAAATTTGGTATGATGATAGTTAGATATCCGGGTCAACATATAGGAAACTTTTTACCGCGGGAGATTATCTCATTCCCACGGGAATACATGTTATAACACAACCCAAAAGATACTTATGATCAGAATTTCTTGAAACTTGATATTAAAGGTCTTCAATACAATTAAACAAATACGTCTTTTAGCGGTTTTTGAAATTCATCCCATAAGAAGATAAAATAAGGGATGAAAATTTGTATGAAACCTACCTTTTTAAAGTTTTTTTGTTGTAGTTTTAGAGTGAGCGAAGCCGCGGGTTTTGCTAGTATATCACAAAAACTTAAAAAAAAGTTTAAACTTACGTAAAAATACTTAAAAATGAGAAATAACTAAACGGTTTCATTTACAATATACACCAAATTAGATATTTTTTAATCGCTACCACACCGCATAGAATTAGGTTTAGTCATTAAAAACAACAAATCTATTTTTAAATCTAATTTTAACTCTTTAGTAAAAGTAGATCTATTGTTCATACATATCTACACATATGTATAATAAAACTCCAGAGGTGGAATGTCGGTACATAGAAAAAAAATTGCTAAAAACCGAGTCAGGGGAATGTAAAAAGAGAAATGGAATAAATCCAATTTTTTTTCAAATTTTTTGTTTCTCTGTTTGTAAGTGCTACTCTCCGAAAAACTATTGGACCGCTTTGAATAAAATTTTGCATGGTGGTACCTTATGTCCTCAGTGAACATTTGAGATACTTTTTATCCCGGAAAATTAAAGAGTTCCCGTGGGATAGTTAAAAAACTATAATAACTTATACACAAAAACTACTGATTGGATTTTAACGAAACTTTACAATAATATAGTTTATATATCAAAATAACAAATAGGATACTTTAAATCGTGTTTAAAATATCCGCTAATGTGCAAGATTTTAGAAATAAGTTTTTATAAGTAATATTATAATTTATATGTAAATACTTCATTAGTAATCGGGCTATGACTCTATGCTTAATGTGTATAATGAATACCTAATTTGTTTGTGGTTATCAATTTACTATGACATCTTTATTTCCTCAATTATACACTGTGTTATTCACTTTGGTTTGGAACTTTTCCAGTAAAAACAAGTGCTCTCATAGCTTGATATCAGAAGGCAAATAACTGGTCCCCTCTTGGCATTGTTTCCTAGATGAACCAAATTCGCATAGTTATATATTATACATTGTATTATGTAGGTACATATCTATCTTATAATATGAAATGAGCAATTCTTGTATATATATATATATATATATATATATATATATATATATATATATATATATATATATATATATCAATTTATTTCGTGTATTTCGGAAACGGCTCCAACGATTTGGATCAAATTTTATATTTAGATAAGGTTTTGTTTTTTAAGTTTATCTATACGGGTATATGTAGGTAGGTGTCTTTTCTGAAAAACACAAACTTATTAAAAAAAACGCTTAGTAAAGTTTACTCGCACAGCTACTTATATTAAAAGTGACACGGATTATTACTTATAAATTAAAAATGAACTCAAAGGCTCAAATATTTTATTTGGAATTTATGACTGGACTTCATGTTTATACCATTTTTTTTCAAAATTTTGCATAAATAATTATTGAATTCAAAAAATACATATCGATACCTCGGGGCTCAAAGGGCGTAACCGCCATTTTGGCGAAATTGACTTTTTAATGCAGTCCTACTAATTTTTTTCTCCTCTATCGATCTGTATATTTAAAGTCTTCCAATTCGCCGAAAAATGGCGTTTACGACCCCATTTTTTGTAGAAAATAAAACAGATATTTTTAGTTTTTGTGTCGTAACAGCAACCACTGTTAATGGTCATAAAAGCGAGGATAGTAAGCGACACCGTAGATGATACAAATGTTTTTACGTCTAACATTTTACATCGAAATATTTGTAGTTTTGAGTCGTAAGAGCAATCACTTATATTGATCAAAAAATGTGAGGGTAGTAAACGACATTTTTATGATTTTATTTAGACTATTTTTATAATGAATAAGACGAGTTATTGAACAGTTTTTAGGTTAACTTTTTTTTTCGAAAGTTTAAGTAGTTTTTCTGAAGCCATTTGGCATTGTGACTCTAAAATGAAAGTCGTTTTCATCCATCAGCTTTAGTTTTTGAAAAATGGCTTATGTGTATTTTTGTACAAAACTCAAAGAAATCATTATAAAAATAAATGTAATTTACGAAAGCCGCCAAAAATGATTTTTTCAATGAATTTAACATTCCTTGTGGGTCTTGTTCAAAAGTTTAGCAGTAATCTGCCCTGCAGTAGCAGTAATGTGTATCGTTCCTGCATAGTTTAAAAGTGTTGATGGAATATTTCTACTTGTTTATCACTTAAGTGGACGTGATTTTCAGGAAATTGGTCTTGATAAGAGTGTAAATAATAAAATTCTACGGTTATGTTGCAACCAATATTTTTCAAGTATATTTTTGGGCAAAATTTTGATAGTTTAGTACTTTAGTATTTACAAAGAAAGTTTTTCTAATTACTGATACAAATAATTTCTATGCATTAGACTGTTTAATTTATTGTTTTGACTTAATTTAGCTAGCAGTTTAATTAGTGGCCTATTAAATATTTCAGCTTTTAATTTTTCCGTATTTAGTTAAAGGAATTTCTTTGCAATAGACTCAAAATAATTTCCATTTGTAATGAGCACCTTAACAAATTGCTCATGTTGATGGTAAAAGGTGGTATAGACTTTTGAGCTGTGCTAGATAGCAAAGCGGGTCCTTTAGCAGATAGTAAATTAGGATAAATCTATTTATGGTTATTTTAATTAATACTATTTAGATTATCAAAGTCAAAATAACAGTCATGATGGTAGTTTATAGGTTCTCACCAAACATAGGGGTTTTGAAATTCAGGGAACTTCTTTTTCTACTTGATCATTGTCCGAAACGCAACAGCACAATTTTAACAATGATTTTTAGGTATCCATGGCTTGTAAATTACACAATTGTTCTTTGAAATCCTACTATAATGTTATAAGCAGTTTTTTTCATTGATTTTCTATAATTTTTAAAGGCATATTCTCCACAAATAAAGCAAACATACTGCGAATTGTATAAAACACGTATTCTTGACGAAGATTTATCACAATAATTTTATCCTTCTGATATCAACAGTGTGCTAAATTCGTAAATGCATGCCTACCTTATGGTAAAGTATCAAGAAGCTGTTTACGAAAAATAAAAGCTGTTAGATAGAAACGGCTGGTAGATTTAAATTTACTGTAACTTAGTATAAAGGAAAAGTAAAAAAAACCGGAAAAAGTTTAGAAAGTACTATTTTGTAGCTAGTGTAATTATTTATATAATTAGTTATGATGAGTTGAATTTAGGTATGCTAAGTTAATAAAGTCCATATAAAATTGCAATTAAATATCAAATAGTGTTTAATCAATTGAAGAAAACAAAGTAATTATCTATAAACTGATAGAACTAGTAGGCAAATTGACGTTTACAACAATCACTCATCACACATCCATTGATTTTTGAGATGTAAATGCCTTAAACACGCAGTTTTCCGGGGCGTATAGGAAAGCTAGTTTTGTTACTTTTAAATCTATTTGAAATATAATTTTACAGTTTTATGCATTAAGAAAAAAATAAACTTTTGGTCTTAGAATGGTTTATTTAGGTCAAATATCATAACAGTTATGTCGAAAATAATATTATTTTTTTTTGTTTTTTGGCTATCCTGTAAAATCAAGTTTTGGTGCTTCCGCCCTTTGAGCCCCGAGGTATCGATATGTGCGGTGAACTTCAAACTGCAAAACGCCTCATTGCGTAGCTAAGATTTGGCTTCAATTTTCAGGATCAAAAGTTATTTCAAGTGATCTATAATATTATTGACATATAAGTGAAAAACGTGTAAAAAATAAATAATATAATATGCACGATATACGTCGTAATATACCCCTGATGTAATCATGTACATTGAATATTTTATTTTTAAATAAAAGCAATGGAAGCGATATTAGTTTATAAATTAACAAAGTTGTTGTATATATTTAAATTAATGAAGTTTTAACTCTACACAGATCTCATTTACAAATTATTTGCTGAACAAGTAAATTAATTTTCAATTTTATTGACAGTGACAGTAGGATTTCATTGCATTAATGATGTTATTGGTTTATTATATTTCCTGATAATTATTTGGTACAAATGCGCGTGACAGTAAATTAATGCTCTTTAAAAACTTCAGGCGCTATTGAACACTTGAACCAACGTGTTATGATCTAGTATTTAGTAATTTATTGTTTGGGAGATATTTTGATCATTTATATTATAATATAACTAAATTTATTTACTTGCTAAAGAACAAGTTAAATATATCCATTCTGAACTTTACTGAAATATCGTTAGATACAGCGTGAAAATAAGGTAAGCGTTTATAAATTCTAATCAATCATTAAAACATTTGTTTATCTTACACCCGAAGTACAACAATTGCTATTTCAATGTGGACTTAAATGTTTATGTTCATTCCAAAGGAACTATTCGGACAAAATCCGAAAAGGATTTTCCATAGAACATCTTCTTGATTGGAGGTAAGTACATACTTCTAAAGTATGAAAAGGTGACTCGAAGCAACATGTTCTCTCTGATTTTATAAAATACCAGGAAATTCTCTCACCAATACTTACTTAACTATATACTACTTAAGTAGACCATTTTTGATAACGTTATATGTAACTTCTGTTTATTCGACCACAATATCAATTTGATCATTGGTTTTTTAAAATAGTACTCAAACATACGTAAGTTATAAATAAAAATGAGGCTTATTATGCACCTATTTTTGCTATATTTACAACAGCACTTCGAAATCTAAGAGGTAATTTATGATATATATTTGGTTACTTTCTTCCGAAATAGGGCTAATGAGACTGAGTGGGTCTACCCTTTACTAAGCCGTCTTGAATAAGTTAATATTAAATGATGTATCGACATTTTAATACCGACCGTAGAAGTTTTTTATCGCATAAGATATATTAATTTAAGTAAGGCTCAAAGAATGTAAAGAGTGTTTTCATAATTTACTATTACATCTACTGCATACATACATATATCTAATTGGATTAGGTAAGCTAAGACTTGCCGGTGGGGCATCGTGGTCGAATGCGTAAGCGATCCTGTGTCGCCCAACGGGGGAGATTCAAAGGAGTCTAAAGGGGTTTTAATGGGAATTACGGTATTTCTAGTCGACGAATCTCACATATATAAATGTATGCAGGTGGTGTATTCTGTAAATGCACTTTCCAATGTTCAAAAAAATTGAAAGAAAAAAAAAATGAAGTTTGTAATTTGTTTCTAGTTCAGTCCAGACATATTTGATACTGGAGAACAATGTCGCATAGATGTGTAAAAATTATTATATAATATTATACGTACACCTATACCTACCATGCAATTATTAACAAATAAACATCAACTACTGAATTTAACAATCGTCTATATTTCTTATTTAATCATGTTACTTATAATCATGGAAATCATTTACATCCGACATTATTAGTTTCTCTTTAAATATATTCTTCATAAGATGCCTTTGACAGAACTGCAGTGGGACCTCGACGTATCCTGAAGAAGAAATGACCTATTTAGTTAAAGCTTTGTAGCGTATGTTGTATGGGACCTATTTACTTTAAAATATGTAGGTATATTCTATAATAATTATTATACTATCGAGTTAAGTTTGCAATAATTAACTAATTTTAGACCAAAGTTATTTACGCATGAATAAAACAAGATAACATTATTGAAAAGACCAAAACATATATGAATTAACAGTTTTTTTTTCACAATTTTATATTGATAACACTAAATCTTATCAATACGCTACTGAAAAAAAAGAAAATCAGAGGAGAAAAGCAGAGGAGAAAAGGTACTGAACTGTTATATCTTTACCTATATATATATATACCATTTATCTTAAAAACTTTTTATTTTACTAGCGACTCACCTTCGCTTCGCTCGGGTTCGTTCTTAGGTTGATTCCTTTTCATCCGCATTTTTACCTCCTTAAGGGATGATTTCCGAAATAAAAAATATCCTATATCATTCCCAGGGTCTCAAACTATCTTGTTATTAAATTTCATTTTAATCGGTCCAGTAGTTTTTGAGTTTATTCGTTACAAACATACAAAAATACAAATCTTCCCTCTTTATAATACTAGTGTAGACTAGTGTAGATGTAGGGCCCTTTACCTACTTTTTGTTCTGCATTTTATATTCTAGGTGCTTGATAAAATTAGTTATATATTAAATTAGGAAATAAATGTTACATTAAAAAAAACCTCTTAACTTTCCACTTCTCGCTGAATCTTGCTTAATTTCTTATGCATAGGCTTAAGCCTTCTTTTACGAGGCTTATCGTAAGCATACTAATTGCGATATACAATAAAATCTCTCACCCGTGATATCATCATCACCTCTGCAATTAATCATATCTAGGTAACAGCCATTGTTAAATGTCCTATATACATAATCTCTGTATTTTGATACGCCGCATACTGGTTTATAATGATTTGGGCAAAATACAGGACATGACTCTTCGTAAATTCTTCGAGCCGAAATGTGCTCTTTTATACAAAACTTAAGTGGAGTTTTGACCAAATCTGCAAAGAATATGTTACACTTGTATAATATACTAGTTTTTTCACCGTGGCTTCGTTAGTGTTCTTCAATTATTTGTAATTAGGGTCCAATTAAGGATCGTAACTTTAGACATATTTAGATAGGCTATAAAGTGACCTAAATATTTTTCAAATCTGTCGAGTAGGATCAAAGACTAGCTATTTTAAGCAATACAATAATGTTTTACTTTTATTAAATTGATAACTAAATGGACAGATTTCCTCAGTTTAGAAAAGTGTCACTTATTAAAATTATAGGGAAAATAGTTACAAATCAATAAATTACCATAAATATTATATATAAATCTGTAAGATATATTTGACAAATTAAGATATATTTAGGTCCTTTTAAAACAAATGCTTTATTCGTCCTTCGAAAAGGAAAAAGTAGCTAAAATTTTGTGCGATAATTTGTTACACGCTCTAAGCGAAAAAAGGGTAGTAAGGCATATTTTCCGGCACTTTTTGCTATAGCGCACACAGCTCTCCCGCGCGCCGAAAGACTCGACGGCACTTTTTAACTTTTATTTATATTTTTATGGGAAATAATAAATGTTTATATCTAAAATTAAAAAAGTCTTATTAATAAAATAAGATTATACAGTTCTTAAATCTTTATTTGCTATGACCTTAATTATCCCAGATCATTCAGTGTTTAATTTATCATTATTTATTTTGTATATATAAATAATAATAATAAATAAATAAATATGCTGGGACATTAACACACAGCACCATCTAGTTTAGTGTTGCCCAAATGCAAGAACAAGACGAGACTTGGCCAGTCTTGGTCTTGGTCTTGCGCCAATACACCTGGTCTTGGTCTTGGTCTTGGTCTTGCGCTCCCAGTCTTGGTCTTGGTCTTGGTCTTGCAGCAAGAGTCTTGCAAGTCTTGCAATTACCTATTAGACTATTGCTATTTATTAAAGTTTACTTTAGATCTTTAGAATTAACATAGCCAAAGCAAAGAACAATCAGATTAATAAATGTCTGAAGATTTGATAAAAAATTTGATAACCGCCACATGGTTATCAACTGAGCTATATGCCGTTTTCCATGGGAGTAACTGTTTCTTAATAAACATTTACGCTTTATAAGCTTACATGTGCTAAAACATAGCGGACCCCGGGCGCCAGAGCGCTGGCTTTGGTCGCGACTGGGATTAACGCTGGGATGATGATGATGATGATGATGTGCTAAAACATGTAAAAAACAAATTATCAAGCCTCCGTGGCGTAGTGGGTGATGAGCCGACTGCGAAGCGTGAGGTCGTGGGTTCGATCCCCACCCAGGATAAATCTTTGTGTGATGAGCACTACGATTTATTCTGTGTCTGGGTGTTATTTGTCTATAATATGTATGTATTTAAAATTATATATGTATGTTTATCAGTTGGGATCAGATGGCCGTGTGTGAGATGTCCCAGGATATTTATTTATTTACAATAAATTGACTGTATTTTAAAGAATCTCTCTAGAAAGAGATTGAACCCTCAACTTATATGAAATTTAATAAAAGAGTTTTACGATTTATCATTTATTTCAATAAAAAAAAAATACAACACAAATCAAATAACATAACAGTACACAACAGCTTTGTCATTAGGTTCTGTTACTTTATATCAATTCTTTTGACCAAGAATTAATACAAAGTAACCATCTGGCTGACTCATCACTTAACCTATTTCTATGTTTTCTAATTACTAATGATGCTTTAGAAAATAATCTCTCAGCAGGTACTGAAGTTGCAGGTATTGAGAGAAAATCACGGGCCATCTTCGATAAAGTCGGATACTCTGTCTCATGCGTCCTCCGCCAATCTAAAATGTCTTCCGAGCTGCCAGCTCTTGGTTTTCTCAGGTACTCCTCCAACTCGTTTATCACTAAGCCTTGAAGACAAGATCCAGATGACGTCGAGGGACAATCATACAGTTTATCAAAGTCTATTACGTCTTCATCTTCATCAGATACCTTATTTTCTTTTCTTGGTAATTCCAGAGACTTGTTCAGTGAGTGTAGACTGTAGTATTCTTCATAAAGTTCATTGAACTTGCGCAGGCTTTCTGTTTTAAGTTGCTTCCCCCATACTGTCAGGTCAAAAGTCTGAGCCTTATGCCTTGGGTCTAAAATTAAAGAAGTACAATAAATCCAGTTGCTCTTCTTATAATGTTTAAGCATTTTGTCTCGAGCTGCTTGGAAAGCCAGAATGAGCCTTTCATCCACTTCAGATCGATTAGGTTTCTCATCTAACTGTTTTACCATGGATTCAATTTTATCGAGCAAGAGATTGAATGATACAATGACTAGCGGTAATGTAACATATTTTTCTCCACCAAGTTTTGTACTTAAAAGTTTAAAGTTTATTAGAAACTTATGTATTTTTTCGAGTATTTGCCATTCACTAGCTGTGATTTGAAAATCATTCAATTCGGTGACAGAACTGCACAATATGTTAATGCCCGCTCTCACTTTTAAACCAAATCCAATCATATCATGTGTGGAATTCCATCTCGTTGTACAGTCAAGAATGGGATTCAGATTTGATGGCACGCCAGCTGCTTCACAAGCAGACTGAAACTTCTTCTTCACTATTTCACTTCTTTTTATTTTACTGGAAATACTGCGCAGCTTTGTTACAGATGTACGCGAATCAGCAATATTTGGTGCATATTCTTCATCTTCTTCATCATCCTCAGTTTCGTCTGCATAGTCTTCATACTGCTGATCTTCCGCGTTAGTGTCAGTCTCACAGTGTAATGCTAAGGTCTTTAATAAATCTTGTACACCAAGGTTTAAAATGTGAGCAAAGCACCGGAAATGTTGATTGTCTGAATCAAAGTGTGGTGGCAGCTGTTTGCCTAGTTCATACATAAATTTGGTATTTGCAGTTGCGTTGTCGACCGTGATACCTTGTATTTTATCAATTATGTCATATTCCAATAAACATTCGTGGAAAATCGTTGCAATATCTTCCCCAGTATGTCGACCGCGTGATGGTATAAAATCAAGAACTACAGATCGATACTTCCATTCGTTGTCTATATAATGCATAGTAACCCCGTAGTAACTCCTACCAGCAATTGACGTCCACCCATCAATAGTAAACGACATTTTAGATGATAATTGTTGAAGTCGTTCCTTGAGATTCAATTGGAGCTCTTCAAATCGCTCTTTGACTTTCCTTCTAAGTGTGGACCTTTTAGGAAACACCATATTCGGGCAAATACGTCGAAAATATACTTGTGTAGCTTAGTCATCGAAAAATGAGAAGGGAAGATATTTTTTCACCACCCAATCAACTGTAGCTATCGTGATGTTGTCATTCCTGTTTTCCGACTGAAATAAAACAATAAATCTGTGTTATTATTTAAAACATACTAGGTTTGAGCGTTTAGGAGGAGGAGGTTTGTTGTTGTTAAATTGAGGTTTGTTATATTAAGGTTGCACTGTACTGTAATTTACCAAAATAAAGTACTTAGTTGTTTACAGGGCGATTATGAAAACAAATGAAAATATGAGTGTTTTATAAAAAATATTTAACACGATAATTACATACTTAATATGGTGTTATGTAATTAAATAAATAAATATATTCGGACATCTCACACACGGCCACCTGATCCCAAACTAAGCAGAGCTTGTACTATGGAAATCAGACAACTGATAAACATACATATAAATTCTAAATACATACATATTATAGATAAATAACACCCAGACACAGAATACATCATCGTGCTCATCACACAAAGATTTATCCTGGGTGGGGATCGAACCCACGACCTCTGGCGTAGCAGTCAGGGTCACTAACCACTAGACCACAGGCCCGTCAGTTGTGAGATAAGTAAATTTATTCTTACCTGTCCACTTCTTCCAGCAGTTACGAAAAAGCTTGCGATATCTCCGCTTAATTTTGGTTTAACAGGAAGAAATATTTGTGATTCCTTTTTGTGGAAAGATATTAGATGTTTCCTTAAGCCTGAAGTGTTTCTGTTTTTCATTTTTATTTCAACTTTTTTATGTTGGCACAATTTACACAAGGCAGTTTGGGATTGGGATGCATGAATTATTTCGAAAAACTCCTCAAATTTGCTTTTGTGTCTTTTAGATCTGTAACTCTCATTACTCGGACTAGAACAATTTGAATCTTCGTCCCTCATATTAAATTGTAGACGTGATACGTTTTCCGTAAACAACAAGAATTAGTAAAAACTATTATTACGTTAGACTCGAAGCACAGCTCAATTAAAAATGACTGGAATTAAAATAATTCCTTATTATATAGTACATTTCCTTGCTTTCTACCGCGCGGCCACGGCACGTGCCAACTCTATTAAAAGGATGCCGCCGTAAATCAAACGACGCCGCGTGCGGCGTTCAAACACAGATTAAATACCTACTTGTATAGATGCGTGACATTGTCCAATCACTATTCTTTACATATAAATGAATGTTTTGTCGTACATCTATACTAATATTATAAAGCTGAAAAGTTTGTTTGTATGTTTGATGACAGAAGTTTTAAAATAAATAAATAAATCCTGAACGTCACTATACCTCCAAAGTTACTATTCCTCGTGGACGAAGTCGCGGGCACTGCTAGTAAATACTTACTCTCATCATCTCCCTCAGAGATATTCGGGCTCATAAGCAATACAAAAATCGTATTGCAGGCTTTTTATTTTAAAAGTAGGTAGGTACGCTTTTTATATTATTTTATTAGTTTTGTAGAATTTTTTTACACGTTTCAAGTATGTTTAAAAGTGGCTACAATATTTATCAAACGGGTGATATTTGACCACATTTTTGCTATTTTTTCTTGTAAAAAATTAAGAAATTTAAAAAATATTTTGACTAAATGTACAATAATAGTACCTAAGTATTTAGTTTAAACCCATATAATCAACTAGCAGTCACTCGCGACTTCGTCCCCGTGGCTTATTCGTCCTTGCCGAGTTTCATACAAACTTTTATAAACTATCCCGTTTTTACAACATTTTTTATTACTGCTCGGCTCCTATTGGTCGTAGCGTGATGTTATATAGCCTATAGCCTTCTTCGGTAAGTGGACTAACCAACATAAAAAGAATTTTTCAATTCTGGCCAGTAGTTCCTGAGATTAGCGCGTTCAAACAAACAAACAAACTCTTCAGCTTTATTATTATAGATAAGAAGATATTATACTATATACTTACTAGAATAAATTATTATGACATCTACTACCTATCCTTACCATTATCTAATCATAATACTACTTGCGTGATCAGTATAATGTATGTATTCGTTTCCATTATAAGCACACTGAAACTTATTTATTCTTTGGAACACCTGTGCCCTTAAAACTATACCTAGGTTCTATGGCGGCAATCAATTAGTGTCAAATGTTGTGATTTCGGCGCGGCGGCACCGATTGTTGTATGTGAATTCAAAAGAAGCCGCCGCCACGTGTATCATCCCCATGTACTACCGAAAAGCGACAAATTTCTTTGAGACGTCAGTACAAAACCTTTGATGCCGCATTATCAAAGTGCCGATGTAAAAACAAAACTATGCATGCACTCTGTTTGATTTTAATGGATATTTTTTTATTCGCTATGTATGCTTATGGTAGGTATTGGTCGTAATGCGAATAGGTCCAGTTTTTCATATTCTTTGATACAGTTTTTTGCGTCTCATAGAATTCCTAAGCGTACCTATACACCGAACTGTTATTCCTAACTACTCCGTGAAATAGCGCTAAGTCCTAGCTGCAAGACGCAAGAGTCTTGCGGGATTAGTCTTGTTCTTGCTCAAGTCTTGCATGGTCAGTCTTGGTCTTGGTCTTGCTAAAAATACGCGGTCTTGTTCTTGGTCTTGGTCTTGCAAAAATGCAAGACCAAGACTGCAAGACCAAGACTGAATTTGGGCAACACTAATCTAGTTCCATGGTAAGCTACAAAGCCTGTGTTATGGATACCAGATAGTTGATATACTACACATATATAACTTTAAATACATACATATTATAAATATAAACACCCATGACTGGAGTACAAACATTCGTGCTCATCACACAAATGAATGCCCCCAGCGGGACTCGAACCCGCGACCACTGGCGCAGAAAGTAGGGTCACTACAAACTGAGCCAAACGTGCCGTCAAATGTATGTATATATACATATATATATATATATATCGTTTCAATTGTACTCTATCAACATGATATTTTATAATATAAATTATAATGACTGTATAGCAAACGTCTATCAAAAAGTGAAAGGAATTTCTTTCCGACCGTCCATAGACTCCTCATTTAATATTTTTTGATATACAGTATTGTATTTTGGTTAAAATTAAAATAAGTATTTTTTTTTCCTAAAACTGAGTAAAGAATAAGGAGTACAGATAAATAAATGTCGAATGAGTGTCGGATCTCTATCGCTTTTGCTTAATGAACGTATCCCAAGAGTATGGCTATTATTATGTTAATATTCAATTATTTGAGTTCTTGGTTCATATACTAAACACCAATACTGTTGCTTAGTTAGGTTTAAAATAGTAAAAAAAATATATAGAGGGAGAATATTATAAGACAAGATTCTTGTCACTAAAATAGTAGGTACCCTCAAATTTTATAATAATATGTATGTATATATTTAAAACATAACGTTTCTATTCAACCACGAATAGCAATTCCTATAAGTACGCAACCATTAATCAAAAGTCCCATAGAATTTTGGTGTAGATGATTTGAATTTTTCTCAGCTTTCAATTGATGCAAGGAGAAGAATACTTACCATTATTAAAGCATTTAGCAAATTCATCCATAGCACATTTGCTTGGAAACATTTTGTAGGTTCTCTTTTTTATATCAAATGCGCAAACCATGTCTTTGTCTTCAACTGGACATTTCATTTCACATTCTCGATTTTCTTCTGCAGATACAGCTGTGAAAAAATAAATTAACTAATATTGAAATTTCATTAATACTTAAATACTCTAGTGCACAGACATTGTTAACTAAAAATACGTATTTTAAATGAAATGAAAAAAGACAGTATAGGTGGAGTCCAAATGCATATAAATTTTATAGTAAAAATATTGGTAAATTAATATATTGAGTTGATCAACATTAGAGTTTAGTAGTTACGAGGAAACATAGTCATTAATATGAACATATAAACATACATATGTACATTCAGGCCAAAAACAATGCCCTCCGATTGAGTTTCACCGTCTAAAAATTAACTGGAACTTGAAACTTCATATGAAACTATAGGTATCTAAAGAAGAAAACATTACCCTCTTGGGAAAAAAAACAAGCGGAACAGTCCACACACCGATTTGAATGAAATGTGAGTATAATATTTATGATTTAATATTATGTTATATCTCAAAGCAATCTCGTATAAAGTGGTTTCATATACGTATCTCAAATCACGTTCCCGTAGTGGTATTATCGTTTAACATATACACGAGATCAAGCACGTAAATTTGGTTTACATACTAAATTCAATTTAACGGAATCTATCAACTTAAGTTACCTTGGAAGCAAAAGTAAGAGAAAAACTCAATTTACTCTTGGGCTTACGACTTGTGTTAAAATCAAAGTTTGTTTGAGCTTTCACGTATATACCATAAAC
This sequence comes from Argynnis bischoffii washingtonia, assembly GCA_033884665.1. Lineage (NCBI taxonomy): Eukaryota > Metazoa > Arthropoda > Insecta > Lepidoptera > Nymphalidae > Argynnis > Argynnis bischoffii. The sequence goes on along the minus strand of CM066624.1, from coordinate 4,688,373 downwards.
TTGAATTGGCCATTTTTTAGAAAGGTATCTTAAATCAATTATATAGAATCTTATTTGTGAAAAAGGAATTAAATAATAATATTTATACGTTTAGTTTAGTTTATAGACCCTACTTGCTGTGCCCGCGGTCACGGGTTCGAGTCCCTTTGGTGGCATTCATTTATATGATGAGCACGAATTTTTGTACTCCAGTCATTGGTGTTTATATTTATAATATGTATATATTTAAAGTTTATATATGTGTAGTGTATCAACTATCTAGTATCCTTAACACAAGCCTCGTAGCTTACCATGAAACTAGATGGTGCTGTGTGTTAATGTCCGAAAATATTTATTTATTATATAAATACGATAAGGTCTTAATTTTATATGTTTTGAATTATTTTCTGATAAACATAATATATACAGACTAGTTAACCCTATAAATGCGAAAGAATATAAGACTTAAGTATTGTGTGGCATTCCACATACATGAGATATTATTTAGTATACTGGTGTTTAAATATCTTGACTTATTATATTAAGTAAGACTTAATAAACTAAGAATATGTTTTATCGACGTATTTATTATACAGTGATATTTGTATAAGCAAATAAATAATCTCAATTCATAAGTGTCCATTACATAATTTATATAAATTAGGTATAGCTTTAAAAAACTACTTATAGCCTATGAATACCGCCGCTATTTAGATATCTTAGTTAAAAAAAGGTTAAATCACTTATTATTTTTTCATATAAATACACCATAACTAGCATAATAAGTACTTTAACATGTACAATACATATGCAGAAAATGAGTTTCAATTTATATGGAAAAAGAAAAACAAATCTCAAAAATCATGGAAACTGTACATTTTTCCGGGACAAATGTAGCTTATGTGTTTTTCTGATGTATGAGCTGTATTATCATTGTAAAGTTTCATTAAAATCCATTCAGTAGATTTTGCACGAAAGAGTCATAACATCCATACGTCCATAGATCCGGACATCTAGAGTCTAGACTCTAGATCCTCACAAACTTTTAAATTTATAATATTAGTAGGATATTGTTTAAATTTATATTTACTTAGAGCTAGATTATATACAAATAACTTACTTTTTAAAATAACGATAAACACAAACCATTTATACATTTTAACGATATTTGTTTAAATGAACGATGCGAAAAGCTATCATTTATACAATTATAACTATGAAATTGCAATTACGATAAGAGAAGATGATTGATTTAACAATTTTATGGTATCTTTATTGAATTTGTATGAATTAACGATGCCGATATGTACACATTAACGAAAATGTTTTATTTTTAATTAACGTACTACTATAGCAGAGAAAACACACACAGTGGTAGTCCAGTATAGGCAGTGGTAGTCCAGTGGTAATACGCTCGCTTGGGATACCGAGTGAAGCGGGTTCAAATCCCGGGTCTCACACTTCTGATATTTTCATGCGAATCATTTCTAATATGATTACCACTTGCCTGATACCCCTCGTATTGAAGGGAGGCCCGTGCCCAGCAGTGGGACGCTAAAAAGGGCTGAATACATACATACATTTAATACTAGTGACGTACCCTCGCTTTATTTGGGTGCGTTCCTAGGGAATTAGGATTAGGGGGAAACGTACCGAGGTACGAAAGTTTATACTACGGGACTTAACGCGTGGATAAGCGGCTATATACCTTGTTCCCGACGTTTCGACTGGATTACACCAGCCGTGGTCACGGGCAGACTGGCGGTGTACGGCATCCCCTGCTACGATCAATGATGTTATGATGTTACTCTTTATATTAAAATCAGTGCCACCGTTTTAGATATTAGTTGGAACAAACAGACAGACAAACAGACAAACAAAAACTTAAAAAAATTGTGTTTTTCTATAAGTGCCGTGTATAATTTCATATGCATTTAGTAAAAAGCTGTTATTTTGACATTACAGACACTTCCATTTCATTTTTCTGTATAGATTCACTTATAGATATGAGCCTCCTGTCAATGCAAGAATATAAAGGCCAAAGTATAATCCACCACAATGGTCACATGCGAATTGGCAAACTTCTCACACTGTCGAAAGCTAGATAGATTCTTTAACATGCAGGTCTCCATACAATGTGTTTCTTGCTAGGAAGTAGTAATCAAAATGTAAATCATTCACAGGTACAAGATTTGGGTTTAAATCCACTTCACTTAGGCCCGATCCACACTATAGTGCACGGTCACGGTTCGTTCTCGGTTTAATTATCGGTCTCGAAAAGTATTTATGTCAATAATAGTCAAGTTCCGGTCGAAGCACACTTCAGCAACATTTCTTGTATAGAAATATTTTACTAGACCGATACCGAACCGAGAGCGAACTTTGATCGGCACTATAGTGTGGATCGGCCTTTAGATTTCCAAGCCAGTTCGTTACCTTTGTTGTTAATTTGACTTACTGAGATAATAATTTACGAACTTTTTAATAAGAAGGTACACCGACATCAAAGTAACTTCAAAATTTATTAATTATTTTATCCGAGGAAAGTTTTTTTAATAAAATTTATATGGGAGCACTTGAGGCATAATCTTTTCATTTAAAAAGAAGTCTGAATACAAAAATTCCGGACAAGTGCGAGTCGGACTCGCCCACCGAGGGTTCCGTACAAATTTGTAGGAAATCTGTTTAGCTTTTAATTTAATAATTATATTAATTTAATAATAATATAATAATTTAATTTAATTTTCAACCATTTTTTTTTATTTTTTGGAAATTTTCCTTTATTTGTGCTGTAAGACTTTGCTATTTACCAAATTCCGTGATTCTAGGTCAACGGGAACTACCACATAGGTTTTCAACCCAAATCCTATAGGGTACTTCCGGTAGACCTAGAAGTGTCAATTTTGGTTAAAGGCAAGATCTTAGAGCACAAGTGAAGGGTAAATTCCGAAAATAAAAAAAAAGGTGAAAATTAAGGTAAAATTTGGTATTTACAAGTTTTTGCGAAAATCTAAATTTGCCCATATCTTTTTATCATGTTGACTCAGGACCTTGATTTTTATGCAACTAATAGGGACTATAGACTCAGTATGTGGTATAAATTTCAACTTGCTAGGTCACCCGTTCCTGAGAAAAAGGTGATCTTATAAGGGTTACTTTTTTACCTTTTGAGGTACGCAACCCTAAAAATATCGATCTATTGCTACTTTAAAAAATATTAATCATTACTCGTAAATATGTCACGTTGAAATCATTAGATATATTAAAGCAAATCTATACCAGGGGAACCGTACATTTTTATGGAATAAAAAGCTGATGTATAATCGCTTATATACTATTCCAGACTATAATCTATCTCTGTGCCAAATTTCATCCAGATACGTTCAGTCGTTCTGGCGTGATTGAGTAACAAACCTCCATCCAAACATCTAAACTTTCACATTTTTAATATTAGTAAGATATATTTAATTTAACTTCTTCATTTATTATTATTTAATATTATACTGATGTTGTTTTTTAATGAAGCCAAAACGAAGAATGAAGGAATGATCAATTCTTGATTAATGTGCACATAAATAGTTTAATACATTCAGATAGTGACGAAATTGTAACAACTGTTGAAAATATCAAATTCAACCAAAGAAACTGCCACACTATTTCTTTACAATTGTTTAAAAAAATGTATGCATTATTTTTAATTATTTTCCATCCTACAACTTTCTAGTCTACTTTCTTTTTATTTCAATTGAATAAAAGTGAATCCTGCACGCTCTTTAAAGAACAATTTTTTATAATTGTATTATTCTGCTCTCAAAACGAACTCGAGAGCATTTGAGATTCAATATTTAAAGCTCTTAGTGATTTTTGTTTGTTTTGAGATTGAGAATATATACGAAAACTCTGACAATGATTTGCGAAAGTTGCTTTATGAAATAAATTGCTTTTATGTTTTGCAGCTTAGTTTGATGCGATTAATAGTTTGATATGCTGTAGTATATTGAAACATCTACTTTGTCTCACAAGTTTTCATACATGGAATAGTGAGTTATATTTTAGTAAGAAGTCGTTAGAGAAAGTTTAAATATATGAAGAATATTTAAACATAATAATATGTAACGTTTGAAGTTACACATTGAAATATTAAATATTAACATTTTTGACAATTTTTTTTTTAATCATCCGGCTAAAAAAAGTTAAACAATTTATGTATGTATTTCTTGGTTATCTAATTAATTATCAGACAGTTACAAGGGTTCAATTGACTTAGTTTAGATTTAGTTAACTGTTGCTAAGTAATATAAAAATTAATTTGGTTATACATAATACTTTCTTAGGTTTACGCGAATATTAGACATTTAAATAAAACTATCTTTTCGGAATTTTTTCGCGGATTTATTTTGATTTTTGTTTCCCGACGTTTCGATTGCTTTACAGCAATCATGGTCCCGTGACCATGATTGCTGTAAAGCAATCGAAACGTCGGGAAACAAAAATCAAAATAAATCCGCGAAAAAATTCCGAAAAGATAGTTTTATTTAATTTGGTTATGATATATTTTTAACTCGTCCTACTAATATTGATTATAATAGAATAGTTAATAGAATAAATAAATAAAATTGTAATAGTTTGGGAATCTAGAAAATGACTGGGAAATTTAAAAAGAAGGAAGGAAGTCTAAAGGTACAATTTGAGCGCCTTATAGGGGGTAATTTTCATCGTAAAAGGAGGGTATGCCATACTGTCAGAAACTGTTGTTAAAATGTTTTGTAACTGAGTATGAACAATTTTAAACTTGAACTTTAAATATATAAGATATTAAATTCTATTTTTAAATCATCTCGGAACTGAATTACAATGTTCTTCTCAGCAGGTGTCGTGGTTATATTATGTTGATGTAAATAGACGTATGTAAATAGACCTATTATAAAATATGGAAGTACCGTAGATCAAAAATAATAACAATATACAAAAACATTAAAGCGAATTCAAAGCAAAAACTGTTTTTTATAACCAAAATTTAGGATGCTGCTGTGTGTTTTTTGAAAAAATTTACTATTATTGGCCCGATCCGGCAATCGAAATTAAGAGCATCAGGTTTCACAGCTGTACTAGCTAGCCATTCGATCATGTAATAATTTTATAATATATAAAGTATTTCAAAATTTTTACGTTATTGATTTCTAATTTTAGAGACATTATGTTGAGGCAAGACAAGTTTTCAGTTTTTATTTTTGGAATTAGAATGCTTTTTAAGACAAAACGCTTATAATACATCGTTTCAGTGCTTATTTGCCCAAATTATAGATCACGGAAAAATAAGAGAACTCTGACAAAAATAAATAAATAAATTGGCTTCAAGGCACTTAAAAGTATGAAATAACTGAACTCACATTTCATTTACTTAGATTATAATCAAATATTTTTCAGGTCTGTGCCATTCGAGGTAAGGTAAACAAAAATTAAGAAAATTTTATAAATAAGCTCTTTACTTTGTGCTTTTTTACTATTATTTAGGTCATACACTATAATAATCAATACAGTATACATACATATAATAAAATTCTGAGTCGAATCTGTACATAAAATATTTTTTTGAAAATATATTAAAATAGTCATTATTATTGATACAGAAGCCTAATCGATAGTTTTTACAATTTTTGTCTATCTGGACCGGAACGTATCACGAGATAACCACTGGATAGATTTTGATGAAATTTGATATATATATATTTTTATGGTAGGTATTCAGTGATAAACGAGCAGACAGTCCACCTGATGGAAAACTATACCTGTCGCCCATAACACCTACGGTTCATGCACTTAAGTTTTATGTAACAAAACTGCAGAACCGCCGGTACGTTATCACTGTGAGGACTAAGATGTTATGCCTCTTGCCTGTAATTGCGCTGGCTACCTTATCCTTCAAACCGGAACACAGCAATGCAATCATTGTTGCTTGGCGGCAGAAATAGATAAGTGGATGGTACCCATCCAGTCGGACTCCTCAGGCTTGACAGAGTCCTACCACCGGTAAAATTTATGATAACTGGTTATAAGGGTCAACGTATAAGATAGGACTTTTACTGCGAAAACATCTCATCTCTGGGAAATCTACAGGTAGGTACTAAACGTTGTATTTATGTTATATAAATATTTCAACTTTTATTATTAATTATATTATATAACTATTTCAACAGACTATCATACCATTGTTTATATACCGTAGGCTAAGTAACTCAAAAATTTTTTTCATAAGTCACTCATCCTGATTTCCTAAAATGAAGCAAATGAGGTCACAGGTGTCTGCGGTTGTAAACAATGTGTATTGTGAATACAAATATTGCGGTTGAGTGTATTGTTATAAGTATCTGACTAACAATAAGTGATACGTTGTTTTTTGTCATGACTTAAATTATTTGAAAAAAAAAAAATATTAACGTCACTGCGCGCCGTTCATTTGTAAATTTTATTTATTGTACATTTTGGTAATATTTAAAAGATTATTTATATTATTTTGATACCTGCAAAAATATAACAACATATTAGTAATAATTTAGCCTCTTTTAACGCTTAACTACTGGACACAAAATTGACCTCAATATGAATGGCCAACAAACTCTATATGTTAGGTCACTGGTCAAGACATAGGCCATAGGTTATCTAATATAATTTATTCAGTAATAAAATTACATTTATAATATTAAAGTATACGTGAGTATGTATGTTTATGTATTTAAAAGCGCACAGTAGTGAATTAATATGGTTTAAGAATTTTTTTCTCAAAAAAGAATACAATTCACTTAAGTATTTGAGAAAACAAGATACATCTTATCTTAATAGTAAATATAAGCCCGCCTGTATGGCGGTACACAAAAATGAAGAACTATAGAAAATAAATTGATCATTACAATAATGTGGGTAAACAAAAACATCATGCATCATTAAGTATTGCCTTTGCGATTGCAATTTGATAGCAATTTATGTTAACACTTATTAGTTAGTTGACTTTTGTATAAAATATATATATATATATATATATATATGTATATATAAAATATATATTTATATATATGTATATATATTAAACAATGATTGTACAATAAAAATGATAGTAGGAAAGTATTAAAGCTTAATTTATATTTAGGTTCAACTATTTAAATGTCTTGAAAATTCTTTTAAGATGTGGTACTTCAGTGTTTTTTGAATAAGATGAAAGATTGATTTTGTTTAATATTATTTGGTAAAGTATTATATAACTGTGCTCCTTCGTATAGTAAGCTTTTTTACCATAATAGGTTCTAGGTCTTATTAAAGAAATGTTATTCATCCGTTTAGTTATACGTTTTTGTGTTTGTCCTATTTTTGTAAATAATAGTTGTGTGTTAATATTTTTAATTAAAATCCTTTGCACCAAAATACATATGGTATATTAATACATTTTTTATTTGCAAAGCTTTTAGGTTGGTTCTAGCAGAAGTTCCCTAAATTTCAATTAGATACTCAAAGTGAGGTTTTACCATTAAATTGTATATAAGATATCTAATAGATTTCGGGTAACAGCGAACGGTGCCTCTAAGTCTTGCTATTAGGGTTGATATTTTAGAACATAACTTATCAATATGTATGTCCCATGAGAGACGATGGTCTATATATAAGCCTAAATACTTTTCTGAATATACTCTCGTCATAATGTTTGTATTCCAGTCAAGGGTGTTCATATTTATAATATGTATGTATTTAAAGTTATGTATATATGTGTAGCGTATTAACTATCTGGTATTCATAATATAAGCCTCGTAGCTTACCATGGAACTAGATGGTGCTGTGTGTTAATGTGCCAACATATTTATATGTATATTTATTTATATCTATATGTTTTTTTAAAAACCTGCTAGTTTCTCTGAGACATGCAGACAAAAACGAAACTTCAGGTTAAAAATAAACTTTGTAATATTAAAAGGTAAATACTTATTTACATTTCCACCAACCGCGTATGTTTTATCTATAGTTTTAATGTATTAAAACAGAACTTTATACTATTGCAAATACCCTAATCTTAATCCACATACTAAAAACATTCAGTATAGTATTAGTAATTCTAATTAACACCTATATCGTATTCTATCAAGGTATTTAAATAGCATTAGGCTTGGAACACTTTTTCCTTTTAACCATTCTCTACCATTGACATTAATTTATACGAAACCTTCGCATATAAATGAATGTTCATTTGCGTGATATACCATTTTAGTTCAGTCAAATGAGATAAAAAAAAGTATAAACTACAGATAAACGTTCTTGGAGCTAAAAATTGAGAGAATTTTTTATTTCTTCACTTTGAATGACATTGTATCTAAAAAGTTTTTAAGGTCAAATGCCTAATTTTATTAAGAAAACTAGATTATTTGATAAAACTTCTTCATATATTGTTACAAAACATATTTCTAAACACATCTTTTATTAAATAGAATCGTATTAATAGTGGTGTAGGCATCAATCGGCTATTTAATTCGTTATTTATATTTACTTAATTGCTATATTTAATTAATACTAAATTATATTTCAAATATCTTAAAATAGATTAGCGTTTTGTTTCCGAACGGGTTTTGTATTATCTTTCCAAATCACACGTGTGTTTTATTATTTTGTATAAATAATTACTATTTATTACAGTTATAAATTATTTGCATAATTACATATCCAATATTTAATTAATGTTAAACTTATATTCAATATTTAATAATATAACAGAATGTATTATTTCTAATAAGTTGCTTTTTGATCATTCTGGCGTGAGTGCGGGTACTTGTATTTAAAGCCGTGTAATGGTGAAATGAGGGTTGAGTTGAATTCAGGCGGTGATAATAACGTTTTGCTATAACGAATCCACAAGTGCTGTTCGCCATCTTCGTCTTGCTGTCTCGCTGCGCGTTTTATCTCAGAAGTGGGATGGAGGACAAAATGCTCAAGCCATACTTTCGTGGAACTACTCAGGTACACAGTCATATATTTTTTTTTTAACTTTTGATATTTCATCTTATGTATAAAAAAAAAAGAATAGTATAACGGTAAAAGCAACTGAAGTAATGAATGAATAAAATCTAGCAATTTGACTAGATCTGTGTGAATAACATAAAATGGCTTAGTGAATAAAATCTAGCAATTTGACTAGATCTGTGTGAATAACATAAAATGGCTTAGTGAATAAAATCTAGCAATTTGACTAGATCTGTGTGAATAACATAAAATGGCTTAGTGAATAAAATCTAGCAATTTGACTAGATCTGTGTGAATAACATAAAATGGTTTAGTGAATAAAATCTAGCAATTTGACTAGATCTGTGTGAATAACATAAAATGGCTTAGTGAATAAAATCTAGCAATTTGACTAGATCTGTGTGAATAACATAAAATGGCTTAGTGAATAAAATCTAGCAATTTGACTAGATCTGTGTGAATAACATAAAATGGCTTAGTAAATAAAATCTAGCAATTTGACTAGATCTGTGTGAATAACATAAAATGGCTTAGTGAATAAAATCTAGCAATTTGACTAGATCTGTGTGAATAACATAAAATTACTTAGTAAATAAAATCTAGCAATTTGACTAGATCTGTGTGAATAACATAAAATTACTTAGTAAATAAAATCTAGTCATTTGACTTAGATCTGTGTGAATAACATAAAATTACTTAGTAAATAAAATCTAGTCATTTGACTTAGATCTGTGTGAGTCTGAAAAAATAACAACATCTAGTAAGCCTAGATCTGTGTGGCAACAGTTGCTGATAAACATTTAAAACAAAATATTTTGTACAAAGTACTAACCTGCTAATAGTGACCACGAATAGTAAAATATTGACTTAATAAGAAAAAAAAAAACAAATAGATAATGTGTAAATAAAAATAACAACTATTTTATATAAATGCCTTGGAGTTGTAAAGATTTTCTTGCTGTTCTATGTGCTGTTCATTTTAATACAAAGAACATTTACCGTCTTTTACTTCTATTCTTTCCCAGGAGTAGAATATTACTGAAAAGTTATAAAATCGCCGTGAGACACGGCTAATGCAGAATGGCCGAATGTTACAAAACATATTTCTAAACACATCTTTTATTAAATAGAATCGTATTAATAGTGCTGTAGGCATCAATCGGCTATTTAATTCGTTATTTATATTTACTTAATTGCTATATTTAATTAATACTAAATTATATTTCAAATATCTTAAAATAGATTAGCGTTTTGTTTCCGAACGGGTTTTGTATTATCTTTCCAAATCACACGTGTGTTTTATTATTTTGTATAAATAATTACTATTTATTACAGTTATAAATTATTTGCATAATTACATATCCAATATTTAATTAATGTTAAACTTATATTCAATATTTAATAATATAACAGAATGTATTATTTCTAATAAGTTGCTTTTTGATCATTCTGGCGTGAGTGCGGGTACTTGTATTTAAAGCCGTGTAATGGTGAAATGAGGGTTGAGTTGAATTCAGGCGGTGATAATAACGTTTTGCTATAACGAATCCACAAGTGCTGTTCGCCATCTTCGTCTTGCTGTCTCGCTGCGCGTTTTAATATGCATGTAGTACGTCTTATGTTCTTGTGAAACTGTTAATTTATCGTATTATGTTTTGTATGTAATTTATTTATCTATACTGACATTATAAAGAGAAGGATTTGATTGTTTGTTTGTTTGCTTGCACCGAATAGGCTTCGAAACTACTGGACCAATTAAGATGAAATTTGGTAAGAAGATAGTTTGAGACCCTGGGATATAGGATATAGGATAGTTTTTATCCTGGAAATCATCCCTTAAGGGAGTGAAAATGGGGATGAAAATTTGTATGGGGAATCAACGTAGGGACGAACCCGAGCGAAGAGAGGGTAAGTCGCTAGTTGTATATAATTTACAAAAGGTAATCAGTATGTCCATTATCAAGGCGAGCCAGAGAGTCTAGATCAGGATGGCATAGACTATAATCAATCATAAATGTAACAGTACGCACCTCAAAAGGTGAACGAAAAAGCTATAAGAGCCATTGTGCTAGTTTTTATTCCTTCTAATGTTCTATTTCAGCGCGATATTACTACCAGTAATTAACTCGTGAATTTAAATAAATAAATAAATATTTAAATAAAGAAATCGAGTTATATTTTAAATTGTAAGTAAAAACGACTTTGGAATATTACTTAAAACTACCCTGGTTAGTGAAGGTTTGTTTAATTTTGCGGGGCATCTCTTTGACCCTCCTGCATGTCATCGGGGTGGTTAGGGTGTTCTGTGAATCCAGAGAATTCTAATTTAGCAAGGTGGTCCGGCCCGTGTGGCTTAGGCCTTTTAAAGCACAAACACTCTTTTGCTCTATGCTGCCGTTATAAAAAAGAAGGCCGCATCTTCACCAAAGTTGATTTCGAGATATTTCAAGTTTTGTCATAGTACTTAGTAGTAGTTTGTACGTAGTTAAGATAAAAATGGTTATGGTATCTCCGGATTCGAAAGGCCTTATGAGTAAGAATATCAAGTAGCTTTTGAATCTGCATTTAAGTAGTTTTTGACCAAATTGTTAGTTACGGCCTTCTTTATCATGACGGCAGTACGGTGATAATAATCCGCTGTGAGTTTTCACGAGTCAGCTAACTTGTTTCGGCTGGAACCCCATTGATGAGTTTCCCCAGGGTAAACAAAAAAGTTTTTTATAAATTCTAATCTAGGCTTTATTCTTAAATAGATTATCATAAGCGTTTATAATATTGTGTCTAATACAAATTGTTCTAGTCATGGTTTTTATATCTCATAGTGTATTTGAAGTCGTGTTCAAAAGTACTTAATATTTTACGTAATAAACATAGAGAGACAGTGACAATAACAGCATAATATGAAACTTGTAGAGTAAACTACGTATACTATTATTTTATTGTTTTTGTGTTATGACGATAGTTTTATACAATCATGCAAACAATGACGTAATATATGGTTTACTAGCGATTTACTTTCGCTTTGCTCGGGTGCGTCCCTAGACACGTTAGTAGAAATCCTAATACTTTTTCTAAAATAAAAGTAGCCTATGTTGCTCCTTATAACGTCAGCTATCTGTCAGTGAAAGTCCTGTTAAAATCAGTCCAGCCGTTTCGGAGATTACGACAACAGTTCCGGAACAAACAGACAGACAAAAATTCTAAAAAGTATAGATTCGGCCTCTGTATCGTTAATATTGACTATTTCAATAAGATCTTCTTTTCTGTAATGAACTATCACTTAGTATTATAATTATCAATATACAAATCATTAATTAAATATGTGGGTTGCTAAACTAGCCGTAATCAATTCATAGTGAAACTAACACGTAGTTACTCTAACAATGTTGCAGAAGCAGTTTCAGGTAAGTTTGGGAAGTAATTTACAAGTTGTCGTCTTATAGTGGCCATAATTTATTTTCTTTATTAGTTTCTCGTTTTTTATCTTCGTTATTAGTTCTAGTTTTATTATTTGTGTGATTCTTATTTCTCTCTGTCTCTTTCTTAAGCTATCCCACCTACGCTTAGTAGGCGATCGGGAATTTAATCACATTCGCCTACGATCAATCCATTATCCATCCAATCTTTAAAGCTACAGAGTCTATAATTGCGAAAAAAATATAGAAACTTAATAGTGTATTGCGGTTACACTTTTATGTTGTTTCTAGATTGTATACGAGTGAAGCAAGAGTAAGACAGTTAATTTAGTTATAAAGAAAAAGAAGTGAGAAAAAATAAAGATCTAAGTATAATAATACTTAAAAACATAAGTCATATAGTTTCTGAAAACATTAAGGCATATACAATCTATTGAACCGTTGTACAACGATTATTATGAATGCAGTCAATAAATTATACTGCGCTATTCGTAACCATTCATGGAGGTTTCAGACAATACAAAACAACAATTTGCCTACAGTTTAGAGCTGAACTCTAGTTTGCTGGAAATAGTGTAATTATTTGAAACTAGTACAACCCGCTGCTCCGCTCGCGCTAAAACTTAAAAAAAATAACTCTTTGGACTTATGCTATCAGTAATAATGTATGGAAGTCTGCCCGATTTGTTAACATAGGATAAGTAGTTTCTGAGATTAGCGCGTTCAACCAGACAAACAAACAAACGAAAACTAGTAATAACTTAATATGGTGTTCGTTTAAATATTTTTTATATTCAAATATGATATTATTTTATGAAATGATATGAAAATAAAAAATTACTTTATTCAATAAGACTTACACATTTAAAGATTTTTCGTACACTTTTTCATTTAATAAATATATGGTTAAAAATTTGTTTGGCATACCTAAATACAAGAATTGTAAAAATATGATGTTATTAACAATATGTTATGTTAATACGCTAAATCAACAATGTTCGTATTTTAATTCATCAATAATCTATTTCATAAATGAATTGACAAATTAAAAAAAGAATTAAGAAATTAAATATTTTGTAATATTAGTGAAAACTCATCAAAATGTAATAAATATGTATTAGCAATGTAACGTATAGAGATGGTTTTCACCTAAAGGCTAATCTCATACATTATTCAAATAGTCTCACCAGGATTTATAGGGTTATAACGCTTATCGACTCTATTGTCCGAAAATTCAATTAGCAGCCTTAAATTAACCCTTCAACATGTTTAAGAGGCTTTATCTATATTAAGCACATCTTTGGAGAATGGCTGGACCGATTTATCTATTTTTTAAATGTTTGTAACAGTCTGGATAAGGAAAAAAAGAAAGGAAGGAAAAAAATGGCAAATTTACCAATAAAAATGAGTAAATCCAGGAAAAATTACAAGATTCCAAACAGATTGACTAGACAGAACAAAGCTTGTAGGGTCAGCTTTTATAAAATGAGCTTTACATACAAACTTACCATGACAACAAAATACAATGGCTATGGAACATAATACAATGCTTAAGCAGAGGTCAGATCCAACAAGAAGCTTATAATAAAGATATAACTATATGATGTGGTTAAGATGAGTTTCCTGTTAGCATAAATTATATTAGCAGAAACCTACTATAATTTTGATTTCCCCTTATCTTAACTAATATTATAAAGAGGCAGAGTTTGTTTGTTTCAACGCACCAATCTAAGGAACTACTAATCCGATTTGAAAAATTCTTTTTGCATTAGATAGCTCGTTTATCAAGGAAAGCTATAGGCTATTGACTATATAATGTCATGTAATATATAGTCTATCTATTCCATACTAACCGTTAAAACGTACCTAGGGACGAATCCGAGCGAAGCAAGGGTGAGTCGCTAGTAATTAATATTTGTATTCAAGGTATGAGTATATTATTAGTCTTAATCCGAAGTGAAATCATTTTTTACCCATCTACTTATTAATTAAAAATCAGAATAAAGAAATAATAAATATATTAAAGACGACCCTACGTTACCTATAGTATTATTTATCCACCATTTCGAGAGCAAAATGTACTTTAGTTGTAGTACGAGTAAATTAAAGAATTATATGTATATTTTTTATGTACGTGTTTCGAACCAGTAATGTATAACGAATGGAAATATAACAATGAATACGAGCTATTATGACAGAACAGAAGCAGCTTATCACTCGCGTCCATACGCGATAATGCTTTATTTCAGACACTCATTATACCTATTAGCCAAAATATTTTGTTGAATAAAATATAAAGTATATTTATTATACAGAATATTCAAATAAATACCATTGTATTTACCGGCTTGTATTGTTTTTTTTTTTAATTTCACTTCTTTGATATCGTTTTTTAACCGGTTTCGGTTACCTATGTATAATTATATCCTTTCGACTGATTGTGGTCGCGGCGGCTAATCTCATTGTGACTATCCAACTGCGCAAGAGATAATATTATAGTGCACAAGTATGCGCGCAAACGCAAGTGCACTCTCTATTCCTGTCGCTCTTATACTTCGGTGAGATGTCTACTCGATATGACCAGTGAAAGTTAAGGCACAAGATCGACGGCTTTAACGAAACACGGGAGTGAAATACCGCCAACTTTCCAACTAAGGGCTGTTACTGAGAATTTCTTGACAGAAATACTCAAACACTGAACTTGGCTTGAGTTGGGACACGAACCTAAGACCTCCGGATCTGTGGAGGTACATGCTAGCCACTAGACCACCGAGGTTGTAAATGAGGTATTATGAATTATGATGGGCAGTTGATAAATCTCGTTTTGCCAGACCATCATCTCACAGAAGGAGACGGCGGAGAGATAACGCGATGCGAACGCTTTAGCAGACCCTCTTCGTCACCATCGGCGGGGAAGCCTCAGTGTGAGCACCTTCTCCCGCCATTCTAGAGGAGCTACTACGGGGGAGTTCCTAGTTGATTCCTCTGCGGGGCGGTCGGGGTGCTCTGTGAATCGAGGGCATCCTGATTTAGGCGAGGTCCGCATGGGTGTTGTTGTATATGCGCAAGCTATTCTGCAACGCCTCATAATGCACTGCGGCGACAGGTTCCGCTGTGGGTTTTAGTAAGTAGGAGTCTGACAGTCCCGTTGACGACCGGCAGGGCAGGTGCTTTCCCAGCGTCATCAAAAAAAAAAAGTTTATGAATCTGAAAAAGTTACTATATGTATATAGAGAGGTTGATAAGGATGTTTTGTATTTACATACATAACTCGGTTTTAATGTTATTCAAATAGAAATGACACTTTAAAAAGATTTATAGTTCATTTTATTATTTACTATCTGTCCCGACCAACGTTGTCCTATCTAAACAATTTTGTCTGTGATCTTTCAGTTTATGCAAAGCTTAATTGACTTTCTGAATTTTCTCCTTTTCCAGATAACATTACACGGATCATATTAGTACAAATTAAGTGATTAGTTTATTTTATGTTTAAATTCATCTACATTCTATATAAAAATTATAAAGAGGTAAAGTTTTTTAGTTTTGTGAGTTTGTATGTAAGAGGTAATCTCTAATCTCTAAAGTTACGGATTCTGAAAATTCTTTCACTAATAGGAAGCATCATTATCGCTGAGAGCTGAGGCTAATTTTTATTCTATACAAATAGGCTTATTGTCAGCAAACATAAAAAACCTTTAATTGACGTTGAGTAGAAATGGCCGTTGAGGTAATATCTGAGTTGAGTTAATCATTAGTCAAAAAAAAAAAACAACAAAAATCTAATAATTGTGATTTGAACTAAAATGACCATGAATACGTAGCATCAAGTCAATTAATATATAATGTTATATAAAAAATATTTTTTATACTTATACTTATACAAGTATTGATTTTTTTCATATTAGTTATAAAAATATATATTTTGTACTAATACTCATACTTTTGTTACTCCTTCACCATAATTTAGATAAAATTTGCCAAAATGTCAGAGCTTTTATACAATACTAGCGACTCACCCTCGCTTCGCTTCGGGTTCGTCCCTAGACAAAAACAAATCTATCCCATGGGAACCGTACATTTTTCCGGGATGATTTATAGCCTATAGCCCTCCTCAGTTAACGGGCTATCTAATGCATAAAGAATTTTTCAAATCGTATTAGTAGTCTCTGAGATTAGCACGTTCAACCAAACAAACAAACAAACAAACTCTTCAGCTTTATACTATTAGTATAGATTAATACATAAGGCCCCTAAGTTGCTAGTAATAAAATAACGGTAGAAGAAATAAATGCATACAACTCTCCCACCAATGTCCTATTTCCATTTCTATTGTTATATTACGTTTTCACGTTCATCATTTCCCGTACAGAAAACCAGGCGTAAATGAACGGCCGGCCACATAGAGTTCACGTAGATAACTAGAATAGCGGTCACATATAAACCAAATATGGTAGCGATGTGAAATTTTTATCATCTTGTAAAATATTTGTTTTTATTGCAATAAAAGCTTTAAAAACATAAGGATAAGAGTGAATCATAAAATATTGTTGATCATTATATACTAGATATATTTTCTCAAAAGTTCATTAGACGACTTCAAACTTGATTTTTTTATTTGATCCAGCATTCTGCCTTCTATCGTTTACGTTTATGTATTTTCATTTGAGTCTAAACTCCACTAATTATATCCCTACAATTGAATATTAGCTTAAATAAATGGAAACTTTGTTATTTGGATATTGTCTTTCAATTAAAACATATATGTACGAGTCTTAAGTGTTTAAGCTGATTAACTTAGAGAGAATAAATAAAAGAGGGAATTCTACTAAATTGATTTATTGAACTACATATAGAATTAACCCGAAAGTGGAATAATGCCGTTATCAATGTGAGCGAAGTCGTTTTGGTTGGCTTGTGTACCGCAGTATTGCCCTAGCCATCGCACACCAACGCTGCTAAAAGTACGCGATGTGTTGCTCATGAAATAATGTCAGGCGCAACCTTTTTTCGCCACTAGTACTTTTATAATCAAAAGTTACAATTTTCCCAGTAATTCTCAAATGAGCTCTTCATTAAACACAAATAGACAATTTGATGTAAAGATAACTAAACGAATTTCACTTGCGTTTTTTAATATACAAGTAATGTATTTTTTAATCCAGAGCATAACAACATTATAATTAGTAGAGTAGACTTAATGATACTTTAGTTCACATTTGTATGTAAGATCTGGATATATAAATAAAAGCGTTTAAACACACTGACTGTTTATTCTATTCAAACCAGAGAATACAATGTTTGAAATATCATTTCACGCATACTCATCTCGCAAATTTCCCACATATGTGTATACTTGATTAATTAAATATAAATTTAGCTAATTAAATGTACAATTAATTTATTTATATTACACCCTGAAGGGATGATTTTCAGGATAAAAACTATCCTTTGTGCTTCCCAGGGTTCCAAGCTATCTTCTTATCTAACTTCATCTCAATCCGTTCAGTAGATCCAGAGATTACCCCCTACAAACTCACAAACTTACCTCTTTATAATATTAGTATAGATATGCTTGACTAAGTTATGAAAAATTTGAAGTTAAAACTATGACCTTCTCTTCTTTTAAGTTTTCAAAACATTATAACTTTAAAAACATAAGGACAATAAAATATTCGTACACATAAATTGCATAATAATGAATGTCTTATCATTCCTTATTAAATCAAATTTAATTCCGAGCTTCCATACATTTTACGAGTTGATAGTATCACGGAAATAATTACAACCCAGCGTGCTTCCTACGTTTCATATAGAGGCTCCCGCTGTTCTTAGTTTTATAACAAGGTTTTTCGGCGACATTGCTTTTAGAATGCCGCATTAGTAATATTTGAGTATAAATAAAAAAACGATGCATAGAAATAAACATAGAACCTCCTCCTGTTTGGATGTCGGTTAAAAATGAAATAAAAGTGTAACTTAAACTTTTACTATAAAATATTTTTCTATAAATATTTTCAATTTATCCTGATTTTAAATATATATTATTATTATATAGGTATCTTCTTGAGAATCTTTCATCTGATCTAATCTCAGCATCCCAGCAGCATAAAGAGAAGCCATAACCAGGCCAACGGACGTTACTTATAACAAAATAGAGTCAAAAGTACTTTACTATAATATGTATTGATTATATTTCATATTTAATCTAACTATTAAGCCTTACGTTTTTAGTTACAATATGTTACATACTAAAATACTTGGCTGGATCAGGAACTTAAAGCCTTTTTATATGAACTCATTTTATATGAATACATTAATATAGATTCAAAGATGCAATATTTTATATTGTTTGCTACATTGCTGAAAGCAACAGCTTGTTATTTTTATAGTTAGTTTTCTTATAAGCCGACATTTAGAGGCAGAAAATATTCAGGATAAAATTCTTAATAATAAAACTAAGTATATAATAATTAGTACATACATATGTTCTTATATCATCATAAAATAACATTTGCATAAAATGCAATTTTTTTTGGCGTTATTGCATATTTTAGTATTGTTTCATTGATAGAGCTTATTTCAGTATTTTAATGTGTGAGGCGTATTTTTTTACCATAAAGAGACTAGGAATTAAACTCCTTCCTCTGTGCAAGTCTTTGGAAATATTGAAAAACAAAAATGATTTAACAGATTAACACTTCTGAGTCGGAAGAGATCTGTGGCAAATTATTGATTTAGTGGGTAATACTGGCTTTTCTAGCCGGTAAGTCCCACATAACCATCTGTTTGTATTAAGGTGGTATGGGTAAATGTATTTCCCAAAATAAAAAAAGGAACAAAACAAAAAATATATATCAACGGCACGGGCGAGACTCTGCCTGAAGAGATTTCTGCAGTAATGCCAAAATTCAAGTTTGGTCCAGTAACGTCAATCGGTACAGAGAGGCCATTTTCAGCCTACAAATTAATATCTCACCAGTGGTAGGACTCTGTCAAGCCTGAGGAGTCCGACTGGATGGGTACCACCCCCTTATCTATTTCTGCCGGATAAGGTAGCCAGTGCAATTACAGGCAAGAGGCATATCATCTTAGTCCTCACAGTGACAACGCACCTGCGGCTCTGTATTTTTGTTACCTAAAACCTAAGTGCATGAACTGTAGGTGTTATGGGCGACAGGTACTGCTTTCCATCAGGTGGTCTGTCTGCTCGTTTGTTTGTACATAATTGTATATTATCACAAGAATTACGCGTAGGTATAGATATACTTTAGAGAAAAGATAAATGTAAATATTGATGATAATTACTATTTTGATTGTGCATATCTTGTGCATATTTCGCCCTTTTTTAGTGTATATTTGCATGCATATTTTGGCATTTTGGTAGTGCATAAAATCCGATGTCTAGTAATAATATATAGTTTTATTATATACTTAATCTATACTATAATAAAATTGTAGAGGTCGAATGTCTGTACATAGAAAAAAAATGCTAAAAACCGAGTCAGGGGGGTGTAAGAAGAGCTATAGAACCAACCCAGATTTTTTTCAATTTTTTTGTTTCTCTGTCTGTTTGTCTGTTTGTCTGTTTGTCTGTTTGTCTGTTTGTCTGTTTGTACGGGCTAATCTCCGAAGCTGTTGGACCGATTTGAATGAAATTTTGCATGGTGGTACCTTATATCCCCGGTCAACATATAGGATACTTTTCATCCCGGAAAATTAAAGAGTTCCAGTGGGATAGTTAAAAAACTATTGTAACTTATACAGCTTACTACACAAAAACTACGCATTGGATTTTAATGAAACTTTACAATAATATAGTTCATATATCAGAATAACAAATAGGCTACTTTTTATCCCGGAAAAATGTACGGTTCCCGTGGGATAGATTTGTTTTTGTTTGTCTAGAGTCGAAGCCGAGCGAAGCGAGGGTAAGCCACTATAATATTATAAAAAGGAAAGACTTTTTTTTTGTTTATTTGTCTGTACCGAATAAGCTCCGAAACTACTGGATCGATTTAGATGTAAGGGTTTGGCCGGATAAGTATAGTGAACTGGCCCCCTAATGGCAACCTATATCGAAACTTATGTGTCAATAAGGGCTTGATGTAGAACAGCGATTCATATGAGTTTCACTGTCGTACTCCGCTTTGGCCTTGAGATATGAAGAAAATGAGCATAATTATGACTTTCGTTCAAAAGGGCATATTTCGAAAACCTTCAAAACTAGAAACTTAAAACTAAGGCGAGTTGTAAGGTAACCTTTGAAAACATATTATATTTTTTTAGATTTTTTTTAAATGATAACAATCCTATTAAAAAAATATAAAAATATACAGGTCGAATGTCTGTACATAGAAAAAAAATGTTAAAAACCGAGTGAGGGGGGTGTAAGAAGCGCAATAGAACAGATCCAGTTTTTTTTTTTCAAATTTTTTTGTTACTCTGTTTGTCTATTTGTACAGGTTAATCTCCGAAACTGTTTAACCGATTTAATTGAAATTTCGTATGGTGGTACCTTATATCCCCGGTCAACATTATAAACACTTTTCATCCCGAAAAATTAAAGAGTTCCCGTGGGATAGTTAAAAAACTATAGTAACTATACAGCTTAGTACCCAAAAATTACTGATTGGATTTAAATAAAACTTTACAATAATATAGTTTATACATCAGAATAACAAATAAGCGACTTTTTATTCCGGAAAAATGAACGGTTCCCGTGGAATAGGTTTGTTTTTGTTTAGAGGCAAACCCGAGCGAAACGAGGGTGAGCCGGTGAGATTATATATACTCCTGGGTATGTGCATAGTGCGGGTAATGTGCGTAGGGCGAGTAATGTGTGTAATGCAGGTAACGTACGTAGGGCGGGTAAAGTGCATAGGGCGAGAAAAGTGTGTAGGGCGGTTAAAGTGCGTAGAGTGGGTAAAGGGCATAGGGCGGGTAATGAGCGTAGGGCGGGTAATGCGTGTAGGGCGATCAAAGCGCGCAGGGTGGCTTAAGTGCATAGGTAGGTCAAAATGCGTAGGTCTGGTAAAGTGCTTAGGGTGGTTAATTTGCGTTGGGCGGGTAAGGTACGTGGGACAAATCTGTTTTTGTTTATTTAGAGTCGAACCCGAGCGAAGCGAGGGTGACCCGCTATAATATTATAAAAAGGAAAGACTTTTTTGTTTGTTTATTTGTTTGTACTGAATAAGCTCCGAAATTACTGGACTGATTTAGATGAAAGGGTTTAGCTGGATAATTATAGCGAACCAGCTCCCTAATGTCAACCTATATTGAAACTTATGTGTCAATAAGGGCTTGATGTAAAAAAGCGATTCATACGAGTTTCACTGTCGTATTCCGCTTTGACCTTGAGATATGAAGAAAATGAGCGTAACTATGACTTTCGTTCAGAAGGGCATAACCAAACTGTAGAGGTCGAATGTCTGTACATAGAAATAGAATGCTAAAAACCGAGTCAAGGGGATGTAAGAAAAGAAACAGAACGAATCTAGATTTTTTTTCAAATTTTTTGTTTCTCTAATTGTCTGTTTGTACGGGCTATTCTCCAAATCTGCTAGACCGATTTAAATAAAATTTTGCATGGTGATACCTTATATCCTCGGGCAACATCTTAGATACTTTTCATCTGGAAAAATTAAAGAGTTCCCGTGGAAAATTTAAAACATATAGTTACTTATACAGCTTAGTACCCAACAATTACTGATTGGATTTTAATGAAATTTTACAGTTATATAGTTCATACATCAGAAAATTTTATTCCAGAAAAATGTACTGTTCGCGTGGGATAGATTTGTTTTTGTGGCGAACCCGAGCGAAGCGAGGGTGACCCGCTATAATATTATAAAAAGGAGAGACTTTTTTGTTTGTTTGTTTGTACTGAATAAGCTCCGAAACTACTGGATTGATTTAGATGAAAGGGTTTAGCTGGATAAGTATAGCGAACCAGCTCCCTAATAGCAAAATATATCGAAACTTATGTGTCAATAAGGGCTTGATGTGAAAAAGCGATTCATACGAGTTTCACTGTCGTATTCTGCTTTGACCTTGAGATATGATGAAATGAGTGTAACTATGACTTTCGTTCAGAAGAGCATAACCAAACTGTAGAGGTAGAATGTCTGTACATAGAAATAAAATGCTAAAAACCGAGTCAAGGGGATGTAAGAAAAGAAATAGAACGAATCTAGATTTTTTTCAATTTTTTTGTCTCTCTGTCTGTCTGTCTGTTACCGCATCACGGGAAAACCGCTGGACAGATTTTGATGAAATTCGGTATGATGATAGCTGGTTACCCAGGTCAACATATAAGATTTTTACTGTCTGTTTGTCTGTTTGTACGGGCTAATCTCCAAATCTGTTAGACCGATTTAAATAAAATTTTGCATGGTGATACCTTATGTCCTCGGGCAACATCTTAGATACTTTTCATCCCGAAAAGTTAAAGAGTTACCGTGGGAAAGTTAAAAAATATAGTAACTTATACAGCTTAGTACCCAACAATTACTGATTGGATTTTAATGAAACTTTACAGTAATATAGCTCATACATCATAAAAACCAATAGGCTACTTTTTATTACGGAAAAATGTACGGTTCCCGTGGCATAGATTTATTTTTGTTTGTCTAGAGGCGAACCCGAGCGAAGCGAGGGTGAGCCGCTAGTATATAATATAATAATCTATATATTATTACAAGTTTAATGTGATGTGAATTAATGATGAGTAGTGGTTACTACAGTAAGGATTCATGTATCCAAGCCACTACTTCCCCAATCAATGTGCAGTTAAATTACAACATATTACCTAGTATTCGAAATGCAACCTTAATAGTTATATTAAAAAAATGTTTTTACGTTTTTTTATTGATATCACTAGAGCTCGTCAATAGCTACTAAACAAAAAAAATCGCTTGATAAACAGACGAGAAAAAGGTACTGAATTGTTTTGGCTGTACCTCTTTATGTATAGATTAGTATTCGCCCAGTGGTGAAAACTGTATCATAATCAGTATTGATTTTAATATTTATAAAGCTAAATTAATAATTTTAATATTAATTTTAATATAATAATTAATTAATAATGTTAATTCTAATATTTTAATATTAATAGCTAAATTTTAATATTTATAAAGCTAAAGCTCGTCAATAAAGCTTAACAAAAAAAAAAGAAAGTCGCTTGACAAACTAAGGAGAAAAACTGAACTATTTTATTTTTGCCCATTCACTGATTTACCTATATAGATACTAATATACCTACATGTATAATAACAGCTATCATAATTTTCCTGTCCAAATTACAAGTATAATTTATGTAATAGTTCACGTATAATTTATATGTTCATAACTTCGTGTCAGTATTACAAAGTGTCTAAAAGTGAGGTGAATTAATTGAACTGAACGTGGGAATGCGTATCAAATAATATATAAGGTAGATTTCATTCTGAATTCAAAGTAGGTCGTGACTTCTTATTTTTTTCTGTTTTTTTTTTAATATACGTAAAAAGTGCTCATTACAGTTCTAATAAATAATTTTTGCTACATACTGTAAAATACCTTCTAAAATGCCCTGCTTTAGTAGTATATAATTTTGCACAAAGCACATCCATCCCTATTGCAGCAAAAACTTATATAGACGAACATATAATTCTGCTCCCAGGTCCTCGGTTCGAGTCTCTGATGAAGAAAAAAATTGTAGCTGTCCCTTTATTCTTAGCAGCAGCCCGGGTTGAAAAATAGACGATTTCAATCCTCCATACTCCAAGAGCAAGTAATGGTAATATTACACCATGCGATCTTCATAATAAATATTCCCTTGATACTCTGTACAAAAAAGAGAGTATTTTTATTAGTTGAATATATTTTTTACTTATTGGCCAATTTATATTAGCTAGCCTAACCTAATCTATATATTAATACGTAAAGAAAAAAACTTTAAACCAATTTTAAACATATTGCATGTACAGAGGAGTATGAGCTTTGGCATAGTTAAAGTTTATATAGAGAAGGACTGCAGAAAGCCAAAATTTATTGAATTTCTTTTACCCGCGAATCCGCTCGCGTATTTTATTTATATATAATTAGCTAAATGCTAAAAGATACAGCAGGATGTTAGACAACCTTCATCAGAATTTCCTATAAGAGTACTTACATAATATAAAGATGAAAAGTTTGTTTGTCTGTACGTACAAATCTCTGAATCTATGGTCCCGTTTCAAAATTCTTTTGGATTTTATAGGCTATCTATATAACTTTGAAAAAAGAACTTCAACATCGATTAAACTTAATGAATTACGGTTGATTTTCAACCACGGGGCGATTAATAGTACTTTTTTAATGGTCTATTATACACAAATATAAGACATAGTAAGATTTTAACTTTTGTAAGTATTAATTAAGGAAAATCCGCATTGGTTTTCCTTATCTCTTACAGACGGATATTATATGGCTTCTCATTAGCTTCTAAAAGCTTCTTTTAATACATCATTTTTAATATCTCAATGTAGTAAAATAGTATAATTATTTTTTGCTAAAACAGCAATTCCAAAATTTATTTTGAATATTAAAATAAGATATTTTGATTTACAGCTTTCTAAACTTTTCAGTGTAAAAGATTTATTCAGAAACTTCTGCACATTTAGCTCTAAAGGAAATAATATATGACAGAATAAAATTCAGCATCAATGTACGTTCTAAAGAATTTAAAATTTTATGGAATAAGATTTTTAAATTATATAATGTAAAGTGGAAATACAGTCTGAACTTGTAGAAATCCTGATGATACATCAGATACTTTTGTAGTTAAAGTTTTAAATCTAATTTAGCTTTACGATGAATAGTTTTTATGCACATCCATACTAATATTATAAATGTGAAAGTTTGTGAGGAGGGTTGGATGGATGGATGGATGGATGGATGGATGGAAGGATGTTACTCTTTCACGCCAAAACGGCTGAACTTTTAGCACATTTTTTTATCTCGGAAAAATGTACGGTTCCCGTGGGATAGATTTGTTTTTATTTAGGGACGAACCCAAAGCGAAGCGAGACTGAGTCGCTTGTGTCATGATATTATAATCTCTCGTATTTAAAATACACGAATGTTAAAATATATGTATCCTTTAATTTTGAGGCAATGTTTAAAAATAAATTTTAGAAATTAAAAATATTTCTATCTTGCATTGATCAATTAAAAATGTTGTTTAAATATTTAGGTACATACCTAATACCTATATTTATACAGCTTTTTCCAAATTTCAATATAGTTTGTGATTGCGTTCAGCCAAAAATACTACAGAAAGGCAACTTCAGGTCTTACTCAATTTACCGCGCAAATTTTTAATTTTACCTTAAAACTTAAAAACCTCTGACCATTACGATCATTTTACAATAAATATATTAAACCATTATAAAAAATAAAGCCAGCCGTTCTCAAGTGATGCGCTTAATAACGAACTGTATATAATTTTTTTATTACGTAGTACATTGTACTAAAAACCTAAATGAATCATTCAATATTTGCCTTTACCTTGAATATGTTAAACAGACACGTATTAAATACGGGTGGTGATTATTCATATACCGCGCTTAGGTAACGAGTGGGAAGAATAACGTTCTTTCCCAGAAATCATCCTATCCGATATTAAATGTGGAACTGTGTTCATTGATTAGATATGTCTTTGATTTCTTCTAATTTCATGCAGTAATACTAACAGAGAAGCTAACCTTCTCATTGCCTATGTGAAAAATCTTTTTTGCTGCATACCATTAAATACCTAAGTATTAACATAATAAAAAAAATACTGCCCCAACCCCTCTCCCCTCCCCTCCACTTTCAGCTAAAATATTAATTACTTTCATTAATGAAAAATTTGAATTAATAAAAGATCATTGAATATGTGAATGGCCATTCACACATTTAAATGCTCTTTTATTAACATCGCTTTTAACTAAGTAATCAATACCTGAAAGTTGATTTTAATTTAACTTACATTATCGATTTAAACTTTCTTAGATTTATGCGAATATTTTGGTATTTTAAATAAAATTATCTTTTTGGATTTATTCGCGGATTTATTTAGATTTTTAGTTCCCGACGTTTCGAATGCTTTACAGCAATCGTGGTAACGGGAGAGATTAAGGTGTTAGATATCTCAAAGGTATTAGAGACCTTCGTCTCTTCCGTGACCATGATTACTGTAATTCGAAACGCTGAGAACCAGAAATCAAAATAAATCCGCGAAAAAATCCGAAAAGATGGTTTTATTCAAAAAGATTGAAACTTTGATTGAAACTCAAAACAAACTTTATTAAATATATTTTTTTTTTTCAAAACACACAAATTAGCGCCTAGGAACCGCCATTTTGGTTTTTAATGATATCTTTATAGCCTATGATACTCGTATTCTTAAGACGAATCGAATGACGTATATTCATACGTTTCATTCATTAAAATCGGTTAAGCCGTTTAGTAATTACGATGGAATATAGGATCAGATCTACTTATACATACATACATACAGGTCAAACACATAATCCTCCTTTGGGCTTCGCTAAAGCCGAATAAAAAGATATACGATTGTAGAAAATATAAAAAAAATATTGTAAAATATGTTTGTTTTTATTACATTTTATTACATTACATTACAATGTCTCTTAAAATAACTTTAGTTAAACTTAAATACTTATGTATCAAAAATTCTATAAATTGGAATGATTTTTATACTAACCACATATACATTAAAACAATATTTGGGATTATATATTGTGAGATAAAAGAATGAATAATTTTGTTAATACCAAGAGAGTACTTTACTTACCATACAGGCTAAATGTAAATACCCGTTTTCGGGCCTATAAATACGGCCACCTATAAAACGGAAGGAAAATCGTATCGATAAACAATCTAAATATAAAAACAATTCTAAGTAAATCCGCATTTTATTAGGATCGTTTTACGTAGAAGTGTAGTATAGATATATTCATGAAATGGGAAAATACGCACCGATGAATA
Source organism: Argynnis bischoffii washingtonia (assembly GCA_033884665.1). NCBI lineage: Eukaryota > Metazoa > Arthropoda > Insecta > Lepidoptera > Nymphalidae > Argynnis > Argynnis bischoffii. The sequence goes on along the minus strand of CM066624.1, from coordinate 4,660,966 downwards.
GTTTATAAACTTTAATTTAAAGAAAAAATAAGATTTCGCGTTTCAAATACATGTACATAAAAAATGAATATAAAAGGAGGAAATGCATGTTTTTTTGTTTCTTTGTAATATGGACGCGAATTATTCATTTCCGATGAATTTTTGGTAAGTTACTTTGTGGTCGCCCGCAAAGTAGTACTGGATATCACGTTTTTGATAATCCCGATACATTCTACGTATAATGAGTCAAGTGACGTTAATCATGTGTTACATTTTAGTCACTACGAAAAATAAAAAAAAATAAAAAAAAGTACGTTTTTAAATACTCTCTTTTATATTTAGTAGTTTTGCTGTTTTTGTTTATAATTGAATATTTATATACTTGCCTACATGATTAAGAAAATCGATCAACTACCAGTTACATGTTTGTAGGTGAAAATTATTGCTTTCTACTGTAATATAATGATATATTACCGTCAATTTACTCATATTAAGGCAGTGGTAGCTCTGCAATAAACACGCTCGCTTGGAAAACCGAGTGAAGTGGGTTCAAATCCCAGGTTTCGCACCTCTGATATTTTCATGAGCGAATCATTGCCAACGTGATTACAACTTGTTTTATTACAAAGACATATTAATAAATCAATCCTGTTTATATTTTGGCCATCATAGTTGTCAGATCCGAAGTGACAAACTTTAACACCTTCAACTACTATATAGTAGTGCTCGCAAAACTAGTTTCCGTTTTTCATCGTAAACGTGGCATTGTTCACAAAATATATCTTTTATATATCTGGGCAAAGTCAGGGCATGATACATGTATCGAGCGAAATTTAAATTACTTGTATAGTTATCTAAAGGAAAGCCTAACTATCACACATTATAATTTTCATCCATCCCATTCATCTTAGAAACTGAGATGTGACGTCATTAACGTTATGATAAACCCGTGTGACGCTCGCTCTGGGGCTTTACGTAGCGCTAGAAACTGATAGATAGCACCGTAGAATATTACGCGGGTGTTAATGTAGGTCATGGTGGTAATGTTTTCATAATAGTGGTGCATAAATGAATAATTTAAATAAAAATAAACTTATTTTGTAATATTATACATGTATGGTATTTTTTTTATTTGTTTTTTGTTGCACTAGTTGTTTATCCCTGCAATAAAAGAGCAACATAATATCATATATAGTACAGGTATTTTTTATTCTAGGAAATTAAATAGTTCCCGAGGGATACTAGACTACGAGAAAATTCTAAGAGATGTTGCACAATTATAATAAATGACGATTTTCGAATTATTTCATCATATAGGGTTCGTATTCATAAATAAAAGGATTTTAAAGTTTTTATGCTAAAATTAAAGTTAAAACTCAAATAGATATTGAAATGTGTAACTCCTATTGATAACGTGTCAATCATTTAAATAAAGGATTCATATTTAAAATACTTCGTACAGTAACTTAAATGTATACTATATACTATTAGCTTAAGAAATTCTAATAAAACTACTTATATTTATATAGAAATGTATAAAAAATAAATAGATCGATTAGATGAAAATGAAAAATAAAAAGTTCCAATTGAAAATGAAGTAAAAAAATATTCTACATATATACTCGTACATATTTAACCTTTCCCCTCATCTTTAAGTTATTGAGGTTCTACTGTAATAAATAATATGTACATATATACTATATAAGTATTAAATAAATAATTAATAAGCACATAAACGTATAGTACAAGGCATGTTATTGGAATTATAGTATTAAAAAAATTTATATTCTTTATTTCTAAATATTCTATACTCTGAGTCATCTACAACGTTTGAGATGCGCCGCGTTCTGACTATATTTACGCGCGTCGCTGCACTGCATTCATTACAAGTGAACACTTCACAGGGACGAGTCGTATTGATTATTAAAATTTACAACACCGTATATAAGGTAAATAAATTCAAATAAGAAATTCAACACAAATAAGACTTTTTCAATAATTATTGTTCGTCTTTAAAAAACATATTCCATTAAAATTGTGGAATGTCTTGACATTTTGATATTTAATATTTTAATTTAACCTAATTACACGGTTTAGTGTAATAGCAAAAAAATACCTAATGACAGATTTTCTATTTTAGTTTGTATAAATGTACAAATAATTTTTTATCTCTCGAAACAGCTCTCTTATACATATATTTCTAGTAGATCATATATTAACATATGTTAAACTATGTTTTCAGATAAAATGGCAGCATACAAAATTTTATTAACACTTACACTACTTTGCGTTATTGTGAACGCACAACGACCTTTCTATGCGGGACTGAGACCTATTGGGTATCCACAGCAAGAAACAAACCTTCTTGCAAATAGATTTGGAGAAAACGCAGATGCTCCTATTGAAGCTAGAGGTGACGGAGATTTGATTAACAGATTAAATGCATTGCCTGAGGATAAACAACCTTTCTGGTATCTCAACTGGAGGCAGTATGATGCTCAGCGAAAGAATCCTCAGACCTATCCTCTAAGACCTAGTGTATTTGTTGAAAGTTCAAAACCGTAGATTTAAATTTTGTTTTGAAATAACGTACATATAAATATGAAATATACCCAGTTAGTTATACAGAAACTTTTCGTTCAGATTAAATTATTTTAATACTTACGAATTTATAATGTATTTTACTATTATTGCTTTTAAAATAAATTTTTGAATTTTTACAATTAATTGTTTTTGTAATTCGCATTAAGGTATTTTGTAATAGTTTGTGAGACTTCGTCTGACATAGAGGTCACTTTAATTCGTAGGAGTAATTCATTTGGTAAGAACATAATAATATAATGTTAAGGATAACCCGCAATTATAGTTAATACAATTAAATTATGTTGGTACTAAATATACTGATATAATAGATTAATGAATAGTTAGTTCTCTTATTCAAACTGGGGAAAACCAAAAACATAATATATTTTCGTTTCCCCTTGCGGAATATATCTCTTATTATCTTGAACGAATTATACTAGTCCACTGTCTATTTCACTTACGTGCTCTTACAGTCCAGTGGGACGAGATCTTGATATAATTCGGCAGATATTAAGGCGGTTCAATAAGAAGCGACGATCCGTAATCACTAAGATATAACTTTTTTATAACGTTGGGAAATTGTAAAATACATTTGTGCATACTACCTGCATACATACAGATATGAATATCGGGACTGACCGGTCAGTAATACCAATACTAGTCTTAATGAGAAGTCGCGGAATCACTTACGCATTCAACTATGGACTATCCATTTTCTATTTTCCGCTAAACATACACAAATTTATACTTATTATATAGTTTAAAACAATGCCGCCTGTTTTTGTATATTTAAAGTTTTATACTAATTTAAATACGTCTGTTTGTGTCGTCTGTATTCAGTCATACAACTTACACTATGTCATGGCTATTTTGAGATCTTTATAATCTATGTTTTAAATAAAATTTTAAATAAAATAATATTTTTATTTACCTACTTTATGTAAGAAACATCAAAATATTCTGTATTAATCCATTAAAGTACCTGAAAACATAATTTTGTTGAAAGTAGCATATTATGACGTAAAACAGGAGATTGCTATTATGTTGTGATACCTTACAAGGAGATTAAGTACAGCAAAATACATATTTTAATTTAATATGTACATGTTTTATATTATCATTTGAAATCTTACAAAAACGTTTTCTGTATCATATAACATATTTAAAGAGAAACTGTAAAGATATTCATTCGTATAAATCTCGTCTAGAACATTTTAAAATGTTATTAAAATAACGAAGAAAAATAGGAGATTTAACTCTTTTGTGTAAATTAGTTAAAGGTTTAATTGATACCCCTGAATTACTGGAACGCTTGCATTTTTCAATACCCCGCCAACAAACTCGATTGCATAATCGCAAAACCTTCTTTTTACCAGTAACAAAAACCAACTTAGGTCAACATAGTCCTATCTATAGAATGGTATCCGTAGCAAACACCATAACAAATGATATAGATATTTTCAGTGACTCTGTGCCTTTGTTAAAGAAACAGCTTGTGGGGGTGTGCTATCTGTGTGTTGTCGAGTCGAGAATTTATTTATATATATTGTGTAAAAATTGTTATGTATAGTTTATGTATTTATGTTAAATATTTAATACTTTATAAATGTGAGTCAGCCACAAGCTGTTTAAATATTACTTTCGTAGCATAAAACAAAAGTATATTTTTATAATTAATACTTAGTTCTGTTCATATATGCACGTGATGTTCACATCTTAGAAGACATCATTTGTCTGATTGTATACTTTTGAATAATAATAATTAAGCTTGTTTATTTCATTTGTATGTCGGTTTTGTAAACTTATAAATAAATAAATAAATAAATCTTTATTTCGTATTAGAGAAATGACAGTAATCCATCATACACAGAGTGCATATTTCATGCATTCGTACTGGAGTGCTTCTTAACTCCATTTATATTCCATATAGGAATGGTAAACTCTTTTGGTCGTGTAAACGCAATTTATTTTATAATAGTATTGCGTCCTCGTATTATGGAGTGACAAACATACACACACACATATAAAATCTTTCTTTATTATAATAGTAATTTGAAGGTTGATTAAAAAATGCCATATTGGGGACACATATGCAAATTCAGTAGTCACTTTATCATCTATTTACATGATGTTATAAATATAAATAAATATTTTGAGACATTAACACACAGTATCATCTAGTTCCATGGTAAGCTACGAGACTTGTGTTATGGATATGATATAGTTGATACCACAGAATTGATGAAAGGTAGTAGAATGGTAAACACGCGTAATTTGTATGGGAACCACTGTCGCCACTCATCCCTTCTTGATATTTTTACTACACGCGCAACTCAAATAAACACAAGCATTCGCACACATACGCAACCTTTAACGCAGCCCTGTAATTGGTCAACACATAGATAATTAGTGTTGCGTCTGTGTTGTGTAAAATAAATAAAATGACTAGTGGTTGAAAATAAAAAATGCTAACGATATTTTTGTCGATAATTTATGTCAGTGTATTAAAATCAATTTTATATAATATTTGTTATTTTACAGTTATTAAAAACACATTTTATAAACGAATTAGATTAGTTCAATTTAAAAATAAAATAAAACAATGTTTAACTTATAATAAATGTATTTTTAATGTTACATACGTGGTAAGTGAATTCTTAAGTTAGTTCTCTTTATCACACTCATTTTACATGACAAAATATTTTACAATATGTTGGCGCGTAAATGAGAAAACACAATGAACAATCATATAAAAATAATAATGACTATTTAAATAAGATTTTCCAAAAAATATTTAATATACATATTCGACTCAGTTAGAATTTTATTATAGAGTATTTTTTGATATTACCAAATCATGCATGAGATATTTTTAGGTAATATATAAAATTGATTTTTTCTTATTTCTAAAATAAACCTGTATATAAACTTTAAATTTGCCATAGAAAGCATTCAATCACATTATTATACAAAAATCATTGCCTTATCGATTATTTTGTCTTACAACAAAAGCCATCACTATTATAATATACAAAAGTGAATCATCGCAAAGCAAGCAATGAAAAGTGTGGGTTTCGCAGAGAACGCTATCCATTGCAGACAACGATCGCGCGTTGCTTTGATTATGCGCATGCATAGCGAGCAATGTATATTGTTTGTTTTAGCTTATTACAATAGTATCGTTTGTTTTGAATTTTGTAATCGTTGCTACATTTTTGAAATTAAAGAGATATTCATTATTATTTTTGACTTACCGATGAAAAGATATACCTCCTCGATCGATACTCGAAGTTTGACTTTTTGTCTTGCAAGTAATAATAGCACAACACGGCATTATAACACTATTTATCGCAGCTCCGTACCCGACGCACTCTAAACACGAACTACAAGCGGTGCACGCATGAATCGGTTTAAGTAAGGTTGTTTAACCATAGTTGCGGCGACGCTGTCACGCCCACATTACCATTCCAGCCTTTTTTACCTATTCCGTGGTTGATACACTACACATATGTAACTTTAAATACATACATATTATAAATACAAACACTTATGACTAGAGTACAAATATTTGTGCTTATCACACATGAATTTCCCCAGTGGGACTCAAACCCGCGACCGCTAGCACAGCAAGTAGGGTCACTACAAAACTGAGCCAAACGTGTCGTCAAACAAATCGTATCTCGTCGTCTAGTCGTCCTCTGTACGTCCCTAAGCTATTGATCCGATTGTGATTAAACTCTAGTGGGTTAATCTGCATACGCATGGGAAGATTTATAGCGCAAAAAAGTTTTTTTTTATACCTTTGTCCTTTATGCGTTCCTAACACATTCAAGTTTACGAGCGAAGCAACTTTATACATAATTATATAGTATTCAGCCCTTTTTAACGTCCCACTGCTGGGCACGGGCCTCCCTTCAAGACGAGGGGAATCAGGCCATAGTCCACCACGCTAGCCAAGTGCGGAATGGTGGACTTCACATGTCTTTCGAAAACTTGCTAGGTTCTCTTAGACATGCAGGTTTCCTCACGATGTTTTCCTTCACCGTAAGGCAAGTGGTAATCAAGTTAGAAAATGATTCGCACATGAAAATATCAGAGGTGCGAGACCCGGGATTTGAACCCGCTTCACTCGGTTTCCCAAGTGAACGCGTTACCACTGGGCTACCACTGCCTAGAATTATATAATTCATTTTAATAGAATCATTCTGTTTCGTTCAGAAATTCGTCCACTAATCCAAAGCCAAGCTTTTAAACTAAGATAACGTTTCTGAAGATTTAAGAGGCATATACTTACGAGATGTTTACGATAAGTTTCCTTTTTGAATACCTTTTTAATAACAATGATTAAATCAATAATAAATAACTTAAAAGTAATACAAATAATTAACTTAAAATCGATTATGCCCGTGGCTCCGCTCGCATATTAAGCGCGGTGAAAGAGGTAGCTTACGAGCATGTCTACAATGTAAGTCCTTGCCAAATTTCATCTACAGCTAACCATGAAAAGGTAATAAACAGACAGCGTAATTTCACGTTTAGGTATATTTCTACTAGCGACTCACCCTCACTCCGCTCGGGTTCGTTCCTACGTAGTACGTTTAGTATAGATTTCTCAGAGATTAGATATTTTCCCGCAGTAAAGTATCTTATATGTTGACCCGGATAACTAGCTATCACAATACCAAATTTCATCAAAATAATTCCAGTGGTTTTTCTGTGATGCGGTAACAGACATATTATCCTCATAAAAACTGTGCGATTATACTCATGTAATTTAATTTATAACGAAAATATTATACTAAATACGCTCAAAATAATCTGTCATAAAATTTTGCCTGTTTTTTATTAACCGACTGCAGCGAAACTCAAAGGAGGGTTATGTGTTTGACATGTGTGTATGAATGTATGTATGATTCCCTCGTAATTACTAAACGGTTAAGCCGATTTTGATGATTCATAAGTCGTTAGATTAATATAATTAAAAATCAAAAATGGCGGATTTTAGGCACACGTGTGTCCTAAAAAAATCTTTTTATCCAAAGCAATTGAGTGGGGTATCAAAATACTTGTGTTTAAAATGCGATTCCCAAAATATAATATATATGTACAACTTTTAAAAATAATTTAGCATAAGAAATCTATATCTATGTATTCAGCCCTATTTAAAGTCCCACTGCTGAGCACGAGCCTCCCTTCAATACGAGGGGAATCAGGCCATAGTCTACCACGCTGGCCAAGTGCGGATTGGCGGACTTCACATGTCTTTCGAAAACTTGCTAGGTTTTTCTCAGACATGCAGGTTTCCTCACGATGTTTTCCTTCACCGTAAGGCAAGTAGTAATCATGTTAGAAATGATTCACACATAAAAATATCAGAAGTGCGAGACCCGGGATTTGAACCCACTTCACTCGGTTTCCCAAGTGGTAACGCGCTCGGCGTTACCACTGGGCTACCACTGACTATATCTATACATATGATAAAACTGTAGAGAGAAAAAATGCTAAAAACCGAGTCAGGGAGATGTGAGAAGAGAAATAGAACAAATCCAGTTTTTTTTTTCAATTTTATTGTTTTTCTGTCTGTTTGTCTCTTGTACGGGCTAATCTGAAACATATATCCGATCAACATCTTAGATACGTTTCATCCCGGAAAATTAAAGAGTTCCCGTGGGATAGTTAAAAACTATAGTAACTTATACAGTTTAGTGCACAAAAACTACTGATTGGATTTTAATAAAACTTTATCCCGGAAAAATGTACGGTCCCGTCTAGAGACGAACCTGAGCGAAGCGAGGGTAAACTGCAAGGTGTTAAATAAAACTAAAAATGTCTGACTGACCAAAACTATAACGCTATAAATAAACAATTTGTGTACAAAAATAAAAAAAAAAACCAACTGCGTAAAAAGTCAACTAAAAAGATGAGAACAAGTTGTCAAAGGAATATATTAGTAGTACGAGTATTATACAGTCGAAGAGATATGTACATGTTTTATAATAGCTGCGAGTTTTGCCACGTGTACGAAGGTTTTTTTGGTTTTGTTAATTATCTTTTTGTTATTGAATTTGTTCTTTTACATTAAAGTTATTTATTCCCAATAAAATTATTTCATACATATTTAATTTTTACTGATTTCTTAAACACTATTTTATTTTAATAATTCTTCGAAATTACAATTCTAATGAACAATTAAATCACACTTTGCAATCATTTACAATAAAAATGAAATAATTAAATTTAAATTTAAATTGTACTTTGAATAATAAGCAATACAAACACGAGAAATATAATTATTAAGGTAATATAGGTATTTAGATGATAATATAAAATATTAGACATTGTAGTCCCCTTTATTCGAATAATAATAATATAAATATTGTACCGAATATATGTAGCCAGCATGTACGGTTGTAGATTCGGAGTCCTAGGTCGATTCCCGAAAAGGGCTAAATATAGTTATTAGGTTTTTCTCTCAAGAAATTCTCAGCTCTAACTCGGAGTAGGGAAGTTACTACGTTCACCCTTCGGAGAGCACGTAAAGCCCTCGATTTTCCGCCTGATCTTTAACCGGTCCTGTTTGATTAGGAGAAATAGAGAGTGCTCTTGTGTTTGCGCTCATACTTGTGCACTACATTATCTCTCTCTCGGATGGCTAGTCTCAGTGAGAGAAGCCTTGACTGTAATCGGTAAGCAGAACACTAAGAGTATATAGTCAAGTAGTATAGTTTATAGTCAAGCATATTTGAAGTGATTTGAAAGTACAAACATAAAGTTTTAGGCAATAAACAGTTTAACGATTTTCAATATCGCAATTAACTGACTTCGTAGGCGGCCAGATTCATTTTGCGGTTGGGTTTTTCCAGCTTTATTCAACGATTGGATTATAATCTTTAAACCGTGACTTGCGTCTTACTAACGTTATATAGAGATGGTAATAAAATTTATTAGCTAAGAATATGGTATTTTAAATGATTCACTGCTTTGGTAAAGAATAACAATATTAATCATTGTCTTTGCCTGTATAAGACTTAGTAGTCCAATCGGAACAAAATAATTTGAGTTCCCGGTTGGGGAACAAAATAATTAAAACATGAAGTTTTATGGTTTTAAAACCTTAACCTGAAGTTTGTGTGGTTTTAAAATATGTTTTTTTTGGTTTTATTTCTTCAAAAAGTAAAGAGAGAGAGGACGAACTTTTTACTATCAAATTCAACCTATTTATAATTGAAAAATGCTACGCTACGTCCTTTACTACTTAGAACCTGATATGAAGCATAAAATGATTGTTGTTACACGTATCGTTTGTAATATCCCGAATAAATTAAGCCCATATGTTCAGTAATATTTTCATAATCGAAAAATTTCATTCTATATAGAGTATCTCGGGTATACATACGACTTTGAAAGGAATACATTTCGTATGTCATTTGCATGATACAAATTATAACAAATGTCATTTTGTCTCTTTTTCTGATTTAAAATTTCAGGCTTATCTATATACAGATAAATAAAATTGGAGTGTCTGTTTGTAATATTAAAATAGCCGCTTTTTACTAAATGCATATATAGATATACACGGTACATATACACACGGTACATATACCAAAACAACATTTTTTTTTTTTTACAATATTTGTCTGTCTGTTTTTTTGTTCCGGCTAATCTCCGAAACGGTTGGACCGATTTTGACGGGACTTTAACTGCCAGATAGCTGATGTTATAAGGAGTAACTTAGGCTACTTTTATTTTAGAAAAAATCAGGGTTCCGCGAAAAAAAAATAAACCCATGAAATTGTAAACAAAATCCGCGTACGGCGTACGCACCCGAGCGAAGCGAGGGTAAATCGCTATATAATTCAAATGAATATTTTAAGAGTAGCAAGCTACTATTTATGTATACCTAAATATAAGTAACCGTGAAAACGTACCCAGGGATGAACGCGAGCGAAGCGAGCGTGAGTCGCTAGTTTTGATAATATAACTTGTGGGCCAATGTAAAAATATGATAGAAGACTTTGTAGTATATAATATTACATCGAAATAATTCTTGTAACCTATCTGTGTATTTGTTTGATTTCCACGTAAAATATAATATGTAAATGGATTTGCAATAAATTTTGTGTAGTGATAACTTATTACTCGGGCCAACATTTAGGATACTTAAGAAATACATTCAAAATGTACTAGAAAATTGTAAGTTTTATAAAGGCTTACAGAAAATTCACAGTAACAATTTTTATCTATTTAAAATGTTCCTAGGGACGGGTAGGTCACTCGTAGGTCACAGGTAGGTCACTCGTCCATATCAAATATCCATACTAATATTATAAATGTGAAAGTGTGTGAGGATGGATGGATGTTTGTTACTTTTTCACGCCAGAACGGCTGAACGGATCTGGATGTGGCACAGAGATAGATTATAGTCTGGAATAACACATAAGTTACTTTTTATCCCAGAAAAATGTGATTGTGGTGGGACGAACCCGAAGCGAAGCGAGGGTGAAACCCTAGTATATTAAAAATAGTTCAACATGAGTAATATTTAACACTTACGTATTCTTATATCATGAGAATTTAAATTGAAATGGTTAAGTAGGTATTAGAATTCTATCTCAAGTTTAAATTTCTAGCACAACATCGCATGATCATTGTTGTTCCAGATTTATTTTCATGTATTTATTAGTAGATAAAGGCTTTAAGGCATACAATTTTAAAATTGTATGCAAGAATATTAAACTAATTAGCGAGTTAGTTACACCAATTTTTATACCGAGATAAAATATCTATTTCCGATCAATATATATAAAAAACACGTTGAACAAAGGATTTACCAAAAAAAAAATCATTTTTCCCATTATTTGATCACTAGTTAAAATCGATGTTTCTTGAATAAACAACGTCGACAAACAATTATCTAAAAATTGTCAGAAGCTGGAAAATGAAATGATAAATCGCAATATTGATTTGGAATAAATGTTTAATATTTATTTTATTGCATTACTTAATTTAGATTTAGATTATATCGTTTTACTTCATTAAGACTGCAGTACATTTTTTCATGGATATTAGCTATTTACATGATAAACACCCTTTGTTCACTAAATATATTCCGATTAGAAAAGTTAAATGGAATTTTATACCAATTTATTATCGTTGAAACGATTATGAAAAGGTTTGGCTGAAATAATATGGAGATTATTCATGAAAAATTTTGTTTATACTTACCTAAGTAAAAATTTATTTAAATCACACATGTACCTATTACACGATCTCTGCTATAACCGATATAATATTAGCAACGCTGTTTAATACAGATTAAGTATATATATACTGAATATATATATACTGAAAAGTTTATATTTAAATAAAATTATCTTTTCGGATTTTTTTGCAGATTTATTTTGATTTTTAGTTTCTGACGTTTCAGATGCTTTACTTCAATCATGGTTATGAGAGAGACATAGACGGGTCGCTTAAATCTAAGATAGTATTAGTTTGTTTGTATTTTCGTTTGTTGGTATTGGCATAACTCCAAAATTACCAGATAGACTTGTAAAATTCTTTTCATTTTCACAATATTTTAAAGCCTTAACATTTTTAAGGAAGATTATAAACTAACACCACATTAGGTTACGACTCAGTAGCAGAGCAGTAACATAGCATAGTAACATAGCTTAGTAGTAGCATAAGTACATAAATAAACTACGTATGCGAATCCACGTGAGAACGCTAGTTATGTGTCATATGTGTAACGTTATTATACAAATTACTTTATATTATGGTGAAAATAAATAAAAATAATCATTGCTCGATGATTGTTCATTGTTTGATTAATTATTTGAATTGAACAAAATTGCTACGATTATAGTGCTGCTGGTAAAGCCGTTTTCTATATTTTTTATACTGTGTATCTTATTTGATCTTGACACGTCAGCATTCTAATAATCTCACACCTTTAAATTAAGTCATGTCCTTAAGTTTTGGTGAAGTAAAGAAACCCCCATATTATAAGTATATTTACAAGCATACAAACAATGGGATCGATATAATTCAAACGAGATTAGCTTTTTTTGTATTAATGGTCTATAATAGATTGGATCTTGTTGTTCAAAGTTTCAATAAGGAGAAAATATATTTAAAATGGTGTACCTTCATACATGTTTCTATACATATAATAAAATTGTAACTAATTGTAAGCCGAATCTATACATTTAATATTTTTCGGAAATTTTTATTGAAATAGACTTTATTATCGATACAGAGGCCGAATCTATAGTTTTGAGAATTTTTGTCTGTCTGTCTGTTACCGTATCATGGGAAAATCATTGGATAGATTTTGATGTTTGTTATGATGATAGCTGGTTATCCAGATCAACATATAGCATACTTTTTACTGCGGGAAAATATCTCATCTCTGAGAAATATAGTAAACGTTCAAACGTATCATATAGTAGTAATAATATAAAATTGCATCTTATATATGTGCTTCGAATTCCTGAAACAATTAAAATCCACCCAGCTATTTACGTGGACTTAAGATTAAGAGTACTTTTATACATTTTCAGTTCTCACAATATCTTTTTATTCCCTTACAAAATTTTATTTAACTAAACAAAGCTAAAAATAGAATCGTAGTATTTAAAACAATTCATATTACGAAAAATGCCATTGCCACTAAATATTCGTTTCTTAATAATCGTAAAAAGTTTGAGAGAATTTCGATAAAACAGGTGAAGACAAACATACATATATCTATAATAGTAGATAAATATGTCTCAAATGTATTGCTTAAAAGCCTTAAGGCCATCCCCCGAGCAAACGACCTTCAACATTCGGCTCTTTCCTTCCCCACCTCACCTCTAGAAAAAATACTAGCGACATCTACGGAATAATAGTTAAAACAATATTGAACATGTCATAAAATACAGACCATAGAATTTATAGAGGCGGTAGTGTAATATTCACCGTTGAACCGAAATAGAAATAAATTATTATTATTTTATTTATTTACTTAGTACCTCGGCTAGATCATGTCAATCACACACCAAATGACATAATATTTATATTCTAACAATATTTGTCATTAGTGAATGCACTTTATTATAGAATTTTGAGATGGAAAAATTAAATAAAACTATAAATATTAATAATATTTTTTTGCAACGAAAAATAGCCAAATTACAGTAATGCCGGTACTGATCAGGCGTTCTTCGAAAATTACTGTTATTTAATGCTAATGAATAACTGAGTCACAAATTATTGAAAGTGGCTGCTTTTACCTATTATATAATATTATTTTTTATTTTGTAATATTATTTATTGTATATGTGTAATATTTAATTTATTTACTATATAATATTATTTATTATGCATGTCACATCTATTACATGTACTAAAGTTTATAAGCATTCTTTTTTCGTAAGCGAAATGTCATACAGCCGGAGGCGAACACGGACGACGTGGGTACCCCGTACGAAAGGTGACTGCCGACTGCCGCCCGGCCCCCGCGCAGTATCTCACTCGAAAATTTTCTTATAATTTCTGAATATTGGTCCAAAACAGAGTTGAAATTGATCTTTAAAAAAAAATTTACATGTATTTTTACTTTTTTTTTTACTATTTTGAAATGATCTATCAAATGGTGTTAACCATACTTTTATATAAATTACAAATTTATGTGTTGATGCAAAGAATAAGAAAAAAAATCATGATTACAGCAATACTTTAAAATTTTATTTTTTTAGTAGTGATGACCTAAAAAAACTATATTATTCGTGTAATATGACCTCAAAATGTTGAAGATAGATATAATATTTTTTATTTTCATTTATTAAATACTGGCACATTTGCTTCTAAATATCGTCGAAAACGCGTTTTGGTAGAGGATTGCCCTTAACTATGCCTAATACAAGTACAGTTAATGCTGCTTTAAATTGAAATATTTTTGTTAAAGAACTTTTAGTACCTATTTCGCTAATTAACTAATTTGATACATAATAATAATTAAAAGTATATAATATTATCGGGAACATGCAGATGATGGTAGGAGATAAATTAAATGAAATCCTTAACAAATTATGGTTGGCTATGATTCTCTTTGACATGCAAGTTTCCTAAAGATAGTGATGTTAAAAATGATTCGCACATGAAAATATCAGAGGTGCGAGACCCGGATTTGAACTCGCTTCACTCGGTTTCCCAAGCGAGCGCGTTACCACTGGGCTAACACTGCCTTATATTTAGTTTAATATATAATATATTTTATCCGGCAAGTTGATGATTAAAGGACAACCTTACTTCGAATCTTAGACTGTTATATTAGATTTGTTTGGGGATAGTTATTAGTTAATAAGTTACTTTTTATCCCGAAAAAAGGTTCCCATAGACAGAAAATAGAACATTTATGGTTATTAAATATCTATTAACATAGGATTTTTTTAACCTTTACAATTCCCATAAAGATATCACTATAAATTATTGTTCTCGCAAAGTAATAAATAAGTATTGAAAATTAACTACCTACAACATTAAAGTTACTGCTTTTGGATTTATACTTGTTAAGTATAACTATTGTATAATAAATACATCTCATATAGAACATTAGTACTTGTATGGATAAGATAATATGTTTTTTTATTATAATGTGCTCAGATGACATTTCTATAGGTTCATGGGAGGTTTAAGTTACTATATAAATATTTTATTAAAAAATATTACAAAAGATTTCTATTTGTAAAGACACATTGTTCGACAACAATATAATTAA
Organism: Argynnis bischoffii washingtonia; assembly: GCA_033884665.1. Classification (NCBI taxonomy): domain Eukaryota; kingdom Metazoa; phylum Arthropoda; class Insecta; order Lepidoptera; family Nymphalidae; genus Argynnis; species Argynnis bischoffii. Next base: position 4,645,638 of record CM066624.1, on the reverse strand, counting down.
TTATTTTGAAGAAACGATTAGAGCCTAAACAACTGACAAAAGATAAAGTGTACCTACGTTTCCAAAAATAAATGTTTCTATTCTCTAAGCTAGCGACTCACCCTTGCTCCGCTCAGGTTCGTCCCTAGGTGATTTTTTAAATTGACATAACTCTTTTATTTATGAACCAATTGAAATAGAACAGACAATTGAAATTTCGTGTGCTGTTGACTGCTGAGGAGATCTCTCATACTCTGCGTGCAGCAGCCAGGCCATGGTGGACTTTAGAAACGGGCTATTATATATTTATTTTTTTTATTACTAGCGGCTCTCATCCTTAGGAACGTTTTAAAGAGATATAAATAGTTGTTAGCCAGCGTTAAAAATGTATTGTTTTTACGAGATTTTTTCGATGTTTTATAAACTATTCTGCTATTCGGGGCGGAGACAAATCCAACAAATCAAACATAATCAAAATCAGTCCAGCAGCATAAGTGGTGTAACCAACCCGACGTTGTTTTATCTATATAGATTATTAAATTTAATTGTGTTCATAAATACGAGCAAATATTTACTATGGATTATTGATATGAAATAAATACTTACTATTATTATGATAATGTATATATTACTATTATTATGATACTTATATGATAATAAGTGTATACAAAATTTCGTATTTATGCTATTGACCGTTGAGGAAATCTCTCAATTGAGGCCAACTCTGGATGCAACAGTTATGTTAGACTTTAGAACAAGCTGTGAGAATTGAATTCGTATAATATAAAATGTCGTGTCTGTAGGTACTGGAGTTACTTCGTCTGGAGCGTATCCTAGATCCTAGCAGACTGTGGTATGTATTTAGAAAGTCTTCAAGTCTTTTGTATAATAATGAAAGATTTCATGGCCTAATACGAACATAAACTAATTTGTAATTAAATATTGAAAATAACAAATGAAGTAAAGTAACGGAATTTAGAAAAAAACCAAAGTGACACAAATATGAATCGTCATCTCAAGAATTACACGTAGTTACACGATAATAAATAATAATGTACTCATAAATAACGTTAGCAATATTACCTATGACTCGTTTGTATCAAAACCATAAGTTGCCTAATTTTAATATCTCGTATTTTATAACAGAAAAGCTTACTACATCAAAAAGATTACTATAAATCTAAGGTACGAATTAGTCATATCAATAAATTCATATTAATTATTATATTAGTATTTGTATGTAATCAGCCCTTTTTTTAACTCCCACTACTGGGTACGGGCCCTTTATAATACGAACAGGATCAGACCATAGTCTAGCACGCTGACCAAATGCGGTTTTGCTGACTTGACATATCTTTCGAAAACTTGCTAAGTTCTCTCAGACATGCAGGTTTCCTCATGACGTTTTTCTTCACCGTAAGATAAGTCATAATCATGTTGAAGATGATTCGCACATGAAAATATCAGAGGTGCCAGACCCGGGATTTGAACCCACTTCACTCCGTTTCCCAAGCGAGCGCGTTGTTATTGGGCTACCACTGCTTATATTACTATAGTATTTGTATGAGTATAACCGACTTTATTTACCTCGATTCATACCTAAACCCTTTGGAAAAAGACAGAGACATTACGTCTTGCATATTTATTATGTTGTTTGTGGTCATAGTGCGTGTAAACTTGATAAAATTACGTCGATCTTGCATAATACGTTAAGATGTCTGGGGTTGAGCTCTGACATATAAAATTTTAGTTTTCCAAATTCTTAGAAGTTGACAATCAAAATACAGTATAGATATAATTAAAACTACTTATAAAATTTGTCCCTCGCAAGCCTTCCAAAGGCCTTCCTTCGGCCTTGTGGACTCTACAGAGATATGTACAAAATAATAATAAACAATTTTTTTACATCCTTTTTCTGGTCACAGATCCCCTTCCATTTTATAGAGACTTAGACCATAGTCCACCACGCTCGCTAAATGCGTATTGAAACCCGTCTTCAAAAAACTAGTTAGTTTCTCTCAAACATCAGACAGACATCCTCACGCTGTTTTCTTTCTATGTATTAGCAAGAGGCGATTCGCATCTCACATGGATTCTTATATGAACTCGCTTTACTTGATACTTAATTTAGGTAATACTAGCATTTTCCCGCGACTTTGCATTTATAGTTCAATTACGTATTCAATTATGTACTACTTCTTTTTAATGACACCCATCCATCCTCACAAACTTTCGCGTTTATAATATTAGCAGGAAGTATAATGAAAGGAGAAATAACTAAATCTACTTTTATTCGATAAGTTCAATTAAACGTCAGTTTAATCAATTATTATTAATCTTAATTGCATGTCTACAGCTGATTGATCTTACATAATGTCACTTGTTAACCTTAGTAAGTTATTATCATGGATGACAAATAAAATAGATGAATTAGCTCCATACAAGCCTTTGGTGGATCTATCTATCCCTTTCATTTGCTTGATTATTAACATGCTATCTCTATATTTGGCGACAACGAGTGGGACAACAATATATTTCTATCGCCGTAACATACATACGTCACTACTGTGACGTCAGTTCAACATTTTTATTTGTCATCCATGTTAGAAATTTTCAAGTTTTAACCGTTGTTATTATTATACTTATCCCCGGGCTTGCCGTTCTTATATTATTTTTAAATTTACATTTAATCAATTTGTAGATAAGTATATATTAGTGCTCATTTGCGCTTGGATACAAACTTTGTAATTTCTTCATTAGTGGTTCTTTCGTTAGTTTGTTTTTTCTATAAGTGTTGCGTAAACATGGGAAAGCATTGTAATTGCCAGGGAAGAAAAGAAGGTTTTTCATGCCATAGACTGCCTTATAAAGATTCACATCAATTTTAAAACGTATATATAAAGAGATTCTTAAAGCTATTTTCAAAACAGGGTTTATTCCTAGAGTAACTATATCTGACCAGGGTTCTGCCAATGTAGCTGCAATAAATATACTTCGTAGTGACAATGATGCATTAAGTGTTATCCATAATCAAGTTAATAGGAACAAAATCTACCATATATTGTATGATGTACCTCATTTAATGAAATGATTCAGTAATCATTTTCAGAAAAAGAATATGATAGTCAGCGTGCTCAATGGGATTATGTTCATATGTTGTGTAAAGTAGATGACATTAAAGGTACTGCAAGGCTAACAAAATATACTGACAAGCATAATTATCCAAACTCTTTTGATAAGATGAAGAAATTGAAGGTAATTATACTGTAGTTTAATAAATTAAGGTATATATTACTTTAGATCTAATATGTTCTCTTAACTTTAATTTAAATTTGTTTTTAATTAAGAAAGAAAATTCTTGAAGCTATTGATATGCCCTTATATAATACTATACTATTCTATACTAATATATAAAGTTCAAGAGTTTGTTTATTGATTGTATGCACTCATCCATGTTAAATGCTCAGTCCATTAAAAAAAATCCTCAGCTCTATAGCCTATTTAATTTGTAATGTTAAAAGTTGTTTAAAAGCTTAATTGGCTTATAACCTAGACATTAATAATAATAAACTATTACTATATTACTATTCATCTATAGTAGTTACTAATTATAATTATACTATAGTTATAATTTAATTGACTGTTGCATTTGTTATAATACATTAATTTATTGTAATAATATATTTACAGGTGAAGTATGCTGTGCAGGTATTTAGTCGAAGTGTTACAGCATCTTTATGTCGCCTGATGAAGGCTTTTAATTTTCAGAAAGAATACAATTATTGTAATACATTAAATGAGAATAGCTTATTCACAATTGTGATGATTATATTCATTAATGATTTATTTGATAGTTTAAATTGCTGTGGCTATGAAAGTACCAGCTTACGTAATGCTTAAAATTAATTTTTATTATTCATTTTTTACTCAATTTGTTTTCTTTTAATTTGTATAAGACTAAAATGTTTGTTTGTTTGAATGCACTAATCTCAAATCTTTTGCTTTTTATAATCTAAAGATGAAGGTGGTTCTAGAGCTAACAAACTTCAAACAAACGCAAAAGCTAGCTTTTAATATATACATACCTACAATTAAAACCAAATACATAAATAACATACCTACTACTCGCTTAATAATGATAATGTTATTAAAAAAACCTATTGTTTTATGTTACTTCGAATTTTATTGCATTGTAATATTATAAAATATTTTCATTAACAGTTGTTAAGAAATGAGAAATTTGTTTTGCAATCAGAATTTTTTGAGGTAGTTTTTTGTCTATACCAAATGGTTGTACTAATTTGTATTCAATTGATAAAATTCTTTAAAAATGTACTTTCATTGTAATAAAAAACAATGTATTATAAATGTTAAAAAAAGGGTATCTTGTTCTTCTCGGATCTGAGGATTTTTTTTTTCGAATTAGTGGTAGCATTAAAATAGTAAAATAAAATTTTTTTGAAACTTATCTTTGTATTTTATTTCGAATTATAATTAATATCAAAAATGAAAACCTTCCTTTAAAACCGATAACAATTGTTAAATGCCGATAATTTTACGATAAAATACATCCCTACTTAATCGTAATTAATACCGATTTCACATCACTACGAACTAAATTCTCCCAGATTTGTATATGACGTCATACCCTTAGAAACAGATGCGTGGCGACTCAAAAGAAATACAATAGGCGTGAAAGTGACAGCATATTTTGACTTGCCATTTATACCTTAACTGTCCCTAGATTAAGGGAAATATTATGACAGCTCTAAAATATAAATCAATTTTTATGGCATAAGATCTTATGCTAATAGATATTTTATGTTTGTTATGAAATATATTTAAAATATAAAATTATTCTATAATAGTTAAAATCATTTAGAATACGATTATATACATCAATAAATAGGACATATGTTTTATAAAAAAAATATTTTAAACGTATTTAACTTATGTATATTTTATAATATAATAAAATATTAATAAACATATCCCATGTAGCTATTTTTAATTTAAAATGGTTAAGTCGGGAAAAATCTTTCTTTGACTATCTTGACCCCCCGGCCCCCGCTTCGTCTTATTCGCCTTCGTTTTATGAATATGCGCTTGTATGGAGCTCGGTCGGGGTTGGTTATTATGTCGCTCTTAATGTAGAATCTATATATAAAACTTTATAGGTAGGTATATACTGACTGGGTATTTAGGAAGTTTACATGTTATAAAATGTTTTTGATCTCGAGTCTTTTTTATCAATGGCTAACTGCTCTTATTAAATTAATATTAGATAGAGACGTTAATTTTTTATCATCTATCAATTATTGTTCCGCCATTTTTTGGGGTTCCGTTAATTCTTTTTCGTTTTATCGACATTTTATTATGTCAATTGTCAATCTGTCTGCCCGTTTGTCAGGGTAAGGTTTGTTTGTCAAGTAAAGGTAGAACTTTCATAATACTTTCAAGAAAAAATATTTATGTTTAGTTAGTTTGAAGTAGGTCTTGAGGTATTAAATACGTCAGTTTCATGTTTCGTTTTTATTGAGCAGTCGCAAAGATAAGTTTCTTTTTATTATTAAAAAAAAAACTTATTATGCCTTAAATACTTAAAGAATACCATGAAGTAATTTTTTTTACTATTAATAAAATGAATTGTTTCATAACTAACAAGTTGACACATTATTTACTATGACGTTTTTTAAATTGTTCGTTGTGTTTGCGCTCTTGAATTTAACGTTTAAATTTATAAACGTCGTTGACGAATTCAACTAGTTGATTTTAGTCAGTTAATACGTTGAAAGAAGATCAACGGTTGATTCAACGTAAAAATATGGGGAACTCTCAGTGCTTGTGAGACACGCTTGTCCGATTTTTTTATGTTTATTAAAATACTTGCCTCGAACGAAAACAAAAACCACAAAAGCATTTAAGTTATTACGTCTCACTTATTTATATTTTACTATAGAATAGAACATAACTTAATTATACCTACTAACTGATATTTAACTATAGCGTAAAGAATCTACTGTACTTATTACATTTTATATTAATTTTGGTGTTTATTGCAGTTTGATTTCGCTTGCGATTTTCCTGTTTTGCACTTCAATGCCAATAAGGTGTACAGTATAATACAGTTACAGTTGAGATAAAACAGGTTTTAATAATAATTCTTATCTATTAAAAGAGTACTAACTTAGTCAATAATGATTATTAGTTCACATCTTTTTACCTACTGACACAATAATATAAAAATGGCGATTGTCCGGCCCCCGAGACAGCATTATCAAGGTCAAAACTTTGATTTGCATTTGATTTGACAGGTTTCACAGGGGGGGGGGGGGTGTCATAAGCGTCCGGCAGTCCAGTCGGGCGCAAAGCCAAAAAAAGCACCGGAAGGCAGGCCACCTCAGAGTGCGGTGTGTCATGCGGGTTACTCCTGGTATTTGTCTAATAGCAGAGTCAACCGTTGGAGCAACCACATGGTTGTTGTGGTCTGCTTCGGCAGACCTACCGCCAGGGCCTCGTGGTTCAGTGCGTAAGCGTAACATAAAAAAAAAGGATTTCTTAGTAAGCTTGCCAGAAAACGTTGCTGAAGAAGAAATTCGTTAGAGTGTAAAAATCACTTTCTTTATCTTATAAAAAGTAAGAAATATTTAATGGAAATAAAAAAACTATAATGTATGCTTGTGAAGTGTCAAAAAAGATTCCGAATAGAAACAAAAACCGCCATTGTGTTAAGTAGATTTTTTTAAATAACTTACTACTTTTTAAATAACTTACTACTTACTTACTACTAACTTACTAATTACACCTACATATTTCAATATGCTCATATATTAACTTCTCTAAGTTTTCTTCAATCACACTATTATTAAAACTAAGTCTGTATATGTTATATGTTAATGTTTGTCATTCCGTCATATTGAAACGGCTAGATGTTTAGTATGCAGATATAATGTGAATGTATCATATAGGCTACTGTTTATATTAAAATTGGCAAATGTGTAAATGTAAATACAAAAAATGTATATAAATACGTGTAATGTAAACATGTCAAAACAAGTACACCGCCTACTGTTTTTATGAAAACTTGCTCCTCCACCTCAAGGTTGTCTGGAAGAGACTGCTTCCAGCGATAAGGCCGCCTGCTGTGCATATTTTGTTTGTGTTTTGTGTTTCTTATTAGATACAAAAAACACTTAAAGATACACCAAAGCAAAACGAGAGTACGACATTAGTAATTAATAAATTTAATTACAAAGTACTTAGGCACGTTTTAACAGATAGTATGGAATACTTAGACTTTTATATATATATATAATATATATATATATATATATATATATATATATATATATATATATATATATATATATATATATATATATATATATATATATATATATATATATGCATATGCAAGAATTTTGTATACCTTACTTGAGAAATGATTGATTCTTCATACAAACTTCCACCCACATTTTCATCCCCTTCCGGTATTATTTTCTGTATAAAAACCATCCTATGTACTTCTCAAGGTCTTAAACTATCTCCATTCTTAGTTTCATCTTAATCGGTTCAGATTAAGCGTGGAAAGGTAACAGACAGACATACAGACAGTGTTACTTTCGCATTTATAATATTTGCATAAATAAACTCAACTTATTTTGAATTTGGCTATAACAAAATTATCGATATGATGACTACCAACGAAATAAAAAACACATGCACGCACAGTACTAAACTGACGAAACCTGTTGTAGGATATATAAAAAATCCCACGCCCACTTTCGCGACGCACGGAATGCAAATAACGTGTGTAAATCCAAAACGTAAAAAAACCAAAATAAGATGAAACTAAAGCAAATAAAAAATAACTTTAACAATAATAAGAAGCAGTTTTGACTCTGATTATTTACTATTTTGATTAATTTATCTTAATTTCAATTCACCAGCCAATCTTATGATAGTATTTCTTAAGATTTATGTAACAGACTAAAAATGTATCCTTTTTTAGATATTTATGTATGCGTAATTATTTATTGAGTTTAAAAATTTAGAGATAATATTAGACTTACCCTCGCTACCTTTGCCTCTTTAGTCCCTAGGTGCCTTTTGCATTAAGTAAAAAAATATGTTGGGACATTAACACAGCACCATCTAGTTCTATGGTAAGTTACAAGGCTTGTGTTATGGATACCAGATATTCGATATATTACACATATATAACTTTAAATACACACATATTATAAATATGAACACCCATGACTGGAGTACAAACATTCGTGCTCATCACACAAATGTATGCCCCCAGCGGGACTCGAACTCGCGACCGCTGGCACAGCAGGGTCACTACAAACTGAGACAAACGTGTACTATTTTGCCACGGATTACTCCAAGTAACAATCTATCTATATACGCACTAAGCTTCATCCAAATCCGTCGAGCTGTTTGAGCGTAAACGAATAACAAACATACATACACATAAGTAGAAACATTCACATGTTTACTATAAGTGTAATAAATGTAATATTTTTTTTTATGTTACGAATGTAATCTTCTTATAGATTGATTTTGGTAATATTTTTTCTATGGTACTGAATGTGACAATGGAAACATGCTCATATTTTTTATTATCCCTTTGTTTGGTTATTACATTCCAATCACATCCACAAACGACGTTCTTTGACATAAAGCCCAAACTCAGACAAATAACTGTTTATATAAGCAACTTCCTTCTCGTACTTCGAACAGTTTTTTTTTACAAATAGGCACCTTGTTGACATTTTCTTGTATATATCTACCTACTCTATAAAATATTTAAAGAATAATTACTCTATAACAAGTTTTTAAGTCTGGTTTTAATTCAAGCTTAAGGATAATATTTTTAAAACGCCTCATTTTAGGGTTTCGTACCCAAAGGGTAAAACGGAACCCTATTACTAAGACTTCGCTGTCCGTCCGTCCGTTTGTCAAGTGATGTCAACTTGACATAAGCTCGTCTCCAAAGTAAAGCCATTCTGCGAGCTAGCAAGAGTACAGTCAAATTAAGCAGATATAGAGTAGATTAAGTTGGAACATAAATGCTTCTATACTACTTAGAGCTAGAATTTCATGTAGAATCACTAGTATTGTACTTGATACTTATTTAATTGGTAAACCATTAATATAACTGTTAAATCTTTAAATGAAACATTATAATAATTAAGAATATTTTTATACCAGACCAGTGACTTACACTCGCTTCGTTCGCGTGCGTCCTACCGTTTAAGTTAACGTACCATACGTTTTAAGTACATAAAAATTGTTTTTTTTTTATACTTAAAATCGGTTCGATAGTTTTTGCGTAACACATATACAAAAAAAAAACAGACACGGAGAAACAGACAAACATAGAAATAGACAAAAATTTCAATAATTATTGTTCTGGATAAATATTGTAGGAACAGATTTCGCTTTGTTACTATTTTATTATAATATGTATAGATATGAACACATATGTTTTCAACTTTTGTCAAACGAAACGCTTAGCAAATTTTATTACTAACAGTGTTATTCTATGTGTTATCCCAGATCTGTGTGTGTTGGTATGGTGAATACCTAGTATATCTGCGTACTATATTTCTTTTAAATTAGTCCATCCGTTTTTGCTTAAAACATTCATACACATAGAAATTTTTTAATACTAACGTAATAAACAACTATTAAAATAAAGAAAAATACATTTTTTATTAATTGCATGTTGTTTCGTTTTAACATTCCTCTTAATATTATCTTTTATAAATTTAACTAATTCCGAGAAATTCAAGCTCCAAGTAAATAACATTTTCATTTTGTAACGTTAAATAACCTCTACTAAAGCGTATACAATTTCCTAAATAAATACAGAATTTTTAATAACTTACAATTTTCTACGCTTGTTTTTAAAGAAGTAACAGTGTGGTGAAAAAATCATTGTTATCTAATATTGATATTAATATTTACTGCTGTTAAAATTAGCTTTATTATATTTCTAAATATTTTATGTGTTCAGCCCTTTTTAACGTCCCATTGCTGGGCACAGGACTCTCTTCACTACGAGGGGGATCAGACGAGGCCAAGTGCGGGTTGGTGGACTTCACGTTTCTTTCGAAAACTTGTTAGATTCTCCCAGACATGTAAGTTTCCTCACGATATTTTCCTTCACCATAAGACATGTTGAACATGATGCACATAAAATTATCAGAGGTGCGTGATCCGAGATTTGAACCTGCTTCACTCGGTTTCTCGCGAGCGCGTTACTACTAGGCTACCACTGCAATGTATTCCATATTTTATTGTGATAACTGATATGTAACCTAAAATAATTATGCGTTGATGTTATTATTATTTACACTACCACGAGATTTCAATCTCTCTGTGTGATAATTCTCATTACCAACATGTAACTAACTTACTAACTGGCGTACTGGAAATTTACTATATATATAAAGTCGATTTTTTCATACTTCTAATGCTCGTATTGATTCGAGACAACTTAAAAAACGGATGACAATAAAGCTTAATTATATGAAGGTTGTATGATGATAAAGTCAGAGCATTGATAGTAGGACTCTTAAATATACGAACAGAATTACTAGATAAATTAAATATTTAAGTTATATATTAAACGTATGTATGTACATAATATCATTTCAAGCTCCAATTACAACATTTTCAGCTTGGATTCAGCTTTTAGGATTTTTTCTAATCTCATTTTCGAAGTGTTTTCATTTAAGAAGCCAGGATGGTTGCTTATCTTCAGGTATTACTTCTAAAATTTTTATAAGAGCTATAATTCCACGCACCTAGATCGGTTTTTTTTTTCACCTGGTGAAATTTTCATAGGTGTCTCAATAACGGGATATCCATGTCCATTGCGGCCGGCCATGTTTTTTGAGCTTGAATGACAGGCGACAACACAAAGTAAAAGAAATGCAATTGAGACGTTAATTTTAGTCATCATTCGAAAATATACTTATGATTAGCATTTCATGATTAGACTTTTTTGTAAATAATTATTTTATATCCACAACCACTAAATATGAACCTCGATTTTTATGGGAGACACCACTCATGAAGATACACAGAGTTTGATGTAATTATTTTTATTGTACACTTAAAATTCAAAATTCAAAAGTTAGTTAAATTTTATTTAAAAAAAAGCTGAAGAGTTTGTTTGTTTGATCGAATGCGCTAATTTCAGGAACTACTAATCAGTTTTGAAAAGTTCTTTTTGTATTAGATAGCCCGTTAATTGAGGAAGGATACTAAGTATAAAAATTGAATATAATAAACGTATATAAGTAAACAAAAAAACTAATTATTGTAACATACTTCGTTCGTAGTTCTAGAATATTATTTATTCTATGTCGAATCTTTTCTGGAACTAAATTATAAAAGATTTTTAGTTATTTCGTTCCGTTGGTTTATTTTATGCTAAGAAAAATTTATTAAAGAGGTAATGGATGGTTAAAGTTTTCATTATAACTTGATTAATATTGGAACTATCATTTTCACTTCAGGTTCGTTAACTATATCATATTTTCACTAAGGCTTCGCGCTGAATAATATTTCCATATAGCCACAAAATATGATTTCTACTTTATATTTGAATAGATTTGGGACTAGATAAAGGCACTAATATTCCATTTTATTAACTTACTAGCGACTCATCCTCGCTTTGCTTCGGATTCGTCTCTAGGCAAAAATAAATCTACCCCACGGGAACTGTACCTTTTTCCGGGATAAAAGTAGTCTATGTGTTATTCCAAACTATAATCTATCTCTGTGCCAAATTTCATCAAGATCCGTTTAGCCGTTCTGGCGTGAAAGAGTAACAAACATCCATACATACTCACAAACTTTCATATACAGATAAAATACGCAAACAAAAGCTGTTATTCTATATAGTGAAAACCAAGATTACCAATAGATAGTATTAGAAATATTTTAAGCTATTAATAATAATAGTAAATTGTATATAAAACCCAGATAGTGACACCATAATTTAATGGTCCTCATATAATGATGAAGCCAGCATATCTATACTAATATTATAAAGCTGAAGAGTTTGTTTGTTTGTTTGTTTGGTTGAACGCGCTAACCCCAGGAACTACTAATTCGATTTGAAATCTATATAGACTATATATCATCCCGGAAAAATGTACGATTCCCGTGGGATAGATTTGTTTTTGTCTAGAGACGAACCCGAAGCGAAGTGAGGGTGAGTCGCTAGTTATGTATAGTGGGACTTAATGGCTGCTTTGAGATCATTTTATTTCTTTTGACCCTTGGTTGGTCAAAGGCAATTTGTAATATATATATTTTTTAATTTACGTGTCATTAATAACGTCATCATCCACATTTGTGAAAAATTCGGTTAAAAAAATCGTTAAGTTAATTTCTTAATAAGTAAGCGCGATTTTAGGTGAGATAAAAGTAAAATTATAATTATTATTACTGTTAAGAGGTAAGCTCTTAAATACATATATCAGCAATAATGAATTTCACAAAAACGTTGACAAACACAAAAACAAGTTTAAAAACTGTGAATGTTTTCATCATATAAAATTTTACATCTTGATATATTATAAATATACAAACAAATGAAAGTAACATATTTAAATACATAGATAATTTAATAACATACTTAAATTATATATTCGACATTAATGTGTCATTCAATAGTAAGTCTCAAATACACATTTTTAGGTTGCAAGAACATTAAGCATTAGTTGGAGTTATGAAACCACTCTGCCTTATAGGGTAGGTAATTGGATTTTGGTATAATTGTTCATAGTGTTCCTTGTTAAGCACCGAGAATGGCAGATCGTCTTCAGGCATTGCTAGTAATCTTCTTACATAATATAATAAATTTCCACGAGCCCTGGGCGGTAAGTTATATTCACGTGGAGAAATTTCAACAGGTTTCTCATTGATAGGATATCCATATCCATAAGGGGCATAAAATGACTGTTGAGCTTGAACGATAGCACAAAGTAAAAAAAATGCAAATAAGGTGTTAAGTTGAGCCATCATCTGAAAAATATATTGATGATAAAACATTAGTTTATCCCCTGATATTAAAGATTTTTACGGAAGGCAATAGAGAATAGCTAAATAGATTTTATTAGATTTTTGTATTGTACTGTTAATATTCAAAACTTAGTTAAATTTTACTTGAATGTGCTAATCGATTGAAATGTTGGTGCCTTCCTATCAAGTCCTAGTAGAGACTAGAGACAAAATATGTCTTATAGCTTGCGGTATATCACTACATAGTATAAAACAAACTACGCAACGGATTTTGATGCAGTTTTTTTAATAGATAGAGGGATTCAAGAGGAAGGTTTATATGTATAATACATGCACAATACAGAAGAGAAACACTGATAATTTTAGAGGTTTCTAATGTGATGTCGTATATAAACACATTTTTTTGCCATTTCATTGCAATAACGGTGTCTCAATAACACTGGCTGAACCGTACGAGATAGATTAAAATAATGTACTACAGTATAGAACACCTTAAAAAGGTCTACAAAAAAGTCCACGATTTCATATGTCTATCTCTTAAGGATAATATCCATTTTACTATATATATGTGCAATTGAGGGTGAATCCGAAGTTAAGACAAAATATTAAAAAAAACGTACCTGAGATGAAATTGATAGTTCCAATATTTTTTCAGTTAAAATAATATAACTAGTCTTTACTTATTCCTTATTTAAACAGCTCTCAGCATACAAATTGTATAAATATACTAGAAATAATTAGAAATCAATGGTTTCTATTAGTTGCAGTTTATTAAAATAAAACATTCGATATAGAGTAAACAATGTCCTAGAACTGCTAACAAAGTATGTTATATTTTTTTTTAACATTAAATATGTTGAGACATTAACACACCGCACCATCTAATTCCATGGGAAGCTATGAGGCTTGTGTCATTGATACCAGATATTTGATACACTACACATACCTATATGACTTCATCAACTTGGCATAAGCTCGTCTCCAATGTATGTCTCCATTCTGTGAGCTGTGTCAAATTAAGCAGTTATATATAGTAAATTAAAAAAATATAAATTGAACATGAATGCTTCTATACTACTTCGAACTAGAATTTAATAATCATGTAGAATTACTAGTATTGTACTTGGCACTACTTTAATTGGTATACCATTAATATAACTGTTAAATCTTTAGATGAAGCATTATAATAATTAAAATTTAGAATATTTTTATACCAGACCAGTGACTTTTCGTGTGCGTCCTTAGGTACCTATAAAGTATATAAAAATCAACATTTTTTAAGTCAGTTTTTTTTATTAAATTGTAGGTACTCGATGTGATCTGTATATAATCTAAATGTTAAGCCGAGTAATGAGTTATCACTACACAAAGTTTAGTTACAACCGGTTCGGCACTTTTTGTGTAACACATATACAAAAGTACAGGCATACAGACAAACATACAAACAAAAAAACTTACTACTGTCTGGCTTACTGTAAATCTATACATATAATAAAATTCTAACTAAACCGAATCTGTACATTAAATGTTTTTTGGAAAATCTTATTGAAATAGATATTAGTATCGATATAGAGGCCGAATTTATAGTATTTAGAATTGTTGTCTGTCTGTCTGTCTGTCTGGCTGTTACCGCATCACAGAAAAATCACTGGAGGGATTTTGATGAAATTTAGTATGATAATATATTGAATATTAGATAACATATAGAATATTTTTTACTGCGGGAAAATATTTCATCTCTGAGAAATCTATACTTAATGTCAAAACATAAGTATGGACGAACCCGAGCGGAGCGAGGGTGAATCGCTAGTTTACTATAAGCTTTTAAAGTCAATTTTTACATACTTCTAGTACTCGTATTGATTCGAGACTACGTAAAAATCGGATGACGATAAAGCTTAATTATATCAATGTTATCTATACTAATATTATAAAGCTGAAGAGTTTGTTTGTTTGTTTGTTTGGTTGAACGCGCTAATCTCAGGCTAATCTAAGGCTAATCTCTTATTAAACAATAATATAATAATAAGTTTTCTAAAAAATTGAAATAATTATAATGATAATAGCTAAAATTATATAAATAATATTCCATATTTCAAGTTTAAAATTAAAATTATAAAATGTTTAAAATTAAAATTAACAAATATTGTAAGGTACATTGATGCTAATTTTCAAAATTTTGAATTTATTTTTGTTAATTGTGGGTAGGCTGTCTGTAACAACTATATAATGCTTTGTGACATCTAACACCTTAGTCTCTCCCGTGACCATGATTGCTGTAAAGCAATCGAAACGTCGGGAAACAAAAATCAAAATAAATCCGCGAAAAAATCCGAAAAGATAGTTTTATTTATTTCACCTGGTGAAATTTTGATAGGTGTCCCAATAACAGGATATGCATGCCCATTGTGGCCGCCATAAATTTTTTTTTGAGCTTGAACGACAACACAAAGTAAAAGAAATGTAATTGAGACCTAGTGAAAATATATTATACTCTTAGTTAATGTACCTACCTGAAGTGAAAATTATAGTTTCAATATTATTTAAGTTGTAATAAAAACTTTTACCTTCCTTTACTTGTTTTATAAATAGTTCTCAGTATAAAAATAAACCAACAGAACGAAATAACTGAAAAATCTATTATAATTTATTTCTACAAAAGATTCGATATAGAATATATATATTATTCTAAACCTACGAACGAAGTATGTTACAATTATTTTTGTTTGTTTTACTTACATTCAATTAATATAATTATATAATAAATATAATTCAGCAAAATGGAATATTGAACTTCCAAAAATAAGTAATTGTTTATTGTTATAAATTTTATCTGTCCGCTAGCAGAACCCGCGGCTACGCCCGCGTTCAATCTGCAAAATAAACTCTTTGGCTTTATGTTATGTATGTATTCAAAAATCACTCGAATTTTCGAACTATCCATCTTTCTTGTCTAAGCTGAATAAAAAAACAACTGAAAGTCGATAATCAAATGTTGAACATTTTTTAAAAGAAGTACTATATAGGTTTTATGTCAATTCTAAGTACCTATTAAAATAAAACGGCAATTTTATACTTTAACCCCTATTATTATAATTATTATTACTGTTCTTACCTCTTAAACGCATATATCAGGTGTAATAAATTTCACAAAGTCGCTGACAAACACAAAAACAAGTCTAAAAAGTGTGAATTTTTTCATCATATAAAACTGTACATCTCGATATATTATAAATATACGAACAAATGAAAGTAACATATTTAAATACATAGATAATTTAATAACATATTTAAATTATATATTCGGCATTAATGTGTCATTCAATAGTAAGTCTCAAATACACATTTTTAGGTTGCAAGAACATTAAGCATTAGTTGGAGTTACGAAACCACTCTGCCTTATAGGGTAGGTAATTGGATTTTTTCGCAAATTATCATAATGTTCCCAGTTAAGCAACCAGAATGGTTGTTTGTCTTGAGGCATTGCTAGTAATCTTTTTACATATTCTAAATCTCCACGTGCCTCGGGCGGTAAGTTATATTCACCTGGAGAAATTTCAGTAGATTTCTCAATAATAGGATATCCATGTCCATGAAGGCCGGCATAAAATGATTGTTGAGCTTGAACGATAGCACAAAGTAAAAGAAATGCAACTAAGGTGTTCAGTTGAACCATCATCTGAAAAATATATTGATGGTAAAAGATTAGTTTATCCCCTGATATTAAAGATTTTTACGGAAGGCAATAGAGAATAGCTAAATAGGTTTTATTAGATTTTTGTTTTGTACTGTTTGTATTGTAATATTCTATGTTCAAAACATAGTTAAATTTTACTTGAATGTGCTAATAAATTGAAATGTTGGTGCCTTCATATCTAGCCCTAGTTGAGTCATATTGTATAGCTTGCGATATATAATTGAGGGTGAATCCGGAGTTAGACAAAATAAAAAAAAAACTAACTGAGATGAAAATGATAGTTCCAATATTTTTTCAGTTAAAATAATATTACTAGTCTTTACTTACTCCTTATTTAAACAGCTCTCAGCATACAAATTGTATAAATATACTGGAATGGAAATAATTGCAAATCAATTGTTACAGTTGCAGTTTATTATAATAAAACATTCGATATAGAGTAAACAATGTCCTAGAACTACTAACAAAGAATGTTATATTTTTTTTAAATCTCTTAATATATATAAATCTCGTGTCACGATGTTGGTCCGGGATAAACTCCGAAACTACTTATCCGATTTTAACGTTTTTTTTTTCAAAATGTGTGATTTGTTCCAACTTAAAAGATAGGATAGTTTTTATCCCGATTATTACCTTTTTTTTATTGCAAAATTGATTTTCATATGTGTGCCACAGCAACGCGTGGCCGGGTCTGCTAGTATTATATATGTTGAGACATTAAAACACAGCGCCATCTAATTCCATGGTAAGCTATGAGGCTTGTGTGATGGATACCAGATAGTTGATACACTACACATATATAACTTTAAATACATACCGACCTGGATGGATGGATACCAACAAGCAAAAAGAATTTTTGCTATTTACATGAATATATAGAAAAGTAACATATTAAAAATAATAAAAATAAATTATTAATTAGGTAATAATTTATAAATAACAATATAAAAATAGTACATACCTCAGTTAACATTAACGACACAAAAAAATCGATTAATCGAGTAATCGAGTGTCGTGGGACACCGAAGGAACGAAATTCCTTTCATTGTCCGCCCTTGGCTCTTCATTTTTTCTATAACGCGCCAAAGAAGCCAACGCGCCAAGATGCATAACTTCAAAAATGGAGAAAAAGAAACGTTTGGCTCTGTCGGTAGTGACCTACTTGCTGTGCCAGCGGTCGCTGGTTCGAGTCCCGCTAGGTCCCTAGCGGGACTCGAGGCTAGCATTCATTTGTGTGATGAGCACGAATTATTGTACTCCAGTTATAATTTAAAGTTATATATGTGTAGTGTATCAACTATCTGGTATCCATAATACAAACCTCGTAGCTTACCATGGAACTAGATAATGCTGTGTGTTAATAACCTAACATATTTGTTTACTTATTATTTATATGTTGTATATTAATTTATTTCCTATATATAACTTTTTATTTTTTATAAAATGATATTAATTTTTTATTGACCTTAAGGGAGGAGGTTGACAAGAATAATTCGAAATTCCGGTTCCCATAAAGCACAAAATATGACATTCAATGAACGTAATAAAATTTATTTACCCTAACTCCATTTTATGTCTTTGAAGTGCTCGTATCCTTGTCAAAAAATAATTTATGTTTATATTTTTTTATTTTTTTTTCAAAATTTAACGGATGATTTTATTGAAATTCACAATTTTATTCCTTAAGTCTTCCTTTCCGTTTTTCCTTGTTACTTGAATGCTATTTACGTTTTGAAGAAATTGTAGTTACTAAAAATATTATAAATTCTTTCACTAAATGAGAAAGGTCAGTGTACATAAAAACTAATCATTCTAATTATAATAATTAGTATTTTGTATACCTAAGAATAAAACATAGGGAATCATATTTTTTCAAGTCTTATTTTTTCCGTTGAATTTTTTTTCTTGACCACAAAAATTAAAAAAGAAAACATATATCTTTCAAAAAAACCACGAAACATAAATAAAATTGTTACGAGTCATCTGCTATGAGTTCACTTAAGATGCACACGCATCCAGCTTTAAGTAATGTGCATGCATTGTACAAGAAGCTACTACACTATATATTATACTTGATTTTTATGATAGAAATCACTTTAATATAGTTCTTTATAGAAACAGGTTGCAAGGATTAAGAAATATTATATTCTTATATTTCTGCTTCAGATTACAGAACTCAGGTTATCTTTTATATCTATAGGTACTAATATTATAAAGAGACAAGAGTTTTGTTTTTGTTTGTTTAGCAAATGCGCTAATCTCAGGAATTACTAATCTAACACGACTATATTACTATAGCCTGGGTTAATATATTCATAGTCAATTTTTATTGACGAGTAAAAAATAGTAAAGAAAGTCAATTTGTTTGAATAAGTAGTCATAGAAAATTGACAAAGTAGAGTTTAATGCCAATATAGTAGAGGACTACCTAACTTAGGTTTGTATGGTTTTCTCTGCCTCCTTGTTCTAGTGAAAAATATGTAGTGAAAAATATGTAGTAATATAATATATAGTGAAGTTTCTTAGTTCAGGTTAGTTTATTTTTATTTATGTTAATTTTTAAATATTACACAAAAATATTTAATTTTTCAAATATACAATAGTGTGTCGATACAATGTTGTATTAATACTTCTTCTAATTGGCACCGTTATCCGGGCACAATGACCATTTTATGCTGCACTGCGACCAATCGAATTTCTGGAAATGAAATCTAACGAAATCTCTAACAAATAAATAACTTAACGAAAGCTATCCTATAAAGCCTAGTATATTTGCCAAAATTGAAGTTGTTGTATATATAAACTAATACATAATCCTTACTATAATAAAGCAGTAATATTAAACAAAAAGTAATGTTCAATTACGTAGTATTATATTTATAATTTAAATCATTATTTGTCAGTATTAGATTTTTCATTTTAATATGAAAAATAAAATTTTATTTTTATTTGTAATTTTTTTCGTATATTTAAAAAAAATGAAAAAAAAATATTTACACGACTAGAAATTGAATAACAATATTATAATCTTTGATTTCTACGCATCGATTATTCTAATTTAGATATGAGGCGATGAAAGGTAAGTGAAACTAAAATAAATAATAAAATAAATAAAACTAAAATATATAAAAAAGTACATTGAAGTCAAGGTAATTTTCGATAAGCGACAATAAAAACATACCAATGCATTCTTCTAGGCCCGAAATTTTGAGTTAAACATATTAACGTATAGAATAACTCGGTTAACCTCAAGCATACATGTTAGTACTTTATACAAATATTTTAATGACTTTAGTCTAAAGGTGAGTTTTTGCAATAAGAAGGTAATTTTTGACCAATCTGTTGTTATTATATTTTTCTGAATAATTTCCGCCACGACGTCCATTCTTGCTATATTTTACATATTTTCTTTCTTCAACTCTCATACTGCGGTAGGATGAAAATTCGATTCGAATGTTGAGAAGTCTGGCGTAGGAACGACGGCTTAATGTGCTATTTAAAGCAAGGTGGTGTAGCACGACCACTAGTCGACTTTTATACCCAGGGCTACTCCTGAAAATTTCTTAACAGAAACTTAGCCAATATATCGAATATTTGGCCGACTAAGGAATCTAACAGAACATCTGGATCACCTATGAATCTGCAGTGTATGCTAACCACTAAAGTACGAGGGCAGTCATCCGTTTCTCTAAAATTACATTAAAAAAACTGGTGATGGTAAAATAACAGAATGGTGTTATTAAATAATAAAGGGATATTAGATAGGCTATAATTTTCCTCAATAAGTAGCTAAATCTAGCTGCGAGACTATACAATGCAATAATATTTTTTCAAAAAAATGTCATCTTTATAAAATTACTTTTCCAACATATATTTAACCCCTCCCTGACAAATTCTAAGAAATCCGAGCGAATTTCCGAGAATTCAATTGTTATCGTACACGCTGGCGTGTACGCGGTCCTCGAGGGGTTAATGTATTGATTCGAATCAGAATTTTATTATACCTAATATGTATAAATGTACAAGAAGTTATAATACTATCCATCAAATTATTATCTGGATCATTTACTTATTTTGTATGTACGAATGAGTTTATATGTATTAAAAAATATTAAATTATTGTTATTAATAACTTTATAAGTAAAATGACGACTTTCAGCAATTCCAATTTTATTTAATTACTTCTACGGAATGTCTTACAAAATGATTATCAATACTATGTCCCCAACATTGGGTGTAATGTGGCGCCATCTATTTTATACAGATTACACATCACCCCATGGTGGATATCGAGCCGACCGAAAGTTCGGTTTCGGTTTCGGTCGAGTTTCGGCAAAAAAACGGGTTTCGGTTTAATTTCGGTTTCGGCGGCAAACCTGCCGAAACTACGGCCGAAACCGAAACTGCGTTCGGGAGTTCTCGCGCTGTGATCTGTCATGTTCGACGCGTTGAATTCCATCCAAGCGATGAAGACATTTTGCCGCGTCCACGTGATTAATCATATCGTTACTGGCTTGTGTTTGCAGCTAGTTTTGTTTGTTATGAGTTTTCATGTGATTTATTTTGAATTCAGTAAGTTTTATCACATGATATAGCATAAAAGTAGGTAGTAAACATTAAAAAATAATTCAATATAACAAATCAATACATAGATTATAGTAGAATCAAGTTTAACCTATCTAAAAAAATTTTTGGTTAATTTAACTCTCTCGCTAATGCTATACCTAAACAAACATTAGTGTACTTGGTACTTACTATAGTGTGTATATTAGTGATGATAATATTAGTGGATTCAGAGTTTCAAAGTTCATTTTAATACTTATTTTATTTTATAACCAAGGCATCCAAGTGACAAGTTCAGTTAGATACTTACCTACGTACCTAATGATAAACAAATAAGTAATTTTATGTTTAATATAATACTTTCTTAGATTTAAGCAAAAATTTGACATTTTAAATAAAACTATCTTTTTGGATTATTTCGCGGATTTATTTTGATTTTTGGTTCCCGACATTTCGAATGCTTTCAAAGGCGCTTTACTTCTGAGAAGATGGCTGGGTACTACCATCATCAAACATAATAAAATCTAACAACAAAAACAAACATAACAGACCATAAGATGTAGTTAATTCATACTGTGTGGATCAAAATAAGAGTAATTCAAATTAATGTATATTTTTTATCTGGAAAGATAGCAATAGTATTATTTAATATTTTAACTTTAAATAATAGCAATCTAAATTAATATTTTTTTTAAATTAAATTACATATAAAACAATATTTTTTTTCAAATTACAAAACAATAATATTGCTTAAATAAATAATTAATATTTTCATTTTTTTTTTCAATTTTCTTTGTGGTTATACATATTGTAGTAATAGCAACACTAAATAATATCATTAATTAATAAAGTTTTTTCAAATTGTAATATTTATAATAATAACAGCTAAAATTAATTTAATAATATTACTGTGTTTAATTATAATACTTATAAAAAAAAATCTAATGCTTAGAATTAAAATCAACAAATATTGTAAGGTACTCTGGAGCCATTTTTGAATTTTTGAAATCATTTTTTGTAAAATTGTGGGTAGGCACTGTCTGTAACAAGTACATAACGCCTTTGAGATGTCTAAAACCTTAGTCTCTCCCGCGACCATGATTGCTGTAAAGCATTCCAAACGTCGGGACCCAAAAATCAAAATACATC
This sequence comes from Argynnis bischoffii washingtonia, assembly GCA_033884665.1. Classification (NCBI taxonomy): domain Eukaryota; kingdom Metazoa; phylum Arthropoda; class Insecta; order Lepidoptera; family Nymphalidae; genus Argynnis; species Argynnis bischoffii. Next base: position 4,623,200 of record CM066624.1, on the reverse strand, counting down.
CGCGAAATAATCCTACCTACTCAAAAAACACCAAATGAGATTTTAGGTATTTTGAAAGCGCAATATTTTTTTCTTAAATGAAGGGTTGAGTTGATTATCAATAAGTGAAACTATTGAAGACTACATGCATAGCTATGTCATTTAAATTTTAAAGATAAAAAAATATAGACCGACTGATTATATTAACGTTTTCTCTATTTTTCCCTCAAAACATGATCCTTGTAAGGAAGTTTCGGTTTCGGTTTCGGCCGAAACTGAGAATGTTGCCGAAATTCGTTTTCGGTTTCGGTTTCGGTCGCAAAAACCAGTTTCGGTCGGACACTAAATATTAATATTTAAAATATAACAAACTCATATCTGCATTAATATTATAAACTTGTAAATAATAAAATATAAATAATTAACATCAACTTAATATTATAAAATATCATAACTAACAAAATATTATGAAGCATCAATATGATATAAATAATGAATAATAATCAATTGAGCAACTATAACTAACACTATATTATAATTATTTTTCATCAAACTAAAATAGACAATTTTTTTTTTACTATTTTACATAATTCTAATTTTGATAGTTTGTTAGTAGGTACGTATAAATTATTGTGTTTGTTATTATTTGTGACATTTTTGTCCTATAAAAGAAATCGTGTATTAAAATTGACAATTGTCATATCATAAATGGTTTACGTTCATTTCTCTTCTTACCTTGGGTTCTTTTTTCGACTTTATAGTATATTCTTAGTATATGTAAGATGTTATTAAGTTCACGATTTTGTAGTTATAAGCTATTATTTTTCAAAATATTATTTTTGATAAACTAAACTAGCCCAGACAGAGATATGCCTTGTTTTTATCATTTTTAATAGTGCTCTATTTTATTCACGGTTAAGTACATTGATAAAATTTAGCCTACGTATTAACTCCCTGTGTATTAACTGTATCTCCTTTTCGAATTTTCAAACAAAATATGCTCAAAGGATTTAGGCGAGATTGTTTAGAGCGTTAAGAAGTACATAACACACTGATTAATACACTTTCAAATTTATAATGTAAGTGACATCGTCTTTCATCGTTTGCAGAGCAGTTCACCTTGGCCTTCAAGACACTTTATTTTAGGATGCTTATACCTTTAAGGAAATGAAATTTTTTTCTTCTTGTTTCGTCTAAGTTTATTACTATACTTATTATTATTATCATTAGAGTAAATACTATATACTATTAGCCCGTTCAGCTTATTATACCGCATTCTTTAGATATTTTTTGCAATAGCCCACGAAGATAACCTTATATGTATATAGAGATAAAAGACACCTTTATTATTTTCCGACCCATAAACTACCACTATAAAAAATAACGTCTTCCGTTGCTCCATGAAAGGACAGACCAACAAATAAACAACTTGATAGATTAAATATTAAAGGTAGTGGAGATTATTTCAGCGTTATTATTTCATACAAATCACAATTTGTAACATTCACATATAAAAACTAATAATAACCTCGTACCGTCACCTCTAATTGGCTTTGGTTGAAGGTCGCGAGGTCAATCTCATTCATACAGATGTTTGGATAGTTCTGGTCTGGTAAGAACAATACACAATGTAAAATCTTTGTTACACCCGAAGTCAATAAATATTAAAACTTCTATCTTATAATGCGTATTCAAAACCATTTTTACGTGGATAATTAGTAGCGTAGCATTTTTGCTATATTTAGTTTAAAATGGTCGTTAAAATCTATGTAAACGGTTTTCTCGTAGTCTGTGGAGTTTCGTTTATTTTTTGGGATAAAAAGAAACCTATGTCCTTCTAATCAAAATTTCCTATTCGTCTGAGACACTGTTAAAATCAATGCAATAATATCCGACATAAATACTGTTAGAATATTTAGATCCCCTCAAAAATTATTAGGTCTACTAAGATATTTATAATTATGTAAACTTTAAGAAGTAGTTAAAACTTTAAAAAGTTGTATGGCAGCAGAAATTCTCTAGTTTTACCCATATGCCATAAAGTTCTGAGCCTAAAGCTAACAACTTAGCAAGTACTTTCAATACTCAGCTTTCTAACTTTGTTTTATGTCGTTTTAATTTGATCACATGTACCTATGTATGTTTATATGTGTATATATACATGTTATAAATAAAGATAAAGTTTTATAATTTTGTACCAATTTTATTATAAAAAAAAACTTATAAAAAAAATGCAACATTTATACTTTTAAAGTACATTCACCAATAACACATTGATGTCATATAATTTATCAATTATACGTTATTATAATGGCATATTGAATAACCATTCATCTACAGAAATCTCACAAAATGCACATATCACATAATTTTGACTTTGGCATAAACTTCAGTGCCCATTTTTATTTTTTTCCCAAACTAACGAAGAAAATTATTTGATGCGAAGAAACTTGGTCTCACTTGATAGGTTTGAGGGTTCCTCCTTAAATTTTCGTATTGCCTCCAGTTTAGATACCAGAAAGGTTGACTATTAATGGGCATGGCGCTTAATCTCCTTAAAAGATTCCCATCTCCTCTAGCTTCAATAGGAGCATCTGCACTTTCACCAAATCTATTAGCTAAGATGTTGTTAGACTCCACTTGTGGATATCCAATTGCTCTGAATCCCGCGTAAAATGGCCTTTGTGCCTTGACAATATAAACTAGCGCAAGGAAGAGTGCGATTTTATAGACAGCCATGTTAACTGAAAGAAAAAAAGTAAATTAGATATTTTTTTTCTGAATGCAACGTATTATTCTATTTGATAAATAATTATGATAGTCTATACAAATAAATAAAATTGAAGTGTCTGTTTGTAATGTCAAAATAACATCTTTATACTAAATGCATATGGAATTATATATGGTAGGTACTTATAAGGAAAACACTTTTTTTTTTTTTAAATTGTCTGTCTGTTTGTCTGTCTGTTCCGGCTAATCTCCGGAACGGCTAGACCAATTTTAACGGGACTTTGACTGGCAGATAGCTGATATTATAAGGAGTAACGTAGGCTATTTTTATTTTAGAAAAAGAATTAGGCTTTCGCCAAAAAAAATTAAAACGTACGTCGGAACGCACCCGAGCGAAGCGAGGGTAGGTCGCAAGTTTAAAATATGATACATTCATTCATTCCGCTAACTTTTTTATGTAAATTATCTGTTCACATAGTATTCGCATGGGCAATTACTAATAAAATATTTATAGTACAAAAAGTAACAATCAATTATTTATCTAATAACCAGCTATAATTTATAAATAATTTTAGAGGAAATTTAATTCTTGAAACCACAATGTTTCAAAACTGTATAATTAAAAGCCGCAGCACAAGTTATATTTACAATAAAGTTTATTTACCTTATATTCCTGTTACAAGTATTAAGACTATCTTTGAGATGACTGGTCAGTGTGAAGGTCTCACTTGTTGTGAATACGAAATGCAGTGCATCGTATAAATATATAGCGCGAGAACTCTTATCGAAACGTCATAGTTTTGAAGAGTTACAAACTCTTAGATATGTACATGTTCTATATATTATGAAAGCTATATTAAATAAAATTTTGTTTCATTTTTACTAAATTAAAATATTTTTTGACTGTGATATAATTATTTAAAATATTTAAATAAGTTAAAAAATAATACAACATATATTCAATATTTTGAAATAAATATACATACATATATACATAATAAAATTAATTTATATTTATTACTATTAAAGAACATAAATAATTCAGTTTTCAAATATTAACTTCAAAAAAATAGCAAAAAGAACGCATACTTACATACATACATGCAACCTATTTCTTATTTAAATATTTTTACACGAATTGAAAGAAAACCGTTATTAGAAAATTGAGTGCATCTTAATTTCACTATTTTCAACTTTCATTTGACCTACATTAACTTACGCGAGTGCAGCGGTACTTTCTATTGCTTCTTAAGCATACGTAAAACCCCGAAGGCGCGTCACACGCACTCATATTTCCGGTTCATGACGCAACAACTGTTTTACGCAGCTATGAATCCACTTATCACTCAGACTAAAACTTTTTCTTATATCGGAGTCATTTTGAGCGAATTCAAAAAGGAGTTACTCCAAGTCAGTGCTTAACTTGCGACTTGCGTTTATAACTTTTTTTGTATTTACATTGTACATACATACATACCTACTTCATCTTCACTCAGTAAACTGATTTTGTATTTTTAGTTAACTTGGTCTTCAATAGATTAGCTCGTATTAATTTTGTAGAAAAATATACGGAATGCAATTATTATTGTCTTCCAGACCTATTTGGGCTTGAGAAACTAGTTAATTTTAATATAAAATAGTGCTGAAAACTAGTCTACAAGTGAAAGCAATAGACCATGAGGATCGACCTGTTGTTTACACCGCTTGAGTGCACCGATGAGTGTATCGATCAAAAAAGTACTAGATACACAATCCTATGCAAAAGTTCTCTTAAAACTGTCACTAATTGTGTTTATAGCTAATTATTCTTGTTGAAAAAAATATAACAATGTAAATTGAAACTTAAATGCAATGCTCATTGCATCAGAAATGCTGAAACAAAAATAATTAAAAGCGCGCTCAAATGTTTTTTGTCGCTGACAATCAGCGTATTTACTTTTTTGATCGATAGCTTTATGAATATGAATAAATAAAATATGATTTTTTTGTTTGACTCACAAGTCAAATGCAAAATATGAAATAACGGGTTTTTAGGGTTTGTTTACTCAAACATTTTTAAATACGAGTAAGGACATACTCGAATATCGGACTGCTATTATGTATAACTACAAAAGTTTGTACGTGTGTTTGTTTGTATATTTATTATTCCTTTGCACTGAAACGGCCGGACGGATTTGGATGAAAAATATTTAACTAATAAGTATGACTGGTCTTACTAATATTATACATGTGAAAGTTTTGATGGATGTTTGTTTCTCAATCACGCCAGAAACGTTAAACCGATCTGGATGAAATTTGACACAAAGATAGATTATAGTCTGGAATAGCACATAAACTATTTTTGTTCCGGAAAAACGTGCGGTTCCCGTGGGAAAGATTTGTTTTCCTTTTTTCTAGAGGCGGACTCGAGCGAAGCGAGGGTGAGCCGCTAGTAATATATAAATGCAATTTTCTCTCAACGTTATTATATAACTTTTTTATTGAGATAGTATTAAATTATGCTTTTATTGAAAAATAAGCCACTTGCTATGATATTTGTGTAGGGCCACTTAATACTACTACTACTCAAGCAGGTTTTTTTCTTTAATACCAGTATATAAATATGTACATATGTATGTTAGAATATTATTATCGCACATTTTTAATACATAGTTTCCAGTAAAAACAATACAATAGCAGTGACGCATAAAATAATAATTTATACAACAAAAGGTCGGGCCCATCACGATTCCATATAAAGATTTAATCTTTACACTGGCTTTGTGGTATGAAAATACTGGAATAGCTAATATTATAAAAAAAAAAAAATCATTTTTTTGTATGTTGTGTACATAATTTATCATAATATTTTTTTAATACTCTAATTCTTTTTTAAAAACTACCAAACTTTTTAAATTGATAAAACTAAAACTCGTCAATAGCTCAAGTATTTGTGAAATACGTCCCTTCTTATATTAATTTCATCTTCGCTAATATATTCCACTTTATTTGTAAGAGAATTGAAGTATCGTGTTTATTAAGAAAAAAAAAACTATAATATATAATAGCTATTAATTAATAAAGTATCACCGGGGGACAATATTAGAGCGTAGGACTGAGAAATCCTACCATTTTATATGTAGGACGATTCGATCATTCAATTATGCATATTTTAATAATAAATATTAAAAAATAAGCTGGTTATTAATAAATTTTATGACGTTGTTATTTTACCAAGTTCGGAGAGGGGGATGATTTGATCCAAACCATGTGTTTTGCAGGACAACATTTTTTTCTGGTTTAATATTGGATTATATGAAGATTAAATCGCACAACAACTTGTTAGTAAAAAATTCAGACAATTACCATTTCGACATGTTCCGTATGAAGCCACAATTGTATCTACCACTATCAAATTCTCGTACAAAAAATAGTTAGAATCTAGCGAAAATGAAGCTACTCAGAAAGTTTTAGCTTCAATAAAAAAATTCATTAGGGACTCAAGACCATAATTAATTAAAATAATATATATTCTTTATAATTCACTAAGAGACTCACCCTCGCTTCGCTTCGGGTTTATCCCTAGACAAAAAAACAAATTATCCCACGGGAACCGTACATTTTTCTGGGATGAAAAGTAATTTATGTACTATACCAGACTATCTAGCTCTGTGTCAAATTTTATCCAAGTCCGTTTAGTGATTCTTGAGTGAAAGAGTTACAAACATCCATTTATCCATCCTCACAAACTCTCACATTCTATCAAATCAATACAAAATCAAATCCATCCCACGGGAACTGTACATTTTCCGAGATAAAAAGTAGCCTACGTGTTGTTTTTATTTTATTACTAGCAAAACGGCTTCGCTAGCGCTAAAACTACAATAAAAAAACTTTAAAAAGGTAGGCTTCGTACAAATTTTCATCCCTTATTTTATCTCCCTATGGGATAAATTTCAAAAAAAGCTAAAACACGTATTTATTTAATTGTATTGAAAAGCATTAATACCAAGTTTTAAGAAATTCTGATCATAAATATTTTTGGGTTATGTTATAACATGTATTCCCGTGGGAATGAGATAATCTCCCGCGGTAAGTATCCTATATATTGACCCGGATTTAAAAGTATCCTATAGGTATGTTGATCCAGATAACCAGCTATCATCATACCAAATTTCATCAAAATCCCTCCAGTGGTTTTTCTGTGATGCGGTAACAGACAGACTATAGATTCGGTCTCTGTATCGATAATAAAGTCTATTTCAATAAGATTTTCCAAAAAAATATTTAAGGTACAGATTCGACTCAGTTAGAATTTTATTATATGTATAGATTAAGTCCAAACATCCAAACATCTAAACTTTCACATTTATAATATTATTAGTAAGATTATATTATGTAAACGCTGTTTATGCAAAAGCTATATTAAACACTTGTGACTCACCTTCGCTCCGCTCGGGTTTGTGCATAGTTACGTTTTAACATAAATATAAATTTCTCAGAGATGAGTTATTTTCCCGTAGTAAAAAATATCCTATATGTTGACCCGGATAGCCAGCTATCATCATACCAAATTTCATCAAAACCTGTCCAGTGGTTTTCTGGTGATGCGGTCACGGACTGACAGACAGACTAAAATTCTAAAAACTATAGATTCGGCATCTGTATCGATAATTATGACTATTTTAATAAAATTTTCTAAAAAATATTTAATGTACAGATTCGACTCAGTTAGAATTTTATTATATATAATAAAAGTATTTATGAATACAATTTATTATATATATTATAACTGCATTATGTATGTACTTATTCTTACATTTTAATCATTTTATTACATGGCAATACTAAATAACAGTTTGTTACAATTGACGTAAATGTAAGTGGTTAAACAAGGTAAAACAACGATTTTAAATTATTTTGTCTTTAATTATTATGTCGTTTGAAATAAACAGTTTCCCGAAATTTGTTGCCACCACAGTGTTGTTTATGCAACTACGTGTAAATACAAATAAAACACATAATTTCAATAACCTATGCAATTTTCCTTTTACCAATCATATAAATAAAAACAATACTCAGTAATTTTTAGGTTTCAATAATTGATAAACGCATGACCTAAAAACATACAAAAATGTTTAACTTTCAAGTGTAAATAACAAGTGTAAGTGATAATATAAATAAAATTACTTATAATTGTACGCGATTGCTAGGAGTAAATTAAATGGTGTAATATCTATACTATATGAAATTTCTGGAGGTTATTGATAAAACCTATCCTATTATATCCTAATCCTGATAGATCAGTAATAATTATACTCCATACTCCATAAAATACTTGGAAATATTTTAGAATATGTATAATGGACTATAGAAATTAAGAAAAACTAACTCCACGAAAAAGAAATAAAGAATTTCAACAATCATTTAAAATAATTTGCTTGTAAAAAAAATAAACTGGAACACTTTATCTATTTATCTCCGTTATGTTAAAGATTAAAAGACAATTTAAAATAATAAATCAAATGCTACATTTTTAGGATTTACTGTTGAATTTCCCATGTCAAATGGTTAGCGAGATAAGAAAATAGAAAGATATAATAATTATTACTCTAATAATTTTATTGATTCTTTATTGAAAAATTTACAACGTATCCACACAATGTCAGACGCGTTTAGCCCGTATATTTTGTGAAGCCTTTCTATAGCTTATACTCGTACGAGTATTTTATATTCAAATGTAAGTCTAACTAAAGGTCTAAGCTAAAATAAATATAATATGCCCTTAATACGAATTGTATTAATATTCTAAAAAATAAAAATTTCCATTCAGTCTAGAAAAATGGAAGAATTATGTTACAAATTCTTTTGTAATCAATACTACAATAGAAACGCATGACATAAAAATTCACTACCACTTTCACCACCACAACTTCCGTTCCACTTCAGTAGGTATTCATAGAGTTTTTATACTTTAGTGATGTTACAAAAATACGAAAATGTGTTTATATTCAGCCCTCTTTAACGTTCCACTGCTGGGCACAAGCCTTCTTTCAAGGCGAGGATCAGACCATAGCCCATCACGCTAGCCAAGCGCGGGTTGGCGGACTTACATGTCTTTCGTAACTTGCTAGGTTCTCATAGATATGGTAGGAGAGCTGGTGAACATTTTAGGGTAGGTTCTTCAGGCACTACAGAAAATTTTGTAAATGTCCTTGAAGGACCCCTAAATAAGATAGACGAATGCTACCCACCTGTTTCCTAACTGTTCACCCTCCCTATTAGATCTTATGATAGTTTCGTCAACTGAACACGTTGCCACACACGGCCAAATGCCTGCGGAAGCATTTTCGTACCATGACCTCATTTATCTGTCATACAAAATCCGACCACCTAGAGTCAAACCCACAATAGTAATGCGTAGGTGCTTTAAAAATTTTAACCACGGAAAATTTATGGAGGATCTTAGTCATATTGACTGGGATTGCGTACTTAATGCTTTAACAATAAATGACAAGATCTGCATTTTTAACTCAATCATTACTGAACTCTTTGACATACATGCACCACTTCGACCAATAAAGCTTAAGCATCTCCCTGCGCCGTGGCTAACCCAAGACATAAAGTTGCTTATGGCCAAACGCAATGCTGCAAAGTCTAAATACAAAATGATCCCCACAGAAAAAAACCTGCAAAGGTACAAAATACTGCGGAACCGATGTAATAAGACTTGCAGAGATGCCAGGCGTAGATATATTTACTCATCAGTTGACAGTAACAATTCCGCCAACACCTGGAAATTCTTAAATGCTATGGGAATCGGAGGTAGGCGTACGCAATGTGCATCATACTTAAACAACTGTACTGATTTAGATTCATTAAATACACATTTTACAACAATTCAATCCTTATCACTCCATCATGACCCCTCTATTACTCCCTTCCATTTCACAAATATTACACCTGCAGAAATACAAAAGCATGTCATAGCCATCAAATCTGATGCTATCGGTAGTGATAACATAAGTAGGAAAATGATTTTATTAAGTCTTAGTGTTGTTCTTCCTATTCTGTGTCACATCTTTAACCATTCTCTTACCTATAGTGAATTCCCTGATGTCTGGCGGCTTTCTCTAGTGATCCCTATACCAAAAACACCTAATCCTACATCCTTCTCACACTACCGACCAATTTCCATACTTCCTTTCTTATCTAAAGTCCTCGAACGTATAGTCCATCAGCAACTATATCTACACTTGAATAATAATAACATCCTATCTCCTTTCCAGTCCGGTTTCCGCCCTGGGCACAGCACTGTCACGGCACTTAATAAGGTCTGTGATGATATACGACACGGATTCGACAATCAGAAAATTACCATCCTCGCACTGCTAGACTTCTCTAATGCATTTAACACAGTAGACTTCGATATCCTAATAGCCATTCTCAAGTCCATAAATGTCTCCTCGGATGCTACTGAATGGTTTTACTCCTACCTAAATAATCGCGAACAATGCATTAAGTTTAATGGTAAGCGCACTTCTTGTACTCGTATCAGTGCTGGCGTTCCTCAGGGTGGAGTGCTTTCTCCTCTACTCTTCGCTATTTTCATTAACACTCTCACTAAGCACTTGACATCGTCCTATCATCTTTATGCTGATGACTTGCAGATCTATACGACAACAACCGTAAATGACATTGCTAAGGCTATTGATAATATTAATTCCAACCTCGACTTGATTAGTACCTGGAGCAAGTCATTCGGTTTGTCTATAAATCCTGATAAGTCACAAGTTGCCGTTTTTGGCAATTCAAAACAGCTAGCCAAAATACACTTTCCTCTTCTCCCTCCTATTTCATTTAATAATGTACGTTTGGAATACAGTTGCAGTGTGAAAAATCTAGGGATCATGATGGACAGCACTTTCTCCTGGACACCTCACATTGCTCAAATTAGTCGTAGGATATTTTTCGTTATCGGCACTTTAAGAAGGTGGAAAAACTTGCTGCCGATAAAAACTAAAATTTCATTAGCTCATTCTCTTCTGTTGCCGATACTAGACTATGCCGATTCATGCTACTTAGATCTATCTCAGCAATTACTCAATAAACTCGAGCGTCTCCAAAATCTTATAATAAGATTCATTTTTGGACTAATGAAATATGATCACATCACACAGTATCGGACACAGTTGAAATGGCTAACAGTACACAAACGACGTAATTTACACTCCCTTTCTCTTCTATATACTGTGCTCTTCCATCCTAATACTCCTTCGTATCTCAAAGAGCGCTTTGCGTTCCTGGGTGCGAGCTCCCAGCGTACTCAAGAACTTCGTTCTCGCAGTGAAAGGTTGCTTGAAATACCTTTGTCCCATACCAAATCATATAGCGAATCTTTCACTATTAAAACAGTGAAACTCTGGAATGAGCTCCCAGTGGAAATAAGAAAATCTAACTCAGTAAGCATTTTTAAAAAACGACTCAAAAAACATTATTTGTTGCATTAGGTTAGACTGTCATCATAACTATACCATATAATATGTTTATGTATTTACGTATACTCGCATGTATGTAACTAAATCTTACTGTGTTATTATGTACATGTACGTTTATGTATATCTATAATAAATATATATAATTGAATTAGTATCTTATATATGTAACTTTGTATGTATGTTTATTTACATTTAGGTTAAGTAATGTACACTTTTATGCACCATTTCCGCTCTTTCTTTTATTTTCTGTATCCTTCTCTGTAGGTTGCCTGTAAGAGATTGCTTTTAGTGATAAGGCCGCCTTTGCACATTTCTTTAAATGTATTTTTTTTTGTTACTCTTTTGTATGTACCATTTTATTGTGCAATAAAGTGTTAATAATAAGATAGTCGAGGTATGGCTGACGGCTAGCGGCACCCTAGCAACCCTTGAAATTTTCTGTAGTGCCTCTAGAACCTACTCTAAAATGTTCACCAGCTCTCGGACCGTCGGTCATCACCGTAAGATAAGTGTTAATGATGAAAAAAATGATTCGCACATAAGAATATCAGTGCCGCGATACTTGCAATGCGGTGGACCCGCGATTTAAACCCACATTACTCTGTTTTCCAAGCAAGCGCGTCACCACTGCGTTCGAAATGTAATTTACTGGTTATTAATCTGCCCTACTTTTTTGCAAAAATAAAGCAACGGATTGAGATCATCTTTACCAACATAGGTTATTTGTTGTTTTCGGTATATAAATTAGTTCCTTCGTTATTTGTTTGCATGAGATAAATCACTTATTGCAGATCCTAATAACCTATCTATCTTTGATTAGTAGTTGTGGAATTTTATACAATTTACATGGAATGTCTATATCTTGAAAAAACCACAGATAGATAGGTTATCGGGATCAATCTTTAGGTTAGCCAAAAGTCAAAATAGATAAGATATAAAAGTTGACTATTATATACATTATACATACTAGCGACTCACGCTCGCTTCGCTCGCGTTCGTCCCTGGGTACGTTTTCACGGTTAGTATAGAATAAAATATATATATGTACATACATAGGTATAGAGAAGTAAGTACGTACTTTAAAAATTAATAAACGGTTCAGCGGATTAACTGTGAAAAGGTAACAAACAGACAGACAGACAAAGTTACTTTCCCATTTATATGTTAGTATGGATGTATATTGGATATATGTATTTGGTAAGTGGCAAGTCGCACTCTTAGAAACTGAAGTGAAACTTGTTCAAATCTTGGCCACGCATCCCTGAGATGTGCAAATGATTTTCAACATAATTACTACACAGCAAAGTAAATATGATCTCCCACACTAATGTGTGGGTAATCCCAGGAGTGAATCGTTAAATGGATCGAATTATTATTAATAATAATTATTGTTACAGTCTATAGTGATCCATATATGTATATTTATATTCTGTTCTTCCACGTGTCACGTTCTAAATAAATAATTATTAATAGTAGTCCGAGCCTCGTTCATAACTGGAAATAGAGCTGTCAGTTACCAGATTTTGCTTTGAAACTTCACTTTCCCTCTTGTAATCGCCCATATAATTTTGAGCCGTCTATTAAATATTCGCTGTATGATCTAAATTTAAGAGTATACATATACATAAAATAAGTATGCATTATATATAGCGTAAATAACTAAATTTTGATTTTAAGAGTTATTTAAGAAGAAAAATAGAAAATTAATAATAGTTTTGTCAAAAATACCTAATGACGTCCAAGGGGCCTATATTATACGACAGGTTTGGCTCAGTTTGTAGTAGCCATACTTGCTGTGCCAGCGGTCGCGGGTTCAAGAGCCGCTGCGGGCATTAATTTATGTAATGAGCACGAATGTTTGTACTCCAGTTATGGGTGTTTATATTTATAATATATACCTATATATTTAAAAATATGTAATGTATCAACTATCTGGTATCCATAACACAAGCCTCGTAGCTTACCATGGAACTAGATGGTGCTGTGTGTTAATGTCCTAACATATTTATTATTTGTTTATTTATACACACGACGTAATGTATAACGTGACATTTTTAACGCGCCTACCGGTATTCCACAATATTATATTATAAGAATAAGTAGATCTATGTAACTGTAAAAGCCCATATAGTCGTTAATATTAGGTTTCACGAGTAAATCTTACGATTTACCAACACGAGTTGGAAAATATAAGGATTTTATAAAAAGTTTAATAAAAAGTTTTGTAAAACTATGTTTCGGGGTTTTACCTTCAGTTTAGTAAATTTAAGTTTTCCCTGTAGACAATTCAACTAAAAATTATTAAAGTATTTTACGTAACAGAGCTATTTTAAAACATCTAGTAACCGTATATAAAGTCGTTTTATTTTTTTATGAGTGAATTTAAAAATTGACTCAATTGGTTAAAAAAACCTTCCACCTACTTGTATTGTATTAGTAGGAATTATATTAATAAATGGAATTTATAGGAATTTGCTTTAAAATTTGTAATACGTGGTGAATCAGACTATGGAATATCCACATGTTAAAAGTACTATAATATAATAATTGCATAAGTCAATAACATAATGCCAAACACCTATACCTATAAATATAATAAAATTAAATATACCTTTTTAATACGGAGATTATCACATCGAGTCAAGTAACAGTAATTTCTTAATACGGTTATCTTCCTCCCTATTGAGACCAGTTTATGCCAATTTTTAATTTGTAAAACCCTAATTACTTTGCCACCACGACGAGGGACACATTCCTTTCTAATTAATATATTATAACTTATGCTATTACAGATTTTCCTATAGGCCTTTTTACCTACAATTTTCAAGTAACTTATTTTGATGTGTCGCTTAAAATCGATTCAGTACTTTTTGCTTGAAATGCGCTCACCCAAACAGACAAACAGACATACGGGCATACAGAAAAACAGACATACAGACAAACAGACAAAAATTTAATAACTATTGTTTTGGAGTCTATAGCCTGTAAAATATATGAATGTAACGCATTGTTATGGTTTTTAATACATATGGAAATATTTATAAATATAGGATATTATAATATAGGATACTTTTTACTATGGGAAAATATCCCATCTCTGAGAAATCTATACGTTTAGTATAAAACATAATGTAGGGAAGAGTCTATCTCTCTGTGACCGCATCACGGAAAGACCACTAGAGGGATTTCAATGAAATTTCATAAAAATGATAGCGTGTTTTTTATAACATAATATGTTAAACGTTTAATATTTACGTATACAATGGAACAAGTCAATCCACTGACTGATATAATATTTTATCAATTTTACTGTGTTATTTCAATATATGAACATTGTTGTAGTCTGTGTTATGAGCCAAATACTACGATGTACCTACAAGCAACTAGGAGTACCTCTCTACTTGCTTGCGGCAGAGCCTAAATAGGGTTATATATTTGATTCATTCACATTTCAGTGCGTTTTATAGTGTAGGTATGATTTTCACCCTCCGAAAAGTATAGAGCTGTCTGTCTGCTTCTTATTTCTTTTATTTTTATGTAATTAAATATTTGTTATAATTCTTATTATGTTTATAAATAACATACTATAAATAGTATAAATATCTCCACAACCATGTGTGGTCAATGATAGCGTGAAAAATGTTAAAAACATAATTTGCAATGTTGAATTTTATGGACTGATAACGTTAAAGCATTTTTCTTATCGATATGTGTGTATTCTATAAGAATCAAATTCATAAGATAGCTTGTAGCTATCATTTTTGTTTACATAATTTCGTATAATACTTAATGTTATTAGTACTTAGAAGTATATAAGGTAATATGATTTAGAAAAGCAAGTCAAATTAAGAACCTTTTTTTATTTAAATAGGTTACAAATATTTTCATTGGCCCTGAAAGAAAATATTCTATAGGTTAGATTAAGATGCTATTCATAACCACTACAAGGAAGGAAAAGACAACGAAACTCAGAATATACTGAATTATTTGCCCGTACACACATTTGATTCTTTTGAAAAATCGTATTTCGTAATAAAATCGTTGATAATAAGTCTGATTGACTATTTTATACTGAATTTGACTTTTTCATTGTAATTTCTAATATGAATTTTATACCACTATGGTAATAAGTGCGTTGAGTATTACTTCATTGTGTTCAGCCCTTTTTAACGTCCCACTGCTGGGCATAAGAGGCTGGTCAAGTGCGAGTTAGCGGACTTCAAGTATCTTTCAAAAACTTACGAGATTCTCTCAGACATGCAGGTTTCCTCACGATGTTTTCCTTCACAACAAGACAACTGGTAATAAGACACCGTAAGACATAAGAACCTTCGCCAATGTTCTGTTTTACCTTACTACTTAATACTCTGTTACCTGTTTTGTCAAAATTGTGTAAAAATCTAATATAAAAAAGATTGCATAGAGTTCAAATATTAAGTTTAAATATTTCTTCAATGTGAACTATATGCAATATTTCTTATTCATGTGGATACTTCATAGCCCGTCCACATACATAGTACATTCTTTATAGTAGTGCTAACTATTTTAGAAAGTGGGTAATGCTATTTAAGATGAATAATTCTTATATTTTTATATATTAAGGGGTTAGATAAAAAGATGTTCACACAAAAAAAAATATATTATAATATGGTATTAAGTATATATGGTAGCCCAGTGGTAACGCGCTCGCTTGGGAAACCGAGTGAAGCGGGTTCAAATCCCGAGTCTCGCACCTTTGACATTTTCATGTATGAATCATTTCTAACATGATTACCACTTGTCTTACGGTGAAGGAAAACATCGTGAGGAAACCTGCATGTCTGAGAGAAGCAAGTTTTCGAAAGACATGTGAAGTCCGCCAATCCGCACTTGGCCAGCGTGGTGGACTATGGCCTGATCCCTCTCGTATTGAAGGGAGGCCCGTGCCCAGCAGTGGGACGTTAAAAAAGGGCTGAATACATGGTATTATGTAACCTCCGATAGTATACTTTCATTTTAAACTATCAGTCAATATTAATCTGCGCGCCCAATATTTCAAACACTTCATTTAAAACGACCCAATTTTAATCTTAATTTAATATTCACCTTGCTTTCGAGGATTAACGTTAACAAAATTATAATGTCAGTCCGCCGAACGAAATTATTTAACTGTAAAATATTTTCAACAATATTAATTAAAATAACAATTTGCTATTTAATGACGTAATATAGAAATAGAATGTCTTAGTAAATTATAATTTACTAGCGACTCACCCTCACTCCGCTCGTTTTCATCCCTCGATACGTTTTAACGATTAGTATAGATTTCTCAGATATGAGATATTTTCCCGCAGTAAAAAATATTCTGTATCTTGACCCGGATAACCAGCTAGCATCAAACCAAATTTTATCAAAATCTGTCCTGTAGTTTTCTCGTGATGTGTTCCCAGACACACAGACAGACAAAAATTATAAAAACTATAGATTCGGTTCGGTTAGAATTTTATTATAATATGTATAGATGAATAGATAGATGTACTGTTAACGAATGAAGCTTTCTTAACTGTTTAAAAAAGTCACATGATGTACTGAGATTAAAAAAAATATCTATCGACACCATCATAAACATCATGTTGAGTCATCGTGTGAAAAAGTTCAACAAATAAACAATCAAAAACACTTTCTCACTTAAAATATTAGTGAGGATTTTTCAGTACATGATTTTCCCGAAATACTCGTAAATTAATTCTTACTGCGTTCTTACACGTCATAGTGAGGTGTATCCCATTAGACGACCATGACTTAAGACAATGGCGGTATGGACTTAAAAATTAAATCTTAATATTATATTCAATAAAAAAATACGTATATAATGTAAATACATAATAATCTAAAACTAAGTTCATTAGTTACTATCTTTTTGATATTATGACAAATTAACGAACAAAATTAACAAACTTCCTTGCAAATGTAAATGTTAATTGTAAATAACTTTAGTTACCATTTTAATAGCCTTTGTATCACATTATAATACAATTTGATACAAAGGTTAAAAACCCCATCAACTTGATGGAATAATAGTTGATATAGTAATAAAATTTCAAATTTAGCTTAAAATAAGTACTACTTATTTATTACTTTTAATTATTAGGCATGTGCTTACTAAAATCTAAACTTCCTTACCTGGGTCCAAAAGCTGTATATTTCATAGCGATTAATATTTAAATATAATACAGAAACCAAATCTGTAACTATCGATGCAATAAATAATGTCAATCAAATACACATTGATTTAAAAACTGGCGACTTATCCTCGCTTTATCCAGGTGGGTCTCTACGTGTTATCTGTATTAATAATAAAGGCAGCGCCATCTTTTGTCACATTTTATTACTAACAGTATCCAGTGCTACTCCATAGTATATCCATGTACTTATCCAAATCTGCCTAGCCGTTAAGATATGAAAGACAAACAAACATATACACTCATAATAAATATTTCCATCTATAATAGTGGTTTATCTATCGAATATTATTAAAAATACATGAATAAAATATAAAATATGTTGGGACATTAACACACAGCACCATCTACATAGTTCCATGGAAAGCTACGAAGCTTGAATTATGGATAACAGATAGTTGATACACTACACAATATATAGAACTTTAAATACATACATATTATAAATATAAACACCCATGACTTGAATATAAACATTCGTTCTCATCACACAAATGCTTGCCTCCAGCGGGACTCGAACCCGTAACCGATGGCGCAGCAAGTAGAGTCACACTACAAGCTGAGCCATATGTGTCGTCTAGTAAAGTTATTTGCTTTTTAACAATATCTTTTCTTACATAAGTATAAATTTTGGCAATGGCAACCTAAAGGTGATACTTGAAGATAAACGTCAGTATTGTTCCCACTCGAGATAACGGAACTACAGAAACGTTCAATCTTTGATATTAAACGGAAATGATGTGCCTCGTAAGCTCGAATCCTAACCGCAAATCTCTGTATTGCTATTTTACGATATCGGGCTTCTATTTATAGTCGTTTACTATAAGAATCGATTTTAGGGATTTATATATAGCTTTTAGTAGATAGATATTATTAAATTTTCTAAAATTCTTATCTATACGTACATATATACCACCCTATTTTTTAAATTACTAATAAAAATAATAATATAAAACAAATACGACAAAAAACCAAAACATCACATAATTGCAAGACTATTAAATCAAAATTTACTATAATATAACCACAAACTGCCTCGGTGGTGTAGTGGCTAGCATGTACGGCTGCACATCCTGAGGTCCTGGGTTCGAGTCCCGGGTCGGGCCAAGTTTAGTTATTAAGTCTTTCTGTATAGTAAGCCTCAGTAACAGCCCGGAGTTAGGAAGTTGGCTGTGTTTCACCTCCGTGCCTCCGAGAGCACGTAAAGCCGTCGGTCCTGCGCCTTAACTCTCACCGGTCGTGTCGAGTAGTCGACCCACCGGAGTATGAGAGTGACAGGAATAGAGACTACACTTGTGTCTGCGCGCACACTTGTGCATTATAATATCTCCTGCGCAGTTAGCTAGTCTCAATGAGATTGGCCGCTGTGGCCGGAATCGGTTATTATTATTAACCACATTTCATATTCTTTTTTATTTATTCCTTTTTTACATCCCACTGTTGGGCACGAGCCTCTTCTCAACACGAGAGGGACTAGGCCATAGCTCACCACGCTGGCCAGGTACGAGTTGGCGGACTTCACATGTCATTCGAAAATTATTGCATTTCACCACTTATATACGAGTAAAACATAGTTGTAAATTGATACAATTACAAGAAGGCTAAAATCGATTTTCAAGATTATATTTCGTGTATCGCTATTTATTTAGCTACAGCGGATTATTAAAGGCGTATTAATAAAATCCATCTGAGAAAGATGTCAATAAGCTATATTAAAATTAAATTTGTGCCTCAGTTCAGGAGCTACTACACCAAAGACCATACATATCTGAGTACCACTAAGTACGACTGCTTTACAAGTAACGTTTAGGACGATACAAGATTACCTATACAGATAAATAAAATTGAAGTGTCTGTTTGTAATGTCAAAATAACGGCTGTATACTAAATGCATATGGAATTATATACGGTACTTATAAGAAAAACACAATTTTAACGGGATTTCACTGGCAGACAGCTGATATTATAAGGAGCAACGTAGGCTACTTTTATTTTAGAAAAAGAATTAGGGTTTCGCTCAAAAAAAAATATACCTAGGGACGCACCCAAGCGAAGCGGGATAAGTCGCTAGTGAGTAATATGTTACGTTTTCCAGTAGCCAGTAGGCTAGTTAAAAATATGAAGTGTATCACTTGTAACAAAACGAAGACAAAATTTATATATAGTAAGGCTTAAAACAAATCTACTATAATAATATAAAAAAGTAAATGATGCGAGATCGTCCTTCAAAATCCCTATAATGTTTGAGTACGATGCTGATAATTGTATGAGGAACACACAGAAACTTGGTCAAAAGGGGATCGCTTGCGGATTTATAATTCATCAACTACCAAATCCCACTCTATATATTTCGCATATTCATTTAAGCACAATTTAAATTGTAAATAAATTCATTTTGCATTTATATCCTTTAATAAAATAATAAAATTTTGCATTTTTATTTATAAAAAATAGGGATTTTACTGCAACAATACCTAAAGTTATATTTACTTAAAGTATTTTATATATCAATACTAAGCTACTGCAAATCCAAACTATAGCAAATTTTAGGATTGTCTAGAAAACTTACTAAAACCAAAGTTATAAAAAGTACATAATATCTGTACCTATATCTTAGTCTCTCTTTCCTTTTCTTTATATTAAGTGCATTTTATATATATTCCTTATTGTACATAAAGCATACAGTACATAAGGAGAAAAAGGTTAAAATCCGGATAAACATTCCTCATTGAAAAATCAAACCCGCAAATACTCCTTTACGCTGTATATAACGAATTCTAATATATTTATACTTGTAATGGATTTCATTACAGCCACCATTTAGCCGTAAATAATTTAATGAGCGGATCTCTACGTATACGACGTTTAAATCTGATCAGTGATATTAATTCGAGATCCTTTATAAACCTAAATGCCTGTTTCTTGTTAAGATTATACTCATTTTATTGCATTAAACTGGTACAAATCAGAAATGTTTGTTTAAAATTAAGACTTCAAACGTGCAGATTCGTACTTTTGAAAATTCAAAATAAATTTTCCATTTGATATATTGCAGAGATTGTAGGTAAAATCATAATTCTACATTTATAAACCAATATCTGACTTATACATTATATTACTACTAGTTATAATACTAGCGACTTACCCTTGCTTCGCTCGGGTTCGTCTCTAGGTTGCTTTCCAAAAGAAAAATAATTAATTAATTTGGTTTTAATTTTTTTTCGTGGGACCTTATTTTTTTCTAAAATAAAAGTAGCCTAAGTTACTCTTTATTACATCAGCTATCTGCCAGTGAAAATCCCACCAAAATCGGTCAAAATTTGCCGGAACCAACAGACAGACAAAAATTGCAAATACCGTGTATTACAATACCATGTATACATCCATATGCATTAAGTAAAAAGCGGTAATTTTAATATTACAAACAGACACTCTAATTTTATTTATCTGTATAGATTTAATATACATATTTACAAAAACACCGAAGCTTTAGGTATAAATATGTACGACGCTAGTGCAATCACAACATTTTTGCGCAGTTTTGATTTTGCAATTTTTGCTAAATATAATTTAAATCAGTTGTCAGTTTTATTTTGTTTTTCCTGTCCTTCAAATTGAATTATGGTGTTAATCAATTTGCAAATACAAGAATGAGGACACTGGATATTATAAGTACACAGAAATGTTTTTATAAAAATATTATTGCCCTTTGCTTGCTTACTGTTTGAAGATTTGCTTAACTGTTTACATTACGCATTATCGGTTAATTTACACTTATATTATATTGACATTGCTACAAGATTACTAAATAGATAACTAGGAATCCCTTACAAATATGAAATCTGTCATTTTTATATTACATCTTATGTTTGTTTTGTGCTTTAGAATATTTACAAATAAAACATAGCTAAGAAGATTAAGTAAGCACTTAGCATAGTTGCTAGAAAAAGGATGAAAAAGACTTCTATTAATAATTCTAATAATTTTTACCTAATACTTTCCTAGATTTCCGCGAATATTTGACATTTTAAATAAAACTATCTTTTCGGATTATCCAATGTAACTGTATCAACAAATATTGTAAGGTACTTTAGTGCCATTTTTGAATTTTTAAAATCATTTTTGTAAAATTATGGGTAGAGACTATCTGTAACAAGTATATAAATAAATAAATAAATAAATATGTTGGGACATTAACACAGCACCATCTAGTTCCACGGTAAGCTACAAAGGCTTGTGTTATGGATACTAGATAGTTGATACACTACATATATAACTTTAAATACATACATATTATAAATATAAACACCCATGACTGAAGTACAAACATTTGCGCTCACACAAATGAATGCCCCCAGCGGGACTCGAACCCGCGACCTCTGGCACAGCAAGTAGGGTCACTACACACTGAGCCAAACGTGTCGTCAAATATATAAGTATAACGCCTTTGAGATGTCTAAAACCTTAGTCTCTCCCGTGACCATGATTGCTGTAAAGCATTCGAAACGTTGGCAACCAAAAATTATAATAAATCCGCGAAATAATCCGAAAAGATAGTTATATTAAAAAAAAAAAAACTATTTTTAAGACAAGGATTCATTTCTCTATATGAATTGATTCTTAATAAAATTCTTTTTTAACCTAATAATTTGAAGTAATTCATTGCGAAATTATTTAGTCAAGTTCAATTATAAAAATTTAGATTGATTTGCAGACCAAATTGAATTAGACTATTCCATAAAATAATTATTATTTGCATAAATATCTTAATATACATAACATATTATATAATGAAAATATAAAATGAGTCATTTAAAATTTAGTGTTTATTATAACATCAACGATGTTTCAACTGCATTGGATAAACCCATTTATATAAGAAAAGAAAGACGTATTAATAACATAATTTGTATGACGCATATTTCATACAAATATCCCATTTATACGTAAATATACGTAAATATACTAAGATACTTGTATACACTATTTACAATATTTATTTTTTATTGTAGACTAGACAAACAAAAACAAGTTTATTCCACGGGTACCGTACATTTTCCCGGGATAAAAAGCAGCCTATTTGTTTATTCTGATGTATGAACTACATTATTGTAAAGTTTCATTAAAATCCAATCAGTAGTTTTTGTGTTCAGCTGTATAAGTTACTATAGTTTTTTTAGATATCCCACGGAAACTCTTTAATTTTCCGGAATGAAAAGTATCTAAAATGTTGACCGGGGATAAATGGTACCACCATAAAAATTTCATTTAAATCGATCCAACAATTTCGGTGATTAGCCCACACAAACAGACAAACAGACAGAGAAACAAAAATAATGAAAAAATCTGGATTTGTTTTTTTTCTCTTCTTACATCCGCTGACTCAGTTTTTAACATTTTTTTCTAGGTACAGACATTCGACCTCTACAGTTTTATTATATGTATAGATATAAGTACACATTTTGTGTAATCTATATATTAATATATTTAAACGAACAATTCTTGTATATTTATATCTTTATTTATTTATACCAGCGATTTCGGAAACGGCTCTAACGCTTTCGCTAAAATTTGATATGTGTGGGTTTTTTGGGAGAGAAAAATCGATCTAGATTAGTCTCATGTCTGGGAAAGCGCGTGTTTTTGAGTTTTCATGCGGTTTTTTTTGCATTATTTTACGCAGAATATGCTCAATAATTTCTTACACTCATGCAAAAGCATCGTGGTCAAACGATCAAGGTTCAAGATTAACAATCATAAGAGCGTCCGAGTTAGAACTTCGATCGGATACAAAGTTTTACTTTTTTTTTTGTATTTATTCAGAAGTAAAAAATAAAAGTAAAATAAAACTTTCGGGTAAGTAAAAGTAATATAAAAGTAGATTTTTCAGTCAAAAATTCTCAGCCATAGCCCGGAGTTTGACAGCTGTCGATATTAAACTCGCAGGGTTTATAGAGTACGTAAAGACGTCTAGATCTCTCTAGTCGTGTCGAATTATCATCCCATCATACTACGAGAGAAAGACATTTACTATAATATCTCCAGCGTAAAATACTACTTAATGAGACTGGTCGCGATCGAAAATTATAGACCAGACGTTATATATTGACTTACCATTTAGTAGTGACCCTATTATATTTAGTTGTGACTTACCCTTACTCTGCTCGTGTACGTCCTTAGATGCCTGACAATAGCCTAGATGTTGCTTCGACCATTGGCTCCAGGCCTATTTGTATATGTCACCGTAAAATTGTAAACACCGCTAGATTACAATCTATCTAGCGAGATAGATTAAAATCTAGCGGCACTTACAATTTTACGGTGACATATACAATTTCATCCAAATCTGTCCAGCCATTTCAGTATAAAATAGTAACAAACATATACACATACAAAATTTCACATTTATAAGAGTCGCTATTTATATTCATAGTATTATATTCATAGATATATCTATACTAATATTATAAAGAGGTAAAGTTTGTGAGGTTGTAGGGGGTAATCTCTGGATCTACTGAACCCATTTAGATGAAATTTGGTAAGAAGATAGTTTGAGACCCTGGAAAGGAAATAGGATACTTTTTATTTCAGAAATCATCACTTAAGGGAGTGAAAATGGTGATGAAAGTTTGTATGGGGAATCAAACTAGAAACGAACCCGAGCGAAGTGAGAGTGAGTCGCTTGTATTATATATATTCTTATATATTTATATTCATAGTATGATTTCATAGAATTTGTTTCACTGTAAGGTTTTTTGTAGGTATATATAAATTTATGATATTCAAAGAAATTATTCAGATCATATATACATAGTAGAAATTAAAATACCAAAATGTGTAATTAACTTGTTTTATTTTAAAACAACATCATTTACATTCATATGCAACAAAATGATTTCAGACAACATGCCATATAATATTTAAGTAACTTAGCAATTATTACAAAATTATTATTAACACTTAATCTAGAGTGCAATTATTTTATCTCATTTCGCTTAAACACATATTTAAAATAATGTCTTCTTTAAAAGGTTGAAAATGATATGCCATATTTTATTATACTGTGAAAATGAAACAGATTTATATATTCTATAAAAAAATTTAAAGGAGGTACATACATACATTTATTTATTAGATCTGATAAGACAAAGGTATCCCATAGCTTTTAATGCCACACTAAAAATGACTCGTCTGTCGAAGAGCTAATAGGAGAGTTAAAAAAGATAACTTCTATATATAAAGACAAAACAGTTCAGCATCTCTTTCTCCTGTTTTATTAATCGATTTTCTTTTTTTTTTGTTTACTAATTGTTAACGAGTTTTAATGTTACAAATAAAAAAAAATTGAAAACCGTTAATTTTTATATAGATAGGTAATACAAAATAGTTCAGTAATTTTAAAATAATATTTATATTATTTAAAAAAAAATAACGATGATTAAGGTCAAATTTCGACCACTAAGCGAACTCTAGTTATAATAATTTTATATTTCTAGGAACAGTATGATAAATTATAAGTAGCATTATAATTATGACTAGAATATTTTAATATTTTTTGACCGACTTTATAAAGGTTACTTAGTACGGCTATATTTTATAAGTGTTATTGAGATGTCTTCAATAATTTAAAGCCGGTTTTCAGTATATTTTGTAAGTGTTATTTAATTCAAGTTAAAGCCGATCTTCATGATTTTTGATTGTATAAGTTATACCTCAAGGATGGTCCCAGATCTACATATAAATAGGCAGAGACAAAACAGTTCAGTACCTTTTTCTCCTCTGTTTGTCAACTGAATTTCTTTTTTTTTTTGCTTAGTAACGATTAAAAGGTATTATTATCAATAAAAAAATTTGGAAACATTTTTTTATATGTATGTAAACCATACACCACTATCATTATAATTCCACCTCTACGGGCAGAATTATAAGTTCTAAGAAGCTTAAATAAAATAATATTTCTATTTATGTAATTTTTTTTTAGATAAATTATAAGTAGTAATAATGTCAAACAGACAAAATATCTAGGTTGAATGAAATAAAATAACATTCACTCTCTAAAGAAATACAAAAAAAAAATTAAAAACCGGAGACCCTTTAATCATAAGTAATAAAGCGTACAACCACAAAAATTTTCAATATTTAAAATTCACATGTAACATACGTTTATCGTAAAGTAAAACTACTGTAGAATATTATTAGCAAAACCAAAATTATGTCGAGCAAGTTCTCTGAGCCTTTAGAAAATACATGGCTGGCAGGTTTGACCTGTGCCGTGAAATTTGACAAAGTCCACAAGGAAATATGGAGTCATTTTTCATCATAACGTCTTTGCAGATATCGCTTCCATTGTGAATGCTTCATTAATTTCTTATATTTTGACATCTAAGAATAATAACACTATTGATTTATTATGGCGTATAATAATAGCCTTAAAAATATAATTGATAACGAAAAGCTACTTTTTAACGCTTTAATTTATTTTAATGTTAGTGAGAGTTAAATAAACATATACGGCCTTATTATTGGACATAAAATATTATTATAATATAACATACACATATACTGTGCATTTAATTCATTAAATGAATAGAGTGCATTTATAGAGATAGTAGGTAGGTATATTAATAATATGTACATTCTTATAATTTATTATTATAGCAATAACTATTGTATACCTTAGGAATAAGCAGGTATCTATTTTTAACGACATTCAAATTTCTTAAATTATAATCTATACTAATATTATAAATGCGAAAGTAACTCTGTCTGTCTGTTACCTTTTCACGCTTGATCCGCTGAACCGATTTAGATGATATTTGGTATGGAGACAGTTTAAGACCCTGGAATAGGATAGTTTTTACCCCGGAAATCATTAATTAAGGGGGTGAAAAAGGCGATGAAAGTTTATATGGGGAATCATTTCTCAAGTAAGGGATATGTATATATACCTAATTTTTAAAGTAGGTACTTACTTTTCTATACCTATGTATGTATATATATATAGTTTATTCTATACTAAGCGTGAAAACGTACATAGGGACGAACGCGAGCGAAGCGAGCGTGAGTCGCTAGTTTATTTATAAATAGTATATGCAATATTATAAAGTAAACATACATATTTGAAAGCCAAATATTACTAGTACTAACAAAATTTTAATTATTTATTTTTTTATTAAGTAAGAGTACTATAATAAATTAACTACATTTTTTTTAAATAAAGTTTTTTTACACTGTTAAAATAATTTATAACAACTTACATATATTTCAGTATCTTTTTATTACTACAAAAGTTATAATATATCAAGCGTATTACTTTTTAATTATATCTAATCAAACATTAATTCCTTTGTACAATATAAATATACATGTAATCTATTTAAATTTAATTGTCTTTTTAATGGAACTTCAAAAGCACAATATCTTTGAAATTATTTATGAATTCTAGTAATTTATGAATATATTTAAAATTAATTATAAATTCTTAAACTTCTAAAACATTTATTTCATATCTAAATATTTATACAAGGAATTAAAATAAATTATATTCTTTACTAATTAATATTTTTTTCTTAAAAACGTTTTTTGGATTACGAACATTTAAAAAATAAAGCCAACTTAGTTTTTTTTTTAACATAACTTCAATTAATGTAAAGGGAATATTAATGAAGGTTTTGTTAACATTTACTCTAACCTTCATTGTATAAGAAAGGTTTGTGCAAAATTTCATCTATTGGGCTGTAAGTCTGGCTGTCAGTGAATTAAAAATTTTGTAATTAAGTAATTAAGATTATACTTAATATATTATGTAAAACTTATGTATAACTCTGCGGTTCTTTCCGATTCAATTGTATTTAAATCTGTACATATAATAAAATTCTAACCGAGTCGAATCTCTATATTATATATTTTTTAGAAAATCTTATAGAAATAGTCATTATTATCGTTACGGAGGCCGAATCTATACTTTTTAGAATTTTTGTCTGCCTGTCTGAGAATAATCACAAGAAAACCACTTGACAGATTTTGATGAAATTTGGTATGATAATAGCTGGTTATCCGGGTCAACATATAAAATACTTTTTACTGCAGGAAAATATCTCATCCCTGAGAAATCTATACTAACGGTTAAAACTAGGGATGAACCTGAGCAGAGCCAGGGTGAGTCGCTAGTATGAAATGTATCGCGTAGTAAGTGCCAATAAACACAACAGATTCTTGACAAAGATGTAATCATAGCACATTTTTAATTTAAACTTATATCCTAAAGTACCTACATACCAACTATTTTCGAATAAATCATATTTCAAGAATATTTTATGAAGTTTTTGATATAAAATATTGTTATGTATGTATTACTTTATTTTGTATACACAATATATTAATACTATAAGTAACATTAAACCGTTTATCTGTCAATGCATTTCTCGTTTACGTCGGTGATAAAATCATTTGAATCTCTAATAGTCATGATAGTGACGCCATCCGAACTGTTGCGCGATATGATGTTATTTTTCTTCTTTGAACTGCCGTAGTCGTAGTTCGATATGACCACACTTTCTGTTGGATTCCTATTTAAATTATATAATTATTACTGCAATAAATAACTAGTTGTTAAAAATCGATAGTTAAGGTGGCTGTCGTGGGTTCAATATCCGTATAAGTTAAAGTTACTAAACATTATACTATGAACCAAACATTTTAAATAAAACTATTTTTTCAAATACTTTCGCGTATTTTCTCATAATTCCTTATAATTTTAACCTTGGTGCCACTTTTTTTTTAATTATAGTATAATTTTTGCCGTAAAGAATTCGAAACATATAAAACAAAAAAACACCGCGACAATATTCGGAAAAATAGTTTTATTTGAAATATTAACTTATAGCGTAAATCTAAGAAATTATTATAATCCAACCAAAACTTACAGTAGGTACGTACAATTAAAAAATGGGAAAATTAAAAACAATGAATGAAGTACGTATACAATAACAAGTGTATTTACATTAAATATTTATGAAAATATCCAATATAATACAAGATGAGATTATTTTAATATTAGTTTCACTTATGAAGTAAAAGTATTTGATAATATTCCTTCAAAAATCTTGCCTTTGAGAAAGAGAAGTTTTATGAGAAAATAAGTTTACTATTTTTTCATAAAACAATTTTATCTATACGAGGCAAATTTAAGTTATATTTTTTCTAAGCATGATTAAATATTATAGAGAAATGATCTTAGAATATGTAGTTCGTAAATAACAGCAAAACCATTCTTACCGATTGCATCGATGTCGTTGCGTACTTCGAAAGGACGTTTCACATATAGCAGTTCTTGATAGTCTAGAGCTGCAAGATGGGTGTAACGCACCGCGCTGACAGCAAAGATAACGGTTGAAATGCTGCCTGAAGACTCCACTTACGCAGTACAGTGCGACCGGATTGACGCAGGAGTTGAGGAAACTAATTAAAAAATATAAAAAATGTTCAATTAATTCAGGTAAATACGGTTTGTATATAGTCCAAAGAAGACAGAAGAATTCAATAATTATTTTTCGCTAACTCTGTGACAGAAATCCAGGACCATTCACTAGTCTAATGTTTACATTTTTATATAACTAGGTTTTGCCAGAGGCTTCAGTGGTGTAATAAGCAAGATGGAGTCAAAGGTAGCTTATGTCCCATCCCATAATGCGGTCGATCAGATGTCCTTGTCAAATTTTATTGAAATATGTCAAGCGGTTTAAGCCTAAAAGGTAACAGAAATAGTTACTTTCACATTTATAATATTACAATGTACGGATTTTGTCCAATTTCTAACTTTAACCAAAGATGTTTTTTTTTATTTATAAGACATATTGAAATTAAATAATGAACCCCTGTCATTTAGTTTTCTTCACCTAATCCCGTAAATATTATAAATACGAAAGTTTGGATGGATGGACGTTAATCGATCACGCCAAATTAGCTGAATGGATCTGGATGAAGTTTGGTACAGAGTTACTTTTGATCCCGGAAAAATGTACGGTTCCCGGAGGATAACTTTGTTTTATTTTACTAGGGATGAATCGAAGCGAAACGAAGGTGAGTAGTTAGTTAATAATATATAGTGAAGTTTATACAAAATAAAGGTAAATTTATCTATTGCCGTCACATCTCAGCAGAGTTGCGGCAAAAATGCTCGTATTGTTCCCGCGCTGAATAGCAACGCCAATTTTAAAGGCGAAATTGAGTAGCCCCCAGTAAAGTTAAATAAACAAAGGATTGAACACATTCCACAAATAAGAAATATTAACATTTTATTACTAGTCTCATTCATTTCAGTATATTACTGGTTGGTATCACTTAATTACATTTAATAACGATCAGCTAAACAATGTTCTGGTTTTCAATGGTCTTGAGAGCTTCCATAAAATTATATATGTGAGGTATGTATAGACGTTAGTTACAATAAAAATAAAGCTAATTTTACCTATCGTTTTTATATTTTGTCAAATGTTGAATCTTCATTATTCCTTATTTCCACATTAAAAATCATACTACTCGTGATCCGTCTTTTGGAAAGATTTTGTATCACAATTTCAAAGGAAACCATTTGACATACCTACTACAGTAGAATCCCGATTGTCCGAATCAATTTAAATCAGGTGTATTCCGTATAATCGAAAATCCGGATAATCGATTTCAAAGCCAAATTAATTAAATTTTAATATTTTTTTTATTATAGAAAGGGTTTAACATACGTCAATTGAACAATACGATATAAAAAATTACGAGTTATAAAGATAAAGAATAACATAATACCTATGTAATTTATTTTGGTTACAAATAATCAGTTTCAGCCCCTATCTGTTTTCTATCGCGTTACTGTTAAAATCATCAATAACAAACTATTGCTCAAACAAATGAGAGCGTGAGTACCTACACGTCGGAGGCGGGAATAATCTTTTATTTATTTTTTATTTATTTTATTTAAACTAAAATCCACAGCTGTATACAGTAATAGAAAGTATACAAAAGAAAAAGTCCTTGTATAAGCTAATTTCGGATTTTCATTATTTATGTAGTATAGATGGATGGGTAGACTAAGTTTACACAATATATGTAAGAAAAGAGTTAAGTTACAAAAAAAAACAATAACAAAAACAACAATACAGACAAAAGGAAAGAAAAAAAAATAGTATATTAGTAATACGGCCATTCATTACTCTATTTATGTTGTGTGTGTGTGTGTCTGTGTGTGTGTGTGTCTGTGTGTCTTGCCGTAACATGTCTCGTTGCACCGTCAAATCATTTCTAAATCGGTAATTAGAGCCGTGAAGAATGAGTCCGGATAATCGGATATTCGGATAATCTATGTTCGGAAAATCGAGATTCTATTGTATGTAAAAAATAACATGTCAATATTACATACCAAACACAGTAAGTAACGCAACACAAACGCAGACCTACATTCTATTACACCGAGAAAGCAATAACATTTAGATTTTTTTGTCTCAAAATTACAATATGTTGCTCGAAATTGATTTTAACTGATATTATCCGACCTTTGGCATAAAGATACAAATATGAAAGTTTGTGTAGGTAAATGTTTGTTTTTTTTAAGTTTGAATATGTTCCAATCAAGATCAAAGGATATTAATCACACTTGACCTACATTATAGACCATGTCTTAAACTAACGAGTAACTAAGAAATATATGATTTATCAAGATAATTTTTAATACAATTTTTTTTTATCTTTATGGTATATTAATTCAACAAGTTATTTTAGTTTTGTACTTATAGATAAAAATGTATGTATGTATGTGTGTATGTATTCAGCTCTTTTTAACGTCCCACTGCTTGGCACAGGCCTCCCTTCAATACGAGGGGAATCAGGCCATAGTCCACCACGCTGGCCAAGTGCGGATTGGCGGACTTCACGTCTTTCGAAAACTTGCTAGGTTTTCTCAGACATGCAGGTTTCATCACGATGTTTTCCTTCACCGTAAGACAAGTGGTAATCATGTTAGAAATGATTCGCACATGAAAATATCACAGGTGCGAGACCCGGGATTTGAACCCGCTTCACTCGATTCCCAAGCGAGCGCATTACCACTGGGCTACCACTGCCTTTACCACTGAGCTATCACTGCCTAGATAAAAATGCTTGTGAGAAATTAATTGTAAAATTAATATGTCGTTTTAGTCGTAATGTGTTACTTTATAAAACTAAAGAAAGTACTTTTCACGTGGGTGCAGAATTAAATTATTTTATATTTCAATTTTGCATTTAAAGCTATTGTATGTTTAACAAGACAAACATTACTTCTGAATATTCATCATCTTATGCTATTTTAAACTTCAAGTGTTTTAAAACCGCGAAAGTTTACTCACGCTTCACCGCCAACTGATTTAATCTCGGCGATTGATGCGAGTTTCCTACCCTTGAAATGAAATGCAAATTACTCATAAATTTTCCTCGCATATACATTAATATTAGCTTTACATAAGATATATTTTTGGAAGGTTTCAGATGATAACTCTAAGTTTTTAGTTAAATTTACTGTAAAGGTGTGTGAAATGAACTTTGTTCAATTAGACAAGTGCTTTTGAAGTATATATTGAATGTAATGGGTTTTCAAAGGTAAGAAATTAACTTATATAAGTATTTAAAAAAATAAAAATAAAACAAAAATTTAGCATCAAAGAGACGACGTGACGCTTAACTAATTTTCCTTTCTATAATCGCTCATAAGAATACAAAAAACAGTTAAAAATATGTAATTACTTAGAAACTTTAGATTGTCTCAGCTTAAAACCTATTAGTATATTAAAATGTAAAAGAGTTAATATTAAGATTTATATTTATTGACAGCAATTTTACCATAAGCGCTTTAACATCAAATTAAAAATTAAAAATATGATATCAGTTTTGCATGCCTTCAAAAGGTAATATACGCTTGCCGCTGCATCGCCAGCTGTTCTTATAAACGATCGACACTTAACTTGAAACTTAAACTTATATATTTTCAGCAAGATGTAAAATTTTTATAAGTTGTACGAAAAATTTTACTTTGGGATATTACTTTATAAGAGATTTTTATAGTTTGTTTATAATA
Source organism: Argynnis bischoffii washingtonia (assembly GCA_033884665.1). Taxonomy (NCBI): domain Eukaryota; kingdom Metazoa; phylum Arthropoda; class Insecta; order Lepidoptera; family Nymphalidae; genus Argynnis; species Argynnis bischoffii. The sequence continues at coordinate 4,590,693 of CM066624.1, read as the reverse complement.
ATATATACTAGCTTGCGCCTGCGGTTCTCGCGCGTTTGTTTGAAATATTAAATTCATAACCGTAAAATAATAATTAAAACTCTACGCTTAAATCGATAGGCCAGAATATAGTTGATTTCGTTACTTTTCATATAAGTAGCAAACATTGCGAAGGCGGCCCAACAGCTTAAACCACAGTTATTAATTAATATATGACTGTATAATAAATCTAAATCTCATAAAGTTCTAATTGTAAGGTAGGTCCCGATTTATTTACATACATAATCAATAATATATATATATATATATATATATATATATATATATATATATATATATATATATATATATATGTATATATATATATATATATATATATATATATATATGTTATATGCCTTTTTTTAAGTATCCTCTTAATAAAACGAAATTAATATATAACACTTTATGTTCTTATTTCTTTCAAACACGAATGGAGTAAAGCTAACTTTTGTCCTAATGCTGTTATCTCTATTTATACCACAGAATTCACTTAGACAGGAATAAAATAGCCTACGTGCTGTAGAAAATTACACATATTTTTTTTTAAATTCAAATAGCCCAAAAATCCAACCATTTTTTAAAACGATTTAAACGATTTTATCAGCGCTTTTAACTTTCATTATTATCCTGACCAAAAATTGCAAAAATAGTATTAACGCAAATTTAGCAAGCAAAGAAATTCGAATAAAGATTATCGAAAGGGATATTTTTATCCCTGAAAATGAAAAGGTAATGCGTGTTACACTTATTGGCACACTTTTTGAGGTATGGGTAATCAGCACTAAATATAAATAAATATGCTATATTGTTTAGTATATTGAAATTAAATTTTATATTACTTACCTTAAGCAGAATGCTATTATTCTGAAAGCATGAGTCCAATCGTTATAATCACTCTGCGCTGTGGGCGACAAGTAGAACCATACCTCCAGAGCATGGTATGGTAGAAAACAAACAAAGAACACTGCAACAAAAACTAGGCTTTATTCACTATACATGCTTAGTGTTACACATAAAAAATTCCCCTAGACCGATTTTGACTTAACTTAGGGGTTTCCAATGTTTCTTCTAATTAAAGAACCTTTGTAAGCAACTTTAGTTGTGAGCAACAAAATAAGTTCACTTATAGTTTTGTACAAATACTTATTACTAATTTATTAATCTCAAATACATATTTTAGGATCAGTAGTTTCAGAGATTACACCGTACATCTAAACTAACAAACTTTACATCTTTATAATATTAAATGTAGCCTACATCAAAACTTTGTTAATTAAGTGATTAAGGATTTTAATTGTACTTAACACAATCTGTAATGTAATTATCTAGCTTTTGCTTGCATTTTGTCAAAGATACAAAGAGCTTAAAAGTGCCTCGAGCTGTTTTAGAAAAGGGTTCAGATGACGGCTGTTTGTTTCAGTTTGCCGGAACAATCATGACCTTTTTAAACAATTTGAAATAATTAAAATACGATCTGTCTGTATAAACCTAGCTATTATCAGCTCTCCATTTTTCAGTAGTCACCAAGAATTTATTATGGAGGATTCTACTTCTTTTTGACTTCAAAAAAATATACTCAATTAAATTGTATGTTATGCGATATCGACAAGAATTGTAAATTGATTTTCATAATATATCCGTATCTATACTAATATTATAAATGTGAAAGTTTGTGAGTATGGATGTTTGTTACTCTTTCACACCAGAACGGCTGAACGGATCTGGATGAAATTTGGTACAGAGATAGATTATAGTCTGAAATAACACATAGACTACCTTTTATCCCGGAAAAAATATTTTTTTCTTAGAAGCGAACCCGAGCGAAGCGACGATGAGCCGCTAGTTGAGTATATTTTATTTATATTGTGTTGTTTATATCTCAAGGTGATCGTACATACACACGTTCAAAAAAAACAACACCAAAATTTTTATTATTTTTCTGTTATTTTGCCTTTTTTTAGCTTAAAATTAATTATTATTAAAATTTCCAATTAATAAAGCACTTTACTTTTTAAATATCTTTTCAATCCATTTTTATTAGTAGAGCTACCGTAAATAACAATGAAGTTTTTATAGAGAATAGAAGATACTACGAGTATATATCCTGTGCGAGATTGTAACTGACATCATATAGCTTTTAACATGTCGAGCCAATTTATCAAAGAACATTGAAGTACATTAGTAAATAAAAATACAGGCAAATGTAAAAAGCAAAGAAAGTAACCTACATCTATAATAATTTGCTAAATCTAATACTCGATAATAACGCTAAAAGGAGTATAACAATAGCACGTATTTCAGCGCTCCAAAAGTCATCTCATTTAACAATATTACACAATGAGCTGTAATTGGCTATTCCATTGATTATTGCCAACAAAAGGAAAGTAGCCAAAAAAAATTTGGATAATAGTCTATTTTTTAGGTTGCTTCTTCCATTATCCTCACTCCAGTATTATAAAAATCAAATAGAAATATATTGGATTATAAGCCCGAATTTTCTTTATACAAAATAACGTAGTATAGAAATTAATTATTCAACGCAATGAAAGCTCGTTCCTTGATGTAATTTAGTTAGTACTATGCTAACAATTACAAGTACAAGTATATGTATATAACCAAAATACTCAGTTATTTACTTTTGCAATGTAAACGCGTCATCCACGGACTACGTATGTATGCATACTTTACCTAACGCCTTTGAAAATAGATCTCTGAAATGTCTTATACTTATATAGCACAGTAATTTGAAATAGAATATGGATATAATAATTTAATAAGAGCCCCAATTAAGTCATGTCAAAGGCTCTTGGGTACTCTGAAAAGCTCTAAAACTAGAGATGAGTGCATCTAATCATAAAAATAAAGAGACTTTTAATGTCGGGGGAAAAAATATATTTTATGCTTTATTTGGTTTTGAGAAGGAAGGGGAAGAGGGTTGTTAGAGTTCGGAGGAAGAGAGAGTGTCAAGTTGTTTTGGGTAGTGTCTCTTTTTTTTTCTTTTCAAATATGTTTGTTCTATCTTTAATTACAACAAGAAAAATAAAACCTTTATTTTTTCAAGATCTTTCAGGAAATAAAACTTTGACAAAACAAAATAAAAGACCAAATAAAGGAGGAATAAAAACTTTTCTTTTGTTAGTGGTTCATTAAGAGTAACGAACAATAGTAGGAGTGTAAGTTTTAATGAGGATATTTTTTATTTTTATATTTAACAACTGGTTTAATTTTTATTTATGTATACATACGTACAATCTAACTTTATTAACACGTGTTATCTAATTTACAAAAATATAATTAGAAGTAATTTTCTATTTCATTAATTTCAAAATAGGATGACGTTATAAATTCGGACACACATTTTATTATTATATACTTATGTTGCGCCTTTGTTTGTTTTTGCCGATAAACTAACATTCTAACGGATAGCTCTATAAAATTTTCAAGAAAAAAATGTACAACAATTAAATTTGTTAAAATATTTTTGAGGTGATGTTAATATAACTTTTTACTTAATAAGTCAATATAAATAATTAAAAATCATATCATTTATTATAGAAGTAGTAAGAGTTAGGGTAAATAGATTTTATGCATCTTCCTATTAAAGCGTTTACCAAACGTCTATATTTATTTTGCTTTCTACATCTAGTTTATATATATATATATATATATATATATATATATATATAATATAAAATATATATATATATATATAATATATATATGTATATATATATATATATATATATATATATATAATATATATTATATATATATATATATATATATATATATATATATATATATATATATATATAATATATATTATATATATATATATATATATATATATATATATATATAAAGATTTTTATGTGAAAACTAGCATTTGCCACTCGGTTTTTTTTAAATGACGTTAATAAAATTGACATATGGACAAAGGAAACTAATCAACGAGAACTATGTGAATTATTATTTAAATATAGTGTGTGAATACAGCAGTGCATTTTTTCATCATCGTTTTCATGTAGTGAAATTACCTTCAAATGTCTCGGAAACGTAATATTTTAAGGCATTATATTGGAATTTTATTTTTAGATATCTGTATATCATGTATTCTTTTCCGCAAATAAAAAAAAATAATATATAGGTAAAACCCAGTAATACATAAAAGTGAAAATGAGATAAAATAATAATTTCATCAATTGATTATTATTAATTTCATTTAACCTTATTTGTTTGAACAAAACGTAGGTACTTACCTATAACAAATATCAAAACCATGCACGCGACAGATTTGCGAGCTTTCGCCTGAGCTTCTCCTTGACCTCCGTGTAATGCTCCGGGCATCTCTTTAGTACTTGCCAGTAATCGTTGAGCCATTAGAGAGTAAAAGAATGCGATCACCAAGAGCGGCAAAGCGTAATATACAACAGCCTTAATTAATGTCATCCACCTAAAAATAAAATAACTTCTTAATTAAAAATAACTTCTTAATTAAATCCGGTTACAAAATAACTTTAAATTCATCCATTGTTAGAAGTAAAATTTTACATATTCATTTCAAAAAGAATAATTAAAATCGATTTTCAATTATGGGCAACAACTAACGTACTATACAAAAACACTCCAATTAAGTATCACCTCCTGTTTTAATGTCAATCATACACATTTTTATTAAATAATAGTATTATGGATGGAAAATCATGTCCTTGATAGAAACCAATACAAGATATTCTTCTAGTTACAATTTATTAATAATCAACTAATATAGATACATAGGTACAAACAGGTAGACAGAAAAACCCTTTTAACGGTTATTTAAGCTTTGAGTATCGTAAACATACTTCAATTTCATAGATAGGTAGGTATAGATTATAAAAATAAATTATAGTCAGTGAACCATAAAAGTATCGATATTACTTTTTGCCTATTATTATTAGTATTACGTCGACAGTCGAGGCAATGATATTTACAGATATATTACATCATATTTTGAATTAAACTGTCGTCATCTGCGTGAACTTCCTTAACTCAATTAGTGTGGTAGTTTCACATTAAAATAATACATGGGCAAAAGTTCTTAATAACATATTATTGCTAGTTAGGTTTCTTTAGGTACTATTAATAAATAATTTATACAGAAAAATAAAATTGTTGTGTCTGTTTGTAATGTCAAAATAACAGCTATGTACTAAACGCATATAAAATTTTGAGAAAAACACAATTTACATACGGTACTTATAATAAAACACAATTTTTAAATTTTTTGTTTATCTATCTGTCTGTTTGTTTCGGCTAATCTCCGAAACGGCTGGACCGTTTTTACGGGACTTGCACTGGCAGGTAGCTGATGTTATAAGGAGTAACTAAGGCTACTTTTAAATTAGGAAAAGAATTAAGGTTCCGCTCAAAAAAAAGGGAGCTAGTATACTTATGTAATTTTACAAACATGAAAAATGCCTCATTCATAATAATTAACATATTACGCTTAACCAAATGCAAGCAAATATTAAAATATCTCAATAAGACAAAGGATAAAAGATTTAATTTCAAGATTAACTGAATGCAGTAAATAGCTTGTAAATGAATCTTAAAAGAAAACTAAAAAGGATTTGCGTTTGAAATTAAAGGCCTTTGAAATAAAAGAAGGTATATAGAATTAGTGATTGTGTAGTGTTAGTGCCATTTTCTAGGACATAAGAACTGCTTGAACTGAAAAAGGAACATCATTCGCCTGGAGTCATAAGTCGTAATTAATTCAAATTAAAATAGTCAAACGAGGATAAGAAAAAGCAGATGGAATTCTCATCATTTTATCATTCATTATGGAATGGTGTCAACCCTGTAATAAAGTTTAAGTGTTCAATTTGCATAAAGAGCGAACTTAAAAAATGTGTAAGTCTACAACTAATTGTTTTTTAATGCATTTTAGTATTACAAACAATTACAGACCTTGTTAATTAGACATTTATGTTCCTATTTCTTCATAGGTTATATTTATGACATTTGAATATTTATTTGCTAGTTGTCCCTACAGACGCTGTCCTTTTCAATAAAATTTATGATCTGTGTGATCATACGAGATACATATATAGAAAAGAAACACTTAAAATTTCACCCGTATAATCCAATTTTTTGGGTATTTTTGTTTTGTCAAAAAAAAATAATTAATCATGAACATTTTAGAATAAACGTTTTCTAAATCGGTCCAGTCGTGTCAAGTGATGACTATATAAAATAAACAACAAGGGCGCTACTCCATACTAATTAATAAGAGCTTTAGCAGAACCGGTAGCCAAATGATGTCCTGCGATGCCAAATGTTGTCGACTTTGGTCGGAAAGTAAAAAAAAAATTTGCAATTTAAAATCAATGAATCTACTGAACTAACTAAGAACAAGAATTTTATTAATTCATATATAAAGTTTCATTAAAATCGAACAAGCTGCTTAGGAGGATAAAAATTAAGAAAATGTGTGTGACAACTAAGTATATAATGACCTTTGAGACATCTAAAACCTTAGTCTTTTCCGTGACCATGATTGTTGTAAAGCATTTGAAATGTTGGGAACCAAAAATCATAATAAATCCGCGGAAAAACTCGAAAAGATAGTTTTATTTAAAATGTCAAATTTTCGCGTTAATCTAAGAATTTATTAATTACGAAAAAAAAATATTCGCGCTGCCTCTACTCAACAGGACTGCATTTTGAGATGATGATAGGTAGTTTAAGGATAACAACATTTATTTTATACTTACTGAGTGTACATAAACCTATTAGGCCATACATAATAAAGTACATATACATAATATATTAAGGGATTTGCCAATGCCATGGAGCTGGACTTTCAAGCATTTCTGATTAATATTAATTTAATTTACTTTACACGGGAATCGAATACGCAACCTCAGTATAAAAGTGCTATATGTCCCATTATAATTTAGTCTTTTAACAAAACTTTCCTTAAATTTATGCAAATGTCACACTTACTTAGAATAATTATTCCACTCAGGTGGATAAGGCGAGCAATAGACAATAGAAACGTTGGTGTATATATCTTCTGTGACTGTGCTTGAAAAGAGCGCGGCTGGCGCTGCAAAGATTAGTGCAGCAGCCCATATGATTGTCGCACACACAAGAGGCAACTTGCGAAGCTGAAATGAAAAAAAAAGTTATAAAACTTCATTTTGTATGAATACACGAACTCACTTTAATATTCACACTCCTAAATGGCTTGAAATGTTCATAATTTTTTATGCTCGGGTGCATTTTTAAATTCGTATCGTGTATGTGTTTGAAGTGAAACTTTTTTAGAATCGTTGTGATTTGAAACTCGATAAAACGAAAACGCGACACTAAAATGAGACAAACATATAAATATATAGGATTACGCCGGCGAGAGAATGAGATAGAATACATCGCCATGTTGCCATGGTAACCGTTATTATTGTCTGACAAATATATAATAGTATGTTCTTTTCGTGTATGATATATTTTATAAATATATGATTTTAACATGCCAAATAAGGCTTATTTAATTATTGATTTGTGTCAATTTAATTGCGATGTTTGCCGAAGAAGTTTTAGCCAACCGCGCGTAAAGGTTACACGTACCCATTTTTTTCTTCAATTTTCCTTAGACATTGAGAGAGAATCTATACTAATATTATAAAGCTGAAGAGTTTGTTTGTTTATTTGTTTGTTTGGTTGAACACGCTAATCTCAGGAACTACTAATCTGATTTGAAAAATTCTTTTTGCATTAGATAGCCCTTTAACTGAGGAAGGCTATTGGCTATATATCATCCCGGAAAAATTTACGGTTCCCGTGGGATAGATTTGTTTTTGTCTAGGGACGAACCCGAAGCGAAGCGAGGGTGAATCGCTAGTTGAAATATATGATAATACTTATTAAATAATTAACGTTATATTACCATATTTTATGAATTGATTTATTTTTACGATTTTATAAATCTTTATAACCCAGGTTTTTAATTACAATTAATATTATTTTCATTGTATTTATTAATTATAATTAAATTACATATAAACATTACAATGTAACAACTTTTCCCAAAAAAGTTTTCCACACAGGCTGAGTAAACTCCCTTTTTGTGACAGTACACATTGCTGTGGAGATGATTTAATATTGTTCTTGTTTGTATAATATTTTTTATTTAGTACTGTATTGTTTAATACATATATAAGTTGTTTAATTCTTATATTATTTGATTTTTAAGCAGTGTATGGACAAAAAAATTATTAAAGAGTGCGTGTATGAATATGTACACACGCAAGAAGTAAAACTTCTGTAAGTTATCGGTACTCTTTACAAAATTCAATTTATGTTTTAAATAATTAGGATAGGTGAGATACTAAAGATAACGCATATTAGGCATATTACAATTATATATTTATAGAATATCATTTAAGGAAAACATACCTACTTTTTTTCGTAACGCATTCACAAGCTTACCCCCCCCAGTGCATAAAGAAGTTTTACTTCATAATATAGTTTATTATATTCTATTCCAGTATAAGTTACATATTGAAACAAAGAAGTGTGAACCGAAATATAACATGTTCAAATGTAACAATGAAGTTCTGCTAACGAGCCGACTGTTCACAACTTCCTAATTAAGGAGCATTTAGTTTAGGACGTGTTATATACTAATTACTACGACTAAATTAACCATTACTGCAGACAATAAGGGCACATTACATTTTAGACTATTCATATTAAATAGAGTTGCAAAATTTTATTTTATTAATTTAGGGTTACGGTTGTTGAAACATAGCTGAAATTGTATGTTTTAGATTACAATAGATAAAACTTGTTTTGTTAAACATAGTATAATAATGTTAATAATTCTTTCAGCCAAAAAAAGTTTTCAGTTCAAAAAAACAATATTTGTGGATCAATCGATATATATATATCGATTGATCGATTGATGATTGAATATATATATATATATATAATTTTCAAATGGATCTTATAATTCCAGAAATTACTACTTTCAAACAAACAAACAAAATTTCTCAGTTTTATATCTTTACATAAAGCATATACATATGTATGTCGAAACGAAGCTTAGTAACATTATAAAAGCCCCTGTCGACTATTGATTTATTATATTCTAAAGCCTTCATTCTAAGTAACGCCAGAACGTGATAGAAGAGCTATATTAAATCATGTAGGATGAGCAAAATTTACCTGAAGCTTTCTAAACGGGTTGACAATAGCGCAATATCGCTCAGCCGATAGAGCAGTGAGCGTGAATACGGACACGCCTATACTTATGTCCTTGCCAGTCTCGGATATCCTGCATATAGCCTCTCCCCATGGCCACGATTCTAACGTGTAGATGACTGACACGAACGGCACGCATATTAATATAACTAGCAAATCTGCGAGCGCTAGTGAGAATATGTACCTGTGAAATTAAATACTGTTTGTAACTTTTTTTTTTTGATATTGTAATTAAATCAATTATAATACTATATATTATCCACTATAATATATTCAATTAGTATATAATAAGGATATATGCACCAGACACTCATCTTATTCAAAGGCATATAAGTACTTTTACATATATATTAACGTTTAGTATAGATTTCTCAGAGATAAGATATTTTTCCACAGTAAAAAGTATCCTATATGTTTATCCGGATACTAGCTATCATCTTACCAAATTTCATCAAAATCTGTCCGGTGGTTTTCTCGTGTTGCATAACAGACCGACAGACAGACATACAGACAAAAAATCTAAAAACTATAGATTCGGTCTCTATAACGATAATAATGTCTATTTCAATAAGATTTTCCAAAAAATATTTAATGTACAGATTCGGCTCAGTTACAATTTTATTATATGTATAGATGTATTCCATAAATTAGTTTTATTTAAAAAAAAGTATAATTACATTCTTTAAAAAAGTAACTGAAATGTATCTAAGTTATTTTTATATAGAAACTGTACCCAATTTATACGCCATATCTACACACTTTGTTTATATTTTGCTTCTATTTTAAAAGTATATTGCTTAAGGGTCGATCCTATTCTAAGTAACCCTTTCACCCACGTAAAATATGACATGATAAAAATAAATATTTGAAAAGTGGGTGGAGAAGAGGGATATATGTATTTGGTTTTCGGTTACAACAAAGTATTATGAACACACAGTTTTGACCTTTACCTTAAACTGATCCAAGTAAATATCTATTAAATATACCTACTTATAACTTAATGCCTATTTTCCCTTCCCTTACATTATTTTATATTTTCAACTGCAGACATTAAATTAACGCAAGTTAATTTTCAATTTAAAATAACTTTATAAATATATATTATATGATAAATATATTGTCAATATGATATTTTACCCTGTGCAGGAATCGAACCGGCCTACGATAGAGTATAAAGATTAGAATCAAAAATAAAAATAAGTAAAGACTTACGTATTAGGTGCATTTCTCATGCCTCTGTGCCTGACATACACTATGACAAGTGTGCCATTGCCCAAAACGCCTACGATGAAAATGATAGCAAATATGACTGGCACCAAGTAAGTTTCTATTCTCTCTTTGTATGGAGTGTAATCGTTGTCCGTCGTGTTGTATTCGTACATCGGTAAACTTGCATTTGTAAGTATATACATTGTGCCATCTGTAACAAAAGAGAAATGTACTTAGTTTAACTGTTATAAGAACATTAAAATCTATATAATAAAAATGAAATGCTTTTCTTTGGTAAGAGCATCGCTTGAGAACAGCTGGAGCGAATTGGATAATTTTGTTTGTAGAATGTTCGTAATAGTTCGATTGAGTAACCTAGAAAGAAGGGAATATTTGATAAAAACTGTAAATGTTTATTTCTATAGAATATATTTATATAGAATTTTTATATCCTTAAAGTTTGTTTGTTTGTTTGTTTGTTTGTTTGTTTGTTTGTTTGTTTGTTTGTTTGGTTGAACGCGCTAATCTCAGAAACTACTAATCTGGTTTGAAAAATTTTTTTTGCATTAGATATCCCGTTAACTGAGGAAGGCTATAGGCTATATATCATCCCGGAAAAATGTACAGTTCCCGTGGGATAGATTTGTTTTTGTCACGTAATAAATAAAAATGGCACGTCTGGAGCATGCTTTATACTTCCTAAAACAGTTTTTAACACATATTAACGAAATTTAACACACAGATAATTAACGGACAAGAACAGTTAATTACAAATTGCCGTGTGTAAGAGAGTAACAAAACATTTTCAGAAAAAAAAAATTACTAGAAAAGTTTGGAAATTTCACATACTAGAATGTTTTTGTTTATGCATATAAAAAGGCTGGCAGTGTATCGAGAGATGAGTTCAATTTCGGAGCAAAGAGAAGACTGGGAAGAAATACGAAAAAGTGATAATAAGCGGAGTAAAAGATTGAATTCAGCCAGAACTGTATATACCTACGTATAAGTATACCTACTGCGTGTGGTTGTGAACCATCTAGTGACTGTTGCGAGCGAGAAGTAATAAAACATCTGTAGTGCAGAAGATGTTCTTTAATTTCCGATCCCAGAATTCAAGGAACGTAACAATATTATGCTTTGCTCATCAGTATATTTTTAATTTTCATATAAATTCTTTATGTGGCAAGCTCAATAACGACTGTAGATTTATTACCTTAACCCATAAAAGATCTATCCATCTTTTAAAGAAAAATCCTAAAAGAATCTGTTTTCAACCGACTTCAAAAAAGGACGAGGTTCTCAATTCCGTTGTATTTTTTTATGTTTAAGACTTCGAAAATATCTTACCTATTAGTTATTAGGTATCTATAGTAAAAAAAACTCCCATTCAGTTATTTTTTACTTTTTAGTATTTTGAAGTTGTTTTTTTAAGGTTTTTGAAGTTATACTTCTTTTGGCACGTTTGGAAAAAAAATATGAAAGTAAAATTTTTACGATGTGCGCGCACATCAACAGCCAAAAAGCGGCTTGATGAAGTTAGCTGTATTCCTTTTACAAACAGAGAGTTGTGACATACGGGATGAAATCTTTAGCTATTTTTGTTCTGTTACACCAAAGAAGTATAACTTCTTACGTGCATACATAAGTACATACACACGTTTTTTTTTCTAATAACTTTCATTTAGCTTTTGCTTTATTATATTAGAACTCAAAAAGAGTCTAGTTACTCGTTACAAGTCAAAAGTTTTATTAATCTTCTTTGTTTTATGTTGAAAACTTAAAAATAATTAACTTATATTCTTCTTAGTTTTCTAGGAAAGTTACAGCAACTTAAAGTCGAAATATGTGTTACTTTAACATTGTTTATCTCAAACTAGATAATTGAAGATGCTTTGTTCAAGTTATTACACACCTACTTACAAGTACTTAAGTTACCTACTAATTAATATACAGTGTCATTTTAAGCAACGACAGTCGCAAAAATGTAGGCTCTGAGTTCGAGTCCCGGGTTGGGCCAAGAATAAATTAGAGTTTTATATTAAGACATTCTCAGTAGCAGCCTGAAGATCGCGCCTGATCTTTCACCGGTCGTATTTTTATTACCGTCCCATTGAATTATGAGAGGGCGGGCACTTGTGTTTGCGCTATCAGGAGGATTTTTATTTATCTACATTTCAATTGAGAGGAAAAGTAGTACCTATACTGGTTATTGTTTATGATTTATTAATTTTAACATTAATAAACCATAAACAATAAATTCTTTTACCTGAATTATACGTGCCTTTACATAATTAGTATAAGACTTGGCTAAAAGATTATATTAAAATTAGTGTGCAATATTGATAAATTCCCTAATTCCCGCAGCGATAAAATTCTTAAGAGCGTGTTATCTATATTGACAATATCAAAAAATATCGTTATTGGATATGAGTGTTGGATACTCCTACTTATAGGTACTAACGACCCGTCATGACTTTGAATTAATCCTTTTTTTATCAATTTACTCAATTCGGTTGTATGTTTCTGTGTGTTTATCAATTATGATGATTGATGACATGATTTGTAAAGAACGAATTAATGATATTTTTTTTTAGTTCCAAGGGAATGGGGTTTATAAGTAATGAAAACAAAAAAAAAACTATCCTTCACCGTTGTGAATTTTACTTAATTAGTAAAAAGTTATTTACGACAGGAAATTTGATCGAAATCCATCTAGTACTTTTGAGTTGCGATTAAAACATTACAGAAAGACGCCCCACTATGTACTATTTTATCAAATATTGTATATATAACTTACATCAAATAACTGTATAATTTTATTTCAATAATTCCTGGCTATTTGTTTGAATTAATCTTTGTCACTGTATTTATTTATACGTTCATCCCCTGAAAATGTCTGGATTTATTTCAATGAAATGAGAATTTTAAAATTTCTCATTGAAGCCATAGTAAAATGGAGACGACAAGACGACTCAACACGTATACATTCAATTTAAATAATCTTCAGAATATATTTAAAAAAACAAGGCCTCTCCGTATGCTCTTATAATATATCGACATATGTTGAAAAAAATGTAGTTCAGACCAATTTTTAAAGACGCAAAAAGTGTTCTAAGGGCCTGAAAAAATTTAGGGCGGGTCTCGCAAATTCAATATATCATGTAAATAAATAATGCGTCACATTCAACAACTTCTCTAGATTGCCTTATGTATATCAAAGCCCCGTAAACACAAATGAATCACATTATTTCTCTGTAGTAATTGGGAACTTGGTGGTTTTGCACACCCAAGTGCATGCAAAGCCGTCGGTCTGGTCGTATCGAATTATCGTCCCACCAGAGTATGATAGTAAAAGGAATAAAGAATCAACTGTGTCTGCGCGTACAGTTCTGCACTATAATATCTCCGGCGCAGTTGGCTAGTCTCAGTGAGATTCAGCGTTGCCAGAAGGTTACATTTCTTACATTTTTCGTAACTTTTGACCCCCTCGCGTAACATGTAAGTAATTTTTATATTTAAGGCAATTTTCGTAACTTTTGAGAACGAGATTTGTAATACTAGATTTTTATTGCAAATTATCTTATACTACTTTTTCCTGTAACTTCACTTCACTTCAATAAAAAGCATGTTATTGTCTGTTATTGCCTGCAATGTCTCAAATCCTTTGAGTGGCTATAACATGAAGAAATAACAAAATGCGCGCAAGCATTATAAGTCTGATAAGAATTGCCTCTATCGGGATTCAAATCCCACGTCAGGTGATCGTCACCCTTTGGAAATGTGTAACTAATATTTGATATACATGTGTACATACTACAAATATATGTTTGGTATATACATATATAACATTTCAGTATGCAAAGAAATTGAAGTTTATTGTTTGAGAAAGTCACCTATTCAAACCCTCTTTTCTTTTCCCTCTTTTCTTTTACGATAAAGCTAAAAATCTGAAGAATATCTTTCCGATAATGTTATGTAGATAGTGTACTACAAAGTCGATTACGCCTTTCTATCAAAATATGTAAGGTAAACATTTTCAAGCTTCTGCTCGCAATTTCTTTTGAAATCTATACATATAATAAAATTCTTACTAAACCGAATCTGTACATGAAATATTTTTTGGCAAATCTTATTGAAATACTCATTATTATCGATACAGAGGCCGAATCTATAGTTTTTATAATTTTTATCTGTCTGTCTATCTGTCTGTCTATTAACACATCACGAGAAAACTACTGGACAGATTTTGATGAAATTTGGTATGGTGATAGCTGGTTGTTTATAAAATGTATTAGTAAAAATTGTATAAGTATTATGTTACTAGCCTAACAGACCGGCACATTTTGATTCTAAGAACAATATCGAAGAAATAAAACGAGGGAAGAGTTAAAAGTTAGATCTCCTGTATCTTTAAATGATGACCATATGTGATAGTTTCCTTACATTACCTTCAAGTAAATTTTTACTTTTAAGTTTAACACGCAAATATTTTTTTAACTTCATATTTAAATATAAACATATGTATAATATAAAAATATATATAACAATCAAGAAAATTAAAAATATTAATTATTTAAGCAATAAGGTTATTTGAGACGTCTAAAACCTTAGTCTCTCCCGTGATCATGATATTATCTTTAAAGCATTAGAAACGTCGGGAACCAAATCAATATAAATCCAAGAAAAAATCCGAAAAGATAGTTTTATTTAAAATATCAAATACTTGCGTTAATCTTAGAAAGTATTATAGTAATAACAATTTAAATAGTGCTCTATTTGTTAGTCTTATATTGGTATTTTCTTTAAACTTCAAGCTCAATGTGCCACCTTGAGATACTTACTGTCTTAAGAAGCTAAAATTTTCTATGTATACTTCTTGAGTTAAGTTAGATCTCCTGGGTCGTTGATTTGTAATATAGGGATTTAAAAATTAAAAAAAAAATTATTCCATCATATTGAATGGACTGATTAAACCATCATGTTGATGCTACGGAAACAGCGAAGCAGAACTTGAAAATTTAGATGGCTAGCCACTAGTCTGGCCAGCCGTTGAATAGAACTGCTTTCTTTTCATAATGAACATGATACGTATACCTCTAGTATGGTCCATATAAATTTCAAGAAGTAAATCTACCGTCAAGGAGAGTAACCAATGCTTACTTTTAAAATTATTTAAAAATACCTGCATCAGTTTAGTTAAAAAGTGAAAAAATACAATTATTTTAGACTAAACAATAATATTTTAATCATTGGACCGTCAAATGGAAATAATTCTATTTAAGTGTGCCAAATGCGAATAACGAATATTTAATAGAGTCCCTCACAGATGGATAAACCTGTCGAAAACATCAATAGTGCTACTGATCGTAATTATAGATGCGTGCACAAATTACTTAATGTACAGATTATTATTGATATAGCAGTATAGTATAAGTAATCAAAAATATTATTAACGAGCGATATATATATATATATATATATATATATATATATATATATATATATATATATATATATATATATATATATATATATATATAATTTACTATTATATTATTGTAACTGAAATTATTAATTACGTACATTCCTGTGAGATAATTTTAATATTATCATGATTGGTACTTTTAAAATTATTCTATTCTTCCTTTTGATGAATAATTTAAATTTCATATTTAATTCTGTACCAACTAATTTACACAAGAGATTAAACTAAAATACATATATACGAGTACAAAGGCTTAAAGATTCTTAGAAGCGATTTTTTATTCTGTAATTCAATCTTGAATAACCAAATTGCTTTGTTCAAAAGTGACCATAATATATCAAATATTTAAAAATATAAGTGTTACTTAAAGTATATTTTATTTTAAAAGAAACTATTTTAACAAATTTTACAGTTAAAAGTTATACTTTATTTTTAATTTTTTTTTTCTCATATCACAAACTGTTGTTGTTGTTTCAATATTCATATTACAAATTGAATTAGAACTCGTTTAACTGAATTATATTGAAGTACCTATTTTTTTATTTTTCTTCATGAAAACTTAAGACATCATATTTATTTTATGGCAAAGTTCAAACTGAATTATTAAAGTATCAAGTGTGCATTTTCGTATGTTTTTCTGTGCGACCAAGGAAAATCGTATCCAGTACACGTATCACGTATTACAATACAACTTTTCCTTCTCTTAATCACTAATATACTGTCATCAAAACCTAATATATTTACTTTTATAGGCTTAGGACTTCGAACTACATCATATAAATTAGAAATAGATGCTGATTTCCTCTTATAGAATTGTTTTTCTGATAATTTTTGAACATTTTCCTCATTTATTATAATTTCCTTTTCGCATTCGCTAGTTTTAAGATTGCTTTTCGGTGATTCTGTCTTCTTAAGTACTTTTTGAACAACTTGTTTCATTTGTTCCGGTGAAATTAAAGCAACAACATTTGGATTAGTATTTGTAACCATTTCTATGGCTCGATGTTTACTTTGTGAAATATTATCAAGATTCTTAACATCTCCATTTTGACTCAACTCATCAAATGTCTCGATTGTCTCCATTGAGTTGTTGCGTTCGTCGATATCTTTTAGAATATACTTATATGTAGCCTGACGAAATAACCCTTCCAGATCTTGTTTAGTAGTAGATTTTATATGCTCATCGCTCTCATTATTATTAGTATTAACAGATTCTAATGTTTTGTATACATTTCGCTTTTTGTTGTAAATTTTACATATTAAATATATTATAGCAACGATCATTAATAAGTATCCAGCTCCAATAATATAGATACTATATATAGGTAATTCTATGCATCCGTCTCCCATTGCAAAGAAAAGATTTCTGAAATAAATTTTACTGATTACTACTTATGAAGTTACAGGTCTTAAATATAACTTTTATATAAAAATGAATTTTATTTTTAAATATTTATATACTTAATCGAAATAAATAAACACAAATATATTACGTGTATTTAAAAAAAAAACTCTTTACGAACAATTATAATAATTACCTTCTCTAATATATGTATAGAAACTGCTTGCGTGCACTTTTAACAGAGATCACCATATAAACACATTATTTTTGTTTAAATTTCATTTTATTTATTTATTGGTTGGATACATTGTAATATAGCATATTCAATTTACACAGAGTACATAACAGAACTAATCCTCATAAGGATAAAACAGTTAAACCATGGATATAATTTTAAATGAATATAGGTATTTAAAATATAACAGTTTTCCTCCTTTGATTAGGTTTTTCAGACAAATGTAATATGTGCGTATTTATTACATAGTCAGAAATGAAAATTAACTGTCCATGAGTCCTATATAAATAATTTTTAAATAAATGAATAATTAGATATTTTGGGGCATTAATACACAGCACTATATAGTTCCATGGTAAGCTACGAGGTTTGTGTTATGGATACCAGATAGTAGATACACTACACATATGTAACTTTTAATACATACATATTATAGATATAAACACCTATGACTGGAGTACAAAAATTCGTGCTCATCTCATAAATGAATGTCCTCAGCGGGAATCGAACCCGCGACCGCTGGCACTGCAAATATAGTCGTTAAAAACTAAGCCAAACATGTCGTTCTTGGGTTTAAATAGTTTAGTTTAAAGCTTTTTTTGGGAATACCTCACATTCTAAAAAAATAGATAGCTTATAGGAACTTACTTTAAAATAACTTACTTCAATATATTATTAACTTATAAGTTACATTCCACATAATAGTAATAATAAAAAGTCTTTTGTAAAGACACACGAAAGAAGAAGAAAAAAACATTATAGTAGTAGAAAAATGTACAAGAGGCGACCTTATCGCTGAAACAGCGCTCTCTTCCAGGCAACCTTTACGTGTAGGAAATAGCAAAGTGTGAAATGGAAAGGTTGTGAACACATTTATAAATAAAATTATATATACATATACATCATACATATATGATATTATATATAATATATTTAAACGAGCAATTCTTGTATATCTATATCTTTATATCTTTATTTATTTATACCAGCGATCTCGGAAACGGCTCTAATGATTTCGATGAAATTTGGTATGAGGGCGCTTTCGGGGGCGAAAAATTGGTCTAAATTAGCCTCACGTCTGGGAAAACACGTGTTTTCGAGTTTTCATGCGGTTTTATTTTGCATTATTCTACGCAGAATATGGTCGATAATTTCTTACACTCGGATGTAAGCATCGTGGTCAATCGGTCAAGGCGCAAGTTAGACAACACATATGCCCGGGATCAAGTCCCGGTCGGAATACAAAGTTTTTACTTTTTTTTATCTAAAAATACGATATAATAAGTATAATATAAATATTAGTAATAAATGAAATAAATTAGGTATACCTTAATAATATAAATAATATGATAGTAAATGTACATAAAATACAATAGTAATATCAGTTAAAACAAATAAAAATCCACATTAGAGCGGAATTTACAAAAATTCTGTCTTAGTGCTCACTGACGTTATATAAGAATTTCAATTTTAATGCTTCTAAATTAAATGTTTTTTTTAAATAAATTGTTTATTAATAAATTTAATTAATTCAAGTATAGTCGCTATAATAGGTAGATAATGATGATTCTCATTTTATTAGTTAACTAGCGATTCAACCTTGCTACGCTCGGGTTCGTCCTTATTTATCTTTTTTACGGTTGGTATAGATTTCGCAGAGATGACATATTTCTTCGCAGTAAAAAGCATCCTATATGTTGACCCGTATAACCAGCTATTATCATACCACACTTCATCAAAATCCCTCCAGTGGTTTTTCCGTCATGCGGTCACAGACAGACACAAATTCTAAAAACTATAGATTCGGCCTCCGTATCGATAATAATGTCTATTTTAATAAGATTTTCCAAAAAATATTTAATGTACAGATTCAGCTTAGTTAAAATTTTATTATATGTAGAGATATTAGTCATTTTAATTACAAAGCAAATATTGCGAGGGATAAAGCAACCAAAATTTTATTAGATACTAAGTATAATAGGCAAATTAAATTGTATATAAGTATGTAAAATATAATTTTAATTTAGAAATAATTTAGGGGCAATTTATTAATGTATAAATAATATCTTTGAGTAGTTTTTAACAAAAAAAAAAATAGAAAACAGACCTCTTAAAGAACTGCTGTCAATTCCAGTCAATTCTCTACACTACTTAAATTTATAAATATTTTACATATTAAAATTAAACGTAACTTTTCGGGTTTTTTCACGAATTTATTTTAATTTTTGGTTTCCGACGTTACAAATACTTTACATTGCTGTAAATCATGGTCACGGAAGAGACAAAATGTCTCTGTCGAGAAAAAATCACAATAATTCCGAAAAACTAGTTTTATTTTAAAGTGTCAAATATTCACATAAATCTAAGAAAGTATTGATATTCTACATAATGAATACTGTAACAAAATGTACTGTTAAACACAGTTTATAAAAAAATAATCTACTTCCTTTTTCATTTATGATAAAGTTTAATCTAGTTCTATTTCACTAATTTTCAAATGTACTAATTTTAAATATCCGATGCGTGTAATAAGTTTGAAGTGCAAAAACTACTTCATGCGTAATCATTAGCTCATTTATTTTGCCTCATGCGGTTAATTGACATCCGGTGATATATTCGTCTGGTATGGCGTATTTAGTTCAGGTAATTATAGAACGAAATTATGTACATTTTCTTAGTAAGTTTTAACTGCTTTCTAATTTCTATGTAGATATATTTTTTTTCTAACCATAAGTACAAGATCAAGATTTAGTTCAACCACCGTATTTTAAATGATATATTTTTTGAAATTAATATATTTTATATGTTAAATATATTTATGTATGTTAAAAAAAGTTAATACTCAAGCTTATATTATAACGGTGAAGGAAGAACATAGTGAGGAAACTGCATGTCTGAGAGAACCTAGCAAGTTTTCAAACGACATGTGAAGTCCGCCAACCTGCACTTGGCCAGCGTGATGGACTATTATTGAAGGGAGGCCCGTGCCCGTGCCTGTCGAACGTGAAAAAGGGCTGAATACAAGGATTGCCTGGAAGAGATCTCTTATATTTAATTAATTAATTTCGGTATTTTAGATTCAGTGCAACAAAAGAATATAATATTTCTATTTACACAAAAATAGGCTTCAACGTATTTTTAGCATAACTTTGTAAATTCTAAGTATTTACTATATTATTATAATATATTATTTTATTATATGTATAATTTTTTCATTATATATTTTTATATCCTTTAATATTTTTAATTACATCTCTTTTTAAGCATCTGTAATATTAAAAAAAAATCTACAGTAATTGTTTTGACAACAAAATAAGATTTAAGAAGCAAAGAGCTTCCGAAAACTTTTTTAATAATAATTAAACAGCATAATATTTGACATAAAAATCTCTTGCCTTTTCGTCTACACCCACAATTGACAAAGTTTCAATGGTTGTTATTTGAGTAGATACAACAAAAAAACATTTATGATACCCAAAAACCTTATAACTTTTTACATTTTCCTAAATATTGTATTAGAAATACATTACATGCGTTAAAATAATATGATTATTTTGATTCTTTCTACACGCTCAAAAAGAATAAAATTATATAAATATTAAATCTAATCGATCATAATACAGGCTGCAACAATTATTACAGCATAGTGGGCTATTGGAGCAACCCCATAGTTGACGTGGTTTGCTTCGGGCGTCGTGATTTAATGCGTAAGCGATACTGCAACGCCCCATTATGACGAGGAAGGTTTTATTGGGTTTTAGTGGGTAGTACTAGTTTTGCCGGTGAGTTCTACATAACCACCTGTATGTCTACAGGTAGTATGCGTAAATGCATTTCCCAACATTAAAAAAGTCTAACTATAAAATAATACGAGTATAGTTACTTTGCAGTATGCTAAAAATCGTTTACATTAATACTATTTTATTTTTATTATGAAAGAATAAGAAAATCATGTGACATAAGTCAGTAGTTAAGTTTATTTAAGATTTCATCCATATATTGAAGTTTATTTTTTGTTTGTTTGTTTAAAGATGCGGAACTTCTAACTTTCTACTACTAAACATTTGAAAAATTCTTTTTCTAGTTTGTTTCTAGTACATTAATTGTCTATCAATAATATTAGTACTTTTTCTTTTTTGTTTAAAAAAAATTGTAAGGCTATTTCGCGCATAAGTAATATTATGAATTACAATATACATATGAATAATATAAAAGGATATATAATTTTGTGTAGAATTTTTTTAAAGTGTGTAAATAAAAATTACAATTATTCATCGCGAAAGTATTCAATAAGTATATTGTAGTAATTTTACAAATTTTATTCATTATGCAATTATGGCAACTTTAGTCTGGCTATCAACGAAAATACTTTTTAATTCAAACCATCAACTTAAAGCTACTTTTCATGCGTAGTGCAGACTAAAGTAATAGCGCCATTTCCCTATTTTATTACATCTATAAACTTTCAATATTAAATTCTAATATCCTCTACCATATACAGACTAAGATTTATGCTACAAAATCGACATTTTTCAATAAAATTTAAGCTTTTTTATAGTTAAGGTTAGATTTGGCCGATTCCTACATTCAATAACTATTTTCCACCTATACTTGACTACTTTTAAATTTGGCCTTTTTTCAATTATAGTTTAAATCAAAAATATCGCAGTTTTATACTCCTTTGTTCTTGACGTTTCAAAGGCTTTACAGCAAACCTAGTCTGAAAAAGTCTAAAGTTTTTGATGACTCAATTGGTTATCTTACGCTGAAGGAAAAAAATTAGAAAATGTGAAGAAACTTGCATGTCTGAGAGAAGCTATGGAGTTTTCGAAATACATGTGAAGTCCGCCAAACCGCACTTGGCTAGCGTGAACTATGGTCAGCCCTCATATTAGAGAGACGCACGTACCCGGCAGTGGGACGTTAAAAAGGATTGAATAAAATTGTAAGAGTAGCGAATACATATGTCCGTTTCATAGTGAAGGAGAAACAAACATACATACATACACCCAGTTACTCTAAACAAACTTTCGTATTTATAATAGTAGTGTGATGGATGCTAATAACCAAGTAAAATCAAACATTAAAAGAAACAAAATTCCGGTAATTCTTTATTATAATAAACAAATAGTGATTGATGTATTTACGCCGTAAGCTGGAAATTATTACTTTATTTTAGGGTCGTCCTTAAACGTTTAGCAGTAAAGATGCCATTTATTGCGGCATAAAAGTTTATAATTTCAAAATAAGTATCAGAATTAAATTAAAAAATTCTCATGGTTTTAGTTTTTAACTGTTGTGGGAAATGCTTTTATGATATTGATATTTGATAAAGCTCTCATTTACCTTTATATTATATTATATTCTTTATTGCACTTTAAAAGTAATACAGTAAAAAAATTGACAATAAACTTAGTTAACAAAAGGTGGACTTATCTCTGAGAGAGATCTCTTCCAGTCAACCCCTGTGGTGTGATGTGGAAGAAGATGTCGGAAGATGAACTAATACTTTCTTATGTACCTTAAGGTATACATAAGAAAGTATTTTATATTTGTTATACATATCTACACAAATGTATATATTTATTTTGTCTAACACTTCTTTAAGAAGTAGCGTATTCGTTATCAGTATAAAGCGATTAATTATTAGTGTTGACTGTAGAGGTATCGTAATAATGTAAGAAAGAAAATGTATGAATAATGGATATCCTTCTGACGAAATTAAAATTTGTAATGTATGTATGTAATTTGTATAGCGTAACTACGTAAACAATTGCATTCTTTATTTTTCTACTCAAGCCAATTTAATGATGATAAGTTATATATTTTTCCTCTTATAAGTAAGGCTATAAAGCCGATAGAAAATAGAAAAGTATTGACTAAAAAGGTTCACCAAAGACTTCAACGGAACTTTAAAATTATTTCACCATGAGAGGTAGATTAGTTTTCTTTTAAATAAACCTGGGTCCCCGAAGATATATCCAGGGTCATTAAACAAACAAATTAAAAAAAAACATGAAAGTCAAGTCATACTCGGCGAAATTAGAGTTTAACATACAAATAAAATGAAATAAACTTTATTCAATTAGACTTATTACAAGTGCTTTTGAAATACACAAAGAAACAAACGAAATAAATATCTCTTTTTGATTCCAAAATTAAATGTATCTAAACGAAAAGATGTAAGAAAAAGAAGCTATTAATCAAAAACCAAATATCAATAAAAAGTAATATGGTTAAATATACCTCATACTTAATCTTTAAATAACACGGTCATTAATCACGAAAAAAAATATACAGAGTGTTTATGAGGAGAAATAAAACGGACTCTCAATGTTTGCTTACTCTAAGATTTGATGAATTGCACGCAGCAAATGGATCCGTTCTCTCTTCTATACATATAATAAAACAAGCGACTCACCCTCGCTTCGCTTCGAGTTCCTCCCTAGATAAAAACAAATCTATCCCACAGGAACTGTACATTTTTCCGGGATGATATATAGCCTAAGCCGTAATGCCTTCGTCAGTTAACGGGCTATTTAATGCTAAAAGAATTTTTCAAATCGGAGTAGTAGTTCCTGAGATTAATGCGTTCAACCAAAAAAAAACAAACAAATTCTTTAGCTTTATAATAGTACCTGGGCGACCGAGCTTCGCTCGGAGTTCTTGAAAGATTGTATATTTTACATTAAGTGGCTAAGTGTTACTAAGAAAGTTGTATAGATGTCTTAAAAATGATTTGGCTTAAAAATAATTTTACATTAAGTAACTAAGTGTTACTGAGACAGTTGTATAGATGTCGCCATAAGAATAATTTTCTTTTTAATTTGGCTTAAAAATAATTTTATATTAAGTGACTAAGTGTTACTGAGACAATTGTATAGATGTCGCTATTAAATTTTGCGTAGAATAATGCATAAAAAAACGCATGAAAACTCGAAAACACGCGTTTTCCCAGACATGTGACTATTCTAGATCAATTTTTCGCCCGCGAAAGCCCCCATATACAAAATTTCAGCAAAATCGTTAGAGCCGTTTCCGAGATCGCTGGTATAAATAAATAAATAAATAAATATATAAATATACAAGAATTGCTCGTTTAAATATATAAGATTAGTGTAGATTATAACTGAGAGGAATCTGTTCATTAAATATTTATTTAATTGTCGATACAAAGGCTGAATCTATAGTTTTTAGAATTTTTGTCTGTTTGTCTGTCTGGGAAAGCATCACAAGAAAACCACTGGACGGATTTTGATGGAATTCGGTATGGTGATAGCTGGTTATCCGGGGTAAGTCGCTAGTAGAGCTATAATAATTTATTAAAGGACAAAAATGAATTCATTGATAGTATATATGAGAAAAATAACTTCTATGTTTTTTTCTTTTTATTATGACTGTATTCTTCGCATTGATTGATCACATATATCTTATTTCTTAAGGTATGAATTTGGTCAGAGCATACTAAATTAATCATATAAAATATGGCCTATAACATTTAACAGTCGTTAACAATAAGTTTACTGATATAGGATATCTGTATAACACACTACACTTACACGCTGACCGCTATAATTATAATTTGCATGGACAATATAAATCTATCGGCACTAATATTTTAAAGCTTAAAATTCCGTTTTTTGTTTCTTTAAACATCCCAATCTTTTATTGATTGCTATATAATTTAACATCTGAAAACAGATAAGAAAGATGATTTCAGTCTCACTGAGTTTCTTTCACCAGTTTTTTTCAGGTCTTAGTTTTTTTCTAAACTGACGGTAGACCATGAAGTTGTGTGGCCATGTAATTATTTAATTCTAAATAAAATATTTTAATTTTGAATTCGTATTTACAAATGTTATTCTCTCTTCATTATCTAATATTCATCGAGTGCAAAAATCTTATTCTTAACGACGTTTAAGGGACAATCGACATTTTGCGTGGATTACAATGAGCGCACAAAATTTTACACAGCGTATTGGTCGAATTTTATAGTCAGTACAGCAATATGCAATGCAATGCTATGTAAATAAAAAACTACAAATGAAGACACGTTTGGCTCATTTTGGAGTTAGCCTACTTGCTGAGCCAGCGGTCGCGGGTTCGAGTCCCGCTGGGGGCATCCCATCCATTTGTGTAATGAGTATGAATGTTTGCACTCCAGTCATAGGTGCTTATATTTATAATCTGAACGTATTTAAAAGTTATATATGTATAGTGTATCATTATCTGGTATCCATAATACAAACCTCGTAGCTAACCATGGAACTAGATGGTGCTGTGTGTTAATGTACCAATATATTTATTATTTATCATCAGAAGTTTAATACTAGAATCATTATAATACACTAACATTTTACAGCTTGCTATTTTGTTTTTTATTCCTTTGAACGCGTCAATCTTTGAAAGTACCAATCACATTTGAAAAATTATCTTTACATTTAATAGCCTATTTATTGATTTAGGCTATCTCATCTAATATTACGATACAACTTTAAGAGCGATAATAAACAAAACAAGAGGAGTACTAGGCACAATCGGCATAAGATATACCTACATACATATTTCGGACGAAGCTTGACCACTGTGTGATGCCAACTGAATTATATAATATGGCCATAAGGCTATGTGTAACTAAATATTATTTGATTGTTGTTAAAAAATCTTATGTTATGATAAAAAACATATTTTATTGCCACAGGATAAAGCTTCAAAGCTCTAATCACCTTGAACTTCCTGCTATACGTCTATATAATATTGGAGCCTTTGAACTATAACAAATATAGTGAAAATACACGCTCTTGAGAGGTAGAAGCTATTTTTACATAAGATGATGAACTGACTACGTTACATTTTATGGCAACTACTAAAAATTTGAAAGCCCGAAAAGCAGTTTTGTATCAAATAAATAAGAAAATATATTATTAGAATGTCTTATAGTAATGTGAAAAGCACACGTATATATACTTACATTTTCATCTATGCTTAAACAACCGATTTTGTAATTTTTGACGTCTTTTTATTAATAACTATCGACTTACCCTCGCTTCGCTCGGGTGCGTCCCTGGGTGCGGTTTTTTTTTGAGCGAAACCCTAATCCTTTTTCTAAAATAAAAGTAGCCTAAGTTATTTCTTATAATATGAGCTATCTGCCAGTAAAAGAAACAAAGAGACAGACAAACATTTAAAATATTGTGTTTTTCATATAAGTACCGTATATAATTCCATATGCATTTAGTATAAAGCTGCTATTTTGACATTACAAACAGACACTTCAATTTTATTTATCTATATAGATTAATTAATAGACTTAAACTAATAGAACGCTTATGTTAATTTAAGTGAACATATGTTTTGCGGCTTTATTCTTGTTTGCGATACTTCAATTATATCAGATCTAACTTTCTAAAACCCTTTTATCCTAAGGGTTAAAGCAAAAACATTTTGTATTTCACCATGTATAACAGAATTATTAGTAGAATGCAAATATAACGTAAAAAATAACATACGATTCAGAGTTCATAGTAAAACACATAGCGATTTATGTTCTGTCATAAATAAAGTGAAAAAAGCTGAAATATGTAAGAATGAAACAGTGCGGCAACACACGAGCGACCTTTAACGTATTATAAACATTGCGTTGATTATTTCATTCTGAAGAATTTCTTTTACTCGACATCATTTTTCCATTTAACAATTCCACACATTTATCTGGCTTCTTCATTTTTCCTTGAGATACGCAAACAATGAGTAACAAAGCAATGTTGCACTTAAATCTATTTGTATATATATATATATATATATATATATATATATATTGTGTGAATGTGACTGTGTACTTTTTTAAGGTATTTATGTATATGTATATTAATTGCGTTGTCTTTCATTGTAGATTCAAGGTATATTAAGCACTAGCGTCTCACCCCCGCTCCGCTCGAGTTTGTCCCTGTTTACGTTTGGTATAGATTTCTTAGAGATGAAATATTTTGCCGCAGTAAAAAATATCTTATATGTTGACCCGAATAACCAGCTATCATCATACCAAATTTCATCAAAATCCCTCCAATGGTTTTTCTGTGATGCGGTTTACAGACAGACAAACAGATAGAAATTCAAAAAACTATAGATTTGGCCTTTGTATCAATAATAATGTCTATTTCAATAAGATTTTCCAAATAGGTTTTAATGTACAGATTCGGCTCAGTTAGAATTTTATTATATGTATATAGATTTGTGCGTCAAACAAAAATATCATCTTCTTCGTGTTTTCTTCATTCTACGTAACATTGGCGAAGTAATCTGTGCTCAACTGGCACGCTTGGAAGCCATTTACAAAAAAAGTAATTGAATTGAATTTTATGTTTTACTATACTTATAATTATTTCCTCCCGACTGATTTTGGCCACGGCGGCCAATCTCATTGAAACTAGCCATCTGCGCAGGAGATATAGTGCACAAGTGTGCGCGCAGACACAAGTGCACTCTATTCCTATCACTCTCACACTCCGCACGACTACTCGACACGACCAGTGAGAATTAAGGCGCAGGACGTGTTCTCCGAGACACGGGGTTGAAAAACCGCCAACTTCCCTACTCCGGGAATTATTACTGAGGCTTACTAAAAAGAAAGATTCAATAACTAAACTCGGCCCGACCCGTGACTGAACCCAGGATCTCCGGATACGCATATGGAATACTTATATTATTAAGTAAGTTTGTTTTTCCCTTAGCCTTTCTTTTACACTACAAGGGATGTTTCTGACCGGTCACGGTCTATGTCACTTAACGTAAGCTGTACCTAGAACGTATTCGTACACGTTAAATGTAGCCGAATAAATATAAGAAGAAATATAAAATATCAATGATATTAAATGACTAAAAACATGCAATACTGTTAATTAATAAGGAATCTTAACTATTTATCACGATAAATAAACATTAATTTTT
Organism: Argynnis bischoffii washingtonia; assembly: GCA_033884665.1. Classification (NCBI taxonomy): domain Eukaryota; kingdom Metazoa; phylum Arthropoda; class Insecta; order Lepidoptera; family Nymphalidae; genus Argynnis; species Argynnis bischoffii. The sequence continues at coordinate 4,562,205 of CM066624.1, read as the reverse complement.
CCATCTTTTCAAATTTTCAATTGGTTATATTTTTAATTTAAAATTTTGTTCCTAAAGTTTTGAATGCTTTACAGTAAATATGGTCACAGAAGATGTCTTACGGTTTCTCCCATAATATACTCTTAATATATCCTGTGTATATATACTCTTAATATACCCGAAAAAAATAATTTAATTGTCAAATTTTTCGCATACCTAATTCTAAGAAAGTATTATTTATCGCGATATTTTGTAACTACAAAAATTGAAGAGAAACCATATCAAACTACATTTCAAAGGTTGTGAACATTTGTTAATATTAAATTTCTTTGAGTTCTTTAAAGTATCTATGTGATTATTATATTTAAAACGATAGCCCTCTCCGGAATTACTGGAATGATGCACACGTACTAGAGGTGTATAGGCCAAAATTTATTCATAATCTGTAGTAATAAAACTGAAAAGTTTGTTTTTTTTTTTATTTAAACGCTAATATTTAGAACTACTAGTCGCTTTTAAATAGTTTTATGTGTTTGATAGCCCAATTCCTGAGGAAGGTAGCCTATCTTATCACACAACGACTTATAGAATCGAAACAGAACAGAACTACGGAAAAACGTATTTACATAGTCTTTATTTATTTATTTATGTACAAAGAGTGAATTATCCCTTTAAGAGATCTCTACCAGAAACCCTCTATAGAAAAAAAATAATGAGGTACGGTGTAGGTACAAACTACGTTTATCAATTATAATATAAATATACAAACATATATATATATATTACATATATATATTTTAATACTATACCAAAATAACTTTATTATACTGACATTTTTTTTTATTTACCGTTAATTATTTTATTCTCTGTTTTTATTTAAATATACATATGTATATAGACTGATAGTGTGAAGTAAAATAATAATAACGCTTCTAAATTAAGTGGGCGGACAAGTGTTCACACGATGTATGTAATCGATGTACAGGAATGGATTGCGTTGACACTCTGTTTACAGGCTTTTACGTTCAAGTGCCGCTTAATTGATCAGTGACTCATGATATAATCGAGTTTTACGTTATGAATATGGTAGAGTTTTCCACTCTAGTAGCATCCGTTTTTATCATTTTTGCCATAAATTAATGATTAACATAATATTACATTTTATCTATATGTGACAAACTTGGTTAGCGTAGGATGTATGTATCAGAAAAGTTAAACGGCCTTTTTTTGCAAGATGTTCTACAACGATTCTATGGAAATTCTTTTTTATAACTCTATTATAACTGTTTCTAATTATTATAAAAGCAAACTTTTGGCGCCATTTATGACATAATTAGGCTTTAATAGATTAATTATTTTAGACTACTACCTCTTTTATTTAAGATTAATTCAATTTGATATTCTTGTATTCAGCCCTTTTTAACGTTGCACTCTGTTAGGCATAGACCTCCATTCAATACGACGGGAATCAGGCCATAGTCCACCCGCTGGCCAAGTCCGTGTTGGCAGACTTCACATGTCTTTCAAAAACTTGCTTAGTTCTCTTAGACATGCAGGTTTCCTCATGATATTTTCCTTCACCATAAGGCAAGTCACAACTGGGCTAACACTGCCCAAGTATATAATATTCTATTAATATTTTAAAAGTAAAAAACGGGGAAAACATATTAACGCCATATTTCATTCATACCTTTCCAAGACTACTGATTACATGACGCTACCGCACCTGATGTTTAGTTTCACCCAGGCCGTCATAACATCATAATGAACCAACATACAAGTGTTTACACATTGCACGAATAATTTTCGATCGTCGTGTATGTTTAAAAAAATAAAGCAACAGCCAAGAGCGAGTCTAGTTTACCGAGGGTTCCATACCACCATTTGTGTTATTTTTCAACTTAAGATATCGATTTGAATGTTAACAAAAATATGTTTTGTTATATATCACAAGATACAAACGAAACGAGTGTAATAGTGGAAATATCTATTTTGTATCCCGAAAATTACTCGACATATCTTCTTATAAGTAATTTTATTCTAAGTGCTAAAGTGCAGTGATAAAGTGCTATCAGAATTTTAGAGGGATGAGAGAATGTCCTTCTCTTATCAGCAATAATTAGCTTAAATAAAAAGGTTGCTTAGAAATATCTATCTTGTTTTAAATACGAAACTAAAGATATTACAAGCACAAACTCTAAGATCAATTATATATAAGTACTAGCGACTCACCCTCGCTTCGCTTCGGGTTCATCCCTAGACAAAAACAAGTTTATCCCACAGGAACCGTAAATTTTTCCGGGATGATATATAGCCTATAGCCTTCCTCAGTTAACGGGCTATCTAATGCAAAAAGAATTTTTCAAATCGGATGAGTAGTTCCTGAGATTAGCGCGTTCAACCAAACAAACAAACTCTTCGGCTTTATAATATTAGTATAGATGTAACTCCAGCTAAAATTCACATACAAAACTTCTAAGATTTGATTAGATAGTTACAAGTGAAGCTAATAAAAGCTTGTTAAAATAGGAAATATTTTAAAATCCACACATTTTAAACCAGTCGAGAAAAACAAACAGTTGAGTAGGATTTCAACAGAAGTGAGAATACCTAAATTATTGGAAAACTGCAAATTGCATTCTGGCGGAAGAAAATAAGAAAACGATTGGGTTAGCTTAAGCCTCATCTGTTTCTTCCCATCGCTATTTACCTTAAAGATTGTTGCTATTTTCAATTACCAAATATGATTTCATATTTCTAATATTTCTAAAATTGTCATTGTAATTTCAAATTTTTGATCTACAGAATAAAATTAAATATAAAAAATTGTCAATGAATATAAAGCAAAATATTTTAAATAGTTAATTTCAAACAACCAAACTTGCTACTTCACAAATTATAACTTTTAAAGAACTTGGTTTTTGAGATAATGAAAAGGGTTAATAATTAATAATATCCATTACCGTTCTTCTCTCTATAGTCTATACTTATTATAAAGCAGAATATGTATGTCTTTTTTAATTTCTATTTATTTATAGGCACATGCTAAAACTCTGGAACTACCAACCAAAATCAAAAAATCTTTTTGCATTAATCATTAAATAACCCACGCAACGACCCCTGTAAATATAATAGAACCTCTTTCTATAAGTTGATTAATTATGTGAGCGGAGCCGCGGGCACAAGTTAGCAAAAAAATTGAATTAATTTCACTATAACTTTACTTCATGATAACTAAAAAAAATCCATTTCATTACATTAGATAAATAAAGAATTAAGATGGAAGACTTTCTATTGTGTTCTAATAAATAACTATTCTAGTAGCAAGTAATTACAATAACACAAAGTGTCTTTTATTTCTGAGATTGCTTACCGCTTCTTGTTAATTAAGTTACTATCTTAATATTATTTAATTTATAATGTGGAAGTTCTATAATAATATTGTATGTATTGTGTTCAGCCTTTTTTAACGTTTCACTGATAAACATGGCCTTTCTTCAACACGAGGGAGTTAACATAGTCCACCACACTGGCCAAGTACTTTTGGAGGACTTCACATGAGTTTCGAAAACTTTTAAGGTTATCTCAGACATACATACAGGTCTGCTCACAATATTTTTCTTCATCTTAAGACACACGTGTTGGTTTTATCACATGTTAAAGATGATTGGCACATGAAAATATCAGAGTTGCAAGGAACCCGCTTCGTTTGATTTTTAAAGTAAGAGCTTTAACGCTGGGCACCAATGCGTTTGATTGAAATATACTTAAAATCAATCGAACTTCACCCATGTACAAGACTACCACGACGGTGACTCTAGTCACTACTACATACTATCTGTGTGACGGTCGTCGTCGCATGCCGATCGCGTAGTTCAATGTTCAATAGTACATAGTGTAATCAATTGATCGAAGTGGCATTTCGAAGTTTTAGCATTGTATTCTGTAATAGATATACATAGAAATAAGACAACAATTTTCAATTTGAAATACCCACAATTTATATTGAATATTTATTTTTATTATGAAAATGATGTTATATTTTAGAACCGATTGGTAATATCGTTTCTATTCGCCGTTGCTGAGACGTCGCAATGAGTTGATGAATTTTATTGAATTCTTCGACGCTATCGAGATTAAAATGCTGTAATCTTTAAAAGCAGCCTTGGGACTTATAGCGGCAGTTATTTCATCACTTTTGTATTGCAATATTTTAATAATATAAATTATTATCAATAATATTATAATTGTTAATAATCTTACTCATTGAAATATAATGATAGTAGTATTATCATTTGCTAAATGCTACTAGTTGCATGCTTCTCCATATCTTCTACTACGTCCTAGACCAAGAGTTTAAATTTCGCTCCAGCAAAAATGTTCTAAATAATAAATTTTGAATTCAAGTAATACTTTGGTTAAAGTGTGGAAAAGAGAGAGAGAGTGGGTGAGATCACCTATCGTTTTAGTATATTTTTTCGAGTAACCTTTTAAAAGAAGTAGAATTAATTGAGATAATGATATTTGTTATTAATTTCAGTATAGAATATAAAAGAAGCTTTAGAATTTCCATATTGCTATATCCTAAACGCTCTGTTAATATTTGCTACACGATTCGTTTTCATATCGCTAAGAAATAATCGAGCCCCCTACGTGTTGTGTTTAAAAATAGAGTATTCAAGCAAAATAAAATTCACACTGGAACCATAAACATAAACATTTTAGTATGTGTTAAAAATATGTTTAATTTACTTATAAAATAAATAGCCATACGTAGGTACATAAAGTGTTATAAAAATCTATATACATATATCTGTTTTGCAAGGAGAATAAATAGCCCTGCCAAAATACTCTCAATAGTTTTTTTTTTTCTAATAGATTACGATTTGTATAAGATTCTAACATTTCCTTTACATTTATAATTTTTCTCATATATAATCAAGTTGTTTAATGTTTGTCATCATCTTTTTACTTCTTTTGTATAACATATTTTACCTCATTGAGGTATATTGCAAACCACAAAATATAGATTGTTAGGTACTAAATATTTGACATACTTATATTTGTAAATAATCGTAGCTTTAAACTATTATTTTTGTTTATCTGTATGAAGTGGATAATTGGTATCAATTTACATAAAATAACAATAGGAAGCCACACATATTGTCGAATAACATTGGCCTTTGGGACATAACAAGCGAAACAGTGTTTGAAATCTAAAATAAAATTCTAAAATCTTGAAATAAACACATTAACATAAAACAAGTAAGTTATCAGTAATAGTCATTTCTATATAGGAACATAAATGAGGCAGTGGTAGCCCAGTGGTAACGCGCTCGCTTGGTAAACCGAGTGAAGCGGGTTGAAATCCCGGGTCTCGCACCTCTGATATTTTCATGTGTGAATCATTTCTAATATGATTACCACTTGCCTTACGGTGAAGAAAAACATCGTGAGAAAACCTGCATGTTTGAGAGAACCTAGCAAGTTTTCGAAAGACATATGAAGTCCGCCAACCCGCATATGGCCAACGTTGTGGACTATGGCCTGATCCCCCTCCTATTGCAGGGAGGCCCGTGCCCCGCAGCCGTTAAAAAGGGTTAAATATAATACATAACGTATATTATATATATATATATATATATATATATATAGAAATTAAGCTTAATGGAATAATGTTGTTTATATGCTTCTAGATGAATGAATGAAAGGTAATGTTAAGGGAGAATGAGTTAATTCATGATTGATGATTGTAAAAGCAATATTTCGTTATAAGAGATTAAATAATATTACGAGCTGTAATTCCGGAATAAGAAATTTAAGAACGTCTCTTAGTGGCTCTTTTCAATAGAATTTCACCTAATACAATTTGGTTACAGAACAAATGCGAAAGTTTGGATGGATGTTTGTTATTCAATCAAGCCAGAACGGCTAAACGGATCTGCATGAAATTTGGTATAGAGATAGATTATAGTTTGGAATAGCACATAGGTTACTTTTTATCCCGATAAAATATACGGTTCCCGTGGGATAGATTTGTTTTTGATTTTACTAGAGACGAACCCGGGCGAAGCGAGGGTAAGTTACTAGTGTAAAATAAAAATGAAATGAAAGTAAAAATGTAGAATGTAGGTAGATGATCCAAAAAATCTTATACAAATCTATTTCAATAAAATATATTTCATGTTTGTGCTAGTAATGAACCTTTAATCATACCAACACATACATTTCTATTGATATGCCTTATAGTATGATTGAAATCATAAATAAACAATCACTACACCATTTATTTGAAACTGTAAACTTCTAATGTGAAATTACGTCGCTTTGCTCAGTTTTAGCTCTGAATTGCGAGTTATTATATGAGAAATTATTCGCTACATTATCGTAATCTGCTCTTGAGGGTATTAATACTTTGATAAATACATATAATAATATTTTATTTGCCTCGTATATTACATACGAGATTGATTGACCCTATAAAATCTAATCGATCTATGCTAAATGTGTACTTTTTAAATTAAATGATGTTTAAATAAAACTACCTTTTCGGATTTTTTCGCGGATTTATTTTGATTTTTGGTTCCCGACGTTTCGATTGCTTTACAGCAATCATGGTCCCGTGACCATGAAAAGATAGTTTTATTTAAATGTCTAATTTTCGCGTAAATATAAAAAAGTATTAAATGATGTTATTTATTTTTTATCTTTAAATTAATTATTGCGTCTATATTAGCTGATCTACGGATTTTTATAAATGAACTGCATTCAAGGTAAGGTATGTTTACTCGTATGTTCAAGCATACTCAATTAATATTTGGTAGCAATAGATCTTCTTTTTTAATATTATTAGTGTTTTTTTAAATTTTGATACTTTTTATACCCAGTATAAAACATTATTTATTTGTAAGTTTTAATTTTCGATTATGTGACAGGTCCATCTTGGATGCTGACAGGGTCGCGGTCGAATGCGCAAGCGATCCGGTGGCCATGTCTTTTGCAATAGGGATCACCGTAGTGGCAAAAAAAAGTCCAACGTGGTTAACGTACGTTGAACCTTCTAAGGCAAGAACTACGCTTAACTTCTCGTTAGGTCTTTCTTTCTATTTCAAACCCAAAACCCCATGCTCATTTCTCTTATTTTTGGGTCCAAACAGGTAACTATCAAATATAATTTCTCCATATAAAATATTTTTTGCACTGATAGATTAAAATATCAAAAGATTTTATTTCTTTTATATTACCGTTTCGATTTTTTACTTACTGTTTTTGTAAAATTAAAATAATCATTAAAATACATGCCTATAATTTTTCTATAAAACTTTATGAACCATTTAAAAACTATTTCTATTGGTAAAATAAATTATTCGTAATCAATATATATAATAAAATTGTAACTAAGCCGAATCTGTACATTAAATATTTTTTGGAAAATCTATTTGAAATAAACATTATTATCGATACAGAGGCCGAACTCGATACTCGGTAACTCGGTTTCCCAAGCGAGCGTGTTATAACTGGGATACCACTGTCTTTACTTTCATACTTTATATAAATAACTAGCGACTCACCCTCGCTCCGCTCGGGTTCGTCCCTACTTACGTTTTAACGTTTAATATCTCAGAAATGAGATATTTTCCCGCAGTAAAAAGTATCTTATATTTTGACCCGGATAACCGGCTATTATCGTAGCAAATTTCATCAAAATCTGTCCAGTGGTTTTTTCCTGATGCGGTTACAGACAGACTGGCAGACAGACAAAAATTCTAAAAACTATAAATTCGACTGCTGTAAAGATTTTTAAATAAGTATTTCTATATAATATTTAATATTTAGATGCAACTCAGAATTTTATTATATGTATAGATTTCATACAAATTATTAATCGCAAAGTTAAAATTAAAGACAACATACCTACTTGTAATGAGTAAGAAGCATTATACTACATAACCTTAAACTTTACAGAAATTCAAAAATTTACATACAAAGGCTTAGAAGAACTTGTAAATGACATTCATAGTTCTTTTTTTAATATTTTTCATATATTCATGTATAAGTATGTAAAAATTGAACAAATAAATTTACCTATCAGTACAGAAATATCGTAAAATGAATCACAGTTTGAGTTTTAAATAACCTTTAAACTATTACAGAGAAGTACCTACTGGATAACAAATAACGTTTTTATAAACATGGATAACGACAGCCTTTTTGATCTTATTGTATACTAGCTGTTGCCCACTACTTTACGCGTAACTTTATACACTTTACATAATACGAGTATGTGTTGTATGTTTTACAAACTAACAAAAATCATATAATAAACATTCATCTGCTATTTTACTAACATTGTTTTTCATCGTGATTTTAAACATTCGTAAAACTATGTGAATGTTAAATATTATAAAGCTGAAGAGTTTGTTTGTTTGTTTGGTTGAACGCGCTAATCTCAGGAAGTACTAATCCGATTTGAAAAATTCTTTTTGCATTAGATAGCCCGTTAACTGAGGAAGGCTATAGGCTATATATACCATCCCGAAAAAATGTATGGTTCCCGTGGGATAGATTTGTTTTTATCTAGAGACGAACCCGAAGCGAAGCGAGGGTGAGTCGCTAGTAATCATATATTTATGAAATTTTAATAATAACTTCTATTTGCTTTCTTACAGTACATGGTATACTGTTTGTTTAAGAGTAAATTCTATACTAATTTCGCTTAAATAATCACTTTATTTATAGTCTCAATTGCCTATTCCAAGAGGAGCTTATGTTTATGGATTGTGAAAACAGCCTTGGTCTAATATTTTATTCACCAAAACGATTCTTATTAAAGTTTAAGTCGTCTTAATGACTACAGATAGTGACAAAATTGATTTGTTAATAGTTTAAGCTTTAGTATTATTTGAGTTATTTCGAAATCAACAACACACATAATCAACTGTGGTATACTAATTTATGTCGATGATGGTAATCCATGCGGGTCAATGATGATATTTTTTTGAATTGTGAATAATCCCGAACCCATGAAATATTAAATACAAACTGGATAATAAAAATCAAACAATAAATACAGCCTATATATACTCTATAGTATACTAAAAAAATAGGTTAGAATAACCAAAGTTATAGCGTAACATAACATATATATATAAATAAAATACACTCGAATTGATGGGCTCTTTTGTAAAGTCGGTTAAGGGAGAAGAATGAAATGTGGATTTATTGTGGTCTCAAGACGATACAGATAAGACATAACAAGCAATTACTTGTATTCATCGTTCCTTCAATGAAATAGAGCTTGCTCTTATGACAGTCCCTGAAACAAATAGTCCCACAGAGCGAGTTAAGTTTTGTACAAGGCAAACCTTTATTTGTAAAAATGTTCAGAGATTTCTATATTGTAACGTTGAATTACTATTTTAAATGTGTTTTTGATAAGTTATAAATTATTTAAAAATTAGTTTGAAATTGTTCAGGTTTTTATGGTGTAGTTTTTAGATTAACGCACTTAGTTTTAATACCAATTCAAATTAAATACCTACATATTTTTAAAGTTACAATTAAAAAAGTCCAAATAAGTCTGCATAAAAATACGTTTTATGTTTACAGTTATGTTACCCATTTATAGAGGTTATTATTAGTAATAATCATTTCTTATACATTTTTACACCTACATTATATAATAATATAACGGAAAAATCAAAGAAAATAAAATTCTTAATATATAAACACACAATTTATATAAATAACTAATTTATACTCAATCTATTCTAATAACATTGACACGTGTACACGACCATCGCCTTATGTCAACAATCAAGCCAAACAATCATAGTTTTCACGCGTCCAATCAATGCTATATGCAGGATTTAGTTTGAATATCGTCTATTAGTAACCGTACAAAGGCTTCACTAGGAGGTTAACCTATAATAGTAGATTTATATTTAACCTTTAATAGTAGATTCATTTTTACTACAAAATGCTAATCTATAATATTAAATGAGCAATTCTTGTGTATATTTCATTTCGTGTATCTCAGAAAGCGCTTTAACGGTTTGGATCAAATTTTAATATAGTTTTGCATTTTAAGTTTATCAATGTTGTTGTTTTTTCTGAAAAAACGCAATTTGTATAACTTTCCCGAAAAACACCAGGTGCTTTGGCTTGTAGTGTTAAATCGAAATAATCTAATTCTAGAAATATAATAAAATACGTATATACTTCACAAACATTACAAGTATGAAATGAGAGGATTTTTATATAAAATTTAGTTTATCTTCTCTTTAGTCTCATAATTCCATCAAAACAGTATTCTAAAATATAAACAGAAATAACTAACTAAAATGCAATTTTCTAACTTGATTACTTTTTTGTAAAATGCTTGGTCACGTAAGTTTTTCAAAAATAAACGTTTTATAGGACTTATATGCTGTGGTTAAAAATGTGTCAGCAAAATTTAAATTTGCTACGCGCGTAGCGTGGATGGAATAATTTATGCTCCTCGATGTTTTAGATTTAGGTTTCCAACGCTTAAAGTTCGTACACACACTAACTTTAGACATATCAGAGACCTTCTTTATAATGTTTAAATAAAATATATTTCAATTAAAATATATAATTTAATTAAAATTAAAAATAATAATTTAATTAAAATCCAGTAAAAAAATGGCTATTTTTATTTTATTTTAGAATATGTTGTAACACACATATGTATATAAACAAAACATAAACATAGAAACATCATTAACACTTTTTACCTTACTTACTAGGTTTTAGATTACAATTCCGCCTTTTTTAACATCCCAATGAAAAAAATGTTGGACAAGTGCTTGTGCGTGCAACACAGTTCACATGTCTTTCGAAAACTGGCCAGAGTTTTTGAGACATTTGAGAGGTTAAACTATAAACATAAATTAATAAAAATAAATAATCAATTATACTTAGTTATAAATTTTCAAATAAAATGTTACATATAATATTAATAAAGGTATTTTAAACAGTTAATCATTCATAATAAAAATAATAATAATAACAGTTGCAATGTCACGTCCAGATTAGATTTAAATACTCGGAATAATATTTAAAAAAGTGCAAAATAATAATAATGAAATGGATGAAATGAAAAATGAAAAAGTAATAATAATTGATAAAAGTTACATAGAGTCATAAAAATATGTTTATTTATTATAAGATTGAAGAAAGAAGATCTTGAGGCTGTCATGCAAGATGTCTAAATCATTCATTCTTAAGCACAGGTCATGACTTGTACAGTAATAACTAAGTGTACATTTGTTATGTATATATAATTAAGTATATTTGAAATTTTCTTTATTGTAAATAAAGGTTATGGTAATCTCTAGATAATTTAATCGGTGGCGCATTGTTTCCTAAATTAATTTTATGTTTTTAGTGTGAAATAAAGGATATTTTGTAATAAATTGCCTAACAGATATTCTACTTAGTTGGTATTTCAGAACTATCCATTACTCTAAACGATATATTTGACATCAAAGGCCAACTGACTTGATTATTGCGTTGCAGTGCGGCCTGACGCGTCTACTAATGTGTTTTGGCGCATTTCAATGAAACGCTGCCGTTAGCCACGACTGTATTTGTACAAGCCTTGATAGCTTACGTTATATTAACGTTGCATTTCAGATAAAAAGGCACACATATAAACATACAATTTTTTTTGAAATAAATATAAAAACATAAATTATGACTTTTTATTTCGTAATACTCGTCATCTTCTTAAAGGCTAATACCATAAAAAAAATATTAGGTAAAAGAAAATGAGGAAAACATATAAAACATGATTAGCCTTTTACATAATAACATAATTTATATTAAATTCTTGTAACATTTTCTCGAAATGAAACATTTGCTAATATTTTTGACATGTCATAGTATGGCACTGTATTAGCCCAAAATTAATCTGATTAACGATTAAAAATTAATTAATAAAAAAAAATACTTTCTTAGATTTACGCGAATATTAGATCTTTAAATAAAACTATATTTTCGGATTTTTTCGCGGATTTATTTTGATTTTTGGTTCCCGACGTTTCGATTGCTTTACAGCAATCATGGTCACTTGAGAGACTAAGGTGTCTGTAACAACTGTATATTGCCTTTGAGATATCTAACACCTTAGTCTCTCCCGTGACCATGATTGCTGTAAAGCAATCGAAACGTCGGGAACTAAAAATCAAAATAAATCCGCGAAAAAATCCAAAAAGATAGTTTTATTTAAAAAAACATAATCAAAAATTGTATTAAGATTAATTGATTATAGTTAAATTCAAAATTATTAAGATATTATTAATCATTTTCATCATTATTCGTTGATATGATTGTTTGATTGACTATAAATTGTGTCCAAACAAAACGAAACATCATACGTAGAGACAGTTCATCAGAATGGCCATATAAGAGAGAATAACTTGACTTTCATCACAGGAAATGATTACTAGTTACATGAAACATATACATGATACGAATGCCAATTGATGTTTGGAAAGAGTACATGCTTTTTACTTCTTCTAATTATAACATCTCAACGAACTTAACAACACTGCGGATAAAATCTAGTGTTTTATATTATAGCCCATAATTCTTTTACTTCTTATAGATCTTAAATCGAAAAGGCAGCCTATTTAAACGCATCAATAGAAAAAAAATGGAAATCCAAATAAAATAAAAGATCATGTCAATTTCACTACGCTGCCCGAAACAGAAAATAAATCTCTTCTTATTTAACAAACGTATAATTTCCGCAAGACTGAGCATTTATTTTGAAATCCGACTATAAATAGATGAGATTTTCCGTACCTACTTGTAGCGAAACTTCACGGAATGATCTTTTGAGACAGATTCGTCGAAGCAAAATTTACGAGTAATGGAAAAAGGATTAGTAGGATGATTTTATTTCTGCATTCTTTTTTGTGTCAAACACAATACGTTATTTGTTAACCTACTTCAAAAAATGAGGAGGCAGTTCACGACCAGAGAGTTAGTTCATCTGTCTTTTCTTTTTATTAAATATCTCATTAAAAAGTGTTACATTTTTTTCAATGGTACCTCAAGAGTGATTTTTTAAAATTTCATGATTATTTCCACTTTTGAAATAAATAATTTTTACGCTTTTTTGTTTCCATTAGCAAACTTTTAAGTTGGTGTAATCTTTAATTAAAAAAAATTATTATGTAAGATTATTATCTCGGACAAATTGTAAGAAATCCGTGCGGATTTCCGAGAATTCAATTGTTATCGTACACGCCGGCGTGTATGCATTCCTCGAGGGGTTAATAGGTAATATTCAAATAATTAATGTTTTTCGAGTTGTGTATAATTAGAAAAAAAAATAAGTTACTGTACTGTGTATAACTAACATATAATAAAGTGGTTCCTATTTTATAAATGAATAGAATATTTAAATTTATCTATTAATAAATTCATAAAAATGAATTAAATAAAATATAAATAAAACTTCTTTTTATGTAATAATAAGTATTGTTAATGTTATAAAGTATGTAAAATTAAAATGATATGATATGTTACAATATTAAATAAAATAGAAATGAAATTGTAAGTACTTTTATATAATAATAAATAATATTTTAAATTAGTAGTATGATAATATTATGAAATAATATTACAGCATGTACAATAATTTATAATTTACAATATGATGTAACAATAATAATAATTATCAAAATGTATTTATATTATCAGAAATAAAGGCCATTTGTATTTTTATTTGTATTAATAAATTCATTGTTTATACTATAGATTTCTCTATTTTTCATGATAATTTAACCTCTTTAAAAACCCACGAATAGGATAATGGCACTATACGATAGTCCATAATATATCTAATGCGAATTACTACTGTGAGTTGTATAGTCCTTAAAACTGAATGACATTTACTTTCAAACACTATGGGAATAAAAATAGAGACAGACTAAAATAGAGATTACATTCTTTAACTAAAATTAAAATCAGTTTATTACTTTTTGCGTGAAACGTGCACACACAAACAAACAGGCAAAATTTTTAATAACTATTGTTTTGGTGACTATATCGTGTACATAATACGTTACAGTCATTGTTTTTAAAAAATATTTAATGTACAGATTTCGCTTAGTTACTGTTTTATTATATGTATAGATTACCTCTTCAACAAAATACAGTTATGTTTAGTATAGAATAAGTATATTATAGATGTATGTATTTATATTTAAGTATATATAAATGAATATTGTGTATGTAGTACAGGATAAGTAAATAATACAGAGAAGGTAAGCCTGCCAGATGCGATATGTTATAAAGAAAATGTATTTTTAAATCCCAACGCTAAATCAAGTATTATCAGATCGGCACAATAGTCTGGTTGTGCTATTGTGACTATATAGCACACGAATAGCAGATCTCTTTTTCTTAAAATATTTTCCTTAAAAATAGAAACTATCATAACAACACTCCATTCTTATTTTGCTATTTAAATATGTTTTTTTTTATTTAAAGCAAACCTCATCTTCAAGGATTGGAAGACGTTTAAAATATTTAGTTCTCTACTGTATTTGTGAATGATTACTGGTATGTTGAAATAAGAAAATCCAGAAATAATTATCTCAGAAGGATGAAAATACGGCCTTAAACGATTGCTCTGGCTTGCGCAAGCCACGCTTACTTCAGACACTTTATCAATAAATATTATTTAAACTTATCAAAAATCAAAATTAAGAAGGCCTGGCCTGGCCTAATGTGGGTTGCAGACTTTACGTCATGTCTTTCGAAAACTTGCTAAGTTTTCCTAAATATACTATATTGTACCTAAATGTTTTAAATATGCGATGATAATATACATGTAGGACTATTGATATAATATAGAAATATCTACATGAGTGGATATCATGCAGATATATTTAGCTCAATTCTAGTAACGACGAGATGGCGAGACAAACCGCAAACTAGACAAGGACGTCAAATTGACCAATGAGTATTTTGTTGTAATAAATATAATGAATATTTATTATAGTAATTGTATTGGTAAGGTATTCGTATCTACTATATGAATTAAACCTATAACTTTTTAATTATTATTTTTTAACATAATTTTTTTAATAGAAGCAAATTACTGGACATGTTATGACCAAAAATGAGCATTTCCCTTTATGAATAAGAGTCGTAGTAACATGATATAAAAGTATTAATAAGGTTTTTAATAGTTATAACAAATAAAACAATAGCAAATAAATTTAATTATTTAATATTTAATTACTAATATTTAATTATATAAGATAAAACATTAATATTTTTTAATTAAAATTAAATGATTTAAGGTGTTTTGTCCCAACATATTTATTTACATACACTTACTATTGACCTATCTTTCTTTCCATGGTTTAATGTCATTAAACAAAAGGTCAAGGAAAGGTTGGTCTTTGTCATTGCAATATTCTTACGTCTTTTGCAAGTATAAACCACTGCTTAATGGCTCGATCTGGGATTTATGTATTTAAAATATTATTGTTTTATGAGCTTATCGGTTCTTACGGTGAAATCGAAAAAAATATAACACACTTATTTACTTATTACTTTATAGTTAATAAAATAAATTACAACATATTATAGTTTATGTCCGCGGCTTTGCTCACGTGGGGTTCACGTCCCGAGTATGCAATTTATGTACCTACTTGCCAAATTTTATCCAAATCTATTCATCGGTTTAAGTGAGAAAATGTAACAGATTTACTTGTTATATTAAATTAGTATGGATTTTGTCTAATTCGTTGTCATAGTAACGATAAACGTCTTTTTATTGAATTAACCTAAGATTTATTTCTCATTTATAAGACGTATAAGAGTAAATAATGAGTCCCTGACAGTTTTCTTCATCTAATCGTACACAATAGTAGTAAAAGTAGTTAATATGTATGTACATACGTACTATATACAATATATGTATATATTAAAAAAGAAGTAATTATTATTTCTGCGAGCTAGATTCAAGCGATACTGTTTTTTAATAAATGGTAGATTTTTATCTAAAGATCTTCATTTTCATCTTCAAATTATTCGTTAGGTTAATCATAGTTATTAATTCGTTAGGATATATCAACAGAATAATGTACTAGTAGATAGTTTGTTGGCGAATAGTTTAAAACATTAGGAGGTAGGGCACAGTGGGGTATATACCCTACTCAATTTGGAGCAGCCCGACTGGGGTAGTACCTCCGCCTTACAGAAAATCGCAGCCAAATAACACCGCTCTTTGACGGTGTTGTGTTCCTGCGGTGAGTAAGGTATCCAGAGCTCCGGAGGACTTGTTGTGTTGATAGCGAGGGGCCGGTGATGCAAACGACTCACTCATCGGCCGGTGTGGGTGCGAATTGTGGGCGCAGCGGTCAGTGAGACCCAGTGAAACGGTTCGTCGCTGGCCGCCCGCGGGTCAGTAGAGTTCCCGAACCCAGGGATCACTTAATCTCCGCCCTGGGAGGCTGAACTGCCAACCCGCGAAAAATCCCCGCTGTAGCAGTCGTGCCGGAGAAGGAGACCGGGGTGGACCCGGCTGTTGCAGTGGGGGGGGACTGGGGGCCCTCTCGTACGCTGCGCCGACAGTCCGCACTACCTGTACCGGCTTGTGGCTGGTCCGCATTGCAAATTTGCCCATTTTTAGCTATCAACACAACAAATCTTCACAACAACCTATAACATCTCCCCCCCCCCCCCCCCAAAGAAAAAAAAATGAAGAAGAAAAAAAAGGAAAAAAGTAAATTTTATACAGCGGCTCCCATCTCCACACAAGTGGACTTCTGCAACATCAGGGGGCTCCACGCAAATCTTAGCGCAGTCCATCATCATCTGGAGACTGCGCAGCCGACCTTACTATTCCTTACGGAGACGCAGATATCTTGCCCGGCCGACACATCATACTTACACTATCCCGGCTACAAATTGGAACATAAATTTCTAAGACGTGCCGGTGTATGCATGTTCGTTCGGGAGGATATCTGCTGTCACCGACTTCTTCATTTAGAGGACAGGGACCTGTCGATATTGTGGGTGCGCGTGGTCTACGGTGGCCACACCCGTGTTTACGCGTGCCTATACAGGTCTCATAGCGGTGACAGGGAAACAAAACGACTCTTCGAGCACCTGCAATTGACGACGGACAAAGTTCTTGAGCAATACCCCTCTACGGAGTTGGTGATCTTAGGAGACTTTAACGCCCATCACACTGAATGGCTTAGTTCTCGGTCCACTGACTACGCGGGGAGGTGTGCTCACGAATTTGCTCTGGCCTATGGTTACTCACAACTGGTACATTCTCCAACACGAGTACCAGATATTGAGGACCATACGAGCTCTATACTGGACCTTCTGCTGACTCAACGTCCGGATGGATATTCCATCTCAGTAGATGCACCACTCGGCTCGTCCGACCACTGCCTTATCCGGACACTTGCACCAGGCGCACGCCCAGATCCACCTCGGCCTACTAGCTTGCGGCGAATGTGGCAGTATAAGTCAGCAGATTGGGATGGATTGCGAGAATATTATGCATCGTACCCGTGGAATCAGCTGTGTTTCACATCAAAAGATCCCGACACCTGCGCAGCTGCCGTCACAGAGACGATACTGGCGGGTATGGAATGTTTCATTCCAAACTCGCTAGTTGCTGCCGGGACAAAGAAACGACCGTGGTTTAATCGGCCTTGTAAGGAAGCAAGACACCATAAGCAAGCCGCGTTCAGGGCTTGGACCACGGCTCGGAGAGATAAGGATCCAAATCTATCCGATGTGAAACGCACACTAAATGCTGCTTCGAGGTCCAGTAAAAGAACAATTGCCAGAGCTATATTCGAGTTCATCGGAAGAATTGGCGAAAAGCTGGCTAGTTACCCTTCCGGGAGTCGAGCCTTCTGGTCGCTCGCCAAAGCTGCCGAGAGGAACTTTTGTCTGTCGTCCCTCCCACCACTGAAAAATGCCGACGGCAACCTGGTCCATAGCGCCAAAGAGAAAGCCGACCTACTAGGCACACTCTTTGCCTCAAACTCGACTTTGAATGTCGATGAAAGCACCGCACCGCCAACCATCCCGCGATGTGGACACTCCATGCCGGAAATAAATTTCTCACAAAGAGATGTCCGGCGGGAGCTGCTTAGTCTCGATGTTCATAAGTCGAGTGGGCCCGACGGCATACCAGCAGTGGTGCTCAAACAGTGTGCTCCTGAGTTGTGCCCTGTATTAACGCGACTTTTTGCGCTTTCCTACCACTCTAGGCAAGTACCGTCTTCGTGGAAGACCGCCCACGTGCACCCGGTGCCCAAAAAGGGCGATAGATCAGATCCTTCGAATTACAGGCCTATTGCTATTACCTCTCTTCTCTCCAAGGTTATGGAGCGTGTTATTAATACCAAGCTCCTCAGATACCTAGAGGAACACGATTTGATCAGCGACCGGCAATACGGCTTTCGCCACGGTCGCTCGACTGGTGATCTTCTAGTGTATCTGACACACCGATGGGCTTCAGCCATCGAGAGTCAAGGTGAGGCATTGGCAGTCAGCCTTGATATAGCGAAGGCGTTCGATCGGGTCTGGCACCGGGGTCTTCTCTCGAAGTTGCCATCGTACGGACTACCCGAGGGCTTGTGCAAATGGATTGCCAGTTTTTTATCTGATCGGAGCATTAGAGTCGTCGTAGATGGCTGCTGCTCCGAAAAATTAGGTATAAACGCTGGCGTCCCGCAAGGTTCTGTACTGTCTCCAACGCTTTTTCTTCTGCATATCAATGACTTGCTGTCTATTGATGGCATTCATTGCTATGCGGACGACAGCACTGGAGACGCCTCCTACACAGGCCGTGCAAACATTCCTCGTTCCGCTGTGGTAGAAAGTCGCGAACAACTTGTGTCTCAAATCGAGAGTATTCTTTCCAGAGTCTCCGATTGGGGTCGGGACAATTTAGTCCGATTTAACCCCTCCAAGACACAAGTCTGTGCGTTCACCGCTAAAAAAACCCCATTTACTGTGGCCCCTCAATTCCAGGGCACACCCCTAACCATCTCCAACAGTATTGGTATCCTTGGTGTCGACATCTCCAGCGACGTCCAGTTCCGAAGTCATCTGGAAGAAAAGGCCAAGCTGGCATCCAAAAAACTCGGGGTGCTTAATAGAGCGAAGCGGTACTTCACGCCGGGGCAAAGACTGCTTTTATATAAATCGCAAGTCCGCCCCCATATGGAGTACTGCTCTCATCTCTGGGCGGGAGCACCGGCATACCAGCTTGGGCCTTTTGACTCGGTCCAAAGGAGAGCTGTGAGAATTGTCGACGATCCAATACTCACAAGCGATATAGAGCCCTTAAGTCTAAGGAGAGATTTTGCGTCCTTATGTGTGCTCTATCGCCTGTATAATGGGTTGTGTTCCGAAGAATTGTTTGAAATGATGCCCACGGCCACTTTTTATCATCGCACCGCTCGCCATCGACAGGGAGTTCATGCCCACACACTGCATCCCAAATGGTCCCGTACAGTTCGTTTTCAGAGAAGTTTCCTCCCACGGACCATCCCGCTGTGGAATGAACTCCCTGCCGAGGTTTTCCCAGAGGGCTACAGTATGGGGTCCTTTAAAAGGGGAGTAAATAGGTTTCTGAAGGGTCGGCAACGCGCATGTGATGCCCTTGGTGTTGCAGGCGTCCATAGGCTACGGTAACCGCTTACCATCAGGCGGGCCGTATGCTTGTTTGCCACCGTCGTGGTATAAAAAAAAAAAAAAAAAAAAAAAAAAAAAAAAAAAAAAAAAAAAAAAAAAAAAAACACAAAGTAGGTAATGGTACTTTAAAAATTTTTTTATAATAAACAAACATTTTTTAAAACAACCTTTAATTTAAATGCTCTACAAGGAAGAAAATAAACTTTAAATTAAATCAAACTTATCAATTAATTTATTTATTCACATAATTTATATAAAATAAAAACTTGTCGGGGACCAAACTTTTATGCCCAGCTGAATCGGACACTGTTAAATAGGTCAAATTTAACTTGCAAGATTCCATTACACAGACCGGGACAGGTGAAACTAAATAAAAGCTTGTAATAAATTCACAATTTCGCGGTTCAAATATGTTTAATCAATAGACACATCACGTTTAATTAAAAATATCTTTTCTGATTTTTTCGCGGATTTATTTTGATTTTTGGTTCCCGACGTTTCGATTGCTTTTAAGCATCGCTGTAAACTTGCTGAACCAAAAATTGCTGAACCAAAAATCAAAATAAATCAGCGAAAAAATCAGAAAAGATAGTTTTATTTAAATGTCTGATATTCGAGTAAATCTAAGAAAGTATTAGCACATCATTTTAAAAGATTCATTACAGTCAAAAAAGAAGATTATCAAACATCGAAGTAGCATGCAGTCTAAGACATACAGACATACGTGTAGCAAAACTCGCACATAAAAAAAACACGTCAAATTCAAATCTTTTGGTAAAATAGTAAAAGTGCTGGTTTTTCTGCCATCTATACTAATCAATCAATCATCGTCAATAAGACATATAAAAAATAGCAACATTAGCATGATAAATAAAAATAAGTACCTAATATGTTATTCATATGCTTATTAATGAAAAAATATCTAATTTAAATAATATTGTTCACGGTCTGTACAGTTTCATTCTATTCAAATACTTAAAAATTGTTTTGAGTATCATAAACATAAAATGACTACATTTACTGAAGAAAATTCCATTATTATTTTTATTTCCCCTGTGAGTAAACCGAGAATCCTTGTTCCCAGATCAACCAGTGCGGAAACGTTGCATACTGGGAAACAGTGTTTACAATTTATTATATTAACCAAACAAATGTAAACCCTATATTCATCATCATACATCAAAGAATATTAGCATATGTGTATATAATTTATAGAGTAAATCAGGGAGAGTCGCCTATAAGATTTAAGCCTAAGAAATTTAAAAATAAAAATGTTGTGTGATCCGGAACGCATCCATAATAAGTCAGTCGAAAATTAATGTCAGTGTGAAAGTTTTTACACAAATATATAATTTTTTCCTAAATTCTCTCCCTAATGATCGGGATGACCAGTATATTAATTGCCACCCCATGTTTAAAAAACGTTATAAATTAAAAATATATTCTTTGAAATAGACTCACAATACCGTTATAGCATTCCAAGCGACGAACTAATGAAAAGAATCGACATTTGATAGCACTAGACTAGTAGTTATTTCAGGATATTCATTACTCACGGTAATTTAATTTATTCGAAGATAAAATCAAATCCTTTCCTTAAGATTTAAGACATTTAGAGTTACGCATCCAAAGGGTCGCATCGTGACTTTACTAATAAATATTTGAACTGTAAACTGTATATAGCTGACAATCTAATTCACAACATGTACAACCTTTAAATAATATAAAAGTAATAAGTATAATTTATGCAAAGTCACTATACAAGAAAAACATATTAAAGCGCTTTTCTCTTTGTTCTTACGTTATCATGAAAAAAAACTACTTATAATAAAAAATTCACAGATCTCATGTCTGTCACGACCTCAAGTACATTGAAAATGAATATAATTTAACATATTAATAATTACTAGCAGAACCTGCGGTTTCAGTGAAGTGATTATAAATTTGATGTGTTTTTATGTTTTCGTAGATTTTCGCAAGTATTTGATATTTTAAATAAAACTCACTTAACAGATCTTCTGGCGGTTTTATTTTTAATTTTTGTTCATCATCACAGGAAAGACGATGGGTCAAAAGTTACAGTCATGCCTTTTTAATGTGCTATTGCAAACTCTAATCTATCTCTGTGTTAAATTTCATTTAGATCCGTTCAGCCATTTTAGCGTGATTGAGTAACAAACATCCATCCTTCCAAGCTTTCGCATTTATAATATTAATGGGATATTAATATTGTGTAGTGGACAGTATTACGTAAGTCTCTGGGCTAACTATTGTCATATTGCAAGGATGCCTAAGTTTCTAATAGCTTAGTGATTCTACAACTACTTCAGCTTCAGCTCTTCTAAAGTCTATAGTCGTGAAATGCATTTAGAACTCAATATACATATATAGCTGTAATTCTGATTGAAGTTCAGTGTTAAATTGCTTAGACACTAGTTCTTTGATACAAGTTATAACGAGCTCCGTAAATAGATCCTCTGCATTTTCTATCATTCATTATCTGCATTCTTACATACCATTCCTTGTAATTTCATAGAAACAAATACACAATAAAACTCAAAAAAAAGCAAGTCTAAAGCGAGGATTTTATCTGGCATGTTTATAATTTATTTGGAAGACATTATTTTTCATAATCAAATTATTATATCTCCGTGTTATGGGATGTGAATTTAAAAAAAAACAACTTTGTGTAGCCTGTTTAGTCTACTATGCATGGGATAACTTTCGTGTTCAAAACCACTATATGTCATTTGAAACCGACGATACAGTTTCCTTGAACAATATAAGCTCTCCTACATATTTACTTAGACACCCATTGCTGTCACCGTAGCCTTTAATCCCTAATATGGCTCATAAATCCTTATGAAGTTCTTCCTACTCCAATATATTATAATTTAAAGCAAGTAAAGCTTTGTTTTTTTTTTATTGAGCTTATGTTAGACTAGTTTACGTATTAATAATTGATAAAAGTATGACTTTTATACGCTATGACCAGACAAAATAAATAGAAAAAATAACTTTTAAAATTATGAACCTACTTATAAAATCACGGTGACCATTTTCGCTAAAACTAGCTAGGAGTATATTACTCTTGTATGCCTAAACACAAGTGCACTCTTTTATAAACGCAAGACTGTCGGTTTTACGTGCGTTCCCAGGCATGGAGACATTTAGGCCTTATCACGCTTGACCACGGACTTGAACTTAGAACGGCCAAATCAGCAACCGAAGAAGTTAACTACTAGACCAATGACATTATATAGTTATGTCCTTGCTAAAAATTTCCTTAATGTTAGAGAATAAAAATATAATTTTAATAAGATGACAAAATTGCTGTATTAGTAGATAAACGCTTTTTTAATCTGAACAAAGGTCCTGAATACTTTGAATACCTACATGCAGGTGTATATTCATGTTTTAAACACGTAAATAGCAATGCACGTTTACTTAAATTTTAAAAAAGCATAACAATTTACTATTGTAAATATAGTAGTTAAAACTTAAAAGTAATATTTTCATGCATTTTTTTTAAATTGTGAACTAAAAATTTAAAACTATTTTTAAACCGCACTCACAATCTCCCGTAGTATGCGTCTGTCAGCTAGCAAAGTAGTAATTCGTCAGCTAAGGCAACGGTTTTCTAAGTTATTTTGCAAAATATCGTGAGTTTTGTCGAGCTCGTTCCTGGAAGGTGAAAAGTTTTAAATTGTTTTCATCTTTATGTTAAGTATAAAAGCTTTATTTTTTTTTTTAATTAAATAAAAACCCTATACATTGATCTTCATCGGTGAAAATTGTCTTAGTTTATCCAAAATATAATAAATTATTTTATTTTCTTAAAAGAAACTCTTTATACTTTTAACTGTAGACAGCGATACTATTATTTCTTCTAAAGAGGATAAAAACACATTAGATTCTTCTTCTGAGTTATTGTAATATAAAATCGTTACTTTACTCCTTATTCTTGTTATTTTATCTTGACGCACATTGGCTTGACATTGAATGCTATTTCTTGGTGGGCCTTTAATGTGAGCTCGGGGATCGAATGCGAAGTATTTTTTCTAGTAAGTCAAAGTCTCAATTATTGTAGTAAGATCCTTATGGAATTTAAAAAATCTTTAGTGCCACACAACTCTGCATCAAACAGCGTCTGTTCATTATTCAAACTTACATCCTCATGCCGGGTTCACATACTTGACATTTGTCACAAACCCTATAAACGCAAAAACGTGTAGATACATCACAAGCGCTTTCTACAAATTGTTTGATTTGTGGCCAAAAAACGAAAAGATCAAAACCGTAGATATAATAATTATATCTATGATCAAAACGGTAACAAACGGAAACATGTGCTTGCAAATACACAAGCCTAGCTACACAATATCTGCATGTTTGAATCTGTGATTTATCGGGGTTTATCGATGTATCATCGAAAGCTTAGTGGTGCAACGAAGAGGAAAGGACATTAAAGTGCATGACATATCGTCCATAGGGTGGATGGATCAAGTCAGAGTGACAAAAGATATTCTTGAATTGAATGTATGAGGGTAGCTACTAAAGGGAAGTGGAGGCCTATATTATAGCAGGTAACAACATCGAAATGATAACAAAGACTAAGTCTGTTAAGACTGAAACGATTAAGAAAAAATATTTCATTTTTGCTGACGACTCTATATCTCAGGCTCTAATTCATATAGCAATATTGAGAAAGCTCCATACAGTTATCGTTTATTGATATGTATTAGTAATTTTTCATCCGTCTATGTCGTTCTTTTAAAAGAACAAGACAATTTAAATTGTCGTTCGCTTTGTCTTGATCGAGAAATAAGAATTTCTGATAAAGTTATTTGAAAAATTCTACTTTTATGATTTTTTTATTTCTTAATAGACAGTTCTGTGTATGAATATAAAAAATATATAAGTTATTCACATGAACTATAATAATCAATTTAATTAAAAAAAGGAATATTTTATGAAGTTCCTCCTAATGTTAACTTACGGGTTTTAACATATTCTTCACAATTTTTTAAATTAGCTTTAAACTGTGATTAGAATTTACTAAGTTAACTCTTTATTAATAAATGTAAATAATCAAACCGCTTTACATTAATATATAAATAACATGAAGTATTTACCCTACGTAAGTAGTACAGGTTAGCGGCCGATTACTCTGTACCAACACCTACTTGTAAAATAAAATAGAAATGTCAGTAATTTTAAAATAGCTAGCACATATACACATATCACAAAAACATGTATGTCTCTTT
The DNA here is from genome assembly GCA_033884665.1 of Argynnis bischoffii washingtonia. Lineage (NCBI taxonomy): Eukaryota > Metazoa > Arthropoda > Insecta > Lepidoptera > Nymphalidae > Argynnis > Argynnis bischoffii. The sequence continues at coordinate 4,537,240 of CM066624.1, read as the reverse complement.
GTACACATTAATCTATGGAATTATTGAATTAAATTAGGGTTAATATCCCCTTTATTGCCTTTACCTTTGCCACATACAAGCGGAGTCGCGGGCAAAAGATAGACGTTAAATAGCTATAATATAAACATTTTAAACTCATATTAATATACTGAAGAAAATCAAGTTCTACAATTAGGTGGTAACATTTGATGATTGAATTTGAAAAAAAAATATTTATTTATCATTTTCAAATTAAGGACTCCCATCCTTCATAATGTGTTTTTAATGTTTTTGCTTTACTTAAAATGAAATTTTTATGATAATATACGAGGTTCGTGTTTACTTCCAGCTATAATATTTAAGTGACTAGTGATGAAATAAATATTTGTCGGAGATAATTCAGCCACGTTATATAGAGTATATTTTTAGTAAATTCTCGTATGTAGAGAAGACTATATCTTTACTTTATCATATTTATTCATTTTATGTAACTTTTTAATAAAAACCACTTGGGAAATAAAAAGTAGCCTTTCTCTTTCTAAAAACCTTGACCCCTTGACTTAAAAGTTTCAAACAGTGTGATAAAACTCGTATAATATATCACAGCAACATTACAAACTACAATGACGAAATGTAACTAGTGAACTTAAATTAACCCTCTCATAAAAGAAAGCTCGACACAAAAAGTATAGTAGGTACATTCATTTCGCCTTTGTTAGCTTAAGCTAGCCAACCATTCAGTAAGCTCATTTGACAAAAAATGACTTTTTTTATAGTAGCGAGTAAAAGAAATGGGAAAATATTCTAATTTATTGCTATTTGGTGTAATATTATATCTTTTTATGATCAGGTAGGAATAGATAGGCTTTTAGGGTAGGGATAGAGCCATATTACTATTGCCCTTCCATACTTTAAAGAGTACCTTATTTTAAAGGGGAAATAGAACCATGAACCTGGAACCTGATTTTTTCACAAAATATATATCTAGTATATTTAAACGAGCAATTCTTGTACATATTTATATCTATATATCTTTATTTATTTATACCAGCGATCTCGGAAGCGGCTCTAACGATTTCGCTGAAATTTGGTGTATATGGGTTTTCGGGGACGAAAAATTGATCTAGATTAGTCTCATGTCTGGGAAAACGCGTGTTTTCGAATTTTCATGCGGTTTTCTTTTGCATTATTCTACGCAGAATGTGGTCAAGCGGTCAAGGCGCAAGTTAGACAACACATATGCCCGGGATCAAATCCCGTTCGGAATACAAAGTTTTTACTTTTTTTTTGTATTTACTTATTCAAGTTTTTAGTTTTTTCTTTCTAAAAAAAACGACATAACAAAAAAGAACTCCGAGCGAAGCTCGGTCGCCCAGGTACTGTTATTAATACGAAGTTAATATCTATATATAATCTATATATGTTTATCTAGGCAAAACAACTCAGTACTTTTTTCCACTGTTTATCAACCGATTTTCTTTTGTTTTGTTTTGTATCTCATTTGAAATCAGTTTTTTTTTTTATATAGATAGGTAAATTCTATTCATATATGTTTTTCTCAAATTTTCAGTAATGATCATGGTCGAATTTAGAACACTGGGTGAATATATGTTTAAGTTAATGGAACTGTAAAAAGTCGCATTACAAAATTCTGTCGTCCCCTGATAATGTATAATTATAATTAAAAAAAAGTTACCTTTTTTTTACGTGTGTCACTGCGTAGGTATTTTATTTAATCATTTAGGTAATGTATGATTTTTATATCAATCTCCTTCAATCAATGAAACTCTTTTTTCAGAATTTTCAGTATTCAATCCCTTTAGAGATAAAGGGATCTCGGGAATTGTCAAACAAAATAAAAGATTTCTAGTTTTATATGTTTTAGGAATTGGCTTATTACTTATTTTTATTAGATCCTCATAATGTAATAAAAACACAATTTTTTATACTTTCCTCTATTTTCACTCACAGGTGAGGTGACTCTTCAATAATGAAACATATGTCGCTCTCACAACTATTACACATTTCATATATTAAAATGAAGTGTAGGCCACAGAGTGAATTAAAAAATACATATATACGTATAATCGAAAAGCATAACTCTCTTTCAATTCAAATTGGGTATATACTGTTACACACTACACTAGCTCTTATTATGTTAGGGTTGACTATAATTATAGTTAGCGCAAGTTGTATAATGCCAGATGTCGCGAGCCTAATAGTTAGAAAGGTGTGCACTATCGCCGGTGTTACTACTCCTAGTAGTAAAGTACCCAATCGACATAAATGACGGTGTGCTTTAGTAAAATGGCGGCTCCATATCTCATTCCCTCACCCATTACGCGTTATGGGAAAACATACCATAATTAATATATACCTATATATAGGTACATTATACAAAAAAGAGTTACAGTAAGATTTATTAGTCATTTTTTATCCCCGACCAATATATTTCCATGTTACAGGATTGCAAGCATGATAATATATCAATTTATCATATTCCTCGGTTCTTCGAGTTTAACTCGTGTGTGAAAGTAATGGAACCTTTCAATTAGAGATGTACGAGTGCGAATTTTTTGCGGCGCAAATATTAGGAATCGCTGATAATATTATATTTTATACCAGCGACTCACCCTTGCTCCCCTCGGGTTCGTCTCTACTTATGTTTTAACGTTTAGTATAGATTTCTCAGTCATGAGATATTTTTCCGCAGTAAAAAGTATCCTATATATTGACCCGAATAACCAGCTATCATCAAACCAAATTTCGTCAAAATCCCTCCAGTGGTTTTCCCGTGATACGATAACAGACAGACAGACAGACAGACAAAAATTCTAAAAATAGGGTTTTTAGGGTTTTCGGCCTCTGTATCGATAATAATGACTATTTCAATAAGATTGTCCAAAAAATATTTAATGTGCAGATTTGACTCAATTAAAATTTTATTACATGTATAGATTTAGATCAATAAATAATTTTATGAATCAAAGTCATAAAAAGATATAAGTAACATAGCTCTATAAATAATATTTTTAACACATATTGTTAAAATCCCTTCTTTAATCCTTTCTTAAGATAAGTACCTACAAATAACTAAAAAAAAAGTAACAACAAACTACTAACTAAAAAAATAACTTTTCCATGGAACATGATTTAAACCTAGAAAAATATGGCCTATTATATTAATATAGCCTATTATATTTAATTAATCAAAAATAACATATAACCACTTATCGTTGCTACGAATTTGTGAAGAAATAACAAATTAATAAATACATTTTGCAAGTATTATATTATAATGTAAAGTTATTTTATATTTAAAAATAAAATATTATGTATTTTCAATAGTTCGCCTATTCTGACGCTGAATAACCAAAAATAGGAAATTGCACCGGTTTCATGTTTATCATTTAAAGGCCGCAATTCTGCTCTAATTTCAACGTATTGTATTTATTTTAGTGTAACGCCCAACTTGATGTTCAGAATTAATTAGTTTTTGACAAAACTATAGCATATTTGAGTAATAAATGTGTTAATAATAATAATAATCTTAATATATTATAAAATTGTAACTAAGCCGAATCTGTACAATAAACATTTTGTGGAAAATCTTATTGAAATAGACATTATTATCGATATGGAGACCGAATCTATAGTTTTTTAGAATTTTTGTCTGTCTATCTGCGTGTGTGTTACCGCATTACGGAAAAACCACTGGAGAGATTTTGATGAAATTTGGTATGATGATAGCTGGTTATCTGGGTCAACGTATAGGATACTTTTTACTGCGGGAAAATATCTCATCTCTGAGAAATCTATACTCGGGCGAAGCGAGGGTGAGTCGCTAGTGTGTTATTTACGCGAATATTTCATAATTAATGAACACCTATTTTTTCGGATTTGTATGATTTTTGAAATAAAACACTATATTTACTTTGCTGTAAAGCACGAGAATCAAAAATCAAAATAAAACCGCATAAAAAAACCGAAAATATCAAAGTTTTATTTCTAATATTAATGTCTAACAACATTGTACTTAACTATTTTTTACATTTTTAATTAATTTATAAAATATAATAATAATAAATGTGTTTTGGTGTCAAGTACATATGTATATACATTGATATAAAATCCAGGCTTTTTTAATATATTCTACCCTTGGAGTAGACGGAAAAAAAGTGTTCTTCCGTTCCGTATGGTAATATATCAAGCTCTGCAGGCTTCCTATCCATTTTAGATAAAATTATTTACTTTAAGCAAATATTGGAGTAATTTTTACACGTGACATAATAATAGCCTACCTGTAGCTCTTCGAGCCTTGCCGATTCAAAAATCATTTATTACTATCATTTAGAGAAGATCTATCTTTCTTACGTACAAAAATCAGTAAATAAATTATATTGCTTCAAAACAATTTTTATAAAAAAATATTAATAAAATAATGTATGCTAAATATTACCGGTTAAGATATGGTCCCGTAGATAAAGCGGGTATCGCAGGAAATTTCATATTTGCTTATTATATTATTTATACGTCAAACAAAAATATCATTATATTCACAAACCGACGGTACCTAGTTGTATTTACCGTTTCCGCTCGCTAAGAGTAAAATATTACATTTTTACTCATAGAAAATACTTCTAGAAATCAAATTTTCTTACAGGAAATTATATATTAAATAACATTATTATTAAAAAACATTTGTTAATCTTCCACTTACCTATAAACGTCGGATATAAAGAAAATCTAAAATTTTCCACAGCGACGCAGCTGCATCGTAAATCAATCAAACTTTTAAACGTTATCTCTCACACCTTACCAAAATAATTGCAAAAACATCGAGGCAATTGAAAATAAAATTACACTTTCCGGCATTAGTCACTCAAGTTTTGGTTTCCTTTATCTTTTTAATTATTTGTTTTAGTAAAAAACAAAATTTATATATTAGGTAGTACTGAAAAAAAATTATATGAAAGATAATCGTGTAAAGTTGGTCGCATTCCCGCAAGTCGCTTGAAGCGTCTACGCGATCGAGTTTCACAATATAGACTGGTCGCTCAACGCCGGGAACAGCGCGCAAGGACGATGGGACTCTAAAACCTAAACTAAAAGGCTCTGAATGCATTTTATTATGCTGCAAATCAAAAGATCAAGATGCACTTACCCCATAAACTTTTAATGGGAAATTCGCTTTCCACATAATAATGTTACTAGTATATAATAGTGATGGAAATTAAAAAGATTTTCCACAGACTATGGAAGTCTATTCCAGAAGCAGTCGACATCGAGAGTTAAAGTTATAGTACATTACTGTGACTTATTAATTATTATTAGTAACTCTTAGTAAGTAAGGTATTTTGGTGCCATTTGATTTTTTTTATGGACACTTGAAACCTCAGTCTGCCCCGTGGCAAGGTCGAAATTTGCGGAAGAGTATTCAAAACGTCGAAAACATAAAAAAAAATGTTTTGTTTATAATGTCAAATATTCGCTTAAATGAAAGAAAATATTACGTCGTAATAAATTTAATTGCATGGGTCAGCAAATATTTTAAATCAAATAAAACATGAAGTGAAGTGACAGAGCAGTCACTTTGGTCGTAGCTGATGTAAAGTATGTATATTTCATTGAAACGTTTTTCATCAATGCTAATACGCCACTATTAATTGTGTTCTATATATTGTATCCGTGACTTTTTTTCCCAATGGTGAAGGAGGTGAGAAAAGCTATTTGTCGTTATTAATCACATCTACAATAATATTATAAAGAGTTAAAGTTTCTGAGTTTATGAGGGGGTAATCTCTGAATCTCCTGAACCGACTTAGATAAAATTTCATAAGAAGATAGTTGGAGACCCTAAGAAGGACATAGGGTAGTTTTTATCCCGGAAATCTTCCCTTAAGGGGGTGAAAATGGAGATGAAAGTTTGTATGGGGAATCAACCTAGGGAGGAACCCGATCAAAGCGAAGGTGTGTCGCTAGTAAGAAATATGTGGCTTAAAAACTTTTCATAAAAAAAAATCCTCTGGCTCTTACGTCTATTACGACAGTAATTATACTGATTGACTTTCTTTGTTGCGACTTTAAGTATCACTTGGATCATTTCTCGTCTATTGCGATTTTTTATAATTATTTCTTATTAAAATCAGTAAAATCTATATTAAAATGCTATTTTATATTGATTTCACTTGTTTATAAAAAAATTAAAGACATTCTTCAATTTAGTCGAATTAAAGAATACCTTTATTAAATATGCTCCCGGTCCCGGGGAAGATTTTTGAATATAGCGGGGGCGTTTTCAAAATAAAATTAACTAATATATTGAATCAAATGTGTATTAAAATACCTTGGTATATTTTACATTTCGTGCCACAATGAAATTACGCTCACAAAATATAATAATTTGATAACAATGAAGAATGTACATCGAAATATGATCTTGGTAACAAATATTACGATACCTATAAATTATTTCTAAAACATTGCCACAAATACATTATGGACTATTGCATTTCCATAGCAATTTAGTACAATACATGACCGCAATTATGCAGCATGGCAAGAGGTTTAATAAAATTAATCACTTGCAGACTCTCATTATTCTATCCAGCGAAAATTAAATATTAAATCAAAATCCTAAATTTTATTTAACTTATCGTTATACTAATACTTCCAGAAAATTATTTTCTTTTCTTAAAGCGGTTTAAATTAGTGTACTAAGTTATTATAAATATGTATTACCATACTTCCATACTATTATTAAAAATGTAAAAGTGTGTTTGTTTGTTTGTCCTTCTTTCACGTCAAAACATGACGACGGATTGGCGCGATTTTTTTGTGTGGAGATTGTTGGAGGGTTGGAGAGTAACATATATTTTTTCCCACGTAAAAACTCGTTATAATATATTAATTATCTATTATTGGGTTCGAACCCAAAAATTTATTATGATCAGAATTACATGAAACTTGGTATCAATGCTCTTTAATACAATTAAATAAATACGTGTTTTAGCATTTTACGAAATTCATCCCATAAGGAGATAAAATAGGGGAAGAGTTTGTATGAAACCTGCTTAGAGGTTTTTGTAGTTTTAGCGCGAGCGAAGCCGCGGGTTCTTCTAGTATAACATATATTACCTAGTACCTATATTCAAATATTTTCAAACGTTTTTTACGAAAACGTAAAAAACGTTTAAAAAGATTTTTATAGAAGCTTTTTTAGGAGCGTAAGATAAACCTAAAGCTTCTAAAAACATTTCACTAGGCTTAACAAAGAATTAAATGATATTGCAAAAGCTCGTGAATATTTTTGGATGTTTGTTACTCAATAACACAAATCACGGATTTAGATGAAACTTGGCACACAAATAGATCATTTCCTGGAGTAACTAATGGGATGTGTTTTATCCGCGCGATTGGTTCTCATGGAACTAGCGACTCCCGCTCGCTTCGCTTGCGTTCGTCCCTAGATACGTTTTCACGGTTAGCTATGTTTAAATGCATAAATAGTAGCTTGCTACTCCTAAGATATTCATTTAAATTATATAGCGATTTACGTTACGTACGTACGCCGCACGCGGATTTTGTTCACAATTTCATGGGTTTTAATTTTTTTTCGCGGAACGCTGATTCTTTTTCTAAAATAAAAGTAGCCTAAGTTACTCCTTATAACAGCAGCTATCTGCCAGTGAAAGTCCCGTCAAAATCGGTCCAGCCGTTTCGGAGATTAGCCGGAACAAACAGACAGACAGACAGACAGACAGACAAAAATTGTAAAAAATTTTGTTTTGGTATGTATACCGTGTATACATCCATATGCATTTAGTAAAATGCGGTTATTTCAATATTACAAACAGACACTCCAATTTTATTTATCTGTATAGATATGTTTGCACTAGATTTCAGCAGATCTAGAAATAGTATTAAAAAAAAAAACAGAAAATATTTTTACGCATATTTTCATATTTATGATATGTGTAGGTAAGATATTTACAATGAATAAAAATCTTTTTAAATGCCACGCAGATTTTTTTGGATTAATTCAATTAGGAAAAGGGAGAATATGAGGATGGTAGATAGTTATTTTAGTTTTTAAAATTTCTGCAAAATATTTTTATAGTTACGCTAAAAGATGATTACAAGGTTTGAAACTGTCAAAAATAAGGATTGACGAAACACAAAAAACAAAATTTATTTTTTTATCAGATAAAAGTAACTAAATTTATATTTTAATGTAAACAAAATTAAAATTAGGCGAAGAACTTTTAAGATTACGTTATATACGTATGTATGTCTTCCTGAAATATATATCCTTAACTGCCTCGGTGGTTTAGTGGCTTGTATGTATGGCCGCAGATCCAGAGGTCCTCAGTTCGAGTCCCAGGTCGGGACACGTTCAGTTATTGAGTTTTTCTGTCAATAAATAATTATCAGCCTGGACTAGGGAAGTTGACGGTGTATCAACCTCGTGCCTCGAAAAACATGTATAGTTGTCGGTTCTGCGCCTTAACTCTTACTAGTTAGAGTGACTGCAAGAGAGAGTGCACTTGTGTTTGCGCGCATACGCGCTGCACTATAATATCTCCTGCGCAGATGACTAATCTTGATGAGATTAACCTCCATGGCCGAAATGTGTTGAGGTGACATTATTATTATTATATTTCACTACTAGTATTCCCGAAGTCTTGTAGAGAGTATGAATTGTTACGACGCCCCACATTTCGGAATTAAAAAAAGATATTTCAGTAAAAATATCTATATAATTATATATTACCTAAAACTAATTTTATTAATAAAATTGAAAAGTTATAGCATGAAGTTATTTTACTTTTAATAATAAGAAGTATTATGGCGTTGAGTAAATTGTTTGTAAATACGGACAGACGGATATGATAAAATTATAAGGGGTCGCTTTAGTTATTTGTCTAAGGAACCCTAAACAGCTGTAGTGCTCTAAGAACTGGATTAGTTTTATTTGTGTACTTACGAGATCCCAAGTTTCAAGAGAAGGTTTCATGTTTAAAATATTCATATGAGGATGTTTTAGGTTCCCTAGCGAGCGTGCTAGAAGATAATAAGCTGCCAGCAGAATTGAATAGTGCTTCCTTTTGAATATTTTATTTCGCAACGTTTCTTTAGAAGGACTGTGTAAATACTGCTATGTATGGTAGGTAGTCTCAATCTGTTTTTATCTCTTTTTGACGCCTCTCCCATGATGGCTGTAAAGGTTTCGAAACGTCGGGATCCAAAAATCAAAATAAATTAATGAGAAAATCTGAAAAGATAGTTTTATTTCAATATAAAATAAATCGAAGATAATATTACTATTTTTATGTTTATAATCTATACATATAATAAAATTCTGAGTGGAATCTGTACATAAATTTTTTTTTTTTTTTTTGGAAAATCTTATTGAAATAGTCGTTATTATAGATACAGAGGCAGAATCTATAGTTTTTAGATATTTTTTTTCTGTCTGTCTGCCTGTGACCGCATCACGAAAAAACCACTTGACAGATTTTGACGAAATTTAGTATGCTAATAGCTGGTTATCCGGGTATAGGATCCAACATATGGGATACTTTTTATAGCGGGAAAATATCACATTTCTGAGAAATCTATACGTTTAGTATAAAACATAACGTAGGCATGAACCCGAGCGGAGCGAAGGTGAGTCGCTAGTATATAATATATTCAGACCTTCTCAAAAAATATTGGCAACAAAAGTCATATGGGAGCATATGAACGACAAATATCTCTCCAAAGCTGAAGCAGTTGCCGAGATCGAAGTCGATCGGGAGTTCAGTTCATCATATTCATAAGTTCATACATCTATCAATTGCTATTTTTAACAAGCATTTGCTACAAGTAGCAGTATCTTTCTGACACCTTTAGTACACCAGTACTAAAGGTCACACAGTCCATATATGTACACACTTAACATTTTTACGAGTCGCATTAATTTGAATACAATAGAGCCTTTTAGTGATTTATGTATGTGTTCATACATCAGTATGTGTTTGTATTTAACACTTTATTTACACAAACCAATGGCTAAGACAATTTTAACCGTTTTTACTTCTGATGGTAAAGTTGCAAAAATGTTTATATAAACTATTCGTACGAAAACCTCAGAGTCTACTCTTTTTCGATATCTGTCTGGGATGTGTTTATTTAGTACGGTCATTTACATATATCGGGACAAAGTATTCATTAGCTTTATAGGCATAGATGTGGAAATTGCTCATTGTTTTCCATAGTTACCAATACTCATTATGTACAACAGCACTACGAAGATAAAGGGTATCCCTTAGTTTATCTTGAAGAAAAACTACTTGCACTAATATTTATTGAAAAAAAAAACTACATTTTAATACATGTATATGCTGTCAAAATTTAAACTTTTAAGGTAGTTTAGCCATTTTCTATTAGGACGAGCGGACGGATTGCATAAAATTTACATCTAATGGTAATCACAATCTGGACCCTATAAAAGTAGAAACCTAAGGACCAATCAACCAGAAACCATTGTTTAAATACGTTTAATAAATATTTTATGCATATTTCAAAACATTTACAATTTTGTTCTCTACAAGCTATGTACACACAATTAAAAGAAGCTTGTATTCATACTTTATAAAAGGAAAATAATGAGAGTATGCCGTAACAAATGAGCTTCCTACAACGTTGTCTCATCCTAAGGCATTAATATCTGAACAATTTTTTACTTCATTAAAAAAACATTACATATAAAAACGTTATATTTTTATGTTTTGGTGGATTTTTGACGACAAGCTATGTATTTATGGCCATAAATTATCAATTACTAAGTCACTATACTATTCTTCTGTCCGTTCGTTCGTCTGTGTTGTACTCTGCCATAAAAAGGATATTTTTAAAGCATAATAGGTAACTCTTTGGATTCTTGCATAGTAAAAATGTTAATAATTAATCCTCTAATTGACAATTCAAACCATAATTTAAAAATTAAGAAATTTACAATTTGATATAGTACTAAAATAGATTTTAAAACAACGCAATGAAATATTCAAATAAATATAACATCAATTGGTTTCAACCGGCCCCACTGTATAAACAGAGACACCACATCGCACATTTTTCCGCTTATCAACGATTTTTAAAATACTTTATGTCGAAAATCGAACCCAAAATCACTGCTATAATTTGAAATTCCCAACAGACATTTGCTGTTTAATAAGTTTATAGCTAACAATTACTTTTGGTAATTTATTTTATTTATAACTTTAAATTAAATAATATCTTAATTTAACGTAATAATTTATAGTACAAGATGAAATAAATTAAAAAATAATAAAAGTTGGTAAATACAATCTTCATTCCCTTAATACCTCTTTATTATTTAAGTACCTGGGCAACCAAGCTTAGCTCGGAATTCTTTTTTGTTATATCGTATTTTTTAGATAAAAAAAACTAAAGTAAGAACTTTGTATCCGACCGGGATTCGAACCCGAACACCTGTGTTTGTGAATCTTGCGCCTTGGCCGCTTGATCACGATGCTTATGCCCGAGCGTGCGAAATTAGCGACCATATTTTGCGTGCAAAAGAAAACCGTATGACAACTCGAAAACACACGTTTTCCCAGACACAAGACTAATCTAGATCGTTCTTTTGCCCCCGAAAACCCTGACATACCAAATTTCAGCGAAATCGTTAGAGCCGTTTCCAAGATCGCCGGTATAAATAATAAATAAATATACAAGAGTTGCTCGTTTAAATATATTAGATTAGATAATTTATTTAATGATTTCTTTAAATTTTAATTATACATTATTCTTTTAAAATTCTAATGTATAGTTTTTTTTTTGCTTAGTTATTTTTATTTAAGAATTGCGACTTATCCTCGCTCCGCTCGGGTTCGTCCTAGGTACGTTTTAACAGTTAGTATAGAATAGATTAAACATATATTACATGATATATAGATTATAGCCTTCCTCAATAAACGGGCTATTTAATGCAAAAAAAAAATTGAAATCGGATTAGTAGTTCCTGAGATTAGTGCGATCAAACAAACAAGTTATGCCTTTTATAATATTAGTATAGATTGTTATTCGTTATTTTAACAGCCCTTTTTTGTGTAACTTAAGAAATATTCTCTGCATGTACATGCAGCATACTATTGTTTTCAATTATGTATGTACCTACGTGTTTACTGTTTAGTCTTTTGCAATGCGTGTAATACAAATAATTAAAATAACATTTAGAATCTTTGTGGAAATATCCATAACTCTGTACTTTTGATACGTTATCAAGTTGGTGTTAATAATGAATAAATAAATAAATTAAATAATTATAAAGTCTTATTTGTTTAAATAAATCATTTTATTATGATTTTCAGTCACGCAAAATTTTTTATTGATATTATTTAGGCAAAACATTACAAGAACAAGCTGGTCCAACTTTTTTACATAACATTTGCTTTTAGTCCTTAATCTTATTAATATCTTCCCTTTTATCACGCTTATAGTTTTTATGATTTGATTCTTTGATTCTAAATCAACATTATATGCTTACTCATTATTTCTTTTGATACAAAAATTGAGAAACATTTCATATAGGGCAATTTATTTCATACGTCACAAATGTACAATACAATTTGTGAGGAATCGCAACGTGACGGGAATGCCAATGCAAGACAACGTTTCGCGAACCTAACGTTTCCCAGCGAACTAAGTATTAACCCCTACCAAAGTATTCCAGTATTGTATAGCCTTTTATGTATATATGCATTATTGTCCTAGAATTACATTTTCAACGGAATTCAAAACAGAGATTTTTGTGTGTTTATTAAAATTTCTGTTTGTACATGTATGGGGTATTTTTGCCAATTGAAAAGCGATTTTAGTTTTTTTATTAATTTTTTTTTCATTAATCGTCTAATATTATTAATGCTTAAGTTTGCATGTATGTTTATGTTTTAAATAAAACTATCTTTTCGGATTTTTTCTCGGATTTATTATAATATTATATAATATTTACATGTCACGATCGAAAAATCAAAACAAATCTGCAAAAAAATCCGAAAAATAGTTTTAATCTAAATAAGTATTATATGTGTATGTTTGTTGATTTTTCAGGCTAAAGAGGCTGCATGGATTTGAATAAAATTTAATACACAGACTATGACCAGATACTTTACATTGCACATAGGCTACTGATTCCCAACACCTAGGAGCAAACTTGATTGAAATGAGGGTAAATCGCTACTATAATATCATGTTTAAATGTGACTGTGTGTTTGTAAGTTCATTTGATAATAGCCAATAGAGTTTATAGTATATATATATATATATATATATATATATATATATATATATATATATATATATATATATATATATATGTATGTTTTATGGTGGTCAAGCGGCCAAGGCGCAAGATTAACATTCATAGGTGTCCGGGCTCGAATCCCGATCGGATACAAAGTTCCTTTTTTTTTTTATTCAAGTTAGTTTAAAAAAAAAAAGAAAATTGTACATCTGGTCAAAAACTCCGAGCGAAGGTCGGTCGCCCAGTTACTACACACATGCTTAGATATAGGCATCTTGGTAGTAATCTCGTAGCAGTTCTATTGTTTAGGTAAAGACAAATAAGTGATGGATGTGAGTAGATTTATTTTTCTAGACTTTGGACATATAGGATACAACACTTTGTCTGAAGACTATCATTATTCACTTAAGATTAATCGCTTCTGTGTTTTTACAAATAGTTTCCAATATGCACGATTTTTGTTTTATTTAAATAAAAAGCTAATGACTTAACTTCCTTTTCTTACGATAAGATTTTAAGATTATAATGGTGTCGTATATGATCATACCGGTAGATTAATTATATTTGCTAATTTTTATAAATTTTCACCCCCTTAAAGAATGATTTCCGGGGTAAAAACTATTATATGTCCTTCCCAGGATCTTAAACTATCTTCTTACCAAATTTCATCTAAGTCGGTTCAGTAGTTTCAAAGCTTATTTGGTACAAGCAAACAAACAACAAACAAAAAACTTTCCTCTTTATAGTATTAGTATATATAGCCTATAACCTTCCAAAATAATACTTCTTTCTAACGGTGAAAGCAGTTTAAAAATTTGTACATGTAGTAATTTTTGAGTATCATAAAACTACTCAATCAAACTCAAGCTCAGCGCGTCGGTGGACTTTAATTTATAATACGTAGTGAAGTAATTTTATCAGCCGAGTATAATAACATCTATGTGATTTAAGTTTCAAATGAATCAAGAAATAAGATCGAATAAATCTAAATAGTAGCTTTGCGTACTGAAAAATCTTGTAGTAAAGAAAACTCATCGATTTCATTCAAAAGAAGTGCAAACACAATGAACGTTTTATAACTTGAGCTATTCAAAATTTTAAAAGCGTGCCATTCATACGATAGAAACAAAATCTTATAGTTTAACCTCAGTTTTTAAATAGATTTATATTTTAAAAGATAACCTTAGAAAAAATTGTTTACGCGTGTTATATTGAACTATCAACTTAACCTGGCTTCGCTTGGATACCATTTTGTCGTACATTTTATGCCTTGATATCAAATTCTTTTGGCAACACACGCCAATAAAACAGCTCTACTGCCAGTTTTTGTCCAATTTTAATTAAAGTTATTTAATTTTTTAAAGTTATTTAATATTTAAAAACAGTAACCCATTTTCATCGCACTCGACGGTATTATAGCTTCCTATTAATAAAAGAATTATCAAAACTGATCAGTAGTTTCAGAAACTACCCCTCGCATACAAACTTACAAATTTTACCACATTATTATAATAGTATACGTACACAAAAATAGTAACATACATCATCCCAGTTTTATTTAAAGGAAGTTCAGGCTGTCTTGATGAAAACGATCGCTTGAAAAGAAATTTCGCTATATTTCTATCTAATATCATTACCTGTCCAACAATAAAGTCCATTAAAATACATGAATATTAAATGAAGAATTAGCTTTTTTACATCTTAAGGAATTATACAAAGTAGTATTCACCTAGTCATCTTAATTTGACCGTAATCATTATTGTATCTTTGAGGAAAACACATATGAATAGAGTTTATATATCTATATAAAAATAAGTGTTTCTATTTTTTTTTTAGTTTACACTAACGCACTTCAAAAGGTACTAAACAAAAAACCAGACAAAGTCGTGTGGTTTGCTAATAGCTAACTACACGCAAAATCTATAGATAAATATTTACGTATATTTTTGACATTGACGCTACGTTGTCGGAAAGTAAATCCTTTATGGAGATAAGTGTTTTAACCGCAAGGCTTTCAAAGTCTCACGTAATTGACCCCCACAATATAGCTGAGTCAGTATATACTTCCTATTGTTCCCTTTGAAATTGATACAAATTTCCCAAACAATAGACTTTGAGACTTTAGGCACGTTGTCATTTTTGAATAGAATGAGTTAACGTTTTTCAACCAACTAGCTGTATACTCGCACAAAGTTCCTTGTAGAATGTTTTCAAAATATTCTTAAGTAAAACATCACGCAAAATTCTTTTAAGTTTGTTAATTTTAACCAAGTTAGTAAAATTAGTGATGTAGATAACGTATCAAATATTTCCAATTTAAGAAGTAGCAGTGTACAAGTTAGCGATATCTCCTAAACAAATTCATGGCATGTCTTTCTACAATAATTTTCCTCTTTGCTAAACTGTTCGTGTGTTATGTACTTTATATGAAGATTAAACATATACTGAATGTTAAATAATTACAGTTCTAACAGATACAAAGATTTTGTCATCAAGAATAAATAGCTTATAAGAAAGATTCTATATTAGATCTATAACATTATATTAGATTGGTCATATAATTAACATTTATCTAACGGCGTAAGCCAAATCCCAAATGAACGTGATGACGTTACGATAAATAAACGGGAAAATAATTCCGTTAATAATAATTTGATCGGCGTATTAATTTCTTTATTGGTAATATTAACTGATGATATTTATAGACAGAATCAAGATGAAACTAATTTTATTTGAGTTTCATGTATGTGTACATGAATAAAATTTTACTTTTATATAGCACTACTATTTTCCAACATAATTACCATTTGCCTTACGGTGAAGGAAAACATAGTGAGGAAGCCTACCTGTCTGAAAAAACTTAGCAAGTTTTCGAAAGACATATGAAGTCCGCCAACCCACACTTGGCCATTGTGATGGATTATGGCCTGATCCCCTCGTATTGAAGGGAGTCCCGTGTCCAGCAGTGGGACGTTATATAAGGCTACATTACTCGTACAATACTATATACTTTGGCTAGAATTTAATACTTGCACCATCTAATTTAGTATAGTGCCATATCTATAATTAACCATTTTGACGTCATCACGAGAAAACTAATTTGAGAACGGTTAATTGTTTATTTGTACGTTAAATAGTAACACTTTGCAAACGAAGTGTCTAAAAGATTAAAGTACTTGTAATTAAATCAAGCTATTTGCCTTTGACTGACTTGATTTTGACTTCCGCTTAAAAGGAGTGTTGTCTTTCATGTGGTGTACCACATATTTTATTCTTGTATCGAATAAATTAAAGCAAAGCAAAGCTAGCTCCATGTACAATATAATTGAAAAAATCGACGGTTTTATAAAAAAAACGGAAATGACCATTTTCATTAATTCCTTTAATTAACAATAATATAATTGGCTGAAATAAATGACATTCATCATTATTAGTAGTTATTAATCGAAAGCTGATTTATTATTTGTTGAATATTCACAATGAAAACGTACTCTTAGTTTTTAACGTAATACCTATTAATAATGTTTAGTTAAAACTTCTTTAATTTTGAAAATATTAACTATCTAACCTGTGATAGTGACATATGGTGTGTCAATGTGTGTTATTGTTTACATAATGTGAATGCTTGCTAAGTTTTTTTACTGAAAATTTCTTTTAATATACATATATACATATGTATATATCTAAATACGTATAAGGGAATTGCCATAAGTCAAAGGAACTGTAGAAGCTAATTAACGCAGTAAAATGTATTCTAAAACAAACGGATGTTTATCTTTTTGATTCTATTTATACTAATTATTGTAAAAGGAACCTAAAAAGAAAACATAAAACAAAATAAATTTCATAATAAACATATTTTAAAGCTCACTTTTTGACTTCATTAACTTTGACATTCGTGTTATAAATGTTCATGAAAAATTCTTTTGTAACCTACCCAACCTTTAACATGGTTGCGCGTCTAAATAAATGAGCGTCTTCTTTCCAAATGTCCTTTGAAATAAATAATATATACATATGTGGCATTATTATAGGTACATATAAAAAACCATAAAAGCATTCTCGACAACGACAATTCTATTCACATTTGATTATTTATATAAATAAAAAAGAATGTTTCTTCGTATGTCTGTACTCTGCGTTCCTAAGCCATTCATCTGATTGTGATGAAACTTTGGTGAATGAATCCTGGCCACAAAAAAGTTTTTTTTTTGCTTATTTGACCTGTCATGTGTTCTTAATTCATTCATCCCTAGAGACGTAACTAGAAAAGCGAGGGTAAGCTGTAGTAATTAATGAAAATATGTATTTATATTGTATAGTACACCTAAATTAGTTTCGGAGCTTTTGTGCTTATAAAATTGACACAGTCACAAGGGCCAGTACTAATTAGGTCATGCTACATAAATCATGTAGATACGTAGGTGATGTAAACCTGACTTGGCGTTTTCAAAGGTCTGCGCTATTAGGGTTTGATTACGAGAAAATGATCTTGTGTATCCAAGCTGTGTCTGCACCAAGTCGATTCATGCCTCATTGAAAACATTTGAATCGAATGTAATTATTACGACTTTCTTTGTTATAGAAGTTTATAGTTTTAAAGTTGGTTAAGTAATTATTAGCGTTGGTCTAGTGGCTAGTATATACGGCTTTAGATCCAGAGTTCGTGGGTTCGAAACCCAGGTCGAGCCAATTATAATTATTGTTTTTTTTTACCAGAGTTGGGAAGAAGGTGATGTGAAGCCACACAACGTTACGCCTAATGAATGCTGTGACAATACTTTCACTGGTCGTGTAGAGTAGTCCCACTCAAGTTTCAAAGTGAAACTAATAGAGAATGCATCTGCTATAGGAAATTTTAGTCAATATACCATAGCCAGTTCCCATACAATGTCAAAAATTGATACAATAATAAATTATTTCAATGTTGGTGTGCCGTAAATAATCATATGATCTCAATAGATAGTATATATTATGTATGTATTCAGCGCTTTTTAACGTCCCACTGTTAAGCATGGGCCTCCCTTTAATACGAGGGGGATCAGGCCAAAGTCAACCAAGCTGACTAAGTGCAGGTTGGCGGACTTCACACGTCTTTCGAAATCTTGCTAGGTTCTTTCAGACATGCAGGTTTCCTCACGATGTTTTCCTTCGCCGTAAGGCAAGTGGTAATTATGTTAGAAATGATTCGCACATGAAAATATCAGAGGTGCGAGACCCGGGATTTGAACCCGCTTCACTCGGTTTCCCAAGCTACCACGGCCCTCAATAGATAGTATTTATCTTGAAATAGCATAATATAATCAAAATAGATAATAATATTAACTAAGTAACGTCTAAGTCATAAAAGGGAGAGGGTAGGGTGCTAAGAAGCATTTACCACTTCTAATTTCATTATAATTAAATGACAATATATTCTTAGAAGCACTTTCAGTTGTATTTTTGGACAGAAATATGACAAAAATTAATAAAATTCAAATGTATTTTCAAAGTAATCTATTTCAATAAATAGCCCTTTATAGTTTTTATTACTTTTAACCGACTTCCAAAAAGGAGGAGGTTCTCAATTCGCCAGAATCTTTTTTTTTTACGTACATATGTTCACCGATTACTCAGAGATGCCTGAACCGATTTAGAAATTATTATTTTTTTTTTGAATTTTATCGAAATCGGTTGAACGGTTTTAAAAAAATCAACAATAAATTACTTTTTTAAATAAATTATTTAATCGAACATGTTATTAAAAAACTTTCTTCTTAAAAATTACCTGCCTATTAGGTCCACACTAAATATAGAAAACTAAAAACTTAGAAAAAAACCGACTTCCAGACACTAAAATCTAAAAAATAACTAAATGGGGTTTAGAGTAGATACCTAATCAGATATTTTCGAAGTCGGTGCCAGCTAATACAAATCAAAGCACACCGATTTTTTTTTATATGTATTTAAATTATACGTACGTTTAATACCAGACTCATAAAAAAATCGTCTTATTATGTAAACTGTAAAGCATGAAGTAAACATTTTTCTTCCCTAATAAATTTACATTTATACAGGAACACATATACAGGAAAATTACGACTAAATTAAAACAAACACTAATCTGATGTAATGAAAACATTTGTTACTGTTTCCCCCATTTAGGAGGGCTTATATGAATTATTTGTGCCATGTATTTGTCAGTAAGGAATAAATTTATATATGTACAAACAATAATAGGTAATCCTTATATTCACATTGGTTAATAGCAACTGTATATTATCATTATTTGACGACACGTTTGGCTCAGTTTGTAATGACCCTACTTGCTGTGCCAGCGGTCGCGGGGTCCAGTCCCGCTGGGGACATTCATTTGTGTGATCACGAATGTGTGTACTCCAGTCATAAGTGTTTATATTTATAATATGTATGTATTTAAAGTTATATTATATGTGTAGTGTATCAACTATCTGGTATCCATAACACAAGCCTCGTAGCTTACCATGGAACTAGATGGTGCTGTGTGTTAGTGTTCCAACATATTTATTTATTTATCTAGCGTAGTCCAATGTAGTCTAGTGACGTCATATTGAAAAATTACATTCAGCTATTAAAAATAGCACTCCCTGTTTGTGTTGAAATATATGAAAATAGTTATTGAAGTAAAATTTATTTACGCACGCTTGACTCGGGGAGGTAGCTGGTGACGAGAGCGTTACGAAAAGTGTGATCGGGGGAGGCGAAAGTTCGTTGCCATGGTAACCGTTGATATTGTCTGACAAATGATATATAATATTCTTTCCTTAAATGATATTTTGTATAAAAATATGATTGTAATATGCTTAATATTATCATTCCTTTTACAAACAGAGAGTTGTGACATACGGGATGAAATCTTTAGCTATTTTTGTTCTTTCACGCTAAAGAAGTATAAGTTCTTACGTACGTACTTAAGTCAACACCCACATTGTTTTTAATTGCAGTAGGTATCTGTCACAGCGCCAAAGAAGTTTTACTTCAACCGCGCGTAAACGTTACACGCGTCACGCACTTATTTTTTTTATGCTTATACACTCACATTTATTTAAAAAGTAAACACTTTCGATGCATGAATTCCGCAAATTACACTCCAAGACAATATGTGGTTTGGGGGAATTTATTTTCACACATCGTGGAGTAGAGAGAGTGACGTGTGCTTATTTTGCGATATTCCAAATATTGTAAAATTTTGTGTAAAATACTTTTGCTGTACTTTATCTTATGAACCAGATTTTATGTCATTGTCTTGAAAACTAAGCGACTCAGAAAATGAAAAAAATAGTGAGGTGTTTTAAAAATTAATATTTATAAAAAATACTGTATAAATTATATTATATTGGAAATATGGCTCCAAAAATCAGTATTATGACAATTCGTTTCCCGATTTTGTAGGATGACGCGTTTTATTAAAAAAATATGATTATGAGCGGGTCGAAATTTATTAAAAAGCCACTTTTCAAAATGCGTGAAATTTAATCTAACTTTTGTAGAAAATAAAATATTTTTTTTTATTAATCAGATGAATAGTTCACAAGTTAATTTAGAATCATGCCTAACGAATTTTGGGAAATATTTGTTTTTAGACATTTTTTCATTAATTTTTGCACCACCATTAAGTTTTTTTTCTCTTATGGTATCTGATATAGGACATTTCACGATTCTTTACTGTAAGCCATTTTTGATGTCTTTGCAATTATTTGCTATCCAGAACCTCGCAATAGTTAATTAAGGCCACCGAGGCCTACTAAACTACAGTATAATACAAAGTGTATTGTATTCAGCCCTTTTTAATGTCCAACTACTGGGCACGGGCCTCCCTTCAATACGAGGGGAATCAGGACATAATCCACCACGCTAGCCAAGTGCAGATTGGCGGACTTCACATGTCCAAAACTTGATAGGTTCTCTCAGACAGACAGGTGTCTTCACGATGTTTTCCTTCACCGTAAGGCAAGTGGTAATCATGTTGGAAATGATCCGCACATGAAAATATCAGAGGTGCGAGACCCCGGGATTTGAACCCGCTTCACTCAGTTTCCCAAGCAAGCGCGTTACCACTGGGCTAAACAAAGTGTATTATAAATAACAAATTAGAACAATATTTTTTAAACTACATAAGCCTACGTGTATATGTTCTTGTCACGTCTAACCGTGGGCACGTCATTAACATTGACGAAAACTTTCACATAAAAAAAAACTGAAAACTTTGTTTGTCTATTTTTTCTGTTAATGATCAAACATTCCAAAGCGAATCTTTCTTATTACATCATAATAAAAAATGATTTATTGTTTCACGAATATTCTAGTCAAAATGAAAATATTTAACACCTCCAGACAAACCTTGAGATTCATCCAAAAAAATTGAATTTGTCGGCGCGGCAGAGCGAGCGCGGCTAACAAAAGAGCATGTCATGAGATAAACATGCGACTTGTTTCGAAACATCACAAGTTGAATATTTTCAGTGCAAGTTTTGGGTAAGTAAATGTCTTTTCCCAATATTTCCTACATAATAGCATAGATTTGCATCTGTGCCAAGAGAAAACAGTATTTTATCATGAAAATTATATTTTAATCGCTTTGATTTTCTATAATAATATTATTTCTTAAGTAATACTGCAGTATTCAGAGCAGTAGAGTGCCAGCTCGTGAGATCGTCCCCACAGCGCGATCAATCAGCGGTTTCACATTCCAGTGCACTTACTTTATCTAATATTTACGCTTCAGAACTGCAGCTTTATTTATTTAATAAATATTTTATCTTTTTAAATATATTAAATGATTACTGAGCTAAAGTATTCGAATACTACAAATTTTGTACCCGTAAAGCATAAACATGAAAATTCGATACAAAATACTACAATATTATAAAACCATAAATATTTTCTGGTTTTGTAATGAGCTAAAAAATAATAAAATTTAATTTAACATTTTGCTTATATTGTTAAATATAAGCAGAGTGAGAAAAACTATAGTATAATATATATATAATTCAAAAAATTATATATATATACAAAAGTTAAAATTATCAAAGTAATCAAAGTAATCTTACTTTGATATTTGAACATCAAATTTTACATTATTTTGTATCTCACATGTTAAAGTTCATATTTTATTAAAGCTTAATGTTTTAGAAGTGTTAAATGATACAGAAAGTCACAAAATTGAAATATTTAAAGACACTGTGTTTGGGTTGAAATTTATTTTCAAAAAAGTATAATCTACATAGATAAGTACCACTGTACCCTCAATACACTATTTGCTCTATGTAGAAGATCCGTAAAATATTCACAGAATATATATTATACATTACTAGTGTATTTAAATTTGTGTACTAAACAGGACTCAAACTCATGACCTCCTACATAAAGTCTTGCAACCTTTAATTTAAATAGGGCCATTTATTTTGTTCTTTGTTTAATGTTTTAAATTATAATAAAGCATCAAGGTAGCAAGTTTTATTTCTGAAGTAACGAATGTTTAACTAGTCAAATGGTTTTTGATTACCGGGTTGGGTCTGGACTCTATTGTTGCACCTGCGCCATCTGTCCATAAATGTGTGTCCTTTTGTTTCCGCTTATTAGGAGAATAATATATACGAGCTTCAAATATGGAAGGTAACTAATATAACATCTAACCATGTGTACATCGAACTTGTGCATGTTTCACAGAATTCTTGAAGAGCAATCTCGAGTTATATTTGAGCAATTCTTCCAAAAATTAAGAACAAAATAAACCTTTCAAATACTTTTACAAAATTTTTATTAGACTATAAAATGTGGAAGTGTGAAAGTATATATTACTAAGGTATTATTTGAATTTTGAAATAAAACAGAAAAATTTCTACCTTATTTATTACCTGCATTCACGGTATGCTGAGCTAATAATCTACGATCACGTAGAGACGTAAAATATGCGACGAAATCCGGTGTAACTTCATTTGAAAACCTTTTAACATAAAAAATCTTTCATCCTTTGAAAATTAAGTGAAAACATTTTTTCTGGTACATTAACAATATATCAGAAATATGACTTTGAAAATACTTTTTAACATTTTATGATTATCATGATGAATTTAATATTAACAAAACATAACCACTTTAACGGTTATCTATGCCACATTTAATTAATATCATTTAAAAACTAAAAGTATATGATTTTTTATTACTGTACTACACTAGACAAACAAAGCAAATCAAATGAGTTTAAACTCGAACGTTTAACTACTAATAAGGAGGGTGGACCATGGAAGGCCACCTTAAGAAATAAACTGTTATAATTCTTTTATTTATTATAGAAATGAAACAAAGAAATTATTAAGTAACACTTTATTCTATAATGTAACTAATAAAACATTTTCTTTTCTTGCAGAGTTAATGCTTATTTATTAAATTTAAGTTTTATTGAACTCTTCCAAAATGGCCTTGCAAGAAACAGGGCTCCATACAAGGCCGATAAATAAAAGCAGTCGTTTAACTTAAAACTAACAGTGAAATAATCAAAATATCTGGTTATCCTAAATCTTCATAAATAGGTCTTTCATTAAAATGAAACATTAAATTCATAATCATAATATATTCACTTAAAAAATAGTCAACAAACATTACTTGAACACTATCGTAAAACTAAGTATGTATTCGTGAAAATGTACTAAAAATAATTTTAATAAGTATTATATTGATATCAAATAACTTGCCAATAATCTTTATAATGAAATAAAAAAAAAATGAAACGGACTTAAATGGCCTTCTTATGGGTATGCTCCTTGCAAGGCCAAATGGAGTTTTAAAATAAAATTATTTAAAGCATGATCATAAGCAATAATATTATGAAATTATACTTTGTTTTTTCTTTTCCGATACGATTTACAACTAAAAACTAAGTATTAATAATAATTTCGTGATTCCTAAATGTTCCTAAAAAGATCCTTGTGCCATAGCAAGGCCAACTGTCAATTTTTTGATGATCTTTTTTCGGCCTTACAAGGAACCATTGGCGTTCCTAGGAACACTACCGATATTTTAAGTAAAATTGAAATAAAATCATATAGTTTTTCTTTAGTACAATAGTAAATCCTTATATATGAATTCGGATAAAAATTTTTTTAAAGAATATAATAGTTTATTACTTGAAAACTAGCGTTTTCCTGTGAGCGCTTATTAGAATTTTAACGTTGACGAAAGAAATCAACAAAACGAGGGACCGTATTGACAAACCAGCAGCGCTAGCGACTCGCCGCCGCGTCTGTGTTTTTAAGTTCGATGGGTGCTAGTCTGAGTAGAAGGAATTTGCCATCGCATGGCAATAACTAGGACTTTTTAATAATCGGCCTTACAAGGAGCCTGGCCTTAAATGGTCCACCCACCTTAATTGAAAAGTCCTCTATCGACCCCCTGGCTCCATCCCCAAATCCTCTATCCAGAGATACGATACACGTTAATTTACACTTAATTTTTTTAACTTTTTAACATTTAAGGAGTGCCATCCCTACTGTTTATTTTTAATTATTTTACTACTAAATTGTCTATCGGATTTACATGAAACACCAATTTTTTTCCGCATGTAGCTCTAATATGTATTCGAGTAAAATGGCTGTGACATACAGACAGACGGATAGATAGATATGGCGAAATAAAAAGTATTTTAGCTATTTGGCTGCGAAATCCAAAAAAAATTTTTAAAAATAATTCTTCAACAACATTTTACAATATTTTCCTAGTAAAATAAGCTATGATATATAAATGAAAAAAAATTTTTTCCAATAAATTTATTATTACTTATTATTAATTTATATATAATTATAAAATAATTATTATTAATTTATTTTTCTATTTCACCCCTAGCCGCTAACGAATACGTAAGTAAATTTATTATGTTGCAGAACAAATAGCTTTCCACGCTTCATTTGTCAGCTTATTTATCAATTTTACTACAATGCGTTAAAACGTGGGGTATTATAGATAAGCATTTAAAGGGATTTTGCAATTTTTAGACGTTACTCAGTTTTATTTTTCGTTAGTTTAACGTTGACATACTTGACTTTGACTAACGTTGTTGAATTTAGATTGGTTAGGTGGTTAGCTTGGTTTCTTAACTGACTGGTACTCGTAGATAGTCTTTTCCGGAACCATGATTGTTGTAAAACATTCAAAACGCCGGAAACTAAAAATCAAAACAAACCGACTCACGCTCGCGTTCGTCTCTAGGTACTTTTTCACGGTTAGTTATGTTTAGGTATACATAAATAGTAGCTTGCTACTCCTAAGATATTTATTTAAATTATATAGCGATTTACCCTCGTTTTGCTCGGGTGCGCACTCCGTACGCGGATTTTGTTCACAATTTAATGGGTTTTAATTTTTTTCGCGGAACCATGATTGTTTTTCTAAAATAAAAGTAGCCTAAGTTACTCCTTGTAACATCAGCTATTTGCCAGTGAAAGTCCCGTCAAAATCGGTCCAGCCGTGTAGTACGTGGAGATATAGGCTAAGCACAAGGCCTCTACGAAATTTATATAATGTATTAATATGACTTAACAACCCAAATCTGTGAGTGAATAGTAATACACACATATAAATTGATTACACCAAAATCTGTGACAAGTAGAATGTGTAGGAAACTAAAAAAAATGTCGATAAACAATGTCATAAAAATGAATGCAGTAAATCTAAAATATCAACTTTTTAATAAACTAAAACAATTTTCACAAAAATAGACCAATTTTCCATAAAAAAATTATATGACATTATGCAGCCGTAACCTAATAGCATGGTTTTTGCCTATATATTCGACTAAAACTAGAAAAGCCAATCAACTTGTTATATTTTAAGCTTCAAAAATATAGCACAATTCAATTATGATTCAATAAATGCTTTTATTTTTCAATACATATCCATATTTAACTAACGTATTATGTTATAAATAAAGTGAAGAACGGGTCGCAATTTACACTATTTAGTAGAAACTCATAGTCATGGCACTCTTGAGCAGAATATCTACACTTCTTTGCTTTACTATATTATTTGTTATGATTATAAATTCTACATCATCATACGAATTTATCCGAGGTCAGTAATATTACTATAAGATACGGTTAAGTAAATTTTAAATATTACAATTTTGTTTGAGTACATTTTCGAGTTATATTTTATTTATTTTTCCATTTTCGATGTTTTTGGGTAATTTTTTGTACATTCTTTGTTTTCCGTATTACTGTATAGAAATAAAACTTTATCTTTCTAAATAATAAAAGTAAACCAATCAATAGTAAAAGTAAAAAGATGCAGAAAAAAATATATTTTTAAATGAAAATTATTTAAGTTACGTTTTTAAAGTTTAGAAATCGCAAATTTTGCTATTATTTAGCGAACAATAAAATCTTACTTTTGGCATATAGCCAATTTTCAGACAATACGACTTTTAAGTCATTGACTTTTGGCACATTTACACTTGGGAATATTATTTATTAGATGTATTATACCTATAAGCTTAATACTGAACAAATATAATGTATCTTAGAACTTTCTTGTAAAATATATGTACGTGAGACTAAGGCTAAATACATTTTTCTCTTGATATTTATATGCATTAAGTACCTTCATTTTGAATCTATTTAAGTACTCTGACAAAAAAACGACCGTTATTTTTAAAATTCTTAGCACTAAATTCTATTTTTATTATTATAAGCTTCGAACAGCTTAAAATTTTCTTAAAATTTTGCTATTATTAAAAATATTTAGCGGAATAACAAAACAATAAGAAATTAATGTCCAATTAATGGGTTTAATTGTAAAAAAGTAGTCGTTCAAATTTTATAAAACCATAACATTTACTTCGTCATATCTAGCATCGAAACTCATAAAGTAGTTCCCAATTAGAAAGAGGATTTTCATTCATTTCCATGGTGCCAATTAATATTAAAATTCATATCTAATATATTTTAACGAGCAATTCTTGTATAGTAATTTATTTATTTATTTATACCGGCGATCTCGGAAACTCCTCTACCGATTGTTGAAATTTAGTAGTGGGGGTTTTCGGGGGCGAAAAATCGATCTAGATTAGTCTTATGTCTGGGAAAACGCGTATTTTCGAGTTTTCATGCGATTTTCTTTTGCATTATTTCACGCAAAATATTCACACTCGAGTAAAAGCCTCTTTGTCAAGCGGCCAAGGCGCAAGATTGACACAGATTTCGAATCCCAGTCAGATACGTATTTTTTTTTTATATTTATTTAAGTTTTTAGTTTTTTTCTTTTATTTTTAAGCCAAATTAAAAAGAAAATTGTACGTTTAACCAAAAACTCCAAGCGAAGCTCGGTCGCACAGGTACTGTAATATAATTGAGAACTTGTGAATCAAAAAGTTTTGGCTAAGCTACTTATTTATGGTTTATGCTTGCTATGAAATGTATGTAAATTGTACATACCTACACCAGATTACACTTAGGTAAGTATCACTCTCTAATCATGATGAGTATTTCGTTTCCATTCACATGATGTCGCTTAGACGCCTTCACACCGAACTCTGATGGTTGTAATGGGTAGGGATCTTTTATTGCCGAGGATAGTAGAGGCCACTTCGTTGCACAAGGAAAGCTGGTCCAATATCTCATTAAAGAAGACAAGGAGTAGTGGCATTTGGACATCCTCCATTCATCTAGCAGAAATTCGGCGGGAGAATTGCAAAGATTCTTCTGTTCGTCTTCGGGGCTGATGGTGCTCGCCAAAATTCTGGTCACAAGGGCCCATATTTAAAATGATATGGTTATATATACAAGCAATCGAATGGCTCCTTCCACCATGATAAAATTTATAGGATAGACTCTTCTTAGTGATGAGCCTAACATACTCACTTGGACGGGGTGTAAGAAAAAAGGAAAAGGGGAAGAAAAGGGTGGTATGCGCATTTTATTAGCATTAAATTAACGTTGTAAAGTGCGTTCTAAATATCGAAAATCTAAAGAGTTTCTTGATTTGCGTGCTTTCATATAAAACAGAACTATCTAGATATTGAACAGTAATAAAAATAGAATCATACGCCAGTAATGCCGCAATCACTATCATAGTGTAAATGAAAATAATTTAGACTATTGTTTCAGAAAAAAGAAATCCCACGCTCGGAATCTTGCAGATATGCACAGAAGAGAAAATGAAATGGAAGGTATTAGATATTCATATTACCATCCATAACTACCTCTTTTATATTATATTTAGTTTATATAATTTGATAGAAAATATATAGTAAAACAAATGCTTATACATAAAAAAAATGTTTTATGTTCATCGGAATATCTATTTCGATTTTTGCAGAATATGAAATCAAAACATAATTACCTTATTTGTATTTTTTTAAGAAATGCATAAAATCTGATAAAATCTGTACATTTAAATAAATTTCATAGCTTTGCAGATTTCTCACACAACTTTTGAAGGCTGACGAATGTTGAGCCTTTATTTGTGTAACTAAAACACAAAATAATGTTCAAGAATACACATTACCTTCAGGAGTTTCAATTCACTGTGCCATTATTCGCACTCATAGGACTTGTAACTTCTCCTTTACGACATTTTAGTGAACCTCGCACCCCTTCGAATAGATCGTTAATGTTTAACTCCGCACGCTTTATTTACTTAGGACACATAAAACGCTGGACTAAAAGGCATTGGAAGAAATGCTAATGTACTACATTTTTTAATGCTTGATCATGTGCCACATAATATATCCTCTTAATAATATAACATTATGGGAGTAATAACGTTATCAGTGGTAACGTGCTCGCTTGAGAAATCGAATAAAGCAGGTTCAAATCCCGGGTCTCGCATCTCTGATATTTTCATATGCGAATTATTTCCAACATGATTACCACTTACCTTCCTTACCTAACGGTGAAGGAAAAAATCGTGAGGCAACCTGCATGTCTAAGAGAACCTAGCAAGTTTTCGAAAGACATGTAAAGTCCACCAACTCGTACTTGGCCAGTGAAAAGGACTATGGCCTGATCCCCCTCGTATTGAGGGGAGAACCCTTGCCCAACTGTGGGACGTTAAGAAGGATTGAATATGATGGGGGTACCTGATCTTTTGCAATAAATAAACGATTATTATTATTATTAATATTTATTATAGTGCTCTGTCTCTTATCTTTTATATATATATATATATATATATATATATATATATATATATATATATATATATATATATATATATATATATATATATATTTACCCCCAGGTAGGATTGAATCTACGACCTCTAATAGGTATAGTATGCAGTATTCAAATCCATATACACACAGTGGTCGACACATTAAAAGTATAAATTAAATTACTGGCCATTGGGAAGTGCTTCAACTCGCATGACAATGAGGAAATGAAATTTTCAGTTTGTGATGTGGCTCTATTTAAATCTTCCCTTTAAATATAGGTTATAGAACATGTCGCTTACTATTGTGTCTTGGTTATTTTGGACATGTTTATTTAAATATTCATTTGAAAGTTTAACTTATAACAATTCTTATCCTGATTATTCAAAACTACCGACTCACCCTCGCTTCGCTCGATTCGTCCCTGTGTTGATTTCTCATACAAACTTTCATCCGCATTTTCACCCCTTTATGGGATGATATCCGAGATAAAAAGTATCCTATGTCCTTCCCAGGGTCTCAAACTATCTTCTTACCAAATTTCATCTAAATCAGTTCAGTAGATCTAAAGATTACCCCCCACAACCTCACAAACTCATAAACATTACCTCTTTATAATATTAGTATAAATAACAGAATTAGTTATTGCTTCTAGTGCTTAGAAAAATAAGCACAAAATAATAATTATTAGTTAATGGCCTACTAAAGTAATGAAATCCAAATATATAAGATATTAAATACAAAATTAAAATATAGATAATAAATTTATTTATTTTTCAGCTTACCTGTATTCTATGCAAAGGTTATGATCCATCATGTTATACAACAAGTTCCAGTATATCTTCTAGTACTACTTCTACTACGACCACTACTCCTTCTTCTTCAAGTAGTAAGCCAACTTCTACAAGCGAAACAACAAGTACTACAACAAACTCCGCTCCGGCCGGAGAAGAAAGAAACAATTAACAAAATTCTATATAATTTTTTTTAAATCTTTAAGGCTCACGTAAATATTTCTGTACTCTCACAATGTTTTGCTGTACTTTTTTGAATAATATCATAACATCATTATGTTTAGTACATCTATTTACATAAAGTGAATATTTTTATTTATAAACTAGCGAATCACCCTCGCCCTGCTCGGGTTCGTCCCTAGTTACTTTTTAACGTTTAGTATGATTACTCAAAGATGAGATATTTTACCACATAAAAAGTATCCTATATGTTGACCCAGTTAACCAGCTAGCATCATATCAACTTTCATCAAAATCTATGCAGTGGTTTTCTTTTGATGCGGTCACAGACAGACAGACATACAAATATTCCAAAAACTATAGAATCGACATATATATCGACAATAATGACTATTTTAATAAGGTTTTTCAAAAAATATTTAATGTGCAGATTCAACTCAGAATTTTATTATATATATAGACAATCGTTATAAATAAATAAAAAATTGCGAGTGTACTTTAGGATAAAGGCCTATGCTATTATGGACTTTTCTGTAGGTCTTTTAAAGACCTACAATTTTCTACTCTAGTATTATTTAAATGTATATTGTTAGCTAAGTAAACTTAGGACGACTCGACAGAACCAGTTATTGTGTTTTTCCTTAGGAATAAAAGATTTTCTTGTAGTAAAAGGTGTCCTAATTGTTGACCCGAGTAAGTTACCACTACATAAAATTTAATTAAAATCAGTTCAGTACTTTTGCTTGAAATGCACACAAATGTACAGACAAAAAATATGTTCTTACACAGATTTATTATTTATTTAGGTCTTAGATAAAATGTTTTTTTTTTAAATAGTCTAAAGTTACGAAAACTGTCGACAGTTGTGAATACGAGTATTTTATTTAAAAAAAATGTAATAGCCGTTTTCTTATGACACACAATACATTACATAATTTATTGTCAGGGCGATATATAAGTAAGAAAGGATTTAAAATCCAACGTTTCATGCAAAGTGAAATTAATATAAATTAATATGGACGCTTTGAGTTGGAACTTATACACAATATGCTAGTTTTACAATAAATCAAAAGATATTAAACGAGAGTTGTGCGACAATTCCAGCTACAAACTGTGGCAAGAGAATTCAAGTGCCGCACTTGATTGGCTGCTTCTATATTGGACATTCAACGATGCATGCATTCACGTGTCTTCCTATCGATTCAATATGCCTTCATGTTTTTAAGAACACTGTATATCAGGCCATTAATACAATAGTGGTCTAAATAATGATTTTAACAAATTGAAGAAATGTTTATTATAGTTTACTAACAGCATTTTATTTTATCATCTATACAGATAATTAAAATTGAAGTGTCTGTTTATAATATCAAAATAACAGCTTTAAACTAAATGCATATTATGGAATTATATACAATACTTATTAAAAAAAAACAATTTTCAAAAAAATTGTCTGTCTGTCTGTTTGTTCCGGCTAATGTCCGAAACGACTGGACCAATTTTAACGGGACTTTCACTGGCAGTTAGCTGATATTATAAGGAGTAAGTTAGGCTACTTTTATTTTAAAAAAAGAATTAGTATTTCACTCAAAAAAACTAAAACGTACCTAGGGACACACCCGAACGAAGCGAGGATAAGTCGCTATTTCTAACTAAAGAAAAAACTATAGTCTTTGCTATACTAACCATTATAACGTACCTAGGGACGAGCACGAGCGAAGCGGGGATGAGTCGCTAGTCTATTACCTAAATTAGTGGACATATTTCAAATAAATCGTATTTAGTAATGGGACCAGTTTAAACAATAAGCAATCAAATTCAAATAACGGTTCGAACATGTTAAATTTAAACATTGAATTCCGATGAATTTACTCAAATAGATCATAACAGTTGCATTTAAATAAAGCGGTAAGCTGCCACTTTTTGTATGAAATATTCCGATTGAAATGTATTTACCTGTACAGATAAATAAAATTAAAATGTCTGTTTGTAATGTCAAAATAACAACTATGAAAGTATATACGATTTTTTGTCTGTCTGTTTGTTCCGGCTTATCTGCGAAACGGCTTGACCATTTTTGACGGGACTTTAACTGACACATAGCTGATGTTATAGAAAGTAACTTAGGCTATTTTAGAAAAATAATTAGAATTCCGCTCAAACAAACTAAAAAGTACCTAAATCGCTAGTGAATCGTATACATTATTATCAATAAAAATAATGTCAGAAAATTATTTTTACAACAAAGACAAATATTAAAAAGTTCTAATAATAAAACACAAATTTTCATACGACACTGTTTACTTAAATAATATTGAATAGATTTTACAAAACCCCTTCATTCAAATACTAATATCTATGAGCTCTATGGCGCGCTTTACCATGATGACGGGTTACCTGTTAAAGAGAACATTTATTAATTAAGCTTTGCTAGGTCTTGTTTTGTCTAAAATAGGACACCTGAACCATGTTTGGGAATAGGTACTTGTGAAGCTAGTCAATATTTGACACAGAGTTAATAGAGAAATAACGAGAAGTTATGTGGAGTGGGAAAGAGAACAAATATTTCCAAGAAATATATAGTCATTATGTACTGAAACGCTTTCAAGATTTCTATTTCTAAAATCTTCCTAGTTTTATGTACATAATATATAAAACGGCAACGATTCGTCAAGACTCTAGAACGTAACTATATGTAATTATGAAATAGTGTGAAAAAATCTTAAAGAGTTCCTTCGGTATTACTTAATTAAAGAAACTTAACAATTATAAATAATTAATATGTGGGACATTAACACACAGCACTATCTAGTTCCATGGTAAGCTACGACGCTTGTGTTATGAATACCGATAGTTGATACACTACACATATATATTACTTAAATATAAATACCCATGACTTGAGTACAAACATTCGTTGATACACACATATGAATGCCCCAGCGGTGCTCGAACCCGCGACCGCTGGCACAGCAAGTAGTGACAGCAAGTAGTGTAGTGACCCACTACAAACTCAGCCAAACGTTCTCGTTACATCAACAATTAGTTGTTAAAGTCGAAAAATAATCAAAAAGAAATTAAAAATTAAAAAGAAAAAATATTTAAAATGTCATCTTTAGGTATTCTTCACGTACGAATAAATGCGAATGTGAGCTTGCTATGCCTGCATCAAGTCATCGTATAATTTTTTGCACAGTTGAAGTGAGTAGACCGAAGTAATTCATTCTTTTCATTTTATTCCGTTAAATCATTTGCTACCACCCATGGGATATTAGGACTGAAAAAGTTTCAAGTGTACTGGAAAAGTTGCCAAAAAGACTTGAAGCTATGGTATGTAACTATTTTAAATCCAAAATATATCTATTTTAAAATGATAGATACGTGTGCAATTAACAACCTAAAAAAATCTTATATGTTATTGTAGACTATTGCTATTTCAATATCTCGTGAATGCAATGTTCAAAACATTCAATTTTGCGGCACAACTATTTTTCTATTACTAGTAATTCTAGATACAGCATTGATTATTGAGAAGTTTCACATTATGGAAGCAGCAGTTAGCAACCAGTTATTAAAGCTAAGGAAAAATAAAACTATAAAATGCTACTTATCTTTACATTTACATAATATTTAAGATATTTGAAAGAATAAAACAATAGATACCAAGACGTCTCACATCGTATCTTTCCTTGCATTTGCTTTAACCGGCTTTAACTGGCAGTTCGCTAATCAGCATTTTATGCAAATCAAACCTTGACAAACTAACTAAACAAGAACAAAATCCAAGAATCAGCCGAAGCAATTACTAAAATTACACGTTATTTTATAAATGTTACAATGTTTGGATATCTATACAAATAAATAAAATTAGAGTGTCTGTTTGTAACATTAAAATAACCGCTTTTTACTAAATGCATATGGATGTATACATGGTACATATACCAAAACAACCTTTTTTAAAAATTTTGTCTGTCCGTCTGTCTGTCTGTTTGTTCTGGCTAATTTCCGAAACGGTTGGATCGATTTTGACGCAAGCAAGTTACTATTTATGTATAAACATAGCTAACCGTGAAAACGTACCGCGAGCGAAGCGAGCGTGAGTCGCTAGAGTTCAAATAAAATAAAATATATACCTCTTCATTATTGTCTGGTTCTTCTTCTTCACGAGTCGATTTCGCTTGAGTAAACACGTCAGGAATTTTGAAATGTTTTACCTCAGATATATTTGGTAAATTAGGGATTTCCTCCTCAATATCATTTTCGACTTCCTCTGCGCGTACCCTATGCCTTCTTTCTAGGGGACCTAATAAAAGGCAATTAGATCAATATTATTATATATATATATATATATATTAAAGGCTGTACAAGAAATCCTTTCAAAATCTCGTACAGCATTTGTGAAAACACATGCCTCGTGCCTGTTCTTCTTAAAGACACAAAGCGAATATTTTAAAACTTTTGAAAGTAACTCAAGTACGAAGACATTTTCAAGGTACTATGATATGTGTTATTAAGTAAGTGTGAGTCTACGTTGCAAAGGAAAATGCGTGAAAATGAAAAATATATTACAAAATACTGGTACTTGTTAATAATGGAAGTATTAATTTGTATTATTTTTATGTAAAAAAAACATTGACGTAAAAGCCAATAAATGTTTGAAAGCTTGCTTTGACGCTTACGTTAAATATTTATATT
This sequence comes from Argynnis bischoffii washingtonia, assembly GCA_033884665.1. NCBI lineage: Eukaryota > Metazoa > Arthropoda > Insecta > Lepidoptera > Nymphalidae > Argynnis > Argynnis bischoffii. The sequence continues at coordinate 4,502,121 of CM066624.1, read as the reverse complement.
TTTATGACCAACACAATTTGAAATTTAAGTAAAGTTTAGGGCTATTGTTACCATAATAATCCCTTTAGTATAATAAAACAACATTTAAACATATTTAGTATATAAATTCATAGCAGTACCATAAATTAGCTTCTCGATTTACCCACACTTTCAGTAAAACTTCGAGCATTTTCAATAGTTTCTAATAATATTTGAAGCGAAATAAGACTATAAACTTATAATTTCGCCAATAGATTTAATTTTTATAAGACATGATCATCGGCTGACTAAATTTCAATAAAGGACTTACGAGAATATCATAATATACTCGTATGTATATTACTAATTTGAAGCAAAAAATTGTTCTTAAAAATAGAGGCACTAGGTGGTGACTCACACCTTAGCATGTGCCAGGATATTCATTATTCATAGTTATTATGAATGTGAAACTCTATGTTACCTTTTTACGCTGAAACTGCTGAACAAATTTCGATAAAATTTGACAAGAAATAATTCGATAAAATAAAATTTGGCATAAATTGCATCCTGGGGATGGGCATAGGCTACTTTTCCCCGCCTCACTTACCAAGCGAACGATACGGCGTGCAAAAACTAGTGTAAAAAAAAATAGAAATAAAAAATAATGCTGGATATATTGCAAATTAAAAGACAAGATAAGAAATAAGTAGAGGGTAAGATGGTTAAAATTACAGATGACATAATACTATACTAGTACAGATGCTTCATACAAAGAAAATGGACACAGCTAATTCGGGCTATTTTTCGGTATTTTTAGTTTACTTGAATATGAATAATAGAGGTCGTTGATCCGCAAACTGTCAGACTAAAATACGATCAATATTGCGAAATTCACCCTGAAGGTAAAAATGTACACATGTCATTGTTATGGCCCACGTGTGTGGCATTGTATACAAATTTCTTCTACTGTTAAATAAAAATATTATTTTATGTTAAATAAAATTATACTCCGGTTAAATAAAAATATTTAGCCAAGGGTGATTTTGATGGGTTTAACCACTAATTGATATTAAATCCTATTTTATTGGTGATATACTGTTTGGTGACAGAACAGAACCCACAAAAAGCGAGTCTAAATCCCACATAACCGACTTTTTATACCTAAAATCAATCAAATATAAGCCAACACTCAAGGTAAATATTGAAAAGAAGAAAACCATAAGCCTGTTTGAGTAAGAATGAGTTTAAGACAAGTTACAGTAAACAATAAAACAGAGTTTACCCCAACATTATATTTGTAAAATATCTTACCACGCCTTATTGTGAAACCGGGATCAAATGACCCGGATAAATTGAAAATTGAGCATCTGGAAGTATCGTGATACAACTTTATGTATGTATATTATGAAGTTAAAGGGGTTAACACGTTCGGCCCAGCGCCACCGTAAGAAGATTCACGCGTCGTGACACACCGTTTTCCCATACAAATTGCATTTACGTTGATAAACGTTGTGCTTTTCATGTATGCAAGATTAATTTTTGATTCGACACAAACGTTGAGAGACGTCGACGTTATATAACGCTGCGTCGCATACAGTCAAATTAGGGTATAGAAACCATAGGTTTCTTAACGTAACGTTTAGTCACGTTGACGTTCATAAATGCCTGTTAGGTTAATTATATTTCTGGATCATAATCCTTATCAGTTCCGTACTCTCCGTCATCACTGAAGGGATCAGGAGTAACTTCCCGGGACGAAGAATCTTCAAATACCTTCAGAAACCCCTTACTGCAGAATCGCTTTATATCCATCTAAAACAACAGATTTTTGTTTACTTTATAACGTTTTATCAAAAAGGGTGTAAATAAATCACTTTATGGAATTATTTTTATTTACTTATTTATTATTTATGTATAAAGTAACAGAAAATCCACAAAGAATAAATTATCTCTTTAAGATATTTCTGCCAGAAACCCTTTAGAAGTGAGAGAAATATATCAACTAATTATTATAATTATACAAAAATAAATATATATACGTATATGTACACACTTATTTATTATTATTATTCAATATAAACATATTATAAAAAACTTACGGTATATCGATCACTTCAATACGGTCGAGCAAAGTAAGCGCAGCATGCGCTTCTCTTGATGCGGCGCAGAACGACTGTAGCTAGCCGCGTCCCTACTCCCCGCGACGTGTATGAACGTTGTGTGTCTGCTTGTGTGAGCATATGTGCTTATGACGGATGTTAGCAAAACACCACTAAAAGTTGATTCGATGTGGCAGTAGACTTTTAAAACTTCCAAGCGATGCGGCGCAAATATCTATTTAGTAGAATATCGTATTGCCTCCTGACGTTATGAAACGTAGTGCGAATAAATGCACATTTAAAGTAGACGTGACTAGACGTTGTGTTAATTATTAATGTCTATATTTTGACGTCATGAGACGTTGCTGGACCGAACGTGTTAAGTTAAAACGGTTTAAAGTCGATATTTACAAATTCATATATCGCAATCGATAGAACATAATATATTTTACTATGATATAATTTTGAAGCAACCATAGTCTGAGATGAGTTCGCCAAATGCAATGATGTGGTCCATATACTAAACATGTATATCTGTATTATCCAACTTTTAAAATAATAGTGATACTAGCGGCTCAGTAGAAAAACAAGAACAAATCTATCCCATAAGAACCGTACATTTTTCCAGGATATAAAGTAGCATATATATTATTCTGATGTATGAGCTATATTATTGTAAAGTTTCATTAAAATCCATTCAGTAGTTTTTGTATGAAAGAGTAACAAGCATCCATATATCTATACATACAGACATCCATATATCCTGATAAACTTTCGCGTTTATAATACATTATCCTATATAGTACGATTATCCTATCAAAATTTCAGTCAGTTATTAGTTAATTAGCTACTCCAATGTCCTCTGGATGATGGATGATTGGATAAGTGTTTTACTTAATTTCGGTCTTTGTTTTTACTCTTAGGTACTGAATTTTAAAAATTACTTTTAGGTAGTTTCTACTAAGACGTTTCTTTGCATACATAATATATAATATTTACAATCTATAAACTCACTTCACTTAAGATTCTAAATACGTTTTTACACATACTTCAAATATACGATGTAAACATAATCTATGATACATGATATACAAAATGCATAATCATATTAAATGTATGAATATGAAACCAAAATTAATTCTACGTGGAAATAATCAATATTTCTTACCAGCTTCACAAGAAAACAGGACTGTAAGAAGCACAACTACAGTGAATGTCTTCATATTGACTGAATGGCTCTTAAGTCTTCAATGTGACACTTAAAAGCATCATTTTACATTTTATATACCCTTCTGTCTTTACAGGAAAGTTCAGATAAGAAAATATGTACGTAAGTGGGTATTTATTTTAATAACTCTATGTAATTACCGTCTCAGTTTATGAACGATTTAAAATAACTTAGGGTTTTGAAATCGATTGTATAAGTAGTGTGAGTAATAGAATTGCAAAGAATGATATTTTTAGGGTTCCGTTGTAAAAAACCCAAGAGAAAGGAAAGAGAACCCTTATATTTTCATCATGACCGTCTATCCTGTACGAATCACTTAAAATGGCTGTGACATACATAGTTAGTTTGAATTTGTAATTTTAATCTGTATCCTAAGTGAACTATAATATGATGACGAAGTCAAATCTGAAGGGTGAAAAATATGAGTGAACATCAGCGTATCGGATATTGGTTGGGGCTTAGAAATTGCTTAATAATTTGCTTCAAAAGTCGTCTTCAATATTTAACATTGGATTGACTTATTTATACATCATTTTTATAGTAGACGAAGATGAAAGAATTTTGTGTATTACTTCATTAGTTTGTGTATTATTTGTATATTACACAAACATTCTTAAGTCACTTGGAATATCACTGCCTACTAGGCCGAAGCTAGCTAAGAGTAAGGCGATATTTGTGTTGCCTATACAGATGCTAGTTCTCATATTATAGTTAGCACAAAATCGAGCGTTTAGTAGGTACTCTTATCAAATATCTACTATCTCAATACTCAATGACTCTCTATATTCTCTGAGCTCCGGAAGGAAAACGGCGTAAAATTGGAAATATCCAATGTCATGAAAAGTTGATGCGAAAGTAATGAATGTTATTAGTCCGATATAAACCTAATTTTGGTATTCTACTTATCTACATCAAAAATCAATCATTCACAATCGGTTTACGATCTACAGTTTCATAATAATTGCTACCGTTATTAAAGACATACCTTTAGCCGAATTGATTTTCTATGACCGTTATCGCTAATAGAAATTACATACACGATTCTATTATAGTTATCACGTGTAGAAATGACAAATAAGATTCTACAATCATTATCGCTAAGATAAATGACGTAAGATTCCATAATCTCTATCGATAACAGAAATGATCTAAATTTATATAATCGCCATCACTACATACATAACTTATAATATTCTATAATCGCTAATTAAAATGGTGTATAAGTTAAATTAGATAAAAATATATCATGAACTTAATAAGACCGTTAAAAGATTTTCAAAGTACCTGAGTGCTTTTATCGTGAGAATTGATTAGAATTAGATCTTGTTTAAAAAGGCCTCCTCAGCTTTTCTATATATAAGATTAAGTCGATCCCTTGCGCTTAATTGGAAGTATTGTATAAAGTACCAATAGATATTTCATCTGTTGTAATATTATTGTATTATTATTGTATGTTTTATTATACTTAGGATATTAGAAATCAAATTAAAACTCAATTATTTATTCAGGACTCCTTTTTTATCATAAACTGTATTTTAACTGAATTTATATTTTTTTTATTTATCAATAATACAATGTAGCACGAATAGTATTTTTTACAGGCGCTAACTTTTGCCGACAGCATCGTTGACGTAGTTAATTCATGTATAATAGAACCGCTAGAAAGTCGTAGAGACATGTTAAATTAGTATAGCTATATATGATCTGTGGTTAAATAGGCTATAACCTACTTTAATAAATGAGGTATAATTAAAAGTAAAAATTGTGGAGATTCTTTTAGATTTTTTTTTAGTCTTCTCGAGTTTTAACTCATGTTAAATGAAAACAAATATTCGTTATGTACGGAGATAAAACCATTTTTTCACTACTGTTGGTAACTAGGAATAATTCTATGTGGCTAAATGCTAGTATTAACTTAAATATATAAGTAATATTATTGTAGTAAATGTTATTATATAATATGATTTTTTATGACTTATAACTACTATACACTATCATCATTAATTTCAAATATGAAATGTTTATTCTATTTAATGATATAATGATTAACAGATGAATTTCTTGACAGAATTTCGATAAATGCAAATACCCATAATTCGAACCCAGGACCTCCGGAACTGCAGCCGTAAATTTTTATTTTTTTATGGTATTCAGTGATAAACGAGCAGACAGTCCACCTGATGGAAAGCGATACCTGTCGCCCATAACACCTACGGTTCATGCACTTAAGTTTTATGTAACAAAACTGCAGAACCGCCGGTACGTTATCACTGTGAGGACTAAGATGTTATGCCTCTTGCCTGTAATTGCGCTGGCTACCTTATCCTTCAAACCGGAACACAACAATGCAATCGTTGTTGCTTGGCGGCAGAAATAGATAAGGGGGTGGTACCCATCCAGTCGGACTCCTCAGGCTTGACAGAGTCCTACCACCGGTAGATATTTGGTACCAAACCAACGAAACAGTAATAAAAAATATGATAAGTACTTAATTAATATTGGTACAGCTAATGGTATTTTCCTTTGTTGTATGTTTGGGCTATGAGACACTAACACAACGATCGATGGCTTTGTCAATACATTTTCCCCATACATTGGATGTGTACAAACTTCAAGTGACGTATTCTTGTTAATAGATGTCGCTATTTACTCTTAGGCCCTGGCAAGACGCTTGAACTAACGATATACACACCTTTTTTGTAGACAAAAGTGACATTTCAAATATACTAGTGGCAAATAAATCTTAAATTGTAGAAAATAACTATCAAAATGAACATATTCTAATTTCTAACAAAACAAGAATAGAATTAAAAATTAGTACCACAGATAACATAATGTTATAGATATAGTTAATATTTAATGAAAGCTATATAGAATATACGTGAATTATTGCAGACTCTATTGTCTTACATTTCTAATGAATAGTGGACTCAACATGTGCCTTTTGGGTCTTTTTTTCTTTTGTCAGCAGCCTCGGAAAAATATGAAAGAGGTGTAATTCGATTCTCAATGGCATGTAGATAATTTTTGAAAAAAAAATCAAGTTCCGCTTGCAAAAATTGCAAAAGTTATAAACAAATAACTAAAAATATACACTCCATCACCACCTCGAGACACCTCGTCCATATTTTTCTGAGAGTGCTGCAAAAAAAATTGCTCATATATTTTTTTGAAGTCGGTTTTTTAGTACTAATTTAAATAGTTATTATCTATGTATATTACAAAAATGAAGTGCTGTAAGATCATTACTTGAACACAGGCTTGGCCCTTTAGCTAAATTTGTTTTAAAACATTAGTTTTTATAGAAAATAATTGAAAAATGGACTGAAAAATTTAGAAATTCGGATAAACTGTAATTTTATAAAATTTTTGTATAACCTCAAAAATCACAAATAAAATTAAAACTAGGAAATGACGTCTGTATATAATATCTTTACTTCAGGCCAGTTTTTTTAAACTCAATATTTACTCCCTTGTTAAATGAATAAAATACCTATATCAAAACTCAACTTTGACATCAACTGAAGATTTAACATTCAGTCGCGCGAATCCGAGCAGAAGGCTCGAAATGAAAACCTGCAATATAAATTATGTTTCGCATTTGTATTGTGCTATTATTAGCTGTTGACATCCTAAAAGGTTTTTTATTTACATATGCCCTTTTTTCATCCTCACAATTTATTAAGGTGTGTAAATAAGATTAAGTATCCACAAAACGACCTTTTGATGACAAATAAAATTGTATAGATATTTACTTCGAGCGATCTTTTGTACGAATTTTTTGAATGTAGCTCATTTCCTTTATAAAGGAACTCATCGTATAATATATTATAGTTCTTTGTTTACTCTAACAATAAATAATTATAAATTAATATAAAAAAATAAAATAAAAACAAGCTTTTATATCATATAAATTGTGTAATAATGAGTTTGATTTAATTTAAAGTTTAATTTTTATTTTTTAGGTGTTTATATTAATATTCTTGGCAGCAAACTCTTTCATTTGATATCCATAATATGGCAGTGAATAAAAAAACATAGACCGCCATCGATGGGAGTCCGCCATCTTTGATTTAGAATGACGTCACTTATAAAACCATGCATGGTCATCTAAACTAAACGTATATGCAAACTTTCAGCTCAATCGGTTTCTTTCAGCTCGGATTTGACCCGAACAAACATTCATACAAACTTTGCAGTTTAAATTAAAGCTTGTAAAAACATAAGTTTCAAAAAAAAACATCAGTCATCTAGAAATATAATCTTTACAATTATGATTATATAGATAAGAGTATAATTACTGGTGAAAAAATATGGTTTTACAAGTTCATTTTATTGTTTTTTTTTTGTTTATTCTCGCCTTAAAGAATAAAAAAATCTTGCAAATTTAATCTACAACCTATGAATATTTTAAAGGGACTCATGAAGACTGCTATCGGCAAAATGTAACAATATATAATAACGGACCTTATCATAATTGTCGTCGTCAAGTTCGCTATAGATATCTCCGTTTTTTCAAGCAATTTTCCAGGACTAATGTTATTTTGTCATAGTAATTTTGTTTTTATCGCTTTTAGCTAATGATATTCAAAAAGCTTTATATATTTAATTTATGATAATTACTAATTATTTTGCATGATTAACTTTCCTGTGTTTTTATATACTTCGCTTAGTAACTCAAAGATAGTGCCCAATTGATGCGACCCATCAAACAAATTAAGAGTCCCTTAAGTCCCTTTACGTGTTGGATCTTTGTCCCCACACACGCCTACCAAAGGATCAGCTTCCTTTGAACCCTTGGATTTAAAAGAGATTCACGCTAATAATAAATTTTATTACATACTAGCGACTCGCCCTCGTTCCGCTCGGGTTCGCCGTTCGGTTAGTATAGATTTCTCAGAGATGAGATATTTTTCCGTAGCAAAAAGTATCCTATATGTTGACCCGGATAACCAGCTATAATCATACCAAATTTCATCAAAATCCCTTCAGTGGTTTTTCCGTGATGCACACACTGTGACCTGTCTGTGACCACAAACAGGCAGACAGACAAAAATTCTAAAAACAATAGATATAATAATCTGTATTCATAATAATGTCTATTTCAATAAGATTTTCCAAAAAAAAAATTAATCAGCTTAGTTACAATTTTATTATATGTATACATAGTTTGAATGTCAGTCAATTCTCTTAGCTCGTGTTTCGTTCAAATATTGCAAATATAGTTTAACCTAAAATATTCAACGAAGCGATAATCTTTACAATCTTACATTTTGCGCGAGCGAAGTTTTATATTTCACAAATCCAATAGCATAAAACTGGAATTACATTTTCCAGATAAATGGTAAAGTTTGTAGCACAAACTTTCTAACTTTGTGATGAAGACGATTTACTACCTGTACCACGGCTTCATCCATTCCATATCAACTTGTTATATATAATTATATAATGTCTGTGTAAATAGTTTAAACAATTATGAGTGTTTCATGTTTGAAGTGTTTCTAAGTGTTTCTAAATCTCTCAAACTACTTATTTACTTCTGAATTTTTTTTCACTAATATGAATTGAAATTACTGCCAAAAGCTATAATAGGCTATTTTTAATCCGATAAAAATGTACTTATGTACAAACAGAAATCATAATTTTTATTGAAGTTAGAAAAAAATGGCTCGCTTTATCGGTATGCGCTTTCTAAAGCGTTTGAAATACAGCTAATGTATGTTAAAAAGGACTCTGGGACTAGCGACAAACTTGAGCGAAGCGAAAGTATATTGATAGTATTATATATTTTTAATCATGTTATGGTGCACATGTACGTAACTCTATCTCTGAGAATACCTTAAACTGTACATTAAAAGGCGCAGAGCCTTATTTCTCGCTGGTCGTGTCAAGGAAAAGCAATAGTGAGTGCACTTGGATTTACGCACACAATTGTGTACTATATACTCGTAATATGTCCCGCAACTCTCTCTAAGTATCGGTAGCAGAATATGTTTTACGATTGCACAAAAGACTGTCAGTTGATTTCAAAGTGATACATTACAGTAGTTTTTTATATCTTTTCTTTTTTTCATCTAAAGATTTAAAAGCATCTCATCTGTATCTGGAGTAAACCCGTTTGACTTTATTTCTAAAGCGAAGCTAAAATTGCTAAATACTTGATAAAAAAAATTAAGTCACTCGGACAAAATATAGTTTCATAAAAGAATTGCTACGAATACGTCTCATTCAGGAGTTCTCTTTTAATATTTTGTTAACGTCTTTCTGTCTGAAGAAAGCTACCTGCAGTACATTATTAAAGAGCTTCCGTTGCCTGCCTTTCAATTTTATTAACATATCAGTTCCAGACTACCATCATATTTTATAGTCATTGTAACTACACCTATAATTCAAATATAGTATCTAAATATTTTTGATAAAGTAAGGATCACCGTAGAAAGTCAATAAAATTAAAATCATTAATATTAGCGCACTAAATTACAAACGAATTAGGAATCCTTTACAGGTCAATTAATAAAAAAACGCATATGACTATTTCAATATCTACGAAGCACGATCAACACAGAATGCTACTCGTAGCATTTATGGTAATTTAAAACTTGTCCTGTTATATAACTGAGCTAGTAGAACAAGCTCATTAAATTTAACTTTTACGGCAAGACGATATAATGTAGAATTATAATATCCTTGCTTGACTTTCTTTACATAACTATGGAAAGTCAACTAGCACCTTTGCTCCGTTGCTCTACAATTTATAATTTACTAATTTCTGGCCGAGTACAAAGTGTTTCCTTTTGACATTCCTAGACAGCGCCATCTATTGATAAATTTAGAAGTAATCAATACATATAATAAAATTCAAACTGAGTCAAATCTGTACATTGAATATTTTTTGGAAAATCTTATTGAAATAGTAATTTTTATCTGTACTGAGGCCGAATCTATAGTTTTTTAGAGTTTTTGTCTGTCTGTCTGTCTATCACCGCATCGCTAGGAAATCACTGGACATATTTTAATAAAATTTGGTATGATGATGGTTATCCGGATCAACATATAGGATACTTTTTACTGCGGGAAAATATCTCATCTCTGAGAAATCTACACTAAACGTTAAAACGTAACTAGGGACGAACCCGAGCGAAGCGAGGGTGAGTCGCTAGTATAACATCTTTCTATATATTAAATTATTTATTTATCCCGCAAAATCGATCGGCTAACCGTTGGCTATTGTATATTTGTGTACACTTATGACTTTGTAGTCATTTTCAAGTTAAACTCTCTATAACTACATTACTGCCCCAGCACCTTACACAGATGATGAATGAACCATATGTAGACCAGATTACACATTCATTATATACCTACTTACTTGTTATTTATAATAGCTTATACAATATTATATTAAAATTGAAACATTTCTAAATTCATTTCTCTAACCAAGCAACTTGTAAAAATACTGAGGCATAAAATTAACATTCTGAAAACAAAAGGTAATCACGAAGCATATACTTGACATAATAAACGTAAATTTATTACACATGCGAAAGTAACAAAAGCCTATAAATCATTTTCGTCACAGAGAAAGAGACGGACTTCCCCATAAAATTCACTTTTCCACTTCCTTAATGCTAAGTAGTAAGTACTTGAAAGTAAAAGGAAATAATTTTAAAATATTATATATACATTATACATATAATATACGTATATGTATCTATAGAATTTGTCGTCCAATATAAAATACGATTGTATTCTTGCATGTTGTTTACTTTAATTTTTTTTAAGCAAATAGCTATAGGTAGCAGCTTAGACAGTCGTCTATTTCATCTTAGACAGTCATATATTTAATATGATTTATTGTAAGAATGTGAGTACATAAGCCTAATAAAAATTAATTGTTTTAACATCGGTTATTATTTGTTTTTATATAGTCTATATACTTAATATATAGACTCTGCATATAATAAGCGGATCTGCCTATATTTTGCACTAGCAACTTACCCTCGCTTCGCTCGGGTTCGTCTCTAAGTGAATCTTTAAATTGACATAGCTTTTTTATTTATGAACCGATTGAAATAAAATAAATGTTAAGTGAAGTTTACCACAATACATTAGTGGAAACCGCATCCAAATCGGTTAAGCCGTTTCTGAGATTAGCGTGAACAAACGCACAGACAAACAGATAAACTGACAAACAGACAAACAGACAAAAATTCGAAAAATCATTGTTTTGGATTCTACTGTGTTGTCTGTCTAGAACGTTAATAAAGACCCCAGTATTAGTTTTTCTCAAATATCTTCCATGTACAGACAGTAATCAGTTACAAAATTATTATATGTATAAATATATAGATTACTTACACATATTATCCCTAGTAAAACCCGCGGCTTCGCTCGCGCTAACACTAAAACAATTTTTTTTAAAAAAGGTAGGTTTTATACAAATTTTCATCCCTTATTTTATCTTCTTATGCGATGAATTTCAAAAAACGCTAAAACACGTATTTATTTAATTGTATTGAACAGCAATAATACCAAATTTCAAGAAATTCTGATCATAAATATTTTTTGGGTTGTGTTATAACGTGTATTCCCGTAGAAATGAGATAATCTCCCGCGGTAAAAAGTATACTATATGTTGACCCGGATATCCAGCTATCATCATACTATATTTCTGTGATGCGATAACAGACAGACAGACAGACAGACAAAAATTCTAAAAACTATAGATTCGGTCTCTGTATCGATAATGAAGTCTATTTCAATAAGATTTTTCAAAAAATATTTAAGGTACAGATTCAACTCAGTTAAAATTTTATTATATGTATTAGATTTATATGGGTAAGTATACTATTTACACCTTTTTTTATGCAAAATGAAGTTAATTTAACCATGATATCCAGTGAGGCGTTTGGAGATGCAATTACTATAGAACAGGTCCAAGCAACCCACAAACCAATTACATGAATGAATTTACGTTATCTATACATACACACATAAGTATTAGTCTATGATCTAATTTAAATAAACGATACATTGTAAGAAAATATATTACTTACATTGTTTTTAGTAAATATGGTCAAGTAAATGGACCCTCCATTGGAGATCACAGATATAATATATTTTATTTTGGAACATACCCAGCGCCAATAGCTGATATTAGATTTTTTTCTTAAAAAATCATGCATCTGGTAACTGGCTGCACAAATTTGGATAGAACTTCTTATAGTCCATATTATGAATGTATCTAAGTCTTATGTCATCCTGTAGTGTGCTCGCGATGAATTCCCAACTGTTTTAATGCTCTTCTTTTGAGGTTTCTTCTGAATTTTGATGTATTTTTCACTTCGATTCTTCTTCTTCTTCATCTTATGGTATTTTAAACTGTGTTTAAAGACAACCATTTTATATGCACGCTGTTGAATATCGGTAAAGTCATAATGAATAATATTGAACTTGAGCTCTCCGTTCTTAGTATAATGTAAGGCTTAGATTCAGATTATATTCACTGAATAGAATAACTAACGAGATTGAACGCAGCTACTTGTAGCAACAGTTACAAGCATGTGATGTGCCGTATAATGAATTAATGTCAATTTATATGATACAAAGTGTACTACGCTTTTACTTTTCATCTTTGCTCTTTTACTTTTGCATATTCGATTAAGAATCTTTTCTTTTTTTTTTAATGAGATTCAGTGACAAACGAGCAGACAGACCACCTGATGGAAAGCAGTACCTGTCACCCATAACACCTATGGTTCATGCACTTAGGTTTTAAGAAACAAAAATGCAGAACCACAGGTGCGTTGTCACTCTGAGGACTACGATGATATGCCTCTTGCCTGTAATTACACTGGCTACCTTACCCTTCAAACCGGAACACAACAATACAATCATTGTTGCTTGGCGGCAGAAATAGATAAGGGGGTGGTACCCATCCAGTCGGACTCCTCAGGATTGACAGAGTCCTACCACCGGTGAGTCCGGTCTATAACATATTTCCAATTTATTGACAAAAAAAATAATTTTTCGGAAGACGTCTTTTCTTTTTTTAACATACAAAATTAGATATAAATTGACCCAGTACTTCCTGTGTATTAACAAAATGCTCATTGAAATATTCATCCCCTATACCGTAAGGCTAATTAGTTGACATGACATTTTATTTTGGTTTTAATATCTCATGTCATTTAAAATGAAATTATAAATTAAAACTTTTATAATCCTACTAATATTAGAAATGCAAAAGCTTGTGAGGATGTATGGATGTCTGGATGTATAGATGTATGGATGTTTGTTACTCTTTCACGCAAAAACTTTCGAATAGATTTTAGTTAAACTTTACAATAATATAGCTCATACATCAGAATAGCACATGGCCACTTTGTATCCTGGAAAAACGCACGGTTCCCGTGTAACAGATTTATTTTTGTTTTTCCAGAGGTGAACCCGAGCGAAGTGAGGGTGAGCCGCTAGAATTTAATGTGTTGCAAATGACAAAGAAATATTATTGAACAGAAATCATTCTCTATCATACACATTAATTACAAAAAACAATATTATAAATCATGAATCAAAAAACTTAATACTTTTATATACTTCGGGCTACTTTAACTTGTAGATTTCATATCTATATATATATATATATATATATATATATATATATATATATATATATATATATATTTACGATGATTTTTAATAATTTTCGAAAATTTCCAAGGCAACAATAATGTCACATAATAACCCTACATCAATGATTCTCTGATTTTTAAGTAAACTGTGCAAATAAAGAACAATTTTTAGATTGTTTTTATTCTGTACTAATTTTTTGTAAAATTTTCAATTTTATGTTTTAAAAGTTTAAACTAATAATTATATTTACTCTACATGTGACATATTTATATGTTTTAGTTTGTAATTATTTATAAGGGTTATTTCACTGTTTGTTTTCCAAAAATAAATAAATAAATAAACACATTATACTAAGAAATATTCAACATTTAATAAACATTATTATTAGAAAGACTAATGTTATTTGCTTTGTGGATTCAATATATTATATAATTATAACTTAAAAACAACAAAAAAATATATAAACAAAATAATGAACGCAAAATTGTGTTAATACTATACTTATACACAAATTAAATATTATGACTTACCTAACGTACAATAATGAAATCGAAGGGACGCGGACTTCTTATTGAAGTTATACTTACATAGATAACCCTAATAAAAACAAAAAATCGTAATATTATTCATATTTAAAATACTCGATTTTATTCGATCTATTCAATAAGTGTTGTTCAACTTCATATACCTACTATAAGGTCTGAAAGGATTTAAATAAGAACTTTTCTTTGAAATTATCAAATTAGACAGTAGAAGAAACAGGGATAAGAAGCGGAAAAATCGTACTTAACATGAGCACGTGGCTTTTCATCCGTTTTGCCTACTTATACAAAACAAAAAAAAACAATATATTTTGAAACGTCTAGAGGTCCATTAGATTATAAACTATTTTCACAAAAATACCACTGACGTATTATTACGCATAGACTGACATATGGCAAAATATAAATGGCAAAGTCCTTTCGAGACTTCCCCCCATGATATACCGATCGGGACATCTCATCGGGACAGGGGAATTCATTAAATTATTTTGGAGCATTTTTTCATGCAGACCATGCATATGTAAGAGGGTTCCTCAGTCGTAGTTGTTGGAGCTGGCGTAGTAGTAGTAGTTGTGGTCGGTTTTGGAGGCTTGCAAAAGAAATATGGATCAAAATGATAAGGTATTTCATATCTCCAGCTGTCATAGCCTAGGTGTGACGGCGGCTCATCCACATAGATAAGTGATGATGCATCTGAAACAATAATAAATTATTATTTTTTTTACATGCTATACCTTATACATTCTCGCCATCAAGCGTAATGAAAAAAATATGATACCCTCGCACCTCTTTAGTTTAGTTTTAGTTATTAAATATTACATTAGGTAAAATTATATAACTTCAAACATTAGTCTAATTTAAATGGGCCGTCATTTAAATTTTCTATGAGGAAATTACATTTCAGACCTACTTTACGATAAGCAATGACGTTTAGAATTCAAAACGCTAGGACGGATGTCTGTTATAATTTTACGGATAATTTTGATAAAAGGTTGTTAATTCCACGGAGCACCAATTTAATAGACAATGGTTTATAATTTGGTTAAATTAAATGGTTTTATCACCGTTTTAGTAATTTCCACGAGAAGAAGCAAGGAAAAGAGAAATATTGCGTTATATTATTGAAGGGCTTTATTCTATTTAAGACCTAAATGAGAAAGAACGAGTTAGTAGCTTAAAGTTTTATTCTATCATGTTCTTTACTAGCACCAAAAAAATAAAAGGGTTCGAACAACACTAGCATAATTATAAAACTCCGATTTAAAATGTAGGTAAGCTATCGCTTACCACTGAGCATGCACGTCATTACTGACTTAAATAACTCAGTAAAAATAACTAAAAAGCGAGTATATATAAGGAAAACATTTTAAGTTATATATAAAAAAGAAATATGTCAAGAGACAATTCAAACATTTCACAATAGTATGTAAACATTTAGTATATAAAATACTTGGACTTTCCAACGACTATCGGAAAGTAGCTACTTTATGGGCAATAACCCTACATAGTAAAAATAAACAGAGTAATAAATTTAAAGTGCTGTGACATTATTTTGTCAGGCGCTAAATGCTTTTATAAACTAAAAATGTTTGTACACTTAAAAATAATAATTACTTTTTTACTAAAAGGGCCAAACATAACACCAACTAAAAATTACATTTCATAAAGTTAATACATAACCACTGGATTTTTTGGAATATCTTTTTGGATATTTTGTATAGGTATTCCTTTATTTTATATTTTAATGAATTTTAAATATTGAGAAACATTGAACATAATAATAACTGCAAGTATATTCAAAAGGTATGCTTTTGCTAAAGTTTATTCTTGATACCAATTAGCGTCTTTCTTTTGAAAGCTATTTTAAGATCTGAAATATTTTCTTGCTAAATTAATAGCAGAATATTTCAGTAAGCAATTGTGATGATTTAAGTAAAAATAAATATAAGTATGTTGGAACATCAATATATTTTGACATTCTATAAATATAAAAACGACACTCGTGGTGCACCAAAGATCGCAGATCCATATTCCAAATGGCCTAAACTAAAACAAATTTTTTTTTCGTTGTGGTTAATATGAAGTTCTTATAGCGCTAGGATTTATTTTACATTGAATTCAATCGAAAAAATTTAATGAACTGTCTGTTCTATTATACAAAATATCGATTCAGATGTGACAATTTCATAGATTTGTAATTATTACATTACCTACTTAATTGCTTAATTACTAAATTACATTACTAAATTAAATACAGAATGCCATCTTATGGAAAATTTAGATGTACATAATTCAAATTAAAATTAAGTTCCAACTAATACACCTAAGGGTATTTATAATTTAAATCTATTATTTTTTTCAAAAATGATATTTTCGACTATTTATTTGACTTATAAAACTATTTAAAATTAAAATTACCAAGTATTGTAAGGTTTTTTTTTGTCTTTGTCTTCCAAATTATTATATTAAGTTGTGGGTGATACTGTAACAACTATATACGAAAATTTGAGACATTTAAAATCTTATTCTCTGTTATGACCATGTTTGCTGTAAAGCATTGAAAACGTCGGGGGCCAAAAGATCAGAACGCGGAAAAAAACCGAAAAGATTAATAAATTTATTTAAAATGTTAAATATTCGCGTAAATTTAAGAAAGTATTATATAATATTGAATCTAAATTATATTATTAAAAAATTCATAATCAAATAATAAATATCACATTCAATAGTGTAAGTGTTTAATGCAATCAATTTAAAAGATTTAATGCAAATTAAAAGATTTATATTCGTGAGACGTGCAATAAAACAATAACTGAGACAAAATATTCAATGCTAAGCCCTTTTTACGAAACAATATAAATTGTATTAACTTACCCTCGTCACTTCTACGCGGCGAGCAGTACAAAGGGCAGACCTTAACGCAGAATAATAAGGGCTCCTGTCCTGAAAATTTAATTAAATATTACTATATTTGAGTTAAATGATGAATGAAAAGGTTGTTAACTTTCAATAAGGTAAAATGTACCTATCGCATTTATTTAAAACTAGCTGTTGTCGACGACTTTGCCATACTTTAATCATTCCCCTCGCAAAAAAAAACAAATTCTAAGAAATTGAATTTCTAAGTCAGAATCTATGTGACATAACGCTTTCATATAAAAATATACTTTTTTATTTGTTCAATGCTAACTCTATAATCTATAGGTAATTTCTTTACTTATTTATAACTTTTTACATAAATGCTTACTGGCAACTGAAAATTGGCTGTTTACAATTTTTGCGTGACACTTTTTTTGACTCGTTAAATAACATCTTTCATGTTATTTATACGGAACGGAATAGAGAACGTGCGAGTGAATGATATACACATAAAAAACATTACACTCCTTCTGGAAATACACCTAAGAAGAAATACATTTGTTTGGGTTATTAATTTATATACCGAATTTTTACTCTGTAATTATAAAAATGTATTTTATGAATGGCAGTTGACACTTGACATAATTTTTTTTTGTTATGAACTTTATTAGATTGTTTGGTTTAGTTTTACTTCATATTTGGTGGAAAGCAGTCCAATATATACATTAATTACGAGAATATCGACGTTTTATTGGCCATCCCGTCACATTATATAAATACAAATATAGTTTACCTTTGAAAACGTATATAAATGAATTTATACTATTAGACACAGTCTTACACGTACCACTGTCTTATTTCACTAACATTTTATTATCAGTCTTCCATACCTCATTCTAGTCACGAATTTCGTGTAAATTTATTATAGAAAATTCTATTCGAACTATTATTTTTATATTCACTTTAGGTAGAAAATTTTACAGAACTTAGATTTTGTACTTCACATTTCGCTTCTATATTAAGCTTTGTAACATTAGTCATAGTGTTTAACGACTCTCTAGATCTCCTATTCTGTTTCTCGAAATTATCCATATAAAATCCTCACTAATGTTTTATGTGTGGAATAGTTTGTTGTTGTGTCCTATTTTCACGCAATAACAGATTGGCGTGATATTTAACACGCTTTAATTATTTCTTAACTTATAACACATCAACTAGCAAACTATGTAATTAAAATTTGAAGTCGATTTTGATCTAATCGAGTAATTATAATTCGATTATAATTTTTGTATCGATTAGAAATCTTGTAAACCTATAAATTTCAAATAAGTATACTATAGGTAACAGATCCAGGTCAGATGTATAGCAGAATGCTTTAATACTACTGTACTAGTAAACATTTTTATTATATTTTAAATTCACTTAATTATATATTTTAATAACATATTTTTAATTTATTATTTTTCACATACGGTACTAAATTTTCCATCCCTAGCGCCCTTTCTCAAGAACGATTGCCTGAAATTAAATTTGTAGAGATCTTGACGCTCTACAACTATTCTAATAACTTAAATGTTCACTTTAAGTAAAAAAAAAACAGGCCAAAAGCCGATTTTCATCATTCAATGATATAACAATGTGCATATACTTGTGTATGGCTTTTAAGCTAACTTAAAAAAAATATGTATTATCTTCTATTCCGAGATTTTACCATTTTTTAGGTCAAAAAAGGTTTTTTGACTGTTTTATTGCCATAATTAAGATAATATGACTTACTACATACCATGTAAAATATCAGGTTTTAATTTAAGAATTCCAAATTATTTTTCTTGTGCAGTACACATAAAGTGCATTGTACAACCTCACTCCATTCACCCTTATATTAGGTATTACAAAATATGTAAAATTACCTCCGAATAAGAAAAATGCTCGAGCTAGCGAAATAAAACTCGCAAAAAGAAGGTAAAAAGTAAAGTACATGGTCTTTACAAGTGTTTAACTCAAACAATTTTCTCTACACGCACCTTTCACTTGAAAATAACTACAAGTTTTCTTGAATACCAACCGCGCACTTTATACAAACGTACTTTAAAACTTGTACGCTTATTACGTGTATAAATGGCAATTTTGGTTCATTACTTTTTTAATATAAACATTGACTTTTATTGAGTTTCACGTAAATATATCTTTTTTTTTTAATAAATAATAATTTATTTTTAACCAATTATTACAAAGATAAAAAATATATTATATTTATTTTTGTATATTGTTATTGACTAAGGTAAATGAAATCAATTTATTTGAAAACACCTAAATTTCAACGATTTTACTGTTTTAATGAATATAAATGTTATGTTAAATTATGTATAAAGCGACAAGTTTGTTAAGAATCAGTAAAGATGGCTTCTCACGGCGCGTGATAGCATGAGCCGCGCCGCGCCAAGTCGATTTGTACGTACAAATACGCGCCACGCGCCACGGGCGAGCCCGCGCCACCCGTTCTCACGGCGCGTAATATCACGCGCCAGAGATATGAACGCGCTAGAGCGCGCCTGCCCGAGCCGCGCCGAGCCACTGCCTTTACATGGCGCGTGGCTCGGACGGGCGCGGAGCGACTCTTAATATCACGCGCCGTGAGAAGCGAGCATAAGTGGTACACCTCGTACCCCGAATTATACGGGTTTGCATGCCTATTATGTATATTAAGTGTACAGATATTTATACTAGCCTTGTTTATACACATTAGGACAATTAACTTCGCTATTCAAGACGTAGTGTCCTAATGTAGGCGAGAAGAAGAAAGAGAAGATGGAAGGGAGGTCATTTACCTTCCTTCCATCTTCCTTCACCATCTTCTTTATTTTATTTTTAATCATTTTCTATATTTTATTTTACAATAAATCATAGCTTTAATCTATATAAATGAAATAAATATTTCTTTGTATTTTTGTACTGTATCTATGCTTTACTAAACTACTCATCCGATTATACCGACCTGTATATGTTTGTGAACCTTTGCACAAACAAAAAAATACGTCCTCTATACCAAAATTTCAAACCAATTCATCCGTAGGCACGCATCCAAGACAAACAAGGGTAAGCCGCTATCTATACATATAATAAAATTCTAACTGAGTCAAATCTGTACATTAAATATTTTTTAGAAAATCTTATTGAAATAGTCATTATTATTAATACAGAGGCCGAATCTATAGTTTTTAGAATTTTTGTTTGTCTGCCTGTCTGTCTGTTAACGCATCACGAAAAACCACTGGAGGGATTTTGATGAAATTTGGTATAGTGATAGCTGGTTTTGCTATAAAATTAAAATATAATACTATAAAAATATATCTGTTAAAGTTACATATATATTTTATATTAATATGTAAATAATATTTGTTGAAAACTAACACGTAATTATGCCATATATAATAAGAGTAGGAAATATTGTAAATAATTTATTCACTGACCACCACTTAGTACCCAGTGCAAAATCCTAGACTATCTTGAATTTACATAACATTATTAAACAAGTTTTGCATATACGCGTAACAAAAACATTTTTATGTTAGTAGATTGTGTAATATAAAATTTCATATCAAAAAGATGTCACAGCTTTTTAACTTAACAAACCAGTTGTATAGCGACATGTATAAGTAGGTATATCTGTTCTAACTCACAAACATTACGACAATTAAATAAAACTATCTTTTCGGATTTTTTCGCGGATTTATTTTGATTTTTGTTTCCCGACCGCGACGTTTCGATTGCTTTACAGCAATCATGGTCACTACATAGAATAATATTTTAGATGTCTCAAATTTTCGTATATAGTTGTTACAGTATCACCCACAACTTAATGTAATAATTTGGAAGACATAGATAAAAAACCTTACGAAAAGATAGTTTTATTTAAATGTCTAATATTCGCGTAAATCTAAGTATTATTACGACAATTATCATTCGTTAGTTTTTTTTTTTAATTTTTACTTTATGTAAAATATACGATCCTTATTATTAAATAATTTAATTATTTACAGTAAAGGACTTTATTTAAGGTAACTTTGTTAATAAAAATAGTTTCTGCTCATGGCTCTACTCACATAATAGATATGTACGATAAATATTATATCTATCTAGAATTTTATTCTAAACTATACCTATCTTTGAAAATTTCATAAAAATTAATCATTTTTTCTAAAGTATACCCTATTTCTTTAAAAGTCAAGGAGCTTTAGAAGCTTACACACGTACTGAATTGCTATAAAAATTAAATTCAGTAGAGAAAAATTTTTGAAGTTAAAAGGTAGTAATGAAATTAATATGACTAAAAGCAAATTCTTTTGATCGTCAGATAAAAATTTTATTTCATTGAAATTTTAAATATGGCTGAAATCACCCTTAGTATAATTTTCAAAGAGATCTAAAACATTCAAATAAAATGAGCACGATACCACAATTAGGTACTAAATATTTCACGCTTCACGTCGCGTCGCTCATTGTACTGAGTCAAACTTTCTTAGAAATATAAGAAAAGATATAGAATAAAAAAATGTGTATTCAGCCCTTTTAAACGTCTCACTGCTGGGTACGGGCCTCCCTTCATTACAAGGGGTTCAGGCCATAGTCCACCACGCTGGCCAAGTGCGGGTTGGCGGACTTCACATGTCTTTTGTTGAAAATTTGCTGGGTCCTCTCAGACATCTACAGAGGAATATGGATACTTGTCACCCCAGCCTTATGGCGACAGAGTGGCCTTTCGTCAGGTTTTAGTGGGTAGGCTGCCATGCGCGTACCATCTTTGCGCGGCAGGAGCCCCACATAACCCGTCTCGCTTCCCTAGGCGAGCAGGTACCCGGGAACAGGGTTTTCCTGACGTTAAAAAAAAAGGTTCTCTCAGACATGCAGGTTTCCTCACGATGTTTTCCTTCACCGTTTAGACAAGTGGAATCATGTTGGAAATGATTCGCACATGAAAATATCAGAGGTGCGAGACCCGGGACTTAAACTCGCTTCACTCGGTTTCTCAAGCGAGCGCGTTACCACTGGGCTATCACTGCCTTAAAAATAAAAAATCTATACTCTTTATTCCATAAACATTTACTTAAGATTATAATTCTTTAAAAAAATATAATATCTCTAATTTTTGAAGTTCTGACCAACATTTTCTTATGTGTTTAGTGTATTACTTCTTTACGCTTCGGCTTGTAACGGCTCAACAGATATTATTGAAATTCAGAACAGGCATAATTCTTTTAGTGCAAACTTTTTAAAGATATAGACTATTCTTATTGATGAACCAAACACAAACAGAGAAGCGCTCAAAACTTAGTAGAATAAGTAATTTGTTATGCCTTTCTTTTTCACGTCAA
Source organism: Argynnis bischoffii washingtonia (assembly GCA_033884665.1). NCBI lineage: Eukaryota > Metazoa > Arthropoda > Insecta > Lepidoptera > Nymphalidae > Argynnis > Argynnis bischoffii. Next base: position 4,479,428 of record CM066624.1, on the reverse strand, counting down.
TAGGAAGCGAACCTTTTATTATTTATTTAATATACCATGTTTTTTTACACTTAACTACGCTGTAATTGGGATGTAGAAAAAAATTGAAAAAATTCACATAAATAATTAATAGACGATTTATAAAATCATCTTTTGTTTTGTTTGGTTAATGTTAGTTTCTATTTTTTGTCTTCCTTATATTTTATCAATAATACATTTTTTAGTATGTGAAGCCACAGTGACATTATCAATACTAAATTGTTATTGATTAATTGAAATGAAGCCCGCTGTATCGCAACGTTGGACGGTTTTATCCCTCATAAAATATCCCGAAGAAATATAATTGAATCTTCTAGAAAATTATATATTTTATTTTGGATATTTTGAAATACTGCTCACAAAAGCAATATTATTATCATAAAGTTATAAAAATATTTTTGTAAATAAATTTAGTATCTGTATGTATACATTAATAGGGGTTAGTTATTAAAATTAAAAGTTACTACAGAATAAAAAAGATTGCTTTATTTTATTTAATAAGGTTTAAGTCAAAAAAAAATCTGTTCTAGGGACGCAGCTAAGCGGAGTGAAGATGTGCCAATATATGATTAATGTTTTAAAAAACCGTATAATTAATTACTTATTAATTGTACAATAAATTATATTTAAAGTGAAAAAGTTTTATAAGTCTTGATCAAGATCGCCATTGAATGTGCAACCTCATTAGTCTAAGTTTAAAAACAAAGGTGGTTCGTCAAAGATAAATCTGGTTTTAACAGTAGGCATACTAACCATATTTCAGAGAAAAACAGACTTTTCGAAGAAAACGTACTAGTGTGAAGACATTTATATCAAAACGTTTATATTGTATTTTATTTGTTTATTCCACTTACTAAAAAATTGTGCCACTGCAAAATTTTATTTAAAATGATGAGTAAATTAATGCTGTATAGCATTGCTAATTTTTACTCTTAAGTGACAGTAATTAAAAAAATATATGAAAAAACTAAAACATATAATTCAGTGGTAACGTGCTCGCTTAGGAAACAGAGTGAAGTGGGTTCAAATCCCAGGTCTCGCACTTTTGATATTTTAATGTGCGTATTATTTCCAACATGATTACCACTTGCCTAGCGGTAAAGGAAAACATCATGAGGAAACCTGCATGTCTGAGAAATTCTAGCAAATTTTTAAATATATTGTGAAGTCCGTCAAATGCACTTGGCCAACATGGAGGAGAATAGCTTGATCCCCCACGTATTGAAGGGAGGCCTATGCCTTACCAGTTGAACGATAACAAGGGCTTCATACATACTCGTCTCAGCCGAAACACGTCCACTGTTGGACATAGGCCTCCCCCAAAGATTTCCACGACAACCGGTCTTGTGCCATCCGCATCCAGTGGGATCCAGCGACTTTGACCAAGTCGTCGGTCCACCTTGTGGGAGGCCTGCCCACGCTTCGCCTTCCGGTACGTGGCCGCCATTCGAGAACTTTGCGTCCCCAACGACCGTCCGTTCTACGAGCGATGTGCCCCGCCCACTGCCACTTGAGCTTGGATATTCTGAGGGCTATGTCGGTGACCTTGGTCCTTCTGCGTATCTCCTCATTCCTGATTCGATCTCGCAGGGAAACCCCGAGCATAGCCCTTTCCATTGCTCTCTGTGTGACATTGAGCTTTCTTATCAGGCCCATCGTGAGCGGCCACGTCTCTGTGCCGTATGTCATCACTGGCAGCACACACTGGTCAAAGACTTTTGTCTTGAGACACTGCGGTATTCGGGACGAGAAGATGTTGCGTAGCTTCCCAAAAGCTGCCCATCCGAGTTTGATTCGTCGATTGACCTCTTTCTCGAAGTTGGACCTACCTAGCTGGACAGTTTGTCCCAGGTATATATACTCGTCTACAACTTCGAGAATAGAGTCGCCGATAGAAACTGGAGTGGTTGCAACATGGACATTTGACATAAGTTTCGTCTTATCCATGTTGATTTTTAGACCAACTCGTTCGGAGGCTCCATTGAGGTCATTGAGCATTATACTGAGGTCCTCCATGGTCTCAGCCATAACCACTATATCATCGGCAAACCGAAGGTGAGTGATGTACTCGCCGTTAATATTGATGCCCAGTCCGTTCCAGTCCAGGACCTTAAAGACATCTTCCAATGCAGCGGTAAACAATTTCGGCGAGATGACATCGCCCTGTCGTACTCCTCGCTGCAATTGGATGGGTCCCGAGTCCCGGTCCTGAAGTCGGACTGACATAGTGGCGTTTTCATACAAACACTTCAACACTTCGATATACCGGTGGTCAACTTGGCACCGCTGGAGAGACTGCAGCACAGCCCAAGTCTCGATCGAATCAAAGGCTTTTTCGTAGTCCACAAACGCCAAGCAAAGAGGCAAGTTATACTCCTCGGTCTTCTGTATAACCTGCCGCAGCGTATGAATGTGGTCTACGGTACTAAAGCCTCTACGGAAACCAGCTTGTTCGGGAGGCTGGAAGTCGTCGAACCTGCATTCAAGACGGTTCGTAATGACTCTCGAAAACAGCTTGTAAACATGGCTCAGAAGCGATATGGGTCTGTAGTTCTTTAGCAAGGTATTATCACCTTTTTTAAAGAACAGTACCACTATGCTTCTGCTCCATGCTTTTGGGGTGTTTCCTTGAAGTATGACGGAATTAAATAACTTCTGAAGGGCCATAAGGATCGGTTCTCCACCCGCCTTTAGTAGTTCGGCCGTAATTCCGTCTGCACCCGGTGCCTTGTTGTTCTTGAGCTGTTCGAGAGCCATCCTAATCTCGCTCAGGCTGACGTCCGGGATTTCTTCGGTACAGTGTCGGATTAGTCTGGCCCTTGGATCGTTGTCCAGACTGATGGGTTGTCGCGTTGATGTAAAGAGCTGTCCATAAAATCTCTCGATCTCTCCCATAAGCTCAGGATTAGATGAAACGATCGTACAACTACCGTCGTCGGTTTTGAGCTTCACTAACCGGCTTTGTCCAATAGACAGATTCCTCGCGAAAACTTTGGAGCCTTTGTTCCGCTCTATTGCGTCTATAATACGCTCAGTATTATAGGTGCGAAAGTCACGTCTTAGGGACTTTGAAATCTGTCTATTAATTTGCCGGTACTTTAACGCGTCTTCCGGCGACTGCAAGATCATTTCTCTCCTCTCCGTCATGAGCTCCAGAGTAGGATCGGAGATCTTTTTGGGTCTATTTTTCGAGTAACTTTTTAAGTATTTAGACCCAACTGATTGGACAGCTTCCACGAACCCATCGTTATAACAGTCCACATCGCTGTCTAGGCAATCAAAGCGGTTTTTGAGCTCCAGCTGAAAGCTCTCGGGGTTTTGAATTTGGTGTGGCGCTGGTCGGAGCGTAGACTTCATCAGTCGAGACCGTTCAAGCCTTACACTGATATTCAATGTGCCTCTCACAAGTCGGTGATCGCTTCCGGTTTTGAACGCATTGATCACAGAGACATCTTTGAATATTTGCTTCTTCGTTGACATGATGAAGTCTATCTCATTTTTAATTGCACCATCAGGGCTCATCCACGTCCACTTCCTGTGGTTTCGTTTCTTGAAGAAGGAGTTCATCATGAAGAGTCCCTCCTTCTCCATGAAACTGGCAAGTAAATGTCCCCGCTGGTTTCGACATCCAAATCCAAATTGCCCCACTCTCAGCTCAACCCCTTCTCGTTTGCCTATTTTCGCATTGAAGTCTCCCATGACAACGTTGAAGTGGGTTTTGGAGCTATGTATGGCTCTACTAATGTCCTCATACATAGACTCCACCCCCTCATCAGGATGTGTTGAGGTTGGGGCATACACTTGTACTACTTTTAAGGAATAACGTTTCGTTATTCGTAGAACAAGGTACGCCACTCTGGTCGACACGCTCCCGATAGTTACCACGTTGTTCACGAGAGACTTGTGGACTATAAACCCGACACCACCCTGGGACTGTTGGTCGCCCTCCCGGAAATAAAACAGGTTACCAGATTTGAGCGTTATCGAGTTCTCCCCCTCTCTTCGAACCTCTGATAACCCCACAATATCCCATCGTAACCTGCTCAATTCTTCCTCAAGTTCGGCAATCCTCTCGTCGGTCCGCAGTGTACGCGTGTTCAGTGTTGCCAGGTCGAGTCGTCGTTTGTGGTAGCCCGATCTCATCCGGAGATTCTTCGCACCCCCTGCCCCACCGTTACCTAGGCCGCTACCATGACCAGGAATAGTGGAGCTGCCGGGTACTGGGGGCCGGTTTTGTGCGTTGGCCATTTTGGGGGGGATTTGCCATAATCGCCACGCTTGGCAGGCGGGTTGGCGATCGCAGTTATTTGCGTGTGCACTCGGAAAATGCTGCTGCCCATCTTCCGGTATTTATACCTTAGTCGCCTTTTACGACACCCTCGGCTAGACAGGGGGTGGTGCTATTCTATGCCGGCCACCACACGGCTAATCATACATACAATACAGATATATATCATTATTAAAATATTATTGACTACGTTTAATGACAACTTAAGATTTTTATTTTCTTAAACCCCCATAATATACTCCTTATTTTCTTAATTCGGGTATCTGTTTTTACATGTGTATGTTTTACAATATCTTCACTAATTGCAAATCAATATCAATTACTCTTTCTTTAATAAGTAAGTCATATGGCAAGGGGCAGCCCAATAAATTTATAACATTTTTTTTGCCCTATGGCTAAAGAACGAAATATCTAAGGTTAAATAGTTATCAAAGTCAATATTTAGGAAGAAAAAGAAATTTACAAATATACTTAATTATATATTCGTTGCAAATGTACACTTAGTTATTACCGTACAAGTTATGTCCGCATGGAATAGTGGCAAGAATGCTAGCCACATTCCCCCGTTGAATGGCAATGCCAATTCTTTGGGCAAAAAATTCATCAGCTCTACTGTCACCAGTAGAAGCGATAGGACGAGGTGTTATGTCTTTTAAGAAGTGCTTAGCACTATGACTCCATGGGCCAAGGGTTTCTGCAGCAAGTGGAATAAAAACATAATTTTGACTAAGGGAGGCGTATTTACGTAATTTAAGAAGTTCAACCATCTCCGCCGCGGCTCCCACTTTAGACGCCGTCTCCCTGACATGGGCCAGGACCAATGTGTCAACGCATGTAGCGTCCCACAATGGGGCTCGCTCTCTTTCCAAACGAACCAGCGACAGGCCATCAGGTCTCTTAGTTTTAACGTATTAACGTGACACTTTAAATTATTAAAGTTTAATTTAAGTTAACATGTAATTAATTAAAGATCATAAAATAATAATTATACATTACCGAATAATGTGATTTTTTTTATTATTTTATTAGATTCTACATATTTTGCTGTTCCAAATAAAAAAGATCAGCATCACCCACAAAATATATGCTTCATCTAGCACTTCAACAGACATAAAAAAAATTGTATGACCTATTTATGACACAAAACTCTTAAAATTACCATTCTACTAAATGTTTACTTACTATCCTATGTCTTATAAGGAAGCAATGTGTTGTCAACTCAGAATCATTTAATGTTCAGTGGAGCGTGTCTCATTGCTGATGGGATATGCGCCCGTCCGTGAAAACTTTCAACTAATGTCAATATTTATGAGAAAACTAGAGTTATTATGTATTTGTTTATAATAAAAAAATATGGCAAAGTCAATTTAGCAGCAAAAGAAAATTTATAAATCAAAATGAATAAACCTAGTTTATTAATACATGTATGTAGCACAAGAAATAACTAAATTATTATTATATTATTATTTATTATGATAAACAAATTTTAGTAAAAAAGGTAAAAACTGTCGATTAGTAATAAAAATATAATCGCAAGCAATTGATTACATTTCTTAATAAATTTTTAGGCAAATGCAAAACAATATATCAAAATATTAAAAATGAAACAAATTATTATATTATTGTGTATTACAATAGACATTGTGACTAAACCAATAAGTTGACAATGCTAAAAATACTGTTATAGATAGCTAAAATAATATTTTATCTATCTATACATATAGTAAAATTGTAACTAAACCGAATCTGTACATGAAATACTTTTTTTGGAAAATCTTATTGACTTAATTATCGATATAGAAGCCAAATTTATAGTTTTTAGAATTCCTGTCTGTCTGTTACCGCATCACGGGAAAACTACTGGACAGATTTTGATGAAATTTGGTATGATGATAGTTGGTTATCCGGGTAAACATATAGGATACTTTTTACTGCGAAAAAATATCTCATCTCCGAGCTAAATATTAAAACGTAACTAGGGACGAACCCAAGCGGAGCGAGGGTGAGTTGCTAGTAATTTATATGCTAAGAAAACGACCCCAGTACACAGTGTGGGAAGAATTCGCTACAGGCACACTGACCCAGTCTAAAATTGGCTTCACTTTAATCGTAATATGAGCTCTATACTATGAGGTAGATAGAGAAATATTTGCCTTTTAGTCTGGAATCAAGGAGTAATTTTGTGTACATTGACAGGATGAAATGTTAGGTATTCTACGTAACATAATTTAACCAACAAATAAATTGACTTTTTGTAATCACAAACCTAATCGAAGTTTATGTTATCACCTTGACTACACGTTTGGCTCAGTTTGTAGTGACCCTATTTGCTGTGCCAGAGGTCGCGGTTTCGAGTCCCGCTGGGGGCATTCATTTGTCTAATGAGCACGAATGTTTGTACTCCAGTCATGGGTGTTTATATTTATAATATGTAAGTATTTAAAGTTATATATGTGTAGTGTATCAACTGTCTGGTATTCATAACACAAGCCGTGGAACTAGATGGTGCTGTGTGCTAATGTCCCAACATATTTATTTATTATTAGCTCTCACTTTGGTCTTGTAATGTGAAAAGCTCTAAATCCTTCGCTTTTTGCACCAGCGAATTGAGGTCGTATAAGTATTATAAATAGTATTCAAAATATATTTAACCTTATCTCTTTCAAAGATTTCAAGACGTGCAGTAGAAACCGCAATCCACATGTAACGTTTCAACGTCGCATCTACGAAAAGTGGTTTGAAATTTGCTTTTTTCTTTTTGCTTTTTTTCATGTACAATTTAGATTACTTAATGATTTTAAAATTATTTATATTTTATATAAAACTAACTCCCAAAAACTTAAACTATTTTTTTTGTTTAAAATTAGATTATTTTAAGTAGTAAATGGAAAGATTATTTTAAACTTCTACAATACCACGGTAATATTATAACCGTGACAATACGTAAAGTTTGTCAGTCCTGCACCTGCATCATATTTCTGCGGTCAAATGGACGTCCTACCAACCTATTAGATTGGACGCAGGTGGACGCTTCCGTAGTGAACGTTAGCAATTGTTTCAGAACCTAAAAATAGAAATATATGTTCCATGTAGATAGTTTTATAAAATGAGAGCCCGAATTTGTCAAACGTCTATTTTTCGACCATTTCTAGAGATGTATGATGATGATGAGTATGGAAAGTTCATCTATTTGTTTTATATTTATATCTATCCCACATTCATGTACGTTATATCTATTATATTATATCACTAACTAATAATATTATATCAGCTGAGAGCACATTAATTTATAACTGTATATACAATTATAAAATCAATAAAACTTGGACATGTTTGAATCCATTTTTGTTTTAAATGAGGACACTCATTTCTCAAATTTATTTGAAAACGCAGCTTTTTTTCTTTTTCTACAGATCGGCCAAGATTCCTACTCCTACACAAATATTTCAAATATTCGTAGTATGAAATGATCATAATATTTTTAAAGATTAATTATCTCTATAGAATATTTTTATAAGTAAAAATGTCAGTGTAGTCATTTTCAACTTTGTTTGCTATTTTAGATTCACTGAAAGATACATTCACTGGAAGCCACATAAAGCAAAATGAAATGAATCACAATTTACGAATGCATTGTACATAGAGCTGTAAACATTCATTTGACTGATTAAAAAGTAAGTGGGATGAAAATTTAACAACTAACATTACGTTTCATAGAAACAAATGTATATACGTTAAGTGCAATAAAATATTAATTATTTATACGAACCTAATTTCTAATTGTTTTCTAAATACTAATTCTTGTCGACTGGCGTACACTAATCATGTACTGGGCTAACACAAATGATTATCATGAAAAGAAAGACTTGCAATTATTTCAAAAATAAGCTTATTCTTTTATGTTTTCTTTCCTAATTCTTTGATGAAAATAAGAAAACGTGCTCATTTGCTTAAATGCAATTTTTAATATGTTAATAAATTTTAAATTCTTTGGTCACCCCACTCTAGAGCACAGGCCTCAGGAGATTAGTCTGAGGATATCGAATAATGTGCTCTCAGATATGCATTTCAGACATTATACTTCTTTTGCGTAACAGAACAAAAATAGCTAAAGATTTCATCCCGTATGTACAACTGTCTGTTTGTAAAAGGAATGTTGCTAACTTCATCATGTCGCTTTCAGATAACTTCATCATTTCGCTTTTTGGCTGTCGGTGTGCGCGCGCATCGTAAAAATTTTACTCTTATAATCTTTTCCAAACGTGCTAAAACAAGTATAACTTCAAAAATACGCACATGAAAATCTATGAAGTGGGAGACTTCGGTTACTCGGTCGGTAGACTTGCTTCATTTGTTTTTCTAGAAAAGGTCAGGTCTTTAAAAATGAGAGTTTTTTATATGACTTTTTATTTAATTATTTTTAAAATTAAACATTTCTAAAAACATTGTGTTCCTCCAATCTATTAGAATTAGATATCTAATACAGATTGTGAAGACGTGTTGAGTAGTTGATAGGATATGTTTGATACACGCTCAGATTGTTATAGAAATATTTTTATTTCTTTATACCTAAGAAGTATTTCTTTATACTCTAACATCAAAGACGTTTTTTATCAACAAAAAAGCTCTACTTTGTTAACTCTACTAGATATTCAAAAGCACTTTGATCACAGCGTAACTGATTGATTATTATCAGCACTAGAGGGCTGTCTTTTCTACAGATTCAATAAAGTAATTGAGGATAAAATTAAAATAATGGCTGTCTACAACTCTCGAAAAATCCTTTATTAACATTCACCTTAAAATGTCTTATTGATTAATCGTTTATGCAAGATTTTTATTTATTATATATGTATATTCTGCATAAATAATAAGTATTTCTAAAAAAGATAATAAATTCCAAATATTCTTTACTAATGTTATAAACTCCAAAATATGTTTACTACTTAGTACTTAACCTCCCCTTCTCAAAGCGTAGGAACAATGCATGAATGTCACTTGTTACATAGAATTCCCCTTCATTCTTGAAAATAATATTCTAATTTAAGTTAAAATTGTGTGATAACACGTCATAAGGAGAGAAGATCACATGACCAGAAAGGTGCTAAACCTTGATACTGATTGAAAAAAATTGGAAGACCTCTTTCAATCTGGATTTTAATTACAAAAAAAAACCTGAATAATGCCCAATTAAAAGTACTGGATAAAAATTGACTCGAAGAGCCAATCAAGATAAACAAAATAAGGCTAGACTATAAGAAAATAAAATGCTGAAATCCAAATATGTATATCAAAAAGTAAAATAGGATATTTTACAAGATATTATTACATTTATACTTTTTTTTTATTTAAGCGTTTTAGTAAGTAATGGCTTCAAGAAAATTTGTTTCGCCAATCCTGGCTAGTACTAGCACGAAATGGTACATCTCTCTTAGATGAACAAAATAAAATTCAATTAAACTTTGTCCCATTCTGTTGAAGTCTGTATAATATGATGAGAGACGACATTTTATTCTAAACCTAAACGCTGAACACTATGTTTAATATCCTAAAAACAAAAATAGTAGTTTAATTTGTAGCATAACAAGCTTCAGATACCTAAAATAAAATTTGATTTATATGATTAGCATTTTTTAACCAACGCTGATTAAGCAGCTGATAATATTAAAATATTGTATATAACATTCATTCTATTCAATTATTCTCCTTCACTCAGTAGACAAAGATCTGTCACATGTGTTTTAAATGATACAACGCATAGCGCTGTCTTCTTCCACATTTAAGTATATTTTAATATATAATATTAAAAAAATCAAGGTATAAGCTAAATAACACCAAGTAGGTTTTGTTAACTAATTGTTCTTTTTTTTAATATAAACATACAAGTATATTGTTGGTAATTAACTGTAGCGTTCCCCATAGACAACATATTAACTATATATAGCGCTTCAAACACACTCAGATTTCCCTTGTGACAAACGACCAACGATGCTACTCGAGTAATAAATAAAAGTTTAGTAATAGTAATCACAGTTACTTAATTAGCCTTTGAGAGCTGAAACTTGTCTCGTTTCTCTATTTCTAAATAAGTAAGAATAAAGAGTAGTCGTACTTATCAAAAATGTAACATGGCTGAATTCAAAATAAGTATATATATTAGACTAACGACGCACCCTCGCTTCGCTTCTGGTTCGTCCCTAGACAAAAAAGCTTTGTTTTTAAAATAGAGGATAAAACTGTTTATTATAAAGCACAACAAGTATAGGTAGTTTGAACAAATAAGCTCAGGCGACGAAAAGGCTAGCGGATATATAAAAGAAGAGAATATAACCTAACAATTGTTAAATAAAATAAGCACATAATTAAGAGAAAGAGTTTCTTGGCAATGTAAATAGCCTGTCGCCTGTCAAGATCGCTCGGCGCAGGCAGACACTTCGTTGATAGGATGTGCGCCCGTCCGTAATAATCGTTCATTTTCCTTATTTAGATTTTCCCTAACTTTACTTCAGCCCATGTGCTAGACAAGGTTAACGTTTTCATTTAGCCTGCGGCTTTGATCGAATATTAAATTATTATCTCATCCATTCTGATACGACTAACATTAATAGAAGAATGGGATATCGTTTATTGGAAATTAAAAATTAAGTTAAACCTTAAAAGAAAAATAACAAGTTATGACAGTTTATAGTATCATCAATGCAAATATATAAAAGTAAATCTTCGGCGAGCATCTGTCCTTCTATCTATACAGACTTACTTTAATTTCGCTGTTATGATCTGTATTCCTAAAGCAAGAGTACAATTAAAAAAAATATATAATTTTTATTAATAATTACTTAAAATTATTAAAAATAAAAAAACATTTACGAAGTCAATCAGTCAAGTCAAGTCAGATAATCGGGATATGAAAAACATAGTTTAAAAGCACCTTTATGTAACCTACGATGCTTTAATAAAAAAAATTGCGGAGCTTACTTAGAACAATTTAGGATTTTATGATCGAACATTATATTTTTGAAGTTATACTTCTTTTGAGACGTTTGGAAAAAAATATTATTTATTTTTACGATGCGCGCGCACACCGACATCTAAAAAGCGACATGATAAAGTTAGTTGATAACTGTTTGTTGCAATGGTAATATAATATTAAATTCTTTCCTTAAATGATATTCTATAAATAGATGATTCTAATATGCCTAATATGTCTTATTTAATTATTTTATTAATTCATCATTCCTGTTACAAACAGAGAGCTGTAACATACGAGATGAAATTTTTAGCTATTTTTGTTCTGTTATGCCAAAGATGTATAACTTCTTACGTGCGTACATAAGTACAGACGTACATTTTTTTTAATATAAAAGCTACTTTAATATACAAAATAATAAGAATGACGTATTATCTATTTAATATATTAGAAATTAAAATTTATTGTGTGATTTTCTTTTCATGTTTTTCTCCAAAGCTTCTATGTTATTTTATTGACAGCTTAAAAATTAATATTTAATTAAGCAGTAGTAAATTATTGCTGCTTATTTAATATTAAATACTAAATTTAGTTACTTGAAGTAGGTACTTGTTATTACAATTTTGATTTAAAGTTTTTACAGTATATGCCGAAAATAGTAGGTATTTTCAATTATAGCATTTTTCAATATTTGATAAGTAGCTGAAATAAGCAAGAATATATTTATGGTTTTTATCTCTTCTCATTACATTAATCTGGTTAATACAACATTAATATAATATTTAGTTAATATAATATTCCACAACACGTTTCAGCAAAACGCTCAGTTTATAGTGCTACTTGCTGTGCCAGCGGTCGTGGGTTCTAGTCCCGCTGGGAACATTCATTTGTGTGATGAGCACGAATGTTTATACTCCAGTCACGGGTGTTTATATTTATAATATGTATGCATTTAAAGTTATATATGTGTAGTGTATCAATTATCTGGTATCCATAACACAAGTCTCGTAGCTTTCTATAGAACTAGATGGTGCTCCCCATAGAACTAGATGACGTTAATATTCCAACATATTTATTTATTTTATTTATTTATTTATTTATTCAGTTTTATTTATATTTTATTACTTTATCGAAATACGAATACATTCGTATAATATTTTTCGGAAAAGCGCCACCTATAGAATAACTGTAAAACCGCGTGAAAGCCTCACGTAGTATAAGAGCCAGAAAATAGATGGTATTCTCACTATCACAACATTGTAACGTGACGACATCTAGCAAAAATTGTAAACATAAGACTATCACTACGTAATTTAACGTTTTGCATCTTTGTTTCCATCTTTATGAAATTAAGTTTATTTCAAAGACAATCAGATTTATAGTTTACACATATTTAAAAGTATAGTTTGATTAAGTGAAACTGGATAAAGTAAAAGCAATAATTCTTAAATTTAGTCTTTTCAACTAGTTATTATATTTAACTTTATAAAATACTTAATGCATCTTGTTATTACCTGCAAAAAGTAATACAATTGGTATGTTATTACTAGGTATAATATTATATACATAGATACATAATACTACTAATTACATAATATATCTGTAATTTCTGTTGGTAATCCTAATACAATAATGAGAGTGATAGATCAAAAAATAAAAAAAATAAAATTAAAATAGTCAAAATTACTTGTGTAGATGATGAAGTAGGTACACTTTAAATGAATTCCATTTTTAGTAAGAAAACCATCTGTAAAAAAATTGTTTATTATTTACGCAAAAAAATATACGGTAGTCGGTACATTAAGAAATCTTTCATTCAGATATGCTATACTGCACTAAACACAATACTGGGGCAGTTACAATACAGAATCTTCGTATTTTTTCCTATTTAATATCAAACATATTTTCATGTGTAAATCATTTCTAACATGATTAAAACTTTACCTGTGATGGAAAACATCGTGAGGAAAGCTGCATATCTGAGAGAACACAAGACATGTGAAGTCTGCCAACGCGCACTTAGCCAGCGTGGTGGACTATGGCCTGATCCCCCTCGTATTGAAGGGAGGCCCGTGCCCAGCAGTGGAATGTTAAAAAGGGCCGAATACATGTTAATAACGTACCATTATTAGATTATTTTTAATTGTAAAAAGTAGGTAAATCCAGAATATAGGCTATCTCCATTCCTAATTTCACTTAAATCTCGCCATTATAGCGTTAATATATACTAAATATAGTTAGTATATCACACATTTTTGCATTTATTTCATTAGCGTGAGCCCTTGGGCTTATTGTTTATCTGACCTCGTTTAGTTTTGGGGACTTTCAATGTCACATTAAAGCTAGTACCTGGGCGACCGAGCTTAGCTTGGAGTTCTTTTTTGTTATATCGTATTTTTAGATGAAAATCTATATGGGTCGTTCTTCTTTTCATGCGACAATCATGTGTCCCTCATCTCATTTTGTGTCATATTAGAGTATAGATTATTATATATCCATTGTTTGAATTAACATCCTCATCGCTTTATACCTTTTAATACTCAATAATCTTTAACTTTCTGTAGCCAATAATTTATTTGCATTTTGTTTATTTTTCATTAAATACCGTGACAGAGTAGTAATTCATAATGATGCCCTACTGAAAACAAACCACTCTGTCAGTGTTTTCTCGAAAATAGCCACAAAACAAACAACATTACGGGCATGAAAATAAAGATTAAATGATCCAAATGAAAATTAAATGTATTTGCAAAAAAATATTTAACTCTGAAATAAAAATATTGTTACTTGAAAAACTCGAAAAACTAAGAAACACCAATTCATTGTCGCAAGAAAAGAAGAACGACCCATATAACTTAAAGAGCAAGCTTTAAAATTCGTAATTATAATCTACGAAACCAGAGTAAGATGTTACCTGTCATGGCACTTTGAAAGATGGTATATTTTACATTAAGTGACTAAGTGTTACTGAGAGAGTTGTATAGATCGCGATTTTCGTACTTGACTAATTTTTAAATACTTGGGTAGACGAGCTTCGCTCGGAGTTTTTGGTCAAAAGTACAATTTCCTTTTTAATTTGGCTTAAAAATAAAAAATAAAATAAAACTAAAAACTTGAATAAATACAAAAAAAACTGAAGTAAAAACTTTGTATCCGACCGGGATTCGAACCCGGACGGACACCTGGCAATCTTGTGCCTTGGCCTCTTGACCACGATGCTTATGTCGGAGTATAAGAAATTATCAACCATATTCTGCGTAGAATAATGTAAAAGAAAACCGCATGAAAACTCGAAAACACGCGTTTTCCCAGACATGAGACTAATCTAGATCGATTTTTCGCCCCCGAAAGCCCCCACATACCAAATTTCAGCGAAATCGTTAGAGCCGTTTTCGAGATCGCTGGTGTAAATAAATAAAGATATAAAGATATAGATATACAAGAACTGCTCGTTTAAATATACATTATAAGATTTGACACTATGCTAAAGAATTTTTGTTTTAAACAAGAAACATAGATAAGTTAGTTTGAAGGTGCTAAGTTAGAAATGATAAGATTTATAATAATTATCAATAGACAAATATCCTTACTATCTAATTTTGCTGTGTGACGAAAATACATTATGATATATTTTAATGTTTTATTAAACTATTTTCAGCTCTTTTACATTCACGTTTATTTGTACCTTTTCATATATTATTTTTACCCTAACTAAAAAAATTACTTTTCAATTTAAATTATGAGGGCTTTGTGGTAGCTATACACAATATCGTGGCGGCTTTCACTGGGAACCCTGAAAATTGTCAATTCATAAATATTATAAACTAGCAACATACGAAGTTTTTTTTTTTTGGGCCAGGAACATTCGCGGGGTACGCAATACTCACGAAAGTTTCATTACAATCAGATAAATAGTTTAGGAACGCATAGAGGACAGACATACAAAAAAAATTTTTTTTTTCTAAGTATATGATTAGGCAGAACATAAAATATCGATATTCAATATATTTTCAGACGCTTTTATTACCTTCACCCATAAGTAACTGCATATATAATCAGTCGTAGACGATTTTAACCTACATCGAATTGTCGTATTGATTTTAAACTTAATAAGGACTTGTAAAGCAAGTAATAATCCGATATAATCGAGCACATCTGATAGTAAGACCTGAAAGTAGATAATAGAACTTTATATACGTATAATATACCCTATTACAACTCTTCAGTCTTCAAGCTCCGGTGTTTTGGAATCGTTTTAACAAATCTCATATATAAAATTTGGTCAGAAGCAGGCTTGCCTTAGTTTTTTAAAGTAATAATATTATTTATGGATACTTTTTTAGCGGCAGCGTTAGGAAAGTGACAGTTCTTCCCGATACATGACATAGTTAACGTAACAAAATAATTGACTACACACATTTTTTTTAAAACATAACAATATAACTTTATTTGTATACATTTGCAATGAATAAAATTCAACATATCATCGAGTCTGATACAAGAAAAAAGCAAATTAACTCTTCAGATGATTTTTATTTATTTTGAACGTGCTGGTGTCTTTTTAGCATATTTATGAAAAAAGGTTGTAGATCTCGATAATAAGCAAACATTGCCGCGGGATAAACTAGTGATAAATATAAAACGATTATGCAACCCAAACAATGCGCTGTTCCCAATCCTGTTATATTTCAGTTAACGAGAAAATGCTATCGGATTTTTCGTGCCTCCATCAATTTTCGAGTCTCTAAACAATGGTCTATCACCGAACCGAATATTGATTCCCATTACTCTTAATGAGCTTTTGTACTGACAAGCGCGTAATTAAAAACAGTTACAAAATACGCGGAACGTTTTAATTTATTAAATGAAATTTGATTTCCGCAAGCTGGAAATAATCTCATTGCGTTCGATTCGCGTTTTAATGATATTTTGTTTCATATTAAATATACATTAATGTATATCACAGGCCAGAGTCAGACTAAGAATTAAAAAAATAATAAATAAATAAATATGCTGGGACATTAACACACAGTACCATCTAGTCTATGGTAAGCTACGAGGCCTGTGTTATGGATACCAGAGAGTTGATACACTACACATATATAACTTTAAATATATACATATTATAAATATAAACACCCATGACTGGAGTGCAAACATTCGTACTCATCACACAAATGAATGCCCCCAGCGGCACTCGAACCCGCAACCGCTGGCACAGCAAGTGGTCACTACAAACTGAGCCAAACGTGTCGTCAATTATGGTTTATAAAAACAAAATGGATATGTATATTTCATAATTATCACCTTATAATTAATTAAATTTTATTTAATTTTTATTCACTCGAATCATATGGTCTCATATTACTGCCTTTACCCATTTTCTGGCGCCTACATTCAAAATCTCTCGATCTCTGTGTGTTCTGGATTAGATAATTGTTCAATCATTTCGATAAGCACAGTGCGGGACTGGAATGGCCTACCTAAACGTCAAAAAGCTTTTGCTAACTTAGTGCCCTTTATCTTCTGTAACTACAAAGCTACTCGTACATTACAACCAAATGGAATTTTAGTCAAACATTATCATTTCTAAGTTAATGTTTGACTAAAATCTCATGCTCCTCCACCTTCTTTCTAATTGTCAATTTAAATTGTATATCCATAACTTTATGATTGTGCTACTTTTTCTTTTTTTATGGTTATTTTATATTTAGTATCTAGTTTTTGGCCAAAATTACAATTTACTTTTTAATTTGGCTTAAAAAAAGCTAAAAACTTGAATAAATACAAAAAAAACAAAAGTAAAACTTTGTATCCGACCGGGATTCGAAACCGGACACCTGTGATTGTCAATCTTGCGTCTTGGCCGCTTGACGACAATGCTTATGCTAAACTATAGACCATATTTTGCGTGGAATAACGCTAAATAAAACCGGATGAAACTCGAAAATATGCGTTTTCCCAGACATAAGACTAATCTAAATGGATTTTTCGCCCCCGAAAGCCTCCACATACCAAATTTCAGCGAAGTCGTTAGTGAAATCGTTGGAGCCGTTTCCGAGATCGCAGGTATATAGTAAAAATATAAATAAAATATAGTAAACATATAAATAAATAAAAATACAAAAGGAAGAAAAATGATTCAGGAAAATTATACGGTGTAAAATGTTATTCAAGGTGTTATAACGACAACTTTTAACGACACATTTGGCTCAGTTTGTAGTGTAGGTAGTGTGTGTACTACTTGCTGTACCAGTGGTCGCGGGTTCGAGTCCCGCTGGGGGCATTCATTTGTGTGATGAACACGAATGTTAGTACTTCAGTCATGGGTGTTTATACTTGTACGTGTAATGTATTAACTATTTGGTATCCATAACACAAGCCTCGTAGCTTACCATGGAACTAGATGGTGGTGTGCGTTAATGTCCGAACATATCGCATTAAGTCTTTCTTTCATACGGTTTCATTCACTTAGGCCACCATGATACCATTTACTATGTAACAGCATAGTACAGTGGACTTAAGGTATGTATAACTTATAATCTACTTATCCGATTTTAAACCAGATTAAGATAAATACTTAACCAATATAATTTTAAAACAGAATACTGACCTCAGAAGCTCTACCTGGAGCTCCGGGTCGTATGAAAGGTATTTTGTTTTTTTAAGATTCTTGTGTAACGCCATCTATTGAGTATAGAACTAAAATAGCGTAAAATTTTGAACTAATATGCCACGGGAACGCATTGTCGGGATTCTTAAGGAATGTTGTCAGACAGGCGGTCGGTCGTAAAACTTTTCCAAATACTATCAACACCACGGAAGATATACTGCGCCGACCCCAAATGGTTGGGAAATGGCCAGGGAGATGATGATGCATTGTCGGGATTACAAATGTATAATAGTTCTGAACAGTATCTTAAGTTGAGGCACGGTTTATGCGTGATTAAGTACCAAGCGTCTTCACAAACTGACTTTCGCTATGACTCTTACTTAATCTATTAACTCGTTACATGAAGAAATAACAAACACAATCGCTCACATACTTTCGAATTTATATTATTTTTTATTAGTATCATAACAGGATACACTGTTTAGCCTCAGTATTTTCATATAATTGATCTAATACAAAATAATAACATTAAGTACGTAAATTATAAATTAATCATACCTAGTACAAAAAAAGAGTCTATAAGAGACTTCATTTAAATTAATCTATTAACAGTATAATTAGGTAATATAAAATCCATATCTGAATAAGGTAATATAAATGGTATTACCTGGGCTACCGCACTTCGCCCGGAATTCTTTTTTGTTACATCGTATTTTTAAATCAAAAAAAAAGCAAAAACTTTGTACCCGACCGGGATTCGAACCCGTAAACACAATTCAACTTAATTGTCTGTGAAACCTGGACACCTGTGATTGTCAATCTTGCGCCTTGGCCGCTTGACCAGGATGCTTATGCCCTAGCGTAAGAAATTAGCGACCATATTTTACGTGGAATAATATAAAAAAACCACATGAAAACTCGAAAACGCACAATTTCCCAGACCTAAGACTAATCTAGATCGGTTTTTCGCCCCCCGAAAACCCCCACATACCAAATTGCAGCGAAATCATTAAAGCCGTTTGCGAGATATTTATTTATTTATACCGGCGGTATAAATAAATAAATATACAAGAATAACTCGTTTAAATATTTAGATAGATTAGGTCAAAACTAAACTGTCTATAGAAAAACAATAGGATTATGGTTTCCCATATGTTTTTTTTTTATTTTCAACTTTTTTTTTAAATTTTATTGTAAACATCACAAATAAGACGTTATCTATTAAAAAAAACTATATGCATCAGCTGATAAGTTTTGAAAACAACCGAACGTTACGCTTTTGCACTAAGTAATAAGGTAATTACTAATTATAATATATTGAAATGATAACATTTCGCACGGTTTCTAAAACATTCTTGAGTTTTTATATATATAAATATATAATTATATATAATGTGTATAAGGATATCCTTATGTATAAAGATATCCTTATCAACACAAAAATCTCAGCTGTAATTACTTATAAATGCATTTTAAATTATTCTTAGCATAATATATATATTCTAGTATACTAGTTTTTAATTAAATATTTAACCCACTAGCGGCAAGCAAAAACAAATCTATCCCACGGGAACCGCACATTTTTCCGGGATAAAAGTAGCTTATTTGTTTTTCTGATATATAAACTATATTATTGTAAAGTTTCATTAAAATCCAATTAGTACTTTTTGTGTACTAAGCTGTATAATTTACTATAGTTATTTAACTATCCCACGAGAACTCTTTAATTTTCCGGAAAAAAAGTATCTAAAATGTTGACCGGGGATATAAGGTACCTCCATGCAAAATTTTATTTAAATCGGATCAACAGTTTCGAAGATTAGCTCGTACAAACAGACAAACAAAAAAAATCGAAACAAATCTGGATTTGTTCTATTTCTCTTCTTTCGTCGGCCTGACTCGGTTTTTAGCATATTTTTTTCTATCTACATACATTCGACCTCTACAGTTGTATAATAGGTATAGATAAGCAAATAAGTATCTATATACATTTATATGTTAGTAACAGAAAATATTACTAACATTTAACTAATTTAATAAAACAAAATATTTAAAATGCCTTAATTTTTCGTCTATAGAAATTCTGAAATATTAGAATAGTGGAATAGGAAATTAACATTTAACTCTGATCTTTGACTTTTAAAGTAAACGTATTATTTCGCGGATTTATTTTGATTTTTGGTTCCCGACGTTTCGAATGCTTTACAGCAATCATGGTCACGAGAGAGACTAAGGAGTTAGATATCTCAAAGGCGTTATATACTTGTTACAGACGGTGCCTACCTACAATTTACAAAAATGATTTTAAAAAAGTAATTAAAAAAAAATTATAGAACTTTTTTTTGGAATTTTTATGAATGAATGAATAATAAATATGAGAAAGTATTATGTAAACGTGTTGTTGCTATTTCGTCATACTTGCAACACTCGCACAGCAACTTATATCAGTCACTAAGTTATATATTCCACCACTAGTTTCTATAATACTATTATCGCTCTCAATCTAAATCTCAATCTTTTGGCACATCACTACGAATCATTAAACAAACATTCAACAAACTGCCTCCGCTCTATCTACACTATCCACACTGCTATTATAAAGATTTGTATTTTCGTATGTTTGTAATGAATAAACTCAAAAATTACTGGACCGCCTTAGATATTTTTTCAAGCGAATAGTTTTAGACCCCGGACATAGGATTTTTTTTATTTTGGAAATCATCCCTTAAAGGGGTGAAAATGGGGATGAAGATTTTTAGGGAATCAACCTAGAGACGAAACCGAGTGAAACGAGGGTGAGTCGCTAGTACACCATAAAATAAAGAATATTGTAGTAACGGAAAATTCAAAAATATTTTAGTAATTCTATTTTTTCAGGGCAATTTCTCATTAGCTCTTCTTGATATGGTTTCACAAATAACTTAACAATTATCATTCTTAAGTATAGGTCATCAGGTGTAGCACACCTTGGGAATGCAATAGCGTTTTAAAAAAGGAAGAATACCACTTTTAGTATACTTTTCTATTATTTTATTTTATTTTATTATGTTAAGGACCTCCAACAAAAGATACACACTTTACATCGTTTAAGAACATAAAAGTAATTAAGACTTACAATATGTGTGCTCCTTCACTTATAGGAGACCACAGCTTGCACATTTATGTATTATAAGTTAAAACTAAGTAAACAGAAAGAGGTAGGTACACTTCGAGAAACAAATTCTTAAAACATTTATAAAGACACATAAAAAAAGGAACAAATCATAATACAACATATTTACACATTATTAACAAAGTTGACAAAGGAATTTAGTAAGACTACTTTTAAATTCAAACATATTAGTGGAAAAGATATCTAATTCAACATGTTGTTTAGAAAGCGTATTGTACTGTCTACAGACCCTTGACATAGCGGCGTGATATCCCAAATTCGTTTTGCACAATGGAATATAAAACAAATTATATGTATTTCTCCGAGGCAAGCGAGAGGGTATGTTAAATTTTATAAGCTGTAGTAATTCACTACAATCAATTTTCGAATGGGTTAATTTATAGAGTGTTATAATATCAGCTATTTTTCTACGACAAACGAGCGAAGTCATCTTGTAATATTTAAGTCTATTGTGATAGTTATGGAGATTTTTAGCTATAGTATCACTGTAAGAAAGATGGTAGAGGAAACGTTTTTGAACACTTTCTAACCTTTTGATGTATGTGTCATAATGTGGGTTCCAGATTATACTATTGTATTCCAAGATAGGACGGACGAGTGTATTAAATAATTAGTGTATTAAAATAAAGAGAGCGGTAAATAAAATGTAATTTAGAAAAATAAGATAAAGTAAAAAGTAATTGTCATTATAACTTATAGTAATTATCAGACGATCTCATAAAACAGTTAAATTAATCAAGAATAACTTAAAACAAACTTAATATAATACTACCTTACGAAGTTTAGTAACTTACTTTAATCGACTAAAGTTTACCTTTTCTAAGTTAATTAAATAACTTGAAAAATTATATCAGTACGTTAAATTTTTTAGTATTCAGGTTAAATTAAATTCTTCAAGAGAGCCTAAGATACTCTCAAAATTGAATACATGTGCGAAACGTTATGCGACGTGAGGTCTATGGCGATTATTTGAGGAATGACTTGTGTTCCCTCTGTGGGAATGTGTTCTGAATTTAACAAAATCCTCAATCCAATTGCAAGGGGATAAGTTTCATTTTTGTGTATCATTTTTCTGTTATGAAGTGCAAGATACGTTTCAATGTTTCAAAGCATTAGACATTTCCTTTGTAATGAAATTGCTGAACTATACTATCAAGCGTTTCAAGAATTTAATGTCAGCAAATCTACTGTTTGAGTTACTACGAATATTTTTATGGTAATAAAAATTTATAAAATAAATTATATAAAAATAAATGATTTTATTACGGTTTTAATAAATCCACACTAATATTATAAATACGAAAGTATCTTTGTCTGTCTGTTACCTTTTCACGCTTAATCTGCTAAACCGACATAGATGACATTTAATATGGAGTTAGTTTGAGACCCTGGGAAGGACATAGGATAGTTTTTATCCCGGAAATCATTACTCAAGGTGGTGAGAAGGGCGATGAAAGTTTGTATGGGGAATCATTTAGGTACATACTTTTCTACAGGTACTTATGTATGTACAACGTGTATATATATATGTTAATAAATTTTAAAATGTTATGCACTGTTTTCTAAAGAACTTAAAGTTATTTAAAGAGCAGAGATGCAACGGGCAACAAAGGCTTTTAATGAAGATGTTCGAAGCTTTTTCATTGTATAATAAAGAGAATGACCGAGATGACTGCTCATTTGCATTCGGCCGGTTCCGTCCATAACAAACTTTGAAGCGGATTATAAGATATAGACGCAAGGCGATCGTATACCTGTATACTGTACATAATAGTACATACCGAGGTCGGCAGCTCGTTTCCCGGTACTACATAAACCTGAGTATTGATTTTTACAATTTACGCAGATAGCTATTAGTTTACATACGAGCCCGAGCGTAAAACAATGAACTCGGCTAGGTTTTATTTTTGCTCGCTAATTACGTTTGCAGCGCGCTTCAGTTTGCCGTACGAATTTCGGGCGCCCAGTCAAAAAGGGTTCGCTTTGTTTACATGCGAGCTAGTAGAGGCTCCGCCGCACCTAATTACTCCGTGTCGGCACCTTGAGACAGTCGGAATTCACCTGAATCGGCAGATGCGTCGCAGCTGTCGACCGGGCTAGTCCTCTCGCCCGCGCGCCCCGCCCCGCCGGCTCGCGCAATCGCGGCTAACAGTTTTATTTTCCCGAATAAACTTTATCAAACAAAGCGTGCGTGCCCCGCGCCCTGCATCTGCTCGCCCAGCTGTTACTCTTGCAGCTGGCGCGGCCATCTCGCTCTAACCGGTGCGCCATTTATAAGTGGGAGTGAGACGCACGCCACTCAGTAATCGCATCGAGACCCTTCAATTCCCTGTGCACGGCCCATTCGCAGTCCGTATCCCGACGCCGGCGGGCAAACAGCGAGTGATTATGACGAGCAAGCGTAAGCGCGAACGCGACAACGAAGCTGAACGACATGTGAAGCGTCAGCGGCGCCGCAAGCGGTCTCGCAGCGAGCCCTTGATGAACGACTCCGATAATGCAGAGAAACGTCAGGCACTCAAACGTTTGTTTGGAAGGATTTGCTCTGTGGAGATGGAAAACGAGCATCACGCTCCAGATGATGTGTTTGAAAACACGAGCAACTACGAGCGGGATGCCTACGGTGATGAGAACGATGACCCATTGCTGGACTCGGTGCCTGTGGACATGGATCCGGAACAGCTTGGCTTTCTGGTGTGCGCTCAGGAGACACTTCGATTCTTGCACGGTCGCGGGATCCCTATTGAGCACCCAGTGTTCTCTAGGTTGCGCTCGCGCCTTCTACGCGGAATTGGGGAGATGGCGATGGCCTGAGTGTTACTTGGCCCAGAGCCCGCAAGAAACTCAACCTCCTTCTAGCTTCTCTTTCGGACACTTTTCTCTGCAATGACTGTTCAGTGTCATCGGTGTGATCTTCCTAATTATAAACTGTTCTATTCCTATCTTCGAGGCTCTGGTTAGTGCTTAAGGTGTCTAAGTGTATATTTAAATGTTGTTAAAGCAACAGGTGACCCGTAAGGGTTTCTAGTCATTAATACTAGTCAATAATGAAATATATTTGTTAAACAAAAGAAGTATTGATATATTGAATGTAATTAAATCATTCGTCCACGAATATGTTGTTTTAATTATCCTTACACACCTATAAATAAGTTATATAGTGCCAGAAATAAAAGAAAAACAATAATATCTTTTATAAGTATCTCAATAAATTTGCTTTGCGAAATATTTTAATTAATACTATCTACTGATAAATTACAATTCATTAAAATATAATTATTATTTAACGTTTTAGTATAAAATGAAAAAAATCATCTATAATATTTAACTTAATTTTAAAAATTTAAATGTAATTGATTGCAATAGCAGCAAATGAAAAATATACCAGTTAAACAACCGTTATATTCTTGAAAATTGTCATTCATTAGATACCAAAAAGCATTCCACAAAAGCTTTGTTCCAGTATTCTAGTTACCGATCCGAATTCAATAAAAAGACAGCTATGCCGTTGACATGCGAATATCGTAAAAATGCAATAAGATATTGCTGTGCTATCGGTTATTAAAGCTGTAGCGGACGGCACTACTTTTATAGAGTTATTTTTACACAAAGACTGGCCATGTATGATGAACAATTAGTTATTTTTTAAATATTCATTCAAATAACATATTTTACTAAACAATAACGTTTTACTAATGTGTCATGTCAAGTTTTATTTAGTTTTTTTAAATATATTTTATGTAAAGATATTATAATGAGTATATAATAAACAAAGATGGTAGAGAAAGGGACTTAAGAAAACATATGATAATATTGTTCTTCATATAAAATATGCTTGCTCTTACTTTTTACAAGTATTGATTATTTTTAAATTGTTCAAAGAATTTTATTTGAAACTGTTTATTTGAATTGTGCCTCTCGAGTTTCAGCTATCTTGATTATAGACGCAAATAACGCAAAGAGATACTCACTACTTTTTAACTCCGGAAAATAAAGAGCCCTTCAAATAGGTTAGATATGAAAGTTTGTAAAAAAATACAATATTTTTTATTGCTTGTGTTACGGTATAACTAGCGACTCATCCTCGCTTCGCTTCAGGTTTGTCCCTAGACAAAAACAAATCTATCCCACTGAAACCGTACATTTTCCGAGATGATATATAGCTTATAGGCTTCCTCAATTAACTATCTATCTAATGCAAAAAGAATTTTTCAAATCGGATTAGTAGTCCTGAGATTAGCGTGTTCAACAAACAAACAAACAAACTCTTCAGCTTTATAATATTAGTATAGATATTAAGTTTATACCATTTAATGTTGTAATGTGCCGTACCTACTATATCACACTAAACAGAAGTAATTTTCTCTCATCTGATGGGTTTCTGGAAGAAATATCTAAAAGATATAAGTTATCCTTTATCTACATTCTGTTCCTTTATTTTGCAAAACTAATGTTATGGTACGTACCTACTTAGTGATAATAATAAATTATCTTCGTTTAAGTTGTAATACTTAAGTCAACATTCAGGATTTTACAGTATACACAAAATATAAGTTATAAGAGGTCCCACAAAATAGCAGATTAAAAGTTAAAACTTTTTCTCCCCAATTTACGATTACTCAAACAACCATTTACAGAAATTAGCTTTTTATTTGTATACAGACTTCAAGAACTTTTGACCCTCGCTTAATTAGGAGCAAGAAAAAAGTGAAGCTCATCTCATGCTTAAATGAGCAAACAAATTACTCAAATCTTTACTTTTGAATCAGAAAATTTACTATCAAATAGAGAAAAGAGATTTTTTACATAAGGACAGTAGGTACATGACATATAATATATGAGTCGGAGAGTGCCGTAGAGTAAGTACTTTTTATTCGGTAGTATCAAGGAATATGGTGGTATAGTAGTGGAATCATAGTAAATATTATATTTTAACTAGCGACCCTCGCTTCGCTTCGCGGTTGCGTCCGTTTATTTATTTTGAGCGCAACCTTAATTCTTTTTCTAAAATAAAAGTAGCCTTAGTTAATCCTTATAACATCAGCTATCTGCCAATAAAAGTCTCGTCAAATCAATCAGTCTATCCATTTCGAAGATTAGCCGGAACAAACAGACAGATTGACTAAAAATTTACAAACTGTGTTTTAAGTTTTTGTTATAAGTACCGTATTTCATATGCATTTAGTAAAAAGCTGTTATTTTAACATTACAAACAGACACTTCCATTTTATTTATCTGTATAGATAACTAAAAAAAACACGTTTTTAACCAATGTATCAGTTTTATCAAAATGAATCAAATAAAATAACTCATCTATTAGTGTAGGTACTAGAAGAAAATTTCCACTATTCACCCCCTCGCTCCATTAGCTCGACGCCGTTAAATTTTGTAATGTAATTCGAATTTCGCATCTAACAATTTTAAAGTTTCAAATCGTAAAGACTATTAGAAAATAGTAAAATAGAGCTTAAAATTTGATAACATAATAAAAAATATAATAGCGATGAATCTAATGCTTTTTAAAAATATTCACGAAAACGTGTCACAATAATTCATGTATCTAAATTTATATATAGTAAAGACAAAACAGTTCAACACCTTCTTCTCCTCTGTTTGTCAATTTTCTTCGATCGTCGATTCGATGTGCTCTTTATATTTGTTTAGTAAATTTTTTTTAATATTTTTCTGAAATTTTCGAAAACGATTATAGTTGAATTTCGACCACTGGGTGAATACTAATTTATGATTCTATAAATTATTAATAAGATGATTCTTTAAATTGACATAACTTTTTTATTTATGATCCGATTAAGATAAAACAAACACTAAATTTTAAGTGAAGTTTACCATAACCTTTAATCAATTCATTCCTGAGATTATCGCGCACAAACGCACAGCCAAACCGACAGACATTAGACAAATTACATATATATACATATTACAAATTTATTATACGTATGATATGATGACATGACAACAAATCAAGTAATATTTGAAGAATACATAATATTTTCTCTTACATTGGAGGTAAGATATTTTATCGCGATTTTACCTGTAAATTCAGAAATATTATTGTGCTTGTGCATCACGTGCAATAAGCTCTCGCATTCAGTCTCCAAGCAAAAAGTACCACCGCGCCATGTTGAACGACAGTTACTAAGCTACTTAACTGTGAAAGTTAAAGTACTTTAAAAATATACTTACAACAGGAAACGACTATCATATGCATCGTATGGAAACTCCTGCATACAGGAAAGGCATTGATTGTTATAAAACTTACCTTAATTATACTTTTTTTTTGAAGTAAATCTTCTTTACGCATGCTTGACTTGGGGAGTAAGCTGGTAAATGCGTTGCGAAAAATATACGTACGTTTGTTGCCATGGTAACCGTTTTTATTGTCTGACGAATGATATATAATATTATATTCTTTCCTTAAATGATATTCTACAAATATATGATTGTAATATGCCTAATATGCGTTATTTTTAATATTTCACCTATTCTAATTATTTAAAACATAAATTGGAAATTCAATTATAAAGAGTACCGATAACCTACATAATTTTTACTTCTTGCGCGTGTTCACATTCATACACGCACTGTTTAATTGTTATTTTTTTTACTTATTCTTAAAAAATATAAGAAAACCTTTAAATTCCCGATCGAACTTTGTATAAAAAGTTTTTTATCGTGTTGAGGGACGCGGGAACACCGGTGGTTCAGTTAACAATTAATTTCTTAGAAATTATCCTGGAGTGGTTATGTAAACTTATATAATAAAATAAAATTGATATGTGTAGGTATGTCGGCATTTTATTTTTGTCTCTAACTTAGTGTTATTCACGTCATAATAATTTTCATAACAGGTCTTTAAAATGCACGAATCTTTATTTATTTTTTATTAACTATTAAAATTAAGTTTCTAAGATCTTTGATTTAATAATATACAAATTCTTATGTATCTATAAAATGTATGTATGTATAATATGTTTGATTACATCCCCAAGTATTTTGTTTTATTTATTTTATACTCTACATTAGTACATTTTTAAATAGACCTATTATGATTACACAATTATAATATCTTAAACTAATCACTAGTTAAAATAAACTTTGGCGTTAAATAAAAACTTATATAATACCTAAAATATAAAATAAATATAATTATTCAATTTATTATTCTTAATATAAAAAGTAGTCAGTCTATATTGTAAATATTAGCTAAGTATTGCCATTAGCTCTTTAAAAATAAAAATTTAAAAAAAAAACATTACATTACGACATTCTTGAAAGTTTTATAAAAAATATTATTATAAAAATATTGAGGTAATTTACATATGGAAAATCTCAATATTATAGTATTGTTTAGTTTCCGTTCAAAGATTTTACTCTTTGAACTATACAAATTATCTAAAATCATATTAATATGTATGGAATGGACGTGATTGGTGGGTAATAAATATAAATAGTACCAATCCATGTCGTCGGAGTTCGCGGATTCCATTTCTGTAGGTGTAAATATAAGCAGCCAAACAGGACATTTTGCCTTGATATATGTAAAAACTAGATAATGGAATAGTAATACTACATATATTGTCATAATTTGCTTCGTAAGGAAAATGTAGAAGAAACGTTAAAACATTCCTTAGGGTGAAAATTATTTATAAAAAAAGATTTATGGAAAATTGATTCACGAATAAAATTGATTGGTGAAGATATGGCGATGCATGCACACAAAAATCCCATAAATACAATCGAACTAAGTAACCTTTTTGATGTCGGTCAAAATAGTTAACTATTTCCAGATACTTTGATATATGAAATCACATAGAGTAATAAAGTAATATTAACAGCTCGGCGCAGACTAATTTCAGTACAATATCTAACATAATCTCTTTGAAGTACAATACAATATTATGATTACAGTTTTGTTTATATTTAATTTGTCACTTTACTATTGATTCAACTATAAATTAACTTATTTTTTAAATATATAAAGTTTTATCTACATATATTCACACGCATCATATAATTCTTTATATTTTATGGTGTCAACAGTTACATAAAACCAGTTACTAAAAATATAGTAAATACAGTTTTTTATTTAAAATAGCAAAAATAATATTCGTAATCTATATGTATATATGTAAAAAAGTAGGGTTAGTTACACCATTTACAAATCAAGAACGACTGGACCCATTTTTATGGTAATTAATTTTCTTGATTTGTCTCCGCACCGAATACTAAAATAACTATTAAAACATCGGAAAAATTCACG
The DNA here is from genome assembly GCA_033884665.1 of Argynnis bischoffii washingtonia. Lineage (NCBI taxonomy): Eukaryota > Metazoa > Arthropoda > Insecta > Lepidoptera > Nymphalidae > Argynnis > Argynnis bischoffii. The sequence goes on along the minus strand of CM066624.1, from coordinate 4,450,089 downwards.
AAAAAATAAATTAAAATTTACATGGCTAACGCTGGTTAACAACTATTTATATATATTTAAAACGTACCTAGGGACGCGAGACGCTAGTAATATAATACCTATATAAATCAGATTAATAATATTAATTATCTGTTAAAAATAAAAATAAAAAATAGAGACGCAATAAACATATATGTAGTTAGGTGACTGCCATTAAAAAATAGGTTTCGATGCTTAACCGCAATTTGTGACAAAGTAAATCGATACTACACAACACTAACGCACTGTATGGAACAAAAAGCAATTATAACTTGGTAAATTGACTAGTTTGAGTATGCTATATTACAGCCTCTATACGCATATTGTATTATTAAGCTCTTTATTTGTTCACAAGTTATGCTGTCGCCATCATTTATCACTTCGCCATTTGTATCTGAGACACTAGAGTTAGTTTTAACTATATTACTCTTGTTTTGTAGTAGTAGGGAAGAAAGTTCACTATAAACTTCATGTGCATTTAATTTTGATTGTGGATAAGCTTCGCTTTTAGATATATTGGCTGAAACTTCTGGAATCATCCTGCAAAGAAATATATAATGTATTAGAAATCTGAACAGTGGGCCAGTTTAAGAGGTAACTTAAAACCTTCCGGGATAGGCAAGATATTCCCATTTTTCTCCCAACTCTATCTTTATATTCCCGCTTTCCTACAGAATAGGTAACACTTCGTTAAAAGTCTTAAGTTCAACCCTGTACAAAACAAAAAGTTTTCTGCCCCCATAAAAGTTGAAAATACGACAACCAAAATAAAGAATTTCATACTATTACGAATAATGAAACATCATGGAAGGTAGGTAAAAGGTGTTACAATACTATTGACTAAAACTATATATTTTAACTATTTATTTGACGACACGTTTGGCTCAGTTTGTAACTACTTACCGTGACAGCGGTCGTGGGTTTGAGTACCGCTGGGAGCATTCATAGTTATTCGTAGTATATCAACTATCTGGTATCCATAACACAGGCGTCGTAGCTGACCATGGAACTAGATGGTGCTGTGTGTTAATGTCCTAACATATTTATTTATTTATTATCTATGACAGGCATTACATGCAAATAGCATAGTACATCACATGAACAGTATTCCACATGTTTCATCAAAATGTTAGATAACTCAATTCTAATTCCTAGAAAGTCATGGATATTCCAAACTCACTATTGAAAGCTTTCACAAGCTTTAATTAATTCAGCAAATATTTCTAGGCAAAATTACTACAAATGTAAAATTTGATTCGCTTTAAATTAACGATTTGTTTTAAATTAACTTTAATTTTGTATGAGCCATACCATAAATACCAGGTAAAATACCATAGACAAATTTTAGAATTGTTGCCCACGACAATTTCTAATGTTATCCGAAGTGTAAGGAATAAAGCTTAAACTCAAAAGTACTATACCTGTTCAAATAAGCATAAAGTCTTAAATAAAACTACTTCTTTGCGGTATTGCTATGATTTTGTTTTTAATTTTATAAACGGCTAGCGACTCACAATCACTCCGGTCGGGTTCGTCCCTACTTACGATTTAACGTTTAGTATAGATTTTTTAAAGATAAGATATTTTCCCGCAATAAAAATATATATTAAAAAAATATATATAATCATACCAAATTTCATCAAAATCTGTCCAGTGGTTTTCCCGTGATGCGGTAACGGTCAGACAGACAGACAGACAGACAAACAGACAGACAGACAGACGGACAGACGGACGGACGGACAAAAATTCTAAAAACCTTCCTCCTCCTCCAAAAATTCAACCTCTGTATCGAGAATAATGACTATTTCAATGAGATTTTCCAAAAAAATATTTAATGTACAGATTCGGCTTAGTTACGGTTTCGGTAGGTACGCCTGTGAAATAATATTTTTTAGGAAAAATTTTCAGGAGCATAAATATAAGAAAAACTAGCCAAGTCCGTGTAAAACGCTAGTATGCATATCTATTAACTATTACTTATATAGACTTTCGATGTTGATTTATTATTACATAATTAGAAAAATAAATCTCATAAAAATTGTATTTTCTATATATTTTAAATACATAATTAGTACATCTATACAGATAAATAAAATTGAAGTGTCTGTTTGTAATGTCACAATAACAGGTTTATACTTAATTAATATGGAATAATATAAGGTACTTATAAGAAAAACACAACTTTTAAAATTTTTGCCTGTCTGTCTGTTTATTTGTTCCGGCTAATCTCTGAAACGGCTAGACCAATTTTAACAGGACTTTCCCTGGCTCTTTAGCTGATGATAAGGAGTAACTTCGGCTCCTTTTATTTAAGAAAAAGAATTAGGGTTTCGCTCAAAAAAATTAAAGCGTACCTAGGAACGCACCTAAGAGAGAGGATGAGTTGCTAGTTAAAAAAATAAATGTCATAAAAATTGTATTTTCCATATATAAAAAAGCGCACAAAGGAAAAAAACTTTGTCATATTTTAAATACATATTAGTACATGTCTTACTAAATCACTTTTACTCATGATATTAGCTTTAATTTACCACGTTTGGTTTACGTTACATGTCATACCGACATATATTTACGCTAATAAAACTTTAATGTCACACAAAGTGTCTATCTTAATTACCATGTTAAATTATATCTACTAACATTAGAATAAATAACATTCCTTATATATACATTAAATATAAAATTTAATTACTTCATCATAATGATATTAAAAAATTAAACTAATTACTTTTTTAAAGATATTGTGAACAATTTTGATAATTTTTGCATAAAAATTTTGATAATTTTAAATAATGTGTACGAATTTCATCCTCACGTAAAAAATAATTATTAAAAACTGATCTCTAATCTCAACATAGGTCGATTACAACATTTATAAATATGTGGAATTATTTCACTAATAAGAAATCCCTGAGCATGCATTTTAAACTATAGTCCTATCGTAACAATTTGGTTTCACTTTGTATGACAATCGATATCTAACACCGTGCGATATAAAAATGCGATGTGAATGAATAACAACAAAACATCTGTCAAGGAAACCTGCCAAGGTATCCTGTGACCTAAATAGGATAGAGAACCCACCTGCACTCCCCTCAGAAGTCTTGAGCAAACCTTACAAACACCTTATACGTATAACGAAAAAACACTCACAACTCTAGAGCTATTAATCGTACAGGAACTTTCGACAAAATGCCCGGACCGACCGACCGACACTCATTTACCATCGTTTTTCAAATGCTTTATAATTAACTTGTCATGTAATAATGAACTTAACGTTCTGATAATAGAGTATATTTTTGTATGATCTCTTTATACTGAGGGTGCATCTGGAAGCCGTCTGGCCCTATTTGTGATTTACCCTAACATGTGGTGTAGTGGGGTTCAAATGTGCTCGGATAAATGCTGGCGTCAATGAATATCAACGGATTTTGCTTTTTCAACGCACATAAAAATGTTAACACAATCAAAGAATGAAACGTGATGCGGAACTTATTTATTTTTTGTTATATACATTGTGTAGTTTGTTGTGAGAAACTGATGTATTTATTTTAAATATTATTTTAAGTAAAATGATTTGATGATTTTTATAGTTGATGTCGATCGATCGAGTTCGATTAACTGGACGCTACACTAAACTTTGGCTCTAAAACAATCCCAATGACAGTTATGTGAAGGAAGTAAACGGAGATGGCAATATTCTCTCTAGTAACATTAAAAAAAAAAGTATGCCAGACCATAATAGAGTGTACATTACGTTATTGTTATAATTCTTAGTGTGATTTATAACATGTTTCATTTTAATAAGCTGGGTCTTTTGTAATAATGTTATATGAGTATATGGTAATAAGATAATAGTAATCTTGTAAGTAAGTCCATATAAAATGGTTTTTTTGATTGTTTGCCAGTAAATATGAAAATACACGTACTAGAAATCACAAGCAATATCGTCATCATCGTTCAGACAGACTCCTTAACGTTTAACTGCTAGGCACAGGCCTCCCTGTATTGAAGATTACCACCAAGCCATATTTCACCACGCTGGCAAATATTCGTTGACGGACTTCCCACGTCTTTCGTAAACTTGCTAAATTATCTAAGACATTAAGGTTTTTCAATGTTATTTTCCGTACCGTAAGGTAAGTAGTAATCATGTTAGCAATAATTCGCACATGTAATTATCAGAGATGCGACTTGAACCCTCCTCACAACTTACAAGCGAGGGCGTGACCTCTGAGCTACCACTGCCTGCAGTGAATAGTAATAAATATTACAACATTAATCTATACATATAATAAAATTCTAACTTAGTCGAATCTGTACCTTAAATATTTTTTGGAAAATCTTATTGAAATAGACTTTATTACCGATACAGAGACCGAATCTATAGTTTATAGAATTTTTGTCTGTCTGTCTGTCTGTCTGTCTGTTACCGCATCACAGAAAAACCACTGAAGGGATTTCGATGAAATTTGGTATGATGATAGCTGGATATCCGGGTCAACATATAGGATACTTTTTACCGTGGGATATTCCCACGGGAATGAGATAATCTAAAGAAAACACAACCCAAAAAATATTTATGAACAGAATTTCTTGAAACGTGGTATTAATGCTGTTCAATACAATTAAATAAATACGTGTTTTAGCGTTTTTTGAAATTCATCTCATAAGGAGATAAAATAAAGGATGAAAATTTGTATGAAACCTACCTTTTTAAAGTTTTTTTTTTTTTTTGTTGTAGTTTTAGCGCGAGCGAAGCCGCGGGTTTTGCTAGTAACATATAATACTATATGTATATGTTTTAAGATTTCATTAAAAATTCGACTATACCACCGGTCTACAAAATAATATTATGCTTTAATTTTTAGGAGTAAGGTATCAACGTTTGGCTCATCAACGACACGTTTGGTTCAGTTTGTGGTGACCCTACTTGCTGTGCCAGCGGTCGCGGGTTCGAGTCCCGCTGGGGGCATTCATTTGTGTGATGAGCATGAATGTTTGTACTCCAGTCATGGGTGTTTATATTTATAATATGTATGTATTTAAAGTTATACATGTGGAGTATATCAACTATCTGGTATCCATAAGGCCTCGTAGCTTACCATGGAACTAGATGGCGCTATGTGTTGATGTAAAAAAAAAAAACAGACAAACTGCAATATAGGATGACTCCGCCAAAGTGCATGTATTTAGCCAAATACAATAAAGATTTCGGGAAAGATTACTTTAAAGTACCTATAGTACACTGCTGGTGCAATAGTAAAAAAATCGATATTTATAATAAAATTATAATGGAGCTCAAATTTATATGTCGAGTGTATTTTAAAAATCTAACATGAGTTCCCTTTCGAACCAATCCACAGATACACTTAAAATGTGTGTAATTATAAAAAGAAAATAAAACTTATTTTTATTCTGTTAGTTTGTTGGTTGTTCTGCTATAAAAAGCAGTCTATTACTTTTTAAAATCACCAAACGCGATATCTATCTTACGTTGATGAAACTACATATGTCAGAACGCGGTGTAAATGTGACTTAGTTAAAAAATACTATTTTAAAATATAAAAAATATATCTGTTCCAATAAAAATGATAGATATACATACAGCATCGTGGACTTTTTTGTAAATATATTACCCATACTTCATACATTGCTTATTAGCAACAATTATGGCAGCACTCGCAGAGGAACCTGTTCTAAGCGACATTTTTTTCGACTCGCTAGACAAAACTCGACATAGCTTAACTCTTAATAACATTATTATAAAATATAACTCTCGCAAATGCAGGTGATATTTTTATATAAAAATATTAATCTATATAATATCAGGGTGTTAAGTGAAAAAATATTTGAAGATGATTAAAAGTTCATAATATCAACCATTTGTGCAAACTTACACCAAGTTCACCTTGAAAATGTTAACTACAATCAGTTAAAACAACGTATGCCTAAGAATATCATGTCATACTTAAATAAAACAATAAATGTCTTATTCTTATCATACTCAAAGACAATGTGAGCTCACAAGTACAAAACAAATACACTACTGTTATACAATACAATCATTCCGTCGCAAACTGCGCAAGCGTCGGGCCGCGCGTACCATAACAAAAAACTAACCGGAAAATCGTGACTAGAATTGAATTATGCCGAGTGATGTGCAAAATTAAACTGATATTAACATAGTGCATTTGTTACTGCTAAGTGAAATAGAAATATGACGCTTACAGTAATGAAGTAATGGATACCTATAACTTTGGCAACTTAGTGACTTTTATATGATGGTAATATAATTTTGTTTAACATATATAAAAGTTTTAATTAGGTCAGTCAACCTCAGTACGGTCTTAAGTTAACAAAGAAAACGCCCGTTTAAACTAATAATAATATTTTATTCGATATATTTAAAATATTTTAGCACGAAACTCTTATTTCCATACAAACATGGTGACCGGTTAACAACCTGTTTCTAAGCAAGTTTATAGAAAAAGATACATTTACTGACTTATTTTATGCTGACGTGTGCGCCATTTAATTTATACCAACTTCTTAATTTCTGGACAAAATACCAAAATTTAAGACCAACTTTGCGCATAGCGCCATTCCAAATTTTGAGCGCAATTATTTAAGCTATGCGTGGTCCGTCAGCCAGTCAATGTAAGATATTTACTAAGATTATATTTTATTAACGAAAAAATTATTAACGAGCAGCATTACGAGCTGTTTAATACCAAATAAATTATACTCAAAAATAACTATTTAAATTATTATTATAGAGGTTTAATTTACATCTCCTGGATAAATTCTAAGAAATTAATGTTAATCGAGCATCACAAACTGTCACTTAAAATAGTATTTAAAAGTAGTAAAATATAACCGACCAATCTCTCTCATGTGAAGACATGACATTGGCGAAGTTATTTGTGCTCAACCTTTTGAAACCATTAACAAGAGAATTAAATTATAGTAAAATATCCAAAACAATGCCACAGATCCTTATCATTATAAAAACATTTTAAAAACCCCCATTAAGCCTTTGTTTTGAGCGACAAACTGACCTGTTACAAGTATTTCCACGGTTCTAAACGATTACACTTCTGCAAATGCTTTACTTTTTCAGTGTGCAATTCAACCCTAATCAAATGTGGACGTACTCAAGCGTGGACATCCCAGTGAGCCGAGTAAGTCGAGCGGAAAGAATAAGGATATATATTTCTGAATGCGTGGTCTGCTTCTGTATCTTATTTTTCATAGTGTGCGTGGGTCTCCTTTTGTATTTGTTCTTCCATTTATATAGCACTGTGACAAATACTCGTAAAGCTGTCGAGACTTTGATAGAGAGCTAGTATTCTAACATATGTACATACATAGGTTACGTGATAGTGATTAAATAATGTCCCACTGGCATTCCGTATTATATTTTAAAAGATTAAAAAGATAAAAAAAATTACAGTATTTTACCTTTGGTATGTATGTACATTTTTCGTTTTATTTTTTCATATATTATTACAAAGTAATAAGTTGGTTGTGTAAATAAATAAATATATGTACATAGCTTTAGAAATGATTACTACAATTGAAAATCGAATTCTGTTAAGAAAAATGCAGAGGCAACAACGTTTTCTTTTATGATTGTATGATTAATTTAGTTAAATATGTTTACTTAGCAATTAATTATAAGTCATTAATATAAAATGGAATGTACAACACGTTTTTGCAATGTGAATCAGTCGTGTTCGTGTGCACACAGTGCGACAGAAAAAATTACTTTCCATTTGTAAATATAATTATTTTATTGTATTATATACATTTAGAGTAAAAAACTAAAATCTATAACCTATACTAATATTATAAAGAGGTAAAGTTTGTGAGTTTGTAAGGTCGTGAGGTTGTAGGGGATAATCTTTGGATCTACTAAACTGAATTAAATGAAATTTGGTAAGATCATATTTTGAGATCCTCGGAAGGACATAGGACACTTTTTATCCCGGAAATCATCCCTTAAGGGGTTGAAAATGATAATGAAATTTTGTATGGGGAATCAACTTAGGAACGAATCCGAGCGAAGCGAGGGTGAGTCGCTAGTATTTTATATAGGTGAGATATTATTTTGTTAAAAATAAATATTTTATTTTAATAACCCTTTCTTTTGCAGACTGAAATATAACATATTTTCGCATTCGAAATATTTTAAAGCAATAAAAAATTTACATATTTTTTTAATATTATCAAATAAATTAGAAGATATAGAATAATTAGAAATTATATTATAATTTAAAACTGTATTTATTAAGATTATGTATTTTTTTAGGGAATATTTTTTCTTAAATATAACATAATGTCTTTACCTGCAAAGAATATTATATTATTTTTTGTAATTCAGTATTACAGAAATTTAATTTAAGCTTAAAAGGAATAAGGCAATTAATTTATGTTTTCAATTACCTCAATGAAAGTATTACAGTGTTCTTCTTTTGACTATATAATTAAATTAGATATTCTTGAAAAGTAATATTTCGCGTTGTACTAGAGAAAGGTTTTATTGGGGAGCTCTAATAAATATGTAAAATTGATTTAGGTAACTAAAAATATTTTGTAATTTAATTATTGTAAAAAAACACGTACGCAGTTCTCCCCAATAAACACGAGTGGGTGACCTAGTTTTTTGCGCGTGTAAGTCTTAAATATCAATTCCATGCATAGTAAAAAATGAAATGTTTTTGTAGAACTATCTTATAATTTATTGATGAATGAAAACCTAAGTATAATGTCTAGTCTTGAAAATTACTTATTAGAAATTTTAACTAGAATGTTTACTTTCGTATTCTATACATATAATAAAATTGTACCTAACTAAGCCGAATCTGTACATTAAATATTTTTTGGAAATTCTTATAGAAATAGACATTATTATCGATACAGATGCCAAATCTATAGTTTTTAGAATTTTTGTCTATGTCTGTCTGTCTGTTACCGCATCACGGAAATACCACTGGAGGGATTTTGATGAAATTTGGTATAATGATAGCGGGTGACACTTGTCAGTATCATATGGATTTGGAAATGACAACATTCAATCAATTTTATCGATAAATACTTTCAGAGTAAAATCTCGAAGAAAAAATATTTTAAAACATCGTAATATAAAACTAATGTTTAGTTTTCAATTCAAAAATAACATTGAAACAACTCATCTAGCAAAAAAAAACAAACATAATATGGCTTATTACGTAGAACGTCGGTATTTTATTTATTTATTTCATTGTATAATGTACAAAAAGTACTTCCCACGTAATGAATATCGATTTTTTTTATATTTTCAATATATTTAAAAATAATTACATACTATAGGTGCTTATTATATGATGTAATCAATACCTTACACTCGTAATATTTAGCTTAGAGCAGAAATATTACGCCATGTTTATAAACCATAGTTAATATTCATTAGTGAAAAGGAACGGTTTGACTAATATCACTCGCACCATTTTTTTTTTATGTTGGGTGGGAAATGCATTTACGCATACCATCTATATACATAAAAGTGGTTATTTGGGACTCACCGGCTTAAGAGAAGCCAGTACTACCCACAAACACAACAGAACCTCCCTCGTCCTAATAGGGCATCGCAGGATCGCTTACGCACTCAACTACGACACCTCGACGGCGGGCCTGCCGAAGTAGATCACACAACCAAGGGATTACTCTCTCAGTCCACTCTACTGTCAGAGAAGTACCACTTACCGGGAGCAACCCACATAGTCTCCATGCCCGGCTGGATTACCAGACGCTAATGAGCCACTCCATGACGACAAAGTGAAAACACATCGGGGTGGAATATCACTCGCACCCAGCCACAATGAAAATATTATAGAATTTACTTATCCAGAGTAAATTATTTTTTTTAAATAATAATTTGCTTTAAACAGACGGAAAATGTTCAGGAAAACAAGATCGGAAGTGTAGATCTAACAATAAAATAGATTTACCTCAATATTTCTAACGACTAAGAGTAATTACTTAGTTTCTTTCCTAGATAATCTTAGAAAATAAAAAAATAATGAAAGATATAGTGTTGATTTTCATGTTTCTTTTAAGTAATTAATTCTAATAAGAACATTGAAAATGTCTCTTCTAAGAGTAAAATAATTAATTACTCTCAAAGTAATTTTAAAGCCGTAGTACCTTTTTAATTAAAAACTAATTATTATAACATTAATCTTCTTCTTCTTCTGCCTGGCATTTATTAATCCCGGCTATTGCCAGGGTCTGCCTTCCTGCTAAACCTACTCCACTTTGCACGGTCTTTCGCGTCATCCTGTGTAAGTCCATTGGCTCTCATATCCTGCTTCACGACATCCAGCCATCGCTTTCTTGGGCGCCCGGGAGGTCTTGTTCCAGGGACAAATATATCAAGGCACTTTCTTCCAACATAGTCCTCAGACCTACGCGCGACATGACCATACCACCTCAGACGACGCTCTTGGAGCTTATCCGCTACGTCACGGACCCCGAGACTGCCTCGGATGAACGTGTTGCGTATGCGGTCAGCCCGCGTTACGCCGCACATCCACCTCAGCATCTTCATCTCCGTGACGTGAAGCTCCTGAGTGTGCCGAGACAGCGATGGCCAGCACTCGCTTCCGTATAGAAGGACTGGTCGGATGATGCTCTTGTATATCTGTCCCTTGAGCTTGGGCGGTATTCTGCGATCGCAGACCACACCTGTGACCTCCCGCCATTTGGCCCAAGCAGCTCTAATACGGGCTTGAACGTCGTGATCGATGCTTCTGGACTCGTGCAGGACGGATCCAAGGTACCTGAACTTCTCCGACTTAACGGCTGGTTCAAGCCCTATTTGGATGGTGATAGAGTCCGGACTCCCGCAAGCCATGTACTCGGTCTTCGCCACATTTAGTTTAAGACCGCCGTTCTCAAGCGTACCCTTCCACAGGTTCACTCTACGCTCCAGCTCTAGACGGTTCTCATCAACGAGCACTATGTCATCGGCATACATCATCAACCATGGAGGCTGGTCCTGGATGCATGTCGAGACAACATCTAGTACTATGTTGAATAAGAACGGGCTAAGAGCGGAGCCCTGGTGGACCCCTACAGTGATTGGAAAGGGCTCGGTATCGCCAACGGCGGTTCTAACCACGGAAGCGGAATTGCGGTACATGTCTCTGATAATGTCAATATAGGTCTCAGGCACGCCTTTGAATCGCAACGCCCACCAGATGCATTGACGAGGCACACAGTCAAAGGCCTTCTGCAGGTCCAAGAATGCCAAATGCAGAGTTCTCCTTTTCTCCCTGTAAGCCTCAATCAAAGTTCTGAGGGCAAAAATGGCGTCCATGGTGCCCGATCCTGGCTGGAACCCATATTGACACTCAGAGACAGAACACTCTTGGCGGAGCCTGAGGTCGATCACGCGTTCGAAGAGCTTCATGGTGTGACACATGATTTTGATCCCTCTATAACTACCGCAATCTTGAACACTGCCCCTGCCTTTGTATAAAGGGGTTACAAAGCTAAAGCGCCACTGGTTTGGCATCTTTCCAGTGTTCAAGATGCAGTTAAAGAGATCAGTAAGCATGAGCACACCAAGAGAGCCCAACGATTTCCACGCCTCGATCGGTATGTCGTCAGGTCCCACCGCTTTTCGGTTCTTCATGCGGCGAAGACAATCCCGAGTTTCGTCAGGTGTTATTGGGGCAACAAGTCCGAGGTTAGGGGGCGGTTCGGGTGGAAGACTATATGGGTGCTGGTTGTTCAGCAGCTCGCAGAAGTAGTCTTTCCATCTCTCCTTCACAGAGGCATGGTTACAAAGCAGCGTGCCCTGGGAGTCCCTGACGCAAAGACATTTTGTGATATCTTGCGTCGCTTTATCCCGGGCACGTGCCAGCTTGTATATGAGCTTTTGCCCCTCCGCAGTTTCTAGCTTATCATATAATGGTGATAAGCTATCACTGCGGGCTCTGGCTACAGCTCTCTTGCTGGCACGTTTGGCTGCATTGTACTCTTCTCTATCTTCAGGAGAGTTGGTTTGCTGCCACTCTTTAAACGCAGTCTTCTTTTCTCGAATCGCCCCCTGTACCTGGTCATTCCACCACCATGTCTCCTTGTCGATGACTCGTCCTCCCTTAGAAACGCCAAGAACTCGCCTTCCCGCCGCGGTAATTACCGACTGTGCTCGATCCCAAGCCTCCTGGGCGGTTTCGGTGTGAATCAATAGGTTTTGCTTCTCAACCTCCGCCAGGAAGTCAGTCCGCATCGGCCCATTCAGTAACCACCACTTGATTCTAGGTTTGCGTTTCTCGGCTAGTTTCTTTTTCGGGGTAAACAAATAGTCCATGACAAGGAGACGATGTTGGGCCGTCAGGCTTTCACCCGGAATGACTTTGCAGTTAGTCACCTTGCCGATATGACACCTTCTGGTCAGCAGATAGTCTATTTTAGTTGAGTGGGGCCCGCTCTTATACGTGATAAGGTGCTCAGCATTCTTTTGGAAGAACGTGTTCACGATGGCCAGATCAGACGCAATACAGGTTCTTAGAATGTTTACTCCCTCTGCATTGCGACGACCATAACCAAAACCACCGTGGACACGTTCATACGTCTCAGCTGCCTTACCGACGTGACCGTTTAAGTCCCCCCCAACGACTATTACTTCGGTAGTCTGTATAGCGCGTAGTACCTCTTCAAACTGCTCCCAGAAGGACTCCTTCTCGGCCTCACTACAGCCTGCCTGGGGGGCATAGGCACTGATTAAGTTCGTGGCAACACCCTCAATCAGTACCTTTACCCGCATCAGCCGGTCGCAGCAACGGTCAACTTCTAGGAGACCATTCCGAAGCTCTTCAGAAAGCACTACCTCTACACCATTTTTACCTGAAGGTGACCCAGTGTATATAAGCTGGTAACCCTGTCCGATATTACGGGACTTATTGCCCTTCCAGCGAGTTTCCTGAAGGAAAGCACACTGGACCCGACGTCTCATGAGTACATCTGCGAGTTCCCTGCATCGTCCTGTTAAAGAGCCAATATTCCACGTTGCAAAGCGGAGTTTCCGTTTGGGTACTAACGTCTTTAGCCGTGCCCGTACTTGACACGGTAGCCCTATCCCACTTGTCGCAGGTGTAGGGCGATGTGCCTGCGCGTCGTTTAGCGGCGACGCCCTAGCCGTACCCAGCATTTTCTTTCCTCTCCTCATGTAAATGGGGAAATTGGTTTTAAATGGAGCGATTGCCATCTGACCTCCAAAACCCCACATTTTGTGGGTAAAACCAGGGTAGGGAATGGGTCAAAAGGAAGGAAGATGGAGAGGGAAGGGGTTAGGAAGGTGGAAAAGGAAAAAGGAGAGGAGAGGACACCACTTTCACGGACTGGATGAAGGTATGATAGTGGTGGCTCGAGGACCCGGGGTCGCGTACCCGTATGCCCTGAAACAAATATCGGACAGATACTTGGCAGGACACCCTCTGTGTGTGACTGTAAACGTAATATTAATATGTAAATTTAACCGAGAATTTTGAACGCAGCACTTATTTTCAATATGTTTTTATTAGTTTTACCTGTATCTAATTGGAAACTACATAAACTAATCTTAGAAGTCAAATTGATACAACTACTGATAATCGTATTGATTTGATACTTTGAAAATGTATGTATGTTATTTATGAATTTCAAACATTATGAACTTTCTTCTCACGTCGTTACTATAAATAACGAAGCCTAAAATTTAAAAAAAGTACACAACACAAATATTATAAGAATATATAACATACAATGTATAAATTCAATTTGAGATTTGGCATTTTTCATATAATTATATATAAGACGAGCAACTCATCCTCGTTTCTCTCGGGTTCATCCCCAGACGCGTTTTAACGGTTAGTATGGAATAGATAGACTATATATTACAGTACATACAAATATACGTAGGTATAATTCAGTTTTATAACTCTTACATGAAAAATACTTGATCCCCAAACAAATTTTCATTCCCCTTTTCACTCTCTAAAGGGATGATTCCGGGATAATAACTATCTTATGTCCTTTCCAAGATCTTAAACTATCTTCATAGCAAATTTCATCTAAATCGGTTCAGTAGTTCCAGAGATTATTTCCGACAAACAAACTCATAAACTTACAAACTTTAACTCCTTGTAATATTAGTGTAGATGAGTTTTTTGAAAATTGATTGCTCATAAATGTAATTTTATAAAATTTTATTTTTGTTAATAAAATTACCTAAGTAAATTCATTTTCATTGTAATCGTACAATAAACACTTACGCATACAAATAAAGTTGTTCCTTCAAGCATGATAAAAATTATCAAGCCATAAAACTGGTATTGATATAGTAGAATAATGTTTCGTTTACAGCGAAATATCCACTTATTACATAAATATGTAGAATGTGACTGGCACTACGAATTGTGCTGATATGATTTTAATTCCCTTATAAAAAGAATTCTAGCAACCTTTTAGAGTAGTCTCAATATCTGTCTTTAAGACTGTAGGTTCGAATACTGCTTTGAGCTAATGATGTCCATGAACAAGTTGCTAGGCTGCTGTTTTTAGTTTTATTCAGACTTGATCAACTCACTTTGACCTTTAAGCGAAGATATGATGTTATTATGAGTATGTTTTCTATACAACTCTTAAAACACCATAATCTATACGTATTATAAAATTGTAACTGAGCAGATCTGTACATTAAATATTTTTTGGAAAATATTATTGAAATAATCATTATCATCCATACAGATGCCAAATCTATAGTTTTTAGAATTTTTGTCTGTCTGACTGGGAACGCATCGTGAAAAAACAACTAGACCGATGTTGATGAAATTTGGTATGATGATAGCTGGTCATCCGGGTCAACATATAGGATAATTTTACTGCGAGAAAATATCTCATCTCTGAGAAATCTAATTCAGTCGTTAAAACGTAACTAGAGACGAATCCAGGCGGAGCAAGGATGAGTCGCTAGTCCTTAATAAAATACTATAGTACTTAAATATTATAGTAACGAAATTGTGTTTATTTATTGTTTTGATTTGCTATCACAAAAAATCTTATTAACGTGGATTTGTATAGAAATTGTTATTAGACAAGAGAGTTAAGTACATAGTTATAGTGTAAATTATAAAATAACGAAGTAAAATAAAGATTTGCTGTAATGTGTTTTCGTTACTATTCGTTTAAAATTATGTCTTCCTCCCTTTTCCCCAAGTTTATTACTTCCTTTAAAAAGCATATTTCTTAACATTTAAAAAACCGCCAACTCTTATATCATGATAGTAAAAACAAAACTACAATTTAAATATTTTTTTAAGCATTTCAAAATGGATTTTCATGACAATGCCTGGTTATGACGGGCTGCCACAGTCAGTTACAATATCAGAATATGAACTGTACTGTAATATCAGAAAGTGAACGAAAGAATGTAAATGAATAAACTTGTTCATGTTAACTACCAATATTGATATTTGTATTCAAAATTGACCGAATTCAAAAATAGGCAATACTCAAATAATTTTCTTTTGTTTGTATCTTCGCTAACTTAGAATCGATTTCCATGCTTATGTTGTTAAAGAAACTTTATATTATACCTAAAGAGTGAGACCAAGTGGGGAATAAAATTCAAGTAAAAACTTCATTTTTCTTTTTTATTATAATACTCTCATTTGAACCTACTATTTTGTATATATCTTCTCTTTCTCTTGTGGACACCACAGTCTTCTAAGAGATCATGTTTCTATTGCATTCACGCTTTCATACTACTTCAACCCGACCACGTTTCTACGTGGATTCATTCATAGAGAAAGAGCGCTGTTAGCTCTATTACCGGCAGCAATACGTCTTTCGACATCTTCTTTACATCTTCCATTCCTGCTTGTTCAGTACATCCCATATAAACTATTTCAGTCACTTGTACCAAGGTTTTTTGTAAAGAAGCCAGACATTACAATAGCTCGTTTATTGAAAAACTGGACTTCATAATTGAAATAAATAATAAGAAGCAAATTAATTAACAAGCATTAAATTCTTTTTTCAGGGTTCCGTATCTCAAAAGGAAAATTCCTTATAGGATCACTTCGTTGTCCGTCCGTCTGTCTGTCCGTCTATCTATCAACACCCTTTTTCTCAATAATGTATGGAGGTATCAAATTGAAATTAATATCAAATACAATCCCTTAGAGCTGCGAAAAAATCAACTTCTAAGTCAACGCAATCAAAAGATACGTCCGTTTATGCATATTTTACACTCACAAGGGAATCAAACCCTATAGAGACTTCCCGTTAACCTAGAATAATGAATTATGGCAAAAAGAAATGTCTTATAGCACATGTAATATTTAAAAAAAAATTTGAACTCCAACTCGCACTTATCCGATTTTTTTATTTATATTAAAAGTTTATTTATGAAGGTTTTCAAATAGCAATTCTGTACAATAAATTTTAATAGCATTTTACTTACAAAAATAATGTAATCTTAAATGAATAAATACATAGTAGTATAATAATATGATTTAAATAAATCCATATAAGATATTTAAAGCATAGAACATTGAGAATTGGTCAAAACATTTATCTATTCATATAATAAAACAGTAACTTAGCGAAATCGATGGGCGCGTTTCACGCAAAAAGTACCTTTTTTTTAACGTTGGAAAATGCTTTTAGGCACGAGGTATGGGACTCACCGGCTAAAAAAGCCAGTACTAATCACTAAACCCAATAAAACCTCCCCCGTCATAACGGGGCGTCGCAGGATCGATCGCTTTCGCACTCAAATACGACGCCCCGACGGCAGGTCTGCCGAAGCAGACCACAATAACCACGAGGTTGTTCCACAGTCCACTCGACTATCAACGGTCCCTGCTTGGAACCGCTGATGAACAGACAGGCGGCCGGTCGTAAAACTTTTGCCAAATCCTATCATACGAAAAATGTACTGCTCCAACCTCAATTACTTGGGAAATGGGAAGGGAGATAGTGATGATAATATGTGTGTGGGTGTGCTTGTTACTCGTTCAAGCTTAGATGACTAGACTAATTTAAATGAAAATTAGTACAAAGATAAACTATGGCTTGGAGTAACACATAGGCAAATGTTAGAGACGCACCCAAGTGAAGCAAGGATAAGTCGCTACTTATTATATAATTTGATTTCCCATGCAAACTTTCATTCCCATTTTCACCCCCTTAAAAGATGATTTCCACGATAAAAAGTAACCTATGTCCGTCACAGGGTCTCAAAATATCTTCTTACCAAATTTCATCTTAATCGGTTCAGTAGATCCAGAGATTACCCCCTACAACATCACAAACTCACAAACTTTACCACTTTATAATATTAGTATAAATGAAACGGATTAATAAAAAAACCTTTTACAAATTCAATACATTTTAAAATCAACATCCGACTTAAAAGGAAATTTAAAAAATGTACATAGTATATAATAATATTATAGAGTATTTTCAGTTTAATTCTGGGAAAGAGAAAAACCTATTAGTAACTGAAAGCTTACGCTCCATAATAAGTACATCAGCGGGCTATATTTAACTTCCAGGGATTTATTGATTTCAGAGTATTCTTTATAAGGAAAGTAAAATAGACGTTTTCAGTGAAATAATATTTTGTTACATTTATAAACCTTGTTTTATATATTGTAAGAATAATATATTCACATTTAAATATTTGGCGAATAGGTATTTCTAGAAACTATATCGGTTTCTTTGTGATATTAAAATATGTACAACATACGTCATATTGATTAAAGGAAGGAAGACTTCGAACAATATATATAATAATAAAATATATATATATTATAAATGTTATTGTATGTATCTATATGATTAATATTTCTTACCGCTAGGTCGGCTGGACGGTTTTAGATGAAGCTTTATATTCAGATGGATTAAGAGCTGGAAGAACATCCTATATGTAACTATAAATGTACGAGAAGTTTGCGCCGCCTTTGTCACTACATCGCGTAAAACTACTGAACTTATCGGTTTGGGACTGTGACCAATCGATGCGGGATAGTTTTAGGTTTTCTACTTAGTTTTTGAATTCCATACTCTCGAGGCTTGACCATTCTCTTTTAGTTTCATAAACATTTTCTTCCACCAATAAAAAAGACGTTACGCTTTTTTTTTATTGATTTATTTTTTTATTTAATCTAAGTATTATATTTATAAGCGAAAAACCTAAATGTACATTAAGGTATCTGAATACCTAAAGAAACATTTACCCACAGCAATGAGCAAAGCGACATCTAGGAACGCATTCGAATGTAGCAAGAATAAATACATGCAGTATTAACTCCATGTGAATTGTAGAAAGTTTTGAGATCCATCAGAATAGATATAGCAAAAAACGACACTGACTTAAGATGCGATATAAAATATGCATGTTATATACTGGAAATTTATTTTAAAAAAATATACTATAGATAAAATCACTTCCTCTACCAATGTCCCCAGAGAATTTAAATTTTGCATATTAGAGTTTCCTAGTGGTCGAAATAAGACCATAATAAGTATTGAAAGTTTGAGGAAAACAAATAGAATTTACCTATCTATATAAAAAAAAACTGTTACCAAAAATTTTTATTTACAACACTAAAGCTCTTCAATGGCTAGTAAAGAAAAGAAAAACAGTTGACAAGCAGAGGCCAAAAAGGTACTGAACTGTTTTGTCTATATCTATTTATATGAATATACTAGCAAAACCCGAAGCTTCGTTCCCGCTAAAACTACAACAAAAAACTTTAAAAAGGTAGGTTATATACAAATTTTCATCCCTTATTTTATCTCCTTATGGGATGAATTTTAAAAAACGCTAAAATACGTATTTATTTAATTGTATTGAAGAGCATTAATATCAAGTTTCAAGAAATTCTGATCATAAATATTTTTTGGGTTATGTTATAACGTGTATTCCCGTGGGAATGAGATAATCTCCCGCGGTAAAAAGTATCCTATATGTTGACCCGGATATCCAGCTATCATCATACCATATATCAGTTAATGGAAAAGATAAAAATATGTCATGTAATTTAATATTTATATGAAGAAGATAAATATGCAGGTACTTACTTATAGGTTTATTGTTAAAAACTTAACTACTTATCTGTACAAATAAATAAAATTGAAGTGTCTGTCTATAATTTCAAAAAACTTTATTTTCTCAAGTGCACAGTTATTTATATGATACTAGTACATAAACAACCTTTTTTTATAATTTTTCTGTCTGTCTTTCTGTTTATCCGGGGTAATCCTTGTAATAGTCCGATTATTCCGACAGAACAGAATTTGAAAGGCTACATATAAGGTATGTTTTTTTTTAATTTTGTTGCTAGAATATAATAATTTAGCTCGGAGAGCAACCTAGCACAATGCAGGTCTGTATAACCTATCCGCTATCTAACAAAAAACATAATTTTATATAAAACTTCCCAAAAATTTCAAGTAAACATTTTTTTGTGAATGAAACAAGAATAGAAAAAATTATAAATTATAAAAAAATACTAAAATATTAATAATAAGTGGCAAGAATACTAACTACCCATTTAATATAATAAATAACTATATTTTTTTTACCAAAAGTCAACAAAAAATAAAGTTAAACTACACGTACGTGTACTATACATATAGAGATTTTTATAGCTTGGAATAGAGTTAGAGACAAAACAACAATTTCGACAACTCTCATCTATTTATTTGCCTATTTACGTGCTCTTTCCACGTAAAGGACGACGAATTTGCAATGAAACTTTTTGTTTTGTTTATTTTGTGATTGACGAAATATTAAAAAAACAGTCATGAGAACTGCCGACAGATGTGAAAACTTAAAACTATAAACAAACAGTTATTAATTTTGGATATTCAAATTAATTGTTTGATCTTAAATTAAAATTTGTAAATTAAAACTGTTTACATTTATCTGGTTTTAACATCTATCGGCACTCTGAGTGTTAGCGTAAACACATCACGTGACCATTTCGATGACGACTTACATGAATTTACTCCCCATCCAAACCTGCCTATAGAAGTTTTCACTTCAAAAATGCTTAAAAGGTCATTTGACTTTCTAATACTAAAATGCGTTCGTGCGAAACCAGAGTAGGTACTACATATGTGTTTATGTAAAAATTATAACATAGAACACTTTCCTTGATTTACACGATTATTTGACATTTTAAATAAAACTATCTTTTTGGATTATGTCGCGGATTTATTTTGATTTTTGATTCCCAAAAAGTTCTGCTGTAAAACATACGAAACGTCGTCTGCTTTACAGCAGTAATGGTCACGGGAGAGACTAAGGTTTTAGACATCTCAAAGGCGTTATGTACTTGTTACAGACAGTGCCTACCCACATTTTTTCCAAAAAATGATTTTAAAAATTCAAAAATGGCACCAGAGTATCTTACAATATTTGTTGATTTTAATTCTAAACATTTTTTTAATAAGTATTATAATTAAAATAATTAAATACAGTAATATTATTTATTTAATTTTAGCTGTTATTATTATAAATATTACAATTTAAAAAAAAACTCCATTAATTAATAATATTATTTAGTGTTGCTATTACTATAATATGTATAACCACAATTATGCAATTACGTAGAGCTTATAGATTGAACAATCCTTATCCATACTTTTTTCCCGATGTATCATATGACTTCTTGGGCATATTAGTCTAATCTTTTTGGACATATTATTAGTTTTATGTTTTCTTCACCTATTTCGATTTACAATTTCAAATTCTGAAAACAGTAAATAAACAACTGTTTATTTGTTAGTATCAACTGCACTAGCTTTATCTTAGCCCAGTCTCGTAACAACGTTTACCGATTCAGTGACTCGTCCGATAATAAGACAATGGACTTGCCTTGGCGATATATAGGAGTATTTTGTAACTCGTTGGTGTAAAATTTTGATTTTTTTCCCTTTTTAGCTCTATAGAGTCAAAAGATAAGTACAAATAATTTAATTGCTTTTTGTTAATATAAAAACGTATCACTTTATTCAAAAATAGCTTGAGTAATATCTAAATCTTGTTGGATACAATTTACTCTTATAACGGTAATAGAGCTCGACTTTTGGAGGACGCTATACCTGTTTTGGTATTTTCAAAAGTAAAATAGCCTATAACCTTTACATGAAGTTAAATGAATTATTCTTAAGAAAAATTAAGTTAACCTTAATAGCATTTAAAATATAATTTTACTTACACTGCATCTCTTTTGCATGCGAAGAGTGCACTCTGTCCATATAACATCAGGAAAGAATTAAGTTTATATTATAAGACATGAGGTATGTTTTAAAAATACAGATATAAATGGACTGGGTTTATTCAATTTCATTACAAAATTATAACGACACTCGATATTTAAAAACAGTAAGTTATATTCTGAGGTGAGTTGAGTTTTTATCCGACTAAGGTAAAACTTAAAAGAGGGTTGTATGTTTGACCGACAATATGCATGCTCGATCCTATGTTTCTTCGTAAGCAAAAAGCAGTCAATTTGGGTGACTTGAAATTTTTTTTTCCTTCAAACCTACTCAATTGGGTATGACAGGCTAATCGAAATAAATGGGTGAATACGCAAGTAAAAGGCTTTTATCTTTTTTATTATTTTTTTACTGTCAGTCTATCTAAAATTACACTTTACTTAAGAATGATTAAACATATTTCAATGGAGCTTTTTTGTTGTGCCGGTAATAGGTTGATCAATACATGTCTTTATTTGCTCATTATAAAAATATTTTTCTTAGTAAACATAGACGATATGTATAAAAAGCTTAGGCAAGTAGATTATTAGAAATAATTTATATTTTTATCGCTTTCCGTTCTATCTCCACGCTCCCTTACGCCTACATCAAACTACCAACCCAGAATAAAAAAACAGTATACTTCAGAAACTAGATAAAATTTATTCTGTTTACAAATCACAAAGCATTTTTGTTAGTAATTCAATAAGTATATAAACTACCCACATACAAACATTTAACTAATAATATAGTTTAAAAAAAATCGGGAGGTGCTGTGTAGGGGCACACCGCAGTTGGTTTAACGTGAAACGTCTATTTTAGCGTGTCGCTTTTAGTGTTTTTGTTTTTTATAAACATTCTGCATATTTGAAAACAAATTAGTAACAATAATAATCTTTGAAGATAGCAACGGAAAGAATATCATATATATCATTTTTCAGACAGTAACAACGGTTATTATGGCAACCTAATGCAACCTATTTCGTTAAGGTCCACTTTTCTGACCTGGTACCTGTATGTTTTGGTGTGATTTGAAAGTTGTCTCACGTCAAAAAATTAAAAAAGTCGCTTTTGATTAATTGTAATATTTGGGACTCGTGAAGACGAATCATATGAGCCCAAACTCGAGGGGTTTACTCGTAGCTAATAAAGAGTTCATCTATTCACCTCCAGACTCCATCATCGGATCAGCTCTAAGATACCAAATTATTGTACTGATATTCAAACTACATGCACATTCAAATTTTCATTTAATACGACAATTATAAGTAGATTAAAATTGTTTGTTAATTACAAGTGAAGCTTATAAAAACATGTTAAAAACAAACAATGGCGAGTCGAACTCATAAAGCAATGGTGCCACCACACATTATATTTGTACTAGGTACCTATATATATACCTACAAAATGGAACCTTATTAAGTAACGGTTGAAATCTTTATCAAGAGTCAGCTCACACTTGACCAGATTTTTTATTAGTTTTTTTTTTAACTTTCAGGTATAAACTCACACTAATTATGACGCCTATATTCCTTACCACTTTTACGATAAAGAAAAATATAAATAACCTAAAAACCTTTAAATCACTTAGTAATGATACCCTCTAGGTATAGAATTCTTGTGAAATTTTTAAAGGAACTGTATCATGTTACGTGTAACCAGTATTTATAACTTTATCTTTATAATTTATATTTCTATAAATTATGTTGTTATTTAATGTATAATAAATAAAACATAAGTAAATAAAGAAATATTGCTGTACATCAATTAGCACTGGTCCCATCGATTGTTCATACTCATTATATTTATAATAATTAATAATTACTCATCATTATGCAACTCATATCAGGAAACATATGCTCTGCGTATGCGCATGCGATGTGTTGCATACATGATGCTGATTCTAGGAACAATGTCGCAGAGTTAAAAAAAAAAATATCTATATATTACTCAACCTTAACCAAATAATAATATTTTTTTAAGTTAGCTCAAAATGATATAATAATAGGAGAGACGTCAAACGGACAGTAGAGAGGCGTACAGTTAAGGTTTTATGTCGATCTTTTGCCGCCACTATATATATATATATACATGTATCTTGAAAATATACCACCTAGCTTTACTACAACAGCTATTTACGAAACGTAGGTTTATCTCACTTTAATTTCCACGTACCTTCTCTTTGAAACACTGCTCGTCGCAAGATATAAATTAGATTAAAAATATTCTCTACGCTTTAAATTTAATTTATTGTAACAAAATTAATTATTCTTGTAAAATGTACAAGTAACTTCTATAAAGCTAAATGTAGAAAAAAGATTTGATATAGGTAACTACGTAATTAGAAAGAAAAAAAGGAGTACTTGTACTTCAGCATTTAATACCTCTACTATGCTTTTAATACGTTATAAATAGTAATTTAAAAATACTCAGGTCGATATTTCCTTAAACTGCAGGAAGACTCGCCACCATTGGAATAATTCAAAGAGAATTATAAAAAGTAAAAACTAAATATTGATATTGCTTTTACCTTCAATGAAAAAATATCTATCCTTGTTCATTATTAAAACGGTATTTCACCACGTCAGATTCGCAGTATACTATATTTATTTTCAATGATTGGCAAATAATAATTAATTCGATGAAATAAACCGAGCGCAATCTGATTGAAGGCATATTTTATTAATGCATGAACTATCCATCCATATAACTGTATCAAAAAGATTATATATTGGGATATTGTGTTTTGTTTTAATCCTGTCAATATTTAAGCTATAACTAAAATGTTCAGATATATGTAATTAATATTATATATACCTATATATATAATATTGTCATGTAAAAATATTATTATTTCTTTAACGCACACTTTTTGGAAAGTTAAATATCTATCGCATGAGTTGAATCACTACATAGTATAATTGTCGCATCCCGCCGTCTGTCTGTCCCTATGTATGCTTAGGTCTTTAAAAGTACGCAACGGATTTTTCTTTTAATAGATAGAGTGATTTAAGAGGAAGGTTTAAGTATATAATTTGTTAAGTTTTTGTATACATTGCTCAAAATATAACGATATTTGTTGGAGGTGTCGGAAAAAAATAAGCCGTCTGGGAGCTTTCAACGAAAACGCTGCCTAAACCCTCTGAGATATAACAAAATAATATATGGTGGAATTGTGTATCTTATATAGGTCTACAGAAAAGTTCACGTTGGCATATGTCTATATCTTAAGGAAAACACATTATATCCATTTTAATACTTTAAAAAATTGGCAATTATAATGTATTCAGCCCTTTTCATGTCCCACAGCCCACTGCTGGGCACGGGCCTTCCTTCAATACGAGGGGAATCAGACCATAGTCCACCACGCTGGCCAAGTGCGGATTGGCGGACTTCACATGTCTTTCGAAAACTTGCTAGGTTTTCTCAGACATGCAGGTTTCCTCACGATGTTTTCCTTCACCGTAAGGCAAGTGGTAATCATGATAGAAATGATTCGCACATGAAAATATCAGAGGTGCGAGACCCGGGATTTAAACCCGCTTCACTCGGTTTCCCAAGCGAGCGCGTTGCCACTGGGCTACCACTGCCTATATGGCAATTATAATGCGGTAATGTAAAAGCTATTTACATAAATACGGTATTAATTCATAATAAAAAAAAAACCTATGTATGTACATTGTTTTTACTGTTAAAATGTACCTAGGGAAAAACACGAGCGAAGTGAGGGTGAGTCGCTAGTTTCAAATAATTAAATTTGAAAAAAAAAAGAAAATGCAACGCAACCATGCAATTATTTACAAAATAAATGTTTATACCTAAGCGAAAAATAAAATTAAAAATAACATGAATAGCCTCAGATATAGAGTAAAAAATTGTGTCAAGTATATTGAGCAACAAAAATATTGTAAATTAATGCTAGTGAAACAGAAATCCAAACTTCGTAATTACAAACTAGCAGACAACCACGAGTTCGTACAAAGTATAGTTTTCAGTACAGCTATAAAACTAAATCTCATGTAGTTCCTATTAAAACTTTCTACAAAGTTTTGCACATCGCTGACTCACATGTTGAATTCTTTGTTGTGACCGTTTTAATGATTCATCGAAGTAACTTAAAACTTATAATATACATTTACTTTCATTTACATAATGATGTCTACTAAGCAATATTTGGCAACGGTAAGAAAACTAGAGGCAGCATCTATTGCAATAACACATATTATCGACATTGCAAACAATATTTTATAAGGCGCTTCTATTATAAATTTTAATTAAGTCTGAATATATCTAATTTGTATTAAACTACTCAAAAATATTTAGCAATTAACATTGCTGATAAGTAATTTAAAAAATCAACTGGATTGTCTTAAATTAAAAAAAAGATCAAGAATGTTTTATGATAACTTTATGTCTGTATATAAATAAAAAAGGTTCAATTTTAAATTTCAATTTCATTTTTTTGTATCAAAGCCTGTGTTTTATTCAAACATCGATATCCAATCATGCTGAAACCGGGAAATGTTTCCAGACCCTGGACAGGCAGCTAGCGTTGCGTATTTTCAACGCAACGAATTTTTGCCGTACTGCGCGGTTGAATTACAGCAAATATACTACCTACCTACATGTCATCAACTGTATCCAACTGGGCTATCGATTTTATCAAAATGCAAGCTGACCAATGCCCAAACAATTAGTTTTTACAGTCTGTGGCTACGCCGCACCTAACTTAATTATAGAAAATGCGATCACAACTTGTTGTAAAAATATATGAATTACTTAGTAGAAATCCTTTTCTTTAAAATAAAGTAATATACAGTAACATTTTATTATGTTTAGTTCGCCTATGTAAGTTCTCGTTTCATTATTCAACTGCGTGCAATAAGAGTACAGCAATTAGCGAGGTAACTGACAACACGTAATCGAGACAAAAACGATAAAATCCTTGAAAATGTAAGTTTCATAGTCCAAAATTGATATACTAACTCATTAATGAGTTAAATAAGTTATGTAATTTATTTATGTTATATATGAGGATTGTTCTCGCAAATTAAAAGCTCTTGCACATATATCTCACCACTGCAAATACTTTTTTTAAATGATGTGTTTAAAGCAGCATAAGTAGATCTAAATACATACACACAAAGCAGGTTCCACAACCAAATTATTAACTTCTTTTTTGATTTGTGTCAAAAATATTTTTGATTTATTTACATATGTACCTATTTAAAATTTATTTTTCACTACTTTGAGTTCCTAATATTTCAACATTGTTGCTTAACTCAAGAAAGTGGCAGTGGAAGTGATGAGGAAGAATATGGCAAATACTTAAATACTTGTATTTTATTTATTTAAAAAAATAAAGTAATTCATAAGTCATATGTATTTCATCAAATCATAAGTACTTCTTTTAATTTATTTGGCAGCGTATTATCCTTTCAAGCATGTATTTGTGAGGTTACAATCTAAACTTGACTACGTTAGGATTTTGTACGGTAAGCTTTAATTATCAACTGTTATTTTTTGTCCCGGTATATTAAGGGATTGCGTGTGTGCGATCTACCGGTGGTAGGACTCTATCAAGCCTGAGGAGTCCAACTGGATGGGTACCACCCCCTTATCTATTTTTAACGCCAAGCAACAATGATTGCATTGTTGTGTTCCGGTATGAAGGATAAGGTAGCCAGCGCAATTACAGGCAAGAGGCATATCATCTTAGTCCTCACAGTGGCAACGCACCTGTGGTTCTGCATTTTTGTTACTTAAAACCTAAGTGCATGAACCGTAGGTGTTATGGGCGACAGGTACTGCTTTCGCATTCGCAAGAATCGCATAAAAAAAAAAAGATAACAGTGTGTTATAAAAAGTTTTCTAGCAACCTGTCAGAATAAAATTATATTTATTATTATATGCCCAAGTTTTTATGCATATTTGTATGTTTGTTACTTCTAAACGCTAAAACGTGCTCAACGGATTTGTATGAAATTTAGTAGACAGGGATAGTATAACCATAGGCACCCAAGAATGCACTCGAGCAAAAGAAGAGTATGTCACTAGTAGTATTTTCCGTAGTGGCGTTAATAATAAACAAAACTCAATATAATTAAAGAAATTAAATTACAGATTATATATATATATATATATATATATATATATATATATATATATATATATATATCTATAACAAATCTATAACAACTTAAACAAAGTAATTTACTGAAACCAAAATGAATAGAACCAAGTTTAGACGCTATTACTTTGAAATACGAATACTTGATAAACGCCCACACTAAGAAAAACTGTAAGAGAAATTTTTGATTTCACGTCACTTTGGTTATTATTATAAATAGTAAAATTACTGTTTATTAAAACGTAAATCAAAACTCTCTTAACGTAGAAGTTTACCGAGTAGAGTTTTATTCAATTTGCTCCAGACTTAATGTCCGGTTATTCCACAAAGCGGTCGTTTATAGCAACCTCGCTAATAGAGTAAGCAAGTCGCCCGGGCCGAGAGACTAGACATCTCGTGTTTCTAAGGTAGAGATTTCCCTGTATCGATTAGTTCCCCGGACGGGGACGAACAGTACATATCACATTAGCGTACGTAAATTTCATTTTGTTTATGTGAGCTCACAATCTAGCATTGGCTGGGTTTGGATTTTATACGTAACTTCTTATATTTTATATAATTATTTTACTGTATTTACAGTAAATTAATAGGTAGTAAGATCTAGGTCTAATCAAGTCTACTAGGTTCTATTATAACTATTCAGCATGTATATAACAGTTATAAATTATGAACAAATTATTTAACTTTGCTAAAATATGCTTAAAATCACAAAAAAAATGTAAAAAGTGACCAGAAATAGGTAAATGCTAATTTTGCTTCACATGTGCAATCACTCTATATTACTACTATCTGCTGTTTGTAAAGAGTATTTATTTAAAAGATTACTGTAAATAAACGTGAGAAAAAATAAAATAATTTCATACCGTAATTATCACGGCTATATCTAAATGGGGCGTGTTTGCCAAAAACTTCGTCTGGTTTTTTACGAACTATTTCGTTTTTTTGGTTTACACTGTTACCTTTATACAATTTTCACTTACAAAACATCTATGATAATGATGAATGATAAAGGTAATAAAACGGATAAGAAGCAATCATATATTGAAATTTGTTGCAAATCCTTTTGATAATTGTAATTAATTTCAACAATTACATTTATCTGATATCTTTGTTTATTATAGGTGAATACAATAATTCCAATATATTAACATAAAAAGTAAAAACATATGTATAATATAATACGATAATTTATATATAAACATATATAATAATCATATTATATTCAACATTTCATGTATTTGTATAATAGTATCTTGTATCGTTTTGTTATTTAGTTATGTAAGCTATGGGAATTCCTATTTTAAAGATGTCTTTGTTGAGAAAATGTATGAAATTGTAAATATAAAGAACTAGTCGCTTCGCTAAAGGATGTCCTCTATATTTTTTAATAGACTTAAATCCTACACGCCCCACTGTATGTACCAGAATAGAAAGTAGCATACATATGTTTCTATTCGGAAATATACTATATTAATATTTAAAAAAATCACGTCAACCATTTTAATATGTTTCTAATAAAGACAAACAAATACACATTCGCATTTATAATATTTTGTATTTTGTCAAAAAATTGCATCTGGACTTGCTCTTTCAAAGAAAAAAATTATAGTATATACATATATGTATATAGTGCCATATGATCTGTGGTATTACTCTCACTGGCAGTAGGTACTGGTAAATCGCACATCGCTAGGGAATAATAAGACTCGTTTCTATGACGATCTAAAAATATAGTTCTGTATGAAGAAGAAAAATACGATAGATAAGAAAAAGATAAATGTTTGTGTATTTCGCAGTAATCGTCCTTGAACACGTTTTGTAGCAGTTGGTTCATTAATAATAAAACGTCGCGTTAAAGCCTCAACCTATCATTTCAATGAAACGTACGTTATATATTATGTATTAATGGTGTATAGTCATATGTCTATCTAGTTTTGTAGAAATATCCTAAATTCAATTAGATATATTTGCAACTTGGACTTTTCTTTATGGTATATAAAGATAACATGCAGATATTTTTCTTCTTCCTGCACGGTCTTTTCTGCACTCAGATGATGAGCTTTCTTTTGTGCAGATATTTTTACCCGACGCAAAGGAGGGTAATGTGTTTATCAGTATCAGCCGTTTCGGAGATAAGCCGGAACAAACAGACAGACAGACAAAAATTGTAAAAAATGTTGTTTTGGTATATGTACCGTGTATACATCCATAAGCATTTAGTAAAAAGCGGTTATTTTAATATTACAAACAGACATGCAATTATATTTATCTGTATAGATTTATTTTTCCATATCGGGTTAAGACAAACGTTATTAGAAGTAGTCCACATTACAGTATTTCTATAAGCGAAATGTCTTGCAGTCACGTATTGATACATAACATGATATGGTTTGAATTTGATAATAAAAAGGAATATACCTTTTTATTATCAAAAGCTATCACAAATCTTAAGATGAAAAATAAAATAATAGCATTATATTACTTCCTTTAAACACACGTATTCGCGACAGATCATTCACCCGGAGCGTTTGAGATTGACGAGACAAATATAGCGGACAGTCTAGCCACAAATACGTACCAACACTGTGTCACCTATCGGATTGTTCCACACTCGACTTTAGTTATTATTATTATTTCTCATATAGTGTGCTAAAAAATATTTTCTAATAAATATTATTTCAGATATGTTCAAAAGTTAAACAAAAAATATTTTAATTTTTTTTTTGTCTGTCTGCCTATTTAATCATGTGAAAAGACCACTTAGCGTAGAGTCTAGAGTTTAAAATTTAGACCCTATTAGTCTCACTTCAAAATACATTCGACTTTAATTATGATACGATGAGCAAATTAAAAATGATTTTTTCAACCTGAACTCTACTAATATTTGGTTATTTTGGAATACTGTATAAAAAAGGACAACGAAATTTAAAATAACGCTAAAATTAAATAGGTGTATTGATATGACTAACGAATATGATTTTTTCAAATTGGTTCCTTCCAAAACATCGTTTTAGATTTAATGTAAGTTTTAAAATCATAGAGTTGCTTGCATTGATGCATGAACAGAATTATATTTAAATTACACTTTTAAAAATAAATAATCTATCAATGAGAATAAAGACGTATAAGAAACAGGAGGAACGAATTAGTTAAAAATAATTAATATATTTATTCTTATTTGTTTGGTTATTGATTAAAAACTTGCAGTCGAATAAGGAATGTACTTAAGTGTCACAAGTCGTGATGAATAAAACGACGAATGAGTTCTCTATAATCTTCACCGCGGCGAGACAGATGTGTAGCGAAAGAACTAATTACACTAAAAGAATTGTAAATGATGAACAAAATATAACTAATGTTTTGCACGTAGAATATAATTTCCGTCCCAATCCCTATTTCCTTACTTATGTTATAAATTTGATAGCCCGAGGAAAGTTGTTTTGCATAATTTTTTGTGAGAAAATCCCATCAAAATCCTTTAAGAAAAAATCTTTTAATTTTTTCCGAATTTCATAATTTTCCAAAATTCTTAAATAATTCAGTGTTATTTAGTAATTAATAATTATA
The DNA here is from genome assembly GCA_033884665.1 of Argynnis bischoffii washingtonia. Taxonomy (NCBI): domain Eukaryota; kingdom Metazoa; phylum Arthropoda; class Insecta; order Lepidoptera; family Nymphalidae; genus Argynnis; species Argynnis bischoffii. Next base: position 4,419,068 of record CM066624.1, on the reverse strand, counting down.
TTTAAACCCAAAAATAAATTTTAAGCTTTACAATTTTATTCCCTAAAAAACCTACTTTCTTCGGAATATTTAACATTTAAAAAATAACCAAACAGTCCGTTGGTCCTCAAGTGATGCACTTACCAACGAACCTCATTCTATTTCGTTTGTATAGATATGAAACTGTTTATGTATACCTATTTGTTATCTTTAATTGCTAAGCCGCTCTCAAATCAGCGTTTCTTTTACATGGTCTACGGCTTAAAAAGGAAAAATTCAGTTCAAAACAGAAATTAGAAGATAATTTTATATATGCAAATTTTATGGCACATATAACATAACTAAGGCACATTATTAAGCGGTATATCTTAAGAAAACACTTAAACAATTAATAAATTAAAGCCAACAACACAATGCCCTTGACACATAATACCCTTGACTACAAAATTCGAAGGTGAAAATCACCATATGTGTGATAAGCACTAATGATTGTACCCTAGTCATGGGTGCTTATATTTATAATATGCATGTATTTAAAGTTATACAGATTGGATTTTTGAGACGGAACAGTATGGGCAGATGATACCTTAACTGCTATAGTTACAGGAAAACGTTCCTAGGAGACTATCCATAACTTTTTATACAGTATGCCATGAGTACAGTACGCTTAACAAAAGCTGAAAAATTATCTTATGCCCGTTGCATTAGGTGCCTGCGTGTAAACCCGGTCTTGTGACTTACCGTCTGTACTCGTTCTCGTACTCGTTCGTTTCTATACTAAAACTTTAGTTGGCCTCAAAGAGTCTTTTGATCACAGTAAGAAATAGGACCGTTTGGCAACAAAGAATATTTCGAGTTGATTAATCGTTTTTCCGTACAAATGTAAGGGGAAAGTTTTTGACGATTTATGTCATTTCTAGTACTCATACCTTAAATGATCCCATAGAGCCTTTTGATCCCTACTTGATCGATTGACATAAAAAAAATATAGTATTTTAGCATTTTTTTTCGCTGACTGTACATTTTTTACAATATCTGCGAATGCACTTTAGAATATCTCAAAAAGTTATGGATGGTCTCCTAGGAACGTTTTCCTGTAACTATATATATTAAGGTACCTGCCCCGTCACAAAAATTCACCCTATTTATGTGTAGTATATCAACTATCTGTTATTCATAATACAAGCCTTGAATCTAACCTCGCTTACCATGGAACTAGATGGTGATGTGTGTTAATGTCTCATTATATTTATATTTATCATTTATATTTATAAAATAATGACAATGATCATATCTTAATAGTATTCGGTAGTATTCAAAAAAGTTTCCATAGTTCTCATCTAAACGTTTTGAGGAAAAGATTTTCTTAAAATATCTCGGCAACGTAACATTTTAGGGCACCACATATTGCTGATATTATTAGTTCATTTAACTTTTCTCTATTCATTCTCACAAACTTCACCGTGCGATGTTTCTTTGAATAAAAAACAACACGGCGGCAGGTTGCTAATGCCAACTTCCCGAGAAAAATGTTCGAATCCGATTTATAATCATATTATTGATATTTATGTTATTGTTAGTTTGCAAGTAGATTTTAGATTAATAGATTTATAGGAATTATGAATTTCTCAAAGTTTGATTTGAATGTTTTAAGATAAAGAGCTCCCATGAGAGGCGAAAACATTATTTGACGTCAATATAATAGGTAATTATGTAAATTTTCATCTTGTTTCAAAATCAAATACATAATTTGACTGTGAGATTCAAATTTTTTAATTTATTTCAGTTATTTTTATTTTATATAATATTTTTATTTATTTGAACAGAAAGCCAATCTATATACATAATAAAACTAAAGAGGTCGAATGCCTGTACATAGGTAAAAATGCTAAAAACTGAATCAGAGGAATGTAAGACGAGAAATAGAACAAATTCAGATTTTTTCAATTTTTTTCTCTGTCTGTTTGTTTGTTTGTCTGTTTGTCCGGGCTAATCTCCGAAACTGTTGGACCGATTTAAATTAAATTTTGTATGGTCGTACCTTATATTCCCAACATCTTAGATACTTTTCATCCTGGAAAATTAAAGAGTTCCCGTAGAATAGTTCAAAAACTATACAGCTATACTTATACAGCTTAGTACACTAAAAACTACTGACTGAATTTTAACGAAACTTTACAATAATATACCTAGTTCATACATCAGAATAACAAATAGGCTACTTTTTATACCGGAAAATGTACGGTTTTTGTTTGTCTAGACGCGAACCTGAGCGAAGCGAGGGTGAGCCGCTAGTGTATAATATAATACATCTTAAATTAACTAGTATAAAAATTTAAAATAAGTACATAATTTTACAATATATATTCCATGTAAAGGTTAACTCAACATGTTTTAATATGACGCTACTATTAACTTACAGTTCAATACAAAGATCAATTAATTATAATTTATTAAAAACATAAACAAAATAAAATAATCATGTAAAAATATTTCTATCAATATTTCTATAATTATTTAATGACTGTATTGTGGCAAGCCATGAACATTGTACAGCCACAGATCGGACGGTCCTGGGTGCGATTCTGAGTCAGGTTGAAAGAGTAACTGAATTTTTCTCTCCCGAAATTGGGAAGTAGGCGGTGTATACAGACTACAGTTACAAGTACGTATCTGTACTAAGCTGTCGGCAACGTCAACGGTCATGTCAAGTTGTCCTCCCAACAGAATATGAGAACTAAAGAAATAGAGAGTGCTCCTGTGTCTGCGCACACTTGTGCACTATAATATGTCCCCGCACAGTCGGCTACCGTCAGTGAGGTTGATCGCCATAATTGAAATCCGTTCGGAGGACATTTAGCTTTGCATCATTTCTATTTTTAGTTTTCACGTATTCGGATTTCGCCTTTTCCATTGAAATAACAAAATAATAGCATGCAAAATTCATAATTTTTCGCTTTAGCATACATTATAAAAACGGCAAAATAAAAACTTTTTCAGCCAATACAAATCAAAACACACCGACTTCGAAAATATCTGATTAAGCATCTATTCTAAATGAAAACCCCCGTTTAGTTATTTTTTCTCCTTTCCAACAAAAAAAGAATTATCAAAATCGGTTCATAAGCGACGAAAAAATCCGCGAACAAACATAAAAAATAATAATATATACGGTCGAATTTAGAACCTCATTCTTTTTTTGGAAGTCGGTTGAAAACTTGAATATAAAATGTGCTATTTCGGAGTCAGGATAATATCTCGTATTATGCGATTTAAAACACAAATTATGTTTACACATAATCTATGTCCCCATTTTGTATTTGTTTTTATAGTCTGATAAAAAAAAATCCCAATTACAGGTTTTTATTTTATGATACTTCTTATAATAAACTAAATATCTTCTATAATGAATTATTAATAATTAATCTACATTTTTTTTAAATTTTAGCCACATATGATAAACTGACTGATTATTTTATTTCTGCACTAGCGACTCACCGCGCTCCGCTCGGGTTCGTTCCTAGATAGGTACGTTTTAAATATTAGTATATAATAAATGTTGATCGGGATAACCGTCTATCGCCATACCAAATTTTATCGATGGACGGACGGACAGACAGACGGACAGACAAAATTCTAATAACTATAGATTCGGCCTTTGTATAGATAATAATGACTATTTCAATAAGATTTTCCACAAATATTTAATGTACAAAATTCGATTCAGCTAGAATTTTATTATATGTACAGATGAACATGACGTATATGTTTTGTGTTTAAAGTCAGCTTATCATTAGATATTTCCTTTTCATGCAAACTAGTTATTATTTAAAATAAGGTTTCTAAGCTAAGAAAACGATAGCGCACGTGATTTGTGATCATCATACTATGTGAAACTTTGTCGTTATATTATATATTACCTTATATAAAGATATTCATACATTCACGGTACTACACTACACTAGGCTCTATATTTCGCCATTAATTCCACTACCACTACCATACTTCAAGTTCATTAGATTTATTTCAACTTTTATTAATGTTATAATTTATTTTAATTAATGTTATATATATATATATATATATATATATATATATATATATATATATATATATATACACAAATGTTATACCTAATTAAAAAAAAATGGAGCATCATCAAAATGGAGTATCATAGTACAGCGTGGGCAGATTGTTTACAGCAAATTGCGTAATGTTTAATATATAATGTAAAAAATAACAAACTAATTATCAAATTACAGCGAAAGACCTATCTACATGAATGTAACCGACAAAAATAATAATACTTGTTTTTTATAACGGAAACTGGTACATTTTTGGGCAAATCTATATCTAAAGGTCATAATTATAAAACCATAAACCTATAAGTAAAAATGAGACGTCTTTACATTAAAATTAACAAATTCAAACAAAGACGAACATATTTCAATAAAAATGCAGGTACTATAGCGACGCACTAAAAAATTTCTTCACCCAATTTCAATATATAATTTCAACCCACAGAGAAAATATCGTTTTCATGCGAACTATAAAGTTGCATAGAAAAAGGAATTTAATTTATCAGTCAGCTACAATATTACATTAATATACATATTTAACTATCACTATGTTCATGTAGTTTTTTTTTCGTCAAAAAGTAAATTGAAATGGGTTTTATATTAAAAAAATTAAACATAATCGTCTAAAAGTACAAAAGATTTGATATACACTTAATTTACCCACATTTAATAATATATTGTCCTTACGTGTACGTATAATATGACAAATATTTTTCAAACGTCTAACGTAGACACATATTTACGTTATTTAAATTAGTATATTACATCATATACTTGTAGTTAGATAATACATTTTTATTTGACAAACTTATATAGAAGACTTAAATCATTAAACAACATAAAACTGTGCTCATTCTTTTAAAACACTTGCAGGTATTGTCTTAACGTATAAGAAAAGAAAAGGTTAAGGGAAAATCATAACCATCTATTGTTATGCTTTATACCGAGCATAGCTGTAAACCCTCAGCTCAACCTCATACAATGACGAGATACAAAAGACTATTCTACTGTTCTTAGGGTATTCTTGTAGTAAAATTGTGTATTAGATGTTTGTTCAAAGAAATGATGATATTTAACTTTTATTTTGAGGAAATACATGCTGTAGTCAGAATATTATAGGCCTTTAAATAGGAGTTTCACTGCGATATGTTTCGCAGTTATTACGCTCTATAAGTCTATAATATATGTTTTTTATATAGTTTTTATAACTTATGTCTATGTAAGTTTAAAGTTTACGTTATAATTCTAAATTTACTTATTCATAATAATTCGATGACACATTTGGCTAAGTTGGTAGTGACAGCAAGTAGTGCTGTACCAGCGGTCGCGGGTTCCAGTCACGCTGAGTTTATTCATTTGTGTGATGAGCACGTATGTTTGTACTCCAATTATGGGTGTTTATATTTATAATATGTATATATTTAAATTTTAAAGTGATATATGTGTAGTGTATCAACTATCTGGTATCCATAACACAAGCCTCGTAGCTTACCATGGAACTAGATTGCGCTGTATGTTACTGTCCCAACATATATACCTATTTATAAAAAAAAATGATGTGTATTTTTTCAATTATTTAAGTTTGTGAGTTTGGATATAGGGGAAAATCTCTGAAATAAAATAAACTTTATTCAATTCTTTCCGTTTTCCAAAATTCTGAAACTACTGATCCAATCTATTCCGTAAAAAAATATGAAAATTCTTTTAGCAATAGTAAACTACATCACCGCTGTGTGCTTGCTATAAGGCTGTTTTTTATTCCTATAAAAATGTGTTTACTGTCAAACTTTTATTGAAGTTAGAGAAAAATAATAAATTAATGTATGGCAAAAAGATATCTGGAGACGCACCAGAGCGAAGCGAAGGTGAGTCACTGGTATGATATAAAAAAACTTTGAATATTTAATGTAAATTCAAAATATTGCCCAGTTTACCGTCAAATAGTGAGGTTATAGCTGATGAAGCGAATGATTATGAATAGTTTGCCTTGTAATTAAAAGTCATGTTAATAGCGCATGATATAGTATATAAGAATTAGATGTATTTAAATAACGCCATAATGGCTCGTCTTTTTTTTATGTTTAATTCGTTCCAACATAGATTTGTTCCGGTTTTTTCTTTTTTTTTAATGGAAAAATTAACAATTTTCATATCCAGAGAGGGACTCCGGTGAGAGACCCTGGGAAACGACTACCCTAAGCTACAAATTCTGCCTTGGTGGTACAACAAAAAAAAGAAAAAAATATATAAGTATGCTACAGCAACGCGTGTCCGACCTAGCCATGATATTAGTATATTATAAAAAAATACCAATGAGTATTACAAAATATGTGACTAGATTTTTATGATTATTCATGATTAATTATTAGAAAATATGATATATATTGTATTTATTATTATTCTTATAATATTTTATTACCACAAAGGAATTTAAAACTTCTAAACTATTTTAAACAAAACTATCTTTTCGGATTATCGAAATATCTTTACAGCAATCATGGTCACGGGACAGACTAAAGGTTTAAGATGTCTTAAAAACATTATATAGTTTTTTTGTTTTTTTTTATTCGATTCAGTGACAAACGAGCTGCTAGACCACCTGATGAAAAGCAGTACCTGTCGCCCATAACACCTACGGTTCATGTACTTAGGTTTTAAGTAACAAAAATGCAGAACCACAGGTGCGTTGTCACTGTGAGGACTAAGATGATATGCCTCTTGCCTGTAATTGCGCTGGCTACCTTATCCTTCATACCGGAACACAACAATGCAATTGTTGCTTGGCGGAAGAAATAGATAAGGGGGTGGTACCCATCCAGTCGGACTCCTCAGGCTACCACCGGTAGGACTCTGTCAAGCCTACAGATAGCCTACCCACAAATTAGCAAAATGAATTCAAAAATGGCATCAAAATATCTTACAAGTTACCTTACTTCTAAACTACAAAATGACCATAGAATTCCTTTGCTTTCTTTCCAGAGAACAATATAAAGAAAGTACCTATTAGTTTATGTACATACATTATTAAAAAATCATTGATATTTTAAGGTCTCTATTCATAAAATTGTATTCTTTTAATTTTAAGAAAATGTAAAAGTTGTTATTTCATAAAATGCAGCTGCTTGCGGCGTGTGATTATTACTAATTTATTTGTTTATCTTCACTATCTTCTATCATATACGAGACCATCTGTAAAATACCATGGCAAAAGGTAAGGAGGGAACATAGCCTGTTTATTTATTTAATTTTATATTATATGTTAACATTAGTCATGTTTTTGACTAGTCACTATTATTATAATATAAGATTTATTTATTTTAAATGAACTATGTTAATAATCATATTTTTTATGCAGAACTGAGTTAAACTTTGCCTACTAAAAATATTCAAATAAATGATATCATTTAACCGTCCAAATAAAGTTATATGTTTCGCAGCTCTACTTAATATAATGTAGAAAAATATTAGAATTATACTTTTTGTTATTTTGATTCTAATGTATTTTTTTTTGTTATTTAAATAATATTTATATTGTTTTAGGCCTGGCTGTGTATTTCTTTAACATATAATTCTAAATTTAAACTTTAAAACCTCGAAACCATAGGTATTTTAAAGCCTTTTATAAATGTATTTTAGATAAACAAGTAAAATAAATATAAGTTAAATTAAATTACAGGATTAATTACGCTACACTATCGTTATCAAAAAAGATGCGCGAGCGCAATTATTTATCGCATTCTATTAACCTGAAAGTCGAAACCTCCAGTAGCGCGCCAAACACTGATCGAGGCGCACGTGCTTGTGTCATAGTAAATGCCTCGTGGTCGGACAGCGTGTATTAAATAATTAAAATGGTGAGTGAGCAAAACATTAACTAAGTATTAATCGACATTGTGTCACAGCAAATTATTATATATAGGATTTAGAGGAAATCATTTGAGGCATTTTGAGATTTTATATGCATGCGGCTCTAATTGCAACTTCAATTTGTCAAATGAAAATATTTTATTAAAATTCAAACATTGCATCATAAAAGATAATACATTAAATATTACATTGCTAAATGTTTTCATGAAATACTATTTCACGTTTATATTATAAGTATAGGGAATTTCACCGTATTTTATTCTTAAATCGGAGCTTAAATATGAATATATATATTATAATATTATGATCATTACGTTTTAGTTGCAATTTTACAAGGCCGAGTAGTATGTGGCTTGCATAAATCAATCACGCTTTAAGCATTTAAAATAAAAATTATTAATCTATTTTCATACGATAATACCAAAATTGTTGTAAATATTTTAGGCTTTATAATCATAAAACTAAACTGATACAATATCTATCTAGAAGACCTTGTGAGGAAAATAAATATAGTTACTTAGTAAAAAATGAAAATGTTGTAAATAATTGTAAACTGTCTGCCCACTTCAAAACGTGCATTATAGTGTATGACCGTAATTAATAATAATAGATGTCAGTCCCAATAATGAAAATAGGCTTTTGTAAACCTGTACAATGGCTGCATGTTTCACGAATATAACTTGTTTGGCAAAAATATTTTGTGTCAATGAAATATATATTATATATTTGAAGAATACAATTTTGTTCTTCAAATAAAAACTAAGTACGCTTTGAATTATTAACAGAGAAACATCCTAGCTTTTCAAGTACTACTTTATTGTATCATATTATATAAAATATGAAAATAACTCATTCAATCCCATTCAAGATGAAATAAATATGAAATAATAAATACATCGTTATTTTCGAGAGCATCATTATTACTATAGCGAAACTCATTAATTACGAGCACATGAAATAAAATACAGTTTACTTTCGTCATTGAATTAACGCTTGAAAATAGTTCAAATGCAATTCCATTTAAATATTTTAATTTTATTCCTTGATGTAGAGAACAAAATATCTAATAATTAAAAGTACCTGCGTCTGTACAATCGTTGATTTTCTATATAATTACTGTATCATGACACTAACAATTGCTATGTGATTTTTCCTTTTGAAATGATAAATATTCAAGATAACGTTCGCTATGTTTGCTATAACAATGATTTTATCTATTCTGCCATGTAATTTAAATATAGAATAGCTGTCGAGTGACAGGTATATTATACAATGTCCTAAAATTCACGAAGTATTTGTTGATATTTTTGTTTAAAATGTTTTTTTTAATGACTTATTGAAATACTTACTCAAATCATGAATTATATGTAATTTCGTATATAACTCTATCTAGATTGTATATTTTCTAAAGTAACTAAAAATAACAATCGTCAACTCAAAAGGTGTTTTTTTTTTTTCAAATCTGAAATTCAATCTTGTTTGAACTTTGTACAATCTTTATATTCATACATTATACATATATCCTACGTGAAAATAGCAACTCGTATAGCGCAGATAATATAAAAACAAATAAGTTTTATTTTATTCTTTCGCTTAATTATTATTAACTTATTCATGGAAACTAAACTTAAATATTAATGGAGGGCTTAATAAAACATCCGTCAATTTAATTGTTTATGTCATAAAACCATCAACAAAGTAGAAAAAAACCAGTTAAGATGTCTGTTATTATTTGCAGTCTCACTTAAAATTGAACCTATAGGTTAGACTTAGAGTATAAGCTTTAATATTGAATAGCCCCTTACCGATAACACGTCTTGGAATGATGTGATCGCCATAATACTACTTCAATGTCGTAGAATTATTGTAATTTATAATTTGTATATATTATTACTTACAAAAAAAAAATTTAGTACCATTAAGTTTTTTTTGCCAGTTCTTCTCAGTACTGAGGCTAATACTTTCTGAGCTGGGCTAGACCCATGACGTTGTACATAATTGAATTTAAGAAATTGTTCCTATTTTAAAGTTAAATAACACAATTTGAATTTGATTTATTTTTTATGGCTAAATAATACTAAGTCCATTAAATGAAACCTATGACCGTCATGTTTATCTTTCTTATCATTCATTATCTCAAAATACTCTAAAGTTACGAGGGGAGGTCGTTAGGTTTACGAGGGGCATTCAATAAAAAGTGAAAATGAATATGTTGCCGGTAACTTTCATTAAATGTTATTTTATTTTTGGATATAGTCGCCTTAGTATTCTGTTGGAATATCTTTGTTCTAAGCTTCAAATTCCTTTCTTAAAAAAGTCATCATTCTGAGCACCTAAAAATTCCTGTACTGCAACGGGTACTGCTTCATTATTTTCGAATCTCTGTCCTCTCAAAGATTCTTTGAACCTTGGAAATATAGATAATATAGAAATCACTAAGGGGCAAGGTTGGGTAAATATGAAGGATGCTCAAGTATTTCGAAGCCAGCATTTCGAATTCTGCCATAATAACGGCTGATCTGTAAGCCGGGACATTACCTTGATAGAACAAAACAATTTTTACTAGTTTGCCTCGCCGCTTCTCGCGAATTTTGTTTTTATTTCCTTTTTTTAGAAGTAATCAATCAATATTCCAGCTTTACCAGCCAGTATTAACTTTTTAGTGTTTTCGGTTCCAAAGACCTCATTCACACTTTTTAATGAACTCCATCCGTAAATATAATCAAGTTTCCATATGTAAAGTGAGATGTTATAAAATTAATTCATAACAAATGTAACCATTCTTTGGTTACATGTAAATGACCGCTTCTGGGAAATGGTCAGACGGAAGTCAGAGAGACATATTACGTATTACTAGGTATACCTTTTTTCTTATTGAGTATCTCATAACTGACAAATCTGAAACACATTAAGTAAAAGTGTTTTCAAAGAAAAAACTAAATACATTTTTAAAATTACGAATTTAATAATAATATAGTAAATAACATTAAATTGAGGTGAAACTAAACAAAACCTACTTTTCGATTATGTACAATACATACTTTTTACTTTAAAAAAAACAATCTTAGATTTTGAGCATATAACATGCTTTGATAAAGAAATAAAGAATTATACAATTTGTTTCTTCACACATAATGATTTATATAAGTACAGAATCTCTTATAGGATTATCCTTACACAATAATATACATGGAAACCGGAAAAAGGTTGAAATAATCACTATGTAGGCTCAACACTAACACAATAAGATAAGCGTGAAACGATAATAAAGATTATTACCAAATAAGTTCTTTTATACAAAATCCTAAATCCTTATTCTGAGAAAATACGGCGTAAAAATTGTTTATAATAAAATATTAAATCATATAAATACATCATGCAGTAGTATATATGTCGCAGGGAAATTGTAAAACCCGTTATATATATATATATATATATATATATATATATATATATATATATATATATATATATATATATATATATATATATAGAGGCCGAAAAGTTTAAAGAACTGTTATATTCTATGAGATATCAGTTTTTTTTTTAAATACAAACATGACACAGTTGCTGCCTTATTATTCATGTAAGCAAAGGGATTAGTAAAAAACTTGAATAAATATTAATACGTATGCTATTAAATAAACATTATGACAACGTCATTTGAAACAGATAGACAAACTTCAAATATCACATTCTAAAACACATATGTACAAATAAGACTATTTAATTATCTGATAAAGAACTTATGCAGCTACATTGTTTTTCAGTAAACTCCAGTTAAGTTATAGAAAAATCTGTCAAGCGCAAGTCAGAATCTCGCATGTAGGGTTCCGTATTTAACAATTTACGAATACATATTTGTAACATATATTTTCTCATAAAGAAAGATTTTTTGTTGAATGTCGGTGCGAACCGGCCTAAGCCCTTGAGCAGCGTTTCGATTCACACTTGGAAAATTGACCAACTATTATTATTTGTTTATATTAACCATTTCTACAAAAGAAAAACAACAAAATAGGTAGGTAGCTTAAGAACTAATGCTCTTATACTTTAATAACGAGCAAATTATAACAAATAAACATCAATAATAATAATAGACAAAAAATATGATTTATTTTTATACTGTCTTTATTATATTTGAAACTAAGCAATTTTTTTAAGAATCAATCTATACGATATTATAAAGTGAAAAAAATAGTATCTTGATGATGGATAACTAAATCAATTTTAAAAAATCTTTCACCTTTTAAAAGCTACATTATTAACAGTAACATGGGCCATATTTTATTTTCAAAAAAAAAAAGGATTCCCACAAAAATTGCAAAAATGTAACCTAAGGTATCAAAAATGTGCCTATAATAGCTAAGGATAAACCCGAGCAAAGCGAGGGTGAGTCGCTAGTAGTTTATATTTTTAACTAAAAACTAGTAATTTAATATATAAAAAAATAAACTATAAGATCTATATAATCAGTGAGGGCTGAAAATTTTAAAAGAGCTTTTTCATTTAATAAAGTGCACCCAGTTTTTAAAAGCTCAAATGTTAATCCTGAATTCTGTGATGCGTTAGTGAACGGGATGTTGTTATTGCACAAAATATTTATATGTATATTATATTTTATTGTAGACAACAAAAGGATGATACAAAAATACGTTCTTATCGGTAGTTTTCTTCAAAACAACCTTTTGGGAAGAATACGTAGAAGAGAAAAATAGACTGAGTAGTGTTTACATGATATTTAATACATTTCGCAAAACCATATACTACAAAAATATTTATGTAAGATATTTAATACACTTATCGATATTTAAATCGTCTTATCTATACAGATAAATAAAATTGGAAAGTCTCTTTGTAATATTAAAATAATCGCTTTTTACTAAATGTATATGAATGTATACACGGTACATTTACCAAAACAACATTTTTTAAAATTTTTGTCTGTCTGTCTATTTGTTCCGGCTAATCTCCGAAACGGCTGGACCGATTTTGACGGGACTTTCACTGGCAGATAGCTGATGTTATAAGGAGTAACTTAGGCTACTTTTATTTTAGAAAAAGAATTAGGGTTCCGCGAAAAAATTTAAAACCAATGAAATTGTGAACAAAATCCGCGTACGGCGTACGCACCTCAGCGAAGGAGAGTAAATCGCTATATAATTTAAATGAATATCTTAGGAGTAGCAAGCTACTATTTATATATAAACATAGCTAACCGCGAAAACGTACCTAGGGACGAACGCGAGCGAAGCGAGCGTGAGTCGCTAGTTAATTATATAAAAAATAGCGAGTCCGTCCCTAGGTATGTTTTGACGGTTAGTATGGAATAGATAGACTATACATTGTACTACTGCTCCGCTCCTTTGGGTAGTAGCATGATGATATTATAATATATAGCCTATAGCCTTCCTCAATAAACGGGCTATCTAATGCAAAGAGAATTTTTTAAATCAGATTAATAGTTCTTGAGACTAGCGCGTTAAACAAACATACAAAGAAACAAATTCTGCCTCCATAATATTAGTATAGATGACAAGCCATGTTTAGTTGCAGTAGACTAAAAAGAAATATATCCCCGGGCAAAGACGTTTACAGCAACTAGTACTCAATGTAATCTTATACTCGACTTATTTATAATATAACATTGTTTGATATTAAATAAGATATTTTTTTTGAACAAAGACCGTAAAATATTCGTTTAATTTGGCGTAAAAAATTCATAATACTTATATAAAATTGGTTTTACGTAACAACATATTGTAAGCAAGTGTGTGTAGGCTGTGAGTATTGAGTATAATAATTCCACATAACCTTGCACATTACATTTTTATATATTTTACTCCTTGGACGGAAGTGATAACGATATCGAATTATTCGGCACGAGAATTATAAATTAGGTTTTCTATTACAGTATCGTCGTTCATAAATTTGTATCGAACAGCAAATAATTATCATGTACTGATAATTTTTTTTCACAATATCGATTATTATTCCAAAAAAATCCACTCCAGGGATCCGTCTCCAGAGTACCTAAATTTTCCATTCACAGTATGAAAAACTTCATCAAGATTGGTATCGCAATGTGAATTAAAAAGAACCTCCTCCTTTTTTTGAAAGTCGGTTAAAAATAGTCTTCTGTTTTAATAAAATACCAGTTCTGAACTACTGTTTCCGTTGCTTTTATATATTAATTTAGTCAAGCATGATCCACATGACATAATATGTTGGAGTACATAAAACAAGAAAATACGGTTTCTTCGGTTTTTTAACGTATGAAAAGTCGTATTTTAAGCTCTTGATTTGATCCCTAGATTTCTATGTGTGAATTATTTCCAACATGAATAGTGAAAAAAAAACATTGTGATGAAACCAGCATCTCTGAGAGAACCTAATAAATTTTCCAAAAACGTACGATATTCGCCAACTAGCATTTTACCAAACGTGATAGATTAAAAAGCCGAGCAGTAAAACGTTAAAAAGGTTGGAATTATTACATATACATATATATTGCATATGCTGTATTACCAAATTTAGTCTGGTCTTTATCCTCTACGTATATGTATAGATTTGCTACGTATTATATATACACTTGTAACCTACCAATTTCGGTAATACTAATAATAATAATATATAATTAATTATAGTAGCTATAAAATATAATTACTGATACGTACGGACAGACGAGCCTGATGGAATTAATAGGATTCTGTTTTAGTATTTTGGCTGCGGAACTCTAATGAAATTTAATAGGGCGTGGCATTTCAAACACTTGCATCATACTAAGAAAATGTACTCTACTCTGGTTTACTATTTACTACTTAACTTAAGCCAAATGTGTGCTTACGGAACCCTAACAAAATGCACTGATAATAATTATTTTATCTCGCTTAATCGTATTAATTACGTTTGCAGCGAATACACGATAGATTTTTCTGAAGTACTGAAGAAGGATTCCGGGAAAGCTCATTAGCAAACATAGAGTATTACTTCAATTGTTTTAATATCTACCTGTTGTGTATTAATATGTGAACAAATAACAAATAGTAAAAACAAATAATATATAATATGAAGATATTATTTATTTCTTTGCTTTATGTATTTTATTCTGGGTACTAAACACTACGACTTTTAAAAAGCAAAAGCATAGGATGCTTGATTAATTAAAACTTTCCTTCATAGGACTTCTTTATAATCATTTTTATAATCAAAAGTAGTGTTGCCGAAATAACGATAGTTTCACTATCGATAGTTTCCATCTAAAAAAGCCCTACTATCGATAGCTATATCGATATTGTCGATACAATCGACAGTATCGATACTATCGATAGATAGAAATGTGCCAATACTATTGACAGACCACTATACTATCGATACTATCGATAGTATTGGTGCTCACAAATCATAAAATATTGATAGTATCGATACTATCGATACTATTGAAGTTTCGAAATAAAATAATATCAATGGTATCGATGCTATCGATACTATCGATAGTTTCAGCTATCGATAGTAGCGCGTATGTGTGTCAGTAGTAATAGTTAGTTTTTTTTGTTTTGAAAAGATCCTTTTTATTTATGACTTACTTATGACTTACTTATTCACTATCCACTTCCTCTCTCTTTTTTAACTATACTATCTTAAAATGAGCTACTATCGATAGTTGAAACTATCAATAGTATCGATACTATCGATAGTATCGGTAATATCGATAGAACTATCGATATTCTAATAATCGGTCACTGTCGACTATCGATAGGCAACACTAATGCAAAGTAGTGTAGGCAGTAATAGCCCAGTTGTAACGCGCTCGCTTGAGAAACCGAGTGAAGCGGGTTCAAATCCCGGGTCTCTCGCACCTTTCATTATTTTTATTATTATTTTCATGTGCGAATCATTTCCAACATGATTACAATTTGTCTTAACGGTGAAGGAAAATAGCGTGAGGAAACCTGCAAGTCTGAGAAAACCTAGCAAGTTTTCAAAAGATTTGTGAAGTGCGCCAACCCGCACTTGGCCAGTGTGGTGGACTATTCGGGCGTGTATTTTTATTTGTAAGTACAGCGATATCTTTGCCAATAGTGAACCGCATTACATGTTTTTTTTTTTATTTTCTATAAGGCTGGTTTCGAATAAATTTCAAGAATAATGCAACAAGATGTAATAACATATAATTTAAATTTTAAAAGTCATTTTCAAGTTGTTAAAATTAATTATTATATGAGTACCCAAAAAATTATTAATTAAAACTTTTTAGTATTTTTCACATTGTTTATTACAAAAGATGATTTTTTTTATATATCTTTAACCGTCCAAAAAAAAAAGGATATTACATGTTCAGCCGTGTTTTTATACTTTGAGATTTATGGGACTACCAAAAACTATCATACAAGTGCGTTGATTGTATATTATCTGATGATAATGATATCGGGTGATAAACAAAGAAATATTTTATGTTCGTAGATACTACTCTAGAAAAATAAAAACGTCTGTCCTACGGGAACCGTAAATTTTCCGAGAGAAAAAGTAGCGCATATGCTATTCCAGACTATAATCTATCTCTGTGCGAAATTCATCCAGACCCATTCAGCCATTCTGGCATGATTGAGTAACAAACATTCATCCATCCAAACATCTACACTTTCACATTTATATTATTAGTAAGATTATACTCGTATAATCTATATATAAAAATAGTCAAGGACAAAACAATTCAGTACCTTTTTCTCCTCTTTTTGTCAACAGATTTTTTTTTGTTTGTACACATTATTATTTTTTAATGTAGATATTATTCCCCAAATTTTCATTAATGACAAACACAATTACGATCATATTATCACATATATTTAAAACAAATTAGGTACACAGATAAATTATAACTTTAGAAAAGAATTTCCGCAGTCAGCGTTCGATAGACGATAGACGTTCTTGACGTCTACGAGAAGTCATATAGTCTCGCATGGAAATGAAGCGTTCTTTGCAATCTTCGAGAGTCTCTAGATAACGCAAAAGTTTTGAAATACCATTTTGTAAAGCAAGCATTTAATTTTTCTTTGGTTTCATATCAGTCTGATATATATTGAGATTGATTTTTTTATATTTTCAAAATGAGCTTCAAAAGATTAATGCAATGTTAAAAAACGAAATAAATAATAAATAACTTAATATAAAATAAATAAAGAGTAATTTCAATTTACCAAGTTCATAAATTCGCAAAAATAATAAATATTTAAAAAGACTTTGGCACCATCTTCAATATTAGACATCACTAGTACCATAGACTCCCATAAAAATTAAAAAATAAATTATGTCTAAAACATAAAGTAT
Source organism: Argynnis bischoffii washingtonia (assembly GCA_033884665.1). Taxonomy (NCBI): domain Eukaryota; kingdom Metazoa; phylum Arthropoda; class Insecta; order Lepidoptera; family Nymphalidae; genus Argynnis; species Argynnis bischoffii. The sequence goes on along the minus strand of CM066624.1, from coordinate 4,401,816 downwards.
GTGAAAAGAACATACACAGCTGATCTAAGGAACTAAAATTTCACTATTTTATTCCTAATTTTAATTAACACATTAAGATATCCATATTTTACATTTTAAACCAATATATGGGTATTGACTTAAAAATACAAAGAATAGGTACTTAGATAGCTACTGTATAAGGAAAAAGTCTGTTTATTGACTATTTTGTACATAAAAAAATAAGAAACATATACAAATAAGTTTTTAGAAACCTGTAAGCTGTTTGCAAAACGGAACCCTTATAATTACGTCATGTCCGTCTGTCCGTATATATCAGCAATTGTACTCTATAACATTTCAAATAAAAATTCTTGATTGTTCTGCAACACTAATTTAAATTTTATCTAATAACTACGAATCTAAAAAGTACCATTCACGTCTAAAAAACAATTACTACTATCTAAACAAAATATTTAATACGCAACTAAAAACAATTTAAACATTTTATTATCAAAAAATAAAAAACTCATAAAGGCTAACTAGATACATAAGAAACTAGCGGATCATCCTCGCTTCGTTTGGGTTCGCCTCTAGGAAAACAAAAACAAACCAATCCCACAGAAATTGTACATTTTCCGGTATAGAAAGTAGCCTATGTGTTATTCCAGGCTATAATCTATCTCCAAACTTCATCCAGATCTGTTCAGCCATGTTCTTCTCACATCGCTTGTGAACACCACATTCACCTTCGCAGGCTTTGACACCATACCCTATTGGACTATGAACACCTGACGTAAGATTTCACAAATAATAATGCTATATTCTACAGAACGCTTCCGTAACCATTTTTATTGAATATAATATAAATATTTTTTTATTTCGAGGTTTATTATATTATTGACATTTTAAACTTTCATTATTTATTTAAATTTATGTGAAATTAAGAGTGTTATAAGTTATAGAATAAATTATTCTTATGTAGATATATACGACACGTTTGGCTCAGTTTGTAGTGACCACTTGCTGTGCCAACGGTCGCGGGTTTGAGTCCCGTTGTCCCACTCACTTGTGTGATGAGCACGAATGTTTTGTACTCCAGTCATGGGTTTTTTATATTTATAATATGTATGTATTTAAAGTTATCTATGTGTAGTGTATCATCTATCTGGTATCCATAACACAGGCCTTGTAGCTTACCATGGAACTAGATGGTGGTGTATGTAAATGTCCCATTATATTTATGTTTATTTATTTATATTTATACTTTTTTATCCATGTTTCATGTTCAGCGTGAAAGAGTAACAAACATCCATATTCACAAACTTTCACATTTATAATATTAGTATAGATAAAGTAGGTAGAAACAATTTTACGGTTTAACATCGACAAAAAACTATGAAACACGTGACTACTGCCCTCGCGTCTAATTTTTATTGATAGAATCGTCTGATCGAAAAATGGTTTCACGGTCAAGACGTTGTTTTATATGGCGTTATGACGTAGCTGGTTTAACCAAGTAGATAAGTAATTAAAACGTTTTTATGAGTTCTCAATATATATGTATCTAGTTTATTGCTTAGGTATAGGCTGGAAACTTTTATTATTTCACTCTTTAACAATAATATGTATGTATAACGACTGCCATTTTAGCTATAAATTATTTTATAGACGTTACAATTTCTGTTACGAGTTCAGAAATCGTGTATAATAAATATATTATTCTCTTTTATTATTTTCCTACTATTAACTTACCTTGGTTTCGCTCGTGTGTGGCCTTAGGGTCTAAGTGTCTTTTTATATGGCGTTTATCGCTTTATTTCAAACCGTTTAGGAGCGCACGCCGATAGGGCAACTGAACGGCCCGGTTTTTCCGATTTTCTTTCTAATTAAATTTATTATGATTTCAAAGGTAAAAATGTTATCGAAATGAAAAATATATATAAGTTGCTATAAAAGCCAGTACTACTCACTAAAACCCAAAAGAACCTCCCGTGTCTTAATGGGCTCGACCACATAATCAAGGGGTTGTCTTCGTTCCACTCTGCTGTCAGAAAAGTACCAGGAATATACAATGTGAAGTACCTGCATGATGCGCATGTCTGTAAAAAAATAGTATGGATTAATGCTGACAAAAAAACATTGCCAATATAAAAAGTTCCTATATAGTATATGTTATTACATCACATGACCTGTATGAGTAAATTTTATCTTAATTCTCTATCATATAAACTATAATCTTATAATTGAGATTATCACAAAATACCCTTTATTTAATCTTCATACGTATTATTAATATATCAATACAAGATACTTACTAAAGTTTGTTGTATTTAATCTTTTGAATAATTACATCAATATTTTGCCTTTAAAATTTGTTACGTAATCAAAATCAAATTATAAAAGAGACAAAGGTCAAATCAATAACAGCTTGCATATTGTCACTAGCAAACAAGAATGTTATTATTATTTAGCCAAACATTGTTCTATTACCTTTTATTTCCTTACTTTATATAAAAAGAAAATTCGAGAAATTTTTGTTTGTAAGAAAAAGAAAATATATCGAAACTACATCTAAAAAACCTATATTTATACATACACACAGAGAATTGTTCTTTAATTACTATTATTTAACTCTAAACCCCGCTTTCTTCAATTCTCCCCCCGATATCCTATGGGAATCGCTTTACAATTAGGTAAGGAAAAGAGGTCAATGCCGTTCTTTAGCCAATAAACTATATCTATGCTATAAAATAAATCCCATCGGTCCTCCTGCTACTACTTGAATAAAGAACAAATCGACAATCTTTTATCGCTTGGATAAAAATTACCTAGTGTGGCACTCTCTGATCCATAAACTATATAAACAAAATAAACGTCAATCCATTGCTCTGTCAGTACAAATATTCCTGTATGTCGTTAACCCCGTGTTTTGCTGATTTATTTTATTTGTACTTTAAACGGTTTTATTATAATGCAAATGTTTGTGCGGCATGGTTAAGGCTTTAGTTGAACACCAAGAGCTAATCAAAGAAAAAATACGTAGACGAAAACACATAAATATATGATATAATATAAATTATTTCTGTTAAGAAATAACATGTCAATATAACTTTATTTTTATTCACTTTGGCGTGCATCTTCTCGTCATTGTGTATTTCTACATGGTACAAGCTCGATGGAGCTCAAGATATATCCTTGGATTTATTCTACGGATTGAAATGATCTTAAATTTTTTTAATTTCACGCCATCAAAAAAGGCTTAATGGAAATCTGTTAAAAGGACAGAAACACAAACAGAACGTTTCATATAACTTTACAATCTTGTAATGTGCATATTGTGCAATGCTTTGATCGCATACATACTTTATTACAACTTACACAAGCTATGTCATAAAAACCATACTTCATACCATTTAAAAAACCTCACTGTTATATGAATAGTCAGAAATCAGATTCTTCACATTTTAAGATTTGATTAAAAACTTCAGACTTAAAGTTAAACTCTAGATATGATTTATTCTGTTACTAGAGCTAGTCTCCAGTCGCAAGATCGATGCGTCTTATCCAAGTCGGTGACCTACATGCGCCTCCGTGTTTCCTAGAAATTACCTCCGTTACATTGAAAGCTTGATCGGAGCTTTCTTTTTAAAACTCTTGAAAACAAGTTTTTATCTGACATACAATATTTACTTTATAAGAAAAAGTCAATAAACAGATATAAATTTGATGTTTCAAGTTGTACTTCTTATATTTTTTACATTAACTTTATTTTCTTTCAGAAAAATGGAACAAACGTATTTAGTGCTACACTGCTATTTTACTATGGTGCCACCAAAATTCTAATGAAGACATGTCAAAACATCATAATCTATTTAAAATCCCAATAGTTGATAAATGGTATCTTAATAAAATTGTCCTAGAAAGGTTGTCAGTCAGTGTTATTAAACACTATAAACATGTGAGTCTGAATGAATTTGTAATAAAGGTACGGGAACTATTTCAAAAATCTCTTGGAAGCTTTATTAGATTACTGAATACTGACAACTATATTTTGAATGACGTACCATTAGAAAACATAAAGATGCCTTTAAATTTATAGATTACCCAAACTGTCAAAATGGACAATTATATTGTCAACTAGCGACATCCCCTAGCTTCGCTCGGGTACGTCTCTAGATACGTTTTTTTTTAAAACGGAACCCTAATTCTTAAAATAAAAGTTATTCCTTATAATATCAGCTATCAGTCAGTAAAAGTCGCGTCAAAATCATTCCAGCCGTTTCAGAGATTAGCCGGGACAAATAAACAGATAGACAGACACAAAAATGTTAAAAATTGTGTTTCTCTTTAAGTACCGTATATAATTTCATATTCATGTAGTAGCTGCTATTTGGACATTACAAACAGACACTTAATTTAATTTATCTGTATAGATGATATAATGGTACACTTGGGGCTCGTGTGGGCTTTCCGTTCAATACTAACTGTTGGATGGTTGGATGACTACGAGTATATTACATTTTTTTCTAAATCATATTTGTTCTAATATAATACATACATACATATTATATATGGTTGCTAACACTTTCGATATGCAGGATGCGAATAAGTGACATTCGTAGTATATTGGAGTACTGTATTTCCACACATACTGTACAAAATATGTAACTGTACAAAATGTAATATTAACAAAATTGTATGTTTCGCATGTGCTGGCTCATTTTATTTACCTAAATCTCGCTTTAATAGCTACGAGCAAAATCTGATGAAAAGTTCTGCAATGTCCACCTAAAAGTGTTTATATGCAGCATGAATAGAGGAGCGAAATAACGTAATTTAAATTGTGTAACGCTACTTTACAAGTGGTAGCTTAGTGGTAACGCGCTCGCTTGGAGAACCAACTGAAGCGGGTTCAAAGCCCGGGTCTGTCACCTCTGATATTTTCATGTACGAATCATTTTCAACATGATTAACACTTGTCTTACGGAGAAGAATAACATTGTGATGAAATCTGTACGTCTGAAAGAACATGTGACACTTAGCCAGCCTAGTGGACTATGGCCTGATGCCTATTGCCTTAGAGGGAGCCTTATACCCATGGGACGTTACTAAAGGCGGGACGCGAATACGATACAGTAAAATTAGTATATTAGTCATTTTATCTAGAGAAAAACTGAAATATGCATATTTATTTTTCAATTTCATTTATATCATATTTTATATTTATTATATGATTAATAAAGAGAATTTGTGTGAGTATGTTTGTAATGTATTTATACTGTAACGGTTCTACGCATATTAGTGAAATTTAGCATGGCCACGTGTTAAAGCTTTTATTCTGGATAAACACATTAACTTACTTTTTTATAAAAACACCTATCACGCCCACACGTGCAAAATCTTTTCAACTATATATAATAAGAAACATTTCACAGGATATATATATATTGTTACGGCGAATTTTCTGCCAAATTCATAAAATATACGAGTAAAAGAAATATGTTTTTATACATTTTACACTATCGTAAAACGGCAACAAATACAAACGTCAAACCTGCTTGTATATTTAAAATTTTATTTTAACCCTATATCGTAAAAATAACAAATAATAAAAACTGGCCAATACACGTAAGTCGGCCTCGCGCTAGAAAATTCAAACGCTAACAAAAATGTTATGGTTACGATTGTTCAAATCCCTCAGTCCGACTCACACTTGACCAATTATTTATTTGTTTGTTTATTTCATATACATAGTAAATAATAATAATATTTTTTATAAAAAACATTAATTTCGAATAAAAAACAAACATAGTCTCTCTTATTTATACCACTAAAAAGCCTTGGACAAATAAATTAAACACACGTCACACATGTTGATTGCAATTCATTAAAACTCAATTATGTATTTACTCCATTGATAGATAGTACACAAAGTTACCGCTTCAATATAACATTTATTTGTTTAAATATGAATCTATCTGAAAATTAATAATATTGCTTAAGTTTACCGATCGTAGGATAGGTGAATCTTACTATGTGTTATTATTGGTCTAGTTTTAATGGAATGATTAACAAAATATAAGAAATCCAAGTGTCAATCGGACTCAGGTTAGCAGGTGGAACTACTATTTATTTGAAATCTGATTTCAACATTTTTTAAGTTTGCTTATATGATACACAATAAATTATTTTAATAGCTTTTACCTACTTCTAAATAAAATAATTGTCTAATTTTTACCCCTGGCTTTTTTACGGAAGAACTTCACTCGAAATATTTCGATATTATAAATGTATACAATATACTCTGCTTATATATTCCCAATATAATATATCATTAACCAAAAAAGTATACTTGCTTTAACCAGACGCGAACCCAGGACCTCCGAATTTGCAGCCATACTAAAAGAACAGTTATGTCTAGATTAGCTTGTATATTAAAGAAAAAATAATAACGATATATAGTGTTTGATATATAAATGTGTGTTCTAATGAACCTGGATAATTCCAGGCTCAATGAAAACTTTTTTAAATAAAGGCTCGAAACAGAATTTTGACGGAACATGATCACAAGGTAAACAAATGTGAAGTATGTATGTTATATTTCAACTGTAAAATCCTGTAAATGGCACGACCTGGTATTTGCTCCTATCTAAACTTTTCCCTATTTAGTTTAAGGCGAAAACGAAATTTCAGTTTATCATTACGAGTTACCGGAAAATGAAAAATGTTTCTGCATTTCTATTTCATTTTACACGTGTTTTGAGAAATATTTCGCTGTTTGTACAATTATGATTAATCTATCTTAGAAATGTGTTTACGAAAATTTTGTGACATACGTATGTTACGATTTGATGAGTTAGAAGTAAAAATGAATATATGTATGTATGTCCCTTGGCAATGTTAGCCTTTCATAATCCACCATACAACACCATACAACATCAACGGAAATTAATTAGCGCGAATCTAACCGGATGATTTAGGATACAACAACCAACAGGTATAAGCAATTGGTAATTTAGGTATAGGTACATATGTCTCTTACAGCTAGGTAAAATAATAATGGTTTGCTAGTTTATATATACTTTGAACAAGATATTTCCAAACACATCATTTTGACAGGAAAGAAATACTGGACGTCTCTCAGCTGTCAATATTATATCGTACTTTGAGTAATTCTTCCCCCTGAGTCCTTTGTTATATTTGTCCACCTCGTAAACTCATAGAGCATTTCAAAAAGTTCAAATAAGCCATGAAGAAAACTTCTATCCTACGCCTATAAGTAATTATTGATGTGTGTGTACCTTTTAAGTAAGAAATGATCTATAGAAATTTAGCTTTTTTTGCTCCCTTGTACGAATGGTATAATGTTCAAAAATAACAGAAACTCTCCATTTTTAGATCACTTACTCGCACTATATAAGTAATTCAACGTAATCAACAATAATTTTGCATTTTCAATAATTAAGATCTTCTACGTAATACGCTCCTACTTCGTTATTTAATTTTGAAATAAAAACTAATAGCTGTATTTATTTTAGTTTTAGAAACAAAAAAAACACAATGTTATTTCCAGAAAGTACACAATATAATTTTGTTATTTTAGGTAAATCATTTATTCTTACATGTAATAGAAGAAGTTTTAACGTACATTTATAGTATATCTCTGGAGTAAATGTATAACAAATCAAAGCCCACATAGTATTTGAGTTGTATTCAGCCCTTTTTATCGTCCCACTGCTGGGCACGGGCCTCCCTTCAGTACAAGGGGAATCAGGCCATAGTCCACCACGCTGGCCAAGTGCGGGTTGGCGGACTTCACATGTCTTTTGAAAACTAGTATTAGTATTTGAGTATTAGTGGTATAAACAGATGGTTTCATTATAAAGTAGCGGGATTTGTCCTACGTGACCAGTTAACGTCAAATAGAATAATTTGCATTTCCTTCAAAGAGTGTAAGTGCTAAACAAATGTACATTGAAACCAATAGTTTTTACTATTGTTACAAAAAAAATAGATTGCATTTTTATTTTTATAAGTATAATATATTAAAATAAGTACATATATGAACTACAATCTAATATAAGCAGTACATTTATTTGATATCGATATATAGGAAAAATATATAAAAAATTATAATTTTAGTGTCTTTAATTATGTGCTTCACTTCACTTTGTAGGAAAACTGGGATTTCGTTCTCGCTCTGAAAAGTTGTCATTCGTCAAAATACTTCAAAAAGTTATATAATATAATAAAACAATAACTTAGCGAAATCGATGTGCGCGTTTCACGCAAAAAGTACTAAACTGAATTTAACTACATTTTTTGTATTAATAGCTTATTAATTATTCGTATCAACATTTAGGATACATTTCACTACAAGAAAATATTTCATTTCCACAGAAAAACACAATAACTGGTTCTATCGAGTTGTTCTTAGAAATTTACATGTCTAACACTGGCTAAACCTTAAGACATACATCAAAACAATGTACTAGAAAATTGTAGATCTTAATATGGCCTACAGAAAAGTCCACAATAGCATAAGTCTTTTTCCTAAGTTGCATTCACAATAACTATTCATATCTATTTAAAACGTATCTAGAGACGCACTCGAGTGAAGCGAGGTTAAGTCACTAGTATAGAATATAACCTAGAACAATACTGTCATAAATTTATTTTTGTCTTATTTATTTTATTGATAATGAGCTTTATATCTAAATGTTTGCTGTGGTGTAAAACATGCGTCATATTCCTTACAAGAACGCGGACGTAATTAAAATTCAGTGCAAATATTTTAAATCAAAAAAAAAGTTGTTGATCATAAAAACGTTATATAAAAATCTGATAAAATCAATATTCATTGTTACAAAGATGGTAGATAAAACACGTCCGGTCATCTTACTTGAATTCTAATTGTATTTTTTTTATTTGGTTACGCGTTACTTACTTACTACGCGTTACTTAAATAAAAAATCGATATCGTCCTATGATGATCAAAGTTAATAAACTATTAATAAAAGTTTTATTGGCTTTACGAAGTCATTGTCAAAGCGGTCGAACCTTATGCTAATCATCCTCAAAAGTTTTTTTTTAAATATTACTTATAAAAAATTGTAATGGTCTCAACGTCACGTAATTATTTTTATTATTTAAAAAACTATTTCAATAAATGTCTAGAATTGATATGTTTAGATTCCTCACGGACGTACACACCGACATTTAATTAAGATTTTGAAAATGTAAAAGTGACAATTCAAAAGTGCTTGTAAAAATCTATTTGAATAAAGTAGATTTAGATTTGATTTGATCATTTACATCTCCGAAAATAATATAATTTATATTTTTTTTTGTGTATTCATATTGCATATTATGTATGCATACAAATGCCCTCATACAACGCTTAATACTTTTGAACTAAATAGATACTCGCACAAAACCTCTTTCTTCGAGCATTATACCTATAGAAAGCTTAGTACGAGATTGCACCTTAAAGGATAAAAAATTAAGTTTTGTATTTTACTTTTACTCAAGGACGTGAATTAATGCTTTAAAACTTGCAAATTCTTTAGTCTAAAATTATTATATATAGTTTAGGATGTTGGTTCCCAATTGGCCCTTCCGACAAAATGGAATAGTATGATATTTCAGTTGTAGAATAATTTGTTAGGTACTACAAATATCTCTAGTTCTATCTTTGGATATTGTCAACCAAATTCTTTTAAATAAAACATTTAATCTTTCTCCATCGTCCCTTAGAGTATATTTAGGGGCGCCTAGTTAAAAAGTTGTCTCAATAAAATACAAAGACGCCATTATCGAGTCGATACTGAATAGAAACACACTACGCTTTTACTGCATTTGCTTTATATTTTTTATGCACTCTCACAAAGTTAATGAGTTCTTAGAAGTATAGGTAAAGGTCCAAAAAAAAAGGTTTTTTTATACGTGCGACCATCTTCCCAATATTTCGGGTTCGCTGAACGTGTTTCTTTGGTATTGTGTCCGAGTTGCGACGCCTTATACAGGTTTTTAGGATGTAATTTAAATTTTTATCAGTTTTTATTGAAGTAAAACTTCTTTACGCACGCTTGACTGGAGGGTAAGCTAGTGAATGCGTTATGAAAAAATGTAAGTACGTTTGTTGTCATGGTATCCGTTGTTATTGTCTAAACAAATGATATATAATATTATATTCTTTCCTTAAATGATATTTTATAAATATATGATTGTAATATGCCTGATATGCATTATTTTTAGTATCTCACCCATCCTAATTATTTAAAACATAAATTGAATTTCATAAAGTGTACCGATAACCTACAGAAGTTTTACTTCTTGCGCGTGCACACATTCATACACGCACTTTTTATTTTTTTATAACCAAATACTAGTAGTTTCTAGAGGAACTAACTACATTTCTTATAATAAGGGTTAGTAATTTGATATAATACATAATAAATAACATAATAAAATCATAAGTATAACATTTATCGGCTTATGCTGACCCATTCAATTTTCCGATTATTGTCTCTACTTGCTGGGAATCACTTTATTCAAATTACCGATTGTACGGAAATTGAACCCGAAATCACTGCTGATAATAAAAGTTCCAAATAGACACTAGCCGCTACCAACTTTATGGTTCACAAATGTTTTTTTTTTCCTTAAACTTTTTTTCTTAAAGTTTTTTCTTAAAGTAATAAAAAGCTATCCTTTAAATAGTTTTTAATAAAATCTTGTAATTGATAACATCGCTTACAATTCTTTTTTTTTTTATTAAGAACGAGAAGACGTTCAGAGAAACATATTATGTATTACTTTCTAAGATTTACGCGAATATTTGACATAATAAATCATCGCAATCTTTTTTGGACTATTTCGCGGATTTATTTAGATTTTTGGTTATTAACGTTTGGAATGCTTTACAACAATCATGGTCATGATTAATCCGAAAAGATAGTTTTGTTTAAAATATTGTCTTTATTTATTTGTTAGTGTTTTCATTTTATAAGTCACAATATAATTGTATTTATAATATTGTATATTTCTTAGCTAAAAATAAATAAATATTGCATTTCATATACACACTCACGTCAAAGAAATCAAATGCACTTTTATTAGATAACAAGCGGAGATCTCACAGCGGATATTAGATTACCTTCCGATACTGATGGGACATAGAACTCGTCAAAGTGATATTGTTATTTATGTACTGTATGTTTTATTTACAAATAGAAAGATAAAACGTAATTTGCTTTACGACTTTATAAATCTAGTTACTGCCCGCGGCTTGGATCGCCTACAATATTGATAAGTTCTAAAAGTAATGTATAATTAAAATAGCACATAAATTGCGTTCCAGACACATACCATTAAATAATTTTCTATTTTTTATGAAAAAATAACTTTCACCAAACTGTGATTTATGTGGAGTATCTGAAATGTGGTATAACCAACAAAGGAAATATCTAATTAAGGATTGATCTGAATAGTTTCGATATAGGTAATTTTATTACCATTTTGTCCGTTTCTACTGTTGATGAGGCCAAGATGGTATACAATTTTGTTAGAATCCGGTTTATGTAACTATGTAGGTTTAGGTATGATAGGGCTAGCATAGTTTTTAAATAAAAGCCTTTGTAATAAATAGAAACAAAAAGAAAGGAATGTATCACTAAAAAAAAAGAAATTTAATATTAACTCAAGCAAAATTAAAGGTATAATAAGTATTGTTTGTTTAAGTTCTAAACATGGTCTTTTATTTGCATTGCCATTCAAAGAAATATGTTATATCCATCTTCTAATATTCAAACATTTTCATAAACTGTCATATTTAAAGTATAATATCTTTAGAATTTATAAGATAAAGGACCCCTCTTGTAGCAACAGGAAAGTAATGACTGTCCATAGATTTTTTTGAGAAAGGTGAACTCTGCCGATTTGTTAATTTTTGTTTATATAATAGACACATTTCCGTTTCATAACTTTCAATCAAAATTTCATTTGTATTGAAAAAAATAAATATTTAGAAATCAAAATGTAGTAAATTGTAATTTGCACTTGCAAAAGTTATAGTTTACTAACGACTTACCTTCGCCTCGCTCAGGTGCGTCTCTAGCGAGTTAGTGAATGAGTTCCTGAATAAGTGGCATAATGTCTTAGTCTATTGTGTATTAGATTTCATATAAATCCGTCCAGTCGTTGCAGCTTCAAGGAGAATCAAACTTTCCCACACAAATACGCACTGTATTTGTGTATTTGTTTGTACATATATCTGTTACTTTTGCATTTATGATACCTACTAGTTACATTTGTTTTTCCTAAATTAAATAGTTCCATTATTTTATAGGCAGTGGTAGCCCAGTGGTAACGCGCTTGCTTGGGAAACCGAGTGAAGCGGGTTCAAATCCCGGGTCTCGCACCTCTGATATTTTCATGTGCGAATAATTTCTAACTTGATTACCACTTGCCTTACGGTGAAGGAAAACATCGTGAGGAAACCTGCATGTCTGAGTGAACGTAGTGGTGAACTATGGCCTGATTCCCCTCGTATTGAAGGGAGGCCTGTGCCCAGCTGTGGGACGTTAAAAAAGGGCTGAATACACATTTTATTTCAATATTCCGTCATGCCTTGTCGTCGTGTCAGTGCTTATTTGTGCAAAAGACCAATTTACTGAAAGAGTTTTTGATAACAGAATTGTTGATTTTTAAATGTCATTTCTTTTGGTATAAAATACACATTTTACTCAAAAGCCAAAAATATATATTTTATCTATACATGTATATAAATCTTAGAAATAAAGCGTTTAACTTTGTTTTTAATATTATACGCTATATTATTTGCTAGATAACTTTTATCTGATGCTTGGAAAATTAACCCAAAGATACTAATCTATTCCTTTTAATTTCAGCCTCGTCTACCTCATATAACGACGGTGCTAGCCGTAGTAGCATTTTCCTCAAGCAGTATTGTCAAATCTCCAAGTAACCAAGGGGATAACTTCGAGCTTCTCATCTTACACAACAATGACATGCACGCCCGATTCGAACAGACATCCCAGTTGAGCGGAGCCTGCACTATAGCTGATAGGGAGGCTGGAAAGTGCTATGGAGGGTTTCCTAGAGTTGCTTATGTGTAAGTTATATTTATATCTATAATCTATATTAATACCCTAATATAATCAAATAGTATTTTTTTTTATTTTCTTTTATTATTCTATTGTGAATTATAGTATACATTTTAAATTGCCATAGTCATTACTCATTACATAGTATACATTGTGATTAGGAGTCATTTTTGCACTCAATTCTCGTTACATTATTAATATCTGATTGTTTTATCCTTTTGTATACAGTTTATTTGCCAACTCTTTTTCATTTCCAAATGCACTTCTGAATCTCAATTTTTATTTTTACCCTTTAGTTACATGTGCGGAATGCACCTTTGTATATTGCTTCAAAGAAGACCCCTTTCAATTTTCATTTACATACTGCCAGTTGTCTATGAGCATAATAGGTTTGACATTAATTATACAGACGTACATAACGAAATATCTCAGGATATTTCCCCTGTCGCTGCGGGATTACAGCACCTACAAATTGGTCTAATTAAAATATTACTAGAATGTTAGTTGATATTGCTTAATTAGTAATATCAAGTTTAAAACTAGGAATATTTCACGTTCTTATATTAAAGCAACATAAAATTACTTATTATCTCAATAAACAACTAAGTTTATTAAGTAGGAAGGACTTATTAGTAGAATATGCTCGAATTAACCCGCTAACACATTATTTTACTTATTTCTTATGAATATTTATAAAAAAATGCATAATTTCCCTTTATCTCGTTATTAACGACTTAAGGCTAATTATTATTATCGCTGCTATTCTTAATTGGGCACGAGGTAATGTGTTCAGGAATAATCAAATACGGTTCGTTGTGGAACAGTATTTGTTATTTTCATAATAAATATACTTACATATTATTAAACATTAAAAAATCTAGAAAGGTTACAGAGGAATTTCAAAAAGGCTACCCAATATTTAACTGATACATTTGAGCAATACCATAACCCAAACAGCCGATAAAAAAACTGTCTTTATATAATATTAGCATTATATATTATTATTATATAATATATTTATATTTATTTACTAAAATGACTTTGAAAGGACTTTCATTGGCAAAGGGGTGGGAAAGATAAAACATAAAAATTATATTTTTCCTTGGGAAAGATAAAAATACGTGTGGTATATATAAAAAGAATGACATCATTAGCACAGAATGATCATCAAAATATTTTATTAATACTTTCAGAGTAAAAGAAGCAAGGAGAGCGGCCGCCGCTGGCGAGGGTCCGCCCGTTCTTTACCTAAACGCAGGAGACACTTACACCGGAACAGCATGGTTCACAATTTATAAGTGGAAAATTGCCGCCGAATTTCTAAATGCATTACAACCAGATGCTGTTGTAAGTATATTATCTTTAATAATATAATATATAAGTATAAATATCATTGTTTTTACCCTGTTTCATTTGTAGCGTCTATTATTTGTCTGTAGTGAAATACAGTAATAACCTTTACGCTATTAAAGTTAATAAAAGTTCTGATCAAGATACGAAAAAAGCCATAAAAATATTTTTTGGTATTCGTTTCTGCATCAAATATACTCAGTTTCTGGCAACGCACTTAAATGGTTTTCCTTTTACAAAACATTTCCGGGAAGAATCTTAAACGTAAAGCAAACGTAGAGTATTTATTTGATTTTCTAATTTCCGCAATACGATTTTCTTCTTACATTTTTTATTACTGTATTACACAACTTTGGTTTCTAATGCTAGATCTACTATAAAGTAAAAGAAATTTTTAATTCTTTCCACTATATCAGTTGTAATTAAGAAATGTGAAGTTTATTAGACACATAATATACTCGTAAGCAATTGATATAGAATGAGCATTCACACGCTTAACGTAAATCTAGCATAACGTCCAATAATTGTATTGTTGCTATAGTGTTGTCTAATTACGTCTCGTTTGTCGCTTGATGCATAGCTAAGACAATGAGAAATGTCCACATTATCATGCTAAGATGTGGCGTGTTGACAAAGCTGGCTACACCGGTATAGGTACCTATGGTTTAGCTACAAATGTCTGTACATACGATATATTATAGTACGTCGGTTCGTTGTCACGCTTCAGTGCAGTTTGATCAATATTCCAATACCAAAATATTTTCAAATAAAATTCGGCTTTGAATTATTTCAATATCTCGATTGAAAACATTCAATACATTTTAAAACGTGAACGTTTTACTTTGATATAAATGTATGGAATAATATATTTAATTCCAATATGTTTACATTTCATGTATTTTTATGCAAATACTGAAAATTTCCGATAACCTAAATATATATACTATATAATTTACGTGCTCCTTACTATCACAACGGCTATACCATATTTATAAGGAGACGTACCGACCGAATCGCGTATCTAATACAATTGTTGGCATTTTTTTTTCATTTTTAATCTTTCATTTCAATATTGAAAAATTCATGCAGATAAATTCTAAGAAAAGTATTATTGAGCTGAAATACTATCCTTTGACTTCCCTTTTTGATTATTAAAGATTATTCGCGGACTGAAATTCATCCTGCAAATGCAAAGCTGAAAACAATTCAGAACTAATAAAGCCTTAACACAAAGCTGGAATAAGCCAATCAACAAAATGGCGTGGCATTTTCATAGTAAAATTTTCTATCGGTGACAGCGTAGTAGTGGTATATTTAATATTACAGACTGTGTACATAGAGCGTTATGTACTGTGGAAAATCAATACTTGTTGCGTCACGTCCGGTTACATAATATGAAATGACACTGGCGTTATATACATATGTGTGTTTCCTTTATTCGGGAAATATGATCGACAGCTACCTATATATGTAAACATATTGTGGGCGATGCGGTTGCTTAAACAAGCTTGTAACTTGTTATATATCTAAACATGTTCCTCCTAGCCATTGAAAATTTAAGGGATCATCAATAATTCAACATATTATTAGTTAAATATATCATTTAAAATAAAGCAATGTCTGGAGAACCTGTCATAAAAAACAAGGAAAACTAAAAGCAGAAATTCTCGTAAATAGTGAACGTAAGTTTCTTATTGATATTTATAAATTAACCACCTCATACTGTACTAATTTTTTAATATGTTGTCTATATATTTCTATACATACGTCCTCCATTTTATGTGCTTTTTGTGTATCCCCATCGTTCATTTATCATGATTTTCAGTTTTACATCTTATAATTCCTACCGAAATCATATAATATGTAATTAATGCTCACAAAATGCATGTGGTACTAAAATTATACTCAATTATAATGATTACATACTAACAGTTACAGTAGCTACATTGAATTACCTATTTTGCCCGTATTATTGCAACATACAATTTCATAAACTTAACTAAATAACTTTATTTTTTATACAACGATTTGTTGTTACCTGAAGTACTGTAAACTCATCTAACATACTAATTTCTTCCATCTACCTTGAAAATTTTTATTATTTTATTTAATCATTTATTTAATTTTTTACAGTCACTCGGAAACAGTGATCTCGAAAGAGGTAGCTCGAAACTTACACCTTTCATTGAAAATATAGGAACGACCGTTTTAGCCAGCAATATTGTATTAAATTCTGATATTGCAAAACAAAAAATACAAAAGTCTATCCTTAAAGATATACAAGGCATTAAAGTTGGCATTATTGGTTACCTTACACCAAAATACAATATTTTAGATAGCACAGACAGCATAGAATATAATGATGAAGTAATAGCCATGCAAGAAGAAGTACAAATACTTAAAGCTCAAGGCGCAAAAATAATAATAGCTTTAGGTCACTCTAAAATCGGGAAAGATATTCAAATAGCTTTGGAAGTTGACGGTGTTGACTTAGTAATTAATGGATATGACAATAGTTTCTTTTCAAATGGAACAAATGCTGAATCTGATTTCGAAAACTCGATAAAGCCTATAATAATATTTCAAAAATCAGGAAAACAAGTTCCCGTGATTCGTTCATATGCCTATAACAAATATCTTGGAAAAATTGTCGTGCTAATTAATAGAAATGGAAAAATTGTTGACTATCGAGTCGATCCCTTACTTCTTGATTATTCTATTCCACAAGATTCTGAAATATTACAAATTATCAAGAATTCAGCAGACGATGTTATGGATTATTCAAATGTAGAAGTCGGTAAGACTGTTGTAGTCCTTGATGGGGAAACATGTGGCTTAGAAGAATGTAACTTTGGCAATTTAGTACTAGATTCCATGGTTTTTCACTACGCGACTAAATATGAAGGCGAGAATTGGACTGATTCCCCTATAGCTATTATAAATGGTGGTGCATTATCTAGAAGAATTTTGCCACGAAACACCTCAATGACCCAAGGAGAATTACTCTCATCTATACCAGAAAATGACGTTCTAGTGACTATCACCTTAAATGGAACATTACTTAAACAAGTTTTAGAGCATTCAGTTTCTGGTTATACGCGAAGCAACCCTTCAGGACAGTTACTTCAATTTTCAGGCATCAGAGCTACTTTTGATTTAGCTAAAGATCCTCACTCGAGATTGATAAGTGCTGTTGTACGCTGTTGGGATTGTTTGGTACCACAGTTTTTTGCCATTGATGAATGGAAAGATTACAAAATTTTAATGCCTTCTACATTAGCTAAAGGAGGCTATGGCTATTCAATGTTAGTTAATCTACCGAGAGAAGAACTTAACTATGATGTAGTAACATGCGTTGCTGATTTCATTAAAAAGAGAAGCCCAGTATACCCTGAAGTAGCTGAACGTTTAGTGCTACTAAACCAGGACTACGCTCCTGGCTCTGCTATTGATCTAAGTTCAACTGTTCTAATACTAATCCCCGCTTTATCATTATTGCTTACTTCGGTGTAATTTATATATATGTAAATAAAATTAATTAAATGCTTAAAGTTATTTTTATTATAATAATCTTTATTCGTATATTTATCCAACTACCATAACTCAAGACTGAAGCAATACCCAAACGTCAATAGGAAATATTATTAATATTCAAAGAAGTATTATTAATATTCAATTAAGGTTATCACTGTAAGTACCGTTTTCATCGCTTTTATTATAAAAATCATTTACATATCTATGTTTTTACTAACTTCTTTAATCATATTTTAATTGCCGTAAAAGATAAGTAATATTATATTGAATACACTCTTTGCTTGCTCTTAACAATATATTTTATTATCATATGTGTAACATGAACTTACAATTAGTGTGGAAATAAATTATATTATATCTTATGTTTTAAATATAATTTATTTTATATTTATTCATTTTAAAAATAATATAAAACTACGTAAATAGAATTCAAATAAAAATAAATATGGCGATGCTCAATTTGATTTGTAAACTACATATATTTGAAAAACTATCGAAGGTATATTTTTATTCTTTAAACTTTTAACTTATAAAAAAACACTTCTTGCTACTTGTATCTTATTCCAACTATATATACTATTATCTAATACTATACAATCATAATGATATTATTATATAATCTTATATTTGTAACCTCTACCATAAATGTCTTGGCCTTATGACAGAAAAACTTTTATAATATATTTTCTTAAAAATGTCTAATTATTAACAACTCTATAAGGAATTGGAATTTATAAATATTAATTTACGCTAATTTTATATTGTTACAGTCTTTGGGAAATCACGAATTTGATAACGGTATCTCTGGTCTAACACCTTTCATAAGAAATTTGACATGCCCAGTATTAGCGGCTAATCTCATTTTAACTGAGGAGCCTGACTTACAATCAGAACATAATCTAATGAATTCAGTTATATTTAATATAAATGGGATTAAAGTAGGCATAATTGGATATCTTACCCCAGATACAAAATTTTTAGCTAAGAAAAACGGAGTCGATTACATTGAAGAAGTAGTTGCAATAAAGAAAGAAGTAGAAAAACTGAAAAAAGAGGAAGTTAAAATTTTAATTGCTCTAGGACACTCAGGATTTCTTAAAGACTTAGAAATAGCAGAGAAAGTCGATGATATTGATCTTGTTATCGGGGGTCACACGAATACATTCTTATGGAACGGCACAGCTCCCGATGCGGAGATAGTACAGGGACCTTATCCTACCTTAGTGATGCAACCTTCCGGCAAACTTGTCCCAGCAGTACAAGCTTATGCATATACCAAATATTTAGGGAAACTACATCTTATGTTTAATTCAGATGGTGAACTAATTAATTTTGATGGAAATCCAGTATTACTAAACAATTCTATACCACAAGACCCTAGTGTGTTGGCTATTGTTGATAGATATCGTCAAGATATAATAAAAATATCTGATGCAGTAGTTGGAGTTTCATCTGTAACATTAGATGGACTGTCATGTCGATTAAACGAATGTAATATGGGAAATTTAATAACTGATGCGATAGTTGAAAAATATGCTTCGGAATATCAAGGTGATAGCTGGACCGACGCTCCGGTAGCCGTCTTGCAAGGGGGAGGAATACGTGCATCTATCACCCACGTAACTCGACCGTTTAACGTTACTCAAGGAGATCTCTTTGCAGTCATGCCATTTGATGGAAATATTGTAAAAATTACACTAAACGGATCCAGTATCTGGAAAATGCTGGAACATTCCGTTGCAAAATACAATACCATACGTGCCCCTGGACAATTTTTACAAGTTTCAGGATTAAAAGTAGAATATGATCTTAATAGAAAATCAGGAAAGAGAGTTGTGAGAGCTGAAGTTATTTGTGGTAATTGTCAAATACCAAAGTATTCACCTATTAACATGTCTGAAATGTACAATATTTTGACAAATGAATTTCTTTCGATGGGAGGCGATGGCTTTTCTTTCTTGACCGGCTTGCCCGCCATTACTTTACATTATAACGAATTATCTTGTACCGTGGATTACATGAACCGAACCAATGTAGTGCATCCAGCTATTGAAGGCAGAATTATAATTCACAACAACGGCTCACGAACGAACCACGGGACACATAAAACTGTTTCTATATTTATGATCTTTATTTCTATACATTTACCAGGTTTTCTTAAAATATTAATTGATTAGTTTTCGTATTAAGCTCTACAGCTGCATTCTCGGAAATATAATTTCCTAGATTTCTAAATTCTAGTTTTTAATAAGCCAGTATTATTGTTGTACTTTTATTTAGTTCTTAGTTATACATAATTATATACATATGATTTGCATTTAATATTATTTATATGCCTTTACTAAAAGTATAATATTTACTAATATGAGCTTTTTCATCTTGAGATTTTCATTATATTTAGGTACAACCAATCTGATCTGAATATGATCTGAAACGATGATTCAAAAAGGCAATACCTATGAGGATATCTAAAGCTAGAACTCAAAAACTACTCGATATATTGAAATTAATCTTAGCTATTTTAAGGTAAAATAACTTACAATACAATGCAACAATATTTTCAATTATGAAATAATCGGCGTTCCTCTTTTTTACTTACTAAATACACGAGTATAAAGTAAATGAACATTTTATTATCTTCTTTTCAGTTTACGCCATTTCATGAATCCTTACAATATTTACTCGTAATATTAAATATGCAGGGTGGAACAAATGAATGGGACATGAAAGAAAATACTTTTAATATTGAAGTTATTAAATTTAACTCAAAGGAAACATTGCTTTATATACAAAAAAATAACTACATTTAAAATTTTAAGAACTTTTTTAGCATTTTTAGTTCGTTTGATTACCGTTTCACGTAATATTTAAAATAAAAGGTAATGATTTTTATTTTTAAAAATAAAATAATACTTCCTTTGAATGAAACTTGATATTTCCAGTATTTAAAACACTTTCCTACCAGGTCCCGTACGTTTGTTCCACGATGTTAGCTCGAGTCGAAATGTATAAATTGTAAGATTTCATAGTTTTCTTTAAACGTGAGATACAATGTTTGTTTGAGAGGTTTTATCCTTATCATAGACTCTATCGGCTAGTTCAATAAAATAGTGACGGTGTATTTTATTGTATATATAGTTATTTCGATTACCCGTTAAAGTGAGCTTGTTTAAAAAAAAATTAAATGCAGTTATTGTTACTTTTAGGGTTCCGTACTAAAAAGGTAAAAAAAGGAACCCTTATAAGATCACTCTCTTGTCCGTCTTGTTTGTTTGTTCGTGTATCACCACCGATTTTCTCTGAAACGGATAGACCTAGCAAGTTAAAATTTATATCAGATACTGAGGTCTATAGTCCCTATCAGGTGTATAAAAATCAAGGTCCTGATTCAACACGATAAGAAGATATGGGCAAATTTAGATTTTCGCGAAAACTTGTAAGTACCAAAATTTACCCTTTACTTGTATTGTAAGACCTTGCTTTTAACCAAAATTGACAATTCTAGGTCAACCGAAAGTACCCTATACGTTTTGGGTCGAAAACCTATATGGTAGTTTCCGTTGACCTAGAATCACGAAATTTGGCAAAAAGCGAGGTCTTATAGCACAAGTAAAGGAAAAATTCCAAAAAATAAAAAAAGTTTAAAATTAAAGTTTAACAGATTTTCTACAAATTTGTACAGTACCCTCGGTGGGCGAGTCCGACTCGCACTTGTCCGAATTTTTTATTTTTAAATAAAGGAATATTTCCTTTGAGTAAAACTTGATAACTTCAATATTTAAGGTACTTTTCTTTCAAGTCTCATCCATTTGTTCCACTCTGTATACGTATATATAACACATAAAGGTACATACATACAATATATACAATATGTAACACTTAAGATACTTCAGTCATGTTACTTATATAAAAAAATATAAACTAAATACAAATAGTAATTTAAATCAATAGTTCTCTTTCTCTCCTTAATGAAATTGATATAAATGAATGTTGTCAAGTTTGTTATTGAGCCGCGCTGTAAGGACCGGATCTAATGACTAAAGCTATAAAATAGGTCACAAATCTAGAAAGAAAGTATACATTTAGGTTATTTTTTCGTTGGATTTTTATGAGTCTCTAATTAAAGATAACAATCTTAATATCGAGCTAGGTATCAACATTATTATTGATACAAATAGAATGAATAATTTTAATAAATATTTTGTTGAATTATTATTATTTAAAAAAGTTATTTTTATTGGGATAGTAAGTGGATAGTAGAAAATATGAAAATTAAGTACAAGTCATAGCTAATTATTATAGTGTACAATATGATACATACATCTATATAGTCCAATCAATTAAGCAAAAATAAGGGGTCAACCTCGGAATGAGATAATAAGCTATAAACTCGTATACAGCTTCAATTTTTTGTTCTAACAGTTGTCTCAAAAGTCTCATAAAGTCCCGTGTCTGCGCCGTAAGTTATTTAAGGTCAAAGGTCATAAAAATCTGTTTTTCGAGATTATTTCGATTTCTATAGCTCCAATGATATTAACATTTACTATAAAATTTGTAGAACATAAAATTTGCGAAAAAATTTTTCAAAATTTTTTTTTCATACGCCCACCCATTTTTGAGATAGAGAACAGAGGGCCGCAACGCTCAGCAATACTCACTGTTACGGTTAGGGCACGATTTAGGAACCCAGGAAAGGCGTTGGGTGCTGTAAAATGAACTCCTGGATCCAATAACAATACTACGAGTATCACTAGCTCTTGAGGAATTACTTAATACACTATTTTGTAATTGTAAGAATGGATGTGGTGTACACTGTGGGTGCAAAAATCGGGGTTTCACTTTAGCTTATTGCCAGTGTAATGGACAAGCTTGCTTCGATGCTGTTTCATCACAAAACGACTCTGTAGAAGAGAGTGCATTTGACCCGGAAATTCTGGAAGGCCTGGAAACAATTATTCAGGACAACGAAGACGATGAGAATGAAACAGACATTTTTACATGCCCGGAAGATGACGAGGATGAAGAAGAAGTAGGAGAAAAGGTCTCTTACTCTAAGGTAAAAAGGTCTCTCCCGTGACCATGATTGCTGTTAAGCATTCGAAACGTCGGAAACCAAAAATCAGAATAAAACCGTGAAAAAGTCCGAAAGATAGTTTTATTTAAAAAGAAGAAGAAATTTAATACTTTTGTTCTTTCATTAAAAATTTATATTATATTTTCACTTCATTTCAATTCAAATTGTATGAAATATATAGCTACTGAATAAAGATAAAATTACAATATATTTACTCATTTTATTTCTACTTAAAATCTACTTTTTTGAAACAAAATTTGCCGCAAATTTTATGCTCTGCAATTTTTATAATAAATGCTAACATCATTGGAGCTATATAAAACCGAGATAATCGCGAAAAACTGATTTTGTGACCTCTGACCTTGAATAACTTACGACGCAGACAAGAGATTTTATGAGACTTTTGAGACACCTTTAAGAACATCAAAATAAGAGCTTATTATCTCTCATTCCGAGGTGAAACTCCTAATATGACTGGACTAATACAGATAAATAAAATTGAAGTGTGTAATGTCAAATAACAGTTAATAAAATTATTTAAGGTACTTATAAGAAAAACACAATTTTTAAAATTTTGTCTGTCTGTCTGCTTATTTCGGCTAATCTCGGAAACCGCTGAACTGATTTTAACGGGACTTTCACTAGTAGATAGCTGATGTTATAAGGAGTAACTTAAGCTACTTTTATTTTAGAAAAAAAATTAGGGACGCACCTGAGCGAAGCGAGGGTAAGTCGCTTGTACTTAAATAAAGTGAAATAATAAGAACAAAATTGTGTCCTTTACAACTCTATTTTTTGCATCAAAGTACTATAAATACAATAAAATAGATCAATACCTAATGTAAATTTTGAAATGTAGGACGGTAAGTCCTCTAAAACGAGGGCTCGTACTGACACTTCATTTAATAGACATACGGGAAGTACGCCATGTGATGTGGGAATTAATAATGAAACCGACCCGACTAGCTGACCGTCGGCCGACAACAAAAGTAGGCACTCGTTACCTAATTCAATAGAGGTTTCGATTGAAATAACTTTTATACACCTAATGATTTCTAGTACTTTTATTTGTATTTTTTTTTTATATAATGTCCAATAAATAAATTATAATCTGCGAGTTTGTGGTTTGTTTTGTAAAGTAATTATGTGTGTGCCTAATCATTTGTCTACATTAATCGCATGGAGTGATAAGCGGAAATCTTACTTAAAACCTCCATATAAATTTTCACTCTACATTTCAGTATATAAGATATTAAAACTTTAAAATGTTATCACAGTGGCTCTACCGTATCGATCGCGAAATCGTTTCATTCATTATGTAGGTGTAGGTAGGAATAGATTACATATCTTACTACAAACTCTTAAGCTCCGGCAAAACTTAAGCTTTTGGGATTGACCAAGATTTGCGAAGTTCCAACAATGAAATCCAAATTGTTGTATAAGAATTTCTCCTTTATAAGTTTTACGAGCATTTATTTACCTTCCTTTGGTTTCAACTTAGAGACAACGCTTAGTAACACTTGTATTAAGGTGAGGTAAGCTATTAAAGCCAAACCAAAACAAAAGAAAACTTTTTAAACATGAACTAAGTACTTATAAATAAATGGAAATACTAGGATTTACTAAATGTTACGGTATATTTTCAATTATTATGAATTAATCGGCAAAGATATTATTACTTAAAGCTAAAGGCTCATAAAACAGAAGACCGTGTAGATATGTATTATAATTAAAGTAGAGCCTACGCTAAAATCCATGGTAGAGCCATTATTTATAACTAGTGGCTTACCCTCGCTTCGCTCGGATTCGCCTCTAGAAAAACAAAAATGTATCCCACAGGAATCGTACATTTTTCCGGAACATAAAGTATTACCTATGTGTTACTCTGGTGTATGAACTGTATTATTGTAAAATTTTATTAAAATTCATTCAGTATTTTTTGCGTAAAAGAGTAACAAACATCCATACATCTATACATAAAGACATCCCTGCATCCTCACAAACTTTCGCATTTAAAATATAAGTAGGATGTATAAAAACAGTCATAAATATTTTTTCAATGCTGACACTGAAACATAATGCAAGTATCCACCTATTTTGTATATCATTATAACAACATACCTTCTTAAACATTAAGTAAAACCAATAACCATATCTTCTCTTAAATTATATAACAGCTGTTTAACATTTTTGCTAAAACTTTTGCTATTTGAAAAAGGATGTAGCATACAAATTCAAGCGAGCTTTTCACTATGCATCATGACTGTTAGTGCTCATTTATCATTTACTGGAGGGAAAAAACGGTGAAAAATATTTCCTATATTTTTGTTAAACATCTTTTGTCATGTTTTATTTCAGAAGAATTGTATATAATTTTAACTACTTCCGTACGTAATCTGTAAATATAAAGCTTTCGATTTTTTGTGCAACTAACTAAAATATATAAATGTCGTGTCTACCTTTTATTACTTCTTTTATTCTATTATGTATCATTTGTTCCTCTGTGCATTGTCTACTAAACCATTTTTAAAATAAACCTACATATGTGTCTAACAAGTAACATCATCAAATTCATAGCAGACATTAAAAGGGATCTTTGTTTATAGCTTAAATTTTTTTTAAACCTTTTTTTGTAGTAATATTAGTATCTCTATTCTATCAAAGATATGTGCTACAACACAAATACCTAAGTGAAGTAACTTTTGAATGTTTAAATAAGATGTCCACTGGTTTGTTCATAAAATGATAAATATAAAAACCAGTTCTATTGAGGAAAATAAAACATTATTTTTTCTTTATTAAACAAATATGCCCTTTAAAGTGGTACATGGATTGCATCTTATGGTCGTAAACATGTACATGTTCTTATTGTGTTTACTTATTCATCCCTGTAAACACTAACAGTAATTGTATTTTATTGTTTCAGTCACTTGGAAATCACGAATTTGACAACGGCGTCAGCGGTTTAACTCCATTCATAAATAATCTCAGTTGCCCTGTGTTAGCGGCCAATCTAATATTAACCAAGGTTCCTGAATTAGAAAAGGAAACCAACTTAAAGAAATCTGTCATATTTCAAATATCTGGTACTTCAGTGGGGATAATAGGTTACTTGACCCCAGAAACAAAAATGTTAGCCGTAAAAAATAATGTTGAATACATTGATGAAATAGTTGCACTTAAAGAGGAAGTTAAAAAATTGAAAAGTGAAGGCGTCCATATTATTATCGGTCTTGGACACTCTGGTTTTTCAAAAGATTTAGAAATAGCAAAAGAAGTAGATGGCTTAGATTTAGTGATTGGAGGACACTCAAATACGTTTCTATGGAATGGCACAAGCCCTGACACTGAAAAATCTCTAGGCCCTTATCCCACTTACGTAACACAGGCATCGGGAAAACGAGTACCGGTAGTTCAAGCGTATGCGTATACTAAATATCTCGGTAAATTACACATGACATTCAATAGTAAAGGTGATCTACTCCATGCAGACGGCATACCTATTCTGTTAGATAAATCTATTCCCCAGGATCCTGACGTTTTGAAAATTGTGGAACGTTATCATACCGAAATTTTTAATGATACTGAAGAAATCATTGGAAATACTGCTGTAGTTTTAGATGGACTAGGTTGCCAGCACAGGGAATGCAACATGGGCAACATGATAACTGACGCTATGATATATTGTTATGCAATAGATTATAAAGGTAAAGATCATTGGACAGACGCACCTATAGCCGTAATTCAAGGAGGTGGCATAAGATCATCTATAGCACACGCAAAAATGCCTACTGCTATAACTAAAGGAGATATAATAGGGGTTTTGCCATTTGAAGGTCATCTTGTAATTGTTAGCATGAAAGGCAAAGTGCTTCTACAAATGTTAGAACATTCTATAGAAAATTTAAATGATTTGGATTATCCTGGAGAATTCCTGCAAGTATCAGGGATTAAAGTGGTATATGACATTTCACGGCCAACCGGTTCAAGAGTCGTTGAAGCTCTTGTAAGGTGTTGGAATTGCTCTATACCGAAATATAACAAATTAAATTTAAATGAAGAATACAATGTCATTATGTCGAGCTTTGTATCAAATGGTGGGGATGACTATTCCATGCTTATAGGCCTGCCCACTCGAATCTTAAACCATAGCGAATTAACTTGTACAATGCTATATATTAAGAGTCATATACCTGTTTTCCCAGAAATTGAAGGGAGGGTAACAATATTAAATCTCAATACTAGCGGTGGTTATATTAATACACTGTCAACCTCGTTTTTGTTCCTATATTTAATATATTGCCTGTGTACAAACTTACCTTTATAAGTAAACTAGAAAACTACTTTTGTAGTTATAAGAGATGTACAAATATTTTTTTGAGTATTAAATATTAATTTTAAGTCTCGATACCATCAACTATAATTATAATAATTGAATTAGATAGTACTATTTTGTTGAAATTGTATATTGTTAAGTAGAATAAAATAAAGAAAGTCACATTGTTTTATTTTCATAGTCCAGTTTATTTAGGTACCTAGGCTACATTACAATACTGTATACAATTTTAAAGAAATTTCTGCCACAGAAAGAATAAAAAAAATCTATCCAGCTTTTCAATTTTTAGAGACATATTTTCCTCATATTATCCTTTATACCTTAATGGCTTTTTGTGATCCCAGATATTAGTATTTAGGTATGTCGATTAAATTAATTCGTTATCTAATCCACGATTGACTTCTTTAATTTCTTTTTAATTTTTAAAACCCTCATTGAACAACAAATAGTCTTAAATATAAATTACTTTTTTATAACTAAAATTATCTTTTCCAAAACAAATTAGAAATTATTACATAAGAATAAAATGGTTTCTTTAAATGTTGTAGAAACTTTGGTTAAGTGATTTCAAAAAATCTTTCATTTTCGGAACTACTTTACCGATATGCAAAATATGTTCACTGATAATAATTATACACTTAAAAACCTACCTATGCTATCCCTAAGTAACACAGTCATTTTTATGAACATACCACGAGAGCGAAGATAGCGGCAAGATATTATAGTAAATATTTAAAAATGAAACCAATAATAGGATTTTATTACTGCAATCTATAAAATACTATGTAACAAGTACTACATACATAATATGTGCTTTTCTTGGTGTCCATCATGTTAACCCCGCTATTGTGGAATTATTGATAAAAAAATGTGCCCGATATGTGCTATCACGTGCCGCATTAAAAAAAATTATGCAAAAAAATATAATTTTTACGAGGAGGTTCTTTTTTTCAAGTTTCCAGTTAGCTTTGCTAATTTGATATATCAGAATTGCTAATATCGTGCCGACGTGCTTAAGACGTGCTGCTAAGACTGGTCTACCTTTAGGTACAATTTTTTCTCTTCTAGTAAAAATTCCGTTAACCGAGGAATTTGCTGTTCTTCCGTTTGCGCATATTAACTATGATGCGAGTACATCGCATACAATGTAGATTCTCACAGAATTTCTAAAAAGCGGGCTTCTGAGGATTTTTTTCCTGTAAATATACGATTTTTTCATTATTGTTAACGGCGAATTGCACGCACATTGCGGCACAATTTTTGTAATTCTAACATATCAAAGTAGGGGAGCTAACTGGACTTGAAAAAAGGACCTCCTCGTAAAAATTATATTTTTTGCATAATTTTTTTTTAATGCGGCAAGTGATAGCACATATCGGGCACATTTTAGCACATTTTTTTCATCAAAAATTCCAAAATGGCGGGATTAACTTGATGGACATCTTATCGTGATGATTCTAAATTTAACACTTTTCTTACAGTCACTTGGAAATCATGAATTTGACGAAACGGTAGATGGACTTATACCATTTCTTAACAACCTTACATCACCTACGGTCACAGCTAACCTCCTCCTAAATAAAGTTCCTGAACTTAAAGAACAAGCTAACTTACACAATTCAATCATTATCAATAAAAATGGAGTCAAAATAGGTATAGTAGGATATTTAACACCAGAGACAAAATTCCTTGCACCCAAAAATGATGTTGATTATGAAGATGAAATTATTGCTCTAAAAAGAGAAGTTAAAAAATTGAAATTAAGCGGCATTAAAATACTGATAGCTCTGGGTCATTCAGGATACTATAAAGATTTAGAAATCGCTGAAAACGTTGAAGATTTAGATTTAGTCATAGGCGGTCATTCAAATACTTTCCTCACAAACATGCACAATTCAAGTGAAATTCCGGAATACCGTCAGGGTCCTTATCCGACTGTTGTGGAACAAGCATCAGGCAGAAATGTTCTGGTAGTGCAGGCGTACGCGTATACAAAATATTTGGGAAAACTAAGTTTGACATTCAATAGTCAAGGAGAAGTCATTAATTATCACGGAGAGCCTATATTATTAGACAAAAATATACCCGAAGATCCAGAAGTTTTAAAATTAGTGGAAAGTTATCGGACCGACGCAGATAACATTTATAATGAAGTTGTTGGAAATTCGTTAGTGTTCCTCGATGGCGATTCTTGTCGCATAAAAGAATGTAATTTGGGTAACTTTATAAATGATGCGGTTATTAATTATACAAGACAGTACAGTGAAGACTATTCAGACATAAACATAGCTATAACGCAAGGAGGCAGAATAAGAACTTCTATAAGCCATCCAAAAACGCCATTCAACATCACTAGGGGTGACATGATAACAGTGATACCCTTTTCAGACACATTGTGTATACTAAGGCTCAATGGAACTATTCTAAAGCTGGCCATGGAGCATTCTATTGCGAATTGGAGAAAAATAGATTCCTCTGGACAATTTCTGCAATATTCAGGTATCCAAGTAGTTTATGACTTAGCTCGAAAGCCAGGATCACGTATTGTAAAAGCTAAAGGAATATGTACAAATTGCTCCGAGCTAAGGGATATTGGCGATCACCTTCAATATAAAATTGTTATGTCAAATTTCATAGCAGATGGTGGCGACGGATATGACACGTTCCGAAATCTACCAAGAGAAATCCTACCATATAATGAAGTTACTTGTGCTATAAATTATTTAAATAAATATAGCCCCATAAAGCCTACTGTATCTAAAAAAATAATTATCCTGAATGAGGATAAAATGGAAAAAGAAGCATTAATATTTTCAAAAGGCCATTCAACTAATTTAAGCTTCATATTATTACTATGTGTATTTATAAAGTTATAATAAATGTATATTTGTTTTATCAATAATGGCAATGAACAAAGTTTTATAAAGGAAAAAGTACATTCCTACTGTCATATAATGACGTTTTTTTTCTATAGTTTGGTTAAATAAAAATATAAAAAAATATATTATTTTTTTTATTTAAAACACAATTTAACAATACAAAGTCTTATTTGCACAATAAAAAAATTTAGGCACTTAAATGTTACATCCTTGTAGGATATATTATAACAATAAACTTTTTATGCATTACAATTTTTATAATCATTTAAAGAAAAAAATAATAATAAAACCATTAGTACAAAATATCTAATTTAAATATTATACAAATTTTAGAATATACATATGTAAATTAGTTATATGAAAATTAACTTTTTAGCAAACATTATAAATATATTCTTTTAATAACGTATATAATATACTTATTATAAGGCATTAGGACCAAATTGACCAAAGGACACCAGTCTGTTCATTCGCATTTTACTGTCTGCGGTGACAGAAATCCACCGTGTTTAGTCCACTTGAAATCAAATCTGGTCATGTGAATGCACAAGATAACAAACCTCTCACATATATTTTAATAGAATCCAATTTATGCACCAGTAATAACGATACATTATTTAAATTTATAAAAAGATACATGAAATTCAACATAATATAGAAAGGCACAGCACATACATGCATAGGCACAAAAGTACACAATACACACAATAATGTTTTTTATCCTGCTGCTACCCACAAGACTCGGCTAGATACATGGTAAATACCTATCCTGTCTCTATACTCCCTTTCAAATACTAAACTCTGATATTGGGTCTAATTGTGTGCAAGGAAATAAAAATTTGTTCTATAAACCAGGTCCTAAGTTTGTAGAGGCCCTAACTATATTTTAGTATATCTATATTAAATGTTTGTTGATACAAAAATAATATTAGTAGATCAAAGCGAGTAATAAAAACTTTTAATGACATAATAAAAATATACTTTCAATATGTTATAATATAAATTTAGAAAAAATTAGTAAATAAAACCTAACTATTTAGTAAACATGTCAAGTTTTAAAAAAATTAAACAAACAAATGCACTTCTATGTAAATATGTCAGCAATATAAAGAAAAAAATATAGCTTATATAATATGATTTGAGGTCTTCAAACGATAAAATAAAAATATTTACGTAATATGTAAATATTTCTCATCATAAACTTTTTAAGGAAATAACAAACCAATAACATTTAACTGTAGTGATACAGATATAGATAGAAATATTATTTCTTATTAATACAAAAGAATAAATGAATACAAAAAACAGTCACATAATAAATGTTTTTAAAAAAAAGAGTATTATTTAACCAACACAAATGTTGATTTTTTGATTATCATGTTTAGGCAATTGTGCAAGATGAATTACTTTCTGTTGAAAGGGCTTTGTGATCAACCATTAGATTACAACCGTAAGGCACTACTCCTTCAAAAATGACAAAACATTGTTTTAAGGCTTCTTGGCAATCACAAAGTTCAAGACAAGGTGCATATCGCTCTAATTTTTCACATAGCTGACAAAGACTGTTATAAACTTTCAGTGCTGTCTCCAAATCTCCATATTGTAATTGATTTATAACATCCATACCTAAAAGCCTTTCTTTAGCTTGAACAATTATATTTGGTACTTTATTTGTCATTCTTGTACTAAGCTGCATATATGTGGGCCAATTGTTCACACAAGCCTCACAAAGACAGGTAAATTTATATTGATAATTAAGAGATTTTTGACGAGCGTTGCGGTTCTCCAGAGCATGATGTGATCTGAAAATAAAAAAAAATATACATATTAACACTTGCCTTATAATTTTTTTTATTTCAATCGAAAAATATTCATATCCTAAAAAATGTTTTGTTTAGGTTTCAACTCTCCTCGTCCTAAATGAAATTTTGACATATTTTCGGATAACTTCATACCAAAATGTCTGGGTTTATAATAAAGAAAAAAAATGTTTTTTATAGTATAGGGCCGTTCACAAAATACGTCACGCTAAAATCGCCCTTTTTTTACCCCCTCCCCCTATTGTCACGCTGTGTCACACTTTCTGTGACCCCCTAGAAATATTTCGTCACAAAAACTAAGACTCCTGAGTATGATAAATTTCAAATAATAGTAAACAAATTTTGTGAACTAAAAATATTTATTTAGTTATTATATATAGAGCTAGAGCCGCGCCACAGAGCTAGCGCTCATGTCAAAAAATAATGAACGCCGAACGTCACGTTGCCGTAGACCCGTATACGTATTTTATGAACGGCCCCTATTTAAAAATGCCCTTTTTCACTATTATACAAGTATCTTTAAATCTATTTATATAGCCGTTGGTGACCCCTTGAGGCTCACTGCTTATTTCATTTTTCTATATAACAAAATTCACCTAAGTTTTAAAACTTACCCATAATTATCAAAAACTTGCATTCCTTTCTTAATGGGCCTCAAAGCTACTACTGACATTCTACCAGAACCAAGTTTTGAATATCTGACCACATTTGGAGCACAAGAATGATTTATTAAACTGCAAAAAGCGTATGGTGCACTGCCTAAATTTATTTCTTCAACAAATTTGCCATTTTGATCCCCTATATTGGAAGTGATTGCATGCATATTTGTGGGAGTAGTCATTTCATGTATCATCAATAATCTTGCTGCACATTGAAGAATTTTATCTTGTTCCTCTTCACAATCGGATTGTAAAAAATTTGTATTGCACTTCAAGAACCTCAGAAATACAACTGCTGTCACTGCTTTTTGGAAAATATCAGAAATTGATCTTTTTTCTTTGTTTGTAGCTAAAGAATGTATGGATGCATAGTATTTGGAATCATATATCCACTTGTCACCAACTTTCACCTGCCCATGAAAGTCAGTATTCATTTGGGAATCAGCTGCTTCTATTGTTTTAAATAATTCATCCCAGCTTGAATGATCACTTCGGGCTTTGATAACTGTTCTCAGTGCTAGTAGTTCAAGTTTTGTAAAGTCCATTTCCAGCAGAGTAGCATTCAGTGGACATTCTATTTCATGATACTCCTTCCAAGCCTTTTCCTTACATTCATTGCTACAATATAAAGCAAAACAGCAACTGTCACATGGCATAAGATTAAGATTTCTTGACATACAATAATTACAAGCAACAAGATATTGAGATTTAATTAAAATAGTAAAATATGGATCTTCTTCTACTATAACTTCACCAATGCTTATATCTTCCTTTGCTACAACATGTCTGCCCATTTCTTCACTGTGGACAACTTTTAGTTTAGTACTTGCAGCGACATAGACAGAATCTTTTGGGCTTTTCATTTTTAAAATTTCATCTACTTTAATATTGTCTGTGCTGGGTGTATCATTGACCATGCATAAAAATTCAACACATGATTCCTTTCTTTTATTCAATTTTTCTCTTAATTTTTCAGGATATTGTAATGAAAATACTTTGTCAATGTCTTGTATACACTCATTGAATTTCTCTAGCTCAAAGAATACTGCTGATCGATTAGATAGTGCTATGCAAAAGTATTCTGAGTGTGCAGTTGCATTAAGAAGGGACAAATTATAATACTGCCATGCCTTATGAAATTCAGATTGTTCAAAGCATTCGTTACCAAGGTTACGGTAATATACAGACAGTTCATTACTTTTCTTGACCTCTTTAACACTGGGAAAAGCATTGAGGTCTTCAAAAATTTTGTATACAAAGAGCACTCTTTCATTATCTGTTTTTAGTGACAATAATTCAGCAGATATATCTTTTATTCTTTGTTGTGAAGTTAATTTTGCAATAACTCCTTCATAACAAGAATCAATACTCATTTTGTATTTTTTTTAATTAAGTACTCATTCAATATTATTGATTGTGCATTAAAATACAACTGGAAAGCTATGTCTCACTTTGCAACACCTTTTATAGTAGTAAATCTAGGTTGTGAAATGATATATGTTATTGACCAGAGGTTGAAAACGCAGAATATTCCCTTGGACAAGTCTGAAAGAGGTGAGTTAACTATTTAATTTGTTACAAATGTAAAGTTTAAGTATTAAAACATTAATTTAAATTAAAATTGTATACTAAAGTTGGATGTTATTCAGTTCTTACAGATCTAGTTACTGTGCTACTACATCCCAAGCTCTTGGATGAGTTATTTATACCTCAACCAGTCGCGACCCATGCTGTTATAAAACAACTACTGCAAGACATATCTGCTACATCCATAATGAAACTCGATGACTATTCTATGGGCAAATTGTGGGATCTCATGACAATGATATTAAAGTGGCAACTGTCGGTGGCAACAAATCAAAATGTTTTTGACATAAGCCGACGACATTTACGTTGTGTAGCTACACTAATGCCTAAATATTTTTCAACTTCACTTTTCGAAAATGTATTGAAAAAATTTGAATTACTAGCACGAAACTTTACTAACGAAGATCACAATTGCTTATGTAACACTTTAATAATTTGGTTTTCCGAATATCACACAAAAATATCAGTACTTCTAAGACTGGGTCTACAAAACAAAGATGGCACATTTTGTTTACCACGGACGATTAATCCAAAATTAATAAAAAATTTGGGAGAAAATATTTACACATACGATACAAACAAAAAAATTGATAGTGACTACAAAAATTACTGTCTTGAAACCAATGAAATAAATTATCTTTTAGGATCAATTGAAAAAGTAGCATCTAAATCTAATCAAATTGAATTACAGTTGCCTATCAATTTTGGAAACGAAAATGTTAAAAATAAAATATTAAAGATCAATAAAGAGATTGAATATAAAAGTATTCCATCATTACTAAAAAGTACTAATAAAAACAACGATCTTACTTTTGTAGCAAACTTACCTAAATCTCCTCAGGAAGATCTTTTAGAAATGTTAAAGCAATCTTCAGAGTTCTAATAGATTAGTATAAGTTATAACAATAATATTTATTTAATTGTAACTATACGTTCATACACTTTGAATGTTAATAGAAGAATTGCTTAATGCTTAATATATTCGTAGTGAACAACCGGATGCTTATTTTGTTTGCATGCACAAACTACCTTCCTATTAATGCTAAGCATTTTGTATGGCTTTAATTTCAGGGGAAAAACTTACCATAGTGTAAAGACTATAGTCACTACTACCATAGACGAATAATAAAAATTACTATATATACACGCATGAAATAAATTAAAGGAAAAGATAAAATGTGTTATTTTATTATTATATTTCAAATGAATTATAAATTGTTTAATTTTAAAAAGAAAATTATAAAAAAATAATTGGTATTAAATTAATAATCAATACATCTATACTGGACAATATTTTAAAGAAAAAAGATTGGTTTGTTTGTACTCGTTAAAATCTGAGAATACTAAACCTATTTTAATTATTATTTCACTTATTAGCTACTTACAATCGTTTCATCCGGGCGTGTCCCTAGGTGCTAATTGCTCACAGTAGCATATTTTGTGTTACTCCAATAATAATACGGCAAACTTGTAACGGGTTTACAAACCTTTAACAGTACTGTAAAAAATTACATATCATAACTAACTTTTAAGTTGGTTTTGTTTTAAAATATTATATTTTTTATAATAGTAATGTAATATTTAGTCAATTTATAAATAAAAGTGGGTATATTAACTGTCCTTCGGTAATTTAGTTTAAGATAATACAAAAATAAATACACAAAACGCCTCCAAAATGCTTTATTTTGTGTGTGGTGTATTTTTATCACAAGAATTTTTAAATTTGCCTGAAAACATTGGCAATTTTAAAACTACTAGGTATCAGGTAAATAGTGATAAATTAGGCAAAAATTACATGCTCATCATGTTTAAAAAAATACAATAAAAACATATTTAACGGCAACGTATACAATATTTTAAGTAAATCAGACAAAGTCGCAAGCAAAAGCTATAGTAGTGTAAATGCTAAGTTATCTTAAGCTAACTAGGAACGGTCTAGGGGTCGTAGTAAGGTAAAATACCGTAGTCATACTGTATAAAAATTGCCAGTTACAAAAATTACGTTATTTAAAATTTAAATATATTTTTTATATCGCAAAATATAGTCGTGAATTACCTGCAAATACTAATATTATTATATAGAATAATATACGCTTTTGCTTATTTATTTTTATTACTGCTTTATTTATTTATAGCAACTTGTTATTAGTACTTTAAGTAAATTATATTTCGTATCTCATAAGACTTACCTATTGTTTTCTTTTCCTAGTTAGAGATTCCTAGTCTAAATATTTCTTCAGCATTATATTTATTTCCCTGAAAAAAATCGCGAGTAGTAAAAAAATTTACTGTATATTTAAACAAAACAGCCATTATACACGGCTGGGTATTATGTCATCGATGATTTAAAATTGTAAAAATTTAATTTCAGGACACGAATTTCAAATATTTTAGTGAAATTATAGATAATTGAAAACAAATTATATTGTCAAAAATATTTTATTCACATCACATTTTTAAGTCTACGTTACAAAAAACATTATAAAATCTAATTCACCCTACAGATAAACCTAAAAACAAAGTAATATTCATTTCAAGCAAGATACTATGCCCTTGTTGAATGATACCCACTTATATGAGATCATTTACTAAAAACTCTCACAAATCATAATGTCTTGCTATTCCTTTATCCTTTTCAAGTCTGAATTAAAAATGAAAATCAAGGTCTGTCATAGCTAGCAATATTTTATTACTTAAGAACTTCTAATATGCCCTTTCGAAATTAGGTTCAAATATTTGTTTTGAGTCAAATAAATTTTAAGAAAAGTTTTTTTTTAAATATAAAAGTACAACTGGATCAAACACATTTCATTTTAACTCTAACCAGAAATAAATAAAAGCAAATGTACAATAACATAGTTAAAAGATCGAAATAGATGAAGAAAAAAAAATACAAAAGTTGCTTAACCTTATTTAGATAATATCATTAAAAAAATATTAACTAGCCTCCAGCCATAGCTTAAATGCTAAAAAATAACTTTTTAATCATTTTTGTCAAGGTATTACTGAATTATTTAGTCGCAAATATTCAAAAAATAAAACACAACATAAGACACAACACAGACTGTACTTGATATAAGCAAAAATAATTAGACCGATAACCAAGTTTGGCACTGCTTAGACATAGAATGTCTATATTTGAATCTTCATGTATAGTTTCTGCATAAATTATACACTATATAGTAATAGTCGTTACAAATCAAAGAATATACTTAATACTTACTGTGTGCATCTCTGAAGAGAGACCCCTAGAGGGTTTATCTTTCCGATAAAACTTATCCAATCCGGTCACAATCATCATTCATTCTAGTTGCAAAAATTGGATAGTTCGGTACCAATGCATTCCTTACAAGAGATAGCCATTTGAAATGATAAATTATGTCAAATTCCTATCTCTAGTAATATGAAGCACACATAGATCAGTTATTGAGATGTAACTGTAATAGCTCCGTTAATAAGTTCCTATTATATTTTTGGCTTAAAGATTAGATTATATTAAACATCAGCGGTTTTAATTATACATATGTAGCCTATTATAATATTTTTAGTAATAATAACTATATCTTAGTAAAAAGGCAATTGGGAAAAGTTTGTACAACATATAACAACGAGTAATCGTTGTTATCACATAAAATACTCTTCAAATAATTGCATCTCGCCAAAGGTCCGGGAGAATTGAATATATTTAAAAGATTGCCCGTGTGGTCTAGTGGCTATCATTTACGGCCACCGATTCGGAGGTCCTGGGTTCGAGTCTAGGGTATGGCCAAGTTCAGTTATTGAGTCTTTCCGTTTAGTAAACCTCAGTAACAGCCTGGAGTTGACAAGTTAGCGGTATGTCACCCCCATGCCGTGTGGCCGAAATCGGTCAGACATTATTATTATTGTAAAGGTTAACAAAATCATTATTCTTTACATTGGCATTGATAACATTAGTGGTTTAATAATTATATAGGAGAAAGTCACATTATCATTATTTAGAATTAGATACAGTCTGCATTATATATATCAGCAAAAACCTAAATGTAATCCAAAGCCGCCTATTAAATAATTAAAATACCAACTATTGTTATTACAGTTTTTGTACTAGTCAATATATATTTGAATTAGCACAAAACTGAACATTTAATTTTTAAATTATAACATTAATATAAAAATTCAAGTAAGATGTATTTAATCAAGATTACTTTTAAGGACAATAATTAAAATACAAATCTTCACATTTAAAAAAAAATGTAGTCACGTACAAACAACACATACAACAGGTAACATTTAATAATATAATAGGTCTACCGGAAAGTTCTGTCCATTTCTATAACAATAATTTTTGATATGTAAGTACATGTTTATTTGGCGCATGTTTGGCTCTGTATTTTCATCGATTAATGTACACATACTATCGTAACAAATTAAGTGAAATAAAGTTGATTCACGTTAGTCTTAAGTGTGCAGCGACAGTGTATTCATGGCGACTGATAAAGTTCATTTACGCCACTGTATTTTCGTACGAATTTCATTAAGGAAGAAATGTTATAGAAGCATGTACAAATTTATTGAAACTGTTTGGTGAAGGTATAGTTTCTGATAGGATACCCAGAAGATGGTTCGAAAAATTTGAAACAGGTGATTTCGATCTTTCTGATAAGCCATATTCTGGGCAATCATCTTTGATCGACGACGATGTAATTAAGACCATGTTAGAGCAAGATCCTTTTCTGACAACCTCAGAGATCGCAAAAAGGCTTAATTCAGCTTAGAAAACCATTTCGGACCATATTCGGAAGATAGGATTCAAGATGGGTGCCACATGAATTAAGTCAGAAGAATTTGGATGATCGAGTCTTCGATATGCACATCTCTGCTTGGTTGGAACAAAATCGTTCCCTTATTAAACCGGATAATAACTGTAGATGAAAAGTGGATAATCTACAAAAACATTGTAAATAAAAGGGCATATTGTAAACCCAGAAAACCCAAGCATTCCACCTCTAAACCAAATTTGATTTTGGATAAGAAAATGTTGTGTATATGGTGGGACATTCCAGGATCAATACATTATGAGCTATTAAAACCGAACGAAAAGCTCAATTTGGAGAAATATTGACACCAACTGGATAATTTACAGACAGCAGTCCGAGAAAAAAGAGAAGCAATGTTCAACAGGAAGGAAATCATACTGCACCATGATAATGCCAGACCACATGCTGTTTTAGGGACCCGTAAAAAAATTGCAGAACTAGGCTGGGAAATTCTGTCGCATTCACCATATTCCCCGGACTTAGCACCCTCCGATTATCACTTGTTTTTGTTCTTACAATTTTTTTTGAAGGGCAAAAAATTCAAAAATGGAGAAGATATCATACAAGCACCGGTTCAATTTTTCGCATCAAAAGGTCAAAAATGTATCAAAAATGGGATATATTAAATTGCCCTCACGCTGGCAATAAGTCATTAATAATAATGGCAATTATATGTTTTATTAAAGTTTATTGACAGTAAGAAAAAAATGTATTTTATTTTATTCCAAAAACGGACAGAACTTTTCGGTAGACCGAATATTATAGTCTACAGTCTCCAACGGATTTTTGAAGTGAAACTTCTTTAGAATCGTTGTCATTTGAAACTTGATAAAACGAAAATGCGACACTAGAAAGAGACAAACACATAAATATATAGGATTAAGCAGGCGAGAGAATGAGATGGAATACATTACACAGAAAGTGTAAAATAATACTGAATAATATGTTATGTAATATATTTTAAATAAAATGTAAAATAACTTTTAAATTTGTTAAAAAAAACTAAAGCTTACAATTATCCTACTCCTGATACTCTAAAAATATTCATCTCATTCTCTCGAAGGTTACTTTTCTGAAGTTTCGTGAATTGCATACACACGCACACACACTTTAATTTCAATGATTATTATCAAGCTATAACTTCGTGAGTATGTCACTACGTGTTTGTGAAATACGTTCTTTATATTAATTTCATCTTCACCATCAATCAAAAAATACTAAATACGACAATCCAAAGCAAAAGTTCTCTTAAAACTGTTACCAATTGTGATTAGGTAATTATTCTAGTTGAAATATACAACAATGTAAACTGAACCTTAAATCCAATGCTCTAAGTTGTTTTCACAAAAAAAAAAATTAATCGCGCGCTTGTGTATCTAGCACTTTTTTGATCGATGATCTTCACTAATAAATACCGCGTTTATAGGACAGTTTTAATATCGGTGTTTCTCATTTTATTTTTGAAAGAAAAAAAAAGAAAAATTAGATTGTATTAATGAAAAATGTATCACAGTGGGGACGACAATATCCGAACGTAGGACTGAGAAATCCTAACATTTCTGCCGTCATAATAAAGAAGACTCTAACTAACAATTTGGTCAAAAATAACTTAAATGCAGATTCGGAATCGGCTAAAAAGTACTACTTGATAGTCTTACTCATAAAGCCCTAAGTCTTAAGAATCCTGAGATACCATAACCGTTTTCATCGTAACTACGTCAAAACTACTTATAAGTACTAAACTAAACTTCAAATATCTCGAAATCAAATTTGACAAAGTTGCGGCCTTCTTTTTTATGACGGCAGATTTTATTTAAAGGACGATCTGATCATTTTATTATGCATATTTTTAATAATAAATACCTATGAAAATCAGCCGGTTATTAATAAATTTTTGGGGTTATTATTTTAACAAATCCGGAGATGGGGAAGTTTTGATCTAAACCATGTGTTTGGTAGGACAACATTTTTTCTTGTTTAAATTCGAATTATCTCAAGATTAAATCGTTAAACAACCTGTCAGTAATAAATTTTAGAATATCACCGTTTCGACATATTCCATATGAAGCCACAATTGTATCTATCACTATCAAATTCTCGTAGAAAGAATAGTTGGGCGTCTCGCCAAAATGAAGCTAATCACAAAGTTTTAGCTTATTATTAATCATTCAAAAAAAAAAAACATTCGGGACTGTAAACCAATATTTTGCCTTTGTCAAAATATTTTTTAAATTATTTATGTTGACGAAAATAAATAACATTAATATTATAAATGCGAGTTTGTGAGTCTTTATGGAGTGACAGTTCAAGGGATTTCAATGAAATTCAAAATGAAGAGTATATTATTAATTAACTAATAATAACGTTTATTACCCAGCAAGTTTTCGAAAGACCTGTGCAGTCCGTCAACCCGCACTTGGCCAGCGTGGTGGACTATGGCCTGATCCCCCTCGTGTTGAAGGGAGGCCCGTGCCCAGCAGTGGGACGTTAAAAAGGGCTGAATACAATGTTTATTATCTTACAACAAATAAAGCTTATGATGAGAACTGGAAAATTCTCATTGTTTTTTGAAACACCTTTTATCATTGTTATTTACATTCATTAGACTACTTTCAAACTGATTACTTTGGTCATATATTTCTTAGAGTTTATAAAAATGTAGTGTATCAAAACACATGTTGTTTTTTAAAAAACAGCTCAAAAATTCTTTGCTTTATACAAATAATGTGCAGTTCAACATTTTGAATTCACATATTAACTAAGCAGTGTCAACCATATTTTTTGTATTTTGCGAAAATGTTCTTTATACAAGTCAAGTTATAAATACATTTCAACAATAAAATAACTGGCAGTTTTTTAAATTTTTAACTATAATATTTCTTACTATTTAACATGTTGTTTACTTCAATTGTCAATGTTCAATCATACAACAAATTAAATAAAATTTTACCATCACACTTAATATTATTATACCCATTAGATGCTTCAAACTGCCCACTTTATGATTATCCAGCAAATCATTAACCAAAATCCTTCCCACAAAAACCATTCACAGTCACTTTTATTTGTCTTCACTGTTATTTTACACAAAATATCACTAGGATTCACAAATTATAGGAATCTTGAGTGTATCCTTGAAGAGTTGGGTGAAAAGCTGGCATCTGGTAACGTGCTGGTGTCACCGTACACTGGTGAGGCGGGGCCTGCAGCCGCGTAAGGACTCCGGGACCATGTACGGCTCCTTAGTGGCGGAGTCTCCGGTAAAACGGTTTGAACGGGCTCGGTTGGTATTCGAATCTGTCCTTTCCTTTGCAACCTCGATTGTACTGTGAGAAAATAATATTTAATAATGTAATTATGTAATGTCAAGTGGATATTTTTCCGCGCTTAGACTCGCACCGACTATTTAGCCAGCCTAGCTCCGCCCAAAAGCGCAAAAGTTTCCTGGGAACTTCACAGGCTTCATGGAGTGACCTCAATGGTCAATATTTGAAAAAATTATAAATATGTTGACATTAACACACAGCACCATCTAGTTCCATAGTAAGCTAAGAGGCTTATGTTATGGATACCAGATAGTTGATACAGTACACTTACTATACATATATAACTTTAAATACATACATATTATAAACATAAACACCCATAAGTGGTGTACAAACATTCGTGCTCATCACACAAATGAATGCCACCAGCGGGACTCGAACCCACGGCTATATAGCCTTCCTCAAAAAACCAGCTATCTAACGCAAAAATTATTTTTCGAATCGGATTAATAGTTCCTGAGATTAGCGCGTTCAACCAAACAAACAAACAATCTCTGCCTCTTTATAACATTAGTATAGATACATATAGGTATGATGAATTGTTGTGGGTTGTATTAAAACGTGCTAAAACGCGGTAAAAAGAGGCCTATATCACTCTCCAGCCCCCCAACTATCTCCACATAAAAAATCACACCAATGCGTCACTCTGTTTTGACTTGAAAGACGGACAAACAAACAAACACAATTTCACATTTATATGTATTAGTATAGATAGATGTACATGCTGGTGCTTTAAGAGTAATTCAGTACTTACCATATAGATATCCAGCAGATATAGCAACAACTGTTATGAGTGTTGGCAAATATGGTAATAATAGTG
Source organism: Argynnis bischoffii washingtonia (assembly GCA_033884665.1). Lineage (NCBI taxonomy): Eukaryota > Metazoa > Arthropoda > Insecta > Lepidoptera > Nymphalidae > Argynnis > Argynnis bischoffii. The sequence goes on along the minus strand of CM066624.1, from coordinate 4,358,544 downwards.
CAAATATAGCTCCTAGTAAGGTACCGCAGGCGATCTCAAACTCTCTTTCCACTTCTACTCTCATCTCTTGCGACGTAAGCCTTGACACCACATTGACCCATCCCATACCACAAATAACTGTCTCACTTTTAACTAGAACACTGATTTCTGTATCACTGCTTGTTACTTCTAATTTTAACCCTGGAGATGGGGTCATTTTGACCATTTTCAATGCATGTGGATGTCCTGTTATGGTAAATGTTGCTGGAGGGTTAAGTAGAGATATTTTTGCTTGGGATATTTTTATTGGTGGTAAGAGAAGGACTTTGGTGCAAGTGCGTGAGACTCCCCACTCAGCACAAAGTTCTACTTCCAATGCGTCAGTTAATTGTATCGCTGGTATTATAGAACAGCCGAGTTGACCTTAAATCAGAATAAGAACACTATGAAATATATATAAATATTTAATAAAATAAATTATACTGAAAAAAAAAAAACATATAAACTATGTTAATAATTATATCTATTACTTTTTCAATATTTGTACAAAATAAATTCCATCCCCTTTGTAGAGCAATAGAGTGTGCCACAATATCTTTGTCAGATATAAAAAATATATAATAATTACCATTAAAAACATCAAGTACAGCTTTAGCGGTATGCGGCGCTTTAGTGCGACATGAGTAAGGCAGTTCTATTTCAAGGCCTTCTATCGCGTACTTTTGTTCTTCAGTACAAAGCAGTGGACTTGACATTAGACCTTCTCCTTGTATTGACAAAGGCACTAACGTATACGGCCATTCACCGGGCAAAAACTCCATCTGTTAATTTTATAATATTATATATATTTAAAAACGAGAACAAAATTGTTTTTTTTTTTATGAGATTCAGTGACATAACGAGCAGCCAAACCACCTGATGGAAAGAGGTACCTGTCGCCCATAACACCTACGGTTCATGCACTTAGGTTTTAAGTAACAAAAATGCAGAACCACAGGTGCGTTGTCACTGTGAGGACTAAGATGATATGCCTCTCGCCTGTAATTGCGCTGGCTACCTTATCCTTCATACCGGAACACAGCAATGCAATCATTGTTGCTTGGCGGCAGAAATAGATAAGGGGGTGGTACCCATCCAGTCGGACTCCTCAGGTTTGACAGGGTCCTACCACCGGTGAAAATACAGACGCGGTTACGATATCTTATTTTTAACTCTGTAAATATTAGTGATGTAATGAATATTCGCATTCGCATTCGTGAATATTCCCATATTTTTTGACATTCAATTCGCATTCGTATTCGCAAGAAACGACGCGAATGCTTGGCAAATGTATTTGACAAACAAAAAGGAAATTATATAAGGAATGAACGGATATAGAATGATAATAAAACTGTGCTTTACTCATGTTTTATATCACTTTGTCAATTTGACTAGGTATTAGTTAAATTTGACAAATGCAATAATATATAATTAACCTGAAATCACAACAAATCTTTTCGAACGAACTTTATGTGACTAACTTCGTTCATTCAAACTGTATCGGCTCGGCTATGTTCGGTTTAAATATGGCCAACATGAAATGTCTAACCTGTCTAACATTTTGCACGCGCTTTGTTTGAAAGTCACCATTCGCATTCGTATTCGCGAATATTGGAGATGAATATTCGCATTCGCATTCGCGCATGTGAAAAATCGAACATTCGTTACATCACTAGTAAATAGTAATAACGGCAAAAAGAGCTTGTTTTATTAATTTATAAAATATTAAATAAAAATAAAATATCATCTTGCAAAAACATAAATAACTAAATTAATAAACTAATAACTTATATTTTACTAGTAGCCTAGACACGACGCATGGTCGCTTTGCACAGGGAACCAGATATACAGAATGCATATCTTTCATACCTTACGTAGTTTAAGTGTATTAGGGCGTTTGCACACTACATTTATAAACACGTCGAAAACACGCTTATACTGAACGCGCATTTGCATCTGCACAAATAAACTTAAAAAATGCACGCACGAGTGTTTGCAGCAATGAAATCTCTACTTAATATTATAAAGCTGAAGAGTTTTTTTGTTTGTTTAGTTGAACGCGCTAATCTCAGGAACTACTAATCCGACTTGAAAAATTCTTTTTGCATTAGATAGTCCGTTAACTGAGGAAGGCTATAGACTATATATCATCCCGGAAAAGTGTACAGTTCCCGTGGGATAGATTTGTTTTTGTCTAGGGACGAACCCGAAGCGAAGCGAGGGTGAGTCGCTAGTATTAAAATACACTCAAGTCACTACCACGATTCTTTTCTTTGCTATAAGACTACTTGTGCTATAAGACATTACTTCTTGTCGAATTTCAAGTTTCTAGGTCGACGGGAAGTAGGTAATCTATAGGTTTTGATTCCCTTACGAGTCTCGGAACGGTCGTATCTTTTTTATTGCGTTGACTTAGACGCTTGATTTTTACAGCTCTAAGAGATTGCAGACCTGAGTATTTAATATTAATTTCAACTTAATACGTTTCGTCGTAATAATTGTGTTTTTCTTATAATTAGCGTATATAATTCCATATGCATTTAGTAAAAAGCTATTATTATGACATTACAAACAGACACTTGAATTTTATTTATCTGTGTAGATCATACCTTGTGCACAGGCAGCTGGTGCACAGTGTAGGTGAGGGCAGGGCGGTCCAGGCGCAGCACGTGGCGCGCCGCCGCGTCCGCGCGCAGCACGGCCAGCGTCACGCCGCCGCCCGCGTGCAGCGCCACCGCGGCGGGCGCGCGCCACCCCACGCCCTCCAGGCATATTGCCCAGCTACCCGCCGCTGGAATTGTTTTAATAGATTTAGTTATCACATACGCTTGGCTCAGTGTAGTGTAGCTACTGTGCCAGCGGTCGCGGGTTCGAGTCCCGCTGGGGGCTTTCATTTGTGTGATGAGCACGAATGTTTGTACTCCAATCATGGGTGTTTACATTTATAATATGTATGTATTTAAAGTTATATATGTGTAGTGTATCAACTATCTGATATTCATAACACAAGCCTCGTAGCTTACCATGGTACTAGAGGGTGCTGGGTGATCCCAACATATTTATAACATACCATATACAACTATTATAAATATGAAAGCTTGTATCTATGTTTGGTACTGCTCCATTGTGAAATGACTGGACGGATTTAGGTGAAATTTAGATTTTAAAATAGAACTAGTAACACATAGTACCTAATAATAATAATAATTTGCTGAATATATAATATTATAAATACAAAAGACTAGTATTGTTCTGGAGCTAAGCGATGTTAATTTTTTTTTATGCGATTTAGTGTCAAACGAGCAGCCAGATCACCTGATGGAAAGCAGTACCTGTCGCCCATAACACCTACGGTTCATGCACTTAGGTTTTACGTAACAAAACTGCAGAACCACAGGTGCGTTGTCACTGTGAGGACTAAGATGATATGCCTCTTGCCTGTAATTGCGCTGGCTACCTTATCCTTAAAACCAGAACACAACAATGCAATCATTGTTGCTTGGCGGCAGAAATAGATAAGGGGGTGGTACCCATCCACTCGGACTCCTCAGGCTTGACAGAGTCCTACCACAGGTATATACGGTCGCTAGTAGTACCGAATACCTATATACATGTATATATATATATATATATATATATATATATATATATAAGTATTCGGTACTACTTTGGTACAACCAAATTTGATTACATTATAAGCATATATATGTATATATATGCTTATAATGTAATCAAATTTGGTTGTTTATTCATTTCAAAATAACAAAAAGTATGCTTTAAATAGTATAAAATCATTAATTTTTACCCACACCATGACACGCAAACCCAATAAATTTAATTTTATGTACTAACCAATAATTTTGTTCGTACTGGTATCTGAACCTGCGACCCACACTTCATCTGTCACAGTGGTGCCGCCTATAGAAGCTTGGAAGCCCAGGAACGCGCCTGCCGCGTCCAATCCAGCTATGACAAGTTCGTTTCCAAGTGCACTGAAACATAAATTAAGTGTCAATATGAAAAACTGAAAATAATCTGGCCCACTGTACAAAGCATTATTTAAATGTAGCAATGTAATCTCAATAATTATTGTTCTTTATCATCTAATGATTAAAATGACTTCCAAATGTCCGATCCATGAGAGGAAAGGTACACAAAATATGCGAAGGGAGAGATAAGATTGATAACGAACAGATTGACTGCGTGTGCGAAGGAATACAATAATAATAATATCCTCCCGACCGATTCCGACCACGGCGGCCAATTTCATTAAGACTAGCCATCTGCACAGGAGATATTGCACAAGTGTACTCTCTATTCCTTCTATTCTCAAACTCCGATAGGACAATACTTCGACACTCCCGGTGAGAGTAAAGGTGCAGGATCGCCGCGACACGAGCTCCGAGGCTGGGGGTGAAACACCGCTAACTTCCAACCTCCGGAGTTGGAACTTTGTTACTGAGAATATCTTAACAGAAAAACTCATACTTAATCTTGGCCCGACCAGGTACTCGAATCCAAGACCTCCGGATATGTTATATGATATAAAATTTATACGAAATACTCATGTATTTTACTCCACTTCTGTTCCCACATTTATTTTGACATAGTCGATAGAATGTGTATTATAATTATAATAAGTGGTAATAAGGCCTGAGGTTGTCAATGTAGAGAACAGAAAAACAATGAGTTAAGGAGGAAATAGATAGGTCCTCCCGGTAGACCACCGAGGCAGTGGATTCTTAATTCCTACGCTTGATCTCGCTCTGGTCGTCTCGTGATGTAAATACACAGGAGTATGAAAATGACAGGAATAGAGAGTGCATCTCCTACGGCACATAGCTAGCCTCAGTGAGTGGCCAGCGTTACCGAAATCGGTCAGGATTCAGGAAGTGATAAATAAACGTCCTACGATTGGAGTTTTTTTTTATTTAGCCGGATTCCTCTGACATGGTGGTCAGAGATCTTTTTTACATGATTTTATTATTTACAATTGTTTGACCTTGAAGGTATTAATACGATTGGAGTTACTTATGGGCGATGTACATGCATACCAAAAAAAAAAAAAATGCCGGCCGAACATATAACCTCTTAATTAATGGAAGTAGGTTAAAAATTAAAAAAATAAAAGAACATAAATACGCAAATGTTCGGTACCTGTCGGGTGCTCTCCGAAGATGCACAAGACGAGCCTCGGCGACGGACGCGTTGGCTTGCGGCGCCAGTAGCGCGCGACCCACCGCGTTGCGCAGTACTATCCGCACCGCTTCGTCGCTACCAGCCTCCGCCGTGCAATAATGCGGCTGTGATACTTCTACATGGATCACCTGGGAGGAAAAATATTTTTGTGTTTATTATTAACATATAATGATAAGTATAAAAAAACATACTTATCAATACAGTGGGCAACCGCCTATTCATTTTAACGGAAATGCTGTCAAATGCAAAGGTTGTCGAAATGTATGTATATGTATTTTTATGACTAACAATTTGCCTAAATTGACTAACGGGTTGCAGTTATACCCATCAACACTAAGCATGCCACCTTTTAGCAATCTTTATTACTAGCATTAGCTTATGTTATTGTTAATATTTCATTAATATCCGTCCAGCCGCTTCAATGTGCAATAGTAACAAACATACATACAAATTCGATTTTATATTAGTTGTGTGATTAGTGACTGATGCTGTCTCTATGTATCTTTACTAGAGAAAAAACCGATGCAACTTTAAAGTAGCTAACAATATTTTTTATAATTGTAAAAACGACAAAACAAAATGACACTTACTGCTTGTCTATCAATATTATTTCTTTCATCTTTATGTTTGACAAAGATAACTCCATGACCGGGTCTAATTGCTTTGACATCACCATTATTGACTTCAAAAGATCCATCGTCGTACGAAGACCAGACGCCCCTTGGCAAGGACTTCAGGCGCACACTCGCTCCGACCGCCAACGACAAACGATCTCCAGGAGCCAATTCATTTGATAAGCCTTCTATTGACGTACGAATATCAGATATACCGAGGATTTCTATTGTACTGTCCCAGGACCTTGTTTCTGCAAACTGAAAATTAGAACATTCATATATTGATGATCTGAAATGATTTTTTAACTATAAAATTGTTCTTCTCATATTTTAATTATTATCGTTTTTATACTAAAAAATTTAATACATTTATTTTTATTGAATTTTTTGAATGATAATAATGATAATTACCTGACCCAAATTACGCACTCTCACGTCAAGTGTAATGACGCCTGGCTTTAGAGGCACTACTCGAACTGATAGCCCTTCTGCAACCGATCTTTCTAAATAGTCTGGAAATAAAAAAAATTTTATTCATAAATAATAAGCAATAAAAACATAAATATGATGCGAATTTATAATATTATGTATTGTTTTAGATTTTAGAAGTCATTAATCATCTTTTTATTGAACAATCGTTAAAGGTAATGTAATCATCTCTTTTCCTTTTCCGTGCATTTCCGTCATCCAAACGATGAAATGACGAAACATCCAAACGAAAAAAAAGCAATGTCATTTATTCTTGTAACTGATGGGTGAAAAATCAATTTAAGTCCACATAAGAGTGTGTGGTGTTTATCTTTGAGGTTTTCAAAAATTCAGATAGACCTTTCTAAGTTCCTTTTTTGATCACGCCTATTGATTTATATTCTGGAGAATCAAGTAAAAATTCTGGAAAAAAAAACTCGTTAAATAACGGATTTTGAGGAAGATATGTTGGATAGTTTTTGAGATATGGACTATTCTTCGTTTCACGCGATCGGTCAGAAAATTAACTTAATCTCATTTAAGTTTCACTATCGCTTAGTTTTTCCTATGAAACTGAAAAGCTTGTGCTGCTCGATACTGACGCAGCGTCAACGTGACGCCGCGTCGGTAACGCTATAAACGCCGCGTTATTGACGCGGTGTCAGTGACGCTGCGCTCAAATGTGCAATAATCTGCCGCCCTGTCGCGTCGTCACTGACGCTAGTGACGCTTGTTTCGAAAGTCTACCAAGGAACAGTATGACGTGACAGCTCACCATCGACGTGCGTGGTGTAGAGGCGTGCCGCGGCGGCGTCGCGCAGCGCCCACGTGACGCGCGGCGGCGGCTGCAGCGACGCCAGCGCGGCGGCGCCCAGCGCGCCCGCGCGCACCCACGCGCCCGCCGCGCGCCCCACCAGCAGCGTCTGCGTCGCCGCCACCACGCGCAGGTTCGATATCGGGACTATCTAAAGGATTATCACAAAATATTAATTATCACATTTACATAACAACTAGAATACCATTGTGTATGTGTGTTTGGCCACCACACGTAATTTGGGGTTGACGTTTGTATTATAAATATTACTTCAAAGTGTGTGTATGTCCTAAAGTAATAGATAAGCTGAAAGCTGTTAAGAATCTAGAGGGTAATCTCGCCGAAGCAAAGCAAGCTTCGCCACCCACAAACACTGATAGGATATCTAAATTATTTGTCATTTTAATTATTCCACTTATCTCATAAATGTTAAAGTTTAAGAACAAATGTGTTTAGTTACTTCTTGACGTTGTAGTGTTACAGCACAACGCATTTGAATTAAAATAAAATAGAAGCAGTTGAGATATCATTACTTTATAAAATTTAATAATAAACAAATAATAATATTCATGATGTAATTAAAACTAAAAACTTCAAACTTACATCAATTTCAGCTTCCGCGCTGGCCAACTCAGTATTAGAGATATCAGACGCAACAAGTTTGACACGCGCTTTGCCCGTACTCACACCTTGCACCGACCCCGTGGGTGACACCTGGAAAAGTATATATTTTATAATATAGTTTTATAAATATGAAATGGTTATTTTTTTAAATAATGAGTACGAATGTACTCCAGGAATATTTTTTTTTAATATACTATTTTCTAGACCATGCCTAATATCGATTGTGTGATTCATTGGAATACTTATCGTTGTTATGTACTAACTGATCCAACTAACGTTGCACTTCCTAATTTCAATAAATTTCTGTATCGTTCAGATCATACAAAAAATGTATAAAAATTTGCGAGAAACTGAAGACAGTTTCTCCCAAATTTTTTTATTATCCAATTTTTCCAATATTTCTTCCAAAAAAACCTTATTCAGACGATTATGAACATTTAAAGAAGATAGATAGAACAACATTTCATTTTTATTTCGCCATTTGTATGAATATTAAAAATTCACAATTTATTTTATAACACATAATCATGAAACTAATATTATAAAGAGACTACGTATACTATCCGAGTCTGAGCTACACATTAGCTAGTGAGCGTAGCTGTAACGAGTGCTATAGGCAATTTTTATTCCAATTTAAATGTGTTTACTGTCAACAATAGTGATAACTTTAAGTAAAGCCAAGAAAAATCCTCACAAGCGAAGCAAGGTTAAGTCGCCAGTGTAAAATCCATAATAATATTAAACTAAATTCATCTATTTGTATTATTTTCAAATTGTACTTCTTTTTTTGGTGTAATAAAGGATTAAATAAATAAATAAAATGCGAGTAACTCTTGTCTGTCTATTACTTTTTCACGCTAAATCCGTTGAACCGATTTAAATGAAATTTGATATGGAGATAGTTTGAAATCCTGGGAAAAACATAGAATAGTTTTTATCCTGGAAATTACCCTTAAGAGGGGTAAAAAAGGGGATGGAAGTTTGTATGGGGAATCAATCATTTCTCAAGAGATATAAAACCCATCATACCTATGTATAAATTATAGTATATCTATTCTATACTAAATGTCAAAATATACCGAGCGAAGCGAGGGTGAATCGCTCGTATTCTTATATAAATATTTTTCTTACCTGTAAATAATCATGGCCAGACACAGTCTGGTAGTTCAATGTGGCTAGATGTGAGGGCGGCCCGCCCACGTGCCGCAGCTGCACCCTGCCGCCGGCCGGCAGCCGCGACCGCTCCGGTACTATCCGCAATGCCGGGAATACTGTCACCTGGAAAGTTATAAGTATACTTGTTTAGTGATAAATATCCTCATTTCATTCTATTCAGAACTTTCTAACTTCCCACTGCTGGGCACGGCCGTCAGTCAGTTACAGACCATGGACCTCTACGCTGACCAAGTATATAGTAGAAGTAATAGCTAAGTTGATATTTAGAATAACTATATATACAAAATAATTCTACTAATTTTAAATAAAAACTATTTTTTGGGATTCCAATATATCAAATTATTTTGAAGAATGTACACATGTAACACACAATAAATTTATAAACACGATTTATGTATATATCATACAAAGAAATAGTCTTACCTCAACTTCAGGGCTCCAAACTCCGCTCAAAGCTGCTCTAACCCTTCCAGAACCTTCTTTAAGACCACATAAGTTGCCATCCTTAATCGCCACTTGGCCTGCAGTCTTCCAGTCAGGCTCACGACTTGTAGTCAAGTATCTATGGGATATTCCTTTCACTAAAGCACTGATAGGTACACAGCTCCCAACACACACTGCACGAGCAGTTGACACTTCCACACTGAGTACTTCTTCCACATTCACCTGGAAATATTTGAAATTATAAAGATCAGGGGTATTCTCAGATATTTACATGTGTTTGTATAACGCGTGTATAAATTACGAACTATTACTTAGAGAATGTCATTATAATAATCAAGATTAATCTATGTTAATAGCTATGCTGAAAGTTAAACGTTTCTGTTGTAGATATTGATAGTGTTAGTTTCTGAGTTCAAAAATGAAGGAGAAACGAATTCGATGTATTATTATATCGATACATTCTAGTTATATATAAATAAAATATCTTACGTTTATTTATAATTCTTTTTGTGTGTATATAACTTGATATTTAACGAATTGTGACCTGATTTGGATGATTTTTTTCACAAACGAAAAAAATATCCACGTCCAAGGCTGAAAACGTCATACCTGTGCTCATTTTTTGCAACTAAATTTAAAAAAAAACAATAATCGTGTATACACACCTCAACAACTTGCCTCTCGCCGCTCACGCACAGATCAGTGACGAGCAGATCGTACGTGCCGGGCGCGGGCACGATGGCGGTCAGCACACCACCGTCCACACTCGCCGATACTCCTTTAGGCGTATCCACTGCATACCTTTCACTGCCACCCGATACTTTAGCTATATTTGGAACTGTTTCACCCTCCCACGCTACGTTTACCTGAAAAAAAAAAAATTCGCTGGTTGCATGAACGTTAGTTAAACACTAAATGCGTCCTAAATATCTTTGTACGCAAGTGATTTATATCTCCTAAGTATATGGCCAAATAACATATAGTGAAGAGTACATTTGACGATGAAATAATATATTTTTATAAAAATTAAAAAAGTAACACTTTTTAATACTTTTTTGTACTTTAGTACATATATGTTCTAAAGTACAAAACGTATTTGGGGACTTCTTAGTAAACTATTGAAAATCTACATATCTATATTATGTTGAGTGTCGTTTTATTATTTAATAATTAATTTTACTTATTTCTTACCTTCAAAGGCTCGCACTTCAAAGGTGCTACAACCTTAGCCTGAATGGTTGCAGTTGCATCTGGAATACTTGCTTTTATTGCTCCGCTCCATCCAATAGCTTGTTCATTCGCTTCTACCAACTGTTAAATATAAATTATCGTTGTAAAAATGTCTTAAAAGTGACTTACCCTCGCTTCGCTCGGTTGCGTCCCTAGGTACGTTTTTAATTTTTTTGAGCAGAACCCTAATTCTTTTTCTAAAATAAATATAGCCTAACTTACTTCTTATAACATCAGCTATATACCAGTAAAAGTCCCGTTAAAATCAGTCAAGCCGTTTCGGAGATTAGCCAAAACAAAGAGGCAGACAGACAAAAACTTATTAAATTGTGTTTCTCTTATAAGTAACATATATAATTTCATATTATGCATTTAGTGTAAAGCTGTTACTTTTACATTACAAACAGACACTTTTTTATCTGTGTAGATGATAATGAGAAAAAATATACTTTATATTTTTTCTAAATAAACTTTATCGTAGAAAAGTACAATGATAAAATTTTAATAAATAAGAGAAAAACTTACTTGGTAATATTTATTAGGCACTGGTACTGGAGCATACTCTGGATTTGTTTCAACAAACAACCTGTCAGTAGATTTGAACTCTATTCCAACGTGATGAGGTTGAAGTTCCCAAAACACACTTGGACCTTCTTCATCCAAAAGCTCCCTGCCTATTGCGTCTAGAAGAGTAACTTTCACTGTTACTTCTTGTCCTGGTCGTAACCATATCCTATAAAATTTAAAAGTGATATTATATGGACATTTCAGTATTTATATGTAGCTACAATATTTTAGATTTTTAAAAACTAAAGTTATATAGCAAAATATGCATGTATTGATTGAAAATGATTTATTTCACGAATTGTCAATATAAAATTCAGTAATAGATTATTTTCAAACCCAAAAGCAAGTGCCCTCTTTAATTAGCATAACAACATGAAGTTCCTCTTAATTTCTTACTAAAATAGTAAGAAAGTAGTAGACTAGTAAAGTTAAAAGTGCATTAAGTATAATATGTTACATTGAATAAAAGTTATAATCTATACAGATAAATAAAATTGAAGTGTCTGATTCTAATGTCAAAATAACAGCTTTATACTAAATGCATATGGAATTTTATACAGTACTTATAAGAAAAACACAATTTTTAAAATTTTTGTCTGTCTGTCTGTGTGTCTGTAAATGCGAAAGTTTGTATGTATGTGTGTATATTTGTTACTTTACGATGAAACGGCTGGGCGAATTTATATGTACACGGATAGACTATAACCTGTAGTAACAAATGGGATATATCATTAGTAGCTTGATGCATGAATGTATATTTGTTAGTATTTAAATTAATATATAATATAAAGATATAGTAAAACATTAGAAATACGCGAGCGGAGGTGCAAGAATACGCTAGTGCAATATTTTCTTAGATTTACGCGAATATTGGACATTTTAAATAAAACTATATTTTCGGATTATTTCGCGGTTTTTTTTTTTGATTTTTGGTTCCCGACGTTTCGAATGCTGTCTGTAACAAGTATATAACGCCTTTGAGACGTCTAAAATCTTAGTCTCTCCCGTGACCATGATAACTGTAAAGCATTCAAAATGTCGGGAACCAAAAATCAAAATAAATCCGCGAAACAATCCGAAAAGATACTTTTATTTAAAATAATACGCTAGTGTAAATATACCTAGGTCCGCCAGAGCAGTTGCCGGGCGTGTCGGGAGGCTCCAGGCGCACGCGCGACACGTGCGGCGCGCACGACGCCTCGAACTCCACCGACTCTCGCTCTTCATCCGTGAATGATTGCAGCTCGAGACGCGCGTCGCCTTTCTGTTTGTAAAAACAAATTAATGTTGAAATATTTTAATGTTCTTTTTTTTATTTAAATGTATTTTAATATAATTTGTAGTCAAGTATGTACACACATATGACTGCTTCATTGGTCTAGTTAGCATGTACGGCATTGTTTAGATTCGGTGAGATTGACCCATTTCAATATGTATATGTTATCGAGTATATTAAGTTCTGTAAGATCATATAAATCAAGTTAACTTAAAAACGATTTATAGTGAATTCTACACATAGTAAAACGATGTTTTATTAGCGCATTTACTTATAAAACTTAAAATCTTTAATATTTTATTACTTATGTCTTAAACTAGAAAAAATGCATCTATTTCGTTTATAATAAATAATAATAATAATAGTAAAATATACATGATAGTATTTACCCTCCGACACCTCATAGTAAACAGCTGTACATCAGGATACTTGTGTGGCACCACGCCGCCTCGCGCGCTCAGGTCGGCTACCCGCGACTCACTGGACTGAGGGCTGAGGGACTCCCCCTCTGCTAATACCTATATTTAATATTAATTTTGTCAGTTACTTGTGATTAAGGAAAATTATTTCAATCGTTTTCAAATTGGGATGGGATTTTTTCATACATTACATGATAAAAATAATACCGATTAACACCTGATTAATTTTCCATTGTAAAACAATACAAAAATTCAAGATAACAATTAACGTCTCAAACTTGTCCTCAAAAAGAAGTGCACAATTCAAAATTGAATTGCGCTTTTGTGTATTGCTTTTTTGGATGACAAAATTAAAATGCACGTTATTTCGTTTAAAAATGTACTTTATGTGATGTGCGTAAGTTCGAATTTGTGCTTAGACAATTAGAACTTTCGATTTTTGAATTTTTACATGTCGATGCCACTTTTTAAACAGATACTTTTTAGGAAATGTGTATCTATGTATTAATATATCAATGCCGTAAAATTACATTTTTAAATGCTTTAATGCGTCAATAAAAGGCAAATGACAAAATAGATGTACCGGTAACGTAGCCCCAACAAGGGCAGCAGCATTCTTCGGCCACAGCAGCGTGGGCGCGGCGCGGACCGCCACGCGTGCCGTGTCGCCGGCGCGGCCCCGCGACACCCGCACCGTGGACACGCCGCGCGTGACCCACCAGCACTGCAGCACGCAGCACGCGCCATCTAGTTACACGTAAAAGTGTGAATATTTACATTTGTTTGATTGCTTGCTTATTTATTTAAACGACAACGCAAATGACAACAGTTTTACAAAGATAACATTGCACATTATTATGTAAATTCATACACATGATAATTGTATTTTTTTTTTCAAAGGTAATCAAAATAATATTTCAATGATTATCAACAACAACCCAATAATAAATAATAATAGTATATCTTGTTTGTTAAATAGTAAATGTTTAGTAGAACTTATATAATAATAATGAAACATTTTTTTCTAATAATAATGTCCGATCGGTCCTGACCGATTTAGACCAACGCTGGTCAATTTCAATGAGCCTGGGAGATATTATAGAGCGCAAGTATAATCGCAGACAAAAGTGTATTCTTTATTTTTTCTACTTTTAAGCTCTGGTGGTACAACAATTTGATGGTCTTACAACCGGTAAGAAATTAAATGAAAAACAACATACCAACAGGTTCTATCCACGGCGCCGCGGTTACGTTATGAGGTTCAGGACCTTCCAGTAAAGACACCGCAAACGAATCACAGTTACATCTGAAAAAAGAAATGTATTAACTATTAAATAATTACCCAATAACTTACTCTAATAGTTTAAATAGCCTTTTCTCTATGTATGCGTGTTTTTTATTTGTTTACTCTTAAACAGCTGGATGGATTTGGATGAACCTAGAATACAGATGGTGTTATAGCCCTGTACATATGACCTGGAGTAACACAGAAGGTACTGTTAGACATTTGGGGATACACCCGAGTAGGGATCCATCGAAGATACATTAAATAGTTATACAAGTCCTTAGTCCTTGTGAGCCCTATTCTAGTACATATTTCAATTGGACAGGAAACAGCCACGCACTGTCAGCCCAACCGAGTAAATGCTAAGCGACCATACAAAGAGTATTAAGAAGTACAAAGGAAACAGTATAATAAAACTATGTATACTCACACATGAAAATTGTAAAGCTCGCCGGTAGGGTGCGAGGCCGTGAGCGCGATGTGCAGCAGGTGCGGGCGGCCCACGCGCGCGTGCCCCGTGCTCGACACTTGCACCAGCTCGGGCACTGCTGACCGCACTCTGGGTATACACAACTTACATTGAAGTAAAACTTCTATACGCACACTTGACTTGGGGGTAAGCTGGTGAATGCGTTACGCAAAAAGTACGTACGTTTGTTGCCATGGTAACCGTTGTTATTGTCTGACTAGTGATATATAATATTATATTCTTTTCTTAAATGATATTCTATAAATATATGATTGTAATATGCCTAATTTTTAGTATCTCACCTATCGTAATTATTTAAAACATAAATTGAATTTCACAATTAAATATAAAATTAATAATATAAATATAATCTTATATTATAAATTTACCTGCCACTAGCCCAAATATATGGATACTGAGTGAGATGAACTCTCACATCGAGGTGTCCGAGTCCTCGCACTGTCAGAAGGCCGGTGGGTGCGAGCGAGAGGGCAGCGCTCGCTGTATTTGCTGTCTCACTCTCCGACCACGTGACTAGCTCTGCGCCACCGCCGCGGTGTTTTAATGGTACATCTCTATAAACAAAGAAAACTTTAAAAGACGTATTTAAAAATTGACATGGAAATATCATTCTTCACTTATGGCGCCATTATAAGATTATTGAGATTTCGATGGTATCAAATTATTTTATTGTCATCAGGATTATACTAAGATATGAAATTTTAAATCTATTCGACAATTAGACAAACGTTAAAATCGACATCTAAGATTTGAACATAGTAAGAAGTATTGAAGTGAAGCCAACACAAGCGTGTTAACAGGTAGTATTATATTTAACTTTGACTTTATTTGGTCAAATGCCGAAATGCTTGTGTAGATATAAAAAATCCTTAAGATAAGATAATAATAAATGGAATAATAAAAGATACATGAAATATTAATTTTATACTCTAGTCTTAAATATTCTTTTTATTACAGGGGAAAATAATATATGTAATACAAAAATACATACTGAATTGCTTCAGTCCATGCAATAAACAATTCGGGTGGTACCACTTGCAATGGATCCACAGCGATTGCTGAAGCCTGTCCTTCAACCTGTTGAAAATATAAAGCCACCATAAATACAAAATTTATCATCTTATATACCTTCAATTTAATTTTTTATTTATAATATACTAGCAGACCCGGACACGTGTTATTGTGGCTTATAATTGGTTCAATTATTTAATTTTCCAATAAAAAAAAGGAAATAATAGGGATAAAAACTATCCTATATTTTAAGTTGGATGAAATCACACATTTTGAAAAAAAAAATATGTTAAGATCGGATATATTTCAGAGTTCATTACGAACCAACATACTGACACGGGAATTTTATATATTAAGATAAAAGGAGTACACTCACTGATTAATCATGAAATCTCTGAAAATATAAATGCTACAAACTGAAATTGAAATTTGACAGGTACATTAATCTATCCAAATAATAAAATTCTAACTGAGTCGAATCTGTACCTTAAATATTTTTTGGAAAATCTTATTGAAATAGACTTTATTATCAATACATAGACCGAATCTATAGTTTTTAGAATTTTTGTCTGTCTGTTACCGCATCACAGAAAAACCACTGGAGGGATTTTGATGAAATTTGGTATAATGATAGCTACATAATATGTTTCAACCAACCAAATTCCCGGATATTCATCCGGGTCATCATATAGGATACTTTTTACAGCGGGAGATTATCTCATTCCCACGGGAATACACGTTATAACACAACCCAAAAAATATTTATGATCAGAATTTCTTAAAACTTGGTATTAATGCTCTTCAATACAATTAAGTAAATACGTGTTTTAGCGTTTTTTGAAATTCATCCCATAAGGAGATAAAATAAGTGATGAAAATTTGTATGAAACCTACCTTTTTAAAGTTTTTTTGTTGTAGTTTTAGCGCGAGTGAAGCCGCGAGTTTTGCTAGTACATAAGTAGATATGTAGGAACATTCCTTCGTAGATAAAGATAAGTTGGTGTAAAGGAGTTTTGAAAATTCAATCCTAACCCCTCAAGGATTCCAATTTAAAATTTTAGGCAAATTTAATAAAATATTTTAAGACACTAACCTTTTTTGATAAAGCTCTACCAGCAATAGAATACAGTCTAGCTGTAACAGTAAACTCTCCGGCATTTTGAGCTACTGCATCTGTTAGTGTTCCATTCTCAGTCGAACTCAATAAATCCACATTGGCTTCGCCTTCAACTGTAAGTCTAATCAATATTTCCTGACC
The DNA here is from genome assembly GCA_033884665.1 of Argynnis bischoffii washingtonia. Taxonomy (NCBI): domain Eukaryota; kingdom Metazoa; phylum Arthropoda; class Insecta; order Lepidoptera; family Nymphalidae; genus Argynnis; species Argynnis bischoffii. The sequence goes on along the minus strand of CM066624.1, from coordinate 4,341,651 downwards.
AGCCGTCAAAGGATGACCTTCTTCATCATACAATATGCTTTGAATTAGAAATTCTTCTCCACGTGTTAGTAAATTGGCTGGTCTTATTATCACTCTAATTGAAAATGGTTCAACAACATGCAAAGTTGCTTTAGCAACTTCCGTAATACCAGACATAAGCTGAATGGTAGAGGCTCCTAACTCCATTCCTTTTACTAAGCTTATGTTATCTTCAAGATTAGCTACTCCAGTTTCTGGTACTTTAATATTGTATAGTGTTTCGACAACATCTTGTACTGCTAAACGTCCTGCACGCACTCTCACGACTCTAAAAAAATTAAAAATTATTCTTTGGTCATTTAAGTAAATATAATTTTATTGATTATAGTATTAATTATAATACTAATCAATATCAATATGTTGGGACATTAACACACAGCAGCATCTAGATCCATGCTAAGCCATGAGGCTGGTGTTATGGATACCAGATACTTGATACACTACACATATATAACTTTAAATACATACATATTATAAATATAATCTAAATATTATATAAAAATAATCAAAAACAAACTTATTTTAAACAGTAGACACTACATTATTACTGACTTAAATGTAACACTTAATGAATCTACTGCTGAGTTTTCTACAGCACAGTGCTGGATAATGGTTTACTAGATTTTGAAGTTTTTCTCAATTAAAAATTATATGAATTTTATTTCAAATGAGCAAATAAATTTAAGATACGGCTTGAAAATTTCAAACTATATCTTTAATTCATTACTATTGGAATTCCATTAAAAATGTGGGGCGACATTTAGTGTTCATTGATTAAATTAACATAACTGTACAAAGTCTTAAACCTTATTTAAAATTGTATTCAGCCCTTTTTTTTCTTAACGTCCCACTGCTGGGCACGGGCCTCCCTTCAATACGAGGGGAAATATTTAAAATTATATTGTACTTTTTTTGGCATTGTAAATTTGTTTTGTATTTTATATTTAAACTACTTACTTATACTTCAAACTATCGCCAGGTGCAATGTACGCGATTGTGGGAGTTAAAACAACACTTGCAACCACTTGCAGATCAAAGTCAGCATAAATTGTTCCTAAACAAACAGTCACACGTGATTCTCCCATTGCCTGTCCATAAAGCAGTACTGAATGTGATCGTAAACCTTGAGCTTCTAGCTCAGCGACACCACGTGGTGGCTCGTAGCCTGTGTCACGCCATCGCACAAGCCTGAAAGTAAAATTCATAAAAACTATTTGTGTTCCTCATAACAAGCCTTTTCATTTGATATGAAATAATAATAAACTTCTACTGTCTCTTAAAATTAGCCCTTAAAATTAAAATACATTTATTTATGTTGTTTGTATCATAATAGGCACTTAAAGTTTCCATTCAGACAGTTCAAAGAAAAATGTTACAAAAGGTCAAACAGACAAAGATTTTGGAAAATTTTGTAAGGGTTTTGTTTTCTTTTTGAGGTTGCAAGATTTTATTAAAATGTAAGCGGAAAATCTGTTAAAGTTTTATATAAAATAAAAATATGTTACTTTTGAGGGGTGTTATATAAAAAAAATTGTGTTGTAACCTTTAAGTGCGGTTGAAGTAAAATTTTTTTGATGCTGTGACAGATATCACAATAAAATTTAAATATAAAAGTATTCAAAGTATAAATATAATATTTTTTATAAAATTATTAAGAATAAATATATATTATCATAAATAATAATTATTATAAAAATATAAATATATAAATTTGACTCTCACTTCTGGGATAGTAATTTTTCTAATGACTTACCTCTCAGTCATGGCTAAAGACAAAAAAATTCATTCAACATGACTATACTTACTTTACTAAAGGATCTTCTCCATAGCTAGTCCCAATATTTTCAATTGTCCATGTAAAGCTTACACCCTCTAAAGTTGAAAATTTATTTCCTAAAACATTAAAATATATTATGATTTGATTTTGTGAAATAAATAATAATTATCTTTTGCATTGTGACAAATTAAGTATATAATGGTTATTAATAGGATTTTCCATTACAATACATTCAATATGGTTAAAAAGTTATGTGAAATTATTCAATTCTTTTATTTCGTGGCTTCTAGGAGTGCTAGTTGGACACAATTTACTTCCCCAACAATATGAAATTATAAGAATTATTTTAAATTCATAAAAGTAAATTAAGTATCCTAAAATGCAGACCTGTGTCATCATATGCTATAACTTCAAAAGCTTCTGGTGCCTCTTCTAAATAAAGGTTCCAAGTGGTACTCATTACTTTTAAAGAACTGATTTTGTCAATATCTACATCCCCTCTTAAAATCTGAAAAACATAAAAAATAATAAATATTCATGTAAATAAATTCACGTTAATAAATAAATGAGATTTCGCGCCAAATTATTTCAAGCAAGTTACCTCCCCAGTATTAACTTCTTCAGCTAAAATTATCACAGATCCTGGAGGCATACATGTTTTCGAAACAGACACACGAGCAGCGCGCGAACAGTGGCCCCAGGTATCTTCATATAAGGGTTCAAGATCGATGATGTCATCGCGAGACAAACTCCTAAAAAAACAATCAATACATTTTAAATTTAAAAACACATATCTTAATCATACTATATCTTTAACTCTTGTACATACTTTATTTCATAATTTATTTACTTACCAAGTATAGCAACCACCTTCTATGATTTCAAAGGTAAAGTTCACGTTCAAATTTTCAAACCATGGAAGTAGCACTCTTGGAGTGTTTATCTTAGCACTATCACACGACAGAACCAAAAAATACAACGGTATTAAAATAATTATTGTCTTTATTAAGTTCCCCATTGTAAATTCTTTGTAAATTACATGAGAAAACTTAAATAGTCCTAAAGTAATATAGTCTAACCTACAATTCACAGTATGATTTCAATTTTTAGCGTTCGGCGGCGATTCCGCGGTATAAACTGTCATAAATATGTCAATGTCAAAGTTCAAACGTCAAATTTCAAAATAGTCAAATTCTGTAATTCTAGTTTAAAAACACATAGGTGTTCCGCTAAAAAACACATGTTATTGCCAACATTTATTATTCATTCCTGAATGCCATACTTTGTTTTTATCTCCCATTTTACCCCTATGGGATTAAATTTCAAAAAATGCTAAAACACTGAATATAATATATAAGCGTAGCTGTATTCTGTACAGTTTATGGTATATATTATGTATTTATAATTATTTTCATTTTATTATAATATACTTATCAAATTATTATAATCAAACATTTTAAATAATTATTAATCACCATTGATGCATTTCTTACATAATATTTTATGATTTCATAAATCATTATTTTTAAAGACGATAGAAAATGTTGCATCTTGTTTTCCGAACGCTTCAAAGATTATGTCAAAATGTTACAAATGGCTGCTTTGTGTTCGTCTTGTTATGAGCCGTATTTTAGAGTGATTCATTTGATAAAACTGTAAAATGTGATCATGATTAATGAAATACAACCGATATAGCTGTATATCAGATTTATATTTGACAAATAAGCAAGAATAACGGAATTTGTGATGTCGCTCGACAAGGCTGCAGACATTAAAAGTAAAGAGATCGATAAAATCAAACGTCGTCATAAAACTGACGACACTGTTGTTGCAACACTGTTTAGAAGCAGTGAAGATACATTCCAGTGCACAAAAATGGAGAACGTTGACGAGAATGCTGGGAAACCTACTGAGTTATTTTTACAAGGTAACTCCCATCTCGTATCGAGTACAACCAGCAGCCTGGCCGATACGCCCGGTGACTCTGGTGTTTTATGTTTAGACAGTGAAGCTTCTGAAGCTACTAGTCAGGCTCTCATGTCTCACAGTCTTATTGGAGCAGAAGAACTGACTTGTGATAGCATTTATGATGCAGCCCCCTCAGGATCACAGGATATGATTAAAAGCACTAACAGCAGCATAATGACTCGTAGTGATATTGATAATCAAAATATAGGTGCACCTGATGACATTGTCCCTGAACTCCTGGTAGAAGCTCATAAAAAACCTGTATATGAAAATTTACCAGATGTAGTATTGAAAGCATTAGAAAGTGAAAAAGTGTGTACAGATGAAATAAAAAAATCAGCTTTGAGGACATCTGAGCCAAAAAAATCTTTATCAGAAGATATTGTTTATAGAAGAAGATGTAGGAAAAAATCTCAAAGTGGGCCAAGTTCACAGAAAAAAAGAGTATCATTTCATGAAGATATTTTAAACAACACAAGAACAGATAATATTCACATAGAGAGAGGTTTTGTTTCTTATGGCCCTGATAGTTCTTACTGTGATAAATTCAAACAAAAAAATATAATTAATGACAGATTTTCATGGTGTTCTGGAGACAGAACTCCAAAATATGCCGCTGATGTAGCTCAGCAAACTATGTCAGATATATTGACTTATGGCGATTCAAACCATGATAGAAGTGGTATTTTTGAGTATTGCAAAGATTTTGAAAAGAAGAATGAAGATGATAAGGATAGAGTCAATAACAATGAAACTAAACCATCTCAAGGAAAGCTTTATGCCTGTGACTCTAACAGTTCCGATTCAAATTTTAGCTGTGATTCTGAATCTTCCTCAAGTGATTCATCTTCTTCCCACTCAAATAAAACAGAAACATCCCCTGTTCGTAAGAAAACTGATAAAACACAGAAGTCATACTCCTGTGATGGTTTTGAAAATGGGGGTCATGTGGCATTTATTAGAAAAACTTATTTTTCTGAAGCTGATATTGACCAAAACCATGATCGTAAAAAGAAACCACTTGAAGTTACCCAGAGCCCTATAACAGTGAAATCAGTGCTGAAAAAAAAGAGATACATTACTACCAATATAGTAGAAGAAAGAAAACGTAATAATAAAGTGTTAAGCTTATTAGATGCAAATAATATTATTGATTCATTAAAAAATTTCTACAAAAATTTTAATTTCAACTTTGCTCCTGAAAAAGGATTACCAGAAACCAGTTTTGAGTTGAACAATGTAGTAGAAGCTCTACCATGTGATGTGAATCAAAATAAAAAGCTTTCAAAGAGTTTGGACTCTGGCTTTCAAAATGAAGATGAAGATGATTTTGTTGAAATTAATCTTAACTCACAGCCTTTAGATGTTGAAAAGCCAAAGGATATAAAAAATCCTGTAACAGGAGATAGGACTCCTAATGAAGGATCTCCTCGACATAAATTAACTTTGAATATGAAAACTCAACATGATAAAAAACTAGTGAACAAAGGTGAAATCCTTCCACCCTTAAGCAAATATGTTGTTAATTGTGAAAGTACTGTGTATGAACATAAAGGAGTATCTTACAGTTATGTCCATGATACATTTCAAACAGCCTTTGAAGCACCAAAGGAGACATTTGTACCCATTCCAGAATCTACACCAGTAAAGGAGCTGGTATCAAGTTCAAGTAAGCTAGATTTAAATTCAAAACAGTCAGAAAACGACAATTCGAGTCGGACCTCGACTCCAAAGCGACAGTTTAATAAGAATGTGCAAGATGAAACAGAGCAGAAAAATGGCCTATCGAAGCATTTATCCTCGCCGAAAAAGCAAAATGTCAACCGGTACAGTCGCAAATCAGCATCCACAGTTCAAAAGGCTGAAGAAACGCAACAAGCGATTAGTGATAATTGTTCTAACACAGATAATTCAACCTTGAAGGGCGCCGAAGATTTCAATGACGAATTTTTCGACAGTCCCTCTAACCAAAAGTTGCAATCTAACAAATCGGCTTTACTTAATAGATATCTAAGAAATGTCTGTCAAAAAAAGGACCTTGAACTAAAAATTAAAAATAATAAATTCTTTCAATTTAAATTGAAAATGGAGAAAGAGTTTCCAAGCATTATATTCCCATTTAAACATGTGTCGGAAACATATCGCGTTTCCGCAGCGAGGATGTCCCGACTCATTGACAAAGAAGTGATTGAGAACAAAAGGCTTTCAGTGCGACTTCTCACTGCCGAAGAGCCCTCATACTTTGACAGTTTTGAAGATAATGTTGCCATTGAATGTAATGAAAAATTAAGGCTTCAAATATTTTCTTATCCCAATGAAACATTGAACCGGGTAATTATTTTTGTCCTTTTTTCACTAAAGTATTATGTAAAGACCTTGTTCTCGAATTGCATTTCGAAATTATATACTCGGATAAACATATATTTTTATGGAAAACAAGAATAAATAATTAGTAGAAAACTTTATGAATATAATTATTTCAAAACTGTTTCTTACGATACTATTATTCAACCAAAACAATATTATCATCTAGCGACTCACTCTCACTCCGCTCGGGTACGTCCCTAAATACGTTTTAACGGTAAGTATAGATTTCTCTGAGATGAGATATTTTCCCGAAGTAAAAAGTATCCTATATGTTGACCCGGATAATCAGCTATCACCATACCGAATATCATTAAAATCCATCCAGTAGCTTTCTCGTGATGCGTTCGCAGATAGACAAACATTTTAAAAACTATAGATTTGGCCTCTGTATTGATAATAATGACTATTTCATTTCAATAAGATTTTCCAAAAAATATTTAATGTTCAAATTCGACTCAGTTACAATTTTATTATGTGTTACATAAACTAGCGACTCACCCTCGCTTCGCTCAGGTTCGTCCCTAGTTACGTATTAACATTTAGTATACATTTCTCAGAGATGAGATATTTTCCCGTAGTCAAAAGTATCCTATATGTTGGCCTGGATAACCAGTTATCATCATACCAGATTTCTTCAAAATCTATCTAGTGGTTTTGCCGTGATGCGGTAACAGACAGACAGACAAAAATTCTAAAAACTATAGATTCGGCCTCTGTATCGATAATAAAGTCTATTTCAATAAGATTTTCCAAAAAATATTTAATGTACAGATTCGGCTTATTTACAATTTTATTGTATGTATAGATTAGTAAGAATTTATATCGTTTTATTTAGATGATGAAAGTACAATCTCTATACAACATGGAAGACGGATCCTGGACTCCGCTGCTAGTATTCATAACGGACTACGCACTCTACGTAGCTGCCGTGAAGCCTGGAGGCACAGAATACGATATACTGTGTCGTTTGCCACACAATGAACTTGATGCTATCGCGGTATGTTTTAGTTCTCATTATAGCTCCTTTTTAAGTACCTTATTTTCACTTATATGTATATTGTGTTATATAATTTCATGAATTATTAATATTTTTTTTAGTTATAACTGATTAGTAATTATTTTCATCATTATTAAGACTAAACTATTGTGTTACCTTAAGTAACACGGACAATCCAATTACATGGTTTCAAAATAATTATTGGTTCTAAGGCGAAAGTAGTCTAAAGTAAAATAAAACTTATGTTATATGAAACGTAATAAGGGACTACCCTTTACTTGTATTATGGCAGTTATTTGTGCAGATATTGTCTAAGTATTAGATTATTATTATTTTTTATTTTGTAATATTTTAACAATTGTGTCCACGGGTGCCGGGAGGGAGGTGCAAGGGGGTGCACTTGCACCCTCCTGCCATGAACGAAAATATATAGAAAAAGTTAAAGAAATGATATTGCATTAGTAAAATCCCTGTTTAAATTTAGATACCTGCGAAAAAAGATGATAAATATAAGATATGAATAAAAATTTACAGATTACAGATTAGAAGATTAGATTTACAGATTACAGATTAAAAATTTACAGATTACAGATTACAAAACTTAAAGATTACTAAGTAGTTTAATATGAAAAAGCAGATGCAACCCCCTGGAAATAACTCTGTCGCAGCCCATTATTGTGTCTCAATAGCAACAAATTGCATAAAAGTAATTGACCTCAAGAAATCTTTTCATAGGGTAAATAAGGGTCAAATTGATAACCTTCCAACATCTGAACAATCATTGTTCCATATGCCTTATCTTGAAAAAATAGTATTAATTTTCTCTCTTATCAATAATGATTATGGTTATTGAAAGTACTTCTATAATAACAAGTGTTATATTGTATAATTATGATTTTAAGCCAAGAACATATTTTTTAATTGGTACGCACGTAGTCAATAATATTGTCCAAATAGATTTTATTACAGTTTAAGAAACATTCACTGCTATTGAAAATAAGATACCACGGAAAGTTTCAATATTTTGAGAAATTCTATTTTTAGTTGTAAGAATAACTGCGTACGTTATTATGCACGCGAAGTGCTTTAGGGGTTTCCTTGGCAGGGATCCAAATTTAGTATTTTGACTTCATACTTTATTCGTATGCACGATCAATACTCGTTTTATATACTGTTCAAATTCAAATTCAAAATATTTTATTCAGCATTAAATTATTACAATTTTTTACTGAACGTCATGAGTCTACTACCAGTTCGGAAAAAAGAAACCTTAGACCTGAGAAGAACTGGCGAAAGAAACTCAGCGGGACTAATATTTTTTTAATAAATTATAAGTAATTTACAATATTTCTATAAAGTTGAAGTAGCCTGGAGGCGATCACTTCATTCCCAAGGCGTGCTATCTTCTATAAAATTATTTATTGTATAATAGTCTTTAGCACACAAACGTTCTTTAACATTTTTTTTGAATTTAGTGATAGAAGCTTTTTGAACATTTTCTGGGATCTTGTTGTACAAGCGATATATCTATTCGTTTAACAATAACAAAACAAGTGTCATCGCCGTGTCGTAATCTCGCCAATAGTCTGCATAAATAACTCGTGCAATTTGTATGCAGATTTAATACATTGAACAATTATGATGGTGACTCACACTTTGCTTCCCCAGTTATAAAAACTGAGACTAACAGGTCTCGTAACACGCAACACTTGCATGTTGTACTTATATAGACATAAATAAGAAATTAACCATTTGAGTTATAACATGATACTACTTCTGATCTCTATAATACTAATCTACTAACATTAATTTTATGTTACCTAACACTTACATAATTCATAATATAAATTCATTCTTTTTTATGTTTGTTTGTTCTAAATATATAATATTATTTTGTAAAGCACATTAAAATTAGCATCTATTCGAGAGACGTAATATATTATAAGAGATTCGTTTGAGTCATCTAAGAGATTGCGTTGCTACATTTGTCTTTTTTGATAGGCGTAACTGTTTCCCCTACTTTATAATATTGCGTTGCAATATTGTTTTAATTATTCATATTTAATATACAATAGAAAATTTTTCCGCATTCAGGAAATCTCCGACGTTAGTAACCAAGCGTTAAACTATTAAAAAAGCTACATTTACTCGTATATTCAATTTTATGACGAACATTACTAATGTAATGCAAGGAAATATAACGTCCTCAATATTATCTTATCCAGTCTAAGAACTATCGATGCATGAGGTATTTTAGTCACAAGTGCACTCTACTACTTTTATTTACTCTCAAAATCCGCTTGGACGTAGATTTACAGGTTCAATTGACGGATTTACATGCTTTTCAAGGCATTTGGGTGTAAAACCGCAACACTTTTAATATCTTGACATAAAATCCCAATAACTTATAATAATACTTGGTGCGATCCAGAACTCGAACCCAAATACGAGTCTAGACCAACAATGTTTCATACATGTTGTTGTAGTCAAACCTTTTTCTTTTTAACGTCCCACTGCGTGCGGGTTAACGGACTTCACAAATGTCTTTCGAAAACCTGATAGGTTTTCGCAGACATGCAGGTTTCCTCACGCTGTTTTCCTTCACCGTAAGGCAAGTGGTAATCAAGTTAGAAATGATTCTCACATGAAAATATCACGAGGTGCGAGACTGGGATTTGAACCCGCTTCACTCGGTTTCCCAAGTGAGCGAGTTACCATTGGGCTACCACTGCCTCATATATGTACATTATATAATTTATTAATTTTCAACATTAAGAAAATATATACAATAGTAATAGCACAGGTAAATCTAATACAAAAGTAACATTTATTCGTAGGTTGGACCTGAAGCTCAATACATCCAAGTGATAGACATAGCGGGTAACATCGCTTGTTCGGTTGTGACCGGGGAAGCGTCTCTCGGTGCGAGGCTTGCGTCTTCCTTGGAATGGAGCGCACGTACGTCACCATTGCGTATACAACGGCCGCCTGCTATGTTGCCGCTAAACTGTCGCCAACTTGCCTCAGCTGTAACACGGCAAAGGCATGAAAAACGAGTAAGTTATATCACACTAGCGACTTCCGGCTTAGATTTGACCCTAGATACCTAACAGTAAGTAATCTATGACCTGTTTACAAAATTTTATCCAAATCCGTTCAGCCGTTTTAGCGTAAAGACGTAACAAACAAATATATACATACATATATACAAACTTTAGCATTTATAATAGTACTCTGAATATTTTTGTACTAGCGGCTTACCCTTGCTTTGTTCGTGTTTGCCTCTAGAAAAACAAAAACAAATCTATCTCGCGGAAACATTTTTCCGGTATAAACCTATGTGTTATTCTGATATATGAGCTATAATATTGTAAAGTTTCATTAAAATCATTCAGTAGTTTTGTGTGATAGAGTAACAGACATCCATACATCCTCAAAAACTTTCGCATTTAAAATATTAGTTGGATATTATTTATAGGGTAAGGAAAAAACCTCGGTGAATCATCGTCTTTTGTCCAATTTTCCGACGGTTACCTATAGGAAGAGGCGTGCGTGAAGTTTTGTAATGTACGATTGGGATTCATTTATTTATTTTCAATTTGATAAATATATAAGTATATTAACAACAAATTGAACAATAAATGACTTATTTTCAAACAAAACTCAACCTTGTAAGAAGTACATTTACCCTAAAATCTTTTGATACAATATGATTTTCTATTTTAATGTTGAACTTAATAACTGTCTTAATAAGTGCTAACGTTTCGGAAATTAAATAAAAACTATATATATTTTTTGTGGCCCCTAATTTGACCAAACATACACTTCTTAGGTACCAATACTCTTTAATTACTTCTAAGGTACCACCAATACTTTTCTACGGGCGAGCCTGTTCAGGAGATGCAGAGGACAGACTCATAGAAGCTCCGGGTGCTTTCGCACCGCCACTGGAGGGCTATCTCATGTGCAAGACTGAGAAGAGCAAGCGGTTTGAGCCTTGCTACTTTTTGCTTAGGTAAGCGATACGATTTTGCTAAAATGATAATTTTTCTTTGAATATTATTCAAAAGTCTTGTCTTGTATTTGATTTTAAAGGAGCGCGTAGAACCAAAAACAATGTTTTTACTTGCAAAAATGTGCCTGAACATCAAAAAATAAAATTCATCCTGCCTTATTGCGAACGGCTATAAGACAGAAAATGTTCTAAAAACTATTTATATAGCTTTCGTTACGTTTTAAAAACATCTAAAAGCAATTAATAATACCTATATAGGTATTAATTAATATTAATTCAACTCGTTTTATCGCAGCATCGCCCGTATCTATGTAGGTATATTCTTGTCTTTCATCGAATTCAGTGGTTTAAGTGTGAAATAGTAACAGACAGAAATACATATTTATCTACACATTATATGTATGTATATTCAATGTACAATTTTGGTTTTATCATATTTTTAATAATAATATAAAATTTATTAATAATTAGAAAGATTGAATTGATTTTACCACAGATGGAATAGGTAACCTAACATTTAGCACACCGCCTGTATTGAAAGAACGCGATTTTTATCACGGTTTCTATTTTCTAGTCTAATTGTTATCACAACAATTTGTTTAAAATTAACATAGTTTAAATTTAAAACCTTAGCAATTAATATGTATATTTAAAAAATCTAATGAACGGTCGAGTAATCCTTAAAATAAGCGTGCATATATAAAGTAGGTTTCAACTTTCATATCATGGCGACTCTCTCCTTTTCACCAAAACTTTTTATAGCACATAATTAAAACACACACTTTCTTTAGATACGTCATAAAAATAAAATGGCTTTGCTCAAAATGTTTACTATAGCATAAAATGTACTAACGAGACCCAGTGAAAGGCAAATGGGTGAAACTACTTGAAGATAGTTAATTGGAGTTTCGTTATGAAAATCTTCATAGAATTAGTTTATATGAATATTGTGGTGTAAAATAGAAATGGTTTTTATTACATTAATTTTATTTTGTCAATTAAATAATTATTTATTTATTTATATATTCGACAATTATTAAATTAAATGAAGACTATGATAATAATAAATGACGTTTAATTTGTATTTATTCTTTTTTAACTGCGATATTTAATATTATGGAAAACAAAAACAAACCTATTCCACAGGAACCGTACATTTTTCCAGATTGCCGGGATAAAAAGTAACCTATGTGTTATTCCATACTATAATCTGTCTTTGTGGTTTGGGCCTTTCACTCAAATCCGTTCAGCCGTTCTGGCGTGAAAGAGTAACAAACATCTATACTCACAAACTTTCACATTTATAATAATATTCTGAACTATGATAATTGTTAACATATAATATTGTTTATAGTGAAGTAGTAAAAGGCTCATAATGAAAATGGCAAGAATTAAAAAAAAAATAACATGAAATTTGAAATTCGGTGTCTTTTACATTGATTTTCACTGATTGAATCGTTTTTATATAATTCCATTCCATGCTCAGCTAAACGTTAAAAAGGGCTAAATACAATAATTCATTATTATTCCAGGGCTGGTGTCCTCCACTGGGGCGCACATTCGCCAGACGGCACTCCCTTGCCCAACAACATAGCGCTGCGGTCGGTGGTGGGCGTGCGACGTCACGTCGACCCATCAAGGCGGCCGCATTGCTTCGAAATAGCGATGAGCGATTCGACTCGACTGTTGCTGGCTGCTCCTGACGACCCCACCGCCTCCTCTTGGCTACAGTCTCTGCTTTTACATGCGGCACAGGTATTGTTATTATAATTTACTAGTGACTCACCTTCGTCTCTAGGTACGTTATAACGGTTACTATGGAATAGATAAACTGTTATATATACATAGATATGATGAATTCTTGTGGATTCTATTATAAAGTGTTTTCCCGTGGGAATGAGATAATCTCCCATTGTAAAAAATAGCCTAGATTACTTTCCAGCCCTCCAACTATCTGTATACAAAAAAAATCCTTCGCTCTGTTTCGATGTGAAAGAAGGAAAAACAATTATTATATTAAAGTACGGATTTTTAGTACCAGAGTGATTGAACTTCTTTCGGCGTTTTCAGGGAAGACCTAAATTAAGACCTAAATTATATATGAGAGACGAAGATATATAAGAGATGAATAAAGATAATTGGCTAAACTTACAAAGCAAAACCTTCTGAATACAAAGTTTGGTCGAAATCGTTAGAACCGTTTCCGAAATACATGAAATTAATTTATATAAAATATATACAAAAATTGCTCATTTAATATTATAAAATATATTTCTAGCTGACTCGACAAACTATGTTGTATTCAGATTTCAAGTATTTTGATCTTTCAGTTCATACATACAGCCCGTAGAATTTTCTAATAAAATTTTCAAATTTTCATTAAAAAAAGTACTAGATACACATTCCCATGTAAAAGTTCTCTTAAAACTGTCATCAATTGTGTTTAGGTAATTACTTTAGTTGAAATGAATATACAAAATTGAACCTTAAATGTAATGCTTAAAGTTGTTTTTACAAAAAAATAAATAAAAGCGCGTTCAAATGTTCAAAAGAGAGTTCGGTGAGAACATTTTTTGTCGCTGATTGTGTATCTAGTACTTTTTTGACCGATGCACGCATACCATATTGTCATTGCCTTTGTACTCATATCACACTCATACTTCAGGCTTTAGAAGAAAAAGACGGTGCGAAGAAGTCGGACCCTCGGTCCGGGGGCCCGCCGCCCGCCTGCACCGTGCTGGTGACCCCGCACGAGGTGATCAGCCTGCGCGACACGCTGGACGCGGCCTTCGTGGCGGGCGCCGCCGCGTACCTCCGGGACAGGGGGTCGGATGCTCTGCTTAGAGGTGGGCTCATTGAGATGATGTTATTATTTTTTTTAATTTAAGATGAAGATTGTGTGGAGTAGTTGAGTGATAAGGGTTTCGATGCTTTGTATTTTCTAATATAATCGTATATATAAATTTAATTTTTAATTTTATAAACCTTGTGTTGCTTGGTTTTCTAGTGAGTTAGAATTATGAAGCGGAAGAATTTAAGAGGCATTTCAAGTTGTGTATCACAAAATGAAATCGTTAAATAAAACATTTCCTTTGCATAAATGTATATAACATTTTCATAAAACTCAATCTGACAGTTTCACTATAATAATGATGTCACGATCATTTTAAAATTATAATTTAAATCGTTAGCCATTTTTAATAAATGAAAATATTAACATTCTTCCAGAATACATTGAAGATATGAGGACAGATATAGAGATCCTGGCTTGTGGCTCTATCAAGAATTTGACAGCTTTCAAAATACCCGACACAGATGAGAATTGGTGTTGTTTGGTAAGAAAAGTTTGAATAATGGCATAATCTTTTATATTATTAAAAATAAGTTTGCTTTGTACGCATATATAATTTTTTTGTGATACATATTATATTAAAAAATATAAAAAAAATCTAGTGATTTACTCAATTATCTTGTTATATAGATAAGATATAGTCGAACTGATATGGGATACTCTTCATCACGGTAATAAAATATCATGGAATATTATTTAAACTTTTTTTTTAATAACATTTAATTTCTGAGTTTAACAATACATGGAGTTGTTTTACTAACATACATTCATATTTAATAGACATGTATAAGCACACTTTTACTGTTATGTCGATAATATAAGTATGAGCAATCCAGATGACACTACGGTTATCTAATACTGAGCTACTACCGATGAGCTGTTCTGAAGATGGATCCAAAAGATGAAACTCTTCAATTGCTACTAACGAAACTTTCAAGCTTTGGCTAATTTTAATTTATTTCAATGATTTCCATACGATTGATGAATTGCGTGTTTTATTAGTTCTTTATAAATATGTTTTTGTCAAACAGGAGTGGAGTGTATGTGAAGCGCGAGAGCGTGGCACCGGCCTAGCATTGGTCCTGTCCAGCGGCGCTGAGCTTGAACGTCTCATCGCTGCACTCGAAACTGCATACAATGGGCTCACGGTAAATAATATATTAATTCACTAGCGGCTCACCCTCGCTTCGCTCGGGTTCACCTCTAGGAAAACAAAAACAAATCAATCCCACGAGAACCGTAATTTTTCCGGGATAAAAAGTAACCTACATGCTATTCCAGACTACAATCTATCTCTGTGCTAAGTTTCATCTACATCTGTCCAGCCGTTCTGGCGTGAAAGAGTAACAAACCTATCCCATGGGGACCGTACATTTTTCCGAGATAAAAAGTAGTATATGTGTTATTCCAGACTATAATCTATCTGAGTAACAAATATCCATACATACATACTCACAAACTTTGACATTTATAATATTAATAAGGATTGTACTATATGTCCTCCTAACCGATTTTGGCCGTAGTGGCAATTTTTACCAAGACCAGCAAACTGCGCAATATATAATATAGAGTGTTCGCGCAGACACAAATCCTTTCATTACTTTTACTCTCAAAGACCGATGGGACGATACTTCGACACGACCAGTAGGAGTAATACCGCCAATTTTTAGCTCTGAGCTGTTACTGAGCCTTTTTAAACAAAAAGACTCAACTAAATCTGACCCGACCCGGGATTCGAACCCAGAACCTCCGAATCTACAGATGTACATGCTAACCACTAGACCACCGAGGCAATTCAGTATAATAATAGTTAACTTGCCACTGCTGAGCGTGGACGTTTCTTTATTACAAGGAATATTAGAATAATCCATCTCACTGGCCGAATGCAAAATGACGGAGACACGTCAACAAGATCACATTTTAAAAAATAGTTGCGTTCTTTCTAACATGGAGGTACTCGGGATCAACGACGCCAAGAGACTACATTCCACAACCATAAAAATTTTGTCATTCTTTTTATTCATGTTTTCATCGTATGGTTAGCTTTGTTGGCTAACTTAAAAAGAAGTAGTTGTAAAGTTTTTAATTATTCATAGCTTCGTCAATTGTAAAGATTATTTGCTTTTTTGTAAAGAATATATAAAAATGTTTGCACCATTTACTCGAAAATTATTTATTATCAAGATATAACATAAGCTATAATTAATTCGACCAAAAAGTAAACATTTTAACATTTGATGACACGTTTGGCTCAGTTTGTAGTGACCCTAACATACATGTCGAGGATTCGTGTCCCGCTGGGGGCCTTCATTTGTGTGATGAGCTTGAATGTTTGTACTCCAGTCATGGGTGTTTATATTTATAATATGTATGTATTTAAAGTTATATACATATGTGTAGTGTATCAACTATCTGGTATCCATAACACAAGCCTCGTAGCTTACCATGGAACTAGATGGTGCTGTGTGTTAATGTACCAGCATATTTATTTATATTTACTGTCCCAGCACGAGCCGTTCCCCCTCAGCGTGGTGGAGGCGAGCAAGTCCGCGTGCAGCGCCGCGCACTCCAAGTACGAAGCGGCCTGGTCCCACATGCTGCCTCAACAGTAAATACGTGGTTAATTACATTATTAATACTTTGTTAGATTTACGCGAATATGTGACATTTTTAAATAAAACTGTCTTTTCGGGTTTTTTCGCGGATTTATTTTGATTTTTTGTTACGGACGTTTCGAGTGCTTTATACATTAATCATGGTCATGGGACTGATTTATCTCTTTTTCATGACCATGATTGCTGTAATAATCCGATAAGATAGTTTTATTCACACGGTTATACTTATATATCAATCCATCAGGTACTTATTATATCTATTTTATTAATATATTCTCAATCTAGAGTGAATTGGATTAAAATTTCATTTAACTTTCAATGGTAATTCTCGCATTTTGTATTTATATGAAATGATACTATGGTTATATTTATTTTTTAATATAACAGGTACTTATCATATGTATTTTATTAATATATGCTCAATTTAGAGTAAATCAGAACATAATTTTATGTTGCTTTAATTTACTAAATTATGACTTTTTTTTAATTAATCATCATCAATCAAAAAAGTACTAGATACACAATCCCATGCAAAAGTTCTCTTAAAACTGTCGCCAATTGTGTTTAGGTGATTATTCTAATTGAAATAAATATACAACAATGTAAATTGAACCTTAAACGCAATGTTTAAAGTTGTTTTCAAAAAAAAAAAAAAAATAGCGCGTTTAAATGTTCAAATGAGCGCTCATACGGTGAGGACATTTTCTGTCGCTGATTGTATATTTAGTACTTTTTGATCGATGTTAATTATGCATTTTTTAAATTTTGGAGTTAAGGACTCTGCTCATTACACCGTCTGATACTGTGACCGTGCTAGGACAGTGTCAGGCAAAAAAAATACTCTTTGTATTGAAAAGTATGAGACTCTGCCCACTAGACCGTTCCGTCACCGACCGGCACCGTCGCGTGCCGTGCACGGAGCGGCAACGTCGCGTGCCGTGCACGAAGCGGCAAAATCGCGTGCAGTGCACGGAGCGGCAACGTCGCGTGCCGTGCACGGAGCGGCAACAATTGTCGGCGAGAATATTTTGTTGGAGCCGGTACGCTTCGTGCCTGGCACGCGACGTTGCGGGCCCACCACTGCATACGCAGCACTTATACCGTTATGTACGGGTATGATACGCTATTGATACGTTCTAGTTAGTGGGCATTGTAGTGCCATGCCGTTTCCGTGCCTGCTACGTTCATAGCACGGTCATGTATGAAACGGTGTAGTGGGCAGACGCCTTTAGCATGTTTTACTCTAAGCTGAGTATGTGTCAGTAGTTATTATATGCAGGATTTCAACGCGCTGGTCGTATATATGCTTTGTGATACATTAATAGTGATATAGTATTTAGTATTCAACAAAAAAGAAATATCTGAGGTAGATGAAAATAAAAAACTCAATGATTATATTACAATTTATCTATTTATTTTGTTGTATTGTAATAGAAGCTATATTTGACTATATTTGAATTTGATATTATTTTAGCAGCTACTTTTATTATAATATGTGCTTTCAAATGCAATATAATAATGAAATTTGAACAATCATATTTGAATAATAATTTTAATATTTGACACCTGCGTACGTTAAATGGTATTTTATTAATCTTTATTTTTTTTTTAAAAGTGTCACTTCTAAAATCTTTATGTTTAAAAGTTTTTTTTTTATTATTTCACTTTTCTTTTTTAATTTTTATTGTTTAAATATTTTTACCGCAAATAATTAAAATGTAACAATTAATTATTGTTAATCTAAAAATTGGTTTAATTATATAATATGGTTGTTAAATTAAATACTATTTCTTGTACCTTTCGTAACATAAAAAATATGAGACTATGAAAATGTTCTTTAATACTCATTTGTCACAAATTATTTTACTAAGTTTAAAAATGGAACAAAATTATTTATCACTTATTTACATATATTTACTAAATTGTTTCTTACGCTTAGCTTTAGCTTTGTCACTATTTTTAGTGACTTCTAAAAATAAGAATTTCTTTATATTAGTACTTCAATAGATACATATAACTTATATTTTCCAGCGACAGGTCTTGTGTCCCGTTTTTTTTAATAATGCTATTCTTGTCTAAAGCCTACAGTATTTACATAAATTATTTTGATAGAAATAGTCTAAAAAATAAATCATTTTGGAAAGATGTATCGAGGCACAATATGAAGATATTCTTAATTTATATGTATACATCATACATAATATTTGAAATGGAAACTCTGCAAATAATTACTGACTTAAATCGCTAATGAGCAATGATATATTTAGATGAAAGTATATGAAAAAGAAAGTTATCTAAAGTAAGCAATACATTCAAAATATTATTATACATTCGTCGTGAAGAAAAGAGAGAGAAAGATTAACTTAATAAGGAGCGAAAGAGAGAGTCACAACAATACGGCAGAATTCAGAAAGCACAATATAGTTGAATAAAATGTTAAAAGTTAAACGCTTTTAATGGTTATAGCGAATATTTTAGTTAGCGACGTACTTATAGTTGCTCTTTAGGTAGGTTTAATGTTTCATAGATTAGCACGTTTCGAAATATTACTGATATAATATTGTCATGTCCACTATAGACGCTGTTCATTATATAATATACTATATATACATACATATGTATGTACCTACGGTTATTTGTAGTGAAGTAAAGGAATATCCCGTCTAATGTTAACGTATGGATCTATAAATAAATATTTCTTGATATGAAAAAATAATATCCATTTATGTAGTGTTGAAGATTTTTGTAATCGAAATGATCTTTATATTGGTCATGTAACGGTACCATGATGGTTTATATGAGATTTTGCTTCTCTTTGATAATATTAATAATCGTTTTTTTTTTCCTATTATTAACATTTTTATATGAAAACATTTAGTACTCTATATTGTGATGGTTTTTTTTTAATTACATTGACATTTCTTTTCAAAATTATTTGCATAATATAAAAAAAAAAAAGATATTTACAAATTTCGTTAACTTTCGTTTAAATGATAAAATTTATTTACTCTGAACCTTGTTGGAAGCATGACATTTTGGAAGTGTTTATGGTTTTTTTTTTTTTTTTTTTTTTTTTTATGACATTCAGTGACAAACGAGCAGACAGACCACCTGATGGAAAGCAGCACCTGTCGCCCATAACACCTACGGTTCATGCACTTAGGTTTTAAGTAACAAAAATGCAGAACCACAGGTGCGTTGTCACTGTGAGGACTAAGATGATATGCCTCTTGCCTGTAATTGCGCTGGCTACCTTACCCTTCAAACCGGAACACAACAATGCAATCATTGTTGCTTGGCGGCAGAAATAGATAAGGGGGTGGTACCCATCCAGTCGAACTCCTCAGGCTTGACAGAGTCCTACCACTGGTAAAAGAGGATTGAAGTTATTCTGAAACTTGAATTAAATGAACATGTAAGTCGTTTTATTTTGCTATTTATGGCGAAATTTCGATTTTATTCGAAACAAAAAATGCGACGTTCATTCGCAAGTTTCAATAGAATAAAGACTGCTTTGATGCGACGCTTTTGAGCTGTAAGATTTTGTATGTGCATTGGAAAATGTTTTTTTTTTTTTGACGCGAGCCTTTTGTAGCTTTATTATTTAAAGTTACTTTTAATGGTTTCGTATTTTTTTTATATTGGCATTTGTTGGATATTTTGTTTGAAAAGGGTCGGAAGTTGGAATGTAATTACTTCAATGGGACCATTCAAGTTTTACATGAGCAGAATTTTAGTAATCATTAACCCCTCCCTCCCCCTTTTCAGCAACATGATTTTTGCTTTTGAGCATAGATAAGTAGGGTTGTCATGTGCGTTCTAAACACATTGATTTGACAAATCAAAATCTACTTAATTTTAATTAAATAAATATTGCTGACGTCATCACGTTCCAGAACCCCCCCCCCCCCCATTCCTCCGCTCCCTACTGTATCAAAAGTAAGTAAAGCAAAGACCGCCTCGCCCCCCTTTGGTGCTTACGTAATACTCGAATGGCCCCAATGTTTAAAGCCTATTTATATTTAGATGAATTTAAACTGTGGTTGTTTTATATGCTTCGTACTTGTTACCTATATCAATGTATGATATCATTAATGTACGTGTATATTGGGCCGGTGTAGGCCATGTGATATTACTGTATTATAAGATAGTTTTAGGATCGAGTGTGCCTCGGAAGCTTAACACTTTATATAAGGCTTAGTTTACATTGTCTTTATATATTTATATTAGATTTTTTAATTTTTTTATAGTGTAGTCATATCAATTGTGCTGTTTGTCATAGATACAGATAAAAAATATTTTGAATATTTTTTTTTTCAAATATGCTCCTAATATATCAGGTCAGTGTAAACCAAGACTTATTAATCGTATATATGAAGTAAGGCTCGTTTGGCGGTACGTTATTTTATATGACAAGCTTGAAATAAATTATGTATTCTGCTGGACAGTGTAGATTTTATATTGAAAGTGTGACGAATGTTATACTTTTGAGGCACTTTGTGTAAGTTTCGTAAACTTTTAGTTTGTAACTATTGCAATATCTCAGTGTTAATTTTTTAATTTTGTTCAAATGTTTTTTTTAATGTAATTCTTAATGTATGAATGATGAATTGAATTCAAAAATGTATTGTGTTTTTCTTCGATTTTATGAAATATTCCTGAACTTTTTAATATTGGTAATTATTTAACATCCGTTTTGTTGTAGTAAATATGTAATACAAAGACAATATATATGTATATGTCTTTTCTATGAATGTGTAAGTATGTGTGCGCTTAAAATGTTACTGTGATTCGTGTTTTACCATTAATGTTTGATCAATTTGTAATTTGTTGTTATTTCGCATAGCAATTGTAGTGTGTTAGTGAATTTTTAGTCAATGTTCGGTTGCTTCTTGAAAATTTGTGATTTCTTTACCAAAAATAATGTTTAGGTCAAAACTCAGACTAAATGGTTAAAATTGATGGAGTGTAAAAAAACGAAGTCAAGAGGCTGTCATTGTTCTTCACGGTCTCTCTGTATTGCGTTAGTCTGAGCGTTAAGATGGAAATATATCTATCTAATTAGTTTTAAAAATGTAAATTTATTATATTCCATGTGGTTTGGGTATTATGTAACAGTGCTGAGCTAAAAACGATAAGATGCACTAAAATTTATATTACCCTTAAGCAAATGAGTATATAATTCGTATTTTATTTCTAAATAATAATTGGAAAAACAAAAAAATAATATAATAAATAAGAAAATAATTTTCCTGTGATTATTTAAAAAAACATGTAAAACTTTCAGTTTCTACTGTGGTGAAGGCAGTTTGAGATATATTTTCATCTTAATTTTAGACCAGGATTAATGCTGTTATGTATGAACGTTCTCGTTTGAAAAATTTAAAGCAAAATGTGTTTTGGCTGTTATTATTTGTTTTTGCCAAATTTTATATTAGGAGTGTTTGTCCAAAAGTATGCTAAAGTATTATAAGAACAATAATAATTTTAATATATGTATTTGTAGGAGCAACTTCGACGCATACAAATATCGTTTCACAATAGAATACTTTGTATAATATAATTAGATGTTTCCCTATGTATATTCCGAGACATTTTCCAAATAGATTTTGAATTAAATAATAATCAAATAACCTTTTCGATTGTTTTATTGTGAATCTTTTTTTCAACAGCCTCGGTTTTATTTTTTAAAGAAAAAATCAGCCGGTTTAATTGTAATTTATGTATAACTAGTGATTCACCCTCGCTTTGCTCGGCTGCGTCCCTAGGTGCGTTTTAATTAGATAAAAATAGTTATTGCGATTTTACCTTAGGAGATAGACGTATATTGTGGACTCTTCTGTAGGCCTTTTTAAGACCTACAGTTTTCTAGTACATTGTTTTGATGTATCTCTTAAGATTTAGCCAGCGTTAGCCATGTAAAACTAAGGACGACTTGACAGAATCAGTTATTGTGTTTTCCCGCGGGAATGACAGATCCGTACAGATTTTGCTTTGTTACTATTTTATTATACGTATAGAATTGTGGTATATTGTATTTTCCTCTTTCTATCATAAGATTTTATGAGACGAGAGAATGCAAGTCATTATTTTCTTATGCCAAGTTGTAAACAGAAAACTAGTTTCATGAATACGTCTTGTTATTTTGCAGTTGTAGACGCTTAATGTCATACATTATGCATTTTTAAGACACCTTACTTAATAATAATATTATATCGGTTTTAATATATACTAACTTGAAACTTCTGTGTGACTTCGCCTGCATAAATTGTTTTATTTCTTTAAATGTATTTACTCATAGGTAGCGCCATCTATTGATAGTTTAGAACTAAAGTTTCGCTAAGATAATATTACAGAGAACTATTAGTTCATAGGAACTGAGAAAGTATCCTTGGTTTTAGTTTAGTCCACAATATGGATTATGGATGTAGACGGGTTCTAGAGTGGAGACCACGGCTCGGCAAACGTAGTGTAGGACGCCCTCCAACTAGGTGGAGCGACGATATTCGTAAACTGGCTGGCAGCGGTTGGATGCGTAGAGCTGAAGATCGAGCTCAGTGGCGTGCCATAGTAGAGGCCTATGTCCAGCAGTGGACGAAAGCAGGCTGATTATGATGATGGATTATGGTCCCATCTCCTGTAGATTTCGTAGAAGACGATTAATGGATCTAGGGACATCGCACCTTGAATCCCTTGTTTAAACAACAGCATTCCCAAAGAGGGTTGTCATCAGGCAGGCGGCCGGACGGAAAACTTTTTCTAAACCAATAAGCAGTATGGACGTACTGCGTCGACCCCAAGTAATTTGAGCCCTTTATTAAAATACTTATAACAGTTTGAGTGTCAATGTACTTTTATGATACTAGATACGTTTTCAATAACTACCTATAATTTCTAAACTTTTTTCGATAAGAATATTGAAATAAATTGAAATTTTACTTAAGATATAAGAGCTTTGGCAAAAAAATATACTTATACAGGATTTATAAGCGTCAAAGCTAAAATAAAATATATAAAGAATATTATTGATGCCGCTTTGTAAAAATACTTACTTCTTTCATTATATTATTTTGCATTTATAGTTACTAAACGCGGTTAAGATAAGAGAGCTACGTTTTTGACAACGATTCTAAGGTTTTTTTAAATACATATATGTAGTTATTTTGAAGTTATTTAGAGAAGAATATTTTGAAATCAAGTTATTGTAACATTAAAACCAGTTTATTTCCATACTTGTACCCGCAAGTCGTTGAAACGTTGATAAATAATATTAAATATAATGAAATCTATTATAAAATGGGTGTGTCTGAATAGACCATTATAATAAATATATCAATCTCAAATAACTTACAAATCAATGACGAAACAGTACTATCCGTATGTGTATTATAGTTATTAAAAATATGTATATTGAAGTTGTTTATTCTTATTTAATATTAGTAAAAAAAAATCTGGATCTCAATAACAGCGCCATCTGCCAAATCCGACATCGACGAAAAACCATCCAAACGGCCCCATAAACTCACAAAAAACTCATCAACATCAGTCAAGCCATTTAGGATAGGAATTATGAACATACGCACTCCTTAATTTTATATATATATAAAGATATAATAGGTATAGTATTAAATTCCTACGATTGCACCATATCATACAAGAGACTATGTTTTGAAATTACGTATACCTGTTATCGCGTAAACAAGCGGTACTATTAATTTGCATACCTGCTGATATTCCACTAAGACCTAATAAACATCTCGCATTTAAGTATCGCAGCATCTCGAAACGTTCGTCTTATCAGCTCTTGCACAGTATGGAAGAGTTAAAGGTTAGTATTTCTCTTTGTTTTTATGTTTTACTTTAGCTTACATATTATTTATGTTTTTGATAATTAAGTAAATAGATTGTAGTGGTATTTTGTTATCGTTCAACTTTTATAAGATTAAAATACTGTTGGGGCTCTATTAACATGAAGCCGAAGGCAATAAAAGTTTACTTCTTAAAAATTTCAATGTTCTTTACATTTCCCTTTATATTTTATGTATTCTTTCTCAAAAATTGTCTTGATATGTATATCTATTAGTTGTCTACCTATTGTCTGTATATTAGTTATGTATTAATGTCATGGTGTAGTTTCGAAAGTATTTTAAAATTTCTTCTTATTATTTTGCCTTATATTATGTAAAGAAATATTATCTTTATAGTCTTAAGTGTTTACAAACTGCGTAAATTAATCTCGTATCTATTCATAATTTTACTTGTTTTTAAATAGCTATGCTTTAGCCTTAATTTATTAACGCAGAACTTGTTTCTTTTCACGTTTAATATTAATTATATAAATTCAACTATTTTAATAAAATACACTTACACTTTGAAGTGGTTTTGCAATTTGTTCATTATTTTTATAAACAAATATATTATGTAATATTGTAATGTTCAATACAGGCAATTTTTTTATTAGAAGAAAAAGAGCTTATTAAAATGCGTCAAATTATAAAATAAATTTAATTTTATTGCAATATTAATATGTATTT
Organism: Argynnis bischoffii washingtonia; assembly: GCA_033884665.1. NCBI lineage: Eukaryota > Metazoa > Arthropoda > Insecta > Lepidoptera > Nymphalidae > Argynnis > Argynnis bischoffii. Next base: position 4,316,488 of record CM066624.1, on the reverse strand, counting down.
TGTTCTAATTATGATAGTATCTGTCGGGCTTCGGATCTGAGTTTTCAAGTGAGGATCCTAGAAGGCCCGGCGCGTTACCAGTCGGCCAGAACAGCCCGCAAAGATGCGCGTACGGCTTGTATGCGGAACAACTGTCCGGCAGTGCCTTCACCGCTCCCCGACACGACAACAAACGCTCTTGGCTATATAGGTTAATATATAATATAACATTACATCTAAATGTATGTTTGGTCATAAGTAACTTAGCCTTGCTTAGCTCGTATCCCTAGGGCCCTAACAATAAGCCTATGCGTTAATACAGGTCATAAGTCTATTGTTTTTTTTAAATTCGTTCAGCTTTGTACATATATTATAGATACACTTACAGACTTTCGCATAATTATACTTGTGTCTTGTAGTCCAATCGTAATTAATACTATATTATATTATATTTTAGAATCCGTCCATCTGTTGTACACAAACCATTCAAACGGTCAAACATTGCGAAGTACCTTACACACAATTGGGATGACGCTGAACCAGACCCTAATCAGGTAGATTATTCGTTATTTTATTTTCTCATATTAAAGATAGATGGCGGTTATCCATTTATATTGGACTTTATTTTTTTAATACATACTATGTACTAAAAGAGGTAATATATTATGTATTTATAACGAAGTTAATTTCAATTCTTTATAACCATATTTTTAACCGTAATAATTCTTAAAACATATATATGGCGCATCTATAACACTGCTGAAAAACTCCAATAGGATCCCATCAAAAGCGACAAAAGCCACATAGAAACCGATAAATATTTATTGGTTTCTATGTGGCTTTTGTCGCTTTTGGTGGGATCCTATTGGAATTTTTGAACAGGGAAATTATATTATCTATACATATAATAAAATTCTGAGTCGAATCTGTACATTAAATATTTTTTGGAAAATCTTATTGAAATAGTCATCACTATCGATACACAGACCGAATCTATAGTTTTTGAATTTTTGTTTGTCTGTCTGTCTGAAAACCACTGGACAAATTTTGATGAAATCTGATATGATGATACTTTTTATTGCGAGAATATATCTTATTTCTGAAAAATCTATACTAAACCTTTAAACGTTACCCGAGCAGAGCGAGGGTGAGTCGCTAGTAGTATATAATATTTTCTAATATTAAATTTTACATTCCTATAAGTATCAATATTTGATTCACATCAAATATTATCAATGCTTTTAGTACATGACAAAACTAAAGGTAACTAATCTAATAAATAAACTAAAGGTTTTATTTCTCACGACAGTCTCGTTGGCTGCCATTTGATATTCCTACAACAGGTAAAGTCGATTTCGTAGCTGGGTTGCATACAGTGTGTGGCGCCGGTGACCCACGCTCTAGACATGGGATCGCTATACACGTATATTTATGTAATGCCTCGATGGACAAAAGCGCAATCTATGATGCAGATGGAGATTTACTTATAGGTAAAAAAATTGTATTTTTCACATCGTATTATCATTTCGAAAAGACATGAACCACCAACCCGCACTTAGCCAGCGTGGTGGACTAATGGCCTGATCCTCCTCGTACTGAAGGGAGGCCCGTGTCCGTGCCCAGCAATGGGACGTTAAAAAGGGCTGAATACTAATTATCATAAAGTTTGTAACAATTTTTATTTTATTTTTTTGTTTTTACAAAATCTTAAGTATTTGCACTTTTCTTATTTAGTGCCTCAACAAGGTATTCTAAAAATAACGACGGAGTTTGGAAAAATGGATGTACGCCCTAACGAGATAGCAGTTATTCAACTTGGCATGCGATTTGCTGTTGCAGTGGAAGGACCAAGCCGGTAATGACTCTCAAATCTTAATCATTCTATCCTTTTAGACTTGTTAGAAAAAGTATATAAGTAAAAATCATAACATATTATCCCTGGACCCTGCCTGCTATCTTTGTAGCGGAACGAAATGACTATTTGGCACTGTTAGTGTAGAGTTTTTGGGTAGGATGCCCTTGTCACAGAGCTCAGAGCTCAGAGCATGTAAAGTAGAACACTAGTGTAGGTCAGGAGGACATTTATTATGTCGGAGGTAGTGAGTTCGATTTCGACACAGAAATGTTTTCAATAACATCAAATAACGTTTTGGTCTAGTTATGACAAAAGGCAGCTTTGTGTAACACTTCCTATGTGGTGATGTTTTGAGAAGAAAGGAACGTTATCGCTATCTATATTATAAATTCATCAAGAAAGTACGTAAGTATTACTAAAGTAATACAAACAATGAAATTTTTTATGATGGTTCAATGACTATTTTTTTCTGGTTCTTATATATTACATATATACTGTTACATACTGTTTAGGGGTTACATATTAGAGGTGTTCGACGGCCACTTCAAACTGCCGGACTTAGGACCTATTGGGGCCAACGGTTTAGCAAATCCTCGAGATTTTCTCACACCTGTTGCTCATTATGAAGATTTGGAAATAGCTGGTAAATAAATTTCTGTATTTAATTATTATGCAAAGAAACGTGCCTGATAGACATGTTATTATAACAGTTTCCAAGTATTAGTTTTATAAAATTTATTGTATACTATAATTTATTATATTATATAGAAAGCATCAAAAACAAGGCACCTTGCATAGGTTTACGGTAGGCATACCGTCTCTACATGGCTCTAGATATCTAGATTCTTACGAAGATTCGACATTTCATGTTCATGAACAGGTTCATTTTATAAATAATGCTTAAATAATTTTTTTTAAACTTAATAATTCTGCATCAGGATTCAAAATAATAAGCAAATACCAGGGTGCTTTATTCGAAGCGGAGCAAAATCACTCGCCCTTCGACGTTGTAGCGTGGCACGGCAACTACGTGCCATACAAGTATGATCTGAGCAAGTTTATGGTCATCAACTCAGTATCCTTCGACCATTGTGTAAGTGATTCATTTTAAAATATCATTTTGCTATAATAATTCAATGTACCTGTTAAACAAATTAAGAACTTCTCTTTTAAATGAACCATTTTAAATTCTTCTATCAATTAAATAGTCCTTTGCTTTATACGTATGGTTAGATGTAGACTAATTTTAGAAAACATGAAATCATACATATTATGAATATTTGTCGTTAATTTTTTTTCGCTATAACGTATACCTATGAGGACTTATAACCTGATTGATACCAAGAAATGTTATGTAATATAGGAAAATATTAGTTATATATTATGGGTTCCGTAAAATTACAGGATCCGTCAATATTCACAGTCTTAACATGCCCTTCAACGAAACCAGGAGTGGCTATCGCCGATTTCGTCATCTTTCCGCCGCGTTGGTCTGTGCAAGAGAACACGTTCCGACCGCCTTACTACCACAGTAAGTTATGATGAAAATAGCAATTATCCGATATAAGTAGATACATACGAGTATATATTTATTTTAAAGTTACGTACGCCAGCGTTCATAATTATTTTTTTGCGTACCTACTTACATTATTATCCCACGGTTGTGAATGCACTAATTAATTATAGATATTTCCTTAAGACTATAATATAATTAATAATTATTTATCTCTATTTATATATACAAAAAGTATATAGTATAAATAGGTACTACGTATATTCGAAAAACCTTAATTTCGTAATAAGTATAGGTACGCGGTGAAATGTTAATAAAAAAATCCAGTTTTTTGTGATATAAAATTAAATATCCTATTATCTACTATCCCTGTTTAAAAACTCCAATAGGGATCCTATTGGAGTTTTTCAAAAGCGACAAAAGCCACATAGAAACCAATAAACATTTATCGGTCCTATTGGAGTTTTTCAACAGGGATGGAGTGCTTAGTACTACATCTATTCTAAGAAAATAAGGTATGAGTGACGTCTATTCTTAATTAAAGTAATGATTGTGCGAAGCACAAATTGTTTTAGTTGATTAAGACACGCCTTAATTAATTAAAACAACTGTCGTGTAAAAGGTCAATCAATACCTGTAAGGCATGTTATACACAATTTTGAAGACTGAGATAAAGTTTTGCTAAAAATTAAAATAATAAAATAAATAAATATCCTGTAATCAATTTAATAAAATAAATATTGTTTTTTTTTGTTTGCTTATAGGAAATTGTATGAGTGAATTCATGGGGCTTATATTGGGTTCATACGAAGCCAAAGAAGGCGGGTTCTTGCCTGGCGGCGCGTCTCTCCACTCCATGATGACGCCTCATGGACCCGATGTTCAATGTTTTGAATCCGCATCAAAAGCCGAACTAAAACCGCAGAAAATCGCCGTCGGAACTCAAGTAAGCAACATAGACCTTTGACATGCTAGATTTGCCCGCGGGTACATCCCTAGGTGTCTAACAATAGCTATCTGTGTACTAAATTTCATCCAAATCCATCCTGCCGTATTGGTGAAGGAGTAAGAAACATACACGTACACTCATACTAACTTTTACAAAAATATAAGTAGTCCGATTATTAGAATGATAATTAATATTATAATTATTTTATTACTTTACTTTTCTTTTCAGGCATTCATGTTCGAGTCCTCCCTGAGTATGGCTATCACGAAATGGGGTTTAGAAACGTGCCAAAAATTAGACGCAAAATATTTTGAGTGTTGGCAGCAACTGCCTAAACTATTTTCTGATAAATTTAATGTTTAATTTGTATTATTTTGCTTTTTATTACCTAATAAAAAAAATTACATAAAACATAATACAGTTATTACAGTAGAAATAATAATAAGTATCCTCGGCAAAACTTGCGAACATCCGCTATATTGTAAAGATCTTGTAGCATATTCTTGTAAAAGCTTGCAGTCCACTTTTCTTTTTAACTGCGATGAATCTCTCGAAACACGTATCATGAAGCATGTCATTCCTGATTCCACTCTTATAGAAGGTCCTTTAACCTGAAGAGCATCGACCACTGTCGTACTAGTTACTGTTGTACTAGAATTGCCATCTTTAGTTACATTTTGCACTGAAGTAACAGTTTTTGTTACAACGTTACTCGTTCCCGCCTCCATTAAAGTCCCTTTTTTGTCAATATCTGCTTCCCAAATAAAACTTGACATCAACTTACATTCAATTCTAGTTTCCTCGTATTCACCGTTTGTTTTGCTTATAGCGAGCTTGCATATCTCCCCGGGATTTCCTCGATATTCTCTATTATAATCTCTGTTATGATAGTTGTCATGATTAGCGGACATTCTGCCTAAATTATATAATGCGAGTCCCGTAAGTAGTGTATCGAAGCGACTTCCCGAATCCCTATATTGGTAAACGTATATTGGAGGCTGTCCTTGGTAAACTGGATGCTGAGAAGAGCCGTAGCTTATGTGTTGTGGAGGGCTATAGTGGTAGTGATGATGTATTACATTATTGTGACTAGGTCTAAAGCCATGCGAACCTGTGTTTCCAGAAAGTCTTGGAGCTTGAGGGTATGTATGAGTTTGAGTTGCATGGGGATAAGTATGAGTTTGAGTCGGATGTGGATGAGGATTGTTTGGAAAATGATGAGTTCTAGTTCCCGAATAACCGCCACTTCTTCCCGCAAAAACTGACGATGCTAAAACGCAAAAACACGTAATCACTAAATACTTAAGCGACATTTTAGTAATGCTTACAGCTTTCAACTGTTACGCGTGACTAGCCGATGCTCCACTCCCTGTAGAATAGAGCAATCACATAAAATGTTTTACACAGGGTTGTCACACAATCATTTAAGATTTTAGGATATCAAAATTACTATTACTCGTAATAAGTATTCCTGATTATTGATTTAATTGTAATTTTTGATGTTGGAATACTTTTTTTCAAAAACAATTATTTACTGTTAGTGAAGGCATGAAATCTATCCAATTTATAATACCTACTTTTAATTGTACATGTGAGATGCAAAAGAAAAATACTAAGATACATAGGTACCAAACAGGTCATTCAGTTTTTTTTCGTAACATGTTATTTCAGAAAACATATATGTATAGTACTCCTGAGAATTTCTTATGTTGTAATGTTACCCTTTAAACATATTAAACCAAATTGAATTTATACATTCACTAATAGAAACCTTAAAAATATAGCTATGTATGACTGACGGTCTTACAGTGAAGAACATGTATAATTTCTAAACATTTTTAGCAGGTATTATTAGGGATTGCTTAGACTTTAGGGCATATAGCGATTATAGAATGCACTTGTATGACCCTGTAAATGTACTACATACATCTAAAATGAATTATATAAGCATACAACATCAATATCTTAAAACCTTTTTACATGATTACTTAGCAGGCAGCCCTGACCATGACGCATTGAGGGAGGTTCAAACAGTAAACAATGGGGATGGAATGATCCCATTGAAAGTAGAACCAAATGCTAAAACAAAACGTTAATAAACTCCGTTGTTATTTGATGCTAATTACATTATTTTTGTTGAAATACGATCATTTTATCCACTTGACAACATTTAAGGCGCAATACTTTAAATAATAACTTTTGTATCATTAATTATGGCGTAGGTCGCAAATTTGATTTCCACTAACACCAGAGAGATGTTCAATATACTTCTTCTTAGAAGTATATTGAAATTATATATGTGCATAATATGTATATGAAACGGCTCGAACAGGGAAATAGATACGCCCTTTTCACAAAAAATCAAAGTTAAATCAAAGTTAAAGTAGCATTACGTTTCATTTCCGAAGAATCCAGAAGCAAAACATTCTCTCTCCTCTCGAATCTAGTCCATTCTTACTCTCCGATTTTCATCAATTCACATGGTTCATCCTTTCATTTCAGATGGTAATGCTCAAGTACAGTCCTGAAATATCAGGACCATACCATATAACCATAAAATACGATAATAATGGGTGTAAGTATACAATACAGGCTTAAGGCTAGGATTACTGTTAACCATGGGGTCTCATCACTAGGAAGAAGAATGAGTTCAAATAAGTGTCTATAGATGACGTTACATGTATCGATTTGTTACTAAAGTTCTGTTAAGTTAACAAAAGATAAAAAAATGGATCTTAAAAAAGTGTATCCTACTAATATTATAAACTTTCACGTTTATAAGAATGTATGTATGGATGTATGTTTGTTGCTCTTTCACGCCAGAACAGCTGAATGGATCTGGATGAAATTTGGCACAGATACCTATAGATATAGTCTGGAATAACACATAGGCTTTTTATCCCGGAAAAATATACGGTTCCCGTGGGATAGGATTGTTTTAGTTTTGCTAGGGGCGAACTCGAGCGAAGCGAGACTGAGCCACTAGTTAAAAAATATTCCAAGTGAAGGGAAACTTGAAATATCAGCAATGATGGGTTTGTAGTGTATATTCACAGCTTTTACTTTTTATGAACTGTTTATCATGGTTAAAAATTGTTGAAATCAAGATTTTTTTATTCGAATGTAGGATGAATATTACAATATTTACCATTCGTTAGTTTGCACATATTTATAAAACAGTTTAATTATTTGCGAAACAACGACATCTATTATTTATTCAAGCAAACAAAAATAGCCCAAAGAATAGCCCGAATCAGCGCTGTCCAATTTCTTTATATAGGATGAGGCATCTGTACTAGTAAGTAGTATAGTATTATGATCTGTACTGTCAACCATCAGCCCATGTTTTAAACCCCAAGGTTTTATCAGAAAGAATAATTGGTTCAAGTAAATGTCAATAGATGGCGTAGTACGAAATGATCTAAAAACTAAATGACAGAAAGGTTTTAGGTTACCTAATACATTTTGCTTGTTTGATTTGGAATATTTTTATTGCATAAAATTAATAAAGCCTGTTTTTTTTAATTATATGCGACTTCTATTTTTCATGTTAAAATTACACGAGTAAAAAAAAAATTTCTCAAAATCTTTATCAAGAATTTTATTTTTTATGATTTAAAAGCCAATTTAATTTAATTTAGTTAAAATATATAGAACTAATTTTCATCCGCGAGTTTGAACTAATGTCAATTATGTTGCAGAAATTAACGTTAAAATTTATTTAGTGGTAATCTACTCTAAGCTCAATAAAGGTCACAAAATATTATGTCAATTTTTTATTTATTAAATTTTATAGAATACGGATATAATAAAACAATTTATTCACTTGAGATAGTTTTAATCATAATAATAATTAGCAGAGCTTAAAATTACATTCCATTACTGTAAACATAAATACCATCCGTCAGTCGCTCTTTGACCCGTGACTCACAACTTAGAATGTGATCATGAGGCCGGCACAACTTAAAATAACTTAAAAAAAGAGCCATTATTAATTATTACACTGCAAAAATTAAGTTTTAAAATAGAATTGCAACTATTTAAACATAATTATAGTCTAATGGATCGATAATAGTTCCTTTAAAAAAATATATTTAGAACTGTTTTGGCGAGTATTATTTGCACATGGTTATTTCGGCCTAAAAGAATCAGTTTGAATGTCATTTTTTAAGGCCAAAGAAACTACTCTCACTCACATTAGATTATAATTATAATAATAAAACATAAACTTAAAATAAATCCTCGGAGACAATCAATGTCCCTATTTATTATTAGCAAAATTTGGTTGCACGCGATTCAATTATAATAGGTTTTAAATGCGTACACGTCAATGCTTCTTAATACAAAATGGAACGAAATGTATAAATGTAACAAAAATAGGCTTCTTTGAACAAAATGTAATGATGTTTGCGTAAATCCCTCTGAGATTCATCCGCACTGACCCGCACATTGGCCCCTACAATCTTTAGTCCAGCATTAAGAACATCATTATAAAATTTAGAACGCCTAACGTAGTTTAAAAACTTTATAAAAGTGCCGTATTTTAAAACCTCAATTTTATTTGTATCACTTTTAAAATTTTCAAAATCTATCTATAGATGTTCCCAGTACTGGAGTAAAAACAGGCATCTTCCACTTCAGGCCACATTAAAAAAATGCACATGCAGAAAACAAGATCTGCACGTAGAAACAAGAACATTTAGCACATACATAATTTTAAATATCCAATCCGAAACCAGAAAATATTTTTCTCTATAAATTTAATTTTACAATTTTGTACAAAATCGACATTTTCACTTGCTACATGAAAAAGTGGTCACAATGAAATCAAATCTTAAATTTTCGTTTTTTAATACTTTAAAAAATGTTCAGTTCCATATTGAATGGTTCACTCAGTGTAGTAGTGCCTAGCCGTGGTTGACGTTGACGCCCGACTCCAGCTCCGACGCGGGCGTCTCCGGCTCCTCGTCGTTATAGATGTTCTCCGCCATTTGCCACACCTGGATTAAAGCGTTTTATTATAATATTTGTACACATATACACAACGTACAATTAACTTACAGTTACCATACTAGAAGAACACCTTTGGACGCGAGCATTAAGATTAATTACATGAACTCAAATTCAAATATTTTGGTAGTTGTTAATAAAAAAAAATACTGTCCATATACATACATATGTACTTGTCGCGTCGTACGTATTATGGCATCGACGTAAAAATATAAATAATGTTTAAAATAAACTTCTATATAGATAAGTGAAAAGTGAGATGAAACTAAGGAAATTGTATTAAAAACAGTCAATGTCACTCAAAAATAAAAATAATACATATATGTATAATCAAGGATCAGACCAGGCCATACCTGCATTATATTATCCTCAGAGACAGAACAAATAACCCAAGGTTCGTTGGGATTCCAGGAGAAGTCAGATATCTTGGCGGTGTGACCTCCATGTATGAACAATAGTTCTGGTGGTCCATCTTCCGCATCCTCTGCAGTTTGCTCTTCACCAATTTTGGATAGATCCCATACATGTAGTCTGAAAAAAGTTTTATTAAAAAAAATCTGTGTTATGAAGTGCCTTTTTTTAATTTTATGTTGTTTGAAATATTGAATATTGTCATATATTTTGTGTATTAAATCAATATTGCATTTAATTATTCAGTTCATAATTTACAAGGAAAAGAAACTTTAATTTGTTTTTATACTCAAACCTTAACAATGCGTGTTCTAAGTAATAGCATTTTTATAGCATAATACTAAACATATCACATGGGTCCACCTAATTGTAGTAATAAAAATATAAAATAAAAGTAGCTAATGTACTGACGTTAGCTAGCTGGAGACAGCTCCAGTCCATTTATATCTAGGCTGATTCAAAATAAAAAAGTAATGTCGAGATATCAACTGGCATGTTTACACTTCTCTCATATAATTAGAACCACACAAAACAAAAATAATTCTAAAATATTTTATTTATAACTTTATATATAAAAAATATATAATAATTTAAATAACTTCACGCATGACGCATGTGTAAAAGAAAAACGAAAATATTTTCAATGTATAATATTAGAGTAAACAAACAGCAGGGCATACCTCCTATCGGTGCCGCTTGAAGCGAGAATAGTTTCATTGTGTGGAGACCACTGCACTTGGAAAATTTCATCCTTGTGTGATTCGAACGAATGCAGCTTTAATTTCAAATTACGTAAGTCCCATAATGCCACCTACAAAAATTATAACAATGTCAGATACTATTATTATGATTGAATGTGTTAAAATAGTAAGTTTTTCTACTAATTCTCTCTCATGACCATGATTGCTTTAAAGCATTCGAAACATCAGGAACCAAAAATCTAAATAAATCCTCAAAAAAATCTAAAAAGTTTTTATTTTAAAAAGTTTTTCTACTTTTAAGCTCTATGTGAAACTTAGCTGTTTCCTTTATATTATGCAAAGGTAAAGTAAAACTATAAAAATAATTTTACTTTACATTTGCATAATAAAAAAGTAAGTATTATTGTATTAGTACTGGGGCGACCGAGCTTCACTCAGAGTTCTTTTTTGTTATATCGTATTTTTTAGATAGAAAAACTAACAACTTCAATAAATACAAAAAAAAAGTAAAACTTCGTATCCAATCGAGATTCGAACTCGGACACACTTTGTTTATCGTGCACCTTGGTCGCTTGACCACGATGCTTATGCTTGAATGTAAGAAATTATCGATCATATTCTGCGTAGAATAATACAAAAGAAAACCATATGAAAACTCGAAAACACGCGTTTTCCCAGACATGAAACTAATCTAGATCAATTTTTCGCCCCCGAAAACCCCCACATACCAAATTTCAGCGAAATCGTTAAAGCCATTTCCGAAATCGCTGGTATAAATAAATATACAAGAATTGCTAGTTTAAATATATTGGATTAGATATTTATAAGATTGTATGTATAAAGGAGCACTGGCATCTAAAATATTACCCATATAAATATACATATATCAGAGATAAGAATCATTTAATATGTAAATGATTCTTATTTTTAATAAGAATGCTTAATTTTGATTATAACATATGAAATGTATTTTTAACTGTATGAAAATAAATTCGTCATATTTTTTATAATTTTCTGAATTTGCAAACCTTAATAATACCTACAATAAAATAAAATCTTTATATGTATAAACTATAAATATTAATTATTATAAATACGTTTTCGAACCGTTTTATCAGCACTGCCAGTGGCCAGTATGAACTCGGAGTAGGGGTTGAAGCTGAGACAGTTCACTTCCGCGGTGTGCGCGTCCACGGTATGCGATGGCTTAGAGGTATTGTTACACCTAAAAAAACACACGAAATCAATAACAATAAATAATACGATAAATAAATGACATATTTTTTAGATTTTAAAAATATAAATAGTTTCGGGCATCCCGCTAAAGTATTAAAGTGTAAAAATCGCAGACATAAATCAAAGTGTAAATCAGTGAGTATAGCCTTATTATTATAACCACTCTGATACCCTTTTTAACCGACTTCCGAAAAGGAGGAGGTTCTCAATTTGTTGGAATCTTTTTTTTTTAATGTATGTTTACTTTAGGACGCCTGAATCGATTTAGAAAATTAAAAAAAAACGAAATTTGGAGCGGTTTTAAAAAAAAAAAACAATAATTTACCTGCTTATTACGTCTACACTAAAAATGGAAAAATAAAACCTTTTAAAACAAACACATTTCAATTTTATTTATCTGCATAGATGACATACTCTTTACATGCATCAAAATAAACTTTAAATCATATATTTTTTACAAATCATCCAGCATCTCTATACCAATTGTAAGATCAAGAATGAGTCTTGGCCAAACAAAATATACATTACCTAGTATCCCAAATCATGAGTTTCTGATCGTCTGCGACGGACCCAAACAGAGACTCGTGCAGCAAGTGCCACGCCACGTCCTCCACCACCGCCGTGTGTCCGGTGAACACCGACTTGGCCTCTATCACGCGCCCCTCCTTCGGCGTCGCGTTGATGTCCCACAAGCAGATTGTGTGGTCGTCACTGCGCGCAAATGTATTGTTTATCATTAATCCCTAAACTGATGTTATTAATGCAGGAGTTGGTGACTAAGTGCTATTAATACTTATCCGTGCTATAAGAAATCAATTCATATTTTATCATGCAATCACACAATCTCCCAAAGGATCCTTTGGAGATTATGTCAGCGTCACGAAGTCAAGAGACATACATGGTGTACCATGCGGGTTGCTCCTGATACTTCTCTGACAGCAGTGTGCTGTAGGAGCAACCCTTTGGATGTGTGGTCTGCTTGGTTGGTGGTGGTGTCGTAGTTGAGTGCGTAGGCGATCCTGTGACCAACCATTAAGACGGGAAAGGTTCTGTTTGTTTTTGGTTTTAAATCCCACATATCCAGCTGTATATATACAAGTGGTATGCGTAAATTAACTTTCCCAAGATAAATAAAATGGATAGATCACAGAGATGGATAGGTCACATGGGATTGCTCTAAAGCATTCGAAACATCAGAAACCAAAAATCAAAATAAATCCCTGAAAAAGTCCGATCCTAACTTTACAAATCTAAACTGCACTCCTAGAAGCCACTGAATAAAAGAAAAGAATTGAATATAATAATTGCAAAAGTTTGTGAGTGATTATAATTATATAGTCCATATGAACTCAACTCATAATGTCACATAGAATGGATAAAATACAAAGGAGATTGCTTACAAGAACTCAATAGAAAATTTAGAATATTTTCCATACACATTGCTACTTTCTACAGATATATAAAAAATAAAAATATTAATGCTTTTCTATGTAATTGTAAATAAATATTACCAGTTATAAAAACATTGTAAACTGCATTTCTTAAATATACAAGTAAGTAATTATGCACATGTTTAATATAAAACTACAATTATCTTTGACTCTACAAATGTTCTTTGTAAAAAAACATTAATCCCCCAGACCCAACATGCAATATTAAAATAAAAACAGTCTTCACCCAAAATTGAGTCAAATCAATTGCTGTGTAAAAGAATGGCGTACCAATAAAGATGTTTTCCTATCCACATTTAATTTTAGTATGTATGTTTACTTTAAGATGCCTGAATCGATTTAGAAAATTTAAAAAACTCAGTGAGTGGTTTTAAAAAAAAATCAACAATAAATTATATTTAAATAAATGGCTTAATCAAATATGTTATTTAAAACTCCTTTCTTTGTCTCTATTCTATCAAAAATGTACTAAATGTGAAAGTATAACTTTTAATAATATCCATTGAAAGACAAAAGGATAAAGGCTCTAAATATACAGTCTAAAAGAAAAGAGAAATATTTTTGCTGTTTTTTCTAATCTATTTAAATGTCTGTTGTAAGCATATTTCCCTTTTACAAAAAGAATCCAACTAGAAACTAATATCATGAAAAAATATGTTACCTTGCAGATAGAAGATAACCATTAAGATTAGGATTCCATGACAATCCATATCCTTCTTTTTGATGACCACGCAATCTGAAAAGAGATTATAATGCAATAATCAATATGTAACTATTTCCTATTTTTTTTTTTATTATTCCTCTTTGAATTTCTTACTCAATCTTTTTTAAACGCTTGGCATAAGGTTTAAGGAAATTAAACTTAAGCTAGTTATAATTTACATTACTTATTTTGAACACCATTTATAATAAATTATAAACTATAGGAGAAAATAATACTTAAAAGTAAAAATTTATAATTGTGAATTCTTAGGAATAATAATTTGAATAAAATTTATTGTAATAAAAAAATTATATAAACTAAAATTAGATACATAATAGAAAATGATCAATCAAATACCTTAGATCCGGATGACATTCTCCAGAAGGCTCAGGTTTAGAGGGATGCTTTGTGTAATCAAACACTAGCACATCAGATGAAGGTGTCTTAGTTGCAATCACACAAGGATTCTGTGGCATGTATCTTGCTCTGTTCACCTCACCCTCATGGTTAATTTTGATCTCTATATCTATTTTACCAGAAACTGATCCAAAACCACCAAATTCTAAAATAATAATATAATTTTAATTAAAAATTACAAATCAAGTTCGCAATCTTTATATTATAAATACAGCAAAACATTTTTTATTCTTTACAACATTACTTACCACCCTTATCATTGTCATAGTGGCTTGCATCAAACTGTGCATCTTCATTTGGAAGTTGCACACTAGCAATCAGTAGGTGGTTTTGTTCATCTGATGTATGAGTACCCAATATTAATCTGTAAAAAAGGTAGAACATAAAACACTTAACAGGCTGTCATAAAAAACAAAGGGAATAATAAATATAAAATAATAAAAATTCATTATTATAAAATCTGAAATTCAACAGCACCTATGAACAGAGTAATCTTTTCCTTCAGGTCTGGTGACATCTGGAAGCCACTGTGCCGTTAAGGAGGGCCATTCCAGAGCGTGTGTCATGACCAGGTCGTACAAGAACGGTGTGTTCTTCTTCCATATTTTATACTCTTCATTGATAACCCTTTCCTCAACTGCATCGTCAAAAGTTTCTACAATAAAAACAATTATATATAACTGCTAATAAAGAAGATACATCACAACTGATAACCAAAAAAAAACTACAGCGGCCTGTCAAGAATATCTTCATTATACCTTTATGCCGATGGCACAAATTGGTTAAACAATAAACCTATTCTTACCTCCATCTCCTTTATCACCCATATTAATGCTATTTGCGAACTTTAGTTCGCAGTTTTAAAGATAATTTACCACGAAAACCAACCGGCCCCGTAAAGGCGCCAAACAACAATCCTTTTCTAGCGTTGTCTGTGTTGCCACTTGCCAGCGTGTTACTTAAAGTTTTGCATATGTTTTCAAAATCGGATTTTCGATTTTTCGGCGAGTGAGCTACATTAATTTAGCCGGTCCACTTTTACTTGTCCATTTTTTATTGCACTTACAGACAAACAGTTGGTTAATTCTTAGTTAAATTAAACCATTTTTTGGATACTAGGTTTTCGAATATCGAGAAAAATCTCGTTATAAAGATATCTGGAAAATTGATATAATTTTAATTATTACACAGACTCTTACTAGACTCAGACTCAGTTTGCAAATTATTTGGTGCTATGCAACCCATTAACCTAAATCGATCAACGAACCGTACGAGTTTTAGATAAAATAAAGACCTTTGGCTTTACTTTTGATACTTTTATACACAGTGTCGTTATTTCCGAAAACAGCTATTAATGAAACTAATAACGTAGGGTAATCTAAACACCAGAATAGATTTACTGCTAAAACAAAATATATAAAAATAAGGTCGCTTTTTAAAAATCTTTTTAGGGTTTTGTAGCCAAAAGAAAAAAGTATTACTTCTTGTCTGTCTGTGTGTAACGATCATTCATAGATGAATAATAAGTCGTCTAGTTGCAAACTCAAAGCTATCATAAAACTATAAAGCTTAAATTTGGTAGGTAGATGTCTCATGTGAACCGCTAGAAGAAATAAAATCTAGTTGTGGCTTCCAAAAAAATTATAAAAACATTCAACTTTCAAGGTATCTTGGTCCGGTCAATTTAGACATTCGAATATTTTTTCGAATATTCGAATAATTTGAAGGCTACGAATCAGACGAATAATCTTCACTACTTTGTTTTAATTTACATCGCTTTTATCTTTTCCAGTCTTTGCTAATTTTCGTTATTGTGCTTGTGCTATTTGTTAATAGTTTCAGATTAAACAGGATCACAACTACCCGTGGAATAGGTCTACTGGGTAAACCACGTTAAAAAAAATGCACTAAGTACACTACCTCATAGGTAGCGTGGAAACGTGTGCATATTATGACGATTACAACTTTTACAAATTTTTGAATCGTTATATCTCAGAAAAGGTGGCTCGTAGGAAAAAAGTATTGGTACATTTTTTATAGGTAATTTTATGATCTACAATTTTTGCCTAAAGTATTTTTATGATAAAACTTACCTTTTTGCTGAAAATCGCGAAAAACTTATTTTTTTGACCTTTGGCTTTAAATATATTTTTTTCCATACAGGGGAAAGATCGGGTTCGTCCCTAGACAAAATCTATCCTACGGGAACCGTACATTTTTTCGGGATGATATATAGCCTATAGCCTTCCTCAGTTAACTGGCTATTTAATGCAAAAAGAATTTTTTAAATCGGATCAGTAGTTCCTGAGATTAGCGTGTTCAACCAAACAAACACTTCAGCTTTATAATATTAGTAAAGATTATATTTTGAACGATTTCACCAATTTTCAGCTTGTAAATTTATGTAGCTTCACTCTTATTTTTTAGTTTAATTTGACTGGACATCTTTCTACGCTTATAAAATCGAGAAAGACATTTCTTGGTGTCTAACTTTTTTACTCAAGCAAATTCTAAAAATATGTAAATACTAAATATTGTCCTTAATGCTGCATGACGAACCTCTCGGTCGCAAGTAACGTAAGCCGAATATTTTGAATCTATGTACATCTTTTTGTGTAACATCACTTGTCATTTGTCAAATTGCCAATATGGCTGATGCAGTACTAGCACGTCGAGAAGCACGTAGAAGAAAAATATTAGAGAATTCTCAAAATAGACTGCAACTTATATCAGGAAAACATGGCAAAGAACTTTGTAAAGGTAAGTTTCATTAAAAATTTACAAATTAATGTCGTCGTCGACTTTAGAATAACTGTTACCGATTTTGCAGAATCTCCAATAAAAGCGCTTCCTACTGAGCCAAACTACGAAAATTCTGTTCCAAGAGAGAGTAGCAGTACCAAAAAGTGTTCCCTTAACAACGGTGTGATAACTACTGAAGTTGACCCATTTAGTTTTATATCAACAAGTCACGAGAATGTTGCCATTGGAGAAGGAGATGTCACCGTCTCAAGTCATGACTTGGCAGCTTTAATACCACCTGCATTTGACCCACCCCAGCAGTCAACGCCGCTCTTGGAGAAATTCACTAATAGTAAATATGACATTGTGATTTTATCTTTACTTATTCAGTTACTTTATAGTTTTTCCATTACATTTGAAAATACTTATTTCTTTTTGCCATTATTACTGTATAGTGTTACAAAATCAATATTGTACCCTAAACAGCAAAATTCCAATATTGCAAATGCAATTTTGCTTTTGAATGGTGTATCAGCTATTAAAGTACAGAAAATAATGTCATTAACACAATGGATTAGTACATTTTCCCAAGATGTGTGTGTATTTTTATTTACAAATATTTGTACACAACTACTATGGCAGACTGTAAGGGACACTTTGGTGTAAGTTCATTTTCTACTATGTATACACAAAAAAGGCATTTTGATGACTGACAAGTTTCTATTTTTAGCAAGCTAGTTATTGGGAATGCATCATAGTTTGATTGCTTGTGCCTTTATATGTAAGTGAGATGTGACAAGTGTGCGTTTTAGTCACATATTGCCATTTTAGTTTAAATTTGTAAGTTTGTATATATATAGTGAAATAGAGTTTTTGTATTATGAAATGATAGTTAAATTATGTGCTGCAAATATCTTCTGGCAGTTTTTGTTAATATCTATATTCTGAGGGACTCTTAACAACGAGAGCTGTGATGTAAACAAATGTTCTATTGTAAATATTCATGCAATACCAACTTAAACTTTTCCAGTTACTGCATTTACTAAATATGTATTATATCTATTTTTGTATAATTCTTTCTATGTATTAATATTATTAAAACCTTAGAATCTTTTCAGGACTTAGCTACAAATTTCCATATGTATGTACAATGATATGTTACTTTATAATACTAATAATATGTAATCTGGGTTACCTTAAGAAAATTAAGAGAGAAAAAAAATTAAGAGATGTCAAAGTATGTAATATGATTGATTTGTTATTTAAATAGTCTACAATTTTAACTAACCATATTTTTTTTTGGATTATACAATAGATTTTAGTATAATTAGTCTTCCAAAGTATGTCTTTAGGGTAACCAGATTAAACATTAAAATGGGGAAAATGAGAAAAAATGTGTTTATCATGGCAGTCTGTGACTGAAAAATTTAAACAATTGGCAGTTTTATATAACTTTATAGCTTCTTATTTTGCTCAACCATTACTTTTTCTGATCATATTATACACTTGTTATATCTTCCAAGTATGAATGTAATAATGACAAATTGTAATATGGGTGTTGCGGAATTTAATTACTAAAGTACAACAGACAATTAAGCTGGCGGCAAACCAAAGATTTAGCAATATAATTATTAATTCTTGTACAATCTATATAATATTCATTATTGATGTAAAATACATCATAGCTTCAGCTTTATCATAATGCTTTTGTTAATGCTTTCAATTTTTTTTTACTCAAATTATTTAACACCAGCTTAATTCTGTTGTTGTATATAGTCAATGAAATATAAATAAAAAAATATTTTAATTATATTTTGTAACAAACTTTTGAAATAAAAAATGGCTCTAATAATGTTTGTCTTGAATTTCATTTCTATTCCCTTTTGGATAAGCTGCAATAGACAAAAATGTATTTAAGTATAAAATCATTTTTTCATGTTTATTTTCTTAAAATCACTAGTATGAAACACCTTGTTAAAGGAAGATCTTTAAATATTGGTAATAAATAATACAAAAATGTCATATTATGAATTAATTAAATGCACTAAGTAGTAAAAAATTGCATTTAGTTATTAAAAAATCCTGGCTGCAGTTTATATTTATTACTAAAAAACACTTTACTTCATCAATATTAGATTATGTTTCATCATATGATAGGCTTTCTAAGGAAATGTAATGAAATATGAAGTACTTAAAAGTGCTACCTACTTGCAATTTTAAGTGCAATATAATAAATGGTTCACTGAAAATAGTTTTCATGAGGTAAAAAATGAAACTAAATTTTACAACAAAACTTTATGACTTTCAACATAAATGAAATGATGTTATACATTGAAAATTAATGTCAATTATAGACTATGCTACTAATAGTAATAGGGAATATACATGGTCCAGCTCCTAAAAACTAAATTTTAGTATAAAAATTGTTTTCAAAATATCATATAGATACATAACATAATATCATACTTTAAACGCCCACTGTTTTGGTACTCTTGGCGTTATAGTCGATGACAACATTGCAATCAATGAGTAAGCAGGTCTAGACTCTTAGAAGTATAAAAGTCTATATATAATAACAGCTCTTTGTTATTGAAGACTGATGTTCCATTTGGTCTGACCTATGTCATTGACTTTCCACTACTTTGAATTTCTCACCTATTTTTTTTCACTTTTCAAAATTATATTAAAAAATATTGATATAGACTTAACTCAGACACACTAAAGGTTATAAAAAACATATTTCACCTTTATTTATATCACATGCATACTCCCTATTGAGGACTAAAATTTAAAGAAGCTTTTAATACTAGTTAAGAGTGTCTTACTTTTCTCTTCATTACTTTTTGAAGTATTTATTGATTCATCTTTGCTTTGTATTTCATTCTGATCACCCGTGCTCTGATATTCACCTGAATTTTTATTTTTTTCACTAGATATTGTATCATTTAATTCAGTTTTTGGCAAACTATGACTTTCTTCACTTTGCATATTTATATTATTTGTAAGTTGAGCCTTAACATTACTAGGTTTACTATTAGCTTTTGTATTTATAATAACAGTTGAGTTATCAGAGCACCCGAGTCCCTATTCGGATTCTTCTTTCTTTGTACTTTTTTGTCTTAAAGTTCTGGGGGGGACAAGATCTGTACGCCCAATTGAGACCATTTTTAATTTCCATGCATCTAAATCTTTCCTGTAATAAAAATAAACAAAATGTATTTGTAATATGTATCTATAAAAATTTAAAATAATACTGGGTTAATTTACTATTTAAAACAATACTTACTTATATTTATTCATTAGTTCTTGAGCCTGTTTTTCAAACTTAGCCTTTTCATTTTCTGGCAGTTTTAACCACTCTGTCTTTACTTTCTGTTGATATTCCATAATATTTTGTTTTCCATTGAATGTGTCATTTCTTGATTGAGCAAATAGAAAGTAAGAAGACATTGGTTTCTTTGGCCGACCTAATTCTTTGTATTCCTGCATAATAAATAAATATAACATGAATATTATTATTTATATCTACTTTAACTTATATAAACCGAATTATTTTGATCACTCACCGCCTTTAATTTCCGTTTTTCTTTAGCAACAGCCATTTCATCTTTTACTCTTTTAATGTCAGCTTTTTGCTGCTCTGTTAGTGAAGACTCATACATTTGTTTAATTTTTTTGTAATCCTCAAAGTCTTTCTCATACTCTTTTACCATTTGTGATTTTGTCTATTAATATAAAAAATTATTACTAACGGAGATTAATATTTAATAAATTAAGCAGAAAATATATTTATTTATATACCTCACTATCAAGTTGTTGCCAATGTTTAGAGCTCCATAGTATAGCTTCTTTAGGGCTAATGCCGGGATTCTTCGCCAGAAGAGCAGGTCGCATTTGTACCATAAATTTAAAAAAGGGTGTTAAAGGCCTTTTTGGTTTTTCTATTCCTAATTTTTCTTCTGCTGATTTCTTTGTATATGTACATATTTGTGTTGGATTGAACAAATTTATTCTGTAAGGTTAAATGAGTTAAATGATAGAAAAGTATATATATAGACTAATATATATTCTATATATTTGTGGCATACATAAACAGACCAAGCGTCATAACCTCAATCTTACCGTCCTAATAAAATATTTCTATTACTTCCAGTTATAAAAGTAGCAATGCGACAAAAACTATTTATTGGAGACATAATAAAAAAATGCTATTAATAAATTTTCATAGAAAACAATTAACTTTTTTAATTATTAAACACCAATGTCATACAATAGATGAATACAAATTAAAAAAGAAAAGAAACAATGTAACACTTCTCTATGGAGCATGGTTATGACCACAGATTAAGGAAACTAGTTATGACTTATGACTAATGTCAGTCCTTAGAGCAATAACAAGCATAGAGGACTCGTATTAAACTGAACCAATAAACTTATTATTTGTACTGCTTTATCTTACTAAGAGCCGACGTAAGTTAGAGTGAGACGTAATAATAAAGATACTACCGTCTTCAACGACGTGAAGCCACTTTTCACTTGCTATGGTGACCAGCTGGTGACCTACAGTGTTTTTGATATTTATGATTATTTTAATGATAAAAGAGTAATTGGATGTAACAGACTTAGTTTTAAGGAAACTTAAAAACATTTTGTTTCGATGGCTTGTGTTGCTTACGGCTGTAATAGCCATAGTTCAAGGAAAAGTGAAGATAATCAAAACGTAACATTTCACAGGTAAGTGTTTTTTGGACTTATCTTGTTAAAATACTTAACGTTTTTATGAAATATTCAAATATGTTTAAATTGATTGTTTTAAGACTCTTAAAATATCAGAATAGTGTGTAACCGATCTTTAAATTCTTATCAATTTGAGAAAGTAATTTTGTTTTTCATTCATAATGATGTGGCATGATGTACCTTCATTATTACTTTACCGATTGGTTTTTAGAATACATGTAGACATTTTTACATGTAGAAATTTCTTAAAATATAGAGTATGTTATAAATAACAGGGGTTTAACCATAATCGCCGCGCTGGGCTGACGTTGGTGATACTACACAGGAAAATGCTTCTGCCCATATTCTAGATATAATATATCTTTGTCGCCTTTTATGACACCTTGGTAGGGAGGTGCTATATTCTTATTCTGTGTCAGAGAAAAAAAATTACACATACATAAAAAGTTAACACCTGTCAGCCAAAATAATTTAAATAATGTTAAAAAAGATGTTATAACTTTAAAATATAATTAATATAGTTTAATTAAATATAATTAATTTCGACCTAAGGTGAAGTATTGTTTCGTGTAATAGTTTTTCATTGTTACTATAAATGTTACAAAGAAATGGTATTTCTGATTTATAAACCGGTAATCCTTGGCACATCATTATAATGGTCAATATATAAATATAGTAAATCTATAGTATAATTGGCTTCATTGCGATTTTAAGAAAGGGCAAATTGTGTATTTCTGTCTCTGTTCCTCTCGTTGAGAAGTCGATAAGAAGGACACGATCAGATATTATATTGTAAATATTCAATTAAATACAGTTCCTCCATGCTTGTTATTGCTCTAAGTGTCAGTCAGTACCATGGATGACAAATAAAAAGTCAGTACTCAGTAGGGATTGCGATTCTTTCCAAAAAAGATCGATTTTTAAATCGATTCAAATCGTTACCTGATAAATCGATTCATAAAAAAATCGAGGTCTAAAAAATCGATTTTTTCCAAATTTGTATTTACAATGTAAATATAAATCCATTTTATGAAAAACAAGAATGATACTATAATAAACAATCTCTGGGATCTCTTATCAGTAAAATCAGGAATTTTCTAGTTCAGGGAATTCGATAATTACAATTATTTTTATTACCATATAAAGAATATCAAATCAGATATAAAAGAAGATATTTATTTTCTAAATGTATTTGTTACATTAAAAAGTTAAGAGAGTAGATAACATAGCTTATAGTTACCAATGCTTCATATCTAAGCTTTTTAAAAACAACAATTTGTCAAGTCTACTGGGATCCAAACGGTTCCGCTCATCACTTGCGATGTTGCCGGCAATCGAAAAAAGGCGCTCACAGGGAACAGATGATCCTACGATACTCATATACATCACGGCTATTAAGTGAACATGGTGATAAATAGAGTTTTTTGTTCTTGCCAATAAAGTATAGGATCATACTTTAGGTGCATAACTGCCTGTGATAAATAGTGTTTAAACTCTTCGTTTAAGCCTTGACTTTCCAGTGCAAGTGTATTACATGAGTTGCTTTTTGACAAGCAACTTATGATAATCCCAAATTCCTTTTTCTAAATCAGTCCCTTCTATTGCGTCGAATTCTTCACTATTATTTTGTGGAAGTTGTTGCTGTGATTGAATATCTAAAATTGAAGTATTTATTCTATTTATTGCTCGAATATTTATTTCCCTAATCACAGTATATATATTACAACAATCAACCAATCAAGGCATATATATAAACAAATGAATAAATAATAACAAGACAAAACAATGACGCAATATCAATCAACAAAATCAAAGATTACCAACGTAACTTCTTTTTTACTAAAGAGAAGTGACGAAAACTAAGCACACCGCCATCTCGCGAGTTTGTAAGTAATTAAACCTTTAACTGGCAATGCCGTAATATTGTAGTGAGTACATTCAGCAAATTCTAAATTTTTTTTTTTACCATAACAGAAAAAATCGAAAGTCGATTTTCAAGGGTAAAATATCGATTCACTGAATCGATTCAGTACGACATATCGATTTATTTGGTCCGAGGAATCGATTCTTCGATTAATCGATTTGAGATCGCCATCCCTAGTACTCAGTAGGGCTTCAATAATATAGACCGTTTTTATTATCTAAGCTGTCTATCATAACCATGGATGACAAATAAAAATCATAACCACCTAATATAGATTAAGGATGATTTTCGATATGCAAATTGCAAACTATCCTATATACTTCCCAGGGGCTCAAACCATGCTCAAACTATCATCATACCAAATTTCATATAAATCGATTTAGGGGATTAAGCGTGAAAAGGTAACAAACAGACAGACAGAGTTATTTTCGCGTTTATCTTAAGTTAATAATATTAGCATAGATAGAGTACAAGCTGCATAGTTACTTAATATTGTCGCGTAGGTATTTTTTATTATCAGCGAGCGGATTAGCTTTCTTCAAAAAGTCATTAAAAAGATATAGATCAAAGTATCCGCAGATATTTACTAGTACTGTTTTGGGACCTATTCTATTTTTAATAATATATTTATAAATAGACGGATAGGTAATTGAAATCTTTACCACATAATTTCTCAGGTTCACTTAATGATACTTTTTTAATTAAAAGTATATGTCAAAAACGTTTATTCTGTTTTAACAATACCCATCCTTGGCAGTCGGGTAAAAAATACTCCATGTAAAAACTAATTTTCGTAATTTTGATAACATGATTGAATAAATCAGTCATTAAGAGATAAGCTTAGAGCAATAACAAGCATGGAGGAACTGTATTTAATTGAATATTTACAATATAATATCTGATCGTGTCCTTCTTATCGACTTCTCAACGAGAGGAACAGAGACAGAAATACACAATTTGCCCTTTCTTAAAATCGCAATGAAGCCAATTATACTATAGATTTACTATATTTATATATTGACCATTATAATGATGTGCCAAGGATTACCGGTTTATAAATCAGAAATACCATTTCTTTGTAACATTTATAGTAACAATGAAAAACTATTACACGAAACAATACTTCACCTTAGGTCGAAATTAATTATATTTAATTAAACTATATTAATTATATTTTAAAGTTATAACATCTTTTTTAACATTATTTAAATTATTTTGGCTGACAGGTGTTAACTTTTTATGTATGTGTAATTTTTTTTCTCTGACACAGAATAAGAATATAGCACCTCCCTACCAAGGTGTCATAAAAGGCGACAAAGATATATTATATCTAGAATATGGGCAGAAGCATTTTCCTGTGTAGTATCACCAACGTCAGCCCAGCGCGGCGATTATGGTTAAACCTCTGTTATTTATAACATACTCTATATTTTAAGAAATTTCTACATGTAAAAATGTCTACATGTATTCTAAAAACCAATCGGTAAAGTAATAATGAAGGTACATCATGCCACATCATTATGAATGAAAAACAAAATTACTTTCTCAAATTGATAAGAATTTAAAGATCGGTTACACACTATTCTGATATTTTAAGAGTCTTAAAACAATCAATTTAAACATATTTGAATATTTCATAAAAACGTTAAGTATTTTAACAAGATAAGTCCAAAAAACACTTACCTGTGAAATGTTACGTTTTGATTATCTTCACTTTTCCTTGAACTATGGCTATTACAGCCGTAAGCAACACAAGCCATCGAAACAAAATGTTTTTAAGTTTCCTTAAAACTAAGTCTGTTACATCCAATTACTCTTTTATCATTAAAATAATCATAAATATCAAAAACACTGTAGGTCACCAGCTGGTCACCATAGCAAGTGAAAAGTGGCTTCACGTCGTTGAAGACGGTAGTATCTTTATTATTACGTCTCACTCTAACTTACGTCGGCTCTTAGTAAGATAAAGCAGTACAAATAATAAGTTTATTGGTTCAGTTTAATACGAGTCCTCTATGCTTGTTATTGCTCTAAGGAGATAAGTTTGTCTTTGTGCGTATTCATAGATGGCGCTGTTTAGGCCATATGGTTTGTTTACTACATTTAAAAAAGGTTAGCCACTGTTTAAATGCAAATTTTGCTACATTTTACATATTATGTTATTATTTCGTTTTTCTTTACTTAAAGATTTTTAAACCATAATATACCTTTTAACAAATCAATACATATAGGTAATGCCACCTTTATTATTAACCTTTCTTTAAAATATATTTTATTGTTTTTGATGAGACCATTATTCGAAATAGGGGCAACCTTTTTATTTATACGTATGGGGCATTCCACGCCAAATCGGACGGTTTCAAAAAGGTTTATTTTATACTAGGAAAACCCGCGGCTTCGCTCGCGCTAAAACTACAACAAAAAAAATTAAAAAGGTAGGTTTCATACAAATTTTCATCCCTTATTTTATCTCCTTATGGGATGAATTTCAAAAAACGCTAAAATACGTATTTATTTAATTGTATTGAAGAGCATTAATACCAAGTTTCAAGAAATTCTAATCATAAATATTTTTTGGGTTGTTATAACGTGTATTCCCGTGGGAATGAGATAATCTCCCGCGGTAAAAAGTATATCCGGATATCCAGCTATCATCATACTAAATTTCATCAAAATCCCTTCAGTGGTTTTACTGTGATGCGGTAACA
Source organism: Argynnis bischoffii washingtonia (assembly GCA_033884665.1). Taxonomy (NCBI): domain Eukaryota; kingdom Metazoa; phylum Arthropoda; class Insecta; order Lepidoptera; family Nymphalidae; genus Argynnis; species Argynnis bischoffii. Next base: position 4,290,152 of record CM066624.1, on the reverse strand, counting down.
GACAGACAGACAAAAATTCTAAAAACTATAGATTCGGTCTCTGTATCGATAATAAAGCCTATATCAATAAAAAAGCCTATATCAATAAAAAATTTCCAAAAAATATTTAAGGTACAGATTCGACTCAGTTAGAATTTTGTTATATGCATAGATTTTCTTAATTTTTTGGTACATATTTTTAGTACACTTCAAAAGAGGCTTCCTGGTAAATTTTGAGGGAACATAGACGATAGACATAGAAAATATGGTTACGGAAAAAGCAGTAAGAATGCTGTAAGACTAACTAGATTTGCTTTGCAAAATAAGTTAAGCATAATGAGCAGCTTTTTCAAGAAGAAGGAAACAAAGAAATGGACATGGATTTCCCCGAATAAATTACACAGAAATGAAATAGACTATATCATTATGAACAAACCAAAGACATTTAAGAATGTATCAATAATAAATAATCTAAATTTCGACTCCGATCACAGAATGGTTCGGGCGACAATAATAGGACAAAATGTAAAGAAAAAGAGAAGTTTTATATATCAAAACAATGCCCTTACATGTACAGGAGATAGCTTATCACTCGTCAATAACTTAAAATCAATAATGAACACAAACACATTCCAAAAGACTACAGTACAAGAAAGATAATATAACACCATGATAAAATGTCTTAAAACGGAAACAAAAAGAATAAATAACAACAGTAAAAAATATATTTCTACTAGAACCCGGGAACTTCTGAGTGAAAGGAAAGAACTCTTGCAAACAAATAAAACAAAAACCGTTCACGAAAAGATATCAGAAATAAGCAAAAGAATAAACGAAAACATTAGAAACGATAGGAAAACACATAGACAAAAAACAATCAAAACGTTTATAGAAAAGACTGGGGGATTAAAGAAAGCTTTAAAAGAGTTGAATACAAAGAAATCTTGTATGTTAAATATGAATAACAAAGACGGAAACACAACAAGTAAAAGACCAGAAATTCTGAAAATTGCTACAAAGTATTATAGTGACCTCTATCGAAAACAAAAACCACAAAACAGTATGGTAAATATAATAACCGATTCAGAAACAATACCATTAATATTAAGGGAAGAAACCGAAAAAGCAATTAAAACACAGAAACTTGACAAAGCACCAGGATCAGACCAAATAACTAATGAACTGCTGATAACTACATTGCCAGTGATTGCTCCTATTCTAACTGAGATAATCAATGAAATCATTAAAACAGAACAAATACCTACGGATTGGACCAAATCAACAATAATATTATTACATAAAAAAGGAGATAAAGGTGACATTAAGAACTATAGACCCATAAGCTTAATGTCAAACATCTACAAAATATTTTCAAAAATCATACTTTCTAGAATAGCTAATTGTCTTGACGAAAACCAACCTAAAGAGCAAGCAGGATTCCGTAGCAATTTTTCGACAATAGACGGCAAGTTCTTCAAAAATATAATGAATATAATGAAACGTACTACTTAGGATTTGTCGACTACAACAAGGCTTTCGACTCACTAGAGCACGATTATATTTGGAAGGCGTTAGAATTACAGGGAATACAATCTAAATATATAAGCATACTAAAAAACATTTATTCGAAAAGTACTGCTCAAGTTAAGCTAGACACAGTAGGAGAAGAGTTTCCCATACAACGAGGTGTGCGTCAAGGAGACCCTATATCGCCAAAAATATTCTCGGCAGTTCTAGAGATGGTATTTAGAAATCTGGAATGGGAAACACAAGGCATTAATATAAATGGAGAACACTTAAGTCACCTTCGTTTCGCGGATGACCTCATCCTCTTTTCTGAAAGTTACTTAAAACTAGAGAAAATGCTATAAGAACTAGCTAATGGGAGTATTAAAGCAGGTTTAACAATGAACACATCTAAAACCAAACTAGTGACAAACTCTAAGCATAAAAGTGCCATAAAAGTAAACAATGAGATTATAGAATACGTGGATGAATACATCTCTTTAGGCCAACTAATATCTCCAAAAAACACTATGGACAAAGAAATTGATCGAAGGATAAGTAACACCTGGAAAAGATTCTGGTCAATCAGCGAAGTGATGAAGAACAGAGATATGCCTTTAAAAGAAAAAAGGAAAGTTTTCAATATATTCGTATTGCCATGCTTAACGTACGGCTGCCAAACCTGGGCACTGACAGAAAAAATGGCAAGCAAACTAAGGGTCTGCTAAAACTCTATAGAAAGGAGTGTTATGGGCTTCAGAAGAAAAGACAAAGTCCGCGTAAAAGACATTAAAAGTGCTACCAAGTTCAAAAACGTACAAACGGTTCATAGAACTCTTACATGGAAATGGACAGGACATCTAAGAGAAACAAAAGAAAAATGGACAAAACTAATAACAGAATGGTACCCAAGAGACGGAAAAAGGAAAAAAGGACGACAAATAAAAAGATGGGAAGACGACCTAATAGATGTGGCTGGCTCTACATGGATGCGAACAGCAAAAAACAGAGAAAAGCGGAAATCTTTAGAGGAGGCCTTTGTCGAAAGGCAAGCTGTTACAAAAGACTAACCATTTGCTGATAGCTATTGAATATTTTTATTTAAAAATTAGTAGTTAGATTAGAAATTATTTTTTTGTAAGATCTTCGCTTAAGGCGAATTAATTAATTTTTATATGTATTAATGATAAAAAAGAACAGCAAATAAAGGTTTATTTTATTTATTTATTTTTAGAAGCCGCTTGACAGGTTAGCACATCAAACAGACGGTGCTTCTAATGTCTATACCTGATGAGTGCTGGTTTGATTAAATTGTACTTGTATATAATTTTTTTATTATTTTTTTCATGTCTATTCTTGTTTTACGAATTTTGAATGCTTTGGGAATATGTATGAATAATCATGCGAAAACTGACGATACATCAGACAGACGATATCGAGATTTTTCACTCGATAATTATCGTACTGTTTAAAAATATCGACAGGATAAATATCGATATATTTTTTTCACTTGCCCATCCCTATTTCGTTCTGTCAATTATTTAATTAGAATCACAGTACCTATATAAATCAATGTATGTATATTTGTATTTATTTATTTTTTTTGAATTTTGGCAAATACATTTACGCATACCACCTGTATACATAGAGGTGGTTATGTGGAACTTACTGGCTATAAAAGCCAGTACTACCCACTTAAATCCAGCAGAACCTCCCCCGTCTTAGTGGGGCGTCGCAAGATTGTTTACGTACTCAACCATGAAGAAGCACTGACAGCAGGTCTGCCGAAGCAGACCACACCATCAAAGGGTAGCTCCCAAGGTCCACTCTGCTGTCAGAGAAGGATTAGGAGCAACCCGCATGGTACATTGCCCACCGAAGTGGGCCACTTTGGTTCTGGTTGACTGATCTGTAGATTTTAAAGCCAGTCTTACGATTGAATTTTTTATTATATAAATTCATAATAATATTGTTCATTGCTTGCAACTTTGGTTATTAGCTTTGACTGCATCCCAATAAGCTCATAACTACGAGTATATATATTCACCCCTGCTGCTAGGATTGCCAACCGTACTATAATATATAGTATTGTACTATATTTCAGGTTTGCGTACTATATACTGTTAAAGAAATATATAGTATATTTTCAACACCGAAATCTAACACACAAAATCCTTCATTAAAAAAAATTATGAACGCGCCTTTACATTAACTGATGCTCTCTGTCATGATCATCTGTCATAATGCATCCCGAAATTATCAATAATAGTATCGATAAGTATCAATGCTATCGATACTATCGATATGCTATCGATAGTCGACTATCGATCGGCAACACTAGATTCGGTTATGAATTCGAAATGGCGAGAAGAAAGAAACAGAAGTAGTGTCTCATTAATAAAAAACGAGCTTTTGATTTACATTAATTTAAAAACTAAATGTAATAAAGCATATTATAACACTTTTTTTTAAAATAATATATTTTATTGAAGTGTACCTACTATATTTTTAATAGCTTATTTTGAAAAATACCATATTTCGCCGAAAAAACGTTGGCAACCCTACTTGCTGCGTAGCCTACAGGATCATAATTCATAATATGTAGCTGTACTATGTAATATGTATGACGTATGTAGATGAATGCGATATTACTGTTATTCAGTACATGACGTTATTCAAGTCAGGTAATCAGTACCTGGGCGACCGAGCTTCGCGCGGAGTTTTTTTTTGTTATATCGTATTTTTTAGATTAAAACTTAAATAAATACAAAAAAAAACAAAAGTAAAAATTTTGTATTCCGCCCGGGACTCGATCCCGGGCATATGTGTTGTTTAACTTGCACCTTGGCCGCTTGACCACGATGCTTATATTCGAGTGCAAGAAATTATCGACCATATTCTGCATAGAATAAGAAAACCGCATGAAAACTCAAAAACACGCGTTTTCCCAGACATGAGACTAATCTAGATCGATTTTTCGCCCCCGAAAGTCCCCATATACCAAATTTCAGCGAAATCGTTAGAGCCGTTTCCCAGATCGCTGGTATAAATAAATAAAGATATAAATATACAAGAATTACTCGTTTAAATATGATGATATTTCTTTATCGCGTTAAATAAAATAACATTTTTAAATAAAATTATTTTCTTTCGGTTTTTTTCGCAAGTTTACTTTGGTGTTACTTATTAGGGTTGCTTTTCTATAAACATATTACAAGCTATACAGTTCGAAAATATGCAATAACTATGAAACGCTGGAAACAAGAAATTATAATAAAACTGCTACAAAACGAAGAACTAGTTTTATTTAAATTTTCAAATATTATTGTAAATCAAATGAATTGATATATAATATAGCCGTTTGAATCCAAAAATTAACTTTATGATGTCAATATTCTGATCCAAAGCAATTCCCTTTAAAAAGCGAATTTGTTTATAATAATTATATTTATTGCCATTTAATGAATATTTCAGAATTTTCAGAAGATATTAGAGAATAAAATATTTCAGAGATACACGTGATTGGTACACAAAGGAATAGTGTTAAAATTAAAAGATATTTATAGTTTATTAGATATTTAATTCTTTACTTAATATGTACAAACATATTTTATAGTACATTAAACGTTAGGTAATATTTACATTTTTTATCTTCATTTATGTACAGGGTTAGCAGCACAAATATTACTTAGAATAACCTACATTACGATTTTAACTTATTTACAAATAAACAACATTCTGGACTAAAAGAATAATTAATAGGTATAGATAGAGTGTATTTAAAACAATAAAATTGAAGCTCAACAAAGTGAAGTCAGTACATGCTTTTCAGTCAGTCAGTCGTTCTATCCTTTCACTCTGTTTTATGACTAAGTCGAGACGTCATTCTGCTGAATGTCTACTTTTACATTGGCTAAAAAGTCATATGCTTTAGATATTTTTATCCATTTATTTAATACCTAGAAGGTAAAATTAATACTTTTTGCTTAAATAAATAAGCGCAGCGGTTCAAAGTAAGGCTGAATTGCGAGGTGAATAGTGCTGCGTGCTTGTTATTTACAACACTATTTTATGTTATTCTTATTTAATACGGTACAACATTAACAAACTTTCATAATTCATTTATTATAATATTTTTATTATATTTTATATATAACGATGGCACAATAGGTCCGTTGTCATTCACAACACATTGTATTTTTTTTCAAACACTCCTAGTACCTATATAAATGCATATACGAGGCATGCCTCAATAAGTTCTGTATCTAATAACACTAAATTACCGGGTCATAGAATGGTCTCCCCAGCTGAGTAATGGTAATGTCTAGGTTTTCTATACGACTGCTGCTGTGGAGGCCTATAGGTAGCATATTTTTGTGGATGCCGAGTTAACGTGTGTGGGTGGCTAGCATAACAATGTAAGGTCAAAGGAGCCGGGGGTGGTCCTGTTTGACACTTAGGTATAACTGGTTTCCTAGGCCCCGTTATCCTTCTCCAGAGCGCTTTCAAACGTGGCGTCGCTATCCACACTGCAACCATGACTCCTAATATTTGAGTTGCAAATATGCGAAATAGAAATACCCAAAATGCTGGCCGTGGTTGTGTTGAAGGTTCGGTAGACGGAACTGGTGCCGACAGCCAATCTTCTCTTAGAACATATTCATATATCCAAGTTGCTAATATACAAGCGGATGGTACAGCGTATAAAGCGGCAAATGCTCCTAATCTTAATAAACTCTGGTCTGGATGAACTTGGGGAGGAGCGTTGAGCAGTGTGGCCGGAGCTGGAATAGGAACTGGACGTCGTAGCACCGCACGGAGTCCAGATGCAAGAAAAACAGTACCCAACAGTAAACATATTGCTTCAGGGACAATGACCAACGCCAGTAATGATTTACTCGACTGATTCCCCACGAAACATGTACCTGAAATTGAGATAAACATGAGATTAATTTATAATTCCCAAAAGTACAATAAGTTTAACGGACACGGATTCTTTCTCCAGCATAGAACAACATTCATATTTCCATTAAAGCTGCTCTCAATGCGAACACCTACACAAACAGACGGCGAGAAAAAGGCTGCATTAATAAGGCAGTGGTTAAAAGGGACCGATTTAAAATTGAAATACGAGCATGCGAGGAGGAAAGGTGTCGTATTTAACGGCTCGAATAATGGTCGCGCATTTCTTTCGCTCGATATAATGGAAGTGGAAATAATAAAAATAAAAGAACAATACCCAGGGTATGATTGAAACTGCAATATGCCTGAGAATCGGACCGTACAGCACTCCGCTTGACTCGGCCGGCATTAAAGGGTAAAATAAAATGTATCGAGGATTATACGTTAATTCATACTTGTAAGTTGTAACCATGGGATGATATAATGACTAGTCAGTCCCTGAGCCGTTTCTTATCGGTCAACGTAAGTTACATGTCTAAAATAATAAGCTGGGATATTTCCAGGGATTATTTGCTTTGATGGATTGCTTGATTTTTCATTAAATATTATGCTAGGAAAATGCGGTGCTTAAAAGAAAGCGCGTGTTTTTATCTTTCAGCGTATGTTTATTTGCTACCTTTTTACCAAAATTTATCTAGAGTCGGTATTTTTCTTTTTTTTTCTTAAGTAATTGTATTACGGTATTAATTCCAAGATTTTAGAATATTATCATAGCGGTATTCTTCAAATAGGTATGTCGGCATTATATTAAGAATTTAATTCTCTCGAGCTCATGTGATAAGAGGTTTTGTTTGATAATAATTTTCGTAACATATTGTACCTATTCTATGTAATTTTTTGTGCCTATTTAAGATAAAAATATTTGCCTAATGTTATAATGAAAGTTCGTTAAGAAGCTGTGCTAATATTGCTTTCAAAGTTTTATATTTTTGACATATAATACGAGTAAACTCTTTAAATAATAAAGCCCATTATCAAACATTTCAATTATGCAACAGGAATTTCTGTGCATACGATCGATTCTTAAAGATGCTAACATTCTTGTGAGTTTGAAACGATCTTCGCTATTCCTTGAATCGCACGTAGCTGAGTCGTCTCATTGAGAACACATGTAAGTACTACAATGGAGCGGTAGTTCCACAAAACACTCAATGCTAAACGCATGAATGCGTGCTCCCGTGCACTCGTACGAGATGTAATCGCTTTGAAAAAGCCGCCGATTCAATCAAAAGCGTATAAAACCAAGAATCGCCAAGATTGATTGTGATATTCCGATACGGATGTATATTAGAATTGTATTGGTTCGACAAACTAAAATAATGCGGCTCGATTATTTATGAGATTCTATTGCGCAAAAAAATATAACCTAGCCGATTGTTAGGCGCGCTTTTCAGTTTTTTACATCTACATTCTCTTTTGTTTTATTTATATTTAAAAAAAGTAAACGATATCGATGTAAATGTATAGTTTATAAATACTCCATTATTAATTGATAATATATGGAATTAAATGGGCGTTTAGAAGATTTATAATTTAAATCCGTTATAGAAGATGTTCGTTGATAAATAGGTACATATTCAATTTTATGTGACAATTTAACAAAAGAATCTGTAAAATTAATTAAATACCCACCTGTTAGTTCATCTGCATCTACATCTCTAGTTACTAGGACTGCAGCAGCCAACGCTGCTGGCACGCCCCACGCTGCAAGTTGCAAGAGGGAAGAGTGACGGTCGTTCCTCGCACTAGGAGTGGTAGGTGGGCGTAGCACACTCGCCCTCCACGCTCCTGTTACGACAACCCACCTAGAAAAATACAAAAAATATCTTTAGCAGTCTATAATTTTTTGATATTTTTGTTGAATTTGTAAAGATCTTCCATAAAGATAGACATAGAAATAAATATACCTATTACATATTTCAAAAAAATATTTTCAAAAACTATTTCTTTTTATAGATATAAACATGTTCGTATTTATTGATACATGATAAATTTTTTGCTAGCATGTCTGGACACACACAGAGTTTCATAAATATTTCAAATTGACTAACGTACACATTACTGTCAAATGTCATTGGCATTTGTGGCATACGCATAGGTTTTATTTATTAAAACGATAATTCGAGGAACCTTCAAAAAAGGATATAAAATGATTAATCTAGTCCATTATATGTAAGGAAATTCCAAATATAGTAAATAATTTACATTGTACGCGATCAAACATAAAAAACTCAGCTGTTGACGGCAGGTGGGTTTGTTAACTACTACTCAAGAAAACTATCATACCATATGAGGAATAAAACTATTGTTAAAATACTTTTAAAACTGAATACGTTAATAAGCTACTTAACCATATAATTATAAGGTTCTTTTAAACATACACTTAGTAGATAAAATATAGTGAAATAAAACTGTTCTATCTATAATTATTATTACCTTTAACCTTTAGGACCGATTAATTATAATTATTATGATAGGCATATAAATAAAATCCAGCATTATTTATAGTATAATATAACTTATTCGAATGATTAGATTGATTATTATCTAATATTAAAACCATTAGCTTGATAGTAATTAAAATAATAATGATTTTTTGTAATATACCGACAGTTTGTAACTATTTATTATTTAACTATAAACGTAGTTATTTCGTTTTTATCATAGATTTAATATAAATAAAATATAAATAATAATATTTACATCTATAACGTAAGAAATAGTGTAATATTTTGTTCCCTTATAAAAATAAAAGACGTAACTCAATGCACCCGGCGCAGACTCAAAAGTATTCGAAATGAATGCGTTCATTATTAATTTTAATGCCTTCTGATAATTATGAATTATAACTGACAGAGTTATTTTAAGTACTGCGTGGTTTTTGTTGACAGGAATATGTTACTTAAGTTTGGACTCGCATTCTTAATTGCATTTATTTTGATGAAGTAGAATATGACACTAGTGCAATATATCAGATATTATCAAAATGGTTTTATATAAAGAGAAGAAAGAATAGTTTTCATAAATAAGGATACATAAAGTAACCTCATTTTTTCAAATAATTATCGTATCAAGATTGCAAAGTAAAATATGAGTGAAATTATTATAATACTAGCGACTTACTCTCGCTCCGCTCAAGTGCATTCCTACGTACGTTTTAATTTTTTTGAGCAGAATCTTATTTCTTTTTCTAAAATTAAAGTAGCCAAGTTACTCCTTATAACATCAGTTATCTGCCAAGGAAGTCCCGCTAAAATCGATTAAGCCGTTTCGGATATTACCCGGAATAAACAGACAGAGAGATTTTTAAAAAAATGTGTTTTAAAAAAATTCTTATGCATTTAGTAAAAGTTGTTATTTTGACATTACAAACAGATACTTCAATTTTATTATCTGTATAGATGTATAAGTATCTAATCACGATAGTGAGTTTCTAAAATGTATTTTTAACCTTCTCCATGCATTTGGTTGCATTAAAAATGTGTATGCCTTAAGAGCTTTTACTTAAGCTCGTTAAAATCTGTGACAGGTAAATCCTACATAAGGGACAAGAAAGGTGTCGCCTTGTTTTACCGACGCCATTGTAAGATGAGCCGTGCTATACAAGTAAAGTGCACGATAAGAGGGAGATTTAAAGGATTCCTTGAGGTGCAGTCAAGCTGGTCATAAGTTGCCGCAGTGGCGTGTCACTAGCACTTGAACAAACAACGGTCCCTATTTGAACAGAACCAAAAGTGGCGATAGTCCAAACACCGATGTTTACTCGCCCGCTCGCATGTTTGATCCGGCCTCCGACCAACACATGTCGGCTAACATTTTACTAATATTTGTACGATTTGCATTGTCATAATTAGGTACTCGGAGTAAGTGGTCTGTAGGAATGTGTGATTCGGTATTGACAATTTGTTGTAGTTTATTGACCTACAATTACAGTGACTAAAATGATTATAGGTATATAGTAAATTATATATATCTTACATTTATTGAAGAGATAAAACTTGTGAATTATAATTTGGGAAATACAACTTGTTTGTAAACTCCTTAAGAAATACATTATTTGTACTAGCGACTCACCCTCGCTTCGCTCGGGTTCTTCCCTAGGTTGCTTCCCAAAAAAAGTTTTTTTTTTGTTTTTAATTTATTTTCGTGAGACCCTTTTTTTTCTAAAATAAAAATAGCCTAAGTTACTCCTTATTACATCAGCTATCTGCTAGTGAAAGTCGCCGTCAAAATCGGTTTAGCCGGATACGGCAGATTAGCCGGAACAAACAGACAGACAGACAGACAAAAATTGTAAAAAATGTTGATTTGGTATATATATGTACCGTGTATACATCTATATGAATTTAGTAAAAAACGGTTATTTTGATATTACAAACAGACGCTCCTATTTTATTAATTTGTATAGGTTTAATTAAAATGATAATATCTTTATTTAAATAAAATTTTGTATTTTTAATTAAAATACAAATTTAAAATACCTTCACGATCTCGTATTCCATAAGCCAAATAATTATACATTGTAGGTACAAAGTCTGTTTCGATGCAAGAGGGGATTAAAATCTATTTGGGTACAACGTTTTAAAGTAGTATTGTGAAATGATATGGAAATGCAAATGTTATTACGACCGAGGCGTGAACGGTCTCCACTTTTAAGTTTATATATATTTTTTTCGTTTTATGTGGCGTCGTGTCGCGCTTCGAATGGCCATTAAGTGATAATATTATCTTACGTGCACGATACCTTTCACGCTATTGAATTAAAAACACAAAAAAATACCTATATGGAGATTACAACTTAAAACATTTCTTTAGATCGCCTTTTAACAAATTATTATCAAGTTTTCATTGGCATATTATAAGTTGAATTTAGCTTGTGAAATTATTAGACCTTAGGTAATTCTATTGTTTAAAATATGTATATGTATGTATATTACGTATATTTTATGCGTTTTTACACTGGCAGCTTTACGAGGCCACACACACCGCTAACTCATATTCTTATTTCGAATCTGTTGGGCGTCGTAAATGTCTACATGACATACGTTGGTCGGCCTCGGGTCCATTTTACTCCTTGAATTTAATTCCATTTCCATATTTTACGAACACTATACAACTTAGAGGAATATACAACTACTAATAAATTTTATATTATTCTATAATAATTTAGTTAATTTAACACGTAAAGAAAAATAAAATAAGAGTAGATTTTTATACAAGATACATTTAAAAGTTAGAAGCAATGATATATAAACTTCATCCATCATTGGTTGCAATATATATTTAAATGTATATAATAAACAAATACGACACCATAAACGATCCCCTGCAGCTAACGAGCTATAGGAACTGGTTCTAAGCACATACGGTGCAGTTCGCAGTACTGTGGCCAATCAATATTTATTAGTTCAAAGAAAATTGTAGAAAGGCAATTAAATACTGTTGGAGTGAAAAACTAAAGAAAATAGGAGCGGTAAATTCTCAGTCTTTGCTCATAAGAAGTGACTACCTTTTAAAAAGTTGTTTGATAATATTTCTTATTTATATAATCAGAAAGTATATGAAGAAAAATAATTATGATTATTTTTAATATGGTCTTATAATTTATAGACCCCAAAAAACTTGCCTTTTCAGGTAGGACGTAGCCTAATTTATTTTCCTTCCACCAGCCATCAATCATCTCAATATCGCTGATCGAATATCCATTCTGCCTAGTAAATACGACCAAAGATGAAGAGCTGTGATGGTAGCTTTTTCAGGGCCACAAAATTTTGTGTTTAACCGATTTAGAGAGGTCTAATATAATTGGTCAATGCAACGTGGTGGTGCGTTCGATTTTACTGCATCCATATTTAGCCACCTGCTCTGAACTTGTTCGTCACATTAGAAGCTTTATTAAAGGTGAATTTCTTTATACATTTACTTAACTACTTTAGACATATATCAATATTTATAAGAAGGCATAGGGTATCTGATTTATTAAAAAAACACCTGGTTTGGAATGTGAGCTTTAAATGTCATTGTTTAACATAAAAATTTGTAATATTAATATTAATTATGCGTCCATCAGGAAAGTTGCTGGAATATTAAGAATGAAGATGTAAGTTTTTACTCTTTCCTTTAATATAGTTAATCGATGCTTTAAAAACAATAAAAAGTTCGTCAAACGTGCAGTACACATTTAGATTCAGCACATTAATAATATCATATACAGGTCCCTGTCAAAGCGGCGCGTAACAGAAATAGTGCATCCTGTTTCCATGCGCTGCAGACGCTCGGAGACGTATACGAATTGAACGGATAATCGATTTTATGAGCTCCTAAAATAAACTGAGTCCCTCCTCTCATGCATCATCTCGTATTCCGGCAAATATATTTCGAGTGCGTAATAAACTTTGAAAGTCATAACAACGTCAAAGAACTAAGTCTGATAAAGCATAAAATTGAAGAAATAAAAACCAATTATCAACGTAAATAATATTTTAGTCGATGTTATTTTAAATTCAATGGTTTGTTACAAGCGTATTATATTTATTACTTTATAACGTAATAAAATGTTTGTAAACTTTTGTATATTATAAGAAGTAGTACTTAGGCGACCGAGCTTCTCTCGGAGTGTTTGGCCAACAGTACAGTTTTGTTTTTAATTTGGCTTAAAGAAAACTAAAAACTTGAATAAGCACAAAAAGAAAAACAAAAGTAAATAAACTTTGTATCTGACCGGGATTCGAACCCCGACACCTGTGATTGTCAATCTTGCGCCTTGGCTGCTTTACCACGATGCTTATGCACGAATATGCGAAATTAGCGACCATATTTTGCGTGCAATAATGCAAAGGGAAACCGCATGAAAACTTGAAAACATGCTTTTTCCCAGACATGAGACTAATCTAGATCGATTTTTGCCCCCTGCCGAGAGCCGTTTCCGAGATCGCCGGTATATATAAATAAATAAATAAATATACAAGAATTGCTCGTTTAAATGTATTATTCGATAATTACAGTATACTATAATTCGTAACATCATTTAATTTCTTTAACACTAGTATGATAGTACAAATCAACGGCAAGCAATTAGTTATAGTGTATGTGTACATGGTATGCATCAGATAAGAACATGTCTAAAGGACATAAAACATTAGTGATACTTATAAATAACATTATAGGAACAGTGGAATAGGATTAAAGCAATAAATAAGCCCGTTCAACTAAATAGTGCAGTGGGTGTTACATTTTATTGTTACGAGCGTCTTAACGATGCTGTTTTATACCTCTGGACTGCCTGCACCTAGTTATACCAAGGGTAGTTTAAATTTTTTTTAAATATATTAAATATGTAAATGTTTAATACATAAACGAGCCAAATATCAATGTATTTACCTAATAGGTATATAATCCTTTTTTTACTGTGCTTGAATATAACCTATATATTATAAGTATTATACGCAATATTCTTTATGTTTTTGTATAAACAAATAAAAGCGAACATTTTTTAATGTAGCGTGATATAATATCTTTATTTTAAAAATCAATTCAATAAATCTTTGGATAAAAGATTTTTAGATATCAGTCACTCAAGCTGCAATATATTCTGGTGGAATTTCCAGTTTGAGACCGGTAATGAAGTGATACTTGTTTGTGAATTGATACGTCTGATGTCTCCGTTAGCGTCGCGATAAATCTAATAAACTGTTCCTATCTATGCATCTATTACCCATTGATTAGTTGGAACTACTACTTAGATAATAGTTGTACGTGTTTTATCTCTATTTTATCTAAATTATTATAATTTAGTATTATCATAAATGTGCGTTTCAAAATTTTAAAAAAGTGGCAAAATAGAAAAAATATATATTTCAAAGATATTATCTAATAACGTACAAAAAGATATTGTGATATAAGAAAAACTTTCAGATATGTTTTTGACACACACGAAATTAAGTGTTTGTCGAAGATAGAAGATATTTCCTTATATACGTATTATAACTAGCTACTCACCCTCGCTCCGTTCGGGTTCGTCCCTAGTAACGTTTTAAATTAGTTTAATATAGATTTCTCAGAGATGAGATATTTTTGTTGTTGTGTTTTTATTTATGTTGACCCGGATAACCAGCTATCATCATATCAAATTTCAATCAAAATCTGTTTAGTGGTTTTTCGTGATGCGGTCACAGACAGACAGACAGACAGACAGACAAAAATTGTACAAACTATAGATTCGTCCTTTGTATCAATAATAATGTCCATTTCAAAAAGATTTTCCAAAAAAATATATTGTGTATAAATTCGGCTTAGTTAGTATTTTATTATATGAATAGATTTTTTTTATAGATTCGAACACAACGTCATACCTACTGAATACGAGACTTCCCTGCGTGATGATTGTTTTTGTTGTTATATAGATATTTATATCAGTCCTAGCACTGAAGCAAAAGTCTTACATAAACTTCTCAAATATGTAAAACATTTAGAAAAAATAAACTAAGAAACTACTTAATTAAATATAAAAATTAATTTTTATACGCACTAATATACAGTTAACAGTTTTAAAAACAACATTTACATAATGGATCATGGAGTAGGTTAACGAAATGAGTGTATCGCATACAAAATAGTTGTATTTACATTTCTTTTTCATGTTGACGACTACCGCTGATTGGCAACCATACTCTTTTGAATGTTAATCAGATTTTCTGTATGTGTTTAGTATTTACATTTACAGAAATCGTAGAAAAATATTTAAATTTTCCACGATTTGTTTACTTTCTACTTCACAGGTAAATAAAATTGAAGTGTCTGTTTGTAAAGTCAAAATAACAGCTTTTTACTAAATGCATATGAAAGTTTACCTATACAGTACTTAATATTTTTAATTTTTGTCTCTATATGTATGTCTGTTGTTCCGGCTAATCTCCGAAACAGCTAGATTGATTTTAACAGAACTTTTATTAGCAGATAGCTGATGTTATAAGGAGTAACTTAGGCTACTTTTATTTTACAAAAAGAATCAGATTTCCGCGCAAAAAGTCCTAGCGAAATGAGGGTAAGTAGCTATTAATAAATAATAAATTATTCCAAAATATAACAAAATATTTTCATAGATTTACGCGAATATTTGAAATTATAAATATACTTATTAAAACACTTCGCTATCGAAAATCTGTGCGTTTCAAATACAGCTTACTTACATTAGGATTACTGGTTACCATTACATTGTATGAAGGTCTTAATCGTTATTGAGATCATTCGAAGCGTACACATGTGGTTATACTAGATTTTGTTCTTCGTTTTATAACAGGCGATTATCGTTTGATGGATTGACTTGCCATACTACTTTTATAATGCACACATTCAAATCTTTAGACAGTTATTTTTTGTCGACCATATTGTGAGGATTGAGGTATTTGTCAAATTATACTATACAATGTGTTAATTACTATGTTAGAAATATTTCCTTATAATTTTGTATAATTTTAGAATATTTCGAAACTGTAATTCTCTTTTCTGCCTCGGTGATGTAGTGGCTAGCCGAGTTTAGGTTTAGTTTCGGTCGGGAGGAAATCATATTTCTTTTTATAAAATTATAGATTAAGTGTATTACTTAAGAATGATTTAAAAGTACCTACCTAACCTGCCTACTACTTACTTAACTACTCATATTCGAACATTTTTCAATTTAATCAGTAAAATAAGTATGAAAGTGTCTTAATAAATAAAAAAAATATTAAATTGATAAAAGATTTTGTTTAGGTACTTAATAATTATATATTATTAATTTAGGTTAACTTGAATTTCATAAACAAATTCTCTCATTTAAATTTATTTTAGTCTACAGCTCTTCACAGTTTTATAATAGGTGATTACCGTTTGACGGATTGACGGGACCGATCTTATATTGCTCAAGTTTATTATTCTCGAAAATATTTTTATACCATCGCGTCGACCAATAATACGCCCGGAACTTGTTTTGAAAGACACTTTTGATGGCTTTTTATTGTTGACACTGATTAAATTCATATTATATTACCAGATTATCCCATCCTCCTGTTCAGTATTTAGGTAGTATAAGTATACATAATATTATAAGATATTTATATATTTAAAAAAAGCAATGTATCAAAAAAACAAAGCTATACAGTTGCAGTATTTATTTCACCATCGTTAATGGCGCTTTTTAAAATATCGCTACCAACTTTTTACATATTGTTGTTAAAAGGGAATATGTAACGATCTCCCCATTAACATAATTATTTTTTAAGTACCTAAGTTTCAACATTACTTTGTTCCAAGCTTAAATTTCATTAACATTTCTGTTCCCAAATGCAACTAACTTTAATTAGTAACGTGGAACCAAACGTTATCAACATACGTGTAAATCGAATTACGCGTAACGAATAAAATCGATAACAAATATGGCATCTAGAATCGATCAGTGCGAGTCGATGGCGAGTTTTCTACAGAGATGCCACTTTTTTCTCTCCTCTTATTTTTGTTCCAGGAGCAATGCCACCATTATAAACACGTATATTTCCCATGCTTTTGGGACGATATTTTAGGACACGTTCGTATGATTTTAAACATTTATGGAATAATTTACTTGAATCTCTAAAATCAAGTTTTAAGATGTTATCTTAATTATTTATAATATAGATAAAAACTTTTAACTACTTTTACTTACGTTTACTTAAATTTACACTAGAATAATATAGTAATGGGTTTACAGCTTACGCAATGGAATTTTATAGATTTAAAATTAGATTCAACTAAAAAAAATCTACATTATTTATGTAACACTGCTTATTTCGCATGTATATTCTATCCTCTCGCGTAGTAGATATATCGATAAAATTTATCAATAATTAAAAACAAATAATTAAATTTCATTGTTCATAATACATAGTATTTAGTATCATTATTTATGCTAATGTGATACAAAAGTGAGAAAAATATATATAGAATATATACTAAAATATATATTAAAAATATATATTATATATAAGTATATAAATGAATTTACGAATTTTAGCGGTGAAGTGTACATTCCTCGATTAATTTATAATTATCCCGGGGACCGTGATGGAATGGTGACTGTAGGAGAACGAGATAGAGGCATTATTGCGACAGAGATCGCGCTATAGCTGCAGTGTAGGTGTGAACGGGACACGCGCGGTACATGCCTACGCAGCCTATTGAGTTATTCTCAAAGTTTGGTTTTTTATCATACGTCCTAAGAATTGGATTAATTGGCATAATATAGCGCTAAAGTACTGTCATTTTGCAAATCGAAAACGATTTCATAATTTACAAGCTTACTTGCTCGGTAGGATTTACTATAATAATTGTCGTCCATAATTATAATTTCTAATTTTTCTATATGATTTTGTATATATTGTTTCTATTTATTTTTTCTTTTAACCAAAATAATTGCTTTTCATAAACAATGTTACGGCATCAGTGTAATAAAATGATATGCATAAACAATATACAAAGTATATTATGCATATGCATATACAATATAAAAAGCATAGAAATTAAATATATTTTTTAGTTTGAGAAGCTCAGAGAGGCTCGTGCTTTTCCTTCCACTCTACTCTCGTTAAGAGGTTTTAACGAGCCGACCTTGCCTTAACAACTAGAAGGGGATAGGAATACTCATCGTCCGAGAACAGACAGAGACAAAACACCACGCGGTCAACAATAAGCCTCCTAACGAGACGGATTCACTGATTCGAAAACATCATAAACGCTGTAATTACGCATTGAATTATGAAACTTATCTTGTTTGTTTAGGGTGTAATTTCAAACAACAAACATTAAGCATTTACTTGACAGCTGCCAACGCCGCCACTAACGAGAATGACTCAGGTGTCGCTTCGTTTTTCCAAAATGAACCATTGTGCAATACAATTTGATACAATTTACTTTGATATAGAATTTACGGAGTTTTTTGTAGGTCTCTGAAATATATTTAAATTAGTTCTTTTTCATTGTAGTATCCTTATTCTTGATATTAAAATAGAAAAGCGTATTTTATGTTAATGTATCTACTATAAGAACGGTGAAGCTTCTCAAAATTAGGATATTGCACTATTTTAATAGATTTAATATGCAGACATGACCATGGTATCAAATCAATAATATGAATGTGGATATTTATAAATCAAACTAATCTAGCCACTAATCTAATCAAACCATGACCACGACTGATTTTTATCTTGACTTTACTATAAACCTAAGAAAGTATTATTTTAGAAAACTATGTTAAACATATAAATTATTTTAAATGTGCTTTATTAAATATGTCTATAAAATAATTAAAATATAAATAATATTATTATTATAAATTGTTGAAATAAATGAATAACTCTTAACACCTCCTGGTTAATTTCTAAGAAATCAATTGTTAACTGGCACACTGGTGTGCCCGCGACTCTCGACAGGTTAACAATGTAATTTAAATTAAATTTTAATATTGTAACAGAATATGTAGTAATACAGTAAAGGTCAACAAAAATGCAGTTGTATACATTTTTAGTTTACTGAAGTAAAAGCAACGGTTGGCAGAAACAAACACTTTAACGCTACGTCAAGCATTCCTTAAGGCTCGCTTGTTTGCACATGTGATCTTATAACAATGTAGGCAAGGAACGTAACCACTTGAAAGTTTAGTATAATCTTATTTCATATCTGCTATACTTGTACATTATTAAAACAAGTTACGTGAGAAATCATCTGTTCTTGTGAAACAATATTACAATACAATGTATTTTATCATTCCTTAGGCTTACTCGTAGATTGGAAAAATAACATGTAAATTGTAAACTTTAATATTATAACTACTAACATAATTATTATATAGGAAGGAATATTTTTAATCATATTAATGTATCTCCTCTATAGAGAGAAGTAAAATTATTCTTTGTACGACTTAATGGAAAAGTTGTTGAAAAGAAAAGCTTTTTCTTCCAACCTATAAAAGACATCAACGCGTTCGCCGCTAATTACTCGTACAATAATATTTCTTCGGTTTTTGTCAAATTGTTCAAACTTCTGGTATAACATAGTTGAGCAAAATTTGTTTGTATTATACAGGAAATTTCCCTTGAATTAATAAACCAATTTTAAACGAAGACATAGGCAAAAGCTACAAGTAGAATAATATCTCGTTAATTATTTATACGTATGACAAAAAAATATTGATTCACCTGTCATTCCATATGTTTCTAAAGTTAAAATTTAAAGTGGATCCCGCTGAGTTTGGTTTATGAACACCAAGACTGGTATCCCTATCGGAGTTATTTATCAGGTGATTAAAGTTTTTACGTAAGAACTGTACGAGAGTTATGCCATGTGACATTTCATTCGAGGCTTAACTTGTATCTACTTATTTTCTTTATTGATGTGATCCTGCTGAGTTATTTATTTTATTGATTTGTTATATTTATTAAGTAAAAAAATTTTATGATAAAAAATGTAAAGCAAATAGTATTAGTAATAGATATATAATATATATTTCATTTTTTATGCACATATGTAAATTTCTTAGATCAAGATTTATTAAAAAAAATAAAGTTGTTTTATCTTAAGTATACTTTTCTATATAAATGATAACGCGTCAGTTTATTTACATATTAAAATTTAAAATGCAATTTGTTTTTCTTATTTCATATCATCACACAAACACGACGAGAGTACCTACATATACCCAGACGGATTCGAGTACACGAAATGTAACAAGCGGGGTATCACAACAGCCCTCACACGTGACAGCTCATCTCACTATAACTAGTTAGTATATACCATAAGAAAAAAATAATTAAGCCAATAAAATGTTGCTTGCTCTATTAGAATAAATACATCAAGATATTCTATAAATATTAAATGAAACGCTATCTAACAATAAACTTGAAATTGAACCTCATACATCATACTCATACATCTACATGGATTTTTTATAAAGAAATGTATTATTTATTAAAAATCATATTATATACTAGCGATTTACCATCGCTTCGTTCGGGTGCGTCCCTAGGTGCCTAACATTAACCTATATGTTACTTAAGATAAAACACCCAAATCCAGTCATTTCAGCGTAAACGAATAATAAATAGATATAAAAACACTCGCTATAACATAGTTCGATGTATTATTTTTAAAATGTTACCTAGTAGGTACATTTCGTTGAAATGTAAGAAAGTTTACACGATGGGTACACATCTTAAAAGCTGTATGTTAACAAGTAGCATTTTAGCGCCGTTAGTCAGAAAGTTTCGTTGTAGATCAATGGCGGGCCGTGATTATAGCTTTGATGTGCCGCCGCGGAATGCAAAATACAGTTCAAAGTCGCCGCCTTCAAAACACTGTTTAGGTGTATTATTAGGGTCATATATTATTCGCCAAGAACGAGTTGATTTGTAAAGTGATTAGCATTCGCTAATTATGCGACAGAAATAACGATCCTTGTGGCGACATAGGTATACGTTAAGAAGGATTTCATCATTATAATTAATATTAATAGCATAGATTATGAAACATTTAGAAATTAAAACATTTATCCATTTATGTACTAATTAATTATGCAAAGTAGATACATTTGATTTTTTAAGTACCTGCTGTCTGTGTGTTTCACCCACATATTCTCAGTCCACAACCACTTAAGCTTTGTATAAGAGCGCATCTGCATAATACGGCTTCAGCCACTAATTCTGGCTGAAACGGTATTTTTTACTACTCAACCGTATAAAATGAAACTTATTTATGCTATTCCTAAAGAATGAACTATAACTATATAAATAAACTAATGATTGCAACCCGTCCCGGTTTTATCGAAAACAGACCGAAAAAAAAATATATTAAATTTGGCTATTACTTCTGAAATATTTCTTAAACACATTATCTACCTACAATGTTGAAGTTTCGCTCATTACATATATTTTAATTTAATACAGACTAATACCTATATAAATCTTCTGCGTGATAATATAATAATACTAGGTATAGAGGAAGTAAGTCCGTGAGAAGAATTATTTTATATCTCCATGTGCAAAACACTTAAGATACAAAATAATTAATTACTAATTTAAACTGCTCAATTATTTTAAATTATTACTTAAAATCGCGCTCTTTAAACATTAATATATGACAAGCAAATAAACTTAAGCGCTTTAAAATGATTTAAATGTAGATAAATTTTAAAATTTAAGTAAAATATCAAAATTTATTAAAAAAAACCCACTAATTATATTGAATAAAAACCTAATTTAATTTAAAAAATCAACAAGGTCGGATGAAATTTTAAGAAAGACTTGGATTTAGAAAATTCTGACCTTGATATTTAATTAGGTTGTTCAACTCAATATTAATTCTGGCTCATTCAATAAAACAATAAAAATGATTACTTTATTAAATCAGTAAGCATAACATATAGTTCCATAACGTTAATTTTGTATAGACATGAAACTCGCTGTTTGAGCACTTTGTAAATGAAAATAAACTAACCGAGAAATTGTTTCAACGGTATTGCGAAACTTTACTACACAAGGTATGCATTAAAATTTTGTTCGTTTAGCAAAAGTGTTATGACACACATGTATACAACCTATAAAATCATTTAAAAACATTTAATATTATTTTATTTCGTATGCCTAAATAAAAATATGTTACTAATTTGCCTATATTGAACTTAAAGCTTTACGTATTAAGTATATTTTGCGTTAAACTATACCTACAGATAAATAAAATTGAAGTGTCTGTTTGTAATGTTAAAATAACAGCTTCTTACTTAATACAAATGAAATAATATACGGTACTTATAAGAAAAACACAATTTTT
Source organism: Argynnis bischoffii washingtonia (assembly GCA_033884665.1). Classification (NCBI taxonomy): domain Eukaryota; kingdom Metazoa; phylum Arthropoda; class Insecta; order Lepidoptera; family Nymphalidae; genus Argynnis; species Argynnis bischoffii. Next base: position 4,267,874 of record CM066624.1, on the reverse strand, counting down.
AAGTATTTTATCTGTCTGTCTGTTTGTTTCGACTAACCTCCGAAACAGCTGGACTGGTTTTGACGGGACTTTGACTGGCAGATAGCTGATGTTATAAAAAGTAACTTGGCTACTTTTATTTTAGAAAAAGAATTAGGGTTAGGGGTAAAAAATTAAAACGTACCTAAGGATGCACCCGAGCGAAACGAGGGTGTCCCTAGTCTTTTACATGCATATAATAAAACTGTAGACGTCGAATGTCTGTACATAGAAAAAAATGCTAAAACCGAGTCAGGGGGTGCAAGAAGAGAAATAGAACAAACCCAGTTTTTTTCAAATTTTCTGTTTCTCTGTCTGTTTATTTGTACGGGCTAATCTACGAAACTGTTAAACCGATTTAAATGAAGTTTTGCATGGTGGTTCCTTATATCCTCGGTCAACATTTTAGATACATTTCATTCCGGAAAATTACGAGTTTTCGTGGGATAGTTAAAAAACTATAGTAACTTAGTACACAAAAACTGCTGATTGGATTTTAATGAAACTTTACAATAATATAGTTCATACATCAGAATAACAAATAGGCTACTTTTTATCCCGGAAAAACGTACGGTTCCCGTGGGATAGATTTATTTTTGTTTGTCTAGAGGCGAACCCGAATGAAGCGAGGGTGAGGCGCTAGTAATACATATATATTTCTTTAATTAATTATAATTTATGGGCTATTAATTTTTTTATAACATTTTTACTGTCTCAGTTTCGAACTGGTTTCACAGAATATTTTTATTACTTATAATAGAATAAAGAAACAAATAAAAGTTTATAGTTTAAAAATAGTTTATGTAGCTCAAAAATATTTAATTTGTGCGTATTATTTGTGTATTGATGAAGTATAATATAGGTATTACAGTAAAAATAAATATAATTATTCAAAAGTATTAAAATATATTTAAAATTATAAAAATGTTTAAAATGACAAATAACACATATTGTAAGGTACTAGTAGGGGTAGCCCAGTGGTAACGCGCTCGCTTGGGAAACCGAGTGAAGCGGGTTCAAATCTCGGGTCTCGCACCTCTGATATTTTCATGTGCGAATCATTTCCAATATGATTACCACTTATCTTAACGGTAAAGAAAAACATCTTGAGGAAACCTGCATGTCTGAGAGAACCTAGCAAGTTTTCAAAAGACATGTGAAGTCCCCCAACCCGCACTTGGTCAGTGTAGTGGACTATGGAATGATTCCCCTCGTACTGAATGCAGGCCCGTGCCCAGCAGTGCGACGTTAAAAAGGGCTGAATACAAGAAAGGTACTTTGATGCCATTTTTGAATTTTTTGAATTAATTATGTTATTTTATGGGTAGGCTGTCTGTAATAACTATATAATACTTTTGAGACATCTTAAGCCTTAGTCTATCCCGTGACCATGATTGCTGTAAAGCATTCGAATCGTCGGGAACCAGAAATCAAAATAAATCCACGAAAAAATCCGAAAAGATAGTTTTATTTAAAATGTCAAATATTCGCGTAAATCTAAGAAAGTATTATAATACTTTTATTAAATTTTAAATATATTTAATAATTTTAGATATAATATAGTTGCCACTTGCCAGTGAATGTAATCGTGGAAATCAAGTAAGATTACTATACTTTCATGTAAAGATAACGTTAACATGTAGCCCGTAGCTATATGAGATTCACGCCACATAAATTTCTTGAGAATTAATAATACAAGTCGTGAACTTGTTACAGGTCTCAAGAGCGATTATGACGAGTTCTGGGTACAGAAATGAGTATTATTTTAATACTTGTATGTAATAAATGTTGAACATATTTAAGATATGCATGAGAGTGCCTTATGTTGTTAATACAAAGTTAATGTAAATAATTAATATTTGATTATGAATAGTAGGTAGTAGGTACAGCTAGGTTATTAATTAAAACGATAGTAATTTATCAACAAAACCTAGGCTAGCTCATTTTCGCCTCGAAAACGACTTAATTTTTTATACTTACGCTTTTTATTTCCAGTTTCATTAAATGTATAAATTCAAAATAAATAGCCAAAAAGCTTTATTGGTCAAGTGTGCGTGGAACTCGCGCGAGTATAATTCCGATTATTATGGGACTTCGAGGTTTTGTTACATATTTTTCAAAACTACGAATGCTATATGTTAATCTGTATTTTTCAAAAAATTTTGGCTTAGTAGTTGACGGATAAAAAAAATAGAAGTAAAAAGTAAGTAGATATAAAAAGAATACTCAATTCTTGTACCTTCATCTAGCTAATTGTGATAGACGGACACATATATAAATGGTTTCATTACTTAATCGGATGTAAGAAAACCTAATAATACAAAATTTTCAAGCCGAATTATAAAATAGAGCTATCCGATGTATACACAGTATGCTGACTTCAAAGTTCGCACATTAAAGTTTGCCACGGGTTTCGGATTTAACGCATTCTTCACACGGCTCACAATTTATACTTAATAGTTTACGTCTCGCATTTGTATTTTTATAGCTCACGTTAAGAAATTATAACATTTAGTTTTTCCCTTTTTTTAAAAAAAAGAAGTTACTTTACTATTTTATAATTTTAAAGATATAAAGATGAGCCTGCCTCTCACCCTCCACCTCTGTAATACAAATAATTAATTATTTTTCCAAAAATACAGTAAACAAATAAATATCTAAAATTATTTTATTATGTTCTAAAATATGTACAGTATAACACATTAGATCTCTGGAAAATATTTAATTTTATAAAGGTTTCAGTTATTTAATTATTCTTCGCTCGTCAGAATTCGCAACGGACATCATCTGATGCGCACTTCGCTTAGCCCTCATTTACATAAACTTTTTGTTAATATTAATAAGTTGTTTAATGATGTCTTATCATAAACACATTGCAGGTAACAAAATTCATGGTAATAAATTATACTTAATGAGAAAATGTAAAGCAAGAAAACATTTTTATATACAAACTACAAAGTAGCTTGTGATCAAAGATATGGACTGTATGCAAATATTATATGCACAATGTATAAGCTAAAAGCTTTCACTAGATAATATTTTTATGATCATTATGGTTATGTTAAACGTGTTAATAGTTTTCTTTTCGAAAAACTTTCCTTAGGCATCTAACACAAAAACAAATTAATAAAAATTACGAAATCAATGTTGAGGGAAAAAGATTAATTTTAATCGTCTTCACAATTTTTGCAAATATTCTTATTTATCTTCTATATGTCTTACTCGTGAAACGTAAGAAGACTTTGAATGCTCATGAATAAAAGTAATATTGCTGAATATTTCTTCGCATTCAATAAAATCATCAAGTAAACGGTTATTGGAATTTACAAATATAAGTTCATAATAATTATAAAGTTGTTATAATTGAATAAATTGTATATAGTAAGAAAACATAAATTTCAATCTAAAACAAGAAGTCTTTTGAACATTCAGTTAATAAAATCAAAATTAGCCAGTAAAATACTTAACTAGGCATACCTACTTATTACGATTCCGCTTGAATGCGCCGCTCTATGTAAACGATCTCGTTATAATAAAATTTATGAACGCTCCCTTGTTTTACATACAATCGCCTCTTATTTCTTTGAGCATTATAAACTGGTTATGGAATTGTATTGTTGAATAACACTGATGGTTGGAGATATATAGATGATTAATAAAAAAGATTTCATACATATCCTTTTGATTTATTTATATATTTCGTTAAATCTGAATTCTATTTTACTTTACATATTAATATAAGTATAATAGAGAGAATGAAATAAATTAACTGTTTTCATATTTTCAATTCTCTTCTTGAAACGCTTCAATTACGTTTTTTAATATATCCAGTCAAGACATATTATACTGCAGAAATATATACATTACATACGTATACTATATGTGTATATAGATAGGTAATTTGATCAATTTTGATTATAAATTTTAGTAGTAAGTTATCTAAGATGATCACACACAGGATGCTTCAATACCTCGTAGTAAAATAATTTATATGATGTATTTTGTCCTTTATTTGCTTCGGTAATGTCCGAAAGCGTGAAAGAGATGGATATAGCAATAAAAAAAGCATGGTATCCTTGGCGTAGACATGTGCATCTGCTTAGCGGGAAACGCAGAACATGTTAGAAAAAACCATGTAAGTAAAAGTTGTATTTCAACGTTGAGACATAAAAGATACGTTTATGTACCTTCCTATTACTGAAAAATATGTCAGTTTACACAAGGTATATGTAATAAAATTTTGATGGCAATTTTACGAGTGTGAACACACTCTTTTCAGTCACTAATCAACATTTTAATCAAGAATTAAATTATACATTGGGATAGGATATCAATTGTTTGAATAAAAATAATATGATACAGACCTAGTAATGTTCTATCTTTATATTAATAAAAATTCTATCATAAATCTGTCTAAATATTATCTTGTTCATCCAAAAATATTTTGGATCGTGTGTTTAAAATACGACTGTCGGGATTTGTGCTTACGATCAATAAATCAATAAATATATGCGGCTGTGTCCGTTCGTCGGGACATTAATGGAAATCACTGTTTGTTTAGGACCGATCCTTGCCTAACCTTATTTAACGGAAGCCATATTGGAAATAGTGAAGTAGAGAGAACAAAAATAACTTTTACGAAGTACGAACAGAAAAGAATATTTATTTGTCATTCTAAACAATATCATTTTAATATATTTTGAAATAAAGAAGGCATAAAATAATGTACAACAATATCTAAAAAATATTAGCTCAGATTTCACGTTAATATATAGTTTCAATGTCTAATTTTATGTCCATATAAAACAGACATGGCGTGAAGTCATGATTTACAACAGCTTCCCTTAAATATCATGTTACATGGATATTTTTAGAGCATTTAAAATCCACACCGAATGATTTAATTATATCTAAGTATATAGATACAGTAACCACATAACTGTTAACATGTTTTAATGATTAGAAGATGAGAGACCTATTAATTATCCAAAAAAGCATATCCGATTGTCTCTTTAAATAAACAAAAAAAAGTTATTAGAAAGTAGAATTTATATCTATTAAAAGTTGAAAAATCCAAATCCATGGCCCCTAAAGATACCCGGCAACATAAATAAAACTGTACCCCAGTAAGAGGAACAAAAAACACTACCTGATCCCCGAGTCCTGTACAATGCCTCCTTTATTCCGCCGAACGCAACATTTCAGTTTGCCCAAAACGAATAATTTACTGACAGACGGCGGAATTTTCTTAGAATAAAACTGACCTTGCAAATTTGAAATTGAAAATAGCTTTTGTTTTAAATACGATTTATGGTAGTACCGCAGGCCTTTCTCTGATCTCGAGCTAGATGCGACATCGAGTTGTATCTACATTAAAATATGCCATCTACAAACAAAGGCAACGGTGTACCGTTTTAAAGTTATTTATTAGAATAAAAAAAACATGTAAAACAAGTTGTACAGAGTAAGTTTAATGATAAGAAAAACATAATTTCGAATTAACAAAGACATATAAAACGCGGGCTATCTTCGCAAGAAGGTATAGGTAAGTGTTATTAAAATGAGCTGAGAACGCTTTAAAAGAGCATTGGTCGCTTGCCTCGTTTGTGGGAGTAGGCGCTAAATGCACACGCATCCGTTGTTCTGTAGTGTAGGGTGACTATGTTTAATTCAAAATCAATACAAATCGGACTTATAAATAGACAATTAAAAAATTATATGCACTAATTGACATATTTATCACATATACGATAGTTATATTATTACTATATACTAAGCAATAACACATTAGAACGCTATCCAATGTTTAACCTAAAGAAGAGTCAAATTAAAACGCAAAATAATCTATGCCCTATGGTCATCGTATCTAAGTCTATACATATAATAAAACTGTAGAGGTCGAATGTCTATATATAGAAAAAAAAAACTAAAAATCGAGTCAGGGGGATGTAAGAAGAGAAATAGAACAAATCTAGATTTTTTTCAAATTTTTGTTTCTCTGTTTGTTTGTCTGTTTGTACGGGCTCATCTCTGAAACTGCTGGATCGATTTAAATAAAATTTTGCATGGTGGTACCTTATATCCCCGGTCAACATCTTAGATGCTATTTATCCCGGAAAATTAAAGAGTTCCCGTGGAATAGTTAAAAAACTATAGTAACTTATACTGCTAAGCTACTACATCAAATAGTTTAAATAGCTGTGATTTATAGACCGTCTGTTTTAGTGCTTATTGTCATGGTTACCCTGATCCTTAGCTTACGCTGCGCAAGCGATCTCGATGTTACGTTCACAAGAAGAGCTTTTACTTGGCTCAGCAACCTAAAGTTGCACACAAAAGCACTCTGTAATGACATAAACTTCTGTGTAACATTTGTATTTTTTTCCAGGAATTAAATATTTGACTTAAAAAATTCTCATAAACATATACATATGTAAAATTTATTTAACCATTTTAAGATGTATATTATAAAAATATCATAAAGTTAGTGTGAGATGCCTTCCAGAGCATACAACAGCAGTCTATATTCCTGCTTCAAAATACTGACATGAAGTATTTCTCGTTATATACAATTAAGAAAAGTAAAGTAAAAAGTTTATATGCAAATTACAAACAAGTTAATTTGTATAATATAAATTGCACATAAAAAAATCGTTACGGGCATTTGAGTACTTTACAACACGATCTTATTTTGTACTCGCAGTTTACTAGGGATAATAAGGAGCTGATTGCTATAGCCTACCTAGAAATTAACGTCAATTTTAAAATTCCTGTCAGTTCTGAGGCGGGTCCATAATTACATGGTTATCCATCATCGAAAACCAACAAACAAGGTTGTTTGAGAAAATATTGCCCACCCACTGTCGGTATATAATATGGATGACCTTCAGAACGAGTATTTTCTATGTATACTTTAATGAGAATCGTTAGACTTTGGAATTTAATTATAAAATAGAAACCCATAATTCAAATTATGACTTCATATTTAATCGATATATATAAAAGTTTTATACTTCAATGGTAAGATTTATTTATTTATTGAAATTTCAGTACATTTGTAAATAGCGAAAACAGATATAACCGATAATAATTACAGAAGTTAATAAATTGCGTTGCAATTATTAACGCCCTCCACCAGCAATTTTACAGAATAAATTATAGTTTAAAAAAACTAAAAAAACACGCTTTAATGATGAACCGAACAAATTTTTTTTTTTTTGTATAAGAACAAAGTGAATTAATGTTATTGTAAATATAAATTAACAAAAATCATATTTTGCAAATTGAAAAATGGAATAATTTTATCAAATTAGTGTATTGTCATCGGTCCTCAATAAATCTACAAAGTTTGAACGAAATCTGGCCGTTTAAAGTGGGTCAAAATCGCGCCCAAAGAAGTCGGTTACAAACATACAAACAAACATACAGGTGAAGAAAAAGCGTGTATAAAAAGATGTACCTACCTACGAATAAATAATTATTTATTGTTTTTTTTATTTATAAAAACAAAAATTTCAACAAACTTTCTAGCGAAATTGAATCATTTTACAAAAAATTAAATTATTTTAAGCGAAGCAAAAAGGAATAGTTATTGACACTAATAATGTTAGTTATTATATATTATAATTTACTTATACTTACATCTTATATTCCTGTAACAGCACGAGCTAAAGCCACATAAAAAATGATTAAAGCGACAGATTGTATTACAAATTACCGTTACCCTATATGTATAGGGGAAAGTGATAAATAGTGTGATTCAAGTTCAAAGTCGGGCACATTGTATAACAATAGAGATTGTATCATACACGAGCCTGCGTCCGCCGCCTCGTATCTTTGGGCGTGCATCGTGCTTAACAAGCTGGGACAGAACAAGTAAAAATAGAAATGGAACTTTAATAAATACTTCTGAACCGAAAAGGTAAACTAACTTGAAAATAACTTTAAATACCACTTTAAATATATTTCCACCATCCCTGAAATATTTGCTGAAGTATTTGAAGTTTTGCAAGAAAACGAAAATCATGAAAAGCGTTACCCAACATACTGGAATGAAGCATTCTTTTTTTTAAGGCAGTTTAAAGAAAATATGTGGCAGGTACCAATATATGTCGTCAAACATTATTTATATAATCAAGGGTTTTTTGGCAAGAACTTAATTCAGCTAAGTAGGTATATGAAGATAGACTACCTATCTTTTAAAATAAAATTCTTCCTACTCTTTTTTAGTGAAAATTACGTTTTTACTTTGTATTCTATGTTAACGAAGACATATATAATTTATATAATTTAATAATAAAATATCTCAAATAAAGTCCTGAAACATCTCCCTGTTCTCAGTATACTAGCCAACAAAGCGAGTTCCAATAATGAGGAGTCGATACCATCTCGGTCGGGCGATCTCGTACCAAGATATGCAGAATCCTTTCTCGGCTCCTTTGTGGTCCGTAAACACAACGGAGGATCTCACGTTGTTCTTGGTGCATTTTTAATTTCAAACGCTCGCTCATTTTAACGCAACAATTTTTTTATTAAGTAAGTTTTTAAACTTTTCGTTAGTTTGACTAAATCTAATTATCAGCAATAACATTGCTGTGAAAATTAGAAATATGTCACTTTTCTTAGAAATATGTACGTATATTATGATACAAATAAATTGTATTTAGTTAACAAAAGAAATATTATTGAAAAATCTCACGCTTTTTAGCTGTAATGGAATTGGATATGTTCGAAGTTGTTACTTTTAAAACAAGAATTGGAAAATTTGCTTGGTTGTTACGAATAAAAATTATTCTGCCAGTGCAAACTACAGTGATTACTGAGCCTCAGGGAACGTCAGTGCTTATAGCCGGATGATTGAAGACCCTCCGCCTTCGATGCGGTCCAAGCGAGAAAGGGACAGAATGATTATCTTTAATGTAAGCGAAAGAGATGGCTACAGTTCAGCATCTGATTAGCATCCCAATTACGGCGCGGGCGCAGTGGGATCGAATCTTGGGCTGTAGTGATGGTTGGTTAAATTATCGATAGTTTACACATTATAAAGTATTATCCATACTTGAATCTCTGGAATTATACAAATTAAAAAAAATAATAAAAACCTACTTCCAGGCACTGAAAAGTAAAAAATAACTGAACGGGGGTTTTCATTTAGAATAGATACTTAATCAGTATCTATTCTAAATGAAAACATTTTCGAAGTCGGCGTGCTTTGATTTGTATCGGCTGGCACCGACTTCGTCTTTTAATGTTGTTATGTGTTTTATATTGGCTTTATAAAATGCATGAATTAAAATAAAGCTTAAAATAAATAAATGATTTAGTCAGCGCGTAAATATCGATTTTTGTCGGTAAGCCGTGACCAAGCCCAGAACTCTTAACAAGCTTCAGTACAAGGCGGGTTCGTGTTAAGATTGCATCGGCAGCCGCAAGAAAATTTAAAATAAACAAGAAATTATGAACAAAATATTATAACCTGCGAGAGAGCCAATGCTATTAAAATTACTTTTGAAGAATTCCTGTAAATTTTAATGAATGCAACAGAGTTTTAAAAAACAGACAGGACTATTTAATTTAAAGAGGTCATATTTGTTTTTTGTTTTTGTTGTGTTATAGGTAATGTGATGAATTAGCGATTATAAATAATGGCTAGAGATTATGTGACTAAGCTGTGTAGATAATGTGATAATATATCTATACTTAAACCAGACATTACTTTAGAATTGGCTAAAGTAATAATAACTGTGTTAGATCTTTAACAAAATTGCTATTCGGTTAGAAATAATCTTAGGAAGTACCTACTAACAGACTCTAAAAAATATTTACTAATACAAACATAATATTATCCCTATGTGATAAACTATTTTTATAGACGTACCACGTGACGTGGGCGGACTCGGGACGCAGCTCATTTTAAAATACATAGTTAAATTTATTATTCGAGGGACTTAAATAAGAATAATAGAATATAAAGGCAGAAGACGGGGCCCAAAGATGGGCATGGGTTGATATCCCGCTGACATCGGAATCTCACATCCATAGGATTTACATCTATCTATTTCATTATGAACACATTTGAATTTACATATTATATTTGACTTAAATACTTACTTTAATGTAATGTTTTAAATTTGGATATATTTTTTTCCTTATATCCATCCCCATAGTATTCAGCCCTTTTTAACGTCCCACTGCTGGGCACGGGCCTCCCTTCAATACGAGGGGAATCAGGCCATAGTCCACCACGCTGGCCAAGTGCGGGTTGGCGGACTACACATGTCTTTCGAAAACTTGCTAAGTTTTCTCAGACATGCAGGTTTCCTCACGATGTTTTCCTTCACCGTAAAGCAAGTGGTTATTAGGTTAGAAATGATTCGCACATGAAAATATCAGAGGTGCGAGACCCGGGATTTGAACCCGCGTCACTCGGTTTCCCAAGCGAGCGCGTTACCACTGGGCTACCACTGCCATCCCCATAGTATCAGGTCTAAATTATATGAGTCGAGCACTCTCGCGATGGTGAAACCGGTGCACACCTCGCGACCTCCTTACCCGACCATGCCGATGTCGGTGCCTAAGGCGCTGTGCCGCTTTGTGGGAGCCCATCTAGTGCAAGGCGAGTCACCATCCGCCAAATATTCAATCTGAGCTGAGCGGGCGGGCGTCCGGTAGAATTATCAATAGCCCAGTTTTTATTCTATCCAAACTCCATTTTATGATAAAAAGAATAATTCATTTAAATGATTATGAAGTTGGTGTATATTTTTTGTTACATCTGTCGATGTCATTTTAATTGGACTATAAGTAAACTAAATAATATAGTACCTAAATAGGAATTTTATCTAACTCAAGCCATAAAGCGCAGAGAGTCAGGTATACCTCGTATAGAATTGTAGCAATATACTAAATATTTGATGTTCTTTCATAAAAAATCCCATTTCATCTTTTCAATCAGCACAACGCTTTTAAATTGCATTAGAGCAACCAACTATTATATCTTATGTAAATAAAAAACACATTTAAAACGCCGTTCCTATAGTAATATTTATATATCCCAGATGTAACAGTTTATTTTATTGCGGCAACGGCCACGGTATTTCATCTAAATGAAAATAAAATTACTGTTATTTACGAATAGTGTAATATTATGGAGAGATTTAAATTCTCTAAGCCTAAACGATTATGCTCCATACTGTTAGGGTTCGTTCACTTTCACAACGCGACGCCAGAGCAAGATTTTTTTTATTGTTTTGTTTATAGTCAAATAGCAATTTACCCTTCGCTCGGGTGAGTCCCTGAATACTTTTTAAATAATTATTTTGATGTAATTAAGGTTTAGCCAGAGTTAGACCATGTACATTTCTAACGATAGAACGTGTTAATGTGTTTTCCCGGGGAATGAAAGGCTGTAGTAAAAGGTATTCTAAATGTTACCCGAATTATAAGTTATCACTACACAAAATTTACTAATTTTTGCGTGAAACACAACACAGAACATAGACATGCACACAAACAAACAAAAACTTTAATAACTGTTTTAGGGTCAATATTCCGTACGCAATACGTTACAGTCATTGTTTAAAAAAAGATTTCTTGAACAGATTTCGCAAAGTTATAATATTATTTAAGTATTTTTTGGTTTCACGGCCTTACGTGGCTGGCCTTAACGCAGATCATCGCTGCGCATCCCAACACAAACCTTGCGCATGGATACAAAACCAATTTGATATTTCTCATTACGCGCCGACCACAATATGCCGGCTAACTAGTTCCTGATCTGTCATTACGATAATATACCTATCCTATAAACAAGCTATCTGCATCTAGAAATTGAATATTTTATTTATTACACACACTCGATTTCGTTCATACTTTATGAATATGAAATTAACGACATATACATAATCTATTATTTCATGTACCTATATCTTTTATATCATGTATATTTAACCATTTATTCATTATTATATACTTTTATAATGTATTTTATATACATAATGTTTGTTAGTTACTTTCGCTTCGTTGATCATTTGGTTTGGAAATGAGGATACAGACAAATATTAAAATTAAATCATATTTATTTAAAGAGGCAACATTTGTTTGTTTAATTAACCGATTTTTAAAAATATTCAACTGACTCTTAAACTTTTTTTCATTAATAAAAAGAAATATCCACGTGCAAAAATGTAGTAAATAGTGATTAAGTTATTTATTATTTAGTATAAAAATATAAAAGTTTGTTTTGTCACATAGTAAAAACACTTAAACTAAGAAAATATTACCTACTTAAAAATAGTTAAGCGTTGATACAACTGTGATGGAAAGAATTTAAGATAAAAATCGTAATTACGGTATAGTTGCAATTTAAATCGATGATCTTCGAACTGGATTGGCGAAGTGATTGATGGTATATTTAATAATATTAATAAGTATGCTTATTACTTACCTCTAAATGCTCCGACGGTCACTTGACCAACAACACGACCACGTACTAAAGGCAACCACTTAAACTCTTTTATTAAATTAAAAAGAGTTTTTAAATACATGATATATTTATTTAAAAGGCAAGGCTCATTGTTTCACAAGTAGGCTCTGAAAGCTGCGTTTATTTATTTATTATATTTTTAGAGTACCTATATAAGTTATCACTACAGTCTTCAGAACAGTTGATTCATGATGTGAAATAAAAAATGGAAGCATATTTAAATATAAAAGATAGCCTTATACTATCAACATACACTATTAGTATCTGTCGGAGGATGCATCGCACTCTGTGAAAGAATACCGACTAGTCATAAATCTACGTGAAATTATCATAACGAGTCGGTCCTATAACAAAATACGTAGTGGCTTTCCGAGAAATTATTAACGTCCGCTATAAAACGACGACGACTATAACTTTCCGTAGTTTTGTGACGATATTAATTGGGTGTCGTTAGAAAAAATAGCTTGTTAAAATTAAAATCTGGCGAAATAAAACTTCATTAATTTTATTAAATTGATTGCCTACTACAAAGTAACTTAATACTGATGGTTTAAAAGTTTCATTTTCTAACTGGCATAAATTAATAATTAAATGCATATTCAATATAATATTTATTATGATTTATGAATTATAATACATAATCTGTATCTACTTCCAGCGTTAACAAAATAACCTTAAGAGTATTTAATGTTATAAAATTATAATAATATATTTTGCGTGTATTTCTTCACTAAAAATAAAAGAGTCAGCTCTGAAAAAACTAATGGTTTCAATCTTCCTTTTTTTTTGGTAAAATTATATATTACCTTAATGTGTAAGTAATAAGTATAAAGTATGAAAATAATTTTGATTACTACAAGCTCACAAATATTTTAAAGGGTAGGATATTAATTAAACGTGTTTAGGTTCGTCGACGTGTTATGATCTCAGAAAATGTCCGTTTTAATTTACTTTTTTGTGGGCAATAAGTGGATGGAAGCCAAACGGCAGATGTTCTTACGGCAAAAAAGATACCTATATTAATCAGAGAGAGCTATGTCGTTAAGTTCAAATATACAAACAGTATTTACAACAAAGTATTCAATTTCCGCATTTCCCTTAAATATTCTTCACGTCAAGAAATGTGTAATTAAGTTCTCGCAACATCAACTATATCGTGCTGAGGATGACAAAAAACACGAATTGCAAAACCATCGATGGAACCGACTGAAGGGCACCAATAAGTTCCTTGTAATTGAACGAATATTTATGTAGAAATGTAATACGGCAAGTTTTTGTTTGACAATCCCTACATTAATTTCACAAAATTAGCCCGCTCCAACAGTCTTTAAGAGTTTCAACATAGGTGTCAAATTTAGTACAAAGTTATATTTTGTAAGGAGATGCTTCGTGTTCTCATTCCGTGAAACAATGAAAAATATGTAACTCTGGTATTTCTAACTAATTTATTATTTTATATATTTAACTAATTGCCCGATAATAATGATATGTTATCTCGAAAATTTGTAACTCTCTGAAAATATGTTAACTCGAAAATTTCTAATTTCTAAGTCTCAGCAAACATTACAACGATATTTTAATATAAGTAGACATTTTGTGTAAATCCATCTTAAATCATTAATCTTGTTATTAATCACCACTAAATCCATTTATCAAGTACCTTTTACTTTGCTGCCACGTTGAACGTAACTAGTATATTTAGAATAGAATATAGCCAAATGTCATTTAAATTCAGAAACCATCGTTATACCTATATATCAGTCTTCAGATGCCCCAAATTATTTCGAGAAAGCAATTGCATTCCACGTTTTGTATTGTCCGCTTTCAACTAGTGTAGTTGCCTGTGAAGTGATTTATTGAGCCTCGTTTATTTTAGTTCCCAATTCGTTGTTCTTTATGGCCCGGCCTTCTTGCAGCACGTTTTTCAGAAACGGTATTTCAAAGAACTCATATGATTTATTTTAATAGTTAAAAAACCTGTTCTGTAAATTTAAAGCTAAGGATTTTGTAGCATACTGGAGAGATGTTTAAATTATTTAGGAACCATTGCTTAGTGCTTACAGGTTCGTATGATGAACAGTTTAAAGTTAGCAGATCAAAGACAGAGCCGGCGAACGTTAAAATTTCCATAGTTAAAAATAATGGTCGACTCAGAGTAAGTGGACAATAACGCCATTCGCTTTAAACCTTTACGGAGCGTAACTTATTGCTAAGAAAACAAAAGGCAAGCTCCAGTAGCATTTTTAAGGAATTTGAGCTTTACTATTATTATTTAAATATATATCGTTTAGTTAACTCTTACAATATAAAACAATAGGTGGAACATGAATTATGAACGGTTGAGTAAACCGGGAAGTTCGATATGTACGTACCTAGAAGAATCATAAAAAGTAAATTTACTAAAATATTACGAGGCGAACCTTATCCGTATATTTCTTTTACAAATATACACAGGTTTTTTCTTTAGTGCAAGACTTATGAAAGCCATTATTATTTAAAGCTGAAGTGACAAAACATAATTGACTGGTGA
The DNA here is from genome assembly GCA_033884665.1 of Argynnis bischoffii washingtonia. Lineage (NCBI taxonomy): Eukaryota > Metazoa > Arthropoda > Insecta > Lepidoptera > Nymphalidae > Argynnis > Argynnis bischoffii. Next base: position 4,252,842 of record CM066624.1, on the reverse strand, counting down.
CAAAAGTTAAAGCAAGGGACGGGATTTCAATGGAGCAGGTATTGGAAATCGGACGGTGTAAAAAGACTATTGTAGTCGTTACCGGCTCTCTCTGGTTATTTCTATTGTTCATTTTGCAATTTTTTTGCTATCGTATTGTTTCATTTTTACAATTTTCACTTGGCAAATTGCAAACAAAATATTATTCGCACAGGTACCTACACAAATTTAAACCTTGTTCATGAAAAGCTTTAGTTAGTAAACTACGGTTTATAATCAAAAAAAATTTTTTTATTTAGAGATAGATTTTTTTTGTTATAACTTATCTACCTATATAATATACAAGCGACTCACCGTCGCTCCGCTCGGGTTCGTCCCTAGTAACGTTTTAACGTTTAGTATAGATTTCTCGCAGATGAGATATTTTCTCCCAATAAATAGTATCCTATATGTTGACCCAGATAACTAGCTATCATCATACCAAATTTCATCAAAATCCCTCCAGTGGATTTTCCGTGATGCAGTAACAGACAGACAGACAGACAGACAAAAATTCTAAAAACTATAGATTCGGCCTCTGTATCGATAATAATGTCTATTTCAATAAGATTTTCCAAAAAATATTTTGTGTACAGATTTGGCTTAGTTACAATTTTATTATATGTATAGTATAAAAGGCAAAAGTGATTGACTGATGTATCAACGCACAGACCAAACCCTTAAAGCTAGAAAATTTAAATTTCTCATACGTATTCCTCATATGACGAAAGCATCCACTATGGAAGGATTTTTTAAAATTCAACCCCCAGGGGGGGTGATATAGGGGATAAAAGTTTTTATGAAACTTTTTATTTCTTGGACATATTTGCATGAAATTTCGTATTTTTCGTTTTAGTGGATACTAAGGAAGGACTTTTTAAAATTTAACCCCCAGGGGGGGTTGAAACAGGGGATAAAAGTTTTTATGAAACTTTTTATTTCTTGGACATATTTGCATGAAATTTCGTATTTTTCGTAGTTTGATCGCGAGCGACGCCGCAGGTTCTGCTAGTACACTAATAAAAGTAAAACTAATTGATTAATATTCACACTTACCAAACAGAAGCGGCAAGTCCGAAGTAGTACAATAATAGGAAGACAACGGCACAGTTAGGGTTTTCTAAGCCATCATGAGCGAGGAGCATCCGTGTAGGTGATGTGGAATCCTTGGCGCACCCTGCGGCAGTGCGGCCCGCTGCGGCCCGCACGCCCCAGCCAGCGGCCGCGGCGCACCTACACAGAGCTACCAGCACCAGGGCTCGCTCCCCGGCACCCCCACGGTCCCCACATGCCAACTGCGCCCCCACAGCTGCAAGAGTACACGCGAAGCTCAATGCTGCCCACGTTGCCAGCCACACTTCAGCGGCCCTACGCTCGCCCGACTCCCAAAGTACTTCAGCATCACAAAATTGAGCACACCGACTCGAACCTCGCACCCAAATCCAGCTATTTGGCTTTACGAGCCTTCTACAAGCTCCTCTGCCGACTGCATTCGATGCATCCAGTGGAATAGTCCCCATCGGTGGCGCTCGCTCCCCTGGGCCCTCCATACACATGTGCTCATGATTATTCTCAGCGGGAAACAAAGAGCAATCGAGCTCAGCTGGCCAGGGAAATCCGAAACCTCGAAGCACCGGGTAACATCTTGAGTAAACACTTTCACATAATCCTCTACAAGGTCCAATCGGTAGCGCCACTTTGTCAGTGCACATGGGAACGTAAACCGCGCACAGAAATAGATGCAGCTGAGAGGAGCACCCGTACTGCACGAGAGGACTAAACGTTTGAAGAGTAACATCAGCGTCCGCTTGCAGAGTGTGCCGAGCCAAGTTCGGCATGCCCGTTTGGTTGTATCCAATGTTCTTACACATAGCCACTTTAATAGGTTCACATGTCCTTACAGAAGCCTCGGCGGCGATTTCAAAAACGAGTGTCACAGCTAAAACTATCGCGATTACGCACTTCATTTTGAATTTTGTCACAAGTTAAAGTAAATATATCATTATCGTGAATGTTTTCGCGCGCGTCTATCGCAACGGAACGTACGTGTCTCATGAAACGCGTCTACAGACGTAGTGTTGCGGCCGCGGTCAGTGAAGGCGGCGGGGCGGGGAGGAGGGTTTCACTACAAACAAAAAGGTCGGCAGGTATGCGATAGTATCAGAAGGAAAGGGAGGGAAATGGGTGAAGAGTCGCGGTCGGTGTCCGGAGCGGCGTGAGTCTCGTTAAATGAAACGGCTGTCCTCGCATCCTCGAGGCTCGCTCGTTACTTGTTACCGTATCGTAAAGCTGCACACATACTGTACTCTGTACGACTAACTTTCAAAGCGTAATTATAATTAAATGATACTTTTGAAAAGAGCACCTCGAATTATTTTTTTATTAGCGATTTTAATATGCCAAGACAAACATGAGAGTACTTTTATATAAAAATGGTTCATGTGGATACGCCGTATCACTCAATAGTTCATATCTTTTGATTTATCAAAATATCGATTTTTAGATAATAATGATAATAAGCAGATTACACATAGTGGGTCGACTAATATTTTACCACACCGTTGATATACTTTCATAATTTTCATATATTTTTACAATAAAACACTAAATATTTTGAAATTATTTTATTGTACATAGTTACTACAATAATATGCATACTTTTAACATAAATAGGTAAATATAATGGTGAACTTTATTAGTTTTACAAAAATTGGACCGAAATATAGATTTGTGAGGTCATAAAGCTTATAATAAGATACCGAAAATACGCAATGGGATAAAAATAATATTTACATGGCGTTAATTATATTTTCGAACAAAGAATGATATTCTTAAAATACGACTAAAATAAAAGATAAATACTTTTACAGTAATCTTATATAATACAAGTTGTTTCACACTTTGTTGACTAAACTAATAATGATTTTTTTTTTCATTTTACAACATCTGCTTAGCTTCGCTGAATGTTATTAGCCAGTTGCCAATTAAAATTGTCACATAGATACATATATATTATTTTTTATATCAGAACTTTTTAATGGCAATGGAACAGTCATTATATCTACATACAAATTCCAAATCCCATGTAAACCGCATTTCAAAATCTTAAGTCTTTCCATCTTTTACATTTACAGAAGCTAATTCTAACGATAATATACAACATTCACATACTTTAGTTAAGATTTTTTTTTATTTCATCGTAATTTTTTATATATTTTTTACAATAAAGCGTAAAAATAAAATTAGGAATGCAATTTAAGCAATACTAGCGCCATTTTCTTTTTCGTTATATAAAAAATAACTACTTATATTTAAATATATGCCAAAGCGATTTTTTATTTTTAAATAAATACATAAATGCCATAACTGTGTATGTGCTTTTATAGAAATAATCATTCTTATTAAATGTGCTATTATTTAGTAGGAGTTTTGGTTGGGTAGTTTAGTGGTTTGAAAATATATAAAAAAGAGTACGTTTTTAAACAAATTATTTATCTGTGTGTCAGATAACATAAAATTTAATAATTACGAAAATTTTAGCAAAGCCATGTAGCTAAGAATATCTAGTCAGTAAAAATTTTGAGGTAGTTTTTTTTGAACCAATTCATAATATTCTTTAATATATATATTTTAAATTTTAAAGATTTTTATACAATGAAAATCCAGCCCTACTTCTGTTCCGAGAACAATACAATAAGAATCTTTTAATCACATCATTCAATTTTCAATATATGAAGAATTCAGGCAAAGAACAGGGAATGTCACAATTTTAGTTTTTTTTGTCTTATTTTACTGGTAACACATCTATTTTTATGGTAGTTGCACTCACAACCACTGGTTTTTACAAATACTCAACAGATGTCGCTAAAAATACGTTTGTATCTATGCCCAAAGCGAAAACAACTGGGAATGTCCATGACGTACCTGTTAAGAAGGATTATGCAAAAATATCCATACATAGTAAAAAGTTAAACTTAGTAGATTTCAGTAAAAACATTATAACTTCTAAACTTTAAATTGCTTTTTTCTCAAAATCCATTCATTACATTCCTAATTCTTTGCCTGTACCCTTCATATGGAAATGAAATGAAAATAACAAAATATATTAAAAAAAAATCTATAGCCTCGAATATTGATATTATAGCCTTTTAGAATAATTCCATTTTTAACACACATTTAGTTTTACAGAATATCTGAATATATATTTTTATTTAATATTTTAGGTTACAACTCAGTTCACAAATTGAAATATAACAATGAAATCATTCTTGAGAATTCTTTAACACTTAATATAATATGAAATTGCTATGTAACTGTATTAGTTAGGACCGGAGACGATTAAGCCGATTTCATGTATATATACGAGGAAACAAACGAAAATAATATAATACACGCACTATGTATAAAAAATAAATATAAAAATTATTCATATTTTTGAGATTACATAGATCGATTAAAAAGTGTAAAAATCATCGAGATACAAATAATATATAATGGAATAAAATGGAATAACCCTTAGATGACATGCTTTGATAAGATTTTTAGAGTTGCCAACATACTAAAAAAAAATCAAGTAAGAATAATTTTAGTAACAGCAACACCACCTCATTTGCAGTAATAATTCACTCTGTATAATTAAAGAAAAAGAAATTAAATTTCGTTTTAATTGCTGAATACTTTTAAATGAGGTGGCACTATCTTCGGGTGACTAGACAGGGGTGGAGTGCGCGTCGAGACGTACCCTGAGGGACTCCCTCTCCCTCTGCACGTCGGCCAGCTCGGCGCAGAGGGCGCGGCACACGCGATGCAGCACCGCATTCTGTTCCTGCAGGGACTTCACGTCCGGGTCCGTCTCGCAGGAGGACTCTCGTGAGGGTTTCCGGTACACTTCGAAGGCGCCGTGCATTTTCGGAGCGTCCTCTCTATTGTATCCGAAGCCCTCTCCCTCGTATTCTCGTGGGGCGAAAGCGTCGGGAGGGAATGCTGGCTCGCCCTCACTTCTTTGGTTGACTAAGCGGCGTGCGGGCGGAGACGTGGCCGGAGACATGCGCGGGGGAGGCTGGGGAGGGGGCGCCGGGGCTCCTTTGAATCTATTTAAGTCTAAAGAACTGGATCGAGTGTGGTTTCTTAATGGGCGTGGCGGGGGAGGCGGAGGTGGGTCCTTCTTGGGCGCATATTGGAGTGACGCAGGCCCCTCTTCTGCATGAACTGAGGACTCCCGAGCCGGCGGGGGCGGAAGTACTCCTGCATTTTTCACAGGCTTCTTGGGCTGGGGTCGTTGAATCGATTTTATTTCCGAATTGCCGTTCGATGGCTGTTCGGGTGGCTGGGAATTTAATCGCTTTGGACTGGCCAACTCGAATGCGTGCGCAAAGTCGTCTCGTCTAGGTGAAGTACTTGATCGTAAATCGCCTTCGTGCGGCATCGTATTCGCGTCAGGGGTCACTCTGAGAGCGACGGGATGAAATATCTTCGGATCACGTTCTAGTGCGGATTTGTGAAAATCAAAATTCACCGGCTTAGGCCCAGGACTGGAAACGCTCGAAGTGGGGGAATCAACAAATTTAGTCCACTCTTTATTATTGACTTGGGGCTCGGGTTTTGGCGGTGACAACGAGGGTTGTCGCTCATCTACTTTTTTGGCAGGTTTACTTTCGTATGGGTCAATATTTTCTGGTTTGGGTGCAAAATTGAAATCGGCCGAAGTTCCAGAGCTGAACATATCAGAACCGAGGTCTACGAGATCGGTTGTGATCGCCTGTTGCGAGAAATGCGAGTCCACTTTGGGCACAAGGCAGGCGGGCAACACGTCCGGCACTGGAATATTGTTCCGTCTCAGTACTATCAGATGCATCGCTATACTGAATTCCTCTAGAGTGAGCATTCCATCTTTAGTTATATCAGATAGTTGCCAAATTTTTCGAAGATCTGGCACGGAGAGACGGGACTTTTCGAAGAATAACCTGTTGAAATTGAAAGATTAGATGAATGAATAGAATATATAGTAATACAAACAAATACATCTAACGTTTAGTTGACAATTGGAGCAAAATTATACGATGATATTAACTGAGTTAAAAAGTTTCTTAGCCAAGTTCATTTACCTTATTGAATCGTGTATCAACCTATAAATAGATTTGGCATCGCTCCCAATAGAAGTTGTAATAAATTAATAATGAAATATATGATACTATATTATCTATATATGATTAGGCAAAAACAGAATGGATCGGTACCTTCTTCTCTCTCTGTTTGTCAACCGATTTTCTTTTTTTTTTTAGAAGCTGTTGACGAGCTTTAGTGTTATCAATAAAAAAAACAATGATGATTATGGTCGAATTTCAAACATTAATATGTAACTTATTTTATAATACTTCATAAGGCTACATTAAAGACTATATAATATATATGTATATATGAAATATACCTATATTTCATAATATCTCCAAAAAAGGCCTATTAAATAAAGGAAATTCTTTCTGATTAATCTAAAAGAAAGTCTATTTTGTAAAGTTGAGTATGAAAACATATTATATTTATTGTTTTACATTTCTAAAACTTTAGCATTAAAGCTTTATTAATGTTAATTATTATAAATGTTATCTATACATATAATAAAATTCTAACTAAGCCGAATCTGTACATTAAATATTTTTTTGAAAATCTTAATGAAATAAACATTATTATCGAAACAGAGGTCGAATCTATAGTTTTTAGAATTTTTGTCTGTCTGTCTGTCTGTTGCCGCATCACAGAAAAACCACTGGAGGGATTTTGATGAAATTTGGTATGATGATAGCTGGTTATCCGGGTCAACATATAGGATGCTTTTTACAGCAGGAAAATATCTCATTTCTGAGAAAAAATACAGAACCTGCAATGCAAGAGTATACTAATATGTAAAACCTAAGAATTTGATTTTTGGTCATCTGAACGCAGGCGGAGCCGCGGGCAATGCTAGTACCTATGCTATATTATAGATTGCAATATCCTACGTAGTATTTTTTTCTAAGCATTTTCACATATTGTATGTATGTGGGACAAATAGACTAGAAGAGCCACGCTGCCGAATACCTACGGCGTACTTTCATAAGCTAAGCCATAATAACAGTCTGTCTGTACCGCCACGGTGTCCCGGATTATGGTATGCAGTAAACACCCTAAACCCTAGACAGTGAGTAAAGATTTACTGAACTTCCTAATATAGCTCCTCTGATGTAAATAGAAAGTGTACAAAGCGACACTTGTTTCCATCTAGCCGATATTGGCGAATCGGGTCTGCGAGGATATAGGTTTGTCACTCATTCTAAGGGACCTCTATCGTTGGCCATAGTCAATTGCAGAACCATTTTTTTATTTAATTTTTCCAAGCCATATTCTCAAATTCCTAAGGAGAAGAAAAAATTGATAACCTATATGATGAGCTAAAATTCCACAGTGTAAATCCCATAACCGTTTCCTAAACATTTACAAATATTCTATAAACTAGTTGAAAACTAAAGATATCAAACCTGGCAGTTTGTCCAGAAAGCAAGCCGCGTTCGGGACGTAATTGTGCGAATTGTGCCGCGTAGTGCCGCGCTTGGACCTCGCTGATCTCAAACACATCACCGTCACCCTCACCCTCCTCTTCGGACGAGTGACGATCTGATGACTCTTCCTCTGTTCCTGGAGATAATAAAAACATATATACATACAACATGTTTTCATGTCAAAATCAATAATAGGGTGCGCTACTCTCGGATCTGAACCCGCACATGGTAGCCACTACACTAACGAGGCAGTTAATGAAACTTTTTGCCTAATATATGAACATCAAAGTGTGTAATAAAAATGTTATGTTAACTTCATTTAATGTATAAATGCCAACCCGCACTTGGCCAGCCTGGACTATGTCCCGGATCCCTCTCGTATTGAAAGCCCGTGCCCAGCAGTGGGACGTTAAAAAGGGCTGAATACATACATACATACATATTATACTCTATTCTACTACTCCTAATTGATGCGTTTGTTTGCTCACAAAAAAGATATTTTACGTAATATGAAGCAAATAAGATCGTAGCATAAACTGCATAGGTACACTGTTTATACTTTCATCTGTTTCGAGAGGAGGGACGTCACTCGCTATTATTGTTTAGCATACGTGACGTATGACACCAAATATTGCTATGCAAATAGAGACAGGAGCTAAGGGAGTGATTGTCACTATATTGTACATAAATAATAAATATTTCTGGATTTCTCATGAACAAAGTCAGCTCATCATACAAAGAAGCCATAATAATATTCTGCTTCTTTTATTTTACCAACGTAACTAAATATTTGCAAGCAAATTGTTTACGTTACAGATATAGCAACTTACCAAGACACTATTATTTTATCTATAGTAATATCCATATAAACAAGAATAAATATAATATACAAATTGCCTTACAAATACGTTATTGACTACAAAACCAGAACCAAAATACATTTTAAAATAACAACTGGTTCACAATATACAAGTCTCAAGTAGATTAAAATTATGTTTTCATTACTATTATTGTATACTTTTGAATAATAATAATTAAGCTTGTTTATTTCATTTGTATGTCGGTTTTATGAACTTATAAATAAATAAATAAATTACTACGAATAGCTATGGATATTCCATTCCGTTTAAAAATCATGTATGCACATATATTATAGAGAACATATTTATTTACAATCGCAAGTAATATGTATCTCAGTAGGCTGTCAGTCTCAAATTACCGTCCATTTATTATTATTTATTATCACTTGTTGATCTATCTTAAGAAAATTGGCATATGTATACTCTTAAAGTTATATTTTAAAGTGTGTATATGTAGTATTTCTATCAAAAAGTCTGTGCCTATGTATTTTTTTGTAAAGAATTTTAAATAAAACTCATCTAAATAACAAATAATTGAACAAAGCGTTTCTTATGAATAGTACATTTGTCATGTATATACTATATACATACATAACATGTTTGTGACTATGAGTTACGCATGCAAACAAAGCAACAATTTAGTATAATACAATAAGTATAGTAAAATATTTAAATAACGTATTTAAAAAAGAAAACAAATTTAACAGTAATACAAAGTGTTTTCAGGGAATATGCTTGCTTGGAAAACACCTTGTTCAAATCTCTAACATTTTTAAGGATTTTGTACACTTTCGTATCGGGTCATATTTCTAACATCATTGTCATTTGCTATTATCTATATAATATATAAAAACCGGCCAAGTGCGAGTCGGACTTGCGCATGAAGGGTTCCGTACCATTATATTCTATAAAAACGGCAAAAAAATCATGTCTGTTGTATGAGAGCCCCACTTAAATATTTGTTTTATTTTAATTATTTATTTTTAAAGTGAATATATATATATATATAAATATTCTGTGAATATTTCAAGCGTCTACCTACCTGTTGCCGTTATCAATATCGAGCAAAAACGACCAAAAAAACACGTTTATTGTTTGGGAGCCCCCTTAAATATTTATTTTATTCTGTTTTTTAGTATTTGTTGATATAGCGGCAACAGAAATACATCATCTGTGAAAATTAGTAATAGGGTCCCGTTTTACCCTTTGGGTACGGAACTCTAAAAATCAATTTGCGTTTGTTAGTCGCGCTAACATTCAAAAACGGCTGGACCGATTTGAATAATGCTTTTTTTGTTTTGTTGAGGATGTGTCAGGGGTGGTTTAAGTATAAAAAAAGAATAGGGAAAACCTAAAAAACGGCTCGAAAATGGAAAAGTTTAGAACTGTTTATTTTATACCTATGTATATATAATATATAGTCTACTGTCTATCTATTATATATCTATTCCATACTAACCGTTAAAACTTACCTAGGGATGAACAAAGCGAGGTTGAGTCGCTAATGATAAATAAAAACATCCTAAAGAAATCATACTTACATGTCTGAGAAAACTTATTAATCCATTTTTCGAAAGATATATGAAGTTTACCAACACGCATATGGTCAGCATTGTGGTCAATGGTCTTATCACCCTCGCATTGTGAGAGGCCTGTGCCCAGTTTTGGGACGTTAATGGTTAAAAGCATTTGATTATTATGTAATGCTCTACTAATTTAATTATTCATTAAAAGAAAAGACAAAAATCTAAATGAATATGCGCGCGTAATGCAATGAGACCTAAATTAACAAGCTTCCCAAATGTAAGTAAAATATATTTAAAAAAGCATAATATGCAATATAGCAGTAAGTCTGTGTGTGTATAAACTAGAAAACAACTGACTAATTCACCCAAAATACGTTATTTTAGGGTAATTAACTATTAGCAGTGACAGTTTTAATTCATATCTACACAAAAATAGCGGCATGGGTATCTAATGACGCGCGGGAAGTAGTCAGAACATTAGAGAAGCTATAAAGAATCACTTAAGTATAAAATTCGCAAATACAATTTACTTTTAATGAAATGTTTAACAATATTCTTACCTAAAAGCCGAGTATGTTCTTCAGCAGTGTTCGTAGGCCAGACTCCACGGCCAGTGGCACTGTGCTCCCACACGGGGTGAACTCTCTCCGCGACACTATTAGTAGGAGTTGGACTCTCACTAGCAGTGCTCCATGGTGATCCGGCTTTAGCTCTTCGCTATAAGCAAAGTATTATTGTATGAAATCTTTGTTGATTCAAAAAATTAGAAAGACAATTAATTGTGTTATGACTTAATATTTCTACCCCATTTTCTATCTAAACTGGTATAGAGTCAAAATTAAGGCTTAATATTTGTACCATATGTTACCCATGACAAAATCAGTTATAAGTCAGGTATAGGATCTACATGATACTGTCTACTCTAATATGCTGCTAGGATGTGGGTTTCATTTTCATACAAAATGACAGTCCTGACTATATAGATGTTTTTCTTGGTATTGCCCGACCAACCTAGATTATAAAAATGAACTTTATTTAATATGAATAATATAAGAAAGTTTCAAAATTTAAAGCAGCAAATTGATAAAATCTATTATTAAACGTAAGGACCGACTACTGTATTTTTATAAGAAAATTGTAATAAGCTACTCTGCATGTAGCTAATTAAAAACCATGTATACTATTTGTCATAATATGTATAAAAAATATAGGTGGTAGTCTAGCTTATCTCAGAATACATAAGACACTTCAATTCCAATTTTAATAAGTAAAAATGAGAAATATAAATAACAAACATAATGTCTGCATATTTCAGAAGAAAAAATATTGCAAATTTTTAACTTTTTATAGTAAATTATAAAATTTTGTAAATAAAAAGAATTAGTAGGTAGCATTACATTATACTTGATGTGTACCTAAAAATTGTTAGTGCAATTAATTTGATACCTAGCACTTAAATAGTGGTGACATTGAGCTCTTATCAAATCCCAACATAATGAGTATTCTTTACATATAACTGATAACACTAATGACTTAAACTAAAATTCAGGTAACTGAATCTAAAAATTATAGTATTTTACATTTTCCATTAAAATTATATGTAATTTATTATCATTACTCACTCCACATGATCCAGATCTTTGTGACGCAGTTTCAGATTCCATTTCTGAATCTGTACTGAGTGCTTCTGTAGGATCATGTGACAGAGTTTGAGGAACATCACTATCAGAAAGATTAGACGATAACCTCATAGGTTCATATGCTCCGAGATTACCCCCAAAACTTCTCTCACGCTTTGAAATATGTTGCTCTTTAGGAGAATTAGATAACTGTATCAAATCTGCATTAGCATCAGAATTCAGTGCCCACGTAAATCTTGGAAGTGGCAGGTCTAGAGGTGTGGACAATAGTTCAGGTTTTAAAGACATGTTGGTTTGATGAGCTGCTATCAGTTTTAAAGCTGAATAAAATTGTTTCCTATTCATATGATTCAGTGATGCACAGGTATTAGGCGCCACACTTATATCCATTATCTGCAACGCAATTATATTAATTTTATCAGAAATTCTTATAACAAAAATCATTTTAGAAGCCATATTTAGAACAACTACCTGTCGCAATACATCATTGGGTACATTAGAGGACCTAAACAGTTCTGTAGCTTTTAATATCGGTATTTTCCCGTTGGATTCCTCGTCGCAACATAAAAACAAATCACCGAAATATCTCATTTCGGTCTCTGTCAAATTGAGATCCTCCATTATAATAATATACACAATTATTTTTTTATAAACACTATTACAGTTTGATATTAAAGATCCAAAAAACACTCATAACCACTATCTATTAATGTAAATCATATTCATTGATATTTAGACAAATTTAAAAATTTAACATCACAAAATTTACACGAAGCAAACGAAGTTGTCATTGACAGCAGTGTTGCCAACACTTGAGATTTTATCCCCCTAATTTCAAAAACCCCTAAATCCCCTGACAATTTGAAAAATGTAGATTTTTATCTAATACCAATTTTTTTTTTCATTTTTAATAAAAAAATATTTTAAATGATTACAGGTAGCGTAAAAAACTTATTTATGGTTATTATTATAATAATTACATATAACCATTTAATAATAATGAAAATAAATTTCATAGATAACTTAGAAAATGACAAAGAAGGAAAAATGATGCAAATGATATTTAAAGATATATGATTTATCCAAGTCTTTAGATCAAACTTTATACAACGTTATTTATATTTAAGTTATGGTATTAAAGAAAAAACACCTAAACATTTTTTCCTCTTAAAAAAACTCCGGTGCAATTACCCCTAAATTTGGGGGGAAAACCCCTAAGTTGGATACACTGATTGACAGCTGCCCGTCCGACATGTCTGCAGCCATTATTTTATGTAGATAAAAATTTTGGTTTTTTTGCAAAATATACGAGATTACAATATATAAAATTAATTTACATTAAATCTTTAAAAAAATATGTCTGTGTTGACTAAATATAAAATTATTTACGACTGTCCTATAAAAAATAACTAAACAGTGTACCTCATAATACTTGCATGGAAAGAAATTTTCAACTTGAATGGAAAGTTTGTAACATGGCTAAAAAAGCTAATTGAGCGCAAATCGATAATATTTGTTAAATAAAATCTTAATATCGGTAAATGTTAAACCCTCAATATTTCTATGATTATGAGTAGGTACTTACTTACTGATAAGTAGGATGCCTACAACTATATTTTTTTAGGATGGATTGGAATTTTGATTTGGCCGAACAATTGTATTCGTTTTATACCAAAGTTGCATTATATTGAATAATTTGTATGTGATGCGTGTATGATTTGCGAAAAGCTGAATCTCAGACTTAGAGAATAATAAACGTGTTTGTATAAAAAGCTAATTAAAAGATAGAAATAAAATAACTAAAACATAATACTTAATATAGAATGGAGACAAGCATGTTTTATACTTGTTGCGAGACTTGCTACATGTCTCCAACTGTTTTCTATTTTATTTCTATTAGTTTAGTTCTTTATGCAGAGCTACATAAAAACTCAACTTTGAGTTTTATATTTTCTACTTTTGTTATCAAGAATATGTATAATTCATAAAATTTGATTTAACTGTTTAATAATTGTGAAGAAATATAGGTTCAGACATACATACAGCTCAAATACATCGCCCGCAGTTTTGGGTTTCACCAGTTAGTAAAAATACTGAACATCGTTGAGCACTCAATTTATATATAATTACAAGACAAAAGACCCTGTTTAAAAACTCCAATAGGATCCCATTAAAAGCGACAAAAGCCACATAGAAACCAATAAATATTTATCGGTTTCTATGTGGCTTTTGTCGCTTTTGATGGGATCCTATTGGAGCTTTTCAACAGGGGAGAACACAAGATGTATTCTTCAGGCCTTCAATATGCTACGTTTGAGAGTTAGTCTCTTATATATTTTTATTATTCGGCGACGGCTGACAATTCTATGAGAAACCAGTTGTATATACGTGACGGATCGCAACTTCGCTAGAGCCGCGCCACAGAGCTTGCGCTCATGTCGAACAATAATTAACGGCGAACGTCACATAGCCGTAAACCCCCCTTGTCATACTCAGCAAGACCCCTCCTCCTGTATGCAAATTGCGAACGTATTTTATGAACGGCCCCTAAGTAAATAAACTGGTATATGAACAATAAAGTTTCTTAGAAATGCATATTCGTCATATAGAAAATGTATTTTACAATATAGGGCTCTACTATTTAAAAATAAGAAACAATTGAAATATTAAAATATTTCGTAGATCTTATCTGTGCCTTTGAGCTAAGATGAAGGTCAAGAGTATGCCTGTTATTAATAATAAAAAAAAAAAAAATTTAGAAGGGATTTAGTGTCTCTGCGTTGGCAGATTCCATTATTGTCAACAAAAGTTGTTTGTATTGTTACTAATATTGGTAGCAAAATTATTCATTAAGAAATGGATTGAAAATTATAAAAAAAATTGCAATCTTTCTGAAAAAAAAAAAAACTATATTGTAGGAAATAATTATAGCAGTTTTATTCTTAATATGACCTTTATTTTTTATTATCATTGCATATTTTCTTGTACACAGTTACAGATTAAACAAGTAACACAAGCATATCACTACTGTCAAAGTAGTACATATAATAATTTAGAATACACAGCTACACTTAAAACTTAAAAGTAATCTCGACATTTCAATCGTATGTTTATTCAATAAAACTTTATAATTTAATCCTTGGTCTGAATGTACTTGATGAGATCAATGACACGGCTGGAGTATCCATACTCATTGTCATACCAGCTGATAAGTTTAACAAAGTTGTCATTTAGAGAGATACCCGCAGCAGCATCAAAGATGGATGAGTGGGAGTCTCCAATGAAGTCAGAAGATACAACTTGGTCTTCAGTGTATCCAAGGATGCCCTTCATTGGTCCTTCAGCAGCTTCCTTAACCTTTTGCTTAATTGCATCATAGCTCGCTGGCTTACCAAGGCGTACAGTAAGGTCAACAACTGATACATTGGCAACTGGTACACGGAAAGCCATTCCAGTGAGTTTTCCATTAAGAGCGGGGATAACCTTGCCTACAGCTTTAGCTGCACCAGTTGCAGCCGGAATGATGTTTTGCTGGGCACCACGGCCATCACGCCATAACTTTCCAGAGGGACCGTCAACGGTCTTTTGTGTAGCAGTTGTAGCATGGACTGTTGTCATGAGACCCTCAACAATTTCAAAGTTGTCATGGATGACCTTGGCAAGGGGAGCCAAGCAGTTAGTAGTGCAAGATGCGTTTGAGATGACTTTGAAAGACGGGTCGTAAGATTGTTGATTGACACCAACAACAAACATGGGTGCATCAGCACTAGGAGCAGAGATGATAACCTTTTTGGCACCACCTTCCAAGTGAGCAGATGCCTTATCGATAGTTGTGAAAACACCAGTTGATTCTACAACATATTCTGCACCAGCTTTAGCCCAGGGAATGGCTTTGGGGTCCCTCTCAGAGAATACAGCAATTTTGTTTCCATTGACAACAAGGAAGCCATCAGCAGCAGTAACAGTTCCCTTGAAACGGCCATGAGTAGAGTCATATTTGAACATGTATACCATATAATCCAAGCCAATGAAGGGGTCATTAATAGCTACAACTGAAGCTCCCTTCTCTATGGAGGCACGGAGCACCAGACGACCAATACGGCCAAATCCATTGATACCGATCTTCGACATATTTGCTGAAAAAAAAAGAAATAATTTGATTTAATTGTTGTGGATGTTGTACGTATTTTGGGATGAACTTCACAATAATTTCATACAGTATAAGCTCATATTCCTACGTTTTCAAATGTATAATCAAAAATAGAAAAGTAAAGAATTAGTATACAATTACAAAGTCGTTTTGGATATAAATTGATTGTGAACAATGTAAAATTTTTAGTTTATACTTAAATAAATATGTTAGTGATATTTCTTTGCAAAAGGTATCTTTAAATGTTTATCTTTAATTTCATTTGTAGTTCACCCTAAAAATATTTTACCGGTACATAAAGGTCAAATTAAGGTCACACAAATTCTAATGGAAATAAGCAAATTCAAGTATTAATATCTCAATTATACGTTAAATTGAGAAATATTAGGAATGTAATCTACTATACGTTTGAGTTTCTTTCTTCAATTTCTTTTAAAAGTCACTTTACACACTTGACATGTCACGTATGGAATTATGCACGTCTACCTAAATCATGATGTAATGCAGAAAAATCTAATAAATATTATTGCTAACAATACACTTTTATACCAATTGAATAAATAATAACAAAATACTGCTAATGCAAATGATATTAAATGTAAAAATACGTACCGAATTAATTTAATTGGAACTTGGAATTATACGATACGTTCAAGCACCGCAAGATGGAGACTACAAATGTCAGCTGAAGGACAAAGTAACACAGCTAGCGCCTAGCCGCTACGTTGAATGTAGAGTATATTAAATTTCTGATAAATATTTCCAAAGATCAAGTAAATAAAAGAAGAGGTACTATGTTGTAAATATAACTGAATATTTTCTTACTTCTCTTCTGATTAAAATTAAATTTTGAAGAAAAGCTCAGTTTAGCCACTCATTTTACTATATAAAGTGATGCTGGCCGCTGGGTGCATTTAGCAGTCCTACTGAAGACTACATAAAATTTATGGTTTGTTTGATAAACAACATAAATAAATTATATTCATATTTTTGAAAACGGTGTCCATATTGTCTCAAGTTCTTTTAAATCTAACACAAAACAAAACTTGTAAAAATAGAATCATAATGAAAAATGAGTAATCAATATAAATTTATTTCATTTCCATGTCTTATCATCTTATGATGTTTAAGCATCGGTCTGCTGGTATACATAGTACATATATACATAAGACCATATTTTATTTTATCAACATTCTTATGTTAGGAGAAAGCGAAAATGACAACTTGTGTCACATCTATTCAAGATATTCTTTAACAACATAAAAAAATATCATTGTCTATGACAAGGAGAAGAAAAATTTTAATAAATTGTAGGTAATATTTCATTGTAAGCATAATATTAATGAAGTAAAATATTAAATAATCACTTTTACTTATGTTTACCTTTTTATTTCTAAATTTAATTCTAATAAAATTTACACTTTAACATTGTTGTGTAATCGTTTTTGGATCTTTGACAATGTAATTGAGCGGATGATTTGAAAATATAGTGTTGCATTGTACAAATAAACCAAATTCTTTAAAGTACATTACCTTTTCAATATAATTATGTTTGGAATGATAAAAGTGGGTATTAATGGTTTCGGACGAATAGGCAGGGTCATATTTAGAACGTGTATACAAGAAAAGGGCTTAGAGGTTCATATCCCATTATTATAATAGATTGAATTGTTTAAATCAGTTTTCCATAAAATGTAATTGTGGCTATTTTTGTTCACATGCTAATTTATGAGGTTCTTAACAGCATTGTCAGATAATCAGTAGATTGAAATTAACATTCATCATTTCATACTTATTAAGGTTTCAGCAATAAATGATCCTGCAGTTGACATTGATTACATATGCTATTTAATTAAGTTCGACTCTACTCATGGAAAATTTAAAGGCAACGTAACATATACAGATAATGAAATCGTCGTCAATGGTAGTTTGGTATACTAATTAAATATATTTATTTATTACTGTAACAATGAATTCTGTATCGGATAATGCCAAATCGCTAAAATATTATTATTAACATATTATTACAGGAAAAAGTATTACCATTTTTCGTGAAAAATTGCCGTCGAGTATACCATGGCAATCAGCTGATGTGCAATACGTCGTGGAAGCTTCTGGAATGTTTACAAGTCTTGATAAAGCTATGGTAGGGTATGGAACAATTGTCTTAACTGTTGTATACAACTTTTTTTGACGTCCCACTGCTGAGAACGGGCCTTCCTTCAATACGAGGGGGATCAGGTCATAATTCACCACGCTGGCGAAGTACGGGTTGGCGGATTTCACGTGTCTTTCGAAAACTTGTTAAGGTATCTCAGACATGCAGGTTTCCTCACTATTAAGCCTGGCGTCGACTACAGCCGAAACGCGACGAATCGAGGCGAGTCGACTCGAGTCGCATTTATTCCTTGTGCGTCCATTTCAACCGAATCGAATCGAATTACTCATTTATCACAACGCGTCAGCAAAGAAGGTCGTGAAAGTCTTCGATCATCTTAACTCTAAAGTTTAGTATAAAACTACACAGATAAATAAAATTGAAGTGTCTTTATGTAATTTCTAAATAACAGCTTATTACTAAATGCACATGAAACTATATACGGTACCAACTTATCAGAAAAATACAACTTTTAAATTTTGTCTGTCTGTTTGTTACGGCTAATCTCCGTAACGGCTGAACAGATTTTGAGGGGACTATCACTGACAGATAGCTGATATTATAAGGAGTAACTAAGGCTATTTTTATTTAAAAAAAAGAATCAGGGTTCCGCAAAAAAATTAAAACGTACCCAGGGACGAACCCGAGCGAAGCGAGGGTGAGTCGTTAGTATAAAATAGATAAGAATCTCTTATCATTTGATTATACCTAGATTATAATATTTTCATTAAATTTAATATATGTTAAAACTACATAAAATATTAACCCCGCCTGGATAATTTCTAAAAAAATATGGATAATTTCTAAGAAATCAATTGTTAACTGATGCGCCGCCGTGTACGCGCCCCACAAGGGGTTAATGTGTCGCAAGATTAAAAAATAGGTAGAGATGAGTTTATTTAATCTTATGTTTTCCAACTGATTTAAAAAAGATTCGCTATTTTGTTTTATTTTATGTTTTTTAATCTTCATAGATTGTGATAGGATTTCGCAGGCAGTCGTTAAATACCTACTTGACTAGTCAAATTAGATGATTGAGCCGGAAAACCAACATAATTATCTTGATAGGGGCTATAGATAAATAATAGTGTTTTAGTAATCTTATATTTGAAAAATACCGGTCGAACGTATAACTTCCTTTGTTTTCTAAAGTCGGTTAAACACCATTTACTTATTTCTATGTTTCAGGGACACTTAACAAGTGAAACTGTTAAACGAGTTATAGTGACTGCTCCCAGTGTGGATGTTCCTATGCTAATATTGGGTGTCAATGAACAAAGTATAAATGCAGGTAGATATTTATATATATATATATATATTTTAATTTAAAGTTATATGCAGCCTGTTTCTCATACCATCTATCTTACATGACTTGAAGTGTTTTACGGTTCAGAATGTAACTCTTTTTAAGCAGTTGTAAACTTACTTTATTAAGTTATTGATAACTCAATCTCTCCAGGATAATTTCTAAGAAATCCGTGCGAATTTTCGAGAATTCAATTGTTATCGTACACGCCGGCGTGTATGCGGTCCTCGAGGGGTCAAATGAAATATGATAAAGTATAAATTTTGCTAAATGTATAACAGATATTCTATAGGCACTGTTTTCTTGGCCGCCGATGCAGCGTGAAATGAGAGTAAGTGAAACTACTCGTAAGACCACAGATTCGGTTTCGACATATGTTCGCCGTGTCGGTCGGTGCCAGCCGATACAAATAAAAGCACACCGACTTCGTAAATATCTGATTAGGTATCTATAGTAAATGAAAACTACGAGGGGGTGTTTTTGAGTTCGCGGAATAGAGGGTAAGACGTGGAAATAAAAGAACAAATTTATTTCTCCTTTTCATTACATTCACCTGGTACCCTTATACATTTTTCCGATCTTTCAATTAACTTACGTATAGCTTTGAAAGAAAATGTTTTGTCTTTGTCTGACAAATACACCGAAACTGCATCTTTCACTTCTTCGTCGCTAGAAAATTTCTTCCCACGAAGACTTTTTTCAAGTTTGGAAATAGATAATAATCGCTGGGAGCAAGATCAGGATTATAGGGTGGGTGAGCCAAAAATTCGAAACCCACCTTCTGCAGGGCAGCCATCGCAACACGGCTCTTGTGAATAGGCGCGTTGTCATGCAGAAAGATGACACCTTTGATCAATTTTCCTCTTCTTTTTTCTTTGACTTCTTCCTTTAACTGCTCTAGGATTGAAGCATAGACCATAGTATTCTCCGGTTATGGAGACACCTTTATCTTTATAATCGATCAACAGGATCCCTTCAGAGTACCAAAAAACTATCGATCGGCCGGCCTGGCCGTGGGTCGTCTTCATGTGAGTCACTGCCTTGCTTAAAGAGGGTATGCCACTTGTAAACCATTGTTTTACATGGGCACGAGTCCCCGTAAACGGATGACATCTATTCTATTATGGTTTGAACTGATTTTCCTTGCTTGGCAAGGAACTTTATAACAGCGCGGTACTCAATTTTCTCCATATTTCACAATTTGTTACCGACTGACTTGTTCAGTTCAGTAGTAGTAGTAAGTAGTTCATATAGTAGCTTGATATTTATACTAATAATGAGTTGCTTAATTCGTTATGACTCGAGTAAGTACCCTCACTAATGACTTACCTACTCACTCCGCAAACTTAATTTTTTTAATTTTTTATACATTTGGGTGTTCTTTTTGAAGTCTGTTTTTATATATTTCAAAAAGTTTTTTGCGCCAGGAACCTTCGCAGGTATATACAGAATAATCCACCAGAGTTTCATCAAAATCGGATCAACGGTATAGAAACATATAGAGGACAAACATACAAACATTCAATTTTATTTATATAGAAGAAGATAGATGAAGTAATGATGATTGTTTTAGTTGGTTACTATTTACTTTGTGATTATACAGCAGGTTAACAGATACAGGGTCAAAAAATACATAGATACATACGTATATTAAGTATTTTGTTATATTTCATCAACACTGATTACTAACAAGCGTCATCTCCTATCTACTCGTAAACATTATGATTTAGTTGCAAGTGAGGGGTTTGAGATAAATTATGGGTTAGAGGTCATGCCGGTGTAGAACAACTACGAGTAAAAGTGGGCGTGACATTTTGCGGGATAAGATATAAAATGTGGAATAAAAGCAGCTGTTGATTTATTATTAAAATTTGATGGTGGCCCATGAGGAGCAATCTGGACTCGTATGTTTTTCATAAGGTCTGCCTATTACGTCAAAAAATGTGTAACGGCAAACTTTATAGTAAGTCCTTAAGACAAGGGATTCCTGATTGTGTTATTTTAAAAATGTGATTTATTTTAATGTAGTTGTATGCTATAGGATTTTTTTATAATCGTACATACTATATCTATACGTCTAGGTATTTGGGTAGTTCAATAATATACGATTTCCTTTCTCATCGAATAATACGAGCAGGGACTTGTTATTTCTGATTTTAATTATCATTCTATTTTAATTCGCTAACCTGTTTTTGAATTAAATATTAGAAAAAACATAAAAAATATGAATATCAAAATAATGCGACTGCGACATTTACAATCTTCGCGGATATATATAATAATAATTTATTGAACGAAAAAAAAAACACATAAAACAGTATACAATACATATATTATTGTACAGAATAATCTTAGTTTTTTTAAGCTCAGTTTAATTTAGGCTGTGTTGACTCAATTTATATTTGCCTAATTAATACAAGAGCGAAAGTCATCAAGGGACTAATAATAATATAATTTGATATTAAGTATTCAGCCATTTTTAATGTTCCACTGCTGGGCACGCATTCAATACGAGGGGAATCGGTTTATAGTCCACCAAGCTGGCTAAGTACGGGTTGGTGGACTACACATGTCTTTCGAAAACTTGCTAGGTTCTCTCAGACATGTGCAGGTTTCCTCATGACATTATCCTTCACCATAAGACAAGTGGTAATCATGTTGAATATATTGCACACATGAAAACATCAGAGGTGCGAGACCCGGGATTCGAACCCGCTTCACTCGGTTTCCCAAGCAAGCGCGTTACCACTGGGCTACCACTACCTTCTTTATTATGTATCGATGATATAAAAATATTAAAATTACAGAGCACAAAGTCATATCATGTGCCTCAAGTACATTGTACTGTTTGGCCCCAATAATAAAAATATTGGAACAAAACTATGGTGTCTCAGAAGGGTTCATAACCAGTATACACGCAATGACGCCATCTTTAAAACCTTTAGATGGGTTATGTCTGCGTGGAAAGGTATCTTATTGTATTATTTATGTTTCATATGTAGCTGTTACATTAGATATGGTTATAAAAATATGTATCTATGTCTTAACTTACACTCGCTTCGTTCGGATGCGAATTTAAGTGCCTACCAATAGCATTTATGTATGTTACTCCAGGTCATCCAATTCGTCCAGCCGTTTAGGCATGAAAGATTAACAAACACACATACAAAATTTAGCATTTAATAGTTATCTGATATACTAACATTTCTTATAATTCAAATAATACTTAAGATTTTTTTCTAAATATGTTTCTATATCAGTGAATTCAAGAGCAAATGGACTTAGTATCTGCTGCAGAAGTCACGACTGTCACTTTATTCGGACTACTAACATTGGTCGTGTTCAGAGTTATTTACGTTATTAGGTATAATTCCAGCATTGGCGTGACCATAGAAGTATTCATCAAAATATAATACCAGCTGCAACCGGAGCTTGTAAAGCATTAAATAAGATTTTACCAGAAGTTAAAGACAAAATGAGTGGAATCGCTTTTCGTGTTCCCATTGTGAACGTTTCGGTACTTGATATAACTATACGGTAAGTTTATTGAGATTAAATTGAAACTTTGTCATATTGTTACATCTATGCACATTTTCTCATATAGAAGATATATGTAGCTCATAGAAAGACCCTCTGGTCTCTCTTCTGCCAGTATCGAGATATTTGTGTGGTCAACAGGCCTAGACGATTGACGAAAGACATTTTCAACCAAATTCTTCAAAAAGGAGGAGGTATTCGGCTGTATTTTTTTGTTGTTTGTTACCTTAGAACAGTGTCTCTATCGGTGCCAGCCGATACAAATCAAAGCACACCGACTTCGAAAATATTTGGTTAGGTATCTATAGTAAATTAAAACTGCCAATCAGTTATTTTTTACTTTTTAGTGTTTTTTTTTTGAAGTCTGTTTTTTTTTAAGATTTTATTGTTGGCATTCACGCTAAACTTTAAGTTATACAATGTAAGAAAATGATATTTACGTAATGCTAATAACATTAAAACGAACGGATGAATTTTGTCTATACGCTCAACATTTATTTTGTGATATGATGCGGCAAGTTAAGATACCTTAGACAAATGTGATTTGTTTCATTATTACAATATTTCATTAAAAATAAAGTAATGCCGTACTCATATCTTTATGATTAGTTGCAAGTCAATGTTTTGAGATAAATTATGGGTTAGAGGTCAAGTGCTCTTTTGAATAATAAAATGGGGGCGTGACGGCTCGCAGATAAGAACGAAATCCTGTTATAGATACTATTGTTAAGTACTCTCCAAAATATTTCATTTCGATCTTTACATACCTCAGTATCCATATTTAATAAATTCTAATTCTATAATAATTAAGAGACAAAATATAGCCTTAGTCCATCCCAATGGATGTCAATGACAGTATGAACATTTTCTTTTAGTGAAAAACAATAGCTACCCTTTTGACTTCCCCTCGACAAATGCCACCACCAAAAATTGATAAATCAACTGTTGTTCCAGATTGAACAAAAATATAGGTATTGAAGATATATTCAAACGTATAGATATTGAAAGTAAAACAACAATGAGAAATATCATTAAAATATGTACCGATGAGGCTGTGTCTTCTGATTTTTTGGGCGATGAACATTCTTGTATCATTGATGTGAAATCAAGTTTACAGTTGACACCAAACTTCTTCAAACTCATCTGCTGGTACGAAAATGAATACTCTTACGCCTGTCGTGTCATAGATTGTATCAGGTTTTCAGAAAAATCTTTCCATATAGACTTAATTTCTAAGGTGAATTCTAATAGATTTTTAACAAAAACACTATTGCAAGATAAATCAGTACCATATTTTCGGAAATCAATTATTAACAGTTCTCAGGATATATATTTTAAGCCTAAGCTACCAACGCAAATAGTGATAAATAATGCCTTGCCTTTACGAAACACAAGTTCTAATCAATCGAGCCAAATTAACAATGCTAAAATTTTTCAAATCTGGAACGATGGCGCAAAGATAGACTTACCGTTTGTGAGAGATAATAAAAAATCCCTATCTAACAGTTGTGTTGCTTTTCGACCGTACAGTTTACATATTTTAAATTATAATAAAAATCAAGAACGCTTACAAAAAGCAAAACAGGAAGTGTCCAAAATGATCGATATGACTGAAAATTTACTTAAAGAAACAAATCAGTACAATAAACGCGAAAGTTTCGGCAAAAACGGTTCTATGAGTGGTGAAGATAATTCTAATGTTAGTGAAATATACAAGAACGTTTTTAAATCTCCTCTAAAGGATCTACTATCGATAAATGATAACGAATTAAAAATAGACGACGTTTGTTTGAAACCTGAAAGTATTTTAGCTAGTGAGGATACATTAAATGACGTCGTAGAATGTCAAAGTTCCTCAAAACAAGACGTTTCTACGGTTGATCAAATACAAGGAAAAACCATTGATCAAACTACAAATTGCATTATAGATGTAAAGAATGATATCTTTGAATTACAATTGCAAAGTTCAAATAAAAATAACACCTCTATCGATGTATTACTTAATTATGAACAAGAAGTTTTAGATGACATTAAAGAAAACACTGCAAATGTGACCAAAAATGATGATCCCAAATTAATTGCACAAGAAAATATAATATTAGAAAAAATAAACAATGTCGAAAAGGAAATAGATAAGAAAAAAGATATGCGAAAGAAAATATTAGAAGGCATTATAAAGAAACTCTCAGTTGAGAAAATTTACTGTCCCAGTACTAAAACTGACATAGCGATGAGGAAAGATAACAATGTTTACGATAAATTAGATAGTGCGAGTAATTCAGATTCAGACAACTCGTTTCAAATGAATGAAAGGAAATCACAAGTAATAGATTTAACAGATTTGACAAGTTCCGCTGAAGACTTGTCTCGTTTGGATAAAATATGTAGAATCATTGAAATATCAGATGAGCTCTCCGACAATTTATTTTCAGCTTTAGATAATACTCATGATTTGAAAAGGAAGAAGTGGTCTTTCAAAGATTTATGCGAGAGATTGAAATTGGATGAGTTTTGTAATAAAGTTTTTGGTCAGACAGCGCAAGATAAAATTTCCTAATGTTATTTTTCTTATAATATGGAACATAATAAAAAGAGTATATTATATAAATTAAAAGTTTATTTCAAGGCATGTTTTATTCTTAAACTAGAAGCTGTATAAAAATAGTATATAGGCTATTTTATAAAAAAAAATGTAAAAAATAATATAATCCAGGTACAATTGTGTTAGCTAAGCTCGTTTTGGTATGTTTCTAACAAAAGATTTATTCGTAAGGCATTTTTGCTATTTTAAGACAAAAATATTATAGTTCACAATAATACTTTCGGAATAGATTTACGCAACTATTTGACATCCGTATATATAAAATAAAGTCGTGTTAGTTACACCATTTATTACTCAAGAACGGCTGGACCAATTTTTTTGATATTTGATTTTTTGGATTTCTCTTAGTCCAGAATAGGATAATAAGTATTAAAACAGAAAAAAAATATATATTGCTAACGCTGGCAAATACCTATTTTAAATATCTATATAAAACGTACCTTACTGTAGTTTTAAATAAAACTATCTTTTCGGATTTTTGAGACTGAAGTCTCTCGTGATCATGATCCCTGTTAAGCATTCGAAAGGAACCCAAAATCAAAATAAGTTTTATTCAAAAAGTCCATAATAATTTGTATTTTGTACTTCCATAGTCATTGGGCATAAATATTTAGAATTATATGATTGTATACTAATTTTTAGGGAAGAGAATAGCGAAAAGCAAGGAATAGAATCAGTACAACAGTACAGATTTTGATTTTGCAGAAAATTGAGTGCATTGTTTTATTTTTAATTTAAAAAAATGTTTTAATTTAAAAGAAGAATCCTTCTTACATATCAATTTAATGTCTATGACATATTGATAGCTGTACCAAATATGAACCTATGAATGTTAAACATCCTTGGTCTGATTTGTGTAAAAACAATTATTTATCTTCTGCAAGGCTTCTCCGTTTTTGAGCCTATCAATAGAAAATAAAACGAGCCATACAGTGACACATACCAAAGAACACTTAAGACTGATAATTGTATACTAAAACATATACTAACTATGGGACCTAACCTTACCCGTGGTTTTGTGATATAAATTGATTATTTCTTAATAACTTATAATTTAATTGTATAATAATTTTGGGAAATATAGCGTCATCTAAGTCAACGAAATCTGCAATTATAACATTTACTGGTCCTGGGCTATCTCTGTTCATAGGTCTGCCGGGGGAAAACTCTTCAAGTTTAGGATATATTTCATTTTTCACTGGCTTCGCACATTTGTCACGTAAATTTGACACCCACCTGTAATTTATATTTATTTAAATTAAAATATTGATAGAAAGTACCTTTAAATTGATTTTTTAGGTGTATTAATAATATGGACTATTTTCTGTCCGCGTCTTCGTTTTAGTGGTATTAATTATCCTGTCCTGCTAATATTAAAAACGCGAAACTTCGTGAGAATGGGCGGATAGATGTATGTTAGGTACACTTTCACGGAAAAACGACTGAATGGATTTTGATGAAACTTCAGTAATATAGCTTATACATCGGAGTAACTCATAGACTAATTTTTAAAGACATAGTAATACATAATTGAAATACGCGAGCGAAGCCGCAGAAAAATGCTGGTTTTATGTTATTCTTTCATGCGATCGTCAATGAATAAATAAATGGATTAAAACGATCAAACAAAATATATTAAAGTAAAAATATACCTGAATAAAATAAAAGCAGGTGTAGGTGTCAACACAGCTTGATGAACGAACCCCATGCCAGGATGCCTTTTAACGGTTTTGAGGAAATTTAACAACCCACTGATATTGTCCTGCCTAGGCCAAGGTGAAGGCATCATTTGGGGTTGCCAGAAGTCGCCTGTCGCGTACACTGCTTGGTGACGGTAGACTACAATTACCTGGAAAATGTCAAAATAAAATCACATTTCTTTAATGTATTTAGCCCTTTTTAACGTTCCTCCGCTGGACACGGTCGTCCCTTCAATACGAGGAGGATCAGGCCATAGTCCATCACGCTGGGTAAGTGCGGGTTGGTGGTCTTCACATATCTATCGAACATTTGTTAATTTCTCTCAGACATGCAGGTTTCCTCAAGATGTTTTCCTTCACCGTAAGACAAGTGGTAATCACGTCGTAAATTTCATAAACATTCGCTAACTTATCCGGCTAAAACCTTTATATTATTCTTCTGGTTGATAGCTATTGATTTAAACGATTTTATTATTTCTAAAGCCAATTTATATTGAATATATGTTATTTTGACATTACAAGCAGACATTCCAATTTTATTTATCTGTATAGATTAAAATAATATTAAGGTTCCAATGTTAATAGAATTTATTACTGAAATAAATTATTTCCTATGTGGTGTAAGACATTATTAAAGAAACTTTAAAAAAATACTACAATATCCGCACACTAAAAAATAAAAAATAACTGAACAGGGGTTTTCATTTACTCCAAATACCTAATCAGATACTTTTAAAGTCAGTCACAGCCGACAAATCTTCAATATATGAATATCTAATAAGAAAATATGACAAAGTATGAGATTTAAGTAAAAAATTATTTAACGATTTGTGATGTACTTTTACATATCAAACTGGCATGATATGCCGGCACAACTTTTTACACAGCAGCAATACAAAAGGCTGATATTCTTAAGCGTGGGGTGGGTCTCTAGTGACAAACAAGATAATTGACAAAATTGTCATTATAAATACCTGTTGACCCAATCTGTGAAGACGTTGGAGTGTAATGCCGTCTAAATCAGACTGTCTGGGAACAAGTTTTGGTCCAAATAAATTGATAACATATCTCATAAGTCTTTGATGATCATCTTGAGTAAATCCATAGAAATGTTGGAAATCTAATATCACCACCTGGAATTAGAAAAATGTTTTGAGACGGGACAGTAAGGGCAGGTACCATAAATGTTATAGTTACAGAAAAACGTTCTCATGAGACCATCCATAACTTTTTGAGATATTCTGAACTGCATTCACAGATTTTGGAAAAAAAATTACAGTTAGAGAAAAAAAAGATAAAATACCAAAAAAGTTTTTTTTATGTCAATCGATCCTATTTCATATAGGGATCCTATTTTCTACTTAAGTACTTTTGCTTCTAGGTACAATATTCCACGAGAACGGCTTGACAAAAACTGTAAAATTTATTTTATGCCCACTGCATAAAATGCATGCGTGTAAGCCCGGTTTTGTGACTTACCGTAGTTTCTGTACTCAAACTCCATTTGGCCGCAGAGAGTCTTTTAATCACAGTAAGAAATAGAACCGTTTGGCTACAAAGAATATTTCTTGTTGATTAATCGCTTTTCTGTACAAAATGTATGGGAAAAGTTTTTGGCGATTTCTGTCATTTCTAGTAGTAGTTTTCGTTTCTAGTACTCATACATTAATTAATGGTCCCGTAAAGTCTTTTGATCCCTAAATGTAATAGGATCGATTGACATAAAAAATTTTTTTTTTGTATTTTAGCATTTTTTCGCTAACTGTACATTTTTCCAAAATCTGTGAATGCACTTCAGAATATCTCAAAAAGTTATGGATGGTCTCATAAGAACATTTTTCTGTAACTATAGCAGTTAAGGTACCTGACCTTACTGTCCCGTCAAAAAAATCCACCCTGAATTCATGAACCTTATGAGATTCAATATTGTCTTATGTAAAAAAAAATATTCATCAAAGCAAAGAAATATGAATAAAACTCAATTATATATATTAAATAAAAGTAATTATTATAATACACTATTATAGAAAGAGTGTAAAAAAAAATTTGATTATATTTTATATTATTAAAATTAACTCACCTCATAAGGATGACTTTCAACAAACTGTTTTATTTGCTGCAGTGGTTGATATATTTCACCAGCATATACACCATGAGTAAAAAAGAAGTCTTCTGATCCAGTCTTAGTTGCCAGCCTTAAATCAAAGTATCTAAAACACCAAAGAAGTTAATTGGAGTTTTGTAAAACTTTTTTCCTACTGTTGAAGTAGAGGTGTGTTTGTTAATACAATAGAGATACAATAAAAAGTAATACAAAAATGCTGAATTAACTGGGGATATCTGAAACCTGGCACAGATATCTTATATACTTAAATCTATGTAACATTTTAAATAAATAAAATAAATATGTTGGGACATTAGCACACAGCACATTCTAGTTCCATGGTAAGCTACTAGGCTTGTGTTATGGATACCAGATAATTGATACACTACACATATGTAACTTTAAATACTTTAAATAATAAACTCCCATGACCGGAGTACAAACAATTATGCTTACAAATGAAATTAATGCAAAATACAATCTTTTATAAATATTGAACATCTATACTAATATTATAAAGAGAAAAGATTTGTTTGTTTGTACCAAATAGGCTCCGAAATTACTGAACCAATTTACATGAAAGGTAAGAAAATAGTTTGAGACTTAAGGAAGGACATCGATAGTTTTTATCCCAAAAATCACCTTTAAGGACATGAAATTTTATAAAACTAATTAAAATATAATATATATAATTAAATACATATTTATATTCTCACGTCTCATCTTTACAAGCATTCATGATATTAATAAGATTTTAGGATTAGAATAAGTTAAATATGATTAAATTCTTACTATTACGGTACTTTATTTACTGACAAAACATTATTTTTATATTTAATGTAGTTTAGTAAAACAGTGAATGAAGTACCTAATGCCAATAAGAAGTTGTTGTAAGGCATCTATTGCCTGTGTAATGGTCCATCTTAAAATCGTACCTTGAAACAGAGGGTACAGTCTTTTCACAACAGGTTCAGCATCAGGAGCTAGACCACTAGACCTTGTTATGCCATATGTCATTGAATCATGGCTGCCTGAAATCAGTAGAAGAGAAATATATAAGCTTTAAGTAATATATAAGAAGTAATATATATTTCATTTTATTAAATCCCAATAACAGTCATAATAAAAACAATAAAATTGTTTTATTGTATATAGTTATTGAGACTGTTTTATTAAAATAGACCTTAAGTTCTTTTAAGAGTTACCTGGGATGGCAAGATATATAAGTGGAATGTTTCTTAACTGTTCTGGCAGATCCTTCATCCAATTCTGAAGATCGATATTTTGTGCAGAACCATTGTCACTCATAATTAAACCTGAAAATGACCTTCTTTTTAAACTTTAATCGTATTAAATTCACTAAAGTAGAATAATTTTTCAGTTTTTGTTACACAGGTACCAGGTTACTATGGTAATAATTGAATCACGTCATAGTACAAGAATAATTTGAACCTTGAGTTATAAAGCCCTTTGTTCTTAGAAAGTATGTATGTTTTAAAATTCTCATTTTATTATTTTCCCGCCTTTGAACCCAAATATTATTTTATATGTTTAGGATTAAGATAAGTCTACAATTTTGAATAGAACATTTCTTTTTGAATATAATTGTGTACTTGCGCACAATTTTAAAGCATTGGGTAATAGTTTAAATTGACCATAAAACGTAACACCTATTGCCATTTCACATTTGACAATTAAATATTGTTGGGAGTGAGCGGGAAGGAGCGATAGCCTAGTCGTATTGCGCCTATAAAAGAAGCGACAAACAGATGACAGGCCTCTTTTTCACGTCAAACGTCGGAGCGTTCACACGTTTAAGCTGTGTTGTCTTTGTTAGATTTGCATTGAAGTGTTCTTATAATTATTTGTGATTGCATTAAAATAGTTCTTAGTTGTTAGTTCTTATTTTTTTAATAAAATCCACTTCTGGTTTCTAAAATCAGAAGTGGGATAACACGCAGCCTGACCGTTTGGACTATCCATTTTGTAAATTTATTCAAGGCGCGACTCGTTAAATTTGTAGCTCTTGTGCCGCGCGTAATTTTGTTAAAGTAATGGGTAGATCGCGGCGTCTTCGTTCTCGTAGTCGATCACGTGATATTCGTGGACAGGAAAGACATTCCAGTGATAGTGATAGGCGTCGTTCACGGACTAGATCACGGTCGCCTTCCCGCCTTATTCATAGGTCGCGTGATAGGGATAGTACTAACCGTAAACGTTCTAAGGATCAAAAGTTACAACGATCGTTAGATGCAATTCTGGCGCGACTTAATGTATTAGAACAAAATAAGGGACATGCAGATGTCGTCAATACAGATTCGGTAAATGCTCAACCTTTAGTATTAGAAAGTGAATTAAATTGTGATCAATTGAATAATAATTCTCAGTCTCGTATTGAGGAGCCTTCCGCCCTTATGTCGACACCTGTACGTGTAACTAGTGAGAACCGCGAATTATTGCAAAAGTCTATACCTAGTACTAGCAGTATACATAAAAGTAATGATTGCCATTCCACGAGCGATACTCACACGAATTGTACCTTAGTGTTAGCTGAAGCATTAAAGTCTGTAATCCCATCGCGATCTCAGTATTACGTATCTAACTTCGACCCCAGTATTCACAACATAAATTCGTGGTGCGAGGAGGTCGATCTAGCCCGGGATTCGAATGGCTGGAGCGACCGAGAATGTTTGTCACGTGTGGCTCAGTGTCTAAAAGGTGACGCTAAGGTTTGGCTAAATGAGTGGGTGACTAATGATCGGTGTTGGACAAATTTTAAGCGGGAGTTTAAACCTCTTTGCCCAAGTAAACTCGACTTTGCTAATATACTTGCCGATGTCATAAATAGCACGTCAGATAAGTTCAGCACGTATGCCGAATACGCCCGTCGATCGTTATTACGGCTTCGCATAGTCAAGGGTTTGAGCGAAGAGTTGATGACAGATATAGTAATTCGAGGTATAGCGGACGCGCAGGTTAGGGCAGCAGCGGTGAATGCCAAATTAACTGCTGATAGTTTAGTTTCGTTTTTGTCGATATATACCAAACCTAATCGCGGTAAACAAGATAATCGCGTACCGATTTTAAAACGGCGTGAGGATGCGAGTCAATCTAAGGTCAAATGTTTTAACTGCGGGCAAACTGGACATAAAAGTTATCGCTGTCAAAAAAAAAACCGCGTGTTGGACAAACCGGAGGAAAAACCGCGTTTAATTTCAAATACACCAGTCTCATGTACTTTTTGTAAAAAATCCGGACATGATGAAAGTAATTGTTTTGCTAAAGAACGATCGGGAAATCGTAACACACGTAATATCAATCTTTGTAATGAAGTTGATCAGTCTTTAGTAAATTCTCATAAAAATAATGACATTACTACGGCAGTAGTCCAAGGCATCCCGGTTGACGTACTAATAGATAGCGGCGCAATGAATACTTCTTTGATTTCTGATAACGTTTTAAAATACCTGTCATGCCAATCAAAGACTAGACGTTGCATACTTAAGGGCATTAGCGAAAAAGAAATAGTTTCAACTTCTTACGTTACTTTAACCATTGAGTTCCCTGAGATATCCATTGAAGCTGATTTTGTAGTTGTACCTTCCTCATGTATGTCTACTCCTATCATAATTGGAACCGACATACTTAACCGCGATGGCATAACCTATGTACGTACGAAAGATAGGCAGTACCTTACATTACCTAGTACAACTAAGACGTCATTACGTCAAGTGAACGCCATTATTACAGACGACAATGTTATTACGCCTCTTAAAGGTAAACATAAAGAATTACTTATGTCTATCATTAATGACTTTTCTAACTACCTAATTTCTGGAACTGCGAGTTCTACTGTAACCACTGGTGAAATGTACATTAATTTAACAAGCCAAACACCAATAGTCTACCGCCCATATAGATTGTCTTACCAAGAAAAACTAAAGGTACGAGAAATAATTAAAGATCTTATTAGTAAAGGGATAGTGAGAGAGTCACAGTCAGAGTATTCTAGTCCTATAATTCTAGTAAAGAAAAAAGACGGCACGGATAGAATGTGTGTTGACTTTCGGGCATTAAATCAGATCACAATTAAAGATCGCTATCCGATGCCATTGATCGACGACCATATTGATAGGTTGGGTAGTTTTAAATTTTTTAGCTCATTAGACATGGCAACCGGCTTTCACCAAATAAGAATTCATGAGGCCTCAATACACAAGACTGGTTTTGTCACTCCCGAAGGCCATTATGAATTCGTTAAGATGCCATATGGTCTGACGAACTCTCCCATTGTTTACCAGCGGATCATTAATAAAACTCTAAATAGCTTTATAGAGGCGGGTAATGTCCTAATTTACGTAGATGACGTTTTGTTGATGAGCCATACTGTGGAGGAGGGCCTTAAACTCCTTAGGAAAGTGCTTCACACGCTCACAACTTCAGGTTTTTCTATTAATTTACGTAAGTGCACATTCGTTACAACTGAAGTGGAGTATTTAGGCCGGGTGGTGAGTCAGGGTCAGGTAAGGCCAAGCCCTCGCAAAGTAGAAGCATTGGTAAACAGTCGTTCGCCACAAAACGTCAAGCAAGTCCGGCAGTTCTTAGGACTCGCTGGATATTTCAGGCGGTATATAGAAGGCTTTGCAGTCAAAACCGCTTGTATAGCCAAACTCACCAAAAAAAAATGAAAAGTTCGAATGGGGACCAGAACAAGAGAAGGCTCGCCAGGAGATCATCGAATGCCTGACGAGTGAACCTATTTTAGTAATATTCGATCCTAGTCTAGCCACGGAAGTACACACTGACGCGAGCAGTGCGGGGTACGGTGCTGTCCTAATGCAGTCTTCTATAAATGGTAAGAAAAGAGTCGTTGAATACTTCAGCAAGGTGACACAGCCTGCAGAGTGTAAGTATCACTCTTACGAACTGGAGACGCTGGCGGTAGTTAAAGCGCTTCAACACTTCCGACACTACTTGATTGGGTTGCAATTCAAAATATTCACAGATTGCAATGCTCTAAAGGCTACCGAGCGCAAAAAGGACCTACTACCCCGCGTGGCTCGTTGGTGGGTATACTTACAGGATTTCACCTTCTCTATCGAGTACCGAAAGGGCATAAATATGTCTCATGCTGATTATTTAAGCCGCAACCCAGCTCAAGCTCATGTATGTAATATCACAAAGCCCCGTAACTGGGCTCAGATAGCTCAAGCTGCCGATGGTGAGACTCGTGAACTGATTCAACAACTGGAAAGTGGGAGCTTGGACTCTAATCGGTATGTACAACAAAATGGTCTTTTATATTATCGCTACAGTCCTGTTGGTGAGACATCTCGCCTTCTGTGCTACATACCGAAGGGGCACAGGCTAAGCCTATTAAGAGTGTTTCATGACGAGCACGAACATATAAGTGCAGAGAAGACGCTAGATCTCATTTTGAAGCATTTTTGGTTCCCCGGCTTACGAAAATTTGTGAATAAGTATATCTCTCACTGTCTCATATGTATCTCGAAGAAAAGAGTACCCCGAGCACCACATCAAAACATCACATCGTGGGAAAAACCTGAAGTACCATTCGACACAGTGCACGTGGATGCTCTGGGCCCACTACCGGAATCCAGAGGCTACAAATTCATCCTCATTATGGTAGACAGCTTTACCAAGTACTGTCTTCTTTACCCGATCTATCGTCAGGATACTAGCGAGCTTAAGCGGGCCATGACAAACGCGATCTCCTTGTTTGGTGTGCCCAGACTATTGGTGACGGACCGTGGGCGTATGTTTGAATCTGGTGAGTTTGTCAATTGGATTCAAGGATTAGGGTCAGAGCTGCACCACATCACACCTGAGATGCATCAGTCTAATGGGCAAGTAGAGCGCTATATGAGAACTGTTCTTAACATGGTAAGGATTGAAGTCAATCATAGGAGTGCTGAATGGTCTGAAACTGTGTGGAAGCTACAACTCGTGCTGAATGTTACAAGACAGAAGACTACACAGTTCTCCGCTTTAAATCTTTTAATTGGTACTGATGCAACAACGCCCGTTATCCGCTCTCTAATCCGCGATATAGCAGTCAACGGATCACCACCAAACCATGAAGCTTGGCGCGAGATTTGTAGAAGCAGAGCTACCGAGTTGCTGAAACAAAACCAAGTTCAGCAAAATCTGCGTGTCAATCAGAATAGACATCATCCTCGTGTGTTTAAGGTCAATGACCTTGTCTTTGTCATTAAATATTCTCAGTCCGTAGGAAAGCTAGACCCAGGAATGCGCGGTCCATACCGAGTTATTAAGATCCTGCCAAGCGGACGCTACGAACTCAAGTTACTCAGTGGAGCCTATGGAAAAACGAGCCAGGCTGCGGCTCAGTATATGGTACCCTGGCGAGGGGAGTGGTGTCCTGAAACATGTACAGCGTTCTTTGAAAGTGAGTGTTTGCACATATTTATGTTGTGTAGCTGTTTAAGTCTGATGTTTATCTACTTGACTGTGTTACTCGTGTTGGCCTGATGTAGTTGTTACTGGGTCCGTGTCGATAAACGATCCGATGTAGTTGTTACTGGATCTGTGCTGATAAATGATCCGATGTAGATGTTACTGGATCAATATCATTAGAGACCCGATGTAGTTGTTACTGGGTTAGTGTTGTGTAATGATCCGATGTAGATGTTACTGGATCAATATCATTAGAGACCCGATGTAGTTGTTACTGGGTTAGTGTTGTGTAATGGTCCGATGTAGATGCTACTGGATCACTTAACTGAGACATTGAGGCAAGTTAATTCTATAAGGCCTGTGGCAGTGCGTACAGAAACTTGTCCTCGCAGTAAAAGGTTCCTGAAACGCACACAACGGTGATTCCGACCCTGTATGGTTGTGTTTGTAAGCAAGACGTTTCTGTAGATGGTGATCTATAGTTGAGGATGGATGAATTGTCGAATTGCCGTTTTTGTGAGATAGAAATGAATGGGACGAGTGAATTAGGTGATTGAGAGATGAATGCTTGAGTTGTCTATAAAAGTTGACTTTCAAGTGTTATATTTGTGTTATCGCTTCCAGATGAATCTGATGACGAAGTAGACGGTGAACGTGATGCGCTACCTATACCAGGGTCCAGCAACAGACCAGATGCGGTCGAGGACGACGCCCAGTCAGGAGAGGCCGTGTTGGGAGTGAGCGGGAAGGAGCGATAGCCTAGTCGTATTGCGCCTATAAAAGAAGCGACAAACAGATGACAGGCCTCTTTTTCACGTCAAACGTCGGAGCGTTCACACGTTTAAGCTGTGTTGTCTTTGTTAGATTTGCATTGAAGTGTTCTTATAATTATTTGTGATTGCATTAAAATAGTTCTTAGTTGTTAGTTCTTATTTTTTTAATAAAATCCACTTCTGGTTTCTAAAAATATTATTAGAATTTGACAGTTTTAGCATTGACATTTCTAATTATTCTTTTACCGTTTTACGTTCCATTTTACGTCTAGGTTGATTAACTATTAACTTTATTTGTCATCCATGCTATTAACATTGTTATTATTTCAAAATACAAATCGATTGTTTTTCAAATCGATGTTACTATTTTATTATATACATAGATAATGTTTACATACTTTATTAGCTATTGACATATAGCTAAGATATATTATTTTCAAAAAAGTATATAAATACGATTAACGAAAGTTTTGTGGAAAATTATTTTTAATATAATTTAACTAATTTCAAATTCTATTTTAGATTGGTTTATCAGTATAGAAATCACACGAAAATATTACTAGAATTAATTTAAATTAAAATTGTTTGAAAAAAATAACTTTCTTGAATTTTTTTAACATATCTAATTATAATGATGTTGGGAATATAATATTATTCCGCACGTTTGTTTTCTTGGGGTAGGTACGTAAGTCTTGGGGTTGAGTTGGAAAATTATTCGTTCGATGAAAAGTGATTCTTACAATAATTATCCTATTATTATAAAGACGATATAGTTTGATTTTCTTGTAGGTTTGTTGTTACTTCATCAATCTATAACGGCTCACCGGTTTTTCGTTTTTGAAATATAGATAGCTTGTATCTTGGATAATAGAAACTTTTAATTTACGTACCCACCGCTGGCCGTTATTAATAATTTAGATTGAAACTAATTTTAGGCATTAATTTAAAGCTTTTATAAAATATAGAGCAAAATAAAAAGAATTTTATCAAACTTATATACAATTTAATAACAGTAATATTGTAGTTCTATATACCTATTATTAAATAGGTAAATGAATTTTATATCTATAATGCCATTAAAGTGCTATCTAGTATTAATATCAAGCTCTTTTGTATACCTATATAGTAACGAAAATGCGGTAGTTTCATATTTTGGAAAAGTATCCTACTATTATAAACGCGAAAGTTTGTAAGAATGTATGTATGTGTTTGTTACTCTTTCACTCCAGAACGGCAGAAAGGATTTGGATGAAATTTGGCACAGAGATAGATTATAGTTTGGAATAACACATAGGCTACTTTTTATATCGGAAAAATGTACGGTTCCTGTGGAATAGGTTTGTTTTTGTTTTCCTAAGGCGAACCCGAGCGAAGCGAGGGTGAGCCGCTAGTACAAAATACTGGCCAATGTTTAAAATTAAAACATATCTATTGATAATTAATTCTAAGCGACTTTGTGCACACAGAAAATAATATTTTTCCTTAATAAATGTCAAATCTTCCATCCTTTGGAAAATTATATTATGTATTAGTTTTTTTTATATATCCTACATTATTTTCGTGTTGATTTGAAAACACTGTACCTACTTTTTAAAAAGGTCCGATATAAATCTTCAATAAAAATTAAGAAAATAAAATTATACAAAGACTGTTCTGAAATAATTCAGTCAAAGAAAAAAGGAAACGTATACCAACCTAAAACAAGTAGGCTAAATCCGAGATGCATCATATAACAAGAAACACTGGTAAATATTAGATACCCACTTTTAGAATGTCACTTGTTGTGTTGTACACATCTAACGGTTATCTATCTTAGGTGTAATTTAATATTCTAAGTTAGCACATACGAGTAGGTTACCCGAGTAACTGAGAATGAAGTGCGTGTGATTCAGTATGATTAATCTTGAGGCTAATAAATGCAAAAAGTAATGAATGTTATTGGTATATTCGCGATTGCTTTGTTTCGGAACTACAAATCTACTGATGTAGGTATGCCATTTAATGCCGATTAGGTGAAAGGACTGGGCTCCGGGATTTTTTTTTGCTACTTTAGTTTGATTTTAACCTTGTTTTTTGTTGTCATCTCACACTTTGAGACTATTAACTAAATTACATGAATCGTTAGACGTACATCTTTTATCACTAATATTATAGTATTAGTATATAGTGACATTGAGGGACTACAATATCTATACTACTTCAAGTTTTGAACGAGTTTGTCAAAACCGGTATCTAAGTCTATCATGCATTGCTCAGCCTAACTAGATATATTTTTTAAGTAATGTAATATCCTTACATTATGTAATGTATTTTTTGTTGTTATTTACTTAAGCAGATATTTCAATATTTTATTCACTTAGATCGTATTTAACTTTTTTATATTTAGATAAAATATAATTTCAATTTTAGTAAGTCTTGATTGTGTACGTGTTTCAATTTAGGTGTATTTTAAAGTTTAAATCTTAAAAGAGGTAATATTGTTGAGTATTTGATCATATTTGCGTGTATTTAACTGTTATAAACACAATAAGAGCAAGGCCTTAAGCGATGCAATGATATCTAAAATATCTACGTTTTAATTTGATAATGAGTAGATAATTTTGGTAATGAGTAGATAATTTTGATAATGAGTAGTAATTTTGGTATTAATGAGTAATGTTTTATAGCTTAACGGCTTCTTTTTAAGAGGGTAGACAGAGAAAAACCAAATAGTGACACATTTTTACGCTCTTTCTTCTTCCAGTACTAATTGCATTTAATTCTAATTTATAAACAAAACCATGATAACCACCTCTCGGTGTCGGTAGTTTCTAGTCTTTTTATAATTATAAACATACATTATTATATACAATAAAAAAGGCTTTTTATGTAGATACAAATTATAATACTTTTATGATGTTACACAAGTGAGTCAGAGACATCTGTAACTTTATAGTAGATAGTCATGAAAATATTTTTCCTTATAGATCTTATTTCTTATAATAGTATTTAATCTCTTACCTCTTTTATTAAGGGATCCTTTAATTATGATTTTTTTATCTACTATAATGAAACTAATGGAAGGTACTGTCATTGTTACATCAACACCTACAAAAGATGGCTCACAAGTTGTATGGGATAATTTGATATGTGGTATTAGTCTGAATAGGATAAAATATCGAACTAGTAAATAGTAATTTAGTTGTATTGTTTGTAATATAGTGTACACGGATCATATAATACTATACTAGATAGTGTATATCTTTCAAGTCATTTAAACTTAAGTCAAACTAGACTAGCTTGTAGTCGCTTATTAAGCCACTATATGGCTTTAGATCCACACAAAGCAATAGCTATAGATGCAACTTTTATATTCATATATCGCAGTATTTTAAGATAATAGTCAATAGTAGAGTTCCAGGAGGGTAAATAGCTTTGTTGGAAGTCCACACTCCACTGGGGCTGTACACCGTAGGGAAGAGGCGACCTGCTTTTGAAAACTTGCCGACTTTACCTCGACGTTACGTTTACGTGCAATCCAGCCGGGCGCAAAACCAAGAAACGCATTGGAAGGCGGCCCACCTCGGTGGGCTGTATCATGTGAATTGTTCCTGGTTCTTTTCTGACAGCAGAGTGGACCGTGGGAGCAACCTCTTGGTTATTATAATCTAAATTCTGCGCCTGTCCGACTCGTAACACTAAACACAAATAGGCCACAAAATAAATAACTTCACATAAAATAAGTTTAATTATGTTAATTAGAAGACAAACAACTTTATTAAATCATTAAAGACATAAACTATACAATGTTTCCTGAAAGATAAGTCATGCGAAAAACCTACGAGCGCGTAATCTTAATAGGGTTTGCATTTACAATATTAAAACTAATAGAAATATTAATGCCGAAATAATTAATTCGTTGATAATTTTTTTTTCGAAATCAATAAGTAGT
This sequence comes from Argynnis bischoffii washingtonia, assembly GCA_033884665.1. Lineage (NCBI taxonomy): Eukaryota > Metazoa > Arthropoda > Insecta > Lepidoptera > Nymphalidae > Argynnis > Argynnis bischoffii. The sequence continues at coordinate 4,212,567 of CM066624.1, read as the reverse complement.
ATAGGTATTTGGTAATTGGTTTAACTATATTTAATTAATTTTGCCTAAAAACTGATAATTTGTATAATTACTATCGTTTTACTGCGGCTCTGCTTTATAAACTATAGCCCATATGTCTTACTCTGATGTATAAGCTATATATATTATTGTAAAATTTTATCCAAATCCGGTCAGTAGTTTTTGCGTAAGAGCGTAACAAATATCCATCCAATATCTATTTGGACATCCATCCTCACAAACTTTCGTGTTTATAAAAGAAGGGTTAATTACATCAATTACATTAACTCGCATTTGGCTAGCGTGATGGACTATAACCTAAACACCTTCAGTATTTAGGGGGATTTGTTGTACTGGCTAATATTTTTATTGGTGAATATTTACTTATTATTTCTTTTTAACTAAAGTCAGGTACTTAAGGTTGAATAAGGGCATTAACCTTTAAAAGTGAATGAGCTGTGAGCTCTGACCCACTTCTGGAAACCATAAGCGTTTATGATTTTTTACTAAGAACTTAAATGTTTAAAATGTGTTAATAAGAGAAAGTTAAAAAGTAATATATTCACACTGTTTCTTCGTACTGTTAAAAGTTGTTTGTATGTAGGTATTTTAGTACTGTGATTGAAGTACTTAGCTATGTAAAACCTATACATTTTTGTCACTGAAAATTACTTTTCATACGAGAAAAAAAATAAAACATTATTATTTTATGCTAAAAGCAAAAATACCTTGGAGTAGGGGCTAAAGTAAGAGCACTACTGTAAGTCTATGAAGATTGAAGATGAAAGACATTTGGCAATCATTCATAAGACTTCAGTTGAAGTAGGGCGACCGATTTATTTACGATCATCGGAAGGCGGTCAGGGATTTTATCATTGAATTCAAACCTTTGTTAATCGCATTTCATTATAATATTTCATTTGGTGTATCTGTGATGTAAATGCAGTTTATTAAAATATACAAGAAAGTACCTGCACTTATTATATTATTAAATAATGTTAATAATAATAAAAGTGTGGAAAATTATAAATGTAAGTAGAATAATCTAATAAACTCAATAGCCTTACCATAAAGAAGTAATCTAGTGTAGGTCACATCACTTATAGTTTTCACACAATTTTCGAGACCACCGCCACTCGCCAGTATCCTGTAATTCTTCTTTATAGTAACTGATATTCATACAAAAATACAAAAACTGAACTGGCCTGAACATCCAAATTGTAACACATCTTCTTCTAAAAAAATAAAGAAGAATTTTACTACAATATTTAAAGATAAAAAGAAATCAATATATATTAACAAAGACCTTATAGGTACTCATATTTTAATTTTATGATTGAATGAGACAAAATTAATTCATTAATGAAGAAAAAATACATAGGTAAGTCTCTTAAATTAATATTTATTTAATACTAGCGATTCACGCTCGCTTCGCTCGCGATCGTCCCTAGGTACGTTTTCACGGTTAGCTATGTTTATACATAAATAGTAGCTTGCTACTCCTAAGATATTCATTTAAATTATATAACGATTTACCCTCGCTTCGCTCGAGTGCGTACACCGTACGCGGATTTTATTCACAATTTCATGGGTTTTAATTTTTTCTGCGGAACCCTAATTCTTTTTCTAAAATAAAAGTAGCCTAAGTTACTCCTTAAACATCAGCTATCTGCAAGTGAAAGTCTCGTCAAAATCGGTCCAGCCGTTTCAGAGATTAGCTGGAAAAAACAGACAGACAGATAGACAAAATTTACAAAAATGTTGTTTTGGTATAGGTATGTACCGTGTATACATCCATATGCATTTAGTAAAATGCGATTATTTTAATATTACAAACAGACACTCCAATTTTATTTATCTGTATAGATTATTTTGTATAATATTTATTTATTCTTACTAATATTATAAATGTGAAACTAGATGTGAGTTTGGATGTTTGTTACTCAATCACGGCAGAACGGCTAAACGGATCTGGATGAAATTTGGCACAGAGATAGACTATAGTCTGAAATAGCACATCGGTTACTTTTTATCCTGGAAAAATAAACGTTTCTCGTGGGATAGACTTGTTTTTGTTTCTCACAGAACAAGTGATCGACTATCTATACCATACCAACACTTAAAACATAATATTTTAATGATGTCTACTGACAGAGATCATATTAAATAATTACATTTTGTAATTAAGTGCGGTACATTATGTTCATTTGTTTTTGTTGCATATGCATAATTAGTGGGACAAGGACAACAATATAATCACCCGAGATCTCACGAAAATAGCCGAGCGAGAATCGATGTCTCCCGAACTCGGCGCTGTCTGTGCCAGATCGTTTGAATACTCGGTCTCGCTCCCTACCATTACCACTAGCCAGTCAGTATCATATTTTGTTTCCCGAGCTTCAGTCAACAATCCACGTTATCTTTGTGCTGCCACATCGTAAACACTGCATAGGACGCCCTATCAATATAAATATTGCTATTGCGCGTTTCAATTTAACAATGAACAAATTACGCTCTGGAGTGAAATAGCCGAAGTTGTCTGTAGTTCCCTGTGAAGAATTAAAGACTGCTTAAAACTGTATACATATTGTGCTAACTTCCCCGTGCGATGTTGGGGGAAAGTTTTGGTTAACAAGTTGGATCTTATTGTTTGTTGGGACTTATTGCGAATGTGTATTGAATCGTTTATCGCTATCCACGGGCGCACTGCTATGCGCCACGATCTGGTGCATTTTATAAGACATACTTCATCTGATCACTACTGCGAAGGAACACTTTAGCTACTCAGGCAGGTAAGCGTTATATATAAATTACCTATAAAAGCATGTGTATTATAAAAACATAAACGTTCCAGAACATTATGGAGAAATCCAATACGAGAGCTATCTGACGTCCACGCTGTCCGAATATGCCAATATTTAATGAGGTGAGTGATAAAAATAAAGATTATCATAACATGCCGGTCATTTGTAAAACGAATGGAGCATAGTTGAAAATGAGCAGAAATTGATAAGACTAGCTGCTATCCAACGACATTGATTTTTTTGGTAGGTATATCATCTTAATTTCAATTTATCGGTGAATTTCCACATAATATATAACACCTAATTGTGCAATTCAATTTCCATGAAATAAACAATCGCATAATAAAAACAGCTCTAGGTCTTTTTTAGGATTATTAATTTTAACTTGTTGAAAGTTTGATATTTAAACCAGGGCTCTAAATGTGTTCTACATCAAGTCTCGCACAAAGGCACATTATTATTTACTTTCAACGAGGATGTAAATACCTCTCTGGCTTTTTAATTACTTATGACGTTTAAAAGTTGCTTGGAATCTAGTTTTAACTTGTTTTTCAAGCCGATAGCTTTTTTATAACAGACTAAGTATGTACTGGTAGGAGAGAGTAGACTTTTTGCATACAGAACGAGCACTAAATGTATTGTGTACCTCAATCGGGCGAAAAAGATAACATGGACATTTTCAGCTCTTTATCAGCAGTTCTTATTAATGTGGGTAGAAAAAAGTTTGAAACAATGGCAGACACAGGATGGTAGGTTTTGTTATCAATAACAAAATATTTAAATAAATGAATATGGATGGAAACTAGAAATAGATGAATTCATTATTGAATATAGAAAATGATACACCTTTTAAATATGATAAAATATCATCACGATTTTGTAATAAACATAATATACAAGATATGCAAAACAGCAAATAGTGGGGGAGGCCGAAGGTAGCGTAGCATTTCATCATATCATTTTATTCAATTGAATTCTTTTGTTCAATGGCTCCTTCGAGATTCGAGCACCATTTACTTTCCCAATGCCGCGTTGAGTGGAAAGTCATTTTTACCGATTGGTAAACATAATAATTTTTTCCCTACTATATTTGAGTTCTGTGTCAGCTTCTTGTGTAGTGATAGAGCTAAAAGTTAAGCATAGTACGTGAAAGTTTTTGAAAGAGAATTTGGCTGTGTATTTTCGTACTATGCTAAAATTCATGAAAGTGGTTTTCGGGTCATTCTTAACTAAAAATTAGTAATCAGCTACATAAAAGACTAGCGACTCACCTTCGCTTCGATCGGGTTCGTCCCTAGGTTGATATATATCCGCATATAAAATTTCATCCCCATTTTCACCCCCTTAAGGGATGATTTCCGGGATAAAAAGTATCCTATGTCCTTCCCGAGGTCTTAAACTATCTTCTTATCAAATTTAATTTTAATCGGTTTAATAGATACAGAGATTACCCCCTACAACCTCAAAACTCACAAACTCACAAACTTTACTTCTTTATAATATTAGTATAGATAAGGGGTTATACCTCAGTCTCAGACACGTGCATATAAACTATATAGAATATATGAAAACAAGAATGAAGATTTGTCTTCTTTGCAAAAAAATGATCCACACATGGCCATCACTTGGGTTACCAATTTGATATAATCAGATAAGTGGTAATGTAATTTCATTCTCATATTGATGCCTGTATCTTATTTCGTCAGCTCACACACCATGACCATAATTAAGGGTACATATAGTTAATGACGTAATGGTAAACAAACAACATAAGTAATGATCATATACTTGTTATAAAATTGAAATTTGAGATGATTAAATTACAAATAGGTATTTATCTACCTGATACAAATGAACGCCTCGACATGAAATAGCAACATACATATATACTTCTTTTTGAGGAAATTTCAAACTCAAAACTATTATATCTCTTAGACCAAATTCAAAATCGCTACATTTACATCGAAATGAGTACATGTTCTATTCAATGTTTCAAATTTATGTATTTACACATACGTTTTAAAAACCTTTGTCCATTCTTTACCGGTGGTAGGACTCTGTACCGGTGGTAGGACTCTTTACCGGTGGTAGGACTCTGTCAAGCCTGAGGAGTCCGACTGGATGGGTACCACCCCCTTATCTGTTTATGCCGCCAAGCAACTATGATTGCAATGTTGTGTTCCGGTTTGAAGGATAAAGTAGCCAGCGCAATTACAAGCAAGAGGCATATCATCTTAGTCCTCACAGTGATAATGTACCGGCGGTTCTGTATTTTTATTACTTAAAACCTAAGTGCATGAACCGTAGGTGTTATGGGCGACAGGTACTGCTTTCCATCAGGTGGTCTGTCTGCTTGTTTGTCACTGAATCCCATAAAAAAACCACAAAGGCTTTAACATAATCTATTTTATATTATAATAAAAAATACATTATCATTAGAGAACTGACAGAAAAGCTCACAAAGGTGACGCTCGTTCCACAGTAACTCTTTTGAGTTAGGTAAGATTTCTTTGAATAACTGATTATTTTAAAACCATTGAGAAGACGTGTGTATTTTACAACGAGATAGATTAATTCTAAACATAATTACAATAGGCTTGAGAATGTTTCTATTACACTACCACAAAAGATGTTTAGAATTAATTGAATGTATTATATACGTATATTGTATCCGCGTCGCTTGAACAAGGAAAGGCAATAAATGAGTTAATATTAATGAATAATGTAACGTTTCACCTGTCTATTGGCCATCCATTCAAGCAATTTTAATTTAAAAAACAGTGTATTCATGTAAAAGTAGGTTACGGTTAAATTATTGGTTGTCGGCTGTCGCTGATGAACGACTTAATACAGTCCATCAAGAGAAGTGGTTAATAAAAATAGACAAGCAAATCAAAGTTTATTTTGAACTCTTTTCTGTCAATAAAAAACTAAAATTTTATCTATCTTTTCTTAAATTTCCTTTTCCTTTTTGTTATCCGTTATTTTTAAATATATTGATAGTTATGTCTAAAAGAATCCTGGAATTCAAAGAGTACTTCATCAAGGAAAGAATGAGTATGTATCCATTTATTTTTTATGTTGCCAACCAACTACCAGTATAATATATTGAAAACGTTATGACAAGTTTTAGTGAACGGCTAAAATAATATGATGTAATGCGGAGCCAGCCTGCAGCTATATTACCGTAGATAAAATTATCATTTCTCTTTTACGATTTAGTAAATGAAAGAAAAAAAAAACTTAAAAAAATATAGTAATATATATTAAGCTTCCAAAGCAGCTTTGATTAGAATACAAATTGTATCCTGCCTCCTGGTTTTATTAATCAGACCTTTGTCACCAAGTGGAATTGATTTAGTTCGCCAAACAAAACAAATCAATCTAAATGTTTACTTGGAGATACCATCACCAGACCAGCAAATTGAAATGAAATACATTTGTATAAGTATCAAAGATATGACGTCTACTATAGAAGCACTGCTATTTGGTACCTACTCTAAAAATTCAAACACAATACCTATAGATTTTTTAGTTATACGAGATAAAGAAAAGCTTCAATTGAAATATTACAAATGGAAAAGTTTGTGTTTTAGTTTGCATGTATTCCACATATAAACAATAAAACAGATTTGGATAAAACTTTGCATGCATATAGATTATATCTTGGACTAGCACATTAGTATATTTTTATCATAGAAAATACTTCTTATACGGGCGTAACTGCGAGCTTTGACTAATTAAGTCAGTAATCTGTTATAGAACTTACGCTACGGCTATTTGACAACGTCTAAACGAGAGATTAAAATGAAGATACCCGAGGTATTTCGGGACATTTACAGTATTCAAATATTCAAATTGTTTAAAATTAGTTGTGTTTCGCACAAACCAGTTCTTATTTTTTGCGTAAACTAGGCAAGATTGTCAGTTACTATCTCTTAGTGAACTTCAAGGTTTGTTTTACAAAGTTACAAATGCTTTTGTATCCGACCAAAGCTTGCCTAATTGTATTATAAAAAGTTATTTATATGTATAGTGATCTTGTACTTGGTCTGTAGTTTTTTTTAATGCGATTCAGTGACAAACGAGCAGCCAGACCACCTGATGGAAAGCAGTACCTGTCGCCCATAACGCTTACGGTTCATGCACTTAGGTTTTAAGTAACAAAAATGCAGAACCACAGGTGCGTTGTCACTGTGAGGACTAAGATGATATGCCTCTTGCCTGTAATTGCGCTGGCTACCTTATCCTTCAAACCGGAACACAACAATGCAATCATTGTTGCTTGGCGGCAGAAATAGATAAGGGGGTGGTACCCATCCAGTCGGACTCCTCAGGCTTGACAGAGTCCTACCACCGGTACCGATATTTTGCACTTGCAAACGGTATTTACTATGTTTCGTCTTGTTTATTATAAGTGGAAAGTAGAGAACAGGAGCATCATTACGTGCTTGTATAGTATAATATATCGATATGTCCCGCATCCGCATAGGAAGATGAGACATAAGAATATAAGGGCTGGACGCTCAAGAATTTTACTAAGTATACTATCATCCTTTTGCGACTTATAGGTCGTAGAGTGATCTGAGATATTACGTTTATTCTTTCTCAATAAATAGAATATAAAAGGCAAAAATAAAAATAAGACTATAAAATTGAAATACATTAAATTAATATATTCCTGTGTATTACATAATTTCTAAATAAAACATAATTAAGGAGACCATTTATATTATAATTATGTAACATTTTTTGTTTTAAACTCGTAAAACAAGTTTCCGAATAGATGTTATATTAGGACAAAGATTAAAGATTGAAATATCCCTTCGAATTAACATATTTCTATATATAATGCGATTATTCTATTTAACCTACTTACTACGTCGATATTATGGACCAAGGTTTACAAGTACATTTTATTTATATAAAATATAAAATTAAAGTTAGTCCATCGTTTACTTTTATTGGCTTTACTCTTTAGAAATCATTTAAAGACTTAATTGATGATCTTGAATTTGAATTGTTTTTATAACTAAAAATATTTTTTACTTGTAAATTATACTCTACTAGCGACTCTACCTCGCTTCGCTTCGGGTGAAAAACGAAAACAAATCTATCCCACGGGAAACGTACATTTTTCCGGGATTATCACAACCAACCATCGTGGACCAACCTACAAGATTTATAAGGACAGCCAAAAAATCCAATAAATCAATTAGCTTTAATTTCTAAGACTCGAAATATTTTAGATGCTGAAAAACATCGATGATGCTCCAGAACATACATCATTTTATCCTTACGCATAGCTAAGTATAAATTAATAGGTATTAAATATTACTATTATTATTTATGTAGTAAAAGAATGTATACATATATGAAATAAAATAAGTATAAGTACATCTGAAGTCAGTGAGCACTTTATGATATTATAATCATTATATTTTTTTTTTCAAAGTTATTCTCGAAAAAAAAAACGATCTTAATAAATGTAAAAGTAATGATTTCATTATGATTTAAAAAAATAGTAGATAAACTTTGGAAAGGCGAAGTAAATATTTTATTTCATTCCCAATAGATTAATTAAAATTTAAATATTGAAGAAAATTCAATTTTGCATATTACTGAAGTGAATTTTCATTTGTTTCCAGGTCGCTATTGATGGCGTTACTGAACATCCGCAGTGATTGGTATTTGTATATTTGGCTTATATATCGCAAAATCTATTCAGTTTTTATTTGGTTGGTTGGCAATCATTGCCAAAGTGATAAGGGGTCGGTGATAAGCGGAGTGAGCCAGTCGTCTGGAAGTCTCCACAGAGTGCGCACGCGTCGCAGGAAACCTCTGCAGCATCGCAAACACGTCGTCGCATTAGTGAGGAGATCTTCATTGAGAAGAATAGTAATGGCACCCGGAGCTACTGCACACGCCATGATGGAGGATAAGGAGAAAATTCTTGCCAATGGTAAGTTCACTTCATATTATCCATTTTTGGAACTTGGCAAGCCAATAAGGAAACAAGTGAAAACGTTTCAGAGAAAGCTTCGTAACGTTATTGACACAGTTTCAATTTTCACGATTGTTTTGTCAGTACGTCATTTGTTTTGGTCGATTTTTAACGAAAACAGTAATATAATATGGACAAAGTTGTTTTGAGACAAATTTTGTTCAATTATAATAATTATTAATTGTACATTCGACTACACATTTGTGGTTTGGGAAATCATTTCAGTTTTTACTTTATAATTTTGCTATTACAAATCAATTATTGTTATCAATCAATTTGGTCATTATTTAAGACCCGTAATACGAATTGGTACCTATCGCAAGTCGCAAACCAATAATGTTTGTATTCGTAGGCTGGTATTTGCTTCCGCATCATTTGCCCTCACTAAGGTTGGTATCAATAAGTATCATTCTTAAAGTTTATTTATAAAAGCGCACAATCATTATCTTTGTACAGAAGGCTTCAGAACTGCTTTGTACGATTCTTTAGGGATTGCAAACAAAGAATAACTTTTGATTTAACGTGATCACTTTATAAAAGTATATTGTAATGCACCTTTAAACAAAAATATTGTAGCCTTGATAAAATGAATATTACTAGAAATAATGTGTATTTTGGTTAATGGTAAATAACAAGTGTTGGTCGGTTTGCCCATAGCAAAGCTAAGTATAGAATAAAATTTCTCGTGAAGAATTAGTTGGCAATATATAAGTATTTATCATTGCAAATTTTCCATTAATCGTGTCAAAGAATACCTTAATAGTGGTCATACTTATTTATTGCCTGTTATACTAATTTAAGATATAAATAAGTGTTACCATAAATGTACCAAGTATAATTAGTATAATTATACTTGGTGGTGATACTAAGTATAATTTGCGTGGGAAAAATCAACATATTCTTCTAATCTATAAAGTAAACTTTAAATATTTAAAACATCTGTAAGTTCGAAAATGAATATTAAGTGTATTGATAGGCTTTTAATAAATTAAATTTATTTTTTAATTTATTTAATTTTAATATCCTGTTCACTTATTATTTTTTTAAATTCTTTCTATCACGTTTTACAGTGATTTAAAGTTCAGGGTTACGATATGCGGAAGACTTTAAAAAATAATTCTAATAGAAACTTAAAACTATTTTGTTCATACAAAAAGTTTTATTCAGTGAAACTTACAAATGAAATAAATAATTGTGTCCATACCTTCAGAATTAGAAATAAACCAAATATTTAAGTAAAAAAAAAATGGTACGTTCAAAAGAAACTTTTACAAGATACGATACTTCAAGACTACACAAGGCTTCGAGAAGATGGTATTCTACAGTTGTTGACAAATGAAAATCTAAAAACAGTTTTGCACAACAATAAAAAAAAATATATTTTTTGTGTCGTTAACGTTTAATGATATATTTTGAATTGCGTATAATTTAATTTAAGAATATAATTAACTTAAAAGTAAATATTAATTCATGTTGGTAATATTCATACGATGATAAGATATATTAAAATATTAAAATTACGATATAAATAAAGAAAAGAAATACTACACGTTGGAGTTTTGAACTTGAACATTTTATTGTCCTTATTTTTTATGTAATGTGCTTTCCCGGCATGAGCAATCGTAAAGTTTGTTTGTATATTAGTATAAAGGAAAATGTCATACTTATATTTTTGCTGCATCATGGTCATAAAATTATTATAGTTAGTTAAGTTACCAAATTAATTTATAACATCACTTATGTTTTCTAAAAATAAGCTATTTCTCTGTCTTTTCTACTTATATATTGTTTATAAAACCTATAAATTAAATGAAAGTTTTACTGTAGCAATTGTAATGTTTGGAACTTAATTAATACAAATATGAAGAATTAAAAATTTTACAATTCACCATTACAGACTTTCAACACCAAGTGCAGACTTCATCACCAGATCAGCTTATTGTTAGTTCAAATTATAAAATCCAGACGACAATACAATAATAATTAATAATATATTATTGCTGTCTGGATTTCATCTACTTGCGAAATTGTAACTCGATACGATAGTTAGATTTAATCGATTTTCAAGATTTGTGTACATTGTTACAGTTGCAAGTTGAAGCTAATAAAAGCGTGTCAAATTACTTAAAAAATATAACGGATTCAAATTCTGTAAAAAACTTATTAAAAAAATAATTATGAAAATCGATTCACTATTAGTGAAGATATCGCGGTGCATATGTACCCAAAAATTTACCATACGGACTGAGTACCTCCTTTTAAATCGGTCCCGAATCGCGATTCATTTTTCTGACACGCCTTCAAAAAGAACAAACTAACAAACTCTTTCTTATTTTTATAATCTTTGTAAACACGACGTAAACAAACAATAAAAGTTGTGAAGGGCATAAAATTAGAATAAACGTGTTACAGATTATTAAATATCTCAGAAACTGTTAAGAATTGTTTAGCCTTATTAATTCGCTTGTACAATAATAAAATCGAGTGGCATAGCAATTGATCTCGATGAAGAGACGAATTGAGTTCATCTACAGGGCATAGTTATAACGCGCGGCCGATGACGTCTGACAGCCACGCCCCCAGCCACAAGGCCACTAAACTGTGGTTATCTCTACATTGGCATTTTGTATACTTCGATCAGTAATGTAACGTAATTTTGTTATTTCACGTTCTTATAACAATTGCCATGTCATTAGTATGGGCGATGTAATCTATGGAAGATAAAACTGTTTTACTTTTGATAGTATAAATTGTTTATATCAAAAGTGCTAAATGTTAATAAAACTTTATTATGTACAGTCTTACATAGACTACTTGTATGTAAAATTCTATTTCTTTAAAATTCTTGTGTGTAACTTGTCTCTAACACTGTCCGATCTGAGTGTCTCTACCTCAAATTTGCTTAATATTTTAAATTAAAGTTTTAAATTAAATCCATTCTTAAGCCATTTATCGACAGTCAAAAAAGTTCAATCGACTCTTTTATACTACAACTATTGTTCAATGAAGTTCACTTCATAAGTGTCAAATAAATAGAAATTAATTCTCTTGGAACGTTCTATTCGCTGAAGTGACCAATTACCATTTGACTTAGCCACTTCATAGGTGTTAAATCCAAATACAAACCCTGCAACGACCTCACTCAAGCTTTCTCAACATATATGTACTTTAAAAAAAAACAATATTTCATACAGTTGACATTTCGGACATTTCGGTCCCAGAGTTAATGAATGAACGAATTTACGATTTTTATTAAGTATTTTTATTAGTAACTATGTACACATGATATTACTAATGAGATTAAATTTTAATAAACAATTTTAAAATAGGTATTTGATGTATAATTTGCACAACAGTTTTAGTCTAAGGTCATCGTTACATCGCGCGCCTTCACATATATACATACATACGTATGAATAAGTTGTAGCTCGGTTGATAGTAGAAAAAAGATTAATTTTTGTATAGACATATAAAAATCTGTGTTTATGTATGTACCGCATGGACCACCAAAACAGTTGGAGCAATTTTGAAAAAAAAATCAGGCAATCTTGAGATTAGCCCAGCGGGTGATCCTGTGAAGTTTGGTAGCGATCGGATTAACGAAAAGGTTTATAGTCGTTTGAACAGGGGCAATCCGCAGGCAACGCTAGTAGACTTCTTAAATTAGTATTTGACATTGTATTTTTTATTGGCAATACTTCATTTAAATATGTTTTTAAATCACCATTTAATCATGCTTTCAAAAAGGCTTTGCACCGACTTTAGATCCATATCATATATATTGATTACATTCTTATCTTAGAGCAAAATATAATTACGCATTTTATTGTATGGAATATAACGTCAATAATAACAACTACTAATTGTTGTTCACAATTGTATCCCCTGCGAATTTATCACTAGGTGGGTGTGTTGCTACGTACGGTATCAAATAATACTCGTACAATAAATATTGCTGTTATCATTGTTTTCCAATGATTAAAATTATTTATATTACTTTAATTATCTCCTATGATATATACGTATGTACCTATAATAATAATATTGTTGGTGGCCATAAAGCCACACAGAAGTAATTGGAGTAAATCTTATTTTTCTGAATATTGTTATATTTAAAAAATACGAATAAAATTAAGAAAACACATCCTACGTAGAAACAAAAATTTTAATCTGAAAAAATACCTTTTTTTCTCAATAAAATAGAACCAATAATATTGTTGATCTAAATTTCTCGAGCTTTTAAGTGTAATACAGAAAAATGTACATCTAGGAACTTTTAAAAGTAATTATTGCTTCATTCTCTATCCCAAACACACTGGTCCAACAAGGTTTTCTAAAAATATTTATATACAAACTTTCGGCACCATATGAATATTAAATACATGTCATCCATTCTTTAAACTTTTCTTATCGACATTTCTAAAATGTGAAGAAATATAGAACGTACTTACTCGTATTTTGAGTAAGCGTTGGCAGACTTGCCAAGTAGCATAAATCTTGTGAAATTATAACATCGCATTTACGGATGGGATTTAGATATTAAATGCGTGATGTTTTCCAAATATTGTGTTTATTATATTATAATATTATGCTTAGTTCCCCAAACATTGAAAATAAATTTCTCTCCTGATAATAGTTAAAAATATTATATCTGAATTTATCTGAGGGTGAACCTATTGATACAGTAACATTTTAAGTTTTATTTTTACTTAACAATGAGGATAACAGAAAAAGTATGGGTATTCACTAATCTAGGACCGCCAGCTTTAATCTTTCGAAATCGACACAAAATTGTATATATATCTTGTTCTCATTCTTTCAAAAATTGGAGCGTGTTGTCAAAAAAATACATTTGACACGTCCAATTTTTCTGATACCTGTCCGAAATCTATAATTTTCGAGTCGAAACTGTCACCAAACGTATAGCAATTATGAGTTACGTTACAAGTTACGCTACGCTTTGCTCCCGCCTTAGCTTTCTCAATCTTTTTTTTTACGTTGGGCAACGCATTTAGCATACCACCTGTCACATAATCGAAAATTAAATCTTAAAATAAATAATCTTTTATCCAGATGCTCTAAATAAAAAAAAAACAAAAACAAAACTAAGTAGGTGGATAAATAATAATAATAATATTATGTTAGTGGTACAGTAATTGGATTAATAGTCACATCGTTGATCTGACGTAACGCTTAAAATGTCATTTCAATACAACTTTTAAAATTTCTATTCGTAAGCGATTGCATAAACTAATAAAGCCATCATGTTATTTGCTGTAAAAGTTGTAATCGTAAAAATAATGATTTTATAGATCTTATAAAACCTTTATTATCTATTTGTACCCTGCTGTTTTATCTGCTTTTTGTTTACACATTTCAGAACTCTATTGCTGAAACGATAGCGTTGCCTGAAATATGCATTAATAATGAAAACTTATATAAAAATACTACCAATGTAAATAGAAAATATGAATTTAAATATGTACTACCATTTAGGTAGTGTTTTGAAATCGTTACGTATAATGTAACAATCCGGTCACAATACATGAAAGTATCTACTGACTTCTGTGTTCAAACTCAAATATCATCAACGAGAACGTCAGCTAGATGTTCTGGGATAGTATAATAAGGTTAACTTTCTATTTTAACTTTAAACTTACGAACGGTAAGATTTAGGACTATATTGTTACAGTTAGGTAGTTATCTTACAAAATATTATGAAAGATATAGAGACGCTAATAATAGTTTTAACCCAACAGTGAGTTTATCGTATGTCTTAAACAAAAACAATCACATATGTCTAGCCGGATCTCTAGAACTTCTAGCCTTTTATCAATGTCTAAGCAGTAGTCGGGTCAGTAACGAGTAAACGTCAAATGACCTGATGATTGCATTTGCTTCGGCTTGCACGATGCATCAGCGTGAACTTTGACGTCATTCATTCACCCTACTACTTTATTAGTCGATGCCATAACCCTGTGTTGCGTAATTAAGATTTATATAAGTTTTAGTTAGTTCCTAATTGGTGTTTTTGGTAGATTTTAATAGATTGGTTTATAATTGTAGATAATCTATATTTCTCTTTGGTCAGCTCTATCCATGAGCGCACTTACGAAGAGTAAGGCACTGACTTAGGCTTAGAGAGCAGATTCTTACTTATTTGTATTAGCTTACAATTAGATGTTGTTGCTCAGATACATAAAGGTGAAATTTAGGTATATTCATTTTTTCATTCTAAATCCAAAAGCGATAATTATGTCTTACAAGGAAAAATATATTTAATAGGTCATTTAAAAAAAATATTGGCATTCGTTTTTTAAATATTTATGAACAGCTATAGTTTACTTATTTTATACGTTACTGAGAATTTGTTTTACTATTATTTATTTTTATTTATATATATTTTATTGCTTTGAACTTTAAACATCAGTATGATTATATTTTATTTCTGCCTGTTCTGAGTTTATTTTCGTTGCGGATCCAATAATAAATTTCGCAAATAGATTTATCGACCGTTTGCTAAAAAATTTACGAAAATTTTAAAATATACGAAAGTTATTCACTAATATTTATTGAGCTTTATTTTTATCTTGTTCATGTGTCTAATCTATACAATGAAATTTATTGGAGAAGTGTAAAATGTAATTTAAAATGTAATATAAGAAGAAGGATCAACCAGACAATAAGATGTTTGTTGTGTAAATAATATGTAAATAATTATACAATATTTGCAAATATAATAAGGCTTTTATGCAAAAGTAACGATTAATATCCATGTCGATTTGTCAATGTGTTTGTTTATTTTAAGTTACAATTGACAAAAATAGTTATGTAACAATGGTAAATAAATCTCTTTAACCCATATAGGTCTAGAGTTAAACTGTCCTCAACTCTCAAGTAGATGCACGTTTCCTTGACGAGTGTTCAAAGTCCAACAGTTGTTGGCACGCGAACGTTCACCGCGCGGGGGCCGCGCATGTTTTACTTTAGTTGCATTAGCTATCTATACCTACATATTTTGTTAAATTATTACTATTACAATATCAAAGTAAGATTATAAAAATTTGATAATGATTATAAAAAACTTATTATGTTGTTTGTTAGTATATTCGTTATTCTCAAATTATTTTTTATTTTATCTCTGTTCTATCGATTTTAAGCTGATTGATTGATCAACATTGTAAATATTTGAGATAAGATAATATAAATTATTATGAATAAATATAAAGATTATATAAAATATAAATCATTGTTAATTTTTTTCTTTTTCTAAAATAAAGTAGCCTAAGTTTCTTCTTATGACATCAGCTATCTGCCAGTGAAAGTTCCGTCAAAATCAGTCCAGCTGTTTAGGACATTATCCAGAACAAACAAACGGACAAAAATTTTAAAAATTGTATTTCTTATAAGTACCGTATACAATTTCATATGTGTTAAGTAAAAACTGTTATTTTGACATTACAAACAGACATTTCAATTTTATTTTTCTGTATAGATTGTTATTGAAAGTACCTATAATAAAAGAAGAAAGTCATACTATGACTGTTTACAATACTTTAAGATAATACATATTTCCCACTATTCTCAAATCAACGATTACCTATTTGCGTTTAATAGGATTTTTATCTTGTTTGTGTCTACTTTACGTGAGTTTTTACAGTTATATCATATTTATGAAAGGTTCTATTTAAAACACGTGTTCTTATTATATAAAACGTGACGAAAGGTTTTATTACATAAACGTATATATATTTAATTCCCTTTATCCTTCCTATTGTGACATTGACTTCGTTCGCTCGGATTTGCTACCTGTAATGACAAATATATCTATCTAGTATCTACTTGGGTAAATAAATCTGCGTTGTTGTTTTTGGTACCTCTTCTCATACTTCTCAATCAAATATAATTAATGAGATTGATCATACCAATTTTGGGTATATCATTAGATAGCAAACAAATATTATCTTACAAAACAAAAACAAACCTATCCCACGGGAACCGTACATTTTTCCGGGATAAAAAACCTATGTGTTATTCCAGACTATAATCTATTTCTGTGCCAAATTTCATCCAGATCCGTTAAGCCGTTCAGGCGTGACAGAGTAACAAACATACATCCATATTCACAAACTTTTACATTTATAATATTTAGTACCTATAAATGTAAAGTATTGATTATTTAGTAATTTAGTAAGTGAATAATGTTTTCATACTACTTTAGCACCTTCTAAATTAAATTAATGTACTTAAGTCACATATAATATATTTTCCTAAAAATGAAAATTTATTATCTTTATATGTATACATTTTAAGGTGTGTCAAATTGAGTGACGTAAGAATGCTTGTTTTGCTTTTAAAAACTAACGAGAAGGCGCGTCCGCATACAGCATTTTTATTGGCCGTTTCTGCCATACGACTTGTTTTCTCGTCGGTGTAAACTAAGGTCGGGCTGACCTGAGCTGTGCAATGTAGGACGAAGTGAAATGTAAACGAAGCAGTTTTGTTTTTTGGCTAATTATCAAAAAGTATGGATAATGCAATGCTTTTTCATTTATCTCAATTAATTTTATGTCGATTCTTTTACTATGAGCTACCTTGCTAACTAAATCTATACATATAATAAAATTGTAGAGGTCGAATGTTTGTACACAGAAAAAAAATGCTAAAAACCGAGTCAGGGGAATGTAAGAAGAGAAATAGAACAAATCCAGACTTTTCAATTTCTTTGTTTCTCTATCTGTTTGTTTGTTTGTACGGGCTAATTTTCGAAACTGTTGCAGCGATTTAAATGAAATTTTGTATAGTGGTTATATATCCCCGGGAAACATCTTAGATACTTTTCATCCCGGAAAATTAAAGAGTTCCCGTGGGATGGTTAAAAAATTATAGTAAATTATATAGCTTAGTACACAAAAACTACTGATTGGATTTTAATGAAACTTTACAATAATGTAGTTCAAAATAATAAATGGGCTACTTTTTATCCCGGAAAAATGTACGGTTCCCGTGGGATAAATTTGTTTTATTTACATGTACTATTTGTTTCAATAACGTAAAATGAATAGTAATTACTAATGATTAAACTAATATCTATACATTATGTACCTATTTCATGTAATTTAAACTGCTTGACATTGCCAAACAAATGTTGTTAGCGGATAAAGTGCGAAACAAATATTATCATCATCTATTGATAGAAAATCACGTTTCGAATTAAATAAAATCACCCGTGTTTTACGGTGATCATTGCTCTATTAAAATTGGCGATTTGATCACGAATTTCACACAGCGGCTGTGGTTCTAAAATAAATTAGAGCTTATATTATATATTAATAATGCAGATCTTCATGCTCAGCAATCGTGTCCAATGTCCATAGGTTCTATATTTGTTCTATTTACTCATTGATGGAATAGTTTTATGTTTACAACGTCAGTGTAACGAATAATACGGCGAAAAGCATATCTTTTTGACCTAACGATATGAGGAGGTCAAGATTGTTAGTATTTGCAATACTCTTGATTTCCCTTATATATAGCCATGTTCGAGAAAAACAAATTCATTATTAATAATAATCTAGCATTAATCGTTTGTATATAAAATACATATTTAATCTAAAATTGTTGCAAATATTATAACAATGAGTTTGATGTATTACGAGTATATGCTAAAATCCAGTGAGTAGTTTTCTAAATAATATACCTAATACATTTAAATGTAAAATTATATTTATGTATATCTTGACTTTGTTTTGATGTTGTGGATGACCTATCGAGACTTACAATACTCATATCCTTTTTTTTTATAATTGAATAACAAACATTTAAACATAGATTTAATTGTATTTTCTTTTTGTTACAGTCTCTATGCGCAGGCGCCGCATAAGCCAATTTGCGCCTTTGCTAATCGCGCTGGTTGGTTTGCCTGCTCGCGGCAAGAGCCAGCTAGCTCACCGTCTATCTAGACATCTAAATTGGAATGGAGAAAGCACAAAAGGTATACATACGTTGTTTTATTGGATAAAATGGACAAGACTTTGCCTCTTATCATTTTTGTTTAAATAATAAACGGAACGTAATGTGAGAGGTTATGTACCAAAGACCTCGTCAGCTTTTTTTTTTAATTTAATATATATTATGATATCTGATTCGAAACTTCAAGAGTGACTTTATCTTGTACTGTAGAATTATTACAAAACCATGGGTTATAGGTATATAGAAACTGAATAGATATAAGAAGGCATACTTGATAATGTTACACCTTGGCCTGCTTGAAAATGTATTATCTAGTTATCTCAACATGTCTGGCATACTATCTTTATTATTAGGCTACGAAATGCCCTACATCTTCAAATAGCATCAAGTACAACCACTGTCCACTATTTATTATTATAATTATTCGGTATGGCAAAGAAATGTATTGTTTGGTTTTGGAAATAATATATCAAATTATGTACTGCAGAGATTGTAAGCCTGTAAAGGCCCTATTATATAAGAGTAACCCTGATAGGGCCTTAGCCCTATGAGACTTGGTCGAAGCAAAGGCGTATCGCAGATAATAAATTATACTTCTGTACATAAAAGTACTTGGCCTCTGTGTCATTTTAAATATTCAAACCTTGTGACTCATGCACCTGTATATTGAAAATGTTTATCTATAATTGCTGACATTATCAAAACTAGGGAATACAAATATTATTTGAAATGATAACACCTAAGAAACACTGGCAATTTACCAAGTTAAAAAATGTAAAGTGTAAACAATAGATATTTTTTTTAGTGTTTGACTGCAGCGAGTACCGCCGCAAGCATATGGCACTGTACGGCAGTCACGATATTTTCCGTGCTGACAACCAGCAAGGGTCGGCCATCCGCCGGCAGAGCGCCCGCGAGGCTGTGCAGGACGCTGTGCTGTGGCTCAAAGAAGGCAACAGCGTTGCTGTATGTATATCATTTCTAAAAAAAATCTATTCAAATCTACTTCTAAATATATACATATAAAACCTACTTTATTAGGTTTATATTTTTTTTATTTTTCGTTAAAACATACGATGTTTAGACTTTCAATTGATCGTTGTCTTTTCTTATTATAAAAATAAACAGCGTTGCTGTAAGTATAGGTACTATTTCTTAAAAATATGAACTACTTTATTACTTTAAGAGATGCCATTTTTTTTCTATGAAAGATGGATGGAATGGTTAGGTTATCAATTGAACTATGTTATTCTTATAGTAAACATTTATTCTTTTGTTTGATTATATATGTAGTACCTGGGCGACCGCGCTTGGCTCGGAGTTTTTGGTCAAAAGTACAATTTTCTTTTTTTTATTTTTATTTAAAAACTTGAATAAATACAAAAAAAAACAGTAAAAACTTTGTATCGGACCGGAATTTAAACCGGACACCAGAGAATGTCAATTTGGCGCCTTTGCAGCTTGATCACGATGCTTATGCGAAAATATTAACATATTTTGCGTGGAATAATGCGAAATAAAACTATTTGAAAACTCGCAAACGCGCGCTTTCCCAGACATAAGACTAATCTAGATCAATTTTTCTCCCCCGAAATCCCCCACATAACCAAATTTTAGCGAAATCGTTAGATCCGTTTCCGAGATCGCCGAGATAAATGAATAAATAAATATTTATTCATTTTTTTTGCTCGTTTAAATATATTAGATAAGTTTTGTCAGAGTCTCTCCAATTAGGTAGGTACTTATAAGAACCTATATAAATATGGAAACCCCTAAATGACACGCCAGTACTTACAATACTTATTTATCTCCCTATCTTTATGTTATTACACTTTTACTAAAGTCCAAGAATTGATATTGATTATTATTAATTGAGATATTGATAATATCTATTTATTATATCTGTTCTATGGCTATTATGGAAAACTTTCAATAAAAACAATTTATAATTTTAATGATCAATTGCTCTTGTTTATGAAATCTTAGTAATGTAAGAATTGCGCAATTATTTTCTAAACGCTACTTTAGTTTGATTAATTCTAAGAGTTAAGACGTTCTATTTTCTGTAACAATTATATTGAAGTAAATAACCTATGTGTAATGCCAAATGTGTAATGATAAATGTAGTTCGCAGGATGATTGCACTTGTTTATTTTGTAGTTAGAAATAACATTTTATTAGCAACAACTTTAATGTGCCACAAAGTCATGATATCATCAATTCAATTCAATTCTTTGTTACTTGGCTTTTATGATGATATTCTCAAAATAAACAACAATAATCTTTCGATTTTTACAATACTTGCAGTGATAAATTCGACTATTTAAAACAATTAGATCAATATTAATACTTCTGTTTTACGAATGTACCACTACTTTTTGTTACTTAAATAACTTTTTTTTATGAAAAGTTAGAAAGTTTTTGATTTTTCAAAAGTACTAGGGACCAATAATTTTAGAGGTGTTATATCTAAAAAAGCTGAAGCAGGCTGAATAAAAAAAATAGTCTTAAAGCTCCTCAGAATAAGCTTTAGGAGTCAGGGCCTTAAAATCCTTTCGCCATGATATTACCATAACGCAGAATCCTTTTACTTTGTTACAGATCTTCGACGGCACAAACATAACAAGAGAACAGCGTCGCGAGTTACACGACTATTGTATCTCCGACATGGGTTTCAGGATTTTATTCATTGAATGCGTCTGCGAAGACCAAGAGTTACTTGAAAGGAATATCATTGAAATACTGCACTATTCCGCTGATTACAAGACCATGAGCGAGGAAGAGGCCATTGATGACCTGAGAAAGAAGTTAGAGCACTACATGCGTCAATATGAGCCTATTGATGCTACCTTAGAAAACATTAACTTTGTACGCGTGGAAAATATGGGAGAAACCGTGACAGCCCACAAAGTCTCTGGACAGAAGGAATCTGGCATTCTAGGCTATTTGTCCGGCATGAGAGCTTTCCCTCAAACTCTTTATTTTACTCGGGTAAGTTTATTACTAGGATATTTTTTATATAAATAACAAATATATTATCTGATATCCTTATTTTGAAACATTAGTCACTTTTAGATATGATTAAGATTTTGATAATTAATACATAAGTCGGTATTATACTTATGACATTAGATTATTATCTATAGTAGGTTATTTATTATCTTATTTATTGTAATGTGATATATTTTAGGTACATATATATTCTCTAAATCTCGATTGGTCTAGCGAAAATCCGTAAACATGTTATTTATATAACTCTAGTTTAAATAAACATGGTTTGGAAAACAAGTATGTAATTGATAAGACGCTATTTAAACAAGCTGCGATTTTTGCTGGAATATAGCGATACGTTTTGTTGTTTAATTGTTTTCGTAAAAAGAACATTCTTTCATTTAATATTTTAAACATTAGGTACATATTATATCAGGATTAATGAACTTTAATCTTTTGCTGGATTTTTTATTTACTTTAAGATTTCAAAAAACTTGTTATCTTTTAAACAAATAATTTCACAATTGAGACAGAATAAATGACTTTTTTAAGTCAATTGCTTACACAAATTTAAAAACCTTACGAGTAATATTGCTTAAATAATTTGGAACCATTAGTGTTATGTGAATTGTAATGCGGCAGAGAGTATTGTGGGTCTTTTAAAATATTAAAGTAGAAAAATAGATTAATATCGATGGATAAAGTAAATTATATAAAAAATATCAGTTTTTTCTCACTGTGAAGATATAACTCGAAGAACACATTTCCAAATGTATATACAATAAATGAAATGTATAATACACAAGTGTGTATTTACAATGCGTGTATAACATATAGGTGTTGATGTTAACAGCACGGTGAGAGCGAGTATAACGTGCTGGGTCGCATCGGCGGCGACGCGGCGCTGTCCCCGCGCGGGCAGAGCTACGCGCACGCACTGGCCGAGCACGTGAACGCGCTCGCCGTGCGCGAGCCTTTCAGCGTGTGGACATCCGAGCTGCACCGCACCAAGCAGACCGCCGCTGAGATATTGGCTCCTAAGAGAGCTGTGCGAGCTCTCAATGAGTTGGATGCTGTGAGTATTGCTTGAATCAAATATGATGAACCTGTGACTAAACCTAAACCTGAAAAGATAATAAATGTAATATCAATGTGTAATAGTAAATTGTTAGGGCTATGCGCTGTTGAGAGTTCGAATGTTGTTTAGTTTATAATGCTTACACCTACATACGAGTATATCTGAGGTATGAGGTCTGCGGCTTGACCTCGGTGGTTTTGTGGCTAACATGTACGGCTGCACATCCAGAAGTCCTGAATTTGAGTCCCGGGTGCTAAGGTTAGTTATTGATTCTTTCTGTTTAGATTGTGTCAATAACAACCCGGAGTTGAGAAGTGGGCGGCGGTTCACTCCCGTGCTGAACCAGAGCACGTAAAGCTATTCCCACGCCTAATCCTGTCGAATTATTATCATCCTACTAGAGTGTAAGAGTAAACGGACAACACTTGTGTCTGCGCGTACACTTGTGCACTATAGTATGTAATTAGTCTCTATTGCGCAATTGGCTTACGGCTAGTCTCAGTGAGATATTGGCCGCCGTGGCCGAAATCGGTCAAGAGGTTAGTATCATCATAGCTGAGAGAGTACATGAATGTTAGTATAAAACAGAAACTATATAATATTAAATATTTAGAATAAAGTGACGATTATACCACTTTCAAATTAATATGTCCATACATGATCAATGATCATACCTTAAACAAGATATTATTATTTATTATACGTAGGTACATTTTGTATAATGATTTGCTTATTTCTGTATTTCTAATTGAATAACTAAATATTAATCGTTTAGACGCATGTAAAAAAATTACAACCTATAAGTAAAAATTTCCTCTTACAAGAATCCCAGACTCACTAATTCAACAATAATATAAAAGTAGAACACGACCTCATTAGGTACTTAATAAAAAATGTTTTATTATTACGACATTCTCATATTATAATGAATCATTTTATTGCTATCAAGATGTAATGTATGTTAAAAATACGCAGCATAATATTATGTGAAACTAGCGACTCACGCTCGCTGCGCTCGCGTTCGTCCCTAGGTACCTACGTTTTCACGGCTAGCTATGTTTAGGTATACATAAATAGTACCTTGCTACTCCTAAGGTATTTAAATTATATAGCGATTTTCCCTCGTTTTGCTCGGGTGCGTACGCCGTACGCGGATTTTGTTTACAATTTTATTATTTGTTTTTTTTTCGCGGAACCCTGATTCTTTTTCTAAAATAAAAGTAGCCTAAGTTACTCCTTATAACATCAGCTATCTGCCAGTGAAAGTCCCGTCAAAATCGGTCCAGCCGTTTCGGAGATTAGCCGGAACAAACAGACAGACAGACAGACAAAAATTGTAAAAAATGTTGTTTTGGTAAATGTACCGTGTATACATCCATATGCATTTAGTAAGAAGCGGTTATTTTAATATTACAAACAGACACTCCAATTTTATTTATCTGTATAGATGATATTTTCTCAATTTCTAACTTGAAGAAACACATTCAAAGTCAAATGTTCGTAGCTACGCTAATATGGTAATTGAAGACCTAATAACAATAGGTACTAAACTTAACAAAAGGTTAAAGGAGTAAAAAGTTAAGAGACTTTGTGAAAAACGGAAAAGTTATTAGGATAAGAAGTTGAAGGATCAAAAAAAAAAAATTAAGAGATCTATCTACAATCGTACTTGCTAAGAGATCTAACTGCATACGTACATATGTGACAAATGTAGTAGAACAATAAGATTTTCTTAGAATACCGTAAAGTTAATACTTTACTCATTTATTATATACTAGCGGCTCATCCTCGCTCCACTCGTGTTCGTCCCTACTTACGTTTTAAAGTTTAGTATAGATTTCTCAGAGATGAGATATTTTTTTACAGTAAAAAGTATTCTATTTGTTGACCCGGATAACCAGCTATCATCATACCAAATTTTAACAAAAAGCCTCCAGTGGATTTTCCGTGATGCGGTAACAGACAGACAGACAGATAAAAATTCTCTAAACTATAGATTCGGCATCTGTATCGTTAATAATGTCTATTTCAATAAGATTTTCCAAAAAATATTTAATGTACAGAATTGGCTAAGTTACAATTTTATAATATGGATAGATTATTAATTACAATTAATTTATAGGTACTTATAGTTCATTTGCTTTTTAACCTTACTCTTCACATATGTACGAGTATATCCGTAATCTTGGTAGATTTATATTATCTGTAAATTTTTACGTAGATATCTCATAATAATAATTTCAAACATAATATTTATTCAATACGTAGATTATGTTATTAAGTATATTTTACTATTGTTTTAACTGTTAGTATATCGACACACGTTTTCATTGTTTTCGTAAATATGATGTCACCGTAATAAGTTTTGATTATCAATTCTCCGGGCAATATATCCGTAAGATATTCGATAGATATTGTAAAGACAAAGCATTAAGTATATCTAATCAATATTAATCAATAAAAGAGTCTTTGCTGTATGACTAAAGTCATGTACCTATAATTATAATTATTATTTAAAAAAAATTATCTACTAGGAATAGGCGTCGTGTTAACAAAATAAATGTTTTCCTGTTTTGCATTAGCCTTTATCTTTATAAACAATTTAGTCGCAATACAGCCATGTTAATTAATTATAATATTGATAATATAATAAAACGATATAGATAATAAAGCGATATTTGACACAAAGAATACGATATTATTATATATTAGCAACTCACCCTCGCTCCGCTCGCGTTCGTCCCTAGTTACGTTTTAACGTAAACTATAGATTTCTCGGAGATGAGATATTTTCTCGCGGTAAAAAGTATCCTATATGTTGACCCGGATAGCCAGCTAACATCATACCGAAATTTCATCAAAATCTATCCAGTAGTATTCTCGTGATGCGACCACAGGCAAACAGAAATACAGACAAACAGACAGGCAGACAAGATAAAACATTTCACTTTTCCTTTTAAATATATATTTTAATTGACATCATGTTCACATACTTTCGCTGCCTCTTCATTCCGTTTTCCGCATTTAGTTAATAGTGATATTATACTGCTTCTTACATGTTTTAACGAAAGATGTACTTGTCTTTAAACTGGAATTACATACTTATAATTAATATAAACTTTCGCTCGATGCAGGAATTAAACTTACAATCTCCGTCGTAGTAGGTAGATACTATTTAAATAGTCAAACATCGCAATATTATGATGTAGGAAACGATACAATTCTATTTATATCTTAGTATAGGTATACGTAAATTAGTTGTGGTGAAAATAAAATGTTAAGGCACAAAATAAATGTAGAGAATGAAAAGCGAAACTTTTCTTGTAAGTAGTTAAAAAAGTTATAATAAATTATACGCTATTAGATCATTAATATATAGTTAGTTGGCGTTTATAAAACTGAAGATCTAAATAGATTTATATTCGTTTAAGTTTTAGATTCAATTGCGAGTATTATCTCATTGACATTGAAATAAAAATACCACTCTTGAAATTTTGGTTCATTCACATCACTTTTAATCTACGAATTACTCAGCGTTTTGGCTAGGTTACAAGAACACGGTGAACAAAATAATACAGCGTATTTTCAGCTACGATAGACTTCGAGATCTCAATTCGTTTGTGGAAAAGTACTTAAGGAAAACCCAAATGAGCATTGCGATATCTGCCAGGAAAAAAATTATTTACAAAAATAAAAAACTTACTGCATAAGTTAACAAAGGAACCATAGTATTATACAGTCAGTCAGTGAGTTAGAATACTTTTATTACTTGTTTTTTTTTGGTTCCCGACATTTCGAATGCTCTACAGCAAACATGTTCATAAGAGAAACTGAAAAAATGGTTTTCTATTTTATAATTTAACAATTATTTTATGAATATTTAATTTCTTCTTCAACAGGGTATTTGTGAAGGGTTGACCTACGAGGAGATGCAAGAGCGTTTCCCTCAGGAGTTCGCTTGGCGTGACCAAGACAAGTTGCGCTACCGCTACCCGTGGGGAGAATCCTACATCGACATCATGACAAGACTGCGTCCAGTTCTCTCTGCTTTAGAAGATGAACACAATGTGGTTGTTGTGGGCCATCAGGCGGTACTGCGGTGCATGTTGGGATACTTCTTGGATGCTAAACTTGGTAAGCTTATTTTATGAGATAGTTTTATACTTTGCCATTAAATTAATTTTATGAGGTGCGACATATTTTAAAAACTCTACATTTACCTTTTAGCTTCTAACCATATATTAAAAATCGTCTTTGGTTACAAACTTTCGCAAATGCCGTATTTTTCTACTATCTACATACATATTAACAGTTCTGTTGCAACGAATATATTTTATTTTTAAATATATAGATGGAGATATAATTATGTTCTTTGTAATAATTATCCGTAAACGATATAATTACATCTAGATATGTACGATAAAATTCCGATTAAATCGCATCCTGTTACTCTACATATAATCTCGTATAATGAAATAGTATCATCCAAGTATCTTAACATATTATATTTTTATCTCAAGTGTCCTAAAAATAAAGGCTGCCCTGAATATTTTGATTGATTACATCTTATTATGCTACACATCTAACCAAATAACGCCACCATCAATAAGAGAGAAACCTAGAAAGTGACAGTTATATAAAACTTACGTAATCAAGGAAACCGAAACGTCTTTTCTAGAATAACACGTCTAGTTTTTATAGGTATATTTTGTAATCTTAGAAGTAATTTTACTTATCATTTTATTAAGCTTAATCTTACAAATATGTTTATTTAGACTGTACTAGATATAGTAGTGGGTAGAGCCATAAAAGTAGGTATATAGACCTACTTTTATGGCTCTACCCACTACTATTTGCAGTAAGGCGTGATTTACATAAATGGGATAAAGCTATTTTAAATCAATTTGTTTTTATTTAATTTTGCAGATGAGTTGCCTTACATGAATGTGCCCCTTCACACCATAGTGAAGCTTACATCCTACGGCTACAAGTATAAAGTAGAAATGATCAAGCTCCCTATTGAGTGCGTGGACACACACCGCAAACAGCCCAAGGTATATTATTACATAAATATTTTAATAACTTTGCAGTAAAACATATTATATTTTTTTTTTGGAATGGCTAAAATGATATTCTTTAGAATTTGTTTTCAAATTGATATATACACAGTTTATTTAATTTTAAATATAGTTTAAAATGTAGATATATTATACATTAAACAATAAGACGAATAGAACTCGCCATTGATTTTATGAGCAAATATTAAATATGATTACATGAGACTGATAACATATCATATAATTTAAAGTTGTAACATTTTAAATATAAATAAAGATAAAGTTATTGATGCTAGTATAATGGACGTTTTAATAAAGCCAGTTAGATTTATATTCCAATGAATTGGACAAGTTTAAGAGTAGACGGAATTGGGATATGAACTCAATGATAAAAGTGTTTTAATTTTACCGAAAATATTAAATTATCCTCATTTGCTTATAACTAATAGTTTATATAAAATGAAATTTATTTGTCTTTGCAGAACTGTTCAATAAACCGCAGTACCGATGATGCGTTGGTCACCGTACCCTCTCACTACGACACGTTGCCTTCTAACTTATGGCAAAACAATGAAGCACAGCTTTAAGCTCAGCGTAGACGGACTTTGGTCCGAAGTATACCACCATTTAAATAATACTACGAAGTGTGAAACCCTTCGTGGTTGACAATCGAGAATGTTCGACCATCGGCCGAACCTAATGCCTGGATTCCAGTTGACTGTATCAAGCCTAATAAACGACGTAAAATGCATTTATAGAGCACAATCTTAAGCTCTCCTTTCAAGGAAAGTTCGACGAGAAATGCTCTCTTGATATTAGGAGTGTAAAAGCAATTTAGTGTGAATCAGTATCGTGTGTCCCCGCGCTAGCAGTGACCTGTGACAGTGACGGGTGTGACGTAACGAACGTTCTAAAACCGCAAGACTGAAAGATTTAACGTCAATATCTTTAATCAATTTGTGTTCGTATTTTAATTATTTTGTTTCCCTAAATATTAATTTTAGATTTACACGCAATACTCTTTAAGCTTTATGTTATTGAATTGTTGATATAACAATAAAATAATTCATATCTTTTTTTATGTCTAAGTTGGATTTTATATTTGGGTTTTTTGTTTTATATTTTAATGTTTAGGTAGTCGTATGCTTTTTATAAATTTTAAATCATTTTTAAGTATATTCAAAATAAGAATTTGGCATATGGCTTTTATCCAGTTATTTCTTTTTATTAATATACGTTAAAAAAGTTAGATGTATTTTTACTATAATTTCATAGAGATTTGTTGGCGGTAGCTTTCGATTGTATGTGACTGTGACGTGATGTGTCATGTGACTTATAACAAACTTCGAAACGCTCCGCAGCAAACGCAAAGAACGTAGAAAATATTCATAGTGGTATGCACATGCATTCAACATCACTCTATAGAAATATTTAAATGTTTCTATATAAATGTTATTTAAGTATAGATACATAAGTGTTTATTTTAATTTTTTTGTCGTATCTTTAAAATTATATTTTATTTGTAGATTCGGTGTATTTAGTACAGCTATTGTTAGATGTGGTGCAGGTGTAGCCGCGTATGAAATAAAATAATTATATACGTAACTGTAGGAAAATACATAGTAATTTGACAATTATTATAGATTTTGAATACTTTTAGTATTGGACGTTGGAGTTTGATGTACACTAGATTACTCCTAGAAATAAGTCAATTGATGGAATTGAGAAGTCTCAACGAGTGTCATTGAGAACAAATGTAACAACTCATACAAATATATAGGTATGTTTAGAATTTGTAGCTACTTTTATAATAAAATAGTGGTCTTATTCTGAAACGATCTTTTATTTATATACCCAATCTATACTAATATTATAAAGCAAATACTCGTACAGTCCTTGCGCCTTAAGCTCAGCTTTGCATTTGTGTGAGTGTACACACATAGTGTACGGAGAGGTACGGCTTGTGGCGTAGCGCGTCCCGCGCATGGTTTAAACCCGTTTATACTGGTTTTTAAAGCGCGGCCTGAGCCGTGGCGCGTCCCTTACGTGCCATCTCCCTGCCCTGCATTTTATACATAAGTTCCATTTTAATCGGTCCAACAGTTTCGGAGATTAGCCCGTACAAACAGAGAAACAAAAAATTTGAAAAAAAATCTGGATTTGTTCTATTTCTCTTCTTACCTTACCTGACTCGGTTTTTAGCCTTTTATTCTATGTACAGATATTTGATCTCTACAGTTTTGTTATATGTACCTATAGATTTCTCAGAGGTGAGATATTTTCCTGCTGTAAAAAGTATCCTACATGTTGACCCGGATAACCAGCTATCATTATATGTATTCATCAAAATCTGTCCAGTGGTTTTCTCATGATACGATGATCACAGGCAGACAGACAGCCTGATAAAAATTCTAAAAACTATAAATTCGGCCTCTGTATCGATAATCTATACTGTAATAAAACTGTTGAGGTCGAATGTCTGCACATAGAAAAAAAATGTTAAAAACTGAGTCAGGGGGATGTAAGAAGAGCATTAGAACAAATCCAGATTTTTTCAATTTTTTTGTTTATCTGTTTGTCTGTTTGTACGGGCTAATCTCCGAATCTGCAGGACCGATTTAAATAAAATTTTGCATGGTGGTACCTTATATCCCCGGTCAACATCTTAGATACTTTTCATCCTGAAAAATTAAAGAGTTCCCGTGGGATATATTTGTCCAATAATAAAACAGTAACTTGGCGAAATCTGTTCATGAAATATTTTTTTTTAAAAACGACTGTAACGTATTTTGTATACAATATAGACCCACAATATAGATACAATATAGATTTTGTAAACAATAGTTACTTTTTTGTCTGTTTGTCTGTATGCCTGGTTGTCTTTTGTGTATGCGCGTTTCACGCAAAAATAAATGAATCGATTTCAACGAAATTTGGTGAAATGATAACTATTACTCCGGTCAACATTTAGGAAACCTTTTACTTCAGGAAAATCTTTCTTTACCACATGAAATCACAATAACTGGTTTTATCGAGTCGTCCTTTTAGAAACCTTCCGCTGGCTAAATCTTAAGATATACATCAAAACAATGTATGAAAAAATTGTAGGCCTTGAAAAGGCCAATAGAAAAATCTGCAACAGTATATGTCTATCTCTTAAGGTACTCTCACAATACCTGTTCTTATCTATACCTATGATAAAAGATCCACAGATTTCGTGTCTGCCACGACCTTCGAGTACATTGAAAATGTATCTTCAAATGAACTGAATTAAATAATTACTAATAGAACCCGCGGTTTCACTCGCGTTCAGACTATAAAAAAAGTTTTTGGTTTTATGTTATAACTATTATATAATTTGATGGTTGTAATATTTTCAAAGTATGTGTATCATTCAAGTGAATATGATTTTGACTCGCACATCAAAAGTTCCGTACCGCTGAATATTGTGTTGTTTTTACTAACATAACATTTATACACTAAACAAAAACTTTTACTCAATAGATATTTTAGTATTTTTTAAAGGTATTATGGAAAATCAATTTAATTTTAGCTCTTATAACTCAAAATATCCAGTATCTTAAAAGATATTTAAAGTATATTCTGCAAATTAATTTTCGTTAAAGTATTAAGCAAGACTTTCACTGGCAGATAGCTGATTTTATAAGGAGTAACTTAGGCTACTTTAATTTTAGAAAAAGAATTAGGGTTCCGCTTAAAAAAATGAAAACGTACCGAGAGACGAACCCGAGCGAAGCGAGGTTGAGTCGCTAGTATAATGACTATTTCAATAAGATTTTCCAAAAAATATTTAATGTACAGCTTTGAGTTTGTTAGAATTTTATTATATCTATAGAAAATGGATGTCACATATCGCGGTACATCACATAAGAATTGCTAGATAAATTTCACCAAGACTGTTTTTAAGCATTAATTCTCTTCCCCTTAAAAGAAAGATGGCATAATATTAGCTTTTTTCTTTTTTTTATTCTTTATCATAATAAAATCCGATAGCTATTTTTATACATTAACATTTATTTGCTTATCACTCAGTACACAAATAGTCATTTGTATACCTACTATTTAAAAACCTATCTATCTTAATTAAGGTGGGACAGCTCGAGTGGTTCAGGCCCGTTCACGCAAGCATTGAAATGCGTGCGCAACTCCCAAGCGATTTTACGACGTCCCACTATAGTGACAACAGGGTTATTTTGGAATTTTTAGTCTCACAGTGCTATAAGCTCTAAGCGTTGACAGCCGATCCGGTACCTCGTATGTGTCCTCTCAGCATCAGTTCTTAACACATGCACAAAAGAGTTTCCTATGAACAAATAAATAGATTTCATTGTTTTAATTGCGTGTCGATATTTTGGGTAAAACCTCTTTTTACGACTCTTCATAAACATATCTAATGTGTAATCTTTAAATTGCTGAAAAACATGCTATTTATAGCTCAAAACCCACAGAATTGATGAATTTTACCTATTCCGTGTCAAAATCAGTCATAATGAAATCTGATAATAGTATGTAGGTACTTTTTGAAATTATCAACAAAGTAGATAGTAAAACATTAATTAACTTCACTTATATCGAAACAGCGGCTAAATAAATCAGAAATGTAGGAAAAACAATTAAAAGCAGATGATACTGGGCGTGAGCGCTTTACCTCAAAATGTCAAAGATTAAGATATAGGGCTTAATACTTAGGCTAATACTAATGCTAAAACCAGCGTAGGTAATAAAATTAATTTGTATCAATAATGTAAAATTATAATCAATAAACTAATAATAGTTTTCATACAATACATAATACATTATCCTCATGGTTCCATTGATGAAGTGAGAGGCTCGACCGTGACTTGTTTCATTGACGGATGCTGTAAAGCCATGTGTAACCCACCGACCCCCGGTAAAAATACTCACGCATTGTCATACAAATCGCACTCGCGCGCGCACGGCGACTTACCTTTGTGACGGTCCTATTTTTAAAAATTGCTTTTTTTTAATCCTTCATATGATCAGTGTTGTTATGTGAAAGTGTTTGTGAGGCTTAAAAGAGGCCCAATTCATTCAAAGTAAGTTTACATTTTATTAGATCAATAAATTATTTATAATAAAAATTATCCTGTTTCATCGCAATGTTATACCTGAAATTTCCAACTTTTTGATAAAGTAATAGAAAAAGCATACATACTAAGAGTAAACTGTACATATATTTTGAAATCCATAATAAAAAGGAACTATTTTAAATACAACAATGAGTTAAGACAAAATAATACTTAAATATTGTGGATAATTCAATTATATTTGAAACAATACAATTGCTACATAAATGTAAATGACGATGATGTATATTTTCCATAGTTTTTGTTACGTAATTTTTTTAAATAGTCTACACATACAATTTTATATATAAAATTATTAAGAATAAACTTCTTAGTAATAAGACATTTCAGTTTGTATATAAGATATTTTTGTTGACTAAGGAAAGTTGTTGCTTTGCAAATATTATTTTGCTGAAACAAGGAAAAAATTTTTTTTTAAGAAATAAATTATTTGTCAGAACTAGATATCACTCATCGATCGTACTTAGATAGGTACTTCTAGCATTTGTTATGCACATGTTAGTCTCAATTCGTGGCTAGAGCGAAACTTTGAACGAGTTCGCCTTGGGCCAAGAACAAGCTCCAAATAATTTTTGATTTAATCTTGCAACTTCCCTTCTATTTTATCAGTCATTAATTTTTATTATCTGCGGTAGGTACTCGAATAAAAGCAATTAAGTTAATTCATTGATGTTGAAGTTATGGCTTTAGTTTAAATAGGTCATCTTAGTGTTAGTTCAGAATTATCTATAGTTATTGGGTACCTACTGACTATGTTATAAATTGCAAAATAACAAGTTTAAAATTGTTTACGTTTATTATATAAAAAAATTGCAAATTCATCAAACATAATTGTCGTTTGTTCGTGACGACTTGCCGATTTTCTACTCGATTATGTCAAGATGACACTGTACACTATTATTTTAAATTATCACAATTAACGTAAAGGTCAATCCTTAATTTTGATTTAAAGTAGGTAACGTAGATACCTACACGAAAAGTTTTTGCCAGTTTAGTCAGAAAATTTTAGTAATTAGTATTTGACACAAAAAAGAGGATGTATCAAGAAAAACATGACATTGGCAAAAGTCTCCTAGTGAAGAATGTATCACATTAAGCCACTCAATGAATTTGCTCCGAACATTAGATCAGGAAAATCTCAAACAGTAAAGAAAGAATGATGTATTTTCAATAAGTTTTATTATAAAGTAACTTATACACTACTATTATAGTAATAAAGTAATAAATTTTATTTTTAAATGTAATAAGCAGTTCGATGTACCTACTTAATATGCAATTCGATGTCATAAATACGAATGTGTGAAGTGTGTTGGTTTCTGTTTTCGCAAAGCAACGGAGCAACAGATTGATGTGGTTAGAAATGTGGTGCCATAGGATATTTCTATTTTATCCTTTTTTTTATAACATCGAGAAATGCATTTACGCCCACTACTTGCATACAAGTGATTATGTAGGACTCATAGTACTACCCACTAAAACCCAACGGAACTTCCCCCGCCTTAATTGGATGTCGCAGGATCGTTTACGCACTCAACGACGAAGCACCGGCGGTTGGCCTGCCGAGGCAGAGCACAACAACAATGGGGTTGCTCCAGCAGTCCACTCTATAATAATAGAAGTAACGGCTGGATTGCCGGACGCTTACGAAATTTGTCTTGAGACATCTTTGTTTATCACTCAGCCTATAAATATACTTTACTAGCGACTCACCCTCGCTTCGCTTCGGGTTCGTCCCGAGACAAAAAAAAACTATCCCACGGGAACCACACATTTTTCCGGGATGATACAGCCGGATGATACAGCCTATAAGCCTTCCTCAGTTAACGGGCTATCTAATGCAAAAAGAATTTTTCAAATCGGGTTAGTAGTTCCTGAGATTAGCGCGTTCAACCAAACAAACAAACAAACAAACTCTTCAGCTTTATAATATTAGTATAGATTACTATTTAATATTTATTTAAGAGCAATTATTTTATAATATTTTATAAAGTTATTAAATTAGCTAAGGGTATAATTTGCTTAATCTAATTTTAGGAAACTTTTGGATCATTTTTTATTTATTTCATTTTTGCGGCTATGTTGTCACTGCGACCATTTCTGGTCTATTGTGATCGCCACATTCTACATTAGAGTGAACCATTAAACCCTGCAGAATTTAAAAATTGCAGGATTTTCTTAGGTTTGCACCCTTTTATTTCATCTAGGCCTAGAAATTATTTTCCTAGATGAATGCTACGCTTGTACATGAGCGGTCCGCATTCCCATACAAGTGGCGTTTCATCTGCCTCCATGCATATTCTACAGGTTCGCGTTTCGCTCAGTCCCAGATTGAACATGTGCTTGTTTAAGCAGCAGTGTCCGGTAAAAGTCCTTACCAGTAATCGTAAGGTTTTCCTGTTTAGCGCTAGCATAAGGTTGTTAAACCTTTTGTCATATGCTTTAATCAGTGTCTTGGAGTGAATCATTCCATTTGATCCATTCCAGTCCACTGATTTAGATCATATACATGATGAGCGGATTCCCTGGCGATAAAATCACTAGTTGATAAGTTTTTAATGTAAAAGATCGATAGATGTAAAAGGTTTACATATCAACCTATCCAAAGTATTCATAGATGATAATGTCAAAAAAGAACTGTAAATTGCTTTTATTGACACCGACGACAACTATTTGTTAAGACGTGCAAAATTAAGATCCTTCAATGGATCTTTTCAATGGATTTTAGTGGACCGAGAGGTTTATATTAACTTAGAACTAATTAAAGAAAGGTCATTGTTTTAAAATAGCTTTCGAAATATATAAGTTATAACATTTACATAGTTATAGGTAATACCTGTTATTTCATGTTCTAAAAACACATATTAATAGTTATTATGGTATCTATCTATACATATAATAAAATTCTAACCGAGTCGAAGCGAGTCCGAGCCGAGCGAGGGTGAGTCGCTAGTACATATTATAATAAAATTCTAACGGGGTCGAACCTGTACATTAAATATTTTTTGGAAAATCTTAAATAGTCATTACTATCGATACAGAGGCCGTATCTATAAATTTTAGAATTTTTGTCTGTCTGTCTGCCTTTCTGGGAACGTATCACGAGAAAACCACTGGAGAAATTTTGAGTTATGATGTTGGTCAACATTTAGGATACCTTTTACTCATATATATTTCATCTCTGAGAAATCTATACTAACCGTTAAAACGTACGTTAAAACGGAGCGAGGGTGAGTCGCTAGTATTTAATTAATATTTACAAAATTATTATTATTCACAGAATGTTAAACGAACAAGACTTAATGGTGGCTCGAGCACTGGCGGCCGAGTCACGAGAAAATTCACCAGGAGGTTCACCAGGACCATTAAGGAAAAATCCCCTATCATCAATTGTCGACAAACTAAATACTTTTAGGTAAACTCATTATATTTTTTGTCATTATCTTATAAAAATAAAATATCTATACTAATCCATACTAATATACTAATTATTATACTAATATTACTAATATACTAATTACTAATATTATATTATATATTTATTTATTATCATAAATGCGAGAGTAATTCTGTCGGTTTGTCTGTCTCCTTTTTACGCGTAATCCGCTAAACTGATTTAGATGAAATTTGGTATGGAAATATTTTGAGACCCTAGGTATAACATAGGATAGTTTTCATCTCAGAAAACTTATCATATATAAGGGCAGTGGTAGCCCAGTGGTGACGCGCTCGCTTGGGAAACCGAGTGAAGCGGGTTCAAATCCTGAGTCTCGCACCTCTGATATTTTCATGTGCGAACCATTTCTTACATGATTACCACTTGCCTTACGGTGAAGGAAAACATCGTGAGGAAAACTGCATGTCTGAGAAAACCTAGCAAGTTTTCGAAAGACATCCGTCCGCCAATCCGCACTTGGCCAGCGTGGTGGACTATGGCCTGATTCCCCTCGTATTGAAGGGAGGCCCGTGCCCAGCAGTGGGATGTTATAAAGGTCTGAATACATATAATGGGTGATTAAAAAAAACCCGACTTCCAGGCATTTTTTTTAAGTTTTTATTTTTCCATTTTTAGTGTAGACGTATCACTAATACAAATTAATCAGGCCCAAACACCAGGTAATTGCTGTAAATCGTTGAGGAGTTACCTCGACTGTCTTTCGGGTCCATCATCAGATCGACTCTAGACCTTCATTAAATAGTAGTGCTTTAAAATACCTAATGAAAATGTTAACAAACGCACTAGTCGCCGCTACAATTTTCGAAAGTTCCCCTCGATTTCTCTGGGATTCCATGATCAGATTCTGGTTTCCTTATCATAGTACCGCTTTTGGGATATCTCCTTTCTAACAAAAAAAGAATTATCAAAATCGGTTCATAAACGACGAAAAAATCCGCGAACAAACATAAAAATAAATTATAGTTTAAAAAAAACTAAAAAAAACACGCTTTAATGATGAACCGAACAATTTTTTTTTTTTGTATAAGAACAAAGTGAATTAATGTTATTGTAAATATAAATTAACAAAAATCATATTTTGCAAATTGAAAAATGGAATAATTTTATCAAATTAGTGTATTGTCATCGGTCCTCAATAAATCTACAAAGTTTGAACGAAATCTGGCCGTTTAAAGTGGGTCAAAATCGCGCCCAAAGAAGTCGGTTACAAACATACAAACAAACATACAGGTGAAGCTAATAAAAAGCGTGTAAAAATATATATACGGTCGAATTAAGAACCTCCTCCTTTTTTGATCATTTCTCAAATAAGGGATATATATCTTACCTACTTTTCTATTACTTATCTATGTATGTAAATTGTACATATATATTACTAGCGATATATATATATATATATATATATATATATATATATATATATATATATATATATATAATATATATCGCTAGTAATGTACAAGGTACATCTACTAAAAATTGCTAAAAATTAACAGTGCTATAAAACGATTTTCTAAATTCGTATTTAATGTAGAAGATGTTATCCATTGATACTGAATACGATACTTTATGAAAATGCATGGGTCAACTAGTTTCTTAAAATGATTGCTTGAAATTTTTATACAACACATCATTTAATAGATTTTAATACTTTTGAAGTATAGTAACTTTGTTATGACATAAAAATAAAAAGCGGCCTAATTTTCGAAATATTAATGAACCATTTTATAATTTCACTTTTTAGTTAATGAACGTACGTCAGAGAAAAAAATGATCATTGCGCGGTGACGAAATAGTGATTAGTGAATACCTATAATTACCTATAATTACCTATAGTACCTATAATTTGTTATTTGACATTTAACATTGACACTTGACATTTTCTTGTTGTGACTTGTGGTTGAATTTTTTTGTAACCTCTAAATTTTTAATTGTGTTCATTTTAATGAAATATTGTTAACTTAAGTAAATGTGAGATAGATGATTATGATATTTAAATGGCGTATTTTAATAAATAAGTGTTATGAAGATGGATAGGAGAAGTAGCAGTAAATCTAGACAACCGACTACTAGTAAAGAAAGTGAGGACGAAGAAGAGAGGTAAGTTACTATATGATTTCAGTTTTAAGTATTAAAGTTTTTAATAATTTTACTAACAGCAATAGAACAATTGACAAAGCTGTTAATAATTATTATGTTCCATAATTTTAAGTTCAATATTATTCTAATGTATAATTTTACATTATAAAAAGTGTATTTATAGGGGAGCCCATGGGGGGATTTTTGAATTTACTCAAGACCAAAAATATTAAAAAAATATTTCGATAAGTTAGAAATATACCTAATACTTTCTAACATAGATTCTCTTTTAATTAACCCAACACACCTTAATTTGACGGTTTCAAGTATTTCTAATTTGATTGTCTGCCCTACACGTGCAACCTTATACAGAGGATTTATGTATGGTGTAGGTACCCAAAAGAGTGCAACCCCTTATGTTATCTGCCATGCTTGAGTAAATTCCCAAAATCCCCTCTTGGGTTCCCTTACTATATAAAATGAGAAGGCTCATTGTTTTGGACACTAGAAACTATATTGTTGTTGTTATGACTCCTATAAGAACAGACAGAATATCTTGTTATTGTTGACACAAAATTTAAATTTATATATCATATATATACATATGGATTTTAGGGATGGACAGTAAGGGCAGGTACTAGGGATTTCGCGTAGCTGACTATTTTTAATAACCGGATATCAGGTATTATTTTTTT
Source organism: Argynnis bischoffii washingtonia (assembly GCA_033884665.1). Classification (NCBI taxonomy): domain Eukaryota; kingdom Metazoa; phylum Arthropoda; class Insecta; order Lepidoptera; family Nymphalidae; genus Argynnis; species Argynnis bischoffii. The sequence continues at coordinate 4,173,307 of CM066624.1, read as the reverse complement.
CATATACCCAGTTACCTGTGTGTACCCGGGTACCCGAGTATTTGCAATTTTTGCAGAAAAAGAGTCAATTTTCTTATATTCATCGTCATCAAGCATTTCTGTTATACAATAACAAAAATATAAAGAAATAAACTTTCTTCTCTGACACAGTTGAAAATTAAAAAACACACACAGTTAAACAGTTTTGTTTTCATAAACTCATTAAGGACTAAAAATACTTTTTATCACAAACACTTTTATGTTATAAAATAAAAAATATACTTAATAAATAATAATCTTTCTTCTAAGAATAAACAATGTTAAAATAAATTAATTTAAGATAAATCACATAGTTCAAATTAAACTTATTGTAGATTTGAGATAAGGGGTTCTTTTTCTTCTTGACAAAAAAGAGCTTTCAAGAACACTATTGTCTTTTGCGTGCAATAAGAGGTCCAAAAGCCAGTTTCTGCTTTTTGTTTCAAAATTTCTGGCAATAAAAAAAAAGCTCTTTCACTATCAGTTGATATTGGTTTCACGGATAATAGAGACTTATAAAGCAGCTCTAAATGTTGATTGTATGCTGTATTAATAGTTTTCTTTAACTTTGCTTCAAATGATGTAGCCAATCCATTTTTGAAACCCATGTTACTGAGTGGCAAATTGTCGTCGGAGTCGTCGTTTTGCTGAACTAAATTTTCACTACCTTTGTGCCAGCAAAGACTGTCAAAAAGTCCTTCGGCATATTTTATAATTGCATTTTGGTAGCAGTTTCCAAGATACACGAGGAAGGACTTTCCGGATTATGTAAATATTTGACAAGAGAAAATAAACACACATCTCTTCGTTCTTTGATATTTTGATCGAGGACTGCATAAAGTTCATGAGATAAAGCAGTACGTTTTACAAGAATTTAGATGTATTCTTTGATCAAAGTGGGTACCCGGGTACCCAGGTCTGACAATGAAATAGTACCCGGGTATTTAAAACTTCATATACCCGGGTATACCGGGGATCCGGGTACCCGGGTAGAAAATCTTAGCAGGTATCTTAACTTTTATAGTTACAGAAAACGTTTCTAGGAGACCATCCATAATTTTTTGAGATGTTCTGAACTGCATTCACAGAATTTGGAAAAAATGTACAGTCGGCGAAAAAAATGCTAAGATACCAATTTTTTTTTTATATCAATCGATCCTATTTCATGTAGAGATCAAAAATTTCTATGGGTCCGTTTAAGCTATGAGTACTAGAAATGACAGAAATCGCCAACAACTTTACCCATACATTTTGTACAGAAAAACGATGCAACAAGACCGTGTTTACACGCAGGAATTTTATGCAACGAGATGACGAAAAAAAATTCTGGTAAAGTTTCAACTCTTAATATTAATATTAAGAGGTCGCTCAACGTGATTTTTCATTTTCCATATAAATAACGAGGGATTCCTTCACCGTGAGAAAACCTGCATGTCTGAGAAAACCTAGTAAGTTTTCGAAAGACATGTGAAGTCCGCCAACCCGCACTTGGCCAGCGTGGTGGACTATAGCCTGATCCCCCTCGTATTGAAGGGAGGCCCGTGCCCAGCTGTGGGACGTTAAAAAGGGCTGAATACAACGAGGGATTATTATTATTATTATATTTTTTTTGGAATTTTAATGCGCTCAAGCGAATTTTTGTCTAGTCATATTTAAAAACATATTCTTGTAGGGAATTAAACGATCTACAAAAAAGACCTGATATGATTTTTTGCTTAGTCGAATCGTTTTAAAGTTATTCGAGGTAAAAGTTCAACCTTAAATGGTAAATGATGACTTTTACAATTTTTCATACTCTATCACGAAATAATGGCTCAAAAATATAAAATATCATATTTTTCGTGAAGTTTATCGAGTTTTCTTCGGTAAATGATCTGATATACTCTGACGTCATATTTGGTCTGACCAATGGCGTTGCGTTTCAACTACTTTGAATTTTCCTCCTATATTGGCACATTTTAATAATCATTTTCTTAATTAAAAAAAAAAACATTAAAAAATATTAATATAGGCTTAATTCAAAAATAATAAAGGTTATTAAAAAAAATAATAATTTTCATTTAAATCACACACATATTCCCTTTTAAGGGATTGCACTCATGGTCCACTCACTCCCACAATCTGATATTAGAGAAGTACTAAGAATAGTGGTACAACTTCCGCCCAATGAGTTGGGCCGCCTTCCATATGCAGTTCTTGGCTACACTCTTGGCTGTATTGCAGGACGCTACTAAATCCCCACCACGACTAGATCGTCATACTTAACTTAATAGTATTCAAATAATTAGACATTATAGATATTATAAATAATAATCACAACTTGTAAGTGTGTGACTTTCAGGATCTTTTGCGGCTCTTTTAGTCATAAAAGTTTCTTTAAAATATAAACCAAATTACAAATACATATAAATAGTTGTCAAGTTATGGCGGGGTAACAAGCCGCCTTACATTGTTTGTGTAATATACTGCCAGTGTATGTGGATCGTCCGGCTGACAAACTTGTCATATAACTAATGCAAAAGCAAATGCTAGAGTTGTCTGCAAAGTAACAGCAGGTTGCTATTAAAAATTAAATTGAACATCAATGAAACTGTTACTTTTTTTACGTAAAGATGATCAAATAAAGTTAGTGAAATGACTTCTTCAAATCTAATCATTCTGCTTCAATTAGAAAATTTCAATTTCGCTATTAATAATAGTAATAATAATAATTTCCTCATTACCGATTTTAGCTAAGGTAGCTAATCTCATTAAGACTAGTGAGGTGAGTAGGAAATATTATAGTGCACAGGTATACACGCGGGCATAATTACAATTTCTATTCCTTTTACCCGCAAAGTCCGATGGGACTATATTGCGACACAACCGGTAAGATTTAAAGCGGCTTTACATGCTCTTCGAGGCATAGGGGTGCGACACCGCCAACTTCCCGACTCCGGGCTACTAATGAGTAAAAGCTTAAAAAAACGAGACTTGAACTCAGGACCTCCAGATTTATAGCCGTACATTCTAGCTACTACACCACCGAGGCAGTTTAATTTTTGATTTCGCTATCATTATAATAAACTATGTCCTCTTGACCGATTTTGACCACAGTGGCCAATCTCACTGAGATAGCTACCTATGTGCGCAAGGGATATTAAAGTGCATAAATAAGTGTGCAAACACATATTCCTTGTCCAGTGCCTTCACTATTTTTCCCAGACCTTGTCAGATAAGAGATCATCAGGCGCAGGACCGACGCGACACTTGCTCTCCAAGACATGTAGATAAAACACCGGACAAAAAACCTTCACAACTAAACTTAGCCCGACCCGGACTCCAACTAAGGATCTCTATCACCACAATCCCAGAACTTTCAAATTACGTGTATCACCCACACAAGTCTATATGAAAAAACTATAAACTATTAAACCCTTATAAAAATTAATAGATTGTAGATATGGTAAAAAAAGAATCGTCTAGAAACGTTCTGGTTTTAGGATATTGGCTCTTGACCCAAAGACGCACGAACTAAATATTACCCGTAATTAACGTACGTACACGCGGCCATAAACAATTGCTTCTAAGTAATTTTGTAACATTACCAAAATTCGAATAAAGAATGGCCATTTGTTTTATTTTATTATTATTATACTAGCAGTGGCCCGCGGTTTCACGAGCGTTAAATTTGTTTAATTATAACATCAGTTTTACAGCAATGTATGGAAGTCTGCCCGATATGTTGACATTTATGATTACTGCTTCCTGCTCCCTTGGGTAATAGGATAATGATATATAACCTATAGCCTTCCTCAATAAACGGGCTATCTAATGCAAAAATATTTTTTTAAATCGGATTAGTAGTTCCTGAGATTAGCGTGTTCAAACAAACAAACAAATAAACAATCTCTGCGTCTTTATAATATTAGTATAGTTTGTTAACAAAGATACAATACTGCACAAAATTTAACAACCAAAAATTAATACAATATGTTAGGCGTGTATAACACCTGCGGAATCTCCAAAAACACCGGCCAAGTGCGAGTCGGACTCGCGCACGAAGAGTTCCGTACCACTATCTATAAAAACGGCAAAAAAATCATGTCTGTTGTAAGGGGGGGCCCTTAAATCTTTGTTTTATTTTAATCTAATTGTTAATTTTTAAAGTGAATATATAACTAAATATTCTGTGAATATTTCAAGCGTCTACCTGTTGCCGTTATCAATATCGAGCAAAAACGAAAAAAAAACACGTTTGTTGTATGGGAGCCCCCTTAAGTATTTATTTTATTCTCTTTTGAGTATTTGTTGTTATAGCGGCAACAGAAATACATCATTTGTGAAAATTTCTACTGTCTAACTATCACGGTTCATGAGATACAGCCTGGTAAAAGATGGACAGACCGACGGACAGACAGACGGACGGGCAGCGAAGCCTTAGTAATAGGATCCCATTTTACCCTTTGGGTACGGATCCCTAAAAAGTATTTCTTCAAAAATTTATATTAAATACCAGTGTCTAGTATTCATAAAGATTTTATCTTTATCTTACTTTCTTTATTCTCAGTCCCACAATTTTTAGCGAAACTAACTTCATTGTTATGCATTGACTGAATAACTAAACTCTATTACTTTCACTAAGCTTGAATCCAGGACAATGAATTGTTTTAATTATAATTCGTTTTCAGTGAGTGGCTTTGCGTGTTCCAAACTTGTTATATGACACTTTCATTCCACTGGATATTTCAGTTTTATATAAACTTTTACTTCTTGTAATAAACATATACCTACGTATGTCTACCTACACTAGTTTTCTAAAACTTTTCAACCATCGTGCTTACCGGCCTTGTCCTCCTTAAAACTGTGGTATTACAGAAATTTCAAAATACCTAAATATAATTATGTGATAATTTAGTTATTTATGTGACTGAATTAATCATCATGACTTACATTACGGCGATCAAGTTACAAATAGATTTGTTAGTAAGTTAAAATAATTAAAAGTATAAAACCAAATATCTAGTTTATATCGTGCAAAATTACCTTAGAAAGAGCCAAGAGACACTGACAGGTACACCTAGATCAGTCTGTAATCCAGTGCTACTTTCCTTAATTCGAAGTAACATAAGCAATAATATAAAAACGATTTAAGCCCTTGTTATCATTAAAATTAATATTATGCTTTTGTTAATTTGAGCATCTCATACGCGGTACGTCTGACATGCCTAGCCGGCATGTCAGTTCGTCAGTCGGTGAGTCTCCACAGGCGTGCTCTCACGTGCGCCGAGCCGCGACTCGCGATTCGCCTTCTCCGTATAATTTGGAGTTTGCGATTTCCAGTCTTGCAATATTTAACAATCTAATCGAGTGGACTTCACATATATAAAATTTCGCAATAACTACGATTCTCTATAGAAGGCCATTCATATTTTACTGACGTGTAAAGTTTCTACAAAATATGCGTTAATACAATACTATTGTATAGTTGATGTGTATTGGTTACATGTTTGTGATGTGGTAAATTTTCTATCAAAGACAATGTTGGCAATAGATTCATTGTGGTGTGGTTCAGCAGGGGAACTGTTGATGCTGAAGAATTGTAAATCTTCAGAGCGATCAGAGTATAGATTCCGACGTAGATCTTCGAAAAGTTTGATACCCCAAGCTCTGCTGCATACTCTACCTGACACAGAAGTTCGGGCTCACCGGCAGCGACGTTCGGGTACTTGGCCGTAAGTGTCAACAATAATAAGTATTGTTTTAATGATAGCACCTGGAAATGACTCGTGATTTTTTACTGATTATTACATTCTTATCTAATGCATTTTTTCCGCAAAATTCCGAATGCATTATTGTTTATCAGTAAGAAAAATATAATTTTGTCCTATCTTAGGGGCATTTTAAATATCTTTTATTTATTAATTGCAAAATCTTTCTTCATGAATAATCAAATCAGAATTTTAAAATTAAAGCTTTCTGGAAGTTTTTGTAGCCATCAGATAATGGTGACTTATTTACTGGGACAGAGATAATTGGATTTCAGTGTCAGGTAGTAATAGCCGGTTGTTGACCTTAATAGTGGCTTTGTAAGACAAAGTAGAGTGGCAGATACCAAATTTAGATGTGCAGCTAAAGTATAGACGTATTCCAAATAAATAAAAAGAACCTTAAATTTATTGCTGAAGCAGTCAAGCGAATCTGCATTCGTACATTTTGAATTCTATCCAAGAGGATCAACTTGATAATTACTGTCTGAAAACCTTGTCCCTATTATGTATAAAGAAAATTTATTTTTATTGAGTTTCCTGAAGATCAATCACTGTTAACGTTGTTCGGTTTTATTTTTATTGAAATAAATTAAAATTGATTTTGATTTCACCTGTGCCTACATAACTATTGTTGTTAATGATTATAGTTTCGTCCCTTGTAGCTACTGCCTTGGCTGCACAAAGTTAACACATATATAACTGTGTTGGAACTTAGAGCACGTTAAATGGAGAACTAAAAGTTTAAATTTATTCATCTAATTGAAATAAAACGTAGCAGATCATATTTCTAAATATTAGCTGTTTGAAAAAGATTCATTATACATAGATTAAAATCTTCCTACACATCGTTAAAGCGAAATTACCATTTTTAAGTAAGCAAAGTCTAGTTCTATTGATTTTAGTAAAGATGAATTAGAAGACTTAATATGCGATACCACTTTATACACCGTATTGAAAGAAATTTTAATATAATAATCTTTGAGACTATAAGGAATTCATTAAAAAATCATGAAAATCACAAAAAAAATACATGCAATATGAGGCCATATAATTAAACTACTAAAGCTAATATTATAGTGAATATAATGTTTAAAAAATGTACATTACTCTAATATCGACAAAAGTTTTAAATAATAAAAATTCATCATATTTGTAGCATATGTCCCAAAACTAGTACAAATAATTGTGCTAATTAGATAAAATTAAGCTTATCTTTATACTTGATCACCTTTCTCTTATTCTTGTTTAACCGCAATCGTTACTTGTTTTTGCTTCTAACCGTAAATTGGCACCTAGTTTGCTATCTCGTCAACAGAGTGCTAGACATCTCGGTTTTCACTCTGTAGGCTATTCGGCCTATTTAATGGTAGCCGACCCCGATATTCTGTCAAGCGTTCAATCCTTGACCCCAACGAAACGATTGTTTAATATATGTATATAATCATAACAACTTGTCCATACTCTATTTACTAGACAGAGTTTCGTCTTAATCAACTGATTTCTTAAAAAAGGAGGAGGTTTATAATTCGGCGCTTTTTTTTATGTTCACCGATTACTCGAAGGCGCCTGAACCGATTTGGAAAATTCGTTTTAGTTTCATATTTGAAACAAAAAAACAATTATCCAGGTACCATTAAAATTTTATCGAAATCAGTCAAGTTGGTGCCAGCTGATGCAAATTAAAGCACACCGACTTCGAAAATATCTGATTAGGTATCTATTCTAAATGAAAACCTCCGTTTAATTATTTTTTACTTTTTAGTACCTGGAAGTCGGTTATTTTTCTTAAATTATATTTAAAACCAGAACTTAGAAGTTTCTTAAGTAAGGAATTTATACACTTGCTATAGTCTAAATGTATTTAGTTTATTCGAGAAGACCTAAACGATAGTTGTGCAGTTACAGCTTGAGGCACATGAGAAGATATATATAAATGACGTGACGCTTCAAGCTGTTCCCGTGGGAGTATAATTTATAAAATTTACGTAGAATTTAAGATTGAATGAATGTAAGTTTAATGCTTGCGTAAATTATATAGAAGTGGTTATGATACAGTTCACTAGCCGCTAAATTGTTTGACCTCAGCATGTTTGTTTTCATTAAAATACAAACTAATGGCAAATAGCGGGGTAATAATTTTGTCGCAATATCATATCAGATAATGTAGTGGATACCATTCATCAACTCGTTCCTTCTGTTCATTTTCAATAGAAAAATAGTATGGTAGAAACTACTTTTTAACAAGGATGTTCTTCTGGTTATTCTTTCTTTCTTAATTAATGTTAATTAATAATGATATTTTAATAAAAAAAGTTATGAAAATGATCATATACCGACTTTAAAATCACAAGAAAATTAATAACTTTATCCTAAAGGGTGAAAAAATACTACGAAACCACCAGTAAAGTACTCGTACTATGAATACAGAATAGTATATACGTTAAAAAAAGAACTATTAAAACTTTCTTTAATTTGGGTAAATATTACTTTGAGTTATTCATTAATCAGATCAGATCAGTTAATTTTAACACTCACACTAGTTAATTTTAACCTCAAGCGGCAAGTTATTTGTACTTAAACAAATTGAAATATAACGTTTTTCAATTTTCTCAGCTTATTTTATCAATTTATTAGATTTTTCTCAAAATTGGTCCATTAATTGATAAAAGCATTGAAATAACTGTTAAATTAATAAAAAATGTTAATTCACACAGTATACACATGTACTTTATTCACACAGTACATTTCTCCAGAAACGGATTTCTTAAATGTCTGTAAAAACTGCGAAGTTGTTTTAGCGTGCGGCAAAGTGCTATAAAAACGAAACAAAACCTCCTTTTCACGATTATCTTGTACGATGAACATTACTTTTAAATTACCAAATAAGACACAGTGGGTACGATTACGACTCTTTTTGTTGTTCGCAATAACAAGTGCCTAGATTTTCAACATCAGCTCGTTAATCTATTCACGTACCATGTGTCAACGTTGACGCAAATTATACTTCCACCTAGCAGTAGTTACTTCATCAGTATCAAAGGATTAAAAGGACCCTATAATTACGATCATTACGAGATAAAAGAAAATAACACAAAAAATACATAATAACGCTCTATTTAATTTATGTATTAAACATTTTTAATTTTTAATTACCTATCTATACTTATTATTATAAAGAGGCAGAGTTTGTTTGAACGTGCTAATCTCAGGATCTACTAATCGAAATTGAAAAATTCTTTTTGCATTAGATAGCCCCTTTATTGAGGAAGGCTATAGGCTATATATCAATTAATATATAGCCTATCTATTCCATACTAACCGTTAAAACGTACCAAAAAATATAAAAACATTTGAAAAATGTCAATCATGTTCAAAACGTTTGAAAAATATAAAAACATGTTTTTGATATTTAGGTATCGATACTTATCAACTACCTAGTCATTATGACAATTATTTCCTATTAATATTTTACCTATCTAAAAAGCCTGTGTTTTATCTTTATAATAATAAATATATAAAGAAGACAGAATATTAAGGATTTATTTTGTATTAAATAATTGGATGTCTAAATTATTCGACTTTGACCTGTCCAGAGGTTTTGTTTTTGCCTTGATAGCAAATACGATTTCGAAACTCGTGATGTTGCTTTGAAAACTAGGAACCATCAATTTTAACAAAGCAATTTTAAATTTCTTGCTTGTCAACGAGTTTCTCGAAAACAATCTATATTAAGAAGAAGGAAAGTGTTGTAGTTAAGAGAGAAAGAAAGGATATGGAAAATGTACGTAACATGATTATTTTTTTTATTGCTATTTATTAATTATCCATATTTCTGCAAGTTATATATCAGCTTTGTTGACTGACCTGTGATGGTCGTACTAGTAATGCTCGTGTCATTTCAATTTTTATTTTTAAAGTTCTTTGGTAAAAAAGATATATTCAAAGTAATTAAAAATTTAAAGATATTGTTTTGATAGTTTTAAATGGTCACAGATAAAGGGAGGGTTTTTGTATAACGTAAGTGGTTAGCAGTAGATATGTGCGTCATTGTTTTTTGTCCACATGAAATGGTATGTGATATAGTTATTCTATTGGAAAAGTAACTTACCTGAAGGTCACAGAGGTTGTAGTTAGAACATGAACGAAGGTCGGTCGTTAGTATATTATAAAGAATTCTCACACTAAAAGAACCTATTTATCAATAAGTGACCTGAGTTCCTTGATGTTATTCTTTGACGCAGAAATGCCTACAATTGTACACTCGGGCAGAAAATACTATTTACCATATTAATATTGTGAATGCGAACATTTGTGTGAGAGTTTTTGTTACTTCATACTACGTGAAATCGGGAGAGATAGCTTATATCCCTGAATTCCTACTCGCTGACTATGGTATTTATAATTTTAATAAATAAAATTTACAAAAACAAAAAAAAAATATGCATGTAATGTAGGACAAACATAAACAAACCACAGAAAAACTAACAAAATCAATAAAAAAGGCGTCGAGAACCATAAATTAAATAAATCCGCAAAAAAATCTGAGAAATTTAATTTAAAAGCCTTCTTTTCTTTTATTATCTCTACCACGTTAAAAAACGTTATGTTAGTGGACAATTAGTAATGAACTTATAATACCGGCTTAAGAAAAACAAATGTTTTGTGTCTATTTTCTAAGTAATTCTAATATTTTTTTTTTCTTTTTTTTTATGAGATTCTGTGACAAACGAGCAGACAGACCACCTGATGGAAAGTAGTACCTGTCGCCCATAACACCTACAGTTCATGCACTTAGGTTTTAAGTAACAAAAATGCAGAACCACAGGTGCGTTGTCACTGTGAGGACTAAGATGATATGCCTCTTGCCTGTAATTGCGCTGGCTACCTTATCCTTCATACCGGAACACAACAATGCAATCATTGTTGCTTGGCGGCAGAAATAGATAAGGGGGTGATACCCATCCAGTCGGACTCCTCAGGCTTGACAGAGTCCTACCACCGATAAATGTGTTCAAATCTTTATCTATTGTGTATTGGTTTTTAAAATTTTCTTCTGTTGATAACTTTACCTCTTATGATTCAATCAGCTCAGTCTATTTAGATTCGTCGTTCCATTAAAGGAAGCAGTTTAGCTATTACGAGTTGCTTGTGGGATTATGATTAAAATATATTATCCCTACAGGATAATTTTGTTTGTTTGATATTAGTCAGTAGTTAGTATCATTATGTCATAATGTAATATTTACATAATTTAATTAGGTACATGTTTGTTAATAAAATTTTCCTGTCTATTATTTAACCAAATTTCAAAGTTGTACAAGAACATATTAATACGTTCAATAGCTCAGATTTAAGATACTTAGAACAAAGGCGATGCCTACGTACTATAGGGGATTACGAATATCATGGTGCCATAAAGGTTCACGTTTCTGAGATATTTCGGTTTTCGTCAAGAAAATTTTTAAGACATTATATTACGCCAAAAATCGGCTATTTTAATTTTTATAATTTTGATATAGCTAGTCTCACTGTCATAATTAAGACGAATCTAACGACACCTCTCAAGCTAAAATCCATCAAGCCGTTTAGGCTACAGAGCATGCCAAAGAAATATACATAGAATATACAAACATATGTATGTAGCATATGTACATACTTAGTAAAATATTGCTAGATTTTACAGATTTATATTATTTTTATTGTATGTCTTTACGATTCAAAATTTGTAGTTCATTTTTTATAGCAATTGCTATAAACCTTTCGAACTGAAATTAGGTAAGTATAATTATTTAACTTTGATCTTGATGCAATAGTATGATAGGAACTGTAAAAAATGTAAAAACTGGAAAAATATTTAATACTAGCGACTCACCCTCGCTTCACTTGGGTTCGTCACTAGCTTGGATATAGTAACATGGATATAGTTTTTTTTAAGTATTAAAACCTTCCGTGGACCTTAAGGAACATACAAAAAAATAAATTAGCCGAATTGGTCGAGGCATTCTTGAGTTATGCGCTTACCAACATTCATTTTTATTTATATAGATATATTTATATTCACTATTATTTTTTATATACCTATTCGAATGGTTCACATTTCGTAGACGATATAAGTATATAATATATATGTATCGATCGATTTTTATATATGCACGTTTATGCAATTTGCTTTATCCTTGAGCCACTTGGCCATACACATTAGAGATCAGTGTTTGTGACTAGGTTGTCGTGGCAACGTACATACTTTTAATATTTAATTGTGCCTTGCTTAGAATTTTGAAAGATTTAAATATAAAAAACCGATTTTTAATGCATTTAAAAAATAATTATAATCTGACAATGTATGTATAACTTTGTTTATTACTCCTTCGCCCTGAAAGGGCTGAACGGATTTTGATGAAATTTTGCCGTAAGCCGTAGATTTATGCACTTAAAGTTAATGTGTAATTTACTTTTTATAAAAACAATAAAATTCTTTAATATATATTTTTAACTAATTCTAAAAACAAAACCTAAATAGTGAGTTGAAATTGGAAAACCGTTGAAGCCACAAAATATTATATTTTTATTTTTACACTAGTAGTTCTGCGAACAGTAGACCTCGCTAGCACAAACTTTTTTGCAACAATTAATATACCACTAAAATTATGTGAACAATTTACTGCATTTTGAGGAGCTATTCAGCTTATCACACCGAAGATCCTCATCAAATCTTCACTGATTTCATGTAAGACCAACTTAAAGTTACTACCTATCAAATAAAAAAGTAACCATCGAAATCGGATCTCATAAGGCAGAAATATTCAGAATTTTCCCTTTTGTCCTTTTTTGGTGGATGCATCCCTTCAATCAAAAAGACCCCGACGACAAATAAAAAACAAAATCGTAAAACCTGTATACCAAGTTTTGTACAGATCGGTTATAAAATACGACCTGTAGTAGAGGAGTAGGTACCAACAAACTAACAGAGGAAGCAAATTTTGCCAGACTTGAATCAGAGACGTTTCGCTCGGTTAGCTCGCTCGGCTAATTATGTATATCCTTAATACGCCCGTCGTATAAATTACTAGCAGAGTCTATAAAAAAACTCTAAAAAGGTAGGTTTTATACAAACTTTCATCCCCTATTGTACCTCTTTAAGGGATGAATTTCGAAAAAGGCTAAAGCACGTAATCATTTAATTGTATTGAACAGCATTAATACCAAATTTCAAGTAATTCTGATCATAGATATTTTTTGAGTTGCATTATAGCGTGTTTTCCCACGGAAATGAGATAATATTCCGCGGCAAAAAGCCTATGCACTCTCCAGGCCTGTAACTATCTCTACACAAAAAATCACGCCTATCCGGCACTTTGTTTTGATGTGAAAGACAAACTAACAAACACAATTTCACATTAATTGTAATATTAAATATGGATTAATAAAAATTACATGACGCGTACTTACGTAAAAATATACATTAAATGTTATTCAAAATATATTTCATTGAAAGATTAAGTGAATAAGTTTATACTTAAAAGGATTTTTATTTATTAATTATTTGTATATTTTATGCATAGGAAGGCCATGTTGATTTTAATCCAATTGTTTTCATGGACTTTGTTAATAAATATAAACCACTGTTTTATTTAATAATATGATTAGCGTTTTGCCACTTCGTTTAATAATCATGACAAGTTACATCAAATATGTATACGAATCATATAATATGTACTTCTATTAAGCATTTTAATTTCTTATTACAGCTATCCTGGTAAAACTATTTTCTGTCTCGAGACATCACCAAGTGTTGCTTGATTCTAGAAAAGGAAGTGTTAGGAAATTAAATTACTCGTACCTACACTCTAAAATGCTTTACTGCGAAATTCATAAAAATGGTCAGCAGATGTCTTGCAAATTTTTATATATGTTTACTTCATTATTTTTCCTACAAAATTATAGGCCAACCTGCACGCCAAAAAATAAGGTGTACCTATAGGTTATATGGTACATAGTCTATAAATTATATCGCTAAGCTCCTCTTATTCTAATGGCTAACTCATACTTAACAAAATAGTGTTAAGTTTAGGTATTGGTTTAGGTTAATTGCACTTGAGTTTAATTAATAATAAAAAAAACTTTAAACGTTTCTCATAAGCGTTTATTGAATTCCAATAATACAATGTTTAATTATTTAATAGCTATTTAATTTATGCCATAAATTTTAATATATTATATTTATCGTGGAAATAATACTGAACAAAAAAGAAAAATGGAAAACATCTTAATATAAGACGCAACTAACAATGTGTTACAATATTGACCCGTTACATTCATTTTAAACGAGTGAATCCATTTTAATGACCTTTTATCTTCACGTGAAAGACTTACGATAAAACTTAACATTAACAAAGAATTAATTGGTCACGATGTGAACACGTACACTATATTATAAACAAAATAAATTATAAATATATTAGTGTCCGATCAATTATGTTTATAATTATTATTATTATTAGTTACTAGCACACTATTTTCTTTGCTTATTTCTTCTTGATATTTGCAAAATATTTTTATTTGTAAATCAGTGACTAAGCAAATGGAAGATTGTCACATGTACCAGTTTAACAAGGTCATAACAATCGTGACTCAAAGAAAAAGTACAAACATTACTTAAGATTAGATAATGCAGCGTTTGCTATATCCTAAATATTATTTAAACTTACCTTTCGTTATAGTTAGATAATTTTATTTTAGTCTATAAGTACCAGTTTACCAGTAATTGTTAAACGCAGGGGCGGATCTATATACATTATACATATATATGCTTTTTAGGCTGCAGTCCTGGGCCAAAAAATATCCAAAATAAAAAAATTAAGGTCACACAATGCTGGCCTAATGACCCTAAGATCATTTAAGTACCAAACAATAGCATTATCTTAATTTCATCCAATAGGTACTATTTATCATTATAGATTTCATAAAGGAAAAATGACAGTCACTTGAGGCCCCAGATAGCCCGAGGCCCCCCAAATTCACGGTCTGCCCCTACATTAAACGGAGCTTATCTAGAAATGATTGGTATCGCAGACCTGTCGTCACATTGTCGATAACGAGTGATGCGCAGGTCAAGCCATCTGATATCACCGTAATAGTAATCTATCCATTCAGTCTTCTCTTCTCTACAGTGACTAGGTAATTTGTTTTTAATAAACTTTAATATCTCAAAGGATTACCAATGGCCCCAGGAAGAGTGTAAGTATTAAATTGTATTAGAAATCTTAGTATTATAATAATCTTGTCAAGAACTCACAATAAGTATTGTTCTTGATTACGTTTTACCTCCACTTTATATTAGATTTATTCAATTGTTAAATATAATAATAATAATCGATCACTTACTGCTTATAACATATTTTTATAAAAATAAGCAATTGCCCGCGTCCACGCACCGGCATCGGCGGTATTGTTATTTAATGTTCACTATCATTAATATAAACAAACGTAAAAATACTCGATACATTTATCATTTTATTTTATGGTATGATTCCCATCTGTTTTCTAGATAAAAAGTACCAAATGTGATAAGATTATTTAATCTTTAATGTCAGATCCACATCTCTCATTTACTCTACATTTTTTTCGTACGCTTTTTATATTTCAACTAATTCCTTTCTCATCTTTTTTTAGGACAGTTTTCGTGCTAAATGTGGAATTAATATATTCTTTATATATTTATTTATAATATGTTCTATACAACAATAAATAGACAGATTTTATTACATGGGATCTCTATCTTTGTAGAGTCTAAGTAGAGTCTAATCATACTGACCATTAAACCTTTTTTAAAATAGTCGTGTCATGCAGCCCTGTGCCATTTTAAAGTCACGTCTCCTACTTTAATTTTATAGATATTTAAACAAATATTAAAAGTGATTGTTGTATTTTATTTATTTATTGAGAAAACAACAGCATCACATGAGTTAAATTATTGTATAAACGATACCTATTTACTAAAATAAAGCCAATTACAGTTTTCTACTCTTTGTAAAACAAATATCAACACACTAAAATGAATTACCCATAAAAAAAAATAGATATATAAAACACAAGACGAAATTTATAAAACTGAAAGTTCAAAAAAAACATTAACAATACCCTTACTTAGCAGTCGGGTAAAAATAAAAATAGACGACTTTTCAACCGACTTTCAAAAAAAGGAGGAGGTTCTCAATTCGACCGTATATACATATATATTTTTTTATGTTTGTTCGTTCGCGGATTTTTTCGTCGTTTATGAGCCGATTTTGATAATTCTTTTTTTGTTGGAAAAGAGATATCCCAAGAGTGGTACATGATAAGGAACACCTGGTCATTGCTGTAAATCGTTGAGGAGTTCCCTTGACTGTCTTTCGGCTCCATCATCAGATCGACTCCAGACCTTTATTAAATAATAGTGATTTAAAATACTTAATGAAAAAAATTAACAAACGAACTAGTCGCCACTGCGATTTTCGAAGGTTCCCCTCGATTTCTCTGGCATGCGATCCTCAGATCCTGGTTTCCTTATAATGGCACCACCCTTGGGATATCATATTTCAAACAAAAAAGAAGCATTAAAATCGGTTCTTGAACGACGAAGTAATCCGCGAACACACATAAAATTACATTCACGTAAACAAAAATTTACATAATTTTTTTTTGCAAAACTACTGGGCCAAACTATGTTAAATTATATGGGACCCAATGGAAACTATTCCGCATCAAACTAAAGAAGTATCACGTAAATCGGATCATAAATCTCAGCGTAATCGGTGTACATACATTTTAAAAAAAACAATCGAATTGAGAACCTCCTCCTTTTGGAAGTCGGTTAAAAAATATTTAATGTGCGGATTCGACTCAGAATTTTATTATATGTATAGATACTTCTAGATATCTTCATTGCTATATGACGTACTAACTAAAAAGTAATTAGTAAAGGAAGGCGTATCGATAAGTTTCAGTTAACTACGATATACGAATAGACACATAGTCGTAATCGTCACATTATAAGTCGGTCACGCTGTTGAATGTTGACACCTTACACGATCGATCCGTAATTGCCGTGTTTTAACTGCTGCGCAGGAAAATTTACCTTGATGTCAGCACTTTCGATTTTTGTAATTATAATTGTTAACATTTTAAAAAATTCGCCTTTTTTGGGAATCTTACTTTCTTAATTAATAAACAGATTTCTCTCTTCAGAACGTCCATATTTTACGCAATATTTTCTCACTAAAATTTGGAAATTAGACCAAAAATATTAAGACTGATAATTTGGTAAGGAGAGAAGAAATGCAGCTATTTGCACTAGTATCGCTACCGCTTGGCTATTCAATGTAGATAATTTTATATTTACATTCTGCTAATTTAAAAAAAAATGAGTAGATTATGCGTTAAAACAATCGAAGGGACACTTTAAGATGCTAAAATTTATTAAAACATAGTAACCGTTCTTACAAAACTATAATAATAATAATGTCCTCCTGACCGATTCCGGCCACGACGGCCAATTCCATTGAGACTAGCCAACTGCGCAGGAGATATTATAGTGCACAAGTGTACGCGCAGACACAAGTGCACTCTCTATTCCTGTCACTCTCATACTCCGGTCGGACGACTACTCGACACGACCGGTGAGAGTTAAGGCGCAGGACCGACGGCTTTACGTGCTCTCCGAGGCATGGGGGTGAAACACCGCCAACTTCCCAACTCCGGGCTATTACTGAGGCTTACTATACAGAAAGACTCTATATAATAACTAAACTTGGCCCGACCCGGGACTCGAACCCAGGACCTCAGGATGTGCAGCCGTACATGCTAGCCACTAAACCACCGAGGCAGTTAACAAAACTATAACACCTTAAGAGGTATATGAAGATATACGACAAACCACTTTATTGATGATAAGATATGCCTCTTAGACTTGTGTGATTTTATCGAATGCTATTATTATATTATTAAGCTGATCATTGAACAGCTAAAGACGAAGTTTTTCCATTTCTTTCATTAGGTAAGGTCTACATGTTTAACTAATTAATCATCAGTAACAGAAAAAATCAAAAAAGAAGTTTTAGAAAGACATGTAAGGCCCGCCAACCTGCACTTGGCCAGCGTGGTGGACTATGGTCTGATTCCCCTCGTATTAGTGCTATGGCGTTTTGTTAAGATATTTCCGTTCCAAAATACTTTTAAAAATAATAAAACTTCTTCTTTACAAGGCGTTACGTTAAAAATTAATACTGATATATGGTTGAGAATGATGGGTAGGTACTGAGCAAGCAAGAAGGACGAAAACACCTTGCAAATATTCAAGCGTAAGATTTGCAAGCGCAATTTCAGTGCAGTGTAGTGTGAAGGCTGGTAAACGCGGTATAAACACGAGTTGTGTGAGACGTCGCATCGTTCAGAACATTGAGATTTAATAAGCACGTCAGGCTAGATGGCATTGAGTAGGATTTGGAAACTAGTAGTGTTAGAAGATGGACCAGACTGGAAGAATATTCTTGACCAAGCTAAGCGAAATATCACTTTATTAATAATTGTAAGTCCTAATGCAAAAACCTTTTGATATATTTACTTTTACACATTCCTATACAATAATGATGCTAATAAATGTATGTACATACTGCTTTCTACAATTAACATAGATAGTTCAGTCAATTTTCATTATACTTCAAATACAAATTCCTTGCCGTTACATGTTGAGTAGGAAATTTATGATTGTTTTTAGTTGTGTCAGATCTGTGTGATAATTATCACTATTACATTCATTGTTAGCGTAATCTATTATTCTAAGAAAACTCATATATTATAATTTCTCTTTGGGTATCTACCCAAAGAGAAATTATAATATATGAGTTTTTATAACTTATACACTATGTATTCAGCCCTTTTTAACGTCCCACTGCTGGGCACGGGTCTCCCTTCAATACGAGGGGTATCAGGCCATAGTCCACCACGCTGGCCAAGTGCGGGTTGGCGGACTAACAGAACAAAAAACTAACAAAAAAGACTTATACACTATGCCTACATAATGTATAAATCTACAATTCCGCTTCATTACTATTCCGTGATTTTTAATCTGTAAGCGAAACTGAACCTTCGCAAACTTAAACATCAATCAAGGTCGCGAATGTCACTTGTGTGTGTGTGTACAACGCGTAGACTGTGGAGTGTGGAGGGCTTAGAGAAACTACGATGCGCACGCGGCGCTCAGCCGGCCAGTCGCCCGCTGCGTCTTTCCGGTCCGCCAACCTAATACTGCCTATCTCTGCAAATTTTTTACTTAAATTGTTGCTTATTGTCTTACGTAATTAGAAAATACCTGCGAGAAGTATTTTTTATTCATTTTTAAATGTTCACAATTTATTCCGGTACTGTAACCTTCGTGGAAGTGATATAAAGTATGATGATTTGTGTAAAAAACTATTTACTCACGATGTGTATTGTGTTTCGTAATGTTAAATAAAGTGGTGTTGTTAACAGACGTGGTAGCTTTCGAACTTTGAAAATTATTATTTATGATGTTGCGAAGGCAATTTTCTCACGAATCAGGAAAGTCAGAACTCGTTCGTGCTCAAGATGTATATTTTGATAGAAGGTCTGTTGTCATAATATTTACATTATTATTTATTATTATGTAATTTCCCATAAAATTATATATATATAAGCATAATAGTTTCTTTATTTATCAGATGCTTTGTAAGCTTTGTTCACAACAAAACAGAAGGTTGGGCTCAAATGTTGTAATAGTAACAGTAAACTCTTTTAAAAAGTCTTCATCTGTAATATATATTATTATATATTTTTTTGTAAACAATAATATAAGTATTTTGCTGTGAGACTAAAAAAAATAATATGAATGCTTGCTGTTACTGATAGTTATTAAAAATAACTGCAGTAATTAGTATAAATGCTTAAACATAAATAATAAGCGTTTTAACCGATCACTGTTAATTTTCGAATGTTTTTGGTAAATACAGCATAACAATAGTGAAAGACGATTATATTTGTACTTGGTGGTTAATATACAGTTATATAATATACTAGCAAAGCCCGCGGCTTCGCTCGCGCTAAAACTACAACAAAAAAACTTTAAAAAGGTAGGTTTCATACAAATTTTCATCCCTTATTTTATCTCCTTAGGAGATGAATTTCAAAAAACGCTAAAACACATATTAATTTAATTGTATTGAATTTCAAGAAATTCTGATCATAAATACTTTTCGGGTTGTGTTATAACGTGTATTCCCGTGGGAATGAGATAATCTCCCGTGGTAAAAAGTATCCTATATGTTGACCCGGATATCCAGCTATCATCATACCAAATTTCATCAAAATCCCTCCAGTGGTTTTTCTGTGATGCGGTAACAGACACACAGACAGACAAAAATTCTAAAAATTATAGATTCGGTCTTTATAAAGATAATAAAATCTATTTCAATAAGATTTTCCAAAAAAATATTTAAGGGACAGATTCGACTCAGTTAGAATTTTATTATATGTATAGATTTGAAATTCTATTATGGATGTCTTTGACCAACTTTGTTCTATCGGAGAAAAGTGATACCTATACAAATATTATAAAGAGGTAAAGTTTGTGAGATTGTAGGGGCTAATTTCTGGATCTATTGAACCGATTTAGATAAAATTTGGTAAGAAGGTAGTTTGAGACCCTTTTTTTTTATAGTTGGGGAATGCATTTACGCATACACCTGATCCCCCAGGTGGTTATGTGGGGCTCCCGGCTAGAAGAGCCGGTACTATCCACTACACTAAACCCCAACTTTCCCCTCCCATCCGCCATAATGGGACGCCGCAGGATCGCTTACGCATATCTACCACGGCGCCCCGGCGGCAGGTCCGAAGACCACCGTCTGGTGGGACCCCCGAAGGAGCCCCACTACGGCTGCAGAGGACAGGGAAACGGCATCGATACACCAAGCCCTCTCCCCTACAGCCCCACCGCGTCCGATCGCGGGATCGCCGAAGCGGTCCCGCCACCGGCGGCCGCAACATCGGAAGCCTAAGCCTCGACGATTAGCGGCTCCGTCCTGAGCGTGCCTCTAACCGTGGTTGAACTAACCTCGGCTAGAGACACGCCCCCGCTGTTGGTCCGCGCCGGATTACTCCGGTACCACCCGCCCCTCTAAGCGGGTGGCGTTCCCCTATCCGCCACC
Source organism: Argynnis bischoffii washingtonia (assembly GCA_033884665.1). Taxonomy (NCBI): domain Eukaryota; kingdom Metazoa; phylum Arthropoda; class Insecta; order Lepidoptera; family Nymphalidae; genus Argynnis; species Argynnis bischoffii. The sequence continues at coordinate 4,152,333 of CM066624.1, read as the reverse complement.
TGGGGTCGCGCCCGGTAGGAGTCAGCTCTCCCCCGGGTAGTTTGAGACCCTGGGAAGGACAAGGATTTTTATTCCGGAAATCATCCTTTAAGGGCGTGAAAATGGGGATTCAGTTGTGGCCAGTTGGACATTTTTTGTTTTATTTGACAGTTTGCTTAGATTACAAAGATAGGAGCAAAATATGTAGGTATGTCTGTTGTTTGTACACAAGCTATAGTTAAGCGCATTTAAGACTATTTCTCATTTATGATACCAGACTAAAAAAAGGGCATATAATGTCCATTGAATAATGGATATTGTTCCATACACGACCTAATCAAATACATAATTTCATAAGATCGCAGGATACCTAATAACGATAGGAGATAATAAAGAGTGAAAAAAACTTATTTTAAATTTTATTTTTACCGCTATGCAAAAGATGTTAATTTTTAGTCTTATTATTTCTAAGCACGCAATATTATTCCTCTGAAACGCGTATTAATTTATTTTTATATTGTAAAAAATATAATAAAAATAACAGATAAGCTAAGAGTAAATAATCATAAAATACAAAGTTTTATTTAAAGTTTTGATTACATAGGATATCAAGACAAGATTACTTCTATTAAAACTTCAGTTATTGTGTCAACTATTGCTTGCTTGATATAATCGTTATACCGAGATTCCATCAACATTGGATTAGATTGAAAATAAACAATGGAATTTACATTATCATGATTTACGAGTTGCGCTTATAAATTTTTAATATCTCGGTAAGATCATTTTTTAAGAATAATAGGATTTTTTTAAAACGTAAAATGGTGAAATAACATTTGTCTGGATTTTGTTAATTATATTACTTTAGTTCACATGGAGAAGATATATAGATATATACTTTATTGTACACCTTGTTAACTGCCTCGGTGGTGTAGTGGCTAGCATGTACGGCTGCACATCCTGAGGTCCAGGGTTCGAGTCCCGGGTCGGGCCAAGTTTAGTTATTGAGTCTTTCTGTATAGTAAGCCTCAGTACCAGCCCGGAGTTGGGAAGTTGGCGGTGTTTCACCCCCGTGCCTCGGAGAGCACGTAAAGCCGACGGTCCTGCGCCTTAACTCTCACCGGTCGTGTCGAGTAGTCGTCCCACTGGAGTATGAGAGTGACAGGAATAGAGAGTGCACTTGTGTCTGCGCGTACACTTGTGCACTATAATATCTCCTGCGCAGTTGGCTAGTCTCAACGAGATTGGCCGCCGTGGCCGGAATCGGTCAGGAGAACATCATTGTACACCACAAAGAATTATACAAAAAGAAGATATAAACAATAGATGATGCACAGGAAGCGGCCTTATCGCTATGAACGGTCTCTTCCAGGCCAACCTTAGGGCGTAGGAGAAATTATATGAAATGGTAGGCGGTAAACTTACTACACACAAATGCATATATATCCTAAATACATACATAAGAACATACCCATATACATACATGCATAAATACAATACATACATACATAAATGTAGATCAGATGAAAAAGTAGGGGAGGAGTTGTAATTCTTTAAAAAAAAAATTTGGACTTGCAGGTCTTTTGATGTTGTCTCTGTTTGTCAGATGACACTTACTCTTAAACGATTTGTAAGAACTTTGTTGTTCACACATTTTATTATAATCGCAAAATTATTAGCTGGAACGAGTTTTATGTGTGTTTATAGAATGAAATTAATGTTTCTTTTGAATGAAGCATTAATAAAATTGCTAAGAAACAATTATTAATTAATTCTTAAGAAATAACTTACAACTAAAATTTACGACACCTAAAATGCTAATGCATTTTTGACTTGTGCATTGAAGAATATTAATTCTGAAGTTTTGTTACAAAACATCTATAATATAATAATACAGTGTAAACTCTATATAACGACACTGAAGGGACTGTGCATTTTATGGCGTTATAAAGAGTTGTCGTTAAATGGAGAGAAGAAAAATCAGAATTAGAAAAATCACTTATCTTCTCTCCCGTTTCTATTGCGCGTATCAGTAAAACTTTTTCGTCAATACACAGTGATTTTCTTTTACTAGCCATGTTTACAGTTTGAAAGCTTGTGAGCAACTAAGAATATGATAACGTATAGACAATCCATGACCCCTACTTATTAATCATGGTCAAGCAAGATCAGTTTACACGTGCAAGCAATCCCAATTTGTAAACAAAAGAACGAATTTCTTAGAAAGTTCGGTATGCGTGATGCCGACAGTCGAGTTTATTGCAGGCTAGGATAATAAAGCGACAAAAAAACGTACACAGCTGCGCTTTTTACTAATTTCAGCAACTTAAAAGGTACTTTTTATTACTCAATTGTTGTCGTTATTGAGAGTGGATGTAATGCTATGTAGAGTGTATCATTGTATGGAAGATAAGCTAAACCAACCAAAGCCAATTTATTTCGACGCTTTAGAGAGTTTGTCGTTAAATCGAGTGACGTTACATGGAGTTTACACTGTATATTTAAACGAGCAATTCTTGTATATTTATATATTTATTTATACCGGCGATCTCGGAAATGGTTCTAACGATTTCGCTGAAATTTGGTATTTGGAGGTTTTCGGGGGCGAAAAATCGATCTAGATTATTCTTATGTCTGGGAAAACGCGTGTTTTCGAGTTTTCATGCGGTTTTCTTTCGCATTATTCCACGCAGAATATATATGGTCGATAATTTTATAAGCATCGTAGTCAAGCGACTAAGGTGCAAGATTAACATAACAAACAGTGTCCGAGTTCGAATCTCGTTTGGATACAAAGTTTTCACCTTTTTTTTGTATTTATTCATGTTTTAATTTTTTTTATCTAACAAATACGACATAACAAACAGGAACTCCGAGCGAAGCTCGGTCGCCCAGGTCATTTTTAATAGTGCAAGTCTGTAATTGCAAAATGCACCTACATTAAAAACTTTTAATTAGACACTATTAAATTACAAACTGATAATATTATTAGTTCCACGTGATTTAGTTTCATTGGATTTGTGGCAGTTCGCCCGGCCAAGGTTCGCTCAGTAAGGGCCGCTCTACACTAGTGCCGATCACAGTCCGTTCTCGGTCCGATGTCGGTTTAGTAAAGAATTTCTATACAAGAAACGTTGTTAAAGCATGATTCGACCAGAACGTGATTCTTACTGATAGTGTGAATGCACTCATTGTTTCTTGTATAACAATACTTTACCAGACCGATATCAGACCGGGAACGGACTGTGATCGGCACTATAGTGTGGAGTGGCCCTAATTGTTCATTGGCTATTTTTTACTAACAGTCGGTCAAGGCTTTGACAGTCAGCGAATGTCCAAATAACGTTAACCGAAACAGTATCTTTTTGACACAGTTCAAATGTGCTGCACGATCATTTATACTTCGTAGAATATGGGTATAGGTAAGATGTACCAAAGTTACTTGTAATTTTATGTAGGTAAGTATAATTTCTTAAAATAATTAATCCAAAAATGTTTTTTTTTTTAAATAAAAACTATTTTTTTAATATAGGTATTTTTATTTTTATAGGCATAGACGTTCTTATTACGTACTTAATTGTTTATTATTTCTGGTGGATGACTCGACAGAAATTTACATTGACTTTAATTTGAATTATCCATCCATTTGAATTAAAAACATAAATTAATATTACGAGTACGTATTGCTGATATCATAGTAAAATATTTTACGAAATTAGTAACATTAAAACATATTTCTATTATTTTTATTGACATTAAAAAATTACAATTTAGCTACTCATGAAACTTTTTGCTGTAAATACGGTTACGCCAAGTTAAGGAAAATCAAACCTTACATAGTATATAACTCATTTGCTTTAAATTTACTACAGAGGATTATATATAATTCGTTTTTTTCATGATACTTTTTGCTAATGTCTCCGCTCACGTAGTAAAAAAGACGTTAATAAAAGGTATCTGTATGATGAACCATGATATAAGTTATCTATACTTACTTAATATAATATTATAATACTGAAGAGTTTGTTTATTTAGTTGAACGCGCTAATCTCAGGAACTACTGTTCGGAATTGAAAAATTCTTTTTCTATTGGGTAGTCCATTTATTGAGGAAGGCTTAGGCTATATAACATCACGCTACGACCAATAGGAGCGGAGCATAAATAAAAAATGTCGCAAAAACGGGAAAAATGATTCTTTTTGAGAGCTTCCGTTGCGTGCGCTGCGTAAACGATTAAAGTTACGCAAAAATCGTGTGTGACAAAATTGTTTCCCTTTAAAAGTTCTAAAAAAAGTCCGCGACAGCATATGTCTATCTTTTAAGGTCTCAATATAACCCTTTTTAAGGTAATTTTTGTTCTAAAATAATGCATTACTTCCGAAGGTGTTTTTATAAACATGATATTAATCCTTATCCAAATAAATACGTTATTCATCACAAGTATTTAATTTTGAACAAAATTGCACTTGACATCATTTGATTTCAATAAATATCTTGGGAGATATCATAGTTTTAAAATATACATATTTAACTTTACGCGGACTATAGGTGAGCGCGCTCTCAGCCCGATGCAAGGCGAGGGCGGGGCGGTCGTGAGGGGGGAGGGCGCTGGCCACCGCCCGGTAGCTCTGCGAGCAGTTACTATTCCACGCGGACGAAGTCGCGGGCAAAAGCTAGTAAATAATAAGCTTTCCGAATTTATCTCAAATACGTTGAGAGAGTCAGATCTAGCTTCTTTTGTATGATCATTATATTAGTGTGATTGTAAATAAAGAAATATAAATTTTTTTATTTACAAAAAAAAATTATAAAAAGAAAATTTAAAATGTATTTTAACACAACCTGTTCAATTTGAATATAATATTTAAATTTAAATTATTCAGTCGAAGCAGGGGCTAAAGTTCATCCGATTCCGACTTGCTTAGCCGTTGGACGTGTAAAATGCGTTCAGGTATTTGTTATACAATTGTATATATCTATATTATTTATATCGTGAATAAACTGTAATTTTGTGTTATACTGTGTGAATTTCTGTTAAGTTTTAAAAATTAGTAGCAGTTTTGTAATTATTAAGGTAGACGATATATAGACAGTTTCGTTAGGTCCTCTTATCTGACCTGCGTGATTTTAAGGCGTTTCATGTCAGTAATAAATACAAGTAAAATAATAGTAATGTAAATAACTTTAAATGTGAAAACTGAAATTATACTAAGTAGTATGAATTGGACGACACGTTTGGCTCAGTTTGTAGTGACCCTACTTGTTGTGCCAGCGGTCGCGGGCTCGAGTCCCGCTGGAGGCATTCATTTATGTGATGTGCACGAATGTTTATACTTCAGTCATGGATGTTTATATTTATAATGTGTATGTATTTAAATTTTAAAGTTATATATGTGTAGTGTATCAACTATCTGGTATCCGTAACACAAGCCTCGTGCTGTGTGTTAATTTCCCTATATATTTATTATAATAATTATTATTAGTATATAACTATTTATATTTGTGAAGTAAATTAAAACGTTTTGTTACCAATGTGTTTTTTTTTAATTTAGTATTATAATAACATATTATATATAGTAAAGTTATTTATTATCAATACATAACTCATAAGGTGATTTAATGTATTTTTTTGTTCCAGGAGAACAAGATCCCTAAACGCGCCATCTCCGATTCAACAATTCGGACCATGTGGCAGAATAATGAAGAACTCAGCTATGGTTATGTAAGTTGTAATTTACTTTTTTACTATTAATACCATAGATAAATTTGATGATAATGAATTCACGCCTACATAGTAAATACATAGGTATGTACGTACATATATTTCGCTACCCATATTTTTTAAAATTTTCAATCCTAATAATAGGTACTTAAAAACGAGAAAGTTTTTAAGTATGTATAGATGTATATTCTTCTTACCCAATCAACTAAAGAAAGTTTCTAAAAAAAGAATTCTCATATGTCAATTTAGATAGATAATGGCAGAGCTAGTGATATCATTCACTTATCAAAGTTATCGAATAAAATCGGTTTATCATTTAATAATAATCCTCCCGACAGACTTCGGCCACGGCGGCCAGTCTCATTGAGACTAGCCATCTGCGCAAGAGATATTATAGTGCACAAGTGTACGCGCAGACACAAGTGCACTCTCTATTCCTGTCACTCTCATACTCCGGTGGGAAGACACGAGACACGACCGGTGAGAGTTAAGGCACAGGACCGACGGCTTTACGTACCGAGGCACGGGGCTGAAACACCGCCAACTTCCGACCTCTGGGCTGTTACTGAGACTTACTAAACAGTCGTTCTGTTTAGTTCAATAACTAAACTTGGCCGGACCCGGGACTCTAACCCAGGACCTCTCGATGTGCAGCCGTACTTGCTATCCATTATACCACCGAAGCAGTTATCATTTAATATTGGTAAGTAGTTAACTGCTTCGGTGGTTTAGGGGCTAGCATGTAACGGTTGCAGAGACGAGTCCCGGGTCGGGCAAAGTTTGATGAGATTTTCTGTTAAGATATTCTCAGTAGTAGCGCAGAGTTAGGAAGTTGGTGGTGTTGCACCCCCGTGCTTCTCACCGGTCGTGTCAAAGTATCGTCCCATCGGAATTTGAGAGTAAAAAGAAAAGCAGCATTTAAACAATGGTCTTTACTTTAAAAATATCTTATCTGTGATTGTCAAATATAAGCTATAAAAAAAGCACACTTAACTTTGTACATTTTTAAAAGATAGCACTTTTTGACAGATTCGTTAAAATGGTCGAAATTTTTGATCGTATATTTTTGTGTTCTTAAAGTTATTATAAATTTTACAGATTTAACTGTGAAATGCTGTAAATATCAAAAGTTTAAAACCTAAAGTAACTAACACGAGTTAAACTTTGTAAATTCTTTGGGGGAGCGTGTGTATTTTATCGAACAAATCTTTGTTTATACACATTAGATAATTGGATCAGAGTATACGTTTGTTACTACCTTACGCAAAAACTACTGAATGTACTTTTTACGATAAAGTAAATGATACATCAGAGTAACACATAGGCATAATTTATAAATAAATATATTAAGTAATACGTAATTGGACTATGTGGGCAGAGCCGCGAGAAATTGATAGTTATAAACTCCCTCTTAGATCTATATCGATCGATATATATTTTATACTTTTACGTCAAAACTTCTTTAAACACTAAGTATAAAAGGCATATATTTTTTATTAACATAATAAGATAGCTTAAGTAGTTTAATAGAAAGTAGCTTAATATCAGTCAAATGATGACATTTTATTACTTTAACAAGATAAAATTAAAAATTTTGAAAAACCACCAACAGTCAAAAATGATTTAGCCGATTTGGATGAAACATAGGTAAGAACACTTCCGACTAATTCACCTTTCAACCAAAAAAAAATTAAAATCGGTTCATCCCTTCGAGAGCTACGATGTCACAGACAGATACACACACAGACACGTCAAACTATAATAGGTACCTCGTCGTTTTTGCGTCGGGGGTTAAAAATAGAAATAGAACAATTGCATGAAAGCGAGAGACCAATAAATAATAGCATGTATACTCACAACCATAATTATAATACGGTATATGGAGGCTTTGATGAAAGTACTAAGAACAGAAGCGTCACAAATCACAATGCGCTTTTTAGGTCACCTCGTTTCAGTATTGCAAAACTATTTCCCGCATATTTTTAAATACCCACTCACTATTTTTTAATAATTGAACCTAAATGTTTATAGAGATTGACCATGTCAATAGTATCTATACATATAATAAAATAGTAACTTAGCGAAACCTGTACATGAAATATTTTATTGTGTACAGAATAGTTATTAAAAATTTAGTCTGTATGTCTGTTAGTGTGTGCGCGTTTAACGCAAAAAGTGCTGAACCGATTTGAACCAAATTATGTGTAGTCCTTACTTATTACTTGGATCAACATTTAGGATACCTTTTACAACAGAAAAATCTTACATTCTAGAGACGACCTCGAGCAAAGCGAGAATGTGTCGCTAGTAAGAATATAAAACACTAAGTACCATATTATTATATTTACATTTTTAATAAATTAAAAAAAAATAAAAACCGACTTCCAGGCACTGAAAAGTAAAAAATAACTAAACGGGGGTTTTCATTTAGAATAGATACTTAATCAGATATTTTCGAAGTCGGTGTGCTTTGATTTGAATTGGCTGGCACCGACTTCGAAAAAATCTGATTAAGTATCTATTCTAAATGAAAACCCCCGTTTAGTTATTTTTTACTTTTCAGTGCCTGGAAGTCGGTTTTTTTTTTTTTTTTTAAAAAGTTATTATTTTTCCATTTTTAGTGTAGACGTATCATCAATACAAATTAATCAAGCCCAAACAGCAGGTAATTGCTGTAAATCGTTGAGGAGTTCCCTCGACTATCTTTCGGATGCATCATCAGATCGACTCCAGACCTTCATTAAATAGTAGTGCTTTAAAATACCTAATAAAAATGTTATCAAACGCACTAGTCGCCGCTACAATTTTCGAAAGTTCCCCTCGATTTCTCTGGGATCCCATCATCAGATCCTGGTTTCCTTATCATGGTACCACTCTTGGGATATCTCCTTTCCAACAAAAAAAGAATTATCAAAATCGGTTCATAAACGACGAAAAAATGCCCGAACAAACATAAAATATATATATATATATATACGGTCGAATTGAGAACCTCCTCCTTTTTTTGGAAGTCGGTTAAAATAACGGCTACTACACCATATTAGTTACTAGCGACTCACCCTCGCTTCGCTTCGGATTCGTCCTTAGACAAAAACAAATCTATCCCTCGGGAACCGTACATTTTCGGGGATGATATATAGCCTATAGCCATTAGATTAGATTAGCGCGTTCAACCAAACAAACAAACTCTTCAGCTTTATAATATTATAGTATAGATACTTCGAATAAAAATATCAAGGGTTGAAAATTATTCATTGAATATTTGAAAAAAAAAATATGTCTTAATGATGACGATGATGACGAATGCTTGGGATGTACCAAATTGAGGTCTTGTAAAGAAACAATGAATTTTTTTTTATAGTCTGTATTATAAATAATATAAGATATATCATGAGGTCCTTCTTCTAGAGCTCGAACGAAAATATCTTGTTTAGTTTTGAATTAAGTTCATAGTATGTATACAGACAGTATGCTCAAAAAGAACGTACGGTATATAGCTTTTTTTTTGTTTTAAAGGTAGCTTCACGGTATACCTAACAAGAATGACGTCGAAAGCTTTCTTTTGTTTCTAATTATATGTATCGTATAGAGTATATCTCTACAAATATTGTTAAACTTGTTTTGACGATACTGTGTATGCAGATCAATCATAAAATAAGAATTATACAGATTAATTGTATCTAATGTTAAAATAAATGCTGATGATTGTCATATATAACGACACGTTTGGCTAAGTTTGTAGAGACCCTACTTGCTGTGCCAGCGGTCGCGAGTTCGAGTCCCGCTGGGTGCATTCATTTGTGTGATAGGACTCTGTCAAGACCGGTGGTAGGACTCTGTCAAGCCTGAGGAGTCCGACTGGATGGGTACCACCCCCTTATCTATTTCTGCCGCCAAGTTACAATGATTGCATTGTTGTGTTCCGGTATGAAGGATAAGGTAGCCAGCGCAATTACAGGCAAGAGGCATATCATGTTCGTCCTCACAGTGACAACGCACCTGTGGTTCTGCATTTTTGTTACTTAAAACCTAAGTGCATGAACCGTAGGTGTTATGGGCGACAGGTACTGCTTTCCATCAGGTGGTCTGTCTGCTCGTTTGTCACTGAATCTCATAAAAAAAAAAAGAGCACGAATGTTTGTACTCCGGTCATGGGTGTTTATATATATAATATGTATGTATTTAAAATTATATATTTGTAGTGTATCAACTATCTGAAATCCATAAAACAAGCCTCGTAGCTTACCATGGAACCAGACGGTGCTGTGTGTTAATGTCCATATTATTTTTTCAGGCAAATCCAGGACCCGGCGTCACAGCGGCTGACATGGTACAAGCCACCATTAACGGTGCTCGTAATAAAAAAGGTGCACGATGCGACCATACTAGCACCATTTGTTCAACTAGTTCATTGGCTTGTCCATGTAAGTTTATATTATTTTACTAGTAACCCAGTGGTGTCTGTAGCATTTCTTCGCATTTACATAATGTATGTATTTATATGTTTGTATTTAAAGTTATATAGTTATCAACTATCTGGTAACCATAACACAAGCTTCATAGCTTACCATGGAACTAGATGGTGCTGTGTTTTAACGTACCAATGTATTTATTTATTTATTTTTGTTTATATTTTCGCATATACTTATTTTCATAAAATATTTTTAAACTAGCGGCTTAGGTACGTGTTCAATAGGTAAAAATAGTTATTGTGAGTGTATCTTAGGAGATACGCACATGCTATCGCAAACTTTTTCGTGAAATCGTAAATTTGATGTATGAGTAATTCTTAAGAGTTTTCAAATTTCCCGTTGGAACCGTTGTAGCCTTACAAACTCCTGTATTTTTCAGTTAAAGTCCCATCACAATCGCTTTCCAAAGATTACCTCAGACAAACAGAATTAGAAAGAAATTATGTACCGAGTATCATATAAATAACTCTATGTACTTGAGAAAACAATTATTTTTAAATCACAGACACTTCCATTTTATTTGTATATATATATGTATGTCTGTATATTGATGGTAGCCGTATAGTTTTTTTAGATAATCACTTTTTCTATTGGTGAATACCGTGATGCGTCCGCATGATGTCCTTTGCATTTATAATACGGAAGTTCTCAAAAAAAAAACTATTTTTTCCAACTTAATTCAAAAATGTTATCATACCAGTAGCTTATTATCGTTCTTTGTGTTTATACATTAAAGGTCTTTGTTTAAAATACAGTATAGATATTTGTATAAGATGATTCAGTAGTTTTCGAGATTAGCCCAAGCAAACATAAACACAGCGCAGCAGGGGACTTTAATATGTAGTAGTGTAATTTTATATATGTAGTGATATAGCTATAGGTATTGTTATGTGACAAAGTTCAACAGCCGGTGAAGCCAAATAAGCACAAACAGTGTAGCAGTAGCGATCTTAACTGTCTATAGGGCGGTCGCAAGTTAGAATTCTACGAGGACAAATGAGTATAGAGATATACTTGATGCTAAACAGTTTTACTCTGTATTTCTTATAAACTAGGCTAATGACCGTTTTCTGTCTGGCAAGCATTTCTAATCTCGCACTTTTACCGGCCATTACTTTATAACATGTTTATTTTTATTGATAATTTGTGACCGACTCTTATTATCATGGGTCATGACATTTCTTACTTATCATGAACCTCGTCAATAATGTGAAGTTTACTTTTATATATATATGTGTATATAGAAGACCAGTGACAGACCGTTGCGTCGCTTCGCTTGGGGTTCGTCCCTCGACAAAAACAAATCCATCCCACGGGAAACGTACATTTTAAAAAGTAACCTATGTGCTATTCCAGACTATAATCTATCTCTGTGCCAAATCTCATCCAGATCCGTTCAGCTGTTCTGGCGTGAAAGAGTAACAAACATTCATCGATCCATCGTCACAAACTTTCACATTAATAATATTAAGTATGGATATGGTCCTACCTACTTAATCTTTCAAACAGATTCTAAAGCAATAATTTTCTGTAACCATCTCTAAATAAAATATACAAGTAGTAAATGATGTAGAGAAATCTCAATAAAGCAATTATAATGACTGTGAAAAGCATTATGTTGGAATGTGTCTTGCAAAATACCGGTTTTCATTAAAACGGGTGTAACGAAATTAAGGTGCGTCGTAAAATACGTACATTTACACAACAGGGGCTCGTGCCTGTAATGGGTGTGCCAAAATAAGTATTGACGAAGGGTTATTGTTATTATTATATGTTAATCTTACTAATAAATGCGAGTGTATTTGATTGTTCGTCTATCTTTCACGCCGAAGCGAGTCAACATAATTCGTTTCTTTAAAAATAGCCTTATATAAAATATCAGCTAGCGAACCTCATTTAAGCGAAGACAGAGGCTGATCATTACTAATAATTATTATACAAATATCTCATATGAAACATAATGACCATCATGAGGCATCTGCCTAACAAATAATATGTTTGTTATGATATATTAAAATTCGAGAATTCTCATAAAAGTAGGTACAAGTGAATATTGAGATTAAGTATGATTTACGATCGTATATATTTAAAGGAAACGTCAGCTTTCAAGATGCGTTTGTGGTTTTGTTTGTGGTCGCAGGTTCGATTACCACACGTAGTAAATGTTTGTTTTGACTTTTGATCATCATACAGATGAAAATGTCGTAAGTTAGAACTTGGAACGTGGTAACTCCGTAAGGAAATTAAGCATAGAGGCAATACGTCATATATGTGCATATGTACTTAAGCATATAAGAAAATAATAGTAAATAGTAAATACCAATAAGGCCAATGCTATAACGTCAATGTCTAATAATAATTTAAAACATTAGTTTAACTATTGTTTAGAGATATAAATAAAATAATGTTTTGAGTAATAAACGACAGTATTCTTATTATAATAGCTATCTAAATGAACATATAATTTATATTCTGCTATCGCTATTTTATAAAATTGTAGAATATAATGACTCTTATTTGAACTTAGCAACGACAAACGGAACAGAAGAGATATTTATAATAAGTAAAAAATAATTACAAAAAAAATACATGGCTATATTGAAACTTATTAAACTGGGCAACGCAAAACAACGACTTCCACGACAGCTTTAGGCTGTTTTTAACTGTATTTACCTAGAATGAAAATCATTAATGAAATTATAAAATAAGATAAATATTAAATACTAGCGACTCACCTTCGCTTCGCTAGGGTTTGTCCATAGGTTGCTTCCCCATACAAAATTTGATAAAAACTATCTTATATTCTTCCCAGGGTCTCAAACTATCTTCTTACCAAATTTCATGTAAATCGGTTCAGTAATTTCGGAGCCTATTCTACTAACTAACAAACAAACAAACAATTCTTTCCTCTTTATAATATTAGTATAGAAATATATTATTTTAGTTACTAAACTTCATATCGGCTAATAAATAATAGGTGCTTCGGTAATAATATTTCCTTATATATTTTTTTTATTTTCCCCCGTTTTTTTTTTTTTTAATTTTTGGTTCTCGACGTGATTTCGAATACTTTACAACAAATTGATCGGTCATGAGAGAGACCTTATGTTGAATAATTTTATTTATTTCGGCTTTTGTCAGATATTGTGTATTTTTTTTTATTTTCTATTAAAATATTATTGAATATATACTTTGAGAATATACTGAATATTTTAACAATTCGTATAATGATGAATTAAAGTATACTTAATTAGATGGCGCAGACCTATTGTATTCAACAGCGATACGGTAATCGTAGAATATTAATAAAATGTATCTGGAACATTCTGGCAATGTACGTACAATGTAATCAATACTGGTTTGTAAGATATTTAAAACAACGTTTGTAAAATGTTTTCAACTATATACAAGTAACACGTCTAATACAATTTTGGTTTTGCATTTAATAGTTTGTCCATGTTATTTAATTATCTATTTAAATATTAATGATAAAATTAAAAATCTCGTATTCATTTTTTAATTCATACGAATAAGTTTATTTATATAATGCAAATATTAGCATGTTTCTATAACTACGTAGGTAATAATTAAATATCATATAATGAAACTAACGAGTTTTGTCAATAATACTTATTTAAATACCTTACAATAATCTCGTTAAAAATTGCTTTTATATTTATAAAACTATTAAAGCTAATTTGTTCAAAAAGTTTTATTATATCACTTAACCTACTGTTCTGCTTTAAATAAATTTTAAATAATGACTGTTAAACGACTGTTTTTTTAAGAAAAACTATTGTATAGTTTAAATTTTATACAAAATATATTGTCTGGTCTAGTTATAACGAAAACCCGTAAAACGTCTTAAGTTACACTATATATTTTATTATTTAACAATTTTCCTGCTTGTTATTCAGATAAGGGCATATTTTATACCTTTGTTTACAATCGAATAATGGTTAAATTTAGAAAAAATGGTAACATTATTAAATTCAAGTTATATATATAAATGATGAATATATTTAAATATAAGTTAATACAGCTAATACAAACTATGTAGTCTCGTATCGAATTGCAGATTCGGCAATATTATATGTATATATACCTAATGAAAATGTTAACAAACGCACTAGTCGCCGCTACAATTTTCGAAAGTTCCCCTCGATTTCTCTGGGATCTCATCATCAGATCCTGGTTTCCTTATCATGGTACCACTCTTGGGATATCTTCTTTCCAACAAAAAAAGAATTATCAAAATCGGTTCATAAACGACGAAAAAATCCACGAACAAACATAAAAAAAATATATATATACGGTCGAATTGAGAAACTCCTCCTTTTTTTGGAAGTCGGTTAAAAATAATTTACAAGAAATAATATTTTACCTTACTTTCTTTTATTAATAATACACATGAGTTAGGTAATTAACAAAATCACGAATGACAACATTAAATCAAAATTACAATTTTTTTACTGTACTTGAATTAAACATATTATGTAATACTCTGCAATACATTTAGTAACAAATAATGTAGCATTACGTATTTTTGATGATTTTTAATGTTTAATCAAAATTTGTAGCTTTATTTTTAATACAATTTAAACCAATACTATCGATTCTTATTTCAAGGACAAGAGCATGGTAGTCTTCGTGGAAGCAGCCGTATTAGATGACACTCTGCTCAAGGAGTATAGCGATTTCACGTCGGTCAGAGAGCGACTGATGACATTCCGCGCGGGCACCGATGACCTCACTGACAAGATCGACTTCATTATCTGTCTGGGCGGAGATGGCACTTTGTTGCACGCTAGCTCGTTATTTCAGGTAATCTATACTAATATTATAAAGAGACAGAGTTTGTTCGTTTGTTTGTTTGAACTCGCTAATCTCAGGTACTACTCATCCGATTGGAAAAATTCTTTTGCATTAAATAGCCCATTAGTTGTCCTGCTATTATAGATCTTAATTGGTTAGGAAAAAAAATTTGATCTCGACAAGAGCGCCATCAACGGGGTCCAACTATAACTAAGAACTATCTAATAGTAGGTAATCCTCATTACAAAAACAAGTCCAGTAAAAAAATCATCAAATCGGTCTATCTATTTCATCGATCAAAAAAATACTAGATACACAATCCCATGTAAAAGTTCTCTTAAAACTATCACCAATTGTGTTAAGGTAATTATTGTAGTTGAAATAAATATACAACAATGTAAATTGAACCTTAAACGCAATGCTTAAAGTTGTTTTTACAAAAAAAAAAACTTGCGCTCAAATGTTCAAATGAGCGCTCATTTGGTGAGGACATTTTTTGTCGCTGATTATGTATTTAGTACTTTTTTAATCGATGATCTGTTTGGAAAAAAAAATGTCAACATACCCAAATTTTATATATAAAGTTCTCATATATTCGCAATGATTAGATATCCCTTGTGGCTGTTCTAAAACCATTGTTAATTATTATAGCCCTACATACTTCACAGTAACAGACAACAGTGCTAATTACTTTATCGCCTGTGGATGCATTGACCTATATTTTGAAGTTACTTCTACGACAGTAGGAAAGCATCCAACCGCTAATAAACTTGATCCCAATACGTACTATAAACTGCAGACTCTTTCCTAGACAAGGACTTTGAAGTATTAAATATTCAATTCATTTCAATTTTCTTGTTAATTAGGATTAAATATTATAATGCTAGCATTAATTCATGCTCAGGTTTATAAAAATTGAAGGTATTTGACATAAATTATATAGTAAAATTTTCAATTCATTTTTTTTTTAATAAAGGCTTCAAAACGTGCCAGTTGAGCACAGATTGTAAAATACTATAACCAAACTTTTTCAATTATTATTTTTTATTTTTTGACGTGTTAATTTCCTTAAAATATTATTTTTTAATTATACCTGCGTTATTTAGGACATTTTTCTAACTCAATATTGTAATAAATAATTTAAAAAAAATCTCTTTTTAGCAATCAGTACCTCCAGTAATGGCATTCCATTTGGGCTCGTTGGGATTCCTTACACCGTTTGAGTTCAATAACTTTCAGGACCAAGTCATGAATGTTCTAGAAGGTAAGATTATGAAAAAGTTCTTACTTAGATATTATTGTTGCCCAGTAAGTAAAATTAATTCAATATTTCCTAACTTATTGAATGAAATAACTTATAAGCTATATAATCAATGTTGCAATAATATATAATAACTGATCCTAAGGCTACATCTTTACTTATTATAATATTGTTTTGTTATTATGTTGCTAAGTTATTTAAAACTTATTTAATATGAAAACTTTTCTAACGTACGAGTACCATTAAGGCTATCTAATATCATCACAATTGAACTTAGTAGCTGAATTATTAAACCTACTTAATAAATAAAAGTAAATTATGTTGGGGGACATACAAGCATTCGTTGACAATTGAATAAAATCAAAGCAATTTATTATAACAAAACAGAATAAGAAAACAAAAACAAACCTATCTCACGGGAATTGTATATTTTTCAGGGATAAAAATAGCCTATATATTATTCCAAACTATAATTTATCTCTTTGCCAAATTTCATCCAGATCCGTTTAGCCGTTCTGACGTGAAAGAGTAACAAACATCCATACTCACAAACTTTCACATTTATAATATTAGTATAGATGTTTATATTACACATTTTAAACAATTAAAAGATTTTTTTTAAATATAAGAAGTATAAATTAACATAAAAAGGTCTTGATAATACGGATAGAAATATTTTTTTATTTTATTTTTTTACTTTTATTTTTTATTTTATTTATATTACATACTAGCGACTCACCCTCGCTTCGCACGGTTTCGTCCCTAGGTACATTTAAATTTTTTTGAACGAAATCCTAATTCTTTTACTGAAATAAAAGTAGCCTAAGTTACTCCTTATAACATCAACTACCTGCCAGTGAAAGTCCCGTCAAAAACGGCCCAGCCGTTTCGAAGACTAGCCCGAACAAACAGACAGACAGACAGTCAAAAGTTGTAAAAATTATGTTTTTCTTATAAATACCGTAAATAATTCCATATGCATTTAGTATAAAGCTGTTATTTTGACCTTACAAACAGACACCTCAATTTTATTTATCTGTATAAATTATTAGTTTTTTTTAATGTCATTCAAGGTCACGCGGCATTAACGTTAAGATCACGCCTGCAATGCGTGGTGCTTCGGAAGACGAGTGAGGATGGCAAAGAGAAGAAGAAGACAACAACAATACTTGTGCTAAATGAAGTAGTCGTCGATAGAGGCCCTTCGCCCTATCTGTCAAATATTGATCTCTTTTTAGATGGAAAACACATTACCTCTGTGCAGGGTGACGGTATGTTTAATTTTGATTATACATCGTTTTAAGCCTTTTTTTGCGTCCCACAGCTGGGCACGGGCCAAACATACAAGCATTGACCACACGTTTGGCTCAGTTTGTAGTGCTGTGCCAGCGGTCGCGGGTTCGAGTCCCGCTAGGGGCATTCATTTGTGTGATGAGCATGAATGTTTGTACTCCAGTCATGGGTGTTTATATATTTTAAAATATATATGTATTTAAAGTTATATATGTGTAGTGTATCAACTATTTGGTATCCATAACACAAGCCTCGTAGCTTACAATGTAACTAGATGGTGCTGTGTTAATGTCCCAACATATCTATACATATAATAAAACTGTAGAGGTCGAATGTCTATACATAGAAAATAATGCTGAAATCCGAGTCAGGGGGATGTAAGAAAAGAAATAGAATAAATCCTTTTTTGTTTCTCTGTCTGTTTGTCTGTTTGTACGGGCCAATCTCCGAAACTGTTGGACCGATTTAAATAAAATGTTATGTGGTGATACCTTTATATCTCCGGTCAACATCTTAGATACTTTTCATCCCGGAAAGTTAAAGAGTTCCCGTCGGATAGTTAAAAAACTATAGTAACTTATACAGCTTAGTACACAAAAACTACTGATTGGATTTTAATGATATTTACAATAATATAGTTCATACATCAGAATAACAAATAGGTTACTTTTTATCCCGGAAAAAAATACGGTTCTCATGGGATAGATTTGTTTTTGCTTGTCTAAAGGCGAACTCGAGCGAAGTGAGGGTGAGCCGCTAGCTTATAACATATTTTTATAACATATTAAACTATAATTATTACATTGCAAACAAAATCAAGGCTTAATTAAGTGGTAGCACAGTGGTAAAGCGTTCTTTTAGGACGCCGAGTAAACCGGGTTCAAATCCCAGGTCTCGCACCTCTGATATTTTTTTATATGGGTAGCATTTCCAACATGATTACCACTTGTCTTACGGTGAAGGAAAACATCGTAAGGGAACCTGCATAATACTTTCTTAGATTTACGCGATTATTGGACATTTTAAATAAAACTATCTTTTCTTTTTTTTTTTTGCGGATTTATTTTGATTTTTGGTTCCCGACGTTTCGAATGCTTTACAGCAATCATGGTCACGGGAGAGACTAAAGTGTTAGATGTCTCAAAGGCATTATATAGTTGTTACAGACAGCCTACCCACGAAATAACAAAATGAATTCAAAAAACTTGAAAGTTGGTACCAAAGTACCTTACAATATTTGTTAATTTTATTTTAAATTTTAAATGAACCTGCATGTTTGAGAGAACTTAGCAAGTTTTCGGAAGTCCGCCAGCGTGATGGAGTATAGGCTGATTTCCCTCTTATAAAAGTGGGGAGGCCAGTGCCCAGCAGTGGGACGTTAGGACTGAATACATGTATGTATGTATGTATGTATGTATATCCCCAGGTCTCATAGTGTCGACGCCGACGGGCAGCACGGCGTACGCGGTGGCGGCCGGCGCCAGCATGATCCACCCGTCGGTGCCCGCCATCATGGTCACGCCCATATGTCCGCACTCGCTCTCCTTCAGACCCATCGTCGTGCCGGCCGGGGTCGAGCTCAAGGTATGATAAATATAAATGCTTTGTACAAAAAAATAATTTATGACTAAGAATGTTGTTTTCATACTTATAAACTACTGGCGAATTTATTGAATTTAATTAAGATATCACTTTTAAAATAATTGGTATTAATTAGTTCATCTTTTCTAGATTTGATTTTTATTAGCATTCTCACTTGGTGTTTTTTTTTTGTGTGAAAAATTTAAAAATTTATATATTTTTTCTTTTTAATCGGTTATAAAAATTTGTTTTTTTTTTATTTGAAATAAATGAACCAGTAAATTTAACAAACTAAAGGAATACGTTAAGAGACCCCACACCTTAATTACCTTATTGGCCTCCTGCACTTTTAAATCCAGCCCTTTGATTTCATTTATATAAACTGTTTGTATGTTCGAATGATAATCTTTCTTGTTAAATGATCATTTCCCATGAAAATACAATAAGAAAATAAATATTTTAGATCGCATTATCTCCCGAGGCGCGTAACGCGATGTGGGTATCGTTCGACGGACGCAACCGCCAAGCGTTGCAACACGGAGATAGGTACCACAGATAACAAATGTCTAACTAATGCTTGGCTACTGGCAGTGCAGCATGTTGTATACATTCTTATATGTTTATTTAATCTGTGACACCCGTTCTTTTGTATATATATTTTACCCCATTAACATTAGTAATTATTGATATGTATGTAGTTTGTTAAATTATTCGTTGTTTTGTTGTTATGTAATAGACATTTCATTAATTCTCAACCTTATTATATTTAATGTCCCAAGACGTCATACATATTAAGAGTTTTGATGAAAAAAAAAATAATGTCAGACTCATAATAGTGTCAAATAAAATCCTTCTAAAATTTGTTTTTTTTAAGTGTAAGAGCTTGTTTCAGATAAAACTAAGCGTAGAAACTCGTAACTTGGCCAGCATATCGTTCGACGGCCGGTCTCAATTGATACTCAGGCCAGGCGATAGGTAACCTATGTTTATAATTGGGTATTTTGTACAACTTTCACGGATTATGGCCATAATGGTTTGATAAAGAAACAGTGTACGTTTGCTGTCCAATGTACACGATTTCTAAGTTTTTTTTTCTATCATTTCTCATATCATAGTGGATGGACACATTTTGCGTGGAAAAGAAGAATTGTTTTAATTAAAGCTTTTTATTTTGTAACCTCTTTTAAACATATATTGCATGTTGCTTTATTTTTTGCTTTGCTTTCATTTATAGTGTAGTTATTTGCATGGTAATGTTTTTTTTTTTTTATATAATATGTTCCATTGTTTTAATATTATATTATAAATAGTAAAAAGTAGTGAGTATAAAACTAACAAATATTTTATATTAAATAGAATATTTTTATATTTAAATCTGGTTTACAAATATAATTGACAATTCATATGAAGTATAACTGTGCGTTTGAGACTAAGAAATAATTTAGACAGTGTCATAGGATTAAAAATAAAGCCAAAAAATTATAATTAAACAATAATGAATTACTCTTTCAAGCGGTAGAGAACTAAAAACTTTAAATTAATTTAACTTTAATTTATATATGTAAAAAAAAATCTAATTTTTAAGGAAAGTAAACGATCTGTGTGGCAAAATCACGATATTTTGACTTTGACATTTATTTTGGTGGGCTCCGTTTATAGTATAATGGAGAAGTTTCGTGATATTGTTAATATGTAATTATATTTAACACAGTGGCATTATTATATAGATTAAAACTAATAAATCAGTAAAAAAAATTGAAATCTATCAATAAATGGCTGAGAAATTAATTTAAATTTCGGCCATTAAGGTCGTGTGACGTCACGAAATTATTCCTACAAACGCAACTTTGAAGTTTCATAATTTTTTCATTTGTTTTGAGATATTTCAATATTTTTTTTTTTCATATTTTTACTATATTTTACTTACTTAGGTTTTTATAATTAATACATAAAAAAATAGGAAACTTCTCCATTCTTGAATCTGACCTGTGCACTTTAATATGATATACAGTCGAATTAATTTTTACTAACCTAAATTAAAATAGTAATCTATATTTATTAATATTATAAAGCTGAAGAGTTTGTTTGTTTGTTTATTTGTTTGAACGCGCTAATCTCAGAAACTACTAATTTGATTTGAAAAATTCTTTTTGCATTAGATAGCCCGTTAACTGAGGAAGGCTATAGGCTATATATTATCCCGGAAAAATGTATGGTTCCCGTGGGATAAATTTATTTTTGTCTAGGGACGAACCCGAAGCGAAGCGAGGGTGAGTCGCTAGTAATATTAAAAACTGTACTTATGGTATCTTTTTAGTCTATACGTCACAACGTCGGTGTACCCGGTGCCGTCCATATGTGCACAGGACCAGATCTCGGATTGGTTCGACTCGCTCGCCGAGTGCCTACACTGGAATGTTCGTAAGAAACAAAAGCAAATAGACAATCTAAGCGACATGACGCACTCTTCGAGCGATACTTTGGAGGAAATTGAAGCAAATCACCACGACGAAAGACCCGCTGACACGTGACAGACTATATGTATACAGGGCCGGATTTGATGGGCGATAAGAACATGTTTTTGTTACGGAAAAAGTACCTATTTATTTAAAATTGTTATTTGTTTATATAAGCATTTTTGGCGTGGAATAGTTTATTAAAGTGAAAAAGATTATACTTAATTTCCTCTGGTTTCTGTTTTTCAAGGATGTCTTTATTGCTGCACCACAAAACTTGAATCCGGCTCTGGACGTAGATCATTATAATATAATTAAGAGAGCTATTAGCGCAAAAGTGGCACTAAATAAATTACCTAGAAAAATAATTGTGTTTTATATTTATAATAGATTGATTCTGTAAAGATTTGTTCTATTTATTTATGTATGTATATGATTTTATTTCTATTGAGCAACAAACATCTGTTACGTTTACTCGAATAATTATTAGAACTATCGTGATGTGTTTGACTGAACCTGACTTATTTTAAAGTTATAAACAAAAAATATATACATAATGATTTTATCAATGATATCAAACTTACAAATTTAATATTTTTTTTATTAATTCAATACAAAAATGTAATTTAGGCCATTTTTGCGCTGAAGCCTGAAAAAAAACGTATTCAGAAATAATTTTACTTTTAAGGAAACCATAGAGTTAGAAACATTTAAATATGACGCAACTGTTAAAGGATTGATGGAAGCTATTATATTATATACCTAAGTGGCAAATATATATAATTAGAAAATGGTAAGATCCGTTTGAGTATTTCATATTCTAAATATATTATGGAATTGGTTCTAATTTCACAATAAGTTGCTTGTCTCAAACATTTAATTTGTTCAATTTTCAATTCAATTCAATTTTATTGTTAATGGCTTCAATGAAAAAGTTCTTACTCAGAAGGTTTTATCCTTTAGTAGGAATTTGCTCTGCAAGAAGTTACAGAATTTGGCAATAACAAGATATTATTATATATATTTTTTATCATGATATTATGCTTCTATTTCGATGTTTATTTTGGGTATTAGGTTTTTTTTTTTTTGATAAATATGCCTAACTTTATAATATTTGTATCAGTATCTCAATTCTCGGAATAAAGATCGATTTAAAGACTGTTGTTTAATAATGTTAGACTTGTTATGTGATTGGATAATAATAGTGTTTTTTTTTATATGTAAAATTCCATGTTTTTTCATTGTCATGTTTATCGTCTCCAAACTTTGTATGGAATATACATTTGTTTTATTTTAATCAAATTCAAGGTAGTATATATGGCCTATTCGAGTGTTACATTTTTCTATTTAGAACTATTTACTATTTCCTAACTTATATTAGATGCCTTATAATGAAATAAAACTTAAATTAATTTTTATCACAGGCTTATACGAGTCTACTTTTTGTTTATTTTTCTAGTTTTACATCAAAATTGAATTTTACGTTGTAACTATATATTGTAAGTAAATCTACTATATATTGTAGTGGTTGTAAAATTTATGTACAATCATGTATGTAAAGCACATTCTGTGCAATATTGTGATATCATAAAATATAAACATAAAATAAACAGATTTACTTTTTAACATTCCCATGGACAAAAAAATGAAATTTCGTTATGTCTTTTTGGATGTACTATAGTATGTGCTACGTAGGAGTGCTTATAGTTTTACTTAAAAATATTATTTTACATGTTATATTGCGTGATGTAGGCAGGGCTCGGAAACCTGTTCAATTTTAAACCGGTTTTAGTCTTTGACCCCAAACCGAAAGGCGTTTGGTTTAAGGTTTCGGTTACGTTCTTTAACCGGTTAAATTCCGGAGAACGGTTTTGACGAATTTAGGTTCATGATGGAAATTAACTGGTTAAAATAAGTTTTTGTGGGTTTACATTTGGCGAATCTTTGCTAATGGTGAATGGTGTAGTAGAAGGATACATGTACGTTTCTTACTTATGAACGAATTAACCGGTTAATTTCGGTATCAAAACCGAAGTCTAAACTTTCTCTAAGAATAACCGTTAACCATTTTTATTTCGGCTTACCGTTCGTTTTTATTAACCGGTTGAAGAACAATGCAAAGCAATGATTTAACCACTAAATTACCGAGATAAACCGTTTTTAAACCGGCTCCGAGTTCTGGATATAGTTAAGTAATTACATTTACGTTTGTTTTTTTTTTTTTTGTTAAATCCAGAAAGAACATTTTGATGGGGATATATCAAAAGATAATATGAATTAAAAGTACACCAGGTAATAACTTGTATGGTTAAGGTGCTACGAGAAACAAAACAGTGCCAATTTATAAATATACCATTTTAATATGCGTCTAGCACAAAATAGATTAAATTAAAAAATATTGTTATATTTTATTTCAATTTTTCAAACACATTTAATTTGAAGCTAATATAATCTATTAGATTGTAGCTTACGCTACAAAATCTTAAATTCTTCGTCTGCAGTACTGCCGTCACAAGAAACAAGGCCGCAACTTCGTCAAAGTTGATTTCGAGATATTTGAAATTTTGTCTTACTACTACCTCAAAATTACCACTAGTTTTGACGTAGTTACGATGAAAATGGTTATGGTATCTCCAGATTCATAAGACTTCGAGCTTTATGAGTAACATTATCATCAGCAGCATTTTTTTTTGCTGATTCCGAATCTGCATATAAATCTTTTTAACTAAATTGTTAGTTAGGGCCTTCTTTCTTATGACAGCAGAGTATAAATTACAATAACTTATGTAAAAAATATTATATTTCATGTGTACATTTCATAAGTAGATTTGGTATAAGGTTGTAAGTCTTGCTTAAAAAACTGTCATTATTTAATATACATTTTTCGGGTGATTCATTTTGTTTGAAATTTTATGATACGAAATGAGTAAATATGACTACATGTTTTAATATCATAAATTATACAGATTTGACCCTATAAGTATTTTTATTCATATTCACCTGTTTTAATGGAGCTTTCAGCGGAATATCTTTATAGTTACATATTCATTTTAGTTATCCCTTATTATAATTTATAAGTAAACTGAAGTACCGATATTAGTTCTGATTACATCTATATCTATATAGATAAATAAAATTGGAGTGTCTGTTTGTAATATTAAAATAACCGCTTTTTATTAAACGCATATGATTGTATACACGGTACATATACCAACACATTTTTTTACAATTTTGTCTGTCTGTCTGTGAACCGATTTTGACGGGACTTTCACTAGCAGATAGCTGATGTAATAAGGAGTAACTTAATAGGCTATTTTTATTTTAAAAAATAGGGTCCCACGATAAAAAATTAAAACCGAATTAATTAATTTTGTTTTGGGAAGCAACCTAGGGACGAACCCGAGCGAAGCGACGGTGAGTCGCTAGTATTACATAAAGATAGACCTAGATAGGCAAGACTATTGTACATATGTATGTATCTATTAACTGCCTCGGCGGTCTAGTGACTAGTATTATCGGCTGCAGTTCCGGGGGCCTTGGATACGAGTCGCGGCTTAGTTATTGAATTTATGTATTAAGAATTTCTCAGTAATAGCTTGAAATTCGGAAGATGGCGGTGTATCAACTCCTTGCCTCGGAGAGGACGTTATAAAACCGCCGCTGCTGCGCCGGATCTTTCACCAGTCGTGTCGAATTGCCTTTCCTCTGGAGTATACACGCACAGAAATAGAGAGAGAATTTTAGGTTGCATGCATATTTGGGCCCTATATAACTTCCTGCGCGCATGGGTCTCATTGAGATTGGCCTCAATGAGGCCAATTACGATTAGACAGAACATTACTTAACAAATAAGTTTCAACTACAATGATATTTTCTTTCCAATTATAAATTGTCATACATTCTGTTTTTAATTAGCTTCACCTGTATCTATCTATTTATGTAACGGAATCTTTAAACGCGATTTTCATCCACTTCAAAGCTTCAAATTGAACTGAAACTTAGCTCATTTAACAAGAACCGATAACAATACAATAATTTATAACTTTTTTTCGAAATTCATCCCCTAGGAGGGTAAAACAGGGGATGAAAGTTTGTACGAAACTCTGTAATTTTTTTATGTGGAATGAGGGAAAGTTGTATTTACGTTTAAAATAAAAAATATAAGAATATGTTTATCAGATTTTTTCAAAATTCATCTCTTATTAGGATAAAAGAGGGTGGTAATATAATTTAAATTGTTTATGATCAGATTACTTTGAAACTTCGTATTAATAATGCACTGCAAATTGCAATACAATTAAATAAACATGTACCTATATAATACGCTTTTGTATTAGCTTTGGCTTCACCTGTACGGTGTACCTATCTACGTAACGTTCAAGTTCAAAACTTCAGAATGAACTGAAACATTGCACATTTAACAAGGACCAAGGAGTATAATAATATAAAAAACTAAAACAACACGCTCTTATAGCAGATCAAACTAAAAAATCGAAATGAATTATTGCTTAAAAAACTAAAAAAACACGCTTTGATGATGTACCTACGAAACTAAAAAGTAAAATATAATTTTTAGTATAAGAATAAAGTAATTAACGAGAAAATTAACTTTATTATGCAAAAAGCGTAGAGTGCTCGATATCTGTTGCTATAAATATTCCATTGGTACGATAAATAAATAAAATATTGTAAAAATCACCCCACGCTTTCTTCACAATAACATTCATTTTCTCGTTAATAACTTTATTCTTATACTAAAAATTATTTTTTAAATTTTTATTTTTACTTTTTACTC
Source organism: Argynnis bischoffii washingtonia (assembly GCA_033884665.1). Lineage (NCBI taxonomy): Eukaryota > Metazoa > Arthropoda > Insecta > Lepidoptera > Nymphalidae > Argynnis > Argynnis bischoffii. The sequence goes on along the minus strand of CM066624.1, from coordinate 4,125,959 downwards.
ATAGATCGGTTCATCATTAAAGCGTTAAGCGTGTATTTCATTTTATTTACCAATTTATATTTAGCTAATTTTTTTGTATAAAAATATGGTAGGTAAGGTAAATATGATACGTAAGGAAATATTAAAAAAATAAAAATAGTAGTTCCCATAAAGCCACTATCTAAATGTGTTTTAGATTTCTAAATTCAACTTCAGAAAAAATTAACTTAATGTACTACAATTTTTACTGAATTTCACTCTAGTCTATCATCAGTACGGAAAGAAAAAGCTTCCGTCTTGGGAAGAACTAATGATTTCGTCAGTCACTCAGTATAAATGTATGTAGGTGTGCCTTTGTCTATTTTAATTAAAAATTTTATTTGTCATCCATGATTAAAAAACACTAACTGTCAATCTGTCAATGTTTCTCCTCGTTTTTGACAATGACATAAAAATATTACGACATTTGTGAAGTAATAAATATAACCTCAAATCTCAATTGTAGTTTCAAAAAAGTCTAATAGAAAATATTAAAAATGTCTAAAATATCATCTTTAGTCAATTTTATAAGCAAACGAAATATTTCACTTACAGTCCCTAGGGAAGGTAAGAGAAATTTCCGAAAATTTGTTATAGCTAACAAAAGAGGTTCACGGATCCATAAAATGCAGCAAATGGGTCCTAAACCTGAGTTAGAAGTGGACAAACGTGGAGTACGTGATATAGGATATATTTTAAACGGTCGCTTCGTTAAAGTGCCAGAAATGATACCTGAATTTATCGTACCTGACTTAAAAGATTGTAAATTAAAACCATACGTTTCCTACAAAGCAGAGGATGTAATTCAAAGCGAATTCACCTCTCAAAATTTGTTTGATGCTGTTTATAGTAAGAAAATAGTAACAGATTATAAGCAAGGTAAATTAGATGCAAATGGTGAGCCCCTTGAGCCTTCAGAAGAAGAGAAATTGAGACCAGAAGAAGCCATTCAAAGAGCTAAGCAAACAGGCTCTGATATTTTTTAAGTATCAATAATTATGTTTTAAATCTTACAAATTACAATTAGTTTATCCAATTTATAATATATTATTAAATAGATAGTAATCATTGCTGTATTTTATTATAAACAATTGACTCATACCCACGCTTAGGTACATCTCTAGGTGTTAAGTATCTAATGTAACTTTAGTTTTGCATTGTATTAAAACAATTTTCTGTAATCAATCTTTTGACTTAACCCTTCGAGGACCGCATACACGCTGGTGTGTACAATAACAATTGAATTCTAGAAATTCACACAGATTTCTTAGAAATTATCCTGGAGAAATTAAACTAATTTTATTGCTCCATGTAGCTATGAAGTGTGAATAATATACCAGGGAAAGAAAATCATAGTAAATATTTTAGATTGCAGTAAAGGAAAATATTTTTATCACAGCAACTACTATGTATACTTTACATAAATATATTAGATACTAATATCATAAACCATGTTAGATATTCACAGTCAACTTAGCTTAATAGTGTAGACTGTAGGCCATAGAAACAACTTGCGTCAGGTAGAAAACCATTTAGTATCTACATTCTACTGACTACTACCTATTAATTATCTCTGCAAGATTTTGAGCTATAGTGCTGTTCTTTGCAAGAATCATTATCTGGAATGCTGGAAAAATATTTGAAACATATCTAACATGAATCATATAAGTTTGTCTCTGCCATGTCTATTGCTCATATTGTCCAACATATTAAGTAAAACTAGTAGTTAATGTGGTATTTTAATACTCTAGTGGTTTTGTAATAATCTGCTATCTATTTTTTTTTAATGACACATTATAAAGACATGTCTTTCATCCAAAATCGGTTAAGGATAGGACACATTAAATATGTACAAGTCAAACACATATCCTTCCTTTGCCACAATTGGGTAATCAACAATTATAGTGTCATTTTTTACATGTAGGTAAAATAACAGCAGTTAACCTCTAAGATCTGAATAGAACAGCAGTAAGTAACATAAACAATAGGCTTTATATTATTACAACTATAATTATTTTTTTACAACTATAATTAAAAAAACTAATATTTGCAAAATTACAATAAATACATCATATGTTAATCTACTATTATTATTGAAAGTGAAACTGCTGATTCAAACTACTGAGAAGAAGCTCTTTTATATCTAAGAACCTAAATAGGCTATAATATTACCCAACTATGGTGAATCCCAAGAGAAAGGTTATTCAGTATATGAAGTGATTCTCATGTAATACTTTTTCATTGTATAACTTTTATAAGTAACTAGCGACTTACCCTCGCTTCGCTCGGGTGCCCTAGGTACATTTTAATTAAGCAGAACCCTAAAAACCCTGAAAATCCCGTCAATATCAGACCAGCCGTTTCGGAGATTAGCTGGAACAAAAAGACATTCAGACAAAAAAAAAAATTGTATTTGTCTTATAAGTACCGTAGGTATATAATTCATTTGCATTTAGTAAAAACCTTTTATTTCGACATTACAAACAGATACTTTTTTATTTATTTGTATAGACTATAGAGCGTAGTGAAGGTCGAGCAAGGGGAGAGCTAGCTGGAATTCGAATCAGCAATGAGCAAAGCAATTCTCACATCGAATGAACATTAAATTGAATTTAGGACATTGTTTACAGTCTTGGAAAAGTTCCTAAAGCGTTAGAAGTCACCACTCAACAACACGATCTCAAAACCAACGTACTAAGCGGTGGCTTATACGAGGGTACGTTTTTCAGTTCGCGGAATGGGTAGGTAGGTCATTAGTGACAGTACTTACCCGAGTCATTACGAATTAAGCAACTCATTATACATATATTAGTATAAATGTCAAGTTTTATCGTTATTAGGTCATTACTCTTTGAACTATCGTCGACCAAACAAGTCAATCGGGAACAAATTGTGAAATATGGAGAAAATCGAGTACCTACTGCGCTGTTATAAAGTTCCTTACCGAGCAAAGAAAATCAGCTCAAACCTTAAGATGTCATCCGTTTACGGGGACTCTTGCCCAGGTAAAACCATGGTTTACAAGTGACAAACCCTCTTTAAGCAAGGCAGGAACTCACTTGAAGACGAACCACGGCCAGGCCGGCCGATCGACAGTTTTTTGAGACTCGGGTAAAAGAAAAGGAAAATTGATCAAAGGTGTCCTCTTTCTGCATGACAACGCGCTTGTTTACAAGAGCCGTGTTGCGATGGCTGTTCTGCAGAAGGTGGGTTTCGAAATTTTGACTCACCCACCCTACAGTCCTGACCTTGCTCCCAGCGATTATTACCTATTCCCAAACTTGAAAAAAGTCTTCGTGGGAAGAAATTTTTAAGCGACGAAGAAGTGAAGGATGCAGTTTCGGCGTATTTTTCAAAGACAAAACATTTTTTTTCGAAGGTCAATTGAAAGATCGGAAAATGTATAAGGGTAGTAGGTGAATATATTGAAAAGGAAAAATAAATTCGTACTTTTATTTCCACTTCTTACCCCTCATTCCGCGAAGTTAAAAACGCCCCCTCGTATACTGTTCCGTTGTAAATAAAATGTCGTAAAGGCTAAATATGAATTATAATAAAAATTTAAAACAGATTGAAAAATAGATTATATCCCTAGGTAAGTAGGTACAATTTATAATAGGTAGGTGCGCTACCAACTACAACGAACGAATTTCATACATTTATAATATTTTACTAAGTACATATGTAGGTATTTACTAAAATCTTCTTAAAAAGATAAAATTAAAATATTAATAATTATAAGGTAGATCAAGAGAAGCAAACATCAATTGACTTAGATGACCCGGCTGTATCTCATTATCAGTAAATAATATTCATCTCAATGTAATGGTTCGTTCTATTCAAACTTTATATTATATCGGTTCGCGCGGTTGTAACTTGTAGCGCGTGCGCATAGACTCGTTTGTATTTTTGTATACATAGATAGACATAATGGGTGGTAATTACTCCACTATGGATCCGATGGAAGTGCCTGTGCCCGATCTAAAACAGTTATTTGAAAGAGATGGGTATTTGAAGCCCTACGAGCGTGAAATTCGGCGACGGTAAGTCTGATAATTTGTAAAAAGTATCAAAATAATTCTGATACATACAACTAACAATAATCTATTATTCAATACCTACAAAATAATTTATAGGTTAACTTTTCTGTTTACCATTTTCACTTCATCAAGCAATACAGCGCTTGATAAATAGTAAAGCTCAATAATAAAAAGTAACATTCATTAAGTTGTTTATACATATTATTTTTAATTAAAACACTAAGAGTTTGGATTTATTCATTTTTAGAATTTTAGCTACTAGTAAACAACTACAAAAATATTTATTTTATGATTTTAAAGATATTATTAGATCTATAGCGTATCAAGCGGTTTTTGTCGATGTGAATGTCATTTTCAATGTCAAACTTAAGGTCATTGTAGTATCTAAAGTACGGATATGGTTATTTAGAACAAAACAACCATATAGCAGCAATAATAAGAAAAAATGAAGAAATATTTTGACTATCAATACTTTTCAAATAAACCTAACAAAAAGTTTTCATTATCCTGTATGCTATGTACATATCTAATATTAATCAATTTATATAATATCGCATAGTAGCAATAAAGATTACCAGAAAGCCCTTATGATATTTGTAATAAAGACTATTTCGTTAAAATATTTGAAGATATAAAAAGTATTATAAATAATAGTTGTTTACGTGATAGTAGTTTGAATATTTAGGTATATATATATTTTGTAATTATTATTATATGTATGTAGGTATTATATATTTTAAAATTATTTTATAATCTATTCACAACTAATGTTGTATAGTAAACATGTTATATGATAGAACAATTAATCTATCTTGATCCTTGAATAGGAATTATAAAAAAGATCGATACCAAAAATATTATAAAGTATTTATATTAAAGTTTAATCTGTTCACAATTTATTATAATATTGAATATATTATAATATTTTTTTACTACTGTATTATTACCAGGTATGCGTGTTTTCAAGATCTATGGGATAAAATTCAATCATGGGAAGGTGGAGTAGAAGCTTTTACCACGGGATATCGGTACTTTGGACCTCAATTTGGTGCATACGGATCAGTAGTTTGGCGTGAATGGGCTCCTGGAGCACATTCTTTGCATTTGCAAGGGGATTTCAGTAAGAAATTATAATATTAGAAAATGAATCTTTTGCTTGGATTTAATTGCTTGTTAATTTTAGTTACATATATTACCATTATTAGGGAGTGGTAGCCCAATGGTAACGCACTCGCTTGGAAAACCGAGTGAAGCGGGTTCAAATCCCGGGTCTCGCACCTCTGACATTTTCATGTGCGAATCATTTTCTAACTTGATTACCACTTGCCTTACGGTGAAGGAAAACATCGTGAGGAAACCTGCATGTCTGAGAGAACCAAGCAAGTTTTCGAAAGACATGTGAAGTCCGCCACTCCGCACTTGGCCAGCGTGGTGGACTATGGCCTGATTCCCCTCGTCTTGAAGGGAGGCCCGTGCCCAGCAGTGGGACGTTAAAAAGGGCTGAATACATATTACCATTATATTAATGCCTAGGTGGTGTAGTGGCTAGCATGTACGGCTGCACATCCTGAGGTCCTGGGTTCGAGTCCCGGGTCGGGCCAAGTTTAGTTATTGAGTCTTTCTGATTAGTAAGCCTCAGTAACAGCCCGGAGTTGGGAAGTTGAAGGTGTTTCACCCCCGTGCCTCGGAGAGCACGTAAAGCCGTCGATCCTGCGCCTTAACTCTCACCGGTTGTGTCTCGTGTCGTCCCACCGGAGTATGAGAGTGACAGGAATAGAGAGTGCACTTGTGTCTGCGCGTACACTTTTGCACTATAATATCTCCTGCGTAGTTGGCTAGTCTCAATGAGATTGGCCGCCGTGGCCGGAATCGGTCAGGAGAACATTATTATTATTATTATTATATTAATGCGAAAGTTTGTATGATTTCTCCCTCACGCTAAAACGGCTGGACGGATTTATATGGAATTTAGTTCACAGATAGACTATATGACCTGGAGTAGTACTTATAAACTACTGTTACGTACCTATGCACCGATTAAAGCGAGGGGGAGTCGCTAGTAAAAAAATAAACAGTTAAATTATAAGTAACGCGACGTGCTTAAAGTAAATACTGAATAATAATATAGGTAATATGTCAGTCATAAATCGTCTAGAATAGATACAAAGACCTATATACATAATGTTGGTATTCAGTATAATAAAATATCTTAGTTGTTTATCCCATAACATGAACATTTTTCTATTTCAGATAACTGGAATCCCAAGAGCCATCCATTCAAAAAGCTAGAGTTCGGCAAATGGGAATTATATATACCTGAAAATAAAGATGGTTCATGTCCCATTAAGCACGGGAGCCGCGTTCAACTCATTGTAAATGACAATTTGTACAGAGTATCTCCTTGGGCTAGCTATGTGAAACCATTTGAAGGGTTTACATATCAACAATTTATTTACAATCCAGATCAGGTTAGTTTTTAAATCAATAACTGACAGTATTTTCTTTGGAGCAATATTAGAAAAGGATCAGCTATTTCATAGAATAAGCATTGAAGTAATAGTTAAAGTTGTTTTTTTGTTTTTTAAATAAAACGACAAAGTACATAATATGTATAAAACGTAGTAAAGTAGTTAGTAACTACAATTAACTAATTGTTTACAGCCTTACCAATTCAAACATAAAAAAGTTAGCAGACCAGCTTCTCTACGTATTTATGAATGTCACGTCGGCATTGCCACTAACGAAGGAAGAGTGGGTACATATTTGGAGTTTAAGGACAATGTGCTACCTAGAATTAAGGACTTAGGCACGTATAATACTAAACTTGAACTATGTTATTTATGGAATCAACAGTCACATTAATAAAAAATATATATTTTTAGGATACAATGCTATACAATTGATGGCGATTATGGAACATGCATATTATGCTTCCTTCGGATATCAAGTTACAAGTTTTTTTGCGGCTAGCAGGTAATATTTTAGATATTTTAATAAATTTTATTAAAATCTAGCCTTACTTTTAAATAAATCTGTGCTCTTGAAATTTACTTTACTTTCTTTAATTAACACCGTTCTCCATCGTTCGCTGATATTTGAATATGCGGTGTACGTTTCTAGGACTAGAAAATATAATGTATGGCTCTACTGAATTAAATTCACATCCTTACTTATGTATTATAGATACAGTGAGATTGGCTAATATTTGAATAAGCGGTGTATGTTTCTAGGACTAGAAATAATAATACTAATGTATGGCTCTTCTGAATTAAGTTGACATCCTTACTTATGTATTATAGATACAATGAGATTGGCTAGTTTTTTCTTAGCATATTATTCGGTCCTGTGGGACATCAGTGTGATGCAAAAGTTAAGGCTTAATAAAAATAATCTATATATAATAGACACTTATAACTTTAATCCAGTTTAAACGTTATTTTCCAGTCGTTATGGAACTCCTTGCGAGCTCAAACAGCTAATAGATAGAGCTCATGAACTGGGTATATATGTGCTACTTGATGTGGTCCATTCTCATGCTTCTAAGAATACTTTAGATGGTCTCAATGAATTCGATGGTACTAATGCTTGCTATTTCCACGACGGTGCCAGAGGGACTCATAGTTTATGGGATAGTAGGCTTTTTAATTACTCTGAGTAAGTTTTGAACTTAGCTTTTTTATATAAAATAATAATACGGCTTATTGTTATCATTTATAACGTTATAGTTATAAGGAATGATGTATATACTTTTGAATTACAGAGTTGAAGTTTTAAGATTTTTGCTTTCTAATCTCCGATGGTATCAGGAGGAATATCAATTTGATGGATTCAGGTAATTTCATAGTAAATAAATAATAAGAAGAAGATTATTGAAAGTTATTATTACGATATTCAGGAATAAAATAATTTCTGTTCAAAATTATTTAATATTTTTTAAAGCATATTTTTTTTAGATTTGATGGTGTCACATCTATGTTATATCATAGTCGTGGTATTGGACAAGGATTTTCTGGTCATTATGATGAATATTACGGCCTTAATGTGGACACTGAGGCTCTTGTGTACCTGATGCTTGCAAATGAACTGGTTCATTCTATCGATAGCAGAGCTATTACTATTGCCGAGGTACATTTTTTTTTTATAAAAATTTTTCTCTATATTTTTTATTTATTATCAATATTTTGAAATAAAAAGCAACTAAATTATATCTCGTAAAAATATAAAGCAAATAGAAAAGGACTTGGAATTTTTCGTTTAGGATGTCTCAGGTATGCCCGCATCCTGTAGACCAGTACGTGAAGGCGGTACCGGATTTGACTATCGACTCGGAATGGCCATCCCAGACATGTGGATTAAATTACTTAAAGAAGAACGCGACGAAGACTGGAAGATGGGCCACATTGTACACACTCTCACAAATAGGAGGTGGATGGAAGGCACTGTGGCTTATGCTGAAAGTCATGATCAAGTATGTATATAACACTCGTTCACCTTAATTATACTGCGTATTTTTGAAAACAATTATTAGAATTCATCTTTATTTTTAATTCTATGAAATGTAAAAATATTTCTCTTTTTTATCTTTAATAATATTTCTATAATTATATTTTATTAGGCTCTGGTAGGCGATAAAACAATAGCATTTTGGCTAATGGACGCAGCTATGTATACTCATATGAGTACATTGAGTGAATCGAACCCTATTATAGAACGTGGACTGGCTTTACACTGTATGATACGACTAATCACTCATGCACTGGGAGGAGAGGCGTATTTGAACTTTATAGGTAATTTCAGATAAATCTCAATTTTTGAACTTGAAACAAGTGTACATTATTAAAAATACTGATATTTTATGTAATTATCATTTTTTTAAAATAAAAAAGGACGCCAAATTCAAAATTACTTAAAAGTAATTATTCCCTCCTTAAGGTGGAATTTATTATAGCACACAACATGAAAATTGATTTATAATTGATGAAAACATATAGCATAAGAAAAAGAGTAATCTTTTTTGAAGTCTGTCAAAAAAAAATAATTAAACTAGCTAAAGTATTAACTTGTAAATATAGCTACTTATTTTATTATTTATACTTATTGATTTTACTTCAGGTAATGAATTCGGTCACCCAGAATGGTTAGATTTTCCACGGGCAGGAAATAACTCATCTTATCATTATGCGCGTCGTCAGTGGCACCTCGTAGATGACGATCTCTTGAAGTATAAATTCTTAAATAATTTTGATAAGGACATGAACGCCCTGGAAGAAAAATATGGATGGTTAAGATCTAATCCTGTGAGTTTATATTTAAAAAAAAAACAATAAAATAGTCTCTTAGTTTTTTTACTATTCATTTTACTCATAATTACTAGAAATAAAAAAAACAATTATTTATTTGTCTTATTTGTTCAGTAAACTTCATATTGCTTTACCTTAATAATATAAAATCCTCAACAAATATATGTATTATATTTTTAGGCGTACGTATCTTGCAAACATGATGGCGACAAAGTAATAGCCTTCGAACGTGCTGGTCTTCTGTTTGTATTCAATTTCCACCCCTACCAAAGCTTTACAGATTACAGGGTTGGAGTTGACGTTGCTGGCAAATATCAGGTAAAACATCGTAAAAATATGTATTTTTAAACAAGGAACGAAAAAAATAAAATTTATAATCATATAATTCTCAAGACCTTTTAAGTGCTCTATACTATTTCACAAAATTATAGCTCTGTCTCGATTTTATATATGTATAGTTTCCACTTTCCGTTCTCTATTCAAATAAACTTGTACATATATAATTATAAATTTAATCCTCAATTCGTAAGATAGTTATATAATATTTCGCTATTTTTGTTTTAGGCTGTGCTTTGTTCAGATAGCAAAAAGTATGGTGGATTTGGAAGAGTGGAGCCAGACGGCGAATTTCATCACACACAAGGCGTTCCATGGGGAAACAGGAATGATTCTGTGCAGGTACCTACATAAAAACATTTATCGTTTTAATAAAAAAACTTTAAGATAGTTTTTAAGTCATGTTTTAAATAATTAAATTGTTTCAGGTCTATATTCCATGCCGCACTGCATTGGTGTATGCTCGCTGTGAATAAGTTTCTAATTTCTATTGTATTATTGTGAATTATGTAAAGGTAGCTTGGAATATACATATTATATCAAAGAGAATTTAAAATCAGAGTTAACTATTAGCAATTTTTTATGGTTTCAATATGATACGAATATTTTTTTGAATTCAATGAACATGTTGAATTAAATAAACCTTATTTATGTATATTCCACTGTAAAAGCTAAAATTGCCATATTATTTAGTTCAATTTTTAATGCTTGGTTGTTATTTAGCCAGTGTTGTTTATATAGTTTTTTTTATTTCTTTCTTTTTTATTCTTGTTACAATAAAAGACTTATAAATAGTTCAAACTTATATTGTATTTTCAAATAAAAAAATTATAAATATATATGACTTTTACTTTATGCTGGTATACCAACAAGTAAATTATTTTTATCAGTACATGATAAGGGTTTTAATCTTGATAATGTAACTTTGTAGCCAAATTCTTCAGCTAATCTGGCTCTATCTGAATCTATTATGGCCATACATCTAGCACCTCTTACAGTTAACGGATGATCTTTATGAGTTTGGTCAGCAGTGTGACCAATGCACAAGTATTGATCTATCGACATATTTCTAAATATAGTACTTCTAGGGTATGCAAGTCTATCAGTTGCATGGAGAGACCCATAACAACATGGACATAAAACAAATTTTGCATTAGCTATCAAGCATTTATCTAAAACCAAGTCACTAGCTATTCCACATGCATGTAAAGCAATTCCAATATCAAATTTTCCTATAAAGAAGTCCAAATTACATTGAAAAAAGAATACATTCTTAAGACCCATTTTGTGAACCCTTTCTCTAGCTCTTAAGAGAGACTGCTCTTTATTTTCAAGTAAAATGACTGTGCATTCTGGTAAAAGATAAGCAATAAGTATTCCTAAATGACCACTACCACTACAAAAGTCAACAATATGATTTCCGCTTTTAGCTATAGCTAGGACTGCTTGACATAAATTTTCTAATTGCTGAGATTTTCTGATAACTCTTTCATCTGGTAAATGACCAGCTGCAGGATTTGCTCCATCAGGAATCAGATCCCAATCAACAATTTTGTCATATTCTAAGTCACTCACATTTAATTCCATTCCACCTTCTAGAACATCTAAAGCTCTTTCTATATCCTCAGGTTTTGTAAACAATCTTCTTTTAGGATTATGTCTTTTAGGATCAGATTTGTATAGACTAACATCTTCTACTTCTGGTAATTCAAGAGTTTCAATTAGGACAGAATTTAACTGAATAGATTCCAACATTAGTTTAATATTCAGAAATTGTGAGATACTATTAACATTCATAAACCACTTATATGTTAATGGAAGAAGTGTTTTAAATATTTCTTTATCTAAAATATTTACTACTATATGATATGTGGGATATAAGATTAGATCTGCTAGAGTTAAAAATGGTCCTTCAGCAAATTGATGAATTAAATCAAGGTCTTCAATTTTAGTACTCGAATTTATTTCTTGTTCTTTTTTTCCTGATTTCCATTTTCTTTGTTTAGGTACTCTCTCATCACCTTTTGATTCTTTTTTAATATTTTGTGCCTTTTCAATATTTTCTTTTAAATTCATTTCCTTTTTTAAGTCTCTAGCAACTTTAAAAACATTGTGTATCTTTACTGGTTTATTCAAGTGGTTTTCAAATCTTATCAAAGTCTCTGGTAGCTTTTTAATATGTTCTATACTCAGTAATTGTTTGGCAGTTTTAATTAGATCAACTTCACAGAATTTAGTCCAAATGGAAACTTCATTTGGAGCTTGTAGACAGCCCTGTCTAAAACTAAGTAAGCCATCTTCATGTTCCTGAGCAGTTTTTGGAGATTTCTTGTGCTTACAAATAAGACGTGATACTGCACATAAACCAGTTATAATTGTGTCATCAAACAACACAACTGGATACAAACATGATGCTACTTGCCATGGAATATTTTCCTTATCTATAAATTCAGCCAAGTCTACCTTCAGATCTAATAGTGTATTTCTTGTTGTATCCTCAGAGCAAACGAAATATAATTTCAAATCATCAGGATTACAATATTTGTACACACAATATGTTACGAGTGATTCCAAAGATAACTTTAAAGTGGATGTATTCCAGTATTCAGATTTTGACGTAAATGTTTCTAAATATAATTCTTTCTTCATTTTTTCGGTATTATCATTTGAATATAATAATATTTTTTTAATATTTTAACCTAATAACTACAAAAATATGTACGATGTCAATACTTTAGGCCAGCTACACATGTACAGTTTCCTGATTCGGTTTCCTGAATTCCTGATCTAGAATTCCGTAAGACTAGCAGAGACGTTAGGTTTTTTGTATTAGGAATTTAACAGTGGCAGCATAGAGTATGTAACCCTTTTTAGTTTTTACTGGCAGTAAGTAGAGTAGGGATGTTGGCAGTGAAATAAAATATTTATATATCGATATATCGATATTTAATAAAATATCATTATCCACCTTGATATCACGAGGAAAAAATATCTACATATCGGTTAAATTTTCTAGATGTTGAAAAAGCTTCTATCGCCAAATTCAAAAAAAAATTCTAAGAACGTTTGTGTGCTAAAGGCTATTATACAATAAAGAAGATGGCATGCCTTGTGAATAAAGTGATCGCCTCCAGGCTACTTCAACTTGACAGAAATATTGTAAATTATAATTCAACTTTATAAAGAAGATAACGTTAGTTCCGCTGAGTTATTTATATTTATTCTTTCCGAACTGATAGTAAACTAATGATGTTCAGTAAAAACTTGCAATAATTTTATGCTGAATAAAATATTTTGGATTTAAATTAGACAATTACACGCTATGTATGTGTGTGTGTAAACACGGCGGACATCATGTGTAACTCACTTTCAAATGCCGTAAAAACAAATTTATGGAAAGGGGGTAAAATACCGTCGTTTTTATTAGGATCCTCATGTAATAAAATAAAGTGCATTTTATATAAAAATTAGTATTATATTTTATTAAGCCAGACTGAACTAAATACATTATTTTTATTTTAAAACCAAAAATATCTGAAAATTTAGCCGATATATCGATATTTTTTCCTTGGGATATCAAGGTTGATATTGATATTTAAATAAATATCAATACATCGATATATTGATATTTTTTACACTGTCGACATCCCTATTCTGTACGAAAATTTCCGTGCATATGCGGCGGAGCAGCAAAAGCGTATGCAAGTGCTGCATTCGAGATGACGTCATTCGGCTTTTACCGTTCTAAATGACCCGAACGCACGGTTTGTTTCCGAAACGAACGTCAGGTTTTTTTCCGAACGGAAAATATACAAGGTCTTCAAATCTGAATTACCAATCAGGAAACCTTACATGTGTAGCCGGCCTTATACTTACTACTACACAGATAATATAACAAATTATTCACAGATTAATACAGAATTCTTAAATGTCATTCGGGCCATAGATGAATAATAATTGATAACGGGCTACATAATCACAGAAATATGTATTATCAATGAGGAAGAATTTTGCCTTTTTCTCCCGCCAGATATCGCTATCACTATAGCACTCAGTATATTGTAAAGCTCTCTATTGTGGATGAATATTTTTTAATTTTATTTAAAATGACAAATTATGCAGTTCTAGGATGCAAAGAAAATGGATATCATTTGTTCCCAAAAGACAAAAACTGAAGAAATTGTTGGCTAAAGTAATAAAACGACCAAAATTGGCGAAATCAAAATCTTTATATTTAAGGCGATGTGGACATTATTTTAAAGAACGTGATTTTAAAACTCTCAAGTCATCCAGAGATGAATATTCTTTTTGGCTCAACTGTACAATATAATATATTATGACATCTAGTTGAGACTTCATATTTTTTTCACTAATAGATAAAATTTGAGACCGCGGGAACAAATAATTTTGTCAAAAAAAAATTTTTAGTTTCAAATTTTTATGTAATTTTACCACATTCATACACGCACATATCGATGTTATTTACAAAGTTCGTTACAATATTCTATTCTCTGAGTTATTTTCAATCACTATTGTAGTTAAATATTTATTTTAATAGTTAAATCTTGATTTATTCGTAAATAATATGAAATATAGTAAGACTGATACATATTAAATTGATTATGTCAATGTCAGAATTGGCAAATTTGTAATGTCAGTTTTAGTTTCAGTTACAATTTTTTTTATTTTCACACAGAAAAGCTTTATCAAAATAGGTTTAGGTTATTTTTTGGCAAAACCTTTTTTTTCTTTCTAAGTTGGTTAGGTTAGAACAGTGACCACAACTTTTATTTGTCATCCATGACCACAAAGAACCAGAACGACTAGCTGACTTTTAGAAATTTTTTCTTAATCCGTAGACACTTTTTCTGGTATATAATAATAGGTATTATTACACATTAATTCATTGAATGTAAACATAACTTCGATCAAAAAAGTACTAGATGCACATCACACAATCCCATGCAAAAGTTCTCCTACAACTGTCACCAATTGTGTTTAGGTAATTATTCTAGTTGAAATATAAAACAATGTAAATTATGGTTTGGGTATTAGGGATAAATAATTTTTCTATAAAATAATTTAGGAAATATTATTTAATTCTAATTTATAATATGTGATGATTTTCAACTTGTATAATATTAAGAACAGTTTACATTGCAATATATAAACATACGTGATTATAAATAAAGATACTGATAATTAAGTTATATTAAAATTAAAAATCCATTTTGTGTAATCTACTAAATTTAAAAGTCCATTACACGAAGATAACTTTATTTTCAAGAACTTTCTTATTGTTTTAATAAGTTTCAATAAAAAATAAACTATGAACTTTTTTTAATTAGGTTACATTTTTTTTCTTTCATTATTTATAACTATTTTGTTATATTGTTGCTTCTCTGAATGTTTACATTGTGACTATTCATCTATTTATCGACCTTTTCGCTTATACATATAGATATCAGTATTCGGTGCAGGCGAGAATATAGCCAGATGAACGATGTGAACGTGTGACAGTGCACGTGAACCCAATTTCAGTGTAGCCAACTTAGGGGTTTCCCCCTAAATTTAAGGAGAAAAAATTGCACCGGTGGAAAAAATGTTTAGGGGTTTTTTAGGGGGAAAAATTGTTTAGGGGCCTTTTTGTTTTTTTTCTTTAATTGCATGACTCAAATATAAATAACTTTACGATTCTTTTTATTTGTAAATAAAAGTTTTTTTTTTAATTATTAACATTACAAATATGTTATCTATGATTATTAAAATTATGATAAATAATGAAGCACATCCTTAACTTTGATATTTGTAAATGATTGATCTTTTTGATGAGTTAATTTTTTTAGTTATTTTTTTTGAAATTTTCTAATGATATCTAGTGGTAAACCGCATAATGCCATAACTGGTAACATTTCTGATTTGAGTCAGTGTAGCCCACTTTGGGGCTTTCTCCCCAAATTAAGGGATAAAAAATTCACGAAAAAGGGGATTTTTATAGGGTGAAAATATGTAGGGCTTTTTTTGAGGTTTATGAAGTTTCGTTTAAAGGTTTGAAAAAATTATATATCTTTAAATATCATTTGCATCATTTATCCTTTTTTTTATTATTCTCTAAGTTATCAATGAAATTTATTGTTATTGTTAAATAGTTATTTGTTATCATTATAATAATAACCATAAATAAGTTTTTTACACTACTTATTTTTATTTTAGATAAAAACCTACTTTTTTCAAATTGTCATATATGGGGTTTTAGGGGTTTTTGAAATTACTTTTAGGGGGATAAAATTTCTAGTGTTGGCAGCACTGCCCATTTTAGAACTGAACCTAGTGTTTATAGACTGTGCCTGAGGTCTGTCGTTGAATACCGCGCCGCGTACATTGAGTGAAGTTATAAAGTGAACTAAAGTCTTGAGTGCGTATTATGTTAAAAAAGTGTTGTTTTATAGAAAAAGCTATTTCAATTTTATAAAACGCAAGGAGACCATCAACTTTATCTCTTGAATCGTTTTATGTTACCATTAAAATTTTGTGCATATAGTAAATAAATTCTGTGTAGACATTGCTATATGTGTTGGTAGTGTATTTGTTTATTTATAGACGTAGTAATTTGCAGTCATGTAATTATTGCAGTGGCGCTAAAATGTCTCAAAGGGATACTGCGATACATCTTGTAGCTGGAGGGTACGTAGATGTTATTTACTTCTAATTAAGTGGTATTATTATTTTTTTATGATACGCAGTTGCGGCATTTGCATAATTTCGTATTGGTCGCAATAACACATGTGGGGCATCTACATGCCTGGCATGTTTACGACACACTCTTTATCATCAAATTTAATAATTTATTAGAGTATGCCGGTTATAAGACGACTTTTAAATAGAAACTCAAATAATAAAAAAAATATGTTTACTTATTATCTCATAAAAATTGGAATCAAAATAAACATTTAAAATTTTGATGGAAGTTTTTTTACGTAAAATTTAGATAAATCATTCCAAATATGTAAAAAGTTGTATTAAGTATTATTTTCCGGTTTATCTGTACTAATAATTATTATTATGATACAATTAACAGTAAAATTTTTATATTACGTAAGTTATGTAATAATAATATATTTCAGATTTATTCAGTGAGAAAAAATGAAACCATTTATTTATATTTAGTAAAAGTAGTCTTGTTTAAACACTATTTTTGATTTTTAAGTACTTTTGTTCAAATTGTAAGCAATAAGTACTATTAATATATTGAACCCTATTTATGAAGAACATGTGTAACTCAAAATAAATATAAAAAGATCATAGGTATATAGCATAGTTTCATTTTAGGGTTGCAGGTACTGCTGGAGCAGTAGTGACATGTCCCCTAGAAGTAGTAAAAACTAGGCTTCAATCTTCAAAAGGTGTGGGTATCCCACCTCCACCACCATCAGATGCAGCTAATTCAAAACGTGTTTGTTCCAAGATTCCTAAACATCAGGTTTGTTATTGGTCCCATAAGTTCCTTTTATTAAATATTCATTATTTACTGTAAAATTTCCATATCACAACCTATTTTTTGTCACATTGCCATTCAACCATTTGCTTGTAATTATGGTATTCAAAGCAACAATGAACATTGTTTACGTTTTATATTTTTTAGATAAAACTGAATTATAATTTCTTTATATGTATTTATTTCTAAACATAAATACAATATTTTTTTAAAGTACATATATTTGAAGTATGTAACTTGTAACTAATAATATTTTGATATACATGAATATGCAACAAAATAAAGGATATTAACTACATAAAAAATATGTAAATACTAGCAATTCACCTTCACTCTTCTTGGCTTTGTTCCTAGTTAACATTTTAACGGATAGTATAGATTTCTCAAACATGAGATATTTTCCTGCAATAAAAAAGTATCCCAAATGTTAACCCAGATAACCAGCTATCATCATACCTAATTTCATCAAAATCTGTCTAGTGGTTTTTTTCATGATGTTTTCCCATACAGACAGACGGATAAAAATTCTAAAAACTATACCTACAACCTCTATATCGATTATAATTATTTTGACTTAGAATTTTATTATATGTATAGATTTTGTTATACAATTTTGTTTATGCTAAAGTGAATGGATGAGTTTGGTTATAACTGCCACTAAATACTATTAACTTAACCTTGTGTTTGAAATTGTAGAGATGATTGAAATAAACAATGATAAGCAATGATAGGGACTCTTAGATACTATTTATACCAGACAATCATGCTTTATCTAAACATAATAACAAAAAGATAATTGGTGCAAATATTACAGGAAACTAACCTTAATAGACACAGTTATTCAATAGTGTATATTGTTGACATTCATTCAGTGATTAGCTAATTATTGGGTTTTAGATACCTAGTTGCCGCCACTTATCTAAATTGAGATCACATCTGGCTGTTATGTATTCAAAATACATAGGTACAATATAATATATAATAGTAGCAGGTTTTAGTTTAATTAATCAATTTCTATAAAAAAAGAAATATTTGTTTTTTGTTGATTTGGGATTAAACAATGTGAAGATCTTTCTTATAGAACAGCATTACATTTTATTTGTATGATTGATTTCTAAATGTAAATAAATTTCATATCAGATAAATTTTGAGCTTTCAGTGCTTATGTGTGCCAAACGTTAAATAGAAAATTTTGATTTTAGCTGGAGGACATAAATAAGCATGTAAAATACACATAATATTTTTTTTTATATATCTCCTTTACATTTTAAGGGCCACAACTAAACCTAAATATGAGACTACTGCATGAGAGTTGAGACTGTTAGATGCCTGCTTTCTTATCTCTCATAATTAAACTTTAAGCAGACTCTCTTGTCTCCCACTACCCTCGTATAATTGTTGTAATGCCTTAGTGTTATCATTATTCTGACTAAGCATTTTACACCATTTCAAGCATTAAGATTTAATCCTCAAGCCAGAGATATTGTTATTATTGAATGATGATATTATAACATTAAATTCTTTTTTATCTATTTTATCTTATTATCGAACCAGTATCTTAGTTCTTCATATATTAATTAAAAAAAGCGATGATGTAAATAAAACTATATGCACTCACAAAATATTTAGTTGTATTAGTAACTGAATTACTACAACTCCTGCGTATACTTATTTTCTCCATAAATCATTATTTACTATTGACTGTGTTAGTTGAGATGTTTAAACGCATGCCAGAACCATTTGGCATGTGTTACAGAGGCAAATTTAACAAAATTTAGCATACTTAATGTTAGCAACTGATTTAAAATAGGTGAAGAGGTGTTCGACCGAATGTTTCTTCCGAAATTTTCGAAATCTGTCATTAATGGTCGATTAGGTTTTTGTTTATACACAAAATGGCAATACCGGCGAATCGTGCGCGTTAGATTAGAAAAATTAATGATATGCTGGTAAGACTTAATTGATGATAGACTGTAAAAATATTATAACTGTTATGTTAATTTTTAAATAGCTATCTTTTCGGATTATTTCGCGGAGCTAAAATTAAATAAATAATATTACTGTGTTTAGAATTATAATCAATAAATATTGTAAGGTACTCTGGTGCCATTTTTGAATTTTTAAAGTCATTTTCGTGTGAAAATTGTGGCTAGGCCCTCTCTGTAACAAGTATATAACGCCTTTAAGACGTCTAAAACCTTAGTCTCTCCCTTGACCATGATTGCTGTAAAGCATTCGAGACGTCGGGAACCAAAAATCAAAATAAATCCGCGAAATAATGCGAAAACATAGTTTTATTTAAAATGTCTAATATTTGCGTAAATCTAAGAAAGTATTACTGTTATGTTAATTTAAATATACATATAATAGGTATGTACTTCCGACTTTCGACATAATGGTCATGGTATGGTTTCTTGTTTGTTAATATTAAAGTTAATTAAATATTAAGTGAACTTTGCCGCATTTACGTAGTAAGTTTCAAGTTAAGATGAGTTGATTTTTAACTGTAACTCTAAAATAATAAAAAAATATGACATCAGAATTCTGACACAAACATGTTTTGTATATTTTGAATTACGTTACTATAGTTGTATCATTGTTACTTGGCCAATTTTTTTGCGCAAAAAAACAGTTTTCCGACATTTTGTTGTGCGTTGTAAGACTAATTAATGTGTTTATATTATAATATGTACATACAAGCAATTTGCTAAGTTTTTTATTTCTGTTTACTTTTAGGAAGAGTAGGCAGCTATAAAGTGTAAACAATTATATATTACGTTTGATTGTAATATGTATCTGTGAGATGATAATTTATTAATATACTCAATCTTCAATAAAAAAAACTTTCGCGAAAAAATGTTGTATTCGATATATTTCGTAAAGTATGTAAGAAAATGTGTCAAGGATATCCGTACACTGAGAATTCAGATAAAAAATAAGTTTTACCGAAGCCATAGCTGTTTATTTCAACAGTATAGCAACGTAATGAGTAGTTTTGTCTGTAGTAACTCGCAGTACGGGTCTATTTTTAATCCATACCGGTTAAACGCCGGCGCAAGATGCGTTTGGTTCGATTCATTATTATTCAGACCTAACCTAGGCCGTCTAAGGGCACATTTTAATGAGATCGTTGACCTGTTATCTCACTAACGCGTAATATACGCAAGGCTACAATTACTGCATAGATTGTTTTAATGTTTTATTTTTATTAATTGCGAATACTGACTATACTTTATATTGGAATGTAATTATTTAAAAATTAATCAAATTTTTTGAAGTTATACTTCTTTTGGCACGTTTGGAAAAAATTATGAGTGTAAAATTTTTATTATGCGCGTGCACACCGACAGCCAAAAAGCGACATGATGAAGTTAGCTGATAACTGTCTCTCCGGTTCCCGTGAAAACTCATAACTATATTCAAAGTAATTTCTCAAATATAAATCTATAACATATTTGTTTTATATCAGTGGAGATAAAAAAAAAATATTAATTTATCTTTCCTTTTACAAACAGAGAGCTATGACATTTTTAGCTATTTTTGTTCTGTTACGCCAAAGAAAACTTACGTGCGTACATAACACACACGCTTTTTTTCTAAGTTAAACGAGAATCAAACAAAAATAAACTGAGCCTTGGAAACATAAGTTAGGCATGAATCAAAAAAGGTTACGAGTTAAATCTCATTTTAAATTCAATTGATAATAATATATTTGAATGGAATTAATTTTTTATTTTTAATTTTATGCACATTTAAATATGACAATATAATTAAAAAGCGAAGTTCTTTAAGTTTTATTTCCTATTAAAATTAACATAACATGTATTTATCAAAATATTTGGTAATAAAGAATTTTTTTATCCGTAAACGGTAATGATCTATAGCATTATTCCCAAGTAAATTATTTACTTGGGAATAATGCTATAGATCATTAGTTGCTATCATGTGTTATCACAAACCATGTTGTCATTTACCTACTACATACAAGTCAATCCCCTGACCGCGGTGGCGTTGCGTACTTAATTTTCTCATTCTGATATCAATGAGGGCTATCGTTTCTGATGGCACCAGTTGGCGCCACTGGTGAATAAGGTAAAGGTCCTATTGCTGTCGTTAAAAAAGTATTTGTTTGTGCGGCATGGTCAAAAATTTAATATAAATTATAATAATAATTGCTAGCGCGGCACAGGTTTATCAGGATTTTGTTTTAAATAATTAATAATTATTATAACAAAATAGATAAAATATTGATTTTTTCTTAGCTCTTCTTTTAAAGTAATACCACCTAACATTTGTTAAGCCGTACCACACGGTACGGCTTAACAAATGTTACAATTAATCAGAAATGGTACAAAGTTTACAAATCATGAATAATTAGTGAAGCTCCGCGATGAGAAGCTCGCAGATAGTACACTTTCAGTATCATTTGACGTTTCTGGAGACCGCGCTCTACACTAGCGCCTCTCGCAGCGAATCCAAGCGCAGTAGCCCTTATTAATGAGGAATACATTTTTATTTATATTTCATAATTAGATATGTTATATTTTATACATATAATAAAGTTGTAACTAAGCCGAATCTGTACATAAAATATTTTTTGTAAAATCTTATTGAAATAAACATTATTATCGATACAGAGGCCGAATCTATAGTTTTTAGAATTTTTGTCTGTCTGTCTGTTTGTCTGTCTGTCTGTCTGTCTGTCTGTCTGTTATCGCATCACGGAAAACCACTGGCGGGATTTTGATGAAATTTGGTATGATGACTGCTGGTTATCCGGGTCAACATACAATGGGATACTTTTTACTGTAGAAGAATATATCATCTCTGAGAAATCAATACTACACGTTAAAACGTAAGTAGGGACAAACCCGAGCGGAGCGAGGGTGAGTCGCTAGTTATATTATATCTACCTTCTTTTGAATAATGTGTGTTATCTACCTATTAGATAAAACACATTGTAAAGTATAGATGTTTCAATATTCATGATAAGTTATAGTAGTGGTGATTTTTTTGAGAAAAACGTTGAATCTCTGTAAACTGTGTACTTTTTAAAGTTATTCTTTTATTTTAACAAAAAGTATTAAAAATCATTTTAATGTCAATTAGTTATAACTCATGTGAATGTTAAAGAAAAATATATTTATTTTGTTTATATTTTGTTTTTGTTTGCGTCTCTTATAACGGCGTTAGGTTCTGCTGGTTTTACACTGTCCTCAGTACTACTAAAGGCAGTTGATGGGTGGTATACCTGGGCTCTACACTTGCGATAGCACAAGTGTATACTTGAAATCAAGTACGCTCTTAATTGACACAGATCGAGATAAGTGATGACCTTCCCAATGTCATAGTGTATGAAGCTATTTCAAGGCCTCGCTGCAAATAGAGCTTGTTTTCTTTGATTGGCGATTGCTACGCATACCGACTTGGCGAATAAAGCTACTAGCGGTTCGTAGAGTCGACTTCTGTGTGGTATATACATATATTTATCATAATGTAGTACTTATATGTTTATAAATTATAATGTGATAGATTTTTGAATCGTGTCCTAGATTTGAGAAATGCATCTATTCATATATCTTAATTTACCCCATGACGGAATCGAACTCACAATATCTGACTTTAGATGAGTTGTCGCGTAATTAAATTACCGGATCTTTTTCATTTTATCTGACTAATAAAGATATAGAGTAATATGTTTATTGCTCTAAATGTGTCTTTTTTATCTTTAAGACGTTTCTAACCCAAGGTTTAATTTTAAATCAACATCCTAATTGCATTTACAATGCTTTCCGTTCGTTCCTGAAGTTACATAACACTATAACTTCGTCCGGTCTATAACTTTGTTACCATAAACTTAAGTTCAACAAAAAATTGCTATTTAATAGTTAAATATATTATTCTACACTTAACTTTATCTATGTGTCTTGTTAGTTCTATTAATAGTTTTATCAAAACACGTGAATCACTTCGCTCGATACAATTATAATCTAAGGCTTCTGATGATTTTTCTTTAAATTTCCATTGATTTGTTTGATAGTTGGTTACAAAAAAGTACCGAGTTGTTTTTATATTCGCTTACAAGATTGTTTACGTGTAAGAATAATTTTAAATATTAGAAATTATTTTATTATAAAAAATACGAAAATGTGCTTAGTAGGTACATATCGAGAAATTCTGTAAAGTGAAACTTTACAGTCTAAAATTTCAAATTATATGTAAACTAGTGACTCACCCTCGCTTCGCTCGGGTTAGCTTGCTTCCCAATACAATCTTTCATCCCCAATTTCACTCCCTTATGGGATGGTTTCCGGGATAAATAGTATCCTATGCCCTTCCCAGGGTCTCATACTATATTCTTACCAAATTTCATCTAAATCTGTTCTGTAGATCCAGAAATTACCCCCTACAACCTCATAAATTGACAAACTTTACCTCTGTATAATATTGGTATAGATAACACTCTTGTTATTACTCACGTCTTAAAAAATTAGGTTACTCATTTTTTGATACCATCAAATCCAACGAAACTAACTCAATATTATCATCTTAGAACAGATATTGTTTATCAATGTAGAACGCCAAAAGGAAAATGAATATAGGCATAGGTACACCAATCCACAAGTATGTTTGGCCCACATCCAGGAAAAGATCTCTCGACTATCATGCTTTCTAGTCAATCTTGTCAGGGCATCTTTAGACTGGAGAAGGTCAGCATAGCATTTTTTAGACGCAAATAGATCTTTGTGTGCAGCCATAGATTGTCGATATCATATGATACCAAAAAATAACTCTCATTTACGTTTATAAAACAAAAACTTGCCTTAAGTTATTATAAATAATTACCGAAATTAATTTATAATAAGTGGGTACTAGAGAATTGGCCACTAACATGATGAAACTTGACAAACAAACAAATTAAACCATTTAATTATACTACATAGTCCTACAAAGTCATTTGCAATATCTTATTACTTTTGTTGATATTACTTGTATATTGCGTAACATCAGTAACATGAAATGCGGTACGTATTTATTATACTCGATATAAATTAATCGCATATATATATATATATATATATATATATATATATATATATATATATATATATATATATATATATATATATGCGATTATATATATATATATATATATATACAGTGTAAACTCTATATAACGACACTGAAGGGACTGTGCATTTTATGGCGTTATAGAGAGTTGTCGTTAAATGGAGAGAAGAAAAATCAGAATTAGAAAAAGAAAAAGTTTATTTCAGACTAGAGTTAGTAGTTATGTACGTCAAAAAGAATCTTATATTTGATCGCTATTGCGTATAGTCTGTTATTTTTGTCTGACGTCTTTTGCTGCACCAATAATTTTGTTGAATTGTTTTATTTATTTTATTCATATCTTGCGATATTGAGGCATCTTGGTGAGAAAGGAAGTAATGTTTACAGTTTGAAAGTTTGTGAGCAACTAAGAATATGATAACGTATAGACAATCCATGACCCCTACTTATTAATCATGGTCAAGCAAGATCAGTTTACACGTGCAAGCAATCCCAATTTGTAAACAAAAGAATGAATTTCTTAGAAAGTTCGGTATGCGTGATGCCGACAGTCGAGTTTATTGCAGGCAGGCAGGCAGGCAGGATAATAAAGTGACAAAAAAACGTACACAGCTGCGCTTTTTACTAATTTCAGCATCTTAAAAGGTACTTTTTATTATTCAATTGTTGTCGTTATTGAGAGTGGATGTAATGCTATGTAGAGTGTATCATTGTATGGAAGATAAGCTAAACTAACCAAAGCCAATTTATTTCGACGCTTTAGAGTTTGTCGTTAAATCGAGTGACGTTACATGGAGTTTACACTGTACTTAATTGACTTATGTTACTTACATATTTTTTTCGCCTAATGCTCATATTTTTGATTTATCGTACTTAATTTTTAAATAATTGCTTTTGTTTGTATTCGTTCTCTTCTAGCTTGACATTACGTATTTCACAACTCTAACCATTTATTGCCAAGCATTTTCGTCATCCTTAAGTTGCGCAAGAATAGATAGGTATATCGTTTTTAACTATTGTGTCTAAGGAATATAAAGAACACCTTATACATACTACTGTCCCAGCATTTATAGGTAATTACTTATTAGGATCAGGGCCGTATTAATAGGTCTCGGGGTAATCAATGAGTATTAACTTTAAAGAAGTTTTTTTCTGACCTCTTTTTGGTACAATGTTTTTCATATATAATTCTGTAGATTACAAATTTTAAAATTTTTGCAATGCTAGTGCTTCTTTATGGGGCTCCAAGAGCTGCAGAACGGATTATTCTCCTCTGAACTGGGATTATGATATGTGTAAAATACATATGTTCATTGTTGCTTGTGTCTATAATGTTTTTAATTTTTCAGGCTTTACATAATGAGTATAATTTGTTATTTTTATAAAACTTTAAATTACACTCATTACGTTCTGCGAATCTTCTTTTCTTTGAATTATGTATTTGTTTTTTTTTTCTATATTAAATTTTATTATTGGAATATACATTATACTCAATAATTTTTGACATTATGAATTGATGCTTGAATGATGAATTCATATTTAAAAAATATAAATATATAATAGAAGTCTTGTTTACTACTTCTACGTTATCGTTTACTGCACCGGTAGTTGCATGTTTACAGACCATTTACTTACCGTCTATCCTTTGACATTAAGACTGTTAAGGCTAATAAACTATTAATAGAAAGCTCTTTGTAACAAAGGTTACATGACAGTTTGACCTTCCTTGCGGCGTAGATGGTATAATATGGTACTGGAAAGTAAAAAGGAAATGGCAAAGGCGAGCTTCATAAATAAAACTACATCTCTGTAAAACTTTCTTGCTTACTACAAACGTCTTGTATAAAAATGAATTCTATTTTGAAATGAATATTTAAATGAATACTATTTTTTTTACTTATTTTATTATACAGTATATAATTTATGATTAAAGCACGGCATTTCAAAAATAATTATTGGAAAGGTTTTTTTGGATCTTTATCCCATAAGATATTGTAAGAATTTAATCATTTCTCATTATTAATTAAGATGATAATGTTATAATGTTGTGTATTATGTATGTTACAATTTGGTAAAAACTAATAATATATATAAGGTATACCTACTAAAACTCAACTCATTATAAAAATTAATCTGTCCCTATTTCTATATAATTTTAAATTTTAATACTAATCCCGAGTTATTTATTTACATCTTTTTTATTTAATCTGTGGGCAACTATGTATATAATGATCGCCAAATTGCTCGTCTCTGCCTTGTAAATTGATCGGTGGAGCGGCAATTTGATTAACCGTATAATACAGGAGGCCAAATGGGGCTACAGACGTACGATGGGCGCAATGTTCGCCTACAGCAAGCAAGCCGATCGAATGCTGATGTCCTACAATTATCAGGTGCAGCAGTGCGCGAGGGCTGGCCACGCGCGGACTGCATCGAGGATGACGCTTATACAGTGCTTAAGGTAAATGATACTTTCATAGATTTACGCGAATATTTGACATTTTATATAAAACTATCTTTTTAGATTTTCTCTCCCGTGACCATGATTGATGGAAAGCATTTGAAACGTCATGGAATAAATTTCAAAATAAATCCGCGAAAAAATCCGAATATCTAGTTTTATTTAGAATGTAAATGAAACTGTGGAATTGATAGTAAACACCGGTCTAGTATAAGTTAGAAAGTATACAGTATATTTATTAGGTAATTGTGACATTTATTCACTCTTAGCTAGTTTTGACTATTTATTTTAGTACTTTCTTATACTTTATACTTAAAGTATTTTAGTATTTGATTTGCAACTGCTACAAGTTTCGAGTCAAGAGATTTGCATGTATTTCCATTTTTACAAAGAGCAAATTTTTTTTTCTTGTAGAGTATAATTACTTCAATTTTTTATTTTTCTTGTTATTTATTGAGATCTCCCTCATAATAATAGGTTTTATTAAAATTAAATAGTCTGATACCTAAAATGGTTCTCACGGAGGAGCTTCTAAAGCTTGTGGCATTTGGATGAATGGACAGGCAGCGCGGCGTAGGCTCATTATAAAGTTTCGCCTTCGAGGATAGAAATCTGATAAGCTTTTCATGTATTTCCAGTTATAATTATAATGATAGACACATATTATAATGGCCAACGCAAATAATTAAGTATTGAGAGTAGTATTCTGCAACATATGTTATCCATGCCGAAAGAAAAAAAGAGTCAATTTTTACGTTATGTACCATTTTTATCGAGACCCTTGTAGGTTTTAAACAGGTTTCATACTACATAAGGATATCGTGAAAGTACACAATATTATATGTATATACCTAATTAATTCTCTCATATCTGCCCCTACAATACTCTCTCATGTCTGTAATTTGTTTACCTAACGAATAGGAATTATTAAAAAATCTTGATGTTTTAACATACAATTTATCAACAAAAATAATACATATATAATATAATTTCTTAAGAAATTATTTTTTTAAATTAATTATATCAAAATTGAGATAATTGGTTTTAAGGTTTTAATGACAAATTCGTTCAATACTACAGTGGTATTATATTTATACTTTTATGTCTATACATTAATTTTATGTCACGGACTCTAAAGAGAGAGTAGTTTCACGCTTGAGACGTACCTAAAAATATCCAACCTGTTTAAAATGACTTTATGTTCAACTGTTTGGTTTTATAGTAAAGAATTGTATGTACTCGTAACAACTACAAGTATTGGAAAAGAGGAGAAAAGTGGGTGTAGTAGAGTAAATATATTTTTCTATTGTAAAATATTAAGTATAACATCAATTATCATTGTTTCAAATACTAGAAATATAGTTCGTCTATAGGTACAATTGAGTGTCGTGTTTCATCGTTTACTTTTTCGCAATACTAACCTAATGTTAATTGCTATTGGCACGCAGCCATTGTCTGTCTGAGGAAACTCATCCTAGAAATACATAGATGGGTCGTTCTTCTTTTCTTGCGACAATGAATTGGTGTTTCTCAGTTTTTCGAGTTTTTCAAGTAACAATATTTTTATTTCAGAGTTAGATATTTTTTTTGCAAATGCATTTAATTTTCATTTGGATCATTTAATCTTTGTTTTCATGCCCGTAATGTTGTTTGTTTTGTAGCTATTTTCGAGAACACACTGTGACAGAGTGGTTTCTTTTTGGTAGGACATCAATTTGAATTACTACTCTGTCACGGTACTTAATGAAAAATAAACACATGCAAAAAAATTATTGGCTACAGAAAGTTAAAGATTATTTAGTATTAAAAGGTATAAAGCGATGAGGATGTAAATTCAAACAATGAATATATAATAATTTATACTCTAATATGACACAAAATGAGATGAGGGACACATAATTGTCGCAAGAAAAGAAGAACGACCCAGATACGTTTTTTCCTAATTCTTATTCTGTTTTAAATGATGAAGTGATTTAATTATCAAAAGCAAGATGTTCCTTTAATTAATTTCTGAAATAAACTAGCGATTCACTCTCGCTTTGCTCGGATTCGTCCCAATGGTGGTATGGAATAGTTAGATTATATACTACATATACTTAATATGATACGTATATAATCTATAGTCTTCGGATTAGTAGTTACTGAGATTAGCACGTTCAAATCAACAAACAAACTGCTTCTTTATAATATTAGTACCTATAGATAACATTACACTATCTGAAAGCCAAGTAGGCTATTTTCTAATGTTTTTTTTTAGTCCGACTTAACTTACCCATTTTAATTTTTAATGAGAAATTCCGCGTTGCAATAACAAATTTGTGTTATTATTATAACATTTTTATTAGGTACTTATACCATCGGATTTATTTCAATGTATGTATCTCTACACAGAAAAAGAGGAAACCTTAAGAGACAATATGAATATTTTGTCATTTGATTTTCATTTTCCAACGAAAACGAATCTAATACGTAATGTCCTGAATACAAATTGTTATGATTAATGTACAGTTAAAATAATAGTAATGTCGTTAAAAATACACAAGAATCTCTTTAATTTTTAGCCTAATTTTATAACAAAGTAGTACGTATTAAAGCATCAAAGTCGCATGTAAATCTCTTTTAGCTGAAGTTTGATTATTCGTATTAACATCCTTAATAAACACTTTCACTATACGAACGCATTTCCTACACAAATTACATACCTACTAACAAAATGAATTGCCGTGATTTAAAAAAAACACTTAGGAATTGATTTGGATGAGTGAAAAATATTACTTTATATTCAACTACCTAGGCTACGGATGGTTTCCTTGTATGAATATATTTTAGATCTTTTACAAATTGTAACAATGTTAAGCAAATGCGAATTACTTAAAATCAGTAGGAGCTGACAGTTACCACACGAGTGCTAATAGATAAGAACTACGCTCATGTCACGAGAGACGTGCGTGGGGGATTTGCACACCGATTCTCATCCAAACATTTATTTATTAGCGACAATAGGGTTATCGACTGATCTTTATTGCAAAATTGGAAAAAGTTTTTGTATAATTAGTTTTATCTCAAATATGTAATTAATTTTGAATTTATTGTGTATGTATTCAGCCCTTTTTAACGTCCCACTGCTGGGCACGGACCTCCCTTCAGTACGAGGGGGATCAGGCCATAGTCCACCACGCTGGCCAAATGCCGGTTGGCGGACTTCACATATCTTTCGAAAACTTGCTAGGTTCTCTCAGACATGCAGGTTACCTCGCGTTGTTAATAATTTGCGAATAAATACAACGCCAATAAGTAAAAACAAAATGGTAAATTCAAAAAGTTTCTGACAAGCAGCCCTAAAGAAGAATTTGTCAGTATTAGCGAATACTTTATCATTTTTCCACTAGATTTTTTATAATACAATATGTTTACCAGAATGTCAAAAATTTGATGTATTTGTGTATAGTGACGAAAATTAAATATAAAGCTTATTACAATCAAGTGTTAAAAAATTAGTATTTTTTTTAATAAATTACAAACAAATGAACAGGGAAATGTAATATGTACATACATTATATATGTACACTCAGCCTAATTAAAGATTTTCTCGAGGTTAATTTAAACCAATGTCGACTAATTTTAGGATGTTTACCGTTATTTATCTCCAGCGATATTGTATCCATTTACGTCATACCCGGTTTGTTTACAATTTGCTATCAATTAACATATTTACTTGCAACGACGGTGATTATGCTCTCTCAATAGTATTGCTGTAATTCACTGAGTATTAGGTATACATTTACTACCAATTATACATTGTTGGTACATGATATAATGCTAATATTATCTAGTATATTTAACTGTATGCAATATAATTTTATCTGAACAGATAAACAAAATTGAAGTGTCCGTTTCTAAAGTCAAAATAACAGCTATTATTAAACACATATGAAGGTATATACGGTACTTATGTATAAAAAAAAAACATTTTTTTTTACTTCCGGCAAATCTCCGAAACAGCTGGACCGATTTGGACGGAACTTTCACTGGCAGATAGCTGATGTTATAAGAAGTGACTTAGGTTACTTTTATTTTAGCGAAAGAATCAGGGTTCCGCGCAAAAAAAATAAACCCCATGAAATTTTGACTAAAATACGTGTACCTAGGGACGCACCCCAAAGCGTGGGAAAATCGCTAGTTCTAAATATTAAAATGAGCAAGACTGTGGCCATTAAATTAAACTCCCGATATTTTAGTACCTCTATATATTTGCAATAGCATTATGTGTCCTAACAACGTTGTTATTTTAAAATATTGGATGGAATATGTAAATGTAGGTAAATCAATATTCAATTGTTTCAATTGTCACTTAGTTTCGAATTAAGATTTGTTTGAAAAAACGTTCTCACGCTATTGCTAAATACTTTTATATCAAAGGTATATCCGTTCTTGTTTTTCGTACTCGTTGTTTTCAGTTTGAATCGTATTAGTGAAAAATTTGTAACGTATGTTAAAACATATGGTCTTTACCTACTGATGTCACTTTCTTTAGCTTATTAGTAGCTCTAGCCACCCTTATTTCGTTCAGTTGCGTCCCTAATAGTAGTCTATATACTCCAGGTCATTGTCTGTCTGTGAATTAAACTTCATCTAAATCCGTTCAACTATTTAAAAAAACGGAAAAAGTAACAAACATACATACATACACTGGTATAAACAGACAAACTTTAGCATTTATAACAGTAGGTAGTCCGATTAATGAGTTTAAATAGCATTTTTTTTCCTTTTTAGACATATCGTTCAAAATGAAGGTGCTCGCGCGCTTTTCAAAGGACTAGGACCGAACATAGTGGGCGTGGCGCCATCGAGAGCTATCTACTTCTGCACATACTCACAGGCGAAGGCGATATTTAATCAACATTTACCACCGGATACGCCGATAGTTCATTTGTCCGCGGCCAGTGCGGCAGGTTTGGAAATATTCTTATTATAGTGTTATGACGAAACATTGATTTATACCGTTTTTAGGAACCCTTATGATCACTTTGTTGTCTGTCTGTCTGTCAAGAACTCTATTCTCAGGAACACGTGGAGGTATCAAGTTGAAATTAATATCAAATACTCAGATCTGCAATCCACTGGAGCTGTGAAAAAATCAAACTTCTAAGTCAACGCAATCAAAGGATACGGCCGTTTATGCCGCATATTTTGACATTCGCAACGGAATCAAAACCTATAGGGTACTTCCCGTTGATCTAGAACCATGGCATTTGGCAAGAAGCAATGTCTTATAGCACAAGTAAAGGTAAAAGTAAAAATCTGAAAGCTGGGTAGTAACATGACAAATAAAATATTTTTGGGGTTATAAATTTATTTTGATGTTTCATGCATGAGTTGCCAGACTCGCACTTGTTTTTTTTTTATTGAAACATATGTACTTGAAAATATTGAACCTACTACTTTAGCTGACTATCTCTTATGTTTTCTATTCTACGTGACATTTGCGAAGTAAAATTTTATCTCTCTATTTTTATTCTCTTTGTGGTCAACTGGCGCGCTTAAAAGCCATCAATCAGAGAAATGAATTCTAACATTAAATCTTCCCTATTATCCACTCATATTTTAAACACTACCCCCGTTTATTTTAAATTATTTATGTTTACGAGTGTTTCTCATCGGTGTTTGAAATGTTATTCTATATATTTTTTAACTTTATATTTGTATTCTACGCTTCGAACGAAATATTTTAGATTACAGAGGAAATCGGACTCACTAACTCTGAGCTATTATTAGACAATAGACGTGTCAATCAGACTTGTGACAGACGGCCGATTGAATATAATAAATACCTAACTATATGTATGTATTCAGCCCTTTTTAACGTCCCACTGCTGGGCACGGGCCTCCCTTCAATACGAGGGGGATCAATCAAGTCATAGTCCACCACGCTGGCCAAGTGCGGGTTAACGGACTTCACACGTCTTTCGAAAACTTGCTAGGTTCTCTCAGACATGCAGGTTTCCTCACGATGTTTTCCTTCACCGTAAGGCAAGTGGTGATCATGTTAGAAATGATTCGCACATGAAAAATATTATAATTTCTTTATGTTTATAAAAAGAAAATTAATATAAGTATTTAAAAGTTTAATTAATAATAATTTAATTAATTTTGATGGCTTGAAAACGAAATGACGATGTGTAAAAGTGAAATAGAGAGCATACTAAGAGAATAATATGAACCAAATTTTATAGTTTTTCACAAATGATAAATTATTCTTTTTACTCTCTGTTAAAAAAACAGATTTTACGAAAACTAAGTACAAGTTTGTTTACTCCTTATTTTCATGCCATACAAATATATATATAGAACTAAGGAGATCGTTTGCCAATTTTATTATTAGGTCAATCTCAATGAACGTAAATAGAAGAGCCGTTTGTCTGATTGAAAGTTGATTCTGACATTTGTACTTTGTACTTTTGAAAACAAGTAAAGCTAGTGACCCGTGTAGTGTAGGAGTGCGTCAATTAAGAGGTTAAAATTTTACGGCCAAAGCTCATGTCATAACATATAAAAAATAATGGTATCTGTTCTGTTTGTCTCGATTGAGGAACAAAAAAACGTACAGATGGTTAATAATTACACAAAACTGTGCCTGTCTATTTGCACCTTAATATACCAAATTTTATTTTTCTACCTTTGAGAATTCCACACACTGCAAACTTTCCATCAATGGAATTTTGTGTAATGTAAATAAAGAGTCAGAAGAGCAACCAATATTTTTACTTATAACATCTGCGTTGTATATTAGAACAAGGAAAATTTTATATATATGATCCGCCGGTTAAACGATGAGTGTGAGGCTGTGTCCCTGAGTCACGGCGCACCGCGTACAGCGGATTGCGAAGCGGATTTATACGCCGATACCTGTCCGTAGTGCACGTGGGAAAGTTGATGCATACACGCGTGTTTAGTGCTAGGTTTATTTTACTATGGTTTAAATAATGTCGATATTAAGACTCAAACGTTTACAACATTTAGAAAGAAACAATTTCTTTACCGATGATATATTTTTTTCTGGAAAAAAAAAGAAAGCAACAAATTCTATCTACAGCAAAAAGAAGCGGTGAATACGTTATGTGAAGAATTAAGACGATACCCGGAGAATTATTTCTAATTTTTTTTCAGCCATTAAATTCATGTTCCATGTCAGCTTTACGAGCCTTTTATTTTTATAGTCAGGGTGCCTGGACGCCCAAATGAAAGGATTTTCCGTAACTGCAGTGATAAAATCTTCGGCAGGAAAGTCTTCATTCAGATTGCGACATTTCACTTTACTATCCGCGATTAAAAATCAAAATACGCGTATTGATGAGCGCATACGCTGTACGCGCCTGCTCGTACTGCAGACAGGTTCAAACGCGCCGAATATTTGTTTAACCACTCCAGGATAATTTCTAAGAAATTAATTGTTAACTGAACCACCGGTGTTCCCGCGTCCCTCAACACGTTAATGCGTCGTTCATTCCGCCTGCGCGGTGCGTCGTCACCCAGGACACAGCCTTAGGCGACATAGAACGCCAAATGATGTAACAGTCGGCCTCGACAATCGAATAGTCCTTAAAATATTTATTAATCTATATATATAGAAATAACTAAAATATTGACCGATTAAAGTCTAAGTATAATTATTATGATAATATTGATTGTATTGAATAGAAGAACAATAATGCTTTTGTATTTTTGAATTGAAGACACGACTCCGTAATGTGTATCCGTTTTTTCAAATGGCGTATATATAACTTTTATCTAAAGAATGTTATGTCCCTAGCAATAGCAGTTTATATGAATCAAAAATAATTAATCTACTAAAAATACCCGCGTGCGTAATTTAGAGAACTAAAATGTTAACGTCACATATTCTAAGATGCGTCAATACGATGAAGAATTATATATCTTTTGATTGCACATTTATTTTGACTAGTGTTCGCATTACATTAGAGCTCGTCAGTAGCTACTAAAAAAATAAAGAAATCGGTTGAGAAATAGAGGAGAAAAAGGTACTGGAATGATTTATCAAAGATATAGGTATGAATGATTTATTTAATATATAGGTATGGAGATATAAACTGTCTGTAGTGTAGTGTGATGTAGTGGCTGTACGGCTGCACACCCGGAGGTCTTGGGTTCGAGTCTCGGGTCGGGCCAAGTTTAGTTATTGAGTCTTTCTGTTTTGTAAGTCTCATTAACAGCCCGGAGTTGGGAAGTTGAAGGTGTTTCACCCCCGTGCCTCAGAGAGCACGTAAAGCCGTCGGTCCTGCGCCTTAACTCTTACCGATCGTGTCTCGTGTCGTCCCACCGGAGTATGAGAGTGACAGGAATAGAGAGTGCACTTGTGTCTGCGCGCACACTTGTACACTATAATATCTCATGCGCAGTCGCCTAGTCTCAATGAGATTGGCCGCCGTGGCTGAAACCGGTGGGGAGGATATTGTTTTTATTATGGAGATATATCAAAACAAATAATAGGTACATAAAATCAAACATAGCTTCCTTAAGACTTCGTCGGAGTTAGGTAATAAAATAAACGAAATGTTGCATGCAAAAAGTTAATTATTATGTAACATTGTGTGTTAGTTTGAACGTAGAAATAAATTTTTCCATTAGTCGAGTTTTTAAATTAAGTTTTGAAATGAGTAACCCATTTTTAAATAACAAAAAGCATTAAAGAATAGCGACAATTCATGCGCCATATTGCGCAGTGCGTTGATCATTTTTTCTGTTTACAGAATATTATAATGATGTTTAAATATAAACGGGAAAACATTTTTTTATTAGATTCCTAGTAGACAGGTTAGGACAGATAGGGGTTGGTAATGTGTTCGATTTCGTGCTAATTTTTTTCTTGATAATACAAAAATTTGGCAATATACTTGGGGTTATAGAGTATTATGAGAAATGTTTTCCGTCGTTAGGAAAGCACATATCATATAACGTAAATTCTGACTAGGTCAGTTTTAAATTAATATTATTTTTAGGACAACAAGTATTTAATTTTTAACTTGACGGATATTGTCGATGAACTCTTGTTATCTCTATGATAGTGTACTATTAAAATTATTTCTACTTATTCGAGAAAAATATTTTATCTAAATAAACACTCCTAGGACTTTTATTGGGGTATAAATCTCACAATTATAGGATTTCTGTTGAATGAACTTAACAGGTACTTATATTGTTCACCTTAGTGGGACATGCCTGTAAGGTGTACATATATTTAAACTTTCCAGTCCACAGACAGACGACAGTTATAATTTATTGACTGTCGTTAAAAATGTTTATATGTATTTAGTTTCTCTTCATCATAAAGTTCATAGTAAACCAACTCTAGTACTGAATTTTACGAGTATTTGGTAGCTTATGTACAATATATCTTGTGCCTTTTGAAGACGAATTAATATAGTCTACCAATATTTCGTACACAAAGGTTATTCGTTTCAGAAATGGCCTATTTTATTAATATATAAGATAGTATTTTACAATTTTAAAAACTCAAATATGATCAAATCAAACGTTTTCAGTTAGTTCTAGAAATATTCAAATATTTCATAGAGAGAACTTTCTATATTAATTATTAAAGGGAGTCGAGTTCTTCTGCTGAATTCTTGAATATTTGATCCGTCCTCTATGTCAAGAAGAGTTTACAGAGCAAGATTTGTCTTCTAGGGCTCATTTTCTGTAGCTGGTTCTTAAATCTGTTTCATAGGATTTATATAGATTATCCTGTAGTATTCCAGTTGTATAAGACTTTCTTTAAGTTGCTGTCTGAAGAAAAAAGTAAAATACGTTAAATAAGCGTTCTTTTAAATAATATTAATACCAAAATAGATTCTTAGGTATTAATCTTAATTTTATAAAGTACAATCAACTCAATATTTGAAATATTTATTGTGTCAATTAATTTTTATCCCATTTATTAATCCAGGAGCTACCTATTTATTTGTATTAAGAATATTAAGTTCTAACAAGCTTTCGTGTTTGTGATATCAATATGATAACACGAGCGTTGTTTTCACCGAAATCGTATTTGTTTGATATTTATTTCGCTAGTAAAAATGTATTTAAGAACTAAAAAGTATGTGAGCATGACTAAATAGTCTATTTAAAGCACATGGAAGTAGCACGTTGTAGTAATAAATTCTTAAAATATTGTAAAACAATATTCAGTATGTGTGTCATACTCTTGAACGCGCGTGCCATATCTTGAACAAAAAATGGCGATTCCATAAACTGTCTGGTTCATAATGAGAAACATATTATGCGTTTTTGAAGTTTTTAGGTAAATTTCCGCGCTTTTAGAACGTAGATTATTTGATTTTTTTTTTACGTTATACTTCTTTTGGGACGTTTGGAAAAAAATATGAGTAAAATTTTTACGACAGCCAAAAAGCGACATGATGAAGTTAGCTGATAACTGTTTGTTACCATAGTAACCGTTGTTATTGTCGGACAAATGATATATAATATTTATATTCTTTCCCTAAATTATATTCTATAAATATATGATAGTAATATGCCTTATTTAATTATTTTATTAATTTATCATTCCTTTTACAAACAGAGAGTTGTGTGACATACGGGATGAAATCTTTAGCTATTTTTGTTCTGTTACGCCAAAGAAGTATAACTTTTACGTGCGTATCTAAGTACACACATACGTGTATTTTTTTAATTTGCTAAAGATGACATTGCTAGCTATATAGAAATATTAGTTTGTTTTTGAAATGTCTATCTTTATTTTTATTATTTCCATCGTAGTTGTTGTTGTTGATTAACTCTGGTACTGTCTAAAT
Source organism: Argynnis bischoffii washingtonia (assembly GCA_033884665.1). Classification (NCBI taxonomy): domain Eukaryota; kingdom Metazoa; phylum Arthropoda; class Insecta; order Lepidoptera; family Nymphalidae; genus Argynnis; species Argynnis bischoffii. The sequence goes on along the minus strand of CM066624.1, from coordinate 4,088,406 downwards.
TCGTTCACATATTTTCGAGGTTATTGCGTAAGCATAACAAAAATCAATTGCGTATCTCTCCGATCCCACTTCATTTTAGTATGGATATTAGTGTACCTTTTCTTCACTTCTAGTTCATTCTAAAAATTATTTATTCTATGGCAGTCTCAAACGCTGTATTTTGTCTAAGTAAAACTATGTGTTGATAAATTGTGAGTTCGAAAAATCCGTAACCATTATTGAAAATTTGACCAAAATGTATATGAGTAGTATTTACCAATCTGTATTGAAAAAAAACTATCTGCTTCCAAAATGTTTTATTAATAATACTAAAGCTCGTCAATAGCACCTAAACAAATTAGAAAAAAAATCGGTTGAAAACAGATAAGAAAATAAAACTGAACTGTTTTGTATTTTTATATATAAGTACATATTATATAGATAAATAACCTAACCTTGCTTAAACCTCACCTACGACCAGATTAAAATGGGCAGTGCCAGCCAAATATAATAATAATTTTTCACATATGATTTATTTAGTGTTATGTTGTAAACACAAGATGGAATAAATAAAATGTTCTATTTCAGGATTCGTATCGTGCACGATGACTAACCCCATTTGGTTCGTCAAGACGCGGCTGCAGCTCGACGGGCAAAACATAACTGCGTGGGAATGTATTAAGAGGATATACACTAAAACGGTAAATAAAGTTTATTATAGGACTAATATTATATATGCGACAGTCTGCATGTGTGTGTTTGTGTGTAAAATAATACAGAGATAGACTATGGGCGTGGACTATGGAATATACCTGATATATAACATAACACTAAAAATAGTAGGTACCTATCTAGGGGCATACCTGTACGAGTTGAGGCTAAGTAGCTAGTTTTATTTATTTATTATATTATACAAATTGTTATTTATTATATTAAATAACAATTTTTATAGTATATAAAAATATATTGTATTAAAATTTTTATATTACTCTTTACATTGAGGTAAACAGTTATTGAATTTATTTGCGTATATCTTTTTATTTTTGACACAAAAAGTAATAAATTTGAGATAACTTATTACTCAGTTCAACATTTAGGATACCTTTTACTACAAGAAAATATTTAATTCCCACGGCAAAACACAATAGCGTCCTTAGAATTTTAAATGATTAACACTGACCAAACCTTGAGAGATACATCAAAACAATGAACTAGAAAATTAGGTATTAGTAGGTTTTAAAAAGTTGTAAACAAAAGGCCGCAAGAGCATATATTTTTATCGGGACGCACCCGAGCGAAGCGAGGGTAAGTCACGAGTACACAATCTATACTAATATTATAAAGAGGAAAGATTTGTATTTTTGTGTGTATGTTTGTAATGAATAAACTCAAAAACTACTGTGCCGATTTCAAAAGTTCTTTTACCATTGGAAAGCTACATTCACCCTGAATGACATAGGCTATATTTATTGCTAGAAAAGATTAGGAACCCTTACTAAAACTTAAGTAACGTAACCTAAGGTGTAATAATAACTTTTTAAAAAAAAATAAAAACCGACTTCCAGGCACTGAAAAATAAAAAATAAGTAAACGGGGGTTTTCATTTAGAATAGATACTTAATCAGATATTTTCGAAGTCGGTGTGCTTTGACTTGTATTGGCTGGCACCGACTTCGAAAAAATCTGATTAAGTATCTATTCTAAATGAAAACCCCCGTTTACTTATTTTTTATTTTTCAGTGCCTGGAAGTCGGTTTTTATTTTTTTTTTAAAAGTTATTATTTTTTCATTTTTAGTGTAGACGTATCATCAATACAAATTAATCAAGCCCAAACACCAGGTAATTGCTGTAAATCGTTGAGGAGTTCCCTCGACTATCTTTCGGATGCATCATCAGATCGACTCCAGACCTTCATTATATAGTAGTGCTTTAAAATACCTAATGAAAATGTTATCAAACGCACTAGTCGCCGCTACAATTTTCGAAAGATCCCCTCGATTTCTCTGGGATCCCATCATCAGATTCTGGTTTCCTTATCATGGTACTACTCTTGGGATATCTCCTTTCCAACAAAAAAAGAATTATGAAAATCGGTTCATAAACGACGAAAGAATGCCCGAACAAACATAAAAAAAAAATATATACGGTCGAATTGAGAACATCCTCCTTTTTTTGGAAGTCGGTTAAAAAAGTGCCCGTAAACGTCTTTCGTCGCATGCGCTGCGGAAACTATCGATGATAACAAAAGTATGTTCTACAATATTAAAGAACATATCAATATCTACAAAAGACTTCGCGATACCATATGTCCGACTATTATCGTTATGTCACAGTAACCACTTTATACATTTTTAAAGTTGATAGAAATACGTAATCCATTCTATACTTATCGTTAAAACGCACCTAGAGACGAACCCGGAGCGAGGGTGAGTCGCTAGTGTGTATATATATATATATACACATATGTAGATAATCTATAATATCTCCATATCTAACATCACATGTTGTTGTTGTTTTATGATATTTTATCGGCTGAATATCAGCTTTTGGTATAAAAAATGCGCAGTAATTTGCAGCGTGATTCTATTTATTATTATTTATTATTTTATTTTGAATTTTATAAACGTTTAATTTCATCTAAAAAAACATGAGTAATAATAACAAAATTATATAATATATATTATATACATGTAATTAAAAATTATTAATAAATAATTAATTTGTAATTTGTAAGACTCATTAAAATGTTAACCGTATGTATAAAAACGTATCGTGTGATTCCAAACTTGAAGTGTTTACGAGTTAGTCATTGAAAATTTCCACTATTAACTTCCCAGCTCCATCGTCAACTACATCAGCGATGCATTAAATTATTGTATTGTCTTCCAAATTGCAAATACATACTTACAAACCTTATAAAATGCATACGACAATATTTAAGAATAAGTCAAAATCGACTTCCAAAAATTGATACGTTTGCAATGTTTAAAATTTAAAAAAAAAACAAATTTTGTACGGTACTTTGGTGTAATTTTTGTATTTTTGAAAATCTTTGTATAATTTTGCGAGTAAGTACTGTCTGTAACAACAGCTATATATATTGCTTTAAAGCATTCGAAACGTCGGAAATCAAAAATCAATATAATTCAGCGTAAAAACCGAAAAGATAATTTTATTTAAAATGTCAAAGATTTGCGTAGATCTAAGAAAATATTTCGTTTGCAATGTTTACTAAATTATTTAATTATACAAAACATTTTAAATATAGTCAACTAGCGACTCACCCTCGCTCCGTGTTTACGCGTACGTTTTAACGTTTAGCTCAGAGATGAGATATTTTCCTGAAGTAAAAAGTATCCTATATGTTGACCCGGATAATCAGCTATCATCATACCAAATTTTATCAAAATCTGTCCATTGGTTTTTTCGTGATGCGATCACAGATAGACAGACAAAAATTCTAAAAACTATAGATTCGGCCTCTGTATCGATAATAATAATATCTATTTCAATAACATTTATCAAAAAATATTTAATGTACAGATTCGGCTTAGTTAGAATTTTATTAATTGTTAAATATGTTTTGACCATATCAGATATAATTTGTATTGTTATAGGGAATAAGAGGGTTTTACAAGGGCATTACAGCATCGTATATGGGCATCAGTGAGACGGTGGTCCACTTCGTGCTGTACGAGGGTGTGAAGGCCCGGCTCATGGCGGCGCGCACCCTGGACGGTGTGCCCTCTGACCAGAGGTCCCCTAGAGACTTCCTAGAGTTTATGGGGGCTGGTGCCTTCTCTAAGACCGTTGCTTCTTGCATTGCTTATCCACATGGTAAGTGTTTGTAGATAAAGGTTTTATTATGTAATTAAATAGTTAAATTAGCTGATAGGTTAGTGGACTTTAAGAGTAACCCCATGGTTGTTGTGATCTGCTTTAGCAGGCCTATATCTGGGTGTCGTGATTGAGTGCGTAAGCGGTCTTGCGACGCCCTATTAAGATGGGGGAGGTTTTGTTGGCGTTTAGTGGGTAGTACTGGCTTTTTTAGCCGGTGAATCCTACATAACCACCTGTATGACTACAGGTGCTATGTGTAAATTGCATTTACCAACATTAAAAAAAAATTAAAGCAGTCATGTATGAATGTTTACACGCGCAAGAAGTAAAACTTATGTAGGTTATCGGTACTATTTAAGAAATTAAATTTATGTTTTAAATAATTAGGATAGGTGAGATACTAAAAATATATTTATAGAATATCATTTAAGGAAAGAATATAATGTTATATATGATTTGTCAGACAATAACAACGGTTACCATGGCAACAAACGTACGTACATTTTTTCGTAACGCTTTCACCAGCTTACCCCCCAAGTCAAGCGTGCGTAAAGAAGATTTACTTCAAAAAGTGTGAAGAGGGAAGAAAGTTACAAAAGCAAGGGATTAATATTAGATATGAATGATGATGGATATAAAAGTAAAGTTAGACCGAGAAAGGTAAAGGTATGGATGGACTGGTAGTATGGGATAGCAGTAAATTGAAGTCAAATTAGCCGATAACAAAAATAACCTTCAATAGTCGCGTTGTAATCGTTTTTTTTTTTTGTGTGCCATAAAGGTGGCAAGAATAATATTGGTTATTAAAAAGTATCGACGCGACGTAAAACGCTTGCATTATCATTATCTGCTACATTACTTGAGATACACGGGGAAAGAGGAAAAGAAAGGAATAGATAGTGGTAATTAAAGACCACGGTCGTAGCTACCGCTGTAACGCTATAATGATACGCTCCTTGAACGCCGGGTCCATACCATGAAGAGTTTCCTTAGACATAAGATTGAGAACCCGTTTAATTACGTGATGTGCTGGTTCTGCTATTTTATATACTATACCACGTTGGTCTAATGGCTAGTATGAACGGCTTATGATCCGGAGGGCTACGGGTTCGAGTCCCTTAGAGTCCCTTGTTCATCCAACAATACTCGTAGTGTGAAAACATACACTGTGCTCTAGTATTCTCTACGCCTGTCACTACTGTAGAACATATAATATATTTTTATAAAAATACACACGTTTACCAATTAACTTTCCACAAGTAAGTAACATATAATTATAATAGAAAACATTAAGCATCTCCTTCGCATTTTGTTAGTCTTAGTGAGATTAGTTATCATAACTGACATCGACTAGAGGGACATTATATCTATACTTTTTTAGTGGGCAGTACTTTCTAAGTCGACTTTATAAATATAGTAATATGAACTAGCGACTCACGCTCGCTTCGCTCGCGTTCGTCCCTAGGTACGTTTTCACGGTTAGCTATGTTTAGGTATAGTCAAATCCCGGGTCTCGCACCTCTGATATTTTCATGTGCGAATCATTTTCTAACTTGATTACCACTTGCCTTACGGTGAAGGAAAACATCGTGAAGAAACCTGCATGTCTGAGAGAACCTAGCAAGTTTTCGAAAGACATGTGAAGTCCGCCAATCCGCACTTGGCCAGCGTGGTGGACTATGGCCTGATCCCCCTCGTCTTGAAGGGAGGCCCGTGCCCAGCAGTGGGACGTTAAAAAGGGCTGAATACATACATACAAATAGTAGCTTGCTATTCCTAAGATATTTATTTAAATTATACAGCGATTTACCCTCGTTTTTGTTCACTATTTCATGAGTTTTAATTTTTTTTCGTGGAACCCTTATTCTTTTCCTAAAATAAAAGTAGCCTAAGTTACTCCCTATAACATCAGCTATCTGCCAGTGAAAGTCCCGTCAATATCGGTCCAGCCGTTTCGAAGATTACCCGGAACAAACAGACAGACAGACAGACAGACAGACAAAAATTGTAAAAAATGTTGTTTTGGTATATGTACCGTGTATACATCCATATGCATTTAGTAAAAAGCGGTTATTTTAATGTTACAAACAGACACTCCAATTTTATTTATCTGTATAGATGAACAAGTCTTTACGTTTACTGATTAAGGAATATATCTTGAATGCAAGATTATATGGTCTGTTAGATACGATGATACCCTGCGATACCACTTCATTGTTTACTTTATATCTGAAAAAAAAAATGCTTTTCGGACTTTGCACAGAATTATAAGTAGATAATAAATGATAAAACACTCGTTTATATTATTTTTACTCTTTTTATCATGCGTTATCTGCAATGTAGACCACAATGGTGGAATGAATTAGAAAAATCTTACAAGTGCAACCAATCAATATATGTATTAAGATAGGCTGATGTTTTTAGGTCAACTTATCAATGCGATTTGTAACAATGTCTGAGACTAATCGCATGCTCTAGATTTCTTTATACTCTGTTTAAATTATCAAAATAAAATAAAAAACAAGATGATAGAAAGTTTATAAAGATTATTTGATAATAAATTAATTAAGGTGATCAATTGTGGCAATTCCTTAGTATGTTATTATTTTGAAATACGTTCAGACCACTTGGTTGTGTAATAAAAATACATAATATGTAATACATGAGATAAAATTTTTAGATATTGTGTTGGTATTCTATCGCATTTGTCGGAATAATCATCATATAATCTATATAAAACATGTCGGGTTTTGTTACAACACTTATAACTCGAGAACGGCTGGACCGATTTTGATGATCTTGATTTGATTTGTTATATTTATTTCAGCTCTGAATAGCAGTATAACTAATAAAACATCGGAAAAAATCAAGAAAATAAATATACATATATAAGAAATTAATATATATTTTTTTATTTCACAGAGGTAGCGAGAACGCGGCTAAGAGAAGAAGGCGATAAATATAGAAAGTTCTGGCAAACTCTTCACACTGTATGGATGGAAGAAGGCTATCGCGGGGTTTATAGGTAAGGAATTACAGCTAGTTTTACATCTGACTTGACATATTTACTAACATTAAAATAGATGATTAGTCAAATTAAAAAAAATGCATTAATGTATTTTATTTTATTAATCTTACAATATTAAATGAGAATGAGTATATGTATACATTTATTTCGTGTATCTCGGAAACGACTCAACGATTTGAATAAAATTTTGTATTTAGATATGGTTTTGCTTTGTAGTTGTTGAAAAAAAAAACTAGTCGATGAAAAAGCACATTTTTTATATATCTCTTCCGAAAAACGCCGATCGAAGCTCGGTCGTCCAGGTTACTAATAAATGCGTGAATCTATATTAATATTATAAAGCTGAAGAGTTTGTTTGTTTGTTTGGTTGAACGCGCTAATCTCAGGAACTACTGATCCGATTTGAAAAATTATTTTTGCTTTAGATAGCCCGTTAACTGAGGAAGCCTATAGGCTATATAATATCATCGCGGAAAAATGTACGGTTCCCGATTTGTTTTTGTAGGGACGAAACCGAAGCGAAGCGAGGATGAGTCGCTAGTGTTATATAAAAGGTATATAATGCGTGAATGTATAATGTATTTTATTTTAATAATAATAATTCTAGGTCAATATTATGAGATCTTAAGCAAAAAATAATAACAATCAATCGATTTGTTATTTCTTCATGATCGATTGTTTACTTCTTATCATTATAATTATATAGGTTTCGTAAACTGGTCACACCGTCAGCATATTACGTTGATAATACATTTTTTCTTGATTAATGCCATTTTATTTACAAATTAAAATATATTTTTTTTTGTTTCGATTCAATCTCAAGAACGTGAACGCACTCTCATGAATATTTTTTAATTAATACGTCATATTATCTAAAGTGTTATAAAACTATTTTTTCGTATTTTTTCGCGGATTTATTTAGATTTTTGACTCCTGAAGTTTTGAATGTTTTACAGTGTACAACAACCCCTTCTTTCCCTTAACCATGATTGATGTAAAGTATATAAGCAAACAAGGTAGTTTAATTTTAAAATGTCAAATATTCGCGTAAATCTTAGAAAGTAAAAAAAAAAATATTTTGTGGAAATTTTCTATGTTTAAAGACATGATGGATAGGTTTATAGTGCTAACATCCCGGGTCATCATATCAACAAAGGCAATTTCTCAGATTATAACATTGATATCATCTCTTATCGGTCCGATAACGAATTTGCGACGTTGATTGACTTATTCGTGATCTTGAGGTTAATATTGTAATAATATCAGCGACCCGCCCTCGTTTTGCTAAGCCGTGTCGATTTATAAAATTAAATACGATTAAAAATATTTATTCGATTATAATAAATAAATATAAATAAATAGATTATATTATTCGATTTTCATATTACTCTATTGGTTTACGCGACGCACGCCAGTAAAGCTTTCAGTCGGCATGATTCTTTCCGGTATCTTCAACAATCGTCATATTTTAGCTAGTACCTGGGCGACCGAGCTTCGCTCGGAGTTCTTGAAAGATTGTATATTTTACATTAAGTGACTAAGTGTTACTGAGAAAGTTGTATAGATGTCGCGATAAGAACAATTTTCTTTTTAATTTGGCTTAAAAATAATTTTACATTAAGTGACTAAGTGTTACTGAGACAGTTGTATAGATGTCGCGATAAGAATAATTTTCTTTTTAATTTCGCTTAAAAATAATTTTACATTAAGTGACTAAGTGTTACTGACAGAGTTGTATAGATGTCGCGATTAAATTTTGCGTAGAATAATGCATAAGAAAAACGCATGAAAACTCGAAAACACGCGTTTTCAAAGACATGTGACTAATCTAGATCAATTTTTCGCCCCCGAAAGCCCCCATATACCAAATTTCAGGAAAATCGTTAGAGCCGTTTCCGAGATCGCTGGTATAAATAAATAAATAAAGATATAAATATACAAGAATTGCTCGTTTAAATATATAAGAATTTACACAAAATCTCAATTAATCATACACCTAAACCTTCCTCCGTCCATCGGTATACCGTGGTGTTATGTTTATCGCGTTCAGGCAGACAGACGCGGCGCGGCAGGGGGAGTTTTTTAATATGTAGTGATTTTTATTCTTCCAAGTGATAAATTTGTCAAACAAACTTTTGCATAACTAGAAAGCTGAAACCACTTATGCTGTAATAAAATCAGACAATTATACCTATAGGAATATATCGTCTCTGAGTGATGTACAATAGTACGCCTAATCATAGTCTTACTATATCACTATTGCACAGAATATATATTATTTTTTACTCATATTCATCTAAGAAAAGGTACTATACATATATATATATATATATATATATATATATATATATATATATATATATATATATATATATATATTGTAAAACAATTTATACATAATATTAAATAATTAAAGTTATAATAAATTATTATTAAAATATATACTGTACTAAAAATGTTGTGCGTAAGAGATGTCTATTTAATCGTACATCACTCTAAATTGGCTCGTCAATCAATCAATGGGACTTTTTTTGATAAGCATAAAAAGCTAGCTATATAATAGGTTTCATATCATTGAGTAGGTCTAATATACACTTTTAGCTTACAGTTTTAATAAACTACTAGCGATTCACCCTCGCTCCGCTCGGGTTCGTCCCTACTTACGTTTTAACGTTTAGTATAGAGTCTCAGAAATGAGATATTTTCCCGCAGTAAAAAGTATCATATATGTTGACCCGGATAACCAGTTATCATTATACCAAATTTCATCAAAATCCCTGCAGTGGTTTTTCCGTCATGTGGTAACAGACAGACAAAAATTTTAAAAACTATAGATTCGGCCTCTGCATCGATAATAATGTCTATTTCAATAAGATTTTCCAGAAAATATTTAATGTACAGATTCGGCTTAGTTACAATTTTATTATATGTATAGATGGTTGGAAAATACCCAAACGATCTTGATGAACTATAACGTACCCGTGTATTTATTATTTATAAAAACTGCAGGCAATAACTTATAACGAAAAGGATCCAGATCATATGGATTTTCATGATTTGCTAATCCCTAATATTTACCATATTTTACCTGATCTATCAAGAAAATTTTAATTTTAGTCAGCAGTGTAATAGATATTATTTAACTTAAAACAAATATAAATTACTATTGTTTTATAATTAAATGACGAATGCTACACTTTTCATGCATACACTTTTTTTATAATATTGCGTATAATTAAGTATCTACTGTCCACTAATAAATAATGATTTATTCGCAGGGGTCTCGGAACACAATTGGTCCGCCAAATTCCAAACACAGCGATCATGATGTCCACATACGAGGCAGTTGTGTACCTTCTCACCACACATTGCAACAGCTCTTTCTATGAAAACACTTAGTCGGTGTCCACATTATGCCCTGAGTTACCCGTAGAGAGCGACGCTCGACCTAGCGCCGGTTTACACTGTAGTGCACAGATTTATTTGCAGGATTATCACTACGTACATGTACCGTGTAAACGGATCATTCTTTAAATTCAAAGATTAGCAAGTTTACACGGTGAAAAGTAGTGAAAAATATAAAGCGGTACTGAAAGGTAAATATTTGAATTGTTAAAATCTTACACTATCAATATATTAATCTTTTATTTGATCAAGTCCAATCTATTTAATATAATATACTGATGAAGAAATTTTTATGTTTGTAAGTTATGCTATATGGTGCAAATTTGTGTGAACCAGGACTTAGACTTTGGATTTAGGTTAGTCTAAATTGTTCCTAGGCTTAACCTTAAAACTCGAAAAATAATATCCTCATAAATGATTGGTACATTTCATTTGATAATGGTTTGGATATGTTTTTTGAGATGAATAATCTTTCTTTATCCAATATAAGGTATAGGATATATGGAAGATATTAAATAATATAATTTGTATATAGTTAAGAAAGTCCATATGTCAAAAATGGTGTCTTATCCACAGTCTCTATGTTCAATAATAATTAAAATTTATAAAGTACATTTTTACTATTCATCAAATCTATTAAGGTTAATTTATTTGGAACTGTATCCAAAATATTTTTATTTTCGTTTGGTTATTTATAAATGTTACATAATACGTACATATATAAAGAAGGGTATCAATAAGGCCTTATTTCCGCCTCCAAAAACGAAATATGTCATTCGATTTGATCATTTTATTAAAAAAAAAATGACAATGAATACTACTTGTGAGATATAACTTTTTAAATGGTCGCGTTCCATAATTATATGTATAATAATTACACAACGGGAGTTAACGTGTGAATTCGTAAGTGGCTTTATACCTTATTCCCGACGTTTCGACTGGGTTGCACCAGCCATTGTCACGGCCAGACTGCTCGTTAAATCTCGTAGTGTAATATAATACTTTGTGGAATTTTCGTTCACAATCAGACATTTTCAGTAACATTACAACTTTTTTTTATAAAAGAGCATATATGAAGCACTATCTTTTTTATTTTATTGTTCTTATGCTATTACACAATAAATTTTAAAATTAGTGCTTCCCATCCTGCACTCTATATAAAAAAAAAATTGTCCAGTTACCAGTTAGATCAAAGTTTGGCAACTCACAAGTAGTACTCATTGTAGTTTTTTTTTGTCTCATAAATATATTTTAGATGAGAAAAAAGAAAAGGCCCAGTCTTCTTTCAGAATATGTAAAGAAAAATTTAATCATATGATATATTTTTTTTGTTATTCAGGGGCGGAGATGAGGCCTTATTGATACCCTTACATTCTTTCTTTAAACATATATTAATCTGTTAAGTAAATAGGTGCAGCTCACCTTTTATAATCTGTATAGATTAAAATTTTATTATATCACCCATTCAAATATATTATTGTTATATTCAAATCATGTTTATTGCGTTATATTTCTATTATATATTCTGGTGTGAAAATCCTAGCTGGACATGTTTGATCTTTGTTCCTTTAAAATTTAAATAAATAAAAAAATTGAATTTTACTAAATATATTCAATATTAGTCTAACATCTAAACCAAAAAGAGTAAATTTTGTTTAATACAAAACGTTGCTGCCATATCAATATGGGGTTTATAGTAACATGTAAGTGAAGATTATTTGCTATCAATGTGATGTTTTCAAATAATCGGCCTACTTACATCCGAATGTGAATGTAGTCATGGTTTCTAGTCTAGTTTATATTCAAAACAAGTACTGATCAAACGCCATAATATGTGACCTTTTCTGCTGATGCTCTTATTACCAGTTTTGTTCTTATAAGACTTATCTATTATTGTATTCTCAGTTCCTTATGTTTATTTTAATATATATGAAGTGGTCATTGATTTATTTATACAGTTCCTTTAAAGTAGACTTCATTTTGATTTATTTGATAAACACTAAGTTTCAAAATAATGACTCTTTTCACTTTAATTATAATAATATAATATTACATAACACCTTGATTGTATTATATGATGGTGATTTTAAAATTGTATTTGAGACTTTGATTTTTATTCGAATATTATTTTCGGTTATTTAATTTGTTTTAAATAAAACTATTTTTTCGGACCTTTTAAGCGGATTTATTTTGATTCTCGGTTCCCGACGTTTCGACCATGATCGCGGGAGAGACTAAGGTTTTAGACGTCTCAAAGGTCATTAACATTATATACTTATTACAGACAGTGCCTACCCACAATTTTACAAAATGTCGGGAACCAAAAATCAAAATAAATCCGCGAAAAAATCCGAAAAGACATTTTTAGTTAAAAATATCAAATATTTGCATAAATCTAAGAAAGTATTTTTTTTTTTATATTTTGATGACCACCTTATTATTTCATTGGTTATGGCTTGTTAGCTGTATATATCAATATTTTTAACATTTCGATATCTACACAAGTCCCTTTTTAAGTATAGAACTTTAAGCAACGGTGAGAAAAAAACAAATTATTTTTAAAAGTTTACTTGTGTATGTACTGATATAATTAATGAAAATATAATTAAAAAACATTAACAATATATTTGAATTTTGATCAATTTGGCAATACAGTATATGCTTTTATGTTTAATACATATATATTTGTTAATCAAATTGATGTCGATGGATGTGGCAATTAAAAAAAAATTTGCTAGAACTTTTATTAATATAGGGAAGAGTCCATAATACCTTAGTCATGCTTAAACAATTAATGTTCAGCCTAGCACAGGATGAGTAAGTTTTGAGCTGTGATATAGCACTTGTAAATATTAGTTACTTTGGTATTTCCATTATTTCCTTAGGGCTCTTTCTTAAACAATTTATTTTATTAAAAAAGCTTTTCTCTTTTTAGCTTAAAAAAATGTAAGTTTTTTATTTTTCAGATTAGTACATAAATATTATAGATTTAATGTTGATTTTTGTTATTAGGGACTGGTAAGCAGATTTCTGGTTGTATATTTGTTAAAAGAAAGCTTTGGACGTATGTCAGACTGAGTATAAGATACTATAAATTTGTTTATTAAATAAATAATTAAAAAATTATAAGAGTATTCATTAATTACATATTAAACCACCCCTTTATCAATCCTCATTGAATTTCCATTCAATTCCCATTATATAAATAGTCAAAAACAGATAGATTTTAAGATAATATGGGTTTTAGTAAAGCTCTTATAGATACGTTAGATATTAACACCCACACATGTGTTGAAATAGCATTAGGCATATCACTTGGATATCTGAGCATAGTAGTAAGAGGAAATAAATTTCCTTTTAAAGTAACTATAGGCTCATGTCTAAACCAAAAAACTGATAAAAGAATAATTAACGCTATGGCTACTTGAAGAATAACATTTATAGAACCCTTAATAGCTAAACTTTTGCTTAATCTTGATTGAGAAGTTTCCTTTAGTTCACCGTCAAGTTTATTTATTCTTCGTTGTAATTTAGAAAACGCTGCAAATTCGTCTTTCATTGATATTTTTTGTTGTTCTGCTTTGAGTTTAACGAGTTCAGTTAAAATAGCGCGTTCTTCATTGGAAGGTCGAGCAAAGCATGCTGCAATCTGAAAAATAATGTTAAAAATTAATGCTAGTCGTTGTATATTTTTCAATTAATTAATTTATACAACAACAATATAATATAAAAAGAACAATTACTGGTTTAACTAGTACTGGCACTATAGCACTAAGCGTACAGAGAACAATGAAATAAACCAGTAAAAATCCATTTACAATCTCTAACATTGTGTAGTCTGTTATAAAATATTAAAAGAATTATATGAATAGAAAATATATATTATTTCATTAAAACTATTGCGGATGAGACTTCAATATTCATTAATCAAAATCAATAATACTAAAATGTCAATGTCATAGGCTACCTACGTAGAAACGTCATTATCAAACATAAGGTTATTCGTTCATTAACATTTTTAAAAAGTGAAAACTTTTTTTTCTTTAGTGATTTGAGAGAATTAGGACATATCTACATTGCGCCAAAAAATTATCTGTTTATATTATAAGTCAAACACTTCGCCTATACTGTCAATAGTTTCTGAATATAATTCAGAAATTTTCAATAACAATAAAGTAAAATTTATTCACATAATGAGTGCTTATAAGCGTTCAAGAACTAATCTTAAACCGTCCAATAGACGCTGCATTTTATAAGCAAAGTAAATATATAATAAAATATATATAAATAAATAAATTTAACTGATTTTAATAGGTACAGTTTTTATACCTACATTATACATACCTATTTATATTACCTACGTCAGCTTGTGTTTTTACTTAGTGCAGTAGGTACCCATTTTTTGACATTTAATGACGTAACTACTTTGACTTTCGACTTTCGACAACTATTTACTAAAAGAATTTGTTGCGTAATTTAATTTTATTATAGATCTTCATTGAAGATTTTGCCAGTTATTATTGGCAAATACTTTACTAAGCCAGCGGACCAGCACTGAAAGAAACGTCAAAATGTTTGTCACTCGCAGACTTGGAACTTTAATGTAATTATTAAATTTTCTTACTATATTTATAATAAAGTGTAATGATTACCGGTACATGTATTTATTGAGTGTGTGTTCCACGTACGTAAATAACAAACGTCTCATTAAGCTACAATTTAAGAAAAATAACTTCTTATTATTATTTTATAATAAATAGAAAAACTTATTTTTAATCAACAACTGGACAGTAGCAATTTTATATTTTTTATTTACTATACAGTTTGGTTTTTCTGTTTTTTTAAGTGAGAGTTAGTTAAAAATGATAAATATTATTGTGGGCCTTGATTTAAAATAAAGTAAATATTTTACAAAACTAAATTTTCAGTGGGAGTACAGCAGCTTCTCGTCAAAAACACAGCCTTCCTGAGCTACCTTATGAGTACAGTGCTTTAGAGCCTGTAATCAGCCGGGAAATCATGAGCTTGCATCATAGCAAGCATCATGCTACTTATGTAAACAACTTGAATGTTGCTGAGGAAAAACTTGCCCAAGCTCAAGCTAAAGGTTATATTAATGGTTTATTATATTATTTTGTAATGTCATTAATTTAATTTGGCACAAAAATATTTTATTAAATATATTTAGTGCAATATTGACACAAATTCTAATAAAAAGTGTATATTAATAAATACTCAATAAATTTGTATCATTTCATAGAGATAAATACTAATAAAGTTTTTAACTTTAAACAGCAGCAGATACGAACACACTACTATCTCTGTTTAGTGCTGTAAAGTTTAATGGTGGAGGTCACATAAATCACTCTATATTTTGGTTAAATCTATCTCCTTGTAAGACTGAGCCGTCTAGTGCTTTGTGTCGAGCAATTATACAGTAAATTTAAAGTTTTTTTTTAAATATTTCATGTTTGCAATCATATATTTTTAGTATGTAGAAAATTTATCACTGTTTTGTATGTATATTGATTGTAATTATTGTTCCTATTCTCTTAACATTTAGACTCATTTTTATTATTCATTATAGTGTTATGATGGTAGTGTAGGTAATATTGCAACTTTTATCATTTTCAATATGTTATCATCTTCAGGTGACATACAGACAGTTATCAACTTGGCCCCAGCCCTTAGATTCAATGGGGGAGGTCATATCAACCATACAATTTTCTGGCAGAACTTGTCACCCAAAGGCGGTAAACCTTCTGATGTTCTCTCCAAAGCTATTGAAAAGTAATTATTCATAACAATTTTGTCTCATAATAAGTTAAAATTTTTATGATAAATATTTCTGTTCTGTTCCATGATCATGTGGTTGTGATCATTAATTCAGGGGTTTTAATTTTGTCTTCCTGTTCCTATTCATTTACCTTAATTTCCTTTACTATATTTCTTATATTCTTATTATGTGGTTTTTCATTTCCAGTTTTATATCATATATTATAATTTTCAATCTGTTATCATTCATTGACATAATTAGAAGAATTATTATTATTTAGGATTGTAATGTTGCACATTTACTTAAAATAATAAGTAATAAATCAATCTAAGTAAAGTTTTTTTAGGTTCCATAGCCAAAATCCAAAAATCCTTATAAAAGCTGAATGAGTTATATGTTAAAACAATTTTCTTAATTAAAGTAATAGTTTCAAAGCTATGTGCTTTGAAAATTATTGACATTTACATTGTAATTAAAAACTTTATTGTTTGATGCAGAACCCGTGGTGTGTGAATTGTATTAGAAATTGTATTAGATTTTTAATTATTAAGATTTTAGTGTGTAGCTATTATATGTAATTCTTGAAAATCATTTTGAAATTCTATATTATTACTATTTATATCTCTATAGGAATTCTAACTTATTGTTATTCATTATACTTGTAGAGATTTTGGGTCATTGGAAAATATGAAGAATCAATTGGCAACAGCCTCTGTGGGTGTACAAGGCTCAGGCTGGGGTTGGCTCGGGTACAACAAGGTAATGAAGAAATTGCAAATTGCCACATGCCAGAACCAAGATCCACTGGAAGCAACTACTGGTAATCTTAACAAAATATATAATTTAACATAATATTTATTTATATCTTCATTTAGTGTCCTTATTCAGTTAGTGTACAATGTACATAGATGTAATTTATTGTGCTATTTACATCTTACCTCTTTATAATATTTCATTAATTTGATTTTTTAAATACTTTTAAAAATATCTATCTATCCAAACAATGTCTTTCTTTTAGGTATTGTTCCTCTCTTTGGGATTGATGTTTGGGAACATGCCTATTATCTACAATACAAGAATGTTCGTGCAGACTATGTGAAAGCCATATTCGATGTTGCCAACTGGCAAGATATCTCAGCAAGATATGATAAAGCTGTGAATTAAAGCTTGTTTTGTCTGTAACTGCATTTGAAAATCTCTTAGTAATAATTGATTGCATTTTAGATGTTAGACTATACCTTATGATGCATTGATAAGTTTTAATTCTTAATATAAATGTACCATTTAATGAGTGTTTTTTTCCTAGGTATAATTCATTTTTTTACATTTATATTGTATATAGTCCCCAACATTTACTTAGTTTTAAATTTACTTATGTCTGGACTATACATACAAATTAATAAAATTGAAGTGTCTGTTTGTAACGGCGAAATAAAAGCTTTTTACTAAATGCATATGAAATTATATATGGTACTAATAAGAAAAACACAATTTTTAAAATGTTTGTCTGTCTGTTTGTTCCGGCTTATCTCCGAAACGGCTAGACTAATTTTAACGTGACATTCACTGGCAGATAGCTGATGTTATAAGGAGTAACCTAGGCTACTTTTATTTTAGAAAAATAATTAGTGTTCCTTTCAAAATAATTAAAAACGCATTTAAGTAGGGAAGCACCCGAGTGAAGCGAGGGTAAACCGCTAGTATAAAAATAAAAACAAATAGCTGATAAACTGTGGTTAAATTTACAGTCAAAAAAACTTTAATGAGTTAAATACGTTAATAAAATTGTTTTCATCATCTACACTATGCTTAATTAACTAGCTTGAAAATGATTTTGATTTCTATTTTTTCTCTACATGAAAAACATTTAAAATTATAATGGTAAAAGTTTTATTGTGATATCACGCAGTTTGAGAAATTCATGTTTGGAATTATTACTGCTTAAAATTCACATACATTATATAAAAGACTATAACATTATGGTATTTTTATTATAAAATGCGTAAAACGGATCGAACAATTGTCAAAATCAGAATCTGTCAAATCATACGTGATTAATTGTCAGATAGTTTTTACAGTTTCGATTGTTGTTGGGAAATAAATAAATTTACAGAAATATTTTTATTGTATTATCATAAAAAATTAATTGTAACGTTCTAGAAGAAGTTTGCTTTCAGTCTACGATCTGGTAAGTGGCCGTTTCCTCTCAATTTATTAAAAAGAACAATCTACGTCAATGTTACTGTTATTGATTTTTCAGTAGCAATAGTCTCTTTATTGATATATTAAATTATAATGAAAGAACTATTTCATAATTACATACTAACACTTATTACATCTAATTATTTCTAAGAATCTTACAATTATATAATTTTTTTATTACCAGAATTCGCAAAATTTATTTGTTATTATTTTTCGTGTTTGAAGTTCGCAAGATTATTATTTTTAAGTTCTAACTAATAAGTGCTAAAAACTCAAGTAAAGTAGATTACAATCTTGTTGGTTTTTTATTTTAATTTTTTGGCTTGATAGAATGTGGACAGTAAAACACAGTTTTTAATTTCATACTGAGGTAAATTTGTAATGAAAGAACCAAATATTTTTTGTACTTATATATATTTTTTTCTCTTTTTTGATTTCGTTTTTAGCCTTATATATGTTTCCTGTCTCTTTTTACTGTAATTATTTGATTTTTTCAAGCTCTAATGTTAAAAAGGATTTTAATGCTTTGCTTGCCTTTAATTAAATTACCAGTTAGTCATCTATACAGATAAATAAAATTAAAGTGTGTGTTTGTAAATGCATATGAAATTATATACATTACTTATAAGAAAAACACAACTTTTAACATTTTTGTCAGTCTATTTGTTTTGGCTAACCTCTAAAATGGCTAGATTTATTTTGATAGGACTTTCTCTGGCAGATTGTTGATGTTATAAGGAGTAACTTAGACACTTTTACTGTAGAGAAAGAATCGTTAAATAAATTTTTTTGAGTGGAGGGTTCCGCTCATAAAAATTTAAATGTACCTAGGGATGCATCCTAGCAAAGTTGCTAGTTTAATATATAATTGATAAATAAGATGTTACGTAGAAATGATTTATAGCTTTGCACTTTTACATTCTTATCATTTCGGACCTACCTTCATGTAGAAGCGCAAGGAATGAATGTAAATTATAAGAGGGATAGTTCATGCAAACATGTTTGTCATTGTTATTAAATAGCTGATATTTTTACTGACGTTTCTAAAAGATAGAGTTCTGTTCTAAAAAAATCATCAAGTTTGCTGTAAAATTTTTGCTTTTAATGATATTATAAATTATTTAATTTTTGCATTAGGAATTTTTATTTATTTAATTATACCATTGTTTTTTTTACTTGTTATACATTAGTATTTTATTTATTATTAAAAACCGAGTCAGGGGGATGTAAGAAGAGAAATAGAACAAATTCAGATTTTTATTTCAATTTTTCGGTTTCTTTGTCTGTTGGTTTCGACGGACTAATCTCTGAAACTGTTGGATCGATTTAAATGAACTTTTGTATGGTGGTACCCTATATCCCCAGTCAACATCTTACATACTTTTCATCCCGGAAAATTAAAGAGTTCCCGTGGGAAAGTTAAAAATGGATGGATTTTAATGAAACTACAATAATATATGTAGTTCATACATCAGAATAACAAATAGGCTACTTTTTTATATTGGAAAAATGTATGGTTCCCGTGGGATTGATTTGTTTTTGTTTGTCTAGAGGCAAACCCGAGTGAAGCGAGAGTGAGCCGCTAATCAATAATAATTTTGGTTGTGTTAGTACTACAATATAGTATAAATTGCTTGACATGATTTACTATTAATAGTAGCAATATAACTGTAAATTTATTATATAATTTAGTAATGTTTAAAAAAATTTAATTCATATGTTATGTTAAAAACAATAGACGTTTTTTAAATTAAATATTCTTAATTAAAAATTTTAGCTCTGTCAATGAAATCTTACCTTGAATAGTATATATGTACTTATAAAATATTTGTGATTATTGTTAGTAAATTGTAGACATGCAAGACCTGCCTCAGAATGGATACATTGCATGATTGCAATTAGGGGAATTTGCCATAAGTTGTCTAGAATCATAGGCAGTACATAGGGTTGCCATGATTTAAGTCAACTAATTATGGAATGTACTACATTTTTAATAATGTTATACATAAATGGAAAATATGTGTCTGTCTGTTATATTCTCAGGGTCACACCACGGAAGTAATCATCATTAAACTTTGTATAGGCTTGAAAGTAAGTCATAGAATGCTATGGACATAAACTATTTTTATCCTGGAAATCTAAAGTAGCCACTTGGTGTAGCCTGTATGAAGAAAGTTTTAAATGTAAACTCTGCTAATTTATCTTATATCCTGAGGACTCAGAGAATCCATGATGTATTTTACATATACAATGTACTTTTTATGGATTAACGTGATCATGTTCTAAAGTATACAAAGTTAAAGATTGTATTTTTTTATATATAATAAAAAAATGCAAGATTCAATAAAATATATTTTTGAATTACAGTTATCTTTTACTTTTAATGTAAAGTAAGCTTTTGTTGTTTATTTACTATTGAGAATTCAAACAACAAACAAGGAGGCTTTGCATGCAATTAATATATTGAAACTGCCCTAATTGTATATTCGACAGTGATAAATGAGTCCTACCCCAAAATTTACGAAAGTGCACGAAATTTGTAAATGTGTGCCACGTGTGGGATAGGTCCGGTTCTCGTTAAGGGTAACCATCGGTTAGGAACAGTAAATAAAATAACTATTTAGTTAATTTATATTTTATGCGCAAAATATTTATAAATTACGACCCGAAACACTGCGTGAAACCAAGAAAAGCCTATTAGAGGTAATATAATTCGTTTAGGTAATTGTGATCAATATTTGGGTGCTTAAGTGACGAGGCCATATTATTTTCTTGGTTAAAATTTAGAATTTCTCATTAGCATCATGACATCTTCGTACTTTAGAGAGTATGTAAGTCCTGTGCCTGGAATATCACCGGCTCGTGTTGGATTATTATTATCGTAAAGAATCTACTGTTCAGAAGGCTCATTCTGTACGGAACATTTGATTTTTTCCTGACTTCGCAACCTTCGGCTTAGTAAACAGCTGCTCTATTTTATCAATTATGTAATATATATATATATATATATATATATTAAAGCAAATTTAAAAGTAAAACAATAATTCTTCCTATAACCAGACACACTATCCTTTTATCTTAAGTCTGTGGACTATCCAAATTATTGTCGTCCTACTGTGATGTGTTATCGAGCATGGCGCCGCACGCGATTCTGCCGTCGGTGAATGCACTCTGTGGGGTCTCATCTATAATATAGGTTCTGAAACTATGTACTGACGTAAAACTCTTTGTGCACTTTTATATTTGGCTTTTGCACTAAGTAATGTATCAAATTGATAATTTCCATAAATTTCTAAAACGTAAATTTGCATTATGTTAATTATTACATCAATATAACATTAAGTACATAGCATTACTTTTATTTTCCGTAGTTAAACGTTTCGTTAAACCCCTCCTTCGTTTAATAGCTTGTAGTCAGAAAGATGATTTTTATAAGGTTAGGTTAGGTTAGGTTAGGTTAGGTTAGGTTAGGTTAGGTTATAAGGTCAACGAGCTCTGGGTGAATGAACGCCAAATATAATATTGAATGACTATTAGTAGTTCTAAATAGTAAGTAATAATAATAATGACCTCCCGACTGACTTCGGCTCATTGAGACTAGCTATTTGCGCAGGAGATATAGTGCACAAGTGTACGCGCAGACACAAGTGCACTCTCTATTCTTGTCACTCTCATACTTCGGTGGGACGACTACTCGACACGACTGGTGAGAGTTAAGGCACAGGACCGACGGCTTTACGTGCTTTCCCAGGAACGATGGTAAAACACCGCCAAATTCCTAACTCCGGGCTGTTACTGAGACTTACAAAACAGAAAGACTCAATAACTAAATTGGCCCGACCCGGGACTCGAACCCAAGACCTCTTGATGTGCAGCCGTACTTGCTAGCCACTACACCACTGAGGCAGTTAAATAAATAATTACTGCACAAGGTAAGTCCGAAGAAATTGTGGTAAGAATGGCAATCACGATTGCGATAAGAGATGGTTATTTCTTTCAAGAATCTTTAAGCACTTCGACTCCATTGGCAAGGGTTTGCTAAGTTCTAATATAAAAGGAGTATATAGGATTGACTTTTTACTAATACAGGCGTATTAATGTAACTTAAGCAGATCAGCCGTTTCTACCGCGATTTCTACACAGAAGTCTTCTCGTGGATCTTTTCAAGAGAACCTGCATTAAATCACTTGTCTATTATTACTTATACCATCTCGATTTATTCTGAATTTGGAGAGCAGGAATGTCATTGGTTGCAAGAGCAATTTTAATTATGTTTTTTAGAGAGCCATGACGGAAAAATCTACCTGAACTTATCGCACAGTCTATGAAGTCTTATGGACTTTTTCGACAAGCCAGGTTGTATATTTTACTGTAATTATCGCAGCGATCGTAATTGTTATCCAGATCCGCGAGTAATTTAAGAGCAACCACTTACCCGATTTTTGGACGAAGGTGCTAAAAAAGCATGAATTTGAGACATTTGAGATATTATGAGTAAATTTCTTAAAGTAAAACGATATGTACGTGGACGCTATTGTGCATCCTGAAGTTTTTGTATAGAAGCTTTGTTTGAATTAATGATTATGAACATTTATTTTATATACCAAAGATAATAAATAAAAGGAAATAATATTGAAAGTGATGGTAAGTGATGAGATTATATTATATATACTAGAATATTAATCTGTACATATAATAAAATTGTAACTAAGCCGAATCTGTACATTAAATATTTTTTGGAAAATCTTATTGAAATATTATAAGTTTTTAGAATTTTTGTCTGTCTGTCTGTGACCGCATCACGACAAAACCACTGGACAGATTTTGATGGTATGATGATAGCTGGTTATCCGGGTCAACATTAAAATACTTTTTGCTGTGGGAAAATATCTCTGCGAAATCTATACTGAACCTTGAAACGTAACTAGGGACGAACCCTTGCGGAGTGAGGGTGAGTCGCTAGTCTATGTATAATGTACATAATATTGTATGCATATTTTAAGACGTCTTATTAAATTTCCTTCTATCGTTTTCAAGGAACACATAAATAAACAAATTTACTGTATAATGGCAAAAATTCAAAAACTATTGTTTTAGCACCTTTCACTGTTTGAATTGGGATGTAACTTAAACTTATTGGCTTTGAATTTATTTCATAAATTACAGTGACTATCGTAACTGAATCTACTAATCAGTATTTTTCAGATTTATTTGTTCAAATAATATTCAGAATGGACTTTTACATTCTTTATGAAACGTTACCTATCTGTAGTACAATTCTACTCTGATAGGCATAATATTTTTAAGCGATATTAATTGTTATAGTCGCTATTGTTCAGATATCGAGATAAAATTGTTTTTTTTTTTGCAATAAAATATAAGTTAACAGGAGAAATATTTATAAAGATTGGTAAATGTGAATGTTTTCAGTTGCACGTTGTAAAGCTCTTCATATTGTTGTTATTAGGGTTCTGTACCCAAAGGATAAAACAGGACCCTATCACTAAGATTTCGCTGAGCGTCCGTTTGTCACCAGACTGTATCTCATGAACCGTGATAGTTAGACAGTTTAAATTTTCACAGATGATGTATTTCTGTTGCCTGTTATAACACCAAATACTAAAACACAGAATAAAATAAATATTTAAGGGGGCTCCCATACAACAAACGTGCTTTTTTTGCTTGTTTTTGCTCGATATTGATAACGACAACAGGTAGACGCTTAAAATATTCACAGACTATTTAGTTATATATTCACTTTATAAATAAATAATTAAAATAAAAGAAATATTAAAGGGCTATTAAAGGGAGCCCTTACAATAGACATGATTTTTTTCGTTTTTATAGATAATGGTACGGAACCTTTGTGCGCGAGTCCAGCTCGCAGTTGGCCGGTCTTGGTTTATTTCGTAGATAGTAAAGAACAGATTTTTTCTTTTAAAGATTTTGTTTTCTTTGTATGTAACGAAATGTTTGGGATATGAAAATTAGAAAATAATAGGATTGCTCCAACGCCGTAGGCTAATCCAAATAATTTGCGAAAAATAATAGAGCCATTGTGTATTTTAGTCTAGCCTCATGAAAAAAAACCAAGTTCTCTAGCGCTGTAAGCAGTTACTAACAGGCTGTTACAGGCAGACACAATACCGCGACAGTCGTAACACAGTCACCGTGAATAGATCTATGCTCTCTCAAAAGTATTGAAGTTTCAGCACACAACGACCTGTCAGTAGTCTAATGTGAACTTAATTGCCATAAAATACTAATTGCAAAGCTGTCACGCGCGGTTACACTATCAGCTGTCTTTCAGTTAATAATCGTTAGGCTATTTTTTATATTTTAATGTTTTTAACCCATTTAATGACTGCAATTTCTAATATATCTAATGAGGGCAGTGAGTTTTGACATTTTTACAATAGTAATATATGTAATATGAAATATTGTAAAACTGAAAAATTATAATGAATATTCTATGTAATTCGAAATGCAATCTTTGTAAGCGCACAATTTAAACTTTAAGAGTTAAAGCGCTGGGTTGAAAACGAGCTTCCTTTTCGATTTCTGACACCTGAAGAATTTTCTCGATTTATACTCCTAGATAAAGTTCGTCGTTGAATGATATTTTAATCAGAGCTCGATTAGGTTCGTTTGGCGGAGTCATGTACGAAATGTTCCGTAAAATGTAGAGATAGTTTCCGTTTCTTAAGAAAGGACACGATGTTAATGATAAGCTGGAAATATTTTCTTATTTCTTGAATCCACTAATGGTAAATCTATACAAATATCGTAAAGACGTAGAGTTTATTTTTTTGTTTGTTTGTTTAAACGCGCTAATCTCAGGAAATACTAATCAACATATACTAAAAAATATATACTAAATTTCAGCGAAATCGTTAGAGCCGTTTCCAAGATCACTGGTATAAATAAATAAAGATATAAATATACAAGAATTGCTCGTTTAAATATATAAAAAATAGTATAAATCCAGAGTTTTCTTTTTATAGTTTTAGCGCGAGCGAAGCCGCGAGTTCTGCTAGTTGTTGAATAAAATGAAGACTTTCAATTCGAAATTACTTTATTTACTGATCAGATTAACGACTTCTTGGCGCAACAACTGCTTATCTGGTCGGCACTGTTTATTTGTTGTAAAGGTCATAGAAAAAGGTCGGGAAAAAGTAGTCTATATATTAATCCATTATATTATAAGTTATCTATATTTCTATTTTTACTAAAATCCCCTAAGCGTGAAAAAGTAATAAAAACTAGTCTGATATTTTATGAAATATTATGAAAAATACAAACCGTAGACGAAACGATGCTCTGTTTATTTAATGGCGTGACTGAAAAAATAATCTCGATATGAATATATTTTGCATATAAATTGTTATTTAGTTGTGCGTTAAGATGATAACTTCTGTGTTCATTTCCTTTTTTTATTGTTTCAGATGTCATCTGGGTAGTTATTGCATCGATATTTAAGGTGAGTAGTATATTAACTCAGGCCTCATAATAATAGTAATTGATCTGAAGAAGTGTACTTTTTAATATTTTTTGTCAAACTTTTATGAGGATAAATTGGACGTAATTGCTTTTTATTTGTTTCTAGTGCAGGTATACATTTAATACAATTTAATAATTGTGATTATAGTCTTTTCATTCAAGTTCTTTGTTTTGCGGCAGTTATAATGAGCTGTAATTGGACCTATATTATGAAATATGGAGCAAAATGTAAATTTTAGTACGAATCACACCGATTTACATTTTATTGCGAATATCATAACTAATAAATAATATCTCTTTTTAAATAAAAATAATTGCCATATAACATATAATATTAAATAAATTTAAATAAAAATATCACGAATTTCGTAAAATAATTATTATATAACTTGGCCGGCAAAACTTTGATATGGAGAAGGTCAAGGTACGGATCACATAGGTTCAAATTATGACTGAAAAATAACGTCTGTCGAGTTAGCAAGTACATATGTTATAAAATGTTAATTTTTTTGTGAACGTAAATTAGGTTTTTACAGCTATGTTACTTAACTGGAAAAACGTAACTGGATTACTAAAGACAGGAAAATGACGCTTATGAGTCCTCACATATTCAAGCATGCCCACAATTTCATATAAATTTCCCTTTACACTTAGGTATACTTATTTATGGTAGTTAGTCTAAAACGGTTCAAGTGTTTAAATAAAACTATCTTTTCGGATTTTTTCGCGGATTTATTTTGATTTTTGTTTCCTGACGTTTCGATTGCTTTTTTGTTAATTGAGGGTAGGCTGCCTGTAACAACTATATAATGCTTTGTGACATCTAACATCTTAGTCTCTCCCGTGACCATGATTGCTGTAAAGCAATCGAAACATCGGGAAACAAAAATCAAAATAAATCCGCGAAAAAATCCGAAAAGATAGTTTTATTTAAATGTCTAATATTCGCGTAAATCTAAGAAAGTATTACGGTTCAAGTGGTAAAGTTTTAATTGTATATTTCAAAGTACCCTTTTCATTACAAAACCATTCGTTCTGAGTGACAGGGTTACGACCAGGCTGACCTCCGGCAAGTCTCTTTCTCTAATTCGTTTAAACAATGAGGGTCAACTATCGATTTATACTAAAATATTAATTTATTAATCAATGGCTTAAGAACCTAGGTTGGATTCTTAATATGGAATTCGGAATATTTCTACGTATACATAGTACATAAATGCATACTCCTGACCCTTTCGGTCAGTAAGTTTATTGGGCAATGTCGTAAAATCAAATATAAATTATCAACAATAAATCATCACAGAAAAAACTCATAATATTTTTTGAAATTATACTTCTTTTAGCGCATTATGAAAAATGAAAAATGAATAATGAGAGTGAATTTTTTATGATGCGACAGATTTAGACTACAGTATGAAGTAAGTCGTTAAATCTCCCTTTAGTAGCGTTCTTTATAACAAAATGGTGTCAAGTTTTAAAAGTCCTTTGCTATTAAAAAGTAGTTGCTAGTAAGAAGAATATTTAATATATTTTCAATTCTGACTAATTGAACAATTTCTTTATTTGTGATATGATTTGGGAGTATGAGAGAAGTTATTTATTGTACATAGGAAAATTTTAAGTTCATTTATACTTAATTTTTAAACAGAAATTTATTTTACGATAAATTATTACGAGTAAGGATGTGAATCTTCTTTCTACTTTACTTCAAGTCGCTGAACAACAATTCTTTTTCTAGCTTTAGCTTAACTGATGTGTGAGAGGCAACGTAGCGTAATAAACATAAAACATATTAACTGCTGAATATATAATAAGTTTTGCAATGTTTTTAATGTTAGTATTGTATAATTATTTTATTTATTATTGTAAAGAAAAAACAGATTATTAACTTTTTCCTTGTTATATTGAATTTTATTTTGTTAGACAACCAGAAAGTTTGATCTTTGATAAAAAATATAAACTTTAAATTTCAAGTCACGTTCGTAACAAAATGAAACGTTATTTCGGTACTGAATATAAATGAATACTTGAATATAATAAATACTTTTCGTATGTTTAATCGAATTGATAGATAAAAAAAATTATAAGAATGATGTCAACAGGAATTAAGTAATGATACAAAAAGATAAACTTTAGCTTTTAATAAGTTATCTCCATAAGTGACGTTAGCGTAAAAATTCTGCTGAAGTCGCATGGATAAAAGCCAATAAGTAAACGAAAACGGTAAAACCCTACAATAATATGCAAAAGATAAATAAAGCATAAAGCTTATTATAATATTAATACTTTATGTTAAATATTGTATTGCATCTTAATGACACTCCCCGGATCCCGAGTGTACATAGATAAGATACCACTGTAGCATCACGCAATAGGTACATGAAATGTAAGTGCACTATCTTAAATATGTGAGAATTTAGTGAATCGCTACTTACTTTACGTACATATGTTGCAGAAATTATTAATTTTTATAATCATTGCTAGTCCAATCAAATAAAGCCTTAAAATAGATATATGTAAGATAAAGAGATGAATTTATGGTTAATGGTACATACTACTTAGTATTTTGAAATTATCCGGATAGTAAAATTTTAAGGACAGCAGGTGAGGTCACGAAAATAGTGTTAAAAATATGTATTTTTAAAATTATTATACGAATATATATGGTTGTGACTCTAAGATTCAATTTTTTGATTGAATTATTATAATACTATCTTTAATATCACTGTCATGATGCGGACAGTTCTGCAACATATAAAGCGTTAAAATTTAACTGCAAATATGGACAAGAGATAGCTGAATGTGCTCCAGACCTGTAGACTTGTATATTTATAACGTCGCCAGTTCAAGCTCATTATGTGTCGTGAAGTTGTAAATTTAATGCAATTTTAAATGCAACTGCAACTGGTATTCATTTATGAATAGGTATAACTGTTTTTTATATGTTCTATACGATTTTAAAGTAGTACCTGCGTTTTTCAGAAGATATAAAAATTGCGTATCTTTTAGAAATGAAATCTATATAGATTAAATTTAAAAAAAAACCTTATCAAAATTTGATCCGAATTGTTAGAGCTGTTGCCGACAAGTATGAAATAAATTTATATGTATACAAGTATTGCTTATTTTATATTATAAGATAAAAGCGAGCAGCTCGCCCTCTCTCATAGTGCCTCGTCCTTCTCTATAGGTACATCTGATCCCATATGGCATATGTCGCTGGGATAAATAGCTTTCCCCGGGATAAAAATGATCTAAAAAGGATTTCTATCTAACAGACCCATTAAAATCTTGAGATTCACAGGATATAGAGTAGTATACTCTCTATCCTGTGGGTACTCTTTCACATTTTCTGGTTGAAAAGTAGTCTACGTAAATTGTTATTCATATATAAATTCTCCGTGCTTTAGTGAAAGCCTAGAGATTAGCGGGACGGAAGAAAAAATATATTGTTTAACACATTATGAGCTCTATCTGGGATAGATATTATAAAATCGCAAACAGATATTTAATTTTTATTTATATACTAGCGACTCACGCTCGCTTCGCTCGTGTTCGTCCCTAGATACGTTTTCCCTCCTAAGATATTCATTTAAATTATATAGCGATTTACCCTCGCTTCGCTCGGGTGCCTACGCCGTACGCGGATTTTGTTCACAATTTCATGGGTTTTAAATTTTTTTCGCGAAACCCTTATTCTTTTTCTAAAATAAAATTAGCCTAAGTTACTCCTTATAATATCAGCTATCTGCCAGTGAAAGTCCCGTCAAAATCGGTTCAGCCTTTTCGGAGATTAGCCGGAACAAACAGACAGACAAAAATTAAAAAAAATGTTGTTTTGGTATATGTACCGTGTATACATCCATATGCATTTAGTAAAAAGTGATTATTTTTATATTACAAAAATACACTCCAATTTTATTTATCTGTATAGATGTATATAATAGACTTAATTTTATGAGTATTATTCTCTACACTTATTGCGGTTTCCTAATGTTTCCACATCTTTTGCGGCTAAAGCTTCTCCCTTGTTACGAATCGGTAATATTTAAAAAGCTTAAGAATATTTTTTGCTTTGACTATATACTTACCCTTTTTTGCTAACTTACTTTTGCTTACTCCAATTTTAGAAATGTGACAAATTGCGAGTGAGCCTGTTTGTTAGTTTTTCACATGCTAGAACGAATTAACGAATTTAACTATAATTGGGAATAATATCTCCAATATCCTGGGTTAAGGCATAGGCTACTTTTCATATTCTAATAATAATAGTTCAGCCTTTTAACGTTTTAACTGTTAACTAATGAGCATGGACCACCTTTCAATGCAAGGCGATTTTATATCAGACTGACCAAGTGCTGGTTAGTGGACTTCAAATTCCTTTCTAAAACTAGTTAGGTTCTTTCAGACATGCAGGTTTCGTCACGAAGTTTTCCTTCACCGTAAGGTAAGTGGTAATCATATTAAAAACGTTTTATGCATTAAAATCTCAGAAGTGTGAGATTCTGGGCTTGAACACGCTGCATTTGAGTTTCCACGTGAGCGCGTTACCACTGGACTTATTTTATTTCATTTTATTTGCCATGGAGTCGCGGGCAAAAATTAGCTAATATAATTTTCTGAATATTTACATACATGTATCAAATTATGTTTTGTAAAATAGCTCTATGTGTTCTATTTCATTATGTAGAGCCTACTTTTTATAAAAATATAGCGAAGCTTGTAAATTTGGAGTCGATATTGGCTCCGTAGGATGCAATTATACTTTTAACCCGATTATTCTATGTCCAAGTTTCGTCAGAGCCAGGACAAGACGGCGCCGACTTTCAGATTAGTTCTTTCTTCACTAATTGTAAATCTGACTCACAATATATGTGAATTTGGCGTTATATTTTAAATCATATTGCCACCATTACTTTAAACTGACTCAACGATATACTAATAGAAAATAGGTAGTGCTTATTAATTTTCTTATCCACTTAAATATGTATTTAAGATCTAAATTATGTTTTCATTAACATACTAATAATAGCGACTCACCCTCGCTTCGCTCGAGTTCGTCCCTAGGTTGTTTTGCAAAACAAAATAAATTAATTAATTTAGTTTTAATTATTTTCGTGGGACCCTATTTTTTTTTCTAAAATAAAAGTAGCCTAAGTTACTCCTTATTACATCAGCTATCTGCCAGTGAAACTCCCGTCAAAATCGGTTCAGCCATTTCAGAGATTAGCCGAAATAAACAGACAGACCGACAGACAAAAATTGTAAAAAATCTTGTTTTGGTATATGTACCGTGTATACATCCAAATGCATTTAGTAAAAAGCGGTTATTTTAATATTACAAACAGACACTCCAATTTTATTTATCTGTGTATAGTTTTGCTACTGGTACTAATTTGGTTACGACTCACGACTATTACGGTTACGTAAGCGATCCTCAGCTTAACTGAGCTCGATGAAATTCAGCATAAAGCTCGTATCTCGAAATCGATATTTGACGCGATGCATTCAAAGCTTTTTGCCGGAATATTACAAATTTTTTTTTTACTTTGATTACTTGTCGATTTTTAGATCTCAAGTGTGTTGAAGTATTAATAATTATACAAGTATAGGAGCCATGGCGTAGATTGTAGACTATATGAGAGGTAAGGCAGTTTTCGTAGTATTATATAAGGCAATTCATTACACGTAATATGTTATATACTATTTTTATCTGTTCCACTGAAGGGTTTGTTCGCCTGGAAAAGGTAGGTCAGGAATAGAATTACCTAGAGATTTACAATTGTAATACGTATAAGCTTTAATGCACGCTTGTATTGAAGTTGTATTGGAAAATCTAAACAATAATTTTTATATCGAACTATTGTTTTGTATTCAATTGTTATCTGTAAAGTTAAATATATATTGATTTAAAAAAATGTAAAAATAAAACACAATAGAATTTTAGTTAATTAATCTAACCGACATAATTGTATTTGTCATAAAGTTAATAAATTGTGTATAAAATATTATATGCTTTAATTTAATTACAGCCATTTCGTATAGACGATGCCCGCGTAGGCGTTTTATGAGTTCATACGTATGAAGTTTGCCAATGCGTCCTATCCTGACCTTGAAGACACAAGTTATGTATTTGCGTGGGCTTTTCATTCAAGCTTAACGCTGAAAGGACATAGATTTGCCCTTCCATAATAACATATTTTTGTTGTTTATAGAAATATACTTTATTAAATGTATCTCACATCACATGATGTTGTGATGTATTTGAATATGTACGCTTGTTATGAACATGTTTTTTTAGGCCATTTTATTTTGAGAAAATGGCTGTATTGATTTCTAGTTTATTTTTTATTAAAATTGACTTAAATATATAGTTATTTGGAGATGTAAATGGAATTAATGAAACAGATAAAAATGGAAATTTCTGCTTTTGTTGCTCAAAAAAAAGGGCACACTTGTACATACGTGAATGGCTTAAATGGTTTGAAATATGAGGGTTAGACTTAATTCCTCCTGCCTTAAAATTCACGCACAGCGTGCCGCGTCTGTATGGAATTAAGCCTACCTCAATGTTTAGTATATTTAGTTGGTTGCTTCGCCTGATCCTGGTTTTATCTAAAAGGTTCTGGCGTATGAGTGCAATTTATTATTATATTTATATTGACCTGCGGGCGAAATTCGATCATAATTTGTATTAAAAATTAAAATTTAAGTAAAACACGTATGATTATAATTTTCCTTTATTAATATATAACTATTACTGAATTATATAACATTTTACTGAATTATGAACTTTTATTTGAAAATTGTGTTTATGTAGCAAACAGCAACAAAAACAATCTACATATAAATAATCTCCCTCCTATTAAAGGGAGCCCCGTACTGAGCTGTGGGACGTTAAAAAAATGCTGAATACATACCTACATGTAGATAAGGTTTTTATAAACAGTATTTAATATAAAGCGATCTCAAATTTAAATCCTTAGCCATATAAGTTATTGCTCGCTTAATTTATAGTATAAAAAGTTTGAATTGATTTATTCTTCGTCCTACTTAAAGTTCCTGGTAGAGGAGCTAATGGCTTTCAACTCTGAAAATTACTACGTAGATTTTTATAATGGCTTTGCATTATACCTTTTTAGTGTGTCATTGTGTGCCTCTGCCTTGCATTCATCTAGGGCACTCCCATTTGCTACATTGTTGAAAGTATTTAATGTCAGATTCACACTATAGATGTTTTACTTATGTTTTATAAATGTCAGATGTTTTTTTTTAAATAAACGCCTCTTGTACAGTTTACTTTATTCTTTATGATATTTCCAATTGCAGTGTCTATATAAAATATACTGTAAAAATGTAAAGAAATTTTAATTTAAACTATAGAAAATAATGGTTACGTGTATCGTCATGGCGCTGTTATGACACAAATCCTTCTTTTCTTTTATTCATATTTCCTTCCATTCTATTTTTAAAATCATAATATCATACGTCTCCTTTTACTCTTAAAATACCATTTCACGCATACTTATCTCGCAAATCCGACATAAATATAAAAAAAATTATATCTTTATAGTTTTAAAACTTCTATCGCCCTCTAGGCGACATAGATGTAATTTCCCATAGAGTTGCGTGCTTGCGATAACAGGTACCTACCACTAGGTAAGGCAATAGTTTACATTGATTGGCTGTCGAGTGCGCCTCGCTGGCGCCGGAACTAGGGGTGTAGTAATATGCTATTGTTAGAAACAAAATGAATTATATAAATTGCATTGTCTTTTGCGGAAATTTTCCTCAAAAACATCAAAAATTATTTTATAGTATATTAATTATATTGTTTTAAATTTTAAACTTCACAAATAGAAATACAAATAAAACGCGGTAAATGCAAACAATGGTTATTTGAATAGATACTATCTTTGAGTTCTATTGTTGAGTTGTGTTGCTTTTTTGTCTTATAAAGAATTAAAAATAATGATTACTTATTTAAAACGTATTATACGTATAGATAAAACATCTTTTTATGGACTTTTAATTATAGATCTCTATGTCATAATACCATACAAAATAAATGTTCTATCGATCTTTAATAAAGTTTGACTTTTTAAAGAGATTTTTTTTTTGAGAGAAATTTAGTTTCTGTATATATATTTTATGTAGAATTTCCAGCTTAAAATTACTATGAATATTAATATGTAATGCGGGGAAAGCCATTTGCGCAGAAGATATTATAGTGCACAAGTGTTAGTTTACAGAAATACCATCCCAGAAAACTTAACTGCGGGGTTTATATTAAAAAAATCTTGACAGGAAAACCCAATAACTTCTCTTCCACGAATTATTACCAACAAATTCGAACCCAAGACCTCCGAATCTGCAGAAGTAGTTGCTATTCTTTAGAGTCTAGGTTAACGAGATAGTTGAATTTTATTTATTATTTATTTATTATTATTAATAATTGCATCAACAGCTTATTGTACAATAACCACCTCCACAGATTTTAATGTTTTTTTTTTGTATATTTGGTAGGTATGAGAATAGGTCGTGAAGTATTTTTCACCCTCCTACCCCCCACCCCCAATTTTTTAATCGCAATTTTAGAATTTTTGTATGAACAATATTATATTAATACATCGCTGTACAACATAAAGCCAATGAGTTTTTTTTTGTAGTTTGAACGCGGGCGTAGCTGCGGGTTCTACTAGTATTTTATAAAACAATGATTTTAGTTGAACTGTAAGAGAAATTATAACTTCACGCTGAAATGTGTCACGCAGAACGGCGTGTCTTCTAGTATCTATTGTATTTGGTTTGTTCAAAATTATAAATGTAAAATCTAGTTTATTACTAAATACTAACGTGGGATATTCATAGACATACTAAAATGTCAGTTTTCCCCTTATTCAATAGAACATTTAAATGTTCCCAGACTTATTTCCGCCAAGGACAGATATTGCATTTGTTTTCTTTGTTGTTTGTGGGCCAAGTTTCCTCAATATTTCACACTGGAGCTTAGGGAGGAATCGAAACGCGTAGACACAGTAAATTAGGGTTACCGGAACTTTTGTCTTAGCGACATAGATCAAATTTCCTATATTTATATTACATATAGGTATTACAAAATAGAAATTTTGAGCAGTACATAAATTCATTATTTGAATGCATAGGTATCTAATGTTTTAATATACCCAATATCTATAGTAGTATCTCTATAGACTAAATGTTATTTTTAACAAAAAAAAAAAAAGGAGATAATATTAATTTTTATTTAATCGTTACGTATAAATGCATACACTTTTGATAAACATACCGGTTGTAATGCAAATTTTATGATTAAGCAGTTCTATCTCTATAGGCTGAATGTTATTTTAACAAAAAAAAAAAGCAGATAATATTATTTTTTATTTAATCGTTACGTATAAATGCATACACTTTTGATAAATATACCGGTTGTAATGCAAATTTTATGATTAAGCAGTTCAATTGTCTTTAGTCTAGACTTTTCATTTTATTTGGCTTCAGTTTTGAAATGGGATATGTTAAATTAAAGTTATTACACTTCATTATCACAACTTATCACGGTATTAATTTAAAACCTTTGTATTTTTTAATTGACTTCAAAAACGAGGAGGTCCTCAATTTGATTGGTATTTTTTTTTAAGTATGTACACCGATTACGCTGAGATTTATGATCCGATTTACGTGATACTTCTTCAGATCAGATATTTTTGAAGTCGGTGCCAGCCGATACAAAGCAAAGCACACCGACATCGAAAATATCTGATTAGGTATCTATAGTAAATGAAAACTAACAATCAGTATTTTTTTAATTTTTAGTGCTTTTATGAATCGGTTTCTATTTTTTTCTTAAAAAGTTTTTATTTATATCTTTAAAACATGTTAAACATATTGTTTATTAGACATGCTTTTAAGAAACTTGTACACGTATCATTTAGATATGGCTTTTTTATTTAATGAACTAATTCTCCGAATAAAGTAACTCTTTGTGTTTAATTTATATCTGTTTCATACAATATTGCTGTGAGTATTCTGTTTATGATAGCGTTAAGATTACTCTATATCGCATCATGCATTCTTAATCGTATTCTCACAGCGACCCTCGAGAATTGAGAATATTCTAGTTCTTACGTTTCATTTGACCCTTGAACAAGATGGATTGTTTGTTTTTCTTTTTTATAAAACAAAGAGAAATTATGTAATATATTCAGCTAACTATAACTTATAAACTCATTGTCTTTGTGCATAATATGTTATACTTAGACCTATATTAAATTTAAATTATATACCTTTTTGCAAAAAAAAAACGGGCACTTTAGATTTTTTTCTCTATCTTAAATGAATATTACAAGAAAGAGGTTTTATTAACTTGACTTGATTATTTGAGGTATCCCGGTATGAATAGCTGGCATTCCAAATTTAAATGTTTAGATTGACAAAAGAAAACTAATGATTATTGTAAAATTGCTTTAAAAAATTAAGAAACACGAGAAATCTTAGTATTTATACCACAGGATTTTTTGTTGACTCCAAGATCACAATTATTGATATGTTGGTGGCAAAACGTTTCTCCAATTAGTTTGTTAATAATAAAAAAATAAAAGTCTTCATACAAATATATACCAATAGAAAAGTGTAGCAACATAAAAATGTTGATCGTATAGGCATTTCCTTTATTTGCTTACGTTTCTTTTGGATCCTTGACCTTTCAATACTTGGCATTATGTATTCATATACAACAGTAAATTTATTTAAAATTTAAATTTTATTAACTCAACCTTGCAGGCAATCTATAGGTTCTACCTTCTATAAGTTTATTTTGACCATCAAAGCGATAATATTTAAGCCATACACTAATAAATAAGTCAAAAATATTTAAGTATATCATTGTATTTTTTTCTTGTAAATAAAGACTTATTAAAAAGTCCATAAATTAAAAAAAATAATAACTGTAAGTAATTTCTGGAGACTAATAATAAAGCTCTTCTCTTCTTAATGCAACTGCTAAAATTTTCTCTTCTTGTATTCAGTCCTTTTTAATGTTCTACTACCGGGCACGGACCTCACTTCAATATGAGGGGAATCAGGCCATAGTCCAACACGCTGGCCAAGTGCGGGTTGGCAGACTTTACATGTCTTTCGAAAACTTGTTAGGTTTTCTCAGACATGCAGATTTCCTCACGATGTTTTCCTTCACCGTAAGGCAAGTGGTAATCAAGTTAGAAATGAAATGAAATGAAAATATCAGAGGTGCGAGACCCGGGATTTGAACCCGCTTCATTCGGTTTTCCAAGCGAGCGCGTTACCACTGGGCTATTACTGCCTTTTTTCCCCTTTTTATCGGGCTATATCGTAAACAAAACGTTGGATTTAGGAGACGGTTCAAGTCACAAATTGTATGAAAACATCTATAAATCGTAACATCGTGCATCCCGAGAGATCGGTTTGCCGCACGCATCTTCTAATGGGGTTTCTCAGGGCATTTCTATCTCACAAGGATAGAAATTACATATATGAAAGAGAAGGCTTGCCTTACTCTTGTTTTGTATTTATATTATTATTCGATATACTTTTAAGTTAATATTTTCACAAAGTATTTTAAAGCGTTGAAAATTAAGTCAATTTTTTTTATGACATTGTGTTTACATAAGTTTGTTTCTTTAAGTTCCAAATAAACTCTTAGTATTTTCTTTAGAATATTTCTCCAATTGCCTATTCCTATCTCAATCTCAATTGCAAAATTATTATAGTTTATCCTTCAGTCAATTTTAATACTACTAGTCACCTCATTACCGTCTAGTGAAATGTAACTGGGCGAAGCATCAAAGGTCAAATCAAAGACATGGCATTGGCTTTGCCATCCGAATGGAAAAACGCCCGTATCTCGAATATTATTGAGGTTAAGCGAAAACCACGAACCGGAATTTAATTTAGGGATAACCTTTGATCATAATCTCTATATATCGATTAGAGACAAGGCATATTTATTTAAATGGGCTAATTGTGCAAATTTGATCAAAAAGTCCTTTCAATATTTTCTTTTTCTAAAATAGAGCTTGTATTAAATGTAAATTGAAGTTTATAAATAAAATTAAGGTTCTGTTATAAACACGGCACCAATTGGAGTAGATGGATCACGCGATGGTATAATGAAAATCTATAGCACTTATACAATTTGATATGCTTGAAACATTAATCTTATTAAATGTTATGCAATTTATTTCAGAGTTTTAGTGCGTAACTATAACTTAATTGTTTACAAACTAGTCGCATATATGATCTAATTTCCGTTGAAAACTGTAAAATATTAAAATATCCTAGTGTTATGAGTACATTTACTTAATAACGAAATGTTACGAAAATTCGTGCGGTGTATGTGTAAAAAATGTTGAAAACCTTTGCATTTTACCAATAACAAAAACATCCTTTTACCGTACCCGCTAAGTCTTTATATTTACCCTTTGTTTTTCAAGATGTCTTTTCAAAACAAACTCTGTAACACTGTCAACCTGAAGCAACCAATCGCGTCCGAGCTCGGCTGTGCACGCATGCGCGCGTGGGCGGCGGTCGATACGTGACGTCACGCGCCACCACCAATGGCGCCGCGCCGGGCCGTCGCTCATCAATCGATGTGAACGGCTCTCAGTACGTCCGATGCTTTGTATTGTCTTAAAGGTATTGCATACGTGAGCTATTGTAGCGAAGACAAATCTTTCTAGATTATTCTTATATAAATAAGGTTTTGCATTAGGTATATGATGATGATTTATTACTATTTTTATGATCAGATGCTAATGGTAAGTTATCGTGCGACGTAATGAAGAATTATATGTATATTTGTCTGTAGTGAAATTAGATTAAATGTAGCGAGGTACCATTTGCTACTGCGGACTTTTCCGTAGGCCTTTTTAAAACCTTATTTACTAATACACTGTTTTGATGTATCTATTAAGGCTTAGCCAGCGTTAGCCATGTAAGTGTACGAAAACCGTATTTTTTTACAAAGGACCATAATTCAGTAATTTTGTACAAAATGTTTACAAAGTATATAAACAAACCTTCCCTGTTCGCTTTTTCTATTAGTAAAAACGGTATAAATATCTGTTTCATAATTTAGTAAGCGGAGAAATAGTAGAGGCAGACAGCGACTTTGTTTTATATTATGTATAGCTGATATTAATATACATATTACATATGTAGATGAACGACTTGCGTCCGTAGTATTTTTCGCACTAAATTGACCAAAATCTTGTTTTTTTATTTTCCCTGCTTAGTTTAATAGTTTTTTCTGTAATAAATCATTGAAATTTTTGAATGAAGGACATTTTTCTCCGTGGGAATGAGAGATTTTCCTTTTGTAAAAGGTATCCTAAATATTGATTTTGTTTACAACACGTAACAGTCATTATTCTTAAAAAATATTTAATGTAGAGACTTCGTTTTGTTACTATTTTACTAAATATCTATACATATAATAAAATTGTAACTTAGCCGAATCTGTACATTAAATATTTTTTAGAAAATCTTATTAAAATAGACATTATTATCGATACCGAGGCCGAATCTACAGTTTTTAGAATTTCTGTCTGTCTGTTACCGCATCACAGAAAAACCACTGGAAGGATTTTGATGAAATTTGGTGTGGTGATAGGTAGCTGGTTATCCGGGTGAAAATATAGGATACTTTTTATTGCGGAAAAACATCTCATCTCTGAGAAATCTATACTAAACTTTAAAACGTAATTAGAGACGAACGCGAGCGGAGCGAGGGTGAGTCGCTAGGGAAGAATAAAATTATTTTAAAATAGATACTATGGTACGTGAGCATAGAAAGATTAAAATTTTGAAATACGAATTAATGAAGTCTTTTTTTTTAATATTTGTCGGCGCAGGACGGCCAACATCAGAATTATTCATTATAGTGGGCGTGAATTTAAATAATGTCTACAGTAGATTTAATCAATTAGTTGAAGTCAATTACACTTCACACACTCAGAACTATAAAACAATGTTAACAAAATAAAGTACAAACTAAACGTTACACAATCAATAATTATAAACGAGTTCGGAAATAAGTAATTCGTCGTATACGTGGTGCACGGGCGGTCCAAATCTGACATCCTTTATTTAACCGACTTCCAAAAAAAGGAGGAGGTTCTTAATTCGACCGTATATGTTTTGTTTTTTTTTATGTTTGTTCGGGCATTTTCTCGTCGTTTATGAACCGATTTTGATAATTCTTTTTTTGTTGGAAAGGAGATATCCCAAGAGTGGTACCATGATAAGGAAACCAGGATCTGATGATGGAATCCCAGAGAAATCGAGGGGAACTTTCGAAAATTGTAGCGGCGACTAGTGCGTTTGATAACATTTTCATTAGGTATTTTATAGCACTACAATTTAATGAAGGTCTGGAGTCGATCTGATGATGCATCCGAAAGATAGTCGAGGGAACTCCTCAACGATTTACAGCAATTACCTGGTATTTGGGCTTGATTAATTTGTATTGATGATATGTCTACACTAAAAATGGAAAAATAATAATTTAAAAAAAAAAAAAAAAAAACCGACTTCCAGGCACTGAAAAGTAAAAAATAACTAAACGGTGGTTTTCATTTAAAATAGATACTTAATCAGATTTTTTCGAAGTCGGTGCCAGCCAATACAAATCAAAGCACACCGACTTCGAAAATATCTGATTAAGTATCTATTTTAAATGAAAACCACCGTTTAGTTATTTTTTACTTTTCAGTGCCTGGAAGTCGGTTTTTATTTTTTTTTATTATTATTTTTGAATAGTCAAATTTACTCTCTTCTTTAATTTCTTTTTAAAACCTGCCAGTTTGTATCATCCCGCTACCATCGTTTCGACGCTTTACTAGAGTGTGCTGTGGAAGCCTGCTTCAAGCTCTAATCCGATGAATTCGCTAAAACCTCCAGATGGCGCACTGAGCGCGCCGTCATATTTATTTATATGGCTTTCTTTGTTTAATGCAATTTAAAATAACATTCATAAATTACATTAATAATGAATTTTAATATTTTTTTTACTCATGTATTGTATCGTTATTGTTTAAAAGTCTTTTTGAAATAATTCATCAAAACTTGAAGCGCCATCGGGTGCCATTAACTTTTCGAGTTCTGAGAAGGCCATGTCTACATTTGAGGTTATGTCTCTTCCTGGTTTATTATTTGCTGATAACCAAACTGAGCCTGCAGCTCCTTCTCGATACATTTTTAGAAATGCAGCCACGGCTGATTCAACTCTGGAAAGTAAAAAAATAATCTTAAAATATATGTCTCTCAAATAATGAGGATCTTACCACAGATTGTGTTAGGACCCTTATAATTATTGTCGTAAACTAAATGAAAACATACGCTTCAGTTAGTTTATACTATGTTATGACGTTTTATTGAAGGAAATACAAACCTCTGTTCATATAGGTTATCTATTTGAGACAAAATGGATTTACAGGTTTTGTTATCGAATGTTTTATGTTCTAGATTGTGTAAAATTGTCGTATCTGTGGCTCCGAAACATATAGTCAATATACGTATTCCAGTGTCACTGTTGAATTTTGGAGACTGAAATTAAGCAGAAAATTAGTAAATACTAAAATATATCTAGTATTTATTTTATTTGTAATATAAATTGGTTATAACACAATTTTTTATTCCTATTTTATTATAAATGTTCACTAAATTATTTAGAAAATTCGGTGAATTAGCAGTGATAACAATTTTGGAACATCTACTTGGAAAAAATCCCGTTTTTTTTACAGATAACTGATAAGTTAGATTATAAAATATAGAAAATAATAATAATTGTTAAAATTTTATTGGTGCTATATGTCATATGTATTTAATAACTAAAATTACCGAAATTGATCGACTAAAATGTAACACTGCGCTTTTAGTTCCACAATAGATCGGTACAATGGAAACTTTGACTATTGCAGCTGCAGATGATATGTTAATTATTGTGCCACCTTGTCCGCCTTCGTCTTTACGCATGTGTTGTATTCCTTTCATTGTGAATGAAACCAGACCAACCTGAGGAAAATATATTACTTTTATTATTTAATAAATACAAACTTATGTATGATTATAAATGTGATATGTCTCTCTATCGGTCTGTATGTTTTCGCGCCTACACCGCTGAACCAATATTTTGGTTGCTTGGTCAACCACCGAAACCACGAATATCTGATGTTAATCTAACTGTAGCTCTACACCTATCGGTTATCCTGATTTAATGAGTGATAAGACTTAACTTTATGATTTATGTTGTACATTATACAACATTTATTAGCCAATAACCTTATCTTTGTATAACAAACAATGATAAATGAAGCAAAAGTATTTTATAGCTGAAATTATTTTATAATTTATAGGCTATGAAATAAAACACATTTTATTATTCTCCTTTTAGATTCTTATCATATCGATTTAAATATTGAATTATTTATACTATCATTACAGCTGCGTAGGTACTATCTGGTACGCAATCTTTAAGTAGTTTAAAGTAAATAATAATCGATGCAAATATTTTTCAATGTATTCTATATTTTTAACCGTCTTCCAAAAGGAGGAGGTTCTCAATTCGATTGGTATTTTTTTAATGTATGTACGTACACCCAATACGCTAAGATTTATGGTCTGATTTAAGTAATTCTTCTTTAGTTTGATGCGGAATAGTTGCCATTTGGTTGCATAAAAAATTAACATAGTTTGACCCAGTAGTTTTCATTTTATGTTTTTTTTTAATGAAAATGTTTGTTTACGTGGATGTAATTTTATGTGTGTTCGCGGATTACTTCGTCGTTCGTGAACCGATTTTAATTATTCTTTTTTTGTTGGAAAGGAGATATCCTGGTAGATAGAAGGTGGTACCATACAAAGGAAACCAGGATCTGATGATGGCATTCCAGAGAAATTAAGGGGAATTGTCTTCCAAATAAATAAATAAAAAGAATAGATTCTCCTTAGGACTATGACACCGATTTTAAAGATAGTAAAATCACTAAAAGACAGTTTAAGGTATTAAATACAGTAAATTCTGGTTTATGTGAGCAATTCAACTAAATGCTGAATATTTAAAACTAACGTAAATATTTTTATCTAATATTATAAACTAGCAAAACCCGCGGCTTCGCTCGCGCTAAAACGACAGCAAAAAAACTTTAAAAAGGTAGGTTTCATACAAATTTTCGTCCCTTATTTTATCTCTTTATGGGATGAATTTCAAAAAACGCTAAATCACGTATTTATTTATGTGTATTGAAGAGCATTAATGCCAAGGTTTAAGAAATTCTGATCATAAATATTTTTTGGGTTGTGTTATAACGTGTACTCCCGTGGGAATGAGATAATCTCCCGCGGTAAAAAGTATCCTATATGTTGACCCGGATATCCAGCTATCATCATACCAAATTTCATCAAAATCCCTCCAGTGGTTTTTCTGTGATGCGATAACAGACAGACAGACAACAATTCTAAAAACTATAGATTCGGCCTCTGCATCGATAATAATGTCTATTTCAATAAGATTTTCCAAAAAATATTCAATGTACAGGTTCGGCTTAGCTAGAATTTTATTATATGTATAGATATGAATGTTTAAATGGTTGTTTGGATGTTTGTTACTCAATCACGCCAGAACGGCTGAACGGATCTTGATGAAATTTGGCACAGAGATAGATTATAGTCTGGAATAGTACATAGGCTACTTTTTATCCCGGAAAAATGTACAGTTCCTATGAGATAGATTCGTTTTTGTAGACGAGAACCCGAGCGAAGCAAGGGCCGCCGCTGAGCCGCTAGTTTCTTATAATTTTAAACCTATCGACGTCTTATATCAGTTAATGACTCATCAGATATGCTGTAGTAAAATAAATTTTACTATCACCTATGTCATTTAAACAATGAAATATTATAAAATGTTTAGTTATTTAAAAAATATAATAAGTTATAAGATACATAGTATTACTCACCCAGTTAACCAGGCTCGACGTTCTCCAAACGTCGGGACTATCATTCATGATTCCAGCATTATTAATGATCACATCTATTCTATTGAAAGTATTTAACACTTGCTCGAAGGCATAATTAATATCATCTTCTTTGCTCACATCACACTTAACAAAAATGACTTTGTTTTTGTATAACTGGTTGAGTTTATCTGTGAGTTCTTTACCTGCCTTTTCAGCTATATCCAGTATCGCAATATTCTAATGAAAAAATACGATAAGAGTATTACAAACCATATTATATGTCGATTAATATATAAATATTATGGATAATTGATATATGAAATGAACCCTTTAAAGATGGCAAAACCTATCTTAAGAGCTGCTTGCATATTATTGAAAACTTGCTTATTTTTGCGAAACACCTGAGTTTTGATGTTCTCGTGTGTATACTTAGATAGAGAATAATTCTAAAATATACAATAAATATCCAGTGAACGAGCTTAAAAAAGTCTGTCTTTTAAATTAAATGAAGTTTTGCGTTTCAGTGTAACTAAATTACTTTTAGTGTCTATTATAAAATTCCAACATAAGGTATTTTTAAGACGTTTGTTTACTTTACCTTTGCACCGCATTTAAGAAAGGTTTCAACATAGGCCACCCCTAGTCCCGAGGCACCGCCAGTTATTAAAATATTTGTTCCTTCTATTTTCCAAGCTTCCATATTGAACACTGAACTAAATACTGAATGTATAAAATTGAATGCTTTCTTTATATATGCAATCGCAAAACAATTATGATAAGGGGTGAATATGATTATTTTTGTCACTACCAGTTTATAACGATATAAGTTAAGTTTTTAATGATATAAGTATCTGACTATATTTTATATGATTTTTAACTAACTAATACAGTGTATATTTTTTTAACAAGTCAAGGTAAATTTATTTTATACACAAGTCA
Organism: Argynnis bischoffii washingtonia; assembly: GCA_033884665.1. NCBI lineage: Eukaryota > Metazoa > Arthropoda > Insecta > Lepidoptera > Nymphalidae > Argynnis > Argynnis bischoffii. The sequence continues at coordinate 4,043,728 of CM066624.1, read as the reverse complement.
TGTCCTACATATAGTAAAGGAGATGTGGAAGATCGACCTTCACCCATCTGATAACTCGATGAGACATATTTTTTATCAAATATAATGTATTAACAAACTATCGAAAAGTGATCATAGCTACTTTGAACCTTGAAATATTTGTGAAATTTATTCCTTCCTTGTAACTGGCGGGTGTTTAGGTATTATTTCTATCTATAGTTTTATTGTTATATTATTATTATTTTAATTTGAGTCATTATAATATATACATACATTTATAATCATTTTAACTTATACAGATATTTTAGTTATTTGATCTTTATTTTATTTATTTATATTTTACTTATCAATTTTAATTATTTTATGTATATATTTTTAATAGAACAATTTAGATAGCAAGTAATAGCAGTGATCGTAGTGACTCCTTTTTATCCTTTTTTTTCTTTTCTCCGACAGTTTTCTTAGTATACCTTCATTAAGCGAAACTTTGAATTCTACTTTCTTAGATCTTCTAAAGAATTTCAATATTGTCCATATTAATGCTCAGAGTATTCCTGCACATTATCCTGATCTTCTAGCTTCTTTTGACATTAAAAACATTCATGCGATTCTAGTATCTGAGTCATGGTTAAAGCCTTGTTTGCCCTCGACTTCTTATTCGCTCCCGGGGTTTCATTTGATTCGTAATGATGGTAATGGCCGTGCCGGAGGTAGAGTTGCCATTTACCTGCGCTCTTATATACCCTTCTCGATAGTTGACCTCTGACAACACCAGTCAATTATTGGACCAGAACACCTGTTTATTTAGGTATTATTCGGACACTCTAAGGTCCTGCTTGGAGTGTTCTATAATGCATGCCTTACGATTGATTACTTTTCCTCTTTTGAAACCCTGTTGGAGCGTGTGAAGCCGTTATACAGCCATACTATAATAATGGGCGACTTTAATACCTGTCTGCTAAAGAATGATCACCGCTTTTTTCGTTTGAGATCCGTGGTTAGCGGTGCAAATTTAAATATTTTTCCCCTCTCGGCTACTCATAATTTTCCTAATTGTTTACCATCACTGAGTGATTTAATGTTTGTTTCTTCTGTTGCCCATGTTGAAAAGTATGGCCAATATAATGCTTCGGCATTTTCCTATCATGACCTCCTTTACCTGTCTTATAAAATTAAGCCCCCTAAAGCTATATCAAGAATTCTTCTGCTGCGGAATTTTGGTGGAATAGACTTAAACTCTCTCCGGAATGACGCTGCTCGGATAGACTGGCTAGGAGCGTTAAATGGTGCTACTATTGACGAGCATGTGGCTGTTTTTAATTCCCTCGTCACTGAACTATATGATCGCCATGCCCCTATGCGTCCTGTTCGTATAAAACATCTTCCTGCTCCCTGGTTAACCAATGAAATCAGGATGTTACAACAGAAGAAAAACCTGGTTAAAATTAAATTTAGTGCGAATGCGACCGACAAAAATCTTCATAGGTATAAAAAAGCTCGAAATCTATGCAATAGAGTGTGTAGAGATAATCAACGACGCCATATCCATAAATCGAACACCGTCCTGAGCACGTTGGCCGACCGATGGGACTCCTCATTGTTTTGTCGCTGGATACAGCTCCATGCTCCTGCTGCTAGCTACCGATATCTTTAGCACAGGAGTTTCATCGGAAGCCACACATTCTTAATATTATTAAAAAACTGTTACTAACCCTAGAATAAGCTTATTGTTACTAACATATATGGATGCAAATCTGAAATAAATGTTTTATTATTATTATTATTATTATTTTTATTTTTTCTTTCAATTCTCCCATTGCTGGGGTTTATTTTTCCCTAACGCGGATGTTAGTCAAACGTTAGAGAGGTGACTTTTTTTTTTTCTATTATTGCATTGCTAAAAATTTTCTAACAATACGACAAGTGTTGAGGATAACAGCTTTTTGTAACTGAATATAAATGAGTGGGTGAAGATTGAGTTGTTTGGTGTGTAGCGTGACAGGTATGACTCCAGTGGTTGAAACAATGATTGGAATTGTTTTGACTGTGTTTATATGCCATTGTGTTTTGAGCTCTATTGATAGATCTAAATATTTTGTTATTTTATCAGTGTATGTTGTTGCCAGGTTATGTGTATTTGGTATCCCAATATCAATAAGGTAAACTATTTTGTTTTTCTTATCAAATACTGTTATGTCTGGGCGATTATGATGAATTGTTCTATCTGTGATTATTGTTCTGTCCCAGTATAGTTTGTAATCAGGTGTATCTATAACTGCTAGTGGTTTATATTTATAATATGGTACGCTTTTATTAATAAGTTTAAATTTTTTAGCTAAATATTGGTGGATAATGTATGCGACCTGATCATGCTTATAATCTGTTTGAGTTATCGATTTGCAAGCACCCGTAATGTGCTATATAGTTTCACTGGCACTGTAACAATATCGGCATATATCTGATTGAGTATCGTGAATAATATGTTTTTTATAATTTCGTGTCTCTATAACTTGGTCTTGTATAGCTAGCATAAATCCTTCCGTTTCAGGAAACAATTCACCTTTCGTCAACCAGGCGTTCGACGCTGTCTTGTCGACAGTTGGATTAATCAGATCCCGACGATGTCTTCCATGAAGCGATTTTGCTAGCCATGCTTCTAGTTTTTCTTGAGGTTGTGTCATAAGTTCATTTGGTTGTGTCGAAGGATTACTAAGATTCAATGGTGTTAATTTGCAATCTAATTCTGTAATTATTTTATGAAGTGGTGAATGTTGTGAGCGAGTGTGGAAAAATGATCTGAGTGAATGTATCTGCTTATTATGAAGGTTTTTAATATCTATTATTCCTCTTTCTCCTTCACATTTAGGTAGAGTGAGTCTTTGTATACACGAGCGAGGATGGTGTTTCCTGTACTTTGTCATGAGTTGTTGATAGTACGCTGATGTTTGTGTAAGTCTGTTTTCGACCACTTAATAATTCCAAAAGAGTAAGTTAGTATAGGAACTGCGTATGTATTAATAGCTTTTATGATGTTGAGAGAGTTTAAATGAGTGTTTAAAATTTTATGTAATCTTATCTTAAATTTTTCATTTATCTGTAATTTAGTTTGTTTTTGATGTATTTGTATCTGTTGTATAGTTAGTAGTTGTATCTGTTGATATCCTAAATATTTGTAACCATTTTCATCATCTACTGGGTCAATAAGTGCTCCTGTCTGTAACTGATAATTATTGTGTTCTATATGTCCACCTCGTACTGATTGTATCCTACATTTATCTATACCGAATCTCATTTGAATGTCAGGGGAAAATATTTCTGTAATATCTGTAAGTATTTTTAAGTTTATATGACTAGATGCGTAAAGTTTTATATCGTCCATATACATAAGATGTGAAAGAGTATATTGAGTATCCTTATGCGTGATTTTATATCCTTTGTCACTCTTATTTACCATTAGTAATAAGGGATTTAGGGAAAGACAAAATCAGAGGGGACTAAGCGAATCTCCCTGAAATATCCCTCTGCGAATATGTATAGGTTCTGTTTCAATTGAGTTTATTAAATTTGTGATTTTTAATTGAGTAGTCCAGTTTCGCATATTATTTTTTTTAAATTTATAATAATTGGGTGTATTTTATGCATTTCTAAGGTTTCAATAAGCCACGTATGTGGGACTGAATCAAAGGCCTTCTGATAATCAATATACATAGTATATATATTTCTTTTCTTCTTATAATAAAGAGTTATTCATTCATTCACCTTCACTCTTTTGATAACCGAATGAATTTCATCTCATCTGATAGTTTTAACGCATAGAATATGCATAGGTAGACTTACCTACTTATTTCTGTGCATGGCTACCTGGCAAGCAGATGTGAACAAGAAAGTCAATATAGGTAACTACACCGATCTGTTAACCAATCGAAATTTATATAATAGGTAAGATTTTATAATTACAAAACCAATCGCATAGGCTTTCCTGCAAAAAATCGTACATGAAATATTATTGCCAAGCTATAAAGTTTTAGAATTGGAGCTATTTGATATGTGCGAGAGAGAAAGTAGAGCGTGCGAGGTCCGTGTGACAGAACAGGACCAACATACCTGCACGCTATCTGACCGTTGAATGTATCCGAGTGCGCATGCTCGTATACATGTGAGTGTATAGTGAACTCTAATTTATTATAACTCTAATTTCAGTGGGTCTTCATTTAAGTGGTCATAGGCATGTTTGTTAATAAATTATATTTGATAAAAAATATGTCTCATCGAGTTATCAGATGGGTGAAGGTCGATCTTCCACGTCTCCTCTACTAATATGAGTACGTTCTCAATTTGATTGGTATTTTTTTTAATATATATACACCGAATATGCTGAGATTTATGATCCGATTTACGTGATTCTTCTTTAGTTTGATGCGGTATAGTTGCCGTTTGGTCGCATAAAAATTTAACATAGTTTAGCCCAGTAGTTTTCATTTTGTTTGATTTGACAAGCCCAATACCTTAAAATCGGATTTTAGAGCCAGAATGTTTAGTGTTACCAATAAAAGCGAATTTTAGTTCGTTAGTCTTCATACTTTGCTAGTACAACTATTATATCTACAATAAAATGGAAAAATAAAAACATTTGAAGAAAAAAATAAAAAACGACTTCAAAAAAAGCACTAAAAATTAAAAAATAACTGATTGGTAGTTTTCATTTACTATAAATACCTATTCAGATAATATTTTCGAAGTCGATTTGTAATTTGTATCGGTTGGCACCGATTTCGAAAATATCTGATTAGGTATCTATAGTATGTAAATGAAAACTACCAATCAGTTATGTAAATATAATACATATCAGTGTCATATATCATTTTAAAGATATTTACATGACGATTAAGCCGGTGTGTTATTTTAATCATTATTTTTATATTATGTGGTTTAGAGTGATCTTTATTAAGATCATCTTAAGTTTGTTATAGATAATTAATAATTATAAGATGATATCTAATATAAGATGATATCTTATGTTATTTCTGAGTGTCATTGTCTTATCAATAATGAAATTTATTTATTGTGGATAATCCGTATAATAATAATAAATACGTCTACAATAGGTACATATAATCTGGCCATTTTTAAAGGCCGTAAATACATTTATCACAACTGCCCACTCTATCCATGGTGTTTTATTCTTGGAATTGTGTGGGATTCATTTCTTGAGAACAATTGATTCTTATTACATAACGCCATGACAGGAAACTAAAAAACTTTATAATTAGGAGCAGAGTACTCTTCAGGAAACAGATGGCTCTACTTATACAATTATAAAGATTATAAAATTTACCATAAGTTACAGCAATATTTTTTTTAATTATTTGTGTTTTTGGTCTTTACTCTTTAGAATGGTTTAATGAAAATTCTCTATTATAAAATAGTGGAATGTCAAGAAAACATGGTTAGCTTATCGAGTGTTACGTAGAAACGTAGACACGCGTAGGCGGGCTATACGTACGTAGACCTCTAGTCTTCATGCGAAATCTCTTTAAAAATTATCTATAGGGTTCAATCATTTGGTTTTTTAGGTTTTTGAATTATTACTCCCGATAATCTTCTTATTGCATGTATTATAAATTCAGGTATATTTAAATATAATATGTACGTACAAAATAAATGTGCACATGAATATTAAATTAAAATATAATTAAAGTTTTTTATTCTTAAACCACAAAAAAGAGAGAAAATTAAAGTTGTTTTGGTTAAATCCGCCGTTATTTCAATAGTTTTTGTATTTAGTTTCCAAACTCTGTAATTGCTTTATTATAATGGACAGATTGTTAAGAGAGATGTTAAAGTGTACATTTTCACGTGTACGAGCTACATGTAGTTTAAATAGTTCTAGTTTAAATTGAGTGTTATTGATTGTGCACTCGAGGCTGACCTTTGGCCTTTGCGATGATTCACATTACGTGAAAAGCTTTTATCGTTGGGTGTGTGGGTTTGAAATATGAAGTATTGCAATTTGATTATCCCTGCACTAATTTATCCTTTATTATACAATTTTTCTTTTCGTACACACAATTTTAACTGTCATATGTTATTCTGCACACTCTGTATTATTTAAGTTTAACTTTTTTTAGTGAAGATATCTAAAAATAAATATTAAATATTTTACCTCATCTTACTAAAAAGTCTTCTACTGTACTACACTTTCCTGACAAATTTAGACATTTGTATCCAAGTCGGATAATCGAAGGAATAAACTAAATTAGATCGAAGATACATGAGCATGTAATTCCAAATCTCCTGAGTCTTGGAGGGAACAAACATATCGAAAATTTCATTTTCATTCATTTTTCATTTCACATATTTATATAAAATATCTAAAGCAGTATATGTGTTACAACGGTAGGTATTAGTATTGTAGGAGACGTGTGAAAAGCCTTTTATATAATATGTAGACCTGTCTCTCGAAGCGTTAAAGATGACACTGTGTTTGCAATGTTACAAGTGTCTTCGGGTCATGAATATTTTAACATTATACGCCGACACTACATGTCTCAAAGGACTCTGCCCCTTGGCTACTCTTAGTGCGGTTTTAATAGAAAAATGTCTTATGTATAGGATTTTGTTGATAATAAGAAAAACATCTTCATATATGTATGAATTTATTATCGATATGTGCCTGATAGCGATTGCGTACCTCTAAATCTATACAGATAAATAAAATTGGATGTCTGTTTGTAATATTAAAATAACCGCTTTTTACTAAATGCATATGGATGTATACACGGAACATATACCAAAACAACATTTTTTACAATTTTTGTTTGTCTGTCTGTCTATCTATTTGTTCCGGCTAACCTCCGAAATGGCTGGACCGATTTTGACGGGACTTTCACTGGCAGATAGCTGTGTAACTTAGAGTACTTTTATTTTAGATAAAGAATCAGGGTTCCGCGAAAAATAAATTAAAACCCATGAAATTGTGAACAAAATCCCCGTACGGTATACGCACCGAGCAAAACGAGGGTAAATCGCTATATAATTTAAATTAAATGAATATTTTAGGAATAGCAAGCTAATTATGTATACCTAAACATAGCTAACCGTGAAAACGTACCCAGGGACGAACGCGAGCGAAGCGAGCGTGAGTCGCTAGTGATTTGATAAATTGTGACTTGTTCTATTGAAACTTTATCTATAGCAGGATGTAATAAATGCTGTAAATACAAAATGATTCTGAAAGAATGATGAATGATTGATTATTCACAATAAATATCGTTTTATTACCAAAAAATCCCATAATCTGGTCTTATACATCCAAAAATCCCATAATCTCTACAGAATAGGTTTATTAGGCAATGTGGTCTCGTCTCTCATTTACACTTCTGCAGGCGAAAGTGACGAAGACGAAGTATCGATCTCTCCATTCAGCTCAAAAAACTATTTTCCTTAAACTATGTAGAGTAATATCGGAGAGGGATGGGGAAACAGATAAACATACGATACCCCTATATTCTATATACTATTTAACACATATGTATATAAACAGAAACAAAAGATTTAATAATATTATATGTAGATCATATTATTAACATATATTTATCAATACTTATAGATAAAAACTCTAATTCGTAATATAGCCTCGTATATTAATGTTATTCAATTATATGTTTTCCAATACATAATAGGAAATATAATATTGAACTAAAATAAAAGAGGGTCAATATTTTACAATATGTGGCGTGTGAGAGCTTCAGATGTAGGTCACCACGTCCGTCCTCGAACTGCAGCCTGCTACGAAGGGTAAAGTACAGGCTTCAAGAAACACTGGTCTTATTTACTACTAAGTATATTATCTAAACTGGTGATTTATACGTACTATATTATTGTTGATTTATATTTTTCTACGATTCTATCGTTAAGACATGTCTATTTGCTAATATTACTTCATTATTACATATTTTCGTAGCCTGCTTCGGTTTCAAGTAATGCATTTACATAATATCTAAATATGTGCATCCTTCGAAAATTTGGCTGTTTCATCGTACCAAGTTTTATCAAAATATGGCTAGTGGTTTTCCCGTGATGTGTTCCCAAATAGACAGACAAAAATTCTAAAAACTATAGAGCGGCCTCTGTATCGATAATAATGACTATTTCGATAAGATTATCTAAAAAGTATTTAATGTACAGATTCGACTTGGTTAGAATTTTATTATATGTGTAGATATAAGCATCAAATGAACCGTTTTTGTATAAATATCAAGGAATCAGTAGCTCAAATAATACTTCATAATAAAAGTTACTAATAAATGTAATCTAAGAAAAGTTTGTTGATTTGTATTTATTTTATACGGTAAAGAAACATTGAATTAACATCATTCTAACGGATAAAGATGTTTTAAGGTTAGACAGAGCCATGGACTACTTTATTTATTCAACAAGTGATGCCGTGGGAAATCAAGATATTGCTAACGGTCACAAGAAATTTTTAATTATTATTTGTAATGCTTAGCGGAGTACTGTACTTATAATCTAAGTAGGTATATTTACAATGAGTGCGCTTAGAGTAGGTTAAAACTATTTAGGTCAAGGCATTTATTGGTCCTCAATGTGCGTTCCTTCATTAGGTTTAACTTTCGAGATTATACTCCTTACTCCTAATAGGCTATATTTTATTATTAATAATTGTCACGATGCTTTGACTTAAGTGCAATGAAACGTCTCAAACGTTGAATTATCTATACATATAATAAAATTGTAACTTAACCGAATCTGTACATTAAATATTTTTTTGGAAAATCTTATTGAAATAAACATTATTATCGATGCAGAGGCCGAATCTATAATTTTTAGAATTTTTGTCTGTCTGTCTGTTACCGCATCGCAGAAAAACCACTCGAGGGATTTTGATGAAATTTGGTATGGTATCGGGTATATGGCTGGTTATTGGGGTTAACATATAGGGTACTTTTTACCGCGGGAAAATATCTCATTTCTGAGAAAAAATACAAAACCAGCAATGTAAGAGTAAACTAATATGTAGAACTTAAGAATTTGGTTCTTGATCATCTTAACGCGGGCGGGGCCGCGGGCAATATAATATAGTTTGAAATATGTTAGAAAGTAGTTTTTTATTATTAGAAGAATATCAACTCTAGCATGTATGAAAATGTGTATTTGATACTAATATAATATTGGTTTTAGTTTCCTCAATTAAACTAATAAAAGCTCCTCTAGTTGCTGTTGGAGAATTATGTCGCTAATTAACAAGCTCAATTATTTCTGTAACGTTAAACGCGTTACAGACACGCTAATTGACTTTTAAATATATGTGTATGTGCTTCATTTATAATTATAGCTATCTGATTTGTTGGAAATTTTATTAAGTATTTCAATAAATACATATTATGTACACAAGTTATGAACAGACGAGCTGTCGCTAAGGGGTCTTCTGTCCTCATTAGCTACAAAAATATGAAAATGATAATTCAGAAAAATCTTTTTGGTTTATTTTTAAATGGAAGTAATATTAATTACAAAAAATATTTCGATAATGCTGCGTCCTACATGTTTATAGCCCAGTTACTTACTCTGATTAAAATAATTTTAATAACGTTTGCGTTACAGTAAAGCAAAACTAGTCCATGTTATACATATTAAAGGATACAACTTTGATTGATATTTATATATTTTAAACTTCAAAGTATAAAGTGAAGATTTTGTTCACCTCTACTAAGGTCAGTTAATATAAATAATTAAATTAAATGCGAAAAAAATATATACTCAAAGCAGAAATTTTCTAATAGATTTCGTTCATTTAGAAATTTCTGGTGAGAGCGGGTTCTCACACCAACCCTATTACAGCGCGCTGCTGCTTTAACTAGATTATTTTGTTAGAAGGAACGCCTGTACTACGGTTTTAAAAGTAAATGAAATTGTTGGATGATAAACTATATTCACAACTAAGAGTCTTTTAGTTTGCAGTATTTTTTTTAAATCTGTTTAAAAAATACGATCATTTTTAACCGAGTTTTTCTCATATTTTCTTGAAGTGTAAAGAAGGAAGCCATATTCGCACTATTTTCATTTAATTATTATTTTGGCTTAAGAATTAAAATAGGTAAATATAGTTATGTTTCAGACAACCAAATATATATTATAAATAAAATACGTATACACTATTCGCTTTAAAGTTTTTACAAATTGTCTTTGTGAAAGTCCAGTATCTAGGAAGTAAGTTTTTATTGATCTTGTAATGTTTCTTGAGGGAACTATAGTTTCTACAGCTCAGATATAGGTCACGAGCTTCATTCTGAAATAAATGTTTATTACTATTATTTAAGAATTAAAGGAGATATACATATACATATAATACATATTTTGACAGCAGAGTTTAGATGCCTAGTAACAGATAATGTAATTTTTATCGTGTTAATTTTATTTTTAATAAAATTATTATATATATATGAGATATCGTTCTACAAAGTGTTTTCAATCACAAGTCACGCCTTGTTGTTCTAATAACTGTGTCACTTGTACTGGGAACTTGTACAAATCTCATTTCACAACAAAGGCCTTCCGTAGGGATTGTAGCCATGTATTTTACTAGACTTCAATTTCATAAAAATATTTGTTGCCGTACCCAGTACCCACCGGGAGTCTCGGCGATGATTGTTTCTTGTTTCAGTGTATACTTTTGTTGCATTAAAAATTATTTCTTCGATTATATTGTTACTTTCTATTGATGAAAATATATTGATATTATGCATGAAAAATTAATTTGATCGTTTTTGATGCAGTAAAATCTTTTACCACTTTGTTTTGTTAAGTTTTTATACAGATTTTTTATTATTGTTCAATTAATTTGTTCATATTAAATATAAACTAGAAAAAAAAATAAGAAATGAACAAAAACCACCTAAATAAATTAAAATTAAACTTTTATCGAAGGAGAAACTCTTATCAGGATAAAAGTATTCAACCCTTTTCAATGTCCCACTGCTGGGCACGGGCCTCCCAATACGAGGGGGATCAGGCTATAGTCCACCATGCTGGCTAAGTGGGGGCTGGCGGACTTCACTTATTTCGAAAACTTGCTAGGTGCTCTCAAACATGCAGGTTTTCTCACGCTGTTTTCCTTCACCGAAAGACAAGTGGTAATCATTTTGGAAATGAATCGCACATGAAAATATCACAGGTGCGAGACCCGGGATTTGAACCCGCATCACTCGGTTTCCCAAACGAGCGCGTTAGCACTGGGCTTCCACTGCCTCAAGATAAAAGCTTGTCCATATATCTCCGTTATATTGATAGGATTGCATAGCAAACATATAATCTAAACTTTGAGCTTTCATATTATCATATAAAAGGTTTTTTAATGGACGAAAGTTTCTTTTATTTATATACATACAAGTATGTACACTACATATCTAATCTAATATACTTAAAAGAGCAATTCTTGTATATTTATATTTTTATATCTTTATTTATTTATACCAGCGATCACGGAAACGGCTTTAACGATTTCGCTGAAATTCGGTATGTGGGGGCTTTCGGGGGCGAAAAATCGATCTAGATCAGTCTCATGTCTGGGAAAATGCATGTTCTCGAGTTTTCATGCGGTTTTCTTTTGCATTATTCTACGCAGAATATGCTCGATAATTTTTTACACTCGGATCAAGCGGTCAAGGCGCAAGTTAGACAACACATATGGCCGGGATCGAGTCCCGGTTGGAATACAAAGTTTTTACTTTTGTTTTTTTTGTATTTATTCAAGGTTTTAGTTTTTTTTTTAATCTAAAAATACGATATAACAAAAAAGAACTCCGAGCGAAGCTCGGTCGCCCAGGTACTACTTATAATATTATAAAGCTAAGAAGAAATTATTATTATTTATTATACATATATATTCTATTTCATTTGTTTCGCGAATGCCCAATCCTTGCCAAAACTAGATTTAAATGAATATATGTGTTTTTATAGATTGCTAGTGGCGTGGCGGTTAGCCCATGTCCGGACCCAAGATGCAATCTATCTTTACCTTTTATTAAAATCTGTGTATCGGTTTAACGTGAACAGGTAACAAAGAGAGTAACTTTCACATTTAAAATATTAGTATGGTTATGGATATATTGAGGTTTTCAAGACATCTGCTATTACGCTACGACCCTTATAAATAAATATGTATGTTGGGACACAGTTAACACACAGCACCATTCAGTTCCATGGTAAGCTACGAGGCTTGTGTTATGGATACCAGATAGTTGATACACTGCACATATATAACTTTTAAATATGTACATATTATATATATAAACACCCATGACACGAGCACAGACATTCGACACACAAATGACACAGCGGGACTCGAACCCGCGACCGCTTTCACAGCAAGTAGGGTCATTACAAACTGAGCCAAACGTGTCGTCATGAGCCGCTAATGATCGGAGCAGTTATACCTAAAACACTATACAAATGGTACGGGCAAAAGCTATTTATATCTCAATCGTTCCAAAATTACTTTTTGCAACAACATTATACATATCTCACGGGATATAAAGACTAGCGACTCACCCTCGCTCCGCTGGGGTTCGTCTCTAGGTACGTTTAGCGGTTAGTATACCTAGATTTTTCAAAGATGAGATATTTTTCCGTACAAATGTATCCTAAATGTTGACCAGCTATCACTATACTAAATCTTATTAAAATCTATCCAGTGGTTTTCTCGTGATGCGGTCACAGACAGACAGAAATTCTAAAAAACTATAGATTCGGCCTTTGCATCGATAATAATGATTATTTCGATAAGATTTTCCAAAAAAATATTGATTGACCTGATTTTGAGATATCATAAGTTCACCTATGCGCGAATCTTATAACCACTTAAAAGTATTATATCCATTAGAGGTACAGTAAAAAGCTTTCTTTGAAACGTGAGCGTAGCTATTACGCAGCGGCAGTGCCTTTTATGCTCCGATTAATATCATTTGTGGTTTTCATTGAAAAATTACTAGCTAGGTAACAAAGTAATTTAGTACTATAAAATTGTGAGGTTAAGAACTTCCAATAATAATAACAAAAAATATCTTACCATATGTGGTCATCTATTTATTTATGTTTATAGATGAATTCCTTTCATATAGCAACATAGTAAAACATTGAAATTTTTAATGAAAACGAAGCAAGTGAAGCTGCAACCAAGAACTAGTCGGGCTACTGAATAAATGTGAAAGTTTGTATGTTTGTAAGTTTTTGATACTTTCTCACACCGAATTGTCTGGTTGGATTTGGATGAAATTTAGTACACAGATTGACTACGACATAAGCACCCGAGCGAAGCAAGGTTAAATCGCTTGTAGTGTGTAATAATGGTGACCTCGTTTCTACGTCATTCATGAGTAAAAATTCGAATGAGTAGAACTATTTTATCCACTCGTATTTCAACACTCCTACCTATTGTTGGCAAAACGGCTTTAAAATTCGCGAGCGGGTGTGAATCGATGGCATTAATACTGATATACAATGTACATTGTACATGTTCGATTTTTGATTATTTCTATTTTATAATAAGCAAGGTTAGTAAGATATCGAAACCTTATAGATTTTTTTATTAATTTTTTGTGTATTTTGTTTGTTTGTTTAGGTTTTTCGTCTGCCAGTTAAAGGGATTATAAATACTATACTATACTATGTAATATTATAAATGTGAAAGTTTGTGAGTATGGATGTTTTTTTTTTTTTTTTTTTTTTTATGAGATTCAGTGACAAACGAGCAGACAGACCACCTGATGGAAAGCAGCACCTGTCGCCCATAACACCTACGGTTCATGCACTTTGGTTTTAAGAAACAAAAATGCAGAACCACAGGTGCGTTGTCACTGTGAGGACTAAGATGATATGCCTCTTGCCTGTAATTGCGCTGGCTACCTTATCCTTCAAACCGGAACACAACAATGCAATCATTGTTGCTTGGCGGCAGAAATAGATAAGGGGGTGGTACCCATCCAGTCGGACTCCTCAGGCTTGACAGAGTCCTACCACCGGTAAAAATGTTTGTTACTCTTTTACGCTAGAACGGCTGAACGGATCTGGACGAAATTTGGCACAGAGATAGATTATAGTCTGGAATAACACATAGGCCTTTAACACATAGACATTTTTATCCCGGTAAAATGTACGGTTCCCGTGGGATAGGTTTGTATTTGTTTTCCTAGAGGCGAACCCGAGCGAAGCGAGGGTGAATCGCGAGGTGAGTCGCTAGTAAAAAATAAACAATTGATGTTGTATTACATATTTTAAAATTTTAAAATAAATATATGACTTTCTATTACTTTATCATTATATTCCTAAAGGAGTCACAGTTGCTTAAAACAGAACTTATCCGATAGTTCCTAGTATCAATGAAGATTGCATAACATTATATGCACTCTGTTTACCGGAAGCTTCATCTGTAGTCAATGCACAATGTTGGCAACGTTAAATTGAAGCTGACTTCAACATGCCAGATATAGTAGTAAATTCAAATTTGCTTCAAAGCATTCTAAGAATTTATTTAACTTAGCATGTTTAAAATATTAAATGTTGATAATTTTAAGATATATTTCAATAAACATTGAATTGCACTGTCTACTCTAATTCTCAATTTTTCTTTACTATACAAACATGAAATGTCTTATAGTTTCTATAAATTCTGATAAGGAAAAAGCTTTTAACTGTTTTTTCTCCTATGTATAAAATATGATGTCATAAATATTATTTGCTTATTGCATGATGCCTGGTTATTTATAACAGGAATAATTTAAGTGTAGGTGAAGTATGGCAAATATTATATTCTTATTTAGATGATGGGATGTAGTTTCAGTTTTATTAAAAGTACCTTAGATTATGAAATATTCTGCCTTCTACATATTTTGGTTTCGAGTAATCTATAGGTACATATAATAAAATTGTAACTAAGCCGAATCTGTACATTAAATATTTTTTGGAAAATCTTATTGAAATGGACTTTATTATCGAAACAGAAACCAAATCTATAATATTTAGAATTTTGTCTGTCTGTCTGTTACCGCATTACGGGAAAACCACTGGGCAGATTTTGATGAAATTTGGTACGATGATTGCTGGTTACCCGGCAACATACAGGATACTTTTTACTGCGGGAAAATATCTCATCTCTGAGCTTTACGTCAAAACATAAATAGGGACGAACCCGAGTGGAGCGAGGGTGAGTTGCTAGTAATATGATTGGATGAGTGGAATAATAAAATAAGTTTTTTTTATTTTAATTTGCATTAGTGTTATTTTTTCACGTCAAATCCTATACTATTTTTTACCTTATATCCAGTAATAAAGATCGAGTTTAATATCCAGATGTGGTGACGCGTTTGTCGTCAGTGTATGTGTCATAGTACGTCTGTAGCACTTTTGTTTCCGAACGAGTGATAATTTAATGCAATTCTTATACTTGATAGCTTTTTAAACGGTTGTTGATAGCTTTTTAAAATAGAAGAAAATCGATTTTAAAGTTGAGAGCTCTTTTCCGAATGTGTAAAAGGTTTTCATAAACATATTTTGCATTTCAATCGATATGAAGTTTGGTATATTTTTAAGACTCAGAGGATTTTGCAAGGTGTGCAGGTAAGAAAATTTAGATTAGAACCGTATTAATATTTTTCATCATTCAATATTATTTATAGGAGGATGTACAATATTTTTAGTAGTAAAGTTTAAAACGGTACACATAAAATTGAAATTTTGGACCGTATCCGATACCTCTTGGCAGTAAAATTAAATTGAAACACTAAATTAAAAAATATTTGGCGTTTCCAAATTTTTTTTTTTATTTCAACTATCATTTGACGTGAAGGAACGTTTAATCAATATGTATGGCCTCATTTTAGGGTTCCACATAGTATTGCGTAGCTTTACCTGATCCTAGATTCTTCATCGCTTGTTATTCACGTTATATTTTATTTGGAATTTACCTATTCAAAATAAAATGCCTTCATTACATAGAAGTGATCATATAAAAAAGTGAATACTAAAACGATTTTACTATAACATATTTAGAACAAAAAATACATTGTGTATTTTGCTATACATATTTTCATTCAGTCTGTAAAAATAAATGTGATTTGTAACATTTTTTAGTTACTAAATTTTTGAACATATCTGAACATAATATGAAGGAAAAACCTTATTATGCATCGGCATTTAAAAAACAGTACCTGGGCAACCGAGCTTCGCTCGGAGTTCTTGAAAGATTGTATATTTTACATTAAGTGACTAAGTGTTACTGAGAAAGTTGTATAGATGTCGCGATAAGAACAATTTTCTTTTTAATTTGGCTTAAAAATAATATTACATTAAGTGACTAAGTGTTACTGAGAGAATTGTATAGATGTCGCGATTAAATTTAGCGTAGAATAATGCATAAGAAGACGCATGAAAAAGTCGAAAACACGCGTTTTCCCAGACATGTGACTAATCTAGATCAATTTTTCGCACCCGAAAGCCCCCATATACCAAATTTCAGCAAAATCGTTAGAGCCGTTTCCGATATCGCCGGTATAAATAAATAAATAAATAAAGATATAAATATACAAGAATTGCTCGTTTAAATATATTACATTATGTTTTGTGAGGATGGCGCTTAATCATCTGTTAAGAATGGATAAGCCATTCCTGCAAAATTTTATCGTGTTTTTCATAGATATTTTTCATTCCCAGCTACGTTTATGGTGATAAAATATTGTCGTTGTGTAATTTTATGGCTTTCGCGCCAGAGTAATGCACCTGCGCATCCTGGATTACTCACTTCGAAATAATTGAGCAATTAGGTAACTAAAGACTTAAAATTTTAGACACAATCCAGAATAAAGAGGACTGAAACCGTTATACTCTTAACAAAGATGAAAAATAAAGTATCGCCGAGAAAACTAGCTATTCCCAAAGATCAAGCTACCAAAACCGTTTCGGAGACAATAAAAAGCTGACCAAAGTTACAGTATCCGAAGGGGAATAGGTACTTTAAGGACCTCGTGTTTGACCACATACCCTACTCTTGTAAGAGAAACTCATTATAGTAAGAAAATGAAAATATAAGTAAAAAAAGTGAAAGTCAAAAAAAAAAACAATACTGGTGTAGGTAGCTCTTTTCACGAATTGCAATATGCACATTTAAAGAGATACACATGCATATATTACATGCATATATGCATATTTTTAATGTTTGTTCGGGGAATTTTTCGTCGTTTATGAACCGATTTTGATAATTCTTTTTTTGTTGGAAAGGAGATATCCCAAGAGTGGTACCATGATAAGGAAACCAGAATCTGATGATGAGATCCCAGAGAAATCGAGGGGAACTTTCGAAAATTGTAGCGGCGACTAGTGCGTTTGTTAACATTTTCATTAGGTATTTTAAAGCACTACTATTTAATGAAGGTCTGGAGTCGATCTGATGATGGACCCGAAAGACAGTCGAGGGAACTCCTCAACGATTTACAGAAATTACCTGGTGTTTGGGCTTGATAAATTTGTATTAATAATACGTCTACACTAAAAATAGAAAACTAAAAACTATTTAAAAAAAAAATAAAAACCGACTTCCAGGCACTGAAAATTAAAAAATAACTAAACGGGGGTTTTCATTTAGAATAGAGACTTAATCAGATTTTTTCGAACCGAACCGACTTCGAAAATATCTGATTAAGTATCTATTCTAAATGAAAACCCCCGTTTAGTTATTTTTTACTTTTCAGTGCCTGGAAGTCGGTTTTTTTTAAAGTTTTTTATTAAAAACATTTATAATAAACTCTACTTACGTTTTAACGTTTAGTGTAGATTCCTCAGAGAAGAGATATTTTCCCGCAGTAAAAAGTATCCTATATGTTAACCCGGATAAACTGCTATCATCTAACGAAATTTCATCAAAATCCTTCCAGTGGTTTTTCCGCGATTCGGTAATACACAGACAGACAGACAGCAATAATTCTAAAAACTATAAATTCGGCCTCTGTATGGATAATAATGTCTATTTCAATAAGATTCTCCAAAAATTATTTATTGTACAGATTCGGCTTGATTAGAATTTTATTATGTGTATAAATTAGTGTTGGTATAGGTTAATGTGCAAAGTTTTGTCGGTTACGAAAGGTTCAAGAGATTTTTGAAATGCTCAATAACAGATTATAGCCTATAGATAGATATTTGATTAGATCTCGAAGAAAGGCCATCAAAGTAATCAATACTTACAGTGACGTCATAGCAGATGTTTGCAGCTAATGACGTCCTTTGACCCCGAATATTCGCTAAAGTCGTTTAGTTATGGCAAACACTATATTTGTTTACGATAATGTCCTTTAAATACACATTCAAACTGAAACCCTACGATTTTTGTAAATTAACTTATTTTTAATTTTTCTCCCAATGAGCAAGCAAATACAATATTTTATATTAAATATGTTTCGTATATATTGTTATTAGCAGCACTAGCCTCATTAAAAATTTTACATTTTTTTCATACATATATATTTCACTAGCGGCTCACCCTCGCTTCGCTCGTGTTCGCCTCTAGAACAACAAAATAAAATCTATTCCTCGGGAACCGTACATTTTTCCGGGATAAAAATATTATTCTGATGTATGAGCTATATTATTATAAAGTTTCATTAAAATCCATACAGTAGTTTATGCGTGAGTGAGTAACAAACATTCATACCTCTACACACCCAGATATCCATACATCCTCACAACTTTCGCATTTATAATATTAGTAGGATAAGATTTATAATATTAGTAGTTTGACTGCCTCGGTGGTGTAGTGGCTAGCATGTACGGCTGCACATCCTGAGGTCCTGGGTTTGAGTCCCGGGTCGGGCCAAGTTTAGTTATTGAGTCCTTCTATTTTGTAAGTCTCAGTAACAGCCCGGAGTTGGGAAGTTGAAGGTGTTTCATCCCCGTGCCTAAGAGAGCACGTAAAGCCGTCGGTCCTGCGCCTTAACTCTCACCGGTCGTGTCATGTAGTCGTCCCACCGGAGTATGAGAGTGACAGGAATAGAGAGTGCACTTGTGTCTGCGCGTACACTTGTGCGCTATAATATCTCCTGCGCAGTTGGCTAGTCTCAATGAGATTGGCCGCCGTGGCCGGAATCGGTCAGGAGGACATTATTATTAGGATAAGTACTTTAATCATGTAGTACATAATTTTAATATTTTTATGTATCATCAATAGTTTTTTCAGCGCACGCCAAATAATGAATTTTATAGACAAAATTTTGCTACTTTGGGTTAAATTATTGCAATTTTCTTAAGGATCTCTAATTTTTTTGATAAATTATAGCCTATGTTACTTCCTGATAATTTAGCTTTCTATTGGTGAAAAAATGGTAAAAATCGGTCCAGTAGTGTCAGAGCTTATTTGGTACAAACAAACAAACAAAAAATTTTCGTCTTTATAACATTACTAGCGACTCACCGTCGCTCTGTTCGGGTTCGTCCCCACTTATGTTTTATTGTTTAGTATAGATTTCTCAGAGATGAGATATTTTCCCGCATCAAAAAGTATCCTATATGTTGCCCTGGATAACCAGCTATCAACATACTAAATTTTGTCAAAATCTCTCCAGTGATGCGGTAACAGACAGACAGACAAAAATTTTAAAAGATTCGGATTTAATTATATATTGGGCTTACAATTAGTTACAATTTTATTATATGTTTAGATTAAGTATTAGGTATAGATTGGTAATAGTAAAAGTTAATTGCATTCTAACTTCTTAAAAAAATCTGTTGATACTCCTTTGTTTTTCTAGTAAATATAAGTTATTATTTGTGAATTTGCAAACATCATGCCCAATGTAAATTTAGTAAAAAAAAGGGAAACGTTTATAATTTTTCAATTTATGTAAATAATTAAGGACAAATATTTAAAAAATATTTGAAGTTACGTAAGCTGACTACGGTCAAGGTAAAAAATAAAATAAATAAAAATAAGAAAATATTGACTGGATAGTGGCAACGTGCACCCTGTGCCTTTAAAGGGCTAATGTCCTTCTCGTAAATAGGGTTTACACGAGCGCTATTGTATTACGATATGGATAATAATGATGGCTGATAACTGATGTTATAAGGAGTAACATAGGCTACTTTTATTTAAAAAAAAAAAATATAATTCCGTTCAAAAAAATTAAAACGTACCTAACGTGGGGACGCTCCCGAGCGAAGTGTGGGTAAATCGTTAGTATTTAATATATAATGTTTTTCTATGAGTATACATTTTAAAATGTATAACTTTATTCTAACCTCATTATTATATTAATATTAATATAGAATGTACATGAAAGTTGTAATTTTAAATATGTCTGTGCAAGTTGTTAAAATTCCTGTAGCACAAATAAGCTGAGCAGTACGTTATCGATTTCCCAGTATAATTCCCTACATAAAGGTGTTTTATAAAACTTTTCATTAGAGAATCCAGTTAATTCAAAATCAATGCTGGCCTGTTCGAAGTAAATTATAACTAACGTTCTCAATTTTTTGCTAGTAACGGCGAGTTTTCAGCAAAAATTTATGAATGCAAAACAAAGAAGGTGTTAAAGAAAAACGAAACCTCTTTAAAAGTGACGCGTCAAAGTGTGAAACTCAAAAAAATCTAATACAATAATTAGGCTCAATTCAGCTGCGCTCTGGGGGTTGAACACTTGAAATGGTCGAGTTGTGTAGATTTGTTAACGTTATTTGCGGTGTGAGTTGCGCGTCGGGGGCGGCGCGCATCGAGGCGCTAGATCGAAGGCCCTGGAAGGGTAGCGCGCATGCGCCGCCACGGCTCCGCCGATGCCTTCGCCTCTAGCCCGCAGTCGCACCGCGCACCCATCGGCGACGCCATGCCGACCGACGCTGCAACTTGATCGGAGCACCCAGCTCTCAAACATCTCTGAAAACAAACGGAAGCGCGTCCAACCCACACCCTCGGCCGCCAGACCAGGGTAAGTTCACCGCGGCTCTCTCATCGTTCTCCCACATTAATCTGCGCCCAAGGTTAAAGGCTTCCGATGTGCTTTTCCCGGATCTGAAACGCATAGAGGGCGCCCGTGTGCGCCGTGAGTCATCTCTGCGGCGACACGTTTTCATGGCCGCCTCTTCGATCTCCTGAAGTTTCGCAGGCGTTTCAATTCAAAGATGTAGGTTGCAGTGGATGTTACGTAAGTGCGTGAGGAGTGCAGCGGCCGTGGCGCCGATACTTTCGAGTCCGTGTTCAGCCAACCGTTGGCAATTACGGCACGCGAGGATCATTTTCAGGAAACATTCACCATTTTGTTCGCGAACCTTGTGCTGTAAGCAACTGTGAATTTTGTCAATAAATCGTGTCGGTACCATGCGCTTAATGCTATTGATTGTGCCCGATCCTTTTACGCATCTTATTAAAGGGAATGAGTGATTGTTCTTAGTTGTGAAAGTGCTTAATATATACCTACATATTAGTGTTGCACTTTTATTTTAGTGAATTTTCTTCGATCAGTTTATCGTGCTTAAGTAAAGTCAGTGGTGGGTAATGAATTGTTTTATTTCCAATAAACTAACAATACTGATCAGATTAGGAAACTTAGCTATTGTCTAAACCTAAGTATGGTTTGTAATAATTTGTATGAAAACTTTTACAAATTGCGTCATAAAACAAGTAACAACATATGTAATGATACATGTATATCAATGACGTTAAACTTTTATATTCATTTATAGTGAAGCTGTATTTATTTATACGATACCAATACTTTTAAGATAAATAAAAGAAAATCATTGATCGATGACCTTTAGGCAACGGTAGAATCGGGCGACTCGTGCGCTGCTGGCTTAGATGCCATCCGGAGCGTAACAGCAGGCTAACGGCTCTTGACCCGCTATTTTATTGAAATCTTCTTTGTCTTAGATTATTTATTTACTTTATATTTTTATCCAAGTGTTATTATAATTATTATTGCATTATTATTAATTTTTTACAAGTTTTTACTATACAATATTTTTATTAAATCAATTATTCAAACATAATTAATACATATAATAAAATTCTGACTGAGGCAAATTGTATATTGTTTGGAAGATCTTATTGAAATAGTCATTATTATCGATACAGAGGGCGAATCTATAGTTTTTAGAATTTTTGTCTGTTTGTTTGTCTGGGAACGCATCACGAGAAAACCAGTAGACGGATTTTGATAAAATCTAATATGATGATAGCTGGTTATCCGGGTTAACATATAGGATACTTTTTACTGCGGGAAAATATCTCATCTTTGAAATCTAACCGCTAAAATGTACCTACCTAGGGACAAACCCGAGCGGAGCGAGGGTAAGTCGCTTGTAAATGATATAATATTTTCTTTGTGTAAGCTAAATAAAATATAGCACGTAAATCATAAGCTGAATTTTATTATTCGCAACAAAATGCTACCTACTGGTTTCAAAGGATTTCCTTTCATTTCCTCGTTAGTGTTTAAATTATTAAACGAGGCTAAACGCGGAGATGTTTCTTCAATGAATACTGCTCTCTTATTAACCCCAATATGAAAGTTTTTAGGTCATATTTTACATTCTGCTTCAACGTATAATGCATCGTTCGTTAAAATTACATATAAATTTATTTTCTAAGTATTTTATGTTGTGTAAATATAGGTATATAAAATTAATTTGTAAATAAAATTTCAGTAACAGTAAGAATAAGCGTTTATTCCTATTAGGATGTCTAGAACCTAATCTTGAGATTCTAGCCTAAGTTAAAATTGTTTTATAAATATGAGTGAAACAAAACAAATTAAGTAAAATAAAAATTACAATTGATACTTGTAACATGACCAATTACAGATTTTTTAAAAGTTACATATATGTAAGTAATGTATATATTTTTAAAAGTTACATATCAGGATTTTTTCTAATTATATTGTAACTAGCGATGTACTCTCAAATCGCTCGGGTCCATAGGTGTCAAACCGTCCATAGACTATCCGTATATTAAATTTCATCCAAATTTATCCACCCATTTCGGCGTAAAGGAGTAACAAACATACACACATATAACACTTTCGCAGTTATATGTAATAGTGGCCTGATAAATCAAATACTTTTACTTTTTATTAATATTTATTACTGATTAACATGAACATATCTAAATATATGGTTAACGCTTAAATATGAGAGGTTCAATTACATAATAATCTGGATTAACACTTCCAGACATGACTAGTATGGATTTTCCGTTTCTATTATATGTTTCTATTATAGTTTATACCGTGCTCTCAATATTAAATTTTCGGTGTTCATTACGTAACGTCATAGGGCTTCTAACACTCACTGGGATTAATGAATGTCTTGTCATCTTTTTGTCAAGTTATTATAAATCATAACACTTAATAATTATACGTTTTTATCGATGCATATAACAAAATACAAACTAAGCCGAATCTGTACATTAAATATTTTTTAGAAAATCTTATCGAAATAGTCATTATTATCGATACAGAGGCCGAATCTATAGTTTTTAGAATTTTTGTCTGTCTGTCTATCTGTCTGTCTATCTGTCTGTCTGTTACCGTATCACGAGAAAACGACTGGACAGATTTTGATGAAATTTGGTATGGTGATATCTGGCTGTCCGGGTCAACATATAGGATAATTTTTACCGCAAGAAAATATCTCATTTTTAAGAAAAAATACAAAAACTGCAATGTAAGAGTATACTAATCTGTAAAACATAAGTTTAGTTTTTAGTCATTTGAACGCGGGCGTAGCCGCGTGCAATGCTAGTTTATTATAATATGATAATATCAGTTGAATTAGTATTTGTGAAAAATATCCTATTTCTTAGAAGTTGTGCTAGTTAAATAGAAACTCGCTTTACTTTTACTAATAAATGCTTTCAATGGCAAAAATACCTCAACTAACAAGCTTTTCTGGTTTTTTGAATTTTCTCGAATATCAAAAGTACTATTGTGTTATCTATAGCTACTAATATTACTTTAAATTAACTTATTTTCTCACTATTGGAGGGTTTCTGGAAGAAATCTCTTTAAGAGATAAGTTATCCTTTGTCGACATTCTGTTACTTTATTTTATATAACATATATCTTATGGTACATAAATAAATAAATAAAATAAAAATAATATTATAAAGAGACAGAGTTTGTTTGTTTGTTTGAACGTGCTAATCTCAGGAACTACTAATCCGATTTGAAAAATTCTTTTTGCATTAGATAGCCCGTTTATTGAGGAAGGTTGTAGGTATATCGTCCGAAAAATGTAGGGTTCCCGTGTGATAGATTTTTTTTGTCTAGGGACGAACCCTACTTCTATATAATTTGAATTATGAAGTTACAGAAAGTTCATAGAAAATGAATAGAATAGATTTAAAAAAATTCCTTACTGTTTTGATCATGATATGCTTCAATGTAAAAACGACCATCAACCAACGACAGCATATTAAAATTATGTAATGTAAACGTATAACTTAAAAAAATTTGCAATAATTTCAGTAAGGAGTCTGTTAGATTAATTAAACAAAAAGTTCAATTGCATGATATTTCTAGGGATTTAGAAAATAACTTCACTGCAATCAAAAGATATACAGGTTGTTGTTTTTCTCAGTTTTATTCTCTTATGTATTGCTTTGTTGATCTAATGGTTATATTTATTTTCAGGTGCGTTCCGGGTGAAGCACTGATGTATTAGTGGCGTAGCTGATCAAAGCTTAGCCATGTCGTCGGTGAAGGTGGCGGTGAGGGTCCGCCCCTTCAACTCGCGGGAGATAGCACGCGAGTGCAAGTGCATCATTGAGATGTCTGGCAATACTACAGGTTAGTGGATGATACTTGATATATTATGAAGAGTTTTGACGAGATGCAGGCGTAGATATGAAAATAAAAACTTTTGTCTTTTTATTACTATAACAAAGAAGTCTGAAGGCCGCTGCTGTATTTATAAATACTTACATACATAATATGATAAAAACGCCGACCCTTATTATTTTTTCTAAAATTCAACTATAATAGTCTATTTAGAATTATGATTGGTGTCTTTTTCATTTTATCTCTTAAAGAGAGAGTTAGATCTCACATTGACCCTTAATTTAAAAAATCATTATAGATTTGACAATATTTAAAGTATTTTACTTAATATATAAATAATATTTACTTTACTTATATATTTTAAAATGTAAACTCTCTCACGAAATCTGTCACCATTAAAGAATTATTAATGTACCTTAAATAACGTTTTACGATACGTCTACCGCAACAATTTATTACTCGCGTACCTTTTTGAATTAATGCCTTCTTGGCCCTTGGAATGTAATGAAGAGTGGCGTTTACAACACCAGCCCTCTGACCTTCCTCCCGCTGGCGATAAAACTAAAAGCTCTCGTAGAAAGAGCTTTCAAACTAATGAATATTGATGCCAAATTACGCTTCCAAGTAATTAAGTTATGAAAATATTCCTTCAATTTAGCAGTTCCTGCCCAAAGCTTCGCTCGTGTACGCGTTCCAGATATCCTTACAAACTTTTGCATTTATAACATTAATAGGATTAAAAGTAGGTCCTACGTGCTTGTGCTTATGGATTTTTCATATATTAAATAGTTTTAATAGTGTAAAATAAGTGCATAGGAGTGAATAACCGCGTTTGCGTTATTCCCAACATAAATATGACAGTAACAGCATGATAGAGCAGTAAAATATGAATCACCCTACATTTAAATTGTTCTCGTGCACTTTAAAAGGGGACGCCGTGAGTCATTTTGCAGTTTGGGATATTGCCAGAAATGCAGGGGACAATGTCTATGCGCTATTTGTTATAGTTGTTTTACTATCATGGTTCTGCCGCTAGAGCCATTATGGCATATATGAAATTCCTCCTTTATTTATAAGAGAAAAGCAATATTCTCGTGTTCTATATCGTTTAACATTGTATGAGAGCAACTTTTGAGAGCTTGTATATTGATTCATAATAGTTTAGCACGGTTGAGTAAGATTCGGTGTAGAAGCTAGTAGTCTGTTCTCGTTTACTTCAGGTTTTTGATGCACTCGTAGATTTTAGTATTTTTGCTGTATACTAACATTTTATACAAAATACTTGATGATTTTTGAGCAGGTCATGTACACCAAGCGGGCCAAATGTGTGTAGCTTGACGGAACTCACACGCGTCTCGAAAACTAATCAGATTGAGTCTCTCTTAAGGTGTTTTCCTTATGAGCGAGTAGTTATCACGTTAAAAACGTTTAGTTATCATATAAAAATATCAAAGAAGATCACCTATGGCTTGAACCCGCTTCATTTGGTTTTCCAAGCATACAATGAGATACCACTGCTACCAATAAATAAATAAGCTACGAATATAAGCTAAAAATAATTATACCAATTCTTTATTTGATAAAACTTTCCAGCTTACAAACCAATGGCATGAAAATGTTTTGATCCATTGTCACTTAAAAGGATGACAACCAAAAAACAGACGTACTTTTACGTTTATAATTTTAATGCGATTGTCTATACATGTTTAAAAAAAGTGAATAATTACTGTATTATAAGTAAATGAATGCTGTATTAGCGCTACAGTAAAGTTGAAGGTTCTAAAAATAATGTTATGCGCCTTCAACTATTTTGAAGACCGAATAACGAAACCTTTCAAGAGATCAATACCACCTAAGGCAGATCAGGGCGTAGCAATACTTGAAAACTATGGAACGTCTTTTTAATACATGAATATTATAACAGTATATTGAGGAACTTAATAATTTGACTCGCCGTCGTAATTAGGCTGTATATAATACTAGCGGATTATCCTTGCCTCGCTTGGGTACGGCCTTAGGGATGAATGGCATAGATACACATATAGGACAAACATGTAAAGAAAAAATCATTTGTTGGACCAGAAACATTCGTGGTTGTACGCAGAACAATTAACAAAAAACAAACTAACAATCATATCAATGGTTTAAAAATAGTGTACAAACATACAAAGAAACATTCATTTTTATTTATATAGATTTAATAGGCATTGGCTTCTAAATGGGTTGTAAAACCACAATATATCTGAACAAAGGAATCAATAACATACGATATCTGAATTATTTTTATTATCAAGCAATAATTTTTACATATAAAAATACGTATTGTTAAGTTCATTATTTCAAGAATTGATTGCTTTGTAACTAAGATACATTAATATGCTTTGATCATAATTATTATGCTTTGATTTCTTTAATAATTAAATATTTAATAATTTAATATTACTACTTACTATTCGCCGAGCGATCGAAATTCGACCATTATCATTATTGGAAATTTAAGGAAAACATATATTATTTAAACTATCTCCATAACAAATTTGGTCTAAATCGGTTCAGCGGTATGAATTTTTGTTTGTTACAGTAAAAAAGTAACTATTATTTTCCCTAAAGACTAAATTATTTTAAAGACTAAAATGCATCAACTATATGATCATATAATAAAATTGTAGCTAACCCGAATCTGTACATTAAATATTTTTTGGAAAATCTTATTGAAATAGACATTATTATCGATACAGAGGCCGATTCTATATTTTTTAGAATTTTTGTCTGTCTGTCTGTTACCGCATCGCGGAAAATTCACTGGAGGGATGGAACTTTTACTGCGAGGACATATTTCATTTCTGAGAAATCTGTACTAAACGTTAAAACGTAAGTAGGAACGAATCTGAGCGGAGCGAGAGTGAGTCGCTAGTTCAAATATAAACAAATACAAAATGCTAGAAATTATCATAAATAACGCTATAGTGGAAAGGTTTGTTAATCGTTAAGTTAAAGTAAAACTACACTTTTCTTACTTTCAAGACATTAATTAAAGCAAGTAAAATTGCCACTAGAAAGTGTTCTTAATTAAAACAGCTACAGTAAGCAAATAAAATGGACAGAGTTAGATTCTGTTTTTCCTAATGAGATTCTCTATTTTAGCGTTTTTTATGCCTTTAAAAGGAAGGAAATTTTGCTCTATAGAAGTTCTAAGTCGCTTATATAAAATGGTTTAGTTTACGAAATATTCTTCTCTTCTGTTTTTTGTAAAAATGGTTTTTGCAAACAAATGAGTATTGGTGTCTATACTATGCGTAATATTATAAAGCTGAACATCTTAACGCTAATTTCTGACGCTACTAGCTCAATTTGAAAAAAATATCATTACATACATATAGTAGTAAATTATTTTTACATATAGTGGTGTATTCAGCCCTTTTTAACATCCCACTGCTGGGCACGGGCCTCCCTTCAGTACGAGGGGGATCTGGCCATAGTCCACCACGCTGGCCAAGTGCGGGTTGGAGGACTTCACATGTCTTTCGAAAACTTGCTAGGTTCTCTTAGACATATAGTGGTAATGAAAGGTAATGAAAGCTTACAAGCTATACAATACCCATATTGATTCATTAAAGATATGATAAAGTTTAATTTAAATCACTTAAGATGAGCTCAAACGTAAGCTCAGTGTAATTTTGATTGTAGATATTTAGACTAGAACAATTACGAACACGCGAACTCGCAGACGGTATCTTCTAATCTAATATTATTATACCGTCTATAACAACCATATGTCCTTGTTTTTGTTAGTCGCGACATCGTAAAGCTGAATAATAAGTTCAAGAGCTTACTTCAAATCTCCTGCCACCCTAATAACCGTGGGTTAGCCTACTGTAGTGACGTCATCACTTACGTCATGTTAGAAGTAGATCATGAATATGCATTAATTTACACTGCAGAGCTAAAAGAAGCGTAGGCTGTTTATGACATCCTTTTCCATAGAATACATTAATATAATTTAACTAAATTAAAAAAGAACTAGGCACTACTTTGCTAGCCTGGCGTATTAATATCTGATTGACAAGAAAATCGATCAATATAGTTAAAAAACATATCTTATAAATAATTCTTATCGATCGAAAGAATCGATACTTGTTTTATTTTCGTGGAAGCTAGGCTATTTGCTGAAAATGCTCGTTAAATTTTAATGGTATTACAATATTAATGTATGATTTAAGAGAATTTATTCCAAGATGTATACGATTACGTGACCCTAAAATTCCTTTAATGTAATAAGAGTTTCCGTTAAAATATTCGGCTTAAGAAGAGAAGTAGGTAAAGCTGTGCAACAATTATTTAACGAAATTATTAGAATATAAACTAGTAACTCACGTCCGCTTCGCTTGGTTTTGTCCCTAGTAAAAAAAACAAAAACAAATCTATCCCACGGAAACCATACATCTTTCCGGAATAAAAAATAACCTATGTACTATTTAAGACTATAATCTTATCTCTACAAAAGTTTCATCCATATCTGTTTAGCCGTTCTATCGTGATTGAGTAACAGAAATCTATCCAAACTTGATGATATAAAAAATAATGGCGGGATTGTGATGTAAATTACAATAAATGTAACATATTATTAAGACACGTGAGAATAATATATATATATATATATATATATATATATATATATATATATATATATATATATATATATATTATATGTATATATATATATATATATACATATAATATATATTGTCAATTTGCATTAGGAAAACAATTACGTGCCCCAAAATACAATAAACAATTACCAATTATAGCTCCCCGTAGAGTCTTAATTCTCTACTCTAACTCATTTTGCTTTAACAGGTCATATGGGGATTTATTGAGTACAAAGGATTTGATTAGGTAATATAATATTTAATTTTCGCGATACTCGAAACGATTATATAATCTTTTTAATGAAAAAATAATATATTTTATTAATTTGTAATGATTTATGTATAAAGCATTTATTTATGTGACCTTGGCCGTTAGTAAAAAAAAACGGACGCGGATATTCATTTGCTTCCCGCGCTTTTTAATAGAGATGTCGGTACCACCTTGTAGTGACTAGTCATGAATTGTTTGTAATACAGTAAATTATTATTATAAATTATGGAGCTCATTTTTAAAAGAGTAACTGTCGAGTTTCTCGCCGGCTCTTCTTAGCAGAACTGCTTCCCGAGCCGGTGGTACCTTCCACACAGACAGACGTACTAACGAATATAAAAGGAATAAGTAAATATTGCAAAAGTACTGAATATAACAATATATGTGAGGAATATCTTGAAGTTTCATTAGTGTTATCCTACTACCATAACGTTCATTTTCTGGGGTAAATAAATAGAATAAAATATTCTATGTAATCGAGTCATGAGTCAAGCTTAAGCTAAGTGCGCACTTAGCTTAAGCTTGATTCTTGTATAATTATTTTGTGGTCCTCTGTTGCTTTAAATATTTTATGTTGATATAAATTGTTATTATCAGCAGACATCTACATCATCAGGTCCACAGTTTCTTACCAATATCAGACAGAGTTTTAGTCTTAGAGTTAAAAGCAAAACCCAGAAATATTCAGATTGTCCAGGTGTATGCGCCAACCACCGATGCTACTGACGAGGATAATGAACTCTTTTATGATCAAGTAGAAAATGCCCTTAAACAACTCAATCCACATAACATTATCCTCGTCCAAGGTGATTTTAATGCAAAAATCGGAGAAGGCAAAGTTTCGGATATCGTTGGAACATTTGGACTGGGAAAAAGAAACGATCGCGGTGACCGCCTCTTACAATTCTGCGAAGAACACGGGCTTATCATTTCAAACACCCACTTTAAGCAACCTCCAAGAAGATTGTATACGTGGACGTCACCAGTACATTCGCCGAAGAAGATCGTCCGTAATCAAATAGATTATATACTTATAAACAGAAGATATCGCAACAGTTTAACATCAGTCAAAACCTACCCAGGCGCTGATATTGGATCTGATCACAATCCGGTTGTTGCATCCCTTCGCTGTAACATGAAAATTCTAAAATCTAAATCAAAAAGACAACAAATGGATGTGACCAGACTAAAAGAACCGGAAATACGCCTTAAAGCAGCCACGGAAATAAATATGGCTGTTGACCGCTTGAACAAAGAGCTTGGTCCAAATGTAAATGTAGAAGAGACATGGACTAAACTAAAGAATAATCTTGTTGATATTGGTAAAAATACCCTCCAGCCATTAAAATATGAAACAAAAAACCGCTGGATCACGCAAGAGATTTTAGACCTAATGGAACAGCGCAGAATACACAAAGGAGTTGACGATCAACAATACAATACCATACACAAGATAATCCAAACAAAAGTACTTGAAGCGGAAGAAAAATGGATGGTTGACCAATGTATTGCGATAGAAGAGTTTGAGGCCAGATATGATTCTTTTAATGTGCATAGGAAAATCAGAGAAATAACGGGGACTTTTAAGGCACGAAACATGAACTGCAACGTATTACTGGATGATCAGGGAAATCCTGCCAAATCAATTGAAGATAAACTTAATATTTGGCAAAAATACATAACAACACTATTCCATGACATTAGACCTGCTCTGGAATCGAGTTCATGTGGAAGTGAATTAACTGGGCCACCTATTAATAAAAGTGAAATTGCTTATGCCATTAATACGTCCAAGTCAGGAAAATCTGTAGGCGGAGATGAATTACCCGTGGAACTGCTTAAAGTGCTTGAGTATGACAACTTAGGAATATTAGTGAAGTTATTCAACACTATATATGATTCGGGCATCATACCATCGGATTGGCTCAAATCCACCTTCGTCACCTTGCCCAAAGTTGCTTCTGCGAAGAAATGTAGCGAGTACAGAACCATCTCCTTAATGAGTCACATCCTTAAAGTATTCCTTAAAGTAATTCATAAAAGAATTTATAGCAAATGTGAAGACCTCATTTCAAGAACGCAGTTTGGGTTCATCAATGGCCTGGGAACGAGAGATGCACTTTTTGGGTATCAAGTTTTAATACAGAGATGCTGGGACATAAATCAAGATGTGTTTGTATGCTTTATCGATTATGAAAAAGCATTTGACAGAGTACAGCATGCAAGAATGGTCGATATACTACAATCCATCGGACTGGACTCTAAGGACGTAAGGTTTATTAAACACCTGTATTGGAACCAATCGGCGAATGTACGTATAGAGGGCAGACTAACAGATGACTTGGAAATCTTACGTGGAGTACGGCAGGGATGTATTCTCTCGCCAATTCTTTTTAACTTATACTCAGAGATGATTTTCAGTGAAGCACTGGATCAGGTGGACGTAGGTATCACAGTGAATGGTCAGATTATTAACAATATACGTTATGCCGATGACACTGTACTACTTGCATCTACAATGGAGGAACTCCAGATCCTTATAGATAAAATCCAATCTGTTAGTTCAACGTATGGCCTCAGTATCAACACCAGGAAAACTAAATATATGACAGTTTGCAAAATACCACCTGCTAACACTTCTCTATTATGTAATGGACAGCCCCTGCAAAAAGTTAGCAAATACAAATATTTAGGATGCTGGGTTGATGATACGGGAGACCACAGTCTTGAAATAAGGTGCCGCATTGAACAAGCCCGTATTGCTTTCTTTAAGCTTAAATCACTTCTGTGCAATAAAAAGCTAAACATCCAGCTTCGAGTGCGACTAGCACGCTGTTATGTTTTCTCCATTCTCCTGTATGGCGTTGAAGCATGGACCCTCACAGAATCGAGCTGTAAGAAGATTGAAGCCTTCGAAATGTGGGTATACAGGAGAATGTTAAGGATATCCTGGAGAGATAAAATAAAAAACGTAACCGTGCTTAGTCGCATAAAGAAAAAACCAGAAGTTGTGTATTTAGTGAAGAAAAGAAAGCTTGAATATCTCGGCCACATAATGAGAAACCGAAAATACGACCTACTACAACTCATAATTCAGGGCAAGATCCAAGGAAAACGAAGTGTGGGTCGAAGAAGAACATCTTGGCTGAAAAACCTACGCCAATGGTTTGGAAAAAGCACTCGTTCCTTATTCAGAGTCGCGGCATCAAAGATACAAGTTGCCGTAATGATCGCCGACCTTCGAAAGAAGATGGCACTTTAAGAAGATATACATTATTTAATCATAAGTTATTCTGTTATAATTTAAGTGATTGAAGAAGATGTTATTTTAGCTATAAAATATAGACTGTGATACTTCTTTGCTCTTTTACTATTTCAGTTTCAAAATTACGGAATATCCAATTTTTACATATTATTATATAGTATCTGAGCGAGCGAGCTTCGCTCGGTTTTTTTTTGCCAAAACAACAATTTTATCTTTTTTTTAAAAACTAAAACTTGAATAAATACAAAAACAAAATAAAAAAAAAAAAACAAAAATAAATACATTATAGCCGAGAGGGATTCGAAACCGGTCAAACACCTGTGATTGTCTATATAAAAAAAATAAATAAATAAATATACAAGAATTGCTCGTTTAAATATGTTAGATTGAGTAACGATTTGTGTCTTATGGAATAATTACCATTATTTTATTATATATATATTTTATATTATAACTAGCGACTCATCCTCGCTCCACTCGTGTTCGTCCCTACTTACGTTTTAACGTTTGTATAGATTTCTCAGAGATGAGATATTTTCCCGCAGTAAAAAGTATCCTATACGTTGACCCGGATAACCATCATACCTTTCATCAAAATCCTTCCAGTGGTTTTTCTGTGATGCGGTAACAGACAGAAAGACAGACAGATAGACAAAATTTCTAAAAACTATAGATTCAGCCTCTGTATCGATAATAATGTCTATTTAAATAAGAATTTCCAAAAAATATTAAATGTACAGATTCGGCTTAGTTGCAACTTTATTATATGTATAGATTTGATATGATCATATAGTTGATGCATTTTAGTAAATATACTTAGTATTATATTATATACTTAAGAGTTATTAACTTGTCAAATTACTGGCTTCAGTAAATGTAATTTTCAGTTTTATTGGTAGTTTCCAAGCACAAATAGCACATAAACTTGTATCGTTTGTTCGTAACGCGTGGAACGTGTCTGCGCCGTCGGGACGCGTCTAAAGAGCTTAAAGTCAAGATTATTTATTTCTGCTTAAATTTTCCTTTTAGGAGCAATTTTAATGTTAGTAAAATATTAAAACGTTTTCTATACCTAACTAAAATGGTTATGGTTTTGTGTTTACTTATTTTTATTTTATATTCATATTTTCTTAGAAATACGAGGCGTATTATTCTACAAGGTTACAATAAAGAAAGCTAACGAGTGACTAAAGGATGAAGGCCTTTTAAGAGGGAAATATATTGTGGTGAAATTTAAAATTTAGCTTATTTTGATATAATTTATCAAGAATGTTATACATATATTCTACTAACGTTGCCCACGGTTCCGCCCGCGTATATGATTTATGTGTAAACAGGATAACTAATTTTACGTATTAACAAAAATATTTATAACAAGTGACTCACTCTCGCTTCGCTTCGGGTTCGTCCCTCGACAAAAACAAATGTATCTCACGGGAACATTATATTTTCCCGGGATGATATATAGCCTATAGCCTTCCTCAGTTAACGGGCTTTCTAATGTAAAAAGAATTTTTGAAATCTAATTAGTAGTTCCTGAGATTAGCGCGTTCAACCAAACAAACAAACAAACTCTTCAAATTTATAATATTAGTATAGATGTATATAAACTTCAGCTTAAGCCTGTAGATCCCCTTAATTCATATCTTTCGCAAAATCCTTCCTTAGTTTCTTTCTCTTTTAAATATAGATATAAATATTAAAAGAACATGTCATTATTATTTACGAAAAACATTATAATATTTAATTAATAATAAACCTATTCTTTTGCTTTTATGGAATTATTCACGTGTGAATAGGAAATAGCAAAACGGAATATACCTCTAAAATTGTACAACTAGAGAACGACGTAACTGAGTTGAAAAGAACAGTTATTTAAACAAGACTACATCTTCGCCTAGGTTGTCTAGAACAAAGGCGGGGCATTTAGGTCAAACGCACACAACGGTACCTTGTAAGGGACTAGACTTGTGGAAAATTCAAAGCATACGGCAGAGGGCAATATACTCTTTCTGCTTGCAATAAACTACGATCGATGTAATACGAGTACGAAATATGGAGAGTTTGTTGTTGACGAACGTTAAAGTAGTCGTGTTGAAAACTAAAATAAACTAAAGCAGATTTGTGGTATTATAATTTGAGTCATATTTTAAGAAAGTCTTGAAAAATAAATATAATGTCGATCAATGTCAGTCGTTTAACTAATTGCTGTCACGGTGATGAAATGGCATCAAACTTTCTGTATTAATGTTGACAAATGTTTAAATTTTATTCTAATTTCTATACCTACGGTTTCCTTGCAAAATTGTATCAATAAAGGATTTTAAGTGTGAAGTAGCTTAGGACCAGGAGACGGACATATTTTTATCCCGTTTGACCGCGTTCCCGTGTGACGTGACATAAAACGTCAAAGAGAATACAAGTCACTATAAAACGTGGTATAACAAAAACGCATCTGATATATAATAACAAAACGCAAATGACAGCTAAACGTAATTTTGTCTATGGTTAAGTATTACATCAGAGAAATTAAAAAAAAATATATTTAAAATTTATATGGCTAATGCTGGCAAAAAACTATTATAAGCGATGAACCCGAGCGAAGCGAGGGTGAGCCGCTAGTACTATTATAAAAGACATTAAAGATTCCACGCCACTATCATTCGTTTAGAATTTAAAACAATTTTTTTAAAATAATATACTTATATGTTCAATCTATACTTCTATACTTAATATTATAAAGCTGAAGAGTTTGTCTGTTTGTTTAGTTGAACGCGCTAACCTCAGGGACTAGTAATCCGATTTGAAAATTCTTTTTGCATTAGATAGCCCGTTAACTGAGGAAGGCTATAGGCTATATTATATCATCCCGAAAAAAAGTACTGTTCTCGTGGGATAGATTTGTTTTTATTTAGGGACGATCCCGAAGCGAAGCGAGGGTGAGTCGCTAGTGAAGAATAAATAAAGAAACTTCCCCGCGTATTAAATTCGTGGATTTGATTGGAAGCAGTATGTATTTTCGTTTTCATTAAATAATTTACACCATATCAATAATCTTAAGTTATAGATCAATATAAAACATGAATTTAAAGCAACACACGTAGCAATACTTGCATCTATTTCATTATTCAGCGGTTTGCGTCGTTTCCGTTTTATTGGCTGGTTTCCCAGCAGCCTTGAGCTCAATGTTAGCATATGAAGGTTTTTCCGGACCAGCCCGCTTTGTGTACATTACAATACTGCTACGGTTAGCTTTTAAGCTGATATGTATAAAGGGAAAGTTTTCAATGCTTTTGTCTTCGGATATTGTGGTAAAGATAGGTCGTTTATTTTAATTTTGGTGTACCTCTAATTTTATTATAAATAATAGTATATTTAGTATATTAAACTTCTTTAATCGCTGGTATTGTCGAATTCCGTCTGATCTATTATGCCTCTTCAATCAGAGGTATTATCGAATAATGATAATACATACAATATTAGACGTTGTGAAATCGCTTTGGTATCTAGCTACTTCATAATTAAGAACACACATAATTATAATATCATTAGAGACTCATTTGCCGCGCAACTTCGTCCCTAGGTACCTTTTTTAACGGTTAGTATGGAATAGATAGACTATAGTATATACATATATACCTACATATGTCACCGTAAAATTGTAAGTGCCGCTAGATTGTAATCTATCTCGCGAGATTGTAAACTGACGAATGGACAGTTATCTCGCTAGATAGATTGTAATCTAGCGGTGTTTACAATTTTATGGTGACGTATACGTACTACATAGGAATAAAAAGTAAGTACTTTAAAAAAACTTGAAATGATCTCTTATTTTATCTTGACTGTTTATAAAGGCCGAAATATTATTTATTTCTTACCAAAATATAGGATATAATGATTTTTTTGTCCTTAATATAAGATTATTTGCGACAAAAAGTATCCTATGTCCTCCTCCAAGGTACCATCCGTCTCTATACCAAACTTCATCAAAATTGATTCAGCGTTTTAGGCGTGAAAACGTAACGGACAGACAGACAGACAAAGTTACTAGGTACTAGAATTACCTTCGCATTTATAATAATATTATTAAAGATACAAAAATAGTTATAAAATCCTTCTGTATTTTATATTTTTTGTTAAATCTTAAATAACATTTTTATAAAGAACATAAAGCTAAATCCATGTTAGGTGGAGTAACGTAAAGCAAGTAAAGCAAGCAATATACGTCGTGAAATTACGTTATTCGTGGGAAAGCAGTAAAGGATTTTGCACAGTGTGCACTTTTAAGGATCATAAAACCTCTCGTATCTCAACAGATGAAGCACTCTATGGATTACAATTTTTGTAATATGTCCTGTAGCAATATAAACTTACTTTAATTGTATTTATTTGTTCAATTATCTCTAGTAAATGTTATTGGATTACTTACATCACGCAACTTTAGGTATAATATACATTATACATGAAACTAAACAATTTGCTTCTTATTTAAAACTTAATTATTTAATTAGAACAACAACAAAGGCTTAACTGCTACTTAAAAGAAAGAAATTCAAAACATGATTTTGTTTTGCAAATTTTGATTAGGGCTCTAAAGTCATACATAAAAATTTAATATGACGTCAGTGAAATAAAATTGTATTACTACTGTTGAACTCATGGAATCGGGGCGCTGTTATGTTGTTGCAGTCTGCAATTTGATGAGTCATAAAACTGTATCCGCTTCAAATTGTGTTAAAACAGTGCATAAATAAACATATAATTTCAAGACGGGGAAAATAATTACACAATAAACCAACGCAATAAGTTTTATATTATCACTTTTTTACTTTATAAGTTACTAGCGACTCACCCACGCTTCGCTTCGGGTTCGTCTCTAGACAAAAACAAATCTATCCCACGGGAACCGTACATTTCTCCGGGATGATATATAGCCTATAGCCTCCCTCAGTTAACGGACTATCTAATGCAAAAAGAATAATTCAAATCGGATTAGTAGTTCCTGAAATTAGCGCGTTCAACCAAACAAACAAACTTTTCAGGTTTCTATTATTATATTATAATATGATTATAATGTTACTTCACTTTTCGTATTTCATCTAATATAACACAACTAGGGACTTACCCTCGCTCCGCTCGGGTTCGTCCTGCTTACGTTTTAATGTTTAGTATAGATTTCTCAGAGATGAAATATTTTCCCACAGTAAAAAGTATCTTATATGTTGACCCGGATAACTAGCTATTATCATACCAAATTTCATCAAAATTCTTCCAGTGGTCTTTCCGTGATGCGGTAACAGACAGACAGACAGAAATTCTAAAACTATAGATTCGGCCTCTGTGTCGATAATAATGCCTATTTCAATAAGATTTTCAAAAAAATATTTAATGTACAGATTCGGCTTAGTTACAATTTTATTTTTAACGATCACTTTATATCACTACTATTTAACTAATTACAGGAAAGCGCTTTATCTTTTTCACTTTTTACACATCATATACCTATGTAAAATCATCCTAAAAATCAGTTAATTATTCCTAATTTACAATTTAACTTTATTATTAATTATTAAATAAAATAATTGCATTTCATAATTTTCAAATATAAAGTATAAATTATTAACTTTATACTGTATTTGATTTATTTTTATGAATAACATGAAATTACAAAATAAGTAACTCGAAAAATAAATTTTTATCAATAAGTTCAATTTTAAGATATTAATTGTTAAATTAATATATTTAAAAAAAATATTTTTTTAAAGTTAAATCATTAGATATTCCATATTAATTTGAAGTCAAATTATTTCCTATTAATTACATTAATTTAATAATGACTAATGAAATTATTATTATTATTCATCATTTCTAATTATGTATATTATTTTATTATGTACAATTTTGCGACTCCTCGTAAGCCTGTTTATCAATTGTTTACATAATAAAGTCACTAAGAAATTGTAATGTGTAGATTGACTCTAGATTTTTATTTAGTAAAGAAGAATACTAAGAATTAATTGTTTTATTTATTTTTCTTAGAATTAATTTTTACAAAATATATTAATAATATTTTGCAAAGTTATTAAATATATATTTCAAAAAGATATGCGGTAAATATATTTTTAATAAAATGTATGTAAAATGTGTGATGAACAATCTTTTTTAAGTTTTTTTAAGTTTTTAGAGTGAGATATGGAACATGCATAAATGCAAGATTTTTACTGCAACACTATGATTATATGTTTGCAGAATTTTAAATTATCTTAGTCTTTGAGTAATACTTAACAAGATGGTTGATGTAACATGTGACGTGAAGTGGATTTTTAATGACTATGATTTAATGAACTTGTATAATATAAAAGTTTTGTTATCGGATGTAAATATTTGTTTGTTTTATGTATAATTTAGTCTTTCTTCCATTATTTATTCAAAGATTATCCTGAAATTTGAAATATTATTTTTTTATTACATGAATTTATAATTTTAATATCGTTTTAGATTGTCGAAGTTCTTGAAATATATAGTTTTTTAAAATGGTATTTTATTTTATATAGAATCTATACTTAATATTATAAAGCTGAACAGTTTGTTTGTTCGTTTGTTTGGTTGAACGCGCTAATCTCAGAAACTACTAATCTGATTTAAAAATTCTTTTTGCATTAGATAGCCTGTTAACTGAGGAAGGCTATAGGCTTTATATTATCCCGGAAAAATGTACGGTTCCCGTAGGATAGATTTGTTTTTGTCTAGGGACGAACCCGAAGCGAAGCGAGGGTGAGTCACTAGTAAAGGATATTAAAAGTCGGGCAAATATAGCAAATTCCTAGATTGCTTTATAAATAGATTTCCTATGCAAGCCAGCCCTATAAATAGTTATTTCCGTTATATTTCACCGTAAGCAACTCAGGTAGATATGTACTTGATGGGAGTCGCGTCGGCGTCAACTCCGGTCGATACGTCGCGACTATACCTAAGCCTTAACTTACCTTACAATGTAACCTAAGAAACCTACATATTAAAGAATTAAATGTTTTCTTCACTGTTACATATTGATGGTCACATGTATTAAACAATAATATTATTTTAAACATAGTTGTATGTATTTTAATATTTTTTAAAACTAATTTAATTTTTTTTATTGTTACAGTTATTGTAAATCCAAAAGCACCACCAGGCAATAAAGATAGCGCTAAAAGCTTCAACTTTGATTTCTCATATTGGTCGCACAATGTAAGTATAATTCTATTTTTATCCTAATTATTACTATTTTTTACTTTAAAACAAAACCATTTATACTAAATAAGTGTAAAAATAATAAAACTGTTTATTTAAAATGTATTTTAAAACCCTGAAATTCGTCTTGATGAGGTTTTACGAAAAAGCGCTACGAGCTTTTCTATTCTGTTAATTATCTAAACATAGTTATTTTCAACGAAACTTTATTCAAATACTAATATATAAGATATCCATATACATTCTACTATATACAAACTATATCTGTAAATACACCAAATGCCTCCCACGCGGCAATGTACTTCTTTCTCCTTGTAGGGGTGATATCGTCGTTATTAATTTAAAATTAGGTTTAAAATAGAAATGTTGTTTTTAATTTCATTGCCTATAGTTTTATTTCTGTCTTTTAATTTGTTTACTTATTTGTTTGTTTTAGGAAGATAGTAAACTGTCATTAAATCAAGTATTAAGTAAAGTTTTTGTATATAGTAACTCTAGTGAAATTACAACAAATATTTCCATGGAAATAATATGTAAATTGGTAGAGAGTAAGGTTTCAAAATTATTGTTTATAAGTTTTGTTTTACTTTAGATCTTAAGCCAGACAGACGGATCTGCAAATATATCCACGTTTTAGGTGGCAGCCATATTGAATCGACAACGCGATTATGGGATTAAATATCTGTGAAACGTCCTGTATATACTGAAGGGTTTCTAATTCTAAACCTTACTTTGTCTCCTTTATATAATGGTGTATTTAGGATTATAATGATAAGCAGCTCTTTGGGATTGTAAAAGATTAAAAAACTTACGTTTCATCAATTTATTTATTTGACACATTCTACATAAAATTTTGTTTGATTTACTTTATACATATATTTATGGAGTTTGATCTCTATATTACTAAAGTTATATAAAGTTATTTAAGTGGTTTAAATGGGAATATCACAATTTGAGTTTCACTGCCGCTTGATGGCGGCAACTGCCGAATAGATTTACATAAATTATAGGAATTCATCAAGATTATTCAAATAGAAATGCGAATTTTGGAATACCTATTTCAGGCAGGGTAATACTAAATCAAAATATTATGTCTTTTGGTTAATTTGTTATTATTATTTTAATTTCAATGAAGTATTTTTGTTTTAGTTCCTCACAATTGTTTGGGACTGTATTTTAGTAGAACACTGTATATTATTATTAGGTCTTATTAAAATTAATTATTATTAGTTTAGTGAAATAAATTCTCCCAAAGGATAGAGAGATGAAATAAAAATATTTTCAATACCATTTTAAATATTCCCAGTCACGTTATTGTTCATTTGAAATGGTAACCACAAACGGATTGTTTGGAAATCCGTACTAATGTGGCAATTGCTATTAATTGCTTTTGAGATTAGAATTTGTGGATTCTGCGGTCGAGAAACTGTTGTGATGTGGAGGCCCACATCACTGGCTATTGGCAATCATTATTATTTTATTACTCGCTTAATCTTTTGTTTTTTTTACGCTATTAACTAATTAAAGATTCGCAACAATAAATACAAAGCGAATAATATATAGATCTAAACTTATAAATAATTCTAAAGTATTCTAATAAATATAATATTCAAAATAACAAAGAAATATAAATAAAGGAAATTGTTATTATTGTTATAAAGTACGTGACATTTTATATTGATACATTTATTTCTTTTCAATATCGATTTTATTAAGTAAATTCATGTACCTCTGTAGACCATAGTAGATTAATTTTAATATTAAAATATTTGACTACGTATACTATATATTAAATTTATTTAGGAATGTTACCAATACAAAATGTCTAACATGAGGTAAATAAACAAACGTTCAGTCTAGCCAATGAGGCGAGTTCACGACCTGAGTCTGCCAGACACTCGACCGAAGGGTCATACTGTAATGAACCACTTTAACATGCAAAATGTTACTTCAAGTAACCTTACTATGAAATTCTGAAAGATACAAGATTCTTTAGCGTCGTTTACACTGACATTTGCAATTAAATAAAAAAATGGGTTTTAGGTATTTTTTTTAAAATCAAACATTTACTTAACATTAATACTCAGAAATAAATTATAAAAATCACAATGATAATTTTTTTTACAGCCTAGTGATCCAGATTTTTCATCTCAAGTTATGGTGTACAAAGATATCGGTGAAGAAATGCTTCAGCATGCCTTCGATGGTATGTCACATAAACCTTTTATCATTTTCAAATTATAAAGTTTCATTATAATTAATTAAATTATATTTTTAAATTTTTTAACAGGTTACAATATATGCATATTCGCCTACGGACAGACTGGCGCGGGAAAATCGTATACTATGATGGGAAGGGGAGAGGACGGACAGGAGGGCATCATCCCTCAAATATGTAAGGATCTGTTTAGGCGCATACGACAGACCACCAGCGATGACCTAACATACTCGGTAAGTCGGTTCGGTCATATGGACAGGCATATTTGAAAAAGTTTAAGAAAAAACAAAAATGATTAAATGTTTATACAGAATGTGGCTGTTCATGTTGTT
Source organism: Argynnis bischoffii washingtonia (assembly GCA_033884665.1). Classification (NCBI taxonomy): domain Eukaryota; kingdom Metazoa; phylum Arthropoda; class Insecta; order Lepidoptera; family Nymphalidae; genus Argynnis; species Argynnis bischoffii. The sequence continues at coordinate 4,000,948 of CM066624.1, read as the reverse complement.
TTTACAGTATTTGAAATTGGTTTAAAAAATAAATCAGAAAATAGTGATTGCTTATCTTAGAGTTTCTTTAACTGAATTTATTAGTGCTTTGGTACTTAATTTTTTATTAAATGGGGTTTTAATGTTTATATTTTTAACCAAATTTATATTTTTAAGGTGGAGGTATCCTACATGGAAATATATTGCGAGCGGGTCAGGGATCTACTAAACCCTAAAAACAAAGGAAACTTACGTGTCCGTGAGCACCCAGCTCTAGGTCCTTATGTAGAGGACCTCAGCAAACTAGCTGTTATGTCATACCAAGACATATATGACCTCATTGATGAGGGGAACAAGGCTCGGTAAGTGAAAACATCTTTCAATATGAAAACATGTAAAATATTTATTTCAAACGTTATCTATACATCTATACAGATAAAAAAAATTGGCTACTTTTATTTTGGAAAAAGAATAAGGGTTCCGCGTAAAAAAATTAAAACCCATGAAATTGTGAACAAAATCCGCGTACGGCATACGCACCTAATGTAAATGAATTTCTTAGGAGTAACAAGCTACTATTTATATATACCTAAGCATAGCTAACCGTGAAAACGAACCTAGGGACGAACGCGAGCGATGCGAGCGTGAGTCGCTAGTCTATAATATTAAAAAACGCACTCTGGAGACTTCACTGGAGACTTGTTAAGTTTTTAAATAGTAACATTTTTGAAGTATCTAAAAAAGTGTTTCCATATACAAAATCTAAAAGCTTAATGTTTTATAAAAACGTAAGTTAATTTGTTGAGTTGTTTTTATTTCACGCAGTAGATAATTGAGTAGTTTTATATAGAGTATAGGATAATTTATGAGATTGCATGTCAGATAGGCTATTATGTTTTATCCCGTTACATTAAGTTTATTCACGCTAGAAGTAATTTGTTGCAAAAAGCTAATTAGGGACCTAAACAACAATGAAATTTAAAAATACTTTGATTTTCTTAAAAAACAAAAAAAAAAAAAAAAATAAGAATACCAGCTTTTTCGTTTTACTGAATTAAAAAAAACACATTTGAGGTGGACCTCACGATTTTCTAAGGGATACACATTTCAGAAAGCGCATACAGAATTCACCTTGACATAGAAATGTAAGTGGATTCCGCTGATAGTAGCTTTAATTGAATGTAATGTCATTTAGCAATTATTGTCGCAAAGCTAATAATATTACGTGTATAATACATTATGTATACATATATATTTATATGGTATGACTCGCTTAAGCAAACAGAATCCGACATACATGTTGAAATATTTTATTCACATCCTTCCCTAACAATGCAGTCACTAACACAAAAAAGGTGTCGACCTCGTAATGAGAGATAATAATTTGGAAGCTCTTAGGTATACACTTCATTTTGGCGATAAAAAAATTGTCTCAAAAGTCTTGTGTCTGCGTCGTAAGTTATTCAAGGTCAAAGGTCACAAAAATCGGCTTTTCGTGATCTAGGTTTCCATAACTCTAATGATGTTAATATCTATTATAAAGTTGTAGAGCATAAAATTTGCGACGAATTTTGTTCAAAACACTTTTTCATGCGCACAACCGTTTTTTCAGATAGATAAGTTTTAGAAACAGGCTCATATCGCAAAGGAAACAATTTTATATGCCTGGATGAAAAATATTATGAATAGTTTTTTTTCCGATTCCGAACATGCTGTATACGCTGTACGCGTAGTTCACGCGTGGTTGAGTATACAAAGCGTTTTCACAACTTAAGATGAGATATCTAAATTTTACACCTAGGTCAATATTATGAATTCTTTAAGAAACAAAAATGTTTTTTTGTAGAATTCTTATGCAAGTATTTTGCCCTCAGAACTGTGGCGGCTACAAACATGAACGAAACATCGTCACGATCTCACGCTGTATTCACGATCTTCTTCACACAGCAAAGACATGATAGGACAACGAATTTGGTCTCCGAAAAGGTAATACATATCTATAGTATAATAATAATTAATTTCTTCTTGTGTTGAAGATGTACTGTTTTTAACTTACTACAACTTAACTGTAAAACAATAAAACAATACTTCTAATGATTACGTCTTATTACAAAAATGATTTATAGTCCCGTATCTTCAATTAGTTTAAGCCTGATAATACTATTGAGGTTTTTATTAAGTTCAGTAATACATGATACACTTTCACGTATAAAAAATTTCTTGAATTTATACACATATGTACATCGATATATGAGTGTTATGTATAACAAAGAATATTAAACTTTATCTATACTTATATAATATTATAAAGCTGAAGAGTTTGTTTGTTTGTTTGGTTGAACGCGATAATCTCAGCAACTACTTATCCGATTTGAAAAATTCTTTTTGCATTATATAACCCGTTAACTGAGGAAGGCTATAGGCTATATATCATCCCGGAAAAATGTACGGTTCCCGTGGGATAGATTTGTTTTTATCTAGGGACGAACCCGAAGCGAAGCGAGGGTGAGTCGCTAGTATGAAATACAATAAGTAACATTTTAATAACTAGCAACTTACGCTCAGAACATTGGGGTGCGTCTCTAACGGTAGTCTCCTGTGTTAATCCAAGTTATGATCTACCTACCTACATATGTAATATTCATTTAAATCTGTTCAGTCGTTTCCGCGTGAAGGAGAAACACAACCATACACAAACACACGCACACACACATACACTTGCAACTGACTTCGCAGATTTGTAACAAAATGTTGTTGGTTAGGTGTCCAAAATATCTCTGGTCGATCTCGCCGGGTCCGAGCGAGCCGACTCTACCGGAGCTAAAGGCACGAGGCTCAAAGAGGGCGCGAATATCAACAAGTCACTCACAACCCTGGGCAAAGTCATCTCGGCTCTGGCTGAAATTGTAAGTATCGTACATAGAGACTTGTGTTGGGTACTGATTAGTTGTTCATAGATACGGGCAATTAAAATATTAATATGTGTATATAATATTATGTGTTTAAAGAAGCTCAAGAAGAATTATTCATTGAGTATATATTATTATGTTAATAAAGGTTACAAAGCGACTAAAATTAGAAAGAAAGTATAAAGAACTTTTTCTTCATAAATATTTAAAAAAAGCAATTTAGAGGATGATTTGAAAATATAACAAAACGTCATATATTTTTAATATAATAAAACCTATTTTATTGTAAATATTGTCAAAGTATGCCCAACTATGTTCAACTAAAATATGTATTTGTGTGTATAGATTTAGCGAGTTTGGGTAGATCTTGCTACAATGATAGTGTGGATGTGTGGAATATGGTGTGTAAGAATAAAAAAAAATCGTTAATTATAATTAATTATCAATATAAATTATTATGATTTTTAAATATACTAAAATAAATATATCTATCCATTAAAGATAAAAATATATAACATATATTTTAATAAATTCAAATTTTGAAATATCTCAAGACATTTGTTCTCTGTCTATTTTGCATGTATAAAAAAATAAAAAGCTATTATTGTATAGCATGAAGAGATGTCCTACTTTAGTTTGTCTTGAGAATGTGATTGGGATTAGTAATTTAAACTTATTATATAATATAACTGAATCATTAAGTATTATGAATCATTAATCATCGTATTTGCTACATTCTATTGCTATTTCATAAGTTATGTACAAAGTATGGAGCGTAGACGTTAGGAGGAGTCACTGTGTATGAAAAAGTGTCCTTCAAAACGCGTCTAATAGGGCTGGCGCTGCGGTAGCGTAGGATAAATATTAAAGGAAGCGCCAAAAGTAACAAGAGTATGATAGAGATATAAACAAAGATGGTTATATTTAAAAAATCATTTTAGACTACGTATATAGTTGACATTTTGTATACTGGTATTTCATTAACTACTTTAGTCATGAAAAATTTTAAATTTTTCAACTCGGCACACTTCACTCCGTCTACAACAGCTAAATTAATATTGTAGTTTTCGTACGCTAGCGCCATCTATTTTCAGCATACTAGGACACTTATTCAACTTATCTCCCATATAAGAGACTCCTCCTTACTTCTACCTTCCATAGTACAAACATATACATATAGATTTATACACGATTTTCAACTGTCCCACTGCATCTTGTTTGCTTGGATACGTGCAGTCGGTAAGTGGAATGCTCTTATGAAAACTATGTATTGATATGTTTATTAAAGTTAATACTCGTATATTAGCTTTATAAACCACAAGCTATTTTATCTAGCCTTATTATATAAACCTCGAACCTTGGATTGATATATTCGTCATTCACATCACTTAGTTATTATATAACAATATATGTATGTATGTACATATGTATCTAATTGTTTTGTTTGCTTGTAAAGTTAAGCATTTTTAAATCATATTTTAATCACTATTTTGAATAGAAAATTTGATAAAGCTTTAGATTTGAGAAGAGGATAACACATGATATCTATTTTTTTCATTTTTAAATATATTTTTTTCAGTTTTCCAAGTTTTCATTATAAGCAATTTAAAAAAGCTATTATACGGCCTCCTTGATTAAATAATTTTGCCAAAAAATAATAAATTTCCTTTAATAGTAATGTTGTTTTGCTGACACGAGTATATTTTATTTTTTAAGCATTAAATTGTTTAAGAGATACTTTTTTCAACTAAGAGTAAAATTTTAAAATTGGAATATAATATTTACTAGGCATCAAAAAGCAAGAAGTCCAAGAAGGCCGACTTCATACCGTATCGTGACTCTGTACTAACGTGGCTTTTGCGTGAGAATCTCGGCGGTAACTCGAAGACAGCTATGATAGCTGCCATCTCTCCAGCTGACATCAACTACGACGAAACACTTAGTACTTTGAGGTAAGATTCCTTGTCAAATTATACATATATAATGTATATATGTATGCCTGCACAATTTAAAATAAAAAAAAATTGCGCTTTTTTTACTTTTAGACAGTTTAAGGGTTCCGTATCTCAAAAGGAAAAATGGAACCCTTATCCAATCACTTCCTTGTCCGTCTGTCTGTTTGTGAAGACTCTTTTTCTCAGGAACGCGTAGAGCATAATTATAAACTTATTCTATTGTCTAATGCTCGGAATGCGTTGTGCGAGTCAGAGTTGCACTTGTCCGATTTTTATTAATTGTATAACTGCGTAGCTATTAAATATACACGTGACATTTATATTGTAGGGACCTTATATACAAACTTTTATCACAGAAATGTCATATAATATTTTTTTAAATAAATAAGTGGGCATCCTGTTTTTATTTGTATTTTTTTAACTATCCATACAGATATGCAGACCGTGCTAAGCAAATTGTATGCAAGGCCGTGGTCAATGAAGACGCTAACGCCAAACTTATCCGCGAACTCAAAGAGGAAATACTTAAGTTGCGAGAACTTCTCAAGGCTGAGGGCATTGATGTCGAAGAAGGTATGTCCCTTACTTATACATGCTTCTTAATGTTTAGGGTTAGTCGTCATGTGACTTATAGATCGTTATATGTTTGTATAAAGAGCTAAATAAACGCCACAAACGTTTTTAACTCCAATGATACTAAACTTCAACTTTTGTTTTCAATCGCGAAGGACCAGATGGTAGAGTCGTTTATGAAAAGAAAGAACAACCTACCAGTAAGTAAAGTAAAGAGGCTTATGCATATGTACACCCCACCTTGTACGCTTTGCCTCCTTGGAGTTGCCAGATAAAAAAATAAGAAATAAAATAAAATTACTAAAATACTGGCAACTCGACACCTGAAAAAAAAAAAGAAAAGTTTGCACCTTTCTCCAAGGCTTGTGGCGTTGTAGGCGTACTTAGTACATGAATCGTCACTTCGTAGGTACATATGTATTGGTTACGTATACCTGCGCTTATATTTATATTATATTGGTGTTGGTTTATATTTATAAAACAAAAACAGTACAAAAAAAAATTGTTTTTTTTCCGATATTATAGATATATATTTTATAAATATTTCAAAGTATGACAATATGTATTTAAAGCTGAGCATTTTGATTTTAATTTAAAAAAAGAAGAGAATTCTATTACATATTCTTACATTGTTTTGTTTTTTTTTTTTATAATATGTTTTATTTTATTTCGATGTAATAAACGTACAGTGGCTTATTTCTTATTAATTGTGAAATGCTCAGGCTGTGTTGACCGTTCGCGGCGAACATATACTATGCATCACCAAAATATTCTTTCAAATATTACTGCAGACATTATTATAAAGAATCTAATAAAGTGAATAAAACTACTTTTTAATGGGTAGATTATTAGCAACAATCAGATCACTAAGAAACGTTCAGTTTCAAATAAAGTATAATAATACATTTTTATTATAATTGCAATCATTGAAATTGTAGTTTTTATCATGTATAGTGAAAAAAAAAAACAAAGATATGGCTTTTAATGTCGCGAACGGTGTTTATATGATATCCATATACCGCAAACAAGCTTAATAGCTTTGCATGTTTTCTTCTATTTGTGTCCGTTTCAGTACTTTTCAGAAGTTATTTTGTAACGATAGCCCAATTTTGATTGTAATATTATTTTATTATAATGTAAAGTAGACTTTTATATTGCTACTGCGAAGCTTTTGCAAGGCATGTATCGTAGCTTTGATCTATATATATATAAAGCTATATATATTTAATTTTTTTCTATATCAAAATTTGGCTATTGGTATTATTTCAATTTCCTCGTATTAGAAAAATACAACATACAAGGGTCATTTTGGCACGTATGGTTTCGGTTAGCACGATACGTTCTCCATAAAACACTCGGTATTTATTTGGTGGCAATTTGAACAGTACAAGATATATAATACAATTGCAATACAAGATTATCAACGAGGAAAAAATATAACCACTTTATAAACATACTTTTGAGATATATAGTTGTCTCTTTCCATCCTACATATATTTGGTGTGATATAGCGGGAGAAGATAACTCGTCCCCGTCACGCAAAAAGAGTGAGTCCGAAGCACTGTCACCCAAACTGTCTCGAGCTGCAACAACCATCGCAGAGGAAGCCGTGGATCAGCTTCAGGCTTCTGAAAAACTTATTGCAGGTAAGAATTTTATTTCTAAGATACTTTTCAAATAATAATCTAGGAAATTACCCTTTTTTTTACATTTAAAGGGGGCCTTGGATCATAATAATAAAAAAATATATTATGGACTTTCTCTACAAAATATTCGAAATAAGAACGTGCTTATTTTTAGTTTATAAAACATATTACGTAAGGTATCATATTTCACATCTCTTGACAAAAATATATCATTCTATGATTGCTGTCAAAATTTTATTGAGTGCATTTTGGGAATGATGGCTTTGTAGAGGTTAATTAATAAAAAAAACCATTTTATGAACAGGTCAGTTATAATCAGACTATTCTTCATGTTCAAGCGACTTGACGGATTTGGATGAACTTTAATACACAGATGGACTATGATCAGGACCAGGATGTAACTCATAGGCCACTGTCAGGCACTTACCCGACGCACCCGAGCGCTAAGTCGCCAATTGTATATTTATATATTCTTTAATTAAAAACTATTACATAACATATTTCTTACAAACCAACAACACAATTTATACTTTTGTATATAGAGCTCAACGAAACCTGGGAAGAGAAACTCAAACGAACCGAGCAAATCCGCGTGCAGCGTGAAGCCGTTTTCGCTGAGATGGGCCTCGCAGTCAAAGAGGGCGTCACCGTCGGCGTCTACTCGCCCAAGAAAACACCGCATTTGGTCAACTTGAATGAAGACCCTAATCTATCAGAATGTCTTCTTTACTATATCAAGGACGGTTAGTATCTTATTTAGTTCAAGTTTTATATAAAACTCACCCTCGCTTCGCTCGGGTTCGTCCCTAGCTTGCTTCCCCATACATACTTTCATCCCCATTCTCACCCCCTTAAGGGATGATTTCCGGGATAAAAACTTTTTTACTCACTCACTTTTCATATCATGAGATTTAAAAAAAATCTTATTCTAGTAAAAAAAATTCTTTTAATTTTCTTCCATACAAAAATTGTTCTGACAATAACAAACACAAAAAATAGAATTATCCAATTTGGTGCAGTCGATCGGAAGTTATGCGCGCACATATGTACATTTCTAAGATTCATTTTTATTTATATAGATTAGTGTTTATATTATACATAATATATGCACCACTTTTTCCCGGAATTAAGTCAAAATCTGTAGTTTATAGTTCTTTATCGTCTTCCTAATGTTTTGTAGCAAATCATATAGGTAACAGATCTAATGTATCCTGACGTCAAAGTTTTACATCCTTTTTCTTTGTATGTGTATGTATTCAGCCCTTTTTAACGTCCCACTGCTGGGCACGGGCCTCCCTTCAATACGAGGAGAGCATTTACCCTTTTTCTTTACTAAATAAAAAATCCTATTTGTCATATTGTTTTCTTTTAACTTTTTATTCATTTAAAACTATAAAAAATATAGATTCTTGATATAAATAACTAAATGTTCTACATAAGAATCAAATAGTATATTATCTTATTCGATATTATATTTTCTATATTAGAAACGTATTGATATCAACTGACACATGGTTATGCATCGTTAATAATCAGAGTGAGATTTCTTATTAATAGTTATTGAGACGTTACACTATCAGTAATAAGTTAAAGTGTATCTTACTTTTGTTTAGAATTTCGCTTAATGTAACAAGACCGACATAATTTTTTATCATTGTATATGTGTTATAAATTATTGAATTACCAGTTTAAAATGGAAGTGGTAACCCAGTGGCAACGCGCTCGCTTGGGAAGCCGAGTGGATTGGGTTCGAATTCCGGATCTTGCACCTTTGATATTTTCATGTACATGTCATTTCCAACATGTATCACTTATTAAGATAAGTGAAGTGGTAAAGGAAAATATTATTAGGAAACCTGCATGTCTTAGAGAATCTAGCAAGTTTTCGAAAGACATGTTCAGTTCGCCAATTCGCACTTGGCCAGCGTGGTGGACTATAGCCTGATTCCCCTCGTATTCAAGGAAGGCCCATGCCTAGCAGTCAGACTTAAAAAAAGGCTGAATCCATCATTTAAAAATATTTTTTTAGGCGTTACTCGTCTCGGTACGGCCGAGGGAAATGTGCCCCAAGACATCCAACTCTGCGGTTCCCACATACTGAGTGAACACTGCATCTTTGAAAATACCGACGGTGTTATTTGTCTTATCCCACATCGCGGGGCACTCATCTATGTGAATGGACGTGAGGTTAGTTCACATTTGAATTTAATTTTTAATGTTGTTTTTATTATTATAATTTTAGAAATTATAGTTAAAAATTAAAATATTATTATTTTTTTCTTTAAGGTAATCTAGATTATCAACGTTTTAATCTAGTATAAATCACTGAGATAAGTTATTATATATAATAGAAATTCTTTAAAATGACGTTTAAATTAATAAATTTTGTATTAACATTTATTTACTACTGAAGTTTGAGAACCTATGTGAAGTTTTCAAATTTTAAATCTTGAATATATCACCATCACCTAGACAATATTTACTCACATTAACTAAGCACTTTTTAACAATAATTTCTATAAAATGGGTATTATAATGCAGGTAAACGAGCCGATAATACTAAAGACGGGATCGCGCGTGATCCTCGGCAAGAACCACGTGTTCCGCTTCACGCACCCCGGCCAGCCGCGCGAGCACCTGCCCAGCTACAACAGCAAGGATAACACCATCAGTCATGAAAATGACACCCCCGGCACGGTTTCTGAAAGTAAGTATCTATCACAGACAGACAGACAGACAGACAGTCTAGACTTTAGTGAAGTCAGTAGGAGTGACATTAAAAAAACATCTTATTTTTTCATCAAGGTTTAATAGTGAATCTAGAATTGTTAATAGTTATTATAAGTAATACATAAGTTAAAGTAATTTAAACATTACTTAAAATAATATTTTCTTAGATTTACGCGAATATTTGATATTTTAAATACAACTATAACTTTTCGGTTTTTTTTCGAGAAGAGACTCTGTCCCGTGACCATGATTGCTAGAAAGCATTCGATACGTCGGCAACCAAATATCAATTGATAAATTAGTGAAAAAATCTGAAAAGAAAGTTTTATTTAAAATTACTTACAATGTCTACAGCAGAAAATAGAATGACAAAGCGATTACAAAAGATATGATTGAAATATCCAACAATATCAACAACTTTATGTATACATACATACATAACATATAAATTTCTTTAAGTTTGTGTGTTAATGTCCCAAGATATTTATTTATTTTTTGTGTGTATTGAATAACAAAATTTAAATAACTTAACATGTTATGTAACTAGCAACAAGCGACACGGAAACGGTAGACTGGGACTACGCGCAGTGCGAGCTGCTGGAGAAGCAAGGCATCGACCTCAAGGCGGAGATGCAGAAGCGCCTCGTCGCCCTCGAGGAGCAGTTCCGCCGGGAGAAGGAGCACGCCGACCAACAGTTTGAGGAGCAACGGAAGGTGAGGACTTATTGGACGAGACTTTCTATATATATATATATATATATATATATATATATATATATATATATATATATATATATATATATATATATATATATTTTATGGTATTCAGTGATAAACGAGCAGACAGTCCACCTGATGGAAAGCGATACCTGTCGCCCATAACACCTACGGTACCTACGGTGGTACCCATCCAATCGGACTCCTCAGGCTTGACAGAGTCCTACCACCGGTAGAACTAGAATTTACAATTATCAACATATTGATAGTTTATTTATGCAAAGTGTTTATAAATGTATAGGCTTTCTAGATAACGCTTAGATCTATTGATGAATAATTAAAAATTAACACCAATATTCAATCATCAGAAGTTCAGAAGTGCGGCTAGAGACCGGGCTTGACTTAATTTGGGTTTTCAAGAAAACAAGCAACCCGGCTAAAATATCCTGACTTTGCTCAGGCACTTTGTCTCAGTTTATCGGAGGAATATCGATAATTCATTTTTCTATTAAATAAAAATTAATATTTGCTCCGTTTATTTTTTAAATTGACCATATAAACCCCAATTATATTTGTAATGAAATATATTAACTAAACAAATTTTGCAGAATTACGAAGCCAGGATCGACGCGCTGCAACGTCAAGTGGAGGAGCAGAGCGTTACAATGTCCATGTACAGCTCGTACACGCCGGAGGACTTCCACAACGATGAAGATATATTTGGTTAATATATAAATAATAACTAACTTTTTAAATTATGCATTAATAATTTTGATCTTATTTAATCTATATACTCGTATATATATGATAAAACTGGTATGATAAAGGTCGAATGTCTGTAAATAGAAAAAAAAAATGCTAAAAACCGAGTCAGAGGGATGTAAGAAGAGAAATAGAACAAATCCAGTTTTTTTTTTTTCAATTTTTTTGTTTCTCTGTCTGTTTGTACGGGTTAATCTCTTAAACTATTGAACCGATTTAAATGAAATTTTGTATGGTGGTATCTTATATCGCCGGTCAACATTTTAGATACTTTCATCCCGGAAAATCAAAGAGTTCCCGTGGTATAGTTAAAAAACTATAGTAATTTATACAGGTTAGTAAAAAAACTACTGATTGCATTTTAATGAAACTTAACAATAATATAGTTCATACATCAAAATAACAAATAGATCATTTTTTATTCCGGAAAAAAGTATGGTTCTCGTGTTTGTCTAGAGGCGAACCCGTGCGAAACGAGGGTGAGCCGCTAGTTGGAAAATATACCAGTACTTTAAATCAAGTTCCAGAAAAATAAACGCTAATAGTGTTTTGATTATAAGAAAATATTATAATTATATTTTTATATTATAATTAAAGAATCGACCAAATATAAAATAGTTAACATATTCTATAAATTCCTTCTGCAGTAATTCTTCAACGATTCGAAAAATAATTTGTGATATATTTAATTTAACTAAAAGTTAGTAGTGACAAAAAATATCTCCATTTCATAAAGAAATAAGATTCATAGTGCTATCTTTGCCTTTATCCGCGGTTTCGGTCGCGTGAAAGATTATTCAATAAAATGCAGTCCATGCGTTGCATTCAGGATATATTAAAGCGGGTGTTATAGCTGTGTGTAAGCGATCCTGGAACGCTATATTGCATTGCGGTGATAGGTTCTACTGTTCGTTTTAGTGGGTAGGACGCAGGGGACTGTGAGGCCTCATGGACCTCATGATGGGCTTTCCCAGGGAAATCAAAAAAAGAAGTATATAAAGTATCTCCGTTTTAAATTTCATCAAATCAGTTGAATTAAGCATAACACAGTATTGAGTAGCAAACATAGAAACTCTCCTATATATGTATGTATAAGTACATTAGTTCGATGTATGTAAAGATGATACATACGACTCAATAGCGTGTGGTGGTGGGGTAGTGAATCCCCTGTTTGAGACAGAGTGCTGGTCGGCGCGCGAGGTGGGGCTCGCCGCGTGGGCCTTCCGCAAGTGGAAGTACCACCAGTTCACTTCCCTGCGAGACGACCTATGGGGCAACGCTATATTCCTTAAGGTAACATGTTTTTTTTTATATACATATGTATGCTTGCTCCGCTAATGACTTCCCGACCGACTTCGGCCACGGTGGCCAGTCTCATTGAGACTAGCCATCTGCGCAGAAGATATTATAGTGCAGACACCGCGTGCACTCTCTATTCCTGTCACTCTAATACTCCGGCGGGACGACACGAGACACGACCGGTGAGAGTGTCGGCGCGGGACCGACGCGACACGTGAGAGCCGAGGCACGGGGGTGAAACACCGCCAACTTCCCAACTACGGGCTTTTACTGAAGCTTACTATACAGAAAGACTCAATAACTAAACTTGGCCCGACCCGAGATTCGAACCCAGGACCTCTCTCTCACGATCGGCAGTTGTTCTGCTGTTGTTGCTCCGCTAAATCCTATGTGTTACTCCAGGTCATAGTGTATCTGTGTACTAAATTTCATACAAATCTGTCGGGCATTTCAGCGTGATATTATTAGCCATAGAATACGGGAGTGAGCTAATATGTGTAATGAATATTTTTACCATATTTCAAATGTAACAAAATGTGTTGTTATTCAAAACTATAGCTTGAATTATATAGCTGGAGTGATTTTGATCGAGTTTTATTTTATAAAGTTTAAAATGCCTAAATCAAATTTTATTTAAAGATATCATCCCAGATATTATTTTAATATTCTTATAATAATCATCTAACAGGAAGCAAACGCAATATCAGTGGAACTACGCAAGAAGGTGCAGTTCCAATTCACCCTACTGACCGACACGCCCTACTCGCCCCTACCCGCGGAACTCGCGCCACGCGACGAAGGCGACGACGAGTATCGACCTTCCGCACCCACTGTAGTTGCCGTCGAAGTCACCGACACGAAGAACGGAGCCACCCACTACTGGACTCTGGAGAAATTACGGTAAGCACTATAGATATGACTTTTTAAACTTTCGCGTTCCATAACGGATGTAGTTATGCAAAATGGATCCAGCCCACAAAAACCGTTTTTTGAGTTACTGTCATAAATGGCGCCTACATATCAATTTTAGTATATGCAAAAAGTAGCCAAGCTGCAAATTGCCTTTTTTCTTTTGAAACATACAGACGTTAACGTGTAACATAACAACTAAATATTAAGCTTTTTCGTAGAGTTAAAATAGAACCTTGTATGATGTGTCATGGTAACCTAGATAACGGGTTATCAAAAAAAAAAATTACGGTCTTGTTATTTTGATATACCAATTTTATTAAAACTCCTATTTTCTCAAAAGTAAGTTTTTGTGGTTGGATCTATTTTGCATAACTACGTCCAATTGTATAATGATGACACTACGGGACTTAAACGCGTGAATTTATAAGTGGCTAAATACCGTATTCCCGACGTTTCGACTGGGTTCCATCAGCCGTGACACGTCTGTATTTAACCACTTACGAATTCATGAATTTGAGTCCCGTAGTGTCATCATTATATAGGGAGTATGGATTTCTATAGGTGGTTATGTGGTAGTGGTGGTGTGATGGTATATGGTAGGGGTGTAGGTGTTTAGTGGTTTACGTTATAGTGGATTAGTTTGGAATCACAGACTAACGAATAATATAGAACTAAACATGGAGCCAAATAATAATGTTTTAAATATTATATAATTGTATATAAATGACTATTTGTATACTGAGTGATATTTCAATAAATGGGTATGGGAACAAAAATAACTAACATATTTTTTTATAATAAAGGAAAAATTTAAATACTAGCAAATAATGCTACTAATTTCAAATTGACATTTATTTCGGCGGACTCCGTCTATATAATTTTTTAGTCTGAGTTTGGAATGTTAGGTGGAGTACAAATGTATGTACTTATTTGATTTTTGAGATTTTTGAGATTTATAATAATAAATTGATGTATGTGTGTTTCATCGATTAGTACTTACATTTGACCGCCTTCAAAAAATATTGATACGCTATTTTAGAGATTATGTAATTAGTAGGACATTTTCTATATATAGAATTTAACTAAACGTAATATCATAATTTATATATTATTTATATTTTATTTCTAACATATTTATTTTATCTTATTGCGTTAAATAAATAAAAAAAAAACATTTATATTTAGGTTCGCATTCTGTTAAGTTAAATTTTTACTTGTGTGTGTGTTTTTTTTTTAATTTTAATTTTATATTTTTTCTATAGATAGATAACTTTTGCTCGGCATTGTTTATGTTATATATTTAATTTATTTTTTTATCGATATATTTGGTATTAATCGATCTGTCTTTAAATAATGTACGTAATAAATATAATATATTGTTGAGGTTTTATAGGTAAGTGTATATATTTATATAATAGAATCGAAAATTCAAAATATAGCTGCATATACCTATTTATCAGATGTGCTTATTTATTTTGCTGCTTCTTAATTTACTTTTTTTATAACAAGCTTTATTATTCAAACACATTTTATTATATACATATAAAAAAACGCATTCTCTTATGTTTTACAAAATTATAGTTAGAATATACATTAAATTAGAAAAATGTAAAAGTACTTAGGTTACTATTATATACTATATAGAAACAATATATTAATTAAACATATAACGGTATTATTACATAACGGACAAAGATATAAATAGTTTTAAGTACTAATACAGTAAAGTAAGCCACTTTTAAATTAAATTCATTATAGAAGAAAATTTTAAGCTTAATCTCAAATAAGTATGAATCAAGGCCGTATCGTTTATACAATAGTCAGATGGATATATATAAAAAAAGGAAAATAAAAACATAGTGAAAGGGAGGCATATAACGAGGTGGTCTCCAAGGCGGATATGTTGTCCGTAGCCACCGCCTGGAGCTAATGCGCCAGATATACAACATGAACGAGAGCGTGTGCGCGGAGGACGAGCCGCCCGCGCCCGCGCCCGCGCCGCCCGCGCCCGCGCCCGCGTCCGCGCCCGACGACATACTGCAATGTATCAGCACGTGCGCAAACAACACGCGCCTCTCCCTTGCCAACTTACTGCCCTCGAGGTTTGTGCCTCTGGGAGAAACAAAGCAGCGTAGGGCCACAGTATAAAAATCCATACAGTACACGATTGATTTTAAAGGAAAAATCCTTATAGGATTGTCAAAAATAACAATTTTTATGGTGATTCCGAATTTTCAGCGCCATGTCTTGCAATGCTAAAGTTGCACCCGATATAAAAGTATGTATGTTGGGGAAACGTAACTCTCGTCTCATCTCGCGCACTCCACAAAATTACTCTGTCTAGGCACCGTCGTTATACGGCTGTATGGATTAGTAGACTGTGGTAGGACCATCAAATAACCAGGAACGACAGTTGACATAAGTCAAAGCGTTATGATAAATGTTTGCAGCGATTAGGCATCGCAGTGGTAGGACTGTCTGTTTTGTTTCTGCCTAATGTGAATAGCAGGATTTTCGTATAGATCACGGATTTCGCAGACACGCTTTTGTAAGGCTTCGTCTGCTTCTATGTGTTCATTTCGTCAAAGCTTTGTTGCCGGCTAGTGATGGAGATTGAAGATCTTGAAGGAAGATATTTGCAGTAAAATTTGTTTGCGTTCTGTGTTCTGTGATTATTGTATTCTGGCTTTGAAGAAACACAACATTTGTACCGTAAAATTGAGTTCACAGTCACATGCACATTCCCATTAACTTAATTAAAACTTTTGCAGCTAAATGTCTGTTTTACTTCTATAGATGTTATTTTCTTGAGTTTTTCTTAAAGGAAATATTCTTTACACGATTTTACTATATTTGTTATTAAAAAGTTACGTGTATAATGTTGTCTTAAATAACAAAAAAACCATTTAATTTTATTGCCTGCACGCGCTGACGCAATTTAAAGACGCATGAATTAGCTTTATTTTTTAAAATATTTTCCAAACAAGCTTTATTCCTTTTGATACACATTTATTACAATCGATTTCGATGCTTAAAAATTATTAATATATTTGTATAGGCAACGCTTGGAACTGATGCGAGAGATGTACCACAATGAGGCGGAACTATCGCCCACTTCGCCCGATCACAACATCGAGTCGGTCACCGGCGGTGATCCGTTCTACGATAGATTCCCATGGTTCCGTCTAGTTGGACGGTAAGTTTTGCAATAGATTTCTTTTTTTATATAACGAGTATAGCATAATTATTACAATTTTTATAACTTAATTTGTTTATCGGCGGATTAGAAACAATGTTGTTAATATAAATTATTTTATCAAAGATCTCATATATCTTTCAAGTGTTTTTTTGTTATTTTAATTATAAAATCGTCTATTTCACAGGAGCTTCGTTTATTTGTCGAATCTCCTGTACCCGGTTCCGCTCATTCACAAGGTCGCTATCGTGAACGAGAAAGGAGACGTGAAAGGCTACCTGCGGGTGGCTGTACAGGCAGTCATCGACGCCGAAAAAAGTAAATATCACGTTAAATTAAATATATTACTTTTAACATAAGTGCTAGACAGTGTACAGTACTTGGCGGCAACAGCGCAGTGGTGATGCACTCATTTGGTAACCGATTAAAACGGTTTCAAATCCCAGGTGTCGCACCTCTGATATTTTCATATTATACCTCCCTGATGACTATGACCTCCCCCTCGTATTGAAGGGAGGTCGTGACTAGAAAAGGGCCATATCTATTCATTAGTTGTTAATGTAAAATGAAGGCCAAATTATATTTATCTTTACTACATACTAACTTTGATTAGTTTCAACAAAAATTGTATTGCCAAATTGCAACGATGTATATAAATAGAGATCAAACGGTAAATTCTATTCCAGATAATGCAGAATTCGCAGCCGGTGTGAAGCAATCGGCCAAAATATCGTTCGACGACGACATCGTGCCCGCGCGCTCTCGACTCAAGGCCATCTCTAGCGTGGAGAAGAATAACGCACTCAACGCAATCAACATGGAGGACCGGCCTGAACAGGACTCTAATATTAAAATTGAAGGTATATAATATTAGCCACTACGAATATCTCAAGGAATAAAGACACTCACCCATTCATTTTCATACCGAAGTATGTAAATAAAGTCTTCGTCACTCGTCTACTCGTTATTTTAAGTTAATGCAAATGATCAGGATTTGAAGCAGTAATGACTACTTAGGTATCAGAGAAAAATAAACCCTATATGATTAATACAATATTCAAGCTATTACAGTTAGCTCAACATCTTTTGCATTGGAAGAAACAAAGATCACAATAATTTTGTATTGGAGAAACTCCGAATATAATTTATAGTTTTTGTTTATTATGTCGGTCTGATTGAATAATTTACATACCTTTAAATACACTCTGCTACTTTTCTCTCTTAATATGTATAGTTATAACTGATTCTTAATTGATTAAGTAAAAATGACGACACGTTTGGCTCGATGAGTAGTGACCCTACTTGCTGTGCCAGTAGTCGCGGATTCGAGTCCCGCTGGGGGTATTCGTTTGTGTGAGCACGAATGTTTGTACTCCAGTCATGGGTGTATATATTTTGTAATATATATGTATTTAAAGTTGTATATGTGTAGTGTATCGACTATCTGGTATTCATAGCACAAATTTAAATTATCTTTTCGAATTTTTCCGCGGATTTTTACAGCAATAATGGTCACGGGAGAGACTAAAGTTTCAGACGTATCAAAGCTCATTGTATACTTGTTACAGACAATGCCTACCCACAAAATTACAAAATGTAATCATTTTGTTTCAAATGATTACATTTTGCAATTTCGTGGGTTTATATAATATATAGGTAGTCTTATATAAAACTGATTCCCTGATTCATTCTCCCATAGAGCTGGCAGTGGGCGAATGTGACGCCGACAGCGGGCGCGGAGACAGTTCCCTGGCGTCGGAGCTGAAGGAGGAAGACCTCCCGGAGCACCTGACGCTGGGCCGCGAGTTCACCTTCCGCGTCACCGTGCTGCAGGCGCACAGCGTGTCCACTGACTATGCTGATGTGTTCTGCCAGTTTAAGTGAGCTTAGTTTTCATATCCTTTTCGATCAATCTCCTTCGTGTGTTCTCCGTTCTATGTGATATTGGCTTAGGAATCTGTACTTATCTGGCACGCTTTGAAGCAATTAACAAGGAAATTGAATTAAATTTTATGTCTAGGGTTTTCACAGAAATTGTATTGCTTATATTTATATACGTATTTATTTATATGTACTGTTATACTATATAAACTTATATTACTTATGTGTCGTCTATTGATGGAAATGCACTTAATAACTCATCAATTTCTTCTTTTGTTTCAATTGGATGTGTGATTTGAGAATGTTGCAAGCATATAGACAAAATATTAAATTTTGATATTTTTAATCGTTTGGATTGTACAGTACATATAAATGGCTCTTTATATTTTAAAAAGTTATGCGAGTAATAAAGAATATTGTAATAATTATTGTGCTTTGTTTTAGTTTCCTGCACAGAAATGAAGATGCGTTCTCAACAGAACCTGTCAAGAATACCGGAAAGAACACGCCCCTAGGCTTCTACCACGTACAAAATGTATGTGCAGCTAATGACGACTTACCATCTAGAATACTTTTATTAAAAAATAAAATTTTAAAATATTTTTCTTTGTTTTAGATCACAGTTCCTGTGACAAAGTCCTTCGTCGAATACATTAAGTCACAGCCCATCGTTTTTGAAGTATTCGGGCATTACCAACAACATCCATTGCATAAGGTATTTTTTTATAGATTAAAGAAGACACCAAGCCTAAAATCATAAGTATTTTATTTAATTAAGTTATAACAACGCAATAGCTTTTTAAAAGAAATGTAAAAGTAACCGCTTTTCAGGAGAGATTTTTTTATTAAAATTTAAATCCAACTACCCCCTAAATATAGACCATTTAAAAAAATTATATGAAAATCAAACAATATATCGCCTTACATATGTCCATACAATAAATAACACCAATATGACATTTCTTTTTAACTCGATTCAAATATGAACATAACATGTTTTTTGTTTCAGGACGCAAAACAAGACGGGCCAGTGCACAGGGCTCCGCCCCGCCGCATGTTGCCTCCCTCCCTGCCCATATCCGCCCCGGTGCGAAGCCCCAAGTGGGGAGCCGCCAGCGTGGCGCCGCCCTGCTGCTCCTCGCACTTGCACTCCAAACATGATCTGCTGGTTTGGTTTGAGATCTGTGAATTAGCGCCCAGTGGGGATTATGTGCCGGCTGTGAGTGTTTGATGTTGTTTGTAAATGTACCTTATACTTAATGTTAGAGTAAACTTGTTTTTTTTCACAGCTCATAAGTTGTCTTTGGAATATAAATTGTTATGAAGTTCCAGACTACTCCATTGAGTAACCGTGTGAAGGCAAAAATTCATTCACACAACTTGAACATTTATAATATTAAAAATAAAAAAATATTCGCGAGTAATTTTCAATTTAGTATACAACCAGTAAATTGCAACTTCTAAATTATGTCGCCAGACTGGAAATAAAAAAAAAACTAGCTGTTGGCTTAATTTTTATGACCAAAAATGTCTTAAGTAAAACAATGTCTTTTCAGTTTTTTTCGCGTATTTAATTTGGTTTTTACTACTGACTGACTACGTTTTTGTCTTTATAATAATAATTATAAGGGGGGTTGTCTTCTGATATATAAAAGATAGTTTTATTTAAAATATCAAATTTTCGGTCCAAATGAAAAGAACATTATAAAACTAGCTGTACTTGCGTCTCTGCCCGCGTTTAAACTTCCGATAGAAACATCAGCTTTACAATAATTATATACGGAAGTCTGCCTGATTTGTTGACATGTATGATCACTGATCCGCTCTCTTAAATAGTAGCCAGATTATATATAGCTTATAGCCTTCCTCAATAAACGGGCTATTTAATGCAAAAAGATATTTTTTATCGGATTAGTAGTTCCTGAGATTAGCGCGTTGAAACAAACACACAAACAAACAAACTGTCATGTCATTTTTGTTTCATATAATGTAACATGGCAATCCGCAGGTGGTGGAGCACAGCGACGAGCTGCCGTGCCGCGGGCTGTTCCTGCTGCACCAGGGCATCCAGCGCCGCATCCGCATCACCATCCTGCACGAGCCCTCCTCCGACCTGCAGTGGACAGATGTCAGGGAGCTCGTAGTTGGTCAGTGATTATATGATCATAATATGATTTTTTATTTTTTTTTAATGTAGGAAGCTAACGTAATATCTTAAATGATAAAATAGAATATCTTAAACTAAATCTTTACGTAGCATTTGTGAAGTAAACTTTGCTCAATTGGCACGCTTTGAAGCCATTAACACGAAAATTGAATTGAAACTAAATCTTTTATAAATATAAGCTAAGTATTTTTTACCATATATGAATATTAGTTTGCCTTTAAATGGGTTCATCCATTTAAAGCTAACTTAGCATGTTTAACTAATGACAGTAGTACTAAATAATCAATATTAAAAAAAAACAATATACTAAAAAAATTTAATTATTAAATTATAATTTATTATAGTATGAAATAAGACTAAACATTATTCTCATCGTTACTTAACTAGTATGGGTTTTGATGTATTAGTTTATATATGTGTTGTAATATGTAACCTACGTAAGTAGATAGAAACTTAATTGAGCACACAATAAATATATCTTAGTCTAAGAAGATTGATGGAAACTTTTGTTGACATCAAGCGGGATAGTACAAGTTTTTTGTTTTTAAGTTAAACGCTATAAAATTTTATATTTGCATAGATATTGTGTTGTCTTTAATGTACAGAGATATATGCTTCATGAAATATTTATAATATAATTGAAAATATACTTTAGGACGTATCCGAAACACACCGGAGGCTAACGAAGACACGACGGACGGGGACGAGGACGGAGCACTGTCCCTCGGACTGTTCCCTGGCGAACGACCCACACTAGACGATCGGGCCGTGTTCAGGTATAATTTTTTTTATTCTAGCAACTTACCCTCTTCATATTATTCTAGAATCTAGATATCTATCTGTACAATATATCTCATGCAGATCAGTTCAGTTTTGCTTAAATTAAAAAAAAAACATATTTTACCTAGGTATATTAAAATTTAATAAAGTGTGGTGTGAAATAATATGTAGAAACGTAAAAATATAGCGTCTATATCACTAATGTTAAATAATAATATAAATAAGATATAATATTTATTAAAGGGAATACTGTGTTAAACAATGAAATTGTATGTGTACTGTAGGTTTGAGGCGGCGTGGGACAGCAGCCTGCACGGCTCGCCGCTGCTCAACCGAGTGAGCGCTAACGGGGAAGTCGTGTACATCACACTGAGTGCTTACCTCGAGGTACGGTCGATATTAGTTTATACTAAACTGTTTAGTTATTTGAGTTTATTAAAATAAAACAAAAGTATGGCTAAGTTCAATATTTCTTAATGTTTAATGAAACAAATGAAAGTCAAAATAGCAAGTTTTGAAGTGTTTTTCTTCAGACCATTCTTACCGATTTCAAGAGCGCAGAAGGTTCTTCTTAGTTTTAATAATAATGTAAATGATTTCTTTATATTATTTAATAGGACTTATAAACGACACCATTTGAATCTAAAGAAAAATTCCATTTTTAAATATAAAGTAAAAAATTTCAAATATAGAATGATGATTATTATTTTTTTTAATTTTCCTTCACTTAGATTATAATTTATTAATTACTAGCAGTACCCACAGCTTCGCCCACATTCAAACTTCCGATCGCTACCAAACTGCCTAAAATTTTCACCAAAGTTGCTTAACCGTTTTAGAGTCCGTAGTATACAGATTAATTTTTATATATATCGATTAGCGATTCACCCTCGCTTCACTCGGGTTCGTCCCTAGGTTGATTCCCCGTAAAAACTTCCATCCTCATTTTCACTCCCTTAAAGGATGATTTCCGGGACAAAAAGTCCTATCCTATGTCCTTTCCCAGGGTCTCAAACTATCTTCTTACCAAATTTCATCTAAATCGGTTCAGTAGATCTAGACATTACCCTCTACAACCTCACAAAGTTTACCTCTAGGTTTAATATTAGGAAAACTTGTCCATAATAATATATTCGATGGCCAGGTGGAGAACTGCGGGCGGCCGGCCATCGTGACGAAGGACCTGTCGCTGGTGGTGGTGGGGCGCGAGGCGCGCACGGGCGCGGGCCGCTCGCTGCGCCGCGCGCTGTTCGGCTCGCGGCACGCGCGCGCCGACCGCCTCACCGGCCTCTACGAGCTCAGCCTGCACCGCGCGCTCGAGCCGGGTACGTCACCCTCCTACCCCCCCCCCCCCCCCCCACGCAAGGGAGGGGAGTACTGTACCATCTTGACGTCTACACGAATGAACTGATTCTTTTTTGTTTGAATACTGACTTGATCGAAAGTGTTCTTAGCAATAAGTCAACAAGTTCTTAGCTATTAACCCTTGATGAAAGAAGAGGGGAGTTATAGGTTTAACCTTTGTACCTGTTTGTCAGCTATAACCCAACATGTCAAGAAAACCCGTTCAGTTGTTTGCATGCTATTAGCTCTTTACTAGACGATATAAAGATGATCTAATTGATTCGAAACTGGTGTCCCGATACTTTAATGACATTGATATGGTAACTTTAGCCTGATGCTGTAGCGTCACCTGTTGTTTACAAGATACTCAACTACTAAAATACTGCAGCGATATCATGTTTAGACTCATTGAAATGGTCTCAAGGAAAAGATTACTTTGTCAAAAAATATATTTTTTAAATATAAAAGAGTAACTATTCTATCTGCTAAATATAAAAATTAAATGGTAGAGACTTTTTACATTTGCTATACATTGTTTTCATTTTTAAACAATCGTTTAGGCAGTGTATTTTTTTTTAATTCTGTTAAAGTGTAGAAAATATAATTTATAGCCCATAGAAGAGCTTAAGAGTTTCAAAGTTTATCGCCAACAAACAAACAAATCTTTCCCCTCTATAACATTAGAATAGATAGGAAAACATTCTATATTATACAGATTTGGAAGGAAAATATAATAAATATTAGGTTGTTTTATATTTAGTAATAACATAATATATTGCTACAGGTGTACAACGCCGACAAAGGCGTGTGCTAGATACCAGCGGCACATACGTACGCGGGGAAGAAAACCTACACGGATGGCGTCCACGTGGAGACTCGCTTATTTTCGACCATCAGGTCAGAAATAACAACATATTCATACAAACAAAACGATTTTCTCTTTCTAACTTACATACAATCTCTTTTAGAATAAAATGAATGTCGCTAACTTTATACTTCGTAACAATTCAATGCCAGAATGTGTACAGGCACACTTGACAAAATTTGCATGACTTGTGGCTAACTGGGCAATACGTATTGTATTGCATATGAAAGCGTGCCGTCTTTATATTGAGTTTATTTTCGGAGCTAGTAGTTTTGATATCGTTTTATTTGCTATGCTAAAATTTTCGTCTCTATACTTTTTTTTTTATATTAACAGTGTTCTGACACGAGAATTATGTTTCAAAGTTTGTTTCGTCATTAACAAATGTTTTTTCTACTCAAACAGAAACGTATCTGGCGCAAACTGGTCTATGATTGGCCGTTGGACGTTATCGATAGATTCCAGGTCCACAAATATGTTTCCTTAGCTATTTAGTATGTGCGCAATCATCCATTTTGGTGTTATATCATTCGTACTAAATAGCTACTGAAAAGTAATTTGTGTACTGGTTACTTGTCCATGCTCATCCCTTCACGCAGTCTTTTAGATTATATATTTAGTGTATTGTAATGTTTCTATATTATCTGTATAAGGGCGGATCTACATGTACATACAATTAATTAATATTTGCACGAATTTCTTCTTTTACTGTGCAATTATAATGTATTTTTTTTGAATATTAAACTATAAGGTTTTATTTATCGATAACGTCCTATAACATCGGTATATTTTTATATATAGGTAATAGTGTAGATTCGCCCTTAAACGTTATTTGTCTTCTGTGTTTCATTTGCTTAGTCGAGCTTATATGTACTTATACGTATATTCACATTACACTCGTATTCCTTTACAAACACACGCTTTGTCGTTTCTTTATGTTACTATTTATAGCTTTATCTCTATTTAAATATACATTTATCTATTTTATACAATTTCCATAATAGTTCATGTATTTAAAATATTAAATTATCCAAAATACTTCCGTTATACTTATTGGCCTTTTATTTTAGATGCAAAATGATTTTCTTAGCTATTTCTTTTATTGAATTCGATCGATTAACACTTAATAGTAGATGTTATATAAATTGGGAAGTATAATATTGATTGTGGTGTCAATTCCAGTGGGAGTTAGAGAAGATGACCCGGCTGGAGCAAGTGGGGCGCACCCGGCACTTCCTGGCGTTGCGCGAGCGTCTGCGCCACGGACACGAGAACACCGTCGCGCCTAATGACTTCACTAAAACTGAAAAGGTATTTGATACTTATTTTATATGTATCTAGTGTAATACTTTCTTGGATTTACGCGAATATTTGAAGTTTTAAATAAAACTATCTTTACCGATTATTATTATCGCGGATTTATTTAGATTTTTGGTTCCCGTCGTTAGTTTTATATTCTCGAGGTTAGTCTCTCCTGTGACCATGATTGCTGTAAAGCATTCGAAACGTCGGGAACCGAAATAATCCGAAAAAATAGTTTTATTTAAAATGTATCTAGTATTTTGATTTTACTAGAGTGTAGTTGATGTATATTTTGGCAATTGAATTTTTATTTTTTATATGTTGATTTTCTTACGATGAAAAATTTTTTTTAGTTGTATTAGCAAGTGTTACCCATGGTGTAAAATAATTGGTACATTTCAAAAGTGTAAGACCCGGGGTTGATTCTTCTTGCTTACTTGGCTGTCCAAGCGAGGGCATTACCGATGGTATATCATTGTCTTTTTCATTATGAAGTATTAAATTGTTTACAAATATCTTAATTTACTATGGTTTACTAAAGAAGCAGCCATGTTTCGACCAAGCCCTAACTGTACTAGGCATTGTCGCTTTCATTGCTACTGACTGAACGGATTCGAACGAAATTCGGAATACGGATAGCTTATATCTTTTATCTTGGGAGATTGTCTATGTGTTAGGTTTGCGGTTGGAACCGTATGGGAAAACTATATAGATTAAGGTTAAATCAATGGAATATGAATGTAATGTGTACGTGCCAGGAGGTAAGCAACATGGCGGCCAAGGCGGCGAAGGCGGCGGAGTGTGCGCACGCGCGCGACGAGCTGTACGAGCCGTGGGACATGAGCCCGCGCGAGAGGGAACTCGCCACCAAATATATTAAGCTTATACAGGGTAAGTGCTGTTTTATTGGTAATAATAATAATATATAAATACTAGCGACTAGCGACTCATTCTCGTTTCGCTCGGGTCTGTCCGTAGATACGTTTTATATACATAAAAATAGTTATTAATATCTATCGACGACTCAGCTTTTTAAAACCTATAACTTTCTAGTACAGTTATTTTGACAAAACACCGTCATTTTGTACAAAATATTTACAAATTATATACATAAACGTTCCTTGTTTATCGGTCTTTCTGTTAGGAAAACCGTATCAAAATCCGTTGCGTGGTCAGAAGAAGTAATCGCAGAATTGTTTTATACTATGTATAGATTCTATAATGCAAACCACACATTTTCGTAACAGAAAATAATGGGTGTTATTTTGTATAGGATTATAGTTTGACCGTGTAATAAAATATAATCAAAACAATGTTTAATTTAGGGTTATTATTGATTTTTAAATATATTGTACTAGTTTGATTTTGTGTTGTTGTGGGAATTATTGTGCCTAAATAATAATTATGTTGTAAGTAAGATACCACCGTTGCCTGGACGTGCATAGGATTAAAGTTATCCTTTGTATATGTCACCGTAAAATTGTAAGTGCCGCTACATTGTAATCGGCGTTTATTCATATATATATATATATATATATATATATATATATATATATATGAATATATATATATATATATATATATATATATATATATATATATATATATATATATATATATATATATATATATATATATATATATATATATATATATATATATATATATATATATATATATATATATATATATATATATATATATATATATATTATTCATATATTTATACAAAAACATTTACTCATATATTTTTATCTGCCTTTACTTGAAGTAAAATTAAAAATAATAAATATTTGAATAAACGATATATTTGAATAAACTGTATAAGTATTTGAATAATAAAAAAATGTTTTACTTATGTTTTATTTTTATATGTATTTTCATTTGCGGCCGCAGGAAGGATAGGCGCGAACAAGGAAGTGGAGACGACGGCGTCGCCCACCACGCCCGTGGACGAGGGCGTGTCGGCCGACATCAGCACGCCCAGCCTGCTCTCCTCCATACACAGTGCGAGCAGCTTCGAGTGAGTTTGCTCTTCATACTTTTTATTATTATATATTAATTTTTTAATTAATTTTATCTTCCCATACAAAACTTAAAAATACTTTGTTATATTTATGAGAATATTTGACATTTTAAATAAAACTACCATTTCGGATTTCATTTTTAGTTCCCAATTGAATGTAGTACATCAATCATGGTTACGGATAGACCGACTTTATCTGCTTATTTTTTTGTGTTTTTACTGAGATGTTAGGTTTGCGTCCCATAAGATATTGACCACACTCATATTATATGTGCATGTATTGTAAAAGAATGAAATTATTTTGCGAAATGGAGTTAGTAGTACTTAGTATAGTTAGTTACGAAAGGATGAAGCTTGAAGTTGGGGAGTTGGCTGTGTTATATGCTCTTGCTTTGGAGAGCACGTAAAGTCGTTCTTCGACCTTCTGCCTGATCTCTTACCAGTCATGTCGAATTGACGTCAAATCGGAGATTGAGAGTGATAACAATAGTGATTGCCTGCGCATGCGCTGCAATTGCACAGTAGCGCACACATGCACTTCACTATAATATTTCCTGCGCAATTGGTTAGGCTTAGTTAAGAAAATCGGTCCGTATCAGAATAAACACTGAACAGAAAAAGGAAATAGGTAAAAATAAAAATGATCTGTTTTTTATTGTTTTATCGCCTCCGTATTAAATTCTAAGAGATCAATTGTTAACTGGCACGCCGGTGTGTCTACGACTCTCGAGGGGTTATTTTGATAAATAAACTGGACGTTATTTCGTGTGCCACCCCGTCAGACTGTGCTCCCCCGAGCGCGCGCTGCTGGAGAAGGCGGCGGGCGCGTGGGGCGTGCCGGCGGGCGGCGCGGCGGGCGCGGGCGCGCTGTTCGTGCCCGACTGCGAGGAGGTGCGCGTGTCGGCCGCCGTGGCGCGCCGCGGGTACCTCAACGTGCTGCAGCACGGCACGCACGGCTGGAAGAAGCGGTGGCTGGTATGTTATATATTATGTGCATTTGTATTGTATTGTATGTTGGACTCCTTTTTCCGTACTTAGAATCGCGTTTGGTCCGTTGTACGTAATGGGAATCCTGGCTAGTTCAGCCAGCCTAACTCCGTCCAGAAGCGCAGAAGTTTCCTGGGAACTTCACAGGCTTCGCGGAGCGACCTCATTGGTCCGAGGATTTCATTGCGTTGAGAAGTTACCGCTACGTATTCCAGGACTACGAGAGCGACTGATTCTACAGCGCTGAAACACCCTCTGCACAGAGGGCTGTCCGTCGCGCCGATGTTTATATTATGTGCATATTGCATATCGTTAAAAAGTATGTGTATACTGTATGTATGTATAGTTGTTTATTTGGCAATTGATTAGGGTACAAAAATATACTCCTTACAATAATTGTTTAACTTGAAACGTTTAAAATATCCAGGAGTGCTTCGGGACTCGTACTAGGCAAACTTGTTTTACGACCATCGCAAACTTTCTCTAGACTTATAAAATCAAATATAAAGACAACAATTATAACAGTTAACAGCTGATAGAGTTAGTAAATTATTATGTTAGAAGAATACAAAGTACGTACTGTTTTCCTCATGATTTTAAACTTCATGATAAACTTACAGTGTGCCCAGAACGCTAACCCACTTATGTCCCCTTAAACTTCAAAAAATAACCCTTACAATGTATACACGTAACTAAACCACTCATATCGGTGTAGGTAGTGCGTCAGTTCATTTTAACTCTTCATTTTAACCTTTTTTAATGTTAGGAAATGCATTTACGCATCTGAAAACATTCAGGTGGTTATATGGAACTCACCGGCTAGGAAAGCCAATTCTACCCACTAAAACCCAACAAAACCTCCCCCGTCTTAATGGGGCGTCGCAAGATCGCTTACACACTTAATCACGACGGCCCCGACGGCAGGTCTGCCGAAGCAAACCACAACAGCCATGGGGTTGTTCCAACAGTTCACTCTGCTATCTGAGAAGTACCAGGAGCAACCCGCAAGGTAAACCGTCCACCGAAGTTGGCCGCCACCTTGTGCATTTCGGTTTCGCGCTCGGCTAAACTGCCGGAACCTAATGTGAGCCACCCCAAACACATTCACCGCTCCCACACCACGACAAGATAAACGCAGGTTGAGGAGTTCATTTTACATCTTACAATGTGTACACATAATTAACCAACACACGTGTGTGTGTGTGTGTGCAGGTGGTGCGCCGCCCGTACGTATTCATCTACCGCGACGAGCGCGACCCCGTGGAGCGCGCCGTCATCAACCTGGCGCACGCGCACGTCGAGTACTCCGAGGACCAGGAGCAGATGGTGCGCATGCCGAACACCTTCAGGTACACGCGCATTGTATTGCATTAGAAACGTGAAAGTTTAATATGTCTGAGTATATATTGTGTCAATATGTTTCTCCTTTTGAATTTGATGGATTTGAATGTAATTTAGTACTTGATCTAGAGCTAGGGACGTATCCGACCCGCAATACAAATAATATTAGATTCTGTTATCTAGATGAATTAATAATGTTGCTGATATTGACTAGAAATTTGAAAACATTCGAAAAATTTACTAGAGTTTTTAGAGATCTCACTAAATAGACCAATTGTGTATCAATACTCGTAGCATGTAACTTTTTTAATTGAAATATTCCTTCATATGATTAAAAAGTATATGTACGTGTTGTGTATTCTCTGCAGCGTGGTGAGCAAGGAGCGCGGCTACCTGCTGCAGACCCTCGGGGACAAGGAGGTGCACGACTGGCTCTACGCCATCAACCCGCTGCTCGCAGGGCAGATCAGGTGAGAATGGACTCCTTTGACTTATTATTTGATAATAATATTTAGTTATCAGTGAAGGAATGAGCGGAATGAATGTTTTGTGATGTGATTATTGTTCTTTTTTTAATTTTTTTGGCTTATTTATAAACTTTTATTTTACTGTTTTAAAAGAATTGTTTAATTTCTATGTTGTCAGAGGCCGCTGAACTTATTTTTAAGAATGAATGAACGATAGAAAATGTAAATTTTGTGAACTGAATGAATACTTTTGTTTACCTTCCAAATAATTCTTTTACTTCTTATAAAAGTAGTATTTATATTGTTGAAAGCCACTGAACATTTTTTTTAATGATAAAATACTTCTTCATTTTTTATAATAAACCTAATAAAAAATTATTACATGCCAAAAACTATGGAATGAATTTTTGAGAAATATAGATAATACGTAATAACTAAAGGTAGAAATCATAACATAAACCTAGATGTAAGTATGTACATTGAGCCAGCTCGGTCCATATGTATATACACGCGTGAAGGTGTTCGCGCGCAGGTCGCGGTCCGCGCGCCGCCGCGCCGCCTCGCCCGCGGGGCCCCCCGCGCCCCCCGCAGCGGCCCCCGCGGGGCCCCCCGCCGGGCCCCCCGCGCCCCCCGCCGCGCGCCTCGCAGCATGAGACTCTCTCACAATGGAGTCTATCCTCGTTTTTTAAATGCGTCGCCGACGGACGGATATACGCGCACAGACCCCTCCCCGCGATGCGGACCGCGAACAGATATTAAAACAACCCCCTGACTTTTTGCTCGATACGATTACTCGATACCCCTGTGTATAGGCGATATCGATGTTCCTACCAATTATGTAATGGGAATATCGATGTTTTTGGCGCGAATGAGTGAAACGAATATGTTTATGATATCGATGTTATTATATCATATTATAATAAAATACGTATATAGATTATGCATACGTTTTATACTCGTTTTTGCCAAAAATTGTCACGAGGACTGTAGGCTGAATGCATTTCAATCACGTGCGCTTATGACGTTCTATTTAAGAAAGAACGTTATTATAATTTTTTATTGCAGATTTGAAGTGGAGCATAAGCGTACCTAAAATGCATTCGGTCTAGATTTTTCCAAGTAGCTACTATTCTAGATGTCTGAATGATCTGAGCTGTATGAACTGAAACTTTCCAATTAATCAAATGTAATCTTCGTTATTGTAATGACATTATAATATCTTTATATAAAATGTAATAAATATCGAGCAAAAGATAAAATAATAAAAGGAAACTCTGTGGCTGGTTTGGTAGAAGAGTAAGATAATAAAATTTTCATTTGAAATTATATTAAGTAAATAAAACAAATAAGTTTTTTTCCCCACAAACGAGTGGTTTTGCAGAATTTAAATACCACTGAAATTTGTGTCCTAAATGGGACCATGCAAATAAAAATAGTTTATAATAATGTATATTTATAATTATTATCCTTCTAAATTATATAGAAATGAATCAATTAATTTAGCATATCCCAATTATTAACAGTATTATATTATATGTACAATATATGGCATTTGATGCGAAATACGGTCTATACGTAATATAGCGTGTTTTATATGTTGTTATATTTTTACATTGTTCATAATTATTATAGTTTTAAAGACGGTCGTGTGAGTTGGGACCAAACCGGTGCACCGATAGCGGGAATGGGGTATTAAAATATATTTACAAATCTTTAAATAACAATAATTAATCTTCCATTGGACTATATTGCGGGCTGTTTTAATATCTATCGTAGGACGCACAACTTTTACACTAGGTTTTTTTATCTGTGTATTTTTGACAGTGTATAAATGTTACGGTCTTTGCATCACCGCCTGATTCAATGTTTCTTGCCAAATATTAAAAAAAAAAATGTTGAGTTATATTTGTCTATTTATATAAAATAGTCAAGAAAATCTTGCCCATTCGTCATTTGTTACTTGTTCTGCTTAAAAGTTATATAAAACTTAAGATAACTTTAAGCTTATCTAGTTTTAAGTTTTGATGGTGCAAGGACTTTCTTATTGAGTAAATGCCAAGTATTTAAAATTTATCCCCTTAGAGTAAAATTATTGTACGTGCAGTAAGTTAAATGTTGCGCACAAAAATGTCGGCGATGTCTCTCTAATAGACTCCATACAGGATTACGAGGAAACCATTCAATGTTCTATGAAATGACAAATATTATTGAAAGTATCTATATAGATTTTCCCTAATGTTACATACATTATTAATGTAATCTACCTTGTATATACGTATGACCCGGACGGTAGGTTATGTTGAGGCTCAAGCCCGGGCCGGAGATTAAGCGGTTGCTGTTAGTCTGCGTGACGTCATACGTACGTTTGATTTCACTCTAGTATTGATTGACTGTAAATACATATATAATTTAATGGCATTGTAGTTAACGTAGACTACGCGTTTCAAGACAATTAGCTTTTACCGAAATTATTTATAATATTTATGTTTTTTTTTTCGTTATATGATTTTTAACTCATAATAATTTTATTGAACAGATTGTATAAAGTAGGTTAATGTGCCGGCGTGTCCACCCGTCATGTTGTTTTGATGATGTGTGCCGCGCCACAAACATTCCGAACATCTAGTCAGTGCTCTGTAGGTACATCGTATGTGATAGAGTAAACCCATACCATAGACGTAGCTACGGTTCAGGGTTGTCCCGACATTACATCTTCCTTTTAAATCATAATATATTTATATAATTTTATTATGATTTGTGGGAAGCGTCCGACACCCCTAGCTACGTCTATACATAGTTACAATGCTGTGCTACGAACAATCACCAGTAGTTTGTTGATAAATATCTTGGTGTTATTTTGAACACGTATCTAACTTACAACAGTCTCTCGTCAGATCGTTTGTTCATTGTAATATCGACAAGTTATCACCGTAGGTAGAATAATTGATGTGGCTATAGTTTTATATTTACTGTCCCTTCCCTTCGTTTCAAGTTCGATATATAATTCCAACCGATTCTTAATCTCGTTACCGCTTCGATGAATGTTGAATAAATAATCGTCACTAACTATCGCTTCTAGGTGACTATTTTCGATATAAAAAAACGTATTATATAATTCTATCTCATGAGAACTTCGTAAGCTTAAGTAAATTTTAGTAATTGTAAATAAATGTCTTTAAATAGTTCGTTTGGTATGAGTTTCGAAAATAGTAGAAAATTATATGTCATCGCTTTCTTCGTTTATAAAGGTCCAGTCACCGGCTCGCACCCTGAATCGTAGACGAATTCTCGGCAAAACACTAGAATATCCAGATAATAACTTAGAATAGAGAAAATAGGTGTAAGATCAGAAGTATTAACCAAATTTAGTCATGCTGTGTGTTATGATATTTCTTAAAATTAAATAATACAATAATTGTCGTCGGGAATGTTTACTTGTTTGAGACGTTATCGACTAAACCTGCGACGATGTGCTTTAGTTACCCATAAAACGTCCTTTTCATTAACTTAAAGTTGTGAATGTTGCGTGTCCAAACTCGTTTAATTCCACATTTATAATGTATAGATTTCGCTATCTATCTGTATCACTCTACATATACCCGCACTACGAAGGGATCTCAAGTCGAGTATGATATAAAAACTTTTCTTTATCTAGTCATTCATTTATAACATTCCAAAGCTGTAAATTCCTTTTTTCTACTAGCGTAATGTATTTTGCATAGCAAAATGGTGTTTATCTAGTTAAATAGTGAGCAGGTATAATATACGGCCGGATGTAATATATCTAAGTTCTCCTTCGAAAGTTCTTCTTTTGCATAGCTTTTTAGTTATATTTTTCTAGTTCCAAAAGATCTTTTTAAATTAGAGATGACAGCTTAAGCTGGATTATATATATTTTTATATAGTGTACTCTTAAAGCTATACTGTTATTTTTATAGAAATAGCTGTTTTCTAAAATTACGTTCACTGTTTCGTGTAATTTACTTTTAAGTATTAGTTATTTGGAATGTTGAGGGAGTTTGTGACTCGAGTAGCGCTTACGCAAGGGTATGCCGTATACCACTACTTGTGATTGGATAGTGATTGTTGTCTGTTGGACGAGGATGATATTTGAAGAATTATATTCTATATATAATTTATGAATTTCATTCGATTTATGAAAATAAGAACAATGTAATAATTGGTAATATTACTCATTGCTCTAAATGTACTATCAAAATATATTATACACAGTGTTAAAGGTCATAAATAAAATGCTTTGAAAATTTCCATATTGTTGTTTCTTTTACCTCCACTATATCCTTAATATATCCCTAATATATTAGTTTATTTTCAAAATGATAAAATAATGATCTATACAATAAAATAATATCTACTTCTTAACTAAAAAGATGCACTGAATTCAAAGTAATTATTCCACCATTAGCGATGGATCTTTTGTAATATTTGGTTATTTATAGTAACATACACAAAAACAACCGAATGGAGTATCTCCTGCTTTATTGAAGTTGGTTAATGAAAATGATAGACTGCCGTCTGCAGGTTCGATCCTGGAGTAAAAGTAATTCCCAACTTTATGTAGTCAAGACCAGACAGTGTTGGGCCTCGTCATCAACATGCAGTGTTTAAATAATAATAAACCTAAAGTTGTGAACGCTGAATCATTAGGTTTTCTATTCTACTCGTAAAGTATATTATGTGAAGGTTTTGAAGATAGGGTGCTAAAATAATGTGCTCCTAACCGATTTCGACCATGGCGGTCAATCGACGGGGCAAACACAAGTGCAATCTATTCAATACAATTTTCTTGTTAATAACTTCAAAGCGTGCCAGTTGAGCACAGATTATTTCGCCAACGTTACGTAGAATGGAGAAGAATCGAAATTGGTCTCTATTAATTTAACTCTCAAAGTCTGGGATGACAATTAGATACGACCAGTGGAAGATAAGGCGCACGACTGATGGCTTTTTAGAAAAAGCCGTCGGTCCTGCGCCTTTAAAAGAAGCAAGTAAGAAGGCATACAATATTGCCAACTCTCCAATTTTTTTGTAAGAAAAGCTCAATAATTATTATACTTGGTCCAACACGGAATTGAACTCAGAATCTCCGGATCTGTTATATATTAGACCTGACGTTTAATACTGCTACTTATATATACCTCTTTGAAGCATCGCACTGGTAATTCATTGGGGTAATCAATATTCTTTAAAAGTACTTACGGGACCGGCTGGGTGGTTTTTAGCTATAGTTGGTGGCGTTATTCTCGAAGTCCCAAATGGGTTTTTACTATGTAGAAAAAGGTAAACAACATGGATCCCAAAAAGGATATAATAAAAAAAATCTCAAAGTAAACAAAAACTAAATAATGCGCTTGCTAATCACATATAAGTAATTTTAGTGATTTGCTCGCAAAATTCGCTTTCAGATAATTGTTATGTAGTGCATATTTAAAGATGGCGCTTTTATTCTTTATTATATATTTAACCACAGATAAAGTGACTGGAATTTGTTTAGTTAAATTAAGAATTAATTTTGTAATGTTTATCATATTACAATATAAAATAAAATAAGTCAGTTGCTAGAATAGGGACATTCTATTATTTAGAAACTTTCAGATAATTGTAAGGTGTTTTGAATTTGAACAAGACTAGTAATTTATTAGCTTTTGCTACAAAAATATTTTATAAGGAACGACTGATATGTGGTTATTGATTGTGAAAGGGTTTATAAATGACACACAGTGGTGTTGGATAAACAACAATTGGCAACCTAATAATAAATAATTATTAATAATAAATACTAATTTGTCACGACATACAGAAGAAACTAAGGATACCTCGGGATCTGCTTAATAACTAAAATCAATTTTAATCAATTAATTTACTAATGTATAAGCACTTTTGAATAAATGAGTTTTAAAATTAGTTGGAATTAATTTAAAAAAAAAAACAGAATTCGTTTGTATTATATCGCTATATTGTCATTAACTAAAAATTTTATGCAAGCAGAATCATGAAAAAAGAGAAAAAAAATTGAAGTATGTTAAAACATATCTATACATTTAGGATTTAATTTGTGTTTATTTAACTACATATTTCATTTAACGAATCAGTATTAAATTAAAAGGAATAAAAACAAAAACACAATTTAATGGTATACTTCATTATATAATATTTATTTGCAATTATCACAATAGTATAGTTACATACAACTCGCTTAAACTAAAGAATCCAGTAATGAAATCCATTATAAATTCATTATAGGAATGTATATACGTATGTGCACTAATAAGGGGTGTAAAGATGAGTCTAAGTAAGCAATCAAATATAAAGTTTACTCAGTGCCGGATTCAAAATTAGCGCCGCTCCCAGGGACTGTAAATAACACCGCCCCATCATCGAAATTTTGCATGAATGATCAAAAGTTTATTTTTTTTATTGTATTTTTTTTAAATGCAAAAAAAAAAATAATTTATAAATGCTTTCAATTTTTCGAAATTGTACTAGTTAATGTTTTATTAATTATTCATTTTTTTTAAAAAAAGCATTTTCGATAAAGCAAAGACTTTTTTTTCTCACCCTCTGAATTTTGCCGCCCCTGAAAATTTGCCGCCCTGGGCACTAGCCCCGAGTGACCCGAGTGTAAATCCAGCATTGAGTTTACTAAACATTTTAATTAGAAAAATAAATGGATAATTTTGCATAGAATGCATTGAGCAACAAAGCTTAATACGTTTTTATTAATAATTGTATATAGATTATTATTTCTACAACTGTTTTTTTTTCTAATTTATAAATAAATATAAATATACATTTTAATAATAAAATAATTAATAGGATAATATTTATGACTTATAACCAAAAGTAATCAGTTTCATGTTTATAATGAAACATTAATATAATTTTTTTAACTTAGCGTGAGGTTAAAAGAAATACTATAGTGCGACCAAGTCATCGCATTTTTAAATCAACATACAGTGAACAGATTATCATCATCCTATATTGAAATTTCTAAATTAAATTTATATTTAAATGATGTAAAATTGTTCATTTTGTTTTGAGATACACACATCAAACACTTCAGAAATCGCATAAAGTATTATTAAAACGCATAATCAAGAGGTTCATACGTGAACCCTTTTCTCACGAAAAGGGGTTCAAATTCTTATCATAATCATCGTCTTCAGCGAAAGGGTTCGTTGTATCATTTGAATCATCAGCGAAGGGGTTCTTAGACTCGTCGTAAGTTTCGAAGGGGTTTTTACTGTCTTTACTCTCATTGATGACTGCTGAAATTTTTGGTTCTTTTCTAGTAACCATGGGAGATGCGAAAGGTGATTTCTTGCGTGTCTCCGGCTCTAACCTATTTAGATGAGCTTCTAAACTGGAGCTGTACCGTTGTTGTTCTATGACTCGCATCCTGCCTTCCGGTACCGGTATCACCGACGTTCCTTTTGGAGCTAATTGTTTGGATGTGTTTGGTACAAATACTGTAAATGAAATTTAAAAACATTTATTAATATATAAATTTTTCATTATAAACCACTTCACGCTAATAAAAATGAAAACATAATGAATATTAAGTAAGGGACATTCAAGTATTTAGGCAGTAGGCAGTAATAACCCAGTATTGACACGCTCGCTTGGAAAACCGAGTGAAGTAAGTTCAAAATTCGCGTCTCGCAACTCTGATATTTTCATGTTCGAATCATTTCCGACATGTTTACCACTTGTAAGTCTGAGAGAACCGAGAAAGAACCTCAAAAGAGGCTGAATACAATTCAAGTACTTCGTAGGCTAGGAAGAATACTTCCTTGCTTCCAATTACTACTACTAATTCAATGATTTTAGACCCTCCGTAATAAACAAAAATTAAAAACTCAAATAAGATTTATTATGAAAATGTCTATTTCTAATTAAAATAAATTACAGTTTATGTGATTAATAAATTAAAATAGAATTGTTTGTTTTCCACGGAGTTGTAACCATCCAAGTTGCTGTAAATAATTTATAAACTTTCCTTCGCTCTCTTTGGAAGCGAAAGCAAGAAAATATTTATCTAATCCACCTAGTTGTATTTCGTGACAAGAGTCTTATAGTTCTTGCTCGGCCCGAGACTCAAAGCCAGGTCTTTACGTCATATTTTGAAGTAAAGTTCTGCGTTTTGAGTCCCGGGCCAGGTTTTGATAAAAAAATAATATATTTCACTAATTTGTATTTAGCCGATAGGATAACAAAAAGAGGATTTTGATATTGTTCCGGCACTTTTGGTGAAGAATTGGGAGAGGCCCCTTTCCACGAATTTATCGCAATACCTGAAAATATAACTCGATATTTCCAAGAGTACATGTTGAGTTTCTCTCTGGCTTTTATGAACAGAATTACTTTCATACTTCATACTACATTACTAAATTTTATATACAAAATACATCATACAATATACTTAAAGTACTGCATTTATATGTCGACAAAAATGAACATTTCCAAGTTTTATTAGTGTTAGCTTACGCCAGTTAGGAGCAACAACTACGAGGGTTAAAAAATACAGTACATAAGTTTATACAGAAGGCGATTGTCTTTGACTTTAAAGGAAATGCTGTCTAATGCAAGGAAGGGTTTTCAATAAATACAAACTTCCATGATGAGCGGTTTCAGAGAAAATTGCTATATTGCTACTGGTGGCAAGATACTGGTATACCCGCCAATCCTAAACGCGTTTTCCGACTGTCATAGAAAAGAAAGTATATCACGTACAGTCACGACAGTCTGGTGTAGTGTTGCCGAAATATCGATAGTTTCACTATCGATAGTTTTCATCTAAAAAAGCCCTACTATCGATAGCTATATCGATATTATCGATACAATCAATAGTATCGATAATATCGATAGATGAAAATGTGACAATACTATTGACAGACCACTATACTATCGATACTATCGATAGTATTGGTGCTCACAAATATTGATAGTATCGATACTGTCGATACTATTGAAGTTTCGAAATAAAATAATATCGATAGTATCGATGCTATCGATACTATTTAGTTTTTTAAGTTAGTTTTTTTTTTGTTTTGAAAAGATCCTTTTTACTTATGACTTACTTATGACTTATTTATTCACTATGAGTAGTGAATATATATATAGTATAATATATATAGTATAGTTAAAAAAGAGAGAGGAAGTGAGCTTCCTCTCTCTTTTTTAACTATACTATCTTAAAATAAGCTACTATCGATAGTTGAAACTATCAATAGTATCGATACTATCGTTAGTATCGGTAATATCGATAGCACTATCGATATTCTAACTATCGGTCACTATCGATTAACTATCGATATGCTATCGATAGTCGACTATCGATCGACAACACTAGTCTGGTGCGCTTCACGCGTATCAACGCGTTCAACGCGTATTGAACGCCAGCACTTATTGTACACGATGAATTTGTAATTCGATTGCATGCATTATTTGATATAAGCAACATGTACGTATACCTTGTTTACTCTGCCCCTCCTGCAACCTCAACTTAGCCTCAGCCCCTGGCCCGTACGTGGGCGCGGGCGGGGGCGCGGGCCCGGCGGGGGCGGGCGCGGGCGCGGGCGCGGCGGTGGGCGTCTCCGGGGCTTCGGTCACCACCGTCAGCTTGTTGAAGAGACCGCGCCCGAAGTACTCTGATACTACTGAGAAGCTGGAAATAGTGTAAGTTGCTATTTCAATTGGAACGTTAATGTGAAATGACAAATATGTTAACTTAAATCAGACTACTATTATAAATTATATGTAAAAGTGTATATATATGTGAAAGTTTTTGAAGTAAAACTTCTTTACGTACGCTTGACTTGGGGGGTAAGCTGGTAAATGCGTTACGAAAAAATGTACGTACGTTTGTTGCCATGGTAACCGTTGTTATTGTCTGACAAATGTATAATATTATATTCTTTCTTTAAATGATATTCTATAAATATATGATTGTGATATGCCTAATATGCCTTATTTTAAGTATCTCACCTATCCTAATTATTTAAAACATAAATTGAATTTCATAAAGAGTACCGATAACCTACAGAAGTTTTACTTCTTGCGCGTGTAGAATATTAGTAAAACAAAACGTCGTAATAAAAAAAGAAAGTTTTTTGATATGATCGTAAAAATATTTATTTTTATAAAATACTAGCGACTCAACCTCGCTTCGCTTGGATTCATCCTTAGATACGTTTTAACAGTTAGTATGGAATGATAAGACTATATATTATAACATATACATAGGTAGAAAATAAACATGAACTTTTCAATTTTCCAGCTTTTGTTTTTTGGGGTTTTCCCTAATTTTCTTTATACTTAAGCCACCCCTGACACAGAACCCACAAAACAAAAAGAGAATTATTCAAATTGGTTTTCGAGTTTTAGCAAGACTAACGAACGGCAATGATTATTATATGCAATAACAGGGTGGATTTTTGAGACAAGACAGTAAGAGCAGGTACCTTAGCTGCTATAGTTACAGGAAAACGTTCTTAGGAGGTCAGCCATAACTTTTTGATATATTTTGAACTGCATTTACAGATTTTGGGAAAAAATGTACAGTTAGAAGCTAAAATAGCAAAAAAAGTAGGGATTTTTATGTAGGGATATAATAAATAAATAAATACGCCCGCTGCACAAAATGCCTGCAGGTAAACCCGTTTTTGTAACTTAATATAGTTTCTATGCTCAAACACTATTTGGCCTCACATTAAGAAATAGGATCGTTTGAATGAATAAAGAATATTTCGAATTAAATAATCGTTTTTCTGTACAAAATGTATGGGAAAAGTTTTTGGCGATTTCTGTCATTCCTAGTACTTATACCTTAAATGGTCCCATAGAGACTTTTAATCCCTACATGAAATAGGATCGATTGAGATAAAAAAATTTTTTGGTATTATAGCATTTTTTTCTCTGACTGTATATTTTTTCAAAAATCTGTAAATGCAGTTCAGAATATTTCAAAAAGTTATGGATGATCTCCTGGGAACGTTATTGTAACTAAAACAGTTAAGGTACCTGCCCTTAATGTCCCATCTTAAAAATCCACCCTGTATACTTTAAATAAGTAATAAAAATTTATTATGAATAAAATATTTTTTTTACATATAATATTTCAATTTATATACACAATGAACAAAATACGAGCAACAGTGTTATTAAATTACAACTAACTATGCGATTATGAAAACAAAAAAAAATTCAATGTCGTATAGTGTTGATAAAACGTTAAGTTTAATTACACGGCCACATAGAAATGGCCTCTATACTCCACTAATTTATATAGGTACATATGTACCTACTTTCCACTAAACAATTCACATCTGTTGCTT
The DNA here is from genome assembly GCA_033884665.1 of Argynnis bischoffii washingtonia. Taxonomy (NCBI): domain Eukaryota; kingdom Metazoa; phylum Arthropoda; class Insecta; order Lepidoptera; family Nymphalidae; genus Argynnis; species Argynnis bischoffii. Next base: position 3,959,753 of record CM066624.1, on the reverse strand, counting down.
ATTTTAACATATAATATAATATTAATAATTAATATTATTAATTTTAATATTATTTCAGTATTAGACAATTTTCAGTATAAGGTTTGGGTAACCGAGTGAAGCGAGTTCGAATCCCGGGTCTCGCGATTCTGATATTTTCATGTACGTATTATTTCCAACAGGATTATCACTTGTCTTAACAGTGAAGGAAAACATTGTGAGGAAACCTGCATGTCTGAGAGAACCTAGCAAGTTTTGAAAAGACATGTGAAGTCCGCCAACCCGCACTTGCCCAGCGTGGTGGACGATGGCCTGATCCCCCTCGTACTGAAGGTAGGCCCATGCCCAGCAGTGGGACGTTAAAAAGGGCAATAAATGTCTTAATTTAAAAAACTTAATAGACCTTTCATATCCATCATCAGCTGCATTATAAAAACACCACGTAAACGGCGAAAACATATCGAAAACACACAAACATAACCGTTATGTGTACGATAATAATTAATTCACAACACAAAATGTGATAAGAAATTAATACGATACTGTCGCCTTCACAACACGAAGGAAACTGGCGTTGTAGTGCGAATAAAGGCCGAGACTAAGATAGTAATGTATATTGTATAGTATAAAATATGGAGTTATTACTTAAAAATTTGTGAAAACGAGTTTTGTTAGACATGTTCTAAATTTCGTATTCATTAGTCGAATTTTATAATAGGTTAAAATTATTCGGAATGTAAATAAATATAAAGGTCATCAAACAAATATTAGATAAAAGTGATATTTGTAGTTTTTTTTACTACTTTAAGGGTGTGACGAGATCCATATCTTTTTTTTGAAATTTACATAGTAGTGATTCTACTCTTGTCGCTAGAGTTATAAACAATGATTTAAAATTGGAAAAGATATCACGAAAATTACATACATAGAAAGAAACAGTGGGATTTTGTGTCTCGCTTCTGAAGTCGGTAAAAAATCACGTTTACGTATTTTAGAAGAATAAACCTACAAAAACCATTTAGTCGTTTTAAGATTAGAAAGAATTAAATAAATATATTTTACATTACAATACATTTTCAAAATTAGTACAAAATGTATGAACACACAAAGCGTAGTTGAAATTTTCGTTTTTATATTCGTATATTATAAAGCTTGTGATCATTATTTTTATTGATCCTTATCAACAAATACTAGATAACTTAGTTATTACAAATTATTTTCAAGCCTGAAGGCTCTATGACTCGACCGTGATTCCGGCTTCGAGCGAAACAAATGCACAAATAAATTAAAACTCCAAGGTCATCTCGACTACTACGACAACAAAATGAAACAGGTGTTTGATTATTTGTCTTTTAAATTTTGTTTGTCTTTTTAATAAATAAGGTGCTTTTCTTAGTAAATTTCTTAAATATTTTTTAAAGCATCGCATTTAAAAAAAATACGCAAGAAAACATCTTTTTATTGATAGGAGAATATTTAAAATATTTTCACTATTTAAATTCTTTGTGTGGATGTATTTAGTTAAAAATCGAACTATGTACACTATTATAAATGAGAAAGTTGTGTGTGTCTGCGTGTGCGTGCGTGTATGTGCGCGTGTGTGCGTGCGTGTGTGTATGTGTGTGAGCGAGTAGGTATGTTCTTCCTTGACGCTGCTTCCTTGCCATGACGGACATGGATATAATTTGATACACAGATAGACTATGACTAGAATAACACATAGGCTACTGTTAGGTACAAACATAGGGTCACGTATAGGCCACACACGTATAGAGACGCACCAGAGTGTGGTTGGGGTGTGTGTAGTGTGTAGTGTGCGGCGGCGGTACTCACGGGTCGTGGTCGGCGTGCAGGCGCGCGTGCAGCAGCTCGGCGGCGGGCGCGGGCGGCGGCGGCGCGCGCGCGGCGCCGGCGCACGCCACGCACTCGCGCTCCGACTCGCTGTACGTCGTGAAGCAGCTGCCGGGGGAGGCGGGTCAGCGAAATATGTTTAGAGGATCAAATTCAAATTTTTCTTTATTCAGCAATCATTATATTTTTTTACTGAACATCATGAGTCTACTACCAGTTCGGAAAGAAGCCTCAGGCTTGAAAAGAACTGGTGAAAGAAACTCAGCGGTCACTCATACATAACGGTTAGTATAGAATAGACAGACTATATATAATATTATATACAAAGATGTGACGAGTTGTTATGGGTTGTATTACAACATTTTTTTTTGTGGGGAATGAGATAATCTCGGGTAAAAAGTACCCTATGTCACTCTCCGGCCCTCCAAATATCTCTACACAAATCACATCAAACCATCACTCTGTTTCGACGTAAAAGAAACAAAAAACAAACAAACCCTTTCACATTTGTAATATTTATCGATATCATTTGATATTTATGAGGATATAGTATATCAGTTGATATTTCACTGTCAAAAATAATTAATGATATATATATTAACATGTAGCAAAAAAGTACTATTAAAATTATTTACCCCAAATGACATCTTTAAAAGATAGCAGATCCACATTTACCTTACATGTATGACTATTTTTTATTTATTGAAATTTAATTCTTATATTAATATCGTAAGACTTAGTTTACAATTTACATGTAAAAGTTGATGAATCTGTTGACTCATTATGGTTTTTGACTTTGTTCGTACTTAGTGCTATTGCTAATTTAAAAATTGCATTTTTCTCTTATCCTTAATTTATACTAAATATCGTATATTTTGATATTTATAACAAATATCGGAGTTTTTATTATTTAAAATAATGTTGCAAAAGTATATAAGTATATAGGCGTTATGGATACCACATAGTTGATACACTACACATAATATATAACTTTAAACACATACATATTATAAATATAAACACCCATGACTAGAATACAAACATTCGTGCTCATCACACAAATGTATACCCCCAGCGGGACTCGAACCCGCGACCGATGGCACAGCAAGTAGGGTCACTGCAAACTGAGCCAAACGTCAACCAAATTAATTGAGTATTAAAAAGCTTAACATCTTACTCTTCATGAAACGAGTGTTGACAAAGGAAATGTACAGTTGGCAGTTCCAAGGGCCTATTGCAGATGACGCATCGCGAGCTTTGGAACGTGATAGGCTCGTTCTGTATCACTTGTATTTGGGCCTTCATTTTCTCTATTTCACTCTTATATTTAGCTGCGAGCTCTTGTTCGCGAGTTATCACTTCGTCTTCAGACTTTAGAACATCCATTAGATATCTGTAAAGACACACTTGATAAATATTCGTAGTAATAGTTAACGAGTAAAAGTTAAATAAGTATAAACGTTTATAATAGTAAATAGCGACTCACGCTCGCTTCGCTCGCGTTCGTCCCTAGGTACGTTTTCACAGTTAAATATGTTAAGGTATACATAAATAGTAGCTTGCTACTCCTAAGATATCATTTAATTTAAATTATACAGTGATTTACCCTCGTTTTGCTCGGGTGCGTAGGCCGTACGCGGATTTTGTTTATAATTTCATGGGTTTTAAATTTTTTCGCGGAACCCTGATTCTTTTTCTAAAATAAAAGTAGCCTAAGTTACTCCCTATAACATCAGCTATCTGCCAGTGGAAGTCCCGTCAAAATCGGTCCAGCCGTTTCGGAGATTAGCCGGAACAAACAGACAGACAGACAGACAGACAGACAGACAAAAATTGTAAAAAATGTTATTTTGGTATATGTACCGTGTATACATCCATATGCATTTAGTAAAAAGCGGTTATTTTAATATTACAAACAGACACTCCAATTTTATTTATCTGTATAGATGTAGGATATGACAGTGATACGTCGGAGAATGAAAATTAATAAATAATGTATATAAATATTTCAAATTTAAGTTAATTTTACTTTAATGTCGATTTTATTTGTATGTTGATTTTATTTTATTACAAATCTCTATAGTAATATAATAAAACTGAAGAGTTTGTTTGTTTGTTTGATTGAACGCGCTAATCTCAGGTACTAATAATCCGATTTGAAAATTTCTTTTTGCATTAGATAACGCGTTAACTGAGGAAGGCTATAGGCTATATTATATAGCCTATAGCCTTTCCGGAAAAATGTATGGTTCCCGTGGGATAGATTTATTTTTGTCTAGGGACGAACCCGAAGCGAAGCGCGGGTGAGTCGCTAGTTATTAATAATTCCTCACTAAAGTATTAGCAACATGAACAAGCCCTATCATTTCAAACCAGTTACAAGCGTTAGTGGGCGGAGCTAGATAGTTTTCTGTCCTTATCAGTTTGTATGCTAATGTGGGACAGAGAAGGCGCTTTGCATGGTTCCCTCCATGAATAGAGTATAGTCTCTGATAAAATTGAGAAAAACACATAAATTATAATTTCATTCAAAAAGTAATTACGTCGCCTTTAAGGGTCTTTCTTTTTTAATTCATACGGAACCATGAGGTAATAATGAGGTATAATCTATTTACTTAAATAAGGTATTATGAAAATTTCGCTTTACAATTATTGGTGAAGATACCGAGGAACATAGCCTAAAAAATTATGGAGAATTGTGTATGGTCTCTTTTTTGAAATCTCTCAGGTCGAGAAGTTAATTTATATAATAAATAATAAACATATAATAAAATTGTAACTAAGCCGAATCTGTACATTGACTATTTTTCGGAAAACCGTAATGAAATAGACATTATTATCGATACAACGGCCGAATCTAGAGTTTTTACAGTTTTTGTCTGTCTGTCTGTCTGTTACCGCATCACGAGAAAACCACTAGATAGATTTTGATGAAATTTGGTAAAATGATACCTGGTTACCCGGGTCAACATAAAGGATACTTTTTACTGCTGGAAAATATCTCATCTCTGAGAAATCTATACTTAACACTAAAACGTAACTAGGGACGAACCTGAGCGGAGCGAGTGTGAGTCGCTAGATGAATATATAAAATATCTATATAATCATACAACTTAATAATTATTATTAGGTATTTTGAACATAGCATCAAAAATAATACTCAGGTATTTTTTCTTTGGTGTAAGACTGAACACTCACTTGCGCACATCTCCGAGCGTGTAGGCGGGCGTGCTGGTGAGGCAGTCGATGACTAGAATGGGTGAAAGTAGTTTTTCGCTCTCTGAAAACAAACAACTATTTTGTAATATTACGTTACACTTTCTTAGTTTTACGCGAATACTTGACATTTTAAATAAAACCAATTGTTTGTAACAACTATATAATGCCTTCGAGACGTCTAAAACCTTACGTCTCTCCCGTGACCATGATCGTCGGATACCAAAAATCAAAACAAATCCGCGAAATAATCCGAAAAGATTGTTTTATTTAAAATATGACATTTAAATATTTTTAATATTTTTAATCTGTTCAATTGATCAATTCAATTCAATTTTCCTGTTGATGGCTTTAAAGCGTGCCAGTTGAGCACAGCTGTTTTATTGATATTTATACATTTAACATATAAAAATAAATGAACTATTTGTGGATCGACGTTATAAGTTATCAACGATTTAGGTGAATCAAAATAGTTTGACGGCTTTGAATTAAAGCTGTAATTTGTTTATATGGGTGAGGCTGAGCTGTAGTAGCACAGTATACTAATCTATGCATGATGACAATAACGAGTCGTCTAACGTAAGCCTATGGATGAGGAAACTGTAGTATTAGTAAAAATATTAGAAGTGTGTTAGTCAAGAGAACATTATCACCCGTAAGTGTGTTGGGGTGTCACTATCAGTAGTGTTACGGGTGTGTTGGGGGATGTGTTACAGGTCACAAACGTGCGTTCACTTTGTGGAGCAACCCCATGGTTGTTGTGGTCTGCTTCGGCAGACCTGCCGTCGGGGCGGCGTAGTTGAGTGCGTGAGCGATCTTGCGACGTCCCATTAACAGCGGGGAGATTTTATTGGCTTTTAGTGGATAGTACTGGCTTTTCTAGCCAGTGAGTCCCACATGACCACCCGTATGTCTACAGGTGGTATGCGTAAATGCATTTCCCAAAAAAAAAAAAAAAAAAGTTGTGTTATAGGTGTATCTACTATTAGTAGTGTTACGTATGGGTGTATTTAGTATCACTATCAATAGTGTGACGGGTGTGTTGGGCGACGTGTGACGGGTGTACGGGTGTACGGGTGTACTGACCCACGACGCGCAGCAGCTCGGGCAGCGCGGCGGCGGGCGGCGGCGCCCACAGCACGTCCAGCCACAGGCGCGGGCACGCGGCGCCGCGCCGCCGGCACACGCGCAGCGCGCCCTCCGCGCCCGCCGCGCCCCCCCGCAGCTGCTGCGCCACCTGCGCGCGGTATCTGAGGACACCAACACACTACTCCTTTAGGCACGCCGTGAGAGACAAAAAATGGATCGGCGTTACGACTTTTGTAACGGGAACGGTTTTTACGAAAGTGAATTAATTATTAATATTCCAAAAAATAAATTGAATAAAAATAGATATTTATAAAAAAAATGTTTTTTTCATTTATTTTTAAATGGACGAAATAGTATCCAATGAATATTGTTTTAAAAAAAAAGATCAAAAGAGATCAAGCCATAGCTCACCGCGCTGGCCAAATACGGGTTGGCGAACTACACGTCTTTCGAAAACTTGCTAGGTTCTCTCAGACATGTAGGTTTCCTCATGATATTCTCCTTCATCTTAAGCCAAGTAATAATCATGTTGAAAATGATTCGCACATGAGAATTTCAGAGGTGCGAGACTGAACCCGCTTCACTCAATTTACCAAGTGAGCGCGTCACTTATTATAAATGGGAATGTTTGTATACGGACGTTTTTTAATCTTTCACGTCTCTGTACAGACGTGTACAAAGACACAAATCTCATTTGAAAGAAATTTTATTACATAGACCTACCTGGAGTAACACATACATAATATACTGTTAGGCACCTAAGAACGAATTCAAGTAAAACGAAGATAACTTGCTATTTCCCTTATATATAAAACCTAATTGCATATATAATTTAATAAACATAACTAAGTAATAATTATTTTTATTTCTTTTAATTTACTTACAATTTTTTCTCTTCATAAAGATGAAGAATGCCACTCTTAAAACCCAGCATTTGACATATAATCAAAATGTGATCCTTGTCATAATTAGCTTCAGGCTCCTTTAATATTGATAATATTTTAGATTCATACGTATTTCTATCATCTTCTGAAGATTTCGCCCTGTAAAATAAATTAATATTACATTATGTACATATCTTTCTATATGCAATAAGATAAACATTTAGTGTGTTTAATGAACAAAATATTTATAGTTTATGTTACAGTATGTTTGTGTATGTAAATAGTATCGTAGAGGAAAGATCAGGTAAAATTAGTTAAGGTCATACCAATTAATCCTAAAATGTACTAGGATTAATATATTTAGTAGTAGCCCAGTAGGCAGTGGTAACCCAGTAGGAAATGGTAGCCCAGTGGTAACGCGCTCGCTTGAGAAACCGAGTGAAGCGGGTTCAAATCCCGGGTCTCGCACCTCTGATATTTTGATGTGCGAATCATTTCGAACATGATTATCAATTACCTTACAAGGAAAACATCGTGAGGAAACCTGTATGTCTGAGAGAACCTAGCAAATTTTTGAAAGGCATGTGAAGTCTGCAAACCCGCACTTGGCCAGCGTGGTGGACTATGGCCTGATTCCCCTCGTGTTGAAGGGAGGCCCGTGCCCAGCAGTGGGACGTTAAAAAAAAGTTGAATACAATAATATATTTAGCCCATATATTAATTTGTTTTAATCTACCAAGGATGAAATAGTTTGAACCAGACAAACTACTTTGTTAAAAGTTACTGGTTAAACCTAGGCATGTTAATTTAGTCTAATATCAGGCTTCACCAGTAACATATAACAGAAATACAAATCGTGTAAATTGGGTTTTTGGTTCTCGAGTTACACATAATCGGACACAGAGAACGATGTTTTATAATGCATATGTATTAGACTGATTCAAAAAAATCGTCGTATTTTTTTTCGAAATCCCCTCGGAAATAGATTCAGGGAAGTGAGGAAAGATGCCTGTAAAAACCGGAACTCTTAATATTAATATTTAGAGGTCACGCATCATGAATTTCCATTTCAAAATTTTATAACTCAAAAACCAATAGATGAATTCGAATGACCCTAACATATTCCTGTAAGGAATTGAACGCTCTACACAAAATGTTCCTCATCATTTGGGATAATAAATACTGACCATACATGAATATAATGTTCGATAAGAGCGTTGTACACCAAGCTGGAACAGTTAGGATCAGTGGTGATCATATGTTCTAAAAAGTCTATCAGTTTCTCTGAATTGCTTAGGAACATATGTATGAAGTCATCTGGTATCGCCCTGTCCGGTTCCCTGAAGGCCCCTGAGAGAGTGCTTTCGTCCACTAGGAGGGAGGATCGGGGTTTGTAATCCGTGCAGAGCACTGAAAAATAATAAGTGTAAACTTTTATACATAACCCATTACAGAATCGCAAAGAACTATTCTTTCACAACAAAATATAGTATTATTCTGCAAATAAAGTTTAATAGATCAAAACTCTATCAACACATTCAGTAAATACATATTATTTTTTTTTATTATTTTTTTTATAATTTGTCTGCAGAACTACCTAGCAGTCATATGAGACACCCTTAGCATTATATCTCCAACTAGTGATTTACCCTCGCTTCGCTTCGGGTTCGTCCCTAGACAAAAACAAATCTATCCCACGGGGCCCGTACATTTTTCCGGGATGATATATAGCCTTCCTCAGTTAACGGGCTATCAAATGCAAAAAGAATTTTTCAAATCGGATCAGTAGTTCCTGAGATTAGCGCGTTCACCCAAACAAACAAACAATCTCTTCAGCTTTATAATATTAAGTATAGATTATCCGAGTAAAACGCCAAACGTCTGCGACATACGAACAGACAGACGTGACGACATAGGAATTTAATCGAAAAACGACAATTGCCGCGACACAATAAAGTTCAATTTAGCTCGCATAGCCCTGAACGCCTAATGATGTATTTATCGATATGCCATCTCTTTCTACCGTGTAGCGCTTAACTCTTCTTACACGTGACGTGACGTTAGGGTTGTCTCATTCCGCCAATACCGTGGCATATAATATACGAGCATTGTACAGCAACTCTCCTAAATAACCTCGGCGATGTACTAGTAGCTTTGTAACCACAGGTTTCTATAATATGTTTTTTTATGCGATTCAGTGACAAACGAGCAGCCAGACCACCTGATGGAAAGCAGTACCTGTCGCCCATTACACCTACGGTTCATGCACTTAGGTTTTAAGTAACAAAAATGCAGAACCACAGGTGCGTTGTCACTGTGAGGACTAAGATGATATGCCTCTTGCCTGTAATTGCGCTGGCTACCTTATCCTTCGAACCGGAACACAACAATGCAATCATTGTTGCTTGGCGGCAGAAATAGATAAGGGGGTGGTACCCATCCAGTCGGACTCCTCAGGCTTGACAGAGTCCTACCACCGGTTATATCCATACTTAATATAAAAAATGCGAAAGTACGTATGTCTGTTACGTTTTCACGCCTAAACCGCTGAACCAATTTTGATTAATTTTGGTAAAGAGATGGATGGGACCTTTGAGAAGGACATAGGCTACTTTTCGTCGCAAAAATCAAACTTGAGGGGGGTGAAATAGGGATTAAAAATTTGTACTGAGAGCAAATTATTCCTCAAATTAAACACAAAAAATCTTGTTATGTATAATATTGGCAAGAAATAATGTTTCAGCGTTTTTGACCAATCAAGGTAAGATATTTTATATAACCGTTAAAACGTACAACTGTACAAAAATATATATAAGCATGTATATTATACCGCCACGTATTATGAGCTAATAAGTAAACCCACTTACATTTAAGCAGCTTAGTGCTCTCTTCGGGCTCGTGCTGTATCAACTTATGGCCATACTTCTTCATATAAGTGTCAGCATCATCAAACTGCAAGTCAGCAATGTAGTCTACAGCTTGTTTAAACTCCTTCTTATCTTCTATCACTATCTTTAGATACCAGTCGTGACGTTTGTGGTTCGCGGCGAGAGAGAGAGCGTCGTTCACACTAACTTGACGCACGACCTTAAAAATTGTTCATTTTCAATAGATGGACATACAAAAAGTAAAGACTTAATCTATTCTAATATTATAAAGAGGAATAATTTGTTGTTGTTTTTTTTTTTTTTTTTTATTGTATCAAATAGGTTCCGAAACTACTGAACCGATTTAGATAAAATTTGGTAAGAAAATAGTTTAAGCAGGAAAGGACATAGGATAGTTTTTATCCTTTATTTTCATTATTATATATTTATTATGTACATGATATAATAAATTAGAATTTTCATTAATTTTTTCATAATAAAATGTACTAACGCAGCACCAAAAGAACAATTTTGTAATAAAAATTATAAATACCAATTCAAAACGGGTTGAATAATTAATTATACTTAGTGATGTTATTTTAATTAAATTAATATCCACAGGTTAATTATAATGGACTATGATTTTCTATGATAATTCTCTATACACATAATAACTTGTTTCAGCATAATATTTGAAACTCAATTAATAATAGCCTATATTCCACATTACATACCTTAATAGCGACATCTACATCAAAATCAATCGCTTTATCCTTTGAATTGATAAATTCTTTCAGCTTCCCTCGATGATCGTGCTGGTCTATTTTCACATAGCAAGTTAATAATAACGTTGTATGGTCTTCTGTAGCGTATCCCTTTTTATGTAACTCTTCTAGGTATTGAACTAGAGGTTCTAAATGTCTAGATTCTAGATATTTTCGTATGACGTACGAAGTCTCAAGCCAACCGATCGTCTTGACGTATTGATCGATTGCACCTTTTAGGTCACCCTGTTGATATAATTTTAAGTAAACAAAAATAAATGATTAACCGAATTAAATAGAACAAGAGATATAATTCTTTTTTTATTATTGCAACATAACAACAACTGTAAAGACAAAAATTGTATTGTGTATGATTATTTCATATATATACCAAATGTCCTAATTCAAAATCGATAAAATACTAAATAATAAAGTTGTTTCTTACTATTGTCAATTTGTCTTGTATTGTTAGATTAATAAGGTACTTGAAGGACAAAATGTAATATGTTTAAATTGGACGTATTACTGAACAGCTATAAGTGGAAACTATAAATCTATCAATATTTAAATTTAAACTTTCATATACATCAAAGATTTAGTTCCCTTCAACAAACAGTCATATAATGTCCTGCCGACCAATTTCGGCCACAGCGGCCAATCTCACTGATACTAGCCAGGTACACGGGAGATGAGATATTATAGTGCACAAGTATACGGAGACACGGTAGTCGAACATCCTTAACTTCCCAATTCCGGGAATCTTAACAGAAGAACTGATCTTGGCCCGATCCGGGAGTCAAACTCAGACCACCGAGACCACCGACAGTCAAACAATGTGGTAAGTGTAAAGTAAATTTATTCTTACCTTACTATACAAATGGTCACCATACTGTTTATAGATCTCGGTCAAACCTTCCACATCGTAATGCTGACTGCTGGCTATCCTTATGGCCACATCGTACAGATTCTTCTTGAACAACGACGACAATTTCGACTGTAGATCCTTCTCTTCTAAATAAATCATCTCTTTCTTCTTCGTTAATATATAGAAGGAGCCCCATTCCGTTAAAACCGCATCAATTTCCTCAAACGTCTTTGAGAATACTATGAATTTGTTCTGAATGTCCAAAATAGTGATATGGTGCGACTTCGGCGTGGTGGAAGAGCTTGAAGCTTTGTTGGACGTGTCATTGGATGTAATTACTAGGTAACTACGGAACCAATTGAGTCTTAGTTTTTCCCCTTCTAGGGCGTAACACGGGCCTCGTCCTTCTGTCGTGTAGCAGTATATGGCCTAATAATAATAAAAAACATTGGTTGAATACCACCGATCAAAAAAGTACTAGATACACAATCAACGACAAAAAATGTCCTTATCGAATGAGCGCTCATTTGAACATATGAGCGCGCTTTTAAATATTTTTTTTGTGAAAACAACTTTAAGCATTGCATTTAAGGTTCAATTTACATTGTTGTATATTTATTTCAACTAGAATAATTAGCCGGAACAAATTGACAGACAAAAATTTTAAAAATTGTGTTGTTCTCATTAATACCGTATATATTTCCATATGCATTTAGTCTAAAGTTGTTATTTTGATATTACAAACAGACGCTTCAATTTTATTTATCTGTATAGTTAATTTAAAAATAAAGTAGTCTACACACGTCAGTGGTGGCGACGGTGAGGCGGTGCGCGTCGGCGAGCACGGTGCAGGCGGGCGACGCGCCCATGGCGTCCAGCACGGACACGCGCTCGCTGCCCGTGTGGCACACCATGATGGACGCGCGCGACACCACGAACAGCTTGTCCGCGCCCCTGCAGACAACTCACATTACTCTTTATCTACAAAACCATATTTGGAAATAGATAAACTGAGTTTTACTTGTTTCCTGTACAGGTAAATAATTGGCTGTGCAGCAAAGACTCTAACATATATCAATTTAATATATTTAAATGTAAAAATCAATAAAAAAGTAATGATTAAACTGACTGTTTAAATTAAAAAAAATATTTATATTGTCATGGCTGGTTGTCATGGTAAAAGTGATGTTATTTTTATAACAGATCTATGGCCAAAATCTATAGTTTGTCAATATAATAATCTGTTAGTAATATTAAAAATAAAATAATAAGCCATAGCTGATGGTGACACTACTATGCGACTAAATAATAACCAGTTGTGTTTCTTTTGTTTTTAAATCCAGTTAATAACTTTTTTGTAATTATAATGTATTTTTTCTATCAAAGGCTGACATACAGACTTACTTGAAAGCTAATCCAGTAATAGGACTGGAACCAGTGTCCGGCAAAGTCTTCATCTTTACACTACGTTGTCGCGCGATATCACCGCGGTACAATGTAACAGAGCCATCTTGAAAACCAACAGCAAGGAGATTCTGAAATGTATTAAAATATTTAATAGTATGAACATTTTAATAATCATTTCATTGTTAATTATTCTTAACATATATTCGAAACTGTTAAAGTTCCTTTATTATTAAAATTTATAATTTTTTTATTTATTTTCATTCATTATATTAGAAGTTGTAAGTAATTTATGAGATTGTATTTTCATTAAGTTGTTGTTGTTCCTTTATTTAACGTAGTGACAGATAATATAAAGAATATGATTGAATAAATCTTGAAATATCAAACTTCAAGATTGAAAGGTAATTTATCTACTTCAGTGAATAATTCATCATAATAATAAATTATTCAAACAAACACTATTGATTTAACACTACCTTATTATCATGAACAGCAAGTGCAGTAGCTTGGGTGGGGTACATGTGTGAGGGGACAGCACGAGATGTTCTCACACACTGAGGGTTCCCATGTCGATCCACTCGAGACCAGTCCCATACTTTGATTAATGGAGTAACACCCGCTTCATCTTCCTGAAAAATATAAAACAAATTGTGAAATAATGTTATACAAAAACATTAAATGAGATATTAAATAAGAAATAGTTCAATATGTGCTTAATATTTCATCAATCATATAAAATTCTTTATTTAATATTGATATCTCGTTCTATTTATATGTACATAATATAACATATTGTGCACAGAGTACAAAATTTATTTTTATAACATTATTTCAATAAAATAAATCAATTTTGTTTTCATTTAAATTATACTGTAACATTAAATATTTACTTACCCCTATAGTAACTAAATAAGGATCATGTGGTAATTGCTGAGCAAGAGTCACTGTCAAATCATAAGCTTTGAAAGAAGTGATCTCCCAGGAACGAGATATTAGATGTGCCCAACCAGTCACATCACAGATAATTACATGATTATTACCACTTGTAGCTACTGTTACATTTGTATCCTAAAATAAAATATTTTTTAAAACATACATTTCAAACTTAAATATAATACATCTAATAAATATGTACCTAATTAACAGTGTAGTGTAACTCATGTTATCTAATCTACTACAATTATTTATGTTCATTATATTCCAGATAGACAAATAAATTTGATTTTCAGAGTTCTATTCTTACATTTAACAATATTTTATTGCTAATAAAAATAGTATTTAGATAATAGTATTTTATAATGTTTTTGTAAAGACTAAACAGCATGAGTCAATTTCATGGGATCACTAGTAAAAAAATATTTATTCCTTACTTGTAGACATTCGGCAATCTTTCCATTATCTATGTTTTTATGAATATCGAAGAATGTAAATCGACGCCACTGAAAATGATATAAATATTAGTGAAACAATACAGTACCTAGAGCATTGCGATGAATAACAATTAGTATTTTCTTATAGCAATAAAAACTATAGTCATTTTTAAAGAAAAGCTGAAATAAAAATAGATGTAGATAGTGTTAGCTGGATTTTACATAATTTTAAATAACAGAACAGGTTAATAAATGCAATACTGAATGCAACTAAGGATAGATTAGTTCGTAGAGATTTCAGCTTATAAATCTATTCTACTATTGTTTATTAGACATTTGCCAACAAAAAACAGTTATTACCTCTAAAAATGCCATTTTACAGTTGTTAGAAGACGCTCATTATAATTACAACTTTTATCAATAATTATTTCTTTCGTTTTTCTTCAAACACAGGAGTAATGTGAATTATAAACAGAAATTGATGAATTATTTTCAGTACAAAATATTGACAATTGACATCGGATGATCTGTCTAAAACTAATGTCAAATTCTGTATTTTTCATTTTTTCACTGGTATTATCGCAGTGCATACCAACCTTTTGAATATATTGTTTTATTTACAAAAAATAATACACTCAAAAAAATATAGAAATGTAATAAAAATATATAAACAAAAATGTCACATTTTAATATAAGTGCTCATAGGTTTAACACAAAAGAAGCTTATTTATGCAGCTTTAATTATATATGCATGTTAATTTTATGTTTCAATGTTTACTTCTACAAGAGTATAAAATTCCCTGAATACTATTTCACTTATATTGGATGGCAGGTTTGATAATCCATCTTTTAAGTAACCTGGTGCCACAGTAAGAGATTGTAGAGATCTATAAAACATTGCAAATTAAAAAAATTAAATTTATTATAAAAAAACAACCAGAAGTAAAACTACCCTTAATAATTCTTAAATATTTTAATGGAATACTGTAAACTTACTCATTGTTCATTTGTTTTAAATAATCAATGGTAGTATAATTAGCAATAGGGGATTTATTTGCCTCTATTGTAAAATTAGCAGCAATTAATCTGAAATATATTTATATAACTAAGATGAACGATCTTCTTAACCGACCTTTAGAAAAATAAAGGTAGTATGTTTGATGCTTTACATTTTTTATGTATATTCATGATTCAATTTTATCACAGTGACTAATTGTAAGCCAATTTCGTTAGTTTAAATACAGGTGATCTCATGTAATTTTTAGTATTGAAAAAATAGCTGAAATATTTAAATAGAAAATATCGAATTCTCTTGAAACTTTACTAGTACTTTTTCTGACGGCAGTGTATAAGTGTGCATAATGGTGTCGTCGATTTTATTTGACAATGGAGCTATAATTGGCATATGGAACAATTCAAAAATTAAAAATATCTAATTAGTTGCCTATTAGAAATGAAAATCATAGTCTAGTTATTTCTTACTTTTTAGTTCTTTGACGTTAGTTTTTTTATAGGTAATAATTAATTAACCTTTTATACATATCTTCATAGTCATCGTTTCTTGACCAAGCTAGGTTGGAAAATCCGTTAACTAAGACAAATTGTGCCGGTTTCATTGCAACTACTCCTCCAAACCTGAAATTTCTTATACTTATTTATTATTCTCAAGTAAAGATTTTCATCTACCGTATCATGTTTGACTGTCACTGCCTTTGATTATTACGATTTTATGGTTTCGATTCGATTTAGGAATTTTTTGTCTGGCTGAATTAAAAAGGGTGGTTTGATACTACACTACAATTTGTTCGATACTAATAATACATTGTGTTTATGTTCAGAAGGGAAAAGTATTTTTTTTTAACCAACGAAAAAAAAAAGAAGGGAGTTCAGTGCCAGCCATTGATCGACGCTTTCACATCACATAAATTGTATTTCACTTTATAATAAATGAATAATAATAATCACTTTTTTCATAAATGTACTTTTATCGAAAAAACCATTTTTGAAATTTCAATTTAATTATTTAGCTCTAATGACATCAACAGACAACCAACGACTTCAAAAAAAGACACTAAAAAGCACACCGACTTTAAAAATATCTGACTAGTATCTATAGTAAATGAAGAATCAGTTATTTTTTACTTTTAGTGTATCTTTTTTTGAAGTCAGTTTTTTTAAGTTTTTATATTATTCATTGATAATAAAAATACGTATCTAAGCGCTAAAGTTTTACAAGTACTTAGGCTACCTTTCGTTATAAACTAGGCCGACTAAGTGAAGCATTACGCAAGCGAACGAACCATTTTTAAATATATTTTTTTATTTTTCAAGTAAATTATCTTACATGGATCGTTTTCCAAAATCAATCAGCTTCTTAGGACGTCGACTACATCTGTATAAATTGCGTGTATCTAAAGGTATTATGTAAATATCATGAAATATAACGCATTCCCAGCTTTTATTGTAGTAAGTCTGAGCCGCCTCAAACCCAATATTGTATAGCTCGCCCCGTTTAAAGGGGGGTGTGGCGTTTGCTTTGAATATGAAAAAAATAAAATTTTATTTTAATATTTTCATTATTTAAGAATAAATAGAAAATAATTTACGTGAAACTCAAAAATGGATCTAAAATAGAGCGATTGACCATTTTTTAGTTCTAACTCCAAATATAACAGCTATTTTTAAAAACTTTCTTTCCTTATATATAGAGATACTGTGAAAGTTTTGTGTTTATTTCATCATATACCTATACTTAATTTATACAGCCTTACCTTTCACTACGATGAAGATTTGATATTCTATTTGCTGTTTCATTAGAAACGGATGCATGTAATATAAAAAGCTTCCTATAAAGTTCCGTACTTGGCTGTAAATATATAAAAAAAATTGTTTCCGAATATATTTCATAAAAGTCGCCATTTAAGAATTGTTAACCCGGAACTCGCACCTCTGATATTTTTATGTGCGAATCGTTTCTAACATAAAAACCACTTGCCTTACGGTGAAGAAAAAAATCGTGAGAAAACCTGAATATCTAAGAGAACCTAGCAAGTTTTCAAAAGATATGTGAATTTCACCATCCCGCACTTAGCCGGCGTGGTGGACTATAGCCTGATCTGGAGGCCCGTGCCCAGCACAGTGAGAGTTAAATAGCGCTGAATCAATAATAATCAATAATAATAAATATTGTACACAACTAAAAAGTCACATCAATGCTCAAAGATAGTTATGTGACTTGTTTATAGAGAACTAATCAGACACGGCTCACGCCCATTCCCAAATGGCGAATTCATGTAGTGCCTTTGGATCTAGTTACATAAAAAAGTAACAGACCAAACGAATGAACCTTTATTATTAAAAGTTTTATAGAAACTGGTCAAGTTCCCGAGTGGCGGGCGTTTAAACAGACAAAATTTCAAAATAAAATTGAAGATTTGTCAATAATTAATGTCATATTTCAGTCGATTTACAGGAATATTATAGGAATTAATATATTTATGTATAAATGAAACAAAAATGGACTAACATATGTGTTTCATGTACCACTGCAATTATAGCAATTTTCTGACGAGAAATGCAGTCTAAAGGTCCGTAAATGCCACCAGGCTGTACGTGTAATACCATATCATCTAGTCCATATAAATTCATTATATCTTTGTCTTCCACTACTGGACCTAAAATATTTAGTTATATATAATTGTAATATTAAAATAACCGCTTTTTACTAAATGCATATGGATGTATACATGGTACATATACCAAAACAATTTTTTTTTTTTACAATTTTTGTCTGTCTGTCTGTTTGTTCCTGCTAATCTCCAAAACGGATGGACCGATTTTGACAAGACTTTCACTGGCAGATAGCTGCTGTTATAAGGAGTAACTTAGGCTACTTTTATTTTAGAAAAAGAATCAGGGTTCTGCGAAAAAATTTAAAACCCATGAAATTGTGAACAAAATCCGGTACGGCGTACGCAATAACGTACGTACGTAATGTTAATCGCTATATAATTTAAATAAATATCTTAGAAGTAGCAAGCTACTATTTATGTATAAACATAGCTAACCGTGAAAACGTACCTAGGGACGAACGCGAGCGAAGCGAGCGTGATTCGCTAGTATCTTTGATATTATTAATGTCATCGTTAAATATTAAAATTAAAAGTTTGTCAAGTTGCAGTTTTTTTTTAAATATGGTCTTACATTAATAATTCAGACTTTTAACTCACCTAAGTTAGATGGTAATAAAGGGCATAATAATTTATTTTTTTCGATGCCTAAACCAAAATGATAAAGTATTAACTCCTTTTTATTTAAATCATGATCTCCAAGGCCCTTTAATTGTGGTTCTGTAACTGGTGATTGCTGTGTTGAATTTTCACTATCCACGATCAGTTTGCGAAGTATCTTCCAATTGCTAAACAGGTTTTTAGATTCATTTGAAGCCTTTAAAGTATTCCTACGATGATCGTTGAATGTATTAGCGTTATATAGCTATTGGGCGTTGCACCATCGCTTGCGCATAGGTACATCTCAAACACCCTTATCATGAGGAGTGGTTGAAGTGTAGGGTCGGCATAAAATTTTTATTGAGATTATCTGTGATAAGCCATCATAACTAATTTATTGTATTTTAAATCAGTCTATTATTATATTTTTAGGCCTAAATTACGAGTTTGGTATTAAATGAGAGAACTTACTCTCACTCCCTTGTCATGTCATGGGTTCGAATCTGGTTAAGTATAGCAATTTGGTAAAAGGAACAGCCCAGAGTTAGAAAGTTGGTGGTGCACGGAAATTTGTGGGACTTGCGTCTGATCTTTCACTGGTCGTGTTTCATTGTCAACCCATCGAACTTTATCAGTAAAAACAATAGAGGTGCACTTAGTTCACTATGATATGTGTCTTACCTTCTCATTTTTCTATGTTTTTTCGTTACTGGATACGTCGAATTAAATTGTAATATTAAATGTATACTAGCTAGTAAAGTAAGGATTATTAAAAATCTACGGGCAACGACAATCATATTGTTAATACAGTGCATGCAATAAAATAATGATACAAAAAAATATATATAGACGAAATCCGACGTCACAAACAAAAATGTGTCATCATATTATGACGTTTGAAGTTAAATGTAATGGAATTAAAATACTAGTACTTACTATATTTACTCACATCCGCCGGTATAGACCGCAAAAAATTGTGTTTTTTTTTAATATTATATATTTAATACACGTGTTTTTAACAAAGAATTAAAAAAATAATAGCATTCCTTAAACAATATTTTACATTTTTTTTTAATTTAAATAAAACATGTACATGTGCTATACCAACTGCATAATAATATGTACCTATTTACGAGACCTTTGTTAGCCTTCATTTTGATTTCACACTCGATAGGTTTGGAAGAAATATTTTTTTTTCAAGACATACATAAATTGGCGCTTATCAAATAATATCAGTCTCAGTAAAAAGTACATCAGTAGATATACAAACTTTTTAAACACCGGAATGTTATAAAAATAATCAGTCATTAATTTATCGTCGAAAACATAATGACATTTTTGGTTGTTGAGTAACTATTATGATTTTTTTGCCAAATTTAAGTTAATAATGCCGAAATATTACAGGTTTAGGGCAACAACTCCTACTCGTAAGTTAAGAAAAAGTAAAGATAAAGAGAAGAAAAAGGGTGACAGATATTTAATAATATACTTATATACAGTAAATTATAACAGATATATTTTTTGATAAACTGGCGCGTTAGACCATGTACATAATCGATTTCCACAAGCGACCAAACTGATGAACTTACGATGGCATAAATTTTTATGGTGTATCCCTACAGGACAAAAACTTTCTATGAATTTTTTATAGGTATTTCAAAACTTCTACGTTAAAACGAAGGAGTGACTCTTTTATCAAATATAGAAATAAGGAGAAAATAACAAGGATTAATAATTTCAAAACTAAAGAATTCGACAGAGGCTGGCTTGATCTAGCATCGGCTTGACACTTTAGCCCCATCGTGGTATCTGCAATATACTTTATGTCGCGTCGTGAGTTTCCGCCGGTGTCGGGTTTGTCGCGACAGTTAATGGCTGGACTTCGCTCCTCCCTACAATTCAGTAACATACCGCTATTCGTATTCAAAATGCCACAAAGTGATTTTAATTAGATTGCAAATATTCGTGTATGGTAATGGCATGAGGATTTTATTGCTAGCTTCTGTAGCCATATGTAAAATTAGAATGAGGTTTAACACGAAGAAAGAAAAATTAGTTGAAATAAATGTCAATAGATGACGTTACATGTATCGATTTGTTATTAAAGTTGTGGTAAATTAACAAAAGATAAAAAAATATATCCCAAAAAGGTGTATTATGTTTTTAAAAAATATTCTAACTGAAGTAAAATGAAATAATGTGCCTGCAAATCAAATTTACGTAATTTTACTGATTGTTGAAATATTAGCAATCAGGTGATGGGTTTGTAGTGTATATTCACAAATGGTGCTTTTACTTTTTATGAATTGTTTATCACGGATAAGAATTGTTAAAGTCAGTTTTTTTTATTTAAATGCAGGATAAATTTTACAATATTTGCCATACGTTAGTTTGCACATATTTATGAAATAAAACAGTTTAACTATTTGCGAATCAACGACATCTATTATCTATTCAAGCAAACAAAAATAGCCCAAAGAATAGCCCGAATTAGCGCTATCCAATTCCTTTGAATGGGATGACGCATCTGTACTAGTATATATAGTTTGTCATCCATGATATATAGTATTATGATTTATGTGATCTGTATTCTGTGGTAAGATGTAAATTTTTTGTGATCGAATAAAGAAAAATGACTGTGAATTTAGTTCTTGTATGTATTTATTATAACTACTGTTTTATATTAATTCAAATAGTTAATGTTAGTAAATTTCTAGTTATAAGTGTATTAAATTATAGTTGGTACCTTTTCTACGTTATTTACCTAATATTAAAGTAATGATTTTTTTAAAATTTAATAAAACCGTGAGTCAGGCTCGTGTACTATGAGTTTTGAATCTACGCAAAATATAGGGTTACATATTTATCAATAGAGCATGACTTTATCACAAAAAAAATTTTGAAAAAATATTTCTTATATTGGTTTTCTTTCCTTTAGTTTATTACTTTCGTCCAGATATTTGTTGATATAATAATAAATTTTGTAACCTTACTTGCTTAAAATATGCTTTAAATGTAGGATGTATGGATTGTGTAGGGTTAGTGATAGGGTTCCGCCAACGCCCTTAATGCACGTAACCCTAAAAATGTACTACAATTACCGTAACTGTTAAACCTTACTCTTTGGAAATCTCGATGCTGACAACCCTACTTGGGCCTGGCATGACATAAAAGAAAGTGATCTTCGAATATAGAAAAATAAACATTTAAATAATAATACCTTTATAAAAAGGAAAGGGTCTGAGTTTATCTAATAAGATAAAGCCGTTAATTTTTAGAACTCAGCAATGAATATTACTTCATTTGAGAACAGCAGGATTTATTATAGTACAAATTTTATTATATACCTATTAGTTCCCTTCCAATTCATGTGTTGATTTTATTTGAACAGATCGAATATACATATTCATAGATTGTAACAACTTTATACATATATTGGGCTGCCCGATTTAATTGTAAATGAGATTATCGCCTTCTCCTTCTATCATTTTTGTTAGGATTTCATAATAATTTGTTTGAAAGCGCTCATTTCATCAATTCTTTTTAAAGAAATCTTCTGAATTCTTTGACAGCTGATTTATTGATGAAGGTTAAAAGCTTTGCAACATCACGCCACGACCTTTAGATTGAGAGAAGGAATACGCTACACGGGCGGAACCGCGTGCAAAAGCTACTATCATCATATTCTAAGTAGATTAAATATTTCAAAGACATTTGGTTCAAATAAAACGACCACGTATTTAAAAACAAACAATATATTTATTACAAAATAAAACAAATACTCCTTTATATTTTAAGTAACTCAAAGGTGTCTAACATATCTATTTCTACAATACATTTGGATGGCTAAGCGAAATCTGTACACTTAACTTTTACCTTACTCTTACCAATAACTGCATGTATAAAATGCTATTTTAGTATAAGTAGGTATATTACAGTGAAAACAATCTAAAGCATTTGTTTATATGACGAAGGAACAATTACATAGTTGGTATTCTAGTTCTTTAAATCCTCTAACACAAATCACAAATGAAAAATTATAGTCTTTGCCACTAGATTTTAATATTGTAAAAATTTAACAACTTTCATATTTTGACACCGAGCCTAATAAACTATGGTAATATGATATTTTGATGTTTTAATAATATTTACTCAATACTCAATATTCATTTTGCACTTTTTGAAATATCCACTCCATTCTAAAGTTATTAATTGATTTTGAGATTTATGTATGTACCTTAATTATAAAACGCGTGTTCACAATAAGATAAACGAGGACTATACAGTTTTCATAAAAAAGTATAATTTTAATTTATAAAAAAATGGACGTCATATTATCTACTTGTATTTTTAAATTTTGTAATTTAAAATGAAATTATTATTTAAAACAAAAATGAAGATGATTTTGAGAATGTAACACTATAATATGAATTATATAAAGCTTAAACTTTATAAAAGCATTATAATGGAATTTATTGAGTCTTAAATACGCCGGTTTTCTCTAGATGCAGGCCAAACCAATTGTATTTAAGGATGTACTTATTTCATTTATTTTAAATACTATGTAACTATAAACATCGATTATGTTGTGTGGAAAAATCGAACAGAAAGTCGATGACAAATGACAACGTTTCTTGGAAATACATAACATTTTATAAAATAAATAACAATTTGTGTTCATTACCTCAAAAGACGCATAGTTGTTGGTAATTATGAATTTGACCCCAGACTAAAAGAATAAGATAAGACATTGGCATAAACAAAAATGGTATCGCGTTTTGTGCTGTATATACCATTTATATATATGTAATACTTTACCGATTTCCCGGTCTTTTTATAAAAAAAAATATGAAAGAAGTAAACCATTATTTTTGTGTACTTTCTTGTATTATTTATATTTATTATATTGTTATTGACCATTAATTGTTATTAAGTTGATGGTAAATTAGAAAATTATTGTAAAGAAATAAAATTAAAAATATTTTTTGGGTTACACTCACTGTACATACAAATTCGACTTTGTCATTTTATCCTTAGTCTGAGAATTTGACATATTAATTTAAAAAAAAAAACATTTAAAATACTTTTTTTGTTTATGAATTATATAATTTATTATAAAAATGTATGCAAGCTTTATTTTTTGAGACTAAAAAATTTTAAAAACCTACATGAATCTAAGCATGGTTATAATTCGATATTTACTTTTATATCACAAAAGCCTTACAACTAAAATATTAAAATATATAAATAAAATTGGCGATTTGACACTCGCTTAGATATCACATAATAATGTTAAATAAATGGAAATGCTAAAATTAAAATTGGAAATAATTCATGTGATGGCCGCTACTAAGAACTATAGGTTATTTATTATTAATTTTTAATTTTGATTTCAGTAACAGACATAACATGGATGACCCGAGGCACACATAAGTATACTGAAAAGCGAAAATATTTTGAATAATAATACTAATAATCTATAGTTACATACATCATTCGTTATTCTAAAATAAGTACACTAATATACAATGTATTTGATAGATTGACATCTTAACGCAATTAGTGATAGGCTTTTCTAAAACAACATTAATTAATGATAATTGGTAATAATTGTGATGTAAAATAACTAAATATATAAGTTTTTGGTTTCGTTATACATAGGCACCTTTTGTTAAGGTTTTAGGCATTTATGATGTATAATTTTTTTTTAAACGACGCATATTATAAGTTATAGTCCTAAAAAGAACAAATAATTACAATATAATAATATTAATAAAATCTCAGTAGAGGAAAAATATGATGATGTCATATGAAAAAAAAAACGCTTTGATTATGAATATAAAGACAATACGTAGGTACGTTTCAACCGAATGGGTCGGCATTTTATATTTATTAGGCCGCGTTATTACATTCGCATTTTACTTCAATAATTCTAATTGATAAAACTGTATTACAATGAATTCATAAACAGAGTTGCATCCCTAGCGTAGGTCTATTTACATTGTTCTTTAGTATTGTCTTATTTATTTCTTGGAAAATGTTAATTTTAAAGTGACACATTATGAATAGATATTCATCCATTTTTAATCATCAGGACTTAATCAAAGTTATGCCTAAATAACAATTGTGCCAACAAAACAAAACAAAATTATTGTCCTCTTTATATATTATTTTAAAACTATATTCGACGTTTATATAGATCGTAGTCTATCGTCTACCATAAATAAATGAGTGCGAGTAACCTTTACGTGCGGTTGAAATAAAACTTCTTTGGCGCTGTGGCAGATACCGCAATTAAATTAAAACAAATATAAATATGATACTTTTTTTTATAAAATTATTCGTAATAAACATTATTTTTTATAAATAATAATTATTATAAATTATTAATAATAAATATATATATTTATAAATAATAATTATTATAAAAATATAAATAATATTATATTTATTCTTAATAAATTAATTATTAATAACAAATTTGACTCTTACTTCCGCGGCACTCATTTTTCCAATGTATTGACTTACCCCTCAGTCACGCCTAAAGAAGTTTTACTTCAAAAGAAAATGTTACAAGCAATCTTTGTAATTATTTTGGCAATTAGTACCATAGATTTCTAACCAAATACTATTATCATTTCTACGCAGGTATTCATTTAAGTCAGACTAAGAAATTCAAAATCATGACTGTATTTTATACTTAGGTATAATATATGTAAATAAAATTATAATAATTCTTTATTGGTTGTTTATGAGATTATTATAACTATTAGATATCTATCTATTTATTATACAAATTACGTTATTACTATTTATAACTACAGTGTGATTAAGGATACAAAAAAAAAATGAAATAATAACAGAATACATTAAAATCATCAAGAACAATATTCAGTTTCTCACTATATGTCGAAACAAATATACATAATACAAAAACAATAGATTCAGTTGCCTGAGACCATATCACTCCTAGGTAACAATTTTTTTAATCTATATACGTATTAGTATCTCATTAAACATGTTTTTCTTAGAAACAACTAAAAATATAATATTCAGAACACATACATCCGTGTAGCACAAAAAATTAAAATAATACATACAATATAACTTATTTAGGGGGTTACATGACATTTATGTATTAAATCTTATTAAATTCCTTCTTGTACTTTATAACTTAAAAATCTAACATGCATCGTTGAAATTTACAAATGAATAAAAACAAATAAAGCGTTTGAAACACTATATGATAATAATAAAACTAAATAATTCGCATACTCAATTTTAAATGTACAATAATAAAAAAAAAACATAAAAATAACAAATGTCATGTCCCCCAAGATACATATAAATATAAAGGGACACAGAGTAAAAAGACATAAAGTAGAATCGGCTTGCGCGTCGCAGTACCACGTGAGTAAGTATCCCTACAGAGACAAAGCTTCATACAAACGTGCGACAGTAAATACACCACCACATAAGACGACGGTGTGTGCTTTTCCTTTTGAGCAATAAACAGCTCGAGCCGGAAAAACCCGGTTTTGTGAATCAGAACGTACTTAAACTCGACTGGTAGCTGTCACGGCTACCGCTTTGACATGTAGAAGTATAGTATAAACTCCCTTAAAGTAGGCAATAGCCCATAGTTTTAAAAAAAAATACTGTCAAATGCTAGGGTTGTCAATTTTTTTTATGACTAACGAATTTGAGTTAACACCGTAGCGTCTTCTCGTGGCAAGTTACATTTACATCCGCCAACCTTAAATCCTTAATTCCGAAATCGGAATGTCACGTCAAAGCAAGACTTTTTCTAAACATTCTTTAGACGATTGTAGCTGTGACGCTATTACAGTACCTTTACGTTCAGATTTGAGAGTCGCGTATACTTGTACACTATAATATCTGCGTTGGCCAAAATCAATGGCCGTGGCCATAAACTTAACACGGTTATATAAAGCTTCGTCTCTATGACCTCCCTGCATGGCGGCACCACACGACCTACCTGTCGCCAAACAGCAGTTTGGCGAGGTACGTCCGTCAGCTGCGCTCGTCGATGTTGGCGACGACGTGCGTGTAGAGGCGGTGCCGCGTCACGCCCACCAGCTCGTACTCGAGCGTCGACAGACCGTCCTTCTGGAATGTTTTGCTCGTCTGCGATAGCAGTTGGTATCTGGAATAGAAGAGATGAAAAAAGAAAATATAGTTATATTTACAAAAACTATTATGTACGGTAATTAACTTTTTATGAACTGCAATTAGGGAATATTTTTTATATATTACTACAGATTACAGACAGACAGACACAAATTCTAAAAACTATTGATTCGGTCTCTGTGTCGATAATAAATTCTATTTCAATAAGATTTTTCAAAAAATATTTAAGGTACAGATTCGACTTAGTTAGAATTTTATTATCTAAATCCAAAAACAAATCTAAAAACAGCTATAAACAACTTATAAAATGTACCTAAATAAGATAAAGGAAAAAAAAAAACAAGAAAATAATACATTTATTTGGGACTATCTTATTAAGCCTGTTAACTAAAAAAAAAATCATTCCAATCGGTTTACAATTGAAGGAGATGATATCTTCAAAGTATCTAAATTGAGTACATCCACCTTTTTCAAATTCGGTCAAAAATGGAGTTCGTTCTTTTTTAGAGCAAGGTAATATATAAAGAAATTCTATTTACCTCTTAGGATTAGGTGCAGATTTCTTATGATCTAACATGGCGTATCGTGCAATTGACATTTTATATCTCGCTATGTGATAGTTCATCTTTTTTAACCTGTAAATAAAATGTTATAACCTGTAAATTCTCGTAGAATTTTAGACTAATCTTATAATCGTAATTTTTATATTATTTTTAAAGAGCTCTATAATCTTATATATTTAAACGAGCAATTCTTATATATTTATATCTTTATTTCTTAGCTATGTTTGATTAATATCGGTCCAGCAGTGTAAGAGTATCAGCTCTTTTTCAAAATTATTTACTTTTTAAGGGTTGTTCCTTAAACTATAAGTTTTTTTTTGCGTAGGGGGTTTTTAAAATTTTTAATAGTATAACTATTTACTACTATTTTTATACTTCATAAATATACAATATTGTATTCCTATTGCCTTCTTTGTCCTGTAATTAAGATCTGAAGCAACACACTACTGTAGTATGAAGCGAGGGCAGAATTGTTGTATTTTCAATACACAGGTGTACCAAAATCTCTTTTTTCGCCTACTCCTATAATAAATCCTTCTTATCGCAAGAATCACTTGAACCTGAAGTACCTACTCGACTTATCAATAAAAAATGAGCGAATTGAATCGAATTTCTATAGCGTCGTGTGGTTTGAGTAGCAAATCAGTGGGCGTCTCAGTCAAGTAGCTTATACCTCCGAAAGGACTAAAACATTCTTCTGAGATGCCATTTTAAATTATTATTTTTGGTATAAAGACGTTAAACACTACGCGACAGTATTTTTGTAATATGTTGATAAAATAAATAATATATAAGATATTTAAAATAAATTATATATATTATTTAAAATAAATTATATGTAAGTACTTATTTTGTTACATATATTTTAGTTTTATATTAGACGACACGTTTGGCTCAGCGTGTAGTGACTCTACTTGCTGTGCCAGCGGTCGCGGGTTCGAGTCCCACTGGGGGCATTCATTTGTGTGAGCGCGAATGTTTGTACTCCATTCATGGGTGTTTATATTTATAATATGTATGTATTAAAAGTTATATATATGTAGTGTATCAACTATCTGGTATCCATAACACAAGCCTCGCAGCTTACCATGGAACTAGATGGTGCTGTGTGTTAATGTCCCAACATATTTATATATTTATTTATATATATGTAGATTAAATACTCACCTATAGAACATGTCGTCGTCCTCGCCTCCCCAACCCCAGTACTTGTTGGAGAAACCGTTCACTTTAGTGAACTGTTCCAGCGTCATGGCGGACACGCCGCCGAATATATCTTCATATGGTAACCTAACATCAGATATTACATTATTAATTTGTTTATTTCATAAAAAATAATAACAATAGGTGTTCTGTACTAATATTACACATAAAAAATACTTGTATTTATATAATAGACGATATCGACCTATAGTCACCAAACTCTCCCAAATCAATAAATCAAATCTTTACAGCAGTCTCAGGACCAAAACGATAAACAATAATATTTCTTATTGTATCTTTTACAAGGATACCGTGATTAGCAGTCGCCGACGAGGTAAAGTCTATTCAATTCTAAACACAAATATTTTTAAAATATGGTTACAGTTTAAACAAAATAATAATTTGAATACTTTTTTGTTTTCTTTGGAAATGTTAAAAGACGACAAAGCAAAACAATAAAAAGAAAAAAAGAACTTACTTAAACATTAATTTATCAATGGAAGCGGACATGTGCCGCGGCTGTCGCGGACACGAATACAGGTTTCGGGAGTCGAGCGGCAAGAGGTCTATGTCGTGGAAAATAAAACATTGCCATCCACCGGGCTTCAGCTTTTGGCTTTCCACGAAACCTACATTCATAAGTTTGGCACGATTGAAGTCGCTATTACCTAAAATAGAAAAAAAAAGTATATTTTAATATGTGCGAAACAACTACAAGGTTGCAGTTATAAAGCACACGTAGTGGCAAGTTTTTATTTTCTAAACTAACGTTTATCGCAGCTCCACCTGTATAGTTTTTTATTTATAACTAATTGTCTCTCTCTTAAGTTTCATAGCCTTATGTCAAGCAATCTGAAACTTTCTTCAATAAACAAATCGATCTGATAATTTCAGAGATTAACACGTCGAACAAATGAAAAATACTCTTCATCCTTAAATAAAAAATATATAAAGGTGTGTTAAAGTTGTATACGATTCACGCATTATAAGCTACAGCTTCAATGTGAAGAAACACATCAATATTTCATTTCCGCAAAGAAACTCATAAAATGATTTCCTTTCAGTATTTTAAAATATATTCCTTTTCATAACATCAAGAGAATAATTTTTCAAATCTTAAGATTGAGTTGAGCTCTAATTTCCGTAGATATATTTAGAAAACCCGTATGGCGTATGTATAAGGGAGCAAAGAAACTGCAAATGTAAAAGCATTCAGTGAATTGAAGATATATTACGGTTCGAACCCAAGTCAATAATAAACAAGATGGAAATTGTATGCAAATATTATTTTATTACTCGCCAGTGACGACTGAAATACGTTTTTCATATAAATCTTACCTTCTTGTTCGATGATAAATATACCGTACTCTATTTGCTGCTTCATTAGGAACGGGTGCATGTGGTTCAAAAATATCGCCAAATGTTGTTGGCGATCTCTGTAATAGATAAATATTATATACATTATTCTCGTATCTACAATAATAATAGATACATACATATATCCATACAAATATGAAATGTGAAAGTAACTCTCTGTGTTACCTTTTCAAGCTTAAATAAATTTCGGCAAAATTTGGCAAGGACATAAATTGCATCCTGGGGACGGATATTGGTTGTCTTTGATCGCCGACCCGCTTACTAGTGGGTACCCCGCTAAATTAAATAATTTAAACAATATATCCTCGGTCTAATTTGTTAACTTGCTAAGTATATTTCTGCGTAGTTTACAGGACGAAGAAAAAACTGAATTAAATCATTTCATTTTTAGAAATCAAAATTCTGAAAATACCTTTGGTTCTTATTGGAAAATATCAAGGAAAGTAAAAAAAAATCTTGATTTTTTCTAATCTTTTTATATTGATATCGTCGCTATTCCTTTAACATAGTGTAGGTAATCGTCTAACTTTTTGACCGGTATAAAAAGTAAAATTTCTCAGAAACGGACTTAGCAGGTTAACGCATTAGGCCGACGATGTTAGTTTTGTTGAGATTACACATTGTACTAAAATCCGATGAGTCGTTAAAATCAACAAAGGACTACCTTTTTATGAGTATTTTGATCCAAAATGAATTATGTTCATGATACAATTTGTTTGAAATAGCCAAAAAAGAAGAGTACAAAAACTCGACCGAAAAATAATGTTGTTGTGTAATTAATTAATTTTATATTAGACTCGGCGTTCGTACCTAGGTACGTTTTCACAGTTAGCTATGTTTAGGTATACATAAATAGTAGTTTTCTACTCCTAAGATATTCATTTAAATTATATAGCGATTTACCGTCGTTTTGCTCGGGTGCGTACGCCGTACGCGGGATTTGTTCACAATTTCATGGGTTTTAATTTTTTAAACGCGGAACCCTGATTCTTTTCTAAAATAAAAGTAGCCTAAGTTACTCTTTATAACATCAGCTTTCTACCAGTGAAAGTCCCGTCAAAATCAGCCCAGCAGTTCCAGACATTAGCCGGAACAAGCAGACAGACAGACAGACAGACAAACAAAAATTGTAAAAAAAGTTGTTTTGATATATGTACCGTGTATACATCCATATGCATTTAGTAAAAAGCGGTTATTTTAATATTACAAACAGACACTCCAAGTTTATTTATCTGTATAGATTAGATACGACAGAACATCATGTGCCCTGCGATCTAATGATATATATACATACATATGTTTAACAATAATGTGTACAACCACAGACAAATGCACTTTTGCTAAATTATAACTAATTAACGTCTTTTGACATATAAGGTATTACGTAAATAAACACGACATCCAATTAAGACTTGGCAAATTATGAAAATGTGAACGAAACGACACGACTCTTGTGTTCAGAAAATATAAAATTGAAGAAAGAAAGGTAGACGTAAACAAGAATAGAATAAAAAAGTCCATAACGTATGTTAATTTAATTTTATTGAATGCTTTCGAAAATAGTATAGGATAACTTTACGTTCCCCAAGTTCTTTTTTATTAACAGACAGAATTCTATAAACTCATTAGGCTAGGTGATTTTTTTCCCATGCGTTTGTCTATGAAATTTGTATAGGTACAATTTTCATCTTCTTTTTTTCAGATAACGATTTTATTAAAGCCTAACTTTCTTGTCCACTAAGCTTCCATTTCGCTTTATATATTATTATCCGTAACTCATAAATCTGTTTCTGGTATGATAAGGAAATAAGTAGAAGAAAACACCCAAAGCTCTATCGGTGACATAAATAGTGCTCTATATGAAGCCTGTCCACAGATAACAATACAAATAAATACAATTTTATTGAATTAATTATTATATGGAGGTAATTGACCCGTCAGAGGATGTCTTGTCCAAATTACAATATAGTTTGTGATCTTTGGGATTATATTGTGATCTGTTTTTCTAATAATTTCCCAACTTAAAAAAAAATACGTTTATTTTTTCTAGAAAGAACTAATAAAACAGTTTAAAACTAAAATAAGCCAAATCGATCCAGCCCTTCTCAAATAATACGCTTACCAAACAAGAGCATTTCATTTTTATCCATAGTATATGGAACTATCTTTTCGGATTTTGTCGCGGTTTTCTTTAATATTTTCGTTCCTGACTTTTCCAATGATTTACAGCAAACGTGGTCCCTCCCATGAATCCGAAAAGATAGTTTCATTTAAAATGTTATATATTCGCGTAAATTTAAGATAAGATTATTATATTTGTAATATTACCCGTACATAGCCACCAGAGTTTGTTTTTTTTTTAATTATTACATACGATGTAGTGTTATTTATTCTGTAGCAAAAATAAAGGAAATCCAATTAAAGCAACAAAATGGAAACTTGGCAAGTAATGAAAATCTGGACGACGTTGTACGTTTGTGTTATATAAGAAGTCTATACTGGAATGATAAACGAAATGGAAATAAAAGGGGAAAACGTGAGATGAATAGTAATAAAAGAAAATGAGTTAACAATTTTCATTTTATAATTCTTGAATGTCTTATAATTTTATTGAATCATTTAATAGTTAATACGATTCTGTCATGTTAATTCTAGGCAATATATTTTTTCATACAAAAGCAATTGGGCATATTTAAGATAATGCACAACATTTTTTAAACGAACACATTTAAGAAATTAAAAGTGGCCCTTAAGTTCATTCATAGCGATTGCTTCCATATTATTTAAGTTAATAATTTCGGTTTGTAGCTGTTTATTTTGGTACAAAGTGTTTACTAACTGGGATACGTAACAAGCATCTATTTAACTTTATAATTATTCATAACTTGCGTCCCTAGGTCCCTAACATTAGTTTTACACTAGGTCATAATCACAATAATATTCTCAACTAAATCCGTTCAGCTGTTCCAAGTAAAAACATACACACTTCAATTTATATAGTAATAATAATGGCCTCCCAACCGACTTCGGCCACTAGACCACTGAGACCACTGAGACTAGCCATCTGCGCACGAGATATTATAGTGTACAAGTGTGCGCGCAGACACAAGTGCACTCTCTATTCCTGTCACTCTCATACTCCGGTGGGACGACACGAGACACGACCAGTGAGAGTTAAGGCGCAGGACCGACGGCTTTACGTGCTCTCCGAGGTACGGGGGTAAAACACCGCCAACATCCCAACTCCGGGCTATTACTGAGACTTACTAAACAGAAAGACACAATAACTAAACTTGGCCCGACCCGGGACTCGAACCCAGGACTTCTCGAATGTGCAGCCGTACTTTCTAGCCACTACACCACCAAGGCAGTTTATTTTATATTATTTATATAGTAGCCCTATTACAGATATACCTTTATTCTGATAAAACGTCAGTAACCTGACTAACGAAGTAAAAAGTTTAGACATTGAAATCTGCGCAACGTGATTCGAGTAAGAAGGAAGCTGCCATATAAAATAATAGACGCTCAAATTCATGAGACGGGTCGCTTGGTTATTCGGAAAATGTGACGCGAAATTGGGCAGTTTTATCTTAAATCGTAGCACTTACATATTATAAGTAAGTTGAATTGATCCCACCGTAAATCTGATCCGAATGGGATAAGTGAAAAAGTAGAGATGAAAAACTTCAGTTTCCAAGGTAGGATAAATGTTGACGGGGCGTTATGAAGATTGCTTATTGAACAGATAACATAAATATCGCCCTCGCTTTCACTTAGACATGGGGTGTGAGAATTGCTTGAATAAATTCGCAACATTCTGTTTTTCCTTTTGTATTTCAGATAAGATGACAAGGAAAATTGTGTTCTGACTGTTGAATATACTATGCAGATTTAGAAGACAAAGATCACGACGGAATTAGCTTCAAATTTGTTTAAGAGGCCTTCAAATATCCTTAACAATTTCATGACATTTTGAGAGCCATATTGTATTATATTGAGACAGAAGAAAATGCTTATAGTATATTATACAGTGCAGTAATAAAATATTGGTAACAATTTATATCTTTATTTCGCGCGAAAATTGCAGACTGTGAGTAACGATTTCATTGTTAGCTTAGCGGTGGCAGACTTGTTGGTGGCAGTCGTGGCCCTTCGGTGTTTATTACTTGTAAATCTTTATTAGGCTTACATTTAATATATACTACTCAAAACAAATTCATAATTTTAAAACAACATTTAACTGTAAAATTAGAGAGTAAAATAGGATAACAATATTTGATTAATTTTAGGGAAATATTTTGATAGATTTTAATAATAACATGAATTTTTAATGTAAACATGGATTTAGGTAAATCACATCAGATTTTATAATGTTGCTACTTTATGATTTCCGCCACCAAGGTTAACAACTTAAAAGATTGAACTTGAGATGAATTATTATTTTATATACTTTTTATTTTGTAAAACTTAAAAATAATTTATATTTGTGGTGCAAAGATCTTGATATTAAAGGATGATTTTTGAAGGGTAAGGTAAACAACCTTCAGATCTACGTCAGGAATCTAAGAGTATTTCGTACATATATAATTAAATGCTCATGTAGCTCATATGAAAAATAAATATTATTAACGTAGACGCAATTTTGAACCTAATTATGATATTTAAAATAACATCAAATAAAAACGACATGAAATATTTTTATGAGGTACGCAAATCAACTACGAAACTAACTAGAAACCAAAAACCTTAAATTAGTGATCTTACCTGTACGGGACAATTATGGCGACTTTGTGGCGAGCGGTGCAGTTTGGTGGCGAATAAAAACCGCCGCGACGTACTTCGGGATACTTCTTCTCCACCCAATCTAATTCGACTTCAGTTTTATTTACAGATATTGGACCTTAAAAATAATAATTTATATATAAAAAAAAATCTAATACTTTTTATATCGAAATAGAGACTCAACTTTACTACAGTTTTACTTAGAGATAGTGGTACTTTAAAAATAATTGTTATTTCTATATTTATTTCAATATTTCACATACTTTTTATTTTGGTATAAAATAGAGAAAGTTATGATTTTTTGTTCCGATCTCTTATACTTACGACTTCATTAACATTTATAAGAAAATATTAGATATATTTTTCTTTATAGATTACTGTAAAAAGATGCCGACAGTAGTTTTATGAAACCTATCCCACGGGAACCGTACATTTGAAAATTTTCGTATTGTTGAAAATTTGATGTTTCTATGTTTTTCATGTAAGTATATCAAATAGTCAAACATTTGTCAAATATATTGAAAGAGTCGGTTAAATTTTGTGATTTATGTTTATGATTAGATTTATGTTTATGAAAACATTAATTATATTCATTAATTATAAAGCCTCAAGGCTTTAATAATTTTTATCAATATACTAGATCATGTAGGTTCATACTTATTTAAGAAATAATATTGTACAAATACGTTTTAAACCCATAGTATAAAAATTAAAAAAATTACTTATTAAAGTAAAGCTTTGATTTACGGTAACAACATTAAATACTAAATCATTTTTATGCACTAATGATGATTATTAACAAAAGAGATGAGATGAAAGAACAGAAAATATTAGAATCTTACCCAAATCCGGTGGCATTTCGTCGCAAAATTGAATTGTAGGCTCTGAAGCTTTAATATCCTCATCTTCTGTAGTAACCAAGTTTTTGATTCCGTCCATAATTTTTGTAATCAAAAGCGGCGTACTCGAGTCTTCCGAAATGTTTTGCCGAGTCATGTTTGAAGCTTCTTTACTGGAATTATTTTTACTCGTATTGTTCGAAACGGCTTTGTGAGTTGAATTTTTTACCAGATTGTCGACCGCAGGAGATGGTGTCGGGAATCTTTTAGGCCAAGTTTGCGATAACTTTTCGCTGCTTCTGTATAATATTTTGTTAATATAATATGGAATATTTTAAGTTATTTATATCAACTTACAATCAAATATTCAATATAGTTAATAAAAATGAACATTTATCCGTCTGTCTTTCGTAATTTACTCGATTGCGATGAAACTCACTGTGAGTTGATGTGCGCAACTTACTTAGGTTTCTGTCATATTATAATAATATTTGTCAACTCTTATTAAATAGAAAGTGCGCGAGCTATATAAGTCCAAAGCTATCAGAATCACTAACTCATTTAGGTATATGAAGATAAAACAAAACCAGGATTATTTTAAAGTACCTAATTAATTAACATATAATTTAGATATAATATACGTTACCTTAGAGTAGGTATAGTGGCGTTATGCAGTGGGGTGTACAGATATGTGCGGAGAGGCGATGCATCCAGGATCGAGCCGAACAGGTACTCGACTGCGGCGAGCGCCAGCACCAGGAGCAGCAGCAGGCGGAGCGCCCGCGCCGCCCGCCCGCCGCCTGCGGCTGCGCCCATCAACGCATGCAGTGTGCGAGCGCGCGACTCGAGCCCTAGATATGAAATAAAACTCACGTATAACTTGACTTATTTTATTTAATATAATATTGTAAATTATTATAAAATTATAAATGCGAAAGTTCTTATGTGTGTGTTTGTATGTAATCTTCCTCTTTAACGCTATTCACAGATAGACTAGAGTAAACTATACTACTGTTAGGTATATAATTTTCTCAAAAGGTTGGATGGCCTGCATATAATAATTAATGTTATAAGTAGAAAAAGTAGAAACGCACTCAAGCGAAGCGACATAAGTTAGTAGTATTTTAAATATGCAATTGTTTCATTATTATTTATTATATATATATTTACCTATATTGTTTTGTTATTGATTTCACGTAGTAATATTGCAATAGTTCGACGTGATTTTTGACCGACCTCAAACAAGGTGTTTGTATGAAATTTCTCTTCTCTTCTACAATTGTGAGAAGATTTTCATAATTTCCGATTTATTTTATTTCATCTCAAAAGTAGATTCAATTGAATTAAAAAAAATGTACCAAGCCAGAAGTCACAATAATTACGTGAGTTTAAAGTTTGTGTTCTAATTATGGAAAAAAAGTACATAGTCACACATAAATCATGGAAAAGAGAGCTATGGAGACCATTTTATACATATTTAGTTGCTCCCTTAGGAAATTATTTTGTTTCGAATTGTTACTTGCGCGAAGTGTTCCAATAGTATCTACTCACTCTTCGCAATCCTAAAAACACGAAAAATAAATGTTTATATGTCTATAAAGGCAATGGTAGCCCAGTGGCAACGCGCTCGCTTGGGAAACCGAGTGAAGCGGGTTCAAATCCCGGGTCTCGCACCTCTGATATTTTCATGTGCGAATCATTTCTATCATGATTACCACCTGCCTTACGGTGAAGGAAAACATCGTGAGGAAACCTGCATGTCTGAGAAAACCTAGCAAGTTTTCGAAAGACATGTGAAGTCCGCCAATCCGCACTTGGCCAGCGTGGTGGACTATGGCCTGATTCCCCTCGTATTGAAGGGAGGCCCGTGCCCAGCAGTGGGACATGAAAAGGGCTGAATACAATACATATGTCTATAATAATAAAAATAAAAATCAATTGCTGTTCGTTAGTCTCGCCAAAACTCAAAAACGGCTGTACCGTTTTTTTTTGTTTTGTTAGGATGTGCCAGGGGTGGTGGAAATATAAAAAAAAAGAGAAAACACAAAAGAATAGCTGGAAGCAAAAGAACAGTTAGAATGTACCTAGAGATGAACCCGAGCGAAGCGAGAGTGCGTCGCTAGTTTATGATAAATATAAAATATTAAGTGAAAGACTGAAGCTACCTTTGCCCGACACTATTACTGCAGATTGGTTTGGATTCACTACCAATGAGAAAAAACTACGCTGAACTGTAAATGTGAAATGGTAATTTTAATGCAAAACTCATTACAAATTACAGTTAAAAATAGTAAGTACATTAGGGAAATAATTAATATTTAACGACACTTTTTAATAATTGTTACGGTAATATCTTAGAGAACAGTGGGAAAACTATAAAAAAGATTTACGACTACATGTTTAGTGGCCGGGCCGCGTCTTGCACTTCTGATATTCTCATGGGCAAATGATTTGCAACATGATTACGGTGAAAGAAAACATGGAAAGGATACCTGCATGTCTAAGCCGAGCAAGTTTTCGATAGAGATGTGAGGTCAACCAACTAACCAACAACAACCATACATTGAAGGGAGGGCTAAGGCCAGCAGTGGGACGTTAAAAAAGATAGACGACGTGGCCTTTTTGTTCAAAAAATTACATGAAAATTAAGAGTATTTTATAGTAAGTGTTATTTTTTCATTTAATTGTATTAAAATCAACTTTTTAACTAAAACACCAACTAGTGATTATTTAATACTTGCTTGCTTTCATAATTTTTTGTATTGAATTTTAAACGGTATAATCCCAGATGTTTGAAACTTATTTATTAAATAAGTATGTAAAACTAATTATACGAGTACTATCTATATTATATTTTATAGCGTTGGCAAGCAAAAAATATGTAGAAGAATCAAAAACAAATAGGTACCACAAATATTAAAAAAAATGTAGATATTATTTATTTAAACAATAGTTTCATGTATTCAGCCCTTTTTAACGTCCCACTGCTGGGCACGGGCCTCCCTTCAATACGAGGGGGATCAGGCCATAGTCCACCGCGCTGGCCAAGTGCGGGTTGGCGGACTTCACATGTCTTTCGAAAACTTGCTAAGTTCTCTCAGACATGCAGGTTTCCTCACGATGTTTTCCTTCACCGTAAGGCAAGTGGTAATCATGATAGAAATGATTCGCACATGAAAATATCAGAGGTGCAAGACCCGGGATTTGAACCCGCTTCACTCGGATACCGAAGCAAGCGAGTTACCATTGGGCTACCACTGCCTTTTTATATATTTTATAGTTTCATATTCATTAATTATACCTAATAAATTATTTTGAAATTGTATAAATTTTATTTACGTTATGAAGTTATATTTTACTTAAAATTAAAATAATTTACAAAAAAACAATCATCGTGTAAGCTCTTATTATCTATACTAATATTATAAAGAGTTTGTTTGTTTGTTTGGTTGAACGCGCTAATCTCAGGAACTACTGGTTGGAATTGAAAAATTCTTTTTGTGTTGGATAGTCCATTTATCGAGGAAGGCTTTAGGCTATAGAACATCACGCTACGACCAATAGGAGCGGAACATAAATCAAAAATGTTGCAAAAACGGGAAAAAATGATTCCTTTTGAGAGCTTCCGTTGCGTGCGCTGCGTAAACGGTTAATGTTACGCAAAAGTCGTGTATAACAGAATTGTTCCCCTTTAAAGTTCTAAAAAAAAGTCCGCGACAGCATATGTCTACCTTTTCAGGTTGACTCAATATAACCCTTTTAATGATAATCAAATTTATTCTAAAATAATGCATTACTTCCGAAGGTGTTTTTATAAACATGATATTAATCCTTATCCAAATAAACACGTTATTCATCACAAGTATTTAATTTTGAACAAAATTACCTTTGACATCATTTGATTTCAATGAATATCTTAGGAGATATCATAGTTTTACAATATACATATTTAACTTTACGCGGACTATGGGTGAGCGCGCTCTCAGCCCGATGCAAGGCGAGGGCGGGGCGGTCGTGAGGGGGGAGGGCGCTGGCCGTCGCGCCGGTAGCTCTGCGAGCAGTCACTATTCCACGCGGACGAAGTCGCGGGCAAAAGCTAGTAATAAATAATGATATTGTTTGTTTACGTAATTGTAATTCTTCTCCTCATAAAGGGATTGACCGACCTATCAACATCTGTAGCAGGACAACGTCTGTCTAATGGGTTCGTTACTATATAAATATAGATAACAACATTATGCAGCTTTAGAATTATTTGTCTCACCTTTGTATATTGTTCTCATCATCAAGCATATATTAGATATTATACATATATATCTGTTTATCTAAAAATAGTAGCTTCTACATATTATATCCTACATTTTTCTTACAACTGATATTTTGAAGTAGCGATGACATATGTACATTGTACATAGTTTAAAATGTTTTCTAATTCTTCTTTTTTCGTGTATGACGTAGAGCGTAAAGACAGTGCCATTAGGCGAATATTTTTGCTCCAGATTGAATCAAAATTCTTCAATGTTTGCTCGATCACAAACACGACCTCTAAAGAATCTAATATACGTTTGATGAATTCCTTCAACTTTAATTAAAGGACGTAGGACCAAGAATTTTGATCCAAGCATAAATACATTTTTAAATTAACATTTTTGAATTAGAAAGGCACAAATAAGAAGAAAAAAGGTTTGGTTAAAGAGTGATCGCATAATAAGATTTTATTATCAACTAGTGACTTACCCTCGCTTCGCTTGGGTGCGTTACAGTTTTTTATAAGTACCATATATCATTTCATATGCGTTTAGTAAAAAGCTGTTATTTTGACATTACAAACAGACGCTTCAATTTTATTTATCTGTATAGATAACAGAATAATAAATGTAAGATCAATTAAAAAATAACTTTAAACCTATAGTTTAGGATATTATGAATTGAAAATTTTTGAAAACATTATTTATATTTTTTACAAATATGTTAGCCGTCCTACCTCTTCTCAAGCCCAAACAAGTATAGCTAACTTTTTAGGTAGTAAATTACAAATATCCCATGGTAAGAACTTTATTCACAGGAATAGAAAGAAGCATAAATAGAATTCGTCTCGCAAATCGCATATTATTGTTGCAAATAATTTTTTTTTCGCATTTATAATAAAGATAGTGTTTACTTAAGTACATAATTCAATGAAAGCAAAAATAATATTATTACGATCAAAGTTCAGCAAAGTCCTCAGTAAGCCCAAGGTCATGACGCTTGTAACAGGGCCAAAAAATCGGGAACACTCAACAGTAAGTGCTAAACATGGTAAATATCC
Source organism: Argynnis bischoffii washingtonia (assembly GCA_033884665.1). Taxonomy (NCBI): domain Eukaryota; kingdom Metazoa; phylum Arthropoda; class Insecta; order Lepidoptera; family Nymphalidae; genus Argynnis; species Argynnis bischoffii. The sequence continues at coordinate 3,919,006 of CM066624.1, read as the reverse complement.
TGTTTTACATCGTAATAATATTTTCAGTGACCATGAAAGTTTAAAAACTAAAACCGAAAACAGTAACTTTGATAATAACAAGAAAAAAATTATAAAGAAATAGCATAATATATTAGTTACCTGTGTTTGGAAAGTGTGTAAGGAGGGAGCTCTATGGAAATGGCCCATTGTTCGTACTAGAGACCTTTACATAACACCTGCACAGTCGCTGCCATCTTAATCTGGAAAAAATGAAAACATTGTTAATTTCGTTTATTTCCTTGGATAATAGTTATAAAATTCTAACATGTTTCTTGTTTTAATTCTTTTTTTTTTTTTTTTTTCTTCTCTATGGCTTAGAGTTGCGTTAACAGACGCAATACATTCTGCCAGTGTCACGTTTAGTGAGGAAGACACAAATGAGATTGAGCGGTAATTTTGAAATTTAGTCGCTTTAATATGAAATTAAAACTATAAATGAATGATCGGTCTACAGAAGAAACCTACAACAATCGAAAATAATTATTAATTCTTTTATTTCGTTAGGTTTACAATTTTCAACGTCACATTAATGATTCACCAAAAAGGTATACCTACATGATTAGCCACAATAAGGGTGCACTGACATCTCTCCGCTCTCATTTTCTGTAGAAAAGCGCGGCAAAAATATGACAATATTAGCTTTGTTTTTTTTTTTAATATGTATCGGCCAAAATTAAATGCAAAAAGGCCTTATGCGAATAAGATAATATTACATATTTTGTTAAAAAAAAATGTTTTTATATAAAATGCGCTGGCTTATAAATAAACATTTTAGAATTTACGAGTATAAATTAGGATAAGGCTATATAGAATAAATTAAGTCAATATAATTTCTACACCACAAATACAGCGGGTAAATTTTAAACATTAAAATTAGCCCCAACATTTATATCTAGAACGACCACATCAAAGGTAATGAAATTGTATTAGGTTTCACATTCTATTAAATTCAATATTAATACTATATTTGAAAATCAATCTTTATTTATAAGAGAGTAACAGGATGAAATTAAACCTATACTTAAATATAATAATATAATAATAACTGTCAATGTCGACGTGGAATTGTCGAGAGAATGCTAGCTTTCCTTTGCTTAATCGGAATGCCGATTCTTTGGCCAAAAAAACAAACCAGCTCTTGTCACCAGTACCTACTTGCCTAATAATTTGAAATAAACGCTTCATTTGTTATTCGCCCCAGTCATACTTTAATACACAGTTTCACAATCGTTACTAAAAAACTTTTCCTAGCGAAGGAAAAGGGTTGACTACTAAATGAAAATATTCACTTATCTTTGGCACGCTCACATACTCGTACCTAATTGGGATGGAGTTACGCTTAGAATGCGGTAATTATAAATGCACGATTAAAATATTCTAAGAACGTATCAAATATGACGAAATTCACGAATTTTAAAAATGAATAAAATACATATTTATTTCTAACAAGTTTTTTATGAGTTACAATTGTAGCTTTACTCTTACAGCATCCGAATAAAAAAAAAATTTATTTTGTATACGTGTTTTTTTACGTCTCTATCCGTAAAGTTTTCCACCATGAAGAAGTGACAAATCAAATACAATTATGAATATGTTTGTTTTGCAATTCCTAGTAAAATACTGTCTAAAATAAAAAAGGGTGCGTGTAACCTTTACGCACGGATGAAGTAAAACTTCTTCGGCAAATATCGCAATTAAATTAAAACTAATCAATAATGAAACTAAGCATATTAGACATGTTACAATCATACATTTATAGAATATCATATATGGAAAGAATATAATATTGTAATCATTTGTCAGACAAATAACTACGGGTTTTGCAATTCCTAGTAAAATACTGTCTAAAATAAAAAAGGGTGCGTGTAACCTTTACGCACGGATGAAGTAAAACTTCTTCGGCAAATATCGCAATTAAATTAAAACTAATCAATAATGAAACTAAGCATATTAGACATGTTACAATCATACATTTATAGAATATCATATATGGAAAGAATATAATATTGTAATCATTTGTCAGACAAATAACTACGGTTACCATGGCAACAATTAATCATGTATTCTACCTCATCCTCTCGCTGGCTTAATCTTATATTTATGTGTTTGTCTCTCTCTCGTGGTTCATTTTCGTTTCATCGAGTTTCAACTACAACGATTCTAAAGAAGCTTAATTCAAAGAATTAAATGACTACAGAAGAGTGTTTATAAAAATAATATGCAAAAGTCAAAATCCGTGAAGATGAATGTTCACTAGAGTTCACGAAAACCGACGTAAACGATAGCTTTTTAAAATAACTGTCGGCTGTAAACCATTTCTCATAGCCCACTGAGCCGAGTCCCGAGAGAGCTTTTCAGTAAAAAAATATATTATTCTACATACATTTCTAAAAAAAAACTTCTAAAATCTTATTCCGCTTGACATATTCGTTTGAACTTAAGAGTTCTCGCCTTGTTTACACTCAATGTTAAGAACGCTTTAAAATCTTTTTACTTTGCATGTTTGTTTCTTAATATGAAATCGTATCGCCAGTAGAAAGAGCGCCATATATTATTATCCATACATGTAGATATAATAATTATATGACGCGAAATAATTAATTATATAAAAATATATTTCTAACTAGGTACATAATATTATTATTTTATTTTTCGTGAAAAATTAGCTGAATTAGAATAGAAAGCTACGAGTATAAATATAGAATTAAAACTAATTTATCTGAAGGAACACAGCTTTATACTTTGCTTAGAAGCCATTGAATATTAGAATTGAATAATTGAATTTATACTTTGACATTTAATATTAAAGATTTATAATCTTGCAATATTTGTAAGACAACCTGAAACAATTACGTTTTATAATGCAAAGACCCAGTTTCATTCAGATACTTTTAAGTTATCATTAACTGTTACAAGTACAAAAATTTTAGATAAATTCCTAATAATTATAAGTGAACATTATTATTTTTGGGAAATAAATCCCAAAATAGGAACCAAGAATGCCTTTAGCAACTAGTACACGCATTACTATTGTGTATGTACGAATTAATTTATTAAATATGCGCACTATGACATAGTTAGGAAGTAAGAGGTATGTCAGGCTGGCTGTAATTAAAGCATGCTTACGGTAAATTAAGCTAAATGTACAGAACAATGCGTAGAATATTTAACCCCAAAAATAAAGCAATCAAGAATTTTGCTATTAAATTTCAACTGAGACCGGACTAATTTAAATTCAATCGTGAGGCCTTTTAAGAAATTACGAAATAATAAAACTTAATAACTTCGTTTTTCGTTGAGCCCCGCCATCTGCCACCACAATCGGTTTATTGGATTTCTTTTATAAAAGCGATGAAAACTTCAGCTCCACAAAGACGTTTAATTTATCTTATAGCTACTTGAACTATTTTTGTGGATTGGTTTTTAACTTGGTTTAAATATTAAGAGTTAGTTCGTAACTATATGGTAAAAGTATTATTATTATTATTATATTCTTTATTGCACTTTAAAATTAATACAGTAAAAAACTTGACAATAAACTTAGTTAACAAAAGGTGGACTTATCTCTGAGAGAGATCTCTTCCAGTCAACCACTGGATGTGGAAGATGTCAGCGGGCAATATAGTGCAAGAAATAAATATACTAGAAATAAGAGTAAAAATCACATATACAATACACATATATTATTTATAAAAATATATACTCATACATACATATGTATATACATATATTTAATATATAAAACATGAAGACAGGAAAATGTGCTGAATGGTACTTGTCTATATTTGTGATAATAAATAGTTTTTTTAGTTTAGATTTAAAAATATGGGAAGATGAGCTCTCGTGGATGGTTTTCGGCAGTTTGTTCCATAGTACTGCGGCATGGACGGAAAAAGAATTAAACGGAAACTAGACTAGAGGACTAAAGAAGGAAAAAGTATATCCTTTAAAAGCAAAGAAATTGACTAAAATTATATATCCAGAAAGTCAAATTCCCGAGAATCCTTATCACTACTTTATAAGGACTTAAAAAAAACACTAGCTTGAGGATTGTCAAAGTTTAATCCTATAAGCCTATTTTTAGTTTTCTAGCACTATTCGGTGCATTAAGTAATTGATATTAATCAATATTAGAATAAAATTTTATCGAAGATGGCGTGTCGTCATTTAATAATAACATTTCTTTACTGCTGCCATAACAAAGGGAGGCTTTACGACCTAATATTTTAACGCTCCTGTTGTTTCCATTTCTTATTTAGCTCGAAGGGCAAACAATAACTACTTATTGGCTTTTTCTACATATTTTGGGAGTGTTATAACAAATTACAAATCGTAAACCTAATGGTTAATATTCATATACATACATATTAGACAAGTCAGTCAAGGAATAGTAGAGTATAGTATAGTGTAAATTATAATAATTCATTTTGACTATTTGTTTATTATATAAATTCACAGCATCTTTCTTTTAAATTATTAGAATCATCGAGGCACTCGTTTTCGTATCCCATACGAAGTAAGCTTAATTTTATATATTTGCTTATTTAATATATTTTTTTAATTTATTATTCTAAATAAATAATGAATTAATTATTTATTTAAAATATTTAAATTGATAATTAATTTAGAATTTATTATTATTTGTATTTACATTTGTGTACAATTAATTACCCCCAGCACTAGCAGTAGTCATTTGGGTTAATTTCAAAAGAAAAATCGCATCTAAGTCTAGTGTGTTTTTTTATTGTTTTAGATGAAAACTATAGATAGTGAAACTATCGATATTTCGGCAACACTATCTAAGTCACGGTAGCGGTCACGGCAGCGGTGATTAATAGAAACCGGATAATATGCATGCGAATATATGAACATATTTCTTTATTTTGCCTTATTTTTAATAGGTGCTACATATATTGCCTAAAATTTTAGGAACACTACATATACATACATAATATTTTACTTAGACAATTTCTTAATTTTTACATTTTAGCCGACAAAATAATGTTATATGTAAGTATTCAAATAAGACCTCGATCTCCGTATTCGTTTATTCGTCTTCAAGTCAACTTTGCTATGTTTTTCTGACTAGTTATTATACATCAATTAACTTGGAATAAATAAAAATGAACATAACTTTTTTTTATATAATTTGATGTTGCTTATTTTGACATTTTGACATATTGTACATAATATATTTCATGTAAAATATGTAGCGCTAACAGTTTAGTAACTACTAACTTAAACATACTTAATTTATTAAGTAATGGATATTTTATAAGACTATTACTTAAGATGTTATAAAAACAATTTAAATAGTAAATAAAATTTCAAGTCGACAGAGCTAAATTTAATATTTGTTTAAAAACTTAACATCAAACAACCGTCGGCAACTTTTGCTGTGAGTTCATATTTGTTTTGAGTACAAATTGATACAGCCTTTGACGTGACAGCAGTGTGTGGGCAAACATTGTGTGGATTTTGTGACTGTACACGAGACAAATATGGAACTAAGATTTATTTATTTATATTTATAATTTATAAAATAAATACCTAAAACTATGTGATTATATTCGATTCAATTATACGTCTTTCTACGGTCCAGATAAAGTTATTATACATTTTTTTTTAATAGTATGAAACAAATCAAAATGTAATACACCATTAATTTTATTTTTAACCTTATTTGGTTTTTTCTAACATTTTCACTATTGAGTCCCTATATTTCAACTTACTTTTACCATATCTATAAAGAAAAATTGATATACTAAAAATCCAGGCTATGAGAATGGATAGGACCGTAGTAATGTTCTATATATATTTTCCCTAATATTTATTTTGTAAGTAAAAAATCGCCGTTAGAGCCTATCATCATACACCACTTTAAGTGTCGAAGTACAAAATGAATCATATGTTGTTATTGTTGCGTAAAAAAAGAAAAAACAAAATAAACCAACAAACACTAAGCTTATTACATTCTCATATTGGAAATAAACTTTTTATTATCATTGATATTCATATTTGATTTCAAACATAAGCAAAATCAAAATAAAACTTTAAAAAATGTCAATATTGAAACAAGGCATTACACACAGTACACGTTGGATTATAAAATTAATTAATCAAATTATAAAATTGTAGTGCGAGGCAAATAACATAAATGTTTGCACCGGCCACATGTAAAAGTTAAAAACTAACATTCCGTGTAAACTGTAATTTTTCCACGGCCAAACCTCTGAAACGTGCCCTGATTGCCAGGTAGGTACGTCATCAAACACACGTTTGAAATGTAAATAAATTTACTTTGTACATAGCTGAGCTTTCCACCTAAATGTAAATTGTAGAGTAAAATAGAAATATACCTATACAATCTATTCTGTACTCAAACCCCTTGTTTTAAAGTTTACTTTTAAACATCGTGCTTCTTCAGTATTCTGACCAAATGCAGGGTTGCTCGTATATCAATAAAAATATTTTTTATGAATGGACCTTTAAGGGGCTAAAAAAATTGCCATATAAAGGGATAGAGTTTCCGGACCGCAAACTCCATTTAATGCTGGGTTTTAGATGAGGGTGGAAGTACGTTTGTCATATTGAGTGTAATGCATGATCTTAGACGCCTCCCTATTGTTGTTCTTTTTACATACATAAGCTTTTAAGTTTTAGTTATCAATCACTTTTCTTTTTGTATTCTAGATTATACGAGAAAAATAATGATATATTGTATTTCACAAAATTATTCATTTTTAATTTTCACATAAATATATTGGTCTCAATGGTTGCAGAAACAAAGATTGGTATGTAAAAATAAATCGTGTATAAAATGTTGTATATTAATTTGTAGAATATAAAAGATTTATGCGTAGGCAAAGAGTTCAAAAGCTTCGTTTAGAATAAAAAAAATGAAAAGCTTTAAAGTTAATACTAATGTATATTATTAAATGCTATAGTTAGTTAACTTATTATGCTACTTCAAATTAGATTCTACTAGTGACTAGAGTAATTTTGAAACTAAGCTCTAAAGGTTTTTTAAAGTTTCAGCAGCGTGAAGCTGAAATGCCTTTAAGAACAAAGTTTCTAATTAGAGCTCGTTTACACGAAGAACCGTTTCAGAAGATCGTCTTTTTGCGTTGGATCGAGAAAAACATTGTGTTATACACATAAAAGTTATTGCGAATTTTGAAAACAAGCCCGTTTTTTAGCTTTAACTAGTTTAACTATTTTTTGCTTTTAACTACTCATTTGCTTAAACTAGTTTAACCCGTTCATGTGGCATTAATCCCATTAAGAGTAGAGCGAAATATTGTTAGATTAGGTTCCATTTTATTTTAACTAACAATATTTAAAATATTATGCGTACAATTCAATTCAATTCTCTTGTTATTGTATTTAAAGCGTACCAGTTGGACACAAATTACTTAGGCAATGCCACGTAGAAAATATTGTATGTAACAGATAAAACTTTCTGATTAACTATTATGACAGTTACACAGATTATATTTAATGCGACAGATGTTAAAATTGGCAAAGATTGAAAAAAAGCCTTATGAAATTATATATTATACGAATATAAGCGTCACTATTTGATAAGAAATTCCACATTTAACAAATTTTAAATGCTAAAATAAAACATTATTTAACATGAACAATGAAAATCGATCAAAAAAATGGAATTTCAAATGAAAACTTTTAATACAAGTAACAAAATATTACCAATCGAAAAGTTCATTACGTTGGCATAATCTAGTTACTAGTTAGATTGTCTCAAAGAGTAATCTATAACTGAGGTCGAATTTTAAAACCCAGGTTTTGAACCTGCTGTACCTACTCTATTTCTAAGGCAAACGTGCTTCCATTGGGCTATCACTGCCCAATATTACCATTTTGACTCAAACATAGCTCGTGGCTATGTTAACGCACGTTTAACTTGTGTGTTGTTTAATGTTTAAAGAGAATTAATTGAGTTCATTATTAGTTTTACGAGTTGTTGCGATTGATCAAACTAAGGTAGTTTCGAAGTTTGAAAAGGAAGGTATTTATTTAAAGGCAGGGATGATACATTTTACTATAGATAGGCATATATATATATATATATATATATATATATATATATATATATATATATATATATATATATATATATATTGTCTAGTGTTTACTTAGAAATATAATAACTTATTTCTTAGTATTAAGTTATTAAGTTTTGAAACTTTTTTATGTTTTAAATAAAACTATCTTTCCGGATTATTCATGGATTTATTTTGATTTTTGGTTCCCGACGTTTCGAATGTTTTACAGCAAGCAGGTAGGCACTGTCTGTAACAAGTATATAATGCATTTGAGACGTCTAAAACCTTAACCTAAGTCTTTCCCGTGATTGCCGTAAAGCATTTGAAACGTCGCGTCGGGAACGAAAAATCAAATAAAAATAAATCTGCGAAATATAATCCGAATATCCAAAAAGATAGTTTTATTTAAAATGTCAAATATTCGCGTAACTCTAAGAAAACTTTTTTATGATTAAAAAAAAGAAATATTAAGAATATCTATACGATATATGCAATGATGAGGCTGACAGGTATCATGTGTTATAAAAGTCTCCTAATAGAATTAAATTAAAAAATATACAAGAGCTTCATCAGGACTCTACATTTTTATCTTCCGTTAATTATAAGCAATATTTTTTCATGATAATGACTGGGGCAGTAGTTATTTCTAACTAGTACATGATCTTTAGTGACGATACAAAGCCGCAGGTTTGATTATGCATGAAGTTAAGCATACAAACACATATAGTACATATGTATTTACTAAATATTATATAAGTTAATAATATTAATTAAATTAAAAATTAAAAAAAACCCCTACGCAAAAAATACTTATAGTTTAAGGAACAACCCTTAAAAAGTAAATAATTTTGGAAAAAAGCTGATACTCTTACACTGCTGGACCGATATTAAGCTAAGATCGATATAGCTGAGAACAACCGCAAAAAAACTGGCTTTCAAAAGCCAAAAAAAGGAAAAAAACCGCATCGAAATCGGTCCATCCGTTTAAGAGCCATGATGCCACAGACAGATACACACACACAGACAGACATCGACGTCAAACTTATAACACCCCTCCTTTTGCTCGAGGGTTAAAAAAGAATTAGTACACACTATCAAACAGCTAAAAGAGACCATTGGAGGTAACTTTTATTAAACTTCTATAATTTTAGGGCCACAAAGCTGTAATAATCAAAAGTTTTCATCATTTTAATGTTTCTACAGTACACGGTGATTTATTCATCTGAAGTAACGTTGGCAATTAATGTTGGTGAAAAAAAAAGTAATGGGTACACCGGCCAACAAATTAGAGCAAATGAGTGCTGGTCCACTCGACTACCGCGCAAAAAGTCCACGGGGAATTCATATTTTCGAATCCACACTTTGAATAATGATTTGATGTTTTGGTAAAGTGTTATTAGTATTCAAATATTATATAACAATATAAGGTAACACATTTAATTATGAGGTATTATATTTAACTGTTTCATGACAATATCTGCTAATTGTACATGTATATATAATCAGTAAAAACTACTGAACATATCGGTATGGGACTTTGGGGATCATCTGTAGATGGATTAATTTTTTGAATTTAGCTAGTTACGAATTTTTTTTTTAATTGCAGTACACTATTTACGATTTTTTATTATTTACTTTTATATATTTTTTTTCCTGCTAATAAAAACAAAAGACCTTACACTTTTTATGATTCATTTGTTTTTTTTATTAAATCTAAATATATAACGCGAAAAACAAATATACTTTAAGATATCTGAAGACCAAAAGAAACATACGTACGCCGAACAAAGCGGGCTAGTGACGGCTAATATTCTATACATAGACATAAGTAGGAAGTATAACTGCGTCAATTTGGATCCTAATCAATTTATTAATACTATGTCCTGTTAGAGCTGATTGAATGATCTTTTCTTAATATAAAAGAAGACTCTCTAGACTACCTGTGTATGTCTTTAGACAATATATATTTGTCTTTAGATTGTAATCTGGTAATGCCGTATTTTATCAATATCAGTTTAGTAATTTGATTGCATAAATGGACCCGCACTTGGCCAGCGTGGTGGACTATGGCCTGATCCCCCTCGTACTGAAGGGAGGCCTATGCCCAGCAGTGGGACGTTAAAAAGGGCTGAATACATACATACAAATATATTAAACTAACATGTATGTATATATAGTAAAAATTGTACTGAGACATATGAGAATCGAATTCACTCTACTACATAGTAGACCAAATTGCATATTGCATTGGGAATTCGAAATAAGCAGATGTGAATACAATAATCGCCATTCGACCAAACCAGACATTAGTTATGTATCGAATGACGAGTTTGCGGAAACTCTTTGTTCTGGACTGTGCGCGTCAGATAATCCGGCGGTATAAATTATAGCGTTTCGGTTTAAAGCTAATTATTGTTTAACGTTATCAAATGTATAATACTTTTTAATTTTTTGTTAAAAATGTTTGAAACTGGAACAAGCTATTCTGCGGAGGCCGTGAGTTCGATTTTGGCGAAAGTAAATACTTGTAATATTACTATGTTAGCCATACTATCTTATTAAGATCTAAGTATGATTTTGTATGTGTCATCCAAACTATTTATTAAAATATTCATATGCAATTTCTAAATTCATATTATGTTCTTTTAGTAAAATTGATTAGAATAGATCAAATTTAGTTAAATATCAATATTAATGTTAATATAATCAAAGTTTTTTAAACCTATTGTTAGACTGGATCATTAACTTCAGTATCCGGGCCAGTCCAATGCACTTCGAACAGACAATAGTCGCCTGTGCTGTCACAGATTAGGATTATGGCGATAAGCTGCGTTCTAATTTGTACCTACGTTGGAATACTAACCATCTGCTTTAGGGAATTAAATATGTATTATAAAATGTTTAATATTATAGATACGAAACACGCTCATCGCGTGCAATAGTAAGTAATCACGCGTAAGTACTTTTACAATATGCCTAAATTAAATTTGCAGGTTTTTGCGAACTTAATTTTTATTTACTTTTTATTTTTATAATAACAAAAGTTTTAAAATAACGACCGTTAGTACAAAACTAAATTCATTCATTCATAAATTATTCACTTTTCTGCTAAGCATGAAAATATTGATACAATAAATTACTAAATTAATATACAGATTAATTTAAAAAACGATACCTAGAATTTTAAATTCAGAAAAAACCTTACAAAGTCGTTTTTTGTAATGTAGCGTACCTATAAGTAACTTGTATATCAATTTTAATATAAAATCATGTTTCATAAAACCCCATTTCCTATTTGTTAGGCTTTCTTAGCCCTCTTAGCTCATCGCAATTTTACAAGGAGCTTGTTAAAACTTTCTTGAATATTTAATATCATGTCGTACTATCTCTGATCTAATTATTTTTCAGCTGGAAAGCTGGTATATTCGTTACGTATTAAAGTGTACTAAGGCCACCAAACCTGGAACAACAGCAAATATATCTGAAAGACTACGAGTATCTTAAAGATGCGATATAAATATTGTTTTACAATAATATATGGAAATCTGCCGGATTTGTTGACATTTATGATTACTATTCCGCTCCCTTGGGTAATAAATAGTATGAACCTTCCTTAATAAACGGGTTATTCAAAGCAAAAAAAAAAAACAAATCGGATTAGTAGTTCCTGAGATTAACGCGTTCAAACAAACAAACTCTGCCTCTTTATAATATTAAGTATAGATTAATATAAATAAGTAGGTACCTACTAATAATATAAATAATTAATAACGAAATCGTACAGTATAATAAATCGATCAATTTTCAATTTAGTTTTTGCATCATCTAGGGTAAAATACTAAACAGAAATTCATGGCTTAGCATTCCGTTATTATTATTTATATTAAAGCGAAAAAATCGACTGAATTGCACAATGAAGTATGATATTAATCTATGACTTATTCAATAAACTTTTTAATTATTATGAATGCAATGTTGTATTTCATTCAACTGTTAGCAACTGTAAATAAGAATCAAACGAAGTATGAAAATATGCTGTAACCGGAGCTACGACTTTGTAACTTACATTCAAGGCAATTAAAAGTAAGAAGTAAAATGACGTTTCTTTTTTCGGATTTTTCGTGGTTTTATTTAATTTTTTTGTTATTGACGTTTTGAATGTTTATAGCAAACATGTTCACGGGAGAGACTGAAGTTTTTCTACGTTTCAAAGTCACAGCTATCAGAAGAGATACTTACAAAAATTATACAATAATTTTGACGAAAAGAGAAGTGACACTGATAGATACTTTATTATACCTTACAATTTAAAAAAAATACTAATCAATTTTTAATTGAGAATGAGTGTGTACTTAAATGTTTTTGTCTTTGTCTAATTTATTTCTTTTGAGGGTACCATATGAAAATTACTGATGATAATTATGAAAACATCATTTTGTACTAATTTATTGGTTAATTCTAACATAGTAATAATATGTCTTCCTGACCTGACGATTCCGGCTACGGCAGCCAATCTCATTGAGACTAGCCAACTGCGTAGAAGATATTATAGTGCACACAAGTGCCTTCTCTATTCCTGTCACTCTCATACTCCGGTGGGACGACTAGTCGTCACGACCGGTGAGAGTTAAGGCGCAGGACCGACGGCTTTACGTGCTCATCGAGGCACGAGGGAGAAACACCGCCAACTTCCCAAATCCTGGCTATTACTGAGGCTTACTACAAGAAGACTCAATAACTAAACTTGGCCCGACCCGGGACTCGAACCCAGGACTTCTCGAATGTGTAGCCGTACTTTCTAGCCACTAGATCACCGAGGCAGTTAAGTAAAGTTAATTCTAACAATAAGAATTACAAATCTAGTATTAATTAAATTACAGGTGTCTTATCAACGTACTTGCTTTCGCATTTATAATATTAAATATATGTATGTAAAGAATATTATGATTTATTTCCATTCGACGTTACGGAGGCGAGTAATACACTAAAAGGTACTTAAACAGTCGGCGCGAGTGCTAAAAGCAGCTGAAAGTGAACCAAGTTTGTATATATAAAAAGTTTTCAATTTAAACTTCGAAATCGATGACGGTCGGAAGAACAGAAAGTAAATAATAAATGTACCACTCAATACACGCTCTTTTCGTTACATTACGGAGTCGTGAATATTCTAAGGTTTTTAAATTTTCCACCAAAATCTATACAGATAAATAAAATTGAAGTGTTTGTTTGTAATGTCAAAATAGCAGCTTTTTACTAAATGCATCTGAAAGTATATATATACGGTACTAATAAGAAAAAAACAATTTTAAAATTTTTGTCTGTCTGTTAATTTGTCTGTTTGTTCCGGATAATCTCAGAAACAGCTGAATCGATTTTGACGAGACTTTCACTGGCAGATAGCTTATGTTATAAGAAGTAACTTAAGCTACTTTTATTTTAGAAAAAGAATAAGGTTTCCTCGCAAAAAAATAAAAACCATGAAATTGTGAACAAACTCCGTTTACCTAGGGACGCACCCGAGCAAAGCGAGGGTAAGTCGCTAGTCCTAAAATATCTTTATAGAATGTGCATTAACAATACATTAAAAATTTTCTTACCAATTTTTTTTCTAAGTTATTCAAACTTAGTACTTACTTTGGAACTTGTCTTCGAAATAGAACATTAACAAAAATCCAATTAAAAGTTTGAACATTTTTTCACTTATCCTATTAAAATTGCAAGTAATTAAACTTTTTACCGCAATAACTTTATTCGAATGTAGACATTACACGAGCTAATGAGTACAACAAATATTTTCTTACTACAAAGCTATTAACTATGTTATTTTAATTATTTCCCGCGTATTATGTAGTTAATTAATTTGTACAAATGTTCTTTTGCTTGCGTTTTTTTTCTGTAATGGTTAAAAAGATCGTGAAGAAAGAATCTGTTAAGTCAGTGCGAGCACTCGTCCCGTTCAAGTGCAAATTGAAGGAGTTTTGAGTACCCATAAGTTTACATGACATACATTATGAACAACTGTAAATCAAGCTCTTGGAACGAAAAACAAGTAAAAGAAAACAGTAAAATTAGCATTTAAACGAAGCCAAATTATAATTAATTTACAAATCAAATATAGTACTAGCATACAGCGACATAAATTACAGATGAACGAAGAATGTAGATTAGCCATTTACAGTCGCTTCCATTCGGCCCTCACTACACACCGTACTAAAAATAAATAGAACATTAAAACTGCCGCCATTTTCCAAAACTTTTATTTTCTCAGACAAGGGATACCCTTGTACCCTTTCCGAGGATAAAACTGGCCTATGTTTTATCCCGGGGCAAAATCAGGGGTCCTTTTCTTGTGCAGGATAAAAAGTAGGGTATGTTCTTCTCGCTTAAATTATTTGCCAGTCTACATTGACACAGTTGCCCCAGAAAGCGGGAACAATCAGACAGACTGGTAAGACAAATATTAGAAGTTCGGAATAGCTATTTTAAATTAAGAGATAGACGTTCAATTCTATTGAAAAGTATGGTATATGAGTAAATATTGTCACTCGCTACGTTTGGAAAACAAAACATGAAATAATATTAATATTAGACAAAGTAGGAAAAAGCAAAATTATTATAGGTAAACTACTCTGTTGATTTAGTTTCAAAAACATAATTGTATGCACAGCAAAACGAGCGCAGAGTTATTAAATTTAAAATACACTAAGTATAACTTTTCGTAGACTCGTTTATTTAGATGCAACATCCCTTTCCACACTAACTTTAATATAACCAAAAAGACCGAAACTTACTTATATCCGACCGAAATCGTAGTATCATATTTAAAATACATTACAAAATTTTTCCTCTTATATCTAATATTATAAAGAGGCAGTGTTTGTTTGTTTATTTTTGTTTGTTTGTTTGAACGCGCTAATCATGGGAACTACTAATCCGACTTAAAAAATTATTTTTGCATTAGATGGCCCGTTTATTGAGGAATGCTGTAGGCTATATAACATCCCGGAAAATGTGCGGTTCCCAAGGGATAGATTTGTTTTTGTCTAGGGACGAAGCCGAAGCGAAGCGAGGCTGAGTGTCTAATAAAATTTGAATCAATTTTAGTTTTAGATTAAGTTTTGGGGATCTCTAACCAAAGTTGAGATATATTTAAATTATGTACATGTACATGTAGGCCTAGCTCCATCTACAAAAGATGATTTAATGTAGCGTCCGGTAGTTTGCATTTCCGCTCATGGCTGAACAAACCGATACGGGAGTTGCAGTTGCGGTTGCAATTGTTGCAGACGTATTGGTTTTGCTGTGATGAGGGTTGATGGAACTGGTTGGTCTCACGCTGGTGTCTGCAGGCGCGTTTACGGGCTAACTCATTGAGCCAGGCGCGATCGTGCAACTTTACGCCGTCCCCACATAATTTCTTCCAGCGGGCACGGTCTTCTGCAATTTTCTCCCAGTTAGCTACTCCTATGTTGAAGCTGGACATATCACGTTTAACGCTGTCCTTGAACCTCAATAAAGGACGACCGACTGGTCGCTTGGCGTGTGCTATTTCGCCGAGGAGAACCTGCCTTGGCAAACGAGAAGGCTTCATTCGATGCAAGTGCCCTAGCCAGCGCAATCTTTTCTGTTTGAGAAGACCCGTTACACTAGGCAGCTGTGCAGTCTTCAACACTTCTTCATTCGTCACTCGATCTTTCCATGAGATGCCCAAAATGCTACGGAGACAGCGCATGTGAAAAGCATTTAATCGCCTCTCCTGTCGAGTATACGATGTCCAGGTCTCAGCTCCGTACAGAAGAATACTCAATATGCATGCTTGATATACGATCATCTTGGTCTTGATTGTTAGATATTTGTTGTTCCATACTCTTGAGTAAAGCTTCCCGAACATCGTAGCCGCTCTGCCAATGCGCACGTTGATCTCTCCGTTGATATTTAAATTATAGTTGAAGTGAATAAGGTTTATGTGGCAGGGTGGTATTAAATTAAATTATAAAATTCCAAACTCTATATTGAGAGGGCCACTTAAACAATTTAAGTAAAAAGTTTAATATATTATTGAGCAAAGTACCTATTTTATTCTATCGCGGAATACTTCGCAAATGGAAGTTTGTCCGATTACTATCAGTATACTCACGTAGGATAAAAACATAATTATTGTATTAAAATATAAAAAATTTTTTTTTGAAAAAAGCAGCTATTGAGTTTGTCGCCGGCTTTTCTAAGTAAACTGCCTTCTGGTAGATTCCTCACGGACTGACATTTAATTTAAACTCATAAATACATATTTGTAAAATTGACGATTAAAAAGTGCTCGTAAAACTTTATTTGAATAAAGCATTTTTTTTAAATTTGATTTAATTTTTATAGCGTCATAATAACATTTCCATTTTTACAGTTTTATTATTATTTTTAAAATACGAGAAGGTACTCAATTTAGGTTTATGTCATTATTTATATAACCCGATATCTCGTGAACCTGTTTTCATGAGTCTGTTTTTATAAATAAATTAAAACAGTGGTTCTATATCAGACTACTATTATAAATTCAAAATTTTGTATGTGAGTGTATATATGTTACAGTCAAAATTATTTTTTAGTCAAAACTACTTTTCACTAAAGAGGTTGGTCAAAAGTAATTTTGACTGCAGGCTTTGGTCAATAGCAGTTTTGACTGGCATATCGGTCAAAACTCATAAAAAGTTAAAGAGGTAAGTAGGTTGAAGGTTACTCGGAAGAAGCCTCTCTTTCTTTTTAGTTTAGGTTAGGTTAGAACAGTGACCACAGCGCACGAGCCGAGCGAACGAAGCAAGTGTGTCGCGGTAGCGGCCAGCGAATGCCGTAATTTTAAGAGCTGCTATTGACCAAGCCCTGCAGTCAAAACTACTTTTAACTGTTTTAGTCAGTTAAAAGTAGTTTTGACCACGAAAAAGTTCTATTTCGCGCTAAATTCGTTGAATGGATTTAAATGAAAATTAGTACCTACAAAGATACCTGGGGCAGCACATAGGTTATTAATAGGCACCTAGGGACGTACCCGAGCGAAGCGAAGATAAGCTAGCTGGTAAAATAATAAAAGATTCCGCCCTAACGGAGGAATATTTGCTTTTTGAGCAATTTCGAAGCGCGCCGCACCTTTTTTGTTAAAACGTAATTATTACACCGACGTACTAGGATTCATTGTCTGACTGAACTGCTGAGTTGCTCATTAAACCATGCTCGTATCTTATCGATCGTGCTAATATGAGTCCCATGGCTTATCACTTCGACTTTTTGGTTTTTATATGAGTTTATAGAATATACCTTTATGTACGTACGTACGTTTCATTTATATTATTATTATTATCTATACATATAATAAAATTGTAACTAAGCCGAATCTGTACATTAAATATTTTTTGGAAAATCTTATCGAAATAGACTTTATTATATTATATAAGAAAAAGTTCATTCGTTTTTATGTTCGTGTCTATTTTAGGTACTTAATTACGTACTATTTCTTTAATTATTATTAAAATAAGTAAAATTAATGTACGGATAATATGATATTTCTAATAAATAAAATAAAACAGCGAATAATAGTGGATTGCGAAATATTTTTCCATACTGACGTCATGAAAAGGATTGGCAATTTCTTTAATTATTAAATTTTATTAGTAAGAACTAGCGACTAACCCCATTTTCACCCCCTTAAGAGATGATTTCAGGAATAAAAATATTCTATGTGATTCCCAGGATTTCAAACTATCTTCTTACCAAATTTCATCTAAATAAGTCCAATCGTTTTTGAGTTTATTCGTTACAAACGAACAACATACATATATTTCCTCTTTATAATATTAGTGTAGATTACCTTAACCGGCTCGTAATCGTATATTCGACATAAAAGCAGTTATGTAAAACATCGTTTGTAATAAAACGTATTATTATGTAGTATATTATATGCTTTTTTATTGCTATAGATAGAGTAAATCAAGCCAAGAATCAATGGATTAATGGTTTAAGATAGCGCAGAGATTGAAGTATGAAATAACACGATAACACGTTAATGGCCTTTGTAAAACCTGATAAGCTTTATCTTAAGACTAAGAGTATAAAATAGAAAGAGCATATAAAACATTAAATGAAGAGAACAAACATCATTTCATTGTTATTTATATATGTATGCATTCAGCCCTTTTTAACGTCCCACTGCTGGACACGGGCCTTCCTTCAATACGAGGGGAATCAGGCCATAGTCCACCACGCTGGCCAAGTGCGGATTGGCGGAATTCACATGTCTTTTGAAAACTTGCTAGGTTTACTCAAACATGCAGGTTTCCTCATGATGTTTTCCTTCACTGTAAGGCAAGTGGTAATTATGTTAGATATGATTCGCACAAGAAAATATCAGAGGTGCGAGACCCGGTATTTGAACCCGCTTCACTCGGTTTCCCAAGCGAGCGCGTTACCACTGGGCTACCGCTGCCTATTATATTTATGTATGTATGTATTTTGATATTTTTATTAGTTATTTTGTGGACACAGTGGCGAGAATGGTATTGTAAATTATAAAACGTATTGAACAAAAAATGACAATCTTTTTAAGGCCTATAACGTTTGTGGGAAACATTTTTCTCTAACATCGATATTTATTGCAATAAACGCGACAAAACGAAAAAAAAATATATTTTTCTTAGATTTGACTTTGAAAATAAAATTTGCGGGTATTTTGAATGACATGTTTGTTATCAGCGCGTCGAAATCCATATGTATATCAAAATGCTGATTAATCGGAGATATAGGCTATACGGAATTACAAGCCCAGATTTCAATCACATCACTCTTGCGGAAGTTCGTCTATCTTATTATAGTAAAAAAATTAAACTTTAACAAATGAGTCTCATGAATATTTATATAGAAAATTATAGTATTTAAACGTTATGTTTAAAGAATTCCTATGTAATCAAAGTACCTGTATCTGTAGAATGAGCGTATACATAAGATAAACTCTTAAGTGGGTGACTGAGTGCAATATACATATGTATGCTGCAATCAGTCACACATTTATCACACTATCCATTTCTAATAAGAATCCCAAAGTCAGCATACGGATTACAGTTATCCTTATTCCAATCGACCTTTCCTTAGTTGCATGTGAGCTACACGATTTAGTGATATTTCTAACTTTCATAAATTTCATGGCTCTGATTGTCCAAGAGAATTAGTCAACTTTGTCAGATGTTGGTTATGTAGTAGACTAGCAATCCATGTCCCTGGACAAAAACAAATGTATCCTTCGAGAACTGTAAATTTTTCCGGAATGAAAGTAACCCATGTGCTATTCCAACTATAATCTATCTCTGTGTCAAATTTCATCTAAATCCGTTCAGCGGTTCTGGTGTGAAAGAGTATGTTAAATGTTTATCCATCCATTCGTCTTCACAAACTTTCACATTTATAATATTAGTATGAATTTTTTGTAAATGAAAATGTAAAATTATAAAATACTAAATTTCGATTTCGGCTCCCGATTTTAAACATGGTCATTTTTCGTATTCGACATGTCCCATGTCACTCAAGGATCGTATAGTTTTTTAATTCAGAATTTCAAGATGTTATCTTCTACATAAACATACTCGTCACTTAAAAGATTAGTTATCGCAATCAGGCGCGCAAAATCTTTACTTTATCTAAAAAAGAATACGGTTTGCAAGCTACTGCATTCTGGTAAACATAATATGCACATAGAAGATATTTGAGAAAAACTGTTATTTGTGGTCTTTAAAGCAATGATTTTTAGAATTTTTTGCTTACGAATCTCAGAAACGACTTAACCGATTTGGGTGCGGTTTCACTTGTGTATTGTGTTAAGCTTCATTTAACATTTAGTATTAGTTTTATTTCAATCGGTTCCTAAATAAAAAAAAGTTATGTCAATTTAAAGAATCGCATCAAACATTTATTAAAAAACTAGCGACTAACCGTTAAAACTAGGGACGAACCCGAGCGAAGCGAGCGTGAGTCGCTAGTTTATAATATTATCGCTAACATATTGTTAAAAACACATTTTGTATATATATGTCTATTAACACATCTAATAGTTATGAACTCTAACAATTAGGGGAGAGTCGGAGGTATTGTACCGCAGGATGAATCGTACCACCTCCAGATTTCTTCTAAACGGCAGTATTTTTTTACAGTGGCAATGTTAAAATATGCGATACTAGCGCCAAAAGTCATAAGTCATTTTGTAATGGCGTGCGGCTGTTAATTTTTAATCCAGTGAAAAATTTCTATTTCGGTTGTTTTTGATCGAAATTTTACAGTGCATACGTAAGGATCTATCCTTCATAAATAGTGAGTAAAAATTATCATTTTTTTAATATGAATCAGTGATTTAATTTACTACAAATATCTGTGTTTGTGTTGTTGCTACTTTTTGAGGTTATTAAAAACACTTTTTCTAATTTGACAGCTAGTTGTTTGTTGAATCGTACCACTAAAAGTTCTTTGTAACGTACCGGTACGATTTAAACGACTAATTTTTAAATTTCTACTGTTATTTTGCTTACAAAAATATTATTGTTCATAGATGGCTGATAAATGAAAATATTATAAATGGACTCCAGAAGAGCTCGAAAGAGCATTATTAGCTATAGAGAGGAAGGATATGAGCTTGAATAACATATGTAAAACCTATGGGATACCAAAACCTACACTTATCCGCCGCTTTTGAAAAAAAAAATAAGTTTGCAAATGAATTAAAAATTCAAAAAGGAGTAACTACTTAGTCGAAACTAAGTCGAAACTTTCAATTGAAGCTACGTTAACTTTATTTTAGAAGATATAAAGAGTTTTTTTTTTGTTAAATTACATTAAAAGAAGATAATTTTATTGTGATACTAATTTAATTTTAGAATTGCTATATTTTGCCAAATGCTATATTTTTTGTTAAATGATGGTAAAAAAGGAAAAAAATGTCATTTTGATTTTTTTTGTTAAGTTTATATTTTGTCGATTGTTTCACTTTCAGAAAGTTGCTTAATTTTAGAAAATATATTTTTGTTGATTCGTAACTATGTGTCATAATAAAAACAAGACTTAGGATAAAGACGTGACATTACTTATTACTACATATGATATATAATCATTATTTAATTTTTTAGAATATATTTTTGTTGTTTCTCAAATATGAGTATTATGTGCCATTGGCAAACTAGATTTAAGATAAAGTGATATTACTTATTACTACATACAATAAAAATTGTTTAATTTTGTAAAACTTTAATAAATAAATGAATGAATTGTTAAAATATAAAGGAAAAAAATGTCATTTTGATTTTTTTTGTTAAGTTTATATTTTGTCGATTGTTTCACTTTCAGAAAGTTGCTTAATTTTAGAAAATATATTTTTGTTGATTCGTAACTATGTGTCATAATAAAAACAAGACTTAGGATAAAGACGTGACATTACTTATTACTACATATGATATATAATCATTATTTAATTTTTTAGAATATATTTTTGTTGTTTCTCAAATATGAGTATTATGTGCCATTGGCAAACTAGATTTAAGATAAAGTGATATTACTTATTACTACATACAATAAAAATTGTTTAATTTTGTAAAACTTTAATAAATAAATGAATGAATTGTTAAAATAATATATTTTGATTATAATTAATTGAAATCCACCTATTTTAGACAGCATAAACAAATTTATATATAAGTGGTCCAATTCATCATACCTATGGTACAATATATCCAACTAGTTCTCCGAATTGTACCATTTGACTGCTTGTAGAAAATCTCATATTTTAGGCAAATTAATCAATACTGGGAATAAAATGCCATTGGTTATGATTCAGGACATACCTCCTTACCTACATGTAATTTTGTACTTTTGTAAGTTTTTATAGAAAGGAGATAATTTATAAAAACTGAAAACTGGTACAATACATCCGACTTTCCCCTATAACCAATGAGTAAATTAAGTGAAACACGCGATAGTAACACCGTTTAGGTACATTAATGAAGGTTGAATACGTCAAATGATAGTTAAATGAAGCTCTTTTGAGTGTATCACTAATGTTTTTATTCCTAATTACATTAATGAACTTGTTATTTCGATCTATAGATCACTTCACATTGTAGTTTATCATGTTCTTATGGTTAAAAAAATGGGTGCTTGTAACCTTCACGCGCGGTTGAAGTAAAACTTTTTTGGCAAATATCGATCGCAATTAAATTAAAACAAATCGATAATTAATTAAGGCATATTAATTATTAGGCATATTATAATCATATATTTATAGAATATCATATACGGAAAGAATATATAATATATTTGTTAGACAATAACAACGGTTACCATGGCAATGTATACTATCTCATTCTCTCGCCGGCTTAATCCTATATATTTTTGTGTTTGTCTCTTTTAAGTGTCGCAATTTCGTTTCCTTGAGTTTCAAATCACAACGATTCTAAAGAGGTTTCACTTCAAAAATGATTTACATACTTACTTGTATTTTGAATTTCAGCCGGCCACTTATCACATTTGA
Organism: Argynnis bischoffii washingtonia; assembly: GCA_033884665.1. NCBI lineage: Eukaryota > Metazoa > Arthropoda > Insecta > Lepidoptera > Nymphalidae > Argynnis > Argynnis bischoffii. Next base: position 3,896,374 of record CM066624.1, on the reverse strand, counting down.
GTAGTGATATAGAAATACTGAATATACAAAACAATCAGTAAGAATATAATATTATGCTAATTTGTTTTAAAAAATATTTATTTTCTCTAAGGGGATTAATTTAAAATAGAATAAATAAAACTATCTTTAACCTAAACTCAACAAATTATTGTAAGGTACTTTGGCGCCATTTTTGAATTTTTGAAATGATTTTATTTATTTATTTATTTATTTTATTTATTTATCATTGGGAAACATACAGCGTATAAATAATAAAATTTAGTTAAACACTTCTAAACAAAAATCTTAAGCCAATTAATTAAAATAGTGGGTAGGCACTATCTGTAACAAGTATATAACGTCTTTAAGGCGTCTAAAACCTTAGTCTCTACCGTGACCAGGATTGCTGTGAAGCATTCGAAACGTCGGCAACCAAAAATCAAAATAAATCCGCGAAATAATCCGAAAAGATATTTTTATTTAAAATGTCAAATATTCGCATAATAGAATAATTTTTGGTACTATTATTATGTTTATGCTACTATAATATATTTAGTTTCTTGTTTTACCACTCGCTGATGAGATTGCATGCCTCTACGATAAATTATGTTATGACATAAGCGAATGGGTCACGCTTTATCCATTACGCGGACTGGGGTTAGAGACAGACGGAAATTCTCCAATTTCCATCTATTCATGCGATTAGTGTTGAGTGGCGCTCTCGTATAACAATAATATTTATCTCGAGATAAACATCTTTACAGCGTATCTATACAAACGTTAGTATGAAACTAGTTAACTTTGTACGTGCTAACATTGTAACATGTTACACCAATTCTTATAAAATAGTTGTCTGGCTTTTTATACGCTTTGAGTATATTTATGAGAAAAGCAAACATTGTTGCATGAAAGAAGGATAAACAAACAATAAAAAAAATCACTTTCGTAGGTACATATAATGTTACAAGCGGCTCACCCTCGCTTCATCCCCTCCTTATATAGCCTTCCTTAATAAACGGGCTATCTAATGCAAAAAGAATTTTTCAAATCGGATTAGTAATTCCTGAAATTAGCGCGTTTAAACTAACAAACAAACAAACTCTGCCTCTTTATTATAATTTATTATAATACTGCGCTGTGATAATAGGTTGAAATTTCGTATTATTAGCAACTGGAAACGTGTACATAGTACACACAAGTCCCAATATGTCTAAATTATACATCTGTCTAAAAATAATCTAACTCTAATAATAATCAACAAACTGTATTATGACTAAATTGACATATGTATGTACAACGTTACTAATAAATGTCCAATATCAACTCGTTATTTATTTATTCGTAGCACACAAAAATATAATGATATAATGATATATTCAAAAGATAAATGTTCAATAGTAAAATTATTAATGTCACTTTGTAACACGTAATTTACTAGCACAATAGCGGGTAGCCGCTTTGTTGAATAAAATATGCGGCCATATCGATGACTCGGGCGTCGCGGTGTAAATGATTCATTTAATAATTGCATGGAAAGTTTGGTGCACCTGTAATTACGATTGACGTCAAAATCGATTTTGATTTTTAATGTGCCATTTATTTATTTATTTGCTATCTGACCTTTACAACATACACTTGTCTAGTGATTCATTTTATAAATAACTGGCGACTCACTCTCGCTTAGCTCAGCTTAGCTCGGGTTCGTCGCTAGTAAAAATAAAAGCAAATCTATTCCACGGGAACTGTAATTTTTTCCGGGATAAAAGTAGTCTATGTGCTATTCCAGACTATAATCTATCTCTGTGCCAAATATCATCCAGATCCGTTCAGCCGTTCTAGCGTGATTAAGTAACAAATCATCCAATCAAACTTTCGCATTAATATAGTAGAAAGGCTAGAGGTTAACCGTAGCTTTGCTCGGTGCGCCCCTAAAGTAGCCTATGTGTTGCTCCAGTTCATATTCTATTACAGTACTTCATAAATTCGTCCGTTTCAGCGTACAGGAGTAACAATCATACATACATTCAAATATGGTAATATCATAAATATGAAAATGTTTAAGGAGATAACTTCCGTTTTATCCCAAAAAAGGGCAGGCAATGTAAAAAATTAAATTGCAAATTCAATGTGTTTTAGAAAGTATGATTAAATTAAATTTAAAACGATTTGTACTATCTTATACATATGCATGCATATTAAAATGACAGCTGTCGTATTGTAATGTACTGCGGCAACCTCATTTTTGCGAATAAAACTGAAATGCAAATGAAATCATACTTATAACCATTTACGAGAGATATCTCGTTAGCTTATCCTCGCTGCTCAAAGTCATAAGTACAATTGCGCACGCAAGAAGCTTTAGCATAAGTTACAACAGGGCAAATATCCTGCAATAATCACGTTTGAAGCTCACGCAAACTTCTTCTTGTTTGCTCGCAAACATAGAACTAGTCGAGTTTATGAGCCCACGCTTGTACCGCGGTTAAACTACTCGACCCGTAGTCTTGCTATGTTCATATTGTAATAAATGTATAATACCTACCGTTTATAAGTAAGGAGAGGTTGTTTTATTGTACCGTCTAAAACATCGATTTAGTTATCAAATATATTGATTGTGAAGCTAATAACACATTTTAAGTTCATCCGTGTTAACAAAAGATTATGTTTATACCGAATTCCGTTAATAATATCCCCTTTCTTCTCAAGCAGAATAGGCCAAGGTTAAGGCACTGTTCATTTCTTTTTTCACTTCTTAGCTGCTGCAGCATTATTATTAGACAGCATTCCACACTATTGAAACCCTTATATTATTGGTGGTATTTACTTTTTTTTTTTATGAGATTCAGTGACAAACGAGCAGACAGACCACCTGATGGAAAGCAGTACCTGTCGCCCATAACACCTACGGTTCATGCACTTAAGTTTTAAGTAACAAAAATGCAGAACCACAGGTGCGTTGTCACTGTGAGGACTAAGATGATATGCCTCTTGCCTGTAATTGCGCTGGCTACCTTATCCTTCAAACCGGAACACAACAATGCAATCATTGTTGCTTGGCGGCAGAAATAGATAAGGGGGTGGTACCCATCCAGTCGGACTCCTCAGGCTTGACAGAGTCCTACCACCGGTAAGCTAAAGCAAATCGTCATAGTAAAGCAACGACAAATGTTTATTGGTATACAATAAGTAAAAAAATCATCCCTCTAAAAATGAATTCCTTAACCTTTGGCAATGCAGGGCACATAGCTAAGCGCAAACCGTTTCTATACCCATGATATAGTACTAGAGACTCGAGTACATATCACATGTGTACTTTATTTTCTATATGTAAAAAATATACTTTTTCTAAGGATTCTAGATATAATCCATGCTGAGTTTGATCAAAATCTTTGCAGCTAATTAGCTGCAAATCAGTCAGATTGATAGACAAAACACATTCGCATGTACATATAAATAAAATAAATAAATAAAATAAGCCTTTATTGCTGTTTACAATGGTTACAATATATTACATAGGTATTAAGTTTGTTACACACGATCGGTTTTTTCCACAACAGCTTGTCCTTCGACATAGGCCTCCTCCAAAGATTTCCATCTATCTCTGTCTCTTGCAATTCTGATCCATTCTGGACCGGCAACTCTTTTGAAGTCATCTTCCCATCGTTTCATTTGTCGACCTTTACTTCTTTTGCCATCCCTGGGGTACCACTCTGATATTATTCTAGTCCATTTCTCATTTTTTTCTCTCAGTATATGTCCTGCCCATTTCCATTTAAGTGTTTTGCATACTTTGTTCACATCTTTAAATTTAGTTATATTTTTAATTTTATTTAATCTTATTTTATCTTTCCTTCTTACTCCTATTACACTTCTTTCTATTCCATTTTGACATACGGTTATTTTATTTGTTAGCTTCTCTGTTAATGACCACGTTTGACAGGCATATGTTAAAAATGGCAAAATACATATGTTATATACTTTTCTTTTATCTTTAATTGGCATGTCTTTGTTTTTCATGATTTCGCTAAGAGACCAAAATCTTTTCCATGTGTTGGCTATTCTTCTGTCAATTTCTTTATGCATAGTATCCCATGTGGATATTAGCTGTCCTAGGTATATATACTCATCTACGTATTCTATTTTCTCCATGTTTACAATGATGTTGTATGTTTGTGAAGCATTCGTCATAATTTTTGTTTTTGTTGTGTTCATTGAAAGTCCTGCTTTTATGCTTTGATCTGATAATTGTTGTAGCATTTGTTCTAGTTTTTTTGGACATTCTGAGAACAAAATTAGATCGTCTGCAAAACGTAAGTGGCTTAGGTTTTCACCGTTTATGTTGAGTCCGTTTTTACTCCAATCTAGGTTTTTGAATATCATCTCCAAGGCCGCCGAGAACAACTTAGGTGAAATTGGGTCGCCTTGTCGGACGCCTCTTTCTATAGGAAACTCCTCTCCTGTTGCTTCCAGCCTGATTTGGGCTGTGCTTTTTGAGTATATGCTCTTAAGTATTCGTATGTACTTTTCCCGTATGCCTTGAGAACGCAATGCTTCCCAGATGTATTCATGTTCTAAGGAATCGAAGGCCTTGTTGTAATCTACAAATCCTAGGTAGTAAGTTTTATTGTATTCTTTGTATTTCTGTAGGACTTGTCTTAAAACGTGTATGTGATCTACTGTTGAGTATTTACTACGGAACCCCGCCTGTTCTTTTGGTTGGTTTTCATCGAGTATAGATGTAATTCTGGACAAAATTATTTTTGAAAAGACTTTATAGATATTCGACATCAGGCTAATTGGTCGATAATTTGCTATTTCTCCTCTATCTCCTTTTTTATGGAGTAGAATTATAGTCGATTTAGTCCAATCTGTAGGAATATTTTCAGTCTCTATGATTTCATTAAATATTTCTGTTAGTGTAGGGGCAATGATCGGTAGGGTAGCTTTCAGTAATTCGTTCGTTATTTGATCAGTTCCCGGAGTCTTGTCTCTCTTTTGTGTATTAATTGCTCTTATTGTTTCCTCCTTTAATATTTTTGGTATTGATTCAAAATCTGTTAAGTTTCTTTCTATTATCTCTTCTTTTAGGTTCTTACTTTGGTACAAGTTTCGATAGTAGTTTGTAGCTATTTTAAGTATTTCTGGTCTTTTATTTGTATAGTTTCCGTCTTTAGTCTTCACCTTTAGCATCCAATCTTTTTTAGAATTCAGTTCTTTAACAGCCTTTTTTGTTCCCCCTGTTTTTTCGATATGTTTACATCGCATGTACATAACATGTATCAATTAGTATTTATATTTTTTAAATTAAAAAAAATGGTGGACATGATATTGAATAACAGTTTGATATAGTATGTCTACTAATAATATCTTTTAATTTCGATGCATACATTTTTATAGAAAAAAGAATAAAAATCGGTCGCAATCAGTGAAGATATCCCGTAACATACCTACATACATTAAAAAAATAGTCACTTTCTTTTTTATGTTGGTAAAATTGTGTGGCAATTATAACAAATTATAGAAACTCGGTCAATTCTATCAACCTAAAATCTAGTTTATTTCGGCTTCGATACTCAATTTAATAACGGATCGAGAATGCCCAGAGGAAAAATTTACAACGGATAGATAGATATTTTTGCACTAATGAAATCCTGATCCCAAGGGATTTAGAGTGTGAGTAATGAATCGCTGGAGTGAGTGACGTTTGACGCTAAATAACATTAATCAAGGGGGAGTGAAAAACTTACCATCATTATGGTAATCAGAGTTAAGTGTTGTATTAAAATGTCCATACATATTTAGTAACATACATTAGAATTTAGATTGGACATTGCTGCTTAATCAAGAACATGTTCCACCTAAGGCTCAGTGATATACAAACCTGCAAAAGATGTATGGAGGCAGATGAAACTCCACTCGATTTTCAGGGGGTATGTGAACAAGCGTAGTTTTCATCTTGGGAAACAGTTTCTAGAAATTAAGAAGTGTACCACTAAAGAAATCCTGCAGTTCTTCACAGCGGTAGAAAATCATACATTACCAATGTAAGATTCTCATTAGTGGCTCTATACGAAAAATCATTTTGATTGTTGCTTCAATGATACGCGTCTGAAACACAAATTGAGAAACACCGTTTCGTATTCATAATATTGTAATTATAATATTAACGAAGAATGGAAACCCAAGTTTGAGCCGAGCGAGGTAAGCCCCGGATTTCACATTGCTGAAATTTTCATGTAAATCTCATTGGTAATAACATGAAGGGAAACTTCGTGAAAATCTTGACTCTTAAAAGACGTATTCGCCTACAGACATTTGGCCAGCGTGGTGGACGTGATCCCCCCATCGTATTGAGGGAATACCCGTGCTACGGATGCACAGTTTTCATTACTAAAATTATAGGTTGGAATAGAATGTGTAATTCACAAGTGGTAATTAAATATTATTGAAGAAACAGTATCATGCAATCTAAAATATTTAAACGAGCAATTCTTGTATTTTTATTTCATTATACCGGCGATCTCGAATCGATCTATTAATTAGACTAGTCTTATGTCTGGGAAAACTCATGTTTTCGAATTTTCATGCGGTTTTTTTTCGCATTACTCCACGCAAAATATGGTCGTGGTCAAGCGGCCAAGGCACAAGATTGACAATCATAGGTGTCCGGGTTCGAATCCTGCTCGGATACGAAGTTTTACTTTGTTTTTTGTATTTATTCAAGTCTAGTTTAAAAAAAAATTGTTCTTTTGGCCAAAAACTCGGAACAATGCTCTGTCGCCCAGGTACTAATATTGATGACACTCGATTTCCTAAATCAAACTAGATTAACAACTGAAATTCACATGAATATAACGTTATTATTTATAACGCATAAATTACGGGAAGTTGCAATTTTATTACGATAGTACAGATTCTTTGTTAGAAAATGAAATTTTATAATTGTTTCACCAATATTTACAGTTAAAACTTAAATAAAATGAACAAAGAAACGAAAAACTTGGGATTCATTATATGATTTTTGTTTAACAATATATAATAGAATAATGTTATGTAAAACATAACAGGCCACATGTGTTGTGCGAAGCCATCAAGACAACTTATTGAACAAGCTCGTAGCTTATGAGAAATGTGTGTACTTTCATCTCTCCCTACACACTATTGCTATTGTTGCTACAATCTACGAATATAGATTAAATATAATACAAAATGTTGCTTTATACATTACTTTCAACATTTAAGATAAAAATATATTTAAAAAAATATATATTATCAAGTAGTATTTTGAAATACAATATCTTGTTTGAAGTTTTACTTTAACTTATAATTATGCTTAAAATGAAATCTTACTTCGCGCTAAATTTTACTAAAATAAATACAAAACTTAAAAGATATTACTTTAAAAATTCAGTTATCCTAAAATCATTTTTTATTGCATTTTATTAAATTAACCGATTTTTATTGTCATTTTACAAGCGTAACCACGAGCAAAAATTTTTGCTCGTGCTTGAAATTACCAACAATACAATTTTAAAGCTCGTAGGAACCTCCTCATATATGTACGAGGATATAAAAAGAAAACTAATTAGCCATCAAAAAAGAGACTAATGTATGAGCCGTCAAAAACATTCAATTTTGTTCTTTATTTAAAAAAAACTACATTTTATAAACGGTAACTAACAGAATTCCTTCGGGATATGCAGATTACCTGCTAGTTTCGTTCGCCAACTTTTATTGCAGAGCGCATGATAAATTAGATAATATTTCAAGAGTTTATTATATCGCTTGAGTAGTCTGGCTTAAACACTATGATAGGTATAAGGAGGAATAAAAATGTTGTTTTCATAAGTATTAAAACTTTTCTGATGTATTTTGTTGTGTTGTCATCTAAATTTACGTAAGTTATTTTTAATATCATTAGCAAACAAAATTAGTGATACAGCAGTCTTACTCCCACGAATTTTCTAGAAAGATTAGTCTCTTGTTAAAGGAATGTTAGTAGTAGTAGCAGACTATAACCTTTTTATCGAAAAAAAAAACGGCTCACAATTAACGAAAGTATAACGTGTCTTAATCAAAAACCATAGAATTGAATATACTCCTCTTTTTTTGAAATCAGTCAAAACTAGGGAATTTGAAATATAAGAACTAGCGACTTAACCTGCCTAACAATATCCTATGATTCCAGGTTATAGACTGATCTGTGTATTAAATTTCATCCAAATCCGCCCAAGTCGTTTCAGCGTAATGAAATAACAGCCACAGTCCCACAAACCCATACAAACTTTCGCATACGACGCTTTTTGACGACACGTTTGGCTCAGTTTGTAGTGACCCTACTTGCTGTGCCAGCAGTCGCGGGTTTGAGTCCCGCTGGGGGCATTCATTTGTATGATGAACACGAATCTTTGTACTCCAGACATGGGTGTATATATTTATAATATGTATGTATTTAAAGTTACATAAATGTAGTGTATCAACTATCTAGTATCCATAACACAGGCCTCGTAGCTTACCATAGAACTAGATGGTGCTGTGTGTTAATGTCCCAACATATTTATTATTTATTTATTTTATACATATATACTTCGTAGTAATAGTCCCATTACGTGAACCCGAGCCACACATAAGAATTAGTATATACATATTATATATATATTTTTGTTTGTTATGATTTAGATACTATTGGATTTTCAAAGAAAATACGATACATTATGTTTTTCACGACAATCCAATTATATGTTCTCGATTCGCATTGATCTTGAGGAGAAAGATATATTCGCTCCAGTGGGTTAATGTACTACAGAATAGATAAAACCAATTTATTGTTTGGACTAGATTTTTAGCACGTTCTACGAAGAAGAGTTCTACACATTCTGGCGAGCAGCCAACTTGCAGCTTATATTAATTACTCGTAGATACTAAACTGTTTTTGCTTAGCGTGACCGCTGGACAGACTCTTAATATGTGATCGAGTGTACTTTTTACCTATATAGATACATTTATTGATTTTTTTTATTTTTTTCCTCACTGTTGTGTAGTAAGTTCTCAAAATATAATTTTAAGAAAATTAAATATAAATAAAATAAATAATTCTATTTCATGTATTAAATAAATAAACTATCAGTGTGGATAGTTTACCTAGTAGCCCTACTCGTTCTAGTACGAGAAGTGAACCCGTGACCTATGTTGTACTTAACAAGCACAAACAATCCACGCCACATGGGGTTATGCCGGCTTCTCTTAACGGCTTTTATATCTTAGTTAAATGGAATAATTAATAGTATATAATTATGTCTTACATTGATTTATTTATCATATTATTGCGCAGAGTTGGTAGTATAACATGGTGAGGGAGGTTAATTACATTAACATAAATCTATAAGCAGTTATTAACTGTTTTATTTAGTATACTGTAATATTTACAATAATGAAAAGGCTTTTTTCATTTTATCGGCTTGCTATATAAACGATGCCAAGCAAAAGCGTTCAATAATATTGATTTAAATTATATTAGTACTAGTTAGTTTTTGCCCGCGGTTTCGCTCGTGTGATAAGTAGGGTGGAGATCAAAAGAGTGGACTTCATCCCCAGGATGCAATCTATGCCCTTGCCAGTTTTTATCGAAATCTGTTCAGCGGTTTAGACGTCAAAAGTTGACAAATAACGTTGCTTTCCATTTATAGGTAGTATTAGTGTGAATTAAGAAATATAATTACCTTTGACGTGATAAGAAAGTTCGTATAAATAGAATTTTCTATAAAAAACGGGACAAAAGTCAGATGTGTCTGATTTCGGAGCAACATTCAACACAAAGTTCAGGATAATTTATTTGCTGTTGTATTATCAAACACGGTTTAGTTGTCCTGTGGATTTGTTGGCGGGTTGCCAAGATGTTTAGCACTCTGTGATACTTGGTGGTTGGTGCGAGTTTGTTTACAGCCATTGATTTAATAAGTTTGTCCATGGCGTGAGTACCTTATTAAAGATAAAGAAACAAAGCAATAGAGAAACAGAGAAAGTTATTAAAAAAATAAAAATGAAATTTGCATTTATGGAAAATTCAATCGGAATTTTCTTAACTAAAAGCATTCTTAACTCATTTTCATTTTAGATATAATACATCTAATTGTAAGCTTAAAAGCCTAAAGCTCAGAAAGTTAGTACACGTAAGTAGAATTGGTAGCAATCAGCGTTAATTACTAAGACGATACTAACAGTGACGGTTTCGATAAAACTTTGGCGCACAGAAAACTTGATAACCTATCTATGTATAGGTAGGTTTGTGAGTCTTTCACTGGCGAGTTGCCAAGTGCCTTATTAGATGTTTTCTCTTTGTATTAGGTACAGCGTAAAATTATAAAAATATGTTACATCTTACTAATATTATAAATGTGAAAATTTAAATGTTTGGATGTTTGTTACTTAATCACGCCAGAATGGCTGAACTGAACTGAACTGAAGATCTGGATGAAATTTGGCACAGAGATAGATTATAGTCTAGAATAGCAAATAAGCTAGGCTTTTTATCCCGGTAAAATGTACGGTTTCCGTGGGATAGATTTGCTTTTGCTTACATCATAAATTAAGAATTTTTGAGCGGATTATATGAAATAAAAAAAACATTAAAGTAATTATTAAGGTCATTAAATAGTTTTTTAAGGTAGATATATAAAGTAACGGATAAATAAAAACAAAATGTTATTTTATTATTTATCTGGTAATAGAGTTTTAAAGTAACTCAAAGTCATCCGGACGGTTTTATTATCTACTATATGTTTTAAAAAATTAAAAATGGTCACGAATTTAATTTTTAACGTGAGTTTATATGGCCTGATATGGGTGTGTATTTAGTCCTTTACCTTCCTTGTTCAGACCGGCTATTTAAATGTTCTAACGAGTATATCTAAAGCCAACAATACATACAACAAATGTCATATTAACAGCAGTGGCCATCGAAACTTCCTTCTTGTAATTGATTTCACAATTAACTTGTTGAGTGTCGACTACATCTAATGAGTTAATGAGTATTGTTAAGTTGTTAGACAGAAATTACGCAATATAAAGGTAATTTTATTTGATGTCATTATGACCAATGAAGGTTTTAATCTATACAGATAAATAAAATTGGAGTGTGTTTGTAATATTAAAATAACCGCTTTTTACTAAATGCATATGGATGTATACACGGTACAGATACCAAAAAAACATTTTTTATAATTTTTGTCTGTTTGTCTGTCTGTTTGTTCCGGCTAATCTCCGAAACGGCTGGACCGATTTTGACGCGACTTTCACAGGCAGTTAGCGGATGTTATAGGGAGTAACTTAGGCTACTTTTATTTTAGAAAAAGAATCAGGGTTCCGCGAAAAAAATTAAAACCCATGAAATTGTGAACAAAATCCGCGTACGGTGTACGCACCTGAGCAAAACGCGGGTAAATCGCTATATAATTTAAATGAAATGAATATCTTAGGAGTAGCAAGCTACTGTTTATGTATAAACATAGCTTTTTTTATGAGATTCAGTGACAAACGAACAGACAGACCACCTGATGGAAGGCAGTACCTGTCGCCCATAACACCTACAGTTCATGCACATAGGTTTTAGGTAACAAAAATACAGAATCGCCGGTACGTTATCACTGTGAGGACTAAGATGATATGCCTCTTGCCTGTAATTTCGCTGGCTACCTTATCCTTTAAACCGGAACGCAAAGCTGTATTAGAGCTTTTTTTTTAATGCGATTCAGTGACAAACGAGCAGCCAGACCACCTGATAGAAAGCAGTACCTGTCGCCCATATCACCTACGGTTCTTGCACTTAGGTTTTAAGTAACAAAAATGCAGAACCACAGGTGCGTTGTCACTGTGAGGACTAAGATGATATGCCTCTTGCCTGTAACTGCGCTAGCTACCTTATCCTTCATACCGGAACACAACAATGCAATCATTGTTGCTTGACGGCAGAAATAGATAAGGGGGTGGTACCCATCCAGTCGGACTCCTCAGGCTTGACAGAGTCCTACCACCGGTAAAAAATAAGCTAGATATTCTTTAAAAAGTTTGAGAGCGAGTTCAACATTTACGATTATAATAATAATGATACTTTTAGAAAGAATTTCCCAATAATGTTCTGTAAATCACTTTTCTCTAAAGGAAGAACAAGAACAAGAGAGCCACTAACACAATAATTGTGGATTCTTCATTACGTAAGATTAGTTATTAATAGTACAAACTATTGTACTGTCACCCAAATTATAGGCACTCGCAAAATTTCAAATCGTTGTAGAAAATAAGATTTTTTATTATTTAGATACAATAAAAATATGCTCATAATAATGTTATTAACATAGTAAATTATTTTTATTTTAGCTAATACAATGTTCTAACAAATTATGTTATATGTATGTACATATATTATGTAGGATAGCATTTGAGTCAAAGTTTCTGGTAAGTTTCTTGAGGTTCAGAGATTATCAGATCACATCAGAATTTCTGATCGAGTTCCCTGTGGTCCTTGCTATAAACTAACGAGATAATGCGATGTAGAACATATTGCTTAATTTAGATAAAGCTTGTTAACTCTGCGAATTTAAATTGCCATCTATACATTAGTTTTCTCAATGGCATCATACGAGTAAGCGTCGATGATTAACGAACTACGTGTATAATGGTATTTGCGCCGATGGCTATGTTATTACTGTTACAAACAAAAGATTATTAACACATAAAGTTAGTTCATGTGTGTTTTCGTTTTATTCATGACATTTATATGTACTAGTGAAAGTATATTTTACAATTTACAAACATATTTTTCACATTTGAAGTATTTTTTGTTTTCTACTGTATCGTAAAAATTTAAAATATTATGAGTAAATTAAAATAGTATAAAAACTGATCAAGTATATAAAGCATTTGCGCTAATAGTTTCATATAAAATGCTATATATAAGTTATATTGGTAAATAGTAAATACATAACCCATCCATCCATCTCAAATAAAATAAAAATAACAACAAAACGACGTATGTCTGTGGGTATTAGACTTACTCAAAAAAAAGTCTAGCAGTAGCTTACAATAGACATATTGTATCGCTCCTAGTGCGCTCGACTTCGCTTTGCCATTATTTTTTAATATATGAAATATGTATTAATATACATATATATATTTAAATAAGATATAATATATTTAAATAAGATAACCAAGTGTATTAAATAAACATATTGATTGATTATTGATGACTAGGGCTATACCTTTTTGCTATTTTAGAGCTACGCCTTTGGCTTGCCTTCATTGGCCGTCACGAGTGGAGCGCATGAGTCAAGTACGCGAAAGAGTGGAAGCGCTCAATTTGCGCAATAACGGGGAAATCTGCTCACGAACACTCTCACGATGGTGAAACCGGTACATATCTCTCGATACCCTCAGCCGACCAAGCTGTTGTTGTGCCTGAGGCACTATGTCGCTTTGTGGGTGCCCATCTAGTGGGAAGCGAGTCACCGTCCGCCAAATAATCAATCAAAGACTGTTGAGCATGCTAACGTCTGGGAATCTAATCCAATGACCCAGGTTTTAGCTCATCCAAACTCAATTCCATAACCCTATTTAGTTTCATATTTTCCATAGTCCCTACACATTATCCGGAGGCCATCTTTGGGCAATTCCCTAAGGGTTAGAGATGGATCCCGGCTAATGCATCACATTAAACAAACTTAAACCTCTTGAGGTGACGGTGACGGCTACGGAGAGGGACACGGGTCCAACACTTCGAGGCCTTGTTGGACCTGTGTCCCCACGTAAGCCTTCCAAAGGACCGGGCTCCATTGAGCCCGTGAGATCCGAAGAGGTATAATATATTATTAATTTATTCATATACTTTTTACAAAGTTACAATTAAGATAAACAAGATGTGTAAACTTAGATAATTATGAAAAAATCCTTAAATTAACTATTAAAATTAGGTAAATGGTGAACAGATAAATTAGCTCCGATAATTAATTTGGATCCTACCTGTACTAGGTTAAAAATCTGCGTTTCAGGTTTCAGGTCATTAAGTGGATAATATGTGAGTAGATATCTGTTTTTACATAAAATAAAAATAAATATTACGTTGTTGACAAGATTTTACAGCTTACAGCAGTAAATACATATAATTTTGTATTCTAAATTATTTTGCTAACATTTCCTTACAGCTATACCTGAAATCATACGATATTACGATCACAATCACACGTCTGTCGATCCGTTCCGATTCAATTTGTAAAATTCATATTCTACGTGTGACTTTTCGTACTTTTTCCGTCAAAACGGAAAGGGAGATAGAAATGGTGTGCTATTTGCAAATTTTAATAAAAGTTACATAAAGACGTGCCAACTTTAAAACTTTTCGCTGTCTGCTTAAATATTTAATATACGGAAAGGGTGAATATTTTCATTGCAGCTGGATTTTTATATGTAATTAACTATATATATGATTAAATACTAAAACATAATTTATTAAGACATGAGTAATACTAATATCATAAATGTAAAAGTAACTGTCTGTCTCTCTGCAATTATTTCACACTTAAACGGTTGAACAGATTTCCATAGAATACATATTATGGGAATGGACATTCACTATCCTTCATCCTCATGCGAACGAAGCAGCAAACAAAAACCAGATAACTATTATAAAAAAACATACCTTTACAATGTATATAGTGCATAATATTTTATAGAGAACGTATGTAGTTGAGAGCATGTACGCATAGTAATAGGACAACACTTAAATATTTGGATTTTTTTTTATAGATTTAATTATAAAATCAATTTTAATTGTTTAAGTCAATCTAAAATTTATATTAATAATTACTTTTAATAAAATTACACTCATACGTTTTTGAAAATCAGACACGATGATATACATTTTTTTTTAATAAATAATATAGAATAATAAAAAATATTGAAAACACACGCGAAAAGAGAGAAAATTATTTTTTACATCATTTAAAAAAAAACAAACATTCAAGAAGTGTAAATTCAGTTAAAATATAAACTGTCAGAAGTAGAGTTTGTGAGAAAAGACTAATTGAACTAAACTACTGAGACCAATTCCGCGTTCTAGTACACATTTCAACAGAACTGTGTAATATTCACGTTCAGCTATGACAAAGTAGATCACATCCTGAAGGAGCACTCATTTCAACTTGGCCCCATAATTTGCGTTTTATTGCTAGCTTTTGAAGAAGCCTCATAATAAAAGTTTAACAGAAAGCAAACTGGCGCAAGGAATTTTTTATTAAGAATATAATAAGAAAACTGTTAACATTCAGCATTGTATTCACGAAAATCTTATATTACTTACTTTATCGTGTTAATAATATGCAAAAAAAAATGTAATAATGTAAAACTGAATTATTTATATAAAAGTTCACGTGCATTGAAAAAATCGGTCAAGTGCGAGTCGAAATCGGACATGAAGGGTTCCGTACATGTACTTTATTTTCCGTACATGTATTTTATTAATATGGGTTTTACTCTATGTATGTAGTATATTAACTTCGATGATCGATTACGTTTCTGTTTCTTATTATATTATAAATTATTGTGTTTTAATTTTTTTTATTTATTGTTATAGCGGCAATAGAAATACATACTCTATGAAAATATCAACTCTCTACCTATTACGGTTCATGGGATACAACCGTCGACAGACGGAAGGACGGACAGCGATGGCTTAGTATAGGGTTCCATTGCCACCCTTCGGGTACGGAACCCTAAAGATATGTAGAGTTAACAAACGGATTAGATAGAGATATCATTTTTTGTAGGTAAGTTTATTAAAAGTTCCACGGTCAATAAAAATAGCCTTCAATGAATGAAAAAAGATATAAAATCTATAAAGATGGTCTCAACATAATATGTAATGGTCGGCGTTAAACTCTAAGAATCCAAGATGACAATAGCAAGTAACATTCACCTCTTTAGGAATTGATAGCTATAGTGATTCTTGCTTGCACTTTGTTTTGTTTTTGCTCTTGTATAAAATCTTATAGAAAAGAGGCTTTTTATATATTTTTGTTATTATTTTGTTTTATATATACATATATGTTAAAAATTCGTTAAATATAAATATATGAATATATGTAAATAAACACCTAGTTAATCTACCTTAGATATCTTTTCGCAAAATTTAATGTGGAAAAGTAAAATTATTTTAAATGAATGAACGTTTTTGTGTTATAAAGTTAAGTTTGCTTCATTTTGGAAAATTAATTATTATTATTATTATATATAAATGTTGTCTAAGTTGGAACAAATCTTAAAACCTATCAAACGGCAGTAGCATATTCTGTAGGTATTAGATTTAAAACTTATCGAACTTAAGGGGCCTATCACAAAATGTATTAAGTTCTACGGTACTGAGTTTGAGCGGCCGACGCATAGCATTTTGTGCAGTTATTACTTTTATGTGAAGTTTTATAATAAATTGGTTTTTAAAAAGTAGGTATGTAATTATGTTTCCTTTGAAATGAAGTATTTATACCAGAATGGTATAAATTTTACTTATTAATATTTATGTTGTAAGGATATATTTACGGCTAATTCTGAATGTTTTTAGTAGTTTTTAAGATTTTGAAAAGGATTGTTTTTGTAGAAATCGAATACATATTTTTAAATTTCGAGGACGCAATAAATTTAACCACTATACACGAGATATTATTATATATTTTTCATTTAATTTGCTTAATATAGTATTTCAATCCATGAGTTTGAAAAAAAGTCGTCGCGCATTTTATTAAAAACTTGCTTTGGAATTTTGACTTCATTTCATTTAATATTGAACATTTGCGAAAAGGCCGAGGCCTTTATGAAGTATATTAATAACTATTCTCCAGCATATAATAAGTCAAAATTGTGGAAGTTTCAGTTTCTCTAAATAAAAACGCCGAAGATGGGCATTTAATTGAAAAATCACGATCGTACTGTGGCCTTTTAACGTATCAATAACTTAAGTCGTTTAATTTTTTTTATCGACCATACAAATCAATCTCATCGCAATTTGATAATGAAAGAGAGTTTCACCTTTTTCTTATTCAGAACAAAGTATAAACATACACTGATTTAGAAGACTGACTAAGACTATAACTATTTCAAAATAAAACTATCTTTTCGGATTATTTCGCGAATTTATTATGATTTTTGGTTCCCGACGTTTCGATTGCTTTACAGCAATCATGGTCACGGGAGAGACTAAGGTGTTAGATGTCTCAATGGCATTATACAGTTGTTACAGACAGCCTACCTACTATTTTACAAAAATGATCTTAAAAATTCAAAAATGGCATCAAATGCCATTTTTGAATTTTTAAAATCGAAACGTCGGGAACCAAAAATCATAATAAATTCGCGAAATAATCCGAAAAGATAGTTTTATTTTGAAATGTCAAATATTCGCGTAAATCTTAGAAAGTATTAAGACTATAACTAATGTCTAAGAAATATGTTATGTAATGTACGAGTACCTTTTTAATTAAATGCATTTTATGGCATAAATACTGCGTTATGTGACGACACTTTTATTTCACGTTTTACCTGGAAAATAAAAAAATATATATATTACAAGATAATATTACAACAAATCTTGATTTTACAGTTTTATTTGTACAAAATATATAACACATTAAGAAAACATAACATTTATAAATATAATAAAATTCTAACTGAGTCAAATCTGTACATTAAATATTTTTTGGAAAATCTTATTAAAAATGTCATTATTATCGATACTGAGGCCGAATTTATCTGGGAACGCATCACGAGAAAACAACGACAGATTGGTGAGAGGAACATACAGGTGATAGCTAATTTTCCGGGTCAAATATCCGGGGGAAATATCTCATGTCTGAGATATCTAACTAAACGTTAAAACGTTACTAGGGACGAACCCAAGCTGAGCGAGGGTGAGTCGCTAGTATTACATAAAAATCACAATTTGAAGTCAATATTCCAGTAAAATTTATTCATTGTCCAATTGAAAAGGATTAGATGGATTAACTAACTTCATAAAAACAGACATTAAGTCCCTGAATACATAAATATTCAAGCTTAAACCTCTAAACTTTGAACTGAGCGGTCGTGTTAGTAAGTTTACGTTTAGTAATCCGTTTTACGTCCCGACAATACTTAGTACGCTCGTTAAGAAAATTATATACCTATAATTAGAATGTATTTAGCCCTTTTTAACGTTTCACTGCTGGGCACAAGCCTCCCTGCAATATGTTGGCCAAATACGGGTTGGCGGACATCACATGTCTTTCGAATCGGTTTCTCCACTATGTTTTTCTTCACCGTAAGACAAGTAGTAGTAAGTAAGACATGTTAAAAATGATTCGCACTTGAAAATATAGGAGAAGCGAAGAGATGCGACACCCAAGATTTGAATCCGCTACACTCGGTTCCCAAACGAGCGCGTTAGCACTAGGCCACCACTGTCTTAATTTGTATAAAAATCATTTATTTAAAACTAAACGACCCGACATCGATATTCAGAAGTTGGCTGGTCCAAAAATCTATTGAAGATTACTTTGTTCTCAACGATCACTCATATCATCATAAAAATGTTATGGGGAAAAGCACTTTTAGTTTTTTCCGAATTTATTTATTTCTTGGGCATCTTTTCTAATAAATTTTCAAATCAATTATCTTTAAAAACCGAATTAGAATTGTTGCGAACATTTTAAAAAGAAATTAGACGATTCGGTCCAGCCTTTTTCTTAAGTGATGCGCTTACTAACGAATCTGATATTAGCATTTTATTTACATTCGTAGATTTCTAGATAAAATATGTATTTAGTTTTGTTATTCAATAATTAGATTATGGTATTACATGATTGTATTTCATTGGGCTTCTCGTAAACGTATAAACACGGCGGAGTCAAATTAAATTACTAAATACGAAAAAATTAAGAAAGTTTCTGAATAGTAAACATAAAAAACAATAAAAACGTGCCTTTGTTATGAAAACAAGCGCGCTCTATTTTTACACGATTTTGTTTTCGATAAGATGAGTTCATTTCGCACAATGAATGTCGACGGCGAAGCCGGGGGTGACATAATAAGAGAAAAATATACTTGTTGTTTCTACGTCAAAGGCAACCTAAATGAATATTTATATTTATTAAATATTTTACTTTATTCTTATCTGGACATAGTTTTTGGTTATGTTATTATTATACCAAGATGATAGTTTGTGCTCAAAAATCCTACATATCATCATAAAAAAATGTTATAGAAAAAAGCACTTTCAGTTTTTCAATGATGAAGATGTCAGCCAACCCGCACTTGCCCAGCGTGGTGGACTATGGCCTGATCCCCTTCGTATTCAAGGGAGGTCCGTGCTCAGCAGTAGAACGTTAAAAAGGGCTGAATCCATACAATACTTACGAAAATTAGTGTTTTTTATTTGTACGTATGAATGTGTTTGTCACTCCTTCATGCCAAAACGGCTACACGTTCAGACGATCAGGACTAAGACGTAGGCATAGGCATATTTGGCACCCAGGGATGCATCCAATCGAAGCGAGGGAAAGTCCAAAACAATATTAATTTATAGTAGTTATCTAAAGAAAATGCATTTTATCAAAAAATACCTTTATAGATAAATTTAAAAAGCAAAAAAACCTCACTAAATACAAAATTTCATCTAAATCGTTAGAACCATTTGCGATATACACGAAATAAATGTATACATATATGTACAAGAGTTTATTATATAATATTATAAGATAACATTTTCTGTAGATAATTTTTATTTCTAGCAAAGAGATGTATTAGTACATTTAATGTACGCCTTTACAAGTTGACCCTACATATTTGATTTTAACTTTTTACTTTACTTAGGTACTTCAAACTAAATAAAAATTTCGCGACATCTTATTCATTGAAATAAAGTCAGACAGTTGTAAATTCTATAAATAAGTTATCGCTTTATAAAATCACATAGTCCTAAAGGTACAGGTGCTACGAAATACTTTTATTTAACGACTTTACGCGAAACTAAGCGTTTATCTATACTATTATCTATACATATAATAAAATTCTGAGTCGAATCTGTACATTAAATATTTTTTCGTAAATTTTATTGAAATAGTCATTATTATCGATACAGAGGCCGAATCTAAAGAATTTAAAATTTTTATGTCTGTCTATCTGTCTGTCTGTTTGTTACCGCAATACGAAAAAACCACTGGACAGATTTTGATAAAATTTAGTATGATGATAGCTGGTTATCCGGGTCAACATATAGGATACCTTTTACTTAGGGAAAATATCTTATCCCTGAGCTAAATGAGTTGCTAGTCCTTATCTATACAGATAAACAAAATTGGAGTGTCTGTTTGTAATATTAAAATAACCGCTTTTTACTAAATGCATATGGATATATACACGGTGCATATACCAAAACAACATTTTTTACAATTTTTGTCTGTCTGTCTGTTTGTTCCGGCTAATCTCTGAAACGGCTGGACCAATTTTGACGGAACTTTCACTGGCAGATAGCAGATGTTATAAGGAGTAACCTAGGCTACTTTTATTTTAGAAAAACAACCAGGGTTCCGCGAAAAAAAAATAAAAACCCATGAAATTGTGAACAAAATCTACGTACGGCGTACGCACCCGAGCAAAACGAGGGTAAATCGCTGTATAACAAACAGACAGACAGACAGACTGACAGACAGACAAAAATAGTAAAAAATGTTGTTTTGGTATATGTACCGTACATACCTACATCCATATGCATTTAGTAAAAAGCGGTTATTTTAATATTACAAAGAGACACTCCAATTTTATTTATCTGTATAGATAAACTAGCTTTGTTCTTATTAGAAGTGTTTTTTGAAGTCATCGATCCATATGTTTAGGTGTTGTTAAAATACTGCACACGGAATAAAAAAATATGTTCTAGCCCACAACATGGCGTATCGATGCGCTAAGTTTTATTCAAATATTGTTAATGGCGTTTGCGTGACTATATCACAAACTTTTCCATGTAAAAAAATCAAATAGGGTAGCTATAAAAATAACGTAAAACTTATTAATTTTATCAATTTTGTATGGTATTGCATAGTATAAGCACGGCGTCCTACGATAACTTCATTATACAATATACATAATATTGGGTTAAAGAAAATAGAACCGACACTCTTAACCGATGATACTCGCATAGCCACTAAAAACACAGTTTATATACTTGAAAACATTACTCTGTGATAAAATCGGAGTGGTTCCACTAGTAAGCCTTATTTAATACAAGGGAGTCATTCGCATTCGCTTAAGCCTTAAGGTATAATAATAAATACATCCTGCGCGCCCTACAGTAAGTTCTTGTACCTAATGTACTGATATCCCATGGGAATTTTATGATATGCCGTGATAGAAAATTATATCACCCTCTAATCTATGTCGTAATTCGATATATTTTGGTATTCCCCAAAACGATCCTGTAGTGTAACTAGTGGTTATTTATGGGTTCAATAAAGGTCAGCTAAATTATGAAATAGCGATGCACTACGGAAAGCCTATTCAGATTACGATTTAGCGAATTCAACGATATGACTTCAATATTAATTATATCTCGTCTCTCATCTCATTCTGCACTTTTTAAGTCTTGCTGGTTAACCTCGCATTCTTCAATGTGAAGAGCATCAGGCCACAATCCATCACGCTGACAATTGTGGGCTGGCGGACTTCAAATGTTTTTAGGAACTTTGTATTTTCTTACAAAACAGTGCAAAATTATCATCTTTATCGTTTATAATGATGATGCCTTATAGGACAAGTATAAAAGGATTTGTAATATTAGCATTGATCTGTAATCGTACAAAACATAGAACTACCTTAAGAAAACAGAATTTTCAAATAAATCTTTCATTTATGAATTAACTCTTCCTCAGATATGAGTGTTTGACGCAGAAACATAAATTAAAAAGAAACAAAAAAATCGCGAAGAAAATACGTATCCTGTTTTGAAATAAGTAAAATCTATTTAGACGACCGCTAAAGATAAAGGTACATTGTAGTGCAAATTTCCAATAGGTATATTTTTTTTAATTCATATGATTATTAAAAAGATAAAAAAACTTCAAAAGGTAGATAGAAGGTGCCAGTAATAACAATGTTGTACTATTATACAATAATATTGATTAAAGTAAGATGTAAATCTAAAATTTTCCTAAAATAAAACATTCATCATCCATCGCTTTATCGTAAAAAACTTTTAAAAAGAAAATTTTGCTTTTAAAGGCAGTGATAAAAACGAGAACTTCCATCGGTAAAGAAAATGCTATTTCAGTACCTCTCGCATAATTTGACTCGATTGTCTAAGTTTTTACTCGGGAAGTGCAAACTTCGTCATCCCTCACAATTCGCTATCTAGTGAAATGGAGCAAGGTCTCTCTTTTTGTAAATGGCGTTTTGCGTGATGAATCATTACGTCAGTAAAGGGTTTAAATGATCATAAAGCTAAAGGCGCCTGCATACGAATCTGCTTGTTTGACAATCTTACATGAAAAAGCATTGGAAACGGATTTGTATGTGCAGGTTACTAGGTATCACCCGCGGCTCTGCTTCATGGTAGGTATATTGGTAAAAAGTATCTTATGTGTTAATTCAGCGTATAAAAGTATCTTCATTTATATACTGTATACACTCAAATCATACTCAAGTGCTAGAAAACCGTAGTTTTAACTTTAATAGAATATATCAATGCAATGTTGTGTATCTTGATATTGTCTGGAAGATGTTAACCAATAAATATACTAATGTAGTATGAAATAACAAAAAAAAAACTGATTTGTTAAATACCCATACAGATTTCTACGTTTCTATCAGATACCCCACAAAAGCTGTCAACGTTAGTCTTGATTGATATAAGACAGGGTTGAATCTAATCTCAGAGCTAAAGATTAATCTCCTTGAAAAGGGATATCGACACGGGACGACCTTTTCAAGCCTACTTTAGTAAAGCAAACCGATCTATTATTCAATGGCTTGGAAAACTGATGTTGTTGAAATTGGCCGTTACTTTATAGATTTTATTTGATATAATACGATTAATAATACCAAAATTTACTTTCATCTCGATTAATTTTGGTCTATATTTAAATTGAAATGATACTACATGAGTAAAATTTTATTTTAAGACCGTTGGTAGTTGAGTGATAATAAGCTTACTTGGAAAAGCAAGGTTGCGCTTTAATTATTCGCATAGCTGATATTTTCATTTTCAATTTAATTACCACTCGCCTTAGGTAAAGGAAAATATCGTGACAAAATTCGTGTCTGAGAGCCTAACTACTTTTCGAAAGACATGGGAAGTCCGCCAACCCGCACTTGGCAATCGTGGTGGACTATAGGCCATAGCCTGATCCCACTGGTATTGAATAATTTCATTATAACAATTGCTTAATAATAAACTAAAAAAAGGTTTAAAACAAGTTTTTTTTAGTTGTTAATAAAAAAAGAAATAAAACATGAAAATAATTTTATACCGATTGGAAATAAGCTTTATACTTCTTAATCTTTAAACCATAACGAAGCTTCTTCGTCTATGTGAAAATCATCCCATATCATAATTTAATGTTTTTAAATTTTGAAACTTCATTCCATACATTAAACCTTTATGTACTTATCATAGTCTCAAGTTTTCAAATAAAGGCGTGTTACATTTTAACAGCAAGAGGGAAAAAATGAGGGTCTCGGGAACCAAACTAGTGTGCTCAATCAGACACTAGGAAGTGGAAAAAAACGTTCAAGATTTCATTACATACACCGGGGCAGGTGAAACTAAATAAAAAAAAACTTGTAAAATCAGAAAAATATCCTATACCATTAAAAAATATTATCTAACTACGTACTTAGGTTACCATACCGTCTATTGCTAAAGATGCTTGAAACAATAATTTGATGTTTAAATTGTATCCTCTTTATTTTGTGGGCAATAAAATATTTATGTATAACCTATGTATGATTTCGTTATTTTAATTCATGTTTGTAGTACTTATTTATTCTTACTGGCAATATAAATACAAATGTTCAGACAACAAAACGATCGCCATGTTCTTTATATCGAATTACGGGATAGTTATATGAAAATTCTGTTAGTTTGCAGAAATTTGATTTTAACTTAACTAACATAATACTTGGTGCAGATAGCAGAGCTAACAGATACTTTGAAAACTATATAAAGCACAAACCTTTTGTATTAATGTTTTTCATATGACATCATGTGGCTTTCTTTTTTTCTCATAACTATAAATAGCATTTTGTTAATAATTTAGTATTAGTAAGACCAAATATATAGCTTTCTCAAAAAAACACTATCTAAATTTATCAAAGTAATTTAGAGAATATTTATTATTAAAATTATTCCATGAATTTTATAATAATTTTAGTCAGTTGCCTGAAAGCTTAATTAAAGCAAATCAATTCTTAGAAGGAGTTTCGTTGATAGTTTGACAGCTGTCAAAATAGTGAAAGGATCGACCTAAATATAATTTTAATGGACGAATCTGACATAACCTTCAAGTCCCACACGTTTGAATGACTACATAATTCAAAAAAATAGGTAGGTAGGTACTATGTTATACATAATATATTGTTTTTACAGTTCACCGATATTCAGAGGAAGTTGATATAGCTAGTTTTAATTGTATTCTATTATAAGAAAATCTGAAATACTTCAGAATATAACATACCTAAATTAAATTTTAATTTCAATTTTCAGTAGGTACGACTTAAAACTTTTTTAAAGAATTTTGGATGACAATATTTAATTTTTATAAGTGAATGAGTATTTTTGTTTAGTATTTAGTAAATATTGCAATGATTGAATAATTTTAACGCAGACTAGTTTATACAGACAATAAAAATATATATCAATTAGTATTTTTTATCATGATTAAGCAGAATCGTCGAATGAGTTTTAGCTGGATGGTTCTTACACTGGGGAGTATAATATGATTTACTCTGAAGCGACTAAGAAAAAGGAAATGTTCTCAGGAGATATGACATGCAAGTTTTATAGATATTCAATTATTATGTAAAAACAACAACATTATTACAATAATTTTAATAACATTTTTTTCAATAAATGAAGGTTTTAAATTACTAAAAGGTTTTAACGGTTTTATAAACACTAAAATTATATTTCTCTTCCTCACATATTACATCGTTAATGGCATCTATATTATGGACTGGATTATTCGCTTCGAATATATAATCTTTCATCATTTCAGCATTACAACAATTGTTTAAAATGCGAAGACCTTATTACAATGGAATAAGGTTTGAAATCCCTTAATATTTTTTTCGCTTTTGTAATCTCTCATAGGCAGTTCTCTTATTCAAATAAGATTGAGCGGGAAAACCTTTTTGTATGCGCCGTAAATAGACTTTGATTAAAGTGTTTATTTGAGCTTAATGTGAGGCACCATTTCTAGCGAAATAATCATTTTCTTATTTACCTGAGGTTCTTATGCCAAGTAACTGACATTTTTGCTATATATATTTAAATCACATAAAGAAATAAAGCTATTACTAGGCGGCATATGGGAACCTTATTTACATTATAATATTTAAATTAATAATTGTTAGTCTGATACTCGTACCAAGTGTTCCGTATCACTAAACAATACCGTATGATTTTACTAACAATCCGATAGCTTAAAAGTAAAATGAAATTATTAATTAAATCAGTATCAAAAATAATTTTATTTTTCAATAGCGGTCTCTGGAAAAACAAACACAAGTCTATCCCACGGGAACTGTATATTTTTCCGGGGTAAAAAGTAGTTAAATAGATAGATATTTTATTGTACATCACAAATAAATATACAAAAAGAAGATATCAACAACAGATGATGCACAGGAGATGCCTTATCGCTATAAGCGACCTCTTCCAGGCAACCTTAAGGCGTAAGAGAAGTTATATGTAATGGTAGGCGGTGTACTTACTACACACAAATGTATATTTTAAATACATACATATAAACATAAATACAATACATACATAAATATAGATCAGATGAAAAAGTATAAGAAGTTCAATACATAAAGACAATAAAGAGTTAAAATTATCTAAACTTTTGGCGCGCCTGATGTCATAACATAGCATAATATTTATTGAACATTCTATGAAAAACAAAACTATAACTTGACTAGTTTCATATTTTTTACCCTATACTCTAAAAGTCGGTGGGCTAACAATGTGTTTACCGAATAACATAAGATCTTGATTTAAAGTTCTATTTATTCTACCGAAATATTAATAATTTATAAAATCTTCCTACATGTTAGTCAAACTCGCACTTTTTTTATAATATAGTCATAACAAATATTGATACCGCAGAAGTACCGTATGTATACCGCAGAAATACGATTAAAGTATTTATCAATGTTCAAAATAGTTTAATTTTATTATATCAAAACAAAATTTCCTATTTTATAAAAAAGCTCTCGTATTTATTATAGGTTGTTAAGTTTACGAGAGATATATTCCCCTCAAAGTTATGAAACGACTTGAAAATAAGCGGAAACGTTAGAAACTTTACTCGACGATGAAAGTTAACTAATAGCGCCTTTCTGACCCCCATTTATTTAAGTATAGAGTCGATTATTGCACTTTTAACATATGACCTTTTTAACTATGTAAGGATTGCTACAAACTAGCGACAGATATAGCTGTAGTTCAACAAGATACACAAAAATATATATGGAAATTCCTTATAATACCAATTAAATTTAAAAATTAAATTTAATTCATTTTTCAACTAAAGAATAGAAGGTCCAATTTTTTTAAGTATATTAACTAACCCATTCATCAATGAATATAATAGATTTTTTTATTATATCCTAAATAAATTAATCTCTATATCAATATCTCGATATCTAATTTTATCTTAAAATGAATGCGCGTGAGTAGCAGTCCTTAAATAAAAGTCAGCTTCAGCCACAGATTATACCATACATCATTGTAACGGTTTCATTCAACAGCGCAATCCATATCAATTTCCGATAATCGACCGATAAGTAGCAGAGTTCACAATATTTGCCCTCGCGTTTAGAAAGACCATTCATTGTAAGTGGTCAAAGTTTTCTTATGGTATTTTTTGTAATATAAGCGATTTGTTTAGTCTATGAAGCTCTTAACTTAGCTTATTTATAGTACCAGGGCGACCGAGCTTCGTTCGGAGTTTTTGGCCGAAAATAAAATTGTACTGTACATTTTAATTTGGCTTAAAAACAAAAAAAAAACTAAAAACTTGAATAAATACAAAAAAAATTATAGTAAAAACTTTGTATCCGATCGGGATTCAAACCCGGACGGACACCTGTGATTGTCAATCTTGCGTCTTGGCCGTTTGATCACGATGCTTATGCACGATGCTCATATTTTGTGCAGAATAAAACGCGAAACAAAACCACATGAAAACTCTTAAAAACGCGTTTTTCCAGATATAAGACTAATCTAGATCGATTTTTCGCCTCCAAAAAGCCTCACATACCAAATTTCAGCGAAATCGTTAGAACCGTTTCCGAGATCGCCGATATATATAATATAAATGAATAAATTATTAAAAATAAAAAATTCTCGTTTAAAAATAAGATAGATAGATAATATACGTATAATAATATGTTAGATAAATTATAATAATTAATATGTTAGACTAAGGCGTACTCAATACTACTAGTACTACTCAGTAGTACTCAATTGCGTATATTTTTAAGATATGAAGCTTTACAAACTTTACAGTTTTAATATTTGTTTTTTTTTATTAGGGGCGCATCATTTGAGACCTGTTCAACGGATCAATTTTTTTTTGTATTAGGTCGAACTAAAAGATAGCTTTGTCTTACCTAAACATATGAAAGAATGAATATTGTAATATGATTAAATTATTTAAGATAAAAGAGATGGTAAAAATACGTGATAATGACAAAGAATAACTATTTTAGGAACAAGATTTTCTCACATAAGTTGTACGATTCATATTACAGCAAATCAAAAGTTATTTTTAATTATGATATTATACAAGTCAAAAGTTATTTGCCTGCAAAACTCACTTTGCCTCTTCCAATTGAGTAAGATTTCCGTTTTTTTTTAATTTTTGTTTTTTTTTTCCAATATACCAAAAATAAACCTCTTTTTAACACCTTTTGTAAATTATCCCTAATCACAGTAACCTAAAAAAAATATATTTTTGTTTCCATAAAATCAAAACAGGCGAAAACAAAGGTTAGGCTTTAAATTCAATATTCGCTCGGGAGGCCAAATGTTACTGTTTTCCTGACAGCAGCTGCAAGCGCTGAATATGTAATACATTCTGCACTATAGATCGTAACTTCATCCGTACAAACAAAATTATTCCCTATTCGGATTACGTTAAGAACTATAGTTGTGTTCTCCCAACAAAGATTTGCATGGCACTACTTTGGTTAAAATGAAATCTTAGTTATACGTGAAACATGGAGTTTAAAACATTTTACAAATGTTAAATAAAGTTTAGTTTTTAGAAAGTCACTATTTTTGTCTGTTTGTTCCCTTCTGTACAATCGATATTTATGTATGCATTAATAATAAATTAACAATAAATAGGTTTTTTAAATATATTTTTTGCTCTTATAATATTATCCTCTTTTTAACCGACTTCCAAAAAAGGGGGAGGTTCTCAATTCGACCGTATATATATTTTTTTTTAGTTTTTACGATTACAAAAATGTGTGGATAGCATTACGTCACCGCATTAACTAAATACATTATCATTTGCAAACAAATAAAAAAAACAATCTGTGTGTGCACTGTACTGCTGTATGCATACCTAGAATACTTCATGGATCTAGATTACCTCAAATTTAGTAAATATAATGATCCAAAAATGAAAAAAAAAAAAAACTCCGGAGAAACTGGGAGAAACCGTATTTTATTAACACGCTTTTATTATTACTTTCTTAGATTTACGCAAATATTTGACATTTTAAATAAAACTATTTTTTTGGATTATTTCGCGGATTTATTTTGATTTTACGCTTATTAACTTCACTTGTAACTACGAGTAACAATGTAATCAAATCTTAAAAGTCCATATTAAACTATATATGTAGTATATAGTAGGATGACACTCATGACAATATTATAATTTGGTACCTGGGATAGTGAAACTTTTCAGTGGCTACAAGTAAAGCCCTCGAGTTTGGACTAATATGATATTTTTGATATGATCATTTTGACGAGTCCCTTGCATTTCAATTCATCAATAACGTGTGTTTTAATTTTTTTTTAAACTATATTTATTGATATATCACGTAGACTTATACACAGCCATGGCCGAAATTTAGTCTATACAGATAAATAAAATTGGAATATCTGTTTGTAATATAAAAATAACCGTTTTTTACTAAATGCATATGGATGTATACACGGTACATATACCAAAACAACATTTATTACAATTTTTGTCTATCTGTCTGTTTGTTCCGGCTAATCTCTGAATAGCTGAACCGATTTTGACGGGACTTTTATTGGCAGATAGCTGATGTAATAAGGAGTAACTAAGGTTACTTATATTTTAGAAAAAAAAAATAGGGTCCCTATTCCCTAAAAAAATTAAAACCAAATTAATTAATTTTATTTTGAGAAGCAACCTAGGGACGAACCCGAGCGAAGCAAGGGTGAGTCGCTAGTTTAATATAAAACACATAATTAACCCTACATTCAAATTCAAACCACAATAAAATTTCGTATTTCTACCATTCTGCAAACAAACGTTTACAAAGCAGAAGGGTACGATATATCACCGTAGCTAAACTGCGCCTGACACGGAGCGGCCACATCTGTGACTCGACGATTTTTAACTTCGCCCCAAATATGTCGGGAACTGATTGTTTATAGCTGTTACGTAAAATTATATTATATAGTTACAATAAGAATGCTATAGTATTGTATAATATGTATGTAAATATATAAATGCGAAAATTTGTATGTGTGTGTATCAGTTACAACTTAACACTAAAAAGGCTTGATGGATTTGAATGAAGTTGAGTGCGCAGATAGACTATAAATTGAATAACATAGGGTACTTTTAGGCATCTAGGAAGTACCCGAGCGAAGCGAAGCTAAATCTCTACTTTATAATAGATCTCTTCAAAATCTACAGTGGAGGAAAAATCTGAATTAATTTATAATATTCCTTAAAACCTTTTTTTAATAACTATTGTATAACAGCAGTACTGTAGTTGCGCAGAAATATGAAAATTTTTCGCAATCTCATTTTTATTTCCAGACAGCTCCAGATGTTCACAGCTTCCCAAACCACGAATAAACTTTGTTTTGTCTTGAAACAACTTTGCTCACACTGTATATTTGTTTGATATTTTAGTTGCTTTTTGTATGAAATTGAAATTTAAAGTTAATTTACATTCCCAAAAAATAGATAGACAGAAGTTCGATCGAGTGAACCTGACAGGCATTTTAATTATTTATTAGATGAATTATCTCTGTACGAGCAATGAGTATATTTAGAACAAAATTTATATATTATATTTATATTTGTATAATATAATTAATATAATAAAAATTAAATGTATCAGTATTTTTGATTTAGGTTCTTACTACTCTCCATAGAGCTCATAGATCTTCATAATAAAGAAATTGTGGTAAGACCTATTAATTGTATTATTACGCTATCACAAAGTGCCAGTAAAGATCATAAAGTTATTAAAAAAATTGACTTCCAGACACTAAAAATTAAAAAATAACTGAACGAGAGTTTTGTTACAGCTGTAGATACCTAATCCGATATTTTTGAAGCCAGCCGACAATGCTTTAAGATATGAATATCTAATAAGGAAATATGACAAGGTATAAACTCTAAATTATAGTTAAAATACTATACATGAAGTGATATATTTACCTATACATGTCGAAATAGATTTGCTTTGCATCGGCTGGCACAAACTAAACTGCTACTTTAAAACGCCAAATATTCGCGTAAATCTAAAAAAAATATACTCGTATAGGTATGTGAAAAAAATTATTAGAGGACAAAGGTAATAAGAGAAGAGATCTTGATGACCGATCTCTGCCTGGTCTAAATGGACACAGTCTCGTTAATTGCATTGAAATTGGTAATGGGTTTGTTTCATTTTATTTGAATGTAGTGCAAAGTTACAAAGTGAAATTTTCTGGCAGTATTCAAACGAATGTACGGTAATTTCGTATTTTAATGGCATCTAAAACTACTCGCAAAATTTGTGAAAATAGTACTTTAAAGTTGAACTAAATCAAAGTTCGTTATACATATTTACAAAAAAGGGTTAAAACACTCAAATTATAACTTTTACCTAAAACATTTATTTATTTCCTGTAATATGTATGTATTTATAATTTGAAATCATAGCACATGTATGAATGTACTAGAAATTTCTTGTTCACTTTGTCACTCACACGTCACTGTACCCCAGGTTCATGTAATTTACCAGTTACAGATTGCAGCTTATTATTTCCAGGGGCCTGTATTTGAAGGTAACGTAATTACGGCAAAGGATGACAGCTTCGGATCTAATGGGCTGTCATCTTTAGTAAGTACTGAAGGTAAATTTACCAATGTAGAACGCACATTATGAAAGCCATGTTACTGAGTTTGAACCTACGAATAAATAATAAGTTATTTATTCGTAGGTTTGAATAAATGAATGTAAAAATTTAACAGCATATTATGATATTACGTATAACAATCCTAGATAAGAAAGCATAATTTAAGGTTTTTTGTTTATACTTAAATTCAGATCGTTGCTAAAAAAAATGTTTAAAAAATATATTCATCAGGAAAACCGATAAAAAATTGAAAGCAAAATCTCCTTTTAACACCTTTTCATTTGATTATATTTTAAGACTATTTAAAAAAGGTTAATTATTTTTTTAATGCACCTTCTTCGCAGTAGTTAGTAAAGAACTATAACAACTTTACGGTAATTTATATTTTTAATGACTTTAAACGTGTTGGCTAGACACTAGACAGGCTTGTAAAACTTGGCACTTCTAAAGCGCCCTGGGAACTTGTTGGGTTTTGCAATAAGAAATGTAAAAGTAACAGGGTCACGTAGTCTTCTGGTAAGTATAACGATGAAGGAGTAAGGCCGGTCAGTATCCTCTAGTTTGAATGGAGGTTTTGCTGTAATTACTATACTTTTAGTTGTAACGCATGTTATACTAAGGCAAATTTAATGTACACTTTATTACAATTTATTATTTTATGTTTGATACTTTTATACCATGAAATATATGGTAAATATCGTTATGCGTGTTTCCATTAACGGTTTACACGGCATTTGCACCAGCGACGATGTGGGTACGACAGCCGAGATAACATAAATGAAAATATATAACCAATATACGAAATGGCTGAACAGCGCGCACCATACCGCCTAATAGATAAACAGAAGACCTACCTCTTTATGATATTAGCGCAGATATAAAGGCAGTGGCAGCCCAGTGGCGACGTGTTCGCTTGGACATGCAAATGCAGCAGGTTTAAATCATAAGTCTCGCACCTCTAATATTATAATGAAGGAATCATTTCCAATATGATTACCAGTTTCCTGGCCCAAAAAAAAAGTCCTCTTTTGTCCTCTATACGTTCCTAAGCCATGCACTAAAATTACTAAAATTGATTAGTTTGAAAGGTTCGTAGAGCTATAGTCTACAGCAGTCCTGTGTAGCACAAAGGCTCGTGATAAACAAAACAATGGATTTTTTCAGCCGATATATATAGCCTTTGATAAATGGAACGTAAAGGTGATGAGTTTTAGTTACGTAAAAAAATCATAACACATTTTTGGCACACCATCATAGTGCATTCATTCAAAGACAAAGAGAATTGCTCGATGCCTACGAATAGGTATTTTGTTAGGCTTAAAACTGTTTTAGCCTTTATTCTTAAAAAATAACTATTAAGTAAGCTATAGGTGAATGCTTAGTATACTATATATTATATGATATACAGCCTTTCTCAATAAACAGGCTATCTAATGCAAAAAAATATTCAAATCGTATATTTAGTAGTTCCTGAGATTAGCGCGTTCATCGCGCGCGCATCAAACAAACAAACTCTCCCTCTTTATAATATTAGTATTTATACATATAATAAAACTGTAGAGGTCGAATGTCTGTATATAGAAAAAAAATGCTAAAAACCGAGTCGGGGGATGTATGAAGAGAAATAGAACAATACTAGATTTTTTTGTTTCTCTGTCTGTTTGTCTGTTTGTACGAGCTAATCTCCAAAATAGTTGGATCGATTTAAATGAAATTTTGCATGGTGGTACCGGTCAACATTTTAGATACTTGTCTTCCCGGAAAATCAAAGAGTTCCCGTGGGATAGTTAAAAAACTATAGTAACTTATACAGCTTAGTGCACAAAAAATTCTGATTGGATTTTTATGAAACTTTACAATAATATAGGTTCCCGTGGGATAGATTTGTTTTTGTTTGTCTAGAGGCGAAACCCAGCGAAGTGAGGGTGAGCCGCTAGTAGATAATATTTATGATACAGTAAGAAATATCTTTAGTTACGAGTATATTCAGTGGTTGCGTAACTAAATTGAATTCAGTACCAGGGCACGTTTGCAATACGGAATACGGGGTGACTTTGCCTTCCGTTTTCCACTTTCCGCCTATTTATTCTCGATGATTGGAAAGCAATTCTCATCAATGTGCTTCGGTTTGTAGCTGAGAAAATATTTGAATTTATATGGAAATCGGATTCATCTTTATTTAAGAAAGTTTAAGCCTTAAGGCACCCGATAGTATATAGATAACAGTTGATGTATAAAAATAGTTACATTTGGCACGATTTTGAAAATAACATATTTAAATAACATATTTAACTAGCGATTCACCCTCGCTCCGCTCGGGTTTCTCTTTAGCTGCGTTTTAACGTTTAGTATATATTTCTCTAAGATGAGATATTTTTCAGCAGTAAAAAGTATCCTTTATATTGACCCCGGATACCCAGCTATCATCACACCAAATTTAATAAAAATCTGTACAATGGTTTTCTCGTGATGTGATCACAGACAGACAAACAGACAGACAAAAATTTTAAAAACTATAAATTCAGCCTCTTTATCGATAACTAGCGACTCACCCTCGCTTCACTTCGTGTTCGTCCCTAGACAAAAACAAATTTATCCTACGGGATCCGTATATTTTTCCGGGATGCTATATTGGGAATTTTTCAAATCGGATCAGCAGTTCCTGAGATTAGCGCGTTCAACCAAACAAACAAACTCTTCAGCTTTATAATATTAGTATAGATAATGACTATTTCCATAAGATTTCCAAAAATATATTTAATGTACATTATTTAATTCTCGTTGTTATACGATATCTTCTATATTAGAAAATGGCTTTAGTGAATCTATGAATACAGCTACATATACTTCGAAGGTAGCAAATAAATAAAACTATCTTTTCGGATTATTTCGCGGATTTAATCTTCGAAATTATCCGAAAAATATACGAAAAGATAGTTTTATTTAAAATATCAAATATTCGCATAAATCTAAGAAAGTATTATGGTAGCAAATAAATTTTACGAAAAATAACAAACCTAAGAATGGAATAATTTAAAGCCATTTCGAATATACTTAATTAAATTTAAAAAAGACAAAAAAAGAAACTAATTAAGTCATAATTAGTTTCTTTTTTTGTCATGGATAGAATGGAGTCTCGACAATAAAGAAGTAGTAGTGCTGATAAAGGAAAAACACGATCTATAGATATATTGTTCTCTTAGAAAACAGCCATCAAGCTTAATCTATTGTTAGAATTAATTCCATAAATTAGAACCAAGATTGCCTCTGGAAAATCGCCAATATTTCTAGCACTTCCATTATAATGTTAATACGCAAGGATTTGCTAAGCTACAGACAAAAGTAATCGTTTTTTAATGACATGACATTGTTATTATGTTCTGTTGTTATAATATATATCATAATATATTTACTATCAACATATCATTTAAAAGTTCAGTTTGCATCAGATTATAGCAAGCTAATGTCAGGCATTATGAATTATGCGTTAATTTTGCAACTAGCTTTGAAAATGTAAATTTTAGTATAGATTTTGAAGCACTCATTGTGTACCATAGTGTACTCCGTCTTCGCTTAGCTTAGATTCAAATACTGCAATTCAGTATTTTTACAATATATAACAGAAAGTAAAAGCTACAGTCACCAGCCTAGATAGAGACTATATCTGTACAGAAAATAACGATGATACATTTTTCATTATTATTAAAATAAAAATAAACTAACTACTAACTAAGTTTAAGGAACAATTCTTAAAAAGTAAATAATTCTGGAAAAGAGCTGATGCTCTTACACTGCTGGACCGATATTAACCAAACATAGCTAAGAACAACCGCAAGGAAACTGGCTTTCAAATGAAAAAAACTGCATCGAAATCGGTCCATCCGTTTGACAGCTACGATGCCACAGACAGACATACACACACAGACAGACAGACATCGACGTCAAACTTATAACACCCCTCTTTTTGCGTCGGGGGTTAATAAAAATAAATCGCGGCATGACTGCAAAGTTGTTTAGAGTCGCTAATAAAATTAATTATAATTAAACATAAAATCATATCAATATCTTCTTTAGCCGCGTGAAAATGGACAAACCAACAAATACTTCCACGTTCATAATACTAGTTATAATTATGCATAGGCATACACTGTACACTGCTGAAACTCTGAGAGCTACACGTAGTGATCATTATAATGAGCTCTTCGCTTATCAATTGCATTGCGCAGATTGTTGCCATGCGATTCCATTACCGTATCTGTACGTACAATGTGAAGCAATTATGACAACGTACAATAGTACAAAGGGATTACCGTAGTAATATTATTAGCAGATCTTGTTATGAGGTTTTAAATAACAATCATGGCGCTATATTTTTCCAGTGCAGAGAAGAATTAGTAATTAAACTAATAAATAAGATCTTTATCTACTGATGGTAAAAGGAAATTAGAAACATTCTTAAATCTAATGGATTCGAAACTTGGAGTCCCGAAACTTTAGTGAGATTGCAAAGATAATTTAGCGTCACCTGGAATCTGCAAGATACTCAAATCTTTACTAACATTGCAGAGGTATCATGATTAGGCTTATTCAATCATAGGTCATTTTTTTTAGTTTATCAACGAGTGTGTGTGTGTTTGCATATTTGTTTGTTAATTCTTCATGGGCAGTGGTAGCCTAGTGGCAACGCGCTCGCTTGGGAAACCGAGTGAAGCGGGTTCAAATCCCGGGTCTCGCACCTCTGATAATTTTATGTGCGAATCATTTCTATCATGATTACCACTTGCCTTACGGTGAAGGAAAACATCGTGAGGAAACCTGCATGTCTGAGAAAATCTTGCAAGTTTTCGAAAGACAGGTGAAGTCCGCCAATCCGCACTTGGCCAGCGTGGTGGACTATGGCCTGATTCCCCTCGTATTGAAGGGAGGCCCGTGCTCAGCAGTGGGACATAAAAAGGGCTGAATACAACATACATACAATTCTTCATGTAGTATCGTCTCACCGGATTTGAGTGATATTTGGAATGGATGAGATAGACGTATCTTCCACTCTTCCAGGGCTCAAATTAGTACTATAAATTATAATATATGTATATATAGTATATACGTATAAAACATTTTATACATAATAAGAAACCGTTGCAATAAAGTAAAAAAGTAAAAAATTAAAAAAAATATATAAAGAATATTTTTATATTATTCGCATTAGTTAATATGGATTTTATAATTTTTGAAGTTATACTTATTTTGGCACGTTTGGAAAAAAATATGAAAGTAAAATTTTTAGGACGTGACACACCCCGTCAGCCAAAAAGCGACATGCTGAAGTTAGCTGCAAGTGACATGATGAAGTTAGCTGATAACTGTCTCTCCGGTTCCCGGGAAAACTCATAACTATATACAAAGTAGTTTCTCAAGTATTCATGCATCTAAATCTAAAACACGTTTTACGTATGTATCAGTGTAGATAAAATATTTTTATTAATTTATTATTAATTTTACAAACAGTGAGTAGTGACATACGGGATGAAAGTCGGTGCCAGCAAATACAAATCAAAGCTCACCGACTTCGAAAATATCTGATTAGATATCTATTCTAAATGAAAACCCCCGTTTAGTTATTTTTTACTTTTCAGTGCCTGGAAATTGTTTTTTTTTAAGTTTTTATAACATGAAACATCAAGATAATTAAGGTGAAACTTATGTAAGAAAGTCAGTAAAATTATGAATACATCCGAAATATGAGTTCCTAAGTTTTCACAACACATATATTCATGAAATATGTTCACATTACACTTAGATATTACTTGATGTAACTTTGCAAGGTTTTTGGGGTAATAAAAATAAAGGATGTGCGTCAGTGGCGTTTTATCGAGGAAATGGGTGCTATTATTATACAGAAATGTTTGCTTCATATTTTTTTAAATAAAATGGTTAACATTAATAAATACGCATATTACATATTGTTAATATATATTAATATAACAAGTATTTTATAATATTTTAAAAAGTTTGCTCATTTCCGAAAAGTAGGTGATTTTTTAATTCATCATTAAAAAAATATTTTTCACAATATTTTAAAATAGACCTATATTTAAAATTGTTTGCAGAAATATAAAAAAAATTGCATAATTTTATTTAAAAAATGAAAAAGGAGATGATGCTATTGAATATATTTTGCCTACCTTTCACAGCGCAAACTAAAAAAAAATCATTTGCTTCATGCAAAGCTATAGAAATGCAATAAAAATGGCCCTTAGACTAGAAAATGAAATAAATAAGGATGAGAAGAAATAAAAAAATATTTTCTAGATTAAGTCGAGCTGTATGAAAAGTGGTTTATGGGTTGCATTTAAGGATAAAATTTGCTATCTTTTTTAATTCGCATCAGATTTTAAGCTACTAACTACACGTAGGTATAAGTTAATATAAAAATAAAAATGTATGTTCAATATACATAGAGACTTTTAGAGCGGTCATTTATTTTACCTAGAAAATAAATAAATAAATATGTTGGGACCTCACCACACATCACCATTTAGTTCCATGGTAAGCTACGAGCCCTGTGTTATGGATACCAGATAGTTGATTTACGCTACACATATATAACTTTAAATACACACATATTGTAAATATAAATACCAATGATTGGAGTAGGTACAAACATTCGTGCTCATCACAAATGAATGCCTCCAGCGGGACTCAAACTCGCGACCGCTGGCACAACAAGTAAGGTAGTAGTAACACTACAACCAGAGCCAAACGAGTCAAATATTTTACTATACACGTTTATAATTAGATAGACGTTCTTGCTTTGATTCATCAAAGGCTTTATTGAGTAAATAAAGTGAAATGTACGAATTACAGAGGTCCGATAGGTAATTAGTAACTTGTATGGAGTGAATTACACATAGAAAACGTTTTAAAGCAATTTATATCATCAATTTAATGACTAGACTGATAGACAACGAAATTGATATCACATTTAAGATCTAATTTTAAATATTCTAAATAATATGTTTCATAAAATAAATGTATATTTTATGTATATAATTTCAATTTTCAAAAGAAACATTTCTAAGAACTCAAAAGCTTACCAATTTAGGCTTCAATTTTGTGCCAAAAATAAATGTTTCATTCGTCATTTCAAGTAAGTTATTCATAAAATGTTGTTATTAATACTTGAAACGATTCAACAGCCGACGTTAATGGTTCATGTATAAGTAAGTTATATTTTGGTCATCAATAAGAATTTAATTATTATTCAAAGACCGCGAAATCCCTTTGCTAAATAGGTAATTTTGCAACTTTAAATGATATCTTTAATAGTAGCGACACGCCCTCGTCCTCCTCAGGTATGTTAGTGGCTAGATGTTATATGGCTAGATAACTTTTATCAGATATAAATATATTGTAATATCTTCCATATATTATTTTTACATACATCTGTATATCCATACTAATATTATAAATGTGACTGCCTCGGTGGTGTAGTGGCTAACATGTACGGCTGCACATCCTGAGGTCCTGGGTTCGAGTCCCGGGTCGGGCCAAGTTTAGTTATTGAGTCTTTCTGTATAGTAAGCCTCAGTAACAGCCCGGAGTTGGGAAGTTGGCGGTGTTTCACCCCCGTGCCTCGGAGAGCACGTAAAGCCGTCGGTCCTGCGCCTTACCTCTCACCGGTCGTGTCGAGTAGTCGTCCCACTGGAGTATGAGAGTGACAGGAATAGAGAGTGCACTTGTGTCTGCGCGTACACTTGTGCACTATAATATCTCCTGCGCAGTTGGCTAGTCTCATTGATTGGCCGCCGTGGCCGGAATCGTTCAGGAGAACATCATAAATGTGAAAGTGTGTCTGTTTGTTTGTTTGTCCTTCTTTCATGTCGAAACAGAGTGAAGGATTGGCGTTCAGGTTACTTTTTACAGCGGGAGATTATCTCATTCCCACGGGAAAAAACGTTAAGAGTTTTTTGTAGTTTAAGCGCGGGCGAAGCCGCGGGTTCTGCTAGTACATTATACAAGCAGGTTAAGAAGCGCACACAAAGAACACTGTTGTAAGCATTATTTTTTCCAATATTAATAATTTGCCAAATCGAAAACCGTCATAGCTTGGTTGACCCACACATAACAATATTATGTAATTTAGAACCAATAGTACTCAAGGATAGTAAGCTCAAAATAATTAATAAAATAAAAGTAACATATTTTACCTCTTTATCTTATTTTATTATATATTTAAACGAGCAATTCTTGTATATTTATATCTTTATTTATTTATTTATTTATTTATTTATTTATACCGGCGATCTCGAAAACGGCTCTAACGATTTTGCTGAAATTTGGTTTATGGGGGCTTTCGGAGGCGAAAAATTGATCTAGATTAGTCACATGTCTGGGAAAACGCGTGTTTTCGAGTTTTCATGCGTTTTTCTTATGCATTATTCTACGCAAAATTTAATCGCGACATCTATACAACTGTCTCAGTAACACTTAGTCACTTAATGTAAAATTATTTTTAAGCCAAATTAAAAAGAAAATAGTTCTTATAGCGACATCTATACAACTTTCTCAGTAACACTTAGTCACTTAATGTAAAATATACAATCTTTCAAGAACTCCGAACGAAGCTCGGTCGCCCAGGTACTAACAATTTACATACATACATGTTACCGGTGGTAGGACTCTGTCAAGCCAGAGGAGTCCGACTGGATGGGTACTGGATGGGATTGCATTGGTGTGTTCCGGTTTGAAAGATAAGGTAGCCAGCGCAATTACAGGCAAGAGGCATATCATCTTAGTCCTCACAGTGACATCGCACCGGCGGTTCTGCATTTTTGTTACTTAAAACCTAAGTGCATGAACTGTAGGTGTTATGGGCGACAGGTGCTGTTTTCCGTCAGGTGGCCTGTCTGCTCGTTTGTCACTGAATGTCATAAAAAAAAATAAAAAATAAAAATGTACATACGAGTACATATATGTATGTATAGTATTCTATCAGTGTAGATAGAATAAGGCAATATCAAGACAATTTCCTTTGCGTAATAAAAATCTTACAATGCAAACTTAAATATATATATAAATCTCACAAATAACAGCTCTTACCTCCTAGTATAAAGATACCACATAGCCACAATATAATACATGTCGTACGTTTACTCATAAGCGCACAAAGGCTAAACAGAAAATTGCGTAGGCTGATGCTAGATGAAATTTCTCACAAGAGCGCCTGTAACAAGCTGTACACGACGGTTCCATAAACTGACTCATCTCGCTTTGTTTACAATAAAAAAGTTTAAAGTTATATTAAAAAAACCTTTAATGATTTTAGTTATGTTTTGAATTTGACTCTGTTTAGTGAAATTTATTTTACACAGATAAATAAAATTTTTGTAATGGTAAAATAACAGCTTTTGACTAAATGCATATGAAATTATTTACGGTAGGTAGGTATTTTTAAAGTTTTTGTCTGTCTATTTGTCTGTTTGTTTCGGTTAATCTACGAAACAGCTAGACTGATTTTGACGAGACTTTCACTGGCAGGTAGCTAATGTTATAAGGAGTAACTTAGGCTATTTTAATTTTAGAAAAAGAATAAGGGTTTCGCTCCAAATAGTTAAAATGTACCCAGGGACGTATCCTAGCGAAGCGAGGGGAATATTTGCTACTTTATTATTTATTGGTTGGTTAAAAAATACAACCAAGTATATGTAATATTATTAAATGTCAGTATTAGTTAGTAGTCAGTATATTAAAAGTCATTAGTATCCATACGTATGTATGTACGTATGTTTTATGCCTATAACACAATTGTCTTACTATAGGTAATAACGAAATAATTTTACTAACTTAGAAAATTCCCAGGTAGAACCACAATACGGGTTATTCATACTTTAGATCTATTTTTAGAGTAAAATTTACACGACTATTGTTATTCAAGAGAGAACATTCTAAGTTAAATCGTTATCATATTTTTCGAAGTTACTGAATAAGTTATTCTTTTGTAATATTTTCGTCTTTTCATAAATCAGCAAACACAAAATATTAAAAGAAATGTTTTTTATTTGTTTAGACATTATTGACGAGCCTTTCTGTTACAAATAAGAAAATTTTGCAAACACTTTTCACTACATAGATAGGTAAATTGTATTGATATTCATGATTTTTCATTTTTAATAATGATTATAATAATGACCTCCCGACAGACTTCGGCCACGACGGCTAGTCTCATTGAGACAAGCCATCTGCGCAGGAGATATTATAGTGCACAAGTGTACGCACAGACAGAAGTGCACTCTCTATTTCTGTCACTCATATTCCGGTGCGACGACTACTCAACACGACCGGTGAGAATTTTTTCGGTTTGTTGAGAAACCGACGGCTTTATGTGTTCTCCGAGGTACGGGGGTGAAACACCGCCAACTTCCCAACTCTGAGCTGTTACTGGGTCTTACTAAACAAAAAGACTCAATAACTAAATTTAGCCGAACCCGGGGCTTGAACCCAGGGCCTTTCGATGTGCAGTTGTTTTTGCTAGCCTCCACGCCACCGAGGCAGTAAAATATTTGCAGCATAATGATAATGGTTGAATTTCGACCATTAGGTGAAGACTAGTTTTATTTAATGAATATAGAGATTTTTTTAATAAACAAAAATCTAAACTAAATAAATATAAACTGAATCTGGAACTAGTCGGATCTGAAGTAATTTATGTTAGAAACGAACAAGATAGACGGAGCATGTAAAAAATTGTGGTTGAAGCCTGGAAAGATATTATAATTAGGTATAAATAATGCTGCTGTGCTCACAGTAAATGTAATAAGAAGCAAAATTTAACTTAGTAAAAAAATATACACAGTAAATAAAACGACTTTGAAAACCCCCATAAAGAATATTAAAAATTGAACATAGAAAATATAAAAGAAATAGATAATTATAAAATATAAAAGATAGGCAGTGGTAGTCCTGTGGTTAAAGCGCTCGCATGGGAAACCGAGTGAAGCGGGTTCAAATCCTCTCGCACCTATGATATTTTCATGTGCGAATCGTTTCCAACATGATTATCACTTGTCTTACCGTGAAGGAAAACATCGTGAGGAAACCTGCATGTCTGAGAGAATCTAGCAAGTTTTCGAAAGACATGTGAAGTCTGTCACTTCGCCAGCTTGGTGGACTATGGCCTGATCCCGACCCCTTCATATTGCGGGTGCCCCGTTATTATATGGGGATAATAATTTCTTTCGAGCTTTTACAGATTTTTTGGCTTCACTTTTAGTATTCCGTACGCACCACCACTCACTCTCTTAGTTTAAGCTTAAAAACTATACTTTCTTTATCATATTACATGGATATTTATTCAACATATAATAACTGAAAATTAATATTAAATACATGATTTGCTGTTACAGATATTGTAAATGAAAGGATTAGGGGAGTGTCGAGTCCGGCTGTTGCAAGGTTCGGGACGGGGGTTCCCCTTCATAATTCCTCATTATGAGTGATCGTTTATAATAATAATAGATTGTTA
Source organism: Argynnis bischoffii washingtonia (assembly GCA_033884665.1). Taxonomy (NCBI): domain Eukaryota; kingdom Metazoa; phylum Arthropoda; class Insecta; order Lepidoptera; family Nymphalidae; genus Argynnis; species Argynnis bischoffii. The sequence continues at coordinate 3,853,238 of CM066624.1, read as the reverse complement.
CTTGAATTGTTAATGTGAGTCAGTAAATATAGTCACTAATTAGGTTTATATGTTTATTAATTGTGTGTTTCCTCAGAGAATCAAGTATTTGATTACAACATTTGAATTTAATTGGGTTATTTTAAACAATATATCACGATTTAAGTGTTAAATAATTATAACTAATACATATATACGTACTCAGTAACGCGATAATTTCATATTAATTTGTAATATCCTTAAATAGATATTGAACCTGTAACCTCTGACGTTGTTGGTATTGACAAAAATGGACAGATGACCGAAATAGCACTCAAATTTATATATGTGGAATTTCCTAACTAAATCTCAGCTTCTAATGCACGAGGTAAAAGGCAGGGCAGGGGAGAGGCAGCAAAATAGAGACGTGAGTAAAATCGTTAAGAGCCGGAAATCGACTACAGAGGTGCTCTATCAAACAATTTCCCAACAAAACATAGTGGATCCTGTACACTCTGTACACAACAAACTAGGCTTAATTGATTATATTGAGTTAGGCTTGTTAACCGACAAGTGTGTGAGAAACGTGTGTGAGGCTATTCATATGCCCTTGTCATAATAAAATTAGTTTTAAACCGGATTATGGGACTATAAATAATAAACTATTTTACTTAATATAAAATATTCACTTACATAACCCAACCCATCTAGCGTTCAAAATGATATTTATAAATATTTTTTTTTTTTAAAGTCCTTTTTTACTTAATTTGGGTATGTCATTTATTATGTTTATTCGAAGATACATTAAGCAAAATAGGCCTTACTTCAAGAGTAGTCTAATGTAAAAAAAAACCATACTGTTTATACGTCTATGCTCTGTAAGAGCATAGACGTATAAATATCCATTCGAAATCAATTCGACTGTTTAGTAGAGAAAAGTATCAAACCGACGCGACGTTAGCGATTATAAGATAGAATTTTTCAAATCCGCGAAAAAATCCGAAAAGATAGTTTTATTTAAATAAATTATAGTATCATATAGATAATATATTTCTAACTATATAGAAATATAATCTACTCAATTAAAAAACAGACTCTGCATTATCAGCGTTTTATAAAGCTTCGATTTCCAATATTTGCGAGAGTATCGGAAGCATTGTTTGATTTTTATTTCTTAGCTTTCAGTAGCATGCACTTTTTCAATTGAAATAATTCATAATATCTTTAGCTGAAATAATATTTTCATGAATGAAGTTAGAATTAAAATTTCGTATTTTATTTCTGAATGTAAGAACAATTTTCTTTTAGAATGAACAGGAAAAAGCCTTGCACATTCAACGTAGCACATATTTCATTACAAACAATGTTAACAGACGTTGTAATTAATAAAATAAATCAACGGAACCCAGTGAGGAATTACGCTCGAGTATAAAGCGGACGTTTTCCTTTGTTCTGCATAACATCTTTGAAAATATAATTTTTCCACTAAAAAGAGTCATCAGAATTGTAAAATACTAAAATAAAAAACGGTCCCTTTGTGAGTTCCATGTTAATTAATTTGTTCAAGTAACGAATACTTCGGTGGATCTTGCTCTCATCTTACAAATAACATTCAATATAAAAATTATATTGTATTTTATATCTTACATTCATACTATAGACTTTAATTTTAATGTTTGCCTTGGTAACTCAATGTTTTTTTTAATGTGTCACCCGATAAATTTGGTTTTCCATACAATTTTCCCCGCCTCTTTTCATCCCTTGAGTTGCTTAATTCCAAAAAAAAACCTCTCTTAGTGTCTCATAATATCAAGTTCTTTTGAATTAGACTTATTACAAGTGCTTTTTAATATCACTAAAGTAATGTATAAAATAATGTAAGTTACCACTAAAGTAATGCACTATAAGTGCAGCGGCCCAAGCCGCCTAAGCCTCTAGCCTCAGCCTAAGCTGCCGCCTGAGACCAATGTTAACGTTTGTACATAAGTCACGATATACAAGTGTGTGTATATATATATATATATATATATATATATATATATATATATATATATATATATATATATCGATATATATATATGAGTTAACATTATTATTACATTAAGTTAAAAATATGTAATATATAAATCATCAAACATCGCTATGAAAAGGCACATACTCCTATTTGTTTTATTTCAAATCAAATAGGAGTTTTATATTCTCTTCTTATTATTATTCATTTTCATTTGCAACCCTAATATGACATGGAAAAAAATGATCGACCGAAACCTGACTTATAGGCAATTCAGCGACATCTGGAACTGACTGACGAGAATACGATATTCTTTAACATAAGCCCTATAGCCAGCCCAGATTGCCTTAAGTATTTTTTTAAATATGAACGTTTAAGTGCCATCTATACATATAATAAAATTCTAACTGGTTCAAATCTGTACATTACATATTTTTTTGAAATAGTCATTATTATCGATACAGAGGCCGAATCTATAGTTTAGAGTTATTGTCTGTCTGTCTAGGAACGCATCACAAGAAAACCGCCGGACAGATTTTTATGAAATTTGGTATGATGATTGGTGGTTATCCGGGTCAACATATAGGATACTTTTTACTTCGGAAGAATATCTCATCTCTGAGAAATCTATACATATAATAAAATTGTATCTAAGCCGAATATGTATATTAAATATTTTTTGGAAAATCTTATTGAAATAAACATTTTTGTCGATACAGATGCCGAATCTATAGTTTTAGAGGTTTTTTATGTATAACACCTTAAGTATTAATTGTAAAGAAATTTAATATGTACATGTAGAGACACAACTTGGGAAATGCGTTTAAGCACGAGGTGTGGACTCACCGGCAAGGCAGATACTACCCATTAAAACACAACGAAACCTTCCCCGTCTTAATGGGGCGTCGCAGGATCGCTTAGGCACTCAATCACGATGTCCCGACGGCAGGCCTACTGAAGCAGACCACAACAACCATGGAGTTGCTTCTACGGTCTACTTTGCCCAATGATTGGCAGTTATGCTATCAAATCTCTTATACTAGTGATATGGTATGTACAACGTATAAGAATTTCTTTTTCTTTTTTGTAATGGTAATAAATAAAATAATTAATGTCTACTTAAATAACTTTTAGCAACAAACTATATTGCACAGAAAACTCGTACATATACCGGGATAATAAAAGCTTATTTCACTCTCCGCCTCTAATTTTTATGCAAAAATAAAGTCGATTCGTTGCTACGGCTCAACGTATAAGAAGAACAAACAAACAAAAACACTTTCGCATTTATCATTACCTAACAACTTACCCTCACTTAACCCGGTTGCGTCCCTAGGTACAAAAACGTCCCTTCGTAACAATTGCCTATGGGTTACTCTTTGTCATAGTCTATCTGTGTACTAAATATCATCTAAAGCTTAGCGTGAAGGACTTATATACAAACGTACAAACTTTCGTCTGATTAAAATATAACAAAATACCACTTATAACTATTATAATAAATATATTAATAAAATTTATAAAATTTATAGAAACACAAGAAATATATCAAGTTATAAAATATAATTATTATTGATTGTGTTATGTCTGAACGCAAATGTTTCCACATTTATTATAATTACAGCTCTATTTATATACAAACACAATAGGAGAGGTCGAACGTAATCGATCAGCACAAGTCTAGTTAAGAAGACATAGAGTCGCATATCGTCATAAAGCCAAATATTCTTACATAAAGTACTGTAACAATAGGGACTTACTGTCGCCTTATACGGTACAAAGAATAAGAGGAGGCGTAAATATGTGTGACCTGAAGGTATGCATTAGTTAGTTAGTTTTGTTTTAATACATGTTGGAAAAGTTGATATTAAAAACTTGTTAAAGAAAATAATATTCAAAAATCCATCGTATAAAAAATAAAAAACCGCTCTGGAGAAATATACGTACTGTAGCGCCCTCTGGCGGTCTGTAACATTATAAAACTTAGCTAAGAACATGCTCAGGAATGGGACTTATATAAAGCAAACCGTTTCAAAACCGACCTAACCGTTTCCGAGAAAAATGGTAGCGGACACACACAAACACCTCTTACCCCAAACGCATGTACCATCTCTGTGGCCCTCGCGGATAAAAAATACACTAACTAGAAGTAAATATGTTTATACATACCTCTAGATAGTAGTAAAACATATGGATAGACTTACAAGTAAAAAACTTTTTTGAAATTTACGTTTTTGCTTTTATAAAAGTTGAGTATTAATTAACAAAAAAAAAAACAATTTGAAGAAATATAAATACGAGTATATATGCCTTTTGTGCAGTTGTCTTTATTATAAAACTATACCATTATATTCGTCCCTGACAATTTTGCAGTAAAACTATAGAATAAAGAGCTCGTTGCAACTGGAATTTTTAATAAAAGAATATTTGAACATAAAATTTTGGATATTTCAATGTTTCACAAAATGCAATCTAAAAGAGCAAAATGTTATAAACATTTAGGTTTAAAAAAATGTAATTATATTAAAAACGCTAGTTTCCTAAAACTGAAGCCAATCTCAAATTAACTGATATTCCTATGGATTCAGCATAACGTTATTACAATTTTATTACTCCAGACCAAACAGTCTTCGTGATTTGCGTGTGTGCTAAACAAATTGGTTTTCTTGTAAGGAAACATTTCTATGCAAATTGCTAATCAAATGTTTATTAGTCTATAAACTTAATGGCCCACTTATAAATAATATAGTAAATACATCTCACTGATTGCGTACACTTCGTAATAATAAAGAACTTTCTTAAAATTTATGTTAAATCTATGTTCTATATACGTATATAAAACAGAGTCGGGTTTGTTACAACACTTATAACTCGAGAACTGCTGGACCGATTTTCATGATCTTTGTTTTGTTGGAATTGTTTTCACTCCGAATTGTAGAATAACTATTAAAACATAGGAAAGTTTCACGAAAAAAAAATTGAAAAAAAATAATATATTCTATACTAAAAGTCAAAACGTACCTACCTAGAGACGAACCTGAGCAAACTGAGGGTGAACCGTTAGTTAAAATAAAAAATAAAATAGAGTATTCAAATTTATTTTTTCGTGGGTTTGTATTTCTAACATGGTGTAAATGAGTGTTTATATTTTGCTTTTTTTTCTCCTTAAAACAGAAACGTAATAGATATGATTTCTAGAATGGAGATAATTGGAGAGCTGAAGGGTACAACGGAAATTCTCTTACCTACCGACGGTACAACACGTATAACATATAACCATTACAACAATTCTAAGAGTATATAATAAATGCGAAAGGTAATGACGAAAGTTATATTCAAATTTAGCAATAATCACATACATAGGTATGTACGTACGTACGTACGATGTAAGAAGTCTTTGTCAATTAGACTTCATGACAAGGCGAAATGATCGGAATCTGTTATTTCCCATATAACTTGCATTTCCTTTCCTTTAAATAAAATTTAACTCTTCTTCGCAAAATTGACAAGTTCCGATTGAAGACGTATATTTCTGAAAAGAGTATAACATATAGGTACATGTCAGCCACACGAAAACGGAAGCTGTCATCCCACACTTCAGTAACGGTACATTTAAATTAAATTTTCTTGTTAATCGTATTACTTTCAGATATGTATTTATTAAATGAAAATAAAAAAAATATAATTATAATAAAAATATATTAAATAATATTAATATAAAAAAAATATATATTTATCTCTGATTATACGTGTAATCATTTGAATAGTGTGGTTGTAAAATATACATATATGACACACCTAGGTATGTACTATGTATTAATAAAATTATCATAAACATATATCATCACGGACATACTAACTGACAACCTAAGTGAGATATACATTATACATATGAGATCGTTTCTATTGACTCTATCGATATTTTTCAGACCACTACCCAAGATAGCGTTTCAGATTATAGAAAAAATAAAGATAAAAAAATATTACAAAGCAAAACGAATGATAAATCTAAAGTCACAAAATTCCGATCCGATTCCGAAAATTCAGATTTGAAAACACCATGATACTGTGCTATTTTTATTTTTACCGGAAAGTTAAAAAAATAAATAATTCCGAAGCTGTTCAAGGATCAGATAAAATAAATTATATATTCGCTTAAATCGGCCGCCTAATACCATTCAAATGAAGTTATGGTGGAAAAAGTTTAATTGTTTGAGACGTAGAAAGAAAAATGTAGAAAGTTGTAAAGCCGCCGGTAGCTTTGTTGCAAATTACTGGTTCGCAGGTGTATCTTTGTTAGAATCGCACCTTGTTTAATTTCCTTTAACAATTACTAAGTTTCTAGAACTGGGATGTAAAGCGTAATTAGGTCTGTGTATAGCACTTAAATACAAAAGGAAGTTACATACATTTTCATCGGGTTCCTCTTATTATAAATGAAAAAAATTGTATTTACTATGTTGATGCGTATGTTTGTTACTATTTCACGTTGAAACGACTGGGCGGATTTGGATGAAATTTAGTTTATAGATAGATAGGAGTAACACATGTGTTACTGTTAAGCGCTTACGGACGTACCTGAGCGAAGCGAGGATCGAATCCGAATCAAAGCGATTACTTTGAATAACAATACAAGTATAGAAATTAGAACAATATGTAAAACTATTATAAATATCAACAGATGATAATGTTAAATTGATATTATTGGAAATTCAGTAAGAATGTGATTATAATATTCAACAAAATAATTTCCTAAACATTTACGTCTGTCTATAACCGAATCCATTTCTGCAGTATAATTAAATATAATCATACAAATATCTCCGACTTAAATAACAGAAACAAATAAACACAAGTTTAATGATATAGTATATAATAATTAATATGGAAAGCGTAAAATCAAATAGTATTACGTATGTTAGTTTTTTGGAGATCAAGAGATGAATATTTTTGTTTAACTGTTGGCCCAGTTATCCATATACGTTTCCAGCTAACTTTAAACTAAGGACTCCTTTTATTGTTGCCTTTTTAACGCTCAGCTGTCTTTCAGAATGTATCTTGTACGTCACAAAGGCGACTTTCAAAGAATTATGCTCTACTTGTAAAGAACATTAGAGGTTTCAAACAAATAAGAAGTTACTTGTCTACGACTTTACTAGCTGCAATCTGCATTTCGATTTATATTACACATTTTTATAAACACTTTTAATACTAAATTTTATTTTGGTTTTACTTTTAAATTAATGAGAGATAAAAGATATAGATATACAGGATAAGGTTTATTATGTAATATTTATGCTGTATGTTTTTTTTCATTGGGGTTTAAAAAATTCATATTAATATGGTTGAGAACTTGGCGTAATCTATACAACAATATCTCATAATGTCAAATCATCTTTAGTTCTTATTTCTTTACAAAGTCTTCTTCATCGTAAATTGCAAGATGAATCTGTACTAAATACTATCAAGAGACAAGAACCGTTTAAGAGTTTACCTGCCAAATTTTAATCTATCAAATTTTTACCTATCAAATTTTAATTTGATAAGCAGATTGCAGCAGCAGAATGAAAATGAAATTAAGGAAGGAACTATCCAAATGGAGAGTCGTATTTATTGTATTGCAATAATATTCGATGGGTAACCACAATATTTACCAAAAACAACCCCATAAGCCAATATATTTTACATTATTTCTGATTCCAATAATAATTCATTTTATTTTGTAACTGTCACATTTCCCACACAGGATTGTAAATGAAGCGAATAACTTTATACAGTGAGCTGTGAAACTGAATAGTGAACAAGAAAGATGAACTATGAACGAATGAATGGTTTTCAATAGAAAAACTAGTTGAAAAGCAATATTAATCATTTAACGGTATTTTACTGCTTATAGTCAAATTAGTTTTCGCTTGCAGCTTTCGCTAAGGTACCTGGGGCGACGATTATAGGTAACTCGTATGTCCGTCTATTGTATTCAGCCCTTTTAACGTCCCACTGCTGGGCACGGGCCTCCCTTCAATACGAGCGGGATGTCCGTATTCATTATGCAATTTATGCCCTTGCTAAATTTATATCGAAATCTGTTCAGCAATTTAATATAAGTTTGGGACGGAATAGAACCAAAAGAAAAAAAATTAAGTGTTTACGTGATACCTACCTACACTAAGTATGTAACTATATAATAATATTCATGCAAAGACAGCTGATCAATTTAAACACTGTGAAGCAGTCACGAAAAAAGAAAAATAGCTTTTTTTCACAAATCGCTTTAATATCAAAGATTTTACAATTATAACTATTAACTTTTTAAATCTATACACTGGTAATTATTTAACAACACTTTAACATTGCAGAATAATTAATTCAATCCTGAGCAAAACATTAATATATCCCACGCTATCCCCATTCACTTTCCTCTACTCGCCTCACACTTCACACCGCTACACTAGCGCCTCCTCTCCTACACCCGCTTCTCACTTCACTTTACTCGCTACAATACTTTTTTTATAGTAGTATTATTTATTTAGTAATTTAATATAGTGTATAAATGTCATACGCCAATAATATAATTAATGATTTTGTTTTTGATGAGGTACGAATGACGTGAAATTTTATACATAGATTGTTTACAGCCCAGTGATACAAGCTACCTTTTATCTCGCTTCATCAATCAGTTTCTACTGGATGTTAGAGGTTACTCTGTTATATAGGGTAAAGTTGCCTAAGTACGATTAAACAAAGTAAACCGGCCACTATTACTTTACATAGTATTCATGAAGTAATAATTGATCTCATTGTATTACTAAATAAAACTTCAAAATTGTTCAACATAATATATGCCATAAGATTTTTGCGTTACAAACTTTTAAGTCGGAGAAAAGTTTGGTGTCAAGACTTGCATTTACATTGCAGATCTCGTCGATGTCGAGACTTTAGTTTTTTAAAAAGAATCGGCGAGCGCTGAAAGCTGTTGTTGGAGTGTTTTTCCTGATTTTTACAGAAGGTCGTATTTAACAAAACAAACTAAACTTTACTATACTAGGTTTTATGGATTTGGTTATGGATACAGGTTAACAATGGATTTACTTTCATATACATAGCCATCGTCTATAATTATATTATATACTAACGACTCACCCTCGCTTCGCTCGGGTTCGTCCCTAAGTTACTTCTCAAAACAAAATTAATTAATTAGTTTAGTTTTAATTTTTTTCGTGGAACCCTTTTTTTCTAAAATAAAATCTATCTGCCAGTGCAAGTCCCATCAAAATCGGTCCAGCCATTTCAGAGATTAGCCGGAACAAACATATGTACCGCGTTACATCCATATTCATTTAGTAAAAAGCGGTTATTTTAATATTATAAACAGACACTCCAATTTTATTTATCTGTATAGATGTAAGTACATACATACATATATATGTAAAATAATTTAAGGACTAATTTACGTGAATTTTCTTACGTATCCTACGTGACATTAGTCAAGAAAATTGTACTGATATGAATAGCTACGAGTACATAAATATTCTTATTCTTATTTAACCGACCGATTCCTTGTATCTTTTACAAAGTAAACGATCCATATGGCAAAATCGAGAATAATAGCATAAAGATCTAATCACGCTACTATTTTTGACTTTGACATTTATGTTGGCGGACTCCGTCTATATAATTCTTTAGTCTGATTTAAAAATATACAGGCTGACTTTAGTAATAACTAGTTTATAAATTTATCAGTGAAGGCAACGGCATTTCAGGTTTGTTATTTAGGGAATTCAAAGCTTACCTTTACGATACTCCTTGCAAGGAATATTGTTAAAAAGCAAATAGAAGTTGTATCCAGTATTATTACTCTAGGGTAATATAAACTGAAGCCAAATTGGCTTTTAAGGGTACATATGTGTGGGCAAATATTTATTTACGGCAATTGTAATATTAAAGACAATTTGAGTCAAGCATCGTAATATTTTATCATATGAACTTTTTACTTATTTGTTAGATAGTTTATTTTTTTTGAAAATCTTATTCATGAAATCGACCTGATTTATCCTAAATCATTGATTTCGATTTATAATTTATATCGATACTAATATTTAAAAAAGTACGTATATACATATGTACGTATGTATTTACTCATTTTATATATATATATATATATATATATATATATATATATATATATATATATATATATATATATATATATATATATACTTATTATTTATATATACTCGTACGTAGCCTATACCAAAACGTAACAAAAGTGAAAGATATAACTAAAAAATCATTCTAGGAAACATTTCACAGTATTCTCAAAATGAATTCTTCAGTAGGGTTATTTAAATTAGATTGCAGCCAAGTTGACTGCAATCGCCTCCATTACTGCGGACTTTTCCGATTAAATTAGCAATTTCTTCTTGAAATAGACTGTTATTGTTGATGACTTTTTAACTCAAAAATGTAACTAAGATGAGATTTTAAAATATAACTTACATAAATATGATGACATGGTGAGATTTTTAGATAATAGTTTATATATTGCCACTGTATTCTGTCCCTTGATATAAAAAAAAAATTAATATTGTAATTAAATTTTTCACAATATATGTATATGATGGAAGGAAACATATCCATCTGTTAAGCAAGCTTAAATTTTCAGTCACCTATAATAAAATTGAACATTATTTTATTAAAAAAACCTATGTTTACAGATTTTTCGGAAAAAACTTGACTGTGGCCATGTTTGCTATAAAGCGTTCGAAACGTCGAAAACAAAAATCTAAATAAAACGCCGACGGAATCCGAAAAAAACTAGTTTAAAATGGTAAGTATTCGTGTAAATCTAACTAAGCATTTAGAACATTGTCTTATTCCCAGGAAAAGCAGATGAAAGCGGTATCGATATTTTTACTTAGTAGCATAAAACAAAGTATAAAACGAATGTATTTTAATGTATATATATAGGTATATATATATATATATGAAAATTGTAACTAAGCCGCATCTGTAGGTACATGAAATATTTTTTGGAAAATCTTATTTAAATAGACATTATTATCGATACAGAAGCCGAATCTATAATTTTTAAAATTTTTGTCTGTCTGTTTGTGACCGCATCACGGAAAAACCACTGGAGGAATTATGATAAAATTTGGTATGATGATAGCTGGGTACCCGGGTTAACATATAGGATACTTTTTACTGCAGAATAATATCTCATCTCTGAGAAATCTATACTAAACGTTAAAACGTAAACGTAAGTAGGGACGAACCCGAGCAGAGCAAAGATAAGTCGCTAGTTTTTGATATATCTATTAGAGGCCTAGCGTCACCTTTCATTAGCGCATTTAAAAATTGCAATTGCATCGTATTTGGTTTATTGTTGATTATATAGATAGCGTGTTATATGTTACAACGTATAACACGCTATCTATCTATCTATATATATATATATATATATATATATATATATATATATATATATATATAATAAAACTGTAGAGGTTGAATGTCTGTACATAGAAAAAAACACTAAAAACCGAGTCAGGGGGATATAAGAAGAGAAATAGAACAAATCCAGATTTTTTCAAATTTTTTGTTTCTATATTTCAAATTTTTTGTGATAGGTAAAAAACTATAGTTACTTATGCAGCTTACTACACAAAAACTACTGATTGGATTCTAATGAAACTTTACAATAATATCAGATCATACATCAGAATAACAAATAGGATACTTTTTATCCCGAAAAAATGTACGGTTCCTGTGGGATAGATTCGTTCTTATTTGTCTAGAGGCAAACCCGAGCAAAGCGAGGGTGAGCCGCTAGTAACATATAAAACTCATTCACCGAGGGACTGAGATATTACTTGTAGTCATCTCTAAGTTACTCTGCAGCCCTTAAACTATCTGCTTACAAAAAATCACATTAATCCGCCGCTTTAACTTAAAATAAGGACAAACAAACACATTTTTACATTAACAATATTATTATTATTAGAATGAATTAACAAAGGAATAAATGACTCGTATATATAATTTAAAGTAAATAAGAAAAAAAAACAAATAGTATAATACATAATAAAATATAAAAAGTATTCATATCACATAAAGGATAAAATTTATACTTAGAATAAATAATTCACATATAAAATTACTTGATAAAACTTGTAAAATACGGGAGATTTAGCTCCAACCACATTTATCTACCAGCAATTTATGGATCTATGAATAATAAACAGCCATTGAATTATTTAACAGGCTATGCCTTGCTTTGCAAGCGTCAGAACGAATTTAATAAAACTTATTGGAAAAATACAATATTTTATCGATATAATGCCTACTACTAACTCTATGCTGTAAACTGATATGCTTCAGAAACCACTTGATGCACCAGGATGAAATATGGGATGGCATTATTAATTTTCAATTTTTTTTCAATTAAAGTTCAATTTTCATTATTTTACCATTTGTAACAACTTTATAGTAAAATTAATTACCGATTTATATTTTTTAAAATTTTGAAACATTATATGAAACTAGAATTGACTGATACTAGAAAAACGATTCATCTCATTCTAACTTTTAGCTTTAGGACGAAAGCTTTAGCAACTGTAAGAATGTAAGGCATCAGATTCAAGTTAACTAGAGGCTAACAAAATTTAGTGCATGAACGCTGAAATTGAATTACGAGTACGCTTGTATAAGAAATGCGAAAGTGAATATGTGTTTTTACACTGTTTAATCTTCAAAGGATTTGTTTGAAATTCCTAATGTAAATAGTTTATATGTTAGATTTATACATAGACTATTTAAAGGAAAAAGCTATTTTTATATAATACCAGCAAGAGCTTTACTACTAAAATACTTGTTATCTGTTCTAAATATAGTAATTGAATGGCTTAAACAAGTATTTTGGATACACTTGACAAATAATATTATAAAGTTGTGTTTTCAAAGGATAATAGTAAGGACCAGGCCCAATATATTTCTCAGTTTGGCTCAGTTTGTAGTGACCTTACTTGCTGTGCCAGTGGTCGCGGTCCCGTAGAAGTCCCGCTGGGGGCATTCATTTGTAAAATGAGCATGAATGTTTATACTCCAGTCATGGGTATTTATATTTATAATATGTATGTATTTAAAGTTATATATGAGAAGGGTATCAACTATCTGCTATCCATAACACAAGCCTCGTAGCTTACCATGGAACTAGACTGTGGTGTTTTAATGTCCCAACATATTTATTTATTTAACGAACATTTAACTCCGGTAATTTTTAATATATGTATGTATAGACATATAATAATATTTACATACCTACATCCTTTAAAGCAATTACGAGTGTGATGTGCTCCGCTAAAATTGTGAAATGATCATAAAAATCATAAACCTTAATGAAAATATAACTGATTTGAGCTTGAATTAAAAGATCGACCATCGTAAGTGAAGCGTGAGCTGTAAACCTTGCGTTAATTGAAAAGCGACGTCGTATTCGATTTAATATTTCCACTCGGCTGCCAATGAATATTATGACGTCAATGGTTGCAAACCCGGTTGCTTGTCAGGCGAAACCTCTGATCTGAAACTGTCAAGTCGATTTAATACAATGTTATTTTACGTGACATTGGCGAAGTAAATTGTACCCAATTATTTCATTTAGCTTTAACGACCCTACTTGCTATGCCAGCGGTAGCGGGTTTGAGTCCCGCTGGGAGCATTCATTTGTGTGATGAGCACGAATGTTTGTACTTCAGTTAATGGTGTTTATATTTATAATATCTATGTTTTAAAAGTTATATATGTGTAGTATATCAACTATCTGGTATCCATAACAAAGGCTTTGTAGCTTACTATGGAACTAGATCGTGTTGGGTGTTAAAGTCCCAACAAATTCAAAAAAAAAACTAAAACTTATAGCAAATTTTAAACTTTTATAAAAAAGGAAAACGGTATCCAACGCTGTACGTTAAGTACCGTACGTACGAATACGTATTGATCTAACCACACATCATATTATGTAGTCAAATTCCATGTTACTCTACCTAGCAGTTTAAGCTGTGCATTAACTGTAAGTAAATAAATAAATGAATTTAAGATATTTATAATTCATTCACCTGAATGAGCTGGTTTGAGTCAAGTCTACGACGTCTTATGTAATGCATATTCCCTCTAGCTAAATAAACAATACCTTTCACAAAAACAACGATTGTTAATATATATATATATATATATATATATATATATATATATATATATATATATATATTACATTTTTTCATTATATTGTCTTTAAATAAATTGGACAATGTTTGATAAATGTTTTAGTCAATTAATTTTCTTTTTACTTTGTACGGAATCCCGTATCGACTATCCAGGATATTGCTTTCCTGCATATTTTTCGTTAACAAGATTGGAACAACATTTGCGTTTCTCTACAAACAATTGGACTAAAATTATTCTTGAAAAGAAAGGTTCTATATACATAATTATTTCATAAACGTATTCTTAATTATATATTTAGTAAGTAATCTATGAATGTATATATAGAAAGACAAAAGAGTCCAGTACCTTTTTCTCCTTTGTTTGTATGTGTTATTAATATAAAAATGTGGAAACAATTAGTTTTTAGGGTTCCGTACCTCAAAGGGAAAAAAGAAACTTTTGTAAGATTATTTCGTCATCCGTTTTTCTCAGAAAAGCGTGAAGTATCTAGTTAAAATTAACAAATACTAAGATCTGCAATACCTTGGAGCTGTGAAAAAAACTAAACTTTTAAGTCAACACATACAAAAGATGCGGCCTTTTATGCCGCATATTTTGACACTCGCAACGGAATCAAAACTTATAGGGTACTTACCTTTAACCTATAATCATGTTTGGCAAGAAGCAATGTTACAAAGCACGAATAAAGAGAAAAATCCGAAAATCGTAAATTTTTAGTTCCATTAAAAAAAATTGCGATTTTAAGGCCAGGCTGTCCGGGCGAAGTAGGCATTTAACGCTACCACCCCTCCCGCAAAGCGAGCTGTGCGCTCACGTCGCCGGCGTGAACTCATAACTACAGGTCAAGCGTCACAGAGTACGCAAGCGCGTCTATAAGCAGTAGGCCAACTTATCAATTTGATTTTAATATTATTAAAATTTAAAATACGGGAATTGATCCGATAACATTTTATTTTATTATAATACGTATATATTTAGTAATCGCGAAAAGCTAAGACATTTATTCCTATGCAATAAATGAATTTGAGTAGATATTGAACATGTAAATTATATTTTATTCAAGTATTTATATATTCATAATATATAAATACATATTTAGGAATTTTATCAGGAAATTACTTATGTTTTTGTTAGTTTGATTTGATGTTTAAAAATTTACAAATTAGTATGTAATTTTTGTTGTAGTATTGAATAAATAATAATCAAAAGCAATCGAAGGATTATGATTATGAACCACTTATTTCACCATGCATACCAAGTATGAGTTGGCGTAGCGGTAAAAGCTGGGTCTAATAACTCTAAGGTCGTAGGTTCAATTCCCCGTGCGTAGTCATTTTTCTTTCTTTTTCTCATTTTTATATAATATTATTCATTTTTCAATTATGCAAAGAAATAAGTATTTTATTTATTTATTATCATTTATCGTTTTTTTTTATTTATTTACTAGCGACTCACCCTCGTTTTAACGTTACGTATAGATTTCTTAGAGATGAGATATTTTCCCACAGTAAAAAATATCCTATGTGTTGACCCGGAATCCGAATAACCAACTATCATCATACCAAATTTCATCAAAATCCCTCCAGTAGTTTTTCCGTGATGCGGTAACAGACAGACAGACAAAAATTCTAATAACTATAGATTCAGTCTCTGTATCGATAATAATGTCTATTTCAATAAGATATTCCAAAAAAATATTTAATGTGCAGATTCGGCTTAGTCACAATTTGTTTATATGTATAGATATGCAAAAGGCATAGAAACGATAAAAAAATGGGATTTTGGACTTTTCAACAAGGGATAGTAATTAAAGCGCATGCGAAAAATCTTTGTATATTAAAATTCCAAATTCAATATATAATTGAGAAAAAGGAAAAAAATTTCTACACACGAGGGAAATCGAATCTACGATCATCGAAATTCTAGTCCGAGATCATACCGCTACACCCACTTTTGCTTGGCTTGCGAATTGAAATACGTGGTTCAGAAGGTGCGAAACATTTTTTTATTTTTTACTAGCGACTCACGCTCGCTTCGCTCGCGTACTTCCCTAGGTACGTTTTCACGGTTAGCTATGTTTATTTATATACTAGCGGCTCACCCTCGCTTCGCTCGGGTTCACCTCTAGAAAAAACAAATCTATCCCACGGAAACCGTTCATTTTTCCGGAATAAAAAGTCGCTTATTGCTTATTCTGATGTATGCACTATATTATTGTAAAGTTTCATTAAAATCCAATGGGTAGTTTTTGTGTAGTAAGCTGTATAAGTTACTGTAGTTTTTTAACTATCCAACGTGAACTCTTTGATTTTCCGGGATGAAAAGTATCCTATATGTTGACCGTGGATATAAGGTACCACCATGCAAAATTTCATTCAAATCGGTCCAGCAGCTTCGGAGATTAGCCTGTACAAACAGACAAACAGACAGAAAAACAAAAAATTAAAAAAAAATCTGGATTTGTTCTATTCTCTTCTTACACCCCCCTGACTCGGTTTTTAGCATATTTTTTCTATGTACAGACATTCGACCTCTACAGTTTTATTATAGTATAGAAGAAGAAGATAGATAAACAGTAGCTTGCTTCTCCTAAGATATTCATTTAAATTATATAGTGATTTACCCTCGCTTCGCTCGGATGTGTACGCTTTTCGTGGGTTTTAATTTTTGTTTCGCGGAACCCTGATTTTTTTTTTCTGAAATAAAAGTAGCCTAAGTTACTCCTCATAACATCAGCTATCTGCCAGCGAAAGTCCCGTCAAAATCGGTGCAGCCTTTTCGGAGATTAGCCGGAACAAACAGACAGACAGACAGACAGACAAAAATTGTAAAAAATGTTGTTTTGGTATATGGACCGTGTATACATCCATATGCAATAAATAAAAAGCGGTTATTTTAATATTAAAACAGACACGCCAATTTTATTTATCTACTAGCTTTTGCCCGGGACTTCGTCCGCGTGGAATAGTGACTCCCCCCTCACGACCGCCCTGCCCTCGCCTTGTATCGGGCTGAGAGCGCGCTCACCCATAGACCGCGTAAAGTTAAATATGTATATTTTAAAACTATGATATCTCCTAAGATATTCATTGAAATCAAATTATGTCAAGGGCAATTTTGTTCAAAATTAAATACTTGTGATGAATAACGTATTTATTTGGATAAGGATAGTATCATGTTTATAAAAACACCTTCGGAAGTAATGCATTATTTTAGAACAAATTTGATTGCCATAAAAAGGGTTATTTTGAGTCAACCTTAAAAGATAGACATATGCTGTCGCGGACTTTTTTTTAGAACTTTTAAAGGGGAACAATTCCGTCATACACGATTTTTGCGTAACTTCAACCGCTTACGCAGCGCACGCAACGGAAGCTCTCAAAAGGAATGATTTTTTCCCGTTTTTGCAACATTTTTCATTTATGCTCCGCTCCTATTGGTCGTAGCGTGATGTTCTATAGCCTAAGCCTTCCTCAATAAATGGACTATCCAACACAAAAAGAATTTTTCAATTCCAACCAGTAGTTCCTGAGATTAGCGCGTTCAACCAACCAAACAAACAAACTCTTCAGCTTTATAATATGAGTATAGACTAGCAACTCACGCTCGCTTCGCTCGCGTTCGTCCCTAGGTACGTTTTCCCGGTTAGCTATGTTTAGGTATACCTATATAAATAGTAGCTTGCTAACTCCTAAGATATTCATTTAAATTAAATATTATATAGCGATTTACTCTCGTTTTGCTCGGGTGCGTAGGCCGTACGCGGATTTTGTTCATAATTTCAGGGTTTTAATTTTTTTTTGCGGAACCCTGATTCTTTTTCTAAAATAAAAGTAGCCTAAGTTACAACTATATATACCCTATAACATCAGCTATCTATCTGCCAGTGAAAGTCCCGTCAAAATCGCTCCAGCCGTTTCGGAGATTAGCCGGAACAAACAGACAGACAGACAGAAATTGTAACAAATGTTGTTTTGGTATATGTACCGTGTATACATCCATATGCATTTAGTAAAAAGCGGTTATTTTAATATTACAAACAGACACTCCAATTTTATTTATCTGTATAAATATAAATTTGCTTTTTTTTCTAAGCGCTTGGCTTTCTAACCGCTCGACGCCCGCGCTCAGCTGATTGCGCTCACTGGCCACTGTGCCTATTACACCAGGGGCGCCACTTCAAAGAACATATTTACACTAACTTGTTACATACTGCTTTATCTTACATAAAAAAACTTCGACGATGTTATGATGTAAATAATATATTCACAAAAGGTCTTCAGTAAATTTAAAATGGCCCCGTATTTACTTATAAGATAATCTGCTAAACTACATATGTAGATAGGTACCTACCAGTCCGATTTGAAAATTATTTCTGTGATAGAAATCTGCATTATCCTTGAGGGACAAACATAACCAATGTTTTATTATGATATACTTACTTACCCGTACTAGTTATGGTTAGCTAAGTTCGCGTTATGTTTATGAAATTTGGTAGGTATGTTACATGTAGATTTATTTGAAACCCGCGTCCAAATCCTACGCGTATGTATGTATATATGTTATATATACAAACACATGTATGTATGTATGTTATATATACAAACACTTACATACATACAACGCGCATAGTAAATGATTTATATTTATTAATTATATTATTTATTCATATTTAATATTAATCACAAGCATAGCCGCGCGAAACCCTTAGTATACGACAGAACGGAATCATCGATCACTAAACTAAATATTACACAAAAAATCATAAGCAAAAGTATTCTGTAATAATAATAATAATAATAAATACTCTTTATTGTACACCCACAAAAGAAAAATTGTACAAGAAAAATATATAAAGAGCTATGTACAAGAGGCGGCCTTATCGCTAAGGCAGCGATCTCTTCCAGGCAACCTTAAGGTGTTGGAAATGACAAACTGTAAGGGAAGGGGTGTGAACAGTATAGTAGAAAAACAAAAACAGAAATAATAGTAATAATATAACAACAATAGTAATTCATTTAATAATACTATAAATAAATTTACATATCAAAAATATATACCTACATACATATGTACATAATAATAATACTATAATAAATAATGAGTACATAAATATATAAATAATATTATATAATAATAATAAATATATTATATTGTATTAAATAAATAATAATAGAATACGCAAGTAAAAATGGCATAAAAACATCCAAAGATGGTAAACAGATTACCTATGTTTTTAAACAGAGTGGAAATACAGTTTTAACCGATTTTTAAAAGAGTTATACGTCTGTATTTAGGTAATTCTAGTTTAAAAAATATACAATAATGTAAATTCAACCTTAAATGTGTTACTTAAAGTTGTTTTTACTAAGCTATGTATAAAAAGCAAAAAACGTTGATTTTTTACACTATGTCCAAGGAATGAATAATTCGATGAATTAGCGGGGGGGTTGTGCGCGAGCAAAAGCGACATAGGTCCTACCTCGTCAAGGGTCAGCGGCCGACTGAATCATTATCGTCGTTGCACCTTAGTTGCTTGCGAACAAGGTTGAATATCGAATATCCGATCGATCTTATTCTTGCACAGAATTAAAAAACGTAAGTCTCAAATCTAATTTAATTTATTATGAGAATAATAATTGGTCAATTTAAATGTCTTTCGTACAGAAGATAATAAACTATATTTTCCTTCTCTGAGTATTTTTTTTGCGTATATAACTGAAGTAGTTTAAGAGTAAAATCCATTAATCTCTAAAAAAGGCATATTTTTAAAAAAATAAAACTATCGAGAAAATTTCATCCAATTGTGTTTCTGTTTTTTCTGATCCATAGAAAAAGGTTTGAAAAATCATACATTGAAATTATCACATTGATTTAATGTCTGGTATACATAGAATATGAAAGCAAATCAGCGTTAAATTTAGGGAGCCTCCTCTTTTAATGTTTCATGCAACGGAACCCTCGGTGTGCGAGTCAGAGTTTTTATATAGATAGACTAGCGACTTACCCTCGCTTTGCTCGGGTTCGTCCCTAGCTTGCTTCCCAAAACAAACTTTTTTATTTATTTTTTGGTTTTAATTTTTTTTTTCGTGGGACCCTTTCTTTTTTAAAATAAAAGTAGCCTAAGTTACTCCTTATTACATCAGCTATCTGCCAGTGAAAGTCCCGTCAAAATCAGTCCAGCCGTTTCAGAGATTAGCCGGAACAAACAGACAGATAAAAATTGTAATCCATTTAGTAAAAAGAGGTTATTTCAATATTACAAACAGACACTCAAATTTTATTTATTTGTATAGATAGGTAAAAGCTATTCTGCTGTTATATAAAAATGATTACAGTCGCATTTCAACCAGTGTGCGAACACCTGTAAAAATTAAACGTAATAATGTTGCTTCATCTGCTTAAATATCATCACACACATTTCAATAGACCTTTCGGCTTTTCAGAGCAGATCAGTGATTTATAAACTCGCAACGTCGTATTCCGGTACTTCTGAACGCAGGGGATTTCCCAAGTGTGATTGCATAAATGGCTCAACGGTAGCTACTTTGTATGTAAAATTTATGAACCTATTAATTTTTTCATAGTCATATGTTTAACAAACGAAATAATGTCATTTATATATATATATATATAACATAATCACTTGTGCTTGCCCAGTGGTCGAAATTCGATCATCAAACAAAACAAATACACATATATATATATATATATATATATATATATATATATATATATATATATATATATATATATATATATATATATATATATATATATATATATATAGATAAGCAATATTGATAGAAATATACCATTACCTATGCAATAAATGACTTGTTAATTATATGTTTTCCTAACAATATAAAATACTAAAATAGGTAACATAATCTTTACATAGTATAAAATATAGTATAAAGTTGCTTTCGCTGTCTATTCGCTTAGATCTTTTAAACTATTCAACGGATTTTAATGCTGTTTTGTTTAATGTTAAGCCATAAATAGAGTGATTCAAGAGGAAGATTTATGTGTATAATACATGCATATTATAGTACAGAAAAGCCGAGAAATTCAAAGATTTGTATTTCATAGTAACCGTTCAAACGTACCTAGGGACGAACCCGAACGAAGCGAGGGTGAGTCGCTAGTCATTATATATCTAAAGTCCTTCCACGGCGCTGATTTTGTTTGTTTGAACTAAGCCGGTATAATAATATTTTTGTGTTAAATTCGGAAAAAATCGTCAGTTCTTTAGATGCCCTAAAATCTAGAAATAAAGACCTGGTGCGGAATATATGTAGCAACAAAACAATAATAGGGTTTAAGGCAATAGAAAATGCTACTAGAAACACATCATAATAATAACAAAATATTATTTAGTGTACTTTATAACAACGAAGATCGATGCGAAATTGGTTCACTTATCTATAGAATAATTCATTAAGTTTAGAACGTTAAGACATTAGGCACGAAGGTTCGAGCGAGCTACGGCTCTTGTTTACTATTTAATTTATTGAACCATTAGTAAGATCTTGGTGACTTTATACAAATACCTAGCAATTTGTTGATTGTTGAGATTTAATGGAGGTAATGGCTTTATAATCCAGTGGTACTTCTTCTTCATCGGGTTTTTACTATTGTAATCTGGAAGTTTTTATTTCTGTGTATGTTTGTTAGTTTTTCACGTTGAAACGGCTGGGCAGATTTGATAAAACTTAGCTCTCAGATAGACTATCACCTGGAGCATCTATCTATCTTTAT
Source organism: Argynnis bischoffii washingtonia (assembly GCA_033884665.1). Lineage (NCBI taxonomy): Eukaryota > Metazoa > Arthropoda > Insecta > Lepidoptera > Nymphalidae > Argynnis > Argynnis bischoffii. Next base: position 3,831,283 of record CM066624.1, on the reverse strand, counting down.
TTAAATGTCGGGGAATGCATTTACTTACATATGTCACCTGCATACGTACATACATATGTTTCTGTTGGTGTCACTGTTTAGAGAAACCACCATTATCCACTAAAACCCAATGGAACCTTTCTCGTCTTAATAGGGCGCCACAGGATCCCTAAAGCACTCGACCACGACTTACTGACCATAACAGGTGGACCATAACAGCTCGTGGGTTGCTTTACTCTGCTATCAGAGAAGTACCAGGAGAAGCCCACTGCCACCGCCTCCTAATGAGCCAACCATTATCACCACGACAAAGTGAACACACATTTTTGGGGACAGAGCACTAGTTTTTTTATAAATTTAACTTTACGCACTAAATGTCCATCTTTAAGTGAATCTAGAGTATACGTAAGCTCTTCCTTGGTAATAAGGTTAATAGTTCACTAAGTTCTTCATGAATATTCCATTCGAGTTGAGGTCGCATTAGCGCTGAATTGTTGCTAATTATATGCTACATACACATGTGTTTACATTATTATACATGTATTGTATAGTTGTTAGAAGTTATTTTTATATGAGTAAAAAATTTTTTGTTTGATAAATAACACTAGCGACTTATTCTCGCTTTGCTCGTATACGTTACAGTAGCCTAAGTGTATTAAATTTCATTCAAAGCCATCAAACTGTTGCAGCGTGAAAGAATTACAAACATACACACGCGCAGAAACTTTCATATTTCACATTATAATAGAATACGATAAACTATAAAGTTAAATGTCAAATACTGAAAAAAATGATGAAGTAGAAAATTAAATCGTTTTAGAGCAATCGTACAAGGTGTAGGTAATGAGTACTAACAGATAAAAAATATTATTTATAATTACATCTTTTTAGCCAGATAAATAAACAATATGCATATGAATTAATATAGAACAACGTTTTAGAATTGTTTAGTTTTGCGAAAGCTCATTTTGAAAGCTTACATAACAATTTATTAATAGTTTAACATTTCTCTACTTAGGTACAAAATCATCTCTGTCACGATCAACTTTGTTAACGTTGTCGATAAGCGTGAAGTTCGGCGACAGATGCTACATGCCGATTTGGAGTTCACAAATGAATTAACCAGTTTCCAATAAACCTTTGAAATATTGAAATATGATTTTGTAACAAATTATATTAGTTAATGAAATATTTGACACACATCATCAGCATTTGCTGAATATTATGTAGTAAATATATAAATATGTATAGTACGATATATTTTTATAAATAATATATATGTATATATTCAGCCCTTTTTACGTCCCTCTGCTAGGCACGGGCCTTCTTTCAATACGAGGGGAATCAGGCCATAGTCCACTACGCTGGCCAAGTGCGGATTGGCGGACTGTATGTATTTATGATTATTATTTTTATTTCTTGTATATTTATTTTTTTGCACTACTTTTGCCCGCTGATATCTTCCACATCCAGGGGTTGACTGGAAGAGATCTCTTTCAGAGATAAGTCCACATTTGTTAACTAAGTTTACTTTTAAAGAATATATAATAATAATATGTTTATGCCTTTCCATAGATTTCTCGGTGATTTTTTTGATTGGCCTGTATCGACTGACCTACAAACGACTTTAATAATCTCTGATCCCTGTTGCGAATGAAAAACCTCTTTCAGTTTATTTATAATGTTTGTGTCTCGAAATTAGTTTATATTATACTCTAAAAGTTTTTATGTTAAGTATTTTTTTCTCATATACCTACCCACCGGAGATTTCTAAATTTATAATAAAATATATATGTTAGATATTTCTAAGATGTTTTCTACTTAAGGTAAAAGCGAAGTTACTATGTTAGATACGTAGTAACTGTTTTATCAGCTTCTCAAGGGACGCACGCGTAAATTTAAAATCTGGCTTCTGTGGCATAAAAGGAAAATGTTAGAAACAAAATAATGAAAGTAGTAAAATATACTATTTTTATATTTTCTTTCTAAAATTTCCTCTGAAGAAATTCGTGTCCTCCGAAAAGATTAAATTTTAAATACGACACGAAGTGCACACGTTTACGAAATAAAATCTATTGTCCAAAAAATCTTCCAGCGAGTGAACTGGCGCCCCGCCAAGGCCTAGCTCGTATTAATTACGCGACCGGTACCTACTAGTGCGATTTCGTTAGGTAACCATTTATAAAAATTTTAAGAAAATTAAGTATTAACTACCTATATTATAGAAAAAAAAGCATACGGTTCATTTTCGTGTCGTAACAAAATGAATGGACAATTTAGAAAAATATTTATGGTTAACGAACGAAATAACAGAGGCTATTTCAATCACATGTATTAAAAAATAACAGCTTTAAAACTTTTTATAGAAATGGTAGTTTTATTTGTTGGGAAAGTCGTCAAAAGCTAAGACGAGATTAAAAGACGTAAAAAAACACGTTAGTATGCCCTCAGAGATTGGCCTAAGATACAATATTTACAAACTACCAACAACTGGCTAAAAAGAACTTAACTGCTTTTCTTGTAAAACAAAAACACCTAAGATCAAAACGTGGTGCTATTTATCCGTAGGTACCGAAGTTAAAGCTAAGCAGTATCTTTTAGAAGTTTTTAAGTAAAATAAGTTACTATTCCTGTTTATCTTTATTAGACTACTATTCTAAATATATTATATGTGTATTCGTGTGTTTGTTCATTACTCTTTCACGGTATAGCGCCTGGGCGGATTTAGATGAAAAGTATAGAATATGACCTAGTAACACATAACCTAGGTACCTAGAGGTACCACCCGAAGTAAGTCGCTAGTAAATTAAATTTAGTTTGCAAATATTCATCGTCATTTCTAGGACGAAGGATGATATAATTTCTACTACATCCACAAACCGGAGACAGCTGCAAGCTATATTAAATTTTACAGCTGGCGCGTCCTGTCCGCTGGAAAATTTAGGGACGATCAGAAATGTGAATTTTACAAATTGGATCAAAACGGATCAACGCTTTCACACTCTGACATGGGTAAAGGTATAAGTAGACTAAAAAAATTATACCCTTATCGACAAAAAGGCCGTCAATCTACGTAGCGGAAGGTAACTTTAAACAAAATAAAGGAAGATCTTCATTAGTGCCCCGCACTTGACCTCGTTGTTTTTAACCCGTTTATTGCTTTGTTTCAGCTATTTTGAGCTATTATATAATATAGTATAAATATATAGACTGGTTTTAATGAAATTTTCAGGCAATCCTGTGAGGTTGGCAGCGATCGGAAGTTTGAATGCGGGCAAAGCCGCTAGTACTGCTAGTACTTTATAATAATACAATTTATTTCAGTTGTAAATATACCTACTCTATGATTTAGCAGCTAATTGAAAATCCAAAATTATTAACTCACCTTCTCTAATTTCGCTCATACATAAAATATGTATATGTATATATACATATACATATTTTCTTTTCATTTAATAATCTATATTACTAAATACATAAATCTGAAGAGTGTCTTTTTGTTTATTTGTGTAGAACTACACTGACTAATTTTATAGTAATTTAAAGTTATTTTTGAACTAAACATTTCTATTTTAACACTTTAAATTTATTTATATCTTATAGCGGAATGGCATTATGTCAAAATTTATATAGGACTACATGATCTCAAAATAACATTTAACCATTGATATTTAACTATTCATTAAAAATCGATTAGTTGAAATCGATTCACAAGTGGTAAATATACCGCGATAAATAAAAAAAAAAAACATACACATGAGTGTATGTTTTTTTACGTATCCTAGTATCGTGATATGATTGAGCACTTTCCTTTTTAAAGTCGGTCAAACGATTTGATATAATTCCATCCATAGCATAATTTAAACATTAAAACAATGTTTATAAAGTAAAATAGATATTCTATCAAAGCTTTTAGGATCCGGCATTGAACTAAAAGCAAAACTATTTTGCGGTTATACGATCCGATTACACGTGTTTAAATTCAATGGTACCTATGATGAACGAGATATATTAACTATGTATTAAAGGATGAAATATAATATTATATTACTATACGAATTTTATTATTGCATTTTAAGGTTTAGGTTTTATATTTATAAATTCAAATGAATATCTATATTTTATAACTTCTTACTCTATTTTAAATGAAACAATTACAAATATAGCAAACATGGTTACGGTAGACACTATTTTTAACGTCTCAAAACGTATTACAAACGGTGTCTACCTTCAATATTTTTAAAATGTACAATATTAGCATAAAGCTAAGAAAGTTATTATTTATATAAAAATATTATTTTATCTCTTACTTGTCAATTTATGCTTAGTCCACGGTGTGCAATGTTTGCTTATTTAACTTCAAATAAAGAAATATTTAATACCTGAAACAATAAAAACAACGATTAAGTTATATTTCCATATATTTGTATATTGAAGAATGGATGAACGTTCCAAAAATTGCATTTTATCTTAATCAGGCAGGCCAAACTGTACAAACCATGTCCTCCTACCCGAATTGGGGTTACGATGACAATTCTCACTGAGATAGATCCGTACAGAACATTTTATTCTACCTAAGTGTGCGCAAACACACTCTATTCATTTTTATAGTTTGGGGCGGTGTGGCAAACCATCATACCGAGAGATCAAGCGGTTATGTCTTACGTATTCCACCCCAGCCGTTAAGTACCCATATGTTCCCAACCATAATTTTCCCAACTGCAACTGAGAATTTTCGCCCCAGACAGAGATTTGAACCTAAAACCTTATGATTTATAGCCGACATGCGAAACTGATACGATTGTCATCTAATACAATAAAGAACTTCAAACAATTACGAAACCAAAATAAAATAATACTCGAATAAAAAAGTTTCGCCACTAAAAGAATTTGTGAAGTTTTAAACATTGAAATTATGCTAATGCGAAAGATAATCTTGGTCGTGTCGAGGAGTTTGCAACTCCCCAAACAACTAGATTTTAACAGTTGCCACAATAAAGGATATGCAGGTTTTAAAAGTAGGTACTTTGTTTAAAATACATAATACAAGTAAAACCACAAATAGTGTCGAAAACAAGTAGTTTTTGTTTTAGTCGTTCAGATTGTTAATATTTTCAAACACTAGATATTAATCAGCAATATTTAATATGTACGAGTAGTTAAGAAGAGCTTCGTTCATGCAGCGCTTATTGTTTTTATATTTTAATCTAATCTATAATTTTTTTCTTAATAATTATTCTATTGTTTTAATAAAAAATAAAAAAAAATTTGATGTACACTTTTACACAGATTTCTTTGAGTCATATATCAATGTTTGCCTATTTATTAATATATGAAAAATTACCGTCTAATATATGAGCAATACCAATATTGTGGACATTTTCTATTGTTTTGACTTTATTTTTCTTTTATGTTACCTACTGTTTATAAATTACATTCGTATAATAACAATTCTTTTTCAAATAGACGGAGCACTAACAATTATTCGTAAAGCCATCTATTTCTCTTTGCTGAGAGCTTTTAAAGTAAACTAAGAAGTGAATACTCTATCCAAGCCGCGTTGCAATTTGACCTTTCTCTACATCCTGCAAAATAAACTTTGGCATCGATCAGTCTTGTTATCTGCAGAACAGAACAAAAGAACTTCGATGTTGAAATAAGTTTTAGATCGCATTAATACTTTGTAGGCTTGAAATTTTTTTCATTGTTTATTTTGAATATAAAAGAATTGAATAGCGGATTTTATATATTCCGGTATCTGTAAAGTTATAACGTTACAATATTCTGTAAAGATTTATGTTTACAGTTCTCGAGGCGTAAGCTCAGCTTTGCATTAGTGTGAGTGATATCCAAAAGTAAGGTTAGTCAAAAAATCACATAAAAATAAAATCAATATTTTATCAAAAGGAAGTGCTGACATTTTAATATCTTTGACATATCTTTTTCGTTTACGTATTGAAAATATTCGTTCAATTTGCACAAAATTATTTTCTTGCTGCTTAATGGTTTTCGTTTAGTCGATTTAGTTACAGTAGAAGCCATTTCATTAATGATAATAATAATATAATAATAATAATATAATAATAACATAATAATTTAAACACAACAACAAAATAATATTATACGTTAAGCTGGAAGCAGGGCAGGGAGATGACACGTACGAGACGCGCCGCGCCTCAGGCCGCGCTTTAAAAACCAGTATAAACCGGATTAAACCATGCGCGGGACGCGCAACGCCACAAGCCGTACCTTTCCGTACACTATGCGTGTGCACTCACACAAATGCAAAGCTGAGCTTAAGGCGCGAGGACTATACATTTATTTACACCAAAACCAGGTGTCAAAACAAAGTCCCTAGACGCGTCTATCACTTCACAGCGCTTGCTATTGAAAATCTCGGGTGTCTTAATTTTTACTCTTTGACAATATAACTTTGTTCAGTTCAAATATGTTTTAAAAAAAAATATCATTGTATTATTTACAGATAACGATAGTTGTTTATAATGTAGGTGAATAGCTTTAAAATTAAGCCACTACTTACGAAAATCTAGTTATTTTAATAATATTTTCATCTTGGTTAGCAAATCATATACGAGCACATTTACAACTAAAGCTAAATTAATTTCAAGGAGGCCTACTGTCGACCAAACCTCATTTCAGGCGACTTAGCCAGATGGTCTCCGAGCGTATCCTGTGAGGCTGGAAAATAGGTTTCAATACGTCGTCAGCGCTAGGCCAGCTTAATAAAATTTTAAATTAAAAACAATGTTTCTATCTTAATAATAATTTTAGTAAGACTTTCTAAAAATCATAGTAAAATGTATTTTAATTTTATATTAGTTATTTTTATAAACGTATATTATATGTAAAATTGAAAGGTTAACCAATAGGTAACCATCTTAACGGAAATGTTTCCTAATGTTGATAATATCATATTTAACGCAATAGAATTATTATATAGGTCAAAACTAATAAATCAGTGAATTTTTTTTTGGAATCTATCAATAATTGACTGAGAAATTAATTTAAATTTCAGCTGTTCAGGTCGTGTGACGTCACGAAATCTTTTCTTACAAGGGCAACTTTAAAGTTTCATAACTTTTTCATTTATTGAGATATTTTAATAATTTTTTTCATATTTTTGTTAATTTTGTTTGAATTTTTATAATGAATACAAAAAAAAACTGGAAACTTTTCCATTGTGTTGAACGTTAGGTACAGGATACATTGTTACGGGCTATGTCTTCTAGTCTGAGAAAAATCCGCTGCATAAAATAAGCTAGGTTATTGAGAACTAGCAATCAGTAGTATTTACATTCCTTTTATTTTTCAAACATTCAAGGAAACAATATAATTACTTATAAAAACAAATATCGTGTAAATTCAATAAAACGTAAGCATCTTGAGAAAATCTGCATGTCTGAACGAACCCAATTACTATCGAAAGACGCAACTCAAAGACAAAACTCACTCAACTCAACCAACTCATATTTTACCCCTTGCTTTAACCCCTTGCTGAACGCGTACACGCGGGGTATCAGTTAACTATTGATTTCTTAGAAATCATCTAGGAGGAGTTAACCAGTGCGGTGTACTATCTAATGCCCCTCGTATTGAGGGAAGGTAGTAGGAAGTTAAAAGTGCCGAATTAATATTTATATGAAAACAATATAAGAAATCTTTTTTTAAATTGGTTGTCGCTTTTTTAAAGTTTTCATTGTTTGCGTTGTGAAAAATTTTACATTAAAATTTTACGTTAAAATTTTACTGCTTATATTGAGTTTCTACTGTAGCTTTGGTCGTGTGGAATAACTTTCTGTTGATGAAAGTATTTAGAATCAGTAGATGCCGATAATATATATTAAACATATATAATAAATGTATATATGTAATAACTAACAACATGCAATAACACAAAGAAATTACACTTCGTTATGTTACTCTAAGATTCATTACTTAGGTTTTTAATTACTATACTGTATTGTTATTTAAAACAAGGGGACCGCTTCATCGCCCGCGTTCCGATCGCTATCACACAGGGTCACCCGCTGAGCTAATCTGAAGATTGCCAGAACATTTCATCAAAATCGCCTCAGCCGTTTTATGTCCATGATGAACATACATACGCAGATCGATTTTTATCTATACACATAATAAAATTGTAACTACGCCGAATCTGTACATTAAATATTTTTTGGAAAATCTTATTGAAATAGACATTATTATCCATACAGAGGGCGAATCTATATATTTTAGAATTTTTCTCTGTTTGTCTGTTGTTTGTAACCAGAACACTGAAAAACTACTTGAGGGATTTTGATGAAATTTGGTATGATGATAGCTGTTTATCCGGGTCAACATATAGGATACTTTTTACTGCGAGAAAATATCTCACCTCTGAGAAATCTATACTGAACCTTAAAAGGTAAGTAGGGACCAACCCAAGTGGAGCGAGGATGAGTCGCTAGTATATGTATATAGGTTTAACACTGCAATGCGTATTTCTGTTTAATATACTAAAAATGATACATTGTTCATCGGATAACATTTTTTAATATCTATCATCGAAATCTAAAGGATTCTAATTTCGTAGGATAGTTTTGAATTATTTTTGTATATAGATCATTGAAATTCAGGTTGCGTTAACAAAGGAATTGTAACTGAACGGCTGTTGTGGTAAACTCACGTCGCATCATAATTCAAGAATCCTAAAACTCTAAATATAATTACGGAAATATGATATATCTTTGCGTGTGTTTTCAAATCCATAGTTTTGATAATACTCAGCTTTTTAAAAATTTAAATAATTAATGCCTAATGGAATTAATTAAATACAGCTCACGCTGATATTAAGCGTGTGAGAGTTCATTAGTGTTTATTAATTCGTAAAGCTATAATCCGAGAAATTAGATGGAAACTCTTAATAGATATAATCTTAAATTCAGAATTAACACATAGATTATGATATTTTTGAACGGAACCGTTAACTATACCAGATTATAAATTTGACAGCCCTTGGTTATCAATGAAATTGTATGGAAAATCAGGTATAAAATAATCATTTTCTTATTTATTGGTTATACGGTCGTTTGCCTCAATTATCCAAAAAAACCATATAGAGCACGTTATTCAACAAGCACTTTCAGTCAGTAACTTCATCAAAACATAGGACACATTTACAGATGTAAATGTTAATATGTCTATATGAAGATGATAATTATAGTGAATTATACTAAAAGATAACTAATACTTGTTTGCATCCTCGCAAATATATATGTATTTCAAATTAGTCCCCGACCAATAAACGTGAGCTTTGTTTGAGGGCACGTACAATCGTACTCAAACTGTACCTTTGGGTCTCATCCAAAGTTCAGTACGGATTTTTTTTATTAAAAACGTACTTAATACAAAAAAAAACGAAAATCAAACAAAATGTAATAAATCAACCCTCGAGGTAAAACTTGTTCATTAAAAAAATAAACACGAAAATAGGTCCATAATTGGAGAAGATATCGCACAACATTCAAATAAATATACACTCGAATGGGACCCTTGTTTTGAAGCTAGGTAAAAAATTAAAACTGATAATTTTTTTTAATAAAAATAAAAATCCGAATATCTTTTGATCTCGTTATATTTCTATTAAGTCATAAGATTACATACAGCAGACTTGTTACTTTTTTCATATTCTGTGAACTGTAAAATGCAATGGCAGAAAACCATTTTCATCAGCCTTTTGACATTTTCGTTAGTGGTAAGCGGTAAAACAACTGAGCGGTTTTTATAATTTATCTTTTCAATCCATCCACACAGTTATTATTAAATAGGACTAATCACGTTAAGCCATATGAGATCCTTTGGCGAACTGGCACACTCTGATAAGCATTGACTCTACAATATCACAAACGTGAAACATTAGACTATGTACATATCTCTCGATAGTCGAGTCGAGTCGAGTACTAAAACCAAATTTTTTATTCGTTTAGAGTGAACAAAGGACTATGACCATTGATCTGTTATGCCTATTATAGAAATGAATTTATATTTTAGGTTTACCACATTAGTAAATTAAAATCGTACATTCATATATTCTATTTAAGATTCCTGCAAAATAATGTTTAAAAATAATACAGAAAGGAGAACTTACAATAGGTACTTACATATATTTACGTATAAAAGTTTTAAATGCCAATTACACATTCGTGTAACTTCGGAATCGATACGTAAAAACATTAATGTGTTCCGTAAACGATTAAATACATGTTATTATTAGAATTATACATCGATTACGTTTATATATCAGACCTATCGTTAAATGTATGTAAATGAAAGTGGGCGTAACAGATAATCGTTACAGCTAATTGATTAAAGGAATATGAGAAGTCAAACATTCATTATATCTATATATTGAGTCTATAGGGACCTATTTCTTATGCTGTATAGATTATATTTATTGTGTCACGTCAAAAAATAAGTTTTTTATTTTTTTATAGTATACCTAGACTTTTCTTCCTATCTATATGTTCGCACATTTACGGCAATAAAAATAAAAAATAAGTTTAAGTGGTTATTTTTAAACAAAATGAGCACAAATTTTAATTGTGACTAACGTAAAATAATGCAAGAATCGAATTTGCTTCAGACATAGACTCGGTCTGACACAGTCGTCAAATAATAATGTCCTCCTGCCCGATTTTGGGCACGGCGGCCAATCTCACTGAGACAAGCCAGATGGGCAGGAGGTATTGTTCCAATTAAAGTCCAATGGAACGATACTTCGATACAACCGGTGAGAATTAGGGCGCAGGATTTTACGTGCTCCCTGACTCACGGGGGTGCCACACCAACACCGCTAACTTTCCAACTCCGGGCTAATACTGAGAATATCGTAACAGAATATCTCTGTAATCAAATTTGGCCCGATCTGGGTCTCGAAACCAAGACCTCAGCATCTGCATCCTTACACGCCTAGCTACAAGATCATCGAGGCAATAAAATATAAATACAATAATTATATTTAATTTTCAATATAAAATCCACGCAAGTAAAACCTATCTAATGAGTAAAGCATGTTAAATCGCATCGATTTAACATTTTGTTTTTTTAATCATCAAAAATAGCAATCGGCCTTTTAACATACTCATCTAAAGTTTAATGTAACATTGTATATTTATATCATAAATGCGAAAAATAAGTAGGATCGTTTTTCATGCAATGACGGAGCGACAGATGGATAAGATTATTTGCATACTACGGTTGAGTAAATATGTAGTATTATCTCTGTCATTGTAGTGATTCCCTTAGCAATTACTATATTACGAAATAAAAAAATAACTGTCGTATGGTACACACTATCATCCATATAACCACTGCTCCACATTGCCTTTTTTACACAGATACCACGTCTGATTAGTTAAAAGCATTCTGAAACCCTCCAACAAAAGAGTAAACCACTTTGTTCAAGCAATTGAAAAGTGTCCGACTTCAAGACCTGTCCGCACTTAAGACGCCACCCTCTAATTGATTTTATATGTTTGAAGAAAACGTCGCTTTCAGACGAGTGGATGGTCTACTTCTATTCAAGTGGGTAATAACATAAAGGTTTTATTTTAGAAAAATACGCAATACCTTTTTTGCCGATACAATATTATTTGAAAATAAAATAGCTATTAATCCATACTAATATATAAATGTGAAAGTAACTCTGTCTGTCTATCTCCTTTTCACGCTTAATCCGCTGAACCGATTTAGACGAAATTCGGTATGGAGGTAGTTTAAGACACTGGGAAGGACATAGGGTAGTTTTTACTCCAGAAATAATCCCTTACGGAGATGAAAAGGGGGGGAGGGGATCTCTGTATGGGGAACCAATCATTTCTCAAGTAAAGGATATAAAACTCATCATACATATGAATATGTATTCCATACTAACCATCATAAGGTATCTAAGGACGAACCCGAGCGAAGCGAGAGTGAGTCGCTAGTAACTTATAGATTAAAATTAAAAGTCAAATATGTATGTGTACCTAACACATATGTACATATGTATATCAAACATGTACTCAAATCTTAGTACTCATAAAAATTATAACCATGTAAAATATGAAGTCTTGTTTTATATATTAAAAAATCGAACTTGAAAGTCGCACGAAATAGTCTCTTTAGCTTAATCGTAATATAACGTAAAAATATCATTTGATTATTTATTTAGTTCAGTACACAGACATATTGCAGGATAAAACGTCATAAATTTTAATGAAGGCATCATTACCATTTTCGTCCGTAACTTTTGTTATAATATTCTATTCTACGTAATTTCGAATGCTATAGTAAACGTAGCGCAGCAGCGGAGTAATGAGATATTAATGGGATATCGATGTTCTCAGAAACTACTTCTGAAACAATATTCCAAACTTCGAGCGTCCATAATTGATAGTGTTTCAAGGATCACAATTTCAATGGGGAATAGAATCTTCTAAATTCTATACTGCGTACGTTCTTCAGGGGATTGGTAATATATCTAACCAAACTTTGATTATGAGAGTGTGTGTGTGTAAGGTGTAACTCAACTAAGATGATAGGCACCTAAGGACACGTCCGAGCAAAGGGTAAGTCACTAGTACGTCATATTTCTTTTATTTATAATATGTACTAATATTATAAAGCTGAAGAGTTTGTTTATTTATTTGGTTGAACGCTCTAATCTCAGGAATTACTAATCCGATTTGAAAAATTCTTTTTGTATTAAATAGCCCGTTAACTGAAGAAGTTCCCGTAGGATAGTTGTTTTTGTCTAGGGATGAACCCGAATCGAAGCGAGGGTGAGTCGTTAGTATATCATATAATACCTTATTTCACATGACTTGGCATTGTTGTTGATTATTTAGTTTTATTTGCATCAAAATTGTCTATTGAAATTATATTTGTTAAATACGATGAAACGATAGCGTCGAAAATTTCTTCTTGTTTAACTGGTTTTGCTGGAGAAAATAGAAAGTCTTGTTCGATCATTCAAAGCTATTTTTTTAAGAAAAACTTTGAAGCTTTACTGTGATTTCATATTGAGCTTTAAACATAAAATCCTACATATATACATACATCTCTACCCTACATTAAAATCATATAGTTATAACTTTTAGTATATTGTAACTTTTAGTACCTAAGCATGATACTAAAGTGCGAAAAGAGTAGATTTTTTTATCTATCTTATTTTTCGCTTAGCGTATCTCTCACTAATTTTATTAAGACTTTACCGAGCGTAAAAGGACATGAACTTGAAAGGACAACAATGTGGGTAAACACTAAATATTTTTAAAGCAATAATTTATACTTATATTAAAAATGATAAAAGATTAAATTCATTCATTACCTAACTAGCGACTCACCCTCGCTACGCTCCGGGTCATCCCTACTTACGTTTTAACGTTTAGTATAGATTTCTAAGATGAGATATTTTCCCGCAGTAAAAAGTATCCTATATGTGGATCCAGATAACCAGCTATCACCATACCAAATTTCATCAAAATCCCTCCAGTGGTTTTTCTGTGATGTGGTAACAGACAGACCGATAGACAGACAGAAAGATAAAAATTCTGAAAACTATATAGATTAAGCTTCTGTATCGATAATAATGTCTACTTCAATAAGATTTTCTAAAAAATATTTAATGTATAGATTCGGCTAAGTTACAATTTTATTATATGTACCTATGGATTACAATTAAGCCGTTAAATAGATTTCGAGCGATTTTGTCAAGGACTTAAATTGCTTCATAGAGAATGAGTTAGAGTTTTTTCATTCACGCCGCTACCACTTGAGCAAAGAAGCGGGCAAAAACTAGTAGATAACAATTCTCACTGGATAGCGGATGAATATTGGTCCGAAGCGAAGCCAGGGCTGTACGTCAGAAAGAAATATTTATATCTTAAATTTTAAATATAAAAGTAAATTGTTGTTAAAAGTTAAAATGAGATTCCATCCCTGATCTTTATTACTCTAATAAATCATATGAGGTCCTCACATCGCCGGAGGGATGAAACTCAAACTTCATATGTGCGCCTTGTAAATTATTATATTTATTGCGGCCGGATTCGAGAAAATTAAGAAGATAATATAATATCCATTTTCATTAACCCAACAACGTTATTTTAATACAATTTCTCATTTGGTAACGTTATTAAAAATAATAATTAGATAAGATTTAAGTAAAGCCTGTTAGAGTTTCATAAATAAGTTTTATTTTAATTTATAAAATAAATATGTTGGGAAATTAACATACAGAATCATCTAGTTCCATGGTAAGCTACGAGGCTGGTGTTATGTATACCAGATAGTTGAGACACTATATATGTAACTTTAAATAGATACGTATTATGAATATAAACACCCATGACTGGAGTACAAACATTCGTGCTCATCACACAAATGAATGCCCGCCAGCAGCGGCCGCCCGCAGCGGGACACGAACCCGCGACCGCTGGCACAGCAAGTAGGGTCACTACAACCTGAGCCAAACATTTTGTCTTGGCTTCGTAGAATACTGAGGTGAAATAACATTGTAATATGTATGTACATAGAAACTTAGTTGCCGATATACTTCGTACAGTATACTGTGGACGTAAGTCACCCTTGGCCTTAAAATCACACCATATGTTACAAGTTCAAAGGATATGCCGTTAAAAATAATAAATGAATTTTATCTACGTAAAATTAAGTATATAATATTCTGATAAACACATAATATCAAATATAAATTTTGATGTTTTCTGTTGGCATCGTAATGGCCTGTGCCTACAGGAAAACCTTGAGTTAAGTAGAGAAGGCTCACTATCAATCGTCTAACCCTAACGCTATTAATTATTAAAGTAGCAAGGCTTACTTTACTACACTCTTTCAGTTTTTTTATCCACGTTGATTCTAGCAAATAATGTAGAAAAGGCTACATTTAAAATATAGATCAAAACAGAGTAATTTTAGACTCAAAAAATATTTTCGTATGATTTGATGCAAGTCAATTAGCTGACATTGGTAAAGGACGCATTGTTAAAGTAGACTTTGACAGGTATAATTGTATAGAACCGTACTTGGACCCGGAAGGGAACTTTAAAATGTAAATCAAATACAATAAAGGAAATACATAGAAATTATAAAAATACTTAACTATATATACAAAATAAATGTACACTTAATTATTTTACAAGTCATATCTGCACGGAATTGTGGCAAGAATGTTAGCCGCATTCCCCCGCTGAATGGCAATGCCGATTCTTTTGGCGAAAAACAAGCCAGCTCTCTTGTCACCAGTAGAGGCGATGAGACGAGGTGTTATATCTTTTAAGAAGTACTTTGACTCCATGAGTCAAGAGTTTTTTACAGCAAATGGTACAAAGGCATAATTTTGATTAAGGGAAGCATATTTACAAAGATTGAGCAGTTCGGCCGTTTTCGCCACGGTCCCCACTTTAGACGCCGCCTCCCTGACATGGGACGGGACCAATATGTCAAAGCATGTAGCGTCCCATGTCCCGATTAAATTAATATAGTAGGTATGTTAAAACAATACATATATGTACTTATTTGAAAATATTTTAGATTGATAGTATTTAGGACAAAATAGCTACATTGCCTTTGAGCTAAATTAAGTAAGTGATATGTAATTAGCCTTAAAATACTCGTATAAAAGAACGCCAAGTTTAAATATGCATGATAATAACGATAAATTTGCTTCAGCAGAATCCTTTTTTCTAGACGTTGTTTTTACAATGAGTGGTACGAGAACTTGTAATAATATATCCTTAGAAAAAAAATTAGTACCTTTTTACAAAGTTAATTCTAGGGGAAAGCTACAAAGAAATTGTATGGTATTTTTCTTTGTCGTATGTAGAATATCTTAAGAATGTAATAATATTAACGTTATATACTTTTTTACTTTACTCACGTAAGTGGAATGTTTTCGTACAAAGCTGGTATTGTGTGGAATAATTGTTGGATCGTTGGATCTAAACTTATTAGGTACCTTTGGTAAAAGAAAATCATGTATTAGACTGATTAAAAGAAATTTTCAACAAAGGTTAACAAGCTTCATTGTTCGTTTAGAAAAAGTAGGATTAACGAGCGACTTACTTTCGCTTTACTCGGCTGGCTATGTCGCTAGGTGTTTAACTGTAGCCTATGTGTACTCCACGTCATAGAGTATAGTCCCCCCCCCCCCCTTCCAAAACCGCCACCCCCAACCTGCGTTTGTTCACCTTGTCGTGGTGGGGGAAGCTCAGCAGTGTCCGGCAACCCAGACAGGCGCGAAGCCAAGAAACGCACAGGGAGGTGGCCCACCTCGTTGTGCGGTGTGCCATGCGGATTGCTCCTGGTACTTCTTCTAAATTTCATCGATATCCGTCCAACCATTTCAACTTAAGGAGTAACAAACATACACACAAAAAGTACATTTAAAATAGCAGTAAAATGACTGACTTATGACGTAACCACGTATATGTTGGTTATGACGTAGGTATGTATGAGTAGGCATATAGTTATACCCTGTTAATGCCTTGTAAATTCATATCGTAAAATTATACTACAAAAGAATAAAATAATTTCCATCCCTTCAGTTATATAGAACATTTTACATACGAATATTTAATCAAACGCTTCATTCATCTCTAATGAGGTTACGAAAGGAATATAATACATATCGAGTACATACAGTATTGTAATATTTAATATCATCACCTTTTTATACAGAACGTACGTGTTTTTAATGATTGTTCTTTTACTTATTGTTTACATTTGAAGGTAGCGTACGCGGAAATTTTAATAAAAGCCGTTTATTTTAATAAAAGGAGATCCTTTTCAGACTAAGAACTTAGCAAACATACCATACAAATATACTTTTAACCATAAAAGAGCTATAGGGACTGAAAATAAAAATCAATTAGGTATATATTAGAGTTACTCCATATTCATAATTTTATCACTATAGATGTTCTTTAAACAAACAAACGCACAAACTGCGCTGTATATTAAATTATGTAGATAACAAGTGTCCAAATCACGGTAGTATTATTCGTAAACTGCATTGTCTCTTAACAAGCCGTAATAAGCAAAATCACAGCAGACACGAACATTATTTCATTATTAAACGCTCGAAAGTCCCGAAATGTTCTCATTTTCTTTGACTGCGGCACTGAATTTGTAATATGTAACTCATTACGCGTACAGTGCACTACATTTGTTGAAATATAAACTTTAAACCAATATCGTGAAGAACTATATTATAAACATTGTTGAAAACTGTATAATCCACTTTTGTAGTAAATCTAAAATTTATAGCATAATAATGCAACGTAAAATTGTTTCTTAATGTACACGTTATGCTACGATTACAATACGAAAATACATCTTCAAAATTATCTTATTTTTTCAAATACAAATATAATAAGTATAAGGTTAAATAATCTCAAGTCAAGAATACTCTGTTTTTTTTTTTAGTATAAATCCAATTTTTCAAAGGAAATATGTACATGACACACATACCTTTATAATAATACACTACTCTCACAGTTGTGATCTGCTCGGACTAAATCTGTATGATTGATTGATAATCAAATTACATGTATGAATTTATGAATTTTGTCATAGATATGTACATATTAATTATTAATATAAAGTACCTGGGCGACCGAGCCTCGTTCGGAGTTCTTTTTGTTATATCGTATTTTTTAGATAAAAAAACTAAAAACTTGAATAAATACAAAAAAAAAAAACAAAAATAAAAACTTTGTATCCGACCGGGATTCGAACCCGGACACCTGTGATGGTCAATTTTGCACCTTGGCCGCTTGACCACGATGCTTATAAGAAATTATCGACCATATTTTGCGTGGTCAGAAAATCGCAAAAAAACTCGAAAACACGCGTTTTTCTAGACATAAGACTCGATCTAGATCAATTTTTCGCCTCCGCAAATCCCCACATACCCAATTTCAGCAAAATCGTTAGAGCCGTTTCCGAGATCACCGGTATAAATAAATAAATATACAAAAATTGCTCGTTTAAGTATATTAGAAAGTAAAGGCCTACAATATCAGGCAAAGGACGTAAGTGCGCAAGCACTTAAAAATCATTTTCAACGATTGTGGCTGAGGTAGGTAGAACATAAAAATAATTGCATAAAAATTGATTGATTAGGTTATTAATTTTGCTATAGGCGAAAATCGTAAGGTACACAGAACTAATGACTATAATGACTACACTGCAGTACAATATAATATTTAAATACTCATACATTTTTCACAAAAAACAACTCTTCAAAAATGTATAAAGCCTACGTACATATTGAATGTAAGCCATTTTGCTTACAAACGTTTAAGCACAAAGCAAGAGGGAGCAATATATCTCTCTGTGAACAAAAACCGCCCACATGTACAACTGTTATATAAAACTTTATATATTATTTCGGAAAAGAATATTTTAATGAAATTCAACAGATCACATGTATGCTCTGCCTTTATCGCCTACAACTTTTTCAAAATTAAATTATGCGTCCTCCCAGAATTTTAATCAGACAGAAGAACTCTCGTAGACAGAATTACATTATATAACGTCCATTTTCGCGGATAAGCCACTTCTATCCTAACAATAAAATATTTACATGACCCTCTCTACTTATTGTATTTACCAAGATTATCCTTAATTTTAAAAATGAAGGTTTTAGGACACACAAAATTTATTTTTAACTAGCGATTCACCCTCGCTCCGCTCGTGTTACGTTTTAACGTTTAGTATAGATTTATCAGAGATGATATATGTTGACCCGGATAACCAGCTTGATAGCTGGTTATCCGGGTCAACATATATCAATTTTCATCAAAATCCCTCCAGTGGTTTTTCTGTGAGGCGGTCACCGACAGACAGACAGACGAAAATTCTAAAAACTATAGATTCGGCCTCTGTATCGATAATAATGTGTATTTCAATAAAATTTTCCAAAAAATATTCAAAGTACAGATTCGGCTTAGCTACAATTTTAATATACATATAAATTTAACATATTAAATGTTAATAATATCAGTTCATTCTCAGTATAGTATTGTATTGAAAATCATTTAAAAATAGACGGAAAAGCAGTCTGATAAAATAGTACAAAAATATCACCCAATAAAGTACATAATACCTATTAAGCATTAAATGTAATGGATGTGTTCGTACTGCGTATATTATCCACCTCGATGGATTACTGGTTGCAGATCCGGAGGTCCTGGATACGATCGCCGGGTTTGGTCAATACATAGTACGAATTGTTTAACACGGTTAAAAATCGTTAAAATCACTGGGTTTTTTTTATTATTAGAATGCAGGTTGACTTTTACAATATTTACCATTCCATAGTTTGCACATATTTATTAAATAAAACAATTTAACTATATGCGAATCGACGACATCTATTAATAACTATTCAAGCAAAGAAGAATAGTCCGAAGAATAATAGCCCGAATTAGCGGTGTCCAATTTCTTTGTTTGGGATAAGGCAACTTTACTAGTATCATGTGATCTGTGATTCATATAATAACAGTTATTAAGTTTTTCTATCATGAAATTCTTAGTTACAAGTTGACCGTTTTAGTGACTTTGACGTGAAAGTGAATACAGTGCAGTTGTGTCTGAGCGCAAGCTTGTGCTATATCTCCGTTATTCTCCTGCGCAGATGGCTAGACTCACATCTGCTACAGTGGGCAAATCGGCCAGGTTGTCATTATATATTGTTTTGTGTACTGTTGTGGCCCAACCTAATACCACCTCCTTTTTTGAGTCAGTAAAAATATAAGTTAGGCGATTCACTTACAGGGAAAAAACTAAAGTATAAATAATCTGTAATACCGTTTTCATTATTGAAATTTGAAACAGAAGCACTATTGATTAATCTTATATTTTTTTCAATGTTACGCTTAGACCGATAAGAAAATTGATTTTGTAACTTTAATGAAGTTCAAATATCTGAAATTAAAAAATATCATCAAATACCGGACTGTATGTAAATGTACACGTATTATGCAAAATATTCATGGATTACGAACTGTTGAAATTTAAAGCTTTGCAAAGTATAACACATACGTTGGGCTACATCAATATTTGCGATTCAGTCACACGTTATCAAAGAGTTAAGCCATATGGCATACGCTATGGTGCCAACGATTTTTAGTAGGTAATATTTAGTTTACAATTGTAAACTAAATAATTGTTATGTAATGTTACTTACATTTATATATTATATTATCTTACTAATGTTTTAAATGTGAAAGTTCAAATATTTGGATGGATGTTTGTTACTCAATCACGCCAGAACGACTGAACGGATCTGGCAGAAATCTGGCACAGAAATATATTATAGTCTGGCATAACATATAGCTTACTTTTTATCCCAGAAAAATGTAAGGTTCCCGTGGGATAGATTTGTTTTTATTTTTTGTTGATAGAGCAAAGCTACAAAACCATCTTATTCCTTCCTTTCTTCATTTGTGGATGTGTTTGTTTGAGTTCTAGATAGGATCTTCTTAATGCAGATTATTTTATAACCTAGCTAGGAGTAGGTACAGTACTACACCCACCTGATTGATCTGTTCAAACTTATTTTGCAAAATTACTATGTTCTATATTCAATCTCTTTATCTTTGAATAATGTTTTTAGTAAAGTTTACTATATTATTACTATTTATATAGTACATACTATACCGACTTCAAAATAACTTAAAACATCTAAATATTCCAATCTTTGGTATAATATGTTATTTTTACAGCACATCCATTAAAAATAATTATTAAAGTCTTTTCGTCTTTTTAAGTTCTAATTCGCAATTGACATACACACAAAAAAATATACCACTTTCTTTTTTTTTTAAGTAAATCAAAAATTGTATTTAAGTAAATTAATAAATAAATAATTATCAATGTCCAATTACAGACACCAATGAAAATAGTATTATAAAATTTAAATATTGTAGTAAAATTATCTCGCCAAAAACCCATCGTGTGGTTATCACGTACGCCAGTTTTCAATCAAATATCTGCATTGGATCGAAACCAAATACGCCCAAAAATAAATGTATTCAATGGTAACATTTTTAACTTTTGTTCTATTTGTTCTTGTTTTAATCAAATCCTTTCATACTCTCGAAAAGTAATTAAACAGAACAAAATAAATTATTTTAATATTTTAACAGCTATTTGCTTTTTATTATGGAATTGTTGTGTATGAATAAATTTGGCGATAGACATCCGTCTAGTGTTACGCTTGAGATACCGGGTTCGATTATCATCACACTTCGACCAAACTTCGCAGTCACTTAAAGTTAGCGTTAATATTTTACTATATTTTGACGTTCGTTCTCTTTGACGACACGTTTGGCTCAGTTTGTAGTGACCCTACTTGCTGTGTCAGCGGTCTCGGGTTCGAATCCTGCTAGGGGCATTCATTTGTGTGATGGGCACGAATGTTTTTACTCCAGTCATAGGTGTTTATATTTATAATAAGTATGTATTTAAAGTTATATATTATGTGTAGTGTATCAAGTATCCATAGCACAAGCCTCGTAGCTAGGACGTACTGATAAGCTTACCATGGAACTAGATGGTGATATGTGTTAATATTCAAATATATTTATTAATATTATATATTTGAATGTTTGTGTATGTTGATTACTCCTTCACTCTGAAACGGCTGGGCAGATTTAGATGAACATTTGTGGCGAAACATTAAAAGAGTTTTTATATGTTGTTTCGTTTCGCCTATTTTAAAAGAGGAAGAAAAAGTTAAGTTGACTCCAGTCATGTAATTTTGTTAGGTTTTACACATTAATAAACTGATGTAAATAATTCTATTGTAGTTGGTTTTAATTTCTCCCATACTCCAAACATTAAGTACTGGAGTAGCACATAGACTACTATCCTAGGGATACATTCGAGCGAAGCGAAGTTAAGTCTCTATAAAATACTATCAACTCAAAAGCGGTTGTTGGTTATTTTCTTTCAAGCAAGAGGGTGGCAACAAATCAATATGTATTTTCGCGTAAAGATAATTTATGGGCCGGAGGGTGAAATCGGTTATTTTGTTATTTTAGAATTAAATTACTGCCGCACTTATATATAACATATTCGAATCGAAAGTCTTAGTTGAAATTACATTTAACTATTTCATTCAACTGTCTCGATCAAGGATGGTTTAATAAATTGATACGATATGTAAAATAAAAGTTCGAGCTTGTATAGGGTAAAGAGTTATTGAGATTTCTGTTTGGAATTTCTTAGTAAAATCCCGGAGTTCAGAATACGGCAGTGATCGTTAGCTACTGAGTCTCAGAAAATACGTAAGCCTGCATCTAATCTCTCCCCGATCATATCGAATTGCCTTTTCATACGGCAGAATATAATGAAATTCTAACTAAGACGGGAAAATCAATTTTAAAATTAATTTAAAATATTTTTTTGTAATTTACCTAAGTATGATTTTTTTTAATATAAATTTATATGCGATTATTTGACCTTGACACAAAATAAGTGCCTTATTTTGTAAATCTGTAAAAAGGAAAAGAGATCTTATCTTTCTATTACAGCTTAGTCTTATTCGAAGAATTGTATTAATTTTAAAGCCTTTGAAAATATTAAAGGTCAAAAGAAAAAAATACATTAAGAAGAATTACCTATACTTAATTGAAGAAATAGACACATTAAACGCTGGCAGTCATTAAATAACATTTAAATACTTAATTTAATATTATAAATCCGTTCGTTTGCACATAACTTTTTTTTACTTTGTGAACGGGAAATTTAGGTACATTTCCCGTAGGCATAATACCGTCATAACTTAGCATAACAATACACGGCAATGAGTTCATTTCCTCTACAGGTCTACGTCTATCGCAGCACGTCATAATATTCGTCCAGAATAATAATTAAATGTGCTCTGTCGTTTAATCACCATTTTAAACCTCTTTAGGTATCAAATTAAGAAAATTAAGCGCTCTAAAGTGCTCGAAATAAAGCTTTGTAACAACGGTTGCTAACGTTTTCGGTTCTACCTCATATTAAAATTCAAAAGGTTAAATGTACGTTGCGACGATTAAACCATCTAGCCTATTCGTAGCTTACATTCTAAAGATAGGCATAATTTTATAAAAGTACTTACGAAAGTGTACTTGCTGTGCCAGCAGTCGCGGGTTCGAGTCCCGCTGGGGGCGGTCATTTGTGTGATGAGCACAAACGTTTGTATTCCAGTCATCGGTATTAACATTTATAATATGTATATATTTAAAGTAACATATCTGGTATCCATAACACAAGCCTCGTGGCTTACCATGGAACTAGATGGTGCTGTGTGTTAATGTTCGAACATATTATTTATATTTATATGTAAATATCCTTTAGTACATGAACAAACTCGCAAACAAAATATATATTAATACTTTGAATTTCTAACGTTTTTACACAATTAATCAATATGCTATTAGTAAAGCTTAACAAATGAAAGAGACTTAATTAAGCGGATTTAACGACAGGACAAGGCTTAGCGACATTATTATGCTAAACTCGCCTTTACACTTGTTAACTTTGACTGTTTCATTATATTTGACTTGGTTTGAGTTTTTGATTGCTTTATTCAGCTCTTTTATATTATAAATCACGTGGAACCACTTGTTAGTTACAACGTCGAAGTTAACTAAAAAGTTTAAAATCACTTTTACAATTAATATTCTACCAGATTTGAGTATTTTGTAGTTTTTGAAAGTGATCAAGTAGCTTATATCAGTCGCATCGGATTCCTTTATTTTTCACAAAAAAATTTTTTTACTGAAAAATGTTAGCATTCACAAACAGACAACGTGGTTGCATGGCTTATACATGGTTTTCTAATAGAAAATCTTGAACAGTTATTTACTAAAATATATTTGAATTCTCGAAAATGTAAGTAAGACTTTAACTACTTTAGAATTCATATTGTATTCTAAATAAAGACTGGGGACTGAAAAAATAAACTCAAACCTACCTGGTAAAAGCAAAGTCTAATGCTTAAGAATATTTTAATTAATTTCGGAATATCAAGACACAGTATCTAGGAACTAGCACAGATGGTAAGTTAAGAAGCAATGAAAGAAAAGGCTACTCGCTTTTAATTGTAACGTCGTACAATGAATAGACTTGCTTTTCATTTGCAAACTTATAGAATCTTATTTTTACTTATTACCAAAAAAAGAAAAGATATAGAGTAGTTTTCTTGCAAATGAATATTTATGTTAAAAACATCAAATTACAATTGAAAAAAATGATAATATGGATACTTTATGAGAAAAAAAAATTATAACTAAAATTGATATAAATGTAGCAAAATATATCAATATTCCTCCTTTGTTTTCTATTTTTTTATTAAATTATTGACATTTTTTTATTGAAAATGATGACCTAATTTTGTATAAAACAAAGAGCCTAAACCGTATATTTACACGCCTAAATTGCTTCGATAACTCCATATAATGATACCATTTATTCTTTATGGGAACATAGAGCTCGTATAGATCAATATATTTCAGAATAAAATATTATTGTGAATAAAATTGTGCATTTTACGTATGCTTGAGTTTTATAACCGTTCGGACCAAACGTAGATTTTATCCTCATTTCAGATGTTGATACCCGGCGTAAAATGAACATCATTTTATGTTATGGGGGTTACATTATACATATTGAATGTTTTAATATTTTCTTAAGAGACCTATTACATTTTCACTGTGATTTTTCAATTTAATGCCCATTTTTGACGTTCTTATTCAAAGAAACTGAAACTTTTCGACAATTTTGACTTATTGTATGGTGGAGAATAATTATTAATATAGTTCATAGCGGGCTCGCTTTTCGCAAATTTTCATTATTAGTTGAAATAAAGCCAAAATTCCGAAGGTAGTTTTTTAATAAAATGCGCGACGACACTTTTTCAAGCTTATGGATCGAAATACTATACTAAGCAAACGAAATGAAAAACATATAATAATATCTCGTATAATGTGGTTGAGTTTATAGCGGCCTCTGAATTTGAAAATATGTTTTGGATTTCTACAAAAAAATATCCTTTTCAAAATCTTAAAAACTACTAAAAACGTTCAGAATTAACTGTAAATATATCCTTACAACATTAATATTATTAAGTAACATTTATACCAGGATATACGTCAGTTCAAAACAAACTTAATTACATACTTTTTTTTTAAATAATTTACTATAAAACTTTACATACATAGAAGTAATTACAACTGCAGAAAATGCTAGAAACAGTGATGCGTCGGCCGCTCGAACTCAATACCATATAAATCAGTACATTTTGTGATAGGCCTCTTAAAGTCGTTATAAAAAATCTCTTTCCGGATACAGTTGTTTAATAATGATTTTTGTAAACAATAAATATAAATACACAATATAAAAATTTGTGTGTGTACTTACGCATATAAGAAGTTATACTTCTTTGGCGTTATAGAACAAACATAGCTAAAGATTTTATCCCGTATGTCACAACTCTCTGTTTGTAAAAGGAAGGATAAATTAATAAAATTATTAAATAATACATATTAGGCATATTACTATCACATATTTATAGAATATCATTTAAGGAAAGTATACAATATTATATATCATTTGTCAGACAATAACAACAGTTACCATGGCAACAAACAGTCAACAGCTAACTTCATCATGTCGCTTTTTGGCTGTCGGTGTCCGTATCGTAAAAATTTTACTCTCATATTTTTTTCCAAACGTCCCAAAACAAGAATAACTTCAAAAATATATGTTTTCAAAAACCATATTTTAAATACAAATAAATCAGGGATGATGTAGCACAATGAAGTTTACTCATGAACTTCCTTATGTACCAAAAGTAAAGGAAGCAACATCAATGAAGCGAAATTGCATAGGGGTTCATCTCGAAATTTGCCCATAAAGTGGCTTGTATAATAAATAAAACAAGGAAAACTGAGCAAAATCTACAAAGAAAGCTGTCCCCACTGAATAATACAATAAAGCGAATATAGGCAGTTAACGGTCGTTGACTACGATGTTAGGTCCTAAGCGCTATGAATCTTTACGAGGCCGCAGAGGATTATAGCTGCTATAGTGGTAATAGTTAGTCTTTAGTGAGATCACTCACCTGAATAATAATAAAGTTTTAAGCCAATTGCACACTCATATCATTATTATAATATTTTTACTATTATTTTTTAAATTAAAGGTCTCTAGTCTACTGAATTTATATTAATATTTTAAAGAGGCAGTGTTTGTTTGTTTGTTTGTTTGATTACGCTCATCTCAGGAACTACTAATATATAAATGCGAAAGTAACTCTTTCTGACTGTTATCTTTTCCCGCTGAACGGATTTAGACGAAATTTGGTATGGATTTAGTTTGAAACCCTGGGAAGGACATAGGATAGTTTTCACCCCGAAAATCATCCCTTAAGAGGGTGAAAAGGGGGTCGGAACTTTGTATGGGGAATCATACCTATATATATATATATACCCATAATATATGTGCCACCAATGGGCGTTTTGCTGGACCTAAATGTGACATTAAGCAATATTTTAAATCACATATATATATATATATATATATATATATATATATATGTATGTATTCAGCCCTTTTTAACGTCCCACTGCTGAGCACGGGCCTCCCTTCAATACGAGGGGAATAAGGCCATAGTCCACCACGCTGGCCAAGTGCGGATTGGCGGACTTCACATGTCTTTCAAAAACTTGCTAAGTTTTCTCAGACATGCAGGTTTCCTCACGATGTTTTCCTTCACCGTAAGGCAAGTGGTAATCATGTTAGAAATGATTCGCACATGAAATAATCAGAGGTGCGAGACCCGGGATTTGAACCCGCTTCACTCGGTTTCCCAAGCGAGCGCGTTACCACTGGGCTACCACTGCCTATTATATATATATATACTTTATACATAGATAGACTATAATAAAGTCTATGTATTCCATACTAACCTTCATAAGGAATCATAGGTAGGTAGGTCATAAAGTAATAATATAAGTATATATTTATAATATTGAATTATTATTTATAATAATGAATTATTATTACCACTTAAATATTGAAATTTCACTGATCTCACATGGTTGAGCCTTTGCTCATTCTAAAAACTTTTATCTACATGCCATAGGCTTTTCATCATGAGGCCGACTATTCAAGGTCTTAAATTAGTAGGACTCCAAGTAAATGAATCTATTTTCGCAATAATAAGTTATGTTAGTCGTTATGAATTGTTTCATTAATTTATTTTATTGCGTCGTTACAATAATGCTAAACTGTAAACAAGAAATGCGGAATGTAATATTAGGGTAGTTTTAATTGTTACAATAACGTCTTAATAATTAACAAGCATACCATACCAAAAATAATTAATTTAAAACTGGAATTATTTATTAAAAAAATAAAAATTATTTTTAAACCCAATCTTCTTTTACCGTAATATCGTGGACTCAATGTTCTTAGACAAATTAAAAAAGACAATACCGAACCGAGTTTCATTTCAGCAATACGAAGAAATTATTTAATAATATCAATTATATTCTTTTATTATTATTTTTTTGTGAAAGTCAGCATTAACCACCTGCCACTGTTTTAACTTTTTGTAAGAAGCGGTGAACGATAAAAGTTTTATGTATGGGTACAGGACATTACATTAACTTATTTATTTTTTCTTTATTTGGTACAATAATATTTGTTATAAACATTAATTTACTGAACAAAGTAATGAGTATTCTATTAAAATTATATACTATTTTATCAATTATATTTTTTTTAAAACATGATTGTTTGGCTTCATGTTGAGTTCTATGACATTCTGTCTATAGTATTCCTTAATCTAAGCCTTTTGTTTTATGTGTATTTACTGTAAAAACCAACCCTATTCGGACAAAAGACATTCTACCAAGCAGCACATTGCGAGTTAAGCCAAAATGAATGAAAAAGAACCGCTTTCAGAAATGTGATGTAGAAAAAGTTCTTTGACTTTCGGGATATTAATTGGTCCTTTAACGAATAAGTACTTTGTGTTAAGTACTTCTTTACAGCTTACTTTGATTTTATTACGCTCTATGCATAAAATATTATTATTTGTAATACGATATTTTTTAAGTTTTTAGAATTTTATATAAAATCTTGGTGGTGTTTTCAATTATCATGCCTGGGCCAGCTTGGTTGGTAACGTGCTCACAATCTTCTTACCGAATATCTATTATATATACAAATAAATAAAATTGAAGAAATGTCAAAATAATAGCTTTTTACTAAATATATAACTAATACCTTTAAACAAACAATTTTTGTTTATTTATTTATTTATACCGGCGATCTCGGAGACGGCTCTAACGATTTCGCTGAAATTTGGCATGTGGCGGTTTTCGGGAGCGAAAAATTGATCTAGATTAGTCGTATGTCTGGGAAAACGCGTGTTTTCAAGTTTTTATGCGGTTTTATCGCATTATTCCACGCAGAATATGGTCGCTAATTTCGCATGCTCCGGCATAAGCATCGTGGTCAAGCGGCCAGGGCGCAAGATTGACAATCACAGGTGTCCGGGTTCGAATATCGGTCGGAAACAAAGTTTTTACTTTTGTTTTTTTTTTGTATTTATTCAAGTTTTTTTTTTAATACTTTTGGCCAATTTGGCAAACTCCGAGCGAAGCTCGGTTCGGTCGCCCAGGTACTGACAATATATGTATATGGTAAGTTTTGGAAGGTATAAGAAAATATGGTATATGGTAGGTATAAGAAAAAAAATCAATTTTTTTTCTGTCTGTCTGTTTGTTCCGGCTATTTGCCGGGACTTTCATTGGCAGGACCTATACGGAGTAACTTCGGCCACTTTAATTTTAGAAAAGAGAATAGGGTTCTGCGAAAAAAAACTAAAACCCATGACAGACAAACAAAATCCACGTACCTAGACGCAGACGAGTGAAATTCGGGTAAATCGCTAGTCGTCTAGCAAGGTAGTCGAAAATAAATAGCAACGCTGTATTTCAATCGAGAAGTGATAAAAACTATTTAGCTGTCTTTATGGCAATGTAAAATATTTAAGTGGCATTGAGTTGCTGTTAGCATCGATTATTTCCATGTCCCTGATGAGTTTATAAAGCGGACTATTTAACCGATTTTGAATTAAGTGCTTAATTCTTACCTACATTCCAAATAAACTTTTTTGTGCTAGAAATAATAAAGTAAATAAATTTTATTATTAAGTTTATACCATTTAATACTGTACTGTACCTACACCGCTCTAAATTAACTTATTTTCTCAATTTTGAAGGGTTTCTGGAAGAAATCTCTTAAAGAGATAAGTTATCCATTGTAGACATTCTGGTAGTTTATTTTGTATAACATATATTTTATGGTACACATAAATAAATAAATAAATAACTACGCCATAGTTGGTGAAAATTAAAAAGCTAAGTTAACATAACTCCACCAGCCGACCTAAGAGCTATCAAATTACTAAGTGCGGCAAATAGCGACTCTGAACGGTGAAACAAAATTAGAACAAGTTCGGATGAGAGCTGTATAAATTTATTTTGATTTAACAAACCGCTTGTAAGTGCAATTTGTAGGAAAAATATCTAATTGAATATTATCTGACGTAATTATACTTCTCAATAAACAAAAAATATAAAGTTTTCATGTTTAAAACTAGCGACTCACGCTCGCTTCGCTCGCGTTCGTGCCTAGGTACGTTTTCACGGTTAGCTATGCTTAGGTAAACATAAATAGTAGCTTGCTACTCCTAATATATTCATTTAAATTACATAGCAATTTACCCTCGTTTTGCTCGGGTGCGTAGCCGTACGCGGATTTTGTTCACTGTTTCATGGGTTTTAATTTTTTTTTTCGCGGAACCTTTATTCTTTTCCTAAAATAAAAGTAGCCTAAGTTACTCCCTATAACATCAGCTATCTGCCAGTGAAAGTCCCGTCAAAATCGGTCCAGCCGTTTCGGAGATTAGCCGGAACAAACAGACAGACAGACAGACAAAAATTGTAAAAAATGTTGTTTTGGTATACCGTGTATACATCCATATGCATTTAGTAAAAAGCGGTTATTTTAATATTACAAACAGACACTCCAATTTTATTTATCTGTATAGATTAGTTATTTTACATGTTTTTAAGCTACAGATATTATACGCATATGTACTACAATGAAAGAACTTAGTTAAGTAATATATTATATTTTTTACATATCATTTATATATTAATTAATGTTAAATACTGTTCAGTGAAGTACAAAACTGGTACGGGTCCCGTAAAATATTACTCGAGATCAACTATTTACTTAGGGATGTTAATCATGAAATTACTGTCGAACCTTTCATCAATTTTTCATTAACAAGTCTATGGTAATTATTTATAAGTTTATATCAAACACTTATCGGTTAATAACCAGTATAATTAATGAATCTATAAATATAAAAAAATGGTTTGTGGATTATCGAATCTAGTTTTTAGAATTTCTGTCTTTCTGTCGGGGTACACATCACGAGAAATCCACTGGACAGATTCTGATGAAATTTAGTATGATTATAGCTGGTTATCCAGGTCAACATATAGGATACTTTTTACTGCGGAAAAATATCTCATCTCTGAGAAATCTATATTAACCATTAAAACGCTCTAGGGACGAACCCGAACGGAGCGAGGGTGAGTCGCTAGTTATCTACAACTTTGAATTTAATATAATCATCATGATTTCGGTTTCATTTTTTTTTTTTTTTTATAATAGTAAATCTATTTTGATAATTAATAAATGTAAATGTTCTTCCATTTACATTTACGGTTGCATACATACTTTTTATGAATGTGTTAGATATTTAAGTGGAATACGAAAGTGGAAAGTTAATTAAGTTTTGTGAAAAGATTTGCATACAAAGTATGTCAAACTATATGGTACAGTACAGCTTCCAGTGCGTGCACGATGAAGACGTTATTCATCATTTGTTAGTTATAATTAATTAATGAGATTTTTTTTGTCTAGCATGAAATATATAATTGTTTTTAAAAACTAGATTTTATTTAAATAATATTAAGATATAGTTTATAGAAATATTATATAGAATAGTTAGATATAGATTTTATTTAGATATAGTTTCAAAGTTACTAACATTTGAATGTAATTTTCCACTATAAGATTCATATTATTTTCTATATATAAATATATAAAAAATTATTTTCACTTACTCACTGATTGTCTTACCGTGAAGGAATATATCGCGGGGAAATCTGCATGTCTAAGAGAACCTAGCAGTTTCTAAAAGATATGTGAAGTACGCCAACCTGTATGTGGCAGCGCGGTGGATCATGGACTGATTCACCGCGTATTGAAGGGAGGTCCGTGCCCAGCAGAGGGACGTTAAAAATCTTAGAAAGTACTACAAACATCGCATTTGTCAGGAAGATAATGAGCAGGAATCCACTAAAAAAGGATTTGTGGAAGTTCATTCCCTGAAGGAATAAAAAAGAGGTTAAAAATTGTATGAAAATGACTGAAATTGTATTCAAAATAATAATTCAATTATTCTGATTCAAAGTTTCAGGCAGTAAATCCTCTAGGGATCAAAAATAGAGAGTTAACTACGCGATCCGAACCGCGGGAAAACGCTAATTCTTACATAGACTGGATATGAAAATTACCTGACGCAAGGGTGCTAGAAGGGGGGCCATTTTGAAAATTAAATAAAACCATTTTATTCACTAAACTTTGTCGAACAAGGCTGTCTTGGCTCCCTTTTCGGAATTAGCATAATCAGCTCGGCTCAGGCTCCGGCTTAGCAGAAGTTTTACCGTTCGTAAAAGCACTGGGATGAACCAAGATAATACTGACTAAGTACAAGTATATTGGAAGGAACGTTCAACGAAAAATATTCATACCGTATATTTGACATTCACTGACATATTGAGTAAAGAAATAAAATAAAGTATGGCAAAGAAACGTTCTACAGAATAAGTTGCTTGTTCTGATTTATCAAGACTCATGCATCACAAAAAAACTTAAAAGGTCTAAAATTTATACATCCTATTCCGATAGTGTTAATGAGGGCTACATGAGTAGGCACAAGATATGTTTAAATTAAACTCCTAAACGAATGAAAATAAAAAAAAATGCCCAGTTTTTATAAGTCATATCTTTATAATTATAATAGTACGATTTTTATTATTATAGAAAAAGCTTATGAAAAGCTCATGATTTAGATAAGTTTTAAGTATATTAGATAACAAGCCACTACAAACCAAGATTGTTAAAGCAGTAAATACGCACGGTAGCACAATAAAAGAGTTGTTTGCATAACAAAAAGACGAGCACACAGCGTCAGTCATTTGTAAGGAATGATAAATTGTACTCTCTATTATAGAGAACATAAACCTTTTGTACATCTTAGCCTATTTTCAACATCTTCTACATAAGTACACTTTTGCACAGAAAAGTATTTTCTCTGTTTATTGTAAAGTATACAGTGTCTTCGTCATATGCATATTTCCTTTTCTTTAATATAACTTATGTATAATTTATATGTATAAACTATAATGTTTAAATATGTATATTTTCAGCACTAGGCCAAACTCTGTATGCACTTATATATGATTTCCAGACTCTTGTAGACTGATGGCCTTCGACATGATGAGAGAGTTCAGGCAGGAACGATACGACACTATTAAAATATTCATGTAAGTTTAAAAAAGTTAATATTTTCTGTTGTTTTTTGTGACAGGTACAACTAATCTTTTGGTTCGAGGAGTCGAACCTACAATCTTATTATACTGCCGTATAAGCTAGTGATGAATAATAACAATAGCAATAAGAGTGTATACAAATAATAACGTAGTAACGATTTCAATTTTGCATTTATATTTATTAAAAAAATCTGAGCTCCTCTTTATATGAAGCATCATATGGAAAAGGATCCATGGTAAATAATTGAGAACTAAATTAAAATATATTTAAACGTGTCCAAGCCCGCATACAAAGGTTTATTTTACAATATAAAATATATGTAAAAGTTGATTGTGTATTGAAAGATAACAATTGATGCGTCGTGATATTTACAAACATTTTGCTTTGTATTTCGAATAAATTGATAGACTTAAACCGTTACTTTTATATCGTGAACAAATATACGTAAAATTATAAAAGTCACAACTCATAAAACACATTGTTTACTGATCTGATGATATTTCATTTGCTGGTACGTATTATTAATAACAGCAATCGAACAAGTTGTGTACTGAAATACTGGAATATATCGCGTATAAAAGGGGTGAAAGCTCTTCAATCGTATGCTCATTACATTACCAACCAAAATTTCACCGTTCACATGCACCTGCTTTAAAATTAAACACATTTAATCGAAGATCAATTAAGGGAATTACAACATCTTCAAACGAAGTGTAATGCTATGTGTAATTTATTTGTATTCCTAGCCTATATACTAAATAAATAATTATAGTTTCAAATAACCAAATAATACTCTTTAAATGAGACTATCTTTTTGGATTTTGTCGCTGTTTTATTTTGAAATAGGTTGCTTCCCCATACAAACTTTCACCCCCATTTTCATCCCCTTAAGGGATGATTTCTGGATTAAAACTATGTCCTTCCCAGGGTCCCAAACTATCTCCTTACCAAATTTCTTCTAAATCGGTTTAGTAGGTTTGATTACATAATTAATCAGTTTTAAGTGAAGCTAATTAATACAATCGCGTTAAAAATCTATACAAATATTATAAAGAGGAAAGATTTAATTGTTTGTTTGTACCGAATAGGCACCTAAGCTACTGAACTCATTTATATGAAATTTGGTAAGAATATAGTTCGAGATCTAGGGAAGGACATAGGATAGTTTTTATCCCGGAAATCATTCCTCAAGGGATTGAAAATGGGGATGAAAATTGGTATGAGGAATCAACCTAGGGACGAACCCAAGCAAAGCGAGGATGAGTTATTTTTCATTTAAAAAGAAAACAGTAAAAAAACAATTGCCAAAATATAATTTAGTTGCAAGTTTCAAGTAGTATAATACTGCACATTAGAAATTTGCATTTTCCATATTTTTGTTAAATATTTACAAATTATAAAAAGTACCTACTATCAACATATAATGCTAAATGTCAAGCGATAATGAAATCACGTGGTGTTGATTGAAAGGGCGTTTTTGCTCATTAGTAAGCTTTGAATCACAAAATCTGTCACATAAAAAAATATAATCATAATTCATAATACTCTTAATTTTTAGTAAAACCCTCGCGACTTACCTCTCTTCGCTAGGATGTATCCCTCGGCTCCTTTTGTTTTTATACTATCGTCACAGAAAGCCAACTTTTGGCACATTTTATTATTAACAGTGGCCTATGTTTTGCTCTAGGTCTATTCATGCAATAAATTTTATCTAAAGTCCTAAAACTACTGGATGCATTGTAAAAAGTAAACAAATACACACATAAATTTTCGCAAATACGTATATTAGTGTTTTGGAATTAGAGCCTAAAATTAGCTAAACGTATAAAGCATTTAAAATAATAAGCAATTATATTAGAACAACAATTACAGTATTTTGATACTGACACCTGCGTGAAATTTAATTAGGTATCAAATATCTATTGATAATTGGCTAAATTGAATGGAAGCGGCAGCTTATTCCAATGTCGTGGAAATCCGACTGAGTTAGACCGGAATTAAATGATATGGAAACGTATAAATGTTTTGCTTGCACGTTAAATATAATATGGCAAATTTACACATGCATACGTAAAAATTTAGATATTATAACAAGTTTCATTTTGCTGTTTATTTTAAAGTATATAGAAAAATTATTCTTTGTCGGTGTGTTTGTAACGTATGCATTAGTAACTTTAATTAATTACTATGTAAAACAAGCAAAGGATTTTTATAGAGTAACAACAATTATATGGGATAATTTGTTAATAGTCTGTTATAAAAGGTAGATAAAATTACAGAAATTTTAGGTGTATAAAATATAACCAAAAATCAAAATAAATCCGCAAAAAACCGAAAAGATTTTCATTATTTAGTTTTATTAAAAATTTTAATGTATCACCTTGGACAAGCCAAGATATCACTAGTAAAAATAATGTTATATACATTAAAAATCTATTATCCCCGTTTTTTATATATGTATGAACAAAGTAGGTATGTACGTTAATTCCTTCTACACACCTTAACAAAAGCAATATAGTCGAGTTGAATATTAATATCTACGATGTATAATAATTGACTCTGCCACCATTATGTGGGTTAAAACGCCACCATTATGATCACTTACTCTTAGCTAAAACTACGAAAGTAGGTAAAACCCTCAAAACTTTTGTATCGTTGACCCACGATCCACCTCCACTCAAATAGCAAATGGAGGGCACATAAAACAGAAATGTTTCCCTAATGAAACACATTTAAACCGCCCACATTGCTGGTAAATGTCTGAATATATGTATGTAGTTCCGTCGAAAGTTGCTTATTTAATTTTAAATAACCTTGTGTTTTAATGAGTTTCCAATTGTTTTAAATATTATACTTTAATACCTCCAAGAGTTGATTTACTTTAGAAATGCAATTAGCAGTTCTACCTAGTCTTTATGTAATAATATAAATGCGGAAGTATTTTTGGTCTATGGTTTTCCCTTACAGCATCATAAAATTACTGTTTCTTAACAGGAAACCACAATAACCGCCCAGGACCGGACTCGAACTCATGACCTTAGGATCTGCTGCCGTACACGCTCATCACTAGATTAACGAGGCAGCAAATTTGGCATAAAAGAAATTTATGAGCCATGAGCTTTATATAAATTAAGCTTATCCAGTACTCCAAGCGAATCTGAGACTAGCAAAAATTATATTTTAATTATAAAGTTATCTGACATCAAAAGTCCTTATCACCTCCTAAGGGGTAAGTAATATCTTTTATAGAAAACACACTTTTGAACTTATCGTTATTGTATTATTATTATATACTCCAACTTTTAAAATCAGTCAAAAAACTAAATAAGAATATACAAACGTATTACTAGTAGCCATCGCCGATTATTTATTTCAAACCAGTTAAAATGTAAATTGTAAAATTATTGATGCATCAATCATCAACATCTATTATATTACCATATAACTTACAGGCACTTGTGTCAAAACGTACTAATGAAAGTATTTAACGAACCTCTCGAAGCTCTTACTTGAACGGTATTAAGTTAAAAGGACAATATAACATTTACAGAACAGGTCTGTTTACGCTGACGCCATTAGCAGGTAGGTACTTCGAACTCGAATAATTATGGAAAAGCAATATACAATTTGCTTTTGAGTATTGCGCGGAGTAAAAGTGCCGGAGATGCATCATAAAATCTGTAAGTTATGCAAGATTTTTGTGAGAGAATTAAAAATGACAGGCACAGTTAATACGCTAGATGTCAAGAAATATTACAATGAAGAAATTATTTATATTATCTACCAGCAACTCCTTCTTGCTTCGTCTCGACCTCACTGCACTCTCTTGTAATGGCTTCAAAGCGGGCCATGCAGGAAAATTAAAAACAATTTTTCCTATGTATATCACTATCAACTAAGTCCTCTAAGTCTAGTTATGTATACACTTAATGTGAATTATCACTATAATTAAAGCACTAAAATGATTTACAAATTAGGGCGTTAACTAGCCACCTGCGTTTAGCGTTAAATGCCGATAAATTGCGCGTTAATTTCAATCATAGCAATATGGCAAATAGCAAATTTTTATTATTATATTAGTATCAATTATTGAAATTGTGTATCTTTTATTATAAAATTATACTATTGTTAAGGATAATTAAACTCAAGGGAACGGTGGAATTCCTTTTTTTTACCTAAGTATAAAAATTTCATAAATTAAAATTTAAAAAAAAACTTCCAATTATTAAATTCTAATTTGTAAACAGTTACATGCCATTTTTTAATTCTTGTTTAAAATTGATAATAAATTATAAACAATCAAATACCTAGCACATCATTTTTACCAATAAAAGAAAATGTTGAAATAATATAATGGTTAAATATAATAAATCTTACGTTTACGGCACTTACTTTACGGCAGCTTTATAAGCTGCCAACAGCGGGCAGACTAGCAATCTAGCCTTTTGCCTTTAATTCCATGACAAATGTTGCTTCCCATGCAAGCTCTGCCGCCCCCTTACACCCCTTTAAATTCAATAATATTATGTCATTATGAACATGAAAATAGATAATCAATAATAATTTCTCAGCCTTCTTATTCTAGCAATTCATCGGGATGAAGTACAATCAGGACAAGCACACTTTATATATAAAAATACTCATAAAAGCAAAACTTATCAACATATTAAATTTATATTAGAACAAAAGTGACTCTAATATTTGTTCTAAAAATAGACGAGTTATTATTTTCTAGTTTCATTTTACTATACTTCAACAAGAGTTATGGCAGCTGAAACAAATAAATGATCTGAGTAACTGAAATAATTTGAATATTTGAAGGTTATTACAAAATTTAATTATTTGTGAATGCTGTTCACAAAATGTTCCAAGGCTAAGGAAGAACAGTATATTCAGGGCGAGAAAGATTAGAGGCTCACCGTCGACGGATTATGGAAGCTTCCACAAAGCTCAAAATAAACAGATTATTCTGCTACAAATAATTAATGAACATAATTACTAAATTGTGGAGCGGCTTAATGCGATTGCAAATAGAAATAACTTTTCCTTTCAATTTATATTAAAAATACAAGAGATTCCAAGACGGAAGTACATCTCGGAGAAAGGGATTATTAATAAAAATATAATAAATTTATCCGGAGGGATTCACATTTTTTCTTGCTATTAAAGTCATGTTATCAAGTTTTTTTTATCCCCAAATGAATGCCATAAATTGTAGGGATAATATCTACTGCTGTTATTTTACACCCTCGCTTCACTCGGATTCGTCCATAGCTTGCTTCCCAATACAAAATTTTATCCCCAATTTTACCCCTTTAAGAAATGATTTCCAGAATAAAAAGTATCCTATGTCCTTCCCAGGCTCTCAAACTATCTTCTTGCTAAATTTCATCTAAATCGGTTCACTAAAAGATTACCCCCTAAAACCTCACGTACTCGCAAAACTTTACCTCTTTATAATATTATTAGTACAGATAATAGTGATGAAGATGGCAAAGCGAACTAGACAAATTATGCGATTTGTCGATTCTTTTAATTTTGTGGAACAAAGAAATATAACTAATATAAATTATATGTATAATAATCTATACTATCTATACTTAATATTATAAAGCTTAAGGGTTTGTTTGTTTGTTTGTTTGGTTGAACGCGCTAATCTCAGAAACTACTAATCCGATTTGAAAAATTCTTTTTGCATTAGATAGCCCGTTAAATGAGGAAGGCTATAGGCTATATATCATCCCGGAAAATGTACGATTCCCGTGGGATAAATTTGTTTTTGTCTAGGGACGAACCCGAAGCGAAGCGAGGGTGAGTCGCTAGTTAAAAAATAATTACGATTACTTAGTAGTACCCACTTTTTAACTTACTATTAGTATTAGTATTTTATTATCCTCACTAAAACCATGGGTTTGTTGTATCTCAGTTTGGTTATGAAT
Source organism: Argynnis bischoffii washingtonia (assembly GCA_033884665.1). Taxonomy (NCBI): domain Eukaryota; kingdom Metazoa; phylum Arthropoda; class Insecta; order Lepidoptera; family Nymphalidae; genus Argynnis; species Argynnis bischoffii. The sequence continues at coordinate 3,792,602 of CM066624.1, read as the reverse complement.
TTTTATATCAACATGATCTCTACGGTACAATGCGTCTTTCATATGGCCTAACGAAATGCTTTTATAATTGCCACACTCAAAAGAGGGTTGAACCCTAATACTTAGTGTAATTAATCATTGCCAAAGATTAGATTCATGGGCACAAAAGTTTTTATTTAGCAAAATTAATTTGATATACAAGTTTGATAAACAACAAAACAATCTATACATATAATAAAATTCTACGAGTAACTGAGTCGAATCTGTACATTCGTATTTTTTGGAAAATCTTATTAAAATAGTCATTATTATCGATACAGAGGCCGAATCTATAATTATTAAAGTTTTTCTCTGTCTATCTATGACCGCATCACGAGAAAACCACTGGACATAATTTGATAAAATTTGGTATGATGATAGCTGGTTATCCGGGTCATATCTCATCTCTGAGAAAATATATTGTTTAAACATTTGTAAATATTGTAAAAACCTACAAATAAGATTTGCGGCCTGAAATTTAATTCCGGATAAATATTTATGTTGCATTATGCATAGCACATAAAACTTTAATCAGGTTTAAGCGAGCACCTTTACGGTCAATATTCTGTGAATAATATCATTAACATTAAAGTAAGTTTGTTTGTATATCGCTTGTTGAACCACGCTCTTTTTGAAAACAGAGAGGAGCGAGCTTTCTCGGGTCTTGCACTTGAGAATTTGGAGTTGTAAATAATCAAAAATACACTATTAAAACGGAGTATTAATCTATACTAATATTATAAAAAGCAAAGAATATTTTGTTTGTTTGTTTACACTGATTAAGCTCCGAAACTACTGAACCGATTTAGATGAAATTGGCTAAGATACTTTGAGACCCTGGAAAGATAATGGGATAGTTTTTATCCCAGAAATCATCCCTTAAGGGGGTGAAAATGGGGATGAAAGTTTGTATGGGAAATCTAGGACGAACTCGAGCGAAACGAGGGTGAGCCGCTAGTACTCGATAAAATGGAAAAAATTGTAAAGAGATCTGCATGTTCCAATAAGTTGCTTTAGATTTTATCCCATTCAGTCAAGAGGGAATAGAAATTGTTATACGAGTACTTAAACCGATACTCAAACAACATTTACTTGCCTATACAGTAACAAGCAACTAGAATATACAATGCTTTCATTTCTCTCGAATGTTTATCATAATATAATATTTTATTATAGCTTTTTATACTGAAAATACGTTTTTGTCTAACGGACGCTTAAGTATCCTCGCCCTGGCTTCACCATCAAACCAGTTAAGTACCAAATATTTGTAATGACATCCGGATTTCACATATTTGCCAGTTTTAAAACAATACGACAGTTAAAAGTTAGATTAATACTCACAGTTTATTTATGATGTTTGAAACTTATGGTGAATTTGAAATTTACCTGTAAAGAAAAAATGTATTTGTTATGACTTATGAGTTTTGACTTTGTTTCACAAAGAAAAAAAAAAAGAAAAAAATTACTTAAAATTGTATCGCATCTAGCAACCCACCCTTAATCACCCTAATTTTTTATATAAACTTTGCCACCCCTTTAAATATCCTAAGCACTTCCACTTTAAAGTAACGTTTTATATTAGAAATATAGTTCGCTAATGAAATATGTTAAAGCCTTCTAAGTCCAATAACTTGATCCAGGTATTAATGAATCAATAAAAACGAGCAAGTTAGCAAAATATCTTCTTAAATCTACAATTTTCTAAGGCAAAACTTGATATAACTTATGTAAGAAAAATGCCACATTATTCTTTTGCTTAAATATCTTATCTTACTCTTTCTCAGAAAGATGTTGTTCCACTTAACAAACACCATTATTTATGACCAGCGCGCTCTGCTGTCACGTAATCTGAACGAAAGTACACTCGGGCGAAGGACTCTTTTAGGAACGTTTCTCTTTGGACCGCCAAAACAAGTAAGTATATATTCAGCTATAAGAGGTAGGCAAATATAATTACTTATATACCACAGAAACTAATTTAAATATTAGGACAAAGGAAGGGCTATATAGGGTCCTTAGCCTTTTTGAATTGAAACTTCTTTAGAATCATTGTGATTTGAAACTCGATGGAACGGAAATGCGACACTAAAAAGAGACAAACACATAAATAAATAGGATTAAGCCGGCGAGAGAATGAGATAGAATACATTTCCACGTTGTCATGGTAAGCGTTATTGTCTGACAAATATATTGTAATATACGAGTAAGTTTCACTTCTATCATGTGTGAATTGCACACAAGCACTTTTTCTGTTTAAAATGATATCAATTTGTTCTTGCGTTGCTGCGTAAAAAAAAGGAAAAACCAACGCATGCTAATTTGTAATATTAATAGTGACTAGCGACTCACGCTCGCTTCGCTCGCGTTCGTCCCTAGGTACGATGTCACGGTTAGCTATGTTTATACATAAATAGTAGCTTGCTACTCCTAAGATATTTATTTAAATTATATAGCGATTTATCCTAGCTTCGCTCGGGTGCGTACGCCGTACGCGGTTTTTTTCATAATTTCATGGGTTTTTAATTTTTTTCGCGGAACCCTAATTCTTTTTCTAAAATAAAAGTAGCCTAAGTTACTCCTTATAAAATCAGCTATCTGCCAGTGAAAATCCCATCAAAATCGGTCCAGCCGTTTCAGAGAATAGCCGGAACAAACAAACAGACAGACAAAATTTAAAAAAAAATGTTGTTTTGGTATATGTACTTACCGTGTATACATCCATATGCATTTAGTAAAAAGCAATTATTTTAATATTACAAACAGACACTCCAATTTTATTTATCTGTATAGATAAGTAATTAGGGCTGAACTTTACTCGGTTTCGAACACGCAAGTTCATTTCTATTGAATCCACAAAGTAAACATGACCCTTGCTTTATATGAGTGTGATTAATGTAAATTAATGTCTCTTGAAACCTACCCGATTGAATGCACTTTTAAAAGATAATAGAGGCTTATTAGTGCCTAAGATTTTATTTAAACATCAATTACTTAATAAATATATAATAGATAATCCTAATAAGACTACTTTTATTAATGCGCATGTTTGTATGTATACGTATATATGTTGTTGCTCCTGGCCCACCCTGAAACGCTGGACATATTTAGGTGTTTAATACGGTGATAGATTATGGCCTGGAGTAACACATAGGCTACTTGCTAGGTATGTAACTCGGGACACATAAAGATTAGCAATTGTAAATCGCTAGTACTCGTATAACATTATCAAGACCGCAGTTTTTCCCATTTAGTGGGTCGCGGCCCAGTACCGGGCCATCAAAATAAAATACCGGGTCGCAGCATTCTCGACATATTCGAGATAAGATATACTCATAAGTGTTTGGTTATCTTGTCAAGAATACACAAAATTAGCTAATCAAGCAATAACTTTTTTGGTTTATTTTTGTCACAACCTGAGTTGAGTGGGTCACAAAGGGGCAATATGAAAATTATCGGGCTAAGGCAGAATAATGTCTGGGAAACATTGATCTAGAGTAATGGTTAAACGAGGGTTCAATAACCATACGAAATCCAGATATTTATTTAGCCATATAGGTGTTTGTTAAAGTCCGCTTCGAAAACACTGATTAATGCTGTGTTTGGATATTGAATTATTTGGCAAAGTTATTGAAATTTTATTCCATAATAGAAATATTCGTGTAGGTGCTTTTATTTATATAAATATTCGGCGTAAAGCAAAAACTGTTTTCCATTGTAAATATAAAAAAGTTCAGAGGCATTGTTTAGTGTTTCACACTTTTAAGCCGAAAAGCCTTTGTGTACGGACTACAGCTACCCACTCAAATAGAAATCATTCTAAATTCTTTGAAATCAGGTAGTGAAATAAATAAACGAAAAAAAAAAACAATTATTTTATATTAAAATAAACAACTACTCGCAAACAAATACTATACATAATTTGCATGAAAGTGTTTAGGCGGAAGAATCTGATCTCAAGATCGATTTATTTCGAGAGCTCTTTACACCAGATGTATTGAATTCACTATCTACTACCTACATACTCTTGTTGTACAAGGGTTATATTGACATTGGCAAAACTTTTAAAGCATTTAAAAACAGAAATCTGTATTTGTTATTACAGTTTCATAATCTATTCTAAGCTTTTGTCTAGGGACGAACTCAAAGCGAAGCGAAGATGAGTGAATATAAACTGGTTACTGAGGGAACTAGATATAAAATTTCGCAAACTTTTCCCTTTTATAAATAATGCAGTTTAACAGAATACCTAATTTATTAATGGCTTAAATTCACACAGCTCTTAAAATAAATTTATTTTTACAAGCAATTACGGGGAAAATTGTAGGAAAACAAATTAGCGTTAAAGCCTACGGGTTGAAACAACAAAGCTTTTCCATTTTATCATTACCACTTAATGTATTACTGTTCTCATTACCGTTTAAGAAGGCAAAGCAAGGCCATATTTTTCATTTCAACCTCTGCAATAGATTAAGTTAACTAATGAGAACCGCTAAGAATACACTAGGGTTATGCATAAGTTAGTAGTCGTTAGAGTTCTGTAACCAAAAGGCTAAAACGGAACCCTTATATTTTTAGGGATGGGGAGTCCATATCATACATACATGTAAGTGAGATGGAAAACTTTGAATACATTTTAAATTGGAATTTCCATGATTATGATAAATTACATATCACCGTCAATCTCTAATTTTTAATTGTTATAAGGAAATTGAAAAAAAAATATATGTCAACGTAGATAACACCAATCCATCACCAAATAAAGCAACTTTTTATAAAACTTTATTAAGTCATTGTGTAAGTGAATAGACAGAATGATGAATAACTTCTTCCTCATAAGCCTCAATAAGCCCTTGCCTATTGCTAGTAGGATCACTTCTAATTACCCAATATGCCAAACAAAAGTTTAACAATTTAATACAAAAAAATATTTAATACTTTGTTAAAATTAGCATACAAGGAAATAATAAAATAACCGATTCAGGAACAGTTGTACACTTTTAGTCTAAATTAAAAACTACCTTATACGCTCATTTTCATTTAAAAAACTAAAGAATGAATAAAGACAATAAACATATAAATAATAATGAAAAATAAAGTCTTAGTATTTTAAATAAATATAGTACCTATTACTTTTTCACAAAAAATTAAACTAAACATCAAAATAAATATTGAACCACCACTAAACCCTACCTTTTCATTAAAATAATCATGAAAATCAATTCAAAATTTGTGAAAATATCACTTCTCTATCTTTTTTTTGTCGGTCGAAATATTGCACAATGTGTGAAATAATAATTATTCGAATTACTATTACATACGTGTACAACGTATATACAATATGTGAATTGTGCATGCTCTAAGTACGAATTACACTGGTGATATTTTATCATTTATGTCCATTGCAATACTCTGCTAGTATTGCAACCCTGGTTTAATACCTATCGTGTATAGAAAAGCCTAGTTCCAACGTGATCGTTAAGCCACACAAAGCCAGCTTCCATAATGGCGGCCTACAACAGCTGTTTCTGATAACTAAAACATAAAATAGAACAGATAAATAGTTTAAAAATATTTTTTATTAATGTTCTATTATTTAAAAAAATATACTTTTCTTCAATAGCATTATGTAAATATATAAAAAAGTAATAAATCATATATTATGATATGAACGTGTATGAAAAGAGTAAAATGTGTTTTACTAATACCTAGTATAATATATATATTTCTAACAACCGATTTCTTAAATTTTATTTTGCATACTACTTATAATAAAATTCAACAGTGTTGCAAAGACTAAAATTACTCAAACAAAATTTCAAAACATAAGTATACTACTGAGTATATTCTAATTATAACCAAAGCTATGTAGTATTACAGCTCTACTTTAATTCCAATCGTGTGTAAAGGAGCCTAGATCTAACGTGATAGTTAAGCCACACAAAGCCTGCACCATAATAACGGTTCTCTGATTTTACCTTGCTCAGCTTTTATGCGACATTTTATATTATATTTTAGCTGTTCAGACAATCTATGCTGATGAAAAAGCATATTTTAAACGGTCACGAGCTTTTTTTAGTGAAAACTTGAGTCAAATTTTGTGTAGATAAATCAAAAGCGTCTTTTCTAAATATGTATGCAGTTTTAATTTTAGAACTCTATGAGAGAGAGAGAATTTAAAATGTAAGTTTTAATAAAAAGAATCGACTATTATTTAACATATTTTGGCTGAATAATGTACAGCTGCGGATACTAATAATAACTAAATTGAAAAAAAAATAATTAAAAAACTGTATTTAACCCGCAACAAGTTTTAATATCGTTAAATTGCAGATAGTGTGAGTCGCACAATTCCACAGCGTGGATAAAGCGTGAAACTTTGCGTCTTTGCCACGGCGTTGGAGTGAAAAAGAAAAACAAAAAGTAAAAAGGCGCACAATCGCTTGGAAACACGCGGGGCGTCGGTGTTGCTAACATATTTATAACTGCACGATATTGTGAGGTAATATTTTTAAAGCATAATTATTGTATATTCAAGAATATATTTGAAAGAAACATCAAAAATATTCTTTACTAGCGACTCACGCTCGCTTCGCTCGCCTTCGTCCCTAGGTACGTTTTAGCGGTTAGCTATGTTTATACATAAATAGTAGCTTGCTACTCCTAAGATATTCATTTAATTTAAATTATATAGCGATTTACCCTCGTTTTGCTCGGGTGCGTAGGCCGTACGCGGATACTGTTCACAATTTCATGGGTTTTATTTTTTTTCGCGGAGCCCTGATTTATTTTCTAAAATAAAAGTAGTGTAAGTTACTCCCTATAACATCAGCTATCTGCCAGTGAAAGTCCCGTCAAAATCGGTACAGCGGTTTCGAAGATTAGCCGGAACAAATAGATAGATAGACAGACAAAAATTGTAAAAAAATGTTGTTTTGGTATATGTACTGTGTATACCATCCATATGCATTTAGTAAAAAGCGGTTATTTTAATATTACAAACAGACACCACAATTTTATTTATCTGTATAGATGTTTCGATTGTCATGCCAAAAACAAATTTCGCTGGTTTTATTATCTGTTGAAGATAAATGCGTACTTATAAAAATCATAATTCAAAACTGGTAGGTCACAGTAAAAAAAAATAAGCGTTATAAATATCATATTTATTTCATAATAAATATATTTTTATACACACACGGTATAAGGCCTATTGTACAATGTACAATCAAAATTAATTAATCGAATGGATAGTAAATATTAATTTGGGAATGGCAATCAGCATTTTGAATAATTTGTTAATGTGAGTGTTATGATTAAATGGGAAGTTTTTAACGCAATTGAATTTATATAATGAAAATTTATAAATCTACTAGCGGCTGACCCTTGCTTTGCTCGGGTTCGCCTCTAGAATATGCTATTCCAGACTATAATCTAAAAATATATCTTTGTGCCAAATATCATCCAGATCCATTCAGCCGTTCTGGCGTGATTGAGTAACAAACATCCATCCAAACATCGAAACTTTCTTTATAATATTAGTATAGGGTATAGATAATTATTTTACTCAAGGATAAAATATAAACTATAACTGGTAGTTCCAGTGATCTAAGTTTTGATATAATGTTTTTTACTGGTATTAAACCAATTAATGTGCATTTTTGCCTATTAGATATAGTATATGTATATAATATTGGAGATTTATTTTATCACATGGCACCTATCTATAATATGTTTTTTTTTAATTTGTTTAAGGTTTAGCAGCAGTTTTACATTTAGTAAATTAGTAAATAGCTTCGCTAAGTTGTAAGTCTAAATTAAGGTAAAAACGACATGCTTCAGAAAAAAAATATACATTGAGAAAAAAATATATATTACATTATATGTGCTTATTTGCTATTTGTAAAAGTACCACATACATATTGGTAAATATAAGCAGACCAGCACATCGTTACCAATCTGCTATCCTTACGGCTTACATAATAGAAAAGTGATAACCTCGAATCACAGTGGATTTTCAGTGCCCTACTTTTAGAACATGCCTTCCGTATACTTCAAATTTAGCTGAGGGTTTAAGAACTTTAAGTGGGAACTGCACTTAATTGACCGCCGAATCTTTTTTTTCGTGATAGAAAAAATACTTTTCAAAATTTATTGTGGTTAAAAAAAGCTTTCAAGACGGATTAACTTATATACTGTTAAGATAAATTTCGATAGATGCTTTATTAATTTTAAACTTTAACTAATAATAAATATATTGTTTATATAATTAATATTATAAAGAGGTAAAGTTTGTGGTTTTGTAAGTTTGTAGGTGGGGGTTTCTTTTTCTTCTTTTTTCTTCTTTGGAAGTACTGACACTATTTTGAAAATTCTATTACTAATAGAAAGCTTCCAAAATGATTACCACTTGTCTTACGATGAAGTAAAACATCGCGAGGAAAGCTGCATATCTGAGAGAACTTAGCAACTTTTCAAAAGACATGTGAAGTCCACTAACCCGCACTTGACCAGCGTGGTGGACTATGACCAGATTCCCCGCGCATTGAAGGAGGCCCCAAGCTCAGCAGTGGGTCGTAAAAAAAGGGCTGAATATGAAAAGTAGGAAGCTAGGTACATTACCACCGAATGCTATAGGCAATGCTATATTTTTATTCCGATAAAAATGGATTTACTTTGAAAAATTAAACAACTTTAATTGAAATCGGAAGAAAACTGACAGTCGAGTCGAGTTGCTTTATTGGCGCTGTCAAATGTATAAAAAAGACACCCCGAGGGATGAGCTCGAATGAAACGAGCTAAGTCGCTAGTTAATAAATAAAATTGAGGTGTCTATCTGAGATTTAAAAATTGGGTAGTGACCCAATGAGCAGATAGATAATAATATTAGTTACAGTTATTCGTCAACCAATTTATCAAATTATGTGTTATAACCTTTATTTTGTCGTATCTCAGAATTGGCTGAAACAATTTTAGAGTGGTTTTATCACTTATCAATATAATAGGACTAGATCGAAAATGATATTATTTATTTTTGTCCTAAGAAAGGAAAATGAATTCTGCGGAATATGCCGCAAGATAGTTCAATAGAATAGTTTAGTTTTTACTTGTAACATCTCGATGCATTGATGAAGCGATAATATGAGAATCGCTAGACAATCGAATATTTGAGAAATTTACTATCGTTTTATTAATCTTAAGCAGTTTTAAACTTCATCGTCCTTTTAGTTACCAAACACTGTACAGCTTAACTGATTTTTACATTTTAGTAAAGTATTTAAATTTATTTTTGTTAGACTTTTGCAAAAAAATGATCGTAGCGGTAAAAGAATGGCGCTTAATCTGTTTTATATGAAACGGGATAAAAAGTTTAATAAAGGCTTAAATAAGTCCGTCATAAAAGTTAATCCACGCGTTCAAGAATGAGACATTAATAATTTATGGAAATATTAAACACTGTACGGACGTTTAATGATACTAAATGAAGAGAAACGGGAAATAATGGTGATCCTTTTACATCTAAACTCGTGTAAAGGGGCTTTAATGAACAAAGAGTTGATCTGCGGACAAAGATCTTTTTGTGTAATCCATAATTTTTGACTAAATAGGATTGAATAGTTTTTTTTATTATATCTTTCAAGGGGAAATCGCGATTTTACTTATTTCAATTGCTATCTTTCTGTGTCTCTGGTCTGTATGTGACATCATCGTATTCATTTTGGTTTTCCCACATTTAAAAACAAAGGGTATCAAATTTAAAAATCATACATTCCTAAACAATGCCTCAAAAAAATTGTTGCAAACATAATTTTTACATTTGCTTTTACTCATAGCTACCGTTCGCTTTTTACCATTATTATATAAAATCGAAATCAATATATAATTACATTCAATAAAATAGGTATACGAATGTAATTAAATATAACTGAATTTCAATTTTAGCTCATTGATCTTATCATGAAACACATTTCAATTACATATTATAAAACAAGTTACGTGTATTAAAGCTTCCATTTTTGTTCCAGTAGCCGAGCTCCATAAAAGGTAGCTTTTCGTTTTCAATCCGAGCCATCAAACTTTGTGTCCTCTTTCCAGGAAGAGATTACCATAAAAATGTCGAAAGAATTAAATGAAAATGAAGTCCTTATCTTAATGCGAAAGTCAGTTACTCGTAGTACTTTATGGTTTAGTTCGCTACCTGTATTAAAGGGTGGCGTTATACAATTCAAAAGCAGTTATGTTAACAAGGGTGTCGAAATATTTAATTTACGAAGTATTTATGTACCTTACTTACTTATGTAGTTGGGGTTCATTACAATAATTTTCCTAATCGGTAATAGAATCTACATTTGAAATAAAAAAGTACACCAGTACCAATACATAGGCAATATAAATATAAAATTAATAAAAGAGAAAAAGGTCGGATATATTATCTGTTATACACAAAAGGAAAATTACTACGTATAAGAATTGAATTCGAAATGCCTACACGGTTTTTTATTGTGAACACATGAGTTGGCTAGTTATTAATACCAGCACAACACATATTGGTCGTAAATGCCCCAAAAAGTTTCTTAATGTAAACATACAAATATGATATATCAATTCTATAAAAATAAAAGTTTTAAAAATTACTAGCGGCTCACCCTCGCTTCGCTCGGGATCGCCTCTAGGAAAACAAAAACAAACCTATCCCACAGGAACGGTACATTTTTCGGGATAAGAAGTATCTGTATTCCAGACTATAATCTATCTCTGTGTCAAATTTCATCCAGATCCGTTTAGCCGTTCTGGCGTGGAAAGAATAACAAACATCCAAACATCCATACATTCATACTTACAAACTTTCACATTTATAATATTAGTATAGATAAGCTTTTAATCCAAACAAATCCTAACGCGAGTCTGACATATTGAAATTTCATATCAACATTCCATCAACGTAGAGAGATATTTGAAAAGATAATACCGTTGCGTTAAAAGCAAACCACTTAGAGTGTTGACATAAAATGAATCAGCATGAATCGACCTAACATAAATATTGCAGTAAAACTACTGTAGACTAACGTACAAGCATAGATTATCTAAAATAAAAAAAAATAAGCTTTAATAACATTACACTTTCATATATTTAAAACTAAATGTGATATTATAACATATTAAAATTGTTTACCCGAGTTTGAACATTATTACATATAAATAACATAATTTCTAAGCAGATGAATCAAGGGAGCCCATCCAACATGTCCATATTCAGTGAGCAATTTAAATTTTATAATAATATGCTAGCTGTTGCGTTTACCAAACAACTGCAATGCGACGTCCGACGAAATTACAAGTACATACATATATACCAGACGTGTACCACTTAAGTGGTATGTGATACTGTGATGCAAACTGGCTTCGTAGTTAGTTTTAACTTTGAAAATGTAAACGGTAATCCTCTAGCGCAATATTTATATTTTCATTCAAAATTTATGTTACTTATTTTAACAGTCAGAATGTGATTCGTTATTTTTTATTGTTTAGGATTTTATCATACAAATGTTATATTTTACTTACTCTTACTCTGGCTTTGCTCGGGTGCGTCCCTATGTACCTTTTTTATTTATATTATATACAAGAAGCGCCACATTTTGGCAAATATTACTACTAACATAAGGTAGCCTATAATATATGTGTGCTAAGTTTCATCCAAATCTTTCCAGCCGTTTAAGAGTGAAGGAGAACATACATATGTACATACTTATGTCAAATGCCGCACTTATAATAGTTGTATGATTATATTTTATTGTTTATACCATCAAACTAAATATGATTTCGGGAATAAAATTATCTAATCTATACTAATATTATAAAGCTGAAGAGTTTGTTTGTTTGGTTGAACGCGCTTATCTCAGGAACTACTAATCCGATTTGAGATATTCTTTTTGCATTAGATAGCCCGTAAATTGAGGAAGGCTATAGGCTACATATCATCCCGGAAAAATGTACGGTTCCCGTGGGATAGATTTATTTTTGTCTAGGGACGAACCCGAAGCGAAGCGAGGGTGAGTCGCTAGTCTAATATATATATATATATATATATATATATATATATATATATATATATATATATATATATATATATATCGTGCTAAGTTTTTTGTGGTCGCAATCCTCCGAAACGGCTAGACCGATTTTAACGTTTTTTTTTTGTATATTTGTTAGGTACGAGAATAGTTTAGAGAGTATTATTCATCCTCCTTTCCCCACCCCCGATTTTAGTATTTTCGCTTGAACAATATTATATAAATACGTAGCGACGAACCTGAACGAAACGAGGGTGTGTCGCTGTATAACATAAAGCCAAAGAGTTTTTTGTAGATTGAACGCGGGCGTAGCCGCGGTTTCTTATAGCAATGTATAACTAGCGGTCTATTCTCGCTTACATTGTACAAATTTCCTCACGCGTCCCTCGTCGATATAAAAAGTCCCATTGCATCCACCTTTTTTAACATCCCACTGCTGGGCACGGGCCTCCCTGGGTCGAGGACGGACTTCACATGTCTTTCGAAAATTTGCTAGGTTCTCTCAGACATGTGGATTTTCTCACATGTTTTCTGGAAATGATTCGCACATAAAAATATAAGAGATGCAAAACCCGTGATTTGAATCCACTTCACTCGGTTTCCCAAACAAGCGCATTACCACTGGGTTTCTATTTGTAAATAATTGTTTATATAGACAGAGTACAAGGGGAATAATATGTACAATACTAGATAAAAACTAAGTATGTGCGAATCTAACTCATGCACCAAGGGTTCCGTACTACATTAATTCGCCGCCATACCATCAAGTATTAATTCGTTTTTTTCTTAAATATCCTCAAATAGTAAAAATACTGTTTGAATATCGATTATTTATTGGATATCGGGTATTAATTTATACCGAGTAAGTAGCGCTTAAAGATAATAAAATAAATAGGCTATATTTCAAAATCTCCTGAACGTATTTCGAAAACACAACGACTACTTTGGACTACGGAAACCTGACGGAACCTGAAAAAGATCTACGTATAAAACTCTTTATACATAAAAATCTCATATTATATATGTAATTTAGTGAGCGTGTCACAAGATATCACAGGTCAAGAGCCACGAAAAACGTTCTTCATTGTTTTTCATTTGTTTGTTTTGCCCGAAATGAAATTTAAAATTATTACAAAAGTTTATAACATAAATTCAACAAATTTAGGTCACTACACTAGTAACACTGTTATATTGAAACTCCTTATAATTTTTTTGAGCTAATGGAAAATCAATTTATGGATACAAGTTAAAATCAATAGAGAATAGTTTGTTATTCATAGAAAGCTCATCTGAAACTAGGAACTACGCAGTCCATATACTTAATTACCTATCCCATCCACATCCCTTGGGCGGAGCTTGATACAAAAGCTATTGTTTTAGTGAAATCACTTTATAAGGGAAAACTTAAGTTATATAACAACTCTACGTTAAAATTGTTGATTATAATGATTCATTTCTATATTTATTATTTATTTTTTGAAAATATCTGTTGAAAAAATCTGCAAAAATGTTATCTATCAGAAATTGTTTTTTCCCCTTTGTTTGTTTGTTTAAACGCGCTAACATCAGTAAGTACCAGTCCAAATTGTAAAATTATTTTTTACTTTTGCAGCCTATTGATTGAGAAAGTTATGAGTTATCCTAAATGAAGCTACGAGACTTACGAGTAAAAACAACTAAATAAATGTCTTGGGACATTAACACACAGAACCATCTAGTTCTATTGTAAGCTACGACGCTTGTGTTATGGATACAAGATAGTTGATACACTACACATAATATAACTTTAAACACATATATTATAAATATAAACACCCATGAGTGGAGTACAAACATTAATGCTCATCACACAAATAAATGCCCCCAGCGGGACTCGAACCCGAGACCGCTGAATCCTGAACTTAAGAGAAAAGACTTAAAGAAAACTAACTAAATTAAAAAATTAATGTGTTAATAAAATTAGCAGTGAAGGAAATCAACACCACGGAGTCGGTAATCTAATAAAGCTTCAGACGAGTTTAGTCGTGTTTAAATAAGACGTCTCGGCATCTGAAACCGGAGTTCCCTGAAATTACAACAGATACATGCATTACGTACCTATTTTTTACATAAGATTCGTGTGGAGGTAATAAAATAAAAAACTGTATTTAAATTAATTAGAATTTATACTCGATGTGTGTTTTACAGTATCTTTTCATGTAGGTATTAGGGCAACATTTTAATTTCCGTAGCGCCGTAATTTGACGACCAATTATTATAGATGTTGAAAAAATTAAACGAAAAATAAGAATCAAATTTTTCGATATTACGCTTTGTTTTCAAGATATCGATACTCAAAAAACGAAAAAATAAGATTTTTTTTGTATAAAAATTATGTTGAAGAAATGCATGAGTCAAAACTTATAGAGACTTAGTTACAATATTTCCATACAATATTATGACATTTGCCTTTTTATTATACGAAAGAAAAAGAAAATTGAAACATACAAAAAAATAAAAAAATATTTTTTTTTCTATAAATATCGAAAAAATGTTTCTGTTTGTGATTTTGTGTTTCATTGTATGAAGATCTATAAGAATTCATCGTCAAATTACGGCGCCACGGAAATTAAAATATCCTCTGTATTACTATAATTCTTAATTAATCTTGCCTTTTATTTTTATAGTACCTGGGTGACCGAGCTTCGCTCGGAGTTCTTTTTTTGTTATATCGTATATTTTAGATAAATACAAAACTTGAATAAATACAAAAACAAATAAAAGTAAAAACTTTATATCCCGATCGGGATTCGAACACGGGCACCTGTAATTGTCAATCTTGCACCTTAACCCCTTGAACACGATACTTATGCCCGAGCGTAAGAAATTATTGACCATATTTTGCATGGAATAATGCGAAAGAAAACCGCATGAAAACTCGAAAACACACGTTTTCTCAGACATGAGACTAATCTAGATCGATTTTTCGCCCCCGAAAACCGTTTCCTTGATGGCCGGTATAAATAAATAAATATACAAGAATTGCTTGCATTATTATCTATTACTTCTATTACTATTATATAAAGCTGAAGAGTTTATTTGTTTGTTTGTTTGGTTGAACGCGCTAATCTCAGGAACTACTGATCCGATTTGAAAAATTCTTTTTGCATTTGATAGCCCGTTAACTGAGGAAGGCTATAGGCTATATATTATCCTGGAAAAGTGTACGGGTCCCGTGGGATAGATTTGTTTTTGTCTAGGGACGAACCCGAAGCGAAGCGAGGGTGAGTCGGTTGTTATTATATATTTGGAGGCCTTTACTCGTAAATAGTTCCTAAGTAATAATATCTTTTTCTTATTATTATTCAAACCCCTTCTCTGTTACAGTTTGCTATTTCCTACTTACGAGTAGATTGTCTGGAAGGAATCGCTGTTTTAGTGATAAGGCCGCCTTCTGTACATTTTCCAACTAGTCTGTATATACCCTCTACTTACGAGTGTATAATGAAGAACTATATACATATGTATGTTTATTAGTAATATAAAAATTATGTTATGATGTAGGTACATATTTTATCGACAATTTCTGCCTTTTATATGTGTTTTCTTAGGATACAAAAATCGTAACTATTATTAAAAGATACTTTATTTTTATTTCGTTTTTTCATAAAATTTCCGAATTGGGTATTTTAATCGATTCCGAAGTTAATCTCTAATATAAATACTATAAGTAAACTTATTTTATATAAACTTACATATATATATATCTAGTATGTGGAGTCCTAATAATATTTTATTGGAAGCAGATGAAAAAAAAATTAGTACTAAAATACACGCACGTATCTAAGGCTTCATAACGTAGCCCATAGGCAGGTGCTATTAACAAAATTACTTCAAAACTCGTAATGTCAGCGCGTGCCCTTAATGAGTTCTGAGCGCCGGAGGCAATTCCTAGGCCCTATAGTCTACATAATTAAGTAAGAAATGCTACACTCCTTGGGTTAGCATCAACTGGCAAACAAGTATTTACATGTCGCCTCCGTACACAAATTAAATACAAGACTGCTCATAAAATACGAGTAAGACCACTATTTAAAATGATCTGGCTTTATTATGTCTAAGATTCATTGTTCTTTATATTTTAATAATAACCTAACACTTCATATTAAGACATTACAAAAAATTAAAACAAAACCTGCCAACAATAATAATATTACATTGTAGTACAAAATTATATTCAACAATTATAACTATAGCTGCTTTGTAATTTGTAGATCTAGATTGTTTGCCATATTTAATTAGAGATCATGAGGTCGTGGGTTTGGATAACAAGTTAAGCCATATATTGGGTTTGTCTGACTAAAGAAATTTTCCGTAGCAAGCTTTGGAGATAGGCCCTCGTGCCCGAAATTTAATCAAAAGGATTCATTAAATAAAATTGAAATACATATTAACGTATCAGGTATACATTTTCTGTATAATAAGACCTTAAAATATTCATTTTGAAAACCGAAAAGTATATTTAAGGCAAATTAAAATTTCTTGATTATTTGTAACATAGATCTATAATTTAATTTTCATGTAACTCAATAGCGACTCACCCTCGTTCCGCTCGGGTTCGTCCCTAGTTACATTTTACGTTTAGTATAGATTTCTCAGAGATGAGATATTTTCCCGCGGTATAAGTGTCCGTACGTTGACCCGAAAACCAGCTACCATCATACCAAATTTCATCATATTCTGATCAGTGGTTTTCTCGTGTTGCGATCACAGACAGACAGACAAAAACTCTAAAAACTATAGATTCGGTCTCTGTATCTATTGATTATTTCAATAAGATTTTCCTAAAAATATTTAATGTACAGATTCGACTCAATTAGAATTTTATTATATGTATAGACATAAATCAAATTCTGAATAAAGTACGAAAAGGACCTGCAAAAGACTCGAAAATCGCAACTGCTAACAAAAAATATAAGCTAAAAGAATAAGTTCAACAAATCATGGACTAATTAATGTTTGTTGTCCCTTCCTTGTTATCTCTTCGCCTTGGAATGATTTGAAAAACTTGTTTATCAACTACTTTCCCGTGCTTCTCTTTGGCATGTCCCTAGGTGCCTTTTGTATTTATAATATTATATACAGACAACGCCATCTATTAACAAATTTTGTAACTAACAATAGCCTATATGAGCCCCAGGTCTAATATCGTCTTAAATTTCATCTTAATCCGCCTAATTATTTGAGCGTGAAAAAGTAACAAACATACATAACATACCTATATTTCGCATTTATAATAGTTATAGTATGACTAATAGTGACTTTAGATAAATATATTTTGTGAAACTAAACAATTATCCTCGGTTGTGCAGTGTTGACATTATTCATGAAGAGTTCTCGCCACGGCTGTCCCTTCTGTCGGGTGAGACGGCCTAGTTGCGACTGACGAGAGCCTCTTGGCCGGTCCTTGGCGCGAGAGCTGAACGAACATCTTACTGTGCTAACACTAAATATAGAAATATATGAATAGATGTTTAATTTCGCGCTTTAACTCCTTCTTTGTTATTATTTTGCATTTAATATTTATGACAGTCTTTTTATTTAAATGAACCCGCATAATAGTTTGAATGTATGTTTTTACGTGAATCACTGGAAATAGTACGTTACTTTACATGTAATCGCTTATTATTAAAATTTATTCTATAATTTTATAAGTTTTGAGCGATTTAATTATTTTTTATAAGAAATCTGGTTTTAATACATAATGTATTTTTTCAAACGATTTCAGATGATACGTGCAAGCGTAAGAAAGACGAAAAGAAATGAAGTCTTGTTTTGTATCCGAATTCCATTTCGGGCCGCTTAAGAGGAGGCTCCCTAAATTTAACGCTGATTTGCTTTCATATTCTATGTATACCAGACATTAAATCAATGTGATAATTTAAATGTATGATTTTTCAAACCTTTTTCTATGGATCAGAAAAAACAGAAACACAATTGGATGAAATTTTCTCGATAGTTTTATTTTTTTTAAAACATGCCTTTTTTAGAGATTAATGGATTTTACTCTTAAACTACTTCAGTTATATACGCAAAAAAAATACTCAGAGAAGGAAAATATAGTTTATTATGTCCTGACCGAATGATATTTAAATTGATCTATTATTATTCTCATAATAAATTAAATTAGATTTGAGACTTACGTTTTTTTTTTCTGTGCAAGAATAAGATCGATCGGATATTCGATATTCAACCTTGTTCGCAAGCAACTAAGGTGCAACGGTGATAATGATTCAGTCGGCCGCTGGCCCTTGACGAGGTAGGACCTATGTCGCTTTTGCTCGCGCACAACCCCCCCGCTAATTCATCGAATTATTCATTCCTTGGACATAGTGTAAAAAAATCAACGTTTTTTGCTTTTTATACATAACTTAGTAAAAACAACTTTAAGTAACACAATTAAGGTTGAATTTACATTATTGTATATTTTTTAAACTAGAATTACCTAAATACAGAGAACTTTTGCTTATGATATTTTGTGTAATATTTAGTTTAGTGATCGATGATTCCAATCTGCCGTATACTAAGGGTTTCGCGCGGCTATGCTTATGATTAATATTAAATATGAATAAATAATATAATTAGGTAATAAATTTAAATAATTTACTATGCGCGTTGTATGTAAGTGTGTGTATACATAACATACATACATACATATGTACGCTTATCACTTTCGTACTAGGTACTTTTCTAGAGTTTACAAGTGTGTTATCAGTAGGTATGAACTTTCGTTTCGTTTCGTGGTGGTATAAGTAGGTATGAAAAGGTTTTTATGTAAGATGTTGATAATATTGTGATCTCTGGAATTAGATAATCAGATTATAAAAAGGCTTTCAATTATAGGAAGATATGCTTCACGCACCCAGAAACGCTGCATT
Source organism: Argynnis bischoffii washingtonia (assembly GCA_033884665.1). NCBI lineage: Eukaryota > Metazoa > Arthropoda > Insecta > Lepidoptera > Nymphalidae > Argynnis > Argynnis bischoffii. The sequence continues at coordinate 3,773,599 of CM066624.1, read as the reverse complement.
TTTATTTTTTTCTAAAAGTCTATGTTACGGGAAGCAGACATACACACAAACACACTCTTACCGACTCTGCCACGACTTCATCAAGCGAGTGTACGCATAGGATTTGGACGCGGGTATCAAATAAATCTACATGTAACATACCTACCAAATTTCATAAACATAACGCGAACTTAGCTAACCATAACTAGTACGGGTAAGTAAGTATATCATAATAAAACATTGGTTATGTGTGTCCCTCAAGGATAATGCAGATTTCTATCACAGAAATAATTTTCAAATCGGACTGGTAGGTACCTATCTACATATGTATGTAGTTCAGCAGATTATCTTCATATTTATAACTTTACCTTTGATTATGTACATATAAGTATATACGGGGCCATTTTAAATTTACTGAAGACCTTTTGTGAATATATTATTTACATTATAACATCGTCGAAGTTTTTTTATGTAAGATAAAGCAGTATGTAACAAGTTAGTGTAAATATGTTATTTGAAGTGGCGCCCCTGGTGTAATAGGCACAGTGGCCAGTGAGCGCAATCAGCTGAGCGCGGGCGTCGAGCGGTTAGAAAGCCAAGCGCTTAGAAAAAAAAGCAAATTTATATTTATACAGATAAATAAAATTGGAGTGTCTGTTTGTAATATTAAAATAACCGCTTTTTACTAAATGCATATGGATGTATACACGGTACATATACCAAAACAACATTTGTTACAATTTCTGTCTGTCTGTCTGTTTGTTCCGGCTAATCTCCGAAACGGCTGGAGCGATTTTGACGGGACTTTCACTGGCAGATAGATAGCTGATGTTATAGGGTATATATAGTTGTAACTTAGGCTACTTTTATTTTAGAAAAAGAATCAGGGTTCCGCAAAAAAAATTAAAACCCTGAAATTATGAACAAAATCCGCGTACGGCCTACGCACCCGAGCAAAACGAGAGTAAATCGCTACATAATATTTAATTTAAATGAATATCTTAGGAGTAGCAAGCTACTATTTATATAGGTATACCTAAAAATAGCTAACCGGGAAAACGTACCTAGGGACGAACGCGAGCGAAGCGAGCGTGAGTTGCTAGTCTATACTAATATTATAAAGCTAAAGAGTTTGTTTGTTTGTTTGTTTGTTTGGTTGAACGCGCTAATCTCAGGAACTACTGGTTGGAATTGAAAAATTCTTTTTGTGTTGGATAGTCCATTTATCGAGGAAGGCTTTAGGCTATAGAACATCACGCTACGACCAATAGGAGCGGAGCATAAATAAAAAATGTTGCAAAAACGGGGAAAAATCATTCCTTTTAAGAGCTTCCGTTGCGTGCGCTGCGTAAGCGGTTGAAGTTACGCAAAAATCTGTATGACGGAATTGTTCTCCTTTAAAAGTTCTAAAAAAAGTCCGCGACATCATATGTCTATCTTTTAAGGTTGACTCAAAATAACCCTTTTTATGGCAATCAAATTTGTTCTAAAATAATGCATTACTTCCGAAGGTGTTTTTATAAACATGATATTAATCCTTATCCAAATAAATACGTTACTCATCACAAGTATTTAATTTTGAACAAAATTGCCCTTGACATCATTTGATTTCAATGAATATCTTAGGAGATATCATAGTTTTAAAATATATGTACATATTTAACTTTACGCGGTCTATGGGTGAGCGCGCTCTCAGCCCGATACAAGGCGAGGGCAGGGCGGTCGTGAGGGGGGAGGGCGCTGGCCGCCGCGCCGGTAGCTCTGCGAGCAAAGTCACTATTCCACGCGGACGAAGTCGCGGGCAAAAGCTAGTAGATAAATAAAATTGGCGTGTCTGTTTGTAATATTAAAATAACCGCTTTTTATTTATTGCATATGGATGTAAACACGGTCCATATACCAAAACAACATTTTTTACAATTTTTGTCTGTCTGTCTGTCTGTTTGTTTGTTCCGGCTAATCTCCGAAAAGGCTGCACCGATTTTGACGGGACTTTCGCTGGCAGATAGCTGATGTTATAAGGAGTAACTTAGGCTACTTTTATTTCAGAAAAAAAAAATCAGGGTTCCGCAAAACAAAAATTAAAACCTACGAAAAGCGTACGCATCCGAGCGAAGCGAGGGTAAATCACTATATAATTTAAATGAATATCTTAGGAGTAGCAAGCTACTGTTTATCTATCTTCTTCTTCTATACTATAATAAAACTGTAGAGGTCGAATGTCTGTACATAGAAAAAATATGCTAGAAACCGAGTCAGGGGGGTGTATTTCAATTCGCAAGCCAAGCAAAAGTGGGTGTAGCGGTATGATCTCGGACTAGAATTTCGATGATCGTAGATTCGATTCCCCTCGTGTGTAGACATTGTTTTCCTTTTTCTCAATTTATATATTGAATTTTGAATTTTAATATACAAAGATTTTTCGCATGCGCTTTAATTACTATCCCTTGTTGAAAAGTCCAAAATCCCATTTTTTTATCGTTTCTATGCCTTTGGCATATCTATACATATAAACAAATTGTGACTAAGCCGAATCTGCACATTAAATATTTTTTTGGAATATCTTATTGAAATAGACATTATTATCGATACAGAGACCGAATCTATAGTTATTAGAATTTTTGTCTGTCTGTCTGTTACCGCATCACGGAAAAACTACTGGAGGGATTTTGATGAAATTTGGTATGATGATAGTTGGTTATTCGGATTCCGGGTCAACACATAGGATATTTTTTACTGTGGGAAAATATCTCATCTCTAAGAAATCTATACGTAACGTTAAAACGAGGGTGAGTCGCTAGTAAATAAATAAAAAAAACGATAAATGATAATAAATAAATAAAATACTTATTTCTTTGCATAATTGAAAAATGAATAATATTATATAAAAATGAGAAAAAGAAAAAAAAATGACTACGCACGGGGAATAGAACCTACGACCTTAGAGTTATTAGACCCAGCTTTTACCGCTACGCCAACTCATACATGGTATGCATAGTGAAATAAGTGGTTCATAATCATAATCCTTCGATTGCTTTTGATTATTATTTATTCAATACTACAACAAAAATTACATACTAATTTGTAAATTTTTAAACATCAAACTAACAAAAACATAAGTAATTTCCTGATAAAATTCCTAAATATGTATTTATATATTATGAATATAATACTTGAATAAAATATAATTTACATGTTCAATATCTACTCAAATTCATTTATTGCATAGGAATAAATGTCTTAGCTTTTCGCGATTACTAAATATATACGTATTATAATAAAATAAAATGTTATCGGATCAATTCCCGTATTTTAAATTTTAATAATATTAAAATCAAATTGATAAGTTGGCCTACTGCTTATAGACGCGCTTGCGTACTCTGTGACGCTTGACCTGTAGTTATGAGTTCACGCCGGCGACGTGAGCGCACAGCTCGCTTTGCGGGAGGGGTGGTAGCGTTAAATGCCTACTTCGCCCGGACAGCCTGGCCTTAATATTATATTATCAGGGTAAGGTACAAATAAGGCACTTAATATCCCTACATCTAGCGATGCCATGGAATATAAATTAGTTTAGAAACCTAGCTTCATACTTAGGGTCAGTAATCTATATAAATAAAAAATAAATACTGTTTGTTGCTAAACGGTATCACTTAAAGTGGCTGGACCGTTATGGCTATCAATACTCGATGTGAGGTTTTTAGAGAAAAAAAAAATAGAAAAATTGCCGGAAAAAATGAGAAAAACTGAAAGTAAATCCAATACTATACATTTTTTTTATAAACATTAAAAACTCATACTTTATTAAAATTTCGACAGGACTTCTGTCCGCTTAACTAGTCCGCTAAACAACGTACTACTATTTTTTTAGGCTTTTATAACTTTGGACAGAACACCATTTAAATCTACGCTATATTAGAACCGAATACTGTATACAGTACAAGTGGCAAAGAAATTAGAATATAATTACATATGCATAGGCCTCTTAATTCAGCACTGACCCGCATGATATTGTCTCACGGTACATTGAAAATTTTACTTTCAGAACAGAGAGACGGACTACAAACGACGGTTTTATTCAAAATTCCACCCCCTTACAGAAGGGATAGCAAGAAATAAAAAGGGTCATTCTAAATCCTAACAATAGAATTACATAAAGTTCGAGTTAAACGTAGACAAGTAAAAGTTTTAGAATAGTTAAAATTTAAATGGCTACTAATTTTCTCTTTTGAAATATATTTTGAAGTAAAAGTAATATGTGTTTTTATTATTTTATAATGTACTTATTTATTTTAACTTATACTTTAATTTTACATTTAATATTTACTATACAAATTATATTGAATTAATACTGAATTGATTTAAATTTATGAATTTTGACATATTTAAAATTAATAAAGCAGGTTCAACAGTCACGTGTAACAAATCATTTTATTACAACAAATGGTAAATTTCCTGTTATTTTATATTACCGTTTAGTGGCAGATATTTTCGTTTATTCGTATTATTGAAATAGGATATTTCATTTAAAATAATCTTGTTACTCATAAATAACAGAAATACTTCTATTAGAAACAAAGAGGGTTATTATGTGTACCAACATCTTAATATTACATGATTACAGTACTATAAATACATATTGCTATATGAAAAGGCAACGTTAACAACATTTCATATTCTTTTTTTCATTAATTTTATACGAGTTGTAATATAATCTCCTGAAATAACAAAACAGTTTTCCGCATACTCGTACCAGACATTAAGGATAGAGATAAATTATGTAACCAGATATAAAACGAGTGAAGTTTGACAAACTCTGAGTAAGGACGGTTGGTAAGTTCCACCGTTAGGAAACTTGTCAAATAGTTACCAACATTTGTGCCAACGCTTATCTACATTGAGCATCCGTACTTTGCGTTCCTGTTATAATAGATGATAAATTTTGGTCAACTTATTGGACTAGGATATGTCTGACCTACACTTAGTGTTTCAGCTTATGAGACCTTGTAGTTAGAAGTTTAAAGTACAAATAAGTCTTACTAATGCTAAGCTAAGTTTTGTAGTTTTATAAACTATGTTTTCACTGTATTATCAAAATATAATTGTGGCTACTTAAAATTTGTACTTTGCTTCATTTTGAAATATTTGTGAAATCTTTAATTTTCTATAGATTATAAATTATTTTTGGAAAAATTCTTGAGACGTTAAATGGGTTATTTATGAAAACACGACTTTGAGATTGAAATAACAATTTACTAAGCCGATAAAATCAAACGAAAACCTATAAAGTTCGTACCGGCCCCTATTTCCAAAAAGAAATAATAATATTTGCGCTTTATTTACCTCATGTAATCTAATAATATATTGTTATATCTAGTACTATAAGTATGTCGTAATAGTATTTACCTTTGACCCATCTTAAATATATATCCACATATTATGGAATCGCTTTTTATTTGGCAACGTTGACGTTAGACGTATTGTTTACTTTGTTTTGTTAAATGTAAGAACTAGAACAATTGCTTCAAGCTGCACTAGGTCAAGGCATTTCAAGAGTTCTGAATGTTGCCAATGTATGAAAATGTATACCAGTTCCAATTTTTTCATGCTAAAATATCACTTACCCTAGAAATACTGAGCTACATTATTCGCTGCTTCAGCATATTATTTGAATGAACTATTTCGCTTTGCGCTGAATTTTTTCACGTGCTTTTGTTCATCAGTACGTACTTTTAACTTTAGAATGACCTAATTATCATAGTTTAGTTCCATTTCAATGACCTATTCATTAATTTAAAAGATTTACTACAAAAAAAAGGCCTTTATAATATTATGATTCAACTTATATATCAACTTAATGCGGTACAGACGTAAAACAGCTTGAAATAGATTATACTTACACTAAACTATGTCATATTTTGCCAAAATAAAATCGGCTGTACTGTAAAGCCCGAATGTAAAGCCTTTCTTGGATAATATTATAGCTGAATAGATGTATGTTAGTAAGAAGTACATTTCAACTTCACTGTGTATTAAAATACTCTTACTATTATGTCCACATTTTTAAAATAATAAGTTTTTAAGTGTACATACATTTATTGGCGAAGTCATACAAATCATTTTAACAACAAATGTTGTTATGTCCGTCCGTCCCTAGATGTAGCTGCGTCATCTAGGTACGTTTTAAGTAAATAAAAAAAAGATATTGTAAGTGAGGGAACACCCAGACGCGGACTTTTCTGTAGGCCTTTTAAAAAAATAAAAAAATATATTAAATTATAAAAACACCATGTACTATTTTATTGTAACCAATATGTTAATAAATGAATATGAAGTGTGTAATTACAATTGACTGTACTCAATAACATAGTGTACGTAAATCGTAGCACAGCAACTTCTACGAAACTATTCGAGCGACAACTCACCGCATTGCTACGAACCGTAGCGAATTGCTACGAAACTCCGCAACTGCCTTTGATACACGAAGATAGCATTCTAAATTACACAAACAGTACATTATTCAATTTAAATATTTAGTAATACAATTAAAACTATGCGAAAATGGCAGGTATACGTTTGTTACTCACTTCTACCCAACACTCACACTCGTAAAATTTGTTAGTATCACATAAGATATAATGAATTGCTTAAATATAAATTTTCTAGTTGATAAAACTTATATTAAAGAATAGTGAAAATTAAATTATTATCATAATAGATAATTTTTAAACAAAAAACCTTATAGCGACATCCTGTGAATGAGAGCGCCAAAGTTTCTAACTTACTAGAACAAAATTGGTGACATTGCAAGGGATAAAACATAGACTGTCCTTTACATTCCTATAGTGTAAAAAGGGGACAGATTAACTGCAGAAATGCAGCGGCTGTGTCGGTTACTGCGTAATTGCGCAACTGACGCCAGGATTTTCAAAAATCAATGCACTGTGAATGTATAAAGTTTTTACGATATTGCATCGATAATTCAAACTTCACTCCTCGAATGTATGAAACATTTATCATGTAAGTTTCCGAGTCAAAATTTTAAATTAAATCTCTCATTAATAAGCAGCTGTAAATAGGTATATATTATAAAATATTTTTTTTATTTTCAAACCTCTTTTCTAAGATGATGATACAGTAAAGTTGGTATCACTATCAAAATTTTGAAAGTATTATATTTAAGTTATGCTGCTTATTATCTAATATATTTAAACGAGCAATTCTTGTATATTTATATTTTCTAGCGATCTCGGAAACGGCTCTAACGATTTCGTTGAAATTTGATATGTTGGGGCTTTCGGGGGCGTAAAATCGATCTAGATTAGTCATATGACTGGGAAAACGCGTATTTTCGAGTTTTTATGCGATTTCCTTTTGCATTATTCTACGCAGAATATGCTCGAAAATTTCTTACACTTATGCATGAGCATCGTGGTCAAGTGATCAAGATGCAAGATTAACAATCATAGGTGTGTCCGAGTTCGAATCTCGATCGGATATAAAGTTTAACTTTTTTTTTCTAAAAAATACGATACAGGAAAAGAGATCTCCGAGCGAAGCTCGGTCACCCAGGTACTTGTTATTAATATATTATGTATATTAAGTTAAAACATAAAACATAATGTAAGTTTTATTTTCTAGAGTTTTAAACTATAATCATTTTTTTTTTAATTTAAAAATTTGAATTAGTGTTTTCAAATGACAATTTAATTTAAGTAAGTATTACATTGAATAAGTGTATTAAAATTAGTATAAAGCCTCGATTTAAACATATTCACAGCATTACGATTTTTTTCTTATAATCGTATTGCTGGACGACATTTCAATTATGTCGGCCAATCCCACTTGGATTAGCCATTTATCGTCAATACATATTACAATAATGTGCGCAAACAGGTGTACTCTCAATTGATGCATTTTTATAGACTACTATAACGGCATGCCAACACGTCCCGATAGAAATCAGGTGCTTAAGAGCTATTCTAAAAATGTTAAGATTTTCCACGAAGCACTTTACTCTCCGTCCTTTAGTTATTTTGAATGTTTAATAAGGTTAGAATTGAATTTTAGTAGACTGGAAAAACGTTGCTTCTCAGCCTGTAACAAAGTAATGAACGCTTTTAGAGGTTTTGCTATTATAAAGTTGGTCTTTGCCAATAAAGCTTATTTCAGCTTAAAATTAAAGTACATTACACAGTAATAGACGGACAGATATGTCGATTTCAAAAGTTTATAGAGAAGGCTTAAAATGCTATACAATATAAACTAAGCAACTAAACCACCCAGTGGCCTAACGATGTAAATTGAAGTGAAGTAAGTGAAGTGGGACACCTAAAATGTGATAAAAGCGCAAAAACAGAAAACGATCTTTTTTATGTAGCATATCATTATGAAATTCTTAATGTTATTCAGAGATAAATTCCTATTGTACTAATATAACTTATTGTTAGAACCCCTTTCAGGGCCCCTATATACCAGCAAAGCATAATATAATACCAAAATTATATAATTGTAGTCTATCACCTCTTTAATACACCGTAAGTCACACGTTCGATTCCCGTAAGAGCGTTCATTTCTAAAAACAATATTACGAATGACCTAGCGTATGTCACTTATTCAATTTTTATCACATTAGCATGTAGGTAGTTCATAGAAAAAATATTGTAAAAACTTACCGAAAAATATGCAACGTGTAGAGGCCAGAGAAAGGCGAGGTTGGATCGCTGGTGGTTTTATAAGGCTATTGGCTTATAATAGAAAAGCCCTCTCATTTTACTTGGGCCCGTTCATATGAATTATAGATGACATTGACCAAAGCAGGCATAAATATTGGCACATAGAAGACGAAGGTCTAAATATTACTATGAATATCAGATAAATAACTGTTTCTATCGTATATATGCTTTAATTTAACTTTCATCACATTTTTGCATTATATAATTTCAAACCATCGACGTGCTTTATTATGTAAATTGCGGATATTGAACAAGAATTATGATTTATTTACAAAGATCTTGAAAGAGGTGGGAAGCTCCCCAAGGACCTTTCCGATAAAATGACGAGATTCTTTTATCATGAAACATTTGTTAAATTATAGTAAATGATAGAGTCCGTCGGCGTAGACTGTTATTTTTCATTATTTCCGTAATTAACCACGACAACCACGGAGACAGTATATGCGTTTGAGGTAAGAGGTGTTTTTGTGTGTCTGTTACCATTGTTCTCGGCTAGGCCGACTTTGAAACGTTTTTTTGCTTTGTATTAGTCTCATTTCTCAACATGTTCTTAGCTAAGTTTTATAATGTTACAGGCCCCCAGGGGGCGCTACAGTATACACATGTTTCTCCATAAACGGTTATTTTATTTAAGTAAATGTATTGCATTTATTATTCAAATTTAATAAAGCCACAAATTAAACAAATTAATTTTTTTAAAAACCCACGACAATTAAACGTAATATAGAATTTATTATTAATAACCGTCGTGCGTAACCTATGCTGTAGACTGTACATATTAAGTAACATGTACCAGTAGCTTTATTGTTAATTAATAAGCATTCTACAACATAGGTTACGCACTACGTGAACTATTCTTATCAAATCGACAAGTATTCCTTATCAAATCGAAAACTTTCCAATAACTAGTCAAAGGAAGTTGTTAAACCCTCTTTTGTTTCACCCTTTTCTGTACCTAACGCAATAAAACGACAATACATCTCATCAACAACATCACGTACACGCAAGACTGAAGCCTATAATAAATATAAATCTAACAAGATAAGGCACAAGTTATTGACGCCGCCGACATATGTGAACTTCTATTTGGAGATATATGGTTCTGTTTGTTTATACGGGATACGACTGCCAGATAAATTATTATTGCCATTTATTCAGTCCCACATTTCAAATAAATTTTAAGTTTGATCTGTCTAACATACAAGTTACTGTGGTGATTTTAGTTCGGTATTTTTACAATTGGTGCCAGATCCGGTATAAGAAATATATACCCTCATCTGTTCTATCATCCGTCTAATCCCGATCCAACCGTATTAGATTGCCTTCTCAAAAAGTTTGTTGAATCCACGTAATTTAGCTAGGCAACCTATGTGCGATGTATCAATGTATGCATTATCTAGCATATAGGTATTATTTATTATCATTAAATAACAGAAGAGGATATATATTTTTATACCGGATCTTAGACCAAATGACATAATCAATTTTTGAATATATTCTGTCTCATGTGACGTTTAATAATAACAAAGAACATGTTGCAAATACAAAATATATAGAAAACATTGATATTTTATTTCTATTATTTAGCCCATAACGCTTAATTGGAACATTCAATAACTGGCTTACAATTAATAGTGGTTAGATACGCTCTTCATATTATTTCTAGAAAATTTACTAATTTATAAGAACCTTAGATTTCATTCGACTAACCTTTCAATTCTATAAAAAAGATTGTTAAACTAAAGTATATATGAGTCATAGCATTATTTTTGTCTTAGCAACTCGTGCATTAGTTTCGTTTCACAAATTTTTACGACCACTTACTGTTATGTGCATTAACTTTAACACTTCAAATAAACCTTGTTTTATGACGAACTTTTACGTTTAAATAGACATTTTGTACTATACTAGCACTCCAGCTTTAGGCTTAGGAAGTTTTTTAAGACAAGATATAAAAAGTTTGGGGGTAATCTTTATAAAACTGTCTTTACATTCTTTTCGGTAACATATCCCTCGTTTATTCTAGTGCAGCTATATTGTTCCTATAAAATGTTGCTTTTTTTAATGTAGATATAAAATTTATCTACAAGAAAACAGTAAAATTACATTTACGAGTATATACCTACCTAATTATATGTGTGTTATGTAGTATACAAAACATATATACGCTTAATAATTACAACACAAATCATGTCCGCGTGGAATTGTGGTAAGAATGCTAGCTGCATTTCTTCGTTGAATAGCAATGCTGATTGTTTGGGCGAAAACGCAATAGACTTGACTTCTTAAACCCAAAAATTTGCAATTAAAGTTATAAAAATATTCTACATTACCTGTCCATATTCATACTAAAGTTTATGACTCTTTCACACCAGAACGGCTGAACGGATCTGGATGAAATTTGGCACAGAGATAGACAGTATATTAGAGTAGATATAGATAGATAGATATATAGTCTGGAATAGCACATAGGTTACTTTTTAGCCCGGAAAAATGTACGGTTCCCGTGGGATAATTTGTTTTTGTCTAGGGACGATCCCAAAACGAAGCGAGGGTGAGTCGCTAGTATTCTATAATTTGCTTAAATATTTATTATTTTTTCTTTTAAAATTCATCAGAAGTAAAACAACTGGTATATAATGGTATAGCCGTGTAAGCTATTCACCCCCAATGATATATGTACCAGTAAGCTATCTTCAGTACACCTAATTTCAGTCGATTATAGTCTTATACTACTTACAGACCTAAAATTACCTACATATTTCTTCATATATTACAGACTAGCGGCTTACCCTCGCTTCGCTCGTGTTCGTCCATAGGTTCCCAAAACAAAGTTTTTTTTTATTTTTATATTTTTTTTTAATTTTTTTTCGTGGGACCCTATTTTTCTAAAATAAAAGTAGCCTAAGTTACTCCTTATTACATCAGCTATCTGCCAGTGAAAGTCCCGTCAAAAAATAGCCGTTTCAGAGATTAGCCGGAACAAACAGACAGACAGACAAAAATTGTAAAAAAAATGTTGATTTGGTATATGTACCGTGTATACATCCATATGCATTTAGTACAAAGCGGTTATTTTAATATTACAAACAGATACTCCAATTTTATTTATTTGTATAGGTGTGCTTAGTTTCATCAAGATTTATTTAGCTTTTTTAGGTGTCAAGTTATAAATACGTACCCCAGCATAAGTCAGTAAGTAACATGCATTATATAAATATTTACACACAATATGTTTTCAGATGATAAAACCTATAACTACAAATAGTTCGTGTAAACGCATTACTGGTATTGTAGATTAATTTAAATTTATTAAAACATTAATTCAATTCCACGTGTTGCTAAATATTGGTTAACAGTATTTGCACATACTGCATTACGCGACAATTTAACCATAATCATAATCTGGTCATGAAATATTAGCGCTTCCCCTTTTAGTGGGTAGTACTGGTTCTGCCGGTAAGTCCCATATAACCACTTTTCATATAAAATATTCTTTTAAAATATTTTTTTATTATTTAAACATAAAATTAACAAGTATTGTAAGGTACTTTGGTGGCATTTTGTCTATTTCTCTTTTAAAGTAAAGAACTTCGTTAAGTTCAAAAGGGTTTTTAGTATAATATATAATATATAGATATATACTCGTTTCTTTAACTTTGAAGTGTCCAATTCATTAAAATAAGAATCATAAAATCGGTTTGCAATATCTCAAAACATACTTAAAGTAATATTCATAAGAACTGTATAATTATATCTATATATCTTCATTTTCGAAGTCGGTAACAGAATATTTGAGTTTTTTCGATCTACAATATATTAGCTTCTTGAAGAGACAAGGACGACAGTTATTACAAGCAATTACAGAACGCCTGGAGCCGTTGTTTTAGGCGCAAATTGAATAGAAGATAAGGAGGGCAATTAGTCACGGGCGCTTTTACATAATTAAATGAAATGATGGCGATACCGACAAATTAACAAACCGAGATGCGACTATTAAATCTGTAACTCTGTACTTAAGGGAATATTCTCGAAAGTTCGACATAAGTTCATAAAATATGCCTACATAAAAATAATATTAATTAATATTTTTCCACTTACTCTAGACAATGGACCAATATGAACGCCCATAATATCGATTTCAAACCCATTATTTATTATTGATTACACAAACCCCACCGGCCTCTTTTAATGTTATCAGGCGCTAGTAGCAAATTCTCGCTTCACTCGGGTCACTAAATGCCCTTCGCATAACGGAACGGAACGCAGTAAAGGAAGTTCTCAGAAGGGACGATTTATTCCGACTTAATTTACAAAATATCGCCATACCGTTAGCTGAATTTCGTAGTCGTAGTGAAAACAGTATGAAAATCCGTAAAGTAGTTTTTGATTAGCCCGAATAAATGAAAACTCAACCTCCCAATCATTTTCGGCCATAGTGGCCAATCTCATTGAGACTAGGCATCTGCGTATAAGATATTATAGTGCATAGGTGTACGCGGAGACACGACACAAGTGCACTCTCTTTTCGATCACTTTCACACCATGTTCCGGTGGGACTAATAATCGACACTATCAGTGATATATAAGGCGCAGGACCGACGACTTTACGTGCTCTTCGAGGTACGGGGGTGAAACACCAACTTCCCAACTCCGGGCTATTACTGGGGCTTACTAAACAGAAAGACTCAATAACAGCATGTATCCACTACACCACCACCCAGGCAGTTAAAAATTAGCAAAAGCAGTCAAAAGTTAGATCGTATAATGAAGATTTAGATTATAGACGCCCAAAAATTTTTTGAAATTAAATAAGGAATAAATTAAATTTTTGTAGTAATTGTTTGCTTTACCGACGTAGGTAATAAGTTTTAACATAAGATTATAACTGAAAAGGCAGATATCAAATTGTAGGAAATGCGCATATTATGAATCATCCTACCGATTGATAATGTTACAGAAAATTATCATATTTATATCTAAGTATATATGGAAACATCCTTTATCATTAATATAGATAAGGTTTGCTTTGCAAAGCACTTATTGCAATTCGTAAAATTCATATTTTAAATATGAATTGGAAAACACACACGAATAAAAAATCATACAAACTCGGATAAAGTCGCAGCGACGAGCTGATACAAGCATGCATGGCCACTCAAGATTTATATTTTTATAAATTACTAGCGGCTCACCTTCGCTTCGCTCGAGTTCACCTCTAGAAAAACAAAAACAAATCTATCCCACGGAAACCGTAATTTTTCCGGGGTAAAAAGTAACCTATGTGCTATTCCAGACTATAATCTATCTCGGTGCCAAATTTCATCCCGATCCGTCTAGCTGTTCTGGCGTGAAACTGCTTGCTACATTATTGTAGAGGTTAATCAAAATCCATTCCGTAGTTTTTGCGTGAAAGAGTAACAAACATACATCCATACATACATTCTTACAAACTTTCGCGTTTATAATATTATATTAGGATTAAGATATTAGGATTAGGATTATAGGAAATTTTATATGTTTGTTATAAAATAACAATAAGTTATCCTATCTATTAATCATACGCACAGATTTAAAATTACATAGAAAATTATCATATTGTATTTCTGTATAGTCTAAAAAATGTGAATCAGCCTATATCGTTGATAAAGATAAAGATAAAGTTTGCTTTGCTTTGTTATCCGTAACTATTAAAGGAAGCACTGGTTGGTTTATTGCATTACCTACCTTAAATTGTAGATAAACTATTAGCATGAATTATAATATTATTTATTAAATAAAAAAATGTTGTAGGTAACGGTGAACTTTTAGTAGGTGTGAATGGTGCAATTTAAAATAGTCTAAAATTTAAATATCCTACGGGAGTCACAGATATACCAAATCTGGATAAGCAGTTTATATGTATCATATTACATATATGGCTCATAATATTAGGAATATTAATAATAACATCAATTGATAGTTGTTACCGTGTCAAAGAAACACTATACAATAAAAATTTATGTTCAATAATCAATAATTACGTTGTTACAGAAATAACGGACGCGTGTCAATAAATCAATAGATAATATTAAAATCAGGCAAATCGACCGGCGGTCATTATTTCTTCTAATCTGGTTATCGACAGATACATATTATGCACAGATATGCACAGATGTGCGTTATCTATATATAGATAACGATTAGCACTTACTTTTATTACTGTAATTCTTTAAATTGACATTACTTTTTTATTTATGAACCAATTGAAATAAAACAAATACTAAATGTAAAGTGAAGCTTGCCACAATATATTAGTGAAAACCGCACCCAAATCGGTTAAGTTTCTGAGATTAGCGCGCACAAATGCACAGACAAACGGACAAAAATTCTAAAAATCATTGTTTTGAGTTCTATTGCGTTAACAAAGACACCTAATAATTAATAGTTTTTCTCAAATATCTTCCACGTAAAGACGATGGGTTTGTAGAGACCCTACTTGCCGTGCCAGCCGTCGCGGTTTCAATTGTGTGACGAGCACGAATGTTTGTACACCAGTCATAGGTGTTAATATTTATAATATGTATGTATTTAAATTTATATATATATATATATATATATATATATATATATATATATATATATATATATATATATATATATGTATATAGTGTATTAACTATCTGGTATCCATAACGCAAGCCTCGTAGCTTACGATGGAGAACTAAACGGTGCTGTGTGTTAATGCCCCAAAAAAAAAAAGTCACACTTTTATTATATGTATACACTAGCGACTTACTCTCACTTCGCTTGGGGTTCGTCCCTAGATAAAAACAAATCTATCCCACGGGAACTATACATTTTCCCGGTATAATATATAGCCTATTATCTTCCTTAGTTTACGGGCTATAGATATAAGACAAAAAGAATTTTTCAAATCGGATTAGTAGTTCCTGAGATAAGCGCGTTCAACCAAACAAAGAAACTGTTCAGCTTTTGTAATATTAGTATAGATTAATCATAGTCCTTTTGACTGATTTCCGCTACAGCGTCCAATCTTACTGAGACTAAATATATTCTTTTCACTCTCAAAGTTCAATGGGGTAACAATTCGACACTCGCAGTAAGAGATTATGCGCAATAGGTACCGACGGCTTTAAGTGCTCTCCGAGGCATGGGGGTGTCACCGACAACGTTGTTACAATCTCTTGACAGGGAAACTCAATAGTTACACTTGGTCCAACTCGGGACTCGAACCAAGAACTTCCAGATAGCCATATTTTTTTTAAAATCAATTATTCTTAATATAAATATAATAAAATGTCTCTTATCTGGAAACAAAAACTAACCTATTATTACCACTGTATGTAAATACGAAAAAGTGCTTTATTGGTTTTAGTTTCTCTCATCAACATAGCATAAGATAGGCTCCTCTTAGGATCTCGATATATCATACTCAATATCGTAACATAATGTTAGATTCCAGAAAAAAATACATACTCGTAACATATCGAGCTACGAAATGTTGTTTACCGAAAATACGATGAATTATTACACTGTTACTGCCTAACGCATCTGTAGCATTGTAGAGATATGATGTTCAGTTAACTAACCGTTATCTTAACACTTTTATTATTTTATCTTGTAATTGAATAACTGTTAATTAATTATTATTTAATGCAAAATTTTGTTTGTATGTGTACTTTTGGTACTCCATCATACCTTCGGGTAGATGGATTTGGATGTTTAGTACGTACACATATAATATGTATATTATATACTATGGAAATGAAAAAAAAATATGGAAAAAAAAGAGAAAAATATTTACATAGACTATGGAAATACCCTGGAATAACATAGACTACATATATATTATTACAAGGATAAATTTTTTATTAATTATAAATAATAAAACCAACTCTAGTAAGTCGATTTCAACTTTTAAGTTTTAAATGTAATTTGAAACGTATCAAATGTTTTTAAACTATTTTTATATAACTATTAAGATGAGCGTTTTATTTATGCTGAATTTTTCCCTAAACTCTCCACTTTCATCTAATTAAGAAAGTTTAAGATATTATTAAAATGAGAAAACTAAGTAGACACTTAGCCAAAGAGAGCGCGACAACTTTGTCTTGTAGTAATTAATTCTTGCTTATGCCATAAACACTAAATATTTATTAGCATGATCAAAAGTAACGTCTGTCGAAAATGAACGAAACCTGAAGCGATTGAAGGAGTATAAAATAAATTAATAATAATATGAACAATAAACATTTTTTATTATGATTTTTTTAAATACGCAATCCAGGTTTAAAAAAAAATATTTTTTTTTTCATTTTTGTATACAACCTATAGAAGATATAAATAAAAATTTCACATTGCTAGATATAAAAACTAAATACTGGCCTCTAGAAGAGTAAAATGTGTATAAAATATGGACGCAAAAGAATTTCAATTAAAGCGAAATTTTTACTCAACAATAATTATTTAATAAAAAAACTTGAATAAATCTCTGTCTTAACAAGACTAAAATAGTTACGTTAACTATTTTTAATTCAGTACTTCCTGACGTTGAAATAACTTAGAACAAACTTCACGAAAGCACGTATAGATTGGAGTTGCAAAGTAACAAGGGATCGACATTGGCCAACTTTCAAACTCCGGGACAGGGATGCCGACATGTTATTGTCAAAAATACCGATGGCTAATCATCGCATACCGGCCATTGGGCTGAATAGCGAACATTCCACGCTTATCTGCCTAGGAATATTGATTTAATACACCACAAAGCCCAGGCAATCTATGCATTGGTTATACATGCAACTAGTTACTTTAATAAATAAATATATCATGACAAAGGTTATATAAAATAGTATTCACGTCCTTTTGTTACAGAAACATCGAATGGTGGATATTAGCAATGGGCTTAAATCAGCAAAAGCCATGACTTTAAGCGCGTAAAATTAAAGAAAGCCACACACAAAGAATGTGCAATTTATCTTTTTATCTCGGGTATAAGATACCTACTCTATTCGACTTAAGAGTTAATAGAAATAATCTTGGAAATGTCTAATAAATATTTTCTGTATAATACATAATTTCTTCATAGAACTCCTATCTACGTAGAATGCCCTACCATATACAAGATTATCCATGATATTCGCCCGAGGGAACTTTAACGGTATTAAAGTTCCAAGTCCATCTCTTTTAAAAAAAAAAAGAAAGAAACTCTGAATATACGATATACGTATAATTGAGATCAATTCTGGGGTTAAGTGAAGAATAACAAACAAACACATTATCACATATTTATAATATTAGCAAAAACTTGTTTTTTGTAATAAAGTGATTTTTGCGTATAGGTAAGCTAACGATAATGTGCACATTAAATATGATTTACTGCTTTGGTAATTATTGATATAATGTCATAAAAAGTTAATGTTTAGCTACTTGTAATGTCAATAACATTTAACTTACTGATTAAAACGCTTGGTAACTGGCATACCTGAAATATAAAAGTGTTTATCTTTATAGACATTTTATGCGTATTTTTTTAACACATTTACATACATACACTTTTAAACTATAGAAAACTATTTTTTTTAAACTAAAAACCTTATTTAATACTTTTTTTTACAGTACCTAATTATTCCATTGTTAGAGCTGAAAAATTTCATGGAAATATTATGGGATTGTTGAGATACATATAACATATTAAACTTAAATTTCAGAAAAACTTTAAAAAAACATAGACAAAATATAGTTAAGTACATTTAATTTCATATGAAATATTGCGAAGATACACTAATAAATAAATATACCCACAATTAATACAATAAATATACTTATTATTTTTTACAACAATATTTATACACCCCCTAGTATTTAAGTAGGTCAAGGTTATAGATATTAAAACGTATTATTAATATATAACTTTTATACGTAAAATGAGATGTCAATCTAAATGAATAAAACATATGCGTGGGGGCTGCCTGTGGTGTGTTAGAATTGACCTTGTGACTTTACTATTTATAGTTTTAGGAGTTCCTTTATAATTTACGAATTACGAAGAAATATTTAAAAAATCATTTGTATTTTCCTAATATCCTCTTTGCGAGTACGACTCGCTCTTGACCGAATACATACACATAGGTAATTTATGTTTTAAGTAAGTATTTCATAATAAACTTTACACGTTACAGATTTTTCATAGCTAGAACATTTATCTCAACGAATGTTATCGACGGTTCTTGGGCTTATGTGAAATCCGTTAGGCGGAAAAGGAAATCCACTTTTCGTGCCGAGTGTCCTTTGACTGTCTCTTCTTAATGCGATTTGTCTTTGTCGGAGACAGGGCCCCGTAACTCCTGCACTAGAGGATTAAATTGAAAAATGACAGAATTATATGTGAAACATTTCATGTGAAACAAAAGTAGATAGTTTAGATTTGTCAACTGTCTATTGATTCGTATAATCGTTGATATGGATCAATAAATTGACTTTACCATATTACTTAATAAAATATTAAAGTCTTATCTGGACTGAGTTTTCGATCGACATCAACGAAGAAGGTAGTCTTTGTGTGTGTATTACACAATTTTTGGACATATTTTAATGATTCTTAAATAACTAAACTATATAAAAATCCCACTAATATTATAAAGAGTGAAAGTTTGTGAGAATGGATGTATGGATCCTTGATTCTTTGTTAAACTATAACTACTGAACGAATTTTGATGAAACTTTACAGTGTATAAAAGATTATAAATCAGAATAATAAATGACCTTATATAGGCTGGAGTAATTACTCTAAAGTGGTTTTGAAGTTGGAACTCCTTTTTAGTTGTTATAAGTGTCCATATGTGATATGGTCGCACATATCGTAGCGAATTAACGCAAGTCCCCTTTAACGTAATTAACTACACATTATAAAACAAAGTTCCCCCGACGCGTCTGTTTGTTTGTCTGAATGCGATAAACTCAAAAACTATCGAAGGGATTTTCTTACGGTTTTCACCAATGGACGGAATTATTCATAAGGAAGGTTTAGGTGTGTTTAAGCTTTTACATGAATTGGCGGAAATATGACAATGATTGTCATATTTTCGCCAATTCATTGCCGCCAATGAAGATGTCGGAAAAATCATGCCGATTGGGAGCTTTCCTGTTGTAAGCCGCGTGAATAATGAAATGAAACCAATGTATTACAGAATGATTCCTCTTAAAAAGTTAAACTATATACTATTAAACTGTAGCAACGCTATATGTATGTACCAGGCAAGCACTCGAGCCAAGTGAGGGTAAGTCAGTAGTTCAATATAAAATAACAAAATTAACAAAGAAAATTGTTATATAATGCATTATAGATCAAAAATATTATCATGTTTTTCGTAATATCGTAAAAGTATTAAGTCTATTAGATTATATAATATAATAAATTCAGAAGTTATGAGCTAATCAGTTGTGTTAAATTATAAACATTTATAAAAATATATAGCCCATTCTTTTTATGCTTTTATACAGTAAACCTATTTTCGCGAGCGAGACCTTAATTAAAACGTTACTACAAATAAACTGTTTACGTCTAAATCTATATGTATGTAGGTACGAGTACTAAGTACAATGTACATATGAGAAAATAGGCGTTTAGAATTCGAGTGTTATACATATGCTCGTTACAGTTTTAATCTACAAGATGAGATTTATATTAATACGACGTCAGGGAGTTAACTTATCAAGTGAAACGTACATGTATTAGTCCCCATGGAGGTGTTTTATATTGCTAAACGAAATACCAGTAAGTTTTTATGAATACTAACTTGAGTTCAATTTAAAATATTATGATGGTTTAGTATAGATAAGTTTATTTTAAATGCAAACCTGCAAACATGGTCACGGGAGAGAATTAATGTTTTTGACGTCTCAAAGGTCATAGTTATTGTAGCGGACGCCGTCTACCGTAACTTAAGCTTTTGAAACGTCAAAAATTAGATCCCGTGACCATGTTTCATGTAAACCATTGGAAACATCGGGAACATAAAATCAAAATAGAAACGCGATTAAAGCGTTTATTTATAATATCAAATATTCCCGCAAATCTAAGAAACAATTATAATAACTTTAACTTGAAATTGTAGACAAAAATAATTCTTTAAAATATTATATTATATTTGATTATGGAATGTCATAGTCTGCGGTCAATTTGGAAAGAAAATCCCTTTAACAAAGCAATGGCGAAAGAAAATACGAGAGAAACTATAATGAGAAAATAGAATGATGCCAGACTGTGATTGGATGGAATGTATTTTTGTAGTATTTAGCCTGCCTCTAAAATAGATATGTAAAGGTTTATTTGTCTATTTTATATTTTACTAATAATATTTATTCTAGTAGACATTAACATAAAAATATTTTATTTGAGAATTTTCTACTTCAATAAAAACATACTATTGTAATGAGTAAAGGAGGGTGCGAGGCAAGTAGAGTTAATGGGGATTGTGTGGGATATAAAAATCTTGGCCGGGATGAAATTTATTATTTTGCAATGTTAAAGTGTTCCAATTAAATAATTAGAAGCGCATATAGGTTTAAAAGTTAATACATAGTAACAATTATAAAATCTGATATTAAGTGAGTGAATGAAAAAAACTATTTTTCTTCACGATATAAATTATTAAATACTACTTAAAACTTGTCAATATTAATTTTATTATAGTTTACCATTACCATTCGAGTGCTAGATTATGTGTTATCGTCGTTATTATGACACATCACTGTAATTTATTCTTGAACGACTATCAACGTATGTATAGTGAGCCTGCGTGATTGAGTGTTTTTGTATACGGAATACGAAATATTTTCACATATGCATTAAAATGACCAAAATATTAGCTTATTGTTTACAAACGAATATAGGTGCAACAAATTTGTTTCCATATTGACTTTACACGTTCTAAGTATTTTGTTATAAAAATGGTTTATACTTTATAGTTTATACCTACACAAATACATACATATAATGCTATTCACGTCATAAAACATAAACAGCGTCGATTAAATTGCGAATAATTAAATTAGTCTGTGCATAAATATAATTATCTTTCAGAAAATTTTGTATATCATGATTTCTGTACGTCATTTTAATCGCATATCATTAAATAACTGTTTATATTGGGAGCCTATTTGCAATTTTGTGAATTAAATAAAAATCTAGTAACGCGAGATTGTAGCCGCAGGCAGTAGATAATATTTATTAATAACAGATACAAAATTATAATTATAGGTATGTATGTTAATGTCACATATTGACAGATAAGAAATCAGTACTAAAAGTATCAGATAAAGTGAAAAATACTCAAAATACATTAACTTTGCTTTGAATGATTGAAAGCTCTTCAGCACTAAGCGTTTTGTCACATCAGTGTTTTTATTAACAAGGAAAATAAAATTTCTGTTTTCCTTTGTACGAGTATGTACGTAAACAAGTTTAAGTGATTGCGTTGAAGGAACCGCTACAAAATGGGGAAGTGATGAGGGTTCTTTACTCTTTCAGTTCAACTCTTTCCTTTCATTCTTAAGCTATAAACATACGGAAATGTTCGGGTTTGTCTTGTTATAAAGATAAAATAAGTTAGCAACCGCTCTCTTGAGATAAGTGAACGTAACTATTCTCCTGTTTGCATGATTACTGTTTTTCGTAGTTTCAGGACTAACGTTTTAGCAAACAATAACGTTCTAGCTAGATCTATACCTGTGTTTAGAATAAAAAATGTTAAGCACATTTTTGCTACAATTTTGACAAGAAATTTTTTTTAATAATAATAAATATGTTGGAAGTTGGAACATTAACACGCAGCACCATTTTGTTCCATGGTAAGCTTGTGTTATGGATACAAGATACACTACACATATGTATATAACTTTAAATACATACATATTATACATATAAACACCCATTACTGGAATACAAACATTCGTGCTCATCACATAAATGAATGCCCGCAGCGGGACTCGAACCCGTGCCCGCTGGTACAGCAAGTAGGATCACTATAAACCAAAGACATCAGCTATATGTAATCAGCTTATGAATACTTTTAAAAAAGAACTTTTTTAGAAATGCGTCGAGACAGGTTAAAAACAAGCGATTAATGGAAAATCTAAATGACAATGTTGATAAAAATTACGTTTAATTAATAAAAACCATTTTAGTTGCATAGTCTTATGTAATATTACTCAATATTAGATAAGAAAATTATAATTTTGCTTATTTCCGGACAGATAAAAGAAAGAGATGAGTGAGACAGAATTCCATATCTAAGAAAATGGAAAAAAATAAAGTTATTTCTTTATTAGTGATCCAATATCACATAGGTACGTGATACTTTATAAGAATTCTTATCACAAAAATTTTAATAAAATTCTAAACGAAAATGGCAGCAAAATATTGGTTGTCTGTTGCTGTCATCCCGCATAATATTCTGGCGCGAAATGACGGGTGGCGGTGACCTCATCGTACGGAAATGAAGACACTTGATAGACGGTTTATTAGTTTCTGGCACGCAGGCGACATTTGAAACGAATAAATAAACCTACTTGAAGATATTTTCTAAGCATTTAAGCAGCAAATCAGAAAGGTTACTACTTACTATTAGATGAAAAAAAGCCTTTAAACATTCATGCCCTATTTCAGAACACACCATTTAAATTTTAAAACTCGCAGTTGTTAACTAAACAGCGCTACGAGATAATTTAATTTACATGTTTGTCTTTATGCCGTTGGATATCAAAAGAGAGGAAGCTGTAAATTACTTAAATGAAACTGCTACAAAATGTCATAAAATAGAATACATAGTTTCATATCTCAATGAAATTAATGAAAATAATATGCATGATAACAGCCAAAATAACTTTACAGAATTACTAAGACCACATATTAGGTTGGATATATTGTTAATTTTGTGAAACTGGTCGAAAATAAATTAGTCAAACAATTTGTCTAATTAGGTTCTATTTATTTCAGCATAATAGATACACAGTGTTATTAGAACTGTATAGTTTGAAACATTCCGGTATTCCTTTTTCTGGTGTTCCGGTTACCTTTAATTATTATACACATTTATAAACATGTTAAAAAGAATTACTTATATTCTCAGGATAATTTTCCGAAAATAAATTATAGACGCGTCCATTATGGCTATTTTTGCTTCTTGAACAGACTGTCCTTGCACAACTTTTGAACAGTCCTAATACGCTTTGCTTAATAAAATATTTTTAATTTTATTTTTAAATTATTGAAAAGGTAAATCTAGGACAGTTTGTGGAATTTTATTATATATGCGTACAGTCAGGCCTATTTAAGGATTTATTCACCTTTTGGAGTCAAAATCTGGGCGTAACAAGCTTATTTCTATTCTTAGTGTTTATTGTGTGTCTATCACTATTTTTTCGTGTTTCATGTTGCGAGCAAGTAATATATTACACAGTATTTATTACAACGCAACCGTAAGAATACGTTTTTTTTTTTTTTTTTTTGAAAACATCTCGTAGGGTATCACGAGCTCTTAGATGATAAATATCCATACTGTTCTTTTTTAAAAAACGTTTATATAATATATATGTAATGTATTCATACGATTTATCATATGAATCCTATTTTATTTGGGTTAAATCACATAAAACAAAGTGTCGAGATCATTTTATAGTTTAACATATAACATAACCCATTCTAGTAGTTACGTAAACAGAGATAACAGCAGTCGTGCGTCAAAATGACATCTGTCAATTATCGACGTTGGCCACCATACTGATATTCGAATTTCAGTAGTAGGTAGGTACACTTTATTCCTAGCTGTGACAGATACATACATACATAATATGTATAATGCATATCACAATTAAATATAATCCATTCATAAATTAACCTATTTACTGAAATTTAAAATAAATAAGATATGACTAATGATTACACACGTAGAAAACTGTAATATAATATATAGAGTAAAAGATAAAGAACACATTTGTCGAATAGCACACCAAATACGCCAGGTTTTTTTTAACTAGCTAATGGTTTGTCACGTAGAATGGAGAAGACACGAAGGATCTTATTTCACATCATTCCAGGATTTTTCACACTGACATGAGAACAAAAAGGCATAGACACAAAGGATAGAACCTTATTTATTCTAATCAATACTCAGCTAAGTTGCGGTTAAAAATATATTATTATGAATAATAGTGTACCTACTAACTAGGTATAATTAATTATAAATATAATTTATCTTTTCTGTATTTTTGAAGTTATACTTTTTTTGAGACGTTTGGAAAAATTATGAGAGTATAATTTTTACGATGCGCGCGCACACCGATAGCCAAGAAACGACATGATGAAGTTAGTGGATAACTGTTTGTTGTCATGGTAACCGTTGTTAGTATCTGACAAATGATATATATAATATATTCTTTCCTTAAATAATATTCTATAAATATATGATTGTAATATCCTTAATATGCCTTATTTAATTATCATTCCTTTTACAAACAGAGGGTTGTGACATAAGGGATAAATCCTTTAACTATTTTTGTTCTGTTACGCTTACGAAGTATAACTTCTTACGTGCGTACATAAGTACACACACACGTTTTTTTAAATAGATAATGCTATGAAAATCATTTTAATTGTAGGTATTTAAAATACCGGTTGAAGAACATAATAATTTATTTATATGATGGTTTAATAATACCTATTAAAACGCGCAGAGAGACAGCAAGACGAAGATGGCGAACAGCACTTGTGGATCGTTATAGCAAAACGTTATTATCACCGCCTGAATTCAACTCAACCCCCATTTCACCATTACACGGCTTTAAATACAAGTACCCGCACTCACGCCAGAATGATCAAAAAGCAACTTATTAGAAATAATACATTCTGTTATATTATTAAATATTGAATATAAGTTTAACATTAATTAAATATTGGATATGTAATTATGCATATAATTTATAACTGTAATAAATAGTAATTATTTATACAAAATAATAAAACACACGAGTGAATTGGAAAGATAATACAAAACCCGTTCGGAAACAAAACGCTAATCTATTTTAAGATATTTGAAATATAATTTAGTATTAATTAAATATAGCAATTAAGTAAATATAAATAACTAATTAAATAGCCGATTGATGCCTACAGCACTATTAATACGATTCTATTTAATAAAAGATGTGTTTAGAAATATGTTTTGTAACACTATGATATATACTTGCACAATTGTAGTTAAATAATATAAACATCTTAACACGTTAGCAAGCCATGACCAACAGAATATTATTTGAAAGAATTCGATAAATATTGTTATTGAAAGACTATCAATGCTTAATTTTAGTCACAAGCCGCGAACCAAATGAATAGCGAGCTAGTAGTCAGATATATTCAATAATAGTACTTGCTTACGGCTTCGCTCGCATGATCTCATCATCGATACAAAGTAGTCTAGATGTACATATATATAAGATACTACAGTAAGGAACTAACACACACGCAACGCGCATTGGTATACAATGCTTATTTATGATGTTAATTTAAACAGAGGTTTTTCCAACCTAAATACATTATTTACTAAAGATAAAATACTAAAGATACCGTAATTAACCAAGCAGGTATATACCTACAATGTTGACTACGCTTAATAATATATGTATGTATGGATGTAATATATTTAAACGAGCAATTCTTGTATATTTATTTATTTTATTTATACCGACGATCTCGGAAACGGCTCTAACGATTTTGCTGAAATTTGGCATGTGGGGGTTTTCGGGGGCGAAATATCGATCTAGATTAGTCTTATGTCTGGGAAAACGCGTGTTTTCGAGTTTTCATTCGGTTTTTATCGCATTATTCCACGCAGAATATGGCCGCTAATTTCTTCCGCTCAGGCATAAGCATCGGGATTCGGGGTCAAGCGACCAAGGTGATTGACAATCACAATCACAGGTGTCCGGGTTCAAATCTCGGCCGGATACAAAGTTTTTACATTTGTTTTTTTTTTTATTTATTCAAGTTTTTAGTTTTTTTTTTTATTAAAAAAATACGATATAACACAAAAGAACTCTGAGCGAAGCTCGGTCGTCCAGGTACTATAGGTATTTAACAATACTGATCTAAATATGTAATAAAAAAAAAGAATAGAAGATAATTTTACATATTTAATTTAGAGTGGGGTTGGATAAAGAAAGCACGTTTATCTATAATATTATATTATAAAGAGGTAAGTTTGTGAGGCTTTAGAGGGTAATCTCTGGATCTACTGAACCGATTTAGATGAAATTTGGTAAGAAGATAGTTTGAGACCCTGAAAAAGACATGGGATACTTTTTATCTCGGAAATTATCTCTTAAGGGGATGAAAATGAGGATGAAAGTTTGTATAGGGAATCAACTAAGTTTACCAAGTTTAGGTATCTATAAAAATCTTAGTGAAATAGACTTTATTATCAATACAGAGGCCCAATCTATAGTTTTTAGAATTTTTGTCTGTCTGTCTGTCTATCACCTCATCACGAGAAAACTACTGGACAGATTTTTGTGACATTCGGTGTCGTGATAGCTTTTTGTAGTATGGTGAGATTATTCAGGTCAACATAAAAGATACTTTTTACTGCGGGAAAATATCTCATCTCTGAGAAATCTATATTTAACGTTAAAAGTTAAAACCTAACTAGGGAGGAAGCCGAGCGGAGCGAAGGTGAGTCACTAGTTCCTAATAAAAATTAGAGCACAATTGATTAAATTTTCCTAATTGTATGGTTAGTTGAGTAGTAGTTTTTTTAATCGGTTAAGTATTTGTTTTAAGATACCTTTACCAGTATTTTAAACATAAGACCCAGAGTATGATAATAATTATTAGATGAATTTTCCTTGTTTACTACAGTTCAGGTGCGATTTGTTGCATATAGTTTTAATAAAACAGTTGAAGATGGCTAGGTATGTTTGACTTGAATTATGCAGTTTGAATGACTAATGGATTGAGAACAATAAAATTGCGCTCCGTATCAGTTGCGTGTACCTTCTATTCGTAATTATATCAAACGTTATATAGGAAGAAACAAATAATAATGTTTAACATTTTACAATGTTCCCTTCCCACAGCTGGGCATGGAGTGCCCCCCCCCCCATCTCCCCCCTAATGCGAAGGGGATCACCGATCAGGTTTAGTCAACCAAACTTTAGTGCGGCTGGCGGACTTCACATGTCTTTCTAAACTTGCTAGGTTTTCCCAGACATGTAGGTTTCACAATGTTTTTCTTCACGGTAAGACAATTGGGAATCATGTTGAAAAAAAACATATATTATTCGCAGAAGTGCGAGACCCGTGTTTGAATCCGCTATACTCCGTTTCGCAAGCGAACGCGTTACCACCTGGGCTACCACTGCTATGTCTTGTGTCACTCTTACGAATATTTTAAATTATTCCGGTGGTAGATAACTACATTATACATTAACTGGTTTACGTAGAAATTCGTAGCATGATAATATATTACAATAAAAAATGTATCATTAATATCCGTCTAAACATATCTATAGATGGTCTTTAAATACATATATTTTTTTTGTAATTGCAGGATAAACCTTAAAAATAGGTTCTCACTTGGCCCAGATATGCCGCTACACACCTACACAAAAAAATATACACATAAATTCAGATCCTCCTTATTCTAAATCGGCTAAAAACTATATACTATATAATATTAACATTGAAAAAGTTTAGACCGTTAAATTTTTATCATACCTATTACCTTTAGACAAATAATGAATTAAATTATCCATTAATGAGGATATTTTTACGATTCAAAAAAATAATAAGAAAAGTTTGTTTGATTAAAACACTTGATCTACAAAAAACAAAAAAATACGTAATATTACTTTAAATAATATTTAATATTATATTAAATACGTAATATTATTTTCTTTTTTATTTAGAAAAGCCCATTTAAAAGCAATTCCTTAATTTCTTTCTACCTAAAAATAAATTCTAGCTAATATATTCTAACTTGAGCTATACAATTACTCAAAACTGAAGTTATAATAAACAACGTAGTTAAATAGACTAGTTCTTTATTTGACAAGAGTCTACAAATCAAATAATATTATTTGCTAAAGATAAAGAAAACACAAAGAACGTAATGAAATTTTTCATCCATAGATAGATATCTTATCTGCCCACGGAGGTAGGAAAATTAAAATAGATGGACAAATAATTCCCGATATTTCTTAAGTAAAACATAATGTAAAATTTATTTAATGATCAAGTAAATGTTACAAGAAATGTACAATATAAACATAATTTCCAAAGTCGCCTTTTCAAATTGGTCAATACAAAGAATTCTTTTTGAGTGAGAAGCCAGTCAGCGTAAGCCTCTTCTTGACATTGGCGGAAATTACGCGTCATTGCATAACATGACATTTACATTTATTTTAATAACTTAACCCTTGTATAACCCGTCATAAAAAATATTTATATTATTATTCTTGACAGTAATGACTATTGTTTGTTTTCAACTTCATCGAACAATAATAATGATGACTGGTTTCACCCACGGCGGCCACTCAGTCTCGCTGAGACGAGATATGTGCAAAGTAGATATTATAGAGCACAAGTACTCAAAAATAACACAAAGGGCCCTCTATCCCTTTTACTCTCAAAGTCTGATAAAACGACAACTCGACTCGACTCGACTCGAGCGATGAGAGATAATCACGCGCAGAACCAAGAGCTTTTCATGTTCTCTGAGGCAATCACACACACACAGAACAAGAGGTGTTACTAAGAATTTCTTGACAGAAAATTATCCTGTACTATACTTAGTCCAACCCAGTACTCAAACCAAGGACTTCCGAATCTGTGTCCGTATGTACATTGTACATAAATCTTATCACTTATCAGTAATATTTATTTAAGAAATCAGTTCACAGAGTAAACAAGTAAAAATGTTCAAGACACAAGATAAGTTGAGGATCATTTACACATAAACAAATAAACTAATTGTAGATAAGCTAACACTACTTGTGTTATAATTGGATCATTACTTGCTTTAAAGCTTTACATTAAAAATCAACAATACTTATCTAAATTAACAGACAAACGAAGTGAGAAAAATGAGTTTATTTTAAAAATAATTGAAATAAATAATATAAAAAAAAGATTTTCAATCATTTTACTTTAAATAAATGTAAATAGTAACGTAGTAGTAAGTACTAGAGTAATTTACTCAACTTTCAAAAGTACCTTCAGTTTCTGATACTATTTAAAAATAAAGGTTTAATCAAAATTAAAAGAGGTATATTTATGCTGACTTTATTTTTTAGTATATTTCACTATACTTTGCATAAAGAGAAAGTTTATATTTTTTAATTTTGAACAAAATTGAACTTTGCAACTTATTATCAGTTTTAATAAAACACTATTTACTTAAAATTTTATAGAAATACTAGAGTCTCACCCTCGTTTCGCTTCGGGTTCGTCCCTAGACAAAAACAAATCTATTCCACGGGAATCGTACATTTTTCCAGGATGATATATAGATTAAAGCCTTCCTCGATAAATGGACTATCCAATACAAAAATATTTTTTTTAATTCCAACCAGTACCTAGTTCCTGAGATAAGCACATTCAACCAAACAACCATCAATCAGTTTTATTATATTCAATACAACTAGCGACTCACCCATGCTTTGCTCGGGTTCATCCCTAGCTTGCTTCCCTATACCAACTTTCATCCCCATTCTCACCCGCTTAAGGGATGATTTCCGGGATAAAAACTATTTCACTCACTGATTTTTCATATCACAAGATTTAAAAAAATCTTATTTTAGTAAAAAAAAAAAAAAATTCTTTTAATTTTCTTCTATACAAAACTTTTCCTGACAATAACAAACACAAAAAAAAAAGAATTATCCAATTTGGTGCAGTCGATCGGAAGTTATGCGTGTACATACATTTCATTTTTATTTATATAGATTATTCTGTGAGTAAAAAAAAAATACAATTGTAACAGCGAATTTAGCTCACGAGGCCCTTTACAGCCTTCTCAAGTACTTACCCATCAAATTATCCTTACACATAATAAAATAAACAGTGATAAAATTCTGTTTATTGTCGATCAATTTAAAAATAACCAGCTTTCATACTAAATGTTTATGTTTATGACGTGTTGTCACGTCACACTGCGGGCTTGCCTATCGCATTGCGTAGATATTATCAATTAATACGCGTTATAATTCACTCTCGAACAATTCAAAATTAATATAATAAATAAAATTAAAATAAATAAAATTACATTAAATAAATATTTAGGTGATAATCTATAGTTATAAATTTACAGAAAACAATATTCATGCATATTCCCAACTAGCGACTTACCCTCGCGAAGCTTCGCTCGGGTGCGGCCCTACGCGGATTATGTTCACAATTTCATGGTTTTTAATTTTTTTGCTCGGAACTCTAATTCTTTTTCTAAATTAAAGGTATCCTAAGTTACTCATAACATCAGCTATCTGCCAGTGAAAGTCCCGTCAAAATCAGTCCAGTCGTTTCGGAGATAAGCCGGAACAAATAGACACACAGAAAAAAAAATTGTTTTTTTTTTCTTTTAAATATCGTATATAATTTTCATATACATCTAGTGAACAGTAGTTTGCAGTAGTAAATAAACACTTTAATTTATTTGTATATAATATTAACCTTATAAGTTATAATTAATACTTTTGCTTAAATAACACTTATAATAGTAACATTAAAGAAACGTTTATATTTATTAAATCTTTTGTAAGTATCCCATTCATTATATCATGTATCATAGGCATAGCCATTGATACCATAATCTCATTTTATGGGTTTCTTTTTATAACTAAGGTTCAAAGCATTCTATGACCGAAATGAGCCTTTAGGCCTCATTATAGTAATTTAATGACTCTAGTATAGAGTTCAAGGTTACATATATTTTACTATGATACTAATATATAATTGGTGGAATAAATAATAGCACAAAAAGATTTTAAATACTTTAAATAAATGTAAATAAACTGTTTCTTGAAAATAATTTACCTATCCCTCAAACCTTATTTTAATAATTTGTTAATTAAAAAAAACGTGTGTGTGTAGGTATTTATGTACGCACGTAAGAAGTTATACTTCTTGGGCGTAACAGAACAAAAATAGCTAAAGATTTCATCCCGTATGTCAAAACTCTCTGTAAAAGGAATGATAAATTAATAAAATAAGTAAATAAGGTATATTAGGCTAATTACAATCATATATTTATAGAATATCATTTAAAGAAAGAATATATTATTATATACCTATCATTTGTCAGCCAATAACAACGGTTACCATGGCAACAAAACTACTTGATCATGCCGCTTTTTGGCTGTCGAAATGATTTTAATTTTACGCTCATAATTTTTTACAAACGTCCAAAAAGAAGTACAACTTCAAAATAAATAGAAAACATATACAAATTTGAATTTATTTATGTTTTAAAATTACATTTTAAAAACTAACTACTAGTTACACAACTAGCTTCTATTGATTTTTAATTCATTTTTTATCTGTTATAGATTTAGATGTAGTACCTGAGAGTCTCTTGGAGATCAAAGCTCTTATTTGGGTTTTTCTTATATTTCTTGCACTCTAGATCTATGATCAAGTGCAACCTACCTACAGGACACTTGATCCTCCAGTCACAGGATTAAAGGGACCTTTGAGTGCGTAACGTTATTTATAATTTAGATATACATATGTCATTTATGTACAAAAACTATACATCAATGATATATGTATATATATTTATTTAGATATATAGAGCAAATATTAAATTAGATAACAAATATGTTTATGTGTTATCAAATATTTTCATTTAAGATTGGAAGCAAAATTATTTTCGTTTTTGATTCTTAGTGCTGAAAGTCACTGAAAGTGAATAACTATTTTATATATACTTAAGTACCAAAGTGTTATAGGGACTAACGAAAATGTAATCAATTATTCTAACAGAATGTGTTTAGGTCTCACCTAATTAATTGGGGCGTGGACTTTGCGGTGGCAGTTGCCTTGTGAAGTATGGCACCTGCCAATGTTGCTTGTTGCTTAGTAATTAAACTGATGTGTATTAGCATATTGATCTATACTAATATTATATATGTGAAAGTTTGTGAGTATGGATGTATGGATGTTAGATACTCTTTCACGCATGAATCGAGGGTGAGCCGCTACTATTTCAATAAAATGAATTGATTATAATTATGTAAGGACTAGCGACTTCGTCCCTAGACAAAAACAAATCTATCCCACGGGAACCGTACATTTTTCCGAAATAAAAAGTAACCTATGTACTAATCCAGACTTCATTCAAGGCAAGAAAAATCAATAATTTCATGCTTGTTGAAAATAAACATTTAGGTATTATATTATACACTTAGATATTATATACCTATAGAGTTATAGGTTTCATTTTTCGTCGAAAATCGAAAGATTAAATAATTAATTAGCAACCTTTTTAGCTTTGTTAAATATTTTTAGTAGCAGAACCTTATTGCCAACTAAACTATGATGGCCTAAAACGTGTTTCTTGTATGAGAGTCCTTTGGATTTTTAAATATATTCTATTTATCAATCATTAAAATCGATTTAGCCGTTTTCAACATGGAATAAAGAAAGTTTTTTGTATTTCGTGGTGTGAAACCCAAGGACTTACGTTTTTAAACAATAATTATTTAATACTAAATGTAGATTTTATTTCAGTCAACGTTTTTAATTCTATGTTTTTATTAACTATAAAATTTACATTTTAACAACCTTGTTTCTATTGTGTCTGTATTCCACTATCTAGTAGAAGTCATTACGTACAGTAATCTAATCATTAGCCACTGTAAAACGGAACTCCTTGCAACTTTTTCTTGGTATTGTGAAATGAGATAACAAAACTTTAGTACACGCTTCAATTATTTACTTTTCAGTAACTTCTAAAAGCAAAGTAGGTAAATAGTTTACTTACCAAATGTAAGAATTGTTTCATTTATTGTATAGTGCCTATGTACCATAGATATATATTAAAACGTTAAAATTGATCTTCACATAATATTTATTTATATACAGAAAAATTCTGTTAAATCTGTTTTTCTTCGTAGTATTTTTAACTTGATACGTATCAAATGTATATCCTACTATTAATTGTATATATTTATATTTAACGCTTACCTACATTATACAATACAAAGGCTTTTCATTCACAGGCTTGTTTCAACCAAGGCTATATATTTTGGTGGAAGGTGTTCTCTAAATAAATCTAATAGTTGTAAATCGAAGCTTCTGAGACAATCTGGGCAATAACAATTTGAATCATGAAGAGATACGACAATATCACGAATAATTAAGTTAGAAAACTTCATTAAATATTTTCTTGGATAGCTCCAACTGTGACGTGACTACAACTTGAAAACCTTCGCCGGTGATGATATAACTCCCTTTTTCTCGAATTCTAACAGCAAAGTCTACATTTTATTATAATTTCTAACACAAATGTAATGTTACTTTTTTGCCCTTTTTCAAATCAACTTTTAATTGACAAATACAGTCAAAAGTTTGACTAACGAGGTTGGTCAAAAGTAGTTTAGACTGGAACAGAGTTTTGACTCTAACATCACGCATCATTTCAGAAAGGGTAGAAGGATTTCTAATGGTTTGGTGAAACCTATACCTTGAACTTCTAAATAAGACATTAAGTATATTGTTTAAGTAGTTATAAAGGCATAGCCTGAGCTTCAACTGTTAAACTAAGCGGGAGTCAAATATAATGGGCTATATAGAAATACACACGAGGCAGTCAAGCAGCATGAGTTTTAAAATAAAATATTTTTATTAAAACATTAAGAATAAAATATATTCTTTAAAAAATAACATTTCCTTTTACTGAACTGTGTTTTTCACAATTGCTTTTTATTTCTTTAACATTATATCATGATATTATCTCGAAAATTTTAATGGTTCGTTTCTGGCCAAAGAGAGGCATCCGAAACTTTTTATTATGAAATGAAATTGGGTAGGTATTTTAATTGTTTATTAAAAAGAAAGAACTTGGTACAATTAAATTAAATTTGTGTAGTAATTTTTATGACACACAATTAATTTGAAAGTTGATTAAATAATAATTAATAGCACACTATTACCCCCTAGCTCGTTAACGATTATTTCGTTGTATGTTCCATCAATAAAATGATTCAATTTATTAAAGCACCGTCTAACGACCAATAGATTGGCACCATTACAATAATATGTAATTTAAGTTACTTCTTCAACAATGTAATATATATGTAAGTAATATCCCACAATCACGTTATAAGAAATTAAAATTATATATTATTCATAATCTGTTAACATCACTTGTCAACCAATTTTTCGCGTTTTTTTTTTTTGACAAGAATTAATATTTTATAGTAATATTAAAATTTTTGAAACGGAAAATAATGTTCAAATGCTGAAAATGATAATTCTTTCTCGTTTTAAATATATTTCAATATGAACTAAAATCCATTTAAAACCTTTGCTAAGAACCACCTAGGAATACAGTATCTGACACTAATGAAAATGAGAAAGCGAATATACATTACCAATTTTACTTTTATTTGTCCCGTAATTGAAACAACAGAATGGTATCTAACCACAATAGTTTCACTACATAGTAGAATATCGACCAGCCAGACCACCATAGCAGCTTAATTTCAAGCATGAACAGATGTAAGCTGCAGTCTACTTCGTAACTGAATCTCGGACGTGTGTTTTACGTTAATTGGAATAAATGTAAACACTTGAGTATTGAAGTATTACTATTTGTTTTATATTGTAATTTTGGTTATCTTGTTTATGGTGTATTGTATAATAAATATGAAGCTTTTTTAATATGTTTATTAATCACGTTTAAACAATTAAATGTTATTTTCAAATTCATATTTTTATTTATGTAATGCGATCTCGCTGAATAAAAGTTCAATTTTAATGTGGTTTATTAAAAATACGCTGCCCAAGAACGTTCAAAGAAAAGAAAAAAAAACACTGCTCACGCGGAGCAAATCTGCAGGCATACATACGGCTATTTCATAAATAAGCTCAGATTGAATAATCGTTTTCATTTTAAACCCTCCATGTTTTGTTTGAAAAACATCATTTTATAAGACTATTTTGTTTTACGTTGGCTGAATAAACTAAAACGTACAAAACGAATAATAATTTATATAACTTTACGTAATATAAACATATTTCCATTACTTTGACTAATATATTGTTATTTCATGAACTATTATATATTCTTGTAAACATCTTCAAGGCTTTAGTTGCATTCATTACGCTTATGTTCGTGTGGAACCAATAGTCGATATAATTAGCATTGTTACTGAAACTAATTGATACCATTCAAGCCATAATAAACATTGACATAGTTCTTATAAAGAATAGAGTCGCATACGTTACTAGGTATTAATTGGAAGACTTTGAAATACAAAGAGGCTAGAAACGTTTCTAATACGTCGTTATTAGAATGTTAACTTATGTCTGCGGTTGTATATGTACATTAGTTATTTAGCTCTAAAATGTATACAAGCTGTTTGTTTTTCAGACGTAAAAGCTATTATTGTGGCATTGCTACCGGAAAAGCTGTATGGCTAGTGTAATTGCTCAGTGAAGGAATTGAACTTGTCTCTCTAATATAATCGTTACATGCTATAGACTGTATTATGGAGTATTATTAGGGTATATTCAGCTCTTTTTTTTAAAGACCCACTGCTGGGATCGGACTTCCTCTCGTGCGAGGGGGAACTGACCATAGTTCACCACACTAGCCTAATGCGGGTTGGCGGACTTCACATGTCCCTCAGAAACTTGCTAGGTTCTTTGAAATATGCAGGTTTCCTCACTATGTTTTTTAACACCGTAAGGCTAGTGGTTGAAAATGATTCGCGCATGAAAAGCAAAGGTGCGAGTCCCGGGATTTGAACCAGCTACCCTCGGTTTCCCAAGCGAGCGCGTTATTACTGAGCAACCACTGCTTAAAGGTTATACTGGCAAACATCCTGTTGCTTTTTTTATTTTATTTATTAGACGATAACGTCGTAGCATTTTTTAAATTTGCAATGTAACAAAATACCGACAGCATTAAAATAAAATGACAATTTTATGGCATGGCATTTCCTAGATTCTTAGCATAATAGACTTTTTTATGGAAAAAAATATGTTTATTATTTTCAACATTCATAAATAAAATTCCAATCTTATATATTTAAACGAGCAATTCTTGTATATTTATATCTTTATTTATTTATTTATTTATACCGGCGATCTCGGAAACGGCTCTAACGATTTTGCTGAAATTTGGTATATGGGGGCTTTCGGGGGCGAAAAATTGATCTAGATTAGTCACATGTCTGGGAAAACGCGTGTTTTCGAGTTTTCATGCGTTTTTCTTATGCATTATTCTACGCAAAATTTAATCGCGACATCTATACAACTCTCTCAGTAACACTTAGTCACTTAATGTAAAATTATTTTTAAGCCAAATTAAAAAGAAAATTATTCTTATCGCGACATCTATACAACTGTCTCAGTAACACTTAGTCACTTAATGTAAAATTATTTTTAAGCCAAATTAAAAAGAAAATTGTTCTTATCGCGACATCTATACAACTTTCTCAGTAACACTTAGTCACTTAATGTAAAATATACAATCTTTCAAGAACTCCGAGCGAAGCTCGGTCGCCCAGGTACTGCTTACAAAACACAGCAATACACAGAGACTATTAAAATCAAATGACATTTTGTACAAGTCATCAAACCGTAAATGTGCATATTGCAGAAACAAATAGAGGTTGACGAAACAAAAAAAAACATATGATAAATTTGACATTTAACGCCAGGTTGACCTTTATTAGTGGTTTTATTGCAAATATTAATTATATATTGATATCTAATATGGTATTATAATATTATACGTGTTAGGGAAAACGTTAAACATCTACAGTATATTAATTAGATACACTGGTTGCACTGTGTAAACTTATTTGGAGACATAATATCACATAATATAATATGTATGTACACATAAGAGGTTCAGATTTTTACTTATTTTTATCAAACTAACTAACCCGATAGACGTTGTTCTATCCAAATAATTATAAATTTTGTGAATTTTGAGTTTATACGAAAATACTATAAATAAAAGCACTTTCTATTTCACCGACAACTTTTTTAAATTCTCTTCCCAAAACCTCATACATTACGAACATTTTTCGTAAAAAATAGCCACATTGGCTCAGCAGATTTCAAGTACGTAATGCGCTTATCTTCAAACAGCATTTCATTTATTAACTAGCGACTCACCCTCGCTCCGCTCAGGTTCATATCTAGTTACCTTTTAACGTTTGGTATAGAATATACATTTCTCAAAAAAAGAGATATTTTCCCGCAGTAAAAAGTATCCAGTGGTTTTCTCGTGATGTGGTCACATACACATATAAAATTCTAAAAACGATAGATTAGGCCCCTTTATCAATAATAAAGACTATTTCAATAAGATTTTCCAAAAAATATTTAATGTACAGGTTCGATTCAGTTAGAATTTTATTATATGTATAGATAGGTAGACTATTCTCGTAGATAAAAATATTCTTAACAAAATAACTACGCCTAGGTATTTTGTGATAAGTTTATTACCCATAGTTCATTTAAGATACACGCCTTCGTTCACGTGTTAGATACGTGGATAAGTAGCCGATGTGTTAATGCAGCTGTCATGGAAAATTTCGTAATTTGTTGAGTTTTCAACCGACTTCAAAAAAAGAAGTTCTCAATTCGACCGTATATATATGTATTTTAATTGTGTTCGCAGATTACTTCGCCGTTTATGGAGCAATTTTGATGATTCTTTTTTTGTTTGAAAGGAGATATCCCAAGGGTGGTACCATGATAAGAAAACCAGAATCTGATTATGGGCATCCCAGAGTCGATGTGCTTTGATTTGTATTGGCTGGCACCGATTTCGAAAATATCTGATAAGGTATTTATTCTAAACTAGCGACTCACGCTCGATTTGTTCGCGTTCGGCCCTGAGTACGTTTTCACGGTTAGCTATGTTTATACATAAATAGTAGCTTACTACTCCTAAGATATTCATTTAAATTATATAGCGATTTACCCTCGCTTCGCTTGGACGCGTGCGCCGTACGCGGATTTTGTTCACAATTTCATGGGTTTTAATTTTTTTTCGCGGAACCCTGATACTGCTTTTAAAATAAAAATAGCCTAAGTTACTCCCTACAACATCAGCTATCTGCCAGTGAAAGTCCAGCCGTTTCGGAGATTAGCCGGAACAAACAGACAGACAAAAATTAAAAAAATTTTGTTTTGGTATATGTACCGTGTATACATCTATATGTATTCAGTAAAAAGCGGTTATTTTAATATTACAAACAGACACTCCAATTTTATTTATCTGTATAGACAAAAACAAAATATAACTAAACGGGGGTTTAGTTATATATTTTTTTCCAGTGCCTGAAATTCGGTTTTTATAAAAAAAATATAAGATTTTATTGAAGCATTAAGAAGTAACAAATACACTATTTACTTCACATAAACTTTGGCATTCTCATATTAATGTGATGGTTTACTACTTTAATTTCATATTCTAAAAACGATAATGGGTAAAAAAATTTATTAGATATTATAAATATTTTTATGTTTACTAGTGTATCTATTTATTAATATTTTAGATACAACAGAAACAATTATATTATCAATCATTTCCTCACACATTGGTGGGTCGTTAAATAACATTAAATTATCTATATAAATAAAAAGAAATGTTTGTTTTTAAACAATTTATCCCATAAAAAAATGTTTAGGTGATAATTGGCAAGAAGAAGATGCGAAATAAACAGTTTTTAGATTCTTTTGGTTCTATCTATCTGAACGAATAAGACAGAACATTAGACAAATAGTTAAGCCATCCGTTTAACACACTCGTATATTAAAGTAGTTGAACTAAAATAAAAGTTAACTAAAAAGATGAAAACAAGTTGATGAAGGAATATAAAACCTTTATTTAGTTGAATATCTTTATTTTGATACACCACTCAAGTTTTTTTTTAAATTAAAAACACATAAATCGACACCTTAAATCCTACATATTAATTTTTTACTATTTTTATATAGCCTAGGACACTCGTGTTCCCGGCGGAGAGCTGACTCCTACCGGGCGCGTCCCCAGGTGGCGGATAGGGAAACGCCACCCGCTTTATCTTGCAGCCTGGGCAGCGGGTGGTACCGGAGAAATCCAACGCGGACCAACAGCAGGGGGAGGCGTGCCTCTGGCCGTGGGCCGTCGAACGCGGTTGAGGCACCCCGGACGGGGCCGCTCTCCGTTGAGGCTTCGGCTTCCGGAGTTGCGGTCTCCGGTGTGGGGGGGGCCCACTTAAGTGGGTAAGATGGGTGTCCACTTCGGTGGACCAGTTGGGTCCTCTCGTTAGTGGCTGCATCTGACGGCCTTGCGGCCACTAACGGGGGGATGGTGGTGGGTGCCCTGACCGTGGGCCGTCGAACGCGGTTGGGGCGCCAGGAGGACGGGGCCGCTTGTGCGGCGAGTGGTGGGTGCCCACTTCGGTGGGTGGATTGGTTTCCACATTTTGTGGAAGGGTTGGGGCCTCATTCTCGTCGTGGCTGCATCTGACGGCGTTGCGGCCACTGGTTGTGGGGTCGCTTTGGTGATCCCGCGATCGGATGAGAGGGGGGCGGACGTGGTGGGGCTGCAGGGGAAGAGGCGTGTCGGTGTTTCGTTGCCGCTCTCCCTGTCCTCTGCAGCCGAGGAAGTGTTGCCCACTTCGGTGGGCGGTGAGGTTTGGTGGGGCTGCTCCGGGTACTTCTCTGTTTAGCAGAGTGGATTTTGGAGCAGCCTCATTGGTTTGGTGTCCGCCAAACCAATGGAAGGTGCCAGAGGGCGGTCGACTAGGGGCGGCCGGCCGTCCACTGTTCTGGCGGGAGGATGCCGTCAGGGGTGGTCGAACATCTCAGCCCCTGACATGGAGACAGGCCTTAGCAGACGCTCGCC
The DNA here is from genome assembly GCA_033884665.1 of Argynnis bischoffii washingtonia. Taxonomy (NCBI): domain Eukaryota; kingdom Metazoa; phylum Arthropoda; class Insecta; order Lepidoptera; family Nymphalidae; genus Argynnis; species Argynnis bischoffii. The sequence continues at coordinate 3,732,753 of CM066624.1, read as the reverse complement.
GTCGGGGTCGCGGAAGAGTCTTTTTGGTACCCGCGGCCCCGGCCTTATGACGACGAGGAGGTTTTTGGTCAGGTTTTTAGTGGGTAGGCTGCCGCACATCGCGGCAGGAGTCCCACATAACCCGACTCGCTTCCCCATTGGCGAGCGGGTACCCGTAACAGGGGTTTTCCTGACGTTAAAAAAAAAAAAAAAAAAAAAAGACACTCGTGTTATCAAGACGTATCCAACGAGATGCCACATAGGAACAAACATATATACATTCATGCATATATACATACATAACTAATATAACACATTACCCTCCTTTGCGTCGCGCTTTCAGGTAAGAAGCACTGTGTTTCTACCCCAGATAAAAGCTAGAACGTTTATATTACATTAAAAAGTAAACAAAACATAAAATATTAACACATTCCTATCGCTATTCAGACAAATTTAAATTAAAAAAGTAATAAAATATGTGTAATCCATGTTTTACTTGTGAGCAATAGATTTTTTTAGTCCTAACGTCAGAGCCAGGCAACGTAAATAAATCTCACGCATTGAATAATAAACTTGTTTGAAAATAGAACTTAACTAATTGATTCGTGCTGTATAGGAAATCGCACATGCTGTAACTACATACATAAGTATTATAAAATATTCTATTAGGACTATCTGCTATCCATACTAGTATCGAATGTTTTGATCTGTATAGGTATTTTTCAATGGTCGTTCCATATAGTTAAGGCATAAGTCTTGATTTTATTTATGATGAGAACAAGATAAACGGAGCGAGCAGAACAATAGTAATTAATTGAAGCCATACGAGACTACCAATGAAAGATATAAAGAATTCTAATCTAAAAATTATCTCAATATTTTAAAATGAACTAGCGACTTACCCTCGCTTCGCTCGTGTGCGTTCCTATGTACGTTTTAATTTTTTTGAGCGAAACCCTAATACTTTTTCTAAAATAAAAGTAGCCTAAGTTATTCCTTATAATATCAGCTATCTGCCAGTGAAAGTCCCGTTAAAATTGGTACAACCGTTTCGGAGATAAACCGGAACAAACAGACTGACAGACAAGCAGAGAAAAATTTTAAAAATTGTGTTTTTCTTATAAGTACCGTTTATAATTCCATATGCATTTAGTATAAAGCTGTTATTTTGACATTACAAATAGACACTTAAATTTTATTTAGCTGTATTAGATTATTAATAAATAAATAATATTTTTATTCTTTTAATTCTAGACAAAAACAGAAACAGCTAAGCTAAAACATACAATTCATATAAGATTTATAGCTTATAGCACTCAGGAATAATGTAGTTATTTATGATTGTTTTTTTTTTTTGTATTGAATTATTATTATCAATTCTGGAGATTATGCCCTACTTACAAACACACAAATCGTTATAATATTAGTATAAAACTATAGATTTATTTCCCTTTACTCGATAGTTGCTTGACTAAAGAAGGAGACAAATCCTTGTTTCCATTATAATGCGGATAACCGTGCTTTGAAGAACACGCACCTATAGAAAAGAAAAATCGATATCTATTACAAAATAAATTATGGCGTCGAATCGAACTACTTTAACAGTTTTGTAAACCACAGAATTAATTATATACCGTCTGTTAATCGTGTGTCTTCGACGTCGGCGTAAAGTTTAAATCTAATAAAACGGTTAAATATTAACTCGGGTTAGGTACATTATCAGATTACAAATAAGTAAGATGACAAGTTTATGCAGTGGGTTTAGTACATGTTTTCATACTAGCCAAATAAGTATATAGAATAAATTCTTAGAAATATCTAGATATTTCTAAGAATTTCCGGGGCTTTTAGTCAATTTCTTTATTGTACAGGATATCTGAATTCTGAAAATAAATAGAAATATATTGCTTCCCATTCAAACGAGGTTTCCTCTTTTCAACATTTTAGGTGTGGAATTGAAAAAAAAGCTTTTCTAGCAGTTACCTCTCATTATAACACATTGTCAAAATCTCAGCCCTTAAAACCCTTTAGGTTAGGTGTTGATGAACTAATCAGAATAATATAAGCAACTTTATTAAAAGAATATTATATCACGACCTGACACAAAAACATTAAGTAAAATGGAATGATAGATTACCATCGCTTGTTTCCAGTAAGTAGAAAACATTTTGTTTCAATATGTAAAATGTGACAAGTTTTATTTAATCAATCAATCGGATTCCCTTTAAATATTTAAAACTAGAATTCATTTGAAAGTTGAATGAATTTCTTTGTTAAATGTACATAATAAACAAAGTTTTTATCATAATTGATTCCCTTGAATCTGAATCTATATTAACTAATCTATACTAATATATAAAGCTGAAGAGTTTGTTTGTTTGTTTGTTTGGTTGAACGCGCTAATCTCAGGAACTACTGATCCGATTTGAAAAATTCTTTTTGCATTTGATAGCCCGTTAACTGAGAAAGGCTATAGGCTATAAATTATCCCGGAAAAGTGTACGGGTCCCGTGGGATAGATATTTTTGTCTAGGGATAGTTTTTTTTTGTCTATGGACGAACCCGAAGCGAAGCGAGGGTGAGTCGCTAGTAATATGTAAAACTTAAATATAACATTTGCCCACTTACATAAATATATAGAAATTGCATTAATAAATTATTTACCTATTAATGGGATGATCCAAAATAACGTTACTAATCGGAAAGCTGGCCGCAGGCAGTGACTGACGCAAAACCTCAATTCATTTTAAAACTTGTTAATTTTCTAGTTGACTGACGCCACCCGTTTACTTGTTAGTATCAAACGTTAGCATCAAACAGAAAAAAGTTCTGGAAGACGTCGGCTTTTCCCTGAATTCATTTTTTTTTTTAATTTAAAGCTTAATTTTTAATATCTTATATGTATGAAAACTAAAAATAAATCAAGGTTAGTATTATCGTCGTATAAAATTATCACTTATATAATAGACTGCATATTATCAAGAAAAATAAATAATTTCATCAAAATGATAATAAAAATCATATGATATCACTAATTAAATAGATTATGTAATCAAATAATAATTTAGGAATACATAGATAGCAAAATTCAAATCCAAATAATTTTCAAGGTTGTATGACAAACGAGGTTACTGAAACATTTTTCCTATTTATCTAATATATAAAAATTACTTTGCTATGATATTTTGCTTGTGCTATTTGATTCATGCATGATATGTATAATAATTACACTACGGGATAAGGAGGTATTAGTTCAACTGTGCTACGGGACTTAAGACTTACGGGGCAGAGTCTGCCCGCGACCACGGCTGGTGCAACGCAATCGAAACGCCGGGAATAAGGTATATAGCCACTTACAAATTCACGCGTTAACCTCCCGTTGTGTAATTATTATATAATTATGGAACATGTAAATTTAAAAAGTTATATAATGTTATGTAGTCGAAGTCGCCGAGTCTATCAGATTGAAGGACAACGTTTTACTATAGGTAATAATATAGGAAGCCGATGAGAAAGAATTTTGTGTACCTAAAAAAACGGTCGAAGCTCTGAAAGACTGGTCATTTTTTGTATAAAGTTACTGATATCTGTTTGTAGATATCGAAAGAGAAAAAGTTTAGTACTTCTTTCTTCAGGATTGGAATAGAATGGACTAAAAGGCAGGGTTCTGAAAAGCAAAAAATACTGTCAATCAGTGTGTAATTTAGTAAAATGCATAAAACAGTTAATGAAAGCATTTATGACGAAACAAGAGTAAATAAATTTTGCCATAATCATAAATATACCTAAATACTTTGCACCGACAAATAAATATTCAAGGTTACATGAATAATAAGTAGCATCAATACACCTAAATTAAATTGTAAATATTATGTCGATATCTAAATATCGAAATGGCGCAGTGCTATAGTCGTACGTATAAATTCATATACGTATATTAATACTTCGAGGACCATAGGTGTGGTAGGTTCGATTTCTGTACGAGGTGATAACTGACATTGACTATATTTGTGCATTGTTTTTTATAATATCTGGTTTTGATGCAAATAACACGAAGTATTTCGATACTAACAAGGCAGACCGAATAAGAATTCCCTATGTTTTCATGTCTGCGCAGGCGCTCGCGCTTCGCTTCCGCCACCGCCCAACCATCTACTAAGCCATCTGTAGACAGACCTGTGACCCTACCTTTTCCCGGGATAAAAATTGAAATTAAATTACTTCATTTAAAAATCCTCTATAAGCCAGCGAATCTTTTGTTAAAATTGATTAAACCTTTCATATTCTATTTTTGATACACTTTTCTTAATGATATAAAAAGCTTATACTTTCTGGCCTTTATTGGGGGGTTTTCGTAATAATATAATAATAATAATATATATTTTATGTTTTTTTGCCATTTAAAAATACATCTGCATATTCTAGACAGGTTATATTTTAGTAACACATTACATAATCATACAGAATTTTAGCACGAGTGTCAAACATGTTTTATTTAAAAACACCAACAAGACGCACACTAACAAAAGCATTATAATATTATTACAAGAAATAATAAATTCTAAGTGCTGGCTTAATTACAGGTGTTACACACATTTCATAAAAGATAAACACAAATGCTCACGAGATAAATTACCTTAAGTAAAATAGTGTATCTTTTAAAATACAATAGAAAATCACAATAAATCATCAAAAATATATAATTCGTAATAAATAGTATTTTAAAATATACGCAAAAACAAGAAGCAAAATATATTTATTATTTGTGTCCTGCACAATGCTGACTTCTTATCGGTCTATAACGAATTCGGATTTGTAATCAGCAGGAAGATGTATGTTATTAATGACCGGTACTAAATCGTTTTAATGAACGCACTTACATACATGTTTACTGTTCAGGCTGATTGATGAACTCGAATAAATATCAGCCGATAGAAAGTCTAGTGTGCGAGACTTCTAACGTTTGCTTCGGTCTGATTAAGACAAAGGGCAATGTTTAAAATCGCCACCCAGTTAGGATACCGTTCTCTTTCCCTAAAGAAAATATATTAAATCTATACTTGGTAAACATGTGAGATAATATTTAAACACTAGCGTACGTTTTAATTTTTTTAGCGGAACCCTAATTCTTTTTCTAAAATAAAAGTAACCTAAGTTACTCCTTATAACATCAGCTATTTGCCAGTGAAAATCTCATCAAAATCGATCTCTAGCCGTTTCGGAGATTAGCTGGAACAAATAGACAGACAAAAATGTTAAAAATTGTGTTTTTCTTATAAGTTACCGTATATAATTTTATATGCGTATAGTAAAAACTGTTAGTTTAAAATTACAAAATACAAACAGACACTTCAATTTTATTTATCTGTATAGATACATAAATTAATATAAGAATAGTTTCTTTTAAAGTTATAAATGCGTAATTATACTTATAGCTTTAAGTTTATCTTTCATTCGGGACTACGGATCAAAGTGATTTTTTTAGGATTACGTAGCCCAGAAGGCAAAAACAGAACCCATATAATTTTGTCATAACCATACGCCATATGTCAGAGACGTTTAGTTTTTGAGATGTGGGATATTTTCAGTTACTTTCTTTAAGCCCGTAAACACAACTTTGTTTTTCGTAGAATATACGTGAAATACTCTAAAATCAAATTAAAATTGTAACAAGACTTTAAGTGCGCTAGCGAGATTCGCAATTGTCCGATTTAAAGGGGCAATGCAACTCTTTGCTAGTATACCATATAGACCAAAAATATAATACAAGTGAACTAGAACATTCTGATAATAATAGACTGCATCCTTATGACAACGACTACAAAGCTGTCCAGTTGTCCACCTGTCATGTACGTAACAACCGCACTGCCAGTTGCGCAAAATCAAATTTAATGCAGATGTTAAAAATATTTCGTCTCAATGGTCAGGAAATATATGTGGTACTATTTTTTCACGCAGCTTACTTCACATTGTAATAAAATGAAACTTTTTATTAGTTAAAAAAAATTGAAATAGCTTTACAAGTCCTAAAGATTTTGCTTTACACACATACAAACTAACAAACAAACTATCTTTTTACTGTAGCTGTCACACTACATATTTTGATTGTTTAAAAACAATCTATACATATAATAAAATTCTAACTGAGTCGAATGTGTACCTTAAATATTTTTTGGAAAATCTTATTGAAATAGACTTTATTATCGATACAGAGACCGAATCTATAGTTTTTAGAATTTTTGTCTGTCTGTCTGTTACCGCATCACGGAAAAACAACTGGAGGGATTTTGATGAAATTTGGTATGATGATAGCTGGATATCCAGGTCAACATATAGGATACTTTTTACCGCGGGAGATTATCCCTTTCCCACGGGAATACACGTTACAACACAGCCCAAAAAATATGATCAGAATTTCTTGAAACTTGGTATTAATGCTCTACAATACAATTAAATAAATACGTGTTTTAGCGTTTTTTGAAATTCATCCCATAAGGAGATAAAATAAGGGATGAAAATTTGTATGAAACCAACCTTTTTAATTTTTTTTTGTTGTAGTTTTAGCGCGAGCGAAGCCGCGTGTTTTGCTAGTACTAAATATAGTTCATATAACAGTCAAACGAACTCCCTACAAAAGATATAAGTGATGTAGGAAGACAGTATATAAATAATAATCGAAAGAAAATCATTATAATCAGAGTATTACTTATATAATAACTACTAGCGGCTCACCCTTGCTTCGCTCGGGTTCACCCCTAGGTATGTTTTAATGGTTTGTGTGGAATAGATAGACTATATATTATATATATACCATGATGATATTTAGCCTATAGCCTTCCTCAATAAAGAGGCTATGTAATGCAAAAAGAATTTTAAAAATTGGATTTAGTTTCTGAGATTAGCGAGTTTAAACATAGAAACAAACTGCCTCTTTTTAATATAATAGAAGTAAATAATCTTAGTAAAACGGTATACAGAAGGATGCATAAGTTAATAAGGATAATGTAATTAGACATAATAGTATGATTATTATTTTTATTTTTAAGTAAAATATGAGTAGTCCGATCTGTTGAAACAAACATGATAGCAACTTAAATGTTAATTCTCCCTGCCAGTTAGTTACACTGTTAACACCAATCTTCATGTTATAAAACACAAACAACTTTATAACAGGTAATATAATCAGGTTTAAACTTATTTCATTAAACAAAACACTAAAGAAATTTGTACATGAAGAAAGAAAGTTGTAAGTGCAAGTAAATGTTTATTTATTACTTTCTTTATATAACTGAGGTTTGAAGCAGTTATGAGGAATTTAAATGATTTTTACACTATGTCTAATATATATATATATTTTTTTTATTAACTCTTATGTCAAATTAATTAATACATATATAATACTAATAATAATATTGGAAGCAGGAAAGTGGTTAAGTTATCTGTCTTCGCATGTCACCAGGATAATTTCTCTTATTTTACAGACCATATAATTCCACATAATATTGGTGAAGTAATCTGTGCTTAAATCAAAGTCATAACACAGAATTTAATTCAATTAAACAAGATAATCAACCACAATTACTGAAAGAAATTAAGGATTTTAAGGGACTTTCTTTTTTAAAATTTTCCTATGTTTGAAAACAATTCATATAAAGCTTCCTCAGCTGGAAATAAAAAAAAATGTGTAATATGTAATAAACATAAAACTATGTATTTACATAGTTTTATGTTTATGTTGAACCTTTGATTTAACAACCATAATTCATACGAAAAGTCAAAATAATAATTTGCATTATTTAATATTTTTAAATGTTTTGCATCATTATTTAAATCTAGATAATGAGTTATCATAGGATTCTAAATTTTAAAAAAATATTTTAGTACAAAAAAAGATATATAAGAATAATAGGTTAAATATATAACTTAACAAAAACATTTTAATATCTAATAATAAATAAGTTGATATTCATTAAAAAAAAAATTACAGATATAATATAAATACCTAAGGTATATTGTTTTAGAAAAATTGTTATTTACTTTTTCCTTGTAAATATCTTATGTTTTTAAAAATAACAAAAGTAATTGAATAAGTTTTAATAAACATTATCCCCAGTGGAGGACAACATTCTAAATATAGAACGATGCATACTACACAACTATCAATGTTTATATTAGTGGATTTGTAAATAAATATTAATGGACGGACAACTACTAACCTTTTATATTATTCGTTGCTAGATACCAAGTAACTTGCGCCAAAACGAGTGCAGATTTCCCAACAAAAACCTGTCAGTCCAAAAAACACACTGCTGTCTTCTTCTAAATAAAACTTAAAATGACAAAGCACTAATTATTGGAAAGTACACTGATTTTACAGTTAATTCAACACAATTTTAAAATACTTAAAATATTGTAAACATTAGAAATATACGGTGAAAGTGCGAAAAATTATTATAGAAATACGGAAAATCCACCTACTGAACACCAACTACCGCAAACCGCAATATTCAACTGACGTTTATGTGAGAGTCGAGCTTGGAGTTGCCATTCTAGTATAACGAATACTGCCTGACATTTTAATAAATAGTCCTAAGTAAGAGAACAATATTGATTTAAAATAAAAAAAATTTAACGAAACTAATATCACTATCGTTAAAAGAAATGTATTTTTCAAGTTATATCAATTTCATTATGCTTTTTTAATATTACTCTGAATAAAATACTATACAAGAAAAACGGCAGTTTTAAAGAATTTGGCAAGACTACACTGTTACGTTTCATTACAAGTAGTTGTATTAGGAGATTTTTATAATAGGTACTAATGACAGCGACAGTCTAAAAGCAAAATGTATCTAACAGTCTTTTTTGTTTTTACAAATAGCATTAACTCATCATTTTAAATTCTAGTGTTTGGTGATAACTAATATAAATATTAAAATATGTTTGAAACTAATTACTTTCTTTAAGTTTCGCTTAATAATATTATAAAAAAACAATTATTCAAAATTGAAGCGTTATAAATCGTTATTGCGCTCTTCGTCTTTCTTATTCTTATATTTGGAGACCTCAAGTCGTGAATCTTGTAAATTGAAATAGGAAGTGATTTTTGGAGAAGGTAATGTAAACAAGAATATATAACCTGTAACTAGCGACTCAGTATTCAGACTCAGCTTCGCTCGCCTTCGTCCCTAGGTACGTTTTCACGGTTAGTGAATATATATATATATATATATATATATATATATATATATATATATATATATATATATATATATATATATATATATATGTGTGTGTGTGTGTGTGTGTACATTGTACATAGGTACATAGGTATAGATAAGTAAGTACCTACTTTAAAAAAAATTATATGAAATGATTCCCTGTACAAACTTTCATCACCCTTTTTATTTATATTATATTTAAATAAAAAAATATAATCGGACTATTTATGAAGCGTAGAGGTAAGGATGAGCTAGTGTAGATAAAAAGGTTCCGTCAAAACGCGTCCAATAAGGATGGCCCTCCGGTAGCGTGGCTAGCTATATTCATATCGTAGTTTTTCGTACGCCAGCGCCATCTTTTTTCAGAATACAAGTGGACACTTTTTCAACTTGTCTCCCATATAAGAGACTCCTCGTTATCTCTACCCTCCATACAACCATTATAAATGCGAGACTTTGTGCTTATGTGTATGTGCGGATGCATCCGTATGTGTTTGTTAAATGCTTCGGTGTTGTACTGGCTAGCATGCCTCCGGCATATACCTCCGGATGGAGGTCCTGAATTCGAGTCCTGCGTCGAATCAAGTTTAGTGATTGAGTCTTTCTGTTAAGAAAATCCCAGTTATAGCCCGGATTTGGAAAGTTAGTGCTGTTTCACCCCCGTGCCTCAGAGACCACGTAAAGCCATCGGTTCTGCGCCTAATCTCACACCTGTCGTGTCGAATTTTCGCCCTTTTGAAATTTGAGATTGAAAGGAATAGAGAGTGCTCTGGTATCTGCACGTACGCTTATACACGTGATATAAGACTGGCCGCCGCGCCAGAAATCAGTCAGGAAGACATCAGCGAGTGTGTGTGTTTGTCGAATTTAGATGGAATTTACTACACAGGCAGAGTACGTATGACCTAGGTGTAACACATAAGCTAATGCTAAGCAGCCGGGAATGCACCTGAGCGCAGCGAGGGTAAGTCGCTAATATAATAAATAAAAAAAATGAATGAGATAATTAGTATTAAAATTAACTATTTTGGTTTAATGTAATATCAGTGTCCCTTAAAGATCTCTATCACATTTTACTACCTAAGGTAATGGTATGGTCGTTTAGGCTTCTATTAAAACATTGTACATATTCATTTATTAAATAGAAATCATAATTTTAATATTAATTCACCAGTACACAAAAAAAAAGTGATCTGTACATATGATCAGACCTACCGTTATGTATTTCGTCGCACTGAATCCAAATCTGAGGTCCGTTTGGTTTATACACCCTCAAAAATTCAAGTAAATTGAAAATCTGCAATTATAAAAATAAAAAAATAAATATTATTGAACACGATTATATAATATGTTTCTTATATATTTTGATGTACTAATTCCAAGTTCAGAATCTGATAAACTTGATCATTGAAAAATTTATCAAAAACCGTAAAAAAATAGCATATGAAGAAAAGGTAGGAAACGACCTTCATCGATTTCAAACTGTTCTTCATTTGTATCGAACTCCTTTGTCTTCGCTTTAGTTGAAAAATTGCTGGAAAATTACAAAAATATGGGTTGGTTGCTTGCGGTCAAATGTACAGACCTTTTTTTTGGGTGCCGATGTTATGAATGTAACTTTTTAACAAGCTGTGTTAGGATAAATCTAAAATATCATTAAATATATTTACGCGATAATATTATTGATGTCTTTCGCTGTCTCGTTAGGGGCTCCCTGCTAGCGGTTTCATACATGACGAGTAATAGCCACGACAAGCCGATTAGGCCATCGAGCAGATCGAAATTCTCCCCGTGCGTACGTTGTATACAGACAGTAGGTAATCATTATTATTACGGATCCACTGAACTTGGCTCACTAACCTAAACTAGGAATATTGATGTTGGTGTGCACGCCTGGCAGTCTATGTACTATATCTTAGATTGTACGTTTGATTACTCTAATGATTGACACAAAATTATTTTTTATGTATTTGGACAATGTGAAGACTGAAGTAAATAAGATGTACTTACTTTAATGTCAAATGGATAATTTTGAGCACCTTCTATCCACGAGACAGTGGTCGCATGTTGGATTTCCTTTTGGAGAAATGTTAAATTCTGATTAAGATGGGATTCTGATTCTGATTGGGAAGATATAAAAGTAACCGCTTAATTGATCAATTATTATTAGACTGTGTCGATGTTTTTTTTACAATTGATAAATATTAATGTCAATATTAGTGTATTAGAAATTATTACTTTAGAATGCTAAATATTTCCGCATGTAGAGTCTTGGGCAGAAACTATTATAAATAATTAAAAAGATTATTTTAAAAGCGTGTAGGTTGTAACGGTAAGAATTGAATATAGTTTTCGCAATAAAAGCAACTCGTAGGCGTTGTGCGTCATCGTTAACGCCTTCCTTCAACAATCAATATTTATTAATACACTAGCCTAAGTTACCGTCACAACACTCATATAACGTCAGGCAGACAAGTTATTTTAAATGTAAAAAGAGCCTTTAAACGCAAACATTACAAATTTAAAATTTACTAACATAGTACCTATTATGCAGTCAGAGACACACTTGTAACAAGACTCACGGCGAGTATAACATACTTATCTCCAACAGTATGGTTTATAATCCTATATTCCTTTTTTGACGCTGGAAGACGCAATTTTTCATCTCACCTATCCAACAGGTGCTTATGTGGACTATGGTGATTCACCAACGAGGAAAGCCTGTACTACGAATGGAACATTCCCCATCTTAATGGGATGCCGCAGGTTCGCTACGCATTCAAGCACGACGTCCCGACGGAAGCCTACAGAGGTAGACTGCAACAACCAGGCAATTGCTTTCACGGTTCACTCTGTAATCGCAAGTCGCATAGTTATAATTATTCCAATGTCTATGCGATGCGGGCCGCCTCCCAAGCCCATCTGTTAACGAAAGATCATGCTATATTGTTTCCATGTTTTTAGCTTCTTACGGATTTGTTTGTTTTTGTAATTTTATTTTTATTTAAATATGTACTTATTTGAGACAGGTATAAATTTACAGATACTATATGTCCCAAGCTTTTTAAAAAAAATTTTTTTTTAATATTAATATCTCTTATAAGTTCTTACTTATAGAGACTTCTTAGTAACGTTCAATTAGACAAAGAAATCAATGACACGCTCTAAGTACCTATACCTATAAGGTGGCATAATTAATAAGAGATGTATATAGTACTAAGAAACCTAACCTAACTCAAATAAAAATTACTACATTTAGTCATCATTACTCATTAAAATAGAATTATTGTGAAAAAGATCATAATTTGCTCTGTAATTTTGTTAAAGTAAAGAAGGCCTTTACGTAAAGCTTGCATTCAAATTTTAGTATCAAATCGAGAACCGTATTCTTCGTGATGAAACATTCACTATTAAAAATGGGGGCTATTATGTAACTCTATACAACGCAAGCAAGACTCAAAAGATTTTTCCTGCCGCTTCCTTTTATTGTAAGAAGACTACTGAATTTTCAATTTTAAACGACGTTCGTTCAAACATTGTTCGAAAAATATATTAAGACGGACAGAAATAACGTTTAAGAAAACAAAATAAAGCTAGTATTATTGTTGAATTTACGAGATATCTTTCTAGTTTAAATAATGGCGAAGTAAATTAATTAATTACATGAGAAATAAATAAGGTCCTGGTGTTATCATATTTTTCTTTAATTACTAATTTAATTACTTATCACCTTAAGCTATAGTCTTAAATTAAATAAGGTTAGACGTGTGCGACATAAAGTATCCCAGTGCCAGTAATATTAGAAATGAAATAAATAAAATAAATAAATAAAATAAATTAGTATAAACGTAAAATAATTAATGATAAAATCATAACGCCCAAGGCAAACCAAACATCTTGATAAAAACCTTAATTAGAGTTAGAGCTCTGTAGCAACAAATATATTTTCTATCTTTTCTTTCTACAGACTATAGAGATATACTTATTAACCGATTTGTAAATATACCTATTGTTTTCAAACTACATTCACGATTCACTTACATAATATGTATGTAAGTGAATCGTGAATGTAGTTCATGTTCATTCATCATGTTTATTTATTGTCTGTAAAAAAATACACACGATTCACGAATCGTAATTTATGTACATTGTCTTAAATAGCCAGCTTTTAGAATTTAGAAATGCCCTGAATCAATTTAATGAATTGGAAAACAGCCACTTAAACTTTGTGAAAGTATTTAGTTAATTAAAGATTCTCTACACTATAATTTATGTACGAAGCGCCTACAAGTGTTTTAACGTTTATCATAAATAGAAAATTTTATATTTAATACCAATTTACTTAACTTTAGTGTTTTTTTCTTGAGAAGTTTGGTGAAAAATGTTTGCGTTTGTACTTGTATCAAATCTATACAGATAAATAAAATTGGAGTGTCTGTTTGTAATATTAAATAACCGCTTTTTACTAAATACATATGGATGTATACACGGTACATGTACCAAAACAACATTTTTTACAATTTTTGTCTGTCTGTCTGTCTGTCGGTCTGTCTGTCTGTCTGTCTGTCTGTTTGTTCCGGCTAATCGCCGAAACGGCTAGACCGATTTTGACAGGACTTTCACTGGCAGATAGCTGCTTTTATAAGGAGTAACTTAGGCTACTTTTATTTTAGAAAAAGAATCAGGGTTCCGCGAAAAAAAATTAAAACCCATGAAATTGTGAACAAAATCTGCGAACGACGTACGCGATAATGTACGTACGTAACGTAAATCGCTATATAATTTAAATAAATATCTTAAAAGTAGCAAGCTACTATTTATGTATAAACATAGCTAACCGTGAAAACGTACCTAGGGACGAACGCGAGCGAAGCGAGCGTGAGTCGCTAGTTGCAAATAGTTTTACAACACCTGAGGAAATTACTACGACTTCGTTCTTACTTTATCTTGTTTCCTTATTTTTAGTTGACTTTTTACGCGGATTATTCTTTGTTTTTGTACTTTATTTTTTAAACTATAGATCTACAAGTTTGCGTTTCACTTTTCCTGTAAGAGTAATTTATCTCTTTTGTTTTTAAGAGAAACCAAGTGTTCTAATGCAATATAAATAATCCAAGTGCCCGTGGGGTCGATACTAAGAGAAAAAAAGTATTTTAAAACCAGTAGACTTCCGTTGATTTTATCCGTTTTACTCAACCCGATATGCTCTTGAGCAAATTTAAAGTATACGCTAAAACGTCACATGAGTAAACCGCAGACCACATATTAATATAGGGAGTGAGAAAGATGATGATTATGCCATCTGCTGCTAAAAATACAACCAAAGTGATGGTAAACAGTATTAGTTTTGCATTATCGGTTTTTTATTTAATTATTTTTTGTTAATTAAAATAAGTTTTTGTGATGTCTTCATCAAAAGTATCTTGCTGTATTCGTGGCTGTTTAAATATCTTATATATTTAAACGAGCAATTCTTGTATATTTATTTATTTATTTATTTATTTATTTATACCGACGATCTCGGAAACGGCTCTAACGATTTTGCTGAAACTTGGTATATGGGGGCTTTCGGGGGCGAAAAATTGATCTAGATTAGTCACATGTCTGGGAAAACGCGTGTTTTCGAGTTTTCATGCGTTTTTCTTATGCATTATTCTACGCAAAATTTAATCGCGACATCTATACAACTCTGTCAGTAACACTTAGTCACTTATGTAAAATTATTTTTAAGCCAAATTAAAAAGAAAATTATTCTTATAGCGACATCTATACAACTGTCTCAGTAACACTTAGTCACTTAATGTAAAATATACAATCTTTCAAGAACTCCGAGCGAAGCTCGGTCGCCCAGGTACTGTCGTATAAAAATAATACGCAGTTGACATTTTATAGTGTCCCCGAAAGTTCATTGAACACTGAGTGGATAATTTCAAACGTCAAAAATGGATAAACTTAACCTTCTAATTATTTTTTTAATTAATTTTAATTATTATTTTGTGTTTACTCAATATGATACTACAGTTGGCAGGTATTAGACAAATTCTAATTTTTCTTCCATAAAATATAAAAGATTATTATCGAGTTAAAATAATATATTTTTTAAATTTATTAACAGCTTCTTCAAAAATTTAATTAATATAGAAATAATAATAATCTGATTTTTCTAATTCAAGTACATAATTACAAATTATAAAAAAATATTATTTGTACTTCGAAATTTTTAAACATCTTTACCTTTTGTTTTTAAATTTTTTATTCTGTCAGTTTAAAATACTTTTCAAAAATCCTAAATATTACCAGATTTCTACTATTTAAAATATAATACAGTTAATTTTAAAAAATAACTTTCAATACTTAATAAGGTAAGACTGATAGCTCATTTTCATCTTTTATTTCAATTACATTTAACGCATGACCTGATACAAATAATTTTTAGATTTTTTTATTGTTTTGACCTTCAATCCGATCATTTTTTATCAGTAAAAAACCAAATTTTATCATTTTTTGCATTATTTAGGCATAACTAATATTATTTATTATATAACTATATTTATATATATATTAACTACATTTATTTTAGGCGCTCTACTTTCGACAGAAGTGCTGCCCTCTATAGTTCGCGCACACTCCCTATACTCGTACCTAACTCAGTAAAGATTTTCATACCTTCTGATTCTATTATTTGAATGGATAAAACAACTATAAGCAGTTTAATCGACTTCTAAGATTTGCTTCTTAGTTAGTTTCAACATAGTAAGTGAACATCATCTATAGGTACCAATATTATAAAGAGGCAAAGGTTGTTTGTTTGTTTAAACGCGCTAATCTCAGGAACTTCTAATCCGATTAGAAAAATTTTTTTTGCATTAGATAGCCCGTTTATTGAGAAAGGCTACTACCTAAGGGAGCGGAGCAGTAATATAATATAATATAGTCTATCTATTCCATACTAACCATTAAAACGTACCTAGGGAAGAACCCGAACGAAGCGAGGGTGATCCGCTAGTGAAAGATAAAATACGATTGTTCTCGCTTCTGCTTATAACTTCACAATAAATAAACATCATACCACCACCTTTGTATGGGAGAAGAACTATTAGGTTGATTAAAATGAAACCTAGATGTGTTTTTAATTTAGACTACTTCACATATTAAAAGAAAGTTACTCAGAGATGCGCTACTAAGTCTTCTGTTTGAATTGACACGAAACGTATAACTTACTAGTTTTACCCAAGGGTCTGCTTGCGCAGTGTATACGCCGATGTTATATAATATTACTATATACTTATGATCTGTGATAATATATAGCTTATGTGTTAATCCACATATCCAAACATTATGATGCAGTAATTTAGTAATTTTAATATTAGTCAAAACAAGAAATTAAATTAAAAATTAAAAAAAGAAGCCATTACGATAACCTATTTATTGAGGCCATTGAGTAGTGATAGCCTGCAAATCCTCAAGTCTGGCAAGCTTCTTGATTAAATTACCTTTTAAATAACAAAAAACAAAATTAAAATCGGTTCAGCTGTTTGGGCGCTACGATGCCACAGACAGACACACAGATACATATGTTAAATTAATTACACCTTACCCCTTTTGTGTCGGGGTTAAAAATTAAAATTTTCAAAATACCTTAAATGTGTTGCTAAAAATTATATCAGAAAATCCTTGTATTCTATTCATGAATCCACCATTCGTTCTACCATTAGCGAAAATATACAGTATGTAATGTTTATACTAAACTAGCGGCTCACTCTCGCTTCGCTCGGGTTCGCCTCTACTTAAACAAAAACAATTCTATCCCACGGAAACCGTACATTTTTCCGGAATAAAAAGTAGCCTATTTGTTATTCTCATGTATGAACTATATTATTGTAAAGTTTCATTCTTTGATTATAGACATGTGTATAATCAAAGGTTTCATTAAAATCCAATCAGTAGTTTTTGTGTACTTAGCAGTATAAGTTACTATAGTTTTTTAACTCTCCCACGGGAACTCTTTAATGTTCCGGGATGAAAAGTGTCTAAAATGGTGACCGGGGATATAAGGTTCTATCATGCAAAATTTTATTCAAATCGGTCAAACAGTTTAGGAGATTAGCCCGTACAAACAGACAAACAGACAGAGAAACAAAAAATTTGAAAAAATCTGGATTTGTTCTCTTTCTCTTCTTACATCCCCCTGACTCGGTTTTTAGCATTTTTTTTTCTATGTACAGGCATTCGACCTCTACAGTTTTATTATTTGTATAGATGAATGAGTACATCCTTCATCTTTGAAAAAGCAAAATCTTTCAATAAGAGAGTCATGTATTGAAATTGAAAATATTAAAATACATAATATTTTAAATCGAATATTATTTCAATAATACAACAATTGGATGTCATTTAAACATGAGCACGAAAAAGCTATTAAAAATTTGTTTTTTTAAAGAATGTTGACGATACGACGCCCTGTTTTCATCTTGGGTTGAAGTGTTTATATGGTAATAGCTCACATTCTTAATTTCAAGTACATTGACAACTGCGTGTATTTGTAGTTTATAATAACTTTTACCCCGTGCTAATTTTCAACAAAAATAAGATGTGATACGAATTTTTGTACATACTCGTTTTTTTTTGCAAACAGTATTTTTAAAGGACACTATGCAAGAGCTATTTGCAGTCATTATTAAAATATTGCACATAATCTTCCTTTAACATTAAGTTAAATCATTATATATTTATTTAATAATGTAAAAAGAGTAAACCATAATCTTAAAAAAATGTAGTAGTTACATCAGGGATAGCAAAAAGGTCCAGACACGAGTATCGATCTCGCGACCTTTTGATCGCTTGCCAACCCTCTTACCGTCAAGCTATGTGTGTTTATGCTCCAGAAGAGTGGGTTTGAAGATAGAAAATACCTTGTTGACCTAAAAATCTTGTGCAACACCGATTTCTACGTGCGGCAATATCATATTTACCTACTGCAATTTTCTTATGCATTTTAATGTTATACCTACTGTGACTATAATATCGTAACCATTTGAAAAAAAAAGAAACAATAATCTAGTAATTTTATATTATAAGAACGGTGTAGGATTTTTAAATAAAAAAATTGAGTTGATACAATAAAATTGTCAAGAGTACGTATTGTATCAAGGTAACGTTCTAATATTTTTAAGTTAATTAAAAAAAACTTCTAAATTCGGTAATCCAAAGTAAATATTTATCAAGATAAAAACTTAAGAAAAAAACCGACTTCCAGGCACTGAAAAGTAAAAAATAACAAAACGGGGGTTTTCATTTAGAATAGATACTTAATCAGATTTATTCGAAGTCGGTGTGCTTTGATTTGTATTGGCTGGCACCGACTTCGAAAAAATCTGATTAAGTATCTATTCTAAATGAAAACCCCCGTTTTGTTATTTTTTACTTTTCAGTGCCTAGAAGTCGGTTTTTATTTTTTTTTTAAAGTTTTTATTTTTCCATTTTTAGTGTAGACGTATTACCAATACAAATTAATCAAGCCCAAACACCAGGCAATTGCTGTAAATCATTGAGGAGTTCCCTCGACTGTCTTTCGGGTCTATCATCAGATTGACTCCAGACCTTCATTAAATAGTAGTGCTTTAAAATATCTAATGAAATAAAAACCGACTTCCAGGCACTGAAAAGTAAAAAATAACTAAACGGGGGTTTTCATTTAGAATAGATACTTAATCAGATATTTTCGAAGTCGGTGTGCTTTGATTTGTATTGGCTGTCACCATATATATATATATATATATATATATATATATATATATATATATATATATATATATATATATATATATTTAATTGAGAACCTCCTCCTTTTTTTGGAAGTCGGTTATAAATAATAAATAATTCCCGAGACCTAATCCGTAACAACATATTAAAACCTATTCAAATACTAGATACTTGTAGCAATAAAAAGTGATAGATTTCAGAATTTTGAAATTAGGTACCTATTAATTTTTCCTTAAAGAATAGATGAAATAATATATACTTAGGCAATAAAAAAATTTATTCTCACATAAACACTTTACGAATTTCATCTGCTAGATTAAGAGCAACAAATTTTTTGGTGCTATGAAGTAATTTGCAAACATTGGGTTCATTTACGAATTTACACACATAAATATCTTTATTGTCAGTGTCTTCTTCGAGGCGCTTTAATATTTCCATTACTTGTTCTATATATGGTGTGACCTTTTCTTTTGGTACTAATTCGAAGTACCAAGGTAAGCAAATATTAAGCACATTGTAAATTGTCGATTGACTAACTGCGTAAGCCAAATTAGGATCTGGCTCTGGTTCTGCTTTAACTTCTTCCGTTATTTCTTTTTCTGGTGCCTTCTCTTCCACTACTTCCATATCCTCTTCGCATGGCTTACAAATATATGTCATTTGCACATTAGTTGTAGATGGTCCCGTTTTACTACGGCTTGTTAGGCTTTTCTGTACTTTGGGTAATCGTGCACTTGGTACACTTTCGATTTTCTTAGCTTTTGTGCCACTTTTATTCTTTTTACCTTTCTTGTCCATTTCAGGTGGAGGCTCAGTATATTCTAATTCGACAATAGTTGTGCCTTCACATATATTTACCACATTAGTAATTAATTTATCTAAAAATTGCGCTGTGCATTTATTTGCACAAGTTAGACATTCATCCCTGTACCTCTTTTCTTTAATTAATTTACAAACTATTTCTTGACACTCCTCTAGTGAATAGCACATCTTTTTTCCTACAGCAATTGATAAAGCCATTACAAAACCTTCGATCGGAGTCGATCCCTTACAAAAAGCTAGTAGAAATGCTGAATAATTCATTAAATTCTCAGCGCTCTCAAATAATTCAAAAAGGAAATGTTTGGATAAATTATTTCTCAAATTAGCATTTTTGTCTTCGGGATTTAAATCGTTTTCAAACCAAAGCGTCTGTTCCAAGAATTTGTTTCTGGAAATCAATTCAGTAGATTCAAGGTCTTCACAACGGAACTTCTTTCGTAACAATAATAGGTCATCTATAGTAGGGAATGTAAAATTTAGACAATATATTAGAAAATCTCGCCAATCGATGTAAGGAGTGTCACCAAATAATAAAAATACTAATTTTGGTACTTGTTCAGGATCTACATGTTTCCAAGCTTGAGGAAACATAGGACCGTCACAAGACTCTCTGCCGAAAAATATAAAGTCTTGTATCAAATAAATAAATGCTTGCTGCAGAGCAATACCCGTTGGAGCTAAAATTTTAAATTGGTCACGTAATCTAGCTAATTGGCTAATTTTAAATTCCATATCAGAGGCAATTTCATGTGAAATGTCAACATATGGTTCTGGTTGTGGTACCGAAAACTGTAAAACATTTGGATCTATGACTAGTAAATCTTGTTCTAGAATAAGGCTTTCTGGTATTTTTTTGCCGTTTTCAACAGCAATTTGTAGATATTTACAAAGGCGATCAACTGCTTTAATTTCATTTAAATAATAATTATTTATATCATTTTGGATATCTGTAAACGCTTTAAAAATATGATCACTAAGCAGCTTCATATCCCTATAGCATTTGTATTGTAAAGCCAATAAGCGTAAGTTAGCTCTGAACATTTCCCCATTGATACCCATCGTCCACTCTTCTATGCACTTTAAAGCGTTGCTCTTAAATATTTCTTCAGAATTAATTGAATCTTCTGAAGTGTTCTCTTCCTTTTTTTTAATAGGAGGAACTATTTTAGCTACTTCACTGTATTCCCTACTAATTAAGGATCGATAAGAATCATTTGTATCTTTGATAACTTTCAACGCATACTTAACATTATTTTCAATAATCATGTTGATAGGATTATTACTATAATCAATTTCAATATTTTTCATTTGTATATCTTGAAAATAATTTTTTAGCTGTCTAAATACTTTATCTTCTCCCCCTTTCTTGCTTCCAGAAGTCTCATCTGTTTCCCTAAATATTTTTGTGAGTTCTTTAGATACTAATCTATCGTTGGGGGGAGACCGCTTTATCATAGTAAAATAAAAATCATGCATAATTTGATAAGTCAAAATTGATCTGAAAAAAATAAATAAATTTAAAAACTCCAAAAGCTAGCTTGACAACAGTGAAGCTAATAACTACAACTTACCTATTTAATTCGGCTTGCATGCATGAAATATATGTATTGGCCATCGTGGTTAATTCTTCCATTGTCCAATTTTCATATATAAGTGCCTGCCTTTGTTGTTCTGCAAAAAGCTTTCGCTCATCGCATATTTTAAATAATCTGTTTTGCAATTCTTTTATTCTGCAGTGCCATTCATTCTTGGTCAAATGAATGTCTCGCCAATCATTTTCAAAATCATTATATTCCTTCTGAAAGATACTAACTAAATCTTGCTTGCGGGATGGAAGAGTAATTATTTGTTCCATTTTATCTTTAATGAATCTGGTATATGGTATGATACAATTCATCTGTAACCTTTTCGCAAATAATAATTGCTGGATATCGTGTATATAAGTTTTTTCGATTTCTTCCCAACAAGTCGATAATGCTATTCCTATACCCTCAGGTATTGGTATATCACCATATATCCAGTCTTCTTCTCCAGCTAATAACTTAATGTCTTCTGAGCTAGCTGTTGTTGCTGACATCTTATTTTCATTTACCTGTTCATTCAAATCCAACACTGGTTCTTCATTAATATCTTGCAAAGATTCAGGTGCCTTTACAATTTGTAATTCGTTAGCGAAAGATAACCGACTTAATTTCGAACTACGTCGTAATTTTTCTTTGGATTTTCCATTAGATATTTCTGGTTTCACAATTTTAGACTTAGTTCGTTTATCATCGGATGTGGGGAAATCGAGGACGCTTAAAACGTTTTCGCCGAATAGTTTATCAGTCGACTTAATATGCATTGCGTAATCTCCAATAATATATTTACAAATAAGCGCCAGTTGTTCTTTTTCAATTATTTCATAATACATGCTATAATTGATTCCCATTATGGCATAAAATCTATCAATAAGTTCAGAATTTTCTTCTGTTAAACTCCATATAACAAACTCTTGGAGAATATCCTCGGTTTCTTTTAAATTTAAATAGCAAGTAAAATAACTAGTAAATGGCTTATAGTTCCCTTTTTTGTGTGGATCGTTAACTAATTTCGATGTCCTTAGATTTTTATAAGGATCTTTTTCTTTCTTTCTGTGTTTAATGATACTTTCTTCAAGGTAAATTTCATCTTTATCTTCCAGCTCATTTTCATCAGGTGGCGCCCGTCCTGAAAAAGTTTCTTCTAAAATTTGCGCCTCACGATAAGTATTAGGATAATTTATAATCACAAATCCATTAATATTTTCTTGATCTTTTATAAATTCAACTATAATAGCAGAGACCAAGTGGTCGGTAAGAGAATCACCAAAGTTCAAACACTCATAAGCATACCGACCAAGTTCTGCAGGAATAGATAAAGTTATATCTTCCTCAGGAATTGTTTTTGGTGTTTGTGTTTGCTTAGTATTAGCAATTAATTGTCCTGATAATGCTGTTACATTAGCATCACTACCCTTAGCCAACATATCATCTTCCATTTTCATTAACTTTATCAATTCTTTTTCTTCTTCTTCTTGAGCTGCTCCTATAAATTTATCGTACGACAATTCAATATCTGTACATCCAATCATTTCAGACTTAAATTTTCTAAGGCAAAAATTTATAGCTGATTCCAATCGTACGACGTGTATTTTTTGTGCAGACAAAAGTGTTTGCATAGCTGATGCTGTTAGTCTATCAGGAATACCACGTACAATAGCTTTTGACGAGAAATTAGGCAAATTGGCTGGCATTCTTTGTGGTGGATAAGGATATTTAATTTCAAGCAACGTATATACTACATGCCCTAGTATTCGTGCGCCTAAATATTCAAATTTTCTGTCTTCCGATTCTGGGTCGTAATTTGGTATTAGCAAATCCAGTGACCATGGACAGGAATAATTATGATAATCTAAGAACTCGCTTTCATTTAAAGTTTCTTGTCTTTCTAGTTCTAAATGTATTATTTCTTCTTGATCAAGTATTTCTTCTTCTTGAGAAATTTCTTTTAGAATATTTTCCATTGGCTCAAGTATATCAAATATTGGTTGCTGTTTATAATATAATAGTTTCCATTCATGTATAAAATGCTCAGGGATGTCATCCTCTAGTATTTTTTTAAAATAAGCATATTTGGTGGCAAAATCAATAATTGAAAGTATTGTATCGTAACAAATCTCATAATAATGTTGTCTTTTTCTTTTCATTTTTTCAGCATATAGTTTTTTGTGCAACATATTCTGTCTATGCTTTTCAAAATCAATTTCACTAACACCTAAATTAATATCTTCCTTTACATTATTAAGGAATTGATTGAATTGTTCTGTTCTTTGATCATTAAACTCCTCTTGACTCGCAATTCTATTTCTTATTAAATTACGAGCTTGCTGTTTAGTTTCCATAATTTGGGTACACATTTGTTTTTCAAACTGCGATAACTTCATCACTTTTTTGGCTAGTTCTGTGTCTAATTTTGATTCTTCTTCAGCTACAGACAAATCCCACAATGATCCACTAATAACATGAGTCAATTGTTTTTGAAATTCCTCAGAATCAGCTTTGTTATGTATTTTAACGTAAAGGTTATCCATATAGTTTCTTGCCCAGTCTGAATCTATTAGTGATTTCTTTCTTTCTATCGCTTTTTCTTCTAATTCAACTAATTCTTCATACGTATAGTTACGAAATTCGCAAGGATACTTCATTGAGAATTTTTCCATATCTTTTTTATCTTTCTTGGATATGTTTTTTAGATTAGATACTGGATGTTTTATAGGTATATTAGATTCCTCTATTTTTAAAATGTTTTTTGAATATTTATGCCGCATATAATCATACATTTCTTTGACTTCTTTTTCTTTTTTTCTTTGCCATTCAATAAACATTTTTTGGTTCAATAGCGGCTTAGACAAATCATCGATGGATGGCTCTTGAACTTCATGTACCTTTTCAACAACGAAACGATGCCCTATTTTATCTATTAAGTTTGATGTGGCTTTTCTTTCTTGCTTAATAAAATTAGTACGGTCTCTCTTGTCTAAATGGAGGAAGAGTTGATAAAATAATCGAAGCAACGTAGAGCCCTTTCCATTCATGATACTGTTCATATCAATGTCAGTTATATTTATTTCAATATCACGAAGCCATTCTTTAAGATATTTCCAATTCCTTTTAACATCTTCATCAATGTTGCTCGGTCTCATAAGATAATATTTATCGTCACTAATTACGTGATAGCTTCGGAGAACAGAAGCAATTATATGTCCATTTTTCATTTTTTCTCCAAATTCTTCGGCTTCCCATGATATTGGCCTTTGTAATCTTTGAGAAAGCCAGTCTTTTAACATTTCAGCCATTTCGATATATTATATTTATATTGAGATAGTACAACAAAAGGATTCCTGGGAAAGTTTTTATAGTTTAAAAATCCGCCAATTTATCTTGAAAATGGTAAAATATAACTTTAACGTCAATAAAGACACTTTTGTAGTTTAACAATATTGCACTATTTAAAATGTGCCTGCATTATTTTTATTTGTAGCTGGTAATCACTTTTCCATTTGCTTCACACATGGCAAGTTACGTTAAATGTCATCACTTATTATGACTTTTTTGTGATGTTTATTTTCGCACGGTTTTTGCATATTTCATAAATATCATTGAGATCACTTCATGATGAAATGCAATGAATTCGAAAAAAATGTTTGTAACTTCATGACTTTTTAAATAATAGGCCATTACTATTATATCCACATATTTCATGCTTTTTTATTACGTTGTTTACAGAAACCTCGCCATCATATGAACCTAGACAATTTGGATAAAGCATTACAAGATTTGGGTATGTTGAGTGCAATAACCGAAGCGCGGCGTGAATTTTTAAGAGAATCTAAATCTAATTTAGGCGTGATGCGGCTGAACACGCGGTACGTGTCCAACGTCACTGTGGGGTATTGTATGAAAAGAAGCACAAACAAAAACAGACTTTGTCCGTATGTTTTACCCGTGAGACACAGAACTAAGAGTGAAAACTCAGATGCCATCGGTTGTGATGTAAACGATAGCAGCAGTGATTTTAAATATAATTTGCTGGACCATCAACCATCTACCAGTACCTGTATGAGAGAGAATATTGATATTAAGAGCCCTGCAAAGCGGTGCCAGTCACTGGAAAATTTAAATCTCACTGTGGAGTCCCCGCCAAAGGTTGAAATTTCTCCTGACATGGATTGTGTGTCCACTAGAATCCAGAAGTTGCAAGTTGATGAATGACAATCAAATTAAACGTTCAACTCTGTGTAGTGCATTAATAAAGTGCATTGCGACTGGTAGCTAGTAGAGTTGAGTGATCAAAGGACTACAGATGTATTTTTTTTGTATGAACTTGTATGATAGTATAAAAGTTAGCAAATGATTATAAATGTTCCTAGATCTTAATTTAAATTAATTTTGCATGTTGTCATACTAATAACGGTAAATATCAAAGGAAAATCGCAATTTTGCTCAACAGTTGTAGAAGACAAATTAATCTGTGTATTTCTAGATGTAGTGGGTGCAAAATGTATGTAAATGTCTATAATAATTTCCTACTGGTATAGGATGATGCAGGCATATAAAATATTTATTTAATGATTGTGAGGCCCTCTATGTCTGTAAATTATTTATTGATATGTTTGCACATTTTGTTTAAAGAAGATTTTGTTTTGTGTTAAGTATATGGACTTAGTAAATAAAAGCTATGCTCCATATTTTTATGCACCTAAAATAACACCATTGGAGTGAAGGTTTTATGGTTACCTATAATATAATAATTATGAACAAGCTTAATTTGTTCTAGCTTTGTTACTGGCTTCCAATTAGAGTGTCTGAGTTTATTTATATTTTGTTTTGAGTAGTGTAAAAAATTGAGTGCGATTAGTTGAGATGGTTGTTATTAATAAGTGTTTAAGGGAAGATCTCATAACATCATATATTGATGAAAATTATTAATGTTGTGTTGATTAAAACAAAACAATACACTTATTTACCACTTCAGCTTGTGACTTAGAAATAGTTTTAAATGCATATGTTTGTTAACATATTTTTGTTATTTTTTTTTCTTATTTAACAACAAATATTTTAAATAAATATTGCCTTGAAATATGAATTTGCTTCTTTTTATTTATACCAATCTTTTGTACACATGAAAATATTTTATTCTATATATAGATAAATAAAATTGAAGTGAACAAAATAACAGCTTTTTACTAAATGCATAAGAATTTATATGCAATATTTATAAGAAAAACACAATTTTTAACAATTTATTTTGTCCGTCTGTTTGTTCCCATTAATCTCCGAAACGGCTGGACTGATTTTGGCGGGACTTTCACTAGCAGATAGCTGATGTTATAAGTAACTTAGGCTACTTTTATTTTAGAAAAAGAATTATATCAATGTCATACACTAGCGACTCACCCTCGCTTCGCTCGGTTTTGTTAAAATTCATTCATTGGTTTTTGCCTGAAAGAGTAACAAACATCTAGCCATCCATACATCCTCACAAACTTTCGCTTTTATAATCCCTATTAAAAAACTCCAATAGGATCTCATCGAAAGCGAAAAAGCCACGTAGAAACCAATAAATATTTATTGGTTTCTATGTGGCTTTTATTGGTATCGATGTGGCTTTTGTCGCTATTGATGAGATCCTATTGGGAGTTTTTAAATAGGGATATTAGTAGGATATTTCTCAAGAAAAGGAAATTCGTTACTTTTCATAGCTAAAAAAATGCCTTTAACCTATCTGCTTTACTATATGCAGTCTTTCAAAGAATCTTCACCCATTTTAATCTAATATCTAATACACTATATACTTTGTAATCTATTTATCTTTGTCTATACATACATTATAATAACATTCTAATTGAGCCGAATCTGTACATTAAATATTTTTTGGAAAATCTTGTTGAAATGGTATCGGTACAGAGACCAAATCTAGTTTTGAGAATGTTTGTCTGTCTGTCTGTGAATTTGGAGTGATTTTGATGGGTATGATGATAGCTGTGTCAACATACAGTATACTTTTTACAGGGGGAAAATTTCTCTTTTGTAAGATAACTATACTAAACGTCAAAACGTAGGGATGAACCCGAGCGGAGAGTGAGCCGCTAGTCTACTATATAAAAATGTGGCAAATATCAGTATTTGCTTAATGAAATGGAACTTGACCTCAATAGAAATACATATAATAAATATATACAAAGTGTTTTTTAGTCTTTTGATCACTTAGTTTTGTAGGCACACAATTTGGACACATGTTTTTTGTGTATCTATGCCAATTGTCTTATTTTTTAAAGGATATGTTTATGTGTAAAAAAAACATTTAAGGTTCAAGTTATCATTTCTAATTTTTAACTTCATTTTTTGGTATTTAAAAAAGTAAATAAATTTAAACTCTCCCCACATACAGTTTTTATTTATTTATTAAGGCTGTTAGACAATATAATTGTTACTTAACAATAAAATAAAACTATGATATATGTAAAGGAAATGTTTTATTCACAAGACTGAAGGTAACACTTAAGGATAGTTAACAAAAGATAAATAATATTGCATTTCTATTGCTTTACAGCGCTTTCACTTTAAGTTGCTTCATTTTCGGCGCTTTACGTTTTTGCTGACGTTTTTGTTCTTTGAGTTCCCAGCGACGTTGTTTTTCGGGGTCGTCCTCCTATAATGTAAGAATTATAGAATGAAATAAATACCTTATAATATAGGCTAAAAAATTTGTAAGATAATACTGCATATTTAGCTCATATTGAAATATTAACAGCCATAAAATGTATCAAATTCAAATTTCAAATCTTATAAGAGATAGTGCTCTAATTAGTTTTTTTTTAATATCTTACAGGCTAAAAATGAATAAGAGGCTTTATTGGTGTAAAAATGTATGGGTAAAATTGAAGCTTAAAGAAAGTGAAAGAAATATTTATTAATTTTGTCCAGCCTTTGCCAAATTCTTATGGCGAAATTAAAATATTTATTTTAAAAGTGTTTAACTTTTCCAGAGCCATAAAATAAATATAAATTCTTGTCTGTTTAATCTTATGTTACCATGTATAGAAAAAAACCCATGGCCGACTCCACACTGCCAATCTCTGTACCGTAAAAAAAATAAAGCTAAGGCCATTCTACACTATCAATCTGAAAACTAACCGCAAGTATCCTCTCCTTCTCCTGCTTGCGCTTCTCCTCGCGCCTCTGCGCCGCCTGCTCCTGCCGCGCCGCGTGCGAGCCGCGCACCCACGCCTCGGCCGCTTTGGTGCGACGTTTCTCGCATTTCGCTAATGCCTGTAAATTAGTATATTCTTTATTGCACTTATGAAACAAAATATTGTAATTGCATATTAGAAGACAAAGGCAAAGGTGGACTTATACCTAAAAGTGATTTTTCCACTCAACCCATGGATGTGAAAGATAGTGTTAAGTAGCAGGTACCTTAAGTACCAAAAGATACATCAGAGAGAAAAAAAAATACTGTTACATATATAAACCTTACAAATATAATATGACTATATATTTTATATACAAAAAAAATACGCATAGGTATACATACATATTATAATAATATTTAAATAGATATACAGATAAAAAATAAAATTACAGTAAATGAATATATTTATTATGATGACACATGAATAATTATATTATTGTGTCAAGGTAATGCTGCTTTAATCGTTTTTTCAAAGCATTGATGGAGGGATAAATTAATGTAACATATAAGCAAAACAAGTAATTCAGATATCATGTAAGTTAAACGTGCTTTGAAATGAAAGTTAACTTAATTCAATTAGACATATAAGAACAATTTTGAGTCAATTTAATTTAAAGAGAGTCAGTGTAGTCGATGTGAGGAAGCTACCATTGGCTCGGAAGACAGTTATGTTGAAAAGAGCCGGCGAGAAACTCAACAGTTGCTCTTTTTATGTTAATACAAAAATAAAAAAAACCGACTGTCTTAGATTTAGTTTTATTTAAAAGCCCGACTGTATAAAACGAACTTATAAGAACGAAGTAGATAAACGAACGAAAAGCGAACTAATAAGATGAAAACAAGTTTATTTATTTATTTATTTATTTATTTATGTTTTTTGGTCTACAAAACAAATGACAATCAAACACATAAAATAACAATTGCTTAAAAAATCAATACACAAGATTGCATTTTTCTAGATGCAGACACAGCATACATATACAAACAAAACTTAATATTATATTATATTATATTATAAACATAAACGAGATTTAACCTACGGTAACAATAAGGAATGGCTTTTATCTACTAATAATAACAAAAAAAGTAAAAAATATATGAATTACTAAAAATAGCTATTAAACTAAACAATTTCCTTTAATTTTTACGTAAAGAGGCTATAGAGGTATTATTAAATATATCTAATTTAAAGCGAATAGCATCATACGCTGAACACATGCGGAATAAGGGCGAGTGGCTTATTGCATTAGTTCTTGCGTTGGGAAGACAGAATGTCTTACGATTTTGTAAACGACTACTAGGACGTGGTATACTAAAGTTCAGTCGTTGTAAGAGATCAGGTGAGTCAATAGACCCATGAATTAGCTTGTACAAAAAAATTATATCAAGTATTTTCCTACGTGTAGATAGAGAAATAATTTTGTAGTGACGTAGTCTTTGTAGATAAGAATTTAATTCATGGCATTTGTTGTCTGTGTAGGATACGTGATATAAAAATCTTTTTTGGACACATTCTAATCTATTTACGTGAACTTGATAGGACGGGCTCCATGCTGTACTACAGTATTCTAGTAAATTTCGAACCAATGTATTAAATATATGAATAGTGATATTTGGTTGCTTAAATAATATTAGTTGTCTATTAATAAAACCTGATAATTTCGAAGCTTTTTTTATTATGTTATCATAATGTTGTCTGAAGCTCAGTGAACTATCGAATATAACACCCAAGTCACGGATACTTGTAACTTTTTGGATAGGTAAATTATTAATATGATATGTAACTAATTCAGAATGAATTTTTCGTGAAAAATTTAAAAAGAAACACTTCGTAGAATTTAGATACATTTGATTAAAATTACACCAATCTACAATAAAGTTTACGTCTGTTTGTAGAATTTGCTTATCAGAATCATCATTTATTACACGATAAACTTTTAAGTCATCGGCAAAAAATTTAAAATTTGATTTAATATTATTGCATAAATCATTAATAAATATTAAAAATAGCAATGGGCCAAGATGTGACCCTTGGGGAACTCCAGTTGACAAAGGAGCATTAATAAAGGAATATTATTATGCATTCGGAGACATACATATTTTCTCCTTACTACAAATCTTCCTATATATATTCATGTCATTTACGCAGTCCGCTTTTTTTTATTTTTGTAAATTATTTCTTTATTAACATAAAAAGAGTCTATGTCATTCTCCAGCCCTCCAACTATCTCCACACAAAAAATCACACCAATCCGTCACTGTATTTCGACGTGAAAGAAAGACAAACGGACAAACATACTTTCACATTTATATTATTAGTATGGTTTTCATCTGGGCATAGTGATTGTTTTCCTAGCTGTATACTGCGTCCACAGTCCCTCAGTAAGTAAGTAACGTACCTCTTTGCTCAATCTTAAACGCTTTATCTTATCCAATATATAGAAGACGAGCAGCAGCAGCGGGCGCACCTCGTCCCCGCCGCCGTCGGCGCCCAGCGCGAAACTGACTAGCATCACTCTCTCTGTGTCCGGTGGCTTAGTTGCTACCGTTTCTCTGGAAATTGAATAGTTCATGTTATATTTGACCTATCAATACTAATATAATAAAATTCTGAATCGAATCTATACATTAAATATTTTTTTGGAAAATGTTATTGAAATAGTCATTATTACACGATACAGATGCCAAATCTATAGTTTTTTAGAATTTTTGTTTGTCTGTCTGTCTGTGCCCGCATCACCAAAACGAGAACACCACTGGACAGATTTTGATGAAATTCGGTATGATGATAGCCAGTTATCCGGGTCTATCTATAAATCCGGGTAAATCTATACTAAACGATAAAACTTAACTAGGGACGAACCCGAGCAGAGCGAGGGCGAGTCGCTAGTGTATTTATATAAAGGTTTGGATTATTTTATTTATTTTTATAATTAAATAATTTATTGCATCACACAACGCTACGTGGTCTCTATTATATCTAACATATCTGAAAACATTTGAAAGTGAACAAAAACAATAAAAGAGCATTAATTTGATGAAAACTAAAACACATTTTTGTTTTAGGTCAGAACCTAATCTAAAATTGAAAGTCCAATAAATACATGGCCCAATCACTTGAACTTTCAATTTTAGCTTTTAGTCGGCAAAAATGCAGTCCAATTAAGCAATACATAAGAGAAAAAATAACAACCTGATTTCTATTAAATATGCGAAGCAATTTCGAAATTTGTGTGTATATATGTGTGTTTGTTGTTTTTTCATCTTTAAACGGCTGGACTGATTTTAATGGAATTTAGTATACAGATAGACTATTTCTTGAAGTAACACATAGGTTACTATTAGGAACTTAGGAATGGTAAGTCAAGTATTAAATATACAATACTGGGCTCGGAACTGGTTTAAAAAAAACGGTTGATGTCGGTAATGTAATGGTCCATTCATCGCTCGTTCATTAGGCGATTAATAAAAACGAACGGTTTAGTTACCCGAAATAATAATTATAGTCAATGGTTATGCTATGAGAAAAGTTAGACTTAGGTTTTGATACCGATACATCAACAAGAACGTACATATATCCTCATACTAACCAACTCACCGTTAGCTAATATTCGACATACATAAACTCACAAAAATATTTTTTCTTCTTAATTTCCGTACACTTAACCGAAAATTGTCAAAAACCATTTCCGGATTTTAACCGGTTACCGAGCATAACCGGAACATTAAATCTTCGGGTCATTGACAAAAACCGGTTTAAAAATCGAACGGGTACAGCTTGACACACCTTGAGCCTTTCGGTTTGGGGTCAATGACCTAAATCGATTTAAAAATCGAACGTGGGACTCACTCGATCTGCTTGGGCCCGGCGTATCTGTCGGAGATGTGCAGGTAGTGCAGGCTGGCGTGGTGGCGCTGCAGCGCGGCGCACACGCGCGCGTCCAGCACGCCGGCCGTGGCCTCCGCGCACTCCGACAGCACGCCCAGCGCCGCCGGCAGCCCGTGCTTGTCACCCGCGCGCCGCTCCGGGCAGAACATGCTCTGGAACATATACATATTCATTATATTCATATCTTAACAGTCTCCAGAAACAACTCAATGGAGTGCCACCCGGAGTTATTTATTTTTCGTAGTTTGACTACAGAACTATCTAGTAATATACGTATTTCCAAATAAAATGAATATGACTTATAGATGGACATGACAAACATCATAAAAGTTCTGTATGACTTTTTGGCTATGGAACCCATCTAAGAAGCATCTATAGAGCAACTATTGATTATACTGACCAACTTTCTAATACAGTAAATAAAAACAGCATGAGAAAAACTGCCTAAATTATCGAACGTCTACAGTCCAACAATTTACATTTGGCCAGCATTTGGAAGGAAAGAATCATCCAATATCTACATTTTATATATTTAGACAACCCATCCCCAATTGAAAAAAAATCCCCACCCCTTTCAAGAACACGTACAATAAACTAGACCAGCTACAATCTCACCAAGTCCTGCATCTCCTTAGCCAGTCGGGTGGCTATCTTCTTCTGCGCGACGCACAGCACGAAGGGGTCGCAGTCGTCCTTGCCCAGTTCCACGCGTATGAGCAACGTGTCCGGCGTCGGCCGCACCACGCCCAGCAACACATGCACTAGATCTTGACGCTGTACCAAATATTTAATATTATTACTAGGAAAACTCGCAGCTTTGCTTGCGCTTAAAGTACAAAAAAACTAAAAAGGTAGGTTTTATACAAAATTTCATCCCCTATTTGATTATGACGACACGTTTGGCTCAGTGTGTAGTGACCCTACTTGCTGTGCCAGCGGTCGCGGGTTCGAGTCCCGCTGGGGGCATTCATTTGTGTGAGCGCGAATGTTTGTACTCCAGTCATGGGTGTTTATATTTATAATATGTATGTATTTAAAGTTATATATGTAGTGTATCAACTATCTAGTATCCATAACACAAGCCTTTGTAGCTTACTATGGAACAAGATGGTGCTGTGTGTTAATGTACCAACATATTTATTTATTATTATTTGACGTCCTTATGGGATGAATTTTGAAAAATGCTAAAACACGTATTTATTTAATTGTATTGAAGAGTACTTATACCAAGTTTCAAGTAATTCTGATCATAAATAATTTTTTGGGTTGTATTATAACGTGTTTTCCCGTGGAAATGATATAATCTCCCGCGGTAAAATACTGGCTATAAATAAGGCTACTGCCTATGTCACTTTCCAGCCCTACAACTATCTCCACACAAAAAATCACGACAATCTGTCACTCTGTTTCGACTTGAAAGAAGGACAAACATAAAAACAATCAAACAGCCAAACAAACACACTTTCACATTTATAATATTAGTATGGAAGTATGGATATTAGTATTGATTATATTGTTCACTATTGAATTACTGAATATAATGTGTTATGGACAACAACTTATGATGCTGTAGCAAAAATATTTAATTATATTACAATTCAATTAATAATAAGAAATGTAATGTGTTATAGACATATGTATATAATGCACATGAGATCTTTAATAATTGTAATTTAAATAAACAAAAAAAAACATTTCCAACTCCTACAATTAATTAATTTTTGCAAAAAAAATACAACATAAATAAAATATAAACTAGTTTGTATTTATAATTCACTGCAGGTTTGAGCACTTCACAAATCTTATTACGTTTTCCTTTACCGTATTAGCAAACTATATAGATATCAAAACTTAAAACAATGATTACAAATGTTAAATCATAAGCAAACAGTACGCACACACCATAAACATTAAAAAAACCAGTATACCTCCAACCAAAATCGAACCAGTTACCTTAATTAATTTCAGAGTTAGCAGCATCCCCTCGCAGCACTGCCGGCCACTGCACCACATGGTGAAGCAATGCTCGGCCTCGCGCCGCCACCCGCGCTCCTCCGCCGCCACCACGTCCAGTCCCGTCTCACCTACGAGATAGAATTTCAGTAATAACCTCTTAATTGTTTAAAGTATGTATCTCATTGAGACCAGAGCTCGAAAACCCGTTCAGTTTTTAAACTGGTTATGGCCAAACCCACTGATCTTGACCTCAAACCGAAAGGCTTTCGGTTTATGGTTTTGATTACGTTCTATAACCGGTTAAAACCCGCAAAACAATTTATGATGAATTCCATGATCGATATTAACCGATTAAATGAGTTTTTGTACGTTAACTTTGCTAATGATGAATTGATTAGTAGAATAGAAATAGAAAAACTTTAAGTTTCTATAAGAAAACCCTTAACTATTATTATTTCGGTTTACAAAATCGTTTGTTTTTATTAACCGGTTAATGAATTAGCCATTACATTAGCGATATTAATTGGTTTTTTAACCGGTTTCGAGACCTAATTGAGACTAGCCATGTGTGCAGGAAATGCTATACTGCATAAAACAAAGGTCCTTTCTAATCATTTTATAGTCTATCTCTGTATTGAATATATTCAGCACTTTTTAACGTCCTAATTCTGGGCACGGACCTTCCCTAGATACAAGAGGGATCAGGCAACAACCCACCACCCCAAAGTGCATATTTGCGGACTTCACAAGTGCCATAAAAATTTGCTAGGTTCTCTTAAACATACAGATTTCCTCAGGATGTTTTCCTTCTCTGTAAAACAAGTGGTAATCATCTTGGAAATGATTCGCATATGAAAATATCACAAGTACGAGACCCGGGATTTGAACCCACTCCACTCGGTTTCCCAAGTAAGCGAGTTACTACTGGGCTATCATATAATACCATACAATGACTATTGCCATGTAAATATCAAATTATCTATAGCTGAATAGGTGATGGTGATACTTCATGGGATAGCCCCATTAAAATAAGGAATAATCCCATTCATAAAGGTGGTTAACTTAATAAAGATAGTTACTATGTTTAGTCTTCTTTACTATGTTGGTCTTACTATTTACGTATTGATATACATATATACCAAGTTCCATCATACAAATAAACTCACCGACTAATGTAAAGTTCTCATCTAACAGAGGTTTGTGTAGTTTTAGGAAGTTGATAGCTATTGATGTGTTCTTTGCGCGACCAATGGCGTATGCCAGTGCATACGCCGCGAGCAAACAGCAGAGGATGCCTTCCAACCAGTATGCATCCCAGCGGGGTCTCACCATTATGGGAACCTGTGAATAACACATAATTTTCATAGAAGACTAGCGACTCACAATTGCTTCGCTTGGGGTACGTTTTAACGGTTAGTATGGAATAGATAGACTATATATTATATACATAGGTAAGATGATTGTGGGTTGTATTTTTGTAACGTGTTTTTTTCCGTGGGATTGAGATAATCCCTATGGTAAAATGTAATGCCCTCCAACTCCAACATCTACACACAAAAAATCACGCCAATCCGTCACTATGTTTTGACGTAAAAGAAGGACAAACAAACAAACATACAAACAAACAGACTTTCATATTTATAATATTATTAAGTATGGATAGCCTACGCTTGCTTTTAAATTTTTTTTTTGAAAATTGGAGAAAACATAGTTATTTTGAAATTACAGAAAGACAGTTCAATTTTTTTTTATATGTATGGATTGATAAATTTTTAGCTAATACTTAAATTAAAATTTGATTGATTAATACTATTCAGTTAAAATTACTTTTGAATAATTATCATTTATACTTGCTAAGACACTGTATATGTCTGTCTGATAGACAGATATTGTCTTAGAAATATTATTACAGCAATTAATATTATTATACCCCTTTTAAGTATGAAAGCATGTTTGCAAGTGAATTGAAGCATTGTCTCTTGACTTTGGCATTTAGATAAGATAGTCCAAGATTACAACAAATAGAGTATATAATTAACATTAAAATTAAAAAAAAATACCTTAGATATAGTAATTTTAGGTTGTTCAGCAGTACGAGGTGTGGTGTCTTGGAAGCCCTCAAACTCTTCTGGATCTTGGAAATGTTCAAATTCATTGTCCTCATCCTGTAAATTACAATATATATATATTTTTTTTAACTTTTTTAATAGATATGTTTTAACGGTTACTACAGATTTCTCAGAGATGAGATATTTTCCTGCACTAAAAGTATACTAATTGTTGACCCAGAGGACCTGCTGTCACCATACCAAATTCCATCAAAACTCATCTAGTGGTTTTGCCGTGATGTGTTCCCAGACAGAAAGACAGACAGACAAAAATTCCAAAACTATAGATTCGGCCTGTGTATCGACAATAATGACTTTTTAAATAAGATTTTCCAAATAATATTTAATATACAGATTCAACTCAATTAGAATTTCATTATATGTATAGATGATATTAATCAATATATAGGCACTAAATAAAGCTGGCACTACTAATTTATTTCTACAAATTCTCACACTAACAAAAAGTTACATTGTCCCTGACTAACATTTACCCTTTTTACTTATTTTCTACGAAATAGGGAGTTACATTATATGGTATTCCCACGGAATATTCATTAGTTTATATTAAGTTATTGAAAGTTGCATGTGATCTCGTAGAACTTAAGCAAAGCTAGGGAGGGTTATTGTTTATAAACAATAACCCTCCCTAGCATTAGAAAATCTATAGGTCAGAAGCTATTAAAGGGTTGTTTATTTAAAAACTTGTGTAATTTTAAATAGAAATGGTATGTAAAAGACAAATGGTATATAAAGGTTTATTTGAGCATTACTCTAATAATATAATAATATAATGACGACAGGTTTGCGTCAGTTTGTAGTAACCCAATTTGCTGCGTCAGCAGTCACGGGTTCGAGTCCCGCTGAGGGCACTCATTTCACTTTGATTTGATTGAGACAATATATTTGTGTGATGAGCACAAATGTTTGCACTCCAGTCATGGGTGTGTTAAATACATACATATTTATAATATGTATGTATTTTAAGTTATATATGTGTAGTGTATCAATCTGGTATCTGTAACACAAGCCTCATAACCTACCATAGAACTAGATAGTGCTGTGTGTTAATGTTCAATATATTTATTTATTTATAATTTTCTTTAAGAAATGGGCTATAAAATGTAAAACACAAACTTCTCATGAAACTAGTACATTCAGAGATTAACATATCTGACCAAGCTCAAGTTTTGAGCATTATATATTATTACCTCGGCGATGATGTCATCTTCTATTTCTACTGTAGCTTCAAACTGATCTTTATTTGAAGACAATTTTGGCTTTACTACTGGCACATCATCTTCATTGAAGTCTAAAAAAATATACATATTTTTAAGAAATTTCTAAATAATCTATACAGATATATAAAATTGAAGTGTCTGTTTGTGATGTCAAAACAACATTTTTTACTAAATGCGTATGTAAGTATATATGGTGGTACATAAAAGAAAACAACAATTTTTAAATTTTTTTTGACTTACACTGGCTAACTGGATAACTGATGTAATAAGGAATAGCTTAGGTTCCTTTCATTTAAGAAAAAGGATTAGGGTTTATTAAGGAAAAATTAAAACCTATCAACAACCATGTGAATGAAACCCACATACCCAAGCAAAGTGAGACCAAGTTGCTAGTTATTATATAGAAAGTTAAAAAAATATATGGATTAATGCTTTTAAAATGATATATCCTTATGAATCCTATGACCTCAGATAAACTGAAAAAGTTAAAAAGTTTTCTATAAAAATATAGTACAATTTTTTTTAATTGGTTCTATTTAGTTATAAATGTTCAATGAAATTTAATGTTAAGTTCCTTTATTTATAGAAACAATTTGTACCTCCATCTATTCCATCTTCTTCTGCTTCGAATTGTTCAAATTCAGCAAAATCATCATCTTCAAGTGTAGTATCCTCAAATGCTTGAGTCACATAAACACTGCATAGCAAAAATGCTATGGAAAATATTAATATACGCATATCCTCTGAAATTAACACAGTTTTAAGTTATATTTGGTTTTTTGGTAATCAATTTTCTTTTTCTTACCCTTTCTAATTTTTGGTCAAAAATGTTAAATTATAAAGATAATGTATGTCAGTTTTAAATAACTTTAATAGTAACAACTTTTTATTCATATCATTATTTAAAAAAACTATATATATCACCAAGGTTATTTATATTTCTGCAATTGATCTGATATGATTTTCTTTACTATATGCTTTTATTTTTTTGATATCACTGAGGATGTGAGAGATGAGAGATTATTAAGTAAACAATCTTAAGGGTTTCTGTAAAGGTTTTTAGTTTAAAGTATTTGAAAAACTGCTAAGAACTATCAAGTGTTGTGATCAAGGAAAATTCGTGCCAAGGCCACTTTAGGAGTATTTTATAGTAAAATAAATACATATTATGACTTATGTGGTTTCTTTTCAGAATTCATTATCAAATTCGTAAGGTTTCACATAGGTTAATACTTTAGCTGACCTATTTTTAGTGTTGTGATAGCTCATAAATCTGAAAAGCACAAAGTGTTTACACACACGATTTAGAACTATTTACATGCTAGAAACTATTATTTAAGTATTTAGCATATATTTAAGTCTATAATTTACCGAAATTCTTATTCAATTCAATTTCGTCGCATTGCGTATTATGTTCATTATTATGGTATTTTTTATCACTCTTCACCACTTAATATATTACCTGTTATATTCAGCACTGCTTAGTTTAATTAAATCAGTTCATTTAATTCAAATAACTTATCTAATAGGATTTTTTATTTTCTACTCTAAAATATCTATTTCATTACTTTGCACATTTATTGAATAGTTTTTCGTGTACAGCAATGTACGATATAAACGTATATTATTGGCTAAATTGAATACTTGTCACATTTTTGACCAATAAGAGACAGATTTCAATGATCATTAACTCAGGACAACAACTTTTGGTAAAATAGAACAAATATAATACTTGACATTGACATTACTTTCTGTCGTCACATGACATTGTTAAATATTCAAGTGTTGCCAATTTTATAAGAAAGCAAAAAATATGTTTGACGGTAGATTTCTCACGTTGTTTGTTGAATTTATAAAGAGTAAAAAGTTTTAATTTTAAGTTAGTGTTAATTCGATCTCGAGATGCATCGAAATAAGTAGTACAATGCAGTGCAGTTGAGCAGTATGGCAACATAACCATTATTACGCTCTTTTTCGAACTCTTTTGTTTGTTCTATTGGACAATAGATAGCGCTAACCAAGAATAACTGCTATATTTGTACTAATATGAAATTTCAAAACAAAACTTTCCCGTTTCCGTATAGGCAACTGTTTGCAATTTGTGACTAGAAATAATAATTCGATGGTCTAATAGTTAGTAGGTATGGGGCAGATCTGAAGGGCATGGATTCGAAGTCAAATCGGTTTCTGTTTAGAAATTTCGGCGGAGAAATTGTCTCAGAGAGCACGCCGAGTCGGAGAAAATACTGTCGGTCCTGCACTTAAATCCTGCTGACGTTAGGTACTCTATTCAGTATTCAGTCGTATCTAACTTTCGTCCCACCGGATTTTGATAATAAAATGAACAGAGAATGTGATTTTGCTAATGTAGAACAAATGTATTCGCGCATACATTAGTATCTACGTACACTATATTATATTTTCCTGCGCAGATTGCTTGACTCAGTAAAATTGGTCGCTATTGGCCAATTTAAACAACGCTACATGAATTAGAAGAATTAAATCAATATTTAGATATAAAATACCTACATAAATATATTGGCAAAGCTATTTGGTGACATAAATGAGTTCAACGATGTTTTTAATTCGTCATAAACAATACTAATACCTAGAGTTATAGCTGATAAAATAAAATCGTCTGTCTATAATTTCAAAATAGTTAACTCATTTGAGTTCATATCGTTATCTGATCGCTACCAAGGTTTAACTAAATTGTTTTTTACAACTTTAATATTTTTTCCGTCTGTAACATTTATTAAGTTTTTTGGTTGTAATGAAACTTTTACAAGAGGTATTAATTGTGATAAAATCTTATGCTTCCCAAAGAAGGAAAGGATT
Organism: Argynnis bischoffii washingtonia; assembly: GCA_033884665.1. NCBI lineage: Eukaryota > Metazoa > Arthropoda > Insecta > Lepidoptera > Nymphalidae > Argynnis > Argynnis bischoffii. Next base: position 3,692,162 of record CM066624.1, on the reverse strand, counting down.
TCTACAGGATAGCAGACAAAAGTTTTAAAATTATTGGCACAATCATGGTGATGGCTAAAGTGAAAGGGGTCAATAATTTAAATTATATTTAAAAAAAGCAAAGGTGAATCCTTAGGTTGATGTCCTCATAATCACAAACTTGTTTCTCATTAGTAGAGTTATGATAATAAAACACTGTAATATTCAAACGAAGTAATAAAAAATATAATCGCTATTTTGTTTTGAGTTGCAATAAATTTTAAATAATTATTGCCTGTAAATAAATAAGTAAATTATAGTGAATATAAATTAAAATCTCATTTAAAAGTTTTATATTTATTTTGATAATGAGACCATATACCTACATATGTTATCTCTTTTGTGATAAATCGTTACTATCGTCGTAAAGAGTAATGGGGTCTCATCAGAAACAAAGAAATGTGTATCGATTATTTTAGATACATATGATATTTGTTATAAAAGTAGTAAGATAATAAAAGATAAAAAATAGACCCCAAAAAGGTATATTATGGTTTTAAAAAATCTCTAAGTTAATAATAATAACGATAATAATAACTAAATACTGAGTCAGCAATACTCTGTGTTTAATATGAACAGTACTCACTCTTCATATGTGCATTTGTTTTTAAATGTCACTTCCTATACCTTGGTATATTTATTGTGCAATATATAATCCGAAAATCCTGCATAAATGAATCATGAATTTAAATTGAATAGTTTTCAATAATGAATTTAATAAATAAGTAACGATTGGCTTAGTTCCTTCATAATACTTTTAGTCTCTATCCTTTTTTTACTATTGGAAAGGCATTTACATGTACATACGGATGGCTATGTGATATTCATCCTTTAGGAAAGCCTCTACTACCCAATATTACGCAGTCGAGACTTGCCCGTCATAATGTAGTGCCACAGTACACAAGCCCTTGACAACCCTACCGAAGCAAATTTCGACCGATCTAGGTATTAGAGGCAATTTTTGACTGAAGTTATATCTGTAAACATCAAGAACTTGCCCTCACGATCATGTTTATTATCAGTGAAGTACCAGGAGCAAACTTTATTGTACACCTTCCAATGCCCACCAAAACAGGCCATCTCTCAAGTGTTTCTTAGTTTCATATCTTGATTACTAAATGCTACTGAACCAAGCATGACACCCGTTCACCTTGAACACACATTTATTGGGGTACATCAAAAAATACCAATACTTAATTGATGCATGAAAAAGACTAATAAATAAAGTCAGTTCATTGTTTGCTGTCAAAAATATTAAAGGATAATATTAGTAAGGATTTTTTTAAGGTAATATGACAACAAAGCGTTTTACACTTTACTTAATATAAAGATCGTTTGAATAAGATAATGTCGATATAGTGAGGCTAATTAATACTTTAGATTATTTTATTTCTTGCCGGCTTTACGAAAAATTAAAAACTTATTCCAATAACATTAAATATAAACTGATATTACTCTGCTATAGCTTTAAAATTTAAAAGTACCTACTATTCATATTTTACTTTCATTATATCATGTACTTATTAGTAGTAACAATTAAATAATTTCTTAGGTAAGTTTAGTACGATAGGTTTTTTAGGTATTTCAAAATTTAGATTTCATACAATTTTATTTAGTTAATCCATACTAATATTATATATGTGAAAGTGTTTGTTTGTCCTTCTTTCACGTTGAAACAGAGTGAGGAATTGGCGTGATTTTTTGTGTCGATATAGATGGAGGGCTGAAGAGTGACACAGGTTTACTTTTACTGCGGGAGATTATCTCATTCCCACGGGAAACCACGTTATAATACAACGTAAAAAAATATTTATGATCAGAATTATTTGAAATTTAGCATTAATGCTCTTCAATACAATTATATAAATAAATTCGTGCTTGAGAATTTTTCGAAATTCATTCAATAAGGCGGTAAAATAGGAGACAAAAGTTTGCATAAAATCTACCTTTTCAGTGTTTTTTTTTGTAGTTTTACGCGAGCGAAGCCGCGAATCCCGCTAGTAATTAATTATAATAATTAATTAATCGATTTAGAGATGAGACTGCGGTCGTATACAATATCTAGGTTATGTCGGATTAACATGGCATACTTTTTAATCACAACCACTTAATATTAACCGTTATAAGTATTTGGGGCTGCACAAATATAGAAATAGATAACAAATTTAAAAACTATGAGTTTGACTTCCGCTACGTTACAGAAACTCATACTTTTTATATATTTAAAAATGTTCAGTGAATTGCCCCAGTGTTATTATATTGTAATACACAGCTCATAAAGTCCATTATACTGACTCTATTTACTGTGTAATGGAACTACATAAACGTAAAATAATATGTGATATAATCTCTGAGGTGCAGTAACATTATGTCAACTAGCAGTACCTTTTATATCAATGAACATGGGTTTCATACACAGAATTTCCGCATAACATTTCACTTAACCTGTTTATTTTATTTTTTTAAATAAATAAACACTGTGTTTAGAAAAAACAAAAATAGATTCTCACTACAATGCTGGGCCAATCAGTGCCTGAAATTTGAGAATACTCAAGTATTCTTAGCCTTACGTTAACATAAAAGAGAGTGTTAATTTGCATCTGTCCATCAATTTCAATCCGTATTCCGTTAAGGTTACAGGAACCGTCCTCACTAATATTTTGAATGAGTTAGTTTTTCGGTTTGTACTTCTTTAATACATAACAATAACAACAGGTGTATAATATGATTTTTAGCATATAAATACTTTATCATTTGAAAGGTGAAATTTGCTACTTTTATTCTGATACAATAATTTCTCTCGGAGATATTTGTATATTGAAAAAAATAGTATTAACTATACTTATAACATGAGCGAAGAAGAAGTTTTCTTAAATGTGATAGTTTCTGAAAATGTTCGCCTTTAAAGTAACTTGTTGAATAGATATGCATAAATAATTAACAAAAGCGATTAAAGGAAAAATTGCTTCTTAGAAGCGGCAAACAATATCTAGTATATTATAATTATGTAAGGACTCTGTGATGTCAACTGACCAAAAAAGAATAAGAAATTAGTCATAAAATTTCCACATTGGAATCACGAATAGCTAACGAGGGTTTTCCCTTCCTGTAAGAGATATGAATCTATTTCGTGTATTAAACAATCACGAAGTTTTTCTGATCACGAATGAAATATTGAATATTTGTATTTTTTCATTAAAATATATACTAAGCACTTTGTGAAGACAGCGAAGGCTCAATACTCTATTCACCACTAAACTTTATCCCAGTGGTCATGCGTTTGCTTGAGGAACCAAGTGAAGAGGGTTCAAATCCCGGGTCTCGCACTTCTGATATTTTAGAAAACATCATGAGGAAACCTGGATGTCTGAGACAGCCTAATAAGTCTTTTTTGGAGGACGTCCCGACGCGATCCAACATAGTTACTGGATTTTATACTCCGAAATATTCAGAAGCAGCTTGAAGAGAGCACGTTAAGCTTTCAGTCCCACAACTTATTATCTTTCATTGATCGTGACGAATGGTAGTCCCATCGGAAAAACAGATCATAAGAAAGAGAGAGTACACTTATGTATGTTCACGCATACACAAATTATATAATAATATGCCCTGGCTATTCTCAATGAGACTGATCGCGATCGTCGCAATTGGCCATAATTCATATGTGAATTCTCCTAAATTCAATTTTATACATACATATTTTTCATTAAGAATCAATGATGTTGAATGGTTTGTAAAACGTGACGACTTTAGATGTCATTCTTATTAAATAGTTATAGTAATTATTAAAATTTGTGCCCAATATCATATATAGGTAAATTATCTGCTAAATAATATTTAATTAATATTTTAATTAATAAAAACTATTTACAATGACATGCATCCGGCTGTTACGTTTCTAAATGGCAACGACTATTACAAAAATATTTCATATATTCGTTCGTTATCAGTATTCTAGAAAATTTATAATTGTATCGTGGAATTTCTAGCGTCTTATTATGTTTACTGTTTCATGCTTTTGTCACTATGTAATATAATAGGTTTTTCGCAACTACTTTGAAATTATTTTGTGTTATAGATAAATACAATATATTAGAAAAGTACTGGGAAATACAATAAAAACTTAGTCAAATATTCATATGAAAAAATAAATAACAAAGATACAACAGTTAATTAAAAAAAATATTTCAAGGTATTGAAAGATTGAGGAAGAACTTCCGAGAAAATATGTATTAACCGGATTCACTGTTATGAAATAATTAGTACGAAATATCCTCAAAGTAATAAGATACATACAAGTTAGTTAACCTACAACTACAAATACACAAAAGTTAAATGTGTACGTTTTTCTTACATAATAACTTTGAGAAATATACCTATAATATACTGACAAACATACATATAGTTCAAAATAACTTTCACGATGATCATGGCGGCTAAAATGTACCTCTATTTTCTATACCTTGAGTTCATTTCTTAACCTTTGATTGTATGATAAATATATATAGATAAGATAATCTTCTTTTAAAACAGTAAGAAAATATCTATTAGTAAAAAAGTTAAGATCTATTCTTTCTATTCTAATTACTCATAAATTTCTCGTTGCTCTGCTCTGCAAATGATCTGTTCGAAAATATGAAAAAATAAAGACAGCTATGATACAGAGATTTTTTGTGAGTAAAGTATTTATGTTTATATAAAATTTCAAGAATTCCCAGGACAGAGGAGTTACTTTCTTCTCGAATTTCGAATTATGCTTATAGACTTACATCAACAATATTGTTGTTTTAATAAAAAATAAGTGATCTCCATTCCTCGATTATATTTTAAGCTGGAAACTTACTATAACTGAAATAAAGTATAGCCCTCTATAGCTATAAATATTAGGGGTTAAAGTATGAAATTGCCGTTTTATTGTAATAGGTACTTCTAATTGACATAGAACCTTCATGGTTTGAGATTTTTGAGTGAAACTTTTTTCACATGGTACCTATGTAGTTCTTCTTTTAAAAAATGTGCAACATTCGATTATCGACTTTCAGTTGTTTTTTCTTTATTCAGCTTAGACAAGAAAGATGAATACTTCGAAAATTCGAGTGATTTTTGAATACGAGTTCCGACGCAGAACTAACGCGGCAGAAACAGCTCGCAATATTAATGTTGCATTTGGAGAGGGGACTGCTAATGAACGCACCGTGCGATTTTGGTTTAAACGCTTTCGTGATGGAAACTTTGATTTGAAGAACGAACCACGTCAGAGACCGCCCCACACAGGTATCAATAAAGGTATCAATAAAGAATATCAATGAATTGAAATGGATGGTGGAAGCCGATCCGAGCCAAACTACCCAGGAATTAGCGGCATGGTTTAACGTTACCTTACCAACAATATTGACTCATTTGCGTCAAATTAATAAAAGTACCTGGGCGACCGAGCTTCGCTCGGAGTTCTTTTTTGTTATATCGTATTTTTAGATAAAAAAATTAAAACTGGAATAAATACAAAAAAAAAACAAAAGTAAAAACTTTTTATTTCGACCAGGACTCGTTCCCGGGCATATGTGTTGTCTAACTTGCGCTTTGACCGCTTGACCACGATATGCTTACATCCGAGTGTAAGAAATTATCGACCATATTTTGCGTAGAATAATGCAAAAGAAAACCGCATGAAAACTCGAAAACACACATTTTCCTAGACATGAGACTTATCTAGATCAATTTTTCGCCCCCGAAAGCCCCCATATACCAAATTTCAGCTAAATCCTTAGAGCCGTTTCCGAGATCGCTGGTATAAATAAATAAAGAAATAAAGATATAAATATACAAGAATTGCTCGTTTAAATATATAAGATAAAAAAATATGAAAAATGGGTGCCTCATGATTTGACTGATCTGCAGAAAGAAACGCGTGTTGAAACTTGTGTTGTCTTATTGAATCGACACAGAAATGAAGGAATATTGGATCGTATGATGTGATCGGACATGTGATGAAAAGTGGATTCTTTACGATAACCGTAAGCGAAAAATGCAATGGCTGACCCCAGGTCAAACGCCGCAACAGTGTCCAAAGCTTACCAATAAAAAGGTAATTGTGACTGTTTGGTGGTCTCAGCATGTTGGTATTCATATATATATATATATATATATATATATATATATATATATATATATATATAATAGCTTTATCCGAGCTTTAGACGAACTCAGAACAATGATAGCAAAACTAGCAGTGAAACAGTCCCGAGTCATGAATCGATCTTTACCTACGTGATAATTAATAAAAATAAAAATTTAAAAAACCCCCTACGCAAAAAATACCTTATTACTACTACTAATTATTTACTTTTTAAACCCATAAAAAGTAAATAATTTTGGAAAAGAGCTGATACTCTTGTATTGCTTTGCCGATATTAACCAAACATAGCTAAGAATAACCGCAAGGAAACTGGCTTTCAAATGAAAAAAAACCGCATCAAAATCGGTCCATCCGTTTGTGAGCCACGATGCCACAGACAGATACAAACCCACACAGACAGACATCGACGTCAAACTTATAACACCCCTCTTTTGCGTCACGCTTTCACACAATTTGTCGAATCTAGATCACTAGATTTCTATCGCAAAGGCATAAATGACCTTCATATTAGATGGCAGCAATGTACAGATAATGATGGTAATTATTTTCATTAAATAAATATGTTAAATTAAAAAAGAATAATTTCAATTTTTCAGTACAAATCGGCAATTTCATACTTTAACCGCTATTAAAATGTAGGATAATGTAATTTTTCAGTAGCGAAGAAAAATTTAAAACAATTGAGTAATTTCACAGTTAATCGATTACAAACAAAAATTTTTCTTCTTTAAAATAGCAGTACCTATAGATTAAATCATAGTTTCATAAATTTGCTAACCTCTGAATTAAATATCTGTTAATTTTTATTAAAAATTAAGTACAATGAAGTAGACAAATTTTTCAAAGACTAAAGCATTTTTAACTACAAGATAGGTGAAACTTGTACCTTATTTATACTTTTAGTATTACTTAAGTAGCAGTCAAGTTAATTAATTAGTAAGTTAATTTTTAATATTCATATATTTATGCATTTAGAATTTTTGCATATAGAGTTAACGAGTTCTTTTATTAGCCTTATTTATTAGAAGTCACCATACACTTACTTCTTTTTCTTCACAGAAACATAAAACTACCTTAAGTGGAAGGTGAAAATGTAAATAAAATTAAAAATAAACCAAAATAAACTAAAAATAAACATCATTTTATGGTATCCACTGACTCAACGTGCGTCCATATAAGAGGGTTTAAGGCCACGACCAATGCCAGTCGAGAACAGATGCGCGTGCGCATACGACGCTAATAATTTAAAGTATTTTATATTATATCTAGTTATATACTGTCGCTATGGCGTCAGCCGTGATTAAGTTTAGTGCCATATTATTGCTGGTTGGAGTCTGCATTGCTGATATTGGTTAGTAATATAAATACGTTTTTCTTGCGTTACAAATGAGATTATATGTTAGGAAATTAAATTATTTGAGTAAATATTATTAAAAGGTTTGCATATTTTCATCCGACTGCGACGAAGCCCAAAAGGATAGTTATTAAATATATCATTATTACCACGTAAGGGGTCGCGTGGTGATGATATATAGCCTATAGCCTTCCTTAGTTAACAGGCTATCAAATGCAAAAAGAATTTTTCAAATCGGATCAGTAGTTTATGAGATTAGCGCGTTCAACCAAACAAACAAACTCTTCAGGTTTATAATATTAGTATAGATTTAATTTTTAATAAATTACTGTAAAGTTACCTAACTAGACAACTATATAACGTAATAAAAATAAAAGTAGGTTCATTTATGTAACTTTTTTTTTCTTATTCAATGCTCTTATTCATCTTATACAATTTTTTAACTAATAAGGTGAACCAACTTTAAAATCTGTGATCAATGCTCATCATTGGCGAACACGTATATCGATATCAAATATGAATAAACAAAATAACATGCACTTCATTGCAAATGTGAGAATTGAATGATAACCAGACTTACAGTATAGGCCATATATATAATTAGTAATTACATTCTAATTCTAACCAATTTCTCTTACGGCGGCCACTCTCATAAGCCTATGTTGTGCACAACTTTGTGCGCAAGTGTACTCTCTATTCTTTTAACCCTCTTATTCTGAGGGGACTATAATACGAGACGACCGGTGAAGGATAGGACCAATAGGTTATCGTGCTTCTAACTTTCTAACTCCCGGTCGCAACCGAGTAATTCGTGACAAAAAAAAACAGCAACTATTTTAGTTCGGTCCGGGACTCGGGCGTAAGACCTCACGAGCCACGATCTGCCGTATATGTACTAAGTCCTTACAAAACGGGCGCGTAAAAGCAGTGGTCTCTATCGTAATAGACAATGCCCGTTAAATAATAAACTATAATATGTCACATATGCTATACTTTAATAAATTTATCTACACTACTATTATAAAGAGGAAAGATTTGTATTTTTGTATGTTTGTAATGAATAAACTCAAAAACTACTGGACCGATTTAGATGAAAATTTGGTGAGAAGATAGTTTGACACCCTGGGAAGGACATAGAATATTTTTTATTCCTCCCTAAAGGAGGTGAAAATGGGGATGAAAATTTGTATGGGGAATCAACTTAGGGACGAACCCGAGCAAAGCGAGGGTGAGTCGTTAGTCTATACAGATAAATAAAATTGGAGTGTCTATTTGTAACATTAAAATAACTGCTATTTAGTAAATGCATATGGATGTATACACGGTACATATACCAAAACAACATTTTTTACAATTTTTTGTCTGTCTGTCTGTCTGTTTGTTCCGGCTAAACTCCAAAACGGCTGGACCGATTTTGACGGGACTTTCACTGGCAGATAACTGATGTTATAGGGAGTAACTTAGGCTACTTTTATTTTAGACAAAGAATCAAAATAGGCAGTGGTAGCCCAGTGGTAACGCGCTCGCTTGGACAACCGAGTGAAGCGGGTTCAAATCCCGGGTCTCGCACCTCTGATATTTTCATGTGCGAATCATTTCTAACATGATTACCACTTGCCTGACGGTGAAGGAAAACATCGTGAGGAAACCTGCATGTCTGAGAGAACCTAGCAAGTTTTCGAAAGACATGTGAAGTTCGCCAATCCGCACTTGGCCAGCGTGGTGGACTATGGCCTGATTCCCCTCGTATTGAGGGAGGCCCGTGCCCAGCAGTGGGACGTTAAAAAGGGCTGAATACATACATACATACAATCAAAGTTCCGCAAAAAAAATTAAAATCCATGAAATTGTGAACAAAATCCACGTACGGAGTACGCACCCTAGCAAAACGAGGGTAAATCGCTATATAATTTAAATTAAATGAATATTTTAGGAGTAGCAAGCTACTATTTATGTATAAACATAGCTAACTGTGAAAACGTATCTAGGGACGAACGCGAGCGAAGCGAGCGTGAGTCGCAAGTTAATAATAATTTTAATCAATTATTATCTTTCTTTTAAATTATTTGTTTCTTTTAAAATATTAAACCATAAATTAATTATCTTATTTCATAAATTAATATACAATCCAAACGTTTGTATTCTTCCTAGTTATTATAGTCTAAGCCTGACATTGAAATAACTTGTTTTCTTATGTGTTGCTTTATAGCGGTATTTTTGTTTACAACTAGAAAGTAAATTATATTATTACTTTCACGAAGATCTTAATGCCTTTTTAATTGTGTGAAATATAGGTCACATCAGCCATAAATTTTTCACTAAATAGAGAGAAAAAAACGCGAATTTAAACATTAAAATTAGGTTTTTATTACTTCAACAGTAGTCAACACGCGCAATAAAGAAGGTCCATTCAATTGTAAAGCAAATATACAAACAAATATACTTAACTAGCGACTCACCCTCGCTTCGCTTCGGGTTCGTCCCTAGACAAAAACAAATCTATCCCACGGGACCCGTATACTTTTCCGGGATGATATATAGCCTAAAGCCTTCCTCAGTTAACGGGCTATCAAATGCAAGAAGAATTTTCAAATCGGATCAGTAGTTCCTGAGATTAGCGCGTTCAACCAAACAAACAAACAAACAAACAAACAAACAAACTCTTCAGTTTTATAATATTAGTATAGATATATTAGTATAGATTATATATGCAAAACCAATGTACACTTAACTACTAATGAATAAACTATTGGAGAATGAAGTAAATGAGTGTAATAAAATACAAATAAGTTTAATGGCATATTCTCTTATTGGCATTAATTACGACGATACAACCATTTTATAAGCATGATGTATGATCTAATTAACTTGGAAATAGTTGTATGACGATTTCTATTTCTATTGAAAACCATTATGTAATTATTGTTATATAATGATAACCTGAAGAATATTATATTTTATTTATTCTTATATTTTTTTCTTTTCTCTATCTTTAAGATGCTTTGAGTCTTAGAGCTCTGTTCCACGTATTGAAAGTAGCTAGATTAAGCATTTCCATTGTTATATCTATCTAATATATTTAAACAGCAATTCTTGTATATTTATATCTTTATTTATTTATACCAGCGATCTCTTAAACGGCTCTAACGATTTCGCTGAAATTTGGTATGTGGGGGCTTTCGGGGGCGAAAAATCGAGTTTTCGAGTTTTCATGGAGTTTTCTTTTTGTATTATTCCACGCAGAATATGGTCGATAATTTCTTACACTCGGTTGTAAGCATCGTGGTCAAGCGGTCAACGCGTAAGTTAGACAACACATATGTCCGGGATCGAATCCCAGTTGGAATACAAAGTTTTTTTACTTTTGTTTTTGTATTTATTCCAGTTTTTAGTTTTTTTATCTAACAGATACGATATAACAAAAAAGAACTCCGAGCGAAGCTCGGTCGCCCACGTATTATGTACTTATAACATATATTGCAGAAGGATTGAAAGATGTGCATGGCGTACTTGTTAAAGCCTGAGAAAATCAAGCGCTTTTAATTAAAACGTTTTACTAGGTAGTTCAATTAATTATCACTAGGTATTGCTATTGCAAAACGTATATAATTTATAATTGATTGCATGTAATCAGATTGAATTCTAAAAATTATGTTAATAATAATGAATAACATTGAAAATGATACGTCATTCTTAAAAAAAAATCTTCCGGATTCATCATTACTTTGCATAATTGGCTTGGTTACCCGCCTATTGCGGCTTGCATAATTGATACGTAATTGAAACTTAATCATCATTTTGATATACTTTGTAAATTTTTATTATACGTATAATGTATTGTGTTATAATATTAGATGAAAAATATTATTTAATAATACTTTCTTAGATTTACGCGAATATTTGACATTCAAATAAAACTGTCTTTTCTGATTTTTTAATTTTAACTTTAAACGTTTTATAATTGAAATAATAATTTTTTTTTAAATTAAAATTAACAAATATTTTAAGGTACTTTGGTGCCAATTTTCAAAATTTTGAATTCATTTTGTTATTTTGTGGGTAGGCTGTCTGTAACAACTATATAATGCTTTTGAGACATCTAACACCTTAGTCTCTCCCGTGACCATGATTGCTGTAAAGCAATCGAAATGTCGGGGAACCAAAAATCAAAATTAATCCGCGAAAAAATCCGAAAAGATAGTTTTATTTAAATAATATTTAATAATAGTGTGCAGGAATGTGAATATAGGTACATGAAATATGAAATTTGGAATTCACATTCTTGGTATTAGGGAAAATGGTAATACGAAAATACGAAGGTTTCTTTGGTAGATAAACCCAAAAAGTAATATAAATATGTAATACATAATTATCTACTTTATGAAAAGAGAACATTTTATTTGGACACGAAAATCAAAGGTCAGTCTTGGTGGTCTTAATTATACAAGGTTTTATTTGTTTGTCCGTGTCATTGGAGTTGTTCAATGTCATAATGATAATAAAATGAACATAACACACTTTACGTAATATTTGCGGACTTTATTCATAAGGTTGAGGTCAAATAATAGAAGTGCAGAATTTTGTCAATTTCTTAACCAGTTCAACTATAAATATTATTTTGCTATCTGAAAAGGAAACTAGCAAAACAATCTCTATATCTGCTAGTTTTAATTTTTGATGCTTATTTTTCTACATAATACGATAAAATGTACATTTTTTTTATATAAGGTTACCTACGCTTCGGCAAATATGTATGTACATTCGTAAAAAGTTTCTGTGTAATGGAAGAACAAAGGAACAAATACTCGCACTTATGATACTAATAAAGACACATTTCTTAGAATATTATAATAAATATATTTTATATAAGATAACATTTAGGCATCGTTTAGATATAATTGCAGTCTTTATCATTATATAGTTCACTACGGTTATTTGTGTGCTAAGATGATAATAACATCCGCTAGTCTCAATGCCCTGAACTTGCAATAAAGTTTCCATTTAATAAATAAAGGATTTATTTAAGCTGTGTAATAATATATATTCCATTGATAAAAAAATAAAATAAAATCTGATGCTACTGTAATGGTGCAAATTTTTAGCATGCTTCATAATACTTGCTCATATCCATGGCGCAAATTATTGATAACATCTAATATTTATGTATATAAAATAAAAATTATAAAAACATTGCTACCAACCTCTCATGGTTAGGCTTTAGGTACCAGATGAAAAATATCTCTATAGCCAATAAAGACTTTCAAAATTGTCGTATAGGTACTTTTTTTAATTGTATAAATTTTAAAATCTTCATGTCATTATAACGTGATGGTGTGTTTTTTCAGCCTTGTATATCTTTCTACTTAACTAAGTAATTAACAGATTTTTTGCATATTTATGAGAGGCTGATATAGACTCCTTTTTATCTCGCTCCTTTTTATGAAGTAATTCTAATGTCCACCATACCATAGCTCATTAATAGTTGATAAACGGCAATGAATTGTTTTGTCGTTGCCAATTTATATATAGATTAGTATATTTCAAGAAGTTAAAAGCTGAGCGGGTTGCTAGTTTACATTTATAAGTCTATTTTCATTCTAGCAATAATAATTTCTCTTCAATGTAAAACCAGCTTTACATTTAAGTAGTCTTGGCTGTGAACATTTTACTTAGTAATGACATCCGCTGGATCCGCGTGCCGATTGATCCGGTTCCAACTTGAGCACTCGTCTGACAACATTGTTAGGTTTCTACTGGTGTTCTATATGAAACTTTATATAAAAGCTGAAACTTCTACTATACTAGTGAAATTACTTTCTCAATATTTATGTATATTTTGTAAATGTTAAATTCATATTCGTTATGAATAAATAATTACTGTAGTCCTTCTAATGCAGGGTTTCTTAAAGGGGGTCCGTAATATGTGTGCCAGGGATCCACAGCAGCTCGATTAGTTAAAAAAATTGTAAAGTTAACTAACTCATCATTTGTTTCATCCATCACTGTCGTTGGTTATTGTTGAGCAGCACGAGGCGTGACGGTACTGCATCTACAGTGTATATTAATTAATTTAGTTTTATCTATCATTTACCTGCTTCACAAGTCCTGTGTGACCGGATCAAGTTACTACTATGCAAAAGTACCTTATCTTAGTTCCATGATGGAGGAATTATTAATAACTGGTTTTAATATAATATGATTTCTTATTCACAATAATATATTTGTATATTAGTTTCTTTTACTTATGTAAATTATGAAACAAATATTACTTGTTCATACAGAAAAATATTAGGACAAATGTGTTTGTAATCATGAAGTGTGGATAAAGTAAAAAATTTTTATTTTAACGTAAACAAAATATTTTTAGTAAAAATATTTTTTTTTAAATATTCAATTTCTGTGACAGTATTCTGTACTCGGTCTTAAAAATAGCTCAAAGTTTTAAAAATCTCTCATATTAAAGACATCAACGCGTGAAGTATAACTTATATTAATTTTTTTATAACAAAGAACAGGCAATTTATTCTTATACTTAACTAAATATTTTTATACTTAAATATACCATAGAATCAACTTGTTTTATCGAGATGCGTTGTATACATAGATCACTCTACTCTAGCGGCAATAACTCATTTTTCTATGAAAAAAATCCTTCCGATTCGTAATCTTTTTCCATCGCTACCACGAAAATAGGATAAATTCATTTTATTAATAGAGATGTTAAAAATCTAAAGTATATTTATACAGGTAGTCTAATTTTACCAAAATCTTTGTATTAGTTATTTTAGTTTTTACCTGCGGCTCCGCTCGCAAGTCCACTCCAAAGGTCACACACACAAGTCCGTTTCAGCGTTAATCAATCAATTTTCGGATTTATAATGGTTAATAATGGTATAAGAAACAACTTATTTTCGACTTTTCTGTTAGTCTATGTGTTACTCCAGATTATAATCTATGTATATATGTACGTGTACCAAATTTCATCCAAATAAGTCCAGCCATTTAAGCAAGAAGGAGTAGCACATACAGACACTTTTGCATATAATATAATAGTAGTCAAAGTCCGATTTAGTCTCTATACTCAAGATCGTTAAGTTTCTCTCATATTTTTTTAAAGGTTCTACCAGAACGATGATACATGTTATGTATATAATTGTCCTTGTCACGAATAAAAATATATGATCGTGTTACTAGCTATTATGTAAATTGTTCTTATTGCTTGGACTGTTTCTGTCTGATATATTCATATCATATCCGTTAGCATACTTATTATCTTAGATCATGATCTATAGATCAATCATTTGCTATATTTCCGCAATACCTTACCAATATTAATGTTTTGTTTATAAGTTTATATGTTTTTTATAAATATAATAATTTACTATATTTGATACGATTCATAATTAAGTAGGGAGCAAAGTGATGTCCTATATACCTATCTAACTATATGGTGGCTATTTTTTGTTTGTTTGCATAATCATTTCCCACAAGGCATTTACGTACATGTATAACGCTTTATTATAAATGATTAACAAAAAAAGAGTCGACAAGGTAAAGAAAGTATAAAATATTATAAAACTATTCAATGAACGGCAATGAGTCTGAAACATTTTCAACATATTTTTCGATTACGTGTCTTACCAGAGAAAGGGATGTGATTATAAACTCTATGTCAATATGTTAAATTGAATGATAAAAATTGTTACCTCTGTCCTGATTTCTAATAGGTTATTAAAAAGGAAAGCGGTGTGAAAAAGCTAATAAAAATATCTATTGGCTATATTCTCACCAGTCCATAGATAAGTAATGAAAAATAGAAATTTATGTGTTCACAGCCTGTCCACTACACACTTTGCTATTTTCTACACCTAAAGGTTGCCTGGAAGAAATCGCTGTTTTAGCGATGTTGTTTTTTTGTCTTATTTTTGTGTGTACAATTAAGATTTTTTATTATTATTATTATTAAATTTTCATTTTCATCATAATGTAAGTTTAATAAAAGAGCGAAATATTAAATAAATACTCTAAAGTTATTCTGTTAAAACCTCATCGTTCTTTTATACTCGTTTTTCCTTTATACGATGCCAAGTCTACATACATTATACATATAATATTTATAGCAGGACGGTAACATAGCCTTGTGTAAATTATGTAAATTGTTTTGTTGTCTTAACAATAGGTACAATTTGTATTTTATTATTAATTAATTTCAAAATCGTAATTCATCATCATTTATAAGTATTTTTAGATTAATTTACTAACAAGTAATACCTGGCAAACATAATTTAATTATGACATAATAAATACCTAAATATGTATTCATTTTTTTTATGCGATTCAGTGACAAACAAGCAGACCTGATGGAAAGCAGTACCTGTCGCTCATAACACCTACGGTTTATTCATATTATTATAATCAAAATAAAAAAGATTTTAAATTGTGTTAGATTTAGATTAGTTTTGCTTGTTCAAGCGGAAGTTATCAAGGAGCATAGTTAATAATTTTTTTCAAATACTGATGTATTTAATAGTACAAAAATCACACAGTGCCAATACCGGTATACAAATTCAAAGGTAGCCAAATGTTTTCCCACAGGTAGACAATGCATGTCACGTCAAGTGTTGCACACGTCATCGTCTCTGGGTTTACCCAGTTTATTGAACAAAACGGGTATTTATTCGAAACAAATGATATTTTTACACTAGCTACTGTTCCCAGTCTTAACTCTTATAAAAACACAGCATATGAGAGCTATATTTAGAGTTATTTAAAAAAATAACCAAATTTTATTAACCCCAAAAATAGTCCCGTGTAATATTACAAGAAAGCAAACAACCCCTAAAAACGGAAGAATTATAAGTTATTTTGAAGTCGGCATACATGACTAATTACAGTGAATTTTTATAATTCGGATTACTCGACATCAGTCGAGCACAAACAAAATTGACTAAAATGTTAATAAATAATTTACTTTGTCATAATCGAGGCAGACAGCAAGTAAATTATATCTTAGAAAGATACTTTGATACAAGATACTTCTTCAAAGTATCCCATTACACAAGAATGTTTCTTATTAGGTGCGCTTACATATTCTAGGAATATTGCAAAGTTATTCCAGTTATGATTTAATTAACAGACAGTAAAAGGTCATACACCACATATCTATCAGATCAATAATAGTGACGAACAATAAGCCTTACCGGATCTTAGTGAAGGCTTAAGTGTATGACTCTGTCTTGCAACAAATGCTCTTTTGTGATACTTTACGAAAAATATTTTAAACGTTTAGCGAAAATTTGCGTGGATGAATCATTATTGACTATTAACTACTTGTAATATTTTTTCTTTAAAGTTCTATTTTTAGACAAAATTTCATGCAGTTGCAAATTTGCATTTTACTTAAGCACGCTAATTTCTTATCATTTATTTTTTTATTAAAATAACTTTGAATAAATAATCTCTATTAATTCAACGTTCTACACAAACCCCTGTATGACTTAGACTTAACTCATCCATTTACAAAATAAGTTAATTTGCTAAAAAGGTTTAGTAGATCCAATTAATATAATAAAAATAAGAATAATTTTATAATTATATTTTTTTATAGGAGAACGTCCCGTTACGGAAGCCTGTCTTGGTTGCATTTGTCAAGCAGTGTCTGGTTGCAAGGCAGGTTTGCAATGTGAAGGCGATCATTGCGGTCTATTTCGCATAACCTGGCCATACTGGGCAGATGCTGGCAAACCAACTCTTGATGGAGTATCACCTGATGCCCCTGATGGTAAGTTTTATTAAAAAAATCTTCTCCACGTAGCGTTTAACGAGTTCCATTCTCGTATTGATAATTAATATAAATATTATATTGTGGTTGCAGATTTGCATGTCACGTAAATTTTTACGCTGATTTATTACCGTTTACTATACTATTATGTATATACATTGCCCATGTAACTTAACTTATTAATAGCGCTATTTGTGTTTATTCTGATCTTTAACTCAGGGCGTCTTTAATGGTATTTATAGAAAGTCTTGAATAGGCTGTTCAGTATTTTAATTTAATTATAGTAATCAAATATTTTTTCACCTACGTATACATATGTAATACGTCCGTAACGCTGTTTAAAGTAAGATGTAATTTGCGTAGAATATAATAAACTAGCGACTCACTCTCGCTTCGCTCAGGTTCGTCCCTAGGTACTTTTTGATGCTTAGTATAATATAATACATACTTTTTGCAATATTTTTTTCGTATTTTTTCCAATGTTTTAGTTTTTCTGCTTTTCGGAATGAATACAAATCCAACAAAATAAAGATCATAAAAATCAGTCTAGTAGTGTTCGAGTTATAAGTGTTGTAACAAACCTGTCTTTGTTTTATATATGTATGGACATATATAGATAACAACTTTATAGAAGTATATTTTACAAACTATTTTCAATCTGGTAGTAGGGCTTCATCTTTTAGCAAACGTGTAAAACTTCTAATCCCTATAAAAATATTATTTTGATTTTGTGCACTTTGTGAGCTCTATGATTTAATAGATCCTAAAAAAATAAATTTATGTCACATATGTATACTTAAATGAAATATCAGGGTTATGTTCTCGGAATCAATAATTCGAAAATGAGTAAACACTGACCATGGAAATAAGCCAAGGTCTCCGGCTGTAAGCCACAGATGAATCAAACTAAAATGCATCCGCTATTTAATGTGAGAGTAACTAACTGTATTTGCCCTGTTACACCGTTTATCTGATGAGTTCAATTTAGTAAAAAACACTTAGTTACATATTTTTACTGATTTATTCATATTACTCCAAAATCAATATGTTCACAATATGATTAATTTTATTTATTGTATAATTTATAATGTAATTAAAATATATATTTTTTTTAATTTTCAGCATACTCGAGCTGTACCAACAACCCATACTGTGCTGCTGAGACTGTCCAAGGCTATATGAGGAAATATGGACAGGTAAAATATTTTCTCATTTAAAAAATTGCGAATTTAATTTTTCAATACCATATATCAGTTACAACAAATTTTATACATATTATATGTAAAAATTCTAAGAAAAAGTAAACCGAATTATCCATACATATAATAAAATTGTAACTAAGCCGAATGTGTACATTAAATATTTTTTGGAAAATCTTATTGAAATAGACTTTATTATCGATACAGAAGCCAAATCTATACTTTTTAGAATTTTTCTCTGTCTGTTTATCTGTCTGTTACCGCATCACGGGAAAACCACTGGACAGATTTTGATGAACTTTGGTTTGATGATAGCTGGTTATCCGGGTCATATATAGGATAGTTTTTAATGCGGGAAAATATCTTATCTCTGAGCTAAACGTTAAAACGTAAGTAGGGACGAATCCGAGAGGAGCGAGGGTGAGTTGCTAGTTAGATATAAAGCAGGACAAACGTGGGATATTAGAGTCACAAGTTGATCCATCAACAAAAACAAATCATTATAATTGCCATTTGCTTAAGGTTAGATGTAACAAACTTAAGATATCGCTAGATAATATACGTATATTATAATATTCACGATATTATGATGTTTACTACCGGCTCATCGTCTCTTCGCTCGGGTTCGCCTCTAGACAAATAAAAATAAACCTATCCCACGGGAACTGTACTTTTTTCCGGGATAAAAAGTAGCCTCTTTATTATTCTGATGTATGAATTATATTATTGTAAAGTTTCATTAAAATCCAATCAGTTGTTTTTGTGTACTAAGCTGTATAAGTTGCTATAGTGTTTTAACTATCCCACGGGAACTCTTCTATTTTCCGGGATGAAAAGTATCTAAAATTTTGACGTAGGGTATAAGGTACCACCATGCAAAATTTCATTTAAATCGGTCCAACAGTTTCGGAGATTAGCCCATACAAACAGACAAACAGACAAACTCACAGAGAAACAAAAAAAATCTTCTTACATCCCCCTTACTCGGTTTTTAGCATTTTTGTTCTATGTACACTGGTACAGACATTCGACCTCTACAGTTTTATTATATGTATAGATTAAGATTAAAGCTTAGGTTTCTGGTTAATATTATATTGTGCGTCTTATTCATTGTTAAATAATTTGCATATTCGTTTAACATTGTCAAATAGCTGGCGAATGATGTCATAAAACTAGTTTACAATTGTGTCTTCGCGGTTGTTCGGCCGTGAAATGTCACTTGTGTTGTGACTTCCATGAATTGTTTTTTTTTTAAATTAAAGCAAAAGCATAAACTAACAGGATGTATTTATAATTTATTTGTTTATAAACAATTTTTGTAGAAGGTGAATCTTGTAGTTTAGAAAAAATTAGTTACTTATTTCATAAATGCAAATATTTTGTAAGAGTAGTAGATGACTATAATATTTTTTTAATTTTCTTTTCAGGATTGCAATAAAGATGGCGTAATCAACTGCTACGATTTCATGGCCATCCACAAGTTAGGAGGATATGGTTGTACTGGAGATCTACCCTTCAATTACGTCAATGTTTTCAACCAGTGCATTGCCTACGTCTCTCAAATACAGGGCTAAATTATTAAAATCTTTTGCTCAAGAAAATTGTTATAATAATAAATTATTGTCGGACTGTAGACTGAATATAGTCACCATTTTAATACAACTGAGATAAAAAAAAACAAATGTTGAGGTTAGATGTAATATGTACATCGATTTTAGATAAGTTATTTAGTTACTTAAACAAGTGAAATTATAAGAATTCTAAAAATACTTTTATAAAATAACAGTCATTTTAATTTAGTAATTTAAATATCTTTCCCATAAGATATTTAAGTAAGAAAATATATTCTTAAATATTTATATGATTAAATTATAATATTATATGTACTTGTTTCATTTTTTATGATTGCCTTGTCGGCATAAGTTACTAAAAGGTATTTTTTATATGTAATAGACGAAGGATAGTAGCGCTAAATATATAATAAATGCTCCCTGAAACATTATTTTTAGTAAAAATATTTTTTTATTGAATCTGTCTCTTTGTGTTTTTTTAAAGCATTGGTTCGGCCTTCATTAAGCTCTGTGTCAAAAAACATATAAAATTTCTATCCAATATTCAATAGACTTCTTTCATTTTTTCAAACTAAACATCCCATATCACAACATATTTTCCATCGCGCTGTTTTCCTCGTCGAATTTTAATTAACATAATGCACTAGGTAAACCTACACTAGATATAAAGCCTAACG
Source organism: Argynnis bischoffii washingtonia (assembly GCA_033884665.1). Lineage (NCBI taxonomy): Eukaryota > Metazoa > Arthropoda > Insecta > Lepidoptera > Nymphalidae > Argynnis > Argynnis bischoffii. The sequence goes on along the minus strand of CM066624.1, from coordinate 3,671,426 downwards.
TTTAAAATGGCACATGAAAATAATTTATAAATAAAGACTAAATATATAATAAATTACACGTTATTTTAATTATTTTTAATATGAAACACAAAGAAGATTATTTGTATTATTAAATAACTGTAAAATATAAGTATATTTCAATAATATTGTAATAAATATTGTATCATTACAAAGAATAATTAAAACTCAAAAAAAAGATGGTGTCGATTGGATTACAAGTAAATTAATCACGTTCAAACTTATCGTGCCCATTATGCATGATAGCAAATTCTAGTGTATTATTAAATCACGCATTTAATATCTTTGATATGCTAAACACTAAATATTCAGGTAAAAAGACCACCACCAAAGCTATCGCGTAATGCCTAAAACCCTCTACATATTTGCCAAAACTTAATACTACGTGGTGTCCAGCACGAGAGGATTGAGGAAAGTCAAAAAGCTTCTACATGTAGAGGTATGTGTCGGATATTGATGCAGTCAAGTCTCGCGCGAGACATCAGATGTCTTTTGTTGAATATATAGCAAGAAATCATTTACAAAGTATAAATAAAAAGGCGTTAAATCATGAGATTTCCCGGACTTTATATAAAGATCTATTAATTTATTAGCCTTAAAATGTATTTGCTTGTCAATAGAAAGCTTTTAGTGAAAATGAAATCGACAATAAATAAAAAAATCCTAAAAGCCTAAAATAAAATAAAGTGCCTAGTAAATAAAGTAACTAGTTTTACGTCAGTCTAAGTAATTATAATTCCCTAAAATATTTATTTTGGAAACTGAAATTGGACCAGTTGGTCGCGGGATTCTACTTGTCCAATATGTAATAACCATAATAATCGGGTAACTTTGTATAAAGGTTTTCGTCATACATCAAAAATATACATGTTGACCTGAAGACCTACTCTCCTTTCTTTATTTAAAAAATACAATAAAACAAGAGAACCGTTTAAAATTTAAGACTTGATTGTTATCTATGTATCTACTGCATCCTATACAAACGAATAAATGTGCTTCATAGAAGTTTTTCAAAAAGCTTACAACCGATATTAGTACATAGCTATAATTTTGTTAAAAATTTGGGCATATTTTACATTGGTAAGTTGTTTTTTGTAAAATTGAATAAATTAGTTGTAAAATATACTTAAATATTTATTAAACTTGTATTTTGATGGAACTCAGTAAATGGTCAACGGAATGGAGTGAATAAAACACTTTCTTTGAATCAGACGTCAATCAGTCTTGATTGTAGGTAATGCACATGGCAATAATAATCAAGTTAATTTTCTAATATTTAAAAAAAATCTACATGAAAGCGCTAAGAAAAATTGGTCATAAATATTATAGTTTTAACCGCTTGCGGAACGCGTACACGCCGGCGTATGAGTTAACCATTGATTTCTTTGAAATTATCCAAGAGAGGTTAAAGGACCGCTGTATGATAGAGGAAATATAATTTTAACAAATTTATAATCCACTGGGACTATTATTATTCCATATACATATAATCATTTCTCTTTACCCCGTGAATTGTTATCTATTTTATTGTTGTTTAGTTTTATGATCAATATCACAAGTAGTTGCTATGATAAAATATTGCATTTATAATTATTTATGTATTTAGTGCAATTGTAGCCTTTGGGGTCAAATGTATGAATAAATACGGCTTTGAACTATTTGTTTGCTGCTATTTGAACTTATCGATAAGTATTTCCACTGTCATTATAATGAACTTAGAACATCATAATAAAGTGATTATCATTATGGTTTTAATTTAAATTCAATAATACTAATTTATACAAAAAAATAAATGTTCTTATTTACCTTTCTTCCCTTATGGGATAGATGATACAATAATTCATACGATAACGGAAGTAATGCATTTCAATACCTATGTTGGGACATTAACTCACAGCACCATCTAGTTCCATGGTAAGCTACGAGGCTTGTGTTATGGATACCAGATAGTTGTTATAAAACTTTTAAATACATGCATATTGTAAATATAAACACCCATGACTGTACTGGAGTACATGCATTCGTGCTTATCACACAAATGAATGATCCCAGCGGGACTCGAACCTGCGACCGCTGGCACAGCAAGTAGGGTCACTACACCCTGAGCCAAACGTGTCCTCAACCTATAAACTTGTTTCATACGCAGTATACTAATTTTAAACTAAGTTTTTCCTACAAGCTAAGTGACAAATGAAATCATGACGTAGGTATCTTCTACATTAAAGCCGCTACTTCAATAAAAATAGACTACAAAACTATTATCTCTTAAACGCCATGGCTGCACAGGTCCTGGGCTCGAGTTCCAGGTCTAGCTTTGTTAAGAAATTCTCAGTATCAGCCTGGGGTTGGAAATCTGGCAGTGGCCTCGGAAAGTACTTACCGCTGGATGCTCCACCACTTGCGCCAGATTTTCGTCCCATTGGAATTTGAAGGTAAAAGAAATAAAGAGTGTGGCGCACGCACTAGTGCACTATAATGTTTCATGCATAGACTGCCCTAGTGTGATTGGTAGTATTGACCGAAATCGGTTAGGAACACATTATACTGTGGCTTTGCACTCTTATTCTTTATATATACAAACATGAAGATTCATTAACAATATAACGGGTAATATTTAACCAAGTTCCCAAAGCTTTTTGGTCGAGTCCTCCCTAGCCATCGAATAGGGACGAACGCGAGCGTAGCGAGGATGAGTTACTAGTATATATATATAAATTTATTTCGTGTATCTCGCAAATGGCTCTAACGATTTGGGTCAAATAGATAAGATTTTGTTTTTTAAATGTATCTTTAATTATAGGTGACTTTTCCGAAAAAAAAAACGAAGATCGGTCGCTCAAGTACTAGGCACTTGAACTATTCAATAATTGAATTACTGCATCTCATGGAAGCTAAATTAGCACGGAAAAGCACTAATTCAAAAAATAATAAATTAAATAAAGCATATTCCATCCGTTAGACAGTAATAACGCAACAAAAAACAAAACCTAAAATTGAGCGACCTTTCTTAATCCAGATAACCTTCTAAACGTCCGAATGCTGTAACGATTTGCGGATATAGTGCATTCGATGAACAATTCGACCGTCATTTTGTTTCCCAGAATTAGATAACAAGGAGATGTGATTGGTATGATAAAATAATTTATTCCGAGCCCCTATCATTTACCTTTACAACAAACGTTATCGAGCGCGTAAAAGTAATTTTACGTGTTATAAAATAACTTTTTGTTATTTCTGTTAAGAGTTAGACAGATATTAATACGTTACTAAAACAATCCGATGAACATATTATAATATGTTCTTCGGATTATCGGATGATATCGATATCGAATCAGACATAAATAATTATTTATCTAGTTATTTATCTAGCTCTTTCTTGTGCGTCGATGGTCGTCGACACAAGTACAAACTATTGCTTTAACAAGTAAAAATTTTATAAAACTTTGTTTTATTACATGATAAATCTCAAATATTCGTCAAGCAACATTATTTAGTATTTAATAATGTCAAGTACATTACACAATTGACATCGTTAAAAATGTTATACTATTCGATATTAATTAGTCACAATAACATTAGTAAATATTTCCGATACCGATACAATATCGACTCCGATTAAGTCAGTTCTAACTACTAATCGGTTCGAATATTCGCAGTACGCGATCAAAGTTTGGTTCATACGGGTTTTTCCACTTATATTTTACGAATACATCCGTTTAAGAGCCCGAGTGGTCTCTATTATAGTTTTTGTGAATATATTATGTCATCCATAACTTAAATTATTTAGAAACGATTTTATAGGTAATTAGTGCGTGAACTAGTGACTATTAAGACAAAGAAATGCTGTTAAAATCATTTCTTTTTATTATCATTAGTGCATATTTTGTTAAAAGTGAAACAGGTTTGTTTATTATTCGGAATATTTTATTTTATTACATACTTATTTATACTCAAATAATATTTCTCTTAAAAGACCGTTGGAAATTTAAAAATTTTAGTTTAATAAAATAGAAAATATGTGATTTATATTATTAATTAAGCATTATATATGTTTAGTATTCTATAATCCATTGGTTTTCCATTCGATTTTATCTGACCTGTATAAAACTTTGTATCACTTTGTAGTCACTTTACACATGAAAATGAATCTACTACTCGATCGGAGGCTATTGCACATAAAGGTACTCTTGAGGTACTTGAGGTATTCTATACATATAATAAAATTGTAACTAACAATAAGCCGAATCTGTATATTGAATATTTTTTTGGAAAATTTTAATATTGATGTGAAATGTAGCCTTTATGTATAAAACAAAGTCGCTTCCCGCTGTCTGTCCCTATGTATGCTTAGATCTTTAAAACCACGCAACGGATTTTGATGTGGTTTATATGTATAATGTACAGAAAAGCCGAGAAATTCAAAGATTTGTATTTCATACTAACCGTTAAAACGTACCTAGGGACGAACCCGAGCGAAGCGAGGGTGAGACGCTAGTCATTTAATAAGTCCGTTAATTCCGTTATAGTTTCCAATCAAAATATAAACATATATAATATTGTTATTATTTATAAACTCATTTATTTTATAGATATCAAAGTTTCAAACCTAAATGATACTTGTTTACGATGTCTATGTCATGTCGCTGGATGTGATCTATCTCATGGATGTTCCGGTGGATACTGTGGACCTTTTTACATATCCAGGCTGTACTGGATTGATGCTGAAAAACCCACGCTTCCAGAAGACAGCCCTGATAGGAAAGAAGGTAAACTTGAATATCTAAATAACTAAATATTAATTGAAATTTGATGGTTTTGTCCCTAGTAAGCAAATGGTTATTAATTTAAATATAAGATACAAATGTAATAAATTGGAAAACTACATTTTTGACTGCAAACAGGATTCCAAAGAATTTATGTGGTTTTTTTCTATTGTAATTTTATGTAAATAAAAAAAAGTTTACATTTTATTATGTTTGTTAAATATGTTATTGAAAATCATAATTTAAAAGTCAATAATAGATCGTTACTTTAGACGTCATTTCCAACATAATACAATGAGCTGGTTTACTTTAGTATATAATACAAAACTTTTTGTTAAAAATTAATATTTACCTTATTGGAAATGTCTATGCGTCCGATAATAATCGGATGAATAAAAAATATATTATTTACGCGACTGTTGTTGATGTGTGATATATTACAACTGCGAATTTTACGTTTCTATAAAAAACAATTCTAACTTATCAAGTTACTTATATAGATTTTTAAGAATATCGATAGTTAAAATTTTAAATTTCGAATAATCAATCGAATAGACTTTAATTAAAAACTTTATCGCCCCATCGGTTAGGAATTAGGATTATCTTGTTTTATTATGACGCAGTAATATTCACCGAATAAAATCCATTTTTAGCTGCGTAGAGTAAGGCGCTTTTTTTTTTAAAAAAAACATAAAAACTCTTGAATTTAAAAATCATTGGGATCTAAAAGAAGAAGTTTTTAGCTCGGTAGGTTAAGTTTTTTTTTCGCATATTTTTTCATATAGAAACTTCTGCACCTAAATATCACTTATTTTACATTAGAAAACAGTTCTATTAGAAAAAGTAGATATTCGTACAAACCGACAATAGTCGAACGAAAAACATATTTTTTTTCAAGCAATTATCGGACGAATAGCAACAGCCTGTCTTATTTTTAAACACCCTTTCAAAGATTTGGTAAAGAAATGGCATTTTATATATTGATGAAACTACATATCCTGTAGACAATGAAACCCCAAAACATGATTTCTTGAACAGGATGTTACCCATAATAAAAATTTACAAATATTTGAATTGCTAAAATCTAAGCAGATTAGGCACTCAATTACCTACGAAATTCAAGAGTTTTCGCATATTAAATAGTGTCGTTTCTCATTTATTTATAAAAAATTAAACACCCGTTGCTATATCATTTTCTTAAATGTCTTAATAGTAATATGTTTAAATATTTCAGCTTATGAAGACTGCGCCAGAGAATATCATTGTGCAAGAAAAATAGTTGAAAGCTACATGGCGAAATTTGGAAAGGTAAATAAATACCCACAAAATCAATTGTCCGCATAAAAGTAACTATTACATGCACTATCTGGAAAAAAATAATTTTAATTACATATATATATATTATATTTAGTTCTTTGTACATCCTGGCACAAACGCTCTTTCAACATACCACATTGGTCAACATTGGTTGACGGACATCCCATAGCTTAAACTAGTTTAATATTCTTGGACATGTAGATTTCTTCACAATATTTTCCTTCACCGTAATCATATTAAGAATAATTTCGCACACGAAAATATCAGAGATGCGGGACCCGATAATGTGAAACACTTCAATTGATTTTCCTGGGTTATCACTGCCATAATATAATTGTAACTTTAAGCAACTTTATGGTTAACAGTTAAATATATTATTTTTCAAAAAAATTATAAAATTTACTTACGGGAAAATACACAAATAACAAAAAATATCCTTTTCTCGGAAAAAGTGTTTCATAACTTAGTTAATCTAATTGAAATCATGGAGTGTACCACTAATAAGAGCGTCAGGGTTTAGTAAGTTACTTCAGTCTAATACGCGGCGATCAGGTCAATAGACGAAATAGACGATGTGAGGTTATAAGTATCACTAGCAACAAAGAAATAAATATAAAACTAATTAACATTGTACAAAAACTCATTTCACAAAAAATACATTTTTTTTATTCCACGAATATAAACTTAAACACATAAAAACAAATATTAAAAAATATATAATATTAAAAAATTAAGAGCGCTGTGTTCAATAAATGTTTTTGAGACAATGAGTACGATTAAAAAAAAGCAGTCAGCAAAAGACTGCCGACAGAAGTGAAAACTTAAAACTACAAACAGTTGTTATTTTTGGATATTTAAATTAATTGAATTAAAATTTGTAAATTAATACTAAACTAAATTATAAGTTTGCATTTATCTGGTTTTGACATCTATCGGCACTCTGACCCCCATATTCTTAGTTGTTACCTCGAAACTCCCTCGACTCAAACTCGACTTAGGCGTGTTCGAGGAAGGCCTCAAGGGATCCTCGAAATCGGTATTCATAAACATCGCCTTGAGGAAATTTCAGCATCCCTCGAATGAGTGTGAGTCGAGGGCGAGTCGAGGAAAACGTCATGAATTACGTCACTATCTTGAGGATTTTGTTATAGTAACTATACACAAAATCCGTAGTTGCCATCTTGATTTGACGTGGTTTGTTAGTCATGGGTCAAAGTTAGGTTAGTTTAAAGTACTTCAGAGCCGGTAAACAAAATAAATTTTGCAAAAAATGTTTTGGAATGTTATAAGTGTATCGTATCGTGTATCGTGTGTCGTTGTATAATATACAAAAATGGTGTTTGCTACATGTTTCGTCATTCTTCAAGGCAGATTTTGATATATCAGCCCCATTACAAGGTAATTAATTTTGAAATATAATTATGCCTCTCATACTATATTATAAACAATAAGTAAAAATGAAAAAATAAAACCTTTTCTTTCTTGCGTACCTATATAAGAAGTAAATTAAGAAAGCTTTATAGATTTCGTAAATATAAATTTTTATTAAGATTTCATATTTGTAAAAAATAACATCTAAGAAGTATTAATACATTGAATTCTATTCTAATAAATTACTTAAGTTTTACAAACTGTTATTTAATTTTAATTGATTACGTTTAAAAATCAGATCTTAATAATGTATTGTAATGTAATCTAGTGAACATAATATTAAATAATGCTAATATTTATTTAAATTGTTTTTTTTATTGTGAATATGAGTAATTGCATTAAAGATGTTTGAAATGATTCACACTTCACACTGTATTAATAGTTTTAAACATTTTAATAAATCTAGTGAATTCTTTTGTCTGAGGAACATAAGTTTGTAGCACTATACCATCATTATGTTTGATATCACAGGGCATTTTTGTTTACATGACATAATAATTATTTTAATTTCAGTATCAAGAAATACAGAGACCAGAGTAATCGAGGAAGAGTTCTCTATCAGGTCAATTTTCCCGAAATTATAAAATAAAACAAAAAAGGAATGAAAAGCTTCATTAAACTTAAAATTTAGTTGATCAAACATTGTTAGTGAATGCTGCAGAAGAGAAATAATTAAAAGTAAAAATTGAGAGAAGAAGCTACCGAAGAACTCTTTCTCTGTAATAAGATGAAGAAATAAGAAGCAGAGCTAAAATTATCGGAATTAAAGAAATTAAATTCGATTGCACATTATTTTATTTAAAATAGATTTGCACAGTATACCTTATTATCATATAAAATTTTGCAAACTAGCAATTCACGCCTGTTGCCACCACCATTGTTTTAAAATAATATTGGCAAAAGTAAAGTAAACTCGTCATATCTTTGGTAAAGAGAAATCAATTTTTATAAATTCACATTCATCATAGATCTCCATAGGATTACATCCCGTAAATAGCGCCGTGATAAATAATAATCGTAGATATTGTCATAGATATGCTCAATAAACTTTACAAAAGACATTTTAAACTCCAAAATAACTTTAAAATATAATAAAATGTTAAATAACTCGCAATGTTTTTGTCAAGAATTGTCTTGAGGTTTCCTTAAGGTAGATCGCGACGTACCTTACATTTGACAGTTCGTTCCTCGAGTTTTCCTCACCTTACTCGAGGAAAATAGTTGAGGTAAGGGACAAAATGACGTCTATGAATACCGAATCACCTCAGTACGGTTGAGTCGAGTCGAGGAAATCTCGAGTTTACGACTAAGAATATGGGGGTGAGTGTATGATGAACACATGAATTTACTCGCCATCCAAACCTGCGTATAGAAGTTTTCACTTCAAGAAATAAAATGTAGAGTTATCCACATAAAACATGGAAAAGGCGATTATTGTTGGATTCAATTTGTAGTGATCCTACTTGCAGTGTCAGCGGTCGCGGGTTCGAGTCCTGCTAGGGGAATTCATTTGTGTGATCAGCTAGAATGTTTGTACTTCAATCATGGGTGTTTATATTAATTATAATATTTACGTATTTAAAGTTATAGGAGTATATAATTATACGAGTATGTGTAGTGTATCGACTATCTGGTATCCATAACACAGGCCTCGTAGCTTACCATGTAACTAGATGGTGCTGTGTGTTAATGTCCCAACATGTTTATTTATAACATACTTTTATAACATATTTATTTATCGTGATTTAAAATTTGCATATAGAAATAGTTTGTTTTTTGAATTGCATCTAGTTATTTTCCGTTAAACTTATTATTATTAATTTATTCCTTATTATCTCACTATATTTGATTACTTTGTTTTGCTGAATAATTTGAATTCATTTAGTTAATACAGGTTTTTTAACATTAAGATATAATTATTTATTAAAGTGATGCTATTTATTATATTTTTTTACTTAAGATATGGTTTTTTAAAGATATTAAAAGTTTGATTCCTTTACATATTTTATTCGGTCAGTTCATTGTATAATTTGGCTCCCTCGTATATTATATTTTTTTACTAAGTGTAAGTAGTTCTAAAAGTTATAATTATAGATATTCTTAAGAAGATATTATTTGCACGTCTTGTTACTTGTAAATCGTTTTTGAAATTTATTATTTTTGTAATAAAATTTGTGCATTAAGGTCTTTTTTGTAATACATACATATTATTCAAAAGAATACACTAGCGTTTTTATAAAGCTCAGTGACCTTCATACTTTGTTCATAAATCTTGTTGGTCGATATACTATAATAAAAGCGGAATACCGTTTAACTTAAAAACTACATTTATATTTTATTGGTCCATTTAATAACTCGCCCATTGAATTTATAAATTACGTAAAAAGTGATATTATTTATTTAAAATTGTAGGATTGCAATCAAGATGGTGTGACAGACTGCTTTGACTACATGATGATCAACCACCACGGCGCCTCGTGCTCCGAGCCACTACACACCACGGCCTTGGGGAGACGCAGGCTGGAGCTTTACTCACAGTGTCGACTAGATCAGTCTTACCCCCATATTCTTAGTCGTAAACTCGAGATTTCCTCGACTCGACTCAACCGTACTGAGGTGATTCGGTATTCATAGACGTCATTTTGTCCCTTACCTCAACTATTTTCCTCGAGTAAGGTGAGGAAAACTCGAGGAACGAACTGTCAAATGTAAGGTACGTCGCGATCTACCTTAAGGAAACCTCAAGACAATTCTTGACAAAAACATTGCGAGTTATTTAACATTTTATTATATTTTAAAGTTATTTTGGAGTTTAAAATGTCTTTTGTAAAGTTTATTGAGCATATCTATGACAATATCTACGATTATTATTTATCACGGCGCTATTTACGGGATGTAATCCTATGGAGATCTATGATGAATGTGAATTTATAAAAATTGATTTCTCTTTACCAAAGATATGACGAGTTTACTTTACTTTTGCCAATATTATTTTAAAACAATGGTGGTGGCAACAGGCGTGAATTGCTAGTTTGCAAAATTTTATATGATAATAAGGTATACTGTGCAAATCTATTTTAAATAAAATAATGTGCAATCGAATTTAATTTCTTTAATTCCGATAATTTTAGCTCTGCTTCTTATTTCTTCATCTTATTACAGAGAAAGAGTTCTTCGGTAGCTTCTTCTCTCAATTTTTACTTTTAATTATTTCTCTTCTGCAGCATTCACTAACAATGTTTGATCAACTAAATTTTAAGTTTAATGAAGCTTTTCATTCCTTTTTTGTTTTATTTTATAATTTCGGGAAAATTGACCTGATAGAGAACTCTTCCTCGATTACTCTGGTCTCTGTATTTCTTGATACTGAAATTAAAATAATTATTATGTCATGTAAACAAAAATGCCCTGTGATATCAAACATAATGATGGTATAGTGCTACAAACTTATGTTCCTCAGACAAAAGAATTCACTAGATTTATTAAAATGTTTAAAACTATTAATACAGTGTGAAGTGTGAATCATTTCAAACATCTTTAATGCAATTACTCATATTCACAATAAAAAAAACAATTTAAATAAATATTAGCATTATTTAATATTATGTTCACTAGATTACATTACAATACATTATTAAGATCTGATTTTTAAACGTAATCAATTAAAATTAAATAACAGTTTGTAAAACTTAAGTAATTTATTAGAATAGAATTCAATGTATTAATACTTCTTAGATGTTATTTTTTACAAATATGAAATCTTAATAAAAATTTATATTTACGAAATCTATAAAGCTTTCTTAATTTACTTCTTATATAGGTACGCAAGAAAGAAAAGGTTTTATTTTTTCATTTTTACTTATTGTTTATAATATAGTATGAGAGGCATAATTATATTTCAAAATTAATTACCTTGTAATGGGGCTGATATATCAAAATCTGCCTTGAAGAATGACGAAACATGTAGCAAACACCATTTTTGTATATTATACAACGACACACGATACACGATACGATACACTTATAACATTCCAAAACATTTTTTGCAAAATTTATTTTGTTTACCGGCTCTGAAGTACTTTAAACTAACCTAACTTTGACCCATGACTAACAAACCACGTCAAATCAAGATGGCAACTACGGATTTTGTGTATAGTTACTATAACAAAATCCTCAAGATAGTGACGTAATTCATGACGTTTTCCTCGACTCGCCCTCGACTCACACTCATTCGAGGGATGCTGAAATTTCCTCAAGGCGATGTTTATGAATACCGATTTCGAGGATCCCTTGAGGCCTTCCTCGAACACGCCTAAGTCGAGTTTGAGTCGAGGGAGTTTCGAGGTAACAACTAAGAATATGGGGGTTAAACTATGTAGACAATTGTAATATTTAAGTAATAAATGAACATAATATTTACATACACATTTGATTGTATCACTTGGTTTATTATTAAATACAATGTACATTACCTATAATATATTTTCAGAATTTATCGCGGTTTTTTTTTATTTTGACTTCTAAAAATTTTTGAATGCTTTACAGCGATCAGCTTTAGACGTCTCAAAGATATAATTGTTACAGAGAGAAACTTTTTATAACCATCTTCATGTAGAAGTGGAATTCACTATGATACTCGAGTCTCGACCGATTGTAATAAAAGTAATACAAGAAATTGCCTTAAAATTGCAATGCGCGTCAGCATAGTTAAAAATTCTATAAAAAATATAAATCTTAGCCATTTTATGGATCAGGAGTCCTGATCGCATGCATTTAAAAAAAAAAACAAATTAAATATTTATAAAAATCGTTTATTTCGTTTACAAATTCTCCATAAAATTCTTAATACATGAATCGTAAAGATTTAACTTTTATATAAAAACTTAATATTTAATAATCTATATTATAACAAATTTTAAAATAATATTTATTTTTAACAGTCATAGCACATATGAACTAAAGTAAACTTTATGAATAAAAATTTAACGAAAATTAGAATCGATACATAGCTAAAAACAATGGGAATTAAACATTAGTCGTATACAACATATATTTTTTTAATATAAAAACTATTATACGAATTTATAGATATAAAAAAAAATTACCTTGTATGGCGGTTCACAATCGAAATAGTATAGCTATGATACTTTCTTAGATTTATGCGAATATTTGACATTTAAATACTATCTTTCGCGGATTTATTTGAATTTTTGGTTCCCGGCGCGGCGTTTCGAATGCTTTACAGCAATCATAGTCACGGGAAGGACTACGGTTTTAGACATCTCAAAGATCATTATATAGTTGTTGCAGACACCGTCTGTCTGTAATAAAAAACAAAATAAATCCGCGAAAAAACCAGAAAAAATAATTTTATTTAAAAATATGGCGATGATTAGATTTTCTTATGGCTATTATTTAAACTAACGACTAATGAAAACAGTTTACAGTACCACTTACATAATAATTCTTATACTTTCTCGCCTGTAGATACTTTGATCTAATTTGACAAGTCAATTTTATATTCTTCAATTTTATATTGTGTATGCTTTGTGGTCAATTGTTTTTTTTTTATTGGTTTTTTGGAGTTTCTTCTTTGAATCATTAAGTAAGCCACAGCAATCACTCGAGAAATCATTTATATATAATTAAAAAAAAAGTTAATTGGTCAAATCGATAAAGCAGAGATATTTTAATTGCTTGCAAATAACTTGCTGGTTTTTTGAAGATGAGATTGAAAGGATTTACTCACAAATAATCGTTGCTACCCAGGAATATTCTAGACTAATTTTATTTATAGATTTATTTTACTACAGCAAAATTTAAAATTAAGATCCTAAATAATTATTCATTACTTAATTTATAATTTTTATATATAAAATTAGGTATATTTGTATTTTTGTTGTAAATAATAAATCATCACTTAATAAATAAAGTGGAAATTATTAAAAATATCATCTCTTATAATAAAATAAAGCCTCGTTCCGGATTTCTAACCAAATAATATACAATGTGTAATATCATGAAATAACAAATTTTAAAAAACAACGATAAAGATATTTTTTTATATACAATTGATATTTTTGTTCTTAAATGACAAAAAAATATAAAATTATGTATAGACATAAAACTTATAAGTTATAATAGTATAAAGTAAAAACTCAAATATGTTTAAGCGAAAGTAACGAGCGGGGCAGGAACAAGCCACTGCTCGCTTTCAATTTCCTCCTCAGATTCGTCGGGGAAGTTCACCTGTTTTAATAAAATGCCTTAGACTATGATATAAGTAGAGCATGCAAAACATAGAAATAAAAGTCTTGAATAATATTATAATAAGGTGTTTTATAATACCATTCCTGCAGACTTACATATCTAAAATCTCTTCAGGGAAATATTAAAAACAGTAAATAATCTATACAGATAAATAAAATTGAAGTGTCTGTTTGTAATATTAATTTTTTTTACTAATAAGCTTTTTACTAAATGCATATGAAATTATATACGGTATAAAAAATACATTTTTTTTTGGCCGTCTGTCTAGTTTGTTCTGGCTTATCTCTGAAACGGCTGAAGTTATTTAAGTCCCGTCAGATTTTCACTGACAAAAAGCTGATGTTATAAGGAGTAACTTAGGTAACTTTTATTATAGAAAAGGAATAAGGGTTCCTCTCAAAAAAATTATAACGTACTTAAGGACGCACCCGAGCGAAGCAAGGGTAAGTCGCTAGTTCATTTTAAAATATTGAGATAATTTTTAATAATGCATTCTTTATTTCTTTCATTTGATTGCAATTAATTACTATAGTTCTGCTCGCTCCGTTTATCTTGTTCTCATCATGAATGCTTTAAATTAAAACTCTTTAAGGAATGTTCTTACTGGTTAAAATATTTCTGTAGACAACTAGATTTGGTATGAAAGTTTATATCCTATACATTAAGGTATGAATCACTGAAAAATACAACGAGGTTTATTTTAATAAACTTACCCATGGAGTTACTAGGCGTTTGCCCCCCGACTTCATGGAAGCAGCTTCATTCGCTTGCCAAGCCTGAAACCGATCAAAGTATAGTTCTATATTATTATATATAATTGTCTAATATAAATTCTGACATAGTCTTAAAAAAGCAAAAAAAAACTACACTATCTTGAACAAATAAACTTTCATTGAAAGCTTTGCCGATTTTGAAATTAGCTCCGACCCTAGACATTAACATGCCGCCTTATTATCGAAATTTTGCAAAAAATGGAAAAGTTTTGAAAAATGTAATGTTATTTTAATTATTAATTTTTTGAAAAATGCAAAAAAAAATTATTTATAAATGTTTTCAATTTTCCGAAAAATGTAGTTTTTTTTTGTTAATAATCATTTTTTGGAAAATAAAGAAAGCGTTTTCGATAACGCGAAGAGATTTTTTTTCCCACCCTCCGAATTTTGCCGCCTTTACAAACTTGCCGCCCTGGGCACTAGACCCGTAGTGCCCCTAGTGTAAATCCAGCACTGACTGATTATTATGGTATTATCTCTATCACGATTTTTAGAGGGGCGATAGAATGATTAAGGCGTAAGTAGTATATAACTTAGTTACTATAAGTTCAATTAAAAAAATATCATTTTTAAAAACTATCCAGAGATAACCTTTAGCTTATGTACTAACCGTATCTATACATATATGTGTATTCAGCCCTTTTTTGATGTCCCACTGCTGAGCACGGGCCTCCCTTCAATACGAGGGGGATCAGGCCATAGTCCACCACGCTGGCCAAGTGCGGATTGGCGGACTTCACATGTCTTTCGAAAACTTGCTAGGTTCTCTCAGACTTTCAGGTTTCCTCACGATGTTTTCCGTCACCGTAAGGCAAGTGGTAATCAAGTTAGAAATAAATACATATATATAATAAAGTCCATCATATTTTGACTTCACTATTATCTAGCGATTTACATGATACAGCTACCTACCAAAACATCAACTACATAGTGTAAAAAAATAGTCTTCGTGTAAAGTGGCTATGGTATATAGACAGATAGACACACGGATAAACGCGCATGACGAAATTATAAGGGTTGTACTCTGTGTTAGCCTTTTGCCTACAGAACCCTAAAAATGATTGTTATTGAACTCTAAAAATGAAGTTTAATTGCTGTAATTTAAATATATTTTAAAATTTTGGTATTTTTGTTTCTTTAAATTTTTTTAATTAACTTTAATTAAAAATATTTGAGCAACATTCAGCTTTCTAAATTTAAATATTTTCGACTTTTGTGCGGTCGTAACTCAATTTAATTCTTATATAGCAACGAGTGCATATTACCCAGTATTAGTTATTATTATGTAACGAAATCCGAAGCTATAGACAATAGCGAAAAATATTCATAGAAATCACGGGTGTAATTTTCACTAATATAGCGTCCTTAAAATTTTGAAAACCAAATATTCCTAAGAAGAGCTTCTCTGACAAAGTTTGAACAATTAATCCTATCCAGTGATTCTTAAACTTTGTTATAAACAAAATATTAACACTTATGTTTTCACTTACGTAAACAACAACTAAAATTACATCAAAATAATGGACAAATAACGTACGTACGTACGTAACAAATAATATAATAATACCAATGTATGTTTTCTGACGTCGTTTTATAACAAAAATAACTAGGAAGATAGCATATACCGTTCTCTGTCAACAAATCAATGTAGATGGCGGATAAAACTCAGGTTTTAGTCGATGACAAAAGTTTAAAATATATTTTAGTTAATTTTACATTTACTTTTACACTTTGTTATTTATTGCACTTTTGGGTATTTTTAGCAAAGTTTTTATTGAAAACTAGCATTTCCTTCAGCTCCGCCCTGCGTTCAGATGACCAAAAACCAAATTCTTAGGTTTTATATATTACTATACTGTTACATTGTAATTTTTGTATTTTTTCTCAGAAATGTGATATTTCTCGCGGTACAAAAGTTTCCTAGACCTACTATTATGAAACATTTATATACCACTTAATATAGTTAAAGTGTATATGATTTTTTTAATCATTAATTTATTTTCATTAAATCTATAATTATAATAAAATTGTAACTAAGTCGAACCTGTACATTAAATATTTTTTGGAAAATCTTATTGAAATAGTCATTATTATCGATACAGAGGCCGAATCTATAGTTTTTAAAATTTTTGTCTGTCTGTCTGTTACCGCGTTACGAGAAAACTACTGAACAGATTTTGATGAAATGTGATATGGCTATAGCTGGCTACCCGGGTAAACATAGGTATAGATTAATAGCAATAGATTCCATTAGCACTTTTACATTCGCCATTTTCAAAATAATTCATAATTGATATTATTTTCATTATTGATATTATAATTAATAGGACGTCAAAAAGACCATTTTTTTGGTTCCTTTACATTTGTTTCATGCTCGCTTGAATAGAATAAAGACATTAACAGCGTGTAAATATTCGCACATCATTACGAAGCTGTAAGTGTAAAGCTTTCACATAACCAAACACCTAATCTAAGCTATTTAATACTTTTCCATAACGTTTATAACTTACGTTATAATATTTTCGACTGTAAATAATATTTTCTCAAAAAATATAAAAATGAAATATTCCTATCTCACCTGGTAGGCGTCATTAAAGGAGTGCGCGAGAGACAGAGCCAGGGCGCGCGCTTGTTTCCGCCGCGAACAAACAAACACGTGCGCGACGTGTGTTTCGTCTCCGTTAACATTTTTGCCCTCAACCACGGCAAAGACACGGGCATTTGCCGCGTCTGCCGAACAGTATGAGATCCTAGAAATGTTTAAATATTAATAAAGACATGGTGGTTGAAGGCTAATTTATATGTAAAACTAGGTCCTAAGTGTATAACTATATACATACATATGTTAGGTACTCTAGAATCTAGGTCATATTCTATCTGTGGACTTAATTTTGTCTAAATCTGTCCAGGAGGTCAAAGGAGTAACAAACATTCATACACATACAAACATTCCCATTTATAATTTCCATTTTTAGAAAATAAATCTTAAACAAGCCATATTAGAGCTTAAAATGGGACCTTGAAAGCTTTGTTTAAAAAATATAAGTTAGAGTTACGTACATTTTTCATTGAATAAATAAATATTTTTACATTTTAATTAATTTTTCTCTCGCTAACAGTATATTTTCATAGTTACTACAACATAAAATATAATAGATTAAAAAACCTAATATCTGTTGTGGGCATACCGCCTGATATATCTTAATTTACAAACCGTTCCGTCTATTTGTAGGTGCTCGTGGGTATGTAAAATGCCAATAGATTAGTGGATGCTATTGTAATAATTATATATATATATATATATACAGTGTAAACTCCATGTAACGTCACTCGATTTAACGACAAACTCTCTAAAGCGTCGAAATAAATTGGCTTTGGTTGGTTTAGCTTATCTTTCATACAATGATACACTCTACATAGCATTACATCCACTCTCAATAACGACAACAATTGAGTAATAAAAAGTACCGTTTAAGTTGCTGAAATTAGTAAAAAGCGCAGCTGTGTACGTTTTTTTGTCACTTTATTATCCTAGCCTGCAATAAACTCGACTGTCGGCATCACGCATACCGAACTTTCTAAGAAATTCATTCTTTTGTTTACAAATTGGGATTGCTTGCACGTGTAAACTGATCTTGCTTGACCATGATTACTAAGTAGGGGTCATGGATTGTCTAACGTTATCATATTCTTTCTTAGTTGCTCAGTGCTCACAAACTTTCAAACTGTAAACATTACTTCCTTTATCACCAAGATGCCTCAATATCGCAAGATATGAATAAAATAAGTAAAAAAATTCAACAAAATTACTGGTGCAGCAAAAGACGTCAGACAAAAATAACAGACTATACGCAATAGCGATCAAATATAAGATTCTTTTTGACGTACTTAACTACTAACTCTAGTCTGAAATAAACTTTTTCTTTTTCTAATTCTAATTCTGATTTTTCTTCTCTCCATTTAACGACAACTCTCTATAACGCCATAAAATGCACAGTCCCTTCAGTGTCGTTATATAGAGTTTACACTGTATATATATATATATATATATATATATATATATATATATATATATATATATATATATATATATATATATATATACTATGAAGCGATATTAATGTCACATAATAATAAAATGATTATTATACTTTAGAAAGCCTAAGATGAGCATGGTTCTGACCTACGGTACTGTTTTAAAGTCGTTAACACGAATAAAATGAGCCCAAACTCGATATATTTTATTAGTCTATTAAATGTAGGTCGAAATTGACTTCCTGATTTGATTACAAAGTCAGTTTGTGAAAACAAACGAAATATCAACTAAAATAAAAGTAATTTGTTTCTTATTTGCTGTTTAAGTAAATTATAAAAATATAAGCAATAACTCATTTTAATTCAACTCATTATGTTATAAAATCACACAAACAATGCGATGCCAAGTTTATTTATTGGCGTATTTTTTTTATCACAGTACAATGTTCTTGAGACAAGACTACAGGTCACAGACAGATAAAGATGTCAATGATTTTTCTGTTATTACATAAATATATAAGTACTTCTGGTTTCTCTCAGGAAAAACAATCTTGCTTATAAGAACATTCTTTAATAATTTTTAAAGTAATATTTTTTTATTTAATGGTTAAAACTCAAGATACAGGTGATATATAGGTATTAATTATTAATTGCATGTTTAAAGAGGAGAGTTTTCTTGAAATTTTTGCCGTAAGTTTCAGAATTTATATCTAGGTAATCTGTTACCTATATATTAAATTTAAAATGTTTAGACTTTGTTTTTGATTTTTGCGCTGAACCCTAATTCTTCTTCTAAAATAATAGTAATTTCTCCTTATAACTACAGCCATTTGTTAGTAAAAGTCCCGTCGCTTTCGCTTCAGCCATTTTGGAAATTAGCCAGAACAATCAGTCAGAAAATAAAAATGTATTTTTTCCTTATAAGTTCATACTTACATATGTATTTAGTAAAAAGCTGTTATTTTGACATTACAAACAGACACTTAAATTTATTTATTTGTATAGATTAATATTTCAAAATAGCTCCTAAGATTAGAATTTATTCATATTTTCCGCATAAGTAACTAATTCCATAAGCAAAAGAGACAAAAGAAAAGGGATAGGGCTCTATAATTATTATTAAAATGGCAATTAATACTACACTTACTCATAAATAGATACACTAAAGACGTTTTCCTGTGATTCTGCATCGGAAACCAGTATGCCCTTAGCGCTGATGTCCAGATTCACCCTCTGCAACTTCTTATTCATAGCTGAAAACGTGCAAACAGATTTTTTATATTAACTATGTTTATAAATATTCGTAGTTAAATATGTTGATTGCCTCGTCGATCTAGTGGTATGCGTGTATGACGTATTTGCTATTAGCTTATCGCGGTCGTTTTTAACCGACTTCCAAAAAAAGGAGGATCTCCATTCTACCTGACATTGGCGAAGTAATGTGATCAACTGGCACGTTTTGAAACCATTAACAAGAGAATTGAATTGAAGAAGATAATATGTCCCCGCGTATGTCGAATTACGCGTGCGCAGGCCCCGCATACTTTCATATAGTAATTTTCAGCTTCTTCCTAAGTAGATATTTTGAGCAATAAATTATTATTGACTACCATTATATTGCTCTTTATCGCTTAAAAAGGGTTAGGGCTAACTGTAACGTGCATACCTCAAATATTTATCCAATACTTACCCTTAGCAGTATGTAAAGCAGATCGCACAGCAAGTGCAGTAGCCGGTGCGGAAGCGGCTCTCTCCACCGGCGCGGTACCCGCGTACCGCACCTCACAGCTGCCCTTTCCATCTCGCGCCTCTCGCCACCATCCCTCTCCCTCACACTCCGCTAGGGCCCACTCTTCACAAAGCTCTTAAATAAAAACAATGCCAATTACTTTCTTTCTAGGAATAAAATAATTATCCCATGTTAAAGCATGTTAGAGACTTATGTTTATCATATTATGCAAGTATTTACAATTCAAATAAAGCTACTATTTCCAAGTAAAAAGAACACTTAAATTTTTCTAAAGTATTCTGATAATATAAACTTAATCTCAGTATTTTATACAGATTCTATTTTAGATATCAATAGATACCTAATGGTTTTACATACATATATTTATTTCAATTACCTAATATGATCACGAGAGCCGCCAAAGACACTCACATGCGTAAGTATTCGACTTAAAAAAGTTTGTAAAATTAAGAGCGCACAAACAAATGTACATGAAAAATTTATCATATATAAAGTAAAAAAAATATATATACATAAAGTATCTTAAAACATAATAGAAAGCACAAATCGTCATAGTGAACGACCGCGATAAGCTAATCGCAACTGCCACGATTTCCTTTATGGCCGCGTAATAATATCATTATTAGCAATAAACTGTTATTGTAATCAAACATAATTGTGCAATTGATCGTTTCAGAGTGAATATTGAATGTAATAATACTGTAACTTTTGATTTTCTTACGCTTTACTATAATAAATAAATAAATAATAATAAATATGTTGGGACATTAATACACAGCACCATCTAGTTCCATGGTAAGCTACGAGGCCTGTGTTATGGATACCAGATAGTCGATACACTACACATACTATAATTATATACTCCTATAACTTTAAATACGTACATATTATAATTAATATAAACACCCATGACTGAAGCACAAACATTCGTGCTCATCACACAAATGAATGCCCCCAGTGGGACTCGAACCCGCAACCGCTGGCACAGCAAGTAGGGTCACTACAAACTGAGCCAAACTATAGTTACTTCTTAAGCTTCGAAGCCAAAGCACAGAATAAATATATAGTAGAAACCAAAGCAACAAAATAAGTAAAATGTTTAATTTTTTTAAAGATATTTAAAATTTTAATTTATATTAATAACTAGCGACTCACCCTCGCTTCGCTCGGGTTCGTCTCTAGGTGCGTTATAACAGGAAAACAGGTATAGAAAAGTAGGTAAGTATTATAAAGAGTTATATATATACATTTCCTTTACTTGAGAAATGATTGATTTCCCATCCAATCTTCCACCACCCTTTCCATATATGATATGTTTCCTCAAACTATTTCCATACCACATTTCATCTAAATCAGTTCAACGGTTAAGCGTGAAAAGATGACAGACAGAGTTACTTTCGCATTTAATATTAGTGTGTACACTGTACATATAAAGCTGGTAAAGAACTTCAGTATAACTTTTTAAGACCTACAATTTTCTGGTACATTGTTTTGATGTACCTCTTAAGGTTTAGCCAGCGTTAGCCATATAAATTTCTAAAGACGACTCGATAGAACCAGTCATTGCGTTTTGCCGCGGGAATGAAAAATGTGCCTGTAGTAAAAGGTATCTTAAATGTTGACCCGTGTGATAAGCCATCACTATTCAAAATTTAGTTAAATTCGGTTCAGTAGTTTTTGCGTGAAACACGCACATCGATTTTACTTAAGTTAGTTTTATTATAGGTATAGATAGGAATAGGTGTTGCGAGTGTACCTTAAGAGATAGACATATACTGTTGAACATTTTTCTGTTAGCCTTTTTGAGATCTAAAATTTTTTAGTACATTATTTTGACGTATGTCTTAAGGTTTAGCCAGCGGAAGGTTTCTAAAGAGGACTCGATAAAACCAGTTATTATCATTTCCCGTGGGAAAGAAAGATTTTCATGAAGTAAAAGGTATCTTAAATGTTGACCCGAGTAATAAGTTATCACTTCACCAAATTTCGTTGAAATCTATTCATTACTTTTTGCGTGAATCGCGCACAGACAAAAAGACAAACAGACAAAAATTTTAATAACTATTGTTTTGGGGTCTATATTGTATACATAATACGCTACACTCATTGTTTTTAAAAAATATTTCATGTACAGATTTTGCTAAGTGACTGCTTTATTATAGTATAGATAACTTACATATTTAATCTCTTACTTAATTTGCATATAAATTGCACGTAACCGTAGTCCAAGCAATTAATAAGGAAAATGTCTGTCTGTTTGTGTGTCTGAATTTTTACGACTAATAGAGTCTAGAGACTCTAATTATAACTATGACTAGCAGATAGAGTAGCTATGAATAAAAGTGACCTATGCTTCTTTTTCTTGGTTTCATTAGTTATATCGTCAAAATTCGTATAATCGCGAAATAAGGTGAAAGAGATGCTTTTGTCGCTGTAACACAGGAGAAAAACCACGGATGAAAGCTTCACTTTCTAAAAGACAACACATAATAACGTGCACTATGTTTTGAATTATGACAATTTACATCTAAGTTTTCTATATAAAAAACGAAATATTTAAAACAAAACTCTTGAGAATAATACGTCTCAATAGGAAATATATTAGAAGTTTGTATGGTATTCTATATCATTTTAAAGCTTACTTGAAGATTTAACAAAATTTTTAAAAATATTAATTATATTTTGTTACATTTACGCGAATATTTGACATTTTAAATAAAACTATCTTTTCGGATTTTTTGATTTTTAGCCCCCGACGTTTCGAATGCTTGTTCGTGATAGACCTCTCAAATGTATATAGTTGTTACAGACAATGAAACAAAACAAAGAAACAATCCGAAAAGGTAATTTTATTTAAAAATATTAATAATATATTAATAATACTTACTAATTATATTAATAATACTTGTTCTTAAGTAAAATATTAAAATTTATACATACCAACATCATCAACATTTTTTAATATAAATATTTTATTAAAATAATTTATTAAAAAAACCGTAATTACTATGCAACATAAGCTAATATAAAAACTGCTGATACTTCAATTATTATAGAAGTAATATAGAGCCGCGAGCGCCAATAGTTAAATAATTTATCTAATTTACCTGCGTAATCAAACAAGAATTTATTGCACTAAAGTTTACCATAATTGAGGGTTTAGGGTAAACTGAGTCAAGTGTTTTGCAACAGGGTGTAATAATGAAAGTAAATTACAATTTTATATTTATTGCATTGCGCTCTATATAGTAATTGCTCTAAATTATCTTTTAACGTGTAGTATATGGAGATTTCTCAGAGATGGACATTTTCCCGCAGTAAAAATTATTCTATATATTGACCCGGATAGCCAGTTATCATCATACTAAATTTCATCAAAATCTGTCGAATAGTTTTCTCGTGATGCGTTCCCAGAAAGATAGACAAAAATTCTGAAAACTTAATAGATTCGGCCTCTGTATCGATAATAATGACTATTACAATAAGATTTTCCCAAAAATATTTAATGTATAGATTCGACTCAGTTAGAATTTTATTATATGTAAGTAAATTAAATCTATAGTTTTTAGAATTTTTGTCTGTCTGTCTTTCTATTAATATTAATTTTAAATAATAATTATTAAAAACAAATTTACATTAATTATAGTAATTAATTAGGGGAAAAAATCAGTTTTCTTTTCATTATTGCTATCCTATATTATGAAAGAAATTAAGCACGGATTCAAATTCATGAAACGAACTGGAGTTAAAATGTTTTAAAAATTTTAAGACACTAACACTCATGATTGCTTATTTAAAAATATCTGACGACCATCACCATGACCTAAGTTATTTTAATAACTTGTTTACACAAAATGCGTCTCAGAAAAATATTCGCGAAACTCTCTCGCATTTTGCATTAAAGTGCTTATCGACATTATCTAGGCCAGACGGTTGATAATGGAAATAGGCCATAGGTCAGTCAGTCATATTAGGCGCAATTTCAATTCTAGTAGATCACAAAATGCGCAATCTGTAATAATCTTATAACTAACTATCGATACTGACTCCGAGTAACTTAACCGATGTCGATTTATAAAATAGCCTATAATTCGTATTATAAACTATTTCATAAATCGACATCGGTCTGTTATCGATATCTACTTAAGTTTCATTTATTCTATAGGGTTATTTTTTTCTAAACTTTTGTGGAAATATAGTTTTCACGTACGAGTACGTAGTTTTACGTGTCTTTTTTTACCATTGGCATCACTCTCTTAATATGATATTTTTATCGTCTTCTTTTTTCACTTCAAAATTACAAATTAAGTACTAATTAATATACTACACTACACTAATATTGTAGCCTATTTCTTTCATTGATTTACATAATGTTTATTTTTTACTAGTTTTTATCCGCGGCTCCGCTTGCATGGTAAACGGGACGGGTATAAAATATAATGCAATCAATGTCCTTGCCAATTACAACGAAATTTTTCAGCAGTTTACGCGTGATCATGTATCAAACATATAGATAGAGTAATTTTTTCATGTAATTTTTTATTATGGCATTGTGCATAAGTCTAAAGGATAATTATACGTTTATTAAAGATTAATTATCAATATATGTATATTATTTAGATATATTAGGCAGTGGTAGCCCAGTGGTAACGCGCTCGTTTAGGAAACCGAGTGAAGCGGGATCAAATCCCGGGTATGAATCTCTGATATTTTCATGTGCAAATCATTTCTAACATGATTACCACTTGCCTTACGGTAAAGGAAAACATCGTGAGGAAACCTGCATGTCAGAGAGAACCTAGTAAATTTTTAAAAGACATGTGAAGTCAGCGTGGTGGACCATGGACTGATCTCCCTCGTATTGAAGAGAGGCCCGTGTCCAGCAGTGGGATATTAAAAAGGGCTGAATACATACATACGTACATTATTTAGATAATTTTTTTGTCGTTGTGCCCACATCGATAGCGTTATCGTCCGTAGAGAATCGTGATGTACCTACCTACCCACCACATATTTAAGTGCGCACAATATCTTATTTGCTACTTCATTTTGGTAATCGATCGGTATTTTCTTTATCTAGCCTTCGCTTGTGACTCGCTCATGTGACGAGATGGTAAGAAATAGCGTAGTTACTCTTCGAGAATCGTCTACTTGTTAGAACAGAAACTATAACTAGTTCTTGTATGCCACTTTCATGATTGATTTACGCTTGATTTTTTTAAGTAGTTGTTTACGCCTTTTTAAATATTACGATTATAAATATATTGTTCAATCATCTAATTATTATTTTATTGTACTTTTTATCACTGAAATTAAAGGGATTCTCTAGAGAAAGATTTTTTTTCTCTTATACATAAACCTACTGCATAGATTTTGATATTAATTGACGTGGTTATTACTTGGTCTTATTAAAGAATTAAATATTAACGTACCGTTAGTGATACCACGATATTAAAAACAATTGTTTAGCACCAAAGCTTACAGGAGCGACTTAGTAAGAATTCTCCAACAGCGAAGCTTCAACGTACTTACAACAAACTGAAGTATCTAACATGTAGCTTAGACATTGCCCACGACACATTTAATATATTTAGAAATATAATAATAAGTAAATTTATGACTCAGTGTGATGATGTAATTTTTTGTTTATATTTCATTTATTTTAATGAATTGTTTTAGTTACCTATTATTTTAATTAATTCAATTTCATCTTCTTGTAGGTATAGCAATTATCATTATTTTATTTTACCAGTACCTAAACTTTATTTTAATTTTTTTAGGGTTCCGTGCCCAAAGGGTAAAACGGGACCCTATTACTAAGACTTCGCTGTCCATCCGTCTGTCTGTCTGTCTGTCTGTCTATCTGTCCGTCCGCTGTATCTCATGAACCGTGATAGTTAGACAATTGAAATTTTCACTGATATTTATATATATTTACATATATTTCTATTGCCGCTATAACAAAAATTATTAAAAAACAGAATAAAATAAATATTTAATGGGGCTCCCATAGATTAAACGTGATTTTTTTTTTCGTTTTTGCTCCTTATTGATAACGGTAGCAGGTAGACGCTTGAAATATTCACAGAATATTTATTTATATATTTACTTTAAAAATAAATAAATATTTAAATTAAAAAATATATATATATTTAAGGGGGGCTCCCATACAACAGACATGATTTTTTTTGCCGTTTCGATAGATAATGGTACGGAAGTTGGCCGATTTTTTTTACGTTTACCATTGTGCATGCTGCGATAGTTTTTAAGTGGAAAAGCATTTAATCAATGTGCTAATAACATATTCTAAATTGTCACATACCTAATAATATATTTTCTTTTGACAATCTTAAATATCTATTATATTATATTGCACCGTTATAAAAAATGTTTTTGTTGGGTTTTTTGCGTAAGGTAAAGAACAATATGAACTCAATGTTGCCAATATTGTATTGACAATATTGGCAACATTGAGTTCTGAGTTAAAGGTGGTACACACATATATGTATATATAAAAAAATATAATGTAGTCATAGAGTAAAATTAACGAGCAGATAACTGCATATTGATTGTTTCTCCCTATCGTCCGTCGGCTAAATAAGATATGTTATAATAAAAAGAAATATATTATATTAATAAATCTTTACCGATGAGATGTTAACGGTTATAATTACGACGTTCATAAACCCTAGATAAAAGTCTGTTGACGCCGCGTTAGAAAGTAGGTACTGCTGGGCTAAACGGATGCCTTTTTGCTTAGTAGAAAGCTATGTACAAATGTGTCAAAGTCTATATTATTTTTCTCGTCAGTGAGAAACATATAAATAACGGTAAATAAAGAATTTTAATTAATTTAAAATTTCTAATCAATGATATTTTCTTCTTATTTATGTACCTATTAAAGTACCTATAATATAATCCTAAAGTCGTTTTGATTTAAGTGTTAAAAAGTGGATCATACGCTTTTATCTTTCATTCATGTTTACAAATTACGAGATTGTTACGCAAATTGCAACTGTTATCAAATTAGGACTCTCTAGCCTTGGAAAGGATGTAGGTACATTGTACATTGTTAGCTGAAACTAGAATTCTAGGAACACTATATTTTTAGAAAAAAATACTCGCAATAATTGTTACTGTATTTTGATTAATAAAATATTAAATAAACTAACAACCTACCCTCGCTTCGCTCGAGTGCCCCCCTAGGGGGGTCCCTAGTACGTCTTAATTTTTTTGAGCGGAACCCTCATTCATTTTATAAAATAAAAGTAGCCTAAGTTACTCTCTATAACATCAGCTATCTGCCTGTGAAAGTCCCGTCAAAATCAGTTCAGCCGTTTTGGATATTAGCCGGAACAAACAGATAGGCAGACAGGCAGACTAGCAGACAGACAGACAAAAATTTTAAAAATTGTGTTTTTCTTATAAGTGCCGTATATAATATAATGTGCATTGAGTAAAAAAACTTATTTTGACATTATAAACAGACACTTAAATTTTATTTATCTGTATAGATAACAAAAATAAGGTAATATTTATATTTTGTATACCTAAAAGACAGTATTACCTTATTAGCTCAAAAGCAATTTTCACATGATGCTAGAATATTTTTAAACCTCCATTTTATTTTATGTTTAGTAACAGCAAGAACCTGCGACCTCCGCCGTAACATAAATCAGGCACGTGCCACACTTCGCAAGGAGGATAGATTATAAAGATACGAACATAGCCAATAGAAACAATAATTAATATGGAGTTTATGGAATGATAAGCATCACATATGTACGTACATATATCTTTAATTTGGAAAAAACGGATTTGAATGAAATTTAGTTCACAGATAGACCTGGAGTAAATCATAGGCTCTTTTAGGGTACCTAGGGACGCTATTTGTTATTAAATGCTATGCTAGATTTACACGGTGATAAGATTTAAATATAGGTATAAAATCGTAGCCAGCCTCGCTTGTCCGTGAAAAATTAAAAATATCGCAAAAAACGTAAAGCGGAATCTGTAATTTACCGTTACACATTTTATACATATACAGTACCTATTTAAGAGCAATTTTTTGTTTCCCAATCAATAATTTTTGGTCTTTCTTATTAATTACTTGATATTAAAAACAACGGATAAATGACTTGATCAAGTAATTCTTTAAAAACAAATAGACCAGGACTTTTGTTTCCATGCTTTTTATTCCAGAATTTTTAAATTATTATTTTAACAAGAATGGAAAACCTAAAAATATAGTTAAGTAACTTTTTTTTTCTAACTTTGACAATTTTTGATAAATTAAGAACAAACTTTGAGAAGAAGGCAATATTTGAAAATAATAGGCATGACAGTGATATTCATCGACAAAACTGAGCAGGATCGGGAAACAAAATAAAATTTTATTCTAATTAACCTACTTATTTTCCTTAAATAATAAAGAAAAGCATCTCACTATATGTAAGTCAGGGTGTAGCGACGTATGTTAGTAATTTCCGTACATGGGAAGCATGTTAGCCCATGCTGGTTGGTAAAGTTAACTTGCTTCCGAACACAAAAACTTGCTCAGACTTAGGTGTGTCCTGGAGACAGTGTTTGTAAGTGCCAAGCCATTGGCAAATGAAAAATAACTTTAACCACATTCAGAGAAAGCAATCTCTGAATATTTGTACTAAATTCTAACTAATGAAATATTCGAAGGCTGTAAGTAACTTGAAGATATTTTTCATTTTTCAGACAAGAGAAAATAAAATTTGGGTAATTGAACTATCAATTGTTTTATTTTCATATTTAATTAAAAATTGTTTTTATCAGCTGATGATGAAAAATTAAACCTTTATAATAATATCTATAGACTCATTACCCTTACTTAAAAATTTTGCAAATCTAAATTAAAATTTCATTTACTTCAAATGTATTGAGTAATTTATTATTTATAGAATAATGTATTCTTTATGTAATCGTTTTTCAAAGTGAATTTTAAGCTCAAATACTAATAGAAAATAAATAGATTTTATTCCAAACATCGTAAATAGTAAATAATTGTAAAAATAATAGATATTATTACAAAAAGTCTTTTGCTAACAGAAGTATTCGACCAGTATGTAGTCAAATTATACATTTCATATTATTATACCTGAGCAATATTTCTAATGATTACAAAGTAGATAAAATGTCGTTCCACTTTTCTTTTTCCGTTAATACTAGACTGCATTCATTTAATCTTTAATCACATAAATCTGAGCTTAATGCTGATACCTGACTCTTACAGAAAACTTACACAACAACTTTTTTCTAATCCCTAGAAGCTATCAGAAAAGCGCGTGCTATAAGTTTTAAGTCTCAAGCAATTAGAAAGAAATGAAATAAAAAATAAATAAATAACGTTTATATAATTTTATCACAAATATTTTTTGTCGGATAGAATATTTATTTTTATTCTTTCAATAATAATGTAGCGATTAACTAAAACTTTAAATTAATTGACGTTTTAAAAAAATATGTTTAAGATCTTAAAAATATGATATAGAAAATATATGTAATATTTTATTTTATAATTTACGTATTAATTTTTAAATAAATAAATAAAGAAATATATAAAAGCGCGAAATTAAGATATTACTTACTTTTGTGCTTTGAATGATTTTTCCACATTTTTCTAAGTAGCATAGTCATTATGATATTGTTCTATAACTTACTTTGTAGAAATTAAAGAAAATATGAGACGCAACTTTTCCCGCGCGCGCTCTACAGATAACTGCAACTGAGTCGCGGAACAACCCTTTGATATGGGCATGCGATACAGGACCGCTACATAAGTATATAGTATTACCAATTACGTTCTTTTCGTCAAAATATTCGAAGAAGTATAGTAAAATAAATTTATTCTGTTTAAATATTAGGTAACACGATAGGTAGGTACGTGTACCCATAACCATTTTTTTCAAATTCTTAGGCCACTTACACAATTATCATAATTTAACTTAAAAACATATGTACGTAACCTTAGCTTAGCTTTATATAAAAACAAGCTAGTTAGAAATAAATTTGATTTCACCATAAAATAAATAAATATTTTCTAAGCTCTATTTAATATTAAAAAGTTACATAGCAAAGTATTTCTAAAGTCTGTACCTCCATAAACTGATCAGGCGCATTTAGTAACCTTTTGCGTTTTTTTATTTTGCAGGTTTTTTAATTTTTCTTTATGACTGTTTGCTCGCTTACACATTCTCTAACATACTAGGTTTTACTCGTGGCTCTGCTCGTGTAGTTTAATTATTTATAGTTTCACTCCTAAGTGCCATGATGTGGTAATTATGCTAAAGAAGAAAAACTCCCTCAACAAATAAGATATAAAATGCTATATTTTTTTTAATATGGACTATTAATTCCGAAACAAACAAAAAATATTTTTTTAGCTAATATTAAGTAAAATCTAAGAGTACTAGGCGAAACCATCTTTAAGTAAAGTTCCATCTAAAATCGAACATCCGTCACAGGAACCAGTACTTACCTAGCTTAAAATTTAACAAGTGCTAAATACTTTATGTATGATTCAAACAGACAGATGATTCATTTTTATATACACATAGATTATTTGTGAATAAAACATATTTAACATAAAACAAATATACAATATTTAAAATCACTAAATCATAAAAACAAGTAGGTACTTATGTGATTATTCCATTTACATAGGAACGAAATTCTGAGGCCTAAATTGTAATGTTAGGTTACATTGAACCCTGTTCGTGCATTAAAACGTAATTATTTGGTGGTAAAAAACGGTGGAGTCGAGTTAAAACCCGATCTGCAAGCAAAAGCTCCGTTGTTGCATCAAACATGATCGATCAACGCAGACTCTTGCATCATTCGCTAAGAAAATTATATGAGACCCTTCGTTATATTTCAGTCTAATTCCCAATAGAGTTCTCATTATGTATAATGACTGGAATAGTGTATCAGAGATAGAGCAATCCATTTATTTTTACAATTACCCTTTTTTTGTATGTTTAAGAATATTATTTTTATTATTCATATTTTCTTTTTAATTATAAATTAACGACTAATACCTAACTACTAATACCTAGTCACGCTACTATTTTTAACTCTTTTTTGGGAGAATCTATACATATAATAAAATTGTAAATTAGCCGAATCTGTACATTAAATATTTTTTAGAAAATCTTATTGAAATAGACATTATTATTATATTAATCTATAAGTTTTTAGAATTTTTGTCTGACTGTCTGTCTATGACCGCATCACAGAAAAACCACTGAAAGGATTTTGATGAAATTTAGTATCATGATAGCTGGTTATCCGGGTCAACATGTAGGATACTTTTTACTGAAGGAAAATATCTCATCTCTGAGAAATCTATACTAAACGTTAAAAAGTAAGTAGGAACAAACCCGAGCGGAGCAAGGGTGATTCGCTAGTCCTTTTTTATAATTCTTTAGTCCGTAGTAGTTCTTTAATTAATTATTGTTTTACGTCTACTTCTTTTTCTTTCTTCTTATATGTACAATATACATAGATATATAGATGAAACAATTTAGACAATAAATTGCCTGAATAGCTCTACTTTATCCTTTTAGTTTGCTAACGTATTTAATGCGATAGAAAAACATTAATTATCTATTTATTGTGGATGCCTGAACGTATTTATTTTGACGACACGTTTGGCTCTGACTGGCTCAGTTTGTACTGACCCTACATACTATGCCAGCGGTCGCAGTTTCGAGTACCGCCGGCATTCATTGTGATGAGCACGAATCCGCGGACATTCATTTGTGATGAGCACGAATGTTTGTAGTTCAGTCATGGGTATTTACATTTATATTATGTATGTATTTAAAGTTATACATGTATAGTGTATCAACTATCTGGTATCCATAACACAAGCCTCGTAGCTTACCATGGAACTAGATGGTGCTGCGTGTTATTGTCCCAACACATATTTACACTTGTCTAAATACTTATTTGTTTGCGCAATTTGAGCGTACCAGTAGAACATAGATTACTATACCAATGGAGGTCGTAGATTGAGAAGAATTTTATTTTATTTAATACTAGCGACTCACCTCGCTTTGCTCGCGTTCGTCCCTAGGTACGTTTTCACGGTTAGCTATGTTTAGACATAAATAGTAGCTTGCTACTCCTAAGATATTCATTTAATTTAAATTATATAGCGATTTACCCTGTTTTTGCTCGGGTGCGTACACCGTACACGGATTTTGTTCACAATTTCATGGGTTTTAATTTTTTTTCGCGGAACCCTGATTCTTTTTCTAAAACAAAATTAGCCTAAGTTACTTTTTATTATATGGTATTATTGTATTTTATTATTTCTACTATGTTACTATTCTTTTTATTTTTCTATTCATGACATATTTAAACCTTTGATGTAATGTAATCTAATATTAAGTATTAATTTAATTTGACTGATTGACATGCCTTAAATTGACATATTGATGATTTTTTTTATGGACTTCTTGTCCGAAATAAACGTTTAATAATAATAGTAATACTCCCTATAATATCAGCTATGTGCCAGTGAAAGTCCCGCCAAAATCGGTCCAGCCATTTTGGAGATTAGCCGGAATAAAAAGACAGACAAAAATTGTAAAAAATGTTGTTTTGATATATGTACCGTGTATACATCCATATGCATTTAGTAAAAAGCGGTTATTTTAATATTACAAACAGACACTGTAGAGAGAAATCTGTATAGATTGACACAACGCTAAATGCTATAATTTTAAGAACTGCCGAAAGAAACTTAGCAGGACTAATAGATAGTTTATTTTATTTTAACTTTTGCGCATAATAATATGACAAATTAATAACACAATAACAATATTAAAAATAGACTATTTTTGGATAAAATTAGTCTATTTTCACAGAAATAAATAGGTAAGCCAAATACTTTATTTCTTAAGACGTGTTATATTATAAAAAACTTGCGACTCGCCCTCACTTCACTTCGGGTTCGTCCCTAGACAAACACAAGTCTATCCCATGGGAACCGTATATTTTTTCGGGATGATATATAGCAAAAAGAATTTTTCAAATCGGATTATTACTTCCTGAGATTAGCGCGTTCAACCAAACAAACAAACAAACAAGCAAACAAACAAACTTTTGAGCTTTATAATATTAGTATAGATTATTAGCACAAGTTTAGTGTATGGGACGCGGTTCTTAATGTAAGTCTAAATACTATGACGAAATAAAGATATATTATGACGAAATGAGGGAGTTATTTTTTTTATATTGGAAAATGCATTTGCCTACATTTGTCTCATGTCTGTTATAAGGTGGTTTATATGTGGTGACTCACTGGCTAGAAAAGCCAGTATGCTAGGTGCATAATTCAACAGGAACTTCCCCGTCTTAATAGGGCGCCGCAGGATCACTTACGCACTCAACCACGACACCCTGATGGCAGGCCTAACGAGGCAAACCTCCTCTGACCTCTCGAGCGATAAAGCAGGCTACCTCCCAACCATGCATCTCTTCAACCAGGATTTGGTGAAATTAATTAATCAGCCTTTCTCATCATTTAACAGTCTAGAGACTAAATGAACTATTTTAGAAGTAAATAATGTAAAAATTCTAATTGATTTTATTAATTAAAGCAAAAAATTAGGAATATTTAAAAACTAATTTGTTTACCTAAATATGAATAGCCGTCCTAATGCATATAACCTTCTTACTCAAAATTAAACTTGAAGCACATAAAATATTGTACATTTAGTGATTATGGATCTACTTACGTACTACACTATGCTCTACAATATTATTGTGAAATATTTTTTTTTAAATTTTAACTGTTTTGAACTACATATTCTAAAATATTTTTGTTCCTGTTTTTAGAGACCGGATTTAACCTAAAAACTTGAATAAATACAAAAACAAAACAAAGTAAAAACTTTGTATCAGACCGGGATTCGAACCCGGACACCTGTGATTGTCATTCTTGCGCCTTACAGCCGCTTGACCACGATGCTTATGAACTTGCGAATTTATCGACCATATTTTGCGTGAAATAATGTGAAAGAAAACCAAAGACCAAAGACATAAAACAAATCTAAATCGATTTTTTGCCCCCGAAAACCCCCCCACATACCAAATTTCAGCGAAATCGTTAGAGCAGTTTCCAAGTATAAATTAATACAAGTAATAATACAAGTATTGCTCATTTTATTATATTAGAGAGATATGTAGATAGATATCTAGATAGATAATTTTTATACTGAATAAAAAATGTTGAGCTCCTGCTATGGACGTGTAATTTTTAGCAAGCAAAAGCACAATAAGATTATTTTACAATTATACAAAAAAAATAATCTGCATAACTGTTTCAAGCGTCGACGACAGAGTAGATAGATAGACTAGACAGCAAATATGACTAATTTAAAAAAGTGTAAGTAAATAAAACAAAGATATCATCTCATTATGTGTAATAAAAATAACATAAATAATATAGATATTGGCATTGTATAACTTATAATGTTATAACAATAATTGGTACCTAATTTTCATATTATGACATAAGTGCAATTCATATATCCTACTGAACCACCGGCAGCAGTACAGCATGACATAGTTCATATAAAAATGTAAAGCTTAATTCTTCTACAATGAGACATATATGGCTGTTTGAAAATAGTAATAAATATATTATTTAATTTTTTCTTATTCTAGTCTAGCGAAACATTAAAAACTTTACAAAGGAAGTCTAATTTATCTATTAAATCTTAACTTTTGCCTTCAACAGCCTCATATCCATTGTTAATGCGAAGAAAATTAAAGAACTTTGAATAAATTAAGTCCAATAATATAAAATAGAATCCTTAATTATTAGTAAATGCACACTTTAATGAATCTTATTGTAAGCCCATTAAATTTTGTTTGAAATAAGTAACAAGCAATGTACATTAACGGGAACAATTTCTATCACTACAAAGTTTATAATTAAATATAGCATTTTGTACATAAATAACAATATAAGATTACAATTATAAAAACAATTAGCTGCATATTCTCATTCTTTTTAAACACTTATTCTAATTATAATGAATTTAGTGATAATAAAATATCATTACCAATTCACATTTATTGCTGTTTTCAATTGTATAAACATCATAATGCATTTGTTTTTATTATAAAATATTTTTTGCTGAAATTATTAAACATTATGCCAAAATTGTAATTTTTGACAAATTCAAATATTTGATTAATAAGAAACAAAATTTTGGGACCAATTGTGTTAATTTTGATTTCATATAACTAATAAAGTTAATTTCATATAATAATTACTGAACCAGATATTTTTTTCTATAAATATATTTAATTTGTTCATAAACCTTCTGTGACGTTTTTATTTCATATACTATTTCAGCTTAAACTTCAGAATGAAATATATGATTAAGATGATATCGGCACATTTACCTGTTCGTTGACTTACATAGGCGAGTTTAAAACATGTTTGATTTAGAATTAATTTCAGTCTTACTAAGTATAAATAAGTTACTCATAACTTATAAGTACTGCATTTTATCTCCACTCTACTACTGAACCTATTTGTCATAAAAATGTGAACATTATCACATACAATATTAAGGTAATGTAAAATAGAAATAGCAATGGAAGCACTAAAATTCAAGTTTTGTCAGTTTTTTGAAATCAATTAATATAAATCATTTTCAAATACTGTCTAAATGTTATATAGGTATAATTGATTTTGTAAACAATATTATTTTAACTAATTTCTAGTTACTTCTAAGTTAGTAATCCTATGAACAAAGTTTTATAACATAATATTCATCCATCAAACCACATATTGCTTATTGAATATTTACTATATTATAGGCATAATCTTTTCAATTAAATTTACTCTTAGATTAATTTGCTCAATTTACACTAAAAATAAATTAATTCTATATTAATCCATATATACTTTAATAGAAAACAATATGTTATATTAGTTACTATGCATAAAACCTAATATAATCACTTTGTTTCTTGCTTTACTGTCACAGTCTTTTCTGCTGGTTTAACAGGTGGTTTAATTGTGGATCATTTCTTTTTTCTGTCTTGAGTACACTTAGGGCAGTACCACTTGCCTTTTGGCTTAATTTTAAGATCTACACAAGCAAAATGGAACCACTCAATAGGGCAGTCTGGATTATCACAACCTATCATCTCGCCATAAGACACTTGATGACAAAGGCAGTATGTTGGTTCATTAGGGTCGACAGGCATGTCGAGCACATCACTAGGATGAGCCATGCTCGCTACAGAGTCCAGATCCGCATTTTCCTCCTGTTCCTTAACAGCAATGGCTGTAGTTGTAGCACCTTTTCGTTGAGTCTTCTTTTTAGCTGCAGACCGACCGTTTGCGACCGCGTCCTCTTCGCTTGATGCGCCCGGACGCTTTTTCTTACCTGTTGTTGCTGCAGCTTTTTCACTACCTTTATGCTTTTTTCTTCCCTTTTTAACGGTAGTTGGATTAGACTCTTGGTCCGCGGCAGCTTGTTGTGCTGCCCGAGAACTCATTACTTTCTCCTGAATTTCAGATTCAAATCGTGCGAGGTCAGAATCAAGGCGACGTATGTGTTTATCTACAAGCTCGTATGTTTGTATGGCGAGTTGCACTTTATCATCTCCATATTCTTTAGCTTTGTTAAATAATCCCTGAATAGTATTTACCTTTTCTTTTTTTGTTTCTTCATCCATTTTAGGAATATTGGGCAGCAATTCATCGGCCATAAGATCAATTGTCCTCATTAGACCGTGCGCTCGATCGTCGAGGTCCCGCATTAATTTAAAATTTCTTTGTAGTTCTATTGGTAAATGCTGCAAGCTATCCAGGTAATGCTCCAAATATAAAGCTGAAGTCATTTTGTAATATTTTGTAACGACTCTATTCTAATAAAATATAATGCAACGGCGCCAAAATAAAAGAAGACACTAATTCAATTTACACTAACTTAATTTTCTTTAATCCGACAGTATAACACTTTATAGAAAATTGATGAAATTATTGAATAACCGAAGAAATAAAATGAAAAAATATGCTTTGTATTAATTTAAGATTACATTACAACAAGCAATTTCTACTGTCTGCCAATCAAACGAACTAAATTGAACAATATGTACGTTCCATTCACAGTTAGTAACATTTTTCATAGAATAATTTTAAAAACTTTTCACTATATTTGCATGTTAAAACAAATAGTCGCTTGTAATACATACTTTTCTTATATAAAAAATTCTTCTAATTGAAAAATTATAATGCGATAATTATGAAATAAACTATTAAGACATGACATTTTGAATAAAATGAGAAAAGTATTACGTAAAATGAAAGTACAATTAATACCGCTCAGTCCGCACTCCGCACGTAGAACAGTGCAGAGTTTAATTAAAATTATTAGATAATTTGGTAACACCGTAAAGTATGAAGTTAATATTTTTCAGGTTTTTTAAATGGAAATTTAATATTTACTTTCTAAATATGATAAAAAAAATTGGATCTTTAATTTCAGCTAATTTTATTGCAAAGAAATTTAGTAATTCGTTGTACCTATTTTATTTTAGTATATATTTTATTTTCTTTGTACGTTTGCGTATTTTAGTGTCGTTTGTAATTTTATATTACTTTCACATTTGTCAATAAATATTTAATAAATAATACTATCTAAATAAAATGGAAATACGTTTTAGTCTATTAACATTAATTGATGTAATTTTGGTATATTTATAATAAGGAGACTCTCAATCATTTCATCTTTGATCTTCATTATTCTATAAAATTCAATGGATCGTCCACACGAATACAATTTAATTGGAACGAACCGAGTTCCAGTCGTAAACACGAAAAAACGGACGAATTCAATGAATGCTAAGCGATGCGTAGCATTTTTATATACAAGTAGTTGTAGTTTATGGGAAGTCATCTGTGCCAGCCTTTATATTCCCGATGCATTCGCGCACGAGGTGTGTGACTAAAAAAGAGATACATACAGTCGTTGTGTCTCACTTACTCCGGTCCTTCATACTTCCTTTGGCTTTATGTTAAACTTGCAATATCGAAAATATTTTTATCATAGGTTCATACAAGTTAGAAATTATTATGTTAAAAGTTTATTGTTTATCACTTTATTTATACTGTTGTATAGTATTGAAACGAGTCCAATAAACGATTACGTTTTGATTAAGCCAATTATTCATAAATTAATAAAAAAATCCCGACAATTTTTCTTTTATAATTTTACTACAAAAACATACGTTGTTCAATATTTAATTTACAAAGCGTATATAACATATATTATTTTAAGGTTAAAGTATAGCTGTTAAAACTAAATTACCTTCTAACTACTAAAAAAGCTGAAATCGAGCTTTCGATAATTTGTTCACCTTAATAAATTGTAATCGATTATGAAATGACTACAAATCCTGAAATCCACTAAATTCTAATGGATACGTACAAAATACAAAATAATCTCAGAATACGTTAATGTATTGACTTCTCTACTGGCTTTAATAAAATCAAAATAATTTAAATTTTAAACATATTCCATGCAGAAATCCATCGAAGGACCACAGATTAAGAAGACTATCGTGGACAAAATGGATAGCAATATAACGAAAACGATGAGCTTGTGGTCTATATACTAAAAAATTAACAGGACCAATTATTTTCAGTTTACACATTTTTAAAATATAACCTCTAGCAAGATTAAAATTAGATGATATATTGTTGTTTAGGAAATGGTAAATAATAAAGCAGTATTTTTTATATTTTATTGTATTAGCAAATAAACAAGTTATAAAATATTTTCTTAATAGAAATGACACTAGTCCGGGTTATGAAGCATTTTAGCTTAGTTTACATG
The DNA here is from genome assembly GCA_033884665.1 of Argynnis bischoffii washingtonia. Taxonomy (NCBI): domain Eukaryota; kingdom Metazoa; phylum Arthropoda; class Insecta; order Lepidoptera; family Nymphalidae; genus Argynnis; species Argynnis bischoffii. Next base: position 3,632,167 of record CM066624.1, on the reverse strand, counting down.
AATTGCAATATGGGTTATATTGTTTGAAATAATTATGATATTACAGTTACGAAATAACACGTGCTGTAATAATAATAGTTTTTTTTTAACTCAACGTCAATTGCATTGATATTGATAGTTAACCCACAAAACAATAAATGTCATATTTTATACATGGACTATTCAATTTCAGCGAATATAACAACTTGCTTCATATTTAACATTAAAATTATAAACTTTAAAGGTAAAAAATGCAAATAAATAATTAGCGTTTGCCGAAATATGGCAAAATAAAGGAGCGTTCGTTTACATAATCTACAAAATATAAAACATGCTTTATTAATTTCTTACATTTATAATTTACATTTCTTAGCGCTTTAATCGTGATCATATACGTACGTTATACTACTATGCTACAATATCGTCCGTACGTGTACTGACAATGCAAATATCGATGAGAGTAGATTAAATACTTTTGAGGGTTACACGAAGATGGTAAAAATATTGATTTTTGATTTCCAATCACCTTATACACTAATGGAACACACAGAATATAAAAATATAAACACAGGAATATATATACGAGGGATAGGGCATATCCATGTTATAAGGTTTTTAATTCTTTATCTAGAAAAAGCAGTTCATCTTTGCCGCTCACTATATAAAAGAATTATAAGGTACTAAAACGAAGTGTCAACTTAAGCCTAGCTACATACAATTCTACATATTTAAAAAATTTGGTACACATTCGTTGCTCATTTTTCCATTATAGTATCATTAGTTGCGGGGATCATAGTGAGCAACTGAACTTTGTGGAATGCATATACAAATATAAAAAAAAACAAAGGTATCCTTAAATAGTAAAAAAAAATTTAAAAAAGTAAATAAAATCTCGTCTGCTATCTGCTAGTCCTATAATACAAAATTTAAAAACTTCCAAACACTAAAAGTGAATATAATTTATAAAATGGAAGCTACGGATTTAAATGATAACTTTGATTATTGGCACTACTTATGCAGGTCACAATATAATATGATTTCTTATTTTTATTTTACTGTTAATCTACACTTGATAGGGTACAAGTATGGAATAAATTTAGTATTGAAAATATTCCGGTACCATATACTGCTCAGCTCAGAATTTCGTTTTCTAAATTATAATTATACTCTGTGACATATTTTCAAATATTAAATTTACTCACTACCATTACATTACACAATCACACTATAGTGTAAAGTATAGGCTTCTAAATTACAAATATTCCTAATAAACATGTCAATAGAAAACGTCCATCACTAATATTGCGAGAGAATACTTTATCGGCAGAATAAGTGTCATATAAATCATCAATATCTCTTTCCAAAAACGGACTAGCTACGTTAAGATAATCAACAAACTTTAAAGCATTTTACGAAGTAAATTAAAATATATTTAAATCTCAAACACGTTGTCACAACCACTAAAAGATTTTTACGAGAAACAGATTCAATTTCAACAAGCAAAAGCACCGTATATGGAGATTGTGCTCAGGGGTTCCGTACGAAAGTGGGATATCCTTAAAACGTAAATAGACTTACAAGTAACAACACAAGCGCCACATAAAATACGAAATCTGCCAACTCTTACATCTCTATGATTAGGGGGGGTTGGGGAGATAGTCATACCACTACTCGCTAGTCTCACGTAACTAGTTTGATTCAATATTTATATATTTGGTTTACATCAAAACGGTTCAATCGCTCCTAAAGCTATCCCACATACATTAATGCCTAGCGAAAACTCTGAAAAATAATCGACACTCGAAAACGATTACGCGTTTACCTTATTAAATTACAAAACACCATGCACTAAGCGCACCGAATGGAACTCGCGGCCATTTTTATACAGCAGGGTTATAAACGGCGCGACTGCCTTTACTAATCCATGTATGGGGGACTCGATCCAGCTATACCAAGGTCTCATACTTGTCTAGGACGTGAGCCTGGTTGTTGTCGTCGCCGTGCGAGCGGGAGCGGGGCCGGGGGGTGGTTTCGACGCTTTTGGCTCGAGTCTTCTTATCATGACCGCATGTGCATGCTACTGAGGACTGACGTTTTAAAGTTTGCGCTCTAGTTCCAGCCCACTGAGGGTCTAGAGACTCGCTTCGACCGTACATTTGCCGTTTTGTACGACCCATTGTTGCGTGTGTAAACGCCGTGCTTTGCCCACTATCAGACGAAGGCCTCATCGACTCACTTCTCATGCACATATTCCCTCCAGCACGACGAAACGAATCCAGAACTCTCTCCTCGATTTCCTCTATATCTTTCTTCTTTACGAGCCATATTTCTTCAGATCCCCTCGTGAAGTAGCTTGACCCTTTGCTAACTGAGTACTTCTCTTTATTTTTAAGTTTACATTTATAATTTTGAGTATTTACATCTTCGTTAACTTTGTGTGAAGGACGGGCAGTGTCAGGGGACGCCACATTGCGGAATGCGGTGCCATGGGAAGGGAACTGGTCTGGCAGTTTGGAGCCGAGGCTGGGCGACCTGATAGTCACATCGACGGGCGACGGCATCGGTTTAAACTCGGGCTTGATAATTTTCTGCGGTTCAGGTTTTTGTATTTTTTCTTCGGTTGCCTCATTACGCTGCCACTTTAGTGCTGCCGAGTTTACTAAACCTTTAGTCACGATTTGCTTTTCTTGTGGTTCTGTATTATTTGGGACATGAGGTTCTGTGGTACTTTTGTCGGTATTCCCAAGATCAAAAAACACGTGATCTTTGAAGGGCGTGGCAGGCGGTGGCAGATCTTCTTTGCTATCAGATCCAAGCCTGTCAGTACGAGAGCGGCCACGAACTGAGCCTGGTCGGGATAACCTTCCAGCATTCGCACTGGCATCCTCTGCTGCTTTTTCAAATTTCCTTATCTTATCTCCTACTCCATTTGATTCAGCAACTTTCACAGTTTTATCTCCGTTTTCTACATCACCAGTTTTATTATTAGAATTATTAGCATTAGTGTCACTCTCTATAACTTTGTCTGAAATTTCATTTGTTGTTGTTATTAACGACAATTTCTCCGATTTCATAGGAGCCTCTTTTGCTAGTATATTTTCTTTCTTCTTGTTTGCGAGGACATTTTCATCTGATTTAGAATCAGTTCTGTTAAATTTAAATGAATTTACGGGTGGGGACGTCACACCCTTATTAAATGGGGGTGAAACTACCTCGCTTTTAATTGAGGAAGGGGAATCTCTATTCGATGGCGGCGACACGATCTTTTTAAGCGGCGGAGATGTTACTTTGCTAACCGGCGGTGAAGTGACTTCATTTTTTTGTATCTGTTTTACATCATTTCTGAATGATGGAAGATGATTAATTTTATTGACCACCTCCTTCTTGGGCGGCGAGGACACTTTCATATCAGGCGGCGACGGGGTTTTAACTGACGGTGAATTAGAATTGCTGGAACCATCCTTCGAGTTCTCCTTGATGAGACTACTCTTCCGTGGCGGTGGTACATTTTTGGGCGGACTACTCTTTTCAACTTTAACTTTCTGAGCTTCAATATCTCGACTTAGAAACGATGAATTTCTCACATAGCATTCGTCTTGCGTGATATCATTCTGTGTAGTTGGTGGGTGTTTGATTTGGATGTGGCCATCACTGGGGTTGGTGGTGTCGGGGGGCGTGCGGTCGCGCGGCGGGCGCGGGGAGGCGCGACGTCACGCGCGGGAGTCCGTGGGCCACTCCTCGTCGTAGTCGGAGTCGGAGTCGTTGGAGGAGGTGTCGCTCTGCTCGACCGCCACGCGCCGCGCCAGGATGGAGGCCACGTCGAGCAGCGCGGGCACGCCCCGCAACGTGTCGTACTTGCCCGTGTTCTCTTCGCTACGCTTCTCTACTTTGCGGAGTTTTATACCTGGAATGAGAAATGTTATATTGTTAAGGTGCACTTAAATTTTGTCATGTTATGTTAAAACTTTTTTTAAATGTGTATATGTGTTTCCAACAAACTTAATTTACTTCAATGACACAAACAGGACAGGCAGTGAAATATAGTCATTCATTTTTTTGTATTAAAGTTACATTGAAAACTCACAAACATTCATACAACATATATGTAAGCAGTAAATATATGAGAAATAAGTAAATCAATAATTCTGTATTTATTCCACAAAACAATGTGAAGTTATTAGTACATTATTACTATAATTATGATTACATCATTTTAATGATGTAAATGTTAATATGACTAACCACATAATCGTGACATGTAGTCATGAATATTAAATTCAAAAATGTTTTGCTATTAAAATAGTTAATATTACACCAATTACTAATTTAAACACATCGACTCCGAAATACGATTTCAGCATGCAGAGTGAGACTGCCAACTTCTTTTTGGGTTTTTACTGATGTAATAAAAATCCAATAACTATACTTAGCCCGACGCAAGATTCATAATCAACACCCCATACCAACAGCCATAAGTTATATTCACTCTTAATATCCCAAGAGGGGATACAAAAGTAAGCCTCAAAGAAAAAATAAATAAAAAATAAAACAAAAATTAAGAAAGCTTTTAAGACAAGGTAGAGATCTCTTTTAGAAATAAGTCCACCTTGTCCACGTCACTTTCTGTTTATTTATGAAGTTATACTTCTTTTGGCCCATTTTGAAAAAATGATGAGTAATTTTTTTTCGATACGCACCGCGCGAACACCGACAGCCAAAAAGCGACATAATGAAGTTAGCTGCAAACCTTTTACAAACAGAGAGTTGTAACATACGGGATGAAATCCTTAGCTATTTTTATTCTGTTACGCCAAAGAAGTATAACTTCGTTACGTTCGTACATAAGTACACGCACACTTTTTTTTTTATTACTTGTTAATGCAAAAAGAGTACATATAAAAAGAAGAAATTATTATTACCTTCACGTATAGCCTTGAGCAGATCCGAGCGCGGGTCAGGCGCGGGGTCGGCCGCGGGGCGCGGGGGCTTCAGGGCGGAAGCGCCGCGCAGGAGCGAAGCCGGTGACGGAGGCCTGGGGCGCTCCTCCTCCGGCGGGGGAGGGGCTGGGGGCGCGGGGGGAGGCGTGGGGGCGCGCGGTGGGAGGTCCTCGTTTGACATCATCCCTGTGGTTTAAACATGTATTATAGACATATGCAATTAAACTTAAAATATTATTTTTTTATGTTCAGTATTACAAAACACTTATAATAATAAAAATAGGATCATCCTGTCCGCCTCGGCATTGCGGCCACGGCAGTCATTCTCACTGAGACTGAGCCATGTCCGCAGGAAATATTATAATGCAAAAATATTCGCGCAAACACAAGTGCACTCTTTATTCCTCTAAAAGTCACACTCCGCTAAAACAAATTTCGACACTTGCGGTAAGAGAAAAGCCACAAGACTGACAGCTTAACGTGTTCTTCAAAAGACGGTAAAATACCGCCAATTTCCTAACTCTGGGCTGTCACTGAGAATTTGTTGACAGGAAACCCCAATACGCAGGACCTCTGGATGCAATCGTACATGATAGCTCGACCATTGAGACAGTCATACAATGTCATATATGTACAGACTATAAAATATTTATAACAATAATAATACATAATAGTGTCGGCCTAGTGGTCGAAATTCGACTAATGTGGTCATTATTAAAAATTTAAGGAAAAGATGTATGTATAGAATTTTCCTGTCCATGTAAAAAAATGCTTTTATTGATAACACTAAATCTCGTCAAAATCTACAAAACAAAAAAAAATAATTAGAGAAAAAAGTTTTTAACTGTTTTGTATTTGTCTATTTATATATAAATAAGTATACATTACCGATAACAGCATGCATCTGATCGAGGTGTGCGTCGAGGGCGGTGCGGTGCGGGGGCGAGGCGCCATTGAGGACGGGCGGCGGCGACGTGCTCTCAGGCGGCGGCGGCGGCGGTGGCAGTGTTGATCTGCAGATATTGTACTAATTTTAATCATACTAATATTATAAATGGGAATGTTTGTACGTATGTATGTGTGTATCCTTTACGCTGTGATCGATTCATTTGAAATAAGAGACCTTATATTTTGGATAAACACGACGGTAAAAATCAGCCTATACGCCGTCGTACCTCTAACGAGAGCGAAGTTATAATTAAAAACTAATTATAAATAGCACAAGGCCTTGAATATGAGGTAAATATATATTGAGCTGTGGTAAAAATAACACAGGATGGTGTGTATGAGTACTTTTAGAAAACCTTTTTCTTTATTTTTAAATCAAGGTCAAATTCCGCAAAGTAAAATTAGTTGACAAAGATTTTGCCGTCAGATGGAGCCGTTTATAAAAAGAATTATTTTTTGTATTATATATATATATATATATATATATATATATATATATATATATATAATATATATATAATAATATATATATAATATATATATAGTCTATCTATTCCTTACTAACCGTTAAGCGAGGGTAAGTCGCTAGTAACCAATAAGCATATCACTCCATACCTAGTAGGCGTATGGTGCGGGGGGGTGTCCGACTGCAGGGGCGCGGGCGGCGCCGGCGGAGGGATGGAGGGGCGCGCGCGGCGCGGCGTGCCCGCGATACTGCCGCCATATATCGGCTCCACCGGCCCATAGGGACTCTCCTCTCCCATTACTGGAATGTTATAATTATGATTATTTATATGTTATAAAGATTGACTGACCTAAATATCCATAGTTGTTCAAATTTAAATTTTATTAATCTTTGACTTCGAACAAAGTTTTAATGGGTTATCAGAATTTTTCGAATTGCCCAATATCCGGTCAACTTTGGATTTTTTCCCTAAAAAACCTTATTCGGACTATTCTCGTAGTCGAGTCGCTATTAATTGATATGAATACAAAGAAACAGATATATTTGGGAGACTTGTAGAAAAAAGTAACCAAAAAAAATATTTCGTGATTTAATAAAACATTCACCATGTCCATTCCCAGTGAGTCTTCTATTCTGCTGGTTTTCTATTTCGATGGAGTTTGGTCTGGCGGGCTGTGATGACGGCGGCCTTTGGTTTTGGGGCGCTCGGTATCCTCCGTCGGTTACTGTTGTTGCTGTTAATATTAATTTTACATAAAAAAATTTTATAAAAATTATATTATACATTTTCTTCTAACAAATGGATCTAGACAGGGTAATCGTATGGGGGGAAACACGGATCAGGCGCACCCGGTCATCCTTACTTTTATATGACAATTGGGAAACGGTTTTAGGATTAACCATTTCGAACCATCATTACCTACAATCGACTACTATATTGATTTTATTACTAAACTAATACTAACTCTGATACAGTGGGTCAGGTCGATACTGCTCAATGTTGTATCTCCTGAGCTGGTTGGGCGCCATGATGTGCTCGCCGCGCGTCACCACCTCCGCCTTCTGGCGGTCGCGCGTGGAGTGCGGCACGCGCACGCGCCGCGTGCCGCGCCCGTCCGCGCCGCCGCTGCGGGGTTGACGCACCTGGGGAGTCATTCATTTACTTAATTAAATTTAATACAATTTCATAGATGCTTTCGATTATTGATTACCAAAGGAGTTGTTCATATAAAATGTAACTTTACACAGTTTTATAGATACTTAGTTATTTGACTTGTATATGTATATTGTATTGTATACAACCCTTTTTAACGTCCCACTGCTGGGCACGGGCCTCCCTTCAATACGAGGGGAATCAGGCCATCGTCCACCACGCTGGCCAAGTGCAAATTGGCGGACTTCACATGTCTTTCGAAAACTTGCTAGGTTTTCTCAGACATGCAGATTTCCTCACGATGTTTTCCTTCACCGTAAGGCAAGTGGTAATCATGTTAGAAATGATTCGCACATGAAAATATCAGAGGTGCGAGACCCGGGATTTGAACCCGCTTCACTCGGTTTTCCGAGCGAGCGCGTTACCAATGGACTACCACTGCCCTATTAAATTATTTGACTTATGACTACACAAATAATAATATTAGTGTCGTCGAAATAAATTTTATGTGTAACTAAAATGTCCGTGTTGCGTGCTTCTCAACTAAACGTAACGTATATAATTTCGCGAAAAAAAATAATTAATGGACTTAATAAATTAATAATTATTACGTATTCTAAATAAAACAATTTTTAATAACAAGAATAAAAAAAATATTTCAATAAATAAAAATACCTAATGGTTGTTTAGTAATAAAGAAAAACACAAGAGTTACCTCTCTTCCTCTTAATGATCTTAAATAAATATACATATACCAAACCAAACCAAATTTTCATTTAAAAATTGCTAATAACGATATTTTCTTGACGTAAACAATTGTACAATTACAACTTATCTAAGACGCTGAATTGGCATAGAACTTTTAAGCGTCTCCTATCGCCTCTAAACTTTAGAGAGACCCATAAACGTGAGGGATGGTCACGCGACACCATCGCAAAAAAACCACAACAAAACCTACCTTCTTCCCCCTATCGTGCTGAATCCTCTCAGTATCCTGTAGCATCTCTCTGCGCCACAGTTCGAAGAAGTAATCTGGATCAGTGTAGAACTTTCTAGCATCTCGACCATCATCTCTAAACTCGTTTAGTTTCTCTAGTGGCGGCGGTCGGTCACAACGCGCGTATGTAGCTAACATCGCTGAAGGCATAGTCGTCCGTGAGAACAGCTGTTGTTGGAAAGTGCGAGACGAACGGAAGGCCTTTCTCATTTGGATATCTTGGAGCGATACTGGAATTAAAGCAAATTTATTTGTATGGTAGATGGTAATTCGTTCACTGACAGGTAAAGCACAGCCTAAACAAAGAGACGAGCAGTTCATTTTTGTAAATTTTGCGGGTACTAAAAGTAATAATACCTTGACAGAGTCCTACCGGTGGTAGGACTCTGTCAAGCCTGAGGAGTCCGACTGGATGGGTACCACCCCCTTATCTATTTCTGCCGCCAAGCAACAGAGATTGCATTGTTGTGTTCCGGTTTGAAGGATAAGGTAGCCAGCGCAATTACAGGCAAGAGGCATGTCATCTTAGTCCTCACAGTGATAACGTATCGGCGGTTCTGCAGTTTTGTTACGTAAAACCTAAGTGCATGAACCGTAGGTGTTATGGGCGACAGGTACCGCTTTCCATCAGGTGGGCTGTCTGCTCGTTTATCACTGATTACCATAAAAAAAAAAATAATAATAATTAAATATAAAAAATTATTATCAAAAAAAAATGGCTAAGTACAAGGTAAACTCGAATGAAATTAGGATCCATATATTATGGGGATTAGGTTTTCGTTATACATATAATATTTTAAACAGACGCGAGTATTGTGCAGAATCACATCAAGGAATTTGAATAGAAAAAAAAATGAAAATTAAAACGTTTAAATACTGACTAAATGCGAGTAAGGCACTTGAGTTTCCTTGTCGTTTAATGATTGCTGATCATAAATCTTAATAGAATCTATTGCGCAATGCTCCTTTCATCAATATTTTTATGAATCATATGACAAAGAGCTAGTTTTAAATTTTCAAACAACATGACACTAAGTTCAAACTCAAAAAAAAAACTCTACATTTCCGAGTTCCCAGAAAAAATTGAGTAAAACTCAATTTGACAGATAATGTGCTCACAATTACCAATTAAATTGTAATTATAATATTATGATATTTTAATTACTTTTATATTTCACAAACACGTTTTTAAGAACATCATCGAATACTGTTAAATATAGTTAACAGTGTTTGATAAACGTATAATATAAATCTCACGGTTCTTAGAAGCACGACTAAAATATACAGCAATCATGTATTATTAGTTACTTAGTAGTATTTTCTTAGATTTACACAAATATCTGATATTTAAATAAAATTTGGGTTTCTCGGCGTTTTATTTTAGGTGTTTGGTTTCAGACGTTTCGAATACTTCACAGCAAATATGACGGGAAAGACTCTTTCGAAAAAAATGTTTTAAGTACAAGTAAATAATTAATCAGTTATACTAAAAAAAAACCATCTTAAAATACGAGAATTATTTACCTTCTTCGACTCCAGAATCTAGCTGCGTAACTTTTATAGCGAGCCTGTCTATCCTCGCCTGAAGTACGTTCGTCCTTTCCGCCAAGCCCGTCGCCTCGCGCGTCAGCTCTCCGAACATGTCCTCCGCATGCTTAGACAATGATGATAACTGTCTGCAAGGAAATAACCAGTTTGGATTTAAGACGTGTATCCTTTGTTCACTACTTCAGCCAGAGTTCGAGTGAATAATCAGTCCTCAATTTTTAATGTACCGTCCATGGCCGAAATTAGGCCAATTGTGTCTATAAAGTGACGAAATTCAACTCGCGTGTAAAAACTAAATTATTACTCCAACGGTAACATACAAATGTGTTTTAATGTTATACATGCATCTAAATAGCATGGTATCTTTTCAATAATATAAATTATTAAGCTGAGTTTATAAAAAACGTCATAATCTTGAATTTTATTTATTTAATAGATGAAGTAGACAAATGATATTTTTTAACAATGCGCCGCATGTTCAAAACCTAAGCGATAATATGAATTTAAAAAATATTCTTTTAAAAATATATTATACTCTGGTTTTCTATAAGCAAAAATCCAAATGTATCCGGATTTCGAACAATAACCATATTGTTGGAATATTTTTAGAGTTATCGGTAAGCTAGCGATCACATAGGTATTATTAAAAGAGAACATCTTTACAGCATTATCTTTTTTAGAGACGATCAGTGCTGTCTGCATGCGGCACAACTGCGCAATTTACGGTGACCTGACTAGAATGCAAGATATGTACAATATTGACGTTATACTAGGTAGCATTATGAGGTAATACGAAAGGTTATAAGATGTAATATATATATAGCTTTCATTTTTTGCTCCTTGTATCTTAATACTGTATACTATTTAATACTTATGGTACTTTCATTTATTAATTTTTCAACTGTCCATTTGAGGTCATGTCGCATACAAAAGAACAATTTCATGAGAATATACATCATTTAAAAGTTTTACGTGTGAAGAGAACGTTTCTACGCGTTTTTTTACAGTTTTTAATATCGTTAATTATATTTTAATCTCATCTATCTCTAGATTTCCCAAAGAAAGTTTAGTCGACTTGAATATAAATTCAATGAGGAATGTGTATTTACTCAATAATGTTTGCTGTAATAAAATACTCTAAAACGTCCATCGCGATTTAGTTGAATGCGATGATATCGCTTAACACGTTTAAGGTCAAATATTGATCCCCGTACGTAGTAAACTTTTGTAAGACAGTACAGGAGTTTGTTGACATGTTTATTCCGATCTGGACGATATGACGAATTTGGCAAGAACCGCAACTCAGCAACCTTCTTTCTAAAAGGTCACAAGATTTATATCATTTAAACTTTAGACAAAAGAAAGTAAGGCTAAATGTATACTAGATAATTTTATAAAGCCGACAGTATAGTTCCTGAGGTATGGATAGAATGGATGGATAGATGGACCGGTTAGAATTATTTTTGCATTAAATAGTATGTTTATGAGGAAGGTTTGAGGCTATATAAATAACGTCATGCTACGATGTAAAGGAACGGAGCAGTAACCGTAAAAGTCAATCGATTTGGCAAACTGAAGGAAAATACATAAAGCGACAACGACAGGCGACCCGGGTGCAACGGCTTTTAAACGGATGAAAGGGAAGGACACAGCTAGTTATGTATTATCATTCTACTAGTTTATGTTTGGATATTTATGATTTATTCGCATGACATTTGATTTGGCGATTACGTCCTCTTTTTAGGTCGCTGGGGAAAATCATTATGGGGTCCCTGCCGGCAATTAACCCCACAGAAAAATCTCTATCACCGCAGTGCAATTGGCTTTACAGTCAGCAGGATCGCTAGTGCACACACTACAACACGCATACATAGATGATATCCTAGATATTAATTCTATTCCTGTTGGTCCTGTAAAATCTATATGTTAAAATAGAATTCTTAATATTCCGTTAATTTGTTCCCATAGGATACTCACCATAGTTCATTAAATATCATTAAACTTATAGGACATTAGTTCTGAACCTCTCCCCAAGAAACAATGTAGTAAAATGATAACAATATTTAGGTATATAGAGTCCTGCAATGGTGGAAATCTTTGGGGGGCAGTGGACATATTTCGCCTTTCGGCTGATATGATGATGAAGACAATGAATATTCAGTTACCTGACAGTATTCGCGAGTGTCCCATTGGTGACGGCTTCAAGTTCCGAGGGCACAGTGAGGCGCTCGGGCACAGTGCCGCGCGACACGTGCACCGGCTCCACACAGCGCTTTGGCAGCGGCATTGCTGCACCTCGCTGCCGGCTACCTCGTGAACATCACTGTTGACAGAATAATAAATAAATAAATACATTGTTGTTTGTTATTTTCACACACAAAATAATGGGGCTACTATTGTATCTGTGGAAATTTGTATGTATGTGTGTATATGTTTGTTACTTCCTAACACTGAAGCATCTGAACGCATTTAGATGAAATTTAGTATATAGATAGAATATAACCTGAAGTAACACATACTACTGTTAGGCATCTCTAGGGACGCACCCGCGTGAAGGTAAAGCAAGTCGCTTGTAATTAACTGACTTCAGGTACATTATATACTTTGGTTATCTCTCAATGGATATATTATGTAGGTACCGTACACAATATATCCTTAGATCGGTAACCAAAGTAAATAACCATAGCAGATTACGAGTAAGAAAATGAATTTCATGAAAAATAGTGGTAGTATTTTAATATATTTTTTTATTTGTTCAGTAAGATCATTATTATACTTTTCATTACTTTAATATAGAAGCTAAAATGATAATAATCAACACATATCAGAATTAAGGTGACAATGATAAAGAAACTAACGCGAATTATCATTTTATCAACTTTCGCTTTTATTTCGTTTTAATACATATTATTTTATCAGTAATTTTTGCCATGATATAGAAAACAATGACTAGTAATGGTACATTTAAAACATTAGGCGTGCACTGAACCTGAAGCCAGCAACAGAACACATTACGCCATAATGCTACGAACAGTTATATGACATACGCAAAAAGTGCGTGCGTACATTCTTGAGATGTTAAAGCTTAGTTTTTACAGCTCTAATGATCGTGAGATAATACAAGAGTACGGATATGTTTGTCGTATAGCAATCAATTTTCAATTCCATAATGTCCTCAAGATCCATGCCTTTTCTGAATACCCCTATAAAATTACTGGACTCTTTCCGTTACAAAAATTCAAAACAGTATGGAGAAACTTAGCAAGCACTAAATGTAAAACAAAATTTCTTTATGTAAATTATAATTTTATCGTTAAAGTATCCATTCTTAGTGTGTATGCTAGGATGTAATTATAGTTTCGTCCTGCCGGAACCAACGTTCGTTAAGGCAGTGAATTAACATAAGATACTCGTAAACACTAATCCGTTAATTGCTCTGAATGTTACTTTGCATCAAGCAGATATATAAATGTTACCTGCTTCAGACTTCAGAGTTTGTTCATTGAAATAATTCTCATGACTTTACTTAAGATTAAAAATGTATTTATAAATCTAAGAGAATATTGGGTATAAACTCAGCATTGATTGAGAGATCGGACAGAAAATTCCCAAGATTGTTTACGGTTCAAAGCAATATGTTTTCCTATTGGAGCTTTTGAAATAAGCTCTCTTTTGAAATGAGATATTGCAGTAAATATTAATTTTAAATTAAAATGTCTGGTAAAACGCAATACACATAAATAGTGTAAAATTGCATAAAAATGAATATGGTTTAGAATCAGAGACTTGACTTTATTAAGACTCATCGGTATTGATAAGTCGATTACTTCCTTTGGTAAGTAAATTCAATACTTCACGCTTGACGATTTCCCGGCTCGGCCATTTTCCGACATAGTTCCTAGTAATTTTGTAATTTACTCGCGCCAAACCACGATGTTCAGTGCGCGTGAAATGTGCATGCCACGTGGAAGTAAAAATTAGTATGCAAATCAGTAAGTTTCCCTTTTCTGTCACTAAAATACAATTTGGATAATTTTGTTAATAAAATTATATTTTTACTATTATAATTTGAATACATTCTAGGAATACAATTAATAAAAAATAACTAATATTAATCAAGGGGTTGAAACATATGTATAATTTTAAAACTTTAAAGAAACTGCAAATGGCGAAAAACGTTTGAGAAGAAAGCGTCGTGTTCCAGATAACATCCAGTAGGTATCCTACTTTTAGCTTTCAAAAGGAACGGTCGATGTTCTTTTGGAAAAAAAACAAACAATTAAATATTTTTTCTTTTTTATATTTTATTAAGCTATGACAAAATAAAATGAGAGTGCTAAAACGCCAAATGTCATAAAATGGAAAGCAGCGATATGCATAGTCGATAGTACGTATAACGTGCTGCAAAATTATATAATAGGAAAAATTATACCTACATTTACTTATTAATCGTCAATTGACCATGAATAAATCAGAAAGTGATGTATGTGATGAAAGTTTGAAAAATTAAAAATTATACAAGAATACTTAATAATATCGAATCAAACCACTCTTTATTAAAGAAATTTTGCATATTTTTATGACATTTAATGAATAAGTAATAAAACACACAATTTCTAGCTTTAAAATATTGGAATGGTAAAAATGATATACTAACCTAACCACATAGTACTCAGATTAGTGCGAATATTTGATATTTTATATAAAACTATCTTTTCGGATTTCTCTAACGTGACCATGATTGCTGTAAAGAATTCGAAACGTCGGGAACCAAAAATCAAAATAAATTCGCGAAAACACCCGATAAGATAGTTTTATTTAAAATAACCTAACCACATGAGTTTATAGCAAAAAGTTTTCAAACTATTCTCTCACGTGGCAGAAAAGACAGTAAAGCATGCAGAACGTAAAATAAATTTTTAATTTTGAAGTAGGTACTAGACTGGGGCACCGGTCGATTTAAATTTTATGACTTCTATGAATATGCTAGGTCTCTACCAAATCTCTATAGACACGTGGTTAATAAATTGATATATAGCCTATTTTTGAATGTAAATTAAACCTATTACATATGAATAAATAATAGATACTTTCATAGGAAAATAATAAAAAATCGTCATAAAAATTATACGTAAATTATTGTAAAACTAGTGTCCGGCCCTGCTTTGCTTGAAACCTAACTTTGCACTTTTTGCAATACGACTTTTTGTACAGATATAAACTTTGTTACAATGCAGAAAATTACGTCGTTTTGTCGCTCCACTGCTATTTGAAAGGAATATCCAGCAAAAACGTTTCATTTATAAGAACAGAAATTATTTACAATTTATATATTTACAGCATTGATATGGATTTTAGTTAATTTAATTACAAACTCTATTTTATATGCTAGTAATTAAATATTGCATCAGACTTCAACGAAGACGAGACAGGTGTGCGGTGCTGTATTGCATATGTTTAGATACCACATGATCTATCCGAACATTATTAGCTTATCTCCCAAGTAAAAGGAAGAGATTTAATCCGCAATCTGTAGAAACATAATTATCTATACTAATATTATAAAGAGGAAAGACTTGTTTGTTTGTTTGGACCTAATAGGCTCCGAAATTACTGAACTGATTTAGATGAAATTTGGTAAGAAGATATTTTGAGACCTTGTCAAGGACATAGGATAGTTTTTACCCGGAAATCATTCCTCAAGGGGTGAAAATGAGGATGAAAGTTTGCATGGAGAACCAACCTAGGAACGAACCCGAGCGAAGCGAGGGTGAGTCGCTAGTTTCTTGATATATTTCTGTGGTATCTATGTAGAAATGAATTTTTAATATCAGTAACGTATAGAAATACAGCTAAATGTCTACATATAGATACTCTGGTCGTTTTTAATACTTTCTATTTAAAATATTCAGCATCTATACTAATATTATAAATGTGAAAGTTTGTGAGTATGGATATTTGTTACTCTTTCACGCCAGAACGGCTGAACGGATCTGGATGAAATTTGGCACAGAGATAGATAATAGTCTGGAATAGTACAAAAGCTACTTTTTTTTTTTGAAAAATGTACGTTTCCCCTGGGTTTAGTTTTATAGGTTTGTTTTTGTTTTAGAGGCGAACCCGAGCGAAGCGAGGGTGAGCCGCTAGTACCTTAATCATTTCTATGACAAAAATAAAATATATCTACGTTATAGAAGATTTTATTTAAAGTAGCCAACCTATACCTACCTATTTTTTTTTCATCAATATCGGTAAAGTAGTATGAAATTGCAATATATTACTCGTTTGTAATATATTACTATACGCGGTTTGTAATTAACAAGTATTGCACATCCATTTATACTATAACATTTATAATTAGTACTTTACGTAAAGAGTTTAAAACTAAGTTAAAAAAACACGTTGTTGAAACAGTATTTACAAATATGTTATTTTTATGCAACACGAAGCGGTCTCATCCTGTGTTCGATAAGATTATCCTGTATGCTAGTAACAACTACATATTATGTTTATTTGTCTATTATATTAAATATTTATCAAATAGAAAATAAATGGGGTTAACGACATTAAAAACGTTTAAAGTTAACGATAAATATGTTAGCAATTTTATAAACTTTCAAGTTATAATAATTAACTTTTACTGAAATTTTTATTTAACTCATATATTTATTTTTATTTTATGCACATTTGAATTCTTAAAGTTCAAATACGACATTTATATGTTGTTGTCTGTTTCTAAATTAAATAAATTGAGTGATTATGTCGATGCCAGTTAGAACATTTAAAGGTAGAGCTTCTGATTATTTCCACGTAATTTCTCACCAATGAATATTCCATCGCTACATCATCGCAGTAAGTAATACAGAAAATAAGAAGTTCAGTAAAAAAGTCTTTTGTAAAACGAGCTCTTTTATATAAAATATTTCTATAGTTAAAGAGTTTCATAGTATAAGTTATATAGATGCCATTTTAAGGTCAAACTAATACCAGCTTATAAATAAATTGATATCAAATTTTGAGTGGAAATGACAGACGAACGAGCTACTACGAACAAATCTAGATAAATAAAACAGCCTCTAAAACAAGTACGAAAACATAGATTTAGAAAAAAAAATCGAATACATTTTGCCTCCCACTCTATAACATTTTCGAAAAAAAACAATTCAGTACACAAACATTCCAGACCATTACTACTTTATAGTAAAGATACGTATAGAACATTTCGTGTGATATGTCAAGGTTCCTAAAACGATTGCTTGCTTTCATTATCTTAGTAGCTTACTTGGCTCGGTTCGATTTATTTGTATTCAAAACAGTATCATTATTTGGATTATTATTTATTATTCTAACATAATAAATAGCGTAAACTATTGAATACATATTAAAACAATATTATTGAATATTCAATTAAAAATAATTTATTGATCATAATTGTTCAAACGTATAATTATAAATTAATTTTAAACTAGCGACTCACCCTCGCTTCGCTTCGGGTGTGTCCCTAGATAAAAACAAATCTATCCCACGGGAACCGTAAATTTTTCCGGGATGATATATAGCCTATAGCCTTCCTCAATTAACGGGCTATCTAATGCAAAAAGAATTTTTGAAATTGGATTAGTAGTTCCTGAGATTAGCGCGTTCAACCAAACAAACAAACGAACAAACTTCAGCTTTATAATATTATAATATAGATTATGTCAGAAATAAAGGCACAATAAAAATATAAATATGTAAGTTTATTTTATAGAACGATAACCTTAAAACATTTGTGTTGAAAAACATATTTGCCGAATAAGAAGTTAAGAGGAGGCTCCCTAAATTTAACGCTGATTTGCTTTCATATTCTATGTATACCAGACATTAAATCAATGTGATAATTTCAATGTATGATTTTTCAAACCTTTTTCTATGGATCAGAAGAAACAGAAACACAATTGGATGAAATTTTCTCGATAGTTTTATTTTTTTTAAAATATGCCTTTTTTAGAGATTAATGGATTTTACTCTTAAACTACTTCAGATATATACGCAAAAAAAATACTCAGAGAAGGAAAATATAGTTTATTATCTTCTGTACGAAAGACATTTAAATTGACCAATTATTATTCTCATAATAAATTAAATTAGATTTGAGACTTACGTTTTTTAATTCTGTGCAAGAATAAGATCGATCGGATATTCGATATTCAACCTTGTTCGCAAGCAACTAAGGTGCAACGACGATAATGATTCAGTCGGCCGCTGGCCCTTGACGAGGTAGGACCTATGTCGCTTTTGCTCGCGCACAACCCCCCCGCTAATTCATCGAATTATTCATTCCTTGGACATAGTGTAAAAAATCAACGTTTTTTGCTTTTTATACATAGCTTAGTAAAAACAACTTTAAGTAACACATTTAAGGTTGAATTTACATTATTGTATATTTTTTAAACTAGAATTACCTAAATACAGAATACTTTTGCTTATGATTTTTTGTGTAATATCTAGTTTAGTGATCGATGATTCCGTTCTGTCGTATACTAAGGGTTTCGCGCGGCTATGCTTGTGATTAATATTAAATATGAATAAATAATATAATTAATAAATATAAATCATTTACTATGCGCGTTGTATGTATGTAAGTGTTTGTATATATAACATACATACATACATGTGTTTGTATATATAACATATATACATACATACGCGTAGGATTTGGACGCGGGTTTCAAATAAATCTACATGTAACATACCTACCAAATTTCATAAACATAACGCGAACTTAGCTAACCATAACTAGTACGGGTAAGTAAGTATATCATAATAAAACATTGGTTATGTTTGTCCCTCAAGGATAATGCAGATTTCTATCACAGAAATAATTTTCAAATCGGACTGGTAGGTACCTATCTACATATGTAGTTTAGCAGATTATCTTCATATTTATAACTTTACCTTTTATTATGTACATATAAGTATATACGGGGCCATTTTAAATTTACTGAAGACCTTTTGTGAATATATTATTTACATCATAACATCGTCGAAGTTTTTTTATGTAAGATAAAGCAGTATGTAACAAGTTAGTGTAAATATGTTATTTGAAGTGGCGCCCCTGGTGTAATAGGCACAGTGGCCAGTGAGCGCAATCAGCTGAGCGCGGGCGTCGAGCGGTTAGAAAGCCAAGCGCTTAGAGAAAAAAGCAAATTTATATTTATACAGATAAATAAAATTGGAGTGTCTGTTTGTAATATTAAAATAACCGCTTTTTACTAACTGCATATGGATGTATACACGGTACATATACCAAAACAACATTTGTT
Organism: Argynnis bischoffii washingtonia; assembly: GCA_033884665.1. Taxonomy (NCBI): domain Eukaryota; kingdom Metazoa; phylum Arthropoda; class Insecta; order Lepidoptera; family Nymphalidae; genus Argynnis; species Argynnis bischoffii. The sequence goes on along the minus strand of CM066624.1, from coordinate 3,612,834 downwards.
ACAATTTCTGTCTGTCTGTCTGTTTGTTCCGGCTAATCTCCGAAACGGCTGGAGCGATTTTGACGGGACTTTCACTGGCAGATAGATAGCTGATGTTATAGGGTATATATAGTTGTAACTTAGGCTACTTTTATTTTAGAAAAAGAATCAGGGTTCCGCAAAAAAAAATTAAAACCCTGAAATTATGAACAAAATCCGCGTACGGCCTACGCACCCGAGCAAAACGAGAGTAAATCGCTATATAATATTTAATTTAAATGAATATCTTAGGAGTTAGCAAGCTACTATTTATATAGGTATACCTAAACATAGCTAACCGGGAAAACGTACCTAGGGACGAACGCAAGCGAAGCGAGCGTGAGTTGCTAGTTTATACTCATATTATAAAGCTGAAGAGTTTGTTTGTTTGTTTGGTTGGTTGAACGCGCTAATCTCAGGAACTACTGGTTGGAATTGAAAAATTCTTTTTGTGTTGGATAGTCCATTTATCGAAGAAGGCTTAGGCTATAGAACATCACGCTACGACCAATAGGAGCGGAGCATAAATGAAAAATGTTGCAAAAACGGGAAAAAATCATTCCTTTTGAGAGCTTCCGTTGCGTGCGCTGCGTAAGCGGTTGAAGTTACGCAAAAATCGTGTATGACGGAATTGTTCCCCTTTAAAAGTTCTAAAAAAAAGTCCGCGACAGCATATGTCTATCTTTTAAGGTTGACTCAAAATAACCCTTTTTATGGCAATCAAATTTGTTCTAAAATAATGCATTACTTCCGAAGGTGTTTTTATAAACATGATACTATCCTTATCCAAATAAATACGTTATTCATCACAAGTATTTAATTTTGAACAAAATTGCCCTTGACATAATTTGATTTCAATGAATATCTTAGGAGATATCATAGTTTTAAAATATACATATTTAACTTTACGCGGTCTATGGGTGAGCGCGCTCTCAGCCCGATACAAGGCGAGGGCAGGGCGGTCGTGAGGGGGGAGTCACTATTCCACGCGGACGAAGTCCCGGGCAAAAGCTAGTAGATAAATAAAATTGGCGTGTCTGTTTTAATATTAAAATAACCGCTTTTTATTTATTGCATATGGATGTATACACGGTCCATATACCAAAACAACATTTTTTACAATTTTTGTCTGTCTGTCTGTCTGTTTGTTCCGGCTAATCTCCGAAAAGGCTGCACCGATTTTGACGGGACTTTCGCTGGCAGATAGCTGATGTTATAAGGAGTAACTTAGGCTACTTTTATTTCAGAAAAAAAAAATCAGGGTTCCGCGAAACAAAAATTAAAACCCACGAAAAGCGTACACATCCGAGCGAAGCGAGGGTAAATCACTATATAATTTAAATGAATATCTTAGGAGTAGCAAGCTACTGTTTATCTATCTTCTTTTTCTATACTATAATAAAACTGTAGAGGTCGAATGTCTGTACATAGAAAAAATATGCTAAAAACCGAGTCAGGGGGGTGTAAGAAGAGAATAGAACAAATCCAGATTTTTTTTTAATTTTTTGTTTTTCTGTCTGTTTGTCTGTTTGTACAGGCTAATCTCCGAAGCTGCTGGACCGATTTGAATGAAATTTTGCATGGTGGTACCTTATATCCACGGTCAACATATAGGATACTTTTCATCCCGGAAAATCAAAGAGTTCACGTTGGATAGTTAAAAAACTACAGTAACTTATACAGCTTACTACACAAAAACTACCCATTGGATTTTAATGAAACTTTACAATAATATAGTGCATACATCAGAATAAGCAATAAGCGACTTTTTATTCCGGAAAAATGAACGGTTTCCGTGGGATAGATTTGTTTTTTCTAGAGGTGAACCCGAGCGAAGCGAGGGTGAGCCGCTAGTATATAAATAAACATAGCTAACCGTGAAAACGTACCTAGGGAAGTACGCGAGCGAAGCGAGCGTGAGTCGCTAGTAAAAAATAAAAAAATGTTTCGCACCTTCTGAACCACGTATTTCAATTCGCAAGCCAAGCAAAAGTGGGTGTAGCGGTATGATCTCGGACTAGAATATCGATGATCGTAGATTCGATTCCCCTCGTGTGTAGACATTTTTTTCCTTTTTCTCAATTATATATTGAATTTTGAATTTTAATATACAAAGATTTTTCGCATGCGCTTTAATTACTATCCCTTGTTGAAAAGTCCAAAATCCCATTTTTTTATCGTTTCTATGCCTTTTGCATATCTATACATATAAACAAATTGTGACTAAGCCGAATCTGCACATTAAATATTTTTTTGGAATATCTTATTGAAATAGACATTATTATCGATACAGAGACCGAATCTATAGTTATTAGAATTTTTGTCTGTCTGTCTGTTACCGCATCACGGAAAAACTACTGGAGGGATTTTGATGAAATTTGGTATGATGATAGTTGGTTATTCGGATTCCGGGTCAACACATAGGATATTTTTTACTGTGGGAAAATATCTCATCTCTAAGAAATCTATACGTAACGTTAAAACGAGGGTGAGTCGCAAGTAAATAATTAAAAAAAAACGATAAATGATAATAAATAAATAAAATACTTATTTCTTTGCATAATTGAAAAATGAATAATATTATATAAAAATGAGAAAAAGAAAGAAAAATGACTATGCACGGGGAATTGAACCTACGACCTTAGAGTTATTAGACCCAGCTTTTACCGCTACGCCAACTCATACTTGGTATGCATCGTGAAATAAGTGGTTCATAATCATAATCCTTCGATTGCTTTTGATTATTATTTATTCAATACTACAACAAAAATTACATACTAATTTGTAAATTTTTAAACATCAAATCAAACTAACAAAAACATAAGTAATTTCCTGATAAAATTCCTAAATATGTATTTATATATTATGAATATATAAATACTTGAATAAAATATAATTTACATGTTCAATATCTACTCAAATTCATTTATTGCATAGGAATAAATGTCTTAGCTTTTCGCGATTACTAAATATATACGTATTATAATAAAATAAAATGTTATCGGATCAATTCCCGTATTTTAAATTTTAATAATATTAAAATCAAATTGATAAGTTGGCCTACTGCTTATAGACGCGCTTGCGTACTCTGTGACGCTTGACCTGTAGTTATGAGTTCACGCCGGCGACGTGAGCGCACAGCTCGCTTTGCGGGAGGGGTGGTAGCGTTAAATGCCTACTTCGCCCGGACAGCCTGGCCTTAAGCAGTCGGTATAAAACTGGTGATTCAATCTAAATGTCAGGTTACATTTACTTTAATTTAATTGGTACCAGATCAAGGCAATTTAGATAAATTGATAAAAAACGATCTAGACGTATCCTTGATTATAGCGCAATAAATATTAGTACCTGGGCGGCCGAGCTTCGCTCGGAGTTCTTGAAAGATTGTATATTTTACATTAAGTGACTAAGTGTTACTGAGAAAGTTGTATAGATGTCGCGATAAGAACAATTTTCTTTTTAATTTGGCTTAAAAATAATTTAACATTAAGTGACTAAGTGTTACTGAGAGAATTGTATAGATGTCGCGATTAAATTTTGCGTAGAATAATGCATAAGAAAAACGCATGAAAACTCGAAAACACGCGTTTTCCCAGACATGTGACTAATCTAGATCAATTTTTCGCCCCCGAAAGCGCCCATATACCAAATTGCAGCAAAATCGTTAGAGCCGTTTCCGAGATCACCGGTATAAATAAATAAATAAATAAAGATATAAATATGCAAGAATTGCTCGTTTAAATATATAAGATTTTAACGTTTAATTGGATCATTCATTAATAAACAAAAAAAACATCAATTAAGTTCTAATACGGTGAAATCAAAGTGAAGAAATGTTCTTTTGAACGTAACTAGTTTTTGAAAGACGTATAAAGTCCGCAAACTCCTGTTCGATCAGCGTACGGCGTCTTTGTTAAGAATCCTCCTTGTCAAGAGAAACCCATACCGAGGAGGGGTATGTTAAAAAGGTTGAAGTATTATTTATCAAAATATAGTTAATGGCTAGGAAAAAAAACATCATACTTTCAATAAAAAAATGAAAGAAAAAAAATATAATTATTTAAATTTTACTAGATATTTGGATGGATGTATGTCTGTCACTCAATCACGCCAGAACTGCTGAACGGATTTCGATGAAATTTGGCACAGAGATAGATTATAGTCTGGAATAGCACATGACCACTTTTTATCCCGGAAAAATGTACGATTCCCGTGGGATAGATTTGTTTTTGTTTTTCAATATTTATAATTTTTTTGTTATCAAAGAATATTATGTTTTTACACATCTAATGATAACTTTAATATGAGCCAGTTATAATGAAATCAATGAATTTTTCACAATTTAATAAATATACACAAATAACACCACAAATATATTTAAATAACGCACAGTAGGTATAAATACTCAAGAGATGTGGGCAAAAAGGAAAGTTCAATTTCACCCACACCTATTTGAATCTATTGACATATTATACGTTATAAAATTTTGCATATTTCATTTCAATATTCAGAATTATTCTGTCAATGGTTAGCAACAAGTCATTGAGAAAGTTGATTTAAATAATCTGTTCCAATATTATAGAGGTAAAGTTTGTGAGTTTGTGAGGTTGTAGGGGGTAATCTCTGGATCTACTGAACCGATTTAGATGAAATTTAGAGAAAGAAGATAGTTTGAGACCCTGGGAAAGACATAGAATATTTTTTATCCCGGAAATAATCCCTTAAGGGGGTGAAAATGGGAATGAAAGTTTGTATTGGGAAGAAAGCTAGGGACGAACCCGAGCGAAGGGATGGTGAGACGCTAGTATTTTTATAATGTAACGCAGTATAAAGCTAGATTTTATTAAAAGCAGTGATTACGTCAGAATCCACAAGCTCATACAGATAAGATTAATATGGTGTCAAACGTTTAATTTCACGACCTACAAACGTTCGAAGTATGTAGTTAGTAGTAGGTACTTGTTAGTTGACTGGTCTTAACATAATCTAATTCGTTAGAAAGTCTGTGTGGTAATTCTATTAGTGAAATAATTTCATCATACATTAATTCATGTTAGAAATATGGCTTTCATTATTATCTATACAGATAAATAAAATTGCAGTGTCTGTTTGTTATATTAAAATAACCGTTTTTTACTAAATGCATATGGATGTATACATGGTACATATACCAAAACAACATTTTTTACAATTTTTGTCTGTCCGTCTGTCTGTTTGTTCCGGCTAATCTCCGAAACGGCTGGACCGATTTTGACGGGATTTTCACTGGCAGATAGCTGATGTTATTTGGAGTAACTTAGGCTACTTTTATTTTAAAAAAAGAATCAGGGTTCCTCGAAGAAAAATTAAAACCCATAAAATTGTGAACAAAATCCGCGTACGGCGTACGCACCCGAGTAAAACGAGGGTAAATCGCTATATAATTTAAATTAAATGAATATTTTAGGAGTAGCAAGCTATTTATGTATACCTTAACATAGCTAACCGTGAAAACTTACCTAGGGACGAACGCGAGCAAAGCGAGCGTGAGTCGCTAGTTAACTATAATATAATTTATCATAACTTTTATAAGAAATTTTGAAAATTCAGGCTCTTGTGAAAAAATCGTGACTCATGTGAATAATAATAATATTTTAAATTTAATTAGGGTATTATCAGTAATACTTACACTTTGCAGCCAATAGCACTGCGTGTGGGAGGAATAAATTTGACACATCCGCTGCGTTAACTCTTTAGTTCAATGTTCAATAAATGCGTTACACTTAACAAAAACACGTCGTATATACCTACTTCGAATATTTTCACTATCAATAAACGTACTACTTTGAAGGTAATATCGTAATAAGACTGTTGTAAATGGAGCCATTTGTAAATAATGTTTTAAAAAATTTTTCCTCATTAACAAGAAAATTGAATTGAAAATATTTTGCCCTCATAACAATCAAAATACTAAAAAAAATCTTATTTAAAGGTAAATCCAATATAAATTGAAATAAATAAATATAATAATGTAGGTATAACAAGCGACTCACCCTCGCTTGGTTCGGGTTCGTCCCCTAGGTACGTTTCATTGGTTAATATGGAAAAGGTAGACTATATACATATACTAGCGACTCACCCTCGCTTCGCTTCGGGTTCGTCCCTAGGCAAAAATAAATTTATCCCACGGGAACTGTACATTTTTCCGGGATGATGTATAGTCTATAACCTTCCTTAGTTAACAGGCTATCCAATGCAAAAAGAATTTTTCAAATCGGATCAGTAGTTCCTGAGATTAGCGCGTTCAACCAAACAAACAAACAAACTCTTCAGCTTTATAATATAAGTATAGATGTACATATTGTTGCGTACACGTACATTATTGTTATTAATACAGTATTGACTTATGTCGTAAGTAAGCTAAATAAAAAAAAATATATATTATTTCGGTTATTTAGATCCAAAGATTTTACATTTGCTCATTGCAACTTATACATATTATAATTGAGGACTATTTATTCTAGTATAGATCTAGATTTTACAGAGAAACAATTGTAGCTCGAGCCGCAGACCTATCTAGTAAAAAATGAATTAAATTAGAAGCTAGCGCTCGAGCCCTACTATAATGTGGGTCATTTTCTACGTCTTGCGATATCTTTTTCCACGCTATCTACAATGATCATTGCAACTGTAATAACGACTTTCGTTGTTTTCTTTAAATAACTGAATGACCATGTCTATTCGTTTTATTGATTAAAACATAAGTTTATAACAATTTAGTTTTTAAATGTACGTGTGATATAAATTTTTGGTGCATATAGTATATATACTAATACATCTAAAATTGTGTATACATGAAAGTGTAGTAAGGGATATGATGGCTTATTGACACCGCCACTGTTTTTTTTTCAATTTTAGACGATTTCAAAGATTTAATGCTAATAACAGAAACTTTTTGCTAATCGCATGTCATTAAAAAAAACAGTGGTACGTTTATGATTAGTACAAAAAAGTGTATAACCGTTAAATAAAAAGTATTCCTATTTGCGACGAAAGAAATATCCAAATATAAATGATTTTCAATTAAACACACGTAAGTAACGACCAGAACAAAAACTCTTTTCTTCAAAGTTAGTTCAAATATGCTGGCAAATAGAAGTAATAAACAATCTTCTTAATCTTTAGCTTACTTTATAAACTCGTAGCTTAGTGTGGTGATATTGATAGGTCTTGAAGTGTCCAATTAGCCTGATTCATTTGAACCATCACAAGTGGGGCAACCTGAATATTTGACACGTTTAAAAAGTCCCTATTGTCTACTTTATTATATTATACTAGTGATTCACACTCGCTTCGCTTCGGGTTCGTCCCTAGACAAAAACAATTGATATATAGCCTATAGCCTTCCTCAGTTAATGGGCTATCTAATGCAAAAAGAATTTTTCAAATCGGATTAGTAGTTCCTGAGATTAGCGCGTTCAAACAAACTCTTCAGCTTTATAATATTAGTAAGTATAGATGATTTATTTCTAACGCGATGACATACACGGGTGTAAACAAAGACAAATAAAGCTCGAAATAAATAGTGCACTACGAAATAAATAGTAGCTATCTGCCCTAGCATCACTCAGTTTTTTTAATACGTGTATTTCCCGTATTTTAGAATTAGAATTCCAAGAATTTCTTTCTTTTAGTGTCCCCTTTAAACTATTTATGGAAATTAATTTTAATGTAACATTCAAACAGCACGCAATTTTAAAATGGGTAAGCGTTAATAGCAGCAATGTCTCGTAGTTTTAATTGGCGAACCAATTTTATTCGACATATTTTCTCTTACACGCACGATATCACTTTATGCGTCAACATATGGTAGTCAATTTGATTTACTTATACTGCTGCATTAATTACGTTTAGTCTTAGCAGTACTCATTGGTGTTAATCAACAACAAAAAAAACATGTAAATATTTTTGTCGACTTTTTTAATTAGAATTATTTTTACATTTATCATAAATTTAATAATTACAATATAAAGAATAAAATTATTTTATATAACATAAAGCTAATTAATTAAAACCCAACTTTGAGCTTATGTAATTTTATATAACTTGAAAATATCAGTGAATGAAGCCAACTTCTATTGAAATAAGAACAAAACATTCTAGTTCACAAGAAAAGTAGAAAGGATTTTTTTTTTAATTTGAACCATGTTTCATAATCGTAATTATGGCACTTAGATGATTCTTAAAAAATATAATTCCATGTCTTTAAATTCACATAATATTCTTTCTTTTTATGTAATAAATTAAATAAATTAAATGACAAGGTTTAAACATCTTTCTAAAACAAAAAGTAATGCAAGCTTTTGTTTGAATCATGCAAAATTCATTCTATCCAATAAATAAAAAAAGGTCACCAAATTTTCATATAACTTATACAAAACTAAAAATACAAAAGCTGATTTACTTTCTAAATACAATATAATAATTCAGGAAGTTAATATTTTTTCTTTATTAGCAATTATCGAAATCTCTTAAGCGATAACAAGAAGCGGACAGAAAAGCTCTACTTTCACTAAGTATAAAAATTATCAATTAAAGTACACAAAAATGGAAAATTGGTGTACAAATTAGTTAGCTAATATGATCTATATTATAGTAAATAATAAATTTAGATATCAAAGAAACAGGACATAATATCAATTTGTCAAATACAAATTGAAAATATCTGATACAACTAATTAAAAATATCATTCAGTCATTATAATGATATATTTGAAGCATACATAAAATTTACTTTTAAAAAGTAAATAAAAATCTTGTTAGGAAACCCATTTAAAAAAATATTCTATTTATTTTTCAAGTAAGAAAAAATATTAAACTTTGACTAATAACTAATGATGTATCCTAAAGCTTGAAATAAGATCATTAGGGACTTTAAAATAGGATGACGATACTATGAACTCTTCAAATCACAACGCCCATTTCTTTGGTGCATTGCATACATTCATATTTGAGCCACTTTTATCATATTTATAGACAAAATCTAAGATGTAGTAGGTAAGGTGTTTAACTTGAATATAGTGGATTAGCAAAAAAATGTATAGAGGCGGAAAATAAGTGAAATATTGATGCAAGATGTACTCACCCGATCCACCCAAGGAAGTCAACAATTACTTGACAGTTTAAACGCACTATAAAATGTCTTACACGATTTCCACAAGAAAGCGAACACTATATTATCAATTTTGAGCACATATATTACAAATAAATAACAGATAATTTAAAGATATTTCACTACGGCTACCGCTTTAACCGTGCCACAAAACGAAAATGGCAGCGTTGATGTTTCTAACAAAAAAAATGCTTATTTTATCCTGACAACACTGACTTTTGAAGTTTTGCCCTCTCTCTTCGAAGTAGACTTTACAATATAAGTTTACAGCCTTAAAAATTAAAATTAGTTAATTATATAATGTAAAAATTTTGTTAGTTTTGAGTTACTTTTAATTGGTTTACTAAAATAAGCAGACAAAGGATAAATTGGCAATTAGATATCGCATAAAATATTAAACATTTCAAAACGTTATAATTGTTAAACGAAACGCATCATCAATAGATTTGATGTAAGTTTTTGAATTCGAATTCAGATTTGTCATTTCCATTTGCCAGATTGACGCTGATTGACGCTGAGTGTTGACGTTGTTTGTTGACACTCGTATCACGTAAAGTTTCGAGTTCAAGCGCGGTAAATAGTAATAAAATAATAATTTGAAATTTTTATGTTAAAAATGAGTGGTGTTATTACAGTTATAGCTCCAATAAATATTGCAGTAATAAAATATTGGGGCAAACGCGATGAAGAGCTGATATTACCGTTAAATGATTCCGTTAGTGCTACTTTAGATACGAGTGTTATGTGCGCTAAAACTTCTGTATGTGCTCATCCAGATCTGGCCGAAAATGAGATATGGTTAAATGGAAATAAAGCTTCTTTTAATAATCAACGACTGCAGAACTGTTTAAACACAATTAAAGGTATAGCCAAAGAACAAAAAAGTGTTGATGAAAACTTTTTGACGTGGAGTATTCGCATTTGTTCTGAAAATAATTTTCCTACTGCCGCTGGATTGGCGTCGTCTGCAGCAGGATACGCCTGCTTAGTGACAGCTTTAGCTAAATTATATAAAATACAAAAAAATGTTAGTGCGATTGCTAGACTTGGATCTGGAAGTGCTTGTAGAAGTATGTATGGTGGTTTCGTAAGGTGGCATGCCGGTACCAACCCTGATGGGAGTGATTCAATAGCTTCTCAAGTAATGGATCATTTACATTGGCCTGAAATGAGAGTGCTTATACTTGTGGTAAAAGACACAATGAAGCACACAAGTTCTTCAAAGGGAATGAAGTTGTCTGTGGAAACTTCAGAATTACTTAAATATAGAGTTAAAAATTGTGTTCCAAAGCGGGTTGAGGAAATATGTGAAGCTATACAAACCAAAAACTTCTCTAAATTTGCAGAATTGACAATGAAAGACAGTAACCAGTTCCATGCAGTTTGCTTAGACACATACCCTCCTTGTGTGTATATGACTGATGTTTCTCACAGAATAGTAGATATTATTCACAAGTATAATGAACTATCTGGTGAAGTAAAAGTTGCTTATACATTTGATGCAGGGCCAAATGCATGTTTGTATTTATTAGAAAAAGATGTGCCAGAAGTAATTTCTCTTATAAAACAAACATTCCCATTTTCTAATAATGAGTTTATTAAAGGTTTAGAAATTCCTGAAATGCAAAACACAGATATTCTAAAAGAATTTCCAATACAGCCATTTGATATGGATTTAATTAAATATTTAATTTATACTAAAGTTGGAGATGGCCCAAAAATGATGGTAGAGGGCCCTCATCTAATAGATAGCCAAGGCCAAATAATAAATAAATAGTGTTGAATATTTACTATGTTTCTTAGAAGATATTATTCTAACAATGATAGGCTTAACAACGTTTTGGGGCATTTTCCAACAGCAATTTCAGTTTTTGCATATGTTTTTGATATACAGTCAAACCTGGATAAGCGAGAGTTCAAGGGAGCACAATCTCATTTTCGCTTATTTCTCACTAACCCGAGTTTCTCGCTAATGCAGGAACATGGGTAGAGTTTCTCTCTTATAGGGGTACACAGCAATAACAAGTCACAGCAAGTACGAATGTAGTAAATACATATGTAATATGATAAAATTATGTGCATGATATGCACAACATAAAAATAAAATAAACATTAAAAAAAATCATGTACTATGTAATTTTATTTTATTTAGAACTTATTTGCACTCAAAAAAATTCGTCAATTTCGTTTGTGTTTCTGTTTTTGTTTTATGAACGTTTTTCTCTAACTCATTAATTTTGTCGAATATTGCTTGATCAACAACCGCCGCGTATTCAAAGTACTGATGCTCCGTCTCTAACGCATTTAAAGCTAGCTTCATTGGAATGTTCTTTATTTCTACTTCTTATAGAATATGTACAATATTGACGAGAATACAAAAACAATGGTAGGAAGCTCCACGAAAGTTAAGAATGAGTCATAAAATAGCACATGTTAAATTTGTAAATAAAGCTCGACTGTCGCTTATAGAGGTATAGATAAGTAGCAGTCTCACTTACGGAGGTCTATGACGGAAAAACGACTCTCTCTTACAGAGGTTTCTGTTCTCGCTTATAGAGGTTTTGGGAGCTTAAAATGACGGGTGTTGGCTATTACTCTCACTTATAGTTTTCTCACTTATCCAGGTTTGACTGTACTTATATACTATATGAATATTTGTTACTAAAGGTTACATAGAAGTACTTGCAGTAAAAATTATTCTACAAACATAACATTAAACATTCTATACAATATAAATAATACCCAGCTACCATTTTTATGGAAAGACAATTTCACATACAACTTATTTAAAAAAAATATTTACTTCTTGTATGAAAACTTTTTATTGTTAAGTATTAAGAAGCATATGAGTAAAATTCATTACTTATTAGAAGTTGCAGACTCAATTTTCATTTTTATTTTTAAATAAATGCAGATACTTGCTATGATTTAAGATTAACTTCTTTTGAAAGTTAAATCTTATGACAAGATTTACTAAGTTCTCTAATAAGGAAAAAATGTAAATGAAAGTATATGCATAATTGTGTAGTTATATACCAACTAACACTTGGCTGGTTAAGTACCTATAAAGTAGGGTATAAAATATAAATAATGATTAATTATTTTGTTCTTATTCCATTGGTAAAGTTTGTCTTGTTTTATGGGATACAATATTATAATATAAATTTAAGTGTAAACTTGTTGAGAATTGCTTTAAATAATAAGTATAAATTATGTTATGTTTTTCCCTGTATACTTAAAATGAAGCATGTCATGTTTATCTAATTAAATATTTCAAATTTTTATATAGTTATCTACGATAGCAAATGATGCACCCTGGGCGAGAGTGAAACTTGAAAGAAATAGTTCTACAACAAAAATGTGTGAACAGGCACTTACACTATGAATATGATGTATGTGCCACATTATGTGAAAAGCACATAAGATCTTTGCATACCTACCTTTTCGCCTTTATATAAGTAGCAACAAACTCATGGTTCTCAACAGTAGCCTAGCTAAGTGTCAAGGTGCAATTTTCATTAATATTCATAGACAATTATAACATCAGTATATCAATACTTGGCATGAGACTACTATTACAAATGCGAAAGTGATGGATGTGGGTGTTTGTTGTTACTGTAAGACATTATAGGCAAATGCGGCAGTAGCAGTATTATACTTACCCTCTTCGTTCAGGTGCATCCTGCATTTTTTTTACTAATACTTGTTATAATTGAATAGGTAATATATAAATAAGGGCTTGCAAACAATACTACCTACAGTATTTAAGTTTGTATTTTTATAAAAAATAAGTAGGTGCTTTATAATTCTATGGTGTATATAAGTATAAAGTGGGTGTAGGTAACATCTAAGATTGTAGAGATATATTAGGTGACTGTATTTTTTTGCATATTTTATATTAAATGGTTATTTTTAAATGAAGTTTTATTTAACTTAAAAAAAAAAACTTAAAGGAGTAAGCAATAAAGATTACTGATACTTAACAAAAGTTTATTTACATAAAAAAGAACATTATATACAAAAAGATTGCAGATACACAACTGCATTGTAAGTAGCTTATCTACTTGGAGATCATAATAAAAACACTTTATTAGTCAGTCAATTCCATTTATTTTTATACTTTATTGTTAGGACAAAAATAAATGAAACTATTATTTCAAAGGGTCCTATCGTGCAGAGACTGAAACCTGCCAGACTCTGATAATGTTGTCAGTGTAGCCAGCAAAGAGGGTCTGGCCATCAGTAGACCATGCCAAAGATAGACATTGAGGGGGATCAGTTTTGGTGTCCTTGATGACATCAGGTTTCAATTCTTCAACCATCTCCTTGCTTTCAAGATCCTGTTGAGATATACAAATAGCATGAGAATTCATACATAAACAATCATTATAATATGAAAGATGTATAAAGATGCTTTATGCAAACTTACCCAGATCCTGATCAGTGGTCCATATGCAGCACAGAGCCAGTATCTGTTGGGTGAGAAGCAGAGAGCTGTGATGATATCATTATGGTCCAAGGTGTGAAGATGCTTTCCATCATTCAAGTCCCAAAGCATGGCCTTCATGTCCTTACCACCGGAGGCACATAGGGAACCATCAGGAGAAACGGTCACTGTGTTAAGGTATCCAGAGTGGCCCAAGTGGTTGATCTTCAACTTGCAGTTGGTCAAATGCCAGACCTATTGAAAAATATTATAAAAATTAATACATATTTGTATAGAAATAATAGGAACCTTAAAATTCTTTATATTGATATTTAAAAAAAAAAACAGAATTATATACATATAAAATATTTACCTTGACAGTGCGGTCCCAACCAGCAGAGACAATGATGGGATTAGCATGGTTTGGTGAGAATCTCACACATGACACCCAATCTGTGTGACCATCGTCCTGGATTGTGTACTTGCATTCAGCCAAAGTATTCCATAGCTTAATGGTCTTGTCTCGGGAGCCAGATACAATCTGGCGATTGTCAACTGAGAATGCTACTGAGAGGACATCCTGCATTAAAATAATACTTGTTAGTTAAATATACCATGACTACAAATTTAAAAAGTGCAAGATAACTACAACATAATACCTTATGTGTTAGCTAATGCAATATTGCCAAAGATTTAAAATAATGATGATTTACTAATGTCGTAATTACTGTAGGTTAAGGGTTTATAGTTTTGTAATGCAATATAATTTTGGTTCCTAAATCTAACTATTGGTACAACTATTGGATGTGCTTGCTATACCTCTTATCCATTATGGTTGTTACAAATCTACTTACAGGATTTGATGTCACATGGGGATTCTTTAATCTTCTGCCTCGCAAAGGCACATACACACTACATAACCTTTCACAGTTATCTTCTGCCTCGCAAAGGCGCTTAAAACTATCTTCTGCCGCGCATCGGCACTAACCCTAACAAATTAAGAGTTCTATCACACCTTAGTATGGTCTTCGAAACGCCTGGTAGTTTTGCCAGCAGCAAGATCCCAAAGACGAAGAGTTTTGTCCCAGGAACCGGACAAAGCGTAATTTCCATCACTGGAGAGCACTACGTCAGAGATGAAGTGGGAGTGACCGTATAAACGTTTCTGCGGTATACCGTAGTTAGTTTCATCGCGAGTCAGCTTCCACACAATAAGAGTTTTGTCTGAAATGTAATTAATTATTTAAAATTGTGCTTACACAAATCTGCATACATAACCTATAATTCATATTATCAGCCCCATATCCGCTTGCCGCTCAGGATTCGCGTGGCAAAAGTAGAATTCATCATAATGTAATAGTTAAAAATAAGAATTGAAATAAAATGTTAATAATACCTATTTGCTTATAATGTTCACATTTTAGTTATTTATTATAAAACATACGTGATGTTATACGATTAGTTTCGAGATAGGTTACTTGTGCACATTGGGACATTTTGTTAAACTTACCTCGTGATGATGACAAAATAGTATCCGGATACTTTGGATTAGTGGCAATTTGGGTAACCCAACCACTGTGACCATAAAGGTTACCCCTAAGTTGTAAAGTTTCAGACATATTTATTTGCAGATGAGCCTAGACCCACTTAACGTCGCACCAAGCTGGCGATAAAAGAAAGAAACAGTGTAATTTTACTACGCCAGTGATGTTCAATGAATGAATGAGTCAAAGAATGAGAACTGCGATCATAGACAAAATTTATTGAATGAAAATATTTAGTATGTACTCTAAGGCACTAGCACGGAAGCGAAAAAGCAAAATAATATTTACAATAATTTCTGTTTTAGTATTTGTTAAATTTTTAAATAAAATAGTATATTAATTGAATAGTTTAAATATTAAACCAATTTTAAATTAAAGATTTTATGACATAAACATCTTTGTTTAATACAAACATGAAATAAATATATTCCTTCACTATGAATAATGGAGATTGGAGGGTATAGGTAATGAAAACTATCTCTGTAATGAAAAAGTGTCAGTCGAAACTCGAAATATGTTAAATTATTGTGGCGCCACGGTAGCAAGTGAGTACATTTTAAAGAAAGCGCTAAAAAAGTTATTAAAAATGGCTCACCAAACTTAGCCCCCCCCCCCCCATGATTTTTTTATTTCTAATTTTTGAATTTTTATTTTCACTTATCGCTTGTTCATCGATTGTTCTTGATTGTTCGCCATAAATCATTGTTTGTCCGTAAATTGTTTATTTATAAATAAATAAACAAAAATATACCCTCCAAATAGCCCCCTCAATCAAGATTTATAATTTTTCTTGCTATTAGGTGTTTTTAAATATTCAATAATGTTTGTTCTTTTATAAAATACGTTTGTTCTACCGTTAAAGTGCTTTTTTTTGTTTAATTAACATTGTTCATTTAGCTGATTATTATTACTCTCTACTATTATATCACCTCAGTTATTTCGGTTATATTTACTAAATTATTTTAGACTACGTTAATAGTTTCAATAACTACTCAAATCGTTTAAAATATGAATTTTTTCAACTCAGCACACTGCACTCCGTTTACAACTGCTAAATGATTCATAGTAATTCATCTCATCACGCCCTCTTGTTACGCTAGCGCCATTCTGGTGGATTTATGAATAGTTATTCGTAAACCCACCAAATCCAGGTCTACGTTTTTTCAACTCGTCTCCCATTTACGATAGTTCTCCTTACCTCTACTACCTTAGATGAAAGGCATTATATTTATGACACATAATTTTATTTGTCAATAGATAAATTATTTAGATGATGATAAATTTAATAAATTATAAAAAATCTAGCGAATATTAAAATTGTAAAATGGATCTAAAAGTGGAATCACTGCAAGTACAATCTGTGGCGAAATCAAATATGTTTTCTTCTGCTATTTTAATTGTAGGTTTTATATTTTATCATTTTCATATTTTTTGCAGTTTACACGCACGTGAAATAAATTGAACAAAATACTTTGCAGAAAATATTGTTTGTATGATTATTTATTCACAGAATTTGTAACTCGATTCAATCAATAATCTATAAAAATCCCTTTTAAAGTCATTTTTCAACTGATTTTGATTCGTAACTATTTTATTATCTCTGTCTTAAATATGATAATATATTCTTATCGTATAAATATTTTATAATTTACATGTTTTTAATTCTTAAAAATATGCGTATTTTGATTTCTACGGTAGTCAGTTATTTATAAAAAATCATTATTTTGGTATTTTATATAACATAACACAGGCATATTCGGTAGTTGGTATTTTTTATTAAATAAAAATCCGTTGCAATTCATATTTGAAAGAATCATTGTTTTTTGGCTGTATTGCCATATTATTAAAATTAAGAAGCTATTTATGCGCCAAAAAATATTATTGCATTTCTAAGGTGCTTATTAATATTCGCCGTGAGCGAGTAATTAAACAACGAATTTAATTTTTACTCACCAAATGTATATTATTATGCGACTTGGTTAATTATAAATGTTATATTTTTACGAGCTTGTGAATGCATCAATATTTGGCATCATGCTATAGTGCTTTTGTATTCCGCTTGGGGGATACTGTCGCTCTTTTGAACCAAATTGACGTCACGCAATTGGTACCTACGCCATTTTGTAAGTGTCTGCCATAGTCAGTATTTCTGGGCACAGTGTAAAATACAAAATTCGCATGGTTTTGTGTACATTTAATAGATAAAGATATCTTAAAAACAAGTTAACGTCTAGTGCGTTAATTCACAGACACAAATTATGGAAGACAAGGCGTCATTAAAAGAATTGGATCAATGGATAGAACAGCTAAATGAATGCAAGCAATTGACAGAAAACCAAGTGAAAACGTTATGCGATAAGGTAATAATGCATAGATTTAACTAATTCGCCTTCATATTTCATCTTAGATCGATATTGTTTTTAATATGGAACCTTAAGTAGAGGTTGGTATCCACTTATACTTATGTCGAATGATTCATGTACATACATAGGTGAGAACGAGATCGCGTATGTAGTGTGTGGAAATTAAGTGTAGCCTCTGCTTTTTAATCGGTTCGTTTTAAAAATGGTACAAATAGATATCTAGGGTATACCTGATAATGTTTGTTTGTATTGACACACCCAAATAGTCTATAGTTTTTATTTTATGTCAGTGAAATAGCCTAATTGAATAGGATATTTATAGATGAGGCACGGAAATGATGGTTATAATTATTATTTCTATGGGATTCAATTTTCTTGTTAATAATAAGAGTTCATGATAGAATTTAAAACACTCTACTTGTGAACACATAGATATCTTATAATTCCTTGATGTAATGAATAATGAGATATTAGTTCAATCATAGACATATTTACTTTATAAGAAATAAAAAAATCTATTCGTAACTCATATAACATATCCTGGATAATTTATTACTCATTTCCTTTGGCCCCTTGATATGTAGATACAAAGAGATTTGAAACAACTCTTGATAAGTACCTTCTTACCTTTAAATCTATTTCAACATGATTAAATGTCATCAAATAATGTCAATTATAAATAAATAAATTAAGATTTTTTGGACCAAAATAAATACATGAGTACCATGGAAATATTTTCATATATAATTATAAAAATATATTCACAATTTAGTTTCTAATTAGAAATATTTATTAAAAGGTACTTAACCGAGTATTTATATTTTACAACTTCTTTGTCTTTAATTTGTTTTCTTCTCTAATTATCTTTTTCATTGTTTTTGTAATTACTAACAAGTAATTGATCTATGAGCATTTCTTGATGTTTTTTTTTAATTAAATGTCTGTGATTGTTAAAACATTCAAACCACCTAAAATAAAAACTAATTACATATTTCAAAATATTGTTTCCTGTGTATATTATTGTTTATAATATTTCTTTTTGTTTTTTTGTTTATGGTAAGCAAAAAAGTTTGAAGCTATTGTTATTTGTGCTATATATATATACCACTTTACCAGGTATACCACTTTTTTCATGAAAGTAACTAATTTTACAATATATTAATATAAATGAATTAGTTACAAGTGAGACAAATTAAAAGAAAAAATTCTATTCCATTTTTAAATTACATTTTGATTTGGCTATTATTCAAATACTAGCAACTCACCCTCGCTCTGCTTGGGTTTGTCCCTAGTTACGTTTTAACGTTTAGTTCAGAGATGAGATTTTTTCCGCAGTAAAAAATATCTTATATGTTGACCCGAATAACCAGCTACCATTATACCAATTTTCATCAAAATCTGACCATTGGATTTCTCGTGATGCGGTAAGAGACAGACAGACAGACAAAAGTTCTAAAAACTATAGATTTGGCTTCTGTAGCGATAATAAAGTCTATTTCAATAAGATTTTACAAAAAATATTTAATGTACAGATTCGGCTTAGCTACAATTTTATTATATGTATAGATTATGTTGTGCATCCAATATTTTAAATTTATTTTGTTTTGAAAATGTATTGCATAATTTTTTTTGTAATTAATTAAGACATATTTTAGTTTCTTCAGTAGTAATTTAACAATCAAAAGAAACGAATGCTTAAATTAGATTAATAACGGGCTTACAGTAAAAAACAAAATCTATAAATTTATTTTTATAAGTGTGGTAGCAACATTCTTGTTCTTTAAAAACACTATCAATCTTAAACCACCAGATAAATTAGAAATAATGCTATCCATCAATCATATAAAACATGTTAACTGACAAATAATGTTATAATTTTTATTTTGAATAAAATATGTCATATTATGATACAATTTTTACTGTATTTATTTTCATTCTTCTTGATTATTTAGGTATTAAACCCAAGAGAATTTATACCAAGTTTATTACAAACTGTGTTTGTTACAAATGAACACAATAATAAATATTAACTAAAGTATTTTTTTTTATTTTTTTCATACATTATGGTCATTTTCATTATGGTGGAATTATTAATATGCCAAGAGTGATCTGGCTATTACTTTCTTAGTTTAGTATTCAGTTAATAAATTAAATGTGATGACATTTAACTTAGCTATATTGCAGTTCGCATCCTAGTAATAGTTACCGAATCTTTTTATTCATGGGCTGCCATAGAACAAACTGTTTTAATTCTGTTATTATAAAAAATGACTAAGTGTTTTGTAAATTCATAATTATCGTTTGAGATAATATTACAAGTACTAAATATCAGAAAAGCAAGGATAAAAAGGATAAGGATAGAAATATATTGTAATTTCACATCATATCAAATAGTGGTTTTAGAATGTTTGAGTGCTATACAAATTTTCCTCCGAAGGTGGAGATGTAAGCATTGGATTAAATACAGTTAGTTTGATATGATTCCTTTTTTGCCTTTATTTGATGCAAACTAAGTCGCCAGTTTGTGCTTGTGTTCAAATAAATAGAATTGTTCATTTTCAATATAACTTTCATTTTTGGGTCAAATAAATCAATTTGAATAACAGCTTTGCCTGACATCCCTGCAGATAGTACAATTTATGGTTTTAAAATGTAATTTACATAGTATCCACATCATTCATAACTAAGGGCAGCTTTCATTCTATATGTACAATTTATTGTCTTATTCATAGACTTTTCATATCTATTTTTATTTATTAATATAATAAGTTATAGAAGAGTATAAATTTTACTCTATAATATATTACACACACTTTAATCATCAATTCAATGTTCTTGTTAATGTTGAACAAAGATTACTTCACCAATATCATGGAGAATGGAGAAGATATAAAGGAGATTGGTTGATAAAATATGATTATTAACTTTATCATTCACATATTATATTATTATGATTTTAACATTTGGCTAAAATTTTTTGAACGTCTTAAACTACTACTAGTAGCAAAATGACTAAACTTTAAAGTTTACATTTAATATATATAATTCTTATGTTATTTCATTGCCAAAGTCTTCTTTATTCATTTTCAAATTAAAATAGTATTTAAAGTTAGTGATATACGACCAACCTTCTTAAATTGTATACCAAAATGATTTTGATTTTAAAAATTTTAACTATTCATGGCCACACGCGTATTTTAGCCTTTTCTTTTTTACTCGTACCAGTTTGTTCTATTTTTGTAAAGATCACTTCTTGATTTTGCATAAATAGGCAATATTAAAGTCATAAATAGTATATTATTTTCGTAACCTAGCTCACTTTTGACGAATTCAATTAAATGTGCACTTTGCGCTTACTTTGCTAGCCGATATTCTCAATCAACAGTGTAGCCGCGCTCGTAAATACATCCTTTGAACTCGCTGAAATCTCCCCAACGCCCACCTCGCTCGAGCTCCCACCCTTTGGAGTGCACTCCGCAGGTTAAGGATTAGCCTGAAAATATATTCAGGTCATCTTTCATAGCTTTGAAAGCTTATTTTGCGTAGAAATTAATTTTTATATACTCTGGTTGGTTGTTTTGCTTCGGTATTATAGCTCTAATCCTTTATCTTTACTAAAAACACCAAACTGGTAATTAGTGGTTGGAAATTTTGATTCAAGAGAAAAAGGTATGTGCGTCTCGTGAATATGATTTGTGGCTGAAGTATGTACATAAATACGTAAGCTATTTTATTTTTATTATAGGTATTTCTAAGTTGTTTTCATGTTAATTAGAAAACATCAAATGGATAAAATTCTATCAAACATGGGTTTCGATCGATATTAAATATTAATAAAATAAAAGTAGCCTTAGTTACTCTTTATAATATCAGCTATCTGCCGGTGGAAGTCGCGTTAAAATTGGTCCAGCCGTTTCGGAGATTAGCCGGAACAGACAGACAGAATTTTTTTTTTAAATTGTGTTTTATAAGTAAGTAGGTACCCTTTATATAATTCCATATGCATTTAGTATTGTAATTTGTATTCAGCCCTTTTTTTTTTAAGTCCCACTTTAAGTCCAACTGCTGGGCACACGGGCCTCCCTTCAATACGAGGGAATCAGGCCATAGTCCACCACGCTGGCCAAGTGCGGATTGGCGGACTTCACATGTCTTTCGAAAACTTGCTAGGTTCTCTCAGACATGCAGGTTTCCTCACGATGTTTTCGTTTACTGTAAGGCAAGTGGTAATCAAGTTAGAAAATGATTCGCACATGAATATATCAGAGGTGCGAGACCCGGGATTTGAACCCGCTTTACTCGGTTTCCCAAGCGAACGCGTTACCACTGGGCATTTAGTATAAAGCTTTTATTTTGACATTACAAATAGACACTTCAATTTTATTTATCTGTATAGATTAAATACTCATTTTTATAATATACAAATTTACATAGTCATATTTTACTATACAAATGACATATCAGAGCAACATCCTGCTCAGGCAAATGTCGAGAGATAAATTAAAGTAAAGCCATTGTTTTGAAGTTATGGCGTTGAACCTATGCTATTTATTATATTAACATTGTTATTTGAATGTGTCTGTAAGAAATATTTAAATAACCTTAGATAAGTATTTAGTAAGTTTAATATAACACATAGGGTAATTCATCTCAATAGCATATGGAAAAATAACCAATCTCAACTTTGCACTGACAGCTGATATAGTCCCAAAAAATTGTTGCAAATAATATGGACATAGATTACAAGTGATCTGTCCTCGTTTTGCTCAGATTAGTACATATAAGTTTTGGAAACATCCTATTAACAATCGTGAACCAATTCATATACATTATACGGGGATATCCTTTACCCTTTGTTACTTTCCGGCTCATAAGAAGTAACTGCAAAAAATCGTTACATCGATTTGTTATTAATTATAAGGACAAATCGATTAATGCAGTTTTGTATTTATAATATTAGTTGATTTCATTTAGATTGATTCGATTCTCATTTTTCGTGGTTCAGAGGCGGATAAATCATATTCCTTAATACGTAATAAACTTACCATGTTCAGGGAAATACCTTACAAAGACTTCCTATGAACTGACTGGATTTGAAACCAGTTGAGGGCATCTTGATCGTTGCGTTCATGTTCGTTATGACTATACGATAATTGCCTTTTTGTAAAGCGAAAGCTTCTAAACCGGCTTTGTTTGTACTGATACGAATGTCTAATTAAAACTCTTACTTTTAAGAAAAATTGGCTATATCCCATTTTTTTAAATAAAATATGAAGCTGGATTTTTTAAATGAAAAAAAAAATAAAACTTTCGTAAACCACTAGAGCTTTTATGAAAATCTTACAAACCTACTTTGAACCGTCACGTAACAAGTTCTTGTGCTAAATCTTGAAGGAAAACAACAACTTGTGTAAAAGCAGGAACATTATACATAAATCTGTTTTCACGCCGTTTTAGTAAATATAACGTATTATGTCTCCGTTTTACAATAATTATGTAACGTGAAGTATGTAATAAATATTTACATACATATTATGCATATTTTAAATGCAAATGCATGATCTTTTATTGCTTATTCTATTGGTGATATCACCAGAATTAGCAGTTATGCTCTTTTGAATGTCGAGAGTCGTGCCCGCTTGCGATGAAATAATAAACAATTTCCTATTCCTAACATCTGGCTGCCGGATTCAATACAATTTCTCGTTACTGGGGGTTTCATTTTATATGGTTATTTCGAATTAGTTTTATTTATATGGTGTATTATCTTTTTTATTTAATATTTTGTGACTTTCTACGGTAATTTAGACTAATTTTATCCAACTTTGTTCATATAAAGTTATGGTACTGCAAATTATGCATGGACACCTACTATTTGTGTATATTAAAATACCTTAAATATTTAAGGAATCTTTTTGCGTGAGTGTGGATAATCAAATATTTAAATGTTGTCGGCTCATGTATGTAATTTATAGTATGTACAATGTACATATTATTGTAGTTGCTTAAAGGTCACTAAGTTTTCGCAATGTGAACGTACCAATGCTACAAAAATAAGTTTTAATGTGCTCATAGGCATAGGAAATTATTAATTATAATCTGCCTGACCCACCCAGACCATCTTCGCCAGGTACATAAATGTATTTTAAATAATACCTACTCAAACTAACAAAAATCAAATTATTAGATAAGATTTGTGCGCTACGTTGCATAAGTATGTAGGTACATTGAAAGTGCTACGTTAGAAGTCTCTGCAGGCGTTACACATTATATTACCAATATTTCACAGCAATCGGATGTACAGTTTAGTATCTAATGCACACGTTGTGATGATCAGACATTCATTTTTATTAGGAATATTTTTCTGTAGATACCTGAAGTTAATATTAATGTAAGCTTCGTCTAGCCTTGAATATATATTGAAAGTAACAACTTGGTTATTGAGTTCGGACTAAATTTACATTTTATCGGTTTAAATTCATATATGTTACAAGTGTCCCTGATATCATCTCAATATGTAGAGACTGCCATGAAAAATGTTTGTGTATTAAATCTGAATTACTAGTAACTTACTCACGCTTTACTCGGATGGGTTCCTAGCACTAAACTAGCCTAAATGTTACTCCAAGTCCTAGTCTGTCTACATAGTAAATTTCATGAAAATCTGTCCAGCCTTTTCAGCTCGACGCAGTAAGAAACGTACAGACACACATACAAACTTTCACATATATAATATGTAGTGCGAATCTTTTATTCCTGTGTCTTATTAAAAATAATCTTTTCAGGCAAAAGAGATTCTAAGTAAAGAGTCGAATGTGCAAGAAGTGAAATGCCCGGTGACCGTATGCGGCGATGTGCACGGCCAGTTCCACGACCTGATGGAGCTGTTCCGCATCGGCGGCCGCTCGCCCGACACCAACTATCTGTTCATGGGCGACTATGTGGACCGCGGCTACTACAGTGTGGAGACAGTCACATTGCTTGTTGCGCTAAAGGTAATAAAAGTTGCTTCACTTTTAGCTGCTTCACTAAAAGGTGCTTCACTATGATATATCAACTTGATATAGCTTGAATTCTCTCCTTTTTTGAATGGATTTTCAGAAACTGATAAGTAGTTTAAGAGATTATATCCTACATCTAAAGTTATAAACATTACTTTGTAATATGAGTGTAAACAAAGAAGAGACTATTTTTGTAAATGTAATTCACAAATCATCATACCGATATATTAATTATTTTTGTACAATATTTATAAACTAGCAGTACCCCCGGCTTCGCCCGCGTTCAATCTACAAAAAAAACTCTGGCTTTATGTAGGCTAATATATGGAAATCTGTCAAATTTGTTGATATATATGATAACTGCTCCGATCCCTTGGGTAGCAAGTAGTAGCATGATGATATATAGCTATAGGCTATATTGAAGAAGGCTAGTATAGTATAAATTGACTATCTAATACAAAAAGAATTTTTCTATTTGGATTAGTAGTTTCCGAGACTAGCGCGTTCAAACAAACAGACTCTGCCTCTTTATAATATTAGTATAGATTATAGCTTACAGTATTCCTAGATATCCATCCCCCTTTCTATTGTGAATTCTATGGTGAAAACCGTATGAAAGTCCGTAAGTTGTTTCTGCTCGCCCGAAAGTTTAATTTGTATTTAAATTAAATTTTCATTTAATTTATGAAGCGATTAAATTAATATATTACAGGGCAAGGTTTCTCATTAATTTAACGCCTAAGATAGCGTACCGTACCCTCTCAATATTTTAGGTTTTTTTCACCGGTATATGCTTTTCTGCAATACACCTTATTTAACGTTGGAAAATGAACTCACGTGCACCATCTGTACAAATGGTGTCTATGTAGTGACTTATCGACTAGAAGAGCCCACAGCACATACGTACCCAACCACGAAGCTTCAACGGCTGCCTGCCGAGGCAGCCTACAACAACCTAAGGTTGCTCCCACGGTCTACGGTGTGTCCCTTAGTTTCTTCCCTAGCTGGACTGCCGTACCCTACTGATTACTGATACTATATTCCCGCAGGCGTTGCTAGCTTGTTTTGGACACTTGTTTTGATTCGGTAAAACAAAAGACTGCGTCGTAGTACTTTTCGATTGCATTATGCAGTCATTTCATTGCATAAATCGGTGAGAAGTGACAATTTTTGCGTTTAAATTTATAAATATACAGAATGGCTCATTTTATATTATGAGATTACTTGAATAATATCCAGTCTTACGTTAAAATTACTTGTTTTAAAATATACCTACGTACTTAAAAGCTTGGTACAGAATGAATAATGTCAAGTAACCAAGCAATGATGTTATTCTTACAATGACTAATATGAATTTTGTAGGAACCATTACAGTACCCTGTGGGATCTCTTTTGTATAATACTTGAGATTGTTTATTGCGTTCAATGATATAACATTATGTAAGTGATGTGTGACAAGTCTCATTTGTGTAAAAACGTACTTACTGACAGACAGATTGATTGAAATACGAGTTGTTTATAATAATCACCTACTAAATTGCAATAAATATACTTTTAAGTAAATATTATACATAAATAAATATGTTTTGACATTAACACACAACACCATCATCTAGTTCCATTGTAAGCTACGAGGCTTGTGTTATGGATACCAGATAGTTGATTCACTATACATGTATAACTTTAAATACATACATATTATAAATATAAACACCAATGACTGGAGTACAAAAATTCGTGCTCATCACACAAATAAATGCCTTCAGCGAGACTCGAACCTGCGACCGCTAGCAAAGCAAGTAGGGTCACTACAAACTGAGCCAAACGTGTCGTTAAATTTAATTGTCAATATCTTTAAATTATCTTTGTTTAATTTTTCAATAGACCTTTAAATAAATAGAATAATAATATCATGGTAATTTCTCTACAGTCTTCATCTATTATAAGATCCATTCCTAGAAATCGATCCGATCAAAAACATGTTGTTTGCTTCTCATTCAATCCATGAAATGCGGATTGTGAGATTTATTGAACGTTTTCTGTGTGTTTCGATCAAATAAGATTTATTTATCTTTTAGGGAGTTGTCTAGACACAACTATATGATAACGAAAACGGGTGTCAAATTTATAAATAAAAACGCGGGTTTTTCATTTAAACTCATTTTATGAGAATTACATATAAGTAAAACGTACCAGATAGACAGACAACGCTCATATAAAATTTATATTAATAGTTTGCATTATAAACAATAATATTTTTGATTCAGTGAGTCATAACGTAAAAAACAAAGTGTTATGGAATTTTCACCTATCCATTATGATCACACTAAGACATGTAGCATTGAACGTTTAATATCACAACAACCCATCTTAACAACTGTGTGTGTTTAGCAAAACATTCTTATTGTCTCTAATGTAGCTACGTGAGAGCAAGTTGCTGTATCAGCCGGTATCTTAGATAAACGTAGGTCACTGTTTGTATTACATTTATCAAAGAGATTATCATCATTTCTACTTTCACAAATAAGATATTTTATCACAGCCGATTTTGCTACAACATAACACCTTTTTCCTCTAAAAAAATATTACATACCTAGCGGATAGAGTAGGTATCTAGTTTATAGCGGGAATTACTAAAATTTTAATTATTGCCGATATAATACCGGTGGTAGGACTCTGTCACCGATGGTAGGACTCTGTCAAGCCTGAGGAGTCCGACTGGATGGGTACCACCCCCTTATCTATTTCTGCCGCCAAGCGACAATGATTGCATTGTTGTGTTCCGATTTGAAGTATAAGGTAGCCAGCGCAATTACAGGCAAGAGGTATAACATCTTAGTCCTCACAGTGATAACGTACCGGCGCGGCGGTTCTGCAGTTTTGTTACATAAAACTTAAGTGCATGAACCGTAGGTGTTATGGGCGACAGGTATCGCTTTCCATCTGTTTCCGTCTGCTCGTTTATCACTGAGTACCATAAAAAAATATATATAATATAATAATTATTTTTGACTTTCGAACTTTCAATTGGTAAATTGTATTATTTAATCTCAATAAGGCAGTCTTGTAAGGATGGGAGTAATGAAATGCTAGTGTCGACGTAAGATTACTTTATTAATGCTAGGATTACATATATTATATGTTATGCTATTGGTAGGAGGGAGGCACACTACAGTCTAGATAATACACATTCAAATCAATAATACTAGATATATTCATTCTATGCCTTGATATTGCTACGGGATTATCTTTGAATGACTAGTCTTTACATGTAAATAAGTGATAAAGTGTTAGCTCGTGTATAAACTGGAGTAACGATAAAATAACGTGTTTTAAGTTTACATGCATTAGAACAGTTTTTTTATAAAACTCAAATTGAATTACAAGCGATAAAGCTTTTCTAATTTATTTATTAGATATTATAAGGTGTAATATGAATGTTAGAATCCCAGTAGCCAAAAAACAAGTCTTATTAACTAGTCACAATTGGGCGTTATTTCTTTTTGTCCTATTTCCAATCAATAACTTTATATCGGACAGATGTATGTTATTTTTGAATGAGTTTACATTATGAAGGCCGTATGTGTGTTAATAGTAACGCTAATTCTTCGCGTTGGTATGTGAATTATTTTTCAGGCGTGTTTATTACGCGACTCGATTAACAAAGTCGTACACAAAACTTTTACGCTTATTTAGCTGTAACACGTACTAACTTGCATTGGTTGTATTGATTATTTATTAAAACAAAAAGAGGCTATTATCTATACATATAATAAAACTGTAGAGGTCGAATGTCTGTTTGTACGGACTGATCTCCGAAACTGCTGGACCCCCTTTAAATGAAATTTTGTATGGTGGTGCCTTATATCCCCGGTCAACATTTTAGATACTTTTTATCCGGGAAAATTAAAGAATTCCTGTGGGATAGTTAAAAAGCTATAGTAACTTATACAGCTTAGTGCACAAAAACTACTGATTGGATTTTAATGAAACTTAAAAATATAGTTCATACATATAGCCGTGCTTATTATAGTAATCGATGCTTATTATAGTAATCGATTACGTCAACAAGCCACTTTGTAGCGTAGTAACGGTTGTTGACGGAAATGCCTACTGCGTTTGGATCACGAGTTTTGATCCCTTAGGAAGTAAAGTTTCATCCATATTTATTTTATCTTTAAATGATGAAGAAAATAAAATGGTCTTAGAAACCCTATTCTACGTAATATAATTTTCATTACTGTCAAATACTATATTTCCAAGAAAATAACGTCAAACTATAAATACATAAAATGTTGTCATAATTTTCTCTTTTCATTACAGGTTAGGTATCGCGAGAGAATAACAATCCTCCGCGGTAACCACGAGTCACGTCAAATCACCCAAGTGTACGGCTTCTACGACGAATGCCTCCGCAAATACGGCAATGCCTCTGTATGGAAACACTTCACGGATCTTTTCGACTTTTTGCCCCTCACCGCTTTAGTGGACGGACAGATATTCTGCCTGCACGGCGGCCTCAGCCCGTCTATAGACACCCTGGACCACATCCGAGCGTTGGACCGTGTGCAAGAGGTGCCCCATGAGGGACCCATGTGCGATCTGCTATGGAGTGACCCTGATGATAGGTGAGTTATACACAAAAATCTAACAGTTAATGAGTGAATGGAAGTTTGATATGAAATTTTGCACTTTTAGCCTTGAATTTAGCATCTCTAAATCTTAGCTTCTTTCTTCGTGCCCTATTTATATTTGACTAGCTTTTGCCCGCGACTTCGTCCGCGTGGAATAGTGACTTTGCTCGCAGAGCTACCGGCGCGGCGCGGGCCAGCGCCCTCCCCCCTCACGACCGCCCTGCCCTCGCCTTGTATCGGGCTGAGAGCGCGCTCACCCATAGACCGCGTAAAGTTAAATATGTATATTTTAAAACTATGATATCTCCTAAGATATTCATTGAAATCAAATGATGTCAAGGGCAATTTTGTTCAAAATTAAATACTTGTGATGAATAACGTATTTATTTGGATAAGGATTAATATCATGTTTATAAAAACACCTTCGGAAGTAATGCATTATTTTAGAACAAATTTGATTGCCTTAAAAAGGGTTATTTTGAGTCAACCTTAAAAGATAGACATATGCTGTCGCGGACTTTTTTTTAGAACTTTTAAAGAAGAACAATTCCGTCATACACGATTTTTGCGTAACTTCAACCGCTTACGCAGCGCACGCAACGGAAGCTCTCAAAAGGAATGATTTTTTCCCGTTTTTGCAACATTTTTCATTTATGCTCCGCTCCTATTGGTCGTAGCGTGATGTTCTATAGCCTAAAGCCTTCCTCGATAAATGGACTATCCAACACAAAAAGAATTTTTCAATTCCAACCAGTAGTTCCTGAGATTAGCGCGTTCAACCAAACAAACAAACAAACAAACAAACAAATTCTTCAGCTTTATAATATTAGTATAGATTATAATGTATGTATAGGATTTGATGTACTTTACGTGACCAAATATACTTTACGTGTCCGGAAGATCGGTGCTGCAGTTAGTGTGATTAATAAATAGGTACAAAATGTTACATAACTAGAGAGATGTTTTCATGTATAAACAAACACTTCAATGGCTTACTAAGAACGAATGAAATTTAATTAAATGTTTCGTCATGCGATTATAGTTTTAGGTGTTTTTTGTTATAAATAACATTGTCGTGCAAACTTTACATTTGCATATTTTAAATCATATATTCATTAAAAACACCTTCGTGCAAATGAAATTCTAAAAATATAACTGCATATCATCAAAACTATCACAAAGCACACATATCTAGGTCACTAAAATCAATAAAAAAATTTGATTGCCATAAAAAGGGTTATTTCGAGTCAACCTTAAAAGATAGACATATGCTGTCGCAGACTTTTTTTTAGAACTTTTAAAGGAGAACAATTCCGTCATACACGATTTTTGCGTAACTTCAACCGCTTACGCAGCGCACGCAACGGAAGCTCTCAAAAGGAATGATTTTTTCCCGTTTTTGCAACATTTTTCATTTATGCTCCGCTCCTATTGGTCGTAGCGTGATGTTCTATAGCCTAAAGCCTTCCTCGATAAATGGACTATCCAACACAAAAAGAATTTTTCAATTCCAACCAGTAGTTCCTGAGATTAGCGCGTTCAACCAAACAAACAAACAAACAAACAAACAAACAAACAAACAAATTCTTCAGCTTTATAATATTAGTATAGATTATAATGTATGTATAGGATTTGATGTACTTTACGTGACCAAATATACTTTACGTGTCCGGAAGATCGGTGCTGCAGTTAGTGTGATTAATAAATAGGTACAAAATGTTACATAACTAGAGAGATGTTTTCATGTATAAACAAACACTTCAATGGCTTACTAAGAACGAATGAAATTTAATTAAATGTTTCGTCATGCGATTATAGTTTTAGGTGTTTTTTGTTATAAATAACATTGTCGTGCAAACTTTACATTTGCATATTTTAAATCATATATTCATTAAAAACACCTTCGTGCAAATGAAATTCTAAAAATATAACTGCATATCATCAAAACTATCACAAAGCACACATATCTAGGTCACTAAAATCAATAAAGAAAATTATAATAGACACAAGATAATTGAAATAAACAGACTGGCCAGTCTACTTGATAGCTTTATCTTGACGATAGTGAATCATTTTTAATGTTATGGACAAGGGCATGTCTCAGCTATCCTCGTGTCTCATAGTTTAGCGATAATATGTACATTAATATTTCGAGGGAGGAAATTGATTCATTACACTCGACTTTTTTTCCTATACAGTATACTTCTTATCATACATTGAAGCAAAATGCATATATTCATCAAAATTGAACCCGCGACCTCAGAACTAAAGGCCAGACCAGTGCTTTCTGGTCTGCTTTCGTGTAGTACATGTTTGTAATGTATTTATAGAACTTAACTAACATATAGTTTAAATCCAATTGGCCAGGTTAAACGTGTCGATGTAACTAAATATGAGATTAACATTGTATTTAATTTTTTCTATCGTTAAATTGGATTTGAGTGTTCGCATGTTTGAATGTAATTACACGAACGTTTTTCTAAGGAATTTTCTAGTTTGAAAATTTTCTATACAACAAAGTATGGTTTATACTTGATGGTTTACTAGCAACTCACCCTCGCTCCTCTCGGGTTTGTCCTTAGTTACGTTAGTGGTGAGATATTCCAGCAGTAAAAAGTAACCTATATGTTGACCCAGATAACCAGCTTAATCATTCCAAATTTTATCAAAATCTGTCGAGTGATTTTCTCGTAATGCGGTCCCAAACAGACAGACTGAAAGGCAAACAAAAATTCTAAAAACTATAGATTCGGCCTCTGTATCGATAATAATGTCTATTTCAATAAGATTTTCCAAAAAATATTTAATGTGCAGATTCGGCTTAATTACAACTTTATTATAATATGTACCTATAGATGAAGTATAATCGTGAATATAGTTTATAGAAATCAAAACAAATTGCTTTATTGGTAAATTTATTTATACATACCTACTTAATCAACCGCTATTTTTCTCGTGTCTAGATATAAATAATTGTTTTTTTCTGATCTTTACATAATATAACCTTATAAGACGATTAAGGTCACTTACGCTTCCTGACCAACTTATCTCAGTATAATTTATTAACTTATGATCCAGTCAAGTTATAAATAGAAAAGTGCAACATTTATTTATCAAGATTGGGCATTGAAAGTTTTTAAATTTTAATAAGTCTTATCAGTCATTAATACCTAAATATTTACATATAAATATTTGCAGTGAATGAAAATCAAACACATGACTTATCGCATTGGTCATACATTATTTATTATTATTCTTCACAGCATTTTTACATAAAATTGATTTGTAGGTTTGTGTAGTTGATTATTATATAAGTTTATACTATTCGAAGTAGAACTGACACTTTGTGCAATAACTTACTTATGTATTGCTGCAAACAATTCTTGAACTTAAATGTACCTATGTGTGTTTATAATAATGAGAATTAGTAAATTTATCGGTTTTTCTTTGGAAAATATATTTGATTTTACTCTTACTAAAATATTTTACCTTAAAAACGGTTTTATTACAATATTTGTAAAAGTAAAATATTGTGTTGAAATTAGTTGTTACGAAAGTGATTTTTAAAGAAGACATCTCACCTTGGAAGTCGTTATAACCTCCAAGTTGCTTCAATGTCAAATATAATAATATAACTAAGTTTAATATTTTTATACGTATAGTAAGAAAAATGAAAAATTCCATTTTGTTTTTAATCTCAGATAAACTTGAAAAGTACAACAGGTGAATTTTATGCTTCAACCATTTTTCAAGTCAAGGCTTCAAAGATAATAATGTTTAGTGGTGTTATTTTATGCAGGCGATGTAAAACATCGTGATGAAATTACAATTTTTAAATAATAAAAATATTTATTAGTATTTATTATTAGCACAAATGTCATATATCTGTATATGATTATACCTTAAGGCAAGTAAAATAAAATAACCACCTCAAATAATTTTCCTGCACTAAATGATAGATCAAAATTCCATAGTAATATCACAGTATACTAATTCATACAGTCGTCTAACAAAGGGTACTTGACAGGTTAGAATCGTGCAAGACATGGGTTAGGCGCTCCCGACTGTCATACATACTTTTGATATGACAGTCGGGAAACGGCGTAAGGGTTGTCGGGTGTAAACGAAACTTGCTACGAGATCCCACTACTGTGTTTAACTTTTAAATGTGAAACGATTGATACTTTTAACGACCCTTGCATTTGACAGCATTTCCGTTAAAGTCAAAGGTGATCGTGTACCAAAATCCTTAAAGCAAGCCATATATATTTTTATACTAAGACTAACGTCTCACTCTCGCTTCGCTTAATTTAACCCCTTTAAGGGATGATTTCCGAAATAAAAAATATTTTATGTCCTTCTCAGGGTCTCGAACAAAATTAAATATTCTTAGCAAATTTCATCTAAATCGGTCCAGTAGTTTTTTAAATTATTCGTTACAAACATAAAAAATAAAAATCTTTCCTCTTTATGATACTATATAGTGTAGATTAATATTGACTAAATGTGTATGTGAATGTTCAGAGGCGGATGGGGTATATCGCCCCGAGGCGCCGGCTACACCTTCGGCCAGGACATCTCGGAGACGTTCAACCACAGCAACGGGCTGACGCTGGTGTCGCGCGCCCACCAGCTCGTCATGGAGGGCTACAACTGGTGTCACGACCGCAACGTTGTCACTATATTCTCCGCGCCCAATTATTGCTATAGGTAAGTTCTGCTTTTAATAACCCACGTTCAAATTTTGGTCTTTATGTGTACTTTGGTTTTAGTGACAAGTGTCGAAGAAAATATTCTTTTTATGTTTGTTTTTTTTTCAATGATAGATTATACTTTAAAATTATGTATTTACTCTATATAAATTACAAAAAACAAAATCCAACCTTAAATGTAGTTTTTGTTACTAAAATAATAGAAAATATCTTTAATTAAATAAAAACCTTATATTCATTGGTTTATTTATAACAAGCTAAGAAAAAAAAATTAATATGACATAATAATAAATGTGGTCTACTTCATGATAACGCCACGCCACTTTCGTTTTATCCTACAGTACTGAACATCCATCTTTTTTGTATCTTAAAAATAAAAAAATAAAGGTCTGTCAAGCCTGAGGAGTCCGACTGGATGGGTACCACCCCCTTATCTATTTCTGCCGCCAAGCAACAATGATTGCATTGTTGTGTTCCGGTTTGAAGGATAAGGTAGCCAGCGCAATTACAGGCAAGACGCATAACATCTTAGTCCTCACAGTGACAACGTACCGGCGGTTCTGCATTTTTGTTACATAAAACTTAAGTGCATGAACCGTAGGTGTTATGGGCGACAGGTACTGCTTTCCATCAGGTGGTCTGGCTGTTCGTTTGTCACTGAATGTCATAAAAAAAAACTTTAATATAAGTTTTAAACGGCAATTATGATAATGTAATTAATAATCGTATAGGTCCAAATATATTGCTTGTATAAAACTTCAAATAAAAGATTACAAATGGCGTAATAAATAAACATTTATTACGTAAATTATATATATTTCCTTTTTATGTATATTTTTATACCTTTTAATTGCTGTGCAAGTAATAGATTTGTTTTTTGTTGTTGTTAAAGAATTTATGTAATGTTTCTTTTTATCGCAGGTGTGGAAATCAAGCCGCCATAATGGAATTGGATGATGCGCTTAAGTATTCATTGTAAGTTTCCTTTGTTATATTATTATAATTAATGGGCATAACGCTATTATGTGATTATACGGACAATTATTTTGTTTTTACATTTACTCTCTGAAGTAAAAAGTTTTTTCTATGGTATTAGTTATATAATAAATGTTGCATTGTTTATATAATAATACAGATTGTGAAAATTATAGCTTAACAGATTTGAATGAAATTTATTATTAAATTAGCTTATATCTCAGACATAAACATAGATACATTTTATCACCCTCGACTCACCCTCTCTTCCCTTGTGAAAAACTAATTTATCCCACGGGAACCGTACATTTTTCTGATCAAAAAGTAATTTATGTACTATTCCTATATGTCTATATCTCTGTGTCAAATTTCATCCAGATCTGTTCAGCCATTCTGGTGTGGTTGAGTAAATAATATCCGTCCATCCACTTTCGCAAATATTTATAGGATAATGGGATGTACACGAAAAATAGATTATTTAATTATGGAATGATTATTAGCGCAAAGTGATGACAATTTGTATTTGTTTAAACAAAACAAATTCCACGGGCTTGTGTCCTAATACTGTGGATATTTAAGTTTATGACCTTTTATTCAATATTGGATTATATTACAATGATTATTATACAATGTATATATATATAACAATGTCTGTTTGTGCAGCCTTCAGTTCGACCCGGCCCCGCGGCGCGGCGAGCCGCACGTGACGCGGCGGACGCCGGATTACTTCATGTAGGCTGCACGTAAGTATCTTATCTGCTATCCACATTGATATCTTTTTAATTTATTGTTTTATTTCCGTTTAGAGTTTGGTACAAGTTTGTTTTCTACAAAAAATAATGTGAATTTCTTGTTATACATACATATGTTTTTCTATGTTACAAAAAATAAGAAAACAATAATATTTAATTCTCAGGTTAGTATCGCTTGTTAATGAAACCATTTGACTTAACTAATCTCAAAATGTAAGTTTTTATTATAGTATTTAATTAAAATAGTTGCGTTGTTCACAGCGATGGCGCACCTGGAGCAGGAGCGGCGGGCGCTGCGCCGCCGCCGCCGCCCGCCCGCGCCCCGCGCGACCTCCCGCCCGCGCCGCCCGCCGCCGCCCCGACCGCCACAGCCTGCTGCGCGTTACACACTGGCTCGCCGCCATCTGACCGCGCCTATTTATACCCAGCATCTATCACTCCGACACCGACACACCCAACTAAGCATAACCATTTCCTTAATCACACCGTCGGTGTATTTAAATTTAGTATGAACTTAACCCTTTGTCACACCGAGGCTGTGATAGAGGATGGGTATAAAGCAGCCCTCACGTGACTACCGGCCCCCCGTCACACCGACCTACCTAACTCCCGTTTTAATACTCATTTTTGCCACTAAAACTGTTAAAGTGAACGTTAAAGCAATACCGAAGTAATGAATCGGGTAATCTGTTATAATTTGTATGCTCCTGTGTATGTGTGTGCGTTTAGACATGATTTGTTTTCATATGTAAATTAAAAAGAAAATAAGGGAATAGTATTGTCAATATATGAGTATGGCTGTGTGCTTCATAATGCGTATTTATTATATTTTAGAGCATGTATAGAGCTGTGTTAATAAAATGAAAAAATACGATGTCTACAGCATATTGTTTTATGTCTTTCGCACATGCATACTATTGCACGCATGTTATTTTGAGTCGATCTCGCTGTGGTTCCATGGATAAAATGATTAATAAAAAAATATCTTTTAAAAGATTAAGTCAGTTAATAATATAATGAAGATCGACAGCGTGAAAGACTTATTATTTGGAAGCGCTATATTTTCTACAATTCGATGTTTTTAACAAATTATAGTTATTTCAATATACTGCTTGTGTCAAAAAGTTCTTGGAATTCGGCTTTTACGGCTCGGTTGGATTATTGTGTATTCACACATGTGTTTTATATGATAGGTTTTCAGTATCTTGCTTCTGTCTAAAGTGAAGTCTTTATGGTTATGTAAAATATGATTAGACTAAGTGTATGTCAATACCGAAAACTTTTTGACCATGTCAGTATTACATTGAAGCGAAATACGCACGCAATTTTTATAAATATGAAATGTATTGTGAACAGAAGTACTTGCATATACTTTATTCGAATGTTGGTGTATGTATAAATAAAGATGTAGTGTTACTGCGCATAGTACATTATTGTGTAGACTAGTGATGACAGATTGAGAGCGGGAGAGGCGGAGATGGGGAGAGGCTGTGGCGGTGTATGTGTAAAATTTAAACGTTAGGTGATTTGTTTGCATAACGTCCTCGGTCGAAGTCACGGCAGTTTTAGGTTCTTGCCTCGCCTTGGACGAACTGCCCCACGCCGGCTCTGCCTTGGTCACTAACTATATGAACACGTGAATATATTTTATAACACCGAATCGTTTCCAATGCAAGAATGGCAGCCTCAGATAGTCCAAGAGCCGGCGGGCAGTTCGCTCGCGCTACTTATGCTGGTATGTTCATTGCGTGGCGACGGCGCGACGGTTCACTTTTATATGTAACTTACGATGTATCAAAGACACTTAGACCTCATTAAACAGCGTACATTTGCTATTCGGTAGTTTTATTTCATTACTCGACTCGAGGCCTCCGGCGACCGCCGGGAATGGACATACCACCGTATCGCT
This sequence comes from Argynnis bischoffii washingtonia, assembly GCA_033884665.1. Taxonomy (NCBI): domain Eukaryota; kingdom Metazoa; phylum Arthropoda; class Insecta; order Lepidoptera; family Nymphalidae; genus Argynnis; species Argynnis bischoffii. Next base: position 3,575,349 of record CM066624.1, on the reverse strand, counting down.
TCCCGGTGACTCACTCACGACACAAGTTGTGGTTTGTCACAGCGACGCATATTGCAGTACACTCTATACGAAATATTATGGAGCCTCATTTTTATACTTTTAAAACTTAGCTTTTAAATTTATATATATATCTTTTTTTTTTGTTTTCCGATTTTACGTACTTGGACGCGCTCACGAGCGACGCACAACTGAGCGCACTCATGTTTCTCGCGTAGAACAATAGCAAGCATTTAATTTTATGACAGGATGGTGGAATTTACATAATTTAATAATATATTGTCACCCGACGGAGTCGTTATGTTATAGTGGTATGCGTCTATAATGCTCTTTCCATTCTGCCATAAAATGTTGAGACGTGCATTTTTAGGTTGATTTGTCCAGATTCTCCTATTTTTGTGCCACAGTACCTGTTTAACAGAATAAAGTGTTTCACAAGCGTGGATGGAGCTGTGACCTTTTTACTATCTACATTTTAGATGATCTTGTAAATATCTAAGATCAAGGCATTACGTAGATTGTTATGGTTTAACGTAAGCGCATGCATATTCCCCTTCCAAGATAATGGTAGATAACGAAATATACAATTTTTTATGAGTATATACATTGGGGATTTTAATTTTTAGCAGATGGACGATGGTGAATGACTAGACAAAGACTTTCTAATGAGATATTTCAAAATCGATTTAAATAATGATCGAATACATATTGAAAATCAACGGCGGCTACCATCTAAATTTGTCTAGATTATACATTTAAATTATTTCATTAGCATCATTTATAATCGTCCATCCTAATTTAAAACATTTATTGTGGCGATTGAACACGTGACTTGTTTTTTTTTTTTATTTAACAATTCATTTTTCGTCGCATTTTTCAATATGAAAAATAGATACAGTATGATTCCATGTAATTATAATTTAGAATTCGCTTACGAAGTATAATAACATTTCCAAATCTGCACTTGGATTTTATTGAGCGCGTGTGTACTCGATACAAAGACTTACCCACCAATGACATCGGAAGCCACACGTTTTGTTAAGTATTAAGTATGTAAGTTAGGTAAACGAATAAAACCTTAAAAACTCAAAAAAATGTATGATATCGAGCTTCCTTTGTATGAAATAGGAGTGAAAATAACGTATTACATATTGGTTTTATTGCGTTCGTCGAAATATTTCACACGATCGAAGCTCGCGTCTATAATTAAGGCTTTCCTGGCAATCCGCATAGGCATGCAACATTCGCACCTCAGGCAAGTTGCAACTATTGTATGCGAGTGTTGTATGAGAGACGACTGCAACTATTAGCATTGCGTCGTTGTTATATACACATTATATTATATGGTTAAAACAAAAGTTGAAGTCGATAAATGCAATAAAAGTGGAAACGGTTTATTCTTTCAACTCTGTACTATGCCCGTTGATAGGAATTAGATAATAAATAAAATTAATTATATAAAAATGTTTTATTACGTCGCTAATCCCCTTTTTTTGACTTGGTAGTACCTCAACATTTATACGTTATAATGAAAATTAAAAATTCGCCAATGGGTTTGTGTGAATGGATATTATCAATAAAACTTAGCGAAAACAATGTGTGCGCAAGCATTCAAGCAAAAAGTACTGAACCGTTTTTAACAAAAGTTTGTGTAATGATAACTTATTCCTCGGTTCAATATTTAGGACACCTTTTACTGCAGGAAAATCTCATTCCCGCAGAAAAACAATAACTAGTTCTATCGAGGCGTGTTTAGAAATTTACCTAACCTTAAGGCTAACCCTTGAGATACATAAGAACAACCTACTAGAAAATTGTAGGTTTTAATAAGACCAATAGAAAATTCTGCAATAGCATAAGTCTTTCTCCTAAGTTACACTCGTAATAACTATTCATATCTATTTAAAACGTGCATAGGGACGCACCCGAGAAGCAAGTGTAAGTCGCTAATCAATAATATATGACCATTATTATCAAAAATAATATCGATAGAGACTTTCTATTAAAATTTACTAGATGTTACATGCGAGTTAAATAAAACAAGATTTATTGAAATAAATGTATTTCAGAAAATAAATATTGCCTAATAATAATATTTAATCTTTACAATACATTGTGCTTTTCACTTGGTATAATTTCTATTAGTGATCAATACTGATATAGTCAATTTGTTAAACTTTCCTTGCTTGTTGAAAATATGATGTTTCCTGCTTATAATTAAAATGTCCAAATATAAAATTACCGACAGACAATACTTAGTTTATTCATAGTAAATCCACTTTACATCAGGTGACGAAAATTTAAAACATAATTTATGCCCATATCGCTGTACATAAGAGCATAGTATTATTAAAACAAAATTTTCATACAAAATTATTTAGATACAAAACAAATTTATATTTCAACATTTGTAAGCTCATAAAATATACGAATTATAATTTGAATTCTTGAGAGAGCAACAACATCTTCATCACTTTTCACACTATAACAACTTTAGAAAAAATCGATTTAAATAATTATTGAATTTTACACGTGATAGGATACGCCAAGATATGATTTATTTTTGAATAGCAAGCGACATATAGAGAAATTTAAAAATGTCAACTGATTATAGGTACTCGAAGAGATTAAAAATCGTTAAAAAATCATATTCATTTTTCGTTCGAAACAAAAATAATGCGAAAGCAACAGTTATTAAAAAAACATATATCCTTATTATAGAAAGTCGTATATCATTTTATATTATTTGTACCCCAAACCGCATATAAAGAAAAAGGTATCATATTTTCCAATTAACAATGTTTATTATACACAAGCAAACATAATTTACAAATTATTTTTCAAAACTTCAAAATAAAAGTAACCATTTACTTTACCCTGGATACTATAAAAGTAAACAATAATATTTTAAGAAACAAAAAATACACAAAAATATATAAAGTAGGCAGCGCTGGATTTACACTAGGACACTCGGAGCTAATGCTCAGGGCGGCAATTTTCAGCGGTGGTAAAATTTAGAGGGTGAAAAAATAAAATCTTAATGTTATAGAAAATTCTTTTTGTATTTTCAAAAAAATGAATAATTAAAAAAAATACTAATTCTTTTTGGAAATATTGAAAACATTTATGAATCAATTTGTTGCATTTTTCAAAAAAAAATTAAATAAAAGAAAACTTTATCCATTTTATGCAAAATTTCGGTAATGGCATTTTTTACAGTGTCCAGGGGCGGCGCAAAGTTTTAAATCCGGCGCTGTAAGTAGGTATAATAATGATTACATCATTCAAAGTTTGAATACATTTAAAATTTTACTTGATTATATAAATTTTCTTTAAATTTACAAAATATACAATTTATTATCTTAATAAACATTTCTTATACATTAAATAATTTCGATTGCCGGTAATATTTAAATAAAAGGAATGTGTTCAGATTTTACTTACTACAAATGAATGAGGCTGATTCAAACCCGGGGTCTCACACTTCTAACATATTCATTTGCGAATTATTTTTAACGTGATTACCTACTACTTGTTTTACAGCGAAAAAAACTTTTTATAAAACCTAGAAAGTTTCCGAAAGGCATGTCTAGTCCGCCCGCACTCGGTCAGCTTGGTGGACTATGGCCTGATCCCCCTCGTATTGAAACCCACCCCCAACGTTGGGACGTTGAAAAGCTTTAAATACATTTTTTTATAATGAACAAATACTGTAATACCGAGAGGGCATCAAATCTCATTTTTTCTATTAATTAATTAAAATAATCAAATATCTAGGACATTTAGTATTTTGAGCTTAAAGCTTACGAAGTAAGAAAATACTGGTTGTTCTTAAACAAAAAATAACAATTAATATAATCATCCATAATAACGAAAGAAAGTTTTACAACATTTTTTATTTAATAAGTAGCCTAATACCTACAACCTGTACGATGCTATCTAATTCTAGTACAAAATATCTTTGTGTTTCCTCCGTCAGACATGGAACTCGGCAGTGTTTACACATTCAAAAAAAATGTATAACATTATTACAAGAGCACTTTTACTAAAAAAATGTATATGTATTAGAATTTAGTTTAATCTTAGTTAAAAAAAAACAATACTGTGGCGTAGCTCAAAATATAAATTATTTTAACTTGAATTTAAATATTTAAAAATTTTACGCTGTAAATATAAACTGTACCAAAATTGAGAGTTTGTTGAGATATCTTTTTTTTAATATACAATTAAATTGCAACACTGACAATGCTACATATCCGTCAGAATTTTATTGTCCTAACTAAAATTATTTATTTCGCGTTCTAGGATATTTTCATTCCGGTGTCGAGTTGTAGAAGTTGTTTCATCAGTTCATACGTAGAGAAGGAAGTGGCCACCATTGGTATGGCTCGTATGTAGTTGATGGTCATACCACGGTACAACCCTTTGACTATTCCATTTTCGCGGTATATGAGTGTTAATGTTTTAACCATGCCCGTTCTAAAAAAAATTATAAATAAAGAATTCGATAATGAATAAATTTTTAGTTTCTACACAATACACATATAAAGAAATAAATCATTAAATGTGTAATCATTTAAGACAATATTAAATTAACAGCAGTCGCCATTCATAATAATAAATGACTATTGTAGCGTTGTGGTGCGCCCGCGTCCAGAGTACCGATGTTAGGTCGCCCCGCTCCCCGCTTTCCGCGCTCTCTCGCGCAGTCAGTCGGTTCCGAGCTAAGCAAGCGATTAGCCGCGCACGCTGCGTCGTGCGCCGGACGCGAGTTATATTGTACGTAATATATTAGCGAACCTGGTTTTAACTGTAATTACCTATATAGTCGTGTGTAAAGTTCTTTGATTGGTTTGTAAAGACTAACCTATATAAATAAACATAGAAATCACGTTATAAATGACGCCCAACCCGCGGCACGTGCTCTTTACGGCAAGTACTTATGTTTTACAAATCGAAAAGTAACTAACGAGAGTGCGAACGAAATCCACGCGAACAGTGTTATATCTAGTCACGAATCGAGTAATCTGTGTGTGTACCTACTGGACTTTATTGCCGTTTTTACCGTTTGTACTATTTACGAGTGTTATTGTCGAGAAAATGCCGCCAAAAACACGCCGCACGCACGCAAACGAAGACAAAAACGATATATCCAGTAGTGATGAGGAAAGTCACGCAGTAGCTGACCCCGCGAGCATGAACACCGCGGCAACGACTACACCGATTGCGACTACGGCATGTAGTAACATGATTTCTATGTCCGAGGAACAGCTCACACGATTGTTATCCAATGTCATGAGAAGCGTCGTGACGCCGACGCCGACATCAACGAGTGATGACCTTGCAGGACCGACTCAACCCACCGCTGCACACACTGGACCGACCGTGCATGGTATGCACGGCATGCACAGCAACTTCACCCGGTGCACAGCCCGTTTTGACGGAGCCACCCGTAGTGCCGAAGCCCTAGAAGCATTCGTCGAGAGCGTGCTCATCTACAAAGAGTGCGCAAGTGTATCCGATGAACACGCACTTCGAGGTCTACATATGTTGCTGACTGGAGACGCCGCAGTGTGGTGGCAAGGCGTGAAATCTACAGTGGAGACCTGGGACGACGCGATACGCCGCCTGCGATTCATGTACGGCGCCCCGCGCCCCGCCCACCGGATCTTTCGAGAAATATTTGCGCGCGAACAAAGTGATAACGAGAGTGTCGATTCTTTTATATCGCGAGTGCGGTCAGAAATGTCACGTTTACCTTATAAGCTACCAGACATTATGCAATTAGATATAGTTTACGGCCTTTTAAATCGTAAGTTACGTAAAAGAGTGTCACGCGATAGTGTAAGTAGCGTCGACTGTCTGCTTGAGCGAGCAAGGTATGTTGAGGAGACGCTGGGCGAGGTAAGTCATAATAATACATCTCTGATACCGTCTCATGATACGATTAACCCTTCGCGCGCTGTGCCCGACTCTAGTTCGAACATTTGTAAGGATTTAAATAAAAAACGTGTTAGACCGCGCTGCACTTTTTGTAAACGGTTTGGTCATTCGATAGATGAATGCAAAATTAAAATAAAATCGGGTGACCATGATAATGATAATAAGGCACCGCTGTTTTGTTACGGCTGCGGTCGACAAGGTGTAATACGTTCAAAGTGTCCGACGTGTAAAAGCACGCTTTCTGCGGACAAGGTGAGTTTCCAAAGCGCCACCACGCATGAGTCTGACTTATCACACCCTACAGTTAAGATAGGAGTAGCGTCTTTAGTAGGTGTTGCAATACTGGACACAGGAGCTACAGAGAGTCTCGCTAGTCCCGGATTGTATAAAATATTATTAGACAGTGGGGCTTCTTTCGTGAAAGCACGTCGCAACCTCGGCCTCGCCGATGGAACGCAGCAGGTACGTGAATTATTATCATGTGATACGAACGTCACCATTCAGGGACGCATCATCCCCACCACTTTCCTAGTGATACCAGGGGCGAATAATAGGACGCTTCTAGGACAGGATTTTATCACTAGAGCAGGTATATTAGTGGACCTCCAACGTAACTGTTGGCATTTTAGTAATTCCCCTGGGCAGAAATTCACTTTTGTGAAGTCTTTCAGCCTCGCACCCACCAGCGACGCAGAGCTGATGCAGGTTGACACCACCGGCTTGGCGCTGAGAGAGGATGAAGGGACGAAGCTGTCATCTGCTCAGAGGACGCAGCTCAACCAGCTCATAACTACAAGAAGTCAGCGCTTCGCCGCCGAAGGACCCCCAACGACTTACGCCACTCATCACATTCGGGTCGACGAGAAGCAGGAACCGATCGCTTCACCGCCTTATAGGATGTCGCAAGGTAAGAGAGAGTTGTTGGACGGCGAACTTGAGAAGCTGCTGCGCGCAGATGTAATAGAGGAGTGCGAGTCGCCGTGGGCTGCCAACGTCGTCTTGGTCACGAAGAAGGATGGCGGAGTCCGCCTATGCGTGGACTACCGTAAACTCAACACCGTGACTGAACCGGATAGGTACCCGCTCCCGCGTATGGAAGATGTTCTACATGCAGCCAAGACGACCAGCTACATGACGACGCTAGACCTCCACTCCGGCTACTTTCAAGTTAGTGTCGCAGAAGAGGACCGCGATAAAACGGCATTCGTTACACCCTCCGGCACCTATAGGTTTAAGAGGATGCCGATGGGCCTTCGCAACTCTGGCGCCACGTTTCAGAGATTAATAGATCGTTTCAAGTCAAACCTGAGTGTGTCTACCCGAGGGTACAAGGTAAGTGACGACTCCGATATCCCACCAGACCTCCAGAGAAGCAGGCCTGTGACTATTCTTGGATATTTGGACGATCTAATAATCTTGTCACCGAGTTTTGAAGATCATATGGCAGATCTCGAAGCAGTCTTCAACAGACTCGAGAAGTTCGAGCTTCGAGTCAATCGGAAGAAAAGCTGCTTTGCCCGGGACTCTGTGAAATTTCTTGGTCACATAATTGTTCCTGGTGGTCTACAAGTAGACCCAGAGAAAACCTCAGCGATTGCTGACATGCCTGCCCCGAAGAACGAGAGGCAGCTCAAGGGTTTTCTGGCTACGTCCAGCTGGTTTCGACGGTTTATACCGAATTACGCGGCAATCGCCAGACCCTTGACTGACCTGCTCAAGAAGAACAGCAGATGGAGATGGCGTGATGAGCAGCAGGCTGCTTTCGAGCGCATCAAAGAGCTCCTGGTAACAGCTCCCATTCTTCGCCAGGCTGACGAGTCTAAGCCTTTCTCCCTCCGGACGGATAGCAGTAGCTACTGTCTCGGTGCAGTTTTGATGCAGGGGGAGGGTCTCGACGAAAGACCCATAGAGTACGCCAGCCGCCTACTCTCGCCAGCCGAGCGCAACTACACCACCACCGAGCGTGAAGCTCTCGCCGTCGTCTGGGCGGTGACAAAGTTTAGGGGTTACGTGGAAGGCTCGGAAGTAGTGGTTAAGTCCGACCATCAGCCGCTGCGTTGGCTGATGAGCCTTAAGTCTCCCAGTGGTCGTCTTGCCAGATGGGCACTGACTCTTCAGGCCTACAACTTGCAGATGCAATATACCCCCGGAAAGGTGAATGTGATTGCTGACGCACTAAGCCGCCCAGCTTGTTGCGAGGAGAGCCCAGCTGGTTGCGAGGTATGCTTAGTGACCATAGATATGCCACATAGGACACCTGAGGATGTGCGCTCTAACCAACTTAAGGACCCGGAACTAAAGAACATCGTCGAGGACCTAGAGACTACTGGTGATCCCCTCAGAGGAGGAGGATGGTCAGAGAGAGGCTACCTGATATCTGATGTGGTAGCAGACATGAAGACTATTGTAGACAGCGATAACTTCGTCCACAATATCACTCCTTACCTTCGTAAGTTATCGACGGTCCTGCTTGACGCCCGTGACGTCCACGAGCGTAACCAGTCTCTGCAGAAGAAGTACGCAGATGAAGGCAGACGCATCCCTCCAGAATACAAGGTAGGTGATTTGGTTTTGTTAAAGACGCAAGGGATGAATGATGCCGGCCCTGGACAGTCTACCAAGCTTTTACCCCGGAGAGATGGCCCTTACCGCATCCGAGAAGTAGTAAGCCCTACTACTTACCAAATAGAGGGAGTTACTAGAGGTGAGCACGTAGGACGTTATCATGTCTCTGATATTACCCCATTCATCGGTGATGTCGAAGCTCCGGTTAGAGAAAAGCGCAGACGCGGTCGCACGCGTAGATTTGATTGCTAGCCCGAACGCGAGGGCGCTTTGTTCGAACTAGAGGGGGAGTGTGTAGCGTTGTGGTGCGCCCGCGTCCAGAGTACCGATGTTAGGTCGCCCCGCTCCCCGCTTTCCGCGCTCTCTCGCGCAGTCAGTCGGTTCCGAGCTAAGCAAGCGATTAGCCGCGCACGCTGCGTCGTGCGCCGGACGCGAGTTATATTGTACGTAATATATTAGCGAACCTGGTTTTAACTGTAATTACCTATATAGTCGTGTGTAAAGTTCTTTGATTGGTTTGTAAAGACTAACCTATATAAATAAACATAGAAATCACGTTATACTATTAAATATTCGAGGCACTAATGTTTAAAAAAAATTAAAACAAAGGTATAAAAAAATAACAATAATTGATATCATTAAATAAATAATAAAAAAAAAATACATAGATACCAACCTTCTGTTAGTGTTGCCAACACCAGTGCAAGAAATATGTAATAAAAATTATATAATATTTAATTATTGTTATTGTATAACATCGCAAGTAAATATATAATTGAAGGCTATATTAAAAATAAATATTTATAAGAATAGAGAAGAACAAATAGGTATAATTAATTGTTATACAACATGTTAGAGTCTCTTTTTTTGCTGTATATGTATGTACCTATATTATATGCAAAGTATAGGTCAAAAATAATATAATAGCTAAATATTTAGTAATAATATTGTAATGCATTATTTGATTTAATTCTAATATTTTATAGACTTTGTCGACAACGTTAAGATAAATCAAAAGTGCACAAAAATTGAAGTTTATTAATCTGGAACTTAGTGCAAATGTATAGTGCATTCATAATATACAAGAATATTCTACTAGATGTGTACGGTAGTAAAGAAATACTTCTTAGGTATTGCTTGCTTAAGTATTAAAATGAAAATATATAATGTGAATTTTATGTAAACGGATAAGTTAAAAAAGTGCTGACATTTAAATAGGCACCAAAGATCTTTCAATAGAATTTTTAAAATAAATAACTAAATAGATAAATAATAATATCTAATAATAAAAAACAAATAATAAGTTAGGGAAACGTAACGTCATTTAGTCACGCCGATTATTATTTACAAACTGTGCAAGTACACTTAAAACTACAACCACATGAGTAAGTATCCCTACAGAGGCAAAGCTTCATATTTCGCGGAACGGCCACATGTCGGGGCGGAGCGGTTTGCGTGTGACAGGTCACCGACAAGTTCATGTATACGCTACCCGTTGACAAAACCGATTTTATCCGGCTCGAACTGTTGATAATTAGGTCGCACGCGTCACGACTAAAAGAAAAAGCACACACCGCCTTATGTAGCAAAGTTCTAATGACCGATTTTGGCCACAGACTATGCCGAAACCAGGAGATAGAGAAGCACGTATATGCGCGGACAAATGTATATTCTCTCTTCCTGTCACTCATACTCCGATTTCACGACAATCCGACACGACCAGTGAGAGATCAGCGGATGATCAACACAATACGTGCTAAAAGTACTCATGCGTGAGCATCCGTAGTAGTATACCTATTGCACGTTTACATGAAGCGTTGTCTCTGTAAAGAACATTAACTCATACAACCACGAACCCTACCATACATACAAACGAACTCGACTCACCCAAACTTGGCAGTCTCGGGCGTCATGCAGGCGAGCTGCATGCGCCGGCGCGTCACGTCCAGCGGGTAGGACACGGACTGCGCCACCGCGCCAGCCAGCCCCCCGCACACCAACTTACCTGGCACCGTCAGTACTAGGCCCCCTGGTTATATAATTATTATGTATCAAAGTCACTATTCAACAAATGATTGAATTGATGGATTAAGATGATTTGTAGTCAATTCTGTACATAAAGTTACTAACTAAAATCAGGTGCCTAACAGTAACCCATGTCATACTTCAAGTCAGTCTATCTGTATACTAAATTTCATCCCAATCCGTCCAGCCGTTCCGTCGTGAAGGAATGACAAAAAAAAACACAGACATACACACAAACTTTTTTTGTAATAGTAGTCTTCATTTAAATATGAAATAGTTATTTTCGGAACTAAGGATACCTAGCAATTGATATTTACTTAAAAGTAGTTCTAATTATTATTTCATATATACTTTTTTATAAATAATTCACACAGATTAAATAAAGACTTTCATCAATTGAAAATACTTCTACAATTAATGTCTAGTGCAGGTTACATTCAATGTACATTATGCATGTATATTTATTTACCCCCAATTTTGACCCAGCTTTTTATCCGAACGCGAATGGAGAAATAAAACTACATATATACATAATTTTAAATGTTTCCGTTTCCGTCTGTTAAAAAAAAATCAATGCTAACATTTGATTGCATCCCAAAGAAACTGCGTACCTACAGAATTTCCAAAAAATATTCAATTAACAGTATAAAAAAGTTATTATAAGATTATTCAAATATATAATTATATCGATAATGTGAATAGTATAAAAGGTAGTGCATTTTAATCTACAAATTATATTTACTTACCAGTATTTCTTTCACATTTGCGACAAAGTGTGCTCGGAAGATATTTCATACAAAGGAACTTAAGGGACTCGAAGCAGTAGAAACTAAAGCCGGCGTACGGAACCATTCCCACCATCGTCGGCACAAAGCCGCGGTATAACGCGCGTATACCACCCTCCTAAAAATACATAAACACGATTGAGTACACTCTCAACGAAGTTTTGAATCGATTTTGTATATTTTTTTGTAATACCATATATTTTGGTCGATTTATTTGTTTTGTGGAAATAATGCATTGTTATACATAATAACTTATAAAGCTCAGATGCATCCTAAAGGACTTTGTTAGTATTCCCGAATGAGGAATCATGTTTTTATATAGTCATTTTATTAATTTTATAATTTAATTAAAAAAAAATTATTGACTAGTTTGGGGTTTTGAATAGTAATATTTTCGTAATACTTATATTAATATTTTCATCTCAATCAGACTAAAATATGTAGGTACCAGCGACTCACCCTCGCTTCGCTCGGATTCGTCCTTAGCTTGGATATAGTAAAATGGATATAGTATGTTATACTTAAGAGATAGACATATGTCATCGCGGACTTTTTTGTAGGCCTTTTTAAGGCTTACTATTGTACACTGTACTGTAGTACATTATTTTGATCTATTTCATAGGGTCATGAAAAAAATTGTTTATTTATACATTACATTAGAAACCAGTGTTTCTCTACTATATTACGCATGTATTATACATATAAACCTTGCACTTGAATCACTGTATCTATTAAAAAAACCGCATCAAAATCCGTTGCGTAGTTTTAAAGATCTAAGCACATATAGAGACAGATAGCTAAGCGACTTTGTTTTATACTATGTAGTGATAAGACATACGAAAATTGCCTCGCGCCATGGAGACTGATTAATTATTATTATATTATGTACAAAGTACATATCACCATCGCAAATAGAGTAAAAAAGTTTGTTGAATTAGGAGCCTTTCAAATATTAGGTAAGCTTTCAATGGAGTTTTCAGTATTATAATTAAATACATAAATGATTTTGTAAATGCGGTTGTAATTATCACTATTGCAATTGTGATCAAAATAAATATTAAAGAAAAAATCGGACAGGGTGATTTCGTTAAACTTTAAATATACATACCTACATACAATTTTCCAAAATCGTAATTACTCACAGTCTTAAATATGGTGGAAGCAGCATGAGCAATGCCCGTGTACCGGTGTTCCCCGGTCACTTGGAAAGCGAGTCGCGCTCTAATGGTGTCGAGGGGGTAGGTGAGGGTCACCGCGGTCAACCCCGCCGCAGCGCCCGCTACGAACTTGTCGCCGTGTTGCACTATGGGTATGCTGAGTCCGCTTAGGTACTAAAACAATAAGAATTTAGGTAACTAATAGTGAATTAAAACATACATAAGTTTAGTATATACTTTCAAATCATATTTTTTTTTGGGCTCCATTGCCAAGACTTTAAACGAAACAAGTAAATATATTATTTTACTTTTCACTGAAATGTGAAGTTCACTCAAAGAGTGAAGTGTCCGTTTTTAGACATATGTGAAGTGAAGTCTAGGAGTGCACTTTTATTTTTACTGTCATAAGCCATAGTTTACTGTAATTGAATATCGTAAAAAATACGTATATAATTAAACATAATGTACATTTAATGTTTGATTCTATGGTACCCTCGGTGTACGAGTCACATTTACCTGTTTTTTATTTTTATACAATCGACTCAGCAAGCGAGGTAATATAGACATATATTGATGATAAATATGGACACCCTACATTCTCATGTCAATATTTTTAAAATATTTATACTACGTCAAAACAGATATGTTTCTTATCTTGTGTTATCGTATAATTTTATAAGATTTCTTTGAAGAGCATTTGCTAGTAGGTACTGCTTTAAACACTCTTGACACAGTAGAAGTAATTTAGCTTATCTTCCCCAACATTTGCTTTTCTATTTACTACTAGCGGCTCACCCTCGCAACCAAAAACAATTCTTTCCCACGGGAACCGTACATTTTTCCGGGATAAAAAATAGCCTATTTGTTATTCTGATGTATAACTATATTATTGTAAAGTTTCATAAAAATCCAACCAGTAGTTTTTGTGTACTAAGCTGTATATGTTACTATAGTTTTTAACGGGAACGGGAATTCTTTAATTTTCGGGATGAAAAGTATCTAAGATATTGACCGGAAATATAAGGTACAACCATATAAAATTTTATTTAAATCGGTCAACCAGTTTCGGATATTAGGCAAGGAGAGGAGATTTGTTCTATTTCTCTTCTTACACCCCCCTGACTCGGTTTTTGGATTTTTTTTTCTATGTACAGACATTCGACCTCTACAGTTTTATAATATGTATAGATTAATATATAAATATAATACATTTAAAATTTATAATATATAGAAATACCATATTTTGCCTTGGAGACTTTACATTTATATACGTTATTCTCTTTATTTACAATTGGATCTGTTCCAAAATAGCAGTATAAAGTCCATCGTTTAATTTTAATATAGATAACATCTTTTTTTCATACATTCAGAAAACTTTTATGAAATACAACAGGGTTATGTGTTACTAACCACAACACTGTTTACTAATAATAGGAAATCATTAAGTCAAGGCAACATTAATAGTTGGATATACATAGAACTTGACACAGCTAAATATAATAGTTGAAAAGTCGGTAATGATTCAGTACTAATTTTAAAAATTGACTAAATTATTCTACAAAATGTTTTGTCCTCCATATCGGCTAACCGACTTCAAAAAAAGAGTATTCTTTTGTGTAAAACCAACTTACGCTATATATTTGTCTATTGCTATACCTACCTATCTACATTATTTACTCACGATTCAGATACTTTTAGTGCAGAAAGACTTGCTAATTACTTTTTAAATTTAAAACTAGCAAATAGCAATTTACTCTCGCTTCATTCGGGTGCGCCCTTAGATACGTTTTAATTATTTTCAGCAGAACTCTTAATTCTTTTTCTAAAATAAAAATAGCATAAATAATTTTTTATAACAGCACCTATCTGCCAGTGAAAGTCCTGTTAAAATCAGTCCAGCCGTTTCAGAGGTTAGCCGAAACAAACAGACGGACAGACAGACAAAAAAATTTAAAAATTGTATTTTTCTGCTAAGCATTTAGTAAACAGCGGTTCTTTGACATTACAAACAGACACTTCAATTTTATTTATGTGTACAGATTATTCCAACACCGTAAAAAACATTAATGTTATTAATTTACATTCTACACAATCTTTACTAGACATAAAAGAATCTTCTTTTAAAATTATAATAGATTCTTTAAGTGACGTTAGGAATATAAAGCAGTAGGTATTCAGTTTAGAATGTTGCACTGAACTTTAACCATTGTGTGAATAAATTATGGCATACATTTGTGGTACTGTTTGAGTTATACAACTGAACTGTAGTACTTAAAAAATTATAATGATAAACGGAATCTAATGACATTTAAACGCGCATACGCATATATAAATTACGATCCATATTAGGACGGTGTCTGTATACTCGGCAGAATTTAAATGTGAAAATATGTATATACCTAGCTTAGAAAATTTTGCGTCAGCCCCCGCTTGATTAATGTCCTTGAATTGACTTAATCGCTTTAGAGAAAGTTATTATTTTTAAAACTAAAATATATTTTATTTTAATAAAGAACACACCTACTGATTATTAAAAGTTATTATAGACAAATTATTAGGATTAACTAAATCATAGAATATTACCTTAAAAAGCATTTGACAAAACCTTTAAGTTGACAGCGGAAATAATTCTATTTCAGACCTTCTAATTCAATGCGAGGGATTCAGATGATCAAGCTATAGTCCACAACGCTGGCCAAGTGCGAGTCGGCGGATACATATATTTCGAATACTAATCAGCAAACCTCGCTTTGAATTGAAATCCAGCCCGGTTTGAACCCGTTTCACTTGATTTTCAAGCGAGCGCATTGCCACTGATGAAATTATTTTATATTCAAGTCTCGTGGAGATGTCATAGACTCAAAAGGTAGACATGGCGACCGTTGTCAAATGACTGGCAGTTATAAACAATCAATGAAGAACTATCTAGTTTGTATATATGTATCAGTTATCATTAAGATATGATGGGACAATTGTGATTGACTTGGCCCGCGTATGACCCTCGCTTAATATAGTATATATTATGTTCTTCTAAAGAAGGGGAGCTCACACAATACTGCATTCACTTAACCAATTGAATATAATTGCTATATTTTAAATGCTTTTGCATCGGTTTCACTTGTAACCATATGTAAACAAAGCAATTTGAAACTTGGCAAGTAGGTTTCAATAATAATTCGGGTGAGAATATAATAAATTAATACCATCCAGATGATCTAATGGTGGACTGGAGCTTTCTGATTAATGGTGGTTAGTGGAATTATTCAATGGATACTAATAAAACCTAAGGGTTCATTTAATTGGTTTAGACAAGTCCCAAATATTAAAATTATTTAAAATTATTATATTACTAGCGACTCACCCTGGCTCCGCTCAGGTTTGTCCCTAGGAATATTTTAGCCTTTAGTATAGATTTCTCAGAAATGAGATATTTTCCCGCAATGAAATGTATCCTATATGTTGGAGGTGGATAACCAGCTATCATCATACCAAATTTTATCAAAATCGGTGTAGTTGGTTTCTCGTGATGCGGTTACAGACAAATAGACAAAAATTCTAAAAGCTATAGATTCGGCCTCTGTATCGATAATATCTGACTATTTAAATAAGATTTTCCAAAAAATATTTAATGTACAGATTCGACTCAGTTAGAATTTTATTATATTATGTATAGATAGATAAAGTTGTGCTTTGATTTTTTTTTTAATTATTTTAAAAACAATTTAGTTGTTTTCGAGTAATACTTGGCCAAACACACGTAGTGACGTAGAGTGAGACATTCCTTGTGGGCTGGAAACAGCTAACGACATAATATTATTTCTTATTAAGAAAACGAGATCGTATGCGTAATTGTAATAAGTAACAGGAAAACTTGGAAGTAAAGTTTGAGTTTCGGAGAATATTCAGTTCAGAGAATTGTTGAATTACTTTAAAATTTAAGTCACGCCATAAATTATATGGATAGTTTACACAAAGGTTGTATACATAAAATTTAAAATTAGATGTCAAGAATAACAATTAACAGTAGGTAAGCTTAAAGGAAAATATTTGAAGCAAGACAAACAATAGAAGTAGAAAAAATGCCGCAATCTCTTTTTCCACTCAACTTAAGGTGCATTTTCATTCCATAAAAGTTTTCCTGTTATATTGATACGTTTGAGGCCGAGTTCAAGGCCACAACTTTATCAGATACAAGCGCTTATTCTTACTTCACTTTTCATGACTCCACCTTTCTATTATCAGAATCAGACTTACGTGTGTATTGATTGTTATTTTAGATTTAAATTTTAAGCCTTTTACAATACTCACACTTTAGTACTGTTTAGCATCTTCATTTTTAAAAATGAACTGAACAATAGATGGATTCACATGATTATTAAAATTTAACTCTACCTACAGTTTATGTAGCTTTATGTTAACAGTTCAACTTGTACTAGTTTAAAACACTAGGGGTACCAATCATTTATATTTTGGTAGCTAAATATTTATATTTTTTGTATCAGAATCAATATATTGTAACAATTGCTATTTAGGTTCACTTGCTAGAAGCCTACATATTGTGTGGCGAATATGTACATAAGTTGCAGAAAACGAGTGTTTCCGGACACAACATTCTATGGAATAGACATTAGGCATGGGAAACACACAGCTGTTCAACACATATCTGTCGGGATTCGTGACGTGGTATTTAAATATGAATTGCACGTGTAAATAGTAAAATTTTATTATTAAATTTGGATTTGTAATAGATATTTTACGCGCACACGAAGTAATTTTACAATAAAATACTAGTAATATATTATAAATATATAGATATTTGCTAAGGAATACGTTAAAATAATAATTAATAAAAATTAGCGCGTTAAAAACTTAAGTATTATCCTACGATAACTGCCATAATATATGTGTATTACCAAAGAAAGCTCAGGTTCAATGACGTGTTTTATGGAAACGAATACGATCCGGATTTAAACGGCACACGATCACAGCGGTCTTTACACCATCGACCGCACCTTTAAAAACGGTGTTAGTATGCCACTTGCTAAATTTTGTCCATATTCATAGCATTCCATTGCTTCAAGATTACCTACATAATCTAATAAATTTTAAATTTTCCTATTTTCAATAGTCTTATTCGTCGAACATTTATTTATTTACCTGGTAAGTGGTTTGTTTACCTGGTTATTCGCCAGTGATAGTTGCAATAATGTCTTTGTAGCTTTTATGCTGAACACCGTATGCAATATGGACATTATTCATTTTTCATATTTGTCGTAACAATAACTACGATTTTAATAGAAATCCACCCAAAATAATATGAAGATGAAGAATTAAACTTTTTGACATCTCTTGAAGTTTTGAACAACACTTAAGAGTTGAGGTTTGAGGTTTTTAGTATTAATATTATAAATGTGAAAGTTTGCGAGTATGGATGAAATTTGGCACAGAGATAGATTATAGTCTGGAACAACGCAGGTTACTTTTTATACCGGAAAAATATATGGTTCCCGTGAGATAAGTTTGTTTTTGTTTTCCTACAGGCGAACCCAAGCGACGCGACGCGAAGGTGAGCCGCTAATATATTTAATAAAACATGGACTGCGTTTAATATAAATTGATAACTAATTTTATTTCTATCAAAAAATAGTGACTAAGTCTTTTTTTAACTTGAACCCAGAACCCTTAACCCTACTCGTAGTGTTATACATACATATGTACAAATGTGTAGGTCACGTTCGATGATAGATCCAGATAGGTATAAAAACAAAAGTGTTATGAAAAGCTAAGCGCAATGACTAGTGTGGCTTCCGCCTTAGACTTCTCATTAGACTAGGCCGTTTTTTTAACCTAGAAGACGACTACGAAGACGCTAATATGGGACGCTAAACTTGGTGTAGACTATAGTATAAAAAAAATTACTTTCGTCTATTTTGGGATCAATTTATTGAGATCATGATAGTGTCAAGCAACCAACGACAAAAAGTTTAAAAATATGTTAATTTTATACGTTCTTTAATTTAATGTAATATACAAAAATATCTTTTATAATTAGTATATTGTATCAATGTATATAGTATATAAAGTGCACGTGTAAATTAACAATGGAGATAAAAAATCCTACAATTTCACCGTAACGGCGTCGTTGCGTTACGTTTGGTTTCATATGCCGTTATTTATTCACTGTTATTTTTCAACTACTTATCATATTAACTATTTATATAATTAGAGATAAGTTGTTAGCTTACAGTTTCTAGTGAAAAGAAATTTTTAGAAATAAAAATTTGCTTCACACTTTCCGTGTGTACCTATCGTTCATACGAAAATAATCACGATAACTTTTTATGTACCTTGATTAATATTACAAATTGATTTATGTTATTACGGTTCGTGATTTTTGCATGTTTATATAACTGCTTATCACTTCGTGCCTTTTTAAAATCACAAATATCTATGATGATATTTGCATGTATTTTTGATTAATTTATTCAACAGATTATGAGTTTCATAAATACTGTGTATAGAACAAGGGACTCAAGGTGCGATGTCCCTATTTCCTTTAGTCGTCTTCTACGACACCTACAGAAGGAGATGGAGTAGTCCTATTCTGAGCCAAGTGCTACACAACTAAAATTTTGTATGTCATATTGAATTTAGAATTAACTATCAGTTAGAATTGTCTAATTTGAAAGATTTAACAACAAAATTAAAAAAAATGTGAAATGTGTTCTAAAATAAGTTAGTAAATTCACTACTTTCATTTAAAGTCCCGTTAAGGCCTATACACCAGTTTTAAAATAAATAAATAATAATTTTATATTAAAAACAAATATTCTTGTCAACATATCTGAGTGTTATATGTATAATTACATCAAAGATAAGTTATTAAATAAAGCATGATGTCTTATGCTCATAAAAAAAATCATTGTATCATTTTAACTTTAGTTTACCAGAACTTTTACAATTTCTCATAATTTTTATATATACATAGCAGTTTTTTTATATGATACTTGTTTCCAGCAAAGCTGAGCTCTCAACAATTTTATGCAATGGTAAGTTATGCACAGTTTTGCAACTGTACTTAGTGTTAGTTGGCTAAGTAATTTACAACATCTACACGAATGCCACTTAGTTATATGTACTTAAGATTACTTACATTGGCTGTTACTTAATAATTACTTAAGCTAGTAATTATAGTGACTAGTATGCAATATTTGTATCATTGTCATACTAATGAACAAAGATTTCTAATTTTAGTTAGATTACAGCCTTTTCATAAATTCTGTTTATTTAAATAGTAAGTTTAAACAACATATTGACATCTTATTTTATTGTTTACTCATTCCCTACTCTAAAAAGGTAAATTAAACATTGTATGAATACTTACTCTTTTATAAATTTCAAAGCTTGTAAACTGTGTAGCTGCATATGGGAATATTCTGACCATTTGAGCACCATTTCCCTTATATAATGCAATAAGGGATTCATGCTTAACAATTGCCATTAGTCCACCAAATACCCCATGGTGCTTATAATGTGATGACTGAGCCTGAAGGAGTATCTTAATACGGTCAAGGGGAGCTACAGTCGTTTTAGAACACATGCCGGCAACACCTGTTCAAAGAATATTTTAAGTTTTAACATTTTTACAAATAATATTTTTAATAGCAGAACAAATTTTAAACTTCTAATATAAAGTCTCAATATTGTGAAATATTGTGACAAAATTTTGCTAATATAAAACGGACTTACCACCAGCTAACAAATTTTTTAGTATAAATTCAAGATCACTCTTCTGTTCCATTTTAAGGGCCATTTTTTATAAATAATCGTTAGCAGGTTTAAAATTATTAATTATAACTTGTGACCATTAACACTTTTATTGAATTGGTCTATTTCTTAAATTCTTCACAATTTAGCACGAAACATAATAAACACACTTTCACTTCGAGCTACAACAAACAAAACTTTCTTCCCACATTAATCACTTGAACGATGTCACATTCAAATTTCAATAGAATTTTACAACAAATATTTGTAAACATATAAATATGATTCGTATTTATAAAATCACTTGAGGATAGAAATCAAATAAATATCTGTAACTTTTATATCTTATTTCCCTACATAATTCAAAAAACCATATTTGATATTCTTTGAATTCATACTTCCTATCTACACAAAAGGTTGACGTTTACTGATTTACAGACTAGCTAGAGATTAGTAGAGACTAGAGTGAAACCGGGTGTCACAGAGTACATTACATAAAAGAGGCTATAATGTCCATTGGTCAGTGGTCCATTGTCATTTATCGCCATCTAGTAGATAACGTAAAGACAACAGTTTATGATAAATACAAGACACAATCACACCTATAAGCATAAACCTTTTCATATAAAAGTGGTTTTAATGTTTATAATTTATTAATTTTATGCAACTGAGAAACAAGGTAAATCATAAATATTACTTAGTATATTTTGTTTCATTTTGTACATTACATTTTAATTTAAGCAATAATGGAGACAAAAAGAGAGCGCCACACATAAGGCCTATTTACATTCAGTCTGAAGTAAGGCAATTTATTGTGTATCTCTTTTGTACCTAGTTTTTTGCTTCTATTGTGTTCGCATTTTATCTGTGCAATTTATTGTACCTGGAAGTTAAACCAGCTGAAGGAAGAGTTGAGAAGGAGAGATGCATCCTGTGGTGGTCCAGACTGACTGATGGATTAACAAAAACAAACAGCCTAAATTGCTGGATGTAGAAACATAAAATTTGGGGGACGTATTCCTCATATGATGTAGGCATCCAATATGAAAGAATTTTATGAAATGCATCTCCTAAGTGGGAAAAATGGGGCATTAAAGATTATTTGAAACTCTGTCATTCTTAGTGTAAATTACATAGAAAGTGCTGTTTAACTTTAAGATAAAAAATAAGAAATATATTTATTTGATATTTTTCGAAATTCATCTCTTAAAGGGGTAAAAGGAACTAAAAAAGTTTATATGGGCAAGAGATTATTCATGACCAGAATTACTTGAAACTTGGTATTATGCAATACAATTAAATAAATACGTGTTTTAGCATTTTTTGAAATTCAATTCCATTAGGGGGTAAAATGGGGGATGAAATTTTTTATTAAACTCTGTAATTATTATATAAAAAACCGGCCAAGTGTGAGTCAGACTCGCGCACGAAGGGTTGCATACCATCTATAAAAACGGCATAAAAATCATGTCTGTTGTATGGGAGCCCTCCTTAAATAATTGTTTTATTTTCATTTTATTATTTATTTTTAAAGTGAATATATAACTAAATATTCTGTGAATATTTTAAGCGTCTACCTGGTGCCGTTATCAACATCGAGTAAAAATGAGCAAAGAAAACAGGTTTGTTGTATGGGAGCCCCTTTAAATATTTATTTTATTCTGTTTTTTAGTATTTGTTGTTATAGCGGCAACAGATATATATCATCTGTGAAAATTTCAACTGTCTGGCCATCACGGTTCATGAGATACAGCCTGATGACAGACGGACAGACAGTCAGATGGATGGACAGCGAGGTCTTAGTAATACGATCCCATTTTACCCTTTGAGTACGGAACCCAAAAAGTACAAAAAATAAAAAAAAATATTTACATGTAGACGATTTAAGAGTTTAAAAATCACTTTCTTTATAATGATATCCACATTAAATAGAAAGATTGTGATTTCGCTATTTTTTGTCGTATTATTGCTTTAGCCCAAAAATTTATTTAGTTTTTGTCCGTTCCGACAAATGATATCCATTTTCTTTGCATTCTGTCGTTGTGCAATTTGTTATTTTAATTAAATTTAAAAAAAAATGAAAAAAAAATACCATGCACGATATAGAGCTTTACAATATATAGAGGGCCATGGAGATCGTGACATCTGGCGGGAGAAAAAGGTAAAAATTTTCCGTTAATTTGTTCTATATAGTCAAAGTTTCCCTAAACTCCGTTGGAAACTTTACAATGTCAACCTTATTTTTATTCTTCGAAACTGGCACTAGCCACTCGCCGGAATTTCAGAAGTCAAATGTACTTTTAATCCATATATTTTGTCGTCAACATACATATTTGCTTACATGTTTCAAATACGACATAATATAACTTTATTTATACACATTTTTATACAAAGACAAATATCAAATGATAAAAAAGTATTAGCAAACGTAAATTTTTGGGATATTTTAATTGTACTTACAAAAAATTTATTATGTGTTAAATATAATATCTACTTATTATATTATTCATTTTATGAAGTTATATATTAGTAACAAAGAGCGCCATCTCTTGTAAAAGAAGTGTTCTGCACAAAGCTAGCTCCGTCTGGACATTCATTTGGATTTGTCTTCCACATTTTTTTTCAAACTTAATAATATATTTAATAGTAAAAGCGATGCTAAGTTTGATGAAATGAAAAAATCTGAATAAATATTAAATATTTGTAGTTAGTACAATATGTAGTCAGTAGTAGGAATAAAGGCAAATGTTCAAGCTTTATATAAAATTGCGTCAGTTTCAAAGTTACGCGCCTAAAACGAGCTTTTACTACGTGCTTCATTGATCCTAGAAGATTTGAAGGTCACCTTGAAAGAGCGCGAAAGCTCAAAAGGGACATTTGAAATCATTATGATTTTTGGATGCGTGATCGTACGCACGTTGCACAGTGCACTTCAGACGACGCGATGGTATAAAAGTAAACAAGTACCGTTTAAAGGGGTTACAACATGTTGCGTGATGCTTCTTCGGAATAAAGTTTGTCGAACGTATTTCACATGTCGAAGTAATTTCATGGACTGCATACGCGTTTATCAATAAATGAAATTATTGTAAATATTAAATTAGATAAAATAAAAATGAATGTGCCGGCAAAGGGGAATATTCTGGGACGTAAGTACAAATGTTTAATTTTGATATTATATTTTTGTAGTGTTTAATTATTTTAATATGTTTATGTTTCGATCTAATAAAAGCTCTGAATGTACATTCATTAAGAAATTAAGGTATTTGAATATGAATGCTTTAAACTATTTTTTAAGTTTATTTTAGTTTTGTTTTATAATTCAGCAGCAAAAATACGTACTGTAAAATTACAAATGTTATTTGTAATTTTACAGTACGTATTTTTCATTAACTGGTAGTTTATTTAGTGATTTATTTTAACTTTTAGTAAATGTGTTATCGGAAATATTAATACTGGGCATACCCAGCTTAAGATATATATTATTTACTATCATAAGATGTACATACTATTATGTATTAGGTGTAAATAAAAAGTGTATTTTTACTTATATGTCAACGACGACTGCCGATAGTTTAATTACAAATTATCTATACAGATAAATTAAATTAAAGTGTCTGTTTGTAATATTAAAATAACCGGTTTTTACTAAATGAGGATGTATGTATACATGGTATATATACCAAAACAACATTTTTTTTTTACAATTTTTGTCTGTCTGTCTGTTTGTTTCGGCTAATCTCTGAAACGGCTGGACCGATTTTGACGGGACTTTCAATGGCAGATAGCTAATGTTATAAGGAGTAACTTAGGCTACTTCTTTTTTAGAAAAAGAATCAGGGTTCCGCAAAAAAAAATTTGAACCCATGAAATTGTGAACAAAATCCGCGTACGGCGTACGCACCCGAGCAAAACGAGGGTAAATCGCTATATAATTTAAATGAATATCTTAGGAGTAGCACGCTACTATTTATGTACACCTCAACATAGCTAATCGTGAAAACGTACCTAGGGACGAACGCGGGCGAAGCGAGCGTGAGTCGTTAGTTTTAAATAAGTAAAGTTTTTATTTTTATTAAAATTATTGTGGTCGTTTTAATTGTAATAGGTTCAGTTCTTATCGGAGTTTTATCAATTGAAATATACTTATACCGAGAGTATTTTTTTTAGATTTTCCTTACTGCTTAACATTTATGATTTAACCCTAAACAAGTACCTATTATCAAAGGAATAGTTATTATTTAATTTAACCTAAAGATTTCCAGAGGAATTTTATAGATTTTCTTTTTAATTTTCCGATACATTTGAATTTGATTTCTTTGTCCTTGTGCAGAGGTCATTGACGTCGTTTCTTGTGAAAACGTAGTCTATAGTTTGCACCCTATGACGAAACACTATTTATAAGTAGGATTACCATTAGTTACCAATTAAATCTTTCACTTTGATAATATTAGCACCTATATGAAATTAAATAGATTCAAGAATATTAATATTAATGGTTTCTCTGAGCAAACAATTGAATTGTAGTTTATTTTCCTTTAATAAAACGCTTTTATTATTAAATAATTAGTTATAAACAAATGTGACTATAATTCTTCAATAAATGTTCTATAATTATGTTATATATTTAGCATATATTTTATTTCCTTTTACTATGTATATAAATAATAATACATGTATATATTTACTATACACCGTTTTTTAACCGACTTTCAAAATGGAGGTTTTATGATCGTCTGTATCTTTTCTTTGTTTATAAGTCTAATAAAATAAATGTAATTATGATGACTAAAATTATAACTGGTTCCAGGGCCGAAATAAGCTTCTCAGGGTCCAAGTAGGCATTGCGCATCTTGAGGACTTCATCGTTTTTTAATTTCTTAAGACATATTTTTCTACCACAAAGCAATTTTATTTATAATTACGCTGTTTTTACTACGTTACGAAAAAATGAAACCACTCTATTCGATAAAAAAAAACAATAAAAGGAAAATATATGCATTTTTTTTTTAAATCCCTTTGTAAAGTACAACATGTTCAAATATGTATTCTCCTACCATTTTTAGATGCAAAATCGCCATTATAGCCAATGAATTAAAACGATTCTGAGACAATGATAAACGAAAACAGTTTTTTATTAGTTACTAATGACTCACCCTCGCTTCGCTCGGGTTCGCCTCTAGACAACCAAAAACAAATCTATCCCACGGGGACCGTACATTTTTCCGGGATAAAAAGTAGTCTGTTTGTTATTCTGATGTATGAACTATATTTTTGTAAAGTTTCATCAAAATCCAATCAATAGTTTTTGTGTATTAATTTAAAATCCAATCAGTAGTTTTTTATGTACTAAGCTGTATAAATTACTATAGTTTTTTAACCATCCCACGGGAACTCTTTAATTTTCCGGAATGGAAAGTATCTAAAATATTGACAGGGGATATAAGGTACCATCATGCAAAATTTCATTTTAATTGGTCCAACAATTTCGGAGATTAGCAAACAGACAAACAGACAGAAACAAAAAAATTGAAAAAAATCTGGATTTGTTCTATTTCTCTTCTTACATCCCCGTGACTCGGTTTTTTGTACTTCTTTTCTATATACAGACATTCGACCTCTACAGTTTTATAATTTGAGGTGTATTTTTAGTGCTAGCAAGTGTCATTACATTAGTGAAAGTTATGATTGTGCCATATCACTTAATTGAAAGATTATAGTACTTTAACATCACCATCTTGTCTATAAAGGTTCAATATCTTCAGAATTATGTTATAATTATATATAACTATTACCTATAACATTAATCAAAATAGCTTTGTTTAGAAATCATCAAATCTGTACTCCTTACACGCAATATTCTTCATTACGCTAGTTTTTTTAAATGAAATCTCTGATAATTTGCCTTTTTTTTTAGGTATTATCCCAGCACGGTATATTCTATCTATACTGGGTTCGATAGGTATGGCGATAGTATACGGGTTAAAAGTTAACCTTTCCGTAGCTATGGTAGGTATGTTGAACCACACAGCGTTAGAACAATCAGTACACAAGTCACAAGTGGAGGAAAATTTTACGGCCGTTGCAGATGTCGACTGTGAACCTGCAGGAAACTCCAGTACTAGTGATAAGGTGAGACAATTTTACTATTATATTAATTAAAAAAAACTTTTTTTTAAGTATTAAACTGTTTGGTTAATTAAGCATCAATATCATTAATGCTGATTGTTAACACGTGAACACGTATTGCTTGTTTTTTATCTTGAATACTTAATTTTAACAATAAAAATGGCGAATTTTCTTATCAACTTAGTAAAGTTGGTAAGAAAATCCGCCATGGGTAGTAACCCATTTCACCTCCTTACGAGATGAATTACAAAAATGTTGTGTGTATCACGTGTATCACGTATTTATTTTATTGCATTGAAAATCATTAATACCAAATTTTATAGGAACTTTGACAGTAACAGGAATCTGTTACCCCATTAAAGAATGAATTTTCATAAAAAAGTTATAGTGTAAACTTTTTTATCTAACGAACTGCACATATATCAATTTTTACATTTCTAACGTCAAAAATGACGAAGTTTCATACGAACTTTCATCCCCTATTTTAACCCCTCAAGGTATAAATTTCCAAAAATCCCTTCCTAGTACACACTTACGTCATTTAAGGAACATTGTGCATAATTTCATGCTGCTAGGCCCAGCGGTTTCAGCTGTGCGTTGATTGATCAGTCAGTGAATCAGTTAGCCAGTAATATATAATACTAGCAGTACCCCGCGGCTTCGCCCGCGTTTAATTGGCTATTTGACAGTTTTCGGAAAGATATTTTAAAACATACGTAGGTTCATTTTATACCTCTTACAATTATTTTTTTCTGAAAAAAGCGTTATTTATTCGGAAAAAAATATATTAATCTTTCAGTAATTTGAAAGTCGCGCGAAAACAGCACATCACGTGATATTCCTGGCTGTGACGTCATATCTTAATAAACTAAGTAAAGCTAACTACGATGCATGGAGAATATAACATGTTATATATTTTCCATGCTACGATGCTCCAACTCTTAAACATATTTTAAGCTAAAAGTTTGCAGCTTTTTCATTGGCAAGCTCATATAAGTTAATATATATATATACTAGCAGACCCGGCCACACGTTGCTGTGGCACACATATGAAAATCGTCAATTTTGCAATAAAAAAAGGAAATAATCGGGATAAAAACTATCCTATCTTTTAAGTTGGAACAAATCACATATTTTGAAAAAAAAACGTTAAGATCGGATAAGTAGTTTCGGAGTTCATCCCGGACCAACATCGTGACACGAGATTTATATATATTAGATATATATATATATATATATATATATATATATATATATATATATATATATATATATATATATATATATATATATATATATATGATGTTCTCCTGACCGATTCCGGCCACGGCGGCCAATCTCATTGAGACTAGCCAACTGCGCAGGAGATATTATAGTGCACAAGTGTACGCGCAGACACAAGTGCACTCTCTATTCCTGTCACTCTCATACTCCAGTGGGACGACTACTCGACACGACCGGTGAGAGTTAAGGCGCAGGACCGACGGCTTTACGTGCTCTCCGAGGCACGGGGGTGAAACACCGCCAACTTCCCAACTCCGGGCTGTTACTGAGGCTTACTATACAGAAAGACTCAATAACTAAAACTTGGCCCGACCCGGGACTCGAACCCAGGACCTCAGGATGTGCAGCCGTACATGCTAGCCACTACACCACCGAGGCAGTTATATATATATATATATATATATATATATATATATATATATATATATATATATATATATTTAGAATATAAATATTTTTTATGAAAATGACAAGCTACAAGACGTGTGCCGTACCTATGTGTAAAAGTTCTACAATTAAATATCCTGACAAATTGTTTATACACGTCCCTAAATGTCCTAAACGTCGAAAGCAGTCGTTACAATTAGCACGCTGAGAGTTGAATTTTACATCTGATAAATCTGCAATTTTTTTTTGTGAAGATCACTTCGATGTAAGTATTTAAAAGCAATCAATTTAGCCTCTGATTTACTGAAAATAAATTAAACTTAATCCAGTATTTTGTACATAAAACATGTCATAAAAACAATTCTTTTTATGACATTATTTTTATTAATTTTAAAAGTATTATTTTTATTATTCACCATACGACTGTCGCGAAGATCTAAAATTATCAACATAACCTTTAAGTAATTTAAAATTATTTTATAAAATTTTTACTACTTGACTTAAGAACTATACACATTAAGGGCAATCCCCTACCAAACCGCGTTTTACGTCGATATTTGAAAGCGAATGTGCCAGTCTTTAATAAATGTAAAAAAATAAAAAAAATACTATGTCTATCTTCTACATTTTGCGTTCATATTACACGATTAATATATTTTTTTTGGCCATAACTACTAAAGAAATAAAATTCTAAAGTATTGTTGTAATCTTAAATTTTTTTCTTATTCTTTGCATCTACACAAGAATTTACAACTCATATAAAAATATGGTTAACACCATTTGATAGATCCTTTCGAAATTGATATTATACACGTTTAATTTTTTTTAAACGATTAATTTCAATCATGTTTTGGACGAATATTCAGAAATCAACAAAATTTTTCGAATGCGGGGGCCGGGAGGCAGTCGGCAACCGCCTTTCGTACGGGGTACCCGCGTCGCTCGTGTCCGTCTCCGGCTTTTACGACGTATCATATGCAAGAAAACGATTTGTTTTGTGTTCTTTATTCTATTTGTAAGGACGCCTTGAATGTGATTATTATAGTGCTATTTTTATTATTTTGAGAAAAGACTCTGTAGTTATTAGAGTAAGTTTCTGTGAACTTTCTGCCATAAAATGCCGAAACAAAAAAAGGATAAGCAGCAAAGAAAACAAAACGCTCAGAAAATGAACGAAATTCTGTAAGTACCTATCAATAATGTACATAGACCTAGATATTATTATTAATAAAATTTAGACATACCAAGTAGGTCTAAAATATGAGTTCTTACCATTTGGATAAGAACTACGAATGATTAGAAGAATGCAGTAAAAATTCGTTAAAATATTTAATTGGACAATGACTCTCACAATCAATAAGAAAATAACAAATAAATAGGTATTGCAAATTTAACATTGTTTTTATTTTTATTTTAGACGTGCACGTAAAAACATAGTCTGTGATCAATCATCACAGTTATCCGAAATGGCCAACGTTGACAGCAGGTATGTACCTAAGTATCTAATGTATGTATGTATGTATGTATGTATGTATGTATGTATGTATGTATGTATGTATGTATGTATGTATGTATGTATGTATGTATGTATGTATGTATGTATGTATGTATGTATGTATGTATGTATGTATGTATGTATGTATGTATGTATGTATGTATGTATGTATGTATGTATGTATGTATGTATGTATGTATGTATGTATGTATGTATGTATGTATGTATGTATGTATGTATGTATGTATGTATGTATGTATGTATGTATGTATGTATGTATGTATGTATGTATGTATGTATGTATGTATGTATGTATGTATGTATGTATGTATGTATGTATGTATGTATGTATGTATGTATGTATGTATGTATGTATGTATGTATGTATGTATGTATGTATGTATGTATGTATGTATGTATGTATGTATGTATGTATGTATGTATGTATGTATGTATGTATGTATGTATGTATGTATGTATGTATGTATGTATGTATGTATGTATGTATGTATGTATGTATGTATGTATGTATGTATGTATGTATGTATGTATGTATGTATGTATGTATGTATGTATGTATGTATGTATGTATGTATGTATGTATGTATGTATGTATGTATGTATGTATGTATGTATGTATGTATGTATGTATGTATGTATGTATGTATGTATGTATGTATGTATGTATGTATGTATGTATGTATGTATGTATGTATGTATGTATGTATGTATGTATGTATGTATGTATGTATGTATGTATGTATGTATGTATGTATGTATGTATGTATGTATGTATGTATGTATGTATGTATGTATGTATGTATGTATGTATGTATGTATGTATGTATGTATGTATGTATGTATGTATGTATGTATGTATGTATGTGCGCGCGTGCGCATGCGCGCATGTACGTGCGCATGAGCGCATGTGCGTAGGTTCGTACGTACGTCGCGCAGTCGGGTAAAAATTATAGAATTATAGAATTTCATGATTTTAGAACTTGTATAACAAATACAAATACTATATTTTATAAAAACTTACATAAATTTTTAATCGCTATTCATACTTTGTTCCTGGCTAAAAGCAATAAAAACTTATTTTGGTTTTTTTTTCAGACTAAATGCATTCACTGCTCATATTGATGACATGACTGAAAAAGTTGATTTACAAAAAACTGGGGTCGATTTTGCTGTTGATGATCTTGATAAGCATGAAGAGGTATATTTGATTTCATATCACATTGTGTATCATCATACCTGAATGAGATCAGGTTTCCTATTTAGTCACTTTCTTCAATTAGTTATTGTTAGTTTCAGTTTGGTATGTCATTTATGGCTTTATTTTATTTGCAGATTGAAATATCACATGAGAAAGAAGATGAAATTAAAGATAAAAATATTGGAAGAAGAATTATTGACGTCACCCACTTCATAACACAATTGAAAGAAATTTCAAATCATGGACCGCTTGGATGTAGCTTCAACGAACTTCAACTAATTGGAGAAACTCTTAATGGCTTAGAGTCGAAATTTACTTTTAGGTGCAAGCTGTGTAATAGAATATTTGTTATAGGTGGTGATAACTGCAGCGACAATTATTTGTCTCTAAATAAGTGTGCAGTTGCAGGTACTATAGCAATTGGTTGTGGACGTTATCAACTAACAGAACTAATGTCAGCAATAAACTTGCCTTTTTTGTCTGAAAAGACATATTCAGAACAACACGATTTAATAAGTGAAAAATGGGAAAGTGTTTCTTTAGAATCAATGAAGAAAGCTGCAGAAAAAGAAAGACTGTTCGCGATTTCAAATAATAGAATTAATAAAGATGGCATTGCAATAATTGACGTTATTGCAGATGGTTGCTGGAGTAAACGCAGTTATAAAAAAAATTATAATGCTCCCTCTGGTGCAGCTGCTATCGTAGGTAAACACACAAATGAAGTTTTATTTTTAGGTGTACGAAATAAATATTGTTATATTTGTAGTTCTGAAAAAAATAAACATCGGGCCCATAAATGTTTCAAAAATTATGATGGCCCATCGACTAATATGGAAAGTGAAATTATTGTGGAAGGCTTCAAAGAATCAATCAAATTGCATAATTTGATTTATGGTAAAATTATTTCTGATGGTGACTCGAGTACATACGCAAAATTATTACAAGCTCGGCCATACCAAGACCTGACTATAGAAAAAATTGAATGTCGCAATCATGTGCTTCGTAATTTTTGCAATAAATTACAAGCACTAAGCACGGATACCAAATATAATATAAAAAATAGAAAACTGATAAACAAGAAAAGCATTTTATCAACAAGAGCAGTCATTTGTAAAGCCATAAAAAAACATAAAAACGGCTCAGACGTTAAATTACTGTTTGACGATATCATGTTGAGTCATCTGCATGGCTTTGGAGACCATTCAAAATGCCGTGAATTCTTTTGCGACAAAATAGGAACAAGCACACCGAATACTGATTTTTTTTTAAGTGCACTATGGCAAAAAATATGTCTCAGTATTCAAAATGTAGCTGGACATGCCCGAAGCTTAATTTACGATGTCGACAGCAATGTTGTTGAACGATATAATAGTATTGTAGCAAAATTTGTAGGGGGAAAAAGAATACACTTTTCAAAAAAAAATTCATATCAAACTAGATGCCACGCTGCTCTTGTAGCATTTAATGAAAAAAAGTCAATATCCCGATTATATAGGTCAATGAATAGTGGTTATAGAAAAGGTTGGAACAACGAAGGATTTACAAAAATGAGAAAAATAAAACTTATAGAAAACCAAGAAAAAGTAACTTCTACCAAAATCAAAAATTTAAAACCAGTGACAAACATTATGGCGAAGATTGCTTGAAACCAGATATACTTCCAGAAGTTTTAGAGGCTCTCAAACAAAAATTTTTAGAAGGTTTAAAAAAAACAGATGCGGAAAGGCAATTTATAGAGCGGGAAACAGTTCTACAAGGTGAAAGTAATGAATGGCTCGAGTTACGTAGATCATTACTTACAGCATCAAACTTTGGTAAAGTAATAACGCGGCGCAATGACACAAGCTGTCATAACTTTGTTAGAGATCTGCTTTATAAAAAAAATATTGATCACGTTACTTCTATCAAACATGGAAAAGAAAATGAAAAACTAGCAATAACAAAATTGGAAGAACAGGAAAATATTAAAATTGAGCCATGCGGTTTGTTCATCGATAAAGATATACCGTTTCTAGGTGCCACCCCAGATGGTTTATGTGGAGATGATACAATAATAGAAATTAAATGCCCTATAACTGCTAATAAATTTGGCATTGATGAAGCGATAAAGAAAAAAAAAATAACTATATGGAAGGTAACAAAAAATGGCCTACAAATAAACAAAAATCACCAATGGTACTATCAAATTCAAGGCCAATTACACGTGACAAAACGGTCAAAGTGTCTGTTTTCTGTTTGGTCGAGCGAGAACACTCCACTTAAAACGGAAGTCATACTAAGAGACGATCAGTTCTGGTTAGATAAAATGGAACCAAAACTGACATCATTTTATCTCGACTGCATTCTTCCGGAGTTAATTGATCCTCGCTTTCCTCGAGGTATGCCAATAAGAAATCCAGCTTACATTGAGGAAGCTATTAAAAGGAAAGGTAAATGCAATGAAAATGTAAAACCTGCTGAATGTATATCAGAAACACCTAATAAAGATATATTAGAAATGGAAACTGAAAGTGATTATGATGATTTAAATAATGGCCGTAACGATAATGATATTCCATCTTGCAGTCGCTATTTAGATTTTCAAAATTTATGAAAAAATAGCGACTCACCCTCGCTCCGCTAGGGTTCGTCCCTAGTACGATTTAACGTTTAGTTTAGATTTCTCAGAGATGAGATATTTTCCCGCAGTAAAAATATCCTATATGTTCACCCGGATAACCAGCTATTATCACACCAAATTTCATCAAAATCTATCCAGTGGTTTTCTCGTGATGCGTTACAGACAGATAAAAAATTCTAAAAAGTATAGATTCGGCATCTGTATCGATAATAATGTCTATTTCAATAAGATTTTCCAAAAATATTTCATGTATAGATTCGACTTAGTTAGAGTTTTATTATATGTATAAAAGAGTGCGTGTAACTTTAGTACATTGTAATGAAGTGAAATAAACAATAAATAATTATATATATAATTCGTTTCATAAAAATATTATAACAATCTATAGTTTTATTTATTTTTTCCATCTCAAAATTTTATTAGAGTGCATTCTCGAACAAAAACTATTGTTAGAACAAAATTATTATTTCATTTTGTGCTTTAACATTGACATGAACTAGCCAAGGAATTTTAAAGTGGCCAGTTACTGATTGATTAATCCTACCTAAAATAAACAATAAATAATTATGTAACTTTGTACATTTTTTCCAAGTAAATAAAATAATAATAAAATATTTGTGTTTTCGTTCCCCAATGAATATTACTCTGCCGGCTCTATAAGTTCTACGGTCTGTGTTTTATGACATGCGCGATATTGTGTTTCAACTTTTATTGCATAGATGCCGCTGGTATTTATTACGATCTTTTCTAGTGGTGAGGTGGGGAAGGAAGGAGCCAAACGATGAAGGTCATTTGCTCGGGGGATGGCCTTAACTTTTACCAATAAATTATACATAATTACTTTGTTCATTTCGGTACTTACACGGAAGTTTTTACATTCCGAAACTCGGCTGAGCAAAAGTCAGGATTACATGCAAAAAAATTTGCAACCATCAATTAATCTATTTTTGGTAAATCAGCTTTAGTGTAACCCGGCTCCATTTCGTTAAACTTCTCACAAGCACTAATTAAAATATTTTAGAGTGATCTTCTCAGCAAACTGCAAACGATAAAACACACGATGTTTTGTTATGTGCGATGTGACGTCACACGCTGCACAAACATGGCCGCCAGCGTTTCAGTATTTGTAATCCACAGATAAAAAAACTCAAATTTATTTTTCAAAAATGAAATATTTACAATTTATTTTAATGCAAAAAACATATTGTATAATTATTGTGGACCCATAAGCTACTGTCTCCAACAGATTAAATATTTTATCGTTAGAATTGTCAAATAGCCAATTGCACATGTTTAGTATATGGGTCGCGGCCTCTGGAAGAAGTGGGCGGTATTTTCGATATTTGGATAGGAGAGATGATAGGAAATCTAAATATATGTACATATAAAAATATTTTTTAGCAAAAAAAGGAGTCAACTTACAAAATTATCATATTTTTTTCGTCTATACATAATATAATAAAATTCTAACTAAGCCGAATCTGTACATTAAATATTTTTTGGAAAATCTTATTGAAATAGTCATTATTATCGATACAGAGGCCGAATATATAGTTTTTAGAATTTTTGTCTGTCTGTCTGTTACCGCATCACAAGGAAACTACTAGACAGATTTTAATGAAATTTGGTATGGTGATAGCTGGTTATCCGGGTCAACATATAGGATACTTTTTACTGAGTAAAATATCTCACCTTTGAGAAATCCCCTTTTCACCCCTTTATATATAATATGTTTTCCGGGATGAAAACTATCTTATATCATTCTCAGGGCCTCCAACTATTTCCATACCAAATTTCTTCTAAATCGAATCAACGGTTAAGCGTATACACAAGCGTATACACGTAAGTCGACGTGCTTTGATTTGTATTGGCTGGCACCGACTTCGAAAATATCTGATTAAAAATCTATTCTAAATGAAAACCCCCGTTTAGTTATTTTTTACTTTTCAGTGCCTGGAAGTCGGTTTTTTTTCAAGTTTTTATTTTTCCATTTTTAGTGTAGACGTAATAAGCAGTCAATTTTTAAGAAGAAAGATTTTTAAAAACATTTTTAATCCATTTATTCAGACACATTTACTCAGACACTAGCGACTCGCGTACGTAGCGTACGCGGATTTTGTTCACAATTTCATGGGTTTTATTTTTTTTTCACGGAACCCTGATTCTTTTTCTAAAATAAAAGTAGCCTAAGATACTCCTTACAACAGCAGTTATCTGCCAGTGAAAGTCCCGTCAAAGTCGGTCCACCCGTTTCGGAGATTAGCTGGAACAAACAGACGGACAGACAGACAGACAGACAGACAGACAACAGACCGACAGACCGACAGACAGACAGACAGACAGACAAAAATTGTAAAAAATGTTGTTTTGGTATGTCTACCGTGTATACATCCATATGCATTTAGTAAAAAGCGGTTATTTTAATATTGCAAACAGACACTCCAATTTTATTTATCTGTATAGATATATAATATATGTAAGCTGGATTACATAAGTAGCTACTTTAAAGTTTAGTCGTACAATTGTGACAATAATTTTTCGTGAAACAAAAATAGTTGACGTTCAGTGATGTCACCATAAATAATTCTATTACAATTTGGCAAACTTTACGATAAAGGCAATAAAGTAATAAATTAAAGAAAGAATTTGGACTGAAACCTTATTTTTTTTTAAAGTATCAAAACATATCGTCTGGAACGTACGAGCGAATCTTTTTATAGAAATCGGGACGACCGTAAAACACAGAAGTTGATATTTCTGAAAACAACAAAATAATCAAAAGTTTAATGGTTAATATAAAGTTTAAAAATATTCACTAATAAAAAAAAGTGACATTACGACTTATACCTAGGGGCGCACTAAAGCGAAGTGAGGGAAGTCGCTAGTATGTATAAAAAAACATAAATAATTATGTTATAAAAAAAATAAAAAAACCGACTGCATGAAAGTTAACTAAAAAGATGAAAACAAATTCACGAAGGAATATAATATGATGCAGTCGGAGACATACGTTTCATTCTTGCTGCGAGATGTACATACTGAATACTCGTATGTATACATCTCCGACTGCATAATACTATGTATATTCCTTGGTGAACTTATGTTCATTTTTTTAGTTAGCTTTTATGCAGTCGGGTTTTTTTATTTTTATAATATATTTATTTATTTACAGCTTTTTAAATATATTTAAGTAGGAAAATTAGCGAGAATGGTTGTTGACCAACATTAAAACATTATATATCCTAAACTGTTATTTAAAATGAAAAATAATGAAAAGAACCTAAAAATGATTTTTAAATACCTATTCAACGATACCCTACTTGATATAGTTCGTCAATTTTTTTTTCACATTATGACATTCACAATCGGCCATTTTGATTTTCCACATTTTTTATGCTTTCTATAACATTCGCGCCGTCATGACGAATCAAACGACGTATCATTTATCAAAATCGGCCCACGCGTTTTGTCTAAATAGTGCCACAGAAGTACAACCCCACATACATACATGCATACATACATAGGCTGATAAACACATTACCCTCCTTTGCGTCGCGCAGTCGGGTAAAAATTAGCTGTTGTCAAGTGATGCGCTTACCAAAGAACAACATTTCATTTTTATTTACATACTTAGGTAGATATTTTATTTATATTTTAGATGATTGATTCAAAAGGCTTATTTATATCTAATTGATATTGTGGATCTTGGATGATCTCCAATTTTGTTACAGTAAATTCTTCATCAAAAATATATAAATTTGAATCAACAAAATGGAATTTCAACAAAATTGATCTAATTGTTAAAGGTCGCTGATAGTACGTACGGTTGTATTTTTATTGAACTGATTCAGATTATTTAGGCGAATGAAACCGTATTGCCCATAAAGTAATTCCTCTCATAAACTGGAATACCTACTTTGCAATAGCTTCCAACGGGAATGAATTGTTGAATAATCAGAAATTGTTTTTATTAACCTTTTTCACTGATATAGCTTTTATCTTTCACGCAATAGTATGATGATTCAGTTAAATTTAGAATTCAGTTTGATTTCATTCAAAATATTTACGATCAGACCAAGTCCATTACCAACGTCACACGAAGTTTCAAATACAATTTTAGTTTCTTTATGAGGTTATTGGGCTATGTTTATTTAGGTTATTGTTAAATAATAATCTACTGAGATTTTATCAACTAAAAAAACTTTGTAAGAAAAAAATAAAAACCGACTTCAAAAAAAAAAAAGTAAAAAATAACTGATTGGTAGTTTTCATTTACTGTAGATATCTAATCTGATATTTTCAAAGTCGGTGTGCTTTGATTTGTATCGGCTAGCACCATAAAAACAAACAATAACAAACTTAAAAAAAACATACAGCCGAATTGAGAACCTCCTCCTTTTTGAAGAAGTCGGTTGGAAATTAGGGTTTTGATGGAACTAATTGTAAGAACCTTATATTCTTTTGACTCATATTTTTTTTTAAATAAGGTCCTTTATGAGTGGAATTTGAACTTATAAGGATCCAAACTATTCATTCGAAAAAGAATTTTTAAAAACGATTCGTTCCATAAAAAATATTGACGAAATGAGTACTCGTTTTTGAAGTCGGTGTAAAATCAAATTCAAAGTCCATAATACGTATATGTATGTATCATGTTGAAAAAGTTTAAATAGTAAAAATGCTTTTGTTTTTTAAAGAAAATATTTATTTCAGGAAGCGGATGGACCTTTCCTATGGTCGTCTGAAATACAAGGAATAATACTTAGTTGCTATTTCTGGGGATATTTTGTGTCTCAAATTCCTGGTAAGACTTTATTCATGTGCACCTTTAAATCAAATTGAGAAATAAATTTTTACTCATACGCCAGTTCTATTTCTATGTCAAACCTATTACGGTTACAAGAAAGTTTTTATAGAGCTTTTTCAACACACGAATTAATGAAGCTTTTTGGTTCAGGGGGTCGTATAGCGGAATTGTTTTCTGCTAAATGGGTGATGTTCTTCAGTGTGACCATCAATGTTGTATGCACTTTGCTTACTCCGGTGATGGCTGAGGCGCATTACGTTGCAGTCGTCGTTATGAGGGTGGGGGAAGGGATTGGAGGGGTATGTATTGTTATTACATATTGGTATTTTATCATATTAATTTTTAAGGACATTTTAGAATAATTTTAATGAGAATTTTGAGATTTATTTATTTTTTTAGATTATTTCGTTATTTGAGAAATTACTACTACGTATTATTATAATGATAGATTTCTTTTTTGCCAATTTTGAATAATTCTTTAATATGATTAGTTATGATTTAGATGAGAGTAGTGTAATATGACTCTACCTTGTGTAATGAATACATAAAAATACTGCACCTCATGTTTAGATTTTCATATACATATATATTTTTTGTATTGATTGTTATTATATGTATATGTAGATTTGTCCATCTTTCAACAAAAAAAGCGTCATTTTTTTCATAGTGATACTTTATAGGCCACAATGACATAGACTATCAGGATAAGCTCAGTACAATAGGAGTGGATCTCAATAACCTTTCTAATATCTTTATATTCGATATATATTTGACATAAGTTTCATAGAAGCTGAGATAGATAGGCTATTTGGAATTATCGTAACTAGTAAATACTCATAATTACTTGGCGCGCTACGTAAAGTTCACTAGTAACGTATTATGTATTTCTAAACATAGGTCACGGTCAGATTCAATGTAGTGCACGTGTTGCTATATAAATATTTACTATCATTTATTTGTTGCTTTCGCATATAAACATGAAAGAAGCTTTCAGTATTAATTTTTTTTTAGTGAAGTAAATTTAGAATTTAGTTTTCCTAAATAGTTTAGCACAAGTACCCAAATATATACTAAAATACTCTATTGTGTATGCAGCTTTATTTAACAAATTTAAAACGGTAATAATTTGACGTCATTGTTTACTTATTAGAAATTTCATAAATTTTGATGAGCACAAGACAATGAAAAGCACAACCTTGTGTCTTCTTTATCATATTTTTTTTTTCATTTCACTTTTAGAATTAGGTCAAACTTGGAATTAAGATGTTTTATCTATACTGTAAAGGAACAGGGGCCCATTCTACCACGCGAACGGAGCCGCGAGCAAAAACTACCTGAGCGAAATACTTATTACGCTATCGTTAATTATAATTAAATTTTGAAAACATTGTGTTAGAAAAAATAATATGAAATTCCAAAATATATGTTAAAGAAATTTCTGCCAGGGCGTCACTTTCCCTGCAATGCACGTATTACTATCAAAATGGGCACCGCCGGCCGAGAGGAGTGTGATGGCGGCACTAGTATACGCGGGGACTTCTTTAGGCACGGTTATATCAATGCTGATGGCTGGCGTCCTTACTGCCACTATCGGTAAGTAAAGCAATTAGGTTAATGTATAGGCTGTAGGTATGCGTAACTACATTTATCATTTAAATAATAAAACTAAATGGTTAATTGCAAAATATTGTTTTTATATATGATTTGATTGGCAGTGGTAGCCCAGTGGTAACGCGCTCGCTTGGGATACCGAGGGAAGCGGGTTCAAATCCCGGGTCTCGCACCTCTGATATTTTCATGTGCGAATTGTTTCAAACATTGTTGTTCCATTATTTATTGTTTTACGGTGAAGGAAACATCGTAAGAAATCTTGCGTATATAAGAGAACCGAAGAGTATTACAAAATTAATATTTTAAAATTATCTTTTAAACTGTAGTAACGCTACATGTAGGTAAGTACATACTCATGTATATATGTATATGACTTAGGTACACATCCAAGCGAAGCGAAGGTGTGCCACTAGTATAACATATTTCTAAATGCCTAGGATGGGAAAGCGTGTTCTACGTGATGGGCGGTCTGTCCGGTATATGGTGCATTTTATGGGTGTGGTTGGTCCAAGACTCGCCTCAGACACAGTCTCTCATCAGTAAGGAAGAGAGGGAGATGATCGTCTCCTCACTTGGTGGAGGCAGTGGACATGAACACAAGGTAAGGATTTATTAAAAAAATCGCTGATAAACTACTTAAAAGCCGGTGACATGAAATATTATTATTATGTATCTATTTATGTTTCCTTCGAAGGCTTGCACGGGGACAGATCTAACACTTAGACGTCTTTCATGTCGCATTATCATTAGTAAAGTACTAACTTTGGTAAAATGTTTACTTGGAAAATTACACGGGTCCAAACTCGGGTTTCGTAGTTTTAAGATTTTCACGGGCAAATCATTGTCAACTACTTTATTAGCACTAGCTGGCTAGTGGCTAGTGCTAATAAAGTAGTATGGCAACGAAAACATTGCTTGAACTTGCGTAACTCAGAGAACCTAAGGGGCCATCGATAAATTACATCACACGAATTTCTAATTTTTTGACCCCTCCCCCGTCCTTGTCACAGCTGATCACATTTGTGAGACTCACCCCCTCCCTAGTGTGACGTCACATATTTTGCAATTTTACATTTAGAAATTATTGAATTCAAAAAGCAGTTCCGAAATTAGTTTTATATCATCCATTTAAATTATTTTTTAATAAACATGAACATCAAGTCAAACATTTCAAGAAATTAACAAAACAAAAAACGATTACTTTATTAAGTAAAGAAAACTTAATCATCTTGAGTCCATAGACTTTGAACCCACTCCATTAATTTATTTATAACTGACATGACATAGCAATCATTTCGTTCTCGTTTGGATTGTTGATATCGGGAACATTCGTTGTGTCAATATCTATTTCATCCAACCATACAGTATCACCGTCATCACCCAAAAAAAGGAATTCTCTAGCACATCAAGCAGCAATTGTTTGAGGACGTATCTGAGGACCACATAATATGCCACATGAACGCTTAAACAAGTATGCCTCGACACTGGGGCAATAGCTATCATATGGAACTTGAAATGTTTTGAGTATTTCGTTAATAGTGCAAAGTTCGTGTTTTAACACGTAGATTTGAAAATGTGACGTCACGAAATTTAGGACCCCTCCCACCCCCCTGTCACACAATGTCACACTTCATCGACCCCCTCCTTCCCCCTTAACGTGTGACGTAATTTATGGATGATCCCTAACCAGATCTCAAAAGGAGCGTATACTCCGTCTATTTATGGTATTGATATGATTTTGCCTTGCAGTAAGTAGTTAAAAAGAACTTAATAATTAAATAGTAATAATTATTCGACTACTACCTTTTATTATACATGCGAAAGCTTGTGTGTATGTGTGCGCGTGCGCGTGCACGTGTGTGTGTGCGCGTGCACGTGTGTGTGCGCACGTGCGCGTGTGTGTGTGCGCATGCGCGTGCACATGTGTGTGTGCGTGTATGTGTGTGTGCGTATGTATTATATTTTCACGCCGCAACGGCTGGACGTACATATGTGGATGAAATTTAGGAAATAGGTAGATAAGAATGACTTGGAGGAATACTACTAATGATTCGTTAATCGTTAGTAACAGCATGTAAAATGACAAACAAACAACCGTCCCTACTACAGAAGCTACCAGTGCCATGGAAGGCGGTGCTCACATCAGGCCCATTCCTCGCCATCCTGGTCGCCCACGCGTGCTCCAACTGGGGCTGGTACATGTTCCTCATCGAACTGCCCTTCTATATGAAGCAAGTGCTCAAATTTAATATGACTGAGGTATCTTTTTACATTTTATATATAAAATCGTTGGGTCGTATCTAACATTTAATTATTTTTTTTGCAATTAACTTTGGTGTCAATATAGACGATAAAAGTGTATGTCTCACCATAATATTATTATTTTCTGAAGAACTCTGTTTATATTGGTTTAATAATTATTACTTAATTTAAAGTATGATATTAGGCAATTATAATCTTATTAGAATTATCCATGCCTTATCTACATTATGTGATTTTAATTTAACTTATAGTTTTAACTAACTATTGTGTAAAGAAATACAAACAAACACTGAAAACTTAAGTCAAATAATAAATGTTAACAATTTCAGAATGCAGTCACAACAGCATTACCTTTTCTGTCGCTTTGGTTCTTCACTATGGCCCTTAGCAGAACTCTGGACTGGTTGCGTGGCAAGGGGCATATTACCACCACCACTGCTAGGAAAATAGGCACTTTGTTTGGTAAATAATTATGTCTTTAATATTGCAGTATTAGTTTAAAATTGAAATGTTTTTATCAATTTGATTTGGTCCTTCGATCCGTATTTTTTGTTACAGCACAATATGAGTTTTTGTGCTGGTGCGATTAATTATTTAAAACAGAGTTTATGTTGATTATTTGTGTAAATCAATATTTGAAAAAATATTATATACACAAACATATAAAAAAGTTTTACCCCTTGAGTAAAAAAACTAAAATATACGTAGTTTTATTTAAAAAACTGCTTTATGTGGTCTGCATAAATTCGAATTTGTGTTTAGACAGTTAGAACATTCGATTTTTGAATTTTATTCTTTGCTTTGAGTTAACGTCACTTGTCGACGTTACTTTTTGAGATATTTGTTTGTTTCTGTGTATTAGCTAAATATAAAAAAAAATCAAGGCTTTATCTCAATTATTCTAAACTACGAAAAATCCCAGAACATACATGGGGGTGATTCGGGTAGCCCAAGGGGTGCTCTACCTCTGGGCCACCGCTTGACAGTCCTTCTTGGGACACCCTGTATAAATAAATATGTTGTTACATTAACACACAGCACCACCTAGTTCCATGGTAAGCTACGAGGCTTGTATTTTGGATATCAGATAGTTGATACACTACACATAAACAACTTTAAATACATACATATTATAAATACCCATGACTCTAGTCAGTACTCTAGTACAAACATTCGTGCTCATTACACAATTGAATGCTCCCAGCGGTACTCGAACCCGCGACACTGGTACAGCAAGTAGGGTCACTACAAACTGAGCAAAACGTCATATATCAATGTATAGAAGAGATATAACATTCTACTGATTCCTTTCTCTCGCAGCATCCGCCGTGCCCGCCGCGTGCCTGCTGTGGCTGTGCTACGTTGGCTGCGCGCGCGCGCTGGCCGTGGCGCTCACGGCGGTGGGCGTCACCGCTATTGGCGGAATGTTCTGCGGCTTTCTGTCTAATCATATTGATATTGCTCCTAACTTTGCTGGTCAGTATCTATTTGGTATTATAAATGCGGAAGTTTGTGTGTGCGCATGCGTGTGTGTATGTTTTTTTATTTATTTATTAATTTATTCGGTAATCATACAGCGTTATAAAAATAGCTATAGTTTGAGCACAAAGTTATTAACAAGTACGGCCAAATAGGAGAGAAATGATCTTGCAGTCACCGGATGACGCGTTAAAGTACCGGCAACTTAATAGACAGATTTCAAAGTCCCTAAGACGTGACTTTCGCTCCTATAATACTGAGCGTATTATAGACGCAATAGAGCGGAACAAAGGCTCCAAAGTTTTCGCGAGGAATCTGTCTATTGGACAAAGCCGGTTAGTGAAGCTCAAAACCGACGACGGCAGGATCGTTTCATCTAATCCTGAGCTTATGGGAGAGATCGAGAGATTTTATGGACAGCTCTTTACATCAACGCGACAACCCATCAGTCTGGACAACGATCCAAGGGCCAGACTAATCCGACACTATACCAAAGGAATCCCGGACGTCAGCCTGAGCGAGATTAGGGTGGCTCTCAAACAGCTCAAGAACAACAAGGCACCGGGTGCAGATGGAATTACGGCCGAACTACTGAAGGCGGGTGGAGAACCGATCCTTATGGCCCTTCAGAAGTTATTTAATTCCGTCATACTTCAAGGAAAAACCCCAAAAGCATGGAGCAGAAGCATAGTGGTACTGTTCTTTAAAAAGGGTGATAATACCTTGCTAAAGAACTACAGACCCATATCGCTTCTGAACCATGTTTACAAGCTGTTTTCGAGAGTCATTACTAACCGTCTTGAATGCAGGCTCGACGACTTCCAGCCTCCCGAACAAGCTGGTTTCCGTAGAGGCTTTAGTACCGTAGACCACATTCATACGCTGCGGCAGGTTATACAGAAGACCGAGGAGTATAACTTGCCTCTTTGCTTGGCGTTTGTGGATTACGAAAAAGCCTTTGATTCGATCGAGACTTGGGTTGTGCTGCAGTCTCTCCAGCGGTGCCAAGTTGACCACCGGTATATCGAAGTGTTGAAGTGTTTGTATGAAAACGCCACTATGTCAGTCCGACTTCAGGACAGGGACTCGGGACCCATCCAATTGCAGCGAGGAGTAAGACAGGGCGATGT
Source organism: Argynnis bischoffii washingtonia (assembly GCA_033884665.1). Lineage (NCBI taxonomy): Eukaryota > Metazoa > Arthropoda > Insecta > Lepidoptera > Nymphalidae > Argynnis > Argynnis bischoffii. Next base: position 3,530,684 of record CM066624.1, on the reverse strand, counting down.
CATCTCGCCGAAATTGTTTACCGCTGCATTGGAAGATGTCTTTAAGGTCCTGGACTGGAACGGACTGGGCATCAATATTAACGGCGAGTACATCACTCACCTTCGGTTTGCCGATGATATAGTGGTTATGGCTGAGACTATGGAGGACCTCAGTATAATGCTTAATGACCTCAATGGAGTCTCCGAACGAGTTGGTCTAAAAATCAACATGGATAAGACGAAACTTATGTCAAATGTCCATGTTGCAACCACTCCAGTTTCTATCGGCGACTCTATTCTCGAAGTTGTAGACGAGTATGTATACCTGGGACAAACTATCCAGCTAGGTAGGTCCAACTTCGAGAAAGAGGTCAATCGACGAATCAAACTCGGATGGGCAGCTTTTGGGAAGCTACGCAACATCTTCTCGTCCCGAATACCGCAGTGTCTCAAGACAAAAGTCTTTGACCAGTGTGTGTTGCCAGTGATGACATACGGCACAGAGACGTGGCCGCTCACGATGGGCCTGATAAGAAAGCTCAAGGTCACACAAAGAGCAATGGAAAGGGCTATGCTCGGGGTTTCCCTGCGAGATCGAATCAGGAATGAGGAGATACGCAGAAGGACCAAGGTCACCGACATAGCCCACAGAATATCCAAGCTCAAGTGGCAGTGGGCGGGGCACATCGCTCGTAGAACGGACGGTCGTTGGGGACGCAAAGTTCTCGAATGGCGGCCACGTACCGGAAGGCGAAGCGTGGGCAGGCCTCCCACAAGGTGGACCGACGACTTGGTCAAAGTCGCTGGATCCCACTGGATGCGGATGGCACAAGACCGGTTGTCGTGGAAATCTTTGGGGGAGGCCTATGTCCAACAGTGGACGTGTTTCGGCTGAGACGACGGCCAAATAGATTACTCTATTGAGATATAAATGTAATAGACAACAGGGTACCTAGTCCTATATTAAAAAAAAGAAAGAAAAAGGAAAAGTTGCATTATTATTCATTATTATTCATTATCATTCATCATGTTATGGCGGAACGGATTTGGATGTTTGTAAGTACATATAGATTATAATCTGAAGTAAGACATAGGCTACTTACTATTAGGGGTCTAAGAACGTAGGTCTAAGTGAGGCGAAGGTATGTCAACAGCATTTACATAAGTTATACATCTTGTTTTGTCAGAGTGAAAATTTTAAATTGGGGGATAAGACGTTAATACAAAAATGGTCTAATTTAAACTGAGAATAATTTTGTAGGTAGGCAATAGTAGTTCATTGTTACGCGACCGCATGGGAACCCAAGGAAAGCAGGTTCGAATCCTGGTTAAGATTTCCGAAAGGTATCGAAAGAATCATCACTGAATTCAGAAATTGATGATTTTTTTATATTTTTAGAAATATTTTTATTTTAGCCTAACAAAAATACCACAATTATAAAATTTTAAGGGGTTTATTGTTTAAGTAATGAAAATAAAAAGGAACAAATTTATTAAGTCATTAGTAACATTATTAACAATAATTTAATTATTTAATTTTTAATATCGATTATAGGTACACTGATGGCGTTAACAAATACCGTAGCAACAATACCTGGAATCGTCGTTCCTATTTTTGTAGGATTTTTGACACATGGCAATGTAAGTATTATTTCATACATAAATTATTGGTCCTTCGAGCCGATTAATAACCTTTATTCATATTAGTGGTTCCCAAGGTTATCGTTTACAAACAAACAAAATCTTCATAATTTTAGTATAAATAAGCAATTTTATTTTTCAGCCAACAATTTCAGCATGGCGGGTAATATTTTTCGTGACGATTGCTTTGTACATCATAGAAATCGTTGTGTATACGATATTCGGCTCCGGCGAGCAGCAGCCGTGGAATGATGTGCAAGAAAACGACCAACCTGAGGAGAAACCATTAAAAAATGACGCTAAAGTTCCTGTATAAAACTTTCCTTTTTTGAGGGTAGTTTGCGAATTATTTAGAATCTCATATTTTTGCTTAAATACATATGAAAAAAAAAACGTTTTTATATTTTATTACTAATAAATTATCAGAAGAATTTAAATAAATAATATTAATTAAAAAATGAGAATTAATTATGCAAATAATATTTAGCTTAATTAGATTTTTGTACTTAAGCGTTAATATCGGTGTCACTTATCAATTAATTAAGTTGTATGCTTGTAAGTTTATTTGAATAATGTAAGGAAAAATCAGAGATATTTTTGCCATATATACAATATCTAAAAAGCAATATTAATATTATTATTTGTGGTTATTTCATTATAATAAGTATTTCTTAGTCTCAAAGAAATTTTATCTATTATTTAACCTAACAAATAATCCACATTGAGTCTTTCTAGTAATATTTAAAAACATTTATTTTTTATAAAATGCTAATTGCATTTGACATTTTCAAGTATTCATAATTAAAAATTAAAAATGGAGGTAAATATTACCAATATCAATTATATAAATCTTTAAGACACTGTAAATTTTTACAATATTAGACTGATGTATTATTTGAATATAAGAATTAGGTATTTGATATTTAAATGTTTTGTACTTCTATCTACTATAAAAGCTATGAAATTTCTCATTTTTAAGTCTTTTATAGTTTAGTATATATAATATGTATTTTTAAGTAATGAATACTACTGAATAACATAATTTGTATAACTTTTAGTGACGTTTGTATTTTTGAGCATTTACATGAATTTCTAAGGCATTTTAAATATATGTATATATAATATAGGTACGAAAGCTTTATATCGGTGCGCTTGCCAAAGACAATTTGTACTTATTTATTTAATAAATGTCATAAATCATAAACATACACGAGATTTTATTTCAACACCATGGACTAGAAAAAAAAAGGACTCCGCGTAACGCAAATCACAAGTGAAGCACTGTTTCATGTGTGAGTGAGAATGATAAAGAGTATACCTATCTATATTGTAATATATAATATAGATAAGACTATCCATACTAAATTACGAGAGTGTGAGGTGAATTTTCCCTATTGTTTAAATATCATCCATTAGTACTTTTTCTAGCATAAAAAATAGTAAATTGTAACAAGTGTTAGTAAGCAACATGTCACGTACACATGTTGCTTACTAACACTTGTTACAATTTACTAACGGGCAAGAGGCTCACCTGATTGGAACGGATCACCTCCGCCCATGGACGTCTGCAACACTGCAGGGCTTGCAGATGCGTTGCCGGCCTTTCAGGAAAGGGAGGGAGGGAAAGGATGGGAGGAGGGAGGAGGAATGGGGAGTGAGCCTCCCGGACTCTCACTTACCGGACGAAACGCGACAGCATAGCTGCCACTTGACGCCGGTCTCCTGTGAGAGAGTGGTACTATACGGGGCGTTCCGGCCCATTCGGCTGCTACCCGAAGGTAACAAGCATGGCACTACCACTGTAAAGTGTATGAGAATAATAACGGTGACGTAAATGTGTAAAGCGTGTACGTGAGCTCGTCGCCATATTTGGGGTGCTTCGGTTTCGTATGAGTGGTGCGGAGTCCTTTAATTTCTAGTCCGTGCTTTACACTTTATATATTTTTAATCTAAGGAATGAATAATAAGCAACAGATTGATTTAATATGTCATATTTATTTGACTAATAAATCTACAATTTTAATTATAATATTTACATTCCATTTTGATTTGCTACAGTGTTATAAAATGTATGAACGACATTTTATTTTTTAACTGACATGTTGTAATTAAATAAGTCATATTTAATATTATAGATGGCTTGTTAATAGCTAGTTTAATGCTTAGAGAAACAAATCCAAAATTATATTTTTATATAATATCGAAGTAAAATTCAATATTAAAAATAGTACACGCATTAAAAAAACACAAAAAATACAGAGGTGTCAAGGGACACCCGGATGGAACGAAGTTTCTTTCGATTAAGAAACACTGTCAGGATTCATTATTATTATTATTTTTTATTAATTATTATGTACAAAATACCTGTATATACTCAACAAAAATAATCATCGCGACACCACACAGCACACTGTCCAATGCGAAATAGAAATGAAAATATCTGGCTTGCTTTCTATAAGAGAGAGAGAGAGAGAGACAGACAGACAGAGAAACATGCGCACGCCGCACAGCTTACAATAGCTTACTATAGCAAAAAGTGTCGTTACAATTTTTCGTGAGAATTTTTTCCGTCTAGCCCCCTTTCACAACGCGCGATAAGGAACTTCGTTCCAATATTTGCGGTGTGGCTGTGTAGTGAACACGGTTGTATATTTTACGTGAATTCGTATTTTATGTACGCAATCGATAGATCTTGACAAGAGCTAACGATTGAAACTCAAACGAATCTCATAGCTTCTATAGAAAAGAAATTATGTAACGCAGCGAAAGGACCTCAAAATGGCGGCACTTGACAGTCCTCATTCGATGTAACGAATTCTTTGATCCTTTAGCTATCGGATGGTGTAATTAAATTATCGATGTAGGCGATAGATGTTATAATCAGTTTGCTGAAATGCTAGTTATGACAGCTTTAAAGACGTATTCACGCCATTAAAGAATATTAACAATGTAAAGTGGACTATTATTATGATCTGAAACGCGATACTTAGTGCTATGGTTACAGCTGTACGGGCGCTTGTACAGTGCAGTGCCGAAATACCGAGAACTCTAAATAGTAAGTGCTAAACATGATAAATATCCCGTTTTATATCATAATAACATTGTAAGTGACCATGAAAGTTTAAAGGCTTGTATAAAGTGGTCTATTTGAGTCGAACAAGCCGCGCGATGTACGCGGGCCCGTAGTTGGCGGCCGCGTCGGGCACCACCAGCTGCCCGTACTTGGGCAGCGCGCGGCCGCGCGCCAGCCGCACCGTGCTGCTCAGCGCGCTGAACGGCACTGACATATCTCTGAAAGTACATCTGATTGTTAGTCATAGATTTCTCAGATATGAAATATTTTCCCGCAGTAAAAAGTATCCTATATGTTGACCCGGATAACCAGTTATCATAATACCAAATTTCATTAAAATCTCTTCAGTGTTTATTCCGTGATGCGGTAATAGACAGACGGATAAAAATTCCAAAATCTATAGATTCGGCCTCTGTATCGATAATAATGACTATTTCAATAAGATTTGCCAAAAAATATTTAGTGTACAGATTCGACTCAGTTAGAATTTTATCTTATGTATAGAAGTTAAATATTTTGTCACGTTAGCGAAGAAATGATAAAAGTGTTTTTTTTTACGATGCGACAGATTTAGACTACAGTGTGAAGTTAGTCGTTAAATCGCCCTTTAGTATAGTGTGATGTCTATATTCAAGATATGTGTTTGTTTATAAGTTACTATCGCCTACGTTTACATTGGCAGTGTAATCTGTGCTCAACTGGCACGGTTTGAAGCCATTAACAAGAAAATTGAATAAAACTATCTTTTCGGATTATTTCGCGAGTTTATTTTGATTTTTGGTTCCCAACGTTTGTTGTGATGTCTAAAACCTTAGTCTCTCCCGTGACCATGATTGCTGTAAAGCATTCGAAACATCGGGAACCAAAAATCTAAATAAATCCGGGAAATAATCTGAAAAGATAGTTTTATTTAAAATATCAAATATTCGCGTAAATCTAAGAAAGTATTAAGAAAATTGAATTGAAGTTATTATCGTTAGTTATATTGTTAGTAATATTATTATCTTCCTGGTGAGTAACTTATTTACAGTGAATAGGTTTACTTAAAGTAAGTAGAGTTACTTAAAGTATGTCTCATCAGGAACAAAGAACAAAATAGTTTAAATAAATGTCAATAGATGGCATTATACATATATATATATCGATTTGATATTGTATGTAAATTTAAATTAAAAATTTGTAAATACTCAAAGTAAAGGAAATAAAAATAGACCGCTCGTACATATATTTCTTTTAAGATGCTATCTGTATATCAATGAGTTTTCTATTGCAAAACTCATAGTTGAAGAACTTAATGGTGACGAATAAAAAAATTAAAAGAAATGAAGCAAAAATGTATATATTTTGTTTAATAAATAATATTATAAAAGAAAAAACCCGACTGCATAAAAAATTGAAAAAAAAAATCACCTTAAACAATAAAATCTAGAAGCTCTAATTTTTTATGTCATCTATCTAAGAACACTTGGACTAATGAGACGAATCTAACGATACCTTAATTGAAGAAATCCATCGAGTGGTTTGGAAGATATGAGGGAACTAAAAATATTACAAACATACAAACATAGACGCGAAAAACATAACCCTTTCCTCGCAGTCGAGTAGCAAAGCAGCATGCACATGCTAGTATGGAAGTAACAACTATCAGTCTCACTTGACGGCGGCCAGCACGCCGTGGTCGCGGAAGGCGGCGGCGAGCGCGGCGTGCACGGCGCCGTCGTTCTGCGCCGGGCTCAGCGAGCACGTGCTGTACACCACGGCGCCGCCCACGCGCACCAGGCGCAGCGCGTTGCTGACGGACATCGACATTCATTTATTTATTGAAATATCAGTACATATGTATATAGCTATGAAAACGTTAATAATTGCAGAAAAAACATTAAAGAAAAAATATGTACATACATACAAAATTAAATAAGTTTACAAAAGATCAAATCAAAAAATCTGGGATCAAATCAAAAAGTCATTTTGAATATTATTATTGAAGTTATACTTCTTTTGGCAAGCTCGGAAAAAATATGAGAGTAAAATTTTTACGATGCGCCGACAGCCAAAAAGCGACATGAAGAAGTTTATAGTACGTTGTTGTTGATAGTTTTTTTTTTTGCTTTTTTATAGTCTATTTATTATTATTTACTTTTTTAAAGTCCCACTGCTGGGCACGGGCCTCGCTTCAATATGAGGGAGATCAGGCCATAGTCCACGACGCTGGCTAAGTGCGAGTTGGCGAACTTCATATATCTTTCAAAAACTTGTTAGGTTCTCTCAAACATGCAGGTTTTCCTCGCGATGTTTTCCTTCACCGTAAGGCAAGTGGTAATCATGTTGGAAATGTTCGCATATGAAAATATCAGAGATGTGAGATGCGGGATTTGAACCCGCTTCATTAGCTTTCCTAAGCGAGCGAGCTACCACTTAGGCTACCACTGCCTTTTTTATTTCTTTTAGGTTACTCTATTTATTTTGGGAAGGTTACAAGTTACCTAGGTTACGTAACTTTGACAAAAGAATCTAAAAGTTAACCACAAAACTTAATTACATAAAATACAAATTAAAACTAAATTACATAAAATACACAAATATAATGTCTTACACACTAAAAACGGTAAAATTTTACGTTAGTGTGTACAAACATTTTTTGTTTAATCTAAAATCTCTTTTTATCCTCATTAATTTTGTTATTAATAAAAAAAAACATACGCCAATAATTGTGACTGAAGCTCCGGTATTTTCAATCTCTCTTTAACTCTGTCCGGTCTGAATATATTGTTCTCGTCTTCCTTCACAGAGTGTCTGTCTGTCGTGCACGGCACATCTACTAAAACCTGCAAAATATATTATAATAAGAGTCTAAATTATAAATATATTCTTACTTGTATTAATCAAATATATAAGTTGTGTCAATTCCAAAGTTCACTTAAATACATTGAACCCTTGCATATATATATTCTAATAAGACAAAGATATATAAAATGTTTAATAAAGAAATTTATATATAAAACAAAAACAAACCTATCCCACGGGAACCGTACATTTTTCCGGGATAAAAAGTAGCCTATGTGTTATTTCAGACTATTATCTTTCTCTGTGCCAAACTTCATCCAGATCCGTTAAGCCGTTCTGACGTGAAAAAGTAACAAACATCCATACATCCATACTCACAAAGTTTAACATTTATAATATTATAAAGTACTTTGTTGCCATTTTTGAAATCATTTTTATAAAATTGCGTAGGCACTGTCCGTAACTAGTATATAACGCCTTAGAGACGTCTAAACCCTTAGTCTCTCCCGCGGCCATGATTGCTGTAAAGCATTCGAAACGTCGGGAACCCAAAATTCAAATAAATCCGCGAAATAATCGGAAAAAATAGTTTTTGTTTAAAATATTATTTTTTCTTAATTTTATTTAAATATTAATTATAAGTCTATGTGCATAACGCCATGTATCGACATTTATTTGAACTAAACAGACTTGACTCCTGGTCTCAGGTGTTTACATAAAGTATACAAAATACTTACATATATCATATATACTTGTGGCACATACGTATAAACAAATACCTTATCAAATCCGCGATCATCAGTTAAAGATCGTCCATCGACTCTCGATATTAAGACGCGCTCCTGCCACTTGTTGCCAACTTCATAATCTAATAGATAGTCGCGGAATATTCTGGTTATCCTTTTATATAATGAAAGAAAAAAGAATATAAAATATTATACATAAATGTAGTTTCAAATGTAGAAGATATAGTTTCTGTGTGATTAGTTTAAACCTATTGAATTAAAAAGAATCATATACTTTAGAAAATTATGTGGCTGACTTGACTATAATAGATATTATCTTTCTTAAAAAAAGATTTTTTGATTATTTATATCATTACCCTTGTATGTATGTAAATATAGCTTAATTTTGAATATCTATAAATCTGTAAGTAGTATGCAAAATATGGCAGGGATGTGGTGTAGGGGTGTTTACAATAACAAATAAAATAAACAAATAAATATGTTGGGATATTTTTTTTTTATGCTATTCAGTAACAAACGAGCAGACAGACCACCTGATGGAAAGCAGTACCTGTCACCCATAACACCTACGGTTCATGCACTTAGGTTTTAAGTAACAAAAATGCAAAACCACAGGTGCGTTGTTACTGTGAGGACTAAGATGATATGCCTCTTGCCTGTAATTGCGCTGGCTACCTTATCCTTCATACCGGAACACAACAATGCAATCATTGTTGCTTGGCGGCAGAAATAGATAAGGAGGTGGTACCCATCCAGTCGGACTCCTCAGGCTTGACAGAGTCCTACCACCGGTGAACCATATTAACACACAGCACCATCTAGTTCCATGGTAAGCTACGAGGCTTGTGTTATGGATACCAGATAGTTGATACACTACACATATATAACTTTAAATACATACATATTATAAATATAAACACCCATGACTGGAGCACAAACATTCGCGCTCACACAAATGGATGCCCCCAACGGGGCTCGAACCCGCGACCGCTGGCACAGCAAGTAGGGTCACTACACACTGAGCCAAACGTGTCGTCGTAATATATATAATTTAGTCTTAAATTAAAGAAGACCATATTATAACAACAACATACCTATTGGACCTCGATATAGATATATCATTGCACACCAGTACATCTGGTAGCAAGGTCTGCAAGGCAACCAGGGCTTTGCCCCCGGGGGCAGAGCACATGTCTAGCACCCTGTCCCCGGGAGACAGGCAGAGGGCTAATACTGAAAGCACACTACTACAATCCATTGGGTAGTAGTTAAATACACCTGAAATGTAATAGAAAAGATTTTATTGAATTTAGTATGGAGAGATACACTGATAACATAAAAAAATATTGGTCAAGAAATCGCGTAAAGATGGGTTCTGTATATTGAAAAGAGATGTTAGATTGTGACAGCAGACAGACAAACAAGTAAAATTTACCATAATAAAAAAAACTTCAACCTTTTACTTTTTTTATAGTAATGGAGACAAAATTAATAATGTGCTTTCTTTTGTTGTAGGCCCGAGGTTTCTAAAGGTTTTACACTCTCTTTTAGACATGATCTAATAATCTTATTTTACCAACTATCTATAAATCTCCTTTGTGTTTTCTCCAACCAACATAACATTAGCAATGTACGTGCTAACTGGCATACTTTGAAACCATTATTGAGAGAATTCAATTGAATTAAAAATTAAGAATATTATAGTGGTTTATGTTTATAAATTGTTTAATTTTGCTTATATTTTAAATGTGAATGTAAATAATTTATGGACAGTGACTTTGATAGGCTTTTTTTAATCTCATATGAAAATCTCATTCTCATAAAAACCCATTAACCTGGTACAAAATGTAACTTATTCTAACTTGCAGCTCACTCTCGCTTCCTCGAGTTCGCCTCTTGAAAAACAAAACTATCCCACGGGAACCTACATTTTTCCGGGATAAAAAGTAGCCTATGTGTTATTCTGAGCTCATACAGCTATATTATTGTAGTTTCATTAAAATCCATTCAGTAGCTTTTGCGTGAAAGAATAACAAACATCCATACATCTACATATACATCCAGACATCCATACATCCTCATAAACTTGCTCATTTATAATATTAGTAGGATGTAGCAATAACTTATGAGTTATAACATATATAAATATTATATTATGAAGTTTAGATTAATTAGTTGGCAAATTTTACCTGTTTTGCATCTTTTTGGTTCTGGAAATTTGTAATAGTCACTGTTCATCTCAAATGTCATCACTTTTAAATATTCTGGATATTTAAATTCTGTTTCAGGTTCAATAACTAGTGGAAAATCTGTCGCGTCTGCAAAAAAAAAATACGATTACATCAATAATAGACTTAATACAATTTATTTTATAGATGATACTAGCGACTTACTCTCGCTCCGCCCGGCTGCATCCTTGGGCACATTTTAATATTTTTTTGCGGAACCCTAATCCTTTTTTTTAAATAAAAGTAGCCTAAGTTATTCCTTATAACATCAGCTATCTGCCAATGAAAGTCCCGTCAAAATCAGTCTAGCCGTTTCAGACAAAATTTTTAAAAATTGTGTTTTTTTTATATGTACCATATATAATTTCATATGCATTTAGTAAAAAGCTGTTATTTTGACATTACCGACACTTTAATTTTATTTATCTGTATAGATTTAGCTCAACGTAAACTAGTAGATTTATAAGTATTTGGTTTCATTTTATATTGATTGACTTTATGATAGATAAACTTGTTTGTTTTGGTTTCAAAGATGTCTGTCTGGCTCTTTTACTTTTCTAATTAAAATATACACTTCCTCTTTTTTTGTGGAGGTACAATAAAGATTTTTATTATTATATGCGCAAAGTCCAATGTCAATTAATAGCTGTAAAGGATCAATGTAATAGATTACAAATTAAATTCTGGCCTCTTAGCCATAGAATAAAGAATTGAATATTTCTTCTTTAACTCTGTCTCTCTAAATTTAAATAACGATACAAAAGTATTCCTTACTAACATAATATATATTACTTACTGTTAGAATAAAAGGAATAGTGCAAAGATTCTGGCACCCAGTCATCGAGTCCTTTCAATTTTGTTGCTGGTACAAACTGATATAGAGCCTCTGATGATAAGCCCATGGAAGGTTGAATTATCCTAGAGTCATCAATTTTTGCATCTTCTATTGCCTGATCAAGTGTATAAGACGAAGGACTGCTGTAATTTTTTTTTTATTTAGTAATACATATATCTTTAAAAAAAAACTACCTCGGTGGTCTAGTGACTAGCATGTATGGCAGCAGATTCTGGGTTTGAGTCCCGGGTCGGGCGAAGTTTAGTTATTGATTATTTCTGTCAAGTTGGAGGTGTTTCACACGCGTGCCTCAGAAAGCACGTGTCGCGTAGGTCCTATACCATGGGAGAGATCAGAGCAGTCCGGAGGTCTTGGTTTGAGTCCCGGGTCGGGCGAAATTTAGTTATTGATTATTTCTGTCAAGTTGAAGGTGTTTCACACGCGTGCCTCAGAAAGCAGGTGTCGCGTCGGTCCTATGCCTTACTTGGCTTTCATCACGAGTGTCGTAACTTTGAGAGTAAAAGGAATAGAGAGTGCACTAGTGTCTGCACATAACTTGTGCAGTATAATGTCTCCTCGCGCATCTGGCTAGCCCCAGTAAATGGTCAGGAGGACATTAAATCTTAAAACTAATTATTACTATAATAACTTATGTTTTTATTATTTTTTTGATTTAGTATCATAAGACAGGCCTAAGGAACTATAACTAATTTAAATAAAACTATCTTTTCGGATTTTTTCGCGGATTTACTTTGATTTTTGGTTCCCGACGTTTCGATTGCTTTACAGCAATCATGGTCACGGGAGAGACTAAGGTGTTAGATGTCTCAAAGGCATTATGTAGTTGTTACAGACAGCCTACCCGCAAATAAAATGAATTCAAATTTTAAAAATTGGCACCAAAGTACATTACTATGTTTGTTAATTTTAATTTAAACATTTTATAATTTTTACAATTTTTTAGAAAGCTTTATTGTTTAGTAATCTATATTTTTAGTGTTGCTAATATTATATTTAAACTATAAAGAAAAATAAAATATTAATTATTTAAGCCACTTTATTGATCTATATGTACTTTAGAAAATTAAAATTAATTAAAAATTACATTTACAAATAAAAAATATTGATTTGATATACTGCTATTTTGATCCACACAGTAAGAACTTACTACATCTAACTGTCTGTTGTATTTAGATTTATTATTAGATTTTATAATATCAATAACAGAATACCACGACGATGGTAGTACCCAGCCATCTTCGGATGTTTTTTAATTTCTATTAATGTTGATAAAAAAAATTCTAAAAAATTGAAATAATTATAATAATAATAGCTAAAATTATACAAATAATATTTCATATTTCAAGTATAAAATAATTAAAATTATAAAATGTTTAAATTAAAATTAACAAATATTGTAAGGTACTTTGGTGCCAATTTTCAAAATTTGAATTCATTTTGTTATTTGTGGGTAGGCTGTCTGTAACAACTACATAATGCCTTTGAGACATCTAACACCTTAGTCTCTCCCGTGACCATGATTGCTGTAAAGCAATCGAAATGTTGGGAACCAAAAATCAAAATAAATCCACGAAAAAATCCGAAAAGATAGTTTTATTTAAATGTCTTATATTCGCGTAAATCTGAGAAAGTATTAACTGTAACTTACATAATATCTTTTGAAGATGGGTCTTCTTCCTCCTGATTTCTTTGTAATGTTTGACTGTCACTTAATTCTAATTTTTCTGGCACATATTCCCCTTGGGGATATATATTTGATATTTCTTCATTTTGCAATTTTGATATATAGTCTTGTAATATATTTTTATTTCTAGTTTCAGACTTTGTTTCTATTGGTGGAGAATATTGGTCATGAAAATCTTTCTGTATTTTCATTAAACTTTTTAGACAATGAGCTCCTAAAATAAATTACAATTTATTACTTATAGAAAAAATATGTACTAAAGTGCACTGAGGTGTAGTAATCATTTACTACATTTATTCATTGAGATCTATAAAGAAAATTATATTATTACATTCTTTATTGCACTAAACAAGTAATAAAAATACAAAGAAAATGATAAATATTATTCAAAGGAGCATAGAATTTGCATAACTTTATATACCTCTGTTAGAGAGATACTCCATTGTATCTTCTGTATCACCATAATTATTTACTACAGCAACATATTTTGATTTTCTTAAAAGAGCTTCTCGCATAGGTTCCCATTGATTTCCAAAAACAGAGCCATAGAAATCATCAAAATGGTTTAAAGCTTTATACTTCGGTCCTGTTTTTTTCTTTAGTTTTGCCTAAAAATCATTAGACATACTATAAAATGTTAATTTCTATACAAATATAGTTTGTGTTAATGATCAATTAATTACCCAGTGCGTTTTTGATTTTAGTCTTATTTGTAAAACGGAACAACTGTTTATCGGCGCATTTTTCATGATATTAGTGATATTAAACATTATTAATGTATATATATAACTTGCGATGTTTTGAAAATATTTTGTAGGTTAAAAAATTAGATTTTAAAAGTTTGTCATTATAATTTTAATTTTTGACATTTAGATTTTAGTTCTGAAATGCAACTAAATTTTTTCTTGCACCAGTATACATTATTTCCGCACTCTCGATTTTTAGTTGTTGTTCCTGATCTGTGATTTTTAGTTACTAATAAAACAAAGAATTTATAGAAGTTTTCAAAATGTAAGTAAAACTGTAGATAGTCATATTTTAATTTGAAAACATTTATATTCCTGAACAAAATAAAAAACTGTCAAGGTGACATTGTCAGAAAGAGGCAACAATATCCTCTTCTTTATTTACCCACACGCCCGCGAACACCAAATTGAGGAGTATTGATTTGTTTACAAGGAGCGAAATGGGAGACTTTTCTAGTATACAATGCTATAGGTAGGTCGCTCAACCTTGTCAAAACGATCGTGATAATATCCTGACTTAATTACTTCTTTACGTGCTAAAGTTGTTTATCAGTAAATCGTGCCAGTTGAGCTTCGCCCCGAGCGAAGTTTTGAGGGCCTTAAAAGCCTAATTACCCTCGTAGCAAGCCGCTTTATCGATTGCACATCCCTCGTATCCCTTTACGTGAAATCTATGAGCCAGTAATTTGATAGGGATCTAAAAATGCGCGGCGAATCCACTATGCGTGCTGGTTGTTTTAACGAAATGGTCGATCGGTAAGTTTCATATCTTAAATTACCTATAAGTTGTTAGATATGAAAACATTTATCAAACTTAAATGTAAAGCTCAGTTTTACTTTAAGGGTTAATGGAATTTTTCCGCAATGGAGAAACCAGTGATTGTACATTGAAGTGTTGAAGTGTAATTGAAATAGCAACAGTCATGTATGGGATGTTGCATGTTCGATGGAATGAAGGTAACAAGGTGGAATGGAAAACGGTAGGTTGGAGACAGTCCCTCCTGGGACCATGCACTTGGACACTGTAAGATCGCTACATCAGACAGTAGTATCGCTCAGGACTGCGCTCGAAATTTCTAAGAATGAACTCAAAGAGTTGAAAGAAAAATATCAAGAGCATTCGCGCTGTATAGAATATGCTGATATTATAGAAAAATTGACTATAGAGAATCATATATTGCGAAGAAAAATAATCGATTCAGATGGTGTAGAAAGTGGCAATAGGAACATAAATTTAAAATTTTCATATAGTCCAAATGCTCAGGTAGAAGAAAGTGAAGTTTTAATAAAAACAGCTACTACTGATAGTAATACTATTGAGGATTTAGAACCAAACACTTTGGAACACAAGGACAGATCAACTGAAAAATTAGAAGAAATACTTGAAGAGTCCAAATCTGAATCAATTATATCAGAAAATTCTAATTCACCCAATGCTACTAGCAGTCCAAACATTGACGATCCTGAAAGTCAAGTTTCTGTTTCTAAAGAGGAATCGGATGTAAACGTCCCAAGTTTTAAAACAAAGCTGGAATTGCTGTCGAAGTTCGACGTGAGAATTAAAGTGAAAACTTTGAAAGAAGGCAGTGTTCTTTCAAGTACTACATCTGAAACTGATTCTACTACTGAGGAAAAGAAAGAGAAGTCAACGGGAAAGTCTAGTGAATCGAAAACTAGCATTAATTTCGAAGAGCATAAAGAACATTTCGAAAATTTCGAAAATCCTAAAGGAGATCAAAATCATTTAAAATCAGTATCATCTGAGAATATAAAAATGGCAGTGCCAAATGAAGCGGAAGTGAAATCTAAAACTGATAAATTCGATGTTCAAGTTCGAATAACATCTGAAGATAGTCTCGTGCTTCAAGATAAACACGAAAGAGCTAGACGAAAAGAAACCATGAATTTGGATGTGGACAACCTAAGTTTAAAGTAAGTGAAACAAAAACATTACAATACTTTCTTAGATTTACGCGAATATTTGACATTTTAAATAAGACTATCTTTCTTTCTTTGGTTATCAAATCAAATAAATAAATAATCAAATAAATAAATAATCCGAAAAGATAGTTTTATTTAAAACAAGCAACTCACCCTCGCTCCACTCGAGTTCGTCCCTAATTACGTTTTAACGT
This sequence comes from Argynnis bischoffii washingtonia, assembly GCA_033884665.1. Taxonomy (NCBI): domain Eukaryota; kingdom Metazoa; phylum Arthropoda; class Insecta; order Lepidoptera; family Nymphalidae; genus Argynnis; species Argynnis bischoffii. Next base: position 3,514,812 of record CM066624.1, on the reverse strand, counting down.
TTAATATACATTTCTCAGAGATGAGATATTTTCCCGCAGTAAAAAGTATCCTATATGTTGACCCGGATAACCAGCTATTATATACTAAATTTCATCGAAATCCCTGCAGTGGTTTTTCCGTGACGCGGTAACAGACAGACAGACAGACAGCCAGTCAGACAGACAGACAGACAGACAGGCAAAAATTCTAAAAACTGTAGATTCGGTCGGATGTCTATTTTAATAAGATTTTCCAAAAAAATATTTAATTTACAGATTCGGATTAGTTAGAATCACTACATAGTATAAAACAAGTCGCTTTCCGCTGTCTGTCCGTCCCTATGTATGCTTAGATCTTTAAAACTAGCAACGGATTTTGATGCGGTTTTTTAATAGATAGAGTGATTAAAGAGGAAGGTTTATATGTATAATACATGCATATTATAGTACAGAAAAACCGAAAAATTCAAAGATTTGTATTTCATACTAACCGTTAAAACGTATCTACCTAGGGACGAACCCGAGCGAAGCGAGGGTGAGTCGCTAGTTTTATTATATGTATAGATTACAATATGTAATAAATAATACTAAACTCATTTTTAAGATCAAAAATAAACAAATGCCATAATTAAATTACGAAGGAGACGCATAGTTACCTTCTAGCTACTGCGAAGTTGTTTACGAAGAAAACATCAAAAGGCCTTAAATATATAAAGCGCTTGGGGTATTTATATTTGCGGCAAAATTATACAGTTGGTAAATTAAACTATAGGCAATGAAATTAAAGCACACATTTAAAGAAAATAAATATTTGAAAATTTTAAATAGATTGAAAAATTTTAGTACTATACTCGTATTAATATTAAAATAAATATTTTCGTTTTTTTTTTAAACTGACATTGATATACAGATCGATGTCGGAAGGGGACAATTCAGTGTTCTCCGAAGGAACTACGCCATTAGAGCACAACAGTGCACCTGATGATAAACAGGATCAGGAAAATGCAAGTGGCAACGAGTCTGAGGAAGTCGACGATATAGAACTTATATTTACAACGGATGAATCTAAGGATATGAGCAATTTGCAGGTAAGGTCAATTTTAGCGCTTTATTTCAAAAAAATATTTTTTATGGATTTTTCTTATTGTAGATTTCTCTAACATATTTGTCATGTTACAATGACGACATGTTTAGCTCAGTTTCTAGTGACCCTACTTACTGTGCCAGAGGTCACGTATTCGAGTCCCGCTGGGGGCATTCATTTGTGTGATAAGCACGAATGTATGAACTCCAGTCATGGGTGTTTATATTTATAATATGTATGTATTTAAAGTTATATGTATCTGTAAAGCGTATCAACTATCTATAACACAGGCCTTGTAGCTTACCATTGGAACTAGATGGTACTGTGTGTTAATGTCCCAACATATTTATTTATATTTACTTATGTATTTCAACAGATTATATGTATGATACAAGTTCGAAAGGGCCATTTCTAAAGGCAAAAGATTTACCTAGGTTAATTATTGTTTAGTTATTTTGAAATATTTTACACGAATTTAACAGTGTTTTAAGCATTAACATTAATGTAACCATCCTTAACTTTATTTTAAAACTGCAATTTTAGCCCAACGTTTTCCTTAATTAAGTCCCTATAATATTATCCTATTCCCATTAACCATCACGATAAAGGGTTGATAAAATTATAGAGAGCAATTTACAAACTTTGTAACAGATTTTGTTCAAGTTGATTGCGTGCGAATACCACATCAGTTTCGTATTCGAGTGCCCATGTATCGCCCCAATTTATTCAAGCCGTAAATTTTGCAACTTGGAATGCCAGTATTGTTTCAACAATACTAGATTTTATGGTGAATCGAATAAAATGGAAGCATGTTTATCAATAGTTAGTGTTTCGGAAGTGTAGTACATTGATATATCAAATTATAGCAGTCTTTTTTCTACATGTACAAAACTAACTTATTGACTGAAAATTAGTCAAGATTTATGCACATATAAGTAGTAAAATCAAACACATAACCCTTCTTTGGGCTTCGTCGCAATCGGGTATAATGGTCTGTGTATAAAATCGATGTCACTTGCAGGAGGATCTCGTATCAATACGAGAAACTGATCATTGGACACCTGCTTCAGCATCAACACCACATTCAACACCTGTTTTAATCAAATTCCATACACTAGACCCGGACTTTCAACCAGGGAGCGGTACTAATAGCGGCAGAAAGGAGAACCAAAAAAATACTCCATGTTACACAGAACATTCATTGAGAATGAAGAGAGTGTCCCTACCAAATGACAAAGAAATAAAACATGTCGGCTTCAATGAGAAAGGCACTCTTGAATTACCTGGCAGAGGGATTTTAAAGAGTTATGACAACAAGTCTGAAAATATGTTGTATAGAAAAAGTCCGAATGCAAGTACGAGGAGATTGGATAGCGTTGACAGTCTTACAGGCGAATACAATCGTGGCCTAAGTTTTGATAATACAAAATCTTCGAGCTACGACCTTGGCTCGAGTTTCGATGTTCTTCACAGAGAGGAGAGTGTGGATAGTTTCCATAGAACAAGGATGGGTCATCGATTTTCGGTTTTCGCTGAAACAGATATATCCAAATGCGGAATATCTGAAGATGATCTCGCGAGCAATTTGAATGTCAGGAGGAATACTTGCCCCAACCCATTCCAGTATAGGTAAGTTTCAGTACTGTAACATATCTTTTTTTATTTCTTATAATTCTTATTATTTTTCAGTTTCGCTATTGGTTCTTCTCGATTATCTCCTTAAACGTTCACTTACAATATTATTTTTAGAAAAAAGTTACAAATAAAAAAGATAAAAAATTTAATTCAAAAGAGAAAAGATTTTTATAGTTTTTTTTACGTAGGATGAGCCTTTCTGGAAATATTGAATAAAACACGTTTTTCGCGATAGTGACATCAGCGCCTCTCAAGCAACCCCTCAAACTTGGCTTTAGGTTTAAAAAATGCCCTTTTATTGAATAGCATTATCGCGGAAATTCCTTTATTTTATGTAGATTTCGGTTTTTTTTTCTATATTGACTGGACAGTATTAAACTGTATATGAAAAATTCGGCGTTTCTTCTTCTCTTTACAAAGCTACTAATAAGAATAACGCTTGAAAGGGGTCACTAAAAATGGCTTAGGGATCTCTGACTATAAAATAGATGTACCTTATCTATAAAATTAAATTATTATATTTCTATAGGCCTCCACTAAGTCGTACAGGAGTACGTTCAGGATATAAAGCGTTGGGTCGGGCCCGCCCGGTGCTGTACCAGGGCTTGGCCCCTCGACGTGAGAGCTCCGCGCAAACTGACGTCTCCGCACTGCCAAATAGATGGACCTCTGATGGATATTTAGCTTATAAGGTAAGTTTTCTAATACTAATCATGATTTTTGAAAATTCTGTGTGAGACTTAGATATAGGTACGTTAGATATATAGGCCCTAGAAAAATGCCATTTCGTTCAACAGTTTTTTTGTATAATAAAGTTGAGCATTGTTGTATTCTCTCCTTTTTTTAAGTCCTACTGCTGGGCACTGGCCTCCCTTCAATATATAAAGTTCTTTCAATATATCGCAATAAGTTTTATATAAATAGTTAGCGGACTTTGAAGGGTTTCTGGAAGAAATCTCTTAAAGAAATAAGTTATCCTTTATCGACATTCTGTTACTTTATTTTGTATAACATAAATTTTATGGTACATAAATAAATAAATAATAATAACTGCGCAGTTGAGCTTTAAGGAAATATTGTTATTGAATCATATCATTTATCTCATATATTGTAGGGCCTACAAGGATGAAATAGGTGATGCGAGATTATATGGAAATGAGTTTTGTCTAAAATTAGAAATATGTAAATTTATGTTTAAATTTCTGTTTATAATACCGATGGGAAATCACACCTGGCTGATTGCTTGTCGAATACAAATAAGAGTGGATTGTATATCGAATTAGATTGTAGAAGAAAAATATTGTCTATTATTAGTTATTAATTGTCTGTAGTGGCTATAATTGAGCCAGTGGTAGTTCAGTCGTAACGCACTTGCTTGGGAAATCAACTGAATCGGGTTCAAATCCCGGGTCTCGCACCTCAGATCATGTACGAAATATTTTCATTTGCGAATTGCTTTCAACGTGATTACGATTTGTCTTACGGTGAAGGAAATTATCGTGAGGAAACCTGCATATCTGACTGATTTCATGTGAAATCTGCTAAGACGCAATTGGCCAATGTGGAGAATTAATGTTATTGGCACAAACGAAACGAATCAACTCTAGGTATATTTTACACTAGCGACTTACCCTCGCTTTGCTTGGGATCGTCCCTAGCCCTCATTCTTTTTCTAAAATAAAAGTAGCCTAAGTTACACCTTATAATATCGGCTATCTGCCAGTGAAAGTCCCGTTAAAATTGGTCCAGTCGTTTCGGAGATTAGCCGGAACAAACAGACACACAGACAGACAGACAAAAAAATTTCAAAATTGTGTTTTTCTAATAAGAACCGTATATAATTCCATATGCATTTAGTGTAAAGCTATTATTTTGACGTTACAAACAGACACTTCAATTTTATTTATCTGTATAGACAATAATTAAAAGTATTAAAAATCGATTACTTCATTTCATGAAACCTAGATGAGCGCCCCAATGCCGACGGTGGCGCCCACGCTGCCGCAGCGCGCGGCCGCGCGCCGCCTCGCGGGGGCGGACGCGCGGCCCGCGCCCGCGCGCCGCACCGACGAGGCCCGGCGGGTGCTGCTCAGTGATATCGGTATGTTCACTCTTGTTATACTACTAGCGGCCTACCCTTGCTTCACTCGGATGCGTCCTGATGTACCTAATAATGTTTATGTGTTACTCCAGCTCAAAGTCTTTCTGTATGCTAATTTTCAGCCAAATCCTTCAGTTTTTTAGCGTGAAGAAGAAAAAAAAATTATGTATGTTCAAAATTCGCATTATTATGCGTCTACTACTAGTCCGACTGGCAGACCAGTAATAATGTCCTACTAATCGATTTCGGTTACGGCGGCCAATTTTAATGAGACTAGCCAAATTGCGCATAACTTACTATAGTGCACAAATGTGGGCACAAACAGAAGTGCACTTTATACTCCCTTTACTCTCCAATTCCGATAAGACAGACTGACAGACAGATAGAGAAGGACATGACGAACGACATTATGAGGCGCAGGACTGATAGCTTAAGTCTCCGAGCCACGGAGCTATCGGTTTTTAAACACCGTCAACTTTCTATTTCCGGTCTGCTACTAAGAATTTCGTGACAGTAAAAATTTTGTAACTATGTATTTAAGTCCGAATCGGGATTCAAACGTAGGAGCTCTCGAAATGCAGCCGTACATGCTAGCCACTAGATCACTGAGGCAGTAAATTTTATAATACTACTAGCGGACCTGCCTCGTTTGGTTGAAGAAAAAAACTGGATGTCGACAACATGGCCACTATCCGGGTCCAAATATAGCTAAGAACGATCCAAATGATACCATAAATACATAAAGCAAAAAAAACCTTCAGAAATTAATCAAGCTGTTTAGGCCTCCTCCCACCGTTTTCTTTTACAGTATTAATGACAAATAGCCATGATGGAAATAAGATTTGCACTTGAAAATCTTAAAGTTACAAGACTTTTTGAAGGGATTCTTTTATCACGTTTGGAAAAAAATATGAGAGTAAAATTTTTACGATACGCCAACAGCTAAAAAGCGACATGATGAAGTTAGCTGCATTCCTTTTACAAACAGAGAGTTAGGACATACATAAAATCTTTAGCTATTTTTGTTCTGTTACGCCAAAGAAGTATAACTTACTAATTCTTACGTATATAAGTACACACACACGTTTTTACTAAATGATTATTATATATATATATTAAGAAGAAAAAGTTGCTGTTGAAATTTTAAACAAATTTTACTTTATAGGATTCACATCAATGGTTCCGGAGCTGTCTCGCTCAGCGGAGCCTCTTTGGACTCAACGCCGACCGCCTTCAGCTACTCACGATCAGTCACAATCGCCTGTATCTCGGTAAATATATTTTTCGCTTTTTTTTACTATCTATACCTATGATAATTAACCAACTTAGCTACGAACTAAGTAATTAAATACTAAATAAAAAACTAAAATAAATAAGTTTTTACAATTTACTAACTGTCTGATTAATATATGTAGGTATATAAAGCTGTTTTCATTCAATATTTTAGAATAAAAAAAAAAACAGTTTTATAATTAATGTTTATTTATTTAATATTTATTTTGATATTGGCCTTATATTATTATAGCTATCGTTACCGTTCGCCGTGTCTCAGCGTCGACCGCAGCAACGATTGGACTACACAAACTAATGTATCAACTATGAAAGGTAAATTAAAATATATTAATTAGACGGCAAATAAATAACAGCGTTTTCTTAAAAGTCAACTTTTATTACTTAAATTTATTATTGATTATTAATTATTATAATTATATTCCTTAAATTTATTATTAATTATTTATTATTATAATATTAGCGACTTTTCTTCGCTTCACTCGGTTGCGTCTCTGTGTACGCGGATTTTGTTCACAATTTAATTTTTTTTTCTGCGCGATACTCTGATTTTTTTATAAAATAAAAGTATCCTAAGTTACTCCTTATAACATCAGCTATCTGCCAGTGAAAGTCCCATCAAAATCGGTCCAGCCGATACAGAGATTTGCTGAAACAAGCGGACAGACAAAAATTGTAAAAATTGTTTTTTGCTTATAAATAACACGAACACTTTCATAGGCATTAAGTAAAAAGCTGTTATTTTGACATTACAAACAGACGCTTCAGTTTTATATTTTTCATTCGTTATTATTATCATGTAATATTGTAAATAATATAAGATAATACGATAATATCAATAATAATAATAATGACCCGGCCGATTTCGGCTACGGCGGCCAGTCTCATGTTGTAGTGCAGACATCGCGTGCACTCTCTATTCCTGTCACTCTCATACTCCGGTGGGACGACACGAGACACGAACGGTGAGAGTTATGGTGTAGGACCGACGGCTTTACGTGCTCTCCGAGGCACGGGGGTGAAACACTGCCAACTTCCCGACTCCGAGCTGTTACTGAGACTAAATAGAAAGACTCAATAACTAAACTTGGCCTGACCCGCGACTCGAACCCGGGACCTCTCAATGTGCAGCCATACTTGCAAGCCACCACACCACCGAGGAAGTGATATCAGTATATGTTATTTTAATCCCAGGCATGTCGTGGCGCGGCTCGCTGCCCGACGTGCGCGACACCGACCAGCTGCTGCAGGAGACCGAGCTGTTCCTGCGCCGCTCCATAGACAACCTGCGCTCCTCCTCGCTCGACAGTCAGTCTATTACTTACATAAATAAATAAATATGTTGGGACATTAACACACAGCACCATCTAGTTCCATGTTAAGCTACGAGGCCTGTGTTATGGATACCAGATAGTTGATACACTACACATATATAACTTTAAATTCATACATATTATAAATATAAACCCCCATGACTGGAGTACAAACATTCGTGCTCATCATACAAATGAATACCACCAGCGGGATTCGAACCTGCGACCGCTGGCACAGGGTCACTACAAACTGAGCCAAACGTGTCGTTAAACACATACACATTACACATAATCATACAATATAATAGGCAGTGGTGGCCCAGTGGTAACGCGCTCGCTTGAGAAACCGAGTGATGCGGTTTAAATCTCGGGTCTCGCACCTCTGATATTTTTATGTGCGAATCATTTCGAACATGGTGCCACTTGTCTTAACGGTAAAGGAGAACATCGTGAGGAAACCTGCATGTCTGAGAGAACCTAGCAAGTTTTCGAAAGACATGTGAAGTCCGCCAACCCGCACTTGGCCAGCGTGGTGGACTATGGCCTAATCCCCCTCGTATTGAAGGGAGGCCCGTGCCCAGCAGTGGGACGTTAAAAAGGGCTGAATACAATACAATACAAATACGTAACAAGTGGTACGGCACACTCCCCAGCGGAGGCGCGCGAGCCGACGGGGCAGCCCTACCTGCCGGCGGAGGCGCGCCAGCTGCGCCTCGGACACGCCGTCAAGCTGATCACCCCGCAGGGACGACTTGCCGTTGGACGCGTCAGGTACTCACTTATCTGTTAACTATAATAACTTATCTGTTAACTATAATAACTTATCTGTTAACTATAATAACTTATCTGTTTACTCTATAGACTTATGCTTTGAGAAGAACTTTTCAGTTTTTAATAAAACTGCTCTTACGGAAGAGCTGGCAAGAACGGTAGCACTTTTTTAAAAATTTTTGCGTATAATATTCCAATAAAATAAATATGTTTGCGCTATCCTACGTGAGCATCAATTAGAATTAATTCAAACTATTCATATCTGTATGATAAAGTATTCCCTAACGTATATATTCTATTAGAAAACTTCTATAGGCCAGTTTGGATGGGGAGTAAATTCATGTAAGTCGTCATCGACATGGTCACGTGACATGTTAATGATTTACCTATATATGTATATAAATATAATTCACTATCTATATATTAATACGTGAAATAAAACCTTTGTACCCCTTTTTACGAAAATTGCGCTTACGGAGGAGTATGAAATTTCCCACACTTATAGTTTATATAGAAAATTAGTGCAGAATCTTTTTTTTTTAATTATGCATAAAAATACATTAAATCAATAAATAAAACATTAGACACACTACCACGTATTTGACACACACGCATATATACTCTTTTGTTTATTGTTAAAATCTGTGGTCAAATTGAGAATAGATTAATATTGTAGAGAATATATTAATTAATATACCCAAAACACTAAATATATAACTTAACTAGCAAAACCCGCGGCTTCGCACGCGCTAAATCTACGACAAAAAAACTTTAAAAAGGTAGGTTTCATACAAATTTTCATCACTTATTTTTTCTCCTTATGGGATGAATTTCAAAAAACGCTAAAACACGTATTTTTTTAATTGTATTGAAGATCGTTAATACCAAGTTTTAAGAAATTCTGATCATAAATATTTTTTGGGTTGTGTTATAACGTGTACGTGGGAATGAGATAATCTCCCGCGGTAAAAAGTATCCTATATGTTGACCCGGATATCTAGCTATCATCATACCAAATTTCATCAAAATCCCTCCAGTGGTTTTTCTGTGATGCGGCAACAGACAGATAGATAGACAAAAATTCTAAAAACTATGTATTCGGCTTCTGCATCGTTAATAATGTCTATTTCATAAAAAAATTCAAAGAATATTTAAGGTACAGATTCGGCTTAGTTAGAATTTTATTATATGTATAGATGAATTATGGTTGATTTTCAACCATACGGCGTTCATTAGTATATAATAATGTTTCCCCTACAGATACGTAGGGCTGGCGGGCGGCACCGCCGCCACCAGCGGCGTGGTGGTGGGCGCCGAGTTCCCCCGCGCGCAGCACCCGGGGCTGCCCCGCAACGACGGCACCTACAACGGCCGCCGGTATTTCCTAACGCCACCACAAAACACCGCGTTGTTTGTGCCATTCTCCAAAATAGTTATGGCTTGGGCTAATTAAATATTTGATTATTGACGCGATACGCGATGACTTTCTATAATCGATGTCGCTTGTAGAAAAAAAATGTGAATGATATTATGATTATGTGAAACGATAGCGATTTAATCCGACTCGTAGGACCATTTATTTAAAATGGTCATTCGAGGCTTATATATAAATTCGATGTTATTAGGGATTTTCTCGTATACATATATTGTTGTAGAATGGCCTAATACTTAAATGTGCATTTTCTCAATATTTTCCTGAAACTACTGGAATTGATGTTCAAAAGTGATAATTTCATTATACTATATACTCTTAATAAGTATAACCTTTTCAACAAAATTATAAAATGGCGCTAACAGATAATATTAAATAAAAGTAATTTTGATTTATTTTTTATAGCATTCATTCATCTAAATAGATTTGGCTTCGTAATGTTTTTACTCCAATTTTTGTATATAAAATATACATTCTTTATAAAACATACTAAGTAGTGAATTTTATGGTAACGTACAATTTAATTATAAATAAAATATGCTTTTGCGAAAACGGACCTTAAATGCGTTAGTTCAATTTAATAAGATTTTGAATATTAGTAGGTGGAATTTGAACTTTGTGTGTAGCGTGTTAAAGTTGAAAATAACTTGGGTGTTCAATGTTATTGTATAAACTATAGGCTAATTATATGCATAGTATGTATGTAATGTATGCCTTTAAGGACTCTAAATTAAGTTGAATTTGCTCTACATTTACAGATTGAAACGAAAAAAATGTGGAGCAAATTTCTTAATTCTCTTTTATCTCTTTCCTTCATATTCGCTTAAATATAAAGGTTATAAGGGAATGAAAGTGACAGCTGTATTTTTGTCGACTCCAAAATTATCCAAATAATATGTACCTACTCGTATATATGTGTCTATAACTTTAAATAACAATTTTCAAATGCTCACTTTTCTAAATTATGGTGCTGTTTTATTTTGTAATTCATATTTTGGAGGTTGTTTTTGTCTATCGCCATTTTGTTCTTATTACAGTTATCTTGGTGTCAAGAAAAAAATAACTTAATAACTTTGTACGGGCTTTTTATTGGTTGATCGTCAAATATCATATCATTTAGTTAGCTAGCGTGAGTAGTGCAAAGTGTATTTTCGGACGTGTATTATAGTGCATAAACGTTAGAACATGTATCTAAGTGAATGTTAGGTATATTGAAATTATGTAATTTTCACCATTTTTTAATGGTGGAACATCACATCTATGAGAGGAATATTCAATTAGAAAAGAGGTCGTAAAGGATTTAAACAGGACTAGCCACAATGATTCATCGTAAAATGGTGTTTAAATTTGGTTTTGTTAACATTAACGTATATTTCTATTCATACCGTACATTCAAGATGAATTATTGATCAATTTATATATTTTATTTATTTATTTAATTATCAATATGCATAGCAACAAAAAAAATGGTCAGGGTTTCAAATTATTCGGGTTTCCAAGTAAATGGTAATTTTAAATTAATATGTTATGTACTTATTACTGTTGATTTTATAAAGTAATAAGAGGGGGTTTTTATAACCGCATTACGAAACAAAAATAATCTCTAATTTAAAAAAAAAAAGAAGCTGATTGAGTTGTATAAAAAGTCTTAACATTTAAACTTTGTCATTCCGATTTGATGTAAATTACTTATTAGACGTATCTTTGAATAGGTAGGTTACGACATATAGACGGTGTAGTGTTTTGATGTATAGTGTAATATTATTAAAGATAGTTTCTTAATAGATCATACTTCTACGTACTAGAAGATGCTTGCTAGTAAAAAAATACAAAAAATTAGTAAAAATCTCTAATATTTAATAAAATATGACGTTTGCTACTGTTGAAAATTATAATGAGATAAAAATGTTGGATTGCTGCAATTTTAAAATTGCCTCTATTTTTTTTAATGTACACACAATATTTTTAATCTGTGCAACGTTTTAACGCATCCACAGTTGTTTCTGTTATGGCGGCAATGGATGAAAATTGAAAGTGTCTTATTAGTTTTATATTCTTGACTTTCTGTAGAGTATACAGGAAGGGATAGTTATATGCAAGTACTTAATCTGTTGGAATTAGTAGTTTTAATTGGTATATTATATGAAGCTCAAATGGATAATCTCTTAAGAATCTCTTAAGAAATAAATATTTTCAAGCTTTAGTAAGTGATACCTAATACTTTCTTAGATGTACGCGAATATATGACACTTTAAACTAACTTTCTATTTCCAATAACCATGAACGTTGTAAAGTATTCGAAACGTCGGGAACCTAACATCAAAATAAATCCGCGAAAAATCCTTTAGTTTAAGTGAATTAAAAATGAATTAAATGTTGCGCCTGTGAGAGATCTCACGCAAAACACAATTTAGATGGCGCCACTAGCATATGCCATCGGTCTTTTATATATATATATATATATATATATATATATATATATATATATATATATATATATATATATATATATATATATAATATATTTCATAACCACGTAACACGTAAGTAAAGTTGTTTAAGTACTCTTTAAAATTATTATGAAGTTAACATATAAATGTGACGTTAACATAAACTATTGAGCTTATATAATATTTATACTATATGCGTGAATGCAGCGCCGTAATTTGCAAAAAGACAATTTATTAAAGTTTGTAAAACTTGAGGGTACTTGTATATAACTAGGTGTAGTATTTTGATAAGATCATGTAGTGTAAGATGGTGAACAGAAAATAACTATTTATTTCTATTCATTTTAAATATTTACGTTACTGCCTGTGATTTTACTTTACTGCTGAGTGAGATAATTTAGTACAATCATATATTTAGTAAATTTACATATTTATAGTAATTAATGTATTTTTTGTTTGACCGTCATAAAAAAATTGAATACCGTCATAAAAAAATTACTTTATTAGGGCTATATTTTTTATTTGTAGGTCTTATTAGAAGTTATCTTTGATAAACTATCACAATAAAATTAAAACCTTTTTTTAAAGTACCCTCTTTTCAACGTCAATTTTATAGTCGATCTTCTCTTATAATAAGCTTTTCATTTACAGTAATAGTGACATTAACAAAAATATGACAGTTTAAATATTTAACTAACATAACGATTTCGGTCACTATAACTTTGAAGACATTAGTGTAGCGTATTTAAAAAAAAAAATATTTAGTACAAAGTAATTCGTATGAAATTGTACACTCAAATAGATGCTCGAAACGCCTAATCAAGACAGTGTTCAGAAGATAGTGCCAAAAATTGGCTACCTATTTGTGTATGAGTGAATCTTTAATGACTTTCTTGTAATGTGTGTTAAAATGTACGATAAATTTATTAATTGTTGTAATCATTGATCATTTGTTTACGAACATGTTGTAAGTTAAATATCGGATGAGAAAAAAATTTCAAAAGAATTGCAGAAATATATTTTCTGATTACTTTTTCTGGAATCCCTTCTTTTAAAAACTGCCACTTTCAATTGTATGACATGTAGATTTTTAGATTAATTAGTTGAAATATTTGATTAGCGAACAGGTTTTAATATTGGATTCCCTTTGGTATGTGTAACTTTGATATAAGCTTGTAACCCGTGTTTTCATGTATCATGCTTATTTTGAAATGTCTAGTAATCACTATGTACTTGGAACAGTCTGACTTATTGAATTGATAGTGTATGTAGCCTCATAGACCTCATACTTGCATATTCATTAATCTGTTATAAAATAAAGAAATCTATTTTAAATATAACTGTATAAGAATATATGTTAACTGTATGATAATAAAAGGCAAAAATTTCAAAGCGTTTTTTAATTAATTGTTTCCAATACATGTTTATTCAGTTTGATCAAACATCAATAGATGACAAAATAATAGTATCTTATTTATTTTTGTCAGTAATATCCACAAAGTATGACGTGTGGGTTTCTATATTTATCAATACACTTTCAATGTTAAATAACAGCGTCATTTACTCGGAAATTGCCACGTCGTCTCGAATTGTTGCCTCTAAATAGTCACTTGCGATAGTGAAAAGGTCATACTATCTTTAGTGTATGTAACAAGGAACTATGTACAAGTATGACATATGATAGTTCTTAAACCCATAAGGGTTGGGTCTGGTTGCAAAAATATTTTTCTGCAGATCCCAACGTCCTAAATTCGGGTTCCCGGTAGTGCTAAGTGTAATCGTGGGAATGTACATACATATGTCTGATACATGTGTTTTTAGTGCAGAAAAACTTGGTAGCAGCTCAGACTTAAGAAGTTTTCAGGTACATCTCAGGTCTATTCAGACAATAAAATGGTCCGATAATAGAGCTCCCCAATTTGATTGAATGAGTGGAGTTTCAGTACAACGTAACATAACTATTATCTTTTTAGGAACCATAGCCAATTGAAATCTTCATAAGTCAATATTTCTATAATTAAAATCTATGGGTTTACACAAAAGAATAATAAAGAAAAGAATAGAAAAATAAACACAGAAATAGAAAAAAAAATGTTTAATAACAATAACAAGTAGCAACGATTTGTGCATTATTCTAAATTGTTCTAAAAATCACCAGGTAGTTCTTATTCTATAACGAAGGATACAGTGTAAAACATTTCATATATAAAAGTATATAAAGAAAATTGGGAAGAAAAGAATAGTAAATTAAAAAATAGCAGATAGGAAGATAGAGAAGAGAAATAAATAGGTATACATATAATTATAATAAAACTGATTTGATAGTAACATAATATACTAAAAGAAAAGAATATATAAAGAGCAATTGAAAAAAGAGATAGGGGAAAAAATACTTTATATTATAATAAGAATAAATTTTCCATTTTCTACTAAAAAGGTAAAATAAAAGCAGTAGACGGTAATACGGTACAAGTAGAAAAAGAATAGTAGATAATAGAATAAGATAGAATAAGAATAAGTACAGAGTAATAAAAGAGAGAAATAGAATAAAGAAATATATAAAAGAGAGCAGTAAATAAAGTGTAATATAAAAACTATGTGATATAAAAGTTACATCAACATATAATAGTAAAGGCATTAAAAAAATAGAATTACTAATAGTTATCAATTCTAAAACGATTATGCTATGAATTGCAAGAATATTCATATATTCCGACTTCTGTTGATATTGTTGTAAATATTTGAATTAAGTGTTTATTTGTATAGTCAATCAACTAAGCCAATCTCGATACTTTCTTATTCGGATTCATTTAAATCATTAAGCGGATTGTAATCTGGGGGCACGGCAGTGTCCCCGCCAAGTTGAGCAAACATAATGCTAAGTACATTTATTTGAAGCCACTTCAATGTGATCTTTTAAATTATCTATATTTATAGATTTTTAAGATGGAAACAAGAGAAATTTAATATTAAATTAATATAGAATATAAGTAAGAGATATAAAAGATTGTGAAAAGAGAAAAGAGTTCGCAAAGAAAACAAATAAATTGGTATACATAATGAAATGAAATAAAGAATAATACCAAAAGAAAGAAGTTATAAATATAATCTAGATTAAAAGAATTACGAAAATAGAATTAAGACTTTTTGATATACATAGCAACATTAGAGCAAGAAAGAAAATATAGTAAAGGAAACAAAAGAATAAGTAATAATAACAAGAAATATTTTTTACGTGTACTTAAAGAGATTTAGAAGAAGAAATAAATTAATAAGGCAAATAAAATATAGTAGAATGAACTTTTCAGAAAGTAAGGTGTTTGGAAATATAGATCATAAAATAGTGGAAAATAAAAAAAGTTATAAAATTCAATATGAGAAATGATACACAAAGAAGTAAAAAGTACTTTATTGTAGAAGATGATGTAAAAAAGGTAAAAATATTTAAGAAATAGAGAAGATAGAAAGTGAAATGATACAAGTTAAGATGGAAATAGAAGTCAAAGTCAAGAAAGTAATATTTATAAAAAGAAAAATAGAAATAATAAAATACATAACAGTCAAATGGTAGAAATTGAAAAATATTCGTAATACGGAATGAATGAAATAGTATAACGAATAAAAAAAGAAATATGATAGAAGCAAAGAAATACTGATAGATGAAAGATAATAAGATAAAAAATATAAATACAAAAGAAGATTTTGAGATAGTAAAAAATAAAAAAAACCTTTAAACACAATAGGTAGTAAGAAAGAATAACTAAAGATACGAAATAAGTTTACGAAGTAATAGGATAGTGTTGAATTAGAACTTAGAAGTACAGAAATTATTTTAATGAAAAAATGAAGTACAGAATAGAAGATAAAACAGAAATATTAAGATAATGTTGTTTTACATTACATAAATAGCACGCATTTTAATAGACATAGTAAAAGAAGTAAGATAAGATGGAAAGATTAAGATAGAAAGTATTAAGATAGAGGCGTAAAAGAGTAGCGAATTATAAATTATAAATGGAGAGAAAAAAAATATACCAAGAATAATATAAAAAGAATGAAGAGAAAAATTCAAGATATTGAAGAAGAAGATTATAAAAAATATATTCCCGCAACGGATATGCAGTGAAATATTCAAGACGTTGAAGTTAGAGTACTTCTAAAAGAATGTATGTTGTTTAAAACAGTATATAATATGAAAAACATAACCCTCCTTTTGGCTTCGCCGCAGTCGGGTAAATAATAGAGAGACGGAATTCCTCTATTATATATCACTTGTCAAGATAGTTAAAGATAAGAAGTTATAAAAGTCAAGGAGTAAAGTTAAAATAGTAATAGTTTATATTATGATTATGACAAGAGAGATGATAAGAAAATTGTCGAATATTAGACTATTCTATGATAATATAAGTGACGTACAGGTTGTGAATAAATGAAATTGTAAAATATAAATTTTATTGATGATGAAGAAGAAGAAATTGATGAAAGAACAGTAATGAGATATGAAAAGATTAGGTACAAGAGTAAGTAATGTAGAGTAAATAAGAGTTGTGATTGAAAAAATGTAAGTAAAAATGTATAATAAAGATAGCATGGATGGATATATGATATAGAAATAGGTGAAGTTCAATAAGTTAGGAATTTATTTTAAGAAACGTATGTACTCAATAATATTCAGTAAATAGCGATAAAAAAGGAAAAAGTAAGAAGAAACATGTAAAAATTAATTCATATTAAAATAAGAATAAAAATGAGAGTAGGCAAGTATAAATGAAATAGAAATGAAGAATATGTGAAAATAGTACGAAGTAAGGAGAGTAACAGTTATGATAGGAAGAATGACTTGAGTGTTGAATGATAAAGAAAATGAAAAATAAGTGATAGTATCAAGTGAGAAAAAAAATGTAACCCGATTGAAAGTTGTGATTTAAAAGGATGTTGAAAATGAAATGAGTTGTAAATAATAATGTATCAAGAAGAAAATGATAGTTACGCTTATGTTATATAATTAAAAAGAATAACACAGTTAACAAGAGTTTTTATAGATATGACGTATGTTAATAATAAAAGCTTAAAGTGAAGCAGATAGAGAAGATAAAAAAGAGTAGAAGTGAGAAAGTGCAAATTAAATTAATTCACATATAAGAAGCAAGCAGTGAAGAAAAGTAAAGCAAGAATAAGAATAAGTAAGGAAATAAGGATATGAAAGAGAGAATAAAAAGAAATAAAAAGAACAGTTTGAACTACCTTGGTGCTATATCACAGTATACTTTGTCAACTTATGATTAATAAAGGAACTTTAAAGTTAAAACGTGCTTTGCGGAATTAGCCGTCTAAAACAAATGTGCGGTAATTCAGCCTAAATTAAACTCGTAATGAGTATTTCACTTCACAATAATACTGTCTTTGGTAAAACAAGTTTTCTCTTGATACTCAGTCATTGGCAAGATATAGGCTTTACTAGTTCGTATAGATTTTATGATATAAACTGCAAATTGTTCACATTTGGTGTCTTTTAAAAAATATTGGAAACACCAAAAGTATCTATCATAGATTATGTTGTGCATGAGATCGTCGAAGACGTATCTCAAAACTTTTCTATTTTTTACTATTTCCTATATCCAGAGCTATCCTGGTTGTTGACAGGATAGTCAGCATACCACCCGAAGGCTCCATTATCGCCTGTGTGGGCTCCAAAATCTACGTATTCCCCAAAATCTGGAGGTCTCTCCGCAAAATGTGATACTGCGCCGATGTTAGATGAGCTTGGAGTTCCATCTTCTTCAGGTTGATTTTGAATCCGTCCTGGGACTTCGGGTGGGGGAGGAGGGGCGAGCGCTACTGCTATAAAATGAAATAAAGTAATGTAGTTTTTTTTCTTCATCACGTTTTTCTTAATACCTAATATATTAAAAACTAACTTGTTATTTTCAAAATATACTAAAATGTGTGAATGAATATATAACACACACCTAATTGTAAACTCTATCATTATAGGAAATCCATGATTATTTACAATTACAAAATAACTGTTTTAATTGATTTAGATAATCTGTAGACATGCAATTTAAATCTAAATACCTGACGTTAAATTACTCGCGGAAGGCTATGGCAAAGGTAATACATTATTGCGCCGACGATAAATTGAAAGTGGTTTACCACCATTGCGCCAAACAAGACTGTTTGCATAACCTCACTTTGGATTCTAGGGAAGAATGATTGTGTTACATAATTCTAATTATAGTAGATAAAGATATTACAATGGAACATTTCTACCACAGTTGGAGTGAATATAAAACAAGTCTAGAAAGCTGTCCTTTTGTGAAGGTGAAAGTGAGGGGACGGGACAATGATGATTGATATCCGTACAAGTCAATGCTTATTACACTTTCTTTGGCATTTACTAAGCCGTCATGCTCCGGTACTTATGACATTGCATATCATTATCTAAACTCACGTTCGACCTTCGTTTACATTTAACCCCTTTGTTATTTCACTTTCAATTGTGAAATATTATCTCAATATAGTACCTATTACTAAGAACTTTCTGTTGCTATGTCTCGTTATTTGTTGTTTTTCTATGATTCACGTTAATCCCACACGATCAATATTATAATTACATATGAGGATCACGTCTGTACTACAATTATTTTATTTTCTTGCAATATTTTATGTAAATAATTATAATGCCTACCTCATATCAATGTATGATTGAATAAAACTCAGATCTAACCTTATGTATCTACTAATAATGGGGAAGTTATGGTTTAAATTATTAATAGTAGGTATATAATATCTACATATATATAAATAGGCAAAGACAAACCTCAGTACCTTTTTTCCTCTATTTATCAACCGATTATCCGTTTTTTTAAGTGTTATCAATAAAAAAAATCGAATTTCTACCACTGAGCGAACATTTAGTTTATGTTAATAAACAATGGGCTATAATTTTTTTTTTAAATTAACACACAGCACCATCTAGTTCCATGGTAAGCTACGGCCTACGAGGCCTGTGTTATGGATACCAGATAGTTGATACACTACACATATATAACTTTAAATACATACATATTATTAATATAAACACCCATGACTGGAGTACAAACATTCGTATTCATCACACAAATTAATGCCTCTAGCGGGACTTGAACCCGCGACCGCTGGCACAGCGAGTAGGGTCACTACGAACTAAGCCAAACGTGTCATCAATCAATAATGTTTATAAAGTTTATGATTTAAAGGATCCCTTACGTATTGTGGAATGATTTGTTTAAAGAAATACTATAAACAACAAACATACTTACTTCCTTGATGATAATTATGTATCGGTTGGTAGTTTTCTTCATATATTGCTTCTGGTAGCTGTGGTGGTGGAGTCAGGATCTGTCTTGGGACTCTTAATCTCGATCTACTACTCGATCGTAGCGCTGTGAGGTCCACGAACGCTATTTGATCTGCTGGAACTGCTATGTAGGAGGGCATCGCGTACGCCATAGTCAGGCATGTCCCAAGAATTATTAGATGCTGTAAAGAAAGTATACGGTTAATTGTAAATCTTTATACCTAGTTTATTAGTTTATTATATTAAAATATAATATAAATATCGCCATCTATATTTGAGATCAGCATTCTATCAGCAGGTATTGTTTCTCATCGAACTCACGTTCTCTTAGCGCGGCCGCATGTTATTAAGATATAAAACGTGTCTTATCATGTCATAAACGAACAAGCAGAAAGTTGAGAGTGATTGAAGTATGTCAGAACAAGTAACGACTACGAGATGTGGTAAGGCCGGTCACGGGCCGCTGCGCTTGCGCAACCCGAGTAATTGGAGCTTGTTCACACGGACCTGACACTATTGCTATATACATTCTGTCTACGTTTTTATGAATACGTTAATTCCACGGTAATTTAAAATTTGTTTGACGATTTAGAAAATTTGAGAACTGTTGTAGTGTTATCGCGTATGTGGTAACAGCGTAAAGTTTCACTTTCCGGTTACGTTGTATTTGTAATAGCATATTAAATTATGTTAAAGCTACGTACTGTATTCACACCATATACCTACTTCAGCGTAGAGAGAAAACATTACAGTCCTTCAAGCCGGATATATTACAAATAGTTTACTTTAGTTTTATGGCAGACAATGAAGTAAGTATATAACATCAAAAGTGTTATAAATATTTATGGAATCGTAACATTTTTGAAACATTAACAAATCTGTTATTCATCAACACGTGGGCTGTATTTCCGACAAGACCAAGTATTCCCACTCTGTGTTGACTCCTACACGGCCCTTTCATATAAATCGTCTATTGCCTAATGATATGATAACCTTACCAGCGATTGAAAATAAGTAATAATATTTATGTAAGTGTTGCCCATGTCGAATCGTGGTTAATGGGCTACAGAATGGAAAAGTAGAAAATATGTTTTTATCTATTATTTAACACAATATCGACGTTTAAAAAGAGATAAAATAGAAAGTTTAACGCTATATTTCTGAAGTAGATGTATTTTTAGTTTTTCTAGCCGTTACGGTAAATATAATAATCAAGTCTGTAAGCAACGTGTATGTTATATCATATCTATTTTCTATGGAAAAAATATAACAAGTTTCACACTTCAGTGGGATGCCTACATAGTTATTATATAAAACTTAAATATTTTTTAAAAAACCTTATCAAACATGTTATTGCATATTTAAATTCTGAATTCTGATTCGGAAATAGCCGATTTCTTTTACATAACTTCTGTCCCTCAATTAACGCCGTCGGCTATCGTTTCAGATCAGTTGCGAATTGCGATACTTGCACTTGTTTTTTTAGAAAGTGAAATGTACACCGGATGATAAAATTCGGCAATCCAATACAGTTTAAATGTACGAGTATATATACAAAGCGGATATGATGCGTTGCAGTCTATTACGAGCACTATAGCTGGTCTGCTTTGTGTTGTAAAAAGCGTTTACTTACTTTATTGAGCATGACTAATATTTTTTTAGATATTTCAGTTAATAAAACAAGGTTTTTAAAATTAATTAATTTTGGGAAACATTTAAGTAAATATATTTTTCACACGATGTTTAATAATTATGCTACTAATATTATAAATGCGAAAGTTTGCGTGGATCAGATCAGAATAACACATAGGCTACATTTTATCCCGAAAAAATGTACGGTTCCCGTGAAATAGATTTGTTTTTGTATTTATTGTATTTATATGTGGTAATTGATAAAGGTAAAGTTGGTGATAGCGTAAAATTGTACCTTATACTAATATATGTATATGAAGGTATAATTAAGATTGACAGATGATTAAAACATTCTAAGGTAAAAATGTTATTAATTTGTCCGCGCCCGCTCATTGTGAATTAACCTTCAAAGGTTCCGTACAAGTGAAAGGCTCCAATGCCAGTGACCAATTGTAGTTAAAGTACCCTTTAGTTTGTACCACAGAGTAGGTAATATTTTCGTTGTCACTAAATCAAGGCCGTAGCGAATTAACTTTTACTTGCTCGATTTACGGAGCCATGTGTGGTTAAACAGTTATGTTGATAAAACGTTGTTATTAACATTAATATTTATCATGTCAGTTTGTCTATCAACTATATACCTACTAATATTCTACTTATAAATATATTTTCACATCAAGCACACAGTCTACTTTCAGAATATGTAATGACAAAATCAAATCGAATGACATAATTTTTTTCATGCGGCGGAAATGAGGCCTGAGCGATAAATACCTTAAATGAAAATATCAATTATTTTACCTTTTTTAATAATTTATGAATAAAGTTACACATTTATAATTTTATATCATATACTTTTTAAAATTATGCCAAATTAAATTTATATAGCAATGACCATTGATAATTATGTCCAATGAAAAGTGGCACAAATCGATAAATATCGTTTAAGAAAATGGCATTGGCGTAAATAATGTTCGTTGACAAGATTCGATTTAATTTACTGCAATTTATTGAGTTTCTGTACAGTTTTTACCATGTTGTATTACTTGCAGACCAAGGCTTTTGTGAAACACAAGGGATTATCTTTATTAATTCGTAAAACATTCATGCTATTTAAAACTTGTTATATTTTTATTTTAATCTAGCGACTCACTCTCGCTTCGATTAGGTTTGTCTCTAGGTATGTTTTGACGCTTAGTATGGAATAGGGTTTTTTTTTCAAATTGTTTTTTTTTTTCGTGAATTTTTCCCATGTTTTAATAGTTATTTTGCTATTCGGGGTGAAGATAAATCGAATAAAACAAAGATCATAAAAGTCAGTCCAGCAGTTCTCGAGTTATAAGTGTTGTAACAAAACCGACTTTATTTTATATATATTATAGATAATATTTATTTTTAAAAAGCTGATAAATTGGAAATTCATTGATAAAAATCAATGAATTTCCAAGATTATATTTTATGGGTTAAGTAATTGAATAATAAAAAGTTGCGATACACGATATTATGAGTTGTTTAATAAAGTACATGTTAGAAAAAATTTAAATAGGTACTTTATTATATTTAGTAACATTTTTTTTTGATTGCGATGTGGCCGTGGTGAGAATTTTTTTATTACAAAATATAATTTCATTGTTTGAGTTGTGAAAGATTACACATTGGCCTTGTGGGTTAATTTGTTTACGCTCTGAAAATCTATGTAAATCGGTTAAATTAGCAAACAAATGTTAATTGTGTAGTGATTCTATTAAACGAGTGCCATTCAAGCGATAAATTATTCCTGTGCGTGTAATCGGAAGCAATTCAAATTACGAGATGTTACTTACTTAATGTTAAAGGAAATTACTTGTAATCACTGTAATTGTAATAATAATTATATTTTAATAAAAAAAAAACGATAAAGCTGTAGAGCTTTATCGATTTTTTACTAACATTTTTTATATAGATGGGTATATAAATTATCTTATAACTTCAATTTACATAAAATTCTAAAATTTAAATGAAACTAAGCAAAAAAAAAAAATGGTAAAGTTAGGCGTAACTTTCAAAAGTTTATCTATAGATTAATAATAACGATATCAAATGCACTTAGCTTAACATTGAATCAAAAAAAAAAAAACAAAGAAAATAAAACCTTGAAACGTTTTCATTAAAACGAAACCACTTACAACTATTCACTATAAATAAAATATTCCGGATAATATTGTAAAGAACACTGACCATGGTGTCTGGACGTCACTAGGAGGGCGCGCTCGCCTCAACTGAACTCCACGCAGCTGACGCTACAATTTTTATAGCAACTCTCAAAGTTTCACTTTCTACTCGCAGTGCTGGCAGCCTGGCACAGAGGTGCCCGGTCAAACGTGTTACACTTTTTTACGCCTTTAAAGGCACTATAGACCCTCGAGCGATAGATAGGGCAAAGGCGGTCATGTCAAATGCCAGTATCTATATACATAAATCACAGATCATATATAGTAACATAAATATAAATTTATGTGGGGCGGATATTATAATTTATTGGTTAGATAAACTAAAATAGGGAGAGGTTGGTTGGTATATAATAGACAAAGAAAAAACTTAACAAAAATATACACAATTTCATCTCTTTTCATATACATAATATAAATATTATATTATTCGATTTATAAACGTTACGTTTCTCGAAAGTCAAACAATTGCTATTTTAGTAAAAAAATACATCTAAGAAGATCGTGTGTAAGTATCTCTATCTAGATAAATTCTATTTTTTGTTTTTTTTTTTCAAGTGAAAACTTCTATAGGCAGGTTTGCATGGGGAGTAAATTAATGTAAGTCGTCATCGACATGGTCACGTGATGTATTAACGCTAACACTCAGAGTGCCGATGGATGTCAAAACCAGATAAATGTAAACAGTTTTAATTTACAAATCTTAATTTAAGATCAAACAATTAATTTTAATATCCAAAAATAACAGTTGTTTGTTTATAGTTTTAAGTTTTCGCTTCTGTCGGCAGTCCTCATGCCTTTTTCTTAAGTTAACTGAGTTGGGTTTTAGGAACGTTAAAAGACGGAACTACAATACCCAAATTAGAATACCATTTGCAAATTCATAAATACTAAATATCGTTTTTTTATATAATTTAATGTATTTGTAATAAATAATTCAATTTTACAACATCAAGGTTTTATTTTTTAATATTCATAAGCAAATTTATAATTTAAATAATGCATTAGAGTTTTGTAGTTTGTTATTACTGATTATACCTAATAATTACGCCCTATATTATTGTATTAACCTCGAATAAAATTTTAATGCTTGAAAGTGGTTCAACATGCAACTTTCATAAAAACTTTGTTCAAAATTTGAAGTACCTACATATTTTATTGTATAAGTTAATGTTAATTGAATATCGAGAAGTAACTGTAACATACGTACATACATACTTTACGTGGTATGAAGCAGTAATGAAAGTATCGAATGCTCACTAATAACTCCGAAAGTGAGATCATTAGTTTGCCGTTGTTTCATCCTGTCGACCAACGTTGCTTTTAACGTCTAGGAACTGGAGGGTTCACACTGGCCTTTAATCTAATGGTCCCATTGGCATATTCTGTTACACAAAAGGACTGGGACGCGTCTGAGCGAAATGTGGGTGTGGATATTTATTTCCATTAAAGAAGAAGGATTAATACCATTGAAATTTTCTGTTTATATGGCAGGAATTCTTTCCTTTCCCAGATAAAAAATCACATATTATAAAAGAATAAAAGAATTTCTCTCATACTTAATAATTATGTATTATTATTTATATTATCTATCTCTATATTTCAAGGAAAAAATTGGATATAATCAGATTCTTTACTTAATTGTCTCGCACTCGCACATTAATGTTTTGGTAAAATCGAATCGGATCAGTTTTATTTAAAACTAGCGACTTACCCTCGCTTCGTTTGGATGCGCCCCTAGTTACGTTTTAATTTTTTTGAGCGGAACCCTAACAATTTTTTTAAAATAAAAGTAACTTAAATTACTTCTTATAACATCAGCTATCTACCAGTGAAATTCCCATCAAAATCAGTCCAGCCGTTTCGGAGATTTGTCGGAACAAACTTAATTTGACCAATAACTTTCTCTAGCACCTGGACGAACGAGCTTCGCTCGGCGGTTTTTTGATTACATTTTTTTTGTGAAAAATCGTGTTTTTTTAGAAAAGACACTTATAGATAAACTTAAAAAGCAATACCTTATCTAAATACAAAAACTGATCTAAATCGTTAGAGCCGTTTCCGAGATACACGAAATAAATTTATACAAGAATTGCTCTGTGCTCATTCAGTATTATAAAACTAACGACTTAGCCTCGCTTCGCTTGGGTATGTCTCTTAGGTCCGCGGATTTTGTTCAGAATTTGAAAACTTTTATTTTTTTGCGCAGAACCCTAATTCTTTTTCTAAAATAAAAGTAGCCTAAGTTACTCCTTATAGCATCAGCTATCTGCTAGTGAAAGTCGCGTCAAAATCAGCCCAGCCGTTTCGGAGATTAGCCGAAACAAACAGACAGACAGACAAACATTTTAAAATTGTTTTCTTCTTATAAGTACCATTTATACTTTCACACGCATTTAGTAAAATGTTGTTATTTTGGAATTACAAACAGACACTTAAATTATTTATTTTTATAGATTATACTAGGTATAGGTACCTACCTACTTAGGATTGAATTGACGCGTATTTATTTTTACAAAAAATATTCCGTTCCTCAACTTACCGAAACGTATTAAATATTTTTTTATCTGCATTCTGCAATGCCAGTACATAACCACTTAAAATGGATTACGATGGTAATTATTTTATCCGGTTGCTATGTAAATATAAAATATAAATAATATGCTTGAAAAATATTTAACATTTGTTGCATAAATGATTAAATTGCTAATTTAGAATAACTTTCAACATAAACTTTATTACATTACACGTTTATTTCTTTACAACTTGATAAGGGGAATTAGGTACCTCATGGTCTCATTGCTAGCATTTTTCTGCTAAGAAATTCTCTGTATTTGCAAACCGTACTATTTTTATAGCGAAGTTGGTGTTATTCTCTCTGGAAGCACGTCGATATTCCCGCGTCTGATTTCTGTTTGGTCATATATGTAGTCGATTGAGTGAATTGAGAATGTTCCTGTATTTAAGCATACATTTGTGCGCTATAATATTTCCCATTTAGATGGCTTATCGTAGTGAGTTAGATCGTCATGACAAAAATATTGATCAGGCGGAAGATCTCTAAAGGGGAAGCCTTATAAGTACTATGAGCCAAGTTTTATCTCATTGATACGCGTATATGATAAAGAAACCTGCATCTTTGTTCCGTTATTGAATAAACCAGATTACAAAGTTAACAGCAACATAAAGGACAACTAACCTTGACTCAATAAGAAATGTTGCAATATGTAACTGGTACATTATTTCTTATTAACTTCCGTGAGCTAAGCCCACTCATGGACATTTGCGCAGGACACTTGACATTTCAATAGTTAAAAGCTTAAATTATTGTGATATTTTTAAATATCAAGGACAGGTTTAAGATGAACATAAAAGACAATGTTTTGGGAAATGGTAAATATCGATTTGTTGGGTAATAATAAAAACATGATTGAAAGATTGCCCTTGATTTTCTGTATGGACCATATTATGTAACTTACTGGTGTTTACTGAAGTTCAATTAACGTTTCAACGTTTCTTTTCTTCTACTTCTTCTTATGTGAAAATATATGTAACCAGAAATGAAAATTTATTACGTAAATACAAGTAAAATCATATGTTTATTTATATGTTGTAATATGTATCTATATATCATTACAAACAAACAGATAGTTTTCAGCTTCTTTAAGGTAGATCAAGCTCCTAGTTAGGCATCTCTACTGTATAATATATTACGACCTTCGTAATATATAGTACTCATTGCTTAAAATATTATAAGGTCTTATATTTACAGAATATATATTTACAAGTTTCAAGGCAAAGCTGAATAAATAAGTAGTCAAATGTTATTTAATAAACAAAGATAAACTATTATGTACGAGTACGTTATAATAGCACATGTAAAATTGTATATTCTATATTAAAATTATTTAAATAAATTTTTTATTAGGAATTATTTATGTGTTTTTTTTTTAATCTTAACGGTACCTTACTGGAATGAATGCGAGGTAAAATGAAAACCTTGAAAGTAGGTGAAGTGGAAAATTGTTAAAGAATAATTTAATCATATTAATTAGTAGGTAATTAGAACAAGAATTACTTTTCCCTCAGCTTCTTTTTTTATCTTATTTTCCCCAAACTTCCTTTCGTGGAATAGAGAGAATTGTAACTCGCTACGATTTCTCCTATCCGCTAGTATTGAGACACTGCGGTCTGCGATCACATATATCTACTATGTTATTATTTAGTTTTCATTACATGTTGGTTTAGGTACGTCTCATGTGGTATTATTTATTTAGAGTTTCAGAGTTCGAGTAACGTATACATATATATGTATAAAGTATACTAGCGACTTACCCTCGCTGCACCCGGATGCATCCCGCGATACGCGAACACTCCAACAGACAAACGTACAAAATTTAATAACTACTATTTTGAGGTCTATATTATGTACGCAATACGTTACAGTCATTGTTTTAAAAAAAAACATGTACAGATTTCACTAAGTTTCACATCAAAAGATTAAGCCTTTCAAATATATACATATATTTAGATAGCATTTTATTTTAAGTCACGTCGCATTTCGCGTATTACGGCAAACACCAATGTAAGTTCCATTGAAGTCAACTAAGCTGTTCTCCTTCTAACCTCTATCCCATAAGATTTTGTACGTCTTAAGCGGTTTAAATATTTCGGACAGACAATTTTAAGGGTAGATTGGCTTTTGCCTTAGGCAAATGTCTATTTAAATGAGCTGAATCTCAGATATACCTCTCATTAAGCACCTAAAAAGCAACCGAATAAAGCTAAGTCTCTAGTATGCATATTATAAACGTTGTGACACTTCTATTTAAAAGTATATACATATGTATGTAGGTACAAATAGCTTAGATTGATATAGTTACAGCATGGCAACTATATAATTTACATTTAAGTAAATCATAGATCAAAACTATAATACCATCAACTCTAAAACACGAGTTTTATAAGCACAGACAGCTGTTGCAGTCATTTGTGTCTGTCAATGAGAGTGATGGTGCCAGGTGGCGGCCAGCTGGCTTGATGCAATATCTTATTATATTGTAAAGGACAAAGCCTTTAAATAAGGGAAAGGGATATATTTAAGTACAATGATTACCTCATTTTTTTTATTATTTAATTCTTCATTTACTTGATATGTATGTCACTGAATCTAATTAATATAAGCTGCTATTACTATAATATTTCTTCCAAATCCGTCCAACCGTTTTAGCGTGAAGGTGTAACAAACATACACACATAGTATTTTTTGCTGCGGTTCTAGTGGTAGATATACATACATATGTATATGTCGCTAAAATCTCTATTAATTTAGAATATAAAATGTCTTCATTTCGAATTATACTTAAATCACAATAAACACGCAAAAAATTATAAACACACTAGCGACTCACCCTCGCTCCGCTCAGGTTCGTCCCTGTTTGCGTTATATGTTGACCTGGGTAACCAGCTATCGCCATACCAAATTTCATCAAAATCCCTCCAGTGGTTTTTTCTGTGATGCGATAACGGACAGACAGACAGACAGACACACAGACATAAATTCTAAAAACTATCGATTCGGTCTCTGTATCAATATAATGACTATTTTAATAAGATTTTCCAAAAAATATTTAATGTACAGATTCGACTTACGGTAGGTACAGAACACACAGTACAGGTGACAGAGCTTATAGCCTAGCTTAGCTTTATGTTTCCACATAGACAGTTTTTGATCTTTATTACGTACCTTTAATTTGTCATTGTTACAGCACAAATGAATTTATATTCAGGTTATTTAATTCGAACAAGAGAAATCTGAACGAGCGTGGCAATTGAATGTCGTGACTAACTACCACACTTAGTTCTAATTATTAAGGTTTTGTGTTAGTTATTTTATTAATATTGTCATTATAATACCATTTTAGTAGCATAATATTTTCCGACGGTTTCACTCCGTATTCCACACGTCGCTGATTTCGACGTACAATATGCTTTCTTTGAGTCAGACCAGAATAAACATTTGTATGGAACAAATAATGTTTATACCGATGACTGATGTTTATTGAATCGCTTCGTAGCTTTTACGAATACTAATAATTGCGAAAATTACTTTACGTGGCGTACAAAAAGCAATTTATGTCACACTCAGATTCATAAGTTATTTTATGGCTTCCGTTACTCGTGTTAATGGGCGAAAAAAAGGCAAAACTTTAATTATTAGAACATTCATATAATAAGCAATACTAGCGGCTCACCCTTGTTTCGCTCGGGTTCACCTCTAGAAAAACAAAAACAAATCTATCCCACTACAATATAATTACTAACCGTAATTTTTCCGGGATAAAAAGAGAAATCTTTGTGTTATTCCAGACTATAATCTATCTCTGTGCCAAATTTCATTCAGATCCGTTCAGCCGTTCTGGTGTGAAAGAGTAACAAACATCCATACATACATACTTACAAACTTTCACATTTATAATATTAATATGGATTAGAAACAAGATAATATTCGATAGCAAGATTCGAACGAACGTTGGAATGGATCCAGGATGGAAACATAACTATAAACAAAACATGATTCCAAATAAAGAAAATTAATTATCATTAAAATTTTATTACTTAAATTAACATTTAATTCTGTATAATATTTTCGTAGGCTTGAGTACTTTGTGCGTGTGAACCCGTAGGCGGGCCCTAGTATTGATATAAAGCTGTTTAAGCTGCTTAAGATCTTTTAAAAGTCATTCTCCCACGCAGAGCCTCGTGATAGATTTTCCAACGGAGGCGTTATATACTCATTAATACCTTTTCTAAGAATGGCTATTTAACAGCACAATGATAATGGAAATCGTTATATTTTAATGATAGTGTCGTGTGGCCCACTTATAATGCGAGAAAGTGCAAGTTCGATTTTCATTGAAGGCAAATTATATTTGTGTACTTTGTTATAAAAGTGTATGTAGTCTTTAATGTTTAATCGCTTAGTTTAGTACCTATTATTTATTATTAGTTTTTATTGTTATTTGTTATAGTATTGACAACGGGGCAATATTTTAGTATTAACTAGCGACTCAACCTTGCTTCGCTCAGGTTTGTCTTTAGGTACGTTTTGATGCTTTGTATGGAATAGTTTTTTTTTTCAAATTTCTTTTTGGTGAATTTTTCCCATGTTTTAATAGTTATTCTGCTATTCGAGGCGGAGACAAAACCAACAAATCAAGGACCATGAAAATCGGTCCAGCAGTTATCGAGTTATAAGTGCTGTAACAAACCCGACTTTTTTATATATATGTATAAAGATGTCTTTGTTACCAATCTACTGAATTTACTATCATTTACACGAATTTGTGTTATCTGTTTGTTTGTTACGCTTTCACGGTCATACTAAAATGGACCGATTTTGCTAAAATTGAACAAAGAAATACTTTACACTTTTTAAATCTAAATTGGCTATTTTTTATGTCAGTAACTAATTGTTGATGGTTGAATTAAATTATATTATTATTATTATTATATAAATATTTCTTCTATTATATTCTATAGATAAATAACTAAACAAAATATTTATAATCGTTTTTGAAGCTAAGTGTAAATGAAATACTCTACACATTTTATTTAAAGATAAACTAAAGTGTTACTATATGTAAATTATAATACCTTTCTAATTAATTGAATTATGTATAATAATAATAAACGAATAAAAAAAAATAACAAAGATCGGAATAAAAACTGGCCTTGAGTGCTATCTAGATTAGACAGCTATAAAGCCTTAGATATAGCTATTGTAACTAATATAATATAATTATTGACAAATAAATGGAGAACCGTTTTTATGAAACTTGGTTTTGGGATGACCTTTAAGAAACCATTAATAAAAAAAAAAAACAAACCATTAATAAAAATATTATATTAATATTCATACTCTATGAAAGCGGAGTGTAGCGTAGCGCTTGGAGGATTCTACCACTACCAGCACTAATACACCACGTTTGGTCAGTACAGCGGTCGCGGGTTCGAGTCCCCCTAGAGGCATTCATTTGTGAGATGAGCACGAATGTTTGTACTCCAGTTATGGGTGTTTACATTTATAATATTTATGTATTTAAAGTTATACCTATATGTGTAGTGTATCAACCATCTGGTATCCATAACACAAGCCACTTAACTTACCATGGAACTAGATGGTGCTATTTTTTTTTTTTTTTTTTTATGAGATTCAGTGACAAACGAGCAGACAGACCACCTGATGGAAAGCAGAACCACAGGTGCGTTGTCACTGTGAGGACTAAGATGATATGCCTCTTGCCTGTAATTGCGCTGGCTACCTTATCCTTCAAACCGGAACACAACAATGCAATCATTGTTGCTTGGCGGCAGAAATAGATAAGGGGGTGGTACCCATCCAGTCGGACTCCTCAGGCTTGACAGAGTCCTACCACCGGTAATAACACATAGCACCAGATGGTGCTATGTGTTAAAGTCCCAACAACACATATATATTACATATTTTAGTAATTATTATTATACAATATTTTATTTTATTGTAATTGTATTTGCACTATAATATTATACTCTGTATAGATGCTGACATTTTATAATTATTTAATAAACTATAAAATTTTGAACGTCGACTCTATGTATACATACAGTCTCATATACATGACAAATTAATTTAATATACTTTTAATTTATCTGAATATGAACCTACAATGTTATTTCTCACAGGTGTCGGTGTTATAAAACATATTTTAATGTTTAGTTTTCCAAATCCATATCGACTTATAGTTTATATTGACCTTAATTACCATTTATATTGACCAATCGTTACCGTAGAACGCAAAAGTTTAGCTTTAAGTTTTATCGCGCATACGTGATACTAAACAGCCTTATCTTTTATTATATCAAGAAAAACCTTCCTTTTCACATTCAAAGGTGTCATAATAGTCTCTTTTTTAAAATTCAAATGAACTCTTATTCATTGCTTTTCTTTAGCTATAGGTCATAGTGTAGACTGTAGAATGTTGATATACATATTTTTAGGAAAACGTATTTAAGATGTAGAGGAAAAAGTACCTAATTATAAGTTAAATCTATAAATTTAAATAAAACAATATATTAATAATGAACAATATTTATTTACCTACATATCGTGTTATTGCTAATTGCATCCTTCCATCCATAGCTGAGTTAGTTACCTAATTACAGGTTATTCCGTAAACAGTATTATTATTAAAATAAAATCTACATAATATGTGTATATTACTTACAAACATCCATCCTAATAGGACAAACAAAAATTTTAAGACGATATTGAGTGAGTTTGACATTAAAGCTTTGTTGACACGATCAAAGGCTACTTTGACGAAGTAGTTTTGATAACTACTTTGACGCAACGTTGATCATGTAAACGAGCAATTAAAGCGTACTTTGACGTCGGCGTATGTCGATGTCAATCGATATCAAAGTAAACTTTTGCCAAAGCAGACATTGAACGTGTCTACAGGTACCCAAGTAAACTTTGATCAACGCTTAAAGTCTGCATGACAAAGTAGCTTCGAGCAAAGATTACTTGGATACTTATTGACACGCTCAATGTCTGCTTTGACAAAGTAGCTTTGACAAAAAGCTTTGAAACGAAGTTCTCTTTGATAAAATCCACTTTGGTTGACGACGATGGAAGTAGTCATCAAAACTAATTTGTCAAAGCAGGCTTTGAAAAAAGTAGAACACGGTCCAAGTCCACTTTGATTAACGTCTATATCAAACTTCGCTTTGATTGCTTGTTTACTCATTCAAAGTAGTCATAAAAACTACTTTGTCAAAGTAGACTTTGATCGTGTCGACGCGGTTTTAGGGGTAAGGAGAACTTATTATTTTGATTTAAATTTCATGTTTACGTTTGACAAACGTCAAGCAGTAGGTATTTAACGTTTGCTAAATATATTGAAGACACTCAAATCAATCTTAGAATTTGGTGATAGTAAGTGTAATTAATAATATGTATTACGTATACTTTTATATGCTTATAACTTATACCTAAATAAAACCGGATTCAACGGAAACCGAAAAAAATAATTAATTTCGTAAAAGTAGTTAAACTACATATAATATTTTAATCAGTTTCATTGTGGTGTAATAACTAAATACTTAGTTAAAAATTAAGTAATCTGGAGGCGAGGTGAATCGAAACAATGTGTTTTTGTAACACCATTGACCAAGATATCTGAGAAGCGAATATTGAATTGAAATTGGTCAAGGAAATATTTTTATTAGCAACTCAGCAACTCTTATGTATATTTTTATGGTACATTCTTGTATTGTTAATTACAGTATTTACTTGCAACACTTTTTTATGACTGTTTTATATAATTCAGTTCTCTTATATCATGATCACTTGTGCACTTGGATCCCTGGGTTTCGTCATGTAGCGTATTTGAAATAATTAAAATTATGTGCTTTGGGTTATTGGGTTCGTAAAATGACATAGATTTCTTTTGATCTCAAGAAAAAAGTTGCGAAAAATAAAAGTAGAATCGTTTGAGCGTTTGAGAAAAGGAAAACGTTTCTGTGAGATAACAGCTCTAAGATATTATTGTGTCATCTGTAGTAGTAGTAGTAAAAGATTAATATGTATACCTACCCCACGCAGATATCGCTCTCGTAGCCTCCCACATGACAGATTGGCTAGTCTCTATACCGGTTGACGTACATATATATCTAAAGTTATATACTTAATAAATATCTAAATTCATTCATCCAGTCCCTTACTGATAGCACACAGCCTAAACTATACATAAACTTTTGCACAAGAGGTCCATATTTAATGAAGGTGTTACTCCTTAAGCGCTAAGAAGCGATTTTGAAGATGAAAACTTCATCCCCTAAAACGAGTTGAATAGGGGATGAAGTGTTGTATTGAAATTCATAATTAACGTTCTAAGTTTTGGTTGCTTGTTTACGTTTGCTAAAAAATTACATTATTAAAGCGTACTCTTTATCTAAGTGTTTATACATAACATTACGCTGTCGGAAGTGAGAGTGTCGTAACTTGACAGTTGTAACACTCAGTCATGTTCGGTGGGGCGTAATAACTCGGTAACACGGTGTGACAGCGTTTAGCAGTATTGGTTATTAAATAAATTACGTTCAATTTTATTATCATAAGAGGATATTAATCATTACAAACACATCATGTTTAAACTAAGTATTACAATGTAGAAATATACTTAATTTGTATTATTAATTTTTCTTATTGGATCGTTACTATTTCTATCTTTACTCGTAGGTATTTATTTAATGAAGGCGATTGCAAAAATACTAAAAGGATTTGGATTATTTTAGATTTAGCATTTTTCCACCAAATCACCAAAGACCAAATCGAAATGTTTGACGTTAAATAATTTTATATGAAAACTAGCGACTCACCCTCGCTCCGCTCGGGTTCGTCCCTAGTTACGTTTTAACGTTTAGTATAGATTTCTCAGAGGAGAGTTTTTCCCACAGTAAAAAGTATCCTATTATGATTAAATAACTAAAATTGCTATTAAAAAATAAGGGTTGATCGTAGAGGGGTGAAAATTTAGGGTTGTAGGTATTTTTGTATGCTGTATCATAAAAAAATTAAAACAAAAAATTTTGTCTGAAAAATAAAAAAAAAAAATTTAGGGGTGGTCCACCCTTAACATTTGGGGGGATGAAAAATAGATGTTGGCCGATTCTCATAGATACCGGATAAGCACAAAAAATTTCATCAAAATCGGTCAAGCCGTTTCGGAGGAGTATGGCAACGAAAACTGTGACACGAGAATTTTATATATATAAAGATGTATGTAAAAAATTTTATAATTCTATATTTTTTTTAATTAACTAAGAACTAGGCAGTTTTATTCGCAATTGTAGAAATTATAATACGATTTTAGGCTTATATCAAGATTACATCTCATATATCTTCTAATCAAGTAACTGTTTTTATTAAGAAATGTGTTGTATTAGTATGCCACGAGGATACTGGTGTTGTAACGATCTGTCATGTTGCTGCTTCAGTGCAATAGCTTAGTAACGAATAAATTGCAAAGCGGTATTTAGAACATCTAGCGTTATTTAGCGCATTATTTACTTTCAACGAGAATAAGACCTTTTCAATACTTCCAATCTTAAAAAGGCCGCCGTTCAGCCTTCGTCTAAAAATATAAAATATCTTTTGATTTCATATACAAATACTATTTAGAATAAAGATATTCTTAGTTTTCAAGCTATTATTTTAACTGTAGTTAATATACCTTGTATGATTTTATATTTCTCTAAAGAGGAAGAACACATTGACACCTCATTTCTATTTACCGTCGGTTGCTGTCAAGACAAAGCACGCGTAACGAACGGGTCATGAATTAAAATTATGCACTTTTTTAAGCAATTTTTTTTTTTAATATAAAAATACTAACTATTATTTCCTTTACTTACGAAAATTTTATATTAACGAAATTTAGGTACTATATTTGAAATATCAATAAATATGACACTCCTAAGTCCTTAAATTTTTCTACATATGTATGTATGTATAATCATAAACTTTTACGAATATTTTTTTCTATGCATTATATTTTTAAAATTTTAACGCGTAAAAGCTATTCTTTTCGGGCAAGGGATAAAGTTGCAATTTTCAGGAAGCAAAGCTTTACATTATTATGAAAAACTAAAATTGACTAATTCTTGTTTGATTTCCTGATCATCAATGAAAAATTGCAATATCCATTTAAAGGCTTTTTATTGACCTACACCGAGGAAAAATAAGGTAAATGACAAGAAGGTTGTTAAAAAATATAACATAAACCTATATAGTTTCATAATCATATTGTGTGTGTGTGTCATCTCATCGTGTTTAGTCCATTTATTATAAAATTAGTTAAATTTATAGTAGATAATAAAATTAAATTATAATATATTTTCATTTTCAATCATTGTGCCATTTTTGTAATAAGTAATTATTTTCTATTGTTGTAGGTTTCTTCTGTAGACCGATCATTTTTTTTTTTCATCATATTATTCAATCATTTCACCGACTAAATTTCAAAATTACCGCTCTATCTCATTTGTGTCTTCCTCACTAAACGTGACACTGGCAGAATGTATTGCGTCTGTTAACGCAACTCTAAGCCATAGAGAGAAAGAAAAAAAAAAATAATTGTTTTCTTTTATTCTGCATGATTTTGTAGGTTTTCCAATATATTTTTGCTTCAACTATCAAAAAATAAAGATGGTTAAGTGGTAAAGAAATGACTCGTTAAATCAGAATGGAGAATTCCATTACTAGGAAAAAATATCATTTATGTTGTAGCATAAAGGTATTATGATCAATTTTTAGTTATTTATTTATAAAATTTTATTATAATTTATTTATAAAATTATCTATATTGACACAATTTAAATAGGTTGTTTAAGCGAACAAAAATGGGTCTTGCAGAGAATGTTGATTTAGTTGCCGCTTACGTAATGCATCAACAAAGAGATGTAGAGTAATTAAATGTACATTTATTTTAACATAAAATTTACATACAAATATGTTTGCTCTACACTGAATACCTTATCAATGGGTTTGTTTCAGAAGATGGAAACATATTATTATGTTGTAGTATGTATTATGTAGGTACCTTTTCACAGTTAGCTATGTTTATATATGAATAGTAGCTTACTACTTCTAAGATATTCATTTAAATTATAATTATAGCGATTTACGTTACGTACGTACGTTATTGCGTACGCCGTACGCCGATTTTGTTCACAATTTCATGGGGTTTAATTTTTTTTCGCGGAACCGTGATTCTTTTTCTAAAATAAAAGTAGCCTAAGTTACTCCTTATAACAGCAGCTATCTGCCAGTGAAAGTCCCGTCAAAGTCGGTCCAGCCGTTTCGGAGATTAGCCGGAACAAACAGACAGACAGACAGACAAAAATTGAAATAAAAATGTTGTTTTGATATATGTACCGTGTATACATCCATATGCATTTAGTTAAAAGCGGTTATTTTAATATTACAAACAGACACTCCAATTTTATTATAAGTAGGTAACCTAAATTAGGTTACCAAGTACCTACGTAACTTCTATTTCTCATCACATTTATTTTAATTCATTCTAAAAAAATAAGCTAATATTATGATATATCTTTCAAAAGGAAGTGAACTTAAGATTAAAAAAACCAATCATATGGATTACCGATAAAAGTGAAAAGTTAAAACTATAAACAAGCAGTTGTTATTTTTGGATATTCAAATTAATTGTTTTATCTAAAATTAAAATGTGTAAATTAAAACTTTTTACATTTAGGTATCTGGTTTTGACATCTATCGGCACTCTGAGTGTTAGCGTTAACACGTCACGTGACCATGTCGATGACGACTTACATGAATTTACTCCCCATGCAAACCTGCCTATAGAAGTTTTCAGATCAATAAAAAGTATTTTATTTGAATACTAAATAAGTGATGCGTCCAGCTTATTGTAGAAACAGTTCTACATTTATATATCGCTGGTCATATTGAATTAGGTGAAAATAATAACTTTGAAGATTCTACGATTTCATGGTATTGAAACTTAGTCAAATTTGTAATTTTACCGGTGGTAGGACTCTGTCAAGCCTGAGGAGTCCGACTGGATGGGTACCACCCCCTTATCTATTTCTGCCGCCAAGCAACAATGATTGCATTGTTGTGTTCCGGTTTGAAGGATAAGGTAGCCAGCGCAATTACAGGCAAGAGGCATATCATCTTAGTCCTCACAGTGATAACGTACCGGCGGTTCTGCAGTTTTGTTACATAAAACCTAAGTGCATGAACCGTAGGTGTTATGGGCGACAGGTATCGCTTTCCATCAGGTGGACTGTCTGTTCGTTTATCACTGAGTACCATAAAAAAAAAAAAGATTTTTTTTAAATCAATGTTAGGGGCTTAATAGCTATAACACAAATAGACTAGGCAGCATAAAAAATGAAACAATACCTCAATTTTCTCTACTTTTGAAATCAAGCGTATTGGAAGTTGAGGTCTATGTAAGCGATGGGCTAAATAATATTGTAAATATCTGTATATAAATAGGCTATTATAAAAATGAAACGATTAATAATAACGACTATTATAAATTAACTCTTAGGAAACTCTGATACCGCAAAATATTAAGTAAATGGAAGAATAACGGCCCATTATATGTTATTAATGGAACTATAAATATGTACTAAGGAGCAGTGACCATTAGCCCCAATAAACATAATTCCCATCTTTCTTACATAACACTCATAAACTCTCTATTTTCCAACCTTATAGGGGATCTAGCATGGCGATAAGATTGTGTAATGCTAACTTAAAATTCTCTGAACGTGCACTTTGCATTGCAGTGACGACTGTAAACGCATTTCTATTTATATTACTAGGTTAATGGGTTTTCTTGCTGTTAAGAACTGATCTCGAGTATTATACTTAAATATGATCTATGCTAATCTTTTATTCTATGTAAGCCTATTTAATGAATGAATGAATGAATGATAGGATAATTTCAAGACATATTTTGTAATCGTCTTAAAACAATATATTTGGCCTTTTGAATGAACGAACATATTTTGAAAAATGTAATACTTAGTTGACCCGTGGATTTATCTAAAACGTAATACCTATCATACCACTATAAAATATGTACCTAGTACTTAACATGTAATAACAGTTAATGTTAAGTGTAGAATATGTTCTAAAATTTAGATTGGCAACTAGAACACAAGGTTCAGTCTTTAAGTTATGCTTCATTGAACGCTTGCCTCACCCAATGGCAACAGGTCAGTTCATATTTCAAATGATTGCAACTAAAACATCGTTCCACGATATCCATATTTACTACAGACTATTTTTCTATTTCAAATATGCTTTAAATTTCACAGATTTCAATTAAAAATTCATTTACCACATTATCGACTTTAGATGGCAAAGAATTGAAGAGTTTATTAAGACTGATATAATAAATTCATTTTTTATTATTACGGAAGTAATTTATGTTTGCTGAGTCATCTTTACAATAGCATATTATTCATAAATATTACGTTAATAATAGAGTTATTTTTTAAATAGAGTCAGAATCAGAAGAAGGGTAGTACAATATGTATTGAATGGTTTCATGTAGGTTTTATATTTCGTGTGAATAGTAGAAATAAGAGTAATCGATATTCGCTTTCGCAAGTTTAGATGTATTTCATGCCCCGACCAAGGCGTGCTATCTAGTAACCAACTAGTTAGGTCTTGTGAAAGTATGTCTGACTTACAGGGCTGCCAGACCCTTCTATTTTGAAGAAAAGTAAAGTAATTTCAAATAGCTTTTAAATTTTGATTCCGAGTGTAAATATATTGTATCAAAATCCATTACGTCTTTTAACAAAATATTATGGAGTTATTATTAAATGTTATGCTCACGGGAGGGATAGATAATGGTGGGCTTAAATGTAATAGGTATATATAGATATATATTAATTTAAACCCTCATATTTTATAGTCATAAAACATTAATTTGAAAATAATGTAGAGTAATGTAATGTAATGTTCTTAACATAATATCTATACTGTATAATAAAATAGTACCTTAGCGAAATCTGTACATGAAAAATATTTTTTGAAAAACAATGACTGTAACGTATTGTGTAGAGAATATAGACCCCAAAACAATAGTTATTAAATTTTTCGTGTGTTCGTCTGTATGTCTGTTTGTGTAAGCGCGTTTCACACAAAAAGTATTGAACCGATTTTATCTAAATTTTTCCTAGTGATAACAAAGTCAACATTTAGGATACTAATTTAGTAAAGGAAAATCTTTCATTCTCATGAGAAAACAAATAACGGGTTCTATCGAGTCATCCTTAGAAATTTGTATGGCTAATGCCGCGCTGGCTAAACCTTAAGATACATCAGAATGTACTAGAAAATTATAGGTCTTAAAAAGGCCTATGGAAAACTCTTTCTCCTAAGAAACAGTCGCAATAATTATTTATATCTATTTAAATCGTACCTAGCGACGCTCCCAAGCGAAGCGAGGGTAAGTCCCTAATATAAATAACATATGAAAACATTTGATAATGATAGAATTCATTGTTTTAATTAATAGATTGTCTTTGTCAACCCTACTTCGACATAATATCCGATTATAGTAAGTACTATAGATACTTATTAATCTTAATTTCGCGGGCTTACCTACTCTGGAAAGTGCTCTGAAAGGGAAAGTATTTTAATAAGGTTAACGACTTTTGAAAATAATTTTGTTTATTTGAGACGATGATGTAACGTTTGAACCACTGCCGCTGCACTTTTAGTGCTTTTTTGTAAAAGAGAATGTAGAGAAGTTTATTTTTTATTCTTTCAGTAAACCAAGCATAATATTTTGTTTATGAACTATTACATTAAAAATATATGATTAAAAAAAATACGAAAATTTAATGAAAAAAGAAACATCAAAAATATTTATTATAGTATTAAATAACTAACTATTGGGTGAATCCTTATCACTTATCAGTCACACCCATGAGCAGTGGCAGTATTATTTCCAGGGGGGTGCATCTGCTTCTTCACATTAAACTTCTAACTAATCTTTAAATGATTAACTTCATATTTTTTATTCTTATATTATTTATCGTCTTTTCTTTGAATATATTTAAATTTAAACAGGGATTTTATTCATATAATTATATAATCTTTAACTTTTTCTATATATTTTCCTTCATGGCAGAGGGTTGCAAGTGCATCCCCTAGCATCCGCCTCCCGGCGTCCATGACTCACACCTGTCAGTGAAGGTGACTACAGTTAGTTTTTTATAAAGTTTTAAAAGAAAAAAATTTCTAATGATTTACTACATATACTCTATATATATTTTGGACTAGCGACTCACCCCCGCTTCGCTCTGGTTCGTCCCTAGATGATTCTTAAAATTGACATAACTTTTTTATTTACAAACCGATTAAAATAAAACAAATACCTAAATGTTTAATGAAGCTTACCACAATACATTGGTGAAAATCGCAGCCCGCACCCAAATTGGTTAAGCCGTTTTTGAGATTAGCGCGCACAGACAAGCATACAAACATACTAAAAATCATTGTTTTGGGTCCTATTGCGTTAATAAAGACCCCCAATAATAGTTTTCCTCAGTAAAAAATTGTAATAATTTAATGCTGAATAAAATATTTTGAATGTATAGATTAATAAATCTTATAGGGAGACACATTTTGTTGAATACCATAAAAGAAGTAGGTACACAAAAAGTGAATACAGTAAGAGATGGTATGTGGTTATTTTATCCCCCCATACACACACACAGTCCCACATAACCACCTGTATGTCTACAGATGGTATACGTAAAATTGAAAACAACGTTAACACTAGCCTCTGACCTGATTTAATTCACAAAACTGCTATAATGTGCTAACGAGGTACACCCGCTAACCGAGAAAGCTAGAACTAAGCTTGATCATCCATCAGTAACCACTTTAAGACGACCTTTATGATGACTGTAGTTTTACTTGGCTAGAATTTTGAAACATCTTTAGATCGTTACCCGTTGACGACATCGTTACATCTCAATTTTAGTCATTTGGCTGTCAACAAATAAATCAAAATTAAATTTATTCAACTATACTTTAACTAGCGCTTTTATTATATCAACTTAACTAAAGAAAATTCACTATGATCAGTTCGTAAGGAAGGGGCTACCGGCTCGAAATGCAGTTCTGCTGAGAAGAACCAGCAAGAAACTTACAATTGTTCTTTAACAAAATACGCTACGTGAAGGAATTAAACTGTACTCCAAAATAATTATTTTGGAGTAAAATAAGTTATTTTGGAGTAGGTATAGAATTACTTAAGTAGTCAGGTAATCCACAAGAATTTTTTTTACTAATTCTCTGACGTAAAAATATCTTTAAACATATTAAGCAAACCAATATAGGAAAATTCATGTACAGTTTAAATTTTATTAATAATTTGATGCAGACTCTATTGGTAAATCTATCTATATGTCTGGACATATTCTGGGATTTATACCTATGACTTCTCATACCGACTTCACTAATTCTTATTTAGAATTGTTTTATATGGAACTGAAATAGGAAGATTAGAATGCATTTCAGATGTGGGGGTTATGTATGAAGGTGCATTGTGCAAGCACTTGTTAAGCTAACTCAAACTAATATCTGCCCCACGCGGAGTTTAACCCAGGGCTTAAGAACGTGAAGTTATTTTATGGCATATTCTACATTAATAGTTCAGTAATCAATGGAATTATCCATATTATGTTTAACGATGGCTTCAAACTAAATTCAACATTGAAAACTTTTAATAAAAAGTGAAAATAAATAAAGGAAGTAACATTTCACAGGCGATTAACAGCGCAACTGAGAGCGGTTGGCTAGTTTTTACGCATTTTGCATAACACTTTCATTTACTAAGACGCCATGACAAAACTACTTGCAGAGTACCTGCGATGTATGGAATACATTATAAGCTGTAAACTGTA
Source organism: Argynnis bischoffii washingtonia (assembly GCA_033884665.1). Lineage (NCBI taxonomy): Eukaryota > Metazoa > Arthropoda > Insecta > Lepidoptera > Nymphalidae > Argynnis > Argynnis bischoffii. The sequence continues at coordinate 3,472,046 of CM066624.1, read as the reverse complement.
TTTTTAAATTTATCGTTTTAATGTTAAATCTTGATAAGTTCCTGTGACACTACTGAGTTTGTTGGTGGTTGGTCGGCGGTGTTTAAGGCTTGACTTTTTAAAAACCTTGAATCTACCTAGTACCTACTATTATATAAATATAAATATGTTGGGACATTAACACACAGCACCATCTAGTTCCATGGTAAGCTACGAGGCCTGTGTTATGGATACCAGACAGTTTATACACTACACATATATAACTTTAAATACATACATATTATAAATATAAACACCCAAGACTGGAGTACAAACATTGGTACTCATCATACAAATGAATGCCCCCAGCGGGCCTCGAACCCGCGATCGCTGGCACAGCAAATAGGGTCAGTACAAACTGAGCCAAACGTGCCGTAAAAATGATTAATGCAAAAGTATGTATGAATATGTACGTTTGTTGTTGTAGTATGTACACAGGTAAACTATGACCTGGAGTAACACATAGTGTGTATTGTTAGAGGCGAGAAAAATTCGGTAGTTTAAAATAAAAACGCCATCACTTATCAATTGTGCATCCAAATATAATTTCGAAGCGTCGTCGCGGTGGTCCGAGACGGTTTTCGAAGCGGATGGATAACAATTTACGGTGAGAGCATTTTCCGCTTTGCTTGTTCTAACTGCTGTGTGCACTTTAGTGTAAATGGCGGTGCTTACCATTATTCGTAATGTATGCTATTTGGGAAGGTTATGGTCAAAACAACAATTACTTTCGACGCCTTTGACCGACTTTAAAAAGAAGAGGTAAACAATTAGGTAACAATATAGCGATAAAATGTTACTCGATGTTTTCGCCAATTTTGAACTGATTTTCATATTTTTTATCAATATAAATTAAAAAAATATATTAATTCCTTTTAATTGATTTTAAAGTCAGTACATTTTTTGTTAGTCTATATATTTTTTTAAGTCAGGTTAGTTTTAAATAGTGTCCGACCGAAAGTAGATTGTTGGCCGAAACCGATTAATCGGCTATTACCACAATCTTCAGCTGAAGCCGAAGATAATACTTTCTTATTTGTGGGTAGGCTGTCTGTAACAACTTTATAATGCCTTTGAGACACCTAACACCTTAGTCTCTCCCGTGACCATGATTGCTGTACAGCAATCGAAACGTCGGGAATCAAAAATCAAAATAAATCCGCGAAAAAATCCGAAAAGATAGTTTTATTTAAATGAAGCCGAAGACTTTAAAGCTCTAAAAATTTTGTTCAAGATTGGCTACGAGCTACAATTAATAATATAAATGATTTTAAAACTTAAATATTGAAGGTTTATATTGAAATATACACACTTACAAATTTACGCAACTATAATAGTTACTAGAGGCAGTGGTAGTCCACTTGTCACACGCTCGCTTGGGAAACCGAGTGAAGCGGGTTCAAATCCCGGGTCTCGCACCTCTGATATTTTCATGTGCGAATCATTTCTAACATGATTACCACTTGCCTTACGGTGAAGGAAAACATCGCGAGGAAAACTTGCATGTTTGAGAGAACCTAGCAAGTTTTCGAAAGACATGTGAAGTCCGCCAATCCGCACTTGGCCAGCGTGGTGGACTATGGCCTGATTCCCCTCGTATTGAAGGGAGGCCCGTGCCCAGCAGTGGGACGCTAAAAAGGGCTGAATACAATAGTTACTAGGTATTTAATTAGAAGTCATACGTTATAATTAAGATTTAATTACCTTTTTAAGCGTTTTAGGATTAAACAGTACCCATTACGATAATGATAAAAGAAACCATCACATTCTTTTGATTGTTTATTTAAAAACAACAGTATTACAAAGAAAATGACAGCTGAAACTATAACAAGTTCTATCTTTATCATAATACATCATAATATTATATTTATAATATGTATGTATTTAAAGTTATATATGTGTAGTGTATCAACTATCTGGTATCCATAACACAGGCTTCGTGGCTTACCATGGAACTAGATGGTGCTGTGTGTTAATGTCCCAACATATTTATTTATTTACATCATAATATTCTACGTATACATTCATATACTTTGTGTATACTAAAAAAAGGGATTCGAGATAGTTACTGAGTTTGGCTTCACTTTTATGCGCTATACGCTCTTCATGTCTTATTCTTTTGCTCTTAAGTTCTATACATAAAATATATATATATATATATATATATATATATATATATATATATATATATATATATATATATATATATATATATATATATATATATATACGCTCGAATTGAGAACCTCCTCCTTTTTTTGGAAGTCCGTTAATAATAAGAAAAAAATAACAATTAGTAATTAGTGACGAGAAAAATGATTCTTTGTACCGGTCAGTATGGCACCATCCTTATTCAAATAATTTCAATACACACCAAACAATCAACGATTATATTTCTAATGATTCTTAGCAAAGATCACCGCACAATGTAGTTTTACAGAGTAATTACAGAAGTTATGAAATGATTTATGAGAAAATTCTACATTGTGCGATTCACAACCCATACGAAGCTTAAGTACGTAAAGAAATATTTCAAGAACACATCGTTATGCAGTTTTGTAGCACCACATATTATACATATATATGTATTTTAATATCACTCAGTCGCAATTATAAGTTCATTAATTTAAAGCCAAAATATTTCATATAGTTTTGAAATTACCAAGAACATAGAATCAAGAATATAAGGATCACGGCACAAGAGGCCTAACTCATATTTTTGGAAATGATTGCCAGATCCAAAAAAATGCATTTTTTCCATAAAAAGTGTTAGGCCACTTTTAGGTTAAGAACTTCCATGTTTAAATAAAATTATAATAATTGTTATATTACTGTTTTGTTTAGAATTAATACTTATTTCATTTACAAAAATTAATTAATAAAGAAAAAAAATAGAGATATTCATTTAATATTGTATCTTGTTTTTAACCATTTACGTTATCGCGTTACGTTTTACTTGGAAGATTTAAAAAATCATGTATTGTTTTGTATTCATACAAGTACATCACTTTAGTTCTCCGTAACTCTAGTTTCTAATATTATTCTTTCATGAATCAATAATGCAAATGTATTTATTTTTGTTTTAAAAATAAAAAATAAATAGTTTTTTTTTTTTAAAAGTACCCATGATGTGTTTATCGCTTTTATAATAATCAAATCAATTTGTTAAAAATAACTATTTATTTACGAGTGATAATTGCGAGTCCTAACCTTCATACATCTAAACCCCTAATCATCGATCAAAAAAGTACTACATACACAATCAATGACAAAAATGTCATCATCAAATGAGCGCTCATTTGGACATTTGAGCGCGCTTTGTGAAAGCAACTTTAAGCATTGCATTTAAGGTTTAATTTACATTGTTGTGTATTTATTTCAAGTAGAAAATTTACCTAAACACAATTAGTGACAGTTTTAAGAGAACTTTTGCATGAGATTGTGTATCTAGTACTTTTTTTACGATGCCCCTAATACTCATTATTTCCCTATAAAAAATGTCTTACTCCTTATACACATTTCTTTTTTATTAAGTAATTCTGCTCACCCATCCAGTGCGTGCCGCTGGCATATTCGCTTGACTTAGGTAAACTTTTATAGTCCATCAATACAATATCCTTGAAATGCCACACTGTCTATAGTTTTAATAGTAATATTGTTATAGTTAGCAAATGCTACATTCTACGAAACACAATTAACTTACATAAAAAACTAAGGAGAAAAGCTTATTATGACATTGAGATTCAATGAAAAAAAGTATTATTAGTGAAAATTTCAAACAAATAATTATTATTTAGTGTCTCTTTGTTCTTGGGCGTTAACATTTCTTTCAATACCAGTTATACTAATACTTTTAATACAGAAGAAAACTAATATACATTTTTCAATAAAAAAAAAATATATATGATGAAATGTCATTGTTACATTTTTCAGTTGCAAAATTCAAAATATTTGCTCTTATATTTCAAATAAATGAAGAATTTACTAAGTACACTTACTACATCTATATTATATATTAACTAAAAAATCCTTATATTTAAAAAAAACAATTCTAAATATTGAATTTTACACTGGCAGCTACGAAGCAAAACGTCAAGACAGGCTACACATCAATCACAGATAAAAAATATTCCTTACCAAGTTTTAATACGTCAGTTTTAAAAAATGGTAAGTAAAATTTGTTTTTTTTTTAAAGTTATACTTCTTTTGGGACGTCTGGAAATAATTATGTGAGTAAAATTTTTACAATGCGCGCGCACCGACAGCCAAAAAAGTGACATGATGAAATTAGCTGTATTCCTTTTACAAACAGAGTTGTGACATACGGGATGAAGTCTTTAGCTATTTTTGTTGTTACGCCAAAGAAGTATAACTTCTTACGTGCGTACATAAGTACACGCACATGTTTTTTTTTATTAATAATTTACACACAATAGTGTTAAAGACATCAAAGAATATTACTGAGGTGGGAGATTAGCCACGAACTATACACTTAAGCTATGTACATACATACAATTATATATAAAATATCGTTTTAGTGTTTTAAGACGAAAATTGGTTCAACTTTTTAAACTGTTAATACTTTAGTAAGACAGGAACTAATTCAATATTGATTTTTAACTTCAACTAACATAAAGCTATACATGAAATAAATTTTATTATGTTATAAAACATTTCACACGAAATCAATAATGTAACATACTTTTATAATAAATTATAATTGACCATTTTCAAAAACACACATCTAATTACACTACACTTTGAGACAGTTGTTTTTACACTATTCACATTTTGTACTATCCTCTTATAAGCTTAGCATAAGCGCTGGAGGACGAGCCTTGAAATGAGTGGAACTCGCGACCTGCGGATCAAAAGATTTGTCAATCATATATTAAATTAAGTATCTATTTAACTATTACATAGTTAATTTTGCTACAAACAGTGTTATGCCATTATAGAAAAGGACAAATACATCAGTATATTGTAAAAAACACAAACTCGTAAAAGACGGAGTTACAGTGTTATGCTTCTCAAGTACAGATATTGACTTTATAACCAATAGTACACCAAGTTTAAAATAACTTTAAATTTAGTTATTCCACCCTAGATATTGAATAAAAAAAAATGGGTGGTCTCATATAGGTCTTTCGATGTCTAGTTTTTTTATAAAAAAAAAATTAAATGACAAATAGTGATCGTGTAAAAAACATAAAAAAATACACACGAAAAGAGTACCTTCTCCATTTTTGAAATAGGTTAAAATCGGTATGTTTTTTTTTTTGGCTTATCCAGTCACACAGCGTGTTTGACATAGAGGTTATTGACGTAATTGCATTGAAAGAGTGATATTGTCTTTTTTTAAAAATACCTAATTATTGGGCCACTACTTATTCATATTACTCGCCACTTATTTTCGCTTTACTTGGGTGTGTCCAAAGGTACTTTTTGTATTTATCAATCAATTCCATTTTCTTGTTAACGGCTTCAAAGCCAGTTGAGCATAGATTACTTCACCAATGTCATGTAGAATGAAGAAGACGTGAAGAAGATTGGTCTTTTTTATATATAATATTATATACATATTGGTAACTTTACCTTTATCATTCTAATCCATTCAGCCATTTCATTGTAAAGGAGAAACAAACAACTCACACGCACACACACGCACGCACGCATGCACACACATAAAAAAGGCCAAACATTTATACATAATTAGTACTAACAATTATAATTTTTACCTTATTGTCTTCCTAGAGCTTCTAAATTATTATGATGTGAATCGATTCTATTCATATTCGCTTTCTCTCTCGGATTATTCGGTTTTAATACTTCGGTTTCTAAATTTTGTTTTTCGGATGAAATGAAATCGTGTGAACCATTCACTTTGGTGTTGCTTAGGTTTTTGTCCGTATATGTCAAGTCGAAGTTAGATACAGACTTAATTTTGTCCGTCGACTCGAGGCCGGAAGCAAGGGAACGTGAAGTTATACTATCTGTGAAACGAAAAAAAACAATTCTTTTAGATTTTTTTTTAGACAACCTATAGGTATAGGAAATAGGTAACTGTGAAATGTATAGAAAGGCTGTGGTAGCCCAGTGGTAACGCGCTCACTTGGGAAACCGAGTGAAGCGGGTTCAAATCCCGCACTTGGCCAGCGTGGTGGACTATGGCCTGATCCCCCTCGTATTAAAGGAAGGCCCGTGCCCAGCAGTGGGACGTTAAAAAGGGCTGAATACAAATGTATAAAATGCGCAAAGTCATATTTATTATTATATTAAAACTTTGTCGAGTTCCTAGAAAAGGAATATAATATTAGACTGGATTGAAAAAACATAAACAGCTATTTAGATTTTATATGTAATATACATGTATGTTGTTTTATATTATACGAATAATTATGCTTGGGTTTTATAGGAGGCTTCTAGTCGAGTAGTTAAGAATTTAAATATTTGTGGACCAAAATTATCATTCTAGAATTACTAAACCTTTTTGTGTCTATATACTTGTTTATAAAGGAAATAAGTATGTTATAGCGCAGCACATAGCTATAGCTGGAACACTGACCTCGCGCCGTACGCTGGCGACACGTGGAGCGGAGTCAGCATTCCCACGGTCATTTGCGTCATAAAGTAATTTTACACTTTTGTTTTTCTAATAGAAGGTGAAATTACTATTAAAATTATTTTATATAATTAATTCTAATTGTTACATCGCGTAGCATTAGACGCATTAGTTATAATGTAATTTTAAGTATAGTTTTAATTAAATAATTATAAGTAAATTTCAGTTTTTCTTGGGACGTCTGGCTATGTTGCTCTTAACTAGTATCAAATTAACAAACAATAAATCTATAGAGGTAACAAAATCATAGACAAAATATATTAAAATAGCGTCTCACCCTCGCTTCGCTCGTTTTCGTCCCAAGTGAAAAACAAAAACACATCTATCCCATGGGAATCGAACATTTTTCCGGGATAAAAAACAACCTATGTGTTATTTCAGAGTAATCTATCTCTGTGCCAAATTTCATCCAGACCGTTCAGCCGTTCTGATGAGATTGAGTAATAAGCATCCAAATATCTACACTTTCACATTTATAATATCAGTAAAATTAATATATTAATTAATGGGATTTTACCTTTCAATACATCGGTGGTTGGTTTAAGTACAGTCCTATCGTCCTTATGGTCTTTGGGCATCGACGACGCGCGCGCGCTCGGGTCCAGCATACCTAACACCCTGTTATAAAGAATATTGTTAGTTATCTATACATATAATAAAATTGTAACTGAATCGAATCTGCATTACAGTGAAGGAAAACATCATGAGGAAACCTGCATGTCTGAAAGAACCTAACAAGTTTTCAAAAAGCATGCTCAGTCCGTCAACCCGCACTTGGCTAGCGTAGTGGACTATAACCTAATCCCTTTCATATTAAAGGGCCCGTACCCAGTGGGGGCTGAAAAAAGGGCTAAATACCTAGAATTACTCAAATCGCCGAAGGGTGTGTGCGGGGTGTTGAAGCGCGGAGGAGAGGACCGTGGCGATGTGCTCGCTTCGGCCCAACCCTCTGCTATTAATGCTTCGCCTATGTCCACTGAACCTTCTAGAACAATATAAAACAAAAACATCATTAAAGCTACTACGTGTCTTATAACCTTTGTTTGACAACACGTTTGGCTCAGTGTGTAGTAACCCTACTTGTTGTGCCAGTGGTTGTGGGTTCGAGTCCCGCTGGGGGCATTCATTTATGTGATTAGCACGAATTTCTGTACTCCAGTCATGGGTGTTTATATTTATAATATGTATGTATTTAAAGTTACATATGTGTAGTGTATCTTCTATCTGGTATCCATAACACAAGCCTCGTAGGTTACCAAGGAACTAGATGGTGCTGTGTGTTAATGTCATATTTAAAAAAAAAACGGTTATAGTCTATCTGTGTGCTAAATTTCATCCAAATTCGTCCGGCCGTTAGTTTAAAGGAACACAAAAAACATATACTCAGATTGATTTTTTTCTTAGGTGTTTTAGTTACTGTTATTTGTCAATATTACAGTTTAATAAAACAAATCTAAAACGTATCTATATTTCCATATAAAATAAGTCAAAAGTATTATGTTACTAGCGGCTCACCCTCGCTTCGCTTGCGTATCGTTCTTAGATACGTTTAAACATTTAGTATGGATTAGATATTCGATCCCTTGCTTTGTGATAAACAAAAACAAATCTACCCACAGGAACCGTATATTTTCCCGGGATAAAAGTAACCTGTGTGCTATTCCATACTATAATCTATCTATATGCCAAATTTCATCCAGATCCGTTCAGCCGTTCTGGCGTGATTGAGTAACAAACATCCGTCCAAACTTGCGCCTTTATGATATTAATGGGATATGGGGATTACCATCAGTGACGTCATACAACTTGATACCAGGAATCTCCTTCTCCCTATCGCTTACTAGCGAACTCTTTTTGTACGTACACGTCCGTGATAGCAGCGGCTTCCAACGCGCCACCTGGTAGTCAAATTGACAAGTTCACAAGATAGTTCCTTATATGGGTGAAGATGATAAAAACGTAAACTAAAATAATAAAATTTCATTTTTAGGTATTTAAAAAAAACAGTTATAGCTAGAAATATTTTGTAATGCGCAATGGCAAGGCCAAAACATTCACAGTAATTTCCAGAGAAAATCAATTGGTTATTAATAAATTTATAGCCATAGTACTCAATATTGTGAACGTGAGGTATCAAATATCATAATTAAAAAAAAAACAGACTGCTTCAGATATATTTTTTTTTTATCTTATTCTGAGTGGCCGTGCCCCTCACTAGTGGCTGCGGGATTATCCATTACTTATCGAACACCCTGTATATATAGATATTTTAAATCTTTTCAACGAGTTTTAACATCCTATCATCAACATCCTTTAGCTATTTTAACCAAATAATGTGAGAAATTCCAAATATAAGATTTTAAGCTTAAGCTTTATGTAAGCAAAAACAACCTACCTTATGAACAAATCTAATACATTAATACCTGTGTAAGCTCTTCAAATCGTTCTATAGCCTGAGGGTGCCATTTGCGGACACCGGACGGTTGCTTCACCTCCTCCTTGGCCGAGGGCTTCACTCCTGCGAGGAAGCACTCCATCGCCTGCGGATATGAAATGGTTTATATGAATGTCTTAATAAAGGAATAATTACTTTCTAACTAGCGGCTCACCTTCACTTCGCTTGGATTCTTCTCTAGAAAAACAAAAACAAATTTACTTCGCTACATATATTATACCATGGGGTCTCATTACGAACAAAGTTCAAAAATATTATAACAGATGGCGTAATATAACTTTTTAAATTATCGCGTTTTATATTTATATATATAGATGGCGTAATATCTATTCGATTTATTTTTAATGTTTACCTACAATTCGAAATACAAAAAAAAATGAAAAAAGTGCTTAACCTAATTTTGAAGAATTATTTAAGATAAGGGAAAATTAAATAATAGATAAATATAATATATTTTAAAAATATATAAATTTCAATAATATTCTTGTATTTCTGACGGCAATAATAATTACTACGTTGTGATAGCACGCACTATCTTTGATAATAATTATGTATACTCTGTTCAAAGATGGCGCTCAATATAATAAAAAAGTCTTAAATGTAATAAATATATTTTAATACATTTTAAAAATATAATTTGGAATTGCCATAATGGCCTTGAGATGCCTTACATAGAGGTACCTACAACATTGCGCAGCGGCAGCTCAGGAATAGATACCTTAGCTTTTAACGCCATCTATCATTTAGAGCCTTTACATTTACAACTAGAGGTGCTAGATGTCGCCTTTTTTTCAATTCTTACTTGCGCCATCTATTACCTATTTTAGGACAAAAATAGCCCGCTGAGTAAGCCCGGATAGCGATATCCAAATATTTGTATATATGATGTGATTATACATACCTGGAATCTGAGTCGCAGTAAATCAGCTCGCAGCTCGCACATGTCATGTGTCGCGACGTATTCACTGTCCCCGTAGTCCAAGTAGAATACATCAGCTACCTGTATATTTAATTATACTTAAATACCTTGGCGATTTTCTTGGAAGGGAAAGGTCCAAATGATAATTCAAACATATGGAAATATGCTAAGAGCGAGCGCCTTTTGGTAGCGGCACTGTTATTTGCATGTGAGTGCGTTCACTAGACACTATTTGGAGCTTGATTGTAGTACTGTTTCAACATTTTCTCTATATAATCAGTAGAAAAATTCTATATGGATTTTACATATTTTCTATACGGATTTTTTATCATAGTAATTTACTTCTCTTTGTCTTATTGGATTGACACTGTAATATGTATACAAAATCCACACATCACATCACCAAGCCGATTTGATGATGGAGCCATGACGTTAATAATAAAACCTTTGAGTTTCGACTTATTTGATACATTTTGACAAGTCAATGACAGTAAAAACAATAATAATAGTGTGTAAAAAAATAAACTATATACATACTTTCGTCCAAACACGTCTATTGCCGTTTCAGCGTGAACACACACATACAAACATACAAACATTCATAATATGTAGTAAAGTATATAAACCAGTATACCTGTTGCGTAGCATCAAACTCGTTAGGACGCAAGTCGTCCACCCGCGCCCGGTACCAGCGGCCGTCGTGACGGAACACTGCCGCCACCACTTGACCCACAGACACCTTATCCAGCTATTGTAATAAAACGTAAATAAATAAGATTATAAATAATTCAGCAAAAGAAATATGTAATTTAACGTGTAAATGCAATGCTAGTATAGTATTGGTTAGTATGGACGCCTCTTCAGTACTTTTATTTAGAAAACCATAACATAAATGTCTTTTTATTGCGAATATTAGGAATCTATGGAAATTTCTGACAGTAACTACATATATTGTTATATACGATCACGGCCGCTTTCTCAAAAGAATTCTCAAATGCACTTGTAATAGCTGAATTTACTGCTGAATAGAATAAATAGCTGAATTTACTGTACTTATAATAAAAAAAACTGACAAAAACATAATTATTTATTTAAGCAAATATAAATATACAATTTACTTACAGCATGGTTAGCTTTATTCTCTTTGTTTCCATAGTACTCTGTCATATGAGCGACCAGTTCGTCTAACTGAGCAACTTGTGGTCCCACAAATTGTACCCAAAATCTTGAAGGAGACGATACCGCTGACACATAAACCTCTATGGAAGATGTTGTTGTATCTGTAAATAATAAAAAAATATAAGATCAAACACAAATCTTTCATACAAAAACTACCAATAGAAATACTTGTTAGTGGGTCTGTCGGTATGTTACTAAATACTTTGTGGATCAAATGTTAAATTAAAATAAGGTACTTTTTATCTTAGTATATCTAAGTGCTATTTTATTTTAGTATATTGCAAAAAAGTTACAGGATATGTGGAATGTTGTTAGGGGTCGAGCGAAGCAGGTCGCTAGTGCCTTATTGAATCATATGTTTGGATGAGACCGTTTTAAAAATATGGAGAAAAACATTGATAATTTAAAACCACGTATAAATTAAATTGTTCATTCAAACTAATTAGTAATGTTGGTGTTGGTTTATTGGAAAATCACAGATGATAAAAGGGAGATTATGTATAGGGACTGCACTTAACACTTTAGTCCAAAAAGTTTTAAAATAAAAAAGGTTATATGAGGTATTCTTGTAGCAGTTACAAAATTATTAAAATATGTATATCCATATTTATTATTATTAACCACCACTAGAATTTAAAAAGTAATATATTGCCCACTAATTTTACTATCATTTAATACTTTGAACACATAAAATAATAAAAATACATTACAAACCTTTTAATTTTCTATAATGTGCGTGAACTACATTTAATTTAAATAAATAAATAAACTAAATAAAAATAACAACACATACAATGAACATAGCCATTTAATATTTTAAAAATAGGTAATAAGTGCAAATTTTAAATATTCCCAATTTATCTAGATCAAAATACAAAACCCAAAACTAAAAAAAAAGAAAGAAAAAACACACACTAGCTTCACAAAACACACACACACACACACACAAACTAAAACTTTGGTTTTTTTTTTAACTATATTTTTAATAGTAATTATACTCTTCCCATAATCTACGTAAAATAATAGAAAGTGTAAATCCCATATTTATTATATACCAATCGCAATCCCATGGAGAGTAAATAAGGAGAAATTGTCTCAAGCAACTGTGCACTGTGATTTCAAACGACGCCCTCACCTCATTGATGAACTTCACTCCTTTACCATTCTATGCTGAGTGCAAATGATCTTTTAAAATGTATTCATTTAATTAGGATTAATTGTAAATATTTTTTTTAATTTTACCATGTTATATTTATCGAAGTGCAAACTTCTTTAGCCGCGTTGAGCGATTTTTGGTAGGGGCAAAAGTTATGGGTTCGCGTCACCGACATGCTGCGTGTGACATGTGACGTATCGACGCAGTCTGGCGCAGACTGGTGAAGCGCAGCGTCATATGTTTTGATTAATAAATAAATTATATCAAAATGTAAATAATTATTGCTAGGAGTGCCAATAGATGTGAAAACCAGACTAATGATAATCTCAATTTAATATCAAATATATAATCAAATTATAAAATTTTAATTATTCATACTATAATTAATTTAAAAATTATTTCAAAGTTATAAGTTTTCACTTCTGTCGGCAGTGATTCGTTCCTAGTCATGTAGATGTGGCTAGAGCGAGCTTATATAAAATATATAGTCTAATTCTTGAGAAATAAGTTTAATTTAAATTATAGAGGAAAATATGAAAGTAAGCGGAATATGCTGTAGATAATATAATACTATCATTCTTTAGTTATATGTGCTCATCACAATACAATTCCCTCCCCCCCTCCCCTCCCCCCCCCTCCTCCCTCCTCTCCCCTTTCTCCCCGAACATCGTGTTGAACAATTGAAAATCTGTTCTTATTATTCCCGCAAAGATTTTCTCTAAATAACATCCGTTCTCTAATATTCTAAGACTGTTTCAAAATTCTAATTCGGAACTACAAAAATCGCAACAAGAATACGCATTCCAATTTTTTTTTTTTAAATAATTATTCTAAATGTAAAGAAAAATTAATTTACTTACTTATTTTATTTATTTACTTACTACCATTTACTACTACAGAGCTTTTTGTAGCTCGACAGATGAATTCGCAAATATAAATTTATTTTAATATACCTATTGCACTAAGATTACAGATTCAGTTATCCAGCTCTTACAAAATAAAAAAAAAAACTTTATTCAAATAGACTTTTACAAGCACTTTTGAATCGTCAATCTTACATTTTAAATTTAAATGTCAGTGTCTTTTCAATAATTCAGTCCTATTGACGTCCCACAGCTGGGCAAAGAGTGCCCTCAATACGAGAAGGTGGCCATAGTTTAAGTAGCCAAATGCAGGTTTCTAAACTTTTTACGTCTTTCAAAAGCTAGATAGGTTCTTACAGTATGTAATAATAATGTCGAAATTAGTTATAAAAGGAATAGAGTCGCTTGTATATTATATCATCTACAGCGCATACACCCGTGCACTATAATATATTCGCACATGGCTAGTGTCAGTGAGGTTGTCCGTAACATAAAACGATCATGATGATTAATATTGTTATTATTATTATAGCAAATAAATTTCTCTTAACATTTAGAACAGACATGCGAAAATTCAAAGTTCCATATGAACTTATATATATATAAAACAATATGTATATCTACAATGTAAGCGAGCAGGCAAGCATGCGGTTATCTTACCACGCGTGTACACAAGCTTGACGTCACCTGACGAGTCCTGAGTGGGCGAGTGGGTGAACCCCGGCGGTGTGGACACGCGCGGCGGCTTGGCTTGCTCCACTTCACGTCTGCAACGCTCTTGTTCCACCTTGTGTGACAATGTTCATATTTTAATATTATCTAATACTAGCAAGAATAGTGTAAGAAATTAATATACAAAAAATAATAATCACATATACATCAAAAAATCAATCATTCATTTTGACACGTTTCTAAAATTTTTCGTACTACATATGATATAATAATCTGATATAAATAAGTTTTAAAAATGACGAACAGAATTCAACATAATTATGTGGAACCACTCTTGATGTATAAGCTTTTTTTTCCTAATTTTTTTTTAATCGTTTTAATTTTTCTTCAAAAGGAATTATAAATATCGATTCACCCTCTGTATTTTTGAATTCGATCATAAAGATCAAATAAACAATGAACATTAAACTTACACATTCCTCGATAAGTTTCTTAGCTTTATTAATCTGTTCTTCAGTTCCTCGGAAGGTGATTTGTCTTGTCGCCGACATATCTCCACGTTGCCCTTCTATCTTCACTCGAGCCCCGCTGCAATGGCTTATATCGTTTATTGACTCACCGCCCGTCCCTAGAAAAAATTAAATTAATTTATTGTTTTATTTAAATTATTTGTTTGATTGTTTTATTCAAATTATTAATAAGTTGTTTAAATTATTTGTTTGATAATATATTTTGGAACTAATTTCCTTATCGCACCTTACACAGCACACTTGGCGAACGATGGAAAAAAGTATAATATTTTTACCGTCACGACACGTTTGAACTGACTTCCAAAAAGGAAGAGCTATTATTTACTAAGAGTTTACATATATGTATCTTATAATAAACTTACGTATAAAAAGTTTGTGTGCAATTATTAGACAACGCTATTTTTGAGCCTTTTAAATTTAAAAACTGATTCCAAATGTTATTTTTTAATTTAATGGATACAAGATCGGTATGAATGTATGTATATATTTACTTAAAGTATTTATATAAAAATGCGCAAGTATGTCTTTTCGTTAGTGTTTGATAGGACTATAAACATCTTACGGATGACGACAGGAAAAGGAAGGGATAACTGTTGGGTTACATTCTATCGCGATATACTATGACATGAGGAAACCTGCATGTCAGAGAGAACCTAATAAGTTTCTGAAAGATATGCACAGTCCGCCAACCCGCACTTGGCCAGCGTGGTGGTTTATGGCCTGATCCCCCTTGAATTGAAGGGAGGCCCGCGCCCAACAGTGTGACGTTAAAAAGGGCTGAATACAAACTATAACATGTCCCTGAATAATCCAACGGGCGGGTCACGAATTTCATTTAACTGAATCCATTTAAGATACGAACTCACCTATAATCCTACCAACTGCCCAGCTAGGAACACTCATGTTACTCTCCACGATCAATGGCTGCTGCTTAATAAAATCGTGTACCAGAGTCTCGGCAATTTGCGTCGCGCCAGATCGACCTCGTATGATACAAACATCGTAATCTTTTTCGCTGAACTTCTTAAAGTGAATCATTGCCCCTGACTTTTCTTCTATTTGCTTTATATTCGATCCATTACGACCTGTAATTAAAGTAAATTTTCTAAAGTATATTTTTGGCCAATTTTAACTTAATTAAACCATATTTTACACATATCGTTTATTGTAGCCTATGGAGTTCATGGGTTATTCGACTAGTACCTAGGCATAATTGCTTGAAAGTATATGAAGGAACATTGCTATATGGTGAAACATTAATACTGGTTTTTCTACTACACATGGAATTACTCATAAGAATAACGAAACACGTAAAATAAAAAAAACAAGGTTGTTTATACTTATGTACGCACGTAAGATGTTATACTTCTTCGGCATAACAAAATTAACTCCTCCAAAAATTTTATCCTCATACTATACATTGGTAGAAACGAGGATAAAATAATAAAGATAATAAATACAATTGGCGGCATTTAAGTAATCGTGCATTGTCACGAGAAACAAATGTGTGTGCCAAATTTTACCTCAATCTGACACAGGATAAAAACTTTTTAATAAAAATCAAAAGTCGGTGTGCTTTGATTTGTATTGGCTGGCACCAACTTCGAAAAATCTGATTAAGTATCTATTCTAAATGAAAACCCCCGTTTAGTTATTTTTTACTTTTCAGTGCCTGGAATCGGTTTTTATTATTTATTAAAAAGTTTTTATTTTTCCATTTTTAGTGTAGACGTATCATCAAACGTATCATAAATCGTCAAACGTATCATTAATCAAGTCCAAACACCAGGTAATTGCTGTAAATCGTTGAGGAGTTCCCTCGACTGTCATTCGGGTCCATCATCAGATCGACTACAGATCTTCATTAAATAATAATGGTGCTTTAAAATACCTAATTAGAATGTTAACAAACGCACTAGTCGCCGCTACAATTTTCGAAAGTTCCCCTCGATTTCTCTGGGATCCTATCATCAGATCCTGGTTTCCTTATCTTGGGATATCTCCTTTCCAACAAAAAAAGAATTATCAAAATCGGTTTATAAACGACGAAAAAATCCGCGCACAAACATAAAAAAAAAATATATATGTATATACGGTCGAATTGAGAACCTCCTCCTTTTTTTGGAAGTCGGTTGAAAATGGGTGAAATTCAACTTGTATGATTTGATTATAGACAGACACTGGGACAAGTGGAACTAAATAAAAAGTTATACTAATTTTTATTTATATCGTTATAAAACACGTGTTATAAAAATATAGAAATATCGGAATAAATGTCTTGAATATAATTAGACATTATACTATACTAAAGGGAGATTTAACGACTAACTTCATACTGTAGTTTAAATCCGTCGCATCGTAAAAAAATCACTCACCATTCTTTCCAAAATGCGCCAAAAGAAATATAAGTTCAATGAAATTGGCTGCTTGGGTCAAAAATAGATAAGATAGTTTTAAAGGGTAGTAAATAAACTTTTACGTACAAGATATAAACCCATGGTTTTAAGTTTGAACCCTTAGTCGAATCGACATCGGCGACACACGACCTCGTAACCTTATAATGTTTTTGGATCAATAATTGCATTTGCACAATTCCACCTGACTTGTAAATAAATAAAATAAATATGTTGGGACATTAACACATAGCACTATTTAGTTTCATGGTAAGCTACGAGGCTTTTGCTATGGATACCAGATAGTTGATACACTCCACATATATAACTTTAAATACTTACATATTATAAATATAAACAACCATGACTGGAGTACAAACATTCGTGCTCATTCTACAAATGAATGCCCTCAGCGGGACCCGAACCCGCGACCAGTGACACAGCAAGTTGGGTCACCACAAACTAAGCCAAACGTGTCGTCAACCTGACTTATGATTCTTAATAACTTCTTTTATCTTTATATTTTTTTATCTTAATACTTACTACTTAAATATACGTAGCGAACGAAAGGATTACTCCAAGGTTGTCATTTTAATCCGATAGGTAAGTATAAAAATCCATTTTTTAACCGACAAAAAAAATGAGGGAAGTTTTCAATTCGACGCGTGTCTTTTGTAATTATTTATGTTTGAGCATAACTGACGCATAACTTTTTACAGTTTAGTCCGATTATGATTATTCTCTAAGTGTTAAGTTTATTTTCTAAGTGTATAAAATAGGGGATGAGATTTTTTCACTTACTTTCTTTTTATTTCGGTACAATGTACTATACTAAAGATACCTAATCAAATACTTTCGAAATCACAAACAACTTTTGTACTTTTAGTGTTTTTTTGAAGTCGCTTTATTTATATATATACTTTTTTAAAAATTATTATATATTAAAATATATATTAAATTATATATATTAAAATAAAATTCCAGTGGATTTGAAATTTTGCTCATAGCCTATAAATGCGGAATGCTGCAAAGTGCAAACCACCACTTTATATATATATATATATATATATATATATATATATATAATAATAATAATAATAATAATAATATAATTTATTATCCAAAAAATGTTTACAAGTTTTTACAAAATAATTTAAGCCAAAAAACAATATCTCTATAAAGTGAATGAAGCATCTGTAGCTGAACTAGGAAACCTGTATTTCAGCTCGCAGCGCCAAATCCCTCCAGAAAATACATTACTTGACATGCCAAAGTAATATTTAAAACAAAGTAAAATACTAACAAACGATACATAAACGAAAGAATTATGCATAAATATTGGAAGTAAGTCCTCCTCTCCGAGATAAATGTGTGTGTATGTGTGTGTGTATATGTAAGTGTGTGTGTGTGTGTGTGTGTGTGTGTACATTTAGAGAGGGGTGTGTGTTATGTGTGTGTAAAAAAAAATATATATATTATAATAATAATTAGTTATAAGATATCTCACGTACAAGCATATCATACAAAAACGATAAGAATAATAAGAAACATACATTACTTCAAAACGCTAAGTAAATTTTCTGTTTTGTCATAACATAAGGTTAGTAGGTATGATTTAATTTTTTTCTTACATATGGATTTATTTAATTTATAAATATCTACTGTTTTATTTATTTTGTTATATAAGTACGGTCCAAGGAAGCAGTAAAATCTTTTTATAAAAGATGTATTCAAATGTGGCGGTATTTCGGCTACAGCATATTTTCTCCGCTTATTTTCGATTAAACGATTAAAAGATAGTTCCCTATGCTGTTTCAATATAATATTTAATATAAACAACTGACGTACAGTTAGCACTTCTGATTCTTTATAAAGCAAACTTGTAGGATATAAGAAAGGTTTTGAAGTGTATATTTTTATAATAGTACGTTGAGCAATTTCAATTCTTTTTATTGTAGTTTTTGCAGCTCCACCCCATGATGTTATACAGTACGTCAGTAAGGATTCACATAACACTTGATATATAGATTTTAAAAGTTTGGGCTCTAAAATATCTCTAAGGCGTTTAAAGATATACGTCATTTTGTTTAAGCGTTTAACCAAAATATTGATATGTTGCTTAAAGTTTAGATTACTATCAATGGTTACACCTAAATATTTGATATTCTCAACGCGCTCAAGAGTTGAACAGGAGCAAGTGCTTGTGGTTTGTAAATTATATGGACAGGAGTGAGAAAATAAATTTCGATCATTAACTATTTGATTTGCCTGCTTTATAGAGAAAGTAATAAATTTAGTTTTGTCTTCATTAAGTAAAAGTGAGTTGTTATGTAGCCAATGAACAACTTTATTAAATCCCGCCTGCGCCAATCTAAATACATCATCCCAGGAATTTGATGCAAACAAAAGAGCAGTATCATCTGCATACGAAACAACTCGACCCTGGCATAGCGGTATTCGTGTCAGTTGGTCAATATAGATAAGAAATAGAGTAGGACCCAAAATACTGCCCTGTGGTACACCATGGGTGATAAGCAGATCTGAACTTATATAGGTATCCATTTTAACACATTGATATCTCTCTGTAAGAAAACTTTCGAATAGCTTTAACTGATTTCCTCTGATACCGATTCTCTCCAGTTTATTAATTAAATCAGGAATAGAAACGGTATCAAATGCTTTCGCCAAATCTAGGAATATACCAACACATTTATTTCCATTGTCCAATTGTGAAGAAATAAAGTTTGTTAAAGTATGTACTGCGTCACTAGTGGATTTTCCTTTTCTGAAACCAAATTGATTGTCAGAAAGGAGTCTATTTTTCTCTAGTTATCCAACTAGTCTTGTATTGATTAAAGTTTCCAAAATTTTAGAAAATGCTGGTAGAATAGAAATCGGTCTGTAGTTCTTTAGGGCAGTTTTATCGCCTCCTTTAAATATAGGCCTTATTTCTGATTTTTTCAAGGCATTGGGAAAGACAACAAACAACAATTGAATATGTGGGTTAATGGGGGGATAAGAACTTTTTTAGATTGTTTAATTAGTTTATTTGAAATCCCATCCCATCCTACAGAGCTATTCGATTTAAGGTTCATTATTATATTATTAATTTCTTGATCGTCAGTATCTATTAGAACCAAGGAACCATAATGTAATGTCTCACGGTGTAGATTAGTATCGTCCACATTTCGCATTTCTTGCGATTGTTTTGCGAGGTCTTCTCCTATCTTATTGAAATATCTATTTATGTATTCCACAGATGCTTGGGGAGAATTTTGTAAATTTAATAGTTCGTTATTTTGCTCTTTTTGTTTTGTCGTATTTATTATGTTTTTAAGAGTTTGCCATAACTTTTTGTTATCATTTCTAACTTCATTCACCTGTTGACTATCATATTCTTTTTTTATTTTCTTTAGTAAATCATTACAAAAATTTCTATAACGTCGTATATATATATATATATATATATATATATATATATATATATATATATATATATATATATATATATATATATATTATTTAAGGAATTATATAATAGGCGCCACATTTCTATTCCAATTTAAATATCGGGCAATATCATTATACATAGCAACTATAATTCAATAAAAATAAAAACATTTCTTAAAGTTCTATATTGATTAATATAAAGAAATGTGATCTTTACCAAACACTTGACAATATCATTATTAAATATGCAAGGTCAAAAATAAATAAATAAGGCCAGCTACATACAAAGTAATATTTGATTGGACATGGATGTCAATTTTTTATAACGAATACATCATAAAAACATCAAAAAATAGGTTAATTTAGACTTTTTATAGGTATTCGTCCTAGTTTGGTAAGGGAAAACAGTTTAGGCGAGTTAACTCTTCAGAATAGGTGAAAATTTTAAATCACATAATTAAGTAATTAAGTATAAGTAAGTCTTAGATTTCCGTGAATATTTTACATTCTAAATAAAACTATCTTTTCGGATTTACTTTGATTTTTGGTTTCCGACATGATCGCTTAAAAGCATTTGAAACGTCGGGAATCAAAAATCAAAATATATCCGGGAAAAAATCTTAAAAATATTTTATTTAAAACATAAATAAGCAATCCATTAAATCTAAAATTGTGGAATTATTATATACTAGTGGCTCACTCTCGTTTCGCTCGAGTTCGCCCCAAGCAAAACAAAAACAAACCTATCCCACGGGAACTGTACATTTTTCCGGGATAAAAAGTAGCCTATGTGTTATTCCAGTTATTCTATAATCTATATCTGTGCCAAAGTTCATCCAGATCCGTTCAGCCGTTCTGACGTGAAAGAACAACAAACATACATCCATACGTACATTCTTACAAACTTTTGCGTTTATAATATTAATAGGATAAACCTGACAAGTCATGTTAATAATAGATATTATTACACTTTTTTGTAATCACTACTAACAATACACTTACAATATTTTATAAAATATATTAATAGAGATGATAGATCTAGCTCTCAATAAGTTAATAAGTTGTTTTCAAGATTATTTGAATATTCAGAAAAAAATGTGAAATAAACCTAAGTTAAAATAACACAATATGGAATTTCAAACTTGTCAAGTGAAATAACCTTGAATTAAATATTTTAATACATATCTTGTGCTATCATGATCTCATGTTTCTAAAGTATAATCATTAGATAGAATCATTTGTTGTTTTATAAAATACTTTGTTCTCTTTAATCTATACATATAACAAAACTATAGAGGTCGAATATCTGCACAAAGAAAAAAAAAATGCTAAAAGCCGAGTCAGCGGGATGTATTATTACATATTTATTATTATATGTCTCTTCTAAGAAATAGAAAAAATTCAGTTTTTTTCCAATTTTTTGTTTCTCTGTCTGTTTGTACGGGCTAATTTGAAAATGTTAGACCAATTTACATGAAATTTTGCAAGGTGGCTCTCCGGTCAACATCTTAGATATTTTTCATACCGAAAAATTAAAGAGTTCCTGTGGGATAGTTAAAAAACCATAGTAATTTATACAGCTTAATACACAAAACTACAGATTGAATTTTAATGAAACTTTATCCCGGAAAATGTATGGTTCCTGTGGGCTAGATTTGTTTTTATTTGTCTAGAGGTTAACCCCAGCAAAGTGAGTGTGAGCTGCTAGTTTATAATAAAAATAATATAACATTTCCAAAAACTTCCTAAAAAATATTTGTATTAGAAATGTAATTTTTAATCTATTATAATAAATGTTAAAATATAATTTAGTACATAAAGCTTAACTATTATAATTTTTTACATTAATATGTTTCTTATAATTTATTGTAATTGTAAATTGACATTTGTAAGTATAAATGTAAGGAAAATATTATATTAAATAAAAAAGTGAATTTTTAATGCTTAAGTTATCATTGCATTTACTTTATTTATTTTTTTGCTTTAATTATGAAAAAAATTAAAAATTGTGTTCAAATGTTTATATCTCACGAACTACCAGCCTAATTTGTTTTCTGCATCAGATAGCATATTTAGGATTGTGATTGTATAACCACAAATTATTATACACAAAGGCAAAGCAATAACCATAAACAAATACATAAATATTAACCTAGGTCAATATAGTCTTTATATATTATGTATTAAAAATACTTACCAATTAAAGCAGCCACTATACTTTTTGGTACTTGTACCTCTATCATATTAACCTTAGTGGATCTAACTGGTTTATCATCATCTTCTTCTTCTTTTTTAAACACATAGTACACTACAAGAGCTGATACTGTGACAAGGGAGAAGCCTAAAGCCATTGGTACAAGTAATTTAGTGTTGAGAGGCATTTTCTGGAAGCAAAAATATTAGAATTACAATAATTATTAGGTATGATTTATAATTTTCAGGATTTATAAATATTAATAGAAAAATGAGTTCAGACTTAACAATTTTTTTTTCAGGTAATATGATATTTATGGAAGAATTGATCCAGAAGACAAATGAGATTAAAGTTGAAAAATATCTTCATGGATATTATAAATTCAAGTGAAAAAAAAATATAGTTTTAGTACCTTTTTATATTTCTTGTTGAATAAATACAATATAATGACATATAACTATGTCACATAAGTAGTCCATTCACTTTAACCGCCAATAACTACTGTGTAGTGTGTGATAATGATATAATAATCTATTAGCAGGCATGACATAATGAAAGTTACTTCACATGTAATATGACACCCTGGCTGCTAGACGCAAAATTAAATTAAGCGCACTTACCTGTACAGTTAAAGGTAAAAGTCTAAAATATAAGATATAAATGGAATTTCTACTTTGTAAAATAAAACTGGTTTTCCATTCAAAACCAAGTTTATTGGTTAAAAATATTGCATTACAAAACGAAGAATAACAAATATATTGTCATAATTGTCAACATGAAAATGTCAGTCAATGCCGAGTGTTGACAATGCTAAGTGTTGCTAGTTATAATAAAAACTCCTTTCGACGGTCGACCCATATAATCACAGATTAAGGAGACTACCTGCATCACATGATTTTCCTAACGGTCCTTTGACTCTTATGATTGGTAAACAAGTTACATATATTATGTAGGTTACTTACCTACTATGAGAATAATAGTTCAAAGAAATAAATTACCATAAACCATGTACAAAGTAGTTCAATGAATCCGCTTGTCTCTTTTCGAGTATAATATCATCACTCACAGTTTACTTAGGCATTATTTAATATAACGATCGTTAAACGTTCAAAATATCGGATTTAGTACGTTATGATTCAAGTTTCGCAGCATATACATATATGTATTTATATAAAACTAGTGACTTACCCTCGCTTCGCTCGTGTTCGTCTCTAGGTGCGTTATAACAGGAAAACAGGTATAGAAAAGTAGGTAAGTATTATAAAGAGTTATAAATATACATATCCTTTACTTGAGAAATGATTGACTCCCAATCCAATCATCCACCACCCTTTCCATATATGATATATTTTCGGGGACGAAAACTATCTCATGTCATTCCCAGGGTTTCAAACTATTTCCATACCACATTTCATCTAAATCAGTTAAACGGTTCAACGTGAAAAGATGACAGACAGAGTTACTTTCGCATTTAATATTAATATTCCGGGGGAGAGCTGACTCCTACCGGGCGCGTCCCCCGGGTGGTACCGGAGAAATCCGGCGCGGACCAACAGCATGGGGGTGCCTCTGGCTGTGGGCCGTCGAACGCGGTTGAGGTACCTCCCAGGTGGGGCCGCTCTCCGTTGAGGCTTCGGCTTCCGGAGTTGCGGCCACCGGGGGTGGGTCCGCTTTTGTGGTCCCGCAACCGGAGGGTGGGGGCCCACTTCGGTGGGTGGGGTGGAGCCTCTCGTTAGTGGCTGCATCTGACGGCGTTGCGGCCACTGACGGGGGGATGATGATGGGTGCCCTGACCGTGGGCCGTCGAACGCGGTTGGGGCCGCTTGTGCGGTGTTTGGTGGTGTGGGCCCACTTCGGTGGGTCAGGACGGGTTCCACATTTTGTGGACAGCGTGGGGCCTCTCTCTCGTCGTGGCTGCATCTGGCGGCGTTGCGGCCACTGGTTGTGGGGTTGCTTTGGTGACCCCGCGATCGGATGAGAGGGGGGCGGTCGTGGTGGGGCTGCAGGGGAAGAGGCGTGTCGGTGTTTCGTTGCCGCTCTCCCTGTCCTCTGCAGCCGAGATGGTGTAGCCCACTTTGGTGGGCGGTGAGGTTTAGTGGGGCTGCTCCGGGTACTTCTCTGTTTTGCAGAGTGGACTTTGGAGCAGCCTCACTGGTTTGGTGACCGACAGGCCTGCCGCCGGGGCGTCGCGGAAGTTGTGCGTAAACGTTCCCGCGGCGTTCCACTAAGGCGGAGGGGAGGGGAAAGTTGGAGTTTAGTGGGTAGTACTGGCTCTTCTAGCCGGTGAGCCCCACATAACCACCTGGGGGTATAGGTGGTATGCGTAAATGCATTCCCCAACTATAAAAAAAAAAAAAAAATATTAGTATGGACATATAAAGCTGGTAAAGACATATAAAAATAGTAATTGTGAATGTGCCTTAGGAGATAGACGTATACTATTGCGAACTTGCCTGTATTACTTTTTAAGACCTACAATTTTCTAGTACATTGTTTTGATGTAATTTTCTAGTACATTGTTTAGCCAGCGTTAGCCATATAAATTTCTAAAGACGACTCGATAGAACCAGTCATTACGTTTTCCCACGGGAATGAAAAATGTACCTGTAGTAAAAGGTATCTTAAATGTTGACCCGAGTGATAAGCCATCACTATACAAAATTTAGTTAAAATCGGTTCAGTAAATTTTGCGCACATCGATTTGACTTAAGTTAGTTTTATTATAGGTATAGATAAGAATAGGTATTGCGAGTGTACCTTAAGAGATAGACATATACCTTTGCACATTTTTCTGTTGGCCTTTTTGAGACCTACGAGGACTCAATAAAACCAGTTATTGTCATTTCCCGTGAGAAAGAACGATTTTCATGAAGTAAAAGGTATCCTAAATGTTGACCCGAGTAATAAGTTATCACTTCACCAAATTTCGTTATAATCGGTTCATTACTTTTTGCGTGAAACGCGCACAGACAAAAAGAGAAACAGACAAACAGACAAAATTGTTAATAACTATTGTTTTGGGGTCTATATCTATACATATAATAAAATTCTAAGTCAAATCTGTACCTTAAATATTTTTTGGAAAATCTTATTGAAATAGACATTATTATCGATATAGAGGCCAAATCTATAGTTTTTAGAATTTTTGTCTGTCTGTCTGTCTATCTGTTACCGCATCACAGAAAAACTACTGGAAGGATTTTGATGAAATTTCTTATGATCATAGCTGGTTATCCGGGTCAACATATAGGGTAATTTTTACCGCGGGAAAATATCTCATTTCTGAGAAAAAATACAAAAACTGGTTGGAATAAAACCACGATGACACTATATACATTGTAGCAAGATAACTTACTAAAAATGGCAAAAATTATTAAAAATAGTTTATATTGAAGAAAAAAATATAAATCAATAGCGCTATTTTATTCATTTAAAATGTTATTTTAATAATTATTTATTTTTGTTGACATCTATTTTCGAATATCTATTCGGCAATAGATGTCGCCGTGTGTTTTTAAAATACGTAGTTTTAATTCCAAAAAATTTAATGCACAAATTAGACCTTTTTATGACTTTATTAGAATGATCCCGACCCTGACCTATATTGGATTACCCGCGGCCACGCCCGTGTTCAAATTATTAATAAACAACCTTTTTGGCTATATAAATTAATTACATCTATAGATATATCAAAATTGTAATTAAGCCGTATCTGTACATTAAATATTTTTTGGAAAATCTTATTGAAATACACATTATTATCGACACAGAGATCGAATCTACAGTTTCTTTAATTTTTGTCTGTCTGATGCAGTCATCACAGAAAAACCACTAGAGGGATTTTGAAGAGATTTGATATGGTGATAGCTGGTTTCCGGATCAACATATAGGATAGTCTTTACCGCGGGAAAATATCTCATTTTCGAGACAAAATACAAAAACTGGTTAGAATTATACGACGACGTTAATAAAACTTCGATATATTCCTTGTATATGTTTTTATATTCAGTACTTTTATAATCGTCAGTACGTCTGTCCGTGTGGAAGCTACCACCGGTTCGAAAAGCAGTTCTGCTGAGAAGAGGCGGCAAGAAACTCAACAGTTACTCTTTTAAAATACTGAGTTACATAATTTATAACAATTTTCAGTATTACAAACATTCCAAAACTAGTCACTACAGAGTGGTACTGACATCTCCCTGCAAAAGCGCGGGAAAATAAATTAATAACCGCGTCCTTTTAATTTTTTTTAAATATATTCCTATCGGCCAAGGTCACATAACTAAATGCCTTAAATATAAATCATTACAAATTAATCAAATATTACATTAAAACGCTCATATTTATAAATGCAACCTTACAGAATAAAACCACGATGATACTATAAACATAATAGCAAAGTAACTTACTAAATATGAGAAAAACTATTAAAAAAAACACTTATCTTGATAAAAAAAAAAAGATTAATACCGCTATTTTATTCATTAAAATAACTCTAAAAATATTTGTGTTATTCAGACATTCGACAATAGATGTCGCTATATATTTTTAAAATGCGTAGTTTTAATTCCAAAAAATTGAATGTACAGATATTGAATATACATAGGTTTCTATGATTTCATTAGAATTACTACTAGATTTTTTGACACCATTTCTTGAAAGGTGAAAGGCTTAGAGGACGCTAAAGTGCTTACGACTTTAATCATATTAGCCGAGCCAAAATAATAAAAAGCATTTGCTTAGAATTATTTACTTATTTACCTTAATTATGTACTACTGGAACCCACACTTTCCCCAACATCGTCTTTTGAAAATCGTTTCGGAATAAGTATATTACTAATTAGCGCAAAACCATCACTGTTTCGCGACAAATTGACATTAGGTAAGAAAAGTTATTATTATATAATTTAAATAATCAGCTAAATATAAATTAATCAATAGCTGTCTACAGAGATATAACTTATCTAAGATACAAGTATCTGAAATATGTACAGATACAAGATACTTTACGTATTTTCATCTTGTAACTATATTTTTTTTTTAAATTCATTTCGTATCTTATATTTAAATACCTTTTGTTTGGTATCTTAGTACTTTGTAGATACTATGTTTATTAAAATACTTTTAGTAATAGACTAGCGACTCACCCTCGCTCCGCTCGGCCCGTCTCAACTTACGTTTTAACGTTTAGTATAGATTTCTCAGAGATGAGATATTTTCCCGCAATAAAAAGTATCCTATATGATGACCCGGATATCCAGCTATATGATAAAACAACACAGCACACACACAATATTATGAACTTTGTAAAAAGACGTTCGTATTTTGATGATCGTTTTCACTTTCACTACAAAAATCTAAGTGACAAGTTAACTTGCTCGCAAGTGAAGACGTTTACAATCGAACTGTCAAAAGTGACAAAAATTGCGTCTCACACTCGGAAAAACGTCATTCAAGCTCGTATAGATCCTCACTTCGACAAAGTTAGTCGAAGGTCATTAACGAACTTATTACCATTCACCTTTTATTACACCAATATGTATATACCATTCACATACCAACATATTCAGCGACACTTTTCAGCGACACTTTTCAGCGACACTTTTTTCAGCGACACTTTTCAGCAACACTTCTTTCAGCGACACTTTTCAGCGACACTTTTCAGCGACACTTTTCAGCGACACTTATTTCAGCGACACTTTTTTCAGCGATACTTTTTTCAGCGACACTTTTTCCAGCGACACTTTTTCCAGCGACACTTTTCAGCGACACTTTTTTCAGCGACACTTTTTTCAGCGACACTTTTCAGCGACACGTAGCACGTAGCAAGCGTATACATAATACGCTACAGTCATTGTTTTAAAAAATATTTCATGTATAATACAGATTTTGCTAAGTTACTGCTTTATTATAGTATAAAATAAATAACTAGGTAAATATAGTGGGCTGTAACTACCGTTCTGTCTTATAATTATAAAATAAATTTTCTACATTACGAGGTAGACAAGTGAGGCCCTTCCTACTTTTTACCTTATTAAAACCCCAATACTCAGGCGACTTCGTATTTTTCTTTTTATCAACATAATGTTAGACATTTTGTAGATTATCAGTACTCTCATAAACAACTTTAAAGTTTATATAACGAATTCGCTCTATTTACTTACTAATAATAATAGCAGAGTGTAGTTCTCTAATAGTAGAGTGGTCCGTGAGAGCAATACCTTAGGTGTCGTAGATTGGATTTTAAAAAAACTATCCTAAATACCAGGATTGGGTGAGCCAACATCCCTTAAATATGATTGGAAGGCAGCTGGCTGTATTTGGGTGGAGGACAGCCTCAGTACGACAGCCGATGTGGCATGGACATTGAGTGGTGACTGGTGATGAAAGGTTCTATTGGGCAGCTGGGCTTTAATGGGTAGTATTTGCTTTTGTAGTGAGTCACCGTATATTCCTATAGACACCTGTTTTACAGATGGTATGTTTACATACATTTCCCAATAACGAAAGAAAAGGAATGAAATCCAATGACACAAATGATTTTATGTTTTTCATATACATTAATTTCATAAGTCGTATATTTTAAAGATTCAATAAAGGAGTTTCCGATCAACATGTTGGTCCAACATATAAGCCAATAACTCATATTTTGTTAATAAGTAAAGAGGTATATTGGTGTAGGTTATTAGTTATTATATTATTATCTACGAAAAAACTTACATTTGACAAGAAGTAAAAATTATATTTAGTTTAAAATAATGTTCAGTTTATTTAATAGAATTTATAATTATATTAATTTAGGCCGCTCAAATTATAGAATGGAAGGTACATATTAAAAAATTTAAGTAATTTAAAATTTTAATGAATAAAAATTTAATATAGCTATGTTTCAAATTCTGTTTTTTTTGGTAAATAAAGTTCAATTTAAATCCGCCCAGCTTTTATCTTGTGTTGAATGAAGGCCGAATATACAGAGGCATAAATAGACAAAATTTCAAAAATTATAATTCGCATCCCAAACAGCTTTACATCCCAAACAGCTTACAAAAATGAATTATTTGAAATGAAAAGTGATTAATATTTAAAACACTCAGTCAAAAGAGTGAATATTAATTGAGCCCATTATAACTGCAGTCTCCTTTATTTATAAAAAAAAATGTACCTATATATTTAGACTGTTCATTTTATCTTCCCTATTTACAAACACCTAACCGGCGTTCTCTGAGCCGCGTCTCGTGTACTAAACTTTTTTTTTGGTGTAGCAATTATTTTCTTTATTTATTTTCAGATTTTTTTATATTAAGTTTTAAGTAAAATTTTACTTACAAACTTAGTCTCAGGCAATAATGACTTGGGACGTTACATTGGGTAAGGTCTCTTAATTTTGTTGTTATTTAAATTTTTATCGTAAGTACTAAGTATACCTACCTATTGTGACATGATTATCATGACCTTGATAATTTTTCGTTTCATCCAATTTCACGTCATAACAAATGAAATTTTTGATATACGAGTACATTGACCATATTTTAGCTAAACTTAGGATTTATGTAGTAATGCTGGTAATGTAATTTTCCTCGTGGCGGTGTTTGGT
This sequence comes from Argynnis bischoffii washingtonia, assembly GCA_033884665.1. Classification (NCBI taxonomy): domain Eukaryota; kingdom Metazoa; phylum Arthropoda; class Insecta; order Lepidoptera; family Nymphalidae; genus Argynnis; species Argynnis bischoffii. Next base: position 3,442,001 of record CM066624.1, on the reverse strand, counting down.
ACAAACGGAAGCCATTTATAGTATTATAACAAATAAGTCTTAATTACTTTATCGTCTGAGGATACTATGTTTTAACCTTCTGATATATATCATACACAGACTAACTAGTTACTTTTCCCGGTAAAAATCTGTTCTTCGCATGGAAATAATAAATTTATGATGTAAATATGTTTTTAAATATAATTTAATAAGGTAATGTTTCACGTAGCGATTTACAATATATTATTATGTATTGTTCACCGCCACGTTACTGTATCTTTTAATATATAGTTTACAGTTTAGTTACATTTATTTTATAAGTAGATATAGTTAATTTAAATTTATTAATAGCTTTATTAAAACAATATGAATCTATCAAATAATGTTTACCCGTTATAATAATCGTAACTATGAAAATAGTTTTATCTATTTTATACTGTCTCACAAACTGCAATATTTGCTACATACTACTTTATAAGCGAGCGTGCGACCCAATAAAGCGTAATGGTCGGATTTGTCATATTTTTTTTATTATCGTTAACAACACGAAAGCCTTAGGCAACTCATCCAAGTGTCAGTTGTTTAGTGAACTGCGATCATGCAGCGGCCTTACCGACGACGATATCTGCGACCGAATAACATGCACGAAGCGTTTTATGGCGGTAAAAATAAATACATAATAGGATTCCATTTTTGTATATTGCTCGTAAAACTAAAAATATAGTTTCTTATTTGTTAATTTATTTTTTATGATAGTAATATAAGTAAATATTATTTATTAAAACAGACTTCGAGTATGTGGTAACAAAGAAGAAACCGCCCCGCATATGCTTCGGCACAGGCCTCGACCGCGAAGTGTTACCTATGAAAGGACCTTCTTTAAGTCCATTTATGAGACGAAATGCTCCTGAAATTAAACCAAATTTAGGTCCTGGTACTTATAACGATAACCGAGATGCCTTTTATGATCTCACACATCGGGTAAAAAAATAATAATATCGTCTTTGATATTAAGGTTTAGGCTGTATATTTTTAATATTAATTTACTTTATTCAGATTTATAGCAAGTGCTATTATGGACCTAAATCCCCAAGGTGGAAGGTGAAACGCGAGTATCAACCTCCTCCAAAAGAACTTCCGCCGGAAGAATCAGTACCTCAAAACTGCGCACCTTTTAATTCTACTTCGAAGAGGAAACCTTTTTTTAAAATTAATGATTTCCCTGCGTAAGTTATATGTTTAATTTTGTAGTCAATATCTTATTCAAAAATGTATTAGTTAAATAATCATAGGTTTGTATCATTATAGACCATGTGACTACTATCCTGAATATAGAAAAAGACAAATGCGTTTTGTGTATAGTTTTTCTGGCAAAAAGGTTTTAAGATGTGCGGTTCAGGTGAGATAAACTTGTTTTACATGATCTTATTTCCTTCTTTGAATATAAAATTCCAATGTGCTTATAATCCTTCTCTTCCTAAATTGCTCCACTATTTTTCATGGATGGTTATTGTGTAATTATGGACTACTGATTTTTTTTAGCTAAAATTGGTCCCTTTCTGGTTGTGCTGGTAGCGCTGTTGTCAAGACTCTTTTTATTTTTCGATCATCTCTCTTAGATGTCTTGTAGCGGGCCAACGTCTGCCTACCAGATTTACTAACTTAAATATAGAATACTTAGTTAAAATAATAAATAAATTGTTACTCCTCAGATAAAATGTGTTCCATACAATTTAGACGCTTGTGGATTTTGCGGCTGTTCCTGTTCAGCACAGGGAGATTACTGGCAATTTGAAAATAGAATATTTTTGTGTAGAAAACATTATACGAGATTGTTCAAGCACTGCTTGTCTAAATTTCAGGGCGTCAAATTAGCTGAATTTAAGGTAATTTTTATTTCGCAAAATTATGTCTTACTAAATTTTCATAATATATTTATGTTAAATTTTTATTACAGTCAGTAAGAGACTGCTTCTTCGCACATTCACACAATAGCTGTAAAGCTGCCGTAAAAATTATGAAAAGTGAAGACATCGAGAAAAAACTGAGAAAAGAGGCCTATTTAGATTTATACTTTCCGCAACGAAAATTCTGCAATAACTGATAGACAACTAAATTGGTATTTTAATAAAAAAATATTTTATAGAAACAAAAAAAAACCGACTGCATAAAAGCTAAATAAATAGATGAAAACAAGTTCAGGAAGGAATATAGTATTAAGTATGCAGTCGGAAACATACACATTTCATCCTTGCCGCGAGATGTACATACTCGTATAAATGTTTGTAATAAGAGTTCTTATTTAAAATGAAAAATGATGAAAGAAATCTTAAAATGATTTTTAAATACTATTCAACGATACCCTTCTTGACATAGTTCGTCGATTTTCATTTTTTTATTTTTCACATTGTGGCGTCAAAAATCGGCCATTTTCATTTATCCAAATTTTTATGACATATGCCTCGTCGTGACGAATCAAACGACGTGCCTTCTATCAAAATCGGCTCACGCGTCTGGTCTAAATAGTGCCACAAAGGTACAAATCCATATACATACATACATAGGCTGATAAACATATTACCCCCCTTTGCGTCGCAGAGTCGGGTAAAAAATGACTTATATCTTATCTGAAGTCATGAAAAGGTAAAATAAAAAAATAGATTAACCATTTCATTTAATCATTATTATATCAATAGCACCATCCATAGTAGGTATAGTCGTATAATATATAACAATCTACATCTCTACAAACAAGGGCGGATTTAAGATGGGGGGGGGGGGGAGGGGTTGGTACAGTGTTACCTGCTCCCCCCCCCCTCGCTCCGATGGTATTTTTATGTACTCTGGAGGTTCCATCACAGTACATACTTAGAAGCAAATCAAATTAAAAAAAAACATGAGTGAAACTCTTGTCTATTTCTGGCTGGATTTGCGATTTTTTTTCGTTTTGATGACTTGAGTTATGATACTTTAAGTTTATTTCTAACTGTTATTGTTGATTTTTTTGCCTCTCCGCCCCTTGTGCCCCTCCCAGAAAAAATACTGGATCCGCCCCTGTCTACAAAACCTTGTTTGGTTTGTCTTATAATTCATTTTATAGGCATAAAGAAATGAATTTAGAGTAGTAAGTTTTAATCAAAATTTCTATTCTTCTTTTACCTTCTAAACAAATTAAAGTATTGATGTGTATTTTGCTTATTGTCATAGATATTAATTAAACTATATAACACTGGCAACACCGTAGTCATCAATCATCTGACTGCGACAACAAGTTTCTTCTCTGCTTATTTATTATTTATTTTGTTAACAAATCAATAATTTTAAAAAACAATACTAAACCATGAAGTTAGAATCTAATAATAAGATGATTAATGGTGATAGTGGTGCCGAAACACCTGATGATGTAGTTGACCCGAGGCAAAATGCTGAAGACATTATTGATGAAATACTCGCAGAGTTTACAGAATCCCGTACGCCCGATTCCATCAGAAATGGAAATGGTATCCCAGAGAACTTGTTCAACATTATTCAACCACCCCGCACACGTACTCCAGCAAATTCCTTCTCGGAAAACGCTACCATCGATGATATCGATCCAGCATCAGACCTCGGCACTTCTATACGCAACAAATGCTTAGAACTTGAAGAAATACTCCAGAGCCTGAAATCGCGGCTCAATCATGTTGTGCTAGATGAAAATATTGTCCTAAGCCCAGATGCTAATTCTATGGAAGCTCAACTTGAGCATGACTTGGATACTGATTGTCAGGAAGAACTTTCATTACAAGAGTTTCTTGAGCTTCTACATTCACAAAATAAAATAACACCTAGTGGTGTACAATGATTGCTAAGACCGTTTTAAATTATAAGATATAATACAAAGAATTTATTGTGTGCAAATTTGAGATTAGACCATATTATTATGAAATTATTAAATATTAAACATTTAGACATCATTCGTGGTTGTTTTGTTTTTTAACTATAAAGGAGATGAATGACACTCACTGAAAGTAATAGGAAAATATTTATTGAAATATGAAAAATATTAAATGCTCAAAGTATAGCTTTATAAGTATAATTAAACCGTGTTAACTTTAAAACTAAGATATTTGTCTTTAGTATTAACAAAAATACTGGAAGTTTTTATTATATTTGAAATAAAACAATTTCAACATTATGTGGCATGATTGCTTGGCTTTTACATGTTATCAAACAAATCATTGACTTCTGAACTTATACTGACTTCGGTAAGATTAGGTACTGTATCATTTTCATACAGCTGACTTTCCTCACTAGTTTCTGAAATTATGTTACTTAAAGAGTTCTCACTTTCCAAAATATAATTTAATTTATTCTCATTTATGATATTAATGATATCACTTCTACTACGATCTGTTAGTGCCATTTTGAACATTTTAAGCCAGTTGTTGTAATGAGATGGCTCCGATTTGACACACTCAGTTCTGAAATGTAACATAGCATCCAAAGCTTTTGTAAAATTTTTATCAATACTGCAGAAAAATATACTTTCAATAGCCTCTGCCATTTGCGAAAAAAGTTCATTAATATTTAAATTGTTCTTTAAATTTTCATAATCCTCTATTGGATTTACAGTACCAACTTTTTGTATATTTGGTTTCTTCAACATTTTAAGGTTTATTTTTGGTGTTTCATCCATAATTACATCATTTTCTGTGGATGTGGAAGGTTTATTTGATTCATCTATATCCATCGGTTCTGCTTTTTTACTTCTCTTTTTGATTTCAACCTTATTTAATACAAATAGTTTTTTTAATTTTTCTAAAGGTTCTTTTGCTCTCTTTTCTACTTCTGGTACCACTCTTAGTAACATCATTATTTCCTCTCTTGGTGAAGGTAATGGTTTGTCAGGATTCAATGCTCGAAAGCCAATGCAGTCTAAAATATATTGTGCTGATGGACTGCACATTTTGAGTATTGGAAAAGCATCAGTATCCTCATACAAAGTTTCATCATACGCTTTAGATAGTTCCATAGCTCTTATTAGTTCCTTAAAAGCTTCTATTTGTTCATTATTACACTCATATTTTTTTGTATTAGTAAGTGGAAAAGTCATGTTTTTAATCTCTTCTTTGTAACAAATACCAGCCATAGATAAGCAAACAAAATTATTTGAATCCATAACAGGCATGAGTGCAAACATTTTTGGTGCATTGCCATTGTTATATACTCTTCTAACAATTCCTACTAAATCTAGTTCAAGGAGACATTCGACTAAACACTTTATAGCATAATCTGCTTTCTTGTCACCTCTACGTCCAAACACATATGAAAGCCCATCACCATTTAAATTCTGATAAGTAATATTGCTAGACTTTGTAAAACCATAGACAATTAACGATTTCGGTCCAGCATCATAGAGCATACTTTTATCGCAATCAGAAAATGGAATAACTTGCCCTCCATAAACATAACCCTTGATGATTTGATCTTCTTTGTCATTTTCATTAATCTTTATAACCATTTCGTTATCTGTATTAATATAAAATTTTCTTTTTTCTATACTTTCACTTGTACTTATTGTTTGTGTAACAGGGTCGCGAATAGCTTTAATCCATTTCTTGATAACTGGTTCATCTCTAATTCTTGTATATGATGAAATTGGTATCTTTATATTAGGTCCTATACTTAAATCAACATTCCAGGGTATGGCATTTACAACTTTTTTTCTATGGAAAAGTAAGTGGAATCCTAGAGTATATTCTAAGGTTGCAGCTGCACCATTTGTAGCTTCAACAAACTGTCTTATTAGCTCTATATCATTGTTACAATTTTTTTCATCATAAATATCTGGTCCTAAAACACTTAGTTCAAAGCCTTCCTCTTGAAAACCATGAATAGCCTAAAACGAAGAGTTATTTTAATTCATCATGCATTATATCTTAGAAATTAAATTGGAAAATTCTAAACTTTATACAATTCTTACCTGCTTTATGTCACTTTCATCCAAATCTGAAGGTGCTTCAAAGTTTGATATTATAATTATCTGTTTATTTATAATTTTATCATTTACTCCATATTTAAAATGCTCAGCAGCAACAAGTAATGCATCAAACCAGTTCCCAGTTGTTTTGGAAGGCTAAAAATTTAATTAATTTACATTATATACTTGTAAAGTTAAAATTTAGAAAAGGTGGAAATAATACACAATGTTTTTATAAATAAACACATACGTTCTCTGGTAAATCACGAATCATTTGCCATGTAGGATTCTGCAGTTCAGAAAGCATTTCAATGTGCTGACAAGTTCCTGGAGACTCTGCAGCCAAAACATTTTCAGTTTTCTTGGAACCGAGTAAAATAATTCCGAGTAAATTTTTCCTTTGACTAATAATTTTATGCTCAATAAATCGCATAGCGCACTCTCGGGCCGATTCAAAAAAACTTGTTTTCTGCTTTTCTCCGGGCTTTGCAACATTTTTACCGATGTCTAAAATTATTAAGGTACCTTTATCTACTCTAGGAGCCATATTTTACAGCTATAACTGTAAAAATACAATACAAAATACAAATTCAGAATTAATGTAGTTACTAGTTAGGATAAACAAACAAGTCCGCACAAGTTTATTAAATTTTGGTTTGAACTTTGAAGTTTGAACTCTTTTATCATTGAAATAAGACACAGATAATTAATTTATAATATGTTTCTAGTTTGTGTATATGCCAGAGAAATACGTTAAAAACAAAGTAAAAGTTAAAACATATGTAGGTACGTTCGAATTTGGTATAGACCAGTGTTTCATGAACTTATTGCAATCATGGACCACTTTAAGAATTTCTAAAATTCCACGGACCCCCTGTCAGAAAATATTATAGGGATAAAATAGTAGACATTACATATAGTTCGTGCCACGAAAGATGAGACTTGACTTACCACGTGGTTTAACTTGCGCATAGGGCGATTTATAGGTCTCTTTAGCGGTACGAGGGCTGAGGCGAGAAGGGATCGGACGACATTGGGGCGTCGGAAAGTGCGCGGGAGGCGCGGTACAGCGCTGCGCATTCGTGAATAGTTGCCTATCGTTCTCCTCACCCCGTGCAACCCCCGCTTGACTCCGCAATACAGACGAGTGCAACTTGTGTTTATTTTCTATTTTGTTTATAGTTGTGTTTTATACGAGTGCAATTTTGTAAAAGCAAAGGAAAGTGTACAAAATTTAAAGTAGGTACAAATGCGTACCATGCGTATCATTTCGTAATAAATATTGTTAATAATTTTAATATAACATTGCTATACACCTTATTCCGACGTCATTATTAATGACATCGAAAAATCCCGAAATAGATATAGAAATAAATTGTAGATAACTATTTCGTACACGACTGTACCTGCGCAGGCTCCCCACTACCGACGTTCGTCAAGTCTCATCTTTCGTGGCACGTATTATACACGGAGCGAGGCGCGAGGCGCAAACAAAAACAAGTGTCAACAAAAACCAGCGTGATGCGCGAGTGATGGATTGAACAAACGATGAGTTAGTTAACTCTACAGTTTTTTAATTAATTTTAAGAACGAATTTAGCTGTTGCGGACCCCTGGCAGACATATTACGGAGCTCTCGGGGCTCCGTGGACCCCACTTTGAGAAACCCTGGTATATACTATAGGCTTTGTTTTAAATACTCTTTATTTGTACATTCTTTGTAATTTTAAAAATATTCTTATGTTCGATTTTCATGTATGACATTCATTCATATCTTATATCCTCCTGGTTAATTTCTAAGAAATCAATTGTTAACTAGCACACTGGTGTGCCCGCGACTCTCGACAGGTTATGCTAATAAAAACGTCTTATGATTTTGTGTATTGAAGTTATTTTATGCTTGGAGTAGCATTTCTGTATAGTTTGTGGCTTGAGATTAGTACGTTCTTTAACTTTAAGAATAAAGTTTTTCGTCAATAATAAAACTATTTTAGCAGAACCAGATTGGTGAACTTTAGTCAGGGCCCTAAACAGCCTTTGGTTCATTCTTAAAGAGTTAAGACCAAGGTTGTTGTTCTTGGTCTACGAGACAAAGGTTCGCTGGATCAAGTTCATTCCGAATAAGTCACCCCGAGTATTGAGATGGTTGCTCATAATAATATTTTTTTTGTAGGTGCGATCTATTTATAAAATATTATATAACACAGACACCACTCCTTACAAAAAAAATCTTTGAATGGAATGGGATATCTGTGGCCCTAACTCCATTTTGAGCTCAGTGGGCTAGGGTTACTTTCTTTTATTATAGATATGTCGTAGTCTTTTCGCAGAATTCGTCATTTCATGAAATACCTAGGCACTTCCGGCAACTCGTGTTTACAGCCAATATACACAATCCGACGCATAGTCATTGCGGACAGTTAGGCTTTTCATGTAATGCCTGTTATATACACCGTGGCACGTTGAAGAAAGGAAAAAAATCCTTATATCCTTATTTAAAAATTTGGTTATGTTAAATGTCAATGTCAGAATTAGCATTATTATGATAAATCGACGCCATAACAAAACCTTTTCTTATCTTCTAGGTTGGTTAGGTTAGGTTAGAACAGTTAAAACAACTTTGCTTTTTCCGGGATATAATGTTACACTCTAGTTTATTTAATGTAAACATAACCTCAAAATTTGAAATTTCACCGCAGACCTCGACATCCGCAAAGTCAGGGCAGCGTAGAAAGAGCAAATCAAGATGTCGAAAATATGCTACGCGCGTGGATGATTGATAATAAATCAACTTCTTGGTCTTTTTAACTTTTTTTAATATAATTCATTTTTTTCCTTTCTTCAACGTGCCACGGTGTATATAACAGGCATTACATGAAAAGCCTAACTGTCCGCAATGACTATGCGTCGGATTGTGTATATTGGCTGTAAACACGAGTTGCCGGAAGTGCCTAGGTATTTCATGAAATGACGAATTCTGCGAAAAGACTACGACAGATACAAACTCATATTTAAAAAAGAAACAATATTATCCGAAAGGTTACAGTCTAGAAAATTCAAAATTCAAATACTTGTAGTTCATATCATCCATGGTTCATACTCACATAGGCTAACTATGTAAATATTTTATCCAGTATACAGTATTATATACAAATATTATTTCCAAAAAAGCAAAAAAAAGTGTTTTTCCTAGGGTTTTAAGAATTAGCAGTCCGAAGCCGATAGTTATTTACGGACTTACAGTACTCAATGCTTTATGCTGACATTTAATAATAAACGCTCAAAAATGCTTGTATAATTCTATTTCAAAAAATACATAATTTCATAAATCCTATAAAAATGGCAAAATTCTATGAACTTCGCCGCTACTTTTATCTTTGCAGTAAACATTATGGAAATGTCTATGAAAATTAGACAGTGACATTTATTTGTTGATCAATAATGCCGATTTCCGAGTGCCCGTAAATTACTTCAAAAATTGAAATTCTGATTAAAAAGAAAAATGGATTGTTTAAAAATTTTAAACTTTTAACATTTCAATAATATATTGAAAATGCTTATTACATAAAGTTATAAAAGTATTTTGCATGCTACAAGAAATGATGAAGTTTTCTTTTCAGCATAGGGCTTTTTACTGTTATCTTGGCATGAGTGTTTGGATTTTTTTTCTAATAACAGGTAACTTTAGAGATTTTGATTTTGTTTATTTTAGTAAATAAAGATTCTAAAAAGATGAAACTTCATAATATCGATAGCTTGTGGTTCCTATCTTAATAACAATAACTCATAAAAAATCATTTTTTTACAGTTGTTTACAAGTACATGTCAGTTACAGAAAAGACTGTCGCCTTAAAGATTTCACATAAAGAGCATGTATCAAAAAGTGACTCTAAATATAGAAAATTATTTCTAAGAGCATGTAATCCTCCTGACAGTATTACAAGAGGTTCTGAAGGTAAAACCTTCATGTAAACATGTTTATACATAGGAAACAAATTGGTGTTGCTAATAATACATGGAACGAAAACTTCATATAAAGTGTTATCAATTATTTTTAATATATACTTTATTTGTAATTGTTTGAATAGTATATTTAAGTATAATGAAATTTTTTAACTTTTTTTGTCTGCATGTTGTTATAGTAACTAGTAGAAAAAGTTAAAAATAAAAACAAAACAAATATAATAAAAATATAACAATCATTCATATATAATATTTTGCTTGAATTAATTTAAGACTGTTTTTTTTTCTAGCTGCTGTGGATACAGATACATGGCTGTTACAAGGAGTTTTAGTTGTAACTAGGCATGGTGACCGTGGCCCACTTACTCATTTAAAGGGTGGTGATAAACTACCATGTGATACTGTACCTGTGTCTCCTTTGCTTAAAAGGTATTTTAGAAAAAATCTTGTTTTCCATAACTAAGACTCAAAAAAGATATGTCTGTGAAGTTGGAACTAACTTATTTAATGTGTTGAGGGACGTGGGAATACCGGTGGTTCAGTTAACACTTAATTTCTTAGAAATTATCCTGGAGTGGTTAATTATAGATGTTAAATATTCATTCCCCATGAGAAAACTGTATAAGTATAGTGAAAGTGCCAATGAATAAAGTAGAAGCACCATAAAATACTTAGTGTCACACCTATTTAAAGATATAAATACAAAAGTATCTTTAATTGTTTGTTGGTAATCTTACTATTATTACAAATGTGAAAGTTTAGAAGTTTAGATGTTTGTTTCTCAGTTACATCAGAATGGCTGAATGGATCTGGATGAAATTTGGCACAGAGATGTATTATAGTATGGAATAGTAAAATAGCATAGTATGGAATAGTAAATAGCACATAGGCTACTTTTTATTCTGGAAAAATGTATGGTTCCCGTGGGATAGATTTGTTTTTGTTTTTCTAGAGGTGATTTTAGGTAAATTGAGCCAAGCGAGGGTGAGCAGCTAGAATATTATATATTTGTCTTAAACACCTACCATTTTCTCAATATAGGTAAAAGATGTGAGTCACTATTTTAACAATATAAGACTACTCTCTTTTCACTCAGGTGCATCCTTAGGTGTTAAACCATAGCCTATGTGGTAGTTCATAGTCTTTGTACTAATTTTCATTTAAAATCGTCTAACAGTTTAATCTTGTCTGTTGAAGAAGTAACAAACAAACAAAAATACACAATCTTATATCATAGATTTTTTCCATGCACAACGGGCAATGGCCTAGGAATGGAATGCAAACAAGATTAAGAATAAAATTCTCATATTTCTAGTTATGAAGAGTTTGTACTGAACGCAAGCGCGTCAGGGCGGGCCTGGTGGGTGGCAGGGCCGGGGCCCTTCCACAATTTTCCGTCCCTTCCCCGCGCGTCGGCCACGCACTGTGCGCTCGGGCAGCTCACGCCTACGGGCGTACTACAGATGATTACTATAGGTATTTTCTATACATATAATAAAACTGTAGAGGTCGAATGTCTGTACATAGAAAAAAAATCTAAAAATCGAGTCAGGGGATGTAAAAAGAGAAATAGTACAAATCCAGATTTTTTTCAAATTTTTTGTTTCTCTGTCTGTTTATCTGTTTGTACGGGCTGATCTCCGAAACTGTTGAACCGATTTAAATGAAATTTTGCATGGTGGTACTTTATTTCCCTGGTCAACATCTTAGATACTTTTCATCCCAGAAAATTGAAGAGTTCTCGTGGATAGTTAAAAAATTATAGTGACTTATACAGCTTAGTATACAACAGTTCCCGTGGGGTAGATTCGTTTTTTTTTCTTAGCGGCGAACCTGAGTGAATCGAGGGTGAGCCGCTAGTCTATACAAATATTATAAAGAGGCAGAGTTTGTTTCTTTGCTTGTTTGTTTGAACGCACTAATCTCAGGAACTACTAATCCGATTTAAAAAAATTCTTTTTGTATTAGATAGCCCGTTTATTTAGGATGGCTTTAGGCTATATATCATCATGCTACTATCCAAGAGAGGGGAGCAATAATCATAAATGTTAACAAGTTGGGCAGACTTCCATACATTTTTACTAATAGCATAAAGCCATTTAGAGTTTTTTTTGTAATTTTAGCGCGAGCGAATCCGCGGGTTCTGCTTGTCTGTTTTTTTCAATAAAAAGTATATTCTTTATAAAATTATTTATTTCAGGTAATATTCTAAAAGAAGCATATGGCGATAAGTTGGGTCTCGAAAATATGGATTTGACGGGAAAACACGATATTGGTAAGAATATACATATTTATAAATAAAAAATTATTGACGTTATTCTATTAATGTACAATATTTAATTAGGAAAATTACATATTGAGAACCATATTATAAAGGTCAGTTAGTAAATAAATAAATTAGTTAAATATAATAAATTATAACTAAGTTCATTATTTTTGAAAAGGAACAAAACTAAATAAATTTAAAGCGCATGCATATGGTAGCAATCCAACAAGAAGCGAAGCGAAAAGACGGAGTTGGTAGGCGGGTCTCAATTCGTTGGGTGGGACAGTTTGAGCCCTGGTTTTTGTGATCTACTTTGTTAGACCAGTCGTCAGGGCTTGGTTTGGTGCTTTAGAGATCCTGCGCACCCCATTAAAATGGAGAAGGTTCCGTTGGGTTTGAGTAGATGGTGCTAATTTTTCTAGTCGGTGAATCGCCTGCATAACCACCTGTTGTGGTATGCTTAATGCATTTCCCCACGTAAAAAAGCACATAATTTAGATTGATTATAGTTTACATAGTTATGTATGTATATGTAGTACCTGGGCGACCGAGCTTCGCTCGGAGTTCTTTTTTGTTATATCGTATTTTTTAAATAAAAAAAAAAAACTAAAAACTTGAATAAATACAGAAAAAAAAACAAAAGTAAAAACTTTATATTCCGATCGTGACCCGATCCCGGGCATAAGTGTTGTTTAACTTGCGCCTAGACCGCTTGACCACAATGCTTATATCCGAGTGTAAGAAATAATCGACCATATTCTGCGTAGAACAATGCAAAAGAAAAACCGCATGAAAACTTGAAAACACGCGTTTTCCCAGACATGAGACTAATCTAGATCAATTTTTCGCCCCCGAAAGCCCCTACATACCAAGTATCAGCGAAATCGTTAGAGCCGTTTCCGAGATCGCTGGTAAAAATAAATAAAGATATAAATATACAAGAATTGCTCGTTTAAATATATTAGATACTAACGACTTAACTTCACTTCGCTCTAGTGTGTCCCTAAGTGTTTAACAATAGCCGATAATGTATCTCAACGGCAATTATTTTCCAACTTTAATTAAAATTATTATGATTTCTGACAGTAAATACGTTCTTATTGAAAAAAATAGCCTATAGTACTTCTTAGTTATATCGCATCCTATTAGTGAAATGATTTTCAAAATCGGATCAGTAGTTTCCGAGATTACCACCTACACACAACAACCCTCTTTACATTATTAGTGTAAAAGTCTCTATACATTATAAATCGATGTTTCATATATTAATTGTCGGGTCCTTTATACTCGTATACTTAAATATGTAGACTTTTGACGACACGTTTGGCTCAGTTTGTAGTGAACCTACTTGCTGTGCCAGCGGTCGTGGGTTCGAGTCCCGCTGGGGACATTCATTTGTGTGATGAGCACGAATGTTTAATTTATATTTATAATATGTATTTAAAGTTATATATGTGTAGTGTATCAACTATCTGGTATCCATAACACAAGCCTCGTAGCTTACCATGGAACTAGATGGCGCTGTGTGCTAATGTCCGAATATATTTAATATATTTCTTTAATGTCTTAAGAAATATAATAATAATGTAGGTAAGTAAAAAAAATAATATTTTAATTGCAGGCGGTATAGTATACAGCACTCGCTACCGGCGCACGTTCCAGTCGGCGCAGGCGCTGGCGTGGGGCAGCACGCGCGCGGCGGCGGCGGCGCGCGAGGCGCACAGCGTCGCCTTCTGCTTCCGCCACTGCGCCTGCGCCGCGCACCACGCGCTCGCCAAGTGAGTACGTGCTGGGTGTCACACTGACAGGCTTTTCTATTCAGCCCTTTTTTTAACGTCCCGCTGCTGGGCACGGGCCTCCCTTCAATACGAGGGGGATCAGGCCATAGTCCACCACGCTGGAGAAGTGCGGGTTGGCGGACTTCACATGTCTTTCGAAAACTTGCTAGATTCTCTCAGACAGGTTTTCTCACGATGTTTTTCCTTCACCGTAAGGCAAGTGGTAATCATGTTAGAAATGATTCGCACATGAAAATATCAGAGATGCGAGACCCGGGATTTGAACCCGCTTCACTCGGTTTCCCAAGCGAACGCGCATTACCACTGGGATATCACTGCCTTTTTTGCCTTTTTGAGAGGCTTTTATGGCCCTGGGGGCCATAAAAGCCTAATAATAGTACACAGCTATAATAAGGCACATACGACATGTCACTTTGCCAGGGCCGCATTTAGGGCACATTGGGTGTGACATTTATATTAATGATACTAGTGTAGTTTGATAATTTATTAAATGATACGTTTTTTTTTCTTTAAAATAATTTTGTATTAAAATATTACTTGACATCCTTAAACGATCAATCGAACCCATTCCCAACAACTAAATGATTTCACTTTCAGCTTATTGATAATGTTATATTAAACAATATGTTAATTATAAAATAATTTGATAATTTTATTTCATAATATTATTTCTACGTTATTACTATTTCTAAACGCAACATGATTTTTCCATATCAATAAATAACATTAACAAAACAAATTTGTTTATAGAAAAATAAGTTCACAAGCGAAAAGCCGTTTAGAATCACATCCGGCGATAAAGGAATTGATAAATAAATTATCGAAAGCATTGTTTGAATCACAAGAATATACAGATGCAGATGTAGTCAGAGATGCGTTACTAGCGTACATGTGTCATGACGCACCCCTCCCATGCACTGAAAAATCTGGGAAAAGACCGAAATTATCAATAAATAAAATGAAAAAAATTATCTCTCATACGTCAAATAGACACCTATTAGAGTCAGATATTGACACTTTGAATATGGAACTGGACTATATTAACAATCAGTTAGATTTCAACAACGAAATTGGAAGGAAAGCACGCGATATTATAGGAAAGTACGAGAAAAAGACGCCATTAGACTTTGATGCACAAATGGAAAGGGAAAAGTTGTTGTACTACCAACAGAGATATATGGACAATGCTTATGAGGATGTAGTCATAGTTAAAAAGAATTTGGACGCAGATTTTAATTTTCCAAATGATAAACTTGATGATTTTGATGAAGATTACAAAGAACCTACACCAGAAAACGACGATTTTTGTATTAAGAAAGAGCATGTTATGTCTGTTTTTACGTATCTAGAATGGAGTTACAGGCAAGAAGTGAAAAATATATATAATAGACGGCGCGGGTTACTAGTTGCCTACGGTTTAATACATAATATTGTCCAAAATATGATACGGATTATATCAGAAAGTAAGCCGAAATTCGTCATTTTTTCTGGACATGACAAAACTTTACAACCTCTCATACTAGCGCTAGGTCTCAATAACTACCAACATTATAATATACAGTACGCTTCTAGAATGATCTTCGAAGTGTATAGAAAAAAAGATTTAAGGGACGAGTTTAAATTTACCAAACGGAAAGCGGTGGCTCAAGATTTTTATTTCCGCGTAGTGTATAATGGGGAGGATGTGACAAACAAACTGACTTTTTGTAGAAACCGCCAGAATGTAGTAATGAAGGTAGTGGACCCTATAGATGATCTGAAAGTATATAATACGTATTTATGCCCAATAGAAAATATAGTTAGGTTTATCCACGATGATTATTTTGCTGGTTTCAATGTTAGCAATTTTAAGGACGCATGCGCAACGTACGGAAATGATAAACATATATTTTAATCGATTTAAAAAAATCGCTATTCGGATCCATTATTATTGATCATGTCCAATGCGCGATGTGTTTGCCGATTGTAAATCGGTTTTGTTTTTATTATTATTGAATAGCACATACTACGAAGGTCCTATTTATTTTGTGAAACTATTTAGTCCCTAAACGCACAAATTGAATTGTAAACCGTATACATACATATATTTTCAATTGAAATGAGCAAAAATTCTTTAAAAATAAAATCGTTATTTTAAAAATACAGATAAGTAATGTTTCATGGCGTATCCATATAAAGTCTATATATTTTTAATCACACTGTGACTACAGAGGTAATTTTGTTGTACTTAGTTTACTTATAAATAAAAACAATATTCGATGTATATTTCCCGCCTAATTATGCAAAGAGATAGAAGTTCCTTAATATGAATAAGCGGCCTTTTTGATTTAGTTTAGCCCTGTCTTTATATATAGTTATATAATATAAATCATAAAGAATATAGACAAGGAGTCCAATCTCTGTATGTAAAAGTTGTTCCAAAAATTTGAAAAAATAATAGTGGGCGCGCAGAGGGCGCTGCAGTCGCTATATCCCAAGAGGGAGTGGGAAATTCCCGATACATTCGAATGTATAAAGTAAAAAAATCCTATATACTTATTGTATGTAAGCAAGCTGTTCAAAATAACTAAGTATTAAAGAAAGATATTTGACAACAAGTTTGGCTCAGTTTGCAGTTCGAGTCCCGCTGGGGGCATCCATTTGTGTGATGAACACGAATGTTTGTACTTCAGTCATGGGTGTTTAAATTTATAATATGTATGTATTTGAAGTTACATATGTGTAGTGTTTCAACTATCTGGTATCCATAACACAGGCCTCGTAGCTTACTATGGAACTAGATGGTGCTGTGTGTTAATGTCCCAACATATTTATTTATTTATTTATTACATACATATTATAGCGTGAATTAATTTTTCAATTAAATAAATTCATACTGATTTGTTTATCACTAACTTCGCGATACTGATATACAGCTAAATTCACGTGGTAACTATGTACGTAAATCAGCGAGACTCGTGGCAGTTTCTGGAACTATAGCTGTAAAAAATTTTGCGGAAGGAAATTCCCAAATGAAACCTTATGGAGATTGAACTTCTTGTTTATATTCTTCATGATATAAATAAATAAAAATAATAATAAATTACTTAAGAAAGGTCATAGGCTTTTTGAAAGACGTCTGGTCTCATTAGCGCACATTTGTCTATGACAGCTCCTCATACTAAAGAGAAGTTCTTTTTAGTCAAACAATTATAGATATAATATATATATTTGAATGATATTATTTGTACTAAGTACGCCAACGCGTTACACGGGCTGTTATTTTAAATATGATTGACTTAATAATTTGACATTTTCTTAAAAATATATGCATTTGCCATACATGTAACTAAAGGAGTTATATTTGTATGGGTATTTGTTTTGAATTTTTGAATTTGGGTTGAATTTTAAAATACGTCAATTCGTTTATTGTGTCTAACAATATTAAAACAAGTTTCAAGGGAAAATGGTCACCATTTTTTAACCCTGTAGCGATTTAATATACATACATACATACATATATATATATATATATATATATATATATATATATATATATATATATATATATATATATATATATATAGTGATTATTCATGTCGTTTAAACAATACGTTTTCAAAATTCAGCCCTTTAGGCGGTTTGTTTGTACGGTTCTAGGCTAAACGTTAATGGGACCTTAGTAAGGAAATGTTTTTTTATATGTTTAAATTAATTTCTAAATAATAACATCCTACAACATATGATTAAAACATATCAAAAATAAGTCAATATTTTGAAACTCATGTACTTAATCACGTGCAACAATACTTAAGATAGACTGATATTGGTAATTGCTTTTTTAATTTTATGTCAAAAATAATATTTTGACAACACCTTTACTTTTTTTTTAAATAATATTTTAAGTATAAATTTTCATGGAGGCTAATATTCCCACGATATAACAGCGATCTCTATATTCATTAATTTAGTTTAAGATATTTGTTTATATGTACTGTTTTAAAATTATTTTATTTATAAGATTTAATTTAATTTATTGACATGTATTTAATAATATACTGTTAATTATTTTACTATATAAATAATAAAACAAAGCGCCATATTTTTGTCTGTGGAATTGGAATGTCTAAAATAATGTAACGGCCTATAAGCAAATACTACTAAAGATATGTATTTCTCCCGAAGATAAAAACTGCAATGCGTATATTTTCACTAGTAAACATAGAAAGGAGTATTTACTTAAAGGCTCTTTAAATAATATGTACATAAAGTATGACCGCCTTTTTTAGATCTCAGTTTTGACTTTTTAAGCTGTTGACTATAGTTGAATATGCAAAAACTCAATTAATACAGTCAGCGTCTCAAAAGTGTCCTCAAAGAAAGAACATACACGATATATAATAATTTTATATATCCCAGACAGGTTTATAACTGAATTATTGGTTATTAATACAACTTTGTCAGTTTACTAGCACATGCCATTTTGTTATATGGCAACCAATACCAACCAGGCAATATATATTATGGTAACAATAAAATTAGCAGTGCATTTATATTTTTCTTATCTGCATCATAACTTATTATTGTCGTAAAGTAGGAATCTTTGAATGTGGTGACATTTTCTGAAAATAAATAATGAAGCTGAATGAATATTATGATAACATCTCAGACTAAAGAGTTATTTAGATGGATTTTTCTAAAATAAATGTCAAAGTCAAATATAGTTGCGTGATTCGCTATGTAAGCTACTATTGTCGATTTTGCTGTACAAATCGTTTACTTTCTTTGAAGAACAAGAGAAATTTTATATATGTATCAGTTCAATTAATATTATATCTTTGGGTATGCAATATGAATAATAAAATAATACTATATATATCCTTTTGTATTTAAAGCATAAATTCTCTTCTCCTTGAAAGAGAGATAGCGATATATTAGTTTTTTTTCTTTATTATTATAAAATTTGTTGGTTATTTTTATTTATGAAGTATGAACATTTATTTACTTATCACTCAGTATACAAATTACTATTTTAAAATGTTATTGTTTGGCTTCATGTTTAGTTCTATAACAATCTATTTATATTATTCCTTAGTCTGAGGATAACTTATAAAGTTTGATACGCGATATCATTTTATTATTTTATAATTAGGCACCATATACAAAAAATGCCCGCCTTTTTCAGATCTCAGTTTTGATTTTACAGTATGTTGGATATAGTAAAATTGAAATATACTCGTAGATACTATTATTGTATAATTAATATGTGCTATTTGTTTTTTTAATGGCTGAAATTATTCATCGTTGTATTAATGGCAATTAGATTTTTCTAGTGGCCGTTTTCAGAACTAAAGTTTTCAGTTTTGTTCTAATTACTTTATTATCTGTCAATACTTTGTAGCATACTTTTATAAACTTTATATATGTCACCGTAAAATTGTGAACACCGCTAGATTACAATCTATCTAGCTAGATCGTAAACTGTCGAAAGATTTTGTTTCGACAGTTTACAATCTCGCTAGATAGATTACAATCTAGCGGTGTTTACAATTTTACGGTAACATATACTGTCTAAAACGACTTTATAGTCCGAAATTAGTTCCACGCTGACCGATAGGGAAAATGCACAACGCTAATAGTGCAGCGGAAATTCATAGTAAATTAAAAACAAAAGGTTACATACATTATTTATATTATTTTATGAAGTAAAGCTAGTATTTATTTTTTATCATTTCATATATAATAGTTAAGATTATTTATATGTTTTGTCTGTAAGTAAATAATAAGGAAACTGAATAAAAATGAATAGCATTAAAATTTATTAATTTAAAACGTTAACAAACGGTAAACAAGGACATTACTGATAAAAATTGTCGAAATTTGCTTAAAAAGATTTTAATTAATTTAAATCGCTCAACTTAAGTGTTATTTAATCTGTTTGCATGATAAGTCTGTCAAATGTATAGATTAATGCTTAATATTTTTTTATTATTTATGTTAAACTCATAGGTGCCATTGCCATATAACTTTACTTATACTTATTTTTGTGAAAATGATCTGTTTATTTATAAGTTGCTTTTAGGGTTCCGTAATTAACAAGAAACCCTTATTTCGCCTTGTCCGTCCGGTTTTTATTTTAATGTACGGAATCTAAAAATTTAGATGAATTAATGACTTTAATAAGAAATTAATATTAAAGGTAAGTAAAATCCATAGAGCAAGAAAGTGAAGAGTCGAAAGTGTGAGTAAGATAAAACAATGATACAGCTTTTTTGTTTCTTTCTAATTCTAATTAAGATTAAGATTGGGTTTACAATTTTTCTGTACTTTCAGAAAAGACACATGTACCAATGTATGTATGTATTCACTTTGTATTTATAGATCGTCTTTAATTTTGAGAAGTTCATATTTTCCGGCCTATAACAAGCCTATTATAAAGTCAAATTGCCAGAAAGAGGACTAAAATATATAAAACTTAATAAAAATGATGTCGGCATATGAGAAATGAGTATCAGAAACGTGATGTCACTGAAAACTTAGTGGGGTAATAATAGTGTAGTTAGGTTATGTTCACATATTTATATGTCTAATATAAATAGATTGAACTGTCAGTCTGTGTAATATTTGCAAAGCTATAAAAGTTAAACAAAGTAATTTTACGCACATTTTCTACCATTAATTTTACATATCATTATGTTAATAGATACATGAATTATGAATATATCATATCAAGCTGACAAGTAATAAAATGTTGAATATTATGTGGTGTTTTATTTTTTATATATTTTATACTTAATTATTTCTGGTACTAAAAATAACACTTTATTCTTAATACCTATTTTTTTTTGTTATTTTAGTTTTTACTATCTAGAACTTGCTCAAATCAGGTACTACTGGTGCAGACCAGTAAAGAAAAAAATATTTATTACATCAGTGTAATAAATATTTTTGTATTTGATAGCCTCTAGAGTGAGGATATTTATAAGATTACCAGTCGTATGCCCAATGGGACTTCTGATCATTAACTTTTCATGATATCTTACTATAATATAAAAGTTATGAACTTCCATCACATCACTTTTCCTTTAAAGTTGGGAAATGTATTTACGCATACCACCTGCGTACATATAGTATGGTACGTTTGGCTCAGTCTGTAGTGACACTACTTGCTGTGCCAGCGGTCGCGGGTTCGAGTCCCGCTGGGGGCATTCATTTGTGTGATGAGCACGAATGTTTGTAATCCAGTCATGGGTGTTTATATTTATAATATGTATGTACTTAAAGTTGTATATGTGTAGCGTATCTGGTATCCATTTTTTTTTTTTTTTTTTTTTTTTTTTTTTTTTTTTTTTTTTTTTTATAGTTGGGGAATGCATTTACGCATACCACCTGTACCCCCAGGTGGTTATGTGGGGCTCACCGACTAGAAGAGCCGGTACTACCCACTAAACCCCAACTTTCCCCTCCCCTCCGCCATACTGGGACACCGCGGGAACGCTTGCGCATAACTTCCGCGACGCCCCGGCGGCAGGCCTGTCGGCCACCAAACCAGTGAGGCTGCTCCAAAGTCCACTCTGCAAAACAGAGAAGTACCCGGAGCAGCCCCACTAAACCTCACCGCCCACCGAAGTGGGCAACACTACCTCGGCTGCAGAGGACAGGGAGAGCGGCAACGAAACACCGACACGCCTCTTCCCCTGCAGCCCCACCGCGTCCGCCCCCCTCTCATCCGATCGCGGGATCGCTTAAGCAACCCCACAACCAGTGGCTGCAACGCCGTCAGATGCAGCCACGACGAGAGAGAGGCCCCAAACCCTTCGGTTGCGGGACCACAAAAGCGGCCCCGCCCCCGGTAGCCGCAACTCCGGAAGCCGAAGCCTCAACGGAGAGCGGCCCCACCTGGGAGGTGCCTCAACCGCGTTCGACGGCCCACGGCCAGAGGCACCCCCATGCTGTTGGTCCACGCCGGATTTCTCCGGTACCACCCGCTGGGTCCAAGCGGGTGGCGTTCCCCTATCCGCCACCTGGGGACGCGCCCGGTAGGAGTCAGCTCTCCCCCGGGATCTGGTATCCATAACACAGGTCTCGTAGCTTACCATGGAACTTGATAGTGCTGTGTGTTAATGTCCCAACATATTTATGTATTTATGTATTTATATAGTGGTTATATGGTGACTCACCGACGAGAAAAGCCAGTAGTAGGTACTCACTAAAAAAAAAAACCTTACCCGTCCTTCCTCAACTATGACATCCCGATGCCTGGCCTACTGAAAAAGAACTCCTTCCGAGCCATAAAGCTAACTTTTCCCGACCATGCTCTTAAGTTTGCTCGATTTTGGGATTTGGGGTAATTTAATAATGATGTCATCCCCGTCCACAACAACCAGAGGTTTGCTTTCACGTCAACTCTTTCTTTCCTTATCTCATTATACTGACGTTAACTGCCTCGGTGGTGTAGTGGCTAGCATGTACAGCTGCACATCCTGACCTAATATTGACTTCTTTGCCATTGAGTTTTAATTTCATAAAGTGATGAGTGTTTTTCACTTGATTGAAAAGTTGTCTATTGTTTATGTTTAACGTTTATATTTTTAGTCAAAGTATTTATACTTACTATTTATTCGTAGGTATAATACTAGCTTATACTTATGCTACTTATATCAATCAGCATTTTTATTCATCGGGGGAATGCAGTGAATTATCCATCTTACCGCAATTCCACGCGGTAATGACTTGTACAGTAATAATTAAGTGTACATTTGTTTTGTATATGTAATTAACTGCCTCGGTGGCGTAGTGGCCAGCATGTACGGCTGCACATCTTGAGGTCCTGGGTTCGAGTCCCGGGTCGGGCCAAGTTTAGTTATTGAGTCTTTCTGTATAGTAAGTCACAGTAACAGCTCGGAGTTGGCGGTGTTTCACCCCCGTGCCTCGGAGAGCACGTAAAGTTATCGGTCCTGCGCCTTAACTCTCACCGGTCGTGTCGAGTAGTCGTCCCACCGGAGTATGAGAGTGACAGGAATAGAGAGTGCACTTGTGTCTGCGCGCACACTTGTGCACTATAATATCTCCTGCGTAGTTGGCTAGTCTCAATGAGATTGGCCACCGTGGCCGGAATCGGTCAGGAGAACATTATTATACTGATGTCCATCGAGGATGTCGTCTTCCAGAAATTGTTGAGGTCATCCTCTCCATTCGAGGCACAGGTATAATAGGCCTCTCGGGTACCTTTCTTTACAACTGGCTAACAAAAGATACTTAACATTAAAGCGGTAAACATACTATATAATATGCATGTGTTGGTTACTGGTTGTCTAACGGTAAACGGTTACATAACCTGTATAAATTGTATATGTTTTCAAAAATATCCTAAAAGTATCATATTCGTACTCAGAAACTAATTTAGTAGGTGAAAGCGTTCATTCAAATGAAAAGCATATTGGAGTGTTTGGTTGGGTTCTATCGCTCTTAGCCATCGAAAGAAATGAAGCGGTAAGGGTAATGACTAACGTTGACATTCTGTGCCAGAGGTTAAGGGCAGTAAGGGCTTATTGACCTTTTCAGGCTGGGCTCTGGAGCATTCATAATAACACCAGAAAGTTACTTTAGACTTTTGATGTTTATACAAATATCTATATATATGTATATGAAATTATTATTATGTTGTAATGCTGTTTGTATTATAATCTAGTACCTGGGCGACCGAGCTTCACTTGGAGTTCTTATTTGTTATATCGTATTTTTTAGACAAAAACCAAAAACTTGAATAAATACAAAAAAAAAAACAAAAGTAAAAACTTTGTATTCCGACCGGGACTCGATCCCGGGGATATGTGTTGTCTAACTTGCGCTTTGACCGCTTGACCACGATGTTTACATCCGAGTGTAAGAAAAAAAAAAGACTAATCTAGATCGATTTTTCGTACCCGAAAACCCCCACATACCAAATTTCAGTAAAATCGTTAGAGCCGTTTCCGAGATCACTGGTATAAAATAAATATTAAAGATATAAATATATAAATATACAAGAATTGCTCGTTTAAATATATAAGATACCTACATATAATAAAATTCTAACTGAATCAAATTCAAATACAAATTTCTGTCTGTGACCACATCATGAGAAAACATGAGAAAAAAAATTTGCTATGATAATAGCTGGTTATCCGCGACCGCGTCAACATATAGGATACTTTTTACTGCGGGAAAATATCTCATCTCTGAGAAATCTATACTAACCGTTAAAACGTACCTAGGGACGAACGCGAGCGGAGTGAGAGCGAGTCGCTAGTTAGATATAATTATCTTTCCCAAATATAACGTAACAATGCCCCGAATTTCGTCATATAATAATAAAAAATAATGTGTCTACTGTCTTTATTTGATAGCCTGTGTCACATGAACTATAGGTTATTTCGTAAGGTATGTTTATATTTGTAGTTTTAACTTAGTTTTATAGAGTCACATCATACATGGTCGATTATAAATGTCGCACGACGCGACGTGCTGCTCTTATAGATATATGAAATCAATATTTACTTACATACAAAATTGTGCAGTGACGAGACCCAGAGTATTATCCGAAAAGGTTTTTTGCTAACTTGTTTAGTCTATTTCTCGATATGTAGTAAAAAGTCTTTTAATTGAATTTTGTTTATTGAAAAGCATTGCTTATAGTTGGACACACTTTACACAGTTGAATTTAGTTTTAATATGAAATTACAAATGCAGCTTATGATAATATAATGACTTATCAAAATTGGGAGTGAATATTGTATCAAAATAAAAAAATCTTTATTATTTAATGTAGGTAGGTATGTCAGAAATAGGTACACTTATTTTTATCAAAAATTTTGCTTGCCACAAAAATTGTTTGGTTGTAAACTTAGAAGTTATTTTTCAATGAAAAAATCTAAATATTACTTGTGTTTTCATTTAGACCTGTGAAGGTAAATAAAATTCAAATTCAAAATATTTTATTCAGCGTTAAGTTATTCTTTTCTATCCATCCTCGTGGCAATAATTTGTTATTGTTTCAAGCATAACGTTGAGCACGTAGTAGCCTTGGCACTGACCAAGTTCAAGCATTCGTCCCGCATTGCCAATGCGTCATGCTTTTTTTGTAAATGTTTATATACGAAAGTATACAATATACCTACACGATCTTATGTAAAAGTGGGCTTAAATAATTTATTGGTCTTATAATTTTTTGACATTTTTCCTCAGTGATGTAGAGCTTTACAATGTATGCTTTCGTAATTTAGATATTTATGATTTTATTATAAAATTTTCACTTAAAAAAATAATTTTACATAATATAGGAGAATCAGCTATCTAAATGCTCACGAAGAAAATGTTTCTCTCAAATACATTTTTTTCAAATTTTCTGATTATTTGTTTACATATATGTATTATTTTGATGTATTTATTTTTTATGAGAGTCAGTGACAAACGAGCAGACAAACCACCTGATGGAAAGCAGTACCTGTCGCCCATAACATCTACGGTTCATGCACTTAAGTTTTATGTAACAAAAATACAGAACCGCCGGTACATTGTCACTGTGAGGACTAAGATGATATGCCTCTTGCCTGTAATTGCGCATGCTACCTTATCCTTCAAACCGTAACACAACAATGCAATCATTGTTGCTTGGCGGCAGAAATAGATAAGGGGGTGGTAACCCATCCAGTCGGACTCCTCAGGCTTGACAGAGTCCTACCACCGGTGTATTTTTTAAAAGCTACCGACATAGCAACCTATTGACTCATATTTTATATTAACTAAAATTAAGATTTCATAATTTCGACGTAGAGTAAAAAAATACAATCGTCTATTTCTTTGTTTATTTTTATTATTATTTATTATATGACGTACAAAGATTATACAATACACGTTCCTTAGTCTCAATATTTATCTACTGATTGATTGCTTTGTTTATGTGAAGGTTGACGTTAATCTAGTTTGGCACTCTTCTCTTTAATCTATTGAAATAAACAGTTTCAATACAAAAACAAAACATCTTATTTCTTTATATTTATTACATACTAACGGTTCACCCTCGCTTCGCTCGGTTTCGCTTCTTGACAAACATAAATCTATCCTACTGGAACCGACACTGGAGGTGACATATTTGGCTCAGTTTGTAGTGACCATATATGCTGTGCCAGCGGTCGCGGGTTCGAGTCCCGCTGGGGGCATCCATTTGTGTGATGAACATGAATGCTTGTATTTCAGTCATGGATGTTTAAATTTATAATATGTATGTATTTGAAGTTATATATATATAGTGTATCCAATTTATGGTATCCATAACACAAGCTCGTAGCTTACCATGGAACTAGATGGTGCTGTGTCTTATGTCCCAAAAAAAAGCATCGATTTTGCCAGGATAAAAGTAGCCTATTTGTTATTCTGATACAGTATGAACTAGGTACATTTTTGTAAATTTTCATAAAAATCCAATCAGTAGTTTTTGTGTACTAAGCTGTATAAGTTACTGTAGCTTTTTAAGCATCAAATACATATTTGTAGTGCATATTTGTAGTGGTAAGATACCTTTTTAATTAAAGATAAGTAGATATGGATTTATAGATGTGTTTACAAAAGGTGTGAGTGAATTGCGCGGGCGCGTCTTAATACATATTAATACTGCGTATGTAAACAGAGATCACGCCACTCGTGACGTCATAATCGACACTTGTAAATGCTGTCCTTGTCGGTTATAGTAACATTTAAATTTTAAAATTATCGTAGATTTTTAAAATATAAAAATCAGTTTTGGCGGAAACATAAGTTTGTTTCATTAATTATTATGAAAGCCAGTTTCTAACCAAAGCGTGTGAGCTGGTTTTCATTGATGCGAATGTCTGCGGGTTTATTTCTGTTGAGGTTGTAAACAGTATCGTAGAGTCCAGTTCTAACCTCAAGACCCTCAAATGGGCCCCTACATTAGCAAGCCACTTTAAGGTGTTTATATTACGTTTTAAAATAAAACTATCTTTTCGGATTTTTTTCGCGGATGAGTTTCAAATGCTTTACAGCAATTATAGTCACGAAAGAGACTGATATTAGATTATTTAATTTTCAATTGAAATCAGTGAACCCATTTGTGGGTATACGTAGAGTACTTATATATTTATTTGCAATGATATAATTGGATGTAATTATTGGATAATTTAGGCCTCCTTTAGAGTTTATATCTACCAACTAGTTTTTGGTTCATTGATAAACTATATTATTTTGACATGGAATTTTTCGTTATTGTATTCCGCAAATCGCAATATTTATGTAAGAGTCAATAGTTATGGAGGCAGTGGTAGCCCAATGGTAACTCGCTCGCTTGGGTAACCGAGTGAAGCGGGTTTAAATCCCGAGTCTCGCATCTCTGATATTTTCATGTGCGAATCATTTCTAACATTATTACCACTTGCCTTACGATGAAGGAAAACATCGTGAGGAAACCTGCATGTCTGAGAGAACCTAACAAGTTTTCGTAAGACATGTGAAGTCCGCCAACCCGCACTTGGCCAACGTGGTGGACTATGGCCTGATCCCCCTCGTATTGAAGGGAGGCCTGTGCCCAACAGTGGGACGTTAAAAAGGGCTGAATACATACAATACAATAGTTATGGTACAGGCTTATAGTTTATATACCATGAATTTTATATTATCTAATCAAGAACCTGATATACGTGCAAAAGGTAATAAAACAACTCATACTACTAATTATAATTATTTATTATATACTTATTTATTTCGTCTTTAATTGAGTACCAACGTTTTAATTGAGTGTTATATATGTACCTATTTTAAATACATAGACATTTTTTTTCTATTAAAGCAACTAACGATGTTTCATAATAATAAAACGTGTTTTCAAACGGGAGGTGTGTCCGCGCCGTTTGTGGCTTGACTCATACAAAGTAAAAGTAAACACGTTCAAGGCTTGTTTATAATTAATAGTATTTTTAATGTTAATGTTATTCACTCAGCTAAGAAAACGTGATCACTTGAATGTAATTGTTGATTTCATAGATCCTTTTTGCATCCAGTGGGGCCCCAATTTTTGACCAATTTCAAAAAGGATGATACATAATTTGGCTGTATGTTTTTCTGTGTATGTTACGCAAAATGATTGCTCATTATGAACAGATTTTATAACTCATTTCCTATGTAGCTTTTACTTTATAGGTGGTCGTATATAAATTTCAAGATAAAATAGCTGAAATAATTACTTTTAAACTTTTTCGTAATGGATAATCATTAATCTTGCATCTTTAGAAGTTTATATTATGGTCTAAGAGCTGGATACACCAAGCCCTTCATCGATCTGTTATTTTTTGAAGTTAACAGACTGCTAACCAGATGAAACATATTTTTTATAAAGTTTCAATAACAGATAAATACGCCTAAAATAGCTTGCTATCAAAATCCTGACCAGGCTATTTTTCAATTAATTAATTTTTATAATTTTTTTTTATTTTTTCACCGTTCTGTTAACCAGCCGAATTTTGTTCTAATCGATAGTAAATAAGGGATCGTCCATTAATCACGTGAGGCTCGAAAGGGGGAGGAAAAAGATCTGTTCAGTGGTTTTTCCGTAATGCAGTCACAGACAGACAGACAAAAATTCTAAAAACTTTAGATTCGGCCTCTGTATCGATAATAATGTCTATTTCAATAAGATTTTTCAAAAAATATTTAATGTACAGATTCGCCTCACAATCAGTTAAAAGGCTATCTAATGCAAAAAGAATTTTTCAAATCGGATTACTAGTTCCTGAGATTAATGTGTTCAAACAAAGAAACAAACTTTGCCTCTTTATAATATTAGTATAGTATATAGATTAGATCATTAGACAGTAGAGAATATATGATAAAACGACTAAATACTTATAAATATTTTTTCTTTCAACGTAGAGACAATACGTGGAACTCACTTAAAATTCAACATATCTAAATAAGGCGAACAATTGACATAATGTATTGTGAATATCAATTTCAATTGGTTTGTATTCGTCTGTTGTCAACATATCGTACGTTTTTTTGAGTTTATTAGAGATTGATACCCTTTAGAAAAAGAAATTGATTTTAATCTATCTTCTTATACTTAGATGATATATAGTTTATCAAGATATGGAACTCATTCTCGCATCACGTGCAATTAAACAGAGAAGAATCGTTTAAAAGAATAATAATAATTATTATTTAATGACTTTTTTTAGCGAATTCATAATCACTTTAGAAGTTCCAGCCTTGGAGATGAAATGTTTTCGTGAAAATATATGAGCGCTCTTAGAGTAGTGAAAAAATTAAGAAAACACACACAAACATTTTTAGATTAGAACTAAGTATGTACTTCTTTGTTATCGAACATATATGTCACCGTAAAATTGTAAATACCGTTATTGTAATACTGCGAAATTGTCAACTATAGATAGATAGATTGTATAACTATATATAAGAATAAAATAAAAGACATTACGCAAAATTTTGCCTTTAATGATTTCTTACTCTACATCACGCTGCATCGCTTAATCATAAAAGATCTTAGGCTCTAAGCCGTTACACGTGAAACCACAGATACAGATTATTTTCATGTCTTTGTATAAAAATTAGCGACTCACCCTCGCGTCGCTCAAGTTCATCCCTAACGTCCGGAACGTTTTAACTGTTAGTAATAGATAGACTATATTAGTATATACATAGGTATGATGAGTTTTATATCCCTTACTTGAGAAGTGATTGATTCCCCATATAAACTTTCATCCCCCTTTTCACCTCCTTAAGGGTTGATTTCCGGGATAAAAACTATCCTATGCCCTTCCCAAGGTCTAAAACTTTCTTCATACCAAATTTCATCTAAATCGGTTGAGCAGATTTTTAATTTATCAATTACAAAAAAACTCACGAACTTACAAATTTTATTCTTTATAATATAATATTAAGTGTAGATTAAAAATATTTTTGAAGTGGAAAGTTTTCGCCGTTGCCTTCTCCTCATGTTAGTTAAGTTTAAATTATTAGTACTTATGTAGATTATAAAGCGTTAGTATATTATTTGCATTTTACAGTCAGATATTTAATGCTATATATGTAGTAACTATTTGGCTGATATTAAAGCGTGACGCTGTTAACTTGTTTTGCTAAAGTCAAGGTCGCAGCTAAATTACCATTTACGAATTAATGGCTTGTTATGACTACATTGAATCTTTTAGAATGTTTGAATGCTAAACTAGAGATTTCCCGTTATATTATTTATAGCAGGCAGATTTGTATGCGTCTAGGGATGAACCCTCGCTTCGCTTCGGGTTCATCCCTAGACGCAAACAAATCTATCCCACGGGAACCGTACATTTTTCCGGGATGATATATAGCCTATAGCCTTCCTCAGTTAACGGGCTATCTAATGCAAAAAGAATTTTTCAAATCGGATTAGTATTTCCTGAGATTAGCGCGTTTAACCAAACAAACAATCAAACTCTTTAGCTTTATAATATTAGTATGTATAGATTTTGACAAATTGTACTTTCGAAAACAAAATAAAAATAATCTAATTAATATAATAATTGTAATTGTGATTTATTAGTAATAAAAAATACGTATAAAATCGTTTCGCTGTTTTTAAGCTTAATTTTAAAGAAAACAAATATGAATAGTTTATATTTAGTACTAGCGACTCACCCTCGCTTCGCTTCGGGTTCGTCCCTCGAAAAAACAAATCTATCACACGGGACATGTACACTTTTCCGGGATGATATATAGCCTATAGCCTTCCTCAGTTAACGGGCTAATAAATGCAAAAAGATTTTTTCAAATCGGATCAGTAGTTTCTGAGATAAGCGCGTTCAACCAAACAAACAAACAAACAAACTCTTCAGGTTTATAATATTAGTATAGATTATTTACTTATCTAAAACAAGCTGTGTCTAATTTTTTAAATTGATAACTCGAAAGCTCGTCAATAATTAAATACTTGTACTTAACAAAGCAACAGCTACGAAGCCTGTGTTATGAATACCAGATGGTTAATACACTACACATATATAACTTTAAATACATACATATTATGAATATAAAGTTTTATTACAATACATAAAGTGTTCACTACAGTATATTATTTAAATGTAAAATTTAACTAAAGTGAGTGCGGACTGTGTTCAGGACCTGAGCGAAGCGAATAATTAATGATGCTTGCCACGTTTCTCAAAGTGTAATAATAACAACGGAAGTGAGTTTAGAGACCTTGACTCTAATGATATCATCGTCGTTGCCCGGAGTTACGCGTAGGCGTATCTTCATCGCATCAGCAATAAAATGTGGGAGTTGACGTTAATAGGGGAATTTCTCGTTACTTAATAGAAAAATAAAAACTGTATTAATTTATAATCATGTTATCATCACACTAATAATATTGTAAATGCTAATTTTTTAATCTATCTGTGTGTATATTTGTTTCTCCTTCACGCTATGACTGCTGGATAGATTTGCATGAAATTTATTACATAGACGACCTAGATAAACACATAATCAATAAAAACATTTGCTATAATATGGCGCTACTTGAGCCTTATGCACATGTATAGGTATAATATATGTAACTAGCGGCTCACTCTCGCTTCGCTCGGGTTCGCCTCTAGGAAAACAAAAACAAACCTATTTCATGGGAACCGTACATTTTTCCGGGATAGAAAGTAGCCTATGTGTTATTCCAGATAACTAAATTCCTATAATCTATCTCCGTGTCAAATTTCATCCAGATCCGTTCAGCCGTTCTGGCGTGAAAGAAGATGAAGAAAGAAGAAAGAGTAACAAACATACATCCATACATCCATATTCACAAACTTTAATAAATATAACAGGCACTTAAGAATACACCGAGCGTAGGGAGGGTAAGTCGCGAGTCATATAACCACCACAATATTTTAAAAACAGGATAATTCTCATTTCACTCATCATTCATGTTAAAAAACAGTTCATTTTTATTTATCAGTTTATCTATTTTTATTTGAAAAATTTTACTGTGCTTTATAGAGATCATAACTTATAAAAAACCTATAAATCATATCCAATTAAACAATAGAGAATTAAACAAAGAGTTTATCGATTATATTTATTGTACCTATCTATACCTACATATAATAAAATTCTAATTGAGATGAATCTATATTAAATATTTTTGAAAATCTTATTGAAATAGTCATTTTTTTTCGATGGCTGAATCTATAGTTTTTAGTAGTTTTGTTGTTTTTGAAAACCACTGGATAGATTTTGATGAAATTTGGTATGATATAGCTGGTTATCCGGGTCAACATATAGGATACTTTTTACTGCGGGAAAATATCTCATCCCTGAGAAATCTATACTAAATATTAAAACGTAACTAGGGACGAACCCGAGCGGAGCAAGGGTGAGTTGCTAGTTTATCTATAGATTTTATTATTTAGTTTGTGGATAGCTTATGTATATATGATTATCACAACACATTTTAATATTATATAAGAAATATTACCTTAACGTAAGCACGTGTCGTCGGCGACTGGCTGGCGCCGAAATATGTCCTAATTCCGTAGCTGCGAGCATGGAAACATGCTACGGCTAAGAATTTTAATTAATTTATAAATTTATATTAATATTTATTACAGTAATATAATGATATAATCTTCAGAAATGCTATACTTGAATATTATTATAATTGTTATAAAATTTAGATAATAAGTAATAACAGTTGCAAGTAGGTACAATTTACATAGATAAGAATTATATCATTTGTTATGTCTGTAACTGTTGAAACTGTTTAATTTGTTTATAATAAAAAGTAATTATAACATAAAGTGCAAGATTATATACACACTAGCGACTCACCCTCGCTTCGCTTCGGGTTCGTCCCTAGACAAAAACAAAACTATCCCACGGGACCCGTACACTTTGCCGGGATGATATATAGCCTATAGCCTTCCTCAGTTAACAGGCTATCAAATGCAAAAAGAATTTTTCAAATCGGATGAGTAGTTCCTGAGATTAGCGCGTTTAACCAAACAAACAAACAAACAAACTCTTCAGCTTTATAATATTAGTATAGATTTTTGTTTCAAATGTATTTCCCCTTTTCCAAGGCGACTTCTGCTCTTGGCTTAATAGTACAGGTGTATACATAGCTCTTTTACTTATAAATAAAACATTTTTTATAAGTTTGGGCCAAGTGATAATGCTGGATATAGATGAAAACTCTTATTACCTTATTTAATTATTAATGTTATTTCGAAGACAGACATAACATAAAAAGCCGAAATTATTTTATTAAAACACGCCTGCTAAATATATAATAAATCGAAATAAATAAAAAAAAAAACAGTAATCAGACCTAAAATCTATACTAATATTATAAAACTGAAGAGTTTGTTTGTTTGTTTGTTTGGTTGAACGCGCTAATCTTAGGAACTACTGGTTGGAATTGAAAAATTCTTTTTGTGTTGGATAGTCCATTTATCAAGGAAGGCTTTAGGTTATATAACATCACGCTACGACTAATAGGAGCGGGGCATAAATGAAAAATGTTGCAAAAACGGGAGCTTCCGCTGCGTGCGCTGCGTAAACGGTTAAAGTTACGATAAAAACCGTGTATGACGGAATTGTTCCCCTTCAAAAGTTCTAAAAAAAAGTCCGCGACAGTATATGTCTATCTTTTAAGGTTGACTCAATATAACCCTTTTTATAGTAATAAAATTTGTTCTAAAATAATGCATTACTTTCGAAGGTGTTTTTATAAACATGATATTAATCCTTATCCAAATAAATACGTTATTCATCACAAGTATTTAATTTTGAACAAAATTGCCCTTGACATCATTTGATTTCAATGAATATCTTAGAAGGTATCATAGTTTTAAAATATACATATTTAACTTTACGCGGTCTATGGGTGAGCGCGCGCTCAGCCCGATACAAGGCGAGGGCGGGGCGGTCGTGAGGGGGGAGGGCGCTGGCCGCCGCGCCGGTAGCTCTGCGAGCAAAGTCACTATTCCACGCGGACGAAGTCGCGGGCAAAAGCTAGTATGCTTATAATCAGACTTCCATGATAAGTGCAAAAGTTTGTAATTTGTATACTTGTTACTCCTTCATGTTAGTCAAACTTTATACGGACAGAGTACACAATATACAGAGTAACACATAGGTTTCAGATCAGGCACCTAGTGACGTACGCGTGCGAAACAAGGGCAAGTCGTTAGTCTATCTTTACATACGATAAAATTGTAACTGAGTCGAATCTGTACATTAAATATTTTTTGAAAAATTGTAATGAAATAGTCATTATTATCGATACAGAGACCAAATCTATAGTTTTTAAAGTGTTTGTCTGTCTGTCAGTCCGTCCGTATGTTTCTCTGTCTGGGAACGCATCACGAGAAAATAATTGGACAGATTTTGATGAATTTTGGTATTATGATAACTGGATACCCGGGTCAGCATGTAGGATACTTTTTACTGCGGGAAATATTTCATCTCAGAGAAATCTATCCCTAGTATAGTATTATATGATGTGTCTATAGCGAACGTTAAAACGTAACTAGGGCCGAACCCGAGCTGAGCGAGGGTGAGTCGCTAGTATATGTATAAATATCGATGTGTGTATGTATTTTTCCTATGGACTCCAATGCCGCTGAAGCGATTTTGATGAAATTTATAGGCAATCTTCAAACTATTCCAGTAGATGATCCTGGGAAGTTTTGTAGTGATCGGAAGTTTGAACGTGGGCGAAGCCGCGGGTATTGCTAGTATTATCTATTTTTAAGAAGAGTTTGTTTGCTTGTTTGCTTAAACGCGCTAATCTCAGGAACTAATAATCCGATTTGAAAAAAAAAACTTTTTGCATTAGATAGCAAGTTAACTGAAGAAGGCTATAGGCTATTATAATCCCGGGAAAATAGATTGGTTTTTGTCTAGGGACGAACCTGAAGCGAAGCGAGGGTGAGTCGCTAGTATAAAATAAAATTTCAGGGTTTATTGAATGAAAGTAATGAAATTGTGTTTCAAAATACCAAGCATAAAGCTCTTAGTAAAAAAAAGTCTGAATACCTATTCTTATTTAGAGTGTAAAAGAAAAAATATCAAGGCTATCCTTTTCAATACGTCATTGTTTCATACATAAATATTTAGGTAAATAGAAAACTGGTTTTGTGGCTGTAAAACATGAATATAAACTTTGTTCTTTTCCACGTCTTGATCTTTTCGTTATTGCGCATTTTGTCTATTGAATTTATTTTTATATAATGCGATAAGTTGACATTAAACTCAAAGCGAGATAGTGAACTAGTTACATTTAGTATTAATAGAAGCACGTGTGACGTGACATTACAGTTATGATATAACATTTATTTTTAATTTTAAATATATTTTTTTATTTAAATTCATATATCTATATTTCTATTACATTGATATATATATTTAAGTAGGTAATTTTGTTCGACTAATTAACTTTCATTCCAAAAAAAAAAAAAAATTTCATTACAGTGTCATCTATCGGATAGCTGGTAGCCGTCACTCATCGTCTTGACAAAACAAATATATTGCGTGACTTTGACCTTAATCGGTCAAATCGTTAAGATGTTACTCCATCCCTGACAAACGAACCGATGGGCGATGTGACGCGACGTTTATTTATTCAATTAGATTAGTTTATATAATCTAAATCTATACATATAATAATATTATATAAAAGAATAAAATTTACAATTTAAAGTTTACAATAAAAAATAACTTAATATAACGAATTATAATCTGGCTTGGTCTTGTCTAAAATGTGGCGTTGCAAAAGTCATCTATTAGGTATAGTGCTGTTTTAATCAGAAATCAAATAACACATTTATAGTAAAAGTAAGAAACAAGAACGAAAAAATAACCGCAAGTACATATCACGTATATTAAAAATATTAGAAATTTTCTCTCCCTGCTTTTAATTTCAAGTTTTTACGAGACCTTGAAAGTTTAATTTTATATTTTTTATTTAATCTTGTTTACTTCAGCTTAACTGCGTAGTTGTGAGTGAAATAACAACACAGTGTAATACAAAGCATACCTACATTACTGAAACCAAGTCTTAAAGTATAAGTTTATAGCGATTTTACTTGGTCCTAACAAAAATGTTTTGAACAATACTTAAAATTAAAAAAATAATAATAGCGTGTCAACTTCTTAGTTTATTAAACAACCTATTGCCTCCTTGGTGTAGTGGCTAACATGTATGCACATCTGGAGGTACTGGGTTCGAGTCCCAGATCAAGCTTAGTTTGGTTATTGAGTCTTTCTGTTAAGTAAGCCTCAGTAACAGCCCGGAGTTGGGAAGTTCGTGGTGTCTTACCGCCGTGCTTCGGAGAGCACGTAAAGCACGCAAAGTAACAGGAATAGAGAGTGCACTTGTGTCTGCGTGCACACTTGTCCACTATAATATCTCCTGTGCAGATGGCTAGTCTCAATGAGATTGGCCTACGTGGCCGGAATCGGTCAGGAGGACATTATTACTATTCTTAAACACTAAAAACGTAATAAGTGTTAACTGAACGTTTTGACATTTGAAATAGCTTCTAATATTCATTAAAGTACTACTCTTTTGTTTAAAATTGGTTCAGACTTCGGAGTAACTTTGTATTAACACTCCATTGGCAGTCAAACTTCGATTAACTAAATAAAATTAAATAAAGCTATTAAGTAATATGATATTAAATTAATATCGAAGACGATATCCTGTCACATATCTGTTTATAAACAGATCGTATAGGTATTATATCTTGTATAATGGTTAAATCAGTATACTTATCGATACAACCCCGCTATGATTCTATTGAAATAATGTCACGTTAATTCTTGAATTTTATGGCTAGAACTTAAAATAACTCAATTAATAATATTGTGTGAAGAATTAGAGTTTACCAAATAACTTCTAAGTTTTCAGTGTTTTCTACTAAATGTTAAAATTAAAAATCGCCTGTTCTCTTAAGTTACACCACATATATAATGTACACGTTATCAGCCATGTCTAAAAACACGTGACTGACGAGATAAAAATATATTCTGTGGCACCCTGACATACATATGTATATTACCAAGCAGTAACAATACCTTATTGACAATTTTAACATTATAACTTACTCATTTTTTTTAAATCGGTTAAAATTATTATTTGAGGAAAAATCTAGATTTTTTAGGAAGAGTCTAGAACATTCAAAAATTCTATATTTGTTTATTTTGATCTGACCTTGTATTTGTATTTATTTTCTGATTGAAATGCTAATATGATTGCATCTGAATGTTTTAGTTTGTATTTCTCGATTTCGTCAGAATAAATATTTATTATATTCAGATACAACTGTAGATTATTAGTTATAATAGTTTTCCTAAAATGATCTATGTACAATTTATAAAAAATTGATATGTAAAAATCGAAAATTAATGAAATAGAGCAGTGGATTTAAATTTAATGTATACATATATATACAAATTTTCTGATATATTATATTGTGTTTCAGAGAAAATTGTTCGCGATCATACGAACATTACCAAATTGACAAACGTCGTAGCGCGAGTGAGGAATGTGTTCTTATAGGCGGTATAGCATAGACATAGAGAGTAGATTGAGAGCTTGCCAGCCGTCAGCTAAAAATGGCGGAAAGGCGCGACAGAGACAAAACGAATGTACGGCTAGAAGTCTTCTGAATTAATTGAATTACGATAATGAAGATAGATATTTATAATCATTTTACATTTATTTTTATTTTTTTTATTTTAGGGAAACAAATAATATTACAGAACATACAATCTACAATAAAAAATAAACACGTTTACCAATTAAGTTTCCACAAATAAGAAACACATAATTACAGTAGAAATCATTAGGTAAAATTAAGCAAAAAGTTGACAAAGTACATATAAAATACTATAAACACGATTTACAGTACATGAAAATCTGAGAATCATTGGATAATGTTAATCATTAATATCTTAAAATTTCTAACAGATTAGTTCATTATATCTATATGGCTAAAGTAAGTATTATAATCACGACAGGACCTATGTAAGAACAGATTATTATAAGCAAATTTTGTTTTGGTCAAAGCTATATGGATAGATCTCTTTTACGAATATGGGAGCTTGGACATCTAAAATAAATATTACACAAAGGAGAGTCGATAAGGTTCAGTAATTGAAATAAAAATAATTGATCTTTCATTCTTTGACGATTTAATTGAGACTATAATAGGACACCATTTCATTATAATTTTCAATATTATATTTTTTTACATTCCATTTATAAATTAAAATTGGAATAAAAGGCAGGATTGGCCGTATGTTCACTTTCTCTCTTTCTTGAGAGTGGTCCATTTTATGACAGTAGATATCGCTCAGTCCATTCTCTATGTCTATGACTTTGTCATGTAGGTAATAGGTATTACTAATCCCGAGATCAGTTTCTTAGGTTTACATATTAGTAATGAGTGTACAAGACTTTTATTTGTTTATTAAGGCTTTAAGCGTCAATACAAAGTGCCTTAATATTTTCTGGTAGAAAGATAGGGAAGAATATGATGATAAAAATTAATTTTACATTTACTTCAGTATCCACAGCAGACATAGTTTTAAATCTTATCTATGAAGATTATTTATAAATTTATAAGGCTATTGGAGTCAATCCCGCAACAGCGTGAAGATATCCAAGATATTAAGAAACGCTATAATATATAAATATTCCTTTCAATTATTGATAAATAAACCTCTTTGGCTTCTACTTCTGCCTTGTGACTATTCCTTTCATACTCAAGTCAGCTGCTCGTCAGTGGGTCCTATAACTTATAAACAGACCTTTTATAAATACTGATCATTATTGAAAATTTGAGGAAAACATTTATAAACAGAATTTACCTATCTATATAAAAAAAAACTATTTCTAATTTTTTTATTGATAACACTAAAGCTCGTTAAGCTACTAAACTAAAAAAAAAAAGTTTGACAAACAGAGGAGAAAAAGGAACTGAACTGTTTTGTCTTTGCCTATTTACATAATTGACAATAAAAACTGGGTTTTCATAATTTCTTCAAGCTCTCGCTCTACTTTGCTTCCACTACAAGTCCTTATATTCATTGTTTGTTCATTCATTCAGTCAGTTCTTCTAAGCTTATATTACAAAACTGAAGAAATTATTGGTTTTAACCCGCTATACTTTTAAACTACTTTACTTCCTCAGACTACTCACATTTAGAAAGATCTTTTAAATTATGTAACCTATTTATTGAAAAAAGCTAAAGGCTAATATCGAACTACGCATTTGTAATTGTAAACCATAGACAAAAAAGTGCTTAAAAGTACAAAATAAAATCTGTTGTTCATGAGTTGTACCTTATTTGAACAACCATAGATGTACTTTCT
Source organism: Argynnis bischoffii washingtonia (assembly GCA_033884665.1). Classification (NCBI taxonomy): domain Eukaryota; kingdom Metazoa; phylum Arthropoda; class Insecta; order Lepidoptera; family Nymphalidae; genus Argynnis; species Argynnis bischoffii. The sequence goes on along the minus strand of CM066624.1, from coordinate 3,402,634 downwards.
TGTTTTTATTACATGACTCATGGCTTATACAAATGTTACACAGGTTTTATTCAATAATAATCGAATTCACTTATTCACATACAGATATAATTTGTTTGCATTAAGCGACTATGGCATGTTAATTCGTGACCTCATCGTCTGGCGTCTGGCTTAGCCACACATTAATCCTTTAGAGTTCCATACTCAAACATTGAGAAGGGACCTTTTACTGAGTCCATACCGTCTGTCCGTCCGTTTGTTCTGCATTTAAGGGACTGTATTTATTTAATTAAAACAGTTTAATTTAAGTTATAATAGTACAAAAGACGCCCAGTGGTAACGCGTTCGCTTGGGGAACCGAGTGAAGCGGGTTCAAATCTCGGGTCTCGCACCTTTGATATTTTCATGTGCGAATCATTTTCTAAATTTCCATGCACAACTTTAATTTTTCAATTTAGTTTCACAAATCCATAAAGATATTATAAATAATTAAATGTTTTTCTTAACTTAAAAATTACATAAGCCGTTACGCTTCATATAGTATCGATTGTTTATAAGATACAGAAGTAATCGTCAACTTATCATAGATATAAGATGTAGGTAACACTTTCCTTTCAATGTTTATTGATGTTATCAATTTTCTGTGAAAAGGTTATATTGATTCAATCAACCATTTTATTTCAAGGAAAGGAGAAATAAAAATTAAAAGGTGAAATAGAATGCAGTAAATATTCTTAAGTATTCCAAGGTTGTCTAAATACTCGCAGAAATAGCGAAGAAAAGCTAAAACACTCAAAGCTTTTATTTCGAGAACACAATGAGTTGGTATATTTACTTTATTTTTAATTACGTGATGACCGTTGGATTACGAAGTTGTTGACGATAAACACTTGCTGTATTGAACTAAAAAAATAGAAATACTGTTAGTTACTGTTGTAAAAAAATAGAAATACTGTTAGCCATAGTTACTTGCCAATGTTAAAAGTAAATGAATGTATTTAAAGTCAAGAATTAGTGTAATAAAAGTAGCTAACTGGTTTTTATAAGCTGATATCATATCGTTTTATTTACAAACATTTGCAATAATAAACAAGGAAAAAAATTGGTATTAATATAATCAATGATAAGATATCTCGAAATATTGTATATATAATATGTATTTTGATAAAATTATTTGGCACAAATATATTCTAGATCGATAAAGACTAGCCTTGAAAGAATAGATTAGCACCTTTTTATCAATATTTGATTTATATAACACTGCCGTATAAATAAATACATATATGAACGGTTACCATTTTTATTTTGGTTTATTTCTTTTAGATTAACAACTCCTAATGATCTTTTAAATCGAAGGACAATCTCAAACTTTTCTTGAAATTTTTTATAAGGAAAATAGTATTATAAGCAAATATTCTAAGTACTCATTAAAAATATATAAAATGTGGAGGTTACTAGAGTCACCATGTCCTTTTAATAGATTATTGAAGTTTTATAGCCCTTACAATCACGACGACAGTCGTGTTAGCGATGCTTTTAGTACGGTATGATAAGGTATTAGTAATGAACAACTTGCTTATAAAATATGATTGATTTCATATGTATAGCTATATATAAAAGACTCAAATGTATTATATATATATATATATATATATATATACCTTTACTTTAGAAATGATTGATTCCACATCCGATCTTCCACCGCCCTTTTCAAATGATATGTTTTCCGAGATGAAAACTATCTTATGTCATTCCCAGCTTTTCAAACTATTTCCATACTAAATTTCATCGAAATCGGTTTAACGGTTAAATGTGAGAAGAGTGAAGACAGACAGCCAGACAGACAGCGTTACTTTCGCATTTAATATTAGTATGGATATATAAAGCTGGCTTTTTTTGTGGTGCTGGTGTATCATTATCGGCTTGAGCTGAACGTTGATAAGTCAGTCAGTGAGTCGCGAGTAGTGAATAAAAATAGTAATTGCGAATGTACCTTAGGAGATAGACATATAGGTACTATTGCGAACTTGTCAGTATAACCTTTTAACCAAGCGTTAGCCATATAAATTTCTAAGGACGACTCGATAGAACCAGTCATTGCGTAAGGTATCCTAAATGTTGACCCGCGTAATAAGTTGTCACTACACAAAATTTAGTTAAAATCGGTTAGTACTTTTTGCGTGAAACGCGCACATTGATTTGACTAAGTTAATTTTATTATAAGTATAGATAAGAACAGGTATTACGAGTGTACCTTATGAGATAGACATATACTGTTGCAGATTTTTCTGTGGGCCGTTTTAAGACCTACAATTTTTTAGTATATTGTTTTGATGTATGAATGTCTTAAGGTTTAGCCAGCGGAAGGTTTTTAAGGAAGACTCGATAAAACCAGTTATTTCCCGTGGGATAGAAAGATTTTGCTGAAGTAAAAGGTATCCTAAATGTTAAACCGATTAAAAAGTTATCACCAAATTTCGTTGAAATCGGTTCATTACTTTTTGCGTGAAACGCGCACACACAAACAGACATACAGATAAAATTTTTAATAACTATTGTTTTGGGGTCTATATTGTATACATTATACGTTACAGTCACTCTTTTTAAAAATATTTCATGAACAGATTTCGCTAAGTTACTGCTTTATAATTATAGTATAGATATAACGTTTAGGGGTTTAGCATAGATTTCTCAGAGATGAGATATTTTCCTGCAGTAAAAAGTAACCTATATTTTGACCCAGATAACCGGCTGTTATCAGAGTAAATTTTATCAAAATTTGTCTAGTCGTTTTATCCTGATGCGTTCCCAGACAGACGGACAGACAAAAATTCTAAAAACTATAGATTCGGCCTCTATATCGATAATATAGATTATTTCAATAAGATTTAAAAAAAATCATTAATATTCAAAATTAACAGATTCGACTCAGATTTTATTATATGTATAGAAACAAGACAAGCCAGAACAGTGAGCGAGGCAAAGAGAAAAAGCGCGCCAATTAGCTACTATTAATAAAAATAAATACTTAATTACTGTTCTCCACATAAATTTTATATCTTCAATATAAAAAGGAGGGTCAATTAAAAAGTGATTCTAGTAAAATAACAAAAGCAAAGTAAAAAATTATAAACAAAATATTTATGATTTTTCTGACTAGATTAATCTTATCTCATAGTACATTATATGTTTATACATTCAGATCATCACTCGTTCTAACATGGTGAATAAAAAAAATTGTTTAAAACTGGCATAGAAGTCAAAACTTCCTGTGTATAATTGCCTTAATGTGACTTCCTATGAGTGCACTTCAGCACTACATCAGTAGGTCTATAAAACTTTAGGGGAGAGAAAAAAATACAATTTACTTCACATTTTTTCATATTCTATAGTATGGTGATGGTAACCTCTGAAAACACCGTATTTGAAAATCGTGGTAACCTTTTTTGCAAACTTTTATCTCGAATATGTATCGGGAAGTGTTTACGATAACAACAAACTGTCGGAGATGGAAACTAAATAAATAAACACCTTTAAGTGCTGTATTATAATCTATGGAATATTCTAGACTTTATTTTTATCTATGGCTATTAAATGGGAAATAACCAGATTTTATGAGGATTGTATGTTTTTCCATTTTTATAGGCTGGAGATGGCAATAAAGTGTACCGTCTGTGCTCAGATGGCACTGGCTACCTCACTGATGAATACGAAACAGAAAAATGTCCTATTATACAGAAAAGCGTACGAATAAAGTTTAAAATTTTAAATTTAATTTTAATTTAAGTTAAAGTCTTAATGGCTTTCTTTTAATACACCACTAGACAATTTACATTCCCACAGTACATCGATGAATATAGCTGAGTTTTATTTAAATATTTAATATTCGACAAGTGCAAGAGGCGCCACATTTTATTATTATATCAATTGTGCACTATAATTTATATGGTAATATCTTTATAACGTCCAGAAACAAAGAGCGCTAAAAGCGTTCTCATCGTATATTGTATTCCATCGTATAGTGGAAACGTCTTAGGAATATCAATCAAATCATGTTTGTTTTCAAATATCGGGTTATATTTAATGCAAATATCGTAGATCAAAATATTTTCCACGTTCTCGTATGAATTCAATTTCGTAAAATCATAATATTTGGTTTTAGTTGTTTTTGAAGTCTCTACATGAGTAATTTTTAAACACGAATATTTTATTTACCTCTTTATATGATCATTTACTGACTCTATAAAAAAATAGCAAATTATTTTACTGTTGATAATATATTTGTCCATTCTACTGAAATTCTAATAACTCTACGTCATATACCTCCCCTTTATTTTGGCCGAGCGAGCGCGGGGACGATGCTCTACATTTCCATGTTTGGTTAGCTTTTACAAGCTTTTCCCTTTGCACTTTCTAGGCTATTACAGTTGCGCTTGCGGCGACTAGAATAAGCTTTCAACGTGCAACGTCTTTTCATTTTTTTTTATATTCAAAGATGGTCAATTAAAATAAAAAAAGGGATAAATTGAACTAAAATATTTTTAATAATACATTTTTGCTACAAAGAAGGTAATAAAATCAAAATTTATTAAATATATTATACATAAGGCATTATAAAATAATATATTATAGCCATTTATTTCCTTTTTTTTAAAATGGCTTCTTTTTAACTATTAGATATAAGTTTATATATTTTCCAAAATGTACGTGGATTCTCTCTTCCTGTCGACCGTATGTTTAATTTGCACGCTTAAATATGTATCTCTTTCTGGGGTCGATCCTCAGACATGAGGGATCAACCCCAGAAAGAGATACAATGGTCAGCAATATGGTTGCATCTGGAGCGGATGATCTGCCTCCACCGGTTTCTGTCCAACGCGTCTCTTACAACCGTGTAGAATTTGGATGTCGAATCTTTAATTTGGTCGGTCCATCTTGTTGAAGAACGACCGCGTGATCTTTTACCTTCGATATTTCCAACCACAATAAGTTTTTCCAAGCTTTCATCGCCTCTGCGAATTATGCAGCCAAAATATTATATAACTAATAAATATGTATAGTTAATGTGAATTGACATAGGAATACGTATAAGGTACAATAAAATTATATTACACACCTAGCTAACCGCCCTGCCGGCCTCAGTCCTTAAATAGTCGTCGAGCTCCCTTTGACTTGTAGCTACGAATATATGTATGTATAGCCAATCAATGTACCGGAATAAATAGCCAATGAAACTTAAAAACACATTAACCCACCGCTCTGTTGTGGCGTGAAAGAAGGGATAACCTGCTAACCGATAAATAAGTAGTATTTTTAATGTTTTAATAATTCTATTTTTTAATTTTAAAGGTTGAAAACCACTTTGAAAATAATGATCCCAGAAGTTTTAGAGTAGGCTGAGCTTAGGGTATTTTAAAAGCGGCACTATCATTATTTAAACAAAATGGTCACGTAACGTGTAAAAAAAACGTTCTGTCGGATGGAATAACACCGCTTTGTTGAAGTGGAAAATAATACTTAATCTGTTTAACTACATCATCGTAATTCATTTAATTTAAGTAAGTACGCAGAAAATTACTATTTGGGTTCATTTAAAAGCAACTGCGTCTAATGTTAGTGAAATAGCAAAAATTCTCGCATGCTCATAACAAGAGTTTCCGGATTCGTTATAAACAATTCGATTCAAATGATGAAACAGAGCTGTTTATTGCGTGGTTTCCGAAATTTAGAAAAAGTCCAATATGTGTACCTTTAATAAGCATATCCTATTATATTTACTTACTAGCGACTCACCCTCGCTCCGCCCGTGTTCGTCTCTAGATACGTTTAAACGGTAGTATAGATTTCTCTGAGATGAGACATTTTCCCGCAGTAAAGGCAGTGGTAGCCCAGTGGTAACGCGCTCGCTTGTGAAACCGAGTGAAGCGGGTTCAAATCCCGGGTCTCGTACCTCCGATATTTTCATGTGCGAATCATTTCTTACATGATTACCACTTGTCTTACGGTGAAGGAAAACATCGTGAGGAAACCTGCATGTCTGAGAGAATCTAGCAAGTTTTCGAAAGACATGTGAAGTCCGTCAATCCGCACTTGGCCAGCGTGGTGGACTATGGCCTGATTACCCTCGGATTGAAGGGAGGCCACTGCCTAGCAGTGGGACGTTAGAAAGGGCTGAACACAAAGAGTATCCTACATGTTTTCCCGGATAACCAGCTATCATCATACCAAATTTCATCAAAATCCGTCAAGTGGTTTTCTCATGATGCGTTCCGAGATAGACAGACGGACCAAAATTCTAAAAACTATAGATTCGGCCTCTATATCGGTAATAATGACTATTTCAATAAGATTTTCCAAAAAATATTTAATGTACAGATTCGACTCAGATAGAATTTTATTATATGTATAGATTAAAAATAAAATAACAATTATTATTTTGCTAAGCTGTAATGATTTTAAGCATGCTTAGTACTTTTTAAATTATTTTTTCTATACGTTATGATAAATACACATTATTTTTAATGTATATTCAGTTAGTCATATTAAGTTATTTATTTATTCTAATTTAACTGCCTATCACATGTGTTCATATCATGACTTGTTTCTCTATAAAATTTCTTAGGCCACCAGGCAAATGATAAATTTAGAAATTATTCTTATTTTCGATTTTGTTAATATAATGCTAATACCTAGTTTTGCATCTACGTCTTTATTATAAAATATATTATACGTCTACAGCTCTATCTGCATCGTGTATCAATATAAATAGTCTGTTATTCAACATCAATTTAGCTTTTTTATAGTGAAATATCTTTTCGGATTCTTTTGCAGATTTGTTTTCATTTATGGTTAGGATTAAAATAATTTCGCGAAAAAAATCGCAAAAGATAGTTTTAGTTAAATTGTCCAATATTCGCGTAAATCTAAGAAAGTATTAAGTAAAATATATTTTAGAATTGGTTCAATACTCCGTACTATAGAGTATAACTTATATTACTAAAAAGGTACAGTTTCTTTTTTTTTTAATTGACATTGGAAGTCTCCAGAACAATTAAAGCTATTACATATTCATCTTAACATGCATACTATCCAGATAACAAATAACAAAACCCAAAATAATTAACTACATACTCTTTTTTTACTTGGTCCAAAAACAAGTTCAAAAACAAACCTCACACTTTTTTTTATTTGTAAATGGTGTTGAAAATACGTCTTAAACATCTGCATGTTCAATAGTGAAATTTGTTCCAAGAAAAGAATTCACGACCTTCGGTTTATTTAGTACCTATCAGAGAGAGAGAGAGAGAGAGACATGCTTAAATGCAAGTTTTTCGCTGTGATGGTAGCCTCGCAATGTTATGAATATTATTATTGAATACTTACTTACTCGTACATATGTATATTAGAAACTAACGAAACTAGGTAGGTACGTTTTAATTTTTTGAGCGGAAGCCTAATTATTTTTCTAAAATAAAAGTAGCCTAAGTTACTCCTTATAACATCAGCTATCTGCCAGTAAAAGTCCTGCCAAATCGGTATAGCCGTTTTGGAAATTAACTGAAACAAAGAGACAGACTGACAAAAAAAAATTATAATTGTGTAGTTCTTATAAGTGCTTATAATTTCATATGCGTTCAGTAAAAAGTTGTTATTTTGACATTACAAACAGACAGTTCAAATTTATTTTTCTGTATGTACTATAGATGTGAAAGTACCTCTGGTTCTCTGTTACCTAATTTTGATTTTACTGTAAAATGATTTAACCTATTTTGGAAAAATAGTGTGTACAAAGTATATATACCGTAAACGCTAATGAATGATATAAATGGAAATCGTAATAATATCAACATGAAACTTAGTAATTGAGAGAAATAAAATTATTTACATGAAAATATAATATAATCAACTTTAGTCAGAGAGACCGTGAAATTAGAAAACACATCGGGATGAAGCTAGGGGCTTATTATACCTAACTCGCAACTATACTATACCGATATTTAAGTTACACGTGTAGCATTCGATCTCAAATGCCACACGTTGTTTACTGTGTTAATGTATGACCACTAAACAAAACAAAAATTAACAAATTATATAAATAAGCTCTTATAAAAGATTTTCAAGAAAAAACTACAAATGCCATTCACATTTATAATATAACTGATTTTTTTAGAAAGGACGATTTTTTCAGGCCTAATAGTTAATACCAAAATATCATTATAATTTATAACGGTAGTTTAATTTTGTAATATATTTATAAATTATAGCCTTCCTAAACAATTCTTCTTTCTATTGAAAACTGAATGAAAATCCGTAAAAAAGTCTGTCTGAAATTAGCCTGGAACACAGACTTAGCGCAATGGTGGACTTTCATTTATAATATATTACTAGCGATTCACCTTCGCTCCACTCAAGTTCGTCTCTTGTTAGATAAAAAATGGGGGGCGTGGATAGGAGGATGAAAAATACTTTATGACCTATTCTCATACCTACTAAATACACAAAAAAAAAACATTAAAATCGGTCGAGCCGTTTAGGTGCAGTGCGACCACAAACACCGTGACACGAGATATTTATATATTAGATAATGATACTACTTTTGTAAATGTTGTGTTTTATAAGTTTATATTATATAATACATATAAATAACTAGTAGAGGCTAGACTGGAATAGATAATAATACTTTTAGTATTATTATTAGATAAAATTTGTCGCCATAACGACTACTCTGTTTTTGAGCCGATAAAAAATACTACGCACATGGTATTCGCTTGTACGCGAATGTTTATTAGATAAGGTACCTATATATGTATGTGTGTTGTACAAAGAATAAAAGAAATAAACTATAGGTAAAAATAAACTTCAATTTATGTTACGAGTAGATTGTTTTCGAACTAAATGTATCATACTAGCACTCGACTCTTACTTCATTTGTATGTTTTAGTATAAACGTTAGATAGAGATCAATATGACTTGTATTATACTTTAAATAAAAACAAAAACAAATCTATTCTTCGGGAACTGTATATTTTTCCCGGATAAAAAGTAGCCTATGTATTATTCCAGACTATAATTTACTTTTGTCCATATCCGTTTAACTGTTCTGGCGTGAAAGAGTAAGAAACAACTATACCTACTCACAAACTTTCACATTTATAATATTAGTACAGATTATAAATGCGAATGTTTCTATGTTTGATACTCCTATGATTGATTTGGAAGAAAAGTATATGGATAGACTGTGACCTGGAGTTTGGAAGTTTTCTACGTAAACTAAGCAACATAATAATTATATAATTGTAAATGTACTGGAATATAAAAAAGTGTAAGCTGTTGATTTCACGTATTTTTTCTTCTACCATTTTTCAATAATAAACATAAAGAACACTCTCTAGACTATTACTTTTATCTATATATTAATACGTGAAGCAAAAACTTTGTACCTCTTTTTACGAAAATTGCGTGGACGGAGGAGTACGAAATTTTCCACACTTATAGTTTATATAGAGAAGGAGTGCAGAATGCTAATATTTAAAAAAAATATGATACAGATAAAAGATACATTAAATCTAACGGATAAATAAAATTGGAGTGTCTGTTTGTAATATTAAAATTATCGCTTTTTACTGAATGCAAATGGTTGTATACACGGTACATATACTAAAACAACATTTTTTAAAATTTTTGCCTGTCTGTCTGTTTGTTCCGGCTAATCTCCGAAACGGCTGGACCGATTTTGACGGGACTTTCACTGGCAGATGATGTTATAAGAAGTAATTTAGGCTACTTTTATTTTAGAAAAAGATATAGGATTCCGCGAAAAATATTTAAAACCCATGAAATTGTGTACAAAATCGCACCCGAACTAAGCGAGGGTAAATCGCTGTATAATTTAAATGAATATCTTAGGAGAAGCAAGGTGCTATTTATGTATAAACATAGCTAACCACGAAAACGTACCTAGGGACGAACGCGAGCAAAGCGAGCGTGAGTCGCTAGTCAATAAATAGAACATTAGACACACTACCATGTATTTGACACACACAGGCATATATACTCTTTTGTTTATTATTAAAGTCTGTGGTCAAATATAGGAAAGTTCAATATTATAATATACGCAAGACAATAAATATATAACTTAATGAAATATGGTTGATTTTCAACCACGCTGCGATCACTAATATGTATAAATTTGGAAATGAACGGACGATCAAATTAAAATTAAAATTTTAAAACCTTGTTTACAACTCAAATACTACGAACTATAATGTTTTTTTAGCTTTTTAAACAATTTATCTTTTTAAAGAGTAAGTATGATAAGAATCATTTATTTTAGTTTTAATATTATATGTATAATTTTTTTTTAAAGAAGTAACAAAATTTCATCTGTATTATTATGATCGGCAAAATGTTTGCGTAATGTAATTAATTATTATTAATAAAAGGAATTCAATATGTAAAATTATCGCGAGTTAATTTTACAGTTATGCGATGCTGTAAAATACTCTTAGATTTCGATTACTACAATACAATGATTTCTCTAACACATAAAAAAAAATTAGTTAAGTTTCTATGGAAACGTGTTAGAAGTGTTAAAAACTTTTAATATTACACTCAAAAATTCAAACGAATATTACACAAAGAGCAGTGAGTACTATTTTATCTCTTTCTATCTAGCTGGATTCTTACATCTATCGCATGCACTCTAAGGGACGAACCCGAGCAAAGCGAGGGTAGCTGTTAATTATAAATATTTTACATATTTGAAAACAATAATATATATATATATATATATATATATATATAATTTTTCAGACAATAACAACGGTTACTAAACAGTTACTATAGTAGCCATGGTTTTTCGTTTGATGGATGGTTTTTTGATCGTTTGGACCTTAAAATTTTACTATCATGCATGGAAAGAAGTTTCACTTCAATATCTATTTCAAAAAAAGAGCTAATTGGAAAACTTTTTACAAAACACAGTATCAATTCTACAAAAGAAATAGCAACAAAGTCTTCGCTTCGGGTTCGTCGCTAGACAAAAACAAATCTAACCGTACATTTTTCCGGGATGATATATAGCCTATAACCTTCCTCAGTTAACGGGCTATCTAATGCAAAAAGAATTTTTCAAATCGGATTAGTAGTTTCTGAGATTAGCGCGTTCAACCAAACAAACAAACAAACTCTTCAGCTTTATAATATTAGTATAAATGAATAAAAGTTTTATTTTGTCTCTCAGAGTTTCCACGACGTTATCTAAGAAGTGTTAACAATCGCAAACGTCTACACTATTAATATATGAATGTTTTGACACACATATACATGTTTAACAAGCTTGGATGGCTGTGTGCGTTTAGAGGCCGTATTTATTTTAGAAACCGGCGTACCGCAGCTCAGTTCTCGGTCATCTGCTCACTTGTGTTAGTGATAGTGATTGATAATAATTATTAAAAAAATAAAAATGTCTGCTTCACCAATTGCAAGACAAGCGACTCATAGTCAGGCTATTCCCTCGAGGAGAGTCCTCATCACAGACCCAGCGCAAATGCCTGATGTGTACTCCAGTACACCAGGTGGCACCATATACTCTACCACACCTGGAGGTAATTTCATCCCTTAAATATGTAATTAAAGCTCTACAATCTACATGCTATCAATGATAGAGCTACGTATGAAAATATTGGAATATATACTATTTATTATTGTTCATGAGCACGTGGTCTCTAAACCGAATAAATACTAGTGTAAAAAATATTACAAATGTATATGTATTTAAATACATGAATCTTAAAAGTGTTAGGTAATTTGTAACACAAGAAGCGTATTTTTAGTAACGAAAATTTTCTTAGGTTATAATTATCACATCTAATGTCAATAAACATTATATAATACCGCGTGACGAATGAAATGAAACAAAACTAGGTTAGCTTGGCTGAGGTGAACAACCTTTTGTTTAGTCACTTATTATTTCGATAAGGACCATTTAAACTCTACGTACTTATTAGAAAAGTAAATTTAGAAGCGACAACGACCGCGTGCTTATTGCAAGACCTTGATATCGTACTGCGCAGTGCGAAAAACATCGAACTATAAATTGTATTAGATTTTTTTAACATCGAGAAGTTTTTAGTATCTTTGTTAACATACAATATAATCCATATTAATATTATAAATGTGGAAATTTGTGAGTATGTATGGATATTTGTTACTCTTTCACGCCCGAACGGCTGAACGGATCTGGATTTTTGGCACAGAGATAGATTATAGTCTGGGATAACACATAGGTTACTTTTTATCCCGGAAAATGTACGGTTTGTTTTTGTTTTCCTAGAGGCGAAAACGAGCGAAGCGAGGGCGAGCCTCTAGTAGTAGTAGTAGAAGATAATTTGCTTTTTATCTGTGCAGAAGCGAAGCGTACTCTACATTTATTTACATTTATAGTTTATTTTTATTTCGCACCTGTTTCTTATGTTTTCAAAACAGACAGACAGAGAGATAGATAAAATTTAGCTTAGCCGTAGTTTATATTTTGAAGACGGAAATAGACTATTATACTAAAAAGAAGTCTTTCGGGCGTCTCTAGGATGGGAGTTGAAGACTATTTCTCAATTGTCTTATTAGAGGCTAATTGTTATATTAATAATCTATTTAAAATATTTTTAATATACAGAAAGTACTGCATGTGTTTTAACGTATTTGATATGAAATATGATAACACTGTGGATTTATTGGTTAGAAAATAACATTAAGGTAAAATAATTTTACTCTTAAATTTATTGATATTATGATTACTGAAATGAAGAATAACCAACCGTTGATAAAGTACAGTTCAAGGTTGAATGTAATTCTATTGTTTTTAATAGATTTTTTATTTCGATATTTATTTCGATACACTACTGAAGTTAAAGTTTAAAAAGCAATAATAGTTTTAGGTTTTCTAGGATTTCTTCTACTTCTACATACTATTACTATATAATATTTTTATACAAATATAACAATTAGTAAGTAAATATTATTTGACTCTTATCTGACGAAAAAAAATTATAGTACATATTTATAAACTAGGTAACATATTAATAAAATAAAAGATTTTCTTAGGTATTTGTATTTACGTGTTACGTGCATCTAATTTAATAATAGGTACTGGGATACATATAATATAATAATTAGGTACTAGTTATATAATTAACTACAATAATATACATATTACAATACAATAATATAACTTATTATAAGTTCTTTATATTAATAATATAATCAACAACAAACAACTTAATACTAAACGATTATAATATGAATATATTTATATTATATATTTAAATTTTAAATGCAATAACAAATTAACTATTATAATAGATACCGGATATCTGTTTAAGATATTTTATTAGTGTTATTAATATGAATACATTATTTTTATTAAAAAATATCAAATAAATTTTGTTTTTATTATCATATCGTTCAATTATAATTTTTCATAAAGTATACAATAGAATAAGATACAGAAGGTTCAAGGTTGATATTCCAATTAAATATATTCACTCTTATCATTAAAAGATAACCTATCAAAAATAAACAAACGAGGAAAACTTAGAGTAAAAGATATTGAAATATAATTTTTTTAGGGTCCCGTACCCGAAGGGTGCCAACGGCACCCAATTACTATGCCTCCGCTGTCCTTCCGTCCGTCTGTCAGAGGGCTGTATCTCATGAACCGTGATAGCTAGAGAGTTAAAATTTTTACAGAGTGTGTAATTCTATTGCCGTTATAACAAAGTAAAAGGAACTCTTCGTATGCGAGTCCGACTCGCACTTAACCGATTTTTTAATTAATAATATTATTTACTTATTACAGGTACCCGTATAGTTTACGAAAGATCGTTTATGATGTCATTAAGGCAGTCGCCGATATCGCAAACGCCACCAAAGTGTTCTCTACCCGCGGCTTTACTAAAAAACCCGTCCAGTGCGCAGCAAGCGTCGCCGCCCGCTCACAAACCACGCTCTAACTCCATCTCCTTCGATGAATCCCAGGAGACATTCAGTATGGATCTCTAATTAGGTTTAGTATAATTTCTGCCTTTTGATTAAACAAGATTTTCTTTGTATTTTCACATATAAAAGGCAAAAGTTATGAATGCTTAGCCATTAATAAACACTAATTTTCTAGTCATATAACCTTATTATGACAGATATGTTACGGCGATCGATAATTTTGTTATATAACTCCATCAAAACGACTCATGTTTATTTTTTGGCCTAAGCTTTTATTAATAGATGTTATTAATAGTTTATAGTTTTAAATACGCGTGACTGATACGTCTATTTGCGTTGCAAACGCATTCCTTTGCCAAAAATATATAAAAAAAATATATAAATTTACTATAAAACCAAAAAATGTCACAATTCTTAATGGAATGGATGAGATATTTATTATATTATATAGACTGTTTATGTTTTTCAAAATTTGGATATTGAGTGCCTAGTCCTTTATGTTTTTAAAAATGGCAAAGGAATTTGTACATACATATTTAGATTTAATATGCGTGTGACGCACAATTAAGTATTTTATCTGTATTTTAAAGCAAGTGCCATTATAGTATAGAAGCTAATTTTAGGTTAATTTTCTTCTCATAATGGTATTGCTAAACTAATCTCATAGTTTGAGATATTATAGATATAAGTTTTAGTTATAGATCATTTCAAATATTATATTTTTACCAATTTGTAACCAAAAGAAAACGAGAATATTGTGTTGTAAAAACTATGAAAATTGATTTTATAAACATGATATTTTTAGATCTCTTAATAGTCTATGATAAATTAAGCGCTCAAGATTTATCTCATGAGAGAAATACATTATTTCGCGAACTAAAACAAGGGTAGTAAAACCCAAATATTACAATTACGTTAATAATAGGGTGCATTTATTACCATCCCTTGCATGCCCTTTAATTATCACAATGCATACATTAATATATTATAGCGGATATAGGCTTATTGTAGAGCCAATTTTCGTTACATTCTGCACTTAAAATAAGCATTGGTTTTTGAGGTTTTTTATGAGAATTCAGACGAGTGCTAGTTTGTAATATAATTACTACTTTTGACACCGTCCAATTAAAATTCTACGAGATACCACTTAAGCCTTGGTTAAATAAATTAAAAATATTTACTAAATGTGACGAAATTTTAAGACTATTTTATGAATTATGCTGCCACATGAAGATAAATGGATAAGGGCCCATAATTTTAGTACTATCAGACTTAAACTCGTTTTTTTCGTTTGTAAAAATGTCGAAATATTGGTAAGGGTGTTATAGTCCAAATGTTGTTCCAAAGCATTTATATCCGTTCTCGTATGAACGTGGCTCTCTTTAAATAAGTGTAGAGCAAATGTTATTACTACTACTTATATTTTTAGCTATTTATACTTATTTGTTAGTCCTGGTTAAGAAAAATGTTTCTCGGTGAAAGATAATAATTAGTATTTTGTTGTAAATGTTTATGGACTGTCACTGATTGTAATAAAATAAATATTCAAATATAATTATTCTTTTTATTTTAATTTACTATCTTGTACCTATTGGGCTTGAAAAAAATATGAAGCAGTTTTAAGTAACATTGGGAAAAAATAAATATTCAACTTTTATAGTTATGATCATGAAGATGATATAAATGACGACATATAAAATACGTTTGTAGATATATAATAAAATGAAATGGAATATTTATTTAAATAAATGTTATGAAGATTATCCTGCTGCAATTTGGTATTCGTATGGTCTCTGTTTGCAAGAAAAAATAATTGAATTGTTAAAAAACATTTTAGTACTAGCGGCTCACCCTCGCTTCGCTCGGAGTCGGCCCTAGGTAATAAACGGACTAATCTAGTCCTGAGATTAACGCGTCCAAACAAACAAATAAATAAACAAACAAACAAACAAACTCTGCCTCTTTATAATATTAGTATAGATTTAACATGCACACAGACAAACGGTATGGATGGAACTACGAATTATAAATTTTACAATGTGTTAGAGTGAAAAAAACATTTCATTCTATGTAAAAGTGTAAATAAAATTCTTATTTGAAATGCATGTGAATTCTCCCCGGTCCCGAGGGAAGGTGTGATGAGGGTCGGCTACACCTCTTCAATTGTAAGGACAATATGGCTCCAAATGCACCTTTTGTATGGACAAGGCTATTAGAGGATGCTTTATATTTTTAACCGATTTCAAAAAAGGAGGAGGTTCTCAATTCGTTGGAACCTTTTTTATTTTATGTATGTTCACCGATTACTCGAAGACGCCTAAACCGATTTGGAAAATTCTTTTTTTGTTTCAAAGGGTATACTTGCCAGGTGGTCCCATTTAAATTTTATCGAAATCGGTCCAGCGGTTTTTAAATAAAAAAAAACGCCTTCAAAAAATAATGTATCTTCACCGATTACTCGAAGACGCCTGAACCGATTTGGAAAATTGTTTTTTTTTTTTTATTTCAAAGGGTGGTTCCATTTAAATTTTATCGAAATCGGTCCAGCGGTTTTCAACCGACTTCCAAAAAAAGGAGGAAGTTCTCAATTCGACCATATACAGGGTGTGTTAGGAAATCGACCCTCTGAGAGTGTTCGGTGTACATTTGTAAACACGCGGTAATCCGGATAACGCGCAGCATTTGGAAATTTCTCGCAATAAAGTCTCGCTGCAGCACTAGCATTGCATCTACATTCCCCATAAATGAGGTGCATGTTCGCATATTCCTGTGCTGTGTAATGAGTTGGCATGATGATATTCACACAACACAAAAAAAAACGATCGATCAAAACACTTCAGTCCACAAGAAAGCCAGGTTCGTTAGAAATACTCAAATAACAAATCACAACGCAATCGAGTCCAATTCACAAAGCCAAAGTTGTAAGTATGAAAACAAAACAATCGACAGTGAGATGCACACTGACTAAAGGATCGTAACACACTGACGGCTCTAATACAGTTTGTGCTTATGCGTCACTACTCGGTCTCACTCAAACTTGACAAAATCGCGTATCTAACTGTCTCAGTCACCTTGTCAAAAATGGCGTCACTATCTGTCTCTCTCACACTTTCTAAAAAGCGTCTCTATTTATTTCACTTCAACTTGTAACCAAAAATTAAGGTCTTAAGAATCCTAGCGCCCATTAGAAACATCTTATCAAAATATGAAACTTAACCGGAAATCTGAGTTACTAAGGACAAAAAATTTTTTTTCAGTTTATTAGGAAAATATCTAGTAAGTATTATACCATTTTGGAATCTTGACTAAATGCGCTAACTTTTAAAGCTACTTGCCATAATACCCATAGTACATTTTTATTTTAGTACAAGCAGTTAAACTCAAGTGATGTGATATTTTGAGTTCATGATTGGGGGAAAAAGTGATAATTTTCTTTAGCACTAAGGCAATTTTATCTTTTTTTTAGACTCTGATTAACAGAAGGATTATTCAAGGTTACATTACAAAAATTAAATTGATGAAAAATAATAAATCATGGTCACAGTTCTTGGAAGACTTCCACAAAGTGGTAAATTTCTCGTTTTTTTTTCAAATACCCATAATTTTTTTAAGTACATGACTAAGATTTTTTTTTATTTTTCTGAATACTGTCACGTCTTGACCCATCACCCGACACCGGCTTAACGTTGACTTTTGGGACACCCTGTATATATAAATATGTTTTTTTATGTTTGTTCGCGGATCTTTATCGTTTATGAACCGATTTTGATAATTTCTTTTTTGTTGGAAAGGAGATATCCCAAGAGTGGTACTATGATAAGGAAATCAGGATCTGATGATGGGATCCCAGAGAAATCGAGGGGAACCTTCGAAAATTGTAGCGGCAACTAGTGCGTTTGTTAAATAGCTAATACATATCAAAGCACACCGACTTCGAAAATATCTGATTAAGTATCTATTCTAAATGAAAACCCCCGTTTAGTTATTTTTTACTTTTCAGTGCCTGGAAGTCGGTTTTTATTTATTTTTTTAAAGTTTTAGCACGTGTATTTTAAAAAAATCACTGTTGACCTTTACTAAATTCTTATTTTATTTGTAATTTTAAAGGAACATTAGAACATACAAAACAAAAGTTTTGCTTAAATGTTGTCAAAGTTGAAAGTAAAAACTTTCAAATAATATTCATATAATAATTATATGAATATTTCAAAATATTATATGAATATTATATGAATATTATAGTATTATATGAATATTATTTGAAAATTTTTTGAACATTATTTGAACAATATATTCATATAATATAAGCTAACATCCCTAAAATAGTGGAATAGTCCACTTTCTGGCTCTTTTATTAGATCATTTCGATGGAATACAATTAGTAAATTTTTTACAAATTTGGGAATCGTTACAACGATTGGATTACTTCCATAGATAAAAAGAACTTTTAAGATTTATTTACAAGTGGATTTAATAAAAAGCAGTGAAAATGTGCGGCAGTTCGTAATTTATAAGTAATAGTTATATATCCTAAGTTATAGTAATAAAACTACGGCTATCTATTGTATCGGTGGTTTAGTGTTCAAAAGTTCAAATTTTAAACTTATAATTATTTGTTTCGGTCTGGTGAAGACAAAGAAATATAAAATAAAATATATTTATTAGCGGCTCACATCGCTCAGGTTCGCCTCTAGGGAAATAAAAACAAACCTATCCCACGGGAACCGTAAATTTTTCCGGGATAAAAATTAGATTATGCGTTATTCCAGACTATAATCTATCTCTTTGCCAAATTCCATCCACATCCGTTCAGCCGTTCTGACGTGAAAGAGTAACAAACATCCATACTTACAAACTTTCACATTTATAGCTATTTTCATTTATTCAAAAGTATATAAAAGTGTATTTGAAAAAAGTATGTAGAATATAATTATATAGTTTTCTTTTTATTTTAGTTTGAAGATTAAATTCGAAAGTATGTAACAGGACGCTTGTGTTTTAAAATCCATTACAAAACGAAACGGCTTCATAGACGATAACACGTTTTGGGAATGATGTGAACGTCTCTAGACTATTTCGATTTTATATAAAAATGATTAAAAAATAGAATTTTATAAAAGAAAAGTTGGCCATCAAGAGACACCTGACAGATGTGAAACATCTATGTTAATATTAATATTCATAATTAATATAAAAATATAATGAAATATAGAGTAAAATAAAGGAAAAAAATGAGTTTCCTATAAAATCAATTTATTTTTCTTATTATTTTAATTATAAAAGTAATTACAGAATATATATATTCATGTACATATTTTTAATAGACACAAGTTTACAATGGAGCGTGCACAGTATATGCGCGCACACACACGAGGGAGTCGAGAGCGGTGGCATAGAATATGGCATGATCGCATAACATCGTCACGCCAACGATAGCTGTAATACCTCGAGTCGGTTTTACTGCCAAGGCGCGCCAATAGATGTTCCACATCAAAAATATTAAAAAATCAAGCTTTGTTACTTTCACTTGTTTTACTCGAGTACTTTACGTTAAAAAGATCAAAGATCAATCAAATCAAAGACTTAAATAAGTGTAACATGGGGGCTTAAGACTACATGTCATTCTACAATGGGCGAGGAAGATAAATCTAAAATGACATGTTATGATTCTATAACATAACGTTTTTTTTTTTAATTCAATACAATTTTTCTTCAATTCTTCAACAATTGTAAAATGACACCAAGTGTTTTTATTTCATGCAACAACTGAGCAACGAATGTTATTTTTATTTTGGATACTAGCGACTCACGCTCGCTTCGCTCGCGTTCGTCCCTAGGTACGTTTTCACGGTTAGCTATGTTTATACATAAATAGAGTAGCTTGCTACTTCTAAGATATTCATTTAAATTATATAGAGATTTACGTTACGTACGTTCGTTATTGCGTACGCCGTACGCGGATTTTGTTCACAATTTAATGAGTTTTAATTTTCTTTCGCGAAACCCTGATTCTTTTTCTAAAATGAAAGTAGCCTAAGTTACTCCTTATAACAGCAGCTATCTGCCAGTGAAAGTTCCGTCAAAATCGATCGACAAAAATTGTAAAAAATGTTGTTTTGGTATGTGTATCGTGTATTCATCCATATGCATTTAGTAAAAAGCGGCTGTTTTAATATTACAAACAGACACTCCACTTTTATTTATCTGTATAGATAAATAAATAGTTTATAAGCCGAAGTGACACGTGTGTTCCTTTGTGTAGCATATTCAATATTGCAAAAGTTATATAAGCGGAATTCATAAGAGATGACTCGGAAAATCTGATAGTATTAAGATCATTCGTTCAACATATACAGTATTTTGGAACAAATTTGTCAGTTATAATTTGTCGTCAAAAAAACTCTATAAACTATAAGAACTTTTAAGTTTATCATTCTTAGCCAGTTGCAATTTATAATCAAATCCATGATTTAGAGAAGTTCATTGGCCTCACGCGTGGTGGTATACCAACTAACCACGACACTTTTACCAATATATATTTTACACCTTATTCTTCAGCGAGAGAGGTTACTTTCGTTTGGTTGTCATAGTTTTGCAACCCTTGTTGCACCCTCACCCTCGTCAGTAATCTGTCTGGGTCTAATCGCTTGATATTTACTACTGTTTGGTTTACATTATAAGATTAGGATTGAAATGTCATGTAACTGTAACATTTTAAAAGGGATGATGATTATACAAACAATCCTTTAACATTTTATACTGAAGTACAAAAGATTGCGTTGCATTTTATGCGTTGTTACAGGAAAAATGAGAATAGTTAACGCAGATTTGATGTTTCTATGTTAAAATACTAAGAAGGCATGAGATATAATTAATCTACACTAATATAATAAAAAAGAAATATTGGTTTGTTTGTAATCTATAAATTTCGAAAGTACGAAAAAAAATAAGTCTTAACCATTGGAAAACTACATTATCCTAAAGTAATTAATATAAACTATATATTTTTTAAGTAAAACTAAGTTATAAAGTTGAAATAGAATTAGATACAATAGACGATTAGAAATGGACAGCGTGGGTCTCTAGTGTTTTAAGAGTACTCGTAATATCTATTTTTTTTTCTCAAGAACCTAAATAAATATTTTATTTTTATACTATTTATATTCCTTGTACACCTGAACATGATCTTTATAAAGCTCTAAAAGTAGAGTAGGTGAATAGGAGTTACGCTCAGCTTTTGGCTTAGTTACCCGCATGTTTTACAATTTAAATAGTTTTATATTCTATTTAATTCGAAAATTAAAGATTTTTTTACTTTTAAAATGATAAACACTATTGCATTCTCAATCAACTAATTTTGAATTCTTTCTCAATTCAATTTCAGCAATTATCTGTATAATTAATACGAGTTTTTTAATGAATTAGGCAGTATGAAATATGAATCAGATATAGCCGCACTACGACCGCTATTAGTTTATTTGATTTTTATTAACTACCTACACGTTTTATATTTTCAACTTTTTAGTTTGAGTTGTTTATATAATTATATTTAAATACTAGCAAAACCTGCGGCTTCGCTCGCGCTAAAACTACAACAAAAAAACTTTAAAAAGTTAGGTTTCATACGAATTTTTATCCCTTATTTTATCTCCTTATGGGATGAATTTCAAAAAACGCTAAAACACGTATTTATTTAATTGTATTGAAAAGCATTAATACCAAGTTTCAAGAAATTCTGATCATATTTTCATCATATTTTTTGGGTTGTGTTATAACGTGTATTCACGTGAGATTGAGATAATCTCCCGCGGTAAAAGTATCCTATATGTTGACCCGGATATCCAGCTATCATCATACCAAATTTCAACAAAATCCCTAAAACAGACAGACAGACAGACAGACGGACAGACAGACAGACAGACACACAGAAAAAAATTCTAAAAACTATAGATTCGGTCTCTATATCGATAATAAAGTCTATTTCAATAGGTTTTTCCAAAAAATATTTAAGGTACAGATTCGACTCAGTTAGAATTTTATTATATGTATAGATTTATTTGAATATTGTGTATAGATACAATTGGAGAGCAAATTTAAAATAATATTTTGGCTTTAAATTATTGTATTTTGTTTAAATTATTTTTCTGTGTGTGTACCAAAAGAGATAAACTAAAATATTTTAGAATATAATTTTCATATAGTACCTACCCAGACTCACTAACCAGTCACCCTATGGCGAGAAGAATGAACAACCTATAATATAAAAGGCTCCCCATGAGGGTGAATCTCAGACGCCATAAAGATAGGATCGCGAAGTCATCATGCTTTGTACGCGTATTCAAGTATTGGGATTAAAAACGACATAGGGCTTACACGAAATCCCTCTATAATAGAGTCAAGTAGTTTATTGTAACCATATTTTATATAGTAAATGTCATTGATATTTTAGTTAATTGTAATGACATAAATGAAATGAAATATAACTTTAACTTCCTTATACTTAAGCAACTAGACATATACAACTACTTTTGAATCATCAATTAATTTTAAGATAGTCATTCAGTCAATTAAAAAAAAAATAAGATAGAAGTCAGTGTATTCGGTCCGTGAAGCATCTACCACTGGATAAGAAGGCAGTTTTGCTTATGGTATAATTTCAAAACGGATTAATGAATTAGCATCATATTGACAAAAATTACGTGTTATAATAATAACAATAATGTCATCACAACCGAATACAGCCAGGGCGCCCATTCCAATTGAGACTAGCCACCCGCGCAGGAGATATTATAGTGTACAATTGTATACATGCAAACCCAAGTACATTTTCTATTCCTGACACTCTCATACTTTGGTGGGAAGACTATTCGACACGACCAATGAGAATTAAGGCACAGGATCGACGGCTTTATGTGCTTTCTAAGATACTGAGCATTTCTTGATAGAAATACTCAATAACTGAACTTATTCTGACTCGGGACTCGAACACAGGATCTCTGGATCTGAGGCCGTACATGCTAGCCACTAGTCCTAGGCAAATGTGTTATATAGAGATGATATCCTAGAAGTCATTACTTCTAGGATATCATCTCTAATCTATGATTTGAAAAATAAAATAAATAATTTTTTGTAAAAAATATTATTCATTTCTTAATTTTTTTGTCATTGCGAACAATTTACTCAATATAGATATTTTATAATATCACGCGTTAAATGGGCTCTTCTATAGCAGGTTGGATTTATTAGGTACAAGGCTAAATGACAATTATATCACCGTTTATAAACATAGTGTATGACTGTACTTTGACTATATGTACTTTGACGTAATCAATTCAAATTGAAATTATTATTTGTATTAATTGTATTAACTTATCAAGTTTTCGAACGTCCCGAATTATAATTTAATATCCCTAGGTTTTTTATACAACAGAAACATAGCCCACGGGAACCACTTAACGTACTGGGATACAAAAAGCTTCCTCATACACTGTACAATATCTGTAATATTTATGTTTATATATAATATAAATACGTTACATTATGAATTGTTGCTATGTTGCTGTATGAACAGTCCAGTCAAATAGAGATTTAACCTAAAAAAAATTAGAAATACGTGTTATCACTTTTTACTACACACGCGGAATAACGCTCTTTGCGTTCTATCTCAAAAATAGTTGATCGAATTAAATATTGCTGGCAATTAAATATGTAGATAATTTTATGCTCACAATTTTTGTAATGACAATAAATGCTTAAAGAAAATAAGAAGTCCAAAAAACTGATTTTAGTGACCTCCGACCTCTGAAGTCTGAACGCTAAAACTATTCATTTCTTTCCGAGGGTTATATCTTTTTAATCTTATATGAATATAAAGAAAGGACATTTCAAATATTGCTAATAAAAACATACCATATTTATAAAAGTTGAAAGGATTAATAAAGAAATTAACACTTGCTACAAATTTTCGTAAAACTGTTTTATCTCAAAGGATTGATTGATGGGCAAATGAATATAGTCACGTGACCCGCCCCTAATGAGTTTAGTTGAAGCCTCTCAATTACGTTGCACGCTAGTAGGCAGTAGCTAAGCTAATGATTTCAAATTACTATTGTAATACCTGATGTTTTATTGTAGGTATGAGCTATTTTTCATGGATTTTCACCTATATAAAGCCTCTTTTCATGTACTTTAAATTTTTAACGCGGGATTTAAAAAAATTAAAGGCCGCTTTTAACCGAAAGATATAGAAAATTTGAGACTTTTCCTCGTTTCATTCGAATGTCGGGGTGCGTTTTAACATATCTGTTATTTCAGGTTATAGTTTGTTCACCCCAGATTGTGTTTACCTTATCGTGGCAGAGACTTTTTAGCGTTCGGCAACGGCAAGGCGAGACACACTGGGAAGTTTGCCCACTTCAGTGGGCGGTATGTCATGCGGGTTGCTCCTGGTACTTCTTTTTCAGTAGACTAGGCCGAGGGGTACGTTTTACTGGGTAGTACCGGTTTTCTAGCCGGCTCGGTGAGTTCCACGAATCACATGTATGTATACAGGTAGTATGCGTAAATGCATTTCCTAACATTAAAAAAAGTTTATAGTCTGTGTACTTTGATCAAAATTCGTCAAGCAGTTTCATTGTGAAGTAATAAGAAGCAAATATGCACATTTGTGTAATTATAATAGTAGTCCCATTTTTTCAATACTTCAATTTTAATATTAGATATTATTATTTTTTATTTATTTTCTTAAAGAACCATTGGGTGTCGAACATTGAAATAGAGTATAAGCATTAAGCATATAACTCTAGAAAAATTGAGTGATAAGTCTACCTACAACTAATACGTACGTTAGTTCAAGGACCGTGATATATAATGATCGCCCGTCATTCATTTACTTCTAAAAACAAGCTCAGAACATTATTTATGTATAATAAAAAGATCGAGAATAATTTCTGTATGAGGTGAGTTACTCATACGGCCTTTATCGAAAGTTGCGCAAGTAATAAACAAAACAAAATAACATTATTCTTTCCTTACTTACGTAAGCAAAACTTTTATTTTGTTTTTTTAACCTACTTAGAAAGTTGGATATTATGTTTTGGGCTAGTATTTTTTTTTGTATTTTCAATATTAACTCCGGTCTCTGGGCCAATATGCGTGATTCCTTAACTTCAATTTTTTATAGATGTTGCTTTATAATATGTTGATATACTGTATGAATTGTATTAATAATTAATTACAAAATTCTAGTGTCCCTGAGTTATATGAGTCATTCTTATCCACGTATTACATGGTTCTATTAAAGGGGAAATTCTTAAAATTACTAGTTAGAATATTTGACCTAAATTCTGTTAACCCTGGTTTATCACAATGATAACTCCAGATTGAAACAAATTGTATGGGAAAAGTAGGTCGTGCCAGTTTTCATCGGTATAAAAAGCTACGTGAGTTGACCTGTTGTTTATGAAAAGTTAGCACGTGTAAAGGTTTATAGTGTACGTTATTTTCGTCTCAATTACAACGATAAAAACTGTATCGTGACTAGCGAATTGTGGTAGCGACATTTATTCCTACATATTATACTAGCAACTTACTTTCGCTTGGCTCGTATGCGTCCCTAGGTGACTTTTGTCATACATTTTATTTCAATAAATACATTTTTATCGGAAATAAAAATAGCAGTCGGGAGTAATATCCTTCCTTCGTATTAGTTAAAGAATTTTCAGAATCAAATCAGTAGTTTCAGAGATTTCTTATATATCCAAACTTGTAAACTTATTACACATATCTATATATACACTAGCGACTCACCCTCGCTTTGCTTCGGGTTCGTCTCTAGACAAAAACAAATCTATCCCACGGGAACCATACATTTTTCCGGGATGATATAGCCTATAGCCTTCCTCAGTTAACGGGCTAGCTGATGCAAAAAGAATTTTTTAAATCGGATCAGTAGTTCCTGAGATTAGCGCGTTCAACCAAACAAACAAACAAACTCTTCAGCTTTATAATATTAGTATAGATATAAAAGTGATTGACTGATGTATCAACTCACAGGTCAAACCCTTAACGCTAGAAAATTGAAATTTAGCACACGTATTCCTCATATAACGAAGGCATCCACTAAGGAAGGATTTTTCAAAATTACACCCCCAAGGGGGTGAAATAGGGGATAAACGTTTGTATGAAACTTTTTATTTGCATGAAACTTCGTATTTTTCGTACTTTGATCGCGAGCGAAGCCGCAGATTCTGCTAGTAGATATATATTATTACATATAATACATATGTATATATTGAAGATGTATTAAAATAGTGAAATAATAACACTAAAGTATTAATGTAGTAGCTTTCAATAAACTAAATTCAATTGTAATTCAATAAAAGTAAAAATTCCTGGCAAATTTTTCTTTATGATTTAGTGTAAAATCACAATATATAAATACGAGTATAATAACCAGTATCAGAAGAAAAACTTCTAAAATGGATAAAGTTTTATTGAATCGATTTAGCACACATCGTCTATTTCCAAGTGATCCACAATTAGGAGGCAAAAATACCAAAAACTACGACTTCTATTGTAGTGGCATGCCAATGGTCAAACGTCTGTTCTAATCTCTTTGTGCTAGTTTGAACAAAATATATCTTTAATGATTGTCGTCTGTACTCCAATACTTTTGTTCAAGATTTATCAAGTTGCCTTTATTAAAATGCTTACTTTTTGTTGATATTGTTTGACCAAGGTACATGGATTCAATTGTAACGTTTTCAATTTGAAACTGCTCGAAGAATATCTAATACTAGCGACTTAGCTTCGCTTCGCTCGGGGGGTGCCCACTGGTGCCTTTTGTACTTTTATATACAGGCAGTGAAATTTTTTGGCTTATATTTTATCAATCACAGTAAGTACCCTATGTATTATTCTAGGTCATAGTCTATTTGTTTACTTGATTTCATCTAAATCTGTGCAGCCGTTTTAGCGTTTAGGAGTAACAAACACACGGAATACAAACTTACGAATTTATAACATTTGTGTGATGAGCACATGATGGTATTTATATTTATAATATGTATGTATTTTTTTAAGTTATATGTATATGTGTAATGTATCAACTAGCTAACAAGCCTCGTAGCTTACCATAGAACTAGATGGTGCTGTGTGTTAATATCCCAACACATTTATATATTTATTACTTATTATATTAAAAACCTAGTATTATTCAATAATACGATGAAAGTAATCGTAATCTAACTTGTTTCTTACTTTTTAGTTTATTATATTTATGAAGTCTAGTCGTGTTTAAAATATTAAAACTTTCTTTTGTATTCCTACTCGTGATACAGGTTTTAAAACTATTTTTCATTTTAATGATTGTCTCACCAGCGACACGATGTTTTCTTCTTTTGGTCAGATAAAAATTATATATTTTAGAATCAAATAAGTATACAGTATTCATCCAATTTGTTTGACCAAAGAAACATTGGATGTATGACTATAGATGTATGACTATAGTTGTATGACAAATACATCTATAGTCTATACTAATATTATGAATGCGAAAATTTGTGATGTATGGATGTTTGTTACTCTTTCACGCTAAACTTCTAAATGGATTTTATTGAGACTTTACAATAATATAGCTCATACATCAGAATAACAAATAGGCTACTTTTTATACCGGAAAAATGTATGGTTCCCGTGGGATAAATTTGTTTTTGTTTTTAGCTAATATACTACCTACATATATGATGACCCAGGTAACCAGCTATCATCATACCAAATGTCATCAAAATTTGTCCAGTGGTTTTCTCGTGACGTGTTCCCAGACTTCTCTGTATCGATAATAATGACTAATTCAATAAGATTTTCCAAAAAACATTCATTGTACAGATTTGACTCACAATCAGAATTTTATTATATGTATAGAATATAGATAGATTTCCTACTTGTTGAAGTACTGGTATTAAGTACTCAATGTAAGAAAGTAACAAGAGCATAATTTCGTGCTCCGAATAACAATAGATTCTTAAGACTTATTATAAGGGCTGTTTCACACTATATTTACGTTTTGCTTACCACGGCTGATGCTTGACCTCGTGCTGTGTAGGTATAAGGGTTGGAATAGAATTAAAATAGCAGATTCAGGTCAAGGTGGAAAATTTTAGCTGAAAATGCATGCTAAGACAATATTTTAAAAGTTAAATATAAAGCTGTAATTTAATGCTGCTACTCGTACACATGATGACCACAATTTTAAATAATTTAATAACGTGTAGAATGGTAGGTCTAGGGCTATTCAGAACGACGTAACGGATTTAATATGAAATGGGTTATTTTTATTATTTTTTTAGGATTCCACACAAAAAAGTGTGTAGGTATATTTTATATTACTTAAACCTTCGTTGTTTGTAATCTAAAGGGTATTACACATGTGATAAATTAGCTTATATTTTAATATAAATAATAAACAATGTTTTAAATATACGTGCTACGATATAAAAAACTTACTAAGTCTATGCATAAAATATTTCATGTACATACGTATATTTTATTACAGTATTTGTTTATCTGTTTGTTACATTGCACATCTCTAGAGGCTGGACGGATTAAGATAAGTCATTTTACTATGCTGACATCATAATAAACCAAATTTTATTTCTACTTTAACTATATCCGATACGAGTTTAGGGATTCACGTACTACGTAGGGGAATTTATGAGGGTTGCATACTGTGTAGAATTTTTACGAAAAGCTATAAGGAAATGTAGTACATAAGTTAAAAGTTTCTATAAGCTTAATATTATGAAATAGAGTACTTAGTATTCTACTATTTCATTAATGTGAGACGTATTCCTGAAATTCGAAGTAATGTGCAAAATTAATGTCACATACTGTAACAAGAGATTGTCATTTTCAAGAAAATAGATAACAAGTGACTGCTTTATAATATCTCTTTTTCTATTGTTACTGTTTCAAGCTCTGTAAGTAAAACTTAAACAAACTCAAATACGTATATCGGTACGGATGTTGTTTATATTGATGAGGTACCTAATACCGTAACACTTAGTCGAATGACTTTATTTCGTAATACTTTCGCAAAAACTTGCTGGATATTATTTTAAATATATATTTTGTAGTCTACAAGTACATATTATAAACACAAAGCTTCGCAGAAGGTAAGCTTTTGCGTATATTTGACAGCAAGGACGTCACTAGAATGAAAAGTATTAGGGGAGAAGGAAGGGGATGGTAGAGTTGAGTTGGACAATCAAGGTTCTCACACGCCGAACGAATGCAACAGTTCCTGCAAAAAATACGCCGACCTTCTTTTAAGAGTAGAGTAGTATTTCTCTTGTCAAGCCGGCCCATTCATGTTAGTAGCAAAGCTCTACTATAGTAAATTTACTTTTGTTGAATATTACATATTATTCAAAGAAATTCTGTCTGTGGCTTTGCGCTATTTTCTTTGCGAGTTAGTTAGATTTTGATTAGTGACTCGTAGTTTAGTTTCTTTGTTCTCTCGATCTCGACAGTAATTTTGTCTTTAATTTTTATCAAATCAAGAAAAACAAATGATGAATGCCATATACCAGCCTTTGTCTAGTGGTTAGTTTATACAACCTTAAAACCAGGGGTTCTTGGTTCGATTCTTGGGTCAAATAAATATAATTATTGAGTTTTAACATTGAAAATGTTTTTTTGTCGCTTCAGTATAGGCCCGATTTTCAGCGAAAGTGCGACATCGCCCTAGTGTCGTAGGTTTTGGGAAGGCTGTATTGAGTTGTCGTCGAAGTAGAGTTTGAGAATGAAAGAAATGAAGCTTGTACACCATAATATCTTTCATCATCAATCTCAGATTGCCAAGTGCGTAAGAGATGAGATCGACTGCCGTAGTAGCAATTGTTGCAAGGACCAAAGTTGCGACCTGCAACTCAATAAGCTATTCACGTGACCACAATGCTCAATGTTTTTAAAATATTTATTTTTTTATAACGGATTTTGATACGGTTTTCAATAATATAAACGAGGAATGTTTGTATATATAATTTGTAAATATTTTGTACAAAATTGCTGAACTATGACGGTGTTTTGACAACTTCTTTCGTTTCGACTAACGCTGGCCAAATCTTAGGAAATAATTACATCAAAACTGTGTACTACATACATCAAAATTGTAGATCTGAAGAAAGCCTACAGAAAAGTCTGCATGTGTTTATCTCCTAAGGTACACTCAGAATAACTATTTTTATCCATTTAAAACGTACCTTAACGGACGCACTTCAGTGAAGCGAGGGTAAATCGCTAGTCATTAATAAAAATCAATGAAACTTTGCCGAGCGTGATTTTTGCATATTTTTCAAAGATCAATATCCCGTGTCATTTGAGGGTCGTGAACGGACCATAATATGTGACTAATAAGAGTACAATGTACTGAAGCGGGGTTTCAGATTTATTATACCTATAGGAGTTTCATGATGTAAGCGTTTGTGTCTGGACAATCGTTTCTATCAATAATAAAAATGCAATAATCGTTCGTCAATAATTTTATTTTACAAATAATAATAAAAAAGAAGAAGTGAATAAGTTTACTACTAACTTTCACGTGTTAATATTGATAAAAATTGTTAAGGTTAACTTCATATTGATCAATGATTTAGAACCCATTCTATAGTTCCAGAAATCGTAAAAGCAAACAAAAATCTTTTTAAAATTCCTGTTAATATAGGTAATTAATCTATACTACTATTATAAATATGAAAGCTTCTTTGGATGATGTTTGTTACATAATCACGCCAAAACGGTAGAACGGATCTGGATGAAATTTGACACCAAAAAATCGAAATAGCACATACGCTTCTTTTTATTTCGGAAAAATGTACGGTTCCTGTGATGATAGATTTCTTTTCGTATTTATTGAGTCGAGCTGCTCATGCTTAATAATTTAAATTTCATATTTAAAACAAAACACAAACATACATATAATATTATTATTATATCTTTTTCAAATTAAATAGGTATTGAAATTTTGGAACTATAGTAATAATTTCAATACAACCACATTAATTCAACCAAAAGCCAAGTGGAGGGAGGGTGATGAATAATTATACTATATATATATATATATATATATATATATATATATATATATATATATATATATATGGGGTACGTGAGTGCGGTCACAAATAAATAGAACGATATATCGTCAATTATATCATTGTTTAAACTAGTTTGATTACTACATTTGTTTAATGTATATTCATAATATATTTTTATTTATATGAAAGGCAATATTTTAAATTATAAGTTTTTGCAAGAAGTAAATGCTAAAAGTTGATTTTTATATAATGCAGTTCACCTATATATGTTCTTAAAATTTTCTTCCAGATTGAATGTTATAATATTAATATTTTCCCGTTTACTAATATCAATTGACAGATAGACATATATCCATTAATCTTAGAACCTTAGGATAAAAAGAATTGCAAACATAATTACTTTATTTGTAAACCTGATGTTATTATTCTCTTTGCTTTTTTTTCTTAACAATGTAATTTAAAAACCTTTTTTTAAATATAAAAATTGCTTGCAGGAGTCTCGATTTTAAATATTTTTTTAGTATATGGAGTTATGTTTGTTTGAGACTATTTTTATATATTAATGAAAATTCTTAGCATATCAGCCGCCCATGCTCCGGATGTCCAGATCAATCAATGGTCTTTATTAAAAAACGTATTTTTAGATGGCGAGTCGATATTGGAAAATAATATGTAAGTCTACTTTAATATTCATTAAATTTCACTTATCGATCACTTTTTTATAATATATAATGTATCTACTTAGTCAAGTTATTTCTTTATAAATATATCATATAAATAAAAGTTAACGTGTCTGTCTGTATTGTAACATTGATTTTTATAGGAATTTCGCTATAGGCGAAAGGATTTTTCATACCAAGCCGAAAATGACATAGACTATTTTTTATTTTTTTCTGTGGATTGAACAAGTGTTACTGTAGAGCTGTAGAGAATTACTCTGGTGATTAACTGAATTTGGTCGAATATGTTATAAGCAACTTTTTAAGAAATAGAAAGATTCTCGCGTAATAGAGAGTAGAGGTTTTGTCAATTTTTGGTCACGATGAGTGATGTATCGACGTGTGAGGGTCGAACCCAAAAGCGAAGTGCGTGTGAGTCACTAAAGAAAAAAAAATCAATACTAATCCTTTTTATAAAAGTGTAAGCACACTTATTCTCTTTGGTATACTTTAATATTGTCTCGGTGTTCTTGTAAAATGTGAAGTATTCATTTTGAAATAATGGTAATATTAAACACTTGAGAGCCAATGGAAGTGTCCTATTTCGCAGTGACGCGCTTAAGTGTGACGCGATAAAAGATTTTTTTCTTGAATATTGAAATGAATACTTATATAATGTTTTTTTAAACTAAATATAGGTATTTTTTTTTTAAATTAACAAAATGTTTATATTACTTAATATAAATGAAATATATTGTTACGAACTAAACAAACACGTAAAATCGAGGCATGTCGTATATACTCTTCGATGATAAAGATATTTTTATGATAAATTTATATTATACTAGCGACTCACCCTCACTTCGCTCGGGTTCGTCCTTAGGTTGATTCCCCATAGGTAGAAACTTTCATCCCTATTTTCACCCTTCTAAGGGATGATTTCTGGGATTAATATCCTATGTCCTTCCCAAGGTCTCAAACTATCTTCTTACCAAATTTCATCTAAATCGGTTCAGTAGATCCAGAGATTACTCCCTACAACCTCACAAACTCACAAACTTTACCTCTTTATAATATTAGTATAGATATTAATACACTTTCATGAATAACAACTAATATATAAAATTCAATAGTCAGCAATATTTTATTTATTTACCTATGTAGGTTAAACTCATTCGAAATATTGATTAAGGCAATTCTAGTTTGCATCGACAAGACCCCCTAACTAAAGGGGTCTCGGTTGTCGGCTTCACCCAACACTAGGTGTAGGGAAATTATACAGGGGTAGGTAACGTAATATGACGTGATGGAACCAACGGTGCGTAAGGACTTGCTCTGAATATTATGTTATGAATTTAACGCCGAATCTTCCATTGACATTATGTTTTTATGAATATATTATTTTAATGTTATGCTTTTCATTATCTATTAAATTTAATGTTTCTAACTAACGTACGAGTTGTAGATCGATAATTAAAAAATATACTTAATAGGTATTATTCTTATGTAACAGTATGTAGTCTCGTCTATACGAGACTATACATACAGCTAGTGAACTCTTATTGTATACTAGTGACTCACCCTCGTTTCGCTCGGGTTCGTCCTTAGCTTGCTTCCCAATACAAACTTTCACCTCCATTTTCACCCCCTTAAGGGATGATTTCCAAGATAAAAAGTATTGAATGTCCTTCTCTAGGCCTCAAACTATCTTCTTACCAAATTTCATTTAAATCGGTTCAGTAGATCCAGAGATTACCCCCTACAACCTCACAAACTCAGAAACACACAAACTCACAAACTTTACCTCTTTATAATATTAGTATAGATGAGTCAACTATAAGCCTGGCATTAGTCCTTTACGTCATCAATTGTTGAGTAAGAGATTAGATAAGAATTTTAGTATCTAAATAATTTAAAGGAATTCTTCCAGACTAGTAATTCTAGTCAAATAATGTATATCACTAGCTACGACGCATTTTAAAGTATTTCTTCTCCTACCATCGCTTAAAAATGCACCTATTATAGTAATTTATGTATAAAAAAATTTATACTTTTGCATCATTAATTAATGCTAGACGTTAATACACAATGGACCCTATACTCTCGAGGGAATCTGCAAATGCTTTGAAATAACTCCGCTATTTTTTAATGAAAATTGTATTCAGGTCAGGTGTTGCAGATGTAGGTAGAATTTTGACGAAGAAAATATAAGGGAAAACTATTGAAGAGATTCGATTATAGGAAGCGAGCCAGCCTAGAGGAGTTACCGCATTATTATATAACAAATGCAGGTTAATCATCTCAAAACAGCACCTGTCCATCGCTGAGCATGATGTTCGACCAGCAATAGGCTTAATTGGAATCGAGTGGATTCTCGATCGGTAATTCCGTGATTTAGTGAGACGATGTTGTTTATTGGGGAGCAGGGGGCGAGCGGGGTTTGGGCGGCGGCCGGTCGATACGGTGTAGGGCGCAGGCGCGGGGCTATCGAGCCCGCAAACGGGCCGCCACCGTCGCAGGCCGCACACGCGATGCATGCGGGCACCTAGCGGCTACACGCGCGCGGGCCTCATGGGCACCGTGCTGAGCTTCAGCCCGCGCGAGCGGCGCCCGCCCACCGCCGCGCCGCCGCCCGACCGCACTGCCCTCGCCTACTCCTACGAGCGGCTTAACAATGCCAAGAACAGAGAGAACAGGGACGCCCCCCGCGATGAACGACGCGCCACCCTTGACGATGCCGCCAAGATCATCTCTGAAAAGACCGCCTTAGAGAAGAATCTGAAAAAGCACTCGCTGTTTATTAATGCGTTGTCATGGAAGAGGTTCTCGACGGCCAATAATAACAAAAAGAAGCTAGAATGCAAAAGCAAAAGCGTTTCGACGTTTCGAGCTCCGTTAGCGGATAATGCACCGCTGGATAGGAACAAGAATGTGAGCGTGGGGGGAGCGATATACGCACGGGCCCCGGTAGTCCCGTTACCACCGCCCGCAGAGGTAGCGCGGACGAACGCTCTCAACAACAATGTATGTTATGCCGAAAAGCTTCCGACTAGCGCGGTGGGCTCGGCCCCAGTTCCGGCGCCCAGGAAGACGGTGATACAGGCGTCAACATCGGAGTTGCTCAAGTGCTTGGGCATGTTTCTTCATACCCGTTGTCACCGCCTACGCGACTTTCAGGCTGGCGACGCGGTTATGTGGCTACGGACTGTTGACCGGTCGCTCCTCCTGCAGGGTTGGCAGGTAAATAAACTTGAATGCGCCATTCATCACGTGCGTGATATTATTTACCAGTTATATCTTTGTTTTTATTATTTATGTACTTAAAAGTATATTTACTTTGTTGAAGATAAAAAAAACAGTGTTATTTCTACTTATATTATTATTATATAATTTGGGTTTCATATTTTTATTTTGTCCAAATACTCACATACTTATTCATATTACAATAATCTGCTCTTCTATTAAGGTTTAAAGGATCAAGATGTATAAATTAGCTCAACATAACTACGTAACTGAAGGTGAGTCTGCTGCATCTGCATCGTGTCTATGGCACATGTAGTGCGGCGTAATGATTCTAAAGTAACGTTTAATTATACGTTACTTTAGAATAATTATTTTCATTGAAATAATAATATAAATTAAACTGAATTTATAAAATATACTGTTGTATCATCAAATCATAACAAATTATATAATTAAGGTACAAATAAGGTTATCTGGCCTTTTTTTCTAGTAATAAATTAATATATAGTTTCCATTAAATAATATAATCATATATTAGTATGACATCTATATATATTATTTTCTTTATAATAGGTTTAATGAAATAAATAATACATTAAACGCAACGATATTATTTATACCTAATACAAGTAAAAGCACATTCTTATAAATTTTTTTTTAAATGACAACTGTTTTATTTAAGAACCGATTAAAATAAAACAACATATTAAATGTTAAGTGAAGCTTACCACATATATGTTAGTGAAAACTGCACCCAAATTGGTTAAGCTCTTTCTGAGATTAGTGCGCACAAACGCACAGACAAAGAGACAAAAAATCAAAAAATCATTGTTTTAGGTTCTATTGTGTTAATAAAGATTCCCAATAATAGTTTTTCTTAAATATCTTCCATGAACAGACAGCAATCAGTTACAAATTTACTATGTGTTCTAAACATACACTATCTTTTTTTTTATGGTACTCAGTGATAAACGAGCAGACAGGCCCACCTGATGGAAAACGATACCTGTCGCCCATAACACCTACGGTTCATGCACTTAGGTTTTATCAAACGCAACTTCAGAACCGCCGGTACGTTATCACTGTGAGGACTAAGATGATATGCCTCTTGCCTGTAATTGCGCTGGCTACCTTATCCTTCAAACCGGAACACAACAATGCAACCATTGTTGCTTGGCGGCAGAAATAGATAAGGTGGTGGTACCCATCCAGTCGGACTCCTCAGGCTTGACAGAGCCCTACCACCGGTAAATGGTATCTATGGTAATATAAAAATGCTGT
Source organism: Argynnis bischoffii washingtonia (assembly GCA_033884665.1). Taxonomy (NCBI): domain Eukaryota; kingdom Metazoa; phylum Arthropoda; class Insecta; order Lepidoptera; family Nymphalidae; genus Argynnis; species Argynnis bischoffii. The sequence goes on along the minus strand of CM066624.1, from coordinate 3,366,381 downwards.
CTATCTATAGGTACATATAATAAAACTGTAGAGGTCGAATGTCTTTCAAAAAATGCTACAAACGAGTCAGGGGGATGTATGAAGGGAAATAAAACAAATCCAGATTTTTTATTTTTTTTTTGTTTCTCTGTCTGTCTGTTTATCTGTTTGTCTGTCTGTCTGTTTGTACGGGCTAATCTCCAAAATTGTTGGACCGATTTGAATGAAATTTTGCATGGTGGTACCTTATATCCCCGGTCAACATCTCAGATACTTTTCATCCCGGAAAATTAAAGAGTTCCCGTGATGTAGTTAACTTATACAGCTTAGTACACAAAAACTACTGATTGGATTTTAATGAAACTTTACAATAATATAGTTCACACGTCAGAATAACAAATAGGCTATTTTTTATCTAGGAAAAATGCACGGTTCCCGTGGGATAGTTTTGTTTTTGTTTGTCTAGAGGCGGACCCGAGCGAAGCGAGGGTGAGCCGCTTGTAATAAATAAACTTTATATAATTTTTGCTATACGTAGAAAGAGTAATAGATTTGAGCATTTTTGTTTCGTTGTGTTGATAGAAGTGATAATTAACCAAGTTCATGTAACATTTTAAAAAGCAGCTTTAAAGATTTTCGAAAAAAGCTTTTTATCTATACATACAATAAAATTCTAACTAAGTCGAATCTGTACCTTAAATATTGTTTGGAAAATCTTATTGAAATAGACATTATTATCGATGCAGAGGCCGAATCTATAGTTTTTAGAATTTTTGTGTCTGTCTGTCTGTCTGTTACCGCATCACAGAAAAACCACTGGAGGGATTTTGATGAAATTTGGTATGATGATAGCTGTATATCCGGTCAACATATAGGATACTTTTTACCGCGGGAGATTATCTCATTCCCACGGGAGTACACGTTATAAAACAACCCAAAAAATATTTATGATCAGAATTTCTTGAAACTTGGTTTTAATACTCTTCAATACAATTAAATAAATACGTGTTTTAGCGTTTTTTGAAATTCATCCCATAAGAAGATAAAATAAGGGATGAAAATTTGTATGAGACCTACCTTTTCAAAGTTTTTTGGTTGTAGTTTTAGCGCGAGCGAAGCCGCGGGTTTTGCTAGTATAGTAGTAGTAGTATAGTGATTTATATCTTCTTATTTATTTTCTTACTAATCGTAAGGATTCGGTAAGATATATCAGATTTTTAGTTAAAGAGTCTTTGGTATTACCTAACAACTACGTACTATCAATCGATAACAATGGGGACCGATAGTTGAATGTAGATTTCATTCATCAATATGAATAATTGTCTATCAGTACCAATATACTGATTGACAATTATGATGTATCTACACACTTAATTTATTTTGCTACTAAAAGACAAATATTATGTATGCATCTACAAAGTTCATTTATTTGGTTCGTCCCCAGTTACGTTTTAACGTTTAGTATAGATTTCTCAGAGATGAGATATTTTTCCGCAGTAAATAGTATCCTATATGTTTACTCAGATAGGCAACTTTTGCCATACCAAACATAAAAATCTGTCCAGTGATATTCCGTTGATGCGTTCCAAGACAGACAGACAGACATACTGGCAAAAATTCTAAAAACTATAGATTCGGCCTCTGTATCGATAATAATGGCTATTTCAATAAGATTTTCAAAAAAATATTTAAAGTACAGATTCGGCTTAGTTACAATTTTTTTATATGTATAGATATAAAGTTATGTTTTGTTTTTTATTTACACTGAAAATGTATTTTTTTTGTTTTACCTACACAATACAAATACAAGATAGTATATTAGGAAAATTATTTTTTTTCGGAAGTCACTATAAGTTTGACAAATAAAAACTTGACTTTGCATCTTTTAGATCGATTTAAAGATAAAATGCTGTTTTTGATATTTATTGAAATTTTTTCATACCCATGCCCTCACAATTTAATATATTGTTTTTTTTAAATCATCTATACATATGTATAATAAAACTGTAGAGGTCGAATGTCTGTACATGGAAAAAAAATGCTAAAAACTGAGTCAGAGGGATGTAAGAAGAGAAATAGAACAAATCTATTTTTTTTTTCAACTTTTTTGTTTCTCCGTCTTTTTGTTTGTCTGTCTGTTTGTCTGTTTGTACGGGCTAAACTCCGAAACTGTTAAACCGATTTAAATGAAATTTCGCATGGTGGTACCTTACATCTTAGATACTTTTCATTACGGAAAATTAAAGAGTTTTCGTGGGATAGTTAAAAACTATAGTAACTTATACAGCTTAGTACACAAAAACTACTGATTGGATTTTAATATATTTTCACAATATATAGTTCATACATCAGAATAACAAATAGGCTACTTTTTATTCCGGAAAAATGTAACGTACCTGTGGGATAGATTTGTTTTTGTTTATCTAGCTAGTCACTAATATTATTCGAAGTATGTTTCTTAGATTATTTTTCCTTTACGCAGCAACGAAATAATCAATCTACATGACTTTTTGCATAGACTTAGTTTTTTAAGCATTAGGCTAACTTAGAGCCGGAAAAGACACGGTTTTTCCTATTTTTTATACATAATATACAAACAGGTTCAATTTTCGTAAGATTAAGTTGTGTCCGGACGGGTTACTTTTTTAGTATATTTCTAATTTTAGGTTCTACGTTAGTATTATAGTTCTAAGTAAACAAAAATATACTTTGTACTTTTCTCCTAGCTCCCCGAGTTTTGGGCCAGACATTAAAGTGCTAAATGCAACACTTTTTTCGAACTCAAATAAATTTTCATATAGATACTTTTAAGAAAACTATTAAAATAATAAGCAATTCAAATGTATATAAATATTGTCCATATTACTAAAGAAAAACTTATTACTTTACTTACGACAGTTAGATAGATATTTTATCTAATTTCGGTAATAAAATCTAAACTACACTAAAATTTATAATTCACTTAAAGTTACACTTTTGTGACACTCTAGACAGGTCTTGTTCATTGTCATAGAGCACCAAAAAAATATATCTATGGGAATTCTATATTTTTAACATATGACATAATACATAGATAAACCATACGCTATTTATTATTTTAGTTATCTATTACTAACCTAGCATAAGTTATTCTACAAGTAGTGTCGACAAGTTAGCTCTATAAAAAATATTATATCAATAAAGATGCTGACGTCGTCATTATGCGGGGAGCTTGTCCCGCAGAGAGAGCGATTTCACGCCCTCATTTGTTTGTACGCAGTGCTCTGAAAATAAATGTCTATTATTACTGAGAGGGTAGTAAGTTAAAATTAATTAAATAATTACTTAAGTACTGTGTTCATTAAACCTATATGTGTTATTTATGATCATTAAATATGTAAAGTGCGAATTTCGCTCCAATAGAAATAAGGAAATAGAAAGAAGACTCTGACATACATTATTTAAAAGACTAGTGATCTTTATCCATCTTTACCACGGATATACGGAACCTTAACAATATTTTATTACTAAGATAACCAAAAAGACAAAGATAGTATGAAGATACTTTACTCTGTTGTCAAAGATCATCCACCTGTATTTAATCGATGACTGTAAGATGAGGACTTTTAACTCATTATCTGATCCTTCTGCACTCATATAAATTATAAGAATATGTGCATTTCATAATATACTAATTAAAAATAAGCTCTACGTATGTCGATATGTTTATGTGAACATAAAAAACATATAAAAGACGTAATTTGTACATTTATAATCACGTCTTTTAAGAAGTAAAATAATGTCTATGTCGGAAAATGGTTACATGTAAAAATTTCACGCAGGTAAAAGCTCTACACTTATACACGTGTCCTTTTAAAGGAGCTTAATCTCGTGTCCTACTTTAAAATGAAACATTGAATTTCCTGCTTATCCCATCACAAAAAAATTCTACTGACATAGAAACATCTGCTCTTATTTTATAAATGTACAAAAATGTAACTTTACGTCGTTACACTTGTATATATTTCTTATATATACAAGTGATAGTAAATTCAGCTAAGTACCTACTGTATGAAATTCCATATTTTATTGTATTCAGCCCTTTTTTTTAACGTCCCGCTGCTGGGCACGGGCCTCCCTTCAATACTAGGGGGATCAGGCCTTAGCCCACCACGCTGGCCAAGTGCGGGTTGGTGGACTTCACATGTCTTTCGAAAACTAAGTTCTCTCAGACATGCAGGTTTCCTCACGATTTTCCTTCACCGTAAGGCAAGTGGTAATCATGTTGGAAATGATTCACACATGAAAATATCAGAGGTGCGAGACCCGGGATTTGAACTCCTTTCACTCGGTTTTCCAAGCGAGCGCGTTACCCCTGCCTCAATTTATTATTATAACATATTATATCATAATGAGATATTTAAGGTAGTTTTATTAATTACAGCGTATCTATTAGGAGACATTAGTTTGAAAAAACTTTAGTAAAACAATTATTATCTAATACTACAGCTTTTATCTCACAGTATTTTTGTTTGATGTTATAGATTCGATTCCTTATAAAGGAAAGTATTTTCCATAAAATTTAACCTTTCCCGTATTTCTAGACTAATTTTTTTAAATACAGTAAGGTCTATTTTTAAAATAAAATGGCGTAAAATATGACAAGCGATGCGACAAAATAATAACAAATATATTTTATATTCAATTCAATTATTATAATTTATAATACTAAAAGCTAAAAAAATAATACAGAAAGATCGAAAATATTTCATGAATGTTTATTCTGGCGAAGCGTTCAAGGAAATAACTAACATAATACTTTCTTAGATTTACGCGAATATTAGACATTTAAATAAAACTATCTTTTCGGATTTTTTCGCGGATTTATTTTGATTTTTGTTTCCCGACGTTTCGATTGCTTTACAGCAATCATGGTCACAGGAGAGACCCGTGATAAAGAAAGTGAAAAGATAGTTTTATTTAAAAGAAATAACTAACGTTTAAACGTTAGAATTATTTCCTCAAATCTTATCTGGTTGATGTCCAAAATATACACTGTTATCATTTAATCAACTATCATGCAGATATCTATAAGCAGACTCAAAGTATTTTCATATTTGAAGTAATTAAAGTTTAAATATCTACTGTAAACACGTTACACGTGCCATCTCTAAAAGATGCGAATTTATCACACTAAAATAAGATACTCGAATCTTATAATATTATATGAGCAATTCTTATATAATTTCATGTATCTTGAAAACGGCTCTAAAGATTTGTATCAAATTTTGTATTTACATAAAATTTTGCTTTATAAGTTTAGTTATATAGGTGTCTTTAGTAAATAAACGCAATTTTAAAATTTTTCCCGAGAAATAAAACGAAAAAAGGGAAGAAGAGGTAGGAATTTTCCTAAGTTGCTAACAGTTCGAATTTGAACAATTTAAAGCAATATATTCAGCCTTCTTTAACGTCCCACTCCTGGACACGGGTCTGCAACTGGCCGTGCACCGATATCTTCCGAAAACTTGTTACGTTCTCTCAGATATGCAAGTTTCTTCACGATGTTTTCTTTAACCGTAAGACAAGTGGTGATCATATTTGAAATGATTTACACATGATAATATCAGAAATGCGAGACCCGGAATTTGGACCAGCTTCACTGAACTATGCAATGTGTCAATCAAACTCAATTTGGTCAAAAATAATTATATAACACGTACTTTCGTACTAGAGGATTTTAACGTATATTTGTTGTATAGTATTTCTTTAATATGTGATTTATAATATAATATATAAAGCTCAATTATAAGACAAGCTGTAGGTACAATCGATAGACGCTCAATCATAGGTAGCTCGCAAGATTATCTACACAGGTATTTATTGCCTGCTGCAAACAATATATAAAACAAATATTGATTTTTTGTATACTTTTTACATTTAACTCATTTTCTATCCTAAACTCAGTAAAACCTCTTACAAAATTATCAAAATTATCATCTTTATTATCTAATTATCATCATCGAAGTAATTTGCCAGTGAAAAATAATAGCGAAATTATTTATTAGTAGTAATCGTGCTATAAATACCGTTATTAAACAAAATATCAACCATTCATAAACCCGAAATTTGATTTGCGTCACAAAAGACGAACAATTTACAAATAATTATAGGGGCGATCAAATTACATATGAACAGTAAAGCGTCTAAATTTAGTTTTACCAATTTGAATGTATGTATATCGATTACTTTACAGAAAATGACATAATACGTATTAATAAGCTGTCACCTAACAAACTAAAACTTTAACAAAGACAAATAATGAACATGTTTATAGGGAATAGAGTGGACAGTGTTCTAGGTTTAAACAATAAACATAGAAACATCTCCTAAAAGTGATAGTCCTAAAAGTGCTAATATAACCAAAACAGTCAAGTAGGTAATCTATGGGTAAATATGACTGAATTTCCAAAACAGGAAATCTGTAATGAAAATAAACATGGCTTGCGAAAGATTCTAATAAGTACAGACAGTAAAAAAAGTTCATTATATTTATTTACCAACTCTACATCGGTACCACTTAACTGAAGTGTTAGTTTCTCCTAGAAGCCTTGAACATAAGAATTGAATTGAAGTCTCACTTTATCGGAAGACGTGAGGAAATAGCTAAAGCTATTGTAATTCGGTAAAACGACTCAGGTAATTGAAGTGAAAAAAGTCCCATTAAATAAAATTGTTTTTTCGTATTTTTTCAAGGATTTATTTAGATTTTTGTTTCTCGACGTTTCGAATGCTTTACAGCAATCATGGTCACGGCAGAGACAAATAAATCCGCGACAAAAACTGTGAAGATAGTTTTATTTGAAATGTCAAATATTCGCGTGAATCTAAGAAAGTATTAAAGTCCTATTAAATTCCGAAATCGATATTAACACACTTTAAGTATCTATTATGATTAAAGGATGAATACTTGTAATCTCACTATATAGGTATCTATATACCATAATAGCCTTGAGCTTCTATCCTCATACGCCAATCACTCCGTAGCATTGACAATATAACGACAAACTCTAGTTCTAGAGTGAAGTTTTTATAATAATTTGCTGAAAATAAATCTCTTAGTACTTCATCGTGTACGTACTATAGTAAGTACGTAATACATATGGTTTTTTTTTTCGAGATATTTTATTATTTGAAGATATAATATATATAATTTGTTTTCTTTTTTTTGATTAAGAAAAGTGTTGTAATTTTCGTATTGAGATTTATTTATAAAATAATAACACTCAAAGCTATTAATTATGTAAGATTTAAAATTCAATCTTAAAGTACCTCAGTGTTAATTTCAAAAAGAAAAATCGTATTCTCCGTTAGATTAGTTAAAATACAATATAATGTGACTTAAATTTAATGCAGAGAAAAACTGAGCATTTGCGAAAAAATGCATCATATATAATTCAAATGTTAATAATAAAAAATATATATAAAAGCAAGGTATAAATGTTATTTATTATTATTAATCTATAAAATAATCATTTTACAGTTAACAATATGCCTTATTGTCCTTTGCTTCAACACTTTACATATTTCTTATCTGTATATATCTGTATAAATATATATTAATATTATAAATGTGAAAGTTTGTGAGTATGTTTGTTACTCTTTCACGCCAGAAAGGCTGAACGGATATGGATGAAATTTGGCACAGAGATAGATTATAGTATGCAATAACACATAGGCTACTTTTCATCCCGGAAAAATGTTCCGTTCCCGAGGGATAGATTTGCTTTTGTCTTGAAGCGAGGGTGAGCCGCTAGTAGAGAAATAAAAAAAAAACCTATGTAATCAAATTTGATTTATGAAAAAGAACTTAAGTATTTTTTACTTTTTGTATAAATAACTAATATTTAGTAATCTTATAATATAAAAAGTATAAATTAGTTTTGTTGGTACATTTTATTAGTATTAAACAAAACATTATAACTAAATTGGATAAGAGGAAGAACGTCTGTGAGAAAAGCTGAAGTATGCGGATATTATGCAGTTGCATGATGTAATAGCCAGCGAAATGAAAAATAGAGAAATAATTGATAGTCTACCTTTATATTAATACTAGCGACTCACCCTCGCTCCGCTTCGGGTTCGTCCCTAGATAAAAACAAATCTATACCACAGGAACCGTACAATTTTCCGGGATTATATATAGCCTATAGTCTTCCTCAGTTAACGGGCTATCTAATGCAAAAAGAATTTTTAAAATCGGTTTAGTAATTCCTGAGATTAGCGCGTTCAACCAAACAAACAAACAAACTCTTCAGCTTTATAATATTAGTATAGATTAATATCTAGCTCTACATAGAGGTTTAATATAAATATATTTTTTTATACTCATATGAGTATAAAAAAATATTATATTTATATATATAAATGTAATATTTATATATATAAATTAAGATAAATATTATATTTATATATATAAATGTAATATATAAATGTGAAATACATATAGTAATTGTTTATTACTGTGTTAATATGTCACAAAATAATGAGTGTAGTGTACACAATTGACTTTTAGTTAAAAATAAATATCTTTAATTTAAAACTGGTGACACGTAAATTGGTGGGTAAAAATTAACCTACTTTATAACGGTCAAAAACCTATCTTGGGCAAAAATACGTCAACTGAGTGAAAGACAAACTAACAAACATATTAGAATTTATATCATTAGTAAAGTTTTTTTATTTAATTTTCGAGTAATTTCCTTGTTGTCTTTGTTTTGTTTCTTACATAGAGAGCGTATAGTAAGTAACTCATTTCTTTTAATACTATCGAGGAGGAACGTACTTGGCTGGCAGCTCCCAAGGTTGCGTTTTATCATAACCAAACTAGCACTTGTAGCACTTAAGGGTTAATCTAAAATGGCTAACAGATATAATTAGCTATCTCTAATTGATTTGTATAGAATATCAAAACAAAAGCCACTCATAAGGGACAAACTTCTAATCTAATCTAAACAATTGAAATTACACTGGCATACACTTGCTGAAGCCCGAAAAACATAAGATCTATTTATGCAACTTCGCTCGCGTTCGTCCCTAGGTACGTTTTCACGGTTAGGTATACATAAATAGTAGGTTGCTACTCCTAAGATATTCATTTAAATTATATAACGATTTACCCTCGTTTTGCTAGGGTGCGTAAGCGGATTTTGTTTACAATTTCGTGGGTTTTAATTTTTTTTCGCGGAACCCTGATTTTTTTCTAAAATAAAAGTAGGTAAGCCTAAGTTACTTCCTATAACATCAGCTATCTGCCAGTGAAAGTCCCGTCAAAATCGGTCCAGCCGTTTCGGAGATGCGCCGGAACAAACAGACAGACAGACAGACAGACAAAAATTGTAAAAAATGTTGTTTTGGTATATGTACCGTGTATACATCCATATGCATTTAGAAAAAAACGGTTATTTTAATATTACAAACAGAGATTATTATCTGTATAGATGAATATCGTAGCAGTAGCAAGCTACTATTTTTTTATACCTAATTTTATTTTATAGCTATGTAGCTAACCGTGAAAACGTACCTAGGCACGAACGCGAGCGAAGCGAGCGTGAGCCGCTAGTTCCGAATAAGATCGTATGGCATTAAATTAAAAATCTTTACAGCCCGATAGTTTAGAATTATGTTGTTTTATTATGACGCTGTAATATTCTCATAATAAAATCTATTTTTAGCTAACTAGGTTATGGGGTTTTTCTTTTTTTACTTATAAAAACTCTTGAATTTAAAAATCGTTGGGATCTAAAAGAATATGTTTTCAGCTTGACAGGTTAAGATTTTTTTGTATATAAAAACTCCTGCACCTAAAAATCACTTATTTTACATTAGAAAACAAAAAAGGTGATAGATATTCGTACAACCGACAATAGTCGGATGAATAATTTATTTCTTAATCATCTGATTATTATCGGACGAATAGCAACAGCGAACATCGAAGTGTGGGTTTTTGATAGACCACATGAAGATAGTATTTTTATACAATATCCTTCGAAGTAGTATTGTTCATCGAAAACAATATCAAACCATTTAAAAAAAAAGTTTATTTTTTTTCTACAAAAATGTAATTATTTTTGATATTTAATTCGTCTATTATTAAAAATTAGGTAGGTACATTTTACTCAATTGTGTGAAAATTTGATTGTGTATTTCCGTCATTTTATTACATATAGATATTATGTTTTATTTTATTTATAACATCTTTTCGACTACATGACCTAATTAAAATGTATTTATACTACATATAACATATACTCAAAGTAATATATTAGGTACTTGATTTTATTGTATGGGGTCATTGCCAATAGAATCGATATTATTTTATTAGGTCATACAGATGTCAAGGTACTAGACATACAATAAAATATAAAAACAACGGAAATATACAATTTGAATGTTTGAAATAAGTAATCATGGGTTTATTTTGACTTCTTTAAATATGTTGTATTTAAACATACCGCAAAACTTGGAAACGTAGAGGCCTTTGCCCAGCAGTGGGATGATGTAGGCTAACAGTAATAGTAAATATGTTGTTTACAAATATAAGTTTAACTTAACATATAATTTAAGATCCTGATACTTTAAGCATTGATATCTACTTGATTTTTTTTGTGTGTTATAATTTTTTTTCTTGGTTAAATAAGATCAAGCATCTGTAAATATGTATATATGAATAGTTTAGATATTACACCTTAACATAAGTTGCTTTAGACCTTAACAATTACATTTTAAAATATAACTATGTTTTCGGATATTTTTGCGGATTTATTTAGATTTTTGGCTTTCGACGTTTCGAATGCTTTACAGTAATCATGGTTATGGGGCTCCCGTGTCTAGTTTTATTTTAAAATATCAAATATTGGCGTAAATCTTAGAAAGTATTATTTATGTTAACAATTATATTCAAAAATGTTAAAAAAAACACTCGTTTGACCAGTAGCTGTATAATATGTGAGTTTTTATTAAAACGGGTAAAATAAAGCTGATAAGAGTAACAAAAGAAATAAGTTTTAAATAGTAGCCATTGAAGAGTTGCATTATGTACATTCTGAAACCATTATCAAATCAACTCGGTGGTATTAAATTATGGTATATCATGGGGGTTACTATAATTATAAAGTTTCAAAATATATGCAGCTAGATGTAGGTTAAAATTTAATTACATAGTAATTAAAAGTGAAGCTAATAAGAACTTGTTAAAAACTAAAAAGTAAATAATATTTTATATTTTTAAATATGATTGACCTAATTTTGTTTACAATAGTGTGGGTTGGCATGTAGTTGAATAGTTACAAAATGAGTCTATCCCATGGGGAGTTGTAATATCATAGGTATAAGCGTAAAAATACAAGTTGTCGTTTTTTGTTTACAATAATCTTAAATGCGTTTTAATATCAATAAATAGCCATTAATTTGTAATTAAAACATATTTTCGAATTCAAGTACTATATGGAAAAAGTCATGGGTAAAAACTAACTTCTCCTAATAAAAATGCTGTAAGTATCCACATACAAATTTTTCCCGTATCCAACATAGTTTATGGCTACCATAAGGGTAATGCCCCTCAAGAAAGAGTATAAGGCTCTCAGTGTGATAGCACATTGCTCACAAACCCCGTACGTTCATTCAATATGGATGAAACAGCGAGTAATCGATACTACTTCGTGAATCAACTTGTTTAGACTTTAGAGTGAGAGGGTGTTTTAAAGAAGCCATTAAAGAAATGCGCAGGTTAATCAATACATACTCGTATATACTTGGTCTATCAAAATTCAGTTTTCCATCTTTATAAAGTTATGTAAGTTAGGTGTGTTGATAGGATCATGTTTACATTTAAACTTTTAAGTTTAATCATTAATTTATAAATTATTAGAAAGTATTTTTTTTAATTACTACTTTTTATTTAGTATGTATCTAATACCTATATAATCTCCTCCTTCTTGGAAGTGAATGAAAAGACCGTCGCTGTTTTATACATAATATTTTTTCTCTCAATCAAACCTATATTATAATGTTTATAATTCAGCAACGAAACATAATTAAAGCAAAATTACATTCATTTCATTAACCACGTAAATCTATTATGAGTAATTGTGCAAACGCTAAAATTCTGGTTTGTCATAATTTTTCCAGTCTATTGTGTTTTCTAAACGAATTTTTGTAGAGCTTTCTTTTGTTTACATTAGAAAGCTCGAAGTTGGCAAATTTCGAATGAGGGGTTTCGTATCGACCTCCGACAGGCGCTTAGATACGGTAAACATTACGTAATATGTTTGTGTTTGTTTTATTCTACTTAGTATATTCAGGAAACCTTATATTAAAGGGGGTATCAAGTAATAATGCTTTAACTTTTGTTTCAGCCTGTACAACTATTTTAATGGATTTCAAATTTTATTGGCAATTATTTCTGTTATATCATCTTATATAAATTAGACAAAACGTGTAATATAAAGGCAGTGGTAGCCCAGTGGTAACGCGCTCGCTTAGGAATCCGAGTGAAACGGGTTCAAATTCCGCGTACCCTTACCTCTGATATTTATATTTGCGAATCATTTGTAACATTACCACTTATCTTAACGTTGAAGGAAAACATCGTTTTCTAAAGACACGTGGACTATGGCCTGATCCCCCTCTTATTGAAGGGAGGCCCGTCCCCAGCAATGAGACGTTAAAAAAGGCTGAATACTCAATACACATATGTTTTTTTATAGTGTTACATATAAAGCACTTATTACCTTATTCTCCAAAATTTCTTGCCCTATTTTACGTATAGTCAAACAATGTTTTAAGGATACCTACATGATTAAAAAATACTGTAGAGTTTGGTGATTCTGTAATCATCAAGTAGGTAAAATTCTCATAAAAATATAGGAAGATGTGGAACAGTTTAACAGGTTGTTTTAAAAAGCAACTTCAGTTCATTACGGGAGCTTCGAAACCGCAATGCGTATTTTTCGTTTCACCACATTCCCGTTGCCAGAAGAATTTTTCTGAATTTTCATTAACTTTCATCGATTTAATTTATTAAATATAATTTATTAATTATAATTCATCGATTAAATTGTATGCTGAAAAATTGTTGACCGTAATAAATTAATGTAGTATTGTCTAATAAATCTATATTATTATTGTCCAGCGATGACTCGCAGATTTGATTTCCGCGCGAGGTAAATTGTGCGGATTACTATATAATATATATAAATATGAAAGATTACACGTACATATATATAAAAAAAGGTCATATAGATGGAAATGTTATTTAGTACACATAAAGACTATGGCCTGAAGTAACATATTGGCTTTACTGTTAGGCACCCAAAGACGCACCAAACGAAGTGATAGCAAGCCACCAATTTTTCTGTAAATATAAAGATGTTTGTTTAGGACTGATTGACGAGGAAATACGGCCATAAATGTCGCTAACTAATGCGCTAATCATAAAGGATATATTTTTTTATAAAGAATAAATTTATTTATGAAAATATGACAAATACATTTTTTATACACATTGTAATTCATTAAAATGTATTTAGGTTTCTACTTCGAGGTAGTTTAAAAGCTCGTAATTATTGATTTGTTTAAAAGTTCCAGCCCTTTTAGAATAAAGGCGTTTTTATTTTTGTAGCGTTTGGTCACATGCTAGCAATTCCGTGAACTATATCAGACTTAATCGATACTAAAAAATATTATTCTGGTATATTACATACGTATTATATAATGAAAGTTCAACTGAAGTTTAAGTTACTAACGTGAGCTACATTAAGTAAAGCTGTAATAAACACTTGTTAATGTAGTTATGGATACAATCTCTGTATAGCTCAACCTACTTATGATAGAGTAAGTAGTAATAGAAATACTTTGTACTTATTATATTTTTTTAGTAAATCCATTTTAAATAAAAGTTTTGTGAAAACTAAAAAGTCGAGGTTTCTATTGATTTCTGTTTTGACCGACTCTCTTTCCTTCTAAATTATTGTATCACTAGCGACTCACCCTCCATCCGCTCGGGTTCATCCCTAGTTACGTGCGTTTTGAAGTTTAATATAGATTTCTCTGAGATGAGATATTTTCCCGCAGTAAAAAGTATCTTTTATGTTGACCCGGATAACCAACTATCACCATACCAAATTTCATCAAAATCTGTCCAGTGGTTTTCTCGTGATGTGTTTCCAGAATGACAAACAAAAATTCTAAAAACTATAGGCCTCTGTATAAATAATAATGATATTTCTATAAGATTTTCCAAAAAATATTTAATGTACAGATTCGGCTCAGTTAGAATTTTATTATATGAATAGATTATGTGTGTAGACACTGTCTTTAATAACTATGACTTTTGAGACGACAACAACTTAAGTCTCTTCCACAACCGTTCTGTAAAACATGAACTCCTATATTTTTTTTTAATATATTAAAAATTAATATTAAAATAAGAAAGTAGAATAAAAATGTGTTTGAGATAAATTGATATTAGGGATGCAGTAAAATTCAAAATAACTTATTGTAAACCTTGGTACTCTTAAGGCTGAATCGATTACAATGAACATTATTATTACATAACTACCTCGGTGGTGTAGTGGCTAGCATGTACGGCTGCACACCCGTAGGTCCTGGGTTCAAGTCCTGGGTCGGGCCAAGTTTAGTTATTGAGTCTTTGACTACACGTTTAGCTCAGTTTGTAGTGACCCTACTTGCTATGCCAGCGGTCGCGGGTTCGAGTCCCGCTGGGGGTATTCATTTGTGTGATAAACACGAATGTTTATACTCCAGTCATGGGTGTTTATATTTATAGTCTAGTTATGTGTGCTTATATTTATGATATGTATGTATTTAAAGTTATATATGTGTAGTGTATCAACTATCTGGTATCTATAACACAGGCCTCGTAGCTTACCATGGAACTATGTAGATGGTGCTGTGTGTTAATGTCCCAATATATTTATTTATTATTTATTTATTCTTATATAGTAAGCCTCAGTAACAGCCCGGAGTTAGGAAGTTGGCGGTGTTTCACCCCCGTGCCTCGGAGAGCATGTAAAGCCGTCGGTCCTGCGCCTTAACTCTCACTGGTCATGTCTCGTGTCGTCCCATCGGAGTATGAGAGCGACAGGAATAGAGAGTGCACTTGTGCCTGCGCGCACACTTGTGCACTATAATATCTCCTGTGCAAATGGCTAGTCTCAATGAGATTGGCCGCCGTGGCCGGAATCGGTCAGGAGGACATTATTATTTTTACACAAAAATTGCTCGTTTCATTTAAATGTTAATAAAACATCTATAATAAACAATTAAAGCCTTTATTTATCTAAAAATAAATTTATTCAAATATGTGCTTCCTATAATAATATACTACTGCTCCAACATTTGACTGCTATTTGTATCATTTGTAATTCATTTCAATATATATTATGTCAAATCTTACCATTATTAAACATGATAATAAAATTAAACATTTTAGTTAAATATATAAGTAAATAAATTTAAGAGACACAAACAGACCTTTGCTTTCAAACACATTTTGCTCCTTTGGTCATACTATTTATTTTGATGCGACTCCTCTATATTTTTGTAGGCATATAGACATTTATGAGATCTACAATATGTAGAGCTTAATAGTTCACCAAACAGAGTTTACGTGAATAAGTCTTATAATATAGTTAATTTTGTAGAGTTTATTATTTCAGTTTTATAATCTCAAGCTATTAAGATTACAATCAAGCTCGCTAATTATTACATAGAAGTAGTCTACTAAAGAGTAATAAAGAAAAAAAATTGTTGGTCGACTTCAAAAGGAGGGAGTTTCAATTCGGTTGGGTGTATTTTTAAGTATGTTACTCGATAACTTCACTAATTATGAATCAATTTTTGAATTGTTTTTTATGAGTAGGTTATAGGTAAATTATATCACGGGTGATCCCTGACGAATTTAAAAAAATATATTCGTTATTTTTATTATTTCGCCTTTACGGCGAAGCAAAACATCATGAAGAAATCGGTATTTCTGAGAAACCCTAACTAGTTTTTGAAAAACATGTGAAGTCCGCTAACCTATGCTTGGTGAGGTGGACATCAGCCTGATCCCTCTCGCAATCTTCTCGTACCCTGTGAAAAAGGCTAAATGAGTTATTTAAAGTCGGTGTACAGTTTATAGTGAAAACTTAACTATTTAAATTTTATATATCACTTTTATACCGTTTACCTACAAGTTCATATGTTCTTGTTAAAATTAGACTATTATAGTAAAGTCACGTGGAAACAACTCATCTGAAGTAAAAGTAATTCTTACGCCTAGTGACACGTGTAGCTGTTTTAATGCAATTATCATGTCGATCGATATCAACATAATATAGGTTACTTCAAAGTTAATAGGTATTATTTCAAAAGTTATTATATTGGCCATTGTATTGGATTGTATAGTCACAAATGAAAATAATTTCGAGGTTCTTAGAGAGTACTCGTATGAGCCACTTTCTTCCACAATAGATTTTTGCGATATATAGGTATATTAAATCAATTCTATTCAATTTGCTTCCAATTACAAATAGTAATGTATTATACAAAGTTGTATTTCGTTTTATTAAAGATATTACTTTAGGAATTCCAATAAGTCGTCATATTTTTCTGGCAC
The DNA here is from genome assembly GCA_033884665.1 of Argynnis bischoffii washingtonia. NCBI lineage: Eukaryota > Metazoa > Arthropoda > Insecta > Lepidoptera > Nymphalidae > Argynnis > Argynnis bischoffii. The sequence continues at coordinate 3,349,739 of CM066624.1, read as the reverse complement.
AATATTAATAATACACTTTGCTCATTTCAGGACGTGGCTTTCATCAACCCAGCAAACGTAGTCTTCGTGTACATGTTGGTGAGAGAGCTGGTCGACGGCGAGCGGATAGCCCGTCCTCAGGAGCTGCAGGCGGTTGTCCTAACCTGCCTCTATCTCTCATATTCCTATATGGGCAATGAGATCTCCTATCCTCTCAAGCCTTTCTTAGTTGAAGACTCGAAAGACAAATTCTGGGATCGTTGCCTTCTCATCGTCGACAGACTGTCTTTTAACATGTTAAGAATCAACTCCGAGCCTGGTTTTTTCACTGAGGTCTTCACGGAGCTGAAGGCGTGTGGGACAGTGGATAGCCCCCCGCCCGCGCCCCCACACCCCGCTCCGGCGCCCCCCCACACACTCTCGGCTGCCTGACACACAGAGGTCGCTGTGCTCAGACTAGCACTGACTGACCGCCCAAGTCGTGTTTGATGCCGGCTTTTATCTACAGAAGCTCTTGGTCAATCGTCGATTATAAAATGGACGACTAATCAAACTTATAGGTAATTTAGGAACAAATTGGATAAATAAATTAGGATAATGTGTGATCGTTGATAGTCTGAGCGGGAAGGCTTTTTAGCATCTCATAGTAACTTCTCTATTTGATTCCCTTTGAGAAGAATAAAAATAAAATTAAACTTTTCTCAAACATCTCATTATAGATCGAAAAGGATATTTCAAATTACTTTGCTCAGCAGAAAACATCTTCACATGATTGACCAAGGCTTTTTGTAAGACTGTAGCCGAAAATAAGACGACGGGTTCAGATGAGACTATATAAACAGGCGTATTCCAAAGATTTTAAAATGTGATAATAACACAATTTTACACAGAAAGAAAATGAGAAAGAGTCATAATATATGACTTTTATACTAATATATACCGATACTGTCCTTATATAATTCTTGATGGTAGACGAAGTATGCATACTGCTATCTCTCGTCATAGGTTATGTTTGGAAATAGCTTAAAATTTCGGAGACGAATAATCATTTATGGGAAGCCCACCATGAATAGTCAGCGCTGTATTTCTGTATGTCTGTAATATTGTAGGTAATTGTCTGATAATCTTATTTTCAAAGCTGCTCACTCATAGCGGCGTTCTAGTCCAATAGCGCAGCGGTTAGCTAGTAAGTTAAGAGTTCGTAATGTAGTGAATGATCGTAAAGCCATATAGTTAGATGATATTAGCGAAATGTCTGGCAGGCGGGAGGATGCAATAACGCGGTAACACTGTCATATTTTACCGGTAAACCCTTCTAAAATGTGTACGTACGTATGGCCGGCTCAAAGCGGAATGATCAAGGCAATGAAATATATTATGTAACAAATAGGTAAAATTTTGCGGATGAATAAGCGTTTTGTACAGTAATAACGATTAAAATATGATGAGTCCTTAATATTAGTCTAGTTTAGACAAATGATGGCAGGTATTAAATACGCCTGAGTGGCACTCGGTCTAAAACTATGAATTTCATAGTAAGATATAGAAATAAAGCAAGTACGATAGAAACGTATACCATAATGTAGACACCGAATTGTCGACACTAATTTGGAAGTCAGTTGTTGCTTAAAATTAAATTAAATTAAATTTATAGAGCTTGGCGTTTTAAGATGGAAAATGTCTGGTTATAATAAAAATTGGAAAAATGAAGAAAAACCAAGAAGAAATTAAATAGATAAAAATAATTATAGCTCATAAGACGGACTGGACTACGTCTTGCTACAAGCCATGTAACACAGGCGTAGCGTAAGGTTTCGTTGCGGTATATTATGCAGTACTACTTATTGCTTAAACCATCTTTTAGTAACAAGCTCTTGGATTGGAGAATTACATATATATATATATATATACGGATATATAAACGGATTTTTAAAACTTCAACAACAGAATTCTGATAAAATACAATAAGTTCTTGATTACATACCTTATTTATTGAGTACGTATGTACATATATTCACTTCAATTACCATATATGTATTACACAATAACTACGCCTAGATATAGGATATGTTTAAAACTTAATTATCAATACTTTGAATAGATTTTTAGTAGCACCGAGTGTCGTAGTGTAAGGAAATTGTTTAGTCAAGTGAATGTCATAAGAATAGAAAGTATTTATTAATAAAAAGAATCTCAAAAAATATTCCAAACTCATTAACGATTGGGTATAGTAGATGTCTGTGATGTTTATTGAATTTATATAGCTTTTGTTGGTGTTATAGTGCTGTTTTGTTATATTTCTTTATTTTCTACGATTTTTGTTATTAATGGTGAAGATTACGATTAGGATAAGAATAAGATCATATAATTTGTGGTAAAAAGTGTATCTATTTTAAATCTAACACAAATTTGATGCCGTCTGCAAAAAATAATGGAAATTTAAATATTTATTTTAAACGTTTGTTATAGTTTTTCGTGATTTATATTGGAATAAACAAGTACCAAGCCAGTGTTATAATTATGTATTTCTTTGCCAAGAAAGTGAAATAAATTTTGTTGAACATTGCAGTTCATTTTGTCTTAATTAGATCCAAGTTTGAAGATAAGTAAGATAGTAATGTACATTCCAATTATGATGAATAATGATATTTTAAAATATAAGCCCTGACGTTCATTCAAGCCCCGATGATCTCCTTAAATATAGTACCTACCTACACACCTACCTATGGTATTTGAAAGTGTGGGAGTGCAACTTTGATGGTAATACAATTCTGGTACTTCTTCTAATTATTCATGTAACTCACGTTTGTTAATTAAACTACTGTAAATATACCTTATTATTAAAAAAATTTCGTATATACAAATATTGTGTTTTATTTACCTTTTAATGTTTTTATTAAATGTGTTTTTTTTATTAAACTTTAATCTAAAATCATGGTTTTTTTATATTGTGGAGAAATGAAAAATGTTCAAACATTCAACTGTAAGGGAATTAAATCCATGACCTTGTGTGTGAATAAGGTTCACAATAAAATGATATGGCTATATTGGATACTACATATTTGAATATATTTATAATATGTATGTATTTAAAAGATATATATGTGTAGTGTATCAACTATCTGGTATCCATAACACAGGCTTCGTAGCTTACAATGGAACTAGATGGTGCTGTGTGTTAATGTCCCAACATATTTATTTATTTTATTATACTAGCGACTCACCGTCGCTTCGCTTCGGGTTCGTCCCTAGATAAAAATAAATCTATCCCACGGGACCCGTACACTTTTCCGGGATGATATATAGCCTATAGCCCTCCTCAGTCAACGGGCTATCAAATGCAAAAAGAATTTTTCAAATCGGATCAGTAGTTCCTGAGATTAGCGCGTTCAACGAAACAAACAAACTCTTCAGCTTTATAAATTATAATATTAGTATAGATAAAAGTATTGCGGCGGATGATAAGTGCAAGTATAGATTAATAATAAAACCTACAAGTTACAGAATTGATTACCAAATCGCTGTTAAAGATTTGAGATTGAATATAAATATAGTATAGGTATTTATAATCGATAAAGTATAACAGAACTATAAGTATATAATATACTGTTATAGTTGTCGCGACATCTGGCGGGAGAAATACGCAAAATTCATCCAAGTTATCCTTGAATAGAGGTTACTTTTAAAATCAGCCTGCTATATTTATTTGACCGGAAAGAAGTTAGCGTGAAAATTTTTTATTTTGTATTCTGCTATATGCTAATAAATTGCTCTTGAAATGCTCCACCGAAATCTGCAATTGCTCCACGTCTAAAGTGATTAGTTAATTAATAATTATTTTTTTTTAAATTGCTTACTCAAAAATTAAATTTACTATAAAACGAGAAGTAATCACTTTTTATTAATTTTTAAACAAACAAACAAAGAAACAAACTCTTCAGCTGTATAATATTAGTATAGATTTAATTTTTGAGTAAGCAATTTTTTTTTTAAATAATTATTATTTATTATAATTAATAATTATTAATTTTGGTGGAGCATTTCAAGAGCAATTTAATAGCATATAGCAGAAATAAAAATAAAAAAAAAATACAAAAAAAAAAAATTACACGCTAACTTCTTTCTGGTCTTTATTTGTCATCCATGTCCTCTATTTTTAACCTATACGTGATAATGTCAAACAAGCAGTGAAAACTGGTAGTCTCCATAATCTGTGGAAAACTGTCAAAAATCAAAGTCAAATAAAATTTGGCGGTGTTTTGTATTATTTAATTATTTTGGAATTTTGTTGTTTTCTTCATTGCTGTAATATTTCGTTTCTTCGGAATCTTTAAATAATCCAACTAATTTCTATTTTGAAACATTATTTAAACAGTGATACACGTGATGTCTTAAGTATATAATAAAAATTATTATAGCTAAGAAATTTAATATTTGTGATATAAAATTTATCAAAGAAAACTTTAATAAAACGACATCATGGATGAATATCCAGATCCTGATGAAGAATATGAGCTCATGTATTCTGACGACTTGGAATTATTGCGTGAAATGGACGAGCACACAGGTTATAACATTTTAAATACAAAACTTACTTTCATAAATTACTTATTACTTTAAATATAACCCTCTTTCAAATCTTTTTGTATTTCTTCGCGAATTATTTGTCTTTATTAAAACTTAAAATTCAATCTATTTTAAGGTTCCAACAAAGACAAAAATAAAAAGAAATCCTTCCAGTCTAAAAGAAGTCTTGATTTTACAAGTCCTCCTTCGACAAACAAACCTACTACCAGTGAAATTAGCAACTCTCAAGACAGTTTAGTTCATAATGACGATACTACAATAAGCTTAACACCAAATCTACAACAACTGGATGATGTCCTTACGCCTAATGTGTCTAATAAGAGAACAGCTGAAGATTTGTTTGGTGATATTAATGATATAGATTTTGACAATATAGAACTGCCTAGTAAGAGACAAAAAACTGAAGAAGAAAATGATATGGATTTAATTAATAAAATTATTGAAGGAAGAAAAATAAGGCAATTGTTGGTGGAACCTTCAGGCAGAGGTTTTAAAGAGACTAAACCCAACTATAATATAAAAGAAAATGTCACAATGAATGTTCCAAAGTTTGTAAAAACAATTTATTATTATACTGTTTATATAAAATATCAACTTTTTATCTTTTTATCATAAACTAGCGGCTCACCCTCGCTTTGTCTGTTTATCTTACGGGAACAGTACATTTTTCTTTGATAAAAAGTAGCCTATGTGTTATACCAGACTATAATCTATCTTTGTGCCTTTCATCCTGATCCATTCAGCCGTTCTGATGTGAAAGAGTAACAAACATACATACATCCATATTCACAAACTTTCACATTTAGATTATTATTATAGATTATTTATAAGATATCTTGAAATACTCAACTTCTAAAGTTACCTTACCATGCCTTACCTGATTGATAAATAAATATACCTACTGTATAATATATATTTTAATTTTGTTATAAGAAAAGGTATATTGCTATTCTTATTTCAGGTGGCCTTTTATTCCTATTACAAATTGGGATGGAGAAAGAGTTTATGTGAGATTATTAACAGAAGATGCTTGGGAAGAGGTCCTAGATACTACAACAGAAAAATTAACTTTAAGAACTACATTTGCTTCAGTCTGGGAGGAAGCTAGGAAAATTGTAAGATAATATTTTAAAACATTTAAAACTTAGTAGTAACTTATCTTTAAATGTTTTTACATAAAGTATTAATGAAAACTTAAAAAAAAAATCAATTAATTTACTAATATATAAAAAATCTAAAACAGTATCCTTATTTTTGTTTAACAAATTGTTTAATCGCTACCTACACCATAAACTATATAAAATAAAAATAGACAAGGAAAAGAGTTAAACCCTAATTTTTTTTTTGCTGTTTCAATTGTAATTAGTTATATGTAGTTTATTATCTTAAGCAAAATCTCAATACCATATTCATTATATAATTTTTTAAATGATCAGTTTTCATATTTATATAATAACTATACTACGGGACTTAACACATGAATAAGTAGCTAAATACCTTGTTCCCGACATTTCGACTGGATTGCACCAGCTGTGGTCACAGGCAGATTCATATTTATTATGTTAAAATTTTACTATAATGTATTGTGTATTTAAAATCCTATATTATACAATGCTTCAGTGGTTTGTTGTCGTTATACTGTTGTAGCAATAAAACAATGGATCAATATGACTTTTTTTTGAAAGATAGGTATGTTTAATTTTTATAATATCCCTTATATTATATATTTTTTTATATAATTAATTACAGTTAGAAAAGAAGCAGCAACAAAAAGAATCAACTGAATCAATTCAAGAAGAAGTAACAACTAATGTAATGAGTGAGTTGTGGGTGGAGAAGTACAGACCGAAATCATATGTGGACTTATTATCAGAAGAACCAGTGAATAGAGCCTTGTTACATTGGCTTCATTTATGGGATAAGGTTGTTTTTTTTAATTTGTATTGGCTCTATTTACTTTGTATGGGGCAAAAAAAAAATTATAATGTAACTAATTCTATGAGAGAAGTATTCACATATAATCTATTTTCTTGAGGGTTCCATACCCAAACAGTGCCAACAGAACCTTCTTACTAAGCCTCCACTGTCTGTCCGTCCGCCCGTCTGTCAGAAGGCTGTATCTCATGAACCGTAATATGTAAAGAATTGAAATTTTCACAGAGTGTGTACTTCTATTGCCTCTATAATAACAAATAATAAAAAACCAATATATCTAATTTCAAAAAGGTGCCATGCAAATTAAAAAAGAACCGATTATGGTATGGAACTCTTTGTGTGCGAGTTCGACTCGCACTTGACCTATTTTGATTATTTATTGCCTTTTTCATTTTTAATCATATTTTTATTGCACATTCCATATGTTAAACACTATAATAAATTATGTTCAACTGAATGGTAATAACGGTAGAAGCGGTACACACTAATATAAGTAATACAGTAAATTTTTGGTGTGCAACAGAGAATATTTGGTTTGTTTTTTAATATTTCTTCTAATTTCTATAACTAAGTAAATTATCCACTTTAATTAAACTCATGTTGGCAAGCTTAAATAAAAACATAACTCTTTAACATTAAAAAATGCATTTAAGCATACCTCGGTGGTGTAGTGGCTAGCAAGTACGGCTGCACATCGAGAGGTCCTGGGTTCGAGTCCTGGGTCAGGCCAAGTTTAGTTATTGAGTCTTTCTATTTAGTCTCAGTAACAGCTCGGAGTCGGGAAGTTGGCAGTGTTTCACCCCCGTGCCTCAGAGAGCACGTAAAGCCGTCGGTCCTGCGCCTTAACTCTCACCGGTCGTGTCTCGTGTCGTCCCACCGGAGTATGAGAGTGACAGGAATAGCGAGTGCACTTGTGTCTGCGCGCACACGCGCTGCACTATAATATCCCCTGCGCAGATGGCTAGTCTCAATAGACTGTCCAAAGTCGGTCGGGAGGTCATTATTATTATTAATCAAGGTGGCCACATGGTTTGGATTAGAACAAATGTAAATATACAAATCAATACATATTTTTAATCTTATTTCAGATAGTATTCAAGAAAGAGGTTAAAACAATGGAGCCACAGCAACGCAATACATTCAGTAAGCGCACTGGTCAGTTCCAACTGAGTAATAAGTGGAAGGGTAAAAAGGAGAATGAGCCAGAAGTCGATGAAGATGGTCGCCCCCATCATAAAGTTGCCTTGTTATGTGGACCTCCTGGTGTTGGCAAGACCACTTTGGCACATTTGTTGGCGAGATTGGCAGGTATGATATTTATTCAAGTGCTAGCTTTTGCTTGCGACTCCGCTCGCGTATTTTAATCCATTATTAATATTATAAATGCGAAAGTTTGGATGGATGGATGTTTGTTACTCAATCACACTAAAATAGCGAAACTGATCTGGATGAAATTTGGCACAGAGATATAGTCTGGAATAGCATAGGTTACTTTTTATCCCGGAAAAATGTACGGTTCCCGTAGATTGATTTGTTTTTGTTTTTCACAAAGTTTTTTAGTATATAAATCCTACCTGCACACTCAACCTAGTCACAACTAGTCCATAGTTTTTGTATACATTTTTCACTTCTAAGGATTGTACATAGTATGATGTTAATTGCATGTAACTTTTCACAGGCTATAAAATGTAAAAAGATTTTTTAAATCAAATTGGTAGTTTTACAGTTAGTGCATTTAAAGAAATAAACAAAACCCAGCTTAAAATAATATACTGAGATCAGATGAGTATGGTATATGTAATTTTGTTCTTATTTACATAATATTAATTAAGTTATTCTTATATACATTTTCAACATTATTTCCAGGTTACAGGCCAGTAGAAATAAATGCATCTGATGAGCGCAGTACCGAAGCATTCCAAAATGCATTACAAAGTGCCACGCTGATGAGATCAGTGCTGGATGCTGAAAAACGACCTAACTGTCTCATATTAGGTAACACTTTTTACTAACAACAATTAACCCTTGCTTCTCTTAGATGCGTCCCGACGCATTTTGTATTTATAATGCTATAGAAGTCCTTTTTTAGTCGATTGATATACCTGTTTCTTACTATTATAATGTCGAAAATCTGTAATTTCACATCATGTCCTATTTTTTTATCCCCAGAAGATGTACTGCCTAAAACTTTGAATTAGAATATTAATGATTTTAATCAAATATATTACTGGTACTTTTGGTCACTGTAACTAGTTATAACTGTTTTAGAAATTTGCCAAACCCTTTCTTAGCTACTACCTACCCTTCCCATTACCTATAAGAATATATATATATATATATATATATTAGGGTGGTCCTTATTCCTAAGAATTTTTTTTTTTTTTTTTAATTTCGCGGGGCACTACGTAATTTGATTATATACCATAAGAAAGTATTTCAGTATTTTTTTTTGAATTTTTTAAATGACATTTAGAGGTCGCTACCAAGGTTTGAATTTTAAATAAAAACTATGACTGAACTATGATGAATATCCTTAATATTCACACAATCAAAAAGATAAGCTGTAAGACGTTAAATATAAGACGTACGCATGCGCACAAACCAATTTTTAACTTATTATGATGTTAGTGCGCACGCGTACATCTCAAATTGTACGTCTCATGGGTTTATGTTTTCGATTGTTTGAACGGTCTAAATCTCGACGCGTCGGTACAGAAGAGAGGTCGAGGGAAGGTAGGGATAAGAAGCGATTGTTTATGCGAGTTTCACTTGCACGTAAAATGTGATATAAACACCTAAATGAAACATTAATGAAACCATCATTTAAGCTGTCCTTCAATGCTTTTTGTAAAAATTTTGACAGCTGGTAGCGACCTCTAAATCTTAACAAAAAAAAAAACAAAAAGAACTTATTCCATATTTAGAGGTATATAATCAAATGAGAAAGTGCCCCGGGGATAATTCAAAAGTCGAAAAATAAGGACCACCCTAATATATATATATATATATATATATATATATATATATATATATATATATATATATATATATCGCTATTCCTGTCACTCTCATACTCCGGTGGGACGACACGAGACACGACCGGTGAGAGTTAAGGTGTAGGACCGACGGCTTTACGTGCTCTCCGAGGCACGGGGATGAAACACCGCCAACTTCCCGACTCCGAGCTGTTACTGAGACTAAATAGAAAGACTCAATAACTAAACTTGGCCCGACCCGGAACTCGAACTCAGGACCTCTCGATGTGCAGCCGTACTTGCTAGCCACTACACCACCGAGATATGCTTAAATGCATTTTTTAATGTTAAAGAGTTATGTATTTATTTAAGCTTGCCAACATGAGTTTAATTAAAGTGGATATTTTACTTAGTTATAGAAATTAGAAGAAATATTAAAAAACAAACCAAATATTCTTTGTTGCACACCAAAAATTTACTGTATTACATATATTAGTGTGTACCGCTACTACCGTTACCATTCAGTTGAACATAATTTATTATAGTGTTTAACATATGGAATAAAAATATTACCCTTCCCATTACCTATAAGAATATATATATATATATATATATATATATATATAATACTTCTTTTGGGACGTTTGGAAAAAATATATGAAAGTAAAGTTTTTGGGATGCGCGCGCATACTGACAGTCAAAGTTAGTTGAAATGGACATGGTCATGTTAGCAGCTGATAACTGTTTGTTGCCATCGTAACCATTGTTATTGTCTGACAAATGATATAATATATTATATTCTTTCCTTAAACGATATTCTATAAATATATGATTGCAATATGCCTAAATGCCTTATTTAATTATTTTATTAATTTATCATTCCTTTTACAAACAGATGTGACATACGGGATGAAATCTTTAGCTATATTTGTTCTGTTACGCTAAAGAAGTATAACTTCTTACATGCATACATAAGTACACACACACACACACAGTTTTTTTTATTGGATTATTTACCATGAGCATTGTTTTTAGGGTTCCATACCCAAAGGGTAAAACGGAACCCTATTACAAAGACTTCGCTGTCCGTCCGTCTTGTCTGTCTGTCTGCCCATATGTCACCAGGCTGTATCTCTCATGAGATACAGCCTGGTGACATATGGACGGTTCATACCGTGATAGTTAAACAGCTAAAATTTTCACAGATGATGTATTTCTGTTGCTGCTATAACAACAAATACTAAAAAACACAATAAAAAAATATTTAAGTGAGGGTCCCATACAACAAACATGATTTTTTTGTCGTTTTTATAGATAATGGTATAGATAATGATATGGAATCTTTCATGCGCAAGTCCGACTCGCGCTTGGCCGTTTTTTTAAATCAATTTGTATTAATATTAATAATTTATTAGTGAATAACCTATTTCAGATGAAATAGACGGCGCTCCAATACAAACAGTAGAATTATTAGTCAAATGGTGTACCGCTACAGCCCATAAGAAGGAGGAAGGCAAAAAGGGAAAGGGCAAGTCGCATCCCTTAAGACGGCCAGTAATCGCTATATGTAATGATTTGTATGCGACATCCTTAAGGCCACTGAGGTAAGACAGTGTGTATACATACATAATGAGTATTAGAGTTTGGTTGGAACATTAATATTTTAATTTTTAAATATTATATTATTGGAATGGAATAAAATTTAATATTATTTTATTTTAATATTTTTATTTTTGGGCCCCTGACGCCCTGCGGCCAGAAGTCCTCCTTCATATTGTTCATATATTTTGTATGGCTTTTTGTACGGTGTGAGACATTGGTAGCCCAGTGGTAACGCACTCGCTTGGGAAACCAAATAAAGTGGTTTCAAATCCTGGGTCTCGCACCTCTGATATTTTCATGTGCGAATCATTTCTAACATGATTACCACTTGCCTTACGGTAACGGAAAACATCGTGAGGAAACCTGCATGTCTGAGAGAACCTAGCAAGTTTTCGAAAGACATGTGTTTCCAAATTGCACTTGTCCAGGGTGGTGGACTACGGCTTGAACCCTCGTATTGAAGGGAGGCCCGTGCCCAACAGTGTAACATTAAAATGGGCTAAATATAATGAACTAACCCCCCTTTTCACCCCTTAAGTGATGATTTTCGGTATAAAAACGATCCTATGTCCTACCCAGGTTACTTTTAGGTTATCCATTACAAAAAAAAATTATTTCTTTATAATATTAATATGGACATTTAACATGCCAGGCCGGTATCGCTGACGGTGTCGGTGGGGTCGGTGAGCGCGTGCCGGCTGCTGGCGCGGCTGCGCGCGGTGTCGCGCGCCGAGCGCCTGCACGCGCCGCCCCGCGCGCTGGCGCTGCTGGCCGCGCGCGCCGCCGGCGACGTGCGCGCCGCGCTGCACGCGCTCAGCTTCGTCAAGGCGAGGGGCACGCAGGTAAACTTGTTGTTATTATGTTTATTATATTAAGCCTTTATACATATACCATTATGTATAGACCTGATGATGATGATGTTCTCTTTACTGATTTTGGCCATAGTGGCCAATATTATTGAGACTAGTCAACTGTGAAACATAAGTAAGAAACACAAATGCATTCACTATTTATTTCACTCTCGTACTGATGGAAGTCGCTTCAACATCAGCAGTGAGAGATAAAGTGCAGGCAACTGCTTTACGTGCTCTCAAAGGACATACCTGTAACACCACCAACATTCCAAATCCTTATTGATAATCAGAATTTCTTAACAAAAATATGCAATTAAAAAAGTTGGTCCAATCCAGGACTGGAACCTAAGACCTATAGATATGCAGCCGTACATGCTATCCACTAGATCACTGAGGCAGTTAAAAGGTATTTGCATAATAATGATCATAATAATACCACAGTCTACTAAAACATTCAGCCGTCTAACAAAGGTGCCTAGAATCTAGAAGAAATGTGTGTACATGTATGTCTGGTAGATATCACAAGTTTTTTGAAAAGTAGCTAGGCTATCAAACTTCAAGGATATATTATTTAATAACACTTTAATTCTTATATTTTAGAACATATTAAAAAACAATCCTGCAATTTTAGGTTTTGTTACTGTATAAAAAACATATTAAGACAGTTAAAAATTATTAATTTACTTTGTAGATAACTGTGGAAGAGATAGAGAAAATATCAATAGGAACAAAAGACCATACAAAGAGCGTGATGCAGGCGTTACAAGCGATCTTCACTATAAATGATACCGACCCAAATGCAATTATGAAGACGGTGCAAGCTGCCGGGGAATATGATAGGTTAGTGTGGATTTTTTATATCTTATAGATATTCACATATATATATATATATATATATATATATATACAGGGTGAATTTTTCAAGTGGGCGTGGATGGCTAAATCCTAAACTATGAGGAATAGCGAAAAGTACTCAAAGGAGTCTCGGGCCCGATTTTCATGAAAACTAAAACTGCATCATTGGATTTTTGAAAAATCAATTTTCCTAGCCAGGAATCGAACCTGTTGATTTTGAAAAAAAAAACACCCTGTATCATTATACCATTCGATAGTGTTGCTAATAAGAAACGTTTTCTGGGAAGTAATGACATACGGCAAACTTAAGGAAAATTTGGAATTTTAATAAACTGCTTCATTTTAAAGTAGTAAGTTTCTTTAATAATTAATATTACCTACCTGTACCTTAACAAAATAAAAAATATTTTGTTAAAAATGAGCTCTTTCCTTAAGTTTGCCGTATTTCATTACTTTCCAGAATGTGTTCCTTATTAGCGACACTATCGAATGGTGTAATGATACAGGGTGTTTTTTTTTTCAAAATCAACAGGTTCGATTCCTGGCTAGGAAAATTGATTTTTCAAAAATCCAATGATGCAGTTTTAGTTTTCATGAAAATCGGGCCCGAGACTCCTTTGAGTACTTTTCGCTATTCCTCATAGTTTAGGATTTAGCCATCCACGCCCACTTGAAAAATTCACCCTGTATATATATCTATGTATAGATACATATGCATAAATATTTTTGTATTGTAATATTTATTTTTTTATCAAATATGAAATTTCGTTATTAATTTGTATAGTCTAAATCTTTGATCTCATCATGGTTCATGGTCATTAATATACTTAAACTTTATTTACCCCGAACCCCGTGCCTCAATAAAAATATAAAAAAATAATAATCATAAGTGAAAAAAAAAAATAAAAAAAAAAATCAATTTCAATTATGTTTTTGCAGATTAGTGGATGGAATATTCGAAAACTATCTCTCAGCACGAGTGGATGCGAGATTATTAATAGCTTGCGAGACAACTTCTTGGCTAAGGTTCTACGACACCGTACACAGTTGGATACTGCGTAATCAAAACTACTCACTCTATTCACTATTGCCTTTGTGCATAGTGAGATGTCACACTTTGCTGGCATCTAGACAAGGACTGAAAGTTAGATTTCCTATGCAGGCTCAAGAGGTATCGATTTTAGTTTATATACTAGCGACTTATCCTCACTTCGTTCGGGTACGTCCCTAGCTATGTCTTAATTTTTTTGAGCGGAACCCTAATTCTTTTTCTAAAATAAATGTAGCTTATGTTAGTCCTTATAGCATCAGCTATCTGCCAGCGAAAGTCCCGTCAAAATCAGTCCAACAATTTCGGAGATTAGCCGGAACAAAAAGACAAGACTGACAAAAAATTTAAAAATTGAGTTTTTCTTATAAGTACCGAATATAATTTCATATGCATTTAGTAAAAAAACTTAATTAGACATTACAAACAGGCCATTCGATTTTATTTATCAGTATGGATATCATGCATATTATATTACAAAACAAAAACAAATCTATCACACGGAAAAAGTATATTTTTCCAGGATAAAAAGTAACCTATGTGCTATTCCAGACTATAATCTATCTCTGTAACAAATTTCATCCAGATCCGTTCATCTGTTCTGGCGTGATTGAGTAACAAATTGAAGCACTTTTTAGTTAGTATTATATAAGCCATTTATTCCCAACTTTCAGGTATTTTTTTGTACTTTTAAATTGAAAACAATGATGAAAAATTTATGATGTCCCGCAGTTTGTCGTGCCTTTTGGCATAGGCCTCCTCCAAATCTCTCCATTGTGTGCTATCTTCTGTAACTCTGGTCCAGACTTTCTAGTTCATAGATAATAATAATAAAAGAAATTTGATGACACTTTTGCTCAGTTTTGAGTCACGGGTTTGAGTCCCGCTGTGAGCATTCATTTGTGTGATGAGCACGAATATTTGTATACTAATCATGGGTGTTTACATTTATAATATGTATGTATTTAAAGTTATATATGTGTAGTGTATCAACTATCTAGTTACACAGGCCTCGTAGTTTACCATGGGACTAGATGGTGCTGTGTGTTATTGTCCCAATATATTTATTTTTTTGAATGACTTCCAGATGTCTCGCAAGAAAGCGGAGTTGGATAGTATCCTGTGGTCAGTGTGCCGCGGCGCGGCGGTGGGGCGCGGCGCGCGCGCGGCCGTGTTGCGCCTCGACGTGCTGCCGCTGCTGCCGTACTTGTTGGTGCCAAAGCTCAGGTCCGCCAATGTGCAGGTGTTGTTTTGTTTTTTTTTTTTTAATTTTGTTTGTCTTTCTGGCAAAGGTGTCACTTATATTATCCCTGCTGGCGATCGAGCACAGGTCCGACAACTTGCAGTAGTTTTCTTTTTTTTTTTTAAATTTGATTATCTATGTGGCAAAGGTGCCAGCGACTAATACTGTGCTTGCTGGCGATCGAACTCAGACAACCCGACCGACAACTTACAGGCTACGGGACCTTTTTTATTTGTCCTGCTGCTGTTGTACCTTAAAAGCTGTTTTTTATATAAAATTAACCAAAGTTTAAT
This sequence comes from Argynnis bischoffii washingtonia, assembly GCA_033884665.1. Classification (NCBI taxonomy): domain Eukaryota; kingdom Metazoa; phylum Arthropoda; class Insecta; order Lepidoptera; family Nymphalidae; genus Argynnis; species Argynnis bischoffii. The sequence continues at coordinate 3,334,368 of CM066624.1, read as the reverse complement.
TTCCTAGTTCCGACTTATTTAATCACTTAATTAAATTCATGATTTAAACCTAACACTAAATGAATCAATCCGTTAGCATTTGATTATCTATAATACTAATGATTCACAACCTATTTTGAAACTGTAGTATGTTCAACTTTATAAAAAATACAAAATAAATTAAAATAGAGTTCTAATACTTTACCGGTGGTAGGACTCTGTCAAGCCTGAGGAGTCCGACTGGATGGGTACCACCCCCTTATCTATTTCTGCCGCCAAGCAACAATGATTGCATTGTTGTGTTCCGGTTTGAAGGATAAGGTAGCCAGCGCAATTACAGGCAAGAGGCATAACATCTTAGTCATCACAGTGATAACGTACCGGCGGTTCTGCAGTTTTGTTACATAAAACTTAAGTGCAGGAACCGTAGGTGTTATGGGCGACAGGTATCGCTTTCCATCAGGTGGACTGTCTGCTCGTTTATCACTGAATACCATAAAAAAAAAAAAACATAATGAAAAGTGTAATCAACAACTAATTAAAGAATATTGTCAATGAACTATAGCTGTGCAGCGACAGTGAGAAGCGAGCGCTGCGCGCGTGCGCCGGCGCCATGTGCGACTACGGGCTGGCGTACTCGCAGCAGCGCGGCGCGGACGGACTCTACGCCTACGTGCTCGAACCGGACATTTATAAGATTGCTTTCTTTGGTAAATTGTTACAGTATTATATTACTAATATGTATGTATATTTAACGGCACGCTTGGCTCAGTTTGTAGTGACCTTACTTTCTGTGCCAGCGGTCGCGGGTTCTGAGTCCCGCTTGGGGCATTCATTTGTGTGATGAGCACGAATTTTTGTACTCCAGTCATGGGTGTTTATATTTATAATATATATGTATTTAAAGTTATATATGTGTAGTTTATTAACTATCTGGTATCCATAACACATGCCTCGTAGCTTACCATGGAACTAGATGGTGCTGTGCGTTAATGTCCCAACATATTTATTATTATTTATTATATATCATCGATACAGATAAATAAAATTGAAGTGTCTGTATGTAATGTCAAAATAACAGCTTTTTACTAAATGCTTATAATCTTATTACACTGTATGTATTTATAAGAAAAACAATTTTTAAATTTTTTATCTATCTGTTTGTTCTGGCTAATTTCCGAAACGGTTAACCGATTTTGATAGGACTTCCAGTGGCATACATCTGATGTTATAAGGAGTAACTTAGGCTACTTTTATTTTAGAAAAAGGATTAGGGTTCCGTTAAAAAAAATTAAAACGTACTTAGGAACGCACCCGAGCGAAATGAGAGTAAGTTAGTTATAAATAAGACGGTAGCTGGAAAGTTGGCGGTATTTTGCCCTCGATGCTTAGGAGAGAACGTATGACGGTGGTCCTGCGCCTTAATTGTCACTAGAGTTAAAATAACGTCCCATTAGATTTTCAAAGAAATACTCATACACTGCGCTATAATATCTCCTGCGATATTGAATTTTCTCAATGAGATTGGCCGCCATGGCCGGAATTATCCTTATTATGATTATTCATATTACAATGTTAATATGGAAAGAATAAATGGTATATTATGTTGCGTCCAGGCTTAGAAGAACGTATCAAGCCCCCGCCCGCCATACGACAAGCGATCGCTCGAGAACAGCAGTTAGAAATTATTAGAAGAAATGAGACTATGGTATGTATATTTCTATCTTGTTTTAATCTAAAGGTCTTGTATTTAGCCCTTTTTAACGTCCCACTGCTGGGCACGGGCCTCCCTTCAATACGAGGGGGATCAGGCCATAGTCCACGCTGGCCAAGTGCGGATTGGCTAAAGGTCTTAGTATAAAATATAAATTAAAACCCATGAAATTATGAACAAAATCCGCGTACATAGGGACGTACCCGAGCGAAGTGAGGTTAAGTCCCTAGTATCTAGGGAATGAAATTATCAAGATAAATATGTCTATTGATAATTATCAAGATAATTATCATACAGATATAAACTTAGCAATCCTAGGTATTTGACTACTTGCCTATTATAATTTACGTTAGAATAAAATCAAGATAATCTTTTATAAAAAAAATTTCATAATTTTGTCACATACAAACTTGGAAATAAAAGCAGAATAAATTTAACCAACTACATAGATCTAGTGGGCAGAGTCTCATACTTTTCAATACAAAGAATATTTTTTTTGTCTGACACGGTCCTAGCGCGGTCATGGTATGAGACGGAGACGGTGTAGTGGGCAGACACCTTAATGAGTGAAATATCATCCTCATCCTCCTCAACTGCATTAATTCAATTTGCTGATTGAATTTTTTGAGCTGATTGAGAGAGTTCAGTTTGCTGATCGACAATTTGAAGAGTTGTATATTAAATATTTTCTATTATATTTATCAAAGATAATTATCAACCCATATTTATCATAATAAATATCATGATAATTATCTAAAATTATCTAAAATACGTACATATTAGTAATTATTGTATGTTTTATTGAATATGTACTTTCTGTTATTTTTCTTTCTTTACTTGATTTAATGAAAACGGTCCCTAGAGTTTGGTTGTAAATAGTTTACACTGTATGTATATTTTTACATCTAAATATGAGATGTTATCATCCCACTAATGCCTTGCACATTTTTAGATGAATAGAACAACAAACAATAATCAAGAGAACAAAATGAAAGCAGACGTACAGGCAAAACACATGAAGACCAGCGATGAGCGGCTTCCGAACCACTTGCAGCGGTTGCAGCCCAAAACTCCCATAAGGACTACTCCACAAGTATGTGATATATATTTTAGAATAGTTAATTTTTAGGGTTTCATACCTCAAAAGACAAAATAGGAACCCTTAGGATCACTTCATTGTCCGTCCGCCGCGTCTGTCTTATCTGTCCGTTTAATTAAAACGTAACTAAAAGAGATCCTTTCTCACTTTATTCAAAAATATCATGATACAGATAAAATTTTATATTGAAAAATGTTTATAAATAGGGAATATGCGTGTTTTTTTTTTATGCAATAGCTAACATCGTTATGTAACTGTAAAAAAATATACAACTCTAACAAAACTGAAATTAAATAAAAAAAAAATAAAAACATCATACCGATACGGATACTTTAAACGCCCGCCATTTCGCGCGCTCGGTGTGACGTCACAATCTTCTGATATAAATAGAAAAATGACGACTCAATCTATAGCGATAAAATCGCTAATTGTTATGATAATACTATGACGTCATATTCGGTCTGACCAATGGCGTGCGTTTCAACTACTTTGAATTTCCCACCTGTATTTGCACTTTTTAATAATTATTTTCTTAATCAAAAAAAAAATACATTAACAAATATTGATATAGACTTAATTCGAAAGCAATAAAGATTATAAAAAAATATATTTCACCTTTATTTAAATCACATGAATATTCCCTATTGTAGCCTTCCTAAATGATTCTTCTTTATATTGATACATGTAGTATGAAAATCCATACTGTAGTCGAGAGAAGTCGAATAACTTTAATGAAATGTAAAAAAATGAAACTTTTAAATTTAATTTAATACAAGTATTTCTTAGTTTTCTTATTGTGTGACACAAAATACATATAAAATATTAAATTGTAAGGGAAGTGGTCATATAAATTAATTATATAATAAGTAGGCATATTATGGACCATGGGGTCCAACTAATATACCTACTTATTAATTAATTTATATGTCCATACATATGTATATATAAACATTTAAATGTCATTTACTCCTTTATTCTTCTTCTTCTTCTTATCCTTATCCCACTCGTGAGATCACATGCTCCTTTCTTCCACTTTCCTTTGTCATCTATTTTCACATCTTTCACACATACATACATACATATGTATATCCTCTTTCACACAGTCCATCCATACCTGCCTCAGCTTACGTCTACTTCTATAGCCATTTTTATCCACATTCACGTTTCTTTGTTTGTGTGTTTGAACGCGCTTATCTCAGGAACTACTAATCCGATTTGAAAAATTCTTTTTGCATTAGATAGCCCGTCTATTGAGGAAGGTTATAGACTGTAAATCATCCCGAAAAAATGTACGGTTCCCGTGGGATAGATTTGTTTTTGTCTAGGGACGAACCCGAAGCGCGAAAAGCGAGGGTGAGTCGCTAGTTAGGAATAAAAAAGTGAATTTTAGTTCATACTATAAAATCATAGATGTCGTTACGTTGCGTATGTTAAACTTTCATATTTATGAGTTCTTTAAGTCGTGTGTTAATTTTTACAGTTTAACTTACAAATATATAAAAGTATATAAGATTATAAAAATAAGTGATTTTTTTTTTATCTTTATACATAAATTTACTTTGTCTAATTTATGTGCTATGTAGAAAAATGACGTATGTTGTTAAAGAGTAGGTATAACATACTATCTATATCTATACTAATATTATAAAGACTTTTTATCCCGGAAATCATATCTTAAGGGGGTGAAAATGAGGATGAAAGTTTGTATTGGGAAGCAAGCTAGGGACGAACCCGAGCGAAGCGAGAGTGAATCGCTAGTATATAATAAACTTCATCTTTCATGGTATGTTATACAAATTGTTCAGTTGAATTCAAAACATTTACTTACTAAAAGTTGCATATATGCTAAAATATCGGAAAGTTGTGTGCGTGTGCGTGTGTGTGTGTGTGTGTGTGTGTGTGTGTGTGTGTGTGTTTGTTACACCTTCGCGCTTAAACGGCTGAAGGAATTTGAAAAAAATTTAGTACACTGATAGTCTATGACCTATTTTTAGGCACCCAACCAAGGTCGCGCCCGAGCGAAGTCTTTTTTTTTATGGTATTTAGTGATAAACGAGCAGACAGCCCACCTGATGGAAAGCGATACCTGTCGCCCATAACACCTACGGTTCATGCACTTAGGTTTTAAGTAACAAAACTGCAGAACCGCCGGTACGTTACCACTGTGAGGACTAAGATGATATGCCTCTTGCCTGTAATTGCGCTGGCTACCTTATCCTTCAAACCGGAACACAACAATGCAATCATTGTTGCTTGGCGGCAGAAATAGATAAGGGGGTGGTACCCATCCAGTCGGACTCCTCAGGCTTGACAGAGTCCTACCACCGGTAAAAAGTCTGTAGTAAAATATTGAAATATGTAATGTATAAAAAAGTAAAGAATAAAATATTGAATTAGAGATATGTATGAAGAATCCGAGAATGCAAATAAAAACACTTGATAGCTCACCGACTATTTATTATATTAAAAATCACAAATAACAATGTTCACGCGTATCGTTGTGTCGCCATTACCACATATCCATCTTTTATTTTATTAAATCTTTTCATTCTATTCCATTCTTAATATTCTATCAGACGTCTGTTTTTACTCTTAAAATATCATTTCACGAATATTCATCTCGCAAATCTCAAATATATATATATATATATATATATATATATATATATATATATATATATATATATGTACCTGAGAAGTATAACACTGTAACTCCGTTTTATATGAGTTTATGTTTTTCACAGTATATTATTGTATTTGTCCTTTTCTATAATGATATAACAATTTTAATAGTTAGTTCAATTCTAATAGATAGTTAGTTTGTAACAAAACTAACTATCTATTAGAATCTAATACTACATACATTACTACATACATACTACTACACACTACTACATACTATGTACGTTGAAAAGTATTTTAAAACTAGCGACTCACGCTTGCTTCGCTCGCGTTCGTCCCTAGGTACCTTTTCACGGTTAGCTATGTTTATACATAAATAGTAGCTTGCTACTCCTAAGATATTCATTTAAATTATATAACGATTTACGTTACGTACGTACGTTATTGCGTACGCCGTACTTGGATTTTATTCATAATTTCATGGGTTTTAATTTTTTTTCGCAGAACCCTGATCCTTTTTCTAAAATAAAAGTAGCCTAAGTTACTCCTTACAACAGCAGCTATCTGCAGTAAAAGTCTCGTCAAAATCGGTCCAGCCGTTTCAGAGATTAGCGGGAACAAACAGACAGACAGACAGACCGACAGACAGACAGACAAAAATTGTAAAAAATGTTGTTTTGGTATATGTACAGTGTATACATCCATATGCATTTAGTAAAAAGCGGTTATTTTAATATTACAAACAGACACTCCAATTTTATTTATCTGTAAAGATAAATAATTCCATCGCTAAGTTGAATCGTACTCAAATTTCGTAAGCAAACACGTCTGAATGTCGCTAATTAAAAATGTGTTTGCTGAATCGCAGTCATTGTACGGTGTGAAAGCTCTTTCAGGCGTCTTGTCATAGAATAAAATTGCACGCTGCCTTTGCTTTGTATCGTCATTTTAATGCCTATTTACAACCGACCTCAAAAAGGAGGAAATACTTAATTTGGTTCTATGTTTTTTATGTGTGTGTGTGTATGTTTCGTGATATCTTAATTGTGAATTGATTTTTATATTTTTTTTAGTGGATGGATATACCTGAAGAGATTAATAATAACTTTTTAGTAATTTTGAAGTCTATAACCTTTTTTATCTACTGTCAGCATAGTTTTTAAAATTTTGATTTTAGTTTATGTGATAACACGATTGAAAGTCAATAAAATTATTTTTTAAATTTTACTTTTTAAAATGTATTTCTATTTCCTTTTTATATTTATGTACCCGACCCACTTAGCACGCGATCGAAGCTGCGGGATAAAACTAGCAGGCAATAAAATGCAAAAAAACGCAGTCACGAGGACTGCCGACAGAAGTGAAAACTTAAAACTATAAGCAGTTGTTATTTTTGGATATTTAAATTAATTGAATTAAAATTTGTAACTTAATACTAAACTAAATTATAAGTTTACATTTATCTGGTTTTGACATCTATCGGCACTCTGAGTGTTAGCGTTAATACGTCACGTGACCATGTCGATGACGACTTACATGAATTAACTCACCATCCAAACCTGAATATATTAAAGTTTTCACTTCAAAAATTTCAAAGCGGACTACTAGATCCAGAGATTAGAATGTTTAAACAAACTCTTCAGCTTTATAGATTAAGTACCTGGGCGACCGAGCTTCGCTCGGAGTTTACAGTTTTTTTTTAATTTGGCTTAAAAACAAAAAAAAATACAAAAAAACTTGAATAAAAACAAAAAACAAAACTTTGTATTTGACCGGGTCTCGAAACCTGTGATAGTCAATCTTGCACCTTGGCCGCTTGACAACCACGCTTATACTCAAGTGTATACAAAAATTTCTCGTTTAAATATATTAAATTAGGTATATAGCAAATTAAAAATCCATTCTGAAAGTTCAAAAAGTAGACAGTGGAAAAACCATATTCATATGATATTCTGCCCATTTTGTTGTCCCACTGCTGTTTACGGGCCTCCTAATATGAGGGGGATCAGGCCATAGTCCAAACTGGCTAAATGCGGGATGGCGGACATCATTCCTTTTGAAAACTTATTACTCTCTTCTTCCTCTCAGACATGCAGGTTTTCTCACGATGTTACCTATATCATATGTGTAACAATATCACAGATTCGAGACCCGGGATTTGAACCCGCTTCACTTGGTTACCCAAGCAAGCGCTTCACCAATGGGCTACCAATGTCTCACACTGTACAAAAAGCCATACAAAATATATGAACAATATGAAGGAGGACTTCTGGCCGCAGGGCGTCGTCGTTTGCCCGCTGACACAGCACACACGTCTACGTCAACACTACGTGTTAAATAGTTTTATATATATATATATATATATATATATATATATATATATATGTTAGTTTTTAAGGTATAAAGGTATGTTATGGGCCTCTGTTTACATATTTTAAATCTTTTTGTAAATATTGTCTGAAATCAATGATTAAATTTAAAAAAATAAAGCTCTAAACAAATAAGCCACATCTACGCTCACGCACTCAATGCCAGGTCGCGGGTAATCACAGCAATCTCGCACACAGTACCCGCACAAAAAGAAAATAATTAACCCATCTCATTCCCACTCGTCACTACACATTGCAAGCGTTTAGCCCTTTCATACTGAAATGATGCGAGCAATGAAATGAATGACACAACTTGATGACATTTCTCTATTCCATTCGAGCGTTCATTCATTCTTACATTTAAAATTGATAAATTTTTAAGTTGTTTATATAAATTATAATTATAAATATATATGTTGGGACATTAACACACAGCACCATTATTATAGTTTCTTGATAAGCTACGAGGCTTGAGTTATGGATACCAGATAGTTGTTACACTACACATATTTAACTTTAAATACATATGTACATATTATAAATATAAACACCCATGACTGAAGTATAAACATTCGTGCTCATCACACAAATGAATGACTCCAGGGGGACTCGAACCCGCGACCGCTGGCACAGCAAGTTGAATCACTGAGTCAAAAGTGTCGTCAAAATTGAATTGGATTATATGGATGTTTGTAAGTTGTTAATAGTAAACAAATTGGAATATATTATGGTTCGATTAATAGCTATATGGTATTCATCGATCAAAAAAAAGTTCTCTTAAAACTGTTACCTGTGTTTGGGTAATTATTCTTATTGAAATAATTATACAACTTAAATTCAATGCTTAAAGTTGTTTTCACAAAAAAAAAAGAAAAAACAGGTGCTCAAATGTTCAAATGAGCGCTCATTCGGTGAGGATATTTTTTGGTCGCTGATTGTGTATCTTGTTCTTTTTTGATGGAAGATGTTATTGATTAAAGTAAAGCATGAAATTAGAAAGGCAAAATAAAATTAGTTGTTAGTTTAACAATACACAATATAGGGGAAAGTGCGAATTAGATTCGCAAACGTACTCGTACGTTCTAGAAGAAAGACTTAGTAAAGTGTATATTGTGAATAAAACATTATAAATTTCTTAGAAAAAACGCATATAAAACCACAAAATTACAATTTCAATTCGTTCATTCGAATAGAGACTTTAGAATATAGACTGTAACAAACGGTGAGTAGAACTAATCACTATGTACGACACATTCTCTTTTGACGGCATGTCTATTTAATATCTCGGATTTCTGTATAGAGAATATATATTTTTTCTATAACAAAAGTAATAAATACCATAAAATAAGATCTTACTAAAAAATAATTAGTAACTCAAATTTTATTTAGGATTTTGCGTTAATACTTATCATAACTATTTTGTAGACCTATCAAAATTATTTCACCGCGAATCGAATCGATCTACTGTAGTTTCTGAGCTGACATTCAACATATAATATGATACATTTATACCTATATTTGATGTTTGGTTTTCTAAGGAGTGGGATTAAGTCGTGATGGCTAACTAATAAACATATAACCGCTAATGCAATATCGGCCGAGTTGTGGATGAATAGTTAATACAGCTCACATCATTGATTGCGGATTACAAATGTCATTATGTAATGCACACGATTTAGTGCTGTTTAGAGAACATTTGGCCCGTTCAGCTTATTTCTACTAATATTATTTGAGTTGAATGTTCTCTTATATCTCTTTCTCTTTTTGGTATCTTCTCTTCTTTTTCTCTAGCATATGTTAAAGACTTAACTAAGTTGTTAGTGTTATGGAATAGAACAAAGTAAAACAAATCTAAGCGTTAGATTACGGTATATTATAGTATCAGTTATCTATATTTTAGTCTAAGATCAGAAGTCCTTTGCTTATTTGCTTAACGGATAAAAAGTATATAGTTGACAAAATATATAAAGTAATACATCACAAAGGGGTTACTTAATGATGCCAAATGCTATACCGTTGTACATATTTACGATTTCCTTCTATAAGTGTAAAATTTGTTGAGTCATTTTGTCGAAGGAAAAGGATATAAAAAAAGCTTAGATTATCTATTTTCTGATTAACATTGACAATAAATCTGGGATCAACATTTTTTTAATTAGTTCTGCCTATTTTTTTGACTTTCTACTCCGTCTAAAACTACATATTATATTGTATATAGAAATTATGAAGGTAATTAAAAACAAATCTAACGTTTTGTATTCGCATATCCGAAGATTCAGAATTCTTTATTTAAGAAGTGTTGAAGAATTAAATATACATCTTACTTAGTTTTGGTCTGCAGTAGACCCATAGCACATAAGTAACGCACGAGCCTGAAAAGCGAACCGGATACAAATACTCTTGAGATTTTAATGTTCGGCATTTTCAAACATGCTACGAAGACTTGCATTATGCGTCTTCTTAGCAACCACTTGCTAAGAAGACAGAGAATTTTTTAAAAAGAAATCTGTTTGAGCACATTTAAATATTTTTTTAAAGATTTATGAAGTCCGTCAACCTGAATTTGGCCACAGTGATGGACTATATCCTCCTCATATTGAAGTGAGATTTGTGTCCAACAGTGTGCTAACGTATTAGTCCTTTTTATCATCCCATTGCTGGGCACGGACTTTTCAATGCGAAGGCGATCAGGCAATAGTCCCCCACGCTGGCCAACTGCGGGTTGACGGACCACACATATCTTTCGAAAACATGCTAGTTTCTCTCAGACAGCTTTTCCTCACGATGTTTTGCCTCACCGTAAGACAAATGGAAATCATGTTGGTTCATGCTATTAAAAATACTGAATTGTTTTTGTATTGATCTGACCCACCTCTGCTTCGCTAAAATCCTAACCGTGTCTTGCATCTTCCTTTACTCATATTAGGTGTATTAAATATTAATATATAAATTCTAAAGTATAAAAATTTTCATATAAACTAAATGTTTATGTAAAGATTTTTTTAGAGAGGCTAATTACAAGCAGGCTTAAATATTACTACTCTAATTTAATTCAAAATCTAATCCAATGAAACAGATTAATTTGGTAAAATTTTAAAAGTTTAATTTTTCTTACTAAAATTGATCTTTTGTTAGCAAAAAGTATCATTTCGCCAGCATTTTTTCGAAAATATAACAAACCTTTGTAGGTGGACGGACTTTTTTGTAGAACTATGCTGCCAATATGGCTTTGAATTTTTTACCTTTCCAACGATTGCTTTTATTTTCCGATATCGCAAAAGTTATTCAAAATATAGACAAATCAACTAGAAACTATCCATATACAATACACTTTCCTTTGAAACATTCCTTTACTAGTGAACATTTTAATTTTTTTTTTCGTTATATCGGAGACAATGGCGCACACATAGATAAACAAACGCAAGAATTAAACTTAGGCATACAACAGCCTTATATTATTATTTTAAGTGCATTATATAATCATAATTTCTTTAAATTTTCGATTTACAACTAGTTATATCACTTTATAGATTTAAAAAAAAATATTTATCACACAATAATAACAAATTTTATAAGTAATTTTACAAAACAATTTATACGGTCAGACTGACACATATATAACATAAAACAAATAGTTTCTAAGATTTAAAAAAAAACCAAGCCAAGTGGTCAGCATTACGCTGTATTAGTGCACTCAGCGGCCATTACGGCGGGCGGTTCACGCCCAGCTAATAAATTTAGCCCCATTTGCGAAGCACGCACGGCCCGCTCTAATGTGAGTGCGTTTACCCGCTTTTATTATTACTCTAATTGTTTATGGGCTTAATGATGCTATACGTAATTGTTCGGTTAAATGTCCTTTTGGATATTGTTTTTCAAGATTCCACTTTGATTATAAAGTTAATTGAAGCGAATGAGTAATGCTAGATGATGGGCGTAAAATGCTTGACTACCAGCTTTTCCCGCAGATCCACTCGCGTGTTACGGTTATAAAATAAAGTACCTGGGTGACCGAACTTCGCTCGGAGTGCTTTTTCGTTATGTCGTATTTATTAAGATAAAAAAAAATTAAAACTTGAATAAATACAAAAAAAAAACAAAAGTAAAAACTGTATCCCTACCGGGATTCGAACCCGGGCATATGTGATTGTTTATCTTGCGTCTTAGCCGCTTGACGATGCTTATGCCCGAGTTAAGAAATTATCGATGATATTTTGCGTGGAATAATGCGAAAGAAAACCGCATGAAAACTCGATTTTTCGCAGCCGAAAACCCCGACAAATTTCAGCAAAATCGTTAGAGCCGTTTTCGAGATCGCCGGTATAAATAAATAAATATACAAGAATTGCTCCTCTAAATATATTAGATATCATATGGCATTCTTTATGATAGTTACATAAATATCAGTAAACCTATTCTTTTGTCTCCACTTACCACGGAAACTTTTCCCCTTTTTTCCTATTTAGATTAGAAGAGCCCTATGTCAGTCTCGTCTAAGTCTTCTATCAGCCAATAAATTTGATCTTTATTTTGGATTTGGTATCGTTCAAATAACTGTATCAGTTCAATATGGGGTAACTGTTTTTAAATTGACAGAGTGACATTTTTATTTAGTAGTACAATAACTATTATTCTCCTCTCGGTTTTGGTAGGTAGGTAGGTAGGTCATTGGTAACCTTTTAGTTTTGCCACTGGTAGAAAACGATCTCGTTGCTGGAAATAAACTCTAACATTACTTATGATATTTATATTTTTATCTTTGTTATTGTGTTAATATAGAATGTTAAGAGAGAATTTTGGTTTAAGTTTTTTTTAAAGCAGAGTTTATACGACGACGCTACTACATTTTTATATTACTTATTGCTTTTTTCCAAGATAGTTTGGGTTCTGATATAAGGCAAATAATTGTAAAAGATGCTTTAATTGTATGTATAAGTCCTTGTTTTGGCTTGGTAAACATTTGATGTGAAAAAATATTATTCACCGTGTATAACTAACGCAACACTATATTTTTCGAAATTTCAAATATATATTTCAATATTGTATAAACTTAAAATCTTAGATTTCAGATCTTTTCCATTTATCATTTGACACATTCAGAATAGAATCTAGATAGACTTAATTCTATGATCAAATGATCATAGAATTATTGTATAAATTATACAACTCTATATAATAAACTAGCAACTCACCCTTGCTCCGCTCGGGTTCGTCCCTAGTTACGTTTTAACGTTTAGCTCAGAGATGAGATATTTTCCCACAGTAAAAAGTATCCTATATGTTGACCCGGATAACCAGCTATCATCATACCTAAGTATTTTATCAAAATCCATCCATTGGTTTTCCCGTAATGGGGTAACAGACAGACAAAAATTCTAAAAACTATAGATTTGGCTTCTGTATCGATAATAATGTCTATTTCAGTAAGATTTTCCAAAAAATATTTAATGTACAGATTCGGCTTACTTACAATTTTATTATATGTATATTGTATAGATAACCTTTTATATTTGAAAAATAAACATTTAAAATGGATCGCGTTTTATTCTTTATATTATATTTGAGAAAAGCTTAAATTTTAAAATTGTTTTAACATTAAAAGAAGTTCCATTAAAAGGATATTCAATAAAAATCATATAAAATGGTTTAATGCTAGTATTTAATTCACGATGGAGCGGATTTGCGCAGCATTGACGGCCGCCCGCCATTAGCGGGCTAGGAACTTATAGGAAAAAAGTGTGAGTCGCGACGTTCAGTGACGTTGCCAGGAATAAAATTATTTACTATAATTAAAAAAAAAAAAAAAACTTTATTTGGCTTTGTATTTATTTAAAGAAATCACTGAAAATAATAAAAACTAGTAAAATGTAAAGTTAATTAAGTATAAAACATTCCACTTAATTTTCACTGTTTTTTTTTTTCATTACATTCGCAACTTCTTTTAGGTACTTGCATTGCTCGAAAAGCAATTTCAGTATTAGTAATAAGTGCCCTAATACGAAGTATATTTTTAATGTACTAACTATTAGGGATTTTAATTTCATTCCACGACAATAATATTTTATGACAATAAATTATAATGAGGCATTTTAATGAAAACAAAAACATCGAAGGAGGGATATAATACAATTCTTGGATTAAGTCATTACATTAATTCTTCATAAACGTAGTAAAACATGTATGTTGTGACTTTAGACTATTATCCTTTTTTTACTATTATTTATGTATGTATATTAATTTATTTCTAACATCGTGACTTTCCGTTCAATATACGTTGTCCTTAAACAACCCTCCTAAGGAATTCTTACGGAGTTTTTAATAGCGTCGGCCGCAACCCTTTTATTCTGATTAGTTGTTATACTGTCGGGGAACATTGACAAATGCCCACTAACAGCCCTGATATAAATTAAAAATTGCAACATAAATTTTAAAGCTCATTATGATAAAATTTTTGTCAACTTTCACAGATTTCACGTTTTTTGGACAATTGTTTTGAATAATACATAATTTATAATTGTGAAAGCTATTTAAAGGGAAACAAATTTAAAACATCTGATCATTTTAAAATGGTACTCTGATTTAGTAATGATGTTTGAGTTCATAATTCTTATGTGGCAGAAGTCAATTTGTATTACTTTTGTATTCAAATACAAAATGTTTTAAGATAATCATTCCAATCTTTATAGTACTACGAAATAACAATTTCATCGGTGGTAGTACGGTTCGCCTAAAACGATATCGTTTACTCAAAACCTCATATCCACATTAACCTCCATAAAAGCAATAACACTAAGACTGGTCCATAATGCTTGAAGTAAACGAATATTCGACTAAATTGCTAAGCGCAGATGTGATTGCGGGGCCCCGGATACAATCATCAATCTAGGCCCTCCCCTCGGGGGCCTGATATAAATCACGCTCACAATGGTCGGAGGAAGTTCTTAAGAAGAAAAACTATAGGTCATATCCTTCCCGGGTGGCGGCCAATCGGAAACGGGTGCCCCCTCAAGGGTTATTCGGTTAGGGCGAGATTTTTCCACGTCTGCCTCCCGACGCCATACCGTCCGTCATCCTGGGATTATGTGAGCTCGGAATTGATAGTATATATCGCTTTGAATTATTAATTTTCATATCGGTATGGAATTTGGTTTTGGTCATTTATCACCAGCCTTTTTTTATAAGGAAAACGATGCTCACAAGCGATTTATGTGACGTCTAATGTGTATTTATTCGAATGGAATTTCCTGTTGCTATAAATGTAAGTGGAGTTTAATAACAAATGTTTGCTTCAAGATTGCAGAATTATGCAGAAAAAGATTAGTATCTTTGATGGAATGTTTGATTTTACTTTTTCTGAATAATCACGACACAGATCTACATATGTATATGTATAGACTCATCGAAACTTTTAATTAACTATTTGTTGTTGAGCAAAGATTATTATTACATCAAGGAATACTTTGCTGATGTTAATGTGTCATATAAATTTTTGTAAGATCTCATGTAGGGTAAGTAGATAAATACTGTATTGCTCTGTTTTTAAAAGTGCAACTGTTGTTTTTTTGCCGGTTTTTCACAGTGGAACTGCCTTCTAAGCCTGATGGTAGCTTCTTCATGGACCTATACACTGACATTTAGTTTCAAAATGCTTTTTTTAGTGTTTCGATTTAAAAGTGCTTGTAAAAACATAATTTATAGTATATAAATAAGTAAATATGTATATAATATAATATGGATAAGTAAATATGTTTGTATGTATTCATATGTATATAAATATATTTATCTTTGTATAATTATAATATTCAGTTCTTATATATTAATATTAAGTTTATACCATTTAATGCAGTATTGTACCTACACCGCTTCAAATTAACTTATTTTCTCACTATTGAAGGGTTTCTGGAGGAAAACTCTTAAAGAGATAAGTTATCCTTTGTTGATATTCTGTTACTTTTTTTTGTATAACATATATTTTATGGTACATAAATAAATGAATAAATAAAAGTCAATTTGGATAAAGTAAATTAATTATTTGGTTTGGTAAGTCACAATCCCTGCTGGGTTTATTTTTACGTTTTGTCCTTGACATCAATACCATACATAAATCTATTGGCATACGTACGTTATTATATTTTATTTAAAATAAAGAGAAAAGAATAAAGCTACAAATCAACCTTCAGAAAGGAAACATGATTAGATACACACTACACACGATACACAAATTTCTTTTCCGAACGGATTCATTTGCGGGCACGGCGGAATTTAGACGCGTACCCCGGGAGCGGCAAATTGTGAATTAGAACGCGTTTCCATTGCTCATTGCTGCTTTTTTGACGTACGATATATTAAGTGACTAGCTACTATATTTATAATTATATAGTTACAAAATATGTTATAATTATTTACTATATATTGTTAAAAACATATTAAAAAAGTTTATTTTTTAATATGTTTTTAATAATATAGCTATAAGTACATATTTTGATTTTATTGCTTATCACTTACAAAACAACAATTATTCTTATCTGTACTTTACTGTACTATTTGTGATGGTGATTAGTGAGTTAAGATTATTGATTAAAATAAGATGAAACAAAGGAGATTATAAGAAAACTTTGCAGGTCCTCTACAGGGTCTTCTGGCTAGAGATATAGTGTACCTACAAATCATACATTTTTGCCCTCATAATTTTATAAAATACGTATATATCTTATATTAATCAAGAAATGATGAGGCTACACTTAAAATATTCTCCTTTTTATTTTAACCTCAATACAATTAAAGGCGAATGGAAACAGTAAACGCAGAACGCCGCCGGCGCACCGCTCCGCTTGTTAGCTAGTTTTTACTGCAACCCCTTTGTGGTGAATTGCATCAATGTACATACATACGGTACGCTTATTTACTCTCACAACTGCCACTGTTGTGATTATTTTGTCTTCAATCTTCTTGTTATATTACATTAGTATTTACTTAAACAAATTCATATGTTAGAACATATGCTTAACATTATGAAAATAAAAAGAGATGTTTAGTAAGGTAAGCTTTGAATGTGGCTTTACAGAGGTAAAATGTCTGTACATCATAACTTTTTGCAGAATAAATTGAACTTCACTCAATTAAATCCATTCTAATATTATAAAGAGGAAAAAAATGTTTAGTTTGTTTATTTGTATCGAATAGGCGACGAAACTACTGAACCGATTTAGATGAAATTTGGTAAGAAGATAGCTTCAGACCCTGGGAAGAACACAGGATAGTTTTTATAACGGAAATAATTCCTTAACAGGGTAAAAAGGGGGGTGAAAGTTTGTATGGGGAAGCAACATAGGGACGAACCTGAGCGAAGCGAGGGTAAGTCGCTAGTAATATATAAATAATGTAAGTAATAATGTAAATGATATATGAATATGTTACCAAATATAAAAATCATACTGGAAAAGTGTAGTTATAATATTAAATATCTTTAAATTAAATTGCTCTGTAAAGTGGCAGAGTTACTTTACAAAATTTAGACAACCAAATTCAGTTAACTTCAAATATATAAGATTATTATAAAGATAATAGATTCATTCAATAATAAAAAATGAGCCGTTATATTTCGATTTTCTTATAATAATATAATAAAATGATCAGTTACACTCGGAGATGGGCTTTGGTAATGTCATTTGTCGTCACGAACACCAATTTTCATTTGTCGGCATTACGCGGATTAGTCGCAATTCCGTCCCCTCTATTATTGTAAATAATCTTGTCTAATCCCAGTCCGATTACCGAACGTTGCGAATTCAAATAGGCTCAAATAATGCGGTAGAATTTAAACGCGCGTGTAATTTTCAAATTGTGAGCATGTGCGGTGCCTGGGGCGTGAGTCGTGACGTGCTAAGTGCGTAGTGGATGCTGGGAATACGCGTATGATTTCACGTCTCTGTTATTTTTCATGATCCGCTTCCATTTTAATATCCCAAAGTCGAGTACGTGTAATTTCTTTAAAATAAAAAAATAAGTAAAAATAAAGAATCTTCTAGTTTATAATTTCTATCTCTTAATTAATAGATTAATAATAGATACGTTTATTTCTTTTAATATTAGATAATATTGATGTAACTATAAAATATTTCATTGCTTCTAAAACGAAAACAGGTAAGTTTAACTTTAACTTCAAAGTTTCTGTGTTTTTTTTTTTAAATAGCGATGTGAAAGACCTTAAATAATAAACACGCAACAAACTGAACAATAAATTAACTAACGTTTAAATTTTTTTTTTAACAGTATTACAATGAAAATAGTTTAAAATTTTAAGTTATTTCTCGCAATACCTACTCCATATCGAAATTATATAATGAACGAATGCATATCCCCAGTTACATCGCGGCGCACTGTGGGCTGAAATTCGACTTTCATAGACATAGGGATAAAAAAAATAAAGGTCGTTTTTTTTGCGTGAAACGGCTTCTATTAATCAATACTATGCCTAAAAATATCATGGGATACAATTTGGTGCAGAAAATGTCGAGTTACAATTTTTTTACGAAAAAAATGTATGGAAAGTATAACAAAAGTCCGGATAACTCCGGAAGTGCAAGGTTAACCGTTATATCCTTGCACACGGTTATAGTACTAATTATTTATGATTTTTTGGCATACTTTATATTACTCGAATATGTGCACTTTTTTTTTTAAAATTAAGCAAAAATAATTTTTTTTTTTCGTCCCCTTTGGCTAATTGTATGCTATTTATAGTTTCAGACACTTGTTTTCTTGCGTTTAGCTAACGTTGCAATACCAGACAAGCAAAACTGCAACCACAAATAAAATTTAAGAAATATGTTAAATATTATTTACCGATTTAATTACTCGTAGCAAGCCACGGTAACAGTTGTTTACACTGCTAAAGGTTCCAATTTCTAGGATAAATAACAATGAGCGCTAAGTAGTTAACAAAAGACTCAGGTAGTTAGCTAAGAGACAAACTGGTATTTTTAAATAAGCTTCAAAACCCTTCAAAGATCTGAGCAACAAGCAGAAGAAAAGAAGATCGGAAGAGCACACAGGTATGGATGCCATTGAGTTGTCACATTCAGCTGCTGTACTTTTAAAAGAAGATGGTCGTGAGGATATTGCATCTGTCATCGAATATATGTTAAAAAACCCAGAAGCAGCTGCAAAAATCAAAGGCTTCATCAAGAGACCGAAACATCATGTTTCATTTATGGCAGAAAAAGCTTTAGGGTTGCTTCTGTCTTTAAAGCTTACTAAGTGGCAATACATAACTTTAAGAGAATCAGCCATTCGAGAAGTTGCTAGTGATATTTACCCTTCTTACTACAAGGTGCAACATGCAAAATTGCAGTGTTATCCTCCGAAGGAATCGATAACTGTGTCAGATTCATCAGCAAAGATTACTCTGCAAGGTTTACTGGATATCACAGTAAGGAGGATCCTTGAAAGTTTTTCTAACAATGTAAAGGACAAGCAGTTGACACTGGTATCGAAGTGGGGATTTGATGGTGCATCTAACCAAAGCCGGTACAAGCAGAAAATGGACAGCAAGCAAGACGACTCGAGCATATTTATGACCTCTCTAGTCCCTCTTATGTTAACAGACGGTGATGAAACTATATAGAAGAATCCAAAACCCTGCTCAACATCATATTGTCGTCTAGTGTGGTTTAGTTTTGTGAAAGAAAGTAAAGCATTAGTCATCGAAAAGAAAACGTACATGGATAACGAAATTATGGCGCTAGTTCCCACCGAGTGCAATAAAAATATGGTAAGTCACAAACTAATGATGACGATGATCAATGGCAAAGTATGTACTTATCTTTCCGAATCTAAATCAAATGCTGCGTGCTATCTGTGCTTAGCGAAACCCATCGAAATGAACAATTTAGGTACAGTTGCATTAAGGCCTGTATCCTCTGGTGCATTAGAATTAGGGTTATCTACATTGCATGCTCGTATTAATTGTATGGAATTCCTTCTGCATATTTCATACCGGCTTGATTTTAAAAAGTGGGCTGCGAGAGGAAATGAACACAAAGAAATGTTGGAAAACAGAAAAAAACATATTCAGGACAGATTCAAAAACGAGCTCAATCTTTTAATCGATATAGTAAAGCAAGGATCTGGAACCACAAATGACGAAACACGGCAAGAAGATTTTTTGAGTTTCCAGACAAGACTGCAGCCATCACTGGGCTCAATGAAGAGTTAGTCCGCAGATTTGCAGTTATTCTGCAGGCAATAACATCAGGGGAAGTGATTGATATAATCAAGTATAAAGAGTTTGCTCTGAAAACAGCGAAAAATACATTGAGATGTACAGTTGGTACTACATGTCATCTACAGTACACAAGCTTCTAATACATGGAGCAGACATCATTGCTAATAATGCAATTGTGCCAATCGGAAACCTCTCAGAAGAAGCTTCAGAGGCCCGCAATAAAGATTTCAGGAGGTTTCGGGAACATCATTCCCGAAAAAGAAGCAGGCAAGCCTGCAACGAGGATATCCTCAATATGCTTATTCTTTCGTCCGATCCCGTTATAAGTGCAATGAAACCTCAGTTGGATGCCAAAAAAAGATATAATTTCTTCAATGAAACCCTTGAAATAATCAAGTTTCAAGAAAATCAAATTGATATCATTTGTGGTTCCAGATCCTTGCTTTACTATATCGATTAAAAGATTGAGCTCGTTTTTGAATCTGTCCTGAATATGTTTTTTTCTGTTTTCCAACATTTCTTTGTGTTCATTTCCTCTCGCAGCCCACTTTTTAAAATCAAGCCGGTATGAAATATGCAGAAGGAATTCCATACAATTAATACGAGCATGCAATGTAGATAACCCTAATTCTAATGCACCAGAGGATACAGGCCTTAATGCAACTGTACCTAAATTGTTCATTTCGATGGGTTTCGCTAAGCACAGATAGCACGCAGCATTTGATTTAGATTCGGAAAGATAAGTACATACTTTGCCATTGATCATCGTCATCATTAGTTTGTGACTCACCATATTTTTATTGCACTCGGTGGGAACTAGCGCCATAATTTCGTTATCCATGTACGTTTTCTTTTCGATGACTAATGCTTTACTTTCTTTCACAAAACTAAACTCCACTGGACGACAATATGATGTTGAGCAGGGTTTTGGATTCTTCTATATAGTTTCATCACCGTCTGTTAGCATAAGAGGGACTAGAGAGGTCATAAATATGCTCGAGTCGTCTTGCTCGCTGTCCATTTTCTGCTTGTACCGGCTTTGGTTAGATGCACCATCAAATCCCCACTTCGATACCAGTGTCAACTGCTTGTCCTTTACATTGTTAGAAAAACTTTCAAGGATCCTCCTTACTGTGATATCCAGTAAACCTTGCAGAGTAATCTTTGCTGATGAATCTGACACAGTTATCGATTCCTTCGGAGGATAACACTGCAATTTTGCATGTTGCACCTTGTAGTAAGAAGGGTAAATATCACTAGCAACTTCTCGAATGGCTGATTCTCTCAAAGTTATGTATTGCCACTTAGTAAGCTTTAAAGACAGGAGCAACCCTAAAGCTTTTTCTGCCGTAAATGAAACATGATGTTTCGGTCTCTTGATGAAGCCTTTGATTTTTGCAGCTGCTTCTGGGTTTTTTAACATATATTCGATGACAGATGCAATATCCTCACGACCATCTTCTTTTAAAAGTACAGCAGCTGAATGTGACAACTCAATGGCATCCATACCTGTGTGCTCTTCCGATCTTCTTTTCTTCTGCTTGTTGCTCAGATCTTTGAAGGGTTTTGAAGCTTATTTAAAAATACCAGTTTGTCTCTTAGCTAACTACCTGAGTCTTTTGTTAACTACTTAGCGCTCATTGTTATTTATCCTAGAAATTGGAACCTTTAGCAGTGTAAACAACTGTTACCGTGGCTTGCTACGAGTAATTAAATCGGTAAATAATATTTAACATATTTCTTAAATTTTATTTGTGGTTGCAGTTTTGCTTGTCTGGTATTGCAACGTTAGCTAAACGCAAGAAAACAAGTGTCTGAAACTATAAATAGCATACAATTAGCCAAAGGGGACGAAAAAAAAAAAATTATTTTTGCTTAATTTTAAAAAAAAAAGTGCACATATTCGAGTAATATAAAGTATGCCAAAAAATCATAAATAATTAGTACTATAACCGTGTGCAAGGATATAACGGTTAACCTTGCACTTCCGGAGTTATCCGGACTTTTGTTATACTTTCCATACATTTTTTTCGTAAAAAAATTGTAACTCGACATTTTCTGCACCAAATTGTATCCCATGATATTTTTAGGCATAGTATTGATTAATAGAAGCCGTTTCACGCAAAAAAAACGACCTTTATTTTTTTTTATCCCTATGTCTATGAAAGTCGAATTTCAGCCCACAGTGCGGCGCCATGACGGCTATCCGTTCGGAAACAGTTCTCGCTAAACGAGCGTAACGCAAATATTCACGGGCGGGTTGAAGATAATATACCCTTTTATTGGCATTATACGTTTGTACATTTGTCACTTTCGCCAATTAAGTACGAAAGCGGGCTTTGATTAGTTTTAACGATTGCTTTCTTGTGGATAGTAATTATTCAAGCCAATGCACATTAATATTTCTGTTTTAAAATTTAAAATTAAACTCAGTATGTATTAAAAACTTATTTATAACATCAAAAAGCGATTTTTATTGACGAATAAACTTACAGGAAAATTAAAAAAATATATTTAACTAAAATAGAAATGAATTACTTATATTTTTCGATGTAACTTATTTCATGGTTTCCTGAATACTTTCAAATAATCATAATAACTAGGTATTTTTTAAAACATTTCGAATTCAAAGTAACAAAAATTTAAAAGTAAACTTTAAATTTATGAACTCTATGCTATTAAAAGCTGGTACTACGAGAGGGACGTTTTTAATGTAAGACGCCAGAGGCTAACAACACGGAGGGTTATCTGATTTTCAAAGACGTAGTTAAAAATGTAACAGTTGCGTTGCGGTGATCGTCAAACATGTGGCATATTGCATGCGTATCTGATTAAGGCA
This sequence comes from Argynnis bischoffii washingtonia, assembly GCA_033884665.1. Classification (NCBI taxonomy): domain Eukaryota; kingdom Metazoa; phylum Arthropoda; class Insecta; order Lepidoptera; family Nymphalidae; genus Argynnis; species Argynnis bischoffii. The sequence continues at coordinate 3,311,520 of CM066624.1, read as the reverse complement.
AACAGTGGGCTGGCCACTCTTTAAAACCATAATAAAAGGTTAAAAAAAACCAACCCTTTTCCATTGTGAGTAATTATGAATTTATTATTACACTTGTCTTTGTCCACAAATTCCTTAAAATTAGTTTTGCTTGATTGGTTCTTTTTCTATTCCCTTTTATTTAAATATTTTTCTTTCCTGTTATACAAGAGGTTCTTCTTATTCCAAGAAAATTAAGAAAAAAAATCATAGAAAAACACTACAACTTTATTTAGAAGTTGATTGCCAGTATACGTTCAAGTACTGGAAGGGAAAAGAAACTGTAAGATTAACTAAAATTTCTTTAAATTTAACCTCTGTTTTTGTTTTATTTTAAATTTTAAATAGAGTATGTTTTTTTCCCAGTTATGGATATGCTAGCATTTTTAAAACGAAAATCGCAACTCCAGTGGCTATTTACTATTATTATGGTTCGATATGTCTGTTAAGATTCAGTAACACACTTGACGATATAAAGTCGAAGTTACAAACTTTCCTGCTAATATAATTGTCAAATTCAACGTAATATTTAATCTTCCATCGAAGGGCATCGATCATTCCATCGCGCCTTCGGGGAGTATCGGTTATCAATTTTAACTTGCCTAAGAAATCGTTTTTAACTGATGTAATTTTTCTGAAAGCGTGTTTGTTTTGGATACAAAATTGTCTTATTTTCTATATTATATTGTAAAATCGATACATATAATAAAATTGTAACTAAGCCGAATCTGTACATTAAATATTTTTTGGAAAATCTTATTGAAATAGACATTATTATCGATACAGAAGCCGAATCTATAGTTTTTAAAATTTTCGTCTGCCTGTCTGCCTGTTACTGCATCACAGAAAAAACCACTGGAGGGATTTTGATGAAATTTGGTATGGTCACAGCAGGTTATCCGGGTCAACATATAGGAAAAATTTTACCGCGGGAAAATATCTCATCTCTGAGAAATGTATACTAAACGTCAAAACGTAAGTAGGGATGAACCCGAGGGGAGCGAGGGTGAGTCGCTAGTATAATATAATTATTAAGATTGATTATGACTTTTTAAACGAAAATTAACTTTTTTTAAGAAAATACTATTGACTTTCGTTTTATTAATATTTTTTCATTATGAGAAATCTGATCTGTATATTGTACCCTCGTACCTAATCAAAACTTTCAATGTATGAACATATTTTTTTTTATTAACAATCCATACTAATATTAAAAAGAGACAGTGGTAGTTTGTTTGAACGCGTTAATCTCAGAAACTACTAATCCGATTTGATAATTTTTTTTTGCATTACATAGCCCGTATATTGAGGAAGGTTATAGGCTATATATCACCCGAGCAACTCACCCTCACTCCGCTCGGGTCTGTCTTTACTTACCTTTTACGGTTTAGTATAAATTTCTCATAGATGAGATATTTTCCCGCAGTAAAAAGTATCCTATATGTTGACCCGGATAACAAGCTATCAACATACCAAATTTCATCAAAATCCCTCCAGTGGTTTTTCTGTGATGCGGTAACAGACAGACAGACAGAAAGACAGACAAAAATTCTAAAAACTATAGATTCGGCCTCTCTAACGATACTAAAGTGTATTTCAATAAGATTTTCCAAAAAATATTTAATGTACAGATTCGGCTTAGTTAGAATTTTATTATATGTATAGATAATATATATAGTCTGTCTATTCCTTACTAAGCGTTAAAACATACCTAGGGACGAACTCGAGCGAAGCGAGGGTTAGTCGCTAGTGAAAAGTGTAATCTGAATAGTTGAAAAAGACGCTATTAGATAAGATAGTCTATTTAACCAGTGGTTTCGTAATATTTTACTTTTATCGTCCGGTCTTTGTGCATTGTTTACGACCTAAAAGGTTATTGGCTATCGATATATTACTATTTGCTTTTATTACTTCCACCATACGAAATAATACGAGACCACTCAGCGGTATCAATAGGATTGAGCGGGACAAAGGGGAAAGTTATTAAGGAGGCTAATGAAACCCGTCTTGGAAACAATGTTTGTTTTATATTGTTTTCTTAACGAAATATTAAAATGATAGAGCTTTTTGTATTTATGACATATTATATAATAATAAATATTAAAATATTAATATGCGAATATGTAGTTTTATATTCGTAATTCGTAGGATTAGGTTGAGCTTTACATTAAAAGTAAGTATTTGCCACTAAAAAGTCTTCAGAATCGATTATTAAATTAAGTGTTTTATCCAACTGCGATGAAGCCCAAGGAGGGTTTTGTATTTGACCTGTATGTACTATACATATATATTCGATCCTATGTTCCCTCGTAACTAATAAATGGCTTAACCGATTATAATGTTTTATACGTCATTAGATTCGTCTTGTTAACGCAAGTGCCATAGGCTAAACGTTTCTTTGTCAACGTATTTCCATATTTTTGTTAATTTTTACGCAGTCGCGTTTCAATATTTTTATAACTGATTTTTTTTAATCTAACTTTTAATTATTTAATGCGATAGTTATTGTAGCTGCAATTATTTACCATTTGTTAAAGTAAATATAGCACAATGTTGTTATTTAAAAAAATGAATAATTTTAATACTACTATATATATACTAATAAATAAATAAATAAATAAATACATAATTTAAACAATGTGATCAATACCTTTATTTCAAATAAAAACCAATCAAAATTTACATATATAAGATATTCGAATCGCCTTAACTCTTGCGGGGTAGTTTGTCAATTTATCTTCCATTCCGTACAAAAAGTTTCCAAATAACCTCCGCGCAGCTCGTAAACACAATATCGTAAGTATTGTGTATTTACTGGCAAATAAGTATCGGTGCCTCGGGCTCGGGGAAACAATGAAAAATGACCGGCGGAAAATTGCGCGGCTTCGAAAGGATTCGAATACGATACGATCGGGCTCTTGAAGGATAGTTGGGACGGACTCGGTTTTATATTTTTTCTCTTTAATATTTTATATTTAAACGGCTTTAATAATACTACACGTGTGTATGTTTGTTAAGTGACGTAGTGTTTATTAGAGAAATGTGACACAATTTATCAACTCGATCACTAGTAAGGAAAATCAATAGTAAGAGCCCTAACAGGACACTGCTGCTTAAACAAGTACATATTCAACCTAGGGCTGAGTGACACATACTCATATGCCTGCGGAAGCTGTATAGAAGATGAAATCCACTACATCGTCTGGAGGAGCATGGACCTTTTATACACAAACACAGTATCTAGGAAACACTTTCTAGGTACAGATAAAATTATGGAGTGTAGGTTTAAGCAAATCCTGCATTTTCTTACAGCTGCAGGGTTCAGTGCTTTACTCTAATTCAACAGGCCAGGGATGGTCGCAGATATCCTATGGCCAGAACAAAAAAATAAAAAAGGAAAATTAATCTAAATTATAGAAAATCAAAATATATTTTCTTAGATTTACGCTAATATTTGACATTTTAAATAAAACTATGTTTTCGGATTTTTTCGCGCATTTATTTTGATTTTTAGTTCCCGACGTTTCGAATGCTTTACGGCAATTATGGTCACGGGAGAGACTAAAGTGTTAGTTGTCTCAAAGGTATTATAAAGTTGTTACAGACAGCCTACCTACAAAATAACAAAATGAATTCAAAAAACTTGAAAATTGGCACCAAAATACCTTACAATATTTGTTAATTTTAATTTTAAACAAACGAGAACCAAAAAACAAAATAAATCCGCGAAAAAATCTGAAAAGATAGTTTTATTTAAAATCGAAAAACTTAAAAGTTACATAAGACTCTTTATACATTTTAAGTTTAAATTTGTTGATTCCTATCCCGCAATAGGGTCTAAATAATGTAGCCCGAGGCCGGTCCTGCGTCAGCGCGCACTCTATTTTCCTATTTGCGCGGCAGATTGGCTGTGATTGTATTGTTTGCACCCCCGCCTGAAGTCGCGCGGAAAATGTGTTGACTAACTGCTGAAATACTTACTCTAGAGATGCAAGGGTGGGGGATTTAGTACCTAAATATAATATAAATAAATATAAATATGTTGGGACATTAACACACAGCACCATCTAGTTCCATAGTAAGCTACGAGGCTTGTGTTATGGATACTAGATAGTTGATACACTACACATATATAATATACATATACCTATGACTGGAGTACAAACGTTCGTGCTCATCGTACAAATGAATGCCCCCAGCGGGACTCGAACTCGCGACCGCTGGCACAGCAAGTGGGGTCACTACAAACTGAGCCAAACGTGTTGTCACCTAATTTATATCTAAATCCACGTTGTTTTAAAATAATAGGAATAATTGTTTTATATACTGAAATTTTGGTTTTAAAAATCTACTAAACAACATATTATATCAACAATGACAGATGATTATAGGTATAACTGTAATATATAACTAGTGTATTTTTTTAATTAGTTAATAGTGTTTACAGATAAAAAAGACTATATTTTAATTAGACAATATGAAAAACACTCTTATAAATTATTATTTTTTCCCATTCCAGAGTAGTCAAAGTTCAAATTCTTATATTAAACTGTACAATAACGCTTCTATTTTCTTTAAATAATGAATTAAATAAAATGTGTAAAATAATTTTTGATTAATCATTTAGGACTTGCAGAACCCACTGCTTCGTTCGCGCTAAAAATCTGATATACGTATTGTTTTATTATTTTAAATTTAAGGTAGGTTATAAGTAGATTTCATAGTTCATACTAACTGTCATCCCCTATTTTACCCCCTTATGGGATCAATTTTGAAAAATGCTAAAACACGTACGTATTTATTTAATTGTATTGAAAAGCTGTCTGATCATAAATATTTTTTTGGATTGTATTATAAAAGTAGCCTATGTCATTCTCCAGCCTTCGGAACTACCACCGTACAAAAAAGTCACGCCAATATGACAATCCGTTTCGACGTGAAAGTAGGACAAACAAACAAACACACTTTAACATTTATAATATTAGTATGGAAGTATGGATGTTTCATAAAAAAATATCATTACTCTAAAACGACTACCTCTATTGACAATATGGCAATACACTTGCGAGCCAATCACCTACGAGGGCGTTACGTACGTCGTAACGCGCGGATAACTTTTATGAGCGGGAAATTGTGTTTATGCGGCCGTGTGTCGCGATTTACCGCCGCCGCCAACGTCTGTAATCGGAAATATTGTCGTACAACGAAGTTATACTGTGGTGCATTGCTTAAGCGATGCAAAATAGGTTTATTGCAGTAGTATTATATATGCGAAAATTTGTAAATATGAGTATTTACTCCTTCATACTGAAAAAGCTAGACAAATTTGGATGAAATTTAGTATACATATAAACTATATTCTGGAGTAACGCATAGGCTACTGTTACTAATAAAAATTGTGGCTCTGTTTTTATATAGTACTAGTAACTCACTCTCGCTTTGCTCAGGTTCGTCTCTGGGTTGATTCCCCATACAAACTTTCATCCCCATTCTCACCCCCTTTAGGGATGATTTCCGGGATAAAAAGTATCCTATGTCCTTCCCAGGGTCTCAAACTATCTTCTTATCAAATTTCATCTAAATCGGTTCAGTAGATCCAAAGATTAACCCATACAACGTCACAAACTCACAAACTCACAAACTTTCCCTCTTTATAATAATAGTACCTATAGATGAATACAAAAGACATCAGGGACGTGCCCGAGTGAAATGAAGGATAGTTGTATGTACGTACATATAAAACATGAAATGCAGTAATTTTTCTTTCTAAACCATATAAAAATGTAGCTTATAGTGTTTATATGTATGTTAATAATACTACATATGTAAAAGTGTTTTTGACCGAATTCAAAATCTAGAGGATACTTAATTCATTTATACCTATGTATAATGTATGTCCATCTTCAAGGTGGTCTAAAGAAAATTTTCATCCACAAATAAGGTGGGATACTCGTTACTGCATGAATTAAGGTACTAAATTCTGTCATGCAGCAAACAAAGCAAATAACCAATGTTATTTTAATTATAAAGATATATAGTTTATGGGCGGAGTGTGACATCACCTGACACATTGTACCTACATGAAATATTTCAACTAATCCCCATAAAATAAGTCTTTTTCTAAGTATTTAAGGTTAAAGGAGTTCTAAGAGAAGCGAGGGCAGATCTTTAATATTTTATTTGTGAGTATAATAAATTATTTCTGTGGCTTCCGACTTTTGTTGTAAAAATTATTTGCTTAGTAATTTTAATTAAATTATTTATAATAATATCAAAATTATTACCTTATGAGCTTTAATATAGAAGGTAGATTCTAAGTCTGCTAATGTTAATTATAATGAACAACAATGATAATTTTTATTGAGATATTATTAAATGCTTTGAAGCAATCCAAAGAATCCGCGAAAAACTCCGAAAAGATAGTTTTATTAAAAATCACAAATATTCGCGTAAATCTAAGAAAGTATTATGAAGCTAAAGACTTTATTTTTGTTTAAAAATTCTAATTACATTTTAGTATCTATCTCATGGGTGAAACCGCGAGTTTTTTTCGCACTAATAATTTTTATTACCTCGAAAATTGATTATTCAAAAAACATTCAAAGTGATAGTCGCTGCCGTTCTTCCCTTTTACCACGCACGAATGAGTTCTACCCGTTTCAATATTATTGTCGATCTCACTCGGATAACAAACAAGTTATTGGCTTGCTATTGCCCGCGCTCGCTGTGATATTGTTTTCTGATCGATCTTATTTGTCTCGATTACGTATAGGTAATTTATATTTTGTATCTGTTATATTAATTGATGAATATATTATCATGTACATATCTTGTTTCCTACAAGTATTATTAATAGGGCTACGAATGTGTCGAATGTGTTTTAAGTGCGTAGTGTGTATACAGGTTTTTTATGGTTGTTTTTGAAAATAAATTAGTATTTGCTACGTTGATTTCCAGTGTAAAACTATTATTATTTCCAGTGTAAAACTATTATTATTAACTATAAATATTTCTTGAAAAATTAGCAGTCTTACACCAGTTGTTCTCTAAACGGTTTCATAAATTTATTGTTCTCTCCATTTAAAACACCGCGCTATATGAGTAATTAGTATTCTTATTGTTTGTCTATTACTTATAACAAATATATAACACTATTATATTTTATTTCTATCTAAAAAAATATAAAATTTAATAAATTATTTCCATTTTTACGTAACGTACACGTTAATTGCCTAAAATCTTCATCACGTAGGAAACGCCGAGCTGTCGAGTGCATTCCACTCAGGACATAGGTGTAACAACATCGTTACCACAATCAGCACTAACGATGTCTCACATACTCTCAACTTTACCTACATAAACTACTTTTCGTGAAAGAAAATAACAAAAGCAAATAAAGAAAACTAGTCTTTAACTATTTCAAATAGACGTCAAATTCCTTTGCATATAATAAGCGAAAGATACTGTTTTTGGTATTGTACATTGAGGTTTCATAATAGGACACCTATAGTGTTAACAGTATACGCGGTTATAGCCTTTATTGTCAAGTAATAGGATTTAGAATAGTATGCGATTTTAAGAGGAAGATTTCTAATTGGAACTGCGATGTGTGGCCGCGGGCGCTGAGTAGCAATTTACAGGCAAATGTGTTTTTTAATTGTACGACGCGACGTGGTATCACGAGTGTAATAAGACGTGGTGTTTATATTGAAAGCTAGTTTTTACAAGTGTTTCGTAAATTTTAATAATGTTTATTGTTACAGGTACAAAAGGATTTCTTTGGACGAATTGTTCCTGTCGCTCATGCACAGAAAAATGGTACGTATAGAATATGTAGGTAGGATATGGAAAGAACAGTTAGTTATATAGATATAATATAGATATGTATGAAAATACGCTTTCCATTTTCACTTTTGTGTTATATATATGTAGACATATATGTAGACTTTATTTTCATATTTCATATTTTCCCATAACACTTTCTTTCCTCGACCTGACTCTGTTATTCATCATCAGTTATTTATAATATTTATTGCAATTAATAGGAAAACAATTATAATTATATTTTATTACTTTTACATTTAAAAACAACTTGTAATTTGTAAACTTACGAATAATTTGAAAACCGGTGTGTTGTAATTAATATTAAAATTCTAAATAAGCAAAGCCAGGGGACTGTAGCTTGTAGCGTACATTTTTCCATTAATCTCTTTACCCATCATCGACATAACGACGCTACATCATACCGCCACCAGCCTTTATTGCGTATAATACACCATTATCACATAACGTTACAAGTGGGCCTATTATTTTCAATTACACCGGCAAGGGTTGTTAATATTCATCGCCGTCACCGTTGGAATCGAACACCTGATCCCTCGTCGGCCCGATTGTCGACCATTTTGATATTATACCTATAATTTGGTCGGAGATACGTTTTAATAGACGTTGTGTAATTAGCTGTCGTTGATAAGGTTGGGTTACACTGTTTCTGGAAATAAATTTGTTGGAATTTGAAAGATTTAGTATCTGTAAATAAAATCAAGGGGTATTTTTGTGGTTTGTGAAGGTTAAAGCAATTGAAGCTTTTCTACTGTTTAGGGTTCCGTAGCTCAAAGATTAAACGAAATTCTTATAATGTCCGTCTGTCCGGTACGTCACAGCATAAACTCGGAGGCTATAAGGGTTATATTGTTGAAATTTTCTAGGTAGGTGTTTATTTAATGGGTAGGTTTGTACGAATGTTTTTCAGAGAAATGCTAAGATGAACAAATTTACACCGCCAATAAAATGAATATGGTATATATACTTTTAACGTGACAAATTACATTTACCATAAGTTTAAAGTTATTATATTACCATATTATCATATATTACCATAAGTTTAAAGTTTCATACTACGGAACCCTTGGAGTGCGAGTAAAACTCACACTTTTATATTGAATATAACGAGATTATTCAAAGTAGTTAATTGCGAATTAGGTTCTAATAGTAATACTTTTTTTTGTCACCAGCTACTAATATTTGACCACTCAAAAATCATTAAAAAACAACTTAAAAATGTAAACATTAAGAAGAATGCAACTTAAATACTTTCATATAATGACTAATACCACTTCTTATCTATATGTCCTTTGCTTTAATACAAATGTCTCTTCAGCTCGTTAACTTGACTACTTAATGGTCTCAACGCGATTTGTAATGGGAGAGACCGAAAATTCATCTTACGCCAACGCGAGCTTTACGTCTAGATCAGAAACGATAATTCACGATTTAACCGCGACATTATTTACTATATTCTGAGTAAATGTTACAATTAATGGTTAAAATTTGACTTTTCTCTAATAACTGGACTTTTATCACGTATACATGTACGTGTACTGTGTCTTTCAATATGTGATTCTCAAATATGTATCACGCAAACACAATACCATCTTTATTTCAAATTGATTAAAATTTTAATTATTCACTTTGGGTGTTTTTGTAAACGTAATTTTATTTTATTGCTTCAATTATTTATTAAAATCATTTTAAGTTTCAAGGTTTCAAATCTAAAAGTCGAAAGTTTATTACCTCTACGATGCTACGATATTTCGTAGACGCTTACTACGAAAACGTGCAAACTAAAACATAATCTACCACTTATTTATTAGTAAATAGGAAATAAAGACGGTACTAAAAATTTTTTTTTTAAATGCTTCGTCGGTCGAGAAGCTAACATTTCGTCGTAGGTTCCGAGTCCTGGCTCGAACCTAGAATAAGTGTTGTTAGGTTTTTTTGCCCAGACTTCTTTAGGAGTGGGAAGTTCGTGGCTTTACAACTCCGTACATCGGAGAGTTTCACGAGTTTGACCTCTGTTATGAAATAAAACGAGCGTATCATTAAATATAAACAAAAATATTGGCAAAAAGGGAAAATTGATGACACTTATTCTGCGAGCACCTACCATATAAGATAAAATAAAAAAAAAAAGTTATATATGAAATCTTTATATTTATAGAAATAACATAAAGAATTTCCGTAAATACATACTAAAGCATATCTTCATATAGAAAACCCAAGGAACAATTTGTAATGAGCGCTCTAAGCCAATTGTGAACGAGATCGACTCTCTGTTTGACTTGGCCCCATCGTACTCTCACTCGATTTCAGCTAAATGCTATTATTTCAAGCTTACATTATGTTAAATTGGTTTCCACTTCTCATTGAGTTGGATTGATTAATTTTCGATAATGTTAATCTTCCATTATTATAATTCTGATTGTTTGAATTTTAAACTTTTGGATGTTGTTATACAAATAGCTATACTAATTTTAATTATATAGTAAATATAGATAATATAATTTCTTGTTTAGATATTGTTTTTTTTTAGTTAATACTTAGAGCACTTAGTTTTTTAACTAAAACGGTGTTATTTCGTCAACATGTTTTTAAATATACATATTGTAATTAAAGTTACCAATCAATCAATACAATATATAATACGGTATTATGGTAAACTCTTGGCGCAAACTGTATACTATAGCAAAGTACAATAACACTGTATGTAAATATAGCAGAATTGAAAAAATACCAGGCTTTGAATTTTCTTGTATTAACTGAGCAAATGCAGTTTAGTAATAAAAGGAAAACACTGAATTTAATCTATGTGGAAAGATAGTTTTTCATTTCGCCGTAAAATATTAAAAATTATTTGATACGTAAATATTTTAGCACTAAATCTAAAGTAGTGCTACGAAATGAAATACATTCCACTTAAAATGCATATTTGTTTATATTTTAAACAACATTTTGAATGTGAAAAGTTAAATTAAATGTTTTGAATGTAATCTAAACCCATTATATTAACAAAAACGGAATGAATGAGGCTCATTAAAGCGATCTTCTCATCACCCCGCCTTTAATTCACCGTCGTCCGTATAAAGCCCGCCTAAATTAAAATGCTACACTAGTTACCGGCTCTTTCATGTAAAAGCGAGGTTATTAACAAGAACTGTTAAGAGTTATGTAACCCACGCGTTGGGGGTTCCGCTCATATATATTTCTTTCTTTTTAAATACTATGCAAAATTTGTGTTGGCTTGGTTGGTTTTTCATAATATTATGTTTATTGACGTATGGGACAGGGATTCGATTCTCTGTTATCGGTTTTTGGCTTCACGCCAGTTCTAACACAATACATATCGAGTTGCTGAAGTCAGAGTAATGAATACCGTAGTCTGCTTTAACCTAACCGAGTTCAATCTAAATAGGTAACTAGTGATATGGTATCGCTTCGCTACGCTTGAATTCTTTGGGAAAAGAATGCATGAAATTTGCAAATTCAAGCAATTGCAGGCATGAAAATATGCCTACGCAATCTCAAACTCATATACTAATCCTCACTTTTTCTCTGCAAAAATAACATAGAGCTCACCTTAGTTACTGCAACAAAGAAAAATTTAACTTCGTAATTATAATATTAGTAAGGATTTCGAGTTTTAAAATATGTCATATATACAGTACCTGGGCGACAGTGCTTCGCTCGGAGCTTCTTTGTTAAATCGTATTTTTTAGATTAAAAAAAAACTAAAAACTTGAATAAATACAAAAAAAAACAAAAGTAAAAACTTTGTATTCCGGCCGGGATTCGATCCCGGGCATATGTATTGACTGCTTGACTACGATGCTTATTCCCGAGTATAAAAAATATACCGACCATATTCTGCGTAGAATAATGCAAAAGAAAACCGCATGAAAACTCGAAAACACGCGTTTTCCCAGACATGAGATTAATCTAGATCGATTTTTCGCCCCCGAAAGCCCCCTTATACCAAATTTCAGCGAAATCGTTAGAGCCGTTTCCGAGATCGCTAGTACAAATAAATAAAGATATAAAGATATAAATATACAAGATTGCTCGTTTAAATATATTAGATTAGATAGATATAAATAAGTATTTTATTTTATTTTTTCAATTTCCTTAATTATTTTAAACGGTCCGGGTTTTTACAGTAACATACGGTACCTTAAAAGGAAGGAGTATGTGAGATTACATAATGCGATAGGTTTGCACAGCGCGAGTGCGGGCGCGGAGTGCGGGCGCGAGTCGTCACAATGCGCACTATTAGCGAGCGCAAACACGCCGCCCACGAGTAATTATACAAGTTGATTATGTGGAACGTAACGCTTGCGTTTCCGCTAACGCTTGTGTTTGTTGAAAGCTTCTTAGAAATTGCGCGTTGTAAAGTCTGCATAAGTTTGGATTCCCCTCGTATTGAAGGGAGGCCCGTGCCCAGCAGTGGGACGTTAAAAAGGGCTGAATACATACAATACAAATTTGGATGGTTTTATTTTAAACTCTTGTAACTCTTTTCTCTTGAATCTGAATTATCAAATTTTTGAAGTCGATTTTAAACTGTATTCTATTGTAATTAACTACTACTGTAAACTGAATTTCAAGCTTAGTTTTTTGGTTTATGACAATACAATATTTTGTTTGATTAAGGTGGGAGGTCGATAGTGGAATACTCGTTTTGACGAAACTTAAGCATACAGATGATCGAAAGCATGTTCTATGATTTTTTTTAAACTTATTATTTATTTTTAAATTTTTGTATATGTCTTACTGGATATATTTAAAAAATATATTTTTATAATTGTAGGTAGGTATAAATAATGAATTACTTCGACTTAAACTCACATCGCTCGGGTGCGTTCCTAGGTACCCGATTTCCGATCCGGTATGCAATTCTTCAAGCCATAGTCTATCTTATACTAAATTTCATCCAAATCCATCCCAACATACACATACATATGTACATATAAACTCGCCATTTTAATAATAATAGTTCAAAAATAATTCAATGATTGAGAGTTGTCGATTAAATTTTTGAAGTGAAACTTCTTTAGAATCGTTGTGATCTGAAACTCTATAAAATGAAAATGCGACACTAGAAAGAGATAAACGCATAAATATATAGGATTAAACCGGCGACAGAATGAGATAGAACACATTACACAGGAAGTGAAAAATAATACTAAATAATATGTTATGTATATGTTAAATAAAATGTAAAATAATTCTTAAACTTGGTTAAAAAAAACTAAACCTAACAATTATCCTACTCCTGATACTCTTTATATGTTCATCTCGTTTTCTCGTAGGTTACTTTTCTGAAGTTTCACTTCTACCATATGTGAATTGTATACACACACACTTTTTTTTCAGACGCAGTGTCTGACGCCATATCCTCAAGCAGTGTTTTCTACCAATACCGGGAAGGGTTTAATAACGCAGTGCGGCGTAACGTGCGATTACGCGATTTATTATAGTTTAATGATTTTATTAATTTATTTTTGTATCTTATTAATCTCTTTGTGTTTTGTAAAGTTGTAATATTGTATAGTAAGTATTCAAGTACATTTAAGGTAAAGGTAGTGTTAAGTTTTGTACATGATGATTCGTAAAATAGTTTTACATATTTACTACTTCTTGAAATAAATGATGTAATACAATTTTGTTTTTTATTTATTAACATACTCGTAGCTCCCTTAAGTCTCAATATATAAACATGTGATGCCAAAATATTAAAACTGCAATGTTACAAAGAGTGTGTTTGCAATAATTCAAGGACTTACAAAGCTACCCCATCATAATACATTATTTAAATGTTTGCTATATTATATGGCATTTCATTCTTTTCCTCACTATACATATACAGAAACTAACTGCATCGGTGGTTTAATGGCTAGCAGATCCGGAAGTCCTGGATTCGAGGTTCAGTTAAATCATTGAGTTTTTTTTTTTTGTCAAGTTGTAAAAGAGTTTTTGTTGAGTTCTCTGAAATTAGTCCAGCTGAAAAGCCTTGGTTTTGGAAGTTGGCGGTGTTATACCCGCTCGTCGAAGCCGTTGGTCCTGCGTGTGATCTCTCTCCAGTCGTCTCGAGTTACACTTGTTCCACGCAGTGGAATCGTAGGCGAAAACAGTCAGGAGGTCATTATTTCTAAATAAAAAATTCTAAATCAATACAAAAAAAAACATGAGTGTGTGTGAGAAGTTATACTTCTTTGGCATAACAGAACAAAAATAGGTAAAGATTTCATCCCGTATGTCACAACTCTGTTTGTAAAAAGAATACAGCTAACTTCATGTCGCTTTTAGCTCGAAGTATAACTTCAAAAATTAACGTTGATATGGAATCAAGTTAAATACAAAAAAATGTAAGACATACCTTGCAATCATAATATTAGTAAGAATAATAAGAAACAATCATTCTGCGTAGCGCATCTACCCATAGCCTACGGCGTAGCAAGCAAGCTGAGCAAGTATGTTATAGGGAACAATAACATATCAGCTTTTATGCATATAAAATAACGTAAAATACAATCTATGTTAATAAGCTTTTTATATTACAACTAGTACCTAGTTGATACAAAGCCATCAACCCCCATCGCAAAGGGAAATTTCGTGTTTGTTTCTATGTAAATAGTAATGTATACCTGTGATACGATTCTGATATATCAGATAATAATTATAATTTGAAATCTATGCAACAGATATAGGCATTCATTAACTTCGTTGTCGCTAGCTGTAGATAATCAACGTTTTATACGTTTAACAACACGTTACCAAACTAGTAAGATCCTCCCATACTAGCAGGTCTCACGATATTTTCCTTCACACAACAAGCATATTGAAACTAAAATTCCCACATTAAAATATCAAAACGTGTGAAATCCGCAGTCTTTACATTGTTTCGAAAGCGAAGATGCTTTAAATAGGCTATTACGTATGTATATATCTATAAATACATGTGCGTATGTAATCAACATCCTAGTAATTACTACCTACACCTGTTACCTGAACAATGAACCATTAAAATTATCATTGTTCCGTCGCAATAACTCAAAAACTTCAACGAACATCACCTGCATTTAGTTACTAAAAGCGTAAGCGCTGAAATACTTAGTATATAAATACATCACGAATATTACGAGCTCACGTCAAGTGGGCTGATGAATGGCCTAACTTGTGTAAAATATACGATTGTTCTTGTTTTATTAAGATTTGTAATAAGAGACACATTTATTATTTATTAGTATCGTCTGCAACGTTCTATTTAATTGAAATGTAAATCACATGGCTCTAACATGGATATGTAACGTTCGTGTGCTGAGTTTTTAGAAAAAAGTCTCTTTGCTGTTTCGTTAAAATGAATAGTTAGTTACTTATCGATAATAATTATAATATGTTGGGGCATACTCGTATATCTAGATATTTTAGCACTGTGGTATCTAAACCTGCAGATTGTTTAATTTGACATTCAGTGAAAATTATATGGATACAGCCTGAGTAAAACCTCATAAAAGCATGTGGAAACTATTTTCCTTCAGTCCAATTAAGGGTTAAATAACGGTACCTTTGATCTAGGTATGTAGGCTATTTTTACGCTGTGCATTAATATTATATAAATTGCACAAAAAAATAATGATCAAAATAAGATAGATAATAGTTTATGTGATTTAAAAGTAAAAAATAAATATTTTATATAATGCCTATATACCTATATTTCTAATTAACTAGCGACTCACCCTCGCTCCCCTCGGCTTCGTCCCTACTTACGTTTTAACGTTTAGTATAGATTTCTCAGAGATGAGATATTTTCCCGCAGTAAAAATTCACATCACACCTATTTCATCAAAATCTATCCAGTGGTTTTCTCGTAATGCATTCTCAGACAGACAAACAGACAGAATTAAAAAAATTACAGATTCTTCCTCTGCATCGATAATAATGACAATTTCAATAAGATTTTCCAAAAAATACTTAATGCATAGATTAGACTCAGTTAGAATTTTATTATATGTATACATTGTTTTCTAAATATGGTGTCTACGACAACACTAGGGCGACCGCGGGTGCAGCGCGGGCGCAAAGGGGCATCAGGCTCCCTACGATTTCACGGCACTTGCGCTGACGGCGGCGACCAAAACGTTCACGTACTAACTACTATGTATTTTATCTTGATAATTGTAACGTACTCATTACAAGTATTAAATTTAAACCTAAGTTTTTTTATTCTTGTCCTTAATCGCAAACATATGGTTAATCCGATATAAATGACAAAGTGTTTTTGTTTGTGTATTAAGTCTTCCTTTGTTGAGATTTTTCTCATTAATTAAACCCTTAATTTAAATATCGCTTTTTGGCTTGAATGACTTTTAGTTTCTGAATCTTCTTTTTTATTTATGCTTCATTGTAACTGTATTCTGTAATAAAGCCCCTTTTTCGGAAACATCTAGAATGACGAAATATATGATTATATTAACTTATGTATCGATGTATTATTATTAGTCGAAACATTGACAATTCTTCAAAAATTTCGTTCCAGATCTTTGGATCAGATCTCTTTAAGAAGAAGGTAGGTTTATTTTGTGACGACACGTATGTCTCAGTTTGTAGTGACCCTTCTTGCTGTCCCAGTCCCGGTCGCAGGTTCGAGTTCCGCTGGGGGCACTCATTTGTGTGATGAGCACGAATGTTTGTATTCCAGTCATGGGTGTTTATATTTATAATATATATGTATTTAAAGTTATATATGTGTAGTGTATCAACTATCTGGTATCCATAACTGGGCCTCGTAGCTTACTATGGAACTAGATGGTGCTGTGTGTTAATGTCCCAACATATTTATTTATATTATCTAGTAATTGTCGAGCATACCTACAATTTCTGCTAAAACTTCCGTAAATATATTAAATATTTTAAGGTTTTGATAGTTTCGATTTTAAAGCTTATAACATTGACTAAGATATTCTTAAATTAAAAAACCATTTAAAACTAAAGAAATGAAGTCCTCTATTATAAGATTTATAGCGTTATATACTAATTTACTTCATTATATACTTATCGTTTACTAATGGCCTTAGAGACATATTACGTATATCAATTAAACTTTGCCTAATTTTCTGATTACTTGTATTGGATATAGGAACAAGCCGAGTAGTCTTTATCATAGTTCTTGCGGTAACCATATAATAAATCTTTTATAGAATTATCATTAATCTTGTATAGCTGTAAAGCAGAGACAAAACATTTTTAAAATTAACATTTATAAAATTAAAATAATTTTAATACATATATACTGCTATTCGTTTCGACTAGAAACTTTATTTTTTTACTATTTTATAACGACTATCGACACAATGATTTTTTAAAAAGAAATGATAATGCAAAAGTAAAAGCTGACTTTATGTTTTATCTTAATAAAAATTTAGTAATTAGTTTTTAAATAAATCTATCTTTTCGGATTATTTTGCGGAATTATTTTGATTTTTGGTTCCAGACGTTTCGAATGCTTTACAGCAAACATGGTCACGGGAGAGGTTAAGGTTTTAGACGTCTCAAAGGCGTTATATACTTGTCCGCGCGAAATAATCCGAAAAGATAGTTTTAATTAAAATGTCAAATATTCGCGTAAATCTAAGGAAGTATTTTGTAATTATCTGTTAAAAATTATGTTTGTATGATTTCTCAGCATTTACATATGTGTGTGTTAACTTGCTTTATATGGCATAGGAAACTTGTTTCTACACCGGATATGTAGCGGAGCTCTCCTGTTCGTAGACAGGCAGGCATAGGCACGTAGGCATGTTTCAAATAAAGGGCTTACGTAAGTTTCTATTTGACATTTTGTTAAAACAATTATAATGAGACAATAATGTTACCATCTACATAATGATGAAGCTATTTATTTTATTTTTATATGCTAACGATCATTTATAGCTAACATTAAACATATATTCATGTGAAATAAATATTTTAAAATGTTCTAACACTCATATGCTGTAGCCATATATCACTATTGTGTTATTAACACAATAGTGATATGTGGCTACAACATATGAGTCCATGTTACCAGAATAAAATATATTTTAAGAGATTATTATTACTAACTCGCACTATATAACTTTTTGCAACAATGTTACACTACTATTTGATGTACTCTTATCAAAATTAGCGATTTTAATTCATAAATTTTTAATCTATACTAATATTATAAAGCTGAAGAGTTTGTTTGTTTGGTTGAACGCGCTAAACTCAGAAACTACTGATCCGATTTGAAAAATTCTTTTTACATTTGATAGCCCGTTAACTAAATCATCCCGGAAAAGTGTACGGATCCCGTGGGATAGATTTGTTTTTGTCTAGGGACGAACCCGAAGCGAAGCGAGGGTGAGTCGCTAGTAAATTATATCTACAATCTATTCTAATATTATAAAAAGGTAAAGTTTGTGAGTTTGTAAGTTTGTGACGTTGTAGGGGGTAATATCTGGATCTACTGAACCGATTTAGATGAAATTTGGTAAGAAGATTATTTGAAATTCTGGGAAGGACATAAGATACTTTTTATCCCGGAAATCATCCCTTAAGAGGGTGAAAATGTGGATGAAAGTTTGTTTTGGGAAGCAAGCTAAGGACTTGATTCGCTTGTGATATTATAAAGAGGTACAGTTTGTAAGTTTGTATGTAAGGAGTAGTTTCTGAAACTACTGATCCGCTTCTAAAAATTCTGTTACTAATAGGAAGCTATAATATGACCAGGAGTAACACATAGCCTACTGTTAAGCACCTAGAGACGCACACAAACGAAGCGAGAGTAAGTCACTAGTTGGGTATATATTTAATTATGAAAGGTTAAAGGAAATATAGGTAAATAAATACTCAGTGTCACATGTACATATTTTATTTTTAATAATGAAAACAACTAATCACGTGAATTTCTATTAAGCTATGTATATACATCTATATACGTCCGACGCCACAATTCCCCATCTCGTGCATAGTGCAGTTACTTCTCACATTTACTCATCCCTATTTACAAAATGGCGTCGGATTTCAATATAAGCTAATTATTATATAATTTAAAACTGTATGCCTTTCAAAGTTAATTACAATCTGAATCTTAGTCTAATAATTATTTTACAATAAACTAATTAAAGACAATTATATATATAAAGGCTACTAAATTACCTGTACGTTTAAATCTTTTTCAAACGCTTTTAATCGATTTTCTGAAGGGATATTAACTGAAAATAAACACAATCTCAATATATTATTTTCATGGTGGATGCCATATATTATTTATGTTGTATAATAAAAGGGCTTAGACTTGATGTCATTCTACAATCGATAAATAATTATAAAAAAAAATAGGAATAAAATATTATTATGATTATTTATTATAGTTTTTTGTTAACGTTACTTTAATACAATTTATAAAATTTCTATTCTCTAAAGATTGTAGGATGACATTTTGTCTAAGGCACCTGAACAATTGTTTTACAATTTCTACATCTCTTATAGTTATCGTTACCTCCATGATGCTTTAAAAATAGCGCTTTTAATTTCATACGATAATTTTTTCCTTCAAGTAAAAAGCCAAAATAAAAAAGCTATACTGATGTACGACTTACGTATACAATTTATCGTATAGACTGAGTATGATCACAATCTATGCTGTTAGTGCTGCGAATTTACACAATATCTCATAGAAAAATTGATTAAAAAAATCTAAAATCGATATAACGTATTAAAAATTTTAAAAAATACGCAAATGACATATCGAATCGCTAGGTCACGTGATCAAAATACCATTCCCATATTGTATCTTTTAGTTTTCTATTATTTATATCGATTTTAAAAAATCCGTTTATCAATATTAGAAGTTGTCTTGTTATTAATATTCTACAGAGAATGGCTGTCATTGTCAAGTACATTACAAGATCTCTCGCTATCTTAACTTTAAATTACATAATAAACTACATATTTACAAAGCATCCAACTTTTAGCGTTAAAACTAAATTAATTAGATTATTTTATAACCAGTTTTATATCTATAATATTACTATATACAATAAAAAATATTTTATATTAAGAACAAAATTATTCACAACGATTTGGTCGAATACTGATTTCGGTAAATTACTTTTAAATATTTACAAAAAAAAATACATTAACAATACTACAATATTGAAGTAAACGCAATAATATATGGATATTAGCATTAGGTACTTACACAAATCAAATGGATATTTTCCGATGAACAAGTTCTCAGACTGGTCGCCCGATTAATCCAGCAATTATACCACTTTTTATATTAGATGAG
The DNA here is from genome assembly GCA_033884665.1 of Argynnis bischoffii washingtonia. Classification (NCBI taxonomy): domain Eukaryota; kingdom Metazoa; phylum Arthropoda; class Insecta; order Lepidoptera; family Nymphalidae; genus Argynnis; species Argynnis bischoffii. Next base: position 3,291,353 of record CM066624.1, on the reverse strand, counting down.
ATATAATATATAGTAGTAACAAATAAATTGCACATTATATAAGTGGATATAAAAAATATTATATGAAAATTATATGAAACATATCTGATCAATTGAAAAGTGGAATTTGAGAGAGTTCTGAAAAAGTAGAGTATCAATATTAGTCTGAAAGAGGTCCTAAAAATATGTACATTTGAAGGGCATAATATAATTATAAAGTAAAATTATTATCTATACAGATAAATAAAATTGTAGTGTGTGTTTGTAATGTCAAAATAACAACTTTATACTAAATGCATATGGAATTATATACGGTACTTATAAAAAAAAACACAATTTTTAACATTTTTTGTCCGTCTGTCTGTCTGTTTGTTTCAGCTAATCTCCGGCTGGACAAATTTAACGAGACTTTCACTGGCAGATAGCTCATATTATAAGGAGTAACTTAGGCTACTTTTATTTTAGAAAAAGAATTAGGGTTTCGCTCAAAAAAATTTAAACGTACCTAGGGACGAACCCGAGCGAAACGAGGGTGAGTCGCTAGTAACTATATAATAATCTTCAATTCAATTGTTGAAAACGACTGTAATTACGCTTTTTCCTCCAAATATTCATTCACATTAGGTATATTAATTGGTACATCAAACTCAAAATTTGACTATTACCTACAAACATTTTTTTATATTCAAATGTAACATTCTCGACTAAAAATAGGCGTTACAAAAATTCTCTTAGAAGTCAGCACAAAATTAATCTACTTATGTCGTTTTCAATAAAAAAAAAATTAGATCAGCCTTTCGCAAACATGAAAAATTAAATAACTGTACGAATATTCAAACATACTGTTATATTTTATTGTATTTCATTTGTAAGACAAAAGATATTTCGTCCTTGGCGTTCTTTAGTCGGGATAATTTAACTTGTAATAACAATAACTAAGTTTGTCTGTCGACTAGCTCAGGTAATTAAAAATATAGAATACAGTTACTTATATTACTTTACAATTTATATTTAACTATAAATATTTAACATTGATTGCGTACATAACTAGACTATCGCTACATAGTACATATGGCACAATATACTGGCACAAAGTGAAATATGGCACTAGAGAATTCACACGGTGTAGCTTGTTTAATGTTGGTGAAAGTGACGTTTTATATCTAACGTACTCGTATGTTACATACATACAATACAAATTAATTGGGTAATTATAATTTAATTCAAATACTCAGAAACTAGGGCCAAGCTCTTCATTGAGAAATAAACAAATATTAGCTTAAAGCTTTATGTAATATTCAATAATATGTAAATGTGTAAGCTTTAAAATAAACGAGAATATATATGAATCAATAAAAGCTACACGATTTCTTTATTAATTCAAAATTTTATTGATGTTAAAAGAAGTCATGCTTCGATTTAAATTAATATCATACATATTTATACCGGCGGTATTGTTACAGAGAAAATATTACAACATTTTTACATAACTCATCATGAAAACGACCTATTCTATGAATATAATAAAACCCATATAAAAGAAATAAAACTAAGCAAACTTGAAATGTTCATATTTTATAAATAAACAGACCGTCAGTGCAAAAGTGGCATATCTTGTAATATTGAGATTTGTTGAACTTTAATACATCACAATGTGTAATATTTCACAAAGCTAATCGAACTTATAAATAGGTATATATTAGAATTTTAAATAATTAGTAATATAGATATACATATATCAAATAATTAAATTACTCTATACCAAAAAAAAAACAGGAAGATTTGGAGATATGTCACTTTTGCACTGAAAGCCTATATAAATTCAGCACAACTTACTTAATCTAAATGCTTGGGTGGGTCCGGCGGGGCAGACGGCGGGTCGTGCAAGAGTGGCAGCGGCAAGGGCGGGAGAGGCAGCGGCAGGAAGGCCCTCGACTGGAAGTTCGCGAGGGACTGTAACAGTGCTGCGGAATGCTCGTGTGCTTTGCGACGGAGTTCCGCTACGCTGGAGGACCGAGCTTCCTCTTTTGGACAACATGGACAACCCCAACCTGGAAGAAAGTTTGGTTTTAGTAACTTTTAAAACCAATTTTTCTTTTGTTGTTGCTTAAAAGTACTTGGCTCATGGATAGCTATTTGCATAGTAAAATGTAATTAATGAGAAACAGATCTATCCATCTTCTAAGCAAATATTCATACTGTAAAGTAATTGTTGTAATTATGGAAGAAAATGGAGATTAAAATTTGAAAATGTTTAAGCATCATGCTTCACATTAGTTGATATTTTATACTTTTTATTTTCAAGTATGTACCATACATACATGCCATACATACATACTTCAAAATAAAAAGTATACGAGTATAATAACAAACTAAACTAACTCTAGAATTGCCTTTGTCTCCTCCATTCATCTCTAAATTTCCATTTTCCAGCGGTCATTACTCATACTAATTCATATGTAGAATTTTTTATCCAATTTTAAATGAATATAATAAACCAACATACCTTTAAGAGGAAAGAAAGGTTGCGACAAGTGGTTGAGATGCTGCGAGAGGTGCGACAGATGCGGGGGCAAGAACAGCGGGGGCGGTGGTGCGGGCGGGTCTGAGCCGGCCGGAGACGAGCGAAACGCCCCGCTACAACAACAAAATGAGTAATTAGTATTGAAAACGAGTTTATAGGTCAGTTATATATAATATATTTATTTACACGTGTATGCTGCTAAATTAAAATAGAATCGTGTATTATAAAAGTGTTACTCATTTAGATTTTTCAAAGATGTATAATTTTAAAATAACTCTTATATAATAGCAAAAATCTTTACAAGGTACTTTTAGTGCAAAAAATCATTCTACTTTAATTGAATTTAACCGAGTTTTATATGAAATAATCATATTAATTGTATGAAAAAATACCAGGTGATATTTTTTATATGAATATACTAATATATTTATAGAAAGTTAAGAAGCTGTTTAAGATTTTGATAATTTAAAATCGTGTCCGCATAAAGTCTCGTATAAAGGTTTTTTCAAAAACTATTTATATATAACTTTGACATTAATAAGAAATTTAAATAAAACTTTCAGATTTTTTTAGAGACTGTGTCTCCCGTGATCATGATTGCTGTAAAGCATTCGAAGCGTCGGGAACCAAAAATCTAAATAAATCCGCGAAAAAATCCTAAAAAAGAGTTTTATTTAAAATGTCAAATATACACGTAAATCTAAGAAAATATTATTATATCAATAAACATATCGAACGTCTTTCAATTTGATTTAAATAAAAGAAATAAGAATATCGCCTAAGATTGACGACCGATAGTCCCTTGGGATGGTTCGCTTGTTGCTGGGTAGAGATCAAACAACCCTTCTTGGCTTATAACACTGATATGATTTAAGGACAGTACTAGAGCCCAGTTGACATAATGAATTATTAAAAATGTTATATTATCATATAAGGGTCTATGTACAAATGTAATATCAAAAATACAGCCATAGAGATCTTTTAAAATGATGAAATAGCGATAATCAAAATGAAAACCGTCGTACGTTTATTGAAAACTAGCGACTCACTCCCGCTTTGTTCGGGTTCGTTTCTAAGTATGTTTTAACGGTTAGTATGGCATATATATGATATATAGCCTGCCTCTTTATAATATAAGTATATATAGATACGAGTATCATATTTAATATTAGTGTCCTCTCCTACTATAAACTAAATTGTCCCAAATGCTACTTACAAACATATTTAAATTACCATTATAAGGACATATTTTGTCATAAGGAAAGTAAACAAACTGGAATCCAGTTGAATAAAACAAAATCACTCAGCTAAACGCTGAGAGCGTCAGCAAAATTCAAAATAGCAGATCGCGTCAGAGGACAGATTGAGACAATGAAATGAACGGCCGAGGTGTCGCGCCGCTCCGACATTCTCTCAGTGCATACTTGATGTGCCGCGACCGTGGGGACTAAGTTGGAGGAAATAGCGTAAAGAAAGGAGAGTTTTTGTAAAATTATATATATATTTTTTAATGATTACGGCAATAGCTTGGTTACATCACGCAAATAATAATGTTTTATTAATATTGTATGTAGTTACGCAATAAATATGTACAGCTGTATGTTTATATATTACATGAGATCATACTTAGTTCGTGTGTAGCATCTTTTCTTCTAATTTTCCTTAAACCAATTAATTTCCGAAACAAGTACTAAAACAATTAACGATTCAATACGAATCACCGCTATCGCCTATAACTTTAAGCGGAATTCCCTCGGGCATTCGTTCAATGGAATCAAAGGATTTGCGTTCATTACAGATGGTAATAATTGATGGATGGCACGGGCGCGCCACCGCATGCCGCCGAGATGCTTTTACTGATACGTCAGTACACTCGCCTGCACTCTGGATGTACCCTTACGTATAATACAATCTGACTTTGCAACTAGCTAATGCAACTTACATAACGTAAAAGGAAAGAAACATTACTTATTTATTCCTGTTGTTTCAGTGACAATATAGTTTTGACTGAATTTTCATGCTTTGTTTGCTCATTTTAATATATTAAAATTCTATGTTTGTTTTACACTTGTATTTATGTCGTGTTGACCACATTTAACGTGGAAATTTGGAGATTGATTAAAGTTATAAATACTCTTGATTTTACTAATAACAGCTAACTTATAGCTACTAACATATTATAGCGATATATAATAAAAATATATACACAAATGGGCAAACAAAAAATAACTTTTAAAGTTTTAATAGTTTTTGGGAATTATAAGTATTATTTACTCAGTTATTGGAAAATTAGTCCTTATAACGATACATCGGCTATATCTAAGGCGTAACTCGTTAAGCTTTAATTATAAAACTTAGAGCAAAAACTTTAATGTACTTTCGTCCTTTATGAAGTAAAGCCCTTCTTGGCATCTTTAATACCTACAAGATTGTATTGCAAGGGTCAATCTCAAAGTTTGGTCATGTCTAACGAAGCGTACCTCTATTAATTGGTTAGGGGAGGGTGGGAGAGGAGGACATCCCAAATTGTCCTCCTTGAGGAGTTGCTAATATGAATATTCAACTAGCGAATTGAATACAAGGCGTGGAACAAAGAGAATTGATGCTACCCTTTATACCGTTACTAATTTTGATTAAAGCGCCCGGCGAATTGAGTGCCACCTCTGTTTGTTGGTCTTTGATGAAATAGTAAATTGATTGTATTAAATTTTCTCATTGATGTTGTGAATTGACTGTTGTAGTGCGAAATAGCGATGAGGTATTTTTAAGGTTTTATGGTTAATAATTAATAATAACCGGAACTAATATGGAATACACGATCTTATTAATTAAAACAAGAGAGCAGACATCGTTTCGTATTAGTCCTAAATAAATTTCGATCGACTCTATAAACCACCCATCGTTAAATCCTTTTGCCCTAATTTTTAAGTTACCTGTATTAATAATTTTTTTAATAAAACATGCCTACATAAATGTTTTAGTCTTCAATTTAAGGTTGTACATTTTAAATATTTACTAATATAGTAGTCTTTAAAGCAATTAGCCGTACCTACATTTAAAGTTTATAATCTAATGAACAGTGATTAACTTTTTGACCTTTCTAACATCTCTCAGAACAACTTGTTTTATCAGGGTAGAAAGTGGAAAAAAACATACAAATCGTTTGCTGTATGAAAGATGGAAAAGCCAACAGACGATTTCTTATATATAATACTAGTTACTTAGTATAGATTTCTCAGAGAGATATTTTCTCGCAGTAAAAAGTAGGTATCTTATATATTGACCCGGGTAACCAACTATCACCATACCAAATTTTATCAAAATCTGTCCAGTGATTTTCTCGTGATGAGTTACCAGACAGACAGACAGACCAAAATTCTAAAATTTATATATTCAGTCTTTCTATTAATAATGAGTATTTCAATAAGATTTTCCAAAAAACATTTAATATATAGATTCGACTCAGTTACAATTTTATTATATGTATAGATTAGTAAGGATTTAAACGTCTAACTAAATATATCAGGAAAGCTTATAAAGTGTGCCACAAGATATCACGTATCTCGTAGGTAGAGGCGGGTGTAGTAGGTAATGAGAGCGATCAATTATTCATGCAATTAACTGATTATAGCGACATGGGCCACCCCCAACTATCACGCCTTTGTGTGAGGTATGTTACACGTCCGAATGTGTTGTACCTAAAGTCTAGTTTTGAACGTAGACAATTATTGTGTTAGGACACACTTTTACTTGTAAAACTAATTTTTGGTTTCCAAATAACAACTTTATTTAATATGTATATTTTAAAAGATAAGTGCAAATAAAAAGCCCAAATTTCTAATTTTGTTTTAATTTCGCTTAAATAAAGTGTTTTGGACATCTCAGTATTAGGTTTATTTTACACCAAAGCCAAACCTGTTGATCAAATTTTAAAAGAGATTATTATATAATAACTATAACGGACTATTTTATTTATATACGAGTAAAACGAACAAAGGGTAGTTTAATGTAATAAAAATAAAAATGCTTGTAATTTGTTGCGTAAAAAATATTCATATCCGAACCAAAGCTCCTGGGATTGCATTACATCATTTCATATACTCAATGTTAACGAAGGCTCGTTTAACTCTTTCTCATTATTGTAATGACATACAATAAGGCTGTACAAATGATCATTTTTAAGGATCATTATTTAATGTTGGTCTGAGAGATGGAAGAGAAATATTGATATACTGCCTAAATATATAAATATATAATGAAAGTTGAAACTATATGATCACATTTATTGTGGTTGATATTTAGAAATGAAATGTATGACGTCTTACTATTACTGAGACGTAGACAAAATGTCATTGTACAATCACTGAAGGCTAAAGAAATATATATGTGTAGGCATGATGTGTTACGTTTCTATGACAAAACGATTAAATACCTACAGGTATCTAGGTAAGTGATACATCCCTTCAATACATTTTTTTAATATTTCATTCTTCTTTTTCGGTTGTAAAATAACGTATTGTTGTTCCAATCTATCAAGCAGATCCACGGGTGAGAGATAGTGAAATGTAATGCACTTAACCAGTCTTGATATTATTACCACTTAGCGTAGGTAACAAACAGGAACTTTGTCACGTCGCGTCGCGCCGCTTCGCTAAATTAGTGTCAATTTATCGTGTTGCATAATTAATTTTCATTTGTGAACGCGTATACTGTTACGGCACAACTATATTTTGATCATTTATTCATAGCGCCGTGTCAGGCATTTCATGACGCTGAATTTCAGGTGCGATTGAATAAAGCGCATGGCTTTTGAGCGTTATACTAGAATTCATTTATAAGGTAACTCATAACTAAACTAACACTTAGCTGAACGATTAAGAATTAGCCTTTTAATATTATATTACAATTTGTTAAATGGACAACGAGATAATTATGTTAGTATGTACTTACTTAAAGAAAAGTTTAGAAGCTTGATAAGAAAAATTCTAAGAATATCTTAGAATGCAATTATTACAAAAAAATTACTAGTCAGATAAAAATAAAACTTAAGGATAAAGTAACTACACGCGTATATAATTCTTCAAAGAGTAAGCGCTAAAACGTTCAAACACCACTTTATGTACATCTTTAAGGAGAAAATTTAATTTTAAGTGAAAGGTAGGCAGGGGAAGGAGGAGCTCCTAATTGCCAATTTTCTCTTTACGCCATTTTTTCTGCTTTTAAGAAGAAAAATTCGTTAATGCATATTTAATCGCCGTAATCGTCTCTCCCTCACAAAATTACGAGACGCCTGCTTTTTATATTTTTTAATATTTACAAAGTAATTATTGGATTTTTTATTTAATGTAAATATTACTTTAGTAGCGTTGAATTTTTAATTTTAATTAAAAAAACGTTGGGTATTTATATTAATTTTATTTAATTAAAGATTTAATAGAAATTTCAATTTTACAAATATTGCAAATCATATTTATTGCCTTTAATAAAATAGCTTTAGCCAACCCGACTGAGCCCATTATAGGTACAGTATGTAAAAAAATGGTGTATTTATGTTTTTTCATATTTCGTTGAGGCCGCGTAATCTACATTACTATCCAGTCAACTATCTGGTCTCAGGGGCACACAATCATTTTCTTTGAGCCCGCTGTAATCCCACCACCATCCCACCTCATGTATAATGCGTGCATATAAATTTCAATTTTAAACCCGCGCCGGCTCGAGTTACTGCCATTTGTGGAATTACGCGGTGGCCGGGGGTTAGACCTCTACGTGACGGGTGCTGTAATACTTTCTTTTTAATATTAGATTATATTGCAGGAGTTATTTTCTTAAGTTATTGCTTTATACTATAGTTTAAAGCTCAAACCAAACAAAAAAATTACAACTTTGGAAGTCGGTTAACCATATTTTTCAGGACTTTTATAAAAAAAAAAAAAAAACTATGAATATAACAATTTGAAGTACTATTAAAGCATACACAACAAAGACAAAAATGACCACTAATACAGTTAAAAATACTCACTAATATTTTTTTGGCAAGTGGAACCTTAAAAATAATTAACTTAATAAAACATTCAAAAGTCGAAATGTAGTCGTGTCGTCATATATAAAATTCGTGGGTAATACGGTTTCTAGTGGTGCAGACGGTAGGCACGTAATCAGGTAATGCGTTTGCGACGAGTACTAGCACCCGAATGTTTCAGTAATATTTCACTGTCTGTGCTCACGTTTTGAGACGTACAAATTGTATTAAATATTCTTTGCACTCCTAAATTGGATTGCTCTATCAAAATATAAGCAACGCGTTACAATTTTTCCCCAAGAAATATTTGTTATAATACACTTTATTATGACAAATCGAAATATTTTACAGAAATAAGATGAATTAAATGAAGTAGATAGGTATCTATCTACAATAATAATCAAAAGGTGTATTTGCATGTTTTTTGTCCTATTTTGTGGACAAAACTATCGATCTTGCTACTATTCAATGCTAAGTCTATGAAAAAAGGACAAAACAAAAAACACCCCCATATTTATTAATATCAGTAAGTATTACATCTACAAGTAAAATGTTAACAATTCTCAATAACAAATGTTATACCTGATTCGGTAAAAGAAACAAGCTTTAAGTTCGGTTGAAAAAGTATAGATCGAAGTCAGCCATCAATAAGACAAAGACTGGCAGTGAATCCGAGGTAATCCGCGGCGAATAATAACATTTGCGATCCGCACCGCTAATGCAGCGCTGCCTCCCTGCGGACTTTAAACTGCTTACTGATTTAAACGGCCCGTTCGCTTTGTTTATAAGCCGCGGCAACAGTAAGAAAGGTTTTAAAGGGCACATTTTGTTTTTCTTTTACTAAACTTATAGATGTCTATAATTTTGACGGAACTTTGTATGACATCCGTGTTTTACAGGCGTGAAAGAGAATTCCAGAAATTGAAATTGTATATTCATTTGAGCTTTTTCTAATAGTCTTCATAGTTATTCCTTATTTTTGGGGTTCTGTACACAAAGGATAAAACTGGACCCTATTACTAAGATTTCGCTATCCGTCCGTCTATGTCTGTCTGTCCGTCTATGTCTGTCTGTCCGTCTATCACCAGGCTGTATCTCATGAACCGTGATAGTTAAACAGTTGAAATTTTCACAGATGATGTATTTCTGTTGCCACTATACTAACAAATACTTAAAAACAGAATAAAATAAATATTTAAGGGGGCTCCTATACAACAAACAAGTGATTTTTTTGCCAGATTTTACTTGATATTGATAACGACAACAGGTAGACGCTTAAAATATTCACAGAATATTTAGTTATATATTCACTTTAAAAATAAATAATTAAATAAAAATAAAACAAATATTTATGGGGGGCATCCCATACAATAAACATGATTTTTTTGCTATTTTTATAGATAATGGTACGGAAGCCTTCGTACGCGAGTCCCACTCGCACTTGGCCGGTTTTTTTATGACACGTTTAGAAATAATAATTTTGTTTTTGGACACTGTGCGTTAAACCTTCAACTCGACGTATACACTCATTTGTTTCATTTAGAATAGACTTGTGTATCGTTTAATAAATAAAATATTAATTTATATTACAGCTTCTGAATAGAAGACCAAGAGGTTCTCACAGATCATAATCGAACACATTTGTTAACGTAACGCATATAAATTGATACAATAATTACGTCTCCCGCGCCTCATAAATTCTAATAAAAACACCGCACGAGTTATCAAATTAGAAAAATTAAATGTGATAAATAAAGTCCAATTAAACGTTATTGCGTAAAAAAGGCATAAATTAATTCGTCGAATACAGATGCGATGAAAAAACAGTCGAGCGAGTGAATGAACACGTCACTTCGTCTAATTGTTGTCAAGTATGGAGGAGGGGTACGGTTGAGGTGTCACGTTGATTTTGAATGAAATGATATTGTTTTTGTTGTGATGTGTTGTTTAATAGTAAATACCATCACTTTATCTGATTTTTTAGCAATCTTTTTAGAAAATGTAAATAATAGACAGTTTCGTATCTTTTAAGATATAAGAATGTACTTACTTATTTAAACTAAACTTTTTAACGGTTAGTATGGAATAGATAGACTATATATTATATGATATATAGCACATAGCCTTCCTCAATAAGCGGGATATCTAATGCAAAAACAATTTTTCAAATAGGTTAAGTAGTTCCTAACATCAGCGCGTTCAAACAAACAAACAAACAAATAAACTCTGCCTCTTTATAATATTAGTAAAGATTAAGCCCATAGTAAAACCATATTTGAAACAAATAATTTCATTTTAATCAAAGTGGATAATCATGTCATAAATCATTGTAATGTATACGGCAAATAAACAAAAATAACATATTCAATAGAAGAAGTATTTCACAAAATAATTTTGTCGTATGCGTCTAAATTACAAGTTAAATTGTATTAATTAGAGCGCGACTCGGAAAGGGTTCTGTCAAATTAAATGCCACGTCGGTCATATCCATCAATTAGTGTTACAGACGATTATAATTCTTATTATTTTAGTGATATAAGTCATAATACGATTTAAGCGTCGTGATATGTGGGTCATTATCATAATATAAATTTTATTTGTTAACTGTTTAAGTACTGGGTATAATTGAAAGCGACGATTACCGTCGTTTCGTGACGTTTAAGAAGTAATTAATAGCACATCTGACTTTTAATTTGAATAATAATTATAGAGGCAAGTATATGTTGATGAGTTAGGGACACGTGTACTGTTATTTAAAAAAAATTTGGAATAGAAAATAATTATAGATAGCTGACTGAAATATAAACGTCACTTAAGACAATTTTATTTTCTCGTGTAATGTAAAAATGAACGGGACATTATAAATAACGTAGGCGGGGCGCGCCTAGCAAGAAGGCTATTATGAAAAATCGTAACGCGTTTACTGAGCGGACTCTGATGCATTATTCATGGAGGAAATTTCACGTCGGATACCTGCTATGCCTATTATTTATAAACGCTCCATGTATTGGGGTGCCACGCCCTAAGGTTATCGAGATGTTTTACTTTAGGTGTATAGCTGGTTGTAGGTATTCATTTTTACTAATACCAAGTTATATAAAACCTAAAAAGAAAGAATCCTGTAAACTTGTAGGTATTAAATAAAATTATTATACCGCTTTGCGCTTGTTGTTCAAGCTTTATAACTTATACAGAAAAGAAGGTATTTATAGGCTATTATTTATGTAGTAGGTATTTTTAGATGTTTTTTTTAATTTTCTTTAAATGATCTCAAGCTACATAAATAAAATATAAAAGATATAAAATCAAATACTAATTTCACTAACTTATTATCATAATCATAAAACATATGTAAAAGTAAATAACGATAACATAAATCCTTTGACACTTTAACCCAAATTATCTTTATAAAAATCAAGTTGACAAAGAAAATTCGAAATCGTAGCTGAAATAAATCCATAAATTCGATTTGTCCTCGTAAATCAATGCGACACGATTGAATATCAAAGAACGATACCGACTCGACGCCGGCAAAGGCATAAGAAAGCAAGTCACGATCGGTCGCGACGGTAACGCGTTTACCCCACAAATACTCTGATTGCTAACGACCCGGCCAGACGCCAAGGAAATCTTATACAAACTCTCTAGTTTAGCTGTAATAGCTTACGATTGTCGCTAGATTTCAGTGAATTCTGTCATCTAATATATAGTATGTATGAGGTATATTACGTTTCAAACACTTTAATTTAATTGACTATATAAACAATTATTTGTCTTATAAATAACAAATATAGAGTTATCATAACATAATTGTATTCCAAAATGCGCTCTTAGAATCTGCTGGTGGATAAAAAGCTAAATAATAATATAGTTATAAAAATTTCTAGCGTAGAAGTACGTCCAACATAAGCTAATGTTTCTCTAAGAGAATTCCTTTAAAGCGATAAGCTCTCGGCGCGCTCAGTCTCGCTCACCGTAAGCAGAAACTTAATTATCATATTTTATACCTCATAATACTTACGAAAAAGATATTCAATTATATAATTTTCCCTCTGAAAAGGGATTCCCTTTTCATTTCTCATTTGGATTTTTCTCTTAAGCAATTACGCGCGCGCCTCGGGGAACGCGAGATTGGTTCGCGAGTATATTTCCACGTCCGACTCGAACGCTCTAATTTATCTTTTAACAAGGAGTGGAATGTTATGTTAACTTATGCGCGGACCGCGTTGGCTGTGTTTTCGTTTAATAAAAGTGTATTTCGCGGATGATTTTATGAGTTTCGGCAAGTTATGAATTTGTTTGCGCGCTGAATATAAATGAGCTCATTTCATGCTCCCGCCCGACTATGCGTTGTAAAGATTAAGAGTTTTCTTTATTACCTATTTACATGGATAAATTTTTACAAATTTATGTAGAGTTTCATCTTTATTAATGTCGAGATAATAACTTCACGTAACAATTTGTGACAAATTCTTTCATTGCTATTATTTACATAATATTTCGCACTGAAGTTATTTATTAAGCAGCAAAAACTTCAATATCTTGTATTATTTTAGAATATATCCATGTGACGATGACATGAAAAGCGTATAGATAAGGATATAATGTAGACAAATGAATTTGAGCTGACAACTCGATCTAGCGAAGCGGTTGCAGAACTCGATTCTGAAAACTGTCAGATCGGATTCCGGGAAACTTGCGTAATCGTATCGCGCGGCCGGGAACACAAATTATTCGAGCGCCGAAACTCGCTAACTTCGTCAACCCTATAAAGGAGGTAAAGAACAAAGCGGAACCACAATTGGCCGTACCCTGAACCGATCCTACCTGAGTTGATGGAAGTTTTAAAAATGGCGGCTCTTTGAGAGGAAATTCGATAAGGCCTCGCCCGTGGGACGCGTAAATGCAATTTGCAAGGAATCGCTCGTGCCTTTGACGTTATCGCGACTCGTCGTTTGAAGATTTGCTTGTTTGCTCCCTACGCTCGTGTGTGCTTACGTAAATAGGCTAGAAAAAATCTAATATTGACACGAGAGAATCGTACAACGTAAAATACATTTATCTTAAATAGGAAACTCTCTTTCTATCGAAATCAATGAATACTTGAATATAAAATTTACTTTGTACAGATGTGAAACAAGTTTATCTACATTCATATAGCAAGCAAATTAAAACTTTAATCGTTTATCCAAGTAGAAGTAATTAACAGAGTAGAAATATTATAATGAAAACTACTTCTTCAATTTTCGCTGAGTTTTTTTTATAATCAGCTAGATGTCGAATGAAATTTAAGTTTATAAAAGGGCCCAATATCTAAACCTATTGATCAAAACAGTTTTGTAAATTAAATAATTAACAAATTTAGGAAAAAATATTACATATCTTAACAATTATACGATATATATATAAGATATTGAAGAAGTGAGCGGTGCAAATTTCAAGGTAGCTGAAATGATGAGAGTTGTAAGTGGATCAGCATAATTTTTATTAGGTAAATCATTCTCGGGGAGGAGAGAGAATTATTTCAGTGTGCCAACTTTGTGAAGTGGCTGCTTACTCGCCACCCATTTGTAGGGACACCATACTGCATTAATTATGGACAGTCCTAGATTAATAATTTATAAAGGTCAGCAAATATTTAAAGAAATCCATGATAAAAACAGATAGCTTGCTTTTATTAGATTGTAATAAATTACGATGAATAAGTTTAAGGAGCATATTATACATGCTACCTAAGTCTTCAATTAATTGTATTTTTGTTATTGTATGTAGATGCTGAGAAAATTATTCTCATTCTCATCAGTCTCATTATTTTATGCAGTTAAAGAAAATAGTGTATTTATATTCAATACATATACCTAATGAAATAAAGCCGAATCTGTACATTAAATATTTTTTGGAAAGTCTTATTCAAACAGACATTATTATCGATACTGAGGCGGAATCTATAGTTTTTAGAAATTTTGTCTATCTGTCTGTCTGTCTGTTACCGCATCACAAGAAAACCATTGGACAGCCTTTGATGAAATTTGGTATGATGATAGCTGGTTATCCGGGTCAACATAGAGAATACTTCTACCACGGGAAAATATCTCTTCTCTGATAAATGTTTTCAAACGTTAAAACGTAACTAGGGACGAACCCGAGCGGAGGGAGGTTGAGTCGCTAGTAAATAAAATAAATATTGTATGAATTAATAATTAAATACCAACGTTTCGAATATTTTACAGCAATAGTAGTCATAGGATAGAATACCATGATTGCATTCGAAACGCCGCCGGGAACCAAATATCAAAATAAATACACGAAAATATTCGACAAGATAGTTTTATTTAAAATGTCATAATATAAGTACATATATCCGTGAATCTAAGAAAGTATTATATTAAATACTAATATAACATTTGCCGCATTATTGTAGTTACTTAATATTTTTGTCTTCTAAACTGTAAAATAATGGTAAAACTAACGTCGCATTGCAATGCAAATTGCGGGGAATGATAGAGAAACTCCGCACAAATAACTTACCGGATTATAATTTGTTATTTGGATCCGACACAATTAGCCAACTCGTAACTTCGTAACGCTGTGACTGGCGTTTTAATTTGCTGATTTATGAGATAAGTTACAACTTTTCATTTTGTTCAACATTTGTCTTTATATAATCGTGTTGAACATAAGATGATTACTCTTTAGATCTTTATCCAATAGTCATGTTGATGTAAAATGTACATATATACATATAATAAAATTTTAACTAAACCGAATCTGTATATTAAATATTTTTTGGAAAATATTATTGAAATAGACATTTTTATCGATACAGAAAGCGAATCTATAGTTTTTAGAATTTTTGTCCGTCTTTCTGTCTGTTACTGCATCACGGAAAACCCACTGGAGGGATTCTGTTGAAATCTGGTATGATGATAGCTGGTTATCCGGGTCAATATATAGGATACGTTTTATTGCGGGAAAATATTCTCATCTCTGAGAAAACTACACTAAATGTTAAAAAGTAAGTAAGGACGAACCTGAGTTGAGCGACGGCGAGTCGCTTGTTTCTATATCAAAAATGAGTTTTTTTTACAAGCTGTAGGTAAATTAAAACTTTACTCTTATTATTGGAGATATTCATCAAAACTAGCGAAGTGTAAATGTAAAAAAAAAAATAAGAACTGCTCTACTTGAACAACTTGAAACATGAACTCTAATTAAAAACATTGAAATATTAAATATTTGGATATTTAGCAGTGAAGAATACATTATCGCATTCAGTATCTCTTTATTATAGCGTAGAATACAATAAAATAAAATAACTGGCTCGTAATTATTTCATCATTATTATAATGAATTCAGTAAGTGTAATTACATGTGTTCGTTTCACTAATAGTCACGTCTCGTTAACGAATCAGGCTTAATGCAATAAGCTTAAGTATATGATACTCAGAAACCATAATGTACTATTTAAATTTATTTATCTGTTATTTACTAGCAAAACATCTGATTTCAGCCGCATTGACTTATTTAAATAATATCATATTACAACTATATAACATATAATACATCAAAATTCTTGTATGTTGTATGGGCCTCCCTTCAATACGAGGGGGATCAGGCCATAGTCCACCACGCTGGCCAAGTGCGGATTGGCGGACTTCACATGTCTTTCGAAAACTTGCTAGGTTCTCTCAGACATGCAGGTTTCCTCACAATGTTTTTCTTCACCGTAAGGCAAGTAGTAATCATGTTAGAAATGATTCGCACATGAAAATATCAGAGGTGCGAGACCCGGGATTTGAACCCGCTTCACTCGGTTTTCCAAGCGAGCGCTTTACCACTGGGCTACCACTGCCTTTAAAATTCTTGTATATATTCAAAATACTTTTAAAATAGGTAATCCGCAATTCCATAGAAATTGTTAATTGGCGTAGGTTAATATTTTAAATTATATATATGTAGGTATAATTCGTAATTTTCTTTAACTTACAAATAAGTTGTATCTATAATAATAGCGTAGAAAATATATTATCAATCAATTTATGAATTTTATTATTAATTATTTATTATTTAACAACACGTTAAATATAGAGTTTACCGGACACACAATATTAGTTAACATTTTTAGTTTGTTTTCCCGTGGCTAACATTTTAAGGCTGTATATAGAGATAACAACAAACGAAGTAACTGTGTTACACTCGTTACTCTGTCCAATAGTCACGTCGCGCTAACGAGCCTCGGTCAATCGAATGAGCTAGTTCCGTTAAAATACCTAACCGTTAATAAAATTGAGAATAGTTCCGGTTTTCGCAAAATTTATGAAACACAAAAAATAAACGTGATTTGTATTAAGAAATTTTATAATCAATAATGTTAACTAATAAAATCGAAGTAAACAACAAAATGTCGAATCTTAGGAATTAGTATGATACAGATAGTTAATATTAAAAACTATTATTATTCAAGTACATTATAACTTATTAACAAAGTGACCAAGTAGAGTAATCTCAAAATGATTTTTTATTTAATCAATTGAAAAAAAAATTAACCCTTTTAAAAACACAACCCGCATTCGGTCAGAAATGGTGGTCACGCCACAGATAACAGCCTAATAGAATAAAAATTAATGTGATTTTGTTCTGATAACAAATACAAAAAATAATAGTTAATATGCTTAATAAATTCTTGTCTGGGGTTTTGCAAGCACTTATCTTCTAATTTTTATTATTTATATAAAATTTTGCAGCATGGGAAATTCGTGCTGATTTCATGATCGGGCCAAGACGTGGATAGTGAATTCTACGACGACAAATGGTGTACAACCTTCAAATTCAACTCTTTTCAACGTGCTCATGTTGGCCAAAAGGGTGTTTTTTATTTAGATAAACAATAATTATATTCATTTAACTCATAACTAACTAGCTAGCGCCTAATGAGACCACCAACAAACAGTATACAACATCACATTAAGACCTTGAGATAAAGCTTTATCATAATTTTATTTATCTCTTCGAACTTCGAATTTTTTATTACGAAAAATTATTCATACCATTATAAGTAATGACAATAAAAAACCCCTTTCGGTGCATTTCGCGGCCCGCATTGGGTCAATGAGGGCGGTGTTACCACTCAAT
Source organism: Argynnis bischoffii washingtonia (assembly GCA_033884665.1). Lineage (NCBI taxonomy): Eukaryota > Metazoa > Arthropoda > Insecta > Lepidoptera > Nymphalidae > Argynnis > Argynnis bischoffii. The sequence continues at coordinate 3,273,696 of CM066624.1, read as the reverse complement.
CCCGGTCTACTGATTTATTCTTCACTTTAAACGCTGTATTGAATGCAGGCGTTGCTAATCCCGGAAGGGGTTGCGGATTGAAAGGGCTTGGAAAAAGGACGGAAGAAATTGTTTTATTTTATTCGTAATTAAAAATTTTCGTATATTATTCTACTTTCATTTCCTTCATGAAGATAATCTTTGTATTAGATTTTTTATATATGAAAATTTACTTTAATTAATACTATATTGCAATAAATAATTAATTCATAAGTACTTATAAACATATGTTTAATTCATAGATATATCTATAAAATAAAACTTTTATTTTCAATAAATAAAATTACAGATATATGTACTTAATTATATACACAAAACAAATGTACACTTAGTTATTAGTGTACAAGTCATGTCCACGTGGAATACATAGATACGACACATCTTATAGAAAGTAAGTAGATAATAATGGCTACGTAATACTGTCTCTTTAAATCGATCCTCATAAACTAACGGTAGTAAAGTTTGATTTCATTATTTTTACACCGATATACCGCTTACGCTTGATTTCAGCATGTCAAAATATAAAGGCGAGTGCACATGGGCGGGCGGCACGTGCGACGCGAGCAACAATATGGAGAGCCCGCGGCGCTCAGCGGGGAACGCGCTATTATGCAGCTATTGACTAGCTTGTATTAGGAATATTATAACAATATTGTCTGTTTGCGATTGTAACACTTGAACGAAAGTGCGAGTTTATAAATGTTATGTTTATTTAAACGGTATATTTGGTTTTATAAATACATATCTATACTATAATATTATAAAGCTGTTTGTTTGTTTGTTTTTTGTTTGTTTGTTTGGTTGAACGCGCTAATCTCAGAAACTACTAATCCGATTTGAAAAATTCTTTTTGCATTAGATAACCCGTTAACTGAGAAAGGCTATAGGCTATATATCATCCCGGAAAAATATACAGTTCCCGTGGGATAGATTTGTTTTTGTCTAGGGACGAACCCGAAGCGAAGCGAGGGTGAGTCGCTAGTTCGTATATAAAATTAGATAATGTATGCAAATAGTATTTTAAAATAAGCAGTTATAACTAGATATACGTATTATTGTTTCAAATTTAATGAAATATTATTACGTAAATCGTTTCAAATTATTTTAATGTTTTTCTTAGTTTTGCCGCTGGATTTGATTAAACTTACGTGCGGTACTACTTCTAACTCCCTTCAAATGACTCAACAATAGCGTCAATCTTCAGGAAATCCAAAATCCAATTACGGTACATTTAGCATCAATACCATGCGTACTCCACTAGTCGCGTGTCATTTACTTTTTGTTTATACACCGACTTCAGCTCAATTTAGCGTTAAGTGATCGCTATTGCCTTTAGGGCGACACCCCTACTGCTTAATGACTAGCTTTCCGCTTTTTTAACGCAACGGGACGCTACGATTATTTACGGCCAGTGTATACGCGCCCTATTGTCCAAGCACTTGATTGAAATCTGTTACGCTGATTTTGATAGAGTCGACGATTTATCGTTATTGATTATTTTGAAGTGAGATTTAATGTCCTTTTTATTATCTCTTTGGAGATACGTTAGCGGTTTATTTCCTAATAAAGTTTATTTAATACTTTTAAATATAATTGAAGGTGGGATTTTTACTAAATTAAATGATAAAAAAGGTTTTGTTTACTTCAATTGTTTTAAGTGTTTTTGCTTTTTTAAATAAAATGTCTTTTAATAAATAATAACAATAAAATATATTAAAAGATTTAAAGATACTAAACCATCTTGGGGAACTGACACTACTGACCCTGTGCGCTATTAAGTAATATTTTGTTACTTTGTTAGACTATGACATAACAAACGGGTAAACGGGAATAGGAGGTACTCACTATATTGAATCAATAGTCAATTAAAACAATCTTTGTAATTAACTTGAAAATAATGTAACGTGCAGCAGTTTATCCTTGATTTAATTATAATATAAGAACGACACAATGACCCAACTTGCTGTGCCAGCGGTTGTGGGTTCGAGTCCCGCTGAGGGCATTCATTTGTGTGGTGAGCATGAATGTTTGTTCTCCAGTCATGGGTGTTTATATTTATAATATATATGAATTTAAAGTTATATATGTGTAGTGTATCAACTATCTGGTATCCATAACACAAACCTCGTAGTTTACCATGGAAGAAGATTAGAAACATATTTTATCTTTAAAACAAGAAAGCTTGAAGCTTCATCCAAAACTTTGTACATGACACAGTCATATGTATGTATATGTCCACATATATACTGTCGTAGTAGGTACATATTGTTGTGTCGGACTGTCGGGATGCATGATCCAATTGTCGTCGCTAAATTGATACTCTATTTGGCCCAATTAAACATTAATTAATGCCACTAATGAACACCGAGCCGCTCTACTGTAGTGCGCACTATGACATGACCACTAATCAAGTTGATTTTATGTACTCACGCTAAGGATATTGAGTTTTTATCTATACATATTAACTACCAAAATAATTAGTTAAGATTTTTATTATATTAAGACTACTATTATAATTATATAATAATTACACTACGGGGCTTAAACGCGTGAATTTGTTAGTGGCTATATACCGTATTCCCAACGTTTTGACTGTGTTGCACCAGCCGTAGTGTAATTATTATATAATTATGGAACGCGAAAGTTTAAAAAGTTATACTATTATATTTACTAAAGTTTATATATGTGTGTTTGTAACTCTTTCACGCTGAATTGGCTGGATGAATTTGGATTGAATGATGTTGGTACACAAGATATAGGATGAGCTGGAATAACACATAGGCTACTGTTACTCAACTAAGGACGCACCCAAGCAAAACAAGGGTAAATTACTTGTAAATTACATAAGTTTTGTTTTTGATTTAAATTATTGGCTATGAGCTATATACCTACTGCGTATTATTGCTTTATTTACAATGTGCACTAAGTCGCGGACAAACAATAGTAACACAATAATGTTTTATTTAACTACTAGCGACTAACCCTTGCTTCGCTCGGGTGCGCCCCTTGGTACGTTTAAATTTTTTGAACGGTACTCTATTTTTTTTTCTAAAATTTAAGTAACCTAAGTTACTTCTTATAGCATCAGCTATCTGCCAGTGAATGTGTTGCCAAAATCAGTCCTGAATGAGATTAGCCGAAACAAACAGATAGATACATTAAAAATTGAGTTTTTAATAAAAAGCTTTTACTTCGGCATTACAAACAGACACTTCAATTTTATTTATCTGTGTAGATATTAAATAATGTTATTCTTATTCACATTTCATAATCGCTTGCACGATACCAAAACTCATAGAACTGAAATGTCTATTTGTTGGTCATTATGACAACTTTCACGTTTTGGATAGAGTGACTTCAGTAAAAGTGGCATCAAAATATTTTTTGTCATCGTAAAAAGGAGGCGGAGGGAAGCGGCGGTGGCGGTTATAATTAAAACTACTTTCCAAAGCTTTAAATATTTTTGAAGTAGTGTAACATAATCGTAACTAAAGATATGAACAAGATGCGTCTCAACATAGTTTCATTAACGACATTACGCTGAATTGACTTAACTAGTCAAGCAATTAGTTGGGAATCAACGCGCATCGTCTATGCTATTATGACGTGCAGACAGGATGTTTGTAGTCATCTTGTATCGTATTAACTATGTATGGCAACATTGAATTAAATTGCTATATAAGACTTGTAATACAAAGTATTTAGGAATATGAATACATTTTTATTACAAAAATATTACACTGAACATATAAAATTGACGGACACTCAGATATCAAAACTCAGAATTTACCAATAATTGCAATGGAGAATTAACTGACACAGTTCGAAACGCTATACTACGCTCCATAACATGAATCACCGATGTCTGAAGATCACTGACGATGTCTGCGGAACTGTGGGTCAAAGTTGCCACAAAGTGGAGCCTGAGACAGGGAGGCGTCATCGCGGCAGACCACAAACTAGGTAGCGAGATGAACTGGAGAAATTCGATCCCAATTAGCCTTTTCTTGCGCAATAACCCCAAAACTTGGAAACCTTTGCCCAACAGTGGGATGATGTGGAGTAACAGTAAAGTAAATAATATGTTCGGCGGTAAATTTTAAAATGTTTAATATTTTAGGTATTGATTTAGCTTTAATTAATCTTAGTGTAAAATAAATCTAAGAAATATAATTAGTTTATTGAATAAATATAGTACAATTGCATGAAATACCTACGAGTGACCTACTTACTATAAGCAATACCTACTAGTAGAGGATTTTAGCAACATAATGATGAAAATTAGTCCAGTGATTTCAAATTGTGGAAGTACAGAAGAACACAGGACAGACACAGAGACGCTACTACTATTTTATATTAGGGACTACCGACTTACCATTGCTTCGCTCGGGTGCGTCCCTAGATACGTTTTAATTTTTTTGAGCGGAACTCTAATTCTTTTTCTAAAATAGAAGTAGCCTAAGTTACTCCTTATAACGTCAGCTATATGCCAATGAAAGTCCTATCAGAATCAGTAAGAAACAGACAGATAGACAAAAATTTTAAAAATTGTATTGTCTTATAAGCACCATTTATTTCATATGCATTTAGTTACAAGTTGTTATTTTGACATTACAAACAGATTGACGCATCATTTTTATTTATATGTATGTATAGATGTAATACCAATAGTCTTTAAATACAAGTGCATTATAATAATGGCCTTAAATATTTTCTAGTTTATCGAACTCATTATCCTCTTTTGAAGTGACACATGTTACATACAACTCAAAATGAGATTAGTCCCGTGCACCGACATTACAGTATTAGAGTCCGTACGCGTCGACAAACGCGCTAACGAATTTAACCCACCGAAAATCCACTAATGTACTCCCCTTTATATTAGCCGTTTAGATGCTTTAATACGTTAAATGCTTAATATTCGATTGTCAATATATAATTTTATTTAGTTACTATGTGTTTAAAAAGACATTCATACTGCCTATACTAAAATTATAAATATGACAACCATCTTTTACATTATTATCCTTTAAGGCTTGCGATCACCACCCTATGGCATGAAACCATAAACCATGAACCATGAAAATATTTCTTTCATTGGTAGCCCACAGTTCTAAAGATCTAAATACAACATATGTATATTGTATAATCAATAATAAGTGTAGAATCAAGAGTCATTCTGTTATCAAGATTCTTAGTAGTTAGTAATTAAGTTTATAATTTTATTCTTCTGCTAACAGTTCAATGACGTAATGACATCATTGAATTAGAACTAACAGCAAAGGGTCGACTGCAGTGCCCTTACCGCGACTCGCGAACGGGTTTATTGGCGCGCGGGTGAAACGAGCTGATGTAAATCTATTTGTCATATTAATGTGGGCAATTAGACCGGCATGCGGGTTCTAGGGTTGCCGGTTTTGTTGCCAACTTTATATAAAATAAGCAAAATTGCCATAATATTAAAAAAAAATGCTAAAAAAATATCGCAATTATTAAATGTTGATAAATTTTTTCTATAAACTATAAATATGCTACTTTTTAGGGTTTCCAAAGATAAAATAAAAGTGGAAGGTTATTTTAATGTAAAGTAATCATTCAAACAATATCAAATGCTATGTGACAACCCTACAAAGCAAGGGTTGCCGCGAAACGGTCGCGGGTTCGTTACACCGAACAATTGTTCAAATGAAATGTTTAATTGATGCGTTTAATTAGATCTCACGATCATAATACGCTTTTTTGACTAATCAAATGAGTCACAATGAACGCTGTTCAAACTGGATCATATGGTAATAAGCTGAGCTAAAACTCTTTATGAACTTTATTATTTTAATTGTACTATTTAAACTCAGACTAAATATTAATTTAACACTTTATAGCACAACGTGAATGTCATTTAACAAAATTTTATAATTATTAAAAACATTGGTTATAATTTCAAAAGTCTTGTTAATAAAAGTGTTTGTTAAGAACTACGTAGTACTTACCATTTAATTTAGTAAGTGATTACTAATTATATTATTAAAAAATATATGAACATGATATTGTTTCAACATAAATAAATATAAACTTTACCTTTATTATCTTGTTCGTATTTTAAATTATAATTAATTTAATTATAAGTGCACTTTATCCTGCTTTACAACACTATATCTTTCTACCATAGGTTGACTGGAAGATCTCTTCTATAGATAAGTCCAACCTTTGCAAACTAATGTAATTAATTATGTTATTTTCTGTATTCCATTTAATTGCAACAAATAATAGTATAAACGGACATGTTAATTAAAACATTCCTTATTAGAATACCATGTCGCTAACTAAGGTAAAACTGCAGCATTTGGCAACGCAATAAAATAAAATCCTATTAATATTGTAAACGCGAGTTTGTGAGTATGTATGGATATCTGGATGTATAAATGTATGGATGTTTGTTACTCTTTCACGCAAAAACTACTGAATGGATTTTAATGAAACTTACAATAATATAGCTCATACATCAGAATAACATAGCTACTTTTTATCCCTGAAAATGTACGGTTCCCGTGGGATAGATTTGTTTTTGTTTTTCTAGAGGCGAACCCGAGCGAAGGGTGAGCCGTTAGTGAGAAATAAAATGCGAAACAAAAGGGTAAATTGCAATAGTACTACAAACGATATAATTCTAACAACTTGTTGGAAACCATTATTTCATAAATTACTAAATAAGAGGTTTGAATTTAAATAAATTTTGAAGATACGATGTACTCATATAAATTATGATAATTGAACGCGTCTGAATAGAATTACATACTTAATTGTAGTCGTGTGTGCCACTTGAGAGGGTAAAACGTATATTTAGAATTATAATTTACGATATGATAATGCTAATTTTATTATAATCATTATTTAGTTAATTTATTTGGAGCGGGTAGGTACTGTGTTTGAATAGAAAAGTACATATATATTTTGTTGTAAACAAAATAAAACTAAATCTGTATAATAAAAATGAAATGCGAGTAAAATGGCTGGAAAGATTTTACCTTTAAATGTTCATAATAGTCGAAACAAGGATTTTGGGGGAAAAATTGGAAAGATGGTCCGGAAAATTTGGAAAAGTGATTTTTCCTATTATTATTTTTTTTCATAAAAAAATTGATCATACATTTTATTGAAATTGGGACAGGACAACATCTGTCGGATCTCAAATGATTTAATAAAACAGTGATGATCGATGCGTTCTAAACAGGATACACTTATTATTCATCTTATAATATCTATTACACCTTAGATTTTTTATGAATTCCAAATAAAATCACGTATCGATCTACTTAAAACGCCCATAGTCATATTTTTTCCATTCTGTTCAAGTTATCGAACGGTGTTGATCACCTCTACCTATGTAGTATCTCAAAGATGGCAAAAAATTAATATTCGGAAGAGATAAGACTATATTGAAATTTGAAAATTTTTAATATTGGTTTCATTATACTTATATAATTAAATTTTATAAAAAATATTAAATTATTTTAAAAACAGACATATTATTTCTTCTTATAATTTAATATAAATCAGTGTGTGATAAGAGGCGTTATGAGCCTGACCGCTCAACGCATTAGCGCTCTTCCGCCGGAAACAGCCACCTTAGCTCAGCTACTAATATTTTATATGACATATGAGCATATTTTTGAATTGAAAGCATATGTATATTGCTACTTCTAAGACGCATAAAATTACTTCTTAATATTTTATGCCCTTTTTAGGGTTCCATACCCGAAAGGTGTCAACGGAACCCTATTACTATGACGTACTGTTAGAGGGCTGTAACTCATGAACCGTAATAGGCAGAGTTGAAATTTTCACATAGTAGGTATGTATTTCTATTGCCGCCGTCTAAAAGTCATATTAATAAAAAGTGCATGTACGATGGTACGGAACCCTTCATGTGCGAATTCGACTCGCACTTGACCGATTTTTATTTATTATATATAAAATTAAAAATAAGCCTTAAAATAATGAAACAAAAAATATAGCTCTAATTTTAATCACATCATAGCATGCTATTAATTCGATGTATGGTAATTGAAATTACCAAGTTTGGGATTACCCAACATGAAAAGAGTATAGTAAAATATTTTACTATACTTTCAAATTATATATGAGTGTCACAATACCATTGTGTCTGTCGTGTACCTATTCATTGAGGATGGCGTTTAATCTGACAATTAAAGTCTAACTAATTTATCAAGCACATAACTCTTTAAGTTATTAAGTGGAACGAACTTAACCCTTGATTATTGGTAAGTAAGCCCTCTCGATTCAATTAAAGTGAATCTTTGAGGAGTTAAATAAAGTTCGCAGTCATGCCGATGTTGCGGACTTAAATTTAATTAATATCGACACTGAAACTTGTTTAATCTCATAACTGTATTTTTGTAGATATAATACATATCTTATTTATATGTTATTTGCGATACTTTTTTAAGATAGTAATTAAAAAATACGTATAGAACAATAATATAAAGTTTTATGGTTTCATATAGGTATGTATGTACGTATGTCTGCATTTGATCCACGGTAATAAGATTATATTAGATAGAAAAAAATGATTACTCATGTATTATGTTTTACATATATATAAGAAGTAACTCTTCAATAGTTTTTCGACTTTTGTCTAGACGTAATCATAAATCAGTTACATTATTTATTTCATTATTTCTAATCTATAAAGATAAATAAAACTGAAGTGTCTGTTTGTAATGTCAAAATAACAGCTTTATACTAAATGTATATGAAAATATACGGTACTTATAAGAAAAACACATTTTTTAATTTTTTTGTCTGTCTGTCTGCCTGTTTGTTCCGGCTAATCTCCGAAACGGCTGGACCAATTTTAACGGGACATTCACTGGCAGATAGCTGATATTATAAAAAGGAACTTAGGCTACTTTTATTTAAGAAAAAGAATTAGGGTTCCGCTCAAAAAATTAAAACGTACCTAGGGACACACCTGAGCGAAGCGAGGGTAAGTCGCTAGTACATGATAATAGTTATCTAACACATGCATATGGCATGTATTCCATATAATAACAATTTTATGTAACTAACGAAATTAAAAACTGTAAAAATACAAACATATAATATAATAGACTAAGTATATAAATTACTACTGAATAGATATAGTTATCATACTAGGAAGTCCAGTGGCGATCGTAAAAATCAATTGAACGACCTCGTAATCAGCGACCGCTGACACCTCAATTCAATGGAATCTTTAATGACCTCGAAAGAGCTGACCCAAATATCACGTTATTATATTGTTCCTTCAATCACTGGTTATTATTATTGTTAGACTTCATTATATATAGACTATAATTTTTCCGTGGCTTCATTTATATGTATATACGGTGGTGTAGTGGCTAGCATGTACAGCTGCACATCCTGAGGTCCTGGGTTCGAGTCCCGGGTCGGCCCAAGTTTAGTTATTGAGTCTTTCTGTTTAGTAAGCCTCAGAAACAGCCCGGAGTTGGGAAGTTGGCGGTGTTTCACCCCCGTGCCGAGGCAGAGCACCTAAAGCCGTCGGTCCTGCGCCGACACTCTCACCGGTCGTGTCTCGTGTCGTCCCACCGGAGTGTGAGAGTGACAGGAATAGAGAGTGCACTTGTGTCTGTGCGTACACTTGTGCACTATAATATCTCCTGCGCAGTTGGCTAGTCTCAATGAGATTGGCCGCCGTGGTCGGAATCGGTCAGGAGGATATTATTATTATTAAATACTAGCGACTCACCGTCGCTCCGCTCGGGTTCGTCCCTATTTACGTTTTAACGTTTAGTATAGATTTCTTAAAGATAAGATATTTTCCCGCAGTAAAAATTATCCTATATGTTGACCTGGATAACCAGCTATCATCATACCAAATTTCATCAAAATCTGTCCAGTAGTTTTCTCGTGATGCGGTAATAGACAGAGAGACAGACAGACAAAAATTCTAAAAACTATAGATTCGGTCTCTGTATCGATAATAAAGTCTATTTCGATAAGATTTTCCAAAAAATATTCAAGGTACAGATTCGACTCAGTTAGAATTTTATTATACATGTATAGATGACATATCTCTTGCTTAAAGATCAAAAGATGCGTATTAAATTCCTAATTTAGTGTAAATGTTTTTATTACGAGTACGGTTAACAAACGCCAAAATGTAATATTTAATTTGATGTAATATTTAACATGATATATTTATGGTTCAATTCACTTCAATTCAGTTCAATTCAATTTCCTTATTAATGGCTTCAAAACGTGCCAGTCGAGCACAGATTACTTCGCCAAAGTCACGTAGAATAGAGAAGATACAAAGGAATGATGATTATGACATGTATAAGACATTCAAATCTCAAATAGAAAAAAAGTTAAATTGATATTTGAGATATCAAGTTCTTTATATATACATATATATATAATATATAATTCCGAAGACATTGCAACATTTTGATCAAACAAATTACTCAAGAGCAATTTTGACAACTAGATCCAAATCAAAGTTACATCACAAGCAGTAAGCCCAGATTAAAACCAACCATAAATTAGAAGTTAAAAATTCCTTTATTGCCTCCATCACAAACCCCCTCATTTATAAGCGTTAGCGCAACATAATTACCGTTCATTAGACTAACGCTCGCTAGCCTTAATGAAGTAATTGCTGTAAAACCGATCCTACTTTAAAACGTTTTACACGAACATACACCGTATTTGTTAAGAGGAAAGAGCTATATTCCTTTATAAATCGGTTGTGGATGTATGTCTGTTGGTTAGTCATGTCATAACTCGACCACCGGCTATGACGACACGCGCTATGGAATTGGATATGATTCATTTTGGCCCAGTAATTAAATTGGTGATTTTACGCATTATATTTGTAAGATACTGTTCGCTTTGAATGAAGTTAAATGTAATATGAATTCTCTTTAAACCTTAAATGTCGCACTGGCTTAGCTTAGGCCCTATATAATGTGGATCCTTCACTTTCTTTATGTAGTAATACTCTTATCTATACATATAATAAAGTTCTAACGAGTCGAATCTGCACGTAAAATATTTTTTTGGAAAATCTTATTAAAATAGTCATTATATTCGATACAGAGGCCGAAGAGAGTTTTTAGAATTTTTGTCTGTTTGTCTGTCTGTATGTCTGTCAATCTACCTGGAAAAGCATTACGAGAAAACCACTGGACAGATTTTGATGACATTTGATATGATGATAGTTGGTTATCTGGGTCAACATATTTATATATTTTTTACTGCAGGAAAATATCTTATCTCTGAGAAATCTATACTAAACGTTAAAACGTAAGTAGGGACGAACCCGAGTGGAGGGAGGGTGAGTCGCTACTCGCTAGTCCTACGTAAATTACATGCTATAGGAAGATAAAAAATAATAAAATTAATTTGTGTATTTATTATATTTGTATTAATTTTTGTATCTTTAATGTCGGATAGTTCTTAAACGAAAACTCAAAATATTTCGCTTTAAATAGGTTTTCAACCTTTTGGAAATTTCAGTAACAATTTTTTTTAATTACTCTAAAGTAGTTTTTTTTAATTACTCTAAACCCCCTTTTTTTCTTGAATCTTTTATTATTAATAACTTTTGCAATTGTTTACATGTGGGTTGAAACATCGCTTATATTCCTAAACTTAATTACGAAACAATTGAGCCCACACATTTTAATTCGTAGTAACTCGAGTTAACACGTTTTTTAACTCGTGAACATTATAACTCAAATTTACAACATAAAGTACCTAATTAATGTAAATTAACTTACAAGTAAGTCGATAATAACTTTTCAAAATAACTCACTGGTCAAAAGGTGAGAAAAGGTGCGACGGTCTCGGTTCGGGCGCTTCCCGAGAGCCCGCGCTGCCTACCGACGGCGCTGGAGATGGCTCAGACCTATAGAATGAAATGTATTGAAATTCATCTTATGTTCTATATGTAGCTATCAGAAGATTGTTTTTTGGCTATTTTATAACCTTTGTTAAGGAAATCTATATGATGTTCGAAATAACCCGAATTACGTTTTTAGTTTAGTTTTCCAAAGTTGCCTGTTGTAATTGAGAAATTCTGAAAAAACTGAAATTGCTTTTTCTGTATTGACTTTTTATGTATCTAAAAGATCACAAACATTATTTCTGAAAATTATATAGAACAAGCTCTCTCGGGTCAACAAGTAAGAAATAAATGAACGATTTTATGAAATATATTTTTGCTATAATATTATATTAACATGCAGTTAGCTTCTATATAATTCCCCTGACCTGTCAAGTCTAGGCGATCTATTTGGCGACCGATGTGGTGAACGTCGGGGCGAGCCCGGGGTGACCGGGGGGGAGGCCCGCGGTGACACTCCTGCGGACATGGGCGAGGCCTCACCAGACCCTCGAGACATGCCACACTCTGATGAACCCTGGGTATGAAAGAAAATATACCTATTTATATATACGCAATGATATAATCTTACTAATGTTACAAATGTGAAAGTTTAGATGTTTGGATGGATGTTTGTTACTTCTTATCCCGGAAAAATTTACGGTTCCCATGGGATAGATTTGTTTTACATATAAAATTAAGTAGCTCATCTTAAAATGATAAGAAAATATCTTTAAACTACGATTGTTCCAACATATTCCTAAATACTAACTTGTATAGTAAAAATACTAGATAAGTAATTTCGATTTAATATAATAATATGGTACCGTAACTGGTCTGATGGAGGAACCAAAAGAAAAACTTAGGTACTTATAAACTACATAAAGAGATTATAAATAAAATCTTTTTATGTAGAACGATACTTTTTATGTTTACTTTATATGTTTTTTATATATTTTTTCTCGCTTGCTTAAAATATTTAAGGTACCTTGTCATCAGACGGGTCCCTCTTAGCCATCACTTCAGCGCCCTCCCTCTTCCGTTGTTCCTCTTTCAACCTTTCCGCTTTTCGCCACTTCGCTCTTCGATTTTGAAACCATACCTATGAAAAAAAATAATTAAATATAGAGACTAAAATTTAAATAAATACTCAACTCTAAATACATTCCCTCATTTATAAGCTATATATTATAATAAAACATTCAAATAAGTATTCCTATCTCTTACGTTAATATTAAAAAAAAACATAAACTTTTATGGACGTCATAAAACTCATAGAAATTACAAAAAAATCTATAAACCATAATCCTCTCTTCCCGAGCTGTCAACACGAGGCCTAAATAATACATCATTACAACCCTATTTCGCTAGTATTATAACTCAAAGATTACCCATCAGGATACCATAAGGGAGTGAACCCCAACCAGAATGGTGGAAACTCGGCTACAACGGTTTGATTACGATATGGCAGTTCTCATAACGTTGGTTGATGTTTAATCAACGCCAGGATTATAGAGCTGTATGCTTCACTATGATGTAAGCTACGAGAGTTCAAACAACATTGGATAAGGTAAGCTGGTTAGCGAGCGCGGCGAGAGGCGAGCCACATTTGCCGGTGCAATTTTCGCAATTTACTTTTAATAAGCCCTCTAGTGGGTGAGTGCTATGAAATCTCATAGTGATGGTGTCAAAATTAGTACAGACTTGAAATTAGGCACTAACTCATTTGCTTTTGGATTGAATTTTAATGATATTAGTTCTTTTGCGTGTACATGTTATTTTTAACGATCAAAGATTTTAGAATATTTATTCATAATAATAATAAATTGTTTTGTAATAATTATTATTAGTACAAACAAAAATAATAGATACATAGCTCTACAGTTTCAAATATCTTTATATCTTGTGCAATATCTACAAATTAGTTAATACTTACTTATAAAGAACAATATAAACAATAAATAATAATACAATAATTAAAAAATAAAAGGTTCAAAAATATAATCAGTTTACGTCAGAAATTTAATCTTTGACGTAATTGTACCCATAGTGCCCCTAACGACGGTAAGCTAATTTAGTTAAAATAATAATCCGGCCATAATCTGATGAGCCCTAATAGTTTTTATCTCTTACGAGAGTGGAATTAATATTTCAACGCGTACAACTCCCACTTCACTCCCACTTGAGTTATTATTACATGTTAGGATAATTTTTCTAAATAGAACAATCACACACTTCTATTTCCTAATGTATGTATTTGTTTATTATTAGCAGTTAGGTAATAGTTTAGAAATTTTGGTAAGTTAAAATAAATAAATGCAAATACGTAACTGTCTGTTTGCCCTAAAACTTATCTTAATAAAACAACCCATCGAGAAGAAGTATAACAGCAAAATGTTATATGTATGTATATACTTTAAAAAGAAATCTTTATACCACCCAAATTGTGAATGTAGACAAGGTTTTGACCTTTAAAAACACATGTCATATCATAAAACCATGTCACTTTTAACTAATATCAACTATTTTGGGAAGACACTCTACATCCCTCGTCGCTCTCACTTAAAGTACGTGATCAGGAGAGTCTAATAAATTGTTATAGACCTACCTAAATTTGTCGTATTATAATCCACTGAATAGCTTCCAGATTTTGATCCCTATATAAGTAGAATTAGGGTCTAATATGCGGCTTGTTGTCGTTTCTTATAAGGGGTGTTACAAGCAGTAGGGGTGCGGTAATTACCTACTGTTCGGTAAGCGACGACTGTTTGCGTTTACTCCAGCCATGGAGGAGTTAAATAATAACAAATACATTGTTTGTAAAGTGTAATGAGCCTTTAGCGGGCGGTCTGATAATTGCTTCTTTTATGAAGGTACAATAGATCCCAGTATAATAGCAATCTATTGTGTGATTTTAGTAACTTTATAACAATTATGTTTAAGTGATTTTCGGGTGCTCGATGTTATGGAGACAATGAATGAATGTTATATTTTAAGTCGTATGAAAAAGAGTTTGGTAGTAGGTACTATTTCTTATATCATTTCTTATACCAAATGTTACTGACGCTTCATTACTTAGATACTTAAAATTAAGATGAATCATGTTGATCACACTAGGTTCATAAAAAACTTATTCATAACAACTTCGAAGCAATAAAGAAAATCATAAAAATGTTATGTTGCAATATTTTAAAGTGATCTAAGACACTTTAAAGGAGACTACTTTATCCACACTTTTAAAAATAATAAATCGTATCTCATGAAATAGAGTTAAAAACTAATTCCGTATTCACACAAGTCGCGAACTCGGCACTTTATGGAAACGTTAAAACTTAAATGTGCAGCTTAAAAAGACTTAAAACTGACTGACTTAAAAGTTACCCTCACGCTAATTGCGTCAGCGTACCGTAATGTTTTAAAACACTTCATACGAGAGTTAACGTGAAAGTTAACGTTAAAGACCGCTGAAAATATGTTAAGAAAATCGAAGCAAACTCTTTAAGGGCCATTTAGTATATGCGATACGATTAGTCGCTTTGATTTCATAACTTCTTGAGTATAAAGTTCGCTTTCTATAGTATAGTTTGTGCGTTAATATAAATTAAAAAAATAAGTAAACGCCTAATTGTCTATTAGATTTGCGTGTGAGTTGAGTCCAGTGTTTTAGTGTATAATAGGTACTATCGAATTTTTTAATATAGGTATACTTTAATATAATGTGAGAGGACTGATTATTATAAATAGACTTTTCCGGAATTCCAATATAAAAGGAAATAAAACTCAATATAATTAAAAAAAGAATTTCCCCTCCTCCCTTCCTCCCTCTAAATTCTAAATGAACTAAAATTGTGTGGATAATAAACGGGCAATCTTTAATAATATTATTATATTTAATCTTCTATCTAGTACTGAACAATAAAAATATCCTAATTTAATCAAATTACAATCGATGACGAAACGAAGTACTCATTTTTAATAAAGGTATGCTCTCGATTCACAATGTAAAAACATACTATTTATTAATTACAATTTTTAGTCGTATCGTGTACTTGAGGTCGTGTAAGTAGTCAAAAGTGACTACATCGCTAAGTGACAGGTTGTGTGTCGGGAAATTCTCAAGTTACCGTTAATGTATTGAAATTGTATGTTTTGTGACTTTCAGCTCAGCCGAATTTGATTTTGATTGATGGTACTTTAGCTGACTTTTACATTTAACAAATCTATAAACATGACGGTAATGTCGTACGTCTCGCATCAAATTTTTCATTTTTTTATTACGAGAAGATGTGGTTTTTAAACATGGTGGTAACTTTTATATAAGAGACTAGCTTCTCTACAACATTTTTTTTCAAATCATACTAATATTTCCAGACACTAGCACGTTCAAACAAATAAAAATAATAATTTAGACAGTTTAGTTTTATAGCCTGTATATTACTAACGACTCGATGGAACTATTAGTTTAAAGATAGTAGATTAGAATTTAGGCATATTTTTTATTATATTCAGACAAGAAAGCAAATTTAAAATTTGAAATACATATATGTATTTTAATTTTATTTTAGGAATGATACAGATAAATTTTAAACTTGCTTCTAATGAACGAATAAACTACCTACTTGAATATTAGCTTTGCACAGTTAATATGGCAAAAGCATTGGTAGCCCAATGGTAACTCGCTTGCTTGGGTTAACCTATAAATAGGTATTAAACTGGACGTAGCTATTAAACTGAGCGGATTCAAATCCCGCGTCTCGCACTTCGAATATTTTCATGTCCAAATTATTATAAACATGATTACCACTTATCTTTCGGTGAAGAAAATATCGTGAGGAAAATAGCATGTGTACGAGAACCTACCAAGTTTTCGAAAGATATGTAAAGTCGGGCAACCCGCACTTGGCTAGCGTGGTGGACTATGGCTTGATCCCCGTCGTATACAAACAATATTTCTTTATAATATTAATGCAGAAAACGGCACAAAAACATTCAAATATAAGTCCTCTAATAGAAAACTAAACTAACAGAGTAACTCTTAATATGGTATATTATAATCTCTTCTAACTCGCTAACTTTCTTAAGTTCCGTGTAGCATAAGTCGGGGTGAGTTTTTAATGTGGAAACTAACTTTATTCGATGTAAATAATTTTTATGTTCCTTTAACATAATACAACTAATGCTTTATATATACTAGCGACTTATTCTCGCTTCGCTCGAGTGCGTCTCTCGTACGTTTTAAATAGTTATTGCGAGTGTACCTTAGGAGAAAGACTATTGCAAATTTTTTTGTAGGCCTTTTGAAGGTTATATTATTTTGATGTATCTCTTTAGCTTTAGCCAGTGTTCATCATCATCATCATATTCAGCCTGCTTTCATCCACTGCTGGTCATAGGCCTCTCCTATGGCACGCCACTGAGCTCGATCTTCAGCTCTACGCATCCAACCGCTGCCAGCCAGTTTACGAATATCGTCGCTCCACCTAGCTGGAGGGCGTCCTACACTACGTTTGCCGAGCCGTGGTCTCCACTCTAGAACCCGTCTACTCCATCGGTTATCGGTTCTGCGGCAGATGTGACCAGCCCACTGCCACTTCAGCTTGCTAATTCTTTGGGCTATGTCAATAACTTTGGTTCTCTGTCGGATCTCTTCATTTCGGATCCGATCCTTCAGAGAAACTCCGAGCATAGCCCTAGCCAGTGTTAGCCATGTTAATTTTTAAGAATGACTCGATAGAACCAGTCATTGTGTTTTTCCGTGGAAATGAAAGATTTTTCTGTAATAAAAGGTATCTATCCTAAATGTTAACTCGAGTAATAAGTTAACACAAACAGACAGTCAGACAAAAACAATAATAACTATTTTTTTGGGGTCTATATTATGTACAACAATAGGTACGTTATAGTCATTGTTTTTAAAAATATTTCATGAACAGATTTCGCTAAGTTACTGTTTTATTACCTATATGTAAAAAAGTCTCATATTTTATGTTAACTAAGCACATGCTTCTATATGTTTATATATGTTCCTATATGTTTCTACCCCATACCCCGTTCAAGCTCTATATACGGCTTTGCAATTGATCAAAATTGAACTTTAAATTCTGGTTGACATTTTTAAAACAATAAATCAATTCGTCCGTACCTACTTACGAGTAAACTATGCAATATGGCGTGACAATTTTTTATCATTTTCATAGTATGAGCTCGACAAAATAAAAATGATTTTCAAGAAAACATCTCTGGTAATAGACAGTAGACACCTAGTATATAGCAAGAAAATAAATACACGACAAAAGTCAAAGTACATAGTAACTATAAATGTATAAGACCACAAAATAATATAACTTAGAACAAGTTTTTCATAACATGATCAGCAAGTTAATCCTCCGCGCGGGGATAAGGCAAATCTTCATGATCCGACTAACATCCGAAGCTTCTTAGCTTTATACCGCGGTAAAGAAATTTTTGGATGCGGTATATTTTTGTAATTGAATAAAAAAATGTCTGTCTATCTGTATGTCTGGGAACGCATCACGAGAAACCACTGAACAGGTTTTGATAAGATTTGGTATGATGGTAGCTGGTTATGAGGGTCAACATATATAATACTTTTTACTGCGGGAAAATATCTCATTTCTGAGAAATATATACTAAACGTATTAAAACGTAACTAGGGACGAATCCGGCAGGAGTGAGTGAGCGAGTCGCTATTACATAAATAAATATGCAAGACCTTACTAATCACTTAGTATATGTATACGTATAATAAGGTTCATTTTATAATATTTTTTTATATAATAAAACAAGTTCATATTAGTCAAAATGAGATGTGTGAAAAAAATATTGCAGATGTTTAGGTGCCTAAGAGTAGTCTACGTATTATTCCAGGTCATATCTGTTTACTAAATCTCATCCAAATCTTCCCAGCCGTTTCAACATGAAGAGGTAACAAACGTACAGACATACAATCTTTCGCATTTATAATAGTATTACGAATAACTAATTTGTGGGGAAAAAATATCACACATACCTAATATTACGTATGTTTTTCTTAAATAGATATTTTTATTGTTGGAAATGTTCGCACGTATGACGCATCCATCCTCAGACCTTTCTACACTAAGTAATTAGATTCCGAGTAGCGAGTGGTGTAATTCGCGTAAAACGGAACGTGTATCAGCTAATATGTTTACTCGTAAATTATCCTTCTACGTCTTGAGCTCCTTAAGCGATGAGGAAATTTTAATTAGATGCTCATTTATTAACGTTCTTAAGACTATAAACCGATCTGACTATTTTAATATTTACTAATACTAATATATAATTATACTAGCAGAACCCACGGCTTCGCTTGCGTTCAAACTACAAGTAAAACTCTAAAAGGTAGGTTTCATACAAACTTTCATCCCTTATTTTACCTCCTTATAGGATGAATCTCGAAGAATGCTAAAAGACACCTTTATTTAATTATATTGAAGGACATCAATACCAAGTTTCAAGTAATTCTGATCATAAATATTTTTTTGGATTGTGTTATAACATGTTTTGCTTTGGGAATAAGATAGTCTCCCGCGGTAAAAAGTCTAGTCTAAGCCTATGTCACTCTCCAGCCCCCCAACTATGTCCACACAAAAAATCACGCCAATCAGTCACTCAGTTTCGACGTGAAAGAAGGACAAACAAACAAACAGACCAACAAACACTTTCACATTTATAATATTAAGGATAAGATATGTGTTTCACAAATGAAAGTGTGGCTAAACTCGTAAATATAAAATTTAGCCTTTTTCAATAAGTGGATAAATATTATACATATAATGAAAATATACATAAAACCATTTAGAAACATAGTTGTATAAAAAAAGTTTGGAGATGCAAGTTACGTTTTAATTTGTTGACAGATAAATTGATCAAACGATAAAAACCACCATATTTTTAGAATAGGTTTCAGGTGACATATGATAAATATAAAACAGAGTAATTGTGGAATATTTTCTAAAATAACTAGCGTTAACACGTGGCTCCGCTCGCATATTTTCTGTATCTTTTCACTAAGTGTCGTTACATAATGTTAGATTAAATGGCTAGAGAATGCAAAAAGTAAAGTAAATCACCAGCATTTAAGACCTAAGAAAATTTATTTAAATCGGTCCAAGAGTTATGTCATTCCAACTTTTGCCCTCGGCTTCGCTCTAAGCGGAACGAAAATGAAAAGTAGCCTATGTCCTTCCCCAAAATGCAAACTATGTCCTGCCGAGTGATAAAGGGCGTGCAAACGTGAAAAGATAACATACAGAGTTACTTTAACATTAATACTATAAATATGGATTTATCATTAGATATCTAAAACAATTCTTTCGACCAACGGTCCATAGAGCGTGGTTGATACGAAGACAGTATTGACTTAAACTTAAGATGAAATTGAAAGAGCACATTAGTGGAAAATTACCTCGCCTTAATCCTTATTGCTTTGAGGGCTTCTATTTAGTTTTGTGTAATCTATTTGGAGTTGACTCAATGACACAAGTATAGTCTACGATCGGCGGAACTTTATCTATTTTTTTAAATATTTTTATAGCGTTTACTTAACTTATAAAAAAATGGTACCTATAGTACCTAGGGACGAACCCGAGCAAAGCGAGTGTAAGTCGCTAGTATTTTGTATAATCGGACATTATTATACATGCGAAAGTTTTGATGCGTGTGCGTGTGTGTTTGTATGCGTATGTATGTGAAATTTTGTTAGTCATTGAAACGGCTATGTACTATGATCTTACAAGATGTAGGTAGGCACTTCATCTATATCTATGTGTTAGTTTACTATAAAGATAAATCAATAAAATAAATAATATCCATTTTATAGTGAAATAACATGTGTACAAAATGGTAAAATAATATAAAGGGTTACAAACCACAACATCCCACGCGTATACTGTTGCGTAATGATGTGGGGTTAATTTTATTAATCATATTATCCAATATATTTTATTACATTTATAAATACTTCTATAAATATTATGTGTGAATATTATTTTTCGTCCCATCTAAGAGATTTTTGATATGATATTTTTTAATATGTATGTACAAATGTACTTATAAAATCTACCTAACCGACTATGACTTCAATTTCCGTCCATTAAGACCAAATAATATATAAGAAAAATATTTCTAATTTTATTTTATACACATACCTTTAAAAAATTATAAAATATACAAATTTCCTATATTGTAGAACATACTTCCCGTTGTCATCTATACATCTATATGTACATATAATAAAGTTGTAAGTAAGCTAAATCTGTACATTAAATATTTTTTGGAAAATCTTTTTGAAATAGACATTATTATCGATACACATGCCGAATCGAAAGTTTTTTGAATTTTTGTCTGTCTGTCTGTCTGTTACTGCATCACAGAAAAATCACTGGAGAGATTTTGATGAAATTTGGTATGCTCATAGCTGGTTATCCGAGTCAACATACAGGATACTTTTTACTACGAGAAAATATCTCATCTCTGAGAAATCTACACTAAACGTTAAAATGTAAGTAGGGATGAACCCGAGCGGAGCGAGGATGAATCGCTAGTAATTCATATAAAATGGTTTGCTATGCTTTTTATTTTGCATTATATTTTATAACATAAATTGACAACGAAAAATACTAAAAGTATATATGTATATACATATAATATACCTAATTAAGCTTCTCTTAACACTTCATAAAATCAACTCAAAATTTTCTCAAATGAAAAACAAAAGCACTTCTAAGCAAATGAGTGCGAATAGAAAAAAACAAAGTGACATATTTCATTTTCACCCCCGATTTAATTTGCGAAGGGAATGATTGATAAAGAGAGACGAGTGCGAGCGCGCGTCAAGTGGAAAGAGCGAAGCGGGATACTTAAAGAAAAATATACGACTTTAACATGAGAAAAATAATATTTTTACTAGTTTTTTGTTATTTTAACCAAAACTAGCGTAAAATATATCTTAAAATGGAATATGTTACTATATAGTATTCAGCCCTTTTTAACGTCCCGCTGCTGGGAACGGGCCTCCCTTCAATACGAGGGGAAACAGACCATAGTCCACCACGCTGGCCAAGTGCAGATTAGCAGACTTCACATGTCTCTCGTAAACTTGCTAGGTTTTCTCAGACATGCAGATTTCCTCACGATGTTTTCCTTCACCGTAAGGCAAGTGGTAATCATGTTAGAAATGATTCGCACATGAAAATATCAGAGGTGCGAGACCCGGGATTTGAACCCGCTTCACTCGGTTTCCCAAGGGAGCGCGTTACCACTGGGCTACCACTGCTGTTATGTTTTTGTATGTGTTACTATATATAGCAACATATTCCATTTTAAGATATACAGACTAATTATAATATATTAGTCTTATAAATCGGAATGTTTTGAAAACAGAACAAGAATCAATAAATATTTTTATGACGGGTATTGTAAATTGTTGTCGTTATTTTTATTACTTTTAAAAAAATCTCTTATTTATATTCGTAATTTTTGATAGTAAAATGTATTACTTCTTAAATAAGAATGAAGGTTTCTACAATTACACCACAAGAAAAATAACTCAATTATTTTATGGTAACACGCAATATTAAATATATTTAATTTTATACTAATTACTTATCAAAAAGTATATAATATATATTTAAAAATTAACATGGATTTTATGTAATTAATATAATCGTCTATTATAACGCTCCGTGTGAATCCACCAATTTAAGAAGAGCTCTATATGACGCGTCGTTAGCAAATGTCGCACGGGGTAGGGTTGCACCTCTGGGGTTTGTGACCAGCGCTATGGAATTTTATTATGATTAAACTAGATTGTATGATTGCACCCTCTCATGTAAATACTAATTTGATATCTAGCGAGTAGCTTTATTTACTGTACCGTACTGAGAAGTTAGTTTTTAGTTAGAGGTGATGAGATGATGCAGTATTAATATAATGAAATATGTAGTAGGCAGGTATAATAATTAATAAGAATATGCAGAATTTATATTTTTTTAATTTCAAACAATAGTACTACTATCTTTCGGTTCCCGACGTTTCGAAAGCTTTACGGCAATCATGGTCGCGAGAGAGACTAAGGTTTTAAACGTCTCTAAGGCGTAATATACTATATATATACTTACATATATATACTTCTTACAGACAGACAGGAAACAAAAATTAAAATAAATCTGCGGAATAATCCGAAAATAAAGTTTATTTAAAAGGTCAAATATTCGCGTAAATCTAAGAAAGTATTAATCGTACTACTGTCAAAAATGCGAAAGTTTGTATGTGGTTGAGTGTGTACTGTATATATTAATAATATTACACCTACGGGACTTACACTAAAATAGCTAGACAGGTTTGAAATAAATTTATTACACAGTTTTACTACAACCTGGAATAACACATACGAGTGGATCACTGTTAGTAATAATTTTGCTACATGATGCTGCTGTATATAATATTATAAAAACAAAAGGCTGGTTAATTATATAGTGTACAACAAAATTCAAACCCAAAAACGTTGCCTAACAAAATAAACATAGTAAGTGGCAATTTATGCAACACTTCTATCATGTTTAATGAATGGCGTCTGACGTACTCTGTTTGCGAAACACTTAAAAATTACAACTCGAGGGTCACTTTACAATAATTAACAGAACATTATAGGCAGCCCTTAAATTCCAATAAGGTTACGCTCTTCGGGCCCTCGTGTGAGTGTTGTCACGCTTTGTCCCTTTGTTGTTTGTTGTTTACACGCCATTTGTCTCCGTTGTTTTGTTGTAGAGTGCTCAGTCAATGTCATTGAGACAGAATTGAGTTTGTTCGTAATTTAAGATTTTTTTTTACTTTTAATTTGTAAGTCATATCTATAAACACTGAAGCTTTATATTATTAGTTTTTTAATTGAAATCACAAACTTTATCAAAATACTAATATAAATGCAAAAGTTTGTATGTGTGTATGTTTGTTACTCGTTCACGTAGAAAAGGCTGGACGGATTTGGATGAAATTTAGTTCACCGATAGACCTGGAGTAACAGGAATAAAATTTGCCAAAAGGTGGTGCAACCTTTACGTAATATTATAAATGTAAATGCACGTAGGAGAACACCGACCGAAGCAAGGGTAAATCAATAGTATTAGCAGTATTAGAGTACAATTGAAAAAGTCAAAATATTTGTTTAGCAAAATAAAAAAGTTCGCTTGTCAGAATCATAAAAGTTGTTGTCACATTTCACCATCACGGATTTCGAAAAAAGGTGAAGGACCTATTGTGAGAAGAACTGGTGAAAAACACTTAAACGCAACTGTATATAAAACTAAAATATTAAGATAAAAAAAAAACAAATTTTATAAAATTAAACGATATCTTCTACAAAATATATTTTCCATTTATACTTGGCACTTGTTACTAAAATACCTATATAATCAGAACTGAAAACACTGTCGGACCGAAAATTTGATACCATTTAGGGCATTTAGCGAAACGGTATGTTACTGACGTAATCCAATATGGCGGACAGCTGTGCCTTTTTATATTTTTCGGGCGAATTATCACCGACACGGCGAGGATGCGAATCAAATTGAAAGCCGACTCAATTATATTACTACGTGTAGGGCTGCCTGGTTATATATGCATATATATTTTAAACCATTAAGGTAGGCAAGGAAAAAAACCTTCTTATCCTAATATTCAATATATATATAATTGTTTCAATTGTAAGTAGGTACTAAAAATACATTTTAAAGTAGCTACTTATAACTTTGCTTTCTTCGGGTGCGTCACAACACTACCAGTCAAGTCTGTCTGTCCAAATTTCATCTAAGCCCATTCAGACGTTTTCGCGTGAAAGAATAACATAGACTAACATACAAACTTTAACATTAATAATGGTAGTCCAATTTTAAAATTTACTGAAAACTCGATAACTATAACACTCATAGGTACTTTAGAGCATATAATATATTCATATGAGCTTAACACGGACAAGATCGTAAACATTAACGACTCAAAAGCTTGTAAAAGTTTGTTCGAATATAGTATGTTTTGATTTAGAATAAAATAGAGTTAATCTAAATAAAATACTTCTATATTGTAAAACTGTTCCTCTTTTATAAAATTGTCTTGAATTAAAACTGAAAAAATCTAATCCAATTTGGTGTATTCTTCAAATCACTCAAGATATGGTCTAGGTAACCAGCTTAGCCACTTAGCTAACGCGACATCCCTAATCCCAGGGCATAGAGGGGAGAACGTAATACCATTTCGAGATGAGCGACTTAAACGCGTTACAGACCGCCAGTGTATACTGGCCTCCAGCATCTGGTACATTAGGTAGAGTGAGAATAATAGTGACACTTTCTTAATAACTTATAAAATCTTTGTATTTTGACCTCGTTTTGTTATTAACGATTATATTTTATTTCTATATGGATAATTCCATATTACATTTTTTAGAGAGATAAAAATTGTAGGTGGGTATACTCTTAGTAGCTAAAGCAACTTGGTAAAATATTTTCCGACTATTATAAACCAATACACTACATGATTGAACCCATGTTGGGTTAAAGATTTTTCTATTAACATATATTATATAATTGCTCAATTAAAATAATAAAATAGTCTCGTACATCTTACTGTAAAAGTTCGCGCTCTGATTCCCTTAGTATGTTGAAGATATACATGTGTACATAAAATCGATTTTTTCTATCCAATTTAATTTATAAAAATAAATTAATTAATAAAATAACTCGACCAAAATAATCAACTTTAAATGAATAAAAAAACCGTTTAATACATATTACCTATATGTCAAAAATAATATATCAGTCATAATTCATAGATCATGTAACACTGGTCACCTTCAACTGAACTGTTTCGTAGTTTGGTCAATCGAAGTGTATTTTGACAATACCAGTTAACTAATGGATATCGAAGTTGGACGATATTGGATCGACTAGTTTCGCTGAGTGCACTTGTTTGGAGAGCAAATTGACGTGTGACTGTTTTATACGAGTTTGATATGATATTCGCTTTGTATTAATACTTTTGAATCAAATTTAAAATATGTTTTCTGTTTATGTTGAATTTATTTGTGTGTTTCTTTTTTTTATGTATATTTATTTAAATAATATATGTCAAACTAGAAAGTGCTAAAGTTAAGGTAAGGATTATAACAATATTCAGAATTAAAAATCAATCAATATATATATATATATATATTAGTAATATGTAACTTGTCTATTACTCTATTCAATTGTTATTGTATTATTTGTAAGCGTTTTAATTTCTGAAGTACACCAGCATTCATCTCGCATTAAGCTAACCTCTTAGAAAGCGTAAAGCGTTACCTAAAACCATTACCATTCAACTGATTTCCGAGTCACATTCGGCGCCCATAAAACGTGTACGATAGGCGAGCCACTAAATTGCAGCTTTCGCGTGTTCTGCCGTCGGAATTGCGCAATTTTTACTTCAACATAAATAAAACAGCGTGCGTCGGGCAATTTGACTAAAACCGGGCGTGACGTTGCCGCCTCTAACCGGTTATATCCGGATGAAACCAAAATGTTACCTACATTATGTATTTTGAGTTCTTAAGGTTGTAAATGGTGGGTGCTGCTTTGTGACAGCCCAAGGATACATGAATAAATGAAAGTGTTAAAATTACAAGAGTTAGGCACTAAAAGATTGAAAAAATGGGAGTGAGTACTAAAGTAGACGTGCCATTTTTTAGAGGAAATGTGATGAAAAAATAATGTTCGAATTTATATATGTAGCTAAGAAAATAAAACCTTCAATTTACTAGCGTGAACAGAACGCTGCCGTCACAACCAATGACACTCGAGCGATGTAATACCGACTACCGTCTGAACTACGTAAATTTTCTTACGTATGCATAAATTTGCCTTTTTGGTTTGCATACATATTATACGCTTTATATATGTATTAATGAAAAACGCCATACTTTGTTAGTTAATTGTTACTCTTTCTTTATTAGTACTCATAATTTTATACGTTTGTATTTCTTTTACGCACGATAAAGAAAATCAGTCATTATTTTTTGTATAGTGCCAACTTAAGTCCCGAAAAAATAATATAAAGTACTTTTTTTCAAATACACCTTAATGTAGCAGTGGGTTCCTTTATAACATATGAATAAAAATCTAAAAAGATCGCAAATAAACCAAAAAAATATGTAAGAAAAATTAAAATGGCGTAAGGTAAAATCCTACCTGCACTCTCGCTTCAGTGAGGTTAATTTTGAGCGCGAGATCCTCCCGCGTAAACACGTCAGGATAATGCGTTTGTGCGAAAGCTGTCTCCAACTCTTCAAGCTGTCGGAAACAGACTGTGTTATTTATTTATAATATATTTGAGTGTGTGTATGTATGTATGTATGTCTCAGAAAATATCTATTAGTATTGCTAATGTGAAAAGTGAAGATTTTTTAATATTTGGAACTCGAGAGAATAGTTAATGAACTTTAGTATTGTTTTAACAATACTTTAACTCCATGAACTTAGGTGTTAGGTGTATTATTTTGTATTATAATTATTCGTCATTCAAAGCGACTCTTATAGAGCCTAGCCTATATCAAAAGATAGAGACGGGGTGCTATACATATGAATCGTAATTTTAGTAAATGTATTTTGTTATTCGCAAAACACAACTGATATTATTATAAATTTAAAAACTTAGATTTATATATTTATTTATTTTCTAACTTTTACCTGTTGCAGCGTGAAGGTAGTGCGGTTTCGCCTTTGCTTCCGACGTACGAACGTGTCATCGTGTATCGCCGGATGATAGGAATAGCTTGTATCTGTAAATGTAATATTATTATTTTTTAGGCGGCCACAATTTATTTATTATGATTAATAGCCCAGTTGTTTGGTAGTTTTACATGGAAAGTTTTCCGGGAGTCTTGAAAATTGGTAATTTTATATAGGTATATAATATATATATATTTTTTTAGTTTAATTTTAAGTATAAATGTTTTTACCGGAAAATTAGTCGGAATGGAGATATTGTCGCAAAACTGTAATTAGGTGCCATTTTTCCAATATTGCGGCGCGAGCGGTAAAGATATGAGGTAGCAAAATTGAAATTCGGAAAGAGCACATCGAAATCTATAAAGTCACCAATTTTCAAAACTCCCAGAAAACTTACCAGGCAACCTCTTTTTTGAGCACCAAATGACTGTACTATATAATCATTTTTGATATTTTGTATCTCCTGATTGAAGGTTAGTGATATTATCTTACTAATATTATAAATGTGAAAGTTAAGATGGATGTTTGGATGTTTGTTACTCAATCACGCTAGAACGGCTTAATGAATTTGGATGAGTACAGAGATAGATTGTAGTCTGAAATCGACAAAGGCTATTTATTATCTCGGAAAAATATACGGTTTCCGTTAGATAGATTTATTTTTGTTTTTCTAGTCAATCCGAGTGAAGCGAGGGTGAGCCGCTAGCATCTACATAACTTAAGAAAACTGTAGTATGTAATATATAATATCATCATATGTAACTTATGAAGCAAGATTAAAAGACTCTTTAGAACATAATTACAAAAATAACATCCCAAATTACAATATGAATGCATGGTGGCTATAAAATAGCGTAAGTCCGGAAAGACCGGGCCATTACGTCGAAGTGCTAAATCGCCAGCGCCCCTCAGACATTATGTTAGAACGATAGCTCGGAATGAGGACACCATTGTAGGGTGCATATAGATTAGCCTTTATAACTGTTTAACCACTTGAGTGGGCTTGTGGATAATATTTTTAAGATGAAGTATATTGTTCATTGTGTTCGTGATGATTCATGTTTATTTTTTTTAAGCTATGTTGTGTGATTTTTTAAGGTCCGAATTACATTTTTTATATATTCGAAGAAGATTTTTTTTATCATTTTAAGAGTAAAATTATGAGATCTTGCTTGCATCATATTTAGGTTTCATTCATAAATCTTTGAGACTACCTTAACATCATTCACCAGATATTTTTTATTAAGAAAAACTTGTGTTATGTTAAAATTTATAGACACAATAATTATTTCTGTATGTGTATATTTTTAAAATATATTTAAGTAAGGTTAATTAAAACAAGTACTCCACAAACCGGTGTCACCCCAGCGCAATAGAATCAATGACAAACGTTGGGGCGGTCCCCTCAGTAGCTTTTCTATTATTCTTACTCATAATGTCATTCCACCACGACAAAATTACCCTCAAAGCACGGGATTACAGCTGTCTTCGGAGTAATGACTTTATCACGTCAATTACTTGAGTACGATTTATCGAGGGTACTCGATAGAGTGTACGTGTCACCTATAGAGTATTTTTTATGTCTGTATAGCTGATGTATTGATGGAAAGATAAGGAAGGCCTACAATAATAATATATAAAAACTATTATTTGTTTAATATTGTTAGTCATTCTTAGTATTACTACCATGCGAGCGTAGTCGCGAGTTTTAAGAGCCTATGTGTCAATTCAGAATTTAAGATTTTTTTAAGTTTAAAAAAGAAACACTGATCGTTAAAATGTGTAACACCTTAACCGCGTACCTTAAAATAAGTAAAACGCGTAACCTACACCATAATAACTTTTTAATGAAATCAAAAAAAAAAGTTGCATAAACTGGGAACTATATAAATACATAAAAGTTAATGTACAGACTGGATATGTTAATTTAATTTCAATATTGCTTTTCAATTGAGACCAAAACCAATCCGGACTGGTCATTTAAAACCTGGCTTAAATGAATAAACAAACGTTTTGTGAATTTTTGCGTGACTTCAAAGCTCCGGCCGCTTGGCTGGTAATGGAGTGAATTGATTGAAACGATTTATATATCAATGTGTATCACTTTATCAATTGAGTATGTGTTGTTGTCATTATGTTTGTTTTTTAATCTTAATTTTATAAGTAGGTACTTCTTCTATTTATACTACTTTTTTTGCAGAGTACACTAAGAATGTACACTAAAATATACTTTACACACTATAAATGTCGAAAATAATATTTCGCTGTTATTTTAATTTATTATATCTAAATACTAACTCTTTCAATTTACCTCCTTTAAAAATTTCTAGCATTTCATGAAACAAAAATTAATTTTTGCCATTACAATTCTGTGCTTACCCAAAGCGCAGATTACGAGATTGTTAATATTACATTAATTGAATATAAATAATGGAACGTTCATCAGCTCAGAAAAATCCCTGGGCGGCGGAAATTAAAAAGTGTTCGGCTTCCGGCGGAACGACCCGCTTTAAGTGCAGCGGGAAAGTTTGACCGCCCACGCCGCGACTCCATGCAACCAAATAATGCAGGGTGTATTGTTTATTTTCAAATATCATAAGTATATTTTATATCATGGATAAGATCAAGTGGTAATATAAATATTTTACTACAGATTGAAAATAAGATCGTATTTTATTTAATGAAATAAAGTCTCTATATAATAAAAATGTCCAGTGCAAATTGTTGACAATCGAGGTTGTTTTTTATAAATGGTGTCCTTTATTAAATATGCAAAATATATATAATGAAAAAGCTTTGCCTGTATTTCGGACATTCCACCTCAAACTTTACCAAATTAGAGACATTTCTATTATTAATAGCTACCAAAAGAAAACTGTCGTGTTACTTACAATATATTAAGTGCTATGAAGTAAAGATATCATTTATATACGTAAAAGAGCCAAATCTATTAAATCTAGACTAAAAAATACACCCAGTAATAAGGTGTCCATCGCACCCGTGATTGCGCTAATGAGACCGCCGTCCGAGCGCTACAAATTGCCCGTACATATTTAATAACTTCATTTAAGCCTCTTTTTATACCCACTTTTAAAACTTCCTCCACAAGCAATTCCTTAATAAATATTAAAAATTAATACATTTACGCAATTTGTGAGTCCGCCCGTCATTTTAATGTAGTAACTCAGTTAAGGTAGTAAAAAACGTGACGCGGCAGGGCTAATCCGAAGTGACATGATCCTTATTAAGTTAGTTTGGGTGTAACAGAGTTAGAGCGGCGGCGCGACTCAAAAACTATTTTATGAATAATAGATGGCGCCGGCGGCGACCAATCCCGGGGGAGCCACGCCCTTCCTCCCCACGCAGGCACCCCTGCCTTCTATTCATTAGCACATTACCACCCCTTGGAGTTTGGACACGTGAAGCAGTTAGAAACTGATTTTTGCCACTTTAATTTCTTTACCCCGTTATCGCTAACTTAGCAACGTAGAAGCGTACACTTAAGATTAGAGGAGACGATATCAAGCTTTTGGAACGTCAAGGTTTATTTATACTGTGTTCACGTACTATAAATACTTATATGTATATAGAATATATTCTTTAACATCACTTATATTTACTGAGTTTGAATTATTGTAAAGTAAACTTTATCTGTACTATAATAAAGCAGTAACTTAGCGAAATCTGTACATGATATTTTTTTTAAAATGACAGTAACGTACTATGTATACGATATAGATCCCAAATCCAATAGTTATTATTTTTTTAGTTTGTTTGTCTCTTTGTCTGTGCGCGTTTCAGGCAAAAAGTAATGAACCGATTTCAACGAAATTTTGTGAAGTGATAACTTATTACTCGGGTCAACATTTAGAATACATTTTACTACAGGTACATTTTTCATTTCCGAGGGATAACGCAATGACTGGTTCTATCGTGTCGTCCTTAGAAATTTATACGGCTAACGCTCAAAACAATGTACTAGAAAATTGTAGGTTTTTAAAAGTTATACAAGCAAATTCGCAATAGTTTATGTCTATCTCCTAAGGTACTTTTGTAATTACTATTTTTATTCATTACTCGCGTCTCACTGACTGACTTATCAACTTTCAGCCCAAGCCGATGATGAGAGACCAGCACCACAAAAAAAGCCAGCTTTATATGTCCATACTAATATTAAATGCCTGTCTGTCTGTCTGACTGTCATCTTTTCACGCTTAGCCGTTGAACCGATGTAGATAAAATTTGGTATGAAAATAGTTTGAGACCCTGAGAATGACATGAGATAGTTTTCATCCGAGAAAACATATACTTACCTACTAAGTGCTACTAAATATTTACCTACTTTTCTATACCCGTTTTGTTTTTCTGTTAAAAAAACGTCTGTCCCGTACCTAGGGACGAACCCGAGCGAAGCGAGGGTGAGTCGCTAGTTATGTATAAAAGTTACTTATATATTCTCAAAATAAGAGTAAACAAATAAGAAATTATAATTATATTATACGTACATAAGCTTCAATAAACAATATTAATTAATCAAAACTATACGAAAGAAAGCTCAAATTGAATAGCGAATTGAAACAAGAAGATGAACCGAGCATAACGCAGTTAGTCCGAGAACTGCGGCTGCTACAAATTCATTTAGGAAAGTTTGCAGACCTACAAGTGAGGTAATCGACGCTCTTGGACTATGCAATTACGTCTTGTAGTCGGAATTACATGTGTAACTGACTCCTAAAATTAAATTCTTTATTTCTATCGATCGATCAGGTATACTTGTAGTAGTGGGGCGACATGTCGCGCACGACGCGACCATTACTACATGTGACTGGTTCGATTCTCGTTCGGTTTAAATATTTGTTTAGAGTATGCTGTATTTTGAATTATATCCTATATATTCATCATATTAAAATTAACATGTAGGTACCCTTCATGATGAGAATAATTTTTCGGAAAATTAGCCACTTAGCCACTTCTTGACTCTAATACAAAACTTACGTCTTTTACAAACATATTTTCAATAATTAATCAATTTATCATAACTACAGATAGGACATTATTAAATAAGTTAAGGGTACTTACAAGGGTGTGAAGCGGTGAAAGGGTACTCCAGGGTGGGAAGGCGATGCTGGTGCGGCGGCAGGCTCGGCGGGCAGTGGTAGCAGAACAGTCCACGACCGCCGGCACCGCCGCTCGCCAGCTGAGAATGAAAATACAGGTTAAATTAAGAATAGATTAGTAATCTATTTCGTAATAGTATCTATTATAAAGATAATATTTACTAAAATATAGCCCTAGAAAACACAAACCATACTTGTATGTATTATGGAATTGTGAATTAATATTATATAATTAAGATTATTTAATGAGTGTTTTAACTATGATATATAGAAAAGAAATATTTTGACTTAAGCTTTGACTGTCTAATAGATAGGTAGGTATATAAACCTAAACGTAATCCGACATTTATCATATAAAATACTATTATTTTCAACTACGTACAAAAAACACATATTAAAATCTATGGTAAGTCTATGGTAAAACAGTTCAGAAGGATTTTCAGGAAAAACAATATTGACAATTAACAATGTTATTTATTGCTTTTTCTAAATACTAGTTAATATATTATTACAAAGCAAATCTCTGACTGTCCATTGACATATCGAAAATCAAACATCAAATCACAAAGTCACATTGAAAAAATCGAACGTTACAATGGTAAGTAATGATTCCACTTTTATAAAATTTTAAAGACAAATCAATATCACAAGCACGTACCCCATATTCTTATCACCTCTAGCTAATACCACATTAACATAAAGTACAAGGCTACGTCAAATAGATCCCGTAGTAATAACAAGGCGCTACAATCAGAATCATAGTGTAACATCGCAATAATAGCGCAATTGTATCGGCACCGAGGCTCAATCACAGGTTGTTTATATTTAATATGCACTTTGATCGAATATTAAGTTGTATGAATTGTGCCCTGGATACCGACACGTAATGTATTCTTTGTTCAAACGTTACTATGGTATTAATGTTTAAGATCAAACGAATGGCATTTAATTACCTATATTCGTAACGCACGTTTTTAATATATGAACTATTAATGCTCGAATAGTTTTGTAAGTTAAGTTTAAAAAGCCTATATAAAATTATCTTTTAAATTATTGATTTGATCAACTTGACGACACGTTTGGCTCAGTTTGTAGTGACCCTACTTTCTGCGCCAGTGGTCGCGGGTTCGAGTCCCGCTGGGGGCATTCATTTGTCTGATGAGCACGAATGTTTGTACTCCAGTCATGGGTGTTTATATTTATAATATGTATGTATTTAAAAGTTATATATGTGTAGTATATCAACTATCTGGTATCCATAACACAGGCTTTGTAGCTTACCATGGAACTAGATGGTGCTGTGTGTTAATGTCCCAACATATTTATTTATTTATTTTATTTATCAATTCATAATTATGGCACATATGATGATTTTCTTATTAACATTATTTTGCAAGAGTTGTTCGTTTTTAAATGACATAATAATAAGACAAACGACGAACAATGACATTTTATGGACTGGAAAGGGATTAGTTAGAAAACAAGTGAAGCTAGGGCGAGTCACTAGTTCTTATATATAACCACGATTTTGTTACTGCTTTTAGAATCCATAGTAATATTATAAATGTGAAACTGTGTTTGTTTGTTTGTCCTTCATTCACATCGAAACAGAAATACGGATTGGCGTGATTTTCTGTGTGGAGATAGAGGCTGGAGAGTGACATAGGCTACTTTTTATAGCGGTAGGTTACCTCATTTTCACTGGGAAACACGTTATAATACAACCCACTACAACTCATCATACCTATGTATATATACATATAATGTATAGTCTATTCTATATATATTATATATATTATTATTTTCATACTAACCATTAAAACGTACTTTATTCTATAAATTGGTTATTTGGCAACGGTTACGGGTTACTACTCGCAAGTACTAAAAGATGCAATGCCACTAAAAAATATATTTTTTTAACTTTTACAATATGTAAACATAGCTAAATATAAAAAATGAACGTCGCTTATAAGAGCCGACAGACAATCTCGCTAATAAGAGAAAAAAATATTATTTTCAAACGTTAAACATGAAATGTATGATACTGCAAGTGCGTAACTTCGTTCACTGCGCTGCATTGAAGCAATTTGCTGATCGAAATTAATTGATTTATATGCGTTGTGTCCTTTATTGCACGTAGTGACGAACCACGTCCGCTTGAAATATTGTGCAAAAATTATCTATACATCTATACAAATAAATAAAATTGAGATATCTGATTGTAACGTTAAAATAACAGCTATTTACTTAATGCATATGAAAATATATACATAAAAAACAATTTTTATATTTTTTGTCTATCGCTTCGTCTAGATATTTTTTGTCTAGTCCGTCTGGCTGTTTGTACCTGCTAATTTCCTTAATGGTTGGATCGATTTTAACGGGTCTTTCAATGGCATATAGGCTAGCTAATGTTATGTAACATAGGCTACTTTTATTTTAGAAAAAGAATTAGGGCTCCGCGCAAAAAATTAAAACCCTTGAAATTGTGAACAAAATTCGTGCATCTCCCTACTCTAGGTACATGCATATATCCCGAGCGAAGCGAAGGTAAGGCGCTAGTCTTTTAATAATTGTATCTAACTTTTTATTACTAAAAGAAAATGTATAGAAATATTATAGAAAAAAAAAACATTTGTAAAATTTTAAAAATTACAATAATACCTATGTACATTGTGTATGGCAATTAATAAGTACTTGAGACAATGAATACATTGCAAAGTAACTATGCCATACCATTTGTCTGTTCAAATATCCTCGAGATAATTTAATATTTGCCTAACAAGAAGTAATTGATATACATTGAAAACCTTGATTCAATCACGAAACGAAAATTAAATCTATCAGATGTAGTTGTTAATATGAGTACATTTATTCATATTTTTTACACTCTCTCAGTGACATAAGTTTATTTGCGAGAGGAAAATGACAATGAAATTCAATTGCACACATTACTAGTGACCCACGTGCGGATCGCGACGAGTCGTTTATATAAATGACATTAATGGAGCAATGAATCGACTAAACGATGCGCGGGCGCATTCGATGCCGCTGGTGACGTCAGCGCAATTTACTTTGCTCGGATTTTAGGATTATGGAATTGTTTTAGTTGCGTTTGTAAAGTATTATAGTCATGAGAAGTTTAGATGAAAATGTGATTTATATGTTGGTTTTTAACGTTGTTGTGGAATATTCGTTTAAATTGGGATGAAACTATGTATGTACTACATCATAAAAATATGATTGTTTATAGATATGTAACTTTACATAAAAGAATTTAATACCATATATTTATTACTGAGAACCCTAATTACTATACACAATAAATTAATTATTTACAAAAACTTATAAATATTTTCAAAAATTGTATTTTAACTAAATTAAATTAAAAAATCTTAAAATTTTGGTCTATAAAATAGAACACAGCTCAGTGTGCAAGCTTGTATTGGCTCGTCCTGTCTACGCGCGTGGGGCCCAATCCGCTAATCCTATTTATATTACTGTGTCATTACCGCATTACACCCACCACACCACAGCATCCGCGTCTGCTGCACCAACCTTGACAGGGGAAATTGCATTTTGTTACGATAATCATATAACGGGACGTCTACGGTAATAAATATAATCTTTCTAGTTTCAATTGTAATGTATATTAAAAAATACTATGACAACAAAGTTTCACTATACAATGGAATCGAAGGGAAGACTATAGTCTATAGATTAATAAGAAGTAGTAAAAGACATCATAGGTCATGGCAAAATTCGTTGAAGAATACTTTCTTTTTTTTATTTTAGAAGTAAAATATGGAAAAATTGTCATCGTCATTAAATATACTCTGATAATTGATTTGTTCTTAATTTTCTATTCATTCTTGGGCATTGTTTTAATAGGATTGAGTCTTTTTCATTTATACTTATAAAAAGCGCTGGTGTTTTTAGAACTATATCAGTAATCAGGATTAGCCTCACAGATACTCTATTGAATAGACATCTTACTATAATAAAATTAATCTAGCAAAAAATGCCCTTCAAATCCTTAGACATTATTCTTATAAAAGATCTCACGCCATTCATATGTATGGATAGGAACACATTTATTCAGCTACTTATTTCATTAAACATAATGAACATCGTGAAAACTAAAGCGTTTTGTGATTGTACAAAAAAACAATGCGATCTTTTTTTTCAAGCATAAACAAAACTTTTATTTAATACTTCAATTTACATTTGTCTTTAGAGGCGAGATTATCAACACCGGTAAAACACTTGAGCAAGTAACGTGAAAGACTCTTTGGGTAAAGCCCGACGTATTCAGTGTCAGAAACGATCACTATCGCTTAAGCAATCCTCTATAGTCTATTCGTTCATCCATATATGAGCATATATGAAAATATATGAATTTTATATTTTTTTTTTTTTATTATAGCAGAAATTTGGTACATCAAAATTAAGTAAAACTGTATTATTTTGCCTGATATAAGTAATAATTATCCTTAATTTTTTTTTTTAATTCGCAGTTACAAAGGAAAAATAATAAAATTTCATAGAATGTAAATATTTAAAGCTATTTTCACAAAACAAAATTTATATATTTAATACAAAAAAAGAAATACTTTGGGCTCTATTGAAAATTGTATGTTAAAATTAATTGATATTACGTTAATAAATTTAATCGTAACTAAGTACATGAAAGCTACATAATTATTCGATTTGATTCGAATTAATCCAATTGACTTATCGGAGGCGAATTGAAATTAAACGATACAAATGTAATTTCGCTGTAAATTGTGTTTGCGTTCGTTATTGAGATTGATCTCGATGTTTGATCTGCAAATACTGGGAAGATGTGTTTAATTTCACCAGTTTTCAATATGCCGGTTGAAAAGTTTTTGTACAGATATAATATAACACGTGAACCAATGTTTTTTTTAATATAATACATACATATATCTATATACATTATTATATGATGGCTCACTAAGAAAGCGTAAGTCGTTGCTCTAATGTTTTATTACTCATATACAAGTTTTCTTTTCTTAGGGCTATTATTAAACAGTTATAATGTTGATTCTAGATAAGAACATATCTATTACATATAATAAATTTCTAACTTGAGTCGAATCTGTACCTTAAATTTTTTGGAAAATCTTATTGAAATAGACGTTATTATCGATACAGAGACCGAATCTATAGTTTTTAGAATTTTTGTCTGTCTGTATGTCTGTCTGTTAACGCATCACAAAAAAAACCACTGGAGGGATTTTGATAAAATCTGGTATGATGATAACTGGATATCCGGGTCAACATATAGGATACTTTTTACCGCGGGAGATTATCTCATTCCCACGGGAATACACGTTATAACACAACCTAAAAAATATTTATGATCAGAATTTCTTGAAACTTGGTATTAATGCTTTTCATTACAATTAAATAAATACGTGCTTTAGCGTTTTTTTGAAATTCATCCCATAAGGAGATAAAATAAGGGATGAAAATTTGTACGAAACCTAACTTTTTAAAGTTTTTTGTTGTAGTTTTAGCGCGAGCGAAGCCGCGGGTTTTGCTAGTTTTAACATAATTTTAAAAAATAGACGAGAGAGAGATAGAGAGAGAAAGAAATAGATAGAGAAGATAAAAATGACAAGTAACTAATATGACGTACCTAATTTAAATGCAGATCAAACGAATGACGTATAAATTCATTCAATTCAATTGAAACAAATTATTTTACGATTCAACCCGCTCAGTATCGAACAAAACAATCAATAATATTTAATCACAGTGCCTCTACAGCTCGTTCATTTAATATCGGAGTTTTATAAAGTGTAATGGAGATCAATTGAACAGTTTAAATTAACTATTAATAACGGAGAATGATTCTATCGGGGCGCGACAATCGGATAGCAGATAAAAAATATACACTCTATTAAGATAGATAAAATATTTTAAAAATCCTAAAGACTTCATTTTATCTTTACTCTTTTATTATACTACGATACTCTATCGAAATTTCAAATTATATTTTTTTAGCGTTATTGAGAATCTTACAAGAAATTTTGTTATATTTAACAGGTATAATTACCTAAGCTATCTCTAAACAACAATAAATAAATCATAATTTAAATATAACGTCCTGTGAGACTATAAAAAGTAAAACCGATATAAGTGAATTAAAATTTAATAAAAAAAATGAGCGTTAACCCTGGGCGTAGCTGTCAGTCACAATTTGCGTAAACGGGTCTCGGTGGCCTTTAATCGGTTTATAGGACGATATACTGGGTATTCCTTTTGGTCTGCGTCTATTTTTTTATTTTTGATGTATTTGATTAGTATTTTAAATAATATTTTTTAATACATTCAATAATTTAAATAGATAACATTGTTTTATGTGAAACAAGTGATTTGATATTGCTTAAAATATTATATTAATATATATAAACGAAAGGCGACACATTTGGCTCAGCTTGTAGTGACTCTACTTGCTGTGTCAGCGGTTGCGGGTTCGATTCCCGCTGGGGGCATTCATTTGTGTGATGCACACGAATACTTATACCACAGTCATGGGTGTTTATATTTATAACAACAACACATTTATATATTTTAAGTTATATATGTGTAGCTTATGAACTATCTGGTATCCATAACATAAGCCTCATAGTTTACCATGGAACTAAATGGTTCTGTGTGTTAATATCCCAATTTAAAAGGAAAGCCATTAGTTACTGTTATAATTTTAACTTTTTATTTCAGATAGCTCATCAATTATAAGTTTCTTAATAATTAGAAATGTGAAGGTTGCCGTGTGTCTGTGACGGCCCAACTATTTGAATCGATTTCAGAATGAAGGAGAGCCTACTTATGCATATGTATTTCAATTAATTAAGATGAGAGTATTTTTTATTTATGACCCTATTACGGAAGTAGAGCCATGGGAAAGAACTAGAATGATACAAAACTTTTTTAGATGTACACGAATATTTGATATTTTAAATAAGACCATCTTTTTGGATTTTTTGCGGATTTATTTTAGTTCTTGGTCCCCGACATTTCGAATGCTTTACATCAATTATGGTCACAGGAGAGAATGAGTCACACTGCAATAATATTTAATATATGGGAAATTACAGCAATCTGGTTTTATTTAGTATAATATTATAATTTTGACTGGTGGTAGGACTCTGTCAAGCCTGAGGAGTCCGACTGGATGTGTACCACCCCCTTATCTATTTCTGCCGCCAAGCAACAATGATTGCATTGTTGTGTTCCAGTTTGAAGGATAAGGTAGCCAGAGCAATTACAGGCAAGAGGCATATCATCTTAGTCCTCACAGTGACAACGCACCTGTGGTTCTGCAGTTTTGTTACGTAAAAGTGCATGAACCGTAGGTGTTATGGGCGACAAGTATCGCTTTCCATCAGGTAAGCCTGTCTGCTCGTTTATCACTGAGTACCATAAAAAAAATAAAAAAAATAAATTTTTGAGTTTTAGGAAATAGAATAGCTTATATTGATAGACCTTTGTATTGTAGTCAGATCGTACTCAAAGCAATTACAATCAATTATAATGCGGACGCAGCGTCGCGACGCAATTGTCGTCTATTGAATAAAGATCGCGGTGCCGGATGACATCGTGCTCTTTCATGATTATGATATCGATACTTTTTATGCATAGTAAATTATGTACTATGTAAATTTATAGTCTTTAATTTTGTTTTGTTTTATTTAATATCAATTATTAATATTACAGTACATGTTTTGTGTTTTAATAATTTTATTTACCCACTTAAGGAATTCGTAATGACAAAGTGTTTAACTGTTATAGTTTATTTTTTATGTGTATTTTTTTACAATTATCGCAGTCATATTATGCTTAACATATTGTTTTTTTTTTTGAATATTCTACTTAACATTAATCTTAATATATAAAATTCCTGTGTCATGATGTTGGTCCGTGATGAACACTTTTTAACTCAATTATTCCTTTTTTTATT
Source organism: Argynnis bischoffii washingtonia (assembly GCA_033884665.1). Classification (NCBI taxonomy): domain Eukaryota; kingdom Metazoa; phylum Arthropoda; class Insecta; order Lepidoptera; family Nymphalidae; genus Argynnis; species Argynnis bischoffii. The sequence continues at coordinate 3,232,839 of CM066624.1, read as the reverse complement.
GCAAAAACGATTTTCATATGTGTGCTACAGAAATGCATGGTCGGGTCTGCTAGTAGTGTTTATTTTATATGTATGAAAACTAGCCAAACCTGTACATAGAAAAATAATATATCTATAATTTTTTTAAGAGTTTAAAAGTTAAAAAATATATATGAGTTATTCAATAAAATTGATTTACCACTGACATCTATAGAGTTTAAATTAATACAAAATGAAACTCAGTTGGAAGTTCGTACAACAAAATTTGACACAAACTCAATTGTGAAGTATCGAGATGTTGAGCTAAAGCCGAGTCAAAACTGATTATATAATTTCAAATTTCAACCTGAATGGTTATATCTTGAATAATATCATAGTACCTGGGCGACCGAGCTTCGCTCGGAGGTTTTGGTTAAAAGTACATTTTTTTTTTAAATTTGGCTTAAAGACAAAAAACTTGAATAAATACAAAAAAAAAATAAAGGAAAAATCTTTGTATCCGACCGGGATCCGACCGACCGGAATCCGATTGACCACGATGCTTATACACAATTGTGCGAAATTATTAACATATTTTGCGTAAAATAATGCTAAAGAAAATCACATGAAAACTCGAAAATATGCATTTTTCCCAGACATAAGACTAATCTAGATCGATTTTTCGCCCCAAGATTTTTCGCCATATATCAAATTTCAGGGAAATCGTTAGAGCCGTTTCCGAGATCGCTCGTATAAATAAATAAAGATATAAATATACAAGAATTGCTCGATTAAATATATAAGATACCTGGGCGACCGAGCTTCGCTCGGAGTTCTTTTTTGTTATATCGTATTTTTAGATGATAATCTATATAACTTAAAGAGCAAAACGTAAACTGATGGGGAAGTCCCGTAAGCCCGGACGGGTCCTAAAGCCGGACATAATTCAAATCAACGTAAAAAACGCGCAGTTTCGTTATTTGTGTCATGGTTAAAATGATCCTGAGAAGTGAGGCATGGGAGCGGTCGCTTACAACCCAGTGCCGTCCTGTTCACCGAGGAGAGTTGTACGAAGTTTGAGATTAGTAAATTTTTTATTTGAAGTAATATTTAGAGGCATGTTGAAAATATATTAATAATACAATGATGTTGTTTATAATGAACCATGATTGTAATGTTAACAATCTGTAGGCACAAATTTATATACACACAAACATACGCAGATATCTTTTTTATACTTTTATATTTTTAAATAAGACCTTTTTCATTTACTTTTTATAAATTATGTTTGTGACAGATTCCAATAAAAAGAGAACAGAAAAAGTATTGACATTAAAAAGACATACAATATTAAGCACGATTTCTTATTTTCTATTTTTAATAAAATAGATTATTAAATCGAATATTGCTGGAACGGCCAGAAATGCATTATATTTAAAGCATTTTTCTTTAATCCACAGTATATATTATAAACAGTAATTTTTCTTGCTTACCTTTAATGGACCCTAAGTTTGGACACTCAAAAGTCCCCTATAGACGGACAGTTTTATCGTTATTTTAGAAAGTAATTGAGTTAGTATTATTTTTTAGGTTCAACATGGGTAAACTCACACCACTCTATAAGGATACTTGACATCAAAAAACGACAATTCATCAGCTATCACCGGTTCTAAATATTGCGGCAAAGGAAACTATAAGTCGACAAAGAAAAGCGAAGAAAAGTGATTTAACATCCTCTCCTTTATAAAATGCACTTATAGTAAATAAAAATACAAAATCTGATTCAGCTTAAAGGCAAGAAAACTGACGAATCAAAAAAAAAATATATAAAGTTCAGTAAGCCGATAGCAAAATTGGAGAGAGTGAAGATTCTTTCACATGAAACGACGATGGCTCAAAAACCAACAACTTGTACAATCTGTTAAGAAGAAAACGATGAAGATTGGATTCTTTGCCCTGCTTGTAGTCTATATTTGTGACTTTTACAGACCACAATATTAAACCTACTGATCTCATGCAATGTTCTTATATATATATTCTGATTGTATGTTTGTTTTTTTTTTTTCATTTTTAATAATTTGTTGGTTAATTATTTGTTTAAATAATGTATTTTTATCTTTAGGATTAAAAAAGAAGATTTAGGGTTAAAAAAGAAGACTGTCCGATATTAAAGGACCTTTTTGAAGACGTGTTATTTCGTATATTATTAATCCATAAAGAAATTTATATTTTAAGGAAATCTTTGAGCCTGTCTATATATTTGTATTGATTAATTATATAATAACGAACATTTAAAACTAAAAAAAATAAATCTTGACATGAATTTTGTTATTTTATTTCAAATATTCCTTAAGTGTCCGCTACTGGGGGACCTCCCCCTAGTAAAATTTTCATCCTAATCGTTTGGGGACGTTTCCGATTGGTATAGAATTTGTCATTTCAGCTATAAAACGTTCACTGCAAAACATAGGCGTTTCCTATCATATTCATCATCATTCAGTCATTTAAACAAACATCATTGATACACTTTAGTAAAATACTTTATTTTAAACATAATTATTTTACAGTTTACATAATGAACATAAGTAGGACTTGCTAGTACGGAAGGTATGAGCAGATGTCGGTAGGTAGCTATTGCAATTCTTTTTGATGTATTTAATTCTTATTCTTAGAAAGTAATACTGGTAGCGGGAAAAAGCTTTAAGATTCGTAATTATAATATACGAAACCGGAGTAAGATGTTACCTGTCATGGCACTTTGAAAGATTGTATATTTTACATTAAGTGACTAAGTGTTACTGTGAAAGTTGTATAGATGTCGCTATAAGAACAATTTTCTTTTTAATTTGGCTTAAAAATAATTTTACATTAAGTGACTAAGTGATACTGAGACAGTTGTATAGATGTCGCTATAAGAACAATTTTCTTTTTAATTTGGCTTAAAAATAATTTTACATTAAGTGACTAAGTGATACTGAGACAATTGTATAGATGTCGCTATTTAATTTTGCGTAGAATAATGCATAAGAAAAACGCATGAAAACTCGAAAACACGCGTTTTCCCAGACATGTGACTAATCTAGATCTATTTTTCGCCCCCGAAAGCCCCCATATACAAAATTTCAGCAAAATCGTTAGAGCCGTTCCCGAGATCGCTGGTATAAATAAATAAATAAATAAACAAGAATTGCTCGTTTAAATATATAAGATAATCTATAAGGGTTTTCACTCGATCTACAAAATTGGTTGGTGAAATTCTTATACTAATACGAAACTGACTAATAATGCTTTTATAGATGTGTCATGGCAAGGAGAAACGCTGACAAAAACTAGTTAAAAATCTAGATATAACTGGATAAAAAAAAGTAATAATGTCCTCCTGGCCGATTTCGGTTACATCAGCCAGTCTCACTGAGACTAGCCATGTGCACAGGAGATATTACAAGTTGCGCGCAAACACAAGTGCACTTTCTTTTCCTTTCACTCTCAAACTTCGATTGGGCGACAATTCCACACGATCGATGATAGATCAGGTGCAAGACCGACTGCTTTACGTGCTCTCCGATGCACGAGGGTGTAACACTGCTAACATATCCCTTTCCCTGGACTGATACTGGGAATTTCATAAGAGAAAATCTCAATACTAACTGTATGTGGCCCGACTCGGGACTCGAACTCAAAACTTCTAAATCTGCAGCCGTGCGTGCTAGCCGCTAGACTACCGAGGCAGAAGCAGTAACATAGTTCAACTCTTACTAATATTAATATGAAAATTTTGATGTTTGGATGCTTATTACTCAATGACGCCAGAACGGCTGAACGGATCTAGATGAAATTTGGCACACAAATACCTTTTTCCCAGAAAAATGTGTGGTTCCCGTGGGATAGTTTTGTTTTTCTAGAGGTAAACCTGAGCGAAACGAGGGTGAGCCACTAGTAGGTAATAATTTTCTACATACTATTTACTACTGCTATGATATGAGCCTCATGTCTACAAAGACATTTCATTGTAATGAAAAAATTAAGAAATGTATATTTGAATCGTTTGTTTCATATTTAATAGCATTAGAATGTGTGAAATTATTGTTGATGGTTAATGGTTTTCGTCCCCAAGTGAATTATACTCAAAAGATTAGATGATATATTGACAGTCATGTAGAGATTACTTAACTTTAAAATACATAACAGTAACAGTCTATATTAAGTTTGCAAATATTTATACAAATTATAATAATAACATCGAACTATACAAGGCGTTGCGAGCGTCGCAAACAACTCAATTTGCACTACTTAACTATTCACAAAAGCACATAATACCTACACTAGTTTCAAAGCGTGCATATAATTCCAGAGTAGGTTTAGTAGATCGAGTTAGGGTTAAATTCCGAAGCCTTTCTACCTTACGCAAACGAAGTTGCGATAGAATAAAGTAGTGCTAATGGAAGTTATACTTTAGTTGGATATTTCTCATATACACATGAATAATATACATGTTTTCATAATTTATTTGAGTGTTATACTTTTATTTTTATCGTAAATTATGTCTTTAATTAAGTTTTTGAATTATATAGGTATGTATGTAATTCCCAAGATTGAACGTATGTATGTATTTTTCAGAAATTCAACAAAAACCAAAAAAAAAACTATTTACTTCTATGTTTATATAATAAGAACTTAAATAATAAACAAACATGAATATAATAGTCATTGGAATAATAACAAATATAAAACGTAATAAGGTTCTTTTTATCGACCGCTATGATACTTTACAAATATGTAGTTTACCCTACGTAGCATTTAAGTAGAGCCGCGTAGGCTGTCCGTAGCAAAAGTGCTGTTTTTCTCAATAATATGTTTTTATCTTTTATGTATATTGTTATAAAATGTCAATTCGTGCTTATTGACTTATTATAATACACTAATAAATAATGTATGCTCATTTTATTTATATATTGAAATTGGGTGATTGTCAAAGTGATATTTTCACTTATTTCACCTTATGAAACAATTATTAGTTTTGATCCACAGTTTAGTTACGGGATACATTCATAAATAAAAAAGGGAGCAGAAATGGTGTAGTTTTCTTTTAAAAAATGCACACAACGTGCAATAGGGACCTAGGTGTATAAAATTGCAAAATGCAAAGTATGTACATATATAACATATATGGATATTTAAGTATAGTATATTTTATTTTTTAATGTAAATACATTTATACATATTTATTGTCTTAATAAGATATACGTTTATACATAAATATGTACAGGCAGATCATATAGCGCCATCATAATTGCGTCGGGCGCCTGCGATTGCATATCAATATGTCCTGTAATTGAGCTTATTGCTGGCGGCCTTTTATTGGCCTTTATTCTATTACCACTGACCAAACGCACAGTGCTCAATGCTTCACATTTTTATAAAATTGATGTACAGAATTTCAAAAATAAAGATATTAGTAGGTAATATTTTCGTACATCTATTTGCAATTAAACCTTAGATATAAACAATGCTAGATATGGTTATTAATTAATATTAAATTTAATAAAATTGGTAAAATAAAATATTTAGAATACAGTTTTCTGTGTGAAGGGGACTAAAGGAAGTTACGCCTTAAAATTTTGTTCAATTTTCCTTAATTCCTTATTTCCTTAATTAGTGTATGTCCTCAAATTGTTATATATTTTAATATCTCAGAAATACTTTACGCTAATACTATAAATAAGAAAGTACCTAACATCTGTCTATCTATCATCGAGTCTCCTGGGCTGAACGGCTAAACCATCTTTACGATTTGGTATAAGATGTATTAAATCCTGAAAAAATTAATGGGGTAAAAAAATAAGGAAGTTTATGTGTACCTCTCTACATCCGGTTAGCGTTTCTACGTACAAATATTTACTATGTATTATATAAGTAATTAAAATAATTTAATCATTTAATAAAAACCATTGAGTACCTAAACTAATACTGATCGCTAGAAACATTACCTACATGTCCTACAGGCAAGGATTGTGATTGTCTCAATGTGTTAATTTTATCTCTGTTTTTATTTTAAATGATTCTTTGAAACTGATTCATACTTTAGGCCTCACAGTTTTTTTTAATAATATATAGGTAAGTAACCAGACGTTAATGTTTCGTTTGGCCTTCAGTGAGTGTATATTTAGGTTTTCCGTTTTTTATTTAATCTAAATTAAATATTTAGATTAAATCAAAAAATGAATGGAAAAAGTATTTTGTAAAATAAAAATAATTATTTATTGTTAATATATATAAACCTTTCTGTTTTCTGCAGTAAAACAGCCTCATATAATTCTTATACTGTTCAGTTATTTTAAAAAAAAAATCTTTACAAGAAAATAATCTTGTGAACATTTTATATCGAAATTGAACAAATACTTCGCTTTAATTTCGTTAAAATGTAGTTTATAAAACTAAATTTTTTAACGTAACTTAAGATGCCAAAAAATATTCTTATTCAGTACCTAAAACCCTGTGAGTTTGTCCGTAGCCTTATTGGCTAGGTATACCTATAATATTTTGAAATATATAAAATGTGGGTAGCCCTTAAATAATAACTCTACATATTTGAGATATTAACAGAACTCGAACTAATGAAAAAGGTACGTCAATTTTTAAAGCCTTTTAATGGTAAAAAAATTAAAAATTATATCTCATCACATTTTTTATCTCTCATTAGTAGATGTTTGTATGTAGCACAACTTTTATAATTATTATTAAGTATATTATTTGTAAAAAAAAATATAAATCACAAACAACAGTATGACAGATAGGTACACAAAATTATAATGATTTAACTTTATTCTGTAGGTACTAACAACTCACCCACTCTTCGTTTTAACGTTTAAACGTTTTAACGTTTAGTATAGATTTCTCAGAGATGAGATATTTTCCCGCAGTAAAAATAGGTATCCTATATGTTGACCGGGATAACCAGCTAACGTCATACCAAATTTCATCAAAATCCCTCCAGTGGTTTTTTCGTGATGCGGTAACAGACAGACAGACAAAAATTCTAAAAACTATGGATTCGGCTTCTCTATCGATAATAATATCCATGTCAATAAGATTTTCAAAAAAAAATTAATGTACAGATTCGACTAAGTTACAATTTTATTATATGTATAGATATAGACTCTTCCGACTTCAAATTTCAAACCGAAAAAACAAAAAAAAAACGTTTTCGCTCGCTTTGATTTTTCATTCCTGATATAATTTTAATCAAATAACATAATTATTTATCTTATGAATTTTATATTTAAGTTAGTTTTACTAAGTAGTAATAAAATCTTTGGTAAACTAATGAAACGCACTTATGCAATTATATTCTTCTAAATTCTTATATTTTATGAGTGTAATCAAAACATTACCGCTAATTACATGGCCGCTTATTAGATACTTACTCGTAAAGTTTGAAACGTCTTCTCGAGACACAATACAACTATTAATTATTAAAAGCTTTTCTTCCTTTGACAAATAATTATATTGTTTTTATTATTATTATTTATTATAATAATAAGATAGACTTTAAAAGAATAAAAAACAATACATACCTACCTAACGGATATGACATCTTTTTAAAAATTCTTTCAGTATTAAGCACATTTTTGTAAAATCATAGCAAAATAGTGTTACAAAAGTTTATTAATTATATTATTATAATAATTTTCTTTTGATTGTAATAAAAATAACTTTAAAGTGTAACGAACGAACGATTAAAATACCAGTGTCTTTCCACTGTAGGTACTTAGTTTGTAAGTTATACAATATTTGTTTAAAAGTAACTGAGTTGAGTAAGTCTAAGCAAACTACACTAGTAAGACTCTAACTTTAAAAACAAAAAAAAACCAAAACACTTTAAAAACACAAATTACCTTATTAGCGTCTGAAAATATTTTGTTGCGTTGTGGGCGGGAACTTTTCCCGCCTAGCCGCGTGTGAAAAAGCGCGGTCACCGCGCTGACATCATCACAATGCGTTCGAAAACACGATCACAGTGCACGCGAGCGGCGACGACTGGCGACTGGCGACTGGCACCGCACTCGCCGCGAATACCGAACTGCGAGTAATCGTTCTGAAACCGCCCTCGCCAAACATAACCCCACCCGTAAAGAGCGTTTTAGCACGCGCCACCCCCCTCCCGCGCCCTGATTTAATAGCGAACGCGGGCACTGATTCACTTAACGGAACGCAACTACCCTCTCTGTCTCCCTCACTCCTACACATAACACAATCCAACCACTCCTCCGTCTCACTCTGACGTGCACGCGCAAGACGTGTGAGAGCGAGACGGCGACGTCGCGGACACTTCTTTCCAACTCGATTTGCATGCGGGGGTCGCTCGGCAAACTTTATGTCCTCGTTTCGTAAATTATTTATACGTTTGGAAATACTTTTAACGTGCTCGGGACGCCGAAAAAGATTGAATGCGAACGAGATAAATTAAGTGACCGGCCGGTCGGATTACAGCGCGGGACGCGATGATAATTAAATTTGTACTTGTTCTCTGATCAGTTCTGAAACTTAATTTGGATGTTACTCGATCCGTTCCTTCAATGTAAATCAAATTAACGTCAACTTTTCTTTCAAGTTTCATTATGCCATTTCTATTGATAGTAATGTTTAATTTTAGGATATTACAGTATATTTGAAACCCTTTTTAAAAATATAAATCTGTTCTTAAATATTCAAACATTGAACAACAACACGTAAATTGTACCAATATTTCATTATTAGCTCTAAAATATTATAATGTACGACTAAAACAAACAACAGTAAATTATTTAAGAAATTCTTTAAGAAACTCGATTTTATCTAGTATTATCAGCTCACACACCTTATTAGAGCCAATCTCCCAGCGTTAAGCTATCCAATTATCTTCACTACGTTATCCATAGAAACTAACTCCTAATGGCGCTCGTGACGCCTTTACCAATTCCTAAAACCAATATCTAGTTACTAGTCTCTACTAATATGAAAACATCGATATTTATATCACAAAGTTACTAAATTTATTTTATTTTGTTTTAACGTTGAGATGAGATATTTTCCCGCAGTAAAAAGTATCCTATATGTTGACCCGGGTAACCTGCTATCATCATACAAAATTTGTCTAGTGGTTTTCCCGTGATGCGGTAACAGGCAGACAAACAGACAAAAATTGTAAAAAAAACTATAGATTTGGCTTCTTTATCGATAATAAAGCCTGTTTCAATAAGATTTTCCAAAAAATATTTAATGTACAGATTCGACTTAGTTACAATTTTAAAATTACAAATATTCTTAATTATATAGGTATACAAAACAAATGTACACTTAAAATTATTATACTGTACAAGTCATGTCCGCGTGGAATTGTGGCAAGAATGTTAGCCGCATTTCCCCGCTGAATGGCAATGCCGATTTTTTGGGCGAAAAGGAGCCAGCTCTCCTGTCACCAGTAGAGGCGATATCACAAAGTGAATATTATAGGTTTTTAATTAGTTCATTTTTCATTTCACTTTTATTATTTTATTATATCTTATACAAAATAGTAGGTATTTATTATAGATCTAACCAATAGCTTATTTATTGATAGTTTATTTGTTGTTAGTATTTTATTACTCCACAAGGGAACAAATGAACGCTTTAGAACCTAAATAACTTGAAATTTCTTTACTCGTAATTTTTTTACCAATAATTTAATTCAAATGAAATTTTGAAACTTTTAAAAGTTATTTATATTTAACTGCTATTAATAATTTTAAGAAGAAAATTTACAAATTATAATAAAAAAATCAACTGAAAGAAATAAAGGAATGCCCATTAACCAATTCAAAAGTTTTTTTTTCATTCGTTTAAGAAAATAGTCAGTTATATATCTACTTAACATGAAATTAAAAAATTCAGTAAAAAGGCTAAAAGCTTAGTCCAAGTTAAAGTAGGTACCCGCTCTAAATATATTTTCTTCAGAAAGTAACATTTCTATGAACTCCCGTCAATCGCCTAGATGTACAAAATAAATATTTTTACAAAAATTCAAAAAGAATGATAGAAAGAAAAACATTTCTTTTGTTTCAAATATTTTTTTAACATTTTACACAGAACTCTTTTTCATTCAGAAGTTCTTTGACATTTTCTGATAATCTTTATTAGCGGTATAAGTATAAACATTCAACTACAATTTTTAAGTTAGTATGCTGAGTATTTCTAAATATTCAAACTATTTTTAAGCATCATAAAAATTAAAACAAACGTATTTTAAAATCATGTACTTACTATAACGAATACATATTTTAAATCAAAACACTAGAACTAGAAGCTGAAACATTGACTCAATAAAAATTCGGTAAGTACCCACCTACTCGTAGGTGCCTACTTGTTTACAGTTATGTGAAGGTGTTACTGAAAGATGCGTATAGTCTATACATATAATAAAATTCTAACTGAGTCGAATCTGTACATTAAATATTTATTGGAAAATCTTATTCAAATAGTCATTATTATCGATAAAAAGGCTGAATCTATAGTTTTTAGAATTTTTGTCTGTCTGTCTACCTGTCTGTGATGGCATCAAAAGAAAACCACTGGACAGATTTTGATGAAAATTGGTATAATGATAACCAGTTATTCGGGTCAATATATAACATACTTTTTACTGCGGCAAAATATCTCATCTCTGAGAAATCTATACCGTTAAAACGTAACTAATGAAGCCGAGATGAGCGTGGGTGAGTTGTTAGTTTCAAAATATTCCTTTGTAAATTATTTAAAAAAAATTGAAATATTAGAATGAGAATATTTTGTCTTTATCTGACATACAAATGAAGTATTTAGGATAGTTACTATTATCTACATGTTCCATGGTGACGATGATAATTTTATAGAGACTCAAAATCTATTACCTACACTTTTTCTGATTTAATAAATTAATTTCTAGTCTTCAATCAAGATGCAACATTCTCAAAGTATAATTCTTTTTAAAAAACCTCATTCGTTACCAAAGTAATCGTTGTCGGGCCAAATGTTTGTTCAGAAACATAATCAGCGTCAGAATATTTTACTAATCAGTAGACAATTAACAATCCATGTTATTTCTAAGTTAAAGTCAGTTTTTGAACATCATCAATTATTATATATTTTTTTATTTATTAACATAATTATAACATAAGAATTAAAATAAAACAAAGTCACATAAAAAACCATACCTACTCATACAAAAAGATTTAACCAATCCTAAAATACGCTCACAAACAAACGGAAGACAACATCATTAACAAATTAAACTAAGACAATCCTAAATAAGCTTCTTATAAATCAGACGCCGATTGAAAACACTGTTATCTCTGCGAGATCGGGGAAACGGGAGATTGAACCTTACAGCCCTATACAGAAACTAAGTCTGGTTAAGATAAGAGATTTTCAGCAGTAAACAAATCTTTGGCGAGGTGTAAGTGACAATAAAACGAGAGCTTAGCTCGGGGCCGTCTTAGAGTGGAAGGGGGTTAGACAGAGAGCATTGAGAGGAGGAGTCATATCGCTACGTCGCTCTGGCGGGCCGCGAGTCGCGCTCGACCGTTTTATTTCTTGTTTGTCCGACGCCTTCCCCATTCGCTACATAATTTATTTTGAGCATTTAAAAAATTGCCTCCGCATTCGTGTTTAGGCGGCAAAATGGAGTTTGCGGACACCTAAAGAATAATATGGTAAATGATTTCATTTGAACGGTCTTTTCGTGATCGTCGACGTAATGGCGCGTAAGTCATGACACCATTGTCCGTTTACGTTTACGCTGAATTTATTCCTCGGGGTTTTATCGTCGGTTTTATCGTTTAAGCTTTTCCATACATATTTAAAGCTTCCTTCTCCCAGATACAATGTCGTTCGTATTTTTATCTCAATAACTAAGTATGGATTATGGGTCGCTTCATGTTTAGTATTTTTTTTAAAGGTATTTTTTATTCAAATAGTTCAAATATCAAAATAAATTTTACTTTTTAAAATAAATTTAGTAAATGGGAAAATTGTTGTGTAACAATATTGTGAGTTAGGACGAACAACATTTTTAGATTTTCGTAATTTTACTTCAGAATACTTTTAGGCTTACGAAAAAAAATGTTTAATGTTACATATTAATTTATTTTATTTTATCACAAATCCTATGATTTTATTACTAAACACATTGTAATATAGACTTAACTTAATGTAATACTTAAAATTAATCAAAATTTCATCTCAACTGAGTTATACATTATTATTAAGACAAATTAATCCATAGATCACTACGGCTAATTAATTTTTCATGCTGTATAAATTAAACCATTTGTGAATTAAATGCTATAGATTATACCTATAAATACCTACCTATAATATTATAGTCTAATGCTTATTATAAATTAAGTAGTATAGGTAAATTAATCTAAAGGCTAATATTAATTAAAAATAAAATAAACTTCTTCCATTTTATCCGGGTTCTCAAAATTAAAAAAAAAACGATTTAATACAAATGTATCAATATACCAGTTAATAGTTATATTCAATAAATAACTTATACATAAAAATAATGTAAAATCAAGGCTATAATTTAAATCCTATGAACATTACAATTTAGGCGGTTCATAAAAGTAATAATACTTAATACCAATATAGTTTTAGGTAAATTTCTACAAAATTTATTTTTGATAAATTGGTATTTTTCATTTATTAATCTGCAACTTAATATCTGACAATCTATACATATAATAAAATTGTAACTAAGCTGAATCTGTGCATTAAATATTTTTTCGAAAATCTTATTAAAATAGTCATTGTTATCGATACAGATGCCGAATCTATAGGTTTTGGAACTTTTGTCTGTCTGTCTGTCTGGGAACGCATCAAGAGAAAACCACTGGACAAATTTTGATGGTATGAACGTTGGTTTGAAATTTGGTATGGTGATAGCTGGTTATCCGGGTCAACATATAGGATACTTTTTACTGCGGGAAAATATCTCATCTCTGAGAAATATATAGATACTAAGCGATACAACGTAGGTACTTAAGGACGAACCTGAGCGGAGCGAGGGTGAGTTGCTAGTGCTTAATAAAATTAACGATGACTGACAAACAATACACAGCGTAAAATTTAAATCAAAAAGTTTAAAATTTTACAAAAAGTTATGTTTTAAAATAATGTAATAAAGAACCTAATAATATTATAGGTACCTAGGTACCTATAATGAAAGTGCACAAAGGAATGATCTTTTAAAATTCATACCTTAAAAGGGTAACATAAAAAATAAAACCTATATGTTTGTTAGTTCGTCTATTTGGATAAATTGTGTTCTCAAATTCATATTAAAAAAAATGATATTAAAAAGTGGATTGTTGTTTAGTATTTGATGAGATTTTAAACATGTGAAGAAAGCTAAAAAGACGTAAATTTATTCAATTCTGAACTCAATGTCTTCGTCACTTTTACAAATCTAAATATTAAAACACATACCTACCTATACCTCAATCCGCATATAATTTAGCAAACATTGGGAAAATTGTTAGGGGGACATAAGTGTAGTGGGATTAAATGTATTTAAAAATACAGGTAGGTATTCCTTTTAAAATTATCTCGTATAACAATTACTATTATATAAAAAAACAATATTATATAAATAAATTAATCATATTTATATAACATGTAATCCACATACATATTATATTAATTAATTATTTCAAAAACATCATTACATTGATTAATACGAAAATATCATTACTAAAAAAGGCAGACGTACGTTAAATTAATAGAGCAAATCGGACGGTAATGACCCGTACAATACAAGACGTCAACAATGAGACCGCAAGGGTTTAAAAGCTTTCTCCAATAAATCACAGCAACCCTAACGCACAATAGGCAATTACGCAACTGATGTAGTTATTACAGAACGATTAAGATACCCACTAGTCATTGAGATACCATTTGTTCACTTCACCACTGTTTACTTGAAATAATATAAGGTTATCTTGTTTTTTTTGAAGAGTAGTGTTTTTAATTTAAGTAAAGGCGTGTCACGTCTTTTTGTTGCCTTATTTTTTATTTATTTGTTTATATATTTTTTTATTTATGTACCATAAAATATATGTTATACAAAATACAGTAACAGAATGTCGACAAAGGATAACTTATCTCTTTAAGAGATTTCTTCCAGAAACCCTTCAATAGTAAGAAAATAAGTTAATTTAGAGCGGTATAGGTACAGTACAGCATCATTTATTATTTGATACCGAAAAAATATTGTTTGTTTTATTAAATGTTGCCACTCTATTCCTTTTAAGGGTTGAATACAAAAAAAATCACACACATCTTCTTCACATTTATTGTGAAAGTGTGTTAGTTTGTTATCTGTCTTTCACGTTGTGGAGATAGTTGGACGCCTAACTAGCCTAAAATAGCTTGACATAGGCTACTTTTTACCGCAGGAAATTATCTTATTCCCACGGGAAACACGTTATAATAGGTAGGTACAACCCAAAAAAATATTTATGATCAGACTTACTCGAAACTCGGTGTTAATGCTCTTAAATACAAGAAAATAAATACATGTTTTAGCATTTTTCAAAATTCATCCCATAAGAGAGAAAATAGAGAATGAAAGATTTTTTTTTTGTATTTTAACGCGAGCGAAGCCGCTGATTTTGCTAGTACATATAAATAATAAATATGTTGGAACCTTAACACATATAACCATCTAGTTCCATGGTAAGCTACGAGGCTTGGGTTATGGATACAAAATAGTTGATACACATATATAACTTTAAGTACATGCATATTATAAATATAAACATCCATGACTGGAGTACAAACATTCGTGTTCATCACACACATGAATGCCTCCAGCGGGACTCCAACCCGCGACCGCAGCTGGCACAGCATGTAGGATCACTATAAACTGAGCCAAACGTATTCCAGCTCTTAGGAATTTAAAAATCTTGTATTTTAAACGGCCATAAAAAAGCGTGTTCCAGCAACATGTCATGGATTTATAATTTTATTTTTTCTCCTGTTCCACAGACCACATGGAACATTGTTAAAAGAGCTAGTTTCATCTCTTTATTGTTACCTTAGGTAGGTATACGTATTTGTGATTTTGAAATGGGTAGGTAATTAATTTTTATAAATACTGTTATTCTGTAGTTCAATATAATACCAATTACCAAAGCATTAATCTATACATATAATAAAACTGTAGAGATCGAATGTCTGTACATAAAAAAAAGCTTAAAACCGAGTCAGGGGGATGTAAGAAGAGAAATAGAAGAAATCCAATTTTTTTTTTCAAATATTTTGTTTCTTTGTTTGTCTGTTTGTCTGTTTGTACGAGCTAACCTCCGAAACTGTTGGACGGATTTAAATGAAATTTTGCATGGTGATACCTTATATTTCCGGTAAGTATTTTAAATATTTTTCATCCCGGAAAATTAAAGGATTCCCGTGAGATAGTTAAAAAACTATAGTAACTTATACAGCTTAGTACACAAAAACTACTGATTGGATTTTAATGAAACTTTACAATAATATAGTTCATACATCAGAATAACAAATAGGCTACTTTTTATCCCGGAAAAATGTACGGTTCTCGTGGGATAGATTTATCTTTGTTTGTCTAGAGACGAACCCGAGCGAAGCGAGGTTGAGCCGCTAGTTACTTATTTACTTAATAAAAAGATCCTTTTCTACCATATAAGCAAGTATAGTATGTATCTGCTAAAATATATTATAAGATAGACACATGCCTTATTTGAAAATCCTTGTTTACATTTAAATATACAACTATTGGGTAGATATTAACATAGGTACCTAATAATTGAATAAGTCTTATATGTACCTAATCATTAAATAAATTAAAAAAATCACTAGTTTAATACATAAACCTTGCATGTACCTATCTACCTCTTTAAAGAGATGCTCCTACCAGAAATAATTAAGATTTTGTATATATATTACATACACGCATGTATTTATATTTTATATTTATATACACAATCAATAAACATAATTGTATTTAAAAGCTTATATGCTGATACAGCCTGAAGGTGATGACCGGGACGGGACTCCTTAAGGTCTTAACGCAAACCCTGCTGAGTCTGAGCTTGTTAGACAGTCTCGATGAGTGGTTTGTCGACTTAAGGCAGTCAGAATTGGATATTATAATATTGGTAGGTTGTGGTAGTTATTTCCAAACGATCAAGATCTTGAGAGGGTTTTTGTTATTATTTTGTTATTATTAATATTTTACATTATTGTTTATTATGTCGTAGAAAAATAAACGTGCCTACCTATTAGATTAGGCACTATCTTTAGGAACTGCTAAATTCCCATGATACGTACCTACTTGAGTAGACTAAAAACCGTCAGTCAAATGACTCAACCTAAGTGGAAATCTAAAACTAAAACTAACAAGATTGCATAAATCAGCGAAAATATTTTAATAATCTATTCTATTCTATACATATAATAAAATTGTAACTGATCGTTGTCCGTACATAGAAGATATTGTAGAAAAACTATTATTGGGGATCTTTATTAACGCAATATAAATCAAAGCAATGATTTTTAGAATTTTTGTGTTTATCTGTGCGTTTGTGCGCGATAATCTCACAATCAGAAACGGCTTAATCATTTTGGGTGCGTTATTGGTTTCCACTAATTTATTTTGGTAAGCTTCACTTATCATTTAGTATTTGTTTTTTTCAATCGGTTCATAAATAAAAAAGTTATGTACAATTTAAAGAATCACAAAGGGACGAACGAACCCGAGCGATGCGAGAGTGAGTCGCTAGTTTAAAATAAATATATTAACTTTGAGCATTTAGCACTCTTATTTTTTTTAATTTTTAGATTATTATTAAATGATTAAATTCAAAAATTAAAATTAAATTAGTGTCTAGCATAGTTTGGACTCTAGATAGCGGCAAAGGCAGGCAGTAGTAGCCCAATGGCAACACTTACAAAAGCAGATCCTCCTCCTCTAAGTTTGTCTGAATAGCACTTACCTTACGTTGAAGGAAAATATTGTAATGAAACTTGCATGATTAAGAGAACTTAGTTTTAGTAGAGAGAACTAATTTTCACAAGACATGTAAAGTCTGCCAACACGCGTATGTCCAAAATAAGGGACTATGTAGTATGACCTGATTCCCCTTGCCTGAAACTTTATTCTGTGTGTTGTAATAAATTTATTTTTTGAGAATTCTCATCATTTTATATAAAATTCTATTTATATACGCATTTCTACGTGCAAGTAGTACTTATACCCCATACTAATACAATATTTATTGCTTATCAAATAGAATATACGTGTCCTTCTCAGTAAAAAATAAAAGTTAGCTAAATAATAATTAGATTTTATCCGAAAAAAAGTTCTAATAGGGTTGTGTCTGGAGCCGGATATTTGTATGCCAAGTGAAAGTTAATTTATCTATTCGAACCGTTGATAAACTTACAAAAACTCAACAAACACAATTAACGTCTCAAAAGTGTCCTCAAAAAGATACACAAGTCGAAATTGAATTGCGCTTTTTTTCAAATCTCGTTCATTCATTGCTGCATGCGTGCATTCATTGCTTTTCGGGTGACAAAATTAAAACGCACATCACTCAAAGTACAAAATATCTAATGTACCTACTACCTATGTAGTGTACGTAAGTTCGAATTTGTAATTACATAATTAGAACTTTCGATTTTTGAATTTTATTCTTTGGTTTTTTGGTTAGATGATCCAGGTCAAGTGTCAACATATAAGATACTTTTTACTGCGGAAGAATATGTCATCTCTGAGAAATGTATACTAAAAGTTAAAATGTAACGAGGCACAAACCCGAGCGGAGCGAGGGTAAATCGCAAATATTCGTATATCAATGATTCGAGGACGAAAACTAATTTATTGGAAATGGAAACCGCGCCATCTAGTGACAAAACAGATTTTTCTCTTGACATTAATAATTTTATCAAATTCTTTTACCTCAATCTTCAGCTGTTCAGTACTTATAATAAGTAATAACAACACCGTAAAATTACTACATATGATTGTTATATAATTAACTAATAACTATTAATTAATTAATCTAACATTAATTCCAAATGACTTTTTTAAATATATTATTCACTCACATTCTAAATGTAACCTATGTAGTGTTTAGTGATTGTAAGGTAATATTATGCATGTAAAAATGTAAAAAAATATTATTCCTTACGGTAATGCTTAAAAATTAAAATTATGATAATAAGACAATTATTTTCAAATTTTATGGAATGAAATAACTTTAAACTCTCTCAGATTTTTTGGGTATAAATGATATTATTTTTATATTATATACTTAAATAATATAATACCCAAATATTTTTGTCTTTATATTTGAAAACAACAATATTTGGAACAATATACATATTACTGAAAACAATACGAATTTCGATACAGTTACTCCATCTATAGTAAGAATTGTAATATGATACAGAATACAGATTACAGATAACACAAACTGATTATGTATATTTTGTTATTTACATGACACGACAATATTAAAAAATATATCCTTTAGCGTAAGTATAATTCTAAATACAAATAAGAAACCATATTTAAAACTGAAAAAAATAACGTACTATCTTATTTGTCATCCATGTTTAGATAAGTAACGCCTAATATATAGTCTATAATTGTTGTATGTGGAAGTTTGGTACACGTCAATCGAAGCGCTTATGCTGCCATCTATTAGACTTGTATTGTACTGTGATATTGGTAAAGCAGTGTGGCTAAAAGAGGTAAATAAAATAAGTATTATTGTTCTTTTTTTCTATATTATAATATACCCTTTAAAAACTATTTAAAACTACGATAATTTCCATTATTTACAAATTAATATCAATGAAATATTTTATGAAATAATATATAAAATGCAAAATTTATATTTCGCGCCAATGAATGGCGGCCATTTAACCTCGTTGAGAACCCCGCGACAGGAAGTGAGTGATGAAGGTGCTACGCAGGCGCAAATTGACCTTTCGGTTGAAGAACCCGTCGGTCACATGTGAGTGTCGATAAATATCTTAGTTTTAACGTGAATCCGCTTTGGATAGACTTAATTATTGTTTTAGTAAGTATTTTCTAAAGTGAACATAAATTTGTGAAACGAGCGCTCTGCAACAGTGTGAATTATGTGTTAAATTTGAAAATATATCATAACGCGGCGCCGGCACGTTTGTCAATTTTGCTATTTTTCTTTTACGATTTTTACATTGCATAAAAGAATAACGTTAATACTTTACATGCTTTTTTAAACGTGTCTCATATATGTGTATGAATAAAACCTAGATTTTTACATTTTTAAATTAATCAGTGCAAAGTCATGAAGACATGACCAAGATGTCCCTTTGAAAAGGCACATGTCCGCATAATACACGGTTCGCTGTCACTTATCTAAACCATAAATTCACGTTCAAATTTGTTTTATTGAAATTTCTAATTTATTTTTATTCATATTTATTTATTTTTATGCCTCTTCTCAACATACAAAGGCTTAGGTTTTCGCCACAAAGCACTAGGTGGGGTTAGGTCGTCTGAATTTTCGTATAGCATATCGAATATTTTCATATGTCTAGATAACGAAGACAGGCGTGACTCGTAATTGTCTGCAGGGCTTGCGTGATATTTTACACTGGAGTGGCTCTTGTGATGAATACCTAACGTGTATGCCACATTTTTTTACACTGTTCAATATTTGTCGCTGATTTTTTCATTTAATTACGTGAAACTGTAAGTTCTCATGAGTCATGCTTATTAATACATTCGTTAATAATGGTTATCATAACTTTCTCTAATACCATGTAATTTTTGCTTAAATGTAAAAAATCATTCCATATAATCAAAATTTTAGTAATTAATAAAAATTTAAATATTAAAATTTAATAAAAAAAATGATGTAAGCAAACATGGACAATATGGAAATTGTGTCAAAGAAGCTATTGATTATATTATACTAAATACCACATCATAATTGACTGCTAAAGAAGTCATAATATCATATATAGGCCTGTAATTCATAAACAATATATTTTACGAGATTCAGCAAGCAATATTTAAAAATATATGTATATTTATTGTTAAATTTAAAAAGTTCATTATAAATCTGCCAATTTTCTCCTGTAAAACCTCATGGTGAAGTTCACTGACATAGAGGTCATTAACCTATGTGCTAATTTTTTGGCTTATGATCAATGGTTAATACCAAGGTTGAATTAGTTAGATAATTGTGGTATAAATATTACTATCCCATTGTAGATTTTATCAAGTATCATATTTATTATTTTACAAACAAGTGTCAATATATTTTTGAATTCCTTAGTAAACAATAAATGAATGGTGATGACTAGTTCCATACTTTATTATGTACTTTGACATGTCATAAATAAATGCTGCTTGCCTATATAAGTCAAACACTTCATACAGTGAAAGTGACATATGTTTTTGTTATAAATATAAATATTAGTTTGTTCTTTTTTAAATTTTTACTTTAAGGTCTTGTGTCTTTAAATCATATCCTACTTCTACAATAACTTGAGCCTATAGAGTCGCAACTGCAGTTTTTATATTGTATTTGTGCTGCGGGTACTCATAAATAAAATACCAATTCTGACTATGCGTCACATTTCACTACTGTGTTATGGGATCACCGTACAGGAATACATTTATTTACCAGATATAACTAAGAACTTTCTATAGCACTAACAGTATATGTTAAAATTGCTTCAATTATTAATATTGATAACCATCTGTCCTCAGATCACTCCACACCCTAGATAACGACATCGCACATCATGGGCGATATAGAAGATA
The DNA here is from genome assembly GCA_033884665.1 of Argynnis bischoffii washingtonia. Lineage (NCBI taxonomy): Eukaryota > Metazoa > Arthropoda > Insecta > Lepidoptera > Nymphalidae > Argynnis > Argynnis bischoffii. Next base: position 3,212,018 of record CM066624.1, on the reverse strand, counting down.
CACACTTCGAAACCGGCGACTCCGGTGCCTCCGCCACTTTCCCCATGCAATGTTCCGCTCTCCGCAAAAACGGCTTCGTTATGCTCAAGGGACGCCCCTGCAAGATAGTTGAGATGTCCACCTCCAAGACTGGCAAGCACGGACATGCCAAAGTTCACTTGGTTGGCATTGATATATTCAATGGAAAGAAGTAAGTATTATTATTGTACGCTTAATAAAGGTATATATTTGCATAAGGAAGGGGGCAACTATTAATTATGCTAGTTGTTTTTCTTTTCATTAAGGCTCCCCCCTATTGGTGAGATTAAGTGAGATTTGGTTCAAACCCCTCCCCCTCACGTAAGATTTACGCTACAGTTGTTAAAGGGAGTTTTTGTCATTTATTTTCATAAAGTATAAAAGTAATACAATGTTCAGGTATTTTTTCAGTGGACAAAATAGAACACTTCAAAAGAAATAAAAGAACAACTTAATTTTTTTTTCTGTATTATCTTTGTAATATATATTTTCTTATAAAGTTAACAAGAGATTTTCAATTATGTCCCTCTCAATTTAAATGAGATTCAATGAGATTTTACTAAGCATCCCTGCCTCCTTTTTTTGGACATACATTATCTATCTGTTCTAAATTTTTTTTTTTCTTGGTGTATAAAGAGTTTATTATTATTATAATTAATGTCTAATGATGTCATGTGAATCAATCTATTAATTTGAATGGTTAATGATCTGTAATATATTATACTCTTTGATTTTTTCTTATATATATATATATATATTGTGCCTAAAAATATAACGTGGAACTATATATAAAAATACGAGCCCATAGAGTCGCGAGTGCGGTGTTATATCGCTCTTGTGCTGAGGGTACTCGAAAAGCAAACACCAAGTCCGGCTATGCGTCTCATTATACAACTGTACTGTGGGATCACCGTTTAGGACTACATTAATTCAAATTAAACATTTTTGGTGTTACTTAAATAATATTAACAAAATTTAATTACTTTCTCAAACACAAATATACCACTTTGACACTAGTGAACAACATTTATGACATTGATTTCTTTGTGGATACACCAGTTGTGTTGCCACAGAGTATATCATGCTCAATGCTGTTTCAATACATAAATTATTCAATATAGTGACTTCTACTATACAACCCAACATTACAACCTAAGAATCAATTATAGGGCTCATAAATAAGCCCTAGTTGTATTATTGATTTTCCAACACAATGAAAGAAAAATTACTGTTCTTAGCAATCATTTCTTGGCTTATGTAGAACTGAGTTGAGGCCTTGACCCTTTAAAGTTTAAAGTTTTCAAACATTATTAATGCAAATTGTAATGAGTCAATATGTAATTCATAAAGTAAATATATAAAAATTTTGACATTCTGTTATAGTATATAGTAGCACTTTGAAAATTAGCTAGACTAAAATAAAAAAATTATACATTTTTTTAAAATAATATTTAATGTAGTTCTATTTTTAAAATAATGTCTATTTATTCCACTCTTAATCTTTATTGTATTATGTTATATTAGTCTTATATATATTACTAGCAGAAACCGCGGCTTCGCCCGTGTTCAAAGTACATACAAAAAAAACTCTTTCCCTTCCCTTTACAATATATAGAAATCTGCCTGATTTGTTGACATTTTTGATTACTGTTCTGCTCCATTGGGTAGCAGCATGATGATATATAGCCTATAGCCTTCCTCAATCAACGGGCTATCTAATGCAAGAGGCATTTTTCAAATTGAATTAGTAGTCACTGAGATTAGCCCATCCAAACAAACTCAGCCTCTTTGTAGTATTAGTATAGATTAGTGTTCTTTACTTCCCATATGACTTCTGTCTTAAGTTCTTTGACATTTTTATATATATATATATATATATATATTTTTGTGGGTGTATATTAAACTGTTTTTCCATTTTATTAAACAATAACACTTCTCTCTCCAGATATGAAGATATCTGTCCATCCACCCACAACATGGATGTACCACACGTAAAGCGTGAAGACTACCAGCTCACTGACATATCCGACGACGGCTACCTCACACTGATGGCCGACAATGGAGACCTGCGTGAGGACCTGAAGATCCCAGACGGAGACCTTGGTACCCAACTCCGTGCTGACTTTGACAGTGGCAAAGAATTGCTGGTGAGATATTGTTCACAAAAGTTCTTCATTATTTAAATATTTGAATTTTATTAAATTGACATAACTTTTTTTTATTTATGAACCAATTGGAATAAAACAAATACTAAATGTTTAATGAAGCTTACCACAATACATTAGTGTTAACTGCACCCACATCATTTAAGCCGTTTCTGAGATTGTGAACACAAATGCACAGATAAACGATGCAAAATTCTAAAAATGATTGTTTTGTGTTCTATTGTGTTAATAAAGACTTCCAAATAATAGTTTTTCTCAAATATCTTACAATTACAGGCAGCTATTAGTGACACCTTTATTATATGACTTCTATATCTATCTTCTTCCTATATAAATAAAAATGAATGTTGGTAAGCACATAACTCAAGAATGGCTGGACCAATTCTGCTAATTTATTTTTTTGTATGTTCCTTAAGGTCCATGGAAGGTTTTAATACTTATCCATGTTACTATATCCTAGCTAGGGACGAACCCGTGCGAAGCGAGAGTATTATATAAAACAAAATCGGGTATGTTAGAACACTTATTATCCTGAGAACTGCTGGACCGATTTTTATGATCTTTATTTTGTTGGATTTGTCTTCACCCTGAATAGCAGAATAACTTAAAACATCGGAAATTTTTACGAAAAAAAAATTAAAAATTAATCTATTCCATACTATGCGTCAAAACGTACCTAGGGACAAACCTAAGCGAAGCCAGGGTGAGTCGTTAGTATATATATTGTATAGATTCAAGGTGAACAAGTGTATGTTAAAACTAAAATTAAGAGGCTATTATTAAACTATATAATATCGATTATATCCATATAATTTTCAAATCAATTCAGTAGATTATAGTTGTATACAAAAAGCTCAATATTAAATAAATAAATAAATAAACATTAACAAACAAATTCCATTTATCTAAAAAATATATAAAATTAATATTTTTTGGATTTTTGTTTGCTAGTTCTTAAATTATTGATCCTTGTATTAAGGATACAGATAGACATATGTTTAGAAGGCAGATTTTTTAAATATATATAGTTGAAAGATGCTTGTATGAAAATGTTAAAAATTGTTTATTATTTTTACATAAGTAATTGAACATCCAGCTAACAAAATATCCAACATTATTCAGTAATGTAAAGGTTCGAGTGTAGAGTCTCTGATACATTTTATAATGTATTGGTGCTAAATTAACTCGTAAATAATAATTCCGCCCTTTACCTGAGCTAGTACTCTTTGCAAGCTATATGGACCGTGGGTTTGAAGACATTTTAGATTTTACTATGAGATCATTTGCTTTAAGAATTAATATTGTAATATACATCTATACTAATATTATAAAATGGCAGTTTGTATGTTTGTATGCGCTAATCTTAGGAACAGCTAATCCGATTTGAAAAATTCTTTTTGCATTAGGTAGCTTGTTTATTGAGGAAGGCTATAAGCTATATATAACTATCGATTCACCCTCGCTCCGCTCGGATTCGTCTCTAGCTACTTTTAATGTTTAGTATGGATTTCTAAGTCATGAGATATTTTCCCTCAGTAAAAACTTGACCCAAATAAACAGCTGTTATCATACCAAATTTCATCAAAATCCCAGTGATTTTTCTGTGAAAAGGTAACATATATGGTAACAGACAAAAATTCTAAAAACCACAGATTCGGACTCTGTACCGATAATTAAGTCTAATTCAATAAGATTTTCCAAAAAATATTTAATGTATTTAATGTACAAATTCAGCTTAGTTACAATTTTATTATATATATATATATATATATATATATATATATATATATATATATATATATATATATATATATATATATATATATATATATAATTTATCTATTTCATATATCTGTTAAAAAGTACCTAGGGTTGACCTGAGCGAAGCGAGGGCGAGTCGCTAATATAATTAAAAAAGTTTTATAATATACCTAAAACAAAGATAGGTCAATTGCAAATTGAGTCTGCTTGAATAAAATTTTATGGTTATTATAATGTTACAGTTGCACCAGCTCCATATAGTCTACAAAGGTCAAAAGTTTATCATGTTATATGAAATTTGGGTGATTGCCAAAATGTAATCTATACTAATATTATAAAAAGAAAAGATATGTATGTTTGCTTGTACCGAATAGGCTCCGAAAGTACTGAACCAATTTAGATGAAATTTGGTAAGAAGATAGTTTGAAACCCTGGGAAGGACGTAGGGTAGTTTTTTTATCTCGGAAATCATCATTTAAGGAGGTGAAAATGGGGATTAAAATTTGTATGGGGAAGCAACCTACTAGTTACATATAATCTTAACCCCTTCCGAACAAATTCTAAGGAAATCCGTGCGATTTTCCGAGAATTCAACTGTTATCGTACACGCCGGCGTGTACGCGGTCCTCGAGGGGTTAAAAAAAATGACAACTTTTTATGGTTTGGCTTGAAACTATTTGAATGGAAAGTTAAATAATAAATAAATTATTAAATGGGGAGTGTATACAATCCTTTAATTTATATTAAAAAATGTGAGTTATTTATCTATCTGGACATGTAAATACAATCAATAATACCTTTCAAGTCATGGTATCAACATTTATGTAATGTGGTCAGCAACTGCCAATGTTATCGAGTAAAGCTGTGATAAGAATGATGAATGTTTTAAGGTATTTTATTATTTTAATCTCTTTTAAAGATATACATACATATAATAAAATTCTAACTAAGTTGAATCTGTACATTAAATATTTTTTGGAAAATGTTATTGCCATAACCATGCGTAAAAAAAAGTAATAAAAAACAAAATTATATTATGCATTATTTGTAAGTTATATTAGTAAGAAATTATATCAGTAAACAACGACTGTATCATACTTTTCTTTCTTTCCAGTGCACCGTGCTGAAGTCGTGCGGTGAGGAGTGCGTCATTGCAGTGAAAGCAAACACGGCTCTCGACAAATAAACCAACTCAGCATTTATAGGGATATAACAAGCATATAATTTTTTTACAATCAACAACTCTTACATAAATGTAAAACATAATATTATGTATAATTTAACGTAAAATATGATCGACGCGGCCCGGCCGCACCTCAGCGCTCACACAACGTCCGACGGCTCGTGACGTGTCCTCTTCCCGGATGATATCTGGCCCTTAACAAATGCAATAATTAATTGTTCTAAGGGCTCGGGAATCCCCCGGGACTCGCGGCCGGCCTCTGGTTCTTTTGGCCCGACCACTAAAACAGACTATGCTATTTATTAGAACAAGGTTGTGTGAGCGATGGACGTGTCCCGGAACTTCGTTTTTGTTTTTTTCGCTTAAGTCTTAAACGTTACGTTGCGAGCCGCAAATTGAGCGTTTTCGGTGTGGAATCTTGTGAAAACCTTTATCGGGTCTGCGACCCGACATGGACGCATACTTTAAATTTTTACCTTAACGCTAAATTAATTACATATAACAGAACCGAGAAAAAAAAAGTAAAAAATAACAAAAAAATAGAAATAAAGAAAATTCTTGAATGTGGTGTGTGATTGATTAGTCCTTTCGAGCGATAATCTCGGCGTACCCTTCTGCGTAACACTTGCCATATGTTCAAACGTTCTAAACAACTACACATGAAATCTTTTTATATTATGATATTGCGCCATCACATCGTTGTAGTGACAAAGACTGACTACTGTCACGATACTCCGTTTTAGACTGAAATGCATTTTTTAGATGAAATAGTTGACTAAATATAAAGTAGCGGTAGAAGTATTCAAAGTCGGCCTTTCCTTGCTCTCTGATTTGAACACGTGCTAGCCGCGAGTGTTGCCTCTGGACAGGGTACTCTACGGAATTATCGTTTAACATCAAATTGTCAAAGACGATTGATATACGAAATATTATGTAAGAATGTAAGGTAAGGCCCTATAGAAGAAATATTTTTTTATGCATTCAAAATTCGTAATCGCAACTAGTGAATCTAGGCCCGTTTAGAACTGCACGGCGTTTTTATGTTCAATTGTAAATTCATTGCATAATCGTTATTGTTGGTGAAGTTTTTATACTTAGCAGCTTGTAATCAAGTTTTTTTTTTTTATTTATTTACTAAAGTATTTGTGAACATCAGATGGTGTATAATAAAATACTTTAGTAACGTGACCATTTTCTTTTATACTTAAATTAACTCTGCGATACATTACTGTGAATATCACGGGTCATCGCTTTCGTATTTTTATTTTTTTTTAAATTTACTTTTTCATGGTATAACGTCTGTTATTTGTTGGTTGTGAGTCGACTCTATTCTGTTCTTTGTTCAGTTTGTTAGTCTTTTCAAGCTACAATGGACTTATACTCTAAATGTGAACGGAAAATAAAAATACGACTGCGATTTTTATATAACTTTCCACTTACTTGTCTTCGTGAATTCATTGTTTGAAATGAGTTAAGTTTTGAATTCTAATGATGGGCTTTAATTTATTATAAAAGCCAGTCGTGATATCAAAACTTTACAAGGGCGGATCCATAGATTTGAAATTTGCTTTTATTTTTTTTTGTTTACAACGGTATATTTAAATTCACAGTGCCAATAAAGAAACCTTTTGGAACCCCCTCCCCCTCCCATTTCCACGCAGTCAGGATCCGCCCCTGCAATACTTGTAAGTATTAGCGTTTATTTACTTTATGGGCAATGATGGATCGAAAGTACGTTAAATAGAATTGTATATAAGTAAGAGTTACGGAGGTTAGATATAAAACTTCAATAATCCACAATATGTGCAATTTTCTACGTGTATTGTTTTGTCAATGTGCGACATTACCGAATTAAATAGCATCGGCTCTTGAATAAATATATGTGAATGCAGTAAATATTTAAAAAGTCTGTCGAATTAAAATCTGTACAAAATGAAATATTCGTTGGTCATTCTTTATTATTTTTTTTTGTTTTGATTTCTAGTTGGTTTTTATTTAGTTTTTGTTTTTGATAGTTTTGAACCCTTCTAGTCTTAAGTTATTATTTATGATTAAAAAATCAAAAATAAGTGAATTATAAACTTTTCTGGGTGACTTAAAAATTATGATAATCCTCTTGGGCTTCATCGCAGTCGAGTAAAAAAATATAAGTTATTTCACTCTTGAAACGAAATTTCATATACACATGTATAGGTACATATGAGATAATAAAAAATGATATAGATACAGGTTCGATTCCTGTTATTGTCTTAATAACTCTTGATGAGATTTAACATTTGTTGCTGGAAAACTTGTGAAGAATTTTTCTACGATCCTGTAAGAAGATGTACGCAGAGAGCAGATGGAACTACATAGTGTACTACAAAAAATGATTAATTTTTCAAACTATATGTTCGAGTATCATTCAGTATGGTCTTTTCAAACTTAATTGGAGTAAAAGTAAGTAGTGTCTATAAAAGGGATAATCGTCTACTTCAATTCAATTTTCTTGATAATGGATTCCAAACGTGCCAATGAAGCATAGGTTAGGTACTTTACCAATGTCGCGTGGAATGCACTACCTACTTTGATACTATAGTTAGCAAGAACGGATTTGAAAGTTCGTAGTGTAAATCGGTTCTTTAGTATTTTTTTCTTTTACCTGACATTCCTAATATAACGTTTTCTCCATTCTATGCAACATTGGCAAAGTTAATTGTACTCGATTGGCACTCCTAGAAACCACTAAACAAAAGAATTGAATGCTTATCTACTTCATATTGATCAATAGCGCGATACAAAGTGTATTAGCAGCACATTAAGTACAAACACGTGCTCATCACACAAATGAATGCCCTCGGCGGGACTCGATCCCGCGACCACTGGCACAGCAAGTAGGGTCACTAGAGCCAACCGTGTCGTATTTGTTTTATTGAGCTTCTAAATGGCATAGTCATGATCAGTAATGACCACGTATTGTCTGGTTCATATACAAATTCACCTATAGAATGTCGTTACGGTTGTCCATCTCCGACATCTTGTTTAGATATAGATGGACAAGTGCATGCGCAATGCGAGCAGCGCGCGACCATCATACGTATTCAGCCCTTTTAACGTCCCACTGCTGGGCACGGGCCTCCCTTCAATACGAGGGGAATCAGGCCTTCGTCCACCACGCTGGCCAAGTGCGGGTTGGCGGACTTCACATGTCTTTCGAAAGCTTGCTAGGTTCTCTCAAACATGCATGTTTCCTCGTCATACAAAACTTATAATCTCTAGTTATTATACTATGTAACTTCATACTATGTAAATATGTATTTTTCTTTCATAGCTTAAAGTTGTGTTAACTGACGCAAATACTAGGTATATAGCAGAGTATGAAATGCCGGATACATCTTGTACCTTTTACGTACATATTATGTGCCCGTTGTAATAAATTTGAAATAAAACTTTGAAAGGATTTAGTATTGTGGCTACTACACAATACTATTGTAAATGTGTAAGTTTGTATGTACATAGTATGTTTCTTCTTCACGTTAAAATGGATGGATTTGGTGAAATTTGGTAGGTACACTTACAGACAATTACTTGGAGGTACACATAAATCATAAGCTGCTGATTGAAATAAAATTTGCCAAAAGATGGCGCTGCCTGTACTAACATTTTAGATGCGAAAGCAACTATACGTTTTCAAGCCCAAGCAGCTGACCTAATTTTGATGTATATGGTATAGAGATGGATGGAACCTTGGTGAAGGAAGCTACTTTTTGTCGCGAAAATGAAAATTCTTCGAGTAAAATAGGTATTAAAAATTTGTATTGGGAACAAATTATTTCTTCAGTTATAAACATAAAAATTAGATATATCCTAGTTTTAATGGTAAATGTATTGAAGAAATAAAGAATGTTTCGGCGTTTTTGACTAATCAAGAAAAAATAAGTTTTTTTTAAATACCTACTTTTCTATACCTATGTACATACAGTCGTAAACAAATGGCATTTACAGCCATATTACCTCAATTTTTCCATAGACATTTTTAGGCGCATTTTCTATTATCATTCATTTAAATAAAAGTGTTGATTTAACAAATAAAATTCGTTGTCACAATAATATACATTTTATTTTCCATTTTTGCAATTTAGTTTTTTTTTTTTTTTTGTTGAATTAGTATTTAAATGTATTATATGTAAATAGATGCTGCTTGCTGTAACAAATTTGGTTCACAAAAATAATATGTATGATATTTATCGGTAATAATTAAATATATTGTTAATAATCATGATTGTTCCTCATCAGAAGAGTCTGAAATATCTATAACGAAAAATGGTCCCTCAACATCCACTAAGCTAGTTTTAAAATTATCCCCAAATTGTTTCAGAATATCGAATATACTTTCATTTGGTTCTTCTTTTATTTTAACAGTATTTATATCGTTTGTGTCGGTGTCTGGTACCTTTTCTTCATTCATATTAATATCATTCTTTTCTATCACATCATTATTGTCTATGGTATTAACATCTGGGAAGCTCTCATCGGTGCCTGAATCTGAATAGATATCTTCTTCATCGGCATCCTTATTCTTATCAGGTTGATTTTGCATCATTGAAAATCTGTAACATATTTAGCAGCGAGATAACTTTCCATTACAAAACCTTATAATAGGTAATATAAAAACTATTTTATTATAATTTTAAATATATCAAATATATTCTAATACAATTTAATGTTTAAATAAATGGTATGGTGCTTGTTCAAGATAAAAAAATCTCAATTGGTCAAAGTTCTGCTTTATTCTTTTAATATATAAAAACACGAATTTACAATGAAAGTACTAGTAACTACTCCCATCATAACTATTGTATAAATAAGCTATACAGAAGGTATGTTTCCTGTATGAAAAAAAACTATTTTGAAGAACCGTTTCGTTCAGGTTCATCCCTAGGTATTTTTATATATATATATATATATATATATATATATATATATATATATATATATATATATATATATATATATATATGTTTTACATTAGTACAGTAGTCTGCTCCCTTGGGTAGCATGATGATATATAGCCTATAGTCTTCCTCAATAAATGGGCTATCTAATGTACAACGACTTTTTCAAATCGGATTAGTAGTTCCAGAGATATTAGTATAATTAAATTATAGAATAGTATATCTTACTTTTGAAGCACTTCCAACTCCCTTTTAATGGCAATTCGTTTGTTGGCCTCCAGCTTAGCTTGCAGCTCAGGGTCATGGTCTGCGGGGTCATCATCACAGGTGTCCACCTTGCTTATAAGATCCTCATATTCTCGCTTTTGCCGGCGTTTCTGTAGTGCACGACCACAGTAAGTGAATAGTGTTCTTGCTATAGGTATACAGAAAGTGCATTTAAAAAAAAATCTTTTGTTTTTTAAAGTAGGTAATAAGAGTCTAGATAGGAGTGTTAGTAGACCCCTCCGCCCAATGTGCGTTCACCTTGTCGTATGGGGGAGCTCATTAGTGTCCGGCAATCCAATCGGCCGCGAAGCCAAGAAACGCACTGTGAGGCCGCCCACCTCGGGGTTTCCTCCGAGTACTTCTCTGATACAAAGTAGACCATTGAAGTAATCCCATGGTGTTGTGGTCTGCTTCGGCAGACGTGTCGTCGGTGCGTTGTAGTTGAGTGCGTAAACGACCCAGCGACGCCCAATTAAAGACGGGGGAGATTCCGTTTGGGTTTTAGTGGGTATTAGTGGCTTTGCCGGTGAGTCATACATAACCACCTGTATGCATGCAAGTGGTATGCGTAAATGCATATCCGAACGTTGAAAAAAAAGAAATTTAGTAGACAGGAGATTTAGAATTTATGATCGTAACATTACTTTGCAGAATTATTTTCCCTCAGTAAAAAGTATACTATATGTAGATCAAGCTATAATCATACCGATAAAAATCTGTACAGCAAATTCTAAAAACTATAGATACGGTCTCTATCGTGAATAATGACCATTTCAATGAGAAACAAAAAATATTTAATGTACAGATTCAACTCAGAATTTTATTATATGTATAGATAACAATTTTAGTATAATATTTTTTTATTTCTAAAATACTACCTTCATTCATAACTTTAGCTTTACTCCATCCCAAGTTATCTTCCTTATTCGCAACCAGAACACATTTAACTACTTCTCTAAAATTAGGGAAGGGTGGGTCTCCATCACTGCCAATATTATCATTTAAAAAGGTTTCCAGCCTTTTAAGAGGTCCAGGAGGATGGCCTTCCATGGCTTTTATACACACTTGTCGCCTTCGGACTGGGTGCTCTCCAGTCAACTGACATAACTCTTGATACAACAATACTATTTCTGCTTTTAATCTGTAAATATATTAATAATAATATGAATTCTTTTTTTTATATAAAGATAATTAAGAATTTTATACCTAACACTACACACTATTAAACTTGAGCTACTTATACATTTTGGCTACATAGTGTAATATTTTAATTTTAAAAGTAAGTAAATACAGTGACTCATACATCCCTGACTAATAAGTTTCTATCTTTTACTAGTAAAGAAATTATATATTTAGAAAGAAGACAATTTCTTTTGTAACATACATATAAAGAACTAAAAAAAAATTTTTTTTATTAATGTCAGTATTTAAAAAGTTTAAAATTGTTAAACATCTATTATATATTTACATATGATAAAAGTGTAACTGATTGCTGTCTGTACATAGTAGATATTTTATTTGGGGTCTTAATTAACGCAATAGAACCTAAAACAAGATTTTTAGAATTTTCATCTGTTTGTCTGTGCATTTGTGTACATAATCTCAGTAATGGCTTATCTGTTTTGGGTACGATGTTCACTAATGTATTATGGCAAGCTTCACTTAACATTTAGTATTTGTTATTTCAATCGGTTCATAAATATAAAAGTTATGTAAATTTAAAGAATCACCTAGGGACGAACCCGAGAGAAGCGAGGGTGAGTCAATAGTAATAAATAAACTTGCAAACCAAAAATTAATTCGGTAAAGTTATTCTTTTTTTATGTTGAAAAAAATTTGAAAACGGTTTTTAACACATTTGCCTGTGTAAAGAAACTTACTTTTCACTCCGCATATATGGTGAACGCTTACTGTCATTACATACTTCTTGCTCATCTAGCTTAGCAATTTTTCTTTTGCATATTGCAATTTTATTTTCAAGCTCTTTAATTTTTTCCATATTATTTAAATTATTAATTAGACTATATTCTAAACTTTTAACAGGTACAAGAAGTCTGTTCTCATCACTAGCAGAACCATTAGAAAGATTTATATGCTCATCCGATTTATCAAGTTCTTTATCATTTGCTGCAATCTTATTTTCTGTCTCTTTCACATGTTCTTTATTTATACTATTACTGGGAATGGATTCTATTGATTTAGAAAGTTCTAGTACTTTATGTTCATCGTCATTTGTTTCTCTATTAGAGGCATTTTCTTGACAATTAAGTGTATTGATTCTGTTTGGACATATGTCAGTGTTATTTCCTATTTCATAATTTTTTTCTATATCTAAACCATTTAAGAGACTTAATTCGATAGACTCATCAGGTACATGAACATTATTACTATCATTATTGGTTTCCGAGTTACAAGCACCATTGTGTATAACTTTACATTCCTCACCTTTCTCCTCACTAATTGTATTTAAAGTATCTATGGCAATAATGGAACTACTTTGATCACATTCTAAACTTGAAGTAATTTCCTTATCATTTTCATTTGTTTTTAGTTTTTTGTTACACTCATTAAAATTATTTTTCTGATCTGCTTTCGGTCTCTTGCAGGATAGCTTAGAAAACCTATTCCCTGTAAAAGAATTAAAGAAATGTTTAAATTTGTTTTTACAGATAAATTAGAAGTCAAATTGTCTTTTAAAGACTAAAATTTTGAAAGCCAATGCTAATGTAATATATTATAAAAAAATTTTTTAAAGTTTATCATGTGATATACCTCTTATTGTTAAAAATTGCAAAACACATGTTTGGGATCTAGACTTTGGATTGTAATAGGGCCCAAATCAACTACTCCATAAATTCATCAATGTCTGTTTAATGTCATTATTTGACAATAGTTATGTTTTAATTAGATTCTTTTACCTTTATGTTAATCTAATTTATTAATCAAATAAATTCAAACTCTCAAATCAAACATGGTTATTAAGCTTTAAACAGAATACAAGAAGCCTTGAACTTATGATTACACATAATGGTTGAAATAAAAATAAATATTTTACCTGTAACATTTTTGTCTAAAGTTATCAATTGTACTCTTCTCTTTTCAGGCCTTAATTCAGATAAAGTATTACATAAAATTTGTATATGCTTAAATTTGTGGCGAGGATCATTGTTCAAGTTGTCAAGAGTTTTCCTTAATGCTGTTTCAAATTTTAGAGAAGTTTTAACACTCTTTTCTAATCTATTATAATAGACTAACAATTTATTATTTATAACAGAAAGCATTCCTGTTGAATTTTCTAAATTTAAGCATTTTTCTAAAATTTCACAAAATAGAAAATTCTCTTGTTTTAGATGATGATAATTATTAATTTTTTCTATATTATTTGTAGTAAATATCACAGATTCTATGACCTAAAAATATATGATTCTTAAGTTAAACAAAATAATAAAGCCATAAATTATAATAAGCCATTTATAAATTAAATGTGTAGTGTACCAACTATCTGGTATCCATAACACAGGCCTCGTAGCTTGCCATGGAACTAGATGATGTTACGTGTTAATGTCCCAACATATTTATTTATTTATAAATTTTAATTATGCATATATTATAAAAATTATTGATAAATATGAATAACATAGAAGTCCACACTACTTACACAGTCATCATCATATTGTGACAAATCTATTACATCTTCCATTATATTTATTATTAAGAACTACTTTATTTCATAAACTAATCATGATAATATAAAAAAACATAGTATAATCATCTGTTCTTAAATCTTAGTAAAAATTTTAAATTATGACAGTTGTTTCAAAAATCAAATAAAGTGTTGCAGGTTAGACCTTAATATAATTTTTTTGGCTGTGGTCACTGCCACTGGTCTATTTTTATTTTTTATAAGCATAGAGACAAGAGTTATAAGAAAAATGGGCGGTCACTGAAAAAAAAGAAAATTTTTCATTAATGTGCTGTGTATACTATATGCATTGTGCAACGATCAAAAAAGTATAAGATAAGATATATCTTATGCAAAAATTTTCTTAAAACTGTCTCCAATTGTGTTTAGGTAATTATTCTAGTTAAAATAAATATACATCAATGTTAATTGAACCTTGTATGCAATATTTAAAGATGTTTTCACAAAAAAAAAAAAAGTACGCTCAAATGTTCTAATGAATGCTCCTTCGGTGAGGACATTTTTTGTCGTAATTGTGTATCAAGTATTTTTTTATTGATCACTATGTGTCACAAAATTAAATCTAATTACTGATCTACGGAAGAAAAAATACAAAGGAAGTGCTAAGAATTCGTGACCATAGACTTAGAGAATGGACTGAGCAATACTATCAAATGAAGAGAAAATCTCAAGAAAGAGAGAAAGCGAACGTGCGGTCAACACCTGTCTTTTATTTCAATTTGAATTTATAAATAAAATATAAAAAAAATATAATTTATTAAAGTTGATAACATTAAAATGGTTATAAATATTTATTTTCATTAATCCTATTTCAATTAATACAGGAGAATTCTGGCCTCTCATTCATTTTGTTTCTGTCGCGTCTTTCCGCTATTTTTAGTTGACAACAGGCAAAGGATTAAGGAACACTGACATGATTCTAATTTCTAACACTCACTACTCAGTGTACTCTCTATGTCTATGGTCATGGTAGGCTTGTTGTTCCTTGTCTATGGTAGGCTTGCCACAACTAAGCAGAGCTACGCAGACTTGATGCCAGTTGTATTCTAACATCGAATTGAATTGCACGTCTATAAATATTCTTATTTTCCGCAACTATGCCATATTGTTCCATTTTACAATGCAAAAATGACAGTAGGAAGAATAATCTTAGTAATGGAGGTATTTCGTACCATCGGTAAGTATAATAGTTTCTAAAGAAACTTATTTAATATCGTGATTTGAATTATTTATTAGATTGCTAATTATGTATTTCAAATCAACTTTACGACAAAGTTTATTTTAGATTTAATTTATTTACTAATAATTTCTTCCTTTTAAAATACTTCTTTCCTTCCCACTTAGGTTTCCCAAAAACGCTAGTGTCAAAGAGAAGTGGATAGATGCAACGGGAAGAGATAATTGGATGCCAACAAAATTAAGTACGATATGCTCTGAGCACTTTTTAGTCGTTGATTTTGTAGTATCAGACAAGGGATATAGATTCATAAAACCTACAGCACTACCTACTCTTAAGATCTTAAATTTTTTTAAGCATGTAAGTACCTATGTCATCTTTTTTATTCTTATAAATTACTAGAGACTCACGCTCGTTTCGCTCGCGTTTGTCCCTAGGTACGTTTTCACGGTTAGCTATGTTTAGGTATACATAAATATTAGCTTGCTACTCCTATGATATACATTTAAATTATATAGCGATTTACCTTCGTTTTCCTCGAGTGCGTACGCCGTACGCGGATGTTCAAAATTTCATGATTTCATTTCGCAGAACGCCGATACTTTTTCTAAAATAAAAGTAGCCTAAGTTACTCCTTATAACAACAGCTATCTGCCAGTGAAAGTCCCGTCAAAATCGGTGCAGCCGTTTCGGAGATTAGCCGGAACAAACAGACAGACAGACAGACAAAAATTATAAAAAAATGTTGTTTTGGTATATGTACCGTGTATACATCCATATGCATTTAGTAAAAAGCGGTTATTTTGATATTACAAACAGACACTCCAATTTTATTTATCTGTATAGATAAAGAATATATATATATATATATATATATATATATATATATATATATATATATATATATATATATATATATATATATATATATATAATTATTTTCGTATTTTAAACACTAATAATAATTATTTTTTTATACAGAAATCCAACGATGATAACAAGATGACTTGTGTGCAGACTGATTTAGGTGGTGGTATAGTTCAGTTAGAACGAAAAGCAGTAAAAAATTTGGATACTTTGGTTAGTTCGAGTCGTTCAACGCCAAGAAAAAATAAACTCAAGGGTCGCGTAAGATTTTGTATAGAAAAAATTAAAAAACAGAGTCTAAAAATAAAAGCACTACAAACAACAAATCGAAGGCTTAAAAAGAAATTAAAAAATATCGATGATATATTAACAAAATTAGAAGAAAAATTTGCTGTGGCAAAAGAGAACTTGAACCGCCACAAAAATACTAACATAAATTATATACTAATTAAATAGATTTATTGAACACATTATTTTGTGTCAATTTACAACTATTCCTGCCATGTTATTTTAAGTTACTGGTATAGGCAATAGTTTAAAGTTCCTGTTGGCTATTTTTTGGTAGATGATTTATGTGGAGAAAAGTGTGCTGACCTTGTTAAACTGCTTAGAATTTGTCGTATAGGTTTTAATGCTTTTAGAAACAGGTTTTTGTAATTGTCCTCATTCCGACCAATAACCAATTTAGGCCACGGCGGCCAATCTCATTGAGATTACCCATCGGCGCAGGTGATATTATAGTGTACATGTGTACGCACAGACACAAGTGCACTCTCTATTCCCGTCACTCTCATACTCCGGTGGGACGAGTACTCGACTCGATAGGTGAAAATTAAGGCGCAACACTGACGATTTTACGTACTCTCCGAGGCACGGGAGCAAAAATACCACCAACTTCCTAACTCCGGGCTATTACTGAGAATGTCTTAACAGAAATACTCAATAACTGATCTTGGTCCGAAACAGGACTCGAACCCAGGACCACCGAATCTGCGGCCGTACATGCTAGTCACTAGAACATCGAGGCAGTTAGTGTGTAAGCTAATGCCCTCACAGAATATATTATGAGGTCGAAAAATTATATAAGTAAAATGTTAGAAAGTTATATAATGAATGTGGTGTTCCACTACGTAATAACCCCTCGAGGACCGCATACACGCCGGCGTGTACGATAACAATTGAACTCTTGGAAATTCGCACGGATTTCTTAGAAATTATCCTGGAGAGATTAAGTACTCACAAGTTCGAAATAAGTAAAAGCCAACAATCATACACAGGGCACAGGTTTCTTTTTTTTCTCATCTTCTTAAAATAAATAAATATATATACATTTTGTTTAAATTAGAATGACACAATACTTACTAAATGTTACACTCTCAAGTCGACTTTGTATCTTATATATTTAAACGAGCAATTCTTGTTTATTTATTTATTTATTTATACCAGCGATCTCGGGAACGGCTCTAACGATTTTGCTGAAATTTTGTATATGGGGGCTTTCGGGGGCGAAAAATTGATCTAGATTAGTCACATGTCTGGGAAAACGCGTGTTTTCGAGTTTTCATGCGTTTTTCTTATGCATTATTCTACGCAAAATTAAATAGCGACATCTATACAATTGTCTCAGTATCACTTAGTCACTTAATGTCAAATTATTTTTAAGCCAAATTAAAAAGAAAATTATTCTTATGGCGACATCTATACAACTGTCTCAGTAACACTTAGTCACTTAATGTAAAATTATTTTTTTTTTTTTTTCTTTCTCTCTATGGCTTAGAGTTGCGTTAACAGACGCAATACATTCTGCCAGTGTAAAATTATTTTTAAGCCAAATTAAAAAGAAAATTGTTCTTATCGCGACATCTATACAACTTTCTCAGTAACACTTAGTCACTTAATGTAAAATATACAATCTTTCAAGAACTCCGAGCGAAGCTCGGTCGCCCAGGTACTTTCTAAATAAAAAATATACGACAGTGTATATCAGTCGAACATAACTAAAGGTATGTATCGGCATATACATATTTTATCAACTGTTGAACGTTATCAAAGTTGTATTCCTTATCGCATATACTTTTCAACGTAGGAACATCCCGTAATTTTTTTTCTAAATGTATGCATTTAGCCTTTTTTAACGTCCCACTGCTGATGGGCCTCCCTTCGATACAAGGAGGATCAGGCCATAGTCCATCACACTGGCCAAATGTGGGTTGGTAGACTTCACATGTCTTTCGAAAACTTAATAAGTCCTCTCAGACATTAAGGTTTCCTCACGATGTTTTCCTCTACCGTAAGACAAATGGTAATCATGTTGAAAATAATTCGCACATGAAAATTTCAAAGGTGCTCTTGCACCCAGGATTTGAACCAACTTCACTTGGTTTCCCAAGTAAGCACGTTACAACTGGGCTACCTCTTGCTTTTTTTCTCTTCATATGCGACACACAATAATACAACTGGTATACATTTTAAATAACACCTGGGCGACCGAGCTTCGCTCAGAGTTTTTTTTGTTATATCGTATTTTTTAGACTTAAAAAAAACAAAAACTTGAATAAATACAAAAAAAAAAACAAAAGTAAAAACTTTGTATTCCGATCAGGACTCGATACTTATAACCGAGTGTAAGAAATTATCGACCATATTCTGCGAAGAATAATGCAAAAGAAAACCGCATGAAAACTCGAAAACACCCGTTTTCTCAGACATGAGACTAATCTAGATTGATTTTTCGCCCCCGAAAGCCCCCACATACCAATTTCATCGAAATCGTTAAAGCAGTTTCCGAGATCGCTGGTATAAATAAATAAAGATATAAATATACAAGAATTGCTCCTATTATTATATTAGATAATAACAGCGAAATCTGTACATGAAATATTTTTTAAAAACAACTACTGTTACGTATTACCAAACAATAAAAAAGTAATTTTAAGAAAATAAATATTTAGTACGTTCAAAGATTATAAAATTAGATTTATAAAATGTATTAAAAAATATTATTATTGTAAAGAAATTTTTGTCACTGGTATCTCTACATCAAAAGCCGTGTGCTTTACATTCACATTGACATTTTTGTTTGGCTTCATGTTTAGTTCTATGACACTCTGTTTTTTATTCCTTATTCCGAGACTTCAGTACATAACATAAACTTAGAGAAAGAGAAAATCATCATTAGTCATATTCATATACATCATCATATTTCTAACGCTTGATTGATTCAGAAAAAAAAACTTGTGTTCTGATAAATATATTTTTATTTAGAGAGGCCAATTAAAAACTATTGTATTATGAAGGAAAACATAAAAAAATCCCTATAAGGGTACAATTATAACATTAACAATTGGCAAACTGCTCCATGCATTTAAAATAATTGTTGTATTAATACACATATTTCTTATTATATAGATCATCTTAATTTTAACTCACATTCTAATTTACAATAAAAATACTAAGCAATAGAAATGCAATAGAGATGGACAATAATATTTTGGGCTAATTCAATCGTGATTAAAATGTTAAATATAAACAATAAAAGGGCTGGAGTTGAGTGCAAGTTCGGTGTATGGGAAATCACTATTTTCAACTATAATAATGTATGTATTTTTTAGAATAAATTTGTAAGAGCTATTTTTAATAGACGTTTAGGTAAAATTTAATAATTTATCATACAGGGTCATTATTAGAATTCTCTACGTTAAGAATGTTTAATGTTTACTCTCCAGTTACTTTAACAATATTAGTAATAATATTACTTATTATATAATTATAGTAGGAGATCCCGTTCTATGTGGTGGACCCCTCACTTTTTTTACAGACGAAATATATTTTTTAAACCATAAAACATATTACCAAACATGGCCACCAAAAATTTGCTACAGACTGTTTTTAATTAATTTTTTTAATTTTATTTTTAAAAGCACAAGAACTCAAAAGTAAAAGACGTAAAAGACTTGTAGAAAATGTTGGCTGGAAAATACGGTTGGCGGCGTTTTTGAATCCATATTACCTGACATCCAGGTATAAACAGGTAAATTGAAGTAGTTAATTGCTTCTATCGGATTGTACTTTTCAAATTTAACTAAGTATTAAATCTATACATCTATACATATAATTAAACTGTAGAGGTTTTTTTGTCTGTACATAGAAAAAAAAATGCTAAAAACCGAATCAGAGGGATGTAAGAAGAGAAATAGAACAAATCCAGATTTGTTTCAAATTTTTCTCTGTTTGTCTGTTTGTACGGGCTAATCTTCGAAACTGCTAGACCGATTTAAATAAAATTTTGCATGGTGGTACCTTATATCTCCGGTCAATATTTTAGATACTTTTCATCCCGGAAAATTGGAGAGTTCCCGTGGGATAGTTAAAAACCATAGTGACTTATACAGCTAAAAATTTGGCATGCTGATATCTTATACCGGAAAAATCTACGGTTTCCATAGGATGGATTTGTTTTTGTTTTCCTAGAGGCGAACCAGAGCGAAGCGAAGGTGAGCCGCTGTAGTAGATAATTTTATTACAAATTTAATTATATAGTGCTGTTATACCAAAACAATCTCCAGACTAGAGGTTTATTTAATTAAAAACAGCCTAGAGCAAATTTTTGATGACTACCTCCCCTGGGTTATGTTTTATGGTTTAAAACATAAATTTTGTCTGGAAAAAGAGTGAGGGGTCCACCACATACATCGGGATCTTAGACTATTATATTATTAGAATTATATAAACGACGTTTACGACGATGACCCTATACTTGGTCTCTTCAAATAGACTATGGTGTTAAATAAGAAGCCTACTGTTTACGAACACTTCGTTATCACTAATATTATTAAAAGATTTTCTTAGCGGCTGTTTTCAGAACTAGTTACGGCAGATTACAGTAATACTTACTTAACAGTTATTTGAAATTATTTTAATCGTCAATAGAAACATTATGAGGCTAAATATTGACGGTTTAAGTTAGTACTTCCATTTGCCAGTAGATATATTCATTGCCAATAGAATGCCACTAGAATACTGTAAATTATAGCAAAAACATGAAGACATTTGTTGGAGAACCCCCACCTAATTTTTAATACAGATTTATTTTATCATCTTGATAAGACCTTTATGTTAATCTTCCATAAAAATAACTTTTAAGAGTTATATAAGCAGTTACATATAGGCTTTATCTGGCAATTTTTTTAATTTCTAAGCCCTTATTGAATATAACAGAATTTTTTTTTTATATTTATTAAAAATAACAAATATGGACATTTACAGCACCATATTGGAGCGTCATATACAATTTTTACAATAATCAAATGCATTGACATCATATATTCTATTTAACATGAATGCTACGATTTTGAATAATCTTCTTGAACTATGTCGTTGTTATCTTTTTAACCCAAAATCTCCAACTCATCTGTAAAAAGAAGTTTTATTATAAACTAATTAAATATTATTGGGAAAGTGATAAATATATTATATTTTATCAACTTTTATATTCAGCCCTTTTAACGTCCTTTTTTTTTTTTTTTTTTTTTTTTTTTTTTTTTTTTTTTTTTTTTTTGTTGACGCTGGGGAAACCCATCATGGGGACCTTACCGGCCGTCAATGGGTAAGGTACTGTGAGACTCTTACTCACTAAAACCCACAGCGGAATCCGTCGCCGCAGTGCAGTGGGGCGTTGCAGGATCGCTTGCGCATACACTACAACACCCCTGCGGACAGCCCGTACCTCGCGGGCCTGCCACGCCTAAATCAGGATGCCCTCGATTCACAGAGCATCCCGACCGCCCCGATGACGTACAGGGGAGTCAGGGAGACCCCCCCGCAGTAGCTCCTCTAGGGTGGCGGGAGAAGATGCGCATAACGACGCCTCCTCTGCCCCAGCCGACGGCGACGAATTGGGTCTGCTAAGGCGTTAGCTTCGCGTTCCCTCTCCGCCGTCTCCTTCAGTGAGATGACGGCCTCGCTGAAGGAGATCATCGCCGACCAGGACCCCTCGTCGCGCAGCATGGCCTCAACCACGCTGCACAGCGAAAGGTCTCCACCCACTACCGCCATCAGGGCATGGCGCTGGGGAGCCCAAGCGGCGCATTCCACGAGGGTGTGGTGCGAGGTGTCCTCGGTCGCACCACACTCATGGCATACGGGCAACGGTTCCCGACGCGCAACCTGAAACAGATACTTACCAAAGCATCCGTGCCCAGTAAGCATCTGCGTCAGCCTGAACGTCAGGACACCGTGTGGCCTTCTGACCCAGCGAGACAAGTGCGGACGAACCGCGCTCACCGTCGCCAAGCCCTTTTAACGTCCTGCTGGGCCACGCTTCAATTCGAGGGAATCAAGCCATAGTCCACCACGCTGGACAAGTGCGGTTTGGCGGACTTCACATGTTTTTCGAAAACTTGCTAGAATCTCTTACACATGCAGGTATCTTCACGATGTTTTCCTTCACCGTAAGGCAAGTGGTAATCATGTTGAAAATGATTCGCAATGAAAATATCAGAGCTGCGAGACCCGGGATTTGAACCTGCTTTACTCGATTTCCCAAGCGAGCGTGTTACTACTGGGCTACCACTGCTTAATTTACATAGATGTAGGATATATAGCGTACCGGAGTGGTCGCTGCCTCAGTCGGCGCGCGTGACCTGCCGGCGCTGCAGCAGCGCCTCGGCCAGGTCGTGCTGCAGCGCCGCCTTCTGCCGCGCCACGTTGGCCGGCACTGTGGACCGCAGCCCGTTCACTATGTCCTTTGTTTTACCTGGAAGTGTTAGTATTACATATTATAGTCACAATTTAGTGTAATAATTACAATAGCTAATTACAGTTACTTTGCTCGAGTGCCATATATGTAATAGTGTGTTACTCCAGGTCATGGTGCATCTGTAAACTAAATTACATCCAAATCTATTCAGCTTTTTCGGTGTAAATGAGTAACATATATAAATATTTTAAGATCCAATCTGTTGGGCATAAGTCTCTCCTCAATGTGAGAGGGAGATGCCATAGCCCACCACGCTGGCCAAATGTGGGTTTTCACATGTCCCCCAGGGTCTTCACATGTTTTTCGAAAACTAGAATATCTCAGTGTGAGACCTGGTTTGGATCAGCTTCACTTGATTTTTCAAGCAGGTTTCAGAATTAGATATAATTTGTGGATAACATTACTAACTAGAACTAAATATAGTATAAAAATAATTCTCTTTGAAGGAGCACAGCTATACAATTCGTTACCTAAAGATGTAGAAGATGCAAAATCTATTAATATATTTAAGAAAAAAATAAAGAACCACATACTTTCGATAGATCCGATTAAGTTGCACTACTGCATGATTAGTTGCATAAGTTTTTTATTATATAATTTTACTAATATAAGTGAAATATTCTTTCTAAAAGTTCTTTGGAAACAAATGTCTTTAAACCTAACTAAATTTTGCCTGTGGCCCATATTTTACTATTGTAGAGTATTTTTATTTAAATGACAATTTTCACATACATAGATCAAGCATTTCCTTATATTATTAATTTAAGTTATTAAAATATATTATTGAGCAAAGTTTTTTATTATATCATGGAATTTTTTGCAAGTAATAATATGCAGGTAATTTTTTGTTGGATCTCACATAGGATAAGTAGATAAACATTGTATTGCAATGTAATAAGCAAATACTATTTTTAAAAGAGCAACTGTTGAGTTCATCACCTGCTGTTCTCAGGAGAACCACCGTCTGAGCGGATGGTAGCTTTGTCACAGACATACATGCTGACATTTAATTGTACAAATAAATATTAATAAAGAAAAAAAAAATGAAAATGCCCACTTACCAAAATAGATGTCATTCAAAGTATTTCTAATCTTATTTTCCATGTCCTCAACCATGCGACCAATGTTGGCAATGTGTGGAGTGACATCACTTACAGCCGAATCTTGCTCTGCCTAAACAGAAAACAATATATGAAGTAAATATTAGAGAAACAACTTTAGAATTGCAAACATATAAGTGTAGTGACAAGTATTTTTTTTATTATCTTACTTGACACTATACATTTTCTTAGAAGTAGTTTAATAACTATGTACTATGTATTTGGTACAAAAATATTATACTAATCTTTACAGATAAAAAAAACTGAAATGTTTGTTTGTAATGTCAAAATAACAGCTTTTCACCAAATGCATATGAAATTATATACAGTATTCTGAAGAAAAACACAATTTTTAAAATTTGTATATCTGTCTGTCTATTCTAGCTAATCTCCGAAACGGCTGGACAGATTTTGACGGGATCTTCACTGGCAGATATTTGACGTTATAAGGAGTAACTTAGGCTACTTTTGTTTTGTAAAAAGAATTAGGGTTCCTTTTAAAAATATTAAAACATCCCTAGGGGCGCACCCGAGCAAAGCTAGTGTAAGTCGATAGTTTTATATATATTTGGATTTGAATAAAGCAGTTTATACAATAAAGAGAGTTATATATTTTTATTTAAGTAATAGTTTATTAGTACCATGGTATATTAGTCTGTAGCAAACAATTATCCCGACACATGTTTGAACGAGGTGTGAGTTGGCTATTAGTACACATAAATGAAAGAGGTAACTATTTAATTATATATCAATACAGTAAGATTTACTATTTTGTAAGTTGAAATTTAAATAAGAGAAATATATGTTTTTAAGAATCCTAAGAAATTTATTAAAGTAAACCATAAAGCAGCATCAAAGTTATATATAGTTATATACACTTCTGTATTTGTATAATCGAATACATATAATAAAATTGTAACTGAGCCGAATCTGTACATTAAAATTTTTTGGAAAATCTTATTCTTTTTGGAAATTATTATTAATATAGAGGCCGAATCTATAGTTTTTAGAATTCTTGTCTGTCTGTGACCGCATCATGAAAAAACATATTTTGATTTGAAAAAGACAGATTTTGTTCAAATTTGGTATCATGGGAAAATACAATATACTGTAGGAAAATATCTCAACTCTGAGCTATACTTTAAAATGTAACAAACAACGAACCCAAGCGGAGCGAGGGTGAGTCCCTAGTTTATAAATATTAATGTAGTACTGGCAAGAGTGTGTATTGATGCATCAGCCATTAAAATATTGCAAATAGGCACCAATGATGTTATAAAAAAATTTGTATATATATGTTATAATTGTAATTAAAATTGTTTGTGCATCTTTACCTGTCTAGTAAGACTGCCTCCAAGATTCATTGTACCACTGCCTTCCTTATTAGTTTGTAGCCAGAGCATAGCAGTAGAGGTCAGTTTATAATGGGCATTGCGGCCTGAGCTCTTCTCTACAACTTCTACTACATGGATGGAGTCCCAGCATCCCTTAATCTTTTGAGACCCATCACCAGCTTTCTTAATTAGGATTACTCCTGCAAATTATAAGTATTTAGTATAGGAAAAATTATATATATATTAATATTAGTATTATCCCTGTTGAAAAAGTACAACAGGATCTTATCAAAAGTGACAAAAGCCACATAGCCAATAAATATTTATTGATTTCTATGCTTCTAGGCTTATAATAATAGATAGAGATTAACAAATTTGTTTCTAAATACTAACTGCTTATTAGTCCATAGTATTCAATAAATGTTAGAACAGTTTTGAAATTAATCTTTTTTGTACAAAAAAAAAATCAGAATGTATATAAAATGAATAAAATTAAATTATGCAAATAATTATAACAGGATGCTTTCTCATTTAAAATGCATTAGTATATATAATTACCATAATTGAACTAACAAAGAAAAATATAAATATAATAACCTGCAAAGCCATGATCCATATCCCACAAATATACAGAGCTTACTCCTCCCTCAAAATACATCTCTCTGTATTGGTCAAAAGCATGGTTCGCTTCAATTTCTAACTTTCTTAGCCTTTCAGAAGGCATGGATCCGTCTTCCAAAGGAGGATCGTACGTGTTCGACCATGGCGACCGGTACGAATCACCATCACGATTGTAATCACACAACAAGTAATCTTTTCCGTTATTACGGTCTTGTGCAATTTTAAGGGGTTGGTCGACCGATGATAATAAGTCCTCACATAAACTTGGTACTAGGTCAATCAAATCCGTCAAATTTTTCTCTATTTGTTGAGGAGGCAGTCTCCTCATCAAGTCTAGAGCACAGTCCATTTGTTGTTCTGTCTGTAATAAAATAGTTGCTTTATAAATAGGAGATATCTTAAATGGAACAAGTAGGTATTAGTCATCATAACAAATATTTCATGATCTTGGCAAGCGTTATATGTGTTATGAATGGAGCAAAGTTTACCATGGTTCAACTTAAACTTTAAAATAAAGTTTAAAACTATATGTTGGAAATAAAAACAGTCGTTGAATTTATCACGATACGCAAAATTGTAAATTGCTAATCCGAACTTTGATGAAGTTATTAATATGACATTTATTTAATGTTGCTTTCGTTCAAAAATAAAATGAAATTCTGTAAAAATTAAGCTAAACACAAATTTTGCAACAATATGACAGTAAATATTTAAAAGTAATAAATATTTTACAATAAGAACGACAAAAAAGTGCAATTATTATATTTTGATAACTATAATCTAAATAGATTTTTCTGTTTAGAAATAAAAGATGTGCTACGTCATAGGGAGTTTATAAATGTTGTCATTCTTGCTTATCAAGTGACGATTGAGTTACTCATTGTCTGTCCTTGTCGTTTTTAAATTAAAAACGTTTGTAAGAAGAGGATCGTTATAGTTGTGTAAGTATCTTTTCATCTTACAAATAAGTGATTTTATCGCTACAGTTTCCCATATCCTGTAAACTGTCAGTTTGTCAGTCCAATGTTGTTGTGTCAAATTTTTGTTGATAGTACTTTTAAATAAATAGGTATTGTATGATAATTTATTAAAACTTACTAAATGAAATATTACTTTGCATAAAAAGAGTGATGCTTGTTAATTCATTAAAATGCTTAATATCAAAACGTTTTCTTTGTGCTCATTCAAATGATTCATGATATGGGAATGTTCGGCAATATAACACTTTAGCGACTATTATACGTGCCCAAACGGGAAGTAAATCACATAGCTAGAGGCCATTGGGTGTAAACAATGATTGCTTATTAATCATTCTTTTATAATTAACAAGAATTATTTCATAGGTTATGCAAAGAAACCTTACTGTAAACCTGAAACATTCAGGAATAGAGATTTGAAGATAATATCAACAAACTTAAAAACTTAAACAATTATCTTAGTATCAGATTAATTACCTACATTTTTGTTGACTTTTAAATAGTGTAGAAATCCAAGTACACTTACATTACATATGTTTTGTAAAATAACTTTATTGTATATTGTATTCCAGATAAGTGTGTGTCAAGTAATTTTGTCATGATGCCGACTCAACTTGTGGGCCAGGATAACCATTCAAATGATGTCAGGGTGAAAACTGTGTACAGTGGTGATGTATTTATCACTTACATCAATCATAATATCACATTAGAGGAATTCACTCAAGAGATGATGGCTATTTGCCGTTTTGTTCCGGATCAGGTACAATTACTCTGAATAACTTAAGACTGTTTGTCCTCTTTCCCTCTTTTTTTCTTTGCAAAGTTCAGAACTTATTAATATTTCATAGATACTTAAAATTACTATTCCTATTATAAAATTTGTATTGAAGCCAAATTAAAAATTTAAACTTGATAGTATTTTTTAATTTTTTTATGTAATAAGAGTCTGAAAGTTTATTGTTATAACACTTTTATATTAAGAAGGATAGTAATGTTTTCTAATTAACTATTATAAAAATCATATTGTATTCTTTTAAATATTGACCATTTTGCTTGTCTATAATATATATTATAGTTTATAGTGGGTAATCATTAAAAAAAGTAGTTTACAATTTGTATTAAGAGTCATTGCTCTTAGAATGTCATGCTTGGCTGATGTTGTTTTGTGAGGCAATATAAAGTATTGAGGTTAAAAAAATATATAAAATCTAAACTATTCTAAAATTTTTTGCTAAATTTAGTTTAAAATGCATTTGGCACCATTACTAATAAATTCAAACCATCAGCAAAAATAGTTTGTTTTTTAAGAAATACTTTATAATAATGTAATGTTTTTAATGAAAACCTACTACAATTTAAATGCAGCTTGATAAAAGTTATAGATGCATGTTTTTTGCATATACTTATCTAAGCTACTTAATCTTTGGTAAAATTATATATTAATACTTGATATGATAAGATAAGGTTATTCATATTACCAAAAAAAGTTAGATTATAAAATTGCATTTATTGTGATTATTTTAACCAATAAGTGACAAGAGAACATTGAGATTGCTTTACTACATTTTTAATATAGCAATTTAATAAAAGAATTTTTTTGAAATTTGTTGAAGGTGCATCAATTTTTATTTAGCTTAGGAGAAAAAAATTAACAATTAATACTGTTTAGTAAGTGGTTTTATTACAATAAACATAACTGTTAAAGTAAGATAGTCAGTTTTGAATAAGTTTCATAAAACAATCATAGATGGCAGTGTTTCTATTTTACAAGACTTGAAATATTATTTAATTTACTAATTTCTTTTATATGATAATAACTATAGAAACAACTTTGTTTTATTCAAGTTTCAATTTCAAGTATCTAAAAATAATAAATATTAAACTACAGTTGAACAAAGTTCAACTCCCCAAAGTTCCTGAACAAGAAGGATCCACAAAGTTTTATTGAAATTTCTTTTATTTATTTATAATACAAATTTATTATATTTAATTAAAGGAAGTAATGAAATTTTACAAAATTCACCCTTATCTATACATATATATTCAGTAAGTTATAGTTTAGTACACAAATTCTGAACTTTTCTATAATTTATTGACATTGTTCTTAGGTGTTTACTATGAAGTGGGTGGATGAAGAGGGTGACCCGTGTACAATATCTACACAGTTGGAGTTAGACGAGGCGCTGAGGCTATATGAGTTGAATCGGGATTCGGAACTAACAATTCACGGTAAGTGAAATATATTTAAAGTATATAAAACCAGAAGAAAACAACAAATATACATAACACAGTTAGTAATAAGCAAAATGTAATAATTACACGGGCAGACCGTGATCACGGCTGGTGCAACCCAGTCGAAACGTCGGGAATAAGGTATATAGCCACTTACGAATTCACGCGTTAAATCCCGTAGTGTAGTTATTACATAATTATGAAAAGCGATTATTTAAAAAGTTAAATAAGCAAAATGGATTAGAAGCTAAAATGCTTATTACTTTTTGAAGATAATTAGATTTCTTCAGTGGTGGTTTTTGGAACTAACAATAGTGGTTTACAGTCCTACTTAATAGTAAAAATTTTAATTACTTTATCTTATGTGGAGACTTAGGCATATCCATATCCATACTAATATTATAAATGTTAAAGTATGTGTGGATGGATTGATGTTTTTTTACACTTTCACGCCAGAACGGCTTAACGGATGTGGATGAATTTTGGCACAGAGATAGATTATAGTCTGGAATAGTACATAGGTTACTTTTAATCCTCGAAAAATGTAGGGTTTCCAAGGGATAGATTTGTTTTTGTTTTTCACTAGGGACGAATCTGAAGCAATGCGAGAGTAACTGTAATAGTCATTATTGTCGATACAGAGGCCGAATCTATAGTTTTTAGATTTTTTGTCTGTTTCTCTGTCTGTCTGTCCGTCCGTCCGACGGGCCTGGGAACGTATCACGAGAAAACTGATGGACAGATTGATGAAATTTGGTTTAATGATAGCTGGGTATATTTGACATATACCTCTCTAATCTCATATTTGTTTGTGGTCAGCAAATTTCGTACGAGCAAGTGTGACTCATAAATAAATGAACTAAATCTGAGCAATAAAGTTACATTTAATTGGTTTATGACATTTATATTTAATATCTTTTGCCCGCGACTTCGTCCGCGTGGTCACTATACTTTGCTCTTTGTTTTTTGCAACATTTTTCATTTATGCTCCGCTCCTATTGGTCATAGCGTGATGTTATATAGCCTTAAGCCTTTCTCGATAAACGTACTATCCAACACAAAAATAATTTTCAATTCCAACCAGTAGTTTCTGAGATTAGCGCGTTCAACAAAACAAACAAACAAACTCTTCAGCTTTATAATATTAGTATAGATTACATTACACTAACGTTTCATATAGAATTCTCAGAGATGAGATATTTTCCCACAGTAAAAAGTATCCTATATGTTGACCCGGATAACCAGCTATCATCATACCAAATTTCATCAAAATCCCTTCGTTTTTCTGTGATGCGGTCACAGACAGACAGACGAAAATTCGAAAAACTATAGATTCGCCCTCTGTGTGATAATAATGTTTATTTCAATAAGATTATCCAATAAATATTTAATGTACAGATTCAGCTTAGTTACAATTTTATTATGTGTATAGATGATTCCCGCTTTATGTGAAAGCTCATACATAGGATCTTCCTATATCAACTTGACGCATTAGTCTGTTCCGATTAAAATGATAATCGTCTATCCAGCTTTTATATTCAAATTATTTCCTAGATGGAAAATATACTTTATTTGACCATTTTTTTAGATTGATTAAACCGGTAAATACATAAATCTAAAAGTAACTAGCGACTTATCCTCGCTTCGCTCGGGTGCGTCCCTAGGTATGTTTTAATTTTTGTGAGCGAAACCCTAAGTCTTTTTCTAAAATAAAAGTAGCCTAAGTTACTCCTTATAATATCAGCTATCTGCCAGTGAAAGTCCCGTTAAAATTGGTCCAGCCCACTTGGAGATTAGCCGGAACAAACAGACAGATAGACAAAAAATTTAAAAATTGTGTTTTTCTTATAAGTATTCCATATACATTTAGTATAAAGCTGCTATTTTGACATTACAAACAGACATTTAAATTTTATTATGGATGGCTTTCACTACGTCTTAGAAGAAACTCCAAGTTAAATTTTCAATTTATTTACAAGCTAAAACTATAGAATATGTGAGAACGACATTATTAAGTTATATAATGCTTAGATATATTATAGTTCCCTAATGTGAATCCCGATGTCGATTGTAGAATTTAATTTTTTGTAAGCCCGAAAAATACAAATAGAAAAGTAATTTAAAAAATAATTAAACCGACTTTAAAAAAAATACTAAAAAGTAAAAAATAACTGAACGGGGGTTTTCACTTACTATAGGTACCTAACCAGATATTTTCAAAGTCCGTGCCGTATATAATTTCATGTTATGCATTGGTAAAAAGCTGTTATTTTGACATTACAAATGGATACTTCAATTTTATTTATCTACCTATATAGATAATATTCTAGATATTCATTGACCTAGAATTTTGAACAAACTTTATTAAAAAGACCGCATACGATAGTAAGATAGATAAATTCATACAAATTAAATATTGTATTATAAATACAGATATCGTACAACTTGATTTGCGTCTGCGAGAAAATTTAAGGAAAATATTTGATTTCGATAACGGCGCCGTGTTGTCCATTATCATAAATGAATAATTTATTCTTCAGTAAATAATTGATTCGAGATTCGACGTGGATTTTGATTTGTCAACCAAATGAAACATTAAAAGCTACACCGGTTACGTTATCGAGCGTGTCCCGATGACACCACGTTACATACTTATCGGGTGTTTCGCGTAAATATGCCTATTTTCACTGTTTACCCGGGAGGGTATTGTAGATTTTCGCTATAAAATCCTTATCTGCCCGCATTGCGAATCCGGTCGGCCGCCATTACCATATTCAGATTGGTATTCTGTCGGCGCCGTTCCTCTCCTTTTTTCACCAAACCCCTGATCACGCGTATATCCAGTCACGTCCAAAGGGGATTCAATCCCACTAATAAGTTTCTTTCTATTCGACTGATTGTTTTAGTTTTTTCATCTAGGAATGCACATTGCGATGTATCGACGGACGTTGATTGTGGTGCGGCTTTTCGCTTTTATTGGTCTGAAATTGTTCTCGATCTATTTAATTTCTCATATTCCTACCCAGAGCAAAGGATACTGTACGCTTGATAGTGGCGTATACATCCCAAGAGGATTTAGTAGGGCCGTTAAAGTTTGAGCGTTCCAAACCGAGAGTAAATAAAACAGGAGGCGCCCAAACTTGTAAGCAAACAGGGGCGGAGGAACTTGCTCTAATAAAGTACAAACATTGCGGAACGCTTTGGCGCCCAACGTGGGCCAAGTTTGCTCGACGATGCTAGTCGCTGTCGCTGCGTAATTAGGGACATTTTAATTAACTTTGTGCGCGTTATAAACGCCGATTTCAAATCCTATTTGTGTTAATTGAATATGTGGCCCGTGTGTTAAGCCGCCTTTGTTTGATATTATTCATTAATTCGTTCGCTCTGCCAGTTTGGTAATTGCCTTTCTGTCGGCGACTGGGGAGCAAAGTGCTTAAATTGTATGGATCCAATACTTGAAAGGCTTTAAACACAAGTTAGCATAACATAAAGAGCTTTCTAGTTTTTCGGCATAACATTGAAAATTGAAATTGGTTATTAATTGCGTGGTTTATATCGCTCGTAGTATTATAATACCTATTCAAAAGTAGAAAGAGCTTTTTAATTGATACAGTCGAAAATGTACAACCAAGTATCTCGATAACATAGCGTCAGGAACTTTAATTTGTATTATCCCATAATTATCTTTGCGTTACTTCATTGGAATTTTGGACTTATCTCCAAACTTATTTTAGCCGAAACTCGTGGAGCAGGATTTTGACAAATTGATGTTAATTTTAGTAGATAGATACTTTGATTGTAATTAGGAAGTGAACTATGACATGCTATATCCGACAGCAATATAACACAAATTTTGTTCAGTAATATGCGTAAAGGTAAACTTAAATATAAACCAGCAAACTTTTCAATAATCAACATCTGTTAATTAATAGATCAGACGTCGAAACTTCTAGTATTGGATTTCAATTTTCTTTACTTTTGTGTTCTTCCCGCTGTGAACATTTTTGTGGTTTTATTTGTATTAAGTTGGTAACGAAAGGCGTAACTAGTCCCAAGTCTTTGTGGAAACAAACACTCGCACGACTTCGTTATACGCGGGCTTTGAATATCATTACGTACAATCATGAATGCGATTGTCGAGTCTTGTGTGTCTTGTGGAAATGTAATGTCTGCATTCACATTTATTGGAATAGGCACCGATTTTTATTTTGTCATGATTGAAATACATATAAAATTATCTTTTCAATTTGTAATTTTGTACGCTTAAACCGTGCTTGAAGTTTCTCTCTTAACGTTACACGTCTTAAAACATAATTTTATCTAAGTTTTGATAAAATGATTATTTTAATAAATAAAATTATTATTCATATTTGGACGTACTAGCCTATCATAGATAGATAACAGTAAAAATATTTGTTCCAATAACATAACTGTTTTATATATGGTTATATACGTTATGTATGTATCTTAATAAGTTTTTTTAACCTAGTATCATTGTTTCACCCAAAAAAATAAAATAGATTCCTTGTTAAACTCTGTACAAGATAAACTCTGTCTTCCACAAACGCAACAGGTCTAGTAAACTTCTTTATTCAATAAAACTATTTTACGTTTCAATTTTAGTTAGGGTGTTTATTTCATGCTAACATAAATAACTAGGATTTCCCATGGCTCTGCCCGCGTATTTTAATTATGTATCAGCATTATCGTTACAAATTATAGCCTGCCTATGTGTTACTCTGACGTCTATATTACTGCAAAGTTTTATCAAAATCCGTTTCGTAGCTTTAGCATACAAAAGTAATAGACTTACATTTATATATATATATATATATGTATATATATATATATATATATATATATATACTCACAATTATGTACTGTAAGTAGTACATTTTTAGACTCATACTAAAGAATTATATAGACGGAACTAGCAACTCACCCTCGCTCCGCTCGGGTTCGTCCCTACTCCCTAGTTACGTTTTAACGTTTAGCTCAGAGATGAGATATTTTTCCTAAGTAAAAAGTATCCTATATGTACCCGGATAACCACCTGTCATCATACCAAATTTCATCAAAATCTGTCCAGTGGTTTTCCTGTGATACGGTAACAGACAGACAGACAAAAAATCTAAAAACTAGATTTGGCTTCTGTATCGATAATAAAGTCTATTTCAATAAGATTTCATAAAATATTTAATGTACAGATTTGGTTTAGTTACAATGTTATAATATGTATAGATTATATATCCGCCAAAAAATGTCAAAGTCAAAAATAGAAACGTAATTTACTGTTTAAGCTATTAATAAAATAGCGAATTTTGCCATATACGTCGTTTACTTTTTTTCGAAGAATGAGGTTTTTTTACAAATTTTATACATAGATATTTTTGAGAAGAAAACATGACTGATAATGTAAACTAAAAATATGTATTATCTATACTTTATAAAAAAATTTTTTACATAAAATTAAAGTGTCTGTTGGTAATGTCATAATAAAAGCTTTTTAATAAATGCGTATGAAATTATATACCGTACTTATAAAAAAAACACAATTTTAAATTTTTTTGTCTGTTTGTTTGTTTCGGCTAATCTCCAAACGATCTGGACTGGAAAATCTGGAACGGAAAATCTGGACTGGTTTTAACGGGACTTTCACTGACAGTTTGTTGATGTTATAAGGAGTAATTAAGGCTACTTTAATTTTAGAAAAAGAATTAGAGTTCCCTCCAAAAAAGTTGAAACGGACACAACCGAGCCATTATTTTGTGATAGTGTATGAAAAATTATAAAAGTCATCATTTTCCATTTGAGGTTGAACTTTAACCTCGAATAACTTTTAAACGAGTCGACTAAGCAAAAAATCACATCTTACCTTTTTTGTAGATCGTTTAATTCCCTACAAGAATATGTTTTTAATTTAACTAGACAATAATTCATTTGAGCGCATTAAAATTCCAATAAAAAACCCATGTTATTTATTTGGTAAAGTTTAAGCAATAGCTTAATATTAATATTAAGAGCTCAAACTTTACCAGATTTTTTTATCATCTTGGACGATATTTCTATGGTAACTAAAGAAAAAAAAGTTTTTTATTATAATTTTTTATATTGCGACCACCGTGGTGGACTATGGCCTAATCCCCCTCGCATTGAAGGGAGGCCCGTGTCTAACAGTGGGACGTTAAAAAGGGCTGAATACATACAAATACATAATATACTCTTTTGTATTGTTTAGGTATTAGTCCTCTTTCCCCTGATTAGAGATAATATTAGCTTTTTTGTCTTTGTTTATTATTATAAAATCCTTTACGATATTTTTTATTTATTAACATTTATTTACTAATTAAATATTTGTATACTTCAATATAATATAAACATTATATATTATTTTAAAACATTACTGATTGGCTTCATGTATAGTTCTTTGACACTGTCTGTATTATTTCAGTCTGAATATTTAGTTTAGGTTTATATTTTCGTTGAGGAACATGGATAGGCATCTTTAAAAATGATTACTGAATGAATATTTTTAATTTGTATGAAATAATTACATTTATGACACCAAATAAAATCTCAGTATAAAAAAAAATTAAAACATATCTATTAATTGCTATAGGTTGCTTTTGCCGTTAACTATGCAAAGTAACGTCATATAATTCCATTATATAATGTTTTCTCAATCGATTGATAACAATCTATACTAATATTATAAAGCTGAAGAGTATGTTTGTTTGTTTGGTTGAACGCGTTAATCTCAGGAACTACTAATCCGATTTGAAAAATTCTTTTTGCATTAGATAGCCCGTTAACTGAGGAAGGCTACAGGCTACATATCATCCCGGGAAAATGCACGGTTCCCGTGGGATAGAATTGTTTTTGTCTAGAGACGAACCCGAAGCGAAGCGAGGGTGAGTCGCTAGTATGATATATGTGAATAAATGATATATTGATAATAGAAACTTATTATGAATTTTAGTTAAAAAACCATTTTAAGTATGTGTAATTTATAAATACACATACGGTTTAAAGGTTTTCAATTTCTCGATATTTTAATTATAAAACGGAACATTGTAAGTGTGGTGCGATGTGAGGGAGCGTCAAGTTGTCAAGAGTTAATTGATTTAATCATCGAGTTTATTGCGACTACGATGCACTCTACTTACGTTCGCTCTTACTATAAATAATAATATTATACAAACATCGATGTATATATAGTGCCTTATTAGGAATTTAATACAAATATATAAATTAGTAGTGTAATTTAGTCTCCTATTTATACTGCCGTCCGCCGAGAGGTCGAAATTCGACCATTATTAAAAAATTGAGGAAAACAATATGAATAGAATTTACTTATCTATACCTATTAAAAAAACTAAATGTTACAATTTTTTATTGATAACATTAAAGCTCGTTCATAGCTACTAAAAAAAGAAAATTCGTTCACAAACAGAGGAAAAAGAAGTACTGAACTTTTTTGTCTTTGCTCATTTATATATAGACTAGTAGTTCTGCGAACAGTAGATCTCGCGAGCATCGAAATCGAATCTCATAAGGCGGAGATATCCAGTAGCCCCCTTCTTGCCCCTTTTTTTAAGAAAGTATCTGTACATACTTTTTTAATAGATAAAGCTTCCAATCTAAATCTATTACCGGTGGTAGGACTCTATTTACCGGTGATTCTATTTACCGGTGGTAGGACTCTGTCAAGCCTGAGGAGTCCGACTGGATGGGTACCACCCCCTTATCTATTTCTGCCGCCAAGCACCAATGATTGCATTGCTGTGTTCCGGTTTGAAGGATAAGGTAGCCAGCGCAATTACAGGCAAGAGGCATAACATCTTAGTCCTCACAGTGATAACGTACCGGCGGTTCTGCAGTTTTGTTATATAAAACTTAAGTGCATGAACCGTAGGTGTTATGGGCGACAGATATCGCTTTCCATCAGGTGGACTGTCTGCTCGTTTATCACTGAATACCATAAAAAAAAAAAAAAAAAACAAAAGTCCCCGACGATAAAAAATTATAAAGTCTGAGGAAAGCAAATTTTGCCAGACTTGAAGCAGAGACGCTTCGCTCGCTCGGTCAATCTATACTAATATTATAAAGAGGTAGAGTTTGTTTGTTTGTATTTACTTTGAACTATTAATTTCATTTGAAAAATTCGCGTTCCTAAATATTGTGATTGAGTCTTGTGTGGAAGTTGAGGATAATGAAGCGTTTCATATTAATTTAATGAGAACGATTTACTGATAGTATTATTGCCTAGACCTAGAGTGTAACTAGGCTTAATCCGTGCGCTTTCAGATAAAGCAGATAAGTCCTATGTTTATGGCACTTTCCAAGTTTTTAGCTCCAATATTGTTACAATAGTCATCGAAAATATTTAAGTTGAATAATTTTTTACTGGTTATGAAAATAATAACATTGTTTAATTTTTTTAATATCAATACATAGTATAAAACAAAGTTCCTTCCCGCTGTCTGTCCCTATGTATGCTTAGATCTTAAAACTACGGAATGGATTTTGATGCGGTTTTGTTTTAATAGATAGAGTGATTCAAGACAAAGGTTTATATGTAAAATACATGCATAATATAGTACCTACAGAAAAGCCGAGAAATTCAAATATTTGTATTTCATACTAACTGTTAAAACGTATCTACATAGGTAACCAACCCGAACGAAGCGAGGGTGAGTCGCTAGTAATAATCTATTTAAGTGAAGAATTTTCTTTTACAATGTAGGTACATACGTCTCCACACTATTCTAAATTATATTTTTTTTGTATTTAAAACGTATTCATTTCACCGCATTTTAGTGACGAGTTACTTCAATTTACTAAAAGCTTTTTGTGAAGAAAATGTATTCAAAGGATAGTGAAAGCCCTACTGAAGTTCTTTGATTTGAGCATGTGATTTAGCTGTGACGGGTAATACCATTATACGTCTTGCAATGTGCCGACAGATACAAGCTCACTTTGAACTCCCACCTAAATCCTTTTTATAGAATTAAACCTCAGTTAGCTCTAGTTAAAAGGCATGTGTTATTTATTAAATACCTATATGAGTGCCTCGCAAAAGATTGTATAAAAGAAAATTAAATCAATTAAAACATGACAATAAATGATTCGAGTGTTTCGTCGAGCCGCGTCCGCTCCTATGCGGGCTGTTTCACTCCCATCCCGCCAACTTCATCTCTTCATAAAAATGACGATCCGGTTCATACCCGATATGATCGCTCAGCGCGGCCAATCATCGTCTTACACTCGATCTCGAACGTCCGAACGGAAAACAACTCTTAATGAATCTTAATAACATCGTTACACTTACACGCAGTTACGTTAAATAACTTGGGTCATTGTTCCAAGTTTGAATGGTTACCTACAATTTAATGATCGACGAAGGCCGCGAGTGTAATTGGCGGCTCCGCTCTGACTCCGCTCTCGTCGCATGGGAAACGTTCTAAACAGTGGCGCTGTGAAAATCTATGCGCATACGCGTGTTTTTCGCGCGCCAATGCGCTCGATCGAGACGGCGAGCGTGCCGGCGACAATTTCGCATTTTGAAATGTCCGCGCTGTGCAGCGAACGTAGTGCCCGCGAGTGAAGTATTTGTGTTTGGATGATTACGTGAACAGTGGTGCCAGAATGGAAGCGTTGACCTCGTCGTCGATCGTATCGTCGACGTGCAGTACGACCGGCGAGGTGATTTTGTGTTTGTTTTTGATCGATAGAACTGTTTTTGCGCAACGTCAGCGACGACCGACGTCTCGGTCCTTTGTTTATTTCGTTGTGGAGTCTGAGATAATGCCGCGGCTGACCCACATCACGCTATTTCCAAATTTCACCCATTTTCCGCTGCGAGTCTCGTTAAACATATATGGCGATAAGAGGATTTAAACGTATTGTGTTTGTTTTACGCCGATAAATAGCGGATGCAAAGTTTGCGAATCCCGCCTGTTTAGGATTAAAATCGTCGCTGTTCGAATTGAATCGATACTCAATTGAAACGGCATTAGTCGCGTCGATAGGTATGTGAAACTGTGCTCAAACATTTATTATGTACGGATCGCTATGCGCACAATGAATTCACTCGTTTTGTTATCTAAACTGAAATAGCTGATGAGAAAATACAAATGTGGACCTATACACGTACAACGACAAGGAGTTCTTTATCCAACTGTTTCTTTATCTATATATACATATAAAAGGCAAAAATAATTGACTGATGTATCAGGCACAGGCCAAACCCTTAAGGCTAGAAAATTGAAATTTCGCACTCGTATTCCTCACATGGCGAAGGCATCCACTAAGGAAGGATTTATCAAAATTCAACCCCTAAGGGGGTGAAATAGGGGATAAAAGTTTGTATGAAACTTTTTATTCCTTAGACATATTTGCATGAAATTCCGTATAAATTGAGTAATGCAAAAATAATAAATTATGTATTTCAGCGTTTTCTAAAATTCAACCCCTAAGAGAGTAAAATAGGGGATGAAACTTTGTATGAAACCTACCTTTTTAGTTTTTTTTTATAGTTTTAGCGCGAGCGAAGCCGCGAGTTCTGTTAGTATATAGTTAGCGAACTAACCCTTTATGTACAAAAAGTGTAATATGCATTTGTTGAGAGCTCTCAAGTGTAGAGTTTTTTACTAAATAACCTAGCGCTCTGGAATTGGAGACAAAGCATTTAAGATAAACATTTTACGTTGTAAATAAATGAATTTAATTAATGTAATATAAAATTAAATAAATTTAGAACTATACCTATTCATTCGCTACTAATATTTGAACAAAATTTACTTTAATAAAACAGTAGTCTAGTATGGATTTATATGCGTATGACATCAGTCATTGTTTTATTATCGAAATATGCATAAAATGAATTTCAGTCGGAATGCTTACTTAGTAACATAATTATTTGTTAACTGATAAGGCAGTTGTTTCTTGAAATTGCATAATGTTCTTATTGCTACTTAATGTTTTTTTAATATTAAAATTAATTCTATCGAGAAATTTATCTTTATATATTTGAATCAAATAAACTGATATATACTTATTTATTAATGAAGAAATATGATTTAAAATAAACACGTGTATAGTTTTACATTTATGGTCAGGGCCTTTTATATATTGTGTATCTTATAGGCCAATATACCGCGAAGCCTTGATCTCAGTTAGTCCATGAGTCATATGCAGATGTGGACTGACCCTCAACAAACAACTACGAATGGTTCGTACCATTCCAAATTATTTCATTGTTTTGAAATCTACGAATAATTTTGTTTAATATTAATATTTTATTCCCTTACAAATTATTTATATGGACTAGCGACTCAGCCTCGCTTCGCTCGGGTTCGTTCCTAGGTTGATACAATACAAACTTTCACCCTCTTAAGGGATGATTTTCGGGATAAAAACTATCCTATATTTTTCCCAGGGTCTTAAACTATCTTCTTACCAAATTTCATCTAAATCGGTCCAGTAGTTCCATAGATTACTTCCTACAAACAAATTCACAAACTTTACCTTTTATAATATTAGTATTAGATTAATATTAGAATCTTATATGTATTAAGTAAAAGAAAATAAAATATACGCGAATGTCAAAAAAAAAAAAAAGGTTTTATTTCAAGAAGTTTTTGACTTGTCAGTTTGTCACATCTTTTTTTTAAATATGTGCATGATTAGAGTGCAATATCGCAGGTCTTAATGCTATTTAAGGTAGTGAACTGCGCCTAACAGCTGATTTATCTCGTTTTTCTCACACAAACCTGTTTGAAGTCGTGAACAGCGTTTAGACTCGTATCACAAACTGCCATCGAATCTGCTAACCTGTAGCTTTAATAAGTACCCGCTTATATAAGCATTTCACTTTGCGTTAATAAAATCAAAATTTATAGTTACATATAAGTAGGTATAGCAAAATACTCAATAGCGACGTTAAATGCCATAAATTAATGTTTATAACCTTTATTTGAAATTAATAAATAATTTAATATTGAATACGATTCTATTGACTTTATTTTTTTTTATTATATAGAGTTACAAAACCATAAATAGTTGTTACTTTTTATCGATTAAGTATAAATAAAGTAATAGAAGTGAAAATACCTATATCTATAGATATAATAAATTTGTAACTAAGCCGAATCTGTACATTAAATATTTTTTGGAAAATCCTATTGAAATAGACATTATTATCGATACACAGGCCGAATCTATAATTTTTAAATTTTTTGTCTGTCTGTTTGTCTGACTGTGATCGCATAACGGAAAAACCACTGAAGGGATTTTGATGAAATTTGGTATGATGATAGCTGGTTATCCGGGTTAACATATAGAATACTTTTTACTGCGAGAAAATATCTAATCTCTGAGAAATTTATAGTACTAAACGTTAAAACCTAAGTAGGGGCGAACCCGTGCGAAGCGAGGGTGAGTCGCTAGTATACACATATAACTAAGTTGAAATGATTCATTTATCATTTTAATATAGTGAGATAAATACGAATGAACTATGTATATTATATTTTCAACGTAATTTCATGTGGACAATTTTAACTTTTTTTAATCTCAGTAAAATCCTTAAACAATAACGCCGTTGGAACCAACAAAGCGCGAAACCTTCAGATTTATGAGGGAATACGTGAAAAAAATTCAATTGAAAGAAATTCAGAGCGAGGCGTCGTTGCGATAACAAAGCGATGCCATTAGGCACCGCAATGACACAAAGACAGCAATAAAATATATTATGATTTCTTTTTTATCTCCAGATGGAAACATGTAAATACTAATGTTAAACTTTACTAAACAAGCTTTTTGAAGTGAAAACTTCTATAGGCAGGTTTGGATGGGGAGTAAATTCATGTAAGTCGTCATCGATCACGTGACGTGTTAATGCTAGCACTCAAGAGTGCCGATAGATGTCAAAACCAGATAAATGTGAACAGTTTTAATTTAAGATCAAACAATTAATTTGAATATTCAAAAATAACAACTGTTTGTTTATAGTTTGAAATTTTCACTTCTGTCGGCAGTCCTCATGACTGCTTTTGTTTTAATAAATATTATTAAAATCTTGTAGTACTGATAGCTTTTGCAAATGTAAATATTCGTTTAAAAAATAATCTTCTTAGATCTTACCAGCTCCACCTATAGTTATACAATAGATACAATACGCAAATCTTTGTAAAACTTCTTGAATATACTTCAATAATAATGAAAAAAATTATTGGAATTGTTAATGTACTATGCGATATTTAGGCCGAGCTTTAAAATTAGTTATTGCATTTCATAAAAACATCAAAAAAAGTTTGTTTTTATTAATTTTATCGATAGATCCTTCAAATCGATCGTTACGGGAGTTTGAGTGCCGTATAGGGACTAATAGTAAACTATTCTAGTAGGTTATGTTTATAATTTGCAGCTGAGCCAAGTGCAAATGGTAATTAAAAAAAATAGTTTCAAAAATAGTTTCGAGATAAGTAGATAAGTACATATAAATATGTACTCTAAATAGAATATCTTAACAGGTTTCCGAACTTAAGAGTACTCGAACAAGAAATATTTATCGCTTTCACATTCCTTCCATGCCAAAAGTTCTCCTTCATAAAAAAAGTTTTTAATTTTAATGGTATCGAGTTTCATATAAATCG
Organism: Argynnis bischoffii washingtonia; assembly: GCA_033884665.1. Taxonomy (NCBI): domain Eukaryota; kingdom Metazoa; phylum Arthropoda; class Insecta; order Lepidoptera; family Nymphalidae; genus Argynnis; species Argynnis bischoffii. Next base: position 3,169,264 of record CM066624.1, on the reverse strand, counting down.
ATTTTAACATATGTTTACCGCTAGCAGTCACAACGAATAACAAACGACGATATGTTCCGCAATTACTTTCACTCAAGGCCGAAAATTTTATTTTACTCACAATATAATCTTTATTATAAGGCAATAAGATCTACAAAAGCTTAGTTTATTTGATATACAAAAATGAACTTTATCATTCGTTAATAGCCGCTATAATAACTCGTCACGTAGTTCTGCATCACTTGACTTCCATGCGTGCAGTGTTTGTGTCACTTTCCCTCCTATGGTATTTATTAGAGACAGATTCAGGGTTCTAGGTATTACACGATCTAAACAGTTGAGAGAAAGTCAACGTAACTGCTTGACAGCTTTCTATCAATATATTATTTTTTGGTAATATTTATGTAACAACAAACTTACTGAACTAATGCATAATTTGTATTAAGGTTTAATGAATTTTAAACCTATCGTACGCCAAAGTTGTATCACAATCGGTTGAATGGTATTGGAATGCAGAAGTTACAAAGAAACAAACATTAAACAAACATAATACTCTCTTAGATTTACGCGAATATTAGACATTTAAATAAAACTATCTTTTCGGATTTTTTCGCGGATTTATTTTGATTTTTGGTTTTTGGTTCCCGTGACCATGATTGCTGTAAAGCAATCGAAACGTCGGGAACCAAAAATCAAAATAAATCCGCGAAAAAATTAAACATACAGTTATGTTTATATAAATAGATAAGGTATGCAGTTTTAAACAGATTGCTTCGCATTACTACTTATTTTAAAGTCATTACTTTGGAGACAGTAAAAATCTAGGTCATCTAACTGGTTATATGCGCAGTAATAAATTCTTACTTACAATTATTGTGCTAAAATTGTTTTGACCTCTACTAAGGATATCCTTATCCTGAGGAAACAAAATAATTATAGCCGATATAAATAAAACCATGAAAAACATTCACATTTATTGTATGAAGGGCAGTATGTTTTTCTTTTTGTGTTGAAATTATCTAAAAAAATCATATATAACGAGTGTTCCGTAGCATGAAATATTAAAATAAGTTTATAATCGCAAAAGGTTTTTTTTGTGATGTACCTACAAATTTACGGTTTTCGGTTTTTTTCTTGCCTTGTGCTATAAGACCTTACCAAATTTTATGATTCTGGGTCAACGCGAAGTACCCTATGTTTTGATTCTCTTGCGAGTGTTAAACTATGCGGTATAAACGTCCGTATCTTTTGATTGCGTTGACTTAGAAGTTTGATTTTTTTCACAGTTCCAAGGGATTGCAATTTTGAGTATTTGATAATAATTTCAACTTGATATTTCGATGCGTTCTTGAGAAAAAAGGTCTTAACATACATACAGACAGACAAACAGCGAAGTGATCCTATAAGGGTTCCTTTTTTCCTTTTGAGGTACGGAACCCAAAAAATGAAAAAGAAGTGACTGGATAAACAATAATTAACTATGATTTGATGTTTGTCACGTAATACCTCGTATAGTAAAATTCATTAAACCTGTTAACCTGTAATATGTACGTTCAGTTATAAAAAATGTTCTAAATTTTAACCAGTCGGTAAATAATATTTTAATATAACACCAACGTGTAGACATAGTTTTATGTTAAAGTCAGATTTTTTGCTTAGTCTTTTTTATAGGTAGGTAGGTATATTGACATTTTTTTATCAGTTTTAAGTTTTCCACTTTCAGTTCATTACAGATTGTATTCATTTGAAAAAAAAAAACAAATATAGTGACATGATATTTAGTCAACCCAGTAACCAGTTGTTGGTATACTTTTATCAGACCAACTTCTTGCCACCGATAAGACATTCTTACAAGTTAAACTGTTATAATGTTGTGAAACTTCACTTTTTTGAGTTTTGTAAGATCGTACAAATAATATAGGCATTCAGTGGTGTTACACCACATGAGGAAATTTTTTCGCTGATATATTTACAGTGGTTTTTGATAATTTACTTTAATAATGAAAGGATTTTTTTCTTTGTTGGTAGTCTTGATTACCTTTGCTACAGGCGTGTCTGTTATTTTGGAATAAACGTCTTTAACATAACAATCTACTACGTTTACGTTGTAAATCTGTTTTTAATTATTTCCTCTGAATACAAATTGTATGTGGGTTATAATGAAAATCAATCGTGTTGGAGTTTTTACGGAAAAAATAGGTTAAATATTGGTAATATAAAACGTGCTATCACGTTACTATTCATTTATAATATTCATACTTGTGAAAGTTTGTATGTGTGTATATATGTTTGTATTTTTGTTACTCCTCAACTTCTAATAGCTATGACCAATAAAAACAAGCTGCTGCTAGTAATAAAATTTGCCTAAAGGTGGCGTTGTTCGTTTGTCAAAATATAAAATAAAATATATATTGTTGTAATAATAAATAATGTTACGATGTAAGTTTTGCCACTAATATATAGTTTTTATTGTTATTTTACGAACTAGAGAATGCTATGCCTATATGGATTTGTGTCCCATCTCCAATTAAGTATGACGTCAACAATCAAGATGTCCTTTCTTTTGTATCGCGGCGAATAACTCACACGGTTAATGTACCAATTTAGCTTCATATTAAATGTGTTAGGGCTGGAGTATACAGAGTTGTTTTGTATATATAATTGACATTAACGAAAGAAATTCATGGACATTGCAAAATTTTATTTATCCTCTGATGTTTTGTAGGTATCTCAGCATAATCTCATACATACATACATATATATTTAGTCAATTAATATTATGATTTAACTTTATAAAAAATATAACGAAATAATATTAGTCCTGCTGAGTTTCTTTCGACAGTTCTTCTCAGGTCTGAGGCTTCTTTACGAACTGGTAGTAGACTCATGACGTTCAGAAAAATTGTAATAATCTAATGCTGAATAAAATATTTTTAATTTGAATTTGTACTATGGGTTCAGTTCTTATCATTTGGTCGATTTTATTAATAGGAGTTTTGGTATATGGAAGGTGTAATTCCCAGCATAGTAATGTTTTATTTATTTATACTATATTATGTATGTACTAAGTAAAACACTTGTCGAAACTCCAGAAAGAATTGCATATTTCATTCAATACGTATGCAATTTATGTTTTTATGTAATTAATTCATCCTCCGAAATAGACTTAGTTACGAAACAGGATGGTAACAGTAATATAGCGGTATTATTTTAATTTTATGACCAGTTTGTATGAAACAATTAATCTAGATAACAACAATACAATGCGAAGATGAATGCTGTAATGAATTCAATACGTTGTTTGCATCAAGTCACGATGTAAAAAATTGTAACGTTGTTGATTTATTACGGCTATAGCTACTTTTTATGTTACTTTATTGTCTTTATTATTTCCATCTTTGTTCCCTTATTAATATTGATCTTAGAAGTTAAAGATCGATTATTTTATCAATAATTATTTCGAGTTTTGTTCCTATAATAAAAATTCAATGGAAACAGATAACGTTGACGAAACTTGGTGTACCTCTGACCTTAATATCTGCTGAGATAATTGGCCGCAATTGCTCAGGCCTCCTGTGCTGATTTAGACTGAGTATGGCGGCTCCATTTTTAATAGCGTATATTATTTTCACATCTTTGTGCCATCTTGTGAAGGAACAAACATGGTTAATGTTGTTTTCTTTAAAAAATGTAATAAGATTTCTTATTTTAAGTAAAATTTTTATTTAACGTCATTGTTATTATTGGCTTTAATCATTTATCTAAAATAAATAAGCTTCTAAATAATTGTAACTATCGATAACTCGAAGAATATTCTTTTTCAGCAAAATAAATAACCCCACTGTAATAATTCATAGTAAATTGATCCAGAAATGGAAGCTTTAGCCTGCATCTAAAAAGTATAACAAATGGACATACATAAGTTAGACTAATATATTATTTTTATTTCATATATGTTTGCGAATGTCGTGTCTGACGGTCATGGATCGCTAGGCGCATCCGGTGTGAAAATAGCTAACTGTCGCTGGGTTAGGCGGTTTACACACCAACATCATCATACTTAATAATAAATATAATGTAACTAGCAAGCCTGTCTGCTACTACTAGATCATAGTCTATCTATGTATTAAATATCATCCAAATCCGTCCAGCCGTTTGACCGTGAAGGAGAAACAAACATAAATACAAAAATTTTCGCATTTAATATACACACTGGAGACGCACCTTCACTTCGACAGAACAAATCTACCCCACGGGAACCGTACATTATTCCGCGATAAAAAGTTACCTATGTGCTATTCCAGGCTATAACCTATCTCTGTGCTACTCGTAAATTTCATCCAGATCCGTTCAGCAGTTCTGGCGTGATTGAGTAACAAACATCCATCCTCAAAAACTCTCACATTTATAGTACTAGTAGGATTAATCGAATATTCTTATAAGATATGGTGTACAAACTGTTCACATAACGTACATAAGAAACCAATTGTATGATTTTAGTAGCTTCTGGTCCTACTAAGTACTAGACTAGGGGAAATTATCACTTGTCATATTTTAATGAAGGAAAAAACATTCTTTTTCTTATAACCGCATACTATTTGTTTTATGAGAAGAAGTTTCCTCCTATATCTTGTACGTAAACCCCGAGTAATAATTGTCGAGTATCACATTCATATATTATTACTACCTCTTTAGCAAAATAAAATTTATTTTTCATAACTATAAACGTAGTACAAGTAGTTTTTACGATTAGAAATCTTATAACATGTACACACGTTGATGTAAAGCCCTTATAAATTAACCTGAAGCGTTAGTTATTTTCAACGTTATAAACCAGACACAAAAAGGATAGAGTTAACGATATCACTCGACACTCACGCGTATGCAAAAGATCAAAGGCACAAAAATATACGTATATATATGTATGTTATAGCCTGAACCAATCTGGAATTTCATACTCATTAATTCGATTTTCTATTTCAAGAAATAACCGACTCATGATAAGAGGTTACATGAAGACTTGATAAGTTTTCTATTTTATTCCTCGTAATTTTGTGAAAGAGTCTTATTCACAATTTTAATTTTTTTCTTTCAAACATTAAATAAATTAGTAATTGAATTATTTACAATAATTGGAAAAGCGTACTAACGTATAATAAGTAAAACGTTAATTTGCACGCGTACTCTTACAGGACGCAGTCAAGAAGAAACGTTCTATTTAAGTAGTACCCGTGACAAAATTTTCATATAAATAACATTTTATATAACGTTGAATGTGTTTCAATCATGCCGTTGCCGTATCGGGCTGTCAGGGACGAGATGGAATCGTAAACTGGAGCCTCCAGGGGGATTCTACTAAAATCAGGATATTGCTAAAATAAAACGTTATTCACTGCTGTTTTTAGGACGTCTTTACACGAAGAAACGTGCGGTGAAAGTGTATTTGGTAGAAAAAATGTGCCCTGTTTTTATTGGGAAAACAGTTGTTTCGTTTGTTTTGTGTATTGTTACAGCCAAAGGAAATGTAACTTTATGTTAGTCATGTTTTTTTTGTTGTCGTTTCTTTACCGTTATTTCTTTTTAAATTTTTGAAGTGAAAATGTCTATAGGCAGGTTTGGATGGGGAGTAAAATTCTTGTAAGTCGTCATCGACATGGTCACGTGACGTGTTAACGCTAACACTCAGAGTGCGGATAGATGTTAAAACCAGATAAATGTAAACAGTTTTTAATTTACAAATTTTAATTTAAGATCAACCAATTAATTTGAATATCCAAATATAACAACTGTTTGTTTATAGTTTTAAGTTTTCATTTCTATCGGCAATCGGTATGACTGCTTTTTTTTTTGATAAGAAATCATTACAATTTTTGATTAAAGTTAACAATGTCTTCAAAATTAAAACACTAAAGTAAAACTATTATAGTTAAACAATTTTTTGTTAACAGTTCATCGGCTATGTAGACTAGTTTTGTATTACATCTCTAAGAGAGATGGAAAATCGGTTCGTTCGACACGCCTTTAAGATAAATAATACTTATTACTACATATTATAATTTAATTTACAATGTACCTATAGTCGTGTGCGATCTGCTGAAACGTAGGTGACGTAACGATATCACCTTGAGGAGACCTTGCGATTTTTTGAAGAGGTTAATATTCTTGATTATCATAACGATTAGCGACGGCCAGTGTACTGGAAACAATAGAATTTTATGCTGAGTGTTTATATTTACAAATAAATTTTGTAATTTCAATTTGACGAGCAATAAAATTTGTTATGGGTATATAAAATGCTTAAAGTTAATTAATATTTAAAAGAAAATTTAATTAATGTTGCAAATTATATGACTCTATGTGCGTTAAATAGAGTCAATGAATAAGAAAAAACTTGTAAGAAGTTGTATCTTGTTCTTTAAATTATAATATAGGGGAAATATGTAATAAGGCCGTTTATATTTACATATTATTCAAATTAAATATATTTTATTTTTTAAACTAGATATGCTCCAAAAAGCAAAGTTGTATAACAACTTTTGTTATTATTGCTATTTTAGTTATGTCTAAGCATAATTACTTTCTTTGCATATGTTCTCTAGCAAAGAATGCAATAAACATTATGAGGTTGTGGGTTTTTTTAAGTTAATTTGTTTTATTCTAGTTTTTTTGTTGTTTAAAGAGTATTATGGAATGCTGTTTCTCGTTTCGATGTACTACATATTTGTTTTTTATGTGTTTTCACTATTTTTTTTACTATGACATTCTATAAAATTAGAGTTATTAAAAATATACGTAACGCTTCGTCGGATGCGCTAAAATAAAAAAAAAAGATGTCTGCAAGTAATGCTTATGTGCTGTTTGATTTTATGTTGTTTATTATATTATTATTTCATATGCTATTTGCACTATTCATTTTATATATTTTGCAATTCATACTCCGTTCGAAAACATGAAGTGTAATATGAAATATCCTATCTCAAATGCTGCACGAGCGAGCCAAAATCGTTATCTCAGATTACGTTCAAATAGCGGAGAATAATATCGATGAATTATATGACTATTTTGATATAATCCATTTCTATACTCGATTCTTGCTTTATTCGGAATTCTTGAGAGTATAGAAAACTATTTAACTTTTCAAGCTATTAAGCACAAAGGTATTGTAAAATGTAGCGGGCTCTTTGAACGCTTTCAGTGCTGCAGCGTATGTGAAAGAAGTCGAAATAAATTTTACCGGTTTCCAGTTACTATAGAAAAGACCAGTTCCACTGTGTCTAGTACTTAAACTGAGTTCACCCGGTTTCAGCCAAAGTGTTTTTTAATTACGAACGTTGTCCACATGTTTCATTTTTTGCCGTTTGATATACGACCATTTTGTTCAGGTTATACACATTCTTTGACAGGCTATTTGGAAAAATGTCGCGTTTGTGATTTGAACGAGTTTAAATTATTTTCGCTTCTGAGAAGTTAAATAAAATTGTCACTTTCTGTTGATTTTATTTTTTTATTTCAAGTATGTTTAGAGCGCATGAAATTAAGCTACTTATCATATAGGATGCTAAGTGTACAGACACATTGTAATATTAGTGAATAATGTCGGTTGCCGTTTTAGAATGGAGCTCGCAGAACAGAGCTTTAGTATCTCTGATAACGTTTACGTGTCTGGTAATTTTATCAGGCGCCGCCGAGACAATTCCGTTTTATTCCTGGTGACAGATGGGATTTACCACCCACCTCGCCTCACCTCGACTAAAACAATCCCTACTTAGATAAGCTGACTCACTTTGAATGTAAGATGGTCCTACAAATGTAAAGTATTTATTGAACGTTTTTCATATTAGATAATAAATATTCAATTAAAAAGAAATTAAAGTACTTGTTAAAATAAAGTGTTGCTAGCTTCATATTCTCTATATATAGCTAAACATATTTTTTTGCGCGATATGTAATATTTAGTAACATGTCGCACGTTCGCGACAGTTTAACACAAAATCACCTCGCATATGTTTAGTGCAAAGCATCAATAGTGAAATAAGGAATGCAGTGATGGAATTTATAACTCATCTTGGTACGTTTAAGATAGTGAAAATGATCGTGCTCTCGAATATATTTCGCGGAAATCATCCGCAACAACAAATAACGAGTGAATTATCAGAGAAAAGCGTTAGAGAAAGACCTTCGAGTTTAGTGTCGCAAAGTTCGCTAACATTGAAACAACGGACAAAAACCCACGACAATATTAAAGAAACTCTAGATAATGAAGACGAAGCAAAAATAATAGTTAGTGAAAAAAGACTCTCGAACAGTGTGGATGCCATAGTTACACACAATGATGTAAATAGCAAAGTGATATGTAGTGCCAAAGGTTTATTAGAAACAAATTTAGATGACTTATTTAATGATGTACAGAAGCTTGATGGATGGGCCGTCGAACCAAAGAGTTTAGGTGCAAGCGAACCTATTTTAAGTTTTAATGAACGTAATACAAAAACTATTAATAAGCGTGAATCTCTCGTGTCTGAGAATGACAGTGAAGGTGATACGGCGACAGATAGTGATTGTATGGATGATGCCGCTCGCGAGCAAAGGAAGTGTATGGGCGCAAGGCGATTTGGGCACATGCTGAGGAGAGTTTTATCCCGCAATGGTGAGTTGTTAATTAACTTCACATTTACACAAAATTAAGTACAATAAACATATAATTACTTAAGATATAATATTCACTAGTAGAACCCGCGATTTCGCTCGTGCTAAAACTATTAAAAAAAAACTCTTAACGTCGGTTTCACACAAACTTTTATCCTCTATTTTACCCCTTAATAGAATGAATTTCGAAAAATGCTAAAACACGTAATTATTTAATTGTATTGAAGAGCATTTATACCAAGTTTCAAGTAATTCTGACCATAAATATTTTTTTGGGTTGTATTATAACGTGTTTTCCCGCGGGAAAAAGATAATCTCCCGCAGTAAGGTAGCCTATGTCACTCTTCAGCCCTTCAACTATCTCCAGACAAAATATCACGCCAATCCGCCACTCCGTTTCGACGTGAAAGGAGGATAAAGTAACACGCAAACACACTTTCATATTTATAATATTAGTATGGATATTCAGTTTTAGTAAACTAAAAATCAGCGACCTACACAAAGACGACACCACTTGTACAGGAATATAATTAACAGTATCTCATTAATTTCATTATAAGATACAATAAAACAGATTTTCTCATGGCGTCCAACAATCGAAGTATAAGTTGACATAACTTTCTACCGCGAGTCGCACCGCGTAATAACAAAGACCATTATGACGATAGAAAATAAAAATAAGCGATAAAATGCCGAGGTTGAGCATGAGATGTTGAACTGAGGCGGCGTCGTTCATTTATTTGTTTTCAATTGTAGCAAATTGCTTCTGCCGCTCTGATTGAGATGGTCTGTATATCTTGTTACGATCGCGGCGATCTTATCTTGACGCCCTAAATTGGTTGGATGACATTTTTTTAAAGTGATTCGTAATTTATTGTGGGATTGTAAAAACAATAGTAACCAAACAAAACCTTAAGAAGTACGTTATATAAATAATACATGAATCTCAACTATGCTCAGACGAGTAGGTTAACTCTATTTATTTGTAAACGAAATATTTTAGATGTATTGACTAATAAAATACAAGAAGTGACATGGGTTCGTGTTCTACATGTCTCTTTGATCAATCAATACAGTAATAAATCAATAATAGAAATGTGTAGTAAAAATATATATACACTAGTGTAAAAATTTACATTAGATTATTAAAAAAAGGTATTAGTAAGTAGTACATAGTGTGTCTGTGTGAATGTGTGGTGTTGTTGTACGTGCGTATGTATTTAAAATGTTATGAAAACGACATTTAAAAAATCTTTGTCATTCTGCATTTGTACCAGGTTATTTAAGTTCAGAATGTCTTATTTATTAATGGGTACTGATTTACTCTCGCTTCGCTCGAGTGCGTCATTAGGGATGTATTGTTTAGGAACGCGTAGAAGACAAACACCGTACATATAAAAAAAGTAGCGTAAGAGAAATTTTCACATGGCATCCTACAGTTAAAGTGTACGTTGCTATAACTACAATACTAAGTAAAATAAATATAAAGAAAGATGTTTTTTTTTTGGCTAGAAACTTTTGGGGATTTACGCAAAGTAACTCGCCAAGGTTTCATCATAATCGACTTAATTAATAGCTTAGAAGGCATAGAGGACAAACATGTAAAAAAAACTTTCATTTTTATTTATACAGTTAATTTAAATATTGAATGAATCAGTAAATACTTAAGAACCGTTTGCCCATATTATTAACCTCATATCAAACAGTGCCGCGGAGATCGTCTTTGAAGCATGTTTATCTATTTAGAGGTATCGCAATTAATCATCATGTGATCATGCATATATGGCTTTTCATATATCACATTCTATACAAGTAGATTCTAAAATAAGTTTTACTTAATTAAATTCTACAACTTAATTATTTTTTTAAATAGTACCTTAAAATATTTTTTACTGTCTGTGTTAAAACAGTCTTACAAACTTTCTTTCGTAAACTAGCTTTTACCTTCGAGAGGTCTTAAAGAACTGTCAGTTTTAGACAATCGTATCGCAGACTACTTTTTTAAATATGTTCTTATTTTTTTTAAAGCTTTTAATGATTTTAAAATGTATAATCATGTAAATTAAAGACTTTATATAATTCATTTCCTTGTTTTTATAACGTCTATTTTTGTATCTGGTCACGCGTAAGGCTAATGTAGTCTGTACGATATCATAGCAACTCTAGATGGTATTGCTAAAACTAGTTATCTCAAGGCGCGCTCATCTGTGGCAATTATATCTTGCCACGTGGCTCGTTTGTTAATACAGTTGTGTTCGAACTGTAACTGTAATAACTTAGTTATGTTACGTATGAAGTTGCACTTTGTAATGAAATATGTTATGATATGACTTTAGTTGCATTAATTAATACTAAAAATAGCTCTATAAGAGTTGAAAATAACATTTTGAGTTATCAAACGTAACTATTAGCGACTCATTCTTGCTTGCTTCTCAATACAATCTTTCACCCCCGTAAGGGATGATTTCCGGGATAAAAAGTATCCTTTGTTCTTCCCAGGGTATCAAACTATCGTCTTACCAAATTTCATCTAAATCGGTTCTGTAGATCCAGAGATTATACCTACAACGTCACAAACTCAGAATCATTACCTCTATATAATATTAATATAGATAAATCATTTGAAATGTAATGATATGAAATTAAAGTTTATTCAATTAAATATATTATAAGCAATTTTGAATCGTCAATATAATTTAAAGAGCGTCAGTGTAGTCAGTCCGTGAGGAAGCACCAACGGTTCGGAAAGCAGTTCTGCTGAGAACAGCTGGCGGGAAACTCAACAGTTGCTCTTTTAAATATCATCGATTTACATTTTATTAATTTTACTACCATAACATTATGGATAGCCCGCATATAGTCAATATGTCTCAATTGCACATTTCCTTCAACAAGAAATTCTTGAACAGACTAATATGCCTTACTCATTAAATATTTAAATGTTTAGTATTAAAAGAATAACTTCTTGATAAATTTCTGTAGAATATATATTACTATGGTAAATACTCTAATAAATAAAAAATAGAGAGGTATTATCTGAGGGTAATTTTTGTATTAGCTCTTTTTACGTTTTTTTTTAACTTGCAATTTTCGTATGTAAGTTGTACTTTGCAAACCAATTTTCAATCATTTACTTTTATCCGATTAAGCTGATATTTGGGATAATTATTTAAAAATGGTTCTCAATAGCTTGCTTTAACACAAATTTATATTCTTATATTTAATGTAAAAACGTATTTTTACATTATGTACTACGTATTAAATATTTCTATGCTTAAGAGAATATACTTTAACTACTTCGTATTATATTTTAAAGGTCTCTATCCCCGTTATTTATGATTATGTAAAATTGTCAATATCTGTTCCTGTGTCATGAGTAAGATTTTGTTAGAATTTCTAAAAGTATTGCTTACTCAAATCGGTGTACTTTTAACACAAACATTTATTTAGTTCAAAATGGATAGGGTAGCAAAATAGACGTCACAAAAACCATCGCATTATTTATTAATTTAAATAATCCATTTGAAAAGATGTTTCTAATGACTTTAATAATACAATTTCGCACACGAGTTGCATGAATTATGTCTCGCATTTTGTCATTTGTATTTTATACATATTTCACTTCTTACTGTTGCTTTGTCACTTCTGTTTTCACATTTAAGATTTATATTCGTTACAGCTTGAACCACATGAGACCCGTTTAAGTGCTGTTTGCTTTATTAATAAGCTATAACTTTGTTCTTTTTACGATTTGTAACATTACTGCCTCGTTTTTGTAGTGGCTATATTCCAGCTTATCGATCATGAGACCCTGAATTCAAGTCCTTGGAAGGGGAAAATAAGTGATTGTGGTTGATATTTTCAAAAGTTTCCTTTGCTGATAGCAAAGTGAATCTTGGGAGCAACCACATGGTTGTTGTGCAAGCCAGCCCTCCGGGCGTTGTGGTTGGGTGCTTTATTGATCTTGCGGCGCCTCAATAAGACTAAAACCCAATGAAACCTTCCCCAGGTCTCATTGGGTTTTAGTAGGTAGTACTAACTTTTCTGGCCGGCGAGTCACACATAGCCAGCTGTATTTATGCTTTTGGTATGTTTAAATGAATTTCCCAACATTAAAAGAAAGGACTGCAGGTATCTTCATGCCTCATATATATCATCATCGTACATTAGACATTTGTTTTATTACTTCTTTCGGCAAATTTTAAATTAAGAAATTATAAAGTTATAACAATAATATTTGTTTTTTTTATGTGTATGCTATATGATACTATTTTACCTTTAAATAAATTAGCTTTCATGGCCATCTCCTTCTTCTATTTACTCAAATTACAAGCTCGTTAACTAGCGGATGCAAAACCTACAAACGGGTTATACTATGTGAATTTTACTTTCGGAAAAGCATAGCAGTTACTCCGTTGAAAAGTTTATACTTGGATATAGAAAGTGAAACTAGATTTAAAACCAATCTTATTCTGATAATTATCTTATCGTTTAAACAAGGTATTGTAATAATATGGTTATCCTTGTCTGTATCATCGCTTTCATAATACGCAGGTGTCATTGAAATAAAAAAATATAATAATAATTAGAAAGCTCCGTCTTCTCTCTCTTCAAAATCGTCATCATCTCTTTTTTACCTGATAAATTATATATTAAACTAGTGGCTCACCCTCGCTTCGCTCGTGTTCTTCCCTAGTTTGCTTCTCCATACAAACTTTCATCCCTATTCTCACCCCTTTAAAGGATGATTTCCGGGATAAAAACATATTTCACTCACTCACTTTTCATATCATGAGATTTAAAAAAACTTATTTTAGTATTTATTTTTTTTAATTTTCATCTATACAAAACTTGTCCTAACAACAAACACAAAAAAAAGAATTATCCAATTTGGTTTAGTCCATCGGAAGTTATGCGCGTACATACATTTCATTTTTATTTATATAGATTAGAAGACTATTATCAATTGAACTAGTGCCTTAGTTAGATCTCAATAATTGTCAAACACAAATGACACTGGCGCATTAAACCGGCGAATTAATCATCCAATAAATTAGGAAGTTTGCCACTAACTCCAAACAATAATTAATAGTAATATAAATTATCCTAAGTTCTTATAATTATATAATAAAATCAAAGACAATTGTATTTTAAATATATGACATTTGATAAAGCTTATCAAAATGTACGGTGCTTAAAGTAAATTATAAAATATATAAAAAAATATTTGGAATTATGCCTGTCGAGCCTGTCGAATCCATAAGGTTACGAAGTTTTCTTATAATCATCTTATTTTTTATAATCTATAAATAAGATATTTTTTTTTTATATAAGAACGTAACTCTGCGCTGATGGCGTGATCTAGTTACATAAGAAATAATTTTTACATCAATGATCCACTATATTATAGTAGCATTTCCTACATGCGTGACCGAATGAAGCAGGGCTTTCACGCCGCGCCTCCGATACGGACCATCTAGCAAATGGTGCAGGCGTGGCAGATTACCAGTTATACCATTAAAACCCATAAATATTCACTACTATATGTTACAGAAATTTACAAAGGAAATCATAACAAAATCGAGTGCCATAATAAGCATATTGTTGGGTTTGGCTACTCATAAATTTTCATTTGATATATATATTTTTTTCAAATCATTTTTATTTGAAGAATAATTAGTATTCGCTACGTTAATCCCACAATCAAAACAATTCTAACGATGCCTCATTTGTTCTATTTTATTTATCTATTAAGCTGTTTACTGTAGAATGTGCTAAAGATATAGATATACATATGTACATGCAAACATATATCTGCATATAAATACACTGAAACATAATTATTCTCGTGCAGTCGAGTTTTTCTGATGTCTTATGACTTCTGACTAATGTATTTTGCTAATATTGTAAATATGTATATTTGGTTGTTTGTCCTATAATATATAATAACCCTAATACAGCAATAGGGCACAGATTAAAATATTTGGTGTAAAATTGTACCAAAATTCTTTATAGATACATACTTCTAAATACTTATCGCAGTAAATCAAGTATTTATTATCTGTAAGATACTACAAAAAGTAGTAGTGCCTACACAGTAGTGAATAATAATAGGTTTCTATACAATATTTTATTTTAATCTAAGTGAGATCAAGAAATATTTTTATACGACCAGTACAAATGTTATTACTTGCATGAATCGATTATATTTATGTGATCTCCAACGTTATAAGTTATGTCAGTTTATTGATTTTTGTATTTTATGCATACACTAGCGACATACCCTCGGTTCGCTCGGGTGCGTCCCTAGATACGTTTCGGTTTTTTTTTTTGAGCGGAATTCTAATTCTTTTTCTAAAATAAAAGTAGTCTAAGTTACTCCTTATAACATCAGCTATCTGTCAGTGAAAGTACCGTCAAAATCAGTCCAGCCGTTTCGGAGGTTAGCGGGAACAAATAGACAGACAGATAGACAAAAAAATGTTTAAAATTACGTTTTTCTTATATTAATTTCCGTATATAATTTCATATGCATTTAGAAAAAAGCTGTTATTTTGACATTACAAACAGACACTTCAATTTTAATTATCTGTACAGATATATGGATAAATACTTATCCCATATCCCATGAGGGGAATTACGTATTTCATAACTAGTGATGTGCTCGGGTGTGTCCCTAGGTGCCTATGTCTTACACCAGGTTATAGTGTATCTGTGTTTTAAATTTCTTCATAATCCTTTGAGCTGTTTCAACGTAGGAGTAACTAACATATATACACACAAACACATACATACAAACTTTTGTATTTATAACAATAATGTGATAAAATACAAAATAGTAATTACAAAATGTTAAATTTCATATTATCCTCAAAGTTAAGGTTAAAGGTGAACAGGTAATGACATGCTTTGTTTTGTTTTCTGCAACCATGTTATTCATAAACTGCACCGTTGATACTTCACTAATTAAGCCGAAAGTACCTTTAAAATCATAACGACGTTATAAAAATGTGATTAAAAAAATATAATTGCGTTATTGAGGGATGCTGATAATTCTCTTAAAATCTGAGTGCATAAATATAGTATACATTATTCGTGTTTATAATAGTAATTCCTTTAACTTTAACCTAAACCCCTAATGGGCCACATTTGCGGTTATCAGACTATAGCCATCATGGCCAAATGTGGGGTAACACACTTCACGTGTCTCTCGAAAAACAGTTAAATCCTCTTAAACAAGCAGGTTTCCTTATGGTGTTTTCCTTCGCTGTATTACCATCGAATTAGTATAGTATTATGTTGAAAATGTATCGCCCTTGGAAACGTCAGGGGTCCTGGATTCGAATTTCAACCAATTTCACTTGGATATTTAAGAACACGTACCGAATACCAATGGGCCAGTGCCTACAGCTGCTATGATTTTAGTATTACTCGATATCTAATACTATTTTCCTTCTTTATTACCTGTTGAAGTGAACTAACGTGCGACGTGCAAACGATTAACAATGTACAAAGCGGATCAACACCTCCAAAATGTATATTTCATAGCAGCTTTAAGCCGTATTCAGGGAGCCCGTCTAAAGAAGCTCAGAGGCGGTTCGTCATATCTTTAGTTAGATCTCGGCTTACTCTAAATTTTTAGTGTATGTATATTTCTATCAATTTAAAATTAAATGATAATTCAATTATAAAAATTGAATATTTGTTTTTATATAAATTAATTATTGTATTGCTTATTTATAACTATTTAATGTCTGCGGTGAGGGTTCACTTTATTGAGTACACTTTACTATATTATATACGTAGATAAGTCGGTCGAAAGTGGAGCCTTAGTACGTGACATACTTCGTATATTTGGATTTTTGTATTAAAACAAACGAAAATGGTCGTTAAATATGTATATGTTTTTTTGTAACGTTTACGTAGAATATTATCAATAACTACGTCATCAGAATCAGCTGGATATGAATATTCAATATAATATATATTAGATAAAAGAAATGCAATAACCCTCCTATGCTTTTCAGTAGTGCAAAAGGAAATCAGAGAATTATCACCTCCGAGGTATCAAAAGTAACTAACGCTTACTGACTGCTTTAAAAGGTGCTAGAAGGAATTTGTCTAGCTAAGATCAAAGAACGTTGCGAACACCGCCGTTCCTACTTTAGAACGAATGCTTCGACAGACGTTTGAAAGTCATTAATCTTTTTCCGACTTTTTAGGTTGCAAAAGCACTACGAACAAAAGTTTACTTGATTTTTTATATTGCAGTTCTCCCTTTTAATTTATAAACCAAGAATGTTGTGACATTTAGAAGTATAAAATATGTTGCCAATTCGATTACCGGTCGTAATTCCAAATATTATTGCAAATACGAAAGTGTGTTTTCGTTTGTCCTTCTTTTACACATCAAGGGAAAAACTGAATCTCGTACTTTATTTTTAAAGCGACTTTAGGAACGTTATAAAGGCATGTCAATCCGTTATTCCGAAGTTGCATGAGAAAAAGACAATTTTTTTTGGTAAGAACAAATTTTTTAGTAAATGTCTTAAAAAACTTCAAATTTATAACTCTTTTTTGTTAGCAATAAGACCCGTTTTTTGTTCTGTATTTTAGCCTTCTTTTAACAAACTTTTCGGGCTACAAAAGTTCAAACATAATTTATAAACTTTGGTCGATGAAAAGAAGAATACTGAAAGGTATTGTTTGGAAAAGCTGTTTATAGTGAAAGCTTTGTTCCAAAATATATCGATAAGTAAAGAGTGTTTTATTGAAGTAGTTTTGACAAACGCTATTTAAGTGTTAATAAATAAATAAATATGTTGGGACATTAACATACAACACCATCTAGTTCCATGGTAAGCTACGAGGCTTGTGTTATGGATACCAGATAGTTGATACACTACACATATATAACTTTAAATACATACATATTATAAACACTCGTGACTGGAGTACAAACATTCGTGCTTATCACATAAATGTGCGGGATTCGAACCCGCGATCGCTGGCGCAGCAAGTAGGATCACTACTAACTGAGCCAAATGTGTCGTCGTATATGTCGGTGTTATACTATAAAATAATGAACATACATATTATTGCACATACCACAATCCATTTATTAGTCCAAAATAATTAACTTAGAAATATTTTTTTTAAATACTAATAAAAATAGAGGCTTTTTACTGTAAATTAAGCTTAAATTGAATGTAAGATTTTCGTAAAATTTGAAAAGATGTAGGCTAAAACAATAGCTGTGAAGACACCATTGTCCAGCGCCTAGGGTCCTAAGTGACGTTTCAGTGAGTAATCAGGGAGCCCAATCCACCGTAACAATGGGTAATAATTTCCATGCTCCAAGATAGAGGCATTCATGGCGCTTCAATAGTGGCAATCTCGAGAGTGGACTATCTGGACTTCAACTATTGTGCATGATAAGGGTTGTCCAAATAGATTTACTTGTTTATTTACATTGTGTTATTAATATTCGATGTAACTTTTTTTAAATATCACGACTATTATTTTTATAGTTTTTTTTTAATTATGCTAACAGTGGATGTTTGTAATAATCTAAGTTTGTTAGTTCAAAGAGTTTACTAATTTTAGCAGTTGATGCCAAAATTTAGGGTGTGCTAAATTAAAATAAATTCTAAAAGACCATAAGTACCTGTATTCATCCAAAGTGTCGCTGTCTGCAATTAGAGAACCTAAAACGGCCAAAACGAAAAATCGCCTGGAGTGCTCGGTTACTTCCATCTATGAATAGTTGCAAAATTTCGAAGTCGGTGGTTCGTATTTAAATGAAAATACGTTTTTTTTTATTTTATCCTCTAGGACTGAAATACTTGTCGTTATATACTTGATATTTGGTCTAAATAAGTTATACGTAAAGACTTTGTATTAATTTTTATTTTATCTCATAAACTTTAAAAGATATACCAGCGTAATATGAGATAGAAAAATAGCTTACTCGATAGAACATGCGTTCTAAAAATGATAGACCACATAACTCACCATTAGTAGTCAAAAAAAATTATGTCATAGCCAATGTAAACCCAAAAACAAAAATCGGCATAAAAATTGTATCTATTTATACTATTGATCTACTGCAACTTAGTAAAAATTATTTGTTACTAGATTAGATTTTGATATAAACTTTGCAAGTGTTATTATTTCAAATAACCTCCAAATAAATCTAAAATATATTTGTTGATTGGCAGCCCTAATTGCTAACATAATTTACAATGCAGCTGTTTATACACATAAAGTTAAGATTAGGACCAAAAAGGAAAAGTTATATTAAGAATGAAACAGATTTTTTTAAAAGTTAACGTTATATTATAAACTAGCTACTTACCCTCGGTTCGCTCGGGTTCGTCCCTAGATTAGTATGGAAAACATAGCCTGTATGTTATATATTTATATACAATATATACATACACACATAGGTATGATGAGTTTTATGTCCCTTACTTGAGAAGTGATTGGTTCCCCATGAAAACTTTCCTCCCCCTTTTTAACCCCTTAAGAGGTGATTTCCGAAATAAAAACTACCCTATGTCCTTTCCAAGGTCTGAAGCTATCTTCATACCAAAATTCATCTAAATTTTTTCAATAGTTCCATAGATTACTTTCTACAAACAAACTCATAAACTTACAAACTTTACCTTTATAATATTAGTATAGATGTAATGGGATTGAATGTCTATATTCAATATTGTATAAAGAAACTTGTTACTTATGTATGCCTGGAGTTTTCGTGATTGTAAGTAGGTATATATGTATGTAGATATGAAAGATTATTCCTTTAGGAAGTTAACCATAAATGTACAGTTATGATTTTTAGCTTCTCGAGACGGGTAAGTACTACATACGTATGTATATTTCAGCAGAGTTCTTTTTGTAAGGTTTATATTATTTCATTCATTTACTTAAACAAAAAGTGTTAGGTCAATGTTTTTACCTGCCTGCTAATAATAGTTAATAAAAAATTAAATAAGACGTCTTAAGGTGTGTCCCATATTAATTTCGAAGAAAATTCCGCTCCAAAGGGTGAAATAATTTCTGTTTAAATGACTATCATATGTTATTTTTATATCTTTGCCACGTTCCATGTCGTTAGGAGGTTCAGGTGTACGTTTCTAATTAGCTAATTCTGTTAGTGCATGCTTATAAACGTAAATAGGTACAAAGTGTGCTAAAATTACCAGCTTTGATGTTTCCGAGATGTTCTGTAAAGGTCGCCGTATTTTACAATTTTACTTGACTATTTTGTTTGCTTTATTTTTTTCTGGAAACTCATTAATAATATTGAATAAATTTTTAATTTTAATATTTAAATTCAAAGTAGATAATTGAAATATATAAAAATGTATTCCATTTTCACTTTGAAACTCTTATGAGCAATTTTTTTTCCAATAACGAAGGGTGTATCTCGTAGCTTAAGAAGTGTTAATATTATGTTAATCTATACATATAATAAAATTCTAAGTCGAATCTGTACATTAAATATTTTTTATCTGTCTGTCTGTCTGATACCGCATCACGGAAAAACCACTGAAGGGATTTTGACGAAATTCGGTATGGTGATAGCTGGTTATCCGGATCAACAAATAGGATACTTTTTACTGCGGGAAAATATTTTATCTCTGACAAATCTATACTCAACGTTAAAACGTAAGTAGGGACGAACCCGAGCGGAGCGAGGGTGAGTCGCTAGTCTTTTATAAATGTCATTGAAACAGCGTTGTCTACAATAGAAAATCAGGAATCAGTAGGAAGCTGTGTTCTTTGATCATAAAAGTCATATCTGTATGACGCTGCCACTTCTCTCAATAACCGTCTTCACTGATATTTTATTTAATTCACGTTTTTAAATAACTATTTAATTCCATAACATGTAGGTGTTTTCCGAATTTACATTGGACTTGTCGTATTGTTTTTAATAAATTATTATCTTATTAATCCTTTTTCACTTATGTAGTTATAGAGTTGAATAAAATATAATACCTTTTTTACATAATTATAATACCAACTTTTAATAGATTCTAATTCTGTTAATACATAGTGTTAAGTCACGTATAATAATAATGCGTCTTTGAATACCGTATTATAATTTATAATAAACGGTATCACTAATTGTTCGTCCGTTTCACTTTCACCATTGTTTTTGGTAAGCAACCAGCACCGATTGCTATCGTGGCTAATCACTACAGCTTTACTGTAGCAGCGGTATACCTAGAAATAAATAATATTAAGAGGCCTATCACAAAATTGAGCGGCAGACGCATCGCTGTTTCTAGCGTTTTGTGCAGTTGTAATTACCTCTTCTTAACGTCAAAGATGCCCATCTTGATTAAATTGAAAAATCACAGTCAAATAGGCCTCTTAACTAAGGAAACATCGAAATTTCTCTCCGCTTCCCGCCTTCGCACGTGCAGTTTTTGAGGTTAAGAAACCTAAAGAAAGCTAAGACAAAGACAAATAGGGCACAATTTTCGTGGCATCCGACCATTTTCGTCATATACGAATCGCAGTGAAATTATGAAAAACGTGGAGATACTCCCTATAATTTCACGTTAAAAAATTTTATTACTTTAACTAATGTTATTATAAACTAGATAAGTTTCTAAAGAGTTTTTTTTTTATCTAAGCCAATATTTGCTATCCTCGTAAACTTGTAAATATTGTATGCTTGGTGGATAACTTTCAAAAAAATTAAACTAAAATACCTTCAATGAAAATTGTTTTAGGGAAATATGACCTATATTTCCACGTCACGTCTAGATTTTAAAATATTTTCGGCTACAGCTTTTTTTAGTTTAGCGGCCGCAAAGTTTTTTATTTTTCGTAGTGTATTTAAGAAATAACCTCGATGACGATTCGCACTATACAAGTTAAATATTACTTTTAACCCCTTGAGGAACGCGTACACGCCGGCGTGTAGTTAACAATTGATTTGTTAGAAATTATCCATAAATCCAGGAGGGGTTAATAATTATTATAATATTTAAATATTTTTGACACAAATGCCTAACTTTATGTTCCTTCTAAGTAAAACTACTTTACAGTCCAATTTTTTATACACTATCATGAGGTTTTTTTTTAAATGACGACCTTTACACAGTATTCTAGTTATCTTTTTAGCAAATTTAATTTATTAGTTTAGCTTAAAAATTAAAACAGACAGACAAACTTATTGACGCATTAATAATAACAGTACGGATTGTAACATTATTTTCCATTAACTGGAATAGATAAGTATGAAGATGAGTTATTAGTAAAACATCGAAGCTAAAAGCATTTTATCCCCTTGTAACACATTATTAGCATAAATTTTCCATACAAAAAAGAAAACTATTAAAAAGCAAATGGATCCAGTGGTCCGTGAAGTAATCTCCACACACTAAACAGGTTCCTTTGAAGTTCACAAGGCTTGTTTTATACAAAACCTAAAAATTCCAAATATTTTGCATGAATTAAACTTGATAATTTTATTATTTCAGGTAAGTATCGCGACCTGACCTGAGGTAATATTTGGAACTTCCCGCCCGAATTAATTAATCTGTTCTGCGTGAGAGCGATATGAAAATGTGAGTATGGAGGCAAATGTGTACTTAAAATTAAATTGAAATGTACGGAGCACATTTTAAATGCGATAAAAGGGTAGTTTTATTACTCGCTAATTAAAACATGTTTTATCTGGCTTTAAGTAAGATGTATTGTTTTTGAGGACTTTAAGACTTTAAAAAAGCTATGTCTAAGCCTCGACGATTGTCACTGATATAAATTTTTTCTTTTCTTTCATATTTTATGCGCATTTTAAAAGTTGCCGGTAAGCAGAAGTGCAAAGAAATATTTTTTTTTCTGTTTTCCCTTCATTCTTGCATTCAGCGTGACTACAGAAGATATATAATATTCGATTTTCATAATGCTAAGCGTCAAAAATACCATAAATCTTCCGAAGATAAAGTGCTTTTAAAAGTGTAAAAGTTTCAGCCGGCGAGTTTCAGCGCATTACGCCGCCTGCATTTTTCAGTGCAGCGCCAACGCCATCTACAATGCGATTGTCACTCGCCCCTTTCATACTTTGTGCATATTTCAAAAGCTTCCCGATGCAATGGAAGTGAAAAGTTTACGCTGATTCGAATTGCATTAATCTGGGAACTTGAGACCTAAAAACCTAAAAACTTATTAAACTAGACAATGGCCGTGGTCTACATTTAGAATGTAAAAATGCAGAAAAAGCATTTGATTGCTTCTGGATTTATGTCATAATAAATACTAGGCATAATGTACACTTTCTGATAATACGGATTTTATATTTTTTTGAAATTTTTGCGTTTCATAATTCGGCAAAATACCTTGTTCCCGACGTTTTGACTGAGTTGCACCAGCCGTGGTCACCGGCAGACTGTATCAGTTAGTCCCATAGTGCCATTCTAATAGGGATTTTTGGGCTAGTGATCCTGAGTTAGTTTTTACAATATTATACAGACTAGTATACGATTAAAAATCTAAACAAGAATGAACCAACGATCATAATGTTGGTTTTCGTTTTAGATAGTACTTAGAATGCAAAAGTAGGTAGAAAATCTATAATAATATTGTAAAGAGGTAAAGTTTGTGAATTTGTAAGGGGTAATCTCTGGATCTACTGAACCAATTTAGATAAAATTTGGTAAGAAGATATTTTGAGACCCTTTTTTGAGACTAATTTGAGACCCTCGGAAGGATATAGTATACTTTTTATCCCGGAAATCATCCCTTAAAAGGGTGAAAATGGGAATGAAAGTTTATATTGGGAAGCAAGCTAGGGACAAACCCGAGCGAAGCGAGGGTGAGTCGATAGTATGAAAATAAAACTTCTCATTTACATTTACATATTAGAATTGGCAAAATAGCGTTCTTTATGTAAAAGATCCAATATTTATTTTTAAATAATACAATCGTCTCGCCAAAAGTAATCGGGGCCCGTCTCAATTTGAATATTTTATTGTTGATGTCGAATTTACAAGGTGAACAAATGTATGTAAAGCTTTGAGGTATTAGGGGTAAGACTAATAGTCTTACTGAATTCTAAGTATTTACTTACAATTTATATTATTATTTACATCTCAATTGAGTTACTGTATGTCACTATTACTTATTTATAATTTATATAGAGCATATAGCTTTCCTCAATAAACGGGCTATCTAATGCAAAAGTAATTTTCAAATTGGATTAGTAGTTCCTGAGATTAGTGCGTTCAAACAAACAAACAGACAGACAAACAGACAAACAAACAATAACCTATTCATTTCCTGTATGTTGTAGATTTTGTTATTAAAAAATATTTCGTTTTCCAGGTCTTTATTTACCTACTGACAAGCATACATATTTTAGCTCCAAACATTTATTAAGTTTCAAATGTAGGAAAAGGACTGAATTAATTTCATAGATTATAAACATTAAATACATTATAAGATAAATTCTGTTAAAGTTTGTATACTATATATTTATATAGACTTTATAGCCCGATTAACTATAACGCCATGCCAGTGTATAGAATTTCCTTTTCGCCCACAAACTCGTGCATTCCAGTCTAAGTGTAATTCCATTATCCTACTTGTGCTGTTTGACTTAACGAGGAATTCGGAGGCGATGCAAACTTTGTTTAATCATATTTGTGTTCCTTGCGTATAGTTTTGGCTACGATTATTATTGACTCTGTTTGAGACATTTATTACATTTAGATAGCAAATGGATACTAACATTATATTCCGACCACAAAATGGTAATTTGGGTTTATTACTACTTTATTTCAGTGTTTTCTAGTGTAAGACACAAATATACACTTTTCATTATAGATTAAGAACTCCTTTGATAGCCATTAGATATATTATAAGTAACCAAAGTGAACATAATTACATTTAAGAATTTTATTTTTATTTAAAATAGAATAAAATTTTTTTTTTCTGTATTGCTGCAAGGGCCATATGTAAAACCTACGTCCTACTTTTCAGTGGTGTCATATGAACAGTAATAATTAACTGTCAAAATCTATACATACAATAAAACTAGCAAAACCCGCGGCTTCGCTCGCGCTAAAACTACAACAAAAAAACTTTAAAAAGGTAGGTTTCATACAAATTTTCATTCCTTATTTTATCTCCTTATGGGATGAATTTCAATTGATTGAATTTTAATTGTATTGAAGAGCATTAATACCAAGTTTCAAGAAATTCTGATCATAAATATTTTTTGGGTTGCGTTATAACGTGTATTCCCGTGGGAATGAGATAATCTCCCGCGGTAAAAAGTATCCTATATGTTGACCCGGATATCCAGCTATCATCATACCAAATTTCATCAAAATCCCTCCAGTGGTTTTTCTGTGATGTGGTAACGAACAGACAGACAGACAAATTTCTAAAAACTATAGATTCGGTCTCTGTATCGATAATAAAGTCTATTTCAATAAGATTTCCAAAAAATATTTAAGGTACAGATTCGACTCAGAATTTTATTATATGTATAGATTGTAACTAAGCCGAATCTATACATTCAATATTTTTTAGAAAATGTTATTAAAATAGCCTTTATTATATCGATACAGAAGCCAAATCTATAGTTTTTAGAATTTTTGTCTGTCTGTCTGTCTCTGTTACCGCATCACGGGAAAACCACTGGACAGATTTTGATGAAATTTGGTATGATGATAGGTGGTCATCCGGGTCAAAATATAGGATACTTTTTACTTTGGGAAAATATCTCATCTCCGAGCTAAACGTTAAAATGTAACTAGGGACGAACCCGGGCGGAGCGAGGGTGAGTTGCTAGTACTTTAATAAATTAATAAAGAACTAAAAAAAATACAGTGTATGTAAAGTACGTTTAATTTTTTGCTTTTTTATATTTTTTATTGGCTCTATCGTAAAATCGCCATTTAAGCAGGCATCAAACGTAATTTGACAATTTTAGTTCTAAAGTAAAACAACAGATAATAAAAACTACCCTAACCTAAGCTCGGGCCTACACTAGGGAATTCGACGGCGTCTTATTTTATTGATAAGTACGTAACAAAAATATGTACGTTAAGTAGCAATACGAAGTTCTTCGTTTTAGAGAATCCTATTCGCACTTGGCTAATTACGTATATTATATATATATATATATATATATATATATATATATATATATATATATATATATATATATATATATATATATATACACAATATACAATAGCTAGGCACGTAAGGACGGCTTTCGGGCAGTACAGTAGCGTGTCGTAATTTTGGATCTGCAGCTCAATAAACTTGCCTATTATTTAGTACATTTAGTACTTCACGTGAAGGTCTAAATAGTTGAATTTATTGTTAGATGATGTGGTGGATATTATACATACATATGTTAGGACCAGATGTTCATTTCCTGGTGTAGAATACAATGATTTTACAAAGGAATTATACATATATGTATATTGTATGTATTATATGTACTTAATTTTTATATGTTATTATTTTGTGTGATCATATAATATTAGTAGCAGTTTCAGCATTATAACACATTTCGATTCAGATTTCAATTTATAACGGGAGAACTAATTCCTACCCTTAATACTAATATTATAAGGCTGAAGGGATTATTTGTTTTCAATTTGAGGACCGATTTTAAAAACTCTTTTTGACAGCCGGGCGAACCCTTGAGTTGGTTATACACACTACACGTAAGAGTCACGGAATCAAGCAGTATTACACACGATAATGCGCTAGTTACGTTGTCTTTCTTTTACACAGAAGCAGAGCATCGAAATGATGTGACTTTTGCAGAGAAATTCATTTATGTATCTGAGAATGCCGTAAGCTATATTATCTTATACATACAACGCTTTTTAACTTATCTCATACTTAGTTTTACTTTTTTTTTAGAACAAAAACATTCTTAGAAACGATAGTTATATAAAATATATAATACAAACATGTAGCAAGTTAATTAGTGTTATTCCTTACATTCATTTCAATGAAATGGATGATGAAATAAACTTATTTCTCAAGGGGCGCTTCCATACATGCGTTTGAATTCTGTTTAATTTCAGCCGCACGGGAGCGCATGCGGGTTGTAATGAGACTAAATGAAAACTTCTAGTATGAAAGTTGCTCATATGCTGTAATAGAGCCTTATCATGATGGACTCTTTGCGTATTATTTAATATAAAAAGAGAGACAAGAAAGAAACAACAATTTAATGCTATTACGATCTGTTTATATTTTGATGTGATTATTGCTCTCAGTCAGCCATTTCTAACGTCCCACAGCTGGGCACCCCATTCGAGGGGGTTGAGGCCATAGTCCACCATTCTGGCCAAGTGCGAGTTGGTGAACTTCAACAAAAAGTTTCTCTCAAACATGCAAGTTTTTCACGATGATTTCCTTCCCAGTAAGGCAAATGGTAATCACGTTGAAAATGATTGGCACATGAAGATATCAGAGGTCCATAGAAAAGATAATAAAAAAGTTGAGTTTCAATTAGGGGTTAAGGAATATAAAAACAAAGGAAGGATAAGGAAATGTCCTTGACAATTTACAATACCAGGAAAAAATTTGATTTAGCTTCGGGATCGTATCCGCAACCTCTGCGATAGTAGACTTTGCCAGCGATATACACATTTCATTACTATACAAATGTAGCATAACATTAATAGGTATGAATAATGAAACATTTAAATAATAGCGATATTTTATTTTGATATTTTGTTTTATATACTAAAGTAAGACGAACACTTAAGAAAATTGAATAAGTTTAAGTAACAGTTTCGTTTCGAACTCCTCGAGTTCCTTTAATAAGTGTGTTTCGATTCTTATACAAATGGCAGGGGTGAGTTTGCCAAACTGTGCAGTACGAAATAGGTCAGTTGCATTCACACTCGGCGGCGAGTTTGGTATCTATTGAATAAAAACTATCTGCAAATATCGTTTGAGCAAACTGTGGTTGAATGCATAGGGAAAAACTAGAGCTTTTATGTATTCAAATATATACGTAATAATTTTTAGTATTATTTTTCCTTATATAATATATAAGTTTAGTTAATGAAATGTAAAAGATAATGATATGAACAAAAACAATTATACTTAGCGTATTATTGATGTAAAAAATATTTTACGAGTATGTGTCCTTCGCTTCGTTACGTAACTTGTTGTATATAATTATATATGTCACTCTCAGACCCAAAATATCTTGGCCCATTGAAAATCAACAAACACGCATATATCGTATTAGTAGGGATTCCTTTCATAAAAGTCCAAAGGATTGTAGTGAAGAATTCATTTGGAAAATAATTCAAGCTTTTATGGTTTGAATTATTTTCCAAACGATATTTCCACTACATTATTTGATTACAATGCGAATCCTTCGGGTAGAAAGTATGGCCATTATAGAGTATAAAGACGTGAGCGAGACTTACGATGATAAACTTCACGTAACAATCCTATCTACGATTGTTAGATAATCGTAGTAAGGGATCTGAAAGAACACTTAATCAGATGAAATTAGGTTTTAAGAGAAAATTTATTTATTTATTATTTATTGTGGAAACAAACGGTGTTACAGAATATATAGGATAACAAATCAATGCATAGTATAAAATAAAGTCGCTTCTGTTCAAGTCTGTCCCTATATATGTTTAGATCTTTAAAACTACGTAACGGATTTTGACGCGGTTTAATTAATAGATAGAGTGACTCAAGAGAAAGGTTTATATGTACAATACATGAATATTATAGTACAGAACAGCCGAGAAATTCAAAGATTTGAATTTTATATCAACCGTTAAAACGTACCTAGGGACGAACCCGAGCAAAGCGAGGGTTAGTCCCTAGTTGTTAATAAAACATAACCAATAAGATTTTCCGATGTTATAGTAATACTTACAACTGAGTTAGAAGAGAGGATGCAAAACATTCGTAAATTAAAAATAATAAAAAAAACTAACAAATTGAAAAAAAAAGAAAGAGAAAGGAGAAAAAAAATTGTGAGATAAGCTTAAAATGGGTTCTGTTCATATAGACTTTGTACTTCTGAATAGTCAATAAAGCATTCACTGTAAAAACCATTGTTGCCAGTCCACGAGGAATCTGCTATCTAATAGTAGAGTTTATTTCAATATTTTAATACAGGCGGAACAAATGAGCTGGACATGTCCTTTTCTTTTCTTTCATGTCTCGTTCATTTTTTTTTATCCTGTATATGTATAGACATACTAGACATACTATCATAGTATTTATGTTATAGATATGCTCATATTTATGCTATATGTATTTATAAAGAAATTTCAGATATCGGTTTACTTTGTTACATCATTTTACCGTAAAGATCAAACGCATCAGCTAGCAAATAATGAATGACGTTTTGTTTGATTTTAGAAAACAAATTGTATTATATTAATTCTAAATTGATAACAAAATAATTGAATATAATAAATATTACAGAATTATTTAAAAGCCCTTTATAATAAAGGCTTAATAAATATCATGAAAATTACCTTTTCTTAACTAAAAAAAAATTCATAACTTAGTTACCTACCAAATTTTGGTTAAGTACGGTTTGTTATTTCCGGTAGTGCATCTTTGAGAGTTTTAAAGTAGCGTCCTGCATCCATTGTTTAGGTTGCAGTGTTGGCGTTGACCCAGTGGAGATAATTAGCTAACTGTAGCCAAGGCAATTTTATCTTGACACAGTTTATGTGCTCGGCAGTACCGGCTTTTCGTATTTGGCATAAAAACATTTGATTTACGACCTGAGCTTTTACGAACTTGCCTATGCCTGATCTTGTGTTTTACAAGTTGTTTTAAAGTAAACATATTTTTTTAGATATTCGTATTATCTCATTCTATGCTAGAATTTTAGAAATATATTTGCAAATGTTACTATCTATAGATAATAAAAAAAATTGTAATAAAATACACTACAAAAACACTTCGTTGGCTAATACTTTATAGCAGTTAGGTAACGAGGCTAACCTTTCATTATAGGAGTTTATCAATTTTAAATATATGAACACATACATTTATTCAGTGTATTTTAAAATATATAAAAATTAATAAGATATCACAATCTCCATCTATTGTACTACATTTACATTATTAATTATTATTTATTGATATCAAATGTATATATGTATGTACATAGATGCTGTTGTAGCACAGGGCACTTAATATAACCTAGAATATATTTTTCAAGCCAATTATTTTCTAGAGACCCGGGATTTGAACCCGCTTCACTTGGTATTGTAAGCGATTACCACTAGGCTACCTGCCCTGATAATTTAATTATTTTTTTTTAAGCCAAAAAACATTAATATAGTCTATGATATCATCGACATAGGCAATAGGCATATCTAGATAATTTACACTAACGAGTAATGTTATCTTACTTTTAAGTTCCCTTTCATTTTGAACTTTCAGCCAAGTTACATTACATGAAGTAAAAGTTAAACCGCTATCCCAAGTTGGCAATGTCTTTGGCTGCCTTGACTTTTTGAAGGGCTCATTATATAATATCTATAACATAATATGGTTAAGTGTAACGGTTATCAGATGAAGTATATATAGAATAAATCTTTACTCAATTTTCTAGAATTAAATGTGTTTATTGATTCGTCTTTCTTTTACATTTCGGTAGAATAGAGAAACTTGGTTTATTATGGAAATAGCATATGACTAGATTGGTCTATTTACTTGGGTGGGTATAATAAAAAAATATGGTATTACTAATGTAGCATGTAGGACTTCAGATGTCATTCGAAAACTTGCTAGGCTTTCTCAGAAATGCAGGTTTCCTCACGATGTTTTCCTTCACCGTGAGACAAGTGGTAATCGTGTTGGAAATGATTCGCACATGAAAATATCAGGGGTGTGAGACCAGGGATTTGAACCCGCTTCACTCGGTTTCCCAAGCGAACGCGTTACCACTGAACTACTACTGCATGAGAAAGCACATAAGGGATATTCTAGATAAACACATTTTTTATCGACGTATCTACCATACCTACGTATGGTTACGTACATATTAACACTTTTGTCTAATAGTAATGATAAAATTCGAACTACTATACTCTCTGCTCTCTATTACTCATTGTAAATGTGGTATTTTACCATTATAAAACAAGAGTAAAGCTTTGCTCCTGAATTCGTAAACAAGAATAGAGGCCGTTCATGCAGTAACCAATGGCGCGGCGTAGTTTTGGATCTGTAGCATTGCGGCCATAAACTTACCTATTATTTAGTACTCTACATAGAGTCCTAAACTTAGGCAGAATTTACTGCTCGATGACCGAAGAGGATATACTAGTTGAATATATCGAGTTTCGAGACATTTACTTCCTAAGTTTACGCGGCACAAAGTTTCATATAAGACTCGTGGAAACGATATTGTTATTACACTATTATATAAAGCGAATATCATAGTTGACACATATAACGATATACATAATAAATATAATCAATGTATTGATCTATAATATTGACTAATTCAATATTCACAGGTTGCCTTGGCGAAGTCTGATCCTAGTGTACTGTAACTTAAAATTCTCTCGACAAAGAGTATGTTAAATAATTGAATGATTATATTATTTATTTAAAATTAACAATATAGATTAAGAAGAGTAATTATTTATTTTTATGAGTAGTATCTAAAAGATCTAAAAAAAAATCTACAAACAACTTGTAACTTGTATATGCTTTATATTTTTAAAAACGTCGGCCGCAATGACTTCTTTAAACAGTGTTCGCCTTTCCCTGTATTTTTGTATTTCGTCATCCATATTTACACGAAAAATTTAAGTGTATCCACGATATACTATATCAAGTCATTAAAATAAACATAGTTTATGTATAAAATCTTGTCACATCATGTTTAACACGACCTCAGTAAATTATCAAAGTAAAATTCTGTATACTTCTTTCGGAATTCAATTCAACGGAGATGAAACAAAGTTATGTCTCAAGGGCTGTTTCTGAACATGCGCTCGAATGCTGTTTAATTTCAACGGCACGGCAGTGTTTGTGGGGTGTAATGAGCGCACATGAAAACTTCTCATGCGAAAAGTTGTGGTTACGTATGGTGTAGAGGTCCTTATATTATTTTTAGTTCAATGTTAAACGTCTATTTATTTAACGGTCTGTTATGATTTTCATATTAATTATTAGATTATTTTCTGTACCGGTTTGTTCTTCACTTTAGAGTTAGAACTAGCGACTCTGCCTCTCTTCGCTCTGTTTCGTCTTAGGTACGTTTTAGCGGTTAGTATGGAATGGATAGACTTTATATTATATGATATACCTATAGTCTATAGCCTTCCTCAATAAAAGGAGTATCTAATGCAAAAAGTATTTTTCAAATCGGATTAGTAGTTCCTAAGATTAGCACGTTTAAACAAACTCTGCCTCTTTATAATATTAGTGTAGATCTGTGTTTATTCATTATATTATACGTCATAATTTTATTTATATTTATCAAGCAAATGTAAAAGTTTTCAAATTATTTGATCAGAATTGTTTTACTTTTACAACTTTCCTTGAAAAGTATGTTTAAATACTCACAAATAGCAATGGCGAGTTCGGTTACAAACTGTGCTGCAACATGAAATAGGTCAGTTGCATTCGTACAACTCGCTCAGAAGTTTGAAATCTATCGAACAAAAACTATTTGCTGTTATATTCGATTTACTTAACGTTGCGGTAGAATAATGGCCATAGTAATTTTCTTGATTTATTCTTATAATAATTTTCAGTAGCTTTAAGACTCTCAATACAATTTTTATTTTGAACCTGAACAACTTATTCTTTTACTTACTCGAAAGACGTTTTAAATAATTCTATCTGGAGTATATGTAGTTATATGGTTTTTCGCGTCGGTACTACTTTCCTTTTACAAGTAATACATATTTTTTTCTGTTAATGTTAATACTAAGTTTACCACTCAATATTCTTAAGTAAATAATGTAAATCCAGTTTATGGCTTCTGTTAAGATATCTATCTCTTTGTATTAGTTATGTAATGTTTTAACTGTAGATTTTGTAAAATAAATACATAAAATGCACGGTCAATTTTCATCTAACTTAAAAAAATTAGGAACTTTCATACGAACTTTTATCCTTCTTATTACTAGGGATGGATTTTTAGATATTTTCAGATTCTTGTGCAAGATTCTATCTTTTTAGTCCTTGTGCTTAAGCCTATACGTAGTGAATTATTATAGATTTATTAAATTTTATTTGAAATCGTATATTATTATTAGTTTAATACAGTCAAATTTTCCACAAGAGGCTAGCTGTTGTACTATAAATTCTAAACTTTTCTAGATTAATGCTTTTAAAGTTATAAATGGGTTGAGAGGGAATTTTTAATCTTTTTTGTCATAATACTTAGTAATTGTACTCACTTTTGTAGTGCTTTTTGAATGTTGTGTATATCTATGTTTAAAATACATATTTGTATGTAACATATAACCGTGTAATGTAAAATGCAAACTATAGTAGGTATTAATCGTCAGTAAACTAGCAGGGGGCGGTCGTAAATATCGCGAGCGGGCCGCTTCCCGTCCGTTAAATTTAATAGCAAAATTAACCATGTTCTCGTTACATTGTGCGCACATGCCTGTTACATTGTGTACATATTCTTTGTGACATTGTTTACATACTCGTAGCTTTAGTCAATAATTCTATATATAGTTTCGAAATTATTCACATACAGGCATAGTTAATATTGTAAATGTGAGTTTGTTTGTAAGTGACTCAGAATTATCAGATTTATTTGTTCGGTTTTGAAATATCATCTCAGTAATTCAGGAATGTATGTATGTACTGTGCTGCTTAATCATTCGGAAACGAATGAACGGATTTTAATAGATGTATGTATATAGCTAATTTATGTCAAATTTTGTTTAGTTTGTATTAAATATGTATAATTTTAATTGAAATATTAAGTATTTTCTACTTAATTTTATTTGTTGTACCAACTTCAGAAAAGGAGGAGGTACCTAAAGTGGATTTTTTTGTGCGTATATCTTAGCCAATCATAAACCGATTTTCCAATTTTTTTTAATGTTCAGATTTATACTTCAAGGCACCATTTAAAAATAAATAATAATAGTAAAAAAATACGATTTAATACAGATCCATATAAAAGCATTCCTTAATAATATATATAATACAATATAGGTACTATACTATGCATGTTTTGCTGTAAACATGTTTGCGTTTTATGATTTTCGTTTTCCTTCATTACGATGAGTCCTTAGAAGACATAATCGATTTGCGCGCTTATGTTGTGAAGACAAACAATTATCTTGGAATTGAGTTGTTTACGCGTATTATATTATGAAACAATAGCTACGTATTTAATATATTTCTAGATGATGAGAGAATTTTCAAACGAATTTCTAGTTTTTGGGTTCAAGTATTATACCTAGTACCTGGGCGACCGAGCTTCGCTCGGAATTCTTTTTTGTTATATCGTATTTTTTAGATTAAAAAAAAACTAAAATCTACAAAAAAAACAAAAGTAAAAACTTTGTATTCCGACCAGGACTCGATCCCAAGCATATATGTGTTGCCTAACTTGCGCCTTGACCGCTTGACCACGAAGCTTATATCAGAATGTAAGAAATTATCGACTATATTCTGCGTAGAATAATGCAAAAAAAAAAAACCGCATGAAAACTCAAAAATACGCGTTTTCCTAGACATGAGACTAATCTGGATCAATTTTTCGCCCCCGAAAGCCCCCAAATACCTAATTTCAGCAAAATCCCCATAATACCATGGAAAATCTTATTGAAATAGACTTTATTATCGATACAGAGACCGAATCTATAGTTTTTAGACTTTTTGTCTGTCTGTCTGTCACCGCATCACAGAAAAACCACTGGAGGGATTTTGATGAAATTTGGTATGATGACAGCTGGATATCCGGGTCAACATATAGGATACTTTTTACCGCGGGAGATTATCTCATTCCCACGGGAGTACACGTTATAACACAACCCAAAAAATATTTATGATCAAAATGTCTTGAAACTTGATATTAATGCTCTTCAATATAATTAAATAAATACGTGTTTTAGCGTTTCTTGAAATTCATCCCATAAGGATATAAAATAAGGGTTGAAAATTTGTATGAAACCTATCTTTTCAAAGTTTTTTTGTAGTAGTTTTAGCGCGAGGGAAGCTGCGGGTTTTGCTAGTAAAGATATAAATATACAAGAATTGCTCGTTTAAATATATAAGATATATAGATATTAGGTAGGCAGTGGTAGACCAGTGTTTACGCGCTCGCTTGGGAAACCGAGTGAAGCGGGTTCAAATCCCGACTCTCGTACTTCCGATATATGGGCGAATTATTTCTAACATGACTTGACTAACATCACGCGCACTCGGCTAGCGTGGTGGACGTGGACTATGGTCTGATCTCCCTTCATATTGAAGAGAGACCGGTGCCCAGCAGTGGAACATTAAAAAGAGCTGAATACATACCTATATTTTATTTTCGTGACATATTTGGTTAAATTAGCATAAGAATTAAGTGTTCGAAATTTATCAAGTATGTTCCCGTATATTATTTAGCAGCTTATGCCCGTTTCTAGAATTATTGCTGTTTCTGTGCCAAGTTTGAATCTGGCTGTGAAATGGTAATAAACGAACAAACAGACATATTCTCTACTTTCAATATTATCACATAAATTCTCGCTTCTTATCGCTCGCGAAACTTTTCATAAATAAAACATTCTGAATGTATAACATTTTGCCTAATATCATTACACGTATATGTATACTTATGTATGTAGTATGTACATACATATGTACGGTATATACTAACTCTTAGACAATTTCGTTTCTTCTAGATAATTGTTATGTCAAGACTATATTACGCTAGCGACTTACCCTCGTTTCGTTATACGCGCCCCTAGGGGCTTAGTATATTTATTATTTATACTAATATTATAAATGTGAAAGTTTGTGAGTATGTGTAGTAGGATGTATTGACGTTTGTTACTTAATCGCGCCAGAACGGCTAAACGGATCTGGATGAAATTTGGCACAGAGATAGATTATAGTCGGAATAACACGTTATATGCTACTTTTTATACCGGAAAAATGTACGGTTCCCGTGGGATAGGTTTGTTTTTGTTTTCCCGCTAGTATTTAAATATAAATAGCAGCGCCACCCTTTCGCAAATATTTGCTATTTAACTCGCCGCTAAGAAAGAACAGCTATATTTTAAACTAAAATTAGCTTAACGTTAAACACTTTTCCGTCTAAATTCTATCACATTTATCGAAATTTAAATGGAATGAACCTCGCATCGCTAGGCTGAAGATTGAAATGTATGGGAATAGATAAAACACACGCGCTGTATGTAGGGTAATGTGCGATTCTCGATTTCGTGCCAATTCTGAAAACGCTTCAAAAGGCAAACTGAAAGCCTATTTTTTATTCAGCTCAAGATATAATCAAATATTTAATAATGATTTACTACTGTATATGGATCTTACTAGTGACTTAACCGCGCTTCGCTTGGATACGTCCCTTGTAGCCTGATAGTAGACAACTAATGTGTTACTCCAGGCGTAGTCTATTTCTTTCCTAAAGTGTTTTTACCTTGTCGAAGTTGAGGGGGGGGGGGGGAGAGACCATGGCTGTTGTGATCTGCTTCGTCACGAGGAATCGTGGTTGAGTGTTGAGTTGAGTCTTTACTAAGACGGGAGAGGTTTTGTTGAGTTTTAGTGAGTAGTACTGGCTTTTCTAGATGGTGAGTCCCA
The DNA here is from genome assembly GCA_033884665.1 of Argynnis bischoffii washingtonia. Lineage (NCBI taxonomy): Eukaryota > Metazoa > Arthropoda > Insecta > Lepidoptera > Nymphalidae > Argynnis > Argynnis bischoffii. Next base: position 3,132,838 of record CM066624.1, on the reverse strand, counting down.
CATAATATATGTGTGTACAGGTGGTACGCTTAAATGCATTTTTCAATATAAAAAAGCATAGTCTATTTGTGTACAAAATTTCATCCAAATCTGTCCAGCCGTTTCAGCGTGAAAGAGTAACAAACATAGAGAATTTCACAATCATAAAAGTAGTAATGAGTTGATATTTGAAGAGTGATTATGAAATAATGATGAATAAGATGAATATTTTGGTAGGTTGTAAAATGCGATCGTAAAAGACTTTTGCTATCCAAGCGACTTTTGATCCCCTAAACAGGATGTCTAACACGCAAACAAGACAGGGTATATCAATCGCGCGCGTAAGATCGTAAATATTTTAATAGCCATAAAGTATACCTTCATATGAATTGTTAATATGAACAATAAAGTTTTATGATGTCTAGGCTAAAAGTAAGATGGAGCGAGGATGAAATTTTACAGGGATATTGTTTTCATTTAAATGCTACAGGTAATTTAATTTTTCTCCTTCACCAAATTAAATTTTGACGCTAACTGTTATAATAGGTTGGTGTTGAAAAATACCTGCTATAAAGCACCAGATCGAAAAGGATAAATATTCAAATTCAGTTGGAAATAATAACAAGGCATTATAAGTTGTGTCCTGCGTACATTATTTAAACACTTGTGCTTGTGTTTGCTAATTATTCTGACACACTTCATACTCTAGATAAGAAATGGCTAACGTTTAGCGTAAAAACATTTGATTTATGATCCCAGCTGTTTTCCAGCTGGACTATGTTTTAAATCAACTGGCACAATGTTTGCAATAACTTTTATCATACTGTGTCTGTTTTCTATTAAAGTTCCATTGTCATATTTTAGTATGGGAAAGTGATAATTTTGTACATATGATGTGTAATATTTTAGGAACGTCAATATGATTGTTTAAGGACCACGTAACATGTACAGCTTGATTTATCCTATAGCTAAATTATACCAGTAATCCTTCAGTATAATTCGTATTACGTATAATGTAAAACTTTATGTCCGCAAACGTGTCTAATATGGCTGCAGATCATTCCTTTCTCTATTCGTAACTAATTGTAATAGTTGTTATGAGTAAAGTTATGAGTATAGTGCACATGTAGGTATTAGCGCACAAGGAAAGTTGGACGCCGTGACCGAATATCGGCTAAAAGGACTTTTTTAAGTGACTTAAAATGCGAATCAATCAATGAGAAGTATTTTAATATGATTATTGTATAACACACGTGTTTATAAAATGTTTTCAGTTTTTTTCCGATTTAACTTGCAAGCTGAAGTCAAATAATATTAATAAATTATAACGAATTTTTAAAGTTCCTAAACATAATATCTCTAACACATACAATAGCCGTTCTACTCTGAGACTGTGAGAATCATCAATCACATTTAATAGACTAATTAAAGTTCATTTATAATGTACGATGTTATTTTAAAAACCAATAGACATAATACGACTTCTTCTTTTCACACTTTTTCCCACTAAAAGTTGCTGTAGTTTCAATCAGTGTACCTGCACTTAGGACAAGAAATACTCGGCGCGCGCCTTTATATTTTTTTGGAATATACCTCTCCACAGGAACTACTTGTTATACTTAAACGATATCAGCCTAAATCACTCAAGATTAATAACTTAATGAGCTTTCTATTAGTAAAAAATTGAATAAGAACTGCTCTTAATCTCTTACATATAAAATCACAAACTTCTTTTTCTTTATTGTATATAGTACAAATTTGTAGAAACATATTCAGCTCAAATGTTTGTCAAATAGACAGGTATTCAAAAAACTTTACATTTTTTGAACAATTGAATAAAATTCAATAAAATATACGAAAATCAATTATATGTTTAAACATTATCTACATACTTGTTTAGAAATGTTAAAATACTGTTTAGATCCAGAATTGCAGGAATTAGAAAGACGAGTGCCTAATGCTTGCCACTAATCTATGTCACTAACATCTTGACAGAGACCAATCGTAGAGTTGCAAGTGCTTTCGATCTGCGATTCTATCTTGTAATTGATCAATCTGTGTCGCAAGTCAACTGTGAAATGGATGAAGGAATTTTACTAATACCCACATACAGTTAAATGTTATTAATCATTTATTCAATAAAAGACATTTTGAATATTTTTTTCAAAATGATTATGCTTTAGTCAAATTCTAATAGCTTGGAATAATAGTTTATCTTGCAGTAACTATATATATTATGAAAGGAACGATTGCGAAACTTCGATTAACTGTATTTTTCCATTGGGCGAAGTATGTCACCGATTTTCAAATGAAGAAATAGAGTATTCTTAGAGTTAAATCCTTATTCCATTTATTTACAAAAATAGAAGAATTCTATTACTTAAAATTAAGATGGCAAAAAGTTCAGCGTAATGAATCTGATCTACAAATTATTGTATAGATTTTATGTTTGTAGACACTTTTTCAATATGTTTTAGTTTGAGAGTGGTCGGCCTCCAAACATGCAGTGCTTAAATAGGTAAGTGTTGTGGAAGAATAGGGTTTTTATTTTATTGCATTACTTTACCACTAAGGCAATGAAAATAAGGCATTTTATTGCAAAAGAAAGCTATAAAGTAATAGTTTTGGCAAAGTAAGACCGACGACGAAGGGCCTGTCACATTAAATTCACACTAGCATTCTTACTGAAATATAAATTATGCGTACCGATCCAAAGGAAATATTTTTTCATCCTTTCATAGTAACATGCGAGAGAGGAGCAACGTGTTCAAGAGTATTTTGTTAGAAGTCTTTGCTATTGTTACATATTTTTTCTTCAACGCATTAAAAATGTTTCGTTATTTTGTCTTACGAAAGCATTTTAAGTAAATAAATCTGTACGCATTCAACCCTTTTTAACGTCCCACTGCTGGGCACGGGGCTTCCTTCAATTCAACGAGGGGGATCAGGCCATAGTCCACAGACCAGGACACAGTCGCTGGCGAAGTGTGGGTTGGCGTATTGCACATGTCTTTCGAAAACTTGCTAGGTTCACTCAGACATGCAGATTTCCTAACGATGCTTTACTTCACCGTAAGATAAAGTGGTAATCATGTTGGAAATGATTCGCACATGATAATATCACAGATGCGACACCCGGGATTTGAACCCGTTTCACTCTGTTTTTCAAGCGAGCGCGTTACCACTGTGCTACGACTGCCTTAAAACTAAAAAAAAACTTTGCTAAGTATAATATTATGTTAACTATTAAAATAACTTATATATGAGTATGTAATATATTTTTTGCTAAAAAAATATCGTCAAATGTCAAAGGCCATCTAAGGCTATTTTTTAAACATCTTTAGACTTTGCGTAATAATAGCTCTAAGTATTGTATTCACCATAACGAGACTATTTTTTTAATTATTTACACCCGACATTTTTGTAAGTATTTTCATTTGTCGCATATTGCTAATAAAGTATTATAATTTTTGTGGACCGCCACATAATTTTAATAATATATGTCGGTCATTTCATTGCGTAAATCATTGTTTTTAGAGAATATAGAGGGACAGACATTCAGACAGATAGAAACGCGCGTGATTCTGTAAAGATTTCAATTTTTCATGAGATCATTAATTACATGAGTCACGGACAAAACATATTATAAAATTTAACATACCTTTTTTAAGGAAAGTCATCTGAATGACAGCTAAATATATTATAACGAAGAAAATTCCATTTTTTTCCTTATTAAATTTTATGCAGTATAATTTTATAACGTTTTCATAGCGGATATGTAGCAATGTAAATAAACTCTTAGATATTAGCCTATATATTCAATAGTTCTGCTTTATGCGCTAGTTACTAAAGTTATGAGCTGATATTAGAGATCATAATTTTACCAATGCCGCTATACATGAGCTCACACGTTGTAGTCTATTTAGTTTGTTCTGTAATAAAAATACTTTATTTTGTCGTTTCGGTATTAAATTCGCTTCAAATACTGCCAATATTTTACTATGGTAAATGTATACATATAATAAAATTTTAACTGAGTCGAATCCCCCTCGTATTGAAGGGAGGCCTCCTGTGCCCAGTTGTGGGACGTTGCAAAGGGCTCAATTCAAAGTAAAATTAGAAGACAGTAACACTATATACTAGGGTTTGTTAGAGACTTCATTTATATGTATATACTAGCGATTCGCCCTCGCTTCGCTCGGATTCGTCCCTAGGTTGCTGCCCAAAACAAACTTTTTTTTTTTTTTTTTTTGGTTTTAATTTATTTTTCGTAGTACCCTATTTTATTTTTCTAAAATAAAAGTAGCCTAAGTTACTACTTATTACATCAGCTATCTACCAGTAAAAGTGCCGTCAAAATTGGTCCAGCAGTTTTAGAGATTAGCCGGAACAAACAGACAGACAAAAATTGTAAAAAATGTTGTTTTGGTATATGTATCGTGTATACATTCATATGCATTTATTAAAAAAACGGGTATTTTAATATTACAAACAGACACTCCTATTTTATTTATTCGTATACATTGTTCCGCTCCTAAGGGTTGTAGCGTGATGTTAGGATATGTTACCTTCTTTAATAAAAATGTTATAAAATAAAAAAAAAGAGTTCTTTTAACCAGACTATAAGTTTCAGGTATAATCGCATTCAAATATATTTTTATTGCGAGGATAGTGTTTTGTACATTTTTAGACCATGATAAACTTATAAAATAATAAAAAATACTTTACTTTTATTGCCAAATTTGAAGAACTACTGTTTTAAATAAATTTTTGTTATAACGCAACCCAGGGTATTAAGTTGTGATGTCAATTATAGTTCCAAAACTGGAGCCAACTTTGCCGTTAGTGAACGAATACTATTTAAGTTGATAATGCTTTAATTAGTGTTTTACTGTCAGTTCGTGCTTTTCGCGCAGAGAAAAATTAAAAGTTTTGCTTGCATTTTGGATAAAAGGGTGATAAATTTTGCTTTAAAAACTTTTTTATTTATTATTACGAGATAAAACTACAAGAAGAGTAATGCTATTAAAATTGTGTAACTCCTAACCTATTTTTTTTGTGTTCGCTTGGCTATAAATATCTATATACATACATATAATAAAACAGTAACTTAGCGAAATCGTTGTGCGCGTTTCATGCAAAAAGTACTTAACCGATTTTAACTAAATTATGTGTAGTGATAGCTTATTACTCGGGTCAACATTTAGAATACCTTATACTACAAAAAAAAAAATCCACGGGAAAACACAATAACTGGTTTCATCGAGTCGATCTTAGAAATTTACACGTCTAACGCCTTAATAAGGTCTAAAGAAAAATATGTAATTACATAAACCTTTTTCTAAGGTACACTTGCAATAATTTTTCATATCTATTTAAAATGTACCCAGGAACGCACCCGAGCGAAGCGAGGCTATGTCACCAGTTTAGTATAATAACACAAAATATTTTAAAACTTCACTGTTTCATTTGAAGGCAAAAGCCTTTTATCCAGTGATTTCAAATTTAAGTCCACTTTGACAACTTCTTTAAGCTGTGATTAATGTTATAATTGAAACTTATAATTTATTGTTGTTACGTTTTATATTAAATCAGTGTCAAAATACAATATTTTTCTGTATAAAGCGTAAGTAATAACCTGTTACTTGATATACTGGCTATTTGGCGCCGTACACATTTGTTCTAAGCTTAATCACCTTAACGTCTTTGTTTTTCGTCTTCCGGCCACTTAATACTAAAATCTTTTGTCGTAAAAATACATTACTTGTGATTTCAGAATTTTATAAAAACTTTAGATAATATTAAAGCTTGGATTTTTTTTATTTTAGTTAATCAATGTTCGTTTTTAACTAACATTGATAAGAACTACATCAATTCTTCTACTTTTAGCTTATGATTATTATTATAAAGACAAGATACATTATGAAGACTAGTTTTATAACAATGAAGCCTATTCACGTTGCCTCTTCGAAAATAACTCATAAGATGCGAACATCACGTAAAATATATCAATCCTTTATCATCGCATATGACCTGAATTACGCTAACAGACACACTTAGGGTGCAGATAAATCACGAGGCAATTTTTTCCGCCTTAATTTACTGCTTATTCGGCGCCGACGCCAATCTTACCTTCGTCTCGTTTGACTCGTCTTTTGATTGATCGGTTATTTTCTATTTGTAGTTATAGATTTACTCAAAGAATTCTAATAAGATAGGTATTTAAATAAATAAAATATAAATATGTTGGGACATTAACATACAACACCATCTAGTTAGTGAGCTACGAGGCTTGGAGGCTTGGAGGTTGATACACAACACATATATAACTTTAAATACATATTTATTATGAATATAAACACCCGTGTCTGGAGTACAAATATTCGTGCTTATCTCACATATGAATGCCCCCAGCGGGACTCGAACCCGCAACCGTTGGCACAACAAGTAGGGTCACTAGTCACTACGTAACTGAGCCGAACGTGTCGTCTGAAGTGAAATTTGGTGTAAATTTTGAAACGATATAAGATCGTTAAAATTTGGTGTAGATTGTTTGCATAATCTACATTTCAATGAGTTATCGCAACTTTGGACATCCCGAAGCAGTTTCCATGCACTTTAAAATATTAGTTTATAAGTTAAAAGTCTAAAGTTTGAAGTGGTTTTCTTGAGTGTCTAAAGTTTTCAACACTTGAAAGGTAAAACTGGGTTTAGTTTAATTATTTATCTGTTTAGTGTAAACACTAAAGAAATAAATAATAAAACATTATTGTGGGGAGTTATTTTTTCAAATTATTTATCAATATTATTAGCTATTTTATTTTTCTTACAATAATTAATTAATTAGTTATATATTTGTACCAAAAATTATGTTACTTTTTTTCTGGGAAATAGTTTTGTATAACAGTTTGAACTATTAAAAACTAGCCCTAATCCCGCCCTTTTCTGGGCGCAGGCCTTTCCTCAATTAAGATTAAGGCCTTAGTTTACCACGATGCCCAAGGACTTTAACTGACTTCACACGTCTTTCAAAATGAAATTAATTTCTCTTAGTTTTTCTTCTTCGTATTAAGAAGTGGTAAGCATGAGGCAGTGGTAGCCCAGTGGTATCGCGCTCGCTTGGAAAACCGAGTGAAGCGAGTTCAATCCCGGGTCTCGCACCTCTGATATCTTCATGTGCGAATCATTTCCAACATGACTACCACTTACCTTACGGTGAAGGAAAAACATCGTGAGGAAACCTGCATGTCTGAGAGAACTTAGCAAGTTTTCGAAAGACATGTGAAGTCCGCCAACCCGCACTTGGCGAGCGTGGTGGACTAAGGCCTGATCCCCCTCGTATTGAAGGGAGGTCCGTGCTCAGCAGTGGGTTTTTGACGTTAAAAAAAAGGCTGAATACAAAAAAAGGTTTAATTTCTACGGAAAGGAAGGTGGAGTAAACATCAATAGTAAAAGATCCGCTTTTTGTTAGACATGTGTATTTGTAATAGGGAAGCGATATAAATTGCGATATAAAATGGCATTTTAATTATGATTAGAGTGCTAAGCTATACATATAATCAAATTCTAACCGAGTCGAATGTGTACATTAAATAGTTTTTTTTTTGGAAAATTTTATTGAAATAGTCATTATAATCGATACAGAGGACGAATCTATAGTTTTTTGAATTTTTGTCTGTCTGTCTGTTCGTCTGTCTGCCTGTTACCGCCTCACGAGAAAACTACTGGACAGATTTTGATGAAATTTGGTATGATGATAGCTGGCTATCCGGGTCAACATGATATAGGATACGTCTTACTGTGGGAAAATATCTCATCTCTGAGAAATCTATACTAAACGTTAAAACGTAACGTTAAACGTTTTTAAAATTGTAGTGTAATTTTTTTTTATGGGCCTTACGTTATTTTCTGTAATAAAAAATATATTTTAAATAGTGCTTGTTTCAGCACATTTTTCGTCACTCATTATTTTTTTTTATTTTACCATGGTACGAGTATTATTTGTTGGTAAATGTAAATTCTTATAAAGATGTGAAGAAGCGTTTTAAATGTATGGAATTACCATATACATATATGCATATTGTATTTGCACAATACTCAGCTAGTAAAATATAGAGGTTTAACAGCAAGCGATTTTGTATTCTTCACCAATTATGTTTCTTTTTACTGTTTTCTTTATTAGATAGCATCACCCCTCATTACCCATTGGTCTACAGTAATACGGGTGAAGGCACCGTTGGAATGAATTCATTAGTCAGAAAGAGGAGTCCCAATATTTTAGCGAGTGAATAGCAGAAATTATTTCGCATCGCAACGGCTTTCATTCGATCGCACGTATCCATTTTGGTTCTAGATATCGGAAATTATACTTTACAGTATGGGAATAGGGAGCAAGTAATTTAGATTGACTTTTCGTGTATTCATTTTTAACTCGCGGCTAAAAAGAGCGATTGATGCGTGAATTTATGTGACATGGATGGGTGTGTGTTTAGCAGGCAGTTTGTGGTGGTTATTACTTTTTAACCTATCGATTCTATATTGATACTCGTTTTTTATTTAGTGTTTAAACAATAATACTAAATAAGTGATTTGTTTATTTTGTTATAATAAAAATGTGAATACATAAAGGCTTGTTTTAGTGTACTATAATCAATGAATAAATATTGTGGAAGCATTTTTTAAAAAGTAAACCTTTAGATGTGAAAATTTCTATAGCAATAGGTACTTCATGTAGTGCGTTTAATACACTTTATTTACAATAAAGAATATTACAAATATACTTAATTATATATATAAAACAAATGTGCACTAAGTATTACTGTACAAGTCATGTCCGCGTAGAATAGTGGCAAGAATGCTAGCCGCATTCCCCCGTTGAATGGCAATGCCGATTCCCTGGGGCGAAAAATGCGCCAGCTCTTCTGTCACCAGTAGAGGCGATAAGACGGGGTGTTATGTCTTTTAAGAAGTGATTAGCACTTTGACTCCATGGATCTATGGTTTCTACAGCAAATGGAATTAAAACATAATTTTGACTAAGAGGCGTATTTACGTAACTTAAGTAGTTCAGCCATCTTCGTCGCGGCTCCCACTTTAGATGCCGTCTCCATGACTTGGGAAGGGGCCAATGTGTCAACGCTTGTAGTGTCCCACAATAGGGCCCGTCCCCTTTCACAAGGAACCAGCGTTTTTTTTACATGTGTGCATTAACCCCTCCCGGACAAATTCTAGGAAATCCGTGCGAATTTCCGATAATTCAATTGTTTTCGTACACACCGGCGTACGCGGTCCTCGAGGGGATGATATATAATAATTATATTCATAATATATATTATGTCGTTCATCATTCAATAATATGATTTTGACCGAAATTATATATGAAGACTTCAGTATACAAAGGTATATTGTAATGCGATTCAGCGCATGAAAAACAGCTAATACTTAACGATATGATTTCTCATAATCGTAGAGCGTGACAAATCACCGCGACGCGGCAACGCGCGCGATTTATACTTGATTTATCATTTACCATTACTTTATATTACAGAAACTACTGGCACAAATTGCTTTCGTCTTTTCCAGACACTCTGCCGACATATGAAAAACGTTAGCAATATGTATTAATAAAAATCAACTTTTGTACTGAAAAGAGTAATAGCAGCAGATACAAAAACATTCACTAGAAATAATCACAAATATTGCTTGCAATACTGTACTACGTATTTTTTTCTAAATAATTATTTTCTTTTGTATTGTAGTACTTTTGTGAAGTACTATAATAGTCTCATATTTGTGTTATTTTTTGCAGGTAAGTCTAACTGGTATATCTCTTCAGTTCGTTACGGTTCGATTCAACTCAACCAGGGTAAAGCAATTTGTTTTTTTTTTACAAATAACTGTTGTATTGTTATGTCGAAAAGATTTTGTCTAATATAGTCTAAAATTATTTTTCTGTTATCTCGTCATAAATATTATTATTGGTGTTCGTTTTCATCAATTTGTGTGCTTTAATAGTAAGCTTTATGTTTTCGTGGAAACTTTAGAAAATTCAAAGCGCAATAACCTAGTACCTAGTGAGTTCTAAAAAGATTTCATCAGATCAGGCATTCTATTTTTAATTGAACACAGTTGCTTGCTAGTGCAATTTTAAATATTGTATTATTTTTTAATTTAACCCAATCTCATAAAATACGTAATCTATACTATAATTTTAGTGCTGAATATAAAGGCTCCTGATAATCAGTAAAATTTAAGCTCATGTTATTAAACTACGTCGAGTAAACTACGAAATACTTCAGTTTAATTATGAATTCAATCTGTACAAAAAATCTAGATTTTAATATGGATACAATGTATAATCGCGACTTTATTAGCTCTACCCCGCGGCTCATTGGTGGCGCTCCTTTATTAACGTAACCTCAAATAACCAAAGTTTAATATTAATACTGATACGCACACAACAATGACCTATAACGTCCCGACATAGAGGCTAGAGTCATTTGAATTTACTTCGTGATAGCTAAATTATACTGTGTCTCACATTTTTAACCGTTCCGAAATATTACAGAGTTGATAATATTCTTTGTTGTTTACAGCACTTTAAGACTGAATGATGGATAATTTTTGCGTGCAATAGATATTGTGATGATGTTAATTTAATTATAGTATTCATACTATTACTTTAAATTAAAAAAAAATAAAAATATACGTTGACGTATGAGTAACTGACTCATATTACGCCCTTCTATTTTAGAAGTTATTTGTTTTACTAGTGACTCACAATTGCTTTGCTCGGATTCATGCCTAGGTACGTTTTAACGGTTAGTACTTAATACTTAGTATGGAATAGATGAGTTGTTGTGGGTTGTATTATAACGTGTTTTCGAATGAAACAATCTCCCACGGTAAGAAGTAGCCCATGTCACTCTCTAGCCCTCCAACTATCTCTACAGAAATAATCACGCTCAGCCGTCACTCTCTTTCGACATGAAAGAAAGAAAAACAAACAAACAAACATACTTTCACATTTGTAATATTATAGTATGGATTACGCAAAAATCAATCAAATTTAAATTACAGTTTTAGTTTGTAATATCATTAATTATAATTAATTAATCATTAAGCAAGCGTCTTTCCAAATATATAAGGTTGAATACAACTATTAATTTTATTGTTAGCAAGCGTTATTTAGACGTCGAGTTATCTATCGGGCGCGGTGTTCTAAAGCACTCCAGGGTCCTAAATCCTTTTCAGATGGTGAAGAGAACTTTAAAAATACATCTGTATTTTAAATTATTTGTTATCGTTTTGACAACGTCGTTAAACTACTGGTAACATTCATTTTCATTCAAAATAATACTTCTTTTCCTTATTAGAAAACGTTTCCACTTATACCAAGATATTTTAAAATATCCGAATAAAGTAAAATAACTGGTCTGTTTAAAAATGATATCCAAGCTTTACATTATTTTATTACTTCTCATTGCATTGCAGCTACTATTTTTCATGAGAAGCTTTGTTCCGACGTCGCGTTATCTTGTCAAATAGTTTAAGGCACTCGGGGACCTCTAAATCCTATTTAGATGGCGTTAGAGACTTGAGAGTGAACTATTGCTTAAAATGTTTATTTATTTGTTATTATTTATATATTATGTATAATAACTATATATTGATTATATATCAAAATGTTATTTATACTAATATTATAAAGAGGCAGAGTTTTTTAGGTTGGCCTAATCTCCTAAACTCAGGAACTACTAATCTATTTTTTCGAATGCAAAAATTCTTTTTGCATTAGATAGCCCGTTTATTGAGGAAGGCTATAATATCATATAATATATAGTCTAATAATTTTATACTAACCATCAAAATGTACTTAGGGACGAACCCGAGTGAAGCGAGGGCGATTCGCTAGTTATTAAATAAATTTAAAAAGTTTGTTAGAGTGAGTTTGTTAATTATTGACGCTGTGACTTCGCAACTAATTTTATATAATATGTATATAAAGCGTATATCAGAAAAACTCATAGGTACAGAACACATAGGTAGGAACAAAGTAATAGTGGACTTGCTATTTCTTCATTTTTTATATTATTAAAGGCTTTTCGTGTACAAATCGTGTGCAAATTAGTTCACGTACAATCAATTTAATTTACGACAGTGAAGTTATCGATACAAAACTAATAGGAAATTCTATAACAATAACATTTCATACTTGTGCATGTATTACTATAAAGTAGAACTGTAAAAGTGAATGATGTAAGAGATCCTTCGAATGTCGTAACATATACTATGTTCGATACGAAGCGCTACATTTTTAATTGTTCATTTTTTACATTAGAATATACATATATTAATTATATATCAGTAAAGTTCTTGTCAAGCTATTTATTTGAAGTAATGCCTTGTACAAGTCTTTAAGCATTATCTATTGTGCAGTAAGAAAGAACACAGTGACTTCGTTTCCTGTTCTTCGTCTTTTACCTATGTTTGATTATTGGTGTAGCAGACGTAACAATATCTTTTAGTAATGATTTTAAAATTTCACCCTTGGCAAGAATAGAAGCTGCGACCTCATAGGTGGCAGTACTAATACATTACTACTACGCAAATCGACATTTCCCTGATAATATGTAATAAAAAAGTTATATTCTTTAATTATAATAAATAAAAATTAAAGAAAACAGTTTATTAATATCAATTAGTAGCTTCTAATTATAACAAACATAAATGAAATTCTTGCAAAAGCAAGTCAACTTTTATATATTTGCAACGGGTACGGCGTGCAGTCAAACAGATTCAATGGCAATTAGCGTGAGGCGGGACTCTACCTGTGCCCTCATTAAGAACTCCATCATTACCGGAGTTATGCGTAACATACTTAGTGTTACCTATTATAAAATAACTAAAGAACCCCAAAATAATTTATGAGAATGTATTGAATCTAAAATTACTTCGATTCATTACAACTTGAATAAAAATCGTATTAATAAACGAACAAACACATAATATATTACATATGTATGTATGGACATATATTTGAATACATAAGGCCGGCAACGCATTTGCAAGCCTTGCGGTGTTGCAGATGTCCATGGGCGGCGGTAATCACTTTCCATCAGGTGAGCCTCCTGCTCGTTTGCCCCCTTGTTGACATAAAATAAAATACATATTATATTTATAATATGTATGTATTTAAAGTTATATATGTGTAGTGTATCAACTATCTGGTATCCATAACACAAGCCTCGTAGCTTACCATGGGACTAGATGGTGCTGTGTTAATGTCCCAACATATTTATTTATTATTATTTATTTATATATTGACAATTGTTATGATACCATTATTTTACTTAAAATGTAGAATATTATTAAAATTTAATGGTTACTAGAAAGATAGTTACTTTTTATTAATAATGTTCAGAAATGCTAGCTGTTATTTGTAGTTGATTTCACTGGTACGCATGTCACTTCAGAAGTGATAGAAGACACCTTTTTATCACTCAATCCACAAAATACCAGAATATTTTTGCAAGGTTCAATAATAGTTTCCATGAGTTAAATATTTAAAATATTTTATACGTATGTATATATGTATGTACCAAATAAATAATAAAAAAAACAAGTTTTTTTTTCTGTTATTAAAGTAGTCATTACTATTTATTGCAAGGTCTAAAAGCTAACTTTCGTCCTGTTAAAAAAGCATGGACCAGCACATAGAGTATAATTTTAAAAATACTCGTAATTTCGGTTTTGTGTCCAAATATTTTGAAATTACAATTAGGCATTTTATATTTATTTCTTTGCTTTTCAATGGAAACATACAGTACAATAAATAATAAATACGTTTTATATGTTTTATAAAAAGATATAAAACGTTATAATATTATTTTATTTAAAATATAACTGCCACAAAATAATTCATTTTACGACTTTAAATTTATTAAAAAAAAATCGTTATAAAATTTACATTTGTACATGATAAATAATTCAAGCTCTTATAAAAGTCAACAGAAATGGCGTTTATTACAAGCCGGTGCAACCTGACACTGTCACTTCGGGAAGTTATTATTTATGGAATTGGAAATGTGACAGCGACTGTTTCGAGCAAAAAATTCAGAAGTTGCTTTTTTAATAGATATTCATTTAGTAGTGCATTTTTTTTCATTTTCTTTAATATTTTATTCATCGCAGGCCCCCAAAGGCAATTGATGTAAATTATTCGGCTTTTGTCAAACGACATGGTTTTTTTCATTGTGAGACTTATACTTACTGTTATATCCTTTGTACTCTTTTATTTAGAAACCAGTGAACAAAAGTTTTAATTGCTACTTTAAAACAGATTGCATGATAATATTTCGAAACGATTTGTGACGGTAACTAATAAGTATACGAAATACTTAGAAGCGTATCCAGGACGTTACTAGGAAAGTCCTAGTCTCATCTGTAGTCCTTGCTGATGTATATAGCCAACACGAACTAGAGTAGAGGCCACATTTACACAATTGTAGTATAGAACGCAGTTTATTACGATGGACCGAAGACTTAAAAAATGGTTAGCAGCAATTATTAGCTCTTTTTGACAAAGGCTTTCATTGATGATTTAACAGTATCCTCTGTTTGCTGATCTGAATATCTATTACAATTTCATTTGGCTTGATTCCTATAGTCAAATCTTTATATTATACATTTTACAATATACTTTACAATTTTTTAAATATTTTATAATAAATTTATATTCTGTCGGCTTAAAAATTATTTTGTAAAATTTTACTCTTCCAATACCCTTCTTTTAATTCTCACGTAAAAACGACACGTGTTCACAAACTTTAGAACTTTGTTAACACACGCTCCACGCGGTGTCCCAATTGTCTAGACTGCTAACGTTATTATTTCAGCTAAACGAACGTGTTTGAATTTAGACGGGAACTTTATCTATTCCTAATAAATTAGTTTTTGGGCGTTTTGCGATATACTAGGTTTTGATGTGGATAAATAGCTTTAGCTGTTCAGAAATAATATAAAACGAATACGGTTCAAATATATTGAATTTAAATTTAGGTGCATAATGTGTTTAGTTTTCTACCTTAATTTTTTTTTAAATCGAGCGCTATGTACGAATATAAATATATACATTATATTTATCGTAGTAGGTGAAGTGATAACTTGCGAAAATTATGGCGTCGCCTTCTCTTCATTAACGGCCGCCATGGAGCGTACAGTCTGCACTGGAAGCAATTACTTGTGGAGGTTCATTATAGACGAGGCTACCGATATATTTAGATTATTTAATATTAGAAAAGCTAGTCTTTTACTTGCACGTATTATATGTACATTTGTAAAATACATGTTAAGATTTTGTGAAGGCAAAATACAAAAATGTCTTGCATTTGCTTTTATGCAAGATATTTTTCATAAATTTGATTTAAAAAAATATGGAATGATTATAGAAAATGTATAATATTCCCTTTTATTTTCGTTTCTTGCTTAATTTAAACAATAGATATAAAAAAGGAATACAAACTGTTATTTAAATTCTAAAATATGTTAATGTACTATAAAATAACGTTTTATACAGTAAAATTATTTAAGTAATTTTGTGGTTTGTGCATTTTATATAGAATATTTCGACTATAAATTATAATTAACAATTAATGGTAACTTACGTAGAGATTATTATGAATAATTAAGTGATAAAAATATTTTTGTGTTATTAGGTTTGCCTTCAAAGTTTTAAATGCCAATAACAGTGTTATTACTTGTATAAACTGAGTTTATGTGGCTGAATGAAAAATGAGTGAGCACAAATGAATTGAAAACTTTTATTTTTAATTCGTGGCTGACACAATCCCATTATTTACCATTATAATATTGGAATTATGTGTAAAATCATTTAATATACATACATTAGTAATATGAATAAATTCACTTTTTTAACTAATTCAAGTTTTACATGAAAAAAAGATACGCCACAGTTGTTATAGATAAAAAGGCATACTAATGAGGGAATTTTGTTTTAATGTATGTTACCTTATATATTAAATATGTACATTTTCTTAATGCTATACATAACCAAAATGCAAAAAGTAAGACTATGTTTGCACCCATTTTAAGAAGTAGCATTAAATATAGCTAACTAATTTAATTTGAAAGTCTCGTGAAAAGCCTTCAATGAGATATAAGTTACAGCGGACTATTTTTTCATTTAATTTTTCGTGAAAAGTTTTTCTTCGCTCGTAATAAAATATACTCTCATTATATTAAGACTCGTAGTCCGTAGCCGTAGCGTGTAGCATTCGTAGCACGTCTACGAGCGCTTAAGTCGACCAATCGCTACGAATCCACTTCGAATACATTCGCACCAATATTTATTTAATACCTGTCGTATTTTATTTATGAGCACCCTTTTTTATACTGTATTTTGTTATATGCAAGGCTGTAGACTTTTTTCAAGACGTTTTAATCACTAGTTAAACGTCGAAATCTCCAAAAATATTAATAAATTTGTCTTAAACAAAAAATAATTAACTTGTGTAGCTAATATTTATAAATCAGCAACTGTTTAGTTTCTTGCCGGCTCTTTTCAGAAGGACTTTTGTATCAGCCTGGTGTCAGCTTCCTTAAGAACTGACTTAACTGATTCTCGTTAAATGGAATTGACGATTAAAATGTGCTTGGATAAGTCTATTTGAATAAAGTTTGATTTCATATTCTACTAGCGACTCAACCTCGCTTCGCTCGGGTTCATCCCCATTTTAAACCTCTTAAGGGATGATTTCCAGGATAAAAAGTATCCTATGTCTTTCCCAGGGTCTCAAACTATTTTCTTACCAAACATCTAAATCGATTGAGTAGATCCAGCGATTACCTCCTACAACCTCACAAACTCACAAACTTTACCTCTTTATAATATTAAATATAGATTAGATATTTACAACGAAAAATATTCGAAATATGTATGCAGTATCATGATAATATATGAAAAGAAATTAAAACAATTTAATGTAAGTGTATTTAAATTTGATATAAAGCAAAGCTAAGGATTAGCGCTTATTTCGCACTCAAACAAGACGCTTACGGGATTGTGCGGTTTTTAATTAATTTTTCATCTCGAACGAGCCTCAGTTGCGAGATCGTTAAAAATGTACGTGTTATATTTGTACACTAATATTTTATGTAGTACACTGTTAAGCGGATTTTGAATTACCAGTTCGCATATTTGATGTTTTACTGTTATTGGGCTTTATTGAAGGATGAAATCTCTCGTCATAGCATTTGTGTGAAGTATATTTTTATATAGTTGATGAGAATCGTGTATCGACTCTCTAACACTGTTATATAAAAGATAGTTAAGTGCGAGTCGGGTCTGTATGAAAGAACTTTATAGTATTTTTATACTCGGGCTTTTTACTTCCTTTTTTCTAAAGTATGTGATATTTCGTATTTCTTTTTGTTATTGATGTTGCGGTTTCGACAGAGAAAATCCTTAATTCGTATACTTTTTGGTAAATATTGCACTCCATTTAATTAAATTTAATTGAAATTGGTTAAGTTGCCCTAAAAACAAAAATATAGTTTATTTACCTTATGCGTTCGTCTTAGAGTCCTTAAAATCTACATCTGTACTAACAGTATACGTGTTCAAACTTGCGATCGCTATCAAACTTCACAGGATCACACACTGGGCTAATCTGACGATTGCATGAAAATTTCATCAAATTCGCTTTAGCCGTCTTGGAGTCCATAGAAAACATACATCGATTTTATATATATATATATACATATATATATTAGTAGATGTTTCAAATTAACTTTTCCGTTCAGTAGAAGCCGAGAAAATAGGCTCGGATAGGCAAATACACGAGTGACTAGATTCCTGTCTTTCATATAGTGTATAGCTAAAAAACATTAAAGAATAAAACTAATGGTGTTATAGTGTAGTATTTCTGTGACCAGCGCGACTTACAGACATAGGTTTAAAACGCGCGGGGTGAATATTTTATATTTATCGTAGAGATGTTTGTGGTTAACATGTAGCATTTCATTCAGATGGTACTAACTCACGTTCCTTAGATGCCAAAGTCTTTGTCTACCACACAAGGAAAATTTGTGTTTTACATTATTTTTGTGCTTGCACTTTTAACTTTTAAGTTTTTTAGTTAGTACCTGCATATACACTATTTATCTATACATATAATAAAACTGTAGAGGCCGAATGTCTGTATATAGAAAAAAATGCTAAAAACCGAGTCAGGGTGATGTAAGAAGAGAAATAGAACAAATCCAGTTTTTTTTTGTTTCTCCGTCTATTTGTCTGTTTGTACGGACTACTCTCCAATCTATTGAACCGATTTAAATTAAATTTTGCATGGTGGTATCATATGTCCGGTCAACATTTTAGATACTTTTCCATCCCGGAAAATTAAAGAGTTCCCGTGGAATAGTTAAAAATCTATAGTAACTTATACAGATTAGTACACAAAAACTACTGATTAGATATTAATGAAACTTTACAATAATATAGTTCATACATCAGAATAACAAATAGTTTACTTTTTAGCCTGGAAAAATGTACGGTTCCCGTGGGATAAATTTGTTTTTGTTTATCTAGAGGTGAACCTGAGCGAAGCGAGGGTGAGCCGCTAGTTACATAATATAAGCTGTCACCACGTTTAAATATAGTATTAGTAGAACGGATCTCCATCAGTTATACAATAATACGTGAGCGAAATTGTAATTTTTCCAATTTTCCCTCGCGGATAAAGGCACAAATAGATAAAGTGGGAATTTAATATTTTACCTTTTACCTTTATGTTCAATTCTTTTTTAAATTGACGTGCAAGAAATTATTTTCACTGTATGGACAATCATGCTGAGGCAATTTGTTCACTTCGAAGTAGCTTAGACGGCTAACATCTGACTAAGCTACTTTTCTGGTCATTGGTTCGATTAAAAAAAAGTTTTATTGTAAAGAGTAGTACATACTCCATATTGAAGGGGTCAGTCTACAGTGTATAACTTTACTGTTAAAAATAGAAAACAACTGTTGATGTTCCTTACAAAACAACTATAAATAGCCTTAATACATCCGCTTCACAAGTAACGACGTCCCGGATATCCGCATCGACAAAAACTTCCAGTTTAGCGCTACAAAAACATCGTTAACTTAAAAATCCTCTTTAACGATACTCAGTTAACACGCTATTAAACGCGATTACGCCAACAGACACCGCTTAATCAGAGAGCGTCCGTAACATAAATAAAAACGAATTTATAAATTAATGGTATCGATTTTCTCTAAGTAAAGCTAAATGTTTAACTTTTCGATATCATCATATAACATTTATTCCTAAAATAAATAACATCGAACAGCAATTAGCAATCGAGCTAGTTCCATTAATAACTTGAAAGCTCGGTCGGAAATCCGAACTCCGACACACCCAACTATACGAATAATAAAAGCTTACAATACTGCAATGGATGTCTATTAACGCGGCGTTTAACGCGATTACTAGCAACAGGCAACCATTAATGAGATACTATCGGCCATAAACAAAAAAGGAATTCACTTTACTTCATTGTTTGACAACTGCGGTCGAAGATTTACAGCCCTCGGCGACGGAAAAGGGGGTTTAAATAAGCTGTTATTCTAAAATCCTTGAAGAATTCTTCTTCTTCAATTGTAGGTCGCCCGTCAGTCGGTTATTCTTCTAAATTCTTCTTTGTTCAGAGCTAAACCGAACAGATCTTCAACCTTCTATATCTCAAGCCATTTTCGGATGCTGCAGAGCTAAGGAAGATGTCCTGGCTCTACAACATCAGTTGAATAATAGAAATCTAAAAAATATAATGGTAGCCCAGTGGTAACGCGCTCGCTTGGGAATACGAGTGAAGCGGGTTCAAATCCCGGGTCTCGCACCTCTGATATTTTCATGTGCGAATCATTTTCTAACTTGATTACGACTTGCCTTACGGTGAAGGAAAACATCGTGAGGAAACCTGCATGTCTGAGAGAACCTAGGAAGTTTTCGAAAGACATGTGATGTCCGCCAATCCGCACTTGGCCAGCGTGGTGGACTATGGCCTGATTCCCCTCGTCTTGAAGGGAGGCCCGTGCCCAGCAGTGGGACGTTAAAAAGGGCTGAATACATGAAGGATTCATATAGGTACTATTATTCTATGAAATAACGATTTGTTACTTCGAAACAATTTTTAATATTTCTATTCATTATAGATTACAGAATGAATGTTGATTAATCTCTAAATATAAAAAATTTGTGATAATAATCACTGTATATTATAAAATAAAGTCCCACCGCCGTATCTGTCTATCTGTCTGTCTGTCTGAACGCGATAAACTTAAAACTACCGAACATATTTTTATACAGTTTTCACCAATAGATGGAGTGATTCATGAGGAAGGTTTAGGTATAAATTTATTAATAACCTTAATAAGTTTACACCTATTTTTTATCACCTATTTATTTATTATAGTTTAGCTGTAAATTCATCAAGGTTTTATGTAAATTGGCTGAAATATGACGTTGAAGATGTCGAAAAAGTCATGCCGACTGGTAGCTTTATTAGCGTGCGCCGCATAAACTAATAAAGTTATATGAAAATTACAGGATTATTCCTCTTAAAAAGTTCTTCCTATTAAACTGTAGGAACGCTATCTGCAAGCACCCAGGGACACACCCGAGCGAAGCGAGGGTAAGTCACTAGTGTGTATAAATATTATAAATGTGAAAGTTTGTGATTAGGTATGGATGTTTGTTACTCTTTCACGCCAGAACGGCTAAACGAATTTGGATGAAATTTTTGGCTACTTTTTATTCCGGAAAAATATACGGTACCCGAGGGAAAGATTTGTTTCTATTTTTCTAGAGGCGAACCCGAGCGAGGCGAGGGTGAGCCGCTAGTTTATAATAGGTATACGAATATACTCGTCACTCGTAAACTGCCTTCGCTTCACTCAGGCCCTAACTGTTCTTCACGATTCTAACAGTATTTTTTTAAATAATGACTTTCCGGAATAATTACATTATTATCAAAATATTGAGGTTAATATTTAGTGGTATACAGAAATGAACTATATTTATATATAATAAATATAACGTTTCATTATTTTGCGTTTGTGAAAGGAAAATAAATAACACTTTTTCACATATGTGATATTAGTTATTAGAGCTAGCTGATCATATATCTGTTTGTACATTAAAAATTGTCTTATTTTATTTGAATGTTTTACTCATTGCCTTATTAGAATTAGCCTTAATTTTTAAGTTTCCTATACATACATTCGTAGCATAGTCATAGTCTTTGGAGTTATTTTAATTGCTGCACTTTATTGGATGTAAAATATTTTTTAAATTGACTTCATATGATGGGAAATCACGTTTGCTGTATATGCCATTTGCACCTCGAAGATCGCTATAAAATACTTTTTTACTTACTTACTTTATACTTTTTCGAATGGAGTACGTATTTTCCTGTGTGGTGTAGTCGTAAGTAATTTGTTTTGGCTCGAATACAGCCCTGTTCTTTTGCATTTTCATAAGGATCGGATGATGAAACCCGAAACATTTGCAGAGGTTTAATTAAAAAAGCTTATTTTGTTGCTACAAAGCCACGTTGTATTAGGTTTTAGGACGATACTATACTATATAGTCTATATTTTTTTTTAATCTGCAGTCTTTAGAAAATGTAGTTAGATTTTGTAATATTTACTTAATTATGTTCATTGTCTTCCTTTATATAATGAAAGCCTAATTCGCTACCTTAATTGGCAACCAAACTCCATATGAGCAAATTTTTCAGGACACACTTAAAACTTTATAATATTTTTTGTGCACTACTTATTAAAAAATCTAAAATACCGTTGGCAGATAATATCGTTAGCTGTTATTTTTGATACTGTGAAATTTTACTAAAATAATCCTACTGAGTTACTGTTGCGTACAATATGAACCAAAAAATATTTTTTGACAAAATGTGGAGTTTGCTGGTTTGCCAATTAAAGGTATCGCAATGTATTAAATTATAAAACATTGATTATACTTAAAATATATTGAAACCTGCGTATGGCTTAAATATTCCATAGATCTACTTAAATATTCTACTATACTATTAAATAATTTATTTTTAATAAAAAAAATGTCAAGACATGTTTCAACGGCAAACTTTTCTGTCACAACTAAGTCGTAGCGGCACTCGGTGAATTCATCTCGACCAATTTCCACCCGCTCCCGCCAGTGAATCCGATAGGAAACGTCATAATCATATGATAGGTGCGGCGCATTGCGCCCACCTGTCGCCGCGCGTGCGTCCCACGGTGACGTCACGCGACCGCGCCCGACCACCGCCGGGGCCGCCCGACGCGGCCAACCGGCTATATTGGATTGATCCACCGACACTACACCACCAACTGCTAATCAAATATCTTTATTATTTCAAAATAATTGTATTATTAGTTTATAAGAAAATCCGTTCTCCTCCGATTTTTGGTTCGATGTCTTCAAATCATCTTTTTTTCCTAATCTAACCAAAGCTAACCAAAAAAAAAATGTCATTGTCGAATCATCTCGGCATGTCTCGCTAGCTTCTTATCTAGTTCTTAATCCAAGATAAATATTACATCAATCGGGGGTGGAGACGGTGGCACGCAGGCGCGCCGGCTGGCGGCCCAGTCCCGCTCCGGCCGCGCTGCCCGCCGCACATCGCTTTCGCGGGCGCCCGACCCGGCGGCGACTCGCCCGCTGCCTTATAGGAATCCCGTAAATAATCGTGCTACTGCAACTAACGTACGGACCTCCCTCGAACGTTGAAATTGAAAAAGCACCCGAAATCGACCGCCGAACGCGCCCTATCCACGTGCCCACGTTGCGTAAGTCGCGAAAACACAAAAAAAAAATCATCCGAATCTCCTTTGACACGCAAGAAAAACAAATAGCACACATCGAAATCGATCAGTGTTTATCATTCTCGGCTTGCCAGCACAGCTGTGTTTATATTGCTACCGAAGTAAATAGTGTATCGGGCTAAGCGTGTTGGGGAGGTTAGAAGTGGCTTTCCTTTTTAATAGGTTAATCCGCAGACTGCGGGCGCGGTCTTTTTAACCTTATAGTACAAAAGTGCTGGTTGACCTTAAAACTGCGCGGCGACACTTGATTTGTTTGCGGTTAGAAACGGTTACCCTTATAATTGACGTTTAAAGCTTTTCGAACACTGTGTTTACAAAACACGCATAATTTTTTTATATACATATTTATTCTACTTGCACATTTTTATTGGCGCAGTGTGTCACCAGCTTTAGTTCGTTAATCATTATTAAAATTGTATATCAAACGTATTATATTTATTTACGTAGCAAAACTACTTAATACCGTTGAATAAACAAACTTTTTTATCCATTCGACAATTTTATATTCCAACCAGCCACTTCACTTTTTTAATCGCCTCTAACGACTTCTTACCCTAATTAATGGTGCCCGACGCTTAAGGAATTAGAAATTTCGACAAAAATTTGTATTAGCTCTCACTGCCGCTTATTAACTTAAACTTTATTTCGTTTCAGACTAAATTATACAAATCCTCTTCATTTCTTTTACTCTTTTGAATTCATTATCTCGAATGTCGCTTAGATTCTGTGCAACGGCAAAGCTAAAATTTTAAATTAATTTTATGATATCTATACTTATACCTAATAAAATACTGAGCCGAATCTATACATTAAATGTTTTTTTTGAAAATCATGATTTAAATAGTCATTATTATCGATACAGAGTCCGAATCTATAGTTTTTAGAATTTTGTTTGTCTGTCTGGTAACGCATCACGAGAAAACCATTGGACACAATTTGATGAACCTTTGTATGATGATAGCTGCTTATCCGGGTCAACATATAGGATACTTTTTACTGCGGGAAAATATCTCATATCTGAGAAATATATACTAAACGTTAAAACGTAACTAGGGACGAACCCGAAAGGAGTCGCTAGTTAGTAAATATGATTTAATATCGTACTTTATCTTATCGTAATTAAATATTCTTAACATATTTTCTCTGTTATTATTATTTCTTATAATAATTTGATTTTAATACAAGGTGCTTAATATACTTAAAGCTCCTGAACTTATAATTTTATTTATAGAAAACCTATTTACTTATACGTTTTCATAGATTATCTAATAATGTTATGAAAATATTAATTTATTAGATTTGAAATTAATATAGCTAAGTCTAATAACATCTTGAAATATTTTACCAATACATTATTTTTATTTTGTTGGTCTTCTACTGAACTAGATCTAGAAATAATGTAAAGAGTTCATCATCTTATTCGTTGCTTTTTTTACAAATTATACTTTAAATAGGGATGTTATAGAAATTAGCAAATTAAGGCTTATTTCGCTTGCAAATAATATAAAGGACGCTAAAATAGTTACTGATATTAAATGGTTAAGGAAAACAAGATAAGCACTTAATCCAAACAAATGGTTTGTTTTCTTTATGAAATATCTTATATTTATTTAAGGAAAAATATTATTCAAAGTATAAATCAAATGATTTATACTAAGGCCTAGTAAAGATATAGTGTTTTATTCATTTCATTTATATGTACATTCATCATTGATATTAATTGAAACAAAAATTGGATCTTTTTCCACTTCGTTTTCTATAGAAATATATCTATGTCTATATGATGGGCTTAGAAATATTTTAAATGGTGAAAAAATGCTTGATTTTTTGAAAATAAAATGTGGGTTAGAGATAGCCTGCGTTCGGATGTTCGTAAGCTTTTTATTTGAGGACATGAAAAGGTTCTCTGTGGATAGAATTTATTTGAAAATCCTGTTAGTATGCGGAAAGTACTCTATGGATTTCGATCTAAATTCGTATGGTTATTATTAATACTAGTTTTGGTCCGCTGCTTTGCTTACATGGTACATGTGGATGCAAGTATATGCGGATCAGGGATCTATGGCCACCCCATGATGAAATCTAATACCTGCAAATTTCATTTAACTAGGGCCAAGGATTCATTATAAAAAAAATATCAAAATGGGTCAGGTGCTAATAAAATAATTACTGTAAGTTACTTTGGCTGTATATGCGAAATTTAATCTAAAATTAGGGCTTCGCCATTTATTTCTTCTAAATAACTTTGGCACCACTAAAAATCGCTGAAAATACATGGGGTTAAATTAATACGTATTGACTATTGAGGTCCTCGACTCCCCTGCCAGTTTAAAACCATCAGTCACGTTACACACTTTATATCCTTATCAAAATTCGTTCTTGTTAATTAATTGAGAGATAAAGTAAATTTTAAATAAAACTATTTTTTCGGATTTTTTCGCGGATTTATTTTGATTTTTGTTCCCGACGCGACGTTTCGATTGCTTTACAGCAATCTTGGTCACGGAAGAGACTAAGGTGTTAGATGTCTCAAAAGCATTATATAATTGTTACAGACAGCCTACCCACAAAGTAGTCTAGTTAGTCTCTCCCGTGACCATGATTGCTGTAAAGCAATCGAAACGTCGCGTCGGAAACCAAAAATCAAAATAAATCCGCGAAAGAATCCGAAAAGATAGTTTTATTTAAATGTCTAATATTCGCGTAAATCTAATAAAGTATTAAGATAAAGTAACTTTCAAAATTATTATATTGAGTACAAATTTTGGGCCACAAGAGATATTAAAAAACTCTTTTTTTCAATAGAAAGGCCTTAATTTTCAATATAAACAATAAAAGCAACGTTTGTAATTATAAGAAAATTATAGAGAGGTCATGTCTGTACATTTAATTTATATGTATATTGTATATATATCAAATGTTTTTTGTTGTTGAAATGTGAACAAATAAAAACATGTGGAAGCAGAGCTGGCAAACGTCACATTCTATAGAATTGAAATTTTTATTAAAAAATACCATCCTTTCAGACTGTTCCCGATGCATTTTAAAAATAATTATGTCTTACAAATTTGGCCCTGACAATTACAAACACAGCGAAAAAGAAATCAACCAATTCGTTCGAGCCGTCCCCAAGTGACACCTACATACATACATTAATAGATTTTAACCAAGTCAATATTATATAAGGGAGAGCTTAAATTGAAAAGTCGCAAAATTAAAGTTAGGGGATACAAAATAATTTTGTATTTCATCGAGTATTGTATGCATCTCCTCTATTTAACCAAATTGTATTCATTTATATTCGTACACAACAATATGACGGAGAACAAAGCAAGTTGCTAGTTCCAACTTCCTGCCTACAATCCTTTGCCCCAATTTTGAGGTATTCAATTTCCATAAATTGATACTCAATATGTGCATACGTTTGAGTTTCCTTATTTGCTGATTTTTATATTCATATTACATCGATTTTGACCACGTTCTAACAATAAAAACTAGAAAAATAATGTTTTGTTGAAGTTTTGTTGTAAAGTAGCTGTTACCCGCAGCTTCGCTTGTTTGTCAATTTATCTCACAATCACACTTAAAGTAGTGTCGTGAATCATCTGTATTTCAATTTAATAGACTTACTGATTTGAAAGTTAGCTATGTTTCATCTATGTTATGTTTTTTTTTATTGTACAACAAAAAAATAATAGTTAAAGAATGCGTGTATGAATGTGTACACGCGCAAAAAGTAAAACTTCTGTAGATTATCGGAACTTTTTATGAAATTCAATTTATGTTCTAAATTATTAGAATAGATGAGATACTAAAACAATAATTAAATAACGCAGATTAGGCATATTACAATCATATATTTATATATCAACTAAGGAAAGAATATAATATTATATATCATTTGTCAGAAAATAACAGTGGTTACTATGACAAAAAACGTTTACCTCGCCCGATCACACTTTTCGTAACGCTCTCGTCACGCATTCACCAGCTTACTCCCCAAGTCAAGC
Source organism: Argynnis bischoffii washingtonia (assembly GCA_033884665.1). NCBI lineage: Eukaryota > Metazoa > Arthropoda > Insecta > Lepidoptera > Nymphalidae > Argynnis > Argynnis bischoffii. The sequence goes on along the minus strand of CM066624.1, from coordinate 3,105,928 downwards.
GTGCGTAAAGAAGTTTCACTTCAAAAAATGTGCAATTTTTAGTGATGCACGATTAAACAGACATTATTACATAGATTCTAAGTACAACTTTTTAGCTAAAGAAGTACACCGACTTCAAAGTCACTTCAAAAGTAATTATAGCACCTATAGGGATGGATTTTGTTAAATTTAGTAGGACTGCCACAGATATAGAGTTAAATTTGTAAGGACTTCTATTGAGATTATATTCTTTTAAAAAGAGTCATGAATTTTCATTGGCTGAGATGTCGCGTAATATACACAACAAAACTCATGTTAGTACCTCGTCTTTTTCAAAGTTCGTCAATAACTGTAGATTCGGTTTCCATTACATGTTAAGTATTCTTGAAGCCGTTGATAAAAGTTTTATGTTTTTTATATAATGCAAGTCTTTTTGTAAACGTTTTTATAAGTGACCCAATTTCACAAATATTGTGAGATACTTCGGTGCTACTTGTATATTTTTTCCAAATTATTGTATTTTTGTGGGAAGATCATACTCTCTGTAATAATTATATATAACGATCTTTGAGATGTCTTAGTCTCTCCCGTGACCATGTTTGCTGTAAAGAATTCGAAACGTCGGGAACCAAAAATCTAAATAAATCCGCGAGAAAATCCGAAAAGATAGTTCTATTGAAAATGACAAAGATTCGCGTAAATCTAAGAAAGTAGTATGCAATTATTCGTTTTAAATAAAACAAGATTTATATATAATAACTGTTTTCTTGCAATTATTTAGGTATCTCATACAAAAATCTAATTTATAATCACAATTCCATTTCACTAATAGTTAAACAATTTCTCCCGAATTTCGTTTAGTTACTGTAATTAATTGTTTCAATTAATCATAACAATATTTTCAAACGTTACGTTATTGTTAAATAGAAGTGGTTAGTAGTGGTTGGCCAGGAAGTCTGTAAGTGGAAACGCTCAACCGATATGTACCGTAGTCACGGAACCTCGACATAGTTGCAGAGCTATGAAATTGTTAAGTCTAGATGTAAACTAGAAATATATTTATGTAATATAATTATATGGATAAGAAACCTTTTTGGGTTGGATTTTCTTAGTATGGTAATATTATCAATACAGTTGCTTCCCGCTGCCTGTCCTTATATATGCTTAAATCTTTAAAACTACGCAATGGATTTTGATGCGGTTTTTTTAATAGAGAGAGTGTTCTAAGAGGAAGGTTTATATGTATAATACATGCATATTAAAGTACAGAAAAGCCGAGAAATTCGAAAATTTGTATTTCATACTAACCGTTAAAACATACCTAGGGACCTGAGTCGCTAATCTTATATATTTAAACCAGCAATTCTTGTTTATTTATATGTTTATATATTTATATCTTTATTTTTTATACCAGCAATCTCGGAAACGGCTCTAACGATTTCACTGAAATTTGGTATGTAGGGGCTCTCGGGGGCGAAAATTTTGCTTTAGCATTACGTTACGCAAAATATATTAATAATTTCGCACAATTGTGTATAGCATCGTAGTCAAGCGGCTAAGGCGCGAGATTGACTATCACAGGTGTGTTCGAATCCCGGTCGGATACAAAGATTTTTCTTTTATTTATTTTTTTGTTTTATTCAAGTTTTTAGTTTTTTTTTGTCTTTAAGCCAAATTTAAAAAAAAGTACTTATAACCAAAAACTCCGAGCGTAGCTCGGTCGCCCAGGTACTTTACATATAAACAATATCTACATATAATTAGACAAAGACAAAACAGTTCAGTGTCTTTTTCTTGTTGGTCAACCAATTTTCTTGTTTTTTTTAAATTTCATTAGCTGCTAATTGCTGAACTTTAGTGCCATTAATAAAAAAATGTTGAAAACAGATTTTTAATAAACATGGGTAAATTCTATTCATATATATTTTCCTCGAATTTTCAATTATGATTACGGTTGAAATTCAACCACTGGGCGAACACTAGTATAATTAAATGTTCAAATATATCATTAAATATAACAAAGTGATTTCATTTACTAAATACAAAATAATGACCAACACTGTTCACTAGTTATTAAAACCACGAGCTGTTAATCAATAGTTTCAGCGGAAGGTATTTGGCTCTTAAATAAACCTTCCAGTTTCTATTCGACGACAAGATTACATATTGGGTGCGCGCGCGAAATAAGGGTTTATACACTGTTATTTCCATTTTATCCCGAATATTTGAAAAGTTTTACTTCAATTTTATTGTAAAGGTGTATCAAAACTTTGAAGGCTGGCTATTAGAAACCCGGAAAGAGCTTGCGATTTTATCTTGTTTATCTACGCTGCTTTCTCAATACACCTTACGTCACGTGAAAATTTACAAGTGTGGGATTTGAAATGTTTTGGATTCTATTCAAAACGGAATAATATAACAAATGTATCTTTACTTTTTGAATTGTTTACTTGAGCGCACTTTTAAACTTGCTTACGTTTTAATTTTATAAATATTTTTTTTAATTCTTGTGGATTATTCAGTATCAAAATATGAAATAATTAACGATTTTGGTCTATATTCAAATTATTAGTCCCTTAGTTTGTTTATTCATTTCACATATTACGTAAATTCATAGTAAGTATGATTGACTTATCCTATAACGTAAATAACGTTACTTAAACCCCCAGGTTAACATAGCTTACCTGTGTTTTACATTCAGGTCAAGCGGGGGATTATACGCAACGCGTCGGCAATAAACTCCAACTTTAATGCTTGTACACTTGAAATGGTACTACAACTTCAATACAAGAAGTTGATTGATGATTTTGGTCAAATCATTCTTATGTTTCTTTTAACACGACAGTGCCGAAAGTACTAAGAAATTAGCTTTAAAGTTTTACCTACATAGGTTTAGGCTCTGGGGTTACAGTTTCATGGGATTGTTTGTCACGCCATCTTATGGTGCTCCTGTTTAATCGGGTTGCTTTTTATTCAGCTGAATTATTTATGAGTGACTTTGTCGATCCCATATCTTCTCTGCGTTGGTTCTCGAGTGCAGAAAAAGTCAAGACAAAGGTTTCAGTTTTTAGGAAGAATTTAAGTTCTTAATTTTTGCTAGGACTAAAAATATATTGAATAGAAACATCTTGTCACGAAACCGGTGCATGGTGAAACTTTTGTAACAGATTCACCATGCAAATAACACATTTGGATCCCTAGGGAGTTGCTACACTAAGTAAATATAAGTAAAACACTAAAAGCCATGTCACCGATGTGTAAAGATATATAAACATCAGATAGACAAAGTGACCGTATTTACATATATGTGTATGTTTATTGTCTTTCTAGCTCCTTTGTAATATATTTTTCAAGTATTTTACATGATGCTGCAATGTATAATTTTGGAATATTTCAGTTCTTGGATTATATTAAAATAGAAAAAAATCTCTCTTACAGCTTCTGTTCCGTAATAGGAATTAAAAACGAAGGATAAAAGCCTATTAGACTTCCACGTTTTATTTTATTAAACTTAAGGTTAAGATTTTGAACGCTTTGCCTCCACCAGAAAACGGTAATTAGAGATTTGAAAAAAATGTGTGTGTATACTTATGTACCCACGCAAGAAGTTATACTTCTTTGGCGTAACAAAACAAAAATAGCTAAAAATTTCATCCCATAAGTCACAACTCTGTTTGTAAAAGAAATGCAGCTAACTTTATCATGTCGCTTTTTGGCTGTCGGTGTGCGCGCGCATCGTAAAAATTTTACTCTCACATTTTTTTCCAAACGTGCCAAAAGAAGTAAATCTTCAATAAAACCTTTAGATTTTAGCGGTATGTGAAACACGCGCTGATTGTTAAATTTATGCGAGTCTGGTCTTTGATGCTTAAACCTTATTTGATGATCTCCCTACATTGTCAAACATAGACTGTGACTATTTTACGCGCTCACAAAGCGCAGCGGATTTTAAGCCACTTTACGGTCGGTTTGCCGATTTAATGAGGACTGGCCACTAAAGAGTTACCGCCACATGTTACAGTACAATGTTGAATTATTTTAATAACGAAATAGATTTCTGTTATATACTGTACATAGTATTTATATTTCTTGATTTAATCATCATAGGTACTTAGGCAGGACTCGAACTAACGTTTCTCCAATGGAAATGAGATTTGCTTCTGCTTAGTAACTATATTAATAAATATCTCCATATTTTCGCAAGTGTAAATGATAATTGTGATTCATTTGTGCGAAATATAAAAAGTTCAAGATTGTCGTGGTCGTGTCGAGGTCGCTTTTATCTGTTAATTGCTATTCAATATAATAAGGATATTCCCATTTCCATCGCTGCTTTGGCCCCTAATTGTTTTTAATAGGTGGGTGAGGTTAGATGAACGTGTCTCTGCTATCGAAGAAATGTCGATACTTGATAATAACTAATTGATGGACCCACATTCTGTGTAATATAGACTAAAACGCGGTAACTGTTAGAGTATATTAAAATATTGGAACGTTATTATATCGTCTAAGAATTAAAAAAAAAATATAAAATTTGTAAATTCAATCGGTTTAACTTTGGCCCGGTCAGGAAAGATTTCGTAAAAAAAATTAGTTTTTTTTTTTTTGCAGATAACTTGTCTATAAAAAAAACGTATCAACTTATGGGATTAAACCATAAAGTATTGAATTCTCAACCAATTTCGGTTATAATTAAATACAGTAAAAGAAAATTTTGCGAGTTTCGGCTGAGCCAAAATTTTGCGGAAATTTGGGTAACTTTGTACTAACTATCTCTGGTCCTGGATTTTACTACGTTTCTTTTAATTTCACAATTATGGGTGGCATTACCTCCTAATTCAGAGTTTTGGAGAAATGAACGCTATAGATAATAAAAATATAACTAGAAGTTTAGGGTTGCCTTAAAATAAACTAGAAAATTCGCATAGTGTATCTTTTTACTGATCCTTTTAGAACAATATTTTTTTATTTAACAATTAAAATTATGCTTAGATCTACCTAAATCTAAAATAAGAAATATTCTTTCTAAGTGAAACGAGTTCAAATACGTAAAGCAACAGAAAAAAATAGTAAAAAAATCAGTGGTGAAAAATGATGAAATGAGTGTTAATCACCCCACTCCATGTATACAAAGTCATCACGTATTTTGTAGTATCCGCTTTTTAGGACTATTTGCTAATGATCTAAATATTTCACAATATTTTTAGCGTTACAATTCACGAAATCAGATTAAGATAGCCATTTCCATCCAACAGAAGCTTTTTGCATAACGGATTTTTTTTTATCTTATTCTTAGAGATCGTTTACAAAGATAGCTAAATAATATATTTTTTAAAATTTGAAATTCATTATCTATGCGCTGTAGCAGTAAATTAATTAATATTGGTGTGTAAGTGTGGGTTGGTAGTGTATAAGTTATACGGAAGGACAAAGTTACCCAGATTGACTGTATATATTTTATAAGCTGTTAAAAGCACAGTATTTCTGAAATTATATCTATCTAGTTTGGTAAGACAAAAGTAAAGCACATTTCGATAGAATACCAAAGCTCATTCAATATTTACCAGCATTGAGTTGTTCTAACTCAACCATACATCTTAAGTAGGGCCATGAGCGCGTTCGCATCGTTGCCTAAATATTAACATACATGACATTTCCATTTGTTTGCTTTGCCCGCACCCTTGCCTCGTTTTATCATACATGATGTCAAGAACTATATGCCCTCAGTGGCATAGTGGGATTGAAATAGGTCTTGGCATCTTTCTGAATCCCCAGTTATGATAACATAAAATAACACATAACATTGTGTTATTATTGAACTTATTTTTACTATAAATAAAACTTATTTATAAAAATAATAATTGTTATTATGATTGGTTTTTCAGTGAAGCATCAAGCATATTGCTTTACGTATATTAATAACTCGGTTGTTCGTTTTCTGCTAGTTTAAGAACATTGCATGTGTATAATCATGAACATTCGTGTATCGAATTTGCCATTTCCCAGCGCATTACAAATTTGATTCTTAGCTATACTACGAAATTATAATATATTTATTAAATTTTATTTTATATAGTAAATGAAATGAAATATATGTATTATTTACTTAGCCCAAAGGGGAAAGTGATATTTTGCATTATGTCGCGTATTAAATATTAAGTTCGTAGGCCACTGAGCTTCGCTTGACGTAGGCTCTCGTTTAGCAGGTTATTATCCATTGACGACAATGCAAGAACCACTACAATTTACGTAATGGCGCTATATGATATTGTCAGCATGAGAGCAAATAGAAAAAAACTATAAAAAGTTTTTTTTTTGTAAGAAATTGCGTTTTTTTAGAAAAATATCTATATAGCTTAAAAAACAAAATCTTATCTAAATATAAAATTTGATCCAATTCATTAGGGAAGTTTCTGAGATACATGAAATAAATACATATGTATATGTACACACAATAATTACTCTTTTAATAATTTAATATCATAATATAATAAGATTATCAAAGGAAATATTTCTGATTTTATAAAGCTAAAAAAAACATGTACATTGTACATTTCAGAATTCCATTTTCGTGATGAAAAAAAAATAACTTCAAACAATATCAAATTCGTAAAATCCCAAATCACGTCGCACACTGCAACCGCACACCCTCATCTGACGGGCTTAGTGTGTCAGTCTGATCCACGTGCTTCCGCTATATGAAACGATATTCTGTTTATATACGAGTATGTATCTACATAGGTGCTATTTTCTGATCGTGGTTTCGGTGGCGTGAAATATTTTCTTTCTACTCTTTCAAAGTTATTGCCAAGTGCTTTTTATTGATCGGCTAAACCAAGTCTAAAATTATCTTTTTATGGCTAAGTGAACTTTTACTATCTATTCAAGAGCGTGAGTTAGTTTCATTGTAAGCTTATTTAAACTTTTTCCCAAAGATTACAAGCTTTTTTTGTTTTTGAGTAGAGATGAAGAATGTATTATATAATATTAGTATTGTATTGTATTCACCCCTTTATAACGTCCCACTGCTGGGCACGGGCCTCCCTTCAAGACGAGGGGAAATTTATATATTAGATGAAATTATATTATATACTAGCGGCTCACCCTCGCTCTCCTCGAGTTATGTTTTAAAGTTTAGTATAGATTTCAGACAAAAATTCTAAAAACTATAGATTCGGCCTGTGTATCGATAATAATGTCTTTCAATAAGATTTTCCAAAAAAAAAAATTAATGTACAGATTCGGCTTAGTTACAATTTTATTATATGAATAGACTATAAGACCTAATCGGTAAATTTCTTAGAATTGCGTTTGGTGAAGCAACAGTGTTTGAAGGTGTGACGAACCAGCGTAGGGCTTGTAGGGAGATACAGTAAACACATACTATTAGTATTAGAGAAGTATATATTCAATTCAATTCAATTCTTTAGTTTCGTGGCTTATTTGAGTAAAAGTTCTAAAATCTGCTTATACCTTATAATTTAATGTGATGCTGTAGAATACTAATAATATATTTTTTTAAATATTTATATTCTTTTATAAAATTGTATACAGTCTTGGAAAAGCTAAGCACGCCAGCCAAATCACCAAGCTATCGAGTATCGATCACACGTGTCAATGAATAGACGTCCCTTGCTTATCGTATGTATCGGCAGAGTTTCCGACTCATTTAGCGTCCTGAAACACCACGTTCAACTTGGTTAAGATGAGTACTCACCGACAGATAAGTTTCTCATTTGATTGGAATAAACAATGTCTATTCCCAGAATTGCCTTACGAAAACTTTTACTATGAAACAAATGTTAAGTTAACTGTAGTTTATTATTCCACTAACGGCTAACACTCGCTTCGCTCGGTATCGTTATTAGTGAAAAACAAAAACAAATCAATCCTACGGGAACCGTGCATTTTTTCGAGATACAAAGGTAGCCTATGTGCTATTCCAGACTATAATGTATCTCTGTGCCAAATTTCATCCAGGTTCGTTCAGCCGTTCTGGCGTGATTGAGTAACATAGTAGTGAGATTTATAGAGGAAATTGTAAAAGCGATACATAACGCATTGGTATATACTTATAATTTGTTTTATTTTATAGATATAAATAAAAAAATTGTATGAGTAAAAAAAGATTTATATATATTTTTTTTACGTGATAGTATGCATACTTCCTAACTTCTTGTTCATCTTGGTCACACGTTCCCTCATATTATGTCGCACAGTGTCGGTATAAGTACTTTTTGCAGCATCGGGCAGATTGTAATTAATTCGAATGGTCACAGACTGCGTAGATTTCAAATTGGAAATCGATTGTAGACAAAAAGTTCCCTTCGACGGATTCGCTTTTTATCTCATATATCTTTATTAGGGAATGTGACATATTCAGCTCTAATTTATTTTATTTTGCAGATATGACTGTAAAATAAAGATCAAGCCAGATTCTATATAGAATATGTTGTTGGTTTTTTATATTACATATTTATTATATTGTTAGGCTTGTATAATATTGGAAGATAAGGAAAAATTCAAATCGTACTTTTTCACCATATTCAATTTTAGTTAATAATAATAGTATACATATACTTTACTAGCGACTCACCCTCGCTTCGCTTCGGGTTCGTCCCTAGACAAAAACAAATCTATCCCACGGGAACCGTTTCCGGGAACATTTTCTGGGATGATATATAGCCTATAACCTTCCTCAGTTTACGGGCTATCTAATGCAAAAAGAATTTTTCAAATCGGATTAGTAGTTCCTGAGATTATCGCGTTCAACCAAACAAACAAACAAAACTCACTCTTCAGCTTTATAATATTAGTATAGATTTCAAGATATATTTATAACTAATATTATTTGTGATCAAATAATAAAAGTTATCATCATATTTAGGCTGGTATTAGGTACAACAAAAAAAAAGCTATGCTAAAGTAGTACAGTATCGCACTTGATATAAAAGTGGCGTAAGTCAGGTTAATGTCATAAAACTGCCAATCCCGTTGTTTACGGAGCGAGTGATTGATCTACGAGCGACCGCAACGTTATCGACGGCTGCAACGATGCAATGCAGCCTTTGTCGTAAACAAGTTTGTTTTAGAAACTGACAAGTAATTTTGGATACATAAACTCTAAATTAACTTATTTTCTTACTATTGAAGGGTTGCTGGAAGAAATCTCTTAAAGAGATATGTTATCCTTTGTCGACATTCTGTTACTTTATTTTGTATAACATATATTTTATGGTACATAAATAAATAAATAAAATAAATAAACAGTTTATGTGCTTATTTTTGTGGTCTCTCCCATGATCATGATTGCTGTAAACTTTAAAGCATTCGAAACGTCGGGAAGTAAAATATCCGAAATGATAGTTTTATTGAAAATGTCCAATATTCGCGTGAATCTAAGAAAGTATTATGTGCCTATTAATCTAATCTTCCATACAAACAGTGGATAGTTATTATATTATGTAGCATGACAGGTTGTTCAGACTGTATAGCTGAATATCAAATATAATTTAATTATAATGATATTAAAATCTAATCCTAAATTTTCAATATATCATTAATTTTAGTATATTTTATCTGATCTCTAGTTTTAAAGTATGGCATTAAATAAATTTGCTCAAATTATTTTAAAAGAATTCAAATTTTTAATTGTCATTATATATAATTTTTATTTTAGATCACTAAAGAAAATCACTGCGCTAGGTGAGTTTAATTTGTTTTTCATTAACATGAGTAGTCGTTCGAGGTAGAGGGCTCGACGCCCACGAAACTTGACAAGTGTTTTAATGATCGTGGAAAGCGGACAGCACGAATAGGGGAAAAGCGTAAAGCTACAAATTAAACAACTTCTTTATAATAATGTTTGCTAAAAGAAGTAAGATAAAATAAAAACTTATAGTAGCCATCTTATTTTTATATTTATGGCCATTCAGCCATTCGAAATCGCTGAAAATTCTTTACATAATTCGTTATTTAACTTGAATTTATAATACACAAATATACTTTTCAATTTTTCATATGTATATGCTTTGCATATTATATAATCTTGCTTTTATATACAAAAACAAACCTATTTCACGGGAACCGTACATTTTTCCGGGTTAAAAAATAGCCTATGTGTTATTCCAGACTATAATCTATATCTGTGCCAAATTTCATCCAGATCCGTTCAGCCGTTCTGGCGTGAAAGAGCAACAAACATACATCCATACAGACATTCTTACAAACTTACGCGTTTTTAATATTAGTAGGATTTATGGCCATTTAGCCATATCAGCATTGAATTTAAAATACACATAAATATATTCTTCAATTTTTTATATGTATGTACTTTGCATATTATATAGTCTTGCTTTTATATTGATATATGAACAGGAATGCTGTGAACCTCAATATATTGAGTTGGTGATTCTATCATCGCAATGAGATATAAAATAAAGCTCAGTGGTCGCGAATGAAGGGATTACGTATGCCGGAATTAATATCACTGCTACAGTTTTGCTGGTTTGTTTTGGCTATCAATGACGCATATTGCTATTGCTTGCAAGGCTTTAATAGGTTTTATCTCGTTATTATATATTTAATTGCAAATAATTGCCTGCCTTTATATCGCCGAATACAATACGCATGTTGCAATTTACTCCTATAATAAAAAGTAAAAAGTTCCTTTAAAAGTACACTATTTAATATATTTCGAAATACAATATTTTCCTCTTTAATACAAATAACCGCAGATACAATAAAAACATATTACGCGGTATGGGGTGCTCGTTCTGTAATGTAACGGCACCACAGCGAAACTTCCGCAGCGACGCCAAAGTTTCCCCATTCGGAAGTTACGATCGCGCAATCAATAAAAAACCTACTGATTGAACAGACCGCCACGCCCGTTATACTGAGAACCGCGGATTAGACAGGAGTACAAGTAGTTTGGAGATATTTTTTTTCTTTAACTGGTTACCCGTTCTTTTTATTTTCTATTTTATTATCGATTCCATTTTTCTATAAAATGAATATCAATGATCCCGTTAATTTCAAAATATATATGTATTTATTTGTATAATTACATTTAAAGATGAAGTTAAAGGTCTTATCGTAAAACAAAAAACGTATTTATTCTTGTAAATATACAAAGTTATAACATTTTCCAACCTAAATGCTGTATGGTCACAAAGCCTCGTCCGACTCGTTGCGACGTCAAAGGAGATTAGGTTCGCTTACACAGTTGTCCCCTCCCGGCTTCTAATGCTCGGTTTACCCGCAGTCAACTAAGTCTTCCTATATATGGCTAGTGGTCAGTGCTAAACAGTGAATAGAATATAGTAAACAAATATGGCGTGGGGATACTGGTCTGCATCATCGGTGTTGCCGGACCGCGGTCGGAGTCCGCGACGCGCGGGTACTTCAGTAGTGCACTCTCATCCGAACCCACCAACCGCGAGGGAGGTGATGGAAACACACGACGAAAGTATTATTCATACAGCATCCACGTCTAGAGATAGCCGCGATCACTCTGCCTCTCCTCATTCGTCGTCTAACGGCGGTCACTCTCATCATCACGAAGTGCGACACGCGGTGCCGGCTAGTGCTCTCTTCGGCGAGAGTTATGGAGAACTGTCACGGAGACCGTCTCTAGACCTAGGATCTGTGAGAAGTGCTCTAGCCTCGTGTTCTGGTGGCGGGACGCTAAGTGCGGGGTCTACGTTGACACGTGGTGGGACACTAGCAGACTACATGCCGCCGACCCCATGCCCGCACCACCACAGAGTGTACGTGGACCATCACAAACACTACGAACAACCTATACAACCCGTGCATGTCGGGGTGCCTCACCACTCACATTCGCATGCCTCAAGTAGACATCACACAGATGACGAAGATGATCTCGAACCGGCATATGCTACAGGTATGGTTTTGTAGATACTATGGTTGACATTTATTATTTTTGTAGTTCTTTGCTATATATTTAGTAATATTATACAATACATTTAGTATTTTTTTACATAAAAGCGATTCGCTCTTGCTATATTTCAAGATATTAATGTGAGATATGATGCAGTTATAGATACATACATAGTATTGATTTGTTTGTAAATAGAATTAGACCAAATTCAGCTCATTGTTAAAGTTTGCTGTCACACGTGACGTTACCCGGTCGTGAGTTGGACGCAGACGGGCGCATCTACGCTACATTAGGCGGTAAATGAAAGTGCCACGATGAATGCCCGCAGAAAGTAGGCCACGGGCCACAAAACACATTAACGAAGTAGGATTAAACTTTTATTAATACGATGCTTTGCAATTGATCGCCGACTTTATAAAGCTCCTATATAATACTCTTAAATTTAAAGTTGTAGTAGAGCGAATAGCTAAGTGTCTTGCACGTAGGTACATTAAGAATTAAATTATTATAAAAGATCGAGATAAAATTATAATTATCAATAATTTTCTCCATTTTGAAAAGAAACGGTGTCACATCATTTACATGTTTAACGTAAGTAATATTTTCAACTTAAGCAATATTCTTTATATTCTTAGCTAATAGTTTTATTCGATAGCGGACTCGGTAGACAGACGTGTCCACTGTTCTGTCATAGTCCAGCAAAATCCAACAAAAATTCTGGGTATCAACAATATTCACCTACCCAGTCTATGTATAGTTGCTAAGAAAAGTAAACAAAAAACGATCAAAATAGGTTAAGCCCTTTAGGAGGAGAAGAATCACGAACATGTATTTGTCGCTCACTGGAAATCTATATACAAAGACTAATTATAGGATTTGAGTAAGCTATAGTGTCACTATGGTGATTAGCTGCAGTATTTTACCAACACTTTTTTACTATGTCTCTTTTAAGATGATATTTTATCTACTTTTGATTACCAAAAATTGTATAGAGCTATGAACTCTTAAGATACATTATTCTTGAAATATCTTTAAATGTGATCAGCGAAACTTAAAATCGTTATGGAATGTGAAATTGTCATATTTTGAAGCAATATTACAAAATATCTTACGTTGTAGAAAGAAAGACACCCCGTTTTAATTTAGGTCAATAGCGCCAAATGACCCGCGTAGTGCAGGGACAAAAACAAGTCTGCCACACGTCACATGTAACTCATATTGATGCGGTCCCACAACATTACACTATGTAACATACGATATATGGCAATTAGGGTTAATAAAATGTTACATGCATTCGTTTAGACTAGTTTGTTTCAATGAACCTGATTTTGTATGAAGCTAATTTTGTTTTTAAATAGAAATAACCTCATAAAATTAACACGGTACTATTCATTTAAAAGAAACTTCACATGAGCTTATGCTATAGAATCAAACATTCAAAATCAAGAGTGAAAAAATAGTTATTCTAAGCTTTAAATAAAATTATCTGTACGGATTTTTTCGCGGATTTATTTAGATTTTTGGTTTTCGAAATTTCGAATGCTTTACAGCAATCATTGTCACTGGACAGACTAAAGATGTCCGCAAGAAGATCCGAAAAGATTGTTTTAAATAAAATGTCAAGTATTCGCGTAAATCTAAGAAAACTAATTATTCTCCGCTGCTTCGATCGTATAGTCTATTTATAATTCGGCAATTGCTGTCCTCCTACGGGTTAGCTTGTTGCTAGGTAATAAATAACCCAGACAGCCCAAAAACAATCATCCTAATCTGGCAATTTAGGGGATTAACTCGTTTAAAAAAAGTTCAGCTTTATAATATTAGTGAGAATTTTGGTTTAATGAAATCCTGAAGGTAATTTTGTTTTCGCTTTGAAAATTAATATAGTAAAAAGTTTAACGTATTGTGTTAAAACGAGTAGTAATCATGAGAAAGAATCTACATGAATTTTCACTATAGATTTTTGTTGAATTGACAAATATTGATCGTTATTTTTATATTTTCCTAGCAACTGACCCTCCTAGGGGTTCGTCCCTAGTTAAGTTTTAACGTTTAGCTCAGAGATGAGATATTTTCTCGCAGTAAAAATAGTACTATATGTTGACCCGGATAACCAACTATCATCATACCAAAATTTCATTAAAATCTGTCCAGTGGTTTTTCCGTAATTCGGTAACAGACAGACAGACAAAATATTCTATAAACTATAGATTTGGCTTCTGTATCGATGATAAAATCTATTTTAATAAGATTTTCCAAAAAATATTTAATGTACAGATTCAGTTTAATTACAATTTTATTATATGTATATATGTAGATATATTTTTATTATATTTTTAATATTGACAGTTAATACGACTAAAATTATCAACGTTTATTTTGTTTACCATGATTTGATTAGGGAGCCGATAAGGTTCACAAATTATCAAAATTTATCAACCGTATAGTTAATAACAAATAGCGATGAAAGCGAACGAGAACAATCACATCGGACAGACGATATGAGACCTCGTTATGTCATTCCACTTCATTGCTTAGATACAATGACTGGACTCAACCGAGCTAGTAAAATGTATATGTTAATCAATTGCTAACCTCTCTATTATTACTTGTCGTGACTCTACATCTGTCTTTTAAGTAAAACTATCTTTTCAGATTTTTTCGCGGATTTGTTTTGATTTTTGGTTTTCGGCGTTTCGACTGCTTTACAGTAATCAGGAGTTTGTCTTTTGTATCATAAAGAAACTCTAAGCTGGACTTTAATAAAAGCTTTTAACAATTTAATCAATTTTGAAAAAACAAGAAAAATTAAGATATATTTTTATAATTGGTAATTTTATGAACTCCATATGTTAGTTAAATTATTCTAAAGAAGATGACAGTTTCATTGGTATTGAGTTGAGTAAAAAACTAATAGTTGAACTTAAAGCTTTTACAAGTCTATATAGGAAATTAAATTTGAAAATATTCACTCTATCTTCATTTTAAATCTTTTAAAGGGTTCAAAATAACGGTTAAGTACTTTTTTGTTACGTTTAGTTATGATTTTAGCTGATTTCTATAAGCATAGCTTAAGTCACAGTGAAAGCTTTTTAATTATTAAAAAGTTTATATTTTAATAGTTTTATTTATCACTGTGTCGGAGTAGCGATGCCAAGCCTCATTGCGTCATTCATCTCCACTACACAATACAATGACGTCAGAGGTTGTCTTACTTGCCTGCTAAAGCGCTCAAAATATTTATAAACGCTCGAGATTCAAGCGTAATCGTAGTGTGCATTTTCCATTTGTTATAATTTAAGTTATTTCCATGCAGAATTATCTAGAAATATTGAATTAAATGTGAAATTAATAATTTGTTATATATTTCAAGCCTTGAGTTAAGCTGTTAAGCTTTGTTTGTTTCTGTACTATCTAAAAATAAAAATATAATATATAGTCGATTTTTTCATGGAAAAAGTAAATGTACATTACTGGTATTAATATTTTTACGAAGTTAGATCGTCTATAGTTCCAAGCGCGATGTCTTTACATTTCACTCATTACTGAGTTTTCCTCGTACTCACTCGTTCGATAGCACCAAACCCTCTTTTACTATGAGATTTTTACAAAAACTCGTTATTTATTAAACAAAAAGCTTGAACCGTCTTAGTAATAGATTATATTTTCAATGCACAAAAGGGAAGTAAAATTACTTCAAACTGCTCACATTGTACAGCAGGTAACATTGTAGACGCCCAAGCAGCCCCAAGCGACGTAAGGCCTTACATCGACCTACTTTGCAAACGTAAACCTATTTGTGCGAACACGTTTAAAATTTTAAAATGTTCTGTAGGCTCTGTAAAATCAACCATTTCTGTTTGAAGAAAACTATGGTATAAGTTTTTTTAATGTCAACATAATTATCTAGTGTCTTCACAAATATTGGAATAACTCATTAAGATTTTTATATTATTCTTTTACTATGTTACATATTTTTAATATATATATATATATATATATATATATATATATATATATATATATATATATATTTATATAGCTTATTTGTGTTTAACTAGAATATGTCATCTTTATGTTTCTGCAGCTAAAGTAAACAACTGTCATATAAACATAAGTTATCCTGATCCCTTAATTCATCCCTGTCGCAAAATCCGTACTCTTAGTTGACATCTCCTGCCTATAAACTACCTACCTGTCAAATTAACAACTCCGTAGGTCCAATTAGTGACCTTTAGCTTTTGTATGTGTCTATATGTATAGTTACATATTCGATTTTAAAAGTTTATACAAATATATAATGTATGTTCTGTAAATGCCACTAACATTTTATTATTTTTTTAATATTTTTTAAGATTTTCGAGCTATTGAATAATGATTAGCGAGATTTGTTTATATCGATTTATAATATTTTTTGTAGAAAATAATGTTAATAATGAGTTTAGTACATACCCATACACTAGACGTATAAAAACCACAGTTTTTTAGTTATATTTTTTTTAATATATATTTATTATATTAAAAAAATATTTGATTTGTTTGCCTTAGATTCACAAAAATTTATCACTTCTTGGATAATTTCTAAGTAATTAATTGTTAATTGACACACCGGTGTGCCCGCGCCTCTCGACAGGTTATTATAGGTAGGAACACTAGTAAGTTAGATTTAGGTACCTATAGGGAAATTTGTATAAAATAGGTAATATAAAGTAAAATGCCTTGAATGATATAAAAATAACAATATTAGAATTATAAAAAACATGATTTTCTGTCTATTTCTTTAAAATAGTAGTATTATCCCTTGAATAAATCTAAATCAAAAGCTTTTAAAAAAGCTATATAAAAATTAGACTAAAATGTTGTACCGAACCTATTTAGTGGTTTTTGCTGTTAATGTGGGACTAGCTATTATAACTAACATTCGGAGTAATATTTTGAATATAAGGTATGAGGATACCTCATTTGCGAAAACACATTTCAAACAAATTTTTATATAGTAACTCATACTTTTAAATTCACATTTTGTGTGATATATAATCACTTTTTCTTTATCTGAACGAACGAACTTTTCGCTTGTTTTAAATAAAGTTACAATGTCCAAATTAAAATACACAATGAGCCAATATACATATAACGTAAAAAGTGTTATTCACTTGAAGTAACAAGAAAAACACGCCTTTGCAAGGGATATTCAGTACAGATATCAATGGTTGAATGAATGAACGCAAGAACGGTTTGCAATTGTTTTCTGTTGAACCGCCGATGCCGAGTGAGTTAACAACGATCAAGCGACCTAGTTCAGTTTATTCAATTGTATTCACTTTATCAATGTTGCATTTTTAACTTAAGGATATAGTCTTATAAATATATAAGTAGGTCCTAACTATGTTCAAACTCATAGTTTGCTTCACATTAGCTGCTATATTGTATTATATAGTTAAAACGGAAGTTACTTTACGAGAATTAATGTTTTATTAATATACTAGCGACTCACGTTTGGCTCAGTTTGTAGTTTGTAGTGACTTGCTGTGTCAACGATCGCGGGTTCGAGTCCCGCTGGGGGCATTCATTTGTGTGATGAGCACGAATGTTTGTACTCTAGTCATGGGTGTTTATATTCATAATATGTATGTATTTAAAGTTATATATGTGTAGTGTATCAACTATCTGGTATCCACAACATAAACTTCGTATTTTTCCATAGAACCAGACGATGCTGTGTGTTAATGTCCCAACATATTTTACACCCAATTAGCTCGAGTGCGTCTCTAGATGCTTACAACTATACGGTATTTAAGGTCATAGTCTATACGTGTACTAAGTTTCATTCAAATCCGTGCAGCCGTTTCGGCATGAAGGCGTAACAAACATATATAGATACAAATTTTCGCATTTATAATAGAAATTAAATTTTCGTTATTGCTTTCAACAATATAAACGTACATAAAGACAGTGGTAACGCGCTCGCTTGGGACACCGAATGAAACGGGTTCAAATCCCGGGGGTCGCACCTCTGGTATGTTTAAGTGCGAATCATTTCTAACTTGGTTACCACTTGGCTTACTTCGAAGGAAAACCTACGAAACCTGCATGTCTGAGAAAATTCCAGCAAGTTTTCGAAAGACATGTCAAGTCAGCCAACCCGCACTGGGCCAGGGTCCTCCTCGTGTTGAAGGGAGGCCCGTGCTGAAGAAGGGCTGAATACACAAACGTGCATACATACATATTATTATTACAAACATAGTCTTCAAGCAATGGCATACTTACGATCTCTGAGGTAAAACGTTAGACATTCAAACATACCACGCTGGATAATTTTATCTTATGGTCCTCTACTTTCTACTCGCACCCGTGGCCCTAATCTCGCCTTACGTTGGTGAAAATGAAATAAACCCTCGCTCTGCTAGTAAAAGCTTCGTTAGAATATTTACTATGGTTATTGATTCATAATCAGTAGCGTAGACGTATTCAGTTCCATAAAATAGTTATTGCTAAGTTCAATCTCCTTTTTTCCTTTAAAGTGTATTTTTTTTATATTTTTTTTAGTAACTATTATAACTAGTCACTTACATTATATAAACTATCATCTAAGTAAATTTTAAGATCCTAACTTTAGTAGATTTTGAGGATTCATTATAATTCATTTAGCAAGTGACTGTTATATCGCTTTTATATACGTGGTTTTATATGTATATGAAACAAAAATTGGTGGTTTCCGACGCCTGTAAATTACTTAAAACATTATTGCTTTCCTTCCCATTTATTAGGTTATATTATTATTATACTAGCGGCTCACCCTCGCTTCGCTCGGGTTCGCCTCTAGAAAAACAAAAACAAATTTATTCCACGAGAACCGTACATTTTCCGGGATAAAAAGTAGCCTATGTGTTTTTCTGATGTATGAGCTATATTATGGTAAAGTTTCATTAAAGTCCAATTCAGTAGTTTAAAGAGTAACAAACATCCATACATCTATACATCCAGGCATCTTCACAAACTCCTATTTATAATATTAGTAGGATTAGCATAAATAACATTAAATATCGACAACGAAGCAAGCTTTGCGACATTAACTTCACAGTAAATCATAATGCAGTCCTGTCGTCTAATAAAAGCCGTAATTGGAAATACACGTCACATATATTGACTACGGGGACCTCGGCACGCACGTTATAGTATCTCAAATGTCATCACATATATTATAGGAGAGACGTTCATATTATTTGATTTAGGCATAATTGACAATACGATGTTACAATTTTGTCAATATCCGTCCTTAATAAGGTACTGTAACTTTAATTTTACCTTATAAAAGTTTAGCTACGTTACTTATAAAATATTCTTTCACTAGCGTTTTCCTGCGGCACGCGAAATTCAATTATATATTATTTACTATATCTTTAAAAATCTAGCGTATTTGTTACTCTGATGTATGTATAAGCTATATTACTGTAAAGTTTCACCAAAATCAGTTCACCAAAAAGAGTAACAAATATCCATCCATCCTCACAAACTTTCGAGTTAATTGTATGAGTTGGATTTTATGTTTGTCTTCAAGAATCAATTATCAAAGAGTAATGGGTTTTATCTAAAGATTTTCTTTGTAATAGAAACTCGATATCTCAATAGAATGCAGGTCACATACGGAGTTGAAATTATCGCAATGCCAAAATGCGGGATGCCAAACAAATGTGAAAATGGTAAAAATGTTGACAGGATTACGTATTAAAATGTTTGCTCGAATAATATTAGTGTTAAATAATATTTTCTTCTTTATAACGTTATTAATTGTCACTATAAATTCAATATCCAATTTCATGACGGAAACAGCTATTCATATCTGAGCACGCATTCATGGTCTGTGTATGTAGATTGGAATAAAGCCCAGTTTTCTATATAAGTTTAATTTGAAAATAACCGACATTGTTGGCAATGAATTAAAATACCCCATGGGTCGCGTGATACTATACATTGAACGTGGACGATCTTTATGTGTTTAATTAACATAAGCATTTATTGCCCATAACTTTGGTAACGCGGAGCATATCATGTTACAAATAGAGTAAATTATTTTTTTAATTTTACCCTTACTTTAAAAAAATAAAATAATTTGTACTTATGAATATAAATGTAAGTTTTTGTTGTCTGTTACTATATCATTCATACATATTAAATTCTTAGAAAATGAAAATCGTGTGTCTAATCAGGATTTCTTCCTCGCACTTGCGCGGGTTATTGTAAGACGATCTTCCTACTGAAAATCTCATCTAAAAGCTGCTATGTAATGTCCGTCAAGAATCTCGCGTATACTACTTACTTAGTTATCTTAAAGGCCTGCGCTTATAAAATTCCACTTATAATATGTAATTTTTTTAACTATTCGCCACAGAAGGGATACAACTGAATCAATATAAAATGATTGCAGCTTTGTTACATAAACAATAATAAATAATATGATTGACGCCCCTAAATAAATAAACTACTGCAGCACACCAGAAGGCTTTGAAAATTTGTTGGCTTGAATCGGACTCTTGCAGGACATTGAGTAAATCAATATTTTTATATAGTACTATAATACAATATCATTCAATTCTTTGATAGAAGTTTCTTTTTATTGAAATTTGTGTTCTTTTTTTCAATAGGAGTTGCTCTCTAGTATATTTTGATTAAATTAAATTGATTGTAATTTTTGATCCTAAACTCTTGTAAACTTTTGTACTGGTGAACAAAAATATCGATCTTTTAGCTAGAAATTCGTCACCCTCCACTAACTAGGTTTCAGTATCGAAACACTTTATATTCCAACCATATTTGATTTGATAAAAACTACAAAGCATATTTGTTTTATATAGATATTTATTCAGAGATATTCGACATAGTAGCCTAGTATAAACAATATTCATATATTTGGTTTCAGCAGCCACTGTGTGCTTTATCTGTTAAACTATGTAGGTGTAAGTCGGCCAAGCCATGACCTGCAACACATCTCCAATTATTGCAAGAGTTTTATATAGGAATAAGAAAATTTGCTGGTACAAGATAACTAGGCATATATAATAAATTAGACATATATATAATAAATTAGATACAATTTTTTAGCTTATTTATTGAAGAAAGTTATAATGCGCGAAACTTGACCTATATATTAGAATAAATATTCTCATTAATATATTAAATGTTAAAGTGTATTAGATGCCTTCTATCATTTTTATAATATTTATGCATAGTCGTAATTTATAGACCAGTTAGTGTCATATGTAAGTGTTTAGTTCAACTAATGTAGCAGTAGCTATAAGATTTTAGAGTAAGACTAAAAAAACATAAAGAACATATAAAATGTAGGGCTGCCCCGCGACAGACAGACAGCGATATTTTTTTATTAATTAAATTACTCTTTAAATAATACTTTTATTCGAATATTTAACATTTTAAATTAAATTATCTTTTCGGAGTTTGTCGCGGTATTATTCTATACTAAATTCAATCTTAGTCTCACCCGTGAACATGTTGCAATACTTTACGTGACAAAATCCGAAAACATAGTTTGATTTAAAATACTTTATAAATATTAACATTTTGTGAATCACTTCATTATCCCACTTCTAAAGAGAATTAAGGTTGACAGCAGTACAAATACTAGTTACAGGCAACACGACGTATTAGCGACTTGGGAGCCAACCCATTTCTGCGTACATTGTCCAAGCTGACAGCACCAAATGTGAATTATCACCGCCTACATTCTCTTTAGGTGTTGACTAATAAATTATCATAACCTCATGTGATAAATCTGAAGTATTGGTCTCTTTTTGATTTGTCCTCATTTACTGAATGAAAAAGCTCCAAGTGCTTAAAGCTAACTTTATTATCATTTTAAGCTACAGGAAAAGATTGAATTATTTATTTGGATTTATGAAACGTGAAACATTGATTATCACAATTTCTTCATCAACTGTTATGGGAATACTTAACTTAAAACGTTAACTTTTCCAAGTAAAATAATAGATTTTTTATTTTTAAATTATTATGTTTGGATGACAACTTTAAAAGCTTTTATGGTATATCTATAATTCCATACAATCAAATGTAATACATGTGTTATGAAACAATTCGAACACAGAAAATGTTCTGAAATATAATAAGACGAGCAACTCATTCGCGTTTCGCTCGGGGTTGCCCCATGGGTTGTTGTAACGGTTAGTATAGAGTAGATTGACTATTGAATAGATATGATATATAGGCTTTAGCCTTCTTTAATAAACGGACTATTTAATGCAAAAAGAATTTTTCAAATCGGATTAGTAGTTTCTAAGATTAACGCGTACAGACAAACAAACAAACAAACTCTGCCTCTTTATAATATTAGTATAGTATAGATACTAAATTTGCTATAGTTTGTAACCGTGTTCTATTTGTTATTTAAGATCAATCAATCGAGGAGTGTTGTAAGACTATCTCATCACTTACTGTCCATCACATCAACCAGATTTTAGCACCAGTTTACATTTCATTAGTCTCATTAAGAAACGAACTCTAAGTTCCAGTCGATAAATCATAAAATTGACTGATATTTGTCGCCAAATATCACAACCAAATGAAAATCAACTTTATTGCTCGATCTTAGGATCGAATTTCCCGGAGATATTTCGAGTCAATAGAATCTACATTTATGCGCGGAAATAAAAATTACTTTTCAAGTTGTTATTTTCATTACAAAGGGGTTCGTTCTATCGAGTTTTTTTTTCTCAATGAAAGAATTGGTTTGGGTTTACTGTTTTGTTAATTAAATTTTTGGCTTACATTTAAAGTTTAAACCATTTATAATTAATGATTAATTAAAATTAATGATATATATATATATATATATATATATATATATATATATATATATATATATATATATATATATATCGATTTAGTAAACATATATTTAAAGCAAAGTGAAAAAGAATTAATATAATATACAAAATTCATCGATTGTTATAAATTAAAGTACAAATAAATCTTAAATTGTATTAAAATAGAATACACACTGACGTATAAATTAACAGGATGACCTATTTGCAAAAATTTATTACACAGTACCATTATTAAGGTCAAACTGGATTCGCTCCAAATAAAATTGGAAGCTATTCAGCAAGTATCGTAACATCATGTAACCTAATTACATCGGTAAGTCTCGGGTACTTTATAAAGATACGAACAACAAATAAACATTAACAGTATCGATACAATTTAACTTTATAACCGAAACGTTGTGGGTTTTGATTTGATTGGCTTTCGGTGGGAAGCGGAAAACAATCTCTTTGCTGAAGGAAAATATTGGCTTATGACTCATTTTTTCAAAAAAAAAAATGTTCAAGTGAAAAATTAGACGTATTCTAAAGTTGATATTACAAATACCTCAAAACAGTTAAATATAAAAGCATTAAAATTAAAATTAAGTACATTTTAATGAAGGGGAAAAATATTCAAATACTCCCCTTGTGCAATTTATACAACCACAATTGATGGTTTAGTCACGTCATTGTAATTTCCTTATCTGTATTTAAAATTACTTAAGGAAATAGATAAAAAATATTCTCTAATTTTGCTTTTATGCTTATAAAATTATTATATGAATACATACTTGTTACTTTTAGCGATTAAATTCTTCTGTGCATTTCTATTTATCCAACCACTAAACGCTAATGCGCTTTTAACGATATATCTATCCCACGGGAACCGTACATTTTTCCGGGATGATATATAGCCTATAGCCTTTCTCAGTCAACGGGCTATCTAGTGCAAAAAGAATTTTTCAAATCTGATTAGTAGTTCCTGAGATTAGCGCGTTCAACCAAACAAACAAACAACCAAAAAAACAAACTTTTCAGCTTTATAATATTAAGTATAGATAAGACACTTAATGAATGGAATAGATATGAACTCTATTTCAAGTCATTTAAACTATTAAAATTACACAAAAATTTTAATACTTGTGTAAATCCCTTTTTTAAAATTTGATGTGCACAAAGAATAATACATCAAATTAATTATAATATATACAAATAACCTATTTGTTCTGTGATTATAACTCATAAAGTATTTGAAACTACATTGATTGTGACACTCGATTTTCACCAGCGATTGTATTCGATATTCTTAATATAACTATGAAAATGCAAATTAACAATGAAACATAGCTTAATATAACTAAACGCAGTATACGAGTATCGTACCTACAATCGTACTATTATAAAGAGGAAAGATTTGTATTTTTGTATGTTTGTAACGAATAAACTCAAAAACTACTGGACTAATTTAGATGAAATTTGGTAAGATAGTTTGAGACTCTGAAAAGGACATAGGATACTTTTTATTCCGGAAATCATCCCTTAAGGGAGTGAAATTGGGGATGAAAGTTTGTATGGGTAAGATAAATAACGTTTCATAAATACTGTATCTGTATATATAAAACAAAGTCGTGTTAGTTACACCATTTATAACTCAAAAACGCCTAGTCTAATTTTGATGATATTTGATTTTTTGGATTTCTTTTAGTACAGAATAGGATAATAAGTATTAAAATATCAGAAAAATAAAAAAAAAAATATGAAAATTTGTATGGCTAACGCTGGCAAATAACTATTTTAGGAATCTATGTAAAACGACGAACCCGAGCGAAGCGAGGATAAGCCGCTAGTTTTTATATAAAAACTTGCGGCCTATTTTTATAATTATTTAAAAATAAATAAATTAGACACTTATTTATGTAATATTTTTATTATTTTATTTTAGAAAAATTGTTGATTTTATTTGAAAGCTTATCGAAAATATTTATATTGTAAATATATATTTAAAACATATTCCATGACTAATAAACAACTTACCGTTTCATTTGATAACTATTTAACAAACATCAATGTGCGTACATTGAAATACACTGGTTAATTATTTCGGTATCCCTACACAATATAACGTCTAAATTATTTATTTGCGCTGGAGTTTTCACTTGGTGTGTACTACGTCGTAGCTGTTTGCTACGGTTAGCAACGATTTTGCTTTCTGAAGCGGTTGTGAATCTTCATTACTTATGTACTTTGATAAATATATTGATAAATATTTTTGGGTAACATAAGTAAATGATACTGTATATATGTAATTGTATACAAGTTTAATTGTCTGTCCGAATGATCTACCTAAAACTGGCATCATATATGTATGTACATATTTCAATGCCAAAACAATAACATTTAAAATGTTTTTGTTAATCTGTATATTTATAATCAATTATGTTTCACGATTACATAGACAATTTACGCGAGTGTAACAAATATTACTTTTTCACCGACTTCAAAAGGGAGGAAATACTCCATTTTATTGTATATTATTTTTTTATAATACGTGATTAAAATCGATTTACGATCATTAACGAAGATGTTTTAATGATCGTAAATCGATTTATAATGAATTGTTATACTTCAAGGGTAGTTACACTCATACTTGAGAAAATATATCACCCCTAAAAATGTAATTTTCAAAAGTTTCAAAAATAATAATAACTATCCCATAATAAATAAAAGGTTCCATGGCTGTTTCATGGTAAAAAAAACTGGTTTAAAAGGGACTTTAACTATGAACCTATATTTTATCGTCAGAACGTCGTAGCCGAGGCACAGATGAAAGCTTCATGTATGCAATCTAGTAACGTAAACTGGGTTTTAAAGATTTTCACGTTGAAATCGTGGGTTTTGTAAACAGAAAGCTTTTCTACTCAAGAATTCAAAGTAGTCAAATATCTAAAATACATATTATATATGAATATCTCACAAAATTCTATTCATTCTTCACTTTTATTCAAATATCGTCGTGCCTCAAGTTGTTGGTAAACATTTTTGCAAGAATGGCACATTTCGTTCTACTATGTGTGAAATGTTAGAATACATGCATCGTCAAGATAAAATTCAGAGGTACAAGTTGGTTACGAAAATACGAGTTAGAACGTTGTTTACGTTAAATTCTTAGGGGAGTAATCACCGGTTCGGAATTCAATTCTTCTAAAAAAAAAATCGTCGAGGTCAACAGATATTCTTATAAAAAAATCATGTTTTATCTATACTAATGTATAAAGTTGTATTTTTTGTTAGCTACCGCGTTCTAATCTCTGAAACTACCACCCAGTCCAATTAAAAATATTTTTTAAGCCTAACTTAGCAATTATGTAAGCTGTATAAAATTATGCACCCCCTGTATTCACATATGGTGTGTATATTTTATACTCTTATAGAATTGTTCAGTTTCAGTCAGTTGAAACTTAAAACACAACCAGAGCATAGACATACTGTCGTCATGCCAAATTATTATTACAGTAGCAGAGCTTGCCAACCACATTACTAAAATACCTAAATACTTTGTAATACAACTGTAGTTGCGAGCGAAACGTTAACCAAAATCCACCCTCAATTTGTTTGTAGAAGTTTAAAGTTAGTGTCACATTTTATTCTACTCACACTCGTGAGTAAACCTTCAACCCGCAACACTGTGGACATAAAACTCGCCTACACGACGTAGCCATCGAGTGGTTTGATTATGCAAATACTAAGTTGGCTCTAGCCCCTAGTGCTCTTGCCTCCACTTCGTCACTTCCATCTCTAGTGAAAACATTATCTCACCCCAACTTAATTCTAAATTGCGTTTGAGAAAAAAAAACTGTTAAAATATGTATTTTTAATTTTTGACAGAAAGTAATTAAAACAGCTCTATTTAAAACTCATTTTGTATGACATGAAAACAATATGTAGCTTAGTTGAAATCTAGAGGAAAATTTGTAACTATTCGTTTGCCACGTACTTTACGTAAATTATTACTTTATAACAGTATATATACAACCGTAGTAACTCCATATTTTAATTAATAAATGTAAATTTCATAACGCAACCCGTGTTCTAAGTTGAATACGTTTTCCATTAAAATGCTTGAATAAACCTCTACGATTTAATAGAGCTTTAAAATGTATGCTTACTAATCTCTCTACATGAATCATCAAGGGTATTTTCAACTACTGTCAAGTATTATGGGGAATTAAAGTTTGAAGGGTTTGACCTAACCGGCGCGGCGGTGGTGACGAATATTATAGGGTAGATTTTGGTATGTAAATTGATGTTATATGTATGTGCAGGATCATAACGATTTTACTGAAACGATTATACTACGTTACATTGAATTCCTTGAATATTTATGGTATTTTCGTTGGCTTTATTTAAAATCGATACAAATATCAGAAATTATACGAATTTAATTTAAAAGCATGGTATTTTGTTTGAAATTGTGAACATATTTTCAACATTTTGTATTAAAAAAGTTCATTTTTTTTATACGTGGTTTTATTTAAATATACCATATAACGACTAAAAATGACGCAAATATACAATTATTTATTTCAAACTAAGATTTAGATGCTAAATCCTTTATTTAATTCTGGTATTTGCCTGTTACATAAATTTCTAAACTAATGCTAGTATACTAATGCACATATAACCCAATTTTAAGTATTCCTACAGCTCTTACTACGCTCTTATCACGTAATGTGCATCACGATACTCCGTTTCTGCATTTCGGATACATTAATATAAAACAGAACTGTCTCTAGGGGTAATATATTATTCCTAGAATACGTCCAATGAATATGAATGCATGTTGTGTATTAAGATCTTTGTGAGCGAATAGAAAAGCTATCAATCTATTAGACTACTCGATAGAAATGATCGAACTTGGTTTAAGTTTATAATCAATTTGTGTATATAATGATAATTAAAAAAACATATTAAACTAATGGGATCGTATCATTTCCAGTAAATATAAGACGCAGGCAGTAGGCAGTAATATTGTAAAAGAACAAACACTATTGGAAAAATGAATATTTTCTAACATTCAACCTAAAAGCGAATTCCTTTATAATTCAATCATAATTAAAAATCTGAAGTGGTCATAAACCACGAATTCACTAGCGTCATTTTACTCCAGCGCCCCAATTGCCCTGCTAGGCATAAACGTCAGCACTAAAATGTATTGTTTGCATAGCGCACAGTCGTTACGATATTTGCTGTCCGGATCCGGATTGAATGACCACAGCACTATATTTCCGCTTTAGATACTATGAGATTATACATATTTTTACTCTATGAAACACTGTGTGTGCAAACAAAGTAGCTAGAAAGTTGAAAATGGTATTTTTAAAGCTCCATTCCCTAATATAATGTTAAATGACGAATATCATTACTAATAATAGCTGTTATTGTGCACTCTACTAGAGCACTTGCAATAAAAGCTATGGAAGTAGCCTCCAACTACTTCACAAAAAATAAAAACAAACGTACAAAACATAACAAACAAATGTTCATCCTTTGTTTACGTTATAATTTAAAAACATGATTCAATTCCGATGCACTCTAAAAATAAAAGTAGTTTGAAAGAGTGAATTAAAATTTACATAATGTTTCGCTCCCAACGAAATATGCTTTGACGAAATATTTTGAAGCGCACCTTTTTGTCTGATACATACATATATATATATATATATTTAACTTCAGTTAGAAATGAGAAAAATGAGAGATTTTTAACAAAAGGAGTACCGATGGGGCTCTCTCGTATACTTTTGATTCAGTTAATTTTCAAAACACTTGAAAAATGTAGCGGTAATTTAATGCAAGTCCGGTTCCCTAAATGTGAAAACACGCCATCTTTTTCACGTGAAAATAAAAAGTATGAGTAACGCGGGAATACCTCGCAGGTAGGGTGGCCAAATCTGTTCAAATATGAAATGAAACACCCTTCTATAGCAGTTTTTTACGTGGCAAAGCGTCGAGTCGCCATATATGAAAAGATTACTTAATGTATAAACAACGATTTCGCATTCAAAGTTTTTTTATTTATCAGTCCAATGGGCGCTGCCTTATTGATCGTAAATTTTACTCTGTAAATAACTCTCTAAATACTCTGTAACTCTCATTCCTGTTGAAATAAATCACGATGGAGGGCAAAATCGTTCAACACGCTTTGTCTCTAAATGGCGTAATGCATAAAGGAATAAAAGGAAACCAATATGTAAATTTACTATATCTGTATAAAGGAAATTGCATCGAGATGAAAGGATGGTAAATATGTAATCTCCATGTTTTACCTGGAAGATGGATGCCCTGCATGCATGCAAATGTTGAGCTGTTCCAAAGCTTTCAATCTGTAAAGATTGACAAGCTTTTTCACAGCTCATACTCGTATAAGAATGATTTAGATACTTGAAATGTCACGAGTAAATTTTCAGATTATTAAAATAACAATAATATATATTATAGTCATCAGTTAACTCTCCGAGTATCTCAATTTTATATGTTTTGTTTTTATTTACAGGTAAGTGCATGATCTTCAATCTCACATCAAATAAGTACTGGCCAGTACTTACAGTGCTACAGCGGTAAGCCTAAAATATTTTTGTTTTAATGTTTCTTTGCTTCAAAGCAAAGGTCGATGCGAATATAAAGATACAGGTGGTATCGCCAAAAGTGAAAATATACCCTTCGAATTACTCTTTTGTTATGTATTCTGAGAATAATTTCATATGGAAGCCATTATATTTTTTTTTTATTAATTAAAAAGGCATTTTAGGCATTTAAGTTTAGGTATTGAAGTACCGAATGTGGAATAAAAAAGTTATTTGTTGTTATCAAAGCATTTTTTTAAATAAATTTGATAAGTCAAAAATAATATATAACTCAATCTTTACATTCGTCGATACTGTTTTTCGTTTTCGTTCCTTAAAAAACCAAACAAACATAGTTCCAGTCCAACACGAGCCCGATCATTGTTTTGGAATTGTTATAAATCTAAAAACCTCAGTACTTCGAGTTTTTACTTTTAATATTTCAATGAAAATTATATGAGATCTTGAACTATACTTATACGTAAACCCAACTTAAACAAATCGTGAAATAAATTCTATAGAATTTGCTTAAAATATATTCCTTCCATGTAGTTAGGCTAGCTAGATTATAGTGTATATGTATAGTTTGACCTCCAACGACGTCCTTCTGACCGATTTTTTGTTCATGGCACCCACTTTGCAGAGGCAGATCAGGGCGCAGGACAAATTTATCTACGTATATTTCGAGGTATCTACATTATATACATACATAATATGTCTATTACATCATCAAATTTGAGATAAAAGAAATTTTTGATAGAGTAACTCATTAAATAATTTAATCTTACATTGGGCAGCAATAGACTATCTCCTACACTAACTGTTAAATATACCATTGCAATTACCATATCCTTGCAAGTGAAAATTCTTGGAGATATTGATTGTACTAGCTTTGCTCGAGGCTCAATTCCGTTCTGAATTTTATTCAAATCTGAGCCATTATAGCCTTATAAAGTAACAAATATGCACTCTTACAAACTTTCTTATCTTCTATAAATGATGAATAAAGTAGTCGCTTACCGCGTCTGTTTGTTTGTCCGCTCAGTTCATCTAAACTACGTAACGAGTTTTAATATGGTTTTTAAATATTGTGTCAAAAAAAAGCCACAAGTTTTAAAAATGTTAAAATAAATCAAATGATATTTGATAATCAAATCATAAAGGCTAACCAAAGCAGGCTTTAGGAGTTATAATATTTTAATTATACTCTCCATTTTTAAGATTTACTTAGCTTTAACTTAGCCATAGGGAAATAAATGTCCTGCATATCCGAGATTCCTTCAAAAATCTACGCAGAAACCTCAAAATCCTCAACACAAGGCAGTATCGGCTATATACAAAGTCACTGTTTTACAATAGTCATCTTAATAAAACACTAATGTTTCCCGATATATCTACTATAGGTTTGGCACTATGCCCAGTATCCCATATATCCCACGGGAACCGTAAATTTTTCCGGGATGATATACTACCTATATCCTTCCTCAGTTAACGGGCTATCTAATGCAAAAAGAATTTTTCAAATCGAGTTAGTACTTCCTGAGATTAGGGCGTTCAACCAAACAAACAAACCAGCTGTATAATATTAGTATAGATACTTATTTTTCTGCGCTATAATCTAAATATTGTTTTATCTTTGAAAATATGACTATATCGACATAGTATAACATTCTAAGAATAACCTCTTTGTATTTGTATACAGCTTTTTTCTGTTACGAGTAAAGGATCATATTGAAGAATAATAATAATTAAAGTTATTTTTTTATGTTCTCAATCAGTATTATATCAATTATTTACAAAAAAAGCTTATATTAAAAAAAAAAAAGATATAAATACAATGAATATTAATGGATGCGATATATTAAACTGAGTTATAGTACCACTACGTCAATATTCTATCAACATCAGGGACGGATGAGGGTATTTAACATAAGTATTTATGGTCTATAAACGTCTGAATGTCCATCTATCCATCACGTAATAAATATCTAACACAAGTTCGATAAAATATATGCCATATTCGCTTTTATGTACGTAAAATGGACCGATGAATAAAAGCTGCGAAGCTATTAGTCTCTGTTGTGGGACTGTTAATGCTATTGATATCGTGTTATGAGGACCCAGTGCTTGCTTTTGTGGGTAGGTTTAAAGCGATATTAATTATAGTGAGTTTTCTTTTAATTAGCGATATTATCATCGCTGAAGCCCTAATTAGTTCTCACTTATACTTCATCATGTTATTGTAGTATTATCCTACAGGAAGCTTTTCATATGCCGGCATATAAAGTATAGTACGTCGCAGAGTTTTGAGCTTTTCAAATATGAATGGTAATGAAAATTATTCTCCAATAGTCATAACTTATGCAAAGAGGTAATTAAGTTGTATTAATAATATATGGAAATTTCTAGAAACTGTTCGGAATAATTAAGCGGTCTTATAGTTTCTATTGCACGTAAACTTGAAAATCTCCTATAAACTGTGAACTAGTTACTTATGAAGGCTTTGCAAAAGTTATATGTTACAAAAATAGAGCTTCTCTTATTGGACGACCGCCTGTCCCAGTTGTACGAGTGTGTTTGATTTTATACCGGAGGCCGTGAATTAGAATACCACACGGGACAAATATTTATTTATTGGTCGTATTTGTATAAATATTTGTTCATATATTTTGTATGTATCTCAGAACATTGGCAAAGAGCTGACTGGTGGTAACGATTAATTTAATTATATTATCCCTATTCATTTTATTCCTACACATATAATTAACACAAGTATTACTTTCAATTTTAATTTACATTTAACAAACCTTTGTGTCTAACAGTTTTTGGACAAAACTTTGTGTATATACATATAATGAAAAATAGAAACAATGTAGACATTAATATTTTACACAGACAGCAAAGAACATGAAGTAGACGCTGACCTTTGTGACTGCGTCACATGTACACTTTAATCTTTCTGAAACTAAACCTTGCTTTATTTTTATCCACACGCTTAGAAAAGCAAAGCAGCATTTATCAAAGTCGCAAACCTAACTAAATTATGTGTCTTTTGTGATCTGTTTATAAGTCAGCGATTTCTCTTTCTGCTGTTTATAAAAGATTTTTGTTTTAAATTGACGTATTTTATGTAATTCCGTCTTTCACCATACCAAATTTCATCAAAATCTGTTCAGTAGTTTTCTCGTGATGCCTTCCCAAACAAACACAAAAATTCTAAAAAAATTCGGCCTCCGTATCGATAATGATGACTTAGACTTATACATTTTCAAAGAAATATTTAATGTACAGTTTCGACTCAGTTAGAATTTTATTATATGTACAAACTAGCGACTCACCCTCGCTTCTTTTCGGATTCGTCCCTAGGCAAAAACAAATCTATCCCACGGGAACCTCACATTTTCCCGGGATGAGACACCTTCCTCGGTTAAAGGTCAAACTAATGCAAAAAGAATTCTTCAAATCGGATTAGTAGTTCCTGAGATTAGCGCGTTCAACCAAAACAAACAAACAAACTCTTCAGCTTTATAATATTAGTATAGATTTCAGAAAAAATTATCGCAATTATTGCGAAAGGTTTTGAGTAAATGTCTGTGTGTTTATTACTTTTTCGTGCTGCAATGACATAGTTCGTATACCTACTATTTTTCATCCTTTTGCCCCTATAAGAGCGGAGCCGCGGGTTATAAAAACTATATAAGAAATAAAACTTGAAATTCTAGGTTTGTGAAATAAAACACTTCATGATTCTTAAGCAAGTTGTATATGTGTACTGAATATAATTACTAAACTTGTTCTTCCTACTGTTAATTTTATAATTTTAAGTTGTACAATAATTATTCCAACGTTATGTAGTTGCGGTGTACTTTAATCTAAAAATAGTACCATTTATCTAAATCTTTAACGGCGCAAAGCCTTTATAAAAGTTTAGAGGACTAAACGGTGCCCATTCTTTAAAGTTATGATACCGTTTAAAGACGTTAAAGATTTTCTTTCATCATGATATATCGCGGCGACTTGGCGACCGCCTTAACTCAAGCTGTTAACGATCCAGCTCCTTTTAAATAGTAAAGCATTATTAAATAAATCTTAAAAGATTACGATTATATAGTGTTTTTTTAATATTTCTTATGTAAATAAATACTTAATAATGTTGTCCTGAGCTCCTAAACATCGATCATGATGCTTTTAAGATATTCCTTTCTTATATGGCAATCTAGTAAGTTTGGTAAGTTTAGAAAGAGGTCAAGTTGAAGAAACATTTGTTTTACATGCTCTTCTTTGCACTAGGTTATAACATTTTGATGATTGTGAAAAATCTAATAATCTTTCTTCTTTCTTAACTCTTCTACCCAGTCCAGAACTTCGTATGCATTTATTTTAATTGCAGTGGTATAAACTAGTCACTAAATTAAAATGACCTACTTGTCATTAATATTTTCTCTATATAACAAACGTTTTGTATCATCATACGCGAGTTCAGGGAAAAAACTAGTATATCATAATAATAATGCAGTAAAACAGTTCGTGTTTTTTTTTTGTTATGTGCTAAATTAGCTCAAAAGAGTAGCATTAATATTACGTACTATTATTATACTACGTACCGGAAGGCGAAGCGTGGGCAGGCCTCCCACAAGGTGGACCGACGACTTGGTCAAAGTCGCTGGATCCCACTGGATGCGGATGGCATAAGACCGGTTGTCGTGGAAATCTTTGAGGGAGGCCTATGTCCAGCAGTGGACGTGTTTCGGCTGAGACGAGATACGACGACGATATAATATTATAGAATGAGCCATCCTTACAATAGATTTCTATAGGAGCGATGGTCGGCGGTTTTGCAATTTGAACATCAACTACAGTCTTGGTCAAGACACAATCGAATATAATGACATTGATTGAGAGGCATTAATATATCTATGCATTTAATTTCCATGCGAATAATATATTAGTACAATAATCTAAGCCGTTACAACCTAATAGTACAATCAAACGGTATTAACTCACACATTCCGCAGCTGCGCTATATAACACGGAATACACGATTGTCGTAATTATCACTGCACCGGTAACACTAATAACGTGAATTCGATGCCACTATAGATGTTAGTATAGAGGTAGCCCAGTGATAACACACTCGATTGGGGAACGAAGTGAAGCGGGTTCAAATCCCGGATCTGGCACCTCTGATATTTTATCTGCGAATCATTTTCAACATTATTACCACTTGCCTTACGATAAAAAAGCATCGTGAGGGAACCTGCATGTTTGATACCTAGCAAGTTTTCGAAAACCATGTGAAGTTCGTCACCCGCACTAGCTCAGCGTGGGCTATAAAGTATTGAAGGGAGGTCCGTGCCCAGCAGTGGGAGATAGTGGTTACAAAAGAGCCGAATATATACTATAGATATTCGGCCCTTTTTTAACCATTCTGTCCCACTGCTGGGCAGACATATAATATTGTGTATATAGTTACTGTAATAGATAATCTAACTCACCTGTCGACATGAAAAGACCACCTCTCACCGTACTTTCAACCCTCTCGCCCGTGTCCATTTAACGTATTTATAATATAAATTTATAGCTCATAATGGGGCAATAAATCGCCTACGGTGTTTCAAGTCGCCATTATTAATTTCGATGGAGAGAGGGCCGCGAATTTATTTCCTTGCATCGGAATAATGAAGAGCTATCTACGCCCAAGAAAAAAGAAATTAACGAGCGGACGAAGACAAAGGAGTTCGGGACACAGTCGGACCGCGGCTGTGTACGGGCAATTTGCAAACTCATTTGCGCTATTAATAAATCTAAGAGCCCTGACGTCAAAACTGACACGGCCTTGCTTCTTATCGCGGGTTTTTAATAGAGTTTTCGCTTTAAATAAAGGGGCACTAGACGGAAGATAAGAGCTTTGTTTGGCGCTACCAACAGGTGTCGCCTGATAGCGCCTGAATAGTTTTTGCGGTATCGGCACTCGAGATAGCGTTGAAAGGACGGAAACGACCCCCTGTAAAGTCCTTAATATTAAACAAACACTTGTTAATAGCCTATTGTTAAATCCCATTTTGACATAGCAAAATGGCTTCGTTACGTTCAATATCTTACTTTTTTTTTTAATTTGTATAGTTTTAGTATAGAGTATTTTTAGCTAGTGAGCCAATATCAATTTTACGTTTATTTTACTGGTTTCATCCGGCTACGTAACAGATAAGCGTTTTTATCAGGATCGACTGTACTGAACCTTTTTATTGAAATGGAATAAATTGTTTTTAGGTAAAATATTAGCTTTACAACGAACGGTTTCAATAAAATCATTTCAATCGTTTATCTACCGTTGACTAAACAGTTTGTTGAATGATAGTACATAGTGGTTGGTTTCATTACATCCTAAGCATTATTTCATAATACATATTGTCTCTTTTTAACCGACTTCCAAAAAAAGGAGGAGGTTCTCTATTCGACCGTATATATATATATATATATATATATATATATATATATATATATATATATATATATTTATGTTTGTTCGGGGATTTTTTCGTCGTTTATGAACCGATTTTGATAATTCTTTTTTCTATAAATATGTAAACAAATATTTTGCTTGCTTGAATCTAATGTTGTTGATTCTAGCCGACTCGAGTTACATTTTAATAGTATAACCTCATTTAATGTGTTTAAATACACACCAACATAAAATTATAATTATCAGTTAAATTTTAACCCTTATTGTTATCTTCTGTATGTGCTAATATCTGCACAGGGACAAAATATATGTGTACTGTTACTAAAGTCGTCCTCTCTGTACTAAAAATCTAACTATATGCCCTGTGTTGTGGCCTGAAGACTTATATATGTTTTACATTATCTAGTCATATTATTAAATTTTCCTAGCGTACCGTAGCCTCAGACTAAAAAAATATATATATGGAGCCCTCCAAAATAAATATCAAAGTCAAAAAAAGTAGCGTGATTTGCTGTTTACGCTACTATTATCGATTTTGCCATATTTTTTTAAAACACCTACTTTATTTAAAACCAGCGACTCGCTTCGCTCGAGTTCGACCCTAGGTTGCTTCCCCATACAAACTTTTACCTCCATTTTCACCCTCCTAAGGGATCATTTCCGGGATAAAAACTATCCTATGCCCTTCCCAGGGTCGTCAAACTATCTTCTTGCCAAATTTCATCTAAATGGGTTCAGTAGTTACGGAACCTATTTGATACAAATAAACAAAAAACAAATAAAAAAACAATTTTTTTCTCTCTAGAATAGATAAAACTATATTTGTGTGTTTTGACTTAAATATGAACTTTAGTTTATAAGTGCTTTAAAATATGAACCCTACATTTTATTTATATCTGCATAATAATGCATTCCCATACGTTATAAACGATCATTATTTTTCCGCTTCAAATAAAGTGGCTACCCTACTCAAGAGTTCTTGTATAATCGACTGCAGCCTCTAGAGTCTTAAGCTTAATAATGCTCTAGAAACTTGCCTCTAATGCTCCTTTTAAAATGATTATGCACTTATAAATTGTCTTCTAATAGCTATTATACTATGCCATCTAGAATAAGTAAGTCTTCGTCTACTTTTATTCTACGTTAGTGAACTTGGGTATTCGTTAAACATTATTTCGTTATCGACGCGACATTTTTAAGGTTCCATACCTCAAAGGGAAAAAAGGAATCCTTGTAGAATTACTTCCTTGTGCGCGTATCTGTCTGTCTGTCAAGACCCTTTTTCTCAGGAACACACTCAAAAGATACGGCCGTTTACGCCGCATATTTTATAAATACATATAAATGTAAAGGAAAATAATCCGAAAACCGTATATTTGTAGTTAAATCACCAAAAAAACTGATTTTAATTTTTCATGTTACGGAACCCTCAATGTGCGAGTCGGAGTCGCACTTGTTCTATTTTTATATAATGATATTCTTCAAAGAAATCTACTGAGTTTACTATAAAGTTTGTGTATGAAACGTTATTTGAAATAGAAATCGTGCCGCTTCCTTAAGTCTTATATTTACGTAGTTCCTTTGAACGTCATATGTTATATTACGTATCAAAGACTGAATGCAGGCTTTGTAATCTTAAGCACAAGTGTTCTCTTTATACGCCCTCAAAATATCAATTCATATTTTATAATGTGATTAAATATATGTTATTTTGTAATTAAATAATTAAACTTTATGTTTTCTATATGGAATTTATTTTACATAATCTTACTTGCACATCCTCGCGCATGTGGAATCTACTACTTTGATCATGCATGAATCAAAGCTATTTAATAAACCCAAAATAACAAGCTAACATTTAACTATTTTTTTTAAACTTTAAAATTTTGTGTTGAAAATTTAAATAAAATACATATGTGTATGCAATACTAAAATTTACGCTACTAGATGCTAAATAAAATTAGCAGAAAAGCTTTTACAACCTCGAAATATATCTTTCAGAGATCGCTTCGATTTTGTAAAACAAACGATACTATTAATAAAAATGCTGTATTATTATTATAATATTTAAATTCTATTATTCAAGTACTAATATAGAACAATGCAAACATCACTTTAAAACTTTTCACATTACATATGATGGAAGAAGAGCGACAGACAACACTTATGATGTTACAGAATTTCCTAACAATGCCAATGTAGAGCAACTGGTGAGATGATATTGTTTATAATATGCTAAGTTTTTATTATTGTATTCTTCTTTATACAAGGACTAATGACTCACCCTAGCTTCGCTCGGATTCGTCCCTTTAGGTACGATTTAACGGTTAGTATCGAATAGATAGACTATATAATATAATATGATATATAGCCTATATAATTAGAATATTTCAAATCCTTATAGAATTTTTCAAATCGGATTAGTAGTTCCTGAGATGAGCGTATTCAAACAAATAAATAAACAAACAAACTCTGCCTCTTTATAAAATTAGTATAGTTAACTCGATTTGATTTAAGGACTCTATTGTAATTTGTATATCATTTTTTTGCGTATTATAAGGTTGATGCAATCAAGAATAACTTATTTATGTAAATGATGTTCATTTACGAATTCATGTTATGTTTGGATAAAAAATTATGTATAGATTTACAAGTTATGGTTTTATTATACTTTTTTTTCTTAATATATTTTTTATAAATATGCGAACTACAAATGATTTGTGTTTCGACACAAATTTGAGACTAGATGTAAAATATTTAAAACTGACAAAACTAGAAAAACAAAAACAAATCTATCCCATGAGAATCGTACGTTTTACCGGGATATTAAGTAGCCTATGTGCTATTCCAGACTATAATCTATCTCTGTGTCAAATTTTATCCAGATCCATTAAGCCGTTCTGGCTTGATTGAGTAACAAACATCCAAACATTCATATATATTTTCACATTTATAATATTAGTAAGATTATCATCATCAGATATTTGCCGATAAATATCTGTTCTTTGTTAATGAAACACGGAGAAAGTAAATAATAGAAACCCATACATACCATGGAGCCATGAGATGTAGAAAAATAAGACTTACCGTATAAAGGAAAAATAAACTAACATTCTCGTGGAAAAATCACGTTCTTTCGCATTTTTTCCAAGATATACATTTTATATTTATACTTCAATATGGAATCAGCGATAAGTATTATAAAATATACTACATTTACGTAATGGTACGATGTTTATTCAAATACTCCCTTCACTGCAGAGCAGCTCAATATTTTCCAAGTGGTTGCCTTCGGTTGAAATCACAACTTGGAAAATATAAACTTTTCTAAGAGGATCCACCGATATAGTTACTTCGTATTCTACATTTAATATTTTATGATAGAAAAATTATATGTTTATTTGCTAAGTAGCTCGGTTATGTATCTACGTATGTAAAGTGTGTGGAAAAACAACTCATTCACGTACTCTGCTTCCTGAGACTATTAGAATTTCAAACATGTATTACTTTTAAAACAACATATTCTTGTATAAATTCTCTTATTTCAAAAAAGCTTTGTTCAAATAAGTTCACATGCCGTACCAAGCAAAATAATTTGATTAGATACTAAACTAATATAAATTAACGAAGTTTTATTGTACTTTCTTCTTTTTTATCTTAATAAGAAAATGGTCGGTGAAATTAAAAAACTTGCTACCAAGTTACACGTGAACAAGAAAAACAGTAAAACGAGAAGTTTCTTACGACCCCACGTTCGTATGTGATAAGTCTTAAGTCAAGTAGAACGAAAACAAAAATATTAACCTACGGTCGGCTAGTACATGTTGCTAGTTTATTACTTGCACAGTAAAAATTTTAACATGGAAAATATAATAATAATAAGAATTTTCATTTAAAATATTTAATTGAAATTAATCATTTATTAATAAATAACAATGATCTGATCTGAAAAAAAAATGTTACAGCTTCTCTTTAAAAAAAACATTAAAATCGGTTTCAAAAAAAAATATTTACGAAAATAAAAAAAGGCGAGTGCATAATAAGCGATCTAAAAAGATAAGAACAAGTTGGCGAAGGAATATAGTATTTTTATTATTTCTATATAGCTTATAACA
Organism: Argynnis bischoffii washingtonia; assembly: GCA_033884665.1. Classification (NCBI taxonomy): domain Eukaryota; kingdom Metazoa; phylum Arthropoda; class Insecta; order Lepidoptera; family Nymphalidae; genus Argynnis; species Argynnis bischoffii. The sequence continues at coordinate 3,066,011 of CM066624.1, read as the reverse complement.
TTCGCGTGAATAAGACAAAACTATAGACGTATAATCGGTTAAGTCGTTTAGTAATTAAGAGAGATCATAAGATCGGACATACATACAGATCAAACACATAACCCTCATTTGGGTTTCACCGCAATCGGGTAATAAGATAAATACACATTATTCAGTTGTAAACTTTTTGATTTCCTCATTATTGTTCCCGAAACTCTAAAAGACAAAGTGAGGTCTGAATATATTTCAATTTGTTGTGAATATATCTTAGGATAATATATGACATTCACTTGGGCCCCTAAATTTGTATGGGACAGGTATACATACGTAGGGTACTATTTCGCAAACTTGGACATAAACTTACAACTTTATTTGTTATACTTACTGTTTAAGTTCTATCTCAAATGTTTGTCGAGGTATTTGTTTCTTACTCGTATGGGGATGTTACAAGATAAATTAATACAAAGCAAATTGTTATAAAATGTAGAACTGTGTTTTGAAGTAACTAAAAATGATGGGTAATGCTAAACATTATTTTTATTAATTTTCTAACTCTAATTATTACTTTATTTATTTCTGAAATAATAATTAATTAATTATGGCTATTACTGAATAAAATAATAAGATAAATTCAGGATTAACATAATTATTAAAATAATATGTACCTAATAACAAAACGGCAGTGGTAGCCCATTAGCTCTTGTGTGGAAGACCAAGACAAGCGAGTTCATACATGAATTCACAAACAAAACTACTCTTACGATAAAGAGAAACATCATAAGAAAACCTACATGTCTAAAAGAATCAAAGTAGTTTTCGAAAAATATGTTAAGTCCAGTCTACACATAATACACTAGCGACTCACCCTCGCTCCGCTCGAGTTCGTCCCTAGTCACGTTTTAAGGTTTAGTATAGATTTCTCAAAGATGAGAGAGATATTGTCCCGCAGTAAAAAGTGTCCTATATGGTGACCTGGATAGCCTTTACAAAATCTGTACAGTGGTTTTCTCGTGATGTGTTCCCAGACAGACATAAATTCTGAAAACTGTAGATTCGGCCTGTGTATCGATTAATAACAACTATTTCAATAAGATATTTGAAAAAATATTCAATGTACAGATTCTACTCAGAATTTTATTATACATATATATAGATTCATAATGACATTTTTTAAAGTCTTCTGTATGATAGACAAGTATGATTTTTATTTTTGTAGCAGCCTGAAAGAAGGCAAATTTAGAAAAAATAGACCAAAATAGTATTCTCACCGCAGTAATTAATCTCCTTTCTAACTCTCAAACTGATATTAATCAGTATTGTTAGACTGACTGATGATAGCGCCAAACGTTTACTAGTTCTGTTTAATTACTTTTCATTTGTATCCATCTAAGGCTCCATCTCTATTGAAGTGGGAGAAGACAATAGTGCGTTCTTTCTTAACCTTTATGTTAATGAGCTTAATGATCTACTTTATAGGAAGGAAAAAATTACTTATCTGGAACTTAACGTACGTTAAAATTCATTTTCTCCTATACTTATTATACAATGTACATATTTGTATTATATAACGTGTTACGGACAGATTCCGGCCACGGAAAATATTTTGCATTATAAAATCTCTAAGTTGGTCAATCTTTAATATTTTATAGTATACAATTGTGCGATGAAAACTCATGTACATTTTCCTTTCCGTTTTCTCTCAAAGTCAAGATTCATGCGCAAGACGCTTTCCGAGGCCCGGGCTGGCGTCGTAGTATGGCCAACTTCCCCACTCCGAGCTACTACTGAAAATTTCTAAACAAAATAATCGAATCTATGATCTCTTAATCTGCAGTCGTAAGTACTAGCCACTAGACCAATGAGACAGTTAACTTAATTATATTTTTACTGCGAGTTTAAAAAAATATGTAAATTGTTTGCATTAATCTAAAAAAAACTATTACTGAACGTAAATAATACTCAGACATAATGAAAAGTACGTCAAATAATATATTTACTTCAAATAGTAATTGAGAAATCTTTCTTCTATATATTATTGTTATACAGACTCTGTATAGAAAGATCCATTTCACCGGCCCGCCTATTCCTCGTCGTCGTGACAGCAAAAACCACCTCGACCTTTACTGTAGTTTTTGTATCACTTTGTCTACATTTACTTACCCAATATAGGTCAAGCGGTCATGTGAAGTTTAAATATATTAAGAGTAATTATCTATCTATCTTCTTCAACAGAAATAAAAATATTCCTATGTTTGTCCTCTATGAGTTCTTAAACCATTGTTCCGATTGTGATGAAACTTTGATGGGTTACTCTGTATACACCTGTAAAAGTTTTTGGTCCCAAATAATTTTTTTTTTCTTTGGAGGATTGTCTTTTATGCGTTCCCAAACCAATAAAACTTAGGGACGTTTCCGAGCGAAACGAGGGTATACCGCTAATATTATACTCGTAATAATAACAAAATAGCTTATTAGTAATAAGCGATAGGAAAATAAACTATTTTTACATGTTTCTTTTTAAATTCAAATCATTTTCCAACTTTAGGTACATTTCTCTGAAATCTTCAGCTTTCAGCAAATATAAAGCGAATCAAATATAGCGTTTCCTGTTATCTAATGCTACGTTTAGTCTTAACCATGCCAGAACATCTGCATGATCATTTAGCCGTATTATACAGATACTGCTTTGAGTTAGAACAGTCTCATACTGTTATAACTTAGGAGGATAGATTTATGGTTAACTCTGCAGTTAATTAAGACACGAATTTACCTTATATGTTTTGATATTTTTGATCTTTTCATATTAATAATAAAATATTTGTCATACAATGTCATTTACAATTCTTTTTGTTAATTTTTTTTATGTTTTCCAAGATTTTTGAAAATTTAGGCTATTTAAAATATTGAGCAAAAATTCCATACTATTGCTGTTATTAGAAAACACTTCTAATAAGAACCCTACTCTCAAGCTAGTGTTCAGATATTTGTACGTACAAAGGCTACTTAATTTAAGTGGCTCTCCCCATGTTTCCCTCCAGCCGCGCCTTAAAGTCCTCAACGCTTCCGAGATCGCTTATGATAATGTTAAATATTAACGGTCTAATGACAAGCTTTGTGTTTGCGACATTTTTTCATAAAAAAGACAATGGCTATTCTAAGATAGCTTAAGTAATCTTAAAGAAACTTCAAGAAAATTAATATCTTCAAATTAAAAGTATACTTAATGTTGATGCTCTTATATGTTTTGCAGATTTAATTTGAAACTCTATAATAAGCTATTGTATGAAGTTCGGTAACGCTTTGTACAAAATTTAAATATTTTACAGAGGAAATTTAATGTCGAATCAAAGTTTATGATCAGTCTAAATATATAAAACATAACTATATAATATAACACTTATGTACAGTATATATGTATATGTAAATGTGGCAGGCGTGCGAGCTAGTTCATATAGCGAGCACGCAACGACTAGTTCCTACATTCAAATCGAACATAAACCGATGATGTGACCTGTGATTGAAGAATATGTGTATTACTGTCGAGCCGATGAACTATGTTTATTCTATACTAATATTATAAAGAAATAAAGTATGCGAGTTTGTGAAGTTTTAACCGATTTAGATGAAATTTGGTAAAAAGATAGTTTGAGACCCTGGGAAGGACATCGGATACTTTTTATCCTGGAAATCAAACCTTAAGAGGGTGACAATTGAGATGAAAGTTTGTATGGGGAATGTACCCAGGGTCGGACCCGAACGAAGCGACGGTGAGTCACTAGTTAAGAAATAATGTTGTTTCGTTTGGCGTGAAAGAAAGACTAGCCAATTAAATTAATTAAAAAAAAATGACTATGACTTTATCCATAATCTATATACTATGTAATATTATAAAGTGACAATTTGTTTGTTTGTTTGTTTGTTTGTTTGTTTGTTTGTTTGTTTGTTTGTTTGTTTGTTTGAACGCGCTAATCTCAGGAACTACTAATCCGATTTGAAAAATTTTATATCATCATGCTACTACCCAAGGGAGCGGAGCAGTAATCATAAATGTCAAAAAATCTGACAGACTTCCATTCATTATTGTAAAACTGATGTTTATATCGGAAGTATGAATGCGGGCGAAGCCGCGGGTACTACTAGTAAAAAATATGTCGAGATAATAAAATGATATAAGTCATATCAAACATGTTTTTTATTTAAGTAGCAATAATTATAACACTTTTGAATATAAAAATTAAAAAAGAAATCTAGACTTAATTACTATGCCTATTTTTAACTTATGATTAAACCAAAATTTTACAGTCGAGTCAATAATCAAATGCACCACAAATTCGTTTGACTGGTTATTTACCACATCCGCATACGTCGCGGAGTTAAACATCCGAATTAGACCGGCAAATGGCCGACCGCAGTGTTCGTAAAGCGCAGTATTTCACGTCCCCATACCGCAGTGCGCATTACATTGACGCTCTACTTAGCTAAACGCGACCAGCTTACACTGTAAAACGGCAATGCATAGGGGAATTACCCGTTTAGTCTCTCGCCCCTCCCTATGACGATGTGCCTAGGTTTTGGCAGAGCTAAAGCCCTAAAAGTAAAGTTAGTATAATTTTCAGCGCGATGCCTGATACGTTAAATCTTCTAATGGATATTTTGCCGCATCAGTAGTTCCATTGTATGCCACATAAGATGAAGCTTGTTAAATTTGAATGAGCTTTCATTTTTTTTAATTTATGAATCATTCTTTTTCTATTCATGTTTTTTATTTTATTTATAACATTGTTACTTTTTAAATAGTAAGAACATTGAATTAGAAATGAGGTAATAAGGTACATTTTTTATATTAATATAAAACTATTTTAAATGTCATCTATTGCTGTTATTCTTTAAAAAACTATTTTTTTAAAAACAACCAGAATGTCGCGTGAAATTCTCACTAAAAATACATCTATCTATACGAATTGAATATCTGCTCACTTCTTTTTTGAAATCGGTTTTAAAATGAAAACTCTTGGTTATTTTAAATACATTTGCTATATATTCATCAGAAATTAAAAAATACGTTTCTAGTCCCATTTTGTTCCCATATACTATACGTATAGTTCCTATACGTATAATGCGCGTTCAACCAAACAAACAAACAAACTCTTCAGCTTTATAATATTAGTATAGATATGGTGTTTTACAGTTAGTTGCCTTCATAGGCACTGCCGAATTAAATTTTAAAATAAATTCTTGTAAAGTTTCTAAGATCATTTCTTATATCAAAGGCGGTAAAACTATAACTTAATATAGATATACCATAATATTTACAAATTACACTAATTGTAGTAACTCGAACTTCTATAGCGGAACGGTGCAAAAGTTAGCTACAAGACTGCAATCTATGTAAATTCTCATTAAACTAAACCATCTCGCACTAAATATGTAAACTAAGTTAAGATTCGTAGCAAAACAATTATAATACGAGTGAGACATAACATTTATTTTAGACAAATAATTATTACATCTAAATATTCTCATCTTACCTCATTTTACTGAGCAATTATTTCTTCTCATCAGGACTCATCCAGGAAGGCTTTAGAATTTCTGTCGAATTTTTTTAAATATAAAAAATATTAAATAAAAATATATATATTTACTTCTTTTACAAAATACATAGTTTTGACACGACCAAAGCTATGGATTTTAGGGCATCTTTGTTTTTTCATTTTTGTTGACTGTAGTCGCTATAAACTACGACCGTAGCTCAATGCAGTTTGCGTTAGTTACTTTCAGTTTGGCTCTCGTTTGGCTATTCTTAGAGAGTCATGGCAAATTATATTATCAAAACAAATAGGAGCAACTTTATCCGTATTCATTGGATTTGACTGTGGATGCCACTTTAAACTAGAATACTACACTATTCAATAATAGAAGTAAACCGAACAATCAGCTATGTAAATTTTCATTATAACGATCAATCTGGCAATGAATATACAAACTAAATTCTCATCACAAAACAATTTTAATACAGTTTAAATAATAAGTAATATAATTCTAAAGTATATAATAAGTTAAAACGTTTGTTTTAACATCGATCTATTTGTGTCTGCACTACTATTTATAAAGAAATTATATCTATTTGTCCGTACGTAGGACACAACCTCCCGAAACGATTTAAAAAAATCTTTTACTTAATTAGACATTTTTAATGTAGCTATCTTTTAGAATTTTTTATGGTGTTTTAGTAGGGACTAAATCTACCGTTACAATGTTTTCTGTAAAGCATTCGAAACATTGGGAACAATAATCAAAATAAGTTTAAAATTACACTATAGCTCTAATGCCGACTATAATTTACCGGCGTACCACGCGAGCAGATACTGCGAAAACTAAATTTTACTTATAAAATGTTATACCTTCTTATCTACCTCCGGAATACTAATACTTATATTTGCATGCGATTCGAAAGTCGACTGTTGGATCCAATAACAGAAGTTAGCCTCTGCAACTTGGAAATTTTCATTAAAGTGAGCTATCCGGCCTGGATGGAACTCACAAGATCAGTAACACAAACGTAACACTGAACAAAAGCAATATACGAGATATTGTATACAAACTATACGGTTATTGGAAACGGACAATGTTAAAAACTGAAATACGTTTTTGAAATATATATGTATGTTAAGATCAAGTCGATACAGAAAAGCTTTGAAGAGGGCGGTAATATTTTGTTATGTATGTATTTACAGAAAATATAAAATTTCGTTTGCTTTTTAAACGTTTTATATGCGTATGGTACATTCATGGTATATTTAGTGGATGGTTCTGTTTTGAAAAGGGCTTAATTTTAAATATACATGTTTAGTATTGTTACTCTCCTATCATATTTCTGTATCCCAAACATAGCATATATCTTGCCACTATTCCACGCAGGCATGACTACTTGTACAGTACTAAGTGTACATTTGTTTTGTATATATAGTTAAGTATATCTGTAATTTTCTTTATCGTGAATAAAAGAAAAAATATTGTTGATAGTAGGTTTATTTCGCACCCTCGATATTTTTTCAAAGCAAAATATGTACTTCATAGGGAGCGCTTATTGTTTTATAGTAGTTACTACTATATTCATATTTAGGAATTCCTATCATAAGCGGTAGAAAACGAAACCAATAAGATCAAACATATACTAGACAAGAAAAGTAATTGAGTACATGTTATGTATTTACTTAAATAGAATTAGGTTACCCAATGAATGATATAGGTACTTTGTAATGAAATGAAATTATACAAAAAATATATAAGTATAGGTATATCTATGATGAAATGTAATATACGTCAACTCCAAAACTATTTAGTAAGAAAAAAATCCAATAATGTACGGAACCATCCTGCGAACGCACTTGACCAATTTTTTTTTACAAAAACACACTTCCACAAAATTTCCCAGCTAGACTCGTGAAACATGAGAAATGTAAAACTAGCCCTTTTAAGTTTCAATTTTATAGTAAGCAGAACGAGCAGAGCACGTTTGTAACGTGTGTATGCGGATTTTCATTCACCGACGTAAAATATCCACTCGTAAAGTAACCTCGTAAAAACAGCAATCGGGAGAGTTTATGTAATGTCCTGAACCTACGGGTAGAGGCGGAAATGAAAATGCAGCTTAAAAATTTAAATTCAGCGATATATGTTTTGCTTTCCTGCTTTCAGTGTTTTTTTCTACAACATGTTGCTAATCGCTCGGCTGCATGCGCTCAAACGTTTCATACGATTTTTTTACCAAAATACAGCAATTTTACATTTTGCTAGCTACTTTGAAACATTTGGTGTCGAACTGACTAATGACATTTTATTGGTAGGCGTGAAGGTTAGGTTATCAAATGATCAAGAAAAAAATAAATATATACATATGTGTGTATGTCCTGTGTAAGTCTCGATAGGGTAAGAAGTTGTTAGCAAAACTTTTGATAAATGAAGTTTTTAATTTTACATTTTGATTTTGTATTCCGCCCTTTTTTTAACGTTCCACTGCGGGGCACGGGCCTCCCTATACTACAAGGGGAATCCGGCCTATGGCCAGATCAAATACTAACTACCAAATATTATAAAACTTGCTGTTTTTGCTGTGAGAGTTCTTTTCTAAGAATAATTTTCTTAATTTTTTTTTTAAACCTTTACTTTTAGACTTACTGGAGCATTGAATTTTATAATAGTAGCATGCTACACTTTCATATTCATCCCAAAAAAAAAAAACAACCATGAATAAAGAAAAATAAGTACATTTTATAAATTTATATCAATCGGTTTACTATTTTAACTGGTATTTTGTGATTTTTCATATATCAAATGTACGTGCAGGAACAATAGCATCACTGTCACTGTTTTTCAAATAAATCGAATAGTCGAATATGTACATCAGTATCACATAAACTCTCTCCTGGATGTATAAACACGTTTTTCCAATTACGGCGTAGTACTGCGAGAGTTGTAAGCCGTGTTTCACGTTTCAAATTGTTTTAATTCGCGTCACCGAATTTGATGAAAAACCAAATAGATTTTGTATAACTTGAAAAGCAGAGTTGCGTGGTGTCCTCGTATGTTTAAAATAGAAAATAGTCGTCCACATGTCGTGTGGTAGTTTATGGCCTGTTCCTCCGCATTGAAGAAAGGCCCATGCCCAGCAGTGGTTGATTGTTTAGAAGGTGTTTTGTTATGTTTGGTATTTTGTTAATATTTTTAAAATTTATTTTATTTCTACTTTATTTAACTTACTGAATAAAGGTTGGGTGGTTTTTTTGTAAAAAAAATGTACCTTAACACTGAAATTTATTACTTTAAAGTAAAAGTTACTGCTAGTTTTATAGCACATCTAAACATCCAGCATATAAAAGAGTAATTTCGTAACATAGTCTACTGTTAAACACTTAAGTAGCTTCCTTCTATCAGAACTCGGAGTGAAAGGAATTCAATTTTTCCCGTAGACTGAGGAGATGAAAAACAAAGGGTTTAACATATTTACAAGGTAGACTGCATGCGGTAATTGAAGTTCATTCTGAACATCTATCTAAAGCTTAATAATATTCTCGTGAAATAATAAAACAATACGTATTGACACTTCAATTTATCAGTTTTTTATTCAGCTTATTTCTCCTTAGGCCATTTTGCTTATACACAATTATCAACTTGTATTAACTAAATATAAATATTAGTTTTAACTCAAAAGATGCCTTGATTTATTTAAATTCTATTTAAAACGGGTCTTGATGTTTTAACCTCTTTATCAAAAAAAGAGGTATCATAATCGATTAACAACTGATTCACAAAAACATATTACGCTATTATAACACTTCTTCTCTTTTGGAGTCAGAAGAGATCGAAAGATTCTTGTTACAAAATTTCTTATTGTTCTCACATACACACTTTATGCTAATCTCGAAAAAATTTTATTGGCGATATTTAGTAGTCAACATATTAAAATATGTATATAATTATGTATGTAATTCTAACTTTTTTTTTTAATATAAGGAAAATTTTTATACTAAACTAGCGACTCACCCTCGCTTCGCCCGGGTTCATCCCTAGATACTTTTTTACGGTTAGTATGGAATAGATATACTATATATATATATATACATTTTTGTAGATGGGTAATCCGAAAGAGTGATTCTCACACAAAATAAACAATTTTGAACTTTTCGATTTTTTAGCCGTTCTTATTAGTTTTCCCTACTTTTTTAAATATTTAAATCACCCCTGACACACCCCCAACAAAACAAAAAAAGAATTATTAAAATTGATATATATATATATATATATATATATATATATATATATATATATATATATATATATATGTGTGTATATATTAGGTACCTTTTCTAAATGTATATGTACCATTATTAAAAGTCGTAAAGGAAAGGTTTAACGGAATATTTCAAATATTGTAGCAATAGAAATAAATAGTGAAGTTTGGAATAACTACATTGCAACGCCTAAGAACGCTAGCATGAAATGTTACTGTTACTTAGAACAACTTATATTACGTGCACTGATTTTAATTATCAAAATATTTCAAAGGATTATTAAGCGTTCATTTGTATTTAATTTATAGTCTAAGGCATGTTTCTTAACTATTTTGAAAATTCTTTCACTACTAAAAAGCTACACTTGGTAAATATATTGGATAATAATAAATAAAGTGGACTGTTTTACCAAATAAACCACCAGTAGAAACCCAGCCGCATACTAGTCTACACTATTATTATAAAGAGGAAAGATTTATATGTTTGTAACGAATAAACTCAAAAACTGCTGGACCGATTTAGATGAAATGTAAGAAGATAGTTTGAGACCCTGGGAAGGACATAGAATATTTTTTATTCCGGAAAAAAGTTTGTGTGGGGAATCAACGAAGGGACGAACCTGAGCGAAGCGACAGTGAGTCGCTAGTTTTTATTAATAAAAGCATTTGTATCATTTATTCAATATTTTTCCCATATATTCCGTGTTTAATTTCGGCAAAAAATATTCATCTGTTCCTCTCATTTTATTAGGGTCAACGTAAAATTTGAGCAAGTTTACATTAGATAAGCGCTAAATGCCAGGGTCGAGAGCGGGGCCGCCGCGCCTGGCTAAAAGGACTCCATTAGCCTAGCCATGCCCTATTGTACGCTAATGTACACTCCGTTTTTACTACCTGTTGTAATATGTGGTCCTCTTTTCCATTCCCTTCCATGAGTACAGATTAGTTTAAAATATTTATAGTAGCAGAGTTTATAATTTAAGCTTTTATTTACGTGAAACAAATATTTTATCATACGCCCTACTTTTTTTTTAGGTAGTGTGTTTGCGTGACTTACAGCCGGTGTATGTAGATTGTAGATATATATTTTCTTTTACTAGAAATATACTATATCTATAAAAAAATGGCGGTCTTTTATATTTTTTAAGAATTTTCCATAGAATAGATTAGGCTCAGATGATATCGGCTAAAATGATTACTTCTAGGGTGATATATATATATAGAAGCAAATTACTTAGATGTTAGGCACTTTGTTCATGAGTCTTGTTTATAAAAATGCTCATATATCACTCTATTTTACGAAGCCGATCACTTCGCTTCAGTTTAAATTTAATACTTTTTATCTCCAACACGTGAACTACTCAGGTAAAGTTCACATTTATTATTTATCACTCTCATACCAGGGAAAAGTGAAATGCTTGTATTTTTCATGATTAATTTAAACTTTTTAAACGTTTCTAATTTATAATGTAGGGGAAAAATATTTAACATAGTATTTATAGGTAGTTATTCTTATTTTGTGTAAGAGTGCACTCCTAGGCTTTAAAAAGATAAGATAAAAATACATAGTGATTTTTCATGTTGCTAATATTAATGCTTAATAACGTAGTACATAGTACATTCATGCACTGTACAATATGTTCCTTGACAATATGTACTAGAACACAGCATCTTATTCAGCATTAGAGCACATCGTTTTGAATGTACTTTATCTATTCTACTGAAAAGTGGGAAAACTTTTTACCAATATTGTATGCCAGAAATGGTGCAACATAAAAATATAACGTAAGTCACGGTGTGCAGTATTTTTCACCACCGAGTGAAATATAATAAACTTAAGTAACGTCCACTCGTAGTGATATTTTTCACTTTACTCGTTAAAAATCCTGCTTTTTACCCAAAAATCTTGTGATTATTCGACACCTACAAATGTACTACAAAATTTTTCATGGCAACATTTAAATTCGGAATATTTTAAAATAGGTTTTAGCACTAAAGTAATGATCTCTTCTATTTTTATACAAAAAATAAAAAAAAATCTTTTTTGTCACAGTATAAAATATTAAATTAGTTTTGGGAGCTGAATGCGGATCGCCGGCACAGGCTAGATTGTTTCCGAGGCAGCCAGGATAGACAAAAACGGTTTTTCATTAAATCTAAATAAAGCTGTGTTTTTTTGGGGCCGTAACGGGATGGAGACGCAAAAGTAAAATTTCAACTGTCCCTTCGCTCTGCGAACTTTTTATACTCTATTTACTTATTTCGTATTGTGCTAGTTCGTTTTAATTTTTGAAATTTTTAACTATTCTTTGCATTAATCATAATGTAGTTTTAGTAACTCTATGTAGTGTCCTATAATACATTTACTTTTTAGTACCAGTTATTTAAATATTTTTTTAATGATATTAAATCATATTGTGGATTCGTATTAATAAACAGTGTTTATTACCTCTCGATACGGTAATGTTTGTAATGAAAATAGCTTATATTGTGAAATAAGCCTTAATATGATGCTTTTAGCGATTTACCCAATACCTATCATACGAGCGGAGTCGCGGGTGAAGTCTAGTATTACATAAAAAATCCTTCTGATGAAGACATTGCTCGTATAAACTCATGGACTCAATAGTGAGATATTCCATTCTCTAAGGGCGTGTCGAAGTACGCATATATTACGACCTTATTTTAAAAACATCTTTTCCTTCTGTATTTTTGACAACGCTTTTACGTAAGCTGTAAGTATAAAATGTGTATTATATTGTTATAGTTGCATTATTATTTCATTCTATCTATTATTTTTTTACAATAAGAATGTTAGTTGTATGCTTGAGGGGCATAGAAATAGTTGATTTATAACGCAAATATATTTTTGTCAATAGCTTGCGGAACATACTCGTTTATCAATTGTAGTACTGGATAAAGAAATAGCTTTGCTTACTTGTATACATATGTACATACATGGTTGAGTCACTTTTATACTATACTTATGCCTGGTGTATTTGTAACTATTAAAATATTTAACTCTGAAAAGATTTTCTTTAAAAATAATGATATATTAATAAACAAATGTAGTGTAAAGTTAGGGATATATGGTCACGCTTCAACTTTATCAGCTCCATGGTACTATATTATTCTACTTCCGCCGGAACTACATCGGCGTGTTTAATTGGTTAACGGCATGTCCTTGAAAAATTGAAATACAAATTTTAAAGCTAAATGACAGTCAAAAACATACAATTGAAGCAAGTTAAATAAATTACTTGAATAGTATATAAAAATATATAACAAGGGGTATTAAAAATTAAAAGTAACTGCATATATTAAAAGGAAAAATTATTTCAAAAGTTAGCAGTAAGAACACACATTTACCTAAGCTTTTGATGCGAAAACTAAGATTTATTTCGTCAATATGTGTCGGCCTGGCGGGCCATTCATCAATCATACTATCGTTGTCTGGAAGGAACGAAAGCTTTATGAGTTCAAATATGTGTGAATAATGTTTTACAGTCTGTTATGTCATTAATATAGCCTATCTAAATAAGACTAGCGATTGAAACTTGCTTCGCTCGGGTCCGTCTCTAGGAGCCTAACTTTACCTATTTTATATAGCCTATATGTTACTCCAGAACAATCTGTTTATGCACTAAATTGCATGTTTTTATTCCTTTCCTCTGAAATACGTGGATGAATTTGGATGAAACACAAAGTCTACTACATATAAGGCACTTAGAAACGCTACCGAGCGAAGCGAAGATACTTATAACTAAGGGACTTCCCTAGTACATACATTTATTGTATTATCAATAGAGTTATTATAATATTCGCACGTGATATCCTAACGGCGTATTTATACGGTTGGCAACCGAGATTGATTTCATGTATAACTAGCGAGTCGCATCAATCATAACTGTCGACCAGAAGGAGTGAACTGTGAAGGGTTGCGCACTTAGAAACTTAGCACATACTCCTTTGGAAAGTTAGTTTTCACGATTTTTATATACGGATATTGTATTACTTATGATATTGTGTGACCTCAGAGTTAATGACAAGAATATAGCGTACTATTAAGAACATATGCATACGGTCCATTGTATAGTGTACAATGTTATGTATGTGCTTCTATGAGGCTAACAGTTAATTTTATATATATATATATATATATATATATATATATATATATATATATATATATATATATATATATATATATATATCAGTTGTTAGTGGCTCATGTTATAGTAGAAGTCCATTGGAAAAATTGTGTGTATATACATATAGTTAAAAATAGTTTTTTATTTACCCAACAAAAGAAACGACGCAATCTAGTATCTGAAATCGAACGTGGTATTTGCGTTGTAGCAAGTCTTGCCAGTTCAACACCTAACTCAAACATATTCCTTTATGTTTGAAAATATAAATTCTTGTATAAATAACATACGCCAAGGAAAATGTAACATTTTTAAAGCAGTATTTAAACAATGGATGTCTGCGCACTGCCGAGAAGAGTTGAAAAGTTTTTGAGGATAACGTGATGTAATAGCGTGGGGCTGTCCAAACATCATGAATCAAACTCCGGACGTTCGTTCTCGCCCGGAATTATTACTGGATACATTACTCACGGGATACTAACAGTATTTTATAAGGTTTAAGATATGTTTTATAATAAGTAATAAATATAAGTTATGAAAGTATTAAGTTAATAAATACTAACTTATCAAAAAAGTGCGCTACATATTATGAATAATTCTGAACAAAAAAAAAGTTAGTTTAAAATTATTTATAATATGTAGCACACTTTTTTGATAAGTTATCTATACATATAATAAAATTGTAACTAAGCCGAATCTAAAAAAAAATAAGAGTACCCTTAGTATACTCGAAACCTAGTCATATGTAAGAACATATACCTCTTTCGTGACGTGGCAATACAGATTTGTAATAAAATATAAAAAAAAACCTTTTTATATGGACATATATTATATTCGCGAAACATGAATAGTGAATATCTATTTTTATACGAATATGATGTAACGTGGAAGGATTATAGAAAATGGATAGTGAATAAAATATAAAAAAAAGGAAATAAAAAGACGATAGCCGAGACATCTTGCTTATTTTTTTAAACTTAATATTATAACGTCATAGTTTGCAGCGTAAGCGTCTTCACATAAATTTTTCATCAAGGAAAGACATGTTTTTCAATTTTTAATTTTAAAGTGCACAGCAAAATGCTTTCAGCAAGAATTTTAATTTTAAAGGCAGTATGCAAACTTAATTAGAACCTGCTGCGGGCACTCCTAGATCTTTTAGACCCACTCATACACGAGATTAATTTGCTTCGAAAATTTAATACATGACTTGTTAACTTTCATAAATGGACGTTAGAAGTTGTAATAACTGCTAAGTGTTGGAAACGTATCTAACTCGGGCGTAATGAGAAAGTTAGATGGACAACTCTGAATGGTATCAACTGTTTTAGTTTGATTGCTACTCAATAATGTATTTCTGGTAACTAACCACTACTAGTGGTAAATTTTACAATGTAACAGAATATTTACATTAATTTATAGGACAAGTTAATCGTAGAAGTCCAAGTAAAATTCTAGATCCCTTGTTATGTAGGTACGTTTAGTTGAGTGTACTTTTTAGCTCAATTGTACTTTACTTTATAATAACAACTTTTAAACTCCCATCGATTCTTCAGCAAACCGCATTGCGAGCCGGTGGTAGCTTTCTCTCGGACCAACGGATCATTTTTTGTTGAAGTAAATTAAAAACTGAATCTTAAAGTCTATTATAATAATTCGTATATTACTGTCTATTTTACACTAGCGACTTACTCTTGCTTCGCTCAGGTGCGTCCCTTGGTGCTAACAATAGTCGATAAAGTTACTCAACGGCCATTTTTCTTCGACTTCAAATAAAGTTAGTGTGAAGTAATATAAAATAAATTTTATTTGAATAAAAATATAGCTTTTTAAGAATTTTTAG
The DNA here is from genome assembly GCA_033884665.1 of Argynnis bischoffii washingtonia. NCBI lineage: Eukaryota > Metazoa > Arthropoda > Insecta > Lepidoptera > Nymphalidae > Argynnis > Argynnis bischoffii. Next base: position 3,050,251 of record CM066624.1, on the reverse strand, counting down.
ATCGGATCGGTAGTTTCAGAGTTTAACCTCTACATACAAACTTACAAACTTTACTTCTTTATAATATTCGTTTAGATAAGAAATCATTAAAAAATATGCAAATGCTTTTAGTTGTGTGGTAAATTGTGTCAATTGAAATGATGAAATAAATGCTTACACGCATCTCATTAAACACGTTTAAATCGTGATATTTAATTATTAATTGGCGAAGGGACCTGAATAATGCTTTTCAGTGTAGGTCATAACGATTCGGATGCGTAATCTTAAATAATTAATAATGTGGAACAAAGAGTTAGCGGTAATTACCCGCTCGGGTTACAGGTGTGGGCCAATGGCTAATGTGACCATAAATTCTTACGGGTACTAATGAACAATTCAAGTTCATTTTGAGTGCTATCAAATCTATATATAAGTAGGCAAAAGCAAAACGGCGCAGTACCTTTTTTTTCGTCTGTTTGTTAACCAATTGTTCTTTTTATTTATTTAGTGGCTATTGACGAACTATAGTGGTGGTTTCGATTTTTTTTTAAATATTTCCTTTTTTTTTATATAGATAGATAAATTCTATTCATATGTTTTCCTCAAATTTTCAATGATGAGTATGGTCGAGTCTCGACCGCTGGGTTAACTCTAGCATAAGTAATAAGGTAAGAAAAAGGCGATCTTTTGACCGACTTTAAAAAGAAGGAAATACTCATATTGGTTGTGTATATACGTCAATTGTGAACTTTAAATGATTATTTTTAATAAATTATAATAATTTAGAGTTCACAATTGAGATATAATATCTGAAATAGAATATCTGGAAATAAATTACTTTTTTTGAGATTTTGAAGTCGGTTAGCCCTTTCTAGTTAAAAATTCGTTATTTTTCCAGTGCATCAAGCTTTTTCTGTCTTAGAAAAGATACTTAAAAAAAGAATTAGGTCACCTGTGTCACTACGTATAACTAAGTCCTAATGGATCTAAGACATCATTATTAATATGTAATAAATTGTTGTTATATAACATATTTTACATCTATAACAGAATAACACAAGTACCATTTTAAATGGAGTTCAGTAGAACTGCAGTTGGTAGGTAGTGCAGCTATTTTTATTAAATAGCGGGTGTTGCAGTGTATTATTATGCAAATATGGAAAACTGCGTGCTAGCGGCGATTCGGCGCCGGTCTCCTGTACAGTGTAGACTCTCAACCGGCGGAACTTTATGTTACAGCCTTTATATTGTGAGAAATAGAGGTATTAGTCTCATTATGATAATTCAATTCTTTCAGGTGGCGAATTGTCATGGTCATTTAGATGTTTGTAGGTTTTCTTTTTAATATTTTTTCCACCTTAGAGTTTGGAAAATCCAATATTCGCTGTCTGAAAAATTGATAGAAAAGATGAGACATTATATAAATAATACTGTATTTTACTATTTCTAACCAAAGCTGAGTAAGAAAAGATTTACTAAAGAATGTGTAAATTATGAAGATAGATAGAAGTAGTTATCGTATAGATAACCCAGACTTTAAGGATTAGGTTAGTAAAAGATCCTAAGTAAATTCATATGTCACACATCTTCTTGCCGGCATTTTGTATAACATTAATAAGTATGGGTGCCCTAATAGAAACATCATTTCTTTAAATAAAAGGATGTGTATGAAAAAGTGTGAATAACCTAAAAGTAATCTTGTCCTCATTAAAAAATAAAATAATTCATAGTTTTTCTATGCAACTGTCTCACTTTTGGCGACATACAATAAAATAAAGCTATTATTATGACCTTTAAAGTGATGTACATACGTCATACTGTTATAGACTTTCACGGGTTTGATAAAATTAAATGATTCATAGTTCTTTCCTTTCACGAGTCTCAGTGTTGGTGTCATACAATAAATTAAAGCTATTCTTCTGATCTTTAAAGTGACGTATATCTTAACTTATACACTCTGGGGACGGGAATTGTCCTTTGAAATAAATGTATATTTTTATGTGATTTTTAGTTGAACATTTTAAACACTTGCTCACGAGGTAAACCTATTGAAAAGTATAAAGTATGGTGAATACCGAATATGTAAAAGGTAATTTCTTGCAAAAGATCTAATATTTGGTCCGAGACCAGTTTTACAACAAAGTTGATATAGTTTGATATATGTAGATTAATTACAATATATCATTAAGCAATCCGATTATCGATATATTTGCTAATATATTATGTTTAACATAAATACATTTCATTCGGTAAGTATATGGGTGATGGATGAGTTAACTTCGGATCTTAGACTATAAAACTCATTTTTATTAGAAACATAATATTATTTTATTATTATTTTTTTAACCGCCCTGAATAAGCTGAGTAAGCAAGTCTGAAGCGACTTTATGAAAATCTACATCGTTCCGCTGCAATTCTCGCAGCTAACACAGTTTGTTTGTATACGTGGAACGTGCCATATTCATGTCCCCACTGTAAGGATTTTATTAAGAAAATTATGAAATAAACTAACTTGTAGTCATATTATAGGTTCATAATATATAAAAGGAGATAGCGCTGTGTGGATAAGGAAAGTTACTTTGTTTGTTAAAAAAATATGTTAATCTTATAGCATATGTATAGTAGGTATTATAATGAATCCATATAAAACTTTATTATAATGGACAGTTAGTTATAATAATTTTAAAGTTTTTTTAAAACAAGAAACCCTTGTGAATAAATATATATGAAGCTTACTTATCTGTTTATATATTCATACAATATTATATTAAAAAATAACTACAGCCTATGGTACCGGTGGCATAGGTACATTTCCTACTAATATTATAAATGCGAAACTTTATGAGGATGTTTGGATATCTGGATGTTATGGATGTTTGTTACTCTTTCACGCAAAAACTACTGAATGAATTTTAATGAAACTACAATAATATAGCTCATACATCAGAATAACAAATAGGCTACTTTTTATCCCGGATAAATAAATGTACGGTTCCGTGAGTTAGATTTGTTTTTCTAGAGGCGAATCCGAACAAAGCAATTGTATCTGGAATAGCCTATGTGCTATTCCAGACTACATTCCAGATTACAATCTATCTCTGTGCCAAATTTCATCTAGATCCTTTTAGCCTTTCTGGCGTAATTGAGTAACAAACATCCAAACATCTAAACTAGTAAGGTTAGTAAGGTTTTGTCATTTCGATCGATACAGTGTACATTGCACAAATTAAGCCTGTTGAATAATACCTGTATATATATGTATGTAGGTATAAATAACGATTGTATAAACTCAATTTAGCTAAGTGAGAAATAAAATGTAACTTATTATTCAAGGTGCAGCAAACAAATCTTCAGGTACAATAAGATCCGATGCATTATTATGCAAACACAACGCCATCCTATTATTCTTGTTCCGTATACTCCCACTGGAATGTAATATTCTTGAAACCGAATGTAATTAGTACATCAATTGTATTTTCTCGATAGAATAATAAAAAATAATTGCCTTACAATTTTGATTATAAACATGTTTTTAATTTAAATTAAAAATTGTGTGTTACACCAATATATAATCTATCTCAATTGTAAATTTCACTGAAATCTGTTTAGTCATAGACTCACACGCACTCAACCTTCGCACATAGATACATTATACTATTAGTGCGATAAAAACTTTTTCACCGCGTTTTTACACGTAAGAAGGCTTCGCCACTATACAAGACGATAAACATTCTTTTCATACGAAAAATAAATGTTGTTTGTGTTACAGCTAACTTTGAGAACTAGAGATTCACCCTTACTTTGCATACATTGATTTAACTTTTTGGCATACATTGAAAAGAACTAAATGTATCTCCGCAAAAAATGACGTACATTCCAAAAATATATAGAAATAAGACCAAATAAATACATATATTCTATGGCTCGAGAAAGAGATATTTGGAAAGGTTTAGGAGAGGCCTACGCCGCAGAGGTGACTACTACTAGCATATACTAATTATTATTTTATGCTACATACACATATAGTTATGTAGACATATAGGTAGTCATATAGATTTATATAGATAATTAAACACATAAACACACATACAGAAAGTCCCAAAGATTTATATAAGAAGTTGTGTTCAAAAGAAAGAAAAATGTTAACGAAAGTAGTAAGTTAATAAAGGCCATGTTTATTTCATTTTATTTTATAAATATATTTTATTAAACAATTGCATCGCTTTGCCCCTGCAGACTGTCTCTCTAGTTTCGCAGCTCGCACTTACCATCTGGGATACAATGTTCTAGATTAAAGTAACTACTTTACTATCTCAATTCTATTTGATTGCTTTTATCGAAATGTATTGCAAATTGGAATACACTTGTCGGATACCAATTGATGGCATCATTATTTTCATTAAGAATTTCTTTAGTAAGGAAAATATTGTATCGTTAATCAAAAAATTAAAAATAACTTGTTTAGTATCATATGATCAGCTTTTTTGGTGTTGTAATGTTTTAGATCTGCTTACATATATTGTTATTATTATAAGCCTGTAGTGTCCCACTGCAGGGCAAAGGCCTCTCTACTTTTCCTCCACTGCTTCCTATCATTCGCCATAGTATGCCACTCTTTGGAAGGAGTCTAATTCATCCCGCCATCTCCGTCTGGGCCTACCACGCTGTCGTCTGCTGTATTGGGGGATCCAAAAAGTTACTGCTGCTTACATTAAGTAACTATAATTCAAATCCTCTATACTATATGAAAAAACTAACATTTTTTTTATATAGTTTGGGTTTGTTACCATAAATAATAATTTTCAAGTTTAAGTTTGATTTTAGAAGTATTTTTATTTAATTATTTAATGTTTATTCAATATATTGACGTAAATTGAAGAAGAGATGTTTATTTATTACCGGGATATTTGCGTATCTAAACATAAAAATGCGTAAAAATTGAGGAAATATTGGTAGTTCAGAACTAAACATGTTATTTGTATAAAACTCTTAACCTGAACTTAACTAACTCTACCAGAAAAAAATGTCTCCGTTCTAAAAAAGAACTTCCAAAAGAAACTTAGCCGCACTAAAAAAATCTTTTTTAATTTCTTACGATAAGCTTAACGGACGAAAGGGATGTTATTTTCATCTTTGCAAATACGTCTGTGATCCCAAACGGATGAATCGATTTTATTGTGGCTTTTTTTTAATTGTTAAGCTTATCTTATTAAGCCTAATTACAAAATATGAAGTTATATTGAAGTCCCCGACTATTGATTACATTTTAAGAGATCAGATTATATGCCGGCTATTTCTTTAAATCTTATATATTTAAACGAGCAATTCTTGTATATTTATATATTTATTTATTTATTTATTTATACCGGCGATCTCGGAAACGGCTCTAACGATTTTGCTGAAATTTGGTATATGGGGGCTTTCGGGGGCGAAAAATTGATCTAGATTAGTCACATGTCAGGGAAAACGCATGTTTTCGAGTTTTCATGCGTTTTTCTTATGCATTATTCTACGCAAAATTTAATCGCGACATCTATACAATTCTCTCAGTAACACTTAGTCACTTAATGTCAAAGCATTTTTAAGCCAAATTAAAAAGAAAATTGTTCTTATCGCGACATCTATACCACTTTCTCAGTAACACTTAGTCACTTAATGTAAAATATACAATCTTTCAAGAACTCCGAGCGAAGCTCGGTCGCCCAGGTACTTACTTTTATTTGTAAAAATAAATGATGACGCTCGATGCGGGAGCGGAACTGCACTACTTCTTTTATTAAACCATAACGATGGCCTTAGATTATATTGAAACAAAGCGAAACTCATTACTTTATACACATTTTCTTATCTATACAGATAAATAAAATTGAAGTGAGTTTGTAATGTCAAAGTACTAAATGCATATGAAAGTATATACGGTACATATAAGAAAAACACAATTTTTAATTTTTTTTGTATGTCTGTCTCTTTGTTCCGGCTAATCTCCGAAATGGCTAGACCGATTTTCACGGGACTTTCACTGACAGATAGCTGATGTTATAAGGAGTAACTTAGGCTACTTTAATTTTAGAAAAAGAATTAGGGTTCCGCTTAAAAAATGAAAACGTACCGAGGGACGAACCCGAGCGAAGCAAGGGTGAGTTGCTAGTAAAAAATATATTTTATCTGGCATTGGTAGCCAGGCTGTGGTAACGCGCTTACTTGGGAATACAAATGATGCGGGTTCAAATCCAAACCATTTGTCTTACGATGACGCAACGGACGGTGAAGGAAAACATCATTAGAAAACCGGCCTGTCTAGAAAAGAATCTAGCAAGTTTTCAAAAGACAGGTGAAGTGGAATATGGCCTTATCCCATGTTTATGTATATTTATTATTTACCTTATATACATCGAATATATTTGTATTTATTGGCTGTAAAACATATATATCTCTAAAATTTTAGAGTCCATAACTGGCCAACCGTTTTGTTTGTTGCAGATGCTAGACACCTGGCGTTGTATAAATATTGTTTTATTTGTTATTTTATTGGATGCTGTAAAAAAATTGGATACGGCGTTTTAGGATTTTTTACTCGTTTTATCACTATCATATATTTTACACTGTACATATTGAAATATTTGTAGGTTCTAACTCTAACTGCATTCTTCGACAAGTATTCACGATTAAAAATAAGACTTATTTATTTAATGTTATATGGGAAAATTTTTTTTGGGTTCCGTAATCTAAAAGTAAAAACGGAACCAATATCATTTCGTTATATCCGTCTGTCCATACATATATCACAACGATTTCACTCGGAGACAATTTTTTTTTTACGTTGCAAAAATAACGGCCTTTTCATTACTGATATATAGAAAATGCCGTAAGTAGTAACTATTCCACATAAAAGCTGGTGTCGTAACTAAGTTACGAGTAGGAGCCTTCGAGGCGCCGCTGGCTTCGATAACTTTAGCTTCTATTTTATTGCACTTTAACTTGTGTATTACTTAATTTATATATTGAATAGAACCGACCACTCCTTCTCGGAGATCTATTTACTTGTATTCGTGACTTTATAAAAATTCTTAGCTTTCATCCTTTTATTTTGGATAAACTTTTCAATGGAGTTGTCATTTCTATTTCTTCTATACCTGTATTATAAATACCAAAGTATATTTGTCGGTTTGCTAACTTTACTTGAAAGCAACGAATCTAAATTTTGTATAATTTATAGGCCGAAGAAACATAGGTAATGTTTTGTTGTTCGTTGTATCTAATGTTACTCGCAGGAAATACGACGTTTCGTCAAATGTTATACATACGTCGGTTGCGAAAGCTTTCCTATTAGTTATTTCTACTGACTTAAGCCAGTATTCAGCCCTTTTTAACGTCCCACTACTGGGCAGGGGCCTCCCTTCAATGCGATCAGGCCATAGTCCATCACGCTGGCCAACTGCGGGTTAGCGGACTCCACATGTCTTTAGAAAACTCGCTAGGTTGTTTTCCTTTACCGTTAAGACAAATGGTAATCATATTGAAAATGATTCAAATTCAAATTCAAAATATTTTATTCAGCATTAAATTATTACAAAATTTTTTACTGAACGTCATGAGTCTACCACCAGTTCGGAAAGAAGAAACCTCAGACCTGAGAAGAACTGGCGAAAGAAACTCAGCGGGACTAATATTTTTTTAATAAATTATAATTTACAATATTTCTATAAAGTTGAAGTAGCCTGGAGGCGATCACTTCATTCCCAAGGCGTGCTATCTTCTATAAAATTATTTATTGTATAATAGCCTTTAGCACACAAACGTTCTTTAACAATTTTTTTGAATTTAGTGATGGAAGCTTTTTGAACATTTTCTGGGATCCTGTTGTACAAGCGTATACATTGTCCATAAAAAGAATTACTGACTCTCTTTAAACAAGTCACAGGCATTACAAGTTTGTGTTTGCTCCTAGTATTAAAGTTATGCATGTCACAATTCTTGGGAAATTTGTGTATATTTTTACGAACATACATAACACATTCGTACACGTACTGAGAAGCAACAGTCAATATTTTTATTTCTTTAAACTTATCTCTTAATGACACTCTAGGACCTAAACTATAAATTGCACGAATAGCTCTTTTCTGCAGTACAAAAATCGTGTTAACAGTTGCTGCATTTCCCCATAGTAACATACCATAGGACATAATACTATGAAAATAACTAAAATATACTATGCGAGCTGTATCTACATTAGTAAGAAGTCTAATTTTTTTACCGCGAACGCTGCAGAGCTGAGTCTACTCGCTAGTCCCTCAATATGGGGGCCCCACTGCAGTTTGGAATCTATGATAATTCGCACATGAAAACATCAGAGGAGCGAGACCCGGGATTTGAACTCGCTTCACTCTATTTCCCAAGCGAGCGCGTTACTATTGGGCTATCATTGCCTCTTACTTAAGCCTAACGAGTGAAATTATAAGAAGTGAGCTATGTTTTTTGAAATTATATTAAATCGCATAACAATTTATGTATACAAATGAATACTTTAATTATATTAAGTATTTAAGAAAATAATAATATACTCGTACAATTCGGCCGGAAGTATTCGGCACAAACCTAGGTGGCACACCGTTATCAAAAGACAGTTCGGTTAAGGACGGTAGACCTTCCGGGCTTAAATGTTAGGTAAAACATAAATAAAAGCGTCTTATTTAAATAGTTTGTGTTTGTTTGGATATATTTAAAACTGTTGTATTAAATATAAACCTTTTGTCGGATAAAATTTATAGGTCGTAAAATTAAAGTTACAGTTTAACAGCAGATTTATTTTGCAGTGAATACTTGAATGTTGTGTTTTGTTTAAACAATATTTTAATGTAACAGAAAATACATAAAATTATTTTTTCACTTTTGAATCTGTAAATTGTTTCATAACAAGATTGTTTTGTGTTTGGTGTAAAGAACCATAAGATTAGATTGAATAAAACTTAAGTACATTTTAGTAAGATACATTAGTAACATAGCAATTTTCACCTTTATAATAAATTATGAGAATTTTAAGGTTTCTCATTCGTCTTAAATACAATTCTAGTATCATTATAAATAAATATAGGTAATATAAAGTTTTATAAGGGAGGCTTTCGTTTAGTAGTGGATGGCGATAAACTGGAAATAATCAAAAATCCCTTTTTTTGTTACAACAATATTTAGAATTATTATAGATAATACGTCTCTGAATTTTGCGTATCTTGAATATGTACGAGTATATTATAAAAAAAGCAGTCAAGAGGACTGTCTACAAAAGTGAAAACTTAAAACTATAAACAAACAGTTGTTACTTTTGAATATTCAAATTAATTGTTTGATATTAAATTAAAATTTGCAAATTAAAACTGTTTACAATTATCTGGTTTTGACATCTATCGGCACTCTGAGTGTTAGCGTTAACACGTCACGTGTCCATGTCGATGACGATTAACATGAATTTACTCCCCATCCATACCTGCCACAAACAACTCAAGGAGGACTTATATATCTTAATATACAAACAGTACATTATCCATACATTAAAATGAATATTTAAGACTCTCACGTGGACGAAATACACAAAATCGATCAGTATACCACATCGCATTATAACACGTCTGTTCTAGATTGATATTTTGTTCAAAAGGTTCCCAGTAATTTAGGCAACTCTTTTAATTGACGCGATGACGCGGCGACACGAAAACAATTTAGGTGGGCTCTGTATCGGCAAATTGACTAGGTTATTTATGTACGAACCATCAGGAGGCCCTTTTGTCTCGCATAAATGTAAATGAAAATGTAAATGCACATGGCGTCCAGTATCTTAAATAAGACCATTCGTGCTTAGAATGGCGTAGTTTTAATTAAAATTTGAAATTGAATAAAATATTTCATTTCATACAATATGACTTTCAAAATTATTGTTTTAATAGCTATATAACTAGTAAATGTTCTCAGTGTCCGAATGTTCATTATGATGTTATAATGTTTTGATAATTTGCATGTAAATACGGTTATTAGGATTTTACTATGAATTTATGGGTTTTCACTAAGGATGCTTGTGCTAAGAGAACTCCCATTTCGTAATAAAATGAGCAATTATTACTCAGTTGTGATCCATAGTATTGCTCCATTCTCGCTAAAGTAGTATCATATCATCTTACTAGTATTATAAATTTAAAAGTTTAATGTTTTGATCGATGTTTGTTACTCAATCACGCCAATACGGCTGAACGGATCTGGATGAAATTTGGCACAGCGATAGATTATGATTTGGAATAGCACATGTTACTTTTCATCCCGGAAAAATGTACAGTACCTGTGGGATAGATTTGTTTTCATTTTGCATGAGCATTTATTTACATCAACTTTGTATTTTAGATGTAATATAAATTCATAAATAATATTTATAATAATTATTATTTACAGTATGGTACTTCATTTTAAAAATAAAGAAAATGTAAAAATAATGACTGCGCCATTACTTGAATGGAGATATTAGAGAATGATTGAAACGACGTCCATCACTCAATATTCGTTAAACAAAATCGGAAAAAGTCATCGAAATTGAACAAGAATCTCGTAATTACGCGTAACAGGCGCTCTGGGGCCATCCATCATAGCAGTCATGAGTTTCAGTGATCACTCATGCAGATCTAAGAATAAATTCGTGATAACAATACCAATAGACTGTAGCGTATCTGACGTTATATTAAACCTAGTATATCTACTAAATAATTTTAAGAAAAGCTACTATTTTTATTTAAAAAAATGAGATTGTTTGTTCGAACCTCTGAAAATACTGAGTTGTTGTCTAATTAAAAAGAACTTTTTAGCATTTTATAACCTGTTTATAAAGAAATGTAATGAGTTATCTTACACTAGCGACTCGCCCTCGTTTCGCTAGGGTTCATTTCTAGGTTGCTTCCCCATATAAACTTTCATCCCCATATAGACTGCCTTTAGGGATGATTTCCGGAATAAAAACTATCCTATGTTCTTCCCAGGGTCTTAAACTATCTTCTTTCTAAATTTCATTTAAATTGGTTTGTTTCGTTGCCTATTAGGTACAAACAAACAAAGAAAAAAAATCTTTCCTCTTTATAATATTAATATAGATTATTATGGGCGTAGCAATTATACATTAATAAAAAAACGCGGGCGTAGCCACGGGGCTAACGCTAGTTTTTGTTTATATAAAATACAGAGGGGTTCATAAATATTGGCATCATATCTAATTCTAGAACTGCAATGAAGGTAGAGAAACGCAGGAATACTTCAGTAAATATTTTTACGGAATACTAGTGGCACTCTTTCTGATTAAATGTATTCAAGTCTGTGCATAAGAATGCAGAATTTCTATTTCCTATATGCATGTAATATGATTAATCCATATAAATCTTCTATAATAGGATAGGATATCCTTTTTTAAAAAGACCTGCATGAGATTCGTTTTTAAGAATCTCCGATATTTGATGACAAGGCGGTTTTTTTTTTAAATATATGTAAATATAATAATTTTGAATAGGCTTTCTCCTTCTTCAGCGTTTACCAAACTAACCAAACAATATCAAATAATTTTAGCCGTTTGCCCATTAAAACGGTTATAATGTGGGTAGCGCGAATATTATTTAAATCCAAGCTTAGATATTATTTAGGTCGGCACATACATAAATCTTACAGAATTCATCTAGTCATAGATATCGTAGGAAGTAATGCGTATTAACCCCATAGAATGCGATAGGCAATATACGAGTTAGTAATCTCATATACTAATCTCGATTTATCCCAAAGCGGCCACGCACCAACAAATATCTAGAGCTAAACGCGCCTCAAGTGATCCATTAACTCCCCTAACAAAGTTTCTTTGCCGATAGTACTCAAGGGTAACTCGGCCAGAATCTAAGCGTAAGAATACTTCATATATAAGAAATTTGCTATGAAATTATTGTAAATAATGAAGTATATATAAAATAATCCTATTAAAATTAATGCATACATATAATAAAATAAGTAAGTCATTTTAGAATGAATTTAAACTACCTCATGAATGAAATTTTGTCTTATTCGAAAAACAAGGAGTATATATCTATAAAATTTCACACTGAATACGGCTTCCACTTTAAAACTCCTGCTATTATTTTTTTAAATAAATGATTTCAACTAATACATTATTGTACTGAATAAATTGATACATTATACTTATATATAACTAGCGGCTCACCCTCACTTTGCTTGGGTTCACATCTAGAAAAACAAAAACAAATCTATCCCTCGGGAATCGTACTTTTCTTCGGAATAGAAAGTGATTAATGTGCTTAATACTTTCTTAGATTTACGCGAATATTAGACATTTAAATAAAACTATCTTTTCGGATTTTTTCGCGGATTTATTTTGATTCGTTGACTGAAACGTCGGGAAACAAAAATCAAAATAAATCCGCGAAAAAATCCGAAAAGATAGTTTTATTTAAATGATTAATGTGCTATTCTAGACTCTATTTCTGTGCTAAATTTCATCCAGATGCGTTCAGCCGTTCTGGCGTGATTGAATAACAAACATCTAAACATCTAAACTTTCACATTTATAATATTAGTAAGAAGTAAGATTAGTAAGACATAAAAATATAAATTAAATTACTTACTACAGAAACACATATCAGTATATACCTACCAATTATTAAAGTGCGGTTTAAACAAGGAACCTCGTGTGGTAGCCATATTAATAAGTTCTCGTCGACTTCCGTTTAGAGTTCGAAGTTAGTCAAAATAAACTTCATTTAAAGCTTGACCAGCTTGAAAACTTATTTCATAGAGTAGAAGTAGAAGAAATATTTCCGCAAATTATATGAAAAAAAAAATGTAGAATTTTGAAACTTTTTCATTGTGTCTATTTTAGATAATATACCAGTAAAAAATCATTGACCGTGGCGTTGCCTTAAACAATCTCTAATGAAAATTGTTCTAAGAAATGAAAGAACAAATTAATCAATTTCTAATATGAACTTATTTGCGAATTCGTACAGCTTTAAAAGTTCCTTAAAAGCTTCATTAAAATACAGAACTCACATTTATAACATATTGTCGTTCTTAATTAAAGTAATAAGTTAGAATCAAAGTACCGTCGCTCAAGCGAAGACGCTTTTGCGAAACCGAGATTAATAAGTTCCTCGCGGGTTCATCGGAGTTGGCTCGTAAAGCGAGTTTAAGTCGCATCCGACCGGCTTCAATCGTAATGTTAGATTTACTTTTCATTTGCATATTGAATATTGAAACTTAATATAATAATAATCGGACTATGTACTACTTAATAATTTGAGTTTGTATGCGTGTCTGTATGTATGTTACTCTTCACGCTGAAACGGCTGGACTGATTTGCATGAAATTTAGTATACAGATAGACTATGACCTGGAGTAGAACATAAGATGTTGGTTGGCACCTAGGAAGGGTTACAAATGTTTTAAAAATACAGAAAACCTATTATGAATATATTTATACGCATGGAAATGTTTTAATAATGTTTAAACTTAAAGAAAAATTGAGTTCTTGATTGAAATCAAACATAAAATTAAATTTTGTTATTAAATTGGAATAAAACAGGTTCCTTGGTTATATAAATTAGGTGAAGAGCATCAAAAAAACACTTGAAAATACTTATAATGCTAACTACAGGGGTGTGTAATTTACAGTGTAATTAGTATTTGTATAATTCACATCTATCTTTATTGTAATTAAAGTGAAAGAAACTTCCTCCATTATTAGAAGGCTTCAGGTGCACGAGCTTACTGCTCCAATTACCACCAAAAACCATCGCCTTGATATGCGAGCGACGTTCGAGTAGCGTGACTTCAGCTACGCTTTTAACACACCGGGAGAATCTTAAAGTTTTACCCTACAATTGTTAGGTTTTTGTTTACTCTTTTGCTTGTTTTCTTTATAATAAAATTCAATTCAATCATAATAACAAATGTAATCTATATATTAAATTCCAAGAAAAAACAGTTCAGTGCCATTTTCTCCTGTTTGTCAACCGATTCTCCTTTTTTTCCGTTTTGTAGGTATTGACTTTAGGGTTATTAATAAAAAAATTGTGTTACGAGTACTAGGGTATCATAAATATCAAATTGTATGGATATGATGAAGATCATTAAAGAAACGTCTGCAAACACGAATTTCTTACAGCATACATACTTTCCTTAACACATATGTGGGACGGGTCTCATTTAAACGAATATGGACCTATTTGATTCGTTTAAAATTTTACTCATACTTATTAAAGAGTTCTACTATGCAACTCCTGGCTAGATCTTCAGGCCAAGTGTTTGATATCAAATTTTTGTATTCCATCCAGCTATTGCATAGTTATAAAGGTTACATAACTTCGTGTCTTTTCCATTCTACATGACGTTGGTGAAGTAATCTGTACTCAACTTAATAAACTAAAGTTAATAAAGCGTGTTGAAAGGTCCATCTGCCACACCTTTCTGATTCCTATATAAATAAACGTAAAAAAGGATTCGTATTATTGAACGAATGGATATGTACATTTTTTATTTAATATTTACATGTATGTTAAATGATATTATGTACCCATAAAATGATAGTTATTTTTTGAACGATATGCAATTCTCGTTCCTTCACACAAAAGGCAGGCGCTTGCCATTTTGATACCGCCACAAAGCTATTTTGACACGTGAGAGACATGCGACATGCAACTAGTGCTTCACTTAATGCGGATTATATTGAGAATAGAAAAGAAATATTTTCGTAATACTTTCTTAGATTTACGCGAATATTTGACCCGTGATCCCGTGACCATGATTGTTGTAAAGCATTCGAAACGTCGGGAACCAAAAATCAAAATAAATCCGCGAAACAATCCGAAAAGATAGTTTTATTTAGATTTCCATTATTAATATGTAAATAAAAATTATTTTTTTCGGAAGTCTCAAATTGATTACTTTTATTTCAATCTCCAAAGTGGACAAGATAGAAAATCACAAAACTTTTCGTACTGAATTTAACGATGTACTCAACGTAAATAACGAATTTATTACCAATGTTTAAAGCAATCGTAACTCGCGTAGATATAAAGATTCCTTTTATAAAATTAAAGATTTCCAGTTAAAATAGAGATATTTTCTAATGCCGCAGGTGTGTATCCACCCTGTCCCAGTTATCGCTGCTAAATCCATTGCGTTAATATGCAGACAACGTTTATGTGGCGCGTGACTTTACCTACAGTGATCCACGAACTTTAAACATGGGCTCGGGTATTCCAACTTTTGAGTTTTGTTACCGAACTCATATTTGTAGTACGGCACACTTCACATCAGTGATTTTGTAGCGTTTCCAGTGTGTTGTTTTTCTTTTCCCTTTTCAGTGTGTTATGTTAAACTGGTTTAATTATTTAAATGGTTATTCATTTTTTACTCCTATTGAGTGTTATTGTATAAATATAGTATAAAACAAAGTCGCTCCCGCTGTTTGTACGCTTAGATCTTTTAGACTACGCAACGGATTTTAATAGATGGAGTGATCTTAATAGATAGAGTGATTCAAGAAGAAGATTTATATGTATAAAAAATGACGATGGTTGGTGTCGTGGGACACCAGGTAGGAACGAAGTTCCTTCGGCTAATGTAGAATTGACACAACTTGCAAAAAAAAATCGTGCTCAATTTTATGTAGGTTTTCTTGATTTTTCTCTTAAATTTTGCTGATTAGTTTTTATTTAAGTACAGGAAAGTATTTAGGAAATTCAGTATTTTAGGAAAAATAATAATAAATTACGTAAAATAAAAAAAAATCGTAATTCAAATTATCAACTAAAATAACAAAATATGTCTCTTTATTTTTGTTTGACAACATAAAATTACATAGAAATAGAAATAATTACAAAAAACGAAAAGAAAGAGGGAGAAAGAGAAAGATATTATACACTACTCGCTTGTGTATACGACTGTCGCGCCTGCGCACTTTTATCTTACGCACTGTTCATTACGCTCTTTTTCTTACGGTTTTACTATCACATTTTTTTCAGTTCGGTCGCGCAGCAAAATCCCTATCTCCTCCAAGCCTGCCGTAAAGAACTTCGTTCCAAAACTTCGTTCCAATAATACATGCGTATTATAGTACAGAAAAGCTGAGAAATTCATAGATTTGTGTTGTGCGTACATATAAAGCTAAAACTATCTTGAAGTTATACTTCTTTTGGCACGTTTGGAAAAAATTATAAGAGTAAAATTTTTACAATGCGCGCCACACCGACAGCCAAAAATCGACATGACGAAGTTAGCTGAAAGCAACATGATGAAGTTAGCTGATTCTTTATACAAACAGAGTTGTGACATATGGGATGAAATCTTTAGCTATTTTTGTTCTGTTACGCCAAAGAAGTCTAACTTCTTGCGTGCGTACATAAGTACACACACATTTTTTTATTTCATATAATATGTAGGTATATTACAATTTGACCCAAATATAATCTATCTGTACAAAGATATGACAAAAGAAATTTTATGAGATAATTATTCTGTTTTTGATAGGTACATACATATATGTGCATATTTGAAAAAAAACTGTTTATTCATTGGTTGATACATGCTTTATTGACCAATAATTATAGCAAAAGAGCTTTATACATACAATTTTACAACTATAAAGCGACGCTATAACTTACCTTACTAACTTTAGCGGCTAAAATATAACATTTAAATATATATTTTTCAAATTTTCTAGGCATTTTGTTTAACGAAGTTTAGTAGATTTCATAAGAAACATTTATATATTTTAATTTAGATTATTTCGACATTTTACGCTTTTAAACTTTAACACCTTGCATCAATAAAAGATGTAAACCAAATTTATTTTTCCAAAGGCGGGAATTGGATAGGATTATTCTACCTCGTAGCGTCAGTCTTAAAAAAATATCTGCCTTTGCACATCGACGGTGTCTTAAAAAAGCAAGTGGACGTTGGATTTGAAAGTAAGTTGAATAAAAAAGCTGCTGTATTTCACCGGCTGGATTATAAGTGACTTTATCCGCCGACAATTTTCGTTCAGCCGTAAGTTTTAAATGTACTCTATTTTTAGCCAATTGCTGAGCCAACTTAATGTTTTATTCACAGTGCCATTTACTCGTATACTTTGAAAAGCCAATTTATTTCTCTCTTTTTATATTGCCATAGGCAATTTTAAATAGTGAATATCAAAAGAAGGCCATGACCCGTGTCTTATTAAGTTGTTTGTATTAGATGCGAATTCACAGCGGAAAAGAAGCATTGGCTTACTGTTTGGTTGATATAATCTAATAAAATAGGTGTATGTATGTCTATATACATCTATACTAATATTATAAAGCTGAAGAGTTTGTTTGTTTGTTTGTTTGGTTGAACGCGCTAATCTCAGAAACTACTAATCCGATTTGAAAAATTATTTTTGCATTAGATAGCCTGTTAACTGAGGAAGGCTATAGGCTATATATACGTATCATCCCGGGACGAACCCGAAGCGAAGCGAGGGTGAGTCGCTAGTATAATCATAAAATATATTGACATATTATAAATGTTATAGTTTGTGTTTGTTTGTGTATTTGTTAATTCTTAAAGTTGTTAAAGCTCTACGTCTTTAAGTAAAATTTCGATTCGAATTCGAATAGATATAGGTAGGTATCGATGTATCTACTACGCGATCGTAGTTAAGGGCAGAAAGTAATATTATCCCATATAATCCCTTCTATTAATATTATAAATGCGATAGTTTAGATGGATAGTTGTTTGTTATTCAATCACGCCAGAACGGCAGAACGGATCGGGATAAAATTTGGTACAGATATAGATTATAGTCTGGAATAGCACATAGTTTACTTTTTATCCCGGAAAAATGTACGGTTCCCGTAGGATAGTTTTGTTTTTCACAGAGCAAGGGATCGACTATCTATTCCATACTAACCTTTAAACCGTGCCTAAGGAAGGCCCTAGTTATATATAAAAAAGTTAATCCGTTTCTCGCCACGCATTACTAAACTAATATTGACGCTCTTTAAAACCTGAAATTTTATAAAAAGAATTTCCTAAAACTTTCTCCCTAAGTAATTTGCGTTATACATTAAAAAGTCATTAGACAACATGACATTAGTTAGTTTAGTTTAACATAAAGTACAGTATTTAATAATTTAGTAAATGCTGAAAACTACAGTGGAGTAACTCAAAAAAGGTACTTCATACCTACCTTTTTTTTACAAAAAGGGGTAAGATGATCAATTAGATTATCATTTTATCTCAATGCGTGGTTACGGTGCTATATTTTTAGTATAGCAAAATGTTATCAAGAATTCACTATCTATATTAAAAATATCAATAAATCACGCTTAAACGCTCAGTGGTAACGCGTTCGCTTAAGGAAGCAAGTGAAATGAGCTCTAATCCTGAATCTTTCGATATTCTCATATCTATTGCCTATCATGTTGAGCATGATAATCACTTACGGTGAAAGAAGACATCGTAAGTAAACTTGCATGGCTAAGTGGACCTAACTAGTTCTCGAAAGACACATGGAAAGTACCAACCCGCACTTGGCCAGCGTAGTGGGCTATAATGTTTGACCTCTTATTCTTGATATGATATTATATAACCTAAATCTTAGTAGATTTTTACTAAGCACAGAAGACAATAAGCATATGTTCAAAGGAATAAAAGGAACCTTTATGAGAGCAAATAAAGCCGTTATTATACGAAACCATCCAACAATGGTTCTGATTGAATTAAACAAATAACACGTCATGAGCGCGCGAAACATAAAGCGTTATTGCTATCGGGGTGATTTAACAGCGCATTAGGGCGGCCGCTACCATACGAAATTGCCCCAAGATTGTATTATTTAGGACTTAACGTCTTGATGTAAGTAAGCTTATTAATATGTTCTATGAAAGATAACATAAAATATACTTTAAGTTATAGTTGGGTATTGTAAATTTTTAACCAAAATTTATCTTTTTATGTATATGTGACTCTATGTATGGCTGGCTATACTCTCGTTTTCAAACATGATTTATTTTTTTCTTTTCAGCTTTGATTCTCTAAATGAAAAGCTACTGTACACTCAGTCATATTAATATTAACCCGTGTAACTTGACACGGCGCTTTACTTAGCGTAACGTATTGTAAGGTAACGACTGTATTCACCCTCACAAATTAATTTACCTCTCGTGCGTTGAAATATGCAAATATTTTGTAGGCTTCGGTGACATGTGATATTCATTAGTTAATATTTTCTAAGTGCTCTCTAAGTTTCAAATCTTGCGAAAATCAGTCAGCGTATCACTGAATATTTTGCCTTCCAAAAAGTTTTTACACTTTGACTTATTTACTTATTTAATGACATTTTATTGCTATTTAAGAATAATAGAACGACACGACTTACACTTTATATATGTGTTATGAATCAATTAAAGTTACCTGTCGCAGTTGCTATTACTCATCGAACGTCACTTTCTTAAATTGAGAAAAAAGGCAAATATTATTGATAAAAGCTTTTATTTTAATTACGGCTAACGAAATAGATCTACGGCTTTTCAAAATATTATTCTATAGTATTTTTTCATAAAGACTTAGTATACTTAAGTATAGTTCATAGTATCACATAAAAAATCACATAACAGGCGAAGTGACTAATTTTCATTACCCTTTATAGCCATATTTTAAAATATTTTTTTTACTATCTATGATTTTCCATTTATCTATACTAATATTATAAAGCTGAAGAGTTTGTTTGTTTGTTTGGTTGGTTGAACGCGCTAATTTCAGAAACTACTGATCCGATTAGAAAAATTCTTTTTGCATTGGATAGCCCGTTAACTGAGGAAGGCTATAAGGCTTTATATCATCCCGGAAAAATGCACAGTTCCCGTGGGATAAATTTATTTTTTCCTAGACGAACGAAACCCGAAGAGAAGCGAGGGTGAGTCGCTAGTTATTAATATGCATCAGATATAATGTTTATAATAGTTTTTGTTATAACAAATGAGTCATTGCAACTTATATAATAAAATGGACACTAACTACTCACGCAACCCGTAATAAAGCATGCGGCTTACTCTAGGGTCCTATGTATTTGCCACATTTGGTGGTACATACAGCTGAACTATAGCCTGACTGATCCCCCTCGTATTGAACGGAGTCCGGTGCCCAGCAGTGGGACGTTAAAAAGGGCTGACTACACAGCTGTATATTGTTGTTTTAGTATCAACATTATTATTTCTCTTTATTTTATTTTTAACGCTCTTCCTCTTATAAATGTGAGATATTATAAATAACTTGAGATAAATCAAGATCTCTATAGAATCGTAATTCGACACTTGTCTTTAATACTGCCAGTTATTTTACTTCAAGTTATTAAGAATATATTATAAAAGAAAAACGATCTTTTTTGCCAGACTCAGGTTTTCAATCTAGAACTCCACAACGAGTTAATCGACCATCGATTCAATAAATGAAAGGCTATATTTTTTTTTGTAAATAAAATATTATTCAAAAGTTGCGAAATTATAAAATATTGTTAAATTTAAACATTGACTTAAGAAGCAAAAGAAGTGGAAAATAACCAGTTAAACACTTTTGAAACAATCGACATCACAGAATGCTAATTTGAAAATTTCATTGTCAAATTGGAGGGTTTCCCCTCTAACGAACTAACTCCGGACTATTCAATTGTGGCCCTCGTGAACGCAATCATATGCATGATTACTCTCCTACATACTAATTGAGATTTCAGCATTTAATAAGCTGACTACGTTGAAGAATTTATTCTTTAATGGCTGTCGTTTTCTACGTCAGTCGCCCCGCCTAATGTCACTTGAACGATAAAAGTATAGGGCTATCGTTTGTTTGTCAATCAACTTTATGATATGCTTTGTTTTTTTTTCATTTTTTTTTTTGTAGTTTTTGCTAAGCCTTATATATGATATGATAATAGAATAGACATGTACATTTTATGTCAAAGAACAATACATTTCTTTCTGAAAGAACGTTGATACTGAGGAAAAGCACTTTTGACAATTTGACTCTTAAACTTCTTAAAACGACATAATATTATACACTTACATAAACTTTACACTGTAAATCGACGAAGAACTATGAAGTTATTCACAAAATCTCCGTGAGTCTTTGAGGATGTGAGGGTCTGTAACGAAATAATATCGTACTATTTAATTATTATAAGCGATGTTCTAACATGAAATCCATTTCATTATTAAACCAATGGTAACTCGCTCGCTTCGGTATCCGAGTGAAGCGGGTTCGAATCCCGGGTCTTGCACCTCTAATATTTTCATGTGCGAATCATTTCTAACATGATTACCACTTGCCTTACGATGAAGGAAAACATCGTGAGGAAACCTTCATGTCTGAAAGAACCTAGCAAGTTTTCGAAAGACATGTGAAGTCCGCCAACCCGCACTTGGCCAGCGTGGTGGACTATGGCCTGATCCCCCTCGTATTGCAGGGAGGCCCGTGCCCAGCAGTGGGACGTTAAAAAGGGCTGAATACATTAAATATTTATTCCATCATTTTATTATAGCAACAAAATGGTCTAAATGATTTATACTTCCAACTTTTTCCACGTGGCACAGTCTATGGCCTATGGGTAATTGTCTTTAACCTGAGCTAAATGATTTCCGTTTTACTTTTAAGTAAAAAAAAAATGCAATATTTCATAAAATATTCATACCTAAATATTTTTATAACTATCTCCCCTAACTTAGTGTTTATAAAAATGATTTAAATAATAAATATAGAAGAAGAAAATAATCGATATATATATATATATATATATATATATATATACGTACCTACATCGAAAAATTAATACTCGAGATTGCATAATCCAATATTGATTTAATTAAAATGTCACGGACGCGGAGTACCGTCGAGTAAAGCTTTTCACGCAAATAAATTGTGTACACCTAAAAGGTATGTATTCTGTAGAAACTTTTGTAAATCTACTTGTTCTCAAATATATGTACAGTTGCGACAAAATAAATACGTTCGCGCATCTAGGGCAGCCGATTTTTCAAATATTTTGATATGTTATAAATACTTGAAACCGTCAGATTATGGTGTGGTGAGCTAATTACATTACATGCTTTAAAGTGTGCAATTCTATAATCTGCCGATTTTCACAAGCCGAAGAAACAAAAACCATCCAAAAACTTTATGGATATTTACAAAGGACTTACATATGATGGTGGAGGTACTCAACAGAGTGCAAAGTTTCCCCCCTTATGTCAATCTGCCGCGTTTGAGTAAATCCAAAAATACCCTCTTGGGCTCCCTTACTATAGTCATTCAAAGGAAATTAACTAATAGGTTAATATGTACATATATAATTTAACCCATATGGATTTTACTTCATTACCATATAACGTCTTCTTGATTATGACTATTATATAATATTGGAAAAAGCTATACTTTATTTACTTATGTATTAAAGTCATTATAATATAAAACTTATGTATATTTACTATAATAGTTACTATATAAATTATGCCGACGTGGAATATGGGGAAAAATGCTAACAGCGTCCCACTACTGAATCGTAATGCCGACTTTGGGCGAAATATGAGCCAACAATCTTGTCTTGTCACCGAGAAGGTGGTAAGATAAAGACTTATATCCATAAAAAAGTTTTAGTTCTGCAATTGTATAGGCCAAGGATACAAATACTAGTACTACTCAATGTACATATGTACCTACGTAAAAATTATTTACCATAGGTAAAATGTACCTACATAGCAGGTGTCACCTAAGGTTTTTAAGACATACTCGTATGTATGTACATATATCTATATATTATGTACTTTATTCCTTAAAATTTCATGTTATATTAAAATGAATATTCGATTTCATTTTAGCTTTTCCATGTGAGCATACCTCACGCGTGCGAAATACGGCTCTTATAAAATTCTGTCGCTCGTGAATTTTTTAATAGTAGAATTTCGGTCGTATACCAGAACCCAACGACCGTTTTGGGTACCACGTGATTTGCATCTGAACTGCTACCTGTCCTACATAAAAATGTAAAGGATCAAGAATACCTTATATGTGATACCGTTTGTATAATAAAAAACCATCTATACAGATAAATAAAATTGGATTGTCTGTTTGTTATATTAATATAACCACTTTTTACTAAATGCATATGGATGTATACACGGCACCTATACTAAAACAACATTTTTTACAATTTTTGTCTGTCTATCTGTTTGTTCCGGCTAATCTTTGAAATGGCTGAACGGATTTTGACGGGATTTTCATTGGCAGATAGCTGATATAGTAAGGAGTACTTTATTTTAGAAAAAAAATAGGGTCCCACGAAAAAAAATTAAAACCAATTTAATTAATTAATTTTGTTTTGGGAAACAATCTAGGGACGAACCCGAGCGAAGCGAGGGTGAGTCGCTAGTCTAATATATAATCGTTTTTTTTCCTTTCTCATATTTTACTCATCTAACATTGTACTCTTTTCAGATTATCTTCCTCGATTTCATATTTTAATCTATGTTACATATAGGAGGATAATTAAAACAAATATTTTTCAAAATAAGAAGTGTAACTGTATTTAAATTGTTACTAATTAATACTATTTGTTTACAGGTAAGCCACATATGAGATTACTTCACTTTCCTGCGAAAATATGTAAGTAAAATAAAACTTTCCAAGTTGTGCTACCAAAATGCTACCAAAAATATAATCATCTAGAGTATTTATAGTCTTCTAGATTCTTTAAATCAAAACTTTTTAAATAGTAAAAAATATAGCAACATTTCATTTACGTCACATTTCGATCATTTCTTTCTAAATCCACAATTTTTATATATGAATTCTTCCTTATGGAAAAAAAACAAATAGTTTTAGGTCCTCCATCCTAAAATTTATTATGTTTTTTTAATAAACCTCTTAATTATTTTTAGTGAACAATAATTATTTATATAAAATCTAATCTTAACCATGGCTATACCACCTTTTAACAACTATTGTTTGGCTCCTTTTCTTGTCACCTCATAGTAATTTAATGCAAACGTTTGTGTGTTTTTGTTACTTCGTAACTATCTAAGATCGACGTATGTATTTACTTATAAAATGAATAATTTGATAACAGATATATATATATTTCCTCTTCCTTCCATATCTCCACGCACTTTTGTAAGGGCTAGGGAGAATGAAAATTATATGGTCTTTGATTCTCTACCAGGATCTCATCGGGATTATCTAAAATTTGCCTCTTACTGTTTGAATCTAACACAGCATCCGGATGAAATTCTTTATAGTTATATAGCTATGAAGATTTTCATCCGGAGGCTACAGTGACGTGCAAACATCTTAGAGAAAAAAATCAAAGAAGGGAGAAAAGATGGAGCATCATAAACACATGAATAAACAGTTAAGATGAATTTATATACCTGTAAAATTAAAGGCCTGGAAAAGGGGCCCGACTATTACGCAGTCAAGATCATTTTTTAAAGTTGTTTGCCGACTTACTTAAACAAAGTATAGATAAACGCGATTAAAAATTGTTATAATGGATTTTTTCATATCTATATTATGTCCTTGATTTTCGAGCCCAAAGTAGGACAATGATATCAGTAAAAACGAAGTTTTGGCGGGGATGCTATACTTTATTCGCTTTTCATTATTTTAGTTTCACACTTTTTTTCACACTATCATATATGACGTGTTATATAATATATTTATATAAATCAAAGGGATTTCAATTTTTATTTTTACTCTTAACGATTAACACTCGCTCCGCTCGGGTTCGTCCCTAGTCACGTTTTAATGTTTAGTATAGATTTCTCAGAGATGAGATATTTTCCCGCAGTGAAACGTATCCTATATGTTGACCCGGATAACCAGCTATCATCATACCAAATTTCACCAAAATCCCTCCAGTGGTTTTTCCATGATGCGGTCACAGGCAGACAGACAAAAATTCTAAAAGCTATAGATTCGGCCTCTGCATCGATAATAATTTCTATTTCTATAGTTACAATTTTATTATAAACTTAACATTAAAAAAATATATATTATGTGTATGCAAGATATGGTAAATTATATTTTTTCTCGAAAGATAATCGAGAAATATACATATAGACCAGACTTTTCAAATCTTCAAAAAAAACGTTTTGCTGGTGATCATCATTAAATCTGGAATCATTACTTTTGCATCGACCTTGTAGATATCAATATCTAACTGGGACAAAGATACAATCATTTTCTACCACTCATTCGTGTTTGTATTGTTGGAGCTATTATCTGATTTTGGATTGAAATAATAGACAGTGAAATTCTATGTTTTCGTAATAAACAAATTGTATTATAGTGGCGGTGACCAATAGACTGCTGTGAAATAAGTGGTGTATTAAAAACTTAACAATCGTGTTGAAATTGAAGAATTATCTATTATTTTGCCATTTAAGTATAGTTTATAAATAAATTCGCATAAAAACTAAATTAAACAAACCTTTTAAATAAAACTATATTTTCGGGAGTGACGCTCCCGTGACTATGATTGCTTAAAAGCAGTCGAAACGTTGGGAACCAAAAATCAAAATAAATCAGCGAAAATCCGAAAAGATGGCTTTATTAAAAACTATAAGCTAAAACTTCGCTTCGCTCAGGTTCGTTCACCTCTAGAAAAACAAAAGCAAATCTTTTACACGGGAACCGTACATTTTTTCGGGATTAAAAGTAACCTATGTGTTAATCTGACGTATGAACTAAATTGTTGGAAAGTTTCATTCATTCAGTAATTTTTGCATGATCCATACAACTATACATCCAGACATCCATACATCCATACATCCAGACATCCATACAGCCTCAAAACTATCGCATTTATAATATTAGTAGGATTTCAAATATTCGTGTAAATCTGAGAAATTATAATTTAAATAAATCTTTCATTGAAATATTTAAAATAAAATGCGAAGTGACCAGAAATGTTTTATTTATGTATATAGTGCACAGATAAAGTAATTACATTACAATATCTGTAATCAAAATCTAGAGATATTAAAAGTGTTTTTGTGTATTCCCCGAGGCATATCGCCCCTGGTCTTCTTAAAAACTCATCCTGAAATTATTTTAACTAAACAAAATAAACATTTTCTAGAACGCTTCGACCGAAATATTTAACTTTATAATTGCAGCAGTTTCTCAAACTTCCACTTTCTCTGTAAAAACGGGAAAAGTTGAATTATGTTGTTTCGTTTCGTTTACAACTTTGAAATAAATATAATCACCATAGATTAATAAACCTAAAGGCACTTAGTTTATATAAATTCGAATATAAAACATATATAAAGCATACATACATAATATATGTTTTTATTATGGTAAAATATGGTTATCTTGTAATATTTAGTTTAGCAGAGGAATCCTCGACCTTTCTCTTATAAAAGAAGTCCACCACCAGTCATCGTGCCGGATGTTATAAATTGATGTATTAATTTAAATTGTCAATACACGGTAAAATAAAAAATACTGATAATACCTTGGGTCAAAACAACTTGATAGTTTTAGTTTTATTACCCTTCTATAGGATGTTGTCTAATACTACCAATAATAAATACTATAATATAGTGTTCGCCCAGTGGTCGGAATCCACCATTATCATTTTTTTTGACAAAACTTAAGCTCTTCAATAGCTACTAAAAAATCGGTTAACCAACAGAGAATAAAAAGGTATTGAACTGTTTTGTCTTTACATATTTATGTATATATAGATTGCTAGACCTTAAAAGTTAAAACATAAATTATAATTTTAATGTACACAGCCGCTAACAGCAGGCTTATAGCTAAATTGACTTTAAGAAAATTAAAATTTACTTTTCTTGAGTGTAATTGAGTGTACCTTTTAAGCTTAATGAGCTGTTATTGTAGCTGTGGCAACCTTTTTGTTTCTAATTTCGTATTATAACCTTTAATAAAAATACTAGGATTTCACGCGACTCTGCCCATGTCGTTTAACTTTATAGAATGACTGCTCCCGTAGGTCATAATATGATATCGCCCATTATCTCTCTCAATAAATAGGCTGTAGAACTCAAAAAAGAATTTTACAATTTGGACCAGTTTTAGAGATTAGAACGTACAAACAAACAAACTCTTCAGCTTTATATATTAGTGTAGATTTTCTTCACTCTCGCTTAGAAGATGAAAATTTTTTTACTATTTTTATATAACAGTGCCAGTGATTTAAAAGTGATAAATTAACAGTAATGGACAATGGTGCAATATAAAAACGACGACTGTCTACTAGAACTGTTGGCACTACTCTGTGACCAGAAACCGTTGAAAAGAAAAAGGACCGCGAGGGGTGAGTGAAGATACTTAATTAAACAGAGTGTTTTTTATGCTTCCACCTCTATTGTGTTAGAAATACGATGTGATTCTCCAAAGATAACCTCATTTCGACCGGCTTGTGTTAATTAAAGTTTAATTATTTTTGTTAATTACAATATGAAATATTGCATATTAGTAAAAATGAATCTACATTGAATTGTTATGTTCCTATATTGTTCAGATATATTTAGTATGTAATTGTTTTATTAATAAATAATTCGACGTTTTTATTAACAAAGAAAGTAATAATCAATTCGACTGTAGTTTTTATTAAAATTATATAAAAACATTCTATCCCAACTCCATATCTTATAGGATGTGCTATGTATGTGCTTATTAGGTGTTAAATTGACTTTCAATTGAAAATCTATTCATTTGACACATAATGACAAATGATATCTAGAAACACTGAGAAATGCACACATTTTAGATAAGCATTGTTGTTTTTTCCATACTGACGAACATTTAAGATGCTATTTCTTTTTTTTTTTTTTCTTTCAAAAATGATTTTTACAAAAACTTTTTTTTAACAATCTCATTTTATCAATCTTTAAGATTTAAACCGACTTTCAAAGGGATTTTCTCAATTCGGTTGTAAGGTACGCGTATCGTTACCAATTATAAATTGAGATTCGTGATTATTTTTCAATGAACTCTTTATTTATAATCATAGATTGGTCATAGGACCAAGTCTAGATTTCATATAAATTTTTCAGAAAAATTTAACCCTAAACATGAAATATTACATTAAAATGGTATACCATCCATTTCTTGTTAAAAACGCTTTTTGTATTTGGTTCATATATGCAATTATACCTCTCGGTTATTTACAATATACTAGTAGGTATATATAGGTATACATTTACCAAATTTTTAACAAAAATTAAAATAACAACTTAAAATATTTTTATTAACCTACATCTTATTTTTGAATAAAAATTCGTTTGAATCTAGATATGTCAATTCATTTTTCGCATGTCAGTACATACATACATATATCTGAGCCGTTTCACCTAATTGTTGTGGGCGAACCTTATCATTGCGATAGGAGTAGCACCTGATAACAATGCTACAGTCACACGCGGCGTACCGCGGCCTACACTCAATATTTATATTAAAACCTCTTTTAACATTAAAAAAGGTGGTAAATGTCACACAATAGCGTATTTAATCTGTGTACTTGAAAATGCGCGCGAGTAATTGCAAATATTGACAGATGCTAATTGCTAAATATTTGTTTAAAAATCGATATCGTGTTTTTTTTAATATTTATCTTAGTGGAGTGATGTGATGCTGTTATAAGTTAATGTTTTGATGGCCGAGTGCGAAATGAGGGGATTTTGGAGCGAGTTCCTGTACGCCGCGGCGACCCACCCGTTTCCGTCGGTGCCCGGCGATCTCATATCACCATTTGATTTGGATCGGAATGACTACAGTTAGTATTCCACTTAAACATTATAAAACCAGACATTATTGATTATTAAATTAAAAACAGTAATAGCAAAATTTTCTTGATAAATATCATAGACTATCCCCCATATTCTTAGTCGTAAACTCGAGATTTCCTCGACTCGACTCAACCGTACTGAGGTGGTTCGGTATTCATAGACGTCATTTTTTCCCTTACCTCAACTATTTTCCTCGAGTAAGGTGAGGATAACTCGAGGAACGAACTGTTAAATGTAAGGTACGTCGCGATCTACCTTAAGGAAACCTCGAGACAATTCTTGACAAAAACATCGCGAGTTATTTAACATTTTATTATATTTTAAAGTTATTTTGGAGTTTAAAATGTCTTTTGTAGAGTTTATTGAGCATATCTATGACAATATCTACGATTATTATTTATCACGGCGCTATTTAAGGGATGTAATCCTATGGAGATCTATGATGAATGTGAATTTATAAAAATTGATTTCTCTTTACCAAAGATATGACGAGATTACTTTACTTTTGCCAATATTATTTTAAAACAATGGTGGTGGCAACAGGCGTGGATTGCTAGATTGCAATATTTTATATGATAATAAGGTATACTATGTAAATCTAGTTTAAATAAAATAATGTGCAATCTAATTTAATTTCTTTAATTCCGATAATTTTAGCTCTGCTTCTTCTTTCTTCATCTTATTACAGAGAAAGAGTTCTTCGGTAGCTTCTCTCTCAATTTTTACTTTTAATTATTTCTCTTCTGCAGCATTCATTAACAATGTTTGATCAACTAAATTTTAAGCTTAATGAAGCTTTTCCTTCCTTTTTTTGTTTTATTTTATAATTTCGGGAAAATTGACCTGATAGAGAACTCTTCCTCGATTACTCTGGTCTCTGTATTTCTTGATACTGAAATTAAAATAATTATTATGTCATGTAAACAAAAATGCCCTGTGATATCAAACATAATGATGGTATAGTGCTACAAACTTATGTTCCTCAGACAAAAATGTGAAGTACCTAATGTATATGATGATGTAAATGATAAAGTACACATATGAGATGATCATATTCACTAGAATTGTTAAAATGTTTAATACTATTAATATAGTGTGAAGTGTGAATCATTTCAAAAATCTTTAATGCAATTATTCATATTCACAATGAAAAAAAAAACAATTTAAATAAATATTAGCATTATTTAATATTATGTTCACTAGATTACATTACAATACATTAATTAGATCTGATTTTTAAACGTAATCAATTAAAAATAAATAACAGTTTGTAAAACTTAAGTAATTTATTAGAATAGAATCCAATGTATTGATACTTCTTAGATGTTATTTTTTACAAATACATATGAAATCTTAATAAAAATTTATATTTACTTCTTATATAGATACGCAAGAAAGAAAAGGTTTTTTTTTTCATTTTTATTTATTGTTTATAATATAGTATGAGAGGCATAATTATATTTCAAAATTAATTACCTTGTGATGGGGCTGATATATCAAAATCTGCCTTGAAGAATGACGAAACATGTAGCAAACACCTTTTTTGTATATTAAACAACGACACAATACACTTATAACATTCCAAAACATTTTTTGCAAAATTTATTTTGTTTACCGGCTCTGAAGTACTTTAAACTAACCTAACTTTGACCCATGACTAACAAACCACGTCAAATCAAGATGGCAACTACGGATTTTGTGTATAGTTACTATAACAAAATCCTCCAGATAGTGACGTAATTCATGACGTTTTCCTCGACTTTCCCTCGACTCACACTCATTCGAGGGATTCTGAAATTTCCTCAAGGCGATGTTTATGAATACCGATTTCGAGGATCCGTTGAGGCCTTCCTCGAACACGCCTAAGTCGAGTTTGAGTCGAGGGAGTTTCGAGGTAACAACTAAGAATATGGGGGTATGTCTATTTGGATTGTACCGTTTTGCCTTTGTCCATACAATATTAACTTCAAACTCTTTTTTATGGCAACATTTTCGTGTATTAGATTATTGGTATTAAAATATTATTTTGTGTTTATTTCAAGTCTCTGATTTACATAACCTCTCAACTGTCGCTGTCATTTTGCACGAATATGGCGCATCTGTCGGCTACTTTCCGAGGACCTCGCGCGAAATATGTACGCATCATTAAAATAACAATGTTTCTAAAAAAATTATATGAAAGCTATATATAAAGCTTATGTCGTTGGAATCGTTTTGAAGTATACTAACAATTTATAAAAATATAAGTTCAATTGTATTTAATAATATATAGTTATTTCTAAGTTGAAATCACTGTAAGTGATTTTTATCAGTACATAGTATGAAATCAGAATTTATTACAAAATAAAACTATTATTTTAAAAAGTTTTTTATACCATTGAATTAAAGAAACAATATTTTATATTAATTGATAAAAACAACTCAACTCACTGTACATTTTTTCACACCACACGCTTTACAACAACACGTCTCAATCACAGCGACTTAGCACAGGATAAAAAAGAGGTATTTTTTATACTTGAATTCTGAGAGCATTGAAGACCAAGAGATTTAGGATAATCATTTATGTTATAGTTTAGTCCACATAGATAATACTGACATAGTTTGAGTTCTTATAACTATTTAGTTTACGAGAATTAAACAACAAACCAAACACTTGAAAATAAGTGCTAAAAATCGTCATCTCAAACTTTGGATCACAGAGCAAATTCTGATTAATATTTCATTTAAAAATGTGTACATTTTACAATTTAGTGATATTTACAAATGGAAAAATACAATAAACAGGCATGCTGCCTTACTAGAACATTTTAGAAATCAATTACGAAAACTAACAATTTCACTATAAAAATTACAAGGGACGCTACAAAAGTATGGATACGACCAATACTATCGCATCTGAACAGATTATATCTATACAGATAAATAAAATTAGAGTGTCTGTTTGTAAATTTTAAAATAACCGCTTTTTACTAAATGCATATGGATATATACACGGTACATATACCATATTGTATCACTAGTTTAATAGATGCAAATAAACATATTTTTTACCCAACTGCGCAACGCAAAGGAGGGTAATGTGTTTATCAGCCTATGTATTTATGTATGTATGTATGTACATATGTATGTATGTATATACGTATGTATATATCTATATACGTATGTATATATGTATGTATGTGTGTATGTATGTTTTTTCCCTTGTGGCACTCTAGAAACCAAACGCATGGGCCGATTTTGATGATTTATATGTCGTTAATTTTGTATTTACGCGAGTGTCATAGGTTATATAAAAATAGTTAAAAATTAAAATAGCAGATATTAGTCGCCAATTTATGTCTTAAAAAAAAATTCTTCCAAACCAATCGAATGGGGTCTCAAAATAAAGATTTTTGGCGATCATAAAAATATTTAAAAGAACACAACTTACATATTTAAAAGTAATTTAGGATAAAAAAATAGCTAAATATTAGGTCTCTACCTATGAAATTGCCGTTTAATACATAGAAAGTTAGTCTTTTTTTTTCATAAATATTTTTCA
Organism: Argynnis bischoffii washingtonia; assembly: GCA_033884665.1. Lineage (NCBI taxonomy): Eukaryota > Metazoa > Arthropoda > Insecta > Lepidoptera > Nymphalidae > Argynnis > Argynnis bischoffii. The sequence continues at coordinate 3,017,872 of CM066624.1, read as the reverse complement.
TTTCTATCAATCAAAATATGCACCCATGCTATTGATGCATCTCTACCGGCACAGTAGTAATTTTTCAATGCCCTTCTTAAAGAAGCCAGGTGTACGGGAGTCAACCAACTCTTCAAAGGCATCTTGCACTGCCTCTCGGGTATTGAACTTTTTATCTGCCAAGAAGTTGTCCAAATTTTGGAAAAAGTAGAAGTCTGTCGGCGCAATGTCTGGTGTTTACGGTGGATGACACAAAGCTTCAAACAGTAGTTTTTGTAGCTTAGAGACCACCTATTGTGCCGTATGAGGTCGAGGTTTGTCTTAAAAGAGCAGCGAAGTCGAGCAATTAACCAAGGCTGGCCGGAGATTGGCAAGCTTCTCCATTATTGTGTCCGGTTTCTCACAGTACACATCCGCAGTAATGCTAGTGCCATTTGGTAAGAAGCTGTGATGAATTATACCGACACTAGACCACTAAATAGTAGCCATGACTTTTTTAGGGGTAAGTTTTCGTTCGGGGCATTGTCTAGGTGCTGAACCGACGTCTAACCAACACGATGACAGTGTGATTCAAAATCCCTTCATTTCTATGTATGTTAAACAACGCAAGGCATACCTCAACGCATTCGTCGCGTTGGAGATCGTTTAGTTCATGCGCCACCCATTAAGTTTTTTTACCTTGCCAATTCGATGTAAATGAACCAATATTTTTTTGATACTAACGTTGAAACCTACTGCTAACTCAGCCATAGATTGAGTATCTTCAGCTTCCACTATCGCCTTTAATTTGTCGTTGCTGGTTTTAGTCTTCGGGCGACCACGGTGTTCATTTTTTAAATCAAAATTTCGATGTCGGAAGCGTTCAGTCTTGCGTTCGTTTGTAGTGTTCACTCCGTACACGTCATTAATGTTGCGAGCCGTTTGTGCAGCATTGCTACCGCGACGGAACTCGTATTTCATAATTACTCATATTTTTATTGTGCCCATATTGATGAAAAACAATCAAATGTAGTGAAAACAAAACACTAATTAATAAGTAAATGATCGAATTTGAAAATAGAACTCGATACTTTTAAAATAAAATTAATTTAAATTTAGAATTTACTGCCAGCCATTCGTAAATAACGTTTAAAATGGCCAGTATTGTAAAACGGCAACTTCAAGATAATAATTTCAAAGACCTATTATAAAATGTCTAATAAAATCAAAAAGCTGTAAATAAAAAAATATACTATAAAAATAAAAAAAACCCACGTTTCATCCTTCTCGCGAGATGTACATACATATGTATGTCTCCGACTGTATTATACTATATTCCTTCGTCTACTTCTTTTAATTTTTTTAGTTAGCTTTTATGCAGTCAGTTTTTTTTTAATTTTTATAATATTTAAAGTAATGTCTATGTTGAAATTGTATCTATAAAATAAAAATCGTACTGTTTTAAAAAATCTATATATTTTTTTAGGAAATCAGTTAAAATATTTATAAAATGCAAAATTTCAAACAATGCTAAAAAAGTCAATGAAAATATTCTAATCAATATTAAAAAAGCCTTATCCATACTATCCAACAACCGTCAAAAATGGCGGGTCGCTTTTAGGTTACGTGTTTTGATATTACTAATTACTTAAAATCTAATAGAAGATTTACGAATTCAATTATACGTAGTTAAGTAGTTATAAATTTAAATCATGTTAATATAGATAATATGCTGTCACTAGTGTATTTTTTATCCATAAAAAGTGAAAATATAAGGACTTAGTGCGCGTCAATGCTTACGATGTTTGATAAATGTAAAAATTTCTGTATAAAATCTTTATTCAAAACACATCCTATGAAATAAAGACTGTTAATTACTTACCCTTCTATCATGTTCCAATCTTTGTAATAATAATTTTACACTATTTTATTAATTTTTACTCACTAAATATTAAGTTCGAAGACTGCCAAAATTTAAATAAGTTGCCTGCACAAATTACTAAAATTTATGTTATTGGAGTTATTACTTTTTTGACATGTAGTATGATATTATTCCTTGTCTTTTTCTTTACGCGTTACAAAAGCTAGATAAAAATAAACACAATTTAAACGCGAGAAATCACATATTAAATCACATCGGGACTAATCGACCTCTAGGAGGTCGCTTGACAGACAACGGTATTTTCGATATCGACCTCTAGGAGGTCGATCGACAGTCGAGGTAATAAGCGAAGGCGTTAAACTGCTTAAATGTTATAGTATATTATGAGTTAACAATTTAAAACCAATAAAAATTTTATTATATAGCTTTCGACGGAAATGTTTTGTTCATAATAATTGCAATGCAGGATGCGTAATCAATTTGTCACTGCTTTATACGCTATTATTATCAGATATAAAAATCACTATTGATTACAGTTTTAAGAAAAACATGACTATACAAATTACCACTTTGTAGTAAATTAGAGATGTGTTCGGTACTTCCCTATGTTACGCCTTTGCTATCTACCAAACCCGTAAATTAAACTACGGTAAACATGTGATATACATACATTCAGGAACATTTCTATTTTTTCCTCACACCCAGAGTTTTTTGTCTCGTATAATCTTTTGGTTTCAACGGATATAAGCAAACCACATAAATATGTATATGAATATATAATCGTCGAGCGGTATACTTAATTGACCCGATATATATTCATTGTCTATCCACTTTAAGACAGTTAACATTAATTTAATAGCTCACAATTCGTACAAATTAAAGTACATATTTTAGTACCCAAGACAACGACGCTATTTTTTTTTTATCTCCATCTGGTGTTACCCGCTTTAAAATACATATAGATAAAATTGAAATACAGTCATAATCAAACTCCAATAATTTTTATAGAACCTAAGTAAGAATTAGTAAATAAACCTGATTACGACGCACGCCCTTATGTTATATGAGTATGTCCTTATGTTACATGTGTATTTGATTGTCGTGGAAGCCAATGTTTGCTTGAAATTTCCCTTAACATTCAGAAAATATTGCATACATTTTGTGTTTGATATAACGTGATAACAAGTTCTATTTTTTTGACCCTTAGAAATGGTTGATGCAATCAAATCGGATGTTAAAATATGAATATAAATATGTTGAGACATTAACACACAGCACCATCTAGTTCCATGGTAAGCTACGGGGCTTGTATTATAGATATCAGATAGTTGATACGTTACATATATATAACTTTAAATACATACATATTATAAATATCACCTCAAATGAATGCCCCCAACGGGACTCGAACCTGCGACCGCTGACACAGCAAGTAGGGTCAATATAAACTGAGTCAAACATGTCGTCAAAATATAGCTAATATTTTTACCATAGGTATACCCTAATGTTACTAAAGCCTGCAAAACTCAAATATAAATATTTAATTTAATAGCAATGACCAATCGGTCTTGGATTGGCAGATTCCGGCTTATGTGGTATACACCACCCATACAGTTTTCTATAAATTTTAGAATTGAAATTTTTAGTATTTGCGACATTTACCGACCAAGTAATTGATATTGAATGTAAGGTGGCTATTAATAACGTAATCTTAGTGGTAAATATTCAAATAGTATGTACATGTATACTTCGATTTGTTTTTCTCTTCAGCATTGTGACGATTATTATCGATATCTTAACGTTATCAGTGCATCCACCATATAAAATGATAAACGTACCACAATACTCTGTTATGTATTAGTTATATATATATTTATTTTTCATTAAGAAGGTTATTAACTTATGAGATAAAATGACAAAGCAAGTATAAAATGTAAATGTTCCCACGAAAGTTTATTAGTGCGTCCTTTTTTCACGCAATACCTAAATAATGAATCTACGTGTTTTTATAAATAATATTAGTTAATTCTTCGTAACGTTGGCTGTTCTGACGTAGGCTATTATTTAATTTTGGTAACAAAAATGGTTTCAGTGAAATAGTATTTTATTTTTAATAAATTGGATAAAACTTTTACGGTCTCAGATGACTTTCCAATATTTTAAAGCTAATAATAAAAATGATTACTCATTAAAGTTTATAACTCTGATTATAGTTTTAGATGAAAGCGTGTGGAAGTAAAATAAGTTAATTGGTAGGAAAATGGGATAGGTATTATACCTATTGTATTAAAATTAAATACTGTGGCACAACATGTGAAAATAAAAACCGGCCAAGTGCGAGTCGGACTCGCGCACGACGAGTTCCGTACCATTATCTATAAAAAGCGGCAAAAAAATCACGTCCGCTGTATGGGATCCCTACTTAAATATTTGTTTTATTTTTATTTAATTATTTATTTTTAAAGTGAATATATACCTAAATATTCTGTGAATTTTTTAAGCGTCTACCAGTTGCCGTTATCAATAACGAGCAAAGACGAGTAAAAAAATCACGTTTGTTGTAGGGCAGCCCTTAAATATTTATTTTATTCTGTCTTTTAGTATTTGTTGTTACGGGGGAAACATAAATTCCTCATCTGTGAAAATTTCAACTGTCTAACTATCACGGTTTATGAGATACAGTCTGGTGATAGACGGACAGACAGACAGACAGACGGACAGCGAAGTCTTAGTAATAGGGTCCCGTTTTACCCTTTGAGTACGGAACCCTAAAACGCAACTGATTTTGAAGCGACTTTCCTCGTAGACTGCCTGTAAGTATACAGTGACTTTGAATGAAATTGGGAAAAAGTTCAAAAGTATCCGTAAAAATCTAACTATTGGAATAAAAATTGATTGATTGATAGACACTTATTGAGAGACACGAAGAATGTTTCTCTAATTTTTTTAGTACAAACAATACTGGTTTAATATATAAAAATCTACAAAATATCAATAAATTTTACAGTAAGAATAATAATAGTTAGAAAAATTTTCAAAAAAAAATACGTTTTTAGATTTACGCGACTATATTGACATTTTAAACAAAACTATCTTTTCGGATTTTTTCGCAGATTTATTTTGATTTCGAAACGGGGAGCTTCTCCCGTGGCCATGATTGCTGTAAAAATTTGAAACGTCGGGCACGCAATCAAAATAAATCCGCGAAAATATCCGAAAAGATAGTTTTATTTAAAAAATACGTTTTTGGCCAAACTTGAAGATTTTATTAGAAGCCATAGATGAGTTCGATTATCTACACAGTACATACCTCCTGGTTTTGGTCGCATGACCAGTTCGATGAGGAGTTTAACCAATTAGAATGTTATAAAAATGCAACTAAATAATTTTTATTGAAATGAAATCTATACAAATAAATAAAATTGGAGTGTCTATTTGTGATATTAAAATAACCGCTTTTTACTAAATGCATATGGATGTATACACGTTACATATACCAAAACAACATTTTTTACAATTTTTGTCTGTCTGTCTGCCTGTCTGTTTGTTCTGGCTAATCTCCGAAACGGCTGGACCGATTTTGACGGCACTTTCACTGGCAGATAGCTGCTGTTGTAAGGAGTAACTTAGGCTACTTTTATTTTAGAAAAAAAATCAGGGTTCCGCGAAAAAAAAAAACCATGAAATTGTGAACAAAATCCGCGTACGACGTACCCATCCGAGCGAAGCGAGGGTAAATCGCTATATAATTTAAATGAATATCTTAGAAGTAGCAAGCTACTATTTATGTATAAACATAGCTAACCATGAAAACGTATCCAGGGACGAACGCGAGCGAAGCGAGCGTGAGTCGCTAGTCTATATTAATATATTTTTATTAAAATAAAATAAATATATATAGTTTTACTAGAACCATTCCATAACAAGATTATTTTACTTGTTCTAATTAGTTCGTTACGTTGAGTAGTAGAGGGTAAAGAAGAGGTCTGCGGTTTGGAGTTGCTATGAGAACAAAGAGAAAGTTTTATTTGTAAGTTATATTTTTAGTTCTATAATTAGTTAAAAAGTTATATTATTTATATAATAAATACATTTATTTAAATTAATATACATTATTATTTAAATAAAATACTTATATGTTTCTTTCAACAAGATTTGTTCTTGATATCATGTTTAATGTGCTCCTTAGAATATGAAAATTATTGAAATAGAAGTATTTCAAATCACGATTTTCTATAATACAATAAAAAAAATATGTATTGATAAGATTTTTATCAAATTTAGACAATTGTAACATCTTCAGAATATTATTAGCTATAATATAAAAGGATCAAACATTGGACGAGAATAAAAGACAAACTCTATTAGAATGAAACATAAAACATATTCTCATAAATTAATTTACAACGAATAAATATCGACTAGTGATCGCAGCGTGGTTGAAAATCAACCATATTTCATTAAGTTATATATTTATTGTCTTGCGTATATTACAATATTAAACTTTTCTATATTTGACCACAGACTTTAACAATAAACAAAAGAGTATATATGCGTGTATATGTCAAATACATCACAATCCATAGTGTTTGTAATGTTTTTTTTATTGATCTAATGTATTTTTATGCATAATTAAAAATAAATCTTAGCATTCTGCACTCCTTCTCTATATAAACTATAAGTGTGGGAAATTTCATACTCCTCCGTCCGCGCAGTTTTTGTAAAAGAAGGTACAAAGTTTTCGCTTCACGTATTAATATATAGATTTAAGCAAATCGCGCGTCATTTAGCGTCTTGTCAGACAACCATCCTATTATAATAGGCGCATCACCTAACAAAAAAAAAATCTATAAAACAAAAAAAAATGTGATATCATTACACAAAAACATAGTTCAATAAAAGTCATTCCATTCCAACAATAGGTTTGTAATATTGTAATTATCCCAACTGTATGCAAATCCTCGCTGACACCGCTGTAATTGATGTAAAGCGATTCTGTTTATTATACGAAATAATCTGACTAATACGACTAGATAGCAATTTGCTTTCTGCAGCCAAGATAATTACTGTGGGTATTGGATCTGTTAATGTGTAACTCTACACTTGCACTTATATGCTATCCTTGCTAACAGATGAAGATTGAAGTGTCTTTCGCTGTGTATGTATGTTTCGTGTATATTTCGTTCTTGTGCTTATTTAGAAAAGCTTATTCTCCAGAGGGAGTATATATTAAATTGCAATACATATATGTACAACTAAGCTTAGATACTCTCCGGTCCTAAATAATAGGGGATCTTCTAGAGGATCTAAAAAAAGGATTTCAATCACTATTTTTCTTTTATAAGACTAATCTTTTGTCTCTAGACAAAAACAAATCTATCCCACGGGAACTGTACATTTTTCCGGGATGATATATAGCCTATAGCCTTCCTCAGTTAACGGGCTATCTAATGCAAAAAGAATTTTTCGGATTAGTAGTTCCTGAGATTAGCGCATTCAAACAAACAAACAAACTCTTCAGCTTTAAAATATTAGTATAGATAATGTACGTGAATTGAAGTATTTTGCAATTTCTCATCCTCAGACAAACCATCTGTATTTAAAAATTTCATTAATTATTATTATTTTTCGTGGCTGCATAAAAAATCAACATACTTTGGCATATGTAATACCTATAGCCACGATATAGTATTGTATGTTGACTTGTTTTTAGTAGAAGTTTTTAGTAGAATTCACGAGCGATTTAAATATTTAAATCACCCCTTTTTAGTTTATTAAATATAACCCTGTGTGCTACCTACTGGAGTGGGCTTTTAAGTAATCGATTTTTGACAAGTTCATATGGGATACCCCTTCTTTGATGTAGAGGGTTGAATCCGTAATAAATGGTTGAAGTATTTTTAGGATTATGTTATTATAAGGCAAGTTATTTTATTATTTCTTGTTCTGCTACGCCATTTTCCTTATTTTGTTTATTATTTATCAATAAGTTAACTTGTATTTTAAAAACTGATGGCATATTTCTACTCAATTTTAACAACTTTTTCCTCTTATTATCTCTTTCTTATTTATGCCTACAGAATGTATATGCAATTTCTAATATGTTTTAGATACCATACCTAAAATATATGTAAAAGCTTTGCTTTGATTGCTATAAACCATTCGAAACGTCGGGAACCAAAAATCAAAATAAATCCGCGGAAAAATCCGAAAAGATAGTTTTACTTAAAACTAGCGACTCACGCTCGCTTCGCTCGCGTTCGCCCTAGGTACGTTTTCACGGCTAGCTATGATTAGATATACATAAATAGTAGCTTGCTACTCCTAAAATATTCATTTAATTTAAATTATATAGCGACTTACCCTCATTTTGCTCGGGTGCGTACGCCGTACGCGGATTTTGTTCACAATATCATGGGTTTTAATTTTTTTTCGCAAAACCCTGATACTTTTTCTAAAATAAAAGTGGCCTAAGTTACTCTCTATAACATCAGCTATCTGCCAGTGAAAGTCCCGTCAAAATCGGTTCAGCCGTTTCGGAGATTAGCCGGTACAAACAGACAGACAGACAGACTGACAGACTGACAAAAATTGTAAAAAATGTTGTTTTGGTATGTGTACCGTGTATACATCCTATAATATGCATTTAAAAAAAAGCGGTTATTTTAATATTACAAACAGACACTCCAATTTTATTTATATGTATAGATGTTCAATATTCGCGTAAACCTAAGAATTTTTTAAAGCTTGTAATTATATATTTAAAACACAGTGACTATATACAATATTTACATTATACAAGGAATGACTCGCTTGTTATGACTTATGAAATAATCAGCCTGAATGCAGCTAGATACCAATTTACCATGCAGAGGTAATTACACTCTGGGTATTATATCGTGAATATTTAACACTTGTGTCTTGTTACTGTTCATCCTATGACATATATAAGATTTAACCTGAATTTCACAACAACATGTATAGCATTTTGTTGCTATTATATATAGTGACTAATATATATTACTAGCGTTGTCTGCGGCTGCACTCGCGTACCTACTCTTATTTAAGTCATAACAGGTGATGATAACTAAGGAATTTGTTATAAAATTACGATAAATTCGGCCCTATAAATCCGTACTTAGTTGTTAGTACTATAAAACTAATGGCCAAACAGCTTTCTACTCAGTTTGATTGAGTGAATGGTCGTTTCGTTTTCATATATGTTTAAAGATAAACAACGATAAATGAACATCAATTTAATAGGTAGTAAGTATTATATATGATAGAATGTACTAAAGTTAAATATTCCCAAACAACGTAAAGTACACACATGATAATTCAATGTTATCGCCTCAATAGTTATCTTCAAAACATAGAAAACATAGATAGTGTATTATATGTAGTGTCCTTCCCGCAACGCCCTGCGACAGACTAAATTCACCGTAACTGTTAGTAATGTGAAACAGAAATAATATGTTACTTCTCGACTTATCTTATCGATACAAGTAATATCGATATACATTCAAAATCACGCGCATTGTTCAATCGATTCTATTGGGTGGTGCTATCTTATCTTCCAGTTAAAGTTATACAAGCGTTGGAAAGAACGTGTATTATTTTTGAAAATATAAAGTTATTGTGAAAATGGTATTATTTTAAAGTGTATACTATTTTTTATTGTAATGCGAATGCCGTCGGTATCGTGGTCGCAAACGGCAGAGTGCTTGCGGGAGTGCGCGTGGCAGTCGATATACTGCGGGTTGAGTGCATGTGAGAGTTTCGCGGTTGCTCATCATTTGTTGTCCCAGCCCTACCCACCTCTTGATGTTGTCATCGCAGCTCCCACCTATGCTAGAAGATGTCAGTATTTATTTTGTACTTTAATAGAAATGCATGGAAAGAAATGAAATCCCTAGAGACTACTTGTACAATGTGCATGTTTCTTAAGGGAGTCAGAATATTATAATTCGAATTTAATACATTTAATATTAAAAATGTTTTTCTTTATTAGTTTGTCAATCTATATCAGGAGTTACCATTATTTGTGTAGCTATTTCTCGGAATGTAGTGTTACACTTGAGTTTGATCAGTTAACAAAAAGCGATAAATATATAATATGTATATGATCATACAATCTCTACGAGTATCATCGAGAAAAGTTCTTTCGCCAGTTCTTCTCAGGTCTCAGGCTGCTTCTTTCTGAACTGGTAGTAGACTCGTGACGTTCAGTAAAAAACTTGTTATAATTTAATGCTGAATAAAATATTTTGAATTTGAAAAAATGAATAAATATTTTGTTTCTATTGTTGGAGGTCACCAATAAAACTCCAACATAATCCTTTATATAGGTATATTTAGTACTTTTATAATCGTCAGTACGTTTGTCCGTATAAAAGCTACCACCGGCTCGGAAAACACTGCTGCTGAGAAGAGCCGGCAAGAAATTCAACAGTTAATCTTTTAAATAATGAGTTACATAATTTACAATAATCATTTTCAGCATTGCAAACAATCTATGACTAGTCACTACAGGATGCTACCGAGATCTGCCCCTCTGTCAAGCGCGGGGAAAACGAAAGAATATCCGCGTCCTATTTTATTTTTTTAAATACATTCTTATCGGCCAACATCATGTAATGACATGCCATATACATACATAAATCATTAAAAATTAATTAAATATATTTAATAATTTTTCATTAAAACGCTCAAATATAAAAGTGCAACCTTACACTATTATCTAATAACGTAAAATATCCTTGCTATAAATAATGATTGTTTAAGTTCTATTTAAAATTATTGAAGTGTTTCTGTATTTGAAGTATGTTATATTTGAATATATTAAGATTTACCAAGCAATGCCACGCTTTCTCTGTTAAAAGTTAAAACAAAACGTTCAATCAACAAAACAAACAATTAAGGCACGAAATTGAATGACAATCACGCGTGGAAAAGTAAATGAGAGATAAATCCTTGTATACTTAGCTAACGAGCCAGACCGAACTGGATATAGTGCAATAAAAACTAATATGATTGTTCCTGTAAAAGTATTTTTATGAAATTTTACTTCAATAAAATATTTGTGTACTTATTTGACCATGTTTTATGCTATACGTACTTTAATCATTTAAAAGTAATTATGTTCTACGTATGATTCTACGTATATTTTGATTGCAACATTTTGATACATTGGTAAACCTTAATACGTTAAAAAGAAAAGACCACAAAACGTTTTAACGTTTAGTGTAGACTAGATTCTCAGAGATGAGATATTTTCCCGCAGTAAACTATCATCATACCCATCAAAATCTGACCACTGATTTTGTCATGATGCAATCACAGACAGAAAGACAAAAATACTAAAAAGTATAGATTCGGCCTCTCTATCAATAATAATGACTATTTCAATAAGATTTTACAAAAAATATAAAATGTACAAATTCGACTCAGAATTTTATTATATGTATAGATTAAAGCTGAAATGGTAGATTCTTATGATAACGATCTCACAATATCGTTACATTTACAGATTTTTATAACAGTTATATACTGAAACATTGCTTACCTACCCGCATGAAGTATATGAACTTAATATAAACTAGATACAAACTAAGCTTTAAGCTTATTTTATATTAAATATAGAGCAGCTTTCTTCTCGGCTTTATAGTACATCCTGTGAATTTCGCTAGAGGCACGAACATTATAGTCTTATTCTAAATGCAAATATTGGAAAAATATTAGAATATTTTATACAAAGTTTATAGTCCACTACGCTTTAATTTAAATATCTATCATCACTGCACTATATCAACTTTTTTAGCATGACGTATTGTCACATCTGCGGTGTAGAAATGTCTTGATCATATCTTGGATTAGATTGATCTAATATTTATATAGAACGTACTCATTAGTGTAGTACAAACTAACAAAACGAATCCCATTACAAAATACCTGAAATATCTATATAAAATGCCTGATAAGTGCCTGAAATATATGACTTCATTGGAAGTTTTCTAATAGATTAAACAATTAACAATGTGACGGTATAGAGGCAGAGCGGTATAAATATTTAAATTTTTACAAAAGTTATAATAACTTTGCAGCTCGCGCGATCCCGATTTCACAATTTAAAATTTTAATATGAAACCGTGATATTTTAAAAATAAAATAGCCTTTACTGTCACGTTCGCCGTCTGTTTGTTGTGAATTTCATTGTATATTTTTCAATTCTCTTTGCTTTTGCGTCTGCTTTCTGTTTTAAAGCAGTCGTATTTTTAATATATTATCTCGTTTATAAAAACCATACGTAAAATGGACTCGTGTCGGCTTATCACGCGAAATGGTTATTCTGCAAAGGGGTAGGCGCAGTGTAGTAATAATACATATAATATATATACTACTTTAATTTTTGTTTCTTTATTCCACTTAAACTCGCAATTAGGAAATAAAAAAATATATCGTTAGTTTACCCTATAGCTGGAACGCTGCCATGGCAGTAAACTGGTGCTGGTCAACGCGAAACGACTCCAGATATAATTTAGATCGCTCGCTAAAAATCTTAATAAGCTTTTGTGTTTAAAATTTTTCATTCATATTTTGTCATCATATTTTACTCCAATTTCAAGATGATAGATAATTCTTTGTTTAATATTATTTTGGCAACGTGCTAGCGTAGTTTTTTAACAAGTTTTTTTCTACTTTAAACTATCTAAATTGCTTAAAATTAAAATTTAGAAGTCTGAGCAACATTTGGTTTATATATTTGTATAGATAGATATTATTTATTTAATTATATAATATTCTGTACATAAACAACTGTTGGCTTATAAGAAAAATAATTAAAGAAACTAATATTTTCATTTTTAAAATTATCCTTATTTGGCGTGTTGCCACGATGAGTGCAGAGTGGACAGCATGTGACGCGTCCAGCTGGCGTCGTTTAGACAAAAGCATTTTTAGCTTAAATCTTATGAGTAAAAACGCAATTAAGAAAGCTCTTATTGTCTTTATAAGGAATTCAAAGTAATAATTTGTTTTATTATGTCCAAGTACTGTTAATTATGACTTTTGAGAGCTTTTATTGCTTTGTACATATATGAAATAGAATACCCACATAATAAATATAATATAATAATGTTCTCCTGACCGATTCCGGCCACGGCGGCCAATCTCATTGAGACTAGCCAACTGCGCAGGAGATATTATAGTGCAGCGCGTATACGCACAGACACAAGTGCACTCTCTTTTCCAGTCACTCTCATACTCCGGTGGGACGAATGCTCGACACGACCGGTGAGAGTTAAAGCATAGGACCGACGGCTTTAAGTGCTCTCCGAGGCACGAGGGTGAAACTCCGCCAACTTCCGACCTCGGGGCTGTTACTGAGGCTTACTATACAGAAAGATTCAATAACTAAACTTGGCCCGACCCGGGACTCGAACTCAGGACCTCCGGGTGTGCAGCCGTACAAGCTAGCCACTACACCACCGAGGCAGTTACCCACACTTATACCCACGCACTCGTATATGGTCATGTGGAAATGACAAATGTAAATAATTTCTATCATTTACGTCTATTTTAGAACTCAAATATATTTATTCATAAGCTATTAAAAACTACATGTGTTTTCAATTTTACGCTCTTTATGAGACTAGCAATAAAGATTCTTCATTTTCCATCAAGAAGCAAGCGATCATGCTTTCTTTTATCCTGATCTGAGAGTAAATATACCCATTGTTATATACGGAGCGTATACCTCGCCACATTTAACTTTTATTAAAATTTCTATTTAGGTTATCTACTTACATCGATTTTTTACTATTATCCATGTTTAAATTTATCCTAAGTAATAGACGAATAAATATGTTGAAATTCAAATAATCCACATTGAAACTGAATTGTTGTGGTTTTATTCAGTTTGACACTCAAATTTCATTAGTGGACCACTGTTATGTGCGTGTCAACTGATTTATTTTTAAGTGCCCCCTTATGTTCATTTTAGTATGCTTTAATTTATTCACAAATATCTAGATTTTCCATTGAGTTCAAATTGTAATATTAAAATATCATTGATTGATCTGAAAATTTTAATAGTTATTTGAAAATAAATTGTATTTTTGGAATTTTTCGCGTATTTATTTTGATTTTGGTAATAATTTCTTAGTATTTACATAATTTATACGAATATTTGACGTTTTTGATAAAACTATCTTTTCGGATTTTTTCGCGGATTTATTTTGGTTTAAAATTGATTTTTGGTTCCCATGTTTATACTGCTTTGCAGCAATCGTGGTCACGGAAAAGTTATTACTAAATATCCGAAAAATATATAAAAACAATTAAAATATATATAAAAATCTGATTTTTTTTTTATTTAAAACCATATCAGCGTGTTATATAGTATATGAATTACACTGTGCAATCAATAACTATACTTCGCTACAAGACTAATCTCACAGTAGCAGCACATAAGATAAACCAAGGATTTTATGCGTTATCTTTGATAACAATATATTGCAATGATAAACGACATAGCAGCGTCTCAACTGTAGTCGTCGAGCTACTTCTCTTAACCTTAAAGTTGTGTACCTATTCATTTTGCTTTTTAAATACTTTAAACTTTAACTAAGTATTTATATTGCTATTTTGAAGCTGTTTATTTCTGTCAGTGAGAAAAATATTCATATCTTTTTTATTACGCATCAACGTTTATTGTATTCTGCTAACTATTACAATATAAGTAGACTACTATTTTAATGCGAATGCGATGCGAGATACTATTGAACATAGCCCATTACACTATGGTCATCGAATATAAAAAGGCAACGGTCATATATATATATATATATATATATATATATATATATATGAAGTGTTTCGTACCATCGCACAAGATATATGTAGGTAACTGTGTGTAATCGATATATATTTTTTTTATTTGCATGGCAGCCATTTTGAAATTCGTCATCTTGATTTTTTTTTTGTTATTTGTTGTTAAAGCGGTGATAGAAATGCACACTCTGTGATAATTTCAACTGTCTATCTATTACGGTCCATGAGATAAAGGTCTCTGACAGATAAACGGATGTACGGCGGAGGTTTAGAGATAGGGTCCAGTTGGCACCTTTCGGATACGGAACCCTAAATATGAATTTAGTAAAGTAACGAATAAAGTAAAAGTTACCCACATGCTCTCATTTCCATCACACATAACGAATGCATTTCCATTCCATACGGTGTGCTATAAATAAACTCGATACATTTATAGCAATACCACTCTTAAATATTAACGAAATAAGAGCTAATAGTCATAAATATAAAGGGAACATTTAACATGGCCGAGTTCGTAGACGCTACGGGCTACGTTGCTACGCTCTATGGTGCGAGACTATAGTAATTCATGTCTATATGTTAATACTGATATTTTAATGTTCTGGTCTTGTTTACATTTTTTAACTTATAAAATATATATAATTAACTACTTTAAAGCAACAGATAAATTGTAGAGGTTAATATCTAAAAAAAAAAATGATATGATTTTGAAAATGCTTTACCATCCTTGAATTACATTTATGTGTAATCTACGTATAATTAAGGTAATTTGTTTTTTTTTATTCTTATACTTATTACTTATGGGGGTAAATAACTTTAAAAGTTGATAATAATATTTAACAACTTTCGATGTATGTATATCAGAGCAGGCTATAACAAATTGTTTTGTAGCTGATGTCATCTAGCCGTTTTCGGCCACAGCGACTGCATTCGATGACTTTCTATGGTGGTTGTCGAGAGCTTCGATGTGCTGCTCTTTCATGTGCTCTCATGTGACTAGCATAACCAAGTTTGGCCGAAAAGATCCGAGCACAAAGCAGACATGTCAGAACACCATTAATGACATTGTAAATTATAGCTGTAGGTGTTCTAGCTTTAAGGTCGTCACGTTTTGCATCTAATTGCGACCTTCTTTCCTTTTCAAAGGCGTTGACTTGTGCCTGCTTTTCCCATACTAAGGGGTCAATTTTACATTTTTTAAAGTGTCTATTCTGGACATCCTTGTAACGTAACAACTGACCACCACGTTTCCGTTTACCATTCTGGAGTTCAGAATAGAAGATGCGCTTCGCCAGTCTGTCCTCGTGCATCCTTGATACATGACCACACCTTAGCTGGCGTCTTATCAAATAGGCCTCTATGCCGAGAACTTTGGCTCGCCTTAAAACGTTCGTATTTCTAATACGGTCCGACCATCTGATATTCATGATGTTTCTGAGGTATTTAAGATGAAATTTGTCCAAAGTCTTTATATGCCTACGGTAGAGGCACCTCGTTTCCGATGAATACAAAAGATTTGGGAGAACTATTGCCATATACACAGAGATCTTGGTAGTCAACTTCAGATCGTGCGAACGGAAAACTTTGGGTTGCAGTTTGCAAAAAGCTGCTGCTGCAGCACATATTCTCTGATCAACTTAAAGCTATAGTGGCACTGCGCTAAGCAAACCACTGCACCTGCGTAAAGCATAAAATTGGTTACCATGCTTCAATTTATTTTAAAATAATTAATATTTAATAAGGCATTACGTTTAAATCATTTTTGGTACTCCATTCACATAGGATATAATTAACGCGGGTATTGAAATCGGTTGCAGTGTTAGAATATTTTATTACCATTTATGTGCGAATCGATTGTTAAAGTTAATCCTTATCATGTATTCAGTGAAATATTGTATAAAACTTTTATAGGTTATATAATATAATTATAATCTTATTATATTTTTATGAATACTCCTATTAATGTGAAAAATTCGAATTCAAAGCCATTTGAACGCGAATATAATAAATAAAACTAGTTTGCCTTAATCGTGTTATTCAACTAACATCATCAATCATTTACAATCCAAAGAAAAGTACCGATTATTGGACCTTTTTTGTGTATTTACCTACGAAATGAACGACGATTTAATAGAATTATAAACGATGTAACCATACTCGAGGCTTAATTAACAAAAGTAGACCGTACCCTTACCAAAAGTAATCAAACATGCGGATAAGTAAGTACCTTTGAAAGAACAAATATAGTTAATTTCTCTAAAGAATTTTCTAACTCAATAATTATATCAACTTTAAAATAGCGTTAAAAGTAAATGTTACACTCTTCGAGATATAAATCGAATTTTTGATTGATTAAACGTCGATTCTTCTTCTCGATTAATTAAAAGTCGATTCTTAATATAAAGATAGATTACAAAAACATAATATAAACAAATTGAAAAACTTCCCATTTTTATAAATTACTTGAAAAATAAAACAATTATAGCAAATGAAACTTAAATAGAGCATTGACTAAACGCACATCAAGCGCATCCACTCCTAATTAAAACTGGCAAGTGGTGATTTCGTTTACGTGCTCAGCGTACGCAGTGTTTCAATTATTTCTAACGTATATTTTCTGAATAGCCTTATGAAATTTATCAGTTAAATCTAGTTAAATTAGTTATAGTTAGTGGAATTCAGAGGACATTCAAAAGTTAGTCTTTCTCATAATGCAGGTTTCCTCACAATGTTTATCTTAACCACAAATCACAATATTGAAATTAGCACATAAAAATTTAAAAAATATCAAAGCCAAGATTCGAACCAGCCTCACAAGGCTAGAAGCTTGGAGCCAGCGCGTATAAAATTGAATATATAAAGAAAAAAAAAGAAAAAGCAATTTAAAATTTAGACACTCAAACCTCGAGAAACGATCAGTGTTCTCAGAAAAGCGCCTTCTGCGCCAAGTGAATGTAAACAAGGTAAGCCGACAATCGAGTCGGTGATAGCACTGAAACTTCTCGACTTAGAAGAACTTGTTAAAAGTAAATCTGTTTGCAATGCTTCTTATGAAATTATGCTGGGATGACGATGCGCGGTGTGTTTTCAACCGACTTGAAAAAAGAGTAGGTTCCCTAGTCGTAAATTTACGTTATATGTATTTAAGTATTTATTTATTAATTCATTTTTTACAACTAAGATATAAATATTTTTTGAAGTAAAACTTCTTTAGGCATAACTGAGGGGTAAGTCAATACATTGGAAAGAAGAGTGTCGCGGAAATGAGAGTAAAACTTATTACGTGTATAATAAAAAAAAAAAAAATTATTATTATTTATTAAAATATATATATTTATTATTAATAATTGTATAATAATTATTATATTTATTTTTTAATTTGTTATATTTTATTGCGGTATCTGCCACAGCGCAAAAGAAGTTTAACTTCAACCGCGCGTAAAGGTTGCTCGTACTCATTTTTTTTAATTAGGATCTTTTTTTTAACACTAGTCTTTTTTTTTAATTACTGAGCTGATTAATGTACTTATTCACCAAAATTAGATCGCAAAAGTAACTACAAACAAAACAAAAATACAACTTCAGGCCCCCATTAAAATCTTATAAACAATGGCATTCACTACATCCTGTAAAATCCTTTCGTATCCCCGGTATTCTGTAGAACAATGCCACATCCATCAAAAGAGTAAGTTTGTTTATAGCTCCAAACAATCTATCGTGTGGAGTTTGATTTACAATTTGTGGGTCAAAGCTGAACGCAATTCGAACGGCAAATGAAATACACTTCCTAACTTTGAATAATTTCGGTTATTAATTACCTATTCCTTATCGTGAATAACTAATGTAACTTAAACTCAAGCAGTTAATGTTGTGTTTTTAATATTCTCTTTAACTTGAAAATTTTTTTGTAGCGTTTTTTTGTTGTAGATTGAGCATCGTAAACTATAATTAATAAATCTACATCTACAAATTATATATGAAGTTAATACTTAAATCACTATACTATATATATAGTGTTTTATTAACATATTTATGGTTTTCTATGTAATTCTTAGATACAAGTTTTTAAAATTACTGCTAGCTATCACCTAAGAATCGCATTGCAACTAACTCAATTCTAGACTGACGGGTGAACGCGAGCGTGCACCGGAAATAAGGTGGTGCGGAGCTTTCCCACCATGAAATGCGATAGTGGAGTAGAAACGTTTCAAAAGTACCTAGTTAAGTTCGCGATAGTGGAAAGAGAACGAGGGAAATACACATACAGTCCATACATATATACTGATAATTTGAACTTTCTATTTATCCTTTACAAATTACAGTTACGTAATATATTTAATTATATAATATTATTAAAGTTTTTTATTTTTTTAAGATTTTAAATAAAGTATGTTGAATTCTTCTTAAAATGCTTTAGTCGATGACCTTTATTTTTTAATCTTCTATATTAATTCATTGTTCAAATTTATCTGTAAAAAAATTGTAAATGTGAACGTTTGTAAGTATGGATGTTTGTTACTCTTTTACGCCAGAAAAGCTGAACGGATCTGGATGAAATTTGGGACAGAGATAGATTATAGTCTGGTATAATACATAAGCTACTTTTTATCCCGAAAAATATACGATTCCCGAGGGATAGATTTGTTTTTGTTTTTCTAGAGGCGAACCAGAGTGAAGCGAGAGCGAGCCGCTAGTTTAATTATATTTTAGCAGTATGAAGTTCACAATTTTCAGAAAAAAAATTATGTTTCCTAAACAATGTCGTATTATTTTACCAATGTATTAGAATGGCTTTAATGTGTTACAGCTCTGCGTTGTTAAATTCATTCAAACAGCACTAAATTGCACAATAGAGTACGTACTTGCACTTTGTCGCCGTACATCCGATATCGATCACATTATCAGATGTCTGTGCCGAACATTGCACGGCTGGTTATTCAAATGCGCTAATGTAATAACCAAATGTATCGCGTGAGTGGATTCTATTTACTAGTTTGTCGGAAACATAACATTGGCTATTTAACTAAAATATTCTTATATCGATAACAATCAATTTAATACTAAAATTTGAAATAAGCAGTCTATTTCGCCTTGTTCAGAAACGTACTTGTAACTTATTCTTAGTGCTTATTTTTTTGTACGTGTTTTAGTTTAATTGTATACTGTTAGCAGTGAATTAGTTATAAACATATTTTTTTACCTAAAGTGGCACGAGCCTTCGCTCTGGTACGTCCCTAGGTGCCTAAAAGATGCATTTGTGTTATTCCAGATTATTATCTGTATACTAAATTTCATTTAAAATGTTTGTACTGAACATACATACTACGTACATTCATATTTTTAAATAATATTGTCACCGGCTACCTTATTATGCTGGTGATAATATTATTTTTGATCTATTAAAAACTAATAATCTTACTAATATTATAAATGTGCAAGTAATGGCTGAACGGATCTGGATGAAATTTGGCTCATAGATAGTTTATAGTCTAGAATAACACATAGGCTTCTATTTATCCCGGAAAAATGAACGGTTGCCGTGGGATAGATTTGTTTTTGTTGTTCTAGAGACAAACCCAAACGAAGCCAGGATAAGCCGATAGTAAAAAATAACACTATCAATTAATAATTTAAGATCAAACATTAATACCACATATAAAATATATTCTAAATTAGCAAAAAGCCCTTTTGGAATATATTATAGTATAAAATTATATTATAAAAGCATTCATTAATTTGTCAATCGAACAAATAGAATTAGGTCCATTTAGAAAGTTTTATGGTGCATAATTTCGTAGTAACGCATAATATGCACTATTGTCTTTATTAAATTAAACTAGTGATGTATCTTAGCTACATTTTCACTGGTTTGTGAGCACATTTCATGCAAGTTTTAACTATTTATAGTATTAAAATGAATAGCGAAACTTCGAAAGCGATTATGCCCGCTTGGGCACTAGGCGACGGCGGCCGCGACAACGGTCGTGAGAGACCAACCGATTACATTATTTTATATTCAACACCGTTCACTATAACACCATAATCGCCGCCACTATCATATAAATAGTTGATCAATGCGGCCATCGCATCGGATCAGTGCGTTTGAATTCTAAATATTGAAATTAAATTTCGATTGTTCGAAAAGCCTATTATATACAGGTAGCATAGTATTATACATATAGAAAAAGACTTTTGAAATCATCTCATTAGTCCGGAGTTCACATCTTATATTGGATGTCAAAAAGTTTAGCTATAGAAGGATAATATTGATATGCATAAAATAAAAACTATCTCATCAGGGGGCTTAGATAATAGATATTACCTATACAATCATTTACGAAGACATCTCTAAATCATATTATATTTACGTTTTAAGGTTTAGTATAGATTTTTCAGAGATGAGATATTTTCCCGCAGTAAAAAGTCTCCTATATGTTGAATCGGATAACCAGCTGGCATAACAAATTTCATCAAAATCTGTCCAGTGGTTTTCTAGTGATATACGTTCCCATACAGAGAGACAGACAGACAGAGAGATATACAAAAATTCTAAAAACTCTATAGTTTTTAGAATTTGATTTGTGTTATAACGTGTATTCCCGTGGGAATGAGATAATCTCCCGCGGTAAAAAGTATCCTATATGTTGACCCGGATATCCAGTTATCATCATATTAAATTTCATCAAAATCCCTCCAGTGGTTTTTCTGTGATGCGGTAGCAGACAGACAGACAGACAGACAAAAAATCTAAAAACTATAGATTCGGCCTCTGCATATATATATAGATAATAATGTCTATTTCAATAAGATTTTCCAAAAAATATTTAAGGTACCGATTCGGCTTAGTTAGAATTTTATTATATGTATAGATATGTAATGATATGAGAATGATATACTCGTATTAAGATTCTCTGACATAACGCTTAATTCTATCACTTGCACAATACAATTTTTTAAATTCTATCAATAAGCGATTGCGAAATGTCTAAGCCCGCTAATTATTATCTTTTATGTTGAAGAGAAAAAGATACTAACAATTATCCATCGGGGAATATAACTTTTTCTTTCATAAATATTATTTTATTCTGTAGACTCTGGCAATACAAGTTTAGAGCCCAGCATCTGAATACTATTATCTCATGTAAACGTGTTCCATGAAAAAAAATGAAACGAAATTCAAACCTTATATAAATATTTCTAGCTGTACATTTCGCATAGCCTGGAGTTGTATAAAAATAATTTTCCTTCGTATCTTCCATTTTCCACGGTGTTAGTCCCTCCATAATTAAACGCTTTGTTTATTTAATTGTACCGTCGAGATGATATTACGTAGATTTTAAAGGAGCGGGACAAAAGCGTCAAATCCAATCGCTTTCATTTATGGCCATAATATAAAGAACAAAGATCTGAAGTACACGCGACTACATTTTTGATTTCTTCCTTGATAAAATAAAATGGATATCTTTTATGCCAAGAAAAAGCGTAACGCGAGTCTAAATCCTCGCATAAATCAAATGTCACAAAAACTGTAGCCGTTTGACTTTTTACTTGACCTTTACAGATTTTGTCTACGCTTGTTATGTGAGCTTAATTCATGCAATAGAATACCTTATTCATATTTTCCAACTTCTTTCTTACTTTCTTTCTCAATTCTACTAAGATTCTTGCGGAATAGAAAAAATATACAAGTAGATTTTTCTGACTTGTACTTGTAAACATGACAACTCTTATGGCATTACAAGGCAATGTTTTACTAGCATTAAAGCTAGAATCTGATGTTTGCAAATCGTCGCCTTAGTCTTTATTTGTTTAAACTACCAATACTTGTTGCACTTTACAGTAGAGAGGTTTTCCTCAATTTTAAAAACAAAACATATATACATATAACACATTCTATTCGGTTTTTTAAAAGTAAAATATACATATATTTTATACATGACATTTAAAAGTTAATAATTCTGTATTAAAAAAAAACTTTCGGTAAATTGGCCGTTTGGACAAATAAGCACTGAGACAACGAAATATTATCTCTAAAAGAGCAACTGGTACTGTTCGCTCTTCTCAGCAGATCTGCCTTTCAAGCCGGTGGTTGCTACCATACATACCATGCATATACGGACATATATATGTATGTGTTCAGCCCTTTTTAACGTCCCACTGCTGGGCACGGGCCCCCCTTCAATACGAGGGGATCAGGCCATAGTCCACCACGCTGGCCAAGTGCGGGTTGGCGTTGGACATATAGTATATGTTGACATTAAATTAAAAAAATGTAAAAACTGACGATTCAAACGTGCTTGTAAAACTTTACGCCAATTAGATTTGTTTTAATTTATATTTTTCCCAGTTAAGCTTAATACGAAAATGGTAATAGCCAATGGCACAATACTAATACATTATATACGTTTACTAACTAACTAAACTTAACTACCGGTACCGACAGATGTCATCCTGTCCGAATTTCGATTTTGTTAGTGATATTTAAGTAATTGCAATAAATTGGTTTGTAATCTTTGAGTTCATGCAAAAATTCCAATTATCCAAACATTTTTTAAATGTGTTTACAATAAGAACCTTATTTAGACTATTAAGAACATTTTAGAAAAGATGTAAATGAATAAATAAATAAATATGTTAGGACATTGACACCAGATAGTTGATACGCTAAACATATACAACTTTAAATATATACATTTTATAAATAAAAACAACCATGACTGGAGTACAAACATTCGTGCCCATCACACAAATGTATGCCCCCAGCGGGACTCAAACTCGCGACCGCTTGTACAGTAAGTAACGTCACTACAAATTAAGGCAAACGTGTGGTCAAGCGTGAGCTTACTATTTTAATTTATAAATATAAAGCAAGTCTGAATTATTACCTCTTATTTTTATAAATTGAAAGAATGAAAATTAAAGGACGCAATACAATTATGTACATTAATTCGACACGCAATTAAGTATTATTACACGTTAACGTTCCTCATCGGAATGAAATTAATTATCTCTTTCATTTGAATACGTTTCCCTTTTTTTATGATTTCTTTGACACATACATTTTGCTATATACTGGTTGTAACAATTTAATTTAATATTGTTATATTTAAACCTTATATTTGAAATTTAACGAATTCATTATGCCACCGCTTTATTGGGTATGGCTATGGTGCTTGGTTGGAACTGCTTTCTATATTGCTTACTGGTTTGATGCTTCACAATGTTTTGATCGATTAAAGAAGTGATTAAAAACTACATAAAGAAATGCTCATAATAGTAACACACACTATATCCATGATCCTTCCACTGTGAAGTAAACTCGTCAATAACAAAAGATATATTGACTTTGACTGTATATAGCCTTTAAAGGCTTTCACTTTCCATGGGAATTACATCTTAATTATAATGACTGTCTCTGTTACGTTCTTACTAATATAATATTCAGTCACATACAAAAATCACCACTAATCACGTACTTATGTACTTTAGTAATGTATGGAGGACCATGTCTGTTCTATGATACCACCTCCCAAAGGAAATAAATTGAACACATACTATCATTTAAATAGGTTCGTCTGATAAAGTATATTTTTCAATCTAAATAGCTCTCAAAAAAAACATTGCTAAAAATTCACAATTTCGAAGTTGTTGATAGAACTAGTTATATATACTATTTTTTTCTGCGTTCTGTTTGAAATGCATTAAACTGATTGCTCTCGGTCCTCTCGTGTTTTTCTTTTACTCGCCGTCAGCAAAATTAACTTTGCTTTTGAAATAAAATTCCTTCTTATTCTTTATTTTATATCTCGTTGGGTCCCATCCGTGAAGAGTCCCCGGGGGGCTCACGAGTTGTTTGTTACTGCTTTTATTTTTATAGAAGTCAAATCGCTTTAATTGAGTGGAACATTAATGGGTTCCTTTAATATTTACTTGGTATTTTCCTCTTAATAAACCTGCCTTGAATGAATATTTATTCAAAAAATAGTGGCATAATATGATGGCATTACTGTAATACTCATCAGAAACCACTTTATTACCAAAACTAGGGACTCACCCTCGCTCCGCTCGGGTTCGTCCTTACTTTCGTTTTAAGGTTTAGTATAGATTTCTCAGGTATGAGATATTTTCCCGCAGTAAAAAGTATCCTATATGTTGATCCGAATAACGATCTATCATCATGCTATCAAAATCCGTCCAATGGCTTGTCCGTGATGCGGTTACAGACGGACAGACAGACAAAAATTCTAAAGATTTGGCCTTTGTATCAAAAATAATGTCTATTTCAATAAGATTTTCCAAAAAATATTTAATGTACAGATTCGGCTTAGTTACAATTTTACTATATGTATAGATATAGATATAAAAGAACGAGTACTCTATACCACTCTGGGGCTCATAATCATTTTATTAACGAAAACTCACGTCAATCTACCACTTCACTAGTCAATCTACTGCATCATGATAGCGTAAATTAAAATAAACAATTTACAATTATATAATACTAGCGACTCACCATCGCTTCGCTTCGGGTTCGTCCCTAGACAAAAACAAATCTATCCCACGGGAACCGTACATTTTTCCGGGATGATATATAACCTTCCTCAATTAACGGGCTATCTAATGCAAAAAAATTTTTTCAAATCGGATTAGTAGTTCTTGAGATTATCGCGTTCAACCAAACAAACAAACTCTTCAGCTTTATAATATTAGTGTAGATTTATAAATGTAATAGAATAAAACAACATAAATTTCAAATCAACTAACACACAGACACACACATTTAATTTAAGATGAACAGTAATTATGCTAAAGATAGTGGGCGGGTTCCATTACAGCTCTACTCGAAAACTCATTCAAACTACAAGCAAGGATCTCACTTACACGAGGAAGTGATAAAATAGTTTTAATTAATTAAAATCATACTTATCTATCCTAACTTCTACGATAAAATTACTATAACTATAACACACTATATAGTGTATGAGATGTATTGAAAGAACGAACCATTCAATGCATTTTTTTTTCTAAAAATATCGGACATTGAATCTCGTTTCCAAATATTAATAACTAGCGACTCACCCTCGCTTCGCTCGGATTCGTCCCTGGGTTGCTTCTTTTTCGTGGGACCCAATTTTTTTTCTATAATAAAAGTAGCCTAAGTTACTCCTTATTATATCAGCTATCTGCCAATGAAAATCCCGTCAAAATCGGTCCAACCATTTCAGAGATTAGCATTAGATTAGATTAAGATTAGATTATAAACAGACAGACAGACACACAAAAATAGTAAAAAATGTTGTTTTGGTATATGTACATTGTACAGTGTATACATCCATATGCATTTAGTAAAAAGCAGTTATTTAAATATTACAAACATACACTCCAATTTTATTTATCTGTATAGATTTATGATATAATTTTATACAATTATTTATATACAGTAATAAAAATCAAATCGTCCGAGCTTCGCAAATGGGGGCCGGCGACACTCAAATATTCTGACAGGACCCGCCGCACTCTCTGTTATAAATGCTCGGCTTCCTTGTATTAAATAGCTCTCTTTGGTCCCTTCAATTACCTCACTGCCACTCAATCACTGATTTTCTTTTTCTTATGAGCCATAGCTGGGCATGGGTTTGGATTAGAGTCTAATTCTAATCTAATCATTAGACCATAGTCCACCTTATATATAGTCTTTCGGAAACTAATTAGGTTCTCTCAGACACGCATGTTTTCCTTCACAGTAATAGCAAGCGGTAATCATATTGAAAATGCTACTTCATATGGTGCGAGATTTTATCACATATTGATTTGTGTTTGCTAACCGTTTTTATTTATAGAATATATGTATTGACTTGTAAGACCTAATAGATTCACTCCTGTATCTGTCCTCTTATCCCTTATTAGTTATGGAAGATAAAACTGAAAACTACAAAGATATATGTATATAATAATAATGAACTTGCTTTATTATGTACCTACTTACAATTTTTTTTTAAAACCCAGGATTGCTTAAAAAGTTACCAAGTTTCATAAATGTTTAACTTTTAAAATGTTTTGCTTTTTTTTTATTTTAATGTTACAATTCTGATGTAAAGTATAAAAATAATCAGTCTTAAAACACAAAAGATCATTTATGTAAGTTGTGCTCTAATTTGTATGAATACATAAAATGTACCACGAAAGGCGCGCTGAGAGAGGTTTGTAAGTTCGTACTGCCATAGTTATAAGTTTATTATTTATTGTTGCAGTGTTCCCGAATGTCCCGGCGGCGCCCGGGATGCCCTGCGCGGGGGAGGACCGTGAGTACTTCTTTGTTTTAATTTAATTGCATCGCAAACAGCACCCGTAATGAGCGCCATTACTCACTCATTGAACGGACGAAAATTGCTCTACGAAACTGCAGAGTAAATACTTTAAAGTGAAAAGGGTTAAAAACGTTGCGATATAATATTGTATTGTGTAATACGAAAATAAATGTTATATGAATCAGTTCGAATTTCATTCCTGGAAATGTGAAGATAGCTTTATGGTAATTTTGTAGAAATTGTTACAGTTATGAAGTAGGTTTAAACTTATTAATACTTGTCGTTAGATACCCGTTTATATTTAATTTCATTGCTGACAGCGCTCTAATTAGTCACTGAATGGGTGATAATAGCTCATCTATTATATTATTACTTAGCATTATTTATATTATATACTAAATAAACGTTTGTTATATACTGAAAAGAGTTCTCACACATTGTTGTATCGAGGAAGGAACGAAATCGCTTTACAAATTTAAGAATTCAAGGTCCAAAATATTTAGCTTTAAAATTTCACCCGCAATTTCAAAACAACGACACGTAGGCTCGAATTTTTTTACAAAAACACCAACGCTTTGAACATAAACGTTTCGTATCTCGTATCATAACGCTCGGAGAGTGCTCAAACAATCTACACGAGACCGCCCGTCGCATTAGCATCTGAATATCGCCCCTACATGCCCCGCGATCGTTCCTACTCTCAATTTGACTACGACGCACATATTGTTGCACATCACAAGGGTTATTTTCCCTTGTAACAAACTAAGTGGAATAATTCAGGTATACATACGTATTTATTATTTAAAGGAATATATAGACTGTCGCTGTTTCTAGGTCAAAGTCAACGAACGCCCTCTGAATAATGTAATGATTGCTCACATATTAATACTCTTGTATAGTCTTACAGGGTCTATTGCTTGGAGATATGCCATTGTGATTCTCAACGAAGATCTTCATTATTGAAAACGTGCTTAATTATTTAGACCTTAGATATATATACGTAAGATAGAAATAACGAAATGTTATAGTTTTTAAAATTTAAATGATACTACCGTAATTGTAGGACGGTTTCTCTCATATATTGAGCTGTAGATATAAACCTAATACAATGCCACTGGGGCAAAAGTACCTACATCATATTATTTGAAGAAAAATTCGTATTTGTGTATGTTTGGTAGATATATTTGGTTGAATTCAAATGAAACTCAAACTTGCTCTTAGAAAACTTGAAAGCTCGTTACCAGGACACAAAAGGCGAAACTTTATTGGAGTTCGTCAAATTGACAGTGAGCGATATGCAGATGTGCATTCTCATGCCATTCATTCTTAGTAAATATACAAGAAACGTTCTTTCTATAGTATATTGCAATTGCAATATACAGTGTTATATTATATATAGGCTACTACTTCCGGCTTTACTCGCGTGAATTATTTCTATTAGACCCTGTTCAAGATATTGCCAAAATAGAAACTGTTTAGCAATCAACATCAATCAGACATATGTAGTGACTTTGAGAATAACATTAGTATGAATTACAAAGCATTCTTCCTCATACTACGTGACATTGGCGAAGTAATCTGTGCTCAACTGGCACGCTTTGAAGCCATTTACAAGAGAATTGAATTGAATGGAATTACGAATCATGTGAATTGTGATAGTATTTTCTTAGACTCATTTTTTTATAATAAAATAAAAAAAAACAAAACACTTTAGAAACAGTTTTAATGCTCCACTATTAATTTATATAATTTAAATCGAACCCATAAACGATGACAAAAAACATTGAATTATGCAATAATCCAAAGATTCCAAATTATATATACGTACACTAGCGACTCACCCTCGCTTCGCTTCGGGTTCGTCCCTAGACAAAAACAAATCTATCCCACGGGAACCGTACATTTTTCCGGGATGATATATAGCCTATAGCCTTCCTCAGTTAACAGACTATCTAATACAAAAAGAATTTTTCAAATCGGATTAGTAGATCCTGAGATTAGCGCGTTCAACCAAACAAACAAACAAACAAACACACAAACTCTTCAACTTTATAATATTAGTATAGATAAGTATTACATTTATTCAGATTGAATAGATTATGGGGATTAGTAATAAAATAATGTGCAATTATTCATAATTAGAAAAGATTCATACGTTTTCGCTTAGCCGGAATAAATGATAGTCGATCGTGGAAAGTCGTGTCGATAAGATAGCGATAACGCGAAATCGGTAGTCGGTACCATGCGTCGCTCCTTCCATGTCTTGTTCTTTGAATTTGGTGACACTCTTCACTTCAGGTGCCTTTTTTAATTTTTTAAGAGAAATATAACACGAAATAACGTAATATACTCTCGAATTTCTGTTATTTTATATTGACATGGCATTTTTCGTAGATTTTAAGTGTGGATTTGTGTTATCGGTGTGTTCAAAATTTACTGACCTATTTAGTATACTATATCAGGTAGGTTATGACTTGTATTCAAACGCGGTATTATCAATATAAAATATGTTTAAATTATATATAAAAAATATATAATTATATTTTGGTCATTCATATTAAAATCTAATAATAAGTAAATCATACTTAAGTAATGAGCACTAGTTCTGAAAAGTTAGTAAAAAAACAAAGACTGTATTAATCTTAATATAATATTAATATCATTTTAGAACATTAAATTATGTAAAACAAGTTATTGTCTGTCACAATAGCAGATTATGAGAGATTGTAGAAATGTTTGGTTTACGTTTGCAGGCAGCATCTACAGGCGAGGCGCTCGACGGTGGCGGAAGCTGTACCGAGTTAATGGACACATATTTCAAGCAAAACGCTTTAATAGAGTTAGTATCCATAAAGTTATCTCTTAACATATTTATTTGCCCTATTTATCATCTTTAATAGCAGAAAAAATATAAAATATTCAACTTATGAATGAATATCGTAGAATTTGCTGTTTTATACATACATATTTGTTTTCTCATTTATTGAAATTCTTCATTTTATTGAAATTTATGGTGTGGACAAAAGGTGTTTGTTTATTGAAACTAATTAACTTCACAAATAATATCTCAACTTTTTCGTAATAAAATACGTTCAGTGGTTAACAAATTTTAAAATAATTTAATTTAAATGCTTTTACGTTTAATATTATGCAAACTCCTGTTAATTTAACTTCAATAACGTTATTATACCACAAATAGATATATAATATTAAAAATTTATTTCAAAAAAATAAAATTAATTATAAAAATAATATCTAATTCCTTTATTCCAGCGCGCCTTCTGTGCCTTTTGTCAAGATCGTATCTGGGGTTTGGGTCGGCAAGGTTTTAAATGTATCCAGTGTAAGTTACTAGTGCATAAGAAATGCCACAAGCTAGTGCAAAAGCCTTGTTCCAATGAACACGTTGATCCTATCGAAGTTAAGGATGACGCGAATGGGGAGAGCACTCTCGGCAGGGCCTCTTCTGTTCGGTAAGTACTAAGTATTGCTAGTGATTTTAATTATATGTTAATACGTAATGCTAATGATCTTTGCTATATTATACTTATTATATTCTTCTAAAACCAGTACTTAGTAATGCAAGCAAGACTTATCCTAAACATATATATACTTATATATAGCCTAAACATATATTGCACTCTTCAGTCCAAAAAATATTTTTTACAATGCAGCTGTCTACTTTCAGATACAAACTTTCGCATTTATGGAATTTACCTAACATATTTTTCTTTTAAAGTCCAAATTATTTTAAAAATATACCTTTTTTTCTTTAATTTTTATCGTGCAATACCAGTCACTAGGTAGGTTTTAAATAAGAAAAATATATGAAAAAATTCTAATTTGGTATCTTCTTATTTGATCTGAGTTTTGTAGAAAGCATTTTTAAAATGACAAATAGTTTTAGAGGTTAGCAAGGACTCGGCGTTTAAATACAAACATACCAAATGTATCAAATTAGGATTGTCCTTGACCTTTTACAGCGAAAGCTTCTTGTCATATATGTATATACCTATATGGACCGGTCTATGGTTATGTATATATTTTATCTACGAATTCACCTGTTGTATCGGTCAAACTGATTTGTTGCTGGTATGTGAATTATAGATAACTGTAGATAGGAATTATGCGAATACTAGTTAAAATTAGACCTTATTTACGTCGAAGTGTGAGGTAACAAGTATTTACGACAATTCATATATTCAAAATAACATTATTTTGTTTACATTAGACTATTATATAAATATAAAAGTTTCTATGTGTGTGTATGTTTGTTACTTGAAACGGCTGGACGGATTGGATGAATTTAATTCCAAACAAAAATTTTGATCTGGAGTAACACATAGGCTAATATTAAGCACCCGAGGCAAGCCGTAAGTCGCTTTTATAATACAAACTTACTTCTCTTAGACATGAGAGAGAATGTAAACATAGAAAATGTAATTATAGAAAAGAAAAAATAAGCTATAGTAGTCAATTCATATCTTTATGCTAGTTTATTATATAAATTTAATATGTATGTACCTACATACCTGTAGTTTAAATGTGTACTTAACAAATGAATGACTGTCTCAGTTAAAAGTTAAGTCGAGTAATATTTAAAGATTAACATAGACATGGGCGCCGGGAGAGGGATGTAAAAGGGTGCACTTTCACCCCCTTGTCATGAAGGAAAATATATAGAAAAAGTTAAGAAATAAAATTATATTAGTGAAGTCCCTGATACCAAATTAGATAACTGTGAAAAAAAGATAAAATATATTCTACACAAATATTTAAAAATATATAACATTTATGAATAGAAATTAAAAAATTAATCATTTAAAGATTAATTAGAAGTTTAATGTGAAGAAGCAGATGCACCCCCCTGGAAATAATCATGAACATAGATGATATTGATGTCGTAGGTCTCGCGCGGACCCCGAACCCCCCTTGCCGGAGACTCCCCCCGCGCCTCCTGTAGCGCCTGTGCGCAATGAGGACTTGGAGCCTGGATCGCAACGCCAGTACTCCCTGGACGACTTCGAGCTCATCCGGGTTATTGGACGTGGTTCATACGCTAAGGTGAGTTTTGTTTTTGGTACGTTTATATTCAGATGAAATTGATTTTACTATGGTTTCTAAGGTAGAGACTAGAGTTGTGTTGTGTTATGGCGTAGTTTTATTGTTAAAAATATTTTTTTTTCTTACTTAAACTCGTATTTCCTGTTTTTCCATTACCTTTTCAGATAACGAGTGAATTTTGTTACTAATTTTGCAAACTGTTTACTATTGGGCAAGACTTACACTTGATTTTCATATTTATGGCATATTCAGAACCATTATTTAATGTATATATATCGGTCAACGTATACTATGTATTTATTATTTGTTCAATTTTTTTTTTAATGAAAAGACAGAGAAATATAAGAATTTGTTGATTTATCATATTGTTATTAATCGTGGTGATTAGCAGCGCCTTCTTTCTAGACAATATTACACAAATCATAGATATGATTGACGGCAGAGGTCCGATATAAATATAAAACCCCTCATACCACGTCCCCGTGACCAAAAGACATAGATTTTACAGACTTTTGATTGAATTTTTAACAAGAAATCTTAACAATACTAAAGACACACACACTATTGAAGTCGTTAGAAATATGTATAAACATAGCTCCTCTTTTTAATTCTAGGTTCTAATGGTGGAACTGAAAAGAACGAAACGCGTATACGCGATGAAGGTGATCAAAAAGGCCCTAGTAACCGATGATGAAGATATCGACTGGGTCCAAACAGAGAAGCACGTGTTCGAGACGGCCTCCAACCACCCGTTCCTAGTGGGTCTACACTCGTGCTTCCAGACCCCCAGTCGGCTGTTCTTCGTAATCGAGTTTGTGAGGGGTGGTGATCTAATGTGAGTAATAAAACAAACTTTAAGCACTGCATTTAACGTTCAATTTACATTGTTGTATATTTATTTCAACTAGAATAATTACCTAAACAGAATTGGTGACAGTTTTAAGAGAACTTTAAATGGGATTGTGTGTCTAGTACTTGTTTGTTCGATGATCGTCCCACAACATCACATGATCATGTGCGAGGGACGTCAAGACGGATACGAAGATTACTTTTTGTTTTTTTTTTTCGTATTTATTCAAATTTTTAATTATTTTTTATATAAAAAATACGATATGACAAAAAAGAACTGCGAGCGAAGCTCGGTCGCCCAGGTACTGTATATAAAACTAGCCACCGCGCAGGTTCCACATGCAGCGACAGCGCCGCCTGCCCGAGGAGCACGCGCGCTTCTACGCGGCGGAGATCTCGCTGGCGCTGCACTTCCTGCACGAGCGCGGCATCATCTACCGCGACCTCAAGCTGGACAACGTGCTGCTGGACCACGAGGGCCACATCAAGCTCACCGACTACGGCATGTGCAAGGTATTGTGTTGCTCTGATATCGACCGATTTCAATCAAAAAATTGAAAATTTGTTCATTGTTCTGTCACGGAGTAATTTGGAGATGTTAATGTTTGCGGGTAGATTTCTAGTTGGATAGTAAGATGTAGATATTTACAAGTATTAGAGCTTCCAGCTCTTTCTTTTTTGCGAAACGATCATGCTGGTATTGGTTAGTCTATTTAAAAAGTCTGTACCATCTCTGTACCATCGTACATGATATTGTCCGATAGTACAGAGATGATACAGACTACATACATCGTACAATATCATGTACGATGGTATAGAGTTTTGTGTGCGAATTCGACTCGCACTTGATCGGTTTTTTATCTCAATATTATTATTATTTTTTATATTGAGACATTAACACACAGCACTATCTAGTTTCATGGTAAACCACGAGGCTGTATTATGGATACCAGATAGTTGATACACTACACATATATAACTTTATATACATACTTATTGTAAATATAAACACACATAACTGGAGTACAAACATACGTGCTCATCACACAAGTGAATACCCCCAGCGGGACTCTTACCCGCAACCTCTGACACAGCAACTATTGTCACTACAAATTTTATATTTCTTCTATGATATATTGTTTGTGTTGCATTCCCAGGAGGGCATCCGCCCCGGCGACACGACGTCCACCTTCTGCGGCACCCCCAACTACATCGCGCCGGAGATCCTGCGCGGCGAGGAGTACGCCTTCTCCGTGGACTGGTGGGCGCTGGGCGTGCTCACGTACGAGATGCTGGCGGGCCGCTCGCCCTTCGACATCGCGCACGCCGCCGACAACCCCGACCAGAACACTGAGGACTACCTCTTCCAGGTATCGAACTTGTACTTCTTAGTTGAGAACTACTGGCGAGGAATGAATATATACATATAATGAAATTCTTACTGAGTCGAATCTGTACATTTTAATATTTTTTGGGAAATCTTATTGAAATAGTCATTATTGTCGATACAGAGGTCGAATCTATAGTTTTTAAAATTTTTGTCTATCTGTCTGTCTGTCTGTCTGTCTGTTACCGCATCACGGCAAAACAACTGGACAGACTTTTATGAAATTTAGTATAATGATAGCTGGTTATCCGGGTTAACATATAGGATACTTTTTACTACTACTAAAAATATCTCATCTCTGAGAAATAAAACTAACTATATTAAACGTTAAAATGTAAGTAGGAACGAACCCAAGCAGAGCGAGGGTGAGTCGGCTAGTTTATAAATAAAATTGAAGTGTCTGTTTGTAGTGTCAAAATAATAGCTTTATACTAAATGCCTTTGGAATTATATACGGTACTTATAAGAAAAACATATTTTTTTAAAATTTTGTCGTCTGTCTGTTTGTTCCGGCTAATCACCGAAATGGCTGGACTCATTTTAATGGGATTTTCACTGGCAGATAGCTGATGTTAGAAGAAGTAACTTAGGCTACTTTTATTTTAGAAAAAGAGTTAATTAGGGTTTCGCTCAAAAAAATTAAAACGTTCGTAGGGACGCACACGAGCAAAGTAAAAATAAATTTATTTATTTATTTAATTATAAATAAAATAAATATGTTGGGACATTAACACACATTCTAGTTCCATACTAAGCTACGAGGCTTGTGTTGTGGATACTAGATAGTTGATACACCACATGTATATAACTTTAAATATATACATAGTATAAGTATAAACACTGAATGGAGTACAAATATTCGTGCTCATCACACAAACGAATGCCCCCAACGGGACTCGAACCCGTGATCGCTGTCACAGCAAGTAGGGTCAAGACGAGAGCCACTACAAACTGAGCCAAATGGGCCGTTATATCTCTAAATAAGAACTAATTACAATTATATATGCATCCCACAGGTGATTCTAGAAAAAACGATCAGGATCCCCCGCTCGCTGTCCGTGAAGGCGGCGTCAGTGCTGAAGGGCTTCCTCAACAAGAGCCCCGCGGAGCGCCTCGGCTGCGGCGAGGCGGGCTTCCTCGATATCATCAACCACCCATTCTTCAAGACGATCGAGTGGGAGATGGTGAGGGCTTATGCTATTTCGTATTTATTTGTGTACTAGTTTAGCTCTCGAACTCGCTTGTGTAGTACAAAGAAGGTTTAGTTGTCAGTGTTAGTGCTTAAGTTTTATGATGATATATTGCTCAAAAAGTCCTAAATATGAATTTAATTGATGGTGGTAGTTTCCTCACGGATAGACTACATACACTGACGCTCTTTAAATTACATATATTGACGATTCAAAAGTACTTGTAATAAGTGTTGTTGTGTTGCTTGTGTGAGGTATTTTGCAAAAGTAATGTTAATTCATTGGTAACGCGTTCATTTCGAAAGTTAATCAAAGTGGATTCAACTTCACACCACTGGTATATATTATATTGCATTATATGACTTTATCGTTTATGGATATGGTAGTTGTTCGCTAGATACTTGTAAAGACGTTACATGTACCGGTAAATAACAAAAAGTGTCGTGACGGTCGAAACGTTACACTATTTTTCGTCTAGCAAACATTTGCGAAATGTGCCGTGTGTAACAATAAGGAACTTATTCCAATCAATATATATATGTATGTATGTATGTATGTATGTATGTATGTATGTGTATCCCCAGCTGGAGCAGAAGCAGGTGGTGCCGCCGTTCAAGCCGCGGCTGGAGGGCGAGCGCGACCTCGCCAACTTCCCGCCCGAGTTCACCGACGAGCCCGTGCACCTCACGCCGGACAACGAGTTAGTTGTACTCTTTGTTATTATTTATTAGAGTGCGGCGAAAAAATATTTTTTTTCTTAGCTTGGAAGTAGAATTTTGTAGCTAATAAAAAATATTTTTTTTTTGTTTTTTTATTTTTTTTAAAAATGATTCGGCTACCTCTAAATATTGAGTATTTTTTTTCTTTTTCAAAATTTTTTTTTACAAGCTAAAAATTCTACCCCCAAGCTAAAAAAAATTATTTATTAATATATTATTTCTTATATTCTTTATTTAAATTTGTTAGTTGCAGTTTAACATGTTACGTATATTTGAATTTTTTTTTGTAAAGTATGAAATTATAGTTTTATGTGGAATTTTATAAGGAAATAATAATAATTTTGTCCTCCTGACCCATTTTGAATACGGTAGCCAATTTCAATGAGATTGGCCATTTATTTTGTTTTGTCAATTTCTTGTTAGAAAAATCCAATAGCTATATTTGGCTCGAACGGAGATTTGAACCCAGTACCTCAAGATCGCAACTGTACACACAAGCCACTAGACAATCGAGACAGTAAAAAAGAAATCATTTCATTTGCATTCATGTGTGATACATACACAACTGTGTACTAAAATTAAGCAAATGAGGGGAATTTATGCGACATTAATAATATTATATATGTATCGAACAATAAATATGTGTTTTCTAAGCTAACTTAAAATACAGGTTGTTTAGCCTAGTTCAGGTAAGTTCCAAATTGTATCATCCGTTGATATCCGTTGAGATCCGTTGATCATTTATTTTATAAATATTATATAACTGTGTAAAAGTATTTGAATAAAAATTAAACGTTACGTGTATGAATGTGTACACGCGCAAGAAGTAAAACTTCTGTAGGTTATCGGTACTCTTTATAAAATTCAATTTATTTTTAATAATTAGGACTGGTGAGATACTTAAAATAACGCATATTAGACATATTACAATCATATATTTATAGGATATCATTTAAGGAAAGAGTATGATATTATATATAATTTGCCGGACAATAACAACGGCTACCATGACAACAAACGTACGTAACACGTTTTCGTAACGCATTCACCAGCTTACCCCCCAAGTCAAGCGTGCGTAAAGAAGTTTTACTTCAAAAAGTATAATACTTTCTTAGATTTACGCGAATATTAGACATTTAAATAAAACTATATAATGCTTTTGAGACATCTAACACCTTAGTCTCTCCCGTGACCATGATTGCTGTAAAGCGTTAGAAACGTCGGGAAACAAAAATCAAAATAAACCCGCGAAAAAATCCGAAAAGATAGTTTTATTTAAATATAATTATAAATTATAATAAAATGTGTATGAATATAGTATGTGTGTGCGTCCCGCAGTACGGTGATCGCGGACATCGACCAGTCGGAGTTCGAGGGCTTCGAGTACGTGAACCCGCTGCTCATGTCGCTGGAGGACTGCGTGTGACAGCACGCCTGCCGGCTGCACCCGCACGCGGTACCCACACCCCCTTGCTTATATATATTTATTTAGTTTTTTTATTTTTATAGTATATTTTTTATTTACAGCGTTTTGGTTTCATTAGACATTTGAAGTTATAATAGGTCTTTGAAATTATTACATA
Organism: Argynnis bischoffii washingtonia; assembly: GCA_033884665.1. Taxonomy (NCBI): domain Eukaryota; kingdom Metazoa; phylum Arthropoda; class Insecta; order Lepidoptera; family Nymphalidae; genus Argynnis; species Argynnis bischoffii. The sequence goes on along the minus strand of CM066624.1, from coordinate 2,980,101 downwards.
TGAAGTTGCCGTTTTACAATACTGGCCATTGGAAACGTAATTTATGAATGGCTAGCAGTAAATTCTAAATTTAAATTAATTTTATTTTAAAAGTATCGAGTTCTATTTTCAAATTCAATCATTTGTTTATTAATAAGTTATTACAAGCAATCTCCCTAGATACGTTTTAAATAGATAAAAAAGTAGTTATCGTGAATGTACTTTAGGTAGTCGGTTCGCCATACAAACTTTCAATCCCTATTTCACATCCCATGTACGAAAATTCATCAGTTCAGCAGTTTAGCCGTGAAAACGTAACAGACACAGTTACACTTGCATTTATTTTATTATTATAAAAAAAATAGTATGAATAACGGAAATAATATGATGATGTTTGTAAATTAAATCGGATAAAATTGTGCCTACGGAGAATATACGCAATATAAATAATACTAAATATGTTGGTACATTAACATACAGCGCCATCTAGTTCCATGGTAAGCTACGAGGCTTGTGTTATGGATACCAGATAGTTGATACACTACACATATATAACTTTAAATACATATATTATTAAATATTATAAATGCTTTGACATATACCAAGGACGCTAGATTTTAATATAAGTGTTATAAGGAATTTCAATAATGTTATTTATTTAGTAATTATATTCTTTATATGTGACAGGGCTACGGGTACCCGTCGTCGTCTTCCTCAGACTACGACTCGGTGTGCTCGGAGCTGCCGCGCAAGCCCACGCTGCTGCAGCACATGTTCTGCTTGCCGCTCAACTGACGCGACACAAACACACACAAAAACATTATATACACATTACACAAACATTCCCTCGCACACACAAACTTTACTGGTCAATGGTTTGTGTATTCTGCTTTTGCACGAGTTTTGTGTATTGCTTATACGCAAACGTGCTGTTTTGTGTTTATTTTTGTGTAATAACAATAATTTTTGGTAGTCATTTTTTTATTTTTATGTTGACTTATGAGTATTAAACGCAATCAGTATTATGAATAAATTATTTACAATTTGTATTGGGTTAATTTGATATGGAATACACAAACACATTTGACAGTTAGCTTTGACATGTGCCACTGTGACATTCTCACTACATTCTATTAAATATGTTGTGGACATGTATAGACATTTATGTTTAGTATTATTAGTTATTTTTATTGTATTTTTACTGTATGTTTGTCATTTAACATTCCAAACTTTTTTTTAATTCCATGTATTACTGTGATCTCAATAAAATCACACTAAATTTAACGTAAAGCAATCCTATAAATCTTCCAACGTATAGAAAATAACGGAATTGACCGGTCAGAGTACAGAGATTGAGCGTCACAACGATAACTACGACACTATAACGGGTGCATAACGGCAAATGTACATAATTATAACGTAATTATTCGTTATCTTCCTATAATTAGAATTTAATAATCGATTCGACGCTTGTGTACATACGAAATATATAATGTATATGAATATTGTATAAAATTTTGAATCTGTAGAATTGAATATTGACTATTGTGAATCTTTCTATGAGAAAGTTGTTAAATTCTTAGAAAATGATGCGTCAACTATTATTTTACTATAAATAATAAATAACATAACGATTGATTAATAAAAATGTTGGTGGGTTTTAGAGATGTTATTATGAGGGGATACTATTTAAAATCGATTACGTAATTATTGATTATGGCAAAATCGATTATTTTATAAAACGGCTAAAATCTAATAACGAGTGCTAGAATACTCATAATAAGGCATCACTACAAACAAATTATAAATAACACTTGCCTTGTGCCAATTAAAAATTTCAGCTAAAATGATATATTTTAAATCTTTCGAGACGCATCATGTTCTTAAACATTCTAAATCTTTAAAATTCGTTGTAAGCAATAAATATTATAAAGTAGTTATCTGAAGACAGGCTGCTCGAGCAAGGCACGTGAGGAATTAAAACGTAGAAACAATGCCCTGAACGGGTGCGATTAGAAAACAATTTAGTATTACCCTAGCCCTAGATGTAAGTGTCGTAGCTTTTTGCCATCGAAACGGATGTTTGTAGCTAAAGGCGAAATTATCAATTAAATAAAACTATCGCGAATACGATGGTGAATTCAAAATTTATATACAAACGAGATATCGATGTCGTGTAATCGATATCGATTAGATGTAACGCACGGTTCACTCGCACCGCTCCCGCCGCACGCCGCAGTAGTGCAGCGTCTGTATCGGCTAGCGATACGTCGTAACTGTTACACTTAGACCTACTCGTAGCAATCGATTGTTAAAATTATTGTATAATATATTCCATTCCCTAAGTAGACCTTTCGATGCTACCACTCGGTTAGTTAGCCAACGAATTTTATATAAACTCTTAAGTATATCATAACGAGCACTGAAGTTAATTATGTATGTATTTATAAACAAATTCTCGTTCATTATAACGGTTATAATAAATTATTGTTAACGTAGAAAAGCCTTTATATTAACGATGACGGTGTATTGCAATTTTATCGATGTTGAATCGATTGTGTATCGATTGTGAAATAATATTTCGTTTTTTTTTTCTGTGTATGTTTTTTCGATTTAAGTTTGAAGGAAAAAGCGCTTTAATGTCTTATGGCTAATGAATTTTCAATATATTTTAATAAAACAAAATAATGTATGATTATATTATAAATTGAAATGTAAATCGATAAAAAATTGCACTATACGGTAAGTGTTTAAGTGATCGTAAAGGATCGGAGAGTCCACAACTATTCTAAATAGTGTAGAAGTATTAGAAATTTTGCACCGATACTATATGTACTTAGTTAACACGCGAGCCGAAGCTCCCGAACGCAGACGTCGAACTGTATGTGAGAAAACTAACCTACTCAGACAAACGCTTATGTTACCCTATCCCCTTTGAATCCCTTAGAATTTATCGAATTTATTTAAAAATATATATTAATATAACTTTTTAAAATATACGTTTAATGTATGGACACTAATGGGAGATCCCTTTCATATAATTCGACGTCTATATATGTATATGAGTGTTGTTACCAACGTCTGTCTATTTTGCGGCATTTCAGAGATTATGTTACTTAGCGTCGGCTTACTCGAGCCCCGTAGCTTTGTTATACCTTACGGTTTAAGTATTTAATTGTTTTCATACTTTAGTTTATAATTTAATTTGTATCGTTCCAATGTATCTGTGTGTGGCGTATTGGTGCATGCGAGACGTTCGCAAGATGGCGGTCTGTTGCATTTCTTCAATCCCTTAAGTATTGTAAAATAAATTTAATTTTAAGCTCGATATCACCAAACTGTTATATAAGGCACTACTAACTGCATGACAAGTGACATTAACGGTTATTTAACTGATCCCACAAATATGTATGTAAACGTGTAAACGCAATTTATGTTAGAACAAATGTATTTAGTTTTTAGTTTGTTATAGTTTATCGAATGGTCGTGGTTTTGGTGTGTTTATTTTGTTCGTGTCGAGACACCAATATGTACTTGTGCGGCTGCGACTGTCGACTAGACTGGAGAACTTGAGGTATTGTACTATTCTATGCTTAACTGAAAATAAAGAATGATTAATCTGAAATGTTTTTTTTTATTTACTTATTTTCACAATATTATGAGTCTTAAAATCCGAGGTATATCTGGTTGTAGGATGGAAACAGTATGATCAAAGTCATTAACTCAGGGGGTGTTGTGTTTTCTTGGCCCAGTGAGGCAGGCTGTCTTTTAATTGTCGAAAGTCTGTTTGTCTGTCGATTATATTGGGATTTGTACACAATTTTGTGCAAAGTGAGACAGTAATATGAATGACTAGCGAAAAACAAAAACAATCTACCCCACGGGAACCGTACATTTTTCCGGGATAAAAAGTAGCCTATGTGTTATTCTGATGTATTAGCTATATTATTGTAAAGTTTCATTGAAATCCATTCAGTGGTTTTTGCGTCAAAGAGTAATAAACATTCATACATCTACATATAAATCCAGACATCCGCACAAACTAATTAGCAATTTTATAGTTATTTATTAGTAGGATTAATATGAGTTTAATTATTATAAAACCTCGTTTTTAGTTTCGCCTATTTTATTAGGTATAACGGGCGTAAAACAAAGTGCAATCGTTCTAATATGCCCAAGGTGCCCAGCAGCCCAATATGTTATTTATTGCTCAAGGAGCAATTTACCCAAAATAATGTACTAAATCATTTTGTTTGAGTTAATTAGTTTGCAGATTAATAAAGAGCTTACTTCGGTACTCCTATATTCTTTTGTTAAATGTAACAAGTGTTCGGAGAAGGAATTTACGAAAAGCTAATGCTCCTGTCAATAGTCAAATGCTATGCTTTTCAAATAAAGAATACCAGACGTAAATTTTTTTACTCGTATACATATTCGTATTCGCCGATTTGAAGACATCATACAAATAAATTTAACAGCGATAATAATAACAGATGAATAAATATAGACTAAAATATCGCATAATTCATCCTGAATTTATTTAAACTTTTAGTACCTACTAGTATATTATTTTATGATCTGTGCTTTTAGTAACTGTTTTTAAACAACTTATAAAACGTAAAAGCGCCATCTATGCATAAACTCTTCAGACCCATTAGCTGATTGCAGATTTTATTTTTGGAAAAATGAGTAAAATTATGATTTTTACTACGTTTTCCTTTTCAAGTATTTAAAACCACATCTTTTTGGGATATATTTTTTTATCTTATATTAATTTCCATCCACTTTATTAACAAATACATATAATGCCATCTATTGACATTTATTTGAATTATTTTTTACTCGATGAAACTCCATAATAAAAGTCAGCGCCGGCCCTGGCCCCTGGGGTAGAGCGAGAAGAGCGAACGCTGTCGATGTAGAGGTAACAAGGAGCGACAAAATGCTAAATACTAAAATCGATTTCGAGCGAAAAAAATCTTTTAATGAGCCTTTTAATTGTATAAAATAATTAATTAGAACTACGCCTTTTGAGTGTAATAGATAATAAGAGCTACTTAATTTAAATTTAAGAAGTGTTGATAGTTGCAAAAAAGTTGATTTTTGAAAAGGTTAGTAATTATTATTTATTTAAATAAACTGAAATACAATTTTTGTGATATGAAAGGGTCCAAAGGGTAAGTACTGAAAAACAATCTTGCTCTACTCTGATGAACTGATAAAAGATTACTTTTACTATAATATTCATTGCATCACTGTTATTTTAAAATTAAAACGATGCAGAAAATTCACTGGAATAATTATATATACCTACTCAATGTTATTTTTCTTAATATTGACATTGAAAAATAAAATCAAAATTGTGTATATTATTTTTTAAATGTTCACAGTTTAGTTCAGTTATTTAATTATTCACTCTCATATCATCTTTTGCTCTTGCTCTTGCATCGAAGTCGATCCTAAGAATAAATAGGCCTTTGAAATGAAACAATATTTCGAATAGAGAAATATATTTATTTCGATAAGTGCACAATAAAACATAGCCTCTGTCGTCTGCAGTTGCTACACACGTATATATCTCTTCACTACAATCTACACACTTATAGTTCCAAATCTAACATATAATGGATTTTTAAGAATAATTTACTTTCTAAACCCTCGTTTCAAGTCTTCGTTTTCCAATTCACATCAATTCAGATGTTTTGATTCAAATAATTTTACACACGAACTTGAATAAAAAAGGACTCCCCGTTACGCAAATCGCAAGTGAAGCACTATTTCCAATTAACTAGATGTTGAACGGTATCATTACGCGTAATGCTGCTTACACACTGTACCGACCCAAACAACGCCAACGACAGATATTCAGCGTTGGCTGGTTGTACGTCCAAATATATTTAGTGGTGAATAAGACGATCGTTGGCGTCCGCTAAGCCGTCCAGACAGGACCAACGAAACCCATTCCTTGGCACTCGTTGGGCCGGTGTGTACGCAGCATAATGGTTGCCGCTCGGCATATAATGACGTAAGTACGTAAGACGTGTATGTATGAGCTCGTCAGCATATTTGAGGTACTTCAGTTTCAATATGAACGGCGTGGAGTCTTTCTTTTTTTCTAATTCGTGTTTTAACATTACTGGCACATCAGATATAATCTATAAATGCATTTTCACATCAAATTAACTATGACACTAACAAATAGTGGGTTTCGTTCAATTCACTACATTTAATACTGTAACATCCAGATCTAATATTAGCTAAATAATGATCTATTTCACTAAAAAAAAGTAAGATGATCTATGTTTATATAAATAAAGACAAACGTACATTTGATATAAACGTAAATAATACTGTCAGTTTGAGATATTTTGAGATTATCCAAAGAGAAATAAGTACAGTTTGCCATACGCTTTAAAGAACCACAGACAAAAAATATGTTTCTAAGCAAATCATACCATTTTTTTTTCATTTATGTGGCAATAATTTTAAATCTAAAGTATATATAATTTGTAAATATATCAAAACATGAACATAGAGGATATATTAAAATAGTAAATCCAGAACGATTGTAAAAGTTCTAGAAATCTCTTCCAAATTTCATCTTGGGTACAACCAAATACGCTATAAGGGATAATAGCAGATCTTATTGAGATTTTGCACATAAATATATATGGAGTATGTCTATATCTTAAATAATTTGTTAGGAATGCATTATATACCATATGTATACATATAATTTTATAATTTATGATATATTATTCAATAATGCTCATTAAATGATTTATGACACTAACATAACTTAAACACAGCCAAAACAGATGGAGAAAAAATAAATTTAACAGGGAACATAACACATTCTAAACGAACCGAAAAATGAGTCTATTATAAAAATAATAATATACATTCGCTCAGCGAAAAAAAAAACTATATAAATATGACATCTGTTAAATACTGTAGATATACGACACTACGCCAAAGAAACTAACATATTAATATTTCAACAATTTCCTGTTAAACTTTGCTCTAATACTTTAACTCTTTATAAAACAACGAAAAATTAAAAATAAATTTTACTAACATAACCCATAAAATACTGTGTGCAGATCGCTTCAAAAGCGTTAACGTTTGTGCTTTGCTAAATTAAATATACATTTTCTGCGAGGAATAAAAGAAATTAAATAATGATAATGAATGAGATTGATATTTTTGTGTTTTAGTATTAAGATATTCATTTGTCGCCATTTTCTTGCGCCGTCTTCTGTTTCTTGGCGGGCGGCGCCGCCTTGAACATGGCGCCCGAGTGGAGCTCCGACATTAGGAATGGAACCTTGAAACATTATATTAATATTTTAAATTACAATTTTTGAATTAAAAACTTCTATAGGCAAGTTTGGATGAGTAAATTCATGTAAGTCGTCATCGACATGGTCACGTGACGTGTCGCTAACACTCAGAGTGCCGATAGATGTCAAAACTAGATAAGTGTAAACAGTTTTAATTTACAAATTTTAATTTAAGATCAAACAATTAATTTGAATATTCAAAAATAACAACTGTTTGTTTATAGTTTTAAGTTTTCACTAATGTTGGCAGTCCTCGACAATGCTTTTTTTTAAATCTTGATATGTTAAGAACTTGTCTTTTATTAAATAATTTTATAGTACATGTAGTAGTTGTAATGCACATAAATTTACACAATTTTGTGTATTGCTTGTTTCGTGACGCAATTTGGGCTGCAAATACAAAATCTTGTAGTTTACATCCAATTAAATGTGTGGTTAAACCAGGGTCACAAAATCATTATATTTAAACATGCAATGTTTTCACTGTCACTTTATGCCCTAACTAAGGCTACCTATCAAAGGTATAATGTTCTAGCTAAGGCACTCGTGTACTGTCTTGGTCGTATTTCGTGCCTGAGCTAGAGCACTCTCGCCACCTGCGCGGATGTGCTCTAGCTAAAGCACTGGGCGGGCACCGGGCACCTTGTGCTCGAGCTGCAGGTGGTGCGCGGGCGGCAGCGCGAGGCAGGCGCGCAGCAGGTTGTCGAGCGCGGCGCGCTGGCGGGCGAGCGCGTGCACGACGGGCGCGCGCGGCGGCACCAGCGGCGCCTTCACCAGGTACGACAGCGGCGACGCCACCGCGTGCAGCCGGCACCACTCTACGCACACACCCACTCTTATGATCAACAACATTGTTCCATCACAATTAACATTATTTTTATAATTTTTACGTGATAATAATAATAATAAAGCTTTATATAATTCCATACAGATTACAATGATAAATCATATGATCATGTATTTTTGATTTAATTTGATTGATTTTATTAACGCCTCTGTGCCAATTTCCGAGAGATTAATTGTTAATATACACACGGGTCTGTATGTGTGTGTGCTCTCAACACGTTAAACATTTAACACTTTCTATTTTTATAAGTTAATTTCATGTATTTAATTCTAATTTTATTATTTATTTTAGTCGTTTATTAAACCTTTTACGTGATAATTACTACCATTTTTACATAACATCATATTTATGTGATAACTAACGTCATTTTTAAGGTTTGATATTGAAATATAAAAACACAGATGCACATACTAACAAATACCTCTTTAAAAAGTGACATATTAAGAAAAAAATTCAAAAATCCTAAGTTCTGATTGTTTAAACAGAAATTCGAACTTACGCAAAACAAAACAAATGCGATTTAATCGTGTTATCCGAAAAGCAATGAACCAAATATATTTGAAAAAAAGCGCACAATTGTAGATTTAATTTATTACTTTACATAAAATAAATATGCAATAAATCAACTTCAAATCGATCGCTTCTATTAATATACAGTATATTAATATATAAATAACTAATACCACACAAAACATTATCAAATATCTACAACCCCTATGGTTTGAAACATTTACTGGTTTACATAACTAATTTAAGTAACGCCCACCATCCCCCAGAACCTCCAATTTCTACAGAACTTAATTGCCAATTTGTACAAATATATTTTAGTAACTAACGACTCACCCTCGCTTCGCTCGGCTTCGTCCCTAGGTACGTTTTAATTTTTATGAGCGAAACCCTAATTCTTTTTCTAAAATAAAAGTAGCTTAAGTTACTCCTTATAATATCAGCTATATGCCAGTGAAAGTTCCGTATAATTGGTTCAGCCGTTTCGAAAATTAGCCGGAACAAACAGACAGACAAAAATTTAGTAAATTGTTTTTTTTTATAAGTACCGTATATGCTTTATACTAAAAGCTGTTATTTTGACATTACAAACAGACACTGCAATGTTATTTATCTGTAAGATGGTCAAGCGGCGAGCCCACCGTCGCCGGCCCTGCGCAGGTGCACGCGCTCGAGCAGCTCGGCCAGCAGCACCAGGTCCAGCATGAGCGGCGCCGCCAGCAGCGAGTCCTCGCACGTGTTGTGGATGGCCAGCGTGTTGGCGCCGTGCAGCAGGATCTCCGACGTGTACTCGTCCATTGCACGCTTCGAGTCACCTGCACGATGGTGTAATGATTAGTTTAATTGCCTCGGTGGCCTAGCGGCTAGCATGTACGGCTGCAAATATGGAGTTCCTGGGTTCGAGTCCAGGGTCGAGCCAAATGTAATTACTGAATTTTTCTATTAAGATATTCTCATCTCGGAGCTGAGAAGTTGGCGGTGTTGCACGTGTCGCGTCGGTCCCGCGCCGACACTCTCACCGGTCGTGTCTCGTGTCGTCCCACCGAAGTATGAGAGTGACAGGAATAGAGAGTGCACTTTTATCTGTGCGTATACCGACACACGCACTGCACTATAGACTATAGATATTAGAATAAGTAATTTTCGATGTAAACTAACAATAGTGAGTTATTGATACTCAAAATAAATGAATTTATTATTATTATTATATAATATCTCTTGCCCAGTTGGCTAGTTTTATTGAGATTAGCCACTATGACAGAAATCGGTCGGGAGGACTTGCATAATATGTATTCCGATCTTTTTAAGTACAAAAAAAAATATTGTAATTTTGACTTAATGTTGTCATTATTATCAGTAATTTAGTCCATGTGTTGGCACTCACCGACGTGGGGCACGTACTTGATGACGACGACGTGGTCGGGGCGCTCGCCGGCCGCGTACAGCACGGAGTTGGACGCCACCATGTCGTCCACCACGTTGCTCTTCGATATCTGTCGTGGTTATAACTTATCACTACACAAAATTTAGTCAAAATCCCATCCGACTTTGCGTGAAATGCACACAGATATACAGACAAAATTTTCAACAACTATTGTCTTGGGTTTACTTTTCATTTATGTTTATACAACGCTAAGCAGTAGTAGCCCAGTGGTTACACGCTCGTTTAGGAAATCGGGTGATACGGGTTCAAAACAGCCCTCGCCTCGCACCTCTGATATTTTCATTTGCGAATCGTTTCCAACATGATTACCATTTGTCTACCGGTGAAGGAAAACATCGTGAGGAAGCCTGCATGTCTGAGAGAATTTTAATAATTATTATTAACCCCACCTTGCCCCTTGTCAGCAAAAGTAAGCAAAGTTGTTACTCCCCGCTCCAATGTTTAAGTACTGAAAAGGTTTTTTAATTTGTTCAGGTTTCTTTATTGTTGTTCATGAGCAGCAGTGATGAAGTCTAAATATAAGAAATTTATAGGCTATATAAGGAAATTCAATGCACATTTAATAAATAAAAATCGCTAGCGTAATCCACGTCCCCCATTTTCTAACAAGGCCAATCAATGCAACGCCAACCCCTACTAGGCCAGCGTGGTGGATCCCCCTGATACCTTCGTATTGAAGGGCTTGCGCCCAGCAGTGGGACGTCAAAAAGGGCTGAATACATGCAAAAACAAGTGTTAAAGGAAAGCATCAGACCTCCTTGGAGCGGAACTGCCTCGGCGCGGAGAGGTTCTTGCCGTCGTTGTTGCCGAGGTGGTTGTAGCTCACGATGGACGCCGGCTTCAGACCTGTGGATATATATAGTGAAATAGAAATTATACACAATGTAATTAATTAAATTATTATATTATTTATTATTAAATTTAAACATTATATCCTAAACATTGTTATATATCTATCTATAGACTTTCTACAAACCTACGAACACACATGACTTACAAATGTAAACTAAATATTAAAATAAAAAAAACTAAATGTTGAAAACGGGCCAAACATAATGAAATTTCATCCTACAGATATATTAAGAGTAAAAATAAGAGCAAAACAATTAATAAAATATATACGTACATATAGCTAATAAGTCATATTAAAAAAAAATCACAATGATTAAAAATATTAAGGAATATTTACCGTTTAATAACATTAAAATATAGGTATATGTATAATTCAAATATTAATAAATACACCAATTTGCACACTAACCAGCAGAAACCAAGAAATCCACCAAAACGGACTTAAGTTTCGTCTGTCCGGACTTGAAGTCGTCTCCGGCCACGAACACGTTGTTCTTCTCAGCGCGCTCCACCACGCCTTGCACTACCGTATTTTGTGGAGATCCGTTAATGTACGAACACTGAAAAATAAAAATTAAATTAAAATTCTATGTTTTTATTGTTTGGAAATCTCTTCCAGCTGATCTCAAGAAAACTTGAGTCCTGAGAATAAGTATGTATAATGAAAGCACACTTATAGGCTTAATAATCTGCCATATCACTCAAAACTCAGAAATTAATTCAATTCAATTTTCTTGTAAAATGGCTTTAAAGCGTATAAGTTGAGCACAGATTACTTCGCCAATGTCACGTAGAATGAAGAAGAATCGAGGGAGATTGATCAATAAAATAAGACTATTATTCTAAATTAAATTATAGTAAAAAAGGACCATTTGTGACTCTTGAACTAATCTCAAAACTAATCATTGAAATTAGACAAAAATAATACCTACAAACCTATAAAACTCCCAAATAGATTATTATCAAAAATGAAAGAAAAAACAAAGATAGTAAAAACATCTTCTGATCCTATTCCTTTTTTAAAATAAGAGAACCCAAGAGGAGATTTTGGGATTTACTCAAGCGCGGCAGATTGATATAATATACAAGTCCTCTGTAAATATCCACAAAGTTTTTGGACGATTTTAGTTTCTTCTGGTGGTCTTCGGCTGGTGAAAATCGGCAGATCATTGCATTGCACACTTTTCAGCATGTAATTAGCCCATCCAAGAAACCTTAGTCTGACGGTTTCAAATATCGGCTGCCTTACACGCGCGATCTTCTACAGAGGACTTATATATAGTGGAGGTACTCAACAGAGTGCATGGTATCTCCCTTATATCTGCCGCAATTGAATAAATCCCAAAATCCCCTCTTGGGCTCCCCTACTATTATTTTTTATAACTTACCCCTTCGTCAATCGCTGCTAACGCGAAGATGGTAGACGGTGATATCTCAGAGTGGTTCTGACGGAGAGCCTTCTCTAAGTTTTCAGATGTGTCGTGGATACCGGGTGTTACTTCGCAAAATCTATTACGGAATGAAAATTATAAGTAGAAATATACGGCTTGTATAGATAGGTACTTAATATAATAATGCATTTTATCTAATATTGGAAGTATAAAATCCTTCTTTGTGTTGTTGTGATTTGTTTGTTTGTTTTTGTATCTTTTCAGGAAAAAACGTGTCAACATTTCTTTTAGTTTTTGGACAGAGATAGTTTATGGGCCAGATTTAATGTATGCTACATTGAATCCATATAACAAATGATTCTTGCAGGATGTTTGTGCATATGAAAAAAAAAACAATGCTTTTTCTAATCCACTTTATAAATCAATAGAATAAAAAACCACTCAAAGAATGTATCGTGTGTACATGTTTCTAAAAATTATTTTATTTTAAGCCGAGTGGCCCGCCTTCGTTTCAGTACGGCCCTAAAATATACACCATTGGGATAATTGTAACCTTGACACTGTCGGTAAAAATGCACTACGCACTACATGGAATTTTATGACTTCGTGGAATTTTAAGACTAGCTTTTTAGCTTCACTCGCATACTTTATATGTATTATTTCCCCGCTCGTTCGATCTTAATGTTTTCTTATATCGCCTATAACCTTGCTCGAAGAAAGGGTTTAAAATACAATATCTTTTTTACTCAGGCAGCTTCTTCAAACAAATAAAAAAATCTTTTACGTTTTTTTTTATATTAGTAGTATAACTGGGCTATTATAGTCTACCTCCTATCACCGGGGCTTAACTACTCTCTATGAGACCTTGAGAATACAATATTCTAATATTGCACGGGATACCGTTTTATAAACAAAAATATAAAATTAGCCGAACAAAAAAGCCGAAAAAAACCGAAAAAATATTTAAAGTACCTATATAATAAAAGCGGGTTAAATTCGTTAAAATATCTCGCATTCGTAACAGTATCTGAGCGATCGAACTTCACTCATCGTTTAACGGAAAAGATATTTAGAAATTGCGTTTTTTTTTTTCAGGAAAAACAAAGATGTAGATAAACTTAAGAAGCAAAACCTTAATACTTTCTAATATTTACGCGAATATTTAACAATTAATTTATTTTTTTTAAATAAAACTATCTTTTCGGATTATTTTGCGGATTTATTTTGATTTTTGGTTCCTGACAACGTTTCGAATGTTTTACAGCAATCATGGTTACGGGAGAGACTAAGGTTTTAGACGTCTCAAAGAAATTATTCCACCCCTAAAAGGGTGATCTTTTTCTGAATTCCACCCTCGAGATCACAGAATTGATGAAAGATACTAGAATGGTAATCACGCGTAATTTGTATGGGAACCACTGTCGCCACTCATCCCTTCTTGATATTTTTACTACACGCGCAAGTCAAATAAACACAAGCATTCGCACACATACGCAACTTTTAACGCAGCCCTGTAATTGGTCAACACATAGATAATTAGTGTTGCGTCTGTGTTGTGTAAAATAAATAAAATGACTAGTGGTTGAAAATAAAAAATGCTAACGATATTTTTGTCGATAATTTACATAAAAGTGTATTAAAATAAATTTTATGTAATATTTGTTTTTTTTACAGTTATTAAAAACACATTTTATAAACGAATTAGATTAGTTCAATTTAAAAATAAAATAAAACAATGTTTAACTTATAATAAATGTATTTTTAATGTTACATACGTGGTAAGTGAATTCTTAAGTTAGTTCTCTTTATCACACTCATTTTACATGACAAAATATTTTACAATGTATTGGCGCGAAAATGAGAAAACACAATGAACAATCATATAAAAATAATAATGACTATTTAAATAAGATTTTCCAAAAAATATTTAATATACATATTCGACTCAGTTACAATTTTATTATAGATAGAGATTACAAATTGTCAATGTCCTCGGAATAAAACTAATTTGTTCAGTAATTGACGCTTACTTTCTTCTGCACATAAACTTTTTAACAGTGATGTACAAGATACTTTAAATAAAGTATCTGGAATACAAAATGCAAAATACTTTTAAATGAAGTATTTCAGATACCAGATGCAAATAACTTTCTGAAATAGTATCTGAAATACTAGATATAAAATACGTATCTCTTAAATACTTTTTATAGATAAAATACTTTTGTAAAAAGCAAATTTTTTTTAATGAAAGTTAATTTTTTACATGTAAATCGCGTTGAACGCGCAAACGTGACACAACCTAATTTTATAGTTTTAAGATTTTATTTGAGACTTAAGTAAAACCCGTTCTGAGGGCTTAGTGTGAGTTTTTCTTACTACACGATCGCGTTAAAGTAAACTCAAATTTCTATGGAGTTGGATCAGCGCCGCCTAGCGGAAAGTTTGTAAAACGTTTGTAAAGTTTGTTGTGAGTGCGAGATTAATGACTTACTTTACGTACTTTCTTAAATTTTGTTTTCGGATCTTTTTATTTTGATTTTTCCGCGAAATTTATCTTGTGGGATACTTTTTTGGGGCAGAAAAATAGAGGACTTAAGGCCAGGCTGTCCGGGCGAAGTAGGCATTTAACGCTACCACCCCTCCCGCAAAGCGAGCTGTGCGCTCACGTCGCCGGCGTGAACTCATAACTACAGGTCAAGCGTCACAGAGTACGCAAGCGCGTCTATAAGCAGTAGGCCAACTTATCAATTTGATTTTAATATTATTAAAATTTAAAATACGGGAATTGATCCGATAACATTTTATTTTATTATAATACGTATATATTTAGTAATCGCGAAAAGCTAAGACATTTATTCCTATGCAATAAATGAATTTGAGTAGATATTGAACATGTAAATTATATTTTATTCAAGTATGTATTTATATATTCATAATATATAAATACATATTTAGGAATTTTATCAGGAAATTACTTATGTTTTTGTTAGTTTGATGTTTAAAAATTTACAAATTAGTATGTAATTTTTGTTGTAGTATTGAATAAATAATAATCAAAAGCAATCGAAGGATTATGATTATGAACCACTTATTTCACAATGCATACCAAGTGTGAGTTGGCGTAGCGGTAAAAGCTGGGTCTAATAACTCTAAGGTCGTAGGTTCAATTCCCCGTGCGTAGTCATTTTTCTTTCTTTTTCTCATTTTTATATAATATTATTCATTTTTCAATTATGCAAAGAAATAAGTATTTTATTTATTTATTATCATTTATCGTTTTTTTTTATTTATTTACTAGCGACTCACCCTCGTTTTAACGTTACGTATAGATTTCTTAGAGATGAGATATTTTCCCACAGTAAAAAATATCCTATGTGTTGACCCGGAATCCGAATAACCAACTATCATCATACCAAATTTCATCAAAATCCCTCCAGTAGTTTTTCCGTGATGCGGTAACAGACAGACAGACAAAAATTCTAATAACTATAGATTCGGTCTCTGTATCGATAATAATGTCTATTTCAATAAGATATTCCAAAAAAATATTTAATGTGCAGATTCGGCTTAGTCACAATTTGTTTATATGTATAGATATGCAAAAGGCATAGAAACGATAAAAAAATGGGATTTTGGACTTTTCAACAAGGGATAGTAAATAAAGCGCATGCGAAAAATCTTTGTATATTAAAATTCAAAATTCAATATATAATTGAGAAAAAGGAAAAAAATGTCTACACACGAGGGGAATCGAATCTACGATCATCGATATTCTAGTCCGAGATCATACCGCTACACCCACTTTTGCTTGGCTTGCGAATTGAAATACGTGGTTCAGAAGGTGCGAAACATTTTTTTATTTTTTACTAGCGACTCACGCTCGCTTCGCTCGCGTACTTCCCTAGGTACGTTTTCACGGTTAGCTATGTTTATTTATATACTAGCGGCTCACCCTCGCTTCGCTCGGGTTCACCTCTAGAAAAAACAAATCTATCCCACGGAAACCGTTCATTTTTCCGGAATAAAAAGTCGCTTATTGCTTATTCTGATGTATGCACTATATTATTGTAAAGTTTCATTAAAATCCAATGGGTAGTTTTTGTGTAGTAAGCTGTATAAGTTACTGTAGTTTTTTAACTATCCAACGTGAACTCTTTGATTTTCCGGGATGAAAAGTATCCTATATGTTGACCGTGGATATAAGGTACCACCATGCAAAATTTCATTCAAATCGGTCCAGCAGCTTCGGAGATTAGCCTGTACAAACAGACAAACAGACAGAAAAACAAAAAATTAAAAAAAAATCTGGATTTGTTCTATTCTCTTCTTACACCCCCCTGACTCGGTTTTTAGCATATTTTTTCTATGTACAGACATTCGACCTCTACAGTTTTATTATAGTATAGAAGAAGAAGATAGATAAACAGTAGCTTGCTACTCCTAAGATATTCATTTAAATTATATAGTGATTTACCCTCGCTTCGCTCGGATGTGTACGCTTTTCGTGGGTTTTAATTTTTGTTTCGCGGAACCCTGATTTTTTTTTTCTGAAATAAAAGTAGCCTAAGTTACTCCTTATAACATCAGCTATCTGCCAGCGAAAGTCCCGTCAAAATCGGTGCAGCCTTTTCGGAGATTAGCCGGAACAAACAGACAGACAGACAGACAGACAAAAATTGTAAAAAATGTTGTTTTGGTATATGGACCGTGTATACATCCATATGCAATAAATAAAAAGCGGTTATTTTAATATTAAAACAGACACGCCAATTTTATTTATCTACTAGCTTTTGCCCGGGACTTCGTCCGCGTGGAATGGTGACTCCCCCCTCACGACCGCCCTGCCCTCGCCTTGTATCTGAGAGCGCGCTCACCCATAGACCGCGTAAAGTTAAATATGTATATTTTAAAACTATGATATCTCCTAAGATATTCATTGAAATCAAATTATGTCAAGGGCAATTTTGTTCAAAATTAAATACTTGTGATGAATAACGTATTTATTTGGATAAGGATAGTATCATGTTTATAAAAACACCTTCGGAAGTAATGCATTATTTTAGAACAAATTTGATTGCCATAAAAAGGGTTATTTTGAGTCAACCTTAAAAGATAGACATATGCTGTCGCGGACTTTTTTTTAGAACTTTTAAAGGGGAACAATTCCGTCATACACGATTTTTGCGTAACTTCAACCGCTTACGCAGCGCACGCAACGGAAGCTCTCAAAAGGAATGATTTTTTCCCGTTTTTGCAACATTTTTCATTTATGCTCCGCTCCTATTGGTCGTAGCGTGATGTTCTATAGCCTAAGCCTTCCTCGATAAATGGACTATCCAACACAAAAAGAATTTTTCAATTCCAACCAGTAGTTCCTGAGATTAGCGCGTTCAACCAACCAAACAAACAAACAAACTCTTCAGCTTTATAATATGA
Source organism: Argynnis bischoffii washingtonia (assembly GCA_033884665.1). Lineage (NCBI taxonomy): Eukaryota > Metazoa > Arthropoda > Insecta > Lepidoptera > Nymphalidae > Argynnis > Argynnis bischoffii. The sequence goes on along the minus strand of CM066624.1, from coordinate 2,962,302 downwards.
GTATAGACTAGCAACTCACGCTCGCTTCGCTCGCGTTCGTCCCTAGGTACGTTTTCCCGGTTAGCTATGTTTAGGTATACCTATATAAATAGTAGCTTGCTAACTCCTAAGATATTCATTTAAATTAAATATTATATAGCGATTTACTCTCGTTTTGCTCGGGTGCGTAGGCCGTACGCGGATTTTGTTCATAATTTCAGGGTTTTAATTTTTTTTTGCGGAACCCTGATTCTTTTTCTAAAATAAAAGTAGCCTAAGTTACAACTATATATACCCTATAACATCAGCTATCTATCTGCCAGTGAAAGTCCCGTCAAAATCGCTCCAGCCGTTTCGGAGATTAGCCGGAACAAACAGACAGACAGACAGAAATTGTAACAAATGTTGTTTTGGTATATGTACCGTGTATACATCCATATGCAGTTAGTAAAAAGCGGTTATTTTAATATTACAAACAGACACTCCAATTTTATTTATCTGTATAAATATAAATTTGCTTTTTTTTCTAAGCGCTTGGCTTTCTAACCGCTCGACGCCCGCGCTCAGCTGATTGCGCTCACTGGCCACTGTGCCTATTACACCAGGGGCGCCACTTCAAAGAACATATTTACACTAACTTGTTACATACTGCTTTATCTTACATAAAAAAACTTCGACGATGTTATGATGTAAATAATATATTCACAAAAGGTCTTCAGTAAATTTAAAATGGCCCCGTATATACTTATATGTACATAATAAAAGGTAAAGTTATAAATATGAAGATAATCTGCTAAACTACATATGTAGATAGGTACCTACCAGTCCGATTTGAAAATTATTTCTGTGATAGAAATCTGCATTATCCTTGAGGGACAAACATAACCAATGTTTTATAATGATATACTTACTTACCCGTACTAGTTATGGTTAGCTAAGTTCGCGTTATGTTTATGAAATTTGGTAGGTATGTTACATGTAGATTTATTTGAAACCCGCGTCCAAATCCTACGCGTATGTATGTATATTTTACACTAACTTGTTACATACTGCTTTATCTTACATAAAAAAACTTCGACGATGTTATGATGTAAATAATATATTCACAAAAGGTCTTCAGTAAATTTAAAATGGCCCCGTATATACTTATATGTACATAATAAAAGGTAAAGTTATAAATATGAAGATAATCTGCTAAACTACATATGTAGATAGGTACCTACCAGTCCGATTTGAAAATTATTTCTGTGATAGAAATCTGCATTATCCTTGAGGGACAAACATAACCAATGTTTTATTATGATATACTTACTTACCCGTACTAGTTATGGTTAGCTAAGTTCGCGTTATGTTTATGAAATTTGGTAGGTATGTTACATGTAGATTTATTTGAAACCCGCGTCCAAATTCTACGCGTATGTATGTATATTTTACACTAACTTGTTACATACTGCTTTATCTTACATAAAAAAACTTCGACGATGTTATGATGTAAATAATATATTCACAAAAGGTCTTCAGTAAATTTAAAATGGCCCCGTATATACTTATATGTACATAATAAAAGGTAAAGTTATAAATATGAAGATAATCTGCTAAACTACATATGTAGATAGGTACCTACCAGTCCGATTTGAAAATTATTTCTGTGATAGAAATCTGCATTATCCTTGAGGGACAAACATAACCAATGTTTTATTATGATATACTTACTTACCCGTACTAGTTATGGTTAGCTAAGTTCGCGTTATGTTTATGAAATTTGGTAGGTATGTTACATGTAGATTTATTTGAAACCCGCGTCCAAATCCTACGCGTATGTATGTATATATGTTATATATACAAACACATGTATGTATGTATGTTATATATACAAACACTTACATACATACAACGCGCATAGTAAATGATTTATATTTATTAATTATATTATTTATTCATATTTAATATTAATCACAAGCATAGCCGCGCGAAACCCTTAGTATACGACAGAACGGAATCATCGATCACTAAACTAGATATTACACAAAAAATCATAAGCAAAAGTATTCTGTATTTAGGTAATTCTAGTTTAAAAAATATACAATAATGTAAATTCAACCTTAAATGTGTTACTTAAAGTTGTTTTTACTAAGCTATGTATAAAAAGCAAAAAACGTTGATTTTTTACACTATGTCCAAGGAATGAATAATTCGATGAATTAGCGGGGGGGTTGTGCGCGAGCAAAAGCGACATAGGTCCTACCTCGTCAAGGGCCAGCGGCCGACTGAATCATTATCGTCGTTGCACCTTAGTTGCTTGCGAACAAGGTTGAATATCGAATATCCGATCGATCTTATTCTTGCACAGAATTAAAAAACGTAAGTCTCAAATCTAATTTAATTTATTATGAGAATAATAATTGGTCAATTTAAATGTCTTTCGTACAGAAGATAATAAACTATATTTTCCTTCTCTGAGTATTTTTTTTGCGTATATAACTGAAGTAGTTTAAGAGTAAAATCCATTAATCTCTAAAAAAGGCATATTTTAAAAAAAATAAAACTATCGAGAAAATTTCATCCAATTGTGTTTCTGTTTCTTCTGATCCATAGAAAAAGGTTTGAAAAATCATACATTTAAATTATCACATTGATTTAATGTCTGGTATACATAGAATATGAAAAAAAATCAGCGTTAAATTTAGGGAGCCTCCTCTTAACACCCTCCCTTCCGCATGATGATGGTGTCTTGATGACAGTGTCGCTGAAAGTGTCGTTGAAAAGTGTCGCTGAAAGTGTCGCTGAAAAGTGTCGCGATGATGATGATGATGATGTTGAAAGTGTCGCTGAAAAGTGTCGCTGCAAAGTGTCGCTGCAAAGTGTCACTGAAAAGTATCGCTGAAAAGTGTCGCTGAAAAAAGTGTCGCTGAAAAGTGTCGCTGAAAAAAGTGTCGCTGAAAGGTGTCGCTGAAAAAAGTGTCGCTGAAAAGTGTCGCAGAAAAGTGTCGCTGAAAAGTGTCGCTGAAAAAAGTGTCGCTGAAAGGTGTCGCTGAAATGTGTGGCGCTGAAAACTGTCGCTGAAGTGTCGCTGAAAAGTTTTCTGAAAAAAGTATCGCTGGAAAAGTGTCGCTGAAAAGTGTCGCTGAAAAGTGTCGCTGAAAAGTGTCGCTGAAAGGTGTCGCTGAAAAAGGTGTCGCTGAAAGATGTCGCTGAAAAACGTGTCGCTGTAAAGTGTCGCTGAAAATTGTCGCTGAAAATAGTGTCCACTTTTCAGCGACACACTTTACAGCGACACACTTTTCAGCGACACACTTTACAGCGACATTCTTTTCAGCGACACCTTTTTGCGACACTTTTTTAGCGACACTTTTCAGCGACACTTTTTAGCGACATTTTTCAGCGACACTTTTCTGTGACACTTTTCAGCGACACTTTCATCATCTCGAATTTACATTACCTAACGTAACAAATAAAAATAATTTAATGAGCAGTATTTTTAGGCATGATAGATTCTAAGCTCCAGTGAAACTTGACACTAGCTGATTAAAAAGCGGAAAATTAGCTATACTTTTTGAAATAAGAAAAGTTAGTCGCCTAAAAGTGTGGCTGAAAAGTGTCGCTGAAAAAAGTGTCGCTGAAAAAGTGTCGCTGAAAAAGTGTCGCTGAAAAGTGTGGCTGAAAAGTGTCGCTGAAAAAAGTGTCGCTGAAAAGTACACTGAAAAAAGTGTCGCTGATAAAGTGTCGCTGAAAAAGTGTCGCTGAAAAGTGTCGCAAAAAAAAGTGTCGCTGAAGAGTGTCGCTGAAAAAAGTGTCGCTGAAAAAGTGTCGCTGAAAAGGAGCCGGATGGCGCCGGGAGGAGCTGGAAGGTACCATATGGTACCGGATGGTACCATTTGGTGCCGGAAGGTACCATTTGGTACCGGATGGCGCCGGAAGGTACCATTTGGTACCGGATGGTACCATTTGGTACCGGATGGCGCCGGAAGGTACCATTTGGTGCCAGAAGGTACCATTTGGTACCGGAAGGTACTGATTGGTACCGGATGGTGCCACTTGGTACCGGATGGTACCACTTGGTACCGGATGGCGCCGGAAGGTACCATTTGGTACCGGATGGCGCCGGAAGGTACCATTTGGTACCGGATGGTACCATTTGGTACCGGATGGTACCATTTGGTACCGGATGGCGCCGGAAGGTACCATTTACCATCATCATGCGGAAGAGAGGGGGTTAAGTCCTCTATTTTTTTGCCCCAAAAAAGTATCCCACAAGATAAATTTCGCGGAAAAATCAAAATAAAAAGATAATTATAATAAAAAGATCCGAAAACAAAATTTAAGAAAGTACGTAAAGTAAGTCATTAATGATAAGTAAAATATACGAGTCAGGCAGTGAAGCTGTCCGTTAGGCGACTTTTCTTATTTCAAAAAGTATAGCTAATTTTCCGCTTTTTAATCAGCTAGTGTCAAGTTTCACTGGAGCTTAGAATCTATCATGCCTAAAAATACTGCTCATTAAATTATTTTTATTTGTTATGTTAGGTAATGTAAATTCGAGATGATGAAAGTGTCGCTGAAAAGTGTCACAGAAAAGTGTCGCTGAAAAGTGTCGCTAAAAAGTGTCGCTGAAAAGTGTCGCTGAAAAAAGTGTCGCTGAAAGGTGTCGCTGAAAAGTGTCGCTGAAAAGTGACGCTAAAAATTGTCGCTGAAAAATGTGTCGCTGAAAGGTGTCACTGAAAAGTGTGTCGCTGTAAAGTGTGTCGCTGAAAAGTGTCGCTGAAAAGTGTCGCTGAAAAGTGTCGCTGAAAAGTGTCGCTGAAAAAAGTGTCGCTGAAAGGTGTCGCTGAAAAGTGTCGCAGAAGTGTCGCTGAAAAGTGTCGCCGAAAGGTGTCGCGATGATGATGCTGATGATGATGATGATGGAAAAGTGTCGCTGAAAAGTGTCGCTGTAAGTGTCGCTGAAAGTGTCGCTGAAGGTGTCACTGAAAAGTGTCGCTGAAAAGTGTCGCTGAAGTGTCGCTGAAAAGTGTCGCGATGATGATAATGATGATGATGGAAAAGTGTCCCTGAAAAGTGCCGCTGAAAAAAGTGTCGCTGGAAAGTGTCGCTGAAAAGTGTCGCTGCCTCACTATATAGTGTCACGCAGCGACACTATATAATGCTTTTGAGACATCTAACACCTTAGCCTCTCCAATGACCATGATTGCTGTAAAGCAATCGAAACGTCGGGAACCAAAAATCAAAATAAATCCGCGAAAAGATCCGAAAAGATAGTTTTATTTAAAACCCGTTCTTTAAACAGTTTATCACATTTGTCAAGTGTTAAACCATAACTATACTAGTCTATACATATGTATAATAAAATTCTAACTATGCTGAATCTGTACCTTAAATATTTTTTGGAAAATCTTATTGAAATAGACATTATTATCGCTGCAGAGGCCGAATATATAGTTTTTAGAATTTTTGTCTGTCTGTCTGTCTGTTACCGCATCACAGAAAAACCACTGGAGGGATTTTGATGAAATTTGGTATGATGATAGCTGGATATCCGGGTCATCATATAGGATACTTTTTATTGCGGGAAAATATCTCATGTCTGAGAAATCTATACTAAACGTTAAAACGTAAGTAGAGACGGACCAAGCGGAGCGAGGGTGAGTCGCTAGTCTATTACTAAAAGTATTTTAACAAACATAGTATCTACAAAGTACTAAGATACCAAACAAAAGGTATTTAAATACAAGATACGAAATGAATTAAAAAAAAAATTATAGTTACAAAATGAAAATACGTATTTTGTATCTTGTATCTGTATTTCAGATAATTGTATCTTAGATAAGTTACATCTCTGCTTTTTAAAATAAAATGCCATCTTACGTTTAGATACTTTTCAATAATTTCTAAAATAAACCTGTATATAAACTTTAAATTTGCCATAGAAAGCATTCAATCACATTATTATACAAAAATCATTGCCTTATCGATTATTTTGTCTTACAACAAAAGCCATCACTATTATAATATACAAAAGTGAATCATCGCAAAGCAAGCAATGAAAAGTGTGGGTTTTGCAGAGAACGCTATCCATTGCAGACAACGATCGCGCGTTGCTTTGATTATGCGCATGCATAGCGAGCAATGTATATTGTTTGTTTTAGCTTATTACAATAGTATCGTTTGTTTTGAATTTTGTAATCGTTGCTACATTTTTGAAATTAAAGAGATATTCATTATTATTTTTGACTTACCGATGAAAGATATACCTCCTCGATCGATACTCGAAGTTTGACTTTTTGTCTTGCAAGTAATAATAACACAACACGGCATTATAACACTATTTATCGCAGCTCCGTACCCGACGCACTCTAAACACGAACTACAAGCGGTGCACGCAAGAATCGGTTCAAGTATGGTTGTTTAACCATAGTTGCGGCGACGCTGTCACGCCCACATTACCCTTCCAGCCTTTTTTTACCTATTCCGTGCTCGAGATACATAGAAATAAATAGTTATGTATTCATTAAAAAGAACAAACAAGAAATGAAGACAACGGTCTGTACATCTATATATATAAAACAAAGTCGGGTTTGTTACAACACTTATAACTCGAGAACTGCTGGACCGATTTTTATGATCTTTGTTTTGTTAGATATTTCTTCGCCCCGAATAGCAGAATAACTATTAAAACATCGGAAAAATTCACAAACAAAAAAAATTAAGAAAAAAAATAATATTCCAATCTAAGCGTCAAAACGTACCTTGGGACGAACCTGAGCGAAGCGAGGATGAGTCACTAGTGTTAATATAAAATCAAGGTTCCTCATATTAATTAAAAAATCAAGAAATTCATTAAAAAAGATACATATGACCTAATTGAGTACATCAGTTTTGAAGTCGGTAGATTTCCGGGCCGACAACGGTCTGTTCACCGTACATGTATATAAAAGCAAGGTTACTATTAATTAGACTAATTGAACTTTACAGCGCAGAATCGAATCGTTATACATTTCTGTGGGTCATTTAAAACGCATCTATAAAAATAAAATTCGCAGTTTCGTTTCATTCCCGTATGAATTGCAGGATTTTAGCAAAAAAAATATTTTAGTTGAATTTATTTTAAATATTTTTTGGGACATTTACACATAGCACCATCTAGTTCCATGGTAAGCTACGAAGCCTGTGTTATGGATACCAGATATTTGATACACTACTCATATATAACTTTAAATACATACATATTATAAACACCCATGACTAGAGTACAAACATTCGTGCTCATCAAATGAATGCCCCCAGCGGGACTCGAACCCGCGACCACTGGCGCAGAAAGTAGGGTCACTACAAACTAAGCCAAACGTGCCGTCAAACAACAAACAATAATGTAGATAATTTTTAAAACAATAATGTGGATAACAATAAGGAGGACGTAAAAGTGGTCTTGACAATAAGTTACTCCATTACTATATATTTATTTTTATGTATTAGTGAATACTATTTTTTCTAAATGTTTAGTGATATTCTCTTTTATTCGCACCCCTTCCCTCTTACAGTTTGCTATTTCCTACACCTGCCTGGAAAATATCACTGTTTTAGGGATAACGCTGCCTGTTGTAGGTACATTATCAATCTTTTCTGTAATTTCATTATTTCCATTTTTCTTTTTCTTTGTGTAAAATTAGAAGTTTATTAATAATATTAATTTAGAACTGGTAATTCAACTTATTTATTTAAACAATTATAACGTACTTATGTATGTATCACGAAATCAGAACATATATATGAAATCAACAAAGATCTAGATTTAAAACTTACAGAAACTCTTCTGTTTGCTATACCTAAGCATTGATAAAAAGAATTGATCAAAGTCGCTCAATGTTTCAGAAAATATCGCCATAGTATATTTTACTTTACATTCGTCGGACCCCACAAACCCAACACATTTGTACTCGGTCACGTTTCATAGTCACATGGAATTAACCATTTGCTCACCGAAAATTGAATCGTAACACTTTGGGATACGTTTCGCAATTGAGTTTTCATTACATAGGGTTTTGTAACCCGATAATTTTACTGCCATTGACCTTTGACGGACGGTGGTAGTAGCATCAATATCACATAAAGCGTGTTTCCAAACGTAATGTATATCAGTGAACTTTGACGATTCTCGTTTGGCAATTATGTCATACTTGTTCCACAAAACGACGGTTTTTTTCGTACGTTGTCATAAACTTGTCAAATTAAATGATAAGATAATTAAGCTTTACACAAGCTAGTATACATATACTTCTGAATTTATGTACCATTTTCATTCCCATTTTCACCCCCTTAAGGGATGATTTCCGGGATGAAAACTATTCTATGACCTTCCCCGGGGTCTCAAACTATCTTCTTAGTAAATTTCATCTAAATCGGTCCAGTGGTTTCGGAGCTTATTCAGTACAAACAAAAAACAAACAAATCGTTCCTCTTTATAATATTAGTATAGATAAGTTATTCTTACAGTATTAAAATGAAAAATTAACAATAGGTATACCAGAAAAATTTAATATTTTTGACTCAAAAGTAAAAAAGGCAATGGCCTTAATAAAAATATTTAAAAAAAATTAAAACTTTTACCGAGAAGAATATCGAATATCGAAAAACAATATCTTACCTTTCAGTATTAGCAGTCCATAGAACGATAACTTTGTCCAACTTCTTCTTGTCGCGGAAATCTTTGATGTCCGCGCGAATTTGCAAATACTGCTCGTATCTTGTTCCACGGATCAAATTTACTGCACGATCCACCTAAAATGTATGAATGATACTTAATGTCCTTTCTAACTTTTCCACCTTTTAAACTTAAATTCTGTTCGTTGGTAAGCACAAATTTTAAAATAGATTAACCGATGACATTTTTCTTAAATGTTTATAATAGTCTGAATGAGGTTAAGAGGCCGTTCATAAAATATGTCACGCAAAATTTTACCTTTTTTACCCCTCTCTCACCCTTCGTCACGCTGTCACATTGTTTGCGAACCTCTATCAATATTGCGAATAATAGATACACCCAATTAGGTACATAAATTTCAATCTTTATTATTAAAAAAAATATGTAGATAATAAAACATTAACTATCTGTTATAAAACAATAAATATTTGTTATTTATCATAAGTCCAAGGATTTTCCAAATGTTCCGAAATATCTATGAAAACCATTAAATGAGATAAATTCGCAAAATTGTTTGATGATCTGCAAACGTCACGTCTCCTTAATCTTCTGACCCCCTTGTCAGCGAAAGTTTGCCAGGAATATTAGAATTTAGAAGAAATAAAAAATGCTTTTTCCATATAATGTTTGTATAACATCAAAGATCATAAATTATATTGAAATTAAGAGAGGACGTGTTTCTGTTCAGCTAGTAAATTATATTTTTTAAAAGTCGTTTTAAAACTAAACATTACAATTTAAAATCAACTGATTCTCAAAAATAATGATTATACTTATAAGTTGGAATAACATATGGCGGTTAGTTACAATATGATGAGATTGGATTCGAAGTGCAAAGTTACATAACATCGATTAAGTGGAAATCTAGTAGGAACTGCATAGTACATAACGAGCTTGTCACAAACAAACAAAAATAATATATGCAACGTGTAATAAGTCCACCAATATTGCATAAGAGTATATTTAGGTATAGGTACGTGTTTATTTTACTGTAGGTATATAAATGTTTAACCGACGATTATTTAAGAACAGCGACTCACTCTCGATTCGGTTCGGGTTCGTCCCTAGACAAAAACCAATCCATCCCACGGGAACCGTACATTTTTCCGGGATGACATATAACCTCTCAAAACTCAGTTAACATGTAATGCAAAAAGAATTTTTCAAATCGGATTAGTAGGTAGTTCCTGAGATTAGCGTGTTCAACCAAACAAAGAAACAAACACTTCAGCTTTATATTATTAATATAGTATAAATAACATGACTGTTCTTTAATTAAGTAAGATCTGATTTCTATGTTCTTATTACACATTTCATTGGAGACCTCTTATGTTTTAAAGTTTTCACTAGAAATCGGCTTAAAATCATCCCCCAAATATTGAAACATATTGTAACATATATATGTATATGTCAACATAACCTCAATATGTATGTATGTATGTATGTATGTATGTATTCAGCTCTTTTTTAACGTCCCACTGCTGGGCACGGGCCTCCCTTCAATACGAGTGGAATCAGGCCATAGTCCACCACGCTGGCCAAGTGCGGATTGGCGGACTTCACATGTTTTTCGAAAACTTGCTAGGTTCTCTCAGACATGTAGGTTTGCTCACGATGTTTTCCTTCACCGTAAGGCAAGTGGTGATCAAGTTAGAAAATGATTCGCACATGAAAATATCAGAGGTGCGAGACCCGTGATTTGAACCCGCTTCACTCGGTTTGCCAAGCGAGCGCGTTACCACTAGGCTACCACTGCCACTATAAACCTCAGTACCATTAGATAATTATACGCATAGATATCCCCGTCAAATACAATATGGCCTTGGCATTGACAGGCATAAACGGTACATTTAACTTTACGTAACGATCGCGTTCACCTTGGCATTACCACTGCAAACATTTATCTTCCCTACATAAGCACAACTGTAATCAACAGGAAACTAACATAATATGTTGAATTTGCTTTATTTTATGACGTTTATAAACCATAACACCATGATAATGGATCATACAGGAAAGATTTACATACCGATGTTATTTTTTTGCTGGTACATATAAAATTGCAAAACATCGACTCGGCGATATACGATACTGTTTATGTGACTGCATTTTTATATCGAAAACAATAATATAATATAGAAATCGAATAAAAATAGGAAATATTTTTGGCGACGCAATTCATAATTTTATTTATATAATATAACTAGTGATGTGGTCAAAAATCGATCTTAAATCATTGAATGTGAACGTTATTAAAGTTCCTTTATCTAAGTTACATAGGTAGCCTTTACCTCCCTTAATCAAAATGCCTAAAAATCTATTTGCAGATAGACAAACCAATTCTCAGATGTAATGCTACAGAAAGTGAATTAATGGTTTTTAGGCATATAATAAAATACCGCATGTTTTCATCAACGCCTCTAAGAATTGTCAAAAATGTTAAGTATCTGGGTCATTGGATTACCGATAATTTCATAGATAATTTTGATTAAGTCAAGATCACACTCTTTAAGGTGTATTATCGAAACTTTTACACATGCAGACTGTGGGCTAACTATATGCTTATATACGGACATCAGACATGCTCATGGGACCGTAGAATAGTCTTGGGTTACTTACACCTATATTTAAGCGCTTTCTAGAACCCCATCACTTTATTGAAGGAAATCATTCTAATTGCTAATAATCGTTATTAAAATTCAAGTATACCTACTAAAAGATCACGATTTTAAATCTTTCTTTAAAACCCTCAATTTCAAACTTTCAAACTTGGTTTCAAACAAACCAAATATAACAACAACAATCAAAATAATGGGCACCAGATAGTCAAAGTACAAACATGTTATGGAAAGCTATCGCATATCAAATGAGAATAAGACATATGATCTTCGTTTACCGACGTTATCTATAAACATTTTTTTCAAATCACACATCGATTGAATGACAGCGAAAATTAGTAAACTCAACTCAAAAGTCTTTACAAGTATATATCTACGGATATATCAACAAATATTAGATTTTAAAAGGTTCTTAAAAAATTGAGGATAACTTTATTATATCAAATACTAGCGACTAACCCTCGCTTCGCTTTAGGATCATCCCTAGACAAAAACAAATTTATCCTATGGGACCGTACCTTTTTCCGGAATAAAATCTATGTGCTATTCCAGACAATAATCTTTCTCTGTACCAAATTTCATAGAGATCCGTTCATCCGTTCTGGCGTCAAAGAGTTACAAACATCCATCCATCCATCCTCACAAACTTTCACATTTATAATATTAGTATGAATATTATTATGAAGGTTTCAAATATGTGTAATTATTTAAAATTCAGTTTTGCTCCTTCTACACTAAAGATAAATAGTGAAAACCCAGTAATAAACGTGTACATTGAAATTCCAAATAATATTAATTCCAATAGACATTTACAAGTTTTTGAATTTTATTTTTATATAGTTTTTTTTTTTTATTTGCATCTAGTTAATGAAGCAAAGAACTCTCTCTCTCAAGCACTCGGAATAAAAATAATAAAAACATAAAAAAGTCGCCAAAAATTTCAACAGTTACTCTTAAATATTTCTATTTTAAAATATATAGTTGCGAGCACACAACAATATAAACAACATCATAAATATATATATATATATATATATATATGTCGGAGACGGTCATGAATACAGTCGCTAAACGAAGCGCGGCACGACACCCGAGTGATGGCAGCACCATCGACAACATCGTCGATACTCGGCGAACTTCGTGTTACGACGGAGCTTAGCTAATGGAGGCATGCTGAGGGCCGGGGACTTGCCTTCGAGCCGAGCTGAGATCAAGACCTCTCCACTAGGAACTGTTCAACGTTTCGTTTGAGATAAGTATTGTGAAATCTATTAAATCAGTTGACTAAATTAGAACAGTGACCAGTTTAGCGAGGCTCGGGGTGGCTATAAGGGGAGGTTGGAGGCCACTAGCGAGGGACCAGTCCCTCGTACTTTAACACTTCGATATCAGAAGTGGGATACGATGGGGCCCAAGCTGAAGGTACTGCTTGCTTACTGGACTTTCTGCTAGGTACTTAGTGTGTGACGTATATGGTGAATGGTTTGAAATTGTTGCTAAATGGTTGACCCTGGGCGAAGAGTGTCGTCCTAACTATTCCAGAGTGATTAGGTGGTGGGCACACGTCTGAGTCCCAGAGAGTAGACGAAATTTGTCGTCCGAGCCACACCCATGCAGTGGGTTGGCTTGTCACAGTGATGTACTTAGCATCATCCGACGAAAATTGTCGTCCGAGTCGGGTCCGTTCGGAGGGCTGACTTGTCCTGGATGATTGCTAGTTATAAGTGAGACGAAACGTGTCGTCCGGGTCATATCCGGCTAAGGATTGGCTTGTCCCGCTGTAATAGAGACGAAATGTGTCGTCCGAGTCATATCCGGCCAAGGATTGGCTTGTCGCGCTGTAATAGAGACGAAATGTGTCGTCCGAGTCATATCCGGCCAAGGATTGGCTTGTCGCGCTGTAATAGAGACGAAATGTGTCGTCCGGGTCACATTTCGACTAAGATTGGCTTGTCTGGCTGTATGCAATGACGAAAGGTGTCGTCCAGGCCACATCTTGGTTGGGATTGACTTGTCTAGATGGTTAAAAATGTGAAGTATAGTCATAGTCAAATTTTGGATAGAATATTATAATCTTAAGTTCATATTTCTAGTTGACTGGTCTAGCTGAAGTGTAGTCCTAGTCATACCTCATCAGGTTGACTGAAGCGGTTCACTTAGCTGGTTAGTCCATGTCATCAAAATGATCTTAGTGTCAGGCTGATAATAATTATTAAGTCAGGATGAGCGAACGGACTACGCAGTTAACCCGACTTGTTTCAGATAAATCGCCCGAGGACGGTCGAATGTCAGTCTGGCCGTGTCGGAGACGGTCATGAATACAGTCGCTAAACGAAGCGCGGCACGACACCCGAGTGATGGCAGCACCATCGACAACATCGTCGATACTCGGCGAACTTCGTGTTACGACGGAGCTTAGCTAATGGAGGCATGCTGAGGGCCGGGGACTTGCCTTCGAGCCGAACTGAGATCAAGACCTCTCCACTAGGAACTGTTCAACGTTTCGTTTGAGATAAGTATTGTGAAATCTATTAAATCAGTTGACTAAATTAGAACAGTGACCAGTTTAGCGAGGCTCGGGGTGGCTATAAGGGGAGGTTGGAGGCCACTAGCGAGGGACCAGTCCCTCGTACTTTAACACTTCGATATATATATATATATATATATATATATATGTATATATATATATGTATATATATATATATATATATATATATATATATATATATTTGCATATACGTAAGTAATCAAGTCGTGAAGATTCGTTAGTGAAGTTGTAAAAAAAAACGGAAAACAAATTATACAACCAGAGTACGACAAAAAAGCCCCAATAAATATTGCAAATGTCATCATCAACTGTTATTTCTATCACAAAGGAGGTATACAATTGATAAGGTTTCAGTCGCTTCAAAGTTTGAGCCCATACAAACTTGTATTCTAAGATCGAAAATAAAGTAAATCAAAAGTTTAATTAAATTCCAGTTATCCTTTTGAAGAAGTTTCTTAGACAGCGTTCGTACCAAACAATTATAAATAGCAGACAGACGTTTAGATACAGCCTCTATATATTTTTATTATAATTTTTGAATATAAAAACACCTCGTGTACGTTATTTTTTTATTTTTTATACAATAGGTTACATCATTATATAATTGTAAAAAAATTTATTAAACTTCAAAAAACTAAAATTTAGTATAACACAAAAATTAAAAATATCATACCGATACGGATACTTTAAACGCTCGCTATTTCGCGCGCTTTGTGTGACAAAAGTACATGTATCATGAACAAAAATGACGATGCAATTTGTAGTCTGTAGATAAAATCGCTAATGGTTCTAATATACTCTGATGTCAAATTCACTCTGGACCAATGTCGTTCGTTTTAACTACTTTGAATTTCCTACCTATACTTGCACGTTTTAATAATTTTATTTTCTTAATCAAAAAGAAATTACATTAAAAATATTATCATACTAATATTATAAAGCTGAAGAGTTTGTTTGTTTGATTGAACGCGCTAATCTCAGGAACTACTTATCCGATTTGAAAAATTCTTTTTGCATTAGATAGCCCGTTAACTGAGGAAGGCTATAGGCTATATATCATCCCAGAAAAAGGAAGGTTCCCGTGGGATAGATTTGTTTTTGTCTAGGGACGAACCCGAAGCGAAGCGAGGGTGAGTCGCTAGTTATAGGCTTAATTCAAAAGCAATAAAGATTATAAAAGAAGTATTTTATCTTTATTTAAATCACACGCATATTCCCTATTACTTAATACGTAGTTAATAGTTATTATACAGATCTTAGTACAAAAACTAACTTCCCTGAATCGTCTCACAAAACATTCGTGTAGTATTGACCAACCATTGGCATCGTCATATACACGTGTATCGCTTAAAATATAATTATATTTATAAATAGCTTCTGCATGTGAATTCGCACGCATATATTCCATTTTGCTTCCAAACACTTGACTAACCCTAATTTCCCATGGGACAAAATTATACTTTGTTACAAAAGTCCCATATAGAATGGGGTTCAAAAGATTGAATTAATTTTGGATCTATCACTATCGACTGAGAAACTTAATTACTTTCTTAGATTTACAGAAATACTTAATATTTTATAAATAGAACTATCATTATGGATTTCTTCGTGTATTTATTTTGATTTTTGGTTTCCGACGATTCGAATGCTTTACAGCAATCATTGTCACGGGAGAGACTAAGGTTTTAGACGTCTCAAAGGTCATTATATAGTAGTTTAAAATTTGAGGAATTGTAAAATTAAAACATAATATGTTCCCACGAAATCGAGCTAACAGACCAACAAAAACATTTCATAAAATATTATTTTAAAAAGTTAACCTACATTGATATTTAAAGTATGTTTGGCAACCGTACAGTTACTAACGCACATCAAAATATTAATCAATATACATTTATTTGATTAACGTAATCAATTAGTTGCCAACATTTACAATAAGTATACAATGTAACATTATTCACACATATCTATATATATTATCTATCATATGCTATATTAGCAATTTTCCTTCGGAATTTTGAGAGGGGATCACTGGCAGTCTAAATTTAGGTTCCCGGGGTACCAGACCCGTTACGTCATCCGCCATCTTGAATTTAAGGGTTGATTTTAGTTTATAAAATAACTCGTTTATTTTCAATTTTACACAAAAAATAGTTATTACAAAAGTTGTTTGAAATTGGATTTCCTACAATTTTGTTTCTCATCAATTTTTTCCTAGGATCGATATTTTTCTATTTACTCGAAAAGAGGGGGTGAATTTTTGTTTATTGAACAACTCGTTTATTTTCAATTTTATGTGAAAAATTGTAATAAACGAAGTTGTTTAACATCAAATTTCCTACAATTTTGGTCCTTATTCATTTTTTCGTCGGATCGGGTATTCGTAGAAGGGGGTAAAATCTTATCACTATTTAGTATTATCACGTTTACTATTGATGTTTGCGTATTATTAATTATTACTTTTCCGTTGATTGTCGTTGAAAATTTGATGTATTGATAATGTAATTTGCTACAATTATTATGCCGATATTGCAATATCAAATCCTAATTCGACTGAACTATATATGTAGTACTATAGGAGAAACATGCATCTCAGAAATTTTAAGATAACAGTGATGCAGAAAAGAGGGTTTTTAAAAGAACTAATTTACAACCAACATAGTGTCTTATAATCTAGCGAATATTTGACATTGTAAATAAAACTATCTTTTCGGATTTTTTTTCGCATTTATTTCCATTTTTGATGGTCACGGGAGAGACTAAAGGATAGACGTCTCAAAAGTCAAAGGTCATTATAGGTACTTCCTGTAATAATTGTTTATAAAAGTATTAATCAAAGCATCTACAGATTGTATGTAATTACAAAAACACTACTACTCAGCTAACGGGCTAGCTAGCTGGAAGGCCGAAAATCCTTACAGCTGCAAAAGTTTGTATGGTGGTTTGTCCTTCTAATTGTAGCAAAAGCTTTTCTGCATAGAGATTATTTAGGATTCAGAGGCAACGGTATTATTCCTTCTTACTACCAGAAGCTAACAAGTATGACATCCAGATTATCGACGATATTACATCTAAAGGAAAGAAAGTCTCCCTTATGTTGGAACTCTATATGAGTAAATTCAAATGGGTGACATCCCCAATAGGATGACACTCCTAACAGCATGACACCTCCAATAAGATGACACTCCCAATAGGATGATATACCCAATGGGATAACACCCCCAACAGGATGACACCCCCCATAGGATGATACCCCCAATAAGATGGTATCCCCAATAGGATGTCACTCCCAACACGGTGACACTGGGGGCGAATCGGGCTTTTATGTAATAAAAAATTTATCTACGATTTGAAAGTCACGACACACACAACTCTATCAATAAATATAACTCACCTGGTTAGCAGCAATGAAGTCGGGGTCGTAAATGGCTGGTCTTGGTCTCATTGCCAACATTTCTTTGCGTAACTTCTGTTGCAGATCGTAATCTAGGACCTTCGCGCGGACCATGGCGTCTGCCAAGTTCATCGGGCTTATGTCCCAGCCGTCGATAACTGGTTGATAAAAGAAAGTTCTAAATTGAACCACATAAATGGTAGAATCTTGTTATTGTATTGTGATTATTTAAAGAAAAACAGGAATAAATTTTCAGTTCATCCCTATAGTTTCAGAAGACGACGTCTATGCCAGCTACAAAAATCAATTGTATAAATTCAATAGATTCGATATATTTTACTAGTTTACAACTAATTGAATTGTAGTTTTTTTTGCCCCAATTCAACTTTATATTAGCCTTCGTCATACTTCGTTGATTAATACTTTTTTATATATAACACTAGCGATTCACCCTCGCTTCGCTTGGGTTCGGCCCTAGCTTGCTTCCCCCATACAAACTTTCATACCCATTCTCACCCCCCTAAGGGGTTGATTTCCGGGTTAATAACAGAGAGTAACATAGGCATTTACTTGTTATATCCGAATATTAAGTAATTTAAGGCAGTGGTAGCCACTATGGAACTTGTCTGACGGAAGTTTCTATAACTTACAATCCTAAAGGCCTGTGCATACGTTGACTTATTAACGTGCTACCGACGCGCAGTAAACGTTCTGTCGACACGAATTTCGAGTTTGTGTCATTAGTATTACGAACGCAATTAACTTGCACCTTAAACTCATCATCGCAGAAATTGCGCAGACGACATACGTTCTTGATATGCACGTCGTCAGCGCGTTTATGAAATATGGTGTATTCAGGCCCCTTTAATATTTTTTTACCGCAGAATACCGGAGTGAAGGCCCTTATATAATAGCAACGCTATATATATCATATAGTGGGTATACTTCCTTATTATTGTATTATGATTGAAACAAGATTAACCTAGTAAAACTCCAGTTGACCTAATAACAAGTATTGATTTTGTATCCTATTTTCAATGCCTGTACACTCTGTACCAGGATGCTGGTCAGTAGGTCAAGGTTTTAATGTTCTTGGTTTGGTCGAGAATAAGAGAAATAACAAACCCGGCTTTCAATTTTATTATAGACCCTAAAGCTGTAAATTTGATTAATTTACGTATTTTATCACAAATCGTTTTTTCTTAGAAGCATCACTAATGAAAAATTAAATTTGAAAACATCTTTTCAAAATGAAAATATCCAAATTGACATTTAGCCACTTTTTGTCTGTAATATAGTGAAATATTATATGATTACGAATGTAAAAAAAATGCTTCTTGTATATTTTTTTTATTATTTGTTGTTATAGTGGCAATAGAAATACATACTTTTTGAAACTTTCAAATCTGCCTAATATGGTTCATGAGATACAGCCGTCTGATAGACGGACCGGACAGCAGAGGCTTTAGTAATAGGGTTCCGTTTGCACCCTTCGGGTACGGAACCCTAAAAAAAGAAATTGAATTGCTTTTATATAAAGTATTACTTCAAAGTTCAAACACATATTCACAATATGATACTTAGTAGTATTAGTAATGACAATTTTTGCTTTATTTTAATGGGCCCTTAAACATTTTTACTCCAAAATGACTTTAGTAAAATGTAAAGCCTATGTAAAAATATGTATGGTATTCATATAAAATTAAATCAATTTTAAAATTATTACTCACAAAGATCATCTGGATGAACCATAGGCAGAAGGCTGGACATAGTAACATACACATCTTCACCTTTTTCATCCATGCCAAGACGCACTGTTGATGCTTGTGTAATTGAACCGAACCTGGTTAGAGCATTAAAACAATAGGATTAATATTTTCGCTCACTACCTAACTAACAGACAATGCACAGTATGAACATTTGAACCTAGAAGCATTAAACTAAAGAGTTCCATATATAATAAAGGTGGGCACTGACAATAGATTTTTTAAATTTTCACAATTTGATCCCCAAAATCATTTAAATATGGAAATTCATGATTTTTTTATGTTTAAATATGGAAATTGATATACATTTAAGAATCTAAGTATTAACACAAAAAATACTATATTTTAAAGTATTGATTGATATTAGCCTAATTCAAAAAATATCTAAAATACATATTTCCCTCACCAATTAGGTTTCATTTGACCATTCTTAGTGTTCCATGAAATTTGGTGCTTATTTGCCAGCACAGCTGCTGTAAAGGTAGAACCATTGTTGCCACCCCAACCTACCAACATAACACCCACTCTACCCACTTTCCGACCTGTTCGGATAGATATTGAAGTGTGGTATGGCTTTGCCTATGAAAAAATAAAAATAGGTTCTCATTTTATTTTAGATATAACATACATACAAAATAAATAATCAGTTGATAGAATTACTATTACAAACATGATGATTTTTTTCTTATTAGAATATATATAAATATGTACCTAAGTATGAGTAAATTTGTAGAAAGAGCAGTATTTTAAGTAACAAATAATATAATTGTTTTATTTGAGAACTTACTATTAGGTGTGCTTGAAATGTTAAAGCAAAATATATTACTTTGACAGTAAATAACAGGTAATTAACCAAAACAACCGCATTTTTTAAATACAATCCAAAAACTAAAAGGGAATATAGATTAAAGGCAATATATATTAAAGACAATATATATCAATAATCAAAACTAATTTATATAATATAATAAAAACAATCAATCTTTTCCACAAATTTCTACGGAACTCGCCGGATCGATATGACCGGTCCAGTGCCTATTATAAAATTATTTTGATATGTGTACTTACCACAAACTCATTATCCTTTTTCGTAACTAAAGTCTCATTGTATTCATATTCAGAAAATATATAATCATCAGTATATTTCACGTTAGGAGACGAAACAGTTATTTTTGAGGTTGTATTCATTTTGGCTACTCAATTAAAATATTGAAAAAAATGCTTAAAAGGTTACTTATATTATAGGAAAAAATAATATTGATTTTACTTTATAATTACTTAGTCTACGTCGTAAGTAAATATTTTGAGATGTGCTTCTCTAACTCTCCGATTAACGAATTCGAAACGAAACACACGTCAACACACCGGCGAAGACAACCACAGACATGGACATGGATCTTTGGATGACAACCACAGACCAGAAACCACAGACCAGAGACAAGGAACAACAAGACACAGCCCAGGCCAGGAACAACAAGAAGACAACTGACAAGTGACAACTGCCAACCAACCACAGTTTAAGAGAAAAATGGATTGACTTTGAAAATAGTTGAGATTAAAAACAAGAATATACAACCTACAAAAATGAAAATTAAATTAATATAGTTCAATATTTCTTATAAAATTAATTTATGTATTATTTAACCTGACTGTATAATCATCCGTAATAAGTTTTATTTAAAACATGATATTATTAAATTACTATTGTATATTAAGCATATACATTTAGTTTAAAGATGGTTTAAAGTCTTGTTGTTCCTTGTCTCTGGTTTAAAGCATTAACGAGTCTTTCTATAAATATTGTCAAAGTGACGTTTTATTGAATGGAAAGATTATTTTATAGCAGAGACAAGGACAGCAAGATATATGTAAGATATACATATATGTTTAAAAATCAAATATTGTTGTTCCTTGTCTCTGATCAAATATTGTCTAAATGTTGCGAGTTCTGAGTTGTGACTTTTATTTGTCATCCATGTCTTTAACTTGATAATTGATTGGTTTGAGCCGGTTTAAAAATATAAGATCAATCCTAATTATTTATATTATTATTATGATGGCAGGCAAGTATTGTTGCTTTATTTTTAAATGAATCGATACGTTTAAAAATAAGGTAAAATTTTAAACGCAGTTTCTGATTTTTCGTTTTAGATAATCAAGACTCACCGATGGCTAATAATGAAGCGGATGCATTGCCAAAAGAAGATAAAGCTAACAATGAGGAAAATAGAAAAGCATCTCCACCACCTCCAATGACCCCACCTCCAAATGAAAATGAAAACACTCAAGAACTCATTGTAGTCGATGAGAATACTGAGATCTTGGACTTAAACCATGGAAAAATTGGAAAAATTGAAAATTTAGAGCCACTCCGAAATTTAGAGAGGTAAAAATTATAAAATATTTCGGCATATGCATATATTTGTGTTATACTTCAACATTTGACATACTTGCTTTAATTTATTTGACAAATAATTATTTAATATTCTAATTGTCACTCATTAAATTTTCTTAGGCTCTACTTGCGGTGGAATTTAATAAAGAAAATAGAAGGGCTGGATTCACTCTCTACTCTTGTAGAACTAGAACTTTATGACAATCAAATTGTGGTCATTGAGAACTTGGATAATCTAGTTAATTTAGAGTAAGTAACATTTAAATTTGACAGTTAAACAGTTAAACAGTTCAAAACCATTTTGTTTATTTAAATAATTATTGCATAATATTATAATTGATGATTCATACTTGCTAGAGGTATGTCTATAAAAAGTAGTTTATTGATGAACAATATTAAGGATGACTTGCACCAAATTCTTAACAAGATTTAAATGGCTAAAATATGTAAATCAAACATTAAATTATACTATTTTACATATGAAGCTGTTGCCTTCAGCATTAACCAACTTAAACAAATTTTGTAACGAGCAGCTCTAAACCTTTTCATTTGTATGTCTGATTAGTGTCTCACTTAGTTCTTAGACAAAAACAAAGCTCCCACGGGAACTCTACATTTTTCAGGGATAAAAGTAACCTTAGTTCTATTCCAGACTATAATCTATCTCTGTGTCAAATTTTAGCCAAATTTGTTCAGCTGTTCTGGTGTTCTAAAAATGTCCATCCATCCATCCTCTAACTAACCAATAATCCATCCGCTAATAATCCATCTGCTAACTTTTACATTTATAATATTAGTATAGAAGAGTATTTAACTGTCAACATCATTTTTTACATAATTTACAGGATTCTAGATTTATCATTCAACAGAATCAAAGAAATAACTGGCTTAAATAATCTTTTAAAGTTAAGAAAACTTTTCTTAAGTTCAAATAAAATAACAGAGATCAAGAATATTAATCATTTACCAAAGCTGGAATCCCTTGAACTAGGGGACAATCGTATAAGGGTATATATATTGAATTTTTATCTAATGCAACAACTTATAAATTATCAAAAATTTTAAATCGGCCGCTTTGATTTCTTTTATGTTTTGTACAAAGTTGATATATCACTTGACCTTAAGGATTTGCATGAATATATAAATATTAAATTATAACAATCTTTTACAAGCAAACCGTAGATTAAACATAGTTACTATAACATTTTGTATGTTCTAGGAAATAAAAAATCTTGAAGGTTTAACAACACTGAAAGAGCTATATCTTGGAAAAAACAAAATAACAAAAATACAAAATTTAGACGACCTCCATAATTTAGAGATACTTGTATTACAAAGCAACAGACTCACTAAAATTGAAAATCTTGAACAACTGACAAATTTGGAACAGTTATATATCTCTGAAAATGGTCTTACAGCAATAGAGAATCTGCAAAGTCAAGTCAAACTTCAAACATTGGATTTGGCACTTAATAAGATTACTGTAATTGAAAATGTAAGACATATGAGTGATTTAGAGGAGCTATGGGTGAGTTGGACTATTGTATCTATTACAATTATCCTTTTAATATGATTAGATAATTATTTTATAAAAATGTCTAAAATTATTTAATAATAAATACAATACCACCACAAATACCAGTTTTTAATCTGTACTAATATTATAAAGAGGCAGAGTTTGTTTCTTTGAACGCGCTAATGTCAGGAACTACTCATCTGATTTGAAAAATTGTTTTTGAATTAGATAGAACGTTTACTGAGGAAATGATATATTCCATAGTCTATCTATTCCATACTAACCGTTAAAATGTACCTAGGGATGAACCCGAGCGAAGCTAGGGTGAGTCCCTAGTTAATAATATACAAAAATATTCTGCCGTATTATCAAATCCCCCTTTTAATACCAATATGTACATTTAATACTTTATTAATGCATAATTCTTTTCAACAATATTTTATTTTAGTTAAACGACAATCAGATATCAGAATGGTCATCAGTAGAATACTTGCAAGAAAACAAAAAGCTGGCCACAATCTATTTGGAACGCAATCCAATCGCTTCTGATCCAGCGTACAGGCGAAAATTAAAACTCACACTTCCATCTCTGAAACAGATTGATGCTACACTGTGTAGATAAAATACTTTTTTTAAAGTAGCATTGATTGTTTGTTACACAGTATTATCATTACCAGGACAATATAGACGTAAAATGTATGCATACCATGAAATTGAATTGGCTGTTTTATTTCTAAGATAAGTACTATCTATGATATAGAACATTTAATATAATTTATAAAAGTAAAACTTGTAACATACAATATGAAACTTTTAATTTCAATTTTATAAATTGACTAAGCGTTCTACACGTTTTAGCCTGCAGCAGCTTTTTTTTCAAAACTTTATAAACTAAATGATAAAAAAAATATAATGAACTACTTTGTTTTAAAGCTACAACTTTGAGTTATAATGTTATCATTTACAGGATTTTTACGACAACGAAAGATTTATTATGGCAACGTTAAATTCCATTTATCCAGTCTTATTATTTTTTTATATCAATAGAAATAAAACGGCGAATTTGTTTTCTGGATGCGAAATAAAAATAATAAAAGCAATATATTTTTACTAGTACATTAATATAAATAAAATTGTTAACATTTCTGTGAAAAAACTGTAGCTTAAATTCATATTCATAATATGACGCAATTTCAAGTTACTTCGTTGTTGTTCTATGTTATCATATTTAGTTTTAATTATTGTATTTAAATTTAGCTATAATCATTTAACGTAAAATGTATGTAACCTCTGTTGTAGTCCATTTGTCCCTAACCTCTTCCTTGTATGGCAGCTGAGTTGAAATAAGATTGTAATCATTTGTCGTTGTATTTTATTGTAAATTAGGAGTAATTAGTTATTGAAACTTGTTTATGTATTTAGGCCTTTTCTTTTACGTCCCACTGCTGGGCACGGGCCTCCCTTCAATACGAGGGGGATCAGGCCATAGTCCACCACGATGGCCAAGTAAGGGTTGGGGGACTTCACATGTCTTTCGGAAACTTTCTAAGTTCTCTCAAACATGATGTTTTCCTTCAACGTAAGGCAAGTGGTAATCATGTTGGAAATGATTCGCACATGAAAATATCAGAGATGCGAGACCCGGGATTTCAACCCGCTTCACTCGGTTTTTCAAGCGAGCGGGCTACCACTGGGCTACCACTGCCACGAAACTTGTTAATATAACATTATTTTATAAGATCTTTATCTAAGACTATCGGTAGATATAGATAATAAAAATATATGTATTTTAAGTACCTATAAAAAAAATTCACCATTTCATCTTACAACTAAACATCACTAAAGTCTGAACCATATATTATAAAGTATGTGGCCATTCTCATTAATCTCCGTCCGATTTTTCTTGTAAGGTTTCCATAATGCACAATTAAACCAAAATTTTAAAAGTTGATTTTTCGCTTTACTTTTAGTATTTTTTTTTTTCATTAACGATTAAAAAGATTTAGATTATGTATCTAGACTAACCTTAGAGAAGTTTTTTTTTTAAACTCGATTCCAATACACTATAAATATTAATACTTGACAATACAACTTATCCTACCAGTGCCTATTAAAATTTTGCTGTTTAAGAATGAAACATTCTTAATAATATCACTTAAAACAGTTTTATTTCTAATAGTAGAGGAGATAGCGTAGCATTTTTTCTGAGGATTTTATACTGAACTATTAAATTGCTGTTTTAGCGGTAAGGCAAGGTACAATCGTTTCTCTATTTTTTTCTTGAGTGTACAACAAAGAAATTATTATTATTAAATAGAAAAATAAACGTCACCTAATATCCGCGACGGACAGAATGTTTCCCTTTCATCAAAAATACGACTTAAAAAATTTGCAGTGTACATGCAGTATAAAGTGACTTACTGTTTTTTTTTTATATAGCTCATATATTATGTAAATGATATTAAAGTATCCTATTGCTACTTCAGTAGCAGTATGTAATTTATTGAGGGAAAACCAGTCCAATTATAAATTTAGTCGGTATATATACATATATACCGACTAAATTTATAATTGGACTGGTTATATATATATATATATATATATATATATATATATATATATATATATATATATATATATATATATATATATATATATATATATATATATATATATATATATATATACTATAAAGTATGTTTGTAGAATGTATATTATAGTATATTTTTACACGTATTGAAAAGTAGTGCATTATAATATAAATCAAACAAAAACCTATTTAAAATTTAAATCTACAATTTATGACTTACAATTAAAGGAATTTATATTACTATAAATAGCATTTGAACTATTTAAGTATTATTGGTATTGTACTGTGTTACTGTGTATACTGTGTTACTGTGTATACTGTAAAATGTAAATTTGTTTTGAATATTTTTAAATATATATAAAAAAAATCTTGGGTGTCTACATATTATGTATGTATGTACCTCAATCGCCGGCTCAGTAAGCGTAGTTTTTGGCGCGGATCTAGTTTTAAATATTAGAATTTAGATCTATTTTTGTGGTTCCATAAATGTGTTAATACTTGTATATGTTTTGCATTATTTGCATGTATGTATCTTTTTCAAAATTATACTTTTTAAAAATTAATTCTAGTTCTCATGAGGGGTCATTCAAGTATTAAGTAAGCAGTATTTAAGTAATTATTAACCCCTCTCTCCCCCTTGTCAGCAAAAGTAAGCAAAGCTGTACTGTAAAATCTTATGTATATTTAATAGCTAAACCGAGTAGTATTTACATTTTACATAAATAATTAATTGATATTGTAATCCGTTAGCTGAGTTAATTCGTATTAGCACAGATCACATAATACATACTGTACTAGTACAGATGCCTCATCCCATATAAAAAAATTGGACAGTGCTGATTCGGACTATTGTTCGGGCTATTTTTATTTTCTTTAATAGATAATAGATGTCGTTGATTCGCAAATACTTAAACTTTTTTATTTTATAAACATGTGCGAACTAACATATTATGGTAAATATTGCAAAATTCTTCCTTTATTCGAATGAAAAATTTCAGTGTTTTTAACAATTTGTAACCGTGATATACAATTCATAAAAAGGAAAAGCGTCATCTAAGAATATATACTCCAAACCCATCATCTGATTGGTGATATTGCAATAATCAGTAAAATTACGCAAATTTAATTTACGGACGCATTATACGCTTCCCTTAACTTAAAATATTTTTTTTAACTTTCTTTTGTTAGTCTAACACATCTTTAATATCAAATCGATACATGTAACGTCATCTATTGACATTTATTTGAACTAATTTTTCTTTGTGATGGAGGCTCCATAGTATTATTAAAGACTAAGGCCCTTTTCACACACACACACACACGGTTTTTGTAATAACGGTGCCGCGCCGTGACGGTTGAGATTACTCAACTGAATTAATATATAAACTTTCATACGATACTGTGATAGTGTCGTGACCGTGCATGTGTCGTGCGAATCCACGCGGACCCGGTGGAGGACCACGGCTGCCTCGTGAGCACTGTTATGTTGCATTATACGAAACTGTTCACACGTACGCGTACATGGGCATGGAAGGGTCGTTTTATTTTACTAAACGTACGGGCAGACGCCAGACAGCAGCGACAGTGTACTTATTTAAGATCTACGTCCGTTTAAACGGTCCCTATTAATACGGAAACCGTGTGTGTGTGTGAAAAGGGCCTAAAGCAGGGTTTTCCAACATTTCTTCTGTTGAGCCTTCCCGGATTATAAAAAATATTTTTGTGTCCCCCTTTATTTATTTTTTATTTTATTAAAACGTACATTATTTTAACGATTTTTGTTTATTTTAATTTTAAGTAATACAAAATAAACTTTCTACGCTTCACTGTTTGGGAACTCCTTGTTTATAGAAATTTGTATTCTATTGTAGTGAACTAAATACCTAGCAATCACCTTTATGTTTATATTTTCATTATTAGATAATTACCATTGCTTTTTATTCAAAATATTTAAATACTTCCGCTTTCAATTTATAATTTTTTCGTTTTATTGAATATAAAAACATAAATACTGTAGTGTTTCATATTTCCAGGCAGTCTCGGAATCCTACAGCAATCTTGTCCAAAAGGAAGCTGCTCAAGAACATCATAGCATACTCGGTAAAGTTAACTTTGATGTGTAAATATTCTACAATTAATATAAAATTAGTTATAATGTCTCTTGTATAAATAAAATAAATAAATTTTATTGTTAAAATCATTGCGTTTTATTTAAAACTTTTATCGACATTTTTAATACGCTATTCTTTGCTCGGTTTTTAAAAATAGGTCAGTAAATCAATCGTATATTTGCTTTAAATGTATCAGAATTTCGAAAAGAAACGTTATTCATAATATGGATTAGTTGATTAGAGTTGTTATTAAACAATAATAGACGAATAATAAAATGGTGACTAACAACAATCACTACCTTAATCGATTGTTTTCTTATCTGTCCCACTTTTATGATAAATGTCAAATACATCTAAAAGTCAGATTGTAATTTTTTCTGTGCAAAAGTGGCTGTTTTTCTGCAATTTCATGCGCTTTGTTTTAATTTTAATTTGAAAACTATTTTTATTATTACTTTTAGTTTATAGCAACATAGTGATTAGCTCTGAATAGTGATAGTCCTCAATAAAACAGTACAATAAAATATTAGTAACATTACCGTCCACGCGGAATTGTTTGTTCATTGTAATGGAAAACCTTGACCAGAGTAACAATAAAAACGTGTCGCTTAGTTTAATTGCCGAATATGGCTCGGAATCTGATTCGGAGGACACAAGATCTAATGATAATACAGGAAATGATGATTCAGATGCAGTGGAGCTTAGTGAAATGGTATTGAAAAATAATATTATCAATGCTTGTGCTCACGGACCACTCTCGGATGGTGATAGTGATGTAGTGGTTACGAGGCATATGATAATAGATAGTTCAGAAAGTGGTGTGGTAGAGTATGATGTAACAGAGTATAGAGATATGGACAGTGATTCAGATTCAAGCTCTGATGATTCTAGTGATAGTGAAGTAGATTCTGTTAAGGATATTGAAGAATATTCCAGCGGGTAATTTTATTAGTATTTATTATTGAATACCAATATTTATAAAAATATGGACAAAATGTTATTCATTTACTAAGAGAATATTTTCTTTCTAGAAATGAATTGGAAGTAAATAGTCGATCTGGAAAAATTGAACCACCTAAAGTACATGGTGAGCTAGGTCTTGATGACCTACCACCTATAGAGGATCTTGCCATAAGCTTGCCAGCTCAAGAAACTACAAAAATTGGAACCGTTACTAGTATAGTAGATAGATTAGGTAAAGATTTTTACCTTATTTAGTTACAAAGTTATGTGGACATTAATTATATAAGGTCAATATTGATTGGCCACTAGGAATTATATAATTATATGGTGCAATGCCTGTTCTTTGATTCAAGTTTAGATTAAAAGTAGTTTTAAATATTATTTTTTTACTTATAATTAAGGAAGTTTAGTAATATATTGTATACATTGAATTTTTTTGGTAAATTATTTAATACCTCAAAAGGAATAAAATATGAAGCCTAATATTTTGTTTTCTGCAATCTTATTATTTAATGCATTTTCGTATATATATATATATATATATTTTGTATATTTATTATACAAGTTTTTGAAGTAATAATTTAATTTTTAATTTCAATACATGTAACTGTACAATTCAACCTGAAAATTGAAAGTCTAAATCATTCCTTTTCAGTGGTAGTGAGAGCATTCCCTGAAACTCCTGCAGTTGATTTGGACAGTATCTTGTTTCTTGAAAATGGGTCAAGGGCATTGGGAAAAGTATTTGACGTTTTCGGACCCGTGAGTAATAATTGTTTTAAAATTATCCTTACTATAGATATATGTAGCTGTGTAATGGCTATGCTACATTTACACCATTATTGGATATTCAGTCTTTGTGTAAATATAATTGGCAGCTAAATGGTTTTTGAAATTATTGTCTTAATCACTATGATTATATTATATGACTACAATGTGTAAGCACATTTTGTTTATAATCTCCATTCTCTTTAGAACTAAAAAAAAGCTGAAAAAGACTATGAATAATGATGGTCGGATGGAGAATGGATATAGAAAAACTTTTTTTTTTCAAACATTTTTCAAACAAAGTTTAGAAAAATCTTTAAACTATACACAGTTTAGAAAAATCTTTTGAAGAATATCCAAGATCAAGTTTTTTAAATTTACTACCATCCATCCACAAAGGTCTCCAAAATACAAGACACATCACAAATATGCATCCAGCATATAGCATATAGCAAATGAGCTCATACCAAATCTATACATATAAAAAAATTCTAACTGAGAATCTGTACATAAATTTTTTTTTTTTTTGAAAATCTTATTGAAATAGTCACTATGATCGATACAGAGGCCGAATCTATAGTTTTTAGAATTTTTGTCTATCTGTCTGGGAATGCATCATGAGAAAACCACTGGACAGATTTTGATGAAATTTAATATGATGATAGCTGGTTATCCGGGTCAACATATAGGATACTTTTTACTGCGGGAAAATATTTCAACTCTTAGAAATCTACACTAAATGTTAAAACGTAACTAGAGATGGAGGGTGAATCGCTAGTTAGAAATCATTTTAAGAGGCCTATCACAAAATGTACTGAGTTCTATGGTATCGCGTTCGGACGGCCGACGCATCGCTGTTTCTAGCATTTTCTGCAGTTTTAATTACTTCTATGTAAAGTTTTATAATAAATTATTAAAAAAAAAAATTTGTTATTACGTTTCTTTTGAACTAACGTATATTGTGGTATAAATTTTACCTAATAATATTAATGTTGTAAGGA
Source organism: Argynnis bischoffii washingtonia (assembly GCA_033884665.1). Classification (NCBI taxonomy): domain Eukaryota; kingdom Metazoa; phylum Arthropoda; class Insecta; order Lepidoptera; family Nymphalidae; genus Argynnis; species Argynnis bischoffii. Next base: position 2,931,958 of record CM066624.1, on the reverse strand, counting down.
TATATTTACAGCTAATTCTGAACGTTTTTAGTAGTTTTTAAGATTTTGAAAAGGATTTTTTTGTAGTCAACTCAATACATATTTTCAAATTCCGAGGCCGCTATAAACTCAACCACTATATACGAGATATCATTATATATTTTTCATTTAGTATAGTATTTCAATCCATGAGCTTGAAAAAGTGTCGTCGCGCATTTTATTAAAAGTTTGCTTTGGAATTTTGGCATTGTTTCAATTAATAATGAAAATTTGCGAAAAGCGAGGTCGCTATGAACTATATTAACAATAATTCTCCACCATACAATAAGTCAAAATTGTCGAAGAGTTTCAGTTACTCTGAATAAGAACGTCAAAGATGCTTGCCCTTAGTCAAAATGTAATAGGCCTCTTAATGTTAATGAACAAATTCTACTCTTAAAATTCTAATTCTGTAACTCTAAGAGTAAAATAATTTATAAGTGATTTTGAAGTATATGAAACTTTTCTCTTCAATTAATGAATTGTAAAGTAAATTAAAAAAAAAATATTTTTTAATATTTTCAGGTAAAAGAGCCCCACTATTGCGTGCGTTTCAACTCTGAAGATCATGTAAAAGAAAAAGGAGTTCATCCTGGCATGGAAGTATTTATAGCACCCAAAAGTCAACACACTAATTATGTCTTCCTCACAGAACTTATGAAGTAAGTTTTATTACGACTAATCTTTATTATTAAAGTTTAAAAAATCCTTTTACCCAATGAAAAATAAATTATCTGACTTATAAAATTATCATTTCGGATTTTTCGCGGATTTATGTTTATATTGGGTTCCCGACGTTTTGACTGCTTTCCAGGAATCATGGGCAAGACTCCGCGAAAAATTCTAAAAACATAGTTTTATTTAAAATGTTAAATGTTCGCGTAAATCTAAAGAAATAGGTATTAATTTGAATTACATTTTTAGCGTATGTTACCATACCTATATGTCTACCTTAAATATACACACACTCATACTACATTATTTTTAGAGTTAAAGGTTCTGATGCTTCATGGTTAAACGATGTTGAACCACCTCCAAGCCACGTCGACTTTTCTGATGATGAGGAAGAGAGACGAGCCAACAAAGCAAAGAAAGAACAAAAACAAATCAAACAAGAGTCATCTGATAATGGCGAGACCTCCAAGAATCCTCCCAGAAAAATGCTCGAAGCCAGACGTAACCACCGACCTTCAGAATCTAGCAGTAGATTCGGAGGCTCGAGCCGCGGCCGCAGTTCTGTACCACCAGGCTTTAGGAGGAACCCATTCCACTTCGCAAGAGCACAACGACCATGGGACGATCAGGAAATGAGAACTCCACCACCACACCCGAACGTAGACCCCGGAGGTCACTTTATAGCTCCACCAACATTCAATCCAATGTTTCCTCCATTCCATCCCACAACACCACCACCATATATGATGAATAGGCTTCCATTTGTGAGAAATCCTAGAATGCAAGGATTAATGAATATGCCAGTTAGACCAAATATGCCAATATTTGGTGCGAACTACTGCAACATGCCCGAGCAGGCCCCGCAGTGGGTGAGCGGACCTCCGCCGCCGCCCGGCACGTAATCGCACAATAAATAGGTAAGGCTTATAAATATATTTAGTCAATAGCTAGTGCTGTGTTAACAATACTAGTTTGCTTATCCAAATATCTATATTTATAATAAATAAAACATATGGTAACACTTATGTGTTTCATTTTACCTTCGTATCCTAAAGTTCATTGTTATATACAGGTGAATTTTTCAAGTGGGCGTGCATGGCTAAATCCGAAACTATGAGGAATAGCGAAAAGTACTCAAAGAAGTCTCGGGGCCAATTTTCATGAAAACTAAAACTGCATCATTGGATTTTTGAAAAATCAATTTTCCTAGCCAGGAATCGAACCTGTTGATTTTGAAAAAAAAACACATACTGTGTAATTACACGATTCGATAGTGTTGCTAATAAGGAACGCATTCTGGGAAGTCATGACATACGGCAAACTTATGGAAAATTTTGATTTTAATAAACTACTTTATTTTATAGCAATTCTTTAATAATTAATGTTACCTGTACCTTGTTCGAAATGATGCTCAATATTTATTAATAAACACACCTGCAGCGCACTCATCTTTACAACATTATGTTCTAATTTCAAATTTCATTTTCTTCGTGGTCAAAGGCCACAGTAGAAGAAAAAAATAGTTAACATTTGAAATTAGAACGTAAAGTGAACTGGCGCCAATAATTTTAAGTTTTTTCGACGTTTCGTTGATTACTGCTAACCGTTTGCGTACTGTTTTGTATTTTGTTGAATAATTTATTAAAGCAATACCGTACAGTAGTAGAGATGTTGATTCAGCAGTTTGGCGAAAATTTTATTGCAACGCATGGTCCTGTGCGATGGCCAGCGAGGTCACCAGATCTTACACCTTTAGATTATTTTCTCTGGGGGTATGTAAAAAACGAAATCTATCAAGACACGTATAATGTAATTGATGACTTGAAACGGTCTTTGGAAAATATTCTAAACGGAATCAATAATATTGTAATACTAAATGCAGTACAATCCTTGAAACGTCCAATCCAACTATGTATTGAAAACAACGGCTATCATTTTGAACAATTGATCTGTTAAGGTTTACTAAGTAAATAACAAAGAACAAGAAAAAAAAAAACATTTTGTTAAAAATGAGCTCTTTCATTAAGTTTGCCGTATGTCATGACTTCCCAGAATGTGTTCCTTATTAGCAACACTATCGAATGGTGTAATTATACAGTATGTGTCTTTTTTTTTCAAAATGAACAGGTTCGATTCCTGGCTAGGAAAATTGATTTTTCAAAAATCCAATGATGCAGTTTTAGTTTTCATGAAAATCGGCCCCGACACTCCTTTGAGTACTTTTCGCTATTCCTCATAGTTTAGGATTTAGCCATGCACGCCCACTTGAAAAATTCACCTGTATATACAGACAGATAAAATTGAAGTGTCTGTTCGTAATGTCAAAATAACAGCTTTTTACTAAATGCATATGAAATTATATATGCTACTTATTCGAAAAACACATTTTTAAAATTTTTATCGTTCTGTTGTTCTGGCTTATCTCCGAAACGGCCTGGACTGACTTTGACGGGACTTTCACTGGCAGATAGCTGAAATTATAAGGAGTAACTTGGCTACTTTTGTTGTAGAAAAGGCGTTCGGATTCCACTCTAAAAAATTAAAACATACCTAGGGACGCACCCGAGCGAAGGGGTTAAGTCGCTAGTAATAAGTAAAATTATTATATTTTCTTTCACAATTTTATAATATTTAATCATCCTCCAAATGTGTTTAATTGTAATTTTCCATTCTAAATGTTATGTTTAAACTAAACATACCAAATTTAATTTAATAAAATTAATAGGTTAGTAAAATCTAGATTGGTAGAAAATTAAAGGCCAATGTATTTTGTGATTTCTTTATTAAATATTTCATTGTTAGAAATTAACTAACGATCGAATTTCATAATTGTTAAAATAATAAAAAAAGTTTATAATAATAAAGACTACAGCTAAAAAATACTGCTCTTGGACTATGCAGAACTAAACAAACGTTATAATTCCTGCTGCCCTTATTGACGAACGTCAACGAAACTGGTTAAAATTAAAAAAAATTTTGCACTCAAATGATCACAACGTAAAATGATAGCCATTTCACAATACAAGAATATAAAATCTCACACTACAACTAAACATTCCTTGCAGTTTGAATAAATCGATTTTGATTAAAATCCTTGAGTATAATTGCGTCCAGAATAAAGATGCTTACATATTGATATATTACGATTATGTAACTTGACTTAGAAAAATATTTCTAAGTTACATATAGATAGATATAAAGCATGAGAAAACATAATATAAACGTAAATCAAAAATCATAATTTATGTTTTTATGGTGGTACAAATACAAGTGGCAGTGAAACAATATATATAGAAAATAATATAAGAACAATTAATTGAATTTTGATAAAAATGCAAATTTTTATTCGGCCCTTTTTACCATCCAACTGCTGGACACGGGCCTCCCTTCAATACGAGGCCCCCAGGCCGTAGTCACCACGCTGGCCGTGTGTGTCGGAAAACTTGTTAGGTTCTCTCAAACATGCAGGTTTTCCCACGATGTTTTCCTTCACCGTAAGGCAAGTGGTAATCATGTAAGAAATGATTCGCACATGACTATCAGAGATGCGAGACCCGGGATTTGAACCCGCTTCACTCGGTTTCCCAAGCGAACGCGTTACCACTGGGCTACCACTGCCTTAAAATGCAAATTATTCAAAATTAAATGCTAATATAGATCAATAATGATTGTACCACCGCCTTTACAAAAGATATAAACAAATGAGGGAAACAATAAATGCAGTCAACCGGGCAATCACTCTAACATTCCATAAATAATTATTTTCGTTTATTGCCAAACCATAAGCCCGCTACTCGGCAGCCAACGCTTATAACGTTCATAAGTGAAATTATTTTGATATATATTTTTTTATGATTATATATTTTAAAAATACAAAAACTTCCCTAAATGGACATTACGAAGTTGCTGTTAAAAATGCATATTAAATTATAAATAAAAGAGCAATTAAGTACAAAATATTATAAAAATTGATGACAAAATATGATTAAAATTGTTAAAAAAAAATTATTTTAAAAATTATTATAAAAATTGATTATATATATATATATATATATATATATACATACATAGCAATATGGGGTGTAATTATTGTGTAACTACAGAATCATTTATATGCTTAAATCCTCAAGTATCATCAAGACCATTGTATCTATACCGAAAAGGGAAATCTAAACCCAATAGATGGCGCTGTCGAAGTGTTATTAAAATGAATAGCGCCATCTGTCGGAAATAGCAGGAAAACATCTGCGACAGTTCATTATAAAACAAGTGGTTATTTGATTGTAGACTCTCTTGCAATATTACTATACAAATAGCGACATTTTATCTTTTTTTGTCGTTATTTGTCTATATTGTAAGTAGCCCTCTATATTTTAGTGCAGTTTAAAAATTGCTTATACTTTGTTACTCGGGAAAATTGTGCATTACACACGTTGGCTGTCGAGGGACGGCAACAGAAACATACTAAACTTAACGAATGACAACACAAAGCCAATAGGGCCATTGTAATCAACTTAAACACGAATCTAACCTACGCGGGATATAAGTTCATTGCTGGAGTAACTGATCGCATTAACTTATCTTTAGTTATAAAAATACAGATTCATTATTTAAATTAACACTCAGTAATCTTAGCTTGCCTTGAGACTCACGACAACAAATGCCTCTTGGGCTTCTTAATCGATGAATCGGTTAAATAAAATACCGATGAAATTATAGAAAACGGTAGAGCAGTCTTCCATTATATACGTAAAAATATCCTTTAACGAAAGTAGATTGGCGATTACGAATAATAAGCGTTGAAATATCGATATTTCTTATTAGTTTAGTAATTCTAAATGTGAGATTGTCGGGCGGACTAAAGTATTTCAGACCTGTAATTGCTATATTATACACGATCGCTGTCACTGCGCAGGCTTATAGTTGCGATTCGATTATTTATTCGTAATCGCCCAACTCAAGCGAAACGTACCTTAAAACGATCAGACGATACATCACTACGTTTAAGAATAATTTGATCTCAAAATATAAACTTAACACTAAATGAAATTATATTTAATCAGCTACGATTATCAAGGGTTACAATTTTGTATCGATTATACGTTAGGAACTATTCTACTGTACAGATATGAAGAAAATAATTTCTTAAAAATATTCATAGTAGCGAGTTAATACTTTGACGACGTCAAACCGACTTCCACAGACGTGAAGCGTGAAACATACGAATAACATAAAGGAACATAATACTCCCACCCGAGCGGCCTGGCCGCCGACGCACACGACGGGCAAAAGGTTAAACAAATATATATCTTATACGTTCATATATTATGTTCTGCTAAAAATAATTAGCTAACATCGTATCACTTGTCCGTGTGGTGTTGCCGAGTTAATATTTAGAATATTTGCTTTATCTAAGACACTACGCTCTACGATCTAGTATTCACAGAGATGATACACTTAGACATGGAAAGGCGAAACAGCGTGTGCTTACCGCTTACTGCTTACTACAAGATATTTTATATTTCAATGGTTAATTTTAACATATTATATTATTAGCAAAATAATTCAGAAATTTCCTCGTTTCTAATAACATCGCGCACACTCTAATAGTAGGCGCGAAGTGTCGCGATGCGAGTAGCCGCGAGCGCACAACTTATATTTACGATATATTTATTATAATAGACAGCCAATCAGACGCTACTTATGAATAATTATTACTACTCAAAAATATTTTTTTTTTTGATCCTAAAATAACGCATCTGCATTTTTTGAGGGAAACCGAAAAAATCACATCTGCCGAATCACGTTTTTTTTTAACTACCCACAGGCGTACCAATGTATATATCGCTTGATTACAAGCTTGAGATCTGTCCATAAAATATCATATATCAGTAATTTGGTTACTAGTGACTTTCCACTCGATTGTGATTATTCAGAATAATCGAACTCACCTCGTATAATATGTAGTTCGATCGCTAACATTAATCAATATCATAAGAGCGTACCGTCTTTTATAATAATAAATAACCATTAAAATGGAAGTCACATTATATATTACTGTAGTAATCAAATTACCGATACAAAGTCCACAATTCCGCGTCAGTGGGTAAGACAACGTAAGTACGAAACGCTGAAGGCAACAGTACATTATATCTACGTTTCACCATACAATTAGTAAATATGTATTACTCTATGTAGAGTTTCGGAAAATATTATAAATCTATACGTGATTATACGTTACATTGTACATGAAAACCTCATTGGAGTTCCAACTAAAAAAATACTACTTTATTACGTCTACGACACGTCTATTGCATATAGTTAAGTGGCATTTGTGGGTTTTCATGTAGAATGCGCTTGTGACATTTGTTCTAGTGGTTGTGTCTCATTGAGTATATTGTACAGGCGGCACTCGGCGGCCGCGCGACGCTAGGAAAATACATCTACATACATATAAAAATCCTTAAACTATCATTACTTTTAATATGGCTCAGATTATATATATTGGAGCAACGAATGCGACTATGTTATGTAAAAGATTGCAATGGGTTCTAATAAGACATAGTCGATCGGTTGCGACAGTGAAAAACTCGCTCGGGGGCCGAGTACCGCCTCGTGTAAAGCTTTAGCAGTTACGAATAAATCTCCAGTTCAATAAATAATCATTACCAATTTTTTAAATGCATCATCGACAGTCACTTTGTTCACTTCAAGATCATTGTAGTAGCATTTTAGCATTTGGTATCCAATTAGGCCGCAGAAACATCGTGTATACGATTATAAAGCGATCAATATTAATACTAAAACAGTTAGGAAGACATCATAATTCTAATTCCACATTACTCCGCGATCGCGTCAAGTTTCTCCGACACAGAACAAGTGTCTGCAGGAAGATGGCACGAGCAATATAACTTTCTGTCAAATTTTATTACACACTAAGTGCCCTTACGTCAGCTACTGGGATTCAGAAGTGGAATAAGCGACATTGGGTGTCCGCGAATGCTACCACAATAATAATTTATCTTAGCGTCTACCCCGGAAACGCAAGTGTTGAGAGTAAAGAGTTTCATCCATTTCGTTATAGCCGTTACAGGAAGACGTATTCGCCTAGTACAGGGCGTTTTGATACAACAAAATGGATGAATTGAGAAACTGGTATAGATTGTTAGTCCTCACGACCAAAGTTTTATTGCTTAAGTGAACGAACTTTTTTTTTAGAATTTTTAATTTATAATACAATTTGCCATTTGCATATTAAACAAGAAAACTCATAAAGACAGTGGTTCTTCTATATAGTCATGCATACAAGAAAATATTTTGATTACAGCGAAATAATACCAATTATTTCCATTATTCGAAACGGGAATATTCTGGAATGTTACATAATATTGACTGCATGACATATAGGTCTCAGTTCGTTCACTTTGCAACCAATCTATTTCCATTTGAAGGGTATCAAGATGATGGGGTAGACCCTAAGATTCTCACATTATGTGTTCTCAACAGGCCTGATGGTACAGTCACCGACTGTTGTGATGGGAGTGATGGTGACCGAGCTGGGGGTGGACGCCACACTCGCCTCCGACTGTACTTGATCCTTATCCTCCTTCTCCTCATTGGGAGGCAGCTTGACGATTTGGCAGTCCCCGACGGTCATGATCTGGGTTTCGAGGCCGACGGGGGGCACGTTCTCCTCGGGCTCGACCCTGGAGTCCTCGTCGTCGGACGAGGAGTCGGAGACGTCGATGGTGCGGTCGTGCGAGGTCTCGCTGGCGGCGGTGTGGTCGGCGTCCACGTTGCGGTCGGGGTCGACGCTGGTCACGCCGTACGAGTACGCGAGCGGGTTGTACATCATTTCCGTCAAGTAGGAGAAATCGCCGAATGGAAGATTTGTCGCGTTGTAGTTCTCGTTGGGTCGTCCGTCTGGAAATAATATTTTATAATAAATATTAATGTCTTGCGCTATATGTATTACTATACCGTTACCCCTGTACATGCTTTTTTTACCTCCTATCTTAATCTATATTTTTCACCTTTCGATTTTGGTTAGTTTGGCATGCGGTAATTATTTAAATTTTATGTCATATGTTAGATACGAGCAAAGCTAGCAAGTTAAATAACATAAATTATTAGTATGAAGCAAAGTTATGAAAGTTTTGAAATTTCATAATAAACCCATACATACATATTATTGTATAAAAAAAAAAGAAAAATATATATACGGTCGAATTGAGAAACTCCTCCTTTTTTGGAAGTCGGTTAAAAAACAGTAAACCGTCACCAAATGCATAAAATAAGAAAAAAAGTCATCATGTATAATTTTCTGTATTAATAGTCCTTTATAATTTCATCATCTATGTATATATAATATTCTACTTCTACAATACAAATACCGATTAGTACCGACAAATTTCCCATTAAATATTGTTTTCAATAATAATTTAATTTCATGCTATTTAATGTATTATACTAACAAAACTTGCTTATTTCCGCGGCTAGCCCGTACTGCATCGGTATTGACATTTCCATACCTAAAGAAAGACTTGATTAGCTTAGCGTTGTGATTGGCATAGCTAAGTTTGTATTGTAGATGTGTTATTAAAATTTATTTTCAACGTTTTTATGAAGAATTCAAAACAAATGATATAAAAAGAAAATTAATTATATTGAAAATAAATAAAAATAAACCAATTCATGCCAATTAACTTTAATTCTCTTCAGAATAAAAGCAAAACGTACTAATTTGACGTTCTATAATTATAGAGGCAAAGTTCGTTAACTTTTCTACGCCAAAACACGTATCGCGTTCCGTCCATTACTATTGATTTTGTTTTCAGTTTATATACAGCAAGTACCATTTATTTTTAATTATCTAGTATATTAAGAACTTTTAATAAAAAGAAACAATTTATTAAATGCCACTAGATACTGTAAGCGAACAACAAAATGTATATAAAGTAAATAGGATTAAACAAAAAACAAAACGAATGGATTGAACACGATGTAAAAGAAAAAAAAAGCAAATGCTACGAGGAGCTTTACACACGCACACTCACATAACAATGAAGTCTGTAAATCAAGATTCTAAGAACTTAATAAGGGGTAAAACTATTCTCAACCTTATTCCAACTACATACGTTTCATAATAGATGTTAAGATAAAATGTTAGGTCATTGTTCATATATTTTATTTTACGATTAATCACAAGTTAAAATAACCTCGAGTCATTGACGTCTACTATATTATAATGAAATACCCGGCAACCTTAAACTATAATGACTTTTAAATGGGTTTTTCCTTGTTTTTTTTTTTTTGAATTACAATATATTTTTGATCTAATTAAATGATATGAAAAACATGAATTTTATTATTTTATTTTTCGAGGATTTTTTTTAAATAGAAATAAATTATAATTAAACTGAATATAACAGCGTATCCGCTTGACGTTTGCTATGATTAATTAAAATATAATGCAGCAATGTTTTATTTCGAACATAAAACAAAGTAATATTTTTAAAATAATTCCATAAATTACGTCATAATATTACTAGTTTAAGTGTATAAGATTATTCTAGTTGTTAGAGTGCCTATATTTCATTCATTCCGTATTATCATTTGGTTTTATAATTAATAAAAAAAATTAATAGCAAAATTTAAAAAAAAACAATGATTAAACGAAACCGCCGAGTATTGTAAGCAATAATAATAATTAAGGGGTAACTTAGAATTTTATACCTGGCTTCCAATATCTTTACCTCTGCTCTGACATTATATGAAATAATAAAACCAAGTTAGGGATGTTTTGTTCTACCTGCTTTTTATGATTTGTATGGATTATAGCACTTAAGCCCGAAGGCGGAGTTTGGTTTTTTTTAATAAGTTATTGAATAATATATATAACTCGCGACTTACTCTCGCTTCGTTCGGGTGCGTCCCTAGGTACGTTTTATTTTTTTAAAGCGGAACCCTAATCCTTTTCCTAAAATAAATGTAGTCTAAATTACTCTTTATATCATCAGCTATCTGTAAGTGAAAGTCCCTTCAAAATCAGCCAACCGTTTCAGAGATTAGCCGAAACAAACAGGCAGACAAACAATAACGTTAAAAATTGTGTTTTTCTTATAAGCACCGTATATAATTTCTTATGCATTTAGTAAAAAGCTTTTATTTCGACATTACACACAGACACTTCAATTTTATTTAACTGTATAGATTAATATAATTGTAAATTTTTTTATTGAATTATTAATGCTCTTAGTTATGATTAACAAGACGTCAAAAGCAGAAAAAAATATATTATATAGCCATAGGTTGTTTTAATATAAATGAATGACTATGCGTTAATATATACTAATATTATAAAGCTGAAGAGTTTGTTTGTTTGTTTGGTTAAACGCGATAATCTCAGAAACTACTAATCCGATTTGAAAAATATTTTTTGTATTAGATAGCCCGTTAACTGAGGAAGGCTATAGACTATCCCGGAATAATGTACGGTTCCCGTGGGATAGATTTGTTTTTGTCTAGGGACGAACCCGAAGCGAGGGTGAGTCGCTAGTATATTAAAAACAAGATAATATGCACGTACAATATTATGTATACATATTTACAAAAACTTAAAGCCCGTTATGACCGTTGTTGAAGTACAATAAAAAAATTTTGTTTAAAAAAAATAGATTTTTTATAATATTTTGTACTACTTTTTCTTGCTGCGTTAGTTTATTCAAAAGTATAAATTTGAAAAAAACTGGATTTGCTTGTATATTAATTATTTCAAGTAAAAGCGGTACCGATAAAATTTCGTTTGGGACTATATTTAGTATGTAGTGGAAGCTAAATCATTTTTTTTGTGAATTCCAAGAGATATTATGAAGGAAATGAGGTGACTGAATTAATCTATACTATAATATTATAAAGTTGAAGAATTTGTTTGTTTGTTTGGTTGAACGCGCTAATCTTAGGAACTACTATTCCGGTTTGAAAAATTCTTTTTGCATTAGATAGCCCGTTAACTGAGGTAGGCTATATATCATCCCGGAAAACTGTACGGTTCCCGTGGGATAGATTTCTTTTTGTCTAGAGACGAATCAGAAGAGAACCGAGGGTGAGTCGCTAGTATATAATAATAATCGGACTGTATGGAAGTCGTGCATTTATGTATCTAATGCTAGCCGCTGGCAATATGTGGCTTAAAATAAAATCGGAGGCTTGTAAACTTTATGACTTTAGGTTTATTTCATGTATATGGTAATTGAATTGGCGTAATAAATTTAACATATATATAGTAATCCTCAGAAATATTGTAATTTTTGTTTGTGATATGAGCATTATTTTGTTTAATTTCAAAAAAGATTTGTTCATCATTAACAAACTACTTACATATACAGCTTGAGATCAATGAAATCCTACGAATCTATATAATGTCTCGCACATAACTTATTACAGTGACCGGCGGTAAACAAAACCGAAATTAGCCCATTTTCTCCTTCTTTAGGTCGATGTGCATTATTTACCGCCGGTTATTATACATATATATGTGTATGTATGTATGTGACTCACCGCCTTGTGTAGGTAGGAAGTAGTTCTTGGGCGGGCGGCCGCGCTTGCGCTTAAGCAGCAACTGGTGTCCCGACAGCGCGCCGCTGGGCACCGCGCCGCCCGTCAGCACGCAGCCTTCCATATCTGGTTACGCCGAGATATACTCAGTTAAGTCACAGTCCACTAATTTTATAGAGACAAGGACAGTTTAAGGAGGCGGATAAGCCGCACCCCGCATACTTACTTTTGTATGACAGTCGGGGAACGGCTTTATGGGTATAATTATAACTTATGAGGAATTACAGTACTTCAAGTTCGAAACAGTTTGCTAAGATTTTTGCGTTCATATTAATTGGCTTAAAGAAAAATTAAATTAGCAAATGTAATTTAGAAAAGTCTTTAATTATAATATTTGTTTAACATAAAGATTTTTTAATGAATAAGACTTTAAATAATAGCTATTTCCATTGCAAATTCTAAAAAATATATTTTATAATACTTATGCTACCATTTTAATACAAACAAAAAATTAAGTAAGTATTTTATCATTCAGTCTAATATTTTAATCAATTATTTATATTACAGTTACATGTATTTATGATATTTAACACAAGTTATATCTATTACAGTTACATGTATTTATTATATTCAACACAAAACTCACCCAGCGACGTTTTCGGCGGTCGTCCCCTCCGCTTCTTTATCTTGGGCGTCAACGGCAGCGGCGTCTTGCGCGGGCGGCCGCGGCCCCTGCGCGGCGGGTCTACCAGGTCGCTTTGATTGATCTCGTTCCTCACTGGCTCCAACGTAGAGTTTATTACCACCGGCTTTATAAAAAAAAAAAAACAGTGTAATAATAATAATAATGAGCAGTTTTAAGCCCAAACTCCATTCCATAACGCTATTTACTTTTCCATAGTCCGTACGCATTGTATGGTAACCTTTGGGCAATTCCCTATGTGCTACTCAGAGATGCATCCCGGCTGATGCGTCACATTGAATAAACTTGAATCTCTTAAGGGGCCTCTATATGTTAGATCTGTCCCACGTAAGCCTTCCAAAGCACCGGGTTCCTTCGAACACGTGAAATTCAAAGAGATAATAATAATAAAGACTCTTTATAGTACAACCAAGAAAAAAAAGAAAAGTAAGATAATATACATAAGGCCTTTTCGCTAAAATAACGATTTTTTCCAGGTAACCTAAAGTTTAGGAAATAGTAAACTGTAAGAGGAAACAGGGCGAATCATGGCAGAGTTATATAATTAAATACATAGAAAAAACTAGAATACACTAATACATAAAAAATAAAATAAATCTGTATTAATATTAAGATTTGAAAGTTTGTGCGTATGGATGTTTGTTACTTTTTCACGCCAGAACGACTGAACGGATCTGGATGAAATTTGACACAGAGATAGATTATAGTCTGGAATAACACATAGGCTACTTGTTATCCCGGAAAAATGTACGGTTCCCGTGGGATATAAATATGTATAGATAGCATAAATACATATGTGGTGAAACACTAAAAGGGTTGTTTCGTTTCGCCCGTTTGAGAGAAGAAGAAATAGTTAAGTTTAGAGTGATATTATATGTCATGTAATATTATTAGGTTTACACATTAAACTGGTGTAAATAATGTTCTATTGGAGTTAGTTTTAATTTTTCCCATACTCCAAACATAGCCATAGTGTTATTAGGAAAGTATAATATATATATATATATATATATATATATATATATATATATATATATATATATATATGTACATAATATTATGGGTTTTGAATTGCCTGCAATAAATGATTATTATTATATGCTACTGTTAGGCAACTAAACAAAGCGAGTCGCTAGTTTTGTTTAAGTTTCATATATAGTGGGACTGATATATTAAATATTCATATAATTATTGTTTATTTTTATACAATATATCAATTTATGCTTGTAGCTCAGCACGCTTGTGCAAATACCGTGAATAAGGGGAAATTTTACTTTGAATTCACTTAATTGGCTGAACGAAGATGATAATATAATTATAAATTAGAAAACAATCAGCCACAGACAATAAAAACTGGCTTTTGTTTGCAATGGCTGCCTATAGATTAGTAACGAGTTTATACGTCTAATTAAAAGATACAGTCCCAGGTTTCTGTAGAAAAAATTCTTAGAAGTAAATATCATAAGTGCTCGTGAAATTACTAGAAAAGTGTTTGTTATATTAATTAACTATAGTAATATCTAAGCGACCGAACTTCGTTTGGCGTTATTTTTTTCTTTTCCAGAAAAGATATAAAATTGCATATATTTTTTTCAGAAAATACACCTATATATAACTTAACTTAAAAATCAAAACTTTATCTAAATACAAAATTTGATTTCCATACTGCGCAGGTTTATCTTTTTGCGTGAAAATGAAAGAAAACGCTATATTGCAAAATTCATAGAAATCGTTGTAGCCGTTTTCGAGAAAATGATTACAAATATATATACAACTATTGTTAGTTTATTAGTATAAGATAGCATTTTATACATGAGCCTGTAAAATTAATTGTGATTTAAATTCGGTCTGGAGGTATTTATGATTTTGAAACTTAACAAATTTTTGAATAATATTTTTCACAGACCCATGTCACTGACTGCTTTAACTGATTGTGTCCCTTATAAGGACCATACTCAAGATTAAATGATATCGTGAGAATACATTCGTTCACATCATTCATGTGGAACATATTTGTTATGCTATAATAGCTACTCGCTCGGGGTTCGTCCCTGGTGAAAAACACAAACTAATCTGTCTCAGCCCAAACACGTCCACTGCTGGACATAGGCCTCCCCCAGAGATTTCCACGACAACCGGTCTTGTGCCATCCGCAGCCAGTGGGCTTCAGCGACTTTGACCAAGTCGTCGGTCCACCTTGTGGGAGGCCTGCCCACGCTTCGCCTTCCGGTACGTGGCCGCCACTCCAGAACTTTGCGTCCTTTGCAAATTAATCTATTCCACGGAAACCATACATTTTTCCGGGATAAAAGTATCCTATGTGTTGTTCCAGATTGTAATCTATTTGTGTCAAATTTCATCCAGATACGTTCAGCCGTTATGGCGTGATTGTGTAACAAACATCCATTCACCCATCTTGACAAACTTTCACATTAATAATATAAGGATTAAGTAAAAGTATATTGAGGAAAAACTAGCGAAACTTAAAATTTGACATCCAAGAAATATTATTTCCCTTTATTCTTTAAATCCGTACAATAGACGATCGCCCATTGATTAAACGGGAATGCTGCAAAAGATGTCAAAAATATCAATTATCAAAAGCTTACAGATCTACCCATCTATACTATTATTATAAAGAGGAAATATTTGTTTGTTTCTACCGAATAAGCTCCAAAACTACTGATCAGATTTAGATGAAATTTGGTAAGAAGATAGTTTGAGACTCTGTAAAGGACATAGGATACGAACCCGAAGGAAGCGAAGTTGAGTCCCTAGTTAATCCTATAGTCGTTCCCTGATTGTCAATATAAAAGTAAGTCGGGTGCGGCTTACCCGCGTCACCCCGCATATTTGATATATATATAATATGTATTTAAATTATAACATGTAGCGTATCAACTACCTAGTATCAATAACTCAAGCGTCGTAGCTTACGATGGAACTAGATGGTGCTGTGTGTTAATGTGCCAACATATTTACATACATAGTGAGGGTGCAGTTACCTGGTTGCGCGGCGGCAGCATGACGTCGCCGCTGGGCGTGAACACGAGGTGTCCGGACTCGCGGTGCGTGGTGCGCACCATGCCCGACATCACCTCCGAGTTGTTCTCGCGCTTCTCGCTCATGTCCACCGTGGGGTCCTCCTGCAAGTTTTGTTTATGTACCTGATGTTTTGGAATATATAATGTATTAGATTGCATTTTTCTTTATATTCATTATTCATATTTTCTTAGATTTACGCGAATATTAGACATGTTAAATAAAGCTATCTTTTCGGATTATTTTCGCGGATTTATTTTGATTTTTTGGTTCCCGAAGTTTCGGATGCTTTACAGCAATCATGGTCACGGAAGAGACTAAGGTTTTAGACATCTTAAAGGTGTCTGTAACAAGTATATGACCGAAATAATCCAAAAAGATAGTTTTATTTATATTAATAATAATAATAATTATTTATTATATTAATAGTTGTTGGACAGTTCTAGAATTATTTCACTCTATGGTAAAATAGTAAAACTATACATATTTATAAGCTTAGCTAACTACCTTATTAGGTAGTGATCTACAATGCTATATACAATATACATTTTCACACTCTAATTGAGATATATTATTATTGTAAATTGAAATAATTATCTACGGGATTTGAACCCGTGGTCTTCGACATTTTTAAAGAAAGAAAAAAAAAACACATACAAAAGTATATCACAACATTTAATAAATATATATTTCACTTTTTTCATAATTAAAAACACACGTAATTTACCAATTTCCAAATTCAGGCTAAGAAAGCAATTTAATTTCATTATTAATATGTGCATAAATATCCAAACACAAAATGTTTTGTTGCAATAAGTTATTTATTATTATGTTAACATTTTTTTTCTAACAATTATTGCCATTTTTTTTTCAATTTATTTACAAAATGCAAGAATAACTCAATTATCAATGCTAATAATAACAAAAAATAACTTATGCACCCCATTTATATGATTATTACTATTACAAGTATAAATGTAAGAATATTTTAAATTAACTCAAAAAGAATGCATTATAATTACAGCCTATATTGTTTATCTATTGGAATAATAATAGTTACATCGCAATAAGTATAGTAAGGCAGATCTACATTAGCAGCAATGTCATCTGTGTGTGTCAATAAATACATGGTGTTAATTTATGTTTAATTGTTCTTTAAATTTTGCTTAACTGGTACTTTTTAAAGCCACTAACAAAAAAATGAATGCATTATTAAATAACATAAGAAAATTCTTTTGCATGAACGGATTGACTAACGACAGGTTCAAATAACCTATCTATCTGTGGTTTTATTTACTAGAATTAAAAATCGAAATATTAAAAAGTGCGAAATTTCTCTGTGTGTTGTGTGTGTGTATCTTTATAACTCCTTCTCAAACAGCTGAACAAATTTGGATGAAATTTACTTAACAAATAGACCATGACCTGGAGTTAGATATGGGTTACTGTTAATAATTTGCCCAAAAGTGACGCTTTTGTGTATCGGATTATTATCATAATTACGAAAGTTTGTATGTGTTTTTTGTTGCTCTTTCACACTAAAACGGCTGGATGGTTTTGGATGAAAATTGGTACACAGGTAGACTATAATACCTGTACCTGGTTACTCCATATAGGCTACTGTTAGGTATCTAGAGATGCATCTAAACGAAGTAGTCACTAGTAATATAAATACAAAAGGCACCAAGGGTACCCGAGTGAAGGGTTAATCACTAGTCTTATAATAGCACGTGAAAGGTTAGTAGATAGTATGTTATAATATCACGTGAAGGGTTAGTAGCTAATCTGTTATAAAAGCATGTGAAGGGTTACTATTAGAGTTGCAACGAATATTCTTCAATAATTCGGTATTCGGCCTATTCGGCTACTTTTTTCTTATTCGGCCGAATACCGAATACTTAAGTAATAATTTTTGTCGTAATCAGATAATTGGTAAAATGGAAATATGATTTATTTTATAATAATATATTTTGCCCATAATCATTAAATTAGTCATAGGTACGTAATCAAGTTCTGTATTACAAAAATTAACCAAAAAAATATCAAATAACTTTCTACACACTTGCATTATGATCATTAAAATTTATAAGTGACAATCCCAGGTTCAGAGAAAAGATGCTCTGAATAAATACTACTTCCTGGCGCCAAACAAGAAACAAACACTTCGATACAAGTTTTCCCGCCATAAGTTTTGCGCTGGCCGAATATTTTTTCCTAATATTCGGCTATTCTGCCAAAAAGCCCACCGAATATTCGGTATTCGGCGTTTGGCTGAATATACTATTCGTTGCAAGTCTAGTTAGTATCTAATTTGTTCTAATAGCACGTGGAAGGTTAGTCACTAGTATGTTATAATAACACATAATGGGTTAGTCGCAAGTCTATTATAATAACACGTGAAGGGTGTCATGTAGATCATAAAACAAGCTAACGCCAACTACATTACTAATAAACCAGTCAACGATAGTCCGTATTTCATACACCACAAAGAGTTAATCACTAGTATATTATAGCACTTAAATGGTTAATCGTTTGTATGTTGTAAACAAAATAATCACCCGCTCGCAAATCTTGGTGTGCACGCGCAGTTTGTCGGAGCGCGCGAAGGAGCGCCCGCAGCCGCCGCACGTGAAGGGGCGCTCGCCGGTGTGCGTGAGGCGGTGGCGCGACAGGTGCGACGAGCGGGCGAACCTGACCACAGCGAGATATTTAGACAGTGTCTTCTCTATACCTCCCATTAGCGAATCATTCGTCCTAAGGTTGATTCCCCATACAAATTTTCATCCCCTTAAGGGATGATTTCCAGAATAAAACATATCCTATGCGCTTCACAGGATCGTAAACTATCTTCTTACCAAATTTCATCTAAATAGGTCGAGTAGTTTTTGAGTTTATTCGTTACAAACATACAAAAATACAAATCATTCCTATTATAATAATGTAAATATAGTCTAACGAAAGGCAATGGTAGCCCAGTGGTAACGTGCTCACTTGGGAAACCGAGTGAAGCGGGTTCAATTCTCGGGTCTCGCACCTCTGATACTTTCATGTGCGAATCATTTCAAACATGATTACCACTTGCCTTACAGTGAAGGGAAACATCGTAAGGAAACTTGCATGTCTTAGACAAACTAGCAAGTTTTCGAAAGACAAGCTTAGTCGCCAAACCACACTTGGCCAGCGTGGTGGACTACGGCCTGATCCCCCTCGTATTGAAGAGACACCAGTGCTCAGCAGTGGGACGTTAAAAGGGTTAAATACAATACAGTCTAACGAATGTGTACAGGCATCACTGCACATATCTAATGTCTTGACCGATTTTGGTTACGGCGGCCGTTCTCAATAAGACTAACTAGATATGTGCAGGAGATAAAGACTAGACAGGAGAGAAGACTATAAAGTCTATTTAACCATACAATCGTCTAACGAAGTCATCTAGACAGGGTAATCGTCGAGACGCGGGTGAGGCGCACCCGACTGTTATACTTACTTTTATATGACAGTCGGGAAACGTGTTTAGGGTTGACTAATAATTATTAGCAAAATGTTTATAATTATTTCAACTATATTTATTATTTTTTAACAATAATACTGAACCGATTTGGCTGTTTTGTTGAAAAGTTCGTACTAGTTCGAATAATATTTTTAGAAAATAAGAAAAATGGAAAAGAGTCACAGAAAATGAACAACAAAAGAATTGTATGGACTCGCATAGAAAATTTAAATATCGACAGGACAATGTCTGCAGGATAAGCTTTTATAAAATATTTATTCGAATATTACCTGACGTCACAAATGTCACAAACATGTGGGCGACCATCTTGCGACTCGTTGGCGCCTGAATCTGATATTGACCCGCTGGAGTCTGTCTCTTCATCATCATCCATTCCATGTTTACCTGCTTTCTCTGTAAATAAAATGGAAATGTAAACAGATAAGCTAAAAAAAATACGTTATGTAGTGTCAAGAGTGAAATGCTTGTCTTATATGTATTATGCTTTCTCTTTTGGCAATATCAAGGGATCATCATTGAAATCTTAATATTAATTTCGATATCTTATTGATACCAAATTTATTATTCAATTTACATATCATTTCATTTAGCTATACCACGTTTTGCATATATAAACATTAAAAAGTACGTAAATTAAATTTTTAAAAATTGGACAAGTGCGAGTGTGATTTACACAGAAAGATTAGAATCTTCCATACCGTGAAGTATTTTTTTGTTATATTTTAATATAGGTACTTTATTTATTAAAACTAAATAAATTTGCATTTCATAGTATTACTGTAGTAATCAACTACGAGTAAATGATTACGAATTATCTGTCTGATAACGTAAACGTTTTTTGTATTGTTGTTATACCATACAATAAATCATGTAGATTTATTAATTAATCCCTTACATAGATATGTAAAATTAAATTATATATAATACGATTATTAAATATAATGCATATTAAATTTATATTCCATTACTCTGTCACAAATAATGATTAAAACTGTAAAAACTATTAAAGCGTATTTTTGAAATCTTCTCACGGGAAATTAAATAATTAGCATATTTTATATCTTAATATAAAATACCGTATTCTAAACAACATTCCTAAAAATTAACAAATCTGATTTTATATAAAGTTATAAAAAAGTTATTAAAAAATTCAAATTAATAGATATTTATAATATAATTAATTAACCCAATAACCAATTAAAAATGGTTGTAGTAATAAAATTGTACAATATTTTTTCGTAGAACTATTTACGTATTCTATAATAAAATTTCAATTTAAATCGATTCCTCTTGAAACGCAAACAAACATAGATACAAACGAAAACGATCCCAAACAAATTTAAACTAATCGTAATATTTTTTTTTTTAATTCTGTAAAAAAATAAATATCAACAGCATTCACTAGCACCTCACCGTCTGAATCGTCATGCTCGTTGTTTGTGGGCTTCTGTAGCACCGCCAGTTGGACCACCTTGATGCTGCCGGGTTTCATATCCTCTTTGTCATTGCCGTGGTTTGTGTTTGTGGCACCTGGAACAATACATACATTCTACTTACTGTGACTCCGCTTATTTAAATCACTACTTATTATAAATAAAACTATGATTGCTCTGTAAAGCATTCGAAACGTCGGAAACCAAAAATCAAAATAAATTCGCCAAAAAATCAGAAAAGATAGTTTTATTTAATTAAAATGTTAAATATTCGCGTAAATCAAATCTAAAGAAATATTACTTATTATACAATTAAATTGCCGCGATTATGTGCTTGTTCGGGCTATCCTAAAAAACTAGTGTACGGGTTTTCATTTTTCACCAATAAAAAGAACGATTGATTATTATCTAGGAAGGTTATATTTTATGTATTTTTTATGAAATTAAATTGTACTTATGATGATATCTGTGAAAAAAAGTCGGAAAAATCGTGTCTTCTGAGAACTTCCGCAATATTATAAAACGCAAAGGGCATATAATTATCAGCCGCTTAATACGAGGCATTTCAAGTCTGGTTTCTATACAAACTACATGGAACATGTTCGGATATGACGACTTGTTTGAACTTTGAAGTGACATATTGCTTACCAATGCACTAACTATTTCAACACGCTTTTTACTTTTAATGAAGTCCTTTTAATGACAGATACACACTGTTTATTAGTTTCCTACTTCATGAACTGAATGCCTGCTCATCACAATATATTTTTTTCAATTAATTAAAATTAAAGCTAAAACTATTAGTGTAATCTAAATAATGAATCAAACATAGTGTAATCATAAGTTAAAATAAAAAAAAAAATTATGCTTTCTATATATTCACTGAGTATGACGTGAAAAGTTTATAAAAAATATATAACCGAATCCAAAAATATTGATAATGGCTGCTCATCTTACTGAGAATCTAATCTATACTAATATTATAAAGCTGAAGAGTTTGATTGTTTGTTTGGTTGAACGCGATAATCTCAGGAACTACTAATCCGATTTAAAAAATTCTTTTTGCATTAGATAGCCCGTTAACTGAGGAAGGTTATAGGCTATATATTATCCCGGAAAAATGTACGGTTCCCGTGGGATAGATTTGGTTTTGTCTAGGGACGAACCCGAAGCGAAGCGAGGGTGAGTCGCTAGTCGCAAGATATTATTACACAATTAGTGTATGTGCATTGTACATTGAATACAGTATTGTGAGTGAGTACTTTCTTTCTCTCACTTTCAAAGCCCGATGATCGACTTTGACACGACCGAAGAGATCAGCTCTAAGGTCGCAAGTTTGATTTTCAAAATACATGTAATATGATGTTTAATATATTTAAATATTGTCCAAATTGATATTTGGAGAGGTATATAGTAGAATGAATTATGAAATAAACAAGTTTTGTATACGAACCCGCAACGACATTCTTTATAATACAATATTTTTATATATCAACACAAATTAATAATGTTACAAAACTTAAGTGTTCTAAGGCAGAACTTACAAGCCATAGAGCTAGGCATTCGAGTATAAATAAAAACAAGTTAAGTAAAAAAAAAAAAATAACTTCAAATGCTCGCTCGCCGAGATTGCTCAAAATCATTGCGACTTTAATGTAAATATTTTATTTTAGGGCGCGGCGCCTGCTTCTGTAAATAGATGTTTTTAAGATAGGCCCATAAAACGTACGCTGTTATTTTCCTCGTTAGCTTTTTATCTGATAGAATTTATACTTTATATTTAGAAATTTATAACAGAGTTATAAGTATTATAATAAGTACCTGGACGACTGAGCTTCGCTCGGAGTTCTTTTTTGTTATATCATATTTTTTAGATAAAAAAAAAACTAAAAACTTGAATAAATACAAAAAAAAGCAAAAGTAAAAACTTTGTATTCCGACCGGGACTCGATCGGGGGATATGTGTTGTCTAACTTGCGCCTTGACCGCTCGACCACGATACTTACATCCGAGTGTAAGAAATTATCGACCATATTCTGCGTAGAATAATGCAAAAGAAAACCGCATGAAAACTCGAAAATACGCGTTTTCCCAGACATAAGACTAATCTAGATCAATTTTTTCGCCCTCGAATACCAAATTTCAGCGAAATCGTTAAAGCCGTTTCCGAGATCGCTGGTATAAATAAATAAAGATATAAATATACAAGAATTGCTCGTTTAAATATATAAGATTATGGATATGGAGAAGTACTGAAAAGGTCTAAATCTAATCAAGATTTGAAAATTCCATTTCGACACAAGTAAATATTTATATTGGCCATAGATAAAAAATGTGTGAGCATTAACTACTGGAAGAATATACATACGCCTTAATCATGCATTGTACAAAACATCGTAAGAAAGAAATCAATATTATAATACAACTTTAAAGGCAGGAATTTAATTGTATTAAACATTTCTTATCTGTGATTCATCTACATTATGTTTATGTTGGCTGAGTAAGTCCATATTATTGTAAAACAATGACTTATGCATACTTATTTAAAACACATTATATTGTTACGGACTGCGATTTCAATTTATGGTCTGCAAGTTTTATTCGTCTTTTGGGTCAAGATCAGGAGTTTGAGAGATATTAAATATTTAATGATGAGATTAAATAAAAATGTCTTAGTATATTATTTAATATTATTTATTTTAACGTTTTAAAAAAACGAAACCTAAAGCATACACCTATTTATTTCTCTAATTGCAAATTCTTAAATAAAAACTGATTATTATAATTACATTTTTCAACATTGCAAGTTGTAAATATCTGACATTAAATAGATGATAAAATAATAACAGATAGTAAAGTCTTGATTTACAGTAAAAATGTGACGCCATTTGCCCATTTTATTGCATATCGGCTTACTGGCGGAGACTCGCTATTAAATTGTGAACCGTGAAAGGAAATTACACTAAATTATTGTCTTGAGACCGTTCTATTGTTGTTTTGTTGCCCACATAAAGTAACTGCGTCATATAAATAATAATAATGCTTGATTTTTTTAATAATATATAATGTTTTAGTTACGAGGTCGAATGCTGATTAGGTCCCAATTATTATATATACATATTTGTATTATAAACATTTATATTATAAGCGACATTTACTAAACGTTTATGTTATTTAAATTCCAAAGTGAACACATAAAACATAATTGAAATTTGATAAATTTTGTTGCAAAATTCACAGTTTTTTATTTTGTTGCTAAGCTTATTTTATGAGTTGGAATATAATATAAAAATTTGTATGACGCACATTCGCGAATAAAAATCAAATTATTTAGCTTAAAAGAGCCTGTGATTTGTTTGCTCTTATTAAAAAAGTATATAAATTGTCTGTGATGTCGACGTAATTTATAACAGTAGCAGTTATTTTTATTAGTCAGTAATATTAACTCATTAGCATAGCTTTGAAAATTATACAAGTTTTAACTAATTTTTATCGTATTTCTATGTATGTTATATTTGCTTGCAAAATGATTTTTTTAGTAGTGTTTGTACCAAGCGCCATAAACGCAAAAAAAAACAGATTACCATAAATATTAATTTTTAGTATTTTTTTCTTTTGGCTCTGACACATAAATTATTAAAACATCCTGCCTTTTTCGTTGAAATTTAATTCGTAATTGTAAATTCTTAGTTAATTTTAATCATAAAACAATACCTTAATTAGCTGATAGCAGCGCGTTTTGTTAAATATATGTATTTAATATTATAAGAGATAAGATATTTTCTCGTTCATTTATAATTTCTGTCAAAAATATTGTTATATTGTATTTCAATATACCCGTTTCGTATTAAGCGAGACATTTATACATATTTATGAACATAAGTCGTTTGAACTTGTCTTTATGAAATACTTATATATATTTTTTAAGTTATTGTATATTATTTTAATAACTTTCATAAGGTACGCCATTAAGAGCGTTGTTTATTTTCCATTATCCTTTTAAAAAATTTTTTAAATAACCCAAGCCTAATCCCAAATATTAAAATATATTTTGTTTTTAAATGTGACCCGAAAATTACCTGTTATTTTGGAAAACATCAATTCAAAATATGTATTTTTATAGCTAATAAAATGTTCAATTTAAAGCTAATTTATTTTTATAATGGACAGTATATAAGCGATCAATAATAAATTTTCGAGATTTATTAATAAAAATTAAAAACATCCTAATTTAAATATTTAAAAACTTGTTTGCCCGAAAGGGCGTTATTTAATATTCAATTATTTTTATAAACGTATACGTTAAGATTTTAATTAAATATAATTTGGTAAAAATACCAAATAAGGAGGGAATCAAAAGAGCTAATTAGTCTAGACTATACAAAGAAAATATAGTTATAATTTATCAAAGTTCATCAACCTTATTCCATTTGAAAATTGTTGAAAGAATGAGATACATAATAAATACTCAATACGATATGTTTATTACAAAATAATAATTTAACGGAAATAAAATATTGTTTTTATTGAAAAAAAAACGAATTCAAAAATGTAATCTTAAAAAAACACAACTTATACATTTTTACAAAATCTTTTGACGTTTTCGGTGACGGAAAGTGATAAGAACCTTGAGCCTTGTCATCAAGACTGACTTGTTTCCATAATAAACATCTCAAAGTAAAGAAATATTTGATCCGAGCGGAAATCGAACTTCCGACCTATATTATACAATATACTTACTATGTAGGTAAGCAATAACTTTCACGGTAATGATATATTGTGCAAAGTTACAATTTTCACTATTGTGTTCTAATTTTTCTCTTGTCTTATTAAGGAGATTAAAAATGTACCATTCGAAATTCCATTACGCGATGAAGTCATAATTTTATTATCCACGACGCCGTCTCGGCAAATTAACGCGAGCTAAATTAAATATAAATGTACTTAATCTCATATTTTACTTTTAAAAAGTAATACTTTTAAATAAAATTATAAAGTAAATTAATTATAAAATAATAGGTATTACTATCTTAATTGAATTTTTTCAAACGTTTTTTTGAAGTCGGTTATCGTTATAAGGGCAAAAAATATCGTGATGTGATTCTAATTTATTGACAATAAGATTATATAATTATATTATATTGTTTGAATAATTTATAAATATCTTATTGTGTATAACGACTACTTTACGAATTACTATCATAATTAGAATACGGAGCCCGCCAAAAAAATCTTGAAGTCAAAAATAATAGCGTGATTTCGCTGATTATGCTCCTATTCTCGATTTTGCAATACAGAATGTTTACTTCTTCTAAAGAATAAGAGAAGTTTTATATAAATAATAATCTATATATAAAAAAACAGTAACTTAGCGAAATTTGTACATGAAATATTTTTAAAAACCAATGCTGTTGTATTTATTATGCACAGAATATAAACCAAAAACAAAAATTTTAATATTTTTTTTGCCTGTATGTCTGTTTGGATGTGCGCGTTTCACGCAAAAAGTGGTAACTTATTACTCGAGTCAAAATTAAGGATACTTTTTACTACATGAAAATCTTTTATTCCCTCGGGAAAACGTAATAACTGGTTCTGTCGAGTCATCCTTAAAAATTTACATGGCTAAAGCTGGGCTAACCTTAAAACATACATCAAAACAATGTACTAGAAAATTGTAGGTCTTAAAAACACCTACAGAAAAGTCTGCAATATCCAGCAAAATCTATCTCCTAAAGTACACTCGCAATAACTATTTATATGTAAAACAAACCTATCGACGCACCCGAGCGAAGCGAGGGAAAGTCGCTAGTAAATAATAAAATAATATGTAAGTACATTCTTTTGTATTTTTTAAGCATTAGTTCTCTTGCTCTGAAAGAGAGATAGCATATTAGGTTAGTATTTATTTTTCTTTATTAAAATAAAATCCGTTAGGTATTTTTATTTATTAACATTTATGTACTTTAATCATAGTAATGATTATTCTACTAATATTTGTATACTGTTTAAAAACATTGTTTGGCTTCATGTTTAGTTCTATGACACTGTCTATATTATTTCTTAGTCTGAGTTAAAAATATCATTTTTTTTTTCAAATTCAAATTCAAAATATTTTATTCAGCATTAAATTATTACAATTTTTTACTGAACGTCATGAGTCTACCACCAGTTTGGAAAGAAGAAACCTCAGACCTGAGAAGAACTGGCGAAAGAAACTCAGCGGGACTAATATTTTTTTAATAATAAATTGAATATAATTCAATTTTAAAATATTTTAAAATAAATTTTAAATATAATGTACTCGTATGTAATATGTATTCAATAGAATTAGCGAAGCAGTGAAACTCGATCGTCGTTATAAAACAAACGTAATAAACTCAAACACTAACTGGTTACTTAAAAACGATTTTTGCGTTATATAGAATGAAATAATATTGAATTTTATATTTAAATATATGATAAAGTATATTCATTAGTCGTATTGTTATTAGATTCATATAATTATATGTTAACCTTGAGCCCCTTGTTATACTTGATGAATTGTAGTTTCAAATTGTTATATTTTTCATATAAAGGTGTAATTAACATAAATTAAATTTTCTTAATTGAAATATGTTCTAAAAGAACTTTCTAGTGTACGTATGTATAATTACTAATAGTAATAGATATATTGAGTCTAGAATAACAAGAAATGAATATTACAATAAGTACCTATAATAATCAATTATAACGTCAGTATGACATTCACATAGGTACTAGCAAATAATGAATATATTGTATGTATGTATTGTATGTATTCAGCCCTTTTTAACGTCCCACTGCTGGGCCCGGGCCTCCCTTATATACAAGAGGGATCAGGCCACAGTCCACCACGCTGGCGAATGCGGGTTGGCGGACTTCATATGTCTTTCGAAAACTTGCTAGGTTCTCTCAAACATGCAGTTTCCTCGCGACATTTTTCTTTGCCGTAAGACGAGAGGTAATTATGTTGGAAATGATTCGCACGAGAAAATATCAGGGGTGTGAAGACCCGGGATTTGAACCCGCTTCATTCAGTTTTCCAAGCGGCTCGTTACCACTGGGCTACCACTGCCTCAATATAACTATTAATTTATTACTATTCCTATTCCATATTCAAGTATAAAAGTAATTAAAATTATAAAAATGTTTAAAAATTAAAATTAACAAACATTGTAAGGTACTTTGGTGCCAATTTTCAAGTTTTTTGAATTCATTTTGTTATTTTATGAGTAGGCTGTCTGTAACGACTATATAATACGTTTGAGACATCTAACACCTTAGTCTCTCCCGTGACCATGTTTGCTGTAAACCATTCGAAACGTCGGGAACCAAAAATCAAAATAAATCCGCGAAAAAATTCAAAAAGATAGTTTTATGTAAAATGTCAAATATTCGCGTAAATCTAAGAAAGTATTATTACTATTGAGTGATAATATAAATTCGAATTTATGTATGTACGAGTACATACTCGTACATACATAAGTGCACATGCATACGTTGTTTTTCTTATACATAGCAAGGAAGCAATAAATTGACTGTTTTTTTTTTGTATAGGAATGGTGTATGGACCGGATCCGGTATATCAAGTAGAAATCAATATTAACTTAATGACTTCCTGAAGTTACTTAGGGTCGTAATAAATCAGTTAGAAAAGGATTAAAAAGACTTATTTGTGTAATTCTATTCAATTTTCATTCTCAAACTAACTTTATGATTTCAAAAATAATTTAATATTACATACTAATATTATAAATGTGAAAGTCGCTCTGTCTATATGTTACGTTTTCACGCCTAAACCGTTCAACCAATTTTGATGAATTTTGGAACAGAAATAGATGGGGCTTTAGAGAAAGACATAAGCTTTTTATCACGAAAATATTACTTGTAGGGGGTGAAATGAAAGTTCAATTTTTTTGCTGTTAGAAGCGTAAAGATTAAAGATGAGATATATATTTTGGTATATCTATACATATAATAAAATTCTAACCGAGTCGAATCTGTACATTAAATATTTTTTGGAAAATCTTATTGAAATTAGTCATTTTTATCGATACAGAGACGGAATCTATAGTTTTTTACAATTTTTGTCCGTCTGTCGGTCTGTCTGTGAATGAGAATACCACTGGACAGATTTTGATAAAATTTTGTATGATGATAGCTGGTTACCCGGATCAACATATAGGATACTTTTTATTGCGGGAAAACTTCTCATCTCTGAGAAATCTACACCAACCATTAAATACATGTACAATATTATTTTTATGGAAAATAGACAGATATTTAATAATTAAAATCAAGGGAAGCGAGTGTGGGAATATTATAGATACAAAAGATACCTAGGGGCGCATCCTAGTGATTATTAGTATTTTATAATTACCAATCATGACTTTTTGTCATATATAGGACGTTATTGTCAAAAACTCAAGCAAATAAAGAATTTATAATATATTTACCCGGTGATGTGATTTTGACGGGGCCATCCTCAGTCTTATTGTCTTCTTGGAAGCGTACAGTCATGGTTTTCTTCTTGGCTCGAAGTTTTTCATCCTCTGGTGACATTATCGACACCCTCTTTTTAGGCCTGTCGTCTTCTAACTCGCGTTTTACTTCAGAAGCTGCTGCGGCGGCCGCTGTAAGAAAAGTTGCGTATAAAGTTGATAATGTTTGCGTAAATATATAGAGTATATCCAGGATAGGTTTTTCTACATATATATATATATATATATATATATATATATATATATATATATATATGTAATTTAATAGTAATTTGTTTATTTTGTACGGGTATCACTACTCCGGATTTCGAATAGTGTATCTAACTATTCCATACTAACCGTAAATCAATAAATATAAACAATTTTATTTCCTAGCTTTACTAGCGACTCACCCTCTCTTTGCTCAGTTTCCTTTCTAGGTTTATTCCCCAAACAAACTTTCATCCCCATATTCACCCCCTTAAGGGATAATTTCCGAGAAAAAAACTATCCTTTATCCCAGGGTCTCAAACTTCGTACCAAATTTCATCTATATCGGTTCAGTAGATCCAGAGATTACCCCTACAACCTCACAAACTTTACATCTTTATAATATTAGTAGGTATAGATAAAGCAGGCTGTAAAATCTGTCTCAGTTTCGGTATCGATGTACATAGATACTGTTTAAATAAATTATATTCGATAAGCGTATTAGTTTTAATTGATTTTATTTCAGTTTTAATTTGTCACAAAAAGACGTTACAAGATTACTTAAACGATATTAGATGCAAACTTACATATATATTACATATTTTTTTAAATAAAATCGCTATCAAGGCGAGGAAAAGATTTTTGTGCTAATTATTTATATCGATATTTGAATAATCGATTTTTTTTTCAGTTTTTTATTGCATATTAATTCCTGATAAAAGTCAGTAGACCTTTAAGATCTTTGGAAAATCTCGTTTGAACTTGTGGTATTTATAATAAAGTAATTCGAGGCCAAGTGTCATGTCCAAAACGCTCGCGGCAACTGATGACACAACCTACATCGTAAGAATCGAAATGACAGTAAAAGCGGAACGTATGGTCCGAGAGACATTGTTGCAAATTTTAAAATAATTTAATACCCCTTAATTTTTATGGCCTTTTTTGATGATAATAAAATTAAAATTATATTCTTTCACTAATCAAACATCGTCAGATTTTAGTCTCATTGTAAGAAAATCATATTATGATTTTTATCATTTCATGTATTTTGAAGTTCATTTAAATTGTATTTTTTTTTAGTCGTCATTTATGCAGCAGTATATTATATTCTATTATTATTTATTTAATAAAAAAATATATGATGTTATTTTTTTTTAAATCAACCACTATTATGTATGGACACGTATTTTAGTTAATATTTGAAATATTTTAATTCTACAAATTAAAATTAAGCGAAATGAAAGACCGTCAAAATACAGCGATATCTCCTGGACCAGTACGTATAAATGCGTATGCAATGTTAATTATATTCGAAATACAAAATGGAGTCTTCATACCAGTTAATACAAGAGGTTGAAGGTAATAAATTTTAAAATTTAAACATGTAAAGGGACGTTTTATTGTATGGCATTCTAAAGTGTTTATTTTTGTATTTTCAGGGTGCTAATGCTTTTTCTTTATGGAATAGACAAAGGTAGCATAGTGATACAGCAATATATAAAACTTAATAAAAACCTAAAATTCATTCCGTGACTCACAGACAGACGCAGACTTCCTTATATAACGAAGGTGAGCACTAAGGAAGAAGTTTTGAAAGTTTATACCAAAGAGATTAAATAGGGGATGGAAATTTATAGAAGTTCGTTATATTTGAAGTTAGGAACGTTGTAGATCAACATAAATTTATTTATTATGTAGTATATTTGCTTCAATAATCACACGTAAAACTAAACTAACATGAAACTTCTATAATGACATATTGTGTCGTCTAAATTATTTATTTCTTAGTAATAAAAAGGTTAATTGCACACTTTATTTATTAATATATACAATATACATTTTATGTTATCGACGTTTTTCATTTATTTTAAAGACGTGGTGTGCGTAGTAATTAATAAATGATACAAAACAGGAATTCGTTGAGAAATAATATGTCAATGTGGTGCCAAGTTGGCTGCGGCGGTATTTACTTTTTACTAGCATTCCCTAACGTGTAAATTTTTTTTTTAATTCTC
The DNA here is from genome assembly GCA_033884665.1 of Argynnis bischoffii washingtonia. Lineage (NCBI taxonomy): Eukaryota > Metazoa > Arthropoda > Insecta > Lepidoptera > Nymphalidae > Argynnis > Argynnis bischoffii. Next base: position 2,900,291 of record CM066624.1, on the reverse strand, counting down.
TGTAACGTTCATAAACTAAATACATTCGTCCTACTATTTAACAAGATTATTCATATCCTTAGAAATTAATGAATTACGTCTCACGTTTATTATAACCGAGACGGTGCCATGAGTCATGATTTTATTTAGAATATAACCTCTTAAAATATTTCTCATAGTAAAATTATGATGTGCGTATCCGATATGGCCGTTTACTAGCAAATATTCTCGTTTATTTAATACTTTTCTAAGGTAAAATAAACACAGATAAATTATTTAACTGCAAACATTCTGTTGAAATATAGCCTTCAAATATCAGAATTTATACCGATTTTTTAAGCTACTGTCGTAAAATATGTTTTGCTGTTTAGCTCATTTGAAAAATAGCTTCTTAATTAACTCTGACATTGAAAGATAGGACCCGCATTGATGCATGGAAACAATTTGTGTTCTTTGAACAGAGACTTTGTGTATGCCAAAATCTTTATATAGCCAGTATCTAAGACGATCATGTGATAATTAATACAATGTGCAAATACTCTAAGCCTGTAATGCATAAAGATTTGGTTTTCCGTAGGACGTATGAGATAGGTACTTTTGGATATTATATGATTTTTAAAACAATATGTTGAAATAAAGTGTTTAAAACTCCAAGCTCATAGCCAAGTAACCTATGCTCAACTGGCACGGTTTGAAGCCATTACCAAGAAAATTGAATTGAATTCAACTTGTAATAGTTTATATATATAAATAATATTTATTAATCACTCAAACGCTTTGTTCAATTATTTCCACATATACTTTCAACTAAAACATACATATTTTATAAAATCAATTTCCTGAAATTAAAGCATAACACCAATAATAGAGACGTTTTCAATTTAAAACCTAAGCAGCGTTGGCAACTTTACCCAACTAACCTTCTTGCTCAGTCTGTATACTGGCAACAACTCGGTCCCCGCCCCGCGCGGCGTGTCTGGCTTCCTCCATCTCCCTCGCCGCCGCCGCCAATATGTTGTTAACTGCTGTCTGTGTGGTGGGCATGTCTTCGCGACGCCGTCGACGTATCTCTTCAGCTCGCATCATTGATTGTTGGTACATGTGTATCTGAAAATGTTTATTTATTGTACGGAATACTTATAAAAAGTATATTTGTACCTACTAATAAAAAAAATTGAAGTGTCTGTTTGAAATGTAAAGATAACACCATTTTACTAGATCCACATAAAAGCATGAACGACGCAAGAAAAAAAAATATTTTAAACTTTGTCTATCAGTCTTTTTGTTCCGACTAATCTCCAAAACGACTAGAACGATTTTGAAGGGACATTCACTGCCACATAGCTGGTGTTATAAAGAGTAACTTGGCTACTTTTATTTTAGAAAAAGCATTAGAGTTCCGCGCAAAAAAATTGAAACCTATGAAATAAATAATAAAGATATAAATAGGCGCGAGCGTTAACGTCCATATTAATACTTATTTTTAGGGGAATGTTAAGTATTATATAATCATACAAACAATAAAATAACATATTTTATACATAAAGATTAAGTATAAGTACATAGATATATAACAGGTATATGTATAATTAATTCGTAACATTTAACCCGTGACTTACGTTTATAAAAATAAACTATACTTTATAGAAATACCTACTTATCACGGTGGGTGTATTTTAATTAAAATTCCTTCTCGCTCAGACCGTAATAAAATTTGAAATTAATAATTTATTAATATTAGTAAAAAAAGTAATATTATAATATCGTAGCATCAATTCTAGTTCTTAGGTTCCTATTTGTTATTTTAAAACAAAAGGATTGTTTTGAAAATTATGATAGATATTTTACAAAGTATATTTATAATACTGAACACAGCAGGTGCGAAATTAATGAAAAACCCTATATAAAAAGAAAATAATTTAAGGCATTTTATACTACTATTACAACTTGGAGTATAAAAAATATAGGCTTTATTAAACCGTTAAAAACCGCAGTAAGTACAGATAACCGTTGCGTTACGACTATCGCGAATCAATTTAAGCTCTAAGCTTTTCTTCGCCCACTTCCAAACGACTAAATTGATTGAAAGTGATAATGGAAAACTATAACGGAAAGGAAGTATATGTTGTCACTGATAAGTACAATCGGTCAATTTTTGATATAGTAAGGTAAAAACTCGATGATAAAAAAAAATGTTTTCTTATAATTTTGTTTGTTTTAAAGATATTTTTTGAATAATTTGTATTAGAATTTTAAAAAAAATGGATTTTTATGGGACTCTTAATCTATACATATAATAAAACTGTAGAGGTCGAATGTCTGAACATAGATAAAAAATGTTAAAAACCGAATCAGGGGGATGTAAGAAGAGAATAGAACAAATCCAGTTTTTTTTTCAAATTTTTTGTCTGTTTGTACGGGCTAATCTCCAAAACTGTTGGACCGATTCAAATGAAATTTTGTATGGAAGTACCTTCTATCCCCGTACAACATCTTAGATACTTTTCATACCGGAAAATTAAAGAGTTCCTGTGGAATAGTTAAAAAACTATAGTAACTTATACAGCTTACTACGCAAAAACTACTGATTTGATTTTAATGAAACTTTACAATAATATAGTTCATACATCAGAATAACAAATAGGCTACTTTTTTTTTCAAAAAAATATACGGTTCCCGTGGAATAGATTTATTTTGGTATGTCTAGAGGCGAACCCGAGCGAAGCGAGGTTGAGCCGCTAGTATATAATATATATTAAAACGAATACATTTTATAACTTAATAATTTTTCCTAAGCGTCCTTCATTTGCCCGAGTGGAAAGTTGCAAGTTGAGCTCCATTTACTATTTGATCCGATATAAAGTAGTGCTGTTGTGAGTCTGAATGCTACTATAATGTTATAAATAAAGTAAAACGTGCGAAGCCATATGTAGAAGTTATGTATTATATAAAATATATAACAAAAATAGCAAAATATATTATTGTTATAAATATTTCAAACTATCACTTATTAAAAGCTCGTTTTGATACTTGTCCCGATGGTATTTTTTTTAATTAAAATTGATATGACGATGATGCTTCCATGAAAACAGGATACAATGTTTTCTTTTATCTACATTTTATTATATTATAAAATTAATAATGTTAAACGTGCATTTAAATTTTTATTAGTAGTTCTTTACAATTGTCAAAATATACACCGTTAGAATTACAAGTAAGCTTTTATATTAAATGGTTTTTTGAGGTCGGTGACCTTAAAATGAAATGACGTAGCATTTTAAACGCCAAATATGTGAAGTTAGAAGTCGAAACTATTTAGCTAATAGAATTATAAATTTAATAACTACTAGCGACTCACCCTCGCTCCGCCCGAGTTCGTCCGTACATACGTTTTAACGTTTAGTATAGATTTCTCAGAGAAGCGATATTTTCCCACAATCAAAAGTATCCTATATGATGATCCGGATATCCAGCTATCATCATACCAAATTTCATTAAAGTCTCTCCAGTGCTTTTTCCGTGTTGCGGCCACAGACAGACAGACAAAAATTATAAAACATATATTTATCTAATCTATAGATTCGGCCTCTGTATCGATAATAATGACTATTTCAATAAGATTTTCCAAAAAATATTTAGTGTACAGATTCGACTCAGAAGAACGAACCCGAGCGGAGCGAGGGTGAGTCGCTAGGGTATAATAAAACAGTTATTAATTTACTATACTGGCCACACTAACAACGCGAATGCTATGATACCTTTATAAATCAGGTAGTTAAAAATGAGTGGAATGATCAGGCCAAAAAAAAAATACAATTAAAAATAGAAAAGATAGGTTGATGATCGATGTGATCCCTGATTTTAACTGGACTAAAGAAATAAGAAATTATTGAGAATAAGTGTTTCCTAATAAATTGTAACTAAATCTAGTTAAAATATATAAGTTTTGAAACATGATTTTGACTTTTTCTGAGATAGCCTACAATACGTATCTATATTACTTTTATAAAAATGCATACTAATTACTAAGGGGAAATTAATGTTACAGTTTTTATGATGGACTCGTGGACAATATAATTAATAAGAAAAGAAATCAAATACATACTTCTAAACTATTTTGTAAATTACTTCGCTCGCGTCTAAATTGTATTCGTGGATATTTTCTCTTTAGAAATGGGCCCGTTATTTTATTACGCGAACAATAGATGTAAAACAATGTATAAATTATTCGTTTCGTTACAATTTTTTTAACTAAACTTTTTAAAGCTTCATTTTTAAACGTTGCTACAAACATTTATTTTTACGGAATGGTATTTTATTGTTTTAAAATTCATGATCCAATAACATTATAAAGGAAATAAAAAATATATATTTAAAGTTATTTCGTTTAAACATCAATAACAAAAAAATACTTTATATAATTTTATTTTGTAAGGATTGACATGAATTTACGAAAAAGTTAAGCAAGTTTATTAAATTATAATCTGTTATAACGATACATTATGTTGTCCAAGAAGAACGAAATCCTTATTTTCACTTTTTTTTAATAAATATATAATATTATGAGTCCACTCTGTAGTTTTTAGAGTTTTTGTCTATCTGTCTGTCGGTCTGTCTGGGAACGTATCATTTGATATGATGATAGCTGGTTATCCGGGTCATTCCTTATATAGGATACTTTTTACTGCGGGAAAATATCTCATCTCTGAGAAATCTATATTCTATACTAAACTTTAAAACCTAACTAGGGACGAACTCTATCGGAGCGAGAGTAAGTCGCTAGTATTAAATAATTTATCTTAAAATATTCAGTAAGTCACCTTTACATAATAATAATACAATTGAAGATGTTTTACAAGCAAATATTACATACAATAATATAATATATGACGTAATAATTTTATAAGTTCTCAACTTTAGTAGTGCGAATTAAAAGATAATAATAATAAAAATAAACAAAACATTTTTCATTAAGTTATCACATAGATAATAAAAAAATGTTTTTTTATAACCAAAGTTATCAGAAATTCAATATTTATCTTTAATTTAATTTATGTTTAATATATAAAAGTTGATAATACACTGGTATAAAATGTACCTAAAGAATATCATAAAATTTTTATGAGAAAATGCAATATTGCATTTGTATTAAAATAATATACATTTCACATTATGTTTTAGTTTGAGGATTACGATGCAAAATTTATTTCTTCTTATCCAAATATGAAAGTGATGTTTTAGTGTAACAACATATCGCGTGTCTTTACGTGAAAATAATTGAGTTTTTTTTATACGTTATGTTTAAATCCAAGCCTTTAATATAAAAGACTAATTTTATTTATTTTTTTAATTTGACTAGCGGCTCACCCTCACTTCGCTCGGGTTCATCCTAGGTACATTGTATATATATCTATTCCATACTAACCGTATATATATATATATATATATATATATATATCTTGTTTTACTGCTCTGCTCCCTTGTGTAGTAGCATGATGATATATAGCCTATAAGCCTTCCACAATAAACGAGTTATCTAATGTAAAAAGAATATTTCAAATCGGATTAATAATTTCTGAGATTAGTGCGTTTAAACTAATAAATTCTGCCTCTTTATAAGTGTAGATAAATTTAACCAAAAAAAAAAGAAAAAACCTTCTTCCAGACAAAAAAGTAAAAAATTACTGGACGGGGGTTTTCATTTACTATAGATTCCTAATCAGATATTTTCGAAGTTGGTGCCAGCCGATACAAATCGAAGCAAATCTATTTCAATATATATAAATATATTGAATAGATTGTGATCTATTCAATATATTTATATATATTTATATTATATATATATATATATATATATATATATATATATATATATATATTAATATATTGAATAGATTGTGATCTATTCAATATATTTATATATATTGACGTTTAATATTCTAGCTATACTAAAAGTTGATGCCTTGTCATATTTACCTATTTGGTAAATAATTCTATGGTTATTAGTAATACTATTATCCTACTTCCTTAAAGGCGAAAGTTTGTGAAGATGTATGGATGTCTAGATGTGTTTGTTACTCTTTAACGCAAAAACTACTGAATGGATTTTAATGAAACTTTACAACAATATATACTTTTGATCCCCAAAAAACTTACGGTTCCCATGGGATAGATTTGTTTTTATTTTTCTAGAGGCGAACCCGAGTGAAGCGATGGTGAGCCGCTAGTTATTTATAAAACAAAATAATATAAAAGTAATTTAACATGTTACAATGCCAAATAAAAACATAGATAAACAAGTTATGTCATAAATATATGCCCCTATATTAAAGCCTTATACTGTGAGCGGGGTTAGTATACAATAAAATAAAAAGCGAGCCCAGTCTGCGTCAATGTTATTCTTTTTGCATCTGAGGTCCCTCACATACCGTGGAAAAGCCTTTACGAATCGATTTTTAAGCGTCTATTGCGAATGATGTTTTTACTCTGCATAACGAACATTTTTAAATGAAAATATTTGTATAATAAAATCAAAAATACTTGTAAAATAAAGTATGTTTTGATTTTTAAATACTACTAATACTAAGCTCGTGCTTCATGTGGGTATTTAGTTGGCATGTGTATTTTTTGGTCTACAATCATTAAAAAAGCTCTCTTTATATCAGAGTGTGTATAATAGGAATATCAAACTGCATTTTTGATATTTAACTATTTTACAATGAAACTTAGTTTAACTATGTATGTGTTTCATTCAGACTAATACCTGTTTAATAAAAAGGGATATAAAAACCTGTCGGATGCATTTTTAATTTTTCAATAGCCGATAACCTTCATTAACTAATAAAAACGTTAATAATAATGAATAAGTAGCGTATAGCAAATAGAGTACGTACAAGCGAAAGTTTTATTGCTTATTACATACATATATCCAATTATTTAGAATTGTATTAAATTAGATAGAAGTTTGATATAATAGATATAATCAATATGTAATATATTTAAACGAGCAATTCTTGTATATTTATTTATTTATTTATACAAGCGATCTCGGAAACGGCTCTAACGATTTCGCTGAAACTTGGTATTTGAGGGTTTTCGGGGGCGAAAAATCGATCTAGATTAGTGTCATGTCTAGAGTGTGTTTTCGAGTTTTTATGCGGTTTTCTTTCGCATTATTCCACACAAAATATCCGGATCCATATATAGAAAAACCCGGTCGGATACAAAGTTTTACTTTTGGTTTTTTTTTATATATTCAAGTTTTTAATTTTTTATGTAAAAAATACAATATAAAAAAGAACTCCGAGCGAAGCTCGGTCGCCCAGGTACTATATGTAATGTAGTAATGGAATCACAATCAAAACCTTATTTAAAAAAAATTAGATACTAAAAGTAAAAGTAACTAAACAAAATAATGTAAACACACATCAGTAAAAAAATGAAACCAATTGATTATCAAGCGTTATGCTAATACGACACATTCTACTTTAGTAATACTAAAATATCAGATTTGCGCACGTGAAATTAATGTACGACAAATTATTCATGAGTTTTTAGGCGTATGATTTTTTTTTATACGTTATATATGCAAATTTGAATTACTTTAAATATATAATATTACAGGTTTGTGCAAATGGATTTTTTCGCGCCTTTTCACGCGTAGATTATTATCTGTCTGATAAAGTTGGCAGTAATGTTAGTGTAGTAGGTGTAAAATTAAATAAATGAGTAATACTTCCCGCCATTATTACTGTTCGTTAATGCAAATTCATCTATTGTAATGTTTCCGTAGATGTTTACATAAGATGAACAAAACATTTTATATTAAAAAAATCTCTGACCAATAATTATTATCCTTTATTAATGGGTTTCGCGATTCACTATTATATATTGAGCTTTAAAAATTAATAATTTACATTATAAGGCCGATCTTTTATATGCGAATGTGTATAAAATTTAAAAAGGTTTTACATTGCAGCTTTACTGAATTAAAAAAAAATACCGCTGATAATACAAATTAGTCTTTTTTGTTTCACTTGTTCTTATCCCGGTGCATTAAACATAATGCAATGATGAAATCTTAATGTTATAGTTATTGTTAGGTGCTCAATTACTATAAAAAGCTTTAAATATACAAAACCAGAATATAATTACAGACGGTATGAAAAAAAGTGACTCATTGCCATTACGTCATTTCATTCAATTTAGCAATCACGTGTAAGACGTAAAATATACTTAAATTCATACATAGGAAAAGTTTAATTTTGTTGAATAATTTAATAATGGAAAATTTAGTATTGTTTCTCAATAATGAATCGACTGGCAACTCTTCCCAAGCAAACAGAGTGTTATCAACTTAACCAGAGATCGGTCCATATAATTTCGAACTTACTTTTATAACTTTATCATATAATTTTTTGTAAGGAAAAACCATAATTATATATGTTAATTTACAAAACCGGTTTAAATTTCTTGTTTTTAATTGTAAGTAGAAAGTCAAAAAAATTATAAACCATATGATATTTCTTATGGCGGTACGTCATAATGATAAATTAAATTCAAACTCATGATAATTATGTATTTGATGACTATCAAATCATCCACAAAATACGTGTTTTAATAAAAAAAAGAAATGGATAAAATCGTGAATTTCGTCATATCAAAGGCAATCAAAGTGTACCTAAAATCATTATTTAAATATTTTAAATTAAAATACATAACAACTTTTATTATATTTTGATTTAATTCAATGAGTTTTTATAATAATAGCATTTTATATTTTTTCAACTTTTTTGAACTTTTAAATGTCAAAATATCTAGAATACTTGTTGTTATTTTGTAACGTCTGACGTCAATTTATAAAAAAAATTAAAGACATTTTTATAATATGATATTTCGATTTTATAAGTTAAATATATCGCAAATGTTTAACAGAATGCGCGCAATATTATATTATTTATTATTCATTACCACTCAACCCACAACAGACTTAAACAATGAATGTTTTATTTTCATTTTAAACAACGCAGTATCAATATAAAAACATCTGATTTCACTGCGATTGAGCTTGAAAAATAATATTACACAAAAAATTATACATTCCTTTTATGTTTTAAAGTTATACTTTTAACTGTAGATTTTTTTAACACTGTTCTACCCTAGCGAATATTTAGAAAAATATATATGTTACAGAGCATAGTAAGGGTTATTTATAGAAAAAAAATCGTGATAGTATCTCTTAAAATACGTGACATTTTTTTTTTATTTTTTTTTTAAATTGTGATATTTTGATGTATGAATCACTACGAAGACTTCAAAGTATCTTATTTAATATGTTTTTGGAGTATCTAATGTTTGCAGAAAAGATAACAAAAAAATTATGATGTAAGAGAAAAAAAAAATATTTTTTAAATTTAATTAATTGTTTTATTTGAAAAACTAGCGCGTGCAGAGGGATGATAGCTAAGAGAAATGTTTCTCTTAAGAAGGTGATTCCATGGTCAAAATATCAACCTAACTCTCCCGAGGAGCATCTGACCCATGCTTACCCTGCTATACTCTTTGGTATGATGATAGCTGGGTATCCGCCTGTCCGGGTCAACATATATGATACTTTTTACTGTGGAAAAATATCTCATCTCTGAAAAATACATTCTAACCGCTAAAACGTACCTAGTCGTCCCTAGGTACCCGAGCGGAGCGAAGGAGAGTCGTTAGTTTTGAAAATAATTTTAACGCTATTCCTTTACATTTAGACACTTTCCTAACTTCTGAATCATAAATTACGTGTTGATTCATTTCTAGGTTTACGAAATAAAGTTTGAGAAGGCCAGGCGTTTCGTATATTTACAATAAAGTAAAAATGTTTACCATTTGTTTTTAATTATAAACAGCTCAGTTTTGAAAATCCCTTTTTATATTTTTAATGTTTTACTGCTACTTTTATAGGCAAAGGTATACAAAAATAACAAAGACTTAACTCCGATGACCGATCGGGAGTTTTTTTTTACTTTTATTCACGACCATAATGTTGAACAACAACGCATCTTTCTATCTATAAGCCGCTTTAGTTCAATGCTTCTAAAGGAAAAAATACAAACTCTCTTTTTTAAACTTAATTATCATCAAGATAATGTAAGGCCATGTTCGGACCAGTCTATTGAGATTACATATTTCTATAGTACACATATACTTGTCCATGCAACAATAGTTCCTGTTCACTGTTTCATTGGAAAGTTGAAATTTATGAAACAAATATAAATAACATAATACGATTATTAATTATTAGAAAAGTATACAAAAATGTACGGCTTACAGTCATTTGGTTTTAGTTTTTATAAAGACGCCAGAAAGCACGGAATTTACTCTCCTTTGTTTAAATTAAAATATTCAGAGACTGTTGTAATATTTCTTTTTTATCTTCTATTTTTACATTTTAATTCAAGAACTTACTCGGGTTTATGCTAAATAACCACACAAGCTGAATTGATTAGTGTTCTCGGAGATAAGAATCAAGCCTAACTACCTTTTTTGTCCTAAATTACTATTAATTATTTACAAATTATAAGGATTTATTATGAACTTAATTATTTGAACTGTACCGAATATACCTAAATCATTTAACATCGCCCATTAAAGTATTTTATTACATATACTAACCATATGTTAAGAGGTTTTGCATAATAAAAGCTTACGATACATTAGAAAAAACATTTAAAGTACTAATCTAATTAATTAGTATGAAGCAAATCCCCCTATTATTTTCTTATCAATTATAAATTTTAGTAGTCGTAGGGACGTTTGTTTATAGATTATATTTTAAATATATTCAAAAATTAATATAAATAATTAAATATTTTTAAAAAATTTATTTGCTGATATTTTTTAATACAAAATTTTACGACTACGTCTGGAATATTGTTAGTGGCTTTATTAATATTTAACACCTATGTAACTGCTAGCCAGAGTCTGGGGGTTCGACTCCCGATGGTTTATATTGCTTGTCAGTCTCGACGATTAACTTTGCGTTTGAGAATAAGGCGATAAGGTGTCCTTCTTATATATATTCTATCTTTCTCCCTATCCTTCCACATACATCTACCCTGAAATACATAACACTAATGTTTTTCTCATTTAATAACTACACATAATATTCAGCTTAATGCCTTTGGAAACAACATATAAATTGACCTCATTTTGAAATTTAAAATATTACTAAAATATTTGGTAGCTAAAATTATTAGTATTTTTTTTTGTAATATCTTTTATGTAAAATGAAGACATATTCATTATTCTATAATAATAATCAAGCAATATATATTTTTTGTATTAAAAAAAATATATTCAGTTTTTATAAACTATTAATCAAGATTTAATGCTAGATTACCTATAAATAATATATTGCTTTGAAGGATAGAAGATATTAAAACGCTAGCTAAAAGTAATACAAAAACAAATTATAACTATTAATTAAAGTAACATTCCCTCATGCCTAGAGCTAATTATGTATAATAAACATTGTATGTAATAACTGCTACAAATAAATTGAAGCAGCCATTTTGAATAACTATTTAATTTTTTTACTTTTTTATATGATTGAACGAGTTCTTATAAAGTTCAATAAATATACTATTATTGTTTTCTTGGCTTTAATAAAATTAGTGTAACTTTTAAAATCAAATATGTACGTAATAAAATATAATTATATATTTTTTTTGTAAAGTTTGTTGCCTAGCAAAAAAGTTTACATTTTAGTGAATTACTCTTATATGTATGTAATTTTGATTTAATTTATGGAAACCTACCAAAATATAATAAAATGTTAAATAATAACCAAATTAAAACTACATTGAATTAAAAAAATTTAAAAAACATCACAAATATATTTGTGTGATGTTTTTTACACCATATGATGCTAATTAAATAACTGAGTATTAACCAAGATTTTTTTTTCTATGTCAGTGTAATAAAATCTGTGGTTTCAATTGCTTTTATATAAAAATTGCATTCTGAATATCTTATTATTTATTTTATTCAAAAGCAGTTAGGTTTGAAAATGTAAGTAAGTAGTACTATTGGATTTTGTGAAAACTTTCAAAAATTGTGTCGCATTAAAATAAAGGTGCACCAATAGTTAATATGTAAGGAAATATAAACATTTAAAACAGTTCAAAATCAACTATTTCAAACATAGTAAAATAATATGAAAAAAGGCAGAACAATACTCATTATTTACATTCATGGTATTTAAAACATATCTTTACTAAATTCATTATATCTCCTTACATTTTATGTAGAATTTAAAACAAATTAAAACTCACCTGTTTCAACCTTTCTACATCTGTCCGAGCCTGTGGGTATGTCTGAGAAGTGGAAACTGAAGTAGCTGTGGCAGCTGCCGCTGTGGCCGTATTCTGTCCATAGGAGGGATACTCCAAATTCACATTCAATAGCTGTGCTGCATTATCTCGAGCCTCATATGCTAACCCTCGTATCTCTAGTTCAGAAGCTGTGTGCATCAAAGACTGAAGGTCCAACTCCTGTACATCCACTGATCCTTTATACATAAATTCAACCAGTAGATTTATCTCCGAGAATGGTATTCCTTTCAGTATTACGATGGGGTGCTGACAAGGGTTGTCCCTAGCAGGAAAATTTAAAAGTAATATATAACAAAATAACAACTTTATCAGCAAGTATTTATAAATTGAATAATAAATTATCTATATAATATTAGTGAACATTAATTTTTTTCTTATCTTATGATAAAACTATTTTTATGAGTTACAGCATTTACATTTATATAACAAAATTATATATTAAATTTATTGCATTTGTGCTGTTCTTTATAACATGCTTCATTATGATGTTCTAAAATAAACGATGACCAATCTTAAAATTGAACATTACTCATAATAAATAAATGTAGCTAACATGTAAGTTTTGATCAATGAACTCACTTGAATATCTGTTCGAAGTAAGGGCTACACGCCGAGAGGACGAGCTTGTGCGCCTTGAGAGTCCCATCGCGGCAGGAGAGCGTCACGTCTGCGAGCGCCGACGACGAGTAGATGGTCGTGAACAGCTGGCTCAAGTTCTGCAGGTGGTTGTTCCACTTCAAGTGGAACGTCTTGTCGCTCACGAGCCCCTGCATCTGCACCGCCACAAACACTATCAGGCACAAATCACTCACTTCTGCACGTTAAATAAAAAAATCGACAGAAAACCGTCTCTGCTGCGACCGCTACATAAAATTATAATTATTACAACTTATTTTTAGAACGATGCCCGTAAAAAACACTATACGTACGCGGTATGACAGTGTAATACTGTAGGTACGCGCCGCCGACGGAATTTAGAGCTATAAAATTTTATTTATATTATATTCGGCAAAACGGAAATTTTGAATTAAATCATCGCATTAAAAAATTCTCACCTCGTATTCACTTTTCCGACTTCCCAATTTTTCACAAATAACACCGAAACATTTCACAAAATTTTTAAATACTTATTATGTTACACAGAAAGCCGTGTCGTAAAAAACAGAGTGGGGCACGCCGTGGCCCCCTCCTTGCCCCGGCCCCCTCGCACACAATCAATATACGGAATATGAGAGCGCGGCGCGCCGCCTCGCCCCCCCGCATGCTTTATTATACCGTAATTAAATATATACAACTTTATAAATTGTACACTAACGTTCATACGTTCCGAGTGAAAAGGTTCAAACTTAACTTATGCTAGTCATTTTATAATTTAATATCGAGACGGACGATGTATTTATTCGACTTCTTGCATGAAACACCTGCATTGATTTTCGTTGCACAGGTGTAGTTAATTTAATTGTAAATTTTAAATCAAGGTGCCCACTGCAATGCCGGAATAGTCTGCAGCGGCACATTAAATTTTTATGACTACAGAAAAAAAATATTTATTTTTATATTTTCAATATTTATATTCAACCCAACTTGGCCCCTTCCTAATAATAAATTGTTGGGTGTAAGTATGTGTGTAAAAAGTACTTCAATCTCTTTTCACAACATGTAAAGACTAACGCACACATAGACAATAGATATAATAGACGGATTCAGACAGTCTTCTTTTTATTAGATTCCATCCTTTCGTTTACAAGTACCTGCCGCAGAATGCATTTCTACCTATACTATACGCGCCTACATTGCGTTATACAATATGCCGGGGGTGGAATTGTAAACATCATACACAGTATACGTATGTTGCTAACACATACATATCTAATATTATTATTTATAACTCAGGCTTGAAAGAGAAGGGCGCATGAGCGTTTGCATGAATAATATTTCTACCCATTACCCACACCACAAGCAATATTAATATTAAGGTGGGTTTGTTCTATTTACTTTTTATCTTGTACCGCATTACCGTAGGCTAACTTGTATTACCGGATTGAATTTATGAAAATACACCCAGTATTTAATTATTAAAAAATATATTTTATCATAAGTTATTAATTAATATATATTATTTTTGTATATAAAAGTAACAAAATCATAATATCTCAATTAAGCTAATTAGTCATATTTTGGCTGTTTTATAACTATGATTTCACTAATGAATTAAGGGAAATTATAATTATATTATATTAAATAATACTGATATTTAATTTATATATGTAGTTATAATTTCTCTAAGAGTAAATGAAGTATTCTCAGCCTTGACTCGGTGATTGATAAAGTTTGTACTTGCTAACTTGCATCAGTATGATTCATAATTAAATTTCTTATTCTTGAAACATTCCTCTAACTTAAATATATACCTAACTTTACGATATTGAAATATTTACCCTACTCCTTCGTAAAATTAATGAGCTTTTTAAAGGGATGTATACACAATGAAGAAATCAATGTTAGAAAGATAAAATATACATTATACATTATTTAAATAAAAAAAAAACAAGAAAATATATTTTATAAAATTGAAACTGAAAAAGTTATTAAAGTATATACCTACTTAATTCTGTTTTTAAACAAAGCCACGTCTTTTATTTGTTATATAGCAACACCACATATTTGTGCATTATTGCCATTGAATAAATATATGTGGTGTTTTTTTTTTGGTGATTTTTTATAATCTGATGCAGAACAATTTTGTCTTTTTCTCCCGACAGGTGTCGCAATCACTATGGCTCTCAGTATATTGTATAGCGTGGATAGATTTTTTAATTTAATTAAAATTTAATCAAAATGACATTTTGTGCAGTACCAGAATGTAAAGAAAATGAATATAATTTGTTCCCAAAAGACAAAACAGATGAAATTGTGGTTTAAAGCAATAAGACGACCAAAATTGGCGAAATCACAATCTTTATATTTAAGGCTATGTGGACATCATTTTAAAGAAAGTGATTTTAAAACTCTTAATACGTTTATAGGTGAATATTTTTTTCATTTTTTGTACCTTTTACGTAATAATTACAAAGTTTCATACAAACTTTCATCCCTCAATTTATCTCCGGGATTTAATTTTGAAAAATGCTAAAACATTTATTTAATTGTATTAAAGAGCATTAATACCAAGTTTCAAGTAATTCTAATCATAAATAATTCTTTGCCCATATCACCTCCTGGTTAATTTCTAAGAAATCAATTGTTAACTGGCACACTGGTGTGCCCGCGACTCTCGACAGGTTAAAAATTTTATTACCCCTTTAAGGGGTGAATTTAAAAAAAAAAAAACAATTTAATATATTTCTTATTTTTTATCTTAAAGCTAAATACCACTTTCTATGTACTTCACATTAAGAATGACAGAGTTTCATACAATCTTAATCCCCTATTTTACCCACTTAGGAGATGAATTTCGAAAAATCCTTTCTCTATCGATGCCTACATCATATAAGGAATACATCTTTCAAATTTCACGTTTTTACGACCACCGGCTTAGGCTGTGCGTTGATTCATCAGTCAGTCAGGACCACCGCAAGATACACCTCTGAACATAAAAGAAGCAAAAAACCAGGTATAAAGAGATATCACAATAAATTGCTTAACTTCAGACTGAATGTAATTAGGCCATACGTTTAGCGCCCTCCTTTCGAGAGATTTTCCCTATTTATTTTTATTTTAAAAGTTGTGGTAACCATGGATTGCTGGTAACCAATAGGATTTTACTAGATATGATTCCATCGCTTATTTAAAAATAAAACAGTATTTTTTTATAAATATCTATTTTATTTCATTTATTCTTTGAAATATTCATATATTAGTTTAAATAATTTTTGATTGACTATTTTTCACTTCCGTAACAACCATTTCTATTACAAAAATCCTAACGCCAATCCTTTTTCCCTCTCATGACACGTCGACTAAGAAGTTTCACTTCAAAAATTGTTTTTTATCTTCCGTGATAATAACAATTTAATTACTTTTAATATTAAAAGAACCTTCTTTTAAGAAAATTATTGACTTCTATTTCTTATATTTATTGTTATATTAGTGACTCACCCTTGCTTCGCTCGGGTTCGTCCCTAGCTTGCTTCTCCATACAAACTTCCATCCCAATTCTCACTCCCTTAAGGGATGATTTCTGGGATAAAAATTACTTCACTCATTCACTTTTCATATCATGAGATTTAAAAATATCTTATTTTGGTAAAGAAAAATTTCTTTTAATTTTCGTATATACAAAACTTATCCTGACAATAACAAACACAAAAAAAGAATTATCCAATTTGGTGCAGTCGATCGGAAGTTATGCGCGTACATACATTTCGGCGATCCATTTTTATTTATATACATTTCAATTACTATTCTGAGTCGATTTTATAATAAAAATATTTACTCTGTTGATTTTCTTTTGGATAGCACATACTGAGAGCACAAAGGCGGGAATCGTATCGTCGAATCCAATCGTATTGAATCGTCTTTTTTTTTTACAATATATATTATATTTTACTACATTCAAATTTACTCTTTAAAGGTTCATCTTAACTTTTATTTTCAAATATTCTTGTTTATAATGAAAGAACAAGAAAAATTTTTTTTTTGTTATACAAAATAACTAGGCAATGTTTACTGCTTTATTAGATAAAGGAGGAAGATTCAATTTGTTTATCTACCACTACAATTTTAATTATCTACTTTACTTTTTTTTATAATTAAAATATTATGTACTTTTACTCGTGTTTACTCGTGTTTCCTGTATAAAAGTTAATTTTTGAATTATCTTAAGTATATAGTTTTTTAATAATGTTATATATTTTTTCAGTTTTTATACCCTTCTAAAATCCAAGTATTACTGTGTGTGACTAAGTAGAAAAGAAAATATGAACAAAAATAATTTTAATAAAACAATACTACATCTTTATTTGGTAAAAACTAACAAATTTTTGCTTTCAATAAAAACACACATGGCAGTGATACAAGTGACAAAAAATTCAGACTGGTGTAAAGTATTTTTGGTAAAGGTGATTATTCTTTGAAAGGAAGAGCAGGGAGCAGTTTTCCTTCGCATTTTCCAAATCCGATACGAAGTCCAATTTCATTAACGCAGTATCCTCGAAGGATAACAGTGTCACCATCTTGTAAGAATTTTCTTTCTTCGCCACTCTGCAAACGTAGCGGTTTCGTACCCTTCCAGCTAAGTTCTAGCATGGAACCGTATGAATCTGATGTCTACGAAAATAAGTATTATTTTAATTCATAATTTATTACAAGAAATGTAGATAATATTATTGATGTAGCAAAGAAAAAATGTATTTGTAAAAAAAAAATTAAATAAATATGCTTACATCACCGCTTATAGTGCCAGTGCCTAGTAAATCTCCAGGACGTAAATTGCAACCAGTTATAGTTTGCTGGGCCAACTGTTGTTTTACAGTCCAATACAAAAAGCGATAGTTAGAACGACATATGGTTGTAATTACCGGAGACTTCTCGGCTGCAAAAGTAAATATTTCTTGTAATAGAATGTTTTAGTGTGTATTTTTTCTTAGTGTGTATCTTTATTAATATAGAACTTCACTTTAATCAATATTAATTGAATATTTGGAGAATTCACCGAAGTCGAAACTCACTTTTTAGATCAACTTCCAGTTTTATATCAAAGTTAAATTTATCGTTATGCTGCAGATATGAGAAAGGTTCAGGGTCCTGTGGGTAATTGTCGACGATGTAGGGACGCAAGGCTTCCACAGTCACGATCCAAGGCGAAATTGACGTTCCCAAGTTCTTAGATGTGAAAGGTCCAAGAGGAATATATTCCCACTTTTGAATATCACGGGCTGAAATAAATTATATTAATTAAATACACAAAATCGTATATTTTATTATGACTGAGGAGTATCTAAACAAAGAACAAATATTTTTTACAAACTAAAAATACCCAAGTAATAACTAAAATATATTAATTAGCTATTATTTTATCCTAGTGGTTATAATGATGCACGAACCGCTCCAATCATTCATAAGAACGAATCCGAAAATACGTTCTTCAGCTTGTTTGGCGGTGACTCGCTCTCCAAGAGCAGTCGGTGGGCCTCCAACAAAGCAAGCCATTTCCAGTTCAAAGTCCATCAACCGACAAGGACCAAAATGAGGATCAGCTCCTAAAATTAAATAAACAGGCCACATTTACCATTTAACGTTAGAAAACATTAAACACTTTTACTCTAAATAGTTGTTTTTGCTTGCAATCAATACATTACCTTCAACGGGCAGAGTTTGCCCCAAAGGTCTTGTTATGGGCGTCCCCGATATGACAATGGAGCTGGACCGACCGTGGTATCCCACTGGTATATATTTCCTGAAAACAATGGAAAAATGATATTATTATCGATATAAACTATAGAAGACAAGAAATATTTATAAAATAAAACGAATGTATTTTAATTTAAATGTGCACTGAAAATTTAAAATAAGAATTATCGACCAAAAAAATTTGTATCATTAAGTCCTCCTGACCGTTTTCGGCCACGGCGGCCAATCTCATTGAGAGCCATTTAGCCAACTGCACAGGAGATAATATTACAGTGCAGTGCGTGTGCGCGCAGACACAAGTGCACTCTCTATTCCTGTCACTCTCATACTCCGGTGGCACGACACGAGACACGACCGGTGAGAGTGTCGGCGCGGGACCGACGCGACACGTGCTCTGCCTCGGCCCGGAGGTGAATCACCGCCAACTTTCCAACTCTGGGCTGTTACTGAGGCTTACTAAACAGAAACACTTAATAACTAAATTTGACCCGACCTGGGACTCGAACGTAGGACCTCCATCTGGAGGTGTAGCCATATATGCTATCTACACCACTGAGGTAGTTATTTAATAATAAAATGTTACAAAAATTGTATTGAAATAGTCAAGAATATTTGTAAAAACGGTAATGTCCTTTCTTATAATAAAGTGTTGTACCGTTACAAAAATTAAGTAAAAACTATAGATATTGATTAATCCTTCGTATTATAATCATTAAAGTTATTACTGATAAAACAAGTAATGCAGTTACCAGTTTGGCATAAGTGCGTTTTCCTTGCTTCTGAACATGATGCCGACGTTAGTGGCATGGTGAATGGAAGAGTAGAAATCTGTATAGTCTCCGACTTCAGCCGGAACATGCATGGTAGCATCGCTTTGCTTAATAAATGCCCTGAAATTAGAATAGCGAAACATTTTAGGTATTGAATGTATTACCATTTTCATGTATTGTGCATTTAAGAAAAAATAATAATGTTTTAAGAGTGTTTAAAGCTAAGAATTCAATAAAAAATGAAACATCATAGTGCGGCCATTTTAAAAAAAAATGTCTGTGTATGGTGAAGTTAGTACCATTATTCTATAATAAAAACAAACCTTTAAAATACATCGTGAAACTGTGAACCATCCTAGCATAGTTATGTCACCCTCACTATGATTAAACTTTATTTATTTTTTTTGGTTTCAAACTTAAACAGATTATGGTGAAATCGCAATTTCCTTTGTAATAAAAAAAAAGTTATCCGTCACGGGACGTCCGATCGATGTGAAACATCTATGTTAATATTCGAATTCATAATTTTAACTATAATAATAATTACAGAATAATTCAATAAAAAGAATAGAAAATATGTAAATATTTAAATAGAGCCTGTTTTACAGTGGAACGTGTATAGTATACGCGCGTTCACAAACAAGAGGTATGATATCATGACAGCGTCACGCCACCGTTTGCCGTCACACTACGAGTCGATTTTACTGCTACGTGCTAAGGCGCGCCAATAGATGTTTCACATCAAAAGAGCGACTTGTCTCTACCATGCATGTACAATGTACATAGATCTAATAGCGACTTAGCGTCTCTAGGCCTACTAACAGTAGTTTATGTTTCTCAAAGTCATAATCTATGTGTATAGTAAATATTATCCAAATCCGTCCAGCCGTTGCAACGTGAAAAAGTAACAAACTTTCACACATATACGAACTTTCACATTCGCATGGCCAGAGAATATATTCAGCGATATTTATTATATTACTAGCTTATGCCATTAAATATCTTTATGCCAAAAGCCCTGTTGAAAAACTCCAACAGGATCCCATCAAAGGCGACAAAAGCCACATAGAAACCAATAAATATTTATTGGTTTCTATGTGGCTTTTGTCGCTTTTGGAGTCTTTTGGAGGCTTTTGTCCTATTGGAGTTTTTAAACAAGGAGTTACAACTCGTGGCTCAGATGCTGTGTGAAAGGACAGATTGATAAATATTCTTCACTATTTATAATATTAGTTATAAAGAGTACCTCAGTCTAATATAATTTTTAGTAAGATAAATTAAAAATTTCAAATAATTACTTCTGTCGCAAGTCCTTATCATTTTGCAGTTTAGTATTACTGACATCAAGAAGTTTCTGAATTGTATTTCTTGCTTCAATCCAATGTGGCTTCGTTAAGCCCATAAACGCATTTAGTTTTGTCTCCTGTAATAATTAAAAAAAGTTTAATATTGAAAACAACTAATACTTTTAAACTTAAAAAAATTATAAGTTAAAAGTCCTAATTTAGAAAACTGAATTGCTTTATAATGTTGTTGCTTTATAGTGTCGTTTCGCAATACAAAATATTGTGAAATATGTAGGTTTCAATAACAATAACAAGTATATAAACCTTCTAACGCTACTAATAATTAACATAACAAGTACTGTATTATGTAATTAATTAAAAGCAGACCTTAAAAACATGTTGTTTATCTTTCAAAAGCGGTCCTGTAAATAAATGCGAAATTGCATTTAGATCTAGAATCCATTCTCCGATCGCCACTCCAATGTGCTTCTGGGCCTGTAAACAATATAGTGTGAGTAATATATTTATGTAGTTTATGGATCAAGTATTGGCGCGCCGCGCGTTAGTAATTACGAATTTTCAAATACTTGTATCCACTATCAACGTTTTCCCGCAGTATTGCTCGTAAAGTTTATTTATTATCGTTCTGGTCTTAACATTTGTAGTTGTTGTAAAGCTAAAATCTTCGTCAATAAATAGACGATAAGATGCAAATATAATTTAGCAGATTGGACTCGTAGTTTCAGAGATTAGCGCTTCCAAACAAAATAATTATAGCTCTTTAGCTTTATGTACAGATTTAGAAACCTTAGGGAAGTTATTTTCAAAATTTCTTTCTTCTTCTTACTGAAGTACGTTACATGTAACATGAGTAACTACGCAACTAATTATTTTGCTGTTAAAGTCGCAGTTTACTAATAAAAATTACTTTATCTACTATTAATTTTCAGGTAAAATATTATTTTACATCCCATTTAGTTAAGGGTGTTACCCCGATCCAACCCGTTTGTAAAACCTTGTGTCTCTGATAGCAATTTCTTTGTTAATCATTGCTTTTATTTTGATAAATACCTAAATAATAGATAAACGGGAAAAAAATTGTTCAAGTGTTATTATGTTTGTAAGTAATTTATTTAGTGCAGTGGGTTAACTGTTAACTAATTTGCAACTTGCACTAATTTACCACTATAAATTCATTCATTTACTAGGATTGATTTATTATTGCTCTGAGCATTCAAAATTAAAATTTAAAAGTAAGGGTACTAAGCATAGGCGCTTTTATTACGTTCCTTAGATATAGATTACCTAC
This sequence comes from Argynnis bischoffii washingtonia, assembly GCA_033884665.1. Lineage (NCBI taxonomy): Eukaryota > Metazoa > Arthropoda > Insecta > Lepidoptera > Nymphalidae > Argynnis > Argynnis bischoffii. The sequence continues at coordinate 2,878,216 of CM066624.1, read as the reverse complement.
TGCTACGATTATATTAGAATAATATTTCAATTATAATATCTAAGATTGTTATTTAGCATACCTACTTTTAAAATTTTCGTAATTACTATACTTATATTCCGTAAATATATAAATCAAGTCATACTTTAGGAATATAGTTAATTCTTAATAGTAAACTCTATTGTAATATCTAAAAATGTATGATAGTATGTTATGTAAATTATATAGCGTATTCATTTGAAAACTTCCGGCCTTTTATCGTGACGCAATTATAAGTACGCTTGTATTTCAATGCTTAACATTGCTTAATATTTTTAAATTGGTAGTCACAATTAAGTATTTATCATAATAAAACATTTTTTCACACACAAAAAATAAAGTACCTAATAAAGATTAGTGCAAAGAAACTCCGTTGATAAAAAGCTGCTCATCAAAATTCATTCATAATTCCTACAGAATAAAGGTCATTCAAAGTTATAAACAAAAAAATAACACATTTTGATAGCAAACGTCAAACATTAACGAAACAAGATTTTTAATCTGCACTTACATTTTTAGATGATGTAAATACACCGTAAGGCAAATTCTCTATAGGAAAATCAGTATTCGCAGAATATTCTATAAAAGACTTCATTTTTCCAGGCACGTCAGTTTTCTCGGAGTTTCACTTTAAAAGTGTCGTCTTTATTATGTATTTCTATTTTACGTTCGTTATGGAAATAAGGTAGTATAACGAGTTTGGTCGCCGGCCGGTGAACATAGACTGGATTCTTTGTGAAGTCAAGGTCGCTAGCCGCAGCTACTTTGATATGACAATATATACAATGTATTTATTTAAACCTTTATTTGTTTATAAGTACTTATATATGCACCGCTTTATCAGAGATAGCAAGTGAGTTGTAATAAATGTTACTAGTCGAGCTATAATTACTTTTTCGATTTTATGCTTTATATTAAATAATATAGTAAAATTATAATCCAAACATTTTTTTGGTAAACACAATGCGGTTACTGTATCGATGCATATCTATTTTTAAATCTGATCGTGTAATGAACTTTGAGCTACTACTAGGTTATATTACATACCTATATAATATGTTTATTTCTGTCTACCTTAATATTTGAATAATATTAAACTTTCTTAACATAAACTAACAAGTCAAATATCTTTTTATTACTTTAGTAATACGTAATAACAGTATATTACAAGGTACGTTTTAAACTTTCCTGTGTATATTGCCTCAACAAGTGGATCATTTTAAGTTGTTGCGTTAGCTTATTACGTGCGCGTAAAGTCGTTGGCAGAAGATAGTACTAAATAATATAGTAATATAAAGCCAACCAAAACATATATCCCTTCAGTGTAGCAGTTCCGCTCTATAAACATACTACAACTCGTTAAGAATTAGCTTAGTGTATAATATGTCACTTGTTTTGTATTTGCCTGGTACAGGAATAGCCTGAATATACTAGAGTTTGTTAGAAATCCTGTTACCAGTAATTACCAACCGGAAAAACAAGTGATTGTAGACTGCTTGGAGCATCTCTACAAAGATGTGTACGATCTTACAATAGAGATACAATACGCGACTAAACAAATTGTTGGCTAAATGAAATAACATATTAAATAGCAGTTATAGTAAGAATTTTTTTATTTATGATTTTACAGTTTTTAGAAAGTATATTTTAAAAATAATCGAAGGTGTACTTTTGGTGAGTGTATACTATACCTATACCGTATTTTGTTAGTGGGAAACACTTTAAAAATATCTTCGTATGACTAATGACAATTGACAAACAAACTTTGACAGATTGTTTTTGTTTTGATTTAAAACTCCGCCAAATTTTAAATTATTATAACAATAAGAGGAGTTAAGATGATTTTTTTTGAAATTGATTATAATGTTAAACTCAAATAATAAAATTTACAAATGGAACCTGATAATCAAGGCGATAATATAGAAAAATATGATATTAAGTTGAAATCAAAGCCTAAAGATGGAGTCATATTGCAACTTCACCATACAATTCGTGCATCAAACGGAGAAACTCGACGTATCCGATTTTCTATTGGTATTTTTGAAGATACTCAAGATAAGCTAGCATGCGCTGATAACGTAGGAAATATTTTTGTATTAGATTTTGCAGATTTAAAATTTTGGAAATTACCTAATCAAGGACCATGTTCGGCACTACAATTTGTTCCCCAAGCTCTTGATACACTCGTCGTTGCTATTGTCAAGAAATTTAAGATTAATTTTATAGATTCTGAAACTGGTAAACATAGGTTCTCCTTGGTGGGACATACTGCACCAATTAAACACATATCATTTTCCAACAACAAAATCAATAACTTACTTACTGCTAGTTCAGTAGAGGCAATTTTATGGGAACTTAAAAATTATACAAAATATTTTACTCTTAACACATACTCAGGTGCTCAAATTCAGCAAATATTATTTACACCGGCTGGTGACTACTTAGTAGCTTGTTTTCAAAATGACACTGTTCAAATATGGAGACATGAAACAATGAAATCAGTGAAACAAATTATACCAAGTGAATTGAAACATTTAAAAAATGTTGCTTTTACAATGAATGGCAGAGCAATGGCCATGGCAGGTCTGGCCCCAATATTGATCCTTTTTAGTATGGACACTTGGAAGGCATTGAAATCTATTGATTTACTTAAATATAAGATTTCAGGAGTACAACAAGTGTCTTTTATTCCACAAATGTTTGATGGTGGCAGTAATAAAATGCTGGCCATATTAAGTAGTGACTGCAAATTATATTTTCTAGATTTAGAATCTCTTAAAATTTTACATACTATACAGCCAGATTCTTCAGGTATTAGAAAGTTTGTTGTGAGCCCTACTGGGAAATACTTTCTTTGTATTTTACAACAAGGAGAAGTTAATATTTACAATACCTCTCATGTAATGGATATAAAGCAATGTCCTATTGAAACAGTTAAGAAAGAATTACCTTGTACTTCAATGATTTCTAAAAGTGCAGATTCACCTAAAAGAGAAGAAATTGAACAAAGGATGAGAAAATGTATGGATAGTGCCAGATTGAGAAGAATATTGATGCAATATGGGGAATACCCTGACAAGTTCCGCTCAATCATTTGGAGATCTCTTTTAGTAACTCCAAGGAATAAAATTGCTTATTCATCTTTAGTGGATAAGGGAATTCATCCAGCATATAAAGATATTGAAAAACAATTTACAATACATAATACAATTACATTAAAAAATTTAAAGAGACTACTGTCTTGTCTCGCACATTGGTGCCCGCTATTTGGTGTAATGAAATTTCTGCCTAGTTTTGTATTCCCATTTGTAAAAGTACTTCAAAAAGATCCTCTTTTATTATTTGAATGTGTAGCCACAGTTCTACTAAATCAGTGTCAGCTTTGGTTTGAGTATGCACCCTTTCCTCCAATTAGTATTTTGGCAATGGTTGAAAATATTCTAGCGGAACATGACTCGCAATTGTTAGACCATTTTTGTGAGTTAGGTGTTACTAGTCAAATATATGCTTTGAAAATTTTAGAAACTGCATTTAGTGAAGTACTTACTTGCTCTGAATGGCTAATACTTTGGGATCATATCCTTAGCAATGAGCCAGCTTTTATACTTATGGCCATAGTTTCTTACAATATTGTTCAAAAGAATGCTCTTAGAAGACTGCACAGCCATGAACAGATTGAAAACTTTTTTCATATGCAGAATCCTATAGATAAGAAAACTTTTTTGAAGAAAGCTTACATGATGCTTAATGATACTCCTGAAGATATACATCCCAGACGATTTTTTAATTCGTTTGTGTCCTTAGATAAGGGAACTTGTTACCAACAGTTTAGTGGCTATCCGAAGGCGACAATTTGTCTTAAGTTAGCAAAGAAAGACCAAACGAATTCTCGTAAAAAAGAAAAATGTACTCTTAAAGAGCTTACGAGAAAATATCAGGAAGAAGAAATAAATAAAAGGAGTAAAGCCGACAATCTTTCTGATTTAGATTTTGGTAGTAGTTCGGAGGGAGAGTTAGAAGAATGTAACGCCTATATGACAAGTAATAAATTTAAAAAGAAAATATCGAGTAATTCACGAAATAAAGGAGACTATAGCAAAAACGAAATAAAAGACGATTTGATAGAAAGCATAATGCATTCTGCTGCAGCCACATATTCAAATAAAAGTAAGACTAAATCTTCGTCTAAAAGTAGAAAAAAGCATAAAATCTGTGATGAAAATATAAGTTCTAAGCCGAAGAGAAAGAGTGAACAAAATGATACTTTAGAAAAAGAAGTGGAGAAACTTATACATAGTTGTAGTAATTCCGATGGATCTGAGGATTGAATCTCACTTTTTTAAGGAAACTTTCTTAATATTATATTACTTTTAGAACGTTTTTCAAAAATTGTGTTAGTGTATTTGCATATTTCGGAATTCTAAAGGTTTTTCAAATTATGTTTCAAAGAATGAATTTTTTTTTTGTTTAATCTGAATGTATACTTACAGTATGCTATATTCCCAAATTATATTTTTTTAATATCATACTAATAGAATTTCTATTTTCTATAATTGTGTTGTGTACAAGAGTGAATATATTTCAAATAACTTGGAATAAATTCTATTCAAAATTCAATTTATTTTACTTAGCTCAGCTATTATAAATTAAATAAAGTATTTAAACTATTCTTTCCTAGAAGCGGGTCTGGGGATTGTAGATTTCACGTTACTGAATTTCTTCCTTGAAGCACTGACGTTAGGACTCGCATCGGTAGTTGTTCTGGTCGTCTGCACTGGTTTTATAATTTTAGGTTTAAATAAACCTGAAAAAAAAATGGATTATGTAAAAATTACTAGTAGCGGAAAAAGAATACACGACTCTTTAGTGCTCTAAGTATTTTTCTACTAAATGTGCTATTGGAGAGTCTGAACTCGAAATTAGATTTCCTCAGTGGCTGTTTCCGGAAGTAATTAAAGCATACAATGTCTTTGATATGTACTTTTATACACATCCATAGATTAAATAGTGATTTTAACGGTCGCAAGTCGCTGAAACGCGTGTCACCGGCGTGTTAAAAAGTCGTAGTGTGCATATAGTCCCTAGTCTACATATAAGTAATGTTTATGAAAATATATAGAACAAAGTATCCATAGCCGATAATAATTACAATTGTTAAAATATAGTAAATTATAAAATATAAAATGATAAAATTACTTATTATGTTTTCGTTAGTGTTGAAAAGCCACAAGAGAAATATAATCACCGCTATCACGGCAATCCTCTAACATTTACTTAAATTATTCATTTTATATACACGTTGAAAAGACTTACTATTTAACTTGCTACTCTTATTGTCATTAGGTTTTCCTTTATCACTTTTAGTTACACTAGGGCTGCTCCTCAGTTTGAACAAATTTGGGGATATCCTTCGTAGTTTGGAAGTTTTTCCGTCTTTTGACGCAGATTTTGGCGCCAAGTTGGAAGTAGACGCACTGTCAACGCGCTTTAATCTTCTCGCGGAGTCTTCTTGAACGCCCATGCCCGACAGATTAGGACTTGATGCAAATTGTGGTTTTGAACATTCTGGGCCCTGAAAAGTGGGTAGCTAGTAAAGGTTTTTGCTATTATGATTGTTTATACAATCTAAAAGGCATTTATTTAACAATAATTAAAGACAAGTCTAAGTAATAAAATCGTGTAATAATGAAAATTTGATAATTACTTTTAAAACTGATATTTTTGAGACGTCCAACGCTAAAGAAGACATGGAGGAATCTAGTTTATTGTCTTCAACGAATTCTTTTATGACATTAGATAATCTGTTCCGGAGTTCTTCTGCTGTTTTTTCCGCAGCCATCAAGCTCTCTAAAACGGTATTTGACGGCGTTTGTATTGGACTGAAAAAAACATATATCTTTCAAAGAAAAAAGTAACTTGAATTATCTGTTTTTATGTTAAATATTTATTTATTAAACTAGCGACTCATCCTCGTTCCGCTCGGTTACGTCCCTACTTACGTTTTAATGTTTAGTATAGATTTCTCAGAAATAGGATATTTTCCCGCAGTAAAAAGTATCCTATATGTTGACCCGGATAACCGGCTATCATCTACCAAATTTCATCAAAATCCCTCCAGTGAGTTTTCCGTGATGCGGTCCCAGACAGACAGATAAAAATTCTAAAAACTATAGATTCGGCCTCGGTATCAATAATAATAATTATTTCAATAAGATTTTCCAGACAATATTTTATGTACAGATTCGACTCGGAATTTTATAATATGTATAGATAATGCGCACATTCAAAGACAATTTTTTATATAACGTTTCCTTCCTTTTAGTAACGTTTTTATGTTTCAAATAATATTTCTTTGTCTAAATCTAAAAAAATATAGGTCCAACTAATTAGATTGTAGATATTTAGTTTTTTCAATCAGTCACGGTAAGTACTACTTATAGGCACTATACATATTACGTACGTACGAGTATAATAAAAAGTAATGTATGGTATTATTACATACCTAGACGTTTTATTTCGTCGCCTTGCACTTCCAGGGGTTGAAGACAATGTGTATGTACTTTGCCTTTGACACATTAACTGTAACTAATTATAAATATTATAAATATTTTTTTATACATTTTAATATGTGTACATATCTAATTAGAGGCTAAAATATTTAAGAGATATTGGAGGGCATTCATCTCAGGACTCCTACTTCAAATGACCTTAATATTATAAAATTATAAAAATATGTTATGAAATATTGATTTAGTACCTTTTTAGTATCTCCGTTGGCTTCAGTATGTTGTTTCTGCAACGGGCCCGGCGCGGGGAGCTGGTCCTCCGCGCCGGTGGTCAGCGTGTCTAAGGAACGGTGACGAGTTGGCATTTCAGATTTTATTTGAGAAAGCCTTAAAAGAAATGATTAAAAATTTTAATTCTTATTGGCACCGTACATATTCATTTAATAAAATAATCAGTGTAATATAGGATATGTACAGCTAGAATCTTTCTAGCATGATTTACCTACGAGTACATAGATCTATACTAATATTATAAAGAGGTAAAGTTTGTGAGGTTGTAGGGGATAACCTCTGGATCTACTAAACCGATTTAGATGAAATTTGGTAAGAAGATAGTTTGAAACACTGGGTTAAGGACATAGAATACTTTTTATCCCGAAAATCATCCCTTAAGGGGGTGAAAATGGGGATGAAAGTTTGTATGGGAAATCAACCTAGGGACGAACCCGAGCGAAGCGAGGGTGGGTCGCTAGTAAGTTATAAAAAAGTAACTCGCAATACAAGTATTCAACTAATGCAGAAATCAAACCTACAGCTTATGGAAAAAAATTGTTACGAAGACACAGGTGCTACGACACGTAATCTTTACTTTATCACCCTTACTATTGAGATTGTTGGTGTTTATAATATCCCGTTAGACAAAAATAATATTTATGAATAATATTACCTTTTATCAGGCGTTTTTAACTCAATCATACTGGCGGATTTATTGCCTATACCCTCTTTATTACTTCCATCAGACTCATTGTGCTCTTTGATACAACGCACAATTTCTTGCAGTTCCTTTGTTAGACGCTCTCTGTGAGCTTTTGGGAGAGAACCTAGAAGACCGCTACCACATTCCTACGTAGAAAGTTTTTAAAATGACATTTTTGTTTGTATATAAAATTTAATTTAATTGCAGTAACTTAGTTTAAAGTTTACAAAGTAATGGTGCACACAAAAATCTATAAAATAATACGATTTCCTTATAGTCATCTAAAGATATTATTAATATTTTTTAATAAAAAAAATCTCATACAAAATATCTGAAACTTTACCTTAATGTATTGTTTCCCGCCAGTCATACCAGATACTTGCCAAAAACCACTGTTCTGTTGATTGGGAGCGCTCGGACAAGAACACGTCAAATTCGCACTCTCCATTACTACGTGGAAACCTGACGCCTAATAAGTATATTACAAATATAAATTACTCTGCAGTAAATTATTGGATTCTATTATTCGTATTGTAATGTTTATGTTTCATCTAAATAGAATCCAATAACACAAATCAACACAACACATCAACACAACCTTCATTAAGATACTACATATAAAAGTAATAAAAAGAAAATAATTATTTTTTGAACGAATCATTGATATATCAAAATAGTTTTTGTATATTAATGGACTGAATAAAAGCTCTAGGTGCCTTGTGGCCATATGCTTTACCAGAATAAATAAAGAAAATATTAAGGCTGATAATGGATTTATTTAATAATTTTGACAAAGAAACCTGGCAATTGATAATGACGGTACGCGTTCCTCCATCTTGGCTGACATTACCGTCGGTGATGTCCAACGATTTTATATGAAACCCAAGGCATTGTAACAGCGCACACAGCTCCACGACATCTGTATATGCATCCTAAAAACGTTACAATGTTTTTAATTCAATGAAATATTTAACAAAGACAGTAACAATAACTATTTAGTTACGTCATCTGAGTCGAAAGCTTTCATTTCGTATACTGTTGCGGGAGATAGGCCTCCTCCAAAGACTGCCACGACGATCGGTCTTGTGCCATCCACATAGTGGGTTCCGGCAACTAACCCAGTCGGTTCATAGTTATGTATTAAAAATATGGTTAACACTTACCGATTTTGACATGATTTATTTCGTGAAAAATCTTTAGATCTGGAATCTCGATATAATATATTATGTATCATGTAGGTATGTATTTTATTTTAAATTAAAAGTTAACCAAAACAATACAAGATTTCGTTAATATTTACAAAAATAAGCGGCAGCGATAACTCTTCCTTCTATTCAATTCTTTTGTTTTAATTCTTACTTAATATTTTGTACAACGATTTGGCTTAGTTTATTTGCAAGTACCCTCTTTGAGAGATGGCTGATTTGAAAAGTAAATAATCAAATCGATGTTGTCAATATAAAAATATTTATTTTTATTATATTTTTTATTTAAATATTATATTTCAATTATCATATTTAAAATATATGATTTATTTAAACGAAGCGCAACTTGCTTAAAATAATTAAATACACAATTTTTATCACTTTATCCATATCACCTTCGAGTTACTTAATAAATCGTATATATAATAATATTATAAACGTGAAAGTTTGGATGTACGGATGTTTGTTACTCTTTCACGCCGTAACGGCTGAATGGATCTGGATGAAATTTGGCACAGAGATAGATATTAGTCTAGAATAACGTATAGGCTACTTTTTATACCGGAAAAATGTACGGTTCTCGTAGAATAGGTTTGTTTTTGTTTTATAGTAATATAAATATATTCAAATGTCCAATTTAAATATCGTGCAAGAGCAGAAAGACGAGAAATGTTTTTTCAAACGTTTAAGAATAGGTTTCAAACTTTTGCACATTTTCATTTTTCGTTGATTTGATTTCAAACCCTTTGAGCTCTTTTATTTTAATTCTCAATAAATAGAATGAAAACATTTTTAGCTAGAGAACTAAATTATAAAATGAGTATTCTTTAAAACGTGGGTTGTAGATAATTTTGGGACATAGTTGAAATAAAATTAGTTTTTTTTTTATTATTTGTTTGTGGAGCATTACTTGAAATCGATTTGACAGATTTTAGTGAAACAAAAAACACATTGTGTTAATAAACAGTGTTAATTAAGTAACACACTGAATTAAATTTCGGCTTAAATAAAATTAATGTTATTGTATCAAACATATCCATAGCCTCATATCCACGGACTGCAGATATCATGCATGGTTTTTTGCTAAATATAAATAGATATTTAATACGATATATATGTATTATAAATGCGAAAAATGAGTAAGATTGTGTATCACTCTACCACTCTGTAATGCTCAATGGATTCCAATGAAAGTGTAATTAAAATAAATAGGTTTATCTGTGGCCAGCATCAACCAAAAAAGTACTAGGTACTACTAGGTACTAAGTGACAACTAATTATTCCAGTTGAAATAAATATACAACAATGTAAATTTAACTTTAAATGCAATGCTCAAAGCTGTTTTCATTAAAAAAAATTAAAAGCCCGCTTAAATGTTCAAATGAGCGTTCATTAGACGAGGATTTTTTTTGTCGCTGATTGTGTATTTAATAGTTTTTTGATGGATGGTGGCCACGTAAATAAAACCACAAACAAAAAGTAATAATTAGTAAAATAATATCTAGTCCAGTAAATAAAACGAAAAAAACATACAATTATTTATTTATTATTTTAATACAATAAAGACAATATAAGGGCGTATAAAACAATTTAGTTATAGGTCATGTATCTGGGTGTAGCGGAGAACTTGGCGTACGATTTGATGACCTTGTTGACTGCTTCCAGGAAGTCCTTCTCCGTGGCGACCTTGCGACGCGCGCGGATGGCGAACATGCCCGCCTCCGTACACACCGATCTGTAAATTGTTTAATAGAATTACAAAAACAGGAATATTCATAATATTATAATGAGTATTATTTGAAAGATATTAATCATCCAAAATTTGAATACAATCCAGTTCCATGACAATATTTTACCTCCCACAAATCATTCTAACATTACAAAAAAAAGAAAAACACTAACAACCAAGTTACCTAATCGCAAAACTAATAAAGCTGCCACATCTTTCAACATCATATTACGGCCCATCTTGTTCCGGCAGTAGTGCGCTCATTAAAAAAACAACATGGCACCTAACCTCAGCGCTAGCTGTGACGTACGCGCGCTTTTCCAGATCAAGTAGGCAGAACTCCTTACGCTTATTAAAAAAAAAAAAAAACACAAATCACCTAACCTCAGCGTCAGTTGAGATGTACGCGTACCCTTCCAGCTCAAGTAGACAGAACTCCACCTTGAGCTCATTAAAAAAAAAAAACAAGCCACCTATCCTCAGCACCAGTCGAGATGTACGCGGCTCTCGACTCGAGTAAACAGAACTCCACCTTGCGGTCAATAAAAAAAAAAAAACACAAGTCACATATCCTTAGCACCAGTCGAGATGTACGCGGCTCTTAAGCTCGAGCAGACACGACTCCACCTTGACGCTCATTAATTAATTTAAAAAAAAAACACAAGTCACCTAACCTTAGCGTCAGTCGAGATGTACGCTGTTTTCAAGCTCGGGCAGACCGTACACCACCTTGCTCTCAATAAATAAATAAATAAAAAAAAAAAAAAGAAAGCCAGCAGCCTCCTGTCACCTGATCTCGGCGCCGGTGGAGTTGGGGCAGAGGCGGGCGAGCAGGTCGAAGCGTATGTCGCGCTCGACGCTCATGGAGCGCGCGTGGATGCGGAAGATGTGCGCGCGCCCCTCCAGCTCGGGCAGCCCGAACTCCACCTTGCGGTCGAGGCGGCCGGGCCGCATCAGCGCCGGGTCCAGCGTGTCCGGCCGGTTGGTGGCCATCAGCACCTGCACGATTGTTGTTGATGATGAGATAATTCACGTAAAAAAAAGTGCGTGTGTGTGCAATTCATACATGGTAGATTTAAAGCTTAATAATTATTATATTGATTAGGCATTAAAAACGGTTACCACGGCAACATGATAATGTATTCTATCTTCTCTCGCCAGCTTAATCCTATATATTTATGTGTTTGTCTCATTTTAGTGTTGCACTTCCGTTTCATCGAGTTTCAAATCACAATGATTCTAAAGAAGTTTGACTTCAAAAAAAACTTTTTCGTATTATATACTTTTACGCTTCTTTTTTGTGATCGCATTGGCTCAGTGTGTAGTGATCTTACTTGCTGTGCCAGCGGTCGCGGGTTCGAGTCCCGCTGGGGTCATTCATTTGTGTAATGAGTACGAATGTTTGTACTCCAGTCATGAGTGTTTATCATTCATTTTTTCGATGTTTTCGATAATTTTTTCGATGTTTGTGATTCGCCATACCGGAATAAAAAATTTCCTATATGCTTCCCAGGGTCCCAAACTATATTTTTACCAAATTTTTGAGTTTATTCCTTACAAACATACAAATCTTTCCTCTTTATAATATTAGTGTAGATATATAAAAATTATAAACTAATCTCAATATTGTACCTTTATATTTCCTCTGGGATCAAACCCGTCGAGCTGGTTGATAAGCTCCAACATAGTCCTCTGCACTTCGTTGTCACCGCCCGCGCCGTCATCGAACCTGTCCCACACAAAATAATTTTTATATTTTTTTTGTTATTCATATGCCTTTATAATTGTTTGTTTTTAAAATTTATAGTTTATAGTTAAACTATAAATTTTAAAAACAATACAAACTTAAAATATGCTGAATATCAATTTTATATTTCTGTTTAAGTAAAATACTAATATTTATAATAACTACACTGAGATTATGAAAACGAAAGATTCAACCAGGCAGCTGTAATTTCAAAAAAACAAAAAAAAAAAATTATCAGTATTTTTTTTTATGACATTCAGTGACAAACGAGCAGACAGACCACCTGATGGAAAGCAGCACCTGTCGCCCATAACACCTACGGTTCATGCACTTATGTAGGTTTTAAGTAACATAAATGCAGAACCGCAGGTGCGTTGTCACTGTGAGGACTAAGATGATATGCCTCTTGCCTGTAATTGCGCTGGCTACCTTATCCTTCAAACCGGAACACAACAATGCAATCATTGTTGCTTGGCGGCAGAAATAGATAAGGGGATGGTACCCATCCAGTCGGACTCCTCAGGTTTGACAGAGTCCTACCACCGGTAAATATTTATATTTCAGAATTTCATCATAACAATAGCGATTTAAGATGTAAAATAATAATAAATCTAAGAATTTATATAAAATAACTGTTCCACAATCTGTATTATTGTCAAAAGCATTTAAAATGACAAACAATGTTCGGAGTGGTACAGGTTCTTTAGGAGGGCCGTATCAGAACGTCGTGTGAGCTTGTCTAAGACGTTCTTACTTTACTCTCCGGCAATAATAAATATAAAGAAAACACATCATTATTATAGACATAAATACATACATATGTGAATAATGTTAAAATTTTTGAAAATATCAAAAGTATTTTTTTAATATAATATTTTTTGCATAAAAATACTTTTAGTTAATAATATTAACCAAACATTTTTTTTATTAATAGTCACATAATTATCTTTAAATTTTTATTAAGTTTTAGCAAATATTTAAGCGTTTTATATAGTATGACATACATACTGTTGATTAACTAACAGCCACGCACACATACAAACAAACACGCACACACACACATGCATCACGCACACATTCATAATAAAAATGTCAATAAATAAATACATTACCTAGCGCCACCAATGGCGTCAATTTCATCGAAGAAAATGAGACACGCCTTCTTACTGCGCGCCATCTCGAACAGTTCACGCACCATGCGCGCGCCCTCGCCTACGTATTTCTGTACTAACTCCGAACCTATAAATGTGAATTAAAAAAAAGCTAATAAAGTAAAAAAAAAGCAAATAAGTATTTAATTATATATACGATACGACATTTATTTTAAAAACGATCGCTTTCCCACGGCAACATACGCGTAGTTCAATTATTTAATAACCTATATTTTTAAAAAGTATAATAGCCTATGTGTTACTATGATGTATAAGATATACTACTGTAAACCGTTACCGGTGGTAGGACTCTGTCAAACCTGAGGAGTCCGACTGGATGGGTACCACCCCCTTATCTATTTCTGCCGCCAAGCAACAATGATTGCATTGTTGTGTTCCGGTTTGAAGGATAAGGTAGTCATCACAGTGACAACGCACCTGTGGTTTTGCATTTTTTTTACTTAAAACCTAAGTGCATGAACCGTAGGTGTTATGGGCGACGGGTACTGCTTTCCATCAGGTAGTCTGTCTGCTCGTTTGTCACTGAATCGCATAAAAAAAAAAAGTAAAGTTTCATCAAAACCCGTTTAGTAGTTTCTGCATGAAAGAGTAACAAACATCCATCATCAACATATTAGTAGGATGTTTCCAAGGGATGTTTATGATTCTGTAACATACGCGTAAATATGAAACGATAGTTTTCTTTCTGTCTGTGCTCATTTTTGTGTCAGGTTACTTTTACCAGGATATTAGACTCACCGACTTTTAAAAAAAGGAATTACTACATTCGAGTATATATTTTTAACCCCCGACGCAAAAAGAGGGGTGTTATAAGTTTGACGTCGATGTCTGTCTGTGTGTATCTGTCTGTGGCATCGTAGCTCTCAAACGGATGGACCGATTTCGATGCGGTTTTTTTTTCATTTGAAAGCCAGTTGCGGTTGTTCTTAGATATATTTGGTTAATATCGGTCCAGCAGTGTAAGAGTGTCAACTCTTTTCCAAAATCATTTACTTTTTAAGGGTTGTTCCTTAAACTATAAGTATTTTTTGCGTAGGGGTTTTTTTTTGAATTTTTAATTTAATTAATTTATTATATGTCAAACGTACAAAAAAAAACTTGCACTCGAATAGAAATGCGATACAAAATTATGCGGTAAAGAAACGTTTTATGTAATGATTAAGAGGTCAATGCATCTTTTTAGTTAACACATTGTGGTACTATTAACTTTGTATTTTTAATTAACTTAAATAATATATCCTCGTGACAGACAAGTGACAACGTTGCATATTTATATGTTATTTGAAGAAGAAAAAACAATAATTTACACAACTTAACATCCAACACACGGTTTTTTTAGTTTTTACACTGTCGCGACACGGCAGAGTTTTTAATTCTTTTATGTACATGACAACGTAAAAAAATAAATGAGATTATTTTGTCTCACATTGTGTAGCATTGCTGTTTGACTACAAAACAATTTGTTAGCAATGTTGTTCAATGTGACTAATTACTGTAGGAGAGTTGTATCAGAATGTCATCTAAGCTCATAGTTGACGTTCTTTCTTTACTATCCAGACATGTTCTTAATATTATTAACGCAAAAGCAAGTATGTTTACTTTTTGGTTAGTTTATCATTTTAAACTTAAATGAATCTATACTAATATTATAAAGAGGCAGCGTTGGTTTGTTTGGTTAAACGCGCTAATCTCAGGAACTATCAATCCAATTTGAAAATTATTTGTTAGATAGCCCGGAAAAATTTCCGGTCCCCGTGGGATAGTTTTTGTCTAGGGATAACCTGAAGCGAAGCGAGGTTGGGTCGCTAGTTGTATATAAAAGTACAAAAGTACCCAAGTGTAAATGAAGTACTACTCTATGTAGAAAAAAAAAATAATCATTTAGAAAAATGTTATACTTTTGAAGAAGACTGAGGTTTTTGAAATTAAACTGACATTTTTTTACACTTGTGCTAACTTCACATCGGCAAGTTTAGACCATATAAAATTAGATCTTACTGTATTTTTTTTTAAAGTAGTTTTATTCAAAATTAGCGATTTACTCTCGCTTCACTCCAGTACGTCTATGTGTTACTACAGATCAAAATCTAAATGTGTACTACATTTCATCCTTTGTCCGGCCATTGTAATATGAAGAGGTAATAAACATACTCGTATAAAGCAAACAAACTTTGAAATTTATAATATTAGTACAGATGTATCTTACCAATAACACGTATAAAGCAGGCGTCGGTCCGGTTGGCGACGGCCCGCGCGCACAGCGTCTTGCCCGTGCCGGGGGGACCGAAAAGTAATACACCCTTGGGTGGTTCGATACCCAACTTCACAAATTTCTCCGGCTGGCAAAGAGAATAAAATATAACAGACATTGACATTGCACTTTCAAATATAAATTAATCTAGATATGTAATATGTATTATAGCATAAAAAGGGTATATAATAAGGGTACAGTAATAAAAAAAAAATAATAATATTCTAATTAAATGGAACTGAGGTTTTATATACATATATCTTCTGAGTATCTAAAAATAGTCTTTAAAAACAACTGTCATATAATTTATTAAATCAATACTTCATAATCAAAATTTAAAAAAAAAATAGTACTTACATGTAGCAAGGGTGTTTCAACAACTTCCCTTAACTTTTCAATTTGTTCCTTACAGCCTCCCACATCACTGTATGTGACATCTGGCTTTTCCTCCACTTGCATCATGGTCACAGTGGGATCTATTTTGGGTGGTAATGGAATGTGGATTTGATATTTGTTGCGATCGACACTGCAAGAAATAAAACAATTGTAAAGTTACATATTGAGGTACCTATTTTTCTGGTCAGATGTACACAGGTCAAACAAATATTTGTTTAGACTTATGAATAATGAAGAACATCTACCTTTTTAATATGGAGGGTAGAACTAAGGAGAACTATCTCTCGTATTAAAAGTGACCGCTAACAAGCATCAAATTGGTGGCGCAACATAAAACAAGTAGATGAATTTAAAACATAGCCCCAAAAGCCATAAGAGTAAGATGGCGTATTGAATAAGGAAAGAAAGATTTCCGCTTTTAAATATAATATGTGTATATTGAAAGAAAAGCATAATTATACAATACAACTTTTGTACAAACCAAAACAAAATATACTTTATTCAGATAGACTTATACAAGCACTTTTGAATCATGACTTTTTACATTTTTAAAATTTAAATCAAATATCAGTTACATACTGAGGAATTTCATGAGGAATTTACCACTGGTTATTTAAAAACAAAACCATTAATAAAAAAAACACAATAATTTAATAAATTATAAAATTCCACCATGCAATAGAAAAATCTATGTATATCTATACCGTACAAATATGTCGTTCAATTTAATAACTCAATAATTATAACTTATATTATCGAGTGAAAGTAATTGAACGTCTATATTGGACAGGCGTGCCAGCTATTTGCTTATCTTGTCACAAACAAAAGTCTTACCTTCCAAAGTCAGAACTTTGAAATATGGCAAATTAAAAAATTTTACAGAACCCAAACAACTAATAGATAGCAATTGTATTTCATTTAAATAACAGATGGACAAAGTAATCCTGTAGATCTTACGCTATTTATTTTTGACTAGTAAAAATATAAATCCGTGATAGGCACACAACCACTTTTTAATGTGTTGTCAATATGTGTTCATACATTTGTATCAATATGAACACAAGTAATTTGAATTTTAAGTTTATCAGTGAAGAGAGCTGTTAAAAATTCTAAATAGGATGAATATATTTTTTAGAATAAATAGTATTTAAAATTAAAGAATAAAAAAAGAAATAATATATATTGTCATTAGTATAAATGTAAGAAGAATAAATCAATCTAAAGAAATATATAATATTATACATAAAAAATAGAAATTTTATTTAATTTCCCATTTTGGAACGAGTGCAGTATTAAATTTAACAAATTGTCACAGAGCAAACGGGATAATATCATAATTATTAACATTTATCAAGAGATATTAAAACTCACCCAACTCTCATTCCTTCTTCAATATCTGTTGGTGCTACTGAATCAGCGAGATCAACAACAAATTTGGCAAACTGTTTTACATTAATAATGTATTTAGGATCATTTGAATCTGCATTTATGATTTTTGTACACCTTGCAACCTGATATAAAACTCAAATTAGTAAAACAACACATAGTTTATAAATAGGTTATAATAGGCACATAGAAACAAATAATTGTAGAGAAGAAAATTGACATTTAAATAAATATATGATGATTAGTTAATCAACTTACTTGTAAAGGTTGTTCATTTTGAAGAGTTTGTTTGTCAGCAGCCAAATCCCATAATGCTGGAGGAGCAAGTCCTGTATCAGACTCTTTAATACCTGTCAATTCATTGACTCTTTTCATAACAGTTTGAATGCCATCTTCTACTTCTTTAATGATTTTTGTATATTGTCCCTGGCCCTATAAAAATACTTAATATTGTGAAGAACAGGTCACCAAAATATGCCAGTCATTGTAAATTAAAGAAAAGAATATGCCTCTTCTTAAAATGAATACGTGTTAAAAGTTTTTTACTTACATAAGATTTTAAAAGTGCTATATCTCCTTCGTCGAGCGCTGGAATATAAGTAAAATTAATAAATAAAAGAAATTAACGATAAGGGTTATATTTAGATTAAATACACTGGTTACTTACACTTTATCTCTTTTTCTGGTTCTTCTTTATCATCTTTAACTTTTCGCATATCATCACCTAAATGGTCCGGCATTTTAATACTTTAGAGATTTATATTTTATTACTCAATAAGCCGTCTCAACTCTCGACAAAGCGACGAACACAAATTATGTTTCACTTTTTATTTTATTTTATGCCACTAGTATTGTCTATTGTCAAATTGTTGTCAACAGTCAAAATACAAAAAGTTGAAGCGTAAAATGAAATATTATGTATATTTTTGTATTAGAAAACATTACTTCTGTAATACATTATAAAGAATTATCGTTAAAATAATTTAAGTAGACTTTTGATTTCTTTATTATATAATAAAAATACAAAATAAAGCGAAAAACATAATGTTTCTCTAAAGTATATGCGTATAATGAAGTAGCACAATGACGAGCAGAACTATGAATGGATGCATTCAAAGTTAAAATGTAGTGTTTAAGAATTTATTATACTTTTCAAAAATAATCTATAAAAATGAACCATTTTTATTTATAGCAATCATTTTATGTATTAATATTAGCATATTAAATAACATATTTTTCTTAGTCGTTATTTATATTAAAAATAACTGACAAGTAAAGAATAATTGACGCCACCTGCAGACTCCTGTCAGTACTAAATTTTGTATTCGTAGTGCTGAATGGAGAATCACATATATTCACGTTTTTCATGAATATTTTCTTCTAATACCTCAGATTATCATTTATAGGTAAGATAGTTAAATAATAGTTTACTTGTTCGTTGTTTGTAGATTGGTCTAGTTTGTCCTTTGCAAAATGTGTCTCTCATCGTGACCCAGAATGTAAGTAATGTCAAATCCCGGTTTTAGATGCGTTTTACCTTTTCATTGCAACAAATTTTTGTATAAATTAGATATTATTATAATTATTTTAGTTCTAGTTCATAGTCCAACCATCCTGAAAGTCGTCATAGTTTTTGTCAAAACAACAACACGATGTCGATAGTTGCCCGGTGTGTACACTACACTGCCTTCTTGTTTCTAAAAACGCATAGGATTATCTCATTGTTATCATTCATATTATCTTTCATCTTATTCTTCACAATAACACCTCAAATGACCAGTTCAACTGATATATATCTACCATGTTTTGTATATTCAGAAAGGTTCGTGTTTGTAATATTCATTGTCGAAGTAAAAATAATTTTTGTACGAGTCGTAACCTATAAACATCTCGTAATATTTTGGCGCACCAAATATAAAGTCGCGCCATGTAATATATTATTCTGAGATGTTTTTAAATTTCATCATATTGTGATGATAAAATTGTTATTATTATAACCTTTTCAAATATAATATATAAGATAAGTGATTTGTCCTCAGTACCTATCAACATTTCTAAGAGTGATATAATAATATATTTTGAATAGGTAATTATAACTAAATATTAAAAATGAATTATTTATTGTTAATGTAATATGAATGTAACATCTTAGGTATATAAATAATTCTTGATTATAAACATTCTAAGTATAAGAAAATAAATTTTATATATTCAATTAATTTATTCTGCTGTTTTATGGTTTTTTTTATATGAGATTTAATTTCTAATAAGAAAATGTTAGTAAATGTCTGTAAATTTCTATGTCATTTATCTTAAAGAATAAGAAAAAGAACATCAATATTAAAAATCTTAAGTTACTAATTGTTATATAATATAAATCATATCTTGTTTAATATATTTTTTTGAATAACAAATTTATACAATAAAAAAATTTATCAAACAGTCGTTTTCTAATTTTTTTTATAAGTCATGAAATAGCTTTAGTTCATTTTATTATAAGTTATGAGAACATACAATTTTAACAATGTAACAATACCTTAATATTAAGATTATATACAATATCTTGTATTGTGTAAAAACCATTTAACTGAGATATAGAATTTCTTAATAATTTCAAGAAATATTCAGCATAAGTATATTCCATGTATAAATTTTCTTCTTTAATTTCTACACTATTACTTTAGTGCTGTATCTTTAATTATTCTTCAATTATATGAAGCTTTTGTCATATCATACCATTGAGTTATTATCTCCATTTAAAATCATGCACAAACAGTATTTTGTATTGATTGCATTAAAAAAAAAATAGACTGGAAATGTAAAGCAACATTAAATCTTTTTCCTTCACTGTCATGTGTACTAGTGTAGTATGTTTATAGATTAGCATGTTAGCATCATGTGGGATGCTTTCTATAAATAACCATTCACACTCACAACTCAAATGTGTTCAGTCTTTATTCTTGCAACTAATTTTAATATAATCTTTGCTTTTGTTTTTTTATTGTTTTTATTTAAATAATGAGTGATTCCATTGTGTTTGTATGACTTGTGATTTTTGACTGTGAAAATGTCATTTTGTGTAGTGATGTGTTTTGTGTATATATTGTGTTGTAATGATTAAATTGAAGAATATATGGAATAAGGTAAAGTTAGTATAAAATATTGGGTAGATAGAGTTAAAACTATTCCAGTAATGAATTTACGTTTACTCAGCTGTGTAAGATTAGAATAGATTTTAATGTACATTGCATTTAAAAGTATTCTTTAATTGTGTAGCATCAAGTGAACTATTATGTTTGAAATATATAAACAAAAGTTTTTTTTTATCATGAGAAAATTCTTTAAATAAAATCAAAAATATAGATTAGGTACTTTTTTTTTTAAATTGTAATATACTATGACTAAAACTGGCACTATATTTGTTTTATATGAACTATTATTGTTATATTGTCTATACTGTTTCTTATATTCTTGTTAAGATATTTTGAACACCTATGTGTTATCCCTTGTCCCTTTTGTTTTGTATATGCAGTATTCCTATAACACTATTTGCTAAATTTATTTTGTTAACCAATCAGATAAAGAGACAAGATATTGATATATTTTTCTTTTTTTTTTATAGAAGTTTAAATATAGAATATTAAAAGTAAGCAGTGTTATGCAAAAATAGATATAATATAAATAAAACTGTGTATGATTTTTTTAAATCAGAAAAAAAAAATTAACCCTACTAGGTTATCCTTTGTTAGGCGTATAATGGTAGAGAGTATGTATGTAAATTAGTATAGTTATTATATTATTGTTTTTTTTTTTTCAATTGTCAGTGCTGCTGGCGAGTTGGCGAGATGCACACGGCCAGTACAGAGGGACAGTACCGCAGTGCCAATGGCACGGCGAACGGGAGGGATAAAGTGGCCATATTGGATGCTGGTTCACAGTACGGGAAGGTAAGATGAATATAGATATAATAATAATTGAATAATTAATACCTAGTAGGCAGTGGTAGCCCAGTGGTAACGCGCACGCTTGGGAAACCGAGTGAAACGGGTGCAAATCTCGGGTCTCGCACCTCTGATATTTTCATGTGTGAATCATTTCAAACATGATTACCACTTGTCCTAAAGGTGAAGGAAAACATCGTGAAGAAACCTACATGTCTGAGAAAACCTAGCGGTTTTCAAAAGACATGTGAGTTTGGATGAGTGGATGTTTGTTACTTAATCTCGCCAGAACGTCTTTTGAAAACTTGGTACAACTTGGTACTTGACAAGTGGTAGTCATGTTGGAAATGATTCGCAAATGAGAATGTCAGAGGTGCGAGACCCGAAATTTAAACCCGCTTCACTCGGTTTCCCAAGCGAGCGTGTTACCATTGGGCTACCACTGCCTACTGAACTACCACTTCTTATGCCTGCCCCCTTAAAAAGGGCTGTATACAAAGGGATTATGTTTATATCGGTTGTTTTCATATTATAGATGTTTGATTTTAATGCCAGTTCATGAATTCTTATAAGTCTGTTGACCAGGTTAAATAAAAAAATTAAATTTGAAAATTTGATAACTCGTTTAATTTCGATGTATCCATGAAAAATAGTTCGTATTTAATATCACAATCAATACTAATATATTTTAAGAGTTAAAACAGCGTCTCAATCATACATATGTGTAAATTTACACTAGTGCGGATCCAGTCCTCAAAAAAGGTTGATGTCACTCAAGGCCACTTGAAAATTGGCTATTTGAAAGTGTATCGGTGAACAGACTTAATTATGATCGATATATTAAATTCCTAAAGGGAACTTTACTCTGCGTAGAAAAAAAAAACAATCTCTCCGCGGTATCCACGCTGACCGGGAGAGTCGTAGTAGTCGTAGTCAGTATATTTGTTTTAAACAGCTTTTTTTTATATAATTAAGACATTAGATGTAACATCAGTTTGTCGAACCCAATTAGGGATGTGGGCATGCCAATCGTGCCCATAACGGTGGTCCGCGCTTGAATTTACATAATTTACTTTATAATCCGAAACTCATTAGCGGTCAAGGGCCAATTTAGGAATGTTAGAAACTATTAGAACAGCAAAGACGCTCGAGGTTGAGGACTTGAGGAAGCCAGGGGGCACACTAGCTTTTAAATAATTAGTTTATTATAATAAGTAAGTGTATTATTGTAAGTAACTGTGTTTTTACATTTTTATGTACCTAACGGCTTAACGATTTTAAGTGAATTTTGAAGTAAAGATTTGTCTCAGATTCACGTTGGCTTTTATCGACCTTTAAGCTACAACACTAGCGAAGCTGGAGGAAATCGTAGTATTTCGTCTTTTTTAACATCACACTACTGGGCATCGGCATACTTTTACTACGAGGGGGTTGAGTCCATAGTGCATCAAGCTGGCCAAGTACGGGTTAACGGACTTTACATGTTTTTCGACAATTTGCTAGGTTCTCTCGGTCATGCAGGTCACCTCGCAATATTTCATTCACCGTAACACTAAGACCGTGGGAAGTATATATAATAAAATAGCAATTTATATAAATTTAGTTTTTATGAGTAAAAACAAATCGTAAAGAAGTTACTATTCGTAACTAAGATAAAGTTTTCACTGTCATTATACAACATAACTCAAGGGCTTAGCTGGGCTTGCCTAGAAGACCTATCTGTAGAATAATATTATGGACTTGTCCGTAAGGGTTTTAGAAGTATTGATTGATTAAACTATGTAATATAATATTTGTTACTACATTTTGCCTTGGACTCTTATCCATATTATTTGAACTTACAATATCGCACTGATTGTACAACTAATTTTTCGATCTAGTTTATTTCTTATCCACGTTTCATTTCTACTCTCATTCATGAGGCTAACATATATTTTCGTAAGAATGACACTACGGGATTAAACATCATTCGTATGTGGTAAAATACCTTGTTCCATGCATCATCTGGGCATGGGCATCACCTGCTGCGGAGGTCGGAATTATTGTAGGTGTTATTTCCAGGTACCCTCACTTGCTCTTCACACTTATAATCTTATGAGTATATGCGTTTAGTCCCGTAGTGAAATTCTTATTCAATTATGAAATGTGAAAATTTAAAAAGTTATATATATTTCCCTATTAAATGTATATGACGCTAAGACGAATGAATATACCTGCTACTTTTCAATTTTGGAGCATTTAAACTTTCCGAGATTTCGTTATTATTTCCTTATAAATGATATTTCGCTTATATGAATACGGTTTATTAAAAAGATTCGTACTTTCTCTTAAGGGTTTAATTTTCTTAAAAATAATTATATAAACTATGATTTTTTTTAATAATCACACTTTATAGAATGTAAGTTTGTTAGTACGTGCATAAAATAGTCAATGAACTATACTTATAACATATAAAATCAATGTGTGGATAAGGTGCATTTTCCTAATGGATTTTTGATAAGGTTTCCTCGAGTTTATAAACATCAAACATAACTGAACCGTTATGTCATGATTATTAACACGACGTAACAGGCTTAGAGCGAACCATTCGGTCCGTCGGCGATCGTATCCTTAATAATATTCAATATGATACTTATAACAAATTACAGTATATTCGTCCCTAGCTTGCTTCCCAACACAAACTTTCATCCCCATTTTCACCCCCTTAACCTTTAACTACTGACGTGGTTTTTATTTTACGTAAGTACTGACGTGGGGGCTTGAGAGGCCCGTACCTTAATGTGATTTTTTTGAGGAATTAAGAGGATTTATTGGTATAGATAGTTAATAGCTACATTAAATACGCGTTTATTAATAAAATAATCTAAATAATCTAATATTTTTTTATTTAAATAAGACTTATTTTTGACAATTAATATAGAGTTAACATTTCTTTGGTAGATATTATTTGAGATCAGAAATCACTTTGTATATCTTAAAATTTTTAACAAAGTAAACAAATTAACTTATATTATAAAACTTTAATAGTGTCTTTATAATTTGTTATAATAATCAACTTTCTTACTATAAGCCAATTAAAAAACTGCAAAGCACCTATTTTCACAAATTATGCACATTCTTCTTTTGCATATTGAAGGCAAACATAACATGTGTAACAGGTGTAACATGTGTGTATAGACTTCTTCTGAAGCTTGAGTGGACATATGTGGCATCTTCTCCTTTGTTTTAGCTCTTCTTCTTGAACTTCTGGACGCCCGGCTTATCAGATCAGGCAAGCAGGCAGTCTTTCGTCCAACACTTTTCTTTTCATATATTGCAACAGCAAACTGCGGGCCAATTCTTTTATGGAAATTCCTCTTTCAGTAACTTTTCCGTGATGTATGTATGTCATACAATAAGTATCAATATCAGTCATATAATAATGACTATTTACAGAGCTAATATCTAACATGTGGTAAAAATTAATGTTGTTGGCGCGACGATTTGTATCGATATTTACCGTAGTAAAACTGTAATAATGACAGTAGAACTTCGGCTTCGGAGAATACTTCTTGCTAATCTTGTTCTTCAAGCTCTGTTGCTTGGCAATAAGCAAGTCATCGACATCTTCTGCCTCTGAGCCGATAAAGTCCTCACAAGGTATCCAGGAAAATACAGCTGACTCAAAATCACTGTTGCCAGGCATAACTTATGTATATTCTAGTTTTAGAAAAATGTGGGTTATCATCTGTATTGGTTGACCGTTTTCTTAAGGATGAAGTACTGGGTTCCAATTCAGGCTATTCAATCAACTACTGAAAAAAAAGACAAAATATGAACCTACGTAACTTTTCAAAAAAGTTACGTAAATACTGATGTGGGGTCAGGGAGGCCTACAAAAATTTTTGAAATGAATTTACTTACCAAAATTGCGCGTGCCAGCACGTACACCACTACTCACGACCTCTAAATGACTAAACTCGAAGCTACTAGAAACACCATATGCGTCGCGTAATTGAGAAGGGAGAATTTCGAAAATATTACTTTCGCTAGGCCTGAGCGGCCCCCACGTCACCAGTTAAAGGTTAAGGGATGATTTCCGGAATAAAAAATTCTATGTCCTTCATAGTTTTAAACTATCTTCATACCAAATTTCATCTAAATCGTTTCAGTAGATCCAGAGATTACCTCCTACAACGTCACAAACTCACAAACTTTACCTCTTTATAATTTATATTAGTATAGATTATGTTTTCAAAATATTGATTCTGCCAACCCGCACTTAGCCAATAGCCAGCGTGATGGCACATCTTATAAACACATGACGCGTGACACATCTTATAAAGTTATCTTTACATACTCTTTTGTAAAAAAAAAGTTTATTTTGATTTTACAATTCAATACAATGTAATAAGTAAATTTTGATTAGTCGTGTTCTATTTTATTTTAACTAAATACTTAGCTTTAGTGAACACGTTAATTAGAGCAAAAGCTCATTCGAAAAGTGAGTTGCGCCAAAATAAACACAATAAAGACAATTTTTACTTATTTAATCCTTTATTACACCAAATCATCAGCAGTTATTTCTCAGAAATAGGGAATCTTTTTTATCTTTTACAGAAAAATGTTTTTTTTCGATATA
The DNA here is from genome assembly GCA_033884665.1 of Argynnis bischoffii washingtonia. NCBI lineage: Eukaryota > Metazoa > Arthropoda > Insecta > Lepidoptera > Nymphalidae > Argynnis > Argynnis bischoffii. The sequence goes on along the minus strand of CM066624.1, from coordinate 2,852,268 downwards.
TAATTGAGTCGGTGCCAGCCAATACAAATCAAAGCACACTGACTTCGAAAATATCTGATTAAGTATCTATTCTAAATGAAAACCCCCGTTTAGTTATTTTTTACTTTTCAGTGCCTGGAAGTCGGTTTTTATTTTTTTTTATAGTAAGGCTTTTTAAATGTAAACATTTATCAACAGGTGATAGACAGAAGAGTTCGCGAGCTATGTGTAGAATCAGACATACTTCCACTGGACACGCCGGCGTACCATCTCAAAGAGACGGGATATCGGGCTATCATCATATCTGGCGGTCCAAATTCTGTATACGCAGAGGACGCGCCTAGATATGACGCAGATATATTCAAGATTGGCCTGCCGGTCTTAGGTAAGTCAGTTGGTTTGATTTCTGTGTAAGGTAAATAATTAAGGTACTTTCACAGTATCCTTGGATCAAATCATTCAACATTAAATTAAATTGTGCTAAGTTGTCATTTTAAACTGTTATCTGTACCACTAAAGCTGTTTGAAATTTTATATTTCCCATTTTTGAACGAACACAACGCAACTACGGAAGTCAAGCTACAAAAACGTTTGTCGTAAAAAAAAACTAAACAGTAAACACATTTTTTTAAACGTATCTAATGTACAAATGTGAATCCATTACAATTTTATTATACAGATATAGGTAATAGCAATTTTTCATATATTTATACTAGCGATTCACCCTCGCTTCGCTTCGGGTTCGTCCCTAGACAAAAACAATCTATCCCATGGGTACCGTACACTTTTCCGGGATGATATATAGCCTATAGCCTTCCTCAGTTAACGGGCCATCTAATGCAAAAAGAATTTTTCAAATCGGATCAGTAGTTCCTGAGATTAGCGCGTTCAACCAAACAAACAAACTCTTTAGTTTTATAATATTAGTATAGATTTATTATAAAATTTAAATAAAACTATAAGTAAAATAATTCTAAAAGTAGTGTACAAATAGATATTTTTATGATACCTCTTACCAGAAACGAGCGACCTATTAGAGTGCTATTGGATTATATATTGCCGCTACAAAGTCTTCAGATCGCATTAGCATTTTATGCAAAATACTTTTAAATGCCCACCATAAGTAGCTCCAATCTTACTAATACAATAAAGTTTGTGACTTACTTTTGAAGTAAACTCAGAAACTATTTTTTGAAAAACATATTTTATACACGGCACGTTTGGCTCAGTTTGTAGTGACCCTACTTTCTGCGCCAGTGGTCGCGGGTTCGAGTCACGCTGGGGGCATTCAATTGTGTGATGAGCACGAATGTTTGTACTCCAGTCATGGGTGTTTATATTTATAATATGTATGTATTTAAAGTTATATATTATGTGTAGTATATCAACTATCTGGTATCCATAACACAGGCTTTGTAGCTTACCATGGAACTAGATGGTGCTGTGTGTTAATGTCCCAGCATATTTATTTATTTATTATTTATACAGGTTTTATGTGAGCACTAGCGACTTACTCTCGCTCCGCTCGGGTTCGTCCCTAGTACGTTTTAACGTTTAGTATAAATTTGTCAGAGATGAGATATTTTCTCGCAGTAAAAAGTATCCTATATGTTGTTGACCCAGATAGCCAGCTATCATCATAGCAATTTTCATCAAAATCTGTCCAGTGATTTTTCGTGATGTGTTCACAGACAGACCGACAAAAATTCTTAATACTATAGGTTCGGCCTGTGTATCGATAATAATGACTATTTCAGTAAGATTTTCCAAAAAATATTTAATGTATAGATTCGACTCATTTAGAATTTTATTATATGTGGCAGATAAGTCATCGCATAAGTGCTTATTAGTTTAAACGTCCAATACTTGTTAGTTGTTGTACTTTACAGTAGAGTTTTTTTACTTTATTAAAAAACAAAGCATTATTGTCTATGATTTATTTATATTGAAAAATACATATGTCGGCTTTTTTAATGTAAAATGTGTACGTTATACCAATAGTATTGACATTTGAAAGTCATTTTACCGGTGGTAGGACTCTGTCAAGCCTGAGGAGTCCGACTGGATGGGTACCACCCCCTTATCTATTTCTGCCGCCAAGCAACAATGATTTCATTGTTGTGTTCCGTTTTGAAGGATAAGGTAGCCAGCGCAATTACAGGCAAGAGGCATATCATCTTAGTCCTCACAGTGATAACGTACCTGCGGTTCTGTATTTTTGTTACCTAAAACCTAAGTGCATGAACCGTAGGTGTTATGGGCGACAGGTACTGCTTTCCATCAGGTGGTCTGTCTGCTCATTTGTCACTGAATCTTATAAAAAAAAAAAAACTCTTGCAATAGTATATTAAACTCTGTCGCTATATTTGTCGTTTGGAGAAATAAGCTTTGAGAAGACGACGTATACCTTTAAAGAATCACATATTATAATAATGTTAGTGTTTGTTGCTTGCCGATGCCATAATGGCTCAACAGATTTGAGAGAAATTTAGAATAAATATAATCAAGATATATCCTGGATAAACAATATTTTTATAGACTTCCCAACAAAACGAGCGAAGCCAAGCGCAACAGCTAGTATGTGTTATGTTATGTATTTATTTAATAATCGGATTTGTAAACTACATTGTGTAAATGTACATATTACATGTAGAATCTATACATGTACTATTACTGTAATTGGGTACCAGCTCACGCCATCGAAGATGGGTTACACGTGTACATTTCATTTTAATCGCAAACGCTTTATGTGTTATTTTGGAGGTTAACTCGTATATAAAAAAAGGTTACATTAAAAATAAACTATAGGCTCGTTATTGTATTTTTTTTATCAAAAAAATAAATCATTATTATAAATAAAAACGACAGTGTTTTAACTAAAATATATCAATAAAAATGAAAGGCTAATAATTATCGGTAAGCGTTTCACTTGAAAACGGTTTGGCTATTTTGGCCATATTTTTCTGAATCAAGATTTCTAAGGGAAAACAATTAGAATAGCTCGGGAAATTGGGAAATCCAGGAAAAAGAATGTGCTTTTGCAGTAGAATTTTTGGGTGAACGCGCAAATATGTCATTATTTTCTGAAAGGATAAGAAAACCTGTTTAGGTCACTTAGTTTAGAATAAACAATGGTATATTTTTTGGTGTTGCCAGGTATATGCTATGGTATGCAAATGTTGAACAAAGAGTTTGGTGGCTCAGTGCTGAGGAAAGAAGCTCGGGAGGACGGCCAGTATGAGGTGGAAGTTGAAACCACATGTCCTTTATTTAAGTAAGTAGATATCATTGATGTATTGATTGATTATATTAATTTACTAACGACTCACCCTCGCTTCGCTTGAGTCCGTCCTTAGGTACATTTTAACGGTTAGTATGGAATAGATAGACTATGTTATGTTTATGACATATAGTCTATAGTCTTCCTCAATAAACGGGCTATCTAATGCATAATTAAAAAAAATCAAATTGGATTAGTAGTTCCTGAGATTAGCGCGTTCAAACAAACTCTGCCTCCTTATAACACTAGTGTAGATATTGTTTTAATTTCATTTTCTTTGATAACTTTCTTAATTTCTGGTTAGGTTATTTTTATTAGAAATGACCTAACCTAAATTTTAGTTCTTAATCTAAGTTCCACAACTCCTTGTATTATAATTAACATGCCCTACGTATTCTAAGTCCATAAACTTCCTAAAACAATGTAAGAGTGATAGTGTATGATACTGCCTTGCCAACTACTACTAACGATGCACCCTATTGAATAACTCCAATAGGACCTCATCAAAAGCGACAAAAGCCACATAAAAACCAATAAAAGCCACATGGAAACCAATAAATATATATTGGTTTCTATGTGGCTTTTGTCACTTTTGATGAGATCCTATAGGAGTTTTTTAAATAGGGCAGTACAGCTTTATTTGATTCTTGCTAATAATATAACTATGTGACATGCCTAAATAAAAAAAAGAATAATGAATATATCCACTACAAAAATTATCAGTGAAGTAAAAAAGTAAAATATGCCAGCAAATACATTCTTATATAAAAAAATACTGTTTTTATATAAAAAATATACAGAAAATGATATAGAAAGATGGATTTTCCCTAAACGAGATTTTTTCCAGTTAATCCACTTATGTGGGCCATGGTGCTAAATAATAAATAATAATAATAATTATTATATATAATAATAATTATTATTATATATAATAATATATAATAATAATTAATAACTATTATTTTAAATAAAATTAATTTTTCCGAGTTTTTCGCTGATTTATTTTAATTTTTGGTTCCCGATTTTTCACCGTGACCATGATTGCTGTAAAGCATTAGAAACTTCGGGAATCAAAAATTAAAATAAACTCGCGAAAATATCCGGAAAAGATAGTTTTATTTAAAATGTCAAATATTCGCGTAAATCTAAGAAAGTATTGATTTATTTATTTATTTGACAGTCGCCTCGAAAAACTCCAACCTGTGCTGTTAACCCACGGTGATAGTGTTCAAAAAGTGGGGGAGAAGTTCCGTGTGGGCGCGCAGTCCTCCAACCACCTCATTGCGGCCATCTACAACGAACAGATGCGGCTGTATGGCGTGCAATTCCATCCGGAGGTAGGGGATTGTTGAATTATTAGAATTATATCTATCTTCTTTGTAATTTAGTGGATAAGTCTTGTAGTTACTGCATATTTGGTTTAATGGCTAACGTGGAGATTCAGAGGGTCTGGGTTTGCGTGATATCGAAAAAAAAATGTGTGTGTACTTAAGTACGCACATAAAAAACATCACTCTTTCTTTGGTGTCGTCGGGTAAAAAGTTACACTGTTTTTTAGAGCATTTAAATAAAAGCTTGTTTTTTATTTATTAATTTATTTTTCTTTTCTTTTTTTTTTAGTTTTTATTTTATTTATATTCTTCTCCGTAAACCCTTTCATTTCATATCCATATCATGGAGGTGCATAAAAAGAAATATAGTCCGCCATATTGGATTTATAATAACGTTACTTTGCTTCATGCTATGAACATTAAATGAAAAAGCTCATCAAGCTTTTTCATTTAATGTTCATATCATTTTTTTTTTCTTTTTATCGATATAAAACACGTGTTGTATATAGAAATACCGGAATAAATATTTTGAATATAGACATCACTTCACAATATACTAAAGGGAGTTTTAACGACTAACTGCACACTGGAGCTATTAACGACTTTATACTGTAGCCTAAATCTGTCGCATCGTAAAAAAATCACTCTCATAATTTTTTTCATAACGCGTTATAAGAAGTTCAAAAATCTCAGTAGCCTCGTGTATATATACGCGAGTTCGAGTCCCTCTGGGGGCATTCATTTGTGTGATGAGCATGAATGTTTGTACTCCAGTTCTGGGTGTTTATATTTGTAATATGTACATATATATTTAAAAAGTTATATATGCGTATTGTGTAGTGTATCAATTATCTGGTATCCGTAACACAAACTTCGTAGCTTACTATGGAACTAGAGTTTTTATGAAGCTAACATGGCACAGCAAGAAGGGTCACTATAAACTGAGCCAAACGTGTCGTCAAAAATTATTATTATTCCTTTAGTCTGAATAACCAAAATTGTTTCCGTCAGGTGGACCTAACACCGAAAGGCAAGCAGATGCTGTCCAACTTCCTGTTCGACATCGCGGGCATGTCGCGCACGTTCACGCTGCGCTCGCGCCGCGACGCCTGCGTGCAGTACATACGGGACGCGGTCGGGGATAACAAGGTTTTGGTGAGTGGCTGCTCATGTATGTATGTGCCCACTGCTGGGGGTGGGACTCCCCACGATACCCCCAGCTTGACATGTCTTTCGAAAACTTGCTAGGTTCTTTCAGACATGACGCTTTGTTACTCATGATGTTTTCCTTCACCGTGATATATGTGGTAATCATGTTGAAAATGATTTGCACATGAAAATATTAGAAGTACGAGAGCCGAGATTTGAACCCACTTCACTCGGTTGCTAAAGCGAACGCGTTACCACTTAACTATTATTGAGATAACGCGCTGATACCAACACTGGGAGGTATCTACCACAGGCTCGGTAGGCAGTTCTGCTGAGAAGAGCTAGCGAGAAAATCAATAGTTGCTCTTTTTATATACATATAATAATAATTTACAATATTGCCATACATTATGTTCCTATTCTATGTCAGAATCAACTAATGAGAATTAAGGCAGTGGTAGCCCAGTGGTAACGCGCTCGCTTGGGAAACCGAGTGAAGCGGGTTCAAATCCCGGGTCTCGCACCTCTGATATTTTCATGTGCGAATCATTTCTAACATGATTACCACTTGCCTTACGGTGAAGGAAAACATCGTGAGGAAACCTGCATGTCTGAGAGAACCTAGCAAGTTTTCGAAAGACATGTGAAGTCCGCCAATCCGCACTTGGCCAGCGTGGTGGACTATGGCCTGATTCTGGCTGGATACGTCATCAGGATGAATACATCAACTAATAGTAATCCCACACATTTGCATCAGCATATAGCATTTTTCAAAGAATACACTTTAATATACAGTACCTGGGCGAACGAGCTTCGCTCGGAGTTTTTGGTCAAAAGTACAATTTTCTTTTTAATTTTGCTTAAAAAAAAAATTAAAAAAAAAACTAAAAACTTGAATAAATAAATACAAAAAAAATACCTAAAGTGTTTGACCGGGATTCGAGCCTGGACAGCTGTGATAGTCAATATTGCGCCTTGGCTGCTTGACCAAGATGCTTATGCCCAAGTGTGCGAAATTATTAACATATTTTGCGTGGAATAATGCAAAAAAGAACCGCATGAAAACTCGATAATACGCGTTTTCTCAGACATAAGACTAATATAGATCGATTCGCTCCCGAAAACCCCCACATGCCAAATTTCAACGAAATCGTTAGAGCCGTTTCCGAGATCGCCGGTATAAATAAATAAATATACAAAAATTGCACATTTAAATATTATACATATATCTTGAAGGTGTGATTTAATGTCTTATATGGTTTTACATCTTAGATATTAATTAACTACTTTAATGAATGATAATATAAATAACGTACTAATGTATACTTTATAGGTACTAGTAAGCGGTGGCGTGGACTCCACAGTATGCGCGGCCTTGCTTAGAACTGCTCTACGTGAGGACCAAGTCATCGCTCTACACATAGATAATGGTAAATAAAATAATAAAAGATAGTTATATTATATATTCTATACTAATATTATAAAACTCATGAGATTATTTGTTTGTTTGAATATGGTAATATCTGTTACCAGTATTGAGTTTTTTTATTTTATCAGTTTTCTTTTTTCTTTAGTGTTGTCAATAAAAAAAATGAAAACAGTATTTTTTTAAAAAGATATTTTCTATTCATATAAGTTTTTATCAAATTTTCAATAATGAATATGGTTGAATTCAACCACTGGGCTAACACTACATTTAAAAAAAATATGTATATAATGAGAAGATTCCTTTCTTGTTAAAGTCTAAAACTTTAATAGCTTGCGCTGCTTATATAAGAAAAACAACAATATTTATTAGCAGTATTTCAAATTAGTATTTCAAATTAATATTTTTAATTGCAACTGTAATTTTTTATTAATTTTAATTTTCTAAAGTACATATAAATCAATAATGTAGCTTAAATAATTAATATTTTATTTTTCTTTATAGTTTAAATATAATAATAGCAACACTAAAAATATAGATTACTAAACAATAGTTTTCTAAAAATTGTAATAATTATAATAATAATAGCTAAAATTATACAAATAATATTTCATATTTCAAGTATAAAATAATTAAAATTATAAAATGTTTAAATTAAAATTAACAAATATTGTAAGGTACTTTTTCAAAATTTGAATTCATTTTTGTTATTTCTGGGTAGGCTGTCTGTAACAACTGTATAATGCCTTTGTGACATCTAACACCTTAGTCTCTCCCGTGACCATGATAGCTGTAAAGCAATCGAAACGTCGGGAACCAAAAATCAAAATAAATCCGCGAAAAAAGCCGAAAAGATAGTTTTATTTAAATATTTATTTATTATATTATTACTACTTTATTTATTATGTAATTAGATTTCTAAAACTTTAACTATATTTTAGGTTTCATGCGTAAGAACGAGAGTGCAAAAGTCGAGAGATGCTTACGCGAACTTGGAGTGCGCCTGCACGTTATCAACGCTGCACATCAGGTATATTATATTTTTTTATGTATATGTATATCAATATTAGGTGTTAATTTTTATTGTTTTAAATGTCGTTAGTGGTGATATTTTATTGGCTTTCAACGAAATTTGAGAGTGTTACTTTTTTACACTGACTGTGAAACGGCTGGAGGAATTTGGATATTACTATACAGAAATACTTCTACCTGGAGTAGGTAACATATAAGCTACTGTTAGGCAACTAGGGATCTTGTCCAAAAGAAACTAGGCTGGGTTTGTAAAAACTAAAAGCAATACATCTTTGATTAACTGAAAATATGGATGAATGACCGGAGAGAGTTTAAAGCTCACAATTGACTGAACTGTGACTTAGATTTTTCTATTCAACCCTTTTTTAAGACGGCAGTGGGTACCTCAGCTCGCTTGAAAAACCCGAGTCAAGCGGGTTGAAATCCCGGATCTCGCACCTCTGATATTTTCCTGTGCGAATCATTTTCAACATGATTACCATTTGTCCTACGGTGAAGCAAAATATCGTGAGAAAACTTGCATGTCTGAGTGAACCTAGCAAATTTTCGACAGACTTCCTCAGTCCGCCCCGCACTTGGCCAGCGTGGTGGACTATGGCTTGATCCCCCACGTATTGAAGGGGGGCCCGTGCCCAGCAGTGGGACGTTTAAGGGGTTAAATACATATAATTAATACTAAGATTTAAGCGAATATTTGACATTTTAAGTAAACTACCTTTTCGTATTTTAAAGTGTCTAGAACGTTAGTCTCTCCCATGACCATAATTGCTGTAAAGCATTTGAAACATCGGGAACCAAGAATCAAATAAAATCCACGAAAAAGTTCTAAAATATAGTTTTATTTAAAATGCATACAATTAAATGTTTATGTTGTAATAATGTGTGTCTGTCTGTTCAGTTCCGACAGGGCAGCACGACGGTGCGCGAGGCGGGCGGGCGCACGCGCCACACGCCGCAGCTGTGCCACACCTCCGCGCCCGAGGACAAGCGCCGCATCATCGGGGACGTGTTCATGCGCGTCGCCGAGCACGCTGTGCGCGACGTGCTTAACTTGCAGTTAGTACTTAGTTGTTTCTTTGTTTTTTTTTTTAATTTTGAATATGGAATGGAAAAGGTCTGATTTATATAGGACAAGTGCTTCATCGTTTGTAAAATTTTACTTGGAGTACGCTATGTCAGATTGTTTTTTTTTTAATTTTAAATTTGGAATGGCAAAGGTCCAATTTGTACAAGGACACGCTATATGTTATATGCGTTTTGGAACGAAGTTCCTTATCGCGCGTTGTGAAAGGGGGCTAGACGGAAAGAATTCTCACGAAAAGTTGTAACGACACTTTTTGCTATAGTAAGCTATTGTAAGCTGTGCGGCGTGCGCATGTTTCTCTGTCTGTCTGTCTGTCTCTCTCTCTTATAGAAAGCAAGCCAGATATTTTCATTTCTATTTCGCATTGAACAGTGTGGTGTCGCGACGATTATTTTTGTTGAGTGTATACAGGTTTTTTGTACATAATAAATAATAAAAATAATGAATCCTGACAGTGTTTCTTAATCGAAAGGAACTTCGTTCCATCCGGGTGTTTGTTGGTGAAGTACGCTATTGCCGATTGATTAGTTTTACAGTTTAAAAAAAAAAACAAAAATAAAATTCTTTAATAATATAACACATGCTGTATGTATAATGAAAAAAACAGCACCATTATAAAGTTAACTACCTTTAAAACTACAAAAAAAAATACTTCTTTAAAATAATACATTTATATATTTTTTATTAAACACCAACACAAAAAAACAGCAGTATTAACACAAACACTACCCCATTCCAGGGAAGAGCAAGTGCTCCTCGGCCAGGGCACGCTCAGACCGGACCTGATCGAGTCGGCTTCGGCGCTGGCGTCGGGCGCCGCCGCCGCCATCAAGACGCACCACAACGACACAGAGCTGGTGCGCGCGCTGCGGGCCCGCGGACGGGTCGTGGAGCCGCTCAAGGACTTCCATAAGGACGAGGTATATTATATTACTTTTGTAAATGCAAAAGTATTTTTTTTTATTTAATTATGTATTATTCTTTTCGCTCTTTAACTCTAATGGATGATAATTGCCAACATTTGATACAACTGGTGAGGAATCAAGTGCAGGACTGATGGCTGCGCATGCTCTCCGAGGCAAGGGGATGGAACATCGCTAAATTTACAATTTCTGACACTTACTCAAAATTTCTTGGTAAAGGAACCTAATAACTTCAATTGGTTCATCTTCAGCACAGGACTCGAACCCAGGATCTACGGGTCTATAGCCAGTCGCTCATTTATGGCAAAGCCAACTAAAGCGGCAGAGAAAAAAGACAATGTCAATATGCCATTCATATATTGAGCTTTATACATCATATAAGAGACAGTATAAAGAACCTAAAATCAAGTACCATATTTTTCGAAGTCGGTAAATTATAATACACAATGAGGTATTCATATTAAAAAAAGTTTACATATGATTTCAACAACAGGTGCGAGTCCTCGGCACAGAGCTAGGGCTGCCGGCGGCGCTGGTGGAGCGCCACCCCTTCCCGGGGCCCGGGCTCGCGGTGCGCGTGCTGTGCCAGGACGAGCCCTACGCTGACAGGGACTTCGCCGAAACACAAGTAAGCACTCGACATTGTTGAACAGCTAATGATATTCTATTCAAACCAATTGATTTAAGTTAAATTGCAGTTTTATAAATTTAATTAAGAATGGCTGTCTTTGGTTTTCAAAAGTAAATAATAATAATAAATATGTCGGGACATTACCACACTGCATTATCTAGTTCCATGGTAAGCTACGAGGCTTGTGTTATGGATACCAGATAGTAGATAAACTACATATATATAAATTTAAATACATACATATTATAAATATAAACACCCATGACTGGAGTACAAATATTCGTGTTTATCACACAAATAAACATCCCTAGACTCGAACCCGTGACCGCTGGCAAAGCAAGTAGCACTACAAACTGAGCCAAACGTGTCGTCAAACCGAAATGTGAAGTCCATCAATATGCGCTTGGCCAGCGTGGTGAATTATGGTCTGATCCCTTTCCGTATTGAGAGGAGGTCCACGCCCAGCAGTGGGACGTTAAAAAAGGCTGAATACAATATGTACAATAATAATTTGTATTGCAGGTGATTGTAAAAATAATGGTAGAGTACGCGTCAATGTGCGTGAAGTCGCACGCGCTGCTCGGGCGCGTGTCCAACGCGACGACCGGCGCGGAGCAGGCGGAGCTGAAGCGCATCTCGTCCGCCGCGCCCGTCGCCGCCACGCTGCTGCCCGTGCGCTCGGTGGGCGTGCAGGGTATGTTTGTTTTGTTATTTCAAGTTATAACTTCTTTTGGCACGTTTGGAAAAAATTATGAGTGTAAAATTTTTACGATGCGCGCCCACAGCGACAGCCAAAAAGCGACATGAAGACACATGGAGTTGCTGCATTCCTTTTACAAACAGAGGGTTGTGACGTATGAGATGATATCTTTAGCTACTTTTGTTTTGTTACGCCAAATAAGTATAACTTCTTACTTGCGTGCTTACATAATTACACATACGTTTTTTTTTAACACGCGCTATGTACACATATACAGACATACATATTTATACATACACACATAAATATTTATATTTGTAGGAGGAGTTCGATATGTTAATATGCTTATATAGCAGATTTTTAAAAGCTTGCTACAACTTACTTATCCTTGCTCTGCTTTGATGTTGTCTCTAGGTACTAAGCAGTAGCCTATGTGTCACCTAGATTCATTTAGCCGTACTCACACAAACACAAAATCATACACACATGTAAGTTTGTACCACTAGGTGTTGCAAAATAATGAACAAACTGATAGTAAAAGACTAGCAAACTGTGTCAATATGTGGCCACAGGTCACAATCATCTCTATGTGCAAAATTTCATCTAAATCTGTCCAGCCCAGTGAAGGAATAGGAAACATACACACAAAGTATATAGTAGCACTCCAATTATAATTTCGGTTTTATTTTCGTGTATTCCCAGGCGACTGCCGCACATACAGCTATGCCGTGGCGCTGTCGACGGAGCGCTACCCGCCCGACTGGCAGGACATGCACTACCTCGCCAAAATCATACCACGGGTTTGCCACAACGTTAACAGGTACCAATTTACTAATTAATAAAGTTTAAAAAATAATTGTATTAATTATTAATTAAATAAAGTTGTTACAGACAGCTTACCCACAGAATAACAAACTGAATTCAAAAAATTTAAAAATGACGCCAAAGTACCTTACAATATTTGTTAATTTTAATTTTAAACATTTTTATATTTTCAATAACTTTTATGATTAAATGTGAATATATATCAAAGATAAATCCGCGAAAAAATCCGAAAACATAGTTTTATTTAAAATGTCAAATATTCGCGTAAATCTAAGAAAGTATTATATTTCTAATCTCTTTGTCAGGGTGTGCTACGCATTCGGTGGTCTGATTAAAGAACAGGTGACAGATATCACGCCGACGTTCCTGACGCAACAGGTCATCTCAACTATACGCCAGGCGGACGATCTTGCTACACAGGTAATTTTTTTTTTTAAATATATATATGGTTATCGTTACTCTTTTTTAAGGTGCAGGTTATATTTAGCAAATACATGCTTTTTTTTTAAATGATAATATTTTGATCTTTCACGTTTGTTCACTACGAACTGCCTGTATTCAATTATTTGTGACATGAAATGTAAATAAAGAATAGTAATTCTCAATTTGATTAGGTAGTTTAAGAGGAGGCTCCCTAAATTTAACGCTGATTTGCATTCATATTCTATGTATACCAGACATTAAATCAATGTGATAATTTCAATGTATGATTTTTCAAACCTTTTTCTATGGATCAGAAAAAACAGAAACACAATTGGATGAAATTTTCTCGATAGTTTTATTTTTTTAAAAATATGCCTTTTTTAGAGATTAATGGATTTTACTCTTAAACTACTTCAGTTATATACGCAAAAAAATACTCAGAGAAGGAAAATATAGTTTATTATCTTCTGTACGAAAGACATTTAAATTGACCAATTATTATTCTCATAATAAATTAAATTAGATTTGAGACTTACGTTTTTTAATTCTGTGCAAGAATAAGATCGATCGGATATTCGATATTCAACCTTGTTCGCAAGCAACTAAGGTGCAACGACGATAATGATTCAGTCGGCCGCTGGCCCTTGACGAGGTAGGACCTATGTCGCTTTTGCTCGCGCACAACCCCCCCGCTAATTCATCGAATTATTCATTCCTTGGACATAGTGTAAAAAATCAACGTTTTTTGCTTTTTATACATAGCTTAGTAAAAACAACTTTAAGTAACACATTTAAGGTTGAATTTACATTATTGTATATTTTTTAAACTAGAATTACCTAAATACAGAATACTTTTGCTTATGATTTTTTGTGTAATATCTAGTTTAGTGATCGATGATTCCGTTCTGTCGTATACTAAGGGTTTCGCGCGGCTATGCTTGTGATTAATATTAAATATGAATAAATAATATAATTAATAAATATAAATCATTTACTATGCGCGTTGTATGTATGTAAGTGTTTGTATATATAACATACATACATACATGTGTTTGTATATATAACATATATACATACATACGCGTAGGATTTGGACGCGGGTTTCAAATAAATCTACATGTAACATACCTACCAAATTTCATAAACATAACGCGAACTTAGCTAACCATAACTAGTACGGGTAAGTAAGTATATCATAATAAAACATTGGTTATGTTTGTCCCTCAAGGATAATGCAGATTTCTATCACAGAAATAATTTTCAAATCGGACTGGTAGGACTGGTGGACATCTACATATGTAGTTTAGCAGATTATCTTCATATTTATAACTTTACCTTTTATTATGTACATATAAGTATATACGGGGCCATTTTAAATTTACTGAAGACCTTTTGTGAATATATTATTTACATCATAACATCGTCGAAGTTTTTTTATGTAAGATAAAGCAGTATGTAACAAGTTAGTGTAAATATGTTATTTGAAGTGGCGCCCCTGGTGTAATAGGCACAGTGGCCAGTGAGCGCAATCAGCTGAGCGCGGGCGTCGAGCGGTTAGAAAGCCAGGCGCTTAGAAAAAAAAGCAAATTTATATTTATACAGATAAATAAAATTGGAGTGTCTGTTTGTAATATTAAAATAACCGCTTTTTACTAAATGCATATGGATGTATACACGGTACATATACCAAAACAACATTTGTTACAAATCCTGTCTGTCTGTCTGTTTGTTCCGGCTAATCTCCGAAACGGCTGGAGCGATTTTGACGGGACTTTCACTGGCAGATAGATAGCTGATGTTATAGGGTATATATAGTTGTAACTTAGGCTACTTTTATTTTAGAAAAAGAATCAGGGTTCCGCAAAAAAAAATTAAAACCCTGAAATTATGAACAAAATCCGCGTACGGCCTACGCACCCGAGCAAAACGAGAGTAAATCGCTATATAATATTTAATTTAAATGAATATCTTAGGAGTTAGCAAGCTACTATTTATATAGGTATACCTAAACATAGCTAACCGGGAAAACGTACCTAGGGACGAACGCGAGCGAAGCGAGCGTGAGTTGCTAGTCTATACTCATATTATAAAGCTGAAGAGTTTGTTTGTTTGTTTGGTTGGTTGAACGCGCTAATCTCAGGAACTACTGGTTGGAATTGAAAAATTCTTTTTGTGTTGGATAGTCCATTTATCGAGGAAGGCTTAGGCTATAGAACATCACGCTACGACCAATAGGAGCGGAGCATAAATGAAAAATGTTGCAAAAACGGGAAAAAATCATTCCTTTTGAGAGCTTCCGTTGCGTGCGCTGCGTAAGCGGTTGAAGTTACGCAAAAATCGTGTATGACGGAATTGTTCTCCTTTAAAAGTTCTAAAAAAAAGTCCGCGACAGCATATGTCTATCTTTTAAGGTTGACTCAAAATAACCCTTTTTATGGCAATCAAATTTGTTCTAAAATAATTCATTACTTCCGAAGGTGTTTTTATAAACATGATACTATCCTTATCCAAATAAATACGTTATTCATCACAAGTATTTAATTTTGAACAAAATTGCCTTTGACATAATTTGATTTCAATGAATATCTTAGGAGATATCATAGTTTTAAAATATACATATTTAACTTTACGCGGTCTATGGGTGAGCGCGCTCTCAGCCCGATACAAGGCGAGGGCAGGGCGGTCGTGAGGGGGGAGTCACTATTCCACGCGGACGAAGTCCCGGGCAAAAGCTAGTAGATAAATAAAATTGGCGTGTCTGTTTTAATATTAAAATAACCGCTTATTATTTATTGCATATGGATGTATACACGGTCCATATACCAAAACAACATTTTTTACAATTTTTGTCTGTCTGTCTGTTTGTTCCGGCTAATCTCCGAAAAGGCTGCACCGATTTGGACTTTCGCTGGCAGATAGCTGATGTTATAAGGAGTAACTTAGGCTACTTTTATTTCAGAAAAAAAAATCAGGGTTCCGCGAAACAAAAATTAAAACCCACGAAAAGCGTACACATCCGAGCGAAGCGAGGGTAAATCACTATATAATTTAAATGAATATCTTAGGAGTAGCAAGCTACTGTTTATCTATCTTCTTCTTCTATACTATAATAAAACTGTAGAGGTCGAATGTCTGTACATAGAAAAAATATGCTAAAAACCGAGTCAGGGGGGTGTAAGAAGAGAATAGAACAAATCCAGATTTTTTTTAATTTTTTGTTTTTCTGTCTGTTTGTCTGTTTGTACAGGCTAATCTCCGAAGCTGCTGGACCGATTTGAATGAAATTTTGCATGGTGGTACCTTATATCCACGGTCAACATATAGGATACTTTTCATCCCGGAAAATCAAAGAGTTCACGTTGGATAGTTAAAAAACTACAGTAACTTATACAGCTTACTACACAAAAACTACCCATTGGATTTTAATGAAACTTTACAATAATATAGTTCATACATCAGAATAAGCAATAAGCGACTTTTTATTCCGGAAAAATGAACGGTTTCCGTGGGATAGATTTGTTTTTTCTAGAGGTGAACCCGAGCGAAGCGAGGGTGAGCCGCTAGTATATAAATAAACATAGCTAACCGTGAAAACGTACCTAGGGAAGTACGCGAGCGAAGCGAGCGTAAGTCGCTAGTAAAAAATAAAAAAATGTTTCGCACCTACTGAACCACGTATTTCAATTCGCAAGCCAAGCAAAAGTGGGTGTAGCGGTATGATCTCGGACTAGAATTTCGATGATCGTAGATTCGATTCCCCTCGTGTGTAGACATTTTTTTCCTTTTTCTCAATTATATATTGAATTTTGAATTTTAATATACAAAGATTTTTCGCATGCGCTTTAATTACTATCCCTTGTTGAAAAGTCCAAAATCCCATTTTTTTATCGTTTCTATGCCTTTTGCATATCTATACATATAAACAAATTGTGACTAAGCCGAATCTGCACATTAAATATTTTTTTGGAATATCTTATTGAAATAGACATTATTATCGATACAGAGACCGAATCTATAGTTATTAGAATTTTTGTCTGTCTGTCTGTTACCGCATCACGGAAAAACTACTGGAGGGATTTTGATGAAATTTGGTATGATGATAGTTGGTTATTCGGATTCCGGGTCAACACATAGGATATTTTTTACTGTGGGAAAATATCTCATCTCTAAGAAATCTATACGTAACGTTAAAACGAGGGTGAGTCGCTAGTAAATAAATAAAAAAAAACGATAAATGATAATAAATAAATAAAATACTTATTTCTTTGCATAATTGAAAAATGAATAATATTATATAAAAATGAGAAAAAGAAAGAAAAATGACTACGCACGGGGAATTGAACCTACGACCTTAGAGTTATTAGACCCAGCTTTTACCGCTTCGCCAACTCATACTTGGTATGCATTGTGAAATAAGTGGTTCATAATCATAATCCTTCGATTGCTTTTGATTATTATTTATTCAATACTACAACAAAAATTACATACTAATTTGTAAATTTTTAAACATCAAATCAAACTAACAAAAACATAAGTAATTTCCTGATAAAATTCCTAAATATGTATTTATATATTATGAATATATAAATACTTGAATAAAATATAATTTACATGTTCAATATCTACTCAAATTCATTTATTGCATAGGAATAAATGTCTTAGCTTTTCGCGATTACTAAATATATACGTATTATAATAAAATAAAATGTTATCGGATCAATTCCCGTATTTTAAATTTTAATAATATTAAAATCAAATTGATAAGTTGGCCTACTGCTTATAGACGCGCTTGCGTACTCTGTGACGCTTGACCTGTAGTTATGAGTTCACGCCGGCGACGTGAGCGCACAGCTCGCTTTGCGGGAGGGGTGGTAGCGTTAAATGCCTACTTCGCCCGGACAGCCTGGCCTTAATTAAAATGCCTTCTAGTTTTGTTATTCATTACACTTTTAGATATTTATAAAATATTATTTATTGAATAATTTATTGAAGTTATTGCCTGATATAAATAATCTTTCACTTCTTTTTAGAGATTTGAAAAAACATTTTAAATTAAGTGATTAAAAATAAACATTTTTCAACTAACTTATGATCTTCTTATCTATATATGTATATGTATGTATGTATGGATTGTAAGAAGGTATCTTTTTAACTCAATTCAATTTTCTTGTTAATTGCTTCAAAGTGTGCCATATATTTTCCTATAAAGTACATTTTTTATTGTGAAATTATAAATGATGAAATAAATTTATTAATAAACTAAATAAAAAATTAATGTATTAATATTGTCATATTATTATTCTATCAGATACTGATGTCTAGCGGCATGGGGTCCCGCGTGGCGCAGATGCCGGTGGTGCTGATCCCGGTGCACTTCGACCGCGACGCGGGGCTGCGCGCGCCCTCCTGCCAGCGCTCGCTCGTGCTCCGCCCCTTCGTCACCAACGACTTCATGACCGGCGTCGCGGCCCTGCCTGGCTCTGACGCCATGCCGCAGGATGTGAGTACCCCATCACACTCTTCTTTTTCTCCATGCCCATTTCCCAAGTTACCTGAGATTGGTGCAATAAGTCTTCTTGTTCCATTCTCCCCTATTACTCGTCATCTCATCATTCACCCCTTTCTGTTTCATGTCCTGTCTCACACAATCTATCCATCTTTTCTTCGGTCTTCCTCTACCTTTCCATCCATCTACATTCATTTCCATCACTCTTTGCGTCATGTGTGTTTCATTCCTTCTCATGTCCACACTATCTTAGATAATTGATTTCCTTTCAACTTCTCTGTTACTGGTGCTACTTTTAAGCATCCTCTCATGTACTCATTCTTTATTTTATCCATTCTGGTTACTCCACACATCCATCTTATCATTCTCATCGTTGGAGCAAGAAAGAAGATTGCATTTCTTTCATCAATATTCTTTGTAGCCTAGCATTCCGATCCATACATAACAATAGGTCTTATAACGGATCTTACCCTTCAATTTAAGGGGACAGGTCTTATTACGGATTTATAGATCTTACCCTTCAACTTAAGGGGATCCGCTGATCGCTGTTATCGCTGTGACCTGTAGCCATTTCATCCACTCAGAGTTGATCCGACATGTAATGTCACCACACTGTAGATACATATACAATATATATTTTACATACATACATACAGCCATCGTCCATTGATTGAACGGAAGTGCTGGTTTGTTAGGATTGTCAAATGTCAATTTTCGTGGTGGTTTTGAACTTTATACCCAACACTCCGTTTCTCGACTGTTATATAAAAGTAAGTATGTGCATACTCCAGACGCTTTCGTTAGAGAATGTTATAAAAAGAAAGATTTATATCTTTATTATTATAGGTTTGAATGATGCCTAAGAATGCACCCGAACGAAGCCGGGTTAGGTCGCTAGTGATATAAATAACCCTTTTTTAAAAAAAAAAATGTGTGTATATTTATGTACGCATGTAAGTAGTTATACTTCTTTTGCGTAACAGAACAAAAAAAGCTAAAGATTTCATCCCGTATGTCAAAACTCTATAAAAGGAATGCAGCTCACTTCATCATGTCGCTTTTTGGCAGTTGATGTGTAAAGTTGGTGTAAAAATTTTACTCTTATAATTTTTTCCAAACATGCCAAAAGAAGTATAACTTCAAAAATATAATGTGTATTTAAAATGAACAAATTCACAGGTCGTGGACCGAATGCGCAAGGAGCTGATGAGCGTGCCCGGCATCTCGCGCGTCCTGTACGACCTCACTCCGAAGCCACCAGCCACTACTGAGTGGGAATGATTATGTTTGCAACTTTTGTACTGAGAACACGGACTATTATGGACTTATACGGACTGAAAAATTGTTTACTGTCTATTTTGGACTGTAAAACTGTTCTAGATATGGGTTCATTATTTCTTTTAATTTGTATACAACATCACATATTTGTATAAAACATAATCTCAATTAGTTAGAATATCGGATTTGTTATTTAATTAAAACGACTATTTATTTGAATTATAACTCAATATCCAGAGCAGTCTTTCGGTCCAATACAAATTTACAGTCTGTGTATTTTCACACAATGGATGCACCCACGGCAGTGGTCTTTTTGTTATTAGCCAATTCAATACAGCCTTTATAAAATTGTAGAATCTAAAAAAAAGAAGCTTAGCTCTCTAAGCCCCATATTGTTTTGAATGAATTTATAAATACTCCTGCACCAGATTGTGGTACTAAATTAAGATAATATTCATACGCTATATGTTTTTATTAATTTGGATATAGGTTTGAATAACTATTGTTTTTTTTTCAAATATGTAATGACTGATTTTTAGTACCTTGAATATTTGTTTTAAATGAGCAGTCTTGATTATTTTTATTATATTTCATTTTCTTTTTTTTTACTACTTGCAAGTATCGCCATCTGGTGTTTATGTATCAATAGCCTGCTTTTAAATTATTGATTTTTAGGTTGTTGTGAATGGTTGACTTATTTGTTTCAGTGTTCATGTTTCACATTTATTAGTTATGTAATATTACTGTTTATTCGCAGCTCAGTTATTAGTTTTAATGTTAACTTCTGATGGTATATTCAATGTAAGGAAAAGCGTTAACAGTTCAGTAGTAATTGAGTCAATTATGTCTCGCAATGTTGCAGATTCGAATTTGATCTCTTAAACTATTGACTAAATCTATTATTACAAGCTATAATGCTTAATACAAGTAAATATTATAAATAATAGCAACATTCTAATTAATAGTGATATATATTTTTTTAATATACAGATTATTAACTTATCTGCCATATTTTTACTTAAAACATACAGACAAAGTATAGTGTGATTGATGACAATGGAAATATCATTATATAACAGTAACTAATAAAGCTTTTATAAAACGAAGGACTGATATGCAATTGTAAATGTTCACATGTGAAATTGATTTCCAGACCACTGCCATTAAATTTGTAAATACATTATGACACAGGTACGTATTGGTGTCGCGTCTTAGTTCCATCTGTTTTGTAATGTAGAAAATAATATCAAAGGCTGTGTAAATTATTAAAGCCATGTATCCAGCACCCACTCAGTCGCAATTTTATAGTATGACATGTTACAATGAACTGTGTTTCTGTAAAATTGTGACTCGTCTTGTATGAAATCAGACACATTGTGTTTTATGGAATGGTTCAGTGTTATTGACTGGAAGTTTCATAATAAAATTATATTATGCTTTATTTTCATTTTGTATTTTATTTTTGTACCTTTTCTACTTCAGATTTACTTAAAATTTAGCATGTTTTTTAATGGTATTTAAATAATAATATGAGTATCTCGTATATTTTATATGAAATTATAATGATAAATTAATGATTACTTTTTATTTTCAAAATTTAGTTGCCCATAATTTTTTATTTATTTAGATTATAAATTAATTGAGATGCAAAATATTTTTTTCTCATAAAAAGTAAAAAGGACTGATCTTTTTGGAATAACACATAATAAAGTAATTCAAAATCTTTTTTTTTAATCTATTGTTGATCAAATAGGGAATAAAATAAGGAAATTTTCGTCAAATTAAATAAAAAAATATTACAAATTTTATTTATAAATTAAGTCAGTGCATGTATTTTTTTATTTGTTTAAAGTATCATTTATTAAAAAAAAAAAAGAATATTTTATACTATAGACAGCTACAATTTTAAGTTAATTATTAAAACAAAATTCTTATTAAATTACTACATAATAAAAATTGTAGTTATTACTCTGGTACCAATAAGTCTATATTTTTACCGGCAGTCACTGCACTACCAATAAATGTTTCCTCTTCACCTCTAATAGATAAGTTGTCCGAGGCTGTCATTATCTTTTTCTCTCTAAGCATAGGTGCTTTTACCCACCGTGACCCACTACATTTGCTACACGAATGTAGAGGCAAAAGTTCTAAGGAAACAGTTCTATTGTTACAATCTGCACATTTAAAGAACCTTTTAAAAGTATCCAGTACTTTAAGAGGATGTCTTTCATCTTTACAGATTTGTGCCGCAGAAAAAGCTGTGTATTTGCATTTAGCGCATCTCACTGCTTTACAAGCTAGTTTAAATGTATTCAGCATCTTTTCTTCCATTGCCTCTTTTTTCTCAAGTTTACTAAAATATTTCTCTTGTTCATCATCCTCGTGTTGTTTTATTAAATTCTGATGGATAGACGATGCTTCCAATATCTTTTTAAATCTCTCTGACATTACTCCTTTTAATTTATTAGGCTTAGAGGTTCCGTTTTCATTTAGTTTTGTTTTTTTAGAATCATTTCCATCTTCCCCAGAGGAGTTCAATCTTTCTAAAGCTCTTTTCTTACCAATTTGAGTACCTTTTATATTATTAGGATCTTGTTTTGTTAAACCTCCCTTTTCTTGGATCAGTCTTATAGCATTTAGTTTTGCCTTTTCTGCAGATTTTTGATCATATGATATGTTTAAATCCACAACCCCACTGCTTTTCAGTCCAAAACCTTTACCTAATGTCGGTGAGTTTGCTACTTTTTGAGCTAAACTCTGACTTGATGAAAATGACCGATTGTTTGTGTTAGAATTAGATAAATTACTAAGTCTCTGTGAATCTGTTAGTTTTTGAGTTGTAGGGCTGTGTAATATGTCATGATTATTCCTTAGTGGGCCGGCTCCATAAGGAATTTTATTAGTCATCAAACTCTCTCCCTCCGATTTAAAATAGTCACTTAAGGACATTAACCTGTTTTGATCTTTATCTTTAACTTTTTTGTGATTACTAGTAGGTAGAGCTGCATATGATTTGCCTCCATAAATAAATGTACTTTTACCATACACTTTGTTCTGTAAATTAACAAGACCTTTTCCCATTGTCGAGGATTGGAGTTCTTGCCTTCGAGAATACTTTTGATATTCTTGCTTTATATGATATATACAGTGTTCACATTGACTTAAATTTACAAATGCAGTACAAGGTTCACCATTTTTTTTCTTACTTCTACATATGCCTAAGTCCTTTGATTGTCCTAGAATCATTACTCTGTCGGGACTTTCCACACTTAAACAAGCTTGATCTGCTGAATTTTGAGACCTATCTAATACATTTGGATTTAGTACAGCTACTACTGTACCCTCTGTTGTTTTCCATAGATCATTATATGCTTTGCGAAATAAAAACATAGACATAGTTTTTAAGTCATCTTTTAAATCACTCAGTGTCCACACAATAAAATTATTTCCTTTTTGTGATTTTTTAGCAGAGCTTTTTCTTACAATTACTCCAGCTACTACCCAATCTTTTGACAAGTCTTCATTTTCTACATATCTCTTCAATCTGATCATATTTACAGCTTCTCGTCCTTGCATTCGTTCTAATAATGCACTACTAGATATCAAAGGCTTAGTTATCCTAATACCAAATATAGGATCACTGAATACATCGGAGGACGTCTTGGTTTTAATTTCAGGCACGCAAAATGTGTTTTTGTTGAGATCAGAATTTGGTTCAGATTTTTTAGAAAAGGAACCTTTATGACCATGTTTTACTTCAGCATTAGCTTGCCGAAGTCTACTTTGAAATTCTATTCTACGGTCTATTTGTTCTTCTTCTTGCTGATCTAATTTTTTCTTTATTTGACTTCCATAATCGTTATATTTTCGTTCGGTGAAATTCCTTTTTTCTTCATCATCGGACGAATCAGTATCTCCATTATGAACAGCAGATTTTGTTGCTATATTTTCACTCAAGCCTTCTTCAATATCATTGTTTGATTCAAATATATTCACTTCGTGGATGTTTGATCCACTTGTTAATGTATTTTGGTTTTCTTCATTAAGATCAGCACGCAGCAGCTCATCTAATTGTTCCAGCTCATTAATCTCTTCCATTTTTAACTAACTTACATTGACCTATTACTAAAAATTCGTCAGAATATGGCTCATAAATGATAAAGTATTATTTACAGCTGATGTGGTAAATTGGCGCGAAATAGTAAAGTTGACAAAATGAAATGTCAAATTGACAGTCAGAGTCAAACTGATTCATTAGCATATTGGCTTCGTTTCATTAATCATTTCACCAAAAATAATTTAACCTCGATCATCGAAATACAAATCATAAATAATTGATACTATAATATTTGAATCGAATTTTTATATATTATATCGATATACACATTTTTTTTATTTACACATTAGGTATACACACATAATGAAATGTTTCCAATATATGTGGGCTTATTATGATAGCATTTTTATTTTAGTTACTAAAACAGCCTTAGTTTAGCGATATTTGAATATCAATTTTATTCAATTTATTTATTATTTGAAAGTTATTCATTATTTTTTAAGTCTAGCGCACAGGAGTAACTTCTTACTGTGTCGTTTTGTAGTTCTCGTCTGGTTTATGAATATGTATAATGTGTGTGAAGGTGTGCGTACGTTACAGTAACAATTTTGTTTACAAACCTGCGGTCCTTCACGCATGCATGACCTTCACGATAAAACTGTCACTGCGCCGCTAGGGCGCTAAGTTTCAATCATACATGGCTTTATTTGTTATACATGATACACGGTTTCAAATTTCAATTGCCGCGCGCGCACGGCTGACACAATGATTGTCACTTTAAGGCTAAAAAGGTTACATACCTCTATGTCTCCGGCCTCCGCGCATATCCTGCGTTCCCACTTGACACTTCCCAGTTCCCACTAATAACTCCCCACTCTCCAGTCGCTTTGAAGCTTTCGATGTAGTAATACGCAAATATAGCTTCAGCATCAGATAATGATAATATCATTACGAAGTTGAAATTAATTTTATGTTTGAAAAATGCAACAAAGCTTCAGCTATCATATTAATCGGTCAATTTCTCGAAATCAATTTATTATAAACAGTAGGCATGTAACGATTATAAAAAAAAACTAAAAATAGTAATAACTTTGACAAACTGTAAAATGTACTTGCTAAAAATATAATCAATATAAATAAGTCGTTACCTATGATTACTAAAAAGCTACACTTAAACGGTAAGTTTACTAATTTTTTACTGATATTTTAAAAGAAAATTGAATTTTAATTTTACAATAAATATCTTATGAGTTTAATAGTTAGAAAGCATCAAAATATCCTAAAGAATGATAATAAATATTATAGAAGGGAGAATTTCAACTAGGAACATGAAAACATCAAACTAACAAAGACTTGTTAGGTAAACTACCAAGAATGTTGGTTAATTATTGTTATTTAACAAAAACAAAACTCTACCTATTCATTTTTATTTATGTATTCTCAAAAAGTTACATTAAATTCAAATTACAATTTGATCCCAAAATGAATAACAAATATACTTATATGTATTATGTACTTATGTTTTTCTTGATTATAATTAGAAGTTATTCATTACCTATGTAGAAAATTAGAAGATGAGATCTTTATTTTCCTACTATGTTATTCCCACACTGATATTTTTATTAGATTCGTATAATAAGAAGCTCTACTCATTGTTCATTTTTATTACGTTCATGTGTGAATTTGAATGTAATTTAGTACACACTTGAGTACATCGATTAAAAGTACTTTTTTGGTCGATGCTTGAGTACAAAACACATTAGAGTATGTAACCTTTTTACACATAGCGAAGCGTACATTCTTCTCGCTAGTTTATATATGTATGTAAAAATTAATTGCTGTTCTTTAGTCTCGCTAAAACTTAAAAACGGCTGGATTCTTTTTTTGTTTCGTTGGGAGTGTGTCAAGTGTCAAGTATAAAAAAATAGAGAAAACCCATAAGAATCGAAACCCATAAAAATCGAAAAGTTTCTTAAACTGTTAAACTGCTTATTTTATATAGAAATCACTTCTTCGAATTACTTTCAATAGATGGCGTTAGAGGCGGACCATATCATCTATATTCTACAACAATGCGTCTCAGTTTAAGTTGGAAAAAACTAATATATATATATATATATATATATATATATATATATATATATATATATATATATATATATATATATATATATATATAGTCTATCTGTTACATACTATCCTTTAAAACGTACCTATGGACGAACCCGAACGAAGCGAGAGTGAGTCGCTTGTAATAAATAAAAAATATTTTATGTGGAGGGGTAACTATTTCAAAATTATATTTACTCGTATATATTAAATATTATAATACATACTTTACGTATGTATAGGTCTTCTCGATTTTCAATCTTTATATATTATAGCTTTTTCTGTACGAGACCGAAAGCACGGTGACTCTATTCTACTCCGTAGTCCTTGACTCAGATTTTTTTTTGTCTAAGGCACCATGTAGCATAATCTACTAGCAATCCTAGTTTCGCCCAAGCTCCAACTACACAAGTCGTGTCTTTAACTGCTTGCACCTCGCGATGCTAGGATATTTTATTTATTTTATTCGGTATAAGATTAAATTGTTGTTGTTAAAAATGTAGTTTATATATTTGTACCATTTGTATACTAAAGCCTCGTTAAATAAATATATCTATACATATAATAAAATTCTAAGTGAATCGAATCTGTACATTAATTTTTTTTTTTTTGGAAAATCTTATTAAAATATTCATAATTATCGATACAGAGGCTGAATCTATAGGTTTTAGAATTTTTATCTGTCTGTCTGTTTGTGACCGCATTATAAGAAAACTACTGGACAGATTTTGATGAAATTTGGTATAATTATCGCTGGCTATCCGGGTATATGTAGGATACTTTTTACTGCAGGAAAATATCTCATCTCTGAGCTAAACATTAAAACGTAACTTAGGGACGAACCCGAGCGGAGCAAGGGTGAGTCGCTACAACATTGTATAAATCGGACCAGTGAATTACAAGTTATAAGTACACAAATGGACAAATAGACCGATAGAGGCATTGTATGTAATAATGTATATAATATATATTTATATTAGGTACATATGTATTTAAAAGTGTCCAATTCTTCATCGCCCAGACTAAAGTTGGCAAAGTTTATATTGAAGTAATCATTAGTATAACATAATATTATGCATAGATGATGCAGAACAACATTATTTTATTTTTGACCGACTTCATCATATCACTATCATGTGTCTTCATCAATTAAGGATTTTCAACTTTTGGTTTGTAATGTTCGGGTTTATAACCTGAAGAGTGATCTCATACTTTCAAAAGAAAAACCTCATTCGTAAGGGTGGAATATTTTTTAGGTACTTTTGAAATCAAAAATAATTATAATCATATTTATAGTTCCAAAGATAACTAAACTAGCTTCGAACTAATTCTATATTAGACACGGCTTTTGACACTATTTTGTTGCAGCTATGCCGCATTTTATCGCGGTAGGTTCCGTTTTTTCCGCTTCTCGGGGAAATGCGATTTATTTTAACGTAGACCGATTACAGTCGTTCGAGTCGCACAGTTCGTCTGTAGACGCGCGCGCTGCCTCTCATCTGACCGCTACTTTACATTAACATGTAAATATGTTCTTCAGTGTAAAACATTTCATTGTTAACTTTTATCGGGAAAGTTTATCAAATGAAAAATAAAAGTATTATAATAATACATCTGGTGAATTATTTTAGAAAATGCGACAAAATTCCTATCTAACGAACCGGAGACGCTGATGACAGTAAAATATTATTTAATTTCTCTCAAAATTCCTTCATGGCGCGCTATTATTATATCTATTCGATCATTGGCTGAGAGAGATCGTTTTATTGAAAAATGTGTTTCCTAAACGTCTTACGTCTTCATGTTTCGCAAAGCCAAAGACAGAAGCGGCTTTACAAGCAATACATGGAACAGCTTGCAGGTGCCTATGTGGAGAGATGTCCAGATACGACATGTGATAATAGGTACAGCTATCGGATGCCAAGTCCTGAGTGGCGTTACTCCTTGCCCTATGATGAGCGCTGGTTCGAGGGTGAGGAGCCAAGATCGTGTTACCTCACAGACTGCTCTGATAGTGGCAGATGTTCCTCTCCGTGCTGCTCTGAAGTTATCTTCAATGGCGGACAACACTTCACTGGGAAATCTGGACAGCATGTTTGTAAACGTTATGCTGTTTGCTATCCTGGCAATTTCGGGTGAGTCTTAATAGCGTAGGTGAATATATTAATTGATGTTATAGGTATTTATAGTTGAAAATAAAGGTCAAAATAAATACAGAGTCATACTACAATTGAACAATTTTATATAGATAATAGAATGAATATTAAGTATAATTTATTTATGTACGTTTCTTGTTTATAATAACTTGTACCTACTATTAAAAATATTTTGAAACAAAACTCTTATATTGAGTTGGAAATGTAATCTTTACAATCAGTTGGTCCGTATATAGACTGAATCTAAGACATCCGTCAAAGCAAAACCAAACACGCTATCGTTGAAATCGATTTAATCAGGAAATGTAGTAAGCGAAATGGATTGCACATTGACTTAAATAGTAAATTTTTTTTACAATCTCAGCAAAAAAATAGCAAAACATAAAATTGTGTCAAATTCCTTTGCTTAAGTGATAGTAGTCCGCGTATGCAATAGAAAAATTGCATCAAAACCAGCGGAGCGGAAGAAGCATGCGTTACCATCGCATTATTAATTAGATGGCTGGGATATCGGAGAACAGTTACAACTTACATGAATATAAACAATAACCTTATTTTCATATCGATTCATGTCTCAACACAGACACGCAAATACAATTATTATTTATGTATGTAATATATGAATATATTGTAGATTTTTTAGTTAAGAATTGGAAGTTATGATCTTGCTTTTTTTTGATTTTTTTTTTGAATAATGATTTAAGTTCCTAATTTTTTATTAAGAAAGAGTAATAAATATTAAACAATATATTCAAGAATGTTATATTTACTAACGAAAATATATAAAATACAGCAAGCCGTTCTCGTTAAACCATCCGCACGGCCTTATAATAATATCCCATAATATGTTTTGTTAGTGTGATATAACATGGAGATAAAAAATATATTATGGTGCTTTGACATAAAAGCTTTGTAAGCTTTTATAGTAAAATAATATTCAATATCATATCAGTAGTTTTGAAGTTTACTACCACATCCAAACTTTTTTAAATATTAGTATAGATTAAAAGGTATACGATTTTATAGAGCTTATATGTTTCATGTAGAGTCTTCACTATATGTTTATATATCGATAATATTTAATATTTATATTATTATTACAATTATCTTTCGAATAATGTTTTTATATTCAGTTAATAATGTAATGTATGACAATATTTGATAATTAGGTACTTTTTTTTATCAAATAGGCACATCGAATTCAAAATTACTTTGACAATAGGTCGTTAACCCATCGTGACATTAAAAAATATTAAAAATCTATTTAAAAATTTACGAAGATGTTACGCAGTATACATGATTAAAAGAAATAGACCCAAATTGAGCACTTCTTTTTTAAGATCTATCAATAAATATCTATACTAATATTATAAAGCTGAAGAGTTTGTTCGTTTGTTTGTTTGTTTGGTTGAACGCGCTAATCTCAGGAACTACTAATCCGATTTGAAAAATTCTTTTTGCATTGGATAGCCCGTTAACTGAAGAAGGCTATAGGCTATATATCATCCCGGAAAAATGTACAGTTCCCGTGGGATAGATTTGTTCTTGTCTAGGGACGAACCCGAAGCGAAGCGAGGGTGAGTCGCTAGTCATAAATAATTCCGCACTACAGTGGCTTAAGTGGCAAGATTGACATAATTATTTATTCCTCTCTAATATTTAAAACAGTAAATATATTCTTTGCAAATGAAGTTGCGTGTAACAGCCAGTTAGAGGATATATCAATAGGATATTGACCTTCAAGAAAATATGATCAAAGTAGTCAGCAGAGCGGAAACAAGGCGTTAATGCTACTGTCTATCGCAGTTATGATCAATAATCGTGAAAACTGATAGCACACTGAGGATACCTTTTGGAACGTTTAAATAAATAATCGACACTAATATCTTTATATATGAAACTAGAGTATTCCTGCGTCTTCGCTCGCGTAGTTTATTTATGTATAATTGCTTGCCTTTTGATTTCTGAAAGTCGTCACATTATGTTAGATAGCCAAAAGCTCTAGAAATTAGCGCGTTGTGACAAACAAACAAAAAGACAAATCCTTCAGCTTTACACTCGTAGATATAAATAGATAAAGACAATCAGTTCATTTTTTCTTCTCTGTTTGTTAATTGATTTTCTTTTTTTTTTGCTTAACTGAGTAAAAACCATGGAAAACCAAGGCAGCGTGGAGGACGTATTAAAAAGAGGTCCATGCTCAACAGTGTGATATTTAAAATGGCTAAAGACATCACTTAGATCATTATTTTCTTAGATTTTTTTAGTTTTAATATTAACAGATATCTAACAGTGGTAGCCCAGTGGTAACTTTTCATCATCATTTCCTAACATGATTACCACTTGTCTTACGGTAAAGGAAAACATCGTGTAGAAACCTGCATGTCTGAGAAAACCTAGCACGTTTTCGAAAGACATGTGAAGTCCGCCAACCCGCACTTGGCCAGCGTGGTGGACTATGGCTTGATCCCCCTCGTATTGAAAGGAGGCCCGTGCCCAGCAACGGGACGATAAAAAGGGTTGATTACAATTAACAGACAAGAAAGCTCTTTATCTATTTATTCATATTTTTATAGTCCCGAAGTAATATCCAAATAATAAGTTGAAGGCTAAGTATAACAAGTTAGCAAATGAATTTATATATTCATACATACAGTTGTCCCTTATAATTCAAATAACGTTTTTCGGGGGAAAAAAATGGAAAAAAAATTTCCGACATATTATTACTTTACAATTTTTTTATGAATTTAAGCATCGCAAAGTATTGAAAGAGTTTCCACAATAATTTGTGTTGGCACTCTGTCGGGTCTAAACTCTAATAGGTAGTAAAATATTAATATTAAAGAAAGTGAAGGTACTGATGTTGTAACAGTTGATTGTTTGACATTATAAGATAGATTATAGCTTTATTGCAATGTCTGTCTACTTTACATCTCTAAAGACTCTTTTACAAGAACCTCGTTACTTGTAAGTTGCATACAATAATATTATAACAATAATTGCCATGTATCATTAAAATAATTTGAATTTTTATGTCATAAGTATGATTATTGCCAATTTGAAGCTTAGAATTATTGACAAAGTAATCTTTTTAACTCATATGGTTATTTTGATTCTGGATTTTATTAGACTATTGGCTAAGGACATGATGCAATTTCAACTTCAAAAATAGAGTTGTTCGATTCACCTATTTTTGTAGGTATGTTACATGATATTTTAGCTAATTGTGGAACGATTTTCATATATTTTTAATGAACAGTATATAAACAAGTGACGGCGCAAACAAAACGTGCGCTATTTCTTTGACTCTTATATTTCGAAGGGACGACAAATCGGTATTACTGATAAGAAAAGAGGCGAAACGATAACTTGACGTGCTCTCCGAGGCACACTTTTGTTAGCACCTACGTCATATGTGTTACCAACGTTGGTAGGTATTGAATTATTATCATAATTCGTCAATATTTAGAATTTTACATTGTCAAAAAACCATAAGATTTCTGTCAGTTCTTTTGCATCATAAATTTTTTAGTAAAACATTATGTTAGGTAGTTGTTTCTGCCGTACATACATATGTATATAGCAAGTGAGATATTATGCAATTTTTTAAATTACCTACCTAGAGAGCTTTCGAAATTAAGTGAAACAAAATCACTACCTTCTTATATCTATACGTATGTTGTATAATGATAGCAATTTTATGTCACACGCACTTGAAAGTTTACGCTTATTATGTAGGTACCTACCATATAGGTTTTTAACTTACTTGTTTAAAAAAAATAGCTTTCTGTTATATGTAATACTGAATATTGTTAGCGGCTTTGTTTGCGTAATGAAATGAAGTTCAATATGAGTCGCCATTGTTGAAAATATAGACATACTAGTTGTACTAGTGGCTCGTTTCGCTCAGGTTCTTCTCTACGTCTGTGTATTAAATTTCATCTAAATCTATCCAGCCGTTAGCGAAAAGAACTTACAAACAAACAAACACACATACAAACTTTTTTATTTATAATATATTTTACTTCTTTCATTTTCTCTCTAAATTATAACTTAGTTCAGAATGGAAATAGCCATTGATTGATCACTTATTTATTTATCGCTAGTTTAAGATTAAGCGCGTTAGTTAAACGTCGACGCTTTTCTTCTGAAGCAGACCGAGACAAGTATTTTCACGCTGTTTCACTGAGAACCACTGTAAAGAGGATAAAATACTTGTATTATCCAAATATATGAGAATCGAGTATCACTTCTTTCTTTATTTTTCCGGTATATTGAGATGTTTGTAATACGTGCTTGTAGCAAAGTTAGGTAAGGCATAGAATATTACCCCCCCCCCCCCCTCCCCCAAACTTGGGTTCAACTTGTGGTGGTGGGGGGGCTCATTAGCATCCGGCAATACAGCCGGGCGCGAGGCCAAGAAACGCACAGGGAAGTGGCCTACTTCGGTGGGCGGTGTACCGTGCGGTTTGCTTCTGGTACTTCTCTGATAGCAGAGTAGACTGTGGATCAACTCCATGGTTGTTGTGGTCTGCTTCGGCAGATCTGCCGTCGGGGCGTCTTAGCTGAGCGCGTAAGCGATCCTGCGAACCAACATTAGGGGAAGTTTTGTTGGGTTTTAGTGGGTAGTATTGGCTTTGCTAGCCGGTGAGTCCCACATAACCATCTGTATGTCTACAGGTGGTATGCGTAAGCGGATTTCTTAACATAAAAAAAGGCATAGAATACCATTTAGTAACCATAGTTGTTTAGTAGAGTCAGTTTTTAATTTAAAAGGTTCGATCAATCAAGTCATTTTAAAAGTAGGTAATTCTTCCATCTGGTTGTTAATAAATATATAGGGTTTTCATTAAAGTATAGCTTATTCAATAAAAAAAAGAATCATCATAATCACAACCATACACAAAAATATACACAGAAATTGAGTACGACCTCCTTTATTTAAATAAATTTAAAGTAGGTTGCATTTTTGTCTATCTTGTATGTTTTTTAAACTTGATGCTGAGTTCTGACTTAGCACCATAGCCATACTACATAGATGGGAGTCTGTTGCATTATATAATTAAAGATTTATTGCTTATTTATCTGAATATAACTCGTAAAATACTGGTAAGTGTATACAGATTATATATGGTACTCTGCAGTTAGATGAATATGTACGAAATATACATAAATATATGTATGTTACATATCTTATATATTTAAACGAGCAATTCTTGTATATTTATTTATTTATTTATACCGGCGATCTCGGAAATGGCTCTAATGATTTCGCTGAAATTTGGTATATGGGGGTTTTCGGGGGCGAAAGATCGATTTAGATTAGTCTTATGTCTGGGAAAACGCATGTTTTCGAGTTTTCATGCGGTTTCATTCGCATTATTTTAGGTGCAAGATTGACATCACAGGTGCCGGATACAAAGTTTTTACTTTATTTTTCGTATTTATACAAGTTTTTGTTTTTTTTTTTCTAAAAAATACGCTATAACAAAAAAGAACTCCGAGCGAAGATCGGTCGCACAGGTAATACATATATTATATAAGCATATTAACATATACATATGTATAACTGCATTTGTACGAAGGCAGGGTACAAGTATAAACATATATACCTATTAACTATTACCTTAACATTAGAGCTATTAAAACAAAAACATAATTTCCCTTTATTTTACTACTAGCGACTCGCCCTCGCTTCAATTTAGGTCATCCCTTGACAAAAACGGGTATTTTCCGGGATGGTATATAGCCTATAGCCTTCCTCAGTTAACGGGCAATCTAATGCAAAAAAAAAAAAAATTAAATCAGATTAGTGAATCCTAAAATTAGCGCGTTCAACTAAACAAACCAACGAATAAACTCTTCAGCTTCATAATATAAAGTATAGATAATATATCTTTTTACAATAATTTGTACATAATATTTACCAGTTAGTTACGTTATGTCGGATCTGTGAAATTGCTTTAAATTCATTATATTTAAATTACTTAATTTTTCGGCCATTATCTATCTCGGGAGTGTAACACAGAGTCATAATTATATGGAAATTATTCAATAGCCCAACGCTCTATCTCAATAAGATAGAGCGTTGAGCAACATTTTTCGCTTTTGTTCGTAAATGATAATTTTTATTCGCGTATTAAGTACTAACGTTAGGTGAATGTTACAGTGTTGGTGTAATGCTAAATTCGGATAACAAAAAATACGTAAGATTTTAAATATTGCAAAACAGTTATTGCAAATTCTGTCCCGAACGAATTCGTTTATGTAAATGAAGGTAAATGAAAACTAATAGTACATAGTTATGTGAGATTAAAATTATTTTTTTTTAATAATAAATAATTGATAATAATAATAATAATTGACAATAATAATAATAATTCTGGTTATAAAAGAAGATTCTTTTTCAAAATTTATAAAACAGAACTTTATTTTTGGGAACACAATTTTTTGTGTTAATGTATAAGTGAAGAGCAAAGTTATACTTTTCAATTTATACTTAGCTTTGAAGAAGAGAAAGCAGGAAGGATGAGCAAGTATCTATTACCCTTGAACCATACATAACGTTGTCCATAGGCATTTGTAATATTAATAAGGATTGTTTCAATAAATAATGAATTCAAATTATAATCATTTTCATTTTTCCGTCAAGCAACTAGTATAAATAAATATATATTATCTGTATATACGGAAATTAATTTTAAAATTACTAAGTCCGTAGTTTATCAACGATCTTTGATCCTACGAGTTACCGTCAGACAAATTCTTCCGGTGAAAACTGAGATAATTTTACTGCGTACGCCGTACAAGCTACGAGCTCAGCTGCATCCGGCACGTTGACTGTTTTATTTTTAGTTAGTTTAACTTAGTATATAGTGTTTATGTTTCAATGTACAGTTAATTTTTATTAAAGACTAGCGACTTACCCTAGCTTCACTCGGATGCATCCCTAGGTTTTATTTTTTTTGAGCGAAACCCTAATTCTTTTTCTAAAATAAAAGTAGCCTAAGTTACTCCTTATAATATCAGCTATCTGCCAGTGAAAGTCTCTGAAAGAAAATTGGTCCAGCCGTTCCGGAAATTAGCCGGAACAAACACACAGACAGACAAAAATTTTAAAAATTGTGTTTTTCTTATAAGTACCGTATATAATTCCATGTGCATTTAGTACAAAGCTGTTATTTTGACATTACAAACAGACACTTCAATTTTATTTATCTGTATAGATTTTTTCGGTCTTTTGACCGAAGATTTTCTTTTTCTTCGCTTTTAAAGAACAGTATAATCTTCTAATTTTCTATATAAAAAAGTAGATTTAGATGATATGTTGTATTGTGGCAGTACTCTGATCACTGTATATTAAAAAGTAAATTTGAGTTTTTGTTTGTTCTGGCTACAATCAGAAACTATTGTTTGTATTTTCACACGGTTTTGGGCGTGTTTATAAATATTTAGCAAAAATAAATTATTGGTACGATGATATTTGTAAAATATTTAAAAAATGTCCGTCCATGCCTAAATTTCAATTTAGCATTAGCAGAAGTTGTGAATTAATAGAAGTCTCTATACACAAGTAGTGTTTTTATGTTTTGTTATTGTTTTATTATGAAAGCAGAAATAAATAAGTACATGCAAACATCAGACTTGATGTAATTATACTCACTATACGAAAGAGTAAAAGGCATTTCGATTTGGATTGCTAAATTGAATGACTTATTTTTAATGGTAGCACAAATTATAGTATATTTATAGAACATTGTGGTGTTACGAAATAACAACATATTTATTCAATATCATCTTATCAAAATTGTACTTTAAATACTTTTTGGAAAACTGGCACTTGGAAAGTATTAGATACAAAATCTAGACAATTTAAAATGTTTGTATGCAAGAAAAAACCACGCTCGCTCATCATATGAGTACAATAGAGGGAGAAAAAGAGATGGAGTGATAGAGAGAGAGAGAGAGAGAGAGAGAGAGAGAGAGAGAGAGAAGAACGGGGAGGGGGGGGGGCAGGCATTGAACTAATTCCTCGCAATATTTTATTTGTATTATATGGTAATCGTAAGTAATCCTTGTTTTAATAGAAAGATACAGCGAAAGTACTACAAGGGACCATTTAGTGTTGCATAATAGTAAATAAACACGCGAAAGAAGCCATAGACAACAGCTAGCAATACAATAAAAAGAATATATTTTGTTAGAGAATTTGTAACACACAATCTCAAAAAACAAATAAAAATTCTCACGTAAATGAACCCAAAAATGAGCGTTTATTCTTTGTTTATTTAAGAAAAGTCGGTCGCAAAATTGATTCAGTATTTAGTCTGTTATATAATCAGTTAAATAAAGAAATTGATTATTATCTGTAACTGAGAAATGAGACCGCGAAGATTGAACCTGTTGTCTGGTTGGATTGGATTACGGCTTTCTATTATTCGTTATTTTTTATTAAATTAGCTTACGATCTAATTTTAAAAACAATCATATAATTTATAATTTACTAAAGAAATATAGACCACTACTTGTGCAAATTGAATAGTTCCGCTATTGCGTGAGTTTTATTTTTTAAATGTTTTGTCAGTACAGGTGTTTCTCTATCTATGTCAGAGCACAGATCATATAATACTATACTAGGTCAGAGTATTAACACGAAACATTCGATAGTTAAATACTTTTTATTAAAAAAAGGTGCACCAATTTCAAAATTATCTGATGTCTGGATGTATAGATGTATGGATGTTTGTTACTCTTTCACACAAAAACTACTGAATGAATTTTAATGAAACTTTATAATTATATATCAGAATAACATAAACCTATTTTTTATCCCGGAAAATTTTACGGTTCTTGTGGGTTAGATTTGTTTTTATTTAGCGAGTGAGGATGAGCCGTTAGTTTTCAATAAATTCTTCCACCCCTAGAGGTCGACTTTTTTTAAATGTATTTAGGATAACTTTTGTGTTATAACCAATTTATAAAGAAAAAAATTATGAAAATCCATACTAATATTATAAATGTGAAAGTAAGTCTGTTATCTTCACGCGTTAACCGCTGTACAAATTTCGATAAAACTTGGCTAAGACATAAATTGCAACGTGGAGACGGACATAGGCTATCTTTGATTCCCGCCCCACATATCATGTTGCAAGCAAAAAATAGTAGTTTTATAATTAACATAGATATTGCGTACGTAACATACGCAGAAAATATTTTTTTATTTGTTGTGTAAAAATTATAATTGTAATGATTATGCATTTTGGAACATTTCAACCAGAAAGCGACTTTAATATAATGAAAACTAACTTTTAAATAACGATAAACGTTTTATTTTAATGTTATGACAACATCACGTTTTATATTTCTCAGTCGCTTCTTATTAGAATGAAGAAATGTGCAAATTATTTGCAGTCTGTTTAATACTCTTAATGCACCATTTTCACAGTATTTGAAGATAAATTACAGCAAACATGCAAATTTGACTACAATCAACATTTTTTTTTATTATTCTTTTATCCCAATTCTAGTTTTTTCAGTGATTTTTAATGATGATATGTTACCTACATACTCCACATTTTTCCTCAGTTTAACTTAAAAAAAAATAAGCTTTGTACAACTAACTTTATAAATAAATAAATAAGACACATGGTACTTAAAATATCTAGATCGACACGTATTGCCTTTGGCAATTTAGGTCTCGCGGGCAAAGTCATTGGCCGTAACTAGTCTTAATGAATGTTTGCGTCGCGTTGGTAAAGTTAATGGCTAAAATGATTTACGCTAAGGGCAATCTGTAAACTAAATAGGTAATTTTAGAGCTCGCTAGAGCATATCAAAAACACTTTCCATTCGATTATTATATCGCTTTTCTAAGTCGCTCGAAAGTGCCGTTAAAAATATATATATTTTTAAATAATGTAGAGTTTTAAATAATCAATCTTTTCTGATATTTTCCCAATGCTTTATTAATGTGGCAATCGTGGTCACGGGAGAGACTAAGGTTGTTGACATCTTGCAAAGTATCATCTCGAAAAGATAGTTTTATTTAAAACGTTAAATATTCGCGTAAATCAAAGAAAGTGTTAATGTAGAGTTTCTAAGACTTATTGTACCGTTACAGATAATGTGCTGCACTTTAATAATAATATAAATTATACATAAATTATTAATTAGTTATATAAAAAATATTTATTTTACAATTATGCATATAAATCCTATTTTAATATAATTAATAATTTATTTTATTATAAACCAGCGACTCATCCTCGCTCCGCTCGGGTTCGTCCCTAGTTATGTTTTAACGTTTAGTATAGATTTCTCGAAGATGAGATATTTTCCCGCAGTAAAAAGTATCCTATATGTTGACCCGGATTACCAGCTATCATCATACCAAACTTCGTCAAAATCCCTCCAGTGGTTTTTCCATGATGCGGTAACAGACAGATAGACAGACAAAAATTGTAAAAAATATAGATACGGCCTCTGTATCGATAATAATGTCTATTTCAATAAGATTTTCCTAAAAATATTTAATGTACAGATTCGGCTTAGTTACAATTTAATTATATGTATTACAATTAACTTACGTCATACGGACACGATACGCTGGCCAAGTGCGAATTGGCGGACTTCATATGTCTTTCCAAAACTTGCTAGGTTCTCTCAGACATGCAGGTTTCCTCACGATGTTTTCCTTCACCGTAAGTCAAGTGGTAATTATGTAAGAAATGATTGCACATGACAATGCACATGAAAATATCACAGGTGCAAGACCTGGGATTTGAACCCATTTCAAGTCGGTTTCCCAAGCGAGCGCGTTGCCACTGGACTACTACTGCCTTTTTTAAACAATAAATATATAAATATTATGAATAATATAAAAATGAAATAAATGTTTTAAAGCTTTGATACCTATATACTGTGATATTCATTTGATTGTTTTTAAACTAACGCCATCTCTTATGAGCGAAGTAAATTAAGCACTTGGTAGAGTAAAAGAATAATTATATTGTAGTTCTACTACTCAATACTAGATGGCGCTTAATTTAACTTTTTTTCTATATTTACTTCGTAATAATTCATATTATTTTTTTATATTCTTTTATAAATACAAACGTATATCTAATATACACATCTATTATTAAGTTTAATAATAAGTTTAAAATAGATTATTAAAAATGGCCTGTAATTTTACAGGACATTATTTTCCTTTCATTAGTGTCGATAATTAGATTCCTCTGATGTTATTATTGGAAGACAACAAACAAATTTTTATAAGTTAGTTAGTTCTGTGTTCTGTCTCAGTGAATATTTAATAAATTCGAGCGTCTCTAAAATCTTACAATTTATTTTTAGATTGAAAAAATATGACCACATCAACAGTATCGGAGATAGAAAGGCTTACGTTATAAAAACCCGAGATAATTTACACTATCTTTCTCTTCTATACACTGTTCATTAATCATTTCCATCCTGATACTCCTTTCCATCTCAAAGAACGCTTTGCGTTCCTAAGCTCGAATGTCTATCTCACTAAAGAACTTAACTCCCGCAACGAAAGGGCGCCTCAAATGCTAAATGCGAATTTCTGAA
This sequence comes from Argynnis bischoffii washingtonia, assembly GCA_033884665.1. NCBI lineage: Eukaryota > Metazoa > Arthropoda > Insecta > Lepidoptera > Nymphalidae > Argynnis > Argynnis bischoffii. Next base: position 2,812,787 of record CM066624.1, on the reverse strand, counting down.
GTTATACTTCTATTGGGACGTTTGGAAAAAAATATGAGAGTAAAGTTTTTATGATGCGCGCGCACACCGACGGCCAAAAAGCAACATGATGAAGTTAGCTGATAACTGCTTGTTGCCATGGTAACCGTTGTTATTGTGTGACAATTGATATATAATATTATATTCTTTCCTTAAATGGTATTCTATAAATTAAGATTATAATATGCCTAATACGTACGTTGTATATTTTTTCTTTTAAAATGTGCCGTTTATTGTGTAATAAAGCGTTATAAATTAAATTAAAATTTTTAGCTTTATATTAAAAAGCTCTTACCTTTATTTTTGTGTATTGTAAATTATATTAAATATTATTCTTATCTTGGTACATTTAATACCTCTTGAGGTAATCTTGAAAAGAAATTGCTGGGGAAGCGCGGGTAGCTCTTGTTATTCTTCACGAGATGAAATAGTTTGGTTACATTACACATTTCTATTCACGGATATTCCGCAGGCATAATTTCTTTCGGTGACAGACACTTCTTTTTTCGAGATTTTTTTTTCATCATAATAAGTTGCAGGAGTTAATACATTTCGTGTCTGAACGTTATCAAGAAAAGTTTAATACGTTTTTCATCTTGATGGTCTGCAAAAACGTTTTTGTTTTAAGTTAAATATAGATTTAAGAAAAATATAGATCAGATGTAAAACTGCAGGAGACGAATACGCAAAGCGATCTTAAATTAGCTAATGCAGAGAACTTTTTTATTTGGTTAAAGATACATCGTGCTAAAGTCCTTTCAAGCTTTAGACTACAGAAAAATGTTTTATATCAAAATTGTAGAGCCATAGATGTTATAACGCCTTAATAAATCATAAAATTTTAACATAATATGTAAATCCTTGTGTTTTGTCATAACTTCTAATATGTTAAACATAACGTTAATAAAAAATACAAATTAATATTTTCGATGCGTGATTTAAAGGTCTATAAATAGCTTAAATATAAAACCGGTTACACTTTCACACGCATTTGCGTAACATAGAAAATATTATATAGTTATATATGTATAATGTACTATTAGTATAGTAATAAATCAGAGGCGTATGAAAATTAAAGCATTGACAAGTATATTTAGTGGGGTTTTGTAAATAACTTTCTCAATTATATGTTAGTTTACTGACTGCCGAGAATGTGTATATATGTATGTATGTATTCAGCCCTTTTCTTAACGTCTCCCTTAAATACGAGGGGGATCAGGTCATAGTCCACCAAAGCATGGTGGACAAGTATGGATTGGCAGACTTCACATGTCTTTCGAAAACTTGCTAGGTTCTCTCAGAGATGCAGGTTTTCTCCCGACTAGAGATTTGAACCCGCTTTACTCGGTTATCCAAGCGAGCGCCTTACCACTGGGATATCATGCCTTTTTTTGTATGCACTTTTAAAAAATAAAAAAGATATACGTTATAATAGTTTTAATATTACATTATTATATATGTATATTCTTTATCGCACATTAACTTTATTATACAATGATATAGAGACCAATGTGGGCACAGATGGACTTATCTGTAGAAGAGATCTCTTCCGACCCATGGAAGTGAGAAATAGTGTTTTATAATTGGCTAAAAACTTTAGTTAATATAAAGTAAAACTGTATATAATATTAAAACTCTTAAATAAGGTAAAAAAAACATATTTTTTATAAATATATACTTTATATAATATTATACATACTATATATCTATTACATACATATATACATACTTACATACATATTATAATATAAATATTTAATTTTGTAATATGATTGTATTGAAATAATCGAAATTAAATATAATTTACTAAAAATAAATTAGTAAAATTTTCAAAGAATTTATTTTTTTCTCATATTTGTAATATTTCAGTCAAACATTTTTGGACTAAGATGTACGTTTGTGTAATTTGGTCTTTAAAGATGGGACATGGGTATATTAAATTATAATATTAAAATTTATTTATTAAAAATAATTATTAACTAATTATTAAAAAGGATTAGACTTTCTACTTCTTCCGCGCGTGTTGTTACTAGCTATGATATAATTTTAAACATAAGTTACAATAAATGAAAACATGATGAGATTTGAACATCTCTACGTAATAACATTTTACGACTTTCAATAACTGAATAACAAATTTAACGATATTTAGAAAATCTCTATAAGTAAATTTCACTTTCCCATATGGTAATTAGCATATCATCATACACGGTGTTCACATTTTATCAATACAAGTGTTCGTCCAGTTGTCGAAATTGGACCATCATTATTGAAAATTTAAGAATATAATATATTGAATATGAATATAATTTACCTATCTAGTATATATATATGTAAATTCCGTGCGGGAGACTGTATCCGAGCGTAGGGCTGAGAAATTCTACGGTTTAATTTGTTTTAATTGTGACAATTTGATCATTGAATTATGCATATTTTTAATAATGAATATTATAAAAAACGGCTGGTTATTAATAGATATTATAACAATGTAATTTTAACATATTAGGGGAGGGGGACTATTTGATTCAAACCATCTGTTTTATATATTCTCCTATATATATATATATATATATATATATATATATATATATATATATATATATATATATATGTATAAGTATAAAAAACTAGTGTTTCCAAAACTTTTTTATCGAAAACACTAACACTTGTCAATAGGTACTAAAAACGCGAATCGGTTGACAAACAGAGGAGAAAAAAAAGAAACTAAACTATTTCATCGCTGTCTATAGAAGATAGTCTGTTTAAATTTATAATAAATGTGCCTTTTAATGAGATAATGATTTTGCATACTGTATTACTATATTCCATCAATTTGATTAGCCCCTTGAAGACCGCATACACGCCGGCGTGTACGATAACGATTTAATTCTCGGAAATTCGCACGGATTTCTTAGAAATTATCCTGGAGAGATTAATGCAAGCTTGCTGACTGCTAAAAAAATAGAGATAGACGGTGTATGCAGAAAATGGAAGTTGAAGCGTGAAATGGCACTGTAATTAGCCGTCTATTCCTGTCAATATTTTTACCTACCGTATTAGCAATGTTGAATATGGCTTAAACGTAAAATCTCCGAGACCTGGTTTTTGCATTTGTTTCAGTTGGCTTTCCAAGCGAGCTCGTTAACATTATATGTGCAATCACTGATAACTACTAAAAAAATTGTAATAAACTAAAGTTTGCTACTTTGTTTTGTTCATAAAACACGTCATTGTGTAATGTGAATTATATCACTATGTGTACGTATATCGAACATTGTGCCGAGTAAATAAATAAATCGAATATTTTTTGTTATCATTTTTAGCTTTATTATTTGAGTAGATTATTGAAAGTTCTTGACGAATTACAAAAAAAAAAAACGTACATATTATGTGTTTACTTATGTACGCACGTAATAAGTCATACTTCTTTGGCGTAACAGAACAAAAATAACTTAACATTTCAACCCGTATGTCACAACTCTCTGTTTGTAAAAGGAATGCAGCTAACTTCATCATGTCGCTTTCAACTAACTTCATCATGTCGCTTTTTAGCGTCGGTGTGCGCGCGCATTGTAAAAATTTTACTCTCATAATTTGTTCCAAATGTGCCAAAAGAATAATTTCAAAAAATAAATCGCTTAAATATTTTGCGTTTATATAATAACAGAATGTTTTAAAATAGTATTAGTGTATCTCAAAAAGTAATTCATTTATTTTAAAAGGTTTACTAACTAGATTTACATATTGACATACAAAAATTCTTTTCTATTTTTTATGTAAATTTAACTTAAAAGTATGCACAGCTTTTCACGATATACAATTGTAAGGTTTCGCTATTTTAATGTATAATAAAACAGTTATTAATTTATTATACTGGTCACACTGACGACTTAAAACGATACTTTTTTAAATCAGGCAGTTAAAAGTGACGAGATTGGACAGGCCGAAAAAATTTATAAAAATACAATTAAAAACAGAAAGAAGAAATAAACAAAAGAGGGGTTTTTAAAAATTTGTCGGCGGGGGATCACAGATTAAGGAGACTACAGCGATTGACATGTGTGGATGCGATCCGTGATTTTTAACAGAGCGAAAGAAATAAGAAATTGTTGAGAATAAGTGTTTTTTAATAAATTATAACTAAATCTAGTTAAAACATATAAGTTTTGAAACATATTGCTGGTTTTCCGGAAGGTATCCAACACAATATAATTTTAATATTTTAATAGTAAATTTACTAAAATAACATATAAACTAGAGGCAGTGGTAGCCCAGTGGTAACGCGCTCGCTTGGACAACCGAGTGAAGCGGGTTCAAATCCCGGGTCTCGCACCTCTGATATTTTCATGTGCGAATCATTTCTAACATGATTACCACTTGCCTTACGGTGAAGGAAAACATCGTGAGGAAACCTGCATGTCTGAGAAAACCTAGCAAGTTTTCGAAAGACATGTCAAGTCCGCCAATCCGCACTTGGCCAGCGTGGTGGACTATGGCCTGATTCCCCTCGTATTGAGGGAGGCCCGTACCCAGCAGTGGGACGTTAAAAAGGGCTGAATACTAACATATAAACTACTTTAAAATTCTTAAAATAAGGCCTCGCACTGTGAAGTGCAAGTAAACAATACTTTCCCGTGACTAGAGTCTGTACCGGTTTTTCAACATTTTCCATTATAATCCAATTTCTAAATAAACCTCTTATTTAGTTGCAGCCCCAGATTCTTGAACTTGTCATGATTTGCTGTGACAGATTTTATCTAATTATGGACAATATGAAAGCTCAAAACCTGAATATGCGCTTATAGCTCTGTATTTATCTTTTGGACATGTTTGGATACTTGTAATTTTTTTTTATTTTCATTTCTAAGTCGTATATATACATATATTCAATACTTGTATTTAACAAATTTTACTTTATTATATATATTTTTAGATATTTTATAGTACTTATGATATTTAATTTGTGAAACAATTGCAGAATATAATTAGGATTAATACATTGATGGCATTTGTCTCTTTATAATAAAAAAAAACTCGGTACACTGTAACAACTGTAAGTTTTAAGTTTTAGTTTTTTGAAAGAATTCAAAACTTTTGAAACCAAAATATATAGTAAAACCGCGAAAAAATCCGAAATTAAAGTTTTTTTTTTAAAGCCCAAGCTATGATGATGATAAAATGATCTAACAACACGTAAGCGGATAAAGAATAGCTCGCTACATGTTAGTGTTTACAATGTTGCGAAATGTAACATCGCGATTAAAATCAGATGCGTTTTTTTGTCTATTAAGTAAGACATTTGAAACCGATTACAATCTTCCTACGCACCTTATTTCGTAATAAGACAATTCAAGTTCCAAGTTTTTTAGCTGGTTTATGCAAAGGCAAATACGAAGTTTTTATTTTAAAAAATGTATTATAACTTGTAAAAATTGTAACACAGTGCAGGCCAGTAACAAAATACCTAGTACTAGATCACTGGTTTTGATTATTATTAACAACATTTTTAAATAATGTGAATTTATTTACGAACTATAATAATTATTTTGTGGAAAAATATTTCTACTAATATATTGTGTCTCTATACTCTATATCGTGCTCTACACGTTGTAGTTTGACTGGCATTTCTTTTATTATTTATGTAATTGTTATAAAATCCTTAATATTACCAGAAAGATTACTAAAAAGCTATTGCTAAAACTTTTAATATGGTCTAAAGCGGACTCGAGACGATCAATCGCAATTGTCAATGTGCTACGGTATTGTCAATTGCAATTGAAGTGCCATTGATGCAGTTTTCAATGTGCTCTTGTGTTCTTGCGCTCAGTACGCTTTTTAGCATTAGAACAGTTACTGCTCACACAGACAGCTAGTAGTCTCCTCTCTGTGGGCAACTACACAGCCAAATGACGGAAACGATTGCCAATCACTCAGTAAACGATCAATTGGCAACTTCAATGGCTCCTGTCATTAAGCATCAATTAAAATTTCCATCAATTGCTTTCAATCACGTAACTGCGATTGACAATCGATTTAATTGTACTTGTAAACAATCAGGCTATTGACCATAACGTAAAATTGACAATTGCGATTGATCGTCTCGGGTCCGCTTAAGTTAGACTTTATTAAAAGTCTAGTGGTCTAACTCTTTCATATAAGGCTGAGAAAGACTTTCTTCAGTATTTCAATAAATAAAAAATTTTCACCAAAATATTAAAACGTAATGAAATTGCAATTAGTCTCAGTCTATGAAAAGGTCAAAAGACGGACATCAGTAAAAATATATACGGAATTTGAGTTACTAATATCAAATATTACCGTAACACCGCTACGTAACGTGCGATACGTGTAGTGACGATCACGGCATTCGCCGGCCGACTGAAGCCACAACCGCGCGTTGATGACCGCTCATTTGAATTTAGAATTCGAATTTATATATATTTTTTAATTTAAAAGTATAAAGGTATAATATTGTAAGGTTAATATAATGAAACTTTTTGGTATCATTGTGTTGTGTGTGATGTGAATTGTGTTTGGATTGCAATTTTGCCGGTGAGTTTGTTTACTTTTTGTTTGATAACATTTTGCAAGGAAAAAAAACATGTGTCATTTTTTATGTAAATATTTGTTTTCACTATCGTAGTATTTAATTTACTATTATTTTACTTACCATATACATCATTGATAATTTTATTTTTGAAAACTATAAATTTTGAGAAAAATATAATAGTTATCAAAGCTTTTAAAAATATTATGCCAGGTAATTTATTACAATATATAAATATTTTAATACAAAGCAGCCTTACAAAGAATATTTAAATATGATTTTCATATTTATCCATTAAAAAGTTGTGATGTTTATGAAAACGATAGTGAAAATTATTATTTCGACATATTGTAAAAAAATAAATTCTTAACTTTTTCACACATGAAATGAAGTTTTGTTAATAACAGGTAGTTAGTGACAGGTAAATCATAAACAAAATTAGCACAAGAGTGCGTGTAAAGGAACGTTACGCTAGATACCAGATTATGAAAACCGTTGGGCAAATGATATAATCATTACAAGTTTACAGTTTTTAACCTGTATCTCCTTTTATATTTCTAAAGAGGAAATATTCAAAAATGAAATGATTGGCTTATAGCCAATACATTCATCGATTTAAATGTAGCGTAAGAATATAATTGGTTATAATATTTTTTTAAAGAACGTACCGCAAAAGCTCGTCTTTTGTATTGATTATTTGCTAACTTCCTCCGCTCACATAGTATTTCCGCTCACATAGTATTTTTTATGTATGATTATTCCACTCCTAAGGTTCACACCATCTTTCTCAATAAAAAGGCTATAAAATGCAAAACAAAACGCATAGTTTGATTGTATGATTTTTTTTTACTTCTCCTTTCTCATGTTCTCATGTAACTACATATATAAAAAAAATCATCTATGGTCATTAGGTGGGACCCAATGTTTATTTTAAGTTTTTGAAAAGCATTTTCGCATACCACCTACTTATAGGTGCTCAAAGGTTGCAGGTGAAGGCTCGCTGGCTAGAAAAACTAGTGTATTCAGCCCTTTTTAACGTCCCACTGCTGGGCACGGGCCTCCCTTCAAGACGAGGGGAATCAGGCCATAGTCCACCACGCTGGCCAAGTACGGATTGGCGGACTTCACATGTCTTTCGAAAATTTGCTAGGTTCTCTCAGACTTGCAGGTTTCCTCACGATGTTTTCCTTCACCGTAATGCAAGTGGTAATCAAGTTAGAAAAAAATGATTCGCATATGAAAATATCAGAGGTGCGAGACCCGGGATTTGAACCCGCTTCACGTGGTTTCTCAAGCGAGTGCGTTACCACTGGGCTACCAATGCCGAAAAACTAGTACTACCCACTAAAACCCAACGGTCCTTATTGACGCTGAAGGTTAAATTAAGTATTCAACCATGATTCTATCGGATATATTATGGTCTATGCTGAGGTTACCATACATTACATACGTATATACGATGAATAAAATTTTAAAGTATAAACACATAGACAAACTGACTCTCGAATTTATAGCATTTGTTTGGATTAAAAACAATTTTGTTAAGCTATTACATTTTTTTATTTTTAGCATAATATAACGGTTTCTTGCATCCTTGCTGACATTGTAAATGCGAAAGTGTGTCGTTTGTATAATTTTATAACTGAACTATTATATCGATCCCAGACTATGGAGTAATGTAGACAGAGTATCATAGAACAAAACATGAAGCCAAATAATAATATTTTAAAATAATATATAATGTTTTAAAACAGATAACAACTAAGTATTAATAGAATACTTATTACTGTGATAAATAAATAAATGTTAATAATTAAAAATAGCTAATCGGTTTACTGGAGAAAAAGTAAGCTAATATCTCTCTTTCAAGGGAAAGAGATGTAATAATTATTAATTTAATTACTCATTAATTTTTACTGCGGGAGATTTTCTCATTCCCACGGGAGTACACGTTATAACACAACCCAAAAAATATTTATAATCAGAATTTCTTGAAACTTGGTATTAGTGATCTTTAATACAATAAAATAAATACGTGTTTTAGCGTTTTTTAGAAATTCATCCCATAAGGAGATAAAAAAAATTTCTATGAAAACTACCTTTTTAAAGTTTTTTTTGTTGTAGTTTTAGCGCGAGCGAAGCCGCTGGTTTTGCTAGTCCTTAAATAAAGTAAACGATCGAGAATAGTAGCATAAACAGCAATATCATACTACTATTTTTGACTTTGGCACTTTGATTGGCGAACTCCGTCTTTGTAATTCTTTAGTATAAGATATAGATATTGAATTGCTTGTGCTGGTGGATTTTTCAAAGCAAAATAAATATTTTTTTCTTGTGATAATTTTTTAAATATTTTTCAATACAAGCTTCTATTATATGAATTTATAAAGGAACATAATTTTAAAATTTTATATAACATGTTGTATAAACAAAATAATTTAATTACGTAAAAACAATAAATAGAAATAAGGAACTGTCGTGCAATAGTGATGTACATCAATACATATGTATGTATGTATGTATTGATTATGAACACGTTTTATAACTATTTTAGAACGTTAGCAAATTAATTGAATTCATTAATAAAAAGTTTTTGTAGGAAATAGAAATTAATATGTAATAAATACTAAATATACAATTATTTACGGACTAGCGGCTTACCGTCGCTTCGCTCGGGTTCGTTCGCTAGGTACGTTGTAACGGTTAGTATGCAATAGATAGACTATATATTATATTACTGCTCCGCTCCCTTGTGTAGTAGCATGTAGTATGATGCCTAGGGGATCTAAATGGGATGTTTTAAATTATATTACTCCGCCTATAAATTGCACTATACTAGCAAATCAAATGATTAACCATCACTATAGTAACTAAATAATAATTTTATTATTGCCATGTATTAATATGTAGAAGTAGTAGTAGTAGTTGTAAGAAAGTATTATGTATTAATTTTGCCATTTTTGAAGTGAAAACTTCTGTAAGCAGGTTTGGATGGGGAGTAAATTCATGTATGTCTTCATTGACATGGTTCTTTAATAAACGGACTGTCTAATGCAAAAAGAAGAAGATGAAAGTTTTAATGGGAAATTAACCTAGGGACGACCAGAGCGAAGCGAGGGTGAGTCGCTAGTATTAAATATTATAAAAAGAAATTATAAATAAGTCCCTATTTTACTCAAAATGCAAGTATGATTCTTCGGTAGCAAGTTCTGTTGACATCTTTTAAAGGGTTCTTTTTAATAACTAGCAAAACCCGCGGCTTCGCTCTCGCTAAAACTACAACAAAAAAACTTTAAAAAGGTAGGTTTCATACAAATTTTCATCCCTTATTTTATCTCTTTATGGGATGAACTTCAAACAACGCTAAAACACATATTTATTTAATTGTATTGAAGAGCATTAATACCAAGTTTCAAGAAATTTCGATCATAAATATTTTTTGGGTTGTGTTATAACGTGTATTCCCGTGGGAATGAGATAATCTCCCGCAGTAAAAAGTATGCTATATGTTGACCCGGATATCCAGCTATCATGATACCAAATTTCATCAAAATCCCTCCAGTGGTTTTTCTGTAATGCGGTAACAGACAGACAGACAGACAGTCAGACAAAAATTCTAAAAACTATAGATTCGTTCTCTGTGTCGATAATAAAGTCTATTTCAACAAGATTTTTCAATATATTTTATATTTAAGGCATAGATTCGACTCAGTTAGCATTTTATTATATGTATAGAAAACATCTTTTTAAATATACTTTTAACATTAAGTAACAGTACACATGAATAAAAGTGATTTTAATATGGTAATTACTTTCTTTTCGCTTAACATAATTTTCGCTAAATTTTTAAAGAAACTCAAGTTTTCGCTTTGTTGATTAAGTAGAGTCACCGCTAGCATATTCAAAAATTTTATAATTACTTTGTTATTTTTGTAAATGAAGAAAGCAGAAAGAATATTTTGTAAGGTTTTTTGTATTTAAAATTACGTAAAATTAATAATATGATGAATATTAAAAAATACTTTTAGCATATCTATCATGTAGTCCACGATGTTGCTGGGTAGGCAGGGAGAGCGCTCTAACGAAAATACACTTTATTACATATTATAATTACACTAGAAATCTTGTTTTTTTTTTTTATTTTAAAATGAAGTTTTACATATTTTTAGTGTACTCGTACCATACAAGATTAGACGAAAAAAGGTAGACTCTAGAACATCTTATATTTATCGAAACTCCTGAACAGAAATAAATTAAATTTAATTTATACATATAGTAAAATTTTAAGTGAGTCGAATCTGTACATTAAATATTTTTCTGGAAATCTTATTGAAATAGTCGTTATTATCGATACAGCGCGGCGGCAGGATCTATTGTTTTTAGAATTTTTATATGTCTGTCTGTCTCACGAAATAACCACTGGACAGATTTTGATGAAATTTGGTATGATGATAGCTGGTTATCCGGGTCAGTCTATAGGATACTTTTTACTGCGGGAAAATATCTCATCTCTAAGAAATCTATACTAAACATACAACATAACGTAATGTAACGTAACGTAAATATATAGAAATAGATAAATATGATAACACACAGCACCATATAGTTGTTAGTGTTTTATGGTTTAAAAAAGGTTTGAGGGGTCGATCATATAAATCAGGATCTCCTACATATAACGTTATTTCATTGCTTAGGTTCTAAGCCACCACAGGTCTCTACGTGATAAAAGCTATCATATGAACACCATAAAATGTTATTAAATTAGTGTTATTTAAAAGGCGATAATACAAACGTAACATGCTCATATTTATCGCGGTTTAGATCGCCATTTCATAGTAATTATAGTCGGTAGCTAGGCTAAAAACAGTGGTGGGTACGCTCTGATTGTTATTAGGACGGTGGACTATACGCGGATATTTATAAAACATTATATACTTTATGTATATAACAATAAGGTACAGAAGATTTGTAGGCATTTTAATACTGCTCATGATGAATGATAGCATATGAGTAATCCCGTAATAAACTAATAGTTATTCAAAACAACCAAAACGCATTTTAATTCTAATAAATCTAAGATCTTTAAAGTTATATTTTGTGTATAGATACAATATATTCAATATTATAAAGAGGCAGAGTTTGTTTGTTTGTACGCGCTTATCTCAAGAACTACTAATCCGATTTGAAAAATTCTTTTTGCATTAGATAGTCCGTTTATTGGGGAAGGCTATAAGCTGGCTATATGTATATCATACAATATATAGTCTACCTATTCCATACGAACCGATAAAACCTACTTTAAATAAATTGAAATTATAATTGCATACAAACTAAGCGATTGTTTGCATGCTTTCTAATTAAATAAAATGTTAAGTGCATTTTTAACATAATATTATACTTTAAATATACACATATTTTTATTGTGATTACGATGTAGAATCTCGAATTTTCCCTTTGTCTATATTTGCTTTAATTGAGTTTAAAAAAGAGGAGGTACTGGATTCGTTTGCAACTTTTTGTTAAAAAGGTATTCCAAAAATACCATTCCAATGACTTTTAATTGATTAAATATTATTAGAGGTGGCTTTTTTGTATGAAGTAAATAAATAAATGTAATATTATAAAACACTCTTTGGAGTCTTGAGCTTTTAAGTTATTATCATTTTTTACGCCTCTGCTTGCGTAGTTTGGTTATGTATAATTATTCCGCACTAAAGCGTAGTGTAGCGTTATGTTAGATATCTTATAAACCTTCCTGATTAAATTGATTATAATGTTTTAAATCCATTATTACAGTAGTCTGTGGGTAATACTTTGCCTAGTGGCCGGAAATCAACTATAATATTTTTTTTATTGACAACACTAAAGCTCGTCAAACTAAACAAAGTAAAAAAGTAAATCGGTTGACAAGCAGATGAGAAAAAGCTACTGAACTGCTTTGTCTTTGCCTATATATACATATGTTAATATAGAATATAGCTTTCGCTCTCATAATGATTGATGATATTCTCGAAATATGCTATTACTAGTAGTACCCGCGGCTTCGCCCGCGTTCAAGCTTCCGATATAAATATCAGTTTTACAATAATGTATGTCCGATTTGTCTGCCCGATGAGAAGCCTGCCTGTGAGAAATCTGCCCGATTTGTTGACATTTATGATTACTGGACCGCTCCCTTGGGTAGTAGCATGATATATATATATATATATATATATATATATATATATATATATATATATATATATATATATATTGCCTATAGCCTTCCTCAATAAACGCTATATATTGCAAAGAGAATTTTAGTTCTTTAGTATTTATAGTTCCTGAGATTAGCGCGTTCAAATAAACAAACACACTCTGTTTATAATATTAGTATAAATTTTAATATTATTAAAGTTAAAACTGTTTAGGTAATATTTAATAGTAAGTTTAGCTTATTTCAGTAATAGGATAAAAAGTAAAACAGGATTAATTAACATTTGTCACCTATACATATATATTGAAGCTACAAGTATTAGCACTTAGTCATGCTATTACTGCTTTTAAAGACTATACACATTCGATATACAGTTATAAACACATTACATTGATTTATGATTCATGCTGTCATTAAACGATCGATATAATCATATCATCGATCAAGATCTAGTGTGCTCCATAGTCTATACCCATGAGACTTTCACGGATACTCTACATTATATTTTATATAAAACTTTGTGAATTTGTATGCGATTCTTATAATCATAAATTTAGTATGAACTCCTTATTTGACAATAAATGTAGTCTATATGTATTGTATTTAATTTAAATAAGTAACAATAATCGTTGTCCACAATTCTTTTCATTTTGTTTTATATTATTTATAACTTACTACTTTGTTATATAATAAATGAATAATTTATTATTATTTTTGATATATTAATTTTCTTTATATTCATGGAACTAAGTTTGAAAAAGATTTTTTACCGGTAGCCATTCTCATTTATTGAATAATTATATTTTTTAAATAAACTATTGTCAATTGTATTTAATATATTGTTTTTATTATTTTATCGTCGTTTCTATAAATGTATGGTATTGACATGCAGGATATAATTTTTCGAGTTATTTTTGTTTTGTTATACCGAAGAAGTATAACTTCTTGCGTGCGTACAAGTATAAGTACACATATACTGTTTTTAAACATTATGTTTCTTAATAATGTAATTATAAGGCTTAATAAATTAAGGCTTTAAGTATAAAGTAAGAGAAATTAAAAAGAACAAACACATCTAACAGTCTAGTTCCAGTTTTAGTTACTCAGTAATACAGTACCATATGTATCTTTACTGGCTAAACTATATTATTATAATTTTGTAAAATCTACTTACTGTAAGTATTAGATCAGCTCGTAAGTGCACCGTTATGGTAAAATTGCCATCGATTAGACTTACGCTACTTGTAGAATGCATTTTCCTTTTAAAACAAATATGTGAAATAGGCTTCAGATGTCAAGAAATGAACAAAGTTTTTTAGAACATGGTAGCGATTATTTTTAATTTTATAATTTTAAAGTTTTTACGGCTCAATTTTTTCTAAATTAAGTCGTTGATAATCGATAGGTAAGCAATAAGAATACGTCATATTCTACAATCTATATACATAATATGTTATAAGTAGACAAAGACAAAACACTTCAGTGTTTAATATCAGTTATCAATAAGATTTGGAAATAGATAATATTTTTCTTAAATTTTCAATTCAAGTTTCAAACGAAAGAGCTCGAATTTCCACTACATGCCTAGTAATAGTTACCTGTAAATATTTTAGCATTAAAACTCATATACATATATAGACATGGTTCTAGAAAGACTAATACTAACTATAATAATTTATCGTGGCTTGCCTTTTACTTTACACAGTATTTTGAACATAGTACTTTTGCATGCTTAGCAATACCAATATATGCGGAATCCGATATGGAGATTAGTTTTATTGATTTGATTTTATTTGACTTTCACTGTAACTTGTTTTTCTGTCGTAATTTACGTCTACGTCTATACTAAAAGGTTCAAATGAAGGTTTATTAATAATAATTATAATTAGACTGACCCTATTACTGTATCAATAATACAGTAACTGTCTATTACTATTGACTGTATGACTAAAATTATTGAAGTAAAACTTCTTTACGCATGCTTGACTTGGTGGGTAAGCTGGTGAATGCGTTACGAAAACATGTACGTACGTTTGTTGCCATGGTAACCGTTGTTATTGTCTGACAAATGATAGATTGTTATATGCCTAATATGCGTTATTTTTAGTATCTCACCTATCTTAATTATTTAAAACATAAATTGAATTTCATAAAGAGTACCGATAACCTACAGAAGTTTTACTTCTTGCGCGTGTACACATTCATACACGCATTCTTTAAAAAAAATTTTTAGTCCAGTTATTGATTATAAAAAAAAATTATCGAGTTAAAACTGCCACCAAATCTTAAATAACGAAGTAATTATAAAATGCGGGGTTTTGGGTTTGAAATAAAAAAAGACCTGTCCAAGTTGGGTCTGTTACATAATCGAAAATTAAAACTTAAAAATAAATAATCTTTTATCCAGATGCTCTACATTAAAAAAAAAAAACAAATTAAAGTAGCTGGACAAATATATTATTATTTTTTTAACCTTTTAAAGTCTCGTTTTTTAGTAGTTTGGAATAAGTGTTCTATTTTCTATACTATGAGTTTTACTGTAATAATAAGTGAATTAATTCACTTAAAGAAATAAAATATTTGATGAAATAAATATATAAAAAAATCATAAAAAACAAATTTTAGTCTTGATTCTCATTCATTTTTTTGTTCTAGGATTTGGTTGTGCAATTAAGTATACGCATTTCAACTAAAAAAAACATATTTTACCTAACGATATAAAGATTGACGCTTTTATGATTTTTTTCAATTGGTTTTTATTGTCTAGTAACCTCTATTTCTTTCAAAACCTTCTATTTATATCAAAGAAATAATTGGTGAAACGTATAATATTCACACCACGTGCTGTATTGGTTATGGTCAATACATATTGATAGAGATTGCCCCATTAGCTATTCGTATTCCTCAACTGAGCATCTAGGTTGCGTTTTTACCTCTTTGCAACATTATTATCTTTTTATTATATTTTGTGTAAAGGAAATATTCAGGATTTAATAGAAGCATGTATACAGTTTTAGAATATTTGAATGTCCGGCTTATCGCGCTTTTCCGGAATGGCCGGCGGTGAATCAAGAACATAAGCAAATCTATGGAGCCGTCATTTTCTCTATTTCTTGGGGGATGAGGGTAGTTGTAAACCATAAAAATTGGGGTTTGTTAAAGTTACATATTATAAACTTAAAAATATGTGTTGACTTCCAACTTATTTTAAAAATAATTATTCCGCCCTTAGAATGGATTTTACCTTGAAATTTGTATAAACACCCTCATAGTATAGCTCAGTTATTATAGAAAAAATAATAAAAATCAGCAGATTAACAGAGAAAAGAAAATTTACGATTTTGTCTCTCACACTTCCAAATAACACAAAAATTCAAAAATATATAAACTTTACCCGTTCTAAGAAAAAGCATTTTTAATGTATCTATGCATGGTTTTAGAAAGTATCTTCTATTTGTATATTCATTAATTTTTATTACAATCTCTTTAATCGTTACGTCTCCTATACTGCGCCAGTTTCTAGGTCAGCCGTGTAGAAATGTTGATCGCGAAATGTCTCTTGAATCTTCTCGTAGTTTTTATCACTGCTTTGTTCTACTTGTCAATCTATATTCTATATTATACTAATATAAAGCTGAAGAGTTTGTTTGTTTGTTTGGTTGAACGCGCTAATCTCAGCAACTACTTATCCGATTTGAAAAATTATTTTTGCATTAGATAGCCTGTTAACCGAGGAAGGCTATAGGTTATATATCATCCCGAAAAAATGTACGGTTCCCGTGGGATAGATTTGTTTTTGTCTAGGGGCGAACCCGAATTGAAGCGAGGGTGAGTCGCTAGTGTTATTATATACATGGATGATTATCAGAATAGCTTATTTGATACATGGATTATGTTACATTTAAAATACATTTAGACATTTTTTGTAGGAAGCAAAAACTGCTTTTCAGAGTTCCACGGCGGAGTCTTGTCGAAAATATTGCTGAATCTACGTTGTCTAGGATAGATTTTACTATTTTAATATATTTTTTCTTATATGTACATAAAAAAATTAGATAGCCAGTTGAAAATTAATATAATTTTATTTAATTCAATACCTTATTAATGTAAATATTATTTCAAATAAATTAATAAATAGTTTTTTTTTTTAATTAAGCGTATTTAAAATGGGCTTATACCAAATAATTAATAAAAAGTGAAAAGTATAAAGTAAAACCTAAGTCCAAATACTAAAAACGATTTTTAGAAACCCTTTTATTTTTACTTTTTGAAGTAAAACTTCTCTAGAATCGTTGTGATTTGAAACTCGATTAAACGGAAATGCGACACGAGAAAGAGATAAACAGATAAATATATAGGATTAAACCGGTGAGAGAATGAGATTATTATATGTATAATTTTATAAATGAATTACACAGGAAGTGAAAAATAATACTGAATAATATGTTGTGTAATATATATGTTAAATCAAATGTAAAATAACTCATAAACTTGATAAAAAAAAACTAAATTTATTACGAAAAAAAAGAATAATTATTACTGTGGCATGAATGTGCATAAATTAAATAAAAGCTATTATTACTAATTGTTGCCATGGTAACTGTTGTTATTGTCTAACAAATATATAATATTATATTCCTTCCGTATATGATATTCTATAAATACGAATATATGGTTGTAATATGCCTAATATGCCTTATTTAATTATTGATTGGTTGTAATTTTTTTACACGGATTCTTTTTTTTTGTAAAAACAGTAATAGTTTGTGTGTATCACACAACACCTATTACAAATGCCAAATTATGTGAGTGGTATGAGGCATGTTTGTTACTTTTTCATGTTCTTCTTCTTCTTCATTAATGGCTTATAGTGGCAGTATGTAATATTCAGAATGGAGTTTGAGATGGCCGCTGTATAATGTTTGATTTTAAATTATTCTTTTTATTAGTAAAACTAATTTTTTTTTCAGTTAAAAATATCTTAAATATTGCGATTGAGATTTGTCGGAACAAACAGATAGATAGACAAAAAAAATTTAAAACTCTTTTTTCGTATCAGTACTTTAATATGCACTTAATAAAAAGCTTTTATTTTGATTTAACAAAGAGACACTTCAATTTTATTTATCTGTATAGATTTTGAATGAAATTAGGTAAAAATACGTAAGACTAATGTAGCATAAAGAAAACCTGTTTGACCTCTCTGATCTTTGCGCTCTAATGTAATGCGGGGGTCAGTTGATATTAATAAATAGATAAATAATTTTAATATTAAATATATAAATTAAATATTTTAAAATTTAATTTATGTAAGACCGCTGACTTTATAATTAACTAGTTATTGCACATGGCAAAATAATGCAATAATGCAATCTATTTTGTTGCTAAATTTCATCCAAATCTGTTTCATTATTTAAGCGTGAAGAGGCAACAGATAAAGTTACTTTGACATAAATTATAATATATTTTTTAATGAGTATGCAAACACCAAAGACTTTTTGTATTTTAACTGGACCATTTTAAAATATAGAATCGCCATTGAATAACCTGTTCATTATTAAAAAAAAAACGAAAATCAAACAAACAAACAAAACACAAACAAATACTTCCTTAGATTTACGCGAATATTTGAAATTTTAAATAAAACTATCTTTTCGGATTATTTCGCGAATTTATTTTGATTTTTGGTTCCCGACGTTTCGAATGCTTTACACCAATCATGGTCACGGGAGAGACTAAGGTTTTAGACGTCTCAAAGGCGTTGTAATAAGTATATATAATCATAAGTCGGGACCCAAAAATCAAAATAAATCCGCGACATAATCCGAAAAGATAGTTTTATTTAAAAAACAAGCACTCGAATCGAGTTCTATCTTTTTGAAGTCGGTAAATGCAGCAGTTTACATAATTCATGCGCAGCGCTACCATCTAACGTGAGGTATAAACAATTGCATGTTACTATTGTGTAGTCGTAATTACGTGTTTACTATAAATTGCTCTTGATGGCGCTACTGTAGTTTGAATCATTAGGTACATATTATATAGAATTGTTATGATGCTGAACTTTAAAGAAGTTTTTGAGGATGTTTAAAATGTACTCAGCCTTTTCAGCTGGGCACAGGCTTCCCTTCAATACGAGGGGGATCAGGCCATAGTCTACCACGCTGGCCAAGTACGGGTTGGCGGACTTCACATATCTTTCTAAAAGACAGACTTTTCTTTTGGTGGAAAAGGATTGTGAAAATCGATTCAGAATTAGCAAATATATAATAAACAGTAGTATATTAAATAATCATTTGTTCAAATTTATTTTATTGGTATATTTGAACATAACAATTCACTTATATAAATAATTTTTATTTATGTTTAAATTCGATTATTTTTATATACAATGCATATATTTACAATTTAAATATTTATATGCTAAATGAATACATAAACAATATTTTAAATATATAGAGGTACTCAACTTCTTCTTTTTTGAAATAAGTCTCTTATTCAAAGTAGGTATATTTTCCTAGCTCTTTCCAAAACATTGAAATGACAGACGTCATTCGCAAATGTGTGTTGGTCAGAAGAAAGTCAATGCTTTACGACCACAAAACTTTCAACATAATCTCATCGTATATCTCTATAATATGAAAAAACTTTTTATATGTTTGTTTAAATTACATACAGCTTAATCCACCAATAAGTTTACTAAATAACTTGCTTGTACTTTTAAATAACTTATATTATCACAAAAGTAAGTTATAGTATCTTATCTCAGAATGAGCTGAAAATTAAGATAAACCTTTGTTCTGGAATTGTACATGACGTCAAAAATCTCATATAATTTTGTGTGTGTCTTAAAATATTAAAAATTAAAGGATACAAAAATTAATTTTTCGCTAATGTGTCTTCCAATCCTTTAAATGGTATTTGGGTTTAGTAAAGAATTTGTAGAGCTTGAAATTCTCTATAATTTTGCTTAGAACCTGTTTTTTCCTAATTAGCCGTTTTTAAGATAAAGAGTGGAGTATCATATATGGCGTCATGCAAAGTCAACCGCGAATTCCAGTCAATAGTACGTTGTGTAAAGTTCATCATTCATGAAAAATATATATAATATTGAAAAAAACATTTATTTAAACATTAAAAATTATTTTTATTATTAAAAAAACAGATTCAGAAAATCACGGCACTTGATTTTATAAACAAGCGCGTTGCAACTGTACTATCAAAGCCTTGCTTACATATGTATGATTAAAATAATGTAACACAAATGTGTCTTTATTATGTATTAAATAATCAATTGCAAGCAAACAAAAAATATTAACAATATAGTGCCCTGCAAGATCGCGCGTTCGAGATATTTTGAAGAAAAAATCTCCACTTCAAAGCTATAAGCTATAGTTTTAATACGAGTATCATAGCCTTTACACCTGTTCACCTAGCGAACATAAGGATCAGGGATCATTCTTTATGTGAATGTGGCCTTGATGAAGGTACTCCCTCTCATATCCTCCTATGAATGAAGAAGGTACTCCCTTTCATATGCTCCTCCATCCTATTTATGATGTTCTTCCTTTCAAAGTCTTCCGTCCTATTGATGTTAATTGTTTATTAATGTTTGTATTTAGTCCTTTATGTATTTTTTATGTAAATATATTAAGTGTAATAGAATTAGATTATAGACTAACATTTTTGTAAAATAATTAGAACTTACTTACTAATCAATTACTATTTTTAATTTAGGTTTTTATGTATATAGTAATTGTGTTGTCTTTTGTTATAGATACAAGATCCATGGAGTTGCTTCCTTTTTGTACACTTTTTAATTAATATACACAGTCTAATAATCTCATTTAATACTGACCAATCTCCTTCGTGTCTTTTCCATACTACGTGACATTGGCAAAGTAATCTGTGCTCAACTGGCACGCGTTGAAGCCATTAACAAGAGAACTGAACTGAATAGCCTATAAAATTAATAAAATAAAGAATAATGTTTTTGTATGTGTCAGAATATACTCATTTACATACAATTTTGCAGCATTGCAATGTAACACTGAGTTAAAGATGATTTTCATGCTCCTAGATTTACTTAGTTTATATAGATACTTATATACCTGTAGTGTTTATTATCCCAGCTTTCATTAAGAAATGATGTACCTACCACTTTGACTATTTCTTATATCAATACAAGTAGTGACTGTTATATGAAACTTAATGATTTAATATTTTTTACCCGACTTCAAAAGAAGAATATGGATTTACAAACTCAACGCCCATTATGAATTTATTACATAGGTATGTGTATCGGAATTTAAAATTTATAGACATTAGACATACTAGCGTCTTATTCTCGTTTCGGGTGTATCTTTAGATGACTAAAAGAAGCTTAATTTTTACTTTAGATCATAGTTTATCTGTGAACAAAACATTTTTTGAGCCAGAAACAATCGGAATTATACCGGTGGTAGGACTCTGTCAAGCCTGAGGAGTCCGACTGGATGGGTACCACCCCCTTATCTATTTCTGCCGTCAAGCAACAATGATTGCATTGTTGTGTTCCGGTATGAAGGATAAGGTAGCCAGCGCAATTACAGGCAAGAGGCATATTATCTTAGTCCTCACAGTGACGACGCACCTGTGATTCTGCATTTTTGTTACTTAAAACCTAAGTGCATGAACCGTAGGTGTTATGGGCGACAGGTACTGCTTTCCATCAGGTGGTCTGTCTGCTCGTTTGTCACTGAATCGCATAAAAAAAAAATCAATGGTTTAGGAACGCATACAAGACAAACATACGAACATTTATTTTTATTTATATAAATAGATAACGATGGAATGCAACTCTAAGAAAGATAACTTGTTATGGACCTTATAAAGTAAAAGCTCGGGAAAGTGCCATCAACAGACAAACCAGTTTTAGATATTATTATTTAACAATGTGTAATATACACCTGTCTGGTTATGATATATTACTTAACTGTATATTGAAAATTGCTTTATGTCATGAATGTAATCATGTATTACCGATGATATAATTATGTATTTTAATGACCGTCTAGCGCATAGAAGTTTTGTAGGCGTACTAGGAGATGAGGAGTACGATTTACATTCGTTATCAATAAACATATGCGTTAACTGTACGTAATAATTGTTCAGCTCTTTTTCATATCAATTATAATTTAGATAAAAAAGTAAACAATTTTTTTTATTTTATTTGTATTTGACTTTTAATTATAATTTATTTTTTATATTTATATAAAATGTAACAATCAAATTAATTAACGATGCTTAACACGACTTTATATTCGAAAATGCACGCTTAGCTGAGTGCACAGAGCAAGATGAGATTAGAGATTATTTAATTATTCGCATCAATATATTAATATTTATTACAGTTAAATAAAATATTAATTGAGTGCCTATTTTAGGTTTGTGTTTATTTTACAATATATATTATAAAATACTGTAGTAATAAATTATTTACAAAAATAAGTTTTAACTTAATTTTTTTATTTTAGAGCTATAAATATGTTTTTAACCAATTACTAACTACTAAAAAGGATAATATAGATTAGGGAACAAATAAAAAAAGTTGAAAAAAAAGTCAATTAAGTTTTGATCGATACATAAAGCAAAAAACTGATATATTCCACCATTAACAAAAGGAAATAGTGCATTAGAAACATGTTTATTTAAGTAAAACTCTGTTTATGCACCCATTACAGTTTTCTAACGACGGCAGCGCCACTGTTATACATTACTGAGACTCTAACAACAAAGCATTCGCGCGTCATCTTTCTTGTACTGCTTTCACGCAACACAATATGTTTGTATTTCATTCACAACAAACCTACAGTGTCTACAGTTTGATTTATTGACTCTTAATTATATTTAATGTAGTCTCTGTTATAGTTACTCTGTGATTTTTGACCCTAAGGTGACTTGCTATGTGGTATATAATAGTGACGTTATTTTTAATATGGCTGCTGGACAACTTCCGCCGGAAAGATATGACCGATTCGTTCTCGCATCACTGTGTTCGAATGTTGGTAACATTGTTTTTATTTTTTTGGTTTACATTATTTAGATATTTTCTTGTTTTAGGTGAAAAATATTTTCTTATTTGTACGTAAGTGCGGAACAGTTTTCAAGATTCCGTATACATATGGGTACATAACGGGTCTGTATCCTATAGCCGGAAGAATTTTTTTATGAAATTGTGTTATCTATAAATAAGTTAATTAAAATTTAAAAAATAAGGGTTAAGGTTAATAATATTAAGCTACTTTTTGTTTTTATAATAACTAGCGACTTACTCTCGCTTCGCTCGGGTGCGTCCCTAGTTACGTTTAAATTTTTTTGGGCGAAGCCCTAATTCTTTTCCTTAAATAAAAGTAGCCTAAGTTACTCCTTATAATATCAGCTATCTGCCAGTGAAAGTCCCATTAAAATTGGTCTAGCCGTTTTGGAGATTAGCCGGAACAAATAGACAGACATACGAAATTGTGTTTTCTTATAAGTACCGTATACAATTCCATATGCATTTAGTATAAAGCTGTTATTTTGACATTACAAACAGACACTTCAATTTTATTTATCTGTATAGGCTTTTGTTATAATTTACTTTGATGTAAAAACACTGATTATTATAGTATGCATCCTAAAATAGTGTAATCAAATTATACTGACGAAGTCTGAGTCGAATTCATATCCTGTACCGTCAGTACTGAACAATTTTTACGAGAATCCGTCTCTTGTCGGTCTGTCGTAAAATTCTTTATATTTATAAATTATTTATGTTTATTGTTTGATAAGAATAAAAATTATAAGCTGTTTGGCAAAAAGTAACAAGCCAAATATGTAATAAAAAAATTGTGTTGTGTTATGTCACAAACAAACAAAAAAGAGTTGAATCAAAAATGAAAAGTAAATTTTTACCAAAAGTAACATAATCACATGCTTCGGATGTAGGTTATGATTTTTTTCTTACAAATTGTTTTATTCTACATATAGAAATAAGCAAACAATTAATTACTCTTTCATTAAGGGTGGTTTTTTTGAGTTTTTCATGGGGCTGCACGTAAAAAGGTAACTTATATAAAATCTATATAACCTAATATTCAGTACCTCTTTTTTTGAAGTCGGTCAAAATTTGTATAAACCCTATGTGATTGAAACAAAGTGCAGCGTGGGATTCTACTGTCATGCGCGGAATGTCTCGATTATAAACAAGTTTTATCGGTGAAAGAAGGAGACATTTTTGATTATTTACTATATTCTCTTCTGTTATTGATGCTAAAAAGATAAATATTATAAACACCCGGAAATTAGACAAATGCAAGGGATTTTAGTAGGAAGTTGTTTTAGTTAAAAAATAATTTGTTTTATGTATTTATAGAAAATTATGTGGATAAAGATATTATAATAGCTAAAACATGGGGATGAAAGGAATCATACGTACGAGACAGGTTTACTTTCCATTTCCAAGGGCAGCATATTCAGTATATAGGAAAAAAAATAACAAGGCGAGATGAATCTTAAAACGAAAGCATACCGACGTTGTAAGGCTCATTATCATTATTTCGTGCTCACGTTCTACGTTACCCCTCACTGCCTCACGACATATTGAAATTTTACTTTTCTTAGAGACTCTTTGGGAAAACTTACATGTTAAATCAATATAGGAATACTTCGCATATTGAAAGTCTATGACATGATGTAATGGCTACCTTTTGCACGTCTATACGTACAAAAAAACATGTACATGTGAGTATGTACCTGTTTTTTTCAACCGACTTCAAAAAAAAGAGGACCTATTTTCGTCTAAGTTCGTCTGTAGATATTTTTTTGTACTTTGCTTGATTTCTCGGAGACATCTTGACCGATTCATTCATTCATAATTGATAGAATTTTATTTTATAAAAGTTTTCGAGAAAAAAAAACAATAGAATTCTATATAAGAGAGCATGTACGCAAATTTTTTAAGTAATTTTTCGCCTACTTCTAATGATTTATAACTCCTCGTGCTGTGGTAAATAAGGCTAAGGCTAAGTCCACTCAGAAAGGCTGTTTTAAATATAACTCTAAATTTTTCAAATCGGACGAGTATTTTCAGAGATTATCTCCTGATGTCACTCTCGAACTTATATCGAACTAGCGACTCTTATTACTTACGTTTTAACGGTCAGTATAGATTTCTCAGAGAATAGATATTTTCCCGTTGTAAAAGTATCATATATGTTGACCCGGATAACCAGCTATCATTATACCAAATCTCATTAAAATCCCTCCAGTGGGTTTTCCGTGATGCAGTCACAGACGGAGAGACAAAAATTATAAAAACTATAGATTCGGTCTCTGTATCGATAATAACGTCTATTTCAATAAGATTACCCAAAAAATATTTAATGTACAGATTCGGCTTAGTTACAATTTTATTATATGTCTTAATTGTGTTACCGTTAGTTCGCTGCTTTGTAAAAGGAGAATATACTAACAAAAGCTTCAGTTTTATAATATCCGCACAATATAAAAATTCATACAGTAGCGAGTAGGCGTTCACCCATTGATTTTATCTTAAATGCTGTCAAATGCAAGGTTGTCAAAAATAAGTTTTATGGCAAACATCTCCTGGCAAGTTACAGATGTACCTATCGATCCTAAAGCTGTTTCCCCATTGTCATATAAAAGAAGGTATTACAGTCGGCATGAGGCAGTGGTAGCCCAGTGGTAACGCGCTCGCTTGGGAAACCGAGTGAAGCGGGTTCAAATCCCGGGTCTCGCACCTCTGATATTTTCATGTGCGAATCATTTTCTAACTTGATTACCACTTGCCTTACGGTGAAGGAAAACATCGTGAGGAAACCTGCATGTCTGAGAGAACCTAGCAAGTTTTCGAAAGACATGTGAAGTCCGCCAATCCGCACTTGGCCAGCGTGGTGGACTATGGCCTGATTCCCCTCGTCTTAAAGGGAGGCCCGTGCCCAGCAGTGGGACGTTAAAAAGGGCTGAATATATTACAGTCGGGAATATAATTTTAATGTGGACAAGTTGGGGGTATGATTGCCCGGTGTAAGATATCTTCGTTAGACGAATCTATGGATTAGTGATATTACTAGGGATGAAACTTACAAATTAATAAGGAAAAATGTGCCTTAATGAGTAAATTAAACAATTCTTAAGACTATATAAAAGTTCTTAAGCTGTGATGGCCATTAACATAATTTTTATGATGATAATTTAATATTACGTATATGATTGCGAGTAACCAGAAGTAAATATTAATGCATAATGACGCCAATATATACGGGAAGTCAGTAGTTTCTGTTAGGAAAATTAGCAGTTACAGTGTAATTTTCAACTAATTATGTATAAGATTAATGTATATTTTATAAGATTGATAACTTATTTGAATAGAGCAAAATCTTTGATACAGTAATAAGTTCCTTATTGATAGATTAAATTGATATAAGTTACGGAACATGAGTGTTTTATCTAAAATTATTTCCTAAATTGTGAAATTATAATTTTATTTTTCATACTTCGTAAATGCGAAAGTTTGTGCGTGTATGTACTTCTTTATATGTTACTTCTTTACGCTGAAAAGGCTGGACGAATTTGGATGAAATTTAGGGCACAGAATAGACTATGACTATGTATGTACACACATAATAGTCTACAGCTGTTACTCTGAACTTCATAAATATTTACCGATACAAATGGTTTTTAGCTTTATCATATGTACTAGCGACTCAACCTCCTTTTGCTCGGGTTCGTTCCTACGTATGTTTTAATTGTTTTAAGCGGGACCCTTATTTTTTTTCTAAAATTAAAAAAGCCTAAGTTACTTCTTTTAACATCAGCTATCTGTCAGTAAAGGTGTCGTTAAAATCAGTCCAGCCGTTTCGGAGATTAGCCGGAACAAACAGACAGACAAAAACAATTTAAAAAATGTGTGTTTCTTGTAAGTACTGTATATAATTTCATATGCATTCAGTAAAAAACTTTTATTTTAATATTACAAACAGACACTTCAATTTTATTTATCTGTATAGATTTTTCTATCACTAAAATAGACACACACACAACAATATATTAGAGTTAAAATTTTACAATAATTTACGTTACATTATTATAATGATAACATCTCGTGTATAAGTCGTTCTTGTGTCGGCAGAATTAAGTGTAATGTAATTAATTAAAATTTCACTCAATACAAATTATATTAGATGAGGAGATATAGACAATTATTGTTTTTGTCAGTCTGTTAATATGATTGATTGTCTCATGCATATCTTTGAACGTCGAGCGTGACTCAATGCTAGTTTTGCACGAGCGGAGATGTGTTATGTAAATTATGGTAATTTCAATAAAATGAAACATTTTATATAATTTGGATTTGACGTGATGGTATAATATTACTAGGAAATACTTTTTTATAGAGGATCTTTCTAGCTTTTTTCTTTGATGTCAAATAATATCATTTTTTTAAGTAACTTTTTTTATTTACAATAAAGAAAATTACAAATATACTTAATTGTATACAAAAAACAAATGTACAATTAGTTATTCCCACTTTAGACGCCGTCTCCCTGACATGGGACGGGGCCAATGTGTCAACGCATGTAACGCCTTACAGTAGTGCCCGTCCCCTTTCCCAAGGAACCAGTGACAGGCCATGAGGTCTCTTACCATCATTTCGACTTATTCCAGATGGCTCAATAAGAGCAGAAATGGCAATGGTGGCAAGAGCCCTTTTGATGGTATCAGTTAGGGAACCATGACGGAAAAGTCTACCTAAACTTCTTCTGCAAGAGAGTCCATGGAGTCCATAACAGTCAACCTTTTTTCCACACGGGCACCTGTGCTCAGTGCACAGCCGGAGACCGAAAGCGATACAAAAACTGATATTATCCAAAAGTGTACCGAAATTAGTTGAAGGTAGGACATGCAGCCAGTGCCCCGATTCTTTGGCGGATGCCGCTAATAGTCTGGCACAGTTCACGTCACTCGAAAGAATTTAAGCCAAATTTTGGAATATAGAATGAATTAATGGCGCATCCCAAAGTTTTTGTATGGAAACTTCCCTTGGGAGGTCAACATTAAGACATTTTGACTTTGACCAATTTTTTAAGGCTTCTGCAGCACCAGTTATGTTTTGGTTTCATTTCAAAATTTGAGAACAGTGTTCTCGAACACTTGAAATTTGTCTCACGCCGATGCAACCGTTACCGTTACCTATTAGGTAGTATTAGGTAGGGATGCTTGGGTCCATGAACATTCATCAAAAGATAAATTTAGATTTTTTTTAAGGATTTTTTTTTTTAAATTTGAAGGTTAGGCCAGGAAATTTCCAAATTCAGCTTGAACGAAGAATATACGTTAATTTTAGAACGAAAAGGCAATATTTAAGGATGGTAAATGCAATGTGAGATTCTTTATTTAATATATATATATATATATATATATATATATATATATATATATATATATATATATATATATATATATACCTCTTGAATCACTCTATCTACTTAAGAAACCCGCATCAAAATCCGTTTCGTATCTTTAAAGATCTAAGCATATATAGGGACAGACAGCGGGAAGCGACTTTGTTTTATATACTATGTAGTATGTAGTAATTGAGATGACTATCTCTATACCACAAATATAACTATGATTTATGAATATTTATTGTGTAATTTTCATTTAAATGTGACAGAGTTGTAATCTTCATCGCTTTAATTAACATTTCGAACAAACTTACATGTTACTCAATGTTGCACTAGAGTATGCGATAGTACGTCGAGATCCATTATACGATTTCGCAAACAAGTTTTGGAGCGGAAAACTTGGTATCTTTACATTATTTGAATATACTCGTACATATATTACTTACAGCATCTTATACTCGAAATTCAATACATCTTTCATCATTATTATCTATTGAAATAAAAATAAATACTTCTTTACTCCACATATAGAACTCTGTGTAGTCCTTTAGAGGGCTTTGAGCTTATGAGGACCTACCTAATTTTTAAAGACGTATAAGTGGCAAACTATGGCTTGTTCCTCCTTGCCTTAGAGGGAGGCCATGTCCAGCAGTGGGACGTCAAAAGAGTTTATATTTTATCAAATATAATCAACTTAGGCCTATCTATACCTATTAACAAAACTGTGACTGACTGACTGACGAACAATACACAGCCTACATAATTTTCCGAATATTCTATAGGTGCATTGTGTAGATACTTTTTTGAAATTACATCCTATATTGGATAAATGTATATAATTCGATAAAATTTCAAAATAAATATCGTTGAGATTTATAAAAAGCCTTTCATTCTGAAATTATAATGTTTGTATTTTCGTAGAAACGGTACCTACTCACTATTTCTTTATAAAAATATTAAATGAATAATAATTATGATTTTATATCACCTTCCTAAGTATAGTTAAGATGTTCATCAATTCCTCAATAGATGGCCATCGGGGCGTGCGAACTGTTAGGTTTCACTTGTTTCATTTTAAACCGGATGTACGTAATGCTATTAATGTAAAAAAAAATTATATAAACTTAGAAAAAAGTATTTACATGGCTATTGCTTGAATTTATTTATTCATAATTCATTACAAAAATGTTTTCATTCAAATATGGAATACTTTTATAACGGCACGTTGTAATTTTAAGTATGCACAAATTAAGACGTAACGGTGCATACGGAAAGTTACACTTTTAAGTTAATTAAATTGGAAAAATCTTTGAGTAAACATTTTATATTTAGTATATAAATAATATAAATATTAAGTTACTGCAATTCAAAAACTCTATACCTTGATCGGAAACAAGATGTCCCAGTTCTGAGAAGGAATGCCGAAAAAAAGTTAACATATGTGATTTTTATATGAAGTAATATAATGTAACTTTCATCCAATATTAAAATAGGCTGAAAATGATTTTCCTCGGTCCTTCTAACGTTTTAGATAAATTGCAATTGTGCAAAATAATATTTAATAAATATATTTTAGTAAATATTTATTTAATTGTTATAATATTGTATAAAACAATGCTTTTTTGATTTAGAATTGTTCTAAGTAATAGTTGTAAGCAATAATTATTGTATATTATGTCATTTTATATAAGAAATGATAAGAGTCAGAATATCAAGGACCATTTAACATGTTCGGTCGAAAACTTGAAAGTTTAGTTACATAGTTACATCTGTTATGTAAATGCAAATTTACATAGACTTCTCTAACAAATTTCACTTTTTATTTGTTTAAATTATCTAAAATCGAACGTTTCATTACAAAAACCTGTTACGAACATTCACCATGGTCTTGAGAATGTCAATGTTTTTTTTATTTTTTTTTTTACTAAGTATTTAAAATTATTTTATAAAATACTATTAACTGTATCAATTATTATGTCCCTAAAAGTTAGATACAAATAATTATTATGATAAAAGTAGGTAATATGATACTTATAAAATGTGCTTTACTTCCTATGTGTAATTACTGAAGTAATCTGTGTTGAGCTGACATGCTTAAAATACAACAAAGAATAGATATGTTAATATTGTGTTTTTCAGCTTTAATTGTAGTGAAATTCAGCTAATAAAAGTAAAGCTTTCTAAAATATGATAAGAGTTCAAGCAAAAGTTTGAATAGTACTTACTTTTTAAAAGACTGCATATAATAATAATAATAGCTTATAAAAATATTTTTTATAACTTCATTATTCTAATTGCTATAGTAATAAATTATAAAAACATGGGCCGGGCCGTATTTAGAAAGGGACGGCACTGGTGTGATGTTGTACAGCCTTAAAACGTTTTTCACGAAGTTACGAAATTTAGAAAAAATTTAAAATTTAAAATGTTTATTCTATTTTAAATTAAAATATTGTTAGCAGTAATTATTAATGGACTACAGTTGTTTTGCGGAAATTTATAATAGGTAGGTACTACATGCTAATGTGAGAAAATATTACACGTCAATGCATAATAAACAGGCTGACGAGTGACTTCATTCAGCCTACACAAATGGAATGATTTAAAAAAAAAAAAAACACTTTTTTCGGCCTCATAATCGGTAACATCAACGACATTGTTCTGCTAATTACCATCAGCGATCATCAGTTATGTAGGAATGGGAGAGCGAGGCCGCTGCCCGCAGTCGTTACACACGCGCAATTCGACATGGTCAACTGTACTAACAGTACATTTGGTGACCGTCAAGCAGATGGTTTGACATTTACTTTTTAATTTATGGCACAGATTATGAATTATCGGAACAAGTTTCGTGTATGAAAGTGAATTAACATTTTTGTATCGTGCTGTGAGAGTGAATGTGAAATTATGTATTGCGTAAGCGATATTTTGAGTATTAATGAACATTATTGTTTATATAGTGTTTTTAGAAGATTTTGTGCAAATATTTCGATATAAATGGCTGCTTTTTTTTAATTGTATACGATTAACAATATAACATAATAGACATACATATGTAATATTTACACGTACATATATAAATTAGGTAAGAAGAGTTAAATTTAATCAGAGTGCGCATTATGATCATTTTTTATATTATACACTCATGTTTATTTATGTTTGTAACTAATAAACTAAACGCCAAGTTAACTAATCCTAATCGGAGTTAGAGCACTAAATGGTTACTTATTATTTGATTCCATTTTATTTATATTTCAAATTTTCTTTCACAAAATATTTAGTTAATACTGAAGAGTCTCTGTAAAATGAAATATTTAACTTTATTAAGAACTTTTATATTCACATTTCGCGTATACGTATTTTTACAATTCTAAATAATTTTCTTATCAGATACATGCATAATCTAATGTAATGGAAATCAACTTTCGTTTTATTCATAGACGTCTTTATGTATGAACATCTTAATTTTAAGTTTATGTAATAACATATCATTTAGAGATTGTGCAGATACAGTTAGTTCTAACATAATTAATTTTCATTAATTCCATATGTAATTAGAACAATATTTATGAGATTTACTGAATAGTTTTTAATGTTTTTATTTGTAACAAATGATAAATGGTAAATGTAAAAAAATATTTAAAAAAATACATGCTGGCAGAATAAGTTAAGACGTTAGGCCTTAAACGTAAACAAATAAAAATTACATGAATTGGCGGGAACTTATAATTTTCATAGCAACACATTGGTAAAGTAAACTGTCACAAATAAAAAAATATGAATTATTAGGTATTATTAATATTTGCGATTGTGCAATTTTAGCTTAGGGGCGGTAAGTTATAATTAATGCAATAATTTACATGTAGCATGAGATAGAAAGTAAATCGCTGGACTGGTACCATCGTGTAGTGATTACACGCTCACTGAGCAGGGGTTGAATACTATGTTTAGTGACAGAAAGGCGAGCGCATTTTAAAATTAATTATTTATGGCTTGTTTTTCTTTATAAATTTTTGTTTTTTTTTATTATTTATTTTAATAATGATATAAATAAGGGTTTTGGTTAGGCTTTCCAATTATTTCAATTACATTTAAATTTTTTACATAAATTAAAAATAATAAATAATAGTATTATTATTATTATTAAATCCTTTTTAATTTACCTTAAGAACTAAGGTATTGATATTAAACACATAATATGTATATAATACATATGTATGTTCACCCTTCTTTGTATGGTGGGACGTTGAAAAAAGACTAAATAGTAAATACACATATCATAGGTCATTAAATTTCTTCTTTATTAAAAGAAGATACATTTCAACTATAATTTAAACAAAAAAAGGTACTATTTTGTAGTAGTACAGCGGAATATAATTGACGTGATTGCTTTTAGGCCATATTGGGCTAGGAAAGAATAACGTGAATTAGCTATATGTATATACATAAAGTGTACGAGATTTTCTTCTTTTTAAATTTATACATATGTGTATGTATTAATTTCAATGATTCTAAATCGTTATTTCAATATTATTCTTGTAAGATTTTGTTAACATAAAATATATTAATAAAAAGCAGCCATTTATGTATTTATTTTCAGTCCAGCGTGTCGTTATTTATATTCAAGAAGAATTTCTTAACTGTTAACTAGTTTTTTACTAACTGCCAATCACGCGATTTATAAAGTTTTTAGATACACAAGACATGCTTTGTACTAATTAAAAATTAATAATTTCCAGTACATTTTAAATCACATCTTAATTAAGTTTATTCGTTATACTATTAGTATTCCGAAAATATACGTTTTAACATTTAGTATAGATTTATCAGAGATGAGATATTTTCCCACAGTAAAAAGAATCCTATATGTTGACCCGGATAACCGTCTATAATCATACCAAATTTTATCAAAATCCATCCAGTAGTTTTTCCGTGATGCGGTAACAGACAGACAAACAAACAGACAGACAGACAGGCAGACAGACAGACAGACTGATAGACTGACAGACAGACCGACAGACAAAAATTCTAAAAACTATAGATTCGGCCTCTATATCGATACTAAAGTCTATTTCAATAAGATTTTCCAAAAAATATTTAATGTACGGATTCGGCTTAGTTACAATTTTATTATTTGTATAGATTTGCTTTCAAATGTCAGTGATCCAAAAAATATTTTGCTTATACGCTCGCTCTAAATAATTAACCTGGCAGTAACTAAGTTAACAGTGAAGATGTCTTCCACAGTCGAGATGTTTCGCATCTGACATGACTTATGTAACATCATTGTATCTATGAGAAGACGGAAGTTACCGAATAAACCTCATTTCTAATTACGTACAAACATTACCACTTATGCATTCATATTCATTGTGCTACTGTGAGTGCTCTTAATCATTCGTATAAATTAAATGACGAATAAGGAGAAAAATGGCAAAATGCCAAAGGAAAGGTCGAAAGTAGACAGTTGCAACGCGATAGCAAGGATTTTGAAGGACTTTTGTAGCTGTTCAGAAAACGCTGCTTGGTCACCTGATATGACATCGGATAGAAAAGGGCCATTTTTGAAAAGTGAGCTAACAAACATGTCGGGTATGCGCCGGCGCATCATGACATTAACGAAGAGAAAAAATAAAAATGTGTCACCTGAACCGAAATCTAATCGTGACACCTTTACTAAGTCTGAAACTCTTACATCGAACCTAATAAATACAACAGTAAGCTCCCATAATAGCACCATGAGAAGAAATATTGATAATTTTCTGATTTCTAGACGAATGGTCGCCTTAGATGAAGATTTGTATGAAAAACCTTTTCAAGTTCAAGTTAAAAACTCATCGTGTGGTGAAAACTGGTCATTGAGTAAAGCGTGGAAAAACAACAACTTAGATTTCTTTAATCGATCACCAAGTTCAGATTCCAATCGATTAATCGAAAGGAAAGTCACTTTGGAGAGAATTGATGAGGTGCCTAAAAGAAAAAAGCGGGATAGAAAATTAAAAGAACAGATAAGGTATGATAGAAATATCAAACGTCATATAAGAATACGGGTTATGTTGTCTTTGAGGATGCGACGATACGTGAAAAAGAGGTTAAGGAAACAAAACATGCCTACAAATCAAACAGCACACGTTCCTCCTAGAAAGTTTATCCGTGGCGCCCCAGCGGTTTCAAGCTTTGGTACAAGGTCGTACAGAAGTGTTATGACTGATAAGAATAGTGATGGGACAGTTTTGTTCGATATTCATGAAGCTAGAAATTCTACGTTAGAGTTGTGCCACGATTATAGTGAGGACCTCGACACTTTGGATATTGCCTTACGCGCCGGAAATTTTAGGTAAATTTTTTTATTACTATTAGTGTCACTAGCCATATTAATAATAAAAAAAATTAAGCAGTTCATATAAAAAATTTACAAATATGGAGGTTAAGAGGACATGTAGTACCTACAAAATATTTATAATTATTTTTTATAAGTTTTTTTAAATCTACTCTTTTTGTTACAAAGCCAAAATGCTAATGAACTTAAAACGTATGTTATAATTACTAATGATATGACTAAAATACTGTTAGTCATTGAACTTATGGGGCATTAACAATGGCGCGTCACGGTGTCTACCTGCGTATCCGGAGTCATGTTTAGTTTAAATATTAACCTAATTTTTTTTATAATGTTATGATACTGGAATGTTTGATTTCCGAAAAGTATACTTTTTATTATTAGGTATCACTAATATAAAGAGTTGTACCACTTTGTTAGTTTGTCTTTTTTATTTAATAATTATTATTTACTAAAAAACAACATCGATCTCGAAAAAAATAATAATAATAAAATCATTATTTTACCCTAGAGGATCGATTTTCTTCTAAATTTGTATGAAATCACTCATGATGTATACCTATTCTTTAAAAAATACGAAACTATTGCTAGAGACATCGTATGACAGACATAAAAAATAAAATACAGACGAATTGAGTAGGTACAGGAGATATTCAATTTGATAGCCTTAAAATAGTTTGTAGGCTCTTGAGTGATTTCGGTTATTTTGGCAAGTTGTTTTCACGTCATTTTCATTAAATCGGTCCAACAATTTCGGAGATTAGCCCGTACAAATAGACAAACAGTCAGAGAAACAAAAAAATGAAAAAAATCTGGATTTGTTCTATTTCTCTTCTTACATCCCCTTGACTCGGTTTTTAGCATTTTTTCTATGTACAGACTTTTGACCTCTACTGTTTTGTTATAGGTATGTATAAATGTACGTATAGAACTATAGCAGAGTTACGTTTTATTAAAATATGTGTCAACGAGTTCATTTTAGTCATCCAAACTTAATAAACTTATTTTATCAGTATTGCTTATATGATTAAATATTGAAATTGATAAATTGGTCAATTTACAAGGAACTGCTTTGTCATCATTCAAATTAAAGCTCTATATATCTATGTTGAGATGCATTTATGTACAACACCACCGACTCACCCTCGCTTCGATCGGATTCGTCCCTAGGTAAGTTTTAACGGTTAGTATGGATATCCCAGGGGAACCGTATATTTTTCCGGGATAAAAAGTAACCTATGTGCTATTCCAGACTATAAATTATCTCTGTTCCAAATTTCATCCAGATCTGTTGAGCCGTTCTGTCGTGATTAAATAACCATGCATTCAAACTTTTACATTTATAATATTAATAGGATATTTTATAATATTTATGGGATTATGAGCTTTAGAGAATTTAATATTATTTTTATTACTGTACTCACCCCGTCCCTAGTTACGTTTTAACGCTTAGCTCAGAGATGAGATATTTTCCCGTAGTAAAAAGTATCCTATATGTCGACTTGGATAACCCGCCTATCATCATACCAAATTTCATTAAAATTTGTCCAGCGGTTTTTTCGTGATGCAGTCACAGACAGATAGACAGAGAGACAGACAGAAAAATATTCTAAAAGCTATAGATTCGGCCTCTGTATTGATAATAATAATGCCTATTTCAATAAGATTTTCAAAAAAATATTTAATGAGATTTGGCTTAGAATTTTATTATGTGTATAGAAGTATATATTTTACTTACGGATATTATTATTTACGGACCTACTGTCTATGTTTGTTCGTAAAAATTTTTGCTCTACAATTTTGATATAATATATTTTTTCCCTTTACTTCTTCATTGTAAAAAAACTTATTCTACTTCCCACACTCTTGCAGAAATTAATATATGCGTTACATAAAATAGTTTTTAAAGAGCTTTGTTTAAATAAAATCTCATTTTAAATATCTAAATTAAAATCTTTTTTTAAACAATGTAAATGAGTCATTTTAATAAAATGAAAACTTTATTTACGTTACGATACGTTTTAAGGTTTAGTATAGACTTCTCAAAGATGAAATATTTTACTACAGTAAAAAGTGTCCTATAAATAAATAAATAAATAAATAAATATGTTGAGACATTAACACACAGTACCATCTAGTTCCATGGTAAGCTACGAGGCTTGTGTTATGGATATCAGATAGTTGATACACTACACATATGCAATTTCAAATACATACATATTATAAATCAAAACACCCATGACTGGAGTATTTAAAACATTCGTGCTCATCACACAAATGAATGCCCCCAGCGGGACTCCAACCCGCTACTGCTGGCACAGCAAGTAGGGTTACTACAAACTGAGCCAAACGTGTCAACTCTATATATTGAGCTATCGTCATACTATCATAATACCAAATTTCATCTAAATCAGTCCAGTGGTTTTCTGGTGATGCGTTCTCAGACAGAGATGGACGGACGGACGGACTGACGGAATGATAGATATCTATCTGTCATTCCGTAGACAGACAGACGAGTGATTATAAACATATTTTATTATCACCCATCTATTTTGATTTATTTTTAAAACATATTTATATAACGTACATATTTTAATAAGGCTATCATAAAATTTCGGAATTTTACTAACTTTCCTTTTGAAATTTTGGAAAGTAAATATTCAATTTGAGTTGTGACTTTAATTCTTTTTTTTTTATTAAATATTTTAAATCAAATATTGTTAAAATAGGTTTGTAATGTATATTATTTGTAATATCTGTGTGACAATCAATAATATTGTTCGAGGAAAAACATCGCAACACACTATACGGTAAGCGAACATAGCAAGGTGTTTGCATAAAATAAAAAAATCATGTTTATTTTATTTAGCTACTTTTACTTTACTAGCTACTCACTCTCGCTTTGCTCGGATTCATTCCTAGTGAAAAAAACAAATGTACCCCACGGGAACCGTACATTTTCCGGGATAAAAAGTAACCTATGTACTATTTCAGACTATAATCTATCTCTGTGCCAAATTTAATCCAGATTCGCTCGGCTGTTCTGGCGTGATTGAGTAACAAACATCCATCCAAACTTTCGCATGTACAATATTTATGTGATACTGAACCAAGCATGAAGGAATTAATCATAATTTTCATTCAAATATCTAATCTAATAGCAATGTTTATGGATAATTTATCAACTGTAGGCTTCTAAGGAAAATTATCTCGTTTGGGAGAAAATGTAGCCAGATTTTCTCTAGCATGCAATCTTAAATATTACTATTAATGTAGCAGCAAACGACCGAAAACACTTGTTGAATTAAAATAATAGCAAGAACAAGGATAAATTTAATTTTTTTTAAAAAAAACCACACCAATTAGATTTCGAATAAAATCAATTTAGTATGAATATATAATATTACAACTGCAAACTAGTATATAATCTGAGTAAATATTTTGAATCTTAATACGATCTCAGTGAACAATTAATATGAGTAGATTAATAAGATAAGTTAGTATCTTTTTCAATATATGCAACATTATTCGACATATTTAATACTTAAATTGTATGAATGTCTGTTTGTTTGTGTTAAATTCGTTGCTGTATATATGCGATATAACGTTAAT
Organism: Argynnis bischoffii washingtonia; assembly: GCA_033884665.1. Lineage (NCBI taxonomy): Eukaryota > Metazoa > Arthropoda > Insecta > Lepidoptera > Nymphalidae > Argynnis > Argynnis bischoffii. The sequence continues at coordinate 2,774,625 of CM066624.1, read as the reverse complement.
AAGATATGTGCTTAAGAGGCCTATTACATTTTCACCGTGATTTTTCAATTTAATGACGTTCTTATTCAAAGAAACTGAAACTTTTCGACAATTTTGACTTATTGTAAGGGGTAAAATAATTATTAATATAGTTCATAGCGGCCTCGCTTTTCGTAAATTTTTATTATTAGTTGAAATAATGCCAAAATTACGAAGCAAGTTTTTTAATTTTGCGCGATTTGCGTTTAAAATGCGCGACGACACTTTTTCAAGCTCATGGTTTGAAATACTATACTAAGCAAACGAAATGAAAAATACATAATAATATCTCGTATATAGTGGTTGAGCTTATAGCGGCCTCGGAATTTGAAAATATTTATTAGATTTCTACAAAAAAATCCTTTTCAAAATCTTAAAAACTACTAAAAACGTTCAAAATTAGCTGTAAATATATCCTCACAACATTAATATTATTAAGTAAAATTTATACCAGAATATATGTCAGTTCAAAAGAAACGTAATTACATACATTTGTTTTTAAATAATTTATTATAAAACTTTACATAGAAGTAATTACAACTACAGAAAATGCTAGGAAAAGCGATGCGTCGGCCGCTCGAACTCAATACCATACAACTCAGTACATTTTGTGATAGACTTCTTAAGTATACCTATAGTTCATTTTCATCTATACGGATCATCTGCCCCATATAATGAAATTGAAAGGTCTTAACTAGAGTTTTTCTTTAGCCTATTTTTAATTTATTAGTTATTATAGGATAAATCCACACACTGTCTACGGCCTAACCTCAAGCTGTCTGTAGGCTATTTTATTTTTAAATATGTATATAATAATATATGGTAAATACAGCAAAACTCTAAGTTATTACCTGCTTAACTGTTTTTAACAATATAAACAATTTAAACAGTACCTATGAATAAGCACTAGCTGCAATCTAAAATTGTAGTTTTTTTGAACTTATGATTAGTTATTTTATAACTAAATTGCACCTTTTCGGGATAATTTATTTCTTCTAATAATTATGTATAAACGTCAATAATAAATCCATGTATTTACTATTTTTTATTTAACTGTTTTTATTAAATTAAAATTATTCCATGAAAAATACAATGTACGTGCAGCGCCATCTAACGACTAGTAGACAAACTGGAGTTAAGTATTGGGCGTGGTTATAACGAGTATTACGCTAATGTTTAAGCAGATGGCGCTGTTCCATACATAGCGCGTTGATGTCTTTTATACGTCGTGGTTTTATTCTAGGTGTAATTTCAAAATACTATCATACCTATTTACTACATTTTAGTGGCATCAAAATTGAATTATAATTATTTGAAGTTATGAAATATGTAATTACTGTTAAATACGCATAGTCTGAAATTTGATACGTCACAAAGTTGAACTTTGCTTTGTGTTTGTACGAGCTAATTTCTAGAAACAACAAACTTTAAAAAGTCTTATTGTGTTATATATCCAATTTATTTGGGAAAATCTTAGGCTATCTTATATGTCTATTTAAGTTTATACGAGCATATATTATTTTATAATAGCTAACATAATTTTAAAATTAAGGAAAAAAGGGCAATTACTGTGATAGGTATTTTAGTATGAAGCCTAATGTATACTCTAATATTATCAATGTGAAAATTACTCCATCTGTTACCTTGTCACGCTAAAACCGCTGTTTAGATTTCGATAAAATTTGGCAAGAACAAAGACTGCAGCCTGGGATAGGACATAAGCTACTCTTGAACCTCGCCTGCGTCTGATTATGCAAGCGAAGCCACGGGTAGAACTAGTTAGTAATATTTATCATATTTTTTACAGGAGCGGTCGGTTAGCTGTCGAAGGTTGGTGGTGCGGGCGCGCCATGGCCGGTGGGCGTGCAAACAACGGAGCCCTAGCGCTGCACTATGCAGCTGCTCGGGGCTGTCTGGACTGCGTGCGATTGTTGGCGAACACTACACCGGATGTATCGTAAGTGTTTTACTATTATAATTCTAGATGTTTTTTAGATTGTCTTTAAAAATTCCTTATAGGTAAGCTTAGCTCTTTATCTATATGAGACAGAGTCAGTTGGATCTACATCTAGTTCCATAGTAAGCTACGAGGCTTATGTTATGGATACCAGATAGTTGATACCATTCACATACATAACTTTAACATATTATAAATATAAACACCCATGACTGGAGTACAAACATTAGTGCTCATCACATAAATGAATGCCCCCAGCGGGACTGGAACCCGCAACCACTGGCACAGCAAGTAGGGTTATTACAAACTGAGTCAAACGTGTCTTCAAACGTGCTATAGTTTGTATGCAGTCTTTATGGCTGAAATGGCTTTGGATGAAATTTGGTATTTCTTGTAGTAACATGGTTATGATGAGCAATAAAATTTACCAAAGGATGGCGCTACTTACTCTTATATACAGCATTATATATGTACATAAATAGCATCCAAGCGAAGCAGGTATAAATCGCTAGATTATTATAAATTAGTATACAAGGATTACAGTATTATTAAATACATGAATGAACATAACTTGCATTTCTGCAATCTCGAAGCCAGTTTCGTTGGTACAGTTTGGCTATAAACTATTAACTAAGCTCACTATTAGGCCCGCTTCACACTATAGTGCCGTTCATGCTTCGTTCTCCGTCCGATATTGGTCTGGTAAAGTATTTTTATACAAGAAATAATAAGTGTATTCACACTATCAGTAAAAATCATGTTCCGGTACAGTCACACTCCAGCAACGTTTTTTATATAAAAATACTTTACCCCACTGATATCGGACCGAGAACGGACTGTGGTTGGCACTATAGTGTGGAGCAGCCCTTAGTACTGTTGACCGTTGCACCACGCTAGAAGCCCGAGGCATAACAAGTGTGTAATACTTTACGCCATGTTGTGGACTGAAAACACTTTGTTATTATAATTTATATTGCGACAACATACCGTACCAGGCTACCTCAATACCGCTTGCGTATATCACATTTTAAATATGAGGACTATTTGATAATTAATTGCCCTATTCCAATTGATTGATTGAAAATATGACTTTTCGTGCGATATTTCATGATATTATGTGTTTAACTGAAAGTTATACTGATTTTAAAATCACCTAAATAATATTTTTTTACGTTATAAGGGACCTTTGAAGTCTTACCAAATTATTAAAAAAGAATCATGCAAATTATAATTAGCGAAAGTATCGTTTAATGTCCTCGAACTAAGTATCTGTTTCTTTTTAAAATCAAGAATTAATATGAATAAATAAATATGTTGGGACATTAACACACAACACCATCTAGTTCCATGATAAGCTACGAGGCTTGAGTTATGGATAGTTGATACACTACATATATTTTTTAAATACATACATATTATAAATATAAGCCACACATGACTAAAGTACAGATATTGCTCATAACACAAATGATTCCCCCAGCGGGACTCGAACCCGCGACCGCTGGCACAGCAAGTAGGGTCATTACAATCTGAGCCATACGTGTCGTTGAAATAAAACAAACAATGAATTCAGATATTATAACATTCAGAATGAATTGAGATATTATTATTCATATTATAGCAATATAAAAAAGAAGCCAGCTTTTAGTATATAAAAGTTTCTTTATGAATAAAAAAGCACTTAATACAGTAGTATTAAAAAAAAAGAAATTTTAAAATAGCATTAGAAAATTACTATAATGCATTTTCTAACACCAGATTACTAGATCGTTACAATGCTTTAGTCACAGCTCTAATAGATCCACTGAAGCGCAGTGATGTATATGGTCTTCTGCTCAGAATATTACATAGCTGTTCATAACAGGGCCTGCTATTAATGATATAGATTTATAATAATGGTAATTCATATTATAACATATTATATAGAACTAGGTTGTCTCGTGGCTTCCATATACACTTGCAAATCATATAGTCCAGGGTTCAAATCCTGAGTCTGACAGCCTGAGAGAGAGAGGGAGAGTATATGTGTGTGTGTGTGAGAGAGAGAGATTTTAGATAATAAAAAAATTAAAACATATAGCCAGTTTTCTTATAACTTAGGAAATCCAGCTCATTAACAATACTATTATAGATGCGGTAGTTTGTATAGGTGTGGGTGTGTATGTTTGCTATTTATTCACGATAAAACGTCTGAACGGACTAAGAAGAAATTTAGTACAAAGATAGATTATAGCTTAGACTTACACATAGGCTAGTGTAAGTAATATAATGTGCCAAAAGGTACCACCGTTTGTCTACATTTCTACATATTATAAACAGGAAAGATTTGTATTTTTGTATGTTTGTAACTAATGAACTCAAAAACTACAGGATTGATTTAGATGAAATTTGGTAAGCAGATAGTTTGAGACCCTAGGAAAGACATAGCATATTTTTTATTCTGGAAATCATCCCTTAAAGGGTTGAAAATGGGGATGAAAATTTGTATGGGGAATCAACCTAGGGACGAACTTGAACGAAGAAAGGGTGAGTTGCTAGTATATTATAAATACACAAAGTACCTAAAGACTCACCTGAGTGAAGCTAGAGTGAATCGCTAGTTGTATATAGATTAATAATAATTTGATCGCCCCTGGTTTGTATACTCATAATAGTCGGAGTTTTTGTTTGTTTGTTGCCAATAACTGTCCAATCACGGAAGATAACGGTCTGTCAGTAACTGTCCGTAATATTCTTAGATATCAGCGATAATAGGTGCTATTACAGAAAATATATTGGCTAGTTAATATTTCATATCGCGTTACTCTCACGTAAGAAAATTTGTGTTGTGCATTGCATGTGATATATTGTTATTTAAAACTTACATTTGAAATAAAATTTTAGTTTCTATTAAATAACTCTAAAATATCTAATTTTAAATTTTTTTTTTTTTCATTAAATATTAACAGTTCAACATTTCGCCAGTACTAGGCAAAACGACCGAAAGATATTTCATTTAATTTTAGCTCGAAAATTTACTAGCATTAAATACGCGCAAAAACCCCAGTAAGTTTTCGAACAAAAAATAAATGGACTATTTTTCAGTTGTTTTGCCTAGATAGATTGTACCTACTTTCAAATACCTAAATGTTATTGGTTAATAATTTTAAACTTTTAATACTCTATGGATTTTTTTATTAATTACACCAGTTAGTTATACAAAAAATAAGAAAATTTTAAAATAAATCTTCTCATTTAAAGTAATAAAAGCTAATCAGTTATGTAGATATTTTAAAAAACAATAGCAAAAGTCTATGATTATTCAAAGTGAATTCTTTGCAAATTTCAATTTCCATTAAGCCGTCAAATAAAGAAACGCCTGCACCGGAGAAAGCGTTACCGAATTAATTGCGCTTATCCGAGATCGCAGATTGTACATCTTCACACTCGAAGGATCGCTACCATGTACTAGACAGTCTTGAGATCAATCTATAATATACTAAATGTTTCTTCATCCGTTAGTTTATTGTGATGCTAATTTAATGTATATTTGTACCTTATTGCTATGTATCTACATATATTGTATTTATATATAAATACTTCGTATGTATTTTTTTTTTTGGTTTAAAATGTAAAAAAATGACATTTAGTAAATATAAGCTTTTATGCAGAAAACAGAAATTAATTGGAAAATAATATTATTATATTAATATTAATAGGCAGTGGTAGCCCAGTGGTAACGCGCTCGCTTGGACAACCGAGTGAAGCGGGTTCAAATCCCGGGTCTCGCACCTCTGATATGTTCATGTGCGAATCATTTCTAACATGATTACCACTTGCCTTACGGTGAAGGAAAACATCGTGAGGAAACCTGCATGTCTGAGAGAACCTAGCAAGTTTTCGAAAGACATGTGAAGTCCGCCAACCCGCACTTGGCCAGCGCGGTGGACTATGGCCTGATCCCCCTCGTATTGAAGGGAGGCCCGTGCCCAGCAGTGGGACGTTAAAAAGGGCTGAATACAATACATACATTATTATATTAAAAATTTTAAAAAAACTTTTACATCCAGCGAATCTTATTTGAATCTTTTTTGCATTATTATTATTACACATTGCAGTGAATAACAAAACGTTATAATTTAGTTCACTAAATATATCTTTTATATCTTTTGTTCTTTACACTGTAAGATATTATTATGGTAAAATCTGACTGATATTCAGACCGTGCAATTAGATCTAATTCGTTAATTGAGTAGAGAGTTATAACCATCGATTAAAAATATATTTCAATTGTAAATCTAAAAAATAGTTATAATAATAATATATTGACAGGATTTTATGTAAAATATAAAAAAAAATTAAGCTGTTTGGAATGTCATAGAAGCCATTTAACTGTTTTTTTTTATTTGAAGGAAATTGGAGCGTAGAGTGCTGTATTTTAGGAAATAATACAGATAAAATAATAATTTGATAACACGTATGGCTCAGTTTGTAGTAATCCTACTTGCTGTGTCAGCGGTTCAAGGGGTCGTTCATTTGTGTGATGAGCACGAATGTTTGTACTCCAGTCATGGGTATTTATATTTATTATATGTATGAATTTAAAATTATATATTATGTGTAGTATATCAACTACCTGGTATCCATAACACAAGCGTCGTAGCTTACCGTAGAACTAGATGGTGTTGTGTGTTAATGTCCCAACATATTTATTTATTCACTAGCGACTCACGCTCGCTTCACTTGCGTTCGTCCCTAGGTACGTTTTCCCGGTTAGCTATGTTTAGGTATACATAAATAATAGCTTGCTACTCCTAAGATTTACCCTCGTTTTGCTCGGGTGCGTAGGCCGTACGCGGATTTTGTTCATAATTTCAGGGTTTTAATTTTTTTGCGGAACCCTGATTCTTTTTCTAAAATAAAAGTAGCCTAAGTTACTCCCTATAACATCAACTATCTGCCAGTGAAAGTTCCGTCAAAATCGTTCCAGCTGTTCCGGGGATTATCCGGATCAAACAGACAGACAGACAGATAGACAGACAGACAAAAATTGTAAAAAATGTTGTTTTGGTATATGTACCGTGCATACATCCATATGCATTTAGTTAATAGCGGTTATTTTAAAGCGGTTATTTTAATATCAAAAAGCGGTTATTTTAATATTACAAACAGACACTCCAATTTTATTAATCTGTATAGATTTGTAATAGTTAACTTTTATTTTCATATGTAGCATTCAAAGATACACATTGAGCTTTTTGGAATGGAGATGGAAGATAAATAAAGGAATTATTAGGCTTCTATAATGAAGAATGACTAAATGCTTCGTTTGCGTTCCAATAAATAGCCTATAATGAATAAAAACAGTTTTTGGGCTTATGTCACGAGCCCATTTAAAATATAAACTAAAATTTTTCCATAGTATTGTATATAATAAGTAAATTCTATATATAATCTTTACATATAATAAAATTCTAACTGCGTCGAATCTGTATTATATATTTTTTGAAAAATCTTATTGAAATAGTCATTATTATCGATACAGAGGCCGAATCTACAGTTTTTAGAATTTTTGTCTGTCTGTCTGGGAATGCATCTCGAGAAAACCACTGGACAGATTTTGATGAAATTTGGGATGATGATAGCTGGGTATCCAGGTCAACATACAGGATACTCTTTACTGCGGGAAAATATATCATCTCTGAGAAATCTATACTAACTGTAAAAAGGTTCCTAGGGACGAACCCAAGCGGAGCAAGGGTGAGTCGCTAGTTGATTAACAAATTTACTTTTATATAAAGTAAAGGTTCCTAAAGGTGAAATAAATTCTGAATTTAATGATGGCAAAGTCAAACTACCTATGTGAATTTGATACATAAATCTATCGACAATCTATTCATAATGAAATACATGGCACAGTCGTGATTTCTGATTTCCTCTTGAAGTAATATATGTATAAATAGTGCAAGTGTTGTAATACTAAACGATATGAAGAACAATACAGTCTAATGACACTTCAGCTATCCATTCTGTTATATAAATCAGTGTTTAATATACATACATATAAACATATGAATTATTGTTTGTATTGTTTATGTTACACTACTAGCGACTTACCCTCGCTTCGCTCGGGTGCGTCCTTAGTTGTTAACAATAGCTTTTGTGTTGCTCCAGATCTGTGTACTAAATGTCTATCTGTGTACTTTTCATCCAAAACCGTTCAGCTGTTTTAATGTGAAAAAGTAACAAACATACACATACATTCAAACTTTCGTATTTACAATACAGATATCGCTTCTGAATCTAGTCACATCTAATTGGTTTCCGTTTCCGTCAGTGGCGAGATTAAACTCGTGCGCAAATCAAACCTGAGACCAGCTTTTCCCACAAAGATACGTATTACACAAAAGGATTTTCAAAATATACAAAAGTTATGTGATTTTCACTATACTAAATAATAGTTTTCGCCTATCGTGATCATTATTAAATGAATTATTACTCAGGCTATAGTTTTACAGGATAGTAGTTTAGCTTTCTATTAATGACAAATGTTTTAAAATCATCTAATATTTACGCATATAGAGATAATTAATCTACATACAATGAATTAAATAAATCATACTTATTTATTACTATTGTCCTTATTTTTATTAATTTTACTGAAAAATAAAACCAAATCTATCCCAAGAGAACCATACATTTTTTCAGGATAAAAATAGTAGATATATATAAAGTAGCTTATGTGCTATTTCAGACTAATCTATCTCTGTGCCAAATTTTATCCAGATCCGTTCTGCCGTTTTGGCGTGATTGAGTAACAAACATATATCCATCCAATCCAAATTTATATAGTAGTAAGATTGTAGACGTCGAAGAAGACGTACTAAGCAAATTATTTAACACGGTATGTACGTAGCTTAAACTATTTACATTTTAAATATACAGTTAGTGATCTCCCGGAAAATTGCTTAATTGTATATTATAATACACTTATATGTTGCTGTAATAATAATATGCATGGAACATCGACTTTGCAGAAATTGGAAGATTATATAAAGACACGCAAAGCTCTATGTGGGTAAGATAGTTTCTTAAGTATAAAGGAGATAACGTTTAGTTATGGTTCCGGATTTATTGATGTACGGTCTCTATTGTAAACTTTTTGGTTCGTTCGTAAAATCGATTTTATTATTATTTTTATAATATATTGAGGGTGGTTTTATAAAAATAAAAAACAAAAACCGCCAATGAAATGATCTGTTAGTATGTAGGCAAAGATAAATTAATAGTTCAGTACCTTTTTCTTCTTTGTTTGTGAACCATTCTATTTTTTAGTTTAGTTGTTATTGACGAACTTTAGTGTTATCAATAAAAAAAACATGGCAATTTCAATAATGATGATGATCGAATTTCGTCTACTGGGCGTACACTAGTTAGTATTTTAATATAAATGATAATTCTAATTGCTGAAAAGTAGTTCTAGTTCTAGTCCTAATCTAGAAAATAAATAACTCAGGTTGAGGGAAGTGGAAATTGTATATTTTTCCTAATACTAAACTTTAATATAAAATATTAAGAACAATTTCTTTAAGTTATTATCTAGAAGCTATAATATTTTTAATTATAGCTTTTAACGTTTATACAAAAGATTAATTAATAAAATTTACGACAGAATTTTAATTATGTTAGAACATTTCATAGCGGATCCAAAAAACAGTACAGCGAGTGTTTAATTTCACAATGTTTTATTTACGGGGAGTACTAAAAAAGTTTGCCCGCTACCGCGTCCCGCTTCTCCACGTACCATGCTACATTCCGTAATCAGAACTCATTTGCTCACCTAGAAATGCATTAGTCGAGTGAAATTGTACTCTGCGGGTGCTCGTACCGAGCTGTGCGTGAGTGATATGTCTATTTGTTAATCTGTGGTTATTTGTGACGTTGACAGTTCTGAAGTACAATTTCGGTTCACTTCCGGTTTAATGTCATCGGTTTTTTTTTCTAGAAGATTTTTAGTTTTTACCGTAAATGTACCGGAAGTGTAATTTTTCATTCAAAATTAAAAGGAAATTTTATTTTAATATGTGCTACCGTGATATCTGTAGTTTATGGCTAAATATTTTAGAAAGTATTAATTTTATAATTAGCGAAATACTTTAAATTACACTTTAATTAGTTTAGTCGTACTGAAATTTTTTAACATTTTCATCTTACTCGCTCTAAATTATTTTTAGACATACACTGGTTGCTCGTATTAACGAAATTTTAACCAGAAAGTCGAAGGACCTTATTATAAATATTAATCGTTTTGACATATAATATTATTTACTAACTTCCATATTGATTATGTCAGCATCTTTTTACGGAAGTGATATCGATGTAAAACAATAAGGTCAAGTGCATACAACAATGGGCGTCTAAACAATGAGCGATTGTGCACGAGATGCGTCTGTAATCTCTCTGTACCGCTTAACTCGAAAATAAGCATTACTTTCTGGTGTATTGTTCTGATTGATAGTAGGTCAGGGGTAGTTAAAATTTTTAGTGCAAGCGATCCTGAAATGTCCCATTGCACTACAGCGATAGATTTGTGGGTTTCAGTGAGTTAGAGTGCCTTGCCCGTTGACCGCTGGCAGAGACCCCATGACGGTTGTCCCCAACGATATTAAAATAGATGTAGTAAAGACTAATAAGGACAAGAGATGTACTTGAGAGCCGGCTCACCTAACTGGTGCTTCTCTAATAGAGTCCCTTATTTGTCATTGACGCAGAGGAAAAAAGGGCTGCATGGTCAGGGGCAGCTGGTTTTATCGCTAGGGACGAGGTTTGCCTCGGTACCTCTGTTGAGGTGTCCTGATTGAGTGTTTAAGCGATCCTGTCACCTGTGACGTCTCATTAAGACTGGGAAACTGGGTTTTAGTGGTTAGTACTGCTCTATCTAGCCACATGTATATTATGTATATACATAGATTGCAGGCTGCATATTATACAGGTAGTTAATATAAAAATAAATTAAATTTTTCATCTATATATGTAATCATGATAAATGGAAAATAGTTTCTACGAGATGTAAGATTTCTTTCTACATAATATCGGGTCGTATTTTGAAATAAAGTTAGTTTTCACTGGTATTTTTTTTATAAAGTTTAACGTTGATGAATTTTAATTATAAATTTATTAAAACTAGTGTTCGACCAGTGAAATTCGACCACAATCATTATTTAATTTTACTAAATGTGTTTAAAAAATGGGTTGATAAATAGAGTTTTACAAAAGGCACTGAACTATGTTGTCTTTGCTTGTTTATTTAATTTTTAGGGTATCGATATTTTATCGACAGCAGTTGTGTAATAACATTTTCATTAGGAAACATAAGTTACCGGTAATAATTACCTGAACAATTTTTATTAATTGAAGATAAATTTCGGTATTAATTCATTCCAATTTGCAAGCGTTATCTATACTTAATATTATAAAGCTGAAGAGTGTGTTTGTTTGTTTGATTGAACGCGCTAATGTCAGGAACTACAAATCCGATTTGAAAAAATATTTTTGCATTAGATAGCCCCTTAACTGAGGAAGGCTATAGGCTATATATCATTCCAGAAAAATGTGCAGTTCCCGTGGGATAGATTTGTTTTTGTCTAGGGACGAACGACGAACGAACGAATTACATCTTATCTTATATATTTAAACGAGCAATTCTTGTATATTTATATCTTTATTTATTTATTTATTTATTTATTTATTTATTTATTTATTTATTTATACCGGCGATCTCGGAAACGGCTCTAACGATTTTGCTGAAATTTGGTATATGGGGGCTGTCGGGGGCGAAAAATTGATCTAGATTAGTCTCATGTCTGGGAAAACGCGTGTTTTCGAGTTTTCATGCGTTTTTCTTATGCATTATTCTACGCAAAATTTAATCGCGACATCTATACAAATCTGTCAGAAACACTTAGTCACTTAATGTAAAATTACTTTTAAGCCAAATTAAAAAGAAAATTATTCTTATCGCGACATCTATACAACTGTCTCAGTAACATTTAGTCACTTAATGTAAAATTATTTTTAAGCCAAATTAAAAAGAAAATTGTTCTTATCGTGACATCTATACAACTTTCTCAGTAACACTTAGTCACTTAATGTAAAATATACAATCTTTCAAGAACTCCGAGCGAAGCTCGGTCGCCCAGGTACTTGATATAGTATACTCAATTAATGATTAATTTTTACAACAATTATTGAAAATTTTTAGGGAAATATATGAATAGAACCTTTTCTATCTACATACCGCTAAAACCGTGACAAAATTCGAACAAAATGTTAAATTTAAATATTCTTATTACCTTTCTTTGTATATAACAATCGTGATAATGATAACCGTATAAGTTTGTTCATGCGCTTTACTTCTAACTTCCAAGTGGCTGTAGACAGAAACGTACCAAATTTTTTAGAGTGTATTGACAACCTCATATTTTATCTCTATCTGAAGTATTAACAAAATGTCAAAATTTAGTTCTATTGTTTGTTGTAAATTTTTTTACATACTTATTTTGTTTTTTAATTGATAGATTTATTTCATAACTAGCGACTAATCGAGCGAGGTGATTCTTTAATTTGATATAACTTTTTTTATTTATGTACCGATTGAAATAAAACAAATACTAAATGTTAAGTGAATCTTGCTACAATACATAAGTGAAAACCAGACCCAAATAGGTTAAGCCGTTTCGGATATTAGCGCACAAATGCACAGACAAACGTACAAATATTCTAAAAATCATTGTTTTGGGTTCTATTGCGTTAATAAAGACCCCTAATCATAGTTTTTCTCAAATATCTTATTACAGATAGCGATCAGTTACACTTTTATTATATGTAAAGATTTCATTTTATTTTCAGAATATAAATGAGCTTTTTTTAGTTCAACAATTATTATTTGCACCCTAAGTTAACCTGTAATTGTGATACACTTTGTAATACTTCATATATATACATATATACATATATACATATATATATATATATATATATATATATATATATATATATATATATATATATATAACTAAATAAAATAAAAATAAATACAGATACACTATTACTAATGTTTAATTCGGTGACTCTTAAGAACCGCGTTTTATGCATACTAAAATAAAAAATATATACATATATGGTAAATATAATTTCCTAGTGCAGAAATCGAACTTACTATTTCTGCCAGTAAGCTTTACGACATGTCCATCACGGCAAAAAGTGTAATATTTGCAGTTAATTTAAAAAAAAAATCATCACTTTTTAAACGTTCTTTAAGTTCATTAAAATATATATAGTTTCTAAGCACATCGTAGTTCATTTTAATAACAGTACTTCAGCAGGATGAGAATCAACCTCTATAATAAGAAGTTAATATACTCCCTAGTATGCATCACGTCTTAAAAGTCATACATTTAGGGGAAAAAATAGAAATTAAAAGAAATCAGCAAATAAAGAGTTCAAAGTCCTTGTCAATATCGTTAAAATTAACAGAATAACTATGTTAAATTTTTATTTTTTTAAATTGACACACAACTGCGCGTGCGCAAATGTATCGCGTCGTTTCCTCTCTGCTATTTTATAAATGGATCATGGACATCTTAGTTCTAATGGATTACTTGTCATTGACTACTGCTTTTTATACATGCCTATATACATATAAGAAGCGATTTTCACTTATGATAGACATTTGTCACAATAATGTCGTTCTTGTTAGACTCGATGTTAAATTTTGCTATGAAATAGATAAAATAGTGTTTTACAATAAGTTATGAGTGCATTTATTTAAGTAGATATAAATAAGGTATATGGTATAAATTGTAGGCAAGCTTAACGTCATAAATAACCACATTTATTATTATTAGGTTAGACTGAAAACTTTTGAAAGAAAGTTTTGATTTGTGTGTAACGAACTCGGGAGTGCCGTGAAACGTGATATGTTTCACAATCCAACGATCAGTTGAGTGTTTAACGATGTTTTAAATATATTAGAGAAGATGGCTACTTGTCCCCGCAGAGAGCGCCCTCTCCGGGCCTCTACGACCAGACTGAAGTACTCTAAAACTATACCTGCGAGTACTGTAAGGTAGGATATCATTTCATTCATACCAATATTATAAATGCGAAAGTAACAATGTCTGTCTATCTCTCTGTCTGTCTATTACCTTTTCACGCTTAATATCCTGAATCGATTTAGATAAAATTTGGTATAGAAATAATTTGAGACCCTGGAAAAGATAGTTTTTATCCCGGAAATCATCCCTTAAGGGGGTTAAAAGGGGGCTGAATTATTTTTATTTTTTAAAGTACTTACCTACTTTTCTATACCTATGTATGTACATATGTATAGTCTATCTATTCCATACTAACCATTAAAACATACCTACGGGCGAACCCGAGCGAAGCGAAGGTGAGTCGCTAGTAAAATTATAAAAATAACGTTATTAAAGTTTAGTTGAAAAACGAAATAAAATGTGAATATTACAGTTGTATGTAGATACGAACAAAAACAGTTACATGATTATCATAATGATGAAATGTTTTCAATTAGGATTTCGTTAAATCTGTTTTTTTTATAAAGAATAATATAATTCATATATTGTTTGTAAATTTAGTTATTTTTACTTGATTAGATAGATATTATAAAATAATATACCTAATATTAGTGATAACATATTCAGAGTATCACTTCCATCTTCATATAAGAAACTCTTGTGCGTGTCATGCTTCTAGATTTCCGATTAAGGCTATTCGTTATTAGTTAGTCAGTGTTTGAGTTTCATTTAGTAAAATAATAGGAATCAAACTTAGTTTTGTTATATTTTTATCGGTTGAGTCCATCTTAAGGTTGCAGACTTGCTTAATTGTACAGATATGGATTCTGCGCGTTTCTAATATAACATGTTAAATAAATGATTATAGAGTAAACGAATGCTAAGTTTAAGTCGGCAAAGCCACGACCACTTTAAAATGACTTGATCTCGACATTAGGTTTAGGGTAATTAAAAAAATCGGTGGTGATACACGGACAGACAGACAGACATGACTTTTAAGGTACGGAACCCTAAAAATAGTAAACTGACATCTTTTTTTACAGTAAGAAAGAATGTAAACAATATTATAATTAAATGCTATAAATCGTTGCGATGACCAATGTACGTTACATTACTGATTTAATTTCACCGCTACGTTGATCGCGTGCATATATTCTTCTGTACATTTGCTTCATTAAATTATCACCTTTCTCGTGTTGAACTATAATAAAAATAACGCGGATATGTTTTCCTTACATCACAAAGTGTATGATATGAAAGAAATTTATTGTTTTTAATGCTTTTTTTAGATAATAATTTATCAATTTGAGGAGTATTTTTGTGTTATTATGTTTTTGATAGTTTTCTCTGTTGCAATGTTTGTTATTTTTTGCTTAAATCGATGTAATTAGCTCTACTTCCGTGTGTATATAACTTGTACAGTAATCATTAAATACATAGTATCATTGTAATGTATTCGATTGCGTAAATAATTAATTTTATTATACTTAATATTCTCATTCAACGTTTTTTAGCGTCTTCCTGTTGGACATGAACCTCCCTTGCATTGTAAATTAGAGGATTAGGCCATAGCCCACTCGGGCCAAGTGGACCTCATGTCTCGAAAACTAGTTAAATTCTTTCAGACATATAGATTTCCTCACAAAGTTGTCACTTTCCTTCACCGTAAGGTAATCATGTTGAAAACTATTCGCACATGAAAATGTGAGAGACAGGTTCAAATCCCTTCTTATAAAATAAATATTAAAAATAAATTTATTTTTAATTATTAAACATATGACTTCAATACATGCACTTTACAATTTAACATATTCGTAAATAAGTAAGTTAGACTCTTTCTAGATACTCAGCAAGGTTTATGTTAAATTATACTGAAAAGTTTATAATTTACTTGTAACGCCACTCACTAATACTTTGTCTCATGAGATCTACTTGAATTATAAGTAATAACCATCATATCTACCATATATATACTACTTATAGGCCATAAGCAATCTCCATGCATAAAATCATGTGACCTGTTTCTTCACTGCTTAAAAGAACGACAAACCAACAAAAACATCTTAATATCAATAACTATACTTCAACATTGTATGTATGTACATACATATATGTACTAGGGATAGATCATCGATAGGCAGTGGTAGCCCAATGGTAACTCGCTCGCTTCGGTATCCGAGTGAAGCGGGTTCAAATCCCGGGTCTTGCACCTCTGATATTTTCATGTGCGAATCATTTCTATCATGATTACCACTTGCCTTACGGTGAAGGAAAACATCGTGAGGAAACCTGCATGTCTGAAAGAACCTAGCAAGTTTTCGAAAGACATGTGAAGTCCGCCAACCCGCACTTGGCCAGCGCGGTGGACTATGGCCTGATCCCCCTCGTATTGAAGGGAGGCCCGTGCCCAGCAGTGGGACGTTAAAAAAAAGGGCTGAATACAATAGATCATCGAAAGTTTTTGTTTCATAATGCTTATATTGTTAAGTATGTCGATCACAAGTACTCGTACATTTAGAAATGATTTCGTTATTAAGTCGTGTACATTTTTACATTAAAGCTTATGAATTGATCTACTTAGTAGAGTGATAAAATTACTCAACAGTATTATATATTGAGAGGGTTATTAGAGAAATTGTACAATCATTTTTGTATAACAACATGAAAGGCTCTTAAATAAAACTATCTTTTCGGATTTTTTCGCGGATTTATTTTGATTTTTGCTTCCCGACGTTTCGATTGCTTTACAGCAATCATGGTCACGGGAGAGTCTCTCCCGTGACCATGATTGCGAAAGACCATGATTCCGAAAAGATAGTTTTATTTAAATGTCTAATATTCGCGTAAATCTAAGAAAGTATTATGAAAGGCTCGTTCCAGATGAAGTTTTCTCTAAATGAAATCGTTAAGCATGTGACAAGTGGCCGCATTCCCCTTGTTTGTCTCAACGTGACGCACAGTAGTTTTAATATGTACTTGTTATCATTAATTTTGTGACTTTAAATTACGAAAGTCGATTAAAATAATAGATAAGTATTATGCAAAAACTTAAGCCCAACTAAACTTTATATTAGCTCTACGTTTCTGAAACGAACAGCTAAGTTGTGGAACACCCTTCCAGCATCCGTGTTTCCTACCACATATAATATAAGTACCTTCAAGGCAAGAGTGAATAGGCATCTTCTAGGCAAGCGCGCTCCAACCTAGACCTCATCAGTGCTTTAGCGTTGATTGTCGTCA
The DNA here is from genome assembly GCA_033884665.1 of Argynnis bischoffii washingtonia. Lineage (NCBI taxonomy): Eukaryota > Metazoa > Arthropoda > Insecta > Lepidoptera > Nymphalidae > Argynnis > Argynnis bischoffii. The sequence goes on along the minus strand of CM066624.1, from coordinate 2,757,336 downwards.
AGCGCAAGCCTATCTTAGAATAAAAAAAAAAAAAATATTATATACATACATATGTATATTATTAAAAAAAGTTTAGAAATTTTATTTTCAGTAGAAAGTTTGTATAAATAATTTAAATTTGATTTGGCGGTATTCTAAAGCTTAATAATAATGGCCTCATGAGAGGTATTTAGCATATTATTTTTAGTATAAATTCTATTTTTGGCTTATATATTTATATGACGTTATTAAGTGGTATAAAAATTAGGTTATTTAAAAAAAAATAGCAATGTGGCAAGCCGTCTTGAATTTTTCATTTGATCTTTAGATGCATACCTTATTAAAGATAACAATTAAGATAAATTATAATAATTGGTTAGTTGCAACATATCTGGCATTTGCAGTTGGAGAACGGTATGTTATCGAGGTTATTACAAATGTGAATGGATGTCATCTTATACATTGCACTTACAGAACTACGGGCTGCCTTTGACTTCGACCACATGGGGTTATAGCTTTTAGGCAAAGCGAAATGATATAGATAAGCTTAGCTGGATTATCTATACTTTTATACTGATAGTAAAAATGCGAAAGTTTGTGAGTATGTATGGATGTTTGTTACTCTTTTACGCAAAAACTACTAAATGGATTTTAAAAAACTTTACAATAATAGTTCATGTATCAGAATAATATATAGGCTTTATACCCCGGAAAAATGTACGGTTCCCGCGGGTTGGTTTTTTTTTGTTTTTCTAGAGGCGAACTCGCCAAGCGAAGCAAGCAAGCCAAGCGAGGGTTAGCCGCTAGTTAGAAATGAATAAATAACATTTACATACATATATTTGTAAGTTTTTTGATGTGATTACTTTTCCTTCTTTAAAGAGTTAATAGAGTAAGATATCGACAAGAGATGCATTATTATTTATTACATACAGTTTAGAGATGCGCCGTATGTGCGGTCGAATATTCGTATTCGTAAGGTTTGGCGTATGCCCGGACAAACAGAAAGACAGACAGGTAGATAGACAAAAAATTAAAAAGGGCTGTTTAGGTACTGGTATTATATAAATAACTCTATGTTCTTGATAAAACAGTTATTTTGAAATTACAGACAGACACTAGTTTTTGTCCTATAATAATAACAATTTGACAACAAGTTTGGCTCAGTTTGTAGTGACTTGCTTTGGTTGCATTGGTCGCGGGTACGAGTGCCGCTGGAGGCATTCATTTGTGTGATAAGCACGAATGTTTGTACTCCAATCATGGGTATTTATATTTATAATACGTATGTATTTAAAGTTATATACGTGTAGTGTATCAAATATCTAGTATACATAATACAAACCTCGAAGCTCACCATGGAACTAGATGGTGTGTGGAAATGTACCAACATATTTATTTTATTTTAAATGAGGATAATTACTTAAATAAACATTCAGTTTCTTTTTGATACCATTCTGTACAAAGCAACGCGAAGGCGGGACGCTAGCCTATTGTCATATTATTTTCCTTTTTAAGGGACAACGGCAACTAATAATTATTTTGTTTTATATTTTCCATGAATGTGTCCTCAGCTCCGTGTGAAATTAACTCATAACTAAGTTTATTGTTGAGTTTTCTTTGTAGTAGTCAAAATAGCTTGAAAAATGAAAAGTATATCCGGTATAAAATATTAAATTTATTATGTGTTGATGTAACTATTAATGGAAAATTTTTAACTTACGTTCACAAAATAATTCGCATTTTTTTAAATTTTTTTTTATAATAATGGTGTGCAGGCAGCAAGTAGTTATAGTAATGATAACCTTTGTAGTCACGACCAGATTATAATAATAGTTTTAGAAATTAGGCTTGATAATAAGCATTATCATTGGTGAAGTAGTAGGAAGATTTAACTAAAAGTATTTTTCTTACTTTAAAATCATTGCAATTGTGATTGTCACTTTCAGAGTTGCATTTTTGAGATTTTTATTTCACATCAACCTTGAGTATTTCATTAAAAACCGGCCAAGTGCGAGTCGGACTCGTGCACGACGCAATAATCTATAAAAACGGCAAAAAAATCATGTCTGTTGTATGGGATCCCCCTTAAATATTTGTTTTATTTTAATTTAATTATTTATTTTCAAAGTGAATATATAACTAAATATTCTATGAATATTTCAAGCGTCTACCTGTTGTCGTTGTCAATATCGAGCAAAAACGAGAAAAAAAAATCACGTTTGTTGTATGGGAGCCCCCTTAAATATTTATTTTATTCTGTTTTTTAGTATTTGTTGTTATAGCGGCAACAGAAATATATCATCTGTGAAAATTTCAACTGTCTAAATATCACGGTTCATGAGATACAGCCTGGTGACAGACAGACATACAGACGGACGGACAGCGAAGTCTTAGTAATAGCGGGACCCTATTACTAAGACTTTACTCTTTGGGTACGGAACCCTAACAATCATCATTGAATTCAGTTCACAGTTGGTGCATTATATTAGTTGGTGCATATTAGTTGGTGCATATTAGTTGGTACATATTAGTTAGCTGCATTCCTTTTACAAACAGAGAGTTGTGACATATAGGATGAAACTTTTAACAATTTTTGTCCTGTTGCACCAAACAAGTATAACTTCTTACGTGCGTACATACATACATGTATTTTTTTACAAATATGTTAGCTATGTAGCAATAGCCACACTATTATGCCAAAGAAATGAAAAAAAGAATCAGCCCTAAAGACGAGATAAAGCTTTTATAATTGATTTTGAAGGCAGTGTAACTGTTTTATTAGAGCTAGTCTAAAGATTTTCTATAATTGTTGATAATTCATAAAAAAATATGTTAAGTAGTAATATAAATAAAGGATTACTTGAGTGGGAACTTTAATTGACCAAAATTTTACTCGGATTGTTTCAACCCGCTATCAAAATATTTTGTATAATGACATTATGAAATGACAAACGACTCACCCTCGCTTTGCTTATATTCGTCCCTAGGTTAATTCCCCATACAAACATTGATCCCCATTTTCACCCCCCCTCAAAGGATGACTTCCGGGATAAAAAGTATTCTATGTCCTTCTCAGGTCTCAAACTATTATCTAACCAAATTTCATCTAAATCGGCTCAGTAGATCCAGAGATTACCCTCTACAACATCACAAACTCACAAACTTTACCTCTTTATAATATTAGTATAGATTAGCAGAAATTCAAAATGGGAAATCTCATTTTAAGATAACATTTTAAAAAAATCATAAATTCTACATTAACTAGTATTTAAGAAATATTTAATATTTTAAGAAAATATCGCTTTAACCTACTTATGCGCCTCTTAACAAAGTGACCATTTTTAAAACACATGTTTAATCACTTTCCCTAATTATACTATTATTTGAAGTTGCATACACTTACCATTGTATGTTAATTTATTATAAAACCAACTCTATATTTAGGTGATAAGCTTTAAATCAGAATGAACTACTTTAACCCATCGCTTTTTATTGTTTCATTGTATAACAATAGGAATTTTCTTATAACGCCATCTGTTGTTGAGTAGAAATGGTGGGAAAATGTCTGGAAGAAAATTTAACATTGTTAACATGTTTTCTCTTATTGACAATGTCATAAACATTGAATAAGCGTTAATGTTAAAGGTCAACTACTTTGAACATTTTGATTAAAATACAATATTATGTGTTGTTAATAAAAGTGGTAAGGCAGTGGTAGCCCAGTAGGCAGTGGTAGCCCAGTGGTAACGCGTTCGCTTGGGAAACCGAGTGAAGCGGGTTCAAATCCCGGGTCTCGCACCTCTGATATTTTCATGTGCGAATCATTTTCTAACTTGATTACCACTTGCCTTACGGTGAAGGAAAACATCGTGAGGAAACCTGCATGTCTGAAAGAACCTTGCAAGTTTTCGAAAGACATATGAAGTCCGCCAATCCGCACTTGGCCAGCGTGGTGGACTATGGCCTGATTCCCCTCGTATTGAAGGGAGGCCCGTACCCAGCAGTGGGACGTTAAAAAGAGCTGAATACAATAAAAGTGATCCAGTCTAAATTTTCTAATACTGCAACGGTTATTTATCTTCTAAGTGGAATTCTTAGTTTTGTGCATTAATTATTATTATAAACATTTTTGATGTTTTTAAAACTATAGCCTGTATATGATTTTAGAATCTCCTATTTCTAAAATATATTTTTTTATATATATTTCTGTATATTATGATTTGTTAAGGAAATCCCTAACTAATCCCTGCTTCAAATTAGAAAAAATAGTTAAGTAGGTAATTGTTATGAAATATAGCCGAATGTATAAATGCTTGCATTTCCGTTGTTTTTAATATGATAATTATGAAACGTTCTTATGCATTAGATAATGACTCTTATGTAATAGAAAAAAATATTTACATTTACTACAATTGGTCTAAGACTAATAATACTTTAGTAAATAAAGTTAGTTAACACGAAAAAATATCTTATCACTACACTTGAAACCGTATTTCAACAGCGAACTGAGATTATATTCGAAGCAATTTTAGGCACTGGATCTTTAGCGAAAGTATTTGTAAACCGCCGTGTCATGTAGTCTCGTTTCGGACATGATAAAGAAACGTAAAGCGGTCTAAGACACAAGTGAATTACTAGGCATAATAAATCTATTTATACGTTAACTAGTATTTTTTGTGACCGATTGTGAATTGTTATTATAAAAACTAGATAATTTTTTTTTTTAAAAAAAAGGTCCTCAATCCTATTTCGCTTGTTGCGTAAAAATTGGATACAGCAACAAGCATACTACAACTACATATAGTACTACTATATACATTCCATTTGCTATACTAGTTTACATTTTAATTAAAATTAGTTAAGTTTAAGAATAAAATGAGGAGAACAAAACAATTGAATATAGGCCACGCAAAGTATTATGTTAAAAATATATACATATATAATATATGTACAATCATCATAATATCGCTTAACACTTGCACCAAACATCGTATCACGAAATGCTGCGTAATTAATGTCAGAAAAAATAATTTGAAGGCAGGTTTATTTCTTTTCCCTAATTTTGAAACATCGCTGTGATATTGTCTTTGTATTTCAATTGTTACGCCAAATATGGTTATATAATTTTAAAATAATCTAAACTTAATGTTAGTTGATTAATATAAAAGGCAAAAGTGATTGACTGATGTATTATCATTATATTATATGTACAACGCACAGGCTAGAAACCCTTAAGGCTAGAAAATATAAATTTCGCACACGTATTCCTCATATGATGAAGGCATCCACTAAGGAAAGATTTTTTAAAATTGGGTGAAATAGAGGATAAAAGGTTTGTAAGGAAACTTTTTATTCCTTAGACATATTTGTATGAAATTTCGTATTTTTCGTAGTTTGATCGCGAGCGAAACCGCGAGTTTTGCTAGTCTGTAATATACCAATCTCCAAAGAATTTTATACTAGCTAAAAGTTATGTAAAATTTTACAAGATATTTAAAAAAAAAGATATTTCGGGAAATTTGAACTTAAAAAAATACTATTTATTTAGAACGGAGATTATGAGAAGGATAGTTGTACTATCTATAATGTAGAAGTTTTCCCATGAAAGTTGTGTCCGAGTTTAACTGAGTAGTATAAGAAAATTTGTTATATTAAACTTACCAGTGGTATTTATTTAAATAGACTGTTTCCAACAGTCATCTAATGACATCTTATGTATAAGTAAATACTTGTTAAGATGTAATCAATGTAATGAAACGATAAGTATGTATGTAATTTATGTAATGTTCGTAATATTATAAAATACCATTCAATGACAAACAATTTTCAATATTATAATATGAAATGCCGTAATTATTTTAACAACCATCTTTTACATAATCTATTATTAGAATATATCAATAAGAAGAAAACATATGTCATTAAACTGTGTGAAAATGAATGTGTCAAAGAGCACTTTCGCCGCATTTTCTTCTGAAAACCTCCTAAGCCTTTAAGCTCTCAGTGTGATGTTGGCTCGCGGCGCGTGCGCATGTCCGAATAATCGATTGTGTTTCATTTATAGTGGAATGTTATTGAAAATGACTCTCTTTTTGTTTTGCAAAATAGTGTTGTCATAAGTGAATTAAATTTACTTCTTGATTGTTTTCTAATTGGTGAAATTTTTAACTTTGTGAAAAGCAAAATGACACTTAACAATGCACATCCACCGTACACTCGGGTTACAAATAAATTTTTTGGAAAAAAATCTAAGAAAAGTAAGAAATATGTGAAAATGAAAGCTGGGACTTACAGTGGTCGTGAACGGTAATTTTTTTTTTACAATTAGTACAATAAATGTAAACAGTAAAATTTATGTAAAATACCTATACATACAAATATATGTATATGAAAAATGCATTCATCATATACCATTGTTGTACGAGTATGTCAATATTTTACTTTTACGAAGTAAATTGTAATCACATCTATAATTTTTATTTATTTTATTATTTTTTATAGCATATATATATATATATATATATATATATATATATATATATATATATATATATATATATATATATATATATATATATATACTTAGGCATATGCCTACAGAATAATTTAAAGCTCCGCTATCACTAACAGGCTTTACATATATACCGCATAATCTAAAGAAACAACTTTAAGAACAAATTCTGAATGTTGTATGGTAACTCAAAATACTACAATTAATTTAAAGTAGGACCGAGTTTCTAAAAAAACTTGATCATACACAGGTCAGTTACGTGACCATTGCAACACAGTGATTATCATAAAATATACCTCTCTTTCCAAACATGAATAAATCATATAATTTTTATCATAACTCTCTAAGATTAGTAGTTAAAACATAATTAAGTATACATAAAGAAGAATAAGCTATTTATATGTATATTAAAGCTGCTAATAAAAAGCTCTCTAAAATTTACTTGAACTTAGAAGTCTATCAAGGGGAATATTCTAGTGTTCTATATTTTTTCATCGCACGATGGGCCTATGTTATATCATGTACCATGTTTTACACCTGTTACCGAAGTACCGTAACACTAATCATCGATAGTTTTCACTTTTTTACTCTCGGTTTCACTGCAACTGTCACGACTCATATTGCTTAATGCCGAAAACTTGTTTTAGAATCTTGGCATAAATTACAATATTAACATGTCCCACTACGAAATATGAAAGAGAATACATATTATGTATATTTCTAGTTTCATATACATACATACGTAATACAAACATACATATGTAACTTAGAAGGAAATGGTTTAATTTTTCTATAGCTACATTTATGTACTATATTGTAAGCACATTTAATGATATAACTGTTTTATACATAGTTATAAATAAGTTTAACTTAAGTTTGATTGTAATGATCTCTTTACTTTTATAATGTTATATAATATATATATTTTATGTCGTATTTGGCTTACGAGTATTAACTCACTATATATTTCATTTAATTTTAGTAACTTATTATATTACTAGCGACTCACGCTCGGTTCGCTCGCGTTCGTCCCTAGGTACGTTTTCACGGTTAGCTATGTTTGTATGTATGTATGTATTCAGCCCTTTTTAACGTCCCACTGCTGGGCACGGGCCTCCCTTCAGTACGAGGGGGATCAAGCCATAGTCCACCACGCTGGCCAAGTGCGGATTGGCGGACTTCACATGTCTTTCGAAAACCTACTAGGTTCTCTCAGACATGCAGGTTTCCTCACGATGTTTTTCCTTCACCGTGAGGCAAGTGGTAATCACGTTAGAAATGATTCGCACATGAAAATATCAGAGGTGCGAGACCCGGGATTTGAACCCGCTTCACTCGGTTTCCCAAGCGAGCGCGTTACCACTGGGCTACCACTGCCTTAGCTATGTTTAGGTATAAATAATAGTAACTTGCTACTCCTAAAATATTAATTTAATTTAAATTATATAGCGATTTACCCTCGTTTTGCTCGGGTGCGTACGTCGTACGCGGATTTTGTTCACAATTTCATGGGTTTTAATTTCTTTTCGCGGAACCCTGATTCTTTTTCTAAATAAAAGTAGCCTAAATTACTCCCTATAACATCAGCTATCTGCCAGTGAAAGTCGCGTCAAAATCGGTGCAGCCGTTTCGGAGATTAACCGGAACAAACAGACAGACAGACAGACAGACAAAAATTGTAAAAATGTTGTTTTGGTATATGTACCGTGTATACATCCATATGCATTTAGTAAAAAGTGGTTATTTTAATATTACAAACAGACACTTCAATTTTATTTATCTGTATAGATTAGTAAAAACAAGCTGAGTGATTTTTAATTAACAATTACAAAACAAAATTCTGTCAATGAAACAAGCCTTCTCTAGTATAGCTTAAAGACTTTCGTGATTAAAGCAAAATAAGTTGATTTCACGAGAATTTTGCATTAACCTTTTCCCACGGCGCTATATTTTGAAACTATGCATATAAGTTTTAATTAATATTTACATACGATAATGATTTTCTTATATTAGAAATTTTTACTTAAGACTTGAAATAAATTGATTTTTTAACGTGTTTTCATACTTATATATTGAGATATCTATACAGATAAATAAAATTTTAGTGTCTGTTTGTTCCGGTTAATCTCCAAAATGGCTGGATTGATTTTGCCGGAACTTTCATTAGCAGATAACTGATGTTATAAGGAGTAACATAGGCTACTTCTATTTTAGAAAAAGGATTAGAGTTCCGCTCAAAAAAATTAAAACGTATCTTGGGACGCACCCGAGCGAAGCGAGGGTAAGTCGCTAGTTATAATATATTTACGAAGGAAGGTCTCACGAATCGTACACGTAAAAACATACAAACAAACAGAGTAACTCCTAATTTTTAAACTTGGTAAAAATAGTAAATTTATGTTGTCAAAACAAAAACTAAATACAAATAACTAATCCAGTTACATTGTATGTATGTAATCAGCCCTTTTTAACGTCCCACTGCTGGGCATGGGCCTCCCTTCTATACATCAGGCCATAGTCCCACCACGCTGGCCAATTGTGGCATTGCAGATTTCACGTCTTTCGAAAAATTCTTTTCTCAGTCGTGCAGGTTTCCTCACGACATTATCCTTCACCATAAGACAAGTTATAATCATGATTGAAATAATTCTCACATGAAAATATCAGATATGCGACACCAGGGATTCGAACCCGCTTCACTCGGAATCGAGGGAGAGTGTTAACATTGGGCTACAACTGTCTGAGCTATAATGTAACGACCTTATGAATATAGTATTTTATTTTAGTTAATTTCTTTAATCTCGAAGCAAATTTTTTAATCACACAATTTCATAGTTTTACATGTAAAAACGCCATTCAATAACTTTGTTCATCACTTATGATCATCGAAGTTTCAAAAACTACTACTTTATATTCGAATATATTAGATAAACGTGAAGGAAGATTGGTCAGTGCATGTCAAAGAAAGTTTTATGTTCGAGAGTGCTTTATTGCGGGCATTGACCTTAGAATTGCAAATGAACAAAGCTTTATAATGTATCGCGTGAATGAAATTCGTTTTATCAATACTTTATACTGTGTATACTGTTATATAAATACGTATGAATATAAAGAAAGATATGAAAAGGGGGAAGTGAAAGGATAAGTTTAGTAATCTTATGTTTATTTTATTGTACACCACAGAAATAACATAAAAATGTAAAATAAGTATCAAAAAACGTGTACAAATGGTGGTCTTATGGCTAATTAGCAATTTCTTCCAGACCACCTTTGGTTTTGGAAATATGGAAGACTATACAGGGTGGTGTAAACATAATAAACAATAAAAACCACAGTACAACTTAATATTTCGAAATTTTACATCTATACATTTAATATATGTGAATCTCTAAAAGATACTAATATATGCATATTTAAATAGTCAATTTGAATGTTGTTGTACAATCTTATTTAGAGAAATAATCTAGATAATCATTTGTCTTATCATTTAGATTATTTCTCTTAATGGGAAGTCGACATTGTGCAACATTTATATTAATTCTTTAAATTTAAATATTTATTAGTATAATTTATATCAATTAAATTAAAATCGCGATAACACCGCCTTTTGTGTAAACTTTTGTTTTTAAATACTTTGTTTACTGTATTTATTTCATCACTGTGGTGTACAATAAAGTGGGTAAATAAAATAAATAAATAAATAAATATGTTGGGACATTAGCAAAAAGCACCATCTAGTTCCATGGTAAGCTACGAGGCCTGTGTTATGAATACCAGATAGTTGATACACTACACTTATATAATTTTAAATACATATATATTATAAATATAAACACCTATGACTGGAGTACAAATATTCGTGCTCACCACAAAAATGAATGCCCACAGCAGGACTTGAATCCGCGACCGCTGGCACAGCAATTAGGGTCAATACAAACTGAGCCAAACGTGTCGTCAATATACAATTATTTCATATGTTTATATTTTATATTCATGACAAAGGTTCAAGGAGCTTAACAATGTTATTTTGTAAGTGTCTATGTCTATATGTTTCTATCTCGAAGTCAGGTTGGCACCATATTGGCTCTAGTTGACAGTTCCCCTCTTTTATCTTTAAAAGATATTATGGTGATGCCTTTAAAACAAAAATGTAAAAGAGAAAGATTTCCACACAACTTCATCTTTCTACGATTATTATGATTTTAAGAATATAAAAACGTTTTGCGTATTTATAAATACTAAAGTAAAACAATATAATAAGAACTGATCAAACTCGTTCGACTTGTATAGGTATGCTCTGTAAAACTCGAATTTCTCCAGAATGTGACATTTTCTTTCCATCTATCATTTTACATTCATCCAAAACTCGAAACTTTAGAAGGTGTCGGGATACAAGTCAAATACAGAGTCCTGAAGAAGTTTAATTAATTTAAAGTGACCTGTCAAACGAGTTCATTTTCTGAAACGAAATATACGTTATTGAGTATTAATCTGGAGTCAAAATCTGGACGAATGATTAAAATGACCTCACATGTATCTCAACATTTCTGAAGATTTTAGTTACCCTAAATGGGCCCTTAATCTTATATCAAAAACACAAATTAGAGTGTCTATACGTTCTTTAATAGGACGAATAAAAAAATATTATCTGTGTAAAGCCAACAGAAATTGCTAGACGAAACACTATTTTTACACTAACATTATATTTCTTTCTTCCGCAGTGCTAATACGGCAATGGATAATGACGTCACGCCGGTGTATCTCGCGGCGCAAGAGGGGCACTTGGCGGTACTAAAGTATCTAGTACTAGAAGCTGGGGGCAGGCTCGACGCTCGCGCTCGAGATGGGATGCTGCCAATACACGCTGCTGCACAAACTGGCTGTCTGGATTGTGTTAAGTGGATGGTATGTAAGATAATCATATATATAGACTACCAGTAATAATATATAATTTATATCTCTTTATTTAATGTTCGTGACCCTTCTATCTTATGTCTAGAAAAAATCACTCTTTAAGCGATAAGGATGTCTCTTGTAAATAAAAAAAAAATATAGGAGAATATATTTTGTATATTTCCTTTTCTCTTTGGGTGTACAATAAATGGTTTATTATTATTATTACTATTTTTTGCTTCTTCATTCACACTGAAATGGATTTATGGATTTGGATGAAATTTAGACACAGATATAACCGGAAGCCTCTCATTAGTATTTCAGTAGTTAATATTATAAATTCAAAGGTTTATGAGGAAGTAGGTGAGTGGGCTCTTTTTCACACCGTAAAAGATCAATGGATTTGAGTGATATTCAAAATGAATGAATCCTAAATAATACTATGTGCGACTATTATAGCAAGTGGTAGCCCAGTGGTAACGCGCTTGCTTCCACATCTGATATTTTCATGTGCAAATAATTTCTAACATGATTATCACTTGTCTTACGGTGAATCATCGTGAGAAAACCTGCATGTCTGAGAGAACCTAGCAAGTTTTCGAAAGACATGTGAAGTCCGCCAACCCACACTTGGCCAGCTTGGTGGACTATATTTATAACCCCTAGCATTGGACGGAGTTTTTTATTTAACATGTTTAAGTGTGTTTTTTATTCCCCCCATTGTAACGGCTGGATTTAATTGAAATTTAATACATAGATAAACTACGACTTAGAGTAACAAATAAAACGACTGTTAGGCACTTAAGGACGCATCTAAACGAAGCAAGGGCAAGTCACTAGTATGATATAAAGCGTGCGATAGAGAATAAATTTACATATACAGAGTTGCTCACTTTACTAACTTCTTATTTCTTAATACCAAAATATATACTAAGGTATAGTAGATTATATTATTTGTGTTATGAATGTACTTATATTGAAACTGGTGTACGCTATTATGATATAAACACTATTTTACCTCCAAATTGTACACGTTGAAATAGTACTTATGCAGATAATCACATGAAATAAGTAGTGTTACAATATTACGAATGAGCTTTTTAGAGCTTCCTTTTTGTTGTAACTTTCATTCAAATACTGTTATTTTATTGTTGAGGTTAGCCAAGATTACTTAAGCGTTACATTGTTATCATGAATTTGTTAATAAAACTTCTCACCTCTCGAAAAATGACAAAGATGGAGGGAGGGAGGTATATAAAGAGGTTTGAATGTGTGTTTTATTTCCACTAACGTTTGTCTAACTAAACACATTCATAGGGAGTGATAGTTTTCAAAATAATTAATCGAAATATAAATATATTGTAAAAAATAACTTGAACGTATAACAAACATAAATAAAACTAGCGACTCATCCTCGCTTCGCTCGGGTTTGTCCCTAGGTTGCGTGCATACACACTTTTATCCCCATTTGCATCCTCTTAAGGAATGATTTCTGGGATAAAAACTAACCTATGTCATTCCCAGGGTCTCAAACTATCTTCTTACTAAATTTCATCTAAATCAATTCAGTAGTTTCGGGGCCTATTCAGTACAAATAAATAAACAAAGAAACAAACAAATCTTTCCACTTTATAATATTATATTATAGACAATCACATCTTATTCTTTTATCTAGTTGACAAATTAATGCTAATATTAATGACATGTAGATGTTATGAGTTAATAAGTCAATGTGTTAATTCACTAAGTTTTGACTCACAAATATTCTCCCACGTTACCTTATTGCAACGTTTAAAGCATTTCCTTCCTGTCTGTAGTCAATCTAATAATGATCTATTAAAAAGCTTCGTTTCATTTCCATACGTTATGTAAGCAAAGATAATTTATTTTTTACGATGACAGTACAATTACAGTTATATAAAAGTAATTCATAAGAGAAAATCCTCTAATTATAAGTCAATAACTTTCCACTATCAATCACAAAACGGGAAACGGCTCTGCACGCACTTAACTTACCGTGATCTGTCTAATGAATATCAACTGAAATAACGTCTTACTACAAAATCGCTTAATAAAACATAAAAATTATTGTTTTTATTATATTTTATCATATATTATATTCCTATTCATACTTGCTTAATATTATAAATGTCAGAATAATTCTGTCTATCTGTGTGTCTGTCTGTTAACTATTCACGCTTAATCGGCTGAACTGATTTAGATGAAATTTGCTTTGGAGATAGTTTGAGACCCTGGGAAGGACATAGACATATTTATCCCGGAAATCATCCCTTAAGGAGGTGACAAGGGGGGTGGAAGGGATATAAAACTCATCATATCTACGTATATATAGTCTATTCCATACTAATCATTATAACATATACATACATTGTTTAGTTACGTATAAATGCGAAAGTTTGTATGTTTGTACGTTCTTCACGCTGAAATGCCTAGACGGATTTCGATAAAATTTAGTACATAGATAGATATCATTTGGACTAACATATAAGCTACTGTTAGGCACATTGTCTATAATATAACTGCTATCACTAGTTTATAATATAACTATTACATAAGACTTATATATAATAAAAGAAGAAAACTATTAAAAAACACTTAATTTAAACCGTTTAAAATTTATTTCTTGCATATTATTAGAATTTAAATAAAATAAAGATTTTTAAATTAAATGAAAATTATTGTAATTTTTCTATTATTTTTTGATAAAATGTGCCCGTTTCACACATTTGAATATAAAATTATAACCATCTATCATAAAAGTACTAGATACACAATCAGCGACAAAAAATGTCCTCACCGAATGTGCGCCCACTTGAACATTTGGGTGCGCTTTTAATTTAGTAGCAAAGAACTTTAAGCATTGCATTTAATGTTCAATTTACATTGCTGTTTATTTATTTCAACTAGAATAATTACTTAAACACAATTGGTGAAGGTTTTAAGAGAACTTTTGCATGGGATTGTGTCTAATACTTTTTTGATCGATGATTAAACAGTAGCAATGTAACATCGTACATAAAAAACTAGATTAACCTATACTTTTATTACGTAAGTTGTTTTTTTTTTCTAAAAGGATTTCCTTCTTTCCAGTTAAATAAGTTTAAGCTATGGACTGATGTAGGAAGTACTTATTATTGACATCCGTACAGAAATTACAATCTAATTTTCAAACGTTTAAATAATCTCTGAATGTTCAGAAAGTCTTGAAAGTTTTGCATCTGTGATTTACACACGTATACATAAGTGTAGCGTGTAATAGATAAAGTAAAATGACAACATAATACGTACTTGTAGTTGTAAGCTTTCTGTTAGACGAGCCACGAGAGAGAGTGGCTTACTCAAAATAATATATTAACATTTGGCCAATATTGTATATTTGTTTATTTATTTATACCGGTGATCGAGGAAATGGCTCTAACGATTTCGCTGAAATTTAGTATGTGGGAGTTTTCAAGGGCGAAAAATCGATCTAGATTAGTCTTATGTCTGGGAAAATACGTGTTTTCGCCTTTTCATGCGGTTTACTTTCCCATTATTCCACCCAAAATATAGTCGATAATTTCTAACACCCCGAGTGTTAGAAATTATCGACTACATTAGCATCGTGGTCAAGTGGCCCTGGTGCAAGATTGACAATCACAGGTGTTCGGTTTCGAATTCCGGTCGGATACAAAGTTTTTACTTTTGTTTTTTTTTTTGTATTTATTTAAGGTTTTAGTTTTTTTTTTGTTTTTAAGCCAAATTAAAAAGAAAATAAATGAATAAAATAATATAATAAATATAATAATATAAAAAAAAACATTTTTTGAAGTAAAAAAGGTTTAAACTTTAAAGAATTGAAATATTTACGAAAGGCGAAAACAAAATTTTATAATTATTATTTTTTTTATATTTTATACTTCTGTTTTATTTTTATTATTATTTAACATATGTTTATGTATATATATATGTATAAGTCCTACATGCACATATTATAATTTTTAGTACCTGGGCGACAGAGCTTCGCTCGGAGTTTTTGGCCAAAAGTACAATTTGCTTTAAAAAAAACTTGAATAAATACAAATAAAAAAACAATTATATATACAAATATAGATTGTGAAATTAAAGGACATACTTATCGTTTATAGATAGTCGAGCGTGGTGTAGACCCAAATGCGAGAGACGGAGATGGAGCCACCCCGCTACACTTCGCAGCATCCCGTGGTCATCTGTCCACTGTACGTTGGTTGTTGCGTCACGGAGCTAGACTACACTTGGATAGACACGGCAAAAGTCCAATAAACGATGCCGCTGAAAATCATCATTTAGAAGTAAGTTTTGCTTGATTCATTTAATGTTTTTACTTTTTACTTTCTCTTCTTATTACATACATGAATATCAAAAAATGTAGAAAATGCATGGTTGTAATTATTATAGCTGCAAGTTTTCCCGGTCTGATTGGAACAAAAGCGGCGTTCAAATCTACGATAGATTTTTTTATAAAAGAC
Organism: Argynnis bischoffii washingtonia; assembly: GCA_033884665.1. NCBI lineage: Eukaryota > Metazoa > Arthropoda > Insecta > Lepidoptera > Nymphalidae > Argynnis > Argynnis bischoffii. The sequence continues at coordinate 2,741,442 of CM066624.1, read as the reverse complement.
TTCAGATTCCATAGAATTTATAACTATATTATATGTTCAAAAATATGTACTGTTGAAAAAAAAACAAATAAAAACAACACGAACAAAACATTTCTTGTTGTTTTTTTTTAATATTGTTATTTAGTGTACATCGACTTTAATATAACTTTAAATGTCATCCACCCGCTTTGGTCGGCGTTTTGGTCTTATATATCTTTGCTTTGGTCTTCACAGACTGAGATGTGTACTCAAATTAAGGTTTTATGCTTGCAAAATAAATATTTAGGTTAAATAAATAAAAAACACATGAATAAAAATTTATTTTTATTGGCGGGAAAAAAATTAAATATTTATCATAGTTTATTGCAACCTTTTTTTAAAATATTTATATGGTTAGGTTAAACCTACCTACAACGATGAGCTAACATGGTGTGACGTACACATAAAAAAAAAGAAAAAAGTAATCCTCATTACGTAAACTTTTTAATTTTAACACATCAAAATATATCTTTTTTAATACAAGCTCATCAATCTTTCAACCTGTTTAAAAAAAAAAAGAATTAAATACACTATCTTGTGTGAAAACACCCTTATAATGCTATTGTTTTATTAAAATGCTCATGCATTTATAAGCATATTAAATTCATATCATTTGTGTATGGAGGCGAAAACAATAGATTTGCTTGGAAAGTGTATCGCTCGAACTCGTTAACGTTATTTGGATACGTAATTGCGCACGCGCTTAAGATTTCTCTTCGGTGTATTCATTAGGGACCTTTGCTGTACGTAGTTGAAATTCTATAAGAAATAGTAATTATTAATTATTGCTTTTCGTCTTCGGATTATTATTATTATAAAGGCGAAAGTTTGTATGTATGTATGTATGTATATATGTATATATGTATGTATGTATATATGTATATATGTATGTATGTATATATGTATGTATATGTGTAGGTATGTATGTGTGTATGTACCTGTGTGTGTGTTTATTCCTTCACACTGAAAATTTCTGGTCGAATTTGGATGAATATTAGTAGGTACACACAGATAATGGCCTGGAGTAGTACATAAACTAGTGTTAGTCATATAGGGATGCACTTGAGCGAAGCAAGAGTAAGTAATCAATAGCTTCGTCGTTTGACGAGGTAACTTATTACATTACAAAACTGTAAATATAGTATAAGCACTAACAGATAGCTATTAGTGCTTATATCAGATTGAATTAAATATAGATTTTATTAATACATGTATTTTTGCTCTATCTATCTAAGTTGTATAAGTTACTATAGTTTTTTAACTATCCCACGGGAACTCTTTAATTTTCCGGGATGAAAAGTATCTAAGATGTTGACCGAGAATATAAGGTACCACCATGTGCAAAATTTCATTTAAATCGGTCCAACAGTTTAGGAAATTAGCCCGTACAAACAGACAAACAGACAGAGAAACAAAAAAATTGTAAAAAAATCTGGATTAGATCTATTTCTCTTCTTACATCCCCCTGACTCCGTTTTCAGCATTTTTTTTCTATGTACAGACATTCGAGCTCTACAGTTTTATTACGTATATGTATAGATATTTTTTTTCTGAAGAAGAAAATATTTTGTACTATAAAGCCACCACCAAAAAGAAATTGATGTGCCTTCGTGAGATTAAAAAAATATGAAATTAACCTCATAACTTAGTTAAACTGCCTTATACTTAACATTGAACTGGTTATTTTCTAACGTGTCGTAAAGGGTATTTATTGGTTATTACTATTGCTTTTCTTATACTGGAGGTCAAGAGTAAAAAAAGTTTCAAATTTTATTTTACTTATTATTATCACTCGTGCTATTCTAAACTATGAAAGTTAAGTTAGTTCACACTTCAATAAATCTATCAATGCGAAACTGTCAGAAGCTATTGTTAACTGAGATCCAAAATAAATTATTTATATAGGTACCTGTATATTTCATATCTATTTTTTATATCAATATTGCTAAAGTTAATTTAATAGAGCTCTAATAAAGTCGATACATGTCTCTTATATTTAGAAACTTAGAGTACAACTTACGAAGAGAAGAAGAAAAACGTATAAAAAAATTAAGTTTTGCCATACTACCTTTAAAACGTAATAAGACTAAATAGTTCGTATTTTACTGAATATAGTATATACTGAATAGGTACCTCTAACTTTAAAAATTATTTTATAAGTTATTATTTCCACCCTTACGGTTGACATTCTTGATATCTATATAGAACCTACGCTTGACCCGCCATTATTTTAAGGACAGTTACTAATCTATTTACTAATCTATACATATAATAAAATTGTAAGTAAGCCGAATCTGTACATTAAATATTTTTTGGAAAATCTTATCGAAATAAACATTGTTATCGATATAGAGGCCGAATCTATAGTTTTTACAATTTTTGATTGTCCGCCTGTCACGCATCACAGAAAAACCACTGGAGGGATTTTGATGAAATTTGGTATGGTGATAGCTGGTTATTCGGGTCAACATATAGGATACTTTTTACCGCGGGAAAATATCTCATCTCTGAGAAAGTATACAATAACTGCATTGTAAGAGTATACTAATATGTAATTGGTTTTTGGTCATCTGAACGCGGGCAAAGCCGAGCAATGCTAGTAAATTAATAAATAATTAGATAATCTTGAGAATTTGTTGACAATATAGCAAGATCACATAACACAAAAAATAGCATTAACATTCTTTTGAAATTGTGTTAGAAATAAATTATAGCAAAAGTGAAAGTATTGCATGTTCTTCATACATCATCACTAAATAAAATTATAGTTTACATTAGTTATATCGTGACTTACCTTAGAATTGAATGTTAGTATCGCATTTTTTAAAACTACATTTGCACTTTGCAAATTAATGTATCCATATTAAAAAATTATATAGGCAGTGGTAGCCCAATGGTAACTCGCTCGCTTCGGTATCCGAGTGAAGCGGGTTCGAATCCCGGGTCTTGCACCTCTGATATTTTCATGTGCGAATCATTTCTAACATGATTACCACTTGCCTTACGGTGAAGGAAAACATCGTGAGGAAACCTGCATGTCTGAGAGAACCTAGCAAGTTTTCGAAAGACATGTGAAGTCCGCCAACCCGCACTTGGCCAGCGTGATGGACTATGGCCTGATCCCCCTCGTATTGAAGGGAGGCCCGTACCCAGCAGTGTGACGTTAAAAAGGGCTGAATACATTAATAAATTAAAACGTGTAAACATGTTCCATAATTCCTACACACTAAATCTTTTTTCGTAGATGTCATACTTTGTCTGTACAGTATAAAGCTAAATAATAATTTTTACATATTAATTTATGACAATTTCAAGAAATTGTTCTTTCAACATATTTTTAAACTTCTTAATCATAATAAAATATATATTATGATAAAAAGGAATCTAAGCGAAATATTATGATAAAAAAGTCTGCCTGATCTATTTGATCTTAATGGTGTTTTACTGGAGATATATAAAATATAGCCTAAGTTAAAAAATTTGCTAAGTATTAATGAAAATATAGACTATATCGTAGGCAGTAGTTAGTAATATGAAAATTTACACTGGAATTCAACATTTGAGGTATTTTTAAAAATATCCCCATGTTACAAATTATCTGTCATCATTTGTCCTCATTTGTCTGTCACGAGTACACAGATCTATACTTCTTTATTAGAATTTATCTAAGTTTGTATTCTATAAACACATTACATTACATATTAAGTAGGATTTTATTTTCCTTTTTTAACCTTCCAAAAATGCAAGAAAAAAAATATTACTATGTAAAATATTAATTGTATTTATTAAGTTATAAAAATACTGTCACTTGTTGAGTTTACCGTCGGCTCTTCTGAGCAAAACTGCTTTCCCAGTCGGTGGTAGGTTCCTCGCGGACCGAATGAACAAATTTTAAATTAAGTTAACGATTCAAAAGTGCTTTTAAAAGCTTAATTAAAAAAATGATTTAATAATTGAATTGAATTAATTGTGTTATTTCAATTGTACTTTTAGTACATTATTTCCATGTAATAAATTTAATTATTTTGCAACAACAGTACCGGCATAAGTAAACATAGCATGCATCCTCTGACCAGTGGCTTGAATCAATCGGGCTAATGATATTCGATTTGCTTCATTTCATATCGATAACCGTTGCGAATAACGAATCACCATGTGAATAGCGGCTTGTAATTAGAAATTGCTGCAAAATAGCGGTGTTGCATTATAATTTAATGTTATATTTTATGTTACTTGGTCCAGCTTATGCTGTAATATACTAACTCTATATGAGTATTCAGCCCTTTTTAACGTCCCACTGCTGGGCACGGGCCTCCCTTCAATACGAGGGGAATCAGGCCATAGTCCACCACGATGGCCAAGTGCGGATTGGCGGACTTCACATGTCTTTCGAAAACTTCTAAGTTTTCTCAGACATGCAGGTTTCCTCACGATGTTTTCCTTCACCGTAAAGCAAGTGGTAATCAGGTTAGAAATGATTCGCACATGAAAATATCAGAGGTGCGAGACCCGGGATTTGAACCCGCGTCACTCGGTTTCCCAAGCGAGCGCGTTACGACTGGGCTACCACTGCCTTTACTTAACTCTATATGAGTATTCATAAAATGATATTGATGATATGAAGTGCCCATTTTTCTTCATATTATTCTTTATCTCAGATAATTTTATTATTATATATGTAAAAGTAGGCAATAAATTCTTTTTATGCAATAGTATAAGCAGTAGAAGCCTATATATTCAAGTCTATCTATCATCTATCTATATAAATAAAAATGAATCACCAAAATGTATTTAAATAAAACTATCTTTTCGGATGTTTTCGCGGATTTATTTTGATTTTTGTTTCCCGACGTTTCGATTGCTTTACAGCAATCACGGGAGAGACGGTCACGGGAGAGACGGTCACGGGAGAGACTAAGGTGTTAGATGTGTTTAAAATTAAAATTAACAAATATTGTATGGTACTTTGATGCTAATTTTCAAAATTTTGAATTCATTTTTGTTAATTGTGGGTAGGCTGTCTGTAACAACTATATAATGCTTTTGAGACATCTAACACCTTAGTCTCTCCCGTGACTATGATTGCTGTAAAGCAATCGAAACGTCGGGAAACAAAAACCAAAATAAATCCGCGAAAAAATCCAAAAAGATAGTTTTATTTAAATGTCTAATATTCGCGTAAATCTAAGAAAGTATTATGTACACCGAAATGTATGTACGCGCATAAGTTCCGATCGACTGCACCAAATTGGATAATTCTTTTTTTTTGTGTTTGTTATTGTCAGAAAAACTTTTATATGGAAGAAAATTAAAAGAATTTTTTTTACTAAAATAAGTTTTTTTTTAATGTTAAATGTGTTTTTTTTTAAATGATATGAAAAAAATGAATGTTTGTATGGGGAAGCAAGCTAGGGACGAACCTGAGTGAAGCGAGGGTGAGTCGTTAGTCATATACTAAATTTTAAATCCAATCGTTTCAGTGTCAAGAAGTAACAAACATACACACACATATACATACAATTTTTTGCATATATACTGATAATTCGATGTAATAGTATTCGTTAGTATAATTTATTTAATTATTATAATTAATTTTAACTTGGCTCATTTTTGCATAACTATAGTCTAACTTCCAACCCTCAGAATGATTGTCAAGAAAGAGAAATTTCGAACTGCATTTACATAATGTATTACTTTTTACATTAATAGATATGTTTGCCATTGTAGCTTGATTTTGGACCCGGCATTGCTACTTGCTAGTAATTTCGCTGCATATTCTTAAGTTTCCTCTGTTTAATACTCTGGTAGCGAAAATATGCAAAGTTTAAAAACTTTTTTTTGTATTGACGAAAAATCTATTTACATTTGTATAGTTTTTCGCTTTAGTAAACTTTTTATTTATAAGTTTCCTTATAAATAAAATTTAATTTTAAATTATCATAAAAAATCTTTACAAATTACTAATTTAAATTATTATATAATCTATTAATGTGCGAAGGTCATGGGATGAAGTAATTTCCGGTATTTTTTGTTAGGTCAAAATCCGATGTTACAGAGTAACAATTAAAACTAAACTAGCGCATTTCCGTCTTTTATGAGAACTAGTCTTTTTAATTTGACTTTTTTTTTGTATTTCCATATATATTATCAAACTATGTATCAAAAAATGTCGATAAAGTGTTATGAAAACAATTATATATTATTAGTTATGATTCTTTTATATATGTATAACTAGCGGCTCACCCTTACTTCGCTCGGGTTCGTCCCTAGGTACGTTTTAAATAGATATAAATAGTTATTAGCCAGCTTTAGCCATATAAATTTTAATTATTATTTTCGTGAATTTATCTGATGTTGTAATAGTTATTCTGCATTTCGCGGCGAAGACAAATCCAACAAATCAAAGATCATAGAAATCGTGCAGCCATTCTTGGGTTATAAATGGTGTAACTTACCCGACTTTGTTTTACATATATATAGATGTTCATATATAGCGCGTATGTTAGCTACAGTCAGCAGAAACGAATCAACAAATTATAACTTAGACTTATTTATTGATATACTTGTACCTTTGACACGAGTAGATCCACGTGTGATAAGTAGTATTAATAAAAAATAATGTGTATGTAATTTATTTCCAGTGTCTCAACGTATTGGTGGCAGCGGGCGCGGCGGGCGCAGACAACAAGCAACTCGCCACGTACAAGGCGGTACATTCCTGCGCTTGTGCTCCGGGAGAGGCTCGGGTAAGCAATACAAGTGTTATTTTAAATAAAACTATCTTTTCAGATTTTTTCGCGAATTTATTTTGATTTTTGGTTCACGGGAGAGACAGTCTCGGAAAAATCCGTAATTTTAGTCAAATAGTTTTATTTTAAACCGACATAATATATTAAAAAAATAAATATTTTTATATTTTTTGTCATAATATAATTATATTTAAATGGTAAATATTCGTATAAATATCAAGCATATTTAGATATTTGTAATTATAATAATGGAACATTCTCTTAAGAATTTACTTGAATGAATTAATAAAACGTTATTTGTATTATAAAATTAAACAAGACTAACATAAAAATATAACAATCAAACGAACACAAAAAAAGAAAAAATATATAATTAGAACTAATCAGTTCAAAATGTATTCAACAGTGCGCCCTGACAAACTGCATCAACGCAAACGGGACGCGATCCCCATTCTACCTTCACGCCCCGGAACGTGAAAGACAAACAAACTCTCACGAGCGAAGAGGTTCCCTCTCCTCAACAGTGGGTTCCATCAGCTCGGCCAGGTCGGGGCCGGCTGACGGCCTGTACGTGAACCCCATGCAGAGGACCACGAGTGCCGCACATCATAGCTCGTCAGGGGAAGAAAGTTCTGGTAAGTTCTATATTTATATGTGGTTTATTGGAAGTGGGGTTCCACGGAGTACACAGTTGGGTTTAACGGAAGAAGACCTAAGGAGGGTTTACATTTTATTGGAAGCAAACGCGAGATACACAGTTGGGTTTAATGAAAGCGGGGTCCCAAGGGTTGCACGATTAAATTAATTAGAAACGGGGGTAAATAGTTACATAATATGTTATAAATAATATGTTTGTGTTAAACATAAGCTATATGTTATTTAATATACTACATTTCGTTAATAATTTTAATTTATGTATAACGTATTAGAAGGTACTATGCTATTTTTTTATTCAACTCAATTCAATTACCTTGTAAATGGCTTCAAAGCGTGCCAGATTATATTATTCAAATTATATTTAAAAAAAAAAACATCATTATTAATAATTTCAAAGCAACTAAATCAGTAGTTAAAAGGTTTAAAATACATTTTTTTTAATAATAAATATACTTATTATGAAAAAAAAATATAGTTTTTTTGTGAATTGCGCCTAATGTGGTGTGAATTAGCGAAACTAATAACAAAATCACAAAGGAAGCACGGTGTAGTGAGGTGGAAAATTCAGGAAATATGCTTTAAATGCTTTAGGCGTGTTTAGTCGCTGCTATTTTGTCGAACCGATAACTTTAACTTTAAAAAATATAATTTTCGTAAAAAAAAAACGTTTGTAATCAAAAATATTAACTTCCGGCAATGTCAGTGAAAATGTTATGAAAATGTTACTTGCAAATTGTATTTGAATAAAATGTATCTAGACGTTAGTGTTGTTTTAAAAAAAATTGAAATGTCGATGTTGTGTTCTGGTTTAAAAGGTTAGTAGTGTGGTTAAATAAGCAATTATGGTTTTAAAATATGGAACACACTCTTAACCAAATATATCTGAGACTTGTCAAATTAAAACTAAAGTCCAAACTCTACAATATTACCTATAGCGATCGAAAAGATCAACTATCCACCTCCTGATTCTATAATGAGTTCTGGTTATTTGACGACACATTTGGCTCAGTTTGTAGTGACCGTACTTGCTGTGCCAGCGGTCGCGGGTTTGAGTCCCGATAGCGGCATTCATTTGTGTGAAAAGCATGTTTGTACTCTAATCATAGGTGCTTATATTTATAATATGTATATTTATAGTATTTAAAGTTATATATGTGTAGTGTATCAACTATCCGGTATCCATACCACAGGCCCCGTAGCTTACCAAGGAACTAGATGGGGTTGTGTGTTATGTCCCATCATATTTATTTATATTGTTATTCGGATTTCATATAATTGCAAAGTTTCAAATTGATAGGACACTAAAAAAGTATCAAAGTCGACTTCCAAATTTCAATTTCTAAACTCACTTTAAAGTATAATTAAAAAAATCTATCCTTAGGGTATATTTCTTCTTGTTTATGTTAAACCACAATTGACCTCTTTATTGAAAAATATAATGAAAATTTATGATTATTTAGCAAAGATATCTCAAAGAAATAGATACCGAAATTAAAAGCTTTTAAATGGAGTTTTAATTTTAATATAAATATAATTATATCACTTTCCTACTGTTATTATGCGACACGTCTTATGTAACGATACATAGTACCGATTTAATAGTTTCATTTAATTCTTCTATATCTATACATATAATAAAATTCTAACTGAGTCGAATCTGAATATTAAATATTTTTTGGAAAATCTAATTGAAAAGGTCATTATTATCGATGCAGAGGCCGAATCTATAGTTTCTAAGAATTTTTGTCTGTCTGTATGTCTGGAAGCGCATCACGACAAAACCACTGGACAAATTTTGGTGAAATTTGGTATGTTGATAACTGATTATCCGGGTTAACATATAGGATACTTTTTACTGTGGGAAAATATCTCATCTCTGAGAAATCTATACTAAACGTTAAAACTCAACTAGGCACGAACCCGAGCGGAGCGAGGGTGAGTCGCTAGTATACACTATAATTGTGAAATCAAATCGCACTAACAATTATTCCATATATGAGAAATAGGGAAAATTAATAGAATAATAAAACAATAAACATAAGGAAATATTGCGTTAACGAATGAATACATGCTTAGTGCTAAGATCCAGTTGAAAAGCCATTATTTTTCAAAATCAATCTCTGTGGGACTGTCTTTGAAGTATTATTCATTTAAAAACATGAAAATTTGTACGCAATTGGAAAATCAATGAAATAGTATAACCTACATAAAAAATATAGACCCTAATAGAGTATGACAAATACTCTTTGAAGTCGGTCATTAGATACACAAACTCATTACAAAATATCACGACAGCAAAATACTCTGAAACTACATACTAAGATCCATTTCTAATGATCCAATCCTCCAGGGTGTTCAGCATCTGAAGCAGAAACGAACTCCGGGGGCTGGTTTCTTCACAACAGCAACTCTAACGCTCCAGCGGCTCTCTACCAGCGAGTGAGGGATCTGTTCCACTCGCGGTCTCCGGGCCCGAGGGTGCCAGCTGAAGGACAGGAAGCACCAATTATGACTGGTAAGTGGGCGGTATTTTGAATAACCGTAGTAATTGAGACATGACATTGACGTTTTGTATATGCGTTGAATTTTGTTTTGGTCAATTATGATGTTTTTAGTTTTTGTCGGAAAACAAAATATGTTAATCATGTGGTAATTGGTAAATGCTTTTATTCACTTTTTGATTACCATAAATGTTATGGGTAACATGAAGTATTTTGGAATTAAATTGATAGTCGAAGCGTGAGTTGGGAGCTTAAAAAACTTTTTATAATTTCTTTAGCTTTTTATATTGCTTAGTTGCATGTGTGTTTTGAGTATAATATGTTGTAAAGCCTTTGATTAATCAGATAATCAACAAAAACAAAAGTGGTATCAACGAATAAGCAATTTACATTATATTTATGTAATAGTAAAAGCAGAAATCCACGGAACAACAGAAGTGCCACCAGCGCAAGAGAATTCGGACAGCGACAGCGGCGCTGAGGCCACGCGCCGCGACCATCACTACGAAGATATTTACTTGCCACGAGAAGAACATCAAAGACGAAGGTAATATTTACTTTATAATAAGCTTTATTATATATACTCGTATGTGGAATTTGCGAGATGTTTAGAAATAATATTTTAAGAGTAAAAAGAGATGTACTATATTATTTTATGAAAGGAATGGAATGAAAGATGAATAAAAGAAAAGAAGGATATTTTTGTCATAATGGCGACACGACGATGCGCGTGAACATTGTGTTTTATAATTTAAATAGAATAAATAGTTATTAGTGTGTCATAAACGCTATTATTGGTATCCCCGAATCCTACATATATTTGTCTATTTTTAATCGAATACGTGTTAGAGTGGAGACGTTTGACAAACGTAGTGTAGTATGCCCTGCAGCATGGTGGTCGGACGTCTTGAAAGTACGGTATAGTTGGGATTCCTTGCATGGGTGGTTTTTGTCCAGCAGTGGGTAATTAAAAAAAAATCGGATTACTATTATGAATGTGAAAGTTTGTTTGTATGTATGTTTGTAACTCCTTCACGCTGAAATGGCTGGATTGATTTTGATGAAATTTAGAACACATAAACTATGACTTGGAGTCACTGACATGTGATTGTGAGACACCAAGGAACGCACCAAACGAAGGGAGTGCAGGTATATAAATCAAATATTATATTCTTAACTAGCGACTCACCCTCGCTTCGCTCAGGTTCATCCCTTTATTGACTCCCCATACAAATTTTATCCCCATTTTCACCCCCTTAAGGGATGATTTCCGGGATGAAAACTCCTATGTCCTTTCCAGGGTCTCAAACTATCTTCTAACCAAATTTCATCTAAATTGGTCCAGTAGTTTCGGAGCTTATTAGGTACAAACAAACAAAAAATCATTCTTCTTAATAATATCAATATAGATGTAAAATGCAAGTCATTTATATAAATGAGCAAGAGATATGGTCCTAAGAATAGATTTTTGCCAAATACATCTACGTGTGTATTTCTATGTAGCAACCGTACACGACTATACATAGTCCCGACTAAATGGGAGTGCATAGAAAGGGGAGCTTAAACTGGATTAAACTGGCTTTCTCTATATTCAATTGCTTTAAACGAAATTGACTTATGCTATTTGCATTTACCTGTACAATAATAAATTTAAAAATTTGATTTAACTTAAAAAAAACATTTAAAATAACAAATATCTCCCTAAAACACATTATTTTAAATATTTAATGTGCTACTTTGATTTATTACCATATTAATTAATAAAGTACCTAGGCGGCCAGATTTAAAAATTGCGTTTTTTATGAAAAAACATATAATAGAATTTTATATAAAATAACCTATATAGATAAACTTAAAAAGCAACACTTTATCTTAATACAAAAAAAAATTAAAATCAAAATCGTTAGAGTCGTTTCCGAGATACACGAAATAAATGTATAAACATATACTCATATTATTACATATAGAAGAATTGTTCATTAAATATTGTTTGCTACTGGAAAACTTTTCTGGAAAATGTTTTGTCCCTCTCTCACACGGCATTTTACAATTAGCTGTTCTTGTCCGTTAATTGTATTGACAACTGTCTTAGGGTGTATAAAGCAAGCTCAAGACGTGCCGTTTTTAATAATTATATTTGGTGTAATGACGTTACACACTATCTATTACGCGACAATGTTATAAGATATATGTAACTTTTTTTATTATATTTTTTTTTTTAATTATATTTATCTAGGAGCAGTTCCCGGGACTCCGGCAGTCACAGCCGGCCCGGCAGCGCTGCTCTGGTCGTTGACTATGGCACCAAAGAGAACAACGACGCGTAAGTTACTTACTAGTACAATACACTTACAAGTATATTTTGTATTATAATTATATTAAAGATTAAAAGAGGTACTGGCAGCCCAGTGGTAATGTGCTCGTTTGGGAAACAGACTAATGCGGGTTTAAATCTCGGGTCTCGTATCTCTGATATTTTCATGTACGAATCATTTCTAACATGGTTACCACTTGCCTTGCGGTGAAGAAAAACATCATGAGGAAACTTGCATGTCTGAGAGAACCTAGCAAGTTGTCGTAAGATATGTGAAGTCCGCCATCCCACACTTGGCCAGAGTGGTGGACTATGGCCTGATCCCCCTCGTATTGAGGGAGGCCCGTGCCCAGCAGTGGTATGTTAAAAGGGCTGAATACATCCATACAAAGATTAAAATGAAATAAAACTCCATTCAAGAATCAAAATATACTTAATTCAAATATACTTTATTCGACTTTTACAAGCACTTTTGAATGATTAGTTTCTATATACTTAATCCTGAAAAAAAAACCAGTCTGGGAAAGATATTGCAATTTTATAAAGTTAGGTATCTTCAAAATCCTACATAAATTTTACTAATCTATTAAAAGTTAATCATGTTATATTTTATGTTTGTGGTGTTTAGATCAAACAAAGCATACGAAGAAGTGTCGCCGCCGTCAGACACGCAGACAAAATCGACACTCGCAACCAAACTAGCCGCGCTCACGCATAAGGCACAGAACTTTGTAAGTTTACTTTTTATATATGTTATTGGAAAAACCATAATAAATATGATAGTTCTAACTGTGTTTTAAATTTTAGTCTTTCACTTCATGGCTGGACCGGTTTTGATAAAATTAATTACACTGATAGCCAGTGTAGATGCCTGGGGGGCTTTTTATTAGCTCCTGTATTAAATTTAAGGAATATTTAGACGAATTTTTTTAGTTTTTGTTATAAAATTATTTCAATACTAAAAAAAAGTAAGGAAATAACCGCAACACATACGCATTAATAATATTATTAAGAATTATGTTTTGTTATGTATATAACCTTATTTTTAATAATAATCTTTATATCAACCAGGCAAGTCGCATATCATCAGCCGCGGGCAGCCGTAGAGCATCCGTCACTGAGGAACCGATTACAGTTCAAGCCTCTGCATCATCAGGAGTCTCTTCAGCAGGATCCTCGGGTGGATGTTCAGGGGATGAAGCACCGCCCCCACCACCTCCGCCACCACCACCAGTAGTATTGGAGGAACCGGCCTTAAAACCCTCGGAGCTGAAGAGTAGACTTGGTAAGTTAATCTCTTTGGTTTTCTCTATTTTCAACATTAATAAACTCAAACTCAAAATATATATTTTTAAACGACTCTAAATTAGCAATATCAATTTTATAATCTTATAAAAAATAAACGTGTTGTTAGTTTGTGTATAAAGCTCTGGTTTTATAGCTTGTAGTGTGAAATATATAAATATTCTAGAAAATGTGAAAGAGAAATTCTTACTACTAAAAAAGCTTAGCTATATAACGTATTAGTATTTTTTTTTATTTAATTCGTAATAACAAAATGGATACGAATGTTCCTTAATCTAATAACAATTATTGTGTAACAAAACATTGGCAATGGAGTGCTGAGATGTAGTATACCCTTTATATCATACTAGCGGCTTACCCTCGCTTCGCTCGCGTTCGCTTCTAGAAAAATAAAAACAAATCTATCCCATGGAACCGTAATTTATCCGGGATAAAAAGTAACCTATATGCTATTCCAGACTATAATCTATCTCTGTGCCAAATTTCATCCAGATCCGTTCAGCCGTTCTGGCGTGAAAGAGTAACAAACATCCATACATACTTACAAACTTTCACATTTATAATATTAGTTGGATTCATCAGGGACAAAGAAAAATTTGTTCAAATGAATCTCAATAGATGGCGTCACATTTATTGGTTATTGATATTCATGTACAATTAGGGATGAAATAGATCCCAAAACAGTATATTCTGGTTTTAAACAATACTCTCAAGTATACAAAAATGAAATTAAATAAGATATAAATATATATATATATATATATATATATATATATATATATATATATATATATATATATATATATATATATATATATATATATATATATATATATATATATATATATATATTACTAATAATAATTGAAAAATCAGCCATTATGTTACTATGTAACGAATTTGTACTACGCAATGTTAGATGACGCTGTTTACATCTTATTAGTGGTTTCTCACGGCTAAAAATTAAACAGATTTAGTCATTTGTGGTTTAGAAACTATGTCTACTATAAATTATAGTCAGCTGACAAGATAATGAAGATTCAGTTACACCATAAAAAGTCGCTAGGATTTTTTATTAAGGAAATTTAGTATAATGCCATATACTTTGTCATTTTTAACATTAAAATTAATTAAAATTATTTATATAATAATTTCTATACGATATTATGTAGGTTATAAAACTTCTCTAATTTCGTAGGTCTATTATAAACTTGTTCTGTGAATACTAGTAATTTTTTTTTTATTTCTCACTTATAACAAATGTTTAGTTAAAATTTGTTTAATTAAATATAAGTAGCTGAGCGAATAAGCTTCATGCGGTCTTTTTCATTTGTGGAAAATATATAAAAATTGCGTGTATTTTCAGAAAAGTCGCCTACATAAATCTATACTAATATTATAAAGAGGTAAAGTTTGTGAGTTTGCGAGGTTGTAATTTCTGGATCTATTAAACGGATTTAGATGAAATTTGATAAGAAGATAGTTTGAGACCCTGGGAAGGACACAGGATACTTTTTATCCGGGAAATCATCCCTTAAGATGGTGAAAAAGGGGATGAAAGTTTGGATGGTGAATTAACCTAGGGACGAACCCGACCGAAGCGAAGGTCGCTAGTATATAGAAAAACTTAAAAGGCAAAACTTTATCTAAGAAGTTTCCGAGATACATGCATGTATATAAATATGTACAAGAATGGCTCATTAAATATTATAAGATATTTTAAATATATATGTCAGTATAAATTATAAAATAAGTGTCACAAAACAATAATATTGTATAATAATAGAAAATTCACGCGCTTTAGGACAATAGCTGTTATATCGCAATACTAATGTATAACTGGCAAAGGTATAACAATGACTAGATGACATAAACCCAGAGTAATTTTTCATAGATAAAATATCTAACGTTCTACATTTGTTAAAAAAAAAATGTTTAAAAGACAACATTTATCTTAATTTTAAATAAAAGATATATGTATTTGTACTATTATTATTATATAACGATATAAAAAAGTGTCAATGCTTCTCAAATATGCGACATTTTCGTTCTAGAGCTTGAGTAGAGTGAGAGAGCTTTTCTTGCTTAAAAAAATGTAACCTAAACGTTTTCATCTATACTAATATTATAAAGCTGAAGAGTTTGTTTGCTTGTTTGGTTGAACGCGATAATCTCAGGAACTCCTTATTCGATTTGAAAAATTCTTTTTGCATTAGATGCCCGTTAACTGAGGAAGGTTATAGGCTATATATCATCCCGGAAAAATGTACATTTCCAGTGGGATAGATTTGTTTTTGTCTTGGGACGAACCCGAAGCAAAGCGAGGGTGAGTCGCTAGTCATGAATGAAATTGCATTGCAAGAATAATTGCAAATAGTTCTAACGCTTTCCCTCGAACGCAATGAAAGTACTTATATATTATTAAAGATTTTATTAGGCCTCAAAGAAAATTGATTGTTCTTTGTATCACTAAAATAATAAGATATACGGAACGTGTAGTTAGTAGTGATTTAAGCCTGAAATGGTATTATAATTAGCCGTTTTATAATACTAGTCCTGACGTTTTGCCTGCAAAATACAAAACAGACGCAAAAGAAACAATTTAAAATAATATAGTAAAAAGTATCTATTAGAAATAATTATTATGAAATATTAAACATATTATATTTTCTTTTTGATATGGACCGTTAAATTTGTTTATTTTTATTGTTACCTACATATGCTCTGGCTATTATAGCTTTAAGTCAAAGCGTCCATCATTCCAGGATAGTCAGATTTTGATAAGGAAATACAAAAGAAACAATTATAATTAATTAAACATACTACGGCACGTTTAGCTCAATTTGTATTGACACTACTTGCTGTGTCAGCGGTCGCGGGTTCGAGTCCCGCTGGGGGCATTCATTTGTGTAGCAGGCGTCGTAGTTTACCATGGAACTAGATGGTGCTGTGTGTTAATGTCCCAACATATTTATATTTATTTTACTACTAAACATACTTTGCCTAAATTCGGTAGATATAATCAGAAATTTTCATAATATAGTAATGAAATTAGATAAATATTGTACGATTTATTATACATCTATACTAATATAATAATGCTGGATAGTTTGTTTGTTTGTGTGAACGCGTCTAACTCAGGAATTACAAGTTGAATGTTTAAGTTCGACTAGTAATTCGATTAGTAATATTTTTTGCTTGATTCCCAATTTTTTCCAATTCTTGCGGAAGGTTATAGGCTATCTAACATCGCGCTATGACTATTACGGTATAAACAGTTAATGTATAAAATAAAATATATAAGAGGCGTAGAAAAAGCTACTCTATACTAGTATACATGTAATAAAATTCTAACTGAGTCGAATCAGTACATTAAATATTTTTTGGAAAATCTTCTTGAAATAAACTTTATTATCGATACAAATCTGTGGTTTTTAAAATTTTTGTCTGTCAGTCTTGTCTGTTACCGCATCACGGGAAAACCACTGGATAGATTTTGATGAAATTTAGTATGATAGCTGGTTATCCGGGTCAATATATAGGATAGTTTTTACTGCGGGGAAATATCTCATCTCTGAGAAATCTATACTAAACGTTAAAACGTAACTAGGGATGAAGTCAAGTAGAGCGAGGGTGAGTCGCTAGTTTTAAATAAAAAAGATAATGTATTTACTCGTTACAGACTGATTATTATGTGTAGAAATACATATGCAGGGCAAACTGAAGTAACTAATAATGGGTCTTCTGTTTTCTTTTACAGTAAAATCGCCTTTTATGACTACTTTATTCTAGTATTT
Source organism: Argynnis bischoffii washingtonia (assembly GCA_033884665.1). Classification (NCBI taxonomy): domain Eukaryota; kingdom Metazoa; phylum Arthropoda; class Insecta; order Lepidoptera; family Nymphalidae; genus Argynnis; species Argynnis bischoffii. Next base: position 2,724,101 of record CM066624.1, on the reverse strand, counting down.
ATTGTTTTATCTTTGTTTTAAATTAGTATAGAAGATTAAAATTTAAGTATATATTAAAAGGAGGGTAAATTGCATGTTTCTAGATAGTTAAGTACTAATTCTTAGTATTAAAATAATATTTATAATTTTTGTAACCGTTATAGTATACGAGCAACTTATCGCCTCGCTCGGATGCCTCTGTAGGTGCTTTTTGATTGGTTGGTTGATATTACATATAACAAGCGCCATCTTGTCATAAATTTTGTAACTAACACTAGCTTATTTAATACTTTAGGTCATACGTCTGTCTGTATTAAATTTTCAAATTCCTCCTTCCGTTTTAACGTAAATAAGTAAGATATACACACAACCATTCATTTTTATAATACTAGTAGGGTACTTATAATTTTTATTGATGCCATGTCTATTGAAAGGAGGCCATTTTCCAATAATGGAACGCAAGAGGGCTGAAATATGTCATGTGAATAAATTAAAAAGTACAGATCATATTGATCTATGATTTATCATGAAACAAGTTTATGAACTATAAAATATTTGGTTGTGCAAATATGCGGTTCGTAATACAATATGGTTACTGGTTTCTCTAAAGCCTTATAAAAATATACATTATGATACCCTCAACTTGACATGTTTTCATATCAATTCAATTAAGTTTATTATTTTTACGAAATGGACAAAGGAAAATGTTATTATGCCTGTCTTCTATATTTTACTTAATTGCTTTTAAAAAGTCTTATTAAGCCCAATTCCAAGTTCCTTTAGAACAACACTCCAAACATGTCTTTCACAATTAAATTTATAATTAGTTACAGAATTTTTCCATTCTAAATATGTCTAAAGCAAAAATCTCTTAAAAATATTCATTGTACATAAATAAATAGATTAACTGTAACTTTAAATGAAATTAGTATCTTTTCATTACTTCAAAGTCAAAATGGCAAATGAAATTTCATACAAATTAGGAGGTTCCTCTGTTAATTAAGTCCGTTTACTTTCTACCGAGCTTATAGGTTGTTAGTCGCGTTCTGATTCGGACACGTTCAGACAATAATATGTAAACTAAATTGCTTTATAGAGTTACAGTTTCACTTTTCATTTCTCAGCGATAGTTCAAATTTCCTTGGCAACACCACAGAATAATGTATTTCAGAATGTCTTACCTTCAAACATTTGCATATTATGATATTTTATTTTTTAAAACAGCCTGCAAAGTAATTTGCAATCTATACTTAATATTATAAAGAGGTAGACTTTGTTTGAACGCTCTAATCTCAAGAACTACTAATCTGATTTGAAAAATTCTTTTTGTATTATATAGCCCGTTTATTAAAGAATATATAATTTATCTGTTCCATACTAACCGTTAAAACGTACTGTTAGACGAAACCGACCGAAACAAGGGTGAGCCGCTAGTCTGCAGTATTTCATATAACTTTTAAATTATTTGTTTGTTGAAACTCACTAGTTTCTAGTATTCAAGATTTTTGTTAACTTTGTATTATTGTTTTATTTAAATAATAAATAATATATTTAAATAATAAACAGTTATAAAAATAATATTATTTCTTTATACCAAAGTTTAAACGAGATCAGTCATTGCATTCACTAGAAAGCGGAGATCGCCTATGATTCATATCAACATTAATATTTTATGAGAGTATTTCACTCTCAACCTTGGATGAAATTAGAGATTGGGTAATTAGCTGTGTATAATCTCTTTATTTGAGCTTCCTTAATAAAACATACAAAACACAAAGTGAATGTGCCTTAACGTTTGGAGATTCAATTCAATAAGATTTCTTTATATAATAGATTTCGTCTACATACACTAATCTTTGTCTAGATTTTAGTCTGATCTTTAAGATTCTAAATTTCTGATTTAGTTTTCTAATGTATAGATATCAGGATTAGATGCTGAGTACTGCAGATACGTTTACTACGATACTGTTTATTTTTGTTTAGCTGCACGCTTTAACCAGGCAGATTTGAAAAAGATTTTTGTTGCCCTTTATACCTATTGAGGAATATACCCTATCTAGCATGATACTGTAGCCCTTAAAAGTGAAATAATTCTAAATAAATAAACTAAGGGAGCGAAGTCACAGACAACTCTTATGCAGTATATCGTATTTTTAAAGCAATAGCGAAGTTCATTTAAAATCTATATTAATATTATAAAGAGATTTTTTTGTATGTTTCTTTGTAATTGATAAACTAAAAAACTACTGGTTCAATTTTTAAAATTTGTTCACTTATCAAAAGCTAAATTATCAGCGAATAACATGGGCTATATTTTATTTTCAATAAAATTAGAGATCCCCACGAAAATTGCAATAATGTAACCTAAGGTATCAAAAATTTGTCAATACTAAAATTAATTTATAGTCATTATTTGGCATGCGCTGCGAAAACTAGGGACAAACCCGAATGAAACGAGGTTGAGTCACTAGTCTCCTATTACTTTAGAAATCAATTACCAGATATTATATATTTTATTATAATTATTCTGTGAGTTGTAAGTGAAATCTAATTTTAATATTTTTCTCTATATTATACAAAATATAAATATTTTTTTCACATTTTTACATAATAAAATACGTAACTTCCTACGGCTCGGGTCTCTACATAACTTAAATGTGTCTTTCTTTTTATATCATAAATAAACTGAAGTGAAACACTCATTATATGAATATTCAGCACTTAGCTCTATTACATTCATTTTCATTCAAAATCCTATAGATACATAAAAACTTGCTCGACCTTGGTGAGGCAATATGGAAGTTTATTAGGTTTCACTTAAATATTCATTGCCAAATTTCAGATTTTCTAAATTATTATAATTGCTATTGTTCGCCCAGTAGTTGAAATTAATCATTATTGAAAATTTGAGGGAAAATATCTAATATGTAAATATCTAATGTCACGGTGATTGTGTTCGCACTTCTTCGAAACGGCTTGACTGATTTTATTTAAAAAAAAAGTATATTTGGTAGGTATCAGAATAGGCCGTAAAATATTTTTCACCCTCCTACCCCCACCCCCATTTTATAATCGCAATTTTAGTATTTTTGTATGAACAATATTATATATACGAACCCGAGCGAAGTAAGGGTGAGTCGCTGTATAACATAAAGCCAAAGAGTTTTTTTTATAGATTTGACGCGGGCATAGCCGCAGGCTCTGCTAGTATATGGATATAATTTACTTACCTTTATAAAAAAATGAGTCTTTAGAATTTTTTTTATTGATAGCACTAAACGTCAATAGCAACTAAACAAAAAATTAAAGGTTGACAAACAGAAGGGTTCCACACCTTGTTCTCTTCTGTTGGCCAACCGATTTACTTCTTTTATTTTGGCCTATTTATATTATTGATTATACTTTGAACTGTTTTTAATATGTCTAACTTTACAAATGTTTTTTTTTAAGAAACAAATATTAAAAAAATAGCATTAAATCAGAACTTTCTATTTCCGTTAAAATATAAACTTATGTAATAAGGAGTAATTATATACTAATTTAAAACAGTGGTTACTCTAAAGTTTTTTCTTTCTAGTGAAACATTTCTATAAGTAGGTACTCTTGTAAGAAAAGAGGTCTCTTGAACCATGTTTTTTTTAATTTAACATGAATTTAACTTGATTGACCGATTAAAATAAAACGTATTTTTTCGCGGATTTATTTTAATTTTTGGTTCCCGACGTTTTGAATGTTTTATAGCAATCATGGTCACGGGAGAGACTAAGGTTTTAGACGTCTCAAAGGCATTATATACTTGTTACAGACAGTGTGTGTAGTAATAAATAAATACCTAACTTATTCAAAAAGTGAAAGAATTCAAATATTTAATTTGTAAAAGTGTCATTTTTAATTTAGCCGTTTTATCTTATTATATACAAAGTTTTGTAGAGTCATGTCCAAATTGAAGCTACATGCTATACTTTCTTAGATTTACGCGAATATTTGACATTTTAAATAAAACTAACTTTTCGGATTTTTTGGCGGATTTATTTTAATTTTTGATTCCCGACGTTTCGAATGCTTTACAGTAATCATAGTCACGGGAGAGACTACATGTTGTAACTAATAAATAAAATAAGTATACATTATTCTAACAACATATGTTATTGTTCGAAGTAATTTATAATGGCAATTATCGTCTATAGATTTTATAACATTACAAGAAAATAATTTCTTTATACCGAATGCGACCGCTAGAGCGTGTCATTTCACGCATTGCGTATGTTTAATGAATATGAATTACATCTTTCTATAGTACATACATTCTTAGATGCTTATTTTGCATACTAGGCTCAAGCATCTGATCGATAACAGATTTTTTATATAAAATAATATGTTTACGTACATTAGTTTATAATTACTAATTAAATGGCTGGACTAATTTGGATAAAACTTTATAAAGAAATGGACTATAGGGCGAATTTTCTTAATCTACATCTACACTACTATTATAAAGAGGAAAGATTTGTATTTTTGTATGTTTGTAACGAATAAACTCAAAATCTACTGGGCCGATTTAGATGAAATTTGGTAAGAAGATAATTTGAGATCCTGGGAAGGACATAGGATATTTTTTATTCCGGAAATCATCCTTTAAGAGGGTAAAAATGGGGGTGAAAATTTGTATAGGGAATCAAACCTAGATACGAATCCGAGCGAAACGAGGGCGAGTCGCTAGTAAACTAAAAATCTTAAATTATTTGAACTAAGTTTTGTTGATAAGTTCTTCATACTGCATACATAAATACGAATATGTTATTATCGTGAAGCTATAAATATAATATTTTAATAAAACCCAAAAAAAAAATGGCGAGAGTCCTTGAATTTATATTATATTATTAGAAAATAAAATATTTTGAGTTTGAGTTTTTATAATCCAATTTTATCTATATATTAATAAATATATAAAGCTTAAAATTACATAGGTAATAATATTTTTTATATAAAATAATATTTTTTCATTATTATTATTCCCTATGCGTTAGTTATTATTGTACTATATTTATAAAACAAACGCGCATTTCATTTCACATTCACCAAGTTGCTTGGTACGTTTTCTAATGTTTATTCATTTTATTGTTGCAATCAATCTTTCAACGTTCATTGAGATAACATCCTTCTTTTTCTATATATATTTTTTTATATATCCAACCAGCAAAAAAAAAATATCCGATATTAATATTATTATACTAAAAATAATTTTAAAGAAAAAGATTACGTATAAAAAGTTCAGTAAAATGTAATTTTAATGTGATATGAATATATAATTTCTTTCCCAAGTATGATCGTTAATACCGTAACAGCTTTGTAATAACCTATTCGTCAATCAAATACTCACATTTGATTTACGAATAGATCTAATATTCAATAAACATTAAAAACAAAAAGACGTACTAAAATAATTGCTGCGCATTAATTTTGTAAATCTAGACTATTTTAGATGGCTAGATTAGCACGGTCGTTGCGTTACACGCGCGGGGTGTTACTTTCTCTCCCCTCTAACGGTGCAATATTGCAGCGGGGCGGCGCGGCTCCTCAGACGACGACCGACCGCGACCACCCAACCTCGTGAACAAGCAGCCCGCGCTACCGTTCGTGCCGCCGGCCTTCCCGCACAACGCGCCGGACCGCCTTATTAAACCATCGGAGTATTTAAAAACCATCACGGCGCCCTGCAAGCGCGACGATGCCGCGGGGGAGGCGCGCCCGCCACCCCCGCCCCCCGCGCCTGACAACATACCACCGCCTCCGCCACCTCAACCACCCCTAACCCATCATCAACCCCTAGCTGCCATCAGCTCGGCAGAACTGACAGCTGTGAGATTGAAGACCACGGCAACCAAAACAATGTCTGCCCCACCCCCTGCGAGATCTGTCAGTCTCCAGTGCTTACCCACTGCAGTAGATTTCAGAACCGCCAAGACAGATCTGATTGAAGAATTGAAACTGTCCAAGGATATCACTGGCATAAAGAAGCTAAAAGTGGAACGCGCCAGACGGGAGAGTTTACAGGATAAGGAGACCTTCACGGAGTTCACCAAACGGTTCACGGCCGAAAATTTCGTAGACCAGGTAAGTGGTGACATATTCGCATAACTACAGAAGTGGCATTGTTTTATAATAAGTAATAACTTTAGAGCAGTATTTGCATCATTTCTTTCACATCCTCTAGTGCAGTTGCATCCGCGCATTTAACCCACTGATCCACTTCGCGTCTCCCTACTGCTCGTTTAATGACCGTGAAATAAACTGACTGGCATTTTATACTAAATTGCGTATTTTTACGCTTCGCTAAAGTTTTTTAGCACAGAAATGTGGCCGTGTATCACAGGTGATATCTGGCGGAAATGATCTACTTACGTCAACTATAAGATAGAAATTAACGCATTAGTTAGGCCTTTTATTAGTTTTAAATTATTTTTTGTATTTGTAATGTTTGAACTGAACAAAATCAGCTTATAGTTGAAATAATCTAGTTACGCCATTGCAATAATTATGTTTCTAAAAAAGACCATTTTAAAACCACTAGCATTTCAATAGGTGTTGAAGAATGTTCTGTTTCCTCATATTTCATATTACGCAAGATAATCTTCATTCTGACAAAAAACCCACAATAGAAAATATATAATATAATAGTGTACTAATTATACGCTTGGTAAAAAATGTACATCATAAACCAGTTATTAAGTATGGCTACTGCAGGTATTTTGAATTAAGTCATAATTGTATTAGTTCAACAACAAATCATCAAAATTATTGATATATCCTGATTTTATTATTATGCTTCGTATTCATATTCCCATTATTCGTTAATGTTTCTTATAATGAGAAACATCTTAAATGATATGTTCTTAGGAATTAATACGTATTTTATATATAAAATTTCGCTAAATATAACTATTTTGAAGGCTTGGTTTGATAAAATACTACGTAAAGTTCTTGGGGAGCTTAGAAACTTTTATGTTTAGAATATCACTTGATCTTTTAATTTTAAAAAGTTCCCCGTTTCTACAATGTGACCAGAATATGCTATATAAATTAAAATAAATTAATAAACAATGTAAAGAGTACTTACTAAGAAATCAGTCAACGAGAAAATTGTATGAATAAATCTTACACACCGTTGCCAATACCTTGATTTATCGTTTAAAACAGTTTTCCATACTTTTTGCTTCATTTTTGATAGTTTTGACAAATTTCATTGTTATAAAGGCACTATAATTATAATTACGCTGTGTAATAAAGTATGTGCAATCATATTGTATTATATTATGAGCTTTTATATTAAATTAGGCTATTTACTTCAGAAAAATAATGGTTCAAAATACAAATATTACATCATGTTTTATTGATTTGAAAACGATTGGTCAAATCAAATTTATAATAGCCAGTTAACCTACAGATGTAATAAATATACGTGACTGATATATATATTTAAATAAAATTATATCACAAAGTTTTGAAATCGTTACATAAACAAACATACTGTCACACTTCTTTTCCATATTTCTTAAGTTGTTCCATAACTATCTATAACTTTGATAAGTTAACGACAAAATACTTCCTTAAATAGATTCAACTTCCTATCACTTTAACTATTGCGGATATAATATATATTATAATTATACAGTGTTATGGAACATAATTATCATTTATATAGCAGAGCTTTATAGAAACCGGCCTGTTTGTAAGTTTTCAGTCATTACATATTCATGAGTAAAGCTTAAGTAGTTACCAGGAAGTAAGCAATAAATCAAGTTTAGTAAGAAAAAGATAGACACGACATAGAGACAAAGTAAAAAAAAAAATTATTCATAATATTAGATATCTTGCTTTAAATAGTTTTATTTTTCTAATCTGTAATATTTTTTATCTAATTTACAATCTGTAGAATATATATTATTGTTTTTTTTTCTAGAAAGTATTTTATTGTATTTTGTTGATTTGTTATCTGTTTCTTTACCTTAATGAAACAAAAGCAAATATCATATACAAAGTGATGAAAACATATTTGAACGTAACATAGGACAATTAGAAATCACTAATTGCTTATAAAAAGTTTTAAAATAATTATTTTTTAAATATTTTTGTTAAATTTATCACATCTGATTAACATAAGAAAGGAATGTGAATCAAAATAAATTAACAATCTAAATTATCTGATTACGCGACTAATTAGATTGTAATTCGACGGTTATATGTTCAATAGCTTCATTTCGTAAGCGAAAGTTGTCTTTACATATTATATCAATTAGGTTATATTTTGTATGGAAAAATTTTAAAAATTTTGCCAACTGTACGCGCGCATATCCATTTTCACGCTTTCACTGTTTTGACGCTTTACCAGAATCATGTCTTGGAATCACGATTTTTGTTTATATTTCGAAAACAGTCGGAATTAAAATTCATTATTTATTAAAAATGATGGGATCGGTTTCGTAAAACTTACAATGGGGGAAAGAAGAATTTGAACACATTTATAGATAAATATAATTAACCTAAAAATAATATAATTAACTGCTTATTTCTGCGACAAAGTTTATACAACGTTCACATGGAATAATTGGTAGTGAATTGTCATATTAATATTATAAAGAGGTATGTAAGTTTGTGAGTTTGTTTGTAGGGAGTATTCTGTGGAACTGCTGAACCGATTTAGATAAAATTTGTTTAAACGATAGTTTGAGACCCTGGAAAGGACATAGGATAGTTTTTATCCTGGAAATTATTCCTTGAGGGGGTAAAAATGGAGATAAAATTTGGAAGTGGATGGGGATAGGGAATCTACCTAGGGACGAACCCGAGCGAAGCGAGGGTGAATCGCTAGTATTATATAGGTTTTAAGATTAATTAACTTTTAAATAAATGATAAATAATAACATCTTAAATATATGATGACATAGATAAATGTTATCTTTTGTAATTTTTTTTTTAATATTTCAACTAAACTTTTAAACTTTAGCATTACTAAGAAATGAGCACAAACTTGAAGCTATTGAAGATTTTCACTAACCTCCTGGCTCCATCATCATACCATCTCAGTAGTATCATGTTATTGTAATTCCACTCGAATATAACGTTTACGAAATTTTCATCTATATATGACAGAAGTAGGTCAAAATCGATATCAAGAATTATATAATATATTAATTACATAGGTAGAAGTTAATAAAAGACAGACGATAGTGACGAAATTTGTTATATAAAACAGAATCGATACAAAGTTGAAATCGATGTATTTTACCATGACAAAGCAGACGAGTAACTCACATTCAATAAACGCACTTAAACGTATGTTACATTTAGAAACTGCCAGTTAAGTATGAGAGAGCTGTATTTTAAGTCAAAACGAACTTTCTTTCGAGCGCCGGCAATGATTGCAATCATGAAACGTTTTCATTTCGTAAGTGTAAATATTATTATGCATAAACATAGATACTAACTTATTTCTAATTTACTCGATACTCTTACTAAGAAAAGATTTGCTTTTTGAAAAAAAAATCGATAGAGGTTTGAAGGACAAAGAGAATGTACAATTAAGACGTTAAGAGGATTGTGAAGTGCCTATACGCAGCGCGAGTAGGTTTTAAAAAAAATGCTATCTGTTTCATACCGCTCGCTTTGCCAACCCTTATGGTGCGATAGAGTTGGAAATTTTAGAGGCAATTACCTACATTTCTTGTTTGAAATATTGTTTCGGGCGATAACGTTTTCACCCCCCTAAACATTTACGAAATGAGACAATTTTGGTCTCGTTAGATTCAGTACACCTTAATCTAGGTCTGTACGTTTTCCTTTTTTAGTAATTCAGTTTAGTTTAATTAAAAAAAAAAATACAGATATTTAGATGCTAATAACTTCTATCATACGCAATATTTCTTTAAAATAAAAACGTACGGACCTAGTTTTTCATTATATCTACAACATTTCCAAAAATTATGAAAATTAGACTATGGAAATGGGGGGAAAAACGTTATCGCTTTTTGTATGAAAATTTACTTTTTTATTTAGCTTCACAATCCTCTTAAAAAATAACTCGACTGTTTTCCGGTATAAATGTCTTAATATGGGCTCTCTTATTTTTACTGTTTAACAAAGTTTTTATTTTCCACACATTATATTTCTGTTTCGCACATAGAAAGGTTTTTAATGAAACGTTTTTTTTTATATTTTAAGATAAACATCACAAGTAAGCCTTTTTATATAAAAGTTACGAGATAAGGACTTTTATTTTGTTTGAAATGACGGCGTAATATTAATTAGAAAAGTGAGTTAAAGGTTTTTACTTATTAGTATGTATAATAGCGTCGTTCCTAAGAATCGTATCGTGATAATAGATTATTTTCCGCAATAATTAATCTATACAGATAAATAAAATTGAAGTGTCTGTGTTGGTAATGTCAAAATAACAGCTTTTTACTAAATTGCACATGAAAATAAACGATACTTATAAGACAAACACAATTTTTATAATTGTCTGTGTGTCTGTCTGTTTCGGCTAATCTCCGAAACGGCTGGATTGACTTTGATAGAATTTTATTGATTTTGATAAAATTATAAGGAGTAACTTAGATTACTTTTAGAAAAAGAATTAGGGTTTCGCTCAAAGAATTGAAACGTACCTAGGGACGCAACCGAGCAAAGCGTAAGTCGCTAGTTAGTTTATAAAAAGCAAAAAGATTTCCAAATATGACAATTCCTTCAGCTCAATAATATTAGTATAGACATAAAGACATAAGCGAAAGTTAGTGTATATTGATCGGTTTGTTTGTATAAGACTTTCGAATTTAAGGATCATATTATAGGTTTACATAATTACTGCGAAATTGGTGAAAGAGTAAATATTAAGAGAAATCTCTTTAAAACGTCCAACTAATTTATGATCTGTTAAAAGTTTATGTTGTTATAAAAAATGATTATGTATAAGAAGGTACCTATAGATAATAATATACATACATCTATACATATAATAAAATTTTAACTAAGCCGAATCTGTACATTAAATATTTTTTTGAAAATCTTATTGAAATAAACATTATTATCGATACAGAGGCTGAATCTATCGTTTTTAGAATTTTTGTCTGTCTGTCTGTATGTCTGTTACTGCATCACAGAAAAACCACTGGAAGGATTTTGATGAAATTTGGTATGGTGATAGCTGGTTATCCGGGTCAACATATAGGATACTTTTTACCGCGGGAAAATATCTCATTGCTGAGAAAAATACAAAAACTGCAATGTAAGAGTATACTAATGTGTAAAACCGAAGAATTTGGTTTTTGGATATCAGAACGCGGGCGGAGCCGCGGGCAATGCTAGTAGTATTTAAGTATTGCAACAAGTGCGTTTGTTGACGTGCTACTTACTTTCCTCTGAAGAGTTATGACTGTTGGTGAGAAACTTAACTACTTGTTGCTATAAAACTATAATAATTAGATACGTATAAGCTATTTCGATCATAAAAATGGTAAAATACACGATATCTAATATATAAATATCTCGTGTCACGGTGTTTGTGTTACTCCCCCGAAACGGCACGACCGATTTTAATGATTTTTTTTGTATATTTGGTAGGTATGGTAGGTCGTAAAGTATTTTTTACCCTCCTATCCCCATCTACCATTTTTTAATTGCGATTTTAGTATTTTTGTATGATCAATATTATATAAATGTATAGCGACGAACCCGAGCGAATCGAGCGTGAGTCGTTGTATGACATAAAGCCAAAGAGTTTTTTTTGTAAATTGAACGCGGGCGTAGCCGCGGGTTCTGCTAGTATTTTTATAATATTTTACTGTTTCACATATATCTATTTACTTCATTTTTTTATGAATTAACGTATACTTATAAGTTGAAAATATTTATTTATGGGTTAACGTCTAGATATCGCAATGCCAAACCTATCCGTCATTTTTGTTCTTCATGGTAAAGCGTATCGCGTGTGATAAGTAATAAGCGTACCTCAAACTACGGTCTAGTAATTTCTTCGTTAATTTTATTAAGAGAATTTTTTGTATGTAGGTAATACCGTAATTGCCATTTCAGACAACAATTTCTTCATTCAAAATTTAAAGATAAAATGGTGTTTTGTTGATTTAAAAATGTAGAGTACTTTTCCGATTTTTCACCTATAAATAATGAATTAAAAGCTTAGGAATTTGGTGCATTATTACTAGTTTTATAAGTTACAAGTTATAATGGTGTCGTCCTAACCCATTTCCGCCACAGCAGCCAATATCACCGAGACACACGTGTTTGTATCACTGAGTGCACACGTGTCTCTATTCTTTTTATAGTAAAATCCGATGGGAGGACAATATGTTATGACCGGTGCATATCAGATACAGGACCGATGGTTTAACTTGCTTTGCGAGCCACAGGGTTCACTGACCGGACCGTCAATTATCCAAATTTGAGCAACAGGTTGTTACTGAAAATATTTTAACAAAAAACCGACCGGGATTCAAACCCGGGATCTTCAAGTTTACAGTCGAATATGCTAGGCACTAGGCCAACAACACCATTATAAGTAGCAGTTAATGTTACACGTTTACCAGAAAAGTATTGGATCATAAGATAATTTCACTCATGAACCGTAACATGGTATTATACTGCGTTCATTTAAAAATATAGCTTATCTATTCTTTAAACTACATGTGTTCTATATCTATACATATAATAAAACTGTAGAGGTCGAATGTCTGTACATAGAAAAAATTACTAAAAACCAAGTCAGGGGGATATAAGAAGAGAAATAGAATAAATCCAGATTTTTTCAAATTTTTTTACTCTGTCTGTTTGTCTGTTTGAACGAGCTAATTTTCGAAACTGTAGGACTGATTTAAATGAAATTTTACATGGTGGTGCCTTATATTCCCGGTCAACATTTTATATACTTTTCATGCCGGAAAATTAAAGAGTTCCCGTGGGATAGTTAAAAAACTATACTAACTTATATAGCTTAGTACACAAAAACTACTGATTGGATTTTAATGAAACTTTACAATAATATAGTTCCTACATTAGAGTAACAAATAGGCTACTTTTTATTCCGAAAAAATGTATAGTTCCCGTGGGATAGATTTGCTTTTTTTTGTCTAGAGGCGAACCCGAACGATGCGAGGGTGAGCCGCTAGTCATATAATAAAGTTCTAACTAAGCCGAATAAGTATATTAAATATTATTTTTTAAATCTTATTGAAATAGACATTGTTATCGATATAGAGGCCGAATCTATAGTTTTTAGTATTTTTGTCTGTCTGTCTGTGACCGCATCCAGAAAAAACCACTGGACAGATTTTGATAAAATTTCGCTATTGTAAAACTAAAAATAAAGTACATATATAAAACTTAGTTTAATTTGTTATTACTTGATTTATGAATCACAAGTAACAGTTCTACGTCAACAGCAAAGTGTCGGTCATATGATCCAGAACATTCTAACCATTAATCATTTATCTCATGGACCGTATCACGTATGATGTAAGCTATTAGAATATCTTATTATAACAGTAATACTTTCTTATATTAAAATAAAACTGTTTTTTCAGTTTTTCTCTTCCTGACATTTCAAATATTTTACTGCTGTAAACTTTTTCCCGTAATCATGATTACTTTAAAGTATCCGAAACGTTGAGGATGAAAAATCAAAATAAAATCACAAAAAAAAAAAAAATTGAAGTAAATAGTTTCATTTAGAATATTGATCATTATACTTGTGTTTGGTATTTGTTTGGTTGGCATATTTCATTAAATAACATGGGTTTTATAAAGTACGCATTATTTCAAAATTTCTAATCCAGTCCGATAAAGACGGAAGGAAGTACAAGGTTAGATTAGCAGGGTAGCCGTCTAACGTAATTGTTTAAGAGATTAGTAGTAAATGGAGAACGGATAGTGGCAATTATCTTACTTTCCTTTAATCTATTAGATATTAAAAAAAAAGAAACAATATGTATCATTGTATTTACTATTGATCTTCTTATTATTAGTTTTCTGTAACATTAAATATTATACCGTCCTAGTTATAACAGTACAATATAGTTGTTCTGCATTTTTGTTACTTAGAACCTAAGTGCATGAACCGTAGGTGTTATGGGCGACAGGTACTGCTTCAGGTCTGGTCTGTCTGTTCGTTTGTCACTGAATCGCATAAAAAAATAATAATAACAGTTTGGAGTGCACAAGCTAAAATACTTATAAGTTTGAAGTACTTTAATTACTGAAGTTACAGTATAATTTTGACGACTCTAACTGGCCAAGTCTGTTCGGCTCTGTGCCTTTAAATGCACTCGTAAAAAATGTAGCAACGCATCGCCTCGAAAAGTTATCGCGCAAAGTAAGTGAAACAAAAAATGTACGTGATACCGTACATGTTATAGGTTTAATATTGAAATTAAGAAATTATTCACATCTTATCTGAGGGGCTTAGACAAGATGTCATCATACAATAGTTAAAAAAAAGTAATAAAAAAAAAATTGGACTGATATAACGATTTTTGTCGATTCAATGCAATTTTTAAAATTTCTATTCTTCAATCATTTTAGAATGACATCTTGCGTAAGCCTAACAAAATTTAAAATTAGCTGTCGGACATCGAAAAATTTTATAAATCAAAATTAACAAATTTAGCTTATTAAGCCTGAAACATTAGAAATATAGTAACTGTTATACAACAGAATTATACAGATAGTTGATTTAAAATGCAAAAACATGTAAAAACATATTAAAAAAAAACTATATCGATTATACATATAAATCTCGTAAATTCTTCCTACACATCCAGTATTCGTTTCGGTCATAGAGCATTGCGTGTGATATAAGCAACAAGCATCGCACTAACGGTAATCAATGCTATAAATATATCAACTTATTAGTGTCGGATCTGAGTGTATTAGGTTTTTTATCGATATTCGCAAGAAACCTTAAACGAATTGCCGGCTTTTAATCGCATAACTATTAGATTAAGCCAATAGTTATGTGAATTAATTTTATATAATCGATATCAGTGGATATGTAATGATATACCTTTTGTTGAATTAAACATATTACGGAACATTTTATTGAATAATTATTTAACAAAATATATTTTTTGTAGATTATTGTTCTTTAAAAATAAATAAATTTTAAAAATTAATTTTATAACAATAAAATTTACTTTAATGTTGTATGACTAGAAGTAAGTAGATGGATTTTTTAATACAGAGCTTTGTCGATGTCGATATATGTACAAAGAAAATGATCTGAGTGAGAATCAAAAGTGCGGTTTTCGGAATATAACCAATAATTCAATAGTAATATATCTGCAATTAAGCAAGTAACTCTCTAAATATAAAATAATGCCATTTCAAATTAACAATATAATTTCAATAAAACATTGAAAATATATTAGTTAATTTTGCACACACACATTTGTCCCATTCGGACATACATCCGAAAACGGATCCCTCAAAATCAAGCGGTTGGTCGACGGCAGGGTTTTTCGCAGATCCCGGAAAGAGATACTGCGGGTAACATTATACCGGCGTGGAAGCGGCAGATGTTGGCGCGGAGAGCTGCGGAGAAAGCTAGGAAAGATTTGGAGAGAGAACTCGCCGGTGAAGCTGAAAGACGGAGAGCTGCAGCCGTTCCTGCTTGGAAGAGGCAGTTGTTAGCCAGACGGGAGGAAGCCGAGAATCGATTGAGGTAAGCTGTTAGGTTTTTGTTTGTTAGAATCTTTTAGCAATAATAATAATAGAGAAGTTTTTTATGGATAAAAGATAGGATTGAGTAAATAAAATCTTAAATATAGGAACTAAAATTTTATATTTTATAAAGATCACGCACTCTTAGCATAACATATTAATAATAAAATTTACAGTTACTAGATTTTTGTAGTGATTATTTTCGGACTAACGAATGAAATTTACTATACTACTTATTTCACAGCACAGTTTGTTATCTATGAAACTTTGGTCTATACTTTTAATTCACCCACTATTTGTTGAAGTAAGAATAGATAATAGCTTGTGATGATGATGATACTTATTATTATAAGTTATGTCTTATAGCCAACCAGCAATATAACCATACTTTGCTAGGTTGCGCCATCGATACCTTATATTAATCTATATGTTATTCTAGATTATAATCTGTGTGCTAAGCATCCAAATCCGTCCAGCTGTTTCGGCGTTAAGGAGTAACAAACTTGTACATACAAAATTTGTCATTTGTAATAGTAATCTGATAAACTTATCCTACATTTCAGACAATCCCTATACACGCCAAAAGTAGAGGAATCGAATGACATTTTGAAACAAAATGGCGATTGGCGCGCTTACCCGAGCGGGACGCAACGTGCGGTGTCCATAGACAACATCTCGCTCTGCTACGACGCTCCCTCACATCCTATGCGTGCGCCCTCCGAAGTCAAACTGTCTTCTGAGCATTGCAATGGTATGAAAAATAACTGTAAATTTCTATTTCTACTGATTTTGTGAAATGTTTGTAAGTTTGTATTTATTTTAATGTTGCTACATATTGAAATATTCGACATATTACATATATATTGTAGGCTATTTGAAAAAAAATACCAAAGAAAGCGCAGGATGATATCTAATAGATAATTTAAACTTTAATTATTTTTTAATTAAAAACATGCAACAGGTTCAAAGTCACTTCTACCCTAAGGAGTGTTATTTGTTTTTGACTTGGATACCTTTTGTAATATAGCGTATGAAAATGGATTGAAAGGTATACTTTAAAAAAAAACTCATATAAAAGTCGATTGACAATTACTGTCGAAGATATCGTTTAACATAAACACAAAAAACAAACGAATTGAGTACTCAATCTTTTTAGAAGGCTGTCAAAAATAACGCCTTGATATTTATCTTTATTTGTTTACAAAAGCATTACATTATCTTGCATGTTATTCCATCGCATTTGCTAGAAATTTATTATAGTAATTTTTGTCGCAGTTTACTTTTAGGAGACATTACAATACAATATTTATCTATCTAAAGTCCATTAAAATAATATACGAATATTTAACATTGCGGCTCACCCTCGCTTCGCTCGGGTTTACCTCTAGAAAAACAAAAACAAATCTATCTCACGGGTATCGTACTTTTTCGGGATGGAAAGTATATGTTATTCCAGACTATAATCTATCTCTGTGCCAAATTTTATCCAGATCCGTTTAGCCGTTCTGGCGTGAAAGATTAACAAACATCCATACATCCATACTCCGAAACATTCACATTTATCTATACATATAATAAAATTCTGAGTCGAATCTGTACATAAAATATTTTTTGGAAAAACTTATTGAAATAATCATTATTATCAACACAGAGCCCGAATCTATAGTTTTTAGAATTTTCGTCTGTCTATCTGTCTGTTATCGCATCACGAGAAAACCATTGAACAGATTTCGATGAATTTTGGTATGATGATAGCTGGTTATATTTAATCTCTAAGAAATCTATACTAAACGTTAAAACGTAAATAGGGACGAACCCGAGCGGAGCGAGTGTGAGTCGCTAGTTTATAATATTAGTATAAATTTTTACTTGCATACATTTCAGGTCACATGACGTCAAATGGAGATCATCATGAGAATGAAGAAGACGAAAGCGCTAAAATCATCCCATGGCGAGCTCAATTACGTAAAACCAATAGCAAACTTAATTTACTCGAATAGTGTAGTTAGAGTAGGACCCGTAGCTTGCAAATAGAAACGGTGGTGTTTCCACATCGACGACATAAAATATACACATTATATTTTAATTAAAATATATAAAATATATTTTTATTCGTCGATATTTTTATTTAACAATAAATTAACGATTTATATACATATCTATAACGAGGGCTTAATGTCGCTAACGAATTCTTACTCAAGTCACTTTAAAATCAATTTATAAAATCTATTTTATTGAAATCAATAAAATTGTTATTTATTTAAAGATTAATCTATATAATTTTGTTTTTTTTTTTTAATTATTATTTTTAAATATTGTCTATGACATACATTTGAATGAAAATTTTCGCGACAAATTTATTTAAGCTCTTATTTCGAACCGACGTTTTCGATCTATTAGAACAGCTATTTTACTCGAGATGTAATTTTTATACCTTAGTTTCAGCTAAAGTGTGAAAATTGACAACTTTTGATAACTCGTATTTAGATAAGTATAGTGATTACTAAACAAAGATTTCGAGATTTTTTTACTTTTACACTGTAACATATATGTAAAAATGTAAATCTTATATTTTACTCTTTGTATAATCGTGAATTTTTTTAATGAGTAGACGTAACTTTCTATTTTTTTATTATTTAATATATAATAGTACTAATATGCAAGTGATATATAGTTGCAATATTAGTTTTAAGCATAACAGCTTCGCTATATACGATCACTAGTGTCTATGATTGGGTAAGTTTAATTGTTAATAAAAACCATTGCTTAATTTGTGTTTCATTAAAGAACTTTAATGCTAACTTTATTTCCGTAATATTGAATCACTTAAAATGGCATCTGGAGTCAAAATATTTATCAGCTTTTATTAAACTTTAAACTAGCGGCTCACCCTCGCTTCGCTCGGGTTCGCCTCTAGACAAACGAAAAATATCTATCCCACGGGCACCGTACATTTTTCCGGAATAAAAAGTAGCTTATTTGTTATTCTGATGTATGAAATATATTATTGTAAAGTTTCATTAAAATCCAATCAGTAGTTTTTGTGTACTATGCTGTATAAGTTACGACAGTTTTTTAACTATCCCACGAGAACTCTTTAATTTTACGGGATGAAAAGTATCTAAAAAATTGTCGGGGGAAATAAAATACAACCAAGCAAAATTTCATTTAAATCGGTCCAACAGATTCGGAGATTAGCCCGTACAAACAGACAAACAGAAAAAAATCTGGATTTGTTGTATTTTTCTTCTTACATCCCCTTGACTCGGTTTTTAGCATTTTTTCTACAGACATGCGACCTCTACAGTTTTATTATATGGATAGATTATTTACACACTAATTTGGAGGTATGGTCAAATGAGTACCACATTTTTTTTAAGTATAAAATTGCCATATTAATATTTTTTTTTAAAACAAATGAGTCTAGTTAGAACCTAAGTAGAAAATAAATTCTATAATAAGGAAATTACAATGTGTGCTCCTGCAAAATATTACCTAACTTTGACACAATAATTTAGTTAGTATGCAGTCTGCAATCATTTTAAGTACCTAAGTATAAAAAGCACATATTATAAAAACTAGGGAAAAAGAACAACTAAATTTTTTATGACAATTAGTTTTGTATAAGAAAAAGTGGGTAAAATTACACAATATTTTTTTTTGGTTTTTTCGACAACAGTTGTTAGAAAGTACATACAAGTTACGTGTGTTTTTGGATATAATACGAGTAAGTTCTTATCAGATCGTAAAACTAAAATAAAAAGCATTGAATCTAAATCGAATAAGTGATTTTGGTCCAAAAGTGAAATAGTGTAACGCTACAGTGACTGGAAACTTAAAGTAATACTATTAGAATTTTAAGTTATTGTCAAAATGATTTGCCTACTACTTTTTAAAACGTTTTTAATATTAAATATTTTTTTCAATAGCATCGTTATAACAATAGAGATCAAAGGTAATTTACCGGACCCACTAACGCTTTACAATATTTTCAATAAGTATTTCAAACCAATATTTACGCCTTCACTCTCAGAAAATCCTACTTTTCGCAAAAAAAACTTAGATATTAATGGAGTTATACAAGCTAAAATAGTTGAATTACAAGAATATCTTCAAGATAATGATGTTAAAGCATTAAGAGAAAACAATGTATTGTTAGAAGATAAAGACGATACGACAATCATAGAATTTCTACCAAAAATGGAAGCAACTCGTAGTGGTAATTTAACAGACAAAGATGATAATTTAAGGAATAATCTTAAAAAGTATAAGAAATTGAGAGAAAAAATCGATAAAGCTCTACTGAAAGAATCGGTATCAGATAAGACTAAACAGCTTGTGACAAAAACTTTGGATGACATGATTAGAAAAATGTTAGGAAGCCAATGTGAATGGAAAACGAACATGCGAACTGAAAAAAATCGTGAACCATATTCAATAGCCAACAGGTGGAATAAAGGTGTACATAAAATAAAAAACCTGCTGCTCAATTTATTGTCAAACAAAAATACACGACGTGACGACATTTCATCAGCGTTGGATACCATTCAAATTTTGTTCAACAGTGTCGCTGATGACATCGATATTATTTCTAAGAAATACAAAATTAAATGTGAATTTATTCCAAAATATACTAATGCTTTAAGAAATAAATGGGATGAAAATTATATAGAAGAAAGCAGATGTTCAAATCTAGTAATATGTTCCGGAGAGTTGAAAGAATTTATGCATAGTTTTTACAGAGCTCTTAACGATACAACGACAAATGTAATAAGAAATTATATAGAAATGTACATGAGAGATGTTGCAAACGATCAAAATGAAAAAAGAAAAACGATTAAACATTTAAAGAAACTGGCTGACAATTTAGAAGTAGAAGTACAAGAGATATTTGTAACAGAAACACAAAAACTAAGACTTGATAAAGATAAAAATACTGAAGAAAATTTAAAACACTTGTCTCATTATGTCAGACATTCTGTCAGAAATGTCAAAAGTGTTGCCAATAACGTAATAAAAACTAAATTATATACAGGCATAGATAAAGAAACGTCGGTCATAATTGACGATATAAAAGTAAATATGGACATGGATTTGGGGAATTTAGATAGAGAATTTGTTACCAAAATATGTTCTATGTTTCATATATGCAATGGTAAAAATAAGGCTAGGCGACAAAATTTGGAAAATAATAAAAACCATCTGTATGTAGAGGTGCAAGTGAGTTTTGATGACCATATGGTGGATTTAAATTCCTTCAGACGTATTCAAGATGGTGGAAACAATACTTTTAATTTATCATATCATAATGTAACTAGAACTTCAAATATGGATAACGCCCCTACTATAAGTTATTAAAAAATAAAATATACCAAGAGTTAACCTTAACCATATTAAGTTACTATTTAAGGGGTACAAAATATTTCACACTAATTGCTTTAAAAACAAAATTTAATTAAATAAAACAAACACAAAAAAATGCCTAGACATATGTTAGTCTCGCTAAAAATTAAAAACGCCTGGACAGATTTGGATAATTCTTTTTTGTTTTGTTAGGGGTGTATCTGGGGTGGTTTAAGTATAAAAAAATTTGGGAAACCCTAAAAGAACAGCTGGAAAATCAAAAATATCAGAACTGTTCATTTTGTATGGGAATCACTAACCGTTATAACGTACCAGACGAACTCGAGCGAAGCAAGGTCGAGTCGCTTGTCTTATATAACAATATAATAACAACTAGCGACTCAGTACTCACTATTGCTCCGCTTGGATTCGTCCCTAGTTACGTTTTAACGTTTAGTATAGTTTCTCAGAGATGAGATATTTTCTCGAAGTATAAATCATCCTATATGTTAACCCGGATAATCAGCTATCATCATACCGAATTTCATCAAAATCTATCTAGTGGTTTTCTCGTGATATGGTCACAGACAGACGAAAATTCTAAAAACTATAGATTCGTACTTTGTATCGATAATAATGACTATTTCAATAAGATTTTCCAAAAAATATTTAATTTACAGATTCGACTCAGTTAGAATTTTATTATATTATGTATAGATAAAAGATAAAATATAATGAAAAACATGTGTTCACAAAAATTTAAATAATGAATAAAAAATATATTAGAAAATAATAGTTTATTTATCAATGTATTCACAATCTTGCTTAGTTCACTTAATACATAAAATACATATAAAATCACTTACTAATAAATTAGAAACCATCAACATGTTTAGAAAAAACAGTCGCTCTTATTTTGTTGGAAAACTCAACATCTTTTCTTCTTAAATGACAGTACATGTGACCGTCTCAAAGCGTCTCTGCTTAATGTCTGGCAAAACTTTCCTCTGTCAGTCTGTTGGTACAGTATTGGTAAGTATTTTTTTTACAACTGATCTGGACGAAACTTGGTATGCAGGTTTTACAAATTTTTGTTGTTTTTTTTTGTCATCGGTGATTTTTGATTGGAGCGGTACTTCCTCCAAAAAGGGGCAAGTGGGCTACTGGATATCACCACCTTATGAGATCCGATTTCGTTGGTTCCTTTTTTATTTGAAAGGTACTAACATTAAGTTGGTCTCGTAAAAATTTGGTGAAGATCTGATGAGGATCTTCGGAGTGATGAGCAGAATAGCTCCTCAAAATTCAATTTGTGCTCGTGAGGTTTACTATTCGCAGAACTACTACTTATAATCTGATTAGAGTTAAGGTTGTTTTAAAAATTTAATTTTTAATAGCCATCGGTATATAAAATAGGAAAATGTTGTATTCTGCCACTCGACCAAGCTATTGTCAAACAAGCACCCTCTGTGAAGTTCTGTTGAAATGCCATCGTCGATGGTACTTCATTCTCTATCCCCGTGATAAAGCAACTGAAAATAATAATATTATCTGTTTAATTTCTTCAAATAAATATTGTACATATAATTTACAGAGAAATTGTACATTTTTACATACCTTAAAAATATATTAATATACAGGTGTCCCACAAAGTAGTGTCAAGCGGAAGTCCAGAGATAGAGCACCCCTTGGGGTACCTGAATCATCCTCATGTATGTTACGCGATTGTTCATAGTTTTTGTGTTATGATTTTTTTTCTAAATTTTTGAAAATTTATTTGACAACTTAAATTAAACAAAAAACAAATTCAAATGCTTAAATCTTAGCTTTCCTGCAGTCAATTTAACGAATTAACAGTAACATATATGGGGGTGATTCGGGAACCCCAAGGGGTGCTCTATCTCTGGACTTCCGCTTGACACTACTTTGTGGGACACCCTGTATGTAAATAGTGTTGGACTGGAAACATGATAGGATATTATGAATATAATAATAACAAAATAACATGTAATGAATGTCATGATCCCAGGATATCCATGAGACTGAAAGTGAAGTCAAAATAAACAGGCAAATTAAACAAAAATGATTTGCCAGTTGGATCATAATCATGTTTGTCAGCAAGTCAGCATATGTATGTATATCTATATTAATATTATAAGGAGGCAGAGTTTGTTTGTTTGTTTATTTGATCGCACTAATATCAGAAACTACTGATCCAATTAAAAAAAATATTTTTACATTATATAGCCTGTTTATTGAGGAAGGCTATAGGTTATATATCATCATGTTACTACCCAAGGGAGCGGAGCAGTAATCATAAATGTCAACAAAGGCAGACTTCCATACATTATTACTAACAGCATAAAGCCAAAGTTTTTTTTTGTAGTTTTTTTTTTGGTATTTATAATATATACAACCTACTAATTTTTGCCCGTTTCGTTTTATTAGTGAAAAATAATTGAGAGCCCATTTAGAAGATTCATTTAGTAGTCTAGATAGGTTAAGAATAACATTATAAAAATCATTTTATTTTTATTTCAATCTTACCTTGGTGTTAAACTAAGCTGCATCATCAATTGTGTAGTACAAAATACTGCAATTAGATGTGATTCTTCAAAGAGTATAGCCAGATACCTTCCCGAAGGATCCCAGCACATATCCAAAATCGGTCCCCCAACTGAGTCACCAGAGGGTAGTTCTACTTTTGTCACATCGAGAACTGGTTTTGCTTTGCTTGTTTTAGCTCCTGTTGATAACAAAATTAATCTATACAGATAAATATTTTAAAATTGAAGCGTCTGTTTGTATTGCCATAATAATAGGTTTTTACTAAATATATATAGAGCTATATAAGGTACTAATAAGAAAAGCACATTTTTTAATTTTTTTTCTGTCTGTTTGTTTGTTCCGGCTAATCTCCAAATGTCTGGACCGACTTTGACGGGATTTTCACTGGCAGATAGCTGATGTTATAAGGAGTAATTTATGCTACTTTTCTAAAAAAATTAAAACATACCTAGGGATGCATCCAAGCAAAGCGAGGATAAGTTCCTTGTATATAATATACACAATAATTTTAATTAATAACAAATTTAAAAACCATAAGGCATTAATACTTTGGTTTTTATCTACGTAACATATAATAAAATTCTAACTAAGTCAAATCTGTACCTTAAATATTTTTTGGAAAATCTTATTGAAATAGACATTATTTTCGATACAGAGTCCAAATATATAGTTTTTAGAATTTTTGTCTGTCTGTCTGTCTGTTGTCACAAAAACCACTGGAGGGATTTTGATGAAATTTGGTATGATGATAGCTGGATATCCGGGTCAACATATAGGATACTTTTTACCGCAGGAGATTATCTCATTCCCACGGTAGTACACGTTATAACACAACCCAAAAAATATATTTGATCAGAATTTCTTGAAACTTGGTATTAATGATCTTCAATACAATGAAATAAATATGTGTTTTAGCGTTTTTTGAAATTCATCCCATAAGGAGATAAAGTAAGGGATGACAATTTGTATGAAACCTACCTGTTTAAAGTTTTTTTGTTGTAGTTTTAGCGCGAGCGAAGTCGCGGGTTTTGCTAGTCAACTATATTATAACACTAAGTATTACATCACATTTGTATATAAAATAGGAGTACTCCAGATTGTTGTAATTGAAGTTAATTGCCTAAAAAACAGACTTGAAACTGCTTTGCAGAAACATTTCATGTTCAGAGTAAGTAGAAGCTGTCTTTTATTAATTAAGTATGATACCAATATGTGTACAGAGTAAATATATCCACTACAGGAGCTATGCTGAATGCTCATAAAGTATAATTTAGTAGCTTAATTTTGCCTTTTTACACTTTGTTATTATTTAAATTAGATATAACATTATTTATTATACTCGGTTGACTTACCATTTAAAAGACCAGTGTTATTAAGGGCATACACCATAGGTTCACTCTTAGCGGCAAACAACACTATGTCATTAGGTCCCCAACAGGCGGCCACTACACGACATCCTCGCGCGCACCATCGCTCGGGTGACCAGGTTTGGGTGTCCCACATTCTAGAATTTCAGATTCAATACTGTACTTGTTTGTTTTGAGTAAATAGATTATATAATCAACTTTTATTAGGTACAGGAAAATAATAACAATAATATATCTATACTAATAAATGAGATAGTTTATGAGGATGGATTGATGGATGTTTGTTACTCTCTTACTCCAAAACGACTGAACAGATTTGGATGAAATTTGGCCCGGGGATAGATTATGATCTGGAATAGCACATAAGTTACTTTTTATCCTGGAGAAATGTACAGTTCCCATGGGATAGATTTGTTATTTTCTAGCTGAGTTGCTAGTGTTCAATAATAATTAATAAAAAAAATAGAAGGATTAAAATTGAAGATGCCCACAAATTAAAGCTGTTTATTTATTTTAATTCTTATATTTAACAAAGTTATTAAGAATAATTTTAAAACATCAATAATTAGAGTAAAAATTATGTGATAACTTTTTTGTTATTAATCTCTATACTAAAGTATAATTAAGAGAATAAAACTATTGAATGAACCTGAATATAATGGAAGATGTAGCGGCAAATATTTTGGATGCTGAAAGGGACCATCTTGCAAACACAATTCCCCCACCTGCCACTCTTCTTAATGGGATAGCTGTCTCCATAGATACATCCCATACAAGCATAGACGTGTCAGCTCCACAGCAACTTACAAGAAGGTCACCATTTGGAGACCAGCTCACATCAGTGACTGGACTATGACCAGATCTGAAATAATTACCATTTAACATAAAATAGCTGATAGACAAAATGATTTTGAATTATATTTTTTAAGACATGTGAAACCTTTACTAATATTGTAAAAAGGCACAGCTTGTTTGTTTGTTTGAACACACTAATCTCAGGAACTACTAATCCGATAAAAAAAATCTTTTTGCATTAGATAGCCCATTTATTGAAGAAGGCTATATATCATATAATATATAGTCTATCTATTCCATGCTAACTGTTATGCTAAACATACCTAAAAACACACATACAAACCCAAGTGAAGCGAAGGTGAGTTACTAGTGTATATATAATCCACATTAGTGAATTAATATAATAAAAGCAGTATTTGCTATGTTGTTTTTATCTATCAATAAAAAAAAATTATATAATATTTATATAAAGAAAAAGAAATACCTTTTTAATACAACGGCATTACTGGAAGATGGTTTTGTAAACATAGAGTTAGGATCTACAGTCCATACTATTACACCTTGTTCACAACCAACGGCCAACTCTGATGCAGAATATGGTCTCCAACTTAAAGAAGACACATGGCCTTGAGCTTTACATTTTAAAGTTGATACAAAAGATACTTCTGAACAGTATACTCTTACATTATCATCTGCTGTTGCTAATGCTATTTTGGTAGTGTGAGGATGCCAGGCCAAGCATTTTACAGGTGCATTACACCAATTTCTCGTTCTTGAATACTTTGACACAATTTTGGGCCCTATATCTTTTAAATGTGGTTGCATAAAATATCTTAATGCTGTGAACAAATTCGCAACTTTCAATGCATATGATGCAGTTATGGCTACAGCTTTGCTCTCCCGATTCACGTTAGGGTCGGCGGCCACACTTAGAGCCTCTAAAAATCCTTGTTTGTACCAGACACTAGTAATTTTTTTGAGCAGATTGTCTTCGACATCCACATACACAGATATGTTTTCATCTGACAACCTATGGTGATGTAGGTCCTTAGTCACATTAATTTTTGGATGGCTTTTGATCTAAAAAAATATATATTTTTAATAATAGTAATGAACCACAAAGAATCAACATGATATCTAACCTTACCGAATTTGTAAACGTTGAGATATTTCCATATCTAACATTACCACAGCAATATACTTCGTTAATTTTACAAAATGCAGTTTCATCTGGGCCAGGTAAATCAGGAAATCCATTAAATATAGACATATTTTAAGTAATTATTATATTTTTAGTTATAGATTACCGGCAGACAAAACAAGAATTTCAAATTTGAAGCTGACAACCAGAGACAAGGAACAACAAGACTGACAACTGACAAGTAACTCCAACTGTCATTAGTCATATGTCAATTTATACACAGATCATATTCAAGTGGGCAAAAAGTAAAATTAGGCTATTTGATAAACCTAAAGTTATTTTTATATAATGTGAAAAATAATGTTGTATTTATTGACATTGACGGTTAGCTTAGGTTTTAATTGCTGTGTTAAATTTAAGTGAAAAAGAAATGCTCAACTGGCACGCTTTGAAGCCATTAACAAGAGAACTGAACTGAACTGAACTGAAGAAACATCTTATGAAATAAGCAAAAAACAGAGAACTTGCCTCATGATCCAAGAATTTTGAAGGAGCTATGATTGTAGTGTTACACTATATTAATAATATCAATTATAATTATATAAAAATAGGATTTAAATGACTGTATAACTATAAATAATTTTTGATATCTAATATATTTAAACGAGCAATTCTTGTATATTTATATCTTTATTTATTTATTTATTTATACCGGTGACCTCGGAAACGGCTCGAACGATTTCGCAGAAATTTGTTATGTGAGGATTTTCGGGGGCAAAAAATTAATCTAGATTAGTCTTATGTCTGGGATAACGCGTGTTTTCGAGTTTTCATGCGGTTTTCTTTTTGCATTATTCCACGCATAATATGATCTAGCGGTCAAGGCGCAAGTTAGACAACACATTGTCCGGGATTGAATCCCGGTCGGAATACAAAGTTTTAACTATTATTTTTTTTTGTATTGATTCAAGTTTTTAATTTTTTTTAATCTAAAAAATACGATACAACAAAAAAAGTACTCCGAGCGAAGCTCGGTTGCGCAGGTACTAAAATACTTATAGCCGGAGAGCTGGATTTACCATGACCTTAACCGATCTGTTAACCAGATGAAACATATTTTTTACAAAGTTTCAATAAATAGTTCTAAATAGCTTGCTTATCGAAATCCTGACCAGGCTATTTTTAAATTAATTAATAATTACTCAACTTTTTTCACCGTTCTGTTAACCAGCCAAATTTTGTTCTAACCAATAGTAAATAATACGAATAATATGCCTAGGTAGTAGGTAGCCTTATAGTATTCGTGAAGTTATCTATAGAAACTTACCTGTTTATACCCTCTTGCCAGGTAGTGTAGTCAAATTTCTTGAGTAAGCAAAGCTACCTAGGCATCTTCTTTATATTATTTATTATTGGTTAGAACGAAATTCGGCTGGTTTACAGAACAGAATACATAAAAAAAAAATATTTAAAAATGGCCTGGTCAGGACTTCAATAGCCAAGCTATTTTAGACATATTTATCTATTATTGAAACTATAAAAAATATGTTTCATTTGGTTAACAGATCGGTGAAGGTCGTGGTGTATCTGGCTCATAAAAGATTATTTGAGTTTTCTTAAGGTGTCATCTTGAGTGGAGAAAGGGCGGGAAAAGTGTTGTGTTTTGTTTTTTATATAGGTAAATGCATTACGCATTACATTATTCCTTTTCGACTTTCGTAATGTTATTTGAGGCGTCACTTTGACTCTGTATAACATAATAAAACTGTGTGGCGTTACATCGAATTTTACTTGTCCTACGTGACCTACTTCTAAAATACTCCCGTAACAATAGCTAAGGTGAAGAATGAAAAGATGGAGAGCTACGGCTCACTAAGTATTTTAAACCTATAAACTATCTCAGAAAACTTTGTCAGGTGCATATAGAATGTTTTTCGCCTTCGTTTTGTTTCGCGCCAATATTAATAAAAGTAACAGATAAAATCAGTTTGCTTTTACCGCTTGTAAAGGAATTATAGATTTCCACAAACAGATAACTATTAGAAAAAAAATATTGAAATATTTGAAATATTCTTGAAATGAATAAAAAATCGAATCTGCGTAACGGTAATAGGGGTAATAAAGGAAAAGATACTTTTTCGGGCCGTGTAATATTCCCTAAAAATAATTTTAGACACATAACCGTTTTTTAGAAAAATGACATTTGTTAAAAGATCCTCTGGACAGTGGTCTTATGAGTAACGAATTTTAAAAATATTCTTTTAAATCTCCTCAGCATATTCTTTGACTTTAAGGCTGGCCCTCTTTTTGTTATTTTTATATAAGTATTTTTAAAGTATTTTATTTTTTAAAGTAAAAGAAGCGTATAAGTTATAAGGTATATTTTCTTCAAGTTAAATTAAACAATTTAAGTTAATAAATATTGAAATTAATGCTATACATTATTTAGATTTTGCATAATAAAGCCATAAAAGGAATTACAAGAATCTTCGTCTGCATTTTCTTACTGTTACGAATTTGAAGCTTAAAGATAAAAGGTTCTGCTTGCGTTTCAAGGTATAATAACGTGCTTGAGAAAATTTACAGCGGGTCGGAGAGATTTATTTGGCGTATAAGGTGACATCGGGTAATTGATTCGCTACCCCTACACGTGGAGACTTTTTTTAAACATTTAAGGCGCCTGCATACGATTTGACATAACCTTATCTATCTTTTATATGTAAAGTGGCTTATTTCGATTGATTCATACATAATGAATAATATTTAATTACATAATAATTTAAACTTTTTCTACATATTTTCCATCATGGCAAGCGGATGCAAGTGCACCCCCTTGCACCTCCCTTTCGGCGCCCATGACAATGGTTATTTAATTTACTTCAAGAAAATCTTTAAATATGTAATCAGTATATACATATTACATAAGTGCTTGGCTGATAAGAGTACAAATATTAATAAAAAATGGTTTAAAGCGAATCGGACTTATTATACTAGATGCCCCATTCCATACAAAGAAATTGGATAGCGTTAATTCGGGCTGATCTTCCGGCTATTTTTGCTTGAATCGATAATAGATGACGTTAATCCACAAATTGCCGAACTATTTTGTTTTATAAATATATCTAAACTAAAATATCTTAAATATGAAAAAATCAACCTTATATATAATGGAAAGCGACTAAAACAATTTTTAACCGTGGTAAACAATTAATACAATTAATAAACAGGACAAATCTGTAAATATGCTGGATAGTGTATACTTGATTGATGATATTTCAATAATAATCAGTAAAATTACGCAAATTTGATTCACGAGGGAATTATTTCGTTTTTCTTGACTTAAAATATTAATTAAAACCAGAATATAGCTTATTAGTATAATTTTTTAAATTATATTTCTTTTGGTATGTTCGGAAAAAAATTATGATGTAAAATTTTTATGATGCGCGCGCGCACACCGACAGCCAAAAAGCGACATGATGAAGTTAGCTGCATTCCTTTTACAAACAGAAAGTTGTGACATACGGGATGAAATATTTAGTTATTTTTGTTCCTATACGCCAAAGAAGTATAACTTCTTACGTGCGTACATAAGTACACACACACGTTTTTTTGATATCTTTTTGTTAATTTTACACGAACTTAATAACAAATCGTATACATATATACTTATAATGCCATCTATTGACATTTATTAGAACTAATTTTTCTTTATTGTTATTATTATTAGTGTAATATATATTAGTGTAATAGAGTTCCATTTCCGGCCGGAAGCTTTTACCACTGGGTCTTCACGATCTGTTTATTTTTATTTAATCTGGGAAAATAAGTTATTTACATCAAATATAATAAATATATTTACGAAAGAACAGATATATAACAATGTTCGTTATAAAATGTTTATACAAAACCCCTGTCCCTGTTTTATTTTAAAGAAATTATGCTCTTTTGTTTCTAAGAACCATTTCCATAATTATTATAATATAACGTCTCAGGTAATTTTTCAAGTTGTTTAACAAATATATAAAGCGAATAAAAATATTTATTTCTTATATAAATACTCTGTAATTTTCTACAACATGTAAACTAACCATGTCAAGAGTTCTTAAGCGACCGTACAATATTGAAGTTAATTGAAAATTAACTAGTCGTTTAATGGAAAATTCACAGTTATGTTGGCTTATATGAAAACTTACCTTTTCTTTCTTTAAAATTTATAAATAAAAATGTCGTTTATATATTTTTTTATGACACTTATATTATTGCAAGTAAAATGTTTAAATACGCAAATGTTTGTGTCGATGGAGGTTGATTCATTTACTCCACTTTTAAACGATAAGATTGAACATTTTTACAATGTAAAGGTAACCTTTAATTATTTAATTTTCATCTTCTTGTTCTTAGATAGAGGGATCAATGGTAATAGTGGTAGCCTTCCATGGAACAATTCTATGAAATTTTTGAAATTAGTGTGAAGACTGACGAGATTAGATAACACTATAGATATAATACATTCTTAGATTTATGCGAATATTTGACATTATAAATAAAACTATCTTTTCAGACTATTTCGCGGATTTATTTTGATTTTTGGTTCCCGACGATTTGTCTGTAACAAGTAGGTACCTATATAACTCCTTTGAGACGTCTAAAACCTTAGTCTCTCCCGTCACCATGATTGCTGGAAAGCATTCGAAACGTCGAAATAATCCGAAAAGATAGATATAATTTGGGAAAAGGTTATTATGAACAGTAGGTACCGACGGGGTTTCGCTCGAATGGTTTTCTTAAAATGTCATGTTCGTGTTTACAAAAGTTTTTCGTTAGGGATGATTTTTTGAAAATAGTGCCCATTTCCTTACATAGTGGTAAGTTAGTCAAAGTACGACTAGATAAATTTTTTTATTAAGGCTCGCTTATAATATTTAAAAAAAAAATAAAAAAAAGACAGACAAAGGTTCGAAGTTATCAGGTTTGAAATCGGGTAAGATGAGCGATTCTGTCAATCGTAACCTCTTCTCGAACGAAATATACAGTAACTATTTTCTCTTTAGGTAATTCTTGTATATTTTATAAAAAAAAAGATATGTAACGAAATTTAATTTTATATACAGAGTTAATACTTAATATCGCTAGGTTATTAATAAATTACGTATATTTACTACATATTTTCAGGTTCATTTTTGCTACATAAACTTTGTAAATAAAACAAAAGAACAAGACAGTTATATTATTATTTAGTTTTTCTCTCATACAGCAATGGGCTAAAGAGGACTGACTCAAAAAGTCATTTTTTTCATAGTGATGGCTTCATATCATCATAAATATTATAGTGACATAGGGGACATAAAAATATTTTTCCCTGTCATTAGCGTATTAAAACTTTACGATGCGTAGGTTTTATAACCTATAAGTAGAAGTATAAAGTTAGGTTATGAATAAATAAATATAAATATATTGGGACATTGACACACAGCAGTATCTAGTTCCATAGTAAGCTCCGAAGCTAGTGTTATGGATACTAGATAGTTGATACACTCCATATATTATATAACTTTAAATACATACATATTATAAATATAAGCACCCATGACTAGAGTACAAACATTCGTGCTCATCACACAAATGAATGCCTCCAGCGTGACCCGAACCCGCGACCGTTGGCACAGCAAGTAGGGTCACTACAAACTGAGCCAAACGTGTCACCGAAAGCGTGGATTATTGCTAAGTACAATAAATGGTTTATATTTGCAGCTAGACTTTGATAATAATGAAAAAGATAGACTGTACTTAAGGAGCAGGAGAAAAGGCATCTACCCTCTAGTGGAAGTCGGCCCCGGTTCATTCAAGGTCGAGTATGAAAAGAAAACTCCGGATTTTTTAGCACAAAAATTTAAAAAGTTATTGGAGCTTAAGAAAAAATACGATGCGGAATAAAAGCTTGGACCATAAATATTTCTTTTATTGTGCTCATAACATAGGTTTATTTTTTGTGTATTGTAAACAAATATAATGAAGATTTATTAACTACTAGCACTCACCCTCGCTCCGCTCAGGTTCGTCCCTAGTTACGTCTTTACGTTTAGTAAAAATTTCTCAGAGTTGAGATATTTTCCCGCAGTAAAAAGTATTCTATATGTTGATCTGGATAACCAGCTATTATCATACCAAATTTCATCAAAATCTGTCCACTAGTTTTCTCGTGATGCGGTAACAGACAGACAGACAAAAATTCAAAAAATTATAGATTCGGCCTCTGTATCGATAATAATGTGTATTTCAATAAGATTTTCCAAAAAATATTTAATGTACGCGGGCGAAGCTGCGGGCAACACTAGTAATTATTAAAAGTATTGCTATATTTGCGATATTTACGATGTAGAGCTTCAAGCGTTTTCTCTTTATGGCATACGAATTTGAAAGGCAAAGGAAAATAAATATTTTATTCAGTATTAACAAAGATAGATTTGACTACAACAATTAAAACGTAATGACTCTTCAGATTGCTTTAATGTGCTATAGTCATTTGGCGCAGTTCTTAATACATCTGTGTCAATAGATTTAGGCTGGAAATAGATTTTTATAAATAAAATGTTCAATTACTCTAAGTTTTTCATTTTTTGACGATCTTTTAATTACTTATATATATTGTAAAAAGATGTTACTAGACGTACTAGGTAATCTCTATTTCACAAATATTGTTTTTGCCAAAAACATAATCGTTAGGTCTGTCCCTTCAATAAGAAATTTACTATGAATACCAATAATGTGGCTACCATACAACAGAAGATTCAATAGTAAATTATATAGTAAGTACTAAAATAACCTGACAT
The DNA here is from genome assembly GCA_033884665.1 of Argynnis bischoffii washingtonia. Lineage (NCBI taxonomy): Eukaryota > Metazoa > Arthropoda > Insecta > Lepidoptera > Nymphalidae > Argynnis > Argynnis bischoffii. The sequence continues at coordinate 2,690,349 of CM066624.1, read as the reverse complement.
CGAAATTTGATTACAAACAAAAGTAGTATATAAATTACCAGCAAAACCCGCGGGTTCGCTCGCGCTAAAATTACGAAAAAAGAACTCTAAAAAAGGTATGTTTCATACAAACTTTCATTCCCTATGGGACGAATTTCGAAAAATGCTAAAATACACATTTATTTAATTGCATTGAAGAGCATTAATACAAAGTTTCAAGTAATTCTGATCATAAATATTTTTTTTGTTTTGTTATTATAACGATTTTTCTCGTTGGAATGAGATAATCTCTCGCAATAAAAAGTAGTCTATGTCACTATCCAGCCCTTCAACTCTCTTCACATAAAAATCAAGCCAATCTGTCACTTTGTTTCGATGTGAAAGAAGGACAAACAGACACACTTTCACATTTATAATATTAGTATGGATTATTAATTAAAATGGTAATTGGTTATTTATCATTTTCACGTTGTGAGAGTCAATCAAATATGATACATACATACATTTTTTTAGATTTTTTTTTTCTTATTTGTTGTATTTGTACATTACAGTTTTGAGTTAGAAGTATAAATATCAAAAATATTATCTCTGCGTGCTTTATATGTTAGCTTTTACTCCCATAAGGTAAAGCTTTCTTTAAAAATATATACATGTAGAATATCCATGTATCCCTCATATAATGACTCAATTCATATCAAGGTATTAAAGCGGGCTTAAAGATCTAATACATAATACAGGGCAGTATAGTAAAAGCAAATTCTAAGTTTTCTTTTAAATCATAAGATTATTGTATATAGATTAATTTACTTTTTAGAACATTTCAAACTGAATTTACGTTGTAAAATAATGAAAATGATTAATAAACCGTTATGTATACAATATACCTATTACCTACATCCATTATAGGTTCTCACAATAACTCCCAAAGTTTAATCGTAATTGGCTGTTGTTATTCGAACTTAAAACAAAGACGAATAAAAATTAATTATTCCTAATTTAATAAGATAAATAATAAATAAAGGAGGCTGTTGCTATTCGTCCGGTAATCGGAAGAATAAAAAATATATTATTCATCCGACTATTGTCGGTTTATAGGAATATTTACAACTTTTTTGTTTTCTGATGTAAAATAACTGCTTTTTAGACGCAGGAGTTTCTATATGCAAAAAAACCTTAACCTACCGAGCTGAAAACTTATTCTTTTAAATCCCAACGATTTTTAAGTTTAAAGAGTTTTTAAAGTTAACAAAATATATCTTTAGGTGCACGAGTTTCAGTATACAAAAAAAATAACCTTAACCTACCGAGCTGAGCCGAGCTACTTATACTACTTATTTATTACATAGCCTATTCATCTTTCCTTATAATTTATATATTTTTTAAAGGACAAATAGATACTCCAAATCGTAATTAGAGCAATGTTTATTTATTATAAGGCATTGAAGGCAAATATACTATATACATTCATTTTTATATATTAGATGAAGCTCGGGATTCTATTGAAATCAAAAGATATATTTCCAATTACTTCTAATCAGCAGTTATGAGTACCTACCTTTCTTTTCTATATACGATATCGATATTAAATAAAAAGATCTATTAATTAGTAGTACTAAGAAAGATTATATATGAGATAAATCACAGTAACTATTTTTATTTTATTTTAGTGTTAACCTTTTTTTTTTATGCGATTCAGTGACAAACGAGCAGCCAGACCACATGATGGAAAGCAGTACCTGTCGCCCATAACACCTACGGTTCATGCACTTAGGTTTTATGTAACAAAAATGCAGAACCACAGGTGCGTCGTCACTGTGAGGATTAAGATGATATGCCTCTTGCCTGTAATTGCGCTGGCTACCTTATCCTTCATACCGGAACACAACAATGCAATCATTGTTGCTTGGCGGCAGAAATAGATAAGGAGGTGGTACCCATCCAGTCGGACTCCTCAGGCTTGACAGAGTCCTACCACCGGTATACCAATAGCCAGAAGCTATGTCAGACGGGTATTCTTATGTCGATGGTAATCAATGCACGCGCTGCTAAATCTACCAGCGTAAGTACCATTCGCGTTTCGATAGTAATGAAATAAATAAATAATTTCTAAAATAATAATAGTAAAACTAATTTATTATTAAGATATATATAAAGAAATTACTTCATATTTGTTAATTTTGACTCTGTTTTTAATTATGTATATACATATTATAATGTAAGAGATATTTTGTTTTTACGTTTACCAATGTAATACCGCAGTTGTGAACCAATTTTTCAATTTAAATTTGAATAAAAGCTCCTCCTAATGCTTTAATAATTACTTTTAGTTGGTTGTAATATTAGTAATTAAATTTTACTGTTACAAATACTAAGTGTTTTATTTTGAGGCGATGATAAAACACGATGATTTTAGCCTCGTGTAACAGTTGAACTTGCTAGAAGCAAGTGTATGACGCAATGATTAGATATTTTTCATTTTCATCAATACACATAATTTAGTTTCATATTATAGTGCCCAATCAGTTTCCGAGTTCAAGTAGCACTGATAGGGTATCAATTATTTTTTGTTAACACATAAGTGACCACTTATCTACGGTCAACCTTTGTACTCTTAATCAATCTCAATTTACTACTATTGACATATTAAAAATATTATCTTTGGCTTTTGTTCTTTTTTTATCAGAAGTGATTCTAAGCATCTACGGTTTTTTTATAGTGGAGAGCGTTTATTAAGAATTAAAAAAAAAAGTTTTGTCCATATCTTTTCTCATTTAAAATAACCCTTAAAACCGTAAAACAGTGATTTAAATAGTTTTTAATTAATGATGTAATCATACTACTACTATATTACACTAATGGCTCACCCTCGCTTCGCTCGGGCTCGCTTCTACGAAAACAAAAATAAACCTATCCCACAGGAACCGTACCATTTCTGGGATAAAAAATTTGTTATTCCAGACTATAATCTATCTCTGTGCCGAATTTCATCCAGATCAGTCAGCCATTCTGGCGTGAAAGAGTAACAAACATCCATATTCACAAACTTTCACATTCAGGTATAATATTTTATTACCTGTGAGTTGTGAATTTAAATATATTATCATATATTTTTAAACATACACCTATAATTTCCGGCTACATGTAAAGTATTTATGTACGAGTTCCAAAGTGGCCGTAAAATATTGAAGCTAATTAAAAATTACCTTGTTATTTATATTTATCTTGATACGAAAACTTATCTATGAATGATTACATTGTTAATCAATAGACTGAACTTGATATTTTTTTTAATCAAATCAAAATATACTTTATTGAAATAGATTTTTACAAGTATTTTCGAATCGTCAATTTTATATTTTAAATTTAAATTAAATGTCAGTGTAGTTAGTCCGTGAGGAATCTACCACCGGCTCGGAAGGCAATTCTGCTGAGAAGAGCGCAAGAGAAACTCAACAGCTGCTCTTTTTAAATATATATTAATTTACAATATATCAATACAATAATTATGTTCTTGTTCTACGTGAGTATCAATTAATAGTAATCCCACACATTTACATCAGCTATAATATGTTTTGCTCAATAATCTATAATCTATACAAATAACAAAACTGTAGAGTTCGTATGTCCATACATAGGAAAAGAATGCTGAAAACCGAGTCAGGGGCATGTAAGAAAAGAAATAGAATGAATCCAGTTTTTTTCAATATTTTTTTTTTCTCTGTCTGTGTGTCTGTTTGTACGGGCTAATCTCCTAAACTGTTGGGCCGATTTAGTGAAATATTGCATGGTGGTACGTTATATGCCCGGTCAACATTTTAGATACTTTTCATCCCGAAAAATTAAAGAGTTCCCGTGGGTTAGTTAAAAAACTATAGTAACTTATACAGCTTAGTACACAATAATTACTGATTGGATTTTAATGAAAATTTACCATAATATAGTTGATACATCAAAATAACAAATAGACTTTTTTATCCCGGAAAAATGTACGGTTGCCGTGGGATTTTGTTTTTGTTTGTGTTTGTCTAGAGGCGAACCCGAACGAAGCGAGGGTGAGCCGCTAGTAAATTTTTAATGTTTGATTTAAATTGTTCAAGTGGCAATCTCAAAATAAAGTGTGGAATTTTATTATACAGGGTTATTGGTTTTTAAACTAGCAAATGTTTGTTTTCACGGAAATCGATTTAACCCTTTTGTGAGCGACAAAGTAGAAAAATCATCTATAATATAAACATAATATCTCTTTTAATTTCATTATTTAGAAAGAAAAAAATATTAAATCCAATGGTCTTGAATGTCCTCCCTCTCACTGAAACTCACATATGTGAGTCACGTTCCCGCCATTTCTTCTCAGGGCGGTGGCTTTATGTTTCCAAAATAGTGGTAGATTGACCATACATAGTATTATATGATCTGTGACCATACTCTGTTTCTATTGATAAAAACTAAAGCTACAATGGTCATTTAACTATAATCTGTTTTTATTGATAAAAATAAAAGCTCGTCAATAGCTATCTATTAAACAAAAAAAGGAAATCGGTTGACAAACACAGGAGAACAAGCTACCGTTTTGTTTTTGTCTACTTATATATTCACTAGCGGCTTGCTTCGCTCGGTTTCGTCTCTAGGTCCGTTTTAATGGTTAGTATGGAATAGATAGGCTATATTCTACTAATATTATAAACGCGAATGTTTGTAATAATGTATTGTTGTTGCTTTTTCACGCCAGAACGGCTGAACGGATCTGGATGAAATTTGGCACAGATATAGGTTATAGAAGGCAGTGGTAGCCCAGTGGTAACGCGCTCGCTTGGACAACCGAGTGAAGCGGGTTCAAATCCCGGGTCTCGCACCTCTGATATTTTCATGTGCGAATCATTTCTAACATGATTACCACTTGCCTTACGGTGAAGGAAAACATCGTGAGGAAACCTGCATGTCTGAGAGAACCTAGCAAGTTTTCGAAAGACATGTGAAGTCCGCCAATCCGTACTTGGCCAGCGTGGTGGACTATGGCCTGATTCCCCTCGTATTGAGGGAGGCCCGTGCCCAGCAGTGGGACGTTAAAAAGGGCTGAATACAAATAGGTTATAGTCTAGAATAGGTTATAGGCTAGTTATAGGCTACTTTTTATCACGGAAAAATGTACGGTTCCCGTGGAATAGGTTTGTTTCTGTTTTGCTAGGGGTGAACTCGAGCGAAGTGAGATTCAGCATCTAGTATTATATACATACATAGATATGATGAGTTGTTGGGGGTTGTATTTTAACTTGTTTTCTCGTGGGAATACGATAATCTCCCACAGTAAAAAGTAGCCTATGTCAGATTTCAGCCTACCTGCGCTTAAACCGGTGTTTGCTTTACCTAGGTTCAAAGATAATACGATCGCGATGTACATATAAATATGGTACGTAATTAAAAATAGTCTATCTAAGATATAACCTATCTAGATCTGGAGTTTTACTTGAATCCGTTAAGCTGTCACAGCATGCAGATTATAAACACATACTTAATAACTAACTTTTCAAACTTGTAATAAAAGTGTAATTTCAAGAGTGACCAGGCGATTTAAAGCGCTGAACACAAGGCTAAAAATGACAACTTAGTGGTATATTTTACCGTGTCGTTTTACTGACACTTTCTACTACAAAGGCTACGAATTTGATTCTCCACACAGAAAATCACGCCAATCTGTCACTCTGTTTCGACGTGAAAGAAGGACAAACAAACAAACATACAAATAAGCACACTTTCATATTTACAACATTAGAATGGATTAATACTTTTTTATACCTTTACATCAATTTTATACTTGAAAACAACTCCTGAAATCTAAGGACTTAAATGATTTCAAATTATTTGTTGTAATTTGGAATAATACAAAAAATATTAGTATTATAGTAACCATACAATGTTTCTCCACACTTTCTCCTTCTTAGTTATTTTTTAATTTCAACCAGAGCACGACAAAATCTTTAGCATTTTAATCAAAACTCCAAACCAATTTATTTCCAACCGTTCTTTCTGTATTTAATCTAAAGTTCTCATTACGGATCGCACTAAAGGACTGAGATAAGAAAATGAATTTTTAAAAGCATTACGTTGAACAAAGAGAATTCAGCACTGAATCTGCATTTTACTTACAACTAATTTTGTACCGGTTTGTAGGGTGTGCAGGTTTCATTGATATCCTGTTTTATTATTTTAATTTTTAACCCTTTCCATAAAAGATGAACTTTAGCGGTGTCGTTGGACCATTCCCGGGAAAGATATTATAGTGCAGCCATCTTTGTGCTAAAATAAGTGCACTGTCTATTCTTTCACTCTTGGAGTCAGCAGGAACAGCGTTCTGACACTATATGCATCTTAAAGCAAAGGAGTTTATGGCTTCTTTCTTATTACTGACCAGCTCAAAGCACTGTCTGAGAAAAACAAAAAAAAACCAAAGAAAATCCCTATGCATAACTGTAAGGCAGAGAAAGAAAAAATTTATTGTTCACCTCCATTATACGTCTGTCTGTCTTTTTATAGATACGAGATTAATTTATTATAACTATTGACTTATTAAGAACTTGTTGAATCTATACCACATTGTACTGTTTTTCTTCATAGAAGGCTTCCAAGAGATCTCTTTAAAGAGAAGTCGTCCTGTGTACATTCCTTTTAAGGGTTAATATTATAAATGCGAAAGATTGGATGGATGTATGTTTTTTTAATTTTTTGAAATATGGTAGGTACCTACAGAGAAAGATTATAGTCTGGAATAGCACATAGGTTACTTTTTACCCTGGAGAACTGTGCAGTTCCCGTGAGCTATTCATACTAAGCGTTAAAACATACCTAGAGATGAACCCCAGCGAAGTAAAGGTGTGTCGCTACTATGGGGCACTAATACTACTGATACATTTAACTACTACACAGGCTTTTACTCAGTTCGTCCATACCTTCTTCGGTCACCCCGTTCTCGCATATCCAGCCATGTTTTAGAATCAAATCAGAATATATTGCCATATCTTTGGCTTCGAACAAATAAATGTTACCATTTTATTACAGCGTAAGATAAATAAATGTAGATCGACTTCATAAAGTTATTTGAAATCCCTCTCTCATTGAAATTATTAATATTGATTTTAGTTGTTTATACTTAAATCAATATTGCGCTTTCCTCGTTCATAATGTTATCGTCAGTAAATATTTGCTCTCATACATAGGCGGGCATTCAGATACGTTGGAGCCCTCAACATCCTGCTGTATTTTGTACACAAAATTTGAATCGAGATTTTATTAAAAATTGTTTAAATTCTATACCCATCGAGCGTTATTTTCTACGAAATGTTTAAATTGAAATATTTTTCAATGAATGTGGACATATATTCGGAAATTAGATTATCATTTTTATGCATGAGTTTATTTTGACCGTCATTTTAAATTCTACAATATTTTCTTCGACATATTTTTTTTATTTCTTGTAGAAATACATACTACATATGTGGACTTCTGTGCAAACTTAATAAAAAAAACCAGGGGAGTATCCGTTATTCCTTTTTTATTAAGGCCGACGCATCAGAACATATATAAGTAATTTATAAAAAAGTTCTTCAAACCAAATTCGGCTTCGCTCGCGTGGAAAGTGAGACTGGGTTTAAATGTTGCTTATGTCCGTCCCCAGGATACAAATTATGTCCTTGTTAAATTGTTAAGCGAGAGAACTAACAAAGTTACTTTCACATTAATAATATACTAGCGATTCATCCTCGCTTCGCTTCGGGTTCGTCTCTAGACAAAAACAAATCTATCCCACGGGAACCGTACATTTTTCCGAGTTAAAGTAATCTATTCGCTATTTCAGAGTATAATATATCTCAGTTCAGTTTAGTCCTTTATTTAATGGCTTTAATGCGTGCCAGTTGAGCACAAATTATTTAGTTGATAGAGGAGTTACATTCGAGATTGGCCGGTGATATTTTGAATTATTCCACTAAAAACTGGATTAACAGTATTAAATAGAAAGATTTTAACCTCAACCTAAAAAATAGAAAAAACAACACAAAAAATTAATTAAATTATACAATTTAAAAATAACATGTTAATAGTTTAATAATCTATCTCTGTACCAAATTTCATCTAGATCCGATCAGCCATTCTGGCGTTGTCGCGAATACCGTAGGGTAATCGCGAAATAAATGTTTAATTATTTAATTATTATTTGTCATTAACGTGAGGGCAGTACGAAAAGATTCGAGAGATTGAAAGACTCAGACGCGGACGAGACGCGAACGGGGCAGATCAGACGCAACACGTGTTTTGTTGACACTTGTGAATCTATTTTACTAGTATATGAATACTCTGAGTTGTTGCGTGTGACCAGATTGCTTGATCAGAAATCAGATTCAGAGTATCCGATTTAGCATAGACATGTGTTAGCATGTTATCAGAGAAATCAGATCAGTGATCTGAGATCAGTTAAATCAGTTTATTCAATCAGGTCAGTTACCAGTTTAGCGAGGCTCGGGGTGGCTATAAGGGAGGTTGGAGGCCACTAGCGAGGGATCAGAACCTCGTACGTTAGATCAGTTTGACAGTTACATTATAATTATGATATGTGCTGTCTGTACGTCATGTTGTATTCGTCTAATACCAATGAACAGGGTATTTAGTGACAGAGGTGAAAGAGTAACAAATATCCCTACAAATATTCACATTTATAATATTAGTATGGATGTATGAATAATGTAAAAATTATACTGAATTAATGTGTAAACAAACGCAAGTGCACTCTCTATTCTTTTCTCTCCCAAACTCCGATGGGACGATCATTCAACATGACCTACGAGATAACAGACGCAAGATCGACAAACGTTACATGTATACTCTTCAGTCACGGGCGAGTAACACTGCCCACATTCTAACTTCGGGCTGCTACTGAAACAAAAAAACTGAAACATCTTATTTAATTATAATTAACAAGATATTATAACGCGATTTGAAATGAAAATGGGGAAAATATTAAAAAAAAAATTATTCAATTGAACTCTTGGTAAGGAGGAATCTGTCGAAAATGATATAAATTATTTTTTATCTTCCTTTTTAGACAATGTTAAAAAGGTCGAGGTGTGCTGAATACGAAATAAATATATATGAAAGGTATAAATTAATGTAAATAATGTATAGTTACTTATTATGTATTCTTAATGTAGGTAAAAGTAAATTCCTTTGTATTGCACGATCTTACCTGTCTCGATGTACTTCTCGTAAATCTTCCTTTTTTTTGGAGTAAAAATTTAGTGAATATTAAAATATAAACACCCTACAGGTAACAACTGCAAGTGTCGCAAATGTGATTAGGACTGCGGACTCGATGTCTTGGAATCTCTATTTATTTGTAAACTTGACAAACTAAATTATTTAGATACAGGTATGTTTAAAAAAGGAAAATGTGACGTTATACAACTAACAAGTTACCTGGTTTTGTCTCCATATGCATATTGAGGGTACAGACAAAGAACAGGGAATGTCCTAATGAATAGATTATGAGAAAAAATCAGTTTAAAGTATAGAAGTTATAATATTTTTATTGAGATCAAAGTGTGGAGTAATTTTTAACTATGCACATTTTTGGACAATCCTTCTTCTTTACCGGTAGGTCCTGGACATTCCCAGTTCGCTTTTGGGCATAAATAAACATGTATTCTTAGCGACATCTGTTAAGTATTTGTAAGAACTAGTGGTTGGAAATGCGATTACCATAGACATAGATTTGTTACTAGTACAAAACAAAAAAAAAATACTGTGACATTCCCTGTTCTTTATCTGAACTCTTCATATACTTTTTACTGTAATGAAATCAATAAAACCAAATTATGGAATATGTTTCGTGCCCAATTCATCTTACGTTAATTTATCAGAAGAGTTTCATCACATCAGATTCATAAGTTATGAATACATTAATTATAAGCAAATAAGGTCTTTCTTACATTTATCATAATTTTTGCTATAGTTTTAGATTTCTACGTTTACGAGCTCCTTGACTTCAAAAGAGTCTTAAGTTGTAATCATTGTACCGTAGTGGTGGTACATTGTGGTGTCCAGTTTCATTGAGTCAACCTTTAAAATATGCATATATAGCCTATTTATTAAATATGGGTATATAGCCATATATGTATATTTATTAGAATGTTGTCACAATAGATTCACAATAGAGAGAATATATTATATCCTTTTTTGATGTGGTATACAGATTTTTTAACATTACATGTTTTCATAATACTTTCTTAGATTTACGCGAATATTTGAAATTTAAAATAAAACTATGTTTTCGGATTATTTCGCAAATTTATTTCGATTTTTGGTTTTCGACGTTTCGAATGCTTTACAGCAATCATAGTCACGGGGAGACTAAGGTGTTGTCTCAAAGATATTATATAGTTGTTACAGACAGTGACAGTGGGTAGGCCACAAAGAGAGAGAGATAGAAAGGCATACAGAGTGCACTTGTGTGCAATCGCAATTCTGAACGAGATTGATCGCCATCACCAGAATGGTCAGGAGGACATTATTACATTGCAAGCAGGGGTGATACGTGGTGTTGTTGGTGTAAAAATAAGATCATATCCTTTCGACTGCCATTGCTAAAACCATTCTGAGTCGTAATCATTTGAAAATAAGATACAAAGGACAATATTAGAAGAATTTCTTTTACTACCTAAAAAGGCTAAATACCAGATATTAACCACCTAAGAATATATAATAAAGAACGTCATTGTAACTATCTTCAACAAAATATTGATAAAGTCACATAGTAATAAATGCAGGATACTAGTTTACTGTAAATTTTATTTCCTGAAAACTATTTTTGTATACAACAATGTCGCCTTAAAGCGGTTTATGGTGTTTTAACGATATTTCTCTATAGTTTATGTCGTTAAATCACATTACTCTTCAATAAACACCGTTAAAATTGCGGTGCATTTTTACATCGAGACTAACTTCTGCGTAAGACTTTTATTGCGTGTTTATTACTATTTACTTTACCTTATATAGAAGCATGTTGTTCTTACTTTATATGACAGATTTGACAATATGAGGTTTACATTTAATTTGCTTCTCCGTATATTTAGGTATCGATTTTATTATCGATATTTTTAATTTTGAACATTACTCAGAAAACTATCTAGCCATCCTTTATTGCTATTACTTCCTAAAATCCAAAATAATTAAAAAGTTAAAAAAATCAAAACAAAATAAAATAAGGATTTATTAAATCAATTTTTTTTTATAATTTTACAATTGCACTAATGCAAATAGATCACCATCGTCTCCTCTCTTTCACTATTACTCGTCATCTTATCATTCATCTCCTTTCTTTTTCATGTCCTATATGTATATCTCACATAATTTATCCATGTTCTCTTCAGTACTTAGCGAACAAATATGACATAATATTATGTTAATATTAAGTAAATCTGAGGCGGTGTTTAAATTTAATAATGCATATGTTGTTCTAAAATGATTCAAATTACATTTTATGGTTCGTCTGTATATATATATATATATATATATATATATATATATATATATATATATATATATACATATATATATATATATATATATATATATATATGTATATATATATATATATATATATATATATATATATATATATATATATATATATATATATATATATATATACATAAAAGGCAAAAGTGATTGACTCATGTATCAAATTTGGTGCACGTATTCCTCATGTGGAAGGCATCCATTAAAGAAGGATTTTTCAAAATTCAACCCCCAAGGGGGTGAAATAGGGGATAAAAGTTTGTATGAAACTTTTCATTCCTTGGATATATTTGCATGAAATTTCGTATTTTTCGTAGTTTGATCACGAGCGAAGCCGCGGGTTCTGCTAGTTTAAATATATGAGTACTACACGAAGCGAATGTGCAAATATGCAAATACGCAATGCAAAGTGCATATGTCCTGTTAATTTATTTCAATGACCGTACGCCCCATGTAGAGCGAGGAATGGCTATTGAAGAGATGCGATAGATTTAGAATTATTAGTGTAGCATAATGATATCTGTGTACCGTCTGTATAGTAGTAGTATCTACATACATATGTTTTCTATGTTGATGATATTAAGTTCGATTCCCGCTGTAAATATACTAGTATTGATTTTTGTTTCGACCTTTGTTATCATAATAATAAATAATTTTATAAGCCTATCTGTTAAAGGTTTAATTAGATTAAGATACGATGGGACTGACATGTCTTAAAAGGATAAACATCCCTACATAAAAATATAGATAAAAAAAAAAATTGTATTTAGTTTAGTAGTGTTTTCCTCATTTTATTGTTAAGGAAAGTGCGTAAAGTTGAAACATAAATATAGCTTTTGAAGAGAAAAATAAATAAAAATAATTTTAATATTATACAGAAAATTTAAATTTTATTTGTATTACAATTGTGTCTTCGCTAATCACTTATTGATCTTTGGCTGTACCTCACGCGTTGTTATATTTTTTTTTATTATTTTCGTACATATGGCCACCACGTTGTATTATTTTGATCGGACAGTATAAAATTGAGTCCCGGGACAACCGTTTTCTTAGTTCACTCTCGTTCGCGTCTAAATTAAGACCGCGTTTCAGCCTCGCGATGCGCTCGCGCACACCCACCGTCCGCTCAATAAAAACCAAACGTAGCACGTATTATATTTTTTTCTATCCCGAATTTTTCGAAAATCCCGTACCTGGGTAACGAATATTCATCCCGGATCCCGGACCCTGACCCCGGGCTTACAATGGTAAGTCCACTAAAAATAGATACGCATACTTTTCGCTGCCAGCTGTTATAGATGCAAAACCTAATATAATATTTATTTCCAGTCTGTGATGTGAACGCGATTTAGAAATTTTCGAGGTACAAGCACCAAAATGAAGTTCACGATTGATGTTTTGGGCATATTTTTGAAAGTAGTCGTTAGGGTAAGTTTGCTTTATCGAATAACAACGTGGAATTACTTGATAACCTTACCTAATTTTGATGGTGTTGAGATATAAAAATAAATTATTAGTAGAAGAAATGAATTAATTCGGGTAACAAGTTCAACTTTCGGGTCGAAATAATTTGATAATATAATTCAGTGATAGATAGATTTATTTATACGTAACATGCTCGTTAAAAATAATTATTTTATATCAATTAATATTTACGCCTTAGTTAACAAGCTAAACCAGTATTTCATGAGTTTTCAATTTTAATGGTAAAATTATTTTATTTACTATTTACGCTGACCTTATTTCTTTTTAATTAAATTTCAAATTAAACATTTAATTTAACTTTAATAAATTGAATATCTACACTTATAATAAAAGTGTAACTGATCGCTGTCTGTACATGGTAGTTTTTGAGAAAAACTATTATTGGGGGTCTTTAATAACGCAATAGAACCTAAAACAATGATTTTTAGAATTTTTGACAGTTTGTCAGAAACGGCTTAACCGATTTGGGTGCGGTGTCCACTAATGTATTGTGGTAAGCTTCACTTAATATTTAGTATGTGCTTTATATCAATCGGCTCACAAATAAAAAAGTAATGTCAATTTGATATTTATAAATATGCGTGTTAATTAATAACGAAATTTATTTTTTTTCAAATAAAATTTAACTCAACTCAAAAGAAATTAAAATTAACCATAATAACATAAATTTTAATTTGTCTTTGAGTAACTACTTCGCAATATTCTAATATTTTTCATGATTATAAGGTTAATTATTATGATTACTAGAAGATTTAATTTTTTTTATTGAAGATATTTAAATGAAAATGAATATCATTGAATCTCTTCTGAATATGTATGTATGTCTAGTAGTAACTATATAATTACAAGCAAAGATACAGTAAAACAATAGTTTAGTACATTTATATTTACATCGCTACTTTGAATCAGGGTCAAAGCTGGACCTTGTACCAAAATATCAGCCCTCTGCATACAAATCATTTGGTTACGGATACGATAATAGAATTAGGATTAAATTTAATATTAACTATTAATAAATAAATATTGCTTTTATGACGGACAGATTTTTAGAAAATATTAAATTTAAATTACTTTATATTAAATACTTTTTAATTTTTATATGTTCAAAGTAAAAAAAAATGAGAATTTTGAAATTTTTGTTTTGTTATTTCTATTTTTGTTTTGTTATTGCTATTATGGATGATACATCCTCAATAGGTGGCGCTAAGAAAGCAATTAACCGAAATTGTATTTACTATTAAACACTTAAGGCTTAAATTTGCTTGCTAATTATAGTAAATAAATATGAAGGTATTACAATTCATTTACATTTTTATCTTATTTATTACATAAAAAAAGATTATATTTATTGCCATCTGTCGATGGCAAAAGTCTACTTTTTAATCTCTAGTAGTCTTTAAAAGAAGAAGTTTTCGAAAGACATGTGAAGTCCGCCAACCCGCACTTGGCCAGCGTGGTGGACTATGACCTGATTCCCCTCGTATTGAAGGGAGGCCCGTGCCCAGCAGTGGGACATTAAAAAGGGCTGAATACAAGTCCTTAAAATATTATTTTTCTACGTGACATTGACGAAGTAAATTGTACCCAACTGGCACTGAATTGAATTAAATTATGATTTTTATTTGTTAAAAGAATGTACTAGCTTAAAGTTTATTTAAAAATTTGCTTTATTTCAATTAGTTTTTGATGTGAAACGTCAGAAACGTGGACCGTAACGAAATAGGTTGCATACGGAATAGGTTGCATTAGGTTGCCATAGTAAACGTTGTTATTGTCTGAGAAATGATATAATATATGATCTTCTTTCTGTTGCTATCTTCAAGGATTACTATTCTTACTAATTTATTTTCGAATATGAAAAATATTTATAAAAAATCGAAAAAACTATTAAAGCGACTCGCAGGAAACGACGTTTCACGTTAAATCCGATTTTTTTGTGTTTTCTTGCGTCCGCATCATTCCATATTTTATTTGTAAACTCATTTGATACCGGATATTTCCTTTGAAAATATATTTTTAGTAACTCTACCTCGTAATCCACTGTTTTCCAGTTGTAGACCAAACAGATTTTCTTTCAAAACAAAAACATCTTGCACATATCTTATACAAGTACGTCAGTTGTTGTGTTTAAGATTGATTTATCAGTGTATTTGTAAAACAGCAGTTAAAAACTTAAGTTAAATTCATGGAATATAAGTTACGAATGATGGACATAGAAACAAGGAATATTTATAATAAGCAAATACCACATTTTTTTTTATTACCTATTGTGGAACTTTAGTGTTATCAATAAAAAAAATTGGATACGTTTTTTTTTGTAAAGATAGATAAAATTAATTCATATAGGTAAATGTTTTCCTCAAATTTTGAATAATGATTATGGTTGAATTGCGACCACTAGGCGAAAACTAGTATTCTATTATAAACTCGTGGAGTTTATTACAAGACCATGTGCAAATATCATATTTTTATTAATTTCAATATTTTCCATCTCTTTGCCATTGATTTGTTAATAAATGGTATGTTGGTATAGTAAACAATAAAACAGTAAACAATATTACATACAAAAACAGATATACATATATTATTATACAGAATAATCTTAGTTTTTTTAAGCTCAGTTTAATTTAGGCTGTGTTGACTCAAAAGATATGGTAGCCTCTGTTGCCGTACTAGGAGACCTGTATTACCGCATACATCGCCTATCCCCCAAATATGTTTTTATATATATTTACCAAATATGTTTTGATACAAAGCGAGTTTTTTTTTTTATAGTGGCTGTTATGTACGGGTTAAGGGTAGCTATTAGGTTAGGGAAGGTTAGGTTTTCTCTTAGGAAATTCTTAATTCGGTCGAAGTGGAGAAAGTGGTGGTGTGAACTCCTTAGCTCACAAAGCATGTAAAGCTATCGGTCCGGTCACAGCACTGTTAGAGTGAATTAGTTTACATATTATTATAGAGCACACACCTGTGTTCTTCAGAGAAATTTATATGAATTTATAAAGAGTATTTATTATTATTAAATTCCTTACCGGCAAGACGCAGAATTGCGACCGAGTCACACCTAGTCTGTGCTTTATGAAGTTGTAGATAGATTATCTCTAATCTACTAGATAAAAGTATTAAAGAACGCCTCGCCTCGGTATAGTAGCTAGCATGTACCGCTGCGCATCTGGAGGTCCTGGGTTCGAGCCCCGCGTCGGGCCAAGTTTAATTATTGAGTCGTTCTGTTAGGGAAGTCACAGTAACAGACCGAAGTTAGGAAATTTACTGTTTTTCACTCCTCTGCCTTGGCGAGCACGTGTCACGTCTCACCGGAGTATGAGAGTGACAGGAATAGAGAGTGCACTTGTGTTTGCACGTAGGTACACTTATGCACTATAATATCTCCTGCGCAGATGACTAGTCTCAATGAGATTGACCCCCGTGGCCAAAATCTTTCGGGAGGATATTAATATTATCAAAGAATCCATAGGCAAAGCAATTAGTAAGTCTCACTTCAGTTCCAAAACCTAATTTTCACCAATATAAGTCAAAATATCAACTATAATTATAACTAAGAAAATCTTATATTTTAACTTATTTTTACTACAAACTTAACTGTATGAATCTTTCAAACAACTTTACAAGATCTGATTACATTTCATTAAAGTTGAGAACAACTAATATTATAATAGTTTGCGATTTTGTAACTAAATCACGTTTAAATTTAAGTTTACTTATCTTTATAGAAGTAGATAATAGATATTTCATTGAATATAATTATTTAATTCATTAAATCAAACTGTTAAAATGTTTAAACGAGTTGTATTGTATTATATATATATATATATATATATATATATATATATATATATATATATATATATATATATATATATATATATATATATATATATGTATATATATACACACATGTGTACATACATAGGTAAGACATAAAATTACATAATAAAAACGTTGTTTTTTGTTTATTCAAAACGTATCTTGGCATGTAGCCACTGACTCTTACGTCAAGTTTTTAAATATTTGTTTATGTGAGTTAGTTACAGTGGAAAATTGAAAATGGATTAAAAAAACTATATAAAATCCAATAGCATGAAATGTATATTTTGGTTATTTGTTATATATTAGAGTACTAAATTTATTTACTTTGTTATATAGTAGAATACTAAATATATTAAAAAACTAAGTGTTATCTATAATTTTTATTAATAACACTAAAGCTCATTAATACGTCTTCTTCTTAGTCGTTCACACTTGACAGAGTGGTTGACATAATCACATGTCTCTGTCGAGTCTTGCGCCACCGCTTCTCACGTCAGTAGCTATTATACAAAAAAGAAAAAAAAACTGGTTGACAAACAGAGGAGAAAAAGGAATTGAACTGTTTTGTCTTTGCTTATTTATACACTAGCGACTCACCCTCGTTTCGCTCGGGTTCGCCCTTAGTTACGCTTTAATATTACATGTTGGCCCGGATAATTAGCTATCATCATACCAAATTTCATCAAAATCTATTCAGTAGTTTTCCGGTGACGGGTTAACAGATAGACAGACAGACAGAAATTCTAAAAACTATATATCGACAATAAAGCATATCAACAAGATTTTCCAATAAATATTTAATGTACAGATTCGGCTAAGTTACAATTTTATTATATGTATAGGTAAGTAGGTTAATTATTTCAGGATCTAATAAAATTAAAACATATATAAAACGCTTAACTCCTATTTATTACTTTCATAGTTCCGGCCATTTATTTCTCTCATTTTTATCAACCGTTCAAATGCGAATAGTCATTTTTTTTACAAAAGCGCGAAGAACCGGGAACTCAATCAGTAACTTAGAATCTTTTTAGTAGTCCGATCAAATTAGACATAAAAATAGTGACCAAGTAACAAAAACTCCGACAGAGCTGGAATTTGGTAGGGATCTTGGGTACACCAGTAGAAATAATGTGCCAAAGGTCCCTATCGAACCTATGTGTGTAAGGTTAAACTTTTCGATTTTTTGGATTTTTCTCGAAAACGGTTTCTTCAAAAATATACTCTAGACAAAAATTGTAGATCATAAAATTATCTACAAAAATAGTTATAATACTTTTTTTCTAACAATCACCATACCTAAGATATCGCGATTCTAAAAGTTGAAGGTGTTACATTCTACACGACACACACACTTCTTAGAAAAATATACATAACATTTTCGTACGCGTCCGAAGGCACATTTTCGTATTCACTGAAGAATTAAAACCGCTCTTAAATACAGCTTTACAAACATCCGCAAAGTAAGTGATTCTATTCGCGCAAGAAGTGCTGATTTATAAGCAATATTGACTATTACGCAGTTATTTGCAACGTACCTGTTCCTAACATAAGTTTTTGGAATTTTGCCTAAAAGGACATTTGCATAGACAAAGTCCTCACCGCCGCGTCTGTCTGTCTGTTTGAACGCGATAAACTCAAAAACTATCGACTGATTTTTCATACAATTTTTACCAATGGACGAAGTAATTCATGAAGAAGGTTTAAGTATAATTCTAAAAGTTTTGTGTTAATTGCGTGAAATATGACAATGGTTAATGAAGATGTATAAATAATTAATAATAATCAATTGAGATACTGTAATTAACAAGAATCAATTAAGCAACTATAACTAATGATTATTAAACTGTAGTAACGCTATATAGTTTGACGACACGTTTGGCTCATTTTGTAGTGACCCTAACTGCTGTGTCAGTTCGCGCGTTCGCGGTCGCGGATTCGAGACCCGCTAGGGGCATTCATTTGTGTGATGAGCACGTTTGTACTCTAGTCATGGGTGTTTATATTTATATGTATGTATTTAAAGTTATATATGTATAGTGTATCAACTGTCTGGTATCCATAACACAAGCCTCGTAGCTTACCATGGAATTAGATGGTGCTGTGTGTTAATATCCCAACACATAGTACTTACCTAGAAACCAGAGCGAAGCGACGGTTAGCCAATAATTTTCTCAATAAAGTAGTGATTGTATATTTTGTTAATTAGTTTAATTACTCGATCAAATAAAAACTAATATTAACTATTATAATGAACACTTGCGAAAACTTGTCCATATTATTTTTAATTAAAACTTTTATACTAACGTAATACAGAATTTTTTGCTTTTTCTATCAAATTACGATATAACTTCATATGTTATTTACTTTATTTTGCCACATTACTGACTAAAGTCATATATATTACATTAATATTATAAAATGGAGTGTAAATGTCGATCGATAAGAACATTTTGTAAAAACTAAGTTTTCAACACAGATTTTTATTCTTATTTACGATATATTCTAGTGGCGTCATCTGAGCTGTGTTTCAAGTACAATATTCCATTGGAAAAAGTACTCTTTTTCTAGATCTTCGGATCTAAAAATCTTTTTATATGTTGTTGGGAAAATCCATTATGGGACCAGCCCATGGCTATCGGGCAAGGGACTGTGAAAATTAGTCTTATTCATTAAAACCCACAGCGACACGCCAACGACTGGCCTATCGATACAGACCCCTCCCGTCCTCCACAAGAACCAGTACTTATGGTCAACTCTGCTATCAGAGAAGTACAAGGAGTATCCCGCAAGATACACCTTCGGCGGTCAACCTGGGCTAGCCGCCTTCCAAATACGTCTCGAGTTCCCCCACCATAAGAAGGTAGACTTTCGGAGGGATTGGTCTGACACAGTAATTTAACATTTAAATTATACCTTATCTATATTATGATATTTTAGATCTTTGAAATCACTAAGTATTTGATATTTCACTTTAAACTATCTCGTATCTCATGTATGTACTGCGGTGTACTCGCTACCAATTCAAAGACCCGTCTATTGGGAACGATGAGAGAACACGGGTCGAAAAAACATACCAGTTTTATTTATTCCTGTATTATCATTAATCTGTCATTTTCTTTTGTAAATAGTTTAAGGTAAACGTTTTCTTATAGAGGATATGTTGGTGTATGAAAAATATTTGTACACGTTTTCTCCTTATCATGCAGGAACAAAGTCGAAAAGTTCAAGATATTTCTCAAGTATTTCTCTGCTAGATATGTGTTTGTCCTTTATTTTAACAATATTACAGTATATGTATGTCATGTCATCGTTTCCATCATTTTAACTTTTCTGACTGACTTACTAACTTATTATAGAAGCATCATAATTATTAGGCGACAAATTTAACTAATACTATTGAAATTTCAGTCTTAAACTTAAACTTGAACTTTAAATCAATTTCACCCGCGTATTTTTCACTCCGTATCCGTCAGCCGTTGAACGGGTGTGTAAACATTTTCAGACTAAAACTCAATTTGACAAGTTGGCACTGTGGCGAATGCGCTGTATAGAACTGGACTCTGAATGATAACTTTCCACTTTAGCCTTATACTTTATATTATTACTTGAAGTAAATAGTTGTTTATTTTAAAAGTCGATTGTTTTATTTTCTAATATCGGATTATATGTATGTTTGTTTGTGTGTGTTAAAAAATCGAAGTCGGTGCCAGCCAATGCAAAGCAAATGTTATTTCGATAAATACATCACAAATTGATTGATAGATATTTCAACTATAATTAAAGTTCATACCTTGTTATATTTACTTATTAAATATTCATATCTTAAAGCTTTGTCGGCTGGCACCGATTTTGAAAATATCTTATTAGGTTAATCTTTAGATTACTTTAGAGGGGAGCTTTAATTTAATACTTTAGTATTATATGAAAACTCTCCTTCAGTATTTTTTTACTTTCTAGTGTAGACGTAGTAGTAAATTTGTAAAAAAAATGTATTTTAATAAAATATTCATTTAAGCCATTTAAGATACCAATTTTTATATGAAGGGTAACATAAATAATTAGGCTCCAAAATCTAATTCTAACGTATTGGGCTTATCAAAACAAGTCGAATAAGCCCAAACTCAAAGTATCTACAAGTAACCGTTGAAGAGCTCCACTTCCACCTTCTGGCCTCACGATCAGATCAGCTCGACGATATCAAATTACTGCACTAAAATTAGAAATACAAACTCTTCTAAAGTATCAAGTCAATATGACAATTGGAAGAAGGTTAAATTTTCATTAGCAATTTTTCCACCCTTAGGGGTATTTTTTCTTCAAATTTAAATGGAACCAAACGGGAAGTATACACTTTCAAACAAAAAATAATTTTCCAAATCGGTTTATAAATGACGAAGTTCTGAGGTAACAAACATAAAAAAATACAATCTAATTGAAAACCCCCTTCTTTGGATTAAAAATTTACTTGGAATAATACATAAGCTAGTGTTAATAGGGAATATGCGTGTGATTTAAATAATGGTGAAATATTTTTTTTAATATCTTTATGGCTTTTGAATAAAGCCTAATGCCTATATCGATATTATTTATGTAATTTATTTTTGATTAAGAAAATAATTATTAAAAAGCGCAAATATAGGTGGGAAATTCAAAGTAGTTAAAACGCACGTATTATCATAATAGAGCGATTTTGTCGCTACAAACTAAAGTCGCCCTTTTTTATATATAATACGTCACGTCAAGCGCGCAAATTGACGGGCGTTTAAAGCAGCCGTATCGGTATGATTTTTTTTTATATTAAATTTTAGTTTTTTGGAGCTGGGTATTTTTTTACAATAATAATAATATTATGAATCCAAAAGATAAGTAAGTAAGCCGCTAGTTATTAAACACCAAACTTATTACCCAATAAACTTTGTTCATAAAAATATAATGTACCTTAAGTATTATGGGAAAACAAAGAAAAGTGTAGTTCTTTGTAACTTTGCTGAAACTGCACGACGTATTCTAGTTAGTAGACTTACAGTTCGAAACTTGCATCTCAGCACATGCGCTTATTATCTCGTTAAGCTTACGTAAACAATCTTACTGCTACCTGCTGTCTGAATAATTATAATACTAACCTCCTTTAATGTTTTATTAGTTTGTAACCGCGGTTTTGTGTGTGTGGTTGTCTGTTTGTCCATAACTTCCAAAAATGGTTCTGATTATGAAGACTTGTTATATTAATTTTGATGATTATAGAATAGGTTCTTAAAACACAAAAAAAAAACAGTTTTAATCCTGTAATGCATTCGTATGTTCAAATAAAAAAAGTCAGCGATTGTCAGCTCTTTATAAATGTCAGTTAAAACATTTTCTTAGATTTACGCCTATAATAATTGACATCTATATATATAAAAATCAATTGCTGTTCGTTAGTTTCGCTAAAACTCAAAAACGGCTGGACCGATTTGACCGTGGACGATTTTGACCGTGTGCCAGGGGTGGTTTAAATATAAAAAAACTAGGGAAAACCCAAAAAAAAAAAAAAAACAGCTGGAATATTGAAAATTTCAGAACTATATATCTATCTATTCCATACTAACCGTTAAAACGTATGTCGCTATGTTATGTTACGTTATGTTACGCTATGTGAGTCGCTAGTTTTAAATAAAACTATCTTTTCGGATTTTTTCGGCGAATTTGTTGCAATCATATTGCTTTACAGCAATCATGGTCATTGGTGAGATTGTCTCTCCTCTCTGTTAGTCTCTCCCATGGCCATAATTGCTTTAAATGTAATTCGAAACGTTAGGAACTAAAAATCAAAATAAATCCGCGAAAAAATCCGAAAACATAGTTTTATTTAAAATGTCAGTTATTTTTAATATGGGATAGACAGAAAGAACCCAATAACATAATCGCAAGGGGTAAAGCGTGAAGTAATTATAATATATACATATATATTATATGTACGTATATATGTATGTTTGTCTTTCAATTATTATCTAAACGTGATTCTAAGAAATCTATATAAAAAAATATTTATCAAGTAAAGAACTAGAAGAAAGCTAGTATCTGTACAAGAAGTCGTTGTGCTTACAAAAGCACATTAACTATACAAACTAAGTTAGGACTTATAAATACATCAAATATGATCATGATTTATATCCAAGTCATATGAAGCGTATTCTAAGCAAGAGTTATTCAAATGTTTGCAATAATGTATGAGCATGTTTGTTACAATAAAATAGATCGTTCATCCCATTTTCGAAGTATAAAAGCGTACCTGTAACAAATTTCGTTTGAAAATTCAAGACAACACATGCAGTTAAACTAAAATTTATTTTTCATGGTTTAACCTATAAGAATTCTAAGTAGTACCTAAATATACAATAAATATATAAAATTGTGTTTAAATTTATAAAAATGACGTAATTAGTAGCAAAAATAGGTCTTTCGCTTTGCTTGGTTATCATAACTGAGCCGATTGTGATGAAAATTGCTATATTTGGTTTGCTATCAAATACCGCTACACATCGAGAGATCCTAGGTTCGAATCCCAGGTCGGGCCAAGTTTAGTTATTGAATCTTTCTGTTTAGTAAGTCTCAGTAACAGCCCGGAGTTGAGAAGTTGGCGGTGTTTCACCCCCATTCTTCGGAGAGCACGTAAAGCCGTCGGTTCAGCGCCTTAACTCTCACCGGTCGTGTCGAGTCGTCGTCCCACCGGAGTATGAGAGTGACAGGAATAGAAAATGCACTTGTGTTTGCGCGTACGCTTTTGCACTATAATATCTCCTGCGCAGATGGCAAGTCACAATGAGACTGGCCGCCGGGGCCAAAAGTCGTTCGGGAGGGGTTATTATCGACTAACGCAGCTATGTTTGAATAGATTTCTATTAAAATTCGCTAAATTTTATCAGAAGTAATAATTTATATTGCGATAAAAGCTAGATTTTCAAAATGTATTAATATTTTTTTATTTTCAGGTAAACAGAGTGACGTTTGCACCATTAGTGGTGTCTACTCTCTTTATCCTGCTAACATCTCTACTGGCACACTGTGCGAGAAGATTGGTCCAGAAGATTGTGAAGGAATCCTTTGTTAGGCTACTTCTAGAAGAAGCTATAGCTGCCGCTGAACTATGTGGATGTTGTTTTGAACTTATCGTTGGTAAGTAAATTAGACTATTATTATAAATGTATGTTTGTTATTCTCTTATTATACTTCTTCGATGATGTTTAAAGACAGATTTGAGTGAAATTTATGATACAGCTATATACATTTTATATCCCCCGCCCCCTCTTCCCCCACTCGTACTGAAAGGAGGCCAGCAGTGGGACGTTAAAGAGGGCGTTAAAATATATATATATATATATATATATATATATATATATATATATATATATATATATATATATATATACACACACAAACTATGACCTGGAGTAACACATAGGCTGCTGTTAGTAATAAAAAATATATATTTCATATAATTTTAATTTATAAGAATTTCACATAATTTTATAAATATGAAAGCACCTTACAACACACTCAAGTAAAGGCGACGGTAAGTCGCTAGTAAATAAACAAGTTTAATACCAATTTATAACTTTAAGTGTTTATCAAATGATGGCCACTACTTTATTTTTAGACATAATCAGTTTCGAAAATCTGTATCATATTAAAATTGACAGGCTGGTCTCGTGAGAGTATTGAAGCCAAGATTATTATAACTGAAAGTAAAGCAAATGTACTACACAAGCATAAGCTTCTTAAGACTCTGCCACCACTTCGCCAAGAAATTACTCTCAGAGAAGATCCGACGAAAAGAACTTATAGGAATTTTTATATATATATATATATATATATATATATATATATATATATATATATATATATATATATATATATTATATATTATATATTATTTTAATTGAATTACTTTGGAACATTTGATCCCTAAAATTGTCTTTTAATAATCTATATATAAATATATATTGTATGAATGCACTTGCTAAAATACCAGTCTGATATAAAAAAAATATCAAAAATACAGTGATCGAGTATATATGTATTTATTTCACGCTTCAACGGCTCGACGACTTTAAGTGAAATTTGCTGTAAGATAGCTTATATATTGAATTTACATATATTATCTACTTTTGGAGCTACAGGCAAAACTAGTACTTAACATTTGATTTTCTCAATTCCAGTGGCAGATAACTTCGGCGTAGCTACGTACGCTATATTTTTATTCGCACTTACGATTTGGTGGTCATTGAACTGGGGGGATGCGACGGCATGTCCATATACACACATCGAAGATGTCATTGAAGGTAATACACTTGAGTAAAAAGTTATATTGGTGTTAATTAAGGAATACATACAGACAAATATAAGACCTCTTCTTTTAAATTGATTAAAACAGTTATGGTAATAAATAAATATGTTGTTGGGACATTAACAAACAGCACCATCTAGTTCCATGGTAAGCTACGAGGCTTGTGTTATGGATACCAGATAGTTGATATACTACACATATATAACTTTAAATACATACGTATTATAAATATAAAAACCCATGATTGGAGTACAAACATTCGTGCTCATCATACAAATGAATGCCCCTAGCGGGACTAGAACCCGCGACCACTGGCACAGCAATGAAAATAAAAAACTACGACCTGAGCCAAACTCAATTTCACTCAATTGAACTCAAATTCAGACACAAGGGGGGTGTTTCTAATTTTTTCAGGTTTAAAATTAAAAATAATTGCAATATTCAAAATTAAATAAGAACATGTATGTAGTGTATGCTCTTTGTTCCTTTACTTTCAATACGCTTTTAAACAAAGTTTTAAAACTAACTAATGCTACTTACAGGCAAAGGCGACGTACGCAAGGCTTTATTAATAACTTGGGCGGAGTTGACGGGAGGGTTGTTAGTCTTCAAATATGTTCAGATGTACTGGGTATTGGAGATCGCTGAAACGCATAAAAATAAAGCTTTCGAAGACTGCACGGCGGATTTACAGGTAATTTTTTTTTGAAAATACTATGAATTTTTGTTAGAAGTCGTTTTGGTCTACAAATTCTTTCACGTGAAGTGTTTTCCTTTCTTTCAATATCCGTTAGCAACGCTATCTATAAATAAGTTCAAAGCTAGTCTATACATATAATAAAACTGTAGAGGTCGAATGTCTGTATGTAGAAAAAAGATGCTGAAAACCGAGTCAGAGGAATGGATATAAGAAGAGAAATAGGACAAATCCAGTTTTTTTTAAGTTTTTTTTTATTTCTCTGCCTGTTTGTCTGTTGGGCCTTTTGTACGGTAGAGATTTAAATAAAATTTTGCACGGTAGTACCTTATATCCCCGGTCAACATCTTAGATACTTTTCATCCCGGAAAATTAAAGAGTTCCCGTGGGATAGTTAAAAAACTATAGTAACTTATACAGCTTAATACATCAAAACTACTGATTAGATTTTAATGAAACTTTACAATAATATAGTTCATACATCGGAATAATTAATAGGCTTTTTATCCCGGAAAAATGTATGGATTCCGTGGGATAGATTTGTTTTTGTTTGTCTAGAGGCGAACCCGAGCGAAGCGAGGGTGAGCCGCTAGTGTTACTTAAATAAACACACAAGGACATTAACAAGATTAAGAGTATCCTATTTGTTGTAAGATATGCCTCATCTTAGTACAGAGTAAAAAGCTTCAAAATACTATACAAATATTATAAAACTAAAGAGATTGTTTGTTTTTTATTTGTTTAAATACACTAATGTTTGAAACTTTTTAAATTTTAAAGCTTATATATTGAGAAATGTTAAGCTATCTAACATTACGACTACAGAATCCATAATAGTATTACGACCTTTAGGAACGCAGTAATTAAACATAAATAAACTGCGCGAGCCGAGGATTGGGATATTTTTAACTGAAATATTTTGTTTGTGAAATGTTATTTTAATGTGAAAATTTAGTCCGTTTAAATTAAATTACTTTGTTCTTTATAAAATAACTGTTCATTTAAATACGTTGAAGAGCTCGTGAAACCGTTTCGATGGCCACTCATAATTTGTTTAAAATTATCAATCTATATAATAAAGGTTGATTTTTTAATCGTTGGACAAACGCTGTCAATTAACTAAATTATAATTTTACCAATTATAACAGTTTTAGTTGAAGCAAGTTTTTTCTTAGTTATTTTTGCTTACTTTTTTGTGTATCTTTGCCTAATTGTTTAATTTAGTCCCTCATAATTTTCACGAAAAATCCTATACAAAAGGGTGTATAATATTTTTATTAAAAAATATTATTAAAACAAAAACAAATCTATCTCACAGGAACCGTAAATTTTTCCAGGATAAAGAGTAGCCTATGTGTTTTTCTGATGTATGAGCTATATTATTGTAAGGTTTCATTAAAATCCATTCATTAGTTTTTGTGTGAAAGAGTAACAAACATCCATACATCTATACATCCAGACATTCATACATCCTCACAAACTTTCGCACTTATAATATTAGTAGCATTTAAAATAGCTTTCATCAGTTTGGATGAGAAAACGTACGTACGTATAAGATATACTACGTACAAGTATGAGTCGGTACTTTTACCAATATCAAAAGAGAATCAGTAAATATTAACACGTTTTTTTTAAATATTAACCAACATTTTTTTTATTTCAAAATAGCGGCTCATCCTTGCTTTGCTCGGATTCGTCCCTAGGTTGATTCCCCATACAAACTTTCATCCCCATTTTCACTCTCTTAAGGGATGATTTCCGGGATAAAAACTATCCTATATCCTTCCCACGGTCTCGAAACATCTTCTTACCAAATTTCATCTAAATCAGTTCGGTAGTTTTGGAGTTTATTCGGTGTAAACAAACAAACAATCAAATCCTCCTTCTTTATATTATAATATTAGTATATAGATGACATGATCAATATATATTAAAAATTTAAATTTTTGACTTTTGGTAAGTTCATGTAATTAAATAACATCGCGCCCTAAATGCAAATCCGAGGAATACACTCCTCAGGTTGTTACAAGGGCGCTATAGCAATGCCCTTTCCAGACAAGGCTGCATTTACGTAGATGCATGCACTAGAGTCCGTTAGGGCACAATACTAAGATGAATAGGTACTCAATCTATCCAATTAATTTGATAGATGTACCGCTTTTGATAACTTGAATTTGTTTATACATATATTCTTCCTACATTCAAATTCAATATTGAAATTTCAGAAATAAATTTATTGTTTGTCAATTTTCGTAGTTCGGGAAATACCCTCAGCCCTGAGAAGAATTGCCAAAAGAAAAGCGGGACTATAGTTCTTTTTTTTTGTTTTATATAAAATAACAAATTTATTATGTAATATTGGACGAGTATGTAGGCGCTTGTAGGCATCATTCCCAAGGTGTGCATGATCTGATCACCACATCTTCTAGAAAATCAATTGTTGTATTAAAAAAAAAATTAATAAAAATAAAAGTTGTTGTATTAATAGCCTTTATAAAAGCTGTGCACAGATAATCTATGACGATGATATTTATGACCGAGTGATACGAGTATAATGTTTAATGGCTCATCCATTTCGGTTTTTGTGTCCATCGTTATCGATAGCAATTGTAGATATCTAATCCGTACAGATTACAGTGGTGGTGTAACAGGTCTCTAGACTTTAGACTTAGACTTAGTATTATGTTTTAACGTTTAGTATAGATTTCTCAGAGATGATATACATATTTTCCCGCAGTAAAAAGTATCCTATATTATGTTGACCCGGACCAGCTATCATCATACCAAATTTCATCTTAATCTGGCCAGTTTTCTCGTGAACAGACAAACAAACAGACAGACAGACAAACAAAAATTCTAAAAACTATATATTCGGCCTTTGTATCGATAAAAATGACTATTTCATTAAAATTTTCCAAGAAATATTTAATGTACAAATTCGACTCATGTCAGTACGACTTCTATTATATGTATAGATTACAATCTATTTTGTCTTTATACTGTAATAGTGGTCAAAAAACATATGGGCTGCCTCATGAATGTTATTATTATTAAACACTTAGCCTAGCACGCCATTCGGCGGGCCGGTTCGCTGGCCCACTCTAAAAGCTTTTTTCACTTATATAGAATATACATTTGTTATTAGATAGCTAATATTAGATATATTATAGTATCTATAATAATAATACTTGGAAAAAGTTAAAATGGATTATGCAACTACTTATTAAAAAGGCCCGTATTAGCAATATTACATGGATTTACACAGAATCCCTACACTACACTATAAATAATTTTGTATTTTAACAAACTTGAAAATAATTTACTGTTCCTTTTGCAACAGGCAAAACCTTTAATGGCCATAAATATACATATATTTGTAAGAAAATTAAAGAAATAACAAAAAAAAAAGTACAAAAATATCTTAATAAATGTCTAAATAAATGTAAATAATATTTTGTTAGTAAAACTATTTTTTTAATATTATAAATAGGTGCCGGTTTTATATGGAGCAATCGTGGAAGGCGTAGCGACTTGTATCTGCAGAATTGCCTCAAGAGGTCTAAGTGACTTGAACCCAAGATTCGCTACTGCTATTGACTCTTTCATCGGAACATCACTAGTTGTTGCTGGTAAGTGATATTTTAGGCCCGATACACACTATAGTGCCGATCATGGTTCGTTCTCGTTCCGATATATGTAGATATAAAGTAAATCTATGCAAAGTATTTTATCTATACAAACTATTAATCGCTGCGTGGTTGAAAATCATCCACAATTCATTAAAGTTTGATCTTCAGATTCTTTTTTCAAAGTAATATAGATAGCCTATAAAATCCAAAAGAATTTTGAAACGGGCCCATAGATTTGCACGTACAGACAAACAAACTTTGTATATTTATATTATGTCAGTATAATATTGATGAAGGTTATCTAACATCATGCTACATCCTTTAGTAGTGAAGTAATTAAATGTACAAAGAAAATGCGCGAGCGGATTCGCGGGTAAAAGAAAGTCAATTAATATTGGCTTTCTGCAGTCCTTCTCTATATAAACTTTATGCCAAAGCTCAACCTCCTCTGTACATGCAATATGTTTAAAAAGGGGTTCAAAGTTTTCTCTTCACGTATTAATATATAGATAAATAAATATTGTATCACAATGAGTGCGTTCACACTATTACTATCACTAAAAGTACAGTTCTGTTCAAATTACGTTCCAGCAATGTTTCTTATATAAAAATACTTTACATCTGGTAGATATCGAACCTAGAATTAACTGAGATCGGCACTATAGTGTGAATCAACCTTTAGTATTTATTATATATCATTGGAGTGATTTTAATAATCTTTTTCAACTCTTGCCACTTATTTCCATCGAACATTAAAGACCATCGAAACATGCTTTTTAATTTAATGCATGTATTTCAGTCATTTTTTATTAATATAAAGGTATATATGTATTATATATGTCATATTTCTCTTACCATTAATTATTATTCATAGGAACTGTACCTGCTAGTAATATACAGTGTGGTTTTTTTAATGATATTTTGGAATAATTATAAATTAGTCTCAAAGTCAGAAAAAATTGGATTGTTTTCTAACAAATCTCATAGAATATTCAGTTTTCAATAGAATATATGTTTAGTAAATTCTAAGTATATTTGATTTATTGAAGCTTGAAGGTTTACATGCCTATATATACATATGTATATTTCTAATAATTCTAGACCATATAACATGACCTCCTCTAAATATGAGATCGCACAGAAATGAGAGCTCAAGCTATATTTATTTAATTATACAATTGAAATTAAACTATTTATGTTATTAGTAAAGTGCTCCAGCTTCAGCTGTTTCCAGTAACGCGCTAAATTGATAAAATTTAAATTATAAGTGTAAAAATGATGAAACTTTAATTATTATTGTTGAATGGTCTCTTGTGCAATATTTTTTAATTATATTCAACATAAATACTTTTAGATTTTGGCCAAAATGGCCTATCTCATGGTTACCTACCGCATGAGTAATTATAGTACAAAAATTCTTTTCGCTCAAGATCGACATATACTGTAGTCCTCATGACTGATTTGTTCCAATTTAGTTTGGACTAAAGGGGTCACGGTAACCTCTGCCATTGAGACTAGCCATTTGTAGCGTGATGACAGTTTGATACGGCTAGTTAAAGATCAGATGTAGGTCCGACGGTTGTACGTGTTTAGAGAGGCTGGTACTAAAAATTTATTAGCCGGAAAACCAAGTAGTTAAAATTCACTAACATACGGTCGTTCTGAGTTCGAATTCCTGGTATATTCAAGTACCCAACGTACTCCCTTCAATACGAGGGACATCAGGCCATAGACCACCACGCTGGCCATGTGAGGGTTGGTGGACTTCACATGTCTTACTTCTCCCTAATATTATAAATATGAAAATTTAGATGTTTGCATGGATATTTATTACTCATCACGCCAGAACGGCTGAACGGATCTGGATGAAATTTGATTATAGCCTGGAATAATACATAGGCTACTTTTTATCCCGGTAAAATCTACGGTTCCCGCGGGGTAGATTTGTTGGAAAATATAGCTTGATCTCTCTTATATAATAATATGAAACGGGGAACATACTTAATAATTCTAAGCAAAATAAAGCAGTACAGGAAAATCGCACGCAAAAGCTAACTTAATATAATCTATCCATAACTATCATTTTGCAGGGGTTCTCAATAGGCACAAGGTACTGACTTACCGCTATGAGGACAGTAGTGCCAATGCGGACCTCAGTGTGTCTGTCTTTTGCAAAATCCATGTAGGAAAAGGTACTTAAAAATCTCTGAAACAAACTCATATAAATATATGCTAAAATGACAAAATTAACATTGTCTACTAAATTGTTTTTTTAATATTATAATACTGTTAGAGAAATTCAAACTTTTTTCCCTCGCGATTCCAGTCTTATGTAATGGGATCTCATGGGAATGTTGATGTATCGAGACAAAAATAGCGGAACTTAATATTAATATTGCGTCTTGAAATTGAACCCTTAATCTCCTTCTTAAGTGGATCGGTCGATTTTTTTTAATACATATTAGCTATCTACAATCAATTACTTTGATAAGAAAAATTGAAGACGTATCCAGAACCTGAGCATAAAGCTAAAAACTTTTACCATTTCCTCCCAAAACGACTCACTAAAATCCACTTCGTAAAATTACTTTCAGATGACATGGTAACAAAAAGTTTGATCAAATTAGTTTTTAATTTGTGACTTCAGCAAATGTCTAACCGCCTTATTATGAGTTTGCTTCAGAAGTCTGTGTCAACTAACTTAAATAAAAATCTATTATAAATATAATGAAATTGAATTGGAATACTAATGCTATTAAAATATAAATTAAAAACATGGACTTAAATATATATATACTTTTACTTTCACCTGTAAAAAGAATATTTTTAAATGAATACCAAGTAGAGTATTATATATTCAAAATGGTTTTAAATTCGGATTCCATTTCAATTTCGGCTTTCATTAAGCATGGCGTTGTAAATATTTTGCTTCTCATTTTCAGTTGCTACTGTTAATGCATCTTTATAATTTGAGAGCACATTTAAAATCCACTTTAATTTAAGAGACTTTTAAAATTTAATTGATTGTTGACTTCATCACTTCCTGAATACCAAATTTGTTTTTTCAATTCAAAATTGCTAAAAGTCTTCAGAGTTTTTATAATATTTTTAGTGTATATTTTATATAATAAAGATGTATTAATAGAACAGGTGTGAATAATAAGTACATATTTCTATTTTCATTTTAAAATTTCAGCTTCATAATCTTTTATACCACTGGGAAAAATACCTATTTATTATTCTGCAAATATGATGATTTCATCCAATATCTTTGTCGACGTCACATTACACAAAGTTTGATCAGTGTTGCCAATGGTCAAATTAAAACCAACTTATTATATTATTTATTACAATTAAAAAAAAATTTAAAAAAAAACAACAAAACTTTAAATAACCTAAAACAAAAAAAAAAATTTTTTTCTACCTTAAAGGAAGTACCTTTACACGCTAAGACACACGCTAGATGCAAATGCATTGCATTACATGTGACAGTTAAACATACAATTTTAAAATATAATTAAAGTTACATATCCTAGTGTGTATAGCGAGCTTAATATAATAAGTAACTGAAATATTTTTTTACAGCTTTCGACTACTCAGGTGGTTACTTCAATCCAGTTTTAGCCACATCAATTAAAGCAGGATGCGAAGGCCATACTTTAGTAGAGCATGCTGCAGTTTATTGGATAGGGGCTTGTGCTGGTTCCATCATATCAGTGTACTTGTACAAGTTACCAGTTATCCAGAAGTACGTAAAAGGAACTACAGAAGTCAACGGTGACAGCATTTGGGCAGATAAAGAAGATTAAATATATTTTTTTATTGCAATTTATTTTTACATTATTTGTTGTCTGTTCGATATTACAAAATACGAATATCCTTATAATTTATAACGTCATCTAGTCATGCAATATTTTTTAAATTTATTTAATGTTATGATTTATATAATATTCTATTTTATTTTTATTATGTAACAACATCTTTATGTGGTGTTCATATGTAACTTGTACTGGGAGCTGAACGATAAGCCTTTCAAAGTATAATATAATATGTGCTATGATTGATATAAATAAATTGTTTTCTCTATTTCTTTGGTTTTACTAAATTCTTACAAAATGTATCTAGCTCACACCCATAACTCCGCTGGTATAATACGTTGCATAAAATAAAATATCTTGTTTTACGTATGGATAGTGCAGTAAATTAATTCCGATAGTTCAAGAGATGAACGTACATGAAAATAAACAAATAAAGACTTAAAATATTATATAATACAGATAATTATATATTTTTATGTATAAATATAAGAATATATAAAAAAGCAGAAATTGAATCCGCTACCACTGTTACACTGCCATATATCAGACATTAATTCAACAATAAATAATAATACCTTTAAAATTCAATATTGTTATAACTAAAACAATTAAATATACTTACGAAAATCTAAGAGATATAAATAAATGAGTATAATTGCATGACCTATTTCGGCCACAGCGGCCAAACTCAATAACACTAGCCAACTGTACTGGAGATATTGTAGTGCACAAGTATGCGCTCAAACACAAGTACACTCTAATATTCTCTGTTACTCTGAAACTCTGGTAAGATAGCAGACAATTCGACAAGACCAATAAGAGATTAGGCGCAGAACAAAGCTTTACGAGCTTTCCTTAACACGAGGGAAAACACCTTCAATTTGTTAATACCGAACTGTTACTGAGAATTTCTTAACAGAAAAACTCAATAATTAACCTTGGCTGGGACTCAAACCTAGGATCTCTGGATCTTCAGTTTTATTACTAGCCACTAGACATCCGAGACATTTGAAAAAATATTTGTTTATAAATATAGATAGTATAATAAATGCAGGGTGTTTAATAACACAATGGCGTTTAAACGTTAATCTGTTTCGTTAAAAGGCTTTCCTCGTAAGAACTGCACGTGTCATTAATATAATTGCAGTGCTTCTGAACATCAGAATTAAAGGCTTACGAATTAATAGAAGTATAAAATAAATACTTATGATAAAATAACAATTTAACAGACAAACGAGACAGCTTTTTCAATATTCATATTAATCGTCTGAATTTGCTACTTAAATCGGATTGAAAAGAGTATTAATTTAGTAGATAAATAATTAATATATCTAGTGCAAAAATTGAACTTACAATTTCTGTTAGATAGATAAATTCTTCTTCATAATATATGCTATGTCGTGTCATGTCACGTTTATTATAACTATGTCTTATAATGTTTAATATGATTATTATCTTTTATATATCTATGTATGAATGTACTAGCGGTGCACCCTCGCTTCGCTCGTGTTCGTCGTAAGTGGAAAAAATAAAAACAAAGCTATCCCATCGGAATCGTACATTTTTCCGGCATAAAAAAGTGCCTATATGCTATTCCAGACTATAATCTATCTCTGTGCCAAATTTCGTTTAGATCGGTTGAGCCGTTCTAGTGACTAAGTAACAAACATCCATCCATCCAAACTTACACATTTATATAGTAATAAGATGTATCACAAAAAAATAATAAAAATCTAATTTGGTTTTTAAATAAATCTAATCGTTTCGAAAAAAAACATGAACTAATTGTCGCCTCTATTTCTTGTAGTGTCTATGTTAATAGTTACCAATGTCAGAAGCTCGAGGAAATATACTTTGTAGTTAAAATTTGAACGTAAACATGTTGTGGAGAATGTCTTTTAAGGAATTCATATTACTTTTAACAGTAGCTCGAACAACTGCAATTGATATAGAATTATTGCATACTAATGTAAGTATCACAACACCGCTTATGAAATGCTTGAGTTTAGTGTCTGAAATTCATCAAAATAACTTTAAAAGCGCTATAACAATTTATGAAAATAATAACGTTTCTGAAGATGTAGCCGATGGCTTACTAAATGTTATAATAGAAAATGAAATACCGTTTATCAAAATTACTGATAAACATGCCTTACAAGGACTTATTAAGGCTTATGAGGGCACAATGCTCATTGTTAGCTATTATGAAACTTGCGATGAACTACTCTTACATATTGACTTGGAAATTTTCAATATTCATTTCCGCTATCTAATTATAATCGATGCTTTGCCAGATGAAGTATGTTTTAAAACTTTAAATAAAGTTTTACAATCAGTTCGACATTACGATATTACCTTTCTTACTAAGGATCAAAGTGAAGATATGTTTAAGTTAGAAACATTTATTCTTGATATTGATGAAGAAACATGTAATTTTGCTGAAATAATTCCAATTGAGACAATAAATGTGTGTTATGATGGTTTGCTAAAAGGGAAAAGGATAACAGATGTTTTTCGTATTAAAATACCAACAAACTTTAAAAAATGTAACTTTAACGTAGGAATGGCAACTCTATTTCCGTATTCGATGTTAGAAAATAAAGAGTTATATAAAAATCTCGATGACATAGATAACAAATGCTATGGTGCAGACGTGGAGTTTATGAAAATATTCGCAGACATATTTAATGTTACTTTGAAATTATATTACATTTACAGGGAAGAAGAAAGTCCATATTTACATAAAGAATTTTTGGAATATCTTCATAATAGGACACTAGATGCTTGTGCTGGAGGACTTTATAGAGTTTATGGAAACGTTGTTGCATACTCTGGTATATATTCTGGACAGTCAGTAATTTGGGTATATACTGTTGAGAGAGAAGTAAAGTCATGGCAAGCACTAGTTAAAAAAACAACGGGACTGTATATATTTTTCATATTTTACATCTGTTATGTAATACTTTGGAAACTGATGTGTAAATTTGACAATCACATTTGTTCAATAAAAGACACACTATTCTACGGTTGGGGAGCCTTAGTTGGGGCATCAGGTTTACAAGATGCTCCAAGTCTGAAATTGAAGATTTTAAATGTTTTTTATCTAATCTTATGCATACATTTATCATCTTACATCAGCACACAAATCTACTACTATCTTACTATTGAAGGGCCACCGGAATCTTATGACACTGTTGAAGAATTAGCAGCTTCAAGTAAGACACCATACTTAAGATTTACTACGAAATATTTCATTAGGGATCACAAGCACGAACTATTTGTAAATACATCTGGTGATTGCGAGGGATTTGTTGATTGCCAAAATATGATATTAGAACATAAAGGATCAACAATTATTATCGATGGGCATTTGCCTTTATTGCAATCATCCACTGCAGTTAATGACGAGGCAAGAGTGTTAAGGGTCGCAGAGAACATTCTGTTTATTTATCATGAAATGCTAATGAGGAAAGATCACATTCTTGTCCCCAAATTTGACGTAATAGCAGCGACACTGTTTGAAGCAGGCATATATCAGAAATTGTATGTAGAAGCTATTGGGATTATAGCAGTGGATAAAGCCAGGATTGTGAATGAGAATATATTGTCCAATAGCTACAGTTGCACTGCTGGATGCCAAATTACGTTGCGCGAGTCGGCTGGTGCCTTTTATATATGGATTATTGGATGTATTCTTTCTTGCTGTACTTTCGTAGCCGAAGTAGTTTTGAATACTAAAAAACCCATTGTAAAAGAATAATACGTAATATTTAATTTGATGCATTTTTAAATAAATTTTAGTAGTTTAATCATTGTTCTAACAAATTGTAGTAAAATAAATAAAAAAAGCGTAATGGCCTTTAATACTTGTTGAACAGCAAAATGTACACGTGTGATTTTCTCTAATTATTAAACACATTTGATATAGATATTGTGTAGTTTTATTTTCAAATTTTCCCGAAAATTGTGTTTCTTTGGAATGGTCAATATTATTTTTCGTATTGTATCACAAACAAAAAAAAAATATATCAACAAATGTTGATAAAGTTATAGGTGGTATCTATCACTCGTAGAAATCTTAGAGGTGTTAAATACCTTTTTTGCGCGCCATAAACTAAATTAAATCTATCTTATAATAAAGACGAGTTCAGTTCTTCATTACTACATACTGTTTTTTACTTGAAGTAGGCCATTTTCAATTACAAAGTTATGTAGCAAAAAAAAGTTAAAATGTAAATAAGCTGTTTATAAATGATTTACAAGTGTATTCTGTAACGCATTGTCTTAATTTATCTTGTAGTTTACTGCCATGACATTTCCAGTATTGGGCTAAGCGAGTGCAAAATTTTGGGATTAGAAGAAGCATTCTTTATTGATTTAATTATTAATTTTTAGGGTCTCGTAGCCAAAGGGTAAAACAATACCCTTATAGGGTAGCGGATTTTTGTCAAATGCAAAACCAAAAAAAAAAATATAAAAAAAAATAATACCCGAATGCATAAAAAGTGAACCAAAAAGAAGGGAACAAGTTGAGGTTAAAGTTGTATTGTATTACAAAATTGTACATAATTATTATTTTAAAAGAGCAACTGTTGAGTTTCTCGCTGACTCTTCTCAGCAGAACTGCCTTCCGAGCCGGTGGTAGCTTCCTCACGGACTGACTTTACTGACATTTA
Source organism: Argynnis bischoffii washingtonia (assembly GCA_033884665.1). Lineage (NCBI taxonomy): Eukaryota > Metazoa > Arthropoda > Insecta > Lepidoptera > Nymphalidae > Argynnis > Argynnis bischoffii. Next base: position 2,652,346 of record CM066624.1, on the reverse strand, counting down.
ATTTAAATTTAAAATATAAAATTGACGATTCAAAAGTACTTGTAAAAGTCTATTTGAATAAAGTACATTTTGATTTGATTTGACGCAGGAAAATAGTATTATGCAATCGGAGAAATTACATACATTTGACAAATACATAATTCCTTTGGGCTTCGCCGCAGTCAGAAAAAAATCAAAAATAGAGGTGGCGCTCCATACGGGTCAGTGAAGCGTGAAAATAATTTAAGTCCAAATAAGCGTGTGGGGTGGGGTATCTCTGGATAGATCTTAGAAATTCAGATAGATAATTCTAAGTAACTTTTTGATCAAACAAATAATTACGAAGATATATTTTTCTAATGCAGTGGTGGTCCAGTGGTAACGCGCTCGCTTGGGAAACCGAGTGAAGCGGGTTCAAATCTCAGGTCTCGCACCTCTGATATTTTCATGTGCGAATCATTTTCAACATGATTACCACTTGCCTTACGGTGAAGGAAAAAATCGTGAGGAAACCTGCATGTCTGAGTGAACCTAACAAGTTTTCGAAAGACATGTGAAGTCCGCCAACCCGCACTTGGCCAGCGTGGTGGACTATGGCCTGATCCCCCTCATATTGAAAGGAGGCCCGTGCCTAGCAGTGGGACGTTAAAAAGGGCTGAATACATTTTTCTAATGTCATAAACATTGTGCCCAAAATAAAAATACATTTAAGTTCTCGTTCAGAGAGACAGAGAAAGAAGCAGGATTGCATTACTTATGAATTTTATTTACTAGTATTAGTCTAGTGCCGAAATACGACCATAACAATCATTCATTAAAATATGAAGAAAACATATATTAATAGATTTCTTCCTATCCATATAAAAAGCTTACTTTTACAATTTTTTTTATATTGGTAACACTAAAGCTGGCCTAAAAAATATTGTTCCATCGCTGTCAAAAAAGTATCCAGGCTGATTATGTTACCTGTGCGAATTGCTACGCTTTTTTTTTGATCAAAGTAGTGAGCAGCATTTGGATCTTAGTCACCTTTATTAGACGCTTCTCCAAGTAAAGTATTATTTATTAATTTACAACCACAACGGTATTCATTTTGTTCATTGTAAATATTGTGCCGAGCATACCTAGTGAAAACTAGACACTGTTAAAGCACCTTCATTATTTTGAAGGCGCACTATAAATCTACTTTAATTTAAGAGACAGTTATTATTAATTTCTGACGAATTATCATTTACTTCTGGATTTGTTATAGTGCAAATAAAAATATGGACTCAATACTAAATTATATAGTAGCACTAGATTTATGTTCTAAAAAAGATATTTATCTTATATAAGCTGGACGTAGCTATTTCTATTCCAAAATATTACGTGCAATAGAAAAAATGTTTTTTTCTTTGTAACAATATTTAGGGCAAGACTTTAAACGAAAAATAATTTTCAGAATATACGTTAAATACCTATTAAGATACTGGATATTTTAAGTTAGGATCCTAAAATTAAATTGCTTTTCTATAATACCTTTAAGAAATACTAAAGTATCTATTGTATAAAAAAATATTTTTAGTGTGTAAACATGTTAGTAAAAACAACACAATATTTGGCGGTACGGAACTCTTAATGTAACCGGTGGTAGGACTCTGTCAAGCCTGAGGAGTCCGACTGGATGGGTACCACCCCCTTATCTATTTCTGCCGCCAAGCAACAATGATTGTATTGTTGTGTTCCGGTTTGAAGGATAAGGTAGCCAGCGCAATTACAGGCAAGAGGCATATCATCTTAGTCCTCACAGTGACAACGCACCTGCGGCTCTGTATTTTTGTTACCTAAAACCTGAGTGCATGAACTGTAGGTGTTATGGGCGACAGGTACTGCTTTCCATCAGGTGGTCTGTCTGCTCGTTTGTCACTGAATCTTATAAAAAAAAAAAAATGTCCGAGTCAAAATCATACTCACACATTTGAAAATATTACTGCAATTAAACTATATATTAGTTATAACATAAAGCCAAAGACTTTTTTTGTAGTCAAAACGCGGTTTCAACCGCGTGTTCTGCTAGTAATTACCTACTATGTTAAAAATTTAAATTAGTTCATCTGACAGATTCATTTTCAATGTACTCGAAGATTGTGGCAGACACGAGATCTGTGGTTTTTTTTTAATTTCAGCAATTTATTTCTTCTGATTAAGTTTAATAAGATTCCAGTGTATGTGACAGGGTAAGCATTGGGTTAATTAAAAAGTTACTAAGTCTCCACGACTCATTTTTTCACACAACTTCTGACGTATGGAAATTTAATGCTTCGGACACTTGCTTGAAAGTTCAATCTGTAATTTTTCGTTTAAATTGGTTTCTTCATAAACATTTTATTTTATATAAGTAAATAAGTAAATATTAAGGTAATGAGTTAAAAGCAACACAGCTAGAGGTCCCAAGAAAAAGTAAAATTTACTTATAATTATTTAATTAAAACTATACTTAAAATTACATTATAATTAATGCGTCTAATGCTACGCGATGTAACAATTAGAATATCTATATAAAATGATTTTAATAATAATTTCACCTTCTATTAGAAAAATAAAAGTGTAAAATTACGTTATGATGCAAATGGCCGTGGGAATGCTGACTCCGCTCCGCGTGTCGCCAGCGTACGGCGCGAGGTCAGTGTTCCAGCTATAGCTATGCGCTGCGCTATAACAAATGAAATAATAATATAATAGTAATGATATAAATGATATAATAGTAATGATGCTTAGTTTAAAGCATCGACGCAATGTCGCCTGTCTATCGATCTTTTATCGAATATACTTTGGGGAGTGCTCGCAGGAACTTCACAACCTTGTGCCTCCTTCACTGTTTTACCGCAGAACTGCAAGAAGTCGTGAGCGCTGACATCCTTACGTGGTAGAAATCCAACCAACTCGCACGAAACGCTTTAGTTCTACGTTTCTAAAACGGACAGCTAAGTTGTGGAACACCCTTCCAGCATCCGTGTTTCCTGCCACATATAACATAAGTACCTTCAAGGCAAGAGTGAATAGGCATCTTTTAGGCAAGCGCGCTCCAACCTAGACCTCATCAGTGCTTTAGCGTTGATTGTCGTCAAGCGCAAGCCTATCTAACAATAAAAAAATAAATAATAATAATCTTATTACTTGAACAATAAAACAATATTAATACCTTCAAAATTCAATATTGTTATAACTAAAACAATCAAATATACTTACGAAAATCTAACAGGTATAAATAAATGAATAAAATAGTATGACCTGTTTCAGTCACAGCGGCCAAACTCAATAAGACTAGCCAACTGTACTGGAGATATTGTAGTGCACAAGTATGCGCTCAAACACAAGTATACTCCATATTCCCTGTTACTCTGAAACTCTGATATGACAACAGACAATTCGACGAGATCAATAAGAGATTAGGCGCAGAACTAATGGCTTTACGAGCTCTCTTTAGCACGAGAGAAAAAACTGTCTTAGTACCGGATTGTTATTGAGAATTCCTTAGCAGAAAAACCCAATAATTAACCTTGGCTGGGATTCAAACCTAGGATCTCTGGATCTTTAGCTTTACATGCTAGCCACTAGACCACCGAGATATTTGTAAATTAATAGTACATAAATATAACATAACAAATGTAGGGCGTTTAATAACAGCATGTCGTATAAACGCTAATCTATTTCCTTAAAAGGCTTTCCTCGTAAGAACTGCACTTGTCATTAATATAATTGCAGTGCTTCTGCACATCAGAATTTAAGACTTACGAATTGATAGAAGTATAAAATAAATACCTATGATAAAATAACAATTTTACAGACAAACAAGACATAGTTTTTTCAATATCCACATTTATCGTCTGATTTTACTATTTAGGTAAATCAGATTAAAAAGAGTATTAATTTAGTAATTCAGATAGATAAATTCTTCTGCCTAATATATACTATGAGCCATGCTATGCTATGCCATGTCGAGTCATGCCAATTTTATTGTAACTATGTCTTACAATGTTTAATGTTAGGTAAAGCAGATCAGATGTAATGTATGAAAAATAAAAACAAAGCTGTCCCAGAGGAATCGTAAATTTTTCCTGCTAAAATGTGCTTGTGTGGGCTTCCAGACTATAGTCTATCTCTGTGCCAAATTTCATCCAGATCCGTATAGCCACACACAGCGTAATTGAGTAACAAACATCCATCCATCCAAACTTTCGCATTTATATAGTAGTAAAGATGTATCACATAAAAACAATAAAAATCTTATTTTCTTTTTAAAATAAATCTAATCGTTTCGAAAAAAACAAGAAATAATTGCCGCGTCTATTTATTTTAATGTCTATGTTAATAGTCACCAATATCAGAAGCTCGAGGAAATTTACTTTGTAGTTAAAATTTGAACGCAAACATGTTGTGGAGAATGTCTTTTAAGGAATTCATATTACTTTTAACAATAGCTCAAACAGCTGCTATTGATACAGAATTATTGCATACTAATGTAAGCAACACGACACCGCTTATGAAATGCTTGAGTTTAGTGTCTGAAATTCATCAAAATAGCTTTAAAAGCGCTATAACAATTTATGAAAATAATAATGTTTCTGAAGATGTAGCCGATGGTTTACTAAATGTTGTAATAGAAAATGGAATACCGTTTATCAAAATTACTGATAAACATGCCTTACAAGGACTTATTAAGGCTTATGAGGGCACAATGCTCATTGTTAGCTATTATGAAACTTGCGATGAACTACTCTTACATATTGACTTGGAAATTTTCAATATTCATTTCCGCTATCTAATTATAATCGATGCTTTGCCAGATGAAGTATGTTTTAAAACTTTAAATAAAGTTTTGCATTCAGTTCGACATCACGATATTACCTTTCTTACTAAGGATCAAAGTGAAGATATATTTAAGTTAGAAACATTTATTCTTGATATTGATGAAGAAACATGTAATTTTGCTGAAATAATTCCAATCGAGACAATAAATGTGTGTTATGATGGTTTGCTAAAAGGGAAAAGGATAACAGATGTTTTTCGTATTAAAATACCAACAAACTTTAAAAAATGTAACTTTAACGTAGGAATGGCAACTCTATTTCCGTATTCGATGTTAGAAAATAAAGAGTTATATAAAAATCTCGATCATGTAGATAACAAATGCTATGGTGCAGACGTGGAGTTTATGAAAATATTCGCAGACATATTTAATGTTACTTTGAAATTATATTACATTTACAGGGAAGAAGAAAATCCATATTTACATTATGAATTTTTGGAATATGTTCATAATAGGACGCTAGACGCTTGTGCCGGAGGTCTTTATAGAATTTATGGAAATACGTTTGCATACTCTGGTATATATTCCGGACAGTCAGTAATTTGGGTATATACCGTTGAGAGAGAAGTGAAATCATGGCAAGCATTAGTTAAAAAAACATCCGGACTGTATATATTTTTCATATTTTATATCTGCTATGTAATACTTTGGAAGCTGATGTGTAAATTTGACAATCAGATTTGTTCAATAAAAGACACACTATTATATGGTTGGGGAGCCTTAGTTGGGGCATCAGGTTTACAAGATGCTCCGAGTCTGAAATTAAAGATTTTAAATGTTTTTTATCTAATCTTATGCATACATTTATCATCTTACATCAGCACACAGATCTACTATTATCTCACTATTGTAGGGCCACCGGAGTCTTATGATACAGTTGAAGAATTATCAGCTTCGAGTAAGACACCTTACTTAAGTTTAAAGGGTAAATATTTCATTAAAGATCACAGATACGAAGTATTTGTAAATACATCTGGTGATTGTGAGGGATTTGTTGATTGCCAAAATATGATATTAGAACATAAAGGATCAACAATTATTATCGATGGGCATTTGCCTTTATTGCAATCATCCACTGCAATTAATGACGAGGCAAGAGTGTTAAGGGTCGCAGAGAACATTTTGTTTGTTTATCATGAAATGCTAATGAGGAAAGATCACATTCTTGTCCCCAAATTTGACGTAATAGCAGCGACACTGTTTGAAGCAGGCATATATCAGAAATTGTATGTAGAAGCTATTGGGATTATAGCAGTGGATAAAGCCAGGATTGTGAATGAGAATATATTGTCCAATAGCTACAGTTGCACTGCTGGATGCCAAATTACGTTGCGCGAGTCGGCTGGTGCCTTTTATATATGGATTATTGGATGTATTCTTTCTTGCTGTACTTTTGTAGCCGAAGTAGTTTTGAATACTAAAAAACCTATTCTACAAGTATAATATGTAACATTCAATTCGATGCATTTTCATAATTAAATAAGTTTAATAATTGTTCTAACAAATTAAAGTAAAAATAATAAAAAAAGCGTAATGATCTGTAATACTTATTGAACAGTGAACTGTACACGTGTGATTTTTCTCTAATTATTAAACACATTTGATATAAAAATCAATCTATCGTGTAGTTTTATTTTTAAATTTTCCCGACAATGCGTTTTTTTGGAATAGTCAATATTATTTTTCGTATTGTATTACATACAAAAAAAATATCAAGAAATGTTGATAAAGTTATAATTTGTATCACGCGTAGAAATCTTTCAGGCGTTAAATACTTACTTTTTCTCGCCAAAACCTAAGTTCAATTGGTTTTATAATAAAGACGAGTTCAATTCCTCATTACTGTTTGTTACTTGAAGTAGGCCATTATCGGTTACGAAGTTATATAGCAGAAAAAAGGTTTAAATTGTAAACATTTACTATTTATAAATGATTTACAAGTGAAACCTAGTATGGACATACATTTGTGTTCTGCAACGCGGTGTCTTTTATCTTGTAGATTAACTGCTCTGACATTTTAAGTATTTGGCTAAGCGAATGCGATGTTTGGGATTAGAACAAGCATTTTAGGATTATTAATTTTTAGGGTCTGGTAGCCAAAGGGTAAAACAATACCCTTACAGAGTATATAGCTTTACTCTTTGCCTACGTTTTTTGTCAAATAAAAATCGCAAAAAAAAAATATATATAAAAATAAAAAATAATAATACCCGACTGCGTAAAATGTGAACCAAAAAGAAGAAAACAAGTTAACGAAGGAAAATACATATAGTCCAATACAAAATTCCTTTAGGCTTTGCCGGTCAGATAAAATATAAAAAAATAGAGGTGGTGTTCCATACCTGTCAGTGAAGCGTGAAAATGATTTAAGTCCAAATAAGCGTGTGGGGTGGGATATCTTTAGATATGTCTTAGAAATTCAGATAGATAACTTTTTTGATCAAACAAATAATTACGAAGATATATATTTGTAATGTCATAAACATTGTGCCCAAGATAAAAATACCTTTAAGTTGTCATCCAGAGAGACAGAGAGAGAAGCAGGATTGCATTACTCATGAATTTTATTTACTTGTGTTCGTCTAGTGCCGAAATTCGACCATGATAATCTATCTACACAGGGTGAATTTATCAAGTGGGCGTGCATGGCTAAATCCTTAACTATGAGGAATAGCGAAAAGTACTCAAAGGAGTCCCGGGCCCGATTTTGATGAAAACTAAAACTGCATCAATGGATTTTTGAAAAATCAATTTTCCTAGCCAGGAATCGAACCTGTTGATTTTGAAAAAAAAACACATACTGTATAATTACACCATTCGATAGTGTTGCTAATAAGGAACGCATTCTGGGAAGTCATGACATATGGCAAACTTAAGGAAAGAGCTCATTTTTAACAAAATGTTTTTATATTGTTCTTTGTTATTTACTTAGTAAACCTTAACAGATTAATTGTTCAAAATGATAGCCGTTGTTTTCAATACATAGTTGGATTGGACATTTCAAGGATTTTACGGCATTTAGCATTACAATATTATTGATTCCGTTTAGAATATTTTCCAAAGATCGTTTTTTACATACCCCCAGAGAAAATAATCTAAGGGTGTAAGGTGCTGGCCATCGCACAGGACCATGCGTTGCAATAAAATTTTCACCAAACTGCTGAATCAACATCTCTACTACTGTACGGTATTGCTTTAATAAATTATTCAACAAAATACAAAATAGTACGTAAACGGTTAGCAGTAATCAACGAAACGTCGAAAAAGCTTAAAATTATTGACGCCAGTTTACTTTACGTTCTAATTTTAAATGTTAACTATTTTTTTCTTCTACTGTGGCCTTTACCACGAAGAAAATAGACATTTGAAATTAGAACATAATGTTGTAAAGATCAGTGCGCTACAGGTGTGTTTAATAATAAATATTGGGCATCATTTCGAACAAGGTAGTGGTAACATTAATTATTAAAGAAGCAGTTTATTCAAATTTTTTAATTAATAAGTTAATTAAAATCCAAAATTTTCCATAAGTTTGCCGTATGTCATGACTTCCCAGAATGCGTTCCTTATTAGCAATACTATCGAATGGTGTAATTATACAATATGTGTTTTTTTTCAAAATCAACAGGTTCGATGACTGACTAGGAAAATTGATTTTTCAAAAATCCAATGATGCAGTTTTAGTTTTCATGAAAATTGGGCCCGAGACTCCTTAGAGTACTTTTCGCTATTCCTCATAGTTTCGGATTTAGCCATGCACGTCCACTTAAAAATTCATCCTGTATACTATGATAAAACTGTAGAGGTCGAATGTCTGTACATAGAAAAAAAATGCTAAAAACCGAGTCAGGGGGGTGTAAAAAGAGCAATAGAGCAAATGCAGATTTTTTTGAATTTTTTTGTTTCTCTGTCTGTTTGTCTGTTTGTACGGGCTAATCTCCGAAGCTGCTGGACCGATTTAAATGAAATTTTGCATGGTGGTACCTTATGGTCAATTTTTTATATCCCTGGTCAATATTTTACTTTTCATCCTCGAAAATCAAAGAGTTCCCGTGGGATAGTTAAAAACTATAGTAACTTATACAGCTTAGTACACAAAAACTACTGATTGGATTTAAATGAAACTTTACAATAATATAGTTCATATATCAGAATAACAAATAGGCTACTTTTTATCCCGGAAAAATATACGGTTCCCGTGGGATAGATTTGTTTTTGTTTGTCTAGAGACGAACCCGAGCGAAGCGAGGGTGAGTCGCTATAATATTATAAAAAGGAAAGACTTTTTTGTTTGTTTATTTGTTTGTACCGAATAAGATCCGAAACTACTGGACCGATTTAGATGAAAGGGTTTAGCCAGATAAGTATAGCGAACCAAACCCCTAATGGCAACCCATATTGAAATTTATGTGTCAATAAGGGCTTGATGTAAAAAAGCGATTCATACGAATTTCACTGTCGTACTCCGCTTTGACCTTGAGATATAAAGAAAATGAGCGTAACTATGACTTTCGTTCAAAAGGATATAACCAAACTGTAGAGGTCGAATGTCTGTACATAGAAATAAAATGCTAAATACCGAGTCAAGGGAATGTAAGAAGAGAAATAAAACAAATCCAGATTTTTTTCAATTTTTTTGTTTCTCTATCTGTTTGTCTGTTTGTACGGGCTTATCTCCAAATCTGTAAGACCGATTTAAATGAAATTTTACATGGCGGTACCTTATATCCCCAGGCAACATCTAAAATACTTTTTATCCTGAAAAATTAAAGAGTTCCTTTGGGATAGTTAAACGTCTATAGTTACTTATACAGCTTAGTTCACAAAAACTACTGATTGGATTTTAATGAAACTTTACAATAATATACTTCATATATCAGAATAACCAATAGGCTACTTTTTATATCGGAAAAATATACGGTTCCCGTGGGATAGATTTGGTTTTGTTTGTCTAGTATATATATAAAAGGCAAAAGTGATTGACTAATGTATCAACGCACAGGCCAAACCCCTAAGGCTAGAAAATTGAAATTTCGCACACGTATTCCTCATATAACGAAGGCATTCATTAAGGAAGAATTTTTTAATGTTCAACCTCAAGGGGGTGAAATAGGGGATAAAAGTTTGTATGAAACTTTTTATTCCATGGACATACATATTTGCATGAAATTTTGCATGAAATTTGTCATGGGGGTCATGACCCCCCCCCCCCCCCCCCAAAGCCGAATATATTTTTTAAGAAGTTTGAAGTTTGAGAACAGAAGGATTAGGTAATACAAAATATTTATTCGTTTATGAGTTTTTCTTTAATTTAAATATGCGCTAAAAGTATAAAACTACTTTTCTTTCTATCATGGATAACTAGCGGCTTACCCTCGCTTAGCTTGGGCGCGTCTCTTTCGTTTTAAATAGATATAAATTAGGGATGGGCCGAAATTCGTTTTGAATTTTGGTAGCTTGAGCCGAACTTCGGCATTCGGCCGAAATTCGGTTTGAATGCCGAACATTTGGCAATAGAAAAAAAAACCTACTTGCACTATTTTGACTGAAATTAATAGACCTGTAATAGAATCAGTGTAATAGAATCATGACCTGTCGGTTTGGAAACAAAAAAATTAAAACCTAAAGTAGTACCTATATCTTTAAAAAGTTATCTATACTAATATTATAAATGTCAAACTTTGTGAGTATGAATGTATGGACGTTTGTTACTTTTTCACGCCAGAACAGCTAAACGGATCTGCATGAAATTCGGCACAGAGATAGATTAGTCTGGAATAACACATAGGCTATTTTTTATCCCGGACTAATTTACGGTTCCCGTGGGATAGGTTTGCTTTTATTTTCCTAGAGGCAAACCCGAGCGAGGTGAGGGTGAGGCGCTAGTATACCATAATTATGACAGTTTTTACAATAACCTCAAAGTTTTCGAGATATTTGCAAAATTACCCGTTTTTCAATTTTTTCTTAGTTTTTTATTTTTAATTTCTGCAATATCTTTTTAATTTAAGTGAAAGTAGGGGAAGGTAACCTTCAAAATACTTATAACGGCCAAAAAAAAATTATTTAGTTGAAATATTTTGCCGTTTCCAAGAAATTTATGTTTTATGGTCTCGAGAGGCTGAAAATCACCTTTAACTTTGTACAGTCGTCCTAAAAGTACAGTAAGGTTGAAATTGAAAAAAAAACTATTTTTAACGCCTTTCATCCCCTTATTTCTCGGGGATAGCTGGATATCGGGGGCATTTTACGGTTTTTTGTTCCTTGTATAGGTACTTGCTAACTTTTTACGACGTTAAATTTCAGGTTTTAATTTTTTTTCTATTTTTAATAATAAACGGATTCCGATCGGTCTACATGGTCATTTATTTTAGTTAAGAAGGTGTAAACCTTAATACGTATGCGATAAAAAATTAAACTAGTTCTTCTTAATTTAACAGTCCCAAAAATCGTTGCCTAATTAAATAGACAAAATGAAATAAATTGAATTAAAAAAATCACGCTTTTGGTTCACTAAAAACACTCAGAAACATTAAGTATTTTTAATAATAAAGGGTCACGTTTCTCACGAGAAAGCGCGGTGAAATTGAACCGAAGTTCGGCTGAATTTCTGCCGAATTTTTTATTCTCACCGAATGTGCAGCCGAAGTTCGTATTCGGTTCAAGCCACATTCGGCCCATCTCTAAATTATAAATAGCTATTACGAGTGTACCTTACAAGAAAAACTTATGCTATTGCAGATTTTTCTGTAGGTCTTTTTTAAGACCTACAATTTTCTAGTAGATATATTGTTTTGATGTATTTCTTAAAGTTTAGCCAGCGTTAGCCATGTAAATGTCTTAGGATGACTCGATAGAACCCTGACACCCTGAAGAAATGGAATTGTTTTCTCGTGGGAACTAAGATTTTCCTGTAGTAAAAGTCATCCTTAATGTTGACCCGAGTAAAGTTATCACTACACAAAATTAATTTGGTTAAAATCGGTTTAATACTTTTCGCGTGAAATATTTCGTGAACAGATTTTGCTAAGTTACTGTTTTATAATATGTATATTTCAGTCTCTGACCCCCCCCCCCCCCCCCCCCCCCCAAAACCTAACCCTAGATCCGCGCCTGCCTATTTAGGAATGTATGTATATATAATATACATATAGATTATGTAGCTTACTGTAGTGTTAGCTAATGAATATGAACTTGAGATGATATCATAAAACTATGTATGTTTTTTAATACCACCCCAAACTCGAGTTCAACCTTACTAAGTGAACTTCTATTACGAGCGTCTTATATTTAAATAAAGTTTTACATTGATCATTCATTACTGCCTCGGTTGTGTAGTGGCTAGCTTGTACGGCTGCACATCCTGAGGTCCTGGGTTCGAGTCCCGGGTCGGGACAAGTTTAGTTATTGAGTCTTTCTGTATAGTAAGCCTCAATAACAACCCTGAGTTGAGAAGTTGGCGGTTTACCCCCATGCCTCGGAGAGCACGTAAAGCCGTTGGTCCGGCGCTTTAACTCTCACCAGTCGTGTCGAGTAGTCGTTCCACCGGAGTATGAGAGTGACAGGAATAGAGAGTGCACGTTGTGTCTGCGCGTACACTTGTGCACTATAATATCTCCTGCGCAGTTGGCTAGTCTCAATGGCCTGGCCGCCGTGGCCGGATCGGTCAGGAGAACATTATTATTATTATTATTCCATGATGAAAAAAAATATAATTAACACCAAAATAATATAAAAAATACAGCAATCTCTAGATTAATTTTATATTACACTAGCGACTCACCCTCGCTCCGCTTGGGTTCGTCCCTACTTACGTTTTAACGTTGAGTATGGATTTCTCAGAAATGAGACATTTTCCCACGGTAAAAAGTATCCTATATGTTGACCCGGATAACCAGCTATCATCATACTGAATTTCATAAAAATCTCTCCAGTAGTTTCTCCGTGATGTGGTAACAGACAGCCAGACAGACAGACAGACAAAAATTCTAGAAACTATAGATTCGGCCTCTGTATCGATAATAATGTATATTTCAATAAGATTTAAAAAAAAAATTAATGTACAGATTTGGCTTAGTTACAATTTTATTATATGTACAGATATCGTAATTGTACTGTTAATAGCAAATAAGGTATTATTTATTAATTCACAACCACGTCGGTATTCATTAAGTTTGTTCATTGTAAATATTGTGCCGAGCATTTTCACTAGGTAATATTAAAGCATCTTCATCATTTTGGAATGCACTTTAAATCTACTTTAATTTAAGAGACATTTATAATTAATTTCTGACAATTTATCATTTTACAAACTTAGATATTGTTCTATTTAAGTATTCTGAAACATGATTTTAGGTGTTTTCTTTTCAGGGTTCCTTATCCAAATGGCTTTTTCAGCGTCCTTATAATTTTTCCATGTCCGTCTGTCCGTCTGTCACAGCCATTTTACTCGAAAACAAAGATTAGTTAAGATTGAATAGGTGCCTTAAGTTATGTAAATCGCTCGACCTTTTGTTTTGAATATAGAACAAATAAAAATATGAGCTCAATACTGAATTACACAGTAACTTTCTAATCACAACGAGACAAATAAATTACATAGTATTTATTTATTTCCAATTACGTAGATTTAATCAATTTAATTCTATTTACACATACGGTCAAGTAATACAAGAATTAGTATTATTTTATTACTTTTCAAAAGGAAATAAATTATATTTTTTTCATTCTCATTTATAATCAGGATTTTTATAAAACTAGCGTATGCCCCGAGGGGGAGATGAACCTGCGACCTTTACCTACGCTACGGCCTACGACTTAACATAAAAATTGTGGGGCGTGGAAAAAGTAAGTCGGTTGACTTTCAGAAAGGTAATAATTTTCCCTTAAACATTTTTCTCGTAAAAATCACACGTGTCATTAATGTATTTGCTTTTGAACATCGTTCTTCGAAGCATCCTAATTTTATATAATAGAATAATAAATGCTGTGAAATAATGTGAAAAATAACGTTTCTTATACAACTTTTGTATCGTCTTGTCAAATTTTACTTTGTTCATTAAAAATTACGTACTTCGTGAAGTATTTGAACCTTGTATTTTTTTAATGATAGATGTAATTATTATGTTATGCCAGGCCATGCCATGCCATGAAAGTGTCGTGCTATGTTTGTCGATCAAAATTATACTAAGTGGGTACAATAATTGCAAGCCTAATTTATATTATTGGTACGGTAGGAATATTAATTGTTACGTATACTTATTGCCTCATCTGTCTATTTTAAAGTCTATGTATGTTTGAAGTGAGGCACCAAAGGTAGATGTTACAAGAATAATATGTTGTAGTTTAAAATTTGAAAGTTATCATGCTGTGGAGAATTAATAATGAAATTACGAAACACTTACGAAATATATTAATCAATAATGATTAATGATTAAAAATTATTAGTGTCTGATAGTGTGAAAAATATATTTTGAGTGATTAAATATATAGTACCTGGGCGACCGAGTTTCGCTCTCGAGTTCTTTTTTTAGATTAAAAAAAAACTAAAAACTTGAATAAATACAAGAAAAAACAAAAGTGAAACCTTTGTATCCGATCGAGATATGAACTCACCTGTGATTGTTAATCTTGCACCATAGTCGCTTGATCACGATGTGTTATGCCCGAGAAAGAAATTATCGACCATATTCTGCGTAGAATAATAAGAAGTAAAAGAAAACTGCATGAAAACTCGAAAACACGCGTTTTCCCTAAGACTAATCTAGATCGATTGTTCGCCCCCGAAAACCTCACATATCAAATTTCAGCGAAATCGTTAGAGCCGTTTACGAGATCGCCGGTATAAATATTTTGATTGAAAATCACAGGTATCCGGGTACGAACCCCGGTCGGATACAAAGTTTTTACTTTTGTTTTTTTTTGTATTTATTCAAGTTTTGTGTTTTTTTTTGTATTTAAGCCAAATTAAAAAGAAAATTGTACTTTTGGCCAAAAACTCCAAGCGAAGCTCGGTCGCCCAGGTACTGTATATGATATAAGCTGGACATAAGCCATTTCTATTTCAAAACTTGTTGACCCTATATAGCGTAAAGAAGTAACGAATATACTCGTTCAATTCATAATATTGAGCATTTATAGTGTTACTGCTATTTTATTTATCAATTATTTCTATTTAAATATTGAAAAATTAGTCATAACTCAAACAATAAACAAAATATACTAACTGTTTATTCCATTTTTTTTTAATTTTAACAATTTTTTTCCTCCGATTAAGTTTAATGAGATTCCAGTGTTTTTGTCGGGGCAAACATTCGGTTAATTAAAAAGTTACTTAGTCTCTTCACCTCATTTTTTCACAAAACTTCTGACGTATGGAAATTAAATGCTTGGGACACTTGTTTGAAAGTTCACTGTGTAATTTTTCGTTACAAATTGGTTTCTTCATAAACATTATTCATTTCTTCATAATTAAAATTCTGAGTCAAATCTGTAAATAAAATATTTTTTGGAAAATCTTATTAAAACAGTCATTATTATCGATACAGAGACCGAATCTATAGTTTTTAGAATCGTTGTCTCTCGGGGAACGCATCACGAGAAAAAAATTGGACAGATTTTGATGAAATTCGGTATGGTCATAGCTGGTTATCCGGGTCAACATATTATAGGTAGGATACTTTTTACTGCGGGAAAATTTCTCATCTCTAAAAAATCTATACTACACGTTAAAACGTAACTAGGAACGAACCCGAGCGGAGCGAGGGTGAGCCGCTAGTATTGTAATTTAGTTAGTAATTTGATTAGTTTAAAAATGTCATTCATTTTTTCACACAAATTAAATTCTTTAAACCTGTTCCTTCGATGCAGAAAATTTGAATTGTAAAATAAAACAATGCCAGTGAAATGTGTAAAATACGCTTTCAATATGAGATGAAATGAATTTTGCTGATAAGGCTTCAGTGTTTCAGACTTTTCATAATATTTTAACGTTAAAAATATTCAGTTTAAAATCGAATATGAAAAAACCATTTATTTGTTTATTTTATTGGATGATACTTGTATTATGTAAGTGTTTGTATATTTTTACTATGTGATATATGAATTTACATTTTAAATAACATTATAATATATAATGTGGTCATTAGAGAGTCACAACGTCTGGAAGAGACCACTATATATCCACTGTATTTCGTTCAACTCTAGCTATATATATATATATATATATATATATATATATATATATATATATATATATATATATATATATATATATATATATATATATATATATTTGGTGGTTGTTGCGCCTACAATATATATATATATACATAGGCAGTGGTAGCCCAATGGTAACTCGCTTGCTTCGGTATCCGAGTGAAGCGGGTTCAAATCCCGGGTCTTGCACCTCTGATATTTTCATGTGCGAATCATTTCTATCATGATTACCACTTGCCTTACGGTGAAGGAAAACATCGTGAGGAAACCTGCATGTCTGAGAGAACCTAGCAAGTTTTCGAAAGACATGTGAAGTCCGCCAACCCGCACTTGGCCAGCGTGGTGGACTATGGCCTGATCCCCCTCGTATTGAAGGGAGGCCCGTGCCCAGCAGTGGGACGTTAAAAAGGGCTGGATACATACATACATACATACATATATATATATATATATATATATATATATATATATATATATATATATATATATATATATATATATTAGTATTTTGCATGTTATGTAATACTATCGCCAATTGATAAAGGTGATTTGATTTTATTAATAACCGTAAATTGCTTAGATCTGCTCCTAAGAGTCTATAATTGTTAGGTAATCGCGATACATACCATGGACGCATGATGGTCGCAGGTAATGATCGCTGTCTATATCTACCTACACCGAACATCGAATTAAACTAAAATCCAACGGTCCAGCTACTTGATATACTGAAACAAATAGCCCCTCCGTCAAATAATAGACTATATTGTATTATCACAAATTTTTTTTTCTTATTTTTTTTTAGACCGGGTTCCTCCGACATGGTGGTCGGAGACCTTATTTACATATTTATTTGTTTACAGGGTTTGTGAGGGTGTTTTGATTTTTTTACATTGTCTTTCTACTTGTTACTATTTACTATGGAGAGGAGCTTTCACGTCTTTATTCAAGTTTTTTCTATTTTGGTGTTTGTACCATATTATTACTTTATGTTATTTTGTACAATTTTTCCTTATTCTACTTTATATCACATATTATTAGGATAATTAAACTCTATCACTGACTGACAGTCCACAGCACAGTATGAATATTATGCATCGTCTGAATATTGCTGTTTTTGATGTTGATTTTTGCTCAAAAAGAAGTAAACATATTATAAAAGATTTTTAATAGGGAATGAAAGTAGGAATGTAGAAGTTCCACATTTTTGAAGTTAGGAAGATGAAACTTAATATTTTTGAATGATCATGAAGTTTCTGTTTATATTGTCGCGAATAAAGTCATGGAGGTCATGATTTATAATATTATTTAGTTCATTAAGAAGTTTTTTAAGGACTATAGTATTTTACAACGGCTATATTATTTTAATCCAGGTCAACTTTTTATCCATATAAATGGCGCTGAACCAATTGACATTAAAATAGAGAAGGGTGGTACAGTCAAACCAGGAAATAAGATAATCATGATGATACCCGACAAAAAGCCACTGATTTCGGGATTATATTATAAACAATAAAATTACTAAATTCTTGCAACGTGTTTATACTCATTTTAATAATAATAATAATAATAAAACATTTATTTCAGATTTGCATCCATATATGTTAGTAACAATAAGCTTATTCTAGGGTTAGTAACAGTTTTATAATAATATTAAGAATATGTGGCTTCCGATGAAACTCCTGTGCTAAAGATATCGGTAGCTAGCAATAGCAGTTTTATACCCAAATTCCATCAATTGCTTTTATTAAGCTCAAGGCGTATGGCTTTACAGCCAATATATAAATTGTAATATTAAGTATGTGAGTCAATATGTAAATATGTATGTTTATCATCTAGGGAAACACTTTCTAGGCCCACATTAAATAATGGAGACTACCCTTAAGCAAAGCCTACAGTTTATAACAGCTGCAGGGTTCAGTGGTTAACTCTAGTTCTACATGGACCAGATATGTTCGCAGTGATATTCTCTAGTTACAACAAAGAAATTAAAAAAAATAATGAGAATAAATACTTTTTTATATTTCTTCATTTCAATAATTTGAGACGTTAAGGCGTTAAAAGCTCTATAATATGACATGTGAAAGTCATGCTTTGTATGTATATGTTTGTTATCTTTTTAAAAACAAATTGCTGAACTTATTTACTCGTTAATAATTTGGCCCTTTTTATAAAAGAATAAAACTTGAATTTTCGTATAGCATAAATAAAATTAAAATTTTATTTGTGATTTCAAAGTGCCTACACAGGTAACATTAAGATTTTTTTAATAAAAGTTTTTTTATTCCTAAGTTTATGAATATTTTGCAACGTATATAACGTGGTATGCATAGATCCTTATGTTTAATAAAATGTAAACAAAGTCCCGAAATTTTACCAGTATCTTTTATAAAGTGGTTTAGTAAATTTCTTTATATTTTATCACTTATTTTTTCTGTTTTATCAAATTCCCATTAAAATTCTATTTTGTAAAATGCATCCAGTTCACTTGGAATTTTAATATTAAACCATAAAACTGTTATTTTATCATGATTGAGAAATAGCTCATAAAAATGAAATTCGAAATATGAAAATTGAAGTAATTACTACATACCAGTCTTGAGACTTCAACAGTAGATTTGTATTAAAATTTAATACTGTCTTACGTTTTATTATTTATATATTATGTAAAGTGGTGTATTATTCAGCCTTTTTAACGTTTCACTACTGGATATGGGTCTCCTTTCAATACAAGGGGGATCGTAGTCATAGTCCACCACGCTAGCCAAGTGCGGGTTGGCGGACTTCACATATTACGATGTTTTCCTTCATCGTAAGACAAGTGATAATCATGTTGGAAATGATTCGCAATGAAAATATCAGAAGTGCGGGACCCGGAATTTGAACTCGATTTCCCTCGCTCTGTTTCTCAAATGAACGCGTTACCACTGGGCTACTACTGTATACTAATTGTGCATACTAACAAATCAATTTTGTTTGTTGTTTGTTTATTCGGCTGTTTTAAACCATTATAGGCTTTTGTAAGAAAACGTTTTCAAGCATAAGTTACCTTTTATCTCGGGAATGAAAGGGCTCCGATGATAGCTCCCTCACGGCGATCCCTAATAACCTATCTATCTGTAGTTTTCCTTAATAGTGATACGAATTTGATTTTTTTTAACACACAACACCATCTAGTCCCATGGTAAGCTACGAGGCTTGAGTTATGGATATCAGATAGTTAATACACTACACATATATAACTTTAAATACATACATTTTACCGGTGGTAGGACTCTGTCAAGCCTGAGGAGTCCGACTGGATGGGTACCACCCCCTTATCTATTTCTGCCGCCAAGCAACAATGATTGCATTGTTGTATTCCGGTTTGAAGGATAAGGTAGCCAGCGCAATTACAGGCAAGAGGCATAACATCTTAGTCCTCACAGTGATAACGCACCGGCGGCTCTGCAGTTTTGTTACATAAAACTTAAGTGCATGAACCGTAGGTGTTATGGGCGACAGGTATCGCTTTCCATCAGGTGGACTGTCTGCTCGTTTATCACTGAATACCATAAAAAAAAAAAAAACATATTATAAATATAAACACCCATGACTGAAGTGCAAACATTGGTACTTATCACACAAATGAATGCCTCTAGCGGGACTCGAACCCGCGACCGCTGGCACAGCAAGCAGGGTCACTAGAAACTGAGCCAAACGTGTCGTCAAACGTGAAATCATTTGTATGGAGCTTATATCAATTTTCTATATCTAGTAAAGAAAACTTCAGATAAATAAGTGATTGGGAACCGGCGTTAAACAAGTTGAAGTTTTCTAAGCGAACTGAATAAAAACAGTTTCAGATTAACTGAAGTCGGTGCCAGCAAAGTACACCGACTTCGAAAATATCTGATTAGGTATCTATAGTAAATGAAAATTACCAATTAGTTATTTTTTAATTTTAGTTTTTTTTTAAGAAGTTTGCAGGTTTCTTATATGTAAAAAAAAGATTTATCGATATATTTTAAGAATATCTAAGCGACATCAACGTATTAGTTTTGTCAGAAATGATATATTCACTATCTTAAAACCAAACTCGTCAACAATCTAATCTTATAAACTCAGGAATTTCAAGCAATTTCCTTAAAAGATCCGACGTTTTATCTTTTATTCTTGTGAATAATCTGAGGAAGTAAATTAAAAAGTGAACATAGATCGGCCAAAATATTTGAAAACCATCTGATTAAAAGCAAAAGAGTCGGCTAAGTTCGGATTAAAACTATTTCCAGTGAAATGAAGTGAATGCGACGGAGCGTAAACTCCATCAAAAGTTATAGAAAAGATCTCTTTGAGACCGCTTCCTAGCGTCTTATGAAAAGATGCAGAGCTTGAAGGCTAAATGTCTCACTAAGAATATTTTCATACATTTTTCATTTCATTTAAATTCCATGGAATTTGTGAAATGAGAAAATGAGAAATAATTTCACGATACAAATATTTAAATTGGTACAGGTCCTAGATACGGATGATTCGTTTTGTTACTAAAACTAGCTATTGTCAGTGATGTTTCGAATGCTTTAACTCAAAAGCATGGTCATGAAATTTCTATTTAGTTTATTATTTTTAAACATGACTTGTATCGGATTCGCAATCAAACAGACTGCAAACACTACTAATTTAGCTTCTTAACTCATCATTTTAGATCATATTATGTAAAATTATTATTGCTACTATTTTGGTTATAAATTATCGCGAGATCTCTTTTAAATTTCGCTATAATGTTTATAAAGTTTTAAGTGCCTCGGTGGACTAGTGTCTAGCATATGCGACTGCAAATCTGGAGATTCTGGATCCGAACCTGGGTCAGGCCAAATTTTGTTATTGAGTTTTTCAATCAAAAAGATCTCAGTAACAGCCTGGAGTAAAGAGCTTTGCAGTCTTTCACCTTGCTTCGGAGAGACCGTAAAACCATCGGTCCTGCGTCTTAAATCTCCGACCATGTCGCACTGTCTCATCAGATTTTGAGATTGAAAGCAATAGAGAGTGAAAAAGAAAGACATACACACAGATATATAGATACACAGACATATAGATACATACGTTAAACTTAAACTCTCTTCTTTTTGCGTTGGGGGTTAAAAAGTAATAAGTACTGACGCAATCAGCAACTGTCAAAACTACGTACGTACTGTCAAACTAATCTCATATGACGTGTAAGTGACAGCATATAAAATCAAATAATAAACAGTCAAGTAATTATTATTGTGTACTGTATGCTAATTTCCATTTATACTTATTTACAATACAAATAGAGTGTACATTCTCGTAATTTGATAGTCTTTCAGTGTCCAACTAAGCCTTGTTGATCGCCATATCTACTAATGTAGTTTGATTGTTGGAAAAATTTTGTCTAAACATTTTGTCTATGAACAAAACTTAATACCCATTATTAAAAGATGACTAAAAATTTGATTTAAAACTAAAACTCGTGAAACAAAATGTCTTTGTAGATTTACGCAACTTAAAATTATTGGATTAATCTAAGGAGAGTATTTCATTATTTTATAAAAAGATTTAGCTGATTTGCTGAAAAGTAAAAAGAGACTTTATGCCATTAATAAGAGATCATCTAGATATCGCTTTGTTAAGGTAACCGTTCCATTTTTTACATTCATTCCTTGTGAACTGTACTAAGGTTTTGATGGCAATAACTTACATTGAATAGAGCGATGTCTAATTCTGTACTTTATTTGATTTTTTTATTGGTGACCCAATCAGGGTTGCCAACCGTACTATAATATATAATATTATATTATATTTCGGTTTTGCATGCATTTACTGTTCAAGAAATATATAGTACTCAAAAATACTGTATTTTCAACACCCAAATCTAACAAACAAATTGAAAATGGCGAGAAAAAAGAAACAGAAGTAGTATTTATGTAATAAAAAATGAGCTTTTGACGTATTAAAGCACTTTTATTTTATACAAAAAAATGTTAAAAATGCAAGAATTGCAAAAAAAAAATATAGTTTTTATAAAAATAAATAGGTAACAATTTAAAAATATTTTTTGCAAAAATACTATATATTTTTTTTAGTGTACTATATTTTTTAAAGCAATATTTTGAAAAATACTATATTGTGACTAAGCCCAACTTTGTGGTGGAAATTTTTGCTAACTTATATCTTATTCGTACGAATACAAAAGGGGAAATAAAAGTATCCTATGTGCATGGACTAAAGGGACGTAGGGCAGCCTAGTTATTACTGAATTCACACATAAATACACACTTTACCTAATTTTAACCTGTAATAAATATTAAATACAAGTATATTTTCAGATTTTTTCGCGGATTTAATTTAATTTTTGTTTTTTCGTTTCGAATGCAATGTAGCAGTCATGCTCACGGGAGACAGTTTTATTTAATTATATATCAAATACTAGCGGCTGACCTTCACTTAGCTCGCGTTCGAGTTAGAAAAACAAATCTATCCCACGGGAACCGTACATTTTTCTGGGATAAAAAGTAGCCTATGTACTATTCCATACAATAGTCTATCTCTGTGCCATATTTGATCCAGTTTAGCCGTTGTGGCGTGATTAAGGAACAAACATCCATCCAAACATCTAAACTTTCACATATATTATATTAGTATAAATTCGCGTAAATCTAAAATCGTGTATCAATGTTGGTATTAAATTTTTAATAGTTATTATTAAAAATACAAGTACGAAGGTAGTGGAATTACCTTCAGTAAAACAATAATGCGTCAGCCATTTCAGCTTGGCACCCGAGAGTAGTGGCGAAACAATAACTTTTAATTAAATCAGTACTAGCTTGCTAAGCCTTTCTTGTTGCTTTTAACAATAGTTTCTGAAAACTGTAATTTCCTATGTTTTACATTTTAGATAGGGTGAGCTTGTTTCTTTGTTATATAATAAATAAAGATTTTTTATATGGTATAAAAACAGTGTTGGAATATATAATATATGTGATATTTCACTAAATATATTCAAGTTTTATAAATGATTACAACATGACTCCGCTAAGTGCCCCCGAGTACTTTATTTGTACAAAATGGCCCCCTCCTATGTCAGCATGGTGTAAGATAACTTTATAATCGTCCTTAATATATTAAAAGGATTTTTTTCATACTAGTAGTTCCCAATATAAACGTGTTTAAGCAGAATGTAAAAAAATGTTTAACGAGTAACTTATCCCGTTTTACTTGAGTGCGTCCCTAGATTTTTTTTAATTACAATGTCGTATACATGTCAAATCCGTAAATCTAGACGTTTTAGCATACAAGACATACATACACAAACACACACACACGCACACACAGATACCATTGATCACTATTAGAATGATTGAATTGCATTTAATTAAAAAAGAGTAAATCATTGCTGCATTCCCAAAATTATAAATAAATCGAAGTAACAAGAACTTTCCACTGAAGTACAGCATCTGCGTTACATTTGTTCAACTCCAGTACACCGAGACCGAGGAGCTAGATTTCCCAGTGTAAAACTAACATTTAATTACGCTTTAAACGCTACACTAACCAAACTAAACTGGATAGTTTAGTTAGCCAAACTAACGTTCGAAGTTCAACTGATATTAATTACTTCTAGGTCTACATGTAAGTTAGCAGCAAGTATTTTTAGTATAAGATTGTAGTACTAATAGGGCTTTTAACTATAGTAATGTGAATGCCCGAAGCAGTTACGATATGAGTAAAAGGAATGTGGAAGTAATGACCCTATTGCTGTGCCAGCGGTCGCGAGTTCGAGTCCCGCTGGGTGCATTCATTTGTATGATGAGCACGAATGTTTGTATTTCAGTCATGAGTGTTTATATTTATAATATGTATGTATTTAAATTTATATATGTGTAGTGTATCCACTATGTGGTATCTATAACACATGCCTCGTAGCTTACCATGGAACTAGATGGTGCTGTGTGTTAATGTCCTAACATATAACATATTTATTTATATTTTTTCATATAATTACAGTAACATGTCCTCATTGAATTCAATTAATAAAACAATTTTCGGTGATTTAACGGTTTTTAACCGTGGTACACAACCCATAAAATGTATACAGTCATCTATGAATGTACAGTAGGTACAAATTCATTACCTTATTTTTAAGGCAGATTTTTTAAAATTCGGTAAAATGATGGAAATTTTATTTAAGAACACAATATATAATTTTCTTGATATTATTTTCCTCTAAACCTTTTTAGGATCTATTTTTTATTTAATTTCAATGTCTTGAACAAATTTTTCTTTATCCATGACCACACAGTACAATAACTCCTGCACGACAGAAACTCACGCATTGACATAGTGTTATTTATTGTCATAAGAGCAAATGGACACACATTCGATATGTAATATAGTCTCGAATAAGGCAAGAAATGGTAATCGAATAAGTAGATCCCTTACTCTACTATCATATATTTAAGCTGGATAAATCATATCCCATATTGAGTTGTATCCACAAAATCCGGCTTACTTGCCAAACACGCTTTCATTATATTACATTTTTTTTTATATTCATGTAAACACGTTATTTGGTTTCATATTTACTTTCGTTTTAATAAAGCAATGCATTAAAATATAATTATTTATACAAAAGAATAAAGATAAAACCAAATCTAAATATACATACAGGTGAAACAAACGAACGTGACATGGAAGAAAAGTACCTGTAAAATAAAATTGAAGATATCAAGTTTTACTAAATGGAAACACTCTTTTTTTTTTTAAATAACTGCATTTACATTTTTGCTAAAAAGGTTACCGCCGGTAAAAACTGGTATCAAATTAACTGTTTAAATAAATCGGACAAGTGCGAGTCTCACTTACACACGTCGGGTTCTGTAGCATAAAACATTTAAAATAAGTTTATGATCGCAAAATATAAATCGTGTTACGGTTTTCGGTTGATTTAGAGGTTTGATTTTTACAGCTCCAAGAGAGTGTAGTCTTGAAAATGTGATATTAATTTGAATTTGATACCTCCACGCGTTCCTAAGAAATCGGTCTTGCAGATTGACAGATAAACAGACAGAAGGACGTATAGTAAGAAGGTACGGAACCCTAAAAAATAAGTTAGAACAAACATTGTATCCTAGAACTACAGAAAATCGCATCTGTATTAATTGCACTAATTAATTATTTTAAAAATATTTAATTGATTGATTGATTTGTAGTTATTAATAGGTATGTTAGTAGGTATTTTGTTAGACGTAGGGCCCACCTTTTGAGATAAAAAATTTCTAATTTCTTCAGAGAACTCCAACTTGTGGCAGTCTTGGTCACAGTGCTCCAGCTATTTCAATACAATTGAAGTACTAAATTCGATCTATCTAGATAAGAGAGAGCAAAGTTGTAGAGACTTCTTGAACATGACCTCTGCCTTGACCATGTTTGCTGTAAAGCATTCGAAAGTAGAGTGATCATGTTGGTTCCTTTCATTGTAAGTTGATAAAATCATGTTGAGAGTCATGAAATTATAAGAGATGCGGGACTCGGAATTTGAACCCGCTTACCTTGATTTTCCAAGCCAGCAACTCTGAATTAAAAGTTGTATATAATACAAATACATGAAAAGTCCTCTGGTAATACGCTTTGCTTACAAACCGATTGACAAAGAGATTGATTAACGTTTGATCCTCGTCAAAGGCAGTCCACAGTTTGATTAGCACACAATGTACGTAATTAGGTCTTCGTGTGATTTCCATCATCGAGATTTGACTTCAGTTGATGGTATCGAAATATGACTTGTTTACAAGTTGATCTAATACATGGATACTGTATATAATCGATTATTGACTGGCTTAAAGTTATCAGACAAAAACTAACTAATAATAAATTAGTGCAATAAATACTAATACTAGAATCTAGATAGATCACAACACAGCACTCAAGAAATATATAAAAAAATCGAAATATACATTAAGAAAAATACACAGCAACAGCCTTATCGCTAGAAGCGACCTATTGAGCGATCATGATTTCCTTGTTCAAATTTAACGACTTTTTAAGGATATCTAAGAAATTTCATATTATTAATGAATTCAACATATTATTAATTTACACTACATGTTATTAATGTAAATCGACTGTCGCTCCAAGTTCCTGTTTTGTCCGGATACTCTCAGAAACTACTGAACTGATTTTCTACCGGCATAATAATTTTTGGGAATAAAGTAAAAAAAAAACGTCCTTTCGCATAGAAAATATAAATACAAAGAGTTTGACGCAAGTAAAACAAGATTGTTAGTACAGACATAAAAAGAGTCATCTGGACAAAGCCAGGCGTGTTGCTAGTACATAAAATAATTATAATATAAGACTCAATATTCCTGACTAACTTACAAACGAAACACGCTGTAGCGTGAATATCTCACATAGAGCAATATGAAGGCTATTGTCAGGATCAGGTAAACATGCGATCGACAATACGCGAATATACAATGTGTTCATCCAGTGAATACGAACCAGGTACAAATATGCCGATAGCGCTTAACAAGACATGACTTGCTCTAACATGTTTCATTACTATTAGATCAAATATGATTTGATGTTGCAACACTAGCTTTATGTATTACCTCGGTAATTTATACTTAGAATTATTAGAAATCATGATTTTGATCATCAGAAAATGTGCTAAAAATTTTAGGTAGGTACTTTGAAAAAGATGCCTTATTTTTTCTTTTATTTTTCCGCGTAAATTAAAGAAAAATATAATAATGGAATATTGATAGTAAAATTAATTTCTTTCAATATAGATTAATTAAAATAAGGGGAAAAATGAAGGTTCTTTCTAAATAAATTGTTTATTAATGTTTTGAGTGTAAACACAGTAATAATATTTTTTTTCAGTTATTTCATCAAGATATTGCAAATAGCTTTTACCATGATTATAGATTGATATCAGATTAATATATTTAAAGTACAAATTAATAACACGCCATACCTTCGAATCGTTTACATGATAGATAATATTACATTTTCAGTAGTCAGGGAAATTCTAAGATTTGACAAAATTGAGCTTCAAATTAAAAAAAAAACTACAAAAAACTGACTGCGTAAAATATAGAACTAAAAGAATGTACGCGACGAAGGAACATAGTATTATGCAGTTTAATACTAGACTGCGATTTCAACTTGGGATTTTCAGAAAGAAAGCCCTTGAGACACTTGATTTTTTTAAATAAAATACTTTTAAAACTTTTGAACCCTATAAAATCTCCCGAAAATGGTGGATTGATGATTGAATGAATGATTCTTAAAAATTTGACTGTCAAGCTTACTTTATAAAAGGACATTTAGTTTAATAAGAGTGCCACTCCCTTTTCCTGTGTGGACTAACTAAAGTGGTCTTAATAATTTCTCACTCAAATCTTCACTTTCCGCCGGAATCGAGACAGAACCACGATTTGTGTAAGCCAGTCTGGGTAAATATTTGTTCGCTTATGTTCGTGTAAGCTCTAAGCGAAAAATAAATAGGTGCACCCTTTGGCATAATAAAGAGTGTGTACCAGTTCAGAATGCTATTAGTTTTTGACAATTTTCCTATAATATTACAGACTATTCTTAGTATTTATTTATTTACTAGCAATTTTAATAACATATTGCATTATATTGACAATTTTAATGAAAGAAAGTAATTTTAAGCGTTTTAATATAATATATTTTTATTTATAACACGTTTTGAACTTTGTTTGATTTGTTTTCAGTTTTCAATCTCTCTGTGCATTAAAAAATTTAATGTAGAAAAATTATTCCTCAATCTAAAGGATTAATTAAAACTGGATTTGTGTTAAATTTATTTCTTGAAGACTAAAAAGGGGTTTCAAAGAAAATATAAAAATATACAGAATAAATAACAGGTATGGCAAAGATAATAAACGCCTCATCACCGCAAGCTTATGCAAAAGGCGTCCTCGCGATGAATACGAAACAGCGACGTGAAATGCTTGACCGGACATGTCTGGACTTGAACAGGTTTGCTCCTTTTGTTACTGAGAATTTCGCAAATTTTTATTTTGTCAAACTATTATTTTTAACCTAATGTTGCCCATGTCAAAATTGTTTTAAAAATAATTATTCTACTCTAAATGGAATAATTTTATTATGAAAAGCAGTTAATTATTCGTGAAAATATATTTTTTCATTTTTGAAGTCTGTCAGTCAGAATATTAAATGTCTTAAAGAGCTTTCTTTTTAAGTACTCATAGAGTACATCTTTTACTATGGAAACCATTTTTCCTTTGGTTGAACATGTATAACATGCCTATTTTAGGTCTGTTCTTCTTCTAGCCGTTGCCCTACGTACTCTACGCGACGTGTAACCGTCACAAAATGCTTTTTTCTTCCCTTACCTTCTGTCAGCGTTAAATCAGCACACACATACACACACACATACACAAACCCATACACAAACACATGCACACGCACACACACATACACAAATCCTCTTTATACAGTTATAATTACCATACCTTTCTCAATCTACCTCTTCTTTTACATTTATTATAAACCATCTTTTTAAACTTACAGAAAAAGGTATTATTGTTATCACATATTGTAGTAAAACTATACTTGGAATTATTTATATTAAAAAAAAATATATCAGAAATGTTATAATAAAAGAATATTTTTCAAAAGCTTTAAATTACCAAGCATATCCTCATGTAATACTTAGTTTTAAGTTCAAACTTTGTCCATTATTGTTTAAAGCTTTCGATAGGTTTTTACTACTTTTCTTAGTTTAGAACTGCCGCAGTTTCCATCGTGGTAGCTTTGAAAGTAGTTTTAACTTATCTTTTTATTATTTACTGTTTCTTTTACTTTTTGTATTTTTTCGAAGGGAATTACCTAGTTTCAGAGCTCCATTAATAATAAAATATCATTGGGGGCTCTCTTGGTACTTTCGTACATAAGGAGAATAATAATTAGCTCTTAAATTAAAAGGTGCACAGACAATAAAACATGTTATTCATTCATTCATTAATTATTCTTTCTCTTTACACAGGGCCTTCTTGCTTGAAGCTATTTTTTTTAGTTTTGTAACCTCAAATCTGTTCATAATTGGCAAAGGAAAGACATATACATATATAAATATGTTGGGACATTAACACACAGCACCATCTAATTCCATGGTAAGCTACGAGGCTTGCGTTATGGATACCAGATAGTTGATACACTACACATATGTAACTTTAAATACATACATATTATAAATATAAACACCCGTAACTGGAGTACGTCCCACTGCTGGGCACGGGCCTCCCTTAGATACGAGGAGAATCAGGCCATAGTCCACCACGCTGGCCAAGTGCGGATTGGCGGACTTCACATGTCTTTCGAAAACTTGCTAGGTTTTCTCAGACTTGCAGGTTTCCTCATGATGTTTTCCTTCACCGTAAGGCAAGTGGTAATCATATAACAAAAGATTCGCACATGAAAATATCAGAGGTGCGAGACCCGGGATTTGAACCCGCTTCACTCGGTTTCCCAAGCGAGCGTGTTACCACTGGGCTACCACGCCTTATCAGTACAGGCAGGTCCCAGCAGTGGGACGTTAAAAAGGGCTGAATACATACAAATACAACTGGAGTACAAACATTTGTGCTCATGCTACAAATGAATCAGGACATCATGAAATGAATGCCCGTGCGGGACTCGAACTCGTGTACGCTGGCACAGCAAGTAAGGTCACTACAAACTAACCCAAACGTGTAGTTAAACCATTACGTACCTATGTACATTAAGTACCTTTTTTTTTTAATATTGCTCAATTTGTTTTTGGTTGATTGTTTTTCGTGAAAAAAATATTGTAAAATAAGCAGAAAGCGTTCGATTCAATAGTTCCAAGACTAACCTCACTTAGGCAAATTATCTTAGTGTTTCCTAACTCTCAAGGTCCGGTATGAAGACAACCCTACAATCGGGTATACGTTTTACCATTAATTTCTAAATTATAGGCTCCAGGTGTAAAATTATAGGGATGAGTCATTTTGATAGCATTGACAATGTAGCTCTATTTGTTTCTAGAAAGAAAACAAAAGACAAAGTTTGTTTACAATAAGCATTTATCTTAAAACATAATATGGGTAAATATATCATACATATTTTCAGCCCCTATATTCTTTAAGGGGATGAATTTTCAAATATTTTTACTGAGTGTTAAACTTTGTTACATAAAGCAAAAAAATTTTTGAGCAAAATTGCTTACTTTCAACGGTTTTTATTCAACGGTTCAGTTCAGTTGGTAGTTCAGATATTTGTTTCTGTCAGTTAGTATTATGTGTTTTATTAAATATTTTGCAGGTATGTAACAGTAAAAATCGTTCTTGCGAGTCTTAATAAGAAATTGAACTACAAACAAGCCTCACAAAGTAGATAAAGTAAGCACTGACTCAAAAAGCTTTCAAAGTTGAATTAATATTATCGCCCATAAATAAATATTTTATTCCCCAAGTTAGTTCGAAGCTAACAAAATAACTTCATCCAGTAATTTGCTATTCATTTTTAATCTTTTGATTGTTACATTATCAAATAAATAAATAAATTATCGATAGTGACATTAATATCGAAGAAGATTCATTATATAGAATAATACTAACTTTTACTAGCGGCTTTACTCGTATATATGAATGAAAACTCAATATAAACTACGTTTTAATAACATACAGACATTTTAATTTTTTTAAGTATAAATAAAACAGGTTGGTTTTAATAATTATTGAAAATAATTTAATTAATTACCTTTTTGGTACCAAAAAGCATCTGGTACTCCACTATTAAATTCTGAAGCCGAGATCCGGGTGAATATGAAATTGATTTGCATCATATTTCTAAGATCCCTATAAATTTTTTTATTGACTGAATAGATATTAAAAATGTATCTAAGAAGCACCCTATTCTAAAAAAAAAACTAATAAAAACATATTGCGTTATGGTTTCTGCATGGCCCGGCTACACGCTCCATCTTGCCTGCGCAGTCATGATGTACAAAAAAAGGTTAAAAGTTTAAACAAAAAATCTATTTTTTTTTTGAACAGTGACTTTCTAGTGTATCTTTTTTAAATTTACTTTTGTTTACTTAAAATTGAAAAGTTTTTCGGTTCTGATGTCTATCTTGAAATCAAAAGAATTTGTAAAGAACTTTTAAAAGGTCAAATAGGAGCATACGAATGCTATCGTAGATCGAGTTGCATTCATGCAGCGTAGCAATTGTATTGCATTCTTTTCTTATCTCGAAATATAACGTAGGGTTTCGCGTAACTGCTACTTTAGGTGACAATTTTTCTTTTATGAGAAAAATAGTTAAATTGACCGTTTGTGAGTTTCTTAATTAGAATGGGAAACTCATGGCAAAAATATCTACTGAAATGTGTTTTATTGTTTGTCCAAAATATACGAGGTATATATATTGAGTTCGAATTAGGTTGTTTTCCATATACATTATACTGCCTTTTTTCAAACCCTATTTTTGATTTTTTTTAATTGGGTTTTGATTGGGTTTTATTTAAAAAAAAATAACGATCATTGAGGCGCTATTCAAGAAGGTCATCAACTAAGACTCCAAGGCAAAGAGTTGGCTCTTTTGTAATGGAATCCTACAAACTTTTTAGGCTATCAGTCAAAAAATTACTAATAAATAATAACCAAAAACTTTTAAAAAAGTCAAAATTAAGAATATAAACCTATTTTTATTCAAATTATAAAAAAAAACAATTTTGTAAAAAAACAAATAAAGAATAGCCACAGACAAAACGCTAGTGGTCCTCTATTATAAAGTAAATTTTAAAGTTAAAGTAAATTAGTACAGTCAGACAGACTTCGATACACGTATATAAAGTAACATTTAAAACTTTAAAATATATACATATTTCAAAAAACATCACATTACACTTTTTGTAAAGTAAAAGAAAAATATTTTAGTTGAATTTTGTAAACTCTTTAACACACTTGTTGTGACGATTACTCACTTGTTGCTATTGACCCTAATTGTAGGTTTAAAATGAGTTCAACTGTATAAAATGAGTAGAATGAAAAATAAAACCGGCCTAATGCGAGTTTGGCTACATAGCGAGTGTTCCATATCTTAGAAGTAAACAATGTATACATATAAATAATGTTGGTTTTTATATAGGTTTTCGTTAGGAAGAAAGAAATATAACTTCAAAAATGACAATAGATGGCGTTATATACATCAATATATTATTGATGTCTATTTATATGTAAAAAATCGATGTGTATGTATGTTGTTTGTGAACTACAAAACGGCTGGAGCAATTTTGATAAAATTTTCAGGCAATCTTCCGATTAGTGTAGCGGATAATCCTGTGAAGTTTGGTAGGGATCGGACCTGTAAAGTTTGAACGCGGACGAAGCCACGGGTATTGCTAGTGTATTTATTATAAAAGTTAAAATATCCAACAAAGTTTGTTCTGGTTTTAAAAATACTCTAATTAAAGGAAAACGAAATTACGCGTTGTTAAGCCAATTTTTTTTCTAATTTTACTGATTATTGAAAAATCAGCTATTAGGTGCTGAGTTTGTACTTTGTACTGCGTAGTCTAAGATTTTAGAATACCAAAAACAAACTCGCCACTGAAAGTTTATATCTATATCCATATAATAATAAATATATCTAGATGTTTGTTTACGTCTGCTAAACTAAAAAAAGCCTGTAACTAAAAATACATGGGAAATTTTAATAAAATATTTTCAACATATATCATTTAATTATTTTTTTTTGAAATATTTTAAAAAAGAACCGTTGAAATGATTGATGAAGGACTATTTCAGACATAAGAAAAACGCCACTTAAATTGAATATTTTCGTTTTTTAAATTGGTCAAAAACAAAATAGATTTTTAAGCATTTAAAATTTCACTACTATTATAACTGAAAGTTTGTTTGTAACTCCTTCACGCAGAAATAGGTGGACGCGTTTGAATGAAATTCAATACACAAATAACTATGACCTGGGGCATTATCATCACCTTCTTTAAAAAATTCTTACTTCAAGACTGTTTTGTTTCAAGATTACAATAATCTTACATTTATTCGTATCATAATCTTTAAAAAGCAAGCTTATTTTAAAATTGCTTAGTGATGCGAGAGAACGAATGATTTGTCTATTCCCTCATATAAAAAGAAAAGAAATAGCGCTTTATAAGTTGTATAGCGTTGTCCTTGTCACACCGATAGTCATTCGTAAATATTATGATTAGTACTTACCTATGTTATATGAACTAACACATAGTCTACTGTGAGATACCTAGATACACGCGCTTAAGTCGATACTAATATTATAAAGAGGTAAAGTTTGTGAGTTTGTGACGTTGTAGGGGGTAATCTCTGGATCTACTGAACTAATTTAGATGAAATTTGGTAAGAGTTAGTTTGAAATTGGGAAGGACATAGGGTACTTTTTATCCCGGAAATCATCTCTTAATATTTAAAAATATGATAAAAATAACTTCAAAATGACAAGATTAACTAACTAATCATTAAGGGATAGTGTTGGTCGATAATTATGTTAAAAGCTAATGACACTAAATAGTGTAATACAATTCTAATCTTTATCTATAAATGTAATAAAATTGTAACTGTTTTTAGAATTTTTGTCTGTCTATCTGGCAACGCACTACGAGAAAACCACTGTACAGATTTTGATGAAATTTCAACATTTAGAATACTTTTTAGTAAGGGAAAATATTTCATCTCGGATTCGCTAGTTATATTATTTAATAGATATTCTATAAATATGAGTTCTTTGAAAAGTTGATAACATTCATCTCATTTTATTCAAATCTATACTAATATTATAAAGCTGAATAGTTTGTTTGTTTGTTTGGTTGAACGCGCTAATCTCAGGAAGTAGATACTAATCCGATTTGAAAAATTCTCATTGCATTCGATAGCCCGCTAACTGAGGAAGGCTATAGGCTATATATCATCCCGGAAAAATGTACGGTTCCCGTGGGATAGATTTGTTTTTGTCTAGGGAAGAACCCGAAGCGAAGCGAGGGTGAGTCCCTAGTTCAAATATAAAATTGAAAGTGCAAAAAATAAACTGCATATTCTACCTGTTCTACGTCTTTGCGGCATTTTCTGTAACAGGTAGTCAAATTCTCCAACATTAAAAGCGCCGATCTAATTGAGTGGGAAAGAAAGGACAACCCTCACATGCCGAAACGTCTTTAGTAATTATTGATTCACTGTTTTTGTATCTTTAAAGAGTTTGTTTTGCTCTTTTCCTTTACTTTTAGCTTAGCTTATTCTTACAAAAAGCCAAAGAATGTATTTCTTGTAGTGTTCATATTATATACTTTATATTTAGCTAGAAGGCAGTAGTAGCCCAGTGGTAACGCGCTCGCTTGGGAAACCGAGTGAAGCGAGTTCAAATCCAACGTGATTACCACTTTTCTTACAGAGAAAGAAAACATCGTGAAGAAACCTGAAGGTCTGAGAGAACCTAGCACGTTTTTCGAAAGACAATGTGCAGTCTGCCAACCCACACTTGGCCAGCGTGGTGGACTATAACCTAATCTCCCTCGTATTGAAGGGAGGCCCACCCAGCAGTGGCACGTCAAAAAGGGCTGAATTGAATACATACACATAGCTAGACCGAAACAAATATCAGCAAAGTTAAAAAAATAGTCTTGTACAGAATCGAATCTGCGTTCTTAAACATCTATTACATAAAGGGGCAAAGACAAAACAGTTTAGTACATTTTTTCCTCTGTTGAATGTTTTTTTTGTACAATAACCATTAACGAGCTTTAGTGTTAGCAATAAAAAAATTTAAACAGTTTTTAACAAAGATCGAATGAAATGATCGAATTTCGACCACTAGGTGAAGACTAGATATATATATATATATATATATATATATATATATATATATATATATATATATATTTTATAATTATATTATTATGTACTATGTAAGTACGTAACATGGACTGACGACACGTTTGGCTCAGTTTGCAGTGACCCTATTTGCTGTGATAGCGGTCACGGGTTCGAGTCCCGCTGGGGGCATTCATTTGTGTGATGAGCACGAATGTTTGTACTCCAATCATAGGTGTTTATATTTATAATATGTATGTATATAAAATTATATATGTATAGTGTATCAATTATCATACAACAATTACAAACATTTTATTTATACACATATCATTAGTATCATTGTTAATATTTTTACTTATTCTTAATAGTATTAATTAAAAAATGCATGCTATCTTACTCATAATACTGTGATATTATGTTGGTGTTAATTATATATTGTTCAAATGGAAGGCAAGACGCTCGTAATACAAGTTCACTTAGTACGAGTGTCTTAGTTCTGTAAAAATGATTTTTTGTATTTTTGTAATAATGAATAAATAAATAATAAATAATAATCTGGTATCCATGACACAAGCCTCGTAGCTTACCATGGAACTAGATAGTCCTGTGTGCTAATGTCCCAACATATTTATTTATTTACATACATATTTATGTATGTACTTATTTATACTTAACTTACCGCGGTTAAGCATTGTCTGAATAATTTACCTATTTAAATACTTTATTTACCTCATTTCAATATAAGGATATTATGTACTTTTAGACAGATCTCAAAAAATAAAATAGATTTTCCTAAAATACTTTTATTTAAGCTAATTATTGCGAAATTGTGCTTCTTTTGTTAACATATTTACAACAAATATTAATATTATATGGCAAAAGGGTTCATACTATCTAAACAGTTAAACGAATTTTCTTCAGATACAGTTAAGTATTATTTTGATTTGGTAATGTTTAAAAAAATTGTCCGTCTGTTAAGCAACTACGTTTATTGCAACTACAATGCTACTACCAGACATACATACATATACATATGACATATCAAACCTAAATTTAACAAGGGACATCCCTCGTCGCCTTAGTGTTTATTTGTTCAAACTAACATTACTTATTGTACTTTACAGTAAATTTTTTTTTAATTTTAAAAACAAAGCTTCACATATTACTTTCTTAGATTTTTTTTGAATTCATTTTGTTATTTTGTGGGTAAACTGTCTGTAACAACTATACAACCTTTGAGACATCTAACATCTTAGTCTCTCTCGGGACCATGATTGCTGTAAAGCATTCGAAACGTCGGACACCAAAAATTAAAATACATCCGCGAAAAAAATCCGAAAAAATAGTGTTATGCTTTAATAAAGTAAAATGTGTATTTGAAACCAATAGAATTTTCATATAAGGCAATAATTCTGTATTAAACTCTTTCAGTAAATTGGTTGTTTCAACAAATAAGCACTGAGGCAACACTCTGTCTTAAAATGGTCCTTAAACTCACTCAGTCTATACCCACAATACGCTCGTTATTCCGAACCAACACAGTCTATTAATATTTCACAGTTACTATTTGCTATACAAAAAAAATTAAAGAAAAAATCATAAGAAAATATATAACATCTATGAAAAAATGACTTAATAAAATGTTTCGCTCAAATTGTTTCAAAAGGATTTGTCATTTTTTCCGCGTATACGTGTTTCACAATAAGTGTATTTCTGAAATATCAATCAATCTATACTAATATTATAAAGAGGAAAGATTTTTTTGTTTGTTTGATTGTATCGAATAAGCTCCGCAACTACTGGACCGATTTAGATGAAATTTGCTAAGATAGTATATAGTTTAAAATCCTGGGAAGGACTTTGGACAGTTTTTGTCCCGGAAATCATCTCTTAAGGGGGTGAAAATGGGAATGAAAATTTGTATGGAGAATTAATCTAGGGACGAATCCAAGCAAAGCGAGGATGAGTCACTAGTATTGTATAAATTTTGATAAAAAAAGTCTATGCCACTGAAGGATAATAGTGATTCTTACAAGTGAAAGTTGCATAGGTTTTGTGCAAGCACACAAATCTATTCTAATATTATAAAGCTGAATAGTTTGTTTGTTTGTTTGTTTGTTTGTTTGTTTGTTTGTTTGTTTGTTTGTTTGGTTGAACGAGCTAATCTCAGGAACTACTGGTTGGAATTGAAAAAATCTTTTTGTCTTGGATAGTCCATCTATCGAGGAAGGCTTTAGGCTATATACTATCCCGGAAAAATGTACGGTTCCCGAAGGATAGATTTGTTTTTGTCTAGGGACGAACCCGAAGCGAAGCGAGGGTGAGTCGCTAGTGTATGTAGATGTAGAGATGAATAGTAGAGAAATATAACTAATACCGTTAAAAAGGCTTATACAATTATAAATTGTATTGTAATATTTTTCGATACTAATATTTTGATACTTGAAAATCGTTGATAATAATTTAGTATTAATTAATTACTATTCTATTTATCGAATGAAATATTTTAATGATGGTCACTTTAAAGTATTGCATTTAATGATTGCAAAATTTCAAACTTAAATTATATGTAAACATTTTTGGCCGATTTAAATAATAGAAAAGGAAAATCGAACTTGTTTTATGTTTATGGTTATGTCTTTGCCAATTGTATTAAATATTTTACCATTAAAATATTTTTTGCAGGTTTAGTTAAAAGTTAATAATTTATTTATGATACTATTATATAATCTATACATATAATAAAATTCTAACTGAGTCGAATCTGTACCTACACCAAAAAATTTTTGGAAAATCTTATTGAAGTAGTCATTATTACAGATATAGAGGCTGAATCTATAGTTTTTAGAATTTTCGTCTGTCTATCTGTCTGGGAACGCATCACAAGAAAACCAATGGACAGATTTTGATGAAATTCGGTATGATGATAGCTGGTTATCCCTGTCAACATTTAGGGTACTTTTTACTGCGGAAAAATATAAATATCTCATCTCTGAGAAATCTATACTAACCGTTAAAACGTACCAAGGGACGAACCCGAGCGGGGCGAGTGTGAGCCGCTAGTATCCATATAATATTTTATTATACCACAGCTATTGCTTACAATATATTAGTATATACATATGTATTTACTCATCCCCTTTTAAACTAATTAAGCCCAATTAAAGTACACTTAAAACCTAGATAAAGACAGGGTGGGTATCTAGTAAAGAAGAACTAGTAGTACCAAAAAGGGACTGTAGTGTTTAGAATCGTTCATCAACAGGATATATCACTTTAAGAACTATTTGTTCGTTTATTGGTACGATAAAGTGTATTGTAATTTAATCATTGAATGTTTGATCTTGTATATTGCTTTGGATTCCTCTTCTCGAGTCTTGGTGAGTTTTATAATAGCGACTTATCCACGCTTCGCTCGGGTGCATCCCTAGGTATGTTTCGTTTAAATAAAAATATTTATTGTGAACATATCTTAGGAGATAGACACTCTACTACGAGTACTATCGCGGTTTTTTCCGTAGGTCTTTTGCTAAGGTTTAACCAGCGTCAGCCATATATTGCTAAGAAAACAGTTTTTTTTGACAAAATACAGTCTAGGTTCAGCCTTTTAGTACAAAATATTTACATATTATATAAACAAACCTGACACTCATCGCTATTTCTATTAGTGAAAACGTAAAAAAACTTCGTTGGCTAAACCTTGGACGTCAAAACAATGAACTAGAAAATTGTAATACATATAGCTATATGTCTATTGATTTAATATGAAACGTACGTAGGGCCGCACACCGAGTAAAGCGAGGGCAAGTCGTTAGTTATATAATTATATACAATATATGTACATAAATTCGTATAGTTAGTCAATCCTTGTACAATTTCTTAACTCCATTTTTTCATCCTTCCCTATACTAATTCCCTATACTAATATTATAAAGCTGAAGAGTTTGTTTGTTTGTTTGTTTGGTTGAACGCGCTAATCTCAGGAACTACTAATCCGATTTGAAAAATTATTTTTGCACTGGATAGCCCGTTAACTGAGGAAGGCTATAGGCTATATATCATCCCGGAAAAATATACGGTTCCCGTGGGATTGATGTGTTTTTGTCTAGGGACGAACCCGAAGCGAAGCGAGGGTGAGTCGCTAGTAGTAGATAATAATACATGAATGTAAATGTTAATGTTTTATTTATACTTCTATATAGTGTTTGCAGTTGTAGCCCAGTGGTGACACGCTAGCTTGGGAAGCCGAGTGTAGTGAATTCAAATCTCGGGTCTTGCACCTCTGATATTTTCATGTGCGAATCATTTTCCAAAATGATTACCACTTGCCTTACGGTGAAGGAAAACATCGTGAGGAACCCTGAATGTCTGAGAGAACCTAGTGCAGTGTGCAGTCCCGCACTTGGCCGGCGTGTTGGACTATGGCCTGATCCCTCTCGTATTAAAAAGAGGCTCGTGCCCAGCAGTGAAACGTTAAAAAGGGCTGAATACATACATACTATATATACTATATACTTAGTATTATAAATGTAAAAGTATATCTGTCTTTTTTACCTTTTCACGCATAAATCGCTAAACATAGGTATTTCGATAAAATTTGGCAAGAAAATTGCTTGCATCCTGGAGAACGATAAAAGTTACATTTCATCCCGTTGAAAATTTAAAATACAATAAAATATTTAAAAAAGATATGCTTGCGAATTCTAATAACATTGTACATTTATATTACAAAGCTAAAATAAAATTAAAAATCAAAGTACCAGAGACGAGACAAAGTGCATTCTTCTTAACCATTGTTAAGATGCTGTGCTTTTGATTCGAATATAAAAATTTCACGGTTCAATCATCTCAAATGTCCCAATATTTCTACCTCTTTCTAACATTAAAAAAATATATACAACCATCTCTTTCTTTTTGGAATCCTAGACGCAGAGCTGATATCGACGCAGCCTTATCACTAGGATTTTGTTAAGCTATAATAGCTTTTACCGTTATGAATTAAGGGTTAAATTAGTATGTGTATTTAATGTAAGAGGTTGTTCACATACCTGAATGGCCGTATCTCGTAGTATTCGAGAATGGATCTCTTCACATTCACCAGTATTGCTCTGGCCGTCACAGGGGATAGACGTGTCGGTTAAAACCGAGTACCGGCATTCGCGTGTTTGAGTGCACATATTTATACTTTAATTAAAGTTTTAAGTTATGTGTGTGGTTTGTGTTTCGTGAATTTTTTGTGGACGTTCCATTGAATTAAAGGTAATTTCTTACATTTTAACAATTATGTACGGACGGACACGAATGATTTCCTTTTGGTATGCAACTAGAACCTGTTTTTCGTCCGGTCAAGCGTGGGAAGGAATTCGGTTGCAATTTTATTGACACTATTGTTTACATTTAGTGTAAAGTTGTGTAATAGATTTGTCCATCTGTTACTTTGTGTTGGGCGGTAGTTGAAGAATTACTACTAAAAATAAAGTATATAATGGACAAAGAAATATATATATCTGTTATCTATGGCATTGTTAAGTTGTTTTTATGTTGGAAATCATTAGGTTTTCCCACAGAATTATTTAAATTTAATAGGCAGTAAAGCATTATGGTAATATCTCCAGGGAGCAAACAAGCGATTCATCTCAAGTACCCATTCCGATAATGAGACTCCAGATATTGAAGCGAAACAATAGGTACCTAGTTGGATGCATTTAACTGTATTGCGTTACGTTTACTCACAGTTAATTAAAACAGTTAAATTTAACTAATAATGGTAATAAGTAATAACCATGATGTATATTTTAATTTTTTACAATCATTGTTGTTATTAAAGATAAAAAACGGATATTTTTTTTAAACGCTGTTTTTGTCAGATAACCTTCGTTTCGAGTACTTATAATAACAATTAGTTAAGTATGTATATTAATTTTGTTACAAAATAACCTCATATAAAATTACTGCTTAAATAATAAACATGGTACAGAAAGTTACCTTTGTAAAAAATCCTCGTATCCAATCTACTTAAGTGAAAGTTGAATTAAACGTATTGAGCTATCGATGGTTTTTAATGTTAAAGAGATATTTGTATAAATATAATAATATATATATATATATATATATATATATATATATATATATATATATATATATATATAATATACCGTTGCTTCGATCATTTTTATAGAATATGTTTTTCTACTACATATATATAGGAGATTGAATTTTCAACAGTATCATCCTTCTATATAATATATTATGTGTACTAGCGTTTTACCCTTGCTTCGCTTGGGTGCGTCCCTACGTACGTTATTTATTTTTTGAGCGGAACACTATTTCTTTTTTAAAAATAAAAGTAGCCTAAGTTACTCCTTATAACATCAGCTATGTACCAGTGGAAATCCCGTCATAATGAGTCCAGTCGTTTTGGAGATTACTCGAAACAAACAGACAGATCGACAAAAATT
Organism: Argynnis bischoffii washingtonia; assembly: GCA_033884665.1. Lineage (NCBI taxonomy): Eukaryota > Metazoa > Arthropoda > Insecta > Lepidoptera > Nymphalidae > Argynnis > Argynnis bischoffii. The sequence goes on along the minus strand of CM066624.1, from coordinate 2,610,967 downwards.
TAAAAAAATTGTGTTTTTCTTATAAGTACCGTAAATAATTTCATATGCATTTAGTCCAACGCTGTCATTTTGACATTACAAACCAATTTTTTTTTGTTTTTTTTGTTTGAAGTACAGGAACTGCCAGTTGGATTTTTTTGTATTTAATAGCCCAATTCTTCAAGGTTATAGGCTCTATAACATCACAATACGAGTTTAAGATCGAAACAGCTATAGTACATTATTAGAATACGTGAGCGGACCCGCAGGCAAAGCTAGTTGCAATTAAATATGCGAAATTTTATGAGTGTCTATTTGCTACTTTATAATGCAGTAACGGCTAAACAGATATGAGTGACATTCGGAATATACATAATATGTATGTATATATAATGTATACCTATAGCTTATGTAAGGTATTCTCGATTAATCCCGATTCCTTTATTACGAAGTAAATCTTCAATTCCTTGTAAGTTATATAGTAATTAGTATCTTTATATTCTCAGATCGAAATGACTCGCAATTTGTTTTGAATAATGTAACGTTTTCCAGAGAATGAGTTTAGACTTTAGGGCGGTAAATGTTTTTATTTTTTTAACGTGATTGCTTTTACAAAAAATTAAATATTGTATTCAGCCCTTTTTAACGTCCCACTGCTGGGCCCTTCTATTTGAGAGGGATCAGGCCATATTCCACCACGCTGGCCAAGTGACTTCACATGTCTTTCGAAATCTTGTTAGTTTCTTTCCTTACTGTAATTCAAGTGGTAATCATATTGGAAACGGTTCGCACATGAAAATATCAGAGGTGCAAGTCCCGAGATATGAACCTGCTTCACTTGGTTTCCCTAGCAAGCGCGTTACCACTGGCTCTGCCTGCCTTCTGAAAGAATTAAGTATATTTTAGATAATTATTAAAATTATTTAGATTGACTGTGTAAAGAATAAGTAGTATGCGCAAAGAAAGTTAAAGTACCTACGTTATAAAAATAAATTTCACTTTCACAAGATTGTATTATTATGGTATATTATGTTATTCTTATTTCAGTACATTCATTGGAAAAGTATATTTGAAATTTAAAATATTGGGACATTTACTCTTGATGTTTGAAAATGGATGGACCGTTAAACAACATTTCTAACTCGTGTCATAATTCACGTTTATTGTTTTGGGCATAGAACAATTATTCAGACATTATACCCTCATTTGCTGGTGAAATTTATAACCGCGATACAATGAACGGATAAATATTATACATGTGTACTTACATGTTTTACCGTGACGAACTGACATTCTTTGTCACTTGCTTAAATTAATGCGTGTATTTGTTATCTATACAGATAAATAAAATTGGAGTGTCTGTTTGTAATATTAAAATAACCGTTTTTTACTAAATGCATATGGATGTATATATGGTACATATACCAAAACAACATTTTTTACAATTTTTGTCTGTCTGTCTGTTTGTTTCGGCTAATCTCGGAAACGGCTGGACCGATTTTGACGGGACTTTCACTGGCAGATAGCTGATGTTATAAGGAGTAACTTAGGCAATTTTTATTTTAGAAAAAGAATCAGGGTTCCGCGAAAAAAAATTAAAAACCGCGAAAAAGTGAACAAAATCTGCGTACGGCGTACGCACCCGAGCAAAACGAGGGTAAATCGTTATATAATTTAATAAATGAATATCTTAAAAGTAGCAAGTTACTATTTATGTATAAACATAGCTAACCGTGAAAACGTACCCAGGGACGAACGCAAGCGAAGCGAGCGTGAGTCGCTAGTTTTAAATATAACTATCTTTTCGGATACTTTAGCGGATTTATATTAATTTTTGGTTCCCGACGTTTCGAATGCTTTACAGCAATCATGGTCACGGAATAGACTTACTTCTTTGTTTACGTTTCATTCAGTCTTTATATGAGTAACTTATTCTGAGAAGGACTTAGCTTCTTCTAAGCATTTGCCCTTTCTATACATACACTAGCGACCTACCCTCGTTATGCTCGGATACCCTAGATGCTTTTCTGTATACTAGCCAATTGCGCAGGAGATATTATAGTGCACAAGTGTACGCGCAGACACAAGTACCTTCACTCTCTATTCCTGTCACACTCACTCCGGTGGGACGACTACTCGACACGACCAGTGAGAGTGACGGCGCAGGACCGACGGCTTTACGTGCTCTCCGAGGCACGGGGGTGAAACACCGCCAACTTCCTAACTCCGAGCTGTTACTGAGGCTTACTCAACAGAGAGACTCAATAACTAAACTTGGCCCAACCCGGGACTTTTCGAACCCTGGACCTCCGGATGTGCATGCTAGCCACTACACCCACTGATGCCACCGAGGCAGGGGGGTACATAGTAAAAGCTATAAAATAGTCGAACTATACATTATGACTAGCGACTCATCTTTGCTTCGTTTCGGGTTCTTCCGTAGACAAAAACAAATCAATTTTTTTCCGGGATGATATATAACCTTCCTCCATAAACGGGCTATCTAATGCAAAAATGTTTTTTCAAATCAGATTAGTAGTTCCTAAGATAAGCACAGTCAAACAAACTAACAAACAAACTCTGCCTCTTTATAATATTAGAATAGATTAGGAAAAAAATATATCTATAGTTAATAAATTTTTACTAAATTATCCAAGTTTTTCCAGACATCAGGAGTAAGGGCAGTCAGTATTTACTGAAATAATTCTAATTTACTGAAAAATAAATACTAGCTAGCTAAAATTACATCATCCTTAAAATAATACAAAAATACTCAATTTCCGCGTATCAAACTACTAACCCTATAAGCAATAAGGCAATTCTACTCAAACAACGTCTTGCATTATTTCTCGGAAGGGTTTTTGGTTGATACTCGAATACATCCGAGTAGATGTATAACTTATATACATATAATATACATACATATCTATACAGATAAATAAAATCAAAGCGTTTTTTTTAATGTTAAAAAATAACAGCATTTTACTAAATACATATGAAATTATATACGGTACTTATAAGATAAACACAAATTTAACATTTTTTTGTCTGTCTGTCTGTTTGTTCCGGCTAATATCTAAAACGGCTGGACTGATTTTAACGGGACTTTCACTGACAGATAGCTGATGTTATAAGAAGTAATTAGGCTACTTTTATTTTAGAAAAAGAATTAGGATTCCGCTCAAAAAAACCGAAACGTGCCTAGGGACGCACCCGAGCGTAGCGAGGGTAAGTCGCTAGTATACATATAATATTCTTATTGTTCCATAAAGAGCAAGTTTTTCTTTTTGACTTGACTTCAAAACATTTTATATCTGCAGTAGTAAATGCTTATTAAAGTTCGCAGTCATCATTACAACTATAATTTACTGTAGTTATTATATATAATAACTATATTATAGTTTATCATGTTTGTAATGTGATATTAAGCGTATAATGACAATTTTAATCTCACATTTGTCTTGCAGATTAGTTAACAATAAGTTTAGCCATGTAGGCAAGTGGTAGCTCAGTAGTTACGAGCTCGCCTGTAAATCATGTGAATCGGGTTCTAATCCTGGGTCACACATCCCTTATATTCTCATATGTGAATCATTTTCAACATGATTACAACTTACCTTATGGTAAAGGAAAATATCGTGAGGAAACCGACAAGTCTGAGAAACTTAGCCAATTTTCAAAATACATACATGTAAATTCCACTAACCAAACAACGTCTCGCGTGGTGGACTATGGCATGATCTCCCTGGCAGTCTTCAATGAGTAGGAGACCCGTGCCTAACAATGGGATGTTAAAAAGGAAAAAAAGACTGAATACTAGCCAATGAGTTAATTTATGAGTACTTCGTAAATTTTGGATCTAGCTTAAACTCAAATTGTAGGTGTTTTGGTGGACACAGCGATTGTTGTTTGAAACTAGGAAATACATTTAAAATTGTCTATTTAAGTGCACGCCAATCCATTCTCGATTTTAATCCATACTGTTCATACTTACATTATAAATGTGAAAGTAACTCTATCTTTCACCTTTTCATGCTTAAACCGCTGAACAAATTTCGATAAAATTTGACGAGGACATAAAAATTTCATCCTGGGTACTGACATAGGCTATCTTTGATCCCTGCCCCACTTTCTACGCGAGCAAAGCTGTAGGCAAAAACTGTAATAAATATGAAGGCGTGAAATCGATTTGTTGTTCTTTGTCTAACATCGTCTATTTATTGCTCATATGCAATAAGGAAAGTTTGCTTAAAATTATAGTAGAGCTCTACAGGCGTAAGATAAAGTGCAAACAAAACTTCGATAGTAACAAACCGTCTTTTGTTATAACTGTTAACCTAATGGTTGAAATTAGACCTCAATTATTTAAAAAATAGCTACTAACTAAAAAAAAAGTAAATCAGTTGAAAAACTCAGGAGAAAAAGTACAGAACTGTATTTGCGTATACAATTTTCTTATTGATTATTTATATGAAGAAATCAAGTATTTTTAAGTATATTGAGCTATAATAATAATTATATCGGATATCCAGTATACTAAAGTTTCGTTTCTATATCGAGCTCAGATCATTTTAGTGACTAATAGGGCTCGTGGGTAAACTCGCAAATCATTGTCTTATATTGGACTAGCAGCTTACCCTCGCCTTTTGTGCTTATAATATTTTAATTATTTATTTATATTTGAGAAACAAACAGTATTTAAAATACAAAAATACATAAAAGACAGTTCATACATTAATATACATATCATGGTAATGAGCAGTCAAAAAAGAGAAAAAATACAGCAAAAAGCTTACAAAACCTTACAATAAGACTAATTATTGACCTAAATGACCTATAAACCTATAATTACAAGTATGTATACTCTAATAAATTTTTAAACTGTATAATCGAGCAAATACCTATGCAAATCAATATTAGTAAATTTTTCATAATACTTATTACGAGAACGAAACACATTTAAGCATTTTGAACATATTTAGTTCTTGTTGGTGGGATATAAAACAGTCTTGTTTCTAGTGCTAACCTTAGGACATCTAAAGTAAATTTTTCTTAACAAATTCCAATTTTATATATATGCACCGCCTGCTTTTGGCAAAATAGTAGCCTATATATTAGTCCTGGTTATGATCTATCTTTATACTAAATTTTATGAAAATCGCTACAGCGCTTCCAGCGTGAAAGAGTACGTACGCGTACTTTGATCAGAACCTAATTATTTAACTGTACAAACAATCAGATATATAAAACATTCGCTTTTTTAGCAAAAACATGTATATTTTAATCATATTTTGATCATTTACCAAGACTTTGTATTAAGAAACATAATCCAAATTATACTCTATTGATATTCTCATAGTAGATTTCTTCAGGGAAATTCGTTCAGTGATTTCTTTTTTTGCAAACCTGATCTCACAAATTGGGGTGTAGGGAATTCTTTATACTTCACAGTTCATAAGATATTTTAGTCTTACGCTTCTGGTTACTTGTTTTTTTTTCGTTTACAATCTTTCCTTCTATATTAAGTGTAAATTGTTTTACGGGTGACAGACAGCTTTTGAGCTACTTAATATATAACACCCAAACTATAATACTGAACAAAATATGTATGTGAGAAAGAATGTTTGTATGTTATATTTTACGTTTGAACACTGTAACGGTATAACAGATTTCAATTAAATTCGATATAGGGAACTTATCCATACATATAATAAAATTGTAACTAATCTGTACATTAAATATTTTTTAGAAAATCTTATTGAAATAGATTTTATTATCGATACAGAAGCCAAATCTATAGTTTTTAGAATGTTTGTCTGTCTGTTACCGCATCACAGAAAAACCTTTGCGAGGATTTTGCTGAAATTTGGTATGGTGACAACTGGTTATTCGGGTCAACATATAGGATATATTTTACCGCGGGAAAATATCTAATTTCTGTGAAAAAATACAATACTTTTTACCGCGGGAGATTATCTCATTCCTACGGGAATACACGTTATAACACAACCCAAAAAATATTTATGATCAGAATTTCTTGAAACTTGGTATTAATGCTCTTCAATGGAATTAAATAAATACGTGTTTTAGCGTTTTTGAAATTCATCCCTTAAGGAGATAAAATAAGGGATGAAAATTTGTATGAAACCTACCTTTTTTTTAAAAAATTGTTGTAGTTTTAGCGCGAGCGAAGCCGCGGGTTTTGCTATTATAATATATAGTTTATCTATTCCATACTAGCCATTAAAACAAATATAGGAACGAACCCGAGTAAAGCGAGGGTAAGTCGCTATCAATCAATCAATCAATCAATCAGCCTATCGCCGTCCACTGCTGAACAAAGGCCTCCTCCAATGAGCGCCAACCATCCCGGTCCTGGGCAGCCCGCATCCATCCACTGCCAGCCACCTTTTTCAGGTCATCTGTCCATCGTGCTGCAGGGCGTCCTACACTACGCTTGCCTAAACGCGGTCTCCACTCTAACACGTTTCGGCTCCAGCGACCATCGGTACGTCTGGAGACATGACCGGCCCACTTCCACTTCAGCGAGCTTATTCTGCGCGCGATGTCGGTTACTTTAGTTCTCTGGCGAATGACTTCATTCCGAATTCTGTCCGCCAGAGAAACTCCAAGCATCGCGCGTTCCATTGCTCGCTGAGCGACCTTGAATTTGTGGACCAGCCATACGGTAAGTGTCCACGTTTCGGCTCCGTATGTCATTACGGGTAGGACGCACTGGTTAAATACCCTGGTCTTAAGGGATTGTGGGATAGATGACTCTAGAATATGACGAAGCTTCCCAAAAGCCGCCCAGCCTAAGCGTATTCTTCGGTTGGCCTCTTTCTCAAAGTTGTGCCGGCCGAGTTGTATGGTTTGGCCAAGATATACGTATTCCTGCACAACTTCAAGAACAGCGCCATTCACGATCACTGGTCTCGGGGATACATGACAATTCGACATGATTTTGGTCTTGTCGAGATTCATCCCGAGACCGACTCGTCTTGAAGAATCGCTTAGGCTGTTTAGCATTTCTTCCAAATCCTGCAGAGTCTCTGCCATGATGACTATGTCATCGGCAAATCGCAGGTGTGTTATATACTTTCCGTTAATATTAATGCCGCATCCGTTCCAATCGAGCGTCTTGAAGACGTCCTCCAATGCACAGGTAAACAGTTTCGGGGAGATAACATCCCCCTGTCTTACCCCTCGGTGCAATTGGATTGGCTTTGTGCTCTGGCCTTGTACTTGGATGGTCATTGTTGCGGCTTCGTACAAACACCTTAGTACTTGGATATACCGATAGTCAATAAGGCATCTCTGCATGGATTGTAAAACAGCCCAGGTCTCGATGGTATCGAAGGCTTTCTCGTAGTCCACAAACGCTAGGCATAGAGGCTGATTATATTCTTCGGTCGTTTGAATTATTTGCCTTAGTGTGTGTATGTGGTCTACAGTACTGAAGCCTTTTCGAAACCCAGCCTGCTCAATGGGTTGGAAGTCATCGAATTTTTGAGCGAGACGGTTCGTGATAACCCTTGAAAACAACTTATATACATGGCTCAGGAGTGATATGGGTCGGTAGTTCTTCAAAAGGGCTTTATCCCCCTTCTTAAAGAATAATACCACCACACCCCTGCTCCATGCCTCCGGTGTAATGCCATTGTGCAGAACAGAATTAAAGAGCTTTGCGAGCTCTGATAGAACAGGTGTTCCTCCCGCTCTGAGAAGCTCCGAAGTAATTCCGTCTTCACCCGGAGCTTTGTTGTTTCCTAGTTGTCCAAGAGCTATCCTAATCTCGCCCACGTCGATGTCGGGAAGCTCGTCTGATTGGTGGCGTACCAGTCTAGCGCGTGGATCATCCGCGTGGTGGAACTCAGGTGGAAATTTTTGTGAGGAGTAAAGATCTCCATAAAATTTTTCGACTTCGGCGAGAATCTCTGATTTCGAGGTGACGGTTGTACCCTGCGCAGTTCTAAGCTTAGTCAGGTGACAACAGGAGGTGTGGGACTTAGCAAAGACTTTCGAGCCCCTATTGAGTTCTATAGCGTCCTCAATACTTCGGGTATTCGCTTGTCTTAAATCACGCCTTATTAGATGTTTTACCTTCCTGTCAAGTACCTGACGCTTAGACTGTGTGGTATTCACGATATCGCGTCTCTTCGACATCTCGTTCAGAGTCTCGCCTGAGAGCTTTGACTTTTGTCCATCTCTCGTAAAGTCGCTAGTAAAGATATAAATAAGATACCTACTTTCGCTATAAATTGAGTATATCCAACTATAAACGACGGAAACATGTGGGATTTTGATGCCTTGAGAAGGTCAAGGGTGGGTGTTGATAATATAATGATTTATAAAGTATGTAATAGAGTGACGCCTCTTATTGTTCATTAGAACTGATGTTGTAAGATAATTTCTAGATCATATCGTGCCTTTTATTTTTTTAATATCTCGTGTATTTTATCTCTATATGGCTCGACCTCAGAAAAATAAAACAGAGTGTATTAGAACTAAATATGAAGCCAAATTATAATGTTGTTAATCAGTATATAAACATTAATACATCGAATACTCATTACTGTGACACGTAAATATATGGTAATAAATAAAAATAGGTAAGGATTTTTATAAATAATTTATATGTATAAGTCAATATTATGCTATTTGATATTTCTTTTTCATGGGAAGACAACTTATGCTTAAATAATATAAAAGAATATCATTATTATCGATATAGAGGCGGAATCTATAATTTTTAGAATTTTAGTTGTCTGTCTGTCTGTGACCGCATCACGAGAAAACCACTGGACAGATTTTGATAAAATTTGGTATGATGACAGCTGGTTATTCGGGTCAACATCATGCCCATATAGGATACTTTTTACTGCCGAAAAATATCTTATCTCTGAAAAATCTATACTAAACGTTAAAACGTAACGTTTAGTACAGATTTGTCAAAGAAACGGAGCTAGTAGTTTATATACCTAAATATGCAAAAATTTAAATAAATTCTCGACATCGAATGAAAAATTACAAATATTCTTTCCCCTGGGAATTTTTCAAAGCGGATGCAGTGCAACGCTGAGAGAATGAAAACGCGGGTGCGACGATTTTGCTTAGTGACAAAATTTTAAGAGATTCACTGCATATCCAATTATTTTTATCTGGGCTATTTTTGGATAAAAATACATTTCAAATTTTGAATATTTTTTTGAGATTTCACGCCAAAAACTACTTTACTTATTTGATGTAAAAATAGATAATGTTATGTTTATTTGACTCTATTTTCATATGTTTTTGCTGTTTTAGAATAGTTTTTACTTTCTAATTCTATTGTGAATATTAACAGATTAATTTAATAAAATTAACGATCTACGCAGTTAATAAATTTTCATTCAACAGTCTTACCATGTAGATAATAATCCCTATCAATAAATATTTTTGAATTGTATGTAGTACTAGCGACTCACCCTCGCTTCGCTCGGGTTCGTCCGTAGCTCGCTTCCCAATACAAACTTTCATCCCCATTTTCTATGTTCCTGCGCAATTTTCTTAATTTTTTTTAATGTAAGAACCTTCTCCTGACAATAAAAAACACAACAAAAAAAAATAGTGAAATCGGTCCAACCGTTAACGCGTGATGGCGTGACCACGGGAAATAGGGATTCATTTTTATATAAATAAATAAAAATAGTCTTTTTTTAAATTGAAGGGTGTTTTAATACCTACTTCCTTTTTTCAAGTGATTGAATAATTTTATAGATAGACACTGTCTGCAATAACTAAGACAGCTGCGACATCAAACACCTTAGTCTCACCCGCGACCATGGTCATTGGTCACCATGTGTTCCGTGACCATGTTTGCTATACAGCATCGGCAAACAAAATCGAAATAAAACATGAAAAATCCTAAAAATAGCTTTGTTTTATCAAAATATAATCACGTAAATCTAAAAAAGTTGTGTAACTCCTTGTAATAATAATATTCTATGAAAATCAACTAATCGAGATAATAAGTAGTTCATATCGCTCTCCGTTCTATAAATCATGAGCGTTATATTAGAAACGTTGATTGTTCCTGACTGCTTTGTTCCTTATTGACTTATGAACAAACCTAGAGGCACACTTATGCATTTACAATATTAGTACAGATTAAATCTGGATTTCTGTATTTTTTTTTAAAATAACCTAACATTTCTACAATGTGAGTATATTATTAATAATTTCTAATATCTAGTATCTATTATCAAGTTTGTTAATGTGTATTATAGGTTTATTTCCGATTCACCCTCGCTTTGCTCGGGTTCGTCCGTAGGTACGTTTTGGTTGTTATGGAATAGATAGACTATATATGATGAGTTTTATATCTCTTACTTCAGAAATAATAAATTCCCCATACAAACTTCCACTCCCATTTTCACCCCCTTAAGGGATGATTTCCGGGGTAAAAACTATCCTATGTTCTTTCCAGGTTCTCAAACTATCTCCAAACCAATTTTCATATAAATCGGTTCAGCCGTTTAGTCGTGAAAAGGTAACAAACAAACAGAGTTACTTTCGCATTTATAATATTAGTATGGATTAGAAAAGCTTTCTTTCCATAGGAATCGATCGATAGATCGACGTTATCTTTGCAAAAAAATTATAGTTTTCAAAACTCTAAACAACGGGCCTTGAGTCAAGAAGGCCAAACTTTAGAATTTTCTAGAAGCTATATCATCAGATAAGCTCGGTAATGTCAAATGATAGAAATTCGGATATATTGGTATTTATTTACAATAATTTAAATGTGCATTACAAGCACTAGAATAGTAATTAGGCCTAATACCAACGAAATTAAAAACCTAAAATTTTTCTACATCACGTGAAATAACCCATTAAAGTCCTACATTTCAATATGGGGCATAGTATTTAAAAAATGATCAAACAATCAACACACCTAATGAACGCCCTCATAATTATAATCGCAAATTTTATCGAATTGAAGATTACGTTATTAGTAAAATAAATTTTTATCATTGTAACGATTAAACGGTAAATGTGTCACTCTTAAGTGATAACGAGCGATTTTTGTACTAAATATATACTTATTGATAACATATTTAGATACGATAATGTCATTTTTTTGATTATAAAATTAAACAAAAGAAGGGTAAAATTTTTGATATTAGTAGAGTTATGTACGTATTTTTTTATAGACGAAGTATCTGCCTAAGCCTATCGCTTAATCATTAAATATAAATAATAAATAAATATTAAATAAATATCTAGTTCCATGGTAAGCATGAGGCCTGTTATGGGTGCCTGATAGTTGATACACTACACATATATAACTTTAAATACATACATATTATTTATATAAACACCCATGATTGGAGTACAAACATTCGTGCTCATCACATAATTGAATGTCCCCAGAGGGACTCGAACCCGCGGCCTGCTGGCACAGCAAGGGTCACTACAAAATGAACCAAACCTGTCGTCTATATAATTTCAAAAATTAATATTTTGTAATAAATTCTGTTCAGGCACTTTGAAGTTGGACTGGAACTCGTCAACTTTGAGCACTAACAATAATAGAGTTAGTCTGAAATAGAACTGCTAGTAACTTCAGTTATAGTTTCATTTAAATAAATTAACTACATTTGTTTGAGTTAAAATATCATAGTGTTGATTTTTTAATGTTAACATGTCTATATTTACTTTGAAGTTGTGTAAACGCTTTTAAAATATTTTAGCTAAGATGTAAATATTTTTGCTACTAGAAAAGAAAAAAATTTTTTGTAACAAATTTTTTTTTATTATGGTCACATTTCAGCCAATTTTTTTAATGATGGGAAATACATTTACGCATTCCACTTGTATACAGGTGATATGTATACACACACACATATATACACTTATATATATATGTGGGACTCACCGGCTTTATCAACCCGCATGGTACAACGGTGCGTTTCTTGGCTTCGTGCTTGATGAACTGCTGTACGTTAATGAGCCTACCCCTGTCGCCACCACCACCACCACGACAAGATGAACGCGGTTTTGGGAGACGAATTTTGACCACCGGACGAACACTAAATATAATAAACTTACCTACTCTAACTATATTAATAATAGCTTCCAGTATTTCTTCAGCTAATATTGCTGTTACTCTAACATCTGTTTTGTTACATCCGTTATCTATGTCACAATTTTTATAATTAGGTTTATGTAACACTCATGTTTTATTGTCCCCCGCATTCTCAGCAGTGGTCATGTGTGCTATTTCTGTACGCAAGAGCTTATTAAGAAAACATGAATCTATACTAATATTATAAATAGGAACTGTTTGCTTGTCTGTTTGTAAACGAATAGTTATCTTGTCCTGAATGCTATAACTATAAATTATATTCGTATTGCGTTTTAACTTTAAGGTGAACTGTCACGACATTTTCTAGGTATTCGGAAAAAAATATACTTCCTATACAAGAAAGAAGCGAGGTCGGGTTGCTAAGTAGTATATAATTTTTCTACATTCTTCAAATTATAATACGAGGACGACGTCCTTTGTATGTCACGGCTAGGCTCGACCACGTTTAGGCGTATAGGGCTTTTTGATTCATTCTAAGTCTCCTATACAGCAAGACCTCCCTCCGATAGTTTCGTTAGTCGTGGTTCAAAACTTACTACGTGATTTTTTTATTTAAAATATATAATATTATAATTTATGTGTTCAAGGTAACTTATAAATTTCGATATAATTTGGCAAGGACATAAATTGTATCGTGAGGACGGAAATAGCTTATATTTAATATCCGCTCCACTTACCACGCAAGCGAAGCCGCGGGCAAAACCTAATTTCTAATAAAACCTTGGTCACTTTGTGTGAGTGTTAGTGTGAGGTATTAGTTCTTTTCAGATTCCAATGAATGAATTACTTTTGTTTCGAAGATAACTGTATTTCCTTAGCCAAACACAAAGTCCTTGGAACTCGTGGAAAACCACTAGAAAGTATAGGAATTTAAAGGAATGTATTACAGACGGACAAAATTTAAATGAGCATTTTGTTGTAGTATAATAAATATTCTACAGGCTAGTGTACGTACGTGCTTTGGATTGCAACCGGTTATCAGTTTGACAGTGTGGTCGTCAAGGTCACAAAATACATTTTAATCTATGTGGGTTGAAAATATGTACGGAGGAATTTCTAGGTACTTTGCTCGTATTTAAATTTAATTAATAAGTAGTTTTAAGGGCACATGCATATAAAAAGAATAATTTTATCTGTCTTGATAATTATAAAAAATCCGACAAGTGCGAGTTTGACTCACACATTGAAGGTTCCGTAGCAAGATGTTATGTATAAACGTAATTTATTACGTTTAAAAAACTGGCAATTTTCCTAATATACTCGTGGTTTAAAATATACACTACAGTCATAATACTTTCTTAGATTTACGCGAATATTTGACATTTTAAATAAAACTATCTTTTAGGATTTTATCGCGGATTTATTTTGATTTTTGGTTCCCGACGCGACGCGACGTTTCAAATGCTTTATAGCATTTACAGCGTGTCCATGATTGCTGTAAAGCATTCGAAACGTCGGGAACCAAAAATCAAAATAAATCCGCGGAATAATACAAAAATATAGTTTTATTTAAAATATACACTCATCTCAAAATCGAAAGAGTGAGTACAGAAATAATATATAAGTATGGATCAACCAGTGAGATACAGCATGTGTACTTAGTAAATGATATGCGTTATACATAATATGTAGTTATAACATAATATAATGTTTATGTACGTCATGTCATACATAATTAGGCAGTCTAGCATGAGCTTAGTGTTTCTCCGAATAATCAACATCATAGTTACTTTGAAATAAACGGAAATCAAATCTGCTGAATTAATTGCTACTAATATTATAAACGTGTATGTAAGTATTATATGTGTTTGTTCATCCTTCTTTTATATAGCAACTAATGATGGGTTTAACAGTATCCCGTGGGATGTAATGAATAATTAACCTGTTACAATCATAAAGATATCTGTACAAATATATTTTATTTTATTCTTTCATGTAAAACTTAATAACTTTTGACCATTTAAACGCTTATTATGAAATATACATATTTTATTTAACTTTTGCTTATAGCTTATATTTATTATTTATATCATACTAGCAAAACCCGCGGCTTCGCTCGCGCTAAAACAAAAAAACTTTAAAAAGGTAGATTTCATACAAATTTCCATCCCTTGTTTTATCTTCTTATGGGATGAATTTCAAAAAACGCTAAAACACGTATTTATTTAATTGTATTGAAGAGCATTAATACCAAGTTTCAAGAAATTCTGATCATAAATTTTTTTTTTACATTCCCGTGGGAATGAGATAATTTCGCGCAGTAAAAAGTATCCTATATGTTAACCCGAATATCCAGCTATCATCATACCAAATTTCATCAAAATCCCTCCAGTGGTTTTTCTGTGATGCGGTAACAGACAGACAAAATTCTAAAAACTGCAGATTCGGCCTCTGCATCGATAATAATGTCTATTTCAATAAGATTTTCCAAAAAAATATTTAAGGTACAGATTCGGCTTAGTACTTTCTCGTATTATCTGCATATTATATAATATATATATATATATATATGTATGTATATAGAGGATTTCATAAAAAAAAAAAAAAACATTTTTTGCGGCTTCGCTTGCATCGTTTATATGGTACAATTGTATTTTTCTCCTGATAATTCGCTATAAAATTCCCAAAGAGTTTTTTATATCCTTAGCTTTATAATCTACTAAGATTATAACTGCGCGTTTTTGTACGTATATTTGTAACTTCTTTATTCTGAAACAGACGGACAGATTTAGATGAAATTTAGTATACGTAAAGATAGTCTATGACCTGTTGTAACATTGTTTATGGTTTGTCACTTAGAGACGCATCTGAGTGAAGTTAGGGTAAGATTCTAGTTAAAAGTACATGCCATAAAAAGGAATAATTATTCAATGTGGGCGAGTACACCCGTATGTTAATACATCAAAGTTTTTACTCCAAAATCAAACATGGCCCGAGCTTAAGTTATAAAATCTAATTATGTAGGTATGTAATTTATTCAATAGCAATAACGCGTAGGTAACTTAGCTAATAATGTAAAGTAACTTGATATATTGTGAACTTAAGTTTTCCTGGATTTTCGTGTGAACATTCTTATGTTATATTATACTCTTGTATGTTATGAAGTAAATAAGCAATTTATTTTGTGCAAGTGTAACGCGCTCGCTTGGGAAACCGAGTGAAGCGGGTTCAAATCTCGAGTCTTGCTCCTCTGATATTTTAATGTGCGAAATTGGTAATCATATTCCACATGATTACCACTTGTCTTACGGTGAAGGAAAATATAAACATTAAACCTGAATGTCTGAGAGAATCTAGCTAGTTCTCGAATGATATGTGAGGTTTGCCAATCCGCACTTTTTCAGCACGGTGGCTTGATCCCCCTCTTATTGAAGGGAGGGCCGTGCCCAATAGTGGGATGTTAAAAAGGGCTGAATACATTATAAAATAAATACTATATACACTGTGGCTATCCTGCAGGAGAGTACTCCCGCGAGTACGATACTAATAAGTAATATATATTCTCATCTTTTTTCTCTTCATACATATACATCTTTCTCTTTCATTTCTAAGATCTGTTACAAAAAGATGATTGCTTTTTTATATTCCACCAGAATATACACTTTTTTTGTAGACATTACATGAATTTCACTCATTTATATAAGTTTATAATTACAACTGAAGGCACGTTTGGCTCAGTTTGTAGCGACCCTACTTGCTGCGCCAGCGGTCTCGGATTCGAGTCTCGCTGAGGGCCTTATTTTGGGTGATGAGCACGAATATTTGTACTCCAGTCATTAGTGTTTATATTTATAATATGTATCAACTATCTGGTATCCATGACATAAGCCTCGTAGCTTACCATAAAACGATGGTGCTGTGTGTTGATGTCCCAACATATTTATTTTATAATTTAATAAGAAGTTAAAAAAACATAAAATTGTCAATCGACACAAAAATTGACTTACAAGATTATTTTACATGGTTATAAGTGAAACTAATAAAACCACTTTAAAAAGTCACTACTGTGGTGACATAAATAAGTGTTCAAAAAATACAGAATTTTATCTACTTTGAAACATCTTACAACAGCAAGGCAAAGTTATTCTATGCACTATGTTTTGGAAAGCGGAGTAAGTTTAACTTGGCTTGTTAAAAGTCGGTAAGTTTGGAAGTAATTTATAATTTAAGTTGCAATGGTAAAAGGAAACAGTCGAAAATAGATAGAATGCATTTTGTTCATGTATTTATGTAATTTCGATAAATATTTCATCATAGTCTTTACAGATAAATAGAATTGTACTAAATGAATATGGAATTATATAGGGTAGGTACTTATACGAAAAACATATTTTTTTTAAAATTTTTGTCTGTCTGTTTGTCTATTTGTTCCGGCTACGGGACGCACTTGAGCGAAGCGAGGGTAAGTCGCTAGTTATAGCTAAATATCTAATTATCTATACTTCTATACAGATAAATAAAATTAATGTGTTTCTTTGTAATGTCAAAATACCAACTTTATACCAAAGGCATATGGGATTATATATGGTACACAAGTTTAAAATTTTTTGGTGCCTGTCTGTTTGTTCCGGCTAATCTCCGAAACTACTGGATCGATTTTGACAGGAATTTTACTGGCGGATAGCTGATGTCATAAGGAGTAACTTCGGCTACTTTTATTTTAGAAAAAGAATTAAGGTCCCGCTCAAACAAATTAAAACGTACCTAGGAACGCACTAGAGCGAAGCGAGGGTAAGTCGCTAGTGTATAAATATGTTTATTTAGATGTCGCATCACTATTATACCTAAATGCAAAAATTTGATTGCGTGTATGTTTGTTTCTCTTTCACATTGAAAAAGCTGGACAGATATGGATGAAACTTAGTTAAACAGATAGAGTACGATCTGGAGTAATACATAGGCTACTGTTATTTATTTATTTATTTATACTTTATTGTACACCACAATCATTAAGTAAATAGAGTTAACAAAAAAAAAAATCAAAAGAAAAACAAAAGTGTGTACAAAAGGCGGTCTTATCGGTAATTAGCGATTTCTTCCAGACAACCTTTGGGTAAGGAAATATGGAAGACTACTTCACTTAGGAACGTAAGCATTTAGTAAATTATAGTTATTTTAACGTTAGCTATAACTTGACAAATTATTATATTAAAACACCATGTTTTTACAGCAATTGAAAAACTGCCGTTTGTTTTTTATACATTTTTCTGTTCTTAACGGTTTTATTGGCTAACGGAATTTTATGATTTTTATAATGATGACATTTATTATTTTGTGGCACAAAAATATTCTATATCTACGTTAAATTTATATATATAATAAAATTCTAAGTCGAATCTGTACCTTAAATATTTTTTGGAAAATCTTATTGAAATATGACATTATTATCGATACAGAGGCCAAATGTATAGTTTTTAGAATTTTTGTCTGTCTGTCTGTCTGTTACCACATCACAGACAAACCACTGGAGGGATTTTGATGAAATTTGGTATGAAAGCTGGATATCCGGGTCAACATATAGGATACTTTTTACTGCGGGAGATTATCTCATTCCCACGGGAGTACACGTTATAACACAATCCAAAAAATATTTATGATCAGAATTTCTTGAAACTTGGTATTAATGCTCTTCAATACAATTAAATAAATACGTGTTTTAACGTTTTTTGAAATTCATCCCATAAGGAGATAAAATAAGGGATGTAAATTTGTATTAAACCTACCTTTTCAAAGTTTTTTTGTTGTAGTTTTAGAGCGAGCGAAGCCGCGGGTTTTGCTGGTAGTTATATAAAAATCCAAAATTCAAGAATCTAGACCATCACGTATAATTTATATGTTCATTTTTTGTTCCTTTTTTACTTCCACGTCCATTTATTTTTACGAAAATCTATACTTCTTTATTAATATTATAAAGAGAAAAGATTTGTTTGTTCGTTTGTTTATTTGTACTGATTAGGCTCCAAAAGTACTGAATCTGGGAAGGACATAAAGTAGTTTTTATCCCGGAAATCATTCCTTAAGGGGGTAAAAATTTAAACCTAGGGACGAACCCGAGCGAAGCGATAGTAAGGACAAAAAAATATTTTATATTTATAAACTTTTTAACTATAAACTTTTCGTGATAAAATAAAAACTTGCGTTTTATTTTGAAACTCGATCTTTATTTTGCTATATAACGGTCCTTTGTGGCGTGTTTATTCAATGATGGAATCCCTAGACGCATGCGGGTATGCACGCGTTTAAGTAATATAGATTTATACTACCTAGGTACTATAAACATATAACTCTTTCTTGAGATAATATGATTAATATGAAACAATGTTTGTTTGTTGGTTTGTTTGTCCTCTCTTTTTCGGGCATTATAATTACGACACAGAGTGTCAAATTTTTATTTCAGTACATCATCATGTGATTTCTATATAAGGAGTCTATATATTACATCCCCATTATTTTTATCAATAGGTAAAGCTCTGAATGTCACAAACGGACAGTCGCTTTTAATTTTTTCATCAACTAAATTAACGTCCCACTGCTGGGCAAATTTAATTTAAACAGGCGACACGGGTTTGAACCCGCTTCATTTATTTTTCTAGGCAATAGATATCTGATGAGCATTAATTATATTACTATAGTCTATAGATTCATAAGTAAACAAGTTCTTCTACCTTAGGTAGGTAGGTATCTACTTAATATTCATTGATTTTCCTCGAAGCTTATTACGTTTTCATAGTGTTGTGTGATAAATATTTCTTAGAAATTCGTCTTTATTTTTAAACATATTTCTTATTCTTTTGGAATATAATATTATAAATATGAAAGTTTGTATGTATTTGTGTGTACGTGTATGATTGCGTGTGTGTGTGAGTGTGTGTTTAAATGTTTGTTACTTTCCTTCACTTGAAACGGCTGCTAGCTGAACTATGATTGGATCTATACTAATATTATAAAGAGGAAAGATTTTTTTGTTTGTTTGCTTGTACTGAATAAGATCCTAAACTACGGGACCGATTTAGATTGGTAAGAAGATAGTTTGAGGCCCTGGGAAGGACATAGAATTTTTATCCCGGAAATCATCCCTTAATGGGGTGAAAATGGGAATGAAAGCTTGTATGGGTAATCAACCTAGGGACGAACCCGAGCGAAGCGAGAGTGAATCGCTAGTAATGTATATGATATTATTGCGATAAAACTTTAGTTTAGGGCTGCAGTACCGGAGTTCCGGGGTTCGAGTCCCGAATCAGGTCAAGTTTAATCACTAAGTTCTTATGTACAGATATTCTCAATAACAGCCCGGGGTTGGAAAGTTGACATTGCCTCATCCCTGTGCCTCGACACCTAAAGCCATCGGTCCTGCGCCTTAACTTAAAAAGAAACGCTAATATAAAAAAATATACATACAGACGAACATATAACCTCCTCCTTTTTAGAAAAAAACATTAACGTTAACTTCCAATATAAACATAACTTTCTTTTATAAGGAAATTCTTTTCAATTCCCCATAAAATTGAAATAAAAAGCCTACTGGCCATCACAATTCCTGTGTAGGTTGCAATGAATAAACTGCACGGGAGGGTTTATTTATTGCGATGCCTTATAGGACGGTACGAGTCCTTGCCTTATTTATGGGATCTAGCGTTTTTGCTTTGCGAGCTGTACTTGGGTTTTGTAATGTAAAGCATTAGTTAAGACAAAGTAATACACCTTTTAGTTTATTGCACTTTAAGACGGCACGTTTGGCTCAATTTACAGTCCTACTTGCTGTGCCAGCGGTCGCGGGTTCGAGTCCCGCTGGGGGCATTCATTTGGGTGATGAGCACGACGGTTTGTATTCCAGTCATGGGTGTATATATTTATAATATGTATGTATTTAAAGTTATATATGTGTAGTGTATCAACTATCTGGTATCCACAACATAAGCCTCGTAGCTTATCATGGAACTAGATGGTGCTGTGTGTTAATGTCACAATATATTTATTTATTTAAGATTTAAAACGTTAAATAGCGAGATATATTTTTACTATTAAACTTATGATTGTATTACTATTTACGATTTGATACAAAAACATCAAGTTTTCTGTATTGGTACCAATAAATGGGATATGGAAGAAAAGTACCTTAAAAGTACCATAAAATAAATTTTGTTTACTTACAAAAAAGTGAATAATTGTTTGTTTGTATGAAAGGTGCCACTACGTATATCTATTAAAGTACGTACTGCACTTTGGATTAAGAAAATTAATTCTAAGTATCAAAGGAAATGAGAAACCGGTGTAAAAAGTACTCCATGTTACTTCTCGGTACTTTGTATTAACTATTTCTGGAATTGTAAAAAGCCACTCCAGAGAAATAACTGTCGCTAGTAAATCACGAATTCTAAAACCCTGGATTACACCGGGACTCTTACGATGTATCCGAAACCGTGATAAACTTTTTAGAAAAACCAAGAAAAACCCAGAAAACAGCGAACTTTCTTTAATTTATAATCGGTACAAAAATTTTTGCAATAACCTTCTTAAACGAATAAAGAAAGAATTCGATCATAATAACTTCCTAAAAGCAAAAAATAACGCCAAAGCTACATGGGATTTAATAAAAAACGTAGGCTATCTCAAAAAGTCATCTAAAGCATCTACAGACCTTTTTATGTTAGCTGATGAACCATTTTCGGCAGTTTCGGCTGTTAACGAGTACTTTGCAAACGTTGGCAGAAATTTAGCCATGCAAATTACTGATTTTAATGACCCAGTCCTACCTGATAATTTGAATACCACAACTACTTCCTTGTCATCTATCTCACTATACAGCACTGACTACACTGAAGTTGAAAATGTCATAATAAATCTTAAGAATACCTCAGCGACAGGATGGGATGGTATACCAACCTCGTTAATAAAGTCAGCTAGACATATCATTATTCCAGTGCTGGTCCATATTTTTAATTTGGCGATTGAATCCGGCATCTTTCCTAAAGTTTTTAAAAAAGCTCTAGTTCACCCAATTCATAAAGGCGGAGATGGAAACATTGTCAGTAACTACAGGCCTATTTCGATTCTAACTACATTATCTAAAATATTTGAAAAACTTCTAAATAGTAGACTCGTTAATTATTTAAATAAGTACAATATCATTGCGGCTAATCAATATGGCTTTAGGAGTGGTAAATCTACAGAAGATGCTGTTTTGGACTTAACAAATTCTATAGTTACAAATTTCACTAGCAAAGAAAAAACTATTGGCATATTTTTAGATCTAACGAAAGCATTTGATACTGTTTCCATCCCTAACCTTCTTCAGAAATTACACCAGGTGGGTGTACGAGGAATTGCAAACGATCTTTTTGGGAGCTACCTCAACAATCGTTCACAATGCGTTGTTATTGATAGTGTTGTGAGTGCCGAGGAAAATTTAGATTTTGGAGTACCTCAAGGCAGTGTCCTTGGGCCAACTCTTTTTCTCATTTATGTAAATGAATTGTCCAAGCTAAATTTACAAAATTGTAAAATAATCTCATATGCCGATGATACAATTCTACTTGTTAACGGGAAAAACTGGTCTGAAGTTACAAAATACGCTGAATTAGCATTATCTGCTGTCAATAAATGGTTGTGCAAAAATATTTTAACCTTAAACTTGGATAAAACGAATTTTATAACCTTTGCCCCTAGCAGTATTTCTCTTCCTTCTCCTCCCGTTAAAATTTTTGTTCATAATTCGAGTTGCAAAAGAAATATCCCTTGTAATTGCAGAACTATTAAAAACACCAATCAAACCAAGTATTTAGGCATATACATTGATAGCACCCTTTCATGGCACGAGCACATTAAAGTTACCTGCAATAGACTCCGTAAATTAATATTTGTCTTTAAAAGACTTCGAAACATTGTTGATTTGGCTATACTTAAGAACATATACCATGCCCTCGTAAAATCGATCTTATCATATTGTATCACTGCCTGGGGAGGCACTGATAAAACGAAATTATTGCGTCTAGAAAGGGCTCAAAGATCTATACTCAAAACAATGAACTTTAAACCTATATATTTCCCAACCATCGAATTGTATAGAATTTCTGAAGTACTTTCTGTTAGAAAATTATTTTTACTTCAAACCATACTCCGTAAGCACTCACAAACACCTTTTGATTACCACTTAATCTCTAATAAACGCAGATCGGATTTAGTTTGCAAAACTGTTCGTATTAGATCGGCTTTGGCTAAACAACATTTTGACTTCTTTTCCCCAATTTTATATAATAAAATAAACAAAATTCTTAATATATATCCCCGCACTTCACGTGCATGCAAAAATATAGTTACAGCTTGGTTGTTAGAATTGACATATGAGGAAACAGAGAACTTACTAAAATAAGGTAACTTATATGGCTGGCACACATACGGACACACACACATACACACACACAAACACACACACACACACACACACACACACACACACACACACACACACACACACACACACACACACACACACACATACACAAACACATATACATACACACATACACACGCGCACACGCACGCATACATGTTAATACTGTCAAACTACTTTATGATCCATCTCATAATACTAATATCTTAATTTTAATTTTAAGTCTTTATTTGGAACAAAATGTATTAAATTATAATCTGGAGGTGGGCGTTAATGACTACGACACAGTTTTATAACTAATGTAGTCTTTATCGAACATATTTTATAAACTGTAATCTTTAAAACGTTACCAATAAAGATTTTTATTATTATTATTATTATTATTTGTTCGATCCATTGCTGCATGAACACGCTAAGAATAGAAACAAACACGAACTATACATATACTCATGTGTGTCATGCCGGTCTGATTGTTTCCGAGATCAGACGCTGTAGAACTTATCTCGATATTAAGATCACTTTTTGACAAAAAAAGGTATATGAACTTTAAGTTAATTTATAAACAACTAGTTACTGCTCGCGGCATCGCTCGCATAATACGCTGAGCGAGGTTCAAAAGTGGCATATGTCCAATCTAAGAATACAATCTACGTATTTGCTTAATTTTATAGAAATCTATTTTACGGTTTAAACGTGAAAAGGTAACAGACAGACAGAGGTTAATTTCACATTTGTAATATGGATTAATTTAGGGGTGGATTGTAATTAAGATTTATTTAGGTGCTCCCATCCCTTGTAGTATAAAATATTTATTGAAATTGAAATTTATTGAAATTATGAAAATCAATCTTCTATTTGCAAAGATATTAAACAAAAATACACACAAAAAATCGGACAAAGTGAGTTCTCATTGTTAACTTGGTCAATGTAGCTCAAATAAAATGGATAGAGTTATTTTTTTTTTAAGATCGACTAGTTATTTTTTAAATAATAATCGAGGTACATAAATTTTAATCATTAAATGTGGTACCTACACATTTTTTACTATTTTAGAAGAAAATGGCATAACAAAATTTTTTCTACCTAATAACTGACTAAACTGAGGCAGAGTGGCGACTAAGAAATGAAATTAAAATTTATTCAAATAGACTACTTTTGTATCGTCAATATATATAATTTAAAGAGCGTCAGTGTAGTCTGTACGTGCGGAAGCTACCACCGACTCGGAAAGCAGTTCTGCTGAGAAGACCCATTGAGAAACTCAACAGTATATAATTTATGTATCTACCTATACATATAATAAAACTGTAGAGCGGCTCTTTATAAGGTTTTATAAGACCGGTTGATTATTATTTACTACTTTATTTTGCGTATGAAAGATTATTTTTACTTAGAGGGCCTTTTGGAGAAAATTATATTATTTAAATTTGATGTTCAAATCTATACTATAATAAAACTATAGTGGTCGACTGTCTGTACATAGAAAAAAAATGATAAAAACCGAGTCAGGGGGATGTAAGAAGAGAAATAGAAAAAATCCATATTTTTTTTTCAATTTTTTTGTTTCTCTGTCTGTCTGTTATGTACGTGCTAATCTCCGAAACTGTTGGACCGATCTAAACGAAATTTTGCATGATTGTACCTTATATCCCCGGTCAACACTTTAGATGCTTTTCATCCCGGAAAACTGAAGAGTTCCCATGAGATAGATCTGTTTTTGATGCTGGACACATCAAAAACAGATCCTCAGGCCAACCCGAGCGAAGCGAGTGTGAGCCGCTAGTAATATATTAAGATAAATATTGTATTAATACCAAAATCCTTTATAAGCCTACCTTTAAATATTAAGAGGTAGTCATAATCAGAGACAATTAGTTTGTTTTAAATTATATGTAGCACATGAAACCTGTTTTACAGTTGATATCTGCACCAGTAAAGTGGCTTGATCTCAACAAGTTTTAATTATGTTCTAGTAAAACTTGATGTAGGTTAATTAGATTAAATCAATTCAGGTTTTATTCATATATGTACATATATTATATAGTCGTATTGTAAAGTTCAGTGTCCTTTTAAGGCAATAAGAAAAGCAAGCTTTACATAATATAATATTTATTTTAGCTTACTTGTAAGTAATTCATTATCGACCCTTTGTAAGTTTTTAAAATTCATCCCATAAAAATAATATGATATTATGAAGTTTTTAATGATGGAAGTAGGAGGTTAGTGGCACACTGCAATGACTACTAGTGAAAACTTCTTCGAGTTTGCATTCATTAAAAAGTACATGTAAAATGTTAGTCGAAAGTGTATTTTTGGTTATTAAAAACTTTAGGTTATTACAAGAGAGATTTTTGAATCTATACTTGATATTATAAAGAGCCAGAGTTTATTTATTTGTTTGTTTGTTCGTTTCTTTCTTTCTTAATTTGAACGCGCTAATCTCTCTCTATTAATGTGATTTGAAAAATTCTTTTTGCATTAGAAAGCCCGTTTATCGAGAAAGGCTATAGGCTATATACATATATCATCACGAAAAAATGTTCTGTTCCCGTGGAATAGATTTGTTTTTGTCTAGGGACAAACCCGAAGCGAAGTGAATGTGGATCGCTAGTACTAAAGCTGACAATCACTGAATACAGTAGGTACTACTTTTACTTGTATTAGGTAAAGATAACGTATACACTAAAACACTTTAATGCCTTCTATATGAAAGATGCGTTATTGATCGTTATGATAACTATATATGTATTTGAAAATATCTATTACATTTACGCTAATATAGACCTTAATGTTTAGAATATAAGAACTACCCGTAATACCAAAGTCTGCAATATTGCATAAACAACTTAATTTCATTGTATGTAAGATTCAAATTCTTTTAACAATGTTACGTGTAGCTAAATTCACATACCACAGCATAATATAAAGTTATCGATGATTTGACCATTGGAGAATACTAATAAGATGTTTTGAACCGTCTTATTGACATTTATTTGACGATTTCGTGACGTTAAATTGATTTTTTTAACAAAATAATGTCAATAATGAAATATTTTTATGACCTAATATTAAAAAAAATAATATGAAAATCGATCTACAATTATTGGGAAAGATATCAACAAGTACATAAAAACATAGACAAAAGTAGGTTCTTCCTTTTCGAAGTCGGTCAAAAAGAGAATTCAATCAACATTTTTAAGACCATAAGCTGTGTAGTAAAAAGTTTATAATCCTATTCGTTTCCCAGTAATACGGTAAGATATATATTAGCTATACTTCTATATTAATATTATTAAGAGAGAGAGTTTGTTAGTTAGTTAGTTTGTTTGTTTGAACGCGTTAATCTCAAGAACTAATACTCCCATCCGAAAAAATCTTTATGCATTAGATTAGAGATTATATACCTAATTGCAAAATGAAGTACGCTTTTTGTAATGAAAAATAAATTATCAAAAATCTAAATTTAATTGTTTTATATCTTCTTTTAATAAGTCGAATGCTCAATTAATCGACATTTTATTAAGAACTACGAGTTACTAAGGTCAATATTGTAGTCACACTTACGTTGGCAAGTCTTTCAGAAAACCCTTTCTTTGAAGCTGATTCACAATGATAGTAATTGCTATTCCCATTTATTGAACTAAGTGGTAGCCTAGATCTTTTCATGTCAGTTCGGACTGTAATTTAAAATTGTCTACGTCGAAATTAATGTTACTTTTATTGTTTAAAGAGCTAAAATCATGGAGTAATGGCAAATGGTAAAGATACTACTTTAAAGTAAAAATTTGTTTAGTTAGAAAAGTATATATGTGTATGTTTTATGTTTACTTCAAATATATTATTGTATTTATTAGCGTTAATAATTACAGATTAGAAACATACTTTAAATCTTAAATTTTTTCATTTGATAAAGTTGGGAGTGCCTCAGATAGAATAACGCTAAATTGATTAGGAATTTTTATTATTAATACAGATGAATGTCTGTTTGTAATATCAAAATAACAGCTTTTTACTAAATGTATATTAAATTGTAATACATACTTATAAGTTTTTTTTTAATTGGTCTGTCTGCCTGTTTGTTCCGGCTTATCTCCGCAACGGCTGGACTGATTTTGACTGGACTTTCGCTGACAGATAGCTGATGTTATAAGGAGTAACTTAGGCTACTTTTATTTTTTTAGAAAAAGAATTAGGATTCCGCTTAAAAAAAAGTGACCAAAGGACTCACCCGAGCGGAGAGATGGTAAGTCGCTAGTTATGTAATAATATAACTAATATATAAAATTAACGTATCACAGTGTTTGTAACAAAATTCCTCCGAAATGGCTTAACCGATTCTTATTAAATTTTGTGTCTATATTCAGTAGATCTGAGAATAGGATGTAAACTATTTTTCATACCCCTAAGTGATAAGGGTGGTCCACCCTAGGGACGAACCCGAGCGGAGCGAGGGTGAGTCGCTAGTCTATACATAAATAATTAAAAAATCAATAATGATTGTAGCTGAATTTTGACGACTGGTGAACACTAACAATTTAACCTTTTAAACGTCCTGTATTTTGGGCACGGGCCACGACATTAGGCCATCGTCCACCAATCTAGCTAAATTCGGGTTGGCGCACATCACAGCGATATTATAAATTGGAAAGTTTGTTTTCGTGATAAAGCGTGTCGGTTTGTTAATTCTTTACGCTGTTACGGTTCAACGGATTTGAGTGACATTTAGAATGACATTTAGGCTTCTTTTTGTTTACGCCTAGTCACCAGTGGTCAAAATCTATATCTATACATATAATAAAATTGTAACTAAGCCGAATCTGTGCATTTTGGAAAATCTTATTGGAATAGTCATTATTTTCGATGCAGAGGCCGAATCTATAGTTTTTAGAATATATGTCTGTCTGTCTGTGGCCGTTTGAAGGAAAATCCATTGGAGACATTTTGATGAAATTTACTGAAAATATGTATGACAAACAGAGGAAAAAAAGGTTCTAAAGCATTTCGTCTTTGCCTATTTAAACATAGTTTATATCTGCTATAGGAGCGTCGACGCGGGCACTAACTAGTATGAATTGAAAATTAATAATTTACAAAGTATAATAAGAACTTGGAATAGATAGAATAGAAAAGTTAATTAATTAGAGTTACCGTAAATGTCGCAATTATGTCAAATGTCACCTTGTTAAAAAGTATTACGCAATTATAAAGTTTAACGGCGTGTTTTCACCTGTCTTATGTAATTTAACTGTCACATTCTTAGTAAAGGTCATGCGTTGTTATACTTTTATACACACTTTTTATAAATGTATGTATAAGCAGGTGTAACATTGTTGTAATTTTATGGGTAATACTAGCCACTCACCCTCGGTCCGCTCGGATTTGTCCCTACTTACGTTTAGTATAGATTTCTCGGAGATGGGATGGTTTTCCCGCAGTAAAAAGTATCCTAAACGTTGGCCCGGATAACCAATTATCAACATACCAAATTTCATCAAAATCTCTCCAGTGGTTTTTCCGTGACGCGGTCACAGAGAGACAGACAGATAGAAAAACAGACAGATTTAAAAAAAAAAATTTTTGGCCTCTGTATCGATAATAATATCCATTTCAATAATATTTTTCCAAAAAATATTCAATGTACAGATTCGGCTTGGTTACAATTATATTATATACAGTTATACTGTACTGTACTAGGCTAACTCTGCCTACCTATAGGTAGGCAGAGTTGGCAGAAACCGAGTGAAGCGGGTTCAAATCCCGAGACTCGTAGGTACCTCTCATATTTTTAAGTGCGAATTATTTCCAACATTATTATCACTTGACTGACTCGCTTGAGGCCCGTGCCCAATAGTGCGACGTTAAAATGGGCCGTGGGACGTTAAATAAACTTTCATACTAGTTTTTGCCCGCAACAATGCTCACATGATAGCCTGTATGTTGGTAATAATAGCCTAGGTATATGTAATGAAAAGGCTGTACTCTACTTAACTAATACTGTTAACCTTTAAATCAGAGCTTTTAAAAGCTTATAGACAGAATGATTATACTTATACTTTCGCTTTCACTTTTTTGCCTAATCCGGAAATCGAAGTAAGGGCCTCATGATCATATAAAAGTGTTATAGTTAGGCTGAATAAAAACTATTTCGGAAAAAAAATCTTACTCATAAATACTAAATCAAAAATGCTGTTAGTATTGCATCGTACCGTAGATAACTCTTCATCCTTTTACAGCCGATACGGTTTAAAGTCAGCTTGTGTTTTCAGTATCGAGAAACAATAAACTTTTATCGCTGCGGTTTGCGCGCGATTTAAGGTAATGTACAAATATACTATTATATATTTAGTTATTTATGTACTGTAGGTTATATAGAAAATATAAGTTTTTATGGCGGTTCTGCTTGCGCTTGTACGTACGTTGATAAAATATGTAGCATGTGATAGTACAAGCTATGAATGAATTATTTTTAATTTGAATTTTACTTAATTAACGGTGAATCCCGGTTTTTTCTCGTGATGCGGCCACAGACAGACAGACACAAAATTCTAAAAACTATAGATTCGGTCTCTATATCGTTAATAATGGTTATTTCAATAAGATTTTCCAAAAAATATTTAATTTACAGATTCGACTCAGAATTTTATTATATGTATAGATTTCTTTCTATAGAAAGAAAGCCTCAGATAGAAAGATTATTGGAATTCGTCGTTAGATGAGCTGTTGACACTCTAACAATGTTTACACAAATTATAACAGATGTTAGTGTGATTTCTAAAAAATAATCATCTTCGTGGTATAGTGGTTATGTATCTTACAGAAAATTTCTTCTATTTGGAGATCATAGTTTGATTCTCGCACATGAAATTTTGTATTGATCAAACATATCTATCTGTCTGCTTTAGACAAAGTGTGACTGAAAACCACCTTTTACCAATTGAGTCATTTCTATTCTACAAGCTGCTATTTCTGAATAGAAATGGCTCATTTCACGCACTTTTGAATGTGAAAATAAAAAAATATACTTATGTATAATATCCTAAAATAGCTTTTTTATAGGTCTGGTTAGGTTTTAGCGATACATTATTATTACGAAGAAAAAAATACTTTCTCGTTTATAATCTACTAGGGACTTACGTCCCTGTGTAGATTTTAACGGTTATATGTTCACATATACATGGGTTTAGAAATTTGATACAAGGTAAATACTTTAAAACACTTGAAATCGTCCCCTATTTAATTTTGATTGGTCAAAAACCCTGAAACATTCTTTATTTGTCACCAAAATTATAGGATATAACGAGTTTTCATGTCTAGAGAAATGATTCGTTCCTAATACGAACTTTCAACCCCTATTTCATCTCCTTTAAGTTCCATTTTAGCGACAAAAATAGCCCACGTCCTTCTCCAAGGTCAAAATTCATCAAAATGAGCTGTACCATCAGCGGCTTAGACGTGAAAATGTCGACAGACAAACGACAGACAGACAGACAGACTGAGTTACTTTCACATTTATAATATTAAGTATGGGTAATATTATATTTGTTATTCATTATATTTACACAGATATACTATGCCATGGAGTGTAGGAAGATGAGGCTGTATAGGTATAACATTGTAACTACCAAAAACTTGTAGATAAAAGCGGACAAAGCGAAGGGAAGATGTTATATGTATATTATAAAAGGCAAAAAAGAACTCTAATCTGAATGGTAGTTCCAGAGATGAGCTTGCTATAGCTTTAAATAAAACAAACATATAACTCTTCCGCTTTATAATATTAGTGTATGTTAATAATTAATTAATAAGGTTTAATTTTACTCTGGTAATCCTATCCAACTAATTTTATAAATGCGAAAGTTTGTAAGGATGTCGGGATGTATAGAGGTATGGATGTTTGTTAACCTTTCACGCAAAAACTACTGAATAGATTTTAGTGAAACTTTACAATAATATAGCTCATATATCAGAATAACACATAGGCTACTTTTTATCCCGGGAAAAATCCCGGTTCACGTGGGATAGATTTTTTTTCTCTAAAGCGAACTCAAGCGAAGCAAGGGTTAGCCGCTAGTTATAGGATTGTCATTACAAAAATACGTAAATTCCTGCCTTATTATTATACAATTTTGATTTATAGATACTACAATTAACTTCGATTTCAATGCTCAATCAATTTTATTACATTTAATTTAAATGAATTGACAATGTTCAATGTATGGATATTCTATGTTGATAATTTAGACT
Organism: Argynnis bischoffii washingtonia; assembly: GCA_033884665.1. NCBI lineage: Eukaryota > Metazoa > Arthropoda > Insecta > Lepidoptera > Nymphalidae > Argynnis > Argynnis bischoffii. Next base: position 2,580,224 of record CM066624.1, on the reverse strand, counting down.
GTTTTAATGTAAATTTGATTTAAAATATATTTGTACATACACTGTTTCACATATATGTAATTGCTATTTACTGCCACCATCTTAACTAGTGTATACAGCTGCATATTCGCAGGTCCTGGGTTCGAGTTTAGGGTTGGGTCAAGATTTTTATTAAGAAAGTCCCAGTAGAAAGCCTTTGGTCCTGTGCCTTAACTCTTACCGATTGTGTTGAGTTGTCGTTCCACCGGAGTATGAGAGTAACAGGAATAGAGAGTGCACTTGTGTCTGCGTGTACACTTGTTGCCTATATCTTCTGCGCAGTTGGCTAATCTCAGTAAGATTGACTGCCGTGGCTTATATCAGTCAGAAGGACATCGTCATCATATTTTATAAATAACGAAACATCCTAGTTTGGTTCTTACAAACAGACAGACATAAGTACTAAATTATTCTCGTATATATATATATATATATATATATATATATATATATATATATATATATATATATATATATATATATATATATATATATATATATATAAATTTTATTTTATAGCAGTAGGAAACGGCTAAAATATAAAAAATCCGTGTACTCACTTTCACACACTAAATGTTGCAGGGGCAATAAAGTATGTTATACCAATCGCTATAAAATGCTCTAACTTTTAGAAGGAGTTCTGTCGAAATCGATTACAGGATTTCTCAGAAAAGTCTTAACAAACTGTTTGTTCTCTTCATATGTTTTATTTCTTTTGATATTATATTTCTATTGATAAATAATGTGATATTTAAAAAAAACTCCCTTTTATGCTTTTTTGATGTTTTAAAAAGAATGTCAGGATGAAAACATCAAAAATGTATGTATAAATCGGAATATATTTATACCTTACACATTTTGTTATCAAATCAATCAAAGTGTGGATTAAATATATTATATTGAATGAAAAAAATGTTGTATTAAAAAAATATAACACAATATTTATATAGGAACTGTTGAGTTTCTCAGTAAAACTGCTGTCCGAGCTAGTGGTAGTTTCCTCAAGAACCGACGAGACTGACCATCATTGTATAAAATTGATAATTAAAAAGTGCTTGCTTAAGTTTAAGTGAGTTTTGGTTAAAGAAGCGTATCTTTTTATTACATCATTATTTTGTAAAAGTTTTACATAAGTTTTACATTAAAAAAGCATACAAAACTTTTTATTAAACATACAATTCACCCGGATTTAATACCATGTCTTGTCTTTTTGAAAGCCGTCCAGGGAGAGACTCCCGTGTCCATGATTGTAAAGCAAAATATCCGATTTTTCATTTTTGATTCAAAATGTCAAATATTCGCGTAAACCTAAGAAAGTATTACTTATTAAATTAAGTATATTTGTAACTAGCATCTATAGAAGACAATGTATTTTCTTTTCTTGTAAATAAATATAACTACTTTATTTTCTACTAGCGACTCACCCTCGCTTCGCTCGGGTTCTTCCCAAGGTTGATACCCCATACAAACTTTCATCCCCATTTTCATTCCCTTAAGGGATGATTTCCGGGATAAAAAGCACCTATGTTCTTCTCAGGGTCTCAATCTTCTAACCAAATTTCATCTTAATCGGTTTAGTAGTTTCGGAGCCTATTTGGTGTAAACAAATAAACAAAGAATCAAATCCGTCCTCTTTATAATATTAGTATAGATTAGCGATATCGTTTGTAGAAAGAAGAACGTCTGTATTATGAAGCGCATCTTTATGTTTTGTAGAGAAAGGGTCTTTGCCCTTTCTTTAAACGACGAGTGGCTCTTCAAATATGGATACTGGATCTCTTGCCTGATCTAGATGTTGTCCACTTAGCCATTGAAAAAAATTGTTTGTGGATGTTACTACAAATGGATGAGCAGAAATATAAAGCACATATAACATTTTTTCAGAATCTAATCTCGATTCTTCTAAGACTTAGCGATAAATATTGAGATTGGAATTTTCGTTTACTTCATATATTGAATTGTTTATATATATTTATATATAAGTAAATTGAAACTAAAATTGATGACGTGTATGATACTAGCGACTCACCCTCGCTCAGCTTGGGTTCGTCCCTAGTTACGTTTAAACATTTATTAACTTAACAGATTGAAAATATATGACGTTATATTCCGTTATTATTAACGTTTAGTATAGATTTCTCAGAGATGATATATTTTCCCGCAGTAAAAAGTATCCTATATATACCCGGATAACTAGCTATCATCATACAAAATTTCATCAAAATCTGTCCAGTGGTTTTCTCGTGATGCGTTCCCAGACGGACAGACAGACAGACAACAATTCTAAAAACTGTAGATTCGGCCTCTGTATCGATAATAATTACTATTTCAATAAGATTTTCCAAAAAATATTTAATGTACAGAATCGACTCATTTAGAATTTTAGTAAACTCGTATGTATAGATTTTTTGATTTTCATCACATGAATATATTTTTAAATAAAATACCAATGGGTAATTTATTATTGCAAATCTTTTTTTAATTTAAGGCTGATAAACGCTTTTCTTTATAAAAAAATATTGAAATTCTAAAGTTTGACACGAAAACTGCATTTCAAAACACAGTTATAAAAGTGTACCCACAGATTTTAGATGACACTTTTAAAAAACTGGCAGCACTGAAAATCAGTTTGGAGCGATTTTAGAGTTAGCATTTATCAAATTATTTTGGGTCTAGTTGTACAATAGACTTGGTATATAGAATTAGCGACTCACCCTCGCTTCGCTCGGTTTCGTCCCTGGCTTGGATATAGTAAAATCGATATAGTATGTTATCCTTAAGAGATAGACATATGCCATTGCGGACTTTTTGTAGACCTTTTTAAGGTGTACAGTACTGTACTAAATTATTTTGATTCATCTCGTAGGGTTCAGCCAGCTTTTGCAGTGTAAGCGCGAAAAATGTGTTTATTTACGACATCACATTAGAAACCTCTAAAATTATCAGTGTTTCTCTACTATATTATGCATGTGTTATATATACATATGTATAAACCTATCTCTTGAATAACTATCTATTTAAAAAACCACATCAAAATCCGCTGCGTAGTTTTAAAGATCCAAACATATATAGGGACAGACAGCGGGAAGCGATTTTGTTTTATACTATGTAGTGATGCGAATGAAATAAAAAATTGGACGAGTGAAGATCTGACTCTTATACCGAGAGTTCCGTAGCATGAAACTTTAAAGATTTATTCATGAATTCAACATTCATCAAAATTATGTTTTGTTTTAACATACTAATTTTTTATGTTAATAGCAAAATAAAATATTTACGTATCTACCATATTCATAAGTAAATTTGTATTTCATAGCGTTACTATCAAGAGCAAAGTTAGCTTTGCGGCTGAACGCTTGAAAAAGGAAATATCCGTTATCACAAAAACCACTCTACGTATACTAGTACCGTAACAGGACCGTAATAGGACCGTAACCGGACCGTAACCGGACCGTAACCGGACCGTAACCGGACCGTAATAGGACCGTAACCGGACCGTAACCGGACCGTAACAGGACCGTAATAGGACCGTAACCGGTCCGTAATAGGAGCGTAATAGGACCGTAACCGGACCGTAACAGGACCGTAATAGGACCGTAACCGGACCGTAATAGGACCGTAATAGGACCGTAATAGGACCGTAATAGGACCGTAACCGGACCGTAACCGGACCGTAATAGGACCGTAACCGGACCGTAACCGGACCGTAACCGGACCGTAATAGGACCGTAACCGGACCGTAACCGGACCGTAATAGGACCGTAATAGGACCGTAACAGGACCGTAATAGGACCGTAACCGGACCGTAACCGGACCGTAACCGGTCCGTAATAGGAACGTAATAGGACCGTAACCGGGCCGTAATAGGACCGTAATAGGACCGTAACCGGACCGTCACTGGACCGTAACCGGATGGTAACCGGACCGTAACCGAACCGTAACCGAACCATAACCGGAACGGCACCGGTCCGTAACCGGACCGTAACCGGACCGTAATAGGACCGTAATAGGACCGTAACCGGACCGTAACCGGACCGTAACCGGACCGTAACAGGACCGTTATAGGACCGTAACCGGACCGTAATACGACCGTAATAGGACCGTAACCGGACCGGTACCGGATCGTAACCGGAACAGAACCGGACCGTAACCGGAACGGACCCAGAACGGAACGTAACCGGAACGTAACCGGACCGTAACTGGAACGTAACCGGACCGTAATCGGACCGGAACGGAACAGAACGGAAGAGAAGAGAAGACGTCTGATACCACTCGAGAGATAAAAAGACAGTGGTAGCTCAGCGATAACGCGCTCGCTTGGAAAACCGAGTGAAACGTGTTCAAATTCCGGGTCTCGCACTTCTCGTATTTTCATGTGCGAATAATGTGTAGAACATCCTGAGGAAACGTGAATGTCTGAGAGAACCTAGCAAGTCATCGAAAAACTATATTCTATATTATGGTTAGTTGATTTATAAATAGAAATGAAAAATTCAGTTACAATTCACAAAGTTATAAATATGTTCAGTTATATTATTTAGCTTATTATATTTTAGCTGGATTATTAGGATTATTATATTTTAACTTCCGGGAAAAATAATTGTATTGGTACTTAGTAATTTAAATTTGAACATAAGATACTTTCGTTCTAAATTAAAGACAATGTAGCTTTAAATAATCTTTGAGTAAAATGGCTGTGACATAGTAACAGACGGACGTGACGAAAATATTTATAAGGATTGTAGTTGAGCCCTTTAGCTACGGAACCCTAAAAATACATTGAGCTTACGTTAGATTATGTTGAAATATTAAAAATAACTCTATTAAAATAAAAAAATCACTAAGCCAGAGTTAGATTCAGTTGTTATAACTAAAATTAATGAAATTTCTTCGTTCTTCAATATTAATCAATCAAAAGTTCTTTACTTCTGGCATAACTATTATAAGATATTTATTGTTTAATCAATTATAAACAAGTTTCCAGTTTGTGGAAACTTCTTGAGATTAATTTGCTCCCTAAATGGTCTAGATAAATGATACAATTAGTTTTGTGGTTTTGAAAGTAGGGGAGAGAACCGTAAACTTGGTTTATGTGAAATAAGCCATCGTTTCATGGTTTTACCTGTAACCTATATAAGAACTTATGTATTTACGTACATATGTACATACAGAGAGAAGAAATTTATTATATTATTTAGTTATTACATTAAATAATATATTATTATTACTCTGACGACACGTTTGGCTTAGTTTGTACTTGCTGTGCCAGCTGTCGCGGGTTCGAGTCTCGCTGGGGGCAATCATTTGTGTGGTGAGCACGAATGTTTGTACTCCAGTCATGGGTGTTAATATTTATAATATGTATGTATTTAAAGTTACATATATGAGTAGTAACTATTTAGTATTCATAACATAAGCCTCGTAGCTTACCATGGAACTAGATGGTGCTGTGTATTATTGTCCCATCATATCTATTTATTTATTCATTTTGATATTGCTAATGTTGCGTAAAGTTTTCTTCGAAATAAAATAAAACTACACTCAATTCACTTTTATTACTTGATTCTACAATTGACAAAGTAAACAAAGAGAACCCGACAATATCGATTTGTCGTTTGATACATTAAATGTTGTGTTGCCAGATGCTTTGTTTTTTACTAAAAGTAATATTGGATAAACATCAAGAGTCCCTATTTTTCGGGAGAATATACCAACATAATATTAATAAAAACTTTTATCGAGTATTCTGTTTATCCTGTATTAATTTTTTTTATTTTTTTTATTTTTATTTAATTTTTCATATTTGGCATATAATATTTTAGTAGAGAAGTTTGATGTAAAGCAGTGTGTTTGGTAAACGCCTATTTTTAAACGAATAACACATTACATTTCTGTTGTGAGATTTCTTCCTTTGAAATCTTTATTTCTTTTATTCTATGAATATCACACACAAAGGAATGTCCTACACTCAACGAGGGCAAACATAGGCACGCAGCGTTCATCCCTTGCTTGCCTTTTTTTTTTAAATCTGATTTACCGTGAGGCTAGGAGTGCTATTTCAGATTTGCTTAAACGCTTAAAGTCTAACTCGTGTCGGCTCAATTTAATAATGAATAGTAATATTTGATATGTTGGGACATTAGCATTGCGGGACTCGACCCGCGATCGCTGGCACAGCAAGTAAGGTCACTACAAACTGAGCCAAACGTGTCGTTGCATCGATTTGAACAAGGAGAAATTGTATTCAGCCCTTTTTAGCGTCCCACTGCTGGGCACGGGCCTCCCTTCAATACGAGGGGAATCAGGCCATTGTCCATCACGCTGGCCAAGTGCGGATTGTCGGACTTCACATGTCTTTCGAAAACTTGCTAGATTCTCTCAAACATGCAGGTTTCCTCACAATGTTTTCTTTCACCGTAAGGCAAGTGGTAATCAAGTTAGAAAATGATTCGCACATGAAAATATCAGAGGCGAGACCCGGGATTTGAACCCGCTTCACTCGGTTTCCCAAGCAAACGCGTTACCACTGGGCTACCACTGCCTTATTATACCGACAAAAATAGTATCACTAATCTTTGCAAATTGGCTATACGAAAATAATCTACCTTAATTTAATAAATAATGTTGTCAACTTCAATTTGATTTACATTGTTAGGGAAAGTGAAAGTTTGGGGAAATCAGATCTGATGTAAATATAACTTGAGTACCTACTAAAATATTAGGTACGACTCAACCTCGCTTCGTTCGGGTTCGTCTCTAGGTTGCTTCCCAAAACAATTTTTTTTTATTTTTTTTTGTGGAACACTATTTTTTTTAAATAAAAGTACCCTAAGTTAATCCTTATTACATCAGCTATCTGCCAGTGAAAGTTCCGTCAAAATTGGTCCAGCCGTTTTAGAGATTAGCCGGAACAAACAGATAGACAGACAGACATACAAAAATTGTAAAAAATGTTGTTTTGGTATATATACCATGTATACATCCATATGCATTTAGTAAAAAGCGGTTATTTTAATATTACAAATAGACACACCAATTTTATTTATCTGTATAAATATTACTTTCTATTGAACCGCCTTGAGAGGCAGTGGTAATCCAGGCAGTGGCAACGAGCTCGCTAGGGATATCAAATGAAGCGGGTTTAAATCCCGGGTCTCGCACCTCTGACATTTTCTTGTGCGAATCATTATCAACATGATTACGACTTGCATTACAGTGAAGGTAAACATCGTGAGGGAACCTAGGAGAACCTAGCAAGTTTTTGGAAGGCATGTGAAATCTTCCAACCTACCTGCACTGGGTAATAGTGGTGCACTATGACCTGATCCCGTCACATTACAACGTACCTAATTCAATCGTATGAAAGACATGTCAGTTTCAGATCTACACCGGTCCATTGCTGCGAGAAGGATAAACTATCACACACTTCTTTTTTATATATTTATACACTATTCGTTATTGCACTTATATGTAAAATACAGAAATTAACAAACAATAAAATTAATTTGCAAAGTTGGACTTATCTCTAGAAGAGATCTCTTCCAGTCAACCTAAGTGAGTTAGAGAGATAGTATTAAAAACTTATATTGGCATTAGAAAACTATTAAAAGTCATAACATGTTAATACTTTCTTAGATTTACGCGAATATTTGACATTTCAAAATAAAACTATCTTATCGGATTATTTCGCGGATTTATTTTGTTTTTTGGTTCCCGACGTTTCGAATGCTTTACAGCAATCATGGTCACGGGAGCATTAAGCATTCGAAACGTCGGGAACCAAAAAATCAAAATAAATCCGCGAAATAATCCGAAAAGATAGTTTTATTTTGAAATGTCATAACATGTTATTAAACAACTTTATAATCCTTAGTAAAAAGGCTATAACGTTCATACAAGCTAATAGAGAAACAAGCTTCTAAGTTATATTAAACGTATGAATATATCCTGAATGTACCTATAACTATCGCAATACAGTTTGAAATGTAGAACAGTTAAATGATTAAATTAAAAGCGTATTGCGGATACTCGGTCATATAATAATAACATCAATATGAGTTGCAGAATATATAAAATATTACTATTTTATAAACAAAAAGAGAGGCGGGGCTAAATTCAGAGTCTCGCACCTCGCATATTTTCATGTGCGAATAATTTTCAACATGATTACCACTTGTCTTACGGTGAAGGAAAACATCGTGAGGAAACCTGCATGTCTGAGAGAACCTAGCAAGCTTTTGAAAGACATGTGAAGTCCACCAACTCGTACTTGTCCAGCTTGGTGGACTATGGGCTTGATCCTCCTTGTATTGAAGGGAAACCCGTGCCCAGCAGTGGGATGTTAAAAGGGCTGAATACATAATATGTACATTCACAAACAAAAGGAATGAAGAAAAATTGTTTGGTTCATTAAATACATAAGTCATTGAAAGTAAAATTGTTCTAGCAGTTTGGCAACAATACACCATTATTGAATAGTTAGTGCTTGCAATGAGTTTGTTTCTTTTTTAGCTCAGTGAAATAAAGCTTTTGAGCATTTATTTTGTACTAGCGGTCGGCCCTGGTTCTGTTTATGATACAGTCATGATCATCATCATCATCATGAGCAATTTCAGAAAATAGTTTGTAGTACCTACATATGTATGTAGGTGCATACACCTACATATATGATATCTTGTTAAATTGAGAATCGATTTTCATAATTTTTTTAATCTATTCTGTAGAATTTTAATGTCTTTGAATTTTTAATTTAATAAATTATTTTTTATTTTAATATATTTTTTTTCTACTTTTTTTTTAAATTCTCTTTATTGAAATTAAACAAAGAAATCCATCCCGTGACGATAATTGCTGAAAAGCATTCGAAACGTTGGGAACCAAAAATCAAAATAAATCCGCGAAATAATCAGAAAAGATAGTTAGTTTTATTTAAAATAAATCCAATTTTTACTATGTAAGTATACTAACTAGTTTTTTCCGTTTCCGGTGGTCTTAGAGTAAACACGTATATCAAAGTCCTCCGCAAATAAAAAATAATAACAGTGCAAATAGTGTTCAATTGTGGCGTTTCAACGCAAAATCTATCAAGTGTGACGGCAAAAAACAATATTAGAATATAATCACAGTGCAAAACATAAAATTAGCAAAATAAAACTGTTAATAAAATCAAACATAACATAACCTAAAAAATTGCAAATCATACAGCAGTGCTACCAATACAACCAACTAAGTTGTCAAACGTCAATCTATGGCCATTCTGACACTGACGGTTGCAGGGTGACCAACATTAATTAATTAATTACCACCAAGCCAGTATTGCCAGAACAAAAATAATCACCCAAAAAATGGATAAAAGCATGGAATTGCTGCTGTCAAGACTGGACGAAAAACTGAACCAACAAACTAAAATTATAACAACGACAGTAACAAAAAATGTCATGGAGGCAATAGATGAGAAATTAAAAACAATATCAGAGGAAAATACTAAACTCAAAGCGAAAATTTCAACGTTGGAGCAAAAACTCAACATAATAGAACTGGAAAAAAGAAAATATAACCTAGTCTTTTTTGGAATTGAGGAGTCTGGTAAACCAGAAGCAGAGATGGTAGACTACATAAAGGACATAATAATAGAAACAGGAACACACATAGATAGTCAGGAAATCAAAAACATCTATAGAATAGGCAAAAAAAACAATAAAAGTCGCCCTGTCGTAGTCACCATAGCGTCCTTATGGAAAAAACATATCATACTGAAAAACAAGGCCAATCTCCCACCAGGTTTGAATGTCAAAGAAGATTACACTAAGGAAGTACTTGAAAAACGGAAGCAGCTGCAACCACAATTAGAAGAGGAAAGGAAGAAAGGAAATATTGCTTTTCTTAAATATGACAAACTGATAGTGAAGACACCAACTGACAAAACCAGAGATAAAAGGAAGAGAGAAGATTCAGGCTCACCCAACTCATCAACCCAAAAGAAAATAAACTCTACAGATACCAAAAAACCACCATTTACCACGAGTGTCTCAAAAGAAATTATAAAACCTAATATTCTTAACTATGTTGGACGAGGCAGAACGGCCTCACTGTCTGAAACCTCAAAAAACTAGCAACGACCACCGGCACCCGGAATAAAATCAAGACAAATACCACAACATTATTAAAAGCAACTTCTGAAAAAAGCACCCCAAGCCGGCTGGTCACCGTGGGGCAAGACGACCACTACCCTTCATCAAATGAAAACCAACATAATAATATTATAAATAACAATAAAATCAACCCTAGTTATGCAAACAAAAAAAAGAGTATAAAGTCAAGAAAAGAAGAAGGCCTTAAAATATGCACATTCAATGTGAGATCTCTATCAACAAAAGAAAGAACTCTAGAACTAAACAATGCTATAGATAAAATAAAATGGGATATCATAGGACTCGCCGAAGTCAAAAAGATAGGAAATACCATTGAAGAGCATAAAGACTACATATTTTGCTATATAGGAGAGACACAAGGACTTCATGGAGTGGGCTTCATAATAAAGAAATCACTAAAGGGCAACATATTAAGCTTTTTGGGAATATCCGAGAGGGTGGCTCTGCTAAAACTGAACTTTAAAGAGGGACCACTATCAGTAATTCAAGTATATTCTCCCACTGAGAGTTCAAGTGAAGAAGAAATCACCAAATTCTACAATGACTTAACAACAGCGCAAGAACTGGCTGATAAAAATAGGCTAATCATCGGGGATTTCAATGCTAAAATTGGACAACCTAAACCTCATGAAACTTTCATAATGGGCAAATATGGATACGGCATAAGGAATGCCAGAGGGGAACGCCTAATACAATATGCACAAGAGAACAAGCTGGCAGTAATGAACACATATTTCAAGAAGAAAATTTCTAGGAAATGGACATGGATATCACCGGATCATAAAACTAAAAATGAAATTGACTTTATACTGAGCCCCAACCCAAAATCTGTGACAAATGTCGAAGTTTTGAACAAAATAAGCTTCCCGTCTGACCACAGGATCCTAAGATGCTCTATAAAAATACAAAAATCAAAAATTAGCCGAGGAACATTCAAATCCATGCCCAACAAATTGAAGTCCACACAGGAGAAAACGAACTACATACAAAACCTAAAAAAGAATTTGCCAATGTTGCAAGAATTTCTAAAAGAAAATAAGACGGTACAATCCTTTAGTGATAATCTGGAAAAAGCAATCACAAAAAGCCTTAAAATGGATGAAAAAGCAAAGAATAAACACAAAGTAAAGATCATTAGCGAACACACACAAAACTTAATCAGTAAAAGAACTGAACTTATATTCACGAAGAATAAGACCAAAGAAATGAGAGAGAATCTAAAGAAATTGTTCAAACAAACCAACAGATCTATCAGAAGAGATTATGCTAACCACAGGAGTGAAATTATAGAAAAAAATATGCTTACTTTCCGTAGTTCAAAAAGAGCCTTTAAAGAACTAGCTACTCACAAAAATTGGATACAAAGTCTGAACAGTGAGAAGGGCGAAAGCAAAGATAGAGAAGGTATAATAAAATGTGCAACGGCTTTCTATACTTCTCTTTATGAAAAACCACCACATGATATGACTCAACAAGAAGAAAAAGATAACAGTGATATAACTGGAGAAGATATAGCAGAAATACCATTAGACCCAATAACAGAAAAAGAAATAATGACCCAAATCAAACAATTAAAACCAGAGAAGAGCCCAGGCGAAGATAATATCACAAACGAAGCCCTGAAAATCGGAGCGCCAATCCTGACTACATACCTAGCAGAACTCTTCAACTTAGTACTGGTAAAAGAGCAAGTACCATCGCAATGGAGTAAATCAAACATAATACTATTGTATAAAAAGGGGAACCCGCTTGATATCAGCAACTACAGGCCTATTAGTTTACTATCAACAATATATAAACTCTTTTCATCAATCATCCTAAGAAGAATAGCACCGGATATTGACAAGAATCAGCCAATAGAACAAGCGGGCTTCAGACCGCACTACTCAACAATAGACCACATTCACACAATAGAACAAATAATAGAGAAATATAAAGAATTCAATAAACCACTTTACATAGCTTTTGTGGACTATTCCAAAGCATTCGACAGCATAGTACACTCATCTATATGGACTGCTCTAAAAAATAATAATATAAGCAAAACATATATAAATATCATAAAAAATATCTATTCTAAAAGTGTTAGTAGAGTAAAACTAGAAAGACAAGGGGAGGAGTTCACAATTGGTAGAGGGGTGCGGCAGGGTGACCCGCTCTCTCCAAAGCTATTTATAGCCGTACTTGAAGAGATTTTCAAAAATATTAGCTGGGAAAATAAAGGCATATGGATACATAATAATAACTTAACACATCTAAGGTTTGCAGATGACATTGTTCTTTTTAGTGAATCCGCGACAGATTTAGAAGCAATGCTACAAAGATTAAACTCTGAAAGCAAAAAAATCGGCCTACACATGAACGCATCCAAAACTAAAATTATGTCAAACAGTCAAAAGAAACCAATCAAAGTAGAGGAAAAATCGATAGAATATACAAATGAATATGTGTACCTAGGTAAATTGGTGTCCTTTGATGCAAATAGCAATGAAAACGAAATAGATAGACGAATAAGTACAACCTGGAAGAAATACTGGGCCCAAAAAGAAATTCTAAAAGGGAACTATAGTCTTAATATAAAAAAGACAATAATGGATTCTTGTATTCTCCCAAGCTTAACATACGCTAGCCAGACATGGGTCTTCACTGAAAAAGTAAAAAACAAAATTTCCTCTTGTCAACATGCAATGGAACGAAGCATACTGAAACTGAGGAAAATACAAAAAACGAGAAACATAGACATCCGCATAAAAACCAAATTAACAGATGCTCTTCATTTTAGTTTGAAACAGAAGTGGAACTGGGCAGGGCACGTTTCAAGATACAAAGATAAGAGATGGACCTACCAAACAACTAAATGGCAGGGCCCAAAAGGCAAAAGAAAAGTGGGAAGACAGAAGAAAAGATGGGCCGACGATATAATAAACACAGCAGGAAAAAGCTGGATGTTTACAGCCAAAGATAGGGAAAGATGGAAAAGAATGGAGGAGGCTTTTACCCATTATGGGGCCACATAACAAAGAAATAAAAAGAAATAATTTAATTGAATAAATATTAGTAAGAATTGTTAAGTGGAAAAATAAAGCTGAAATAATAATAATAATAATAAGTATACTAACATACGTGAAGGGTGGTCCCATATAAATTAGAAAAAATTGAAAAATACACATTCCTTCTCTGAGGGAAGTATGTATTGTCAGTTTATATGCTAATTTACTAAAAAGCTCTTTTATTTGTAAATGTTGAATATTTTTTAAAGTTTATTTTTGCTTTTTCTATTTTGAGATTGGTACTTAAACGTACTTTTATTATCGGCCGAGATGTAAGCGTTATATTAAGATTATAAAAAAAAAATATACAAAATCATTTCTTTCGACATCTACTCGTCTAGATATAAAACAAAGTTTTTTTTACAAACGGGTATGTTACAACGCTTATAACTCGAGAACTGCTGGACCAATTTTTATGATTTTTGTTTTGTTGGATTTATCTTCATCCCGAATAGCAGAATAACTATAAAAACATCAAAAAATTCACGAAAAAAAATCCGATTCCATACTAAGCGTCAAAACGTACATATGGACAATCCTGCTCGATTTATATTACTAAGGTTAAGTAACTTATTGTTATATATTTTATAGTTAAAAGAACTAAATCTAGAGGTTTTAGGAGGAGGAAATACAGGTTTTCTAGTTCAACTACAAATGCTACCATCCACTATATTGGCGATATTGTTTTGGGCTTCAACCATTTTTTTTTTAACTTTTTGGATAATAAAAGAATATTATTCTTATAAAAAGAATCTAAGTAAAACTAAAGTGTAGGGACAAGTACAAGGGATTTTGTAGCATCGTAAAACGAAAATGGACTAACGAAGGCGAGAACTTCGAATCCTGCGATTTTTTGTGCGGAAGTTTATTCGACGTATTCAGCATCCTGCGCCATTCACTGTTTTATATTTTTTTCCTACTTCATGGACTCTTTTACAAATATTTTTCAATTTAAAATATTTTCTATATTTTTACTTTACAGAGAAATTTTAAAAAGAAACTGCTGTTATATTATAGTTATAAAGTTTAGATTGAATTTTTAAAACTGTGTGTGCTGTAAGTTTTACTTGCGTATAATTTATATTAAACTAGTGACTTACCCTGGCTTCGCTTGTTTTTTGTATTACTACATACGTTATTGTAGGTTATAATTTATTCTGTTTCTATTCAATATCATCCAAATCCAATTTCGCATTTATAATAGTTTTTTTTTTAAATGCAAGTACATATTTTTTTGGATTTTGTCGAAATTTTATTTATATTTTGGTTCCCGAAGTTTCGAAGGCTTTATAGCAAACATGGCCGGTGAAGAGACTAATGTTTTGAACGTCTCAAAAGTGACTACAAAGTAGACGGTATCTACAAAAAAAAAAAAATAAAGAAAACGAAGTTAAAAAAAACCAAAGTTGGTAATTTTAAAGATTTTAATATTAAATATTGTTTAATTTTGATGCCAATATTATAATTCTTATTTTTTTATAATATTAATCTTGTTTAGTGTTGCTGTTGCTATAGTTATAAATTTATAATAATGATAAAATTAAGCTTAAAGTTCATTTGTGACACATTCACCTAATAGGGTGTGGTTACCCGAAGATTTAGTTACTTGTTCCCTATATGGTCGTGAATTCGTGCATCACGTATTACACTACGAGTCAAAATTATAAAGCATTCCTACGATTGTTCTATAGCAGTCTTAGTGAGACCGGGTTAAAATAAACTACAATCTCAGACTAAGGAATGATATAATACAGAGTGTCAGTAGTGTCTAAAAATGAAGACAAACAAACAAGTTTTAGTTGGCTATATTATACTAGCGACTCACCCTCGCTTCGCTCAGGTTTGTCCCTTGGTGATTCTTTAAATTGACATAACTTTTCATTTATAAACCAATTGAAATAAAACAAATACTAAATGTTAAGTGAAGCTTACCACAATACATTAGTGAAAACCGCACCCAAATTGTTAAGCCGTTTCTGATATTAGCACGCACAAACGCACAGAGAAACAGACAAACCGACAAACAAAAATTAATTAAAAGCGCGCTCAAATATTCAAATGAGCGCTCATTCGGTGAGGACATTTTTTGTCACTACTTGCGTATTTAGTACTTTTTTGATCGTTATGTTTTTACCTACCACAGGCACCAGCGTCCCACAATTAGATTTTATCAGCCAGCTTATACTGTATTTTGAAAATGATGCATTTGATTCATTATTTTGGTTCCGGGTGAGAAATAAAAGAAAAAAAAAGAACATAACTAGTTTAAGCCGACGGCTCCACTCGCACGGCATACATACATATATGGGATGTCCATATATCATATATCCCCATGACGCAATCTACGTCTTGCCTTTCATCGAAACCTGCTTGCAGGTTTATGCGTGAAAAAACAGCAAACAGACAAACTGAATTTCTTTTACATTTATAAAAATACATAGTATATGTAGGTATAATTCTCACTCAACAAGATATTTCTAAAATACGTTATCATATTTTAATATTCTATCCAGATATCGACTTAAGATAATCAAAATGAATATTTTGATGATTCAAACCTTATTCCATGATTGTGATCGCTATTTCAGAATATATAAACCGAGACCGGGTTAAAACAAACTACAATCACAGACTAAGGAATGATATAATACCGAGTGTCAGTAGTGTCTAAAAATGAAGACAAACAAGTTTTAGTTGACTATATTATATTAGTATACTAGCGACTCACACTCGCTTCGCTCGGGTTTGTCCCTTGGTGATACTTTTAATTAGCATAACTTTTTATTTTTATTTATAAACCGATTCAAATAAAACAAATCCTTAATGTTAAGTGAAGCTTACCACAATACATTAGTGAAAACCGCACCCAAATTGGTTAAGCCGTTTCTGAGATTAGCACGCACAAACGCACAGAGAAACAGACAAACCGACAAACAAAAATTAATTAAAAGCGCGCTCAAATATTCAAATGAGCGCTCATTCGATGAGGACATTTTTTGTCACTACTTGTGTATTCAGTACTTTTTTGATCGATATGTTTTTACCTACCACAGGCACCAGCGACCCACAACTAGATTTTATCAGCCAGCTTATAATATATTTTGAAAATGATGCATTTGATTCATTATTTTGGTTCGTGGTGAGAAATAAAAGAAAAAAAAAGAACATAACTAGTTTAAGCCGACGACTCCACTCGCACGGCATATATATATGGGATGACCATATTTCCATGACGCAATCTACGCCTTGCCTTTCATCGAAACCTGCTTACAGGTTTAAGCATGAAAAAACAGCAAACAGACAAACTGAATTTCTTTTACATTTATAAAAATACATAGTATATGTAGGTATAATTCTCACTCAACAAGATATTTCTAAAATACGTTATCATATTTTAATATTCTATCCAGATATCGACTTAAGATAATCAAAATGAATATTTTGATGATTCAAACCTTATTCCATGATTGTGATCGCTATTTCAGAATATATAAACCTGGTAAAATATGTTACATTAAATATTTGCAGTTTCTAGTTACTTTCGCCCCGGGTCAATGTCCTCACTGTGCTCCACTTGACGCTATTGTAAAGCAATATCTTTTTATGGGCTCCTATAAATAGTCTTGAATACCTGTATGAACCAATATCGAAAAATGTTGTTGAAATTCTAATATTTTAGTGCTTTGCAATAATAAGTCTAGTCTATGCATATAATAAAATTCTGAATCGAATCTGTACATTATTCATTTTTATTTTTTTGGAAAATCTTATTGAAATAGTTATTACTATCGATGCAGAGGTCGCATCTAGTTTTTAGAATTTCTGTCTGCCTCTGTGTCTGTGTGGGAAGGAATCACGAGGAAACCACTGGACAGATTTTGATGAAGTTTAGTATGATAGTTGGTTGTCCGGGACAACATATAGGATACTTTTTACTGCGGAAAAATATCTCATTTCTGAGAAATCTATATTAACCGTTGAAACGTACCTAGGAACGAACCCGAGCGGAGCGAAGATGAGTTGCAAGTATAATATAAAATTTAAAAATAATGTACCTACCTACTGAGATTTTTTTTAATAATAGCTCTTATGAATGACTACACGCAAGCGCTTTTTTTTCGCATTACAATACAATTAATTTTGACTTATGAATTTTGCAAATTGTTCTTTGAATATGAAGAATATTTTCGCGTTATCATCATCCATTTACACAAATGAAGTCGCGGTAAAGACTAGTTTTTATTATAAGTATACATCGGTATCATACAATCGATGAAACTCACATCGAGCTTAATCTCACACTGAAGAAATAAGTTTTAACCAAATATAATCTTGTAGGTGTAAAAAAAATCTCGAATATCTGAAACGTATTTCGTATTTAATTTCCCACGAGTCATATTTGCGATCTTATTTCAACTCGTTCATTGACTAGTGTATTCTAATTTTGCATGTGAAATTAATTATCCAACCGAATATGTTTCAATGTTAGATTTATTTACTATGTATAATAACAGCGTTAAGTGTTTCTATGGCGTTCATATATTTTAATTGACATCAAATAGAAAAATTTCTCAAACCTGCTAAGAAAACTTGCTAAGTGATTTTAGGAAAATATACAAAAGACCCTTATTAGAAAGGCAACTTGCTGCAGAAAACTTGAAGTATTTCTACACAGAAGGGTTGCGCCTAAAACATTATTTTTAATAATAATCACTAGTATTAATTTAAAAAGCCATTTATTTATATATTCATCCTATTGTACTTTCATTACAAACAAGTACGTATGCGCACACGCTTTTTTTTTAATTTTTTTTTCCTTTTTTTTCAATTGGGTTTTTTTCTCTAACTTCTGTAGAGGTTAACGAGAGAAATAATCCTCTTGCCTTCACACCCTACGCTCTCTCATAACCCTAGGGAGCTGGGTGTAACTGAAAATCAGTGCTGCTTCAGATTTCGAACTTCGCAGCATCAGCTGAGTTATTACCTTTTGCCCTATATTAAGTTAAGATTTTACTGATTCTGTTTACTTTATTTACTATTTTTTTATGGAAATAAATACTTTTTTATTTCATTTATTTATTTACAATAAATAAATTAACAGATTATTTTAATTTTATTTGCTTTACGATAAAAAGGTATTTTCATTTTAAGTGATTTTTAGTTAATAATGTTAGTAATCGATTAAGTCCGAAACTACTAAAACGATTTTATTAATTTTTCCACTATTGGTTAAGTAACACTTTTTTAAACTGGTATAGGCAACTTTTCCAATAGTAATAAGTTCTTCAATATTACTTAGATATGCGAGCATAGCCAGGGTAAGTTACGAGTATGGAAACATTTGCTTCTAAATTTCCTATAGCTCTTGGACTTGTAAGTATAAAATTTCCATTTCAATCTGTGTCAATTTGCAAAAGTAAACAATTTGCCCTTATCTGGGACTCGCAGACCTTGTCATGACGTTACATTACAGATTTCTTGGCCTAAAATAATAGAAATTTTGTCGGATCTTTACAGCCAAATAATTCAGCTATTCATAGATTTACATAAGTTTATTCGCATATAAGACATAAATAAATACGTCATCTCTCTATTTTTTTATTTTACCTGAAAATTGCCAGTCTCTGTTTATGGTCTAATCTAGTTCTGGTACGATATATACATATCTAGGATAACAACTATATTTTATAGTTAATTCTGTCAAAAAGTGACATTTTTGTCTGCCGATTTTTGAAGTTTGACTTCTTTTGGGACATTTGGATAAAATTATGAGTGTAAAATTTTTACGGTGCGCGCGCACACCGACAGCCAAAAAGCGACATGATGAAGTTAGCTGATAACTGTTTGTGGTCATGGTAACCGTTGTTATTGTCTGACAAATGATATATAATATTATATTCTTTCGTTAAATTATATTCTATAAATATGTATATGATTGTAATATACCTAATATGCCTTGTTTAATTATTTTATTAATTTATCATTCCTTTTACAAACAGAGAGTTGTGACATACGGGATGAAATCTTTAGCTATTTTTGTTCTGTTACGCCAAAGAAGTATAACTTCTTACGTGCGTACATAAGTACACACACACTTTTTTTCATAAACTTTTTAAATTCTACATGACATTGGCGAATTTAGTTGTGCCCAACTGGCACTCCTAGAAGCCGAAGTTAGTAATAATAAGACAGAAAATTAAATAGATACCCTACAAGATCGACACTTTACAACGAATAATATCGCAAAAGGACATCACCATAAGTAAACCTTTTTTGTTCGCGTGTCAAACTAACATTTGACCGGTCGTTTTCCATCTCATGAACTCAACTCCCTACAAGTAAGCATTCTGCATTCGATATCGTTTACTTTAAATCTATTTTGAATAAAACTATCTTTTCGGGTTTTTTCGCGGATTAATCTTAAACTTTATTATATTTTAATTTAAAATTTTAGATAGTTTTATTTAATATATCAAGTATTTGCGTAAATATAAGAGAGTATTATTTTAAAATCACTTTAAAGTGATTATTCCACTCCTAGTTTTAATTAATATGGGATAAAAAAGACCTATTCATGTATACTAATATTATAGAGGTAAAGTTCGTGAGTTTAAGACGTTGTAGGGGGTAATCTTTAGATTTATTATACTGATTTAGATGAAATTTGGTAAAAAGATAGTTTGAGACCCTGGGAAGTACATATGATACATTTTATCCCGGAAATCATCCCTAAACGGGTTGAATATCGGGATGAAAGTTTGTATGGCGAATCAAGCTAGGGACGAACCCGAGCGAAGCGAGAGTGAGTATTTTGCGAAGATATTGCGTAACATAAACACAAAAATACACAGAATTGAGTACTTTCTCATTAATACTTTCTTAGATTTACGCGAATATTTGACATTTTAAATAAAACTATTTTTTGCGGATTTATTTTGAATTTTGGCCTTGTCGTACCTTGCACTTGCCGTAAATTTCCTATGATTTGTGCACAAAACTGATACTATCGGAACGGCCATAAGTACCTAAGTACTTGCAAATCTCTCCATATATTTGAATTCAAATGGCTTGTTGAGGCTCGGTAATAGTGTGAACCTTCCATAAGAATGACATGACGTGTTCCCCAACTGATAGCTGCTTATTTCAGTTCTTACTAGAGTTTGTAAAATGTGAACCTTTTTTATTTTTTGGAAATGAATTTACGCATATCTAGGCTCACCAGCTAGAAAATCCAGTACAACCTCACTAAAACCGAAATAGAATTTTCCCCATCTCAATGCGTTGCAGGATCGCTTACGCATTCAAACCACGACAAAATTGTGAACCTACCTTAACTTTTCTCAAACATACGTAAACTAAATAAAAGCAATATAAACCCTCTTCATTTTACTTAAATAAATATACGTACATGTATGAAATAACTAATTTAACCTTCTACTATAACCTAATTAAATCTGTGATAATCCTGAATTCTCCACGGCACTGTTTTCTTAGCATCTGCAAGCGACATCTCAATTTTGCCGCACTATAATGAAAACTGAAACTGAATTCATACATGAATAAAGATTTTTAACAATTTCAAGCTTTATTTTTTAAAAGGTAAGAATGGTTTTGCTATGGTTGGATGTCTGCTGAAAATTCATCTCCTCTGTTAATAGTTTGAGCTTATCTTTTTTATATTATTTTCTTTAGTAGTAGTAGCAATTTATACTTTTTATAGTTTTATTTGTACATTAAAAATTTCAGTTTAATTTAGCGTGAAGGGATTCTTAATGGAGGAAAATTTTAACAAAGAAATCTTCCGTCTTTTGTTAACGATTGTAATTAATTTACGTATTATTAATTTATTCATCAAATCGTCTGACTTAAAATACTTCAGATCCTACATTTTTAAACTTATTTAGGATAATAGCAAATAGAATCACACTATACCCAACTAATGAAATTAAAATTTTTATATTGAACAAATACTATAAAAGAATGGGGGTCAATGTTCATGTAAAATTTAAGTTACTTGCGAAAAATCTGTTATAAATCAAATTGAAATACAATATTGGAGTAAGACAAGATATTCTATACTCTAAAAACAAGATTTGGAATATAGGGCAATACATCATAACAACTTAGCAAATAAATGAAACATATAAACCCAAATTGTTATATTATTTAGTGAATAGATCATGGCGATAAACCATTTCATTAATAATAATAATAATGTTCTCCCGAACTGCCAATCTTATTGAGACTAGCCAACTGCGCAGGAGATATTATAGTGCACAAGTATGCGCGCAAACACAAGTGCACTCTCTATTCCTGTCACTCTCATACTCCGATGGGACGTCTGCTAGATACGACCGGTGAGAGTTAAGGCGTAGGACCGACAGCTTTACGTGCTCTCCGAGGCACGGGGGTGAAAGACCACCAATTTTCCACCTCCGGGCTGTTACTGAGGCTTACTAAACATAGAGACTCAATAACTAAACTTGACCCGAACTGGGACTCAAACCTAGGACCTCCGGATGTGCAGGCGTACATGCTAGCCACTATACCACTGAGGCAGTCAAGTCATTTCATTTATAAGCAGGTTGATATTTGTTTTTTTTAACCTCGTATGTCAAAGGTAATGTGAGAGTAATTTTTAATCAAACTTTTAAACAATATTTCAGATCTGTTATATCTAAAGTATAAATATTTAGTAGGTAATAAATTTAGTCACAATTATCACAGATGGTTTTGAAACTGTAATGTACGTAAAAGTTAACAGCTTAAAAGTAAAAATTGGCAATAAAATATAATGACCTAAGATTTTTATGGTTAATTCAGCGCTAAGAGCCACGAAACCTAACTTTTTATATCTTATATATATTTTAATATATTTAATAGCAAGCTATATTAATATTATAGCTCGAAAAGTTGTGTATGAGTTATCATTTTTTGTCACAGATCAGAAAGTGACATCACTTTCCAAATAAGTTGTGGTCTCGAGTAGGACATGGTTTTATTTTATTCGGTTGAAGATCTTTTCATGAGTTTTAGTAATCTATACTTCTATACTAATACTTATATTATAAAGCTGAAGAGTTTGTTTGTTTGTTTGGTTGAACGCGCTAATCTCAGGAACTACTAATCCGATTTGAAAAAATCTTTTGCATTAGATAGCACGTTAACTGAGGAAGGCTATAGGCTATATATCATCCCGCAAAAATGTACGGATCCCTAGGGATAGATTTGTTTTTGTCTAGGGACGAACCCGAAGCGAAGCGAGGGTGAGTCGCTAGTTTTATAGATATAATTAAAGCGCTTGTGCGGTAAAGTTAGGGTCAGAATAAAGCGAGGACTCCACATTACATATGTATGTGGCTGGCTTACTAGCCCAAAGCTTCGCTACTGCTAAGCTACATATAGTGTTTTTTAATCTATGTTCTTAGGCATTTTAATTCTTGTCAAACAAAATTAAATATTAAAAAAAAACTATCTTTTCGGATTATTTCGCGTATTTATTTTGATTCATACAGCAATCATGGTCATGGGAGAAACTAAGGTTTTAGACGTCTCAATGACGAAATAACCCACCACCATAAAATATAGTTTCATTTAAAATGTCAAATATTTGCGTGAATCTAAGAAAGTATTATAAAAACAATAATAATATAATGTATCCTTTTTTTTGTCTTTTTTGTCTTTAATCTTTTAAAATTGATTTTACAAAAAATTTTCCTTAGTATCAACAACAAAAATGTCTAGTAACTTTTCGAATTTAATACAAAGATGTTTTACTATGATGAAGAACTAAGTGCCTTAATAAGCTGTAATTACAATGTTGTAATAGCCACGAGAAAGACTATTTTTCCTTTATAGGTATAAAGTGGCCATTGTTTGAAAACTTTCACTTTCTCTCAATTACTACGTACATTATGTATCTAGATGCTATTGTTCTATTGAAGGCAGGTAATTTGATAGTTTTTATTCAAATAGTAATGATCATGTTAATATTATAATGAGGCAGAGCTAGTTTGTTTGTTTGTATTAACACGCTTATCTCAGGAACTACTAAATACTAATCCGATTTGAAAAATTCTGTTTGCATTAGACAGTCCGTTTATTGAGGAAGGCTATAGGCTATATATATCATGTGACATATTGTCTGTCTATTCCATACTAACCGTTTAAACGTATCTAAGGACGAACCCGAGCGAAGGGAGTGTGAGCCGCTTGTGTCTAATAAATAGTCTTAAGAAATCACTAGAAAGTGATTGGAAGATTTAAAAAATCATAGCTTTTCATCAACTTCAAAACAACATCGACAGTTTTTTATGCAATAATTTTTTCTGATAGTGGATTGATTTTCTTAGTCTCTAATAAAAATTGTTTTCAAAAAAGTAAGACTCCCTAAAACTGGAATTATTACTAAAGTGATTATAAAATTGGTGTCCTTTTGTTTCCAGGTACCTACAGCCGCCTTATTGAATTATCGAGAAATTTCTTCATCGGAAAAATTTTTACACTAAAGGTAAAATATTTAAGCGATATTAATTCTTAAGCGATAGTAAAATATAAAATAATAAAATGGCTAAACCATAATAAAATTAAAAAATTAAATTAATTATAAATAAAAGACGAATTAATATAATAAATATAGTATAATTTATAAGTATTATTTACGCTTAAAAAAATACAAGCTTTCTTATTATGAATCCCTCTACGTCTACATATACATAAATACACGGACAGAAAATTCTTACTATTTAACAAGCTTTTGCAATGTATGTATGTATGTATGTTTGTTTGTTCGGGTCAGATCTTGCAATTGAATTTTAATTTTTTTAATCGTTTATCGTTTAGTTTAAATGACAATGCTTGCTTAGTTATGTGACGTCATTCTAAATCCAACATGGCGAAGTCCCAACAATGCCGGAGTATGTTTTTGAAGTGAAACTTCTTTAGAATCGTTGTGATTTGAAACTCGATGAAACGGAAATGCGGCACTAGAAAGAGACAAACACATAAATAAATAGGATTAAGCCGGCGAGAGAATGAGATAGAATACATTACACAGGAAGTGAAGAATAGTAAGTGTAATATATGTTAAATAAAATGTAAAATAACTTTTAAACTTGGTTAAAAGAAGCTTACAATTATCCTACTCCTGATACTCTTTATATGTTCATCTTATTTTTAATGACTCTCACACCTACTTTTATGCACCCCCATGATAAAGGATATCAATTGAAAGGGTTTGCTGAGATGAAAACGAATAAATACCAAAAAAATAAGAAATAAACTTTAAATTAAATCAAACTCATTTATTACACATCTTATATGATATAAAAGCTTTTGTTTTTTTTAAATATGATATTATTTGTTACGTAAGTTGAAAAAGCTTTCGGTATAAAAAGACATTGAAAGTTCTACACACGTAGAAATCCCCGATCTTGATAAATGTCAATGTTGGATTTGTGGCATCTATTCGTCACATAAATATAACGTATGATAAGGCATTAAGATATAGGCCTTATGTAAATCTTTCTTTTGACTTTTCAACGATCGATGGAAAATCATATTTACCTCAGTTCCCAATAAACTATCTATCTAAAGTTTTACTTCCAAAGGATAGACATTTGACAAAGCTCCATACAAATTTTGTAATATAGATTACTAGTAGCTAACTATGTATATATAATATATATACATAGTTGTTGTAAATTATTAGTATACTTAATTATTTAGAAACAGAAATGAATTTACGATTAATCGAAAAAAATTGTGTGTTTATGATTATTTTGTTCTTTTACATAAAACCCCGTATATGAATATTAATATTTTATGACTATTATTAATCATCGTGAAACAAAGTAAAGTATTTATTGATAAGTTACGCTAACATATTAATACCTAGTAGTGTTCGGTCAGTGGTTTTAAGTTTTAAGAAATTCCACTATAATCTATACTAATATTATAAAGAGGAAGGATTTGATTGTTTGTTTCTTTGTTTGTTTGCACCGAATAAGATCTGAAACTACTGAACGGATTTAGATGAAATTTGGTAAGAAGATAGTTTGAGATCCTGAGAAGGATATAGGATAGTTTTTATCCCGGAAATTATCCCTTAAGCTAGAGAAAATGCAGATGAAAGTTTGTATGGGGAATCAACTTAGGGACGAACCCGTGCGAAGCGAGGATGAGTCGCTAGTCATATTATATAAAAAATCACGTCAATACTTGCTAAATCAAAAAAAGAGACAATCGTTTGAGAAACAGAGGGCAAAAGGGTTTCGTCTTAGTCTATTTATATATACTACATTTACATTATACATGGTATATGTTATGGTAAATATTATAGTAAATATATAAGAAAAAAATATATTAAAAAAGCAGTCATGATGACTGCCGACAGAAGAAAGAAAACTTAAAACTATAAACAAACATGTTACTTTTGGATATTCAAATTAATTGTTTGATCTTAAATTAAAATTTTTAAATTAAAACTGTTTACATTTATCTAGTTTTGACATCTATCGGCACTCTGAGTGTTAGCGTTAACACGTCAAGTGACCATGTCGATGACGACTTACATGAACTTACTCTATCCAAACCTGCCTATAGAAGTTTTCACTTCAATAATGACAACTATTAAAGTAAATAATATTAAGTATACTATGATAATTAAATGCTCAGAGTATTAACAGTTCACTCTTAGTGCGCCCAAACTTCCCATTAGGTAACATTAGTTTTGAAGTTCAGTCATTTGTAAGGGGGATGACTAGAAGTTGGACTAATAATGTTGTTTTAGACTGTTTTGTCTTGTCAGAAGTAACAATTTGTCTTCTCTTGTCTTAGTAGATACTTGAAAATTTATTACTTTTCTACGTTATATATACAATAAGCTCTTAATGATTACAAAAAAACCGATGCATTCAAAGAAATTTCTATTATTCTTAAACTTTATGTTCAACTTTATGTTTTAGTGGTTTTCTCGTGATGCGTTCCCAGACAGATAGATAAAAATTCTAAAAACTATAGATTGGGTCTCTGTATCGATAATAATCCAAAAAATATGTAATGTACAGATTCGACTCAGAATTTTATTATACGACTATGTATAGGTATGTATATGAATATATAGTATAGGTTACCCTAATTTACACGTACCGATTATTTGTTAATCGAGCAAAGAATGACAAGTGGCTTTTATTACATGTTTTTCATACAAAAAACAGCTAAAATAGATTTTTTATATGTAAATAAATCCGCGAACAAAATTGAAATTCAAAAAGCTAACATTAAGATTATATTTTATTGTAAAACTAGCGACTCACCCTCGCTCTGCTCGGGTTCGTTCCTAGTTACGTTTTAACGTTTAGCTCAGAGATGAGATATTTTCCAGCAGTAAAATGTATCCTATATGTTAACCCGGATAACCAGCTATCTTCATACCAAATTTCATCAAAATCTGTCCAGTGGTTTTCTCGTGATGCAGTAACAGACAGACAAACAGAGAGACAGACAAAAATCCTAAAAACGGTAGATTCGGCCTCTGTATCGATAATAATGACTATTTCTATAAAAATTTCCAAAAAATATTTAATGTACAAATTCGACTCAGAATTTTATTATATGTATATAAGAAGTCCAATCAACTAACTTCATAATCGATACATATGAAGATATGTATCGATTATGAAGTTAGTTGATTGGAAAATTATAATTATAAGTTATATAAAATAAAAAAGAAAATTAATCTTAGTATGGAAAAGTAAAATAATTAAGTTATTAATATTTATATTATATATCTATGTATTTTTTTTTACTTTATGCTAGCTCAAAAGCCTCATAATCTCGTGCCTACGGTAAAAATTATCAGTTGTCTCAGAAACAGCTGTTATGTAAAATATTTTGACTTATTTATTCGTTACTAGTGACTTATCCACGCTTTGCTCAGGTACGTCCCTAGGTACGTTTTATATAAAAATAGTTATTGTGAGCGTACCTTAGGAGATAGACATATGCTATTGCGGACTTTTCTATAGGCCATTTTAATACCTACAATTTTTTAGTCCATTGTTTTGATGTATCTCTAAAGATTTACCCAGCGTTAAATATTTAATCATACGAAAACAGTGTTTTTTTAACAAAACACCGTCTAAGCTTAATCATTTTGAATAAAATATTTATAACTTACAACATAAACCTTCCTCGTTTATCGTTTTATCTATTAAAAAAATCGTATCAAAATCCGTTGAGTGATTTAAAAGAAATAAGCGAAAAAACAGACAGACGTACATAGCGACTTTGTTTTATACTATGTATGGATTATGATATCATAAGTTATTAGAAAACTGTCGGACATAAAATTCTCTACAACTTTATTCTTAAGTAAATTTTCATACGATCAACTGGTCTTAAAGAAAGGTAAAAGCATTTATTACCTTCCATTTCGAAGTTAAATCTCTATATTTGAATGTGCTAAAACAATAACTACCTTAACAATTATTACAAACTTCGACATCATCATAGAATATTAAACATATAAACCTGTAACTGTCAAAGTAAATACCGAATATCATACTCAAACTCCCATAATTTTACCATTAACGTCCCTTAGCATGGCTATAAATAACCCCCTATTATAATATTACGACTCTCGGGATTGCAATATATGATATCGGATCTTTAATGTCATACAGTAATGAAAATATGTGGTTAAAATATAAATTTATCATACGCATAATAAAATAATTACGAGGTAGTTCATTAGATAATTTTTTTGAAAAAACTGGTTTTTAGGGGTTATTTGGAAGGTGACAGATGTACACTTTTTAGATTTTCGAGTATCAGTTTTATTGCGTATAAAACGACTGCATTTCAATCACACCATATCAGTCTATAAAAAATAAACATATCTTTCTGTCCATGAAAAAAAATATAAAAAAAACACGTAATATTTTACTAATAATTATTTTTATTAAAAAGATTGGAAAAGATTTAACTAAATATAAGTCTGTTTGACTTCAAAGGCCGAAGGGAGGTCCGTGCCCAGCTGTGGGACCTTAAAAAAGGCTGAATACGATGACTTCAAAACCAATATAAATGCAAGTATTCCACCCCCATGGGTGGAATTTTTTTGGATATTTAGATATACAGAACCAGCTTCGAGAAAAATAATCATGAAAATTGGACATAATTCGCGAAATTATCTCATAAAAGAAAAGCACATACACACATTGATTATTGAGCAATTACTCCTTTTTTACAGTCGGTCAATTAAATTGGGACAACTGCCGTAGGCAATAAAGCAAATTCTAGTCATTTCCACACAAAATAAAACAAATGAGCAGTAATTTAGGGCAGGTTAAGAGGAAGAAGCTGTTAAGAATATGAGAAACACTATCAACACTAGTGTGATCATTAAAACTGAGAGCAATCGGCCTGCTTTCAACTAAGTCGATTTTTTTGCCTATTTTATGCTTATATTATACTTTTAAAAGGCAGTCGTACCCAGTGGTAAAGCGTTCGCTTTGAAAACTGAGTGAAGCGGGTTCAAATCCCTGATCTCGTACCTCTGATATTTTCATGGGTGAATCATTTTCAACATGATTACCACTTGTCTTACGATGAAGAAAAATATTGTGAAGAAACCTGCATGTCTGAGAGAATATCAAGTTTTCGAAAGACAAGTGAAATCCGCCAACCGTAGTGGACTATTGTCTGTTCTCCCCCAGATTACAGGGAAGTTCGTGCCCAGCAGTGGGACGTTAATAAGGAATAAATATATTTCAAGTATATATACAATTTTAAAGAATTACTCGTATGAAATAGGGAAACATGTAATTCTATATATAGAGGCCCTTAGCAGGCTTACCAAGATGTAAGTACTGTTAAACCTGCAAATGAACTACATGACAGGATAAGCTTCTTATATCTTCCTTAGGAGACGAAAAGACCTTTGTAGATAGATAATGATTGTCTTCATAAGTCCCAGGTATGTGGCAACTAAAAGTACAAAATCACTACATAGTATAAAACAAAGTCGCTTCTCGCTGTCTGTCTGTCCCTGTGTATGCTTAGACCTTTAAAACTACACAACAGATTTTGATGCGGTTTTTTTAATAGACAGAGTATTCAAAAGGAAAGGTTATATGTATAATAATTGCATATTATAGTACAGAAAAGTCGAGATTTGTATTTCATACTAACCGTTAAAACGTACATGCCTAGGGACGAACCCGAGCGAAGCGAGCGTGAGTCGCTAGTGTTACAAAATATATTTCTAAACACATCTTTTATTAAATAGAATCGTATTAATAGTGCTGTAGGCATCAATCGGCTATTTAATTCGTTATTTATATTTACTTAATTGCTATATTTAATTAATACTAAATTATATTTCAAACATCTTAAAATAGATTAGCGTTTTGTTTCCGAACGGGTTTTGTATTATCTTTCCAATTCACTCGTGTGTTTTATTATTTTGTATAAATAATTACTATTTATTGCAGTCATAAATTATTTGCATAATTACATATCCAATATTTAATTAATGTTAAACTTATATTCAATATTTAATAATATAACAGAATGTATTATTTCTAATAAGTTGCTTTTTGATCATTCTGGCGTGAGTGCGGGTACTTGTATTTAAAGCCGTGTAATGGTGAAATGAGGGTTGAGTTGAATTCAGGCGGTGATAATAACGTTTTGCTATAACGATCCATAAGTGCTGTTCGCCACCTTCGTCTTGCTGTCTCGCTGCGCGTCTCATCTCAGAAGTGGGATGGAGGACAAAATGCTCAAGCCATACTTTCGTGGAACTACTCAGGTACACAGTCATATTTTTTTTTTTTTTTAACTTTTGATATTTCATCTTATGTATAAAAAAAAAGAATACTATAACGGTTAAAGCAACTGAAGTAATGAATGAATAACTATTTAATTAAACGATTTAAGCGAAAAGTAACTATTTACAAATCATCCGAATCCAACGTGTTGCTTAGTCAAAAAAAATATAGAAGTTATAGCTGATGCTACATACTCGTATGCAACTAGGAAATAAAATATCTAGTAACTAAAGCTAGAAGCCTTGTGTGACTCCAAAATTGAAATATCTAATAACTAAATCTAGATCTGTGTGCCTAATATAAAATTTCTTAGTGAATAAAATCTAGTAGTTTGACTAGATCTGTGTGAATAACATAAATCTGTGTGAACAACATAAAATGGCTTGGTGAATAAAATCTAGCAATTTGACTAGATCTGTGTGAATAACATAAAATGGCTTAGTGAATAAAATCTAGCAATTTGACTAGATCTGTGTGAATAACATAAAATGGCTTAGTGAATAAAATCTAGTAATTTGACTAGATCTGTGTGAATAACATAAAATGGCTTAGTAAATAAAATCTAGCAATTTGACTAGATCTGTGTGAATAACATAAAATGGCTTAGTAAATAAAATCTAGCAATTTGACTAGATCTGTGTGAATAACATAAAATGGCTTGGTGAATAAAATCTAGCAATTTGACTAGATCTGTGTGAATAACATAAAATGGCTTAGTGAATAAAATCTAGCAATTTGACTAGATCTGTGTGAATAACATAAAATGGCTTAGTAAATAAAATCTAGCAATTTGACTAGATCTGTGTGAATAACATAAAATGGCTTAGTAAATAAAATCTAGCAATTTGACTAGATCTGTGTGAATAACATAAAATGGCTTGGTGAATAAAATCTAGCAATTTGACTAGATCTGTGTGAATAACATAAAATGGCTTAGTAAATAAAATCTAGCAATTTGACTAGATCTGTGTGAATAACATAAAATTACTTAGTAAATAAAATCTAGTCATTTGACTTAGATCTGTGTGAGTCTGAAAAAATAACAACATCTAGTATGCCTAGATCTGTGTGGCAACAGTTGCTGATAAACATTTAAAACAAAATATTTTGTACAGAGTACTAACCTGCTAATAGTGACCACGAATAGTAAAATATTGACTTAATAAGAAAAAAAAAACAAATAGATAATGTGTAACAAAAAACAACTATTTTATATAAATGCCTTGGAGTTGTAAAGATTTTCTTGCTGTTCTATGTGCTGTTCATTTTAATACAAAGAACATTTACCGTCTTTTACTTCTATTCTTTCCCAGGAGTAGAATATTACTGAAAAGTTATAAAATCGCCGTGAGACACGGCTAATGCAGAATGGCCGAATGTTACAAAATATATTTCTAAACACATCTTTTATTAAATAGAATCGTATTAATAGTGCTGTAGGCATCAATCGGCTATTTAATTCGTTATTTATATTTACTTAATTGCTATATTTAATTAATACTAAATTATATTTCAAACATCTTAAAATAGATTAGCGTTTTGTTTCCGAACGGGTTTTGTATTATCTTTCCAATTCACTCGTGTGTTTTATTATTTTGTATAAATAATTACTATTTATTGCAGTCATAAATTATTTGCATAATTACATATCCAATATTTAATTAATGTTAAACTTATATTCAATATTTAATAATATAACAGAATGTATTATTTCTAATAAGTTGCTTTTTGATCATTCTGGCGTGAGTGCGGGTACTTGTATTTAAAGCCGTGTAATGGTGAAATGAGGGTTGAGTTGAATTCAGGCGGTGATAATAACGTTTTGCTATAACGATCCATAAGTGCTGTTCGCCACCTTCGTCTTGCTGTCTCGCTGCGCGTCTCACTAGTGATAACTTAAAGTATAAAAAACGCAAAGAATGCATACTTTGATGCAAAAGAATGTAATTTACACTCATTATAGTATTTCCGTTTTTATTTTTTCTTTCTCGTCATTATTCCGTTACTAGTTTTCGCCTTGGTCCGTATGGTAAACCGGTACAGGGATGAAAAGCCTATGATGCCAATTATATAATTGACAAATTTCATCGAAATTTGTCCAGTGGTTTAATCGTGAAACATTTATAACACATATTAGCATTGATTACAATTAAATAAACATTTAATATCTTATATACTCGTATATATAAAACAAAGCTGGGTTTGTTACAACTCTTATGACTCGAGAACAGTTGGACCGATTTTTATGATCTTTGTTTTGTTGTATATGTCTTCACCGCAAATAGCAGAATAACTATTAAAACATCTGAAAAATTGAAAAAAAAAATTGAAAAAAAATAATTGTCTATACCATACTAATTGTAAGCGTCAAAAGGTACCTAGGGACGAACATGAGCGAAGCGAGGATGAATCGCTAGTATACTGAATAATCTTGAGTGAGAATGACTAGACAGGTTTTGACTAAACTTTTATTTTATTATGAAGCGGTTACGAAATGAAAAATAATAAGTTAGTCGATTTTGGTTACTTATATGTACATATATATTGTTAATAATAAATTTTTAAATAATACTACAGAGATTCAGCAATTCCTCTTTACTTCGATCACTTAATGGAATGTCTTACAAAATGATTATTACAACTATTTAAACACTATCCCCACCGTTGAGTGTAATGTGGCGCCACCTATTTTATACAGATTACACATTACCCCACGGTGGATGACAATACTTTTAAAATATTAATATTTAAAATATAACAAACTCATATCTCTTAAACTTGTAAATAATAAAATATAAATAACTAACATCAAATCAATAATATAAAATATTATAACAAAATATGAAGCATCAATATGATCTATAAATAATGAACAACAACAATCAATTGAGATACTCTTAAAGAATCAATTGAGCAACTATAACTAACACTATCTAAAGATATGGAATAGGGATTGACTTTACCTTTCTATATAGTCTCATAAAGATGGGAGATCTTTTACTAGTAGAGGATTAACAAATGCAGAAACTAGTGTTTCATGTATAAAAATATTTTTGAAGTTATACGACGCTCGGAAAAAATTATGAGAGGAAAATTTTTACGATGCGCGCGCACATCGACAGCCAAAAAGCGACATGATGAAGTTAGCTGAAAGCGACACGATGAAGTTAGCTGATACCTGTTTGTTGACGTGGTAACCGTTGTTATTGTCTGACAAATGATATATAATAATATATTCTTTCCTCAAATGATATTCTATAAATATATGATTGTAATATGCCTAATATGCCTTATATAAATATTTTATTTTACAAACAGAGATTTGTAACATACGAGATGAAATATTTAGCTATTTTTGTTCTATTACGCCAAAGAAGTATATTAACTTTAGTGTTGCCCAAATGCAAGAACAAGACGAGACTTGGCCAGTCTTGGTCTTGGTCTTGCGCCAATACACCTGGTCTTGGTCTTGGTCTTGGTCTTGCGCTCCCAGTCTTGGTCTTGGTCTTGGTCTTGCAGCAAGAGTCTTGCAAGTCTTGCAATTACCTATTAGACTATTGCTATTTATTAAAGTTTACTTTAGATCTTTAGAATTAACATAGCCAAAGCAAAGAACAATCAGATTAATAAATGTCTGAAGATTTGATAAAAAATTTGATAACCGCCACATGGTTATCAACTGAGCTATATGCCGTTTTCCATGGGAGTAACTGTTTCTTAATAAACATTTACGCTTTATAAGCTTACATGTGCTAAAACATAGCGGACCCCGGGCGCCAGAGCGCTGGCTTTGGTCGCGACTGGGATTAACGCTGGGATGATGATGATGATGATGATGTGCTAAAACATGTAAAAAACAAATTATCTAGCCTCCGTGGCGTAGTGGGTGATGAGCCGACTGCGAAGCGTGAGGTCGTGGGTTCGATCCCCACCCAGGATAAATCTTTGTGTGATGAGCACTACGATTTATTCTGTGTCTGGGTGTTATTTGTCTATAATATGTATGTATTTAAAATTATATATGTATGTTTATCAGTTGGGATCAGATGGCCGTGTGTGAGATGTCCCAGGATATTTATTTATTTACAATAAATTGACTGTATTTTAAAGAATCTCTCTAGAAAGAGATTGAACCCTCAACTTATATGAAATTTAATAAAAGAGTTTTACGATTTATCATTTATTTCAATAAAAAAAAAATACAACACAAATCAAATAACATAACAGTACACAACAGCTTTGTCATTAGGTTCTGTTACTTTATATCAATTCTTTTGACCAAGAATTAATACAAAGTAACCATCTGGCTGACTCATCACTTAACCTATTTCTATGTTTTCTAATTACTAATGATGCTTTAGAAAATAATCTCTCAGCAGGTACTGAAGTTGCAGGTATTGAGAGAAAATCACGGGCCATCTTCGATAAAGTCGGATACTCTGTCTCATGCGTCCTCCACCAATCTAAAATGTCTTCCGAGCTGCCAGCTCTTGGTTTTCTCAGGTACTCCTCCAACTCGTTTATCACTAAGCCTTGAAGACAAGATCCAGATGACGTCGAGGGACAATCATACAGTTTATCAAAGTCTATTACGTCTTCATCTTCATCAGATACCTTATTTTCTTTTCTTGGTAATTCCAGAGACTTGTTCAGTGAGTGTAGACTGTAGTATTCTTCATAAAGTTCATTGAACTTGCGCAGGCTTTCTGTTTTAAGTTGCTTCCCCCATACTGTCAGGTCAAAAGTCTGAGCCTTATGCCTTGGGTCTAAAATTAAAGAAGTACAATAAATCCAGTTGCTCTTCTTATAATGTTTAAGCATTTTGTCTCGAGCTGCTTGGAAAGCCAGAATGAGCCTTTCATCCACTTCAGATCGATTAGGTTTCTCATCTAACTGTTTTACCATGGATTCAATTTTATCGAGCAAGAGATTGAATGATACAATGACTAGCGGTAATGTAACATATTTTTCTCCACCAAGTTTTGTACTTAAAAGTTTAAAGTTTATTAGAAACTTATGTATTTTTTCGAGTATTTGCCATTCACTAGCTGTGATTTGAAAATCATTCAATTCGGTGACAGAACTGCACAATATGTTAATGCCCGCTCTCACTTTTAAACCAAATCCAATCATATCATGTGTGGAATTCCATCTCGTTGTACAGTCAAGAATGGGATTCAGATTTGATGGCACGCCAGCTGCTTCACAAGCAGACTGAAACTTCTTCTTCACTATTTCACTTCTTTTTATTTTACTGGAAATACTGCGCAGCTTTGTTACAGATGTACGCGAATCAGCAATATTTGGTGCATATTCTTCATCTTCTTCATCATCCTCAGTTTCGTCTGCATAGTCTTCATACTGCTGATCTTCCGCGTTAGTGTCAGTCTCACAGTGTAATGCTTAAGGTCTTTAATAAATCTTGTACACCAAGGTTTAAAATGTGAGCAAAGCACCGGAAATGTTGATTGTCTGAATCAAAGTGTGGTGGCAGCTGTTTGCCTAGTTCATACATAAATTTGGTATTTGCAGTTGCGTTGTCGACCGTGATACCTTGTATTTTATCAATTATGTCATATTCCAATAAACATTCGTGGAAAATCGTTGCAATATCTTCCCCAGTATGTCGACCGCGTGATGGTATAAAATCAAGAACTACAGATCGATACTTCCATTCGTTGTCTATATAATGCATAGTAACCCCGTAGTAACTCCTACCAGCAATTGACGTCCACCCATCAATAGTAAACGACATTTTAGATGATAATTGTTGAAGTCGTTCCTTGAGATTCAATTGGAGCTCTTCAAATCGCTCTTTGTTCTTCTAAGTGTGGACCTTTTAGGAAACACCATATTCGGGCAAATACGTCGAAAATATACTTGTGTAGCTTCGTCATCGAAAAATGAGAAGGGAAGATATTTTTTCACCACCCAATCAACTGTAGCTATCGTGATGTTGTCATTCCTGTTTTCCGACTGAAATAAAACAATAAATCTGTGTTATTATTTAAAACATACTAGGTTTGAGCGTTTAGGAGGAGGAGGTTTGTTGTTGTTAAATTGAGGTTTGTTATATTAAGGTTGCACTGTACTGTAATTTACCAAAATAAAGTACTTAGTTGTTTACAGGGCGATTATGAAAACAAATGAAAATATGAGTGTTTTATAAAAAATATTTAACACGATAATTACATACTTAATATGGTGTTATGTAATTAAATAAATAAATATATTCGGACATCTCACACACGGCCACCTGATCCCAAACTAAGCAGAGCTTGTACTATGGAAATCAGACAACTGATAAACATACATATAAATTCTAAATACATACATATTATAGATAAATAACACCCAGACACAGAATACATCATCGTGCTCATCACACAAAGATTTATCCTGGGTGGGGATCGAACCCACGACCTCTGGCGTAGCAGTCAGGGTCACTAACCACTAGACCACAGGCCCGTCAGTTGTGAGATAAGTAAATTTATTCTTACCTGTCCACTTCTTCCAGCAGTTACGAAAAAGCTTGCGATATCTCCGCTTAATTTTGGTTTAACAGGAAGAAATATTTGTGATTCCTTTTTGTGGAAAGATATTAGATGTTTCCTTAAGCCTGAAGTGTTTCTGTTTTTCATTTTTATTTCAACTTTTTTATGTTGGCACAATTTACACAAGGCAGTTTGGGATTGGGATGCATGAATTATTTCGAAAAACTCCTCAAATTTGCTTTTGTGTCTTTTAGATCTGTAACTCTCATTACTCGGACTAGAACAATTTGAATCTTCGTCCCTCATATTAAATTGTAGACGTGATACGTTTTCCGTAAACAACAAGAATTAGTAAAAACTATTATTACGTTAGACTCGAAGCACAGCTCAATTAAAAATGACTGGAATTAAAATAATTCCTTATTATATAGTACATTTCCTTGCTTTCTACCGCGCGGCCACGGCACGTGCCAACTCTATTAAAAGGATGCCGCCGTAAATCAAACGACGCCGCGTGCGGCGTTCAAACACAGATTAAATACCTACTTGTATAGATGCGTGACATTGTCCAATCACTATTCTTTACATATAAATGAATGTTTTGTCGTACATCTATACTAATATTATAAAGCTGAAAAGTTTGTTTGTATGTTTGATGACAGAAGTTTTAAAATAAATAAATAAATCCTGAACGTCACTATACCTCCAAAGTTACTATTCCTCGTGGACGAAGTCGCGGGCACTGCTAGTAAATACTTACTCTCATCATCTCCCTCAGAGATATTCGGGCTCATAAGCAATACAAAAATCGTATTGCAGGCTTTTTATTTTAAAAGTAGGTAGGTACGCTTTTTATATTATTTTATTAGTTTTGTAGAATTTTTTTACACGTTTCAAGTATGTTTAAAAGTGGCTACAATATTTATCAAACGGGTGATATTTGACCACATTTTTGCTATTTTTTCTTGTAAAAAATTAAGAAATTTAAAAAATATTTTGACTAAATGTACGATAATAGTACCTAAGTATTTAGTTTAAACCCATATAATCAACTAGCAGTCACTCGCGACTTCGTCCCCGTGGCTTATTCGTCCTTGCCGAGTTTCATACAAACTTTTATAAACTATCCCGTTTTTACAACATTTTTTATTACTGCTCGGCTCCTATTGGTCGTAGCGTGATGTTATATAGCCTATAGCCTTCTTCGGTAAGTGGACTAACCAACATAAAAAGAATTTTTCAATTCTGGCCAGTAGTTCCTGAGATTAGCGCGTTCAAACAAACAAACAAACTCTTCAGCTTTATTATTATAGATAAGAAGATATTATACTATATACTTACTAGAATAAATTATTATGACATCTACTACCTATCCTTACCATTATCTAATCATAATACTACTTGCGTGATCAGTATAATGTATGTATTCGTTTCCATTATAAGCACACTGAAACTTATTTATTCTTTGGAACACCTGTGCCCTTAAAATTATACCTAGGTTCTATGGCGGCAATCAATTAGTGTCAAATGTTGTGATTTCGGCGCGGCGGCACCGATTGTTGTATGTGAATTCAAAAGAAGCCGCCGCCACGTGTATCATCCCCATGTACTTCCGAAAAGCGACAAATTTCTTTGAGACGTCAGTACAAAACCTTTGATGCCGCATTATCAAAGTGCCGATGTAAAAACAAAACTATGCATGCACTCTGTTTGATTTTAATGGATATTTTTTTATTCGCTATGTATGCTTATGGTAGGTATTGGTCGTAATGCGAATAGGTCCAGTTTTTCATATTCTTTGATACAGTTTTTTGCGTCTCATAGAATTCCTAAGCGTACCTATACACCGAACTGTTATTCCTAACTACTCCGTGAAATAGCGCTAAGTCCTAGCTGCAAGACGCAAGAGTCTTGCGGGATTAGTCTTGTTCTTGCTCAAGTCTTGCATGGTCAGTCTTGGTCTTGGTCTTGCTAAAAATACGCGGTCTTGTTCTTGGTCTTGGTCTTGCAAAAATGCAAGACCAAGACCAAGACTGCAAGACCAAGACTGAATTTGGGCAACACTAATTAACTTCTTTAAATATAAAATAAAATAACTTAACACACACGTTTTTTTAGCTTTGTGCCAACTTGGAAGCAAAATATAAGACGATGAGTTTTGAGAAAATGTTACTTAGTGTACTATAGTCTTGTACCTTTAAAACACCAAAGTATTTAAAACGGCAATTATTAATACTCAAAATCTAATGGCTTTCTGTCATATCAAAGTTACAAAGGAACAACACTGGTTCAAAGTTAAAAGCTGGTACCATTAGTGGGGAGCGTAATGAGTGTTGGCTGTTTATTAAAGAAACGTTTGACATACAGTTGTATTTCTCAGTAAACTCAAATCACTCAAAATAAACTGATTAACTCAGTTCACTCATAATGAAGTATTTAACTCAAAAATATTCAATCAATCTATCTGTGTACTAAATTTCATCCAAATATATCCAGCTGTATGGAGAAGTAATAAGTATATTGATACTAGCAGAACCCGCGGCTTTGCCCGTATTCAACTTACAAAAAAAATGTCTTTTGCTTTATGTTATATAGCGACTCACCCTCGCTTCACTCGAGTTCGTCCCTATGTATTTATATAATATTAAATTATTTGAATATTGTTTAAACAAATATACTAAAATCGCGATTAAAAAATGGGGGATGGGAGTAGGAGGGTGAAAAATACTTTACGACCTATTCTCATACCTATCAAATATACAAAAAAAACATTAAAATCGGTCGAGCCGTTTCGGACGATTGCGATTACAAATACCGTGATACCAAGATATTTATATATTAAGTTAGTATTTTTAATATTTGTCCAATTATAAATGCGAAAGTATGTTTCTTGATTCATTGGTTTGTTTACCCCAAAGAGTATTGAATTGAAATGTTTTTTTTAACGGTTAGCTTAAACTAGACTAGTTATTGAGATGTAGATAGGGTTTGAAGCATGTCGCTAGAATTGAGGTGGATAACCTCTAAACGAACTTTTGAAACCGAACTTTTTTAGCAAAAGGTATTTAGATATAAGAAATACAGTTTTTTTACTCGTATTTAAATATTTATTGTATCGTAGACTTTATTTATATAATTCTGATGGAATTTTATCGTTATTATTAAAAAAAAATGAGAAAAAAGAAACAATCTTTGCCATTAAATTGGTAATATGATAATGTCTGACTTAAGTTATTACAATGGTAACATTGAAAAATTTGGTAATGATCAAATAATTTCCATTCATTTGAACATTGTAAGCACATAATATCTAAATATCTAATTACATAGTATATTGTGTATTCAGCCCTTCTTAACGTCCTACTGCTGGGCACGGACCTCCCTTCAATACGAGGGGAAATCAGGCCATAGTCCACCACGCTGGCCGAGTGCGGATTGGCGGACTTCACATGTCTTTCGAAAACTTGCTAGGTTCTCTCAGACATGCAGGTTTCCTCACGATGTTTTCCTTCACCGTAAGGCGAGTGGTAATCATGTTAGAAATGATTCGCACATGAAAATATCAGAGGTGCGAGACCCGGGATTTGAACCCGCTTCACTCCCTTTCCCAAGCGAGCGCGTTACCACTGGGCTACCACTGCCTATATAGTATATTAATATTGTTAATTTTATTATTCTACACAATTATTCACAATACAGAAACAAGTAAAACAGAATAATTTACATAACATTTTACCCCTAATACTAGTATCACGGAAGCGGTCTAAAAGGAATGTAATGTGGCCAGTGTGGG
Source organism: Argynnis bischoffii washingtonia (assembly GCA_033884665.1). NCBI lineage: Eukaryota > Metazoa > Arthropoda > Insecta > Lepidoptera > Nymphalidae > Argynnis > Argynnis bischoffii. Next base: position 2,539,883 of record CM066624.1, on the reverse strand, counting down.
ACCTAAGCTCATCCGTCTTTCTAAGCCTGATTTAGCGAGACTTGGCAAAAAGCCATACTGAAGGGTAGTTCAAACACAGCTATCTATTTAGAGGAGAAAGTTGTTTGAAGCGTCGTATTAATGTGAAAACGTTGAATCCGTTTAAAATGACACAATAATATAGATACTGTCTTCATTATGACTTTTTGTGTATTTATCTATTGCTACATATAAAAATCGAACTGAATCGAACCTGTTCATTAAATATTTTTTGGAAAATCTTATTGAAATAGTCATTATTATCGATACAGAGAGGCCGAATTTATAGTTTTTAGAATTTTGTTGTCTGTTTGTCTATCTGTCTGTCTGTGATCGCGTCATGAGAAAACCACTGGACAGATTTTGATGAAATTTGGTATGATGATAGCGGGTTATCTGGATCAACATATAGGATAATTTTTACTGCGGAAAAATATCTCATCTCTGAAAAATATATACAAAACATTAATAATAACGGAATATAATGTCATATATTTTCAATCCGTTTTAAGTTAGGTTGTTTTTAATTTGGCTGTTGCTTTTTGGCAATGGTCCTAAATATTCAAAATCTGCCTCTGAGGATGGAATAATTACTTATAAAATAATTTTGAAATCATCTCGAAGTTAAATCTTTTTTGCTTTGTTGCTTTTTTCTAAAAACTTTTCTAAATACTGACAGAATTTCCAAAAAAAAAGAAAAATGATTAGCTGAATTAGTATTATAAACTTTGATCTGATACTCGCTTCGATCGGGTACGTTATACCTTGTATAGTGTTATACGATTTGTGGTTATACGTAATAAATAATTGAAATTTTTGTATAAAAGACAATTTGGCGGAATCAGCTATTGTGTTTTCCCTTGAAAATGGGAGATTTTTCGGTAGTAAAAGATATCTTAAATGTTACGAGTAATAAGTTAAAGTCATACTTTTATTAATATTATTAATCGTATTTATTTTTTACGTAAAAAGTAAACATACGTACAAAATATGTAACAGTCATTGTTTAAAAAAAAAACATGTGCAGATATGGCTAAGTTACTATTTTATTATATGTATAGACAAGCAATAAATCCTGTGGGATTCCCATCAAGACTTTAAGCAGAAGCTTAAATGTCAATTTCCGTATTTCTAAATTCAAGAACGACAAACTTCCATGTAAACTTTCATCCATTAAGCCCTTTGACCCCTTCATAAGACCAATTTTCCAAATCCTATAGAGCTCACTTTCGCTTATTTTTTTATAAGGAACTTTTGTACGTTATTCATGTTTCTAGACCAAATAATTTAGGCTAAGCGTTGCCTGTCAGTATGCCAGTAAATAATATAAGGTTTTTTTTTAAGTAGACAGCGAATGAATGAATTCAAATTCAAAATATTTTATTCAGCATTAAATTATTACAATTTTCTACTGAACGTCATGAGTCTACCACCAGTTCGGAAAGAACAAACCTCAGACCTGAGAAGAACTGGCGAAAGAAACTCAGCGGGACTAATATTTTTTTAATATCTCTAATATTCATCAAATTAAGTGCTACTGAAGTTATTCTAAAATATATTGAGCAATATCTTCTAACGTAACAGAACAAATGTTCCACTGTAATAGATGTGACGACACCCTGAACTCATCTCGTAAAATGGCCACTCTCGAAAATTACACCGCGTTAAAAGCGTCACACATCTTCCGTAGAACTTTCGTCTAAAATAGTAGTTAAAGCACAAAAAATGAAAACCAAAAATGAAAGTTCGTCTAGACGAAGTCCTTGACTGCATCTTGACATTTAGATGCCTATTACTAATGATTTTAGAAAAATCATATTTTATATTCAAAGGTTGTATAAGTAGATATTATTATATATTTTAATAGCTAGATCATCGTTTCTCAAGCGGAGGGTCGCGACCCTTGGGGGGGTCGAGTTTATTTTTAAAGGGGGTCGCAGTCTGTTAAAAATAATGAATACAAACTACATATAGGTACAAAAGATTCGTTTATTAAAGGTATGAATTTTAGTGTAGTATCATAAAACTAAATATTAAGATGTAATATAGTGGCGGGGTCACAAGACTTTTTACTTAACTTTTTGGCTTTTTCGTGGGTCATAAAAAATGGTTGAGAAACGACGAGCTAGACAAAAGAGAAAATATTTTTTTCATTTAATTGTAAGCTTAATACTTTCTTAGATTTACGCTAATATTTGATATTTTAAATAAAACTATCTTTTCAGTTTTTTTTGGGGATCTATTTTGATTTTTGGTTCCCGACGTTTCGGGAGAGACTATCTCATGGTCAGCTGTAAAGCATTCAAAACGTCGGAAACCAAACATCAAAATAAATCTGCGAAATTCGAAAAGATAGTTTTATTTAATTGTAAGTTGTAACTAACTAAGAATTTTTTCCCTCTATGGCCTATTTCTTTCCCAAATTAAATTATAGCTTATATTACTCTCGCTCAAATTCTGTATCCAACTGTGGGAGTGTCTTTAAAATTAGGCAAACAAATCTATATTTAACGTCATGTTTTTCTAGAAAACTTCTTCTAAAATAAAGGTTTTATTTATATCACATTATTATTTTATTAAGTTTATTTGTTTGTTTACATAGGGGATGAAGGTCTGGAACTAATGATATCATAAATTTCTTTAATTATAGGAAACTGCGCTATCTATGAGTAATTCAGACTATTTTTATAATGTCCTGTACGATTGAAATCGCGTTCAATACTGGTCTCAATAACATATATTATATTAAAGACGAAAGTTTGTACGTATTTTTGTTACTTCTTCATGCTTTTACGTGTAATTTTGCATTCTTTCCTAAATTAACACTGGCTACTTTCTATCAGTTTACTTTGTGAGCGGAGCTACGGGTGAGAACTAGTATTATATAAATGTCGAAAACATTAATTTTGCGGTACTTTTGGTAAAACAGAATCTCATTCGTTTAGAAGGCGACAAACAGCGTTATCATCCGTTTCATTATAAATTGGGCGTGAAATGAATTGCCCACAATGGCACAGATCCTAGATCACCGTAAAAACTGCTAAATTACATCCCGAGTTAAATTGCAACGTAAATCGAGTTAAATTAGTACGCTGTTTTTGCATTGGAAAATTGTTCTCAATATTTCAGCTTTATTGATATACTAGCGACTCACCCTCGCTTCGCTCTTGATCGTCCCTAGGTTGATTCCGCATACAAACTTTTATCCTCATTTTCATCCCCTCCAGGGATTATTTCTGAAATAAAAATATCCTATGTCCTTCCCAGAGTCTCGAACTATCTTTTTACCAAATTTCATCTAAATCGGTTCAGTAGATCCAGAGATTACCCACAAACTCACAACTCTTCATAATATTAGTATAGATAAATATTTGATATATTGTACCTGTTCAGTACTGCCTTTTTTTACGTGATATATTAGGATTCTGTAGCTAAAGAGTTAGAAACAGCCTATGCACTTATAGTAACTCAAATTTTGTTTACCCCTTAGGTACAATGCCACCCCTGTTTTCGTTTTTTTTTGCTCCATACCATTACGCCATTGCATAGCTATTGGTAGAATACAACTACATATCTGTCATTTATGTTGTTTTATTATAGTTTAGTACCTGGACGACCGAGCTTCGCTCGGAGTTCTTTTTTGTCGTATCGTATTTTTTAGATAAAAAAAAACTGAAAACTTGAATAAATACAAAAAAAAAAACAAGTGTAAAAACTTTGTATTCCGAACGGGACTCGATCCTGGGCATATCTGTTGTCTAAATTGCGCCTTGACCGTATGACTATGATGCTTATTACCCGAGTGTAAGAAATTATCGACCATATTCTGCGTAGAATAATGCAAAAGAAAACCGCTTGAAAACTCAAAAACACGCGTTTTCCCAGGCATACCAAATTTCAGCGAAATCGTTAGAGCCGTTTCCGAGATCGCTGGTATAAATAAATAAAGATATAAAGATATAAATATACAAGAATTACTCATTTAAATATATTAGATAGATTATAGTTTATAATAGCGTCATTAGTTTCCGACTAATATGACTATTACATATGGACATTGGATTGACGTTCGTACTGAACTAAAGAAATAAAGTGCTAAATAAATAATTATTAGTATTGAAAATTACATAAAATATACCAATACATCAGAGTAAAAACTATACTTATTTAGAAGAATTCAATAGTCTTGAGTGAGCTTACAAGACACGAGTAATAATTTAGCAATGTAGATTAATAAAAATCGTATTTAGGCATCGGTCATTTCCTCATCCACGGAGGAGACGGGCACGCTCCGAATACAAATGAAACCTTTATATCGTCGCCTTACTTCATTTTGAGGACCGCTCTTGAGACAGACACCTATATACATAGGATGAAACAGCAAGTACCCACTGCCCTGACGTGAATGTGTTCAAAAATTTAGGCGCTATGATAGTTCAGTCACTTTCGTGGATAGTAAGATATTTTAATAGCTGTTATTTATAATCGATGGAGAGAACATTAATTAAATTCTTTAAAATTCGTAGAACTGTTGGACCACTTATAACCTACGCAAGCTCATATTAAGGAGCTGACCCTGAAGCCAAGATAGGGCCTCTTATGCTATGATAGGGCTTATTTATGATTCATAAAACTTAATCATTAGTTAAAAAATTATGAAAATCAAAGGTCATTATTGACGTTGGTGGAATGACGAATATGATCCATTTAGTTCAGTTTTCTTATAGTTCCTAAACATTGTTAATCATATCTAAACCAGCGGTATCATACCACTTATACATATTAAATATCTACATATTAAATTCATATTAAATATCATAGGATCCTATACCAATTTATACTGTTGTAATTTAAAACTAAGAGAAATACAAAAATGTGTTAAAAAACTTGGAACTTTGGGAATTTTTAAGTCTATATAAACATAAATTTTCCAAAAATATAAAAATTTCTTCAGTATTTTATATTTAGTTTAAGATCTGGCATCACTGTCATGGACAGTTCATTTTACGTTCAGTACAAAATGGAATGGATGAAAGCACTCGGTTTGTCGCCTTCTTGGTAAGCTTGCCAAATTAATGTCATACAGTGTGCTTCGCTTCATTGAATAGAGAAAGAGTTACTGCTAGTTTTGAAACTGTGTTAGCAATTTGTCTCTATGTAACTAAAAGTATTATTTTATAGTGTATGCATTTTAATAAATAGCTTAGTGTTTTTAGGAACTAATAAAATCTATACTAAAATACGACGACATGTTTGGCTCAGTTTGTAGTGAGCTTGTTTGTAGTGTAGCTCTACTTGCTGTGTCAGCGGTCGCGGGTTCGAGTCCCGCTGTTCATTCATCTGTGTGATGAGCATAAATGTTTATACTCCAGTCACGGGTGTTTATATTTATAATATGTATTGTATTTAAAATTATATATGTAGTGCGTGAACTATCTGGTATCCATAACACTAGCGTAGATTGCCATGGAACTAGATGGTGCTGTGTGTTAATATCTCAATAAAAAACTGAAAAATTTGTTTGCTTGTGCGTGGAGCTCTAGTAACTTACCTGTTTATACCATCTTGGCAGGTAGTGTGGTCAAGAAATTAGTAGGCAAAGCTACCTAGGCATATTCTTTATATTATTTATTATCGGTTAGAACAAAATTCGGCTAGTTAACAGAACGGTGAAAAAATAAGTAAAAAAAATTATTAATTGATTTAAAAATAGCCTGGTCAGGATTTCGATAGGCAAACTATTTTAGGCGTATTTATTTATAATTGAAACTTTATAAAAAATATGTTTCATCTGGTTAACAGATCAGTAAAGGTCGTCGTGTATCCGGCTCTTAGACTATAGTTTCTGTACCTAAACCGTGATATGTAAATAATAATTATTTGGTATTATACTCTTTACACCAAAATCATCAGTTTTTCTTGATTTAATAAAAAAAGTAAGAAAAAAATAATAAAAATCAATGTTTTTATATCAAGACGCAAAATGTACCTAAGGACACACCCGAGTGAAGTGAGGACATGACACTAGTATAATATAAGAAAGGTTCAAACAAATTCAAGCCAAAAATAATTGAAAAAAAGTTTGTTTAATAATCCACTTTATAAAACACGTCATGCATTATTCATATCGCATAACATTTAATGTCTTTGGAGATTTGTCTGGTAATCGCTTTCGTATTTCTTGCCCACATTCTGAAGCCGTATGCCTCTGGATTGATGGTCGATTGCCTTTATGTTTTCCAACATCTTATCTTTTCCTGAACTATGTTATGTATTATGTATGTACACTTATAAAATAAAATTTGTTTGTTTGTTTATCTTTTTGTTTGCTTATATTTGAGGATTATATTAGAAATTATTATGATTCTAAAAATTATCTATGCATAGAAAGCCTGAAAAGCTTGCAATATTGAAAAAAATGCACATTTACAAAGGATTTTTTATCCTCATTTCCAGGTAGAGTCGCTACTAAGGTTAATATCTTGTTACTGCCAAAAATATTTCTCATACATAAGTTATGTTTATTGATTTTGTGATTAAATTATGTTTATATATATATATATATATATATATATATATATATATATATATATATATATATATATATATATATATATATATAGCAGTGGTAGCCCAGTGGTAACGAGCTCGCTTGGAAAACGGAGTGAAGCGGGTTCAAATTCCGGGTCACACCTCTGATATTTTCATGTGAGAATCATTTCTAACGTGATTACCACTAGCCTTACGGTGAAGAAAAACACCGTGAGGAAACCTGCATGTCTTAGAAAACCTAGCAAGTTTTCGAAAGATATGTGAAGACCGCCAATTCGCACTTGGCCAGCGTGGTGAACTATGGCCTGATTCCCCTCGTATTGAGAGAGGCCCGTGCTCAATAGTGGGACGTTAAAAAGTGCTGAATACCAACATATATATTAGAAATCTTAGAAATCTACAACGTATTTATTCTTCTGCTGTAAGCGAAACAACGTGCGTTCGAAAATAAATGGATAAAAGAGATTTGAAAAAAAAGCTTCTTTTTGAGGACACTTTTGAGACGCTAATTGTATCTTAAGTGTTTTTATATCTATGACTGTATATTATTATTTAAAAAATATATTTAAACAACTGTTAAAGTTAATTATGTTATATTTGTATAATTTAAAGTTTATAAACAGTATTATTTTTATTCCTAAAATCAACATCGTATTGTGGATGACACATTTTAATTTTATTTTATCTTTTGCCTTGATGAAAGAAGACGGCATTGGCCTGATAGCTGTTTTCGAAACGGACAAAAAAGGTTAGTCTGTAAGAACTTATTTATATTTGAATGTCATTATACAAGAGAAAATTATAAATAACTGTTTGAAAATATTCATCTTACTAATATTATAAATGTGAAAGTTTATATGGATGTTTGGATGTTTGTTACTCAATCACGCCAGAACGGCTGAATGGATCTAATTGAAATTTAGCACATATCTAGATTACAGTCTGGAATAGCACATAGGTTACTTTTTATCTCGGAAAAATGTACGGCTCCTGTGGGATAGATTTGTTTTTGTTCTTCACTAGGGACGAACCCGAGCGAAGCGTGGGTGAGTTGCTAGTTCTTTATATTACAAAGTAACACCCACAGGTTTAATGAAAATATTGTTACTAAGAAAAATTATAAAGCATACATACGTATTACTCTTATTTGCATAGATATTTATTGTTTTAGTCTATCTCTATATCTAGGTTTTAAATTTTTTTATTTGTACCTATAAAAACATCAAAATATTGAAAATTGGTTCCAAAAAAGCGGAGAAAAAGTAAAGTGAATATAATGAAGAAATATCTTTGTAATTTAATCAACATATTAAGTATAGTCAAAATAATATTATAACCAATTAAGGTAAAACAAAACAACAACAAAAAGAACTTGTTGCGAACAAAATATTAATATTAACTGTATATCAGTTGGGGCCCTTTTGCAGAAGTACATCCATTTATATTTTTTATTCTGACTCAATACCTGGTTACGTGATTTCATTTAACGCCCTAATGAAAACATTTTAAGTATTTATGGCACAATATTGCCGAATAACCTTCGTGAAATTGAAAGTTTTTTATCTATAGCATAATCTATACTAATGTATAAATCTGAAAAGTTTCTGTCTGTTTGATCGCGCTAAGTTCTGTACTGTACTTAGTCTATTTATTGAGATTTTAGTCTGTTTAAAATAGCTAATAACCTTTATATCATACTACGATCTACGAGATCGGAGTAATTCTATAAAATGAAAAGACGCGAGTAGAGCCGTAAGAAAACGCTAGTTAATATATAAAGCTGAAACGGTGTTTTTTATTTTGTGTGATACTTTTTTAGGTTTACGCGGATATTTGATATTTTAAATAAAACTATATTTTCAGATTTTTTCACGGATTTATTTACGTGCGGACAGTACTAGGTGCTGTCTGTAACAACTTTATAATTAATAACCTTTGAAACGTCTTAAACCTTAGTCTCTCCCGTGAACATGATTACTGTAAAGCATACGAAACGTCGGAAATCAAAAATCAAAATAAATCCGCAAAAAGATCTAAAAAGATAGTTTTGTTTGTGTATATCTGAAACTACCAGTCAGATTTGAAAAATATTTTCAAATTCTTTAGCTTTTTCATTGAAGTTGGTCATAGGTTTATGACTTAAGTGCGGAGCAATACATAGACTAAGCCGGTGAAGTCACTTGCATAATATGTTAGGTTTTGAATTTATTTAAAATATTAATATATTAGCTTTTAAAATAACACAGAAAACTAGTTTCTAGTTTCGATATGAGATGTAACGGTTACTATTCGCATACCAGACATTATATACATACAACAGTATTAGTGGAATATTTTATACTAAATCTATACTAATATTATGAACGTAAAGTGTTTGTTTGTTTGTTTGGTTGAACGCGCTAATATCAGGAACTACTAAAAAAATTCAAAAATTCTTTTTTCATTAGATAGCCCGTTAGCTGAGGAAGGCTATAAGCTATATATTATCCCAGAAAAATGTACGGATCCCGTGGGATAGATTTGTTTTTGTCTAGGGACGAACCTGAAGCGAAACGAGGGTGAGTTTCTAGTAAGTCATAAAATTACAAATATATACTTTTGTTTATAATAATATTTTTATGAAAAAAAAGAATGCACTAAAAGTTCAAGCTCTCACTAGCCATCCGTACATTTACTTCAAGAGGCATCGAACCTTCGACACGTTAAGATCGTAAACATACACACAATCACTGAATTTAATAGTCAATCTTTTTTTTCGAATAAATTATACCGCAAAATCATCATACATCTAGTATAGAACTAAGAACGGTTCGCTAAAACTTTCTCTACGTGAATGGTAGTTAGGAAGTGAAACCCAGGAAGCCTAACCCGTTTTAATCCGACTGAGAGGAACTCAAAAAGCAAATAAGCCTTTAAATGGTATTAACACTTTGTTTTTATCGAAAATTGTTTCATAATTTTAACGTTACTATTTAAAAAGTGTTGCGCTATTACAAAACACTATTTAGCGATCCTGCAACGCCTTATTAAGGTTTTTAATACTTGCTGTTACGGCCGACGGCCGTGTATATAGGTAAATATACTTAATATAAAGTGATTTAAAACGTTACGCCGATAATGCCATGCATATCTATAGAAATACTATAAAGAGACAGAGTTTTTGTTTGTTTGATCGCGCTAATCTCAGTAACTACTGAGCCGATTTAAAAAATTCTTTTTGTAATAGATAACCCGTTTATTGAGGAAAGCTATAGGCTATATATCATCATGTTACTACCCAAGGGAGTTGAGCAGTAATCATAAATGTCAACAAATCGGGCAGCCTTCTATATCTCTTCTATATCTATATAGGTACACTATTGTAAAACTGATGTTTATATCGGAAGTTTGAACGCGGGCGTACCCGCGGGTACTGCTAGTGTTTTTATAATTATCAAGAAATTCTTAATAATAGTAAGAAGATGGGAAATTGGCGGTTTAACGCCAGGCCTAATCTCTCACCGCGAGTGTCAAATTGTCTCCTCAATGAACTTTAAGAGTAAAACGACTATAAAGTGTACTACAATATTTTATTTTTTGACTATTATTAATCCTAATGTCAAAATAGGTCAGGAGGACATTATTATTACTCAAAAATATAAATAAATATAAATTAAAACTCATAAAATATTATCTGTATGGGGGAGTGTTTTATTACTTGTTCATATTAAACATTTCTGAGCTTTCGAAGGTCTTATGTCGTAATGAATATTTATTACAATCATATATAACGTAATATAAATACATACCTCTACTTTTATTTTGTAGACAGTCAATTAAATCTTTTACATTTTATATTAAACTAAATAACACTTACTCACTGACTGACTGATTAATAACTCAAAACTAAAAAGCTTGGGAGGGTTCCCGGTTAAAAGGGAAATAGGACGTTGAGCTTCATATAAAACTTTTCTATTTTGCAATCGAAATCGCGGGCATGCCTTGGAAATATAAACTCAGCATCTATTAAAGCCGCTATTAATTTTATTTTATCTGTAGACTAAGTTCTGGCTTTGATGGTCTTTGTTATTCTATTTGGGCCACAAAAACAAAATCATGACCACATCGCTCTATCGGGGATCTCAATTTACAATATTAGAATACTCGACCTAATGAAATAAAACATAACTGGGTTTTATGTAGAATATTTTCCGCTTTTTTATGTTTTTTGATGGTATTTGGCATGTTATGGTTACCGATTGTGAGTTAATTTTCTTAATTTTTCCCATCAAAGGTGAACCCATATACGAAGAGATACATTAAACATTATTTATAGCACATTTGAGATGAAAACTTCGGAACGCCCAAAATTAATCCATACTTAATATTGTAAATGTGAAAGTGTGTTTGTTTGTCTTTCTTTCACATCGAAACAGCGAGACGGATTGGTGTGATTTTTTGTATGGACATAGTTGGAGGGCTAAAAAGTGACATAGGCTACATATTATCTCATTCCCACGGGAAAACACTTTATAATGTACTAGCGACTCACCCTCGCTTCGCTTCGGGTTCGTCCCTAGGCAAAAATAAATTTATCCCACGGGAACTGTACATTTTTCCGGGATGATATATAGCCTATAGCCTTCATCAGTTAACGGGCTATTTAATGCAAAAAGAATTTTTCAAATCGGATCAGTAGTTCCTGAGTTTAGCGCGTTCAACCAAACAAACAAACAAACAAACTCTTCAGCTTTATAATATTAGTATAGATTATACCACAAGAACTCATTATATACATAGGTATGTATATAATAATATATAGTTTATGCATTCTATACTAACTGTTAAATTATATATTATATATATATAATAATTTTGTTGTGAAAGGGTTAATACACTAAATTATCGCATAGATTTCATATTAACAATACCTTCGTAAATACAGTGTTATTATCGGCAGTGACCCCAGCCTAAACCCTTTAGTACAGCTGACACAAGAAAAGTACAGGCCATTAATAAGTAAGTGTTGAGACCAACCGGCGCAGAGCCTTGCCAATATCGTAGATAAAAGTTTTAGAATTAATATCGTTTTCCTTCCAAGTTTCTAAATAAAGTATGAAGTATATAACTGTAGCTGGTATTTGGTCTCCAAAATAGAGATAATGTTACTGTCAAAGTAATAATTCCGTTTAGTTTTAATAATTACCGGTAATTATTAAGATTAACCGCAACACTTTGTCTAACAAATGTTAAAATTCACCGTCTGCGAATATTAATTAATTTTATTCCCCTGTCGAAATAATTTATACTTTTAGTGATCTAATTCAAAAATGTATGTATATCAATTTGGGTGTACCTTTGTCAAAAATCTGGTTATAGCTGGTGATTTGGTGGTCCTATTTAAATTACAAAAAAAAAAAATCACGGGGTTACACTACATTTCCACAAGGGTTGAAAAATTAATTTTACAAGGAATTTATCGCTGTAACTTTTCAGTTACAAATAATTACTGCACTTGCTTCGTTCATATGTCTTTTTGTGTTCCAGTTCAAAATTTGCGACTTTCTATAATCAAACATATAGAAATATAATAATATTTTTTTAACAAATCTGAATCTGAATTTTATCAAATTTGAAAATCATCAAGAACGTGAAAATTTATAAAAGAACAAACACTTTACTACTTCTTAAAAAATAAAAATTTACTTTTACCAAACTGTTATTAACTTAACAACTAATATAAAAAAGGGACTAGAAAGGGGGTAGATAGATTAAAAAAAAACAGTGTCCACCATTAAAATCTTCAGTATACCCATAACCATGGGGCTTGTAACAGTGCCAAAATATCGGGAATTCATTAAAGGAAATGAAAAACATGGCAAATATCTCATTTTACATAATAAAAGTATTAAAATATCAGTAATGTATGGCAAAATCTACATATATACTCGTACTTAAAAACATTCAGCGCGATGTTTAATCTTACGGAATTACATTTTCGCTCATCGTATAAGCATCAAATAACAACCAGTTGGTGGCCAATTTCCTACGCATTCACTCCAGTGAACATTCGTGTCAGAACAAGGGCTGTCGACGAGGATAAAAGCTGTCGACTTGACAAAATTAGGATTTTGAGTAAATATATTTCGTCATACAAAAACATGTATAAAAAATGCAAATGTCTATATATGTAAAAAATCGATGAGTGTATGTATGTTCCCTATTGACTGGAGCGATTTAGATGGAATTTTTAGGCAAGCTTCAGGTTAGCCCAGCGGTTAATCCTGTGAAGTTTGGTAGCGATCAGAAGTTCCAGCGATCAGCAGTACCGTACCAGCGATACTGGTACTGCTGCGGTACTGCTGGTATGATATATTTCACATTATACCTGTTTCCTACTTTAATAACATACTAAGTGTGTTTAAAGCAAAGTCTATTTTATAATTGATCTTTAATGCAGGTAACTAGCCTACGTTAAAGATTATACAAACACTAGCACTCACTTCCCTCGAGTTCGTCCCTAGGCTCTAGGTTTTTAAATAGAAATAAATAGTTATTAGTCAGCGTTAGCCATATACATTTTAATATTTTTTCGTGAATTTTTCAGATTTTTTAAATTTTAAAATTTAACATTTCTATAGATAGAGTAATCAGCATCTGTAAAATATACTTTATTCTTTATAAAATACAAATATTTTTTTTTACTTTTACAGATTAAAATTATAATTTTAACGTAAAAGTAATTAAGCTCCTTTGTCTTTTCTTATAAAAAAGAAAATTGTCAACCCTATTCAAAACACACGCAACGCCGACTTTTGTCCCAGGCTTCTCAGTGTCGCACTGTGCTGTTCAGGTGATCTTATTAGCCACTCGTTTGAGCAATCATGTATTATACGGCTTGTAGAGAATGTTGCATTTCGTATAATTATTTCAAAACTAGTGACTTATCTTCAATTTGGTCGGTTGCGTCCCTGTGTACTTAACAGTAGCTATTCATATTCTATTTGTATACTAAATTTTATTCAAATCCATGCACCCGTTTCAGCGTAACAAACATTCATACAAACGTTTGCATTTATAATACTAGCAACTTACTCTCGCTTTGCTCGGATTCGTCCCTAGTGGAAAACAAAGATAAATCTATCCCACGGGAACCGTAAATTGTTCCGGAGTAAAAAGTAATCTACGTACTATTCCAGACTTTAATCAATTTCTGTACCAAATTTCATCCAGATCCGTTCAACTGTTCTGGCGTGATTGAGTACAAACAAACATTCATATAAATATTCGCATTTATAACATTAGTGTGATTAAAGTCTGTAATTTTTCGGGCATAAATTATTTTTTTCTTTGCATTAAACTGTAACTTAGTTACTGTGTGAAACAAACCAATATATACACAATCTCACATATAATAATAAAAATTTCCATAATAATCTATCAGTTGTTTATGTGAAGAATTAAAAAACACGCAATAATTATAAAATAACCTCATTTTGCCGCTACCAACACTTTATATAGATAGAGGCTAAATGTTAGAAAATTTATAAAAATAATCAATTAAATTAATTCTGAAATTATCACTTAAATTCATCGATAAAAAAAGTACTACATACACAATCCCATGCAAAAGTTCTCCTAACCAATCGTGTTTAGGTAATTATTGTAGTTGAAATAAATATACAACAATGTAAATTGAACCTTAAACGCAATACTTAAAGTTGTTTTCAGCGAAAACATAAATAAAAGCGCGCTCAAATTTTCAGATGAGCGTTCATTCGGGGAGGACATTTTTTGTCGTTCATTGTGTATCTAGTACTTTTTGATCGATGGTTAGATTACACCTTTCAGGAAACAAAATATGACTATTTATTTTAAACCGTTTACTTAACTGTTATCAAAATATCAGAGGTGCGAGACCCGGATTTGAAATCACTTCACTCGGTTTCCCAAGCGAGGACGTTACCACTGGGCTACCACTGCCTATGCTTATAATTCAAGAATTTCAAATGTTTTATGTAGAGATAAAAAAGGTTTTATTATTCTCGGGAAATCTCATTAGCAGTTTCTTAACGTGACTGGTCTCAATGAAAGCTCTCTTTATCTTCAATGATCTTGCCAAGGAAGAGTTTATTGACCTTATTTCATGGAACTTTGCAATATCCAATCAAAAATAATGACCCTTTAATTATTTTTTTTAATTTATTAATCGGGAAATCCTTAATCAATTTTTAGAAATTACAAAAACCTAAAAAAATATGTTTGTTTTAAACAATTAAAAGATGAGTTTCTACAAAAGCTATAGCTAATAGAAAATTAAAAATGTAAAGAAATTGTCTATCTCAGTAGTATGACACTTGGTCATAATATCTCATGATTTTTTAAATTTTACTTTCTTAGATTTACGCGAATATTAGACATTTAAATAAAACTATGGTTAATAACTAATTATAATAAAACATGGGAGAGACTGTCTCTCCCGTGACCATGATTGCTGTAAAGCAATCGAAACGTCGGGAACCAAAAATCAAAATAAATCCGCGAAAAAATCCGAAAAGATAGTTTTATTTTAATTTTTAAATATTTTTTTTTGACGATATCGATTATAGAAAGTCAACTTGTCTAATCCCTGTATTTTGTCTATAAGTCGTGACAATAGAGTACACAATATCTATACCTGCTAATTATTTAAAGAGTTAGATTCGTTTGTTTGTTTTAATCTATAAAGTCTGACGCCACTAAAGCAAAAGTAGCAAAAGTACAAAGTATTAAGAACAAATGAATACTTATAGATATATTATTAAGTTTTATTACATTTAATTTGTTTAAAAAATAAGAGCACAAATAAATGAATGGATGAAAATAATTACATTGAGTAAGAATCGAATCTTTAACTAAGTTAAAGAGAGTTGGTATAAAGCGTCAGGAACTGCCCAATTACTAACTTTAGCAATTGTAATTTAGAGATGGTGTGAAGTGAAACGGGAAACAGTTAAAAGATGCTTCTTCACTTGGAATACTTAGTTTTACAAGTGTATTTGCTAAATATAATAATGTTAAAATCTTCTTTGTTTGGTTAAAAATATCACAAAATAATGTAATTTATCAAATTAATATGTTTAACATACGATACACTGTTGTTATTGTATTCAGCCCTTTTTAACTTCCCACTGCTGGGCACGGGCCTCCCTTCAATACGAGGGGGATCAGGCCAAAGTCCACCACGCTGTCCAAGTGCGGGTTGGCGGACTTCACATGTCTTTCGAAAACTTGCTAGGTTCTCTCAGACATGCAGGTTTCCTCACGATGTTTTCCTTCACCGTAAGGCAAGTGGTAATCATGGTAGAAATGATTCGCACATGAAAATATCAGAGGTGCAAGATCCGGGATTTGAACCCGCTTCACTCGGATACCGAAGCGAGCGAGTTACCATTGGGCTACCACTGCCTTACTGTTGCCTTGTTGTTATTATATTATAATAACTAAAAAAACTCAAAATAATAAAATTTACTGCATGTAAAAAAAAATAGTTTTAACATATTTTTTTTCAATATAATAAATAAATCTTAAATGAAATTAATAGATATGATGTTTATAATAATAAAGTAAAAATGATGTATTTTCTTAGATACAAAATTAAAATAAACTAAGTTAAAATAATTTGTTAATCAACATTCTTACTAACATTATAGATGCAGAAGTGTGAAGATGCAGCATTGGATCGACAAGTTTTTTAGGATATGTAATATTTATGGGATATAAAGCAATTTATTACTCTTTTTGACTCTAGCAAATCATCAAATGTTCATAAAACAAAAAAAAAATAGATTTTTTAGTTCAGCTTTATTTATAATTAGAATCTAGGTGTAAATATAGATTTTTCATTTAACTAAATACTGGGTTTTTCTTTTTATTTGAATAATAAAAAGAAAAACCCAGAGAAAATATTACACTTGTTGTTTTTTACTCTTCAACTCTGAGGGAACTCTTGACAGGTCAAGATATTAAATTAATATTCAGTCTAAAAAATGAGACGTGCTTGGGCAAAAAGCAAAAATTATTAAAACATTTTTTTTTGTCTACTAAATTAGTGTATATTTCATGGCTGATAAATAAGAACCGGCCATTTTGAAAACACTTACATAAATTTCATAACGTTTAATTAAGGAAGGCATTTTACAATTTGGCCTCAGATGTAATTGTCTAAAGACTATTTTAAAAATATTAAAATAGGCTTTGCTTTGCTCGGGTGTATCCCTGGATATTTTTTGCGACTTGATCAAAATCACCGACTTTCTTTATATGTATACGCTAACGGTTTACCCTTGCTCCACTTGGGCGCTAGGTACATTTTTTTTGAGATGAATCCTAATTCTTTTTCTAAAATAATAGTAACCTAAGTTACTCCTTATAACATCAGCTATCTGCCAATGAAAGTCCCATTAAAATCAGTCCAGTCGTTTCGGAAATTAGCCGGAACAAATAGACAGACAGGCAAAAATTTTTAAAATTGTGTTTTTCTTATAAGTACCTACTGTAAATAATTTATATGCATTTAGTAAAAAGTTGTTATTTTGACATTACAAACATTTTAATTTTATATATTTGTATAGATTGTAAATATACATATGTAATATGATATGTATGTAGATTCAACGTTTGGTAGACGAACAGCGCCTCAGCTAACAGTAGCCTTTGTATTACTCCAAGTCACAATCTATCGGTGTACTAAATTTCCTTGAAATCTACCCAGCCGTTTCAATGTGAAAAATTTCAAACACAAAACAAACTTTCACTTTTATAATAATAGTCCAATTTATAAGAATCTTTCATTAGACAGATCCGGGCTTGGGAAAATAGTCGATAAATGTAATTGGATCAGTACACCAGCTGTGCCGGTCAATTAATAACGAAAAGACAATATGCCGTTGATAAAATATATTTTTTGCGAGAAAGCTCCATGTAATTTTGTCTTAGACCGACTTCAAAATAGAGGTATTTTGGTATATGTTTTTATGTACGTAATGCGTTACCTTCATCAATGGTGAACTATTATTTTAATGCATAGTTTACATCAAAAGTCCACGTTTAAGTTCACGTTTTTAACAACACAAGTTGTCAGGAAATATACAAAAATGATAATTTTAGTTTTTTTTTTTCTTTAAATTTAAATATGATATGTAAGGCAGTGGTAGCCCAGTGATAGCTCGCTCGCTTGGGATACCGAGTGAAGCGGGTTCAAATACCGGGTCTCGCACCTTTGATATTATCATGTGCGAATCATTTCCAATATGATTACCACTTACCTTACGGAGAAGGAAAACATTGTAAAAAAACCTGCATGTCTGAGAGAACATAGCAAGTTTTCGAAAAGCATGTAAAGTCTGCCAACCCGCACTTGGCCAGCGTGTTGGGCTATAGCCTGATCCCCACGTATTGAAGGGAGGCCCGTGCCCAGCAGTGGGACGTTAATAAGGTCTGACAACAATGTTAGGCTCTACGACAATATGAGAGCTATGTTCTAAGCGGGAATCGAATTTGTGACTAAAAGATAATATGCAGTAGCCAGATGCCAGTGTATCTGGCTACTACAATTATTCTATCTAATTGTAATTTTGTGGGTAAATAATATTTTGACGTATAATTGAAATCAAAATATAGGTTATTATTTTACTGTAGCATTTATGTTATGATAAAATATTTAATGTTATTTTGCCCATCATGTAAATGATTGTGGGAATGTCTAAATAAAATAAAGCTTTATTATACAGCTTTTTAATTCTCATAAAGCTAGATCTTCTTACATATCTATAGTAATGCTAAAAAAAACGTGTGTGTGTAATTATGTGCGCACGTAAAAAGTTACACTTCTTTGGCGCAACCGAATAAAAATAGCTAAAGATTTCATCCCATATGTCACAACAATCTGTTCGTTGAAGGAATGCAACTTCATCATGTCGCTCTCAGCTAACTTCATCATTTCGCTTTTTGCGTGCCAAAAGAAGTATAACTCAAAAATGTTTTGTGAATTCATATTAATGTTTTTCTCAATAAAGATCATGGTCGAATTTCGAATATTGGGCAAACACTATTTAGTGTAAATAGCCATAAAGTTCGTGGTACTTTTGATGGTTTATTGCTACCATACATTTATTTTATTCGTTACAAATAATTAATAGTTTAGCTAAAATATAAAGTAAAAAAAATCTTTCCTTTGTAATTGTTCCTTAGTTTTCATGATTTATGACAGAGTTTAACCTTACAAGCGAAACTGCTAGCGTGTCAAAATAGTTCCAGAAGGACCTTATGATTAATTAACGTAATCAGAATTAAGCTATATTAAAGTACCTTTACAAGTCGTATTTCATTACTTTCAGCAATATTGAAGTTATATACATGTGAGCTATACATATAATAAAATTGTAACTAATTGTAAGCCGAATCTGTACTTTAAATATTGTTTTGGAAAATCTTATTGAAATAGACATTATTATCGATACAGAGGCCAAAGCTATAGTTTTTAGAATTTTTGTCTGTCTGTCTGTGACCGCATCACGGAAAAACCACTGGAGGGATTTTGATGAAATTTGGTATGATAACTGGTTATTTGTGTCAACATAATATAGGATACTTTTTACTGCGGGAAAATATCTCATTTCTGAGAAATCTATACTAAACCTTAAAACATAAGTAGGGAAGAACCCGAGCGGAACGAGGGTGAGTCGCTAGATGAAAATATAATACTGATTTATCGTCACTTTTGAATCTCAGCATATATAATACAAAGCATATTTGCTTGATTTTAACAAATGAAAAATATTAAAGCTCCATATGTAGAGTTATGTAATACAATGTCGTGTAGCGTCCATAATAATAAACAATATATAAAAAACATTTTTACATACATTATTATATACATTATATTATATTATTACATTATATTATATTATTATATACATTATATATTAACATTATATACATTATTCACTTATATACTTGACAAATATATAGGTACATAAATAGACAAAGACAAAACAATTCAGTGCCTTTTACTCTTTATCAACCGGATTTCCTTACTTTTTTTTTCTTTTCTTTTTAGTTGTCATTCACGAGTTAGTATTATCAATACAAAAACAGATAATTTTTATATTATGAACAAATACTTCAAATTTCTAGACTTATTTTCATAGCAAATAAAAACAATAGGTTGCCCCAAAAAACCGATGGGCTACTTAAATAGTTAACGACTTTATCATTTAAACGTGAGCCGGCAAAAATGAAAAGCTAACTGATAAATGGTTTCATTAGGACAATGACAAACGATGTAGCGCTGAGCCTCTACAAAATAGACAAAATACGCCATCGGACTGGGACCTTTAATGTTTGTAATAAATTGTTTATAATATACCTTTACTTGCTTACTAATATTATAACTTAAAATATGTATTTTAAATGTAAATAATGTAATTTTAGATAATACTTTTGAGATTTATGCAAATATTTGACATTTGAAATAAAACTATTTCTTTAGATTTTTTATGGTCACCGGAAATGACTAAAGCATTCGAAACGTTTATGAAAAATCCGAAAAGATAGTTTTATTTAAAACGTATTTTTTTTAACTTGTTATATTAGGAAAAATCCAATGACTTCAAAATAACGAAATTAATAATTACAAAGTATGATTGTTTCTTCCCAGACGTTCCACAGACGTTTATTCTGTTTATTACAAATCACTATTTCTTTTTTACAATCATTATAATTTTATTTAAAAGTATTTTGGGACATTATGTTGGGACATTACCAAATAGCACCATCTAGTTCCATGGTAAGGTACGAGGCATATATTATGGATACCAGATGATACACTACATACATATATAACTTTAAATACATACATATTATAAATATAAACACCCATGACTGGAGTACAAACATTCGTGCTCATCACACAAATGAATGCCTCCAGCGGGACTCGAACCCGCGACCGCTGGCACAGCAAGTAGCACTACAAACTGAGCCAAACGTGTCGTCGCTATTTATCCTATTATAAAATTAGTATTACTATATTATTTGTGATATCAATAATTGAATGATAGGTGCATATAAGTGCATATATAGTGTTGACCGCAGATCGCAATTAATTTTATGTTCACGCGATTGGAATATACTGCAGCAACGATTGATGGGATTAAACCGCGGAAGAGCTTTTAAAAAACTCTACAATCAATACGAAAATCGTTTATGATTATCAAGTACTATATGTTCATTCAAAAATATTTTCTGGTTTTCTGACACGCATGTCAATAACATTTAACACTTCGACTTCATGTCGAAAATTCACGGGATAAGAGTTCGTATTGCAAATGACATTATTTTAACTTTAAAGGAAGCCTCAGATTTGTTTGTTTGCATCGAATACGCTCCGAAACTACTGAATCGATTAAGATGAAATTTGGTAAGAAGATAGTTTGAGACCCTGGGAAGGACATAGGATAGTTTTTATCCCGGAAATCATAACTTAAGGGGGTGAAAATGCGGTTGAAAGTTTGTATGGGGAAGCAAACTAGGGTTGAACCTGAGTGAAGCGAGGGTGAGTCGCTAATATAAAATAAACTAAATTGTTTTGATTTCCACTATATCCTACATATAGTGTTATGTTAATATTTTTAAACGTATATAGGGAATATATTTCAACACACTCCACTACACTAAATTACTGCGTTATTGGTTTTGTATAATTAATTGATTATTCAGCCAATGGATATTTCAATTCATTATATATCCGCAGTATTTTTGTATCTAATTAACTATAATAATATAATAACACTAGCAAATCATCCTCGCTTCAATCGGGTTCGTCCCTGGATACGTTTTAATAATTACTATGGAATAGATAGGCTATATATTATATTACTGCTCCGCTCCCTGGGGTAATAGCATGGTGATGTAGCCTATAACCTTCCTAAATAAAAGGGGTATTTAATGCAAAAAGAATTTTTCAAATCGGATTAGCTGTTCCTGAGATAAGCGCATTCAAACAAGTAAATAAACAAGTAAACAAAACATATATGAATAGAATTTACCTAACTATATAAAACACCTGTTTCCAGAATTAATATTGATAACACTAAAGCTCGTCAATAGCTACTAACCAAAAAAAAAATCGGTTGACAAACAAAGAAGAAAAAGGTACTGGACTCTTTACTTATTTATATATAGACTTATATATAGACTATATTAATATAATGAAGAGATAATATACTTCTAAGTCTTATGCATAATGTCCGAATTCACATAATGTACTGAAAATCAGGTTCAAATATAGTAACTAATAGGAACAAGTTGCGAACTTGGCCGATTGTTAGAGTTTGTAGTTTGATCCAATACTGAAATGCATCTCTGATCGAAGTACTGCCAGATTGTTATGCTACTTTGAAATTCACTATAGTGCTCAAGTCATAAATGTAAATAAGTATAATATGTATATAATAAACTAGCGACTCACCCTCGCTTCGCTTCGGGTTCGTCGCTAGACTAAAACAAATCTATCCCATGGGACCCGTACACTTTTCCGGGATGATATATAGCCTATATCCTTCCTCAGTTAACGGGCTATCAAATGCAAAAAGAATTTTTCAAATCGGATCAGTACTTTCTGAGATTAGCGCGTTCAACCAAACAAACATACAAACAAACAAACAAACAAACAAACAAACAAACAAACAAACAAACAAACAAACAAACAAACTCTTCAGCTTTATAATATTAGTATAGATTGCCTCGGTGATCTATTGGTTTGCATGTGCAGGTGAGATCCGGACTTTAACATGCACTGAGGTTCTGGGTTCGAGTCCTATGTCGGACTAAGTTTATTCAGTTTTTCTGTTCATAAATTTTGCCATATGTCTGGAGTTCTTGAAAGAGCAAAGTCCTGTACCTGATCCCTTACCATTCGTATCGAATTATCGTCCCATCAGAGTTTTAGATTGGAAATTATACAGAATGCACTTGAGTGTGCGTGTAGACTTGGTACTATAATATCTCCTGAACAGATGGCTTGTCTCAGTGAAATTTGCCACCGTGCCCGAAATCAGTAAGAAGGACATATGAAACATATTATATTGGAATTGTATTTTTCAAATTCAAATTCAAAATATTTTATTCAGCATTAAATTATTACAATTTTTTACTGAACGTCATGAGTCTGCTACCAAATAAAACTCTAACACTGACTTAAGAAAACGGAAATCCAGTCAGTTTAAAAGATAAAATGCAAGAGAGAAGGAAAGATTTATTTTATGACGAAGATTTAAAAAAATAATTCCATAAGGAGATTAAATAGGGAAGAAAAGCTCATATTATATTATGTAGGTTGTCATTTTTGAAGTAACAAACATGGAAATTGACGTTTAAACTTCGGTTTATATTCCCGATGGGAAGTCCCACGCTGGCTGTTCGCATTTAAATTGTGTACTTATTTATTTTTATGTATTAGAAAAAACTTATAAAATGCTTGATTTAGCAAAAACCTATCCATCTTTTTAAATAAAACTATTTTTTCGCGGACCTTACTTACTATTAAACTTTAGGAGCTATCATGGTCACGGGAGAGTCTCTCTCAAAAAGAAAGTTTTATTTAAAATGTCTAATATGAACGTAAACGTAAGAAAGTATTACGCAAACCTGCATTCTCGATCTAACAATAAGTGTAATGTACCAATAGCTTTAAGTTTTATGTAATAATTCCCTGAGCTTACATGTAAATAAAAGCATACAGGTTTATATAGCCGGTTTCATTTACCTAAATACACAATACAGTACCTAACAGGTAAAATACTCGTTCTTATTCTAATCAAAATTCGTGGCAGTTTCGTCCAATACTGATGAAATGCAGATTTGATGATTGAAACAGATGTGCATTGTGCTACTCGTATACTGAGTTTAACTGAAAGTGTTTGTTATTCCAGATACTAACTAGGATTCAATATGTCTTCATGATCACCATTTTTCTTTTTGTTTCTTGGAATATGCTAAATACCACTGACGTGTTGTTCTTGCCTTTTTCTGATTTCTTCAACTAACGATTAGTATGGAGTATGGAATACATATATACATATATGTGGTATATATATTATCGATACAGAGACCGAATCTATAGTTTTTAGAATTTTTGTCTGTCTGTCTGTCTGTCTGTCTGTTACCGCATCACAGAAAAACCACTGGAGGGATTTTGATGAAATTTGGTATGATGATAGCTGGATATCCGGGTACCGCGGGAGATTATCTCATTCCCACGGGAATACACGTTAAACACAACCCAAAAAAATATTTATGATCATTATTTCTTGAAACTTGGTATTAATGCTCTCAATACAATTAAATAAATACGTGTTTTAGCGTTTTTTGAAATTCATCCCATAAGAAGATAAAATAAGAATAAAAATTTGTATGAAACCTACCTTTTTAAAGTTTTTTTGTTGTAGTTTTAGCGCAAGCGAAGCCACGGGTTTTGCTAGTCGACTATATATGTGTTAGGTCAAATTATCGTTACGTGGCTTCTTTAATATGTAGAGAACGTTCAACGAAACAACAGAAGTTTTTGTCCACCACTTGAAACTCGTCAGCAAAACGTGTCGAGTGTGGTTATGACAGAACTTTCTCACAAAATATGTTATACATACACTGCACATAACTTTTTTATATAAAAACTTGCTAATATTTGACGCCTCGCGCTTATTTCTATTTAGTTAGCAAATAATTGTGAAATAATAATAGTAATATGTTAAAAAATAATACGAAATAGTAAGTAATATAATAAAATAATACTGTTGGAAATTGACTTAAATAGTCAATTTTCTGATAGCTTTTTAGGTATCAAACCTACTTCTAATAGTTAAAAAAATTATAATTCATACTCTGCAACTAAGACGCTACTAATAACATCTATACTAATATTATAAATAGGAAAGATTTGTATTTTTGTGTGTATGTTTGTAATGAATAAACTCAAAGACTACTGTGCCAATTTCAAAAATTCTTTCACCATTGGAAAGCTGCATTCACCCTGAGTGACATAGGCTATATTTATTGCTAGAAAAGATTAGAGATCCTTACTAAAACTTAAGTAACATAACCCAAGGTGTAATAAAGTGCCCTAAAACGTCTTTCGTCGCATGCGCTGCGTAAACTATTGATGATAGAACAAAAGTATGTTCCCGTGGGATAGATTTGTTTTTGTTTGTCCAGAGGCGAAAATGAGCGAAGCGAGGGTGAGCCGCTAGTATCATATACTTGTATAAATTCATCAAATTGCATAGGCT
Organism: Argynnis bischoffii washingtonia; assembly: GCA_033884665.1. Lineage (NCBI taxonomy): Eukaryota > Metazoa > Arthropoda > Insecta > Lepidoptera > Nymphalidae > Argynnis > Argynnis bischoffii. The sequence goes on along the minus strand of CM066624.1, from coordinate 2,515,011 downwards.
ACAATTAGTATAGGATAAGGTACAAGCTAGTATAACAGCAAAATGCAATAATATAAATGTAGTGTACCTGCAGTAGTGTAGGCAAATGAGTAACTTGGTTAAAGTTTCAAGTCTTATCTGCAGCTCGAACTTAATTATTCTTACACTTGCAACGGTAAGCTTTAATCTTCTAAAGAAATTATACAAAGAAAGTTACTTATTATAATTTTCATGAGTTTGTATGATTTGTATGTGATTTTTTTTTCATTAATTATACCATTTGATTATTTCTATGAAAAATTAACTCTTAAGTTAGAAAAAAACCCTTTCTTTATATTTAAGATATTCCCTTACAAGTTAAATCAGAATCAGTTTACCTGCCAGCAAACAGGCAAATATATTAGACCAAATTAATACTTTAGCATTTACAAGATCTATTGGTATGTGCTGTCTAACAACTATATAATGACCTTTGAGACGTCTAAAACCTTAGCCTTTCCCGTATCCATGATTGCTGTGAAGCATTCGAAATGTCGGGAACGAAATATCAAATATCCGCGGAAAAATCAAATCAAATAAAAAAAAAATGAGTTTTTCTTATAAATACCGTATATAATTCTATATGCATTTAGTAATGAGCTGTTATTTTGACTCATATCGTTATCTGTATAGATGTCAAATATTCGCAAAGATCTGAGAAAGTATTATGATAATAGCCTTTTTACGAACAATTTTTTTACGCGTCTCTTCACGCATAATTTATGTATATATGATTCTTCCATTTAAAGGTTATAGCGTGATTTTAGATCCCATCAAAAATATAAATGTGAAAATGGGAGCCAAGTTCATTATTAAGAATATGCGTGGTTGTCGACTTTGCCGACAATAGAATTGAAACCCACATGGGTGCCGAGTTCTGTAGATAATCCTAAAATTTATTTATAAGAACATACAACATTCTAAAATAAATTTAAAACACAATTTCTTGTTTTTTCTCTGCTACAACAGTGTTTGCTATTTAAAAATAGAACTTCTTAAATTTAGACAGTCGAATTATTTACACAGAGTAGATAACTTAGAATAAATTGAAGTTCAAGATTTGACTTGGCTACTTTTTACATACAATTTATTTTATATTTGGCTGACATATTTGTCTGGACAGACTTACAAAGTACCAGGTGAATCAGTTTGTTATTATATCAATAAGCGATCACCCATCAATTTCATGTCGTAGGCGAGATGCTTTACCTACTATAGTCATCTTTTAAGATTCCTCAATCAAATGAAAAAATGTTCTATAAAACATCGCCTTTTCTATTTCGTTCAAAGATTGCAAAGTAAGATGAACATAATATGTGATATCCAGTCCGTAATCATTTAAACGGACCGGAATGGACCCCGTTCTTATTTACGATGTGTCGGGAAAGATTAAGTCAAATGTAGCGAAAATTACATACTTGTTATGTATTTATAGCGTCACAGCTATCCCTTTTTAGGGTAGAGACCGTTTTCATCAGTCACTCCTGCCTTTTATGGGGGACCAAAAATATATCATTGAATCTATACATCTATGTAATATAAATAAAATTGAAGTGTCTGTCTGTGATTTCAAAATAAGTGATAGTAATAATATTCTTTATTGCACACCAAAAAACTAAAAATACAAAGAAAAGATGAACATCTGGCAACCTTGAACAGGAGTAAATTTTCATAAAACGATAGGCAGTGTACTTGCTTTATCACGTTTATGTATTTAAATACTTATAGCTAAGTATGTTTTCTCAAGTACCTAGAATTATTTATATGATACCAGTACCTCCTAAACAACCCTTTTTAACATTTTTCTTCTTTGTCTGCTATGAATCCATTGAGTAATTTTTGCATACTAACATGATTTTCCTAACAAGGGTCCATCCCTTATATCTCGCACCTTTCCTTTTTCCAATATATCATAAAACAAATAAATTATGCATATCGTATAAATTCGGATGTCATTTGAAACAGGTTGACAATAATATTTAATGGTTGTTTGGGCTTTGACATCTGATAAAAGGGCTCAATATATGTTAAACGTATATATGTATCTGTGTGTCTGTCTGTCGCATCGTAGCGCCCAAACGGTTGAACCAATAGTATAATGGAAAATGCTTTTGTACTGAATACCATACTAGTATGAGATAAATTTTGGTTAAATTATTATTACGCGTCTGAAGCGAAGCCCAAAAGGAGGGTTATATGTTTGGCGTGTGTGTATGTACATATGTATGTATGTCGAAAATCGATTAAACTATTTAGTGATTCTACACGGCTTAATGTATTTTGATAGATTATACGTTAAAGTCTTGATAACGCTACTTTAAGATACGATAGAAATCAAAATGGCTGATTCCGGACGTTTATTCAAGCGTCCTAAATATTTTTTTCCAAATATATCGAGTGTGGTAATACTTAATGAAGGTGTTTATAGAAATATATATTAATTACATGTTTAAAAATAAGAGTTAATCATAGTGATCAACTCATACATTTTAAAATATTTCCAGATAACAAATCTACACTAATATAATAAAGGGGTAAAATTTGTAAGTTTGTATGTAGAGGGTAATATCTGAAACTACTGATTCGATTTTAAAAATTATTTCACTACTAAGAAGCTATTTTATTTATTTATTTAAGCTATTATTTTATTATAATAAAAACGTATTTACTTCAATAAATCATAATAACTTAAATTAAAGTCAGAAAAAAATAACGTTGAGTTACTTTATCAACTATTGTTAGGGACGGACCCGAGCGAAGCAAGGGTAAGTCGCTAGTCTATACATATAATAAAATTTTAACTTGGTCGAATTTGTACACTACATATTTTTTGGAAAATCTTATTGAAATAGTCATTATTAAATACAGAGGCTGAATCTATAGTTTTTAGAATTTTTGTCTGTGTGTCTGTCTGTCTGTCTGGGAACTCATCACGAGAAAACCACTGGACAGATTTTGATGAAATTTGGTAAATAGATATTTTTTACTGCAAGAAAATATCTCATCTCTGAGAAACCTATACTAACCGTTAAAACGTATAGGGACGAACCTAAGCGGAGCGAGTGCAAGTCGCTAGTTTTTAAAATAAAATTCCAACTATATAAAGCATAAATACTTATAATATTTTCTTTGTTTCAGGTAAAATATAAACAACAGAGCTTGCAAGCGAGGGCAGCTGGGATAAGGATTGTAAAACATCATTAGCTCTATTTTAGGGGACATTCATTTCGACCCGACATTCTGGCATCGCGCCCACCGTACGTCACTTATACTTGTTAATATATTTTCGAGATCATATTTTATCATAATTGATAAATATTGTTTATACTTAGATACAAGGCGTTTTATAATTCATTATGATTTCAAAATGAACAAGTTTAGAAAGCAGGATGAGTTGTGAAAAACGATGCGAGAAAACCACTGGTCAGATTTTGATGTAATTTGGTATGTTGATAGCTAGTTATCTGGATCAACATATAGAATACTTTTTACTGCGAGGAAATATCTCAACTCTGAGAAATTTAAATGAAACGCTAAAACGTATTTAGGGACAAACTCGAGCGGAGTGAGGGTGAGTCGCTAGTATTAGATAAAACTGTTATCAATTCATAAATAATTGATACCGATTTAAAATATGTTTGGTATCTTTTTATTATTTGTTGTTTAAGTGTCAAAAACACATTGTTCAATTAGTTAAATTATAAACTGACGCGTATTTCTTTGTTTTTAACTAACTGCTGGACTTACTTCGATGTATTCTATACAAAAGCTTTATTTATCGAACCTAGAACCTTCATAATAATAAGTCAATGTTTGTTTCGTAAAAACTCATTCTTTACGATATAGAAATGTGTACGGACCCTAAAAATTGATCGCTACGTACACATCAATCACTTTTCTAGCTTGACGTATATTCTTACGCCTATCCATATTTTATAAAAATATGAATTACTAGTGACTCACCCTCGCTTCGCTCGGGTTCGTCTTCTTCTCGATCTTACTAATTTTACTTCTTACTAATATTATAAATGTGAATATTAAAGTGGATGTTTGGATGTTTGTTACTCAATCAGCCCAGAACGGCTGAATGTCTGAATAGCACATATGCTATTTTTATCCCGGAAAAATGTTTTTGTTTTTCTAAAGACGAACCCGAGCGAATTGAGGATGAGCCGCTAGTCATACATATATTGTTATAGTACATAAGAGTACATAGTTAAGCTATTTCTGAAAGAAATACACGAAAATACAGTCAAACGTAAATCCTTGCACAACCCCCTGCTGCTATAAATATATAGATAACATCCCTACACCGTCCATCGCCGTTTGTTTTTCCAAAATACGATTAAACATTGTACGGCCGTCATAAGTGTATTTTGACTCATACGAGAAAGCTCTGTCTCGATTGGATATAACAATAACGTACGTAAACTGCTCTTCCTAAAACAAGAAAGAAATTTTCATATCTTTTTTTTTAATTTAACGATTGGACTGGCTTACAATGAAACATACAGATTGCCAATGTTTATTTTCGCTTATCCTGCAAAGCTTTTAAGTGGACCGCGTTAATCCAGCTTTATATTTTAATTTAACGCATATTTTTACATACATAGAATTAATTCAATAAAAATAATTGTCACTTTGGAACTGTAAATTATACACATATATATAGGTATTTAAGAATGACATTAGGATATTAGGAACGATAATAATATTTTTTTTATTTAAACGGTTGGTACACTTTTCTAGAAGAACAGGAATTATAAAAGCTTAAAATCTTTCAAAACCGATTACAACCCTTAAGGATGAAATATTTCTAAAAACTTAAATGGACTACCCTTAACATAATATAATCTATTTATTAAAAAAAACATAAAAATCTGTTCTCAATTGACAATGACATACAAAACTTCACCAAATTTTTTTTTATTTTTAATTTAATTAAATAAATTAAACATTAAGCAATGGAGTACTACTTTTTTAGATGTCGGTCAAACATTAAATTTAAAAATATAGTCTTATTAATCATTATAATTTTACTTCAAACGACAATTGAAACAAAAGAGACCACTACGGAATATAAACAAAGATAAATAGAGATAGAAATGTTAAAAAAGTATTTCTCTCATCGTCAGTACACAAAAACTGCATTGTTGAATTTCTCAGAAAGAATTTTCTTGAATATTCTTGTTTTACCATTGTTTCTTATATTTTAAAATTATGACGCGATGAAACTGCAATAAAATTTTATATAAATAAGGAGATATTCCGTACATATCGTACGCCTGAAGAATTTCAGCAAAAGAAAAAAAACATAGAATTTAATTATTTCACACAAGCACAATTTTGTTCTGTCCATGCATTGTTAGTGCTTTAATTGTATTTGAAGTACTAAACACGATGGACCTACCGTTTATATGAGACTGTATCGAATGGTGAGATCAAGTCATAGATAGATAGCCTGTTAATCAATATATGTACTATTTACCAAACTATAGCACAGGCGATATCGCGGGCAAAAGCTAGTATTATACAGAATTAACAACTTATATTAAGAATATATTAAAATATGACGTGAAAGCCTTGACTTGATATATTTGATTCGAATATATTTCATGTAATTAAAAGTTTTTGCAAGAAAACTAGACATCTTGGGTGTAAGAAGTAACTAATAATAAAATTAGTTTCAGAACATGCTGGGATTGAGTCAAATTTAAAAAAGTTTTCAAGGTCTTTTCAACTCTTAGACTCAACAGACTGTTAATACATGTAGAAGTTTACTTTGCCTTATTTCAAAATTAAAAAAAAACTAGGTGACTCTCTAGGTGAAGATCTCAGTAGATAACGCTTTTTGCATTATTTATGAAAAAAAATAAATTAAACATACTTTTTTCACGAAAACATTTAATAACTTTAGAAATCTGAAGACGATGTTATTTTGATTAATTTAAAACACATTTTTATCTATACATACAATAAAATTCTGAGTCGAATCTGTACATTAAATGTTTTTTTGGAAAATCTTATTGAAATAGTCATTATTATCGATATAGAAGCCGAATCTATAGTTTTTAGAATTTTTGTCTGTCTGTTTGTGTTTGTCTGTCTGGGAGGGACGAACCTGAGCGGTGCCAGGATGAGTCGCTAGTTATAAGATAAATATAGTAAAATAAAGGCTTTGTGCCGTAAAAATATATGTATTATGGAAATATATTCATCGCATTTTCCTATAAATAATTCCCACCCAAATCTAACATAAAGGTCCTTAGATAAAAGTGATTGGCCATTTCGGAATCTAAGAGAACACAAAACACAAACAGACATACAGGTAAAAATATTTCAATAGGAGTAACTATTTATACTAAGATTTTTGTATCGTGTATATAACTCTGCTATTAGCTTAATATCTGCTTTATAGCTTTTATGAAATCATGAAACGCCTACAATTTTTTAAAACAATATAGGTATTTTATGTATAACTATTGTCCCGATTTATATACTATCATTCAAATAAAAACAGTAAAGCTATAGTTCCACGATGTTAGAGTCGATATGTATAATTTGTAAGATTTCATCATTTTCTTTAATTTTAAGATGCAATGTTTGTTCGAGACATTTTATCCTTGCCATAGACCTTATCGATAATTCGATAAAATAGTGACGGTGTCCTTTTTTATTTGGTTCGATTCCCGATTCAGGTAAGCTAGCTTTTAAAATAAACGCAGTTATTATTATTTTTCAAACTAAAGATATCTTTTCTTTTAGTAAATCTTGATAGTACTTTCTTAGATTTACGCGAATATTTGACATTTAAATAAAACTATCTTTTCGGATTTTTTCGCGGATTTATTTTGATTTTTGTTTCCCGACGTTTCGATTGCTTTACAGCAATCATGGTCACGGGAGAGACTAAGGTGTTAGATGTCTCAATGGCATTATACAGTTGTTACAGACAGCCTACCTACTATTTTACAAAAATGATTTTAAAAATTCAAAAATGGCATGAAAGTACCTTACAATATTGGTTGATTTTAATTCTAAACATTTTTAAAAAAATTTTAATGTTTTTAATAAGTATTATAATTAAATATAGCAATATTATTTACTTAATTTTAGCTATTATAATAAATATTACAATTTTTCTTTATTAATTACTAATCTTATTTAGTGTTGCTATTATTATATTATCTGTAACCATAAAGATTATTAAATATTTTAAATATCAATTATTTATTTAAGTAATATAATTGTTTTATATGTAGTTTAAAAAGAAGTTTAATATTATTTTAGATTGTTATTATTTAAAGTTAAAATCTTAAGCAACACTATTGTTAACTGTATAGATAAAAAATATATTAATTAGAATTACTATTCTTATTGCGATCCACACAGTATGAACTAACTACATCTACTGGTCTGTTATGTTTGTTTTTGTTGTTTGTTTTTATTATATTTATTACAGGATCCCATGATGATGGTAGTACCCAGCCATCTTCCCTATTGAAGTTTGGATATTTTTTAATTTCAATAGCTTCGCGAATCATCCTGGGGCGATAACGGTTTTCTTTCGCTAGTATTTGTGGATTATCAAAGCGAATGTAGTGGCTTGGGCGATCCTGGCTATGTTTACAGACTGCAGATGTTGTATTGCGACGGTGCTTCACATCAGCTATGTGTTCTTTGATCCGAGTTCTAATGGATCTCTTTGTTTGTCCAATGTAAGAGAGCCCACAATCACAATCAAGTTTGTATACCCCTGCATCTTGGAGAGGGATGTTGCACTTGACTGGTGGTAAGAACTGACTAATTTTCTTTGGCGACTTGAAGTAAGTTTTGATTGAAGCACGCTTTAAGATGTAGCCAATCTTGTCAGTGACTCCTCTCATGTATGGCAGGACAGCAGGGACTCGCTCGACTGTGGCTGGTTTCACTCGGTCACTGTGGCGCAGGCGCGGGACTTGCAGCTTGTTGTCTCGCAGGACTTGCTTAACATATTGCAGTTCTCCGGCCAGATGTTGCTCGTCACAGATCCCTTGTGCTCTCTGAAACCAAGATTTTCCCACGGTAGCTAACTGTGAAGGATGGTGGTGAGATTCACCGTTCAGGTACCTATCAGTATGGGTCTTCTTTCTATACACAGTATGACTCAAGGCGTTTGCACATTGCGTTTTACTAAGACATCTAAGAAAGCTAAGGCATTGTCAGATTCTAATTCCATAGTAAATTGTATTTTTGGATTTATAGAATTAAGATGTTCTAAGAATACATTTATTTTATCAGATGGTAATATTGTGAAAGTGTCATCTACGTACCGCTTGTAGAAACGAGGGGTCACAGGTGATGTGTTCAGAGCAGTCTCCTCGAAGTCCTCCATGAAGATGTCGGCTACAACGGGAGAGACTGGCGAACCCATGGCCACTCCATCCACTTGCCTATAGAATTCATCATTCCACAATAGATAGCCGGATGTTAGGCAGTGTTTTAAAAGATCAATGTATTCTATTGACATGTTGTGATCCAGTAGCTTCCTAGATATTACTTCAATACAGTCTTCCACTGGTAGGCTGGTAAATAAGGACTGTACATCAAAACTAACCATTGTTTCATTGTCCATGAGTTTTAGGTGTTTAACTTCATTGACAAAATGGTAAGAGTCTCTTGTGAACGCTCTTGTTAATCCTCTGAGTGGTGAGAGAACTTTTGCTACTAGTTTAGCCAATTTGTAAGTCGGTAAATCGATCTGACTCACAATTGGACGTAGCGGAGCGTTAGGCTTGTGTATTTTCGGAAGTCCATACAACTTAGGCGGTTTTGCACATGATGGAATAAGAGTTTTAACATCTAGATTTAATGTGTCGGAGTGTTGCTTAATTATCTTTTTAGTATTATTTAAAACGGTGGTAGTTGGATCCATTTTAACCTTTTTGTACGTGCTTTCGTCCGACAAAAGTTGTTTTAATTTATCATTATAATCTGATGTATCCATCACAACGGTTGCATTTCCTTTGTCTGCGCGCAGAACGATGATGTCTGACCTATTGCGTAGGTTCTTCAACGCTAAATACTCCTGTTTACTGAGATTAGGTTTGGGCCTCGTACACTCACTCTTACGTCACTGACAAGATTGGCTACATCTTAAAGCGTGCTTCAATCAAAACTTACTTCAAGTCGCCAAAGAAAATTAGTCAGTTCTTACCACCAGTCAAGTGCAACATCCCTCTCCAAGATGCAGGGGTATACAAACTTGATTGTGATTGTGGGCTCTCTTACATTGGACAAACAAAGAGATCCATTAGAACTCGGATCAAAGAACACATAGCTGATGTGAAGCACCGTCGCAATACAACATCTGCAGTCTGTAAACATAGCCAGGATCGCCCAAGCCACTACATTCGCTTTGATAATCCACAAATACTAGCGAAAGAAAACCGTTATCGCCCCAGGATGATTCGCGAAGCTATTGAAATTAAAAAATATCCAAACTTCAATAGGGAAGATGGCTGGGTACTACCATCATCATGGGATCCTGTAATAAATATAATAAAAACAAACAACAAAAACAAACATAACAGACCAGTAGATGTAGTTAGTTCATACTGTGTGGATCGCAATAAGAATAGTAATTCTAATTAATATATTTTTTATCTATACAGTTAACAATAGTGTTGCTTAAGATTTTAACTTTAAATAATAACAATCTAAAATAATATTAAACTTCTTTTTAAACTACATATAAAACAATTATATTACTTAAATAAATAATTGATATTTAAAATATTTAATAATCTTTATGGTTACAGATAATATAATAATAGCAACACTAAATAAGATTAGTAATTAATAAAGAAAAATTGTAATATTTATTATAATAGCTAAAATTAAGTAAATAATATTGCTATATTTAATTATAATACTTATTAAAAACATTAAAATTTTTTTTAAAAATGTTTAGAATTAAAATCAACCAATATTGTAAGGTACTTTCATGCCATTTTTGAATTTTTAAAATCATTTTTGTAAAATAGTAGGTAGGCTGTCTGTAACAACTGTATAATGCCATTGAGACATCTAACACCTTAGTCTCTCCCGTGACCATGATTGCTGTAAAGCAATCGAAACGTCGGGAAACAAAAATCAAAATAAATCCGCGAAAAAATCCGAAAAGATAGTTTTATTTAAAAATCTTGATAGCTTTAATATTTAAGATAATTTTTTTTCCATGTCCCATCAATTTGTTTCACTCTGTATGTGTATTATACAAGGCCAAATACACTAACAGTTTAGGAATTTGCCGTCCACTGAAAAAATATTGAAAGAGATTTATTACAGAGAGCTTTGCTGATAAAAAAAGATTGTTAAACTTTATGAAAAATTGATCCCAAAGACACATCCATTAATATTAAAGCTTATGTAAATGTCAGCCATTACTCACATAAACACCATCTAAATCAAAAGTTCATGATATTTGTTCATGGAGTAGAAATAACGTAACACTGTTGTTTACTCAATTGTGGGAGACAATTGACTTCTATAATGAATCCATGAAACACCAACAAAACATACAGACTTATTACGAGTATACTTAGAATGAATAAGTTTACGGCAGAAAAATAAAATGGTCTCGCATGTGCATTGAACCCGCGAATTCCGTTGTTTTTTTTTTATGCGATTCAGTGACAAACGAGCAGACAGACCACCTGATGGAAAGCAGTACCTGTCGCCCATAACACCTACCGTTCATGCACTTAGGTTTTAAGTAACAAAAATGCAGAACCACAGGTGCGTTGTCACTGTGAGGACTAAGATGATATGCCTCTTGCCTGTAATTGCGCTGGCTACCTTATCCTTCAAATCGGAACACAACAATGCAATCATTGTTGCTTGGCGGCAGAAATAGATAAGGGGGTGGTACCCATCCAGTCGGACTCCTCAGGCTTGACAGAGTCCTACCACCGGTAACACACAATTATTAGTTTAGGTCCTAACGTTAAATAAACTTCAAATTTTATTCTTAATAATATAACTACTTTCTTAAATAAAACACGATATTGTCTTCTATATTGAACCAATCTAATACTAATATTATAAAGAGGTAAAGTTTGTAAGTTTCTGCGTTTGTTTGTAATGTCTTGTAATTTCTGGAAACACTTAATCGATTTAGATGAAATTTGGTAAAAAGATAGTTTGAAACCCTAGGAAGGATGTAGGAGTTTTATCCTGGAAATCACCCTTATGTGGGTGAAAATGGAGATGAAAGTTCGTATGGGCAATCAACCTAGGGACAAACCCGAGCGAAGCGAGGATGAGTCGCTAGTAAGTAATATTTTAATTCGCGAGAGTACCAAATGAATGTTACATAAAAAAATGTAAAAATGTACATATATTTAAAAAACAAGTTAAAATATATAAATAAGTAATTTCTCTTTTTAGCTGATTTATCTTAATATATATAATTCTTCTGTACATGTGTTTGTCACCTTATTTTTGTTGGTCCTCCATGCTGAAATAGATTTGGATAGAATTTAGTACACACTGAAGCAACACATAATAAGCTACTGTTAGTTATAAAAAAGGTGCCGAAAGGTGACGCTGTCTATAATATATAATATTGTAAATACAAAAAACACCCAGCAAAGCGAGCGTAACTCGCTAGTTAGTTATAACTTCAAAACATAATCGAATAAAAGAAGAAAGAAGTGAGTACACAGTTCGAACTGTTACTGGAAATTCAATTTGCAACCATGTTTCACGAAATATGTGTGTTATTCTTCTGAACGGCAAAGTGATAAAGCTCTTTAAGTGCAAAAATAGTATTTCGGCGTTAGAAAAACGTCCAAAAATAGAAATATTTGTTACTTTTATAGCGTACGTTTTAGACGATATTTATTATTTACTAGCGACTCACCATCAAAATCTGTCCATTGGTTTTCTCGTGATACGTTCCCAGGCAGACATACAGACAGACAAACATTCTATAAACTTTAGATTCAGCTTCTGTATCGATATTAATGACTATTTCAATAAATTTTTCCAAAAAATATTTAATGTACACATTCAACTCAGTTTATAATATGTATAGAATTAATAAATTATAATTATATTTTCTTCGTAACTTAGTTATATAATACTTATAAAAAGGCCCTAAGTAAAGAAAGTACCATAATTCACTTAGAGATAGTTACTTAGAACTTTGAGTACTTCGCGAAACGCATTACTATGTTAAAATGAATAAATTTACCAAGCTTTTTTCGCTAATGCTTGCTTATAGTCCATTTATAATGTGAATTTATGCGAGAATTTGTACAAGAAACTGTTTATTTGGGTCAATGCGTCGAGACGACTTCTTTAGAATAGGTATAACTGAGTAAGTACGCCCTAGAGGGCGTACTCGTCGCGAAAATATGTATTATATGTAAATGGTAATGGATCTAATGCATTTTTTTCAAGCTTTCCAGAACATTATTTCATATCACAAAAAATGTAGAAATAAGATTTTTTTACTTTTTGTACACTATACAAGTTTTCAGCTACGGTTCTGCTTAGCTGCTTCACATAAAACAATTATAAATGTAAAAGATTGGATATGTTTGTATGTATGTTCGTTACTCCTTCACAGAGAAACAGCTGGACAGATTTCAATGAGTGCACAGATATACTATACCGGCGCAACCGAGTGATAATAGCTAGCTAGTAGTCCAAAGCAGCAAGAATTTGAATTTGATTTGAGAAACATGTCTTACTTCCTATAAATTGAAATCTAGAGTCTTCCCCTTTTTAAGGGTCGCCATCAATGAATCTATGGTGAAAAATGGGATAAGGCGAAAGGAAATATACTAAAAATTAACTGCCAACTACAACATATTCGGTGATGTGTATTTGAAATCCTTGTAAAGTAGCGCATTTGACAAATACATATAAATAGTCAAAGACAAAACAGTTCCTTCAACTCGTCTGTTTGTCTACCGATTTTCTTCTTTTTTTTTTGGTCAGTAACTTTTGACGAGATACTTTCTTAGATTTACGCGAATATTTGACATTTTAAATAAAACTACTTTTTTCTGATTATTTTGCGGATTTATTTTGATTTTTGGTTTCACGGGAGAGACTGGTCTGGAGAAAAATCCGAAAAGATAGTTTTATTTAAAACTTTTGATGAGCTTTAGTGCTATCAATAAAAATAATAATAATGATTATTGTTGAATTTCAACCATTAGACTAACCCTTGTGACTATAGTAATAAAGTAATTCCTTGTGACTCGTATATTTTGTTACATGCACTATAATGGCTAAATGTGGACGGATGCGGGTTTCCATCTTTTTGTTTCCTCACGATGCTTACATTCGCTATAATAGCTAGTAGTAATTTTGTTGAAAATAAGATTACCAACTAAAAATAACCGAGGGTGTAACCCGGGTTTGAACCCGCGTCTCTCAACTTTCCAAGCAAACACGATAAATTATTTAAGACTAGTAGCTCACCCTCGCTTCGCTCGGGTTCGCTTCTAGGAAAACAAAACAAACCTATCCCACGGGTACCGTAATTTTTTCCTGGATAAAATGTAATGTGTTATTCTGATGTATGAATTAATTTATTCTAAAGTTTTTACGTGAAAGAGTAACCATATATTTATACATCCTCACAAACTTTCGCATTTATAATACATACTAGCGGCTCACCCTCGCTTCGCTCGGGTTCGTCCCTAGATTGTTTTCCAAAACAAAATTAATTAATTAATTTGGTTTTCATTTTTTTTCGTCGGACTCCTTTTTTTTCTAAAATAAAAGTAGCCTGTTACTCTTTATTACATCAGCTATCTGCCAGTGAAAGTCCCGTCAAAATCGGTCCAGGCATTTCAGAGATTAGCCAAAACAAAGAGACAGACTGACAATAATTTTAAAACATGTTGTTTTGATATATGTACCGTGTATACATCCATATGCATTTAGTAAAAAGCGGTTATGTTAATATTACAAACAGACACTCCAATTTTATTTATCTGTATAGATTAGTAGGATATTTAAAGTAATATACATATTTCAATTATTTTATAAACTTTATACCCCAAAAAAGTCATTAATTAAGTGAACTATTCAATAGTTTATTAGGTCGTGTCAACTTTTTGTCGTTTTTCTTTGTACAGACTACTTGCTTTGGCCATACAAAAAGACGATAAAGGTCGAATCACCCTTTTCTAGTCCAAGTTAGCGAGGTCCAACTTACGATGGAAATAAAGTTGAAGTACATTATATATATATATATATATATATGTATGTGTGTGTGTGTGTGTGTATGAGTGTCAATTGCTACCCCATATTGTTGTAAAATGGATTTATAGATACTAAGGTTTAAACAAAAATTTAAAAATATCTTTCTTTTTATTACCTTGTAAAATAAATAAATATGTTGGGACATTAACACACAGCACCATCTAGTTCCATGGTAAGCTACGAATCTTGTGTTATGGATACCAGATAGTTGATACTACACATATATAACTTTAAATACATACATATTATAAATATCAAATCTATGACTGGAGTACAAACGTTTGTGCTCATTACACAAATGAATGCCCCCAGCGGGACTCGAATCCGCGACCACTGGCACAGTAAGTACACTAGAGTCACTACAAACAAAAAGGGAATGACAAAAGTTATTTTTATAAGTTTTATAAGCGTGCAAAGGCATGGGTAAATGTTAAGTTATAATATTATTTTTTTTGTTAAGATTCATACATCTTTAAATAGATTTTACTAGCATATCTCGAAAGTCTTGAAATGTGAGTTCGATTTCTAGGCACAATGAAGTCTAGAATAGGTCGTCGCCGGAATTACACACCCTTGCTTCGAAGAGCATACAAAACTGTCAGTTTTGCGGGTCTCCTTGTCGGATGTCTGTTAGTAAAAAGAAAGTGCAATTAAGTTTTTATATGTATGTGCTGTACTATAATATCTCCTGCATAGATATCAGTACAATTAGCTACCGTGATAGAAATACAGTTTGGAATATAATTTACCTTTATTTTCTTAATTCTTCTTTTTGAAGTCGCTATAAAAGCGGTTTCATTATCTTTCACTCAGTTTCAATAACATTAGAATTTAAAAAAAGGTTAATATCTTAATATACTTATATAATTCTTCTGTAAGTGTGCTTGTCACCTTACTCCTCCTAAACGGCTAGATCGATTTGGATGAAATTTTGTGTGTATATTTCAATGGGCTCCTGGATTGTTGGAAAATACACCGGTAGGTAGCGCTGCTGTCAGTGTGTCAGAGTTTGTTTTTTAGTAGTTTGAACGCGAGCGAAACTGTGGGTACTGCTAGTGTAATATATTAGTAGGTATATAGGTATATTAAAGATCTTATCCTTAGAACTATCTTTGGGATTGAGGCACTTGAAAATCTCAATTTTCATAGAGCTTATATCTATGTGTGCATTTTACGCTCATATTACGTTAGTAATCTCCGTTAATATTCAGCGTCGATAGAATAAAACCCTCGTCATAGTAAAGGAAATATTTTGAAAATTTTCAAAATCTAATATATAAAAATCTCGTGTCACGGTGTTTGTAGTTGCACTCCTCCGAAATGGCTCGACCGATTTTAATGATTTTTTTTTTGTATATTTGGTTGGTATGAGAATAGGTCGTAAAGTATTTTTACCCTTTTACCCCCATCACCCATTTTTTATCGAATTTTTAGTGTTTTTGTAAGAACAATATGATATAAATACACCATAACATAAAGCCAAAGAGTTTTTTTTTTGTAGATTGAATGCGGGTGTAGCCACGGGTTCTGCTAGTAATATATAGATATAAGAAATTTTATATATTTTATAGTCCGCCAATCCGCACTTGGCCAGCGTGGTGGACTATGGCCTGATCCCCCTCGTCCTGAAGGGAGGCCCGTGCCCAGCAGTGGGACGTTAAAAAGGGCTGAATACTACTAAATACTACTAAGAAATTTTATACATTATTAATATAAAAATGCATCTTAAAAGCTAAATCGTTCTTACAATGTCTTCTTTGCAGCTTTTAAAGAGCTATATTTTACAAAAATGGAAAATTTTAATGAGCCATAATAAGGACAATTCAGATATGTTGAAGTCACTGGGAAATAATTAGTTCCCGAGAGAATATGGCAAAAGAAAATTAATATAAACATTTCAGCATTATAACATGAATCTAAAACAGAAGTAACACAACACAAAGTGAAGACGTATACAAAATGCTACTCTAATTAGTTTATCATTTTGCCATCTGATGGCGCGTCACGCTGAAACTAATCTTATTATAATGAACTGTAGTTTTCTGCAATATGTTACATATCTTTATTGATTTTACACTAGCGTTTACCCTCTCTTTGCTCGGGTGCCTTTTATATTTATAACTAGCGACTCACCCTCGCTCCGCTCAGGTTCGTCCCTACTAACGTTTAAAAGTTTAGTATAGATTTCTCGGAGATGCAATCTTTTCCCGCAGTAAAAAGTATCCTATAAGTTGACCCGGATAACCAGCTATCATCATACCAAATTTCAACCTCTCCAGTGTTTTTTCCGCTATGCGGTCACAGACAAACAAAAATTCTAAAAACTATAGATTCAGCCTTTGTACCAATAATAATGTCTATTTCAATAAGATTTTCCAAAAAATATTTAATGTTTCGGCTTATAAGAGAAAAAAACATACATACACGATAGCCTGATTATTATTTTTTATTTACACATTTCCGATTATTATTATTTTCTAAGTGTTCAACTAATTTATACATATAATAAAATTCTTAGTCGAATCTGAACATTAAATATTTTTTGGAAAATCTTATTGAAGTATACATTATTATCAATACAGAGGCCGAATTTATAGTTTTTAGAATTTTTGTCGGTTTGTCTGTCTGGGAATGCATCATGAGAAAACCACTGTACAGATTTTGATGTAATTTGGTATAATGATAGCTGGTTATCCGGGTCAACATAAAGGATACTTTTTACTGCGGGAAAATATCTCATCTCTGAAAAATCTGTACTAAACGTTAAAACGTAACTTGGGACGAACCAGAGCGGAGCAAGGGTGAGTCGCTAGTAAATAATATATATAATTTTTTTTTAATTTAGTATATTACATTCAATCTTCCTGAAAACTTTTCTTCTTTGTATTTATATAATATATTTTGTATTCTCGCTTCCGCCTGTACAATATTTTACTCATCTTAGACGGGCTTAGTACTTGCATGTGTACCACATCCGGCTACATGAACACGTCGTAAAACACTGTATTTTCACTCACATGCTACACGAGGGATAGTTTTATCGTTGTCATATAACTTTTCTATGAAAATATTGCTGAGGTAACTAACATGAACCTTTTTGAAAAACCTTTATTAAAAGGACAAAACGTGAATTTTCTTGGTCGCTTTATATTTTGCTGCAAGAAGCTCATAAATAAAACCTATTATGACTACTTACTTAAAAATATTGTACCTTTTTTTATTAAACTATAGAGTGTAAATTTTACTTATTATTAGTATATGTACATAAGTATATGTACATAAATGTGGAAGTGTTTTTGGATGTTTGTTGGTTTCTTCTATACATATAATAAAATTGTAACTAAGCCAAATCTGTACATTAAATATTTTTTGGAAAATGTTATTGAAATAGACATTATTATAGATACAGAGCCCGAATCAATAGTTTTTAGAATTTTTGTCTGTCTGTCTGTCTGCTACCGCATCATGGAAAATCCACTGGAGGGATTTTGTTGAAATTTGGTATGATGATAGCTGGTTATCCAGGTCAACATATAGGATACTTTTTACTGCGCGAATATGTCTCATCTATGAGAAATCTATACTATAAGTTAAGACGTAAGTAGGGACAAATCCGAGCGGAGCGGGGCTGAGTCGCTAGTCTTCTATAATACAATGAAATAACATACAGGGGATTCTTTTATGTAAATGGAGATACTTTTTGATCTAAGAATGATTTAAGTTGCTTTGCTTGCCCTACTACAATATACTAACAAATAGTCACCTAAAATTTCAGCTTAGAAGTAGCTTAGTAACCATAAACCCTTTTTTTCCTTTCATCTCTCGTATAGGAAATTTAGGATTCAGATTGTACTCAGCTGAAATTTTATAAGTTCAGTAAACCTTTTTTTATATATTTTCATTTACAAGATACAAAAGAGGATATAATGTAATATAGATATAAAGAACATATTATCTGTTATTTTTTGCTGCAACATTGACAGTGAAGAATGTAATACAAATATCAGACTGACACAAGTCACACTGCGCAACTATAGTCTCATCTCGACTAGTTGTATGTATATTTTTACACCCAAAGCTGGGTACGGGCTTCCCCTTAATACGAGGGGCATCAGGCTATAGTCCACGCCGGTCAAGTGCGGGTTGGCGGACTTCACATGTCTTTCGAAAATTTACTACATAGGTACTCTTAGACATGCAGATTTCCTCACTAAGTTTTTCTTAACGGTATTAGCAAGTGGTAATCCTATTATAAAAATTTTGCACATAAAGATACCAGAGGGGCGAGACCCGAGATTAAAATATACTTCACTAAGGTTTCCATACGAGCATGCACTGGATTACCACTGCTTCTCGCCTAGTTAGAATTAAATAATATTGATGTATAATTTTATATAATATACTGTATATCAAATACATGCA
Source organism: Argynnis bischoffii washingtonia (assembly GCA_033884665.1). Taxonomy (NCBI): domain Eukaryota; kingdom Metazoa; phylum Arthropoda; class Insecta; order Lepidoptera; family Nymphalidae; genus Argynnis; species Argynnis bischoffii. The sequence goes on along the minus strand of CM066624.1, from coordinate 2,496,303 downwards.
CAAGTATCAAGTGGATATTAGGATCATTATATTTGGTACTTAACGAAAAACGTACAAGAGCCTTTACTTATATTATAACAAGAAACGTTTTAAGAGATTTTTCCCTTCATATGTTACAATAATGAGGTTGTTCAAACAAGGGCGTAGCTTAAAATGACGTCACATAAAGAGTTTATTGAAATAAAAGTATATCGTAAATTGACATAGCCCTTAAAAATATTATAAACGCTAATGTGTGTTTGTTTTTTTGTTCTATATGTACATACATACTAGCGGCTCACCCTCGCTTCGCTCGGGCTCGCCTCTAGACAAACAAAAACAAATCTATCCCACGGGAACCGTACATTTTTCCGAGATAAAAAGTAGTCTATTTGTTATTCTGCTATATGAATTATACGATTGTAAAGTTTCATTAAAATCCAATCAGTACTTTTTGTGGACTAAGCTATACAGCTTATACAATTTTCTATAGTTTTTAACTATCCCACGGGAACTCTTTACTTTTCCGGGATTAAAAATATGTAAGATGTTGACCGGGGATATAAGGTACCACCATATAAAATTTCATTTAAATCGGTCCAACAGTTTCGGAGATTATTCCGTACAAACAGACAAACAGACAAACAGACAGAGAAACAAAAAAAAATAAAAAAGAATCTAGATTTGTTCTATTTCTTTTCTTACATCCCCCTGACCCGGTTTTTAGCATACAGACATTCGACCACAGTTTTATTATATGTATAGATAAGAATAAAATTGTAACGCATCTGTAGGTACAATAATTTTTTTTTTGTTTTTTTTTTTTTTTGAAATAGTCATTATAATCGATACAGACCGAATCTATAGATTTTAGAATTTTTGTCTGTCTATCTATGACCGCATCACGGAAAAACCACTGGAGGGATTTTGATGAAATTTGGTATTGGTATTACTGTACTAAATTTCATCCAGATTCATCCAGCTGTTTCACCCGGATTGCAATAATATTTAATTAAGAGATACACCAAATTCAAATGTATAATTTATTAATTAAAAGATAAAAAGAAGAAGAAAGGCAAACTGAAAATAGCTCAAGTGCCTTTTTCCGTGTTTGTCAACCGAATCTTTTCTTCAAATACATATATTATGTTATAACTTTAGCAATATAAAAAGTATGGCCGAAAATAGAATTTAATTTAGATTTTAAGTCAAATAAACATAAAAGGATTCGTAGCTTCTTACATAATTGGAAAATCTTCAGCTTTCCATTTCCAGCTTTTATCATTATACTTTTCATTGGAAAATATAATCTTATTACCATCTTAGTACCATTTGAACATCCATTTATGATATAATTTTCTCCCTAAATAAAAATAATCTTTCGTACGCAAAATAAAGTACTAATAATAATCAACCGGTCTTATAAAACCTTATAAAGAGCCGCAAAACAAAAAGTTTTATAACGAGTACAATTTGTCATGTTTACTTTTCTGTAAGAGATAACAAGCTTAGTTTAGAAGTTTTGTCTGCCTTCTGATATTGAAACTTTTCAAACTTCTCTTTTATTCATACCCACCATTTTTATAAGACCAAATTTAAATTTTACATCTAAACTTAATATTACAAAGAGACAGTTTATTTGTTTGAACGCGCTAATCTAAGGAACTACTAATGCAATTTGAAAAATTCTTTTTGCATTAGATAGCCCGTTTATTGAGGAAGGCTATATGCTATATATCATCCTGGAAATATGTACAGATCCTGTGGGATAGATTTGGTTTTGTATAGGGACGAACCCGATGCGAAGTAAGCGTGAGTCTGGAAATAACTTTACTATATTAAAATTATGTATTTTCTCTGTAATCAATAATTTTATTCACAATTCTAAACATGATAACAAGATAAATCGATAGCTAAAACCTATGTATACTTATATACAAACAAACATCACTACAAAAATAGGAAAACAGCAACCTAAAATTGCGATAAGAAATTTGTTTAGAAAATCATTAAAAATCTAGATGGAAACCAAATCCGAAACGGACTCGTTTTTGCCTGTCTATGAGTGTACTGGCCATTAATCGTATTACTCGAACTTCGTTATGTGGTTCGTAAAACAAAAGGTCCCTCTGATAAGTGAAGCCGCCACAACGTTGGGAATCCACGAAAATTTTCAACTCTGACCCATTTTCATAACTTTTATTAAGAGCCAAACCAACTGTAGCTGGACTTCTATTATTTTCGTTAACTATCGTCGCTATCCGTAAGTCTGGAGAGAATTGCTTGTAAAGACACACTTGGAAGCCCATTCTACTGATTGTTGAAGACAGCGTGAACGATGCTCGCTCGTATCTCGCACTGACTGACAAATCCGGCGATAAAGGATGCGATAAAGGCTTTAAACCGAACTCACTTCCAACACTGAACTCTGGCATCACTTTGTACATCCACTGAGTAACTAATTTCAACGTATTTGGGTCGACATCTCTCATGGAACACGAAAAAGAACTGATCGACTTTTCGCCGTCTCTTTCGAAGGTTATCTCGGTTTCTGATGATACGAGATCCTTGATTTTAGATGTTAACCGCATTTCGTAGTCGTCAATGATTTCTTTGTAAGTAGCTATGGCTGAGCCTGTTGCGTCGATCAGTAGGCCATCCTCAACATTTTTCGCGTCCATTTCCTTATGAATGAAGTGTGTAAAGCACTTGTAAGTGTCATTCGTTTTCGCTAGATTGTAATTTTGGACGAGTTTCACTTTATCCAGTATTTCCCTGAGAATTACCAGTTTGGCGCCAACAAAGCACTTTGGAAAGACACTTTTCGCTTCAGCGTGTACATCACTCAGCTTAGTCAAATAAATCTTAACAGGTTCAAATACTATTATTTCTTTTTTCCTGGGCAGTAACTTTTGAAGGCTCGAAATAAAATTCCCGACCTCTTGTTTGATGACGGATTCATTTATATCCATTTGAAGTAGTATTATTTATTTTTGTATTTTTAAATTATTAAGTAACAGGTTTAACGTCATTGACCTGTCTACGAATATTTTTAACCGCAGTTTTGACGTGTGGCCAGACACACGCCGCAAGAAGTCTGATTATATTTAGTGTAAATAATACATTAGTTTATATGATACTATTGTGCAATATTGTATAATATATACGTATAATGAATGTATATCTGTGTATTGATGATATTTCTGATATTAAATACCTATAGGTATATTATAGTCTCATTAAACTCAGTCAATTATGGTAAAAAAAAACTTTTAGTTTGTCAAATCCAAGTAAATCCCAACAAACTTTTTCCAAAATTAACATTGGTGCGATCTATACAAAGGTGAATCTAAATGAACCCACAATCTTCGTCGTAGTAGATAATACCTGTTAAATGTAGTACCATCTATAATACTATGATTCTACAACGATCCATGTACAATATACTCATTTTAATTAAATTTTCAGTGTTGCCAATATCCACCGCGTTTTCGTACACATAGTATTCGATGTGGAAATCGATACATGTAATTAAAATCGGGCTGCCAATTTGTGTACATTAAATATTTAAAATTTTCATTATTAGTACGTCAGTTTAACGTAATAGGATGTCCTGATCCTTTTTGAACATGACGGTAGATGTTTATAATAATAATATTATATAAATATTCCTTGAATTTTGTACCCAAATAAATTCTATGTTTTACATTTCTAAACATAACAGTTACAGCAGGTTCAATATTGGTGCGTGTAAAACTATTTTTATAACTTTTTTATTTAATGCATTTGTATCTATTTATTTAATACATATGTCATAAAATCTTTTTAATAGTTTTTGACCTGTATATATATATAACTATAATTACTAAACGGCTTGAACGATTCTGATGATTCATACGTCTTTCGTCTTAGTAACGCGAATGTTATAAGGTTTATAGATACCATAAAAAATCAAAATGGCGGATCTAAGGCTACAATTTGTGTGTTGAAAAAATTTTTTTCGTCTGAATCAATCTAGTAGGGTATCAAAATACAGGTTTTTAAGAGGCTATTACAAATTATAAACAACTTATATGTTTAATCCCTCCAGGATAATTTCTAAGAAATCCGTGCGACTTTCCGAGAGTTCAATTGTTATCGTACACGCCAGCGTGCATGCGGTCCTCGAGGGGTTAAATGTAATTTAGGATAAGAAATCATTAAATAAAACTAAAAGTGTTTGACCTATGTATGTACATTGTACCCACATTGTAAATATTTTATACTAGATGCGAGTCTTGCCACGTACATATATTGTATGTCTCCGAGTGCAAAATACTATGTTCCTTCGTTGACATGTTCTCATCTTATTAGTTCGCTTTTTACGCAATCGATTTTTTTTTTATTTTTATATTTTTTTTATGATGTAACATGATATTTATGTAAATGATTATATATTTTAATTTTGTTTTAAACCGTATTTTTTTGTCTTTAATACAACAAAATCGTATTAATTTATTTTGTTTTTACATAATTTTTCAAATATAAATAACCTACCCTTAGATATCTCTATAACGTAAGTGTTCAATTATTTATCTTTATATTAAGGATTCTCATACAAAAGATTATATCAGTCCCATTGTACCTTATATCAGACAAAGAATACCCTACCTCGGCCCAATATTATAGGTATTCAAATTCAAACAAAGTCTTGGCCATTTCTGATTCGGGTCTAGAAGAAATATAATAAAAGGCTCTCATATTTGGCTCTTTCAAAAAAATTATTCTAAGTATAATATAATAGTTCCATTTCCATTGTATGATAAAAGCAAGTGCTAACGAGATTATTATTTGCTAATACGGTAAAGGAAAACATCGTAACCTATATGTCTGAGAGAACTTAGCAAGTTTTCGAAAGACATGTGAAGTCCGCCAACCCGCACTTGGCCAGCGTGGTAGACTATGGCCTGGTCTCTGGTATTGAAGAGAGGCCCGTGCCCAGCTGTGGGATGTTTAAAAGGGCAGAATGCAATTTCATTGTAAAAAATATTATGTTGTATATCTTTTATTCCACACCTCAACACCACACATTTTAAGACATATTGTTTAACCTAAGTCAAATAATTATTATTCTAATCTTACTTTTCTATTTAAAACTTATAAAACAAGGAGAATAGGGATGCTGACACTATATACGGCGTACGTGTTTATTACATGTTATAATTAAGTCTCAATAACGCTTTCGGTAATGGATAATTAATCTAAAATTACTAGCAGGCTTTTGTTATATCTGCAATCGCTTTTCATTAGCAAAATTGTTATACTATAGGTAGTTATGATAAAGAAGTCCTATGATTGCATATATAGGGATTATCGAATATAATTTTAAGAATATTTGTAAGGGTTACGGAATTCACTACACCATAAAAAAATTAAAGCGAAAATCATGTATTTTAATTTTGTTTTTCTGTCCGTCTGTTTGTCCACATATTAGGAAAAAATTGTAGATTAGATATGTGATATAATATGCTGTTTTTTATAATATGTTAAATTATTTTTAATTTCTATTAATATTCAAATAGATATTTTTTAAAGAATATACAGTTTAACATTTAGTAGAAATTTTGTTATTGGACTAGCATTTTGCTGGGGCTATGGATGCATCATTTAATTACTCCGCTCTCATAGATCGTGTGTACATCATATTTGTTTATATACGTTATATACATATATAGCCTTTAATAACTTCCCTAAATAAATTAACTCTAAAATGCAGTTTTTTTTTTACAAATCGGGCCAATACAACAGAGGTTAGCGGGTCCAAACAAACAAACAAACAAACACACAAACAAATTCTTTAGCTTTATACATTGGTAGGTATTATTCGATTATTTTGAAAGAAAGCTAAGCTCAAAAGCTAGAACTATGTATTTAATACCTACATACATATATTATCCACTTTGAATTTCTATTTTCTAAAGTATGCACGTATATTTTCCGTCGTGTATTTAATTTTCCGCCATCGCCTTTTAATCCCACTATGTAACAGTGATTTATTATTTGTGTCGGTAATTCACCACCTGTCTACTTAAGTACACCCCTTTTAAGGCAATGCTATCAGAAAGCCACTAAAGGAAAACTGTTGAGAGCAATCGTTATATTTCTATTTGTGAGGTATTATATATTTTGCTCTGAAACTTTAACTAAGTCTGTACGAAGGTCGAATTTATATTTGTTTCTTGATTGCATGGTTCAATACAAACAATTACAGGCAAAAAATATCCCAAATTTTCAATTATTTTGGGCAATTCTTTCAATTTTTTGTCTAACCCTTATAGATAGGGCCTTTTATGAATATTTGAAATAAATTAGAAACGGAAGCCGCTTTTAAGAGTTTCGTTTACCAACAAATAGCATAAAAATTGTCTATACTAATATTATAAAAAGCTAAAGTTTGTGAGTTTGTGAGGTTGTAGGGGGTAATCTCTGGATCTTCTGAACCGATTTAGATGAAATTTACTAAGAAGATAGTTTGAGTTTTTATCCCAGAAAAAATCCCTAAAGGGGGTGAAAATGGGGATGAAAGTTTGAATGGGGAATCAACCTAGGGACGAATCCGATGGGAGCGAGGGTGAGTCGCTAATAATATATACATTTATGTTTTAACTAATGTTAAATAAAGAAACCGTAACGGTTATATTATTATCCCCATATATATATATATATATATATATATATATATATATATATATATATATATATATATATATATATATATATATATATATATATATATATATATATATATATAAATAGCTAATAGTAATCCGTAGTGTTGAAACTCATTTGATTAGTTTTGATGAGCCCTTTACATAACAGATGCTTAATTTTTTTCTTTTATATATTTATAATTTCTTTACTATTTTACTTGAATCTTGTAAAGCGTATTCATTATTGATCTTTATTCCAACAAAGAACAGTTTAACCCAAACTTCTCACATTAACACCTAAGTAGAATTGAAAACTGTACAAATTCAAATGTTTCACAAATGATATCCCCCGAAATTGAATGTGTTCGAACGTAAATCGCATTTGCTGGTCCTCAATCGTCAACGTAGATATGTCTTTGATCGCACGAGCGAATCAAAAGACCGTTTTCAATTACATAAACGTCTAATCTCCGCTAACCGCCTTATTATTATGTTAGGTACGTTTTATCTACACATATACGTAATACATCGTAACGGCAAAGGCTTCACATTGAATATTTTTTCTATAAATTGGTATTTGGGGAATTATTCGAAATCGGTCAAAAATACAAATAACTCCTGTTTCTGAAGTCGATAAAAAGTATACACTATTAAGTTTTTGTAGTTTCTATTATGTCACATACCTCGCTTGTACCCGATCGAAACAAATTAGTGCCTTGGCATCGATCCCTGTAGTAAGTTCAACAGCTGCTACCTCAAAACAGTATCCAAGAATCAGGCTTCAACGCCGAATGTTCTAAATGAAATGAACAAATAAGCTTCTGGGAAGCAGTCAGTTGCAAGATATAATTTATTAGAAAACTTTAAAATGTACTGAAATTATATTTTGCAAATGCAGAATGATCTTCTATTAGTAAATCAGCGAATTGCTTATATCAAACATGCTTGCAAAATCACTGGTTTTAAAAATTCAGTACTGATAGCCAAATAAAACGTGTCAAGTTAATAAACAAACAGATTTTTTGTATTATATATATTTTTGCCCTCAGTAAAAAGGTGAGCTACTCGGAACTCCTTCCAACATAACACGTTTAAGTTAATAGTAAAGTCTTCTTTCTTCTTATACCGATTTTCGACCACAACGACCTATTTTATAGAGAATACATCTGCGCAGGCCGCAGGAGATCTTACAGCGCAAAAGTATCGCAAACATAAGTACACTCTATTCACCTTTCACTCTCAAATTCCGGTGGGACAGCAATTCGACACGACAAGTGACATATGAGTTGCAGTCAATCCTTGCGGCTTTAGGGCGAAACACCGCCTTGTCAACTACTTGCTCTTATTGAAAATTTCTTGACAGAAAAACCCAATAACTATATTTGGCTCTGCTCGGGATTCGAACTACGGACCTCCAGACCTGCAGCTCTACATGGTACTTATTTCAACAGAGTATTTTTATTGGTACTTCACTATATCTTAATATAGTTTATTTAGAAAATAATTTTAGAACAGCTGTTAATTTTCAGTAATCTTCAAACTATTCCCTATGTGTTACTTAGAACTCTGGACTTGAGAGAATTTCGCTATTTCGGTCTCACTGCTTGTGTTTCTCTCTAAACTTTAATAGTTTTGCTAATTTATACAATAATAGCTTATACCGTATTGGTTTAAAGGTCAGAATTGTATGTATATATAACATATTTATTGCGAAACATATGTCGGATGTCGTTTAATAGAGTAGCATTTACGGTCCCTTTCGTTTTAATTGAAGCAAAACTTTCAATTATTAGTTTGCTTGGAGTAATTGTTAGTTGGATTCACTGGAATTGTCACAAAATTACTACAAGATTGAATTCATTTATTTATATATTACTAGCTTTCATTCGCGGCTCTGCTCATATGATAAGAAGGGTTGTTGTCCGTCTTCATGATACTATATACTATATAGTATACAATATACATATATGTTCTAATGAAACTTCCTTGAAATCTATATAGAAAGCAGACAAACTGTCTTATTTTAGTATGAATTTTAATTCTATCACTAGCGACTTACCTTTGCTTCGCTTGGGTACTTCCTGTGATACCGTTTATATTTATACATTTGTTAGTGTTTTTCTAGATCATAGTCTATCAGTGTAAAATTCATCCAAACCAATCCAACTATCTCACCGTGAAGAAGTAACGAGCACATACACATAACCTTTTGCATTTACATATAACTAGCAGAACCCGCGGTTCCGCTCGCACAAAACTACAATAAAGCTCTAAAAAGTAGGTTTCGTATTGAAAAGCATTACTACCAAGCTTCAAATAATTCTGATCATAAATAATTTTTGGGTTGTATTATAACGTGTTTTCCCGTGGGAATGAGATAATCTTCCACGGTAAAAAGAAGCCTATGATACTCTCCAGCCAGCCTAACCTAACTATCTCCACATAAAAAAACATGCCAATTCACGACGTGAAAGAAAGACAAACAAACATACTTTCACATTTATAATATTAGTATGGATAGCAGTATAATATAAAAAATACAAATCAATGGAGCATATCTACAAAAATGTGAACCATATAGTAAAAATGTATAACTTCAATATAAAAACATTAACTCTTTTGAGATTCAATCATTTTATTTATGTTTCATTATTTTGTATTTGTTAGATAGAAAAAACTTATTTTCATTCAAAGAAAAGCTTTCAGCGCGAATAGACGAAATGGACATAGATCTTGTTCCAAGGCTTAACTAAAAAATCAACATATACTTATATGAACTTTTATTATCCAGCCTTCCTTTGAATCTTTTGTAACTGGTAAGTTTCTTTCATTTTATTTGCTTTGTTAAAAAGGGAAACTTGTCTTACTTTTATCGTCTACGCACTTGCAAAATGAATATTATAATAGATAGCGTTTTTCTATATTTTTTGGTATAAATTTTTATGGTATATTTATTAGTAAATAGTTTCATTAAATAATGTATGAAAATTCAATTTAAGGTTAAAAAATTTAAGCCAAGCTTCTTTACAGATTTATTTATTCACTGACACTACTAGATTGCTCATCTATTGTTCCGAAAACCCGTCAACTATGTTAAGTACAATTTATTTAAATACTAGTGAAAAAAATGAAAAATATAATTTTAAATAAAACTATCTTTTCGGATTTCTTCGTGGATTTATTTTAATTTTGGGTTCTCGACGTTTGGAATGCTTCACAGCAATCATGGTCACGGGAGAGGCTAAGGTTTTAGACGTCTCAAAGGTCTTTATATACTTAAACGTCGGGAACCAAAAATCTAAATCAATCTGTGAAAAAACTAGAAAAGTTAGTTTTATTTAAAATGTCAAATATATGCTTAAATCTTAGAAAATATTATGAAAAACATAATATTAATGCCTGCCTAATCGATTATCTGCATAGGAGATATTATATGGTACAAGTGTATGCACATACCAAAGGTGCACTCTATATTCATTTTACTCATAAAATCCGAGAGTATACCAATTCAACAGGAATGTACGTACATTCCCAAGTCCCGACGGTAAAACAACGCCAACTTCCTAATTCAATGCTGCTACTGACAATTTCTTAATAGATAAACTCAACTTTACTTGGCCCGCCCGAAATTCGAACCTAGGTCCTACCGCATCTACTACCAAACATGCTAGCCAATATGACCAACCATTTACTTTTATGTGTGTGTATTAAGCTACAAAACATTATATTATTCAGTTGATTTGCATTTAATAAAGTAGAATAAGTAGAACAAGTAAGTCTTAACGACTAAATTATACCATTGCCATTTTGTCAGTTTGCTTACTTTAAAAGTTTAAGGATTAAAAGCTGTTCCAAATTCTTGGGCGACCCCCAAGGGTGAATTGTAAAAGTTTAAATTGATTATTTCGGGATAAAGACGCTATAAATTCTTACTAATGAAATAGGGTCTATGACACCAAATTAATTCCTCCAATTCGGACTACTGAAGTAAAAATATAATAATACTAGCGGCTCACCCTCACTTCGCTCGGGTTCGCCTCTAAAAAAATAAAACAAATCTATACCTCGGGAACCGTATATTTTTCCGGGATAAGAAGTAACCTACGTTTTATTCCAGACTATAATCTATCTCTGTGCCAAATTCATCTCATCCAGATCCATTCAGCCGTTCTGGCGTGAAAGAGTAACATCCATACATTCATACTCACTAACTTTCACATTTATAATATTATTATAGATATTATTATAGAGGTTTAAATTTTTATTGTTAAATAACAACTTAACATATTGAAAGCTCTAGCAGAAGCTTTGAATTAGTATAAAATAACATAACTTTTTATATTAATTTGAGATGCATTAACCGATACTAGTTCGCCCAGTGGTTCAAATTCAGCCATAATCTTTATTGAAAATTTGAAGAAAAAATATATAAATAGAATTTACCGATTTATATAAAACAAATCAACCGTTTTCAAAAAAAAATGATTACACTAAATACTTATCAATACCTACTAAACATCATGTTGTGACACCTTAAAATGTTAAACATTTTTTTTTAATTTGCGTTTAGTTTTTAGATACAATGTTATATTGTTTTTAACAACTGTGTGTCCTATAAATAAACAAAAAAAAAGAAAATCGGTTGACAAACAGGGAAGAAGGAGGAGAGAAATTGATTGATCTGTTTTATTTTGGCCTATTTATACATATATACATACATAGATTGTAGGTTATTTCTTATACTTTATAATTATAATTTGTACTAAAACAAAATTTAAAGTATCCAATCCCAAATCCACGGCAGATTTCTTCAAAATTACATCCTGACAAGATAAAACTTTTGCAGCTTAGCATATGAGCAATTGTATGAAAACTTAGTAACTTAGATTTCCAGAATTTCACATTCTAGTTTCACATTCATTTTATTCAATATAATAGTATAACATAGTTTTATTTCATTTTCTATATTCTTATCTTCTATATATCTTCTTTAACATTCTTTTAAATCTTTACCTTAATAGAAACAAAATCACGAATTTAATTAAGCTAGTTTTGAACAATTTCACAAAACAAACAAATATTCTGGCAAAATAACAAAGAAAGTGTTACAGTCTCACGTACCTTTTTGAAATTCAAATGAAAGTACAAATAAACACATATACGTTATATATTGTGCACGTATTGTAGAGGAAATGCATCGCATCTTGGCAATGTTCCATACCATGATTCTATAGTGATATTCAACGGAAACATCATTTCATGCTATCTAATTTAATTTATACCATATTCATACCATACCATTACCATACCATACCATACTCTAGAATAGCCATAGAAAACCTATAGAAAGCTTTATGTAATTCTGTAGTGTGTATGTGTGTAAGCCTCCCCGATACCTATATATTGTACAACCTGCTATTATTATTGAAATATATTAAACGGACCTAGGAGTAAATATTTGTCTCGTTTTGTTCCCACATTACAATTCCAATACTTTGTAAGCGTAGACTATATGCCATTTTATAATCGCAATCGTTGATAGAAAACCTAAAAATGTATGGAAATGATACTTTTAAGTAATTAATTATAATATAAATAATAATAATAATTCATGATACTTTCCTGATTTAATCAACAAAATTACTGATGACAACATTAAGTCAAAATAACATTTTTTTTCTGTACTAAAAAGGTACATATTATACTCTAGTAATGATATTTAGTACCGAATAATGTAGCATTACATAAATCTCAGTGGTTTTTAATGGTACAATTATTTAAAAAAAAAATATGTTTCATTTTTAATAATAACTAGCAGAACCCACGGCTTCGCTCGCGATAAAACTACGAAAAATACGAAATTTCATGCAAATATGTCCAAGGAATAAAAAGTTTCATACAAACTTTCATCCTCTATTTCACCCCTTTGGGGGTTGAATTTTGAAAAATCTTTCCTTAGTGGATGCCTTCGTCATATGAGGAATACGTGTGCGAAATTTGAATTTCTTAGCCTTAAGGGTTTGGCCTGTGCGATGATATATCAGTCAATACTTTTGCCTTTTATATATATAGATAAAGGAAAAAAAAAAGATTTGCGACATATACTCGTATATTTTTATTTTTAGTTTGTTATTAGCGATATAGCAATAACAATTATAGAAAGTCAAATACTCTAAAGCGATAAAATCGTTAAGTTTTCGCTACCGTATACCGATTTAGTACATGGTCCCTTGATGGTAACAAAAGAAAAACGAAGTCGCCATTTTCCTTTTACTTCACCTCAGGGCAAGGAAACAATAAAATATTCACTTATAATATAAATATATCTTTAATTCGTTCTAATAATTCATTTAAATTGAAACGATTCGTAGGAAAGTCTAATTAAATATTTATAATAAGTTTAAATTTTGCGTCTTAGCAGTTATCCCATGCACTTTTATTTATACACTTTATTGATGACACGTTTGGCTTAGTTTGTAGTGTGTACTTACTGTGCCAGCGGTCGCGGGTTCAAGTCCCGCTGGGGGCATTCATTTGTGTGATGAGCACGAATATTTGTACTCCAGTCATAGGTGTTTATATTTATAATATGTATGTATTTAAAGTTATATATGTGTAGTGTATCAACTATCTGGTATCCATAACACAAGCCCCGTAGCTTACCATGGAACTAGATGGTGTTGTGTGTTAATGTCCCAACATATTTATTATTATTATTGTACACCATAGTGATGACATAAATAAAGGAAAACAAAATATCTGAAATACAAAAATTAACGAGCGCACAAAAAGCGGTCCTATCGCTAATATGTGATTTCTACCAGACAACTTTTGGATTAAGAAATGTGGAAGACTATAAAGTATACAGTTGGGTGGTGTAATGAAATATGTAATTCTCAACGCCTATCTTCTTTTGAATTCTTAACTTAGCTTATCCAGCACTGCAATAGTCAAGCAACTGGTGAAATAAACTGCTGAATTATTTACTTAAGACAGATCAAAAACTAAAAAAATATAGCATATTGAAGTTAAACCTATTTAAATTTAATAAATGTAGAAGCAAATCATAGAAAACAATTCATTATACGGTTATGGGTGCGTACAACTTATAATTTTTCTTAAATTTGAATATTAGTTTATACTTTAAAAAATTGATACATACTAATGTTTTTATACTGTCGAAAAATATCTAAAAAAATATAAATGAAAATATATTATAAAATAACAAAAATTAAATAATAATTTATACTAATATTATAAAGAGGATGGATTTGTTTGTTTGTTTGCACCGAATAGGCTCCGAAACTACTGAACCGATTAAGATGAAATTTGATAATAAGATAGTTTGAGACCCTGGGAAGGACATAGGATAGTTTACATCCTGGAAATCATCCCTTAAGGGGGTGAAATTGCGGATGAAAGTTTGTATAGAGAAGAAAGCTAGGGTTAAACCCTGGGAAGGATATAAGATAGTTTTTATCCCGTTTCTCATTCCTAAAGGGAGTGAAAATGGGGATGAAAGTTCGTATGGGGAATTAACTTAGGGCCGAACCCGAGCGAAGCGAGGGTGAGTTGCTAGTAAATAAATAAAGACCTTGTTAGCTTAAGTTACATACCCTATTAGACTAAGCTTATTAAAATATGATATATTGTTTCCCTTAGTATATTAATGCCGACTGTACTAGGTCGAGCCTGTGTCATAGGCGGCAATTCCCTTTTCTATGACACAAAACATATTATATCTCTAAAAGCTCATATTTCACTTTAAACAAAACAGAATTATAAGAATACATGAGGTAGTCCTAAATATATAGTCTTAACTAGCGATTCACCACCGCTCCGCTTGGATTCGTCCTTAGTTACATTTAAACGTTCTCAGAGATGAGATATTTTCCCGCAGTAAAAAGTATTCTATATGTTGACCCGGATAACCAGCTATCATCATACTAAACTTCATCAAAATCTGTTTGAAGGTTTTCTCGTGATGCGTTTAATGGTAACAGACAGACAGACACAAAAATTCTAAAACCTATAATCTATAGGTTCTGCCTCAGCCTCTGTATCGATAATAATGACTGTTTCAATAATATTTTCCAAAAAATATTTAATGTACAGATTCGACTGAGTTAGAATTTTATTTTATGTATAGATAACACATAGATATATTTTGATACTCGTTATAAACCTTTTCTTCTAAAATACCAACATTTTTGCTCTTTTCTATAAATATTCTTTAATAAAACGACGTGATAAATAATCTGTAAGAATAGAAGCATTACGCAAACCTGGCCTCGTATTTATTGGAGATAATGTCCTAACTTCGTAGAGTAAACAAGCTCTTTTATTTTTATGGAAAATCTCGCAAAATATTGTTGATCCCTCCAATAACGTTGTCTAACTGGAGTGTTCTCTGGAATGGAGTCTGCAAATAATGGCCTATCTCATGTTATACTAATATTTTTAATAAACTTTCGAGCTTTTTATACTTTGGTCTAAAGCTTCTGATTTATATTATAGCATGATAGGATTTTTAACAAGTTCCGCGTTTCTGAACACAAAAATGACAAACTTCCACACAAATTTTCATACTGTAACCACAAAAAAACCACCCCTAATTAGTAAATTTTACTAAATATTATAAAATTTTATATTAAGTACATTTTAGTGTTTTAATTATATATACATACAAGTGTTTTCGTTCGTTTTCTAATTATACGCACCCCTTACCCCTTCCACTTCACACTTTGTTATTTCCTACACGTAAAGAAAGAAGAAGAAATCGTTGTTTTAGCGATAAGGCCGTCTTTTGTGTATTTTCCTACCACTGTATTGTTCTTTTTTTATTTATTATTAAATTTTTTAATTTCCCCTCATAAAACTGCCTTTTCGCATTCTGATGTAACCTGAACTCAATCTGATCCTTATAAAACTAACAAAAGTTTTGATGAAATTGCTACAGCCATTTAAAAGTTAGTGCGGGCTAATTGTATGGCAGTTACTTGGAAATCTGATAACAATGATAATAGATATTATATCATAACCAATATTCTCGGCACACCACAATAGGCACAGATTGATTTATACTATTAATCAATCCTTAATTAGTTATGCTATAATTACATATTAAATTAATTTGAAGGTTCCTTTATACTTATATACATATCTGGGCAGTGGTAGCCCAGTGGTAACGCGCTCGCTTGGGAAACCGAGTGAAGCGGGTTCAAATCCCGGATCTCGCACCTCTGATATTTTCATGTGCGCATTATTTTTAACATGATTACCACTTGTCTAACGGTGAATGAAAACATCGTAAGGAAACCTGCATGTCTGAGAAAACCTAGCAGGTCTTCGAAAGACATGTGCAGTCCGCTGATCCGCACTTGGCCAGTGTGGTGGACTATGGCCTGATCTCCCTCGTATTGAAGTGAGGCCCGTGCCCAGCAGTGGTACGTTAAAAAGAGCTAATGTATGTCTATATTGTCAAAGAATAATCTTAATTAGGTATATAAAATTCACGTGTAACTCGCAAATAACTAATCCGATCTTGACGTATTTTTTCAAAATGTGTAATTTGTTCCAACTTAAAAGATCGGATAGTATTTATCCAGATTATTTTCTTTTTTTACTGCAAAATTAACGATTTTATTATGTGTGCCACAGCAACGCGTGGCCGGGTCTGCTAGTCTATACATATAATAAAATTCTGAGTCGAATCTGTTCATTATATATTTTTTTGGAAATCGATACAGAGGCCGAATCTATAGTTTTTAGATCTTTTATCTACCTGTCTGTCTGTGACCGCATCACGAGAAAACCACTATATAGATTTTGATGAAATCTGGTATGATGATAGCTGGTTATCCGGGTCTATATAGGATACTTTTTACTGCGGGAAAATATCCCATCTCCGACAAATCTATATTTACCGTTAAAACGTAACTAGGGACGAACCCAAGCGGAACGAGGGTGAGTCGCTAGTATAATATAAAATTGACTATGCTACCATACCATCATACTGATAGTTAAAATTACGTAATTTTGACCTACACTTTATTTCGAGTGTACTGTTGTACATTAAAGCTAAATAATTGTTCATGCAAAATACCTATTTCTAGTATGGGGAATCCCCTTTTTTTAATATTTTGCTATGAAGTAGCATATAGCATAACATTTTATATATAACAATCCAGTCTCTTTAAACGTACTACTGATGTGCGTGCCCTCTCTCATGCAAGGGGAACCAGGCCATAGCCCACCACGCTGCATGCAATCGAGATCTAGCAATTTTTTAATTTCAGTACTACTTTCTTAGATTTACGCGAATATTTGACATTTTAAATGAAACTATTAAAGATAATTTAATTCATTGTCGAATTGATATAAAAAAAGCACTCATTCCCAAAGTTGAACATTTTTATGATTGTTTGTAGCGACTGTATAAAATATATTTTTAACTTGTTAAAATTTCGGAACACTGACCCTATTTTTGTTCAGGAAACTCGAGAACAACTTTGTACATCTTTTATATAGGTCATCTCTAATAGAGCTTTTCTGTAATAAATGTAAATGTCTTCCACTGATTTGGATTTTTGTATTAAATTTACATAATAAATAACGCTGTATTAGATTTAAGATTAGTTTCTGGAGCTTTTGCTGATTTATTTGACAGAATTATAATATTTTTAATAACTGATCCTTCTTGATCAACTTATACCGGAAATACATTCTCTGAAACATATGGTGTATTAGAAAAGTGTATGTCACTCTTGGACGCAAAATCTCCCCCGAAAACACACACATACCAAATTTTAGCGAAATTGTTAGAGCCGTTCCTAAGATCGCCGGTATAAATAAATAAATATACAAGAATTGCTCGTTTAAATATATTAGATATAGTTATTCCTTCACATATCTTTTTTCGGTATACTTCGTCTGTAATAACTATGACTTTTGAGACGTAAAAATCCAAGTTTATCCTGTAACCATGTTTATTGTAAAGCATTTTAAAAATTCTAACCGTTAAAACGTACCAAGGCACGAAGTCGCTATAGTGCATAATTTGAACGTATTTACTTTTATAAATGCTTACTCACATTTTACAGAAATTAAATTACACAAGTTAGTCGTATACTTTACAAAATCATTGACCTGACGCCATAATTTTCATAATTTTAATCAAATAACATAAAGTACATTAAAATAATTTGCTTAATGGAATGCATTTCAACATAATATATGTATATGTAGATTAATTGATGGATGAACAATTAATGAATCTGATGAAACATTTCTTGATATTATTAAGTTTACTGACAAGTTGTAATATATGTATAATATATATTATGTACATACTAGCGGCTTACCCTCTAGAAAACCAAAAACAAATCTATCCCACGGGAACCGTACATTTTTTTTAAATAAAAAGCATCTTATGTACTATTCCAGACTATAATCTATCTCTATGACAAATTTCATTTAGATCCGTTCAGCCATACCTACTGGCGTGATTGACAAACAAACATCCAAACATCCATCTAAAGTTTCACATTTATAATATTAGTATAGACATGAAAATAGGCGAAGACAAAAGAATAAAGTACCATTTTCTCCTCTGTTTGTCAACCGATTTCCTTTGTTCTTGTTTGTTTAGTAGTTATTGACGAGCTTCAGGAAAGTGTTAGTTCTTTTTTTATATAGATTGGTAACTCTCAAATTTTCAATAAAGATCATTAAATTTTTTACCACTGGCAAAACTTAAAAAAAAGTGTACGTGTACTTATGTACGCACGTAAGAAGTTATAGCGTAACAGAACGAAAATAGCTAAAGATTTCATCTCGTATGTCACAACTCTTTGTTTGTAAAAGGTATGCAGCTAACTTCATCATGTCGCTTTTTGGCTGTCGGTGTCGGTCATAATTTTTTCCAAACGTGCCAAAAAGCGTATAACTTCAAAAGAAATCTTTATGTTATTATATATACAAATACTTTATCGAGCTAGGGAAAATTTTAAATTACGTTATAGTCAAAAATTCAAATTAATCACTAAAAAAGCACATTTACTCAATATAAGAAGATAGTGAAGAAATTACTTTTTCTACCACAAGGAAAGTGACATGTTATTTTGAAGAAATAGATAAAATGTAAGCTTAAACAGTATATTTTTTATGGGATGTAATGTTACTTTATGCTTGCTCGAACGTTGTTATTTGCTTTTAATGGTAAAGCTCTGGTCGCCGGTAACTCATAAAAGTAATGGCTGTCACTAGCCACAGCTTATTACTTGTCTCTATTTCATAGCCTATAAGTGTCATGGTAACGGTTAAAGTAACCTATACTTTGTTTATTAATTACTAACGACTCGCTTACGTGGTTTTTGTTCACGATTTCAAAGATTTTAATTTTTTTGCGCGGAACCCTTATTCTTTTTCCAAAATAAAGTAGCCTATGCTACTCCTTATAACATCAGCTATCGGCCAGTAAAAGTCCCGTCAAAATCGGTCCAACCGTTTTGTAGATTAGCCGGAACAAAGAGACATAGAAAAAAAATTTAATAATTAATTTTTTATTCCTTCTCTGCGGTTCATTTTTATATAGAACTCCTTGTAATATATAAGACCATATAACTGGTTGTAAAGCAATTGTTGAAACTGACCACCATCATGCAATAGAAAAATTTACTTTATGCACTGAAAAGCTAAAAAGTAAGGTAAAAAAGCCTTGCTGTGGTTTTGTTTACTACTAGCGGCTTACCCTCGCTTCGCTCGGGTCTGCTTCTAGGGAAACAAAAGCAAATCTATCCCACGGGAACCGTAAATTTTTTCCGGGATAAAAAGTAGCCTATGTATTATTCCAGACTGTAATCTGTCTACGTGCTAAATTTCATCCAGATTCGTTCAGCCGTTCTGTCGTGAAAGAGTAACAAACATCCATACTCACAAATTTTCACATGTATAATATTTATACAGATTATAAAGATTAGCAACTCGACGTCGCGCCGCTTCGCTCGGATACGTCCCTAGGTTGCTTCCCCATACAAACTTTCTTACCCATTTTCATCCTCTTAAGAGATGATATTCGGGATAAAACTATCCTATGTCCTTCCCAGTGTCTCAAACCATCTTCTTACCAAATTTCATCTAAATCGGTCCAGTAGTTTTTGAGTTTATACGTTACAAATATACAAAAATATAAATCTTTCCTCTTTATATATTAATGTAGATAATAATAAGCCTTTACTGTCCAAGATAACATAACAAAAAAAGTTTAAATAGTTGATATTTATAGTTAAATAGAATAACATATACCTAACATAGAAATCGAACGGCACGTTTGGCTCAGTTTGTAGTGACCCTACTTTCTGCGCCAGTGGTCGCGGATCCGAGTCCCGCTGGGGGCATTCATTTGTGTGATGAGCACGAATGTTTGTACTCCAGTCATGGGTGTTTATATTTATAATATGTATGTATTTAAAGTTATATATGTATGTGTAGTATATCAACTATC
Organism: Argynnis bischoffii washingtonia; assembly: GCA_033884665.1. NCBI lineage: Eukaryota > Metazoa > Arthropoda > Insecta > Lepidoptera > Nymphalidae > Argynnis > Argynnis bischoffii. Next base: position 2,476,131 of record CM066624.1, on the reverse strand, counting down.
TGGTATCCATAACACAGGCTTTGTAGCTTACCATGGAACTAGATAGTGCTGTGTGTTAATAAGTCCCAGCATATTTATTTATTTATTTATAGAAATCGAAACTTATTAAATGCGTTCAATAAAATACAAATAGATGATACTACTTTGATTCATGACTACTGTTGACAGTAGGTATATGATATGCATGACATTTTTTTTACAAAATATTGTTTTTTATAATACTATTTATTTTTAATATTTAATTATTTTTTTGTATTTTTTTTTTGTTTGGTTTTGTTTTACTTTACGGTTTTTACTTAGTTATTTCTACGGTTACTATACTATTATTTAATCTTTTTAACGATATTGCAAACTAAATTTTCTTTCAAACATGACATAAAATTCCATATAATATACATAGATCTTAATATATAAATCTATACAGAGCCATATTAAGGAAAATAGACGTATCGTAAAAAGCAGAAATACTTTTTTAAGACATAATAAATCCTAATTGGCCACTTATCATTTTGATCTCCATGTTTAGGACACTCGCTCCAATTTCAGTTGAAAATTAATAGAGTATTTATCTTATTATTTAGAAAATATTAAATCTATACATTTAGTAAAATTCTAACTGAGTCGAATCTGTACATTACTTATTTTTAGTCATTATTATCGATGCAGAGACCGCATCTATAGTTTTTAGAATTTTTGTATGTCTGTCCGTCCGTCCATCTGTCTGTATGTCTGTCTATACCTACTGTCTGTTTCTCTGGGAACCTGTTACGAGAAAACTACTAGACAGATTTTGATGAGATTTGATATGATGATAGCTGGTTATCCGGATCAACATTTAGGTCTTTTATTTGCGAGAAAATATCTCATCTCTGAGAAATCTATACTAACAGTTAACTTTAACTACATACATATTATAAATATAAACACCTATGACTGGAGTACAAACATTCATGCTCATCACACAAATGAATCCCCCAGCGGGACTCGAACCCGCGACTGGCACAGCAAGTAGGGCCATTCCAAACTGAGCCAAACGTATCATCGTATCTAAGTTGTCAGCATACATTATCGGTTCATTGTCTTTCTGATGTTCTATTTATTACATCTGTAATCATCTATATTCTAGCAAAAGTCTGACGACGAAGATGAGCCTGGTTAACGGGCTACATGTTATTTTAGTTTAGTTGTAATATAATATATAATCTAAATTTTCTATTGCAGGGTAAAATCATGTGGTCGGGAAAGAAGTGCTCCGAGGGGAGTGCTGGGTCCCCGACCGAAGAGGAAGTTAAAGTGGTACTAGTAGGGGATACACAGTGCGGCAAGACATCGTTGGTACAAAGATTTGTGTCTGACAATTTTGTTGAGGTGAGTGATTATCTACCGTAATTTTTTATTTTTGTTTTAAACCGACTTCCAAGAAGAGGTAGACGGCTCTGACACATTTTTTTATATAAGACCACCCTTGATGTATAACTAATTTATTAAAAAAAAGAGAATCAATTCACGATTAAAATACGCAACTGGGCATAGCATTAAAAGTACATGTTACATATACTTATTTTTAACCTCGTTTTTAAATTATAAGAAGACCTTCTAACTTAATTTACTTTTACCAATTCATATCATTGTTGTTTTGATAGTTTTATTGAAAAAACGAGTTTATTATTGAAATTATTCAATTCAGCAAAATAAAGTTACAAGGCCAAGTTTTATACTGATCCATATTATCGAGTACTTTATCGTTGTTCATGTTCTTTGTATTTTTTAAGAATTCTTATTCATAACAAATCGACGCTAACAATAGTATCATTAGATTTACCAGAAATATTCCACTTTTATGGAACAGATTGGTAATGGTTGTGACGCATGATCCTGTAAATCAGTTAATCTATACATATAATAAAATTCTAATTGAGTCGAATCTGTTTTTTTTTTTTTTTTTTTTGGAAAATCTTATTAAAGTGTCATTATTATAAGTCATTATTACGATACAGAGGCCGAATCTATAGTTTTTAGAATTTTTGTCTGTCTGCCTGTCTGTGATCGCACCAGATAACCACTGGACAGATTTTGATGAAATTTGATATGATATTAGCTGGTTATCTGGGTCAACATATAGGACTTTTTACTGCGTGAAAATATCTAATCTCTGAGAAATCCATATAAAAATCGATGTGTGCATGTATCTCTTATGGACTCCAAAACGGCTGGAGCGATTTTGATGAAATTTTCAGGCAATCTTCAGATTAACGAGTGATCGATCCTGTGAAGTTTGGTAGCGATCAGAAGTTTAAGCGAATCCACGAGTGCTACTTAGATATATTTAATTTAATTTAATATATTCATAATGATCCATTAAGAACAAAAGTATTTAAACGGCCAAAAGGAAGTATGTAATAAAGAGCAGAGCCATCGCAATATCCGCAAAATTGTTCCAAAGCGATACTATACTGCAGTGATGAAAACGTCCCACTTTTCACCAAAAGTAGGCCTTTCAACCCGACCGACTTCGGTTTTAATGAATTCACACATCACTATAATTTCACTTCCGTCGTACAAAATACAAATAGTATTATCATAACGATGCACATCATACGCACATCTTATAGATTATTATATACTACACATACAATGTTTGTGTAAAACTCCTTCTAGCTCAAACAATAAGTTACCTCATAACTATATATATATATATATATATATATATATATATATATATATATATATATATATATATATATATATATATATATATATATATATATATATATACACTATGAAATTAATAAAACAATAACTGAGGAAAACGTCGGGTACAAGGTATATAGCCACTTATTCACGCGTTAAGTCTCGTAGTATAGTTATTATATAGATATGAAACGCGATAATTTAAAAAGTTATATAAACTTAGCAAGAATTCGATGTGCGTTTTACGCAAAAAGTACTGAACCGAAACTTTAACTAAATTTGTGTAGTGTAAACTTATTACTCGGGTCAACATTTAGGATACCTTTTACTACAGGAAAATCTTTCATTCCCACGGGAAAACGCAATAATTGGTTATATGGAGTCATATTTACAAAATATGTCTAACGAGGGCTAAAACTTAAGAAATACATCAATATTTTTTTATTATTTTTTTTCATTTTATGGTATTCAGTGATAAACGAGCAGACAGCCCACCTTTTTTTTTTTTTTTTTTTTTTATGACATTCAGTGACAAACGAGCAGACAGACCACCTGATGGAAAGTAGTACCTGTCGCCCATAACACCTACGGTTCATGCACTTAGGTTTTACCTAACAAAACTGCAGAACCGCCGGTACGTTACCACTGTGAGGACTAAGATGATATGCCTCTTGCCTGTAATTGCGCTGGCTACCTTATCCTTCAAACCGGAACACAACAATGCAATCATTGTTGCTTGGCGGCAGAAATAGATAAGGTACCACCTGTACCCATCCAGTCGGACTCCTCAGGCTTGACAGAGTCCTACCACCGGTAAACTATGTACTAGAAAATTGTAGGTCTTAATAAGTTATAAGACCTACAAATCTGCAATAGGATAAGTTTCATTCCTAAGGTACACTCGCAATAAATATTCATATCTTTTTAAAATGTACCTAGGGACGCACCCGAGCTAAGCAAGGGTAAGATGCTAGTTCAATATGAAACACATAGAAAGCAATTGTAATTAAAAATCACAATCTAAATAATAGGTATGTAAGTACGTGAAAGGATTACAGGATAGGTACGTGCTTGAAATGATTACTGGGGCAGATGGAAAATATGTTTCGTCTACGCTTTAGCGAAATGGCTAAAACAAATAGTTTTATTGTACTTTCTAGAACTTTGAAGTAAACAGTAATGACACTTTTATAAATATTTGAGACTGCCATTTTGGAATTTAGATCTGGGAATATAAAATGTAAGACGGTGTTCTTTCATGAAACACGTTATTTAAGACATTTAACTTGTGACTTCAGGATTTTTGAAGTTTAACTTCTGTAATAAGTAGTAATCATGTAAAATATGTTTTGTAAAAAAACCGAATCTCGCTTTTTTATTGGTTTATACATAAAACATTTTGAAAAATGTTTTTTTTTTTTTTTTTGCTTATAATAATAATAATAATGACCTACCGACCGACTTCGGGCACGGCGGCCAGTCTCATTGAGACTAGCCATCTGCGCAGGAGATATTATAATGCACAAGTGTACGCACAGACACTAGTGCACTCTCTATTCCTGTCACTCTCATACTCCAGTGGGACGACTACTCGACACAACCGGTGAGAGTTAAGGCGCAGGACCGACGGCTTAACGTGCTCTTCGAGGCACAGGGATGAAACACCGCCAACTTCCCAACTCTGGGCTGTTACTGAGGCTTACTAAACAGAAAGACTCAATAATTAAACTTGGCCCGACCCGGGATTCAACCCAGGACCTCTCGATGTGAAGACGTACCTACTAGCCACTACACCACCGAGACAGGTTTTGCTTATATTTATCTTATCGTATCAGGACTTTGAAATATCCATAATTAAAATATAGAATCGCTTCTTTCTATTGAGGTTAAACAAAGGCATACATATATCTGTACTCATCTGGTCATTATAAAAATATACTCCATCCAAACAAAAAACCTACGGCCTCCACAAAGACGTACCAGTAAGACACTTTTGTACCACGCTCAGCTACAAAACAAACCCAACTGATATTTCCCATTGAAAATTACAAAGCTTTGCCAAACTAAATAAGTATATTTATATTTCAAATTTCCATTACAAGAGTTCCGACCCAGTAACCAGCCGCGAAGCTATTAAAAGTTAAGGATTAAAATTCGTTCGCTTCATATCGAAAATGTGGCTAAAGGTTTCTTTCTACTCGTGAAAACTATTTTTGGCTAATATATGTATCTATATATTATTAATTCTATTTATATGTAATATGTATGTCTGTATGTTTTCCCTAAATAAATAAATAAATATGCTATGTACGAGTACAACAAAGTTGTAAATATAGTCGATGTAAGATGTCCTTGGCGAAAAAGATAAAATAGTAAAAATAATAATTCAGATCTTTTAGAGTCTCAATGCAAGAGGGAAGGCATAATCCTTCACTCCAAAATAAAATATGATAAAAATGTTGGGTTTGTTCACCGGACATGGAAACCTTTATTTTCAATACAGAAAAATAGAACACAGTAAATTTCAATAAGCACGTAATCTATACATATAATAAAATTCTGAGTCGAATCTGTATATGAAATATTTTTTTGGAAAATCTTATTGAAATAGTCATTATTATCGATACAGGGCGGAGTCTATAGTTTTTAGAATATTTGTCTGTCTGTCATGTATGTATGGGAACGCATCAAGAGAAAATCACTGGACAAATTTTCATAAAATTTGGTGTGATGATAGTTGGTTATCCGGGTCAACATATAGGATATTTTTTACTGCGGAAAAATATATTATCTCTGAGAAACCTATACTTAACGTTAAAATGTATCTAAGGACGAACCCGAGAGAAGCGAAGGTGAGCCGCTAGTTTCTAATAAATCATTCCAGCCATTATAACTCATTTTTCTAACATTTTTTGTTCTGCAAAACCTACTGTAACTTCAATACATTCAAGTATTGCAATGGCCACTTTAGATATTAGCAAACATATATGTATTTTTTTTAAAAGTATTAATAATTTTTAAAAGGGTTTTTCGTTTTATTTCGAAACATTCCAACACAAATAAAAAGCTATGTTTTCTTTACACGTCCTAAAATAACATCCTGTTATGTACACTTATATTTGGGGCATGTAATCTATACGGTAAGGATAATAGCTTGTGTTGGGGCTTAAATGCTTTTCGATATCCCCTACGGGTAAAGTAAACAAGCAAATACGATCACAATCACAAATAAGAGTGAATAGGTTAGAGAAACAGTTCATTCATATCCTGCATGGTTATATAGTTTTTAATTACAGCGCAATTACAGGCGAGAGGCATATCATCTTAGTTCTCACAGTGACAACGCACCTGTGGTTCTGCATTTTTGTTACTTACAACCTAAGTGCATGAACCGTAGGTATTATGGGCGACAGGTACTGCTTTCCATCAGGTGGTCTGTCTGCTCGTTTGTCACTGAATCTCATAGAAAAAAAATAAAAAAAAAGTAAACAAGGTTATAACTTTGTATGCTTACTTGAACCACACGTCTAACATAGAAATTCCCTACTAGGGGGGTGTAGAGAGTTTATTTTATTATCTTAAAATTAAAATAAAAATTGTTAAAATTATGTGTTTTATTTTTATTATATTAAAAAAAGAGGAGCATGAAAATATAAAGACGACACATTTGGCTCAGTTTATAATGACCCTACTTGTTGTGCCAGCGGTCGCGGGTTCGAGTCTCGCTGGGGCCATTCATTTGTGTGATGAGCACGAATTACTTATTACGAGTTTGTACTCTAGTCATGGGTATTTATATTAATAATACGTATGTATTTAAAGTTATATATGTGTAGTGTATCAACTACCTGGTATCCATAACACAGACCTCGTAGCTTACCATGGAACTAGATGGTGCTGTTTGTTAATGTCCCAACATATTTATTTATTTAGTTATTAATAAATCGATAAAATATTGTGTGTTTTATTGTAATAAAAAAAGGGGATCATGAAAATATTTTTTATAATCCGGGGAGACTCAACAGAAAAATGATTGAGAAACCCTACCTACTCTAGCTAAATTAACTTAGAGATACGTTATTGTGAATCCGAGAATGTTTCCAACATAGTTATAACTAGCGACTCACCTTCGCTTCGCTCTGGTTCGTCCCTAGCTTGATTCCCCGTACAAACTTTCACCCACATTTTCACCCCCTTAAGGGGGTGAAAATGTGGATAATTTCCGGGATAAAAAGTATCCTATGTTCTTCCCAGGGTCTCAAACTATCTTCTTATTAAATTTCATCTAAATCGGTTCAGTAGATCCAGAAATTACCCCCTACAACGTCACAAACTCACAAACACAAACTTTATCCCTTTATAATATTAGTATACATATAGATATATAATTGCTATTTGAATTAAAAATGCAGTTACATTATGTTTTAATAAAAACTTACAAAAAAAAGGTGAACTTAACTAAAAAAAGAGAGTTATTGTAATTTCCGGGATAAAAAGTATCCTATGTTCTTCCCAGGGTCTCAAACTATCTTCTTATTAAATTTCATCTAAATCGGTTCAGTAGATCCAGAAATTACCCCCTACAACGTCACAAACTCACAAACACAAACTTTATCCCTTTATAATATTAGTATACATATAGATATATAATTGCTATTTGAATTAAAAATGCAGTTACATTATGTTTTAATAAAAACTTACAAAAAAAAGGTGAACTTAACTAAAAAAAGAGAGTTATTGTAATGGGATAATTAAATATACAAGAAATATAAGCAGTAAATAATTAAGATTAAAATTATTAGGTTATGAAAAATCGTCAAAAATTGATGTTACGAATATATGAAGTACTAGCGACTCAGCCTCGCTCCGCTCGGGTTCGTCCCTAAATATGTTTTAACGGTTAGTGCAGATTTCTCAGAGATGAGATATTTTTTATATGTTGACGCGGAAAACCAGCTATCATTATACAAAATTTAATCAAAATCTATCCAGTGGTTATTTGATGCGTTCCCAGAAAGACAGACAAATATTCTAAAAACTGTAGATTTAGTCTCTGTATCGATAATATATTACTATTTCAATAAGATTATCCAAAAAATATTTAATGTACAGCTTAGTATTCAGCCTTTTTTAACGTCCCACAGCTGGGCACGGGCCTCCCTTCAATACGAGGGGGATCAGGCCACAATCCACCACGCTGGCCAAGTGCGGGTTGGCGGACTTCACACGTCTTTCGAAAACTTGCTAGGTTCTCTCAGACATGCAGGTTTCCTCACGATGTTTTTCCTTTACCGTAAGGATAGTGGCAATCAAGTTAGAAATGATTCGCACATGAAAATATCAGAGGTGCGAGACCCGGGATTTGAATCCGCTTCACTCGGTTACCCAAGCGAGCGCGTTACCACTGGGCTACCACTGTACAGCTTAGACTCCGTTAGAATTTCATTATACATGTATAGATCATGAGATGTCCATAAAATGTAGTTATTACAATATTGCATTCTGAAGTTGAAGTACGGCTAGTTTTATCGCAGTAAAATATAGTCCCATGAGAAAGCAAACAGTATTTTACCCGCCTACATTATTAACGCTTAATGAAAGGAGTGGTTTACACATTACTATATTTTCTCACAACTCCTTATGTATTAAGAACGTCGATAAAAATTAGTCTATGAGTTATTTTAAGTTAAAAATCCTTTGAATGGGGATAATTAAGGCCGGCAACGCATTTGCAAGCCTTGCGGTGTTGCAGATGTCCATGGGCGGCGGTAATCACTTTCCATCAGGTGAGCCTCCTGCTCGTTTGCCCCCTTGATGACTTAAAAAAAAAATCCGAATTTTGCTTGAATTATTGAGGTATATTTATATATTATATTACAATAACATAAGACTTGCATCCGTCCGCTACACTGATAAATAAAGCGTGGCTTTTTTCTATCTGTACATAATTAATCTATACAGATAAATAAAATTGAAGTTTCTGTTTACAATGTCAAAATAAATAAATAAATGCATATAAAATCATATACGGTACTAATAAGAAAAAAAACAATTTTTAATTGTTTTGCCTGTCTGTTTGTTCCGGTTAATTTCGGAAACGGCTGGACCAATTTTGACGGGACATTCACTGGCAGATAGCTGATATTATCAGGAGTAACTTAGACTACTTAATTTCAGAAAAAAAAATTCCGTGCAAAAAAATTAAAAGCCATGAAATTTTGAACAAAATCCGCTTACCTAGAGACGCATCCGAACAAAGCGAGGATGAATCGTCGATAGTACATAATAAATATAGCTACAAATTAGACTAAGGATAGATAATATCTGTCTGAATGCGAACACAATGGAAAGGCTGGATTTCAAGTTCATTGAACAGGTGCTATTTAAAATAAAAAAAGCATTTACGTTTTTAATAAAAACTTTAAAAACGTGAACCGACTTCAAGTACCTAAAAAAGTGAACGTTATTGAAAAGCCAATTCTATTAAACGTCTGCACAATACGCATAAAATGAGAATAACTTATATGTGGAGTCGGTTTTTTTTTTAAGTTTTTATTTTTCCATTTTTAGTGTAGACGTATCATCAATACAAACTAATCAAGCCCAAACACCAGGTAATTGCTGTAAATCATTGAGAAGTTTCCTCGACTGTCTTTCGGGTCCATCATCAGATCGACTCCAGACTTTCATAAAATAGTAGTGCTTTAAAATACCTAATGAAAATGTTAACAAACGCACTAGTCGCCGCTACAATTTTCGAAAGTTTCTGGTTTCCTTATCATGGTGCCACTCTTGGGATATCTCGTTTCCAACAAAAAAAGAACGATCAAAATCGGTTCATAAACGACGAGAAAATCCGCGAACAAACATAAAAAAGTGTATAAATACGGTCGAATTGAGAACCCCCTCCTTTTTTTGGAAGTCGGTTGAAAATGTATTTTCCTTTCACTTTAAATAAATATCGATTAGTCTTATCGTTTTGCCACATCGCCATATCGATGAAATGGTAAGAGGAGGCTGATTTACGACGCTGTGCCGGCGCTGCTTCAATTTATGATGATATAGGAATGACATTTGTCTGAAATGTAATTAACTGACTTTCAAAAAGGAAGGTTGTGCGTTTGGCAGGTAACTTTTTTAATTTTTTGTATGTGCACATCGATTATTCCGATATTTTTGAGTAATATGTTTTTTTTTGTCGTGTTAAGCTTGTCTATTCATATATTTTTCGATACAATTTATGCTTTAGTAAATTTAAATGTTATAGGTAGCTTTGAATGCTTTTAAATTAATAATATCGGTTACTACAATCAGGAATTTCGTTTATTAACTAATCTTAAAATACAATTAAATCTAATCTTACTAATATTGCTAGCGACAAACAAAAACAAATCTATCCCACGGGAACATACTTTTGTTCTATCATCAATAGTTTCCGCAGCGCATGCGAAGAAAGACGTTTTAGCGCACTTTTTTTACACCTTGGGTCACTTTACTTAAATTTTAGTAAGGATCCCTAATCTTTTCTAGCAGTAATATAGCCTATGTCACTCAGGGTGAATGTAGCTTTCCAATGGTGAAAGAATTTTTGAAATCGGCACAGTAGTCTTTGAGTTTATTCATTACAAACATACACACAAAAATACAAATCTTTCCTCTTTATAATATTAGTATAGATTTATAATATTAGTATAGATAAATGTGAACGTTTAAATGTTTGGATGGATGTTTGTTACTCAATTACGTCAGAACAGCTGAATGATTCTGGATGAAATTTAGCACAGAGATAAATTATAGTCTGGAATAGCACATAGGTTAATTTTTATCCCGGAAAAATGTACGGTTCCCGTGGGATAGATTTGTTTCATCGCTTGTAACAAGTAAAACACTTTTATTTAAAAGATCATGTGTTTATTAAACAACACATATCGCACAAATATTTCATTCTATTCATTTCTTTTTTTCTTTAATAATAAAAAAAACTAAAATCCTTCGACTGTACTTTTTGTGAACATTATATGTACAATATATCTTCATCTACTATCTGATTTCCGCAATTCCATCTAAACAAATAAATTAAAAAAAAAAACTACCCCTAAAAAAGAAAAAAAAACTTTCTAAATTATTTTAAAATGGTTTCTTTATTAATTACAAACTACATTTCGTACAAAATCTTCCAAGCATTACCAAGACCCGGTCGGATTGAATGAAATCCGAAATGAAACGGCTGCGGGCAACTGAATGATTACGGCCGTGTATTGCGAACGTGCTGTGATTGATTATAATGTTCGTTTACTCAATGCTTATTCTGTACTTATGTCAATTTAAAGTGTTTTAATTCAAAAAAATCTATACCATATATATACAAAAAAATAAATTGAAGTGTCTGTTTGTAATGTCGAAATAATAGCTTTTTCTAAATGCATATGAGAGTAAGATTCTAAATGCATATGAGAGTAACAAAATAATATTTAAAATTTTTGTCTGCGTGTCTGTCTGCTTGTTCCAGCTGATTTCCGAAACGGCTGGACCGATTTTGACTGGACTTTCACTGGCAGTAGCTTATGCATAAGGAGTAACTTAGGCTACTTTTATTTTAGAAAAAGCATTAGGTTTCCGCGCAAAAAACTTAGAACCCATGAAATTATAAACAAAATCCGCTTACTAGAGACGTACGAAGCAGGCGAAGCGAGGGTAAGTCGCTAGTTAATATAGTATGTATATGATTCAGTAGAAAAAGCTTCAAGCGTGAGGTATACTAGAATGGAGACGGTTCTGGCACAGTCTGAGTCGGTCGGGGGTTCAATTCTTAAAAAACACTCTGCTATTATAAATATGAAAGCTTGTATGTGTGTATGTTCGTTACTCCTAAACGCTAAATCGGCTAGACAGATATAGATAAAATTTAGTTTACAGATAGACTATGACCTGGAGTAGTACATAGGATAATAATAAAGCAAATACGATCACAATCACAAATAAGAGTGAATAGGTTAGAGAAACAGTTCATTCATATCCTGCATGGTTATATGGTTTTTAATTACAGCGCAATTAAATACAGGCGAGAGGCATATCACCTTAGTCCTCACAGTGACAACGCACCTGTGGTTCTGCAGTTTTGTTACTTAAAACCTAAGTGCATGAACTGTAGGTGTTATGGGCGACAGGTACTGCTTTCCATCAGGTGGTCTGTCTGCTCGTTTGTCACTGAATCTCATAAAAAAAAACTAAAAAAAATAAACAAGGTTATAACTTTGTATGCTTACTTGAACCACTCGTCTAGCATAGAAATTCCCAACTAGGGGGGCGTAGAGAGTTTATTTTATTATCTTAAAATTAAAATGAACAAAAATCGTTTAAATAATGTGTTTTATTTTTATTATATTAAAAAAAAGAGGAGCATGAAAATATAAAGACGACACATTTGGCTCAGTTTATAGTGACCCTACTTGTTGTGCCAGCGGTCGCGGGTTTGAGTCTCGCTGGGGCCATTCATTTGTGTGATGAGCACGAATGTTTGTACTCTAGTCATGGGTGTTTATATTTATAATACGTATGTATTTAAAGTTATATATATGTAGTGGTTTTCTCGTGATGCGTTCACAGAAAGACAGACAAAAGTTCTAAAAACTGTAGATTTAGCCTCTGTATCGATAATATATTACTATTTCAATAAGATTATCCAAAAAATATTTAGTGTACATCTTAGACTCCGTTAGAATTTCACTATACGTGTGTAGATCATAAGATATCCATAAAATGTAGTTATTACAATATTGCATTCTGAAGTTGAAGTACGGCTAGTTTTATCGCAGTAAAATATAGTCCCATGAGAAAGCAAACAGTATTTTACCCGCCTACATTATTACCGCTTAATGAAAGGAGTGGTTTATACATTACTATAATATTTTCTCACAACTCCTTATGTCTTAAGAACGTCGATAAAAATTAGTCATTTTAAGTTAAAAAACTTAAAAAATTAGTTATTTTAAGTTAAAAAACTTTTGAATGGGGATAATTCCGAATTTTGCTTAAATTATTGATATATACATATATATATATATATATATATATATATATATATATATATATATATATATATATATATATATATATTATAATTTATTACAATAACATAAGACTTGCATCCGTCCGCTATACTGATAAATAAAGCGTGGCTTCTTTCTATCTGTACATGATTAATCTATACAAATAAATAAAATTGAAGTTTCTGTTTACAATGTCAAAATAAATAAATGCATATAAAATCATATACGGTACTAATAAGAAAAAAACAATTTTTAGTTGTTTTGCCTGTCTGTTTGTTCCGGTTAATTTCGGAAACGGCTGGACCAATTTTGACGGGACATTCACTGGCAGATAGCTGATATTATAAGGAGTAACTTAGACTACTTAATTTCAGAAAAAAAAACCGTGCAAAAAAATTAAAACCCATGAAATTTTGAACAAAATCCGCTTACCTAGAGACGCATCCGAACAAAGCGAGGATGAATCGTCGATAGTACATAATAAATATAGCTACAAATTGGACTAAAGATAGATAATATCTGTATGAATGCGAATACAATGGAAAGGCTGGATTTCAAGTTCATTGAACAGGTGCTGTTTAAAATAAAAAAAGCATTTAAGTTTTTAACAAAAACTTTAAAAACGTGAACCGACTTCAAGTACCTAAAAAAGTGAACGTTATTGAAAAGCCAATTCAATTAAACGTCTGCACAATACGCATAAAATGAGAATAACTTAAATGTGGAGTCGGTTTTTTTTAAGTTTTTATTTTTCCATTTTTAGTGTAGACGTATCATCAATACAAACTAATCAAGCCCAAACACCAGGTAATTGCTGTAAATCATTGAGGAGTTCCCTCGACTGTCTTTCGGGTCCATCATCAGATCGACTCCAGACCTTCATGAAATAGTAGTACTTTAAAATACCTAATAAAAATGTTAACAAACGCACTAGTCGCCGCTACAATTTTCGAAAGTTCCTGGTTTCCTTATCATGGTACCACTCTTGGGATATCTCCTTTCCAACAAAAAAAGAATGATCAAAATCGGTTCATAAACGACGAAAAAATCCGCGAACAAACATAAAAAAATGTATATATACGGTCGAATTAAGAACCCCCTCCTTTTTTTGGAAGTCGGTTGAAATGTATTTTCCTTTCACTTTAAATAAATATCGATTAGTCTTATCGCTTTGCCACATCGCCATATCGATGAAATGGTAAGAGGAGGCTGATTTACGACGCTGTGCCGGCGCTACTTCAATTTATGATGATATAGGAATGACATTTGTCTGAAATGTAATTAACTGACTTTCAAAAAAGAAGGTTGTGCGTTTGGCAGGTAACTTTTTTAATTTTTTGTATGTGCACATCGATTATTCTGATATTATGTTTTTTTTTATCGTGTTAAGCTTGTCTACTCATATATTTTTCGATACAATTTATGCTTTAGTAAATTTAAATGTTATAGGTCGCTTTGAATGCTTTTGAATTAATAATATCGGTTACTACAATCAGGAATTTCGTTTATTAACTAATCTTAAAATACAATTAAATCTAATCTTACTAATATTGCTAGCGACAAACAAAAACAAATCTATCCCACGGGAAAATACTTTTGTTCTATCATCAATAGTTTCCGCAGCGCATGCGACGAAAGACGTTTTAGCGCACTTTTTTTACACCTTGGGTCACTTTACTTAAATTTTAGTAATCTTTTCTAGCAGTAAATATAGCCTATGTCACTTAGGGTGAATGTAGCTTTCCAATGGTGAAAGAATTTTTGAAATTGGCACAGTAGTCTTTGAGTTTATTCATTACAAACATACACACAAAAATACAAATCTTTCCTCTTTATAATATTAGTATAGATTTATAATATTAGTATAGACAAATGTGAACGTTCAAATGTTTGGATGGATGTTTGTTACTCAATCACGTCAGAACAGCTGAATGATTCTGGATGAAATTTGGCACAGAGATAAATTATAGTCTGAAATAGCACATAGGTTAGTTTTTATCCCGGAAACATGTACGGTTCCCGTGGAATAGATTTGTCTCATCGCTAGTAACAAGTAAAACACTTTTATTTAAAAGATCAGCTGTTTATTGAACATCACATATCGCACAAATTTTTCATTCTATTTATTTCTTTTTTCTTTAATAGTAAAAAAAACTAAAATCCTTCGACTGTACTTTTTATGAACATTATATGTACAATATATCTTCATCTACTATCTGATTTCCGCAGTTCCATCTAAACAAATAAATTAAAAAAAAACTACCCCTAAAAATGAAAAAGAAAAAACTTTCTAAATTATTTTAAAATGGTTTCTTTATTAATTACAAACTACATTTCGTACGAAACCTACCAAGCATTACCAAGACCCGGTCGGATTGAATGAAATCCGAAATGAAACGGCTGCGGGCAACTGAATGATTACGGCCGTGTATTGCGAACGTGCTGTGATTGATTAATGTTCGTTTACTCAATACTTATTCTGTACTTATGTCAATTTAAAGTGTTTTAATCCAAAAAAATCTATACTATATATATATATATATATATATATATATATATATATATATATATATATATATATATATATATATATATATATACAAATAAATAAAATTTAAGTGTCTGTTTGTAATGTCGAAATAATAGCTTTTTCTAAATGCATATGAGAGTAACGATACTTAGGTATAAGAAAAAATAATATTTAAATTTTTTGTCTGCGTGTCTATCTGCTTGTTCCAGCTGATTTCCGAAACGGCTGGACCGATTTTGACTGGACTTTCACTGGCAGATAGCTTATGCATAAGGAGTAACTTAGGCTACTTTTATTTTAGAAAAAGCATTAGGTTTCCGCGCAAAAAACTTAGAACCCATGAAATTATAAATAAAATCCGCTTACTAGAGACCTACGAAGCAGGCGAAGCGAGGGTAAGTCGCTAGTTAATATAGTATGTATATGATTCAGTAGAAAAAGCTACACGTGTGAGGTATTCTAGAATGGAGACGGTTCTGGCACAGTCTGAGTCGGTCGGGGGTTCAATTCTTAAAAAACACTCTGCTATTATAAATATGAAAGCTTGTATGTGTGTATGTTCGTTACTCCTAAACGCTAAATCGGCTAGACAGATATAGATAAAATTTAGTTTACAGATAAATTATGACCTGGAGTAGCACATTTGATAATAATAAATCTTGTCAAAGGGTGACGCTACTTGTATTTTGTTACAAATTATTATATTTGTTGATTTATTAAAAATATAAAAGACAGCTAAAGACGTAGGTACACATGCGAAGCAAGTATCCTTGCTAAGTCGTTAATATAAAATATGAAGTTTTTCTGATTAAGTCGAAGCGCCTTAAATAAGGCAAACAAGTTTTTTAATATTTTTTGTTGCCAGTATCGGGAAACAATAATAACACAACTAATTGCTAACATACATTATAACAAAGAACAAATAATAAATGTAGTGATTTATTTTTATTATAGGTGTTTCAAACATCTAGACATTTATTAATCCAGTAACTGTATCAATAATATATAATTAATAGCGACTCACCCTCGCTTCGCTTGGGTTTGTCCCTAGTTACCTTTTAAAGTTTAGTATAGATTTCTCAGAGATGAGATATTTTCCCGCAGTAAAAAAGTATCCTATATGTTGACCCAGATACGCAGCTATCATCATACCAAATTTCATTAAAATCCCTCCAGTGGTTTTTCCATGGATGCGGTCACAGACAGACAGACAAAAATTCTAAAACCTACAGATTCGGCCTCTGTATCGATTATAATGACTATTTCAATAAGATTTTCCAAAATATATTCAATGTACAGATTCGGTTTAGTTACAATTTTATTATATGTATATATAGATATAGATATACACTATTAAAATGTTCACTAACTTAATTTGCTATGACATAAAGAATAAACAAGAAGAGTGAATGGATTTTAGAATAAATTCTAAAAACAAAATGGAAGTGAGTGAATGATGACAGCCCTGTATTGCGAAAGTGCTTCGATTGATTAATGCTTCGTTGAAAGTATTTATTTGATGCGTTTGAAGGCTTTTATCAAATCTAAAAATAGATGCTTTCCTGAAAAAATGCGCATAGTTTTTAGTAGTATATGATTTTTTTGTTAAATCTATGCTAATTTATAAAGCTACAGGGTTTGTTTGTAACCACTAATGTGTACCTAGAACTAATAGTCCAATTTGATTACAAAAAATTTCGCATTTTATATCTTATTTATTTAAAAAAGTTATAGTTTAATAATCAAATTTTAACGGTAACAGACAGACAGGCAGGCAAAAATTCTAAAAACTATAGATTCGGCCTCTGTATCGATAATAAAGTCTATTTCAATAAGATTTTCCGAAAAATATTTAATGTACAGATTCGACTCGGAATTTTATTATATAGATAATTAAGTTTTCCCTCCATAACATGCAATTTACGGAAAAGTAGTTCAACCATTTAAGAAATATTGAAAATAACATTTCTTTTCAAGAAACAGCAATAAATACAAAGTAATTCCTTCTAAGAATTCGTATTTCCTTAGAACAGCAGAATGTAGAAATGATATTGAAATATAAACACTAATAATCCGCTCCGTTCAATAGAAATCACGATTGCTTCGATAAATGTATTTGGTACTACTTCAAATAAGAAATTGCTACAATTGTTTAGTTACATAAGAAGTAATACTCTTATTAATTTTGAACCGATTTTAAAAAATAGGAGGTTTTTTATTTGGTTTTGAGAATATATGTTTCAGTATTGGCAGGATTCTTGTTTAATAAATCGATGGTGGTAATTCCCATAGTTTCTTTATGTTTTCAACCTTAATAGGTGTTTTTAGTTAAAAGTAATGGAAATATTTATGAACAGAGAAAACATAAAGCTTATAAAAGTTATAGTGGTTGTTTGTCAGTCACTTATTGTGCTTAAACCTAAGGAACATTGATTTATATTATTAAATTATCGTAGTACATTATTTGACTGATTTCAAGTGTTCGATAATTTACATTATTAAGTTGCCTATGTAACTTAAAAATATAAATTGTCGAGTTAATGTAGAAAAAAGTATCATTCCGAAAAGGTTTCTAGCACAAAAAAAAAACTTTAGACATTTGTCTTGCGTTGCGTTTGCGTTTTTAAAGCATTCAAACTTACAGATGTACCCGAGCAAAGCGAGGATAAATCGCTAGTATATAATAGAAATAAATGTTAAGAACATTCAAATATGAAGATTCAGATCGTAAAGTTTTAATATAAATATCTTCGTAACTAATTTCTACAAACAAAGCTCCTAAGTTTCCAAGGTACTTCGGCAATAACATTTATTTTAACAATGGTTTAACTCAGAACGTGTTCTATTTATTTATAAGGCCGTTTATAAAATTTTATTCGTAGAGTTTAAATCTTATATAAGGTTTATATTTATTAAATTAAATTGATTTAAATATATTTCAGGGTAGATATAAAAAATAAATAAAACCATCTTAATATAATCTTCATTGATGTTCTGTGATATGCATGAAAGATATACTCGTAGCTAGCTAGTGACTTATCCAAGCTTCGCTCGGATGCATCTTGTCTCTTTTGTTGTTATAATCTTTACAGATAAATAAATTTAAAGTGTCTGTTTGTAATGTCCAAGTAACAGATTTATACTAAATCCATATGGAATTATATACGGTACTTATAAGGAAAACACAATTTTTTTAAATTTTGTCTGTCTGTCTGTCTGTTTGTTCCGGCTAATCTCCGAAACGGCAGGATCAATTTTAACGGAACTTTCACTGGCAGATAGCTGATATTATAAGGAGTAGCTTTGGGTACTTTTATTTTAAAAATAGAATTAGTGTTTCGCTCAAAAAAGTTAAACGTACCCTAGGGATGCACCCGAGCGAAGCGAGGGTAAGTCGCTAGTGTAATATAAAGGTAGCGTCACCATTTGGCAAATTTTATTACTAACAGTAGCCGCAGTCCATGTGTTGCTACAGGTTATAGTCTATGTAAATATCAAATCTCATCTAAACCCGTTTATTTCATCTTAAGCCGTTGCGGCATAAAGGTGTCAGAAACACTACAAACTAGCTTTGTAACAGTAGTGTGATTAAAAATCTTTTTTCCATATGAGTTAAATAATATGTTATGGTCCTTCCAAAATGCATAATCCCTAATATATATTACGTATATATATTATGTATATATATATAGTTCGTCTATAACGAATGATCGATATATGAAACGAAGGCAAAGAGGATTATATCTATATAAGGCTTTTAGTATTTAGTCTATACCTACTGATTGATATTGATCAAAGTAAGATTGAACAATGCATTCAGCAAATTTCCTGTGGTAGCCCAGTGGTTACGCGATCGATTGGGAAACCGAGTAATGCGGGTTCAAATTCCGGGTCTCGCACCTCTGATATTTTCATGTGCGAATCATTTCCAACTTGATTACCACTTGCCTTACGGTGAAGATAACATTGTGAGGAAACTTACAAATGAGAATATAGCAAGTTTTTGAAGGACATGTGAAGTCTGCCAACCCGCACTTGGCCAGCGCGGGTGGACTATGACCTGATCCCCCTTATCCCAGCAGTGGGACGTTAAAAAGGGCTGAATACACATTATAATATAAATTTTTTGACCGAGTTAATGAGTGTGTACTGTGTATGTTAATTCTTTACGCTGTAACGACTGTTTCAGTAAACGGATGAGTGCAGTACACGGATAACGAACGAAACGGATTTAGTTAAATTAAAAATTCGGCGGGATAGTTCATTAACTATCCCTGCTTATATATATCCTGGATTAACAAATATTATAGATTCTTTCTCTCGATAAATATTTATATTGTGTTTGAAGTGAACGTGTTTATCCGTGGGTTACATTTACCTCTTGCTGACTTCTAATACGATGAATGTCTCTAGAGGCTTACCAAGCCTCAACAAGTCATCACAAGTTCAAACATGTAGAGAGAGTTGACTTAGTTTGTGAAGGTTTGCAAGTACTTGTGGCCATTCCGAATGTGTCGATTTTTGTGCACAAATTAAAGGGATTTGCCAGTGCTTGTGATACATCTACACACTTGTGCGTTTGTTTGTTGTATAAAACAATATACAAACGCACAAAACAACTTGTTTTGAGATTTGAAGTTTATACCAAATGGCAAGCGTGTAGACCCGACATAATGTTATTGAAATATTTAGAAAGGAAAAGCTCAAATTGCAAAATAATGAATGATATAAAAACTGACTCTGAATATTAAATATTTGTCTCTGATAATAAGCGGAATACAAATACGAGAACATATTCTAATAATATTAATATATTTAAACGAGCAATTATTGTATATTTATATCTTTATTTCTTTATTTATTTATACCAGCGATCTCAGAAACGGCTCTAACGATTTCGCTGAAATTTGGTATATGAGGGCTTTCGAGGGCGAAAAATCGATCCAGATTAGTCTCAAGTCTGGGAAAACTCGTGTTTTCGAGTTTTCATGCAGTTTTCTTTTTGCATTATTCCACGCAGAATATGGTCGATAATATCTTACACTGGGTTGTAAGCATCGTGGTCAAGTGGTCAACGCGTAAGTTAGACAACACATATCTCCGGGATCGAACCACAGTTGGAATACAAAGTTTTTTACTTTTATTTTTGTATTTATTCAAGTTTTTAGTTTTTTTATCTAAAAAATACGATATAACAAAATAGAACTCCGAGCGAAGCTCAGTCGCCCAGGTACTATTTTAAATTAGACAAAAAAATATATAACAATTATTGTTTATTTTTACTTATTAATTTTAAGATATGTTGAAATATATTTATAACATAAGTGTTATATTATATTTTCCAGAAATAATATTTACTAACATTTTCAATAAAATACCCAAATCACTACGAAATTATACACTTTGTCCTTTCTTTCTTTTTAAATCCAGCCCACATTCTTGAATAAAAACCTTTCTTATTTGAACCATTTCCTTTTAACTCAATAAATACAGATTACTCCAAGATTTCCTTTAAACTCGTTATCAAATTAAGGGCTGTCCGAGAGAAGAACAAACTGTTTGAACTGTTTGTTACCGACCTCTTAATTCTCCGATTCAATTAGAGACGTTTCGATTTTGTAGTTCGGAACTCGGAATGTACTTTGTATTTCTGTGTATTCCGTATTTTAGATGTTATACCTAATCTATAAGTATATTGTCGTTTGTTTTTTTTTCTTATTTTCTTTTGACATGTTTTGCTTATGTTGTTGTTTATTCCGAGGGAATTTCATTCAAAATGTTTTATGCGAGTAAAGCCGTGGACTAAAACTTTATGCATAATATGTGTTTTGTGGTTGGGCCAAAGTCAAATATTTATTTCATGTGTGATCTATACATATAATAAAACTGTAGAGCTCGAATGTCTGTACATAGAAAAAAAAAATGCTAAAAACCAAGTAAGAAGAGAAATAGAACAAATCCAGTTTTTTTTTCAATTTTTTTGTTTCTCTGTCTGTTTGTCTGTTCATCATAATAACAGATAGGCTACTTTTTATCCCGGAGAAATATACGGTTCAGTGGGATAGTTTTTTTTTTATTTGTCTAGAGATGATCCGAGCGAAGCGAGGGTGAGCCGCTAGTATTATAATAAATAATGATCTATTTCGGCCACGGTGACCAATCTCACTGAGACTGGCCAACTACGCAGGAGATATTACAGTGCACAAGTATACGCCCAAACAAGTGCATTCTCTTTTCCTTTTACTCTCAAAGTCCGATGGGACAATACTTCGACACGACCAGTGACAGTTAAGACGCAGGACTGACGGCTTTACGTGCTCTCCGAGGCACGGGCGTGAAACACTGGCGGCGTGAAACACTTGCAAACTCCGGGCTGTTACTAAGAATTTCTTTGGACTTTTTCCCGGAACTCGAACCCAGGACCTCCGGATCTGCGGTCGCATATGCTAACCACTAGACCACCGAGGCAGGTAAGTAATATTATTTCACATGGAATATTCAATATACGCATATTACCAAGAACAGATTAACGTTTAAATGTAGTAGTTTCGTACAATTTATTACACTCAGTACCAGTGTAGATTAGGAGGCCAAAATTAATTAAAATTTCTAAACACGACTGTTTCTCGACATTCATCCATTACAAGGCTCAATTATAGAACGATAATTAATTTTAATTAATGAAAACTTATACGTGTACAGCTTAACTATTAATATTACTATTAATATTTATAAAAAAGCTAAAGACTGTTTGAACGCACTGATCTCTGAAACTACATGTTTAATTTGAAAAATTGGTTTTGTATTTTATATGTGACTAACGACTCACCCTCGCTCCGCTCGTACGTACTACGTACGTTTTAACGTTTAGTATAGATTTCTCAAAGATAAGATATTTTTCCGCAGTAAAAAGTATCCTATATGTTGACCCGGATAAACAGCTATCATCGTACCAAATTTCATCAAAATCTCTCCAGTGGTATTATAATGATGCGGTAACAGACAGACAGATAAAAATTCTAAAAACTATAGATTCAGCCTCTGTACCGATAATGATGTCTATTTCAATAAGATTTTCAAAAAAATATTTAATGTACAGATTTGGTTTAGTTACAATTTTATTATATTATGTAGGTAAGTACAGTAAAATATTGCTACGAAAATCTAAGAATATGTTAAAAGTTCAAGAGAACCGTATAAATGGTGTTCCAATATGGCGCTATGAATAATTCTCTTTGCTGTGAACACGCTGTGTTTTAAATTACATTTTAACTAGTTTGTGCCCTTGGCTTGCTTCGTTTATTAAGCGGGGTAGACAATAAAGTAATGTACGTGGGTCCATGATATAATCTGTTCTTTTGCCAAATGTTACCGAAATCTGTTCAGCGGCAACAGACAGACAGAATAACTTTCAAATTTATAACATTAATATCGACATTATGATTTAACGTAGTCAAGTAGAATTTATTATTGCGACAAATAATATTTTCTTTATGTAATTAATGTAAAAACCCAAAACTAAACAAACTGAATACATTATTCCAAATCAGCGAATTACCCCAAAAAAACGTACGGTTCCCGTGGGATTTAGTTTAGGGTTCTAGTTACAAACTTAAGCAAAACAAGGGTATGTCGCTAGTTATTTATAAATATAAAAAAAAATCATTGAACTTGTTTTTAAATACATAGGTAACCTTATTTATTCTTAGTTCTAGTTTAAATATGTTTATGGAACCACGATAGTTTATTTAATTAATAGAGTACCAGAACTACAGCTTTTAATTTACATTTCTTGGAACAACGCAGAGATAAAACGTACTCCATACTTCGTTTTAGCTCTTTAGTCAAAGGAAAGCGTAATGATATAAGGGAAGAACGTAAACTGAATTTTCTTTAAAAATTACATTTAATTAAATTATTATGTAAAATATTCCAAGTTTTTATATTTCTTTTGACGACACGCTTGGCTCATTTTGTAGTGAACCTACTTGCTGTACCAACGGTCGCAGGTTCGAGTCCCGCTTGGAGCATTCATTTGTGTGATGAGCACGAATGTCTGTACTCTAGTCATGGGTATTTATATTTATAATATGTACATATGTATTTAAAGTTATATATGTGTAGTGTATCATCTTGTATCAAGTCTCGTAGCTTACCATGGAACTAGATGGTATTGTGTGTTAATGTCTCAACATATTTATTTATTCTTTTTTATAAATAAGGCTTTGCAATAAAGAACCCCTACTAGATTTTTCTGTTTCTTTTTGCATAATATATAACAAACTGTTTCCAAAATGTTTTTATTGGCAACACTAAAGCTCGACTAAACAAAAAAAGTAAACAGAGGAAAAAAGATACTGTTTTTAAATTAATTAATTAATTCATAAATAACTCGTACTTACATTATATTACGAGCCTTTGCCTATAGCTAAAGTCCGAAACAACTTTGATTAATAAAATAGTATATTTTCCAAATATGACTAGAAAATCCAGAAATTAGCGCATTCAAACAAAAAAAAGCAAATTAACAATTTTATGATAAAGACGTGAAATAAAGACTAACAAACAAACAAACATACACAAACAAAGTTTAAGTTAAACCGTATATCGTAGAAAGTCTCAAATCTACAAGTAGTAAGGAAAAAAAAGGGATTTTTACGTGTTTTCTATGATTTTTTTTAATTTTTCTCTTCATAAGGACCTTCCTCTGACTTCAACTAATATTTGAAAAAAAAATTACCGAATTGATTAGCCGTGCTCGAGTTTTGCGCTAAGCAACACATTTAGCCATTCATTTTTATTATTATCGCTATAGTCGTCTAACACTAGTTTTTATATGTTTTTTTTTGAGTAAGTTTTTTTTTAAGTATTTCTAGGTTTTCTAGAGTAAATAATACAAGTTACAGATTTAATATCTTTATAATTAAAAAGCCATGCCTTAGTTATAAAACCTATCTATATCGATATATTACTTAATGAAATCACCAGCTAAAGCTAATGATTACTATTTAATATGAAACTGGCTTACCTGAAAATTCCGAAATTTACGAATATTATTTTTTTCATAATTTTTTTCTTTACAAATTTTATAATTATGGTTTAAAAGGAAAAAATTAATAGTGAGTGTATTCAATACATTTTTGTTTTCTGATTATCCATACTTTAATACATTTGTGCATTCGAGAGTGCATTTTCATAATTGCCAATCCAGCTTCAACTCAGTCGATAAAACAGCGAACAGTGGCTTCAATTGAATAGTTTTTTATAGAATTTTTCATTTTTCATCATAAATAAAACTGTTTTATTGAACTTATTGGATATTAACTTTTACAATATTTCAGATTTCGGGCGTTTCATTTTATTTTTTATATTAATTAACTAGATCTTATCCGGGGCATTCTTGTATATACTTTTTGATTTAGTCCATGAATCTATACATATAATAAATAATATTGTATCGCTGTCTGTACATGGAAAATATTTGAGAAAAACTATTATTGGGGATCTTTATTAACGCAATAGGACCCAAAACAATGATTTATAGTTTTTTTGTCTGATTATCTGTTTATCGGTTTGTCTGTTTGTCTGTGCGTTTGTGCGCGCTAATCTTAGAAACGGCTTAACCGATTTGGGTGCGCTTTTCACGAATGTGTTGTGGTAAGCTTCACTTAACGTTTAGTATATCTTTTATTTCAATGGGTTCCTAAAGAAAAAAGTTATGTCAATTTTAAAGAATTTGGTATCTAGGCAAACCCGAGCAAAGCGAGGGTGAGCCGCTAGTATTAAATATAAATCTAGAAATAAATGGATGTAAAATTTAGTTATGTTTTTAGTTTCCACAAATAGTAAGCCTGACGGGATTTCGCATTGTTAATATATACAGTACTCTAAACATCAATTTCCATATTTGATCATCAAATAATGAGTTACATACTATCTTATATCCTGTATATTAAATAAGGGATAGGATATGTGGGTCCTTTTGGTCCTGGTCCTTTAGGCGATATATTTTAACAAAATTCTTCTTTATAAACACTTGACAAACTAGTGCTTATCTGCCTCTTTGTTGGTTGGTACGACTGCAAATCGATTCTGGGTTTGGATTCCAGGTCGGGCCAAAGTTAGTGACTGAGGTTTTCTGTCAAGGAATTTTAAATGATTGCTCGTTTCGAAGTATCATTCTATCGAACATTGAAAGTGAAAGGAAAAAAGAGTGCACATTACGTCTGCACGTACACTTTGTATACTTTAATATCTACTGCGTTGGCTAGTCTTAGAGAGATTGGCTGCCGTTTCGGCTCATTTAGAATTTTATTATATATATATATATATATATATATATATATAGATAAATTATCATTTACAATAGAAAGTATTACAATTCCTTCAGCCAACTTCAAGTAATGTATCTCCATACAAGCAGGATGTGGAAATTTGTATCTATTATTATTATTGTACATCAGTCACAGGATTAAAAACCAATAAATATTACAGTTTTTGTAATAATCAAGCTTTAAGCTACATACTAGCTTTAGGCTATAAATGTTTTATACAGACTATTGCAGAATAATGCATGCTGTAAAAGCTTTTGCCTACGGGTAAGTACGACCGTGTACTTCCATTTAGTTTGTAACCATCAAATATGAGCTCTATTTCATATGAACATGCGTAGTATGCTCAGATCAAGTTATAGCTTTGGATAGTCAACTAATTGATATACAGCCTAGCTTTGCTCTTATATAAGACTAGTTTTTGCCCGCAGCTTCGCTCGCATAGTTCAATTTTTCATGATTGGTCTGCTCCTAAGAGTTATATGTGATATTATAGTGTGATGTGAGATATCATATTCTCAATTTTTTTAATTATACCGTTAGTTCTCGAGGTTAGCGCGTTCAATCAAACAATCAAACAAAAAAATCTCTTCAACTTTATCCAATAATAAAGATTATACCTAATTAGTTCATATTATATGTATATAGCTTTGTTGTACATAAAAATACACAAACGTACAAATTGTATATAATAACTTAAGAGATTAAAATGGAGCTTACATGACAATTTAAAGCTTAATGTATGAACAATTTATTCTTCCGGTCGTTTCTACAAAAATATTTGACACTAAAAAGCAGCAGTATCATTATTTTTTTTACATATAATACTAGCGACTTACTCTTGCTTTGCTCGGGTTCATCCTTTGGTGCGTTTTAACGGTTAGTATAGATTTCTCAGAGATGAGATATTTTTCCGCAGTAAAAAGTATCCTATATATTGACCCGAATAACCAGCTACCATCATACCAAATTTCTAGTTATTAATTTAAATTAAAACGATTCGTAGGAAAGTCTAATTAAATATTTATAATAAGTTTTGACTTTGCATCTTAGCAGTTATCCCATGCACTTTTATTTATACACTTTATTGATGACACGTTTGGCTCAGTTTGTAGTGTGTACTTACTGTGCCAGCGGTCGCGGGTTCAAGTCCCGCTGGGGGCATTCATTTGTGTGATGAGCACCAATGTTTGTACTTCAGTCATGGGTGTTTATATTTGTAATATGTATCAGTGTGTAGTGTATCAAGTATCTGGTATCCATAACACAAGCCTCGTAGCTTACCATGGAACTAGATGGTGCTGTGTGTTAATGTCCCAAAATATTTATTATTAATTAACACGACTAATTCAGATATTAAGCAATGATCCTAAACCAAGAAATCACACAAACGTACTTATAAATACACACACATATGCATTTATAATAGTAGTATTTATCTATATCTGTCAGTCTAATCCATGTTGTGTTTACTTGGGAATGTAAACAGTAACATGTAACGACAGTGTTTTCAGATCGCGTAGGTCTTAATTGAATTCTCCTTATTAGATAACGTAAATAAGCTAATAAGACCTACACATATCGTTAGAAACTAACTTAATGTTATTTCTACATTAATTTATACATATAATAAAATTGTAACTAAGCCGAATCTTTACATTAAATATTTTTTGAAAAATCTTATTGAAATAGACATTATTGTCAATACAGAGGCCGAATCTATAGTTTTTAGAAATTTTGTCTGCCTGTCTATTTGTCTGTGATCGCATCACGGAAAAACCACTGGAGGGATTTTGAAGAAATTCGGTATGATGATAGCTGGTTATTCAGGTCAACATATAGGATACTTTTTACTGCGGGAAAAAATCTCATCTCTGAGAAATCTATACTAAACATTAAACCGTAACTAGGGACGAACCCAAGCGGAGCTAGAGTGTGTAGCTAGTTTATATAGTAAAATTATAACAAAATAAAATTTGAAGATTTGTTTTTAAATCCAAAGATAATTTGGGATGTCCGATTTACAGTTTTCACGATTTTAGCCTTTCCAAGTTGCTAATTTATAATTATTTTTCAAGAAAACGAATGTCAATCTATACAATAAATGGTGCAAAGATACATAAATTAAAATACAGGTTTAAAATTTAAATATTAAAAAAAATACTATAAGCAAATATAAAAAAAAATATACGATACGTTAGCTGTCAAAACAAGCTTTTAATAAAATAGATTATTTTAAAATATATTAACTTTTACATCAGCTATTAATACTTTTCTGTTGTTCACATATCTATAGGATCAGAAAAAAAAATAAAAAAAATATTTTATCTGTGGAATATTTATTCTGCGGTATATTTATAGTCTGTGAGCTATTGATGAATGGCGTTTTAAAAGCGCTTGCTGCTTTTTAATTGGAGTGTTCGTTTCTTTAGTGTGATGAAGTAAAAGCTCTACGGGTTCTCAAAGTAGCGCTAATATTTAAAAAGTATGTAAATATACAATACGATTCACGTAAATGAGTATGTTTATGTCCAAAAGCCTTATGTTTTGTCGAGTAATTTATTTTTAGTTTACTTATAATAATTTACTTTAAAATATGCCAAGTAAAAGTCAGCCTAGTACTTGCCCCTAGAATTTTTATGTGATGTGAAAACCACCGTACCATTTCCAATTATTAGTTCAATTGTTTTTTTATAGGACAAACTAGCGACTCACCCTCGTTTCGCTTCGGGTTTGTCGCTAGACTAAAACAAATCTATCCCACGGGACCCGTACACTTTGCCTATAACCTTCCTCATTTAACGGGCTATCAAATGCAAAAAGAATTTTTCAAATCGGATCAGTAGTTTCTGAGATTAGCGCGTTCAACCAAACAAACAAACAAACAAACTTTATAATATTAAGTATAGATATATAGAAACAATATAAAGAGGCTAAGTTTGGACTAAGCAGAGGAAGTAGAGAAATGTTGATAAAGATTTTTATGACCTATGACTCTCTTGTGATATCTTCTGTTTTGTAAAGAGTATAAAATATATAGGTAATATTTTTGAGCCAACTTATAAAGTCTTAAAACAAAGTTGTAGAAATTTATAGATATACGTACATTATCAACAAAAATAAAATTCAATGAAGATTGCTTACGCTATTATTGAGTAATTCTTTGTTCTATATCTACACATATGGACAGATGGAATAAATTTACTTATTAGCAATATATATATATATATATATATATATATATATATATATATATATATATGTATATATATATATATATATATATATATCGGTTAACTTTCTTTATTTTTAAACAAAGTAACTGGTGCATAGTAGTGGGATGATGCCATTGTGATAAGCGCGGCTAATTAGGAGTACAGAGGCCTTTGTTACAATGTTAATTATGTCCAATTAGTGTTTGCTCTCAAACCTAACTGAAACAAGTTTCTTTGTAAATACTCTACCACCGAAAAAAAAACAATATAATATAACTCTTATAACTGATATATTTATTAAATCGCAAGCAAAATGAATTATGAAGTGATAATAAAACTAGTGATGCATATTTTACATAATTCACATACGAAGAACCCCCCACCCCCACCACCTCTCTCCTCACTGAGCGAGACGTTAAAAAGGGCTGAATTATACATTTTTTAAACATTAAAAAAGCATTTATAACTTTAAAAAAACTACCCCTAAAAACTGAACTTGGAGTACCTTTTTCATATTGTTTAATAATAATTTAGATTTGTTATTGTATTTTGGCAAACTGGTAATTTTAAATAAACGATGCTACACTGAGAATATACTCGTAAGAAGCATAAAATTCGATTCGTGGCAATTGAAAAATAAAAACAGTTGAAAAATATAAAATGGTTTTCACCGATGCCTTTATTGAAGCAGCTCGGGTATAAAACCACAAAGGAAAACAATCCTTTAAATGTAGTTGAATCAGGATATAACGATTTCAAAATTTATAGAATAACTAGCGACTCACCCTCGTTTCGCTCGGGTTCGTCCCTGCTTACATTTTAACGTTTAGTATAGATTTCTTAGAGATGAGATATTTTCCCGTAGTAAAAAGTATCCTATATGTTGACCCGGATAACCAACTATCACTATACCAAATTTTATCAAAATCCCTCCAGTGGTTTTTCTTTGATGCGGTAACAGATAGACAGACAGACAGACAGGCATTCGGCTTCTGCATCAGTAATAATGTCTACGTCAATAAGAATTTCCAAAAAATATTTAATGTACAGATTCGGCTTAGTTACAATTTTATTATATGTATAGATTTTTGACATTACTGCTAACGAGATCGTTTGATAAATACTAATATTACAAAGAGGCAGAGTTTGTCTGTTTGTTTGAACGCGCTGATCTCAGAAACTACTACTAATCTGATTAAAAAAATCGTTTTGCATTTGATAGCCCGTTTATTGACGAAGGCTATAGGCTATATTATATCGTCATGCTACTAAGAAAGTGGAGCAGTAATATAATGTATAGTCTATCTTTTCCATACTAACCGTTAAAACGCACCTAGACGACGAACTAGGGACGAACCCGAGCGAAGCGAGGGTGAGCCGCTAGTATGCGCATAAAGATAAGAAAGTATAAGTTTTTTTTTTAAATAAAACTTTCTTCACATGGTCAGTGGAAAAACTCAGGTTACATGACAATCATTAATGGCAGTAAAGCATTCGAAACATCTTGGGAACCGAAAATCAAAATACATCCGCGAAAAAATCCGAAAAGATAGTTTTGCTTAAAATGTCAAATATTCGCATAAATCTAAGAAAGTATTATATTTGTTTTTTTTTTTTTTGTTTTAAAAACCACTGTTATTAAAAAAAATTGAATTATAACTTTTTATTTCAATCGTTTTCTCATGAACAACGTGAACAACGTGCCTCATTTTATCGTTTTTCACCAGTACTGAGTCAGTGTTAGAAAAAGCTATTAAACTAATTTTAACTCTTAAAAAAACTTTAGATCGAAAACTTTTAACCCACGCGAGAATCAAACTTTCTAAATCTAATTACCATACCACAAAGTCACAACTTATCAGACTACTATTATTATTAATGAAAAAGGTGATCGCGTGTTTGTTATTCTTTCACGAAACGGCTGCATGAATTTGTATTCAGCCCTTTATAACGTTCAACTGCTGGGCACGGGCCCTCCTCCAATACGAGGGAGGATCTGGTCATAGTCCACGTCGCTGGCCTAGTGCGTATTGATGGACTTCACATGTCTTTTAAAAACTTGCTAGGTTCTCTCAAACATGCAGGTTTCCTCACGATATTTTCTTTCACCTTTAAGACAAGTGGTAATCATGTTGGAAATGATTCGCACATGAAAATATCACAGGTGCGAGACCCAGGATTTGAACCCGCTTCACTCGGTTCCTTAAGCGAGCGCGTTACCACTGGGCTACCACTGTCTCAATGTATGGATTTAGATGATAGTTAGTAAACAGATAGAGTATAACCTGAAGTAACCAATAGACTACTAGGCAGGCCGAGCGAAACTAGGTAAGTCCCTAGTTCTTCGCTTCGCTTCAAATGTAATAAACCACAAATACGATCCCAAAGTTAGAAGACGTGTGAATTGTATATTCATTGGAAGTTACGACTTAAATTAGATTACCAGAACATTTGGAAAACTTTTCGGGGTAGATATTTATGAGGCTTTTCCATAATTGAATTACTGATTTTAATTACCATAATTTGAGTGTAACTTAGTTTTGTTTGCGGAGTTGAGTAAGAGGGTATATATTAATTATTATGGAGTTTACATACGTATTTTTTAATATGAAGATGACTCAAAAGACTATATTATACAAATATTTCAATATCTATATGTATATGTATAGTTGGCATTAACTATTGAGACCGTTTGTGAGATTTATATATATTTTAGGTTCGCTCTTCTACGTTCCTAGAGGCCTATAAGTTACTCCAGGTCATAGTCTGTCTGCGTACTAAATTTCATTATTTTCAAATCTGTCCAACGGCTTCAGCCTTAACGAGTAACAAACAAACATACATACATACATTACATACAAACATAAATCCGATAGGATAATTGCTTATCTATCTTATTTTGGCTAAAATAAAAATCCAGTTTTGCAAACAACAAACTTTCAATCATCGTTCTAGATTTAGTGGTAAGTGAAGATTCAAGTGTTATGTCACTTCTTTCTGTATTTAGTTTAACAATCTGTGATAACGGCTTATTAAACTAATTTATTTAATCTCTATATATAAAATTCCGGTATCCGGTATCCGGTTCCGGTTCGCTAGCCTAGTAATAATTGTTCTCCCAAACGGTAAACTAGACCGATTTTTATCGACCGATTTTATATTTCTTTGTATCTTCTCTCTTTTTTCCTATTTTGTGTCTATTTTTGTAACTATGGTTAGATCTAGTACTAATCAAGATTCAGGTATTTTTATTTTCTGACCAGCGCAATTACAGGCAAGAGGCATATCATCTTAGTCCTCACAGTGACAACGCACCGGCGGTTCTGTATTTTTGTTAAAACCTAAGTGCATGAACCGTAGGTGTTATGGGCGACAGGTACTACTTTCCATCAGGTGGTCTGTCTGCTCGTTTGTCACTGAATCTCATAAAAAAAAAAATAAAAAAAATAAAAAAAAAAATGAGTTCGGTCTGTCAGGGCATTATCTATCCCCTATAATTTCATTGATATTGAGGCGTCAATTATTTTATTTATTTACTAGCGACTCACTCTCGCTCCGCTCGGGTTCGTCCCTACTTAGGTTTTAACGTTTAGTATAGATTTCTCAGAGATGAGATATTTTCCTGTAGTAAAAAGTATC
Organism: Argynnis bischoffii washingtonia; assembly: GCA_033884665.1. Taxonomy (NCBI): domain Eukaryota; kingdom Metazoa; phylum Arthropoda; class Insecta; order Lepidoptera; family Nymphalidae; genus Argynnis; species Argynnis bischoffii. Next base: position 2,443,676 of record CM066624.1, on the reverse strand, counting down.
CTATATGTTGACCCGGGTAACCAGCTATCGTCGTACCAAATTTCATCAAAATCCCTCCAGTGGTTTTTCTGTGATGCGGTAACAGACAGACAGACAAAAATTCTAAAAACCATAGATTCAGCCACTGTATCGATAATAATGTCTATTTCAATAAGATTTTCCAAAAAATATTCAATGTACAGATTCGGCTTAGTTACAATTTTATTATACATATGTATAGATTTATATAGATCATCTAGCATAACTTTTAATAAAAAAATAATAATATAAGTAATATTATTAATTCTATCTATAACTATTACAATAATATAATAAAATAAAAATTCAATTTATTACAACCAAAACGCTATCAAGGCATACCCGGTACTAGTAAAAGGCCTTAGTCATCGTATTTTTATTACATTTCACATTTTATGATATGTCCCTTACGTGCTCCCCTATGAGGAGACGGTGGGTCAAGATCTACGAATCAGACGTACCTTTCACTCCTTCTACCTTTTACAATCCTCTGAAAGCATTTTAAAGTTACAGAAAATTGAAGTAAATTATAGTTATGTTCAGATTCGATAATTTATAAAGGAGATGTAATCTATACATATAATAAAACTCTGAGTCGAATCTGTACCTTAAATATTTTTTGGAAAATCCTATTGAAATAGACTTTATTATCGATATAGAGACCGAATCTATAGTATTTAGAATTTTTGTCTGTCTGTCTGTCTATCTGTTACCGCATCACAGAAAAACCACTGGAGGGATTTTGATGAAATTTGGTATGATGATAGCTGGATATCCGGGTCAACATATAGGATACTTTTTACCGCGGGAGATTATCTCATTCCCACGGGAATACACGTACAACACAACCCAAAAAATATTTATGATCAGAATTTCTTGAAACTTGGTATTAATGCTCTTCAATACAATTAAATAAATACGTGTTTTAGCGTTTTTTGAAATTCATCCCATAAGGAGATAAAATAAGGGATGAAAATTTGTATGAAACCTACCTTTTTTAAATTTTTTTTTGTAGTTTTAGCGCGAGCGAAGCCGCGGATTTTATTAGTATAACACATATAATATCTGTTTTGTATTTCATTGGCGCATTCTGTTGTGTCAGAGGTTGTTACTTCGATTCTCATGTAAAGAATGTGTACATATAGTATGAAGCATTTTATTTATTTTTTTGCTTGTCGGTATGTTTGTAACAGTAAATTCGTTGGTTGAAATCCAAGTTTAGTTAGTAAATGTTACTTTTATGTTCTTTATTTATTATATAATTCTATATCCTGTATATTATACGACTACATAAACATATTGTATTTTTAATTGGTTCGATTACCTAATCGGGTAAGCTTTTTTTTAAAAAATAAATGAATTATTATAATTTTTTTAAATAAAAAATGTTTTTTTTGTTTTTTTTTGAGTAAAATTTAATAACTTTAATATTTAAGGTACTTTTCTTCCATTTCCTATCCATTTGTTATGGAACAATTTAATAGATATAACAGAAAACATAAAATCTCTAACATAGTTAATGTTTGATTTGGTTTGTTAGAGCGATAGTATAATTCATTTATATTTCATACTACCGACTTACCTTTGCTTCGCTCTGGTACCTACTAACTACCTAGGAGTAACTAACAACAGGCTACTTCAAGCCTATTGTTGTACACAATAAAATCAAAAAAATAAATGAAAGTTTATACACAAGGAAAGAAGTGAAAAAATAACAAACAAATATGCAAACAAACTTTCGCAATTATATATAATATTAGTCAGACTAGCTTTTGCCCGCGACTGCGCACAAATAGTTTATATGTATGTATATGTATAATTGCTTCACTTCTAAGAGACGTGACTTGATGTTTGCCCTAAATTGATTTCTTTGATTGACCATGAATATTATGAAATTTTCACAAGAATTTTCAGCGATAAGTGAGTTCAAAGAAATAAAGCTATATCAACTCTTCAGCTTTCAAATATCAGTATGGACATACAGATAGATACACTTAAAACAATTTTATTGACTATCCAATTTGACCTATATTTTACATTTCAGCCATACACTTGTCGAAATTATTCTTATGGGTTATGAAACACCATATGGGACCACCATATGGGGCACTCAAGTACCTATAAATCAAGAATAAATATAATAATAAATATTTTAATATTCAGAGTGAATTTTTCAAGTGGGTGTAGGTGCCGAAATAAGATAGAAAAGGCTATAGAGAAAAATGCTGAAACAATGTCTAATGATACAGATTTAATTTTTGGGAAAATAATTTCTTTATCCAGCAATCGAACCGACGACGATACGTCTGGCTCAGTTTGTAGTTTCCCTACTTGCTGTGCCAACGGTCGCGAGCTCGAATCCCGCGGGGGATATTCATTCTTGTGATGAGCACGAATGCTTGTACTCCAGTCATAGGTGTTTATATTTATAATATATATGTATTTCTAGTTATATATGTGTAGTGTATTAACTGTCTGGTATCCATAACACAAGTCTAGCAGCTTACCGTGGAACAAGATGGTGCCGTGTGTTAATGTATATAAAAAAAACAACTAACTTTGGACTTAAGCTTTCAAACATACGCATAAAACTTAGATATAAGCATCTACAAGTATGAGGAATTAGTAAAATACTAAAGAACATAAAAATGGACGAACTATTAATGGGTCACTAAAAAAAGGGAAACCATGTGTTAAAGTGGATTTAGGGAGCAAAAAATATGTACCTGCTAACTCATAAGCTGTGGGAATATAGTTTCTTATTTACATTTCACTTCCTGTTTCGTATACAAATATGACTGGCAAAGTTTCTCGCATTTGCTTTACTTAAAGGAAATTAATTACTTCTTAGTTATACCAATAAATAACTTTACATAATATGTTCTATATTTGTATGGCAGTCATATTTTATGATTAACTATCGACTCACCGTCGCTTCGCTCAGATTAGTCCCTAGTTGTAATTTAATGTTTAGTATATATGTATTTCTCAGAGATGAAATATTTTCCCGCAGTAAAAAGTATCTTATATATTGACCTGAATAAACAGCTATCATCATACCAAATTTCATCTAAATCTGTCCAGTAGTTTTCTCGTGATGCGGTCACAGACAGACAGACAAAAATTCGAAAAACTATAGATTCGGCTTCTGCATCGATAATAATGAATATTTCAATAAGATTTTCCAAAAAAATATTTGATGTAAGTACAGATTCGGCTGAGTTAGAATTTTATTATATGTATAGACTAGCAGAAATATCTAACTCATTATTTATGCATACGAAAATTCATGCAAATATGTCCAAGGAATAAAATGTTTCATACAAACTTTTACCCCTATTTCACCCCCTTGGGGGTTGAATTTTGAAAAATCCTTCTTTAGCGGAAGCTTTTATCATATGAGGAATACGTTTGCGAAATTTCAATTTTCTAGCCTTAGGGTTTGGCCTGTGCGTTAATACATGAGTCAATCACTTTTGCCTTAAATAAATATTAATGTATTAAAAATGACAAATTTTTGCTAAATGCTTAAATGCTGCTAAATGCTTAAAAACCAAAAGTATAATATTTAGACTGCTTACTAAAAAGCAAAATTAAGTTTCCCGTACCGGGAATCGAACCCGAGCCTCCTGGGTGAAAGCCAGGTATCCTAGCCACTATACTACGGGACGGCGAGTAATTTGTGAAAATATTACAATATAATATACTATATTAAAAATTTATTATTATATTATCTGATAAAAATATATTATTAACTAATTAAATATGAAACCAGCTCGATAGGATGACGCTTGAATAATAAACATCAATTATTTCCTTCAAAACAGAACTTATATATAAAAAACTCATTAAAAATTTGATGCTTTTAATTGATAGACAATTAGTATTAACATTTTATTATGTAGTCTACATATAACTAAATGAGCAATACAATGCCCCTATACATGTTGTTCTTATCATTACAATCGTTTGTTTGTTCAAAATGCTTCTAATCAACTTGACATGACAACAATAATAAATTGTCACTTTTTGAATTATTTTTGTGTCATGTACTAAAATTATATGATAAGTACGTTTTAACGATTGATATGAAATTGATAAATTATATATTAGTGTATATTTTATACTTAGATGTGATGAGTTTTATATCCCTCACTTGAGAAATTATAGATTTCTCATACAAACTTTCATCCCTCTTTGATTTCCGGGATATAAACTACCCTATGTCCTTTCTAGGGTCTCAAACTATCTTCATACCAAAATTAATCTTAATCGGTTCTGTAGTTTCAGAGATTTCTTCCTACAAACATCTATTCATTCTAACAAACTCACAAACTTTCAAACTTTACCTCTATAATATTAGTATAGATAACGTTTGTATACTCTCTACATACGATTCACAAAGCAATGTAAAATGCTGGATATCCAAATGTAATAATAAAAGTCCAAATGACCAAAACATGGTTCTGTGTTTAAAGAAAGTGAATTTTCAACAATCAACTAAAAAACTTCTACATTTTATAAAGTTCCACTTGGTAAAATGCTTTGCTTATTCGTAAAAATATAAATACTGCCAATACATGAAACTATTGTACCTTCTTTTGCCAAACGAGTAAGACAAAAGCTACATTTACAGTAAACAAAACGCAAATAGAACTATAAAATTATTAAACTTTAAAGCACTCAAAGTTAAACAATTTTCATTGAAGTTTTTGTAATAAAAAACATTTTCCATGTAAATAAACTCATTTGATTGTAAACTTGCTGAATTCAATTACCCTTTTGTTCCTGTTATTCAGTCGACTCTGTACGTGTTAATGACTTTTATTTCTTTTATGAAATTAAAAATTTGTAATAACAGCAGGTGTTTTTACTACTTCAAATATTTTAAATGGAAAAATAACATGAAAATGTACATGGGAGATATTATTATATATATATATATATCTAATGGGATGGCTATTGGCTACCTCATACGATTAGAAAAAGATTCTCTGAGGTACAAAAGTTGTTATATCGATAACTTCGAAATTCTGGGATGTTACTAAGAATTACATTACATAAAAAATTAACGTCTGTTTTTCGGCAATATCACCTTGTTTAAGTAGAAAATTATTTTGTAATCAAAATTTAGCTTTTTAAACGTGACAAGAGCCTCTCCTCAATGCGATGAGGCTTAAGGCCATAGTCTACCTATGTGGGTTGACAGCTTTTACATGTCTTTTGAAAAGGTTAGTTTCTCTCGGAAATACAGATTTTCTCACGACTTTACTTACTCATTTTTCCAAGTGGTAATCATGTCGGAAATGATATTTGCGACATTCGCATTCAAAGATTCACGACCCAGGGTTTGAACCTGCTTTACTCTATTTTTAATGTACTACCACTGCTTTGCTAAAACTATAAATATATATTTTTATCCATACTAATATTATAAATTCGAAAGTTACTCTGTCTGTCTGTCTCATTTTCACGCTTAATCCGCCAAACCGATTTAGATGATATTTGGTATGGATATAGTTTGAGACCCTAGAAAGGACATAGGATAGTGTTTATCCCGGAAATTATCCCTTATACCTATGTACATATATATTATATATATAGTTTATTCTATACTAACCGTGAAAACGTACCTTCCCTAGGTACGAACGCGAGCGAATCGAGCGTGAGTCGCTAGTTATTTATATTTATACTAAAACTTTATCTAATTTGTTACAGGCATACACGCCAACGGGTTTCGAGAAGTACGGCTACACCTGCACAGTAGCTGACTATAGAGTTAATTTTTCCGTCTGGGACACATCAGGTGGGTAGCCATTCATTCGCCTACAATTTCTATTCATCACGTAACCTTTACTCAATGTCTACTAATACATATATTCTAAATGATCATTGATTAGCTAAATAATTATGATAGTTTATGGCTTTGTTAGTCTGTTCTATTAGGTAAATATTATAATCTATACAGATAAATAAAATTGAAGTGTCTGTTTGTAATGTCAAAATAACAGCTTTATACTAAATGCATATGGAATTATGTACGGTACTTATAAGAAAAACACATTTTTTTTTATTTTTTGTCTGTTTGTCTGTTTTTTCCGGCTAATCTCCAAAACGCCTGGACCAATTTTAACGAGAGTTTCACTTGCAGATAGCTAATATTATAAGAAGTAACTTAGGCTACTTTTATTTTAGAAAAAGAATTTTTATCGAAATTATTCAAGCCGTTTGGCAGGAGAAAAATTACGATACACGCACACCAGATTTTTATATAATACATAAAGTTTTGTATGTGACTTAACCTGGCATCGCTCGGATGCGCGGATTTTGTTTACAATTTCATGGATTTTAATTTTTTGCGCGGAACTGTAATCAAATAACTAATCTTTTTTACAATAATAGTAGCTTAAGTTACTCCTTTTAACATCCGTTATCTGCCCGTGAAAATTCCATCAAAATTAGTCAAATTTTTAATATTATTAAATTTTAAAAATTGTTTTTTTCTTATACTCGTAAGTACCATATATACTTTCATATGCATTTAGTACAAAGCTGTTATTTTAACCATAACAAACAGACACTTCAATTTTATTTATCTGTATAGATGAAATATCTAATTTAGCACCAAATCAAGATAACATCCGGGTGTGCTATACGAGTGTAATGCACATCTGTGCATACTTAATTGTGAACACTGGCCAGGAAAAGGGAACATGAGCAAAATAAATATTATCTTCAACAGACCGCAGTGCTCTCTTTGTAAATATTTGTGGATAGTAAAGCTTCTACGTGAATTGAGTTGTAACATATTTTTATTAACGATGTTGCAGTGGGTGGGGCAGATAGGTGCAATGGTTTTTCCCCACTGACTTTAGAAAGGGGTAATGTGTTTTGAGTGTATGTATGTCTGTCTGTAGCACGATTTATAGTGTAAACGGTTTCATAGTAAAAATAAAAATTGTAAAAACGTATCATATGTAAACGATATCAATTTTAGGAAATAAAACGTTTTTTTTTTCAATTTGTACGATCACTTTCCCTGTTTCGCTTCTTTCGCTTTTAAAAATATTTTGAGGTAGCGCGGTAATAAGCGTGGGCTTAACTAATATATTAATACTGTTGCTGTTAAAAGGATAAATAATGTAGAAATGACATATCTAAACGTTATGTCACGTGGGGAAAATATGACATTCCCATATAGGTATTGTTTCGCTTTCTATTACCGATATCGTTTATAAAAATTGAATTTGTTATTGTCTTTTGATTTTTTTAAAGATTCACTGCAAAGTGACAAATGCCATTGATTGATATTAACCCAATTTCATACCTATATATAAATAAAAACTTAAAAAAAAAAACCGACTTCCAGGCATTGAAAAGTAAAAAATAACTAAACGGGGGTTTTCATTTAGAATAGATACTTAATCAGATATTTTCGAAGTCGGTGTGCTTTGATTTGTATTGGCTGGCACGGACTTCGAAAAAATCTGATTAAATATCTATTCTAAATGAAAACCCCCGTTTAGTTATTTTTTACTTTTCAGTGCCTGGAAGTCGGTTTTTTTTTTTTAAGTTTTTATTTTTCCATTTTTAGTGTAGACGTATCATCAATACAAATTAATCAAGCCCAAACACAAGGTAATTGCTGTAAATCGTTGAGGAGTTCCCTCGACTATCTTTCGGAGCCATCATCAGATCGACTCCAGACCTTCATTATATAGTAGTGCTTTAAAATACCTAATGAAAATGTTAACAAACGCACTAGTCGCCGCTACAATTTTCGAAAGTTCCCCTCGATTTTTCTGGGATCCCATCATCAGATCCTGGTTTCTTTATCATGGTACCACTCTTGGGATATCTCCTTTCTAACAAAAAAAGAATTATCAAAATCGGTTCATAAACGCCAAAAAAATCCGCGAACAAACATAAAAAATATATATACGGTCGAATTGAGAACCTCCTCCTTTTTTTGGAAGTCGGTTAAAAATAATAAATAAATAAAATTGAAGTGTCTGTTTGTGATGTCAAAATAACAGCTTTTTACTAAATGTATATGAATTTATATGGTACTTATAAGAAAAATATATTTTTTTTTGTCTGCCTGTTAGTCTGTCTGTCTATCTGTCTATTTGTTTGTACTGGCTAATCTCTGAAACGGCTGAACTAATTTTGACGAGACTTTCACTAGCTGATAGCTGATGTTATAAGGAGTAACTTAGGCTACTTTTATTTTAGAAAAAGGATTAGGGTTCCGCTCAAAAAAATTAAAATATACCTGGGGTGCATACCCAAGCAAAGCGAGGATAAGTCGCTAGTAAATAAATAAGATTAAGTTTGACTAACTCACTGCGATATTAGAAATTCGAAATTATATTATGAGCTCTACATTCAAAGGACCCTATAGAAACTGAGATCATTGTACAGTGGCTGTATAAAGTCTGTATTATAAACTCAAACCACATACCCATTTTGAACTATTCACATGTTAGATTTGGTAACATAAATTTAATTAACATAGAGCTTTGAAATTCCTAAATTATTAGCGATATTTCTATTTTACTTCTCTACAAATATTGTTGTACGCGTCCCGTTCAATAAACAAACGATTTTACAAACAGTTCGGTAACTAGCTTAAATTTAAATATTAACTTAATAATAATAATGTTAGAGCATATATATATATATATATATATATATATATATATATATATATATATATATATACCGGTACGGAAGCCTAATAATATAAATCCTTCTTGAAAATATAGTATACGCACAGTACTGAGAATGAGCTGGAGCTATGACATGTTACAGTGTATTTCATTACTGCTTCATAAAATGTAAGCGGTTTTATTTCTTTACTCGTCCATTTTCTATTCAAAGAGTAACTTATCTTGAGCTTTATTTGCTGAGCTTTATCACACAGTGATTGAATAAGGCATTTTTATTACGTTTTATTTACATGAAATGATATTTCTGATTTAGATAATTTAACAAACTAAACTGTCGTACATTTTGAAACGATTTCTGAAAAGAGAATAAAAACAATATATTCTTACGTGTTTTTGAAAAAGAATTGTATATATATAATATATATTTACAAAATATATAAGGACAACGCTTAAAATATCGAGGGAAAAAGCTGTGATATAAATATAACTAGCAACCAATCCTCCCTTCGCTATTTACTCTTGTTTTGCTCGGGTACGTCCCTAGATACCTAGCAGTAGCCTATGTGTTACTCCGAGCCATCTGTATGTAAATCAGTATATTCGAGTACTAAATTTCATCCAAATTCGTCCAGCAATTCCAGCGTGTAAGCTTAACAAACATACAAACATACAGAATTTCGCATTTATAGTAGTAAACCGATTATATACACTTTGAATTAACAAGTTAAACATTAAACATACATCAATTACACAATTTTCTATATACATAATTAAAGTTGAGGCCAAGTGGGTGGAAAGCACTGGGCGTGAGAAAGCGATTATATCAGGAACTGTGCCATCTAAGTAATACCAGTGTAGGCGCTGTAATTTAATCGTAATAACGTATTGGATATCCGCTATAGATGATCTATGATCTATTACTTCTGTTCGCGTTAAGAGTATACCATGAGACCGCTACGATTCGGATTCGGAGAAGCGAGATGACGAGATGTTCTATCGATTCGATATGCTCGACGTATTTAAGGGCCAAAACAGTTTTTAATTCAATTAATTTAACAAGCAATCAAGAAATGAAATTCGGTAACTGAAGAAACTCTAGGCTTCCTGACAAAACTATACAAAAATTCTGATATAAATAGCAATATGTGTTCAAAACATATATTTTTCAAAAAAATATGTGACCGAGAAAATTTTCACCAATCGTATTTTCAAATTTGGCAATTTAAGATAAAAGCCCGAAGTATTATTTTCTTAAATAACCTCAACTTTTACAGATTCTGGGATAAATAACGATGTCTAGATACAAAATTGCCATCGCGGTCGAATGCGCAAGCGATCTCGTGGCCCTGTCTTTTGCGATAGGGATCACCGTGGTGGTTTTAGTGGGTAGTCTGTCGCGCTTCACGTGACAGGAGTCCCACATACCCCGCGCACTCCCCGCGCTCGAGCACACGTAAAGGGGTTTCCCCACGAATCAAAAAAAAAGATACAAAATTGCCATATAATCTACACAGCTGGCATGTACGACTGCTAATCTCATAGTCCGTCCTGGATTCGATTTTCAGATCAAGAAAGTTCTCTATCCAAAATTACTCAACCTTAAAAACTTAACACCATGTAGTTGTATCCCGTATCAGAGACTGACTGAGTATTTGTATCGAATTGTCAATTTATTGAAAATAACATGTGGATGAAATAAAAGAGAAGTTAAGTGAGATTGACCTCTATTACCGCAAGTTTGTTAAAAAGACACCATTCCAAGGTTATTCCAACTCGTGCCAATAATCTAATAATGTGCCTATGAAACCCTTATCTTTGAAGTATAAAAAGAAGTGTATTATTTATATTATTTAGGTATACCTAATTTATATATTTTATATATGTATATAAAATATCATGTATGTTTATATGTATGTATCATTTTTATTTTTTTTAACTCTGTTATTTGATCACACCCTTCCAGTTAACACTTTGCTATTTCCTACACATAAAGGTTGCCTGGAAGAAACTGCTATTTTAGCGATAAGGCCGTCTCTTGTGCATTGTCCTACTACTGTATTGTTCTTTTTTTATGTCTTCCTCTTTTGTGTGTGTAATAAGAGTTTTTATTATTATTATTATTATAAGAAGTGAATAAGGAAATAATTAAAATGACCAAGTGGTAGTTAAAATTTTATTTATGTATCTTGATGTATAGATAAGATCCTTTACAAAGTTAATTCATGTTAATGTTAAGCTTAACTTGTCCGGTCACGGCTTATTGCGACAGTAATTAGGTCTAAGCAAATTAAAGGTCGTTTAAGGTGCGTTTCACACCAATACTACGAGGCAGAACACTCTACTTATATCATACTGTCACTACATAGTATAAAACAAAGTCACTTCCCGCTGTCTGTCTGTCTCTATGTATGCTTAGATATTTTAAACTACGCAACGGATTTTGATGCGGTTTTTTAATAGATATAGTGATTCAAGAGGAAGGTTTAAATGTATAATACATGTATATTATACTACAGAAAAGCCGAGAAATTCAAAGATTTGTATTTCATACTAACCGTTAAAACGTATACAGGGACAAACCCGAGCGAAGCGAGGGTGAGACGCTAGTATCGTTATAAATATAAGTATGTACGTTTGTTACACACAGAAACGGCTGGACGTATTTGGATTAAATTTAGTTCACAGATAGATTATGTAACTGGAATAACATATAAGCATCTACTGAAACACCCATATTAATAAAAGATATTAATCTACACACCTTTCTTATTCAAGGCTATCATTTATTGACTAACATATTAAAAAAACATGAATAAAATGAATATACTAATAATTACAAAAATCTATACAGACAATTAAAATTGAAGTGTCTGTTTGTAATTTCAAAATATGTATATGAAATTATATACGGTACATATAGGAAAAAGACAATTTTTAAAATTTTTGGCTGCCTGTTTGTTCCGGCTAATCTCCGAAACGGCTGGACTGATTTTAATAAAACTTTCACTGACAGATAGCTAATTTTATAAGGAGTAACCTAGGCTACTTTTATTTTCGAAAAAGAATTAGGGTTCCGCTCAAAAATATTAAAACGTATCTATGGACGCACCCGAGCGAAGCGAGAGTAAGTCGCTAGTATTTAATCAAATTTGTAATGGTTAAAACTCAATCGTGTCGGATTCGTTCCATGTAAATAACCGTAAGAACATTATATGCGTAGGGTTTATGTCACATCTAGACGAGTTATTACTCCTGAGACAGGTTTGACTAGGTAATTAAGATTTGACTTAAGACATTTACATCCTAAGTACAATATAGATAAATCCTTAGGAAGATGAGTAGAAGGAGATTTTACATTTTATTAGTGTCATTTATAACAAAGTACTTATATAATAATTCTTATCCCTAAAGCTAAGATAAGCAGGAGTTCTCCATCTTATTAACTTCACTTATAACTGGCAGAATATATTGCGTCTGTTAACACAATTCTAAGCGATTTAGAAAAAAAAACTACATTACTATCATCATTCCGACGTATTAATTTAAACCTGTAAGTACATATATACTCGTCATATGAAAATATATGAAATCAAGATGCAGCAACTGGATAACATCCAGCTTATGTGATGATGGAGCCAGATCAGATCAGGTGTATTGTGGCTTTTCAAAAAAATTTTGGGCTCATCAGATTCGATTAGGCGAGTCAGTTCAAATTTTTCTACTTTAGCGAATCACCCTCGCTTCGTCCCTGAGTTAATTCCCCATACAATCTTGCATCCCTATTTTTACCCCCTTAAGGGATGATTTCTGGAATAAAAATATATAAATATCCTATGTCCTACCCAGGGTATCATACTATCTTCTTAACAAATTTCATCTAAATCGATCCAGTAGGTTTTGAGTTTATTCGTTACGAAAACACAAATCTTTTCTCTTTATAATATTAGTGTACATTATATGTCTATTTTTCTGAATTCTTTTTTTACAAACATACAACTGTACACAGGTAAAATATATATCTAATAGTATGCCCAAAAATATTGAAACCCATTCTTATCAAAAGCTTCGCTTCGCTCGGGTTCGCCTCTAGGCAGACAAATACATATCTATCCCACGGGAACCGTACATTTTTCCGGGATAAAAAGTAGTCTATGTGTTATTCTGATGTATGAACTATATTATTGTCAGACTTCATTAAAATCAGTAGTTTTTGTGTAATAAGCTGTATAAGTTACTAGTTTTTTAACTATCCCACGGGAACTCTTTAATCTTCCGGGTTGAAAAGTATCTTAAATGTTGACCGGGGATATAAGGTACGACCATAAAAAATTTCATTTAAATCGGTCCAACAGTTTTGGAGATTAGCCCGTACAAACAGCCAAACAGACAGAGAAAGAAAAAAGTTGAAAAAAGTCGGAATTTGTTCTATTTCTCATCTTATATCCCCCTGACTCGGTTTTTAGCAAATTTTTTTTCTATATACAGACATTCGACCTCTACAGTTTTATTTATGTATAGATATAGATTATTATACAAGGTGTTATCATTTTTAATGATAAGTCTATAGATATGGTACTACATATTCGGTAAACATAATATCGCCGAAATAGCTCAGTTGGGAGAGCGTTAGACTGAAGATCTAAAGGTCCCCGGTTCAATCCCGGGTTTCGGCAGATTTTTATGACACTATAATTTTTGACGACAACGTACTTAATTCGATTGTAGTAAGTACTTTTGTATATGTTAAACCATACATTTGTTTTTTAATGAGGATGTTAGTCAAAGGTTAGGTAGGTACCTATATATTTTAAGATAAATAAATGTCTCTAAAATAAATACTATATTTGTTAAAAAAACATAATATACATAATTATTTTGTTATGATTTCATCACTTATTGACAAAATCAAAACATTTTTGCTCCACACCTCTATCTCACATACAAATACATAAGTCTTTAACTCTTTAACTCTTTAACTTTTTTTACTTTTAGTACTTTTAGATAAGAAATTACATGCTTTATGTGTTGCTACTATCCCGTACTTTTATAGTTCAGCAAACAAAGTCAAAAGCAATAAATAGTTTAGCTATAAAGTACTCACATAGCGTTCGTACTTCATTAACAGTTAGTTAATTTTAACTGTAAATTACTCTTAATATACCTTTATATGTGCGTTCTAACGTCTTTACTTGTGGGACGCTTATCATAAAAACATGTAAGCTGACATTTATCTAGAGCATATTATAAGTTAATATCTTTACAATATCTTCATACTACCGACTAAGTGTCTTTAGTTTCATACATATAATATAATATACAGGTAGCGCCATTTTTGGTAATTTTTATTACTAACAGTAGCCTATGTGCTACTCCAGATCATAATATATCTGTGAACTGAAGTTCATTCAGTTCCGTTTAATCGTTTTAGTGTGATGAGCAACAAACATATACACATAAAACTTTCCCATTTGTAATATTAACTAGCAGCTCACCTTCGCTTCGCTCAGGTTCACATCTAGAAAAGAAAAACAAATCTATCCCACGGGAATCATCTATTTTTCCGGGATAAATAGCCTCTATGCTATTCTAGACTATAATCTATTTCTGTGCCAAATTTCATCCAGATCCGTTCAGCCGTTCTGGCGTGATTGAGGAAGAAACATCCATCCAAACATTCAAACATGTAAACTTTATGATAATAATAATTTGCTAAAGGACTCACCGAGCGCGTTAATTTCATTTAATTCACCACTGGTAAACTTAGTCTAAGAACTTTTTCTAAGTTTTTTTTTTTTTTAATTAACACGACTGATTTAAATTATATTAAGCAATAATTCTAAAGGTTTTTTTCGTCAAAAAAATCTCATCTTCAACTTTATAATATTACTAGCAACTCACCCTCGCTCCGCTCGGGTTCGTCCCTAATTACGTTTTAACGTTTAGTATAAATTTCTCAGAGAAGAGATATTTTCCTGCAGTAAAAAGTATCCTATATGTTGACCCGGATAACTAAGTATTATAATATCAAATTTCATTAAAATCTGTCCATTGATTTTCTCATGATGCGGTAACAGACAGACAGATAGACAAAAATTATAAAAACTATAGATTCGACCTCTGTATCGATCATAATGTCTATTTCAATAAGATTTTCCAAAAAAATATTTAATGTACAGATTCGGCTTAGTTACAATTTTATTATATGTATTGATTAGTGTAGATAATACCTAGGTATAGATGTACTGCTATTAGCTATAGTTTATATAATATGCATAGGAATGTAGTATGTAAAGAAGCAGCTGCCGTTAGTGGGCAGTAAACGATGTCCGGGCGATTCTAATACGGGTCATTTCTTTGTGACGAGTAAAAACTTGTATGCAGGTCCTTCATCCGGGTAGCTGAGTATGGCAAGATTTTTTTTATTAAGAACATGTTTTCTTTTATACATATAATAAAATTCTGAGTTGAAACTGTATATTAAATATTTTTTGAAAAATCTTATTAAAATGAATCTTATTATAAATTAATAATTGAAATAGTCATTATTATCGATACAAAGGCCGAATCTATAGTTTTTAGATTTTTTGTATCTATCTGTCTGCCTGGGAATGCATCACTAGAAAACCGTAAATATTATAATAGTTAGTTATCCGGGTCAACATATAGGATACTTTTTACTGCGGGAAAATATCTCATTTCTGAGAAATCTATACTAACCGTAAAAACGTATTTAGGGACGAACCCGAGCGGAGCGAGGGTATCTCTATTTCTGGTATAATTGTAATCATTATTGAATAGAAAAATGCTTTTTTATTGATAGCAGTAAAGTTCGTTGATAGCTACGAAACAAAAAAAAAGAAAATCGGTTGACAGAGAAGAAAAAGGTACTGAACTGTTGTCTTTGTCTGCTTATAATTTACATACATAATATTTATATCTATAGATATAATATTTATATACATAATATTTATATTACAGATATAAATATTATTTATGTAATTTATAAGCTCAAATATTATTTTTTTCCTACATTTTAAACTTTATTTGCGTGCATGTTATGAAATTATGAAGTCTAAGCATTGTTTAGTATAAGCCATAGGTAACTTTTACCTTGTAATTTATAGATTAAATATTTACCGACGTATTTTTACATTAAGCGCCTGCTCCAGGTTTTTATTCATTTTCTCTAAATACGCATTGTATTCTGCCCTTTTTAACATTCCACTACTGGGCACAGGACCTTTAATACGAGAGAGATTAGGCTATAATCCACCACGCTGGCTTAGTGTGGATTGGCGGAGTTCACATGTCTTTTGAAAACACGCTAAATTCCCTTAGATATACAGGTTTCCTCACAATGTTTTCCTTCACCGTAAGACAAGTGGTAATCATGTTGGAAATGATTCGCACTTGAATACATCAGAGGTGTGAGACCCGGGACTTGAACCCGCTTCATTCGGTTTCTCAAGCGAGTACATTACTACTGGGCTACCACTAGATATTAAGCAATAATCTGTGTTTACATCATTTAACTAATAATTATATAACACAATTATGTACATGCAAAACAACACGTACATCACCGACTTAATTTTAATGACCAACTTCCGTTTTTTATCGCGATTAGGTGTGGAATGCTATCTGATGTTTAAATACTGATAAGATCAATTTGTTTTTGAACTCTGTCTGCTAGTTTAAAATGAACTAGATACACAAATATTATTTATGTAAACAACGATGTATCATATAATATAAATCGCGCCATCTATGAATCTATACATATAAATTGTAGTGTCTGTTTGTAATGTCAAAATAACAGCTTTATACTAAATGCATATGGAATTATATACGTTACTTATAAGAAAATCTCAATTTTTTAAATTTTTTGTCTCTGATTGTCAACCGATTTTCTTATTAGGGTTCCGTACCCGAAGGGTGCCAACGGAACCCTACCTCCGCTGTCCGTCCGTCCATCTGTCAGAGGGCTGTATTTCATGAACCGTAATAGATAGAGAGTTGAAATTTTCATAGAATATGTATTTCTATTGCCGCTATAAAAACTAATAAAAATAAATAAAAATACAAAAAACATTTTTTTAACGTTCGTAATCGATCATCGAAGTTAATATACTACATACATAGAGTAAAAATCATATTCGAACCCATATCTTTTTTTTTTTGTTTTGCAGATATCTATCTATTAAAAAAATATATATATTCGAGTTTCGACTACTAAGTGAACCCTAATATTTGTATATAAAATAACTAAAATAATATTATAAGTTGTACAGTAAAAAAAGCACTTGAAGACTGCATTTTAAACCGTAACTAAATTTTGATTATCTTTGACAGGTACCACAGCGTATGACACTGTGAGACCGCTCGCGTATCAAGACGCTAAAATATTTATGCTGTGCTTCAACATCGCAGAACCGGAAACCTTAAACAATGCAGCTGTAAAGGTAATATTGATAATTAGGAAATTAATTACCACAGATACACCAAATAACTTTATTTTTTTTTTTTTTAATTTTAACCGTAGGGCAAACGTTTTAAATTATAAAAAAAAGCTGCTAACTTTGTGTTACCTCAACTTTAATTCTTTAGTGTTTTGAAGAAATACACATGTATTAGATTAATATAAAACTATGTATAAAAAGCCATAAAATTTAATTTGCCAACCAAAATTATTATTATACCTAGGTATATGAAATTGAAAATAACAATATTAAAATTAATACTTTTTGACATATTTGCGAATATTTGATAGATTTTATCGCGGATTTGTTTAGATTTTTGGTTTCGAGTAAGACCATGGTCCATGATTAATAATCATTATTTTATTTAAAATATAATAAATTTAAAGTTAAATTGTAGATAATAAGTAATGCCTATGGCATATGCTCGACACGGTCAATTATTTTAATGTAAAGTCCTCGTGACCGAACTTCCTTCACGACGACCTTAGCATATCATCTCATTGGTACTATAGTGCATATGAGATATTACAGTGTTCCCTGTCATAGTCTTCTTCTTTTAATGTAGATCCTATTTTTGAATGATCCGGGACTCGAACCTCAAGATTTGCAGACGAATATTCTAACCACTAGACCAATGAAGCAAAAACATTCAAATGACTTAGCTATTTACATGGGCGATATAAACTTTAATAGCTTGGGAATTACTCAATAGTACTACAGTGAATAAGATATATTCGTTCATGGCCCTCGCATTGTTCTGCCCACCTTGCATTCGCCTTAACCTATAAGAATAAATTGATATGACTCATTTGGTAATAAATATCGAAAACTATTAAATCAGACCGTGTGTATTTAATTTATTTTTTATTTTAACTTTATTGTTTTATATTATTACTAACCGTGTTAAAACGTGGGCTATACTTCTGACCGTTTATGAACACTATGGCCAGTTCATGAGACAAGACTGCTCTTTATAAAGAGCATTAGACAATTGAAGTTTTTGCAACCAACGTATTAGATGATTATAGACAGAAAGTGTTTGGAATGGGATTATAATTTAGTATTTTTTTATTTATGAAACCATAGCAAACTATTGTGGTATTAAAAAATATTATGGTGTTTGAAATTAAAAAATTTATGGTTTCAAATACCATAATATAGATTGCTGAAACAAAATTTTAATTTTAAATATGTTTTTCCATTACACGTAATTTAGGTACCCATTTTTTTACTATTAGAATAAAATATATCGGTTCTATAAATTATTTTAATAATAAAATAATAAATAAATTAATATACCAAAAAAAAACATTTAAATATTGTTAAATTTAAGCCTTATATAAATTATATTTAAAGACAAAATATTATAAGTTTCTATACTTCAGCCTACTTACGGTTTTCCTTACATTGTTACGCCAATTTTTATTAAGTAAGTATACAAACACTACAGCCTCTTGTCTGTGTCATTTAATGAGCTTTTGTTTTATTCATTTTTGAAGTAACACTTCTTTTGGCACGTTTGGAAAAAAATATGAGAGTAAAATTTTTACGATGCGCGCGCACACCGACAGCCAAAAAGCGACATGATGAAGTTAACTAAAAGCGACATATTGAAGTTCGCTGCATTCCTTTTACAAACAGAGAGTTGTAACATGCGGGAAGAAATATTTAGCCAAAGAAGTATAACATCTTACGTGCGTACATAAGTACAAACACACGTTTCTTTTTTTTTTTTCAAATTAAGGCCATATCTTGCGTTCAAATTTGAATTTGCTACGCCATTTTAACAGTAATAGAACTAATAATATGACACTTAAGGAAATCAATTTTACACAGACTTTACGCTAGAAAGTATCAACGCTAGTGTTTCCGCCGTAAAACGGAAATTTGTTTCTGAGCAACACAAAACAATTTATTTTTATATTCCTTTAAAAGAAATATTACTTTTAGTGAAAAATTTTCTTTATTTTTATCACGCTTTTGTTAACTTCATTTTGACTGTGTTGTTTTAGAAGTCATTTTTATATCATACTAACCATCGATCAAAAAAGTACTAGATACACAATCCCATGCAAAAGTTCTCTTAAAACTGTCACCAATTGTGTTTAGGTGTTGATGATGCAACGTTTATAGTTGTTTTCACAAAAAAAATATCAAAAGCGCGCTTAAATGTTCAAATGAGCGCTCATTCGGTGGGGAAATTTTTTGTGCCTGATTATGTATCTAGATTATTATCACACATATCCAATAATTGCTCAGCCCTCTTAACAAGCTAAAAAAACCTTGGTCAATTTATGTTGATTGAAACATAACACTTTCATAGATTTACACAAATATTTGACTTATAAATTAAACTATCTTTTCGGATTTTTTACACATTTATCATAATTTTTGGTTTCAAATGTTTCTAATACAGCAAACACGTCGGGTCTCTTCCGTGACCATGACCAATATATAGGCAAAAAACCGTATACAATGGTTTTATTTCATGTAAAGTTGTTAAAAGTTCCAATGTAAACATAATAAAAATATTTTCTATTCAGCCCTAAATTAACAAAAACAAAATAAATTTAATCGAAAGTACTAATGCGAAAGTATTGATGTTTAGCCGTTTTCTAATGGTCACTAACAGATTAAACTCACAACAAGACTAAAATCCATACTTATAAAATACAAATAAGAAAATTACTTTGCCACGTTATAATTTATTAAACTGATATCTGATGTAGATATCTAGGTTTTTTATATATAGAAGTAAAGAAAGAAATGGCTTTATCCATGAGAATATTTTCAAAGCGGACATTGCAGTGGATCTTGTTAAGCAAATAAGATGATAGTAAAAAGCCCCTTAAAGAAAATCCGGTTCAAAGCAATGATTCTTAGAAACCGCGATGGGAAACTTTTTAATTTACTGATATCCGAGTTTATCTATCTATAATATATGATAAAAATGTTGCAGAAAAGTGCGATAAAAACATATTTTTGTTTAAACTTGTGTTACACAGGTGACAGGCAAACCAATCCCGCCCCCTCCCCCCCTCCCCCCCCCCCCTCCTCCCCCCCCCCCCCTCCTCCCCCCCCCCCCTCCTCCCCCCCCCTCCTTCAAACGTACGTACACCTTGTCGTGGGGGGAGGGGAAGGGGGGGGGCACAGCAATGCCTGGCAATACAGGCGTACAGGTAGTTCGGCGTCGTGGTTGCATGCGTAAGCGATCCTGCAACGCCCCATTAAGGTTGGGTTCGGTTGGGTTTTAGTAGGTAGTACATGCAGGTGGTATGCGTAAATGCATTCCCCAACGTTAAAATAAAATAAAAGGTGATAGATATACTTAGAACTTCCTAATCTCTGGCAATGTCAATCCATTTTGACAAAATCTTTTTACATTTTATAGTAACATTACGACCCTTGGGAGTAGAAAAGTTATAAAGACCTATATCTAGGTGGAGCCGAGGGTAAATGCTAGTAATACTAACTAAAAGGTAACTTCAAGTAATGACCATTACATCTTTTATTGGAAAAGATTTAAAGAAGATCGCTTTAAAAGAAGTGCAATGAAAACTTGAACTAAGTGCACATTAAAGTCTTAAATGCGAAGCAATAAATATTCATTAATTTAATAGGTAACGTGTATTGTGGAATATTTCACATATTCTTTATTACAGATTAAAAAAAGGGAGAGAATGTAGTGGTTTTTATGCTTAATCTTGACACTAAAATATAATTTACTAGTGAATTACGTAGCGTAGTGTCCTTCAGTCCCTATTAGTAGGCTATATGTTACTACATCTATCAATATGCTTAATTTTATCCAAACTCGTCTATCCTTTTCAGTGTGAAGAATTAACAAACATACATACACATATATACATAAAAACTTTAGTATTTATAATAATAGTCCAAATTATGTTCCAGTGGTACAGAGAAGTGCGCACTCATGGAGGCTCCGCTCCAGTGCTGCTGTGCGGATGTAAGGCTGATCTCCGACACGACAAGGAAACCTTAACCATGCTGTCCAAGCTAAGAACACATCCAGTCACCAGCGAAGAGGTTAGTGTTGGGATTGAAAAATACTTATCAAGTTTCCCAGAAATTTCTCTATAATAATCACTTATTTTTATTTAAGTGTTGTTAGCTATTAAGTTATTTGTTCGGTTAATATTATTAAATTTAAATTATTTACATATAATTAAAATAATTTAGGTTTAATAAACTATTTAAAATTTTAATTGAAGTATCTAAATTAAATAAATATAAAATTCAATAATTATGGCTACTGATGTAGTTGTTAAGGCCAAATTATTTATCTCGAAATTAAGGTTATTATTATTATTAACCAATCATAAATAATAATTTATACATACTGCTATTATTCCATAAAATTATTACTGGACATTGTAACAACTGATAACTGGAATAGCTAAGAAGGCAAGTTATAACAACTAAATTCAAATTCAAATTTTTCAAATTCAAAATATTTTATTCAGCATTAAATTATTACAATTTTTTACTATTAGAGTCTACTACCAGTTCGGAAAAATGAAACCTCAGACCTGAGAAGAACTGGCGAAAGAAACTCAGCGGGACTAATATTTTTTTAATAAATTGTAATTTACAATATTTTTATAAAGTTGAAGTAGCCTGGAGGCGATCACTTCATTCCCAAGGCGTGCTATCTTCTATGAAATTATTTATTGTATAATAGCCTTTAGCACACAAACAAATTCTTTAACAATTTTTTTGAATTTAATGATAGAAGCTTTTTGAACATTTTCTGGGATCCTGTTGTACAAGCGTATACATTGTCCATAAAAAGAATTACTGACTCTCTTTAAACGAGTTACAGGCATTACAAGTTTGTGTTTGCTCCTAGTATTAAAATTGATTGAACCAAGAATTAAAACTTGTAATGGTGGAAATAAAAATGTAAGAAAACTATCTCCAATTTCGCTTAAATATGAGTTTCTTTCAATGTTTTCTTGTCGTGGTTTCTAGTGATATATTTAAACTTCTTAGTATAGTTTTAACTGTCAAGTAAAAACTGGAAAACTGATATTTTTTTAATCAAAACTGTAACTATTTAAGTGTTACAGTTCTTTTGCTGTTCTTTTGTTATCATACTTTATAATTGCAGCATTTAGTCTTGCTTGTTTAACAAGTATAGTGTTTGCCCGTTGGTCGAAATTTGAATATTTTTTTTTTTACAAAGGCCAAGGTCAAAGGTCAGGCACTAAAGGTCGTCAATGGCTACTAAACAAAAGAAAATCAAAACAAACATAGAAAAGGCGACTGAACTGTTATATCTTTTTCTATATATATGTATATGTATATATATACATATACTATTTTCTATATATATATATATATATATATATATATATATATAGAAAATAGTAATAGTAGGCTGAATACATATATATATATATATATATATATATATATATATATATATATATATATATATATATATGTATTCAGCCCTTTTTAATGCCCTATTGCTAGGTACGGGCCTCCCCTCGACTCTCTTGATACGAGAGGGATCAGACCATTGTCAACCACACTAGCCAAGTACGGATTGACGAACTTCACATGTCTTTCAAAAATTTGCTAAGTTCTCTCAGACATGCAGTGTCCTCAAGATGTTTTCCTTCACCGTAAGACAAGTGATAATCATGTTAGAAATGATTGGCAAATGAAAATATGAGAGGTGCGAGACCTGGGATTTAAACCCGTTTCACTCGGTTTCCTAAGCGAACGCGTTACCGTAGTGATGCCGTACCGAACACTGTCCGCCTATTTTATATAAAGATCCTTAATTCCATTTAATTCTAATATCCGACATATTTAGTTTTGACGAATATAATTTTATCTGGAGTTATTTTCTTTTTTAAAACATTCACTATAAATTATGATAATTATATACCAAATATAAACTTTTGATAAAAATAAAGTTTTAATAAAATTTACGATGGATATACAATATTTTATGATGGTCAAAATTTCGCAATTTCCAAAATTATTTAATAATAATATTACCAAGCCGCAAAGGAATATGCAAAAAGCGGTCTCTGCTAATGAACTCAAACATTTCATTGATAAAATACTTTGAATATCATTCCATTGAGATTCTACGAGACAATTGACACCAACAATTTAGGTCACTGTTCAATTATTTCAATTAATTCGAGGCATTGGAGCCAAATATTGTGATACTAGACTTCAAATGTTACATTACATTTTGTGTAGATATTAAAAGTTGTATTACACCATTCGTTTTATTTTATGCGATATAGCGATTTCACATTAAAGATCTCAGTACCTGGGCGACCGAGCTTCGCTCGGAGTTCTTGAAAGATTGTATATTTTACATTAAGTGACTATAGTGTTACTGAGACAGTTGTATAGATGTCGCGATAAGAATAATTTTCTTTTTAATTTGGCTTAAAATAATTTTACATTAAGTGACTAAGTGTTACTGACAGAGTTGTATAGATGTCGCGATTAAATTTTGCGAAGAATAATACATAAGAAAAACGCATGAAAACTCGAAAACACGCGTTTTCCCAGACATGTGACTAATCTAGATCAATTTTTCGCCCCCCGAAAGCCCCCATATACCAAATTTCAGCAAAATCGTTAGAGCCGTTTCCAAGATCGCCGGTATAAATAAATAAATAAATAAATAAAGATATAAATATACAAGAATTGCTCGTTTAAATATATAAGATACAGTGCCGGCCCTAGCCTTTGATGTACGTAGAGCGAGATTGTCTTTCAGCGCCCTTTAGTCGGCCCTTTCACTTTACATAAATTATAATTTGGCTATATGTTAAATAAATAATATTTACCAATTTTTTGAAATCAACTTGCATGACATGCAACATACAATCGACAGAGATCTACAGATTTTTCATCTCCTTGCTACGAATTTTCAGAACAATTAACTAGCAACTCTGCCCCGCGTCTTTCAAAAGGCTCATCGAAATTTTATTTTTTGCTGAAAATTGTTTTTCGCATTTGATTTTTTGGCGCCCCCTGCTACCTGGCGCCTAAGGCGACCGCTCCTCTCACTCTACTTCTGGGCCGGCGCTGATCTCATAAACGTGTTTTCTTTATCTGCACAAAGTGTGAGAAATGTTGCAAGTTTGTAAATTAACCTATTAGTTCAATTTTGAATTTGTTTTCACTAGTAGGAAACTACGTCACTGACGAGTGCTATAAGTTTTTTATTTAAAATTGGAGGAAAATGGCGGTTGAGTAGCTTTTTTTCCATACGCTGCCCAAACTGTTTGAATTAAAGCAATAAAATATATGATAAAAAGACCCCAATAAAGGGACGAATCAGAACAAAGTGAGGGTAAATCGCTTAGTCCTTAATATATCCCTTTTCCCTTAATATAAGCTTTGTTTTCCAAAAAATCTCTTCGATTACACTATCCTTCTGGTGAATACTAAAATAAAGGTTATTTATAATAAATCTAAGTATAAGACTAAAAGGAAATCGCCTCCGATGGCTTCAGAAAGTACTATAAAATTGGTGCAATTTTAGTAAAGGTCTATTTATCCATACATAAAGTGTGGTTGTTTGTTAGTTTGTTTGTTTATCTGTCCTTCTTTCACATCAAAACAGAGTGATGGATTGGCTTATTTTTTGTGTGAAAATAGTTAGTGGGCTAGAAAGTGACATAGGCTACTTTTTAACGCGAGATTACTTCATTCCCACGGGAAAACACCGTTATACATAAAACAACCCAAAACATATTTATAATCAGAATTACTTGAAACTTGGTATTGATGCTCTTGAATACAATTAAATGAATACATGTATTAGCAATTTTCGATATTCATCCAACAAGGGGGTAAAATAGGGAATAAAAGTTTAGTGCGAGCCAAGCCGCGGGTTCTGCTAGTAATATATATAATAAAATGTATATCATTTGAAGTGGGTATATTGATCATTAGCGTGACAGGTCGCTAATAGTAACTAATAGTAGAATATAAAGTGAAAATCAATAACGAAAATATACAATAACATTAATACTAATAAATGTAACATGTAAGAAACTACTCACAAAAGATCTAACTTGTGATTAATCGCCAATTAGGTCACGCTAGGAATAATCGTGGAAGCAAAATTATGTAAATTTCCTTATTTGAGGTAAATTCGAAACATAATACCAGTTGAACTGAGTATTTAGTTATAGTCGAGGGATTTGTAGACAAAAGATCATTGTGTGCATGTAAATAAAGATATAAATAGCTTGTTTATGTGTATTCTACCGTGCATTGAAGACAAAGCGATTCACCTTTACTGTTGATCTATTTTAGTTTTGGGAGTTCCTAAAAGGGAGTAACAAATGAATAATCTATTATCAAACTGAACCATGATCATTATATTACAGAAATTCATTTTAACTCTATAATTTATAAAATAATTGTGCGTTAAATATATATGTACGTATAACCTAACAGTCTTAACCTTTTCGTTTTTGTAAAAGACTAGCACTTTGCGTTGTTTTTTTAAGTTTTCCTAATTTCCTAATTTCTTGTCATGTCTGTCTGTATGTCAAAACCATTTTACTTAGAGACTATTGGAGCTATTTAGCTGAGATTAGATAAGTAGATGTCTCATCTGAACCGTTAGATAATTCTAACAAATTACGCATGTTACAACAAAAATATAGCAAATTACATAATATAATGTAAAATAACATTTTACCGTAATACCTCTCTTAGACTTATACAAATGTTTGATGAAAATCATATTTTTGAGTGTTTTCACGGATTTATTTTGATTTTTAGTTCCCGACAGCAATTATGGTTACGGGAGAGATGACAATATGATTACTGAAGACAAACAAAATAATAAAATAAATCCGCAAAAAAAGTCCGCATCCACGGCACATTTTAACTTGTTAAGCTATGGAACCCTTAGTAGTCAGAATTGCCCTATTTTTTAATTATTACTCTTTTATTTTATTCTTGCATAATAAACTTTATCAAAGTACTTTTTTGTGTCAGGCTCTATCAGTAGCAAGACAGCTTGGAGCAACGACCTATGTGGAGACATCCGCACGTGCGTCCAGCAAGGGCGTGAAAGATGCTTTTGAAGTAGCGGCTCTGGCGGCACTAGGCAAACTAAACAAACAACAGATGAAGCAACAGGTATATTTCTTGCAATATATTCAGCCTTTTTTAACGTCCCTGGGCACGGGCTTCCTTTCAATACGAGGGGTATCAGACCTTAGTCCACTACGCTGGCCAAATATAGTTTGTCAAAATATAATTATATATTATGTTCGCATCCTTATTGTCATACATAAACATTAAATTTGCAAGTAAACTTATTAAAGATTCGCCAAGACTTCAGTCACTACATTTGTACATATGTATTTTTACTATATGATATACAATAATATATGATATACACCTACATGTACTCGAACCATTATATGATCTGTGCTCGTACTAAATAGTAAATTGTAATGAAGATAGAGTTTTTACGTTGAAAATTTTTATTTCAAATTGTGTCAAAGAAATGTTTTGGATGAATAAGCCCCAGGCATAAGCTAATATTAAATAAATTATTATTTTGTTTGATTATAACTTTTATTCACTAGCGCCCCCGCTGGCTTCACACAGGTAAACCCAACGCGTTACGCATGTCCTAATTTTTTTTTTAATCATTATTGATATTCTTTCGCTATTCAGTATTTAGTAATCAAGACAGACATAATTATATTCTTTAAGGAAATATATAATAAATCCGCGACAAGATTCGAAAAGAGTAATAATAAATTTATTTAATAATTACTTAAGTAATAAAATATATTAAGAAACAAATTTATTTTTGATACGTAATGACGATGAATGATATTTATATTGTTTTTTACCAGAAGCAAGTCGGGCGCAGTAAGAGCAAGCGCGACTTGAAGGCTGAGCTGAAAGGAAGGGCGAAGAGTTGTTGCGTCATGTGATCCGTAGCCGGCCACCCATCTAGGTGGCCGCATGACTGTTAGGCGACCACCGCCAAAATCTATCTACCCTCTTGGAAATAAAATTGTTCGTTCCAATGATACACAAAAGGAACAGTATAGGGCCTAATATAGCGCCTTGTGGAACCCCCGACCAGTTTCGAAGTAAAGACTTTTGAAAAATGTGTTTTCATATACGAAATTTATTAAATAAAAAATATAAAAAAATATCTTTAGTGTAATTGGAACAGAGTTCGTTTTAACTAAAATTATATAACATAGTCTTTGAATCATTGAAATTAAGGTGCAATGTTGTTTATGACCCTCAGGGTCAGGAGCGGAAGCCTGTGATAATGTTTAAGTAGAGCACTTTGGTATTGGGATTCGAAAAGAATAATTTCGATTTTAGAAGGCATTAGACGCTCATCATCACAGAATATCATAGAATTTGACATAATTATATAAGGGTTTCTATTTACAGCATTTATGTACAACAGCAAACGTAGTTAAATGTGTGTTTTCATATACAGATATTAGACTTAAAATATAATTGATGTTTTTTCTATAATACGGCATTATGCTATGTAAATATTTACCAATGTATGATGAATAAGGAATTTCAGATTTGATGCTCAAATTTAGTGGAGGCATTTTAAAGAGAATATTGAAATTTGTAAACGATTTTGATTACATAGTTGATGTTTTTTCTTTGTGATAATAAAGTAAAAACAATGCACAATGATGGACAATATTAAAATACGGAGGTCCATAAACTTAGTTTCACGTCCATGTTGCTGTTAGATTAGATTTTTGTACGTTTACAAATAAAATGATAAATGTTGCTACTTGCTTGTGTCATTTACACTGTTCATCACTCTACATTCAGACAACGTCTATTGCGAAATTATTATTGCATTATCTGCTAAGGTGACTGAGTATCAGTAGATACACTTGTAGTGCATCTTATTTAGTCAGTCAGTTTAGCGAAAATCCTTCATCACCATCATCATCACCATCACCGAAAACCAAAACTAGTAAAAGGTTAGCAATTTTTATGTTAATTTTTTCACCACACTGTTTTAAATTTTCAACAGGTGTAGAATCAGATGTTATCTAATGGCCCATTGCTGCAAGTTTCATATTATAGTTTGCAATAATAATTTAGAATATAGATGTCGTGAATTAGGTATAGTAATTATTTATACTTAGTTGTTAATGTCACTCTGAAGTTTTATTCATCCATTTCCAATGACGATATATGACGATACAAATAAGAAAATATAAAAACGTTTAGAGACAAGAATGAAATTATTTAGGTTTAGGTCTATCATCTCAAATTATGGTTTTAAAAAAATTTAATCCTAAAATTATTTAAAATTCTAAACTATTGAAATGTAAGTTCCATAATTTGAGTCGATCGATATTTTTGGTAATAAGATAATAAAAAAAAAATATATGAACAAAATCGATTATTCATTGTTTCTATTGTTTATGGTATTATAAGTCGATATCAAGCTTTAAATTCAATGTTAGCTTTAATTACTGAATAAAAGTTATTATTATATTGATTTATTTTTATTTAATAGTAACTTTTATTTTACTAAAAGTAAAATTATGTATTCATTAAGTAAAATATTCACCCATCTGAATTGGTTTTTATTTATTGTATTCGAAATTAACATATCATTGCCTCATTCAAAAAAACAAATGTATTTTTTTTAACAATGTAATTAAGAATGGAATTGTTAAGTTAGAATTTCAAGTACGTAAAAATATTTTTTTCTTTCACTATTATCGTTAAGTTTATTCATTTTAAAATATCCATAATTTCGTCGTAAAAATATAAATTTTGTTTAAGACACTTGTAAATGACGGGTACTATAATAACTTGTGTATTCTATTGAAAATTTTGTCCAAAAATACTTTTTCAAAGTAAATACAGCTTTTATATACTGAAAACTGTAAAAAATATTTTATATTCATAATCGTTTACCATTTAAAGTGTCAATTTTTTTTAATAAAACTTTCTTTTTTTTCTTGACATTCTTATACATATTTCATCGCATAATATTCGTCATGTTGGTTTACAAATGTTAGTGTATATTTGAGATAACAATATTGTTTTTGCGTAGATGGTTTAATTAGGCTACTTTAAATGTTGTTAGATTATTGATTATAGCGTTCAATGTTTTTGATGAAACAAAGTCTTTTATTTTTTCCCTTTATCCCAACACGATAACTGTCCAAAAGATTTTTAGAAAGAATAAGGGGTTTGAATCCCGCAAGAGGGTACAACTCAGACTAAAACAATAAGATAAAACTAATTAATAATAAATAAATAAATATGCTGGGACATTTAACACACAGCACCATCTAGTTCCATGGTAAGCTACAAAGCCTGTGTTATGGATACCAGATAGTTGATATACTACACATATATAACTTTTAATACATACATATTATAAATATAAACACCCCTGACTGGAGTACAAACATTCGTGCTCATCACACAAATTAATGCCCCCAGCGGGACTCGAACCCGCGACCATTGGCGCAGAAAGTAGGGTCACTACAAACTGAGCCAAACGTGCCGTCAAATTAAAAAAAAAAAAAAACTAATTGAAATTAAGACATGAATGTATTGTTTAAATACGAGTATAATACATTAAATTATTCAGTGCTAGCACAAGAAAAACAAAAAGAAATCTATCCCACGGGAACCATGTATTTTTACGGGATAAACAGTAGTCTATGCGCTGTTCCAGTATAATCTATCTCTATGCCAAATTTCATCCACATCCCTTTAGCTGTTCTGACGTGATTGAGTATCAAACATCTATCCAAACATCTAAACTTTCACATTTATAATATTAGTAAGAAGTAAGATAACTATAAATTCCTTTACAATCCTTAATCACCATACTAGCGACTTACCCACGCCTTATTTACTAACAATAAGTATGTTTTATATTTATAATATATATACATACTCGTACATACAACAAAAGCCTTTTGGCAAATTTTATAACTAACAGTAGCCTATATTTTGCAGCATAGTTTATGTATAGTAAATTTTATGCAAATCTGTCCAGCCTTATCAAAGTGAAGCTGTAACAAACTACAAACTTTTAGCATTTCTAATATGTAGTAGCTACCTAGAGTAATGACTATTGCTATTTTAAGCTCCCTAAGTAAAGCAAAGCTCCTAAAACTAAGTTAATCGTAATTTTTATAAACAAGTATATAATATAAATATATAAAAATATAAAAAGTGAAAGAAGAAGGCAGAAAAACCATTAATTGCGTACAGAGATCTTACAAAGCCTAGGAGCTATATTAATTGAGGGAATATTTTTGGAAACGTTCTTTTTAATTGCCGCAAAGACTATTATTTTTTCTAAGATCGCGGCCACTTTCGCCATGCCATGTATGTGTATATTTAATAAGTAGTTTTAAGTAATACAATAATAAAAAGTTTTAACTAAACCTTAACGTTTAAGAGGATGTTAAATTCATATGGAGATAATTCATATGGAGGTTTTCGAAAGTAGTTACGCTGTAAGAAATCGACCAACACCACACACCGATAAGATAATTTATAAACTAAACTATATTAACAATGAAAAACTCACTATGTTTCAATATAGACACAAAAGATGTAATTTTGCCCATAAAATAATCTTTTATTACAATCTTTTTCGCTGGAAAATAATATTCTCTTTATTATTTCACTTCAGAATAATAAATCAGGGTATATTAAAGTTCACACGAAAACAAGTTTTAGATATTAAAGTACTTAGTTGTAAGTAGGGCTTACACATTTAAACAAAAATTTAAAAAAAATATTGAAATAAAAAAAAAATAGGTTTTTACTATAATATTATATTATAATATATATCGAAAAAGTGTTTGTCGAGTCTTTCTTTCATGTAGCAAAAAAAAAAAAAAAACGATGGATTGACGTAATTTTTTTTAAAGATATTTTACGTATAGATTTTTTTAACAACTTTCGTAGGATATTTATTTACTCGACACATTCAGTAGTGTTTTCATAAGATATTATAATATAAAATATTGTCTCTGTGACTTCATGCGCTACGGAAAGTAGTGACATTATGTAAATAAAAAGAAATACTTTTAAAATAAATCAGTAGGTTTTTATTCTGACCTTTACGAACTAAATAATAATGTGTCATTTGAGAATTTTTTTTTATTTTTCTTATATATTAGTTAGATCTTACTTAAATCATCTCAACCGCCCATGTAAGTATTCAATATAATATGGTTTCCACAACCAACAACATACATACATACATAAAATTACAGTAACCTTTACAGTGGCAACCCTAGTGAAGGAGGAAGCCACCTTGGGAAACGCACATTACATCTACGTAATATGCTGTATTGTAAATATTGTCGTAAAATTGTACGAGCCAAGTTTGCACGATTCGGGGAAGTTATTTTGCATTTTCTAATAATAGAAAATGAGTAAACTTTTATTGACAAGTGATATCTACATAATATTACGATCCGGGTGTATGGTAAATGTAGTGTCTGTAGTAACCTAAAATTTAAGCTTGTAGTGTTATAAATGTGATGGCAACTCGGTCTTTTTTCAACCGAATTCCAAAAAGGAGGAGGTTCTCAATTTGTCAGAATCCTTTTTTTTCTATGTATGTTCACCGATTACTCGAAGACGCCTGAACCGATTTGGAAATTCTTTTTTTTTGTTTCAAAGAATATACCTACTTCCCAGGTGGTTCCGTTTAAATTTTATCGAAACGGGTCGAGCGGTTTTTAAATATCAACAATAAATAATTTTTAAATGAATGGCTTAATCAAATATGTTAGTAAAAAACTTTCTGCTCACAAATTACCTGCTTATTATGTCTTCACTAAAAATAGAAAAAAAAAAATAAAAAGAAAAAATAACCAACTTCAAGGCACTAAAAAGTAAAAAGTAACTAAACGGGGGTTTTCATTTACAACAGATACCTAATCAGATATTTTCGAAGTCGGTGCCAATCGATACAAATTAAAGCACACCAATACAATTTTCAGTACCTGAAAGTCGATTTTTATTCCTTTTTACGCTTAAGTCATTGAGATTTCGATTAAATTTGGCAACGACATCGATTGCATCCTGGAACGGGGAGAAAAAGTAATCGAAATAGGCTACTTTTTTATTGACATTCTGCTTATAGTACTAACCTACTCAAAAAAATATCAACAAGTAACTAAATTAACGTACATATCTGAGTCATTTACTGTTTCATAAAATCATCTATACTAATATTATAAAGCTGAAGAGTTTGTTTGTTTGTTTGTTTGTTTGGTTGAACGCGCTAATCTCAGGAACTACTGATCCGATTTGAAAAATTCTTTTTGCATTTGATAGCCCGTTAACTGAGGAAGGCTATAGGCTATATATCATCCCGGAAAAGTGTACGGGTCCCGTGGGATAGATTTTTTTTTTGTCTAGGGACGAACCCGAAGCGAAGCGAGGGTGAGTCGCTAGTCAAGATATAAAGTGCAAAAATATATACAACACTATTTCTACGAACTAATCGTAAATAGTAAAATTAAGGGAAACTTTGTGAAACTTGATAACTTCCATATTTAAGGTTCCTTCCATGTCCCAACCATTTGTTCCGCCCTGTATATTTATTTCGCTAAATATGTTTATATAAATATTTATCTCTCGTGTACATAGGTCATTTTATTATCTATATATTTTATTTAATTTGAGTTGTAGTCATAAAGGCATAAGTACACAAAAAAAACTTTCAGATATTGATGAAATTGAAAGATTACTTAAGCATAATTAGATTTTAAGAATAATGTTCTAAAATTCTCGACTTGCATATGTACTAAGGTAACTTTACAAATATATTTAAAAAAAAAACTACTAACATTTTCACAGTGGAATTTAAAATAAAACGTGCTCCAACATTTATTGCTATCCGCTTACAAATTACATTCATTATAATGCCAAAAAATCTGTGTCAACGCCATCGTATTTCTAAACTTTTTATTAAAAACCCAGAACCGCTGACAATATTAAGGGTCACCGTTACGTGACTGTATTTACTGAGAATTTGTCCTGCGATATTAAAGAAAATAGCGGGGTTGAGTTGATATATATGTCTTCAGATTCCGTATTATTTGACCCCTACTAGCACTAAGATATAAGTTTTACGGAATTTTCAGCATGTTAGTACCAAAATGTATTAATAATATCTGGAAATAGTATTTTCAGTAATGAAACTATATGGATGAATACAGCAAATAATAAGGGCACTTGTAAATCTCTACAAAAGGCCTTCAGTTAACGAAGGGTTCTTAATAGCTTAGGAAGCTAATTTATAAGATACTCTGGTAATAGTAATTTATAAATAAGCATACTTGAATTGGAACTTTTTTAGTAATAAATATATCTAAGGCTTTATTATTTTATTATTTTACTAATGT
Source organism: Argynnis bischoffii washingtonia (assembly GCA_033884665.1). Classification (NCBI taxonomy): domain Eukaryota; kingdom Metazoa; phylum Arthropoda; class Insecta; order Lepidoptera; family Nymphalidae; genus Argynnis; species Argynnis bischoffii. The sequence continues at coordinate 2,410,064 of CM066624.1, read as the reverse complement.
TCTACCAAAAAGTAGTAGTAGCCCATGGTATGGCAGTAGTAGTAGCGCATGGGAAATCGAGTGAAGCAGGTTCAAATCCCGGGTCTCGCATCTCTGATATTTTCATGTGCGAATCATTTGTAACATGATTACCACTTGTCTTACGGTGAAGGAAAACATCGCTAAGAAACCTGCATGTCTGAAAGAACCTAACAAGTTTTCGAAAGACATGTGAAGTCCGCCAATCCGCACTTGGCCAGTGTGGTGGACTATGGCCTGATCCCCCTCGTATTGAAGGGAGGCCTGTGCTCAGCTGTGGGACGTTAAAAAAGGGCATAATAGAATATTCTACCGTAATCCGATGAGATGATAACTTAAAACGACCGGAGAGAGATCGAGCCTGGCAACAACTTCCCAACTCCAAATGCTCCTGTGACTTTCTTGTCAGAAAAGTCTACCGGTAGGTATTTCATATAGCCATATAAGACAACCATTCAACCGATGTAGCAGTAAATAAACAAACATACACATATTTTAAAAATTACAATAGTAAAATTTAAGAACCTTATATTTTTAATATTGTCCCATACTTATTTACATTGAAGAGGAATCCTAAAGAAGTCCGCAAATATTCTCTAAAATATTCGAAGGACATGGCAATTTACATTCAAATGTTCTTGAAGACGCAAATGAAATTGTAAAAAGTTGAACTCTATAGTCCATTACAAGACCGAGCATGAAACTTAATTAGGCTGAATAAAATATATGGATTTTTATCATTGTTATGTGATAGGAATAAATTCCGTATGTTCATTATGCCTGCCTTGTAAGTAATGTGTTACAATTGATGCCTTAAGGCAGGATAAAAAAGTTTTATTTATATCTAGACTAAAGAATTATATAGACGGAGTCAGCCAAAAATATATAGACGGAGCCTACAAAAAATATATAGATAGAGCCCATCAAAAAATAAAAAAAAACAAATTTAATGTCAAAAATAGTAGCGTTATTTACTATTTATGCTATTATCTCAATTTTGCTGTATGGGTTAGTAGTTTACTTTCTTTAAAGACTAAGGTTAATTTTATATAGGTATTAATCGTTATTTTTAATTTTTGTAAGTTAGTGTATTTCTTTTTTTCTTTTTTTGTAATAAAATACGTTACTTATTTTTATTTATTAACATTTATTTACCCATAAAAGTCATGAATATTTTATAAATATTTGCATTGTATTTCTATAACTGACAATTTCTTGACAGAAATACGCAATAACGAAATTGGCCTCGAACTCAGGACCTTCGGATCTGTGGCCGTACATGCTTGCCACTAGGCCACTTTAGACCGAAACATTTGTTATATACTATATAACGAGGCAACAAAGTCCAAATAACCATTAACACTTTTTTGGCAGCCTGCTTATCTACTTCCGTCCATTAATCTTTAGAACAGCTGGGCTGATATAACGTCGCTTCCACTAGTACAGACGGATGGGTCGAAAATTCAAGTGCGGGGTACATAAAATATCGCGCAACAAAGGATCGAAGAACAACGTAAACAGACACTGGGGTGAAAGCTAGTTTAAATAGTTTTTTATTGTTAACATAAACTACGGAGTTAAAATCTGCATATAGGCCTTATCAGCATATCTTATCGTTAGAAAAAAAACATGAAAAACTACTAGAGGTGTCACTTTATTCTCTTCGAAGAAAAGTTAGTAAAAAATATTCGGCTTAAAAATTTAACATTTAATGTTTTTAACTAGAAAAAAAAACAAGAAAAATTATATCATCTTAATCTATCCATATAATAAAATTCTAACTGAGTCGAATCTGTACATTAAATATTTTTTGGAAAATCTTATTCAAATAGTCCTTACTATTATCAATACAGAGGCCGAATCTATAGTTTTTAGAATTTTTGTCTGTCTGTCTGTCAACACATCAAGAGAAAGTGGACAGATTTTAATGAAATTTGGTATGACGATAGCTGGTTATCCAGGTCAACATATAGAATTCTTTTGCGTGAAAATATCTCATCTCATCAATGTACTTCATGACTCACAAGTTTGAAAGAAAATTCTATATCTACTTTTTTTCTTCATTCTCCAAAAATAACTGTGTAAAGCTCAAATATGTTAGGTATAAGATGATTTACACTTAAAACATTACATATATGGTTGGGTGAAATTAATATTCGCATCAGGGTTGGATTTCATAGTATAAATATACTGTTAGCACCCTTATTTCATAGTGTGTAGTATGTAGTATCGTAATGTCTCTATACTACGCAAAAATACCATAATTCTATCTTCAGGTCGACTGACTTGTATTGTACAATATCGGGAATCTCTGTACGTACGGCAACACCAAATCAGGCAACGACAAGGTAGGCGGGGATATTTACTATCCCATCCGTTCTGACAGAGAAGGGCTATTGTATTTTATGAATAAGTGCAAGAGGGACGATATCATGTCTATAGCAATATTTTTGAATTACTTAGTACAAAGTACAAATCTTACCGGACTCAACATTGAAAAGTATACACTTTTCCAGTTTCCCTAATTATATACTGATTTGTATTCAAAACAAAAACGCCGAAAAACGAAATGTATAGCTACGATATAAAAAAAAAACATGAAATGTCAAACGTAGTATAATTTTTGACAAATATTATTTTTATTTTTCATGTACAATATTTTTTTGAGGGTCTGAATCCAACCCTGATCCGCATTCTCTGAAATATGTGGAAATTAATAACGAAAATATATAAAGCTAAAGCTTTGCGGCTAAATTACAGCTATTACATTAATATTAGAATATGACCAAAATTTACAAAATTAGCATCTAACATTATATTATACTAGCGAGTCATCCCCGCTCTGCTCAAGTTCATTCCTACGTTTTAAGGATAGTATAAATTTTTCATAGATCAGATATTTTCCCGCAGTAAAAAGTATCCTATATGTTGACCTGGATAACCAGCTATCGTCATACCAAAATTCATCAAAATTTGACCAGTGATTTTCTCGTGATGCGTTCCCGGACAGACAAACTGACAGACAGTGACACAGACAAACAGACACAAAGACAGACAGACAAAAATTCTAAAAACTAGAGATTTGTTCTCGGCATCGATAATAATATTGACTATATCAATAAGATTTTCCAAAAAATATATAATGTACAGATACCACTCAGAATTTTATTATATGTACAGATTATAGTTATTTTATATTGTACAATAGGATAGTAAGTTATTTAACTTAAAAAAAATATTTCTAGACTTCTTTTTATAAAACTCTTTGAATTTGTGTTCCATTCAATTAGGTTTACGAATTACTATTCTTATTGTAGTATTCTTTTTAAATCTATTTTTGGCAATATCTGAACCTTGCTCTTTGTATAATTTAATTTAGAACGAAGTTTATATTATAATATCAAAAACAATTAGTTTAAACTTAAACTCTATCTTACTTGCGAGAAAAGACAAGGAAGGGTTCGAGCAATTTTTGTGAAATTTTACCCCTTAAAGTTCCATATTAGAATTGTATGCGAACATTTTTGACACCGAAAAGGAAAATTGTAAGGAATCTCACTTATTGTTATTAGAAATGGCAATTGGTATGTTTTTATTTCTCATGATTTTATTAGAAAAATTTGGACCTTTATTCTTTTTAAATCGGTCAAGCACGAGTTAAACTCGCGTGCCAAATCGTTCGTGCTCACCACAAATCACTTCAAAAATACCTCCATTCTACAACATTTACTGAAAATGTATATGTATTTAGCCCTTTTTATCATCCTACTGCTGGGCACGGGCCTCCCTTCAATACGAGGGGAATCAAGCCATAGTCCACCACGCTGGCAAATGCGGATTGGCGGACTTCACATGTCTTTCGAAAACTTACTAGATTCTCTCAAACATGCAGGTTTCCTCACGATGTTTTCCTTCACCGTAAGGCAAGTCGTAATCATGTTAGAAAATGATTCGCACATGAAAATATCGAAGGTGCGAGACCCGGGATTTGAACCCGCTTCACTCGACTTCCCAAGTGAGCGCGTTACCACTGGGCTACCACTGCCTTTTGAAAAATGTATATAGTTGTTCTCATATTATGTCACAGAATCAAAATACGTCATTTCCATATATTTTTTAGATTTCTAATTTTTAATCTTTAGAAAATCATTTAGCCTAAGCCCCAAAGCTAAATCCTTATCGTATTCTTTAGATATGGCAACAATAAGCATCGGAAGCTTTCATGAATTAATTGAAATTGCAATGCCCCTTTCAAATTCCCCCATTCTTGAAAATTTTATCTTTAGAAATTCATATTTACCTACAATCTGTATATTATAATGATAGCTAAACCCCTCGTCTCAGCTGTTGCCGTACTTGACCTCTGCCCCAAGGGATATGGGGTTGATTCCCTCTAAACAAATATTTAAGTAGGTATTTAGCAGACTATTGTATGTATGTTCTATGCCTTATTTCACGCAGGTGATAAAGGTGGTTACAGGTTACCCTAAAGGTTTAGGTACTTAAGGGTTTTCAATGGATAAGTTATGAATAGAAATTTGTATCATCATAGATCCCACAATTTGCACAAAATATTAACAAGTTTTATAGATTTTACCTCGATAAAATATCTATTCTATTTATAGTCTTATAAAAAGATTTTTTTTATTTTATTTCTAGTTGAGCCTATGTATATAGACAGAGCGTATTAAATTTTTATATTGCTGTTTATAAAAGCGGCAATATAAAAGTCAGTTCGGGATGTTAAATTATTAACCTATTATCCATATTTATCATTTGCCATAATGAAAATTTAAAATAAATACTTGAATCTTTTGTATTGAGAGCTCCAATTGTGGTTTACAAAATAGTATAGGTAATATATGTATTTACCCTTTCACTCTACGTGCTCATTTAAACTTTAAAATACCTGGGCGACCGAGCTTCGCTCGAAGTTCTTTTTTGTCATATAGTATTTTTTAGATAAAAAAAACTAAAAACTTAAATAAACACAAAAAAAACAAAAGTAAGAACTTTTTGAAAGAACCGATTGGGATTCCCAGACATAACAGAAGACTAATCTAGATCAATTTTTCGCCCCCGAATACCACATACCAAATTTCAGCGTAATCGTTGAAGCTGTTTTCAAGATCACCAGTATAAATAAATAAATATACAAGAATTGCTCGTTTAAATATATAAAATTAAAAGTCTAAACTTAATTATAATGAAAAAGAGCTAAATTTTAATATATAATATATTTGTTTTTGTTACAGATGTTGCTATGATCTAAATAGCATATTCCTTTTGGGTCTTCAGTAAACTAAAAATGATCCTGTATACCATCAACACTGTTCACCTATTATATTATACCTATTAATTTGAATCAAAGCTATGTAACTAGCGTAATTGACGTAAACTTAATTTATATATATTTTTATCAAATCTTTTTTCTTACGGTTTACTTTTCAAAATATATCAAACAAATAAACTTACTTACAAACATATTTCTATGTATCGCAAAATATTACACACTTTTTTTGTTTACTAAAAGACCGTACTTTTGCATTTTATTTATAGAGGGTTAATTTATTTAGACTTATATGATGCACTCAAATGTATAAAAGTTAAAGAAATAAACTTGACCAAATGTAATCTATGATTATCACCACTGTATCTACAAATACGAGCCGCCATTCTGACGCAGTTACATCAGGGAAATGGCGTCGTTTTCCCGCGCGAAATAGTTTCCTTTGCGAGTAACGTTTGACAACGGCACTGGCTTATCTGCATTCTGCCAATACGTAAATATATCACTGTCAGTGCTTTAATGTATTTTTATACAAACTTTTTTATTTTAAAACTTTCTATTGCAGAACTCTCGTTTACATTTATTTTTATTTATCGTTTTTATTTTAAGGCAGAGCCTACGAGCTAGGTCGTAGACACTGACTGTACAAAGAAAAACACTCTAAGGATTATAGGAGTTCAATGAATATTTTCAAACTCAGACTACAGTACATTCTGAATTTTCAAACACACTGAACTTATCGAAATAAAATCTATCTTTGTTTTTGAATTAAATTTTTATTTTTAAAACATAAACATTAAATTGAAAAAAACTAGTCGATCTGGAGTGATACGCTACTGTGTTGAAACAAAAGTTTTATTTGCTTCCATTACATACATATTCTAACAGACATATTTTTTTACAAAATATTTTATTTTTAGCACTGGCCCTATTACAGGTACATAGATTATCTTCTATACATATAATAAAACTGTAACTAAATCGAATCTGTACACTAAATATTTGTTGAAAAAATCTTATTTAAATAGACATTGTTATCGATACAGAGGCTGAATCTATAGTTTTTAGTATTTTTGTCTGTCTGTCTGTCTGTCTGTGATCACATCACGGGAAAACCACTGGAGGGATTTTGATGAAATTTGATATGATGATAGCTGGTTATCCGGGTCAACATATAGCATGCTCCTTACTGCGGGAAAATATCTCATCTCTGAAAAATCTAAACTAAACGTTAAAACGTAAATAGGGACGAACCCTAGCGGAACGAGGGTGTGTAGCTGTTTTATATATAAAAATACACATTATATTAAAGCATATTTATATCAAATAATGTAGTATAAAGTTATTTGATTTTATTTTACATATCTACAAAAGTTCCTTACAACAGTTTTTATTTTCTCTACTCTTGTTTCATGAGGTTTAAAATATGCTTACCAGTCCCTCAGGATTTAACACAATACTTCAATATTATTCGTACGTATTATTTTTATAAAATAAGTGTAGTTTACCTACGTAATGTAGAATAATATTATTACAATCTACACGTTTCATGTACATATTTAACATTAACATTCTACATTTAATGTAGAATACAGGATTCCATCGTGTTTAGTCATAAATTTGTATGCAAATATTTGTTGGCATAATGATGCGGGCTTATGTTAGGCAGCACCTATAACATTGTCCTATGCTTGAATAAAAAATATAAATCAATTTGATGTCACAAATAACAAAAACTCAAACTTACATAGCTATTAACATTAAATACTACAAACATAAATTATTATAATTTAAAATTTTCAATGTTTTATCAATATTCTATTTTTAAATATCAACCTTAATATCAATTGGCAGAATAAGCAACAGTCTTTGCTACCATAAAACTATTACGTCGAAGGAAAATTTTCCCGCGTGAAAATGACGCCATGTTACTGTGTTACCGTTTTACGTTTATTGCAGCGTAAATTTTGAACACAATAAGCATGATTTACATATAAATTTCTGTGATTAGGAATTTCAATGTGAATATAGTTTAATTACAGCTATGTTAATGTTATACGTATAAATTATGTACGCGGTATGTAATTTAAAAACGAGTAGACATGGAGAAATGTAAAGTAGGTAAAATGCATTTTTTTTAATAAAACGTCACAATTATTAAGCTATTTTGTATTACATAAAATAATGTAAAATCTCAAACAAATCTAAATATAAAAGAAACCCATGACCCACAAATTCGTCGGCCTAAAAATACTCTCTTTTTGTGCTTTTCGCTTCCAAAATAACAAAGTCGACTCTTAATGATATTGGTATTTAATAAGATTTGCATTGTAATTAGAATCCTTACCCCGGAATATTCACGAACATTTCACCTCATACGGAAGTAGAATTTGCGACCTACGGCGTAATAGGTCATCCCATGGTAATTTTTGAATATTATTACATTAAAAATGTATTGTGCTACTTGGCAACTTGGCACATACATTATACATATAACTCGCACGAGGTGGAGAGCTCTTGCTATGAGTAGGAGATAGTGATCACAGCAAACTATCTAAAATTGGCTGGGTTTCAGAATTTCACTTAGATTTAGTTACAACTTGCTTAACATAACTTTGTAAAATTTCTATTTAAAGATACCGTTTTAAATCTAGTTTTCCGTTTAACATTGACATAATTTGAATAATGAAAATTGTAATGGGGTCAAAAGTTTTAGCTGAAGATTGGTTTTATTAGTGTTAAAAAGATACATATTTCTTTTCGTACACATACCGAACCTACGACCATCGATATATTAGGTAGGACCGCCCAATTAATTTACCAACATATAGGTCTTTTAACTTTTTTTATGACTTTTCATTAACACATGTTTATTTTAGAAAAAACTGGAACATCGCCAAATTGGCTGTTATAGCGATCGCACGATATTGGCCAAACAATTGGCTGTACTTGAAAATACCTTTGCCTATCTATTTCTTTTGTATCTGTTAATTAAAACGTACAATAAAGTGAATCAAGTAATTTTCTATAGACGTAAAGGCGTCATGTCTCAAGGCTTTGTCAATAATCCTAACGTTTTAAGACTGTCCCCTGCAATTTCGAATTTCACTGAACGACTCATAATTAAATAATTCACTACAATTGCACAGTTAAATTGGCAGCGCTAAATAAAATTATACCGAAAATGCTAAAATATTGTATAAAATATGTATTTTATAAAATACTAGCAGAACCCGCGGCTACGCCTGCGTTTAATCTATAAAAAAAACTAGCTTTATGCTATACAGCGACTCACCCTTGTTTCGCTCGGGTTCGTAGCGACGAATCCAAACAATATTATATAAATATATAGTGAAGTATTTATATAATATTGTTTGTACAAAAATACTAATATCTCGATACAAAAGTGCGGTATAGGGGTAGGAGGGTAAAAAATACTTTACGGCCTATTCTCATACCTACCAAACATACAAAAAAAAAATGATTTAAATCGGTCAAGCCGTTGCGTAGGAATGCGACCACAAACACCGTGACAAGAAATATATACATATTAGATTCAGAAACACTTGCCCATAAATTCAACACCAATCCACACAGAATTTCCAGAACCAAATTTTTACCACAATTTAAGTTTTTCAGTGAACACTACCTACAATCTAACTTCATTCATTTAAGAGTCCAACTTAACTGAACTGTCTTAAACATAAAAATTATGTGACGTCAACAATCGTAAAAATCTCCACTGTAACACCACGAACACCGTCAATGTACTCATATATGGCAGAAGAGTATTCGCAACAAAGTATATAAAACTGCATCGCATACACTACACGTACTCGTAACTACCGCACCGTAAATTCCTTCGTGGCGATCCATTTAATATTGTTTACAGCCTTGCTTTCTACCCAGCTACTATGTTATAATATAAATAAACGAGGTAGGTACTATTTGGTCTCTTCATATTTTCATTGTTTCAAATAATACTTTCTTAAAACACTTTCTAAGATTTACGCGAATATTAGACATTTTAAATAAATCTTTTAGTATATTTCGCGGATTTATTTTAATAATATTTTTTTTTGTTTCCGACGCTTCGAATGCTTCACAGCAAAAATGGTTTCATCTCATCAGAGAGGGTGTTTCAAGAGTATCTTAAGCCGGGTACTAATATATTTTTGTAACTTAATTTGCTTTTTCTAATTAAAAAATATATATTGTCTATTCAGCCATTATCAACGTCCCACAGCTCGGCACAGTCCGCCCTACAAATATGATCACTCTTCAGTTATTTAGTAGCAAGCGCAACCACTGGACTCAAACTGCCTTATACAAATATAAATAACTAGCGACTCACCCTCGCTTCGCTTTTGTTTAATACCTAGACAAAAATAAATCTATCCCACGGGAACCATACATTTTTCCGGGATGATATACCTATGGCCTATAGCCTTCCTCAGTTAATGGGCTATCTAATGCAAAAAGAATTTTTCAAATCGGATTAGCAGTTTTGTTATTTTACAGATGCCTAGGGCGTAATAGAAACCAGACCAAAATCATTATTTTTAAATTGTTCTATTCAATAATCGCACACCTCTTTGATAATTTGTGACTGCTTTAAATGGAGTAGCTTTTTTCCTTTACAGATAGATTTAAATTAAAATATACTAGGATTCATACAGTTAGTTAATTGAGTTGTTCTGGTTATATTTAGTAGTTACGGTTTAAACTATATGTGAAATTCAAGTATGTGTTCATTTGGTATGCTTTAACCAGTCTCAAATAAGATAGTTGGTTCAAAAACGTGTTTTTTAGTTAAAAAATTATAATTATTTTCCTGAAAAGTACAATAATAAAATACAATAACTCAAAGATCTATTTGAGTAACTTTTATTAAAGTATAAATATTAGTTAGTATTCATCTAGTCTCCGGGGCTCAGTAGCGAATGTCGACCAGTCCGAGTGCCGAGAGAGATGTTACGAGTTATATATTGACCGCTATCTGCCTGCGGTTTTACACACACTATGTTACGGGGAATCCCCGTAGGTTTCTAGGATGGCGGCAGATGTTCCAATAAATTCTTTTAACACCCAGCGTAAATGTTTACTGAAAATGGATTGCTGGATTTATTTTGCTGGCGAGTTATCGGACTATTATAATTGCGAAAGTTTGTAGTATTTGTATGTTTGTTACTCCTTCACTCTGAAACGACTATATAGATTTGGATGAAATACACCTTAGTACACAGACAGATTATGAGCTGGAGAAATACAAAGGGTGTTTAGGGATCTAGGGACCCGTAGTAATGCAAAGGTAAGTTGCTAGTTGGGAAATATGTCATAATGTCATCGTTCAAATTCCTAAAATGACATAGAAATTGTCGCCTTACAGTTATGTGGGTTAAATATAATCCCGCATCAAGAAAATGTACATATTGCCTATATTTTTTTTATTCGATTCAGTGACAAACGAGCAGACAGACCACCTGATGGAAAGGAGCACCTGTCGCCCATAACACCTACGGTTCATGCACTTAGGTTTTAAGTAACAAAAATGCAGAACCACAGGTGCGTTGTCACTGTCAGGACTAAGATGATATGCCTCTTGCCTGTAATTGCGCTGGCTACCTTATCCTTCAAACTGGAACACAACAATGCAATCATTGTTGCTTGGCGGCAGAAATAGATAAGGGGGTGGTACCCATCCAGTCGGACTCCTCAGGCTTGACAGAGTCCTACCATATAAAGAAAGTCATAATATATAAAGAATATATTCGTTTGCCGAGAAATGCTAGACTTAATAATTAAAAAAAGTATTTTATTCATGAACACTTATTAATTTCATTTTAATAATCCACCTAAAACATAAGACTTTACAATAGTGATTAAAATATTTCTTAATTAAGCTGAGAAAGCTTAGTATTATAAAGCAGTGCTTTTCGAAGTTTGATTTATAAGACTGCTACGATTCTTTATACCTAGTCTATTTAACTAAAGTAATTTCCTAGATATGAATTCTATTGTTTCGGTTGTCACAAGATTCCGAATTTTTTTTATTATAGCTTATTTTAATGTCTAAAATATCATCTTGATATAATTCAAATTATTTGAACTAAATTCCAGTAATTGCTTCATAATCAATATCAAGGACAGAGCTTAATCCAATAACAAGAACTTGCCCAAATCAAATTTAAATAAACAAATGTACACTACATGTTCCAATATACTAGTATAAATAAGCAAAGACAAAACAGCTCTGGACAGTTTTCTCTTCTGTTTGTCAACCATTTAAATTTTTTTTAGTAGCTTTTGGCGAGCTTTAGTAAAATAAAATCAAATCAATAAAAAAGTTTTGGAAACGGTTATTTTTTTTATAATATATTTAAATAATAAATATGTTGGAATATTAACACACAGCACCATCTTGTTCCATGGTAAGCTACGAGGCTTGTGTTATGGATACCAGATAGTTGATACACTACACATATATAACTTTAAATATATAAATATTATAAAAGAAATATTTGTACTCCAATTATGGGTGATTGAAGTATGAATATTCATGCTCATAACACAAATAAATGCCCCCAGTGGGACTCAAACCCGCTACCGCTGGCAAAGCAAGTACGGTTACTACAAACTGAGCCAAACGTGTCGTCCAATAATGATTATACTTGAAGACGATTATATAATATGGTAAATACTTTACATATATGTTTTCCTTAAATTTTTAATAATGATTATGGTCGAACTTCGACCACTGAGCGATCATGGGGTTACTCCATTGGTCCACTCTGTTATCAGAGAAGTACCAGATGGAACCCGCATGGCACACCGCCTGTCCGTTGAGGTGGCAATCCAGCCGGAGTGCAGCCAAGCGACACTGGAAGGTGGCCCACTTCAGTGGGCGGTGTACCATACGGGTTGCTTCTGGTACTTCTCTGTTAACAGAGTGAACTTAAGCAGCAACCTCGCTGGTTTGTTGTGAACCCACATGTATGAAAATGATACCTGCACGTAAAGGCATTTCTCAATTTCATTTCGTTAAAAACGGTATGCTAGGTAAAAAATACTCTAAGTAAGTTCCCCCACCGACACCACCGAAGGGAGATAAAAGCGTAAATTAGTCTGATATTATTAGCTCCGTTCAATAAATGATAAAAAGCATATTACATTCATTACAGTTTTGCGATATGAACCATTAGTTATGAAAAATAGCGATCAAAATGACTGGATTATCTTCATAAAAGAGATGTAATGAGGTCTGTAGACATTAAAATGTCGGAGAAACGGCTTAAGCAGATTTATTATGTATATCACAATCCCCTTGTATTGCTTTCTTTCCAAAGTTCATATTAACGTGAATAGTGGCTTTATCTTATTTTATCTATTATTCAAATTTATTCTAAGAATAGCATAGCATAATAAAACAATTTATAAATATATTTGTATATGTTTATGTACCTATTTTAAATTTATGTTTATAATGTTTATATATTTGACTTATATATTTATGTATGTATATTTTTGAGCATATTATATGTAACATTGATTGTACCGCCCTGTTCACGGTTTCATTCATCCTTTCACCAAAGGTTGTCTGTAAGAGATTGCTCATAGCAATGAGACTGCCTTTGCATACCTTTTTGTTACTTTTCTTTTTCTTTTCATATTATTCTTGTGTGCGTGAGTGCAAGAATATATTTATAAATTAAAAAATAATTTTAATAATTAATAATATTGTTTTAATTCATATGGAAAAGGAATATATAAAAACATTATTTAAATATATTATTTATTAATTATTATTAAAATTTAATGAGTTATTCATTGATTTAGTGTCCACCCAAGCAAGAGCAAAAATCTAAGCAAACTAATAAACCTCTAGAAAAATAAAACCAAATGTATCCCACGGGAACCGTACATTTTCAGGATAAAAAGTAGCCCATGTGCTATTCCAAACTATGATCTATCTCTGTGCCAAATTGCATCCAGATCCGTACAGCCGTTATGGCGTGATTGAGTAACAAACATCCATCCAAACTCCTAAACTTTCATATTTTATAATATTAGTGTATAAATTACAATTCAATTCACATTCCCCGAATCATTTTTATTATTATTCTACAAACGTTGTTTGCGTGTTTATGTATTTGTTTAATATTAAATTTAAAATTCCATTACGTAAAGACTACCAAGGAAAGGATTTAAATAATTGACAATTGGTCGGACGATATTGAGCCCAAGCTATAAAAAAAAACAAACAAAGCTGGCTTCTCTCCAACTCGTTACAAATGAACAACTCTCACAAACGAATTAAAAATATAAACTTTAAATGTAAATTTTTAGCGTTATTGCAAAATACAATACGTTATATTCGAAAACCAGCTTACAAAAAATCATATTATGTTTTAAAACAGGTAAGTGTCAAACCACGAAGTAGTACCCGATATGGGGTAAAGTGAACACTTCACGTACTGTCATGTATCTACATACATATTTTTTTAATAAATATAAATATGTTGGGACACTAGTTCCATGGTAAGCTACGAGGCTAGTGTTATGGATACCGGATAGTTGATATACTCCACATATATAACTTTAAATACATACATATTATAAATATAAACACGCATGACTGGAATAAAAACATTCGTGCTCATCACACAAATGAATCGGCTCCGCTACCGCTGGCACAGCAAGTAGAGCTATTACAAACTGAGCCAAACGTGTCGTCGTTTACATATATTACAATAATATATTGTTTCTTCATCTCACTCTTATATAAAAGCTAAAGTTTGTGTTTTTGCGTTTTTGCGTACGTGCATGAGTGTGTTTGTTCATCTTCAAAAAGGTGGAACTAACAGCATGGCATCAGTACATGCAGCCATACATAAAATACAACTTGCACATAAGGTTGCACCCAAGCAAAGCGGTGGTAAGTTAACACAATATATATAGAAATATATATTGTGTTAATTATCTACTTCTGTATTTTCTTTATTGAACAAAAATAATTTTCCCAAACATACGTCAAAAACTAATATTTTTAATAAAATATATCGATTCGATGATTCGATGGAAGAGAGATCGATTTCACAAGCGCTTAAAAATGCTTTAAACTGTGCTGCTTGCAACTAAGTATGGCGGTGTGTGCATCATTATTTTTGAAATTAATATATTATCACCAGTTATAAACTCTTTATTTAATAAAACTAGTGTTAACCCAGTAATCAAAATTCAACCGTATCATTATTGATTTATAAATGATAACACTGGGCTGTTTTGTCTTACTTATCCATATAAAAAAACGTGTGTGTGTACTTATATACGCACGTAAGAACTTATACATACTTTTTTTTCGTAACAAAACAAAAATAGCAAAAGATTTCATCCCGTATGTCACAACTCTCTGTTTGTAAAAGGAATGATAAAATGTATAAATTTATTAAAATAAATATATTTTTTATCTCTACTGATATAAAATACGTCTTATAGATTTATGAATATTTGAGAAATTAGTTGGAATATAGTCATGAGTTTTCACGGGAACCGGAGAGACAATTATCAACTAACTTCATGTCGCTTTCAGCTAACTTCATCATGTCGCTTTTTGGCTGTCGGTGTGCGCGCGCATTGTAAAAATTTCTCTCACAATTTTTTCCAAATGTGTCAAAAGAGGTATAACTTCAAAAACTAACAGTTTCCAAAATTTTATAAGCTCAACAAGAAAATCGGTTGGCAAACAGAGTAGAAAAAGGTTGAATTGAGGTTGGTAGGTATTGAAGATTTATATCTGAATATAAATATAAAGTTTATGAAAATCAATCCAAACACCAACTAAACACCCACAAAAAACATGCCGATGAATTTCCAAGTCGAGTAATAACTTTTACAAGCAATAATTTACAAGTTTAACCTAAAAGTTATATAATAGTATTAATCTACAAGTTTAGACGAAATAATTGTATTATAAATATTAATATTACATTTAAGGCATAGGCAGAAAACTTGGTGAAAGTTTCGAGACGCAATTTGCGATCATTATTATACATACTATATTATACATATATATATACGTATATTTATAGAAGCTAACTCCACATTTTTGATGCCAACTTGGTAAATATCTTTAATTTACATAATTTTGTAAAGCAACTGTAGTGACTGGACAAAATTGTGAACTTCAGAATTTAATTTGACTTTTTAAATATATTGTAATTTTTATTTAAAACTAGCGACTTCACCTCGCTTCCCTCGTCTGTGTCCCAAAACTGAATAGTTTAAGAATGCACAAAGCACAAACGTCCAAAGAAATATTCTTTTTTTGCGCATAGAACGTTTGCAGGCGTATATAGAAAAATCCACCAGAGTTTCATTACAGTCGGATCAATGATTTAGGAACACGTAGAGGACAAACATATAAACATTCATTTTTATTTATATAGATGTAGATACTAATTAAATTATTTTGAATAGAATGAAACGTTTATTATATTTGCATTTATATTATTTATTATATATGGATCATAAGCAAAGAAATTTTTAACTATCCCACTAATATTAGAAATAGAAAGTTTCAGTTACGCGTTTGTTACGCTGTGATGTAATTAATAAAAATATACTTGGTTAAGTTGTAAGTAGTTTTATTATGAGAGATTTAAAAGAGAAGTGACATAGACAAAAATAGTGTTGTACTTATAAAAAAAATATTATTGACTACAGATAAAGTAGCGTTCAATTAACTAATAGGTACAACACACTGACACATCTAAACGATTTGAATAAAGTTCATAATGGAGATAGTAATAAGTATAGTATTATTTTATCTGTGGTAATAATAAATGAAATTTTATGTTTTAGGTAGGAATCTATTCGCTTGAATCCAAAAAAATGCTGCTATTATTTTAAATGCATATTTTTCCAAATCATAACCTAACTTTAGAAAAAAAACAGAAATTTACTATTCAAAAAAGGTACGCCTGTTTTAAGCATCTTTCATGCATAATAACTACGAATAATTAATAAGTTATTTATTCGTAGATAACAATATCACTATGTTTCGTATTATCTTGTAGTATAGTGATTGCAGACAAATTGATAATACAAACGTACAAAACCATATACAGACACTATATATTGTATTAATACAGTGAAATATTATTCAATTATAATTAATTCATTTCGGATTACTGTCGCACTGTCACGTTCCCGCATCAATATTTTGTTTGCATTTAGTATGAGCTACGGTTAGATACGTGTAATCTGAGATTATTAAGCCGATATTGTATTATAAGCTTATAGTAAATCAGTATTTAGTATACAGAATATATCCTTTGACTAGCTATAGCAATACTTACTTATGTTAATTTATTATAAATAATTTTATATTATCTATCTGTATAAATATTGTAAATGTGAAAGTTTGTGAGTATGTATGGATGTGTGTTACTCTTTCACGCCAGAACGGCTGAGCGGATCTGGATGAAGTTTGGCACAGAGATAGATTATAGTCATGAATAACACATAGGCTACTTTTTATCCTGGAAAAATATATGGTTCCCGAGGGTTAGATTTGTTTTTGTTTTTCTAGAGGCGAACCCCAGCGAAGCGAGGGTGAGCCGCTAGTACATACAATAAAATTCTTATACATGTCACAATTCGATCCGATATTCCTTCATTTCTGTATCGATTCAAGAAGGCAACACAAGGCACCTATTTTTCATATTTTTTTTATTTTATTGATTTGACGCAAATGAGTCAATATTGTTGGTAAGGTAACGTTAAACCATACCGCTTATTCCTGGATAGTTTGGCTCGGATCGGCTTCCATCATCTCTTTCAATTCATTGTTATTCATCTGTATGGGCAGTCTTCTAGGTGGTTCGTTCTTCAAATCAAAGTTTCCATCACGAAAGCGTTTAAACCACGGTGCGTTCATTAGCAGTACCCTCTCCAAACGCAACATTGATATTGCGAGCTATTCCTGCCGCGTTAATTCCGCGTCGGAACTCGTATTCAATAGTCACTAGAATTTTCGAAGTATCCATCTTTCTTGTCTAAGCTGAATAAAAAAGCAACTGAAAGTCGATAATCGAATGTTGAACATTTTTTAAAAGAAGAACTACATAGGTACCATGTGGAAAAAGTTTCACTCAAAAATCTCAAACCATGAAGGTTCTATGTCAATTCGAAGTACCTATTACAATAAAATGGCAAATTTATACTTTAACCCCTATTATTTCTAAAATAATTGATAAGGTTGTTATTTTGATGCTGAAGCGAAAGTTCAGGACTATATTCCTAAAAAGTATAATTTATATGAAGTCTTTGAGATATTGATAATAACCTATTCTTTTAAAATAGATTCAATTATCTTGGCTTGTAAATGACAATGATATCGCTTATCACAAAAAATACACTCGAATTGAGCCTTCTTCTTACTTCTACGATATAACTCGTTTCGTTCTAGAGCGTCCCTAGATGTCTGTGTTAGTACGTTATGTATAAATACACATTTAAACATACATATAATAGAGATGTTAAAATACATATGTATCTATACTAATATTATAAAGCTTGAAGAGTTTGTTTGGTTGGTTGAACGCGCTAATCTCAGAAACTACTAATCCGATTTGAAAAATTCTTTTTGCATTAAATAGCCCGTTAACTAAGGAAGGCTATAGGCTATATATCATCCCGGAAAAATGTACGGTTCCCGTGGGATAGATTTGTTTTTGTATAGGGACGAACCCGAATCGAAGCGAGGGTGAGTCGCTATTATTTATAAACATAAGATTAGTATACAAAAAACATAGATGATATGAGAGATAGATGTAGTTGAATGATGACGTCTTTATGATGGCGCTACTTAATCCAAAGCCGTCGCCTCCTTTTGTGTTGACTTTATGTACAGCTTACATAAATAATAAACTAGAGAACATATCTCAGGTGTCAACAATAGACGATATTCGTATTTGGCGTATGTACACGAGCATAAATGTATGACCATGGATAGACCAGCAATAATATCTGATTGTATTATTCATTTATTAATAACTATTCCCACGATGACTGCAAAAAAATTTTGACATCGAAGGAATAACAAAACTATCTGACTGGACACTCGATGCAAAATAATAATAAATATGTTGGGACATTAACACACAACACCATCTAGTTCCATGGTAAGCTACGAGGCTTGTGTTATGGATACCAGATAGTTGATACGCTACACACAACTTTAAATACATATATATTATTAAACACCCATGACTGGAGTACGAACATTCGTGCTCATCACACGAATGACCCCAGTGGGACTCGAACCCGCGACCGCTAGCACAGCAAGTAGGGTCACTACAATCTGAGCCAAACGTGTCGTGAAACGTACAAATATGCGATATCATATGTATACATTAACCCAAACATTAAATCGATAAACCTCAAATTCTGAACCTGAAATCGATAAGTATTAAGTACACACATACATACGTAACTAGTAATTAATCATCTACTATAATATCATCATATCTGTGTTGAAGTACATGTTACTAAAATACAAAAAATCCATAATATACAGTGCAACCTCGATATAACAAATCGGAGGGGAACAAGAAAATATTCGTAATAACTGAGGTTTGTTATGTTGAGGTTAGATTGGTCTAAAATTCGTTATAAAGAGGTAAAAGAATAGTTTTATTCACCTCAATATTGCAGAGGTGTTTACATTACTTTCCATCAAAACAACAACGATTACTGTACAAACAAAAGCGTGTCGAAACATGTCGAGACATGAATCACATTATAAGATTAAGAGTTATATTATTGGTGGAAACTTTATATAAAGGTTTTGGGTTGGCAAAATTCGTTAATTAGAGGTATGAATACTTTTTCTTGATAGTTGAAAATTCGTTATAAAGAGTTGTACGCAAAGAATGTTCGCAATGTAAAGGTATATTTTATATTGACTCTTATGGACAATTCAAGGGGATTACGAAGAATTTGTTAAATCGAGGAAGTCGTTATATTGAGGTACGTTATATTAAGGTTGCACTGTATAAAGACAAAGAAATAAAAGTTTAGTTTTTCCTCTTTGTGTCGACCATCTACCTTTTTTTTGTTTAGTAGCTATTGACGAGCTTTAGTGTTATTAATAAAATAATTTTAAAAACACTTACTTATTTTACATTATATTGATGGGTAAATTTCATTCATATAGTATGTTTCCCACAATAATGATTATGAATATGTTGACCACTAGGCGAACACTAGTATATTTTAATAGATAAAGTTAAAGATTTTGTCTTCCAATTTCCTTTGCATGCATCTCTAAAATAATTTGTTTAGGAAAATTTTAGAATAGGATGTTGTTATTTTGCGTTACGATAGTTGTGAGTGGAGTAATAAAATTACTGTTAAAATTGGTATTTTGTGTGTGTGTATGTGTGTACCTCTTTACGGTGATGTGGCTAAACAAATTTGGGTGAAATTTAGTAGGTATAGAGAAAATATCATTTTTTAACGTGAATAAATGCATTTACACATACCACCTGCATACATACAGGTGGTTATGTGGTGAAAAGCCAGTGCTACCTACTAAAACCGAACGGAACCACCGCCATCTCATTAGAGCTTCGCAGGATCGCTTATGCACTCGACCACGATAGCAGGCCTGCCGTGGTAGACCACAACAACCAAAGGGCTGACCCCACGGTCCACTTTGCTATCAGAGAAGTACCAGGATCAATCCGTATGGTACACCGCCCACCGAAGTGAACCTCCTAATGTGTTCTTTGGCTTTACATCCGGCTGGACTGCCGGATGTTAATAAACGCAGAAAGACCTGATATAGCACATGTATTCAGCCCTTTTTAACGTCCCACTGCTGGGCACGGGCCTCCCTTCTATACGAGGGGAATCAGGCCATAGTCCACCACGCTGGCCAAGTGCGGATTGGCGGACTTCACATGTCTTTCGAAAACTTGCTAGGTTCTCTCAGACATGCAGGTTTCCTCACGATGTTTTCCTTCACCGTAAGGCAAGTGGTAATCATGTTAGAAAATGATTCGCACATGAAAATATCAGAGGTGCGAGACCCGGGATTTGAACCCGCTTCACTCGGTTATCCAAGCGAACGCGTTACCACTGGGCTACCACTGCCTTATATAGCACATAGGTAACTGTAAATAATAAAATTGCTAATGGTGGTGATGTCTATATAAACAAAAGATACCTGTAGATACACCTGGACGAAGCGAGTATGAGTCGCTAGTTTAATTATACAAAACCTAAGAAAATTTATTAATATTTCATTACACCAGTAGATCTAAATCATAAATTTAAATGGGAAAATCACTTGAGCTACTGCGATTATTAACACGTACTCATGTAACAGCTCTCCAGCTTCCGGCCGACACTTGCCAAGTCGTGATCTGCCGGAATTACTTAACATGAAGAAGGCATTTTACAAGTATATTACTTTAACGATACAACTTTATAGTGAGTTCATTTTTAAAGCACCTCTTTAGTACTCATTTTGTTTGAACTTTTAACCGACTTCAAAATAAGTTATTCGATTACTACCCAGGACTTATGTTAATTTGTGTGATTCTTGTTTTGTTTAATAGTATATCTTTGCGAGGTAGTCTCATTCGCATATAATAATGATCTGTTAATGAGATCTGAACATAAGTAAACAAAAATTCTTAAAAATAGAATTGTCTGTGATTCAATTATTTCATATTAGTACATGTTACTTTGCAAAGGTAAAAAAACAAATACCAAAGACCAGGATGAGCCTCGAAGCCTCGAGCCTTTAATCTGAAACATGTATGCCGTTTTCTTTGTAATTAATAATTAGTAATTCTAATGGTAATTCCTTCTTAAAATAACCGCACTAACAAGTTAAAGTTTGACGGTAGAGCCTTAGAAATAAATAATGTAAATAAATCGATTTGATGAAAATGAAAATACTCGAATTTGTATTAAAATAGCCAATAATTTGAGCAAAAAATCCGATAACGCGAGCTTATAAAAACAAAGATGGTATGTATGTACGTACATTGTACATAGGTCTCAATGACAAGACGGTTAAGTTCTAAAAACAATCTTCGCTCATTGTGCCCTCAAAGTTCTTGATGTCTACGAATCTTAATACCGAAATAATTCATCTCCTAAACTTTGCTACTAGTAATTAAAATTCTAATATCAATATTCTGTACTTCAATTTGAAATATAATATTCTCACTAATTCAATTATGAATCTAACAGTTAGGTATTAATACGTATCTACTGGATACGTAAATTAATTGATGGGAAAATATTTGGGGGGGTTGATTTCGAATTATTACATTCACCTACAAAACCTGGTATAGATGTATGTATGTTAGTCAAGGTTTATTTGTGAACTAAATTTCATGAAAATTCGTCAAACTGTTGCAACATAAAAGAGTAACAAAAATACACGCACACACAAAAGTAATAAATAAGAGAAGTGCATCGATCAAAAAAGTACTAGATACAAAATCAGCGGCAAAAAATGTCCTCACCGAATGAGCGCTTAGTGTAATTAAATTTTTATGTGAAAACGACTTTAAGCACTGCAATTAAGGTTCAATTTACATTGTTGTATATTTATTTCAACTAGAATTATTACCTAAACACAATTGGTGACAGTTTTGAGAGAACTTTTGCATGGGATTGTTAATCTAGTACTTTTTTGATTGATGGAATGATGTTCCCACGGGAACCGTACATTTCACATCCGGGATAATAATTAGCCTATGTGTTATTCTGATGTAAGAGCTATATTATTCTAAGTTTTTATTAAAATTCATTGAGTAGTTTTTGCGTGATAGAGTAATAAACATCCATACATCCAGGCATCCATACATTTATATTATTAGTAGGGTTTCAAGCGCTTCCCTACGGTAAAATGACTAGATCGCTTCAGTAGAATGCTATAAGACTATAATCGTAATATGACATATAAAACTAACTGTACTAGCAAAATCTTACATTACTTTGCTCTTCCTGACATAAACAATTATCTTATATATACAAGAATATGTTTATTTGTTCATACCCTAAGCATTCCCATGTCTTTTATACAATTGAATAATCCTTGTGGGTAATCACAGTCAATTTGCAAATGCAAATTAAACCTTTTTTCAATAGTAATAAAAAATAAGTTAAACTCGAGCATGTTTTCACTAAATTCAACAATTCTTATTCATATCAATACATAACACTGTATCCTGTCAAGCTTAGAAGCGCTGGAAAAAATACAACAATAGTATCTTACATATATAATTAATTTAGATTTTGATGTAAAACGATAGGCAACTCTCCCGGACTTACCATAATATTTATATGGAACGGTCTACCTTAATTTCCACTTTCCACTTTTGTAAGCAAATATTCTGGACAGCCACTTTGCTTTTTGCAAAGTAACAAAATATTAAACAATTATTATTAGTGTAGTGTTTGTGTAAATATAATAACTTTAGTAATAGTTGTTTACACTGTCTCGTGCTTACGGTATAGCGGTTAGGGCAGTCCGGCGTGAGCCATAGGGGATAGTAAAAAGATTACATACTCTATGGGCGAGAGCGGATGTGTCACTTACGTATACCGGGTGTTGACGAGCCAGTGAACTGTGTGTTATACGGAGTATACTACAATTGGCGACGAGGACAAAGGTCAGATTACATGATAAAATAATTTATCATATCTAATAAGAAGTAATTGTAAAAAAATTAGTGAAAAAAAAATCGAGTGGTACTGAGTCGGGTCCACGCCGCTGTTGGTTTGTCGTAAACGTCTGTTTTAGCGGGTCGCTTTTAGTGTTTTGTTTTTTATAAATATTTATATTTATAGTTAATAGTAACCTTTAATTATATTATTATTATTAATAGTAATATTTGAAAATAACATCAGAAAAAATATCATATAATATATAGTTTTTGACAATAACAACGGTTACTATGACAACCAATTCGTACTTCTCTGGTGTGGTATATTTTGGTGTGATTTTAAAAACATTTCACGGCAAAAATAGAAAATCAACTTAACTGAGGTTTACGTGTCAAAAATAATAATAAATAAATAATAGAAATTAGGTGTTGAAGGAAATTATCGTTCAATCAAGTATAGCGATATATTATTTTGTAAGTGTAGTAAATATGAAATTCCGTTTAATAGGGGACTTTATTAATACGTAAAATATAATTATAGAACTAAAATAAATATAAATTAATTTCTATACTGAAATAAATACTAGGTATAAGTGTTACAAAAAAAAAAGAAAAGAAAAAAATGATAATGGAATCTTAGTTTCGAATTTAGATAAAAGCATATTTAATATACACTTCCACAAATGTTAAAGAAAGTATATATATACCTATGAGTATGTAAGTAGTGAGAAAATTATTTTATTATGGAAAGATTTCGGGTTCGATTTCCCTGAACTATTCTGAACTGGTTTAAATTTAATTATTCTAGGAGGTACAGTTGGTTTACTTTGGAAGTGATCAACACTTTCTATAATTATTATTTATAGTATTTGTGTTAATTACATTTAAAAGAATTAGAGATGTAAATAAAAAACATAGGTAAATTGAATATGACACATTAACCGATTTTTGATATTTATTTAATTGTGTTTGTTTGTTTGTATATTGTATATTGCAATAATAGCAATAGTGCACAGCACATTCACTTCACTGACTCGTAAAAAAATAGGAAGAAATGGTACTTTAGTGCCCCCATTAAATTGGACATACTGGTAATACGATACCTCCATTAAATTGGAAATAATGGTATTACGATGCCTCCATTAAATTGATTAGAAAGGCTAGTTTGATACCTCCATTAAATTGGAAATAAATGGTACTCTGTACCCCCATTAAATTGGAAATAAATGGTACTCTGTACCCCCATTAAATTGGAAATAAATGGTACTATGTACCCCCATTAAATTGGAAAGAAATGGTATTCTGTACCTCCATTAAATTGGAAAAAGTGGTATTATGATACCCCCATTAGATTGGAAAGTAATGGTATTTTGATACCTCCATTAGATTGGATAAATTGTATTATGCTTCATTAGAATGCTCATATTTGGTACAAAGGTACAATTATTGAAGTAAAATTCCAAAAGCTAATAAATTATTTTCAGATTTCCCAATAATTCTTCACGATGTCACACAACTTGCCGCCATTAGAGAGACTTGAATTAGAAGGTGACAGTGCTTCATTAGGGCAACGCTGGGAGAAATGGAAACGTTCTCTAAATATTTACCTAGAAGCAGCAGATATTACCTCACCGATAAAGAAAAGAGCGACTCTTTTATTACTTGGCGGGTCGGCATTACAGGAAATATTCTACAACTTACCAGGAGCCAATGCAGAGTCGAGCGATAGCAATGACGTATATTTAATTGCAATAGATAAACTAAACGATTACTTCAGTCCAAAGCAAAGTAAAGTCTATGAAAGACATATATTTCGTTTAATTAAACAAGAAGAAGGAGAAAAATTTGAAAGATTTTTAATAAGATTACGGAATCAAGCAGAAAAATGCCAATTTGATAAACCTGAGGACCATTTAATTGACCAAATTGCAGAAAAATGTATAGCAGTTGATTTGCGAAAAAGAATTTTGACTATAGGTGACAGTATAACATTAGATAAGATAATTACGGAAGCTAATACATTAGAAGTTGTAAATCGGCAAATGGAAGAATATGGATTGCAAAATAAAACTCAAGAAGTAAATGCTATAGTTCCATTCAAAAAAGACGAAAATGATGTTAATAACAAAAAGAGGTATAGAACTTTTACAAATGAAAATAGAGGATGTAGTAGATGTGGGAATTTCAAACACTCCTCGGATGATGCAAACTGCCCTGCCAAAGGAAAGAAATGTCATAGTTGCGGAAAATTGGGTCATTTCAGACAATATTGCAAGAGTCAAGAATCTCGGAAGAGGAAGGTAGATGACGGTAATGTGAGAGGAGAACCAACAACAAAGCAGTCTCGGAGACAGAAAGAAGTCAATAACGTAGTTGACGAGGGAGTTGATTATGTGTTTAATATTGACAATGAAGCGAATATAGAATGTGAAGTCGGAGGTATAAAAACAAAGATGTTAATTGATTCTGGATCAAAATATAATCTAATCACGGACGAGACTTGGAATATTACAAAAGGAAAAGGAGTTGTATGTTTTAATCAAAAGGAGAGACCGGATAAAGTACTCTTGGCGTATGGCAGTAAAACTCCACTAGAAATTATTGGATTGATAGAAACTACTATAAAAATAAATCGAGAACAAGAACGCACAAATATTTATGTTATTGCAGGAGGGTCAAGAAATCTACTGGGCAAAGACAGTGCTATCCGGCTTGGTGTACTGAAACTTGGACCAGGCGTAAACCATATGGGAAACGAACCATTTCCGAAGTTTAAGAATGTTTTGATACAAATTCCCATTGATAATTCCCAGAAACTACTACTAGATAGCGACATTATAGAAGAAGTTAGAGAACCATCGAAATGGATATCACCAATAGTGCCTATATTAAAAGATAACGGGGAATTGAGACTTTGTGTAGACATGCGACGTGCAAATGTAGCAATTATGCGGGAGAACCATCCATTACCATCTACTACCAAAAATAAGAAAAGCCCAATACTTTACCAAATTGGATATAAAAAATGCATTCCATCAAGTGGAACTCCATCCAGATTCCAGACATATTACTACTTTTATAAGCTCAAAGGGTCTTTTTCGTTACAAACGCTTAATGTTTGGTATTACATGCGCGCCTGAGTTATTCCAAAAAATCCTTGAAAACATACTTCTCAAATGTGATGGAGCTATAAATTTTATAGATGATATATTAGTATACGGACGTACTGAACAGGAGCATGATTTACGTCTTCAAAAAGTACTACAGGTTCTAAAAGAAAACAATGTTTTATTAAACGAAGCCAAATGTTTGTATAAGGTTCAGAAGGTGAATTTCCTGGGGCATGAACTAACACCTGAAGGAGTTAGACCATTAAATAAATACATCGAAAGTATAACCAAATTTAGAATTCCGAAAACTATTGAAGAATTGCAGAGTTTTTTAGGTTTAGTAAATTACATAAATAAATGGTTACCAAATCTGGCAACGATGACAGAACCACTAAAACAGCTATTAAGACGGAAGTTTGGTAAAAAGGCAAATATTGAAGAGTTCTGGTCAGGTGAACAGGATCGGGCGTTTATTCATTTGAAAGAGGCACTTACAAAAATCCAAACTCTTGGATACTATGATGTCAATGATAAAACCCAAGTTATAGCCGACGCGAGTCCTGTTGGTTTAGGTGCAGTCTTGGTACAAACTGATTCCAATGGACCTAGAATCATCGCATACGGGAATCGCACATTAACTAATTGTGAGCGCAGATATAGCCAAACAGAAAAGGAAGCTTTGGCATTGGTTTGGGCTATAGAACATTTTAATGTTTTTCTATTCGGCAAAGACTTCGATTTAATAACTGACCATAAACCTTTGGAGGTTTTATTCGGAGTCAAATCAAAACCATGTGCGAGAATAGAAAGATGGGTGTTGAGGCTACAGGCATATCGGTACAATATAAAATATAAGCCTGGCAAATTAAACATAGCTGATTCCTTGTCGCGGTTGTGTAAATACTCACATAATGCGAAGTCTAAGGACGATGACCACGTATATCATATTGTAGAGAATGCACGACCTTGTGCAGTTTCCATGGCTGATATTGAAGCTCATTGTGAGGAAGATCCAGAGATACGTTGTGTAAAAAAAGGTATTTATAATAACGACTGGGATGATAATATTAAGGGATACAAAATTTTCGAAAATGAGTTATGTTTTTTCGGTAGCATACTCTTGAGAGGTAATAGGTTGGTTATACCATCTAAACTCCGTAAGAGAGTTCTAGATGCAGCACACGAAGGACACCCAGGAATTGTAGCTATGAAAGGGCGTCTCAGGAGTAAGGTATGGTGGCCAAGGATCGATAAAGACGCTGAAAATTTGGTAAAAAGTTGCAAAAGCTGTACTTTAGTTGGATTACCGAGCCCACCTGCTCCTATGAAGCGTCGGGAACTCCCAAAAGCACCCTGGGTGGATGTAGCCATGGACTTGTTAGGGCCGTTACCTAGTAATTATTATCTTCTTGTTATAGTTGACTACTATAGCCGATATAAAGAGATAAAAATTACAAAAACTATCACTAGTGCTCAGATAGTTAAAAAATTAAAAGAAATATTTAGTCGATTAGGCTATCCTTCATCTATCACGGCAGATAATGGACGACAGTTTGTGAGTGAGGGATTTAGGGAATTCTGTAAGGAGTGCAACATAATGCTGTTTAATACAGTTCCTTACTGGCCTCAGCAAAATGGCGAAGTAGAGAGGCAAAACCGTGACATATTAAAACGTCTTAAAATTGGTAAGTTTGAAAAGAGAGATTTACAAGAAATTTTATGGGAATACCTTATGATGTATAATTCCACACCGCATTCTGTTACGGGGAAAACACCGTCTGAACTGTTTTTCAGAAGACAAAATAAAGATAAAATTCCAAGTCTACAGGATGTAAATAATAAAGAAGACGACATTGAAATCAGAGACCGGGATAAGATACTAAAGGAAAAAGGAAAGGAATATGGGGATAATAGGAGGAGAGCACGGGATCTAGATTTAAATGAAGGAGACAAAGTGTATGTTAAAGAAATGTTTAAGACAAATAAACTAACGCCGAATTTTAACCCAACACCACATGTTGTAGAAAAAGCAAAACAGGGAGACGTAACCATTCGAAACGAAGAAAATGGGCAGATATTAAGAAGAAATATATTGCATTTAAAAAGAATAGAAGGCGAATGGAAACCCGTTCAAGGAGATGAGACTAAGAACGATAATTAGAGCATGGTCAAGAACAAATATCATTGAGTGTGTCATTTAATAAATTCTATTGTAGATGATTAATAAAGTTTTCAATAAGAAAGAGATGTAGTGTTTGTGTAAATATAATAACTTTAGTAATAGTTGTTTACACTGTCTCGTGCTTACGGTATAGCGGTTAGGGCAGTCCGGCGTGAGCCATAGGGGATAGTAAAAAGATTACATACTCTATGGGCGAGAGCGGATGTGTCACTTACGTATACCGGGTGTTGACGAGCCAGTGAACTGTGTGTTATACGGAGTATACTACAATTAGTAAATATATAAACCGATACGTTATAATACATATTCGTACATATATTCATAACTTCGAGATATATCCTTTATTAGAATGGCAAGTGCTAAGATCGGTACTAACCCTTTCGCTTCTTCTACTATACTGTAATTATGAGATATTTATTTACAATTTACGAAAAAAATATCTTTCTATAATAAAGACAGACAAATTGACGTATGAAATCCGCCATTTTGATTTCGTAGTCTGACGTACACAGATAGACTAAGACCTGGAGTAACGCTTAGGATATTATAATGTACCTAGAAAACCCAAGCGAACCAAAGTAAATCGCTAGTGCATACTAATATTGATAAAATAATGCATTTCTTGCATGCATATATAAAATATTTTATCTATATAAATAAATAAAGATGAAGTGTCTGTTTGTAATGTCTATTATAGTATTATAATATGATCTGTGGTAATGTCAAAATAACAGCTTTTTACTAAATACGTATGAAATTATATGCGGTACTTAAAAGAAAAACACATTTTTTTATTTTTTTGTCTTTCTTTCTGTATGTCTGCCTGTCTGTTCCGGTTAATCTTCGAAATGGCTGGATTAGTTTTGACGGAACTTTCATTGACAGATGGCTGATCTTATAAAGAGTAACTTGGGCTTTTATTAGAGAAAAACAATTAGGGTCCCACTCAAAAAAAATTAAACGTACCTAGAGACGCACCCGAGCGAAGCGCGGGTAAATCGCTAGTATTGCATGTAAACCGTTCTCTAGTAACAAGATTTATTTCAAAATTACAAGTTAAATACACCGTCACCGCAGCGCGCATTTACCGCTATCGTAAACAACGCTCGTTGCGATCTATTTTGACGATGGTCGCATCGTCACGTCCCGGCGTGTTTGCTTTCCAGTGATACTCCCCAGCACTTGTATTATTAAATTATAATAACTAACTTGCCTGGGGCTAGAGTACTCTGTAATTCTAATACAAACATATTAAATACCCCTTTTTACCCGACCACGGCGCAGCCTAAAGGAGAGTTATGTGTTTGACCTGTGTTTATGTCCCATTCTATGTTTTCTCGTAATTACTATACGGCTAAATTGATTTTGATGATTCATACGTCATTAGATTCGTCTTGATAACGCGGTTGTCATAGGGTATAAAGATATTATTAAAAATAAAAATGACTAATTTTATCTGTATTCCAATTGAGCTGAAATTTGGAATACTCAATTTGAGTGATATCTATACATATAATAAAATTCTGAGTCGAATCTGTACATTAAATATCTTTTGGAAAATCTTATTGAAATAGTCATTATTATCGAGGCCGAATCTATAGTTTTTAGAATTTTTGTCAGTCTGTTTGTCTGTTATTCTGTGACTGCATCACGAAAAAAACACAGGATGGATTATGATGAAATTTGGTATGAATATAACTGGTTATCCAGGTCAATATATTGGATACTTTTTACTGCGGGAAAATATCTCATTTCTGAACTAAACCTTAAAAAGTAACTAGGGACGAATCCGAGCGGAGCGAGGGTGACTCGCTAGTATTAAATATGAGTATACTTTATCTCTCACACATAAGTTGAAAACTATACGCAAGATAGCTCCTACCAAGTCAGTACGTACAATATTTTTCATATATAACACATACATACGTTAATTTAATATTGAATAATTAAATATATAAAGATGCCACAAAAATAATTTGGGTTTTTTTTTATACAAGTTAGTTTTATACAAAATCAACGGATTTAGGCCTAAGAAACTGTTATTGCTGACACTACTACGTGAACTGCTGTCGTTAGTTCCGAAAACAGCCACTCGCGTATTCCAATCACCGCTATTAATTATCTTGAAGAACTAAAGATATAAAAGAAAAATGTCATAGCCTAGTTGAAGTTCTGAAATAAGTCGAACTAATTTCTTAAATTTAACCAAAATCTATAGGGACTTTAAAGTAAAAAAGTTAAGTTTTAAAATGACTTTAGAAGAAATTCAAGAGTAATTTGTATTTATATTATACAACAGGATAAAAACTCCTTTAATAAAAAAAACATAAACGTTACTAATTAAAACTCAAATTCTCAAACTCAAAGTCATTCTTTCGCATTTTGTGCTATTTTTATAAAGTGACGTTACTTGTTATTCTTTTACGATATTATAATATACTAGCGACTCACCCTCACTTCGCTCGGATTCGTTCCTAATTACGTTATAACGTTTAGTATACATTTCTCAGAGATGAGATATTTTCCCGCAGTAAAAAGTATCCCTTATCAACCCCGGGTAACTATCATTCCAAATTTTTCATCATAATCTGTCCAGTGGGTTTCTCGTGATGCGGTCACAGATAGGCAAGCAAAAATTCTAAAAACTATAGATGCGGCCTCTGTATCTATAATAATTACTATTTCAATAAGATTTTCCAAAAAAAAGTATTTAATATACAGATTCTACTCAGTTAGAATTTTATTATATGTGTAGACAGACTAGTATTCGACCAGTGGTCAAAATTCCACTATGAACATTATGAGGACAACATATATGAATAAATTTACCTAGCTATATAAAAAAAACCTAATTATTCCGAAATATTTTTATTAGGAACACTAAAGCTCGTCAATAGCCATTAAACAAAAAAAAATGGTTGACAAGAGGAGAAAAAGGTGAACTGTTTTGTCTTTGCCTACTATTATATATCGATTTCTTATATCTTTTTATATCTATAGACTAGCAAATTAATTGTTTATAAACTAGATATACCTAATATCATTATCCATCATAACCCGTAATCCTCTGCGGGCTGGCATCTGGGACACGTCTTCAGTGCTCACTAACGACATGTAGTGCAATATATAAATAAACTACTGACCGCAATTTTATATTACATTATATTAAATTATTTATTCCAAATAAGCTGTAAGAACATATCGTATATGGTCTTTCATTTTACAAAAAGAATTGTTGTAGCGTAGTTACAATATATCAGACATTTTTAGGCGAAACTTTATCCTTTGCAACTTTTGGTTATTAAATTGTTTTTATTAACTCTATCCCATATTACACACATACATACACGCACGCTGGCACACACGCACACGCATACAAATACATTAATTGCTATAATTTGCCATTTTTGAGCACTAATTACATTTTTACCTAATTTAATATATTTAAACGAGCAATTCTTGCATATTCATTTATTTATACCGGCAGTGTCGGAAACGGCTCTAACGATTTCGCTGAAATTTGGCCGCATTATTCCACGCAAAATATGGTCGATAGTTTCTTACGTTCGGGCGTAAGCATCACAGATTTCCGGGTTTGAATCCCGGTCGGGTACAAAGTTTTTACTTTTGTTTTTCTTTTGTATTTATTCAAGTTTTTAGTTTCTTTTTATCTAAAAAATACGATATAACAAAAATGAACTCCGAGCAAAGCTAGGTCGCGTAGGTTCTACATATTATTAAATATTTTTTTTAAGTTGTATGTTTTAAGTTAGAATATCTAACTTATAAGCAAAAGAGACATTTATTCAGATATTATAAATTTATTATGGTATACCTATACCTCAAAACTATCCCTTATTTAACACATGATGTTCTCATCTATTCAAATTATATTTAAAAAAACCTTTAAAAATTGTTTTATTTACTTTAAAAGATTCTTGGCTATAATTTTGTAATTAGTAACATTGTTTATATTTATATATTTACTAGCAAAACCCGCGACTTCACTCGCACTAAAACTACAACAAAAAAACTTTGAAATGGTAGGTTTCATACAAATTTTCATCCCTTATTTTATCTCCTTATGGGATGAATTTCAAAAAACGCTAAAACACATATTTATTTAATTGTATTGAAGAGCGTTGATACCAAGTTTCAAGAAATTCTAATCATAAATATTTTTTGGGTTGTGTTGTAACGTGTATTCCCGTGGGAATGAGATAATTTTCCGCGGTAAAAAGTATCCTATATGTTGACCCGGATATCCAGCTATCATCATACCAAATTTCATCAAAATCCCTCCAGTGGTTTTTCTGTGATGCGGTAACAGACAGACAGACAGACAAAAATTCTAAAAACGATAGATTCGGCCTCTGCATCGATAATAATGTCTATTTCAATAAGATTTTCCAAAAAATATTTAAGGTACAGATTCGGCTTAGTTAGAATTTTATTATATGTATAGATTTTCCCGTGTAATTAATTAATTATAAAAGTTAAGTTGAGATAAAAATACTGAGTGACTACATTCTTCAAGTACGTTACATTTTTATATAGTTAGTAAATTGTTCTATCTCAATAGTTGTCCAGGACAATTTTGAAATTTTGATCCTTATAGATATTTCCATTTGCACACTAAACTATTGCAACGCTTTTTATTCATTTTGAAGGAAACCGGTTATAAAATTTAAATTTAAAAATATTGTGAATTTAAGGACAAAGTGGACTTTCGAAAAAAGTATTTGAAATCATTGAAAACCAATTTTCAAAGCTTCCAAAAACTCTCCACTCAGACTCTACTTTAAAGCACTAGATAACTGAAATATAAATTGTTACTACTCTTTTATTGCTTAGTTTTAACTTAATTCTGAAAGCTAAATGGAGCTTACGAGCACAAAGAGTGTACCCAAATTTATGACCCCTAAGACTTAAGTATCGTTAATGATTCTTTAATAGCACCAAGATACCTCGATATTAGCAATGTGAAACGTAAAAACAACTAACTGTTTGAACCAAGATTACTTAGTAATTATAGATTTAAGAGGATTTTGTTTATTTTTGTCCTCCTAAATAATTTCGGCCATGAAAGCCATTAAGACTAACCATATGTACAGGAGATATACAAGTGTGCACGCAAACACAAATACACTTTCTATTCTTTTCACCCTTAAACTTCGATGGGAATTCATAACTCGACAGGGCAATAAGGTGCAGAACCAATTTTTCTGATCGATCGTGCAATTTGTCCAACTCTAATCTGTTGCAGAAAATTTATTGAAAGAAAAATACAATAACTATACTTGGCTCGACCCGGGATATGAACCCAGGATCTCCATATGTGTGTACAGCTATAGATGCTAATTAAGCCGCTATTTCATGTATACTGTGAATGTATGTAAACTGTGGTAAGTAAGCAACACAACATCTATAATATTGCAAATGACAAACTTTAATTGCCGAATTTATCAGAACCCTAGGTAATATTCTTCAGTTCATCGTCCTCAGCTATACGAAAGCCTCCCTCGTAAACCGTTAACCATCCCGATCTTGGGCAGCCCACATCCATCCCGTGCCACCATGGCCATCCTTTTCAAGTCATCAGTTAGAATACTCATATATTCTTTACTTGCATTTTTAAGTTTCTACTAATCACATCGTTTTTATAAATCAAACTAGCGACTCGCCCTTGCTCCGCTCGCGCTCGTCCCTTCTTATGTTTTAACGCTTGGTATAGATTTTTCAGAGATGAGATATTTTCCCGCAGTGAAAAGTATCCTATATATAGGAGCCGGATAACCAGCTATCATCGTACCAAATTTCATCAAAATCCCTCCAGCGGTTTATCCGTGATGCGGTCACAAACAGACAGACAGGCAGATAGACAAAAAATCTAAAAACTATAGATTCAGTACAGAGGCCGAATCAATAATAATGTCTATTTCAATAAGATTTTCCAAAAAATATTTAATGTACAGATTGTAGTTACAATTTTATTATATGTATAGATAGAATGCTTTAGAGAGTATCATTTATTAACTCGCTATCCTTTAAAGCGATATATGTAATCGAAAAATATTATGTTTACATTTATATCGTATATTTTTAATATCAGGTCATATTTTTGAAGCAAACTTTTTGAATACTTTAATTATAAAGGATTTCTCATTACAAGCGCTCGAATTTTAAACTTGAATAAAACAAATTGTGGATATGATATCAATAAATTATATTTTTTTTTTAAATTGAGAGACAGTTTATCGACCAAATGCATCTTTTGATACAATGGGCAATATGTAATTTTACCAACATTTCCAACAATGGTGAATCCCATATCTATATATATTCAGCCCTTTTTTTAACGTCCCACTGCTGGGCACGGGCCTCCCTTCAATACGAGGGGAATCAGGCCATAGTCCACCACGCTGGCCAAGTGCGGATTGGCGGACTGCCATATCTATATATATAAAAATTAATATCTATTTCCCGTGGTCACACCATCACGCGTGAACAGCTGGACCGATTTTACTAATTCGTTTTTGGTTGTGTTTGTTATTGTCAGGAGAAGGTTCTAACATTAAAAAAAAATCAAGAAAATTGCGCAGGAACTTAGAAAATGAGGATGAAAGTTTGTATTGAGAAGCGAGCTAGGGACGAACCCGAGCGAAGCGAGGGTGAGTCGCTAGTATAATATAATATCCCTCATTGAATTGTAGATAGTGCTAAAAATGTGCTCTAGATAAGAAAAAATAGAAACACTCCTTGTCATTTAGGCGTTTACTATCTTTGGTGCTATTCTAAATTCTAATCTATCTGTGCTTTAATTTGTATTGGCTGGCACCGACTTCGAAAAAATCTGATTAAGTACCTATCTATTCTAAATGAAAACCCCCTTTTAGTTATTTTTTACTTTTCAGTGCCTGGAAGTCGGTTTTATTTTTTTTTAAAAAGTTTTTATTTTGCCATTTTTAGTGTAGACGTATCATCAATACAAATTAATCAAGCCCAAACACCAGGTAATTGCTGTAAATTGTTGAGGAGTTCCCTCGACTATCTTTCGGGTCCATCATCAGATCGACTCCAGACCTTCATTAAATAGTAGTGCTTTAAAATACCTAATGAAAATGTTAACAAACGCACTAGTCGCCGCTACAATTTTCGAAAGTTCCCCTCGATTTCTCTGGGATCCCATCATCAGATCCTGGTTTCCTTATCATGGTGCCACTATTGGGATATCTCCTTTCCAACAAAAAAAGAATTATCAAAATCGGTTCATAAACGACGAAAAAAGGCCCGAACAAACATAAAAAAAAATATATATATATACGGTCGAATTGAGAACCTCCTCCTTTTTTTGGAAGTCGGTTAAAAAGTAAGTTGAAGTAGCTAAATATAACAGTTGATGTAAAACAAAGTTACAGCTTACATAATAAAATCCCCATTACACGAGCCCTCATATAAAACAAAAGTTTTGTGCTTGGGACTTAAAATATCAAGCGCACACGCGAGCGAAGCCAAGTGCTATAGCATAGCTATTCTAAAATAATGTATTTTACTTCAAGCAGATGAGACTCACTATACCACACAGAATCATTCGATGAAATCACTGCTGTGTACAGAAAAAAAATTGTATTGATATATAATATGGCGGATTATTTCCTTATAATTATAATAAACTTGCTTGGATAAGTATGATGTACATATATACATACTATATTAAACTATTTATCTCAAATGACCTATAGAGTTAATTTACTATTAAGGCGTATACATATTATAGCATTTTTTACTTATTGAAATAATAAATTCTGTACAAACTAGAACAAAACGGTAGTACCGTTATACTATCTTTAGTTTAATAAAATATGACCCACGCTTTTATATGAGAGCTTATTCGTACTAGATAAATAGAGAGACTTTTTAATTTTAATACTCTCTATGTACCATCTATTACTCACTATCCACCAATCGGGCCATTAATTTTTTTTTTATGAGATTCAGTGACAAACGAGCAGACAGACCACCTGATGGAAAGCAGTACCTGTCGCCCATAACACCTACGGTTCATGCACTTAGGTTTTAAGTAACAAAAATGCAGAACCACAGGTGCGTTGTCACTGTGAGGACTAAGTTGATATGCCTCTTGCCTGTAATTGCGCTGGCTACATTATCCTTCATACTGGAACACAACAATGCAATCATTGTTGCTTGGCGGCAGAAATAGATAAGGGGGTGGTACCCATCCAGTCGGACTCCTCAGGCTTGACAGAGTCCTACCACCGGTGAATTGACTTTAATATACTTTTTTTATTACTGGAGAAAAGCCTATGCCTGCTATCTATATATCGTATCTTCTGTAAGTGGAGAGCTCCTAACTTTAAACTCGAAAATACCTGCTGTCTAAGCTATAATACTAACTTTAAAGTTTTGGTCAATTACTATGAATATAAAATAATACTTTCTTAGAATTACGCGAATATTTAACATTTTAAATAAAACTATCTTCTCGGATTTTTTCTGCGGATTAATTTTGATTTTTGGTTTCCGACGTTTCGAATGCTTTACAGCAATCATGATGAAGGGAGAGACTAAGGTTTTAAACGCCTCAAAGGCATTACATATTTGTTACAGACACACATTTTTCATACCCCTATTGATTTATATAAAATCTTAAATCACTAAATGTTTATGCATGCTAGTAATTCTTTATGATTATAGTTAGCCTTGGTAGTAGTAGCTAGTAAAGACCTTTTACCTCTTACTTTTTTTAATTTATTACATAATAAAGGCGAGTGATTAAAAAATCCACTCAAACTGCAAGCACCTTTATATCTACAAACCTGATTTAGAATAAAAACAGTTTATATTCTCGCCTCAGAGATTCACTATCGAGGCAGTCTTAAAACATGTTTGAAAACGATATGATTGCACATAATAAATGATATCAATTAATAAATTAGTCATAATAAAATTTAAATCAGTTCTAAATTATAAGAAAGTGATCAGTGCTTATATTATCTACTAAGGAGAGTAGCATTTCCTTTTGGAACAAGGTTTTTTGATAATCTACATACATTTTGTAAGTTTTATGATTTTTTTATTATGTAGGTACATAGTTTACTTCTTGCCTACGGTTTCGTTCGCGTGATAATTCTAACTTAAAAAGTGTATGTTAATCAGTGATAGGATGATATATATACTTTACATTATATATAGCTTAACTCTGATGTAAAAGCTATATATAATGTAAAGTTCCATCAAAATCCGTTTTGTAATTTTTGCCTGTAAAAGTTTTAAACATATATATACATATATATGTACGTCCATACCTACAATCATAGATTCACATATTAGCAGGTATTAAATATATGCATGTTAATATTTATGGTAGTTAGATTGTAGTTATGAACTAAGCGCATGTCGCATACATATAAAGTAAAAATTAGAAGATACGCTTGGCTCAATTTGTAGTGACCCCACTTGCTGTGCCAGCGGTCACGAGTTCGAGCCCCGCTGGGGGCATTCATTTGTGTGATCAACACGAATGTTTGTACTCCAGTCATGGGTGTTTATATTTATAACATGTATGTATTTAAAGTTATATATGTGTAGTGTATCAACTACCTGGTATCCATAACAGAGACCTCGTAGCTTACCATGGAACTAGATGGTGCTGTGTATTAATGTCCCAACATATTTATTTATTTATTTTACAAGTGCGAGTTTAATTTAATATATGTAAACAGTATTTTACGTTTAACATAGCTCCTATAATACCATTCACGTATAGAATCGTTTATTTACATGTAAAAATCGATATAATCTATGAGAACGTAACTTATGTATGTCATAATCATTAATTCACTTTCTTTTCTCAATTTTTTTTTTTTTGCTTATTTTTTACAAAATCGATAGCTAAATCGTTAGGTACCTACAGATTATAATCTATACTAATATTATAAAGAGGAAAGATTTGATTGTTTGTTTGTTTGTTTGCACCGAATAGGCTCCGAAACTACTGAACCGATTAAGATGAAATTTGGTAAGAAGATAGTTTGAGACCCTGGGAAGGATAAAGGATAGTTTTATCCCGAAAATCATCCCTTAAGGGTGTGAAAATGCGGATGAAAGTTTGTATGGGGAAGGAAGCTAGGGATAAACCCGAGCGAAACGAGGGTGAGTCGCTAGTATTTTATAATTTAATGGTACGTACACATAGCGTTGCTACAGTTTAATAGAAAGATCTCTTTATGAGGAATAATTCAGTAATACATTATTTTCATATAACTTTATTTGTTTACGCGGCGCACGCCAATAAAACTCCTAGTCGACATGATTTTTCCGACATTTTCAACAATCATTGTCATGTTCCAGTCAATTTGCACAAAACTGTAATGAATTATACACCTAAACTTTCTTCATGGATCACTTCATAATGCTGAAAATTCTATGAAAATCCGTTCGGTAGTTTTTGAGTTTATCGTGTTTGGACTAACAGACAGATGCGGCGCGGGACTTTGTTTTATAATATGTAGTGATCAGAAGGCAAAATTTGGTTTACCTCATGTAATTTAAATACATAATTTAAAAAAAGAGTATATTATAATTATTACTAATATTAATAATTTAATACAATATACATATTAGATACTTTAATTGATATTAAATTAAAGGCAATTAAAATGTCAATAATATCTTTAAAAATGTAAATATTAAGAAGGAACAAGCCTTTATATAAACTAGGAGTTGAGGACATCCTAAGATTATCTTTCGATTCTTATCATATAATTTATTTTCACTAAGGGTCTGTACACACTGCGTTCTAAAAACGCGTCGACTAGCGAATCATAAACGTAGGTAGGTAGGTATTCCAGATTACTTGCGTTCGTATCGATACTAAAAC
Source organism: Argynnis bischoffii washingtonia (assembly GCA_033884665.1). Classification (NCBI taxonomy): domain Eukaryota; kingdom Metazoa; phylum Arthropoda; class Insecta; order Lepidoptera; family Nymphalidae; genus Argynnis; species Argynnis bischoffii. The sequence goes on along the minus strand of CM066624.1, from coordinate 2,370,871 downwards.
GTAACAAGCGCGTCGACAGCGCAAAAAAATCTTTGAGTTCATAATAACATAATCTCACCGATCGTGTCGAGTAGTCGTCCCACCGGAGTATGAGAGTGACAGGAATAGAGAGTGCACTTGTGTCTGCGCGTACACTTGTGCACTATAATATCTCCTGCGCAGTTGGCTAGTCTCAATGAGATTGGCCGCCGTGGCCGGAATCGGTCAGGAGGACATTATTATTATTAACTTAGATGGAAAATGCGATTATAGATATTAAATTACAGAGACTGGTCCGAAATAAAGTATAAAGCATTGCATTAAGGAATCTATTAATTACATTCAAGTTTATAATATATGCTTATATACATATAAAGGTCAAAATATTTTTGTTATTTTTATTTGTCTACCAATTTGACAGGTATCAAGACAGGTAGAAACAACATTATGTTTGTATACATATAATAAAATTCTAACTTAGTCGAATCTGTACATTAAATATTTTTTGGAAAATCTTATAGAAATAGTCAGTAATATCGATACAGAGGCCGAATCTAGTTTTTAGATATTGTCTGTTTGTCTGTCTGTCTATGAACGCATCACGAGAAAACCAATGGACAGATTTTAATGAAATTTGGTATAATGATAGCTGTTTACCCGGGTCAACATATAGGATACTTTATACTGCGGGAAAATATCTCATTTCTGAGAAATCTATACTAACCGTTATTACGTATCTAAGGACGAACCCGAGCGGGGCGAGGGTGAGTCGCTAGTAATATATAAATATACATTATATAGTGTGTAAAATAACTGATGGATCAAAGCTGACAATGACTTGTTTGTAGTTCTTTTAAAATGTTGTAGAAAAAAATCACTAGTAATTTTTTTTGTTAAGAACTCTAAAAGTTAAAGACGAATATTAAATTACCAAACTAGTTCATGATTTTTTTTTTTTGGACATTTTGAAGAATTTCTATAAAATAACTTTGGATCTATTAAAAATCGCTGGACATACATGGGGTTAAATCGATAAGTGTTGAGAACCTCGACCCCCTCTGAGTTGATACATCAGTCATGTTACACACTGTATAAATACTAAATAGTTAATTTTGTAATAAAAAAAAGTTGGAAACAGTTTTAATATAGATATAGATAGATTTATAGATATAGATAGGTACATTCGATTGTTTTCCTCAAATTTTCCATAAAGATTATAGTTGAATATCGACCACATAGCTAACAGTACTTAATTTAAAAAAGATGTACTTTTTTCAAATTTTAAAGCTGTATGAATTTGATAATGTGCCAAACCGTAAATAGATTACACAGCCCATGTAATTCACTGTCCCAATTTATAGTAATACATAATAAACTTTATATAAAATTTATGCACTTATTTCGATTTAAGTATACATTTATTAGGTATTCCCTACAGTGTCAGTGATATTTTTTTTAAACTAGCCAAAAACTTTTTTTTTCTTCCAATCTTATCAAGAAATCTATCCCACGGGAAACGTACATTTTTCCGGAATAAAAAGTACCCTATGTTATTTTGATGTATGAGCTATATTATTGTAAATTTCCATTAAAATCCATTCGGTTGTTATTGCGTGAAGGACTAACAAACATAAATACGCATTTATAATATCTATTAGTATAGATTATCTCTCTTGGTTGGTTAAGTTATCTCCAAGTATTTTATTCATAAATATTGATGGTATTACATTTTTCATTGCTTAGTTGGTTAAAAGTTGCTTAAAATACTCAAAGCCCATAAGTAACGAAACATGTAGTGCAGCCATATTGTCTGATACATATAAAAAATCAAACATTCAAATTATATAAAGTACTCTTATTATTTTCCTTATACAAGACATTTTAAGAACTCAAAACATTCATAGACTTATACAATATCAAAGTTACAAATAATTTAAAGATTGTCTACTACAATAATAATAACCGGTTCCGTTAACATACAATTGCAGGTACCTCGTTGTGGGAAAAATCGAATCTATAGGTATTTAAGATTATTTAATAAGGAAATAAAACAAAGTTTGAATAACATGTATTATGTTAAGGTAATATACATAGATACACAATAGCTTCTAATAGTTTGTTTATATAATAAAACTTTGCTATGTATTATTAGATATCTCGACTCGAGTTATTATTATTTAATACCTCGACTATACTTGCAACTATTATTCAATATTCGGCCTAATCAGCTACTTTTTTTCTATTTGGTTGAATACCGAATATCTAGATACTATTCTTTTTTTTTTATTTTTTTTTTATAAGATTCAGTGGCAAACGAGCAGACAGACCACCTGATGGAAAGCAGTACCTGTCGCCCATAACACCTACAGTTCATGCACTTAGGTTTTAGGTAACAAAAATACAGAGCCGCAGGTGCGTTGTCACTGTGAGGACTAAGATGATATGCCTCTAGCCTGTAATTGCGCTGGCTACCTTATCCTTCATACCGGAACACAACAATGCAATCATTGTTGCTTGGCGGCAGAAATAGATAAGGGGGTGGTACCCATCCAGTCGGACTCCCCAGGCTTGACAGAGTATTCGGCCGAATACTGAATACTGAAGTAATATGTTTTTTTTTTTTTTATACTTAGTTATTTTACATACACAGGCTTTAATTGCCCGTGCCCTTTTAATACATTGACAATTTTATTGGCGATTACATATTTTTTTTTAATTTAATTTTGAAGTAATATGTTTTGTTGTAATCAGATAATTAGTAAAATGAACATATTGATTTATTTCATAAAAATATATTGTTCTTATAATCATTAAAGTAGTCATAGGCACATACATAATCAAAGACGTAATCAAGTTCTATATTACCAAAAATTAACCAAAAAAAATCAAATAAATTACTATGCACTTACACTAATTATATTATCATAATTAAAATTTAGAAGTGACAAACGTAGCTTAAGAGAAAAGACACTTTGAATATATACTTCATTCTGGCGCCAAACAAGAAACAAACATGTCGATGCAAGTTTTCCCGCCACAAGCTTTACGCTGACCGAATACTTTTGCGTAATATACGGCTATTCGGCCAGAAACGCGGATTTTGTTCGGAATTTTATAGGTTTTTATTTTTTTGCGCGGAACCCTAATCTCTTTTCTTAAATAAAATTAGCCCAAGTCACTCCTTACAACATCAGCTATCAGCCAGTAAAAGTCCCCTTAAAATTGGCCCAACCGTTTCAGTGATAAACAGGAACAAACACACAAACAGACAGACAGACAAAAAGATTAAAATTGTTTTTTTTTTTATATAAGTACCGTATACTTTCATAATACGCATTTAGTAAAAAGCTGTTATTTTGACATTACAAACAGACACTTTAATTTTATTTATCTGTATAGTTTAAAACATGTTTTTAATTTCTATCTTCTCCTATACTGGCTATAAAATATCACATATGTATAATATACAGAATCCAGAGTCAATAAAAGTATCCAGTTCGACACTAGAATAAAATACGGTATTATTATAAGCGTGTCAACTGTCAAACTTAAGCTACTATCTACTTATTTTACGTTTTATCGCTTAGTATAGATTTCTCAGAAATGAGATATTTTTTCGCAGTAAAAAGTATCCTATATGTTGACCCGGATAACCAGCTATCATCATACCAAATTTCATCAAAATCTGTCCAGTGGTTTTCCTGCGATGCGGTAACAGACAGATAGACAGACATAAAAATTCTAAAAACTATAGATTTAGCTTCTGTATCGACAATAAAGTCTATTTCAATAAAATTTTCCAAAAAATATTTAATGTACAGATTCGGCTTAGTAGTATTCAGCCCTTTTTACGTCCCACTGCTGGGCACGGGCCTCCCTTCAATACGAGGGGAATCAGGCCATAGTCCACCACGCTGGCCAAGTGCGGATTGGCGGACTTCACATGTCTTTCGAAAACTTGCTAAGTTTTCTCAGACATGCAGGTTTCCTCACGATGTTTTCCTTCACCGTAAAGCAAGTGGTAATCAGGTTAGAAATGATTCGCACATGAAAATATCAGAGGTGCGAGACCCGGGATTTGAACCCGCGTCACTCGGTTTCCCAAGCGAGCGCGTTACCACTGGGCTACCACTGCCTATAAAATACTACATACTACAGACATACTGGATACATGAATCCGCCGCCAAAAAATTTTTATAGCGATTTTTCTATTAACTATGCATTAGTTGGTCTGGTGCCAGCCAATACAAATCAAAGCATAGCAACTTCGAAAATATCTGATTAAGTGTCTATTCTAAATGAAAACCCCCGTTTAGTTGTTTTTTACTTTTCAGTGCCTGGAAGTCGGCTTTTTTTTAAGTTTTTATTACCAAACACATGAAATATAGGTGTTTGATTTTAAAGTTTCTTCAACTGTTTTAAAAGGAAAAAATATATGAAAATACGTAATTCATTTTCCTACTGGTACTCGATGGTATGCGTTACATAATTACAAAAATGCTATTGCTTACATTAATTGATATGATATCTCAAAAAAAATATTACTTTTATATAAAATAATATTTCTATACTCTTAATTACGATTTGCGTGATTTTATGGCATGAACTAAAATTGTTATATATTTTTTTAATAATAAATAAATAATAAATATGTTGAAACATTAACACACAACACCATTTAGTTCCATGATAAGCTACGAGGCTTGTGTTATATATAACAGATAATTGATACACAACATATATAAAACTTTAAATACATACATATCATAAATAAAATACCCATGACTGGAGTATAAACATTCAGGCTCATCACACAAATGAATGCCCCCAGCGGGACTCGAACCCGCGACCGCTGGCACAGCAAGTACTACAAACTGAGCCGAACGTATCGTCAAGTAGATTTACTGTCTATTAAATTATAATCATTTGATTGAAAGTCATTTAAATGGTATCGTGTTTCGTGTATAATAAAACGTTTGTAAATAATGCATCCGCTTATATATATACATATTTTTAAAGTCAAACCACTGCCATGGTCAGGTCAAGGTTGGCTAACCTGATTACTAAGGATTTTTAATCATAAATGTATAAGGAAAGTCATTTGATAATCTATTTTTGTAAAACACTAGTTTTTGTCCGAGGCTTCGCTCGCGTGATATAATATTCACTATAGTACTTTTTAACCGACTTCCAAAAAAAGGAGGAGGTTCTCAATTCGTCCGTATATAATTTTTTTTTTGATTGTTCTGTTTATCATATTGTTTCAGAATAGATCCAGTACAATATGAATATTAGTCACATCATATTATTACCTACCAGTTTACTTGCTGCGTTATTCTTTTTTAATTATTGTACAGGTGAGTTAAGTTTATTTTACTTCGACCGATTAAACTGGATTACGTGCTCTTTTCAAAAAAAAAATATTTTGAAATTTTCTAAAGGTCTATGCACACGACCAATTATTGACGCGCCATATTAACATCTGCATCATATATCATAATGTCTATACTCTGCGCTGATAAACTTAAAAGGCCTTAATATACACACCATGTTCCATAAACTCGCTGATAAGAGAGAGAGAGAGATGATAAAAAGAGATAAAAAATATTTGTCTATTTGTCGCTGATCCTTAGAATGTCTGAACAAATTTTTACAGCAGGTACTTCTTATATATATTTTAGGAAAAAGCAATATTTTTATCGTTAAAAAGAAATTTTGACATCATAACATAAGAAACTTTATTCCGTCAAAAGGAATGTATATATGTTAGTAAATAAATCAAAGATTATAAATATACCTACGAAAATGAGTTTTTTGTTATTCAGGTGTATTTCTCCCAAACTTGTCAGAGGCATGTTATAAATGCCTCTGTTATGTCTCAACCCGCTGCGACCTGTCTCACGAATGCACCAAGGGTTACTGCGGGCCCTACAATATATCCAGGGTATATTGGGTTGATGCTGGCATGGTGACGCTACCCGATGACGATCCTGAAAGAAATCATGGCAAGTTAAAATTTAACTATTATAAATGAAACTGTATATTAGGGTTCCGTAAGTTTAATCTTTTTGGAGAACAGGACAGATGAATCTATCTATAACACCACCAGTTTTTCAATTCTCAGACGTTTGAGAATATATTGTCAGAATATTGAAGTAAAAACTTTTTAACCTATGGCCATAGCCGTAAATACAATAAGCCGTAATAAAATCAGCTATGCCTCAAGAGCAACCACGTAGTGTTGAGACGCGTTAGTCAGATGGTCAAATCATCAAATGGTCAGATGGTGGATGGGTTCAGACATTTTGGCATCCGCATAACCTATTATCGCTGCACAGTACATTATTCGCTCGTGGTAACCGCTTAATATATAACTATTAGTATAGTATTATATGGTCTGCGGTATAACGGAGAACTAATAATGTTTAGAACTTTTACTGACCGTCTTTATGCGTATTACAATAAAAACATTGGGCAGAAAGATAAAAAAAGATGGAAAGATCCATGAATTTTGAAAAAAGAAAATTTTGTATATATATTATGTCTGCACAACACACACATTGTGTTTGTTACTCTTCATATAGTACACAAATAGGCTCTTAAGCGTCTCGTCTTACACCCGAGCGAAGCGAGGGTAAGTAGCTTGTATAAATTAAAACTATTGGATGTCTTTCCATGAAATATCTTATTTTTCTTACTTTCATTTCAATTGATTGGGTATTTCTGACTACTCTCCAGTCTCCACCCAAAGTGGTTACATTTAACGTTAAATATAAGGACACTTGCAAACTAATTGAAAACACAACCGCCTGCGAAGCCGCAGAAGGGCAGAAACTAATGGTTAATGATCCCACACTATACGATTATGTCATAGATTACACACGATAATAGGGTATGATCCTATTATCGTGCCCCATTGAATCGATTTAAACTTTAACTATTTCAATTATTTAGTCTAACATGTAACTATATGTGTATTTTGTTTCAACGAAAATGGCAAACAATTTTTTTGTCTTTTCACTATATAATAATACTAGCGACCCACCCTCGCTTCGCTTCAGGTTCGTCCCTAGACAAAAACAAATCTATCCCACGGGAACCGTACATTTTTCCGGGATGATATATAGCCTATAGCCTTCCTCAGTTAACAGGCTACTCAATGCAAAAAAAAATTCAAATCGGATTAGTAGTACCTGAGATTAGCGCGTTCAACCAAACAAATAAACAAACAAACTTTTCAGCTTTATAATATTAGTATAGATAAGCTTAAGACTTAAAAGGCTCTGAGAACTAAAATTACTAAGTATATTGTAGATGTTACAATATACTAGATGTTTTATTACTTTTACATACAGGAAAGTCAATTTTCAGCTCCTACGAGTTCCTATCAGTTGCCTTCATTTTACTTCACTATTAAGTTTTCTTCTAAGTCTCTTCTTTTCCTTCAGTTTTAGGGAAACATATATGTACGTAAAACAAAAGAACATATTATTTATTAAAAAAATAATAAATGTTCAGACAGTGACGATAAAAGAAAATATTTTGTCTCTTTACTACTGATATCAAAAGCACGGTAGTGTAATATACATTACCGTGTCAATAGCTTGATAGTCGTCCTTATCATGGATTGATAACTTAAGAATGGTTCAAACGTATAGCAACTTTAATTTAAAGACGGTCTAATCCCAACTATGCAAAAATATTCTTAGTACCTAATGACTTCATTTAAAAAAAAGAAATCAGTTGAAATTGAAACAAACAGAAGAAACAATATTTTGAACTGTTTTGTTTTGTATATCTGTATATATATATATATATATATATATATATATATATATATATATATATATATATATATATATATATATATATATATAAAAGTATAAAATAATAATCATTTAGATAAATTGATTACCATAATATAACACATGCCACATATTTTTACTACATGATTATGTATTCAACATTCTTCTATGATTATAGAAGAATGTTCTTAGACTTGAACTTTGACTTTAATGTTAGATTACCGGATGGATCTTGAAAGATTAATAATACCATTATATACCTTTATCGACAGAATATAAACATAAAAGTATCAATATTTCGTAATCGCTTCGGGTAAGTCTTTGTAAATATGTACTATTTCCATATAGAAAACCATATCAATCTAAACTGTATGTTTAAATATAACTTATTTTCCTTGCGAATGATACTTTAGCGGCGCAAAAAGTTACTTATGTTACTTTCCAGTCCTTCAACCTCTCCGTCTCCTTAAAAAAATTATATCAATTTGTCGCTCTTTTTTATTATGACAGTAATGAGTAAGACAACAAACAAACGAACATACAATATAGACGGACGTACTTGTTCTACATCATCTCCCTCTATATGTGTCTATGTATTTTGGCGGCTTATTAATTAAAAAAATGAAAAAAAACGTTGTTGTATTGAAAAGCAATGCTATGAGCGTAAATCTTAATTTAAAGCAAATTCTGAGACTTTATAACTTACTTTCACAAACAGTTTCAACCATAAACAGTGTTCAAACATATGTTTATTATGTGTATATGTATAATTATGTTTCTAAAATATAAATTTTTTGTCTGTTATTTAACTAATCTACACTAATACTATAAAGCTGAAGAGTTTGTTTGTTTGGTTGGTTGAACGTGCTAATCTCAGAAACTACTAATGCGATTTGAAAAATTCTTTTTGTATTAGATAGTCCGTTAACTGAGGAAGGTTATAGACTATATATCATCCCGGAAAAATTTACGGTTCCCGTGGGATAGATTTATTTTTGTCTAGGGACGAACCCGAAGCGAAGCGAGGGTGAGTCGCTAGTCTATATTATAAACTAAAAAAATATAGCCGCGAGCTGAAACCGAAATCGGTCAAATAATTAAATGTAAAATTTACGAATGACCGCCTTGATAAACACAAAAAGGATTTCCAATGCATTAGTCATTGCGATGCAATGTGAAACATCTGTCGAATGCACTGCTTTTGCTATTGTTAAAAATACGCTTTAGTGCTTGTATTTGTAATAATTTCTACAAACACTGAAGCCATTCAAAACTTGAATTTTAATTCCAACCATCGAATGGGGAGATACGTTTAAGGTAAGTACCACCAAAACGTACGAGAAAAATAATCAACAAGACAAATATAGGCCAAGTAGATGAAGAATACGTCAAGAATACTATTACAACGTAGTCGAATTCCGACCTACTACTTGATTTAGATAAAGATAGAAAAACATACCAAAAACTAGAGCAGAAACTTGTGGCAGCGATAGGTAAACACAAAAAAAGAAAAGAAAAGACAAATACAGATAACATGATCGATAACTCCATCAGGGTTCTGCACGATAGAAGAGAAATGTCAGTCCCGATAAAGAATAATAATGTTATTTACATCGCTGTAATTAGTAAATCTAAAAATATTAGTTTCAAAGATGACCGAAGGCGAAGAAAATCGCGAATCTATGAAAATCATTTTAGTCAGACGGCGGGCATAAAGAAAGTTTTAAAAGAAATTGACAAAGAATGGCCCGGTCAATTTAGCTCAAAAAATAGGGGTAGGTTAACAAAAATTGGTACAAATGTTCGGAACACCATTATAAATGAAATGTCAAAGTCCTCATCAATCCCACACTTGCAAAAAAATATATTCAAGGTCAAAGTTCGCCAATATGGGTTTTTTGCGCTTTTTAGGCAAACGGAACGTATTATGATAAAAATAGGCAAGACAAAAATTGTAGATGATGCAATTATCTATAAAAATTATCTCTACAATTTTTCTCCTAAATGGTGACGTTTAGGAAAAAAATTGTAAAGGAAAAAGTATTGGAAACTAATGTAAGAGCAAGATATTAAATATATGCATACTTCCTTGTTTAACTTATGGCTGTGAAACATGGACTCTCACTGCTACACATAGAGCTAAACTAACAACATGTCAACACGCAATGGAAAGAAGCATACTCTCAAATAACTACTAAGATACAATTAAAAACATAGACATAAGAAAGAAAACCAAAGTAATATATAAGTTCTACATAGAATACACCAACTTAAGTGGAAATGGACCGGCCATATGATGCGTTCAAAGGAGGAAAAATGGAGTCGAGAGGTCACAAATTGGTATCGCAGAGGCTCAAAACGAAGTAGGGACAGACAATACCGAAGATGAAATTATAATGATAGTGGATCCGCACTGGACAGAAGAGTGTGTGTGTAAGAGTCACAAGGGACAGGATCAAATGGAGAGAGTCATAGGAGGCCTTTGCCAGTTGCCAAGAAGCAAACTGAGATAAGATATATTATATAAGTAGCGGTTATAATTTACTATTTTTAGTTTTAATTTTTTTTATGTTTAAGGATACATAATTAGTACATAAAATGATGTAGATAACATGTAATATTCTCAGTAATAAAAGCAATTTTATTTAAACAAATACGCTACACAATTGGGTAATTAAAACGTGTTACTCGTATGTAGAAAAATAATTATAAATTATTTTAAAATTATTTCTATCAAAGTATTTGCATAAAGGTTCTTAACCTTAAACTTGCAGATATGCTTAAGGAAAAAGAGAAAACAGTACCTACTTAACATGTCGATCAAACAAGATTTATTTTTGGCAAAAAATTAACTAAATATTTTAAAAGAAGTCATAGTCACCATATTAATGATTTTGGTCAATCCATAATAAGAATTGATAGACTAAGATTGAGCTAATATAATGATGGACCTTGTTGCCTTCGTTTGTCTTAGATTCGATAGATATTGCTTTTATTAGCACTTGTGTGTACACTAAATCCATTTAACATGAAATTATGATAGATGGAACGTCTAAAAGTCATCCCAATACGTATTAAAAAACCATATCGATTAAAAATGGTCAAATGAGAGATAAACGGTGTAAGAAAATTCCTCGTTTTTGAAGTAAGAAACATAGAAGTTGCATTGTAAATAAAATGAACCTTATGACTAAAGTATTAATAAGAACCTTATGACTTAAGTATTAATACGTTGTATATTCAGGCTTCAAAAAATACAAAAGTAAATAGTATATTTAATTTATTAAAATTAAACATTTATTACGCGACCTTAGCCGAATCACGAATGGTATACATATTAAGTATTAAGAATGCGCGTTAATTTGTTTTCCCACGCTTAGAAAAAGTCCGTGCTCGGAGCCACTCAGGGGCGATGAATTAATTATAATGATATAATTGTAAGGGCAAAAAAATACTTTACTGTTCTACATTATAGAGTACAAGATCCAGAAGGACCTGAAATGACCTTTTCTTATCAATTTTTTCATTAAATAACTATTTTATTCAATTAATGAATAAATAAAAAAATATACTATGGTTGCCACCATATCCTGGCATATTTGGTTATCTTTTCCAATTAATTTTTAGCTCTTTTAGACTCCATCTTATTGCTCTATTTAGTTTTGTAGGTAGGACCTTATTAGTAAATTTTCGTTTCTGTATCAGAGTTTGGATCGGAGAAAAAAATATTATACCATTCAGCATCATATTCTGTTAGACTATAATATATTATATTTGGTCCATCTTTTTTATTGGTCGTTTGGTTGGTGCTAGCCACTAGCTAGCATGTACGACTGCAGATTGAAAGGTCCAAGTTCGAATCAAGAGAGGAACTTGGTTTTTCTGTCATGAAATGCTCACAAGCAGTACGGAGTTAGGAAGTCCGCCGTTTTTACACCCTTGTGCCTCGGAGACCACATTAAACTGTCAGACCTGTTCCTTACCTCTCACCAGTTAAAAGGAAATAGAGAGTGCACGTTGTCTCGAATAATATGTCTTGCGCAGTTGACTAGCCTCAGTGAGATTGGCCGCCATAACCTATATCGGTTAAGAGGATATTATATTCGTCATCAAATATAACTTCTAAACTTAAAGGTACTAAAAGAATGGGTAAAAGGAAAATATCAAATTCGAATCTAAACACGTATGTAAAAAGTTCAATATCACTTGTATCAACCTATAAATTATTTGTATTTTTTTTTATTTCAGCTTGGGAAGACTGCGCGAGAAGTTTTCCTTGCGCTAAACGGATTATAGAAGGATATTTACAAAAATTTGGCAGAGTAAGTGATATTATATGAAAAGTACTTTAAATACTCTAATAAAGGTTTTCTTTAGATTGCTTTAAACATGAAAAAAACATGCAAATATATTTTTTCATCAAAAATTTTTCAATCGGAAAAATCTGTTCCGAAACTGGTTCCAAGAACCCTTATAGATTTAATAGTATTAGTCTGAAAAATATGTTTTTTTTTTTTTAATTATTGGAAGTCCCTCGTCTTTCCACTCCCTAAGCTACACAATTTTCTTTAAAATTAAGTGACATGAATTTTGAAAGTATAAAAATGCGTGCTCCTGTAGTCTGGGCCATTATTGCTACAAGCTGGAGTTCTGCAAATGCGAAAATTAAATCTGCCCACTTGCAATATTTTATTGCTTTCATGTACCTACACTAGAATCACGTTCTATTTTTACATTTACGCGAACATGTCACATTTGAAATAAAAATATATTTTTGGATTTTTTCTCGGATTTATATTAGTTTTTGATTTCCGACGTTTAAAATACTGCGTTATAATAAATTTGACCAAATGACCAATAGGAGGCTATAAGTTTTTAAAATTGTATCAAAGATATTTTTTTTAATTCAACTAACCTTACTGAATGGAGGTGGCGGTAGCCCAGTAGTAATGCACTTGCTTGGGAAACCGATTGAAATGGGTTCAAATCCCGGGTCTCGCACCTCGGTTATGATCACCACTTGAATTACGGAAAACACAGAGAAAACCTGTATGTCTGAGAGAACCTAGCAAGTTTTCGAAAAACATGTAAAGTCCCCAACCTTCACTTTCCCAGCGTGGTAGACTGTGGCCTGATCCTCCTCATATTGAATAGAGACCCATTCCCAGCAGTAAGACGTGCTAAAAAGGGCTGAATACAATTACTCAATTATATTTTATTCTAGGATTGCAATAACGATGGAGTTACAGACTGCTACGACTACATGATGATAAACGGGAATGGTGGATACGGGTGTACTGCACCTTTAAACCGCTCAGCGAACGGGCAGCGTTGGCTCCAGCGGTATGAGGAGTGCCGACAGTCACTTAGAGAAACACTGTGACTCATTAACAATTTATTTTTGTATATCATTAAACTTACTCTATATATGTAAAATTATTTTTTTATATGACATTTTTTTAAATTGTATAGCGAAATATTTGCAAGAGTCATTTTTTATATGATAATATTTTATATAATACTGTGTAATAATTAAAGCTATTGCTACTGTACAATGTTATTGTGATTTAACAATCATTAAACCTTTATAATATTTTTAAAAAATATCTCAATATTAAAAAAAATTAAATAGTAAAGCACTTTGGATACTTTAAAAAAAAGTAGCTTATGTGTAAAGTAACAAACAAATTTTGAATGTAAATTTCGGTAATATGTACCTACTAACATAATTTTATATTTTTAAACAAAAATCGTTAGTAAAAATTGAAATACGTGTACACTCTTCTACAAACCTAAACTTGACCAGTGAAACGTTTTCACGATTTTACCGTGACATACACATATATATGTAGAAAGAAGCCCGCTGTCGAGTGGAATTTCGAAAAAAACCACAAAAAGTAGTGCAAAACTAAAAACAAACGTGGAGTGCACAGTTTCGACTTTTGCAGTACATTTCAACAACTCCTGGCTGTCTGTGTGTTGCTTTAGCCAGTTTAAAAAAAAGTGATTTATTTTCTTTTTCGCGATTTTTTAAGCTTTACTCTTAAAATATTTAGACACAGATTTTTTCAAGCAATAATAATTAAAAGAAGTAATTTAAGCTGTTAAATATTATAGCGGCTTTGGCAAAAGATCGACATCTACCCTCAAGAGCTCTAATTGGGCTTCTTTGCTAATAAGAGGAACACTATTTTAAGGATCATTATGTTCTTAACGCTCTGTCTATCTTATATTTTCAGTCCTAAGTATCCAGTGTATACATTTAAATTGGTTATATAAACAGTAATATATACATATAATAGAATTATAACTAAGCCGAATCAGTACATTAAATATTTTTTGGAAAATCTTATAGATATAGTCATTATTATCGATACAGAGGCCGAATCTATAGTTTTTTTAATTTTTGTTTGTGTGTCTATCTGTCTGTCTGTTACCGCATCACGGAAAACCCACTGGAGGGATTTTGATGAAATTTGGTATAATAATAGTTGGTTATCCGGGTCAACATATAGGATACTTTTTACTGCGGGAAAATATCTCATCTCTGAGAAATCTATACTAAACGTTAAGAAGTAGGATCGAACCTGAATGGAGCGAGGGTAATTCGCTAGTATATGATAATGCAAATGCTGACTTTCCTTCGCTTCACTCGGATGTGTCTCTTAATGCCTTTTGCACTTGTGATATTGTATACAAGCAGCGCCCCCTTTCAGCAAATTTTATTATTATCAGTAGCCTACCTATCCATCCAAATCCGTCCAGCCGGTTTAGCGTGGAAGAGTAACAAACATTCACACATACAAATTTTCATATTTATAATGGTAGTGGGGTTACTTTTTACTAAAAATATAAATATGTTGCGACATTAACACACAGCACCACATAGTTCCATGGTAAGCTACGAGTCTTATGTTATGGATACCAGATAGTTGATACACTTTAATTACGAACTTATTATAAATATAAACACCCATGACTGGAGTACAAACATTCGTCTTCGACACACAAATGACCCAGCGGGATTCGAACCCGCAAACGCTGGCACAGCAAGTAGAGTCACTACAAACTGAGCCAAACGTGTCGTCATTTTACTAAAAATGATATACCGACACCAAAACTTGGATGATTTATTAAAATAAATTTATTAATTAGTATTAAGTATTAATAAAATAAAAATGCACTATAAATGATTAAAATTAACTAGCTTGCTGCTTTAACCGCAACTTTACGGCTTAAAATCGACTTCCTAAATACACAAACTAATACAAAATATTAAAATTATAAAGTTAATTAAAAATAATAAACTACTAGTAAAAAATATATTATGTTTTGAAATTGGGACGTCAAATATATCTATTAATGTACGTATTATAATAATTATTTGTAACTATTATATTTTCGAATGCTTTACAGCAAACAGTTCACGGGGAAGAATAAGAAATTCAATCCATATCAATACTTAATATTATAAATGTGAAAGTGTGTTTGTCTGCTTTAAATTTGTTTGTCCTTTTTACACATCGAAACTTACGGCACTTACCACTTACGGCAGTGGTAGCCCAGTGGTAACGCGCTCGCTTGGGTAACCGAGTAAAGCGGGTTCAAATCCCGGGTCTCGCACCTCTGATATTTTCATGTGCGAATCATTTCTAACTTGAATACCACTTGCCTTACGGTGAAGGAAAACATCGTGAGGAAACCTGCATGTCTGAGAGAACCTAGCAAGTTTTCGAAAGACATGTGAAGTCCGCCAACCCGCACTTGGCCAGCGTGGTGGACTACGGCCTGATCCCCCTCGTATTGAAGGGAGGCCCGAACCCGGCAGTGGGACGTTAAAAAAGGCTGAATACACATCGAAACAGAGTGACGGATTGGCGTGATTTTTGTGTGGAGATAGTTCGAGGGTTGGAAATTAGTGCTATATAGACTACTTTTCACCGCGGGAGATTATCTTATTCCTGCGGGAAAACACATTATAATACAACCCACAACAACTCATCATACCTATGTATTACTGAACATCAGTATGAGTCTTTGACCACTCGAAGCGGGAATGTCTGCTTAGGTTATTTATTTTTGAAGTGAAACTACTTTAGAATCGTTGTGATTTGAAACTCGATGAAACGAAAATGCGATGCTAAAAAGAGACAAAGACATAAATGTATAGGATTAAGCCGGCGAGAGAATGAGATAGAATACTTTGCCATGTTGCCATGGTAACCATTGTTATTGTCTGACAAATGTATAATATTACGAGTATATTATTTTCGTATATGATATTCGAAGGCGGCGGCAACCAGTAGCGCGCTCGCTTGGGAAAACGAGTGAAGCGGGTTCAAATCCCGGGTCTCGCACCTCTGATATTTTCATGTGCGAATCATTTCTAACTTGATTACCACTTGCCTTACGGTGAAGGAAAACATCGTGAGGAAACCTGCATGTCTGAGAGAACCTAGCAAGTTTTCGAAAGACATGTGAAGTCCGCCAACCCGCACTTGGCCAGCGTGGTGGACTATGGCCTGATCCCCCTAGTATTGAAGGGAGGCCCGTGCCCAGCAGTGGGACGTTAAAAAGGGCTGAATACGAATTAATTTATTTATTTTCATAATTATTTCTTCGGCCAACAAAAACAAAAGTCGTTACACTTTTCTTTCATTCATATGTTTTTGTTTATCCTAAATAAACTAAAAACCTAAATATACGTTAAAGTCTCTGAATACCAAAATAAACATATTTTACTCACGCCCAGAAAAGCGAGTTACGGCTAGTGATGTATATCTGTACAAAATCCGACATAATATAAAAAGTATCGATATTTAATTTACGAGTATGTAGTTGGCAATTCTATACAGCTTACCGTGTGTCAGTTTGTCTGTCAGATTAACACTGGCTTTGTGGGAGTTATGTAGTTTGAAAGTTTGAAGCAGGCGGACGCGCCATCATTTGGGTTTTGAACTAGTTTGTACTACAATTTATCATATTTTATTCAATTACAATGTAATGCAGCGCAAATTGTGCACTCAGCCGCTCTAAGTGGCCATACATGAAGGATAACTTTTTGCTAAAAAATATCAAGATTCAATTTAAATTTAAGTATTTATATTTTAAATAAAACTATCTTTTTGGATTATTTCGCGGATTTATTTAGATTTTTGGTTCCCGACGTTTCGAATACTTTACAGCAATTGATAGTTTTATTTAAAATGTCAAATATTCACGTAAATCTAAGACAGTATTAAGTATTCATATGTTAGAGATATAGTATATTTATAATTAATACAGTATATGGACGTTACTACTGAACCATATTACTTTTAAAACGGTAGAATTTCCCTGTCCTACGCTCGCATGCTGTCTCCCGAACGGTGATATTACGAGTATATATTAATACGTGAAACAAAAACTTTGTACCCCTTTTTACGAAAATTACGCAGACGGACAATTAAACGACAATTAAATTTCCCACACTTATAGTTTATACAGAGAAAGAGTGCAGAATGCTATTTTTTTTTAATTATGCATAAAAAATACATTAAATCAATAAAAAAACATTACACACACCACCATGTATTTGAAACACACACGCATACACTTTTGTTTACTGTTAAAGTCTGTGGTCAAATTGAGAATAGATACATATTGTAATATACGCAAGACAATAAATATGAATTATGGTTGATTTTCAACCACGCGGCGATCACTAGTTCATTTAATATATTTTTTAAAAGAAATATAAGAGGAACACGTTATTGCTATTGTCCTTCAAATAAAGTTGTATATATTTATAAAAAAAATTATTTAGAACTATAAATAAGGTAACCTACAATTATTAGTAAACGAAAAAATCATGGAATAATTTATTATTTATTTTTGTGGCTAGCATCCACCGACAAACACTTACATTTTATTTCTACTACATAAAAAAATGCACAAATCGTTCCTCGCTGAAATTCAGGTGGCCTTACTCCAAATACAATCTCGTGTAATACCTATTTGAATATTGCCCTACCATGTTTTTTTTACAATTTTTAAATATAATTTTTCTCACATTTCACATCTCACATCACTCTTCATTCAATATAAATCTTACATGTTACCTCAGAAAAATTGAAGCCTTTTTTATATTTAGAAGTAGTCTAAAGCAGGAATCGATACTCACAAAAATTATGTTCTCTACATAAATACAAATAAATCCTTCATTCTTTTATAAAAAATACATAGACTTTAAATTATTTAAATGTTTAAAAAATTAATATAATCATAAACTTTACCCTACAGTTTACCTTCCCTCCCCTTGACCTTTAACCTCTTACGTACAAGTTATACCTAAAACTAACTGCCTCGGTGGTGTAGTGGCTAGCATGTACGGCTGCACATCCTAAGGTCCTGGGTTCGAGTTCCGGGTCGGGCCAAGTTTAGTTATTGAGTCTTTCTGTATAGTGTCTCAGTAACAGCCCGGAGTTGGGAAGTTGGCGGTGATTCACCCCCGTGCCTCGGAGAGCACGTAAAGTCGTCCTGCGTCTTAACTGTCACCGGTCGTGTCGAGAAGTCGTCCCACCGGAGTATGAGAGTGACAGGAATAGAGAGTGCACTTGTGTCTGCGCGTACACTTGTGCACTATAATATCTCCTGCGCAGTTGGCTAGTCTCAATGAGATTGGCCGCCGTGGCCGGAATCGGTCAGGAGGACATTATTATTATACCTAAAAGTAAATAAATATATATTTTATTATATGTACATGAAAATATATAAATAATATTATTGATATAATCTATATATTGCCTTATATTTAATCATATATCAAAAGTTATACTATAAATAATATATAAGTAAAAGAAATAAATAAACGAACTTGAACTTTTATTACAACAGATCCAAGAAAACAGTGAATAAACGTGTATTGTACCTTCTTCTTCACAAGAAAATATAATAAAACTAAGAATTTTAGCTCTATAACATTTGGCTCAATTTGCAGAGCTGGCTGTGCTACTTGCTGTGACAGCGGTCGCGGGTTCGAGTCCCGCTGGGGGCATGAGCACAAATGTTTTTACACTCCAATTAACTATCTGGTATCCAAAACACAAGTCTCGTAGCTTACCATGGAACTAAATAGTGCTGTGTGTTAATGTCCCAACATATTTATTTATTACTATTTATTTTTATTTCTATTCGAAAACAAGTAGTATTCGAAAACAGTTCTACATCACCTTTTGGCTTTTGGATGGCCTAACAAAACAGAAATGACCTGTCACATAAATTAGTGGGCATGACAGCGCGGGAAATGGGCGAAATTTTCTGTTAAAATAAAAAAAAAAAAAAAGTATGTTCAGACTCTGGGAGTTCTAGACCGCTGGACCGTAAACTTTTGTTGCGGCCGTTTTTGTTAAAAAAAAACTTATTTATATTAAAATTCCCATGATTTACGAGAAAAATAATAATATTTTTGAGGTTTTGTATGGAATTGTTTGTTTAATTGTCAAATATTATTTACGTTTAATATATAAGGCACTGTCGGAATCCACTTCTTCTTTTGAGGTTGCATTCGCTATTATATTTTATCTAACTACATAAAAAATTTAAATTGTAATTAATACAAACTACTTTTGTAGAAAGTCCCACAGTTGGACACGGGCCTTCCTTCAACACGCTGGCCAACTTCGTGTTGGAGTCTTCCTTCAAGACGCTAATCAACTGCGGGTTAAAGAAGAAAACTTAATAGGTTCTCTCAGACAAATTAGGTCTCTTCACAATGTTACATGTTTCGTCACGGTTATACAAGTGATAATCGAGTCGAGACCCGGGATTTGAACACACTTTACTTGGTTTCCCAAGCAAGCGCGTTACCACTGGGCTACTTGCCTAACTGCTTTTTTTGAAAAAAAAGTAATCGTAATTTATGAATATAAAATTTATGTTGGTTATCAGGCCATAGTCCACTATACTGCCCAAGTGCGGGCGGACTCCACATATCTTTCGAAAAATTGCTAAGTTCTCTCAGACATTCAGGTTTCCTCACGATCTTTTCTTTCACCGAATTTATAATAGATGTTCAATAAAGAAAAGTCGATGTTATTTTGTTAAATCGCAAAAGGCACCTAGGGACGCATCCGAGCAAAGCGAGAAGCGAGCATAAATCCCGAACTACACATATTTATAAGTAACTTAGTCCGTTTGTTACTTCTTCATATTAAAGCGGCATACAGGTTTGGGTCAAAGTCGGGATGGAGGGAGCTATTTCATATTGTTGCGTAGTCGAGTGTGTTTGTCTGTCTCTCTGTCTGTCTGTGACTGCATAACAGAAAACCACTGGAGGGATTTTAATGAAATATGATAAGATGATAGCTGGTTATCCGGGTCAACATATAGGACTTTTTACTACAGAAAAATATTTCATCTTTGAGAAATCTATAATAAACGTTAAAATGTAAGTAGGGACGAACCCGAGAGAAGCCAGGGTGAATTGCTAGTACATAATACTTTGACGTTTCAATACCATTTCTAGCAATTGTAAAGGGGCATCTCGTCTAAGCGCTTTTATTGGGATATTCTACTGAATGCATCAATGTCTTTACACCAAAAATAATAAATCAAAATAGCACGTCTGGAACATACTTTATACATCCTAAGACAGTTGTAAACGTATGAAAATAAATACAAGAACAGTTAATCGTAAATGGCCGTGAGTAAGAGAGAAACAAAAAATTTCCAAAACTCATAGATCGTAACAATATTATAGACTAACATATAGGATATACTTTTACTATGGTCTAAAAATGAAGAATTCGAGCACGGCCGCGTGTAAGAACTAGTAGACTTAACAAATTATCTCTGTTTATCAAGCATCTGACATAAGGTACCTATTATTAAAAAAATCCTAGATATGCGTCTAAGCGAAGTAAGGGCGCATCACTAGTGAAATATAATTCTAACAATACTAAGATGTAAGACTCATGTTTTAATACCTGCTCCATCTATTCACGTCATAATATATTACACCGTCATTTTAAGATGAATCTTTCATTTCATGGCGCATCACGTAAAATTGCGGCAGTGTGAAATTAACAGTGTAATAGCGCTTGTGCTGAGAAATGTATTTTCTTTTATGCCATATCTTTTATGAACACTGGCTTTTGCTAGTAGCTCGTCCGGTTGGGTAACATAAATATTTTTCATTTAGTCTCCTTACATTAAAATTTGAACATTTTCTGCCCTATTATTTTGAAAATAAAATTAATAAAGTAGTATAATTTTATCCTCTGTGTATTGTTATTTAAAATAAATAATAAATAAATATGTTGGGACAATAACACACAACACCATATAGTTCCATGGTAAGCTACGGGGCTTGTGTTATGAATACTAGATAGTTGATACAATACACATGTATAACTGTAAATACATATGTATATATTATAAATATAAACACCCATGAGTGGAATACAAACATTCGTGCTCATCTTGACATAAATGAAAACCAGCGGGGCTCGAACCCGCGATCGTTGGCACAGCAAGTAGGGTCACAACCTGAGCCAAACGTGTCAAAAAATGTTTGCACTTATATCTACCTAACATAAGTGATAAAAATACTTTATATTATAGTTATATACTTTTCAAACGATTTAAATCTCTTGATTGATCGTGTATACTTCTAAATTTAATTTTATTTTAGATAAGTAAATGTCTTTAACTAATTAAAAGGCATTTATTTTGTCAAGTACCAATAATACTGCTGATTTGAGTATCTCTTTCAAAAGAGGCTTTGAAAGCGGGTAAAAATCCTTAATTTAATTTTTTAAAAGGTTATTATATCTTTTTAACCATAATAAATAACATTCGCGTAAAAAATTATAACATTTTAACATTAATTAATCGTACTTAATTCAACAATAAAATCAAAATAAATTAAGATAAATAATACAATGTTCAATGTTCTTTGTTCTATGGCTTAAGTATAGGCGTGCCATTTGGGTATAAATAATACTTTCTTAGATTTACGCAATTATTTGACATTTTAAATAGAACCCTAACAAAAGCAAAACAACCCAAATAAAATTGAAACTTACTACAAAATGTATTTTGCCGCCATTTCTTATTTTTTTTAAAACAGACTAGCGACTCACCCTTGCTTCGCTCGGGTTCGTTCCTAGCTTGCTTCCCAATACAAACTTTCATTCTCATTTTCACCCTCTTAAGGGATGATTTCCGGGATAAAAAGTATCCTATATCCTTCCCAGGGTCTCAAACTATCTCCTTACCAAATTGCATCTAGATCGGTTCAGTACATCCTGAAATTACCCCCTACAAAGTCACAAACTCACAAACTTTACCTCTTTATAATATTAGTACATATAGATAACAAAAGGTTACTTACATTCAGCTCAGATTATATTACAAATAAAATTGTACCTTACCAATAAAATCAAAAACGGATTCCGTTATCACTAAAACTAGGCCTGGAGGAGTCATCTGGACCACAAATAATATCATATAACTACAATACCATTACTGTAATCACATTTAGAATAACCCCTTTAATTTGTAAAATTTTTATTTAGTTGACCAACAGCCTTCTTCAGATTGACAGAAGAAAACCCTCATGCTTCTTTTTATTACTTTAGATTGAATTTTAATTAGTACTTGATGTGAACAGGGCGGAAGACAAACCCCTTGAAAACTACCTGTTGGGGGTCACTGTCGTCAGAGTCAACCTCGTTATCAATCGCTCGAGAGGAAGTCTGCCCCGGTAAGCCAGCTGTTGGAGTATTTTAATTAAATGCGAAAGTGCCCTTATGATTTAAGACGAAGAAAATATAATTAGACCTCTTAATGGATAGTCCTGACTTTTCTAGCCGAAAAGTCTAAAAAGTTGGAAAATGTATTTATGATTACCCCTTGGTAGGTAGGTATGTGAAAGTATGTGCCCTGCCAAGGGGTAAACGTAAATACATTACCCAATATGAATAAAAAGAATTCCACTTATAGGCGTACATAGTTTAAAGGAATATATAAGAATAAAATGGCAAACAAGAATCAGCTCACAGATTAAATGGACCAAACAGACAATTTTTAATAAGTAGACAAATTTATTAGTAGATAAAAATGTTTAAAATAAAATACAACATCTTAAAAAAAGTTAGAGTATCTGAGAGATAAATGATTGAAATTATTATAATAAAATATACACACATGTATTTAAATTAACGTTATTTAAAAAATAATAGCCAAAAACATATGATAAACACTATTTCGTAAACTGTAAACAGTTTGAAACTCAACAAAAATAGTAAGAAATTAAAAAAAATATATAATTTCCTTAGAGAGGAAACCAAAAATAAAAAAAAAACGTGCACTGCCCGGGAATCGAACCCGGGTCGCAAGAATGGGAATCTTGCATGATACCACTACACCAGCAGTGCTTATGACAAACGCATTCAATAGAATATCCCAATAAAACGGCTTAGACGAGATGTCCCTTTACAATTGTTAGAAATAGTATTGAAATGACAAAGTATTATGTACTAACAACTCATCCTTACTCCTCTCGGGTTCGTTCCTACTTATGTTTTAACGTTTATTATAGATTTCTCAGAAATGAAATATTTTCCCGCAGTAAAAAGTCCTATATGTTGACCCAGACAACCAGCTATCTTACCAAATTTCATCAAAATCCCTCCAGTGGTTTTCCGTGATGTAGTCACAGACAGACATTCTAAAATCTATAGATTCGGCCTCTGTATCGATAATGATGTCTTCAATAAGATTTTCCAAAAAATATTTAACGTACAGTTTCGGCTTAGTTACAATTTTATTATATGTAGGTATAGATCTAATATTAATATCATTATGTCAAAGAATAATATTAATATCATTCCCACTCAGTTTCAATAAGCACTAGGCTTACTGAGCTAGAATCAGAAAATAAATAGGTATTAAACATGACTAAAACTTTTTAAACAATGATTGGTAACAAAATTTTTAATTGTTTTTTTTTTATTTGTGGCTTATATATTATATTATACTGAAATCTATATTTATATATTTTGCTTTTCAATCAACTCCTTTTTCTCTATTGAGTAAATATTAAACAGTTTCTATTAAATAACTTTACATGAATTTTAAATGGCTTTGTTTTAGTGAGCCAAGTTTGAAGCGATAAGCAACATATCTTGTTTATTGCTATACTCTTCTTGCATAAAAGTTCTAAACTCCAAAACATCTAAACTACTTTATAATGCCAAGATACTAATGTTAAAATCTATACTAATATTATAAAGCTGAAGAGTTTGTTTGTTTGTTTGTTTGGTTGAACGCGCTAATCTCAGAAACTACTAATCCGATTTGAAAAATTCTTTTTGCATTAGATAGCCCGTTAACTGAGGAAGGCTATAGGCTATATATCAACCCGGAAAAATGTACGGTTCTCGTGGGATAGATTTGTTTTTGTCTAGGGACGAACCCGAAGCGAAGCGAGGGTGAGTCACTAGTAACGAATAAAGAAAATGTAAATATAGGTGCAGAGGAAAACAACTGTGACCTTACTTTAGGTCCGACGCAGGATTATATATTTCTTGTTTAAGATTCCGTATCCAAATGGCTGATCCGGAAACGTTGTAATTTCGCCAGATTCGATTGTCTGTCTGCCCATCTGCCCATATATCACAGCTATTCTAAGTACTCATAAAGTATGAGGGGGAGAATTTTAGAAAAAATTGTGATACCGAAATTTACAAAATATTTATAACGAAAATTATTAAAGACCCGTTGATTAGTTTTTGAGATATTTTACGTTTTATGCCTTTGGCCATAAAATTAAGTCGTTTTAATTAAAAAACACAAAATATGCTTGCAAACAAAGATTTAAATGTAATAATAGATTCAACATTCAAATGTTTGCTACTTAAAGCATGTAATTACGCATGTAACTTGCCTTAAGAGTTTAAACGCAATCAATACGGTCGCATGGGGCCCCTGATTCAAGGGGCCCCAGCGGGCCACAAACGATTCATTTACTTCGAAACATTTTTCGAGGACGACTCTTAAAGAAGTTTAAAATAAAACGCAAGAAAAAATGTCCTAAATTTCGGCATATTATTTTTTACGAGGACTACGAGGAATATGATCGTACCTATGTTCTATAAAACGATTCTCCAAACTCAGCTTCTTTACTAAATTTTACTCTACCCGTACTTCCGTGAGAGCATTTAAAAAAAGTGAGAAGTTCGAAAACTGTCTGTGTCATATTCAATTATATAACAATGCGGCAGGGCTGACGATGATTTTTTTTATTATTTGACTAACAGCTCGCTTCGCTCGGGTTCGCCTTACAAACAAAACCAAATCTATCCCACGGGAACCGTACATTTTTCCGGGATAAAAAAAGCCTATTTGTTGTTCTGATGGATGAACTATATTATTGTAAAGTTTCATTAAAATCCAATCAGTACTTTTTGTGTACTAAGCTGTATAAGTTACTATAGTTTTTTAACTATCCCACCGAAACTCTTTAATTTTCCCGGATGAAAAGTATATAAAATGTTGACCGGGGATATATGGTGCCACCATACAAAATTTCATTTAAATCGGTCCAACAGTTTCAGATATTTTCTTTTTTTTTATTTATTTTTTGATTTATTCATCTTCTATACATACGAGTATATAATAAAATTTTAACTGAGTCGAATCTGTACATTAAATATATTTTGGAAAATCTTTTTGAAATAGTCATTATTATCGATAGTTTTTTTAAATTTTGTCTGTCTGTGACTGCATCACGAGATAACCATTGAACAGATTTTGATGAAATTTAGTGGTATGATAGCTGGTCATCCGGGTCAACATAAAGAATACTTTTTACTGCGGGAAAATATCTCATCTCTGAAAAATCTATACTGAACGTTAAAACGTAACTAGGGACGAACCCGAGCGGAGCGAGGGTGAATCGATAGTTTATAATAAAGCCCAGATTTCAGGTATCTACTGCCGACTTACCGACTTATCGTTCAACGCTCGGCAGTCCACATTCTTTTTCGTAATAGACAAAGAAGAGCACTTCTTTTTTTTTTGCATTAGAGCTCAAAAAGGTTATTTACGCCACTGACCACAGCCGCACCTTTTATTATTCTTTACACTTTTTTAAAATATTATTTTCCATCACAAATATCTTTTAAATTCAAATAGGTAATGTACGGTGTACCTTTAAAATTCCTTGGAATTGTTATTACGCATAATAACAACCTATTGAGGGAAATAGCTGTTTAAAAACATGACTTCTAAACGTTAACTCGTCCAGGTAGTAACATTTTAGCCTTCATTTAATATTATAGGCTCATTTTACATTTACTTTTGCTTAGTGTAATGGTTATGGTGCCAATTTAAGAAAATTGTTTGTAAACAAAACAAGAAACAGTATTTAAAAAAAAAAAAATTGAAGGAATAACATTAAAAAATTAACTGATAAATTATACATGTTTCAATCTCTCATATATGTATTTTTATAAAGCATTTTTCCCGGTGTAATTTAATTTTATAGTAAAACTACCCGTTACATATACTCAGACTAAATGAAAACGAAAATTGAAAAAAAAAATACAGTTTGAAGATTAGTATTGAGCAATCTGACCCATACCTATTTTTGTACGTATTCAGCTCTTTTTTGCACCAATGCTGAGCACAGGCATCCATCCAAGGGGAATCAGGTCACAGTCCACCTCGCTGACCAAGTGCAAGTTGGCGGACTTCACATGTCTTTTGAAAACTTGCTATGTTCTCTCAAACAAACAGGTTTACACATGAAGGATACAGACAAAGAACAACGAATGTCACAATTTTTTAATTTTTTTTTGTTTTGTTCTGATAACGTATCTTTGTCTATGGTACTTTCATTCACAACCACTAATTTTTACAAATTTTCAACGAATGTCGCTAAAAATATGTTTTTATTTATGCCCAAAGCGTGAACTGGTAATATTCATGACATACCGGTAAAAAACGAGGATTGTCCAAAAATCTACATAATAAAAAATTACTGCATGCTCAATAAAAATATTATACTAAACTTTAAATTGCTTTATTGTCATTATTATTCTTTAGGACATTCCCTGTTCTTCGCCTGTACCGTTCACATAATATTTTCTTTCACCGTAAAGCAAGTTGTAATCATATTGAAAACGATTACATTATGTTAACGAGCGCGTTATCACGGAGCTTCATAACTTATTATATAAATAATAATACTAATATAGGTACACTTCAATAATACAAGTAAATTATACAATTTTCAACAGAATAATTTAAACTTCCTCAAATGTTAAAATTATCGCTAAGGTATATTTCAGTGTACTAATTATAAAGTAGGTAACATTGTGTACACCGTATTATTCGTTTGATCTAAATAAAGTATCTATAGGTAGCTACCGATGTGTGTCCGCCGACTTTGCCGTGGATGGCGGACTTGTCAGCGTCCAACAGTCCAGCCGAACGTGAGCCAAGAAACCCACTAGAAGCGGTGGGTTCCTCCTGGTACTTCTCTAACTGCAGGTGTTTGTTGTAGTCTACCTCAGTAGGCCAACTAATGGGGTGTCATGTTTGAGTGCAAAATTGATCCTGCGACGCCTCATTATGACGGACGTTCCGTTGGGTTTCTGTGAGTAGTATTGTACACTGGCTCTTCTAGCATCTCTCTAGTCTCCACATAACCACCTGTATGAATAAAAGAGGTATGTGTAAATATCCAACATAAAAAAATGTACCTATAGATTGGTAAAAACGCTCTTAAAATTTTCTGCTAACTAAATATATATAACGACACGTTAGGCTCAGTTTGTACCTACACGTTAGGCTCAGTTTGTACCTACTTGCCGTGACTTGCCGTTTGACCCTACTTGCCGTGCCAGCGGTCTCGGCTTCGAGACCCGCTGGGGGTATTTATTTGTGTGATGACGAATGTTTGTACTCCAGTCATGCGTTTTTATATTTATAATATGTATGTATTTAAAATTGTTTATGTGTAGTGTATCAACCATCTGGTATCGATAACACAAGTCTCGTAGCTTACCACAGAACTATTAGGTATACTATATACATATGTAGATGGGGTGCTTTGTGTTAATGTCCCAATATATTTATTATTTTATTTATTTAAATATTAATAGATCATTAACAGAATTACCATTGTCTAAGTCAATACACATGTTAATGTACTACGGTCTGCCTATATATTGTCGACAGTAAAATCAAGTGCAATACTTGGTTAGTAAATAAACTAAACTGCTGCAAACTAAAATTAATTTTACAAGTTGCCAAAAGTTAAATTAAATCTGACTCACTATTTTGCCTTTTCTATATTTTTGTTAATATTGCAGTACATATTTTATAGTAGGCATATATTATGCAATGAAGCTAATTTTAGATTTGCTCAATATGATATTTATGTTGACCAACTTTATTACTTTTGTTGGCCACTATTTGCTAACACAAAATATTTTAACAGCAAATTGATTTTAAAAGTAAGTTTTAACTGCACGTTTGAAAGAACTCCATCTTACGAAATAACAGCAAATCTTATTGATATAGGAAAAACATGTACAGTGTCTTAACTTAGGAACTCTCTCTATATTCCATAGATGGCATTTTAATACACTGAAATATACTATTAGCTTACTTATATAATATATTACTATTTTAAATTAGAGCAGTAAGAGTTTGAAATTCAATCACCACACAATACCATTTAACAGGAAAAAAGATATGTGTACAAAATACGGAATTGGATTACGGAAATTGTTTACTTCCCTTCCATTAACAGCGCTAGAGGCGCTACCGTCGACTGGACTTTCCGCATGCGTATTGAACTCCTTTTTTTTACGTCCCTGAAATTCATGAATGGCGCTAGTCCACAACCTGTCGTCTGTACACTAATAAAATTTATTATTTTATGTGTGAAAATGTTAAATCAAACCGATTTCAGGAACAGTGACGAAGTAATTAGGTAGTGTGACTGACACGAAGTTCCCCCCAAAATTTGACAATAAAAACGTAAGTACTTTTACTTTTTTCAAAGTCATCTCAAAAATAGGCTATAATTAGCACAATGCGGAAATAGAAAAATCCTTTGTTTCTAAATGATTTTTCAACAATTTAAATGAGACTAATTATAATAAAACAAAACTGCGGTAATTTTATTGATTTGACACTTTACCCCAATTCAATGTTGTGAATCGTTTCTATGCGAACTTTTTATGTAAGACATCAATTTAATGAGTATCGGAACGTGTTCGTAGCATACTGCGGTCAATTCACCATTCTATATAATATAAGTAACTAAGACATAATGTGTTTAACCTATTTGGCATAATCTTTTATTACTTGACGGAATGACACAGAAATCAAAAATAGAATTATAAATTTCTTTTTAAAATTAAT
Source organism: Argynnis bischoffii washingtonia (assembly GCA_033884665.1). Taxonomy (NCBI): domain Eukaryota; kingdom Metazoa; phylum Arthropoda; class Insecta; order Lepidoptera; family Nymphalidae; genus Argynnis; species Argynnis bischoffii. The sequence goes on along the minus strand of CM066624.1, from coordinate 2,341,664 downwards.
AGCTTTATTAGGATAGGATTTATAGTTCTGTTAAGGTAATGTTATAGATAACATTACTGTGGTTCTGTATTGACAAGTGTACTAAGTTATTATAAATTATTACTACACAATATTTATTTTGTCTAACGATTAAAAAACCGATTATATGTACGAAGTACTCGTACAAATACTAGCAATACGTAGCAAATTGATAAAAATATTAAAAAATTATCGCACTAGTCTAGAATTTTTAGAGCAAGTGCGCTCGTTGTCTTCTTAAGTCATTAATACTTAATGACTACGTTTGCAATGCTATTTCTTTGGCTCTTACTTCTTAACAACATGTGAAGTAGATCTCGGTCAAGGGCTAGAAGTTTATACAATATTTTATACGTACCTATACATATAAAAAAAATGTTATTAACTATTTATATCGTTTTAGTAATATTTGAAAATTGGTTTTAGGTTAAATTAAAATAAATAATTATAGTTTATCATTACCACAGTAAATGCAATAAAATATATTGTTATAGTATAATAAATATGTATTTAATATCTGTGCACTCGCACACATAAAGTAGATAATAAAAAAATATAAAATTTTATTTACTTTTTTCATACTAATATTTTAGTTATCACAATGTCGAGTAGCCCTTTTCCATATACATGTGAGCTATGTGGCGCAGAAGGCCTTACAGACGAAGGCATGAGGTCGCATACTCTCGAAGCACATGTAGCAGGGCGACCAGATTGCCCTTTTTGCGATTGTACAGTGCCTCAACCACAGTTAGTTGGACATGTGCAAAGGGCACATTTACATTATTTGACACCTGAAAGGGAGTTAATGGCATTTATTGATGATCAAAGCCCAAGGTAGTACATTACATTTATATTACAAAATTTTATTGAGTAAGTTATTTTTTAAGAAATATCACAGTACTCAGCAGTAGGCTATTTATGATTTTTATATTTTTATCATAATTTTCGACATTATAACTATCTATTAATTTAATACTAATATTATCTATATATGTATTTTTCAAAATTTAAATATTGCGGCAACAGATTTACCTAAAGTTATTTAAAATGCTATTGCAGCTATGATGATGACTCTAAAATGACAACAACAGACAGTTGTAGCTATAATACTCCAGGGTCAATTAACGGCTGGCATAGTCCAGATACGGCTGCGTCCTACCATAATGGTGCCATATCAAAAACGTATTATAATGGCTTTCAAGAAAAAGAATATCATCGGAGTGAAAGAGACGACGAAAAGTACTCGCGATCACCTAAAAACATTAATCTAACTAATGGATTAAAGAATATTAATATAAATAATGGTGTTATTCCGAAAAAGAAATGCAGTAGAGAGAATTCCATCGAGCGCGATATGATGAATGGACGTGATAATAAAGGTAAAAAGTTAATCAAAAGAAATACGTACTATAAAAGCCATATATAAATTAACACATTACAAAAATGAGCAATAAAATAAACTAAATACCTGCACAATATAATATTACACAATTTATTGTATATAATGCATTTTTTATTCTTTTTGATACGATTTTAATTCTAATTAGACGTATTTTTTAAAGATTGTAAATTCATATTGGTTTATTTTGCAGCTGTTCATTCCAGTTCAAATCATAATAGTAATGATAATTCTCCAAATAAAAATAAGGTAATTTTTATTTGTCATTGTTATAATGTAAGATATAATATATTTTGACCATATTTAATCATATTTTAGTTATCAATGGCAAGTGCTGGTCAAGGGTCCCCTCTAAGATCACAGTTAGCCCTTAAACTTAAATCTAATACGCCTAAGAAATCTGCACCTACACCCAGTCCTACAGTACAGGTATTTATTGCAGCATTCTTTCTGTCTATGCGATAAATTAATACACGTGTTGTTACAAAAATTTATAACATGTTTTAAGCCGCGTTGACACGCTCAAAGTCTGCTTTAACAAAGTAGCTTTGAAACAAAGTTCACTTTGATAACGGTTAATATAACGCTTTGATTGTTCATTTTTGCGACTAAAGTCAGTCAATCATCAAAACTTTGTCAAAGCAGGCTTTGCGAAAAGTAGAACAGAGTCCAAGTCCATTTTGGTTAACGCCCACATCAAAGTGCGTTTTGATTTGTCGTTTACATGATCAAAGTAGCGTTATAATAGTCATCACTAACTGCCTCGGTGGTGTAGTGGCTAGCATGTACGGCTGCACATTCTGAGGTCCTGGGTTCGAGTCCCGGGTCGGGCCAAGTTTAGTTATTGAGTCTTTCTGTATAGTAAGCCTCAGTAACAGCCCGGAGTTGGGAAGTTTGCGGTGTTTCACCCCCGTGCCTCGGAGAGCACGTAAAGCCGTCGGTCCTGCGCCTTAACTCTCACCGGTCGTGTCGAGTAGTCGTCCCACCGGAGTATGAGAGTGACAGGAATAGAGAGTGCATTTGTGTCTGCGCGTACACTTGTGCACTATAATATCTCCTGCGCAGTTGGCTAGTCTCAATGAGATTGGCCGCCGTGGCCGGAATCGGTCAGGAGAACATCATCATCATAATAGTCATCAAAAAACACTTTCTCAAAGTAGACTTTGATCGTGTCAACGCGGCTCTAGGCTGAATATTAGAAGTCATAGCTTTCGTAATTTATGAGCAAATTTGACGTTGACAGTTATAATATTATGAACTGTCAATTTTTTTACAAATTCAAATAAATAGCAAGTGCTGGCGCCAAAATAATTTGAAACATTGAAATTATAATTTAATACATTTAAATACGTCTATTTCTTAAAATTTAATATTATAGTAATATTTCAAAATAAATCGTTTACAGTGTCTTCTATGCGACTTTACTTCAACATGTCCACGAAAGTTAGAAGAGCATATAAACAGAGCTCATTTCGACCTTACTTCACCATCTGTGTTGGGGAACGTTAATGATAACTCCAACATTACCAACAACCCAACGTTGGGCTTAACAAATGCAACTTTAACCCTAGATAATCCAACGTTAGCTTTAACTGCAATGGCTATGTCTCCTGGACCTCATACTTCCTCCTATCAGTGCCCAATTTGTGAGCGCGAGTTCTCAAATGCGACAGAAGTAGAAGTACATGTTAATGTTGAACACAAAGATATTTTAAGCCCTCAGAAATCTGTAAGTATCAATAATATACTAATTATTATTAATTTAGATAAGACTTTTCTATGTTTTTTTCATTATTATCACTTATTACAGAATATATCATAATCTCAATCAATGTTTTATTTTCTTATTAGAATGTAGAGTGTCAAAAGGCAAAATGAAAATACTAAATACTAATTCATTCCATAATTTATATGATATAATATATGACTATTCATTTTGTTTCTATTTTACAGGACCAAATGGATAATGCATCATGTGATGATGTAATGATGATGGAAGAGAGTCCTGTCAGTAACTGTCCTGTTTGCTGCCAGCCTTTGCCTTTATCTCAGCATGAATTGGTATTACTAAAATATACTCAAATATTATTACTAATTAAAAAAAAACATGTGTATGAACTTATGTATGAACGTAAGAAGTTATACATCTTTGGCATAACAACAAAAATAACTAAAGATTCCATCTCGTACATCACAACTCTCTGTTTGTAACAGGAATGCAACTACATCATGTCGCTTTTTGGCTGTCGGTGTGCACACTGTTCGTAAAAAAATTACTTTTATAATTTTTCCAAATGTGCCAAAAGAAGTATAACTTCAATAAATTAAAAGAAAAAAAATGAGGGGCTGATTCAAAAATGTCTAATTTTACCATTGGATCTTAAAGACTAAAATTTTAAACATGTCCTATAGTGATAATAAAGAAAAACTGGTAAAGCTAGGTCATAGTTGATTTAATTCTTTAAAAATAAATGAACTATTTTAGTTAGAATAGTGATGTAATAAATTTTCTAAAGTAGTATTCATTGTAATATATTTTATCGTAATAGATTCAACATATAGAAGAACATTTTGAAAGAGGTGAAGACAGTGGGTCGGCAACCTTAACAGCTGCTGAAAGAGAGGCCCAAAGAAATAGAGAGGAACATGAATTTCAATTACTTAGGGTGAGATGTTTATATAAACTATATACAAAAAATAAATATCAACTCTTAAAAAAATTTATGCTAGTACTAGTATAAAGTCCGTAATATAACATTTTTAGAACTAGAACTCATGCTGTATATGTTAAAACTAGCGACTCACCCTCGCTTCTCTTCGGGTTCATCCCTAGACAAAAATAAATCTATCCCACGGTACCCGTACACTTTTCCGGGATGATATATAGCCTATAGCCTTCCTCAGTCAACGGGCTATCAAATACAAAAAGAATTTTTAAAATCGGATCAGTAGTTCCTGAGATTAGCGCGTTCAACCAAACAAACAAACAAACAAACAAACTCTTCAGCTTTATAATATTAGTATAGGTACGCTCCAAAAATATTATTTTCTGCTTATTTTTAACTGAATATGTATCTGCCTTAAAGTATAATTAAAATCCAAATTGATTTATTATTAATATAATAACCACAAACATAAGAGAAATAAAATTGATGCATTTGTTTGTAATGTTACTTTTTTTACTCAATGCAAATGAAATTATATATGGTACTTATAAGAAAAACACAAATTTTAAAATTTTTGTTTGTCTGTTTGTTCCGGCTAATCTCCGAAACGGCTGGACTGATTTTGACGGGACTTTCACTGACAGATGTTATAAGGAGTAACTGAGCTATTTTATTTTAGAAAAAGAATTAGGTTTCTCCTCAAAAAAATTAAAAGGCACCTAGGGACGCACCTGAGTGAAACAAGGGTATCACTAGTTTGTAATTAGTACCTTTGTACTGCATTTAATAAAAAAAATATATTTACAAAGGCCCAATATGGTATGGAGGAAGACGAAGAAGGCTACACAAGTAGAGCAGCTTCAAGTTTGAAGCGAGCGGTGTACAGCGGAGCTCTCTCTGTAGCTGGATATTACGAACGCAGTGTAGGCCTCCGTAAGGCCACTGCTCAGGGATTAGATGCTGGATGTTCGAAAACTAATGGTAAGTTTCAATTTTTTGGAGGTAGTTTTATGGTGTATAAAATCTATACTTAATATTATAAAAAGGCAGTGTTTGTTCATTTGAATGTGATAATCTCAGGAACTACTAATCCGATTTGAAACATTATTCTTGGAATAAATAGCTCGTTTATTGAAGAAGGCTATAGCCTTATATATCTTCATGCTGCAATCCATGAAACCGGAGCAGTGATATAATATATAATCTATCTATTCCATACTAACCATTAAAACATACTTAGGGAAGAACCCGAGCGAAGCAAAGGTGAGCCTCTAGTTATATGATAAAAAACAAATTTACATTTAAACTTTTTAAAGCAGAGCCTTAGATATGCATATATTTATTAAAACCATTGGAGGTATTTAAGGCAAAAAGTATACATTTAAGTAGTACATTTCAAGTACAAGTAACATACATATGTTGTCAAAATTTTCCTTCTACTGACCTGAGTATATTCTTACTATATTATTTTCAGGTATTCTGGAAAGGATAGCTCAATTAAATGCTCAGAATCAAAGCATAGCAAAAACGTACTTATGTAGTGCGGTGGATCACTATGCCAGTACATATGGCGATAGAGGATGGGGATGTGGATACAGGTGAAGCATTTAAAATTCTAATTTTTCATCTTTTTTTTTTTTTTTAAATAGAACTATCTTTTCGGGTTTTTTCGCAGATTTATTTTGATTTTTTGATTCTCAATGTTTCAAATGCTTAACAGCAATTGGAGGACTTTAAGAAATCTAAGATTTTTTTGTTTTATATGATTTCATGAACTGATTCATTTGGAGTGATAGTAAAAATGAGATACTTGAACAGCCTAATCTAATCTAATAATATTCGGTTTAAAGGAGTTTTCGTGTGTTATATTTGACGAATCTTCGCTAATGGTCAATTGCTTAGTAGAAGGATACAAGTACGTTTCTGAAATAAAATGGTCTATTTCGGTACCAAAATCTAAGCCTAATCTTTCTCTAAGAATAAAGGTTGACAATATATTTTTTATTTTATGAAACCGTTTGTTTGTACTAACGAATAATTAACGAGCGATTATTTATTGTTTTCGAGCCCTGTTTGCATCATCTGTGACTGAAATACTTCGACGGCTAAATCTGTATTTTCAGACCAATAGACTCATATCAACTTGATAATTAGGAATGTATAGATCATATCTCCAAACCAATTAACTAAAGTTATATGCTTACCAGTAATATGTAGATAGATGGTCAAATCTCCAAACCGATTATCTTACATCATTTAGTTACCAGAAATATGCCATATCATGGTCATATCTCCAGAGTGAACAGCTAACACCACGTGACCACTTGGTTGTCCCAGGATCATGCAGATGGTCATATCTCCAAACCGATTATCTCATATCATTCGGTTACCAAGAACATGCCATATCATGATCATATCTACAGATACCAACTAATACCACATGCTTGTCCCAGGAACGCGCAAATTGTCATATATCCAGACCAACCACTTAACATCATATGCTAATCCCAGGATATGCACGTGGTCATATCATTCGGTTACCAGGAACATGTCATATCATAGTCATATGACCAGAGCGAGCAGTTAACACCATGTGACCACTGGTCGTCGTGTCGGTTGTCGCAGGAACATGCAGATGGTGCTGTCGTCGCTGGTGCGGCACCCGCCCTACGCGGCGCTGCTGGGCGGCGTGGCGGAGCGCGAGTGCGACTGCGTGCCCTCCATCCCCAGCCTGCAGCTGCTGGTGGAGCGCGCCTGGCAGCTGGGCTTCGACACGCAGGTACTGCTACAGATGCCTCATCACATACAATAGATAAAAAAATAATATGTGAATAAATATGTCAGGACATTAACACACAGCACCATCTGGTTCCATGGTAAGCTACGAGGCTTGTGTTATGGATACCGGATAGTTTATAAAGACCGATGACTGGAGTACAAACATTCGTGCTCATCACACAAATGAATGCCCCCAGCGGGACTCGAACCCGCGACCGCTGGCACAGCAAGTACTACAAACTGAGTCAAACGTGTCGTCTATGACACGGGCTATTTGTGTTTGCTTGAATATATAATAGATGTCGTTGATTTGCAAATAGTTAAACTGTTTTTTTTATAAATATGTGCAAATTAACAATTGGTAAATATTCTAAAAGTTATTCGAATAAAAAAATCTGTGATTTTAAGAATTTTTAACCGTGATAAACAATTCATAAAAATTAAAAGCGCCATCTGTGAATATACACTACAAACCCATCATCTGATTGCTGATATTTCAATAATCAGGAAAATTACGCAAATTTGATTTACAGACGCATTATTTCTTTGTCCTTAGAATATTTTTTAAAACAATAATATATCGTTTTCGGGATCTATTTTTTTTTTATCTTTTATAAATTTTACACAACTTTATTACCAAAACGATACATGTAACGTCATCTATTGACATTTATTTGAACTAATTTTTCTTTGTTCGTGATGAAACCCAATGCTACTATACTAGTCATCGACCAAAATAATACTAGATACACAATCCCATACAAAAGTTCTCTTAAAACTGTCACCAATTGTGTTTAGGTAATTATTGTAGTTGAAATAAATATAAAACAATGTAAATTGAACTTTAAATGCAATTCTTAAAGTTGTCTTCACGATTTTTTTTTCATTAAAAGCGCGCTCAAATGTTTAAATGAGCGCTCATTCGGTGAGGACATTTTTTGTCGCTGATTGTGTATTTAGTACTTTTTTGATCGAAAATACTCGTAGAACCAATCTCCTCAAGAGAAATTGGACAGCACTAATTCGGGATATTTTTATTTTATTCAATGGATAATAATTTCTTTTTTTATGAAGTTATACTGCTTTTAACACGTTTGGAAAAAATTATGAGGGTTAAATTTTTACGATGCGCGCGCACACCGACAGCCAAAAAGCGACATGATGAAGTTACCTACATTCCTTTTACAGAGAGTTGTGACATGCGGGATGAAATCTTTAGCTATTTTTGTTCTGTTACGCCAAAGAAGTATAACTTCTTACGTGCGTACATAAGTACATACGTTTTTTTTTTTAATAAAAAAAATACTTTTTAGGGATCAGAGCAATTAGGCTCCAAGTTGCACAACACGCGAAAATGGATCGGCGCCTGTGAGGTTGTCACTGTACTGTCTTCACTAAGAATAAGGTAAATTATACAAAACTAGCGTCTCACCCTGGTTTCGCTCAGGTTCGTCCCTAGGTACGTTTTAACGGTTAGTATAAATATAATATGCATGTATTATACATATAAACCTTCCTCTTGAATCACTCTATCTAATGCTGAAAACTGCATTAAAATTTGTTACGTAGTTTAAAAGATCTAAGCGTACAACAGCGGGAGCGACATTGTTTTATACTATGTATAGATATTTGTTTTATTTTAGTTCTAACTTATTTGTTAATATTCATACAAAAATGTTTTCCTCTTTCCACCGCCAACTTCCCAACTTCGTGCTATTACTGAGAGTTTCTTGACAGAAATACTCAATAATTTAACTTGGCCCAACCCGGGACTCGAACCCAAGATCTCCAGATCTGTGGCCGTTCATGCTAGCCCCTAGACCACAACGGCAGTTTGCAAATGCTTTCACTTATTATTTAAATATGAATACATCTTTGTATGGATAAGTTAAAAACAAGTATTAAGTTAAAATGTTAACTCAAATAGGTTATTTGTATCTATAACCTATCTAAGTTTTCCACCTTTAACATCGATCAAAAAATACTAATTACACAATCCCATGCAAAAGTTCTGTTAAAACTGTCACCGATTGTGTTTAGGTAATTATTCCAGTTGAAATAAATATACAACAATGTAAATTGAACCTTAAATGCAATGTTTAGAGTTGTTTTCACAAAAAAAAATTAAAACCGCGCTCAAACGTCTAAATGAGCGCTAATTCGGTGACGACATTTTTTTCGCTTAATATGTATCTAGTACTTTTTTGATCGATAACCTTTATTGAACTATTACTTAAGCTATTATTATAACACAAATTAAAGTATGTCTGTCTAGTAATAAAACTATTGAATGTATGTGTTTATTTATCTTCACGCTTTAACACGCCTCTATCGACTAAATTATCATACAAGCGAAACTGCGGGAAAAAGCTAATAATGAATATTAATAACACTAATAACTGATCTTTTTTCAATTCAATTCATTTGATTGTGGCTTCAAAGCATGACAGTTGAACACAGATTACTTCATCGATGTCACGTAGAATAAATAAATAAATATGTTGAGACATTAACACACAGCACCATCTAGTTCCATGGTAAGCTATGAAGCTTGTGTTATGGATACCAGATAGTTGATACACTACACATATACATAATTATAAATATAAACACTCATGACTGAAGTACAAACATTCGTGCTCATCACACAAATGAATGCCCCAAACGGGACTCGAACCCGCGACCGCTGGCACAGCAAGTAGGGTCACTACAAACTGAGCCAAACGTGTCGTCAAATGGGGGAGACCTTTTAACAGTATAGTGTATGTTTTCCAGATGTCAACTAATAGATTTCCACAAGCCGACGTCGTCGGACGGCAGCCACCCGGCGCTCTTCGACTGGGTGCTCCGGTACTTCCAGAATGAGCCCAACTCCTTCAAACCACCGCTGTATTTACAACATCAAGGTTAGTTTGATTTATGATGTAATACTAGCACAGTGTAGGTAAGGTCGTGATAGCTCAGTGGTTACGTGTTTGAGAAACCGATTAAAGCAGGTTCAAATCCCGAGTCTCGCATCTGATATTTTCATAATTTTTATTTCAATTCAACTCAGTGTAAGCATGGGCTAGAGTAAAAAATAGCGGATTTTTATATTTTATTTAATATATTATATTATAATCCTTATACTTATTTACGTAATGTCCCTTATCATATTGAATTTTCTAGGTCATTCTAGAACAATAATAGGCTATGAGAAGCACAAGGATGGCAAAGCGACGTTACTCGTGTTGGACCCCTCTCATTCGCCAGCTCAAGTGAGTTATTACAATACAGTTATTTTATATAGTTATTATAATACAGTTATTTTTCGATACACATTTTCAATTAATTATTGCAATAGCTGTAGACCAATGATAACGCGCTCGCTTGGGAAACCGAGTGAAGCGGGTTCAAATCCCGGGTCTCGCACCTCTGATATTTTCATGTGCGAATCATTTCTAATATGATTACCACTTGCCTTACGGTGAAGGAAAACATCGTGAGGAAACCTGCATGTCTGAGAGAACCTAGCAAGTTTTCGAAAGACATGTGAAGTCCGCCAACCCGCACTTGTCCAGCGTGGTGGACTATGGCCTGATCCCCCTCGTACTGAAGGGAGGCCCGTGCCCAGCTGTGGGACGTTAAAAAGGGCTGAATACAGACCAGTGGTAACGCGTTTGTTTGGGAAATGTTTCATGTGTGCATCATTTCCAACATGATTACCACTTGTCTTATGGTGAAGGAACCAACCTTTACTACAAGGTGGATTAGCTCATATACCATCAGCGTGGTGGACTAAGACCTGATTTAGAACAGGTTGTTTACAACTTTATGAATGGCTGGTTTATTGGATGCGATAACATTATTGTTGCAGCTCGTTTTTATTTAGTTATGTGTGCGTCGATGTGCGTTGAAAAGTCGTCGTTCACATGGACCCTAACAGTGATTAGTATTAATAATTAAATATTTTCGTTTTTTATGTACAATTATCAATTCGATTTTGCGATTATCATACTACTAGCGACTGACCCTCGCTCCGCTCGGGTTCGTCCCTAGGTACGTTTTAACGGTTAGTATGAAATACATAGTTTAGAATTTCTCGGCTTTTCTGTACTATATTATGCATGTATTATACATATAAAAGTACCTCTTGAATCACTCTATTTAAAAAAATGCATCAAAATTCGTTGCGTAGTTGTATACATATACATAGATAGATGGCGGGAAGCGACTATGTAGTGATTGTGTATCCATAATTTGTAAGAAAAGATGATTATAGAATAATTAATACAGTATGTTAGTGGAGGGAAGTCCGTGCCCAGTAGTGGGATGTTAAAAAGGGTTGTATATGATACGATTCAAGTGAGGGTATCCCGTTAGGTGCGGCAGGTGGTGTGCGGCGGCGCGGCGGCGGGCGCGGCGGCGCTGCGGCTGCTGCGGCGGGGCGCGGCCGCGCTGCGCGCCAAGCAGTACCAGCTGCTGTGCGTCAGCGGCGTCATGGCCGGCGACGCGGAGTACCAGGTGCGTGGGCGTGGGCGCGGGCGTGGGCGCCGGGTAGTGTAGGAGGGTAGGGCGGACTACCAGATGAGCTAAGGGATGGCTAGTGTCTTACACCTTTAGCAGTACCAGCTGCTGTGCGTCAGCGGCGTCATGGCCGGCACGCGGAGTACCAGGTGGCGGAAACTAGGGCCTTAGGCCGCGCGCACTTTTTATACGTTTTCGTACGAATTTTACTCGTGCGAACACGCACGAACACGCACAAATGATCCCGATCTTTCAAGTACTATGGTGGCGCGCAGACTGGGTGCGCTTTAGTCGTACGTATACGTACATCGTACGTGCAGTTTCGACGTCAGAAAACAATCCGAACTTCCTGGGATTTTAAAACACTTTTGTGCGTTGAAAATTAAAAATGAATGGAACTACCGATTTGACGGAGAAAAACTTATTCAATGTGCGAACTTAATTCGTACAACCACGATCGTACATTTAAATACGATATACAAATTCGTGTCCAAAGTTCGCGCGGCCTCATGCGTCGAGCAATATCCGCTACTGTGTGCCAGTAGGGTTATGGCTACTGAGGCAAAGTATCTGCGCCTCAAGTCTGTTATTGCAATGGTGTCATAGTTGTCTATCAATGACATCGTAATTGCTACTTTTTGCAATTTTGGTAGTCTACTGATTCAATGGTTTTCCGATGGTGTGTCACTGACACTCCAATGACACATTTGCAAATAATTGGTAGTCCCGTAACATAATGACAAGTCAATGATCGAATGTATTGCGTAGTCTGTTAATATTTTGACAGTTCTAATGACCACTATATATATACTATATATAATCGAACCTAGCCTAAAACTCATTTCGGCGAACGCTTTTTGAACTAATGGCAATACCGAATCCCTTTCTACTACAATTCAATTACAATCCAATGACAAGACCATTGATCAACCATTATAAATTTAGTAGTACGAAATTTTGGACCAATGGTAATTGAATTAAAATTGCATTGTTCCATAATGACAATTCATGTAAAAGCAGATTTGAGGCCCTGGTGGCACTGCGTGTAGGATAGTCTAGGGGATGGTAGGTTGACTAGGGGACGAGTAAGGACTAGGGTATTACGCGCCAAGTAATGCCAGCTACTGTGTGCCAATAGGGTTTTTAGCGCAATACCAGGTGGGTGACAGTAAGAACTGGATAGTCTAGGGGATAGTAGGGGGATGGGACTAACAGGTAGACTAGTGAACAGATAAAGTGTTACGCACCTAATAGTACTTTCTGATGTATGTTAGTGGCGTCATTAGTGGGTACTAGATAGTCTAAGGGGTGGATGGTAGAACTCAAAACTTACACATGCTTGATCGTGGCGAATGATATGGAATTAGTTGTATTGACTACTAGCAGAATAGTCCAGGGGATGGATGGTTGCACTGTATACCAAGTATAAGGAAATGAATGGTCAATCTGAATAACGAATAGTTTTGATGATGAACGGTTCTGCTTGTTGGGAGACTGTAGTTTTAAATACTCTGAGACTAATTAATGTATGACCAAGTTAAGAATATAATGTAAGTACGTCAATAAACGAAGTAGCATAGTTTTTATTTTTAATTTTGTTTATTTTAAAAAATATACAAATAGTATATAATAATAATTAATGTCTACAGGCTAGCAAAGTATTGCAGTCGGTGCGTATCCCCTAAGGGGTTACAAGGCCTTCATCCTGAGAATACGACACCCCTTGACCCCCTTACATCATTTAATATAACCTAAACCTATACTATATGATAATAATTAAAAAAATATTGATTATTTAAAAAATAGAGATAATGTGGACAGACATTGGTTATTAATATCAAAATTTAAAATAATTTTAAGTTGATTGTTTTCATATTCATTATGGTCGACGTGTCCTATTAATACATTTGTTATTATTTGACTTATTTTTGTTTCGTATTAAATTTTAAATTAAAAATAGATACTTTCTTTGTAAAGATGTTTTAAATATATATTATGTATTGTTACTTTATTTTTTACTAGCAACTCACCCTCGCTTCGCTCGGGTTCGTCCCTAGGATGATTCCCCATACAAACTTTCATCCCTATTTTCACCCCCTTAAGGGATTTCCGAGATAAAAGTATCCTATGTCCTTCCCAGAATCTCAAACTATCTTCTTATCAAATCGGTTTAGTTCATCCAGATTACCCCTACAACCTCACAAACTCACAAACTTTACCTCTTTATAATATAAGTATAGATTATGTAAAAGAACTAGAAATATTACTTTGAAACTTATATAAAAAAATACGTGTTTAAAAAATTCTTTTTTTTAATACACCATGCTGAAATCTATACTTATTATTATAAATGTCAAAGTATGTTTGTTTGTCGTTGATTCAAATCTAAACAATTGTTTTGTCAGTGACATTGAAATACTTTTTACCGCCAAAGTTTATGTCATTCCCACGGGAACTTTATAATACAACACACAACAACTCATCATACCTATGTATATAATATATAGTCCATCTATTATATATGTGTACAAACCGTTAAAATGTTCTTAGAAACGGGCCCGAGCGAAGCAAGGGTGAGTCGCGAGTTTATTATATTTTTCAAATCATTTGTAGGACACGATATAACTTGGTTTTAAAACTTTTGATAATAAAAATGTCTGACCACACTAACTCTACAATGAATTATCTTTAAAAATTAAATCTAGTCTTACTTTATATCCATCGTCGCTGATATGATATGAATTATTATTTTTACTTAAAACAAAAACGTATAAAATACAATTTTTAACACAAAAAACATGTTTAAAAAAACAATTAACCTTGTCTTAAAAGACGATGTTTGAATTATTTTCAATCATTTATTTTGCAATTTTGATTGAATTATAAAAAATATAGGATTAATCAATCTAAAGTTATTTAGGGTCAAATGTATTTTATTTAAACTAGAAAAGAGAAAAGAAAAAATTGATAATAAAAAAATCATAACTGAAAGGTACAATATTGTAACTCACATTTGAGACGCTTTAGTAAAGAGAATTACAACATTGTTCGTTGCAGGTGTCATGATATAGTGGAAAATATGCCATATACTTTCAGTATTATAAAATAAATTAAAATGTTCAACCACCCGCATATATTTTGGAGTCTCCTAATACAGGCAGATTATTTGCTTTAAAGGCGAAATCCCCTCAACCACAAACTTAGTCAACACTGTAATCTCTGTATGCAAATATTTTTAAGTGAAAACTTCTATAGGCAGGTTTGGATGGGGAGTAAATTCATGTAAGTCATCATCGACATCGGTCACGTGACGTGTTAACGCTAACACTCAGAGTGCCGATAGATGGCAAAACCAGATAATTGTAAACAGTTTGAATTTACACATTTTAATTTAAGATCAAACAATTGATTTGAATATCCAAAAATAACAACTGTTTGTTTATAGCTCTAAGTTTTCACTTTTGTCGGCAGTCCTCATGACTGCTTTTTTAATATATTTTAATGTACTATCAGCGATGATGAAAAAATTATGTTAGCTTAGTTCGCTTTAGTGTTTCTACCTCAATTTAATTTGTCAATTAAGAGTTATTTTGTCAATTTCGTTCGATTGTGAAATATAAATAATTTAAAATCTCTATTTACATACCAACGACCCTTATTTACAATGAATATAGAAACTTCTGGAACATTCCCAACAAAAATGTATAAAAGATGTTATCAAGGGATAGCTGGCTAGAACATAATCTTATGCTTAATATAGATAAATAATAAATATAAATAATTAGTAAATTAATATATACAGGGTGGGGGTGACAGGGTACAATAAATAAAATAATCATAATAAGATTTTGCCTATCGGTGCTTTATTGAAAAAAAAAAACATATTTTTTTAAATGACGTCATTTTCCAACAAACGGTTATAAATGAGGTTTACATTAAAAACTTTTTGATTAAACTTGATTTATTGTATAACAAACATCCTCACCCTGTAAAATGCTTTAAGGCATCGCCTTCTAAGATAGCTAATACACGTACCGCTTAAGTCACAAATAAAATTATTTTGCACTCGATAGTTCCTAAAGGAATTGCAAATAGAGTAGATAGGACGGAGTGAAGAAATGGGTCACATATAAATAAAATAATAGATATCATGATAATATATAATATGAATTCAAAAGTCCATTTAAATGTTAGTTTGTTACGGTTTAGTTAGTGTGCGAGGGAGTTTAGAGGGTTATTGTGGGATTTCATCAGATGTAGGTATGCTATGATATGTATGTTTTATTGTCTGTTTGTTTACCAACAATGAAGATTTTTTTTATGCGGTCAAGTATATATGAACTCATTTTTATTATTATTATGTCTATGTAATTAAAATTATAACATTATTTTCGTTTTTATTATATTAATTCGGACAAGGTTCTCCAATCCTATCAAGGTCGATTCTAAATCTTATTACTTAAACTGATGTAAGACTGAAGCTAATTTCAAGACAATATTAAATTGTAAATCGCCCATTATATATATATATATATATATATATATATATATATATATATATATATATATATATATATATATATATATATATATATACATACATACATATATATATATATATATATATATATATATATATCCATAACACAAGCCTCGTAGCTTACCATGGAACTAGTTGCTGCTGTGTGTTAATGTCCCAACATATAATTATGTCAATACGAAGTTACAATTTTTTCTTTGCAAATACCAAAATACTTAAGAGTCATCCCTCAATAACTCCATCTAAATTAACATCATGTATAAATATAGAGTAGTCTAGAAACCAATTCAAGAAATGGTTATGTCGCAGGCATATTGTATAATTCGTTATTATACAATAGGCGATGTCTCTTTGCAAACGCTAGCCGGTTTGTAAAATGCCTAAGGCAAATTGTAAAATACAGCGCCGTTTGTAAAAAAAAAAGTGCGTGTGTGTGCAATTCACACATGGTCGAAGTGAAACTTCAGAAAAGTTACCTACGAGAGAATGAGATGAATATAGAGTATCAGGAGTGGGATAATTTAAGGTTTATTTTTTTTAATATTGTCCCAAGTTTAAAAGTTATTTTACATCTTATTTGACATAAATATACATTACTTATTGTCCAGTAATTAATTTTATTATTTTTCACTTCCTGTGTAATGTATTCTATCTCAAATAACAACAGTTACCATGGCAACATGGCAATGTATTCTATCTCATTCTCTCGCCGGCTTAATTCTATATATTTGTGTTTGTCTCTTTTTAGTGTTGCAATTACCGTTTCATCGATCACATCACAACGATTATAATGAAATTTCACATCAAAAGGCGAATTATATAATATGCCTGAAACATTTACAACACAACTTACATGTGGCCCATTGCGTTAAATTGGAAGAGGTTGGATCGGAACAAGTTAAAGGTGCCTGAAATAATTTCATTTAATGAAGTGGCTTAATTCAGAAATTTGATGATGATAATAAAAATATTAAAGTCGAAATTTGTCTGTTATAAAAGTTTTATATTTAAAATGTGTTCTTTTATTGTGGATTAAATTAAATGTTAGGAAAAATCGTATTTGTGATTAAATATTGATAAAAAAATATGATATTTGTATGGAAAATGCTTATTTTGAACAAGTATTAATTGTTGAACGGGGAATACCCGATAATTGTCTATGACAAGAAGCTTCAAAAATAGTATTCAATTATATGAATTTAAATTGTCTATGTAATATTCATATAAAACTGGTGTTTTTTGGATTGCTTGTCTCGATGTTTGTGTAATGTAATTATGACACATATATCTAGATCGTCAACGCAAAAATGGTCTAACACATATTTTTTTATTTATTAAAAAAAAATAGAAATTTTTAGAACATCATAAACTGTATATTCAATTAAAATGTTTTTTTTTTTCAAACTTAACCTGTTAAACATTTGTCCACTTATTTATTTAAATTTCTTTAACCTTTTTTTTCTTAATTTTTTTTTTATGGTCAGGCGGTTTTTGCGTTTACATCTGCATTTGTCTGTGGGTATGTTTTATTTCTAATATAGTTGAAACAACTATAAAACGCAAGTAAGACGCGTGACTTTAATACTTATTTGAATGTATTTACTTCGAGGTTATTATTAATATTGTAAAAATGTATACATTTTTGCTTCAAACGAACCTTTATCATACACATATCTTATGTGTATTGTAATTAGATGGGCGATTATTAACTTAATCGATTTTGTATTGTAATACATTGACAATACAAACTTAAAAATCATAAATTATGTTTACAACACAAAATACATGTACATCTCCTACGTTGCAAAATACGTAAAATAATAAAAATATATCGATGTGAAAAAAATCGATTATACAATAAAATCGATAACACAATCGTAATCGCCCATCACTTTAATGGTTAATGTCAATTATTCGACAAATTTAAGTATATTATGCTCTTTTTTTTGTTGTTGATTGTTGTGTAATTGTAGTGAAATCGACCAATCGTTGTTTCTCTCCTATTATTCAAATTGTTTCTAGTCTACGTGTTTACGATGTTACGGGTATAAGGTTTGAGTCCATTGTTGTTCCATCTCAGTTCGATTTGATCCGCTTTAAGGTTAACTACACACGTCACTGCTTGAGAAGCCAGTATAAGCCAGTGTAAGTAAATTTTATAATACTTTCTTAGATTTACGAATATATTTTGATTTTTGGTTTCCTACGTTTCGAATGCTTTACAGCAATCATAGAATCTCCAAAGAAAAAGTTAGTTTTACGACACGTTTGGCTCAGTTTGTAGTGACCCTCCTTGCTGTGCCAGCGGTCGTGGGTTCGAATCCCGCTGGGGGTATTCATTTGTGTGGCGCAAATGATTGTACCTACTCCAGTCATGGGTGTTTAATGTTTATATATAATATGTCGTATGTATTGTGTAGTGTATCAACTATTTGGTATCCATAACACAAGTCTCGTAGCTTACCATGGAACTAGATGATGTTGTGTGTCAATGTCCCAACGTATTTATATTTATTTAAAACATTACACACATCTTATATACAAGCACGAAATTGTTAGGCACTTGACAGACGGTCAGGTGCGATTACGCAGATATGCTTTTGGGTATGGAGTTAAGTATAGCCACCTACAAAGTTATCAGGTCATATGTTGGGTTTAAATATTATTTATTAACGATAGAAATTCGTAATTTTTAAAAACAATACCTATAAAAAAATTTTTTTTGTTTTTTTTATACTTGTTATGTTGTTCAAAACACTAAAATGCTTATTGCTCAAAGCGATTTGTATGAACTAGAAAAAAAAGTTACAATTCGAAAAAAATCCTAAAAAAAAAGCAGCTTCAAAGCGAACTGAGATTTAACTATAATGTTGACAGATTCTTTTGAAAGATTTGTGTAGATTGTTGTGATTAAGGATGTAAGGCAGCTCAGTGTAGGTGTGGGAATGACAATGTTATACAATAATGAGCCAAGAAATGATTTAAAATAATTATATCAGTTTTCAATGTGAAGGCAGTGGTAGCCCAGTGGTAACGCGTTCGCTTGAGAAATCGAGTAAAGCGGGTTCAAATCCCGGGTCTCGCACCTCTGATATTTTCATGTGCGAATCATTTCTAACTTGATTACCACTTGCCTTACGGTGAAGGAAAATATCGTGAGGAAACCTGCATGTCTGAGAGAACCTAGCAAGTTTTCGAAAGACATGTGAAGTCCGCCAACCCGCACTTAGCCAGCATGGCCTGATCGTATTAAAGGGAGGCCCACGCACAGCAATGGGACGGTAAAAGGGGTTGAATACTATTATCAATTTCATTATACATACTTGAATGTACTTCTTAGCTCTTTATTGCATAAAGCGGTTATTGGGATCTCAAATAATATATCTTGTTATTCGCACGTTTTGTACATTTGTTTTCTGAACTGGCGTAACTATTCAATTATGTAGAAATAATTTCATGTGTTATATTGAAATGATATAACACATGAAATATTATAATTTCAGCCCTACAATTTTTGTTATAATAAAAAAAAAATTTTTTTGAAGTTATACTTCTTTTGGCACGTTTTGAAAAAAATATAAGAAAAATATTTTTACGATGCGCGCGCACACCGACAGACAAAAAGCGACATAATGAAGTTAGCTGCATTCCTTTTACAAACAGATAGTTGTGACATACGGGATGAAAACTTTAGCTATTTTTGTTCTGTTACGCCAAAGAAGTATGACTTCTTACGTGCGTACCTAAGTACATACATAAGTTTTTTTTATTATTATGACATCTCGTCTTTTTTTTCAATATGTCTAACAAAATTATTTTTCGTAACCGCCGTATTATAATAGTTACGCCGTTGTAAATAATTTAATCATGTTTAAAGGGCGCTTAAAGCAGTCTAAAAGCTCACTGCCTCGATATAATCACCTGTAAATAATTGTATTAAAATGCAAAATTATTAAAAATCAAAGTAATAACACCAATTACGAATAAAAAAATAAAACAATAAATCAAATTAAACACACTACGGAATAAGATAAATATATTACTATCAGTTTTGTAATTTTTTTACCGCCAATTTTACTGTCACTTTGACAAGCTAACTGATTTTCACGTATTTTTTTTTTAATTATGTATAAATGTTATGAAATACATTTTTCTTGCTAATTTTGAATATTTAATACGTTTAATTACTATTTTTTTCATTTATGTCTCAAAAATACTTTTTTTTCATACACTATCGAGAAGAAACGATCCAACGAGAAAAAAAATAAATTTAAATAGGTTGTGGTAAAAAGTAATAAAATGAATTAACAATATAGAAAATACAGATTAAATAGATGGATAGCTGAGATCATATTTTTCTTAACGTACTTTTCCCGGTGCTTTTAAATAAGTAACTTTTTTCGCTTCAAAGTTCTTCCCAGTATATTATTGTACATGTTATTTTTATATAATTAAAGTCCATTTTAAAATAGTTTTAGTTTTTACAAGTTGGAAAGAGTTGTTGGAAATTCTTATAGCTTAAGTAATAAAACAATCGCAAGAGATTTAATCTTTTGAGATTTTTTATCTACTTTAGTTTTAGAGAACTAACAACTCTAAATTTAAAGTTTGTTTCGAATTGACGAAAGCATTTCTTTTTCAATTTCAAAAATCTAACATAATAATTAATAGGATAACGCACTCATTCATGTGATATTTATGCAAAGAGAGGTTTTCGCTTATATTTTGTAATGAAATAGCATTTTGATGTAAACAAAATATTAATTTATTTACTCAAATACAAATTTGGTTGACATTTAGTGATAACAGAGATTTTTTTATTATTATCTATGGCATTAAAAGCCATAAAATAAAATGAGAACTCTTGCTATAGTTAAAAAATAAAACTATAAGTAAAAAAAATAAGTTTGCATCGAAATGTTATTTTATATCTATAATCTTTTACATAAGGCTTCGTCACTAATTATAGTAATCCTGTGATAGGTAATACCAGATCATGTTCATGTTTGCTTGAAAAATTATTGTAAAGTGGGTAAATTAATGATATTTAATGGTTTTTCAAGCAACGTAGTCGGTGCAGAATGTCACTTGCCTTGTAAGTAGTAGGAATGGGAGCTTGGTAGGGACAGCTAGGCTGTGCTACAAATGTTTCTTCAATAAACTATCGTAAGTTACAAAATGAAGTTTTATTTCTAAACCCAATATGTTCGAGCTCGTTTACTTTTTAGGTATTTTTTTATAGGAAAATTGGCAAATGAGCAAACAATTCACTTAAAAAAGTGGGTTTAACTATTTTTGAAGTTATACTTCTTTTGGCACGTTTGTATTAAATTATAATATTAAATTTTTACGATGCGCGCGCACGCCGACAGACAAAAAGTGACATGATGAAGGTAGCTGAAAGTGACATGGTAAAGTTAGCTGCATTCCTTTTACAAACAGAGAGTTGTGAGTTGTGACATACGGGATGAAATATTTAGCTATTTTTGTTCTGTTACGCCAAAGAAGTATAACTTCTTACGTGCGTACATAAGTACACACACACGTTTTTTCTTTTTTTAATTATTTAACATTTGACAGTCGTTGGATTTGAACCGTCGCGTCGACCAATTATCAAACCAAAAATACTAAAATGAATCTGGCAGTTTGAATTAGAACCATGTGCAACATTGTATACAAAAGAAAAAATCTCAAGTGGGATACCCACTTAAATTGTAAAAAATATTGTTTTAAATAATTTTCTAAGCGTCGATTCAGACTTATTGATTATTGATTATTATATGATTATTGAAATAATGATATACATACATATTTGCAATACAAAAAATACAAATGATTCATTTTGTGATATATAAACGCATCTATTATAAAAAAAACTGAATTTTACTCTAAAGCCTTCGTGCTGGTAAGTTATTTTTCATAATACAAATATTTATTGTAAAGAATATTGAATATTAAATCATTACATAAACAATCTTGTTTTTATTCTAATGAAGGAAAAAAAGAAAAACTCTTCTTAAAATTTTTCGAAAACTTTATTTAAAAAAAAATATTGTTTACAAAGTACATAGTCATAGAGACGTTAACAAGATACTATTCATTAATTACAATTCAATAAATGATCTTAAACTAACACTCAAGCACTGCGAAAACGCGCCGCATACAATGAAACCTATCTTTTGGTATAAAATGCAGATAAATGAACGGGCGCATATTTCGCCCGTTCGTTTGGGCGCATATTTCGATATACACATGCATGCAAAAATATAACTAACGATTCATTTGCGACAATTTCAACTTATATTTAAAAGGGGAAGAACCTTCCTGGCATTGTCAAAATTCCGCCATTACTAAAAATTTCCGAAACTATTAAACCCTATGAAACCAATGACAATTATTAAAAATTTTCTAAATTCATAATGAAGGTGAATTTCAGTGGTACCTATATGGTGGTGGTACTCTATCGATAGACTACAGTTCCATAGTGCGCTGCTATTTAGAAAAACGAAATTAAAATGGCGGCGTGTAGCTAAAACTGCCATGGAAAAATGTTCGAACCCCTTTTCAATTCGGTTTTTTCCCTGCAATATTTCTTATAGTAAGTATATTTAATTTAACTAAAATATAGATGAAGTATAAAAAATATTAATGACTGTATCCACTATTTTCACGCATCGACTGCGCCCGCGCAAATGACGTCCGTGCAATTGGCGCGTGCGTGTATATAGTGGTTATTTTACTGCGGTTCCTAATAACCCTATTTATTTGTGGTTTTCTTTATTTATAAGAATTTGACAATTTGTACGAAGCCTATATCAAAATGTCAATAATCTCTAGTAAGGAAAACTTCAGATAAGTTATTAAAAACCGCCATTAGTGTATATATATCGCAAATGAATACATGTTATTACAAATTATCATATCATTCAAAAGATTGCTCTAACATTGTAATTGTTCAATAATATTAAATAATGGTAAAATTATTCTACTTAAGTATAAGACTACAATAAACTATGGGCGTTCACTGCTGCAACTGTAGCTAACAAATTTGACTATTAAAGTACATTAAACATACATAATATAGCCTAACCTCAAGATATTAAAAGTAATTTTACATACATACATATATTAACTTTTTCAGATATGATATGTAAGTATAAATATATTTACTATATATCAGATTTGTGAAATATTACATAAAAGTATGTTATTAAAAATTAACTTTTTTATTAATATAGGTTAGACCATTTTCGTACTGGCTAGTTTTAGTAGTCTGAAATTTAATATTTAAGGAAAATATCACTTAGTTAAAGTTGCATACAATGTACACCAGCCCGTGATAGTTTATTGTGTACGAGTCTTGAACTCGGTCCTTATACTATGAAATACCTAAAAACGGCTCATAAGATGAACATTTTATACTGAAATACAAGACCACAGATATTTTTTTTTATCATTGATTATAATTCGACATCTTTCTATTTAAATGTAATTTTTTAAATAGCCGGTAATTGAATTTAAAAAGGAGAACATAGAATCTCCTCATTTTTGGTCCATTAAAAAAGATTTATAAAGCATTATGATTATACTAAAACGTTTACCTACATACATATATTGTACATTACTTATCTGTGGTCATTCAAAGGTGTTACATGCGATCGGTTTCGAAATACTGATAGTAATTTAGGAACTAATAATAACTATTGTCGCATTTTTAATTCCAAAATTATACAATAGAGCGCGCAGAACGAACCCAGCATACCATAGACAAACCTCTTTATCACAGTTCTAGAAATGCACCAAAAACTAACCTCGATCCAAATTAATACTTTAAAAATACATAAAAATGAAAAATTGTGTAAAAAAAATTTGTGCTGTGTACATTGTACACATATCATGTAAGTAATTTAGGAAAAAAAACCATATAAAATGGCAACATATACTCGTAGCTATTCACCGATTTAAATTTAAAAACAATGTTCATATTTTTAAAGTACTATTTAAATATTGGTTAATGCATTATCAGTTGCAATAAAGCTAAGTGCGAACATGGCTTAATCTTATCATCTATGTCTTATGAAAGAAACGAGATTGTCTATGGCCCATCATGGAGGCTAACATTTTGTTTTTAGTACTGAGAAAAAAAAATATCTTTATAGTAGCAATAACTAAAATTGACACGTCATGATATATGAAAATTTTGTTTGTCGATTTTATACTATTGCTCTTCGAAATTGATAAAAATATTTTTTATTTGATATAAAAGCAATATTCAAAATTAGCCCCCATCATTTTTTTCACTGGTAAAACTAGAAGTGCTCAGAGTTTCATATATCGCCGAAATAGAAAAATAAATAATTGTTATTTAATAAAATACTTAATTATAAAACGTTAAGAAATCTTGTAGTTCTCTATTTGGTCCCGAAAGATAGTGTACAAATGATCTTCAATTGCATAATAATGTTGTATAAGTACGCAGATACATATATATATATATATATATATATATATATATATATATATAAAAATGAAAAGAAATAAAAATTATTTTGTTGGTTTTTTAGATGTTATGTCCTCAACATTTCAGAGTAAAGCAAGATTTCATATTCATTTTTTTTATTGTTACAGTAACATTGTACTATTATAAAAATGTCTAGTTTAGATGATAACTACAAGATTCCTTCATCCTAATACTTAACGTAGCATTGAGTCGGGTTTCCAACTTTGTGATATCATGTCCGTTGCGCGAGCCGGTACGTTATAAATAAATCACAATCGTTATATTAACAGCCTTTTTTTGTTTTTTTTTCCATAGACAAAGCTATAAAAATTCAAAGAGTCTAGCTTTATCTATGCTTTTTTTGTGTGCCTTTAAACCAATTTGATAAATTTTCGAAAAATTTTAGTTTATATTTTCTCCATTTTAAAATTAAGCAAGATGGTTGTAAAGGCTTTATCGTCAATGTGTTGATTCAATGTTTTAAATAACTTC
This sequence comes from Argynnis bischoffii washingtonia, assembly GCA_033884665.1. NCBI lineage: Eukaryota > Metazoa > Arthropoda > Insecta > Lepidoptera > Nymphalidae > Argynnis > Argynnis bischoffii. Next base: position 2,316,765 of record CM066624.1, on the reverse strand, counting down.
AAAACGAATGAATCAAATGTTCTCGATTTTACTTTTTTATATATTTTTTTATAAAATTTAAATCAGTCTGCAATGTTTCAGTAGATGCACCTTAAAATTGTATATTTTTAATAAAAATTAGGTACCTACTTGGTAAAAATTTTATTTTTGTGTTTTAGATTTTTTTATAAATGCAGTAAAACTACGAATTGTATGATGTACTCACATAGGAGTAGGGTAAATTCAAATAATCGAACCGTAAGCTAATAAATTATACAAAATGTTTTTTTTTTTTTAATTTTGAGATTCTGAACATTGCAATAGTTAATAAACACAACCTGTATGAGGCAAAAATAAAATTACGGCAAAATTTTGCTACTGGCTTCAGTTGTTTCACATTTTCACCACTAGATGGCGGTGTTTGCCACAGTGAAAAATATCAATACTAACATATAGCTTTACATTTTCAATAACTAGATGGCGCTAGTTGTTTTACAACTTAACCAATAGATGGCGTTGCACAATACTTTGTTGTTTGTCTTATGAATTAAAGTAGCTTTCTTGCTTTTTACGCTTTTTCCTCGTTTAATGGTTGTTCCTCGTGTTTAGGTGTTGGAGAAGATGGGGAATTCCACGGTTGAAGTTCCCCGGAGCCGAAAATAACGAAAATGAGGGACCCACACACGTACGTGCCGGCGAGAATGAAAAATACGATTTGCCATTGTTCGTATGTGTTCTGAAATGAGATGTTTTTATTAAATAAGGCATTTCTGTTAAGACGCATTTCACATCTTTTAAGTTTTCCAAATACGTTTGTCGGTGAAATTTAAAATTTAAAAAAAAAAACAAACTTCGATAATTAGAGTACACTTATGGAAAAATAACTTTTAAAATAAGAGAAAAAAAAATCTTAAACAATTAATTAATGGATACAATTGTGAATATAAAATAGCTTACATGTTCCTTGGTCAATTCGCCAACCATGTATGTTGAAAGCCAGCCGCCGAATGAAGATAGAGTGTTTGCGATACCGAAGATAGTTCCTGTAAACAAAATGTTTTTTATATTTTTTTTTTAATTCAACCACTGACTAACTGTCTTGAACACGCAGCGTAAGGCTAAGGTCTGAGCATGATTTTTTTTATTAGAGTTTTCTAAATAAAATTATTTTACAGATTTTATGGCAGGTTTGCGACAGTGTTTTACAGTAAATATGGTCACGGAAGACATTGAAAAATATCAGGAACAAAAATCAAAATGAAACTGCGATAATATCCGAGAAAATCGTTTTATTTAAAATGTCATCGGGTAAATTTAAAAAAGTATAACGAGTTTTAATCGCAAATCCAATAACAGAAAAATAATATTTATATACATGTGTATAATAAAACAAATATTTTATTAATTTTTACTTTATATAGTTTTATGTAGAATTGGATAAGTTATTTCAGTAGTAAATAGTGAAAATTTAAAACTTTCATACAATCAATACGGATCTTTAAAACTAGATGTTAAATATTGAACATCGTGTAAAGCCCTGGTACAATATTTGCTGTTATCATTCTAAAACAAGCTTATTATGGCGTCTGGCGATCGTGAATATTGTCACAACGGTATGTTTGTCCAGGCGGCAAGCATATTCCGGTATAATTCGCATTAATTCACAAATTTTTTGATTACATAAGGTAATAATGTAAACTTAAACACAAAATATATATTTAAATACAAAAAAATATGTCCATCTACTACTATGTATAAGAAACCGGTATACCGGCTATGTATAAGAAAATTTTACCGGTGGTAGGACTCTGTCAAGCCTGAGGAGTCCGACTGGATGGGTACCACCCCCTTATCTATTTCTGCCGCCAAGCAACAATGATTGCATTGTTGTGTTTCGGTTTGAAGGATAAGGTAGCCAGCGCAATTACAGGCGAGAGGCATATCATCTTAGTCCTCACAGTGATAACGCACCTGTGGTTCTGCATTTTTGTTATTTAAAACCTAAGTGCATGAACCGTAGGTGTTATGGGCGACAGGTTCTGCTTTCCATCAGGTGGTCTGTCTGCTCGTTTGTCACTGAATCTCATAAAAAAAAAAAAAAAAAGAAAAGAAATACATCGACATATTATGTATAAAGCAAAAAACCACACTATTATATTCATGGTGTGAAACATATTTTTAGGACAAAATTAAATAAAAAGAATGAGCTATGGTCCTCCTTAGCTGTAGTCGCGTAAAAAATATAGCATGAATAGACTTATTATACCGAGACTGATAACTATATATTAAATACTAGCAGCTCACCCTCGCTTCGCTCGGGTTCGCCTCTAGAAAAACAAAAACAAATTTATCCCAAGAGAACCGTACATTTTGCCGGGATAAAAAGTAATCTATGTGTTATTCCAGGCTATAATCTATCTCTGTGCCAAATTTCATCCAGATCCGTTCAGCCGTTCTGTGAATGAATAACAAACATCCATACTCACAAACTTTCAAATTTATAATATGATGGTATAGATGTATATAACTGTATTTGTAAATGTTAATGTTATTTCCTTTTGTCAGTATACATTGGATTTGATTTAAATTAGAAAAAGGGATAAATTTAAAAATACATTTTTTCAACGTATCTATTGCACGAGCAGAGTCGCCTAGTATTCAAAACTCATGCTAGACCTTACACCCTATATCCATCGTTCCCTGATATCAAAAATCAATTGTCAAGAGAAAGAACAAAAAGACTTACCACTGAATTTAGGAGCAATATCCAATCCGTTGCCGAGGTAGCCGGCAGTGACCGCGCCGTTGATGGTCAGCGCGAGGGTGAAGATGGCGATGGACCAGATCCTGTCGTGGCCGAAGAAGGCTTGGGCTAACATCATTAGGCCTGTGGAAAACAATTTGTTTATAATTTATGATGTGAACTAAGTATTGGTTTTATTCCGTAGTAAAGCATTCGTAATTCAAAATGCACGTGTCTGATTCCCTTTGACTAATACTATACATTATAATTGCCTAAAGTTAATTACACTAACAACTTGAATTAGAAAATTAAGAAACATTAAGCTAACAAAATTATTTTGACACAAAAGAATTATCATAAATTCCAACACTTTTCTATCCGCGTTCTACTTTAGACGATGTATGTAATAACTAATATGTATTATCATTTGTCTTTAATACTACACAATTTACAATATCTACTTATAACAAAAGAAAACTATTTTTTTTAAACTTCCAGAGTGCTTTTCTTAACACTCTAACAATTAAAACAAACTAAGCCTATACACCTCCTGGTTAAATTCTAAGAAATCAATTGTTAACTGGCACACCGGTGTGCCCCCGACTCTTGACAGGTTAAAAGATCATAGCTAAGAAACCTTACCAGGTAAACCAACAGCAAATCCAGTGAAGAGTTTCCTTGCTGCGGTGGTGGAGAGGCGTCCCGTGCGACGAAGAGAGTCAGCCAGGACGGATGAGGCCAATGCACATAGATACTTGCCGAGATAAGGTAGAGATGAGAGCAGACCGTTCTGTTGGAGAGAAGTGGTGGTAACTCATTTGTAATACGTATATTTATTATAATATAAATGGCTATATTCATCAATTCTTGAACGTTTTCAAAGATGATCAGTCGAAAAAAAAAACCATTCAAACCAACAATTTAAATTAATTATTTTTAAAATCAGTGGGCTACCTCAAAATGTTGAGTAAATTTTTTTTTTCAATTTCAATAATTTTGTTTTCTATTACTACAAATTGTATCACCAAGCTGAAAAAAACCTTTTTTTTCGCTTCACCCTAATATATAATATAATAATATTAATTATTGTTAACTAGAAAGGTAAGCTGACTTCAAAGTAACATTAAATGGATGGTGGATTAATGGATGGTGGATTATGTTTGGGGTTTATGAGACAATACTTGGTATAGCCTACTAATTAAAAAATAATTATGAATTCGATGAATATATAGCAATGACATCACGTAACATATCAAACCGAATTGGGTTCCGTCATGAAGTCGGAAAAATCGTACGCGCTAGGGTTTATAATGAGGAAAGATAAAAAATATCATTTAAGGGCTAACCCTTAAAGGATATTTTTTTATCTTTCCTTGTAGGTACTTTCTACAAAAGCTTTCTTAAATGACAATAAGAAGTAATAGTTTCTTTTTTAAATTAATCTGCTCTACACGTTTCTAACCAAATGGGTCAACAAATACCTAACTGTTTAAATTTAGCATATCAACATTAAAACATAGTGAAAATGAGAACTGATTAAATTTACCACCATTAAAACACACATAAAAATCTATACAGGACGCCATGTCGGTCAATCCTTTAAAAATTCAAAACAAAAAGGAACTTTACAGGCTAAGTTAAGCATAATGTTATAAATACAGCACTATAAATAGATTGGAATGCATTGGAAATAGCGAGTAGATGAGTGGAATTCGCGTCGGGCGCCAACGTCTTTTTATTCAATATTACCTGGATGCGGTAAATGCTATGTAACAGCATTCCGGGCAACAACCCCGCGTTATTTATATTTTATACCATTACTATACTGCTGTATTAAGATTTCATTTCAAAGAGTTTTTGTTATACTTTTTTACTTTTGTCCTGTAGGCCGTAATCTATGTTATATGTAAACTAGCGCCTCACCCACGCTCCGTTCGGGTTCGTCCCTAGTTACGTTATAACGTTTAGTACCTATACATTTCTCAGAGATGAAATAATTTCCCGCAGTAAAAAGTATCCTATATGTTGACCCGGATAATCTGTTGTCATCATACTAAATTTCATCAAAATATCCAGTGGTTTTCTCGAGATGTGTTCCCAGACAGATAGTCAGAGACAGACAAAAATTCTAAAAACTATAGATTCGGCCTCTGTATCGATAATAATTACTATTTCAATAAGATTATCCAAAAAAATATTTAATGTACAGATTCGACTCAGAATTTAATTATATGTGAAAATTATAGATAAAAATTATAGATAAAAATGAAATTATATTCATTGGTAAGCGCATCTTTTGAGAACAGCCTGACCGATTTGACTAATTTTTATTTTAAAGTGTTCATAATCTTCGGAATACCCGTACCCGTAAAATTTGGGAAATTTGGGAAAGTGCGTTTTTCCTATAGGATTCTATAGCGTACATATTCATCTTTGAACTCAAAGATAACAAACTTTATTAAATTTTAGACAGAACTCCGTCAGATCTTACACGTTTAAAATACAATCACCAAGATGAGAAATATAATAAATACCAATTATGCCAGCGCAGTATTTGTTAACATTGTGTAAAATAAAAAAAATAAAACGTGCGGTAAACTAATCATAGCCAATTTGTTGTTTTTTAAGTTATTTTCAGAAAAAAAAAAACTTTATATTGTAGCGTCCGCAAAAATCCGGTTTTTCCACGCCAATTAAAACAATTGATCGTAGTACGATGACTTCAGAAAGTCATCGGAATCTTCCTAGGTTGTTAACCGACTGAGAATATAATTTCAACTGTAAGAACATTATAAAATTAAATAATTTTGTCACAAATATTTAATTTAAAATGGATGCTGCAAAGATATTTTTAATTATAAAGTAGGTAGTACCTACTAAGGAATATAAGGTTTTTTTAACTCTCATGGAACTAAGCTACACTGATTTGTAATATTGAAAATGAGTCATACTTATTGTGTGGGAAATTTTGTATATTTTAGGATTAAGAAGTCTTTATTAACTTAAAAGTATCGTTTAATATAAATTGTAATATGCCTAATATGCGTTATTTTGAGTATCTCACCTATCCTAATTATTTAAAACATAAATTGAATTTCATAAAGAGTACCGATAGATAACCTCTGTAAAAGTTTTACTTCTTGCGCGTACTCATCCATACACGCACTCTTTAATTTTTTTTTAAGAGTAACTGTTTAGTTTCTGTCAATTCTTCTGAGCAGAAAAAACTGTATTCCGATATTCGAACCGACGAGCTAACTAAAGTTTTTACAATAAGAATAAAAAAATATCTTAAATAACCTCTAATTTACCTAACAAACACAAAAATTTAATTATTACATATAAAAATACTGCATCAAAATCTTCTAAAGACTTGTGCCAGACAAATAAAGGCCTTCACATACTTCCGTCAAGATAAGCCCATTTAATTAGCTTTGCACGCCATATTATAAATTGTGTTCTTAACAGGTACTATTTACCATGTCCAAACCGAATTATGATTCAAGGACGATTAGCTCATAATATATTGCGATCTTACTTACACAAAGCTTATGTTTGAAATAAAAACCATAAAAAACAATAATACCTAACAAATCACAACTGCGCTTGATTAAATTTAAAAAAAATATTTGTATTGAAACAACATAGACAATATTTTTATAGGCAACTCTTTTTACTTGTGTTATCGGTGGAATATTGTTAAGTCTCTATATTATTAACCTCTTTGTTACTTTTTTTTTGTTTTTTTTTTTTCGTTTTTTTTTTGTTTGTTGCGTTTGATTTTTGGGTCCCGATGTTTCAAATGATTTTCAGCAAACTTGTTGAAAAAATACTTTTATTTAAAATGTCAAATATTCACGTAAATCTAAGAAATTGTTTGTTACTATTTAACTTTATATAACAGGGACATAAGAGGAGTTCAATGACCACACAAAAGAGATCGCTGGATAAAGTGATATGTATTTAAAAGATTTTCATTAGATATTATTTAATAATTATTATTTTATACACGCGCTAGGAAAATTCGGTAAGAGTATGCATTTCGAAAATATTAACACTTGATTTTTAAATGGAAAATTTTCAAAGCGTGTCCACGTTATTTAACTAAGCAATTTTTCACATTATACAGCGATGCGACAAGTGTGTCTAAGCGATAATTCAAATAGAATAATCGAAAATTAGCAACTTATATGAAAACGACTTAAATAATTTAAAAATATTTAGCGATAATTTGTGAATATAGAGATAACTAGATAGATAGAATATTAAGACGCTATATATCCAAAGATACAGTTCGAACTAGTTCGTAATAAAAAACCTCATATATAATATACGTATACAGTAGGATTGTTTATATTCTTTAAAAAATAAATACCATAGTATAAAAAATATTTCATCAAATGAGTAAATTACAGATTATAATCCCGTCCATAATCAAAATTTGCTTTATAATGATGTGACAATTACATCAAATCCCATTGGTGCGATTCGAGGAATTACCACTTTATAATTATAGTGCTCCTGTAATCAAAGAAACGGCCGCAGTGTTAGTAATATGTAGTAATCTTTAAGGACTGAATGAAATCATAGATATTTATAATTTATAAATGTTTACATTAAAATATAATAAACTGGATTAAAATAAATATTTTTATATAATAGGTTGTATGTTGGGACATTAACACACAGCACCATCTAGTTCCATGGTAAGCTACGAGGCTTGTGTTATGGATATCAGAAAGTTGATATACTTCACATATATAACTTTAAATACATACATATTATAAATATAAACACCCATGACTGGAGAGCAAACATTCGGGCTCGTCACAGAAAAAAATGCCCCCAGCGGGACTCGAACCCACCACCGCTGGTACAGCAGCACACTGCAAACTGAGCCAAACGTGTCGTCAACAATAAAAACAATTTCTGATACCTACATTTGAAGTCCAAATAAAAAATTACTAGTTTACTAATTAGTTATAACTTTTTTTTCTTGCCAGTATAATAAATTAATAAAAGTATTAAATTATGTACCAACTTTACCTTTTTCAATTAAGACAAAAATATATAATTTAAAACGTGTTCTTAGTTTAGATAACCTTGGGATTTCCCCGATATGAAAACTGACAATATTATTAATATGAATGCATTTTTGTTGATAGATTTTTATATAGATATTATGTATCTATAATTACTTCACTTATTTTAATATACACTAGCCACATATCAGTGGTAGCTCAGTGGTAACGCGGTCGGTCGGGAAACCGAGTGAAGCGGATTCAAATCCCGGATCTCGCACCTCTGATATTTTCATGTGCGAATCATTTCCAACATGATTACTGATTTCTAACATGATTACTTGTCTTACGGTAAACTAAAACATCGTGAGGAAGCCTGCATGTCTGAGAGGACGTAGCAAGTTTTCAAAAGACATGTGAAGTCGCAAGTTTTCGAAAGACATGTGAACCCGCACTTAGCCACCGTGGTGGACTATGGCCTGATCCCCGTCATATTAAAGGGAGGCCTTTGCCCAGCAATGGGAAGTTAAAAAGGGCTAAATACAGCCACATATCCTAAATTCGCTCGGTCGTGTCCCTACGTGTCTAACTAGTAGTCCATGTATTCTTAGATAATAAACCTATCTTTTTCGCTTTAAATTCATTTAAATCCGTTTCACCATAAAGATGTCATGATGATGATGATCACACCAAATGATGATCACACACAAAATGTCACTTTTATTATAATAGTAACTCAATACCTACCATACTTATTTTTAATATACATTAATAAATACCATAACTTATTATCGTTACATTTTATAGGTATGTTAATCCACGGTGTCGGGCTACGGGCCTATACATTATATAGTTAATAAATGACTACAGATTAGAAATCAGATAAGATAACTTGTAGTCTTAATGAAGCCAGTCTAATTTAAGAACTTAATCTTAGGCACTTACTCATGTTAATATTAAATAGTCTTAGTAATGAGAAAGTTATTCATGGCGCCAAGTCTAAATGGAAACTTAAATATATTCTAATGGTATACGTTAGAAGTGATTTTCGTAAATGTTTATCTCCTCTGTACAATCTTAAGTTTTTAACTAAGTACCTATATAATATTCTTTAAAGTACTATCGGTTAGCCAATCTCTTTCATTATTTGATTTTTTTTAAAGATGAAGAAGATGGAGAAGAAGAAGAAAAAAAATATTAAAAAATAATAATAACTAGCCAGCTAGGTACAGTGCGAAAGGGCCACTACGGCCGTTAATACAGTCAATGTTTACAAAGTAAATTCGTAAAGTACACAGTAATCGATATACAATAAGTACAACGGTATCTATTGCAATGAGGATCTGTTAGACGACTTGCATCCTGTGCTCCAATTTTCTGATGAAGTGTTTCCGATAGTTTACCATTATACTACTAGTAAGATGCAGTTATAAGTGGATCGGTTTTATTTATCCAGTGAGAACCAATAACCATCTAAGAGGAATATTATTTAGAGAAGATACGTGAAGCTGTGTGTGTGTCTTCTCTGTATCACGTGTATCTAGCTATCGGCTACTATCGGCTTAAACGAGTATAACAAATAAATATATGGCTGAAAAGGACAAGTATAAGTATATGTACCTATGCAAAAAAAACGAAAATTGTACGGAGGAGTATGAAAATTTCCACACTTATAGTATTTATAGAGAAGAAGTGCAGATTACTAATATTTTTTAAAAATTATGCATTAAAAAATACATTAAATCAATAAAAAAAACATTACACACACTACCATGTATTTGACGTACACGCATATATACACTTTTGTTTATTGTTAGTCTGTGGTCAAATTGAGAATAGATGAATATTGTAATATACGTAAGACAATAAATATATAACTTAATGAATTATAGTTATTTTTAACCACGCGGCAATTACTAGTTTAGAGAAACCTATACCGACAACTTTACGTACTTAGTTTAATCTAAGCGTTAGAAACAACTTTATTATATACTTATGTTAGATTCTAACATATTTAAGCATATTATAAAGTTGCGTTTCGTAAAAAAAAATTAGTTGATGAGTTAAAACTAGTGAGGACCAAATATGTATAAAAGATATTGCATAAAGGTTTCTAAATCACAAATTATATATTCAAAAATTATGTTATCATTCAGTAAAAATTATTATTTCTAAGCATGTACTCGACAACAATATAACTACATATAAAATTGAAACGTATTTACTGACTTAAAATAAAAGTCGAGCCAGAACAAAGAGCCGCATGCATTCAGCCATAACTTACAATTACATGTACGGAACCGAGTTGCATAACAATACTCTTAGAAATGTCGATGTCGGGTGACGGGTCAGAGCTGGGTGAACAGCCTTTCCACTGATTAACCTCTGGTTAGTTACATGAGAACATGGTAAAATGTTTTATTTTATTGAAAAAAATTAACGCCGGGTGAGTTCCTAAGCGCCTGACATTAACACACAGCACCATCTAATCCCACGGTAAGCTACGAGGCTTGTGTTATGGTTATCAGATAGTTAATACAGTACACTTACATAACTTTAAATACATACATATTGTAAATATGAACTCCATGACTAAGAGTACAAACATTCGTGCTCATCACACAAATGAATGCCCCCAGCGGGACTCGAACCCGCGACTGCTGGCACAAAAAATAGGGTGACTACAAATTGAGTCAAACGTGTCGTCATAATACCAGTAGTCAATGTGTTACTTATACTTAACATTTTAGTTTATCAATAGATCCGTTAAACCGTTTCTTACCGTGTAAAGAAGTAACAAACATACAGACAAACGCACAGAAACTTTAGCTTTATAATAGTATAATTAATAGCCGCTATTTTTTCTCTAATATCGCAAAAAAATACTTATTAACTACAAAATTCAGTCCACGTCCAAATATAATTAAATATTATACAAGTACTTTAACTGAAGAAAAAAACTGAATGTAACGTTAACTTAAAGCATAAAACGTAACTATGATATTTTAATTTTTAAATACGATTCGCGAGAACGCTTATTTTTAAAAATGTGTCACGTGACACTTTTTACGTCTTAAAAATCGTCTGGACACCCAGCCAGCGCCAGACAATAACTTCTTAATGGGCTATAAAGGGGTTTATGGCGTCTGCGCGCCATAATCCAAGGGACCATTAGGTCATGTTACAATTGGCTATTTGACAGTTTTCGGAAAGATATTTTAAAACATACGTAGGTTCATTTTATACCTCTTACAATTATTTTTTTCTGAAAAAAGCGTTATTTATTCGGAAAAAAATATATTAATCTTTCAGTAATTTGAAAGTCGCGCGTAAACAGCACATCACGTGACATTCCTGGCTGTGACGTCATATCTCAATAAACTAAGTAAAGCTAACTACGATGCATGGAGAATATAACATGTTATATATTTTCCATGCTACGATGCTCCAACTCTTAAACATATTTTAAGCTAAAAGTTTGCAGCTTTTTCATTGGCAAGCTCATATAAGTTAATATATATATATATATTTAGAATATAAATATTTTTTATGAAAATGACAAGCTACAAGACGTGTGCCGTACCTATGTGTAAAAGTTCTACTATTAAATATCCTGACAAATTGTTTATACACGTCCCTAAATGTCCTAAACGTCGAAAGCAGTGGTTACAATTAGCACGCTGAGAGTTGAATTTTACATCTGATAAATCTGCAATTTTTTTTGTGAAGATCACTTCGATGTAAGTATTTAAAAGCAATCAATTTAGCCTCTGATTTACTGAAAATAAATTAAACTTAATCCAGTATTTTGTACATAAAACATGTCATAAAAACAATTCTTTTTATGACATTATTTTTATTAATTTTAAAAGTATTATTTTTATTATTCACCATACGACTGTCGCGAAGATCTAAAATTATCAACATAACCTTTAAGTAATTTAAAATTATTTTATAAAATTTTTACTACTTGACTTAAGAACTATACACATTAACTTTTACCAATAAATTATACATAATTACTTTGTTCATTTCGGTACTTACACGGAAGTTTTTACATTCCGAAACTCGGCTGAGCAAAAGTCAGGATTACATGCAAAAAAATTTGCAACCATAAATTAATCTATTTTTGGTAAATTTGCACTATCAGCTTTTGTGTAACCCGGCTCCATTTCGTTAAACTTCTCACAAGCACTAATTAAAATATTTTAGAGTGATCTTCTCAGCAAACTGCAAACGATAAAACACACGATGTTTTGTTATGTGCGATGTGACGTCACACGCTGCACAAACATGGCCGCCAGCGTTTCGGTATTTGTAATCCACAGATAAAAAAACTCAAATTTATTTTTCAAAAATGAAATATTTACAATTTATTTTAATGCAAAAAACATATTGTATAATTATTGTGGACCCATAAGCTACTGTCTCCAACAGATTAAATATTTTATTGTTAGAATTGTCAAATAGCCAATTGAATTATCTACATATTTTTAAGTGTAGTCATAAAATTTGTGTCATTTAAAGATTTATGTAGAACGTCTACTAAATCTATATGTTTGCTTTCGAAATTTTTTAATGTAAGCACTAAATGTAAGTAAAATCTATATACTTTTAGATTTTAACTGTACAATTAAATTGCAATTAAAGTACGTAAGTAATACTGTATTGTACTGTACTGTATTTAATAAGTAATCCCGAGGACAGTCTTAACGTCAGTGACGTGAATTTTATGTGTTTTACATTTATTTTTTAGTTAGAAATCTGATTAATCTATAAAAAAATATAATGATTTCGTTCCTAACCTCCAAGCGAAAAAGCAAGGTATGAATAAATAAGATAAGTCTGTATAAACTATAAACCCAAAAGTCACCGAGGCAAGGATGGCGAAAAAATACGTCCGCGTCGCAGTAAGCGAGGGTGACCACGCGATCCGATGGATGAAAAATTTAAATAAATTAGTTACTTTTATGCGAATATGCAAAAATTTATATGTGTGTGTATGTGTTTGTTACTCCTTCACATTGAAACGGCTGAAATGATTTGGATTAAATAAGGACACATGTATAGACTATGACATAACTACTTTTTAACATAAATATATGTAATTATGACATACGTTATTAAAAAAATATTATCGAAATGCCATAAGGTCCAACGAGCTTTCCATATAAGGTGGTGATCATGATGAAACTGTGTTGACGAATTTTACTATATTTACTTTGTAATAAACTTTTTTCCAGTAGCATATTGAGTAACATAATTTGATAGTTTTATTTTTTACTCAGTTACGTTTATTTAAAAGTGCCTGTATAAGTCTAATTGTTTAAAGTTTCATTTTATTTATTTCTTAAAAAATAAAGTACAGTAACATATACTTTTTTTTGTTTTAAAATGACAGTATATGTATTATATCTCTGATGATGTTCTTATTATAATTTCAAAAGTACCTGAGCGACCAAGCTTTGTACAGTGTTTTTCGGAAAAGATATAAAAATTGATTAAAAAATTGACATTAGGTGTAGGTAAATATATATATATACACGATATTTCATATACAATAAGAATTGCTCTGTTAATATTATAACATTATTTATTTAAATATACAATATCTTTCTACGAGTCCCGGAATTATATGTAAATTCGTATACTTTTAAAAATCATCCAATAATATTTCTCCAATAAACAATTTTACAAAGAACTTTTTTTATATTCCTTATAATACCTCAAGCTTCATGGGATAAACGAAAAAGTTTTCTTTTTCTTATCAATTAATCTTATATTTCACATATTTCATGTTCACCATGCCTTATATTCTAACACCTAAATTCTTACAAAATAAATTTCATAACCTCACTTTTCAAAGTAAAATGTCAATTAAATTTTATTTCTTACTATTGTTGTAACTATTATTTCCAAAGTAAAAAAGGGACATTATAGATTTAAAATCAACTTCAAAGGAGTCTTATTTCTTCTCATCAAGCAACATCTACGCCAATTATAAATTATTTTTAATTATTTGTTATATTAATTACAACAATTTACATTTATCAAAACAAATACGAATCAGGTTTGCTCCAACCGACTATTAAACGTATGCCATTTATTATTTTTTCGTCCACAATTTTTCATAATAACTCATTTGATTTAATGTTATAGTTTCTAAGTAAAACTTGAGTTATTATATAAGGTCTATAAAAAAAGTATCTATAATTTTATCTATAATGAAGCGTTCTATTTTGTATTAAGTGCGCTTCACTTTGTCACTAAAGTATGATTATATATTATTGTATTGTAGTAGAAACGTGACAAAAGAAATGTACTACACTTAAGAAAGTCGAAGAAATATTACAAACGTTACTTATGGGATTATGAAATTATTTGTAACACTTAAGATAATTTGTTGAAGTGCTGCTGTTATTCCTGTAAGCACTGTAAGATAAGTTATTCCTTTTATGTATACTTCCTTTTATTATGTTTTTATTATTATGTTATTCAAATGATAAAAATGCTTTTATTAAAACAAAAACAAGATGTACATGTTTTTCTTACGTTTTTGATTCAAGAAGCAGTAGCAATTTACTATATACATATATTAAAAATATAGTTAGTACCACATATAGTGATGGTGTAGTTAGTTTAGTATATATGCTAATTTAGTTTTCGAAAGACGTGTGAAGTCTGCCAACCCGCACTTGACCAGAGTGGTGGACTATGGCCTGATCCTACTCGTATCCTACTCGAAGGGAGGCCCGTGTAAAGCTGTGGGATGTTAAAAAGGGCTGCATACATACATACAATATGCTAATTCGTATTCAGCCCTTTTTAATATCCCTCTGCTGGACACGGGCCTCCCTTCACTACGAGGAGAATCGGGCCACGAGTTTTCTCAGACATGCAGGTTTCCTCACAATGTTTTCCTTCACCGTAAGGCAAGTAATAATCATGTTAGAAATGATTCGCACATGAAAATATCAGAGGTACAAGACTCAGCATTTGAACCCGCTTAACTCGGTTTCCCAAGCGAGTGTGTTACCACTGGGCTACCACTACCTATATACTAATACTAAATATGTAACATTTTCTTCTATATAAATATATAAGTATTACAACAGGTATCACCGCTAGCTAAAATAAGGTTTACATCGTTAGCAAAGAATTTATAAATGTTTCCAATGTAGGAAAACCTGCTATCTTGTACATAAAACCTGAGGTTACCCACTTCTTGGCTGATGCAATAGAGTAAAAGAGTTACATCAGGCTCATTTATGTCTTAATATCAAAAGGATACAAGCTAAAACCAATCCAACTTATAAATACTGAGCGTTCAAAATTCAAATATACAAAAAATATATGGTTTTTTTTTTCTTACCTCACGAAAATTAATATTTATTAAGTAACTATCGTTGACCTAATTTCGTAATTGGTAATAAAATTATTATTTTAAAATTTTGATTAAATATGAAGATTGATATATTATGAGATGACAATAGCATTAAACCGCATGGTGGCTCTGAAGTAACTGTAATATAATGAAAACTATAGCAAATATGTTAAATTATGTATTTTCTAGTAGTTTAAATATGTGGAGTTGGTGTAAAAACCACGTAAAGTTTTTGATAAAGTTTTCAGTAACATAATCAATTTAATTATCCATATGTCAGAGTAATTTTTCAAAATGGCAACTAATTTAAACAAAACATTCACTAGCGCGGTTAATAAGATGTAAGTAATATGACATTAAATTTTAATATTATCGGCAAAATTTTTTTTATTCAACTCAATAATTCAAATATACTCATTATCATTATATGTAATAAGATAATAATTCAATAAACTTACATTTCACAAGTAAAAAGGAAGACAATGCTCATGACTTTCTGTAATACAAGTATTAAAACTATAAGCGTAAATATTTAAGAAAATAGAAATCTAAGACACGCGAAGTCATTACTCATAGTAGTGTCTGTCTTGACCAACAAATAATCTAAATGATGTATAAAGAATGAAAATCACTATTGTTGAATACAAGCACACCTATAATTACTAACACGTGTTAATTAATGTGAAGCCATACGTTGTTGTATTTTCTAAGAAATAATTTATCATAATGCTATTTATTGAAAATGCAATAGGCACGTGGAACAATATTGTAGTTAGTAAAAAACGTTGCAGTCTGAAGTAATTATTTAAAAGTAGTGAATAGTTTTATCTTATGGCTATTGTAAGAGACCTCACGTTCGATTCTCGTGATAAATAACAAATAAAATTATTTGGTTTCTTGAAATTAATATATAATATGGTATAATGTCAATATACGCCAATACATATAAAAAAAATTAATCGCTGTCTGTACATGGAAGATATTTGAAAAAAAAAAACTGTTATTGGGGTCTTTATTAATGGAATAGCACCCAAAACAATTTTTAGAATTTTCGTTTGTTTGTCTGTGCGTTTGTGTGCGCTAATCTCAGAAACGGTTTAACTATTTCGGTGCAGTGTTTACTAATGTATTGTGGTAATCTTCACTTAACATTTAATTTTATTTCAATCGGTTTATAAATGAAAAAAAAAATTTCAATTAAAAGAAGCACCTAGGGGCGAACCCGAGCGAAGCGAGGGTGCGTCGCTAGTAAATAAGTACATTGCAAAAGCCTTAAGTGATTTTTTTAATATACGTTCATATTACTCACCAACAAATTTATATTACTTAAACTGTCAAATACAGTAATCTATTTTATAATTAAATATACAGCCAGCATACAAAAGACAAATAAAATCGACATTTATACACCAGTCCGAGTTTAAACAAGTTTCACGGTCGCCCTACTCGTATTGAAGCGTCTAACTACAAGACACAGATTACTGTAATAGATTATTGTAATTTAAATCTTAAAAATACATGTCATAAAGTTCAAATTAATTTTCCTATTGTTTTTTTGTAAATTCGGAAGTAAAGATTAACAGAGACATGACTAAAGAAAAGAAACCTTCACAAACTGTGGACAATGAACTTGAGTATTTTGCGATTCACAATGGTGTCGCAAATAAAACGTCGATAACGACAGAGTATTTCCCTTTAATTATCAAAGTAATTAGTGTAAAACTACTTATACATATTTGATGTAGCTACAAATTGTGTGTACAGTTGTGTGGAAAGGCATAAGCGTCGATACATTGCTACTACTAAACTATACATATGTATAACACATAATATTTATAAATAACTGACCCGAGAGTCGTTGTCTTGACCCAAATTTAAATATTTTTTATGCGAGTCTCGAACAAAAATATTCACCTGTAAATTTTTGCCCTTTTTCGAGCAGTTTTTCATTTTTTCCATGATAACCTTATTCAGACTATTACGAACACTATAAAAATTAGTCAAATCGTTCCAGAGTTTCTCACTAAACACTTTTTTGCTTACCAACGTTTTTCATTTATATCCATACATTTAATTTCTATTTATTAGTACTTATCGATAATAAATAAAATCAACTCACGTGTTTAATATTATATCCCAATATGCTTTCAATGTAGGTGGGCAGTTGGTTCACGACGGTGAAGTATCCGAAGACTGACGCGCCGTGGGTCAAGACGATGGCCCATACTGGCGCTGATGAGAGAAGACTGCGCCATGGGACTGGCATGTGCTAGGTGAGAGATAAGAAAAATTATTTCTAGTAGTTTTGCTGATGAAGTTGTTAGCAAAAAATATTCGGATTATAATACTTTCTTAGATTTACGCGAATATTAGACATTTATATAAAACTATCTTTTTGGATTTTTTCGCGGATTTATTTTGATTTTTGGTTCCCGACGTTTCGATTGCTTTACGGCAATCATGGTCACGGGAGAGACTAAGGTGTTAGATATCTCAAAAGCTTAAATATTCGGATTACTTCTATAAATGGGAAAGTCTGTATGTGTGTTTAGTTGTAACTCTTTCGTGTTGAACGTTGAAATTTAGTACAACACGTATGCTACTGCTTAGCACTAAGGAAAACGTGCGAACACTCGGGAGACGCGAAGTTAAATCCGAATAATAGTCCAGATTAGTACGTACCTATAATGATGGAAATTTATGATTAGTTCACAATATACTTTATAGTCTGACCCATTCAGATAGAAAAAGAAAGATAAAATTCTGTTTACAATCGGCGAAATAAACAAGTAACAGACACAAAAAAGATGGCTAAATTTCAGATGAATCTTTTTAAACAGGTTTACGCAATTATATTTTACATAGTTTTTAATTTAGTTATCATCACATTTCGTATCTAAAAGGTATGTATACGATAATAATAAGTATGTATGTTTATTATTAAAACGTTATATTTTGTAAAGAAATGAAATGTGTATATAGAAAATTAAAAAAAAATAATAACTTATATTTCGATAAAACATAAAATCCCTTTCCAAATACGGAAATTATAATTATTTAGAATTATCGCTTGTAATTATATAGTTAAATATATGATATACAAAAAAAACTGATATAAATCTTTAAATAACTACAATAACAATGATTGCGGAAAATTGATTCCACGTTATAGATAGCAAATCAATAAATGCAATTAATAACTTGAGTCAGATTTATTACTATAAAGTAATAGTTATTCTATACAATCAATAATCTTGATTATTGATAAAAGATTATATATTTCATATTTAAAGAATACTTTTTACAAATAAATATAGTAGAACACTAGGAAAACGAAAACAAACCTATCCCACGGGAACCGTACATTTTTCTGGGATAAATAGTAGCTTATGTGTCATTACAGACTATAATCTATCTCTGTGCCAAATTTTATCCAGATCCGTCCAGCCGTTCTGGCGCGAATGAGTAACAAATATTCATACTCACAAACTTTTACATTTATAATTTTAGTAAGTACCTGTATATTATTAAAGTAAATAGATTCTATACAATTTTATAAATGAGAAAGCTGTCTGTGAGTGAGAGTGCATGTTTGTCGCTACTTCATGCTGTAATGGTTGAAAGGCTTTTCGTGAAACTTGGAAAGATAGTGCATATTTTAGTTTAACGCATATTCGTTATCGACAGAAGCGAAGACGCGGGCAAAAAAATAATTAATCCACAAAGATATTCACATCACACGGAATCGAACAGGGATGCATCGAAATTACAGAGAAACCATACAGGTAAATAGAGAACATAAAGCATTACGCATACAGATTTTGGCAGAAGGGCCAAGGCTACAAATTAAAATATATGTAGCTACAACATAAGCATACAAACGTGTCGTCAAGGCTATTGAAACGTCATATCATAAAAACGCAACGCATTGTTTCAATACGACTTAATAAAAGTAATATTTGAGATAATTTTAATATCATCGGTATTGTCGTTATCTCAAAAACATTAAAAATTACAGGAAAAAACATTATATTAAAAAAAATATGATTAATGAGTTTTTAAATAAAAAAAAAAACTTACTCCTTTAGAAACGTCCTGCGGTAATGCCTTCATGAGATAGTTTCTTTCAGTTTCAGAGATTCGGGGATGCTGTGCGGGAGAGTCATAGACCACAGCGAACCATGCCACTGACCACATGACACCAATAATACCTAAGAAATATAAAAACATTAATAAAAATTACAATATTTTCATAGTATTTTTTATATTATTATATGACGATAGTCATTTTATTTTTAGATTGAATGTTATCTCAATCACTCTTCACAATTATTTTTTATTTTATTATTATTATTATTATAAATATGAAATAAAAATGAAATATATTTTAAAATATATATAAGGCATAACTATAATAATATTGAACATATTTTTAATTATTCTATATGAAAACAGGACTTGTACTAATTCATACTAAAATATGGAAATCCTACATTTTTTTACTATTTATATTGATTTAAATTTTTCTTTTCAACCGCTTTTTGTATGAATTGCTATTTTTATATTGAGATTATAGTTTTATAAAACTGCTTGCCAATAATCTAGTTTTATTAATTTGTTCTCAATAGTCAAATGATCTTAAATAATTAAACTTTCTCGATTACTTTTAGTTGCAATAATATTTAATATCGCTCACCAGTGAAATAGAAAGCGGATTCCCAACCAAAGTGTGCTATGAGAAAACCGCAAATCGGCATCGTTAGCGCTGCTCCCAGAGAAGACGCTGGAAAAAAAATAATTACATGAATAAATATTACAATTCATGTACTTTATATAATTTAAAAAAAAAACATGTATTTAAAATATTATAAAATTTCATTTTAAAGGATAATTTTTAACATAAAGAATAATTAAAATAATAGAAATGAATGTAAATAAACTTTTACATTTACTGCAAGAATTTCTGTCTCCTTTATACTATCAATAAGAATAACTTTAAAAAACTGTTTAAAATATATAAACTATAGAAAAACATATAAAAATATTTCTAATACTATATCCTTATGTCTTTACGATTTCGAAATTTCGCTTGATAGTAATTTTAAAGTTTACCGATGATACCAACGGTCAAAGAGCAGACAGTACCAACTCATAAAAGGTATGTAGTATAAAAAAAAAAAATATATATTGGGACATTAACACACAGCACCATCTAGTTCCATGGTAAGCTACGAAGCCTGTGTTATGGATACCAGATAGTTGATACACTACACATTACACAACTTTAAATACATACATATTATAAATATAAACACCCATGACTGGAGTACAAACATTCGACCACTGGCGCAGAAAGTAGGGTCACTACAAACTGAGCCAAACGTGCCGTCAGATGTAGTATGTACATATATTCTTATAGAAGTCGACTTTCTATAATCTATACAGATGAATAAAATTTAAGTGTGTATTTGTAATGTCAAAATAACAGCTTTAGGTATTTACTAAATGCATATGGAATTATATCCGTACTTATAAGAAAAACACAATTTTTAAAACTTCTGTCTGTCTGTCTGTTCCGGCTAATCTTTAAAACAGCTGGACTAATTTTAACGGGACTTTCACTGGCAGATAGCTGATACTATAAGGAGTAACTTAAGCGAGGGTAAGTCGCTAGTATATAATACAATAGCTAATAGACATTAAATAATTCATGAGAATTACATATTCTTTGTGTCATTTGTATATGGGACAGCGATGTTATGTTAAATTTTTTTTAGCTTTCTCAGTGACTACACTAGTTTTCTTTTTTATTAGGTTAATTTAAAAGTATTTGTAAAAGTTTAAATAAAGTGTAATTTGACTTCGTTATATTTTCTAACATATCGTTTGTAGAAAAATATACTACTCTGGTATCAATATAACTGAACTTCTAATAAAATAACGAAATATAGATAATATGGTAATAAGAATAAGTGCCTCTTGAAGGCTAACTTATAATTACCCTAATCTTTATATATTTCCTGCTATTACGTCTTTTAGCTTTAAATCTAGTTTCTGATATACAGTTATATCATAGGGAAAAACATATTTGCATATGTATTCAGCCCTTTTTAACGTCCCACTGCTGGGCACGGGCCTCCCTTCAATACGAGGGGAATCAGGCCATAGTCCACCACGCTGGCCAAAGTGCGGATTGGCGGACTTTACACGTCTTTCGAAAACTTGCTAGGTTTTCTCAGACGTGCAGGTTTCCTCACGATGTTTTCCTTCACCGTAAGGCAAGTGGTAATCAAGTTAGAAAATGATCGCACATGAAAATATCAGAGGTGCGAGACCCGGGATTTGAACCCGCTTCACTCGGTTTCCCAAGCGAGCGCGTTACCACTGGGCTACCACTGCCTTATATTTGCATATATAGAAACTTTATTAGCAAAAACACTTAAGGGAGGTCAAGGTGTAAAGGTAATAAAAATATAATGGGTTTTTCCTCCAGAGTACCTAGACCCAGTTGGTGAGACCTGAGGGCGTTCACATGTCTTGAATTAAATTACCTTTTAGATTTTAAAATGTAGGTTTTCGAATATTGTCGCGGTTTTATTTTGTCTTTTGTTCCCAGCATTTTAAATCCTGTACAGTAAACATGATCCAAGAGTAAAGTGATCCTAGGAGAGATGATCTTTTAGATTTTCTTTATGTTAACATTATAAGATTAATAATAATCAAATATTTTCCTAACAATTTGCCAATTTGATATATTAATTTATGTATCATGAGTTGTAAACAAAAATTAAATTACAAATTATTACTGACGTAATTGCAGGATCAGAGGTTAGAATGTGCATTTATATAACTTTAAATTCACTCTTTCAATTTTAAGTAAGAGTGTGAATAATTCATTTTATTGTTAGTTGTGCAATGTTAGTAATGGAAAATTATGTAGTCTTTTGCAAGGACTTTGCAAGGAAAGGACAAAGGGTGTAAATGCGAGTTGCGTACGTGTAAAGGTATTAAAATATTCTACCCACTAAATCGTGACAAACATAGTGACAAAATATAATATACATGACGAAATGTAAAATAAGGTGTCCTCTGACGACGATAATAGATTCGAATCTCGCTTCAGGCAAATATTTATAATAGCCATGTAATAGAGTAGATATGTATTCATGTAGGGTAGTAATAAAACTGTAATTTATATCATAGAATGAATTGTAATAAACGACCAAATTGTGTTACGAATGACGATGCTTTAAAGTTTAAACTAGTACATTTGAACTATTGAACCGTATGTTACCGTTACATATCAAATACCTAAATCGTAAATCATTTGACAAGTATCAACTGCTATGTCTGGCGTTCTACTAATGTAATGACGGGGTGACCAGCCTATTTACTTATTGCAGGACTTTTCCCATATATTCAAAATATTTAGAATTCTAAATTAAAAATTTAGGATAATATGAGAAAAAAACTATATTTTTTTTAAATTTTACTCTACAAATAAATTAATATATAAATAATTTAAATCAAAATTTAAAAAAACAAAAAAGATAACATTTTACAAAAACCCCACATGTCAATATTACAAAATATCAATACGTACCAATGTTGATTCGCCAAATATTAATATTTAATACGTAATTTAAAATTTTAAATACGTAAAATTTTTTTTTTTTATATTTTTCTAAACAACTTCCTTGTTATTAATTGAAATCGTGCTTTATGTCCCGTGACGCAAATACATTACGTATAACGTACATACGTTACGTAAACATAATATTATAAAACAATAATAAAGGAACCGTCAGAGTATCGTCATTAGTGATTAAACTTATCAATTATAAGACAACTAACTGTTTGTTTATCGGGCATATATTATAATTAATGCTGCATAAAATTGATTTGTGTTGGAATCTTCGAATGTGAATGAAGGAATCGTTTGAGAAATTTTCCGAGACCTAACTCTATTGCATCGTGTGCGCTGTATTTAGACCAAGGATGTTGACATGACCGTGCGATCAAATATAGAGTATATGAAAAGAATTTACTGAATAATTTCGCTATGTTTTATATCATACTAAGTTTTATTTTGATGATATATAACACTTTACAAAGAACTATTCTACCATCGCTAAAACCCTTATGTTTATAAATAACTAATAAGGCATATTAAGAAATTATGTTACACATATACATATTTTTAGAGGGGATCTCATAAATTATATATTTTATTGCGAAAAAAATGTCAAATTCATACTATGTTACCATTATGGACTCGAAACATTAACCTCAATATAGATAGCAAGATGGTATCTGACTTATATCGATGACTCTATATATTTGTATGAAGGCGATATTTCGCAAACGAACATTCAGATGTAACCTTGTGACATTAAAGCGAATAACGCTTAATAAATGCTTCATATCCCATACAAAAATAACAATGAGTTACTTTTCTTCTAACTACATACATACATATATTAATTATTAATTATTAAATCGAGCGTGTTAGCTGTCGTCCGATAATCGATTTATTATGGAAAACGATTGAATATGATTAATAAAATTTAGCAAAACTTATTACGATGATAACGATTATTTAAATCGTAAAAACATTATCGATTTGTAATGGAATGATAAAATATGTTTGTTATAAATATAATCGACCATTTTAAAATATTTAAGTGTCAGCCAAAACTGTTTATTTAATTCTAATAAAATAATGTAGTTATTGTTTAAAATATAAAAAAATCTATGTTCGAGTTCTAAAATTGAAACTAACTACGGTGTTAAAAATCGGTTAATAAAATATGCCAATCGTTATCGCTAGCGCATAGCAACCGTTGCGCAAGGTTAATTCGCGCGGTCAAGTTACATCGACCAATCACAACGCTGCATTAGCGTGACGTCAGCGACCACGCCTGCGCGCGCCTCCGACGCCATATTGCTTCATATCGGACGTTTACGCGTTACCGGTTACGATAACAATTGTATGTTCGACGAAAATTGAACGATAATAATCAACAATGGCAAATCTATGGTCAAGGATAGATTACTGCGTCTTATAGCGCCTAATTGTTTTTATACGTGACGTCTGGAAAATTGTCTGATTTAAGATAAGTAGATCATTAGTGTAATTAATCTTCACTATGACATGTACATATAATTAGGTATAATGATATATAATAAACATGATATTTCCTGTATAAAATATACTATGTAATTAAAAAGATTTAATTGTCCAATATTTGTGCATGTTTAAAAGAAACAAACAGACAGACAAGCTTAAAACAAGCATAATATCACGTAACGTTATAAATCGTAAATATCGTTTGAAATAAAAATTACATAACTTACCCATCATGTTGGACATGAATTTGGATCTGTCCATGGGAGGGATCCATTTTGACGCCATCGGGAGAATAGCAGGCCATGTAGCGCCGAGTAGAAAGCCAAGAATTACTCTAAGCGCCACGATCCATCCGAAGCCAAGAGATGCTGCAGCTGGAGACAGCAATGTGAGAATACTGGCTAGAAGAGTACTGTAGCCGAAAACTCTCCTGATAACAAGAAAAACATATTGTTGATATTATTTAATTCCTAATTGTATTCAATTTACCATAATACCACAGACACAGACGATAAATTAACAATATAAAACAATCTTTTAGGATTATTTCGCGGATTTATTTTAATTTTTGGTGCCCGACGTTTCGAATGCTTTACAGCACTCATGGTCACGGGAGAGACTAAGGTTTTAGACGTCTCAAAGGCGTTATATAATTTTTACAGTTCAATAATGGTAATCCGAAAAGATAGTTTTATTTAAAATGTCAAATATTCGCGTAAATCTAGGAAAGTATTGAGAACATAAAATAAACAAATCCTAAATAATATAAACACCAGACGTTGATTAACAGTTTTTCAAAAAGAAGAATAGATAATAAATAACAACTGTAAAATAAAAAATTGCTAAAGACCATAATATTATTCAAATAAAATTAATAATTGAATAGTTTTTTATTAATTTATCATATTTTGCCGGATGGAATGAGAATTTTAATATTATTAACAGACCACGTCTAACGCCCGCATGTATTGTAGAACATTCCGCATGATTCATTCGCAAATATTTAAAGTGTAAATTATTACCCATGTGCGACTAACCTACAAAATTTATATTCAATGGTTTCTGCTTTACTGTATTCTTTATAGATTACAGTTAACATGTGCTTAAAAAAATAATTTAGACAAGACATTTTTAATGTGAAAAGGCCTACTTAAAACGAATTATTCATAAAAGTTTGATATGGCTAAATATTGTAATCAATTTTTCAACCGACTTCCAAAAACAGGAGGAGGTTCTCAATTCGACCGTATACATATATGTATATATATATATTTTTTATGTTTGTTCGCGGATTTTTTCGTCGTTTATGAACCGATTTTGATAATTCTTTTTTTGTTGGAAAGGAGATATTCCAAGAGTGATACCATGATAAGGAAACCAGGATCTGATGATGGGATCCCAGAGAAATCAAGGGGAACTTTCGAAAATTGTAGCGGCGACTAGTGCGTTTGTTAACATTTTCATTAGGTATTTTAAAACACTACTATTTAATGAAGGTCTGGAGTCGATCTGATGATGGACCCGAAAGATAGTCGAGGGAACTCCTCAACGATTTACAGCAATTACCTGGTGTTTGGGCTTAATTAATTTGTATTGATGATACGTCTACACTAAAAATGGAAAAATAAAAACTTTTAAAAATAAAATAAAAACCGACTTACAGGCACTGAAAAGTAAAAAATAACTAAAGGGGGTTTTCATTTAGAATAGATACTTAATCAGATTTTTTCGAAGTCGGTTCCAACCATACAAATCAAAGCACACCGATGCACCGGGATAGGCAGTTTTCAGAAATTTCAAATGTGTACTGCAGACTGCAGTCCAAGTTGCCTCAATAGATTTAAAGACCAAAGTCTAGATATAATTTCATCCAGTCATAAAGTACACGTGTAAAACATGAACTCTAACATAAATTTCACATAAATTCTAGGTCTCATAAAGGAGCATGGAACAAATGATGATCGGCACTAGCCTCCTGGTAATGGGACAGAATCCAAAACTCAGCCATCAGGAGTAAAACGTTAATGATTGACATAAGAATAGTGGTCAAAGTGTGCCTCGTGTCCCCTGTGGGGATAAAAAGAGGCAGACCAGAAAATGGATGATTTGATTACTTAAGTAACTGCAAGACTGTGCCAAGTGCTGAGAAATTGTCAAGGCATAGCTCAGAAAAACGCAGCCAACAGTGTATCATCTCATTCTGAGAAGGAAAGAATATATTTTTACTACGTTTTTAAAACTTTTGCGAACATAAATCCATTCGTATCTCGAACGTTCCGCTTGAATCACTCCTAGTTATCGGAATTTAAATTGCAAAATAGCAACATTAACTGAAGTACACAGTAAAAATAGTGTTGTATTCTTTGTTATTAAATTTCATTTTACGTAAACAAATATCTCATTTGCTAGATTTTTATGAAATGTCTAATATCTGCTATAGATAGTATCAAATAACAAAAATTCAATATCATTAACTAAATTGAAAATATTTTATCAATCAACGGTCCTATCTTGGTATTCCCAGAAATTACGCCCATGAAATGTTTTGATATAAAATATGTAAATGGTAAATAATCCAATTAAGTGGAAAAGGCAATATAATTTGAACCGACCGTCCCACATGCCTTATTCACTGCGTTAGTCATAAACCAGTCTCTATACAGCTGACGCCATGCAACTGCACGAGCGATCAAATTGACTGACTTAGACATCCTGTAAAGTGTAAACTCTCTACACTCAACTTAAACTTTAATGTTTAATTTGTGTTTGTACTCTAATAATAAGATCAACTGAAACTAACCATCTGCAATAGGGATTGCACAAGTGTACGGACAAACCAAATGGACTCAAAGTACTATGGGACGACAACTCGACACGACCAGCGAGAGATCAAGCGCAAGACCGACAGTTTTACCTGCTCTCCGAAGCACGGAAGTGTAACACCTCCACCTATCTAGCACCGACCTTTTACTGAAAATTCCTTGACAGAAAAGATATAATTAATATTTGATATAACCCAGGACTTAACCTCCGGATCTGAAGTCGTACGTTCTAGCCACTACAATAACGAGGCAGTTTAATATTTTATATATAAATACATATGATATAACATTATTTTATACTAGTAACACGAGAACTACTTGATGAGGAAAAAGAACGGGATCAAAAGAACAAAATATGTACTAAATATGAGCAAAGAATTATTCGTTAATTATGTTTAACTTAAAATGCTCCAAACCTAAAAAATATATACAATTATATACAATGACATTGTCATTATGTGGAATACAACCAATTAAACACTAATGAACTTGTAAAAAAAACTCAAAACAAGAAATGAATTTTGTTAACTGCATATTTAGCAATCACTATACATTATGTCATAACAAATTAGCAGACGTGTTTGCCAAGGACCCTGTATGAATGCGGACATCAATCCTCGTTGACCGCTGACTTTTCTATTAGTGCTTCTAGAAAGTTCATTATTAATTAATTCATTGCATACTCGTTGATGGGTTCTTCTTATAATGTCAATACTTAGGTAATTATGAGTATTGATCCAAGCATAATCACAGTTTTAATTGAAGTATAAAGTTTAAATATGATGAATTTAAATATCTTGATGGCTGTATAATGTGGTGACGTTGCCCATCTGTGAGACGTAGTGGGACTAACTTCTATCTATAGCAAGCTTTCTCGTAGATATTAAAATGTATTGGGTTTATTAATTCAATATGATTTTATACTTAAATAGTAATAGATTTTTGCTATTTATAAATGCATTAAACGGATTTACAAAGAGTGATAACTAATAAAATACCTACATTATTACAATTCAAATGTCATAAAAAGAAACAATGGCAACATGAAGTGTTGAGAATATTTTATTTTATTACAATCGTCAGTAATAACTGAAATCATTAGGAATTCAGAGTTACTTAAAAAAACTCATTTACAATGAGTCGGGTTGGTATATGAGTTAAAAAATTAAAAAAATCGATTATTTCAATTGATTTGTTTTAGTACCTTTCGGTCAACGTCCAGTAAATTATTCGATTTATTTCCGAGAAAAGTATTAATCATACAGGATGTATCTGCCATTCTTCTACAAACAAAAGGGTTTCAAACAAAAATGATCCGTTTTGTTATAGTTATAAGTGTCAAATTATGTATAATTTGTATGAATTCAATCCATTTTGTTTCAAAGATTATAGTAAAACCTTTGCTTAATTTCCTTTTTTAATATTTTTTTCTTATAATACGAGGGTATTCATAAGTTTAAACTGAATGAAACGACAGACGTTATCAAACAGACAAATTATAAGAAATTCATTTGTGATCTTCAAGTTTAACATTTACAGATTTGAAAATTCTTAAGAAAATAATTTTTCTTTTTTTTCCGAATTTCCCAATTTTATAGGCAACTTTTCAAACCTTTTTTCTGTAAAACTCTTAATCGGACTATTACGAACATTTAAAAAAATCCTTGCCATTCAACCGTTCTCATGAGATGCATTTAGCAACAAACAGCATCTCTTTTAGAATTACATTAATAGCGACTCACCCTCGCTTCGCTTAGGGTTCGTCCCTAGATAAAAACAAATCTATCCCACGGGAACCGTACACTTTTTCCGGGATGATATATAGCCTATAACCTTCCTTAGTTAACAGGCTCTCTAATGCAAAAATAATTTTTCAAATCGGATTAATAGTTCCTGAGAATATCGCGTTCAACCAAACAAACAAACAAACAAACAAACTCTTCAGTTTTATAATATTAGTACATATAGATATTAGTATAGATTCAAAGTCAAATAATAAATATCATAAATATCAAAATCAATAGTTCCAAACTCACCGAGCTCCTATGATTTCTGCCAGTCGACCGCCTGGCAACTCTGTGAGGACGTATCCCCAGAAGAAGCATCCTAACAGATGATTTTTCTGTTTCGTGTCCCAGTGGTAGCGGGTCTGTTCGATGTGTTCTGGGTGCTGAATAAAATAAACAACATTTAGTTATTATACACGTTATTTACCTAACATTTTGTAGTAAAATCATAATAAAATAAAGAATACTCTCAAAAGAAATATTTAAATACTCATTTTTGATTTTTCGTAGCATTATTTAGGTTAGTTTTTATTTAAATATCTAAAATCTAAATATATATACTGTTGTATCTGAGTTAAATTTAGCTTGAGAAGGTTTCATTAGAAAATTATAATATTACCCGTATTAGGTTTAGCAGTAACATATAAGATATAATGTTTTAAGAACTGCGTTTTCGTCGAATATAAACAATGCCGAATATTTTTGTTTACATTATGACATTAAAAAAAAACTAGAATTATTTACCGCAGACAGACGTGTCATCTTTATTGTTTGAAATTATCAAAACGAGGTCAAATTTACGGCTTATCGCGAATAGCTTGAAACCGCTACGGCAATAAATATCATAATATTCATTATTAATATTTAATAATATTGAACTTCCAATGATGTTAGAAAAAAATAGACGTAAGTTTTTTTTTTACGCAGAAACTTCTTTATAGATATTAATAAATATTAGCACTATTAAAGTTAAATTTTTCATTTGGAACAAACCTGTGTGACATTTAGGGAGTCTGTGAGGTTTGCAATAACTGTCGTATTGCTTTTTCCGTCGTAAATCATCTCCACGATAGCGATGGTCAGATTCACTCGGAGGGCGTAGTTCAGCATAAAGCCGAGAAGCACCATGATGTTCAGTACTTGGACACATGTCAGACAGCCTGCGAGAAAAGAATATTGTTAAAAAGAATATAATATACATACTTTTACAGTAATAATTATTATGTGTACATTTGTTTTGTATTTATAATTAAGTAGGTATATTTGTAATTTCTTTTATCTATACATATAATAAAATTCTGAGTCGCATCTGTACCTAGTATTAAATATTTTTTGGAAAATCTCATTGAAATAGTCAAAATTATAGATACAGTGCAGAGACCGAATCTATAAATTTAAGATTTGTGTGTCTGTCTGGGAACGCATCACGAGAAAATCACTGGACAGATTTACATATAGGTAGGTTACTTTTTACTGCGGGAAAATCTCTCATCTTTGAGAAATCTATACTAAAAATATAGATACGTCGCTATCACTAGTTGTATATAAAATTTTACAATTATTTCATATACTACATACTATCGTTTATATCTAATTGAGTGTACCATAAACTGCCTTCTTTTAGCCAATTATAGCGGTATTCATATTTTTTTCTAGATAAATAGGTTGCACTTTATGAGTATTCCCAACTCTCGTATATATTTAAATACTCTCGTATATATTTTAATAACGTCACTTTTAAAGAGATTTTGAAGCGGATGTAACTTTTTACTTCAAAAAAACATTATTTATTGCGCGTGAAACTTTTAAATTACGCATTAAATGATAAGGTTTTTATCATCATTCAAAGAATGCTTACCGCAAGGTCTATGTACATAACATATATTTTTGTATAATGAAACATGGTAAAGAAATCTATTGATGGTTTGAATTTACTGATTGATGCATAATTATATTTGGGTCTGAACTAAGCGAGGGCGAGTCTTGCTGAATGTCTACAATAGTAGCTATTTTAATAAGATTTTTAAAGTTTCATCTACAGATTGAATTAACAGAGTAGTAATTAAAGGCTTATATTTTTGGGTATTGAAGAAGTCCCTTTTCTTTAAATATACCTAGGTAAATCTATATATATTACTTATACTAAAATTCTAAATCGAATCTGTACATTAAATGTTGTTTGGAAAATCTTATTAAAATGTACATTATTATCGATTTAGAGACCGAATCTATAGTTTTTAGAATTTTTGTCTGTCTGTCTGGGAAAGCATCATATGAAAACCACTGGATAGATTTTGATGAAATTTAATATGGTTATAGCTGGTTATCCGACTCAACATTAAGGATGCTTTTTACTGCGGGATAATATCTCATCTCGGAGAAATCTATACTAACCGTTAATTAGATATAAAAGTATCACCATTAAATTTTTAACCGACATCCAAAAAGGAGGAGGTTCTATGTTCGTCTGTATGTATGTTCATCGATTTCTCGGAGGCGACTTGACTGATTTTGCTACTTTATTGTATTATATTAAGGTAGGTCCCGAGGTGGTCCCATAAAATTTTCTTTGACACAGAGTAAACCTTTTTCGAGAAAATCACGAAAAACCATCAAATTCGAAGTATGTTAACAGTTCTTATTAGACCTTTCTACCTACTTCTAATTGTCATATCGATTTGAAACTGTGCAAACTTTTGTATTTCTGATGATAATACAGTTATTTAGTATCATCGAGCTGATCTGATGGTGAGGACCTGAACGTGGATAGTTAAACTCTTCAACTTCTACTAGTAAGTACTCTGAGTTTTAGCTAATTTGGTTTCATTTGACAAGCCCATTACCTTAGAATTGGATTTCAAAGCCTGATTTTTAGTGTTTTAATAAAAGTGAGTTTTTTAGTTTGTTAGTCTTCATATAAAATTTGACAGACTACTAACATAAATGGCTTAATTAAATATGTTATTCAAAAACTTTCATCTTATAAATTATTAGGTATTTATACGTTGACACTACAAATGGAAAAAATAAAACTTAAAAAAGAACATTTACTATAGATAACCTAATCAAATATTTTCGAAGTTGGTGCCAGACGATACAAAGCAAATTACATCACAAATTGATGATTGATTTCAATTATAATTAGAGTTCATACCTTATCATATTTACCTATTAGATAATAAAGCTTTATCGGCTGGCACCGACTTACTTTTTAGTGTCTGGAAATCGATTTTTTTTAAGTTTAATTATAATTAAAGTTTCTGATAAGGTTTTGCTTAAATTATTAGAAAAATATATCAATTTAAACGTGACTGGACCATATATGTATATGTATATAATAGATTATTTTTATAATGAATATTACAATATTCAATAATATTTGCTTATCATATGTAATTTCCAAGTATGAGTAATGTTCCAAATGGTATAACGAACGATAACATTTTCACAACCCTCTATAGCGGATGAATAGAAGAATTATTTAGACTTAATACGACTTTAAACTATTAATTGGATAGTTCAAATACACTATCAGATTAAGAAATTGACTACTTTTCGCTGTGTCAACAGGAAACGGTCATAATTATGATTGATATACTGTTTTCAAAAGCACCGCTCACGTCACATTGTTTATCATTTTCCTCTATAATCAATCAATCGTATCGTGGGAATCGTTACATGGCCTATAAGATTAGAGATATTGGATCAGTTAATGTAAATTATTTGTTAAAAAATGTATACTGCATAATCGGTAAGATGGATATGACAAAATTATAGGGGATTCTTATTTGTTATTACGTTATCGACACTGAAAAATTTAAAAACTTATTCGTTTCAGATCAATTTACTTTATTTTAGGCTAACAGTCTAATGAGTAAAGACCTAAAATGAATCAGTTCGGCATTTCGCACCATGAACTTCAAAGACGTTCAGTTTAGGTCGGAGCCTAAATAAAATCTAAAATTAATCTCAAAGGTTATTTTATTTCACACCATGCGATTGCATTACGATCCCATTAATACAGTTTCCAACTAGACTCCCCCAACCTCCAGAGGGGCGTAGAGTTTATTTTGTATAACTTAAAATAAAAATAAATAAAAATC
Organism: Argynnis bischoffii washingtonia; assembly: GCA_033884665.1. Lineage (NCBI taxonomy): Eukaryota > Metazoa > Arthropoda > Insecta > Lepidoptera > Nymphalidae > Argynnis > Argynnis bischoffii. Next base: position 2,283,796 of record CM066624.1, on the reverse strand, counting down.
GTTAATATAATAAAAAAAATAAAGTGGAGCATGAAAATAATTATAAATAATAAAATACAAAAAATAAACATAATCCGGGGAGGCTCAACAAAAAAAAGCTGAACTGGTCAGAAATAAATCGCTATGTAAATGTAGGTCCTCTGATAAAATTATATTAAACAAACTTTCATTCAAAATTTCTAAGTTCCTGCGCAATTTTCTTAATTTTTTTTAATGTAAGAACCTTCTCCTGACAATAACAAACACAACAAAAAAGAATTAGTAAAATCGGTCCAGCCGTTCACGCGTGATGGCGCGACCAAGGGAAATAGGGATTCATTTTTATATACATATATAGATAAATCTCTTCTTAAATTGAAGCATTAAACCTCCGAGGTTACTTCAGTTATGTATGAAATTATCGTATTAATATTTATTTATAGCTAGCGTTTCTCAAAGAACCGGTTGAATACTTTTAATAAAATTTGTACAAGGACGTATTTGTTTTGGTGATTATAACGGCATGCGTGTCTCGTGGAATTATGTAAACCAAATTGATTCTTATAAAATATTTTGTAGCTAGCAACTGACCCTCACTCCGCTCGAGTCCGTCCCTAGGAACTAAAAAGTATTTTTAACGGATAGTATAGATTTTTCAGAGATGTGATATTTTCCCGCCGTAAGAAGTATTTTATATGTTGATCCGGGTCATACCAAATTTCCAGCCATGATCATACCAAATTTCATTAAAATTTGTCCAGAGGTACTCTCTTGAAACGTTCCTAGTAAGACAGACAGATAGACAGACAAAAATTTTAAAACTATAGATTTGGCCGATCGATAATAATGACTATTTCAATGAGACTTTTCAAAAAATATTTAATGTAGGTACAGATGCGACTCAGAATTTTATTACATGTATAGATATATTTTTTTCTTTTATTCTTTTTTACTATGATTTTCTAGCGACTTACAGTTCTCGAGGCGTAAGCGCAGCTTTGCATTAGTGTGAGTGATAGCCAAAAGTAAGGTTAGTCAAAAAAATCACATAACAGAAAATAAAATCAATATTTTATCAAAAGGAAGTGCTGACATTTTAATATCTTTGACATATCTTTTTCGTTTACGTATTTAAAATATTCGTTCAATTTGCACAAAATTTCATTCTTGCTGCTTAATGGTTTTCGTTTAGTTAATTTAGTTATAGTAGAAGCCATTTCACCAATGATAATAATAATATAATAATAATAATAATACTATAACAATAACATAATAATTCAAACACAACAACGAAATAATATTATACGTTAAGCTGCAAGCGGTACAAGAGGTGAAATGTGGAAAGTGCAGGGCAGGGAGGTGACACGTACGGGACGCGCCGCGCCTCAGGCCGCGCTTTAAAAACCAGTATAAAGCTGATTAAACCATGCGCGGGACGCGCTACTCCAAAAGCCGTACCTCTCCGTACACTATGCGTATGGCACTCACACAAATGCAAAGCTGAGCTTAAGGCGCGAGGACTATACCCTCGTCCCTCGCTTTGCTCAGATGCGACCCTACGTATTAAAGAGCAGTCTATGTTACTCCATATTCTGTGTATTAAATTTCATCTAAATCCGACCTTTACGCTAAAATAATTTGTCGGATTTGTCATTTGGGTAAAATTTAGTACCTACACACAGTGCCGCATTCAACCTTAGCGCCGCGCCGCCCCTGAGCACTGTAATAAATGCCGTCCCATTATCGAAATTTTGCATAAAATGGATAAAGTTTCGATAAAGTTTTATTTCTTTCAATTATTAATTTTTTGAAAAATGCAAAAAAATTATTCATAAATGTTTTTTCAATTTTTCTAAAAATCTACCTACTAGTATTTTTTTAAATTATAATTTTTTGGAAAATACAAGAGGAATTTTTCGACAACATTTAGATAAAAAAAAATTCACCCTATGAATTTTGCCCTGGGCACTAGCCCCGAATGCCCCTGTGTAAATCCAGCGCTGCCTACACAGGTGACCTAGGGAGGCACCTAAGCGAAGCGAGATTAGGTCATATAGCAATCAAAGTTTATAACAATCACAATAATGCCATCGGACATAAGGCGAGTTTAGCTATTTTATATCAGTAATATATCATGAAATCCGCTAATATATATTCAAAGAAGCAACCACTTGATATTCAAAATGTATTTTTGACGGTCACCATAAATCTCAGTCCCAAGGTCGAACATTACGTATTTCGTTTATGCTGAAATGCAAAAAAAATTTGGCGCTTTAACAAAAACAGCTCGTAATGTACGGATTTAGCTTTAAAAGTTATTTAATGAATATACAGTGCAAACTCCATGTAACGGCAAACTCTCTAAAGCGTCGAAATAAACTGGCTTTGGTTGGTTTAGCTTATCTTCCATACAATGATACACTCTACATAGCATTACATCCACTCTCAATAACGACAACAATTGAGTAATAAAAAGTACCTTTTAAGTTGCTGAAATTAGTAAAAAGCGCCGCTGTGTATGTTTTGTTGTCGCTTTATTATCCTAGCCTGCAATAACCTCGACTGTCGGCATCACGCATACCGAACTTTCTAAGAAACTCATTCTAATGTTTACAAATTGGGATTGCTTGCACGTGTAAACTGATCTTGCTTGACCATGATTAATAAGTAGGGGTCATGGATTGTCTATACGTTATCATATTCTTAGTTGCTCACAAACTTTCAAACTGTAAACATTACTTCCTTTATCACCAAGATGCCTCAATATCGCAACATATGAATAAAATAAGTAAAAAAATTCAACAAAATTACTGGTGCAGCAAAAGACGTCAGACAAAAATAACAGACTATACGCAATAGCGATCAAATATAAGATTCTTTTTGACGTACATAACTACTAACTCTAGTCTGAAATAAACTTTTTCTTTTTCTAATTCTGATTTTTCTTCTCTCCATTTAACGACAACTCTCTATAACGCCATAAAATGCACAGTCCCTTCAGTGTCGTTATATAGAGTTTACACTGTATGTTTACGTACATTATATAAGGAAATAAATGAGCGGAAAAACCTAGTTATGAAAATGTTGAGCCAATATTTCTAAATTCTACCAGTTGTTATTTTGCATCTAAATATTTTACCCATTTGTGGTAAAACCATCTAACCTTTATCGTCCAGCAAGAAGTGAACTGACTTGGTTGTTGCTCACTTATATAAAACGTGCATTATATAATGTATAAAAGATATACGATAAATTATTTAAATAATGATATTTTCTAAATCATTTTATTCGATTACTTTAATATCAAGCAGGAAAAGTGCCAAAGTCTAATAATATTTTTTAATATATTTTACCTCAAATTGTGTGCATATTTTTTGAAGTTATACTTCTTTTGGCTTTTTAAAGTTATACTACGTTCGGAAAAAAATATGAGAGTAAAATTTTTACGATGCGCGCGCACACCGACAGACAAAAAGCGACATGATGAAGTTAGCTGAAAGCGATGATGAAGTTAGCTGCATTCCTTTTACAAACAGATAGTTGTGAGTTGTGACATACGGGATGAAATCTTTAGGTATTTTTGTTCTGTTACGCCAAAGAAGTATAACTTCTTACGTGCGTACATAAGTACACACACACGTTTTTTTTTATTACTTGCTTATATTGCATTATATTTTTTTCATAGTGATGTATACCAAAGTACATTGACTACATTTTATCATGTTCGCCACAACCCGCAGGACACCACAATGTCAGGAAATGAGATAAGAGGCTACACCACGTGGTGTACCCATTTGAGCGTTAACATTAAATTATATTAATGTTCTTACGAAGGTTCTACATGTTCTTTTATAGGTCATAGCTATTATGTTATTATGAGACAAATTAAATAGACTAAGTTTGAGTGTCATTGGCGAAACGGAAACATAGTGATTTATTTTTAAATCCCCGCTTATTTTCCAAGGTGATGTGCGAAAAGATAAAAAAAAACGTTATTACTTATTAGTTTTGATTTATTTATTCTATTTTTATAAATAAGTATTAGAAATATAAAAAATCAACATAATAAAAATGAAAGTGAAACACGTTATTTATAACGAGTATAAGAATAGCGTATGGCAGCTCTGCCATATGCAAACTTTATTGTGTTTATTTTTACACGGCGGACGTCACTAATACTTCATAATATGTATACATTTTTTTTTTCAACCAATTATTTCTTCTTATGATTAAATGGACCCAGACCTCTTTCCCAACCCTAGTAGACAGGCAAGCATTACTTAGCCGAACAGACTTTATATTATACTAGCGACTTACCCTCGCTTCGCTCGGGTGTGTCCCTAGGTACGTTTTAATTTAAGTTACTCCTTATAATATTAGCTATCTACCAGTGAAAGTCCCGTTAAAATTGGTCCAGTCGTTTCGGAGATTAGCCGGAACAAACAGGCAGACAAACGGACAGACAGACAAGAAAATTAAAAATTGTATTTTTCTTATAAGTACCGTATATAAATAATTCCATGTGCAATTATGTAGTATAAAGCTGTTATTTTGACATTACAAACAGACACTTCAATTTTCTTTATTTGTATAGATGTATAGATTATTTTTACATGAATAAGCAATAAAAAAATAGAATTCGTATAATTATTATATCATGTATTTAATAGAAATCAAAAATTTGACGTATACTGAACGCGGATGTACGTATATGTATAGGTAATTGTAAAATGCCACGTGCGTAATACTCGTGCCAGCTGGAATGGGTTATGTATGTAGGGTTGCTACACGAGTAAACTTAAGTTTTACTTCATAAAGTAATTCAATCATAAAGTCTAAAAAAAAGTCTTACATCAATAGTTAATTAATTTTGCTAGTGTTAGGCCTTTTTCTTTATGTTTAGAAAGTACCAAATTTTCGCTATAGATGTACTTTATCTTAATTGTAAAGGTTTTTAGAGCTATTCTCATTCTCTCACTCAATCCTTTTTCATCATGTCATAGTCCACAGACCACCACGCTGGAACAATTGAGGGTTAGCAGCCATTACATGTCTTTTGAAAGCCATCTAGGTTCTCTCAGACATGGTGTTTTCTTCACCAAAACGCGTGTGGAAAACATGTTGAAAGCAATAAGCACATGAAACAGAAGTGTGAGTGAGAAGAAACAGAAGTGAAGACCCGGAATTTGAACTCGTTTCACTTGGTTTTCCAAGCGTGTTACCACTGGGCTACTACCGTCTACCGCCTCTGGTCTATTTAATAGTGTGGTGTTTTATATGTAAGAGCAATATACTTTATAAATTAAGTTTGAATTGTTTAACCAAAATTAAGATAAAAATGTCGATTCAAAACTTAAATAAGCAACCCTAGGCGACATGAGTGACAAGCGTACAATACGCATTCTTGCTATTATTACATAACTGTTAACAAGAGGTCTTCACACGTTGCCGGTAAGTTCTTACAATTTGGTAAATGTCATAAGTTACAAATTATACTCGCTTAAGTACCTAGTTATGACACTTGGTTATTCTCGTAATCTCCGAAAATATTTACACATTGGAACATTATTTTAACTATTAAATATTAATAATTGTACGCTATGAATCTATACGTACATATATGAATAGGCAAAAACAAAACAGTTCAATGCTCTTTACTTCTCTACTTGTCAATCGTTTTTTTTTTTTGAAGTAAAACTTCTTTACGCACGCTTGACTTGGGGGGTAAGCTGGTTAATGCGTTACGAAAAAATGTCGGTACGTTTGTTGCTATGGTAACCGTTGTTATTGTCTGACAAATGATATATAATATTATATTCTTTCCTTAAATGATATTCTATAAAAATATGATTGTAATATGCCTAATATGCGTTGTTTTTGGTATCTCACCTATCCTAATTATTAAAAACCTAAATTGAATTTCATAAAGGGTACCGATAACCTACAGGTTTACTTCTTGCGCGTGTACACATTCATACACGCACTCTTTATTTTTTTTTCTATTTAGTAGCTATTGGCGAGGGTTATCAATAAACAAATTTGAAAACAGTTTTTATAAATAAATTCTATTATCAATCTATATGCTTTTATCCAATTTTCTGTAATAAATATAGCCGAATTTCGACCACTGGGCGAATAGGTACTAATAATAATAGTTATTCATTTAGTTTATTATAACACTAGCAACTAAATACATTTTCGTGGTAATTACACGTTACATTGATGCATAAGCTTAGAATTGTAAAGTTTTAACAAATCCTCTCAGTACTCTTTGCTTTAAAGAATAACAAATATCTACCATATACATCCATACACGAGTCCTTACAAATTTCACTCTTTATATTTAAATTAGAAGATAATATAAAATAAAAAAAGACAATGCCAATATGATGGAAGCCAATTATCTAAAGTCGACGGAAAATCGCTACCTTTTGCCCGATAAACCAAAAGCTGTATGATAAAATATTATACATACAAAAAAATCTACATCTGCTTATGTATGTACCTTTTTTAACATTAAAAAAAATAAAAAGATGGAATGGACAAAGGAGAATTTATCTCTTTAATATATTTTTTCCAGAAATCCTCGGAAATGAGAAAAATAATTACAAAGATTATCTATACATATTATAAAATTCTAACTAAGCCGAATCTGTACATTAAATATTTTTTGGAAAATCTTATTGAAATAAACATTATTATCGATGCAGAGGCCGAATCTATAATTTTTAGAATTTCTGTCTGTCTGTCTGTCTGTCTGTTACCGCATCACGGAAAACCCACTGGAGGGATTTTGATGAAATTTGGTATGATGATAGCTGGTTATCCGGGTCAACATACAGGATACTTTTTACTGCGGGAAAATATCTTTTCTCTGAGAAAGAAATACAAAAACTGCTTAGAATAAAACCACGCTGAAACTATAAACCTTTTAGCAAGGCAACTTTAAAGAATTTGGTTTTTTGCCATCTGAACGCGGGCGAAGCCGCGGGAAATGCTAGTTAACAATAAAAATTTGTATACACAAAATATATTTATTATAATATTGTCCTCGCGTAAACTAAAACTCCGTTATGCTGTACCATGGGAATTTTTAAGAAAAAAAAATCGCACATCTTCGTGGAAAAGCGTTAATCTAAGAGTTGAGTATAATCTAGTTATTTTTTCTTATATTATTATACATGGTAAAGAATGTGTGCCATGTTTTTAAAATACTTATATCATTATTTTAGTTGCCTTTACAGTTTTTACTGTGAAAAATGTTTACATTTTATTGATAAGTATACATACGTATATAGACATTATTATTTGTTCGCTGTCTTATATGGTTAATTAACTGTTCATATTATTTTCCAAGAAAAACTATGGTATAAAAGCAGAACCCGTGGCTACGCCCGCGTTCAACCTACAAAAAAATCTCTTTGGCTTTATGTTATACAGTAACTCACCCTCGCTTAGCTGGGGTATACAAAAATACTAAAATTGTGATTAAAAATGGGGGTCGGGGTAGGAGGGTGAAAAATACTTTACGAACTATTCGCATACCTACTAAACATACAAAAAAAAATCATTAAAATCGGTCGAGCCGTTTCGGAGGAGTGCGACCACAAACACCGTGCTACGAGATATTTATATTTTAGATGATGTTGGCCGTAGCGTGTTTCAACAATGTGTGTTTTGCTATTACCGCATACCATGAGGCAGTTTGCGGTTTTATTCCAGAATAAATGTAGAGTTTTGGCTACACTAAACTATCTTAATATCAATAATAATCAAGTATATTGTCAGTAATGTTGGACATTTTATTTCAAACTTATTAGATGTATTGTAACTATAAAATAACATTACTATCTCTCACTTTCTTTCGATATTTTTAAAGAGTTTAAAATACTCTTAATAATGGAAATTCAAAATTACTTGCATGATACAAGTAAAAAAAAATCCTTGTTTTATGATAGAACATGGGATACCAAGAGTCAATACAGCTAGTGCAAGGTTTAGAAGAAAAAGCGAAGAGGCAGAGTTAAAAACCGATGTCCTTAACCACCTTGAATATGAAAATATTTAGCGATAAGTACTTTAAAAAGAGTAGGAGTATATACAAGTATATGCAAGTGATTTACTGAGGGCTTTGTTAAAATAAAGTCTTACAATATAAAATTAACCTATATACGTACCTACGGTAAGTACTAAGCAAGGTTTAGAAAAAATATCAGAATGCACTCATGAATTATTTCCTTAAGTTTCTAGGTCTCTGTTATAGACTATTATACTACCTGTCAATCACGGTAAGTATTTCCTAATATAAATAGAAGATTAGGTACGCTCGTGTGTAGCTAAAGAATACACGTTTGGCTCAGTTTGTAGTGACTTGCTGCTACTTGCTGTGCCTGCGGTCGCGGGCTCGAGTCCCGCTGGGGATATTTTGTTTGATGATCATGAATGGTTGTTTATATTTATAATATATATGTATTTAAAGTTATATATGTGTAGTGTATCAACTATCTGGTATCCATAACACATGCTTCGTAGCTTACCATGGAACTAGATGGTGCTATGTGTTAATGTCTCAACTTATAACAACAATATTTATTATTTATTAAAAGCCACACCTACACGATAAAACAATAATTGTTACCGGAAGAAGTTAATGCATCACGATATGACAACCTTACGGTTTACTTCCAATTACCTCCTCCTTACAGCCTTGTACTCAGTTACTCATACGTGCTTATTTATAACCATTTAATATCTTTTATATAAAAAATATCTTTTCCTTTTAAATTTCTGACTTTTGACTTTCTACTATTATTCTAACTGAGAATATTACTGTTATTACTACATTACACCTCGAATATCTTTCTTTTAGAATTATCTATACCTACATATAATAAAATTCTAAGTCGAATCTGTACCTACATTAAATATTTTTTGGAAAATTTTATTGAAACAATCATTATTATTGATTCAGATGCCGAATCTATAATTTTTAGAATTTTTGTCTGTCTGGAAACGAATCAAGAAAAAACCACTGGACAGATTTTGATGAAATTCGGTATGATAATAGGTGGTTATCCTGGTCAACATATAGGATAATTTTTACTGTGGGAAAATCTCATCTCCGTTAAATCGTATCTTGGGACGCACCCAAGAGGCGCAAAGGAGAATCGCTAGTATTAAATAAAAATATAATCATTAATATTCAAGAGCACATAATATATTTTTATGTAATTATTTGTGACGCTCTTATCGAATATCCGTTGTATATTATTTTAAACGTAAAAAAAAACCAATGTCAATGTCATACCGTTACTTAACAATACGCGATAGGCAAATTTGGAAAAAAGAAGCTTCGCGAAAATTGATAATGCGAATTTAATTATAAAGACCTGGGCGACCGAGCTTCTTTCGCAGTTCTTTTTTGTTATATCGTATTTTTTAGATAAAAAACTAAAAACTTGAATAAATACAAAAAAAAAAAATGTCTAACTTGCGCATTGACCGCTTGACCAGGATGCTTAAATCCGAGTGTAAGAAATTATCGACCATATTTTGCGTAGAATAATACAAAAGAAAACTGCATGAAATTTTTCCCAGACATGAGACTAAGTTCAATTTCGCGCCCCCGAAAGCCCCCATATACCAAATTTCAGCGAAATCGTTAGAGCCGTTTCTGAGATCGCTGGTATAAATAAATAAAGAAATAAAGATATAAATATACAAGAATAGCTTGTTTAAATATATAAGGTTTTGAAACATTATTAGAAAGCTTAACCTGTTACCCACCCTTCAACCGTATTAAATGGGTTGATAAGAAACTCGTTCGCATTTATCGAGTGGCAAGATCGTGATGTGATATACACATAGCCCGGATACTTATAAGACCACACCTGAATATTATAAGATCTTGTCATCATTCAAATGCACATGTACTGTGTAGGCCTTCAAATAGACAGTGAACATTAAGATTTCTTACTTCCTTGCCTGCTTGTTGCTCATATAGAACTGTATAGGTATTTATTTCAGTGGCAACTCAATGATATTTCCCTAATACATTTTCATAATATCTATACATATAATAATATTGTAAATCTTATTGAAATAGACATTATTATTTATTATCGATACAGAAGTTGAATCTATAGTTTTTAGAATTTTTGTTTATTTGTGTGACCGCATCACGGGAAAACCACTGGACAGATTTTGATGAAATTTGGTATGATGATAGCTGGTTATCTGGGTCAACATATAGGATACTTTTTACTAAATATTTCCTTGGTAAAACAACTAATTTTTAGTAGCTAGATTATAGCTAGCTAAATTATTAACACTTCAATTTGCTTTATCTGTAAAGATAGATGTGTATAGATAAAGTTATTGAGCAGTAATCAAATAAAAAATATAGTATTTTAAAAAAAAATATACTTAATTAATTTTTTAGAAGATTGTTATCCTCTTAAGCTTTGTGGGACAACTTTCTTTTTTTAAAAGGTAAAACCTATCCTATATGTTAACTTAAGTATAAAATAATATCCTCACCAAACTACATTCTAATCTTTCCAGTCGTATCACGTGATGCGTTAACAGGCAGACAAAAATATAATTCCTCTTAAGGAAAAAATCAGACAAGGGCGAATCTGATTCGTGCACCGAGGGTTCCGTAGCATGAAAATTAAAATAAGTTTATAATCACAAGAAAAAATACAGTTTTCGGATTTTTTCCTTTACTTGTGCTATAAGATTGATTGTAACCTGCCTTTCATGATTCAGGTCAACAAGAAATACCCTATAGATTTTGATTCCCTTGCGAGTGTCAAAATACGTATCTTTTGTTTGCGTTGACTTAGAAGTCTTATTTTTTCACACCTCCAATGGATTGCAAACTTAAGTATTTGATATTAATTTCAAATTTACACCTCCACGCATCCCTGAGAAAAAGGGTCTTGACACAATCACACAGACAGACGGACAACGAAATGACTCCATAAAGGTTCTTTTTTTTCCTTTTAAGGTACGGAACTCTATAAATAACTATAATACAGAAGAATTAAATGTTCAATCAATCGGTCGAATTAATATCTGGCGTGGGTCAATTCAATTATGCGATTGACTTGTACCGTTCGAAAGTGTTAAGAGCCACAGATACAAAAAAAAAATGTATCTAATTATAAATCATTGAAGTGAATTAGTCGTTAATGGAAAATATAGGCACTGTATATTTGTAACATATTTCCTAGTACGAGCTCCTAAGCACTCTTTCTGGATATTTTATACTTTTTAAACGAAACGGTGGTAGGACTCTGTCAAGCCTGAGGAGTCCGACTGGGTGGGTACTTATCTATTTCCCTTATCTATTTCTGCCGCCAAGCAACAATGATTGCATTGTTGTGTTCCGGTATGAAGGATAAGGTAGCCAGCGCAATTACAGGCAAGAGGCATATCATCTTAGTCCTCACAGTGACAACGCACCTGTGGTTCTGCATTTTTGTTACTTAAAACCTAAGTGCATGAACCGTAGGTGTTATGGGCGACAGGTACTGCTTTCCATCAGGTGGTCTGGCTGCTCGTTTGTCACTAAATCGCATAAAAAAAAAACATAATGTGTAAAGAATATATTTTTGTAACCTAATCTTTTGCTATAAATAAACGATAAACTGTAATTAAAAAAAATTGTTGAACGAATTTCAAAAAGCCCAATTTGACGTTTTCTAAACATATTTAAGACATGTAAATTTTATTCTAATTCTATATATATGCTTAACGCGTATGCCTTCTACGCGACATTGAAGAAGTAAATTTTGCCCAAATGACACTCCTAGGAGCCATTGTACAAAAGAATTGAATAGGCATTTAAATTACAAATTTTTGTGCAAAGTTTCAATGTTACCAATAATAAAGTTTTTTATTTTTACAAAATTGCAGTTGTATTAATTTTTGTTTCAATGTTGTAAATGAATGTTTTTAATAATTATAATCTGTTTATCTCAAACATATAGAAGAAAAACTCAATTTGTGCTTCAAAGTGTGTCAAAGTATAGATTATACATTACTATTTTAAATAATGACGAGCAAAAAATAGATGTCACTATAATAACATATTATAATTGATCCACTTATCTAGTCAACGATATTTAGATAACCATATAAAACCATATTTGTGGGTCAATCTTGATTGACATTGATGTGCGTCAAAATCTTCGTAGAAAAACTTATACTTAATTTGGGTCTATGCTTTTTGTGTGTCGATATCGATTTTCAAAATGATCAGTTTTAATTTTAATATAAGTATAATTAATATTTTTTTAACAAGTAATTATTTTACTTAGATTTTTTAATTTAAGTCGCAAAAGTGAATTATTATCGATTTTGGAAAGAAAAAAAAACAATATATAATAATTTTAATTAAAATGGCTAGATAACACGATTTTATACGCAAAAAAAAAACGAAGTATAACCATCTATGGCATACATATTACATAGTTACCTGCAAATATCTCACAGGGTTGTGCAATTTACCATTTCGTTGCCATGCACTTTACCAAGCAACTGGCTAGTAATGCGCTGGGCACACTTAACGGTTCTAAGCTGTTGACACGCTTAACAGCTTACCGAACGTGTTTAACATTGTATGTAGAAGTTTAAACAAACTAACAGCATTTAAATCTATTGCAATCTGTAAGTTAAAGTTGAACAAAATTAATGAAGAAAACCCCTAATAAGTCAAGAAACTAAAAATCGGATACCTAACATTAATTTTAATGTTAATTGTTAACCATAAATTAATAATAGGAAAAAAATAATTTTAAAATTGCGTAGTTACCGCCTATTTATGGTTTATTTTCAGGTGAAAAATATTTGAAAATTTCAAAATTTTACAATCATATTTGACAGTATATCAGTATATACATTCTACAATATATAAAAACCGATGCGTGTATGTACCGTTCCCTATATACTCCAAAACGGCTGGAGTGATTTTGATGAAATTTTCAGGCAATCTTCTGATTATACAAGCGGAGGATCCTGTGAAGTGATAGCGATCAAAAGTGTGAACGCGGGTGAAACCGCAGTTGCCGATATCTATACTAATGACTGAAGAGTTTGTTTGTTTGTTTGTTTGGTTGAACGCACTAATCTTAGGAACTACTAATCCGATTTGAAAAATTCTTTGCACTGGATAGCCCGTTAACTGAGGAAGGCTATAGGCTATATATCATCCCGGAAAATATACGGTTCCCGTGGGATTGATGTGTTTTTGTCTAGGGACGAACCCGAAGCGAAGCGAGGGTGAGTCGCTAGTAAATTATAAACTCATAAAACGTGTCTAGATATAAATAAAACTATTACTATAATAATACAAAGAAATAGCGCACTTATTGTATAATCTAAAAATATATCCAATAAAATAATAACTAGAAGCAAAAGATACCCGACCAGTTTATGTAAAGATATGATTTCTACGGCACTTTCTCTCGCTTTGAGTAAGGACGTGAAATATGCCACCGTGGGCGGTGCAGTGCTGTAGGTGTTTAAGCAATTTTAGACGTTGGGTTTATGTTTCCGCGAAATCTAGATAGTAAATTGTTAAACAATGACGATCCAATGTCAAGTATATTTATAACTGCCTCGTCGGACTAATGGTAAGAATGTTGCTGATCTTGGGTTCAAGTCTTGCGTGGGGCTAAATAATCAAGTTTTATTTTAAGAAAATCTCAGTATCAAACTAGAGTTTGGAACTGGGTAATACAGCCTTGTGCCTTGTAGGGCATGTAATACAAGCCCTACGCCTGACATCTTCACCGGTTGTGTCAGATTGACGGCCCTCCGGAATATTGGAGTGAGAGTGAAACAGAGTGAATTTTTCGCACACATGCGATAAATATCGCACAGTAAGAATGGCCGTCGTGACCGAAATTCGGTCTAGAGGTCTTTAAAACCTGTTTTATATTTTCACGTGTTGCTACTGTAATAAAATGAATAGACAGATAAATAAAATTGGAGTGTCTGTTTGTAATATTAAAATAACCGCTTTTTACTAAATGCATATGGATGTATACACAGTACATATACTAAAACAACCTTTTTTACAATTTTTGTGTCTGTCTGTCTGTCTATTCCGGCTAATCTCTGAAACGTCTGGACCGATTTTGACGGGACTTTCACTGGCAGATAGCTGATGTTATAAGGAGTAATTTAGGCTACTTTTATTTTAGAAAAAGAATCAGGGTTTCGCGAAAAAAAAATTAAACCCATAAAATTGTGAACAAAATCCGCGTACGGCGTACGCACCCGAGCAATATCGTTTTATAATTTAAATGAATATCTTAGGAGTAGCAAGCTCCTATTTATGTATACCTAAACATAGCTAACCGTGAAAACGTACCTAGGGACGAACGCGAGCGAAACGAGCGTGAGTCGCTAGTTTGCTGTGGCTATAAATAATATATCTATTAGTCTATGCACACATTACACGCTAACGCCGGAAACTCTTAATAAATGTTCATATCTTATATTGATAATCTGCCTTCGTTTATTTAAGTTAAAACATCGACACACTTGAAGTTCATTATTTCTCAAGAACACTGAGAATGACTTTATTCAACATGCCATAAAAAATCACGACGGAAATGTCATAGAGCGTAGATAGTTGAACAGCCTTGGCATCATTTGAGTAATATTTTTGCCCGATCTTAACATTTTCTCTTTGTTTACAAACAGTTTAAACGTTAATTACTTAACACGTGCATAAACTATTTAAAAAATGATGAAGTTTTAAATTATGTATAGGTTAATTAAATATTCAAACAATTAATAGTACCTAATACCTACCAATTATTTATATATTTAAAACACTAATTAATTAAATTATCTTTCACTATTATTTTTATTATAGGTACTACTAGGTTTTATTCGTGGTTCCCGTTTATGAGGTACGTACCTACGTCGCTTACATTGCAAATAAATAATTTGTTCAATTCAATTCCATTTTCTTATTAATGGCTTCTTATTCTTTATGACAGTGGTAGCCCAGTGGTAACGCGCTCGCTTGGGTAACCGAGTGAAGCGGGTTCAAATCCCGGGTCTCGCACCTCTGATATTTTCATGTGCGAATCAGTTCTAACTTGATTACCACTTGCCTTACGGCGAAGAAAAACATCGTGAGGAAACCTGCATGTCTGAGAGAACCTAGCAAGTTTTCGAAAGACATGTAAAGTCCGCCAATCCGCACTTGGCCAGCGTGGTGGACTATGGCCTGATCCCCCTCGTATTGAAGGGAGGCCCGTGCCCAGCAGTGAGACGTTAAAAAGGGCTGAATACATTAATGGCTTCAAAGCGTGCCAAATGAGCACAGACTACTTGGCACAATGTCACGTAGAAAAATAATTTGTTTATTTACTTCTACGGTATTAAATCATTTGAATTTCATTCAAAAACCAGTAGCAATGTCATAAATAGCAAATGCAAGAACTTTAGCATTTATAATATTAGCTTTACAAATATTTTACATAAAATAGTAAAAATCACCTAAGATTTAATATTTGCAATATTCATCTATACATATAATAAAATTGTAAATGATCGCTGTCTGTACATGGAAGATATTTAAAAAAAAACTTATAGGGGGTCTTTATTAACGCAATAGAACCCAAGACAATGATTTTTATAATTTTTGTCTGTTTGTCTGTGCGTTTGTGCGCTAATCTCAGAAACGGCTTAACCGATTTTGGTGCGGTTTTCACTAATGTATTATGGCAAGCTTCACTTAACATTTAGTATTTGCTTTATTTCAATCCTTTCATAAAAAAGTCAATTTAAAGAATCGCCTAGGGATGAACCCGAGCGTAGCGAGGGTACTTCGCTAGTTAAGTAATATAGTTGTCATATTACTTATATAATTTTTTATTAGTTAATAACTAACTATACATAATTGTTCGTTTCTCAAAGCGGAAACGCGATTACACGTAAGATAGTTTATTTTCAAAATGGACGTCTGCCAAGCACGTCACGGCGGGCACGACCACAGTTGTGCGAACATAAATAGCTGTATATAATATGAGCGATAGGCTTGGCGATTGTTATTTGAAAACGCATTGTACTTAAATTAGTTGTATTGTGCGATTTCCCCTTAACAGGATAATAATAGATGAGTAACGGAAATTATCGAAACTTTATAAAACTTTGATTTTTTATGTCGATTAACAAACAAATATTAGAATTAATTTTAATTTTACAAATAAATTGTGTTTTTATAGTAAATATTATTATTTACAGCACTTGCTAAGTAACTTAGCAATAAATGTCTATAATACAGAAGAAATGACGTGAGTCATCCTTTATATAGCACGTGTGGATAATGAGCAACGTATAGTTATTATGTAGTTATACATAATATGAATTAATTTAATTAATAGATGTTGAAATTAAAAATCGGAAAATTATAAGATATTCTTACCTGTAAAGTTTCTGGGAAAAGACTTCTCGGTTTTGGCCATGATTGGAACAAGGTCTGTAAAGAAAGAAAATTTATAAGAAATTTTGCACATATTTTTGATATGATTTTTTTTGTATAAAGTTGTACCTATCCATATAACTAACTCATGATTTTTCCTGATTGTCTCGATAACCGTATACTCTGTGTCAAAAAAAAATTGTAGGACAACCTCGGGACCTACTTCAATATAATACCGTTAAAGTACCTAGTAAAATCGGTCATGCCGTCTTCGAGAAATCAATGAACATACATAAAAGAACGTACATACAGACGAACATAATACCTCCTCCTTTTTTGAAAGTCGGTTAATATCTCACAACACATGCTTTTTATAATAAACGTAAAACTAAATTAAATATGGTACATTGTAACTGCCCTAACTATGAAATACTATTACGTAGGTATGTTTTTTTTTAAATAATTTTAGTTTTTTTGCGTTATATATTATTTTCCTTTATTTCAAATGACTATAGAGAAATCTTAAAAAAAAAAAACGCCAAATGATATTTGGCCTTGACCGTGAATATGTTGGCTTTTAAATCAATACAATTACCAATTCGGGTCTCCCGCAATGTGACTTACTCACGATCTATAAAATCTACGTCCGATACAAGCAAATATCTAAACTAAACAAATAATATATAGTAGTACGGGAATTATTATCACCAAAGATAAGGTACCTCATGTCGGTAAATTGGTATCATCTAACGATTAAATCGCCATTGATTCAATGAAATGTTTCATTTGTGGGAACGAAGTCTGCCATATAAACTATTATCCCCTTCCCAGAAAGTTTTTAAAAACTTTTGTGTTTTTAGCAAATTTGTAAATAACATAAGTTGATAGTCTCCTTTATATGCATCATCATAAATTTTAACTATTTTTTGCGATTTTATTTTGCTTATTATTTTTTTGTTATCGAAAACTTAACAACAATCATGGTCATGGGTAAAGCTTTATTCTAATAATTATAAGTATAATTATAATGTATATAAATAATAGGTACCTCACAACTACAAGTAATTACTTGAACAACTTTTTATTCACATTATATAATATTTTGTCATCGGTATTAGATAAATGACCACTATCTTCTTATAAGCAAATAAATAAATTTCCTTAAAAAAAATATCTAAAAATCGATTTAATTACTTGGAATTTAATTTTTATCATTTATTTTGCTCACCGTATTTTGGACACCGTTACTTACACGAGACGAGGCGCCAGTAACGGACCGTCTCTTTGCGATACGTTTATCAATAATTATATCAAGGACCAATTGACTAGTAACACTTTAGACGTCTATTACTCATAGATTAATTATTATAAGCATTAGCTTTTTTAGTTTTTTTTTTTAAATATTGCCAAAGGCCAATAATTTGAATTCCTATACATATTTTTAATGAAAAAAAAATGCAGAAGGCAGAAAATGTTAAAGTCAATTATATGTTTTCATTTAGATTGTTAAGTTTTAAACTTATCTATGATTTTAATTCAATTTGCAATAAAAATTTGCGTGTTTTTACTAGCTAGATTTTTTTTTTAAATACTAATTTCGTTCGTTCACTTTTTGCAGTAATATTTAGGTATTTAAAAAACTTTTTGACAAGCATCGCGAGTTTAAATGGTGAAAGTGAAAACGTTCGACGTGAATGATATTCGCGCGATCTATTTCGGTCGGTATCAAGGTGAGACGAAACATCATACGTCTCAAGTATGGAAGTATGTATGGTCATGGCTATGTTTTTTAATTCAATTATATTATAATTTATAATTAAATATAATAGTATTTAACATTTATGATTGATTTAGTATTATATATTAAATAATCTTTTTTTCCTTTAGTACAAAAATTTACTCACGTAGTTTTGAAAATGAGTGGGTAACTTATGAGAGCCACCAAAATAGGATATTTAAACAAAGTAACTTAAAAATATCTTTTATATAATATATATATAATACGTTACATTTTGTATGATATAGGTACATATTTTTTTTCATCATATTATAATACTTAATATGAAAATCTTCTTCCAAATTTTTTTATGTAACATCTTTGAATGTAAAGGAGACTTTCACTTAATTTAACAGTAAAAAGTAAAAATAAGTGAATAATAAGTGAGCCATTAAACTGAAGGTTTACGATACAATAAATAAATTCGTTCAGTATGTAGCCCGCGTGGTGGCAGAACAATGTCCCAGCGACCGGTATGTTAATAGAATGCAAACTATACTCACTTGTCGACTTAATAGTATGTGCATTTTTAAATAAAATTAAAAAGTAGACGACCGTCTGGGGCTTTGATGTTTTTACGAAACCGGTAGTGGGTTCACTGTCCGGCTTGATCTAAGGGCTTTAATCCGATTTATATAATACTAGCGGCTCACCCTCTATATATATTATATAGAGGAAGCGTATATTTTTCCGGGATAAAAAGTAGCCTATGCGTTATTCCAGACTATAATCTATCTCTGTGCCAAATTTCATCCAGATCCGTTCTGGCGTGAAAGAGTAACAAACACCCATACTTACAAACTTTTACATTTATAATATTAATACCGATTCGTTAGGTTTGTCTATATAATATTATAAATGAAGGAATAAAAAACTAATTAAATAATTATTAGTTACATAATAAATATATATTATTTCTATACTCTTTTCTTGTATACACATTACACATTCATTTATTACAATAATTGATTAACGTTGTTATACAGAGATATAAATTTCACATTTCCGACACTTAGGTAGTAAAAGATAATAATACCTATTAACTAAAATGTCACCGACTTCAAAATCACTTTTAAAAATTATTTTGTCTTATGATCTGTTTTTTTTTATATAACTAACGACTCACCCTTGCTTCGCTCAGGTTTGCCTCTAGGAAAACAAAAACAAATCTATCTCACGGGAACCGTTATTCTGATGTATGAGCTATATTATTGTAAAGTTTCATTAAAATCCATTCAGTAGTTTTTGCGTGAAAGTGTAACAAACATCCATACATCTGTACGTCCAGACAAACTTTCGTATTTATAATATTAGTAGGATATAAAACCACCTCGTCTATAATACGTACATTAAACTTTTTTAATTTTTATTATATACATATTATATAAAATTCGATCACACTTGACCAAAGATATCGCGAAAAATACACAAAAGAATACATACGGTCAAGAGGTCATATATTAATTATTAATAAGTATAAAGAATGTTCAGAGCCTATTATTCATGTGTTAACAGCTGTCAATGCATTGTTTCAAAATTTCTCAAGCTACATTGTACGTATTATAATTTTAACAAATGAATATTAATAATTTATAAGGAGCTTTAAAAATATAACTTAAATTGATTAATTAACAATATTTCATTATTATTATGTACTGCATACTTTTTTGGTTTAAATTTTCTAATTAAAAATGCACTAATCTAAAATTTAATCCTGACCCTTACTATGAACATAAATAGGCGCCATAATGGTGTGTAAAGCAATGAATATTCTGAAGGCATTGCTGTTACAGCTATGTACTTTCTTTACATCACACATTTCAAACGGTTGCCGGTTGTTACTAGATAACGTAATAATATGTAAATTGTAAATGTTAAAGAATTTAACTTTTATAAGCGCCACCAACTGTCGGAAGACGTCTAATTTTATATTTTATTATCTTGTATTATTATTATAGAAAGCTCATTTGAAATAATATAAATAATAAAAAGTATTTGTAGATAAGAAATAATTAACTACACGTGTACACAATTACAATTTTACACTTTGTATGAATTGCTTTTGTTCAGGTTTTTGACACATTATTTAAAATGAAAAAAAATATACTGGAAAATATTATTGATGTAAAAGTATTACATTATTTAAACTAAACTATTCTAATATTTTCTATTATACAAAATCAATTGTTGTTTCAAAATAATATTATACGGGGGTACTTTTCCCCTAAAAAGTTAGAGCATGTGTAAAATTAGACAACAGGAAGATGGATATGTCTACCTCAAATGTACGACATAAAGGCGATTATAGCATACCCCTTTATTAAAAATAAGTAACACTGCGTTGCAAGCTCGTAATTATTATAATACGTACTAATAAACCATAGAGAATTTTATTTAGGAAGTCATAAAAAATATAGATTGTTAAGTTATAAATTAGAAACAGCTCTATTGTCATTAATGTGAAGGATTTATAATATTATTTGAACTTTGCAAATGTTAACGTGGAATTTCGGAATAAGCCGACATCGTAGCAGCTGTTACTTTAAAATGTATAAGATTTTTAAATTAAATTAGTATTATTGTAACGTAAATAATACTAATTTATTTTAAAATGCCTAGCCTATTCTAAATATTTCAATATCACTAAATAGATACATATAGAAATAAAATTCCTAGAATAACTTTTGATTTTACTACTCACCGTCGATTTAAATTAAGACACTAAAACTTAAATAAACACTAAACAATTATAGGTAGGACACTCAAAGATGCTTATACTAGCGTATAAAATAATCTAGAATTATAAAGTTACACTTTTAATTAATAAATAGAATTTTAAATTACTAAGCTACGTGAACTCGAGTGTAGAGTTACACACACCCCACACCGGCAAGCGCTGAAACCCGACTAATGCAACATCAAGTGGCGATCGCTCAAAATATATTTCAATGGATTACGTTCCGTTTGTAATAAAGGTTTCATTCATAGTAGCACCATCGTGTTTATTTTTATTGCCACATCTTATCTTATATTTAATATATTATATACTCGAAAATTGCCTGAAATAAATTAGACTTAGGACATGGGCGACGGTAGAATTATTTCCAGGGGGGTGCATATACTTTTCACATTAAACCTCGTACTAACTAATCTTTAAATGATTAACTTTATAATTTTTATTCATATATGTATTTTTTATCTCCTTTTTTTGAATATATCTAAATTTAAAAAGGGATTTTATTACAATTTTAGTTATTTAAATTTTTCCATACTTATATTTTTCTTCATGGCAGGGAGGTATGAGTGCACCCCCTTGCAACTTCCGACACCCACGTCTTACAATTAGTATTTTATCAAGAATTAATAACGTATATTTTGATCTACTATCTATCTATCTATCTACGTACTACGTTGTAATACATCACATTGTTATAAAGCTATATTTTTAAATAATATAAACATAAATAAATAAAAAAAATAAAATATTTTATATTTATATAATATTAAATTAATATTTTTGCTAATTTATGTTTTGAAAAAAAAAATATAAACTTCTGTTTTACCTAGAAGTATAACAGAATAGTCTACTTTAAAAACAAATGAGTTCAAAGAAATTTGTTGACTGGCGCCGTCTTGGCGGCAACGTCCGGTGGCGGGACGGCTTCCCATTGGTTGATCAATGACAGGCCTCCATGTTTCAAATCGTATGAACAATTTGAATTATAAAAACGAAATGTACTCATAATGTGCAATGTAATGGCGAGGTAATTTAAATATGAATATTTTTGGTCCGAAATATTTTTTATAATATTTTAGTACTTTTTTTATATTCGTCACTGATAAAATTGATTTGAATAATTCATCATCTTAAAATAATACCAAAAACATATTTGAAGCAGAATATTCAACAAAAATTAAAATACCCTCATTTTTTTATATAATATTTAATTCTAAGTACTATCAAAAAATCATTTTTATCACCTTAGTTGGGCTTGGGATATCAAAAAGTAAAGTTGAAGTAGTTGAACCACTTGTAATTTTAATACTTTTGTAGTTTAAGAATTATGTATAGATATTTTATTTACGCATTAATCAATTATCAATCTTAATGACTTCAAATTAAATAAATAAAATAAATATACAATTAATGTGATATATATTTATTTTCGCTATGGCGTCAGCAAATTTTTTAACTGTAAAAACACATCTATCAGAATTTAAGAGTAGTTCTGACAAAGATACAATAAGCGAGGTAAGTACTTCTTTACATTTTTTTAAATGTGCTGACCGTTATAAAAATCTTATGTGTATGTAACAGTTATATTTAATTATTGCATATCCGCCATATTGATTACACTTAGCGTGGTTAACTTTTTATGGACAGACTATTAAAATCAACTTTCTTATTTATTATTAGAAATTATTATTATTTTAATTTGGAGAATAAATGTGTATATCATTGTACCGTGTCATTACTTATAATAGGCATCCGAAAGTGGAACTAGTAATTCTGTGACTTCAGCCGAAGACTTACAGAAGCTAGCAGTTATACTTGGATTAAATAGTGCTGAGGATGTATATCAAGAAAGGTTTCGCGTGGACAGGCGCCGTTTGGAAGCGATGCTGGCTGGTAAATAGTTATTAGTAAAGATTAACATTTTGTTAGGATTAAGACATTACATTTAAGCGGAAAATTTTAATCCTACCATAAGTAAATACAATTCCTAATGTCTGAGAAAAACTAGTGAGTGATATTGAGCTGGATGATCTTTATTAAGTTACTAGTACAATACTTATTATACTTATTGAATTCAGACCTATAGATATAACTAATTATACGGTACCATTCATGCGTTGTTCATTGTACCATTTGAGTAACTTTAATGGGCTTGCATTCAAAAATCCACTAATAAAGTCTGATATGGCAGAATAACAGCTGCAGGGCGTGTTAAACGTTTTGTGGGAACCTGTTGTGAAAACACATACAGTGTAAACTCTATATAACGACACTGAAGGGACTGTGCATTTTATGGCGTTATAGAGAGTTGTCGTTAAATGGAAGAAGAAAAATCAGAATTAGAAAAAGAAAAGTTTATTTCAGACTTAGAGTTAGTAGTTATGTACGTCAAAAAGAATCTTATATTTGATCGCTATTGCGTATAGTCTGTTAATTTTGTCTGACGTCTTTTGCTGCACCAGTAATTTTGTTGAATTTTTTACTTATTTTATTCATATCTTGCGATATTGAGGCATCTTGGTGATAAAGGAAGTAATGTTTACAGTTTGAAAGTTTGTGAGCAATTAAGAATATGATAACGTATAGACAATCCATGACCCCTACTTATTAATCATGGTCAAGCAAGATCAGTTTACACGTGCAAGCAATCCCAATTTGTAAACAAAAGAATGAATTTCTTAGAAAGTTCGGTATGCGTGATGCCGACAGTCGAGTTTATTGCAGGCTAGGATAATAAAGCGACAAAAAAACGTACACAGCTGCGCTTTTTACTAATTTCGGCAACTTAAAAGGTACTTTTTATTACTCAATTGTTGTTGTTATTGAGAGTGGATGTAATGCTATGTAGAGTGTATCATTGTATGGAAGATAAGCTAAACCAACCAAAGCCAATTTATTTCGACGCTTTAGAGAGTTTGTCGTTAAATCGAGTAACATTACATGGAGTTTACACTGTATATAGTTTTAAAAATTTATATTATAGGTAACTTAATTTTATATTTCAGAAAATTTGGAAGAATCTCAAACTGCTCAAGCATTTTTTCACAGGGTAAGAAATAAATCGACTTTTATTACGTTAAATTTAACCATATATACATACGTAATCTCCTAATATATAATCTAATATATAAATCTCGTGTGGTGTATAAAGGTGTTTTTGGTCGCACTCCTCCAAAACGGCTCGACCGATTTTAATGATATTTTTTTTGTATATTTGGTAGGTATGAGAATAGGTCGTAGTATTTTTCACTCTCCTACCCCCACTCCTCACTTTTTAATCGTGATTTTAGTATTTTTGTATGAACAATATTATATAAATACATAAAGCATAACATTTATAACATAAAGTCAAAGAGTTTTTTTGTAGATTAAACGCGAGCGTAGCCGCGGGTTCTGTTAGTAACTCTATAATTAGTATCGTAATGTAATAAATGTACTTTATTGTAATAACGTAGTATGTAATAAATGTACTATTTAAGTGACACGCGTGTCATAGATTAAAATTAATTTGAATTGAAGATTTTCTGTTACAATTTAAATATTTTTTTTAGGTCATGAATGAAACAAACACTTTAATAAACTGGCCCGCACGACTTAAAATAGGAGCTCGATCGAAAAAAGGTATGTGAAAATTAAATAACCGATGTAAATGTGTTTGCGGGTAACATATATTTTTTTTAATATTTGTATTTAATATATTTTTATTCGAAGTATATTTTAATGTACCTAATCTTATTACTTTATATAAAAAATTTTTTTAGGAATTATTATTTAAGTATCCTTATTTTGAAACGTACATTTTTTTTTAAATTAACGTCCACCTGTAAACAAATTTTGGCGGGATGGCGCCAAATAGACAGCGCGCGGCGCCCGTCTGGCGCGATATTATTTTAGTTTAAAAATTTTTATTTATTTCATTTACATTTTGCAACCGTTAGCTATTACACGACTTTTATACTCATTTTTTTTATAGTTTTAAATGAATTAAGAATGATTTTTAGGAATAATTACGATGAAGTTTATGAAGTTATCAAAAAAATACGGGATAATAATTATGCTGACTTATTACAAACTTTAGGTTAGAATAATTTGTGTTTTATCAAAGTGGTTTTTTTTCTTTTTAAATGTTATATTGGTGTTAGTATGTGAAAATAAATAATTTAGAGAGCTTTCATCTAGATCCTCATGTGCGTATTGCTGGTCGTCCGGATGATGTCAAGCTGGCGCGGGAAAAAATTATGCAGTTACTGGATACAAGAGTATGTATAATATTAAATAATTGATTTTTTAAAATTCACAATAATGAACGAATATAAATACTCCTTTAATGTATTGAACTTTACATGCTATCATAACAGGAAATATTTGAACGCGAAAGAACGCGATAATAAAATTGAATAATTAAAATCTATAATCTATACATATAATAATATTGTAACTTAACCGAATCTGTACATTAAATATTTTTTTAGAAAATCATATTGAAATAGGCATTATGATCGATACATAGGCTGAATCTATAGTTATTAAAATTTTTGTATGTCTTGTCTGTCTGTTTGTTACCGCATCACAGAAAAACCACTGGAGGGATTTTGATGAAATTTAATATTGTGATTGCTGGTTATCCGGGTCAACATATAGGATACTTTTTTACTCTGTACATGGAAAAAATACTAAAAACCGAGTCAAGGAGTGGATGTAAGAAGAGAAATAGAACAAATCCAGATTTTTTCAAAATATTTGTTTCTCT
The DNA here is from genome assembly GCA_033884665.1 of Argynnis bischoffii washingtonia. Classification (NCBI taxonomy): domain Eukaryota; kingdom Metazoa; phylum Arthropoda; class Insecta; order Lepidoptera; family Nymphalidae; genus Argynnis; species Argynnis bischoffii. The sequence continues at coordinate 2,258,103 of CM066624.1, read as the reverse complement.
GTTTGTCTGTTTGTACGGGCTAATCTCCGAAACTGTTGGTCCGACTTAAATGAAATTTTGCATGGTGGTACCCTATATCCCCGGTCAACATTTTCGATACTTTTCATCCCGGAAAATTAAACAGTTTCCGTGGGATAGTTAAAAAACTGTTGTAATTTATACAGCTTAGTACACAAAAACTACTGATTGGATTTTAATGAAACTTTACAGTAATATAGTTCATATATCAGAATAACAAATGGGCTACTTTTTATACGGGAAAATGTACGGTGCCCGTGGGAAAGATTTATTTTTGTTTGTGATTATTTGGTAGTACATTTATAAACTGCATAACTATGAATAATAAATTCCTATATACCTATCCGCTTAAAACTTTATAATATTTGATTAATTTAGTATAAAACTCTATTGAGGAAATACAATCAAGTAAAAAAAACTTGATCTTGCCGGTATCATACCTATACCTAGCCGTTGTAGAATGTAAACTAAAATAATTAAAAAATAAGCAAAAAGCAAGAATTAGCACTTTAGATATACCTAGTGACATTTATATTGATTTCGAATTCTTATTCTTCGTAGAGTAACCGCGTGACTATGAAGATTGACGTCAGTTACACAGACCACTCGCACATTATTGGAAAGGTAATAACAATTTTATAATTTCTGAGTCTTACATAATAAAGTATATAAAAATGTAGTTTCCTAGATTATATATTAAGCTAGTTACTTACTCTATGTACCTAGGCAACAAACAATAGCCTAGGCATCAAATAATATTACTCAACTTCACGGTATTTTATCTATGTACTTGAAGAAGTAACAAACGCACACTCATACAAACTTATGTACATATTATAATATTAGTGCGATAATAATTAAAAGTATATATCATATAGGTACATCTGTGTTAGTATTTTCAGGTGAACATATCGAGAAAGTAAAATTTAAAATTATATTATTTACATTTAATATTGTTTTGTAAAATCTTATTGAAATAGACATTATTATCGATACAGAAGCCGAATCTATAGTTTTTAGAATTTTTGTCAGTTTGTCTGTCTGTCTGTGACTCCATCACGGGAAACCACTGGAAGCGATTTTGATAAAATTTGACATGACAGCTGGTTTGCTATATTTCGTGTAAAAATGTTATATTCCTGACACTATTGAATTATTATTTTTTTCATTTTTACGAGCATAAAGACAATACACCTTGATATTGTTATCTATATTCTATACCTATAATAAAACTGTAGAGGTCGAATGTCTGTACAAAGAAAAAAATGCTAAAAACCGAGTCACAGGAATGTAAGAAGAAAAATAGAACAAATCCAGATATTTTAAAATTTTTTGTTTTTCTGTCTTTGTCTGTTTGTACGGGCTAATCTCCGAAACTTTTGTACCGAATTAAATAAAGTTTTGCATGGTAGTACAAAACAACAAATTTTAGATACTTTTCATCCCGGAAAATTAAAAAGTTCACATGGGATAATTAAAAATCTATAGTAACTTATACAGCTTAATACACAAAAACTACTGATTAGATTTTAATGAAACTTAACAATAATATAGTTCATACATCAAAATAACAAATAGGCTACTTTTTATCTCGGAAAAATATAGGGTTCCCGTGGGATAGATTTGTTTTTATTTATCTAGAGACGAACTCGATCGAAGCGAGGGTGATCCGCTAGTTTTTATTATAAATTCCTAATTTTACGCGCTAAGTAGATACGATAATTTTGCATGCGGGTAGATAGAGCTAATCTATGGCATAAAATGGCTTAGTTAGCAAGGTCATGTGTGCACTTATTTATTAAGTGCACGTTTACTATAAAATTAAATATGAATCACCATTGTTTTGTAATTCGTGTTAGTATTATAAATTTTCGTTGATTCGTCTTTCTATGGCAAAAATGGAATAACGAAATAACTATGTTATTAGGTTTATAAATGTTTTCTATATTCATATTTGCATGGTATTATTGAAATAAGTGACGAAAGTATTAAGGCTTTAAAAAAAAAGATACTTTTACTACGCTTGCTTACTACGCTTGTGTACAATAAGCTTCGCCCTATCTATACATATAATATAATTCTGAATCGAATCTGTACATTAAATATTTAGTCAAATTTTTATTAGTATAAGTTATAAATAGTCATTATTCGCTATAGTTTTTAGAATTTATGTCTGTCTGTCTGGGAACGCATCACGAGAAAACCACTGGACAGATTTTGATGAAATTTGATACGATAGCTGATTATCCGGGTCAATATTTAGGATACGTTTTACTGTGGGAAAATATCTCATTTCTGAGAAATCCATACTAACCTTAAAACGCAGGAATGAACCCGAGCGGAGCGAGGGTGAGTCGGTAGTCTATACACCGAATTTTGTACATTAAGATTAAGTATTTTTTGGAAAATCTTATTGAAATAGACATTATTTTCGATACAGAGACCGAATCTATAGTTTTTAGAATTTTTGTCTGTCTGTCTGTCTGCCTGTTACCGCATCACGGAAAAACCACTGGAGGGATTTTGATGAAATTTGCTATGATGATAGCTGATTATCCGGGTCAACAAATAGGATACTTTTTACTGCGGGAAAATATCTCTGAGAAATCTACACTAAACGTTAAAACGTAAATAGGGACGTACCCGAGCGGAGCGAGGGTGTGTCGCCAGTTTATTATAATTTTATGATCTGTATTGGCGATATAATGTATAATGAAAACTGCTGATGTCATCAATAGATACATAACCTCCTAACTTTTGCTTTACAACAACTTATCAACAGAGCTACTTAGTAACAGTAATTATTATTTACAGCACTAAGCTTCATGGACATCGAAGCACAAATGGATTTCCATAAATTAAACATTTTATGGCTCTGGAAAGCATTCATACATGTATCTATGCAAAAATATTTCTGTATATACTTAATAGGGTAGTTATTATAAATAAGTATAATAATTTATAACAATAAAATTAAATAGGTATACTATGAATTCGAGCTTTTTACAATACAATACATATTTTTACTATATATCCTTTTATGTTTTACTAGCAGAATCGGCGGCTTCGCTTAAAAAATTCAACCCCCCATTTCACCCTCTTAGGGGTCGAATTTAAAAAAAAACACGTTCTTAGTGAATATCTACACTTTACAAAGAACACACTCCAAATTTCAGGTCCCTAGCTCCAGCCGTTTAAACAGTGCGTTAATTTGAATTTGACCAAATATAATTCTCTAAATATCCAAGACATATTGCATGTATTCAGCCCTTTTTAACGTCCCACTACTGGGCACGAGCCTCCCTCAATACGAGGGGAATCAGGCCATAGTCCACCACGCTGCCCAAGTGCGGGTTGGCGACATATTGCATAGTTTTGTTTAAATATTTATGTCATTGTCTTCAGACATCTCTTGAAGAACAAATTACTCGACTATATTAATCTTAATGAGTCTACATCAGTACGTATGTATGTATGTAAGAGTACGTATTATTTAGTACGTAATCATAAAACTAAACAATGGAAATTGACTCACTATGAAATCATTGTTTTTTTATAATGTTTTTAATTTGTCGAGTTATTTAAGTCGAGTTGTTTAAGTGCATTTGAAATGACTGAAAAAATGTTGCGGTCAACTGTTTAGTAGTTTATACTTGTATATGTATCTATGTATATTTACCAACTACAAATGGCGAATTTTGTTCCAAGCCAATGTTATAATGAACTTGATTTTTTTTAACTTAACGCCAACCCGCACTTGACCAGCGTGGTGGACTATAGCCTGATCCACTTCAAATTAAAGGGAGGCCCGCGCCCAGTAGGACGTTAAAAAGGGCTGAATACAATACAACTTTATATCTATACAGATAAATAAAATTGAAGTGTCTGTTTGTAATGTCAAAATAATAGCTTTATACTAAATGCATATGAAATTATATACGGTACTTATAAGAAAAACACAATTTTTAATTTTTTTGTCTGTCTGTTTGTTCCGGCTAATCTCCGAAACGGCTGGACTAATTTTAACGGCATTTTCACTGGCAGATAGCTGATATTATAAGGAGTAACTTGGGCTACTTTTATTTTAGAAAAAGAATTAGGGTTTGCTCAAAAAAAAACGTACCTAGGGACGCACCCGAGCGGAGCTAGGGTAAGTCGCTAGTGTATAATAGTATAGAGAAAGGTTGTTTTGCAGCATTTCTGATCTATTATAAATCTTATAATAGATCAGAAAGCTCTAATGTTTATGCAATTGAATAATAGGTAGTATATTTATAAACTTTTTTTTAAGTGTCGTAATGTGCGTGTGTTTGTATGTTTGTTACTTCTTTACCTTAAAACTTTTTACTTACTTTAACTTTTAGTACTAAGATATACTATGATCTGAAGTAACATTAGCTACTATGTATTAAGCACCTAGGGACGCACCCGAGCGAAGCAAGGATAATTCGATAGTATTTTATAGTAGGACAATTTGTGTACAAAATAATATTTATTATATATGAATCGATGATACATTTGATGTAGTGTATCAACTATCCGGTATCCATAACACAAGCCTCGTAGCTTACCATGGAACTAGATGGTGCTGTGTGTGAATGTCCCATTTATTTATTTATGAAATATTTTAAGGGTGGTTTAACAATTAAACGCGTAATGGAAGAAACTGGATGCCACATCCATTTCCCGGACTCGAACAGAACAAGCACGCAGGAGAAAAGCAACCAAGTGTCCATCGCAGGCGACATGGAACGTGTGGAGCGAGCGCGGGCTAGAGTGCGGGTTAGTAATTTTTATAAAATATAAATAAACAAATTTGTAAATATAAGTAAATTAATACTTATCTGTACATATAATAAAATTCTAACCAAGCCGAATCTGTACCTTAAATATTTTTTGGAAAATCTTATTGAAATAGACATTATTATCGATGCAGAGGCCGAATCTATAGTTTTTAGAATTTTTGTCTATCTGTCTGTTACCACATCACAGAAAAACCACTGGAGGGATTTTGATGAAATTTGGTATGATGATAGCTGGATATCCGGGTCAACATATAGGATGCTTTTTACCGCGGGAGATTATCTCATTCCCACGGGACTACACGTTATAACACAACCCAAAAAATATTTATGATCAGAATTTCTTGAAACTTTGTATTAATGCTCTTCAATACAATTAAATAAATACGCGTTTTAGCGTTTTTTGAAATTCATCCCAGAAGGAGATAAAATAAGGGATGAAAATTTGTATGAAACCTGTTACTTTTTCACGCTAATACAGCTGAACAGATTTCGAAAAAAATTGGCAAGACATAGATTGCATCCTGGGTTCGGTCGCAGGCTAATCTTGATCGCTGTCCCGCTTATCATACGAGCGAAGCCACGAGCAAAAACTAGTGATCAAATATATTTGTTTGCTGCCCACTGCTGGACATGTTCTTCCGCTCAATGAAAGAGAGAGTAAACCATAGGCCACCACGCAGGTCATATGTGGTTTAAAGGACTTCCCATATCCAACGAAAACTTAAGATATTGTCAGTTTCAGTCACAATTTTTTTTAATCTAATAGGTATATTAACCATTGATAATCATGTTAAATATAGAATTCCTAAATAATTACATATATATATATATATTATATATATATATATTATATATATATATTATATATATATTATATATATATATATATATATATATATATATATATATATATATATATATATATATACCATACCAACAATCTTTCCATAATATACCTCTCAAGTAGATACGATTATTTTTCTATTAAACCTTAAAAATTATATATATTATAATCAATTTTTTTTATACTTAATTTTTATAATAATCATTGAAATACTAGTTTAATATTCCCTTTAAAGCCATAATAATAATCACTATGAAATTACATTTTAGTAGCTTTACTTGTAACTAACTACAAACAATGTAATAATAACTTAGAAGTCAATTTTATTATTTTGATTGTAGTATCGAAATAATACTTTGTATGTATATGTAGTTCAGAACACAGTGGGTAGTATAATTTGGTATCTTGGAGCTGATCTGAACTGGAACTGGCTACTTAATAGACTGCATCATCAGATCAGCTCCAAGATACGAAATTATAGTACTTACTAGTAGACACTGAAGAGTTCCACTATTCCCCTCTAGGCTGCATCATCAGACCAGCTCCAAGATACCAAATTATAGCTAATCCCAGGAGTTGGGGCTCATATGATTCGTGTTCACGAGTCCCAAACATTCCAATTTATTAAAAGCGTATTTTTTTTCTTTTTTTTAAACTATACTTTATTATTTAAATCAAACTACATACTAAGTTCTTTCTATATATTGTATATAGGCCCTAACTCCGCTGGTATTTTGCTTCGAGCTGCCCATTGTAGCTCCATCTCAACCATTGCCAGATATCAACTCTCCCTACGTCCAACAAATACAAGAGCAATACAATGTCCAGGTAAGAATTATTTCATATGTATTATAAAGTTTTAGTGCTCCTGCAGAAATAAAATAGCAATGTTGCTTTTTCAAGTTATAGAAAGTATAAAAGTTTAAGTGCTCGAAGGTTTTTTTAATAAACTCTATTTCTTGATTTGTTGTTTTATACATGTAATATAATATGTCTTCAATTCATAAAGCATTCTAGAATTTGCGACCATTTGCGTACTTCATACAATATTGTATGAAGCATATATAAATGTTGTAAGTTAATACAAATTATCACTACATCTTATTCTTCTAACATTTTACCTATGTACTTTAAATAAAAAAAAATAATAAAATTAAATGAAAAAAATATATATACGAAAGTACATATGTATTGTTTATAGTCAAGTTCATTTTTAAGTAATAATATATAAATAATATGTGCTGCCTGCTAAAAAAGCTTTCCATATAAAATTATCTTATAACGATTTGGATCAAACTTTGTATTTAGCTAAGGTTTTGCTTTTTAAGTTTTTCTGTACAGATGTTTTTTCCTAAAAAAGATTAGGTACTTGATATTAATATTTTTTTAGATTTACGCAAATATTTGACATTTTATAAACGAGACTCTCTTTTTCGCATTTTGTTTATTTCCGACGAGTAATAAAACTCTAGTCTTAAATTTTAAATGAAATAAACACAAAATGTATAAGATTTTTGTTAAAATTTGAATAATGTTCGTGTCCCAGGTGATGCTCCGCAACCGGCCCAAGCTGCACGCCAACCTGCTGGTGGTGAAGGGCGTGCAGTGGGAGGTGCACGCCACCATGGAGGCCACCACGCTGCTCATGAACTACATGTGCGGCCCGCTCGCGGTCAGTCGCACATGTATAGTTTGCCTCTAGGGAAACAAAAATAAACCAATCCCACGGGAACCGTACATTTTTCCGGGATGCAAGCCTATGTGTTATCCCAGACTATAATCTATGTCTGTGCCAAATTTCATCCAGATCCGCTCGTCTGGTCTGGCGTGAAAGAGTAACAAACATACATCTATACTTAGAAACTTTCACATTTATAATATTAGTATAGATTATAAAAAGACAATTTGTTTATTTGTTCGTTTGTTTGAAGGTGCTAATCTTAGAGATAGTAATCCGATTTGAAAAAATCATTTTGCATTAGATAGCCCGTTTATTGAAGAAGGCTATAGGCTCTATCATCATGCTACTACCCAAGGGAGCGGAACAGTAATCATAATTGTCAATCGGGCAGATTTCCATACATAATGTATGTAAAACTTATGTTTATATCAGAACTTTGAATGCGGGTGAAGCCGCGGGTATTGCTAGTATATTATAAATCCACACATATATATCTAAATATTAAAATTAAAATAAAAGTTTCACATCTGTACTTACGCTTAAATTTACAAAAATATATTGATGTACTGAGAATAAAGAAAACTGTGGTTTTTAGCATTTTTGTTTGTGTATTTGAAATTGCATCAAATCAAAACTACTTTGAATACAGTTGTTTGGATATATATTCATATTCCGTATCTCGAAGTAACATTTGGTCTTTATTTCATTAAAATCGATCTAGTATATCAAAAGTTATTACACCTTCAAATTAGATAAAAATATATATATATTTTTATCGGTCGAATTGAGAACCTCCTCCTTTTTTTGGAAGTCGGTTAATAAAAGTAACACTGTATTGCGTGATCTTATAGTGCTAGTATTAATTTTTAAAAAGGTTGCACCACATCTGTGCTTTTTAATATCCAAGCGAAGTACAGATTAATTTGTATGCAATGAATCATGCATTTTTCAATTTTCTAACATTAAATTATTTTATTTCATTCAGATCCTATATGAAACTTACCGGTCTATTTTACTATAAAATACTTTGATAATTTTAAATAAAACGTATCTTTTCGGATTATTTCGCGCATTTATTTTAAATTATATATAAAACAATAATATTGCTTTAATAAATAAATAATATTTTGAATAATCTAAGAAAGTATTACATTGATAATTTTTAAAACGTAATATTCCCTCAACATAGAGTCAAACCCAAGTGCAGATGAGCCTGGAGATATCCCCCATGCACCACCCGGTGGTGGTGGGGCGCAGCGCCGAGCAGCTGAAGGTCATCATGAAGGGCACGGGCACGCAGATCATGTTCCCGGACGCGGACGACCCCAACATCCCCGCGCTCCGGAAGAGCTGCGTCACCATCACGGGGCAGATCAAGGACGTGTATGCGGCAAGGCAGCAGCTAGTGGTATGTAGCTAAGGGGTTTGTTCAACCCTTACGTAAATATAACATATACCTTTTGACAACACGTTTAGCTCAATTTGTAGTGAAGAGTCACTATAAATTGAGCTAAACGTGTACCTTTTAAGTTGCCGAAATTAGTAAAAAGCGCAGCTGTGTACGTTTTGTTGTCGCTTTATTATCCTAGCCTGCAATAAACTCGACTGTCGGCATCACGCATACCGAACTTTCTAAGAAACTCATTCTAATGTTTACAAATTGGGATTGCTTGCACGTGTAAACTGATCTTCCTTGATCATGATTAATAAGAAGGGATCATGGATTGTCTATACGTTATCATATTCTTAGTTGCTCACAAACTTTCAAACTGTAAACATTACTCCCTTTATCACCAAGATGCCTCAATATCGCAAGATATGAATAAAATAAGTAAAAAATTCAACAAAATTACTGGTGTAGCAAGTAGAGACTTGCTGTACCAGCAGTCACGGGTTCGAGTCCCGCTAAGGGCATTTGTGTGATGAACACGAATGTTTGTTCTACAGTCATGGGTGTTTATATTTATATGTATGTATTTAAAGTTAAATATGTGTAAATACGTCATAGCTTACTATGGAACTAGATGGTGCTGTGTTAATGTTCCAACATTCTCTCATACAACTCACCCTTTCTCACCGTGTGAGTTGTAACATAGAGTAACTTAAGGTAAATAATAACCCGAACATCCTCGCGCTGAGGAAGAGCTGTGTGGCCATCACTATCACCATGCTTCTGCCATGAAATTTAGGTTTTATGTTGTCTTTTAGTGAACAAGCGAACGGATTAGACTTATCCAGTCGCCATAGCAAGGAATATCTTACATTTAAATAGCTAGTAATTTTAATTTAAACTAACTTCTGCACAAAAAGTTTAAATCACTTTATAACTAGTATCTGTTAATTAAAAATGAATGACTAATATTTTAAACATACAGAAGGCTATAAAAAAAATTTGCATAGAGATAACCGAGTCGACAAAGCTTGTGATTGAGGTCCCCTTTTTAACAACTAATTTTTGCCTGTATTAGTAAGACTATGTTATAATATGTATATCAATCCTGATAATATATCTACACACAGACAAACATACATATTTCACTATTATTATTACTCGAATTAACATCATAAATATGTTGGTGGTATGACAACTTAAAAGTTACATCAACCAATCAAATGTAATTGAATCGTTTAGTCGATGTAACTTCTTTGTGTAATAGAATAACTAATGATCTGTACAATATAAAGTATGTTCGCGACACAGTATCAAATTAGATCATCATACTAGCATTTGCTTTCGACATTACCTGCCTAGTTTATTTCTAACTAGTGACTCACGCTCACTTCGCTCGCGTTCGTCCCTAGGTACGTTTTCACGGTTACCTATGTTTATACATAAATAGCTAGCTACTCCTAAAATATTCATTTAAATTATATAGCGATTTACCCTCGTTTTGCTCGGGTGCGTACGCCGTACGCGGATTTTGTTCACAATTTTTATGGGTTTTAATTTTTTTCGCGGAACCCTGATTCGTTTTTTAAAATAAAAGTAGCCCAAGTTACTCCTTACAACAGCAGCTATCTGCCAGTGAAAGTTCAGTCAAAATCGGTCCATCCGTTTCGTAGATTAGCCGGAACAAACAGACAGGCAGACAAAAATTGTAAAAAATGTTCTTTTGGTATATGTACCGTGTATACATCCATAAACATTTAGTAAAAAGCGGTTATTTTAATATTACAAACAGACATTCCAATTTTATTTATCTGTATAGATAAATCGCGAAATATTAGGAATATCTGGGCTATGCGTGTGTAACCTCTTATCATTGGAATACTTTAACGCAACCGATTTTAACGGGAGCACCTCCAAGAATGAAATAATTATTTTGCTTTAAATCGTTTAGTCAATTAGAATTTAAGGATAGGTGTATATAGGATGTGAGAGGGTCTGTTTGAAAAATAAACTTCAGCTTCCATAGACGAAGAGTCAGGTTGAGATCTTTTTACTAACCCCGCGGTTTTCTTTTAGTCTTTAAAAGGGTGCTTATAGTAGATTACCTAAAAATATTTTCTCTAAGGTATAAATTTCAAAAATAAATACAACTTTCTAAACTTGAATGATTGTACAGTCCAACTTTAAAAAGTTAATTTATTGTTAAAAACAGGTCTCTCTACGTACACATACTGTGTATTAATACATAGTTTTTAACGCTTGCACTTGTATTTTAATTTATAGAATTTTCATGTAAAAAATAATAGCACTAGGTATGATGTATACCTACATAAAACCACCATAGGCGACTAGCAAAAAACAAATGACATACCCGCCGGTGTGAAGGCCATATCACTCGGGAGCCGGCCTCGATACGTCAGTCTGATGTCACATTAATTGATTCGCCTTTACGCCCGAATTTGCACGCGTCTGTACATGCTTAGTACTTCAAGGTCTTTAGGTCAATAGTACGCATATTTAGTAGTTACATAGTGTATTTTAATACGATGATGTCACTTGTAAAAGTATTCATGGTTTCTTTGTACGTATTGTATGTTTTTTTTTATTTGTTTGAATATCTCGGTACTATTCCGAATGTTATTGACGTACAGCCACAAATAGATATGGCAAATTCAGTTCATAGTAATTTAGGTAGTTTGGAGTTAGTTATCAAACGCCAAGAACAAGATTTAGACAGTTTAGACTACGTCGTTTTTGTTGGATTAAATTGACGCTATAACGTAACGTTAATGCCCCATCAATTATAGGTAGAGCGCACTCTACTACGAGTATCATACAGACATACATCCCAATCTATACTAATATTATAAAGCTGAAGAGTTTGTTTGTTTGTTTGGTTGAACGCGCTAATCTCAGCAACTATTTATCCGATTTGTAAAATTCTTTTTGCATTAGATAGCCTGTTAACCGAGGAAGGCTATAGGCTATATATCATTCCGGAAAAATGTACGGTTCCCGTGGGATAGATTTGTTTTTGTCTAGGGACGAACCCGAAGCGAAGCGAGGGTGAGTCGCTAGTATCATATATAATTCATCATAACAGCGCAGCGTAAGCTAAGCTTCGAGCTTCGCAGGAAACACCCTCGGCTTCATGTTCACGGCGTCGCGTCGTAGCCATAAGCTCCCCTCCCTACTCCGTGATACTATCGAGACCAATAGAGCCAATAACAATACAGTGAATTCAAAGAAATCACACTTTAATTCTTCGAGCGAAACAATTACATATAAAGTATATAGCTATATGTGCGTAGCTTTTTTGGTTGGTTTATATATTTTTAATTTTACATACAAAATATAACACTGAATTGTAAATATGTAGGTACTATATACAATTTGCTGTGGTAACTGATCTGCTCCAAATATTATCTACTTTTTGATATTTGGGACGATGCAGTCACAAAAATGCAAAAATTTGTATATTTTTTATTAATAAATACGCGAAAACTACAGACTTTTTGTCCGTGCATTTTTTGGGTTTAATATAAATAAATATGTTGTGACATTAACACACAGCACCATCTAGTTCCACGGTAAGCTACGAGGCTTGTGTTACCAGATAGTTTATACACTACACATATAACTTATAATACATACATATTATAAATATAAACATCCATGACTGGAGTACAAACATTCGTGCTTATCACACAAATGAATGCCACAAGCAGGACTCGAACCCGCGACCGCTGGCACAGCAAGTAGCGTCACTACAAACTGAGCCAAACGAATCGTTTTATCGGTTTGGTTTTATTTTGTTGATAATTCTTCAAAGCTTTGAGAGCAGTTGTACTGTAAGTTGGCGACGCGCTTTCAAAGCTTCTCTGTGTGGGATGGGCTGGTAATTTAAGTGTAGGATGACCAGCTTCTTGATTAACCTCTTCTGAACTCTTAAATCTTGGTGAGAATGCTGGTACTTCCGGGGCAGGCTTCCTCTGATACTTATCACAGCTAAATAACCACCTCTGATGATCCTCCCCACCCCCAGGGCAGCCTCCCCCTGGTGGTGATCTTCGACGTGGCGGAGGAGCAGTGCCGCGTGGAGGGCGAGGCGGCCGCGCGCCTCATGGACAAGCACCGCGTGTACATCAGCGTGCGCCGCAAGCCCAAGCAGGGCATTGCCTCGGTGGTCATTAAGGGCATCGAGAGATGTGCGGGTGAGATTCGATTTTCTTTTAACGTTAGAAATTGATATCTTAAAAATTAAAGGAATATTAATGTTTCATGCTACGAAACCTTCCGTCCGATATTTTTAATAATACTAAGAAATAGAATATATAATTTTTTAAACTGTTTTTACTTGTACCTATTTAGTGTACTTGTACCTAACCTAGTTAATGTTCATATTTATTTCTATCTAATTTACTAATCTATATTTATTTAATTATGTTGTTACATTTATGTAAAAGACAACTGAAATTATCTTTAATATTCCACAGACACGCGTGTGAAATAATAGTTGCAAAATCTCGCTTTGATGTTTTTCTGATAGCATTACTATATTGAATTGTGATATAAATCAATTAAATAATTTCTTAAGAGCTTATTATTCGATACTTTTATCCCAGGTGACATCTACGAAGCGAGACGCGAACTCCTCGGCAACAAGGAAGCATCGATCACAGCGGAGATCCCTGAATCCTACAACATCCCCACCATAACCAACACCATGCCCAACTTCACGCCCTTCAACCCGTTCTCCCCGCACTCCCCCTACATGTACAACCCGCCGACGCCGGGCGGCTACACCCCGCTGTCCCCCGTCATGACGTCCCCGGTGTTCCCGAGCTGGATGGTGCCGTCTCCTCAGCCGAGACCTGCCCAGTTCCACTTCCCCACCATGCCCAATGGACCGGTGGTCTATAAGAATCAAGGGTCTTGGAACCGTAAGTACTGGTTCTGTTATGTATTAGCAAATGATTTAAAGCAGATCACATTTTTAGACTGTGTTATATTTGAAACAATTTTTAGCAATTAAATAAAACTGACAGATTCGGATTATTTCACATATTTGTTTTGATTTTTTGTTCTCGATGTTTCGAATGCTTTACTACAATCATGGTCACGGGAGATATGTAAAGCATTCAAAATGCCGGGGACCAAAAATAAAAATAAATCCGCGAAATAATCCGAAAAGATTGTTTTATTTAAAATGTCAAATATTCGCGTAAATCTAAGAAAGTATTAATTTATAGTAAATCAAATACGTTTGTGTGAAAATATTACTTAAATATTATGTACTTATCTTGTTTTAATACAATATTAATGTACGTAACATTTCAGCACTATCAGGCATGCAAGAAGGAGGCGGGAACATGCCGTGTCTACAGCTGCCTCCGGAGCATAGACATGTACGTAAAATATTATACTTTAGTACCTGGGCGACCGAGCTTCGCTCGGATTTCTTTTTTTTTATATGGTATTTTTTAGATTAAAAAAACTAAAAATAGAATAAATACAAAAAAAAAACAACAAAAGTAAAAACTTTGTATTCCGACGGGGACTCGATCCCGAGCATATGTGTTGTCTAACTTGCGCCTTGACCACTTGACCACGATGCTTATATCCAAGTGTAAGAAATTATCGACCATTATCTACGTAGCATAATGCAAAAAAAACCGCATGAAAACTCGAAAACACGCGTTTTCCCAGACATGAGACTAATCTAGATCGATTTTTCGCCCCCGAAAGCCCCCACATACCAAATTTCAGCGAAATCGTTAGAGCCGTTGCCGAGATCGCTGGTATAAATAAATAAAGATATAAAGATATAAATATACAAGAATTGCTTGTTTAAATAAGAATAATATTATAATTAATATAAAATTGACGTAATATCTTTACATCTAATAAAATTGTAATTTAGCGAAAACTGTACATAGAATATTTTTTAAAAACAATGACTCATTCATTGTTTCTGAAAAATATTTGATGTACAGATTTCGCTTTGTTACTATTTTATTATATATGTATAGATGTATAGATATATGTATATTTTATAGAATAGTGAAATACGGAACGCAAGATATTTTCTATAGTCCACTGTACGAACGACGAAGGAGTCTCTGAGCTAAATCCGCTCGAATATTACTTTGTCAAGTTCAAAAAGCTCAAAAACACTTCTAAATATAAAACCTATGACCCTAATCATAGTTATATATATAAATTAGTTAAGCAAAGTTAAAAATAATGTAATATTTCAGATAACACAATTGCTGAATTCAAGCTCGCAGGCGAGCAGCGGCTACCAAAGCAACTTCACCGGCAGTTCGGTTTCTCTCGACACACAGAATATATCCGGTAAATATAAATTACTTCTAAATTTTAGTTTAAAGGCTAGACTACATGATTCATAGATAAATAAGCATATAACCTACTAGATGGGGTAAGAGTAACCAACCAATATCCTATTACTCAAATGAAAGGAATGAGATGAGAGATGCAAAGGAGGGCAAAGGAGAATGTTTACAACTTATGCTTTTCTTCTGTAAAAAAAGTATCTGCATATATATGTGAGTCTAAGCCATAAAAAAAATATAAAGTAAAAAAAAAAAAAAATTAATTCGTCCAAGATTAATGTTAAAATTAAAGTTACATATTATTTATAGAATAGAAAAATAAGTCTTAAATGTACGATATGAAACTCGTCAAATCGAATAAACCCAGAAACTCGAAAACATACTGGTATACAGGAATCCATATAAAAAAATTACACTGTCCATCTTGTCTTTCGAATACTTGCTAAGTTCTTTCAGACATGAAGGCTCGCTCACGATGTTTTCCTTCTCAGTAAAACAACAAATAAATTGGAGCATTATTAAAGTTATTAAAGCTTATTTGTATGTATGTATGTATTCAGCCCTTTCTAACGTCCCACTGCTGGGCACGGGCCTCCCTTCAATACGAGGGGGATCAGGCCATAGTCCACTACGCTGGCCAAGTGCGGGTTGGCGGACTTAAAAAAGGCGGAAAAGCTTATTTAATAAATATTATTTTGCACAACAGCAGGTGATGGCAGTAACGTGGTGTCACCGTCAGTGTCGCCCATAAGCAAGACTCATAGCCCGACTCCGTCTTCTGAGAATGATCGCACGCAACACGGTATGTATGACACTACTTAATAAATAATAATAAATATGTTGGGACATTAACACACAGCACCATCTAGTTCCATGGTAAGCTACGACGCTTGTGTTAACGATACCAGATAGTTGATACACTACATATATATAACTTTAAATACATACATATTATAAATATAAACACCCATGACTGGAGTAGAAACATTCGTGCTCATCACACAAATGAATGCCCCCAGCGGGACTCGAACCCGCGACCACTGGCGCAGAAAGTAGAGTCACTACAAACTGAGCCAAACGTGCCGTCAGCAGTTAATATAACAAGTGTTTGTCCCGTAGTCTAAGGTACACCAAGGTAAGGTTTTTTTCTTATTAATAACACTAAAGCTCATCAATAGCTATTAAACACAAAAAAGAAAATCCGTTAACAAAAAGAAGGGAAAATGTACTGAACTGTTTTGTCTTTGCCTGTTTATACGTATATTGATCAGAAATATTGTATTGACACAAATTAATATATTACAATCTACAAAATTGAAGTCCCTGACTCCTGCGCTAGATGTACAATGTATGTCACAACTTACAGGACTAGCTCCTTATAAGGGCTACAGTTTTGACATCATTTAATTTAAATAAAAAAAAATAGTGAAACACAAATTAAAAATCAAAAACTTGTTTTTGAGTAAAAAAGAAAAAAAGTATACAAAAACTCAGAGAACTGTTGACCTAAACAAAAAAGTCACTTAGAAATATGTATCTTAATTTTAAGAATAATTCAAATTTTAATTTATAAGACAACTAGCGACTCACCCTCGCTTCGCTTCTGGTTTGTCCCTAGACAAAAACAAATCTATCCCACGGGAACTGTACATTTTCCCGAGATGATATATAGCCTATAGCCTTCCTCGGTTAACGGGCTATCTAATGCAAAAAGAATTTTTCAAATCGGATTAGTAGTTTCTGAGATTAGCGCGTTCAACGAAACAAACAAACAAACAAACTCCTCAGCTTTATAATATTAGTATGAATAGAGAACCCCACCCACTTGAGTAGACTCTATTTTTTTACCAACTTATGTAATTTTACAACATTGTCTTATGGCAGTATCTTTAGGCTACACTAAACTAACACTAAAAAATCACTCTTCTTATTTGTAGCTAAAATGAATACAATTAATCTCCTCTATACAGAATTAGCGAACATAATTTCGGAGTTGCCAATATCCGACCGCCGCGCCGTCGGCTGCGAGAAGAAAACTCTGGAAACACTCACCAGAATGTCGCCTTCACCGCTTTCCGAATACAGGAAAATGCAGTCTGAAGCCAATAAGGTATAAAGGAAAATATTATTATGTTTTATTAATGTATAAGTTACTAGCGGCTCACTCTCGCTTCGCTCAGGTTCATCTCTGGAAAATAAAAACAAATGTATCCCACGGAAACCGTACATTTTCCGGGATAAAAAGTAGCCTGTGTCATTCCAGATAGATCATAGATCCAGATACTCCTTGAACGTATTAATTTAAATTAATTTATTCTAACAATTACATAGGCTTAAATATACCTTAAACTATACATGTGTTTATCAAGGGTTTGTTATTAAAAGTCTGTAAATAAACTAATGGGTGCCATTCCTCATACAAACTTTCATCCCCATTTACACCCCCTTAGGTATGATTTCCGGGATAAGAACTATGTCCTTCCCAGGGTCTTAAACTATCTTCTTACCAAATTTCATCTAATTCGGTTCAGTAGTTTCGGAGCTTATTCGCAAACAAACAAACAAAAAAATCTTCTATTTATATTTTTTAATAATTAGGATCGGTGAGATACTAAAAATAACGCATATTAGGCTTATTACAATCATATATTTACAGACAATAACAGCGGTTGCCATGGCAACAAACGCACGTACATGTTTTCGTAACGCATTGACCAGTTTACCCCCCAAGTCAAGCGTGCGTAAAGAAGTTTTACTTCAAAAAGTAACTTTTCCTCAGGCTATGCGAGAAAACGTCAGTTCGGGGTACAGGGTGCCCACCACGCGCTGGTCGGGGTACTACTTCAGCCATACCTCCCCTACTCCCCTCAAACTAAACGATAACGATGGAATGACTACGGTAATGTATTTTAAATATTGTAATATCTTAAATATGTAAAATTTATTTTAAAAATGTATCAGAAAATAACATGAAAACTTTGAATAATACTATAAAAAGTGTTTTAAAATAAAAAATTGTGGAATATGCATATTACAAATGTTAAGTCACGAGTAACCTCAAGCAATTGACTTTGCCAATGAAAATGGTGGAACAAATTACCGGCATTAGATAATTTTATTATTATATAGTTATATCTAAATCTAAATTAGATGTACTAGTCATCGCAATTTGGGTTCTTTTGAGGGTTGATGTTAGGCAGACGGCCTGTCGTAAAACTTTTGCCAAATCCTATCAGCAGTACGGAAGGTGTACTGCGCCGACCTCAAGTTATTGGGAAATGGGCAGGGAGATGATGATGATGACGATCTTAAATACGTAATATGCCTGTTTGTTTGTTTTTTTTACACGCTTTTTATTAGCTTCACCTGTATGTTTGTTTGTATGTTTGTAACCGACTTCTTTGGGCGCGATTTTGACCCACTTTAAACGGCCAGATTTCGTTCAAACTTTGTAGATTTATTGAGGATCGATGACAATACACTAATTTGATAAAATTATTACATTTGTTTTACTCAATAGTAGTAGGAGGTTATTTTAGTGTTTAAATATCACCATTTAATATTAAGTATATGCTTTCTTTAAAGATGAGGTTTTGTTAAAACTGTAGAGTATTAATTTAGCGTAAAAGGGGTATCAAATAACGAATATTTATTTGTATTATAAAGATTGATGCCATGTTCTATGAATATATAATAACAAAATAGAAATCCTATCAGCTTGAGTGACTTGAGTGACCAGATCATCAATGATCACGACCAACATCCTCCAAATCGAAATATTATTCAAAGAGACTTTAACAAACATTTTTGTATCATCAATTTTACATTTAAATTTAAATGTCAGTTTGTAAATTCTACCACCGGCTCGGAAGGCAGTTCTGCTGAAAAGAGCTGACGAGAAACTCAAAAAATAAAAAAAAATCAATGAAACATACGATATATATATATATATATATATATATATATATATATATATATATATATATATATATATATATATATATATATATATATATATATATATATATATATATAGTCTGTATATATATGTATATTTTAATTTTAGCCAGAGAAAGGTTGGAACAGATCGGAGCTGGTGCGTCCCAATATAGTGGAGCCAGCGCCCTCCCCGCCCACAGCCAAGCCGTGCCGCTACCAACAGCTGTATGACTTGTTGCGGGACATCGGTCTACATAAGTATATAGGTGAGGAATCATACATAAGTAGTACATAAGCAAAAGAAAAAAAATCAATTTAATCAAATTCTCTTATTAATGGCTTCAAATCGTACCAGTTGAGTACAAATTACTTTACCAAAGTGTTTATATTTATAATATGTATGTATTAAAAGTTATACATATATGCGTAGTTTATCAACTATCTAGTATCCATAACACAAGCCTTGTAACTTACCATGGAACAAGATGGTGCTGTGTGTAATTGTCTCAACATATTTATATTATTATTTATATTACTTTGTCGGTTATTACAGATCTATTCAAGAAGCACGAGTTGGATATGTCGACATTCGCGTCGCTGAACGAGGCGGACCTCACTGAGATAGGGGTGACTGCTTTCGGTGCTCGCAGGAAGATGTTGCTGATTATTGCGGGTATATTTCATTATTTACGAATATTAAGTTCAAAAAATCATAAATATGATCTGTTTTCTGACTTAGTGTCACCTTTCATATTATATATATTACACATATTTGGAGATAACATCACAATATAAGTAAACATTTTAAGTTGTGAACCGGAACACAATGATTACACTGTTGTGTTCCGGTTTGAAGGATGAGGTAGCCAGCGCAATTACAGGCAAGAGGCATATCATCTTAGTCCTCACAGTGACAACGCACCTGTGGTTCTGCATTTTTGTTACTTAAAACCTAAGTGTATGAACCGTAGGTGTTATGGGCGACAGGTACTGCTTTCCATCAGGTGGTCTGTCTGCTCGTTTGTCACTGAATCTCATAAAAAAAAAATAGCTGTATTCAAACTTAAAGAATTATTGTCATAGTTCTGATGTAAGTGATCATCACCTCAAAATATCTCGAAAATGTAACATTTAGGGCACAAAATTGTTGATATTTTTAAACCTAAAAAAATAAGAAAAATATATCCAAAAACAGGATCTCTTTTTTTGAAATCGGTAAATAAGTAAACAAGTGACTGGAGTTACGTATTTGAAATCGAAGGGATCACGAGAAAGACACTAATTTGTATTTGGAGTTTATCCCAAGGTGTTACATTGTATGCAGATTTAACACAATGCAATCCTTGATGCACTCACATATGAACTGAATACAAACTGTATTTTAATGCAGTATTTTAAAAAAATAATACGTAACATTTCCTTAGACTTTATTCACTTTATATTAATACCTCCTTAGATATACGCGACTATTTGACATCTATACATATATATATATAAAACAAAGTTGGGTTTGTTACAACACTTATAACTCGAGAACTGCTGGACCGAATTTTATGGTCTTTGTTTTATTTGATTTTTCTTCACCTCGAATAGAAGAATAACTATTAAAACATCGGCAAAATTCACAAAAAAAAAAATCTATTTCATACTAAGCGTCAAAACGTACCTAGGGATGAACTTGAGCAAAACGAGGGTGAGACGCTAGTTTTAAATAATTGCATAATTTGGATGGGAAAATATCCGAAATTACAATATAATGTACTTATTTTTATACTTAGTACATACTATATTACTTAGATATATAAAATACTTAGTTAAAAATTAAAATGGCTGATTTTAGCCACCAATTTGTGTGTCTTCAAAATAAAATCCTTCCAAATCAATCAAAATAAAGTTTTTTAAGAGGTGATCACAAAAAATTATAAAATGTATATATTTAAAAGTAATTTAGGATAAAAAATTGCTAAATATAACTTCAAATGTATCTAAGCAAAAACTAAAAATCTGTAATTAAAAAAATAAAAAAAACCGACTGCATAAAAGTTAACTAGTGATGAAAACAAGTTGATGAAGGAATAAAATACTATGCAGTCGGAGACATCCATACATCTCGCGGCAAGGATGAAACGTGTATGTCTCCGACTGCATAATACAATATTCCTTCGTGATTCGTCAACTTGTTTTTATTATTTTATTTAGCTTTTATTCATTTAGATTTTTTATTTTTATTACTAATCTAAACTTATTGAATTTCATTCACAGAGCTACAAAAACAAGCGAGCTCGTACAAAGGGTCTGGAACTCCGAACGAGAGGAAGATCATCAAATCACCCCCTCAGTACAACACTGCGCTGGCGCAAGACAAGTGGTAGACCCACATGCTTTGAGACTAAATAAATCTAAAATATCAAAACACATACTATTACTTTATTATGTAAAAGTGCTTAATATATCATTAGAAATTATAATTCATGTATTTGGTGGAAAATACTAAAAATCGAGCACCTTTACATTTTAAAATGATAATGGTTAAACATAATAAATTTGTTAGACAATATTTAAATAAAATGCAATCAACCAACCGAATACACAAAGAGGTAAGTCTCAAAGACAATTTTTACTTCGGTATTAAGTATGTGTGTACAAATCAAAACATATCCAGTGACATCTACTATCAAAACTGTTTATGCTACTTTTAGTATTTTAATTGAATTTATTAATACTTCAACAGCTTTGATATAAGGCGTCACTGACGCTCATACTCAAGACTGATTGACTGTAACATCGGTTACATCTCGACTGAAAAGGATCAAGACTGATACAACTATGTATATCGATAATAATAAGACTTAAGTCATTTGTCGTTGGGCAATGTCGAGAATGGCGACTGATTTGAGCGTTACAGCTCGTTGATTTATGTCAGATTTTAAATGTAGTTGAAATATTTTATAGATTTTTTTTTATAATAGCTCGAAGCGTACGACAGTTTGATCTCTAATAGAGTAGATTGTTGAAGTAAACGGAAGTGCCATAGTTAGTTATGTTTAATTTAGTGTTATTTGTTGTCGAGGGCATGTTTTATTTTTTGATTTTAACCCCATTTTATATGCATTTCTTTATACCACAACTGATCCAGACTAAATTATTATATACCCATACAGTTTTAATATTTGATTCTAATATTGCTGGAAAGGATCCATATTTTTTTATACGTTTTATCAAGTGTTGCCAATTGATAAAATTCTTTTATCATATTTTAAATAATATGTTTTTTAAAAGATAATCATTATTGGCGATTGACAAATTTTATCAGCACATCGGTATCGTAAAAGTATTTTTTGGACCACAGTAATTGACTTGATTTTAAATAGGACTCAATAAGTTTTTTTCAGCGGTCACAGTCTAGTGACGTTCCCAGAGTAACAAAGCTGAATCTTTTTAATCGATTAACATTTATATTCAATCATATTCGTAATTATCGATTTAGGTTTTTTTTTACTAAATATTTTATAACTGCATTTTTGATTTTAACCATATTAACATTCTAATTTATTGTGAATGCTGTGTTGTTTTTGAATTCGTGTTTTTTTAGACGGCAGTAATGTGTTGGTACATAATGATTGCGATCAATTCGTCTATTCAAACTTAAAGTACCAAGGAGTTATGTATCAATTCATATACTTTTTATGTAGTTTGTTTTAAGATTATATATGTAATTGTTTTTTAATCATGAACTTGTGATTATGATCAATCGTTTTAAAGTATGATTATGATATGTTTACTTTTACCTTGTAAGTGATTATGAAATAATACTTTTTAATACTAAATTGTTATATAAGTGTAGTTGAAATTATGAGTTAAGTTCATGCATTCTCCAAGTTAAGTTTTTAATTTTCGTTTTGAGTTTAAAGAAAGTTTTTGCACGATCGTTTTTAGTTTTTGCCTTTCCAATTAAATTTTTAAAAAATATAAAGATCTTTTATTTTACACACCCTTGCGTTGTAATTGAAGCTGTTATGATAATCAAAATATTATAACAATATTTATTGTTAATATTATTGTATCATAGCGTTGAAATTAAGTAATCTACTATAGGTAGAAAAGTTGTAGAACTAAATAATGAAAGATACTTTATCATTTTAATTCTTAAGAAACGGCAATGGACACACTGGTCTATGACACGCAGTATGCACCACAATTACCTACATTTAAAAATTTGTTATTTATTATATATACATATAATAAAATTCTGAGTCGACATAAATATTATACATAAAATATTTTTGGTAAATCTTATTAAAATAGACATTATGATCTATATAGAGGTCGAATCTATAGTTTTTGGAATTTTGTCTGTCTGTCTGGGAACGCATCACGAGAAAACCACTGGACAAATTTTAATGAAATTTGGTATGATGATAACTGGTAATCCGGGTCAACATATAGGATACTTTTTACTGCGGAAAAATCTCTCATCTCTGAGAAATCTATACTAACCGTTAAAATGTTTCTAGGAACGAACCCGAGCGGAACGAGGCCAGGTGAGTCGCTAGTAAAGTATAAAATTAATATAACAATACTGAAAACTGGCACTTTAATTGATACTCTATACTGATACGATCTCCTTACTTTCCTTTTGGTATAATTCAACTGAACTGTAGTATACTGCAGTTTTACGTGGTCTAACACGTAAAAATTTATTTCGCCAATGTTACAAAAAATGTTATTCTATATCATTCATTTGATGTTATACAATTCAATTTTCTTATTATTCAAAGCGTGTATTATTTATTATTCAAAGTTGAGCACAGATTACTTCGCCAATGTCACGTGGAATGGGAAAGATAAGCTTAATTATTGTTTTTGAACGTAAAACGTCAGACATTTTATGCTGTCATTGCCATATGATACTTGACATTGACAGTTCACGGTCAATTTTGTGAAAAATTGTTGTATTGAATTTTCATTGCATCACATTTTAAAATCAAGAAAAATGGGTAATGCAAGTGCAAAAGCTGTAGATGCAGTAAAAGTCGATGCGCCGGTTGTGGCAAATGCTGAAAAACCTAAGTTAAAACCATGCTGTGCTTGTCCAGAAACAAAAAGAGCTAGAGATGCGTGGTAAGGTTATTTTAGTGATTTCGGGAAATCCTTTATTACGTAATATTATCAAACTCAAAAAATGCGTAGTAAGTAATAGTAATGTAAATATAATATAATCATATAATATAAACTACTTATTATACCATAATGATTTATTTATTTATAATATTGAGCTGACTAAAAAAATATCCTTTAGCAGGTTAAGTAGGATTCTTAGAATTTATTCATATACATGTTGTACTATATTATGTTTAGCATTTAAAGAATATCTTTAAAACGTAGAAAATGTTGTATATTTAGTCATAATAAAAATATAACACTGCTATTTGTTTATATTTCAGTATAATTGAAAATGGAGAAGAAAATTGTGGGCCGTTGATTGAAGAACATAAAGCTTGCATGAGAAAGATGGGCTTCAATATATAGATTTACTAGGTTAAATTAATAATAGACTTTTTAACCTCTCGGTTACCCATGTGGATAACATGGGTAACCGAGAGGTTAAAAAGTCTACAACACCTAGATTTTAAAACAAAAAACTCCTTGAGACATTATAATTATAATATTGTCTAAAATTTGTTTTGGCATAAATATAACGAATCAAGTGCATTTTGATATTATTGTATTATTATTTAGTACAATAATCTTTGTATGACATGGGTGTTGTCTGTATATAAGCAATAAATATTTAAAAAATTTACAACATTTAGTGATGTTTCAGAATTGTATTTCAATTTAACAAGTGTAGTATTTTTTTTTTATATTTGTTAGGTTAGGATAGATTGTCATTTTTCATTATCATTCATTGCACATTATTCATTCATTTTTTATTTATTAGGCATTATGCCAAAGATACAATCATTTTAAAATTCAACAAACTTTCCTACATTTATTTTTAATATTAACTAGAAGGCCACACAATTAATTTCCGTCATCAACTTGAGTTTTTCGAAGATCAAGGATCTGCAAAATATCTTTTAATATTAGTTGTAAATAATTTGTCATAAATAAAGATAATCTTTATTCCCATAGTATTTGTTTTATTTATTTATATTTAAATTATGATAAACTTGATTAGATGACATTAGACATGTCCTCGCTTAGTTGGGATGCGTTTCAGGGTGTAACAGTAAGTAGCCTTAGTGTTACTATAGACATGGGGTCACATAATGAAGAAAAAAAAATAGTTCAAATAAATGTCAATAGATGATATTACATGTATCGACTTGTTATTAAATTGTGTTAAATTAACAAAATATATAATTAAAAAAAAATAAAAACCGACTTCCAGGCTCTGAAAAGTAAAAAATAACTAAATGGGGGTTAACATTTAGAATAGATACTTAATCAGATTTTTTCGAAGTCGGTGTGCTTTGATTTGTATTGGCTGGCATTTGCTTTTTAGCATTTTTTTTCTATGTACAGACATTCGACCTCTACAATTTTATTATAGTATAGATTAGCATATAGCATATCAAATAATAAAAAATCAATAATAAAAATTGTTGAAATTACTGAATTTTTTTTATTCGAGTGCAGGATGAATTTTACAATATTTGCCGTACTGTGGTTTGGACATATTTATGAAATAAAATAGTTTAACTATTTGCGAGTCAACGACATCTATTATCTATTCAATCAAACAAAAATACCAAAGAATAGCTCGAATTAGCGCTGTGCAATTTCTTTGTATGGGATGAGGTTTTTAACTAGTATAGTATTATGTGATCTGTGCTATAGATCATATTTTGTGTACTAAAGTGCATCTAAATCCGACCCACGTTTAAGCGTGAAGGAGGGACAGACATACAAATCTTTGCATTTGAAACAGTAATCCGATTAAATATATAAACAAACTTAAACGTTTCCTTTTAGTGAGTTGGAAATCGACTTGTGACGGACTGATGACACACAGGCATGCCGCATGTGAAAGATTCTTCAAGTGGTTCATTATTCATGGGTTTAATTAACCCATGAAACCGAATTCTAAAAAATTATGTACATGTAAATTAAGGTAGAATAAAAACTTAAAAAAAAAAACGACTTCATAAAAAGCACTAAAAAGTAAAAAATAACTGATTGGTAGTTTTCATTTATAGAGAGATTATAGATACCTAATCGGATATTTTCGAAATTGGTGTGCTTTGATTTGTATCGGCTGGCACCGGCTTCGACCAATCAGTAATTTTTACTTTTTAGTGCTTTTTTTGAAGTCGGTTTTTATTTGTTTCTTAAAAAGTATTGATTTTTCCCTTTTTAGTGTAAACTGTAGACATAATAGTAGTAGCAAAGTATGAAGACTGACAAACTAAAATTCGCTTATATTAGTAACACTAAAAATTCTGGCTCTAAAATCAGATTCTGACGTATTGGGCTTGTCAAATCAAACAAAATGAAAACTACTGGGCCAAACTATGTTAAATTTTTACGGG
The DNA here is from genome assembly GCA_033884665.1 of Argynnis bischoffii washingtonia. Classification (NCBI taxonomy): domain Eukaryota; kingdom Metazoa; phylum Arthropoda; class Insecta; order Lepidoptera; family Nymphalidae; genus Argynnis; species Argynnis bischoffii. Next base: position 2,231,535 of record CM066624.1, on the reverse strand, counting down.
ACAAAATGGCAACTATTCCGCTTTAAACTAAAGAAGAATCACGTAAATCGGATCATAAATCTCAACGTAATCGGTGCACATACATAAAAAAATACCAATCGAATTGAGAACCTCCTCCTTTTTGAAGTCGGTTAAAAATACTATATTTACGTACACAGAAAAAAATGTATGTAATATGTTTAAAAAAGATTAGTTAAGTAGGTACCTATTCAAAAGCAGTCTTAAAAGTTTTTTTCAACAATACTTATTATGATAAATTTTAATCATATATTTAAACTTTGCGGTTTGCCTTTGAATCAAAACATTATTATTTTAAAAATATTAGCGCGTTACTAATTAGGGTCATGCACTCTTGTCGTCAGAGAACAGGGTCGGATTTAAACGAAACTACTTTTTTACCCGACTACTGCAAAGCCCATAGGAGGTTTATATGTTTGACCTATATGTATGTTTGTATGTATATATTTATGTTTAATCCTATGTTTCCTTGTAATTACTAAACAGCTTAACCGATTTTAATGATTGATACGTCGTTAGATACAGACAAGACTGATAACGTAAGTGTCATAGGCTATATGGATGTTATTAAAATTTGCTCACTAGTCGCCAATTTGTGTTGTTAGAAAAATATATACCTACATTAGGCGATCATAAAAATATATACCTACATTTTATAAAGAATTGTTAAATAAAATTCCAAATATCTAACTGGCCAAAGCTAAAAAACTGTAAGTAACATGTATGTATGTATATGTAACTTGCTCCCATGATTAAGTTTGCTTTTTACGCAGTCGGGTTTTTTATTTTTATAATTTATCTAATTACTTTTTCAAATAAAATGAAAAATATTTATTGACAGTATTAAGGATGACAGAATCAGTTATTGTTTACCCGTGGGAATTATTTTTTTTTCTGTAGTACAAAGTATGCTAAATGTTGACCCGAGTAATAAGTTATAACAACACAAAATCTATTAAAATTCGTTCAGAACTTTTTGCGTGAAATGCACATAAATATACAGACGAACAATAAATATTATCTATATTCTGTACACAATACATACCTAGGAAATTATTTAAAAAAATATATATATTCATGTAGATTTCGCTTTGTTACTATTTTATCATATTTATAGTCAAGATACTTCTTTTGACGTAAATATAATATTAAAAAGAGTTTATTTGCTTGAACGCGCTAATCTAGGAACTATTGATCCGATTTGAAAAATTCTTTTTGCATTAGATAAATTAGTTTATTGAGGAAGGCTATAGAGCATAGGCAAGGACAGGCGCGGATCTAGGGTTAGGTTTTGGGGGGGGTCAGAGACTGAAATATACATATTATGAAACAGTAACTTAGCAAAATCTGTACACGAAATATTTGTTTAAAAACAATGACTCAACGTATAGTGTACAGAATATAGAACCCAAAACAAAATTTTTGTCAGTATGTCTGTTTGTGTGTGCGGTTTCACGCGAAAAGTACTAAACCGATTTTAACCAAATTTTGTGTAGTGATAACTTTACTCGGGTCAACATTAGGATGACTTTTACTACAGGAAAATCTTAGTTCCCACGAGAAAACAATTCCATTTCTTCAGGGTGTCAGGGTTCTATCAAGTCATTCTAAAACATTTACATGGCTAACGCTGGCTAAACCTTAAGAAATACATTAAAACAATGTATCTACTAGAAAATTGTAGGTCTTTTTAAGACAAGAAAAATCTGCAAGAGCATAAGTTTTTCTTGTAAGGTACACTCGTAATAGCTATTTATAATTTAGAGATGGGCCGAATGTGGCTAGAACCGAATACGAACTTCGGCTGAACATTCGGTGAGAATAAAAAATTCGGCAGAAATTCAGCCGAACTTCGGTTCAATTTCACCGCGCTTTCTCGTGAGAAGCGTGACCCTTTATTATTAAAAATACTTAATTTTTCTGAGTGTTTTAGTGAACCAAAAACGTGATTTTTTTAATTCAATTTACGAATTGTAATTAAGGTGTTTGTTAGAAGAATACTAAGTTTATTTTATTTTGTCTATTGAATTAGGCAACGATTTTTGGGACTGCTAAATTAAAAAGAACTAATTTAATTTTTTATCACATACGTATTAAAAGGTTTACACGTTCCTAAATAAAATAAATGACCATGTAGACCGATCGGAATCCGTTTATTATTAATAATAGAAAAAAAAACCTGAAATTTAACATCTTTAAAAAGTTAGCAAGTACCTATACAAGGAACAAAAAACCGTAAAATGCCCCCGATATCCAGCTATCCCCGAGAAATAAGGGGATGAAAGGCGTTAAAAATAGTTATTTTTCAATTTCCGACTTACTGTACTTTTAGGACGACTGTACAAAGTTGAAGGTGATTTTTAGCCTCTCGAGACCATAAAACAATATTTCAACTAATTTTTTTTTTTTTGGTTGTTATAAATATTTTGAAGGTTACCTTCCCCTACTTTCACTTAAATCAAAAAGATATTGCAGAAATTAAAAATAAAAAACCAAGAAAAAAATTGAAAAACGGGTAATTTTGCAAATATGTCGAAAACTTTGAGGTTATTGTAAAAAGTGTCATAATTATGGTATACTAGCGCCTCACCCTCACCGCTCGGGTTTGCCTCTAGGAAAATAAAAGCAAACCTATCTCACGGGAACCGTACATTATTCCGGGATAAAAAATAGCCTATGTGTTATTCCAGACTATAATCTATTTCTGTGCCGAATTTCATGATCCGTTTAGCCGTTCTGGCGTGAAAAAGTAACAAACATCCATACATTCATACTCACAAAGTTTGACATTTATAATATTAGTATAGATAACGTGCTAAAGTTTTAAAGATATAGGTACTACTTTAGGTTTTAATTTTTTTGTTTTCAAACCGACAGGTCATAATAGACGTGCTTTCTATTAATTTCAGTAAAATAGTGCAAGTAGGCTTTTTTTCTATTGCCATATGTTCGGCATTCAAACCGAATTTCGCCGAATGCTGAAGTTCGGCTCAAGCTGTCAAAATTCAAAACGAATTTCGGCCCATCCCTAATTTATATCTATTTAAAACGTACCTACTCTACTACCTAGAGAGACGCGCCTAAGCTAAGCGAGGGTAAGCCGCTAGTGATCCATGATAGAAAAAAAAGTAGTTTTATACTTTGTAGCGCATATTTAAATTGAAGAAAAACTCAAAAACGAATAAATATTTTGTATTACCTAATCCTTCTGTTCTCAAACTTCAAACTTCTTAAAAAATATATTCGGCTTTGGGGGGGGGTCATGACCCCCATGACCCCCCCCCCCCCCCTGGATCCGCGCTTGCGCAAGGAGCGGAGCAGTAATAATAAATATGAACAAATCTGGCAAACTTCCATACATTATTATAAAACTGATGTTTATATCGGAAGTTGAAACACAGGTGAAGTCGCGGGTACTGCTAATATCTCATAATAACGTGGAGACTTCTGGATCTTCAGTGCGGCCCAGTGAGTTAAGGTCGTCAATAGACACATGAACTTAAAAAGTATTAAAAATCGCCTAGCAATATGGCTTATCAAAAATCTTATGTAAATATGTACGTCGGGTTCAATTATATTTTCATTATCAAGCCGACTCATTGGGTATCTCTCTTGTACTACTTTGGCATTACGCACTTTGTTTCTGACCAGTTCCGATAATCTTCTACGTAGAGCGTTTGTTTTCTTTAGTTGGTTGTTTAAATTTAAATAAATTATGTTCTTATAGAAGAGTTGTGAATAAAAATGCGTTTAAAAAGAAATTCGGAGCAGAATAGTGAAGACGAATCAACAGCCAGTTCAGTTAAATCTGTTGAGAGCTATGGGTGAGTAAATATTGATATTTATTTGTATACCTATGGGATATTTTATTTGTTTTGCTAAACTTTAAAAAGACAACATAAAGTTTTAATTTAGTACCACGCAGTAAAGAAATCTAATCTAATATATTTAAACGAGCAATTCTTGTATATTTATTTATTTATACCGGCGATCTCGAAAACGGCTCTAACGATTTCGCTAAAATTTGGTATGTGGGGGTTTTCGGGGGCGAAAAATCGATCTAGAGTAGATTTTGAGTTTTCATGCGGTTTTCTTTCGCATTATTTCACGCAAAATATGTCGCTAATTTCACATACTCGGGCTTTAAGCATCGTGGTTAAGCGGCCAAGGCGCAAGATTGACAATCACAGGTGTCCGGGTTTAGATCCCGGAAATTTTTTACTTTTGTTTTTTTTTGTATTTATTCAAGTTGTTAGTTTTTTTTAATTTAAAAAATACGATATAGCAAAAAAGAACTCCAAGCGAAGCTCGGTCGCCCAGGTACTTAAAATAAATTACGCCCTAGACCAAAAAAAACATATGGTCATTCCATGTCAAATCGACCAATGGTTAGAATCGACCCCTTTAGATTTCGATGAAATTTGGTGGACAGTTTTCTTTTATCACAAAACGAAAAATGGTAATTTAAAATTCATTTGCTGTGAACATGACAAGCGGTAGGTATTGTATCAATTAGGTACACTTTGAGCCAACAAATTTGTGCTGATTCGTTTAAAATACGTGGTATTTTATATATTACTAGCAGAAGCCACGGCTACGCGTCAATCTACAAAAAAACTCTTTGGCTTTATGTTATACAACCCCTTGGTTGTGTGGTCTGCGACACTGCGACACCCCATTAAGACAATGGAAGATCTGTTGGGTTTTACTGGCTTTTCTAGCCGGTGAGTTCCACATAACCACCTGTACATAAGTGGAATGCCTAAATGCATTTTCCTACATTAAAAACTAAAAAAAGGCCTTAAAGTTTACTTCTTTCGTTTTAATTTTACAAAATGTGCCTGTAAGTAAAATGTTCGCATAACTTTTTTGGGACTTTCATTAAGACATTTCTTATTTTAGTTACTTTCGTTAGAGTTCTCACGACAAAATTACAATTAAAACAAAAAAGGTACAGACGGACGGAAGGTTTCATAATTTTTGAAATTTATAAAATAATTGTTTAACTAACTTACTATAAAAAATGGACCTATGCGTCGTCTTGATTTGCAACAGTCAATGCTTTAAAATTGAAAGATTTGTTTAAAATTTTTTACTTATATACTATAATATAAACATTATATTTATTCTGCATGATGAAATATTTCCAATAATTTCATCAGAAATGTTTACTTACAATAATTGATGTGAAATGAATCAAAGTATTTATATTTATAATGTATGTATTTAAAGTTATATATGTGTAGTGTATCAACTATCTGGTATCCATAACACAAGCCTCGTAGCTTACCATGGAACTAAATGGTGCTGTGTGTTAATGTACTAACATATTTATTTATAGATATGTATTTGCAACTGGTTTCTGCCCTTATTTTTATTTCAATTAAAAAAAATCGGTTAAAAATTGTGTCCTGTACCTTTTGAGACATGCCCCTTGCCCAGTAGGAAAGTTAAAGTTAGTTGTGAGAAGTTATTTTAATTTTGTATAATTTTTTTAAATTCTACTGTTAACAAAAAATCAACAAGAAAGTCCGTCGATATATCAGTATATTTGTATAACGTGATTTTCATTTTTTTCTTAATCTCGGGATATAATAAAATAAAAACAAAACTAATTTGTAATCAATAGGTACTTTATTTTAAACTAGCGGCTCACCCTCGCTTCGCTGTTCGTCCCTAGGTTGATACCCCATACTATTTTCATTTCTATCACCCCCTAAAGTGATGATTTCCGGGATAAAATGTACCCTATGTACTTCCCAGGGTCCCAAACTATCTTCTTACTTAATTTAATCTAAATCGGTTCAGTAGATCCAGAGATGACCCCCTACAACCTCACAAACTATAAGTATAGATAAAACCTACCTATTTCTTTTTCCTTAGAGCTAATAAGCCATAAGATATAAATATTATAAACAAATCGTATATAAATATTTCTTCATGAACGTGCCCATCTTATAGCCGTGACTGTAAGTTACGAGTACCATCACAGATAAATAATCAATATTTATTTTGTGTACTTATCGATGTACGATAGTTACTGTTATTTTATTTATAATAATAATTTTATCTTACTGGCATTGTGTCTTGATTTTATATACATATTAAAGTATTTTAATTTATACCTACACTAGGAGCCTATCCCGGTTTCTCTCGGCTGCTTTCCATACGTAGTTTGCTAAATTATTGAAAGCATGGATAAGACATTTATTTAATAAATGTTACGATCCATTTTGTTCCGTTGATTCCGTTGACATTCTTCGTTTTATATTAGGTGAACGATGTCACGCGTCGGCTCTCAATTTTTTTTTGCCTATTAAAAAAAAATCCTATTAAAAAAAATCCTATTAAAAAAAAACAAACAAATTGATTTAAGATTATTCCTGCATGAAAAATATTAATTTGGCTACTTTTTATAATCCATTTATTGTATTGAATTTACTGGAAATAATAATAGCATTCCCATTTATTTATCTAGTGGTATGAAGTTGTTTTTATTGTGGGCCGATATTTTATTTTAGACTGTTATGTGGTAAGGATTTAACATATTTATGTGAAAAATTATATAAAAAGTTACTAACACTCTACTTAATTTAAATACTAACATAAGCATTTTGTAACATGTAATTCTGTAATAAATATATATAGGCTTTTTCATTTTTTATTTATTTTATTATGTGGTAAGATTTGCTGCACACTTTGACAACGGTTGGTTTATAGTACCTATAATAGTTACATACATGATACCAATTACATTGTAACATATCGCATATGTAATCGTAATGAATTTGATCGATCTCTTCATAGAAATACCATTAATACATAAATATTATATACCTACAATAAGTGATATCAAATTATATAAATAACATTCCGGTAATGTACTTATTGGTAATGGATATAGGAGCCACAAACCCCGAGCGGGGTCGAGATCAAGGGACCTCTCGCATTCACCTTGGACTCTGATAGAGGCGAAATAATTTATAATGGATAACTGCAATTAATAATGTCCTTCTGACCGATTCCGGCCTTGGCGGCCAATCTCATTGAGTGACACAAGTGCACTCTCTATTCCTGTCACTCTCATACTCCGGTGGGATGACACGAGACACGACCGGTGGGAATTAAGGCGCAGGACCGACGGCTTAACGTGCTCTCTGAGGCACGGGGGTGAAACACCGCCAACTTCCCAACTCCGGGCTGTTACTGAGACTTACTATACAGAAAGACTCAATAACTAAACTTGGCCCGACCCGGGACTCGAACCCAGGACCTCAGGATGTGTAGCCGTACATGCTAGCCACTACACCACCGAGGCAGTCAATAACTGCAATTATTATATAAATAAATTCCTTTTGAATTAAAACTTCTTTACGCACGCTTGACTTGGGGGGTAAGCTGGTGAATGCGTTACGAAAAAATGTATGGACGTTTCTTGCCATGGTAACCGATATTATTGTCTGACAAATGATATATAATATGATATTCTTTCCTTAAATGATATTCTATATATATATGAGATTAATAAGCCTAATATGCGTTATTTTAAGTATCTCACCTAACCTAACCTAACTATTTAAAACATAAATTGAATTTCATAAAGGGTACCGATAACCTACAGAAGTTTTACTATTAGCGCGTGTACACATTTCATACACGCACTCTTTAATTTTTATTTATTCATACCTTCATTCATATCCGTATCGTAGAATTTACACATATTATACTTATGTGAGTTCTACGACCACTAACAAATCGTTTCAATGGCTGTAGAGTGTAGACTAGTAACATCTTACATCATCCTCCTACCCATTTCTAAAATTACTTGGGTCGCCGAAGTACGTCTTCCATAAGGCTAATCGGTTTTGGTAAAAGTTTTACGACGAGCCACCTGCCTGACGTCAACCCTTTATAGGAATGCTCTTGTTTACCCACCTTCGTGCAGAAGACCCAATCTGTGATAACCAGCACAGAATCGTCTTCTACGACACTAACAGTATTAGACTGACTGTATCTAAAAAAAATCGTTGGAAAGTACATCCATTAGATACCTATAGTTTAAAGCGTAGTAGGTATTATAGTGTGATAAGTGATGACGTAAGCAAAAACCTATACATATAATAAAATTGTAACTAAGCCGAATGTTTTGGAAAATCTTATTGAAATAAACATTATTATCGATACAGATGCCGAATCGATAGTTATTAGAATTTTTGTCACAGAAAAATCACTGGAAGGATTTTGATGAAATTTGGTATGATCATAGCTGGTTATCCGGGTTAACATATAGGATAATTTTTACTGCGCGAAAATATGTCATCTCTGAGAAACCTATACTAAGCGTCAAAACTTAATAAGGGACGAACCCGAGTGGAGCGAGGGTGAGTCGCTGGTATAATATAAACAATAATAAGACATTTCTTTTTTACAGAGTATTTGCAAGCGGGTGTTCAGATTGTTCGGAATGTGAGTACGGGTCCGAAGCGAAGCAAAATCACATATACCAGTAAGTATTCACAATATTATACATTTAATAGTTATATTTATCTCAAACGATTATTAGATAAATAGATATATAGATTACAAAGAGGAAGAGGTTTTTAATTCGGGTCTATCTCTTGCATATTAAAAATTTTAAGTAAAATATTACGACCATAAGGGATTTTATTTTTGGCCTTGAAGAGTGACTTTGAAGCCATTTTAAATCAAAAATATAAAAAAAGGATATATTTCTAAACTAGCAAAACCTGCGGCTTTGTTCGCGCTAAAACTACAACAAAAAAACTTTAAAAAGGTAGGTTTCTTACAAATTTTCATGCCTTATTTTATCTCCTTATGGGATGAATTTCAAAAAAAGCTAAAACACGTATTTATTTAATTGTATTGAAAAGCATTAATAGGTACCAAGTTTCGAAAAATTCTGATCATAAATATTTTTTGGGCTGGGTTATAACGTGTATTCCCGTGGGAATGAGATAATCTCCCGTGATAAAAAGTATCCTATATGTTGACCCGGATATCCAGGTATCATCATACCAAATTTCTTCAAAATCCCTTCAGTGGTTTTTCTGTGATGCGATAACAGACAGACAGACACAGACAAACAAAAATTCTAAAAACCATAGATTCGGTCTCTGTATCGGTAATAAAGTCTATTTTAATAAGATTTTCCAAAAAATATTTAAGGTACAGATCCGACTCAGTTAGAATTTTATTATATGTATAGATAAAACTATCTTTTCGGATTTTTCGCGGATTTATTTTGATGTTTGTGTCCCGACGTTTCGAATGCTTTACAGCAATCATGGTCACGGGAGAAACTAAGGTTTTAAAATTTTTAGAAAAAGATAGTTTTATTTAAAATGTCAAATATTCGCTCAAATCTATGAAAGTATTATAGGATATATTTCTTTTGTTTGTTGTAGCGTAAGAGCGAATTGTGCGAGGTTTTACAAAGATCGAGAGACCTATCCTTTACTGATGGATGCGAAATTGACCAACACGTATAGATCGATGAGCACAAGCTCAGATACATTGGTAAATAAATATATTATGTTTTATTTTTATTGCACAATGCCATAGTTATAATACTTTTAGATTTCATTATATATACATACGTACTATATCTGTGCCTATACATAGGTATAATATACTTCGATAAATTTTACACGTTCTATATTTTTTTTTCTTTTAACGATGTCGAAAGTAGGTATATGTAGTCTAAGAGTATTGTTGTGAAGTTAGCTTAAGCGAAAAATAAAAATTAATTTTACTCTTTTGACGACACGTTTGGCTCAGTGTGTAGTGACCCTACTTGCCGTGCCAGCGGTCGCGGGTTCGAGTCCCGCTGGGGGCATTCATTTGTGTGATGAGCACGAATGTTTGTACTCCAGTCATGGGTGTTTATATTTATTTATAATATGTATATATTTAAAGTTATATATATGTAGTGTATCAACTATTTGGTATCCATAACAAAGGCCTCGTAGCTTACCCTGGAACTAGATGGTGCTGTGTGTTAATGTCTCAACATATTTATTTATTTATTATCTTTAAATTCTCTTTTAATTAAATAAGTAGTTATTAAATTCTTAGTTTTTTTTGAGATGCCATGGAATAATTCATTGCATCATTATCAAATCTATCTATCTTATACGTTTAATTAAATTCTTAATTGTAAGATGTGGGGTCAAGTCCTGATGAATGCAACTGAATCTAAGTAACAAGCTATTATTATAAACAAGAGATAATAAAATAAAAAAATATTAAATGATTAATCGTCATCGTTTTATCACTACGCGATTGCTATATATAGCAGGCACACGTTCCGTGAGAATTTACTGTTTTTCTTAACGACAGATGTAATGTAATGATGGCTTAAAAAGTATTTACTTAATTTACGTGAAATCAACACATTTCAATTAATACTTTAATGGTCGGTCAGCTTGTGACCGCAAATCATGGGGTCCATGTCACTGGTTGGGCAAAAAGCTATAGATTTTTCTGCCAAGATAATACTCGTACGTAGATCGGAGTCGCTTTGAAGTTTGATGGAATCATAATTATAAGTTCTATTGATGAAAATGAAATTATGGGAGTGAAGAATCAAGAAACAAAGTACGTGGGGTGGGTATATGTATGCGGACTTGTGTTCTATGATATCATCAGATGGCTAATATCGATAAAATTGGCCGTCATGTATCAAAATTAATTATTAAAGCCAAATACATACATAATATATATAATTTAAACTGTATAATATTGGTAACTAAATCTAGTAAAAGAATGGCGACAAACGACACTTTCATTAAGAATTGAATTTGACATGTTAAAAATATTCTCCGCAGGGCCCAGCAGAACTATCAGGTAGCGAAATTATAGCTACGTACAAACGGACTATGCAGAAAGACGTTAAGCCGGATAAAAATAAACAAAGCTCTCTCGTCACAATGTTAGTATGACTCTTATATTTCATACATGCTCTCACTTTTAAAAATATACACACACTAGTGCCTTCTATTCCCTATTTCCTTATGTGAGATTTTATGTCACAACATAGATAAATAAAAAAAAACAGATAGAGACAGCATAAAAACCTTAAAAGTAGTTTTTTTGCATCGTGAAAGATCGTCGATTAATAAAACAAGTAATAAAACGTTTATTCTTAATTAACTTGGGAACCATAACACTAAACTCAATAAGCAGATAAATCAATCAAAAAATATAACAGATTTTGATTATGTACTACTACTTATTAATAATACCATAATATGCTCAATATTAATATATAAAAAAAACTACTTTTGCTCTCAGATTTTCTGTATGGAACACAATAATGGGGTCTTCTCTACTGACTATGGCGTGGGGTGTGGAACGCGCCGGCTTACCCACGGCGTTGATTCTACTCGCCTTCATGGCGGCGCTGTGTCTGTACACCGCGTACATTCTATTGAGGGTAAACGTTCACCATGGTAAGCCATAAGCAATATTCGTCATTCACTATTATTCGTAATAATTACTTACATCATGCTAGGTGTACCATTGCTACTGTTCAGAATGCGGTACCCGTATAAAACTACTTATTGATTAATGTCGAAAGTCCAATCTTGAAATCAAGTTGTACTCAAATGCTTATATATTTTATTTAGGTAGTTGAGCAAACTGCCTAAATAAAACTAGTAAAATTACATATCCCCATTTTAAATGCCTTAAAAACTGTATTAGATAATATTTTCCACTATTACAGGTAGTGAAACGTGTGAAGTGCCAGCTTTATGCAAAGTACTGCTCGGCTCGGGTGCCGCGGCGATGGCGCACGTCTTTAGTGTCGTGGTGCTCCTGGGGGCCAACGTCATATATTGGCTGCTTATTACCAACTTTCTGTATTACACTGTCAATTATATTATGGGTGAGAATTTTCTAGTTGAAAACAAAAAGCTTTATTTAATTTATTTACAATAAAGGAAAATTAAATATATACTTAGTTACATAACAAAGCAACTATACACTTCATTATTACTGTACAAGTCATGTCCGCTTGGAATAATGGCAAGAATGCTAGCCGCATACCCCCGCTGAATTGCAATGCCGATACTTTGGACGCAAAATGAACCAGCTCTCTTGTCACCAGTAGAGGCCATAAGACAGGATAATTTTCCAGTTATTATTGTAATTCTTAAATATCCTTCATTGACCTAGTTTTTTCCTGCCTGCTGGCTGACCTTTCTTAATCTTAAGGCGAATGACATCATTTTACTGGTCTTTATTTCGTTGTTTCTTAATTAATATAAAGAATTGGCTATAGTTTTTACGGCAGGTTCTAACTTTATGAGCCGCCATCGGTCGAAATGCTACCGTAAAAGGTTGTCTTCTCTGCGGCTTTTTTGGTCTGAAAGATATTTAATTTCTTACCTATCCTTCAGCAGCCAAAGACTGTTCATGAGTATTGCTCGATTCGCTCCCTAGGATCGCAGTTTCTAGAGTTAAGGCTCCTCGAGAGTATGATTCTTAAATATTATATCCTTAGAAAACTTACTCAAACTCTATTTTTATTTAAAATATTTTCCAGATATTAGTACAAGTACAAACACTACAGTCTACAACTCAAGTCTCCTGTGCCCTAAAAACGATTTGCTACTCGGTATATCATCTCAACCTTTCGAAGATCCATCACCGTACTGGAGTCTGCACACCACCGTCCCTTTCTACGTTGCCATCATAATGTTCCCGCTTATCAGCTTCAAAAACGTGTCTTTCTTCACTAAATTTAATTCTTTAGGTAATGTTGCTACTTACAGGGTATTTAGTAATAACAAATATTTGCATAATATTTTTTATATCTAAGACAAGAACTGTATAGTGTGCTTAATTAATTTTGAAATCATATTTTTATTAATATCTGCAGCCGGTTCTTCTCAAGAAACTCATAATACCTATATATTTTTATTTCCAGTTATTTTTTATTTTGAGTTTTACTTTGACTTGAGTTTCTTTTAGTACAATTACCTATAGTTCGAGCCCAATTTGATGGTCGCTACTGCTCTTAGCTTTTTAATCAGATCAATTAGACATAAATAATATTATAAATTATCATTATAGGTTGTGAGCATTCTTCTATGGACTACGGTTCTAAAAACTAAAATTTGTACCGATACAGTTCTCGTTCGCTAAATGCAAGTTTTAGGAGTAATGAACTTAGAAACCACAAGTATACTATATTCCATTATATAGGTAATTTTACCTAAAATTCTTATTCCAGGTACATTATCAGCATTCTACTTATTAATATTCGTCGTCATAAAGGGCTGGCTATGGGGTATCCACCTGCCGAGCGCGGCGCTGGCCCACGGCGGCGGCAGCGACGCGGCCGTGCTCAGCGGCATGCTGGCTTTGTCTTTCTATATACATAATATTATCATCACAGTGATGAGTAATAATGCAAGACAGGAGAACAATGTAAGGGTTTTATTTAATTGTATTCAGCCCTTTTTAACGTCTCACTGCTGGGCACGGGCATTCCTTTCATACGAGGAGGATCAGGCCATAATCCACCACGCTGGCCAAGTGCGGGTTGGCGGACTTCACATGTCTTTCGAAAACTTCCTAGCTTATCTTAGACACGCAGGTTTCCTCACAATGTTTTCTTTCACCGCAAGACAAATGGTAATCATGTTGGACATATTAGAGATGAAAATATTAGAGATGCGAGACACGGGATTTGAACCCACTTCGATTTCCCAAGCGAGCGCGTTCGCCCTAGGCTACCACTACTCACTAGTACTACTACCACGTTATTTACTTATCATTTTATTAATATTATTTTTAATTGGTTAGCGTTTCTGTCAGACGTGTGTTTAGCAGCTGAAAGCTGATAATATGTTTACTTGTTATAATCTATAAAACTTAAAAAATGTATGATCAAACTACTACTACTACTACTACAATGTAGTAGTACTAAAGAGGACTATTCTATTGTGGCTTTTCCAGAATTGAGTAATTAAAAAAAACAGTCTCTAAATATTGTGTTTAAATTTTTTACGATACACTTGGTTCAGTTTGTAATGACTACTTACTTGCTGTAACAGCTTACCTATACTTGCTGTCATTTGTGTGATGAGCACGAATGTTTGTACTCCAGTCATGAGTATTCATTCATATTCATAATATGTATGTTACATACATACAGTATGTATTTATATATGTGTAATGTATCAGATATCTGGTATCCATAACACAAGCCTCGTAGCTTACCATAGAACTAGATGGTGCTGTGTTAATGTTCCAATATATTAATTTATATTTATTTATTTTTACAGGGTAGGGATTTAACAATAGCGTTTATGTTAGTGACAGTAACATACGGTCTAGTCGGCGCCGTCTTCTACATCTGCTTTCCTCTTGCCAAGTCCTGCATAGAAGATGTATGTACTCACTATGATATTTAAATTTTTGACTTTTCTTTAACTTTACAACAGAAAATATAGTTTTGGCGCAAATTTTGCCAGCCCTTTAGAGGTTGAATTATAATTATAATAGATGCAGTAGTTTTGCCTGGATGATCAATCAGAATGTCAGATCAAGTATGGATGTATATATAGATGATAATGGTCATCATTTCGTGATTTTTAAGTATTTTGGAAATGAATAGTGCTATCAAAAGTTTTGGTCCTTCGAAACTAAAATAAATTCAATACTAATCACAAGCTTTGTAATTTTATATCATACAATTTTTGATTGATTATCTTATCTTTCACATTACAGAACATTTTAAACAATTTCGAGATGCACGACGTGATGACTGCAATTGCGAGGATACTGTTGCTATTTCAAGTAAGTTATGTTCAAATAATTATAGTCTAGTCTAGTCACAAACATTGTTGAGTGCCGCAACACGTTGTATATTATGTCAGTTGTCACTTTTATTTATCACACTAGCGACTGACCCACGCTTCGCTCGGGTTCGTCCCTCGGTATGTTTTCGTTTTTTTAAGCGGAACCCTAATTCTTTTTCTAAAATTGAAGTAGCCTAGTTACTTCTTATAACATCAGCTATCTGCCAGTGAAAGTCCCGTGAAAATCGGTCCAGCCATTTCGGAGATTAGCTGGAACAAACAGACAGACACACAAAACAATTACCGTAACAACAGTACCGTATATATACGTTCATATGCATTTAGTAAAATTTATTACTTTGACATTACAAACGACACTTCAATTTTATTTATCTGCATAGATTACGGATTTTATCCGCTACTTTGAATTTTCCTTTTGTAAAGGTATACAGAATACGTGAATTTACGAATTCACATCCACCTCGTGATATATGGAATAAGAATATTTATCGGGAGCAGGAATCCTGAAAAAAAAATATTGCTTTATAACGTTTTTTTGGCAGTTAAGGAATACATTTCATTTCCAAACTGGTTCAAAAGCTTATGTTTAATTTAAGCCACATTTTTAAGAGTATTTGTGTTTCTTCTGCATTCTACGTGCATTAGATATTTGAATATGTCTTAT
Organism: Argynnis bischoffii washingtonia; assembly: GCA_033884665.1. Classification (NCBI taxonomy): domain Eukaryota; kingdom Metazoa; phylum Arthropoda; class Insecta; order Lepidoptera; family Nymphalidae; genus Argynnis; species Argynnis bischoffii. Next base: position 2,216,001 of record CM066624.1, on the reverse strand, counting down.
AAGTTTAAAACCAAAAACCAAACAACAGCATTCCGAAAGAGGGTTGATGTCCGGCAGGCGGTCGGTCGTAAAATTTTGCCAAAACCGATCAGCAGTAGGTACGAAAGATGTACTGCACCGACCCCAAGTAATTGGGAAATAAACTATTTTCCAATTACTTGAGGTCTTAACTGAACTTATACGACCAGGGACTCGAACCCAAGACCTCCGAACCTGCGGTCGTACATGCTAGCCACTAGATCGCAGAGGCAATTGAAGGGAATAAATAAGGTGTGACCACTGACTACTGAGTGCTGACCAGTAACGTGCCCCGCGCAGGTGATCACGGTGTTCCCGCTGATCGTGTACATGCTGCGCGCGGAGGCGACGCGGCTGTGTGCGCGCGCCGCCTCGCCGCGCGCCGCGCTGGCCGTCAACCTCGCCGTGGTCGCGCTCTGCATCACCGTCGCGTGTCTGTGCCCCAATATTGGGACTATCATCAGGTATTGGTTTTAACTTTATAACACACTAGCGTCTCACCCTTGCTTCGCTCGGGTTCGTCCCTAGTTTGATTCGCCATACAAACTTTCATCCCCAAATTAATTTAAAGAATAATTACCGAGATAAAAAGTATACTATGTCAAACAGGGTCTCAAACTATCTTTCTACCAAATTTCATCCTAATCGGTTCAGTAGATCCGGAGATTACCCCCTACAACCTCACAAACTCATTAACTTTACCTCTTTATAATATTAGTACCTATAGACTAGTTGTTGCCTTGTTATATTCAGTTATTCTTAATGCTTCAGATTTTCGTAAAAAGTTTATTTTTTGTTTGTTTTTTGTTTTTTGTTTTTAACTGAAATTTTCGTATCTATTTAACATATGTACTTATAATAGTAGTCAGACTACTTTTCGCCCGTGGCTGCGCTGGTAAAAAGTAAGTAAAGCATCTTAAACTTAGAATTTCACTCAAATCACTTAAGTTGTTAGGGTAAAAATGAACAAACACAATCACACGAAAACTTACCCTATTATATTAGTAGATATAGATAATTTGTTGTGAAAATAAAATCGCAATAAAAGTAAATTTAATTATTTTTTTCAGATACATGGGCGCGGTCAGCGGGCTCGTGCACGTGTTCGCGCTCCCCGCGCTCTTACAGATGCGTTCACTTCAGATCCGCGGCAAACTGACCATATGGAAAGGGATCTTTTACTCTCTAATTATAATATTCGGTTCAGTTAACTTGATAATGCAATTCTTCATTGCTTAAGAGAATTGTGAAGCTGTAAGTTTTCATACAAAAAACGATAACGTTTTCCCCCCGTTAACATAGTCTAATTTTCATAGTTTTTGGAAATGTTATAGAAATATTGAGTATGATAGAAGTTATTAGCATCTAAATATCTGTTTTTTTTTTACCTAAAAACTTCCTCTAGCGTTTTTATTTTTTTTTAATTAAACTAAACTGAATAACAAAAAAAGAAAAACGTACAGACCTAGATTAAGGTGCACGGAATCTAATGAGACCAAAATTGTCTCGTTACGTAAATGTTTAGGGGGGTGAAAACGTTATCGCCCGAAACAATTTTCAAATAGAAAATGTAGGTAATTACCCCTAAGATTTGCAACTGTCTCTATCGCACCATTTAGTTGGCAAAGCGAGCGGTACGAAACAGATATCATTTTTTTTAAACCTACTCGCGCCGCGTATCGACACTTCACAGGTCTAACGAAAATAACATACATAGCTCCCCCACTAAGCGAGTTGACGAATTCTAGTGTGATTTAAATAAAAGATTAAATGTTACATCGAACATTTTTAGTCGCTTTAATTTTATAAAGGTCTTGAGTATAATACTGCTGTCATAAGAAAGAAGGTCGTCACCAACAATTTGGTCAAGCTGACTGGTATATGCAGATTTGGAATCAGCAAAAAAAAAAAAAAAGCTAATTGACAGTTTTACTCATAAACGTATAAGTCTTATGAATCCGGAGATACCATAAGTATTTTAATCCTAACTACGTTAAAACTAGTAGTAATTTTGACATTGGAAGACAAAACCTCAAATATCTCGAAATCAACTTTGACGAAGTTACTGCCTTCTTTCTTATGACGGCAGAATATACATTCTACTTGGAAACTATAAGAGCTCTTACAGAAATATTTCAATATTTAAAGCTCGAAAAGCCGTTTTGGTACCTTAATATTTGAATATTTATGATTTAAAATCTAATTAAAAATTGAATTTATAAGTGAATAGCAATGATAACCAGAGCATAATAGTATTAGCGCATAGACACTTGTTTTTGTAGTAATTTTGATTATTGCGCAGCCATTTGCAGCGCACTTCAGAGTGGCAGTTACGATATGAGTGCTTTGAAGGTTTTATATAGATGTATGTAATAATTATATTGTTTTACTAGCGATTCACCCTCACTTCGCTCCTTTCTTCCTTTCGTTCGTCCCTATGTGATTCTTTAAATTGACAACATTTTTATTTATGAACCGTTTGAAATAAAACAAATACTAAATGTTAAGTGAAGCTTACCACAATGCATTGTGAAAACCGCATCCAAATCGGTTAAGCCGTTTCTGAGATTAGCGCACAAACGCACAGACAAAAATTCTAATAACATTGTTTTGGGTTCTATTGTGTTGATCCCCAATAATAGTTTTTCCCAAATATCGTCCATGTACAGACAGCGATCAGTTACACTTTTATCTATACTAATATTATAAAGAGGTAAAGTTTGTGAGTTTTTGAGGTTGTAGGGCGTAATCTCTGGATCTACTGAACCGATTTAGATGAAATTTGGTAAGAACAAAGTTTGAGATCCTGGAAAGGACATAGGATACTTTTTATCTCGGAAATCCCTTAAGGGGGTGAAAACAGGGATGAAAGTTTGTATGGGGAATCAACTTAGGGACAAACCCAAGCGAAGCGAGAGTGAGTCGCTAGTAATATATATAGAAGAATCTCTCCGTGCAATGATAATGTAATGTGTCTTTTCCTTATTTACTTAGTCAAAACTAAGACTAGCACTAGTTACTTTTAAATGTGGGCTTTAAAAGAAATCTTTGTAATTATACATTTTGTCACTATCAATATATATATATAAAAATCAATTGCTGTTCGTTAGTCTCGCTAAAACTCAAAAACTGCTGGATTGATTTGAATTATTCATTTTTTTGTTAGGGGTGTGTCAGGGGTGATTTAAGTATAAAAAATAGGGAAACAAAAAAAAAACTGCTAGAAAATCGAAAAGTTCAGAAAAGTTTTTGTACGGGAAAATCACTAACCGTTAAAACGTACCTAAGGACGAACCCACGCGAAACGAGGATAAGGGGCTAGTTTAAAATAAATTTCTTTCATTATTAACATTCCATTATTAAAATTTATTTCATTTTTGTTGCCCAATTTGAATAATTACATGAAAATTAAATTTGTCTCACAAAAAAACTTATACACGAGTTGTATGTTGTTTGCTTAAGGAAACTCGTGTATATTTCAAACTGGTTTTTATTTACGAAACCAAAGGGGTTTTAATCTATAAGTATAAGCTTTAAATGGATGAGATGACGCCATACCAAAGACGACATGTCACTTTATATAGTAATATGTACATATGTTTAAGCTCGTGTTAAATCTAGTCAATAACACAATAAAACCTCCATTTTAAATTTTTCGTGTTTTATTTCATAAATATATAACAATAATATAACAAAGTAAAAAACGCTTATATTTATTAAATTTTTTCCCTTATAAATATTTTTAAAATTGATCAACACCAATTATTGTATTGCATGAAAAAAAAAAAAAATTGATACAAATGTCTAAAAGTTATTTGTGATATTTTTATAATTATCACTTATTTTATTAGTAACTAACACAAAAACACTCCGGTTTTTTTAAAATTTCTTATAACTGTTTTAAGGTTTATTTTTCAGTCCGTTTATTTTAAATAAATATTTAAAAATATAAACATTAAGTAATCATTAGTAATATAAAACAATTTTAATTATATTACACAATAATAATTTCATTCATTTCTAATTAACGTAAAATGCTTATATTGAGATGCAAATAAAATTTATTTCTGTTGTCAACGAAAACTAAAAAAAATATTATTGAATAAATTATATTCATAAATATAAGGAAAATTGAATATTTCTTCATACGTATTATTAATTTCATTTTATTTATTTTACATTCCCGTAGAATACAATTAGTATTCATATAAAGAATTTAATTAAACTATTCTTAGGAACAATATTTAAACTATAATCTGTGCACATAACCTCTAATTTTGGCGCGAAAATCGATTTTCTCTTTTTCCATATGAAGGGTACAAGCAAAGAACAGGTCCTAATGAATATATTAGAAGGAAAGAGCAATTTAAAGTTTAGACGTATATTTTTATTGAGATCAAATTATGCAGTGACTTTTTACTATGTAGATTTTTGAATAATCCTCTTTCTTTACTGTTATGTCATGGACATTCCCAGTTCTTTTCGCTTTGGGCATAGGTAAAAACGTATTTTTAGCGACATCCGTTGAGTATTTGTAAAAACCAGTGATTGGGTAGTACCATAGACATAGATTTATTACTAGAACAAAAAAAAAAGACAAAATTTTTGACATTTCCTGTTCTTTGCCTGTACCCTTCATACGGCAAATTCTTTATTTATTTTGAATCTATATCTTTTTTTTTAATTATGTGATGACAGTAGGCGCATCTCTTCCTGTGTATTTTTGTAACTGAGATATTTCCAACGCGACCTTTATCAACGGCCGCAACATGTCCTGCGCGTCGCCGAGTACGTCCATATCTTCGTACGAATCTATGTATAACCTGTGAAGGAATATGTATATATAATAAATAATAAATATGTTGGGACATTAACGCACAGCAACATCTAGTTCCATGGTAAGCTACGAGGCTAGTGTTATGGATACCAGATAGTTAATACACTACACATATGTATATAACTTTAAATACATACACATTACAAATATAAACATTCGTCACACAAAACAATGCCCCCAGCCGGACTCGAACCCGCGACCGCTGGCACAGCAAGTAGAGTCACTACAAACTGAGCCAAACGTGTCATCTCGTTTCTCGTGGTCTCGTATAGTATCGTTCCATCGGACTTTGAAGACATGACAGTAAAAAGAATAGAGGGTAGTATTTTTTTTTAAATGTGATAAATATAAGCACATACTTATTTCATCACATTCTAAAGAACATCCTAAAATAAAAAAAATAAAAAACTACCTATAATCAAAAAAGGTACATTGACAGACATTCTTAAATTACAATTTTACCGCTGGTATTTTCACGAGCCCAACCAATTCATCACCAACCAACCAACCAATCAATTAAAAAACATGAAAACCACAGTTACAAAAACATAAAAAAAACCATAAAGTATATTATTATTAATGAGTATAAACAACCACTTATTGCAAAGTCGGTGAATGAATACAAAATGTAATGGTACCTGACGGTGGCGCCGGAGCTGCCGGTGCCGCTGAGGCGCAGCACCACGCGCGACCCGTCCTCGAACACTACACGCAAGCCCTGCGGAAAGCATTTATATTCAGTTATATTAAACTGTTTCACGGTTAGCTATGTTTATACATAAATAGTAGCTTGCTACTCCTAAGATATTCATTTAAATTATATAGCGATGTACGTTACGTACGTACGTTATTGCGTACGCCGTACGCGTATTTTGTTCACAATTTCATGGGTTTTCATTTTTTCTCGCGGAACCCTGATTCTTTTTCTAAAATAAAAGTAGCCAAGTCACTCCTTATAACAGCAGCTATCTGCCAGTAAAAGTCCCGTCAAAACCGGTCCAGCCGTTTCGGAGATTACATTTATACATTACACATGTTATCGGGACGTGGGTTGTAAGGAAACAACGTTTCTCGTCGAAAGGATAAGTACAACTAACTTTATTATTATTATTTTCTGAATGTCCAGTGCTGTTGGCCCTACTGGCCTTGACAGCGTCACCGGGCTTTTGTGGTGGACAGAAGGTCCTACTAGGACTAGGAATTTAGTTCCGTAAGGTACCTCCTGCGAGGTTCGGATCACGCCATACGAAACCATCGGTTGGAGGACTTTATTAACTTATTTTCTAGGGTTTTATAGAATCACGAGTGCGGTAGTGTCCCCAACACAAAAAAGGACCCTTAAACTACCTATGCGTTAATTGCTTGATATCTGTTATAACTCAATTGTCTTACATACATGTATATTTGTATTTTGTTCCTAATAATAGATCCCTATCTAAAAAAACATTACATTCAATTGTTTTACATGTACATTATTTAATATAATATATCCCTTTAAGAAAGATCTTAAAAGAGCCAATACTTTCAATAGTAATAGATCCTTCTGAGACGGATATTTAAATAGCCCACGTGTTGGGTTACATAACTCACAACAAATTACAATTTTTACGCGGGCAACCCCACAGCTGAAAAAAGTAATTGGTACATACCTGTTTCATGGCAACACTGCGGTCCACGGGGTCCATGTAGGAGAAGTTGTCGGCGAGGGCCACGGTGTAGGTCTTGCCGCCGGCGGAGAACTGCGAGCCCACGAAGCCCGGCGACGTCATCTTCTTCTCCAACTCTTGCATCATTTCGTTGCAAGGGTCGCTCGGGCATTCCTCGTAGTCGTATCTAGATGGTATATATGTATATGTATTTATATTGTACTAGCGGGTTCGTCCCTAGGTTTGCGCCCCATAAAAACTTTCATCCTCATTTTCATCATAAGGGATGATTTCCAGGATAAAAACTATCCTATGTCCTTCCCGGGGTCTCAAACTATCTTCTTACCAAATTTCATTTAAATCGGTTCAGTAGTTTCAGAGCCTATTCGTTACAAACAAACAAACAAAAAATCAAATCTTTCCTCTTTATAATATTAGTATAGACTATTTGCAACTGTCAAATATTTCTACGTTTTAAATTCCTAATTCACATGCTATTATTATTGGGACCGTTTAATTTTTTACTGACATATTTAAATATCGTAGCTTTATTTTTTTTTAATTACATAAAGTAACGCATAATACATGCAAAACATGTACAAAATTATAAGAAAAACAGTTCTTATGCAGAATTCTAAACCTGAAAACTTCCTAGAACTTCACCGCTTGTATTCAGCCCTTTTTAGCGTCCCATTGCTGGGCACGGGCCTCCCTTCAATGCGAGGGGGATCAGGCCATAGTCCACCACGCTGGCCAAGTGCGGGTTGGCGGACTTCACATGTCTTTCGAAAACTTGCTAGGTTCTCTCAGACATGCAGGTTTCCTCACGATGTTTTCCTTCACCGTAAGGCAAGTGGTAATCATGTTAGAAATGATTCGCACATGGAAATATCAGAGGTGCAAGACCCGGGATTTGAACGCGCTTCACTCGGATACCGAAGCGAGCGAGTTACCATTGGGCTACCACTGCCTTCACCTCATCGCTTGGGCCAGATATAATGCCGTCCTGACCGGTATCGGCGACCATTCTCACTGAGACTATATTGTAGTGCAGCGAGTGTGAGAGAGAGCGCAAACACAACGTGCACTCTCTATTCCTGTCACTCTCATACTCTGTTGGACTACTCGACACGACTATTGAGAGATCAGGAGCCCTTTGGTCTTGACTCTTCGTGCTCTTCGAGAGACAACTTCCCGACTCTGGGCTGTTACTGACAATATATTGATAAAAAAACTAAAACTATACTTGGTTCCAATCACGACTAGAACTAGACCTTCCTGATAATCGTCTTTTTAGCCATTATGCCATTATACCATTAGACCAACCTGTAAAATACACCTTATGAGGTAACTGGTTACCTGGTAAAATAGTTCCTGCCATATTTCTTCCAGTGCGCCTCCAGCAGGTGCTGCACGGAGGGCGTGGGCGTGGGCGTGGGCGCGGCGGCCAGCACGGCCAGCCAGGCCAGCGCGGCCCACACGCCGTCCTTCTCGCGCACGTGCTCCGAGCCCGTGCCGAAGCTCTCCTCCCCGCACAGCGAGAGCCGCCCCGCGTCCATCAGGTTGCCGAAGTATTTCCATCCTGGGTTGGTATTATATAGTTTAAGTTGACGTGTTTTATATGTATTATATATGTAGTTTAAGTTGTCAGTTAAGTAGTTAAGTTTACTCCCCAACTCGCGTTCACCTCGTCGTGGTGGGGGGGCTCATTAGCGTCCGGCAGTTCAGCCGGGCGCGAAGCTAAGAAACGCACAGGGAGGAAACCCACTTCGGTGGGCGGTGTGCCATGCGGGTTGCTCCTGGTACTTCTCTGATAGCAGAGTGGATTGTGGAGCAACTCCATTGTTTTTGTGGTCTTCTTCGGCAGACCTGCCGTCGGGGCCGAGTGGTTGAGTGCATAAGCGATCTTGCGACGCGCCATTAAGACGGGGGAGGTTTTGTTGGGTTTTAGTGGGTAGTACTGGCTTTTCTAGCCGGTCAGTCCCACATAACCACCTATATGGCTACAGGTGGTATGCGCAAATGCATTTCCTAACATTAAAGAAAAGGGTAGTTAAGTTTAATAATTTATATAAACACATAAATACACATCTTCTAACAAATATCTCTTGAAAAAGTGACGTCAACATGTAACGTTAAATCAAACCAAAGAATAAAATTCAAAAAAAAACCAAAGAATAAAAAACAAACGAAACTTCAATTGTCTAAACACAAATTCGAACTTACGCACACCACATAGAGTACTTTTTTAAACGAAACAACATGCGATTTAATTTTGTCATCCGAAACGAAATGAACAAAAGAGTATAAGAGACTTGAAAAAAGCGCATAATTTCTAATTATGTGCTTCTTTTTGAGGACACTTTTTAGACACTAATTGTGTATCTTTTATTTTTGTAGATCAGTGGTTTAAATACAAAATTTCGTAGCTAATTAACGGTTGAAGATAGTGAACCAAAAAACAGTTATTAGGATTAGTCGCGGCGATCAAAAGTCGATATGATAGTGTTTGTGGTCTATTGACTTGTAGTTTCAAATTATTAATCATTATAACTTTTTAATTAAAAAGGTATTTCGACTGCAAAATCAATTTAGAATTAATTATTCCACCCTTACAATTTTTTTTTTCTTAAAATTTAATTTATTGAATACTTTATCTCTTTTTAATATAATTTTTTTAAATCTGTCGAGTTTTAATGAGTTGTACTGACTTTTCTAACCAGTAAGTTTTCACAATACATTTGTATACAGAACAAAAAGGTGTCAAACCATCATTCACCAGTGTCCACGTCATCACAAAAAAAAAGGAAACGTGTGGACCTTGTGGACCACGAGTGGACCTTGACACATCCATGCCCAACTCCTGTACCACCCGGTCAACACCTGAAAAAAAAGAACAAAAACCCTCAAACCAGCACTCACCAGTAGGCACCTGGAACATCTCCTTCCCCAGGTCCTGGGCCACGCGGTCCACCGCGGCCGCCGTGGGCATGGACCGCGCGAGGCCGCGCACGCCGCGCCGCTGGAAGTACGGGATGAGGTGCAGGTGGACCGCCAGCACCGCCAGCGAGTCCGATGGAGTCACGAAGAACGCGTCGCGACCTATTATCATGTTTCTGTCGCCTGTATACCGGAAGGAGTTAATAAAAGAACGTGTTATATTTTACTTACGAAACCATAAGAGACAAAATCATCATACATATTAAAAAGGCCATATGGATTGTCATTTCTAGCCCTTGACGCAAAAACGACGGAATGTTATAAGTTTGACGTGTCTATGTGTGTGTCTGTTTGTGGCACTATATCTCCCGAATGGATGAACCGATTTTGATTTTGTTTATTTTTGTTTGAAGGTGAATTAATCGGGAGTGTTCTTAGCTATACACATACAACTTTTACGTCAAACAGTATATTTTCATTGGTAGCGGGATTTGAACCCGCTTTACGCCTACCGCATACATATGTACAATTTTTAATCAAGCAACTGTTTAGTTGTATGTCAAAAATATATGGAAATGTAAGTAGGTCCGCATACCACCTACTAGATAGTTGTTTGACAAAATAATCAGAAAACGCTCGCTTTTTACTTAATCAGAAAAACAACTATCGCCCAAAAACTCAATGTGTATGGCCATGTATAGGAGCGCGCATACGCTCCACTAAATAGTCGATCCGTGATAATCCTGAGTGTCCTGAAAGAGATAATTAATTATTAACTAGCAGTACCCGTGGCTTCGCCCGCGTTTAAACTTCCGATATATACATCAGTTTTACAATAATGTATGGAATGTTTCTAACTTGATTACAACCTTGATTACAACCAATGTTTCTAACTTGATTACACTTGCCTTACGGTGAAGGAAAACATCGTGAGGAACCTGCATGTCTGAGAGAACCTAGCAAGTTTTCGAAAGACATGTGAAGTCCGCCCGCACTTGGCCAGCGTGGTGGACTATGGTCTGATTCCCCTCGTATTGAGGGAGGCCCGTGACCAGCAGTGGGACGTTAAAAAGGGCTGAATACATACATGGAATTACTGCTACTCTCCCTTGGGTAGTAGCATGGTGATATATGCGGTAGGCCTTATTAAAGTTATAACGCTATTCATTTTCTACGAGAGACGCCCTCGCTGTACTATTACATATATCATATAATAATACTAACAATACCCGTGGCTTCGCTTGCGCTTAAACTATAAAAAACCTAAAAAAGTAGGTTTCATACAAACATTCATCCCCTTCCATTTCGAAAAATGCTAAAATATATATTTATTTAATTGTATTGAAGAACATTAATACCAAGTTTCAAGTAATTCCGATCATAAATAATTTTTTGGGTTGTATTATAACGTGTTTTACCGTCGGAACTAGATAATCTCTCGCGGTAAAAAAAGTAGCTTATGTCACTCTCCAGCCCTCCAACTATCTCCATACAAAAAATCACATCCATCTGTCACTCTGTTTCGACGTGAAAGAAGTACAAACAAACAAACACACAAACAAACACTTTCATATTTGTAATATTAGTATGGATTTCAAAAGTAAGAGACCATTTTCGCAATAATAACACCAAAATAACTCACCATCACCATCAAAGGCAGCTCCGAAGTCGTAATCCCCTTCCTTCACAGCATTCACCAGGTCTGCTGCGTAGGTCAGGTTGGGGTCAGGGTGTGCCCCCCCAAAGTCCTCCAGGGGTATGATCCTCCTTACATTGTCTTCGGTAGCCCCTAATTCGTCTATGAAGATACGTTTCACATATGGTCCGGTTACTGCAATGATAACATTTGTTTAGGACGTGTAAGATTATATATTTTAGGTACGTTTTCATTTTTTTAAGCGGAACCCTAATTCTTTTTCTAAAATTAAAGTAGCCCAAGTTACTTCTTATAATATCAGCTATCTGCCAGTGAAAGTCCCGTGAAAATCGGTCGAGCCGTTTCGGAGATTAGCCGGAACAGACAGATAGACAAAAAATTTAAAAATTCTTATATGTACCACACATACTTTCATATGCATTTAGTAAAAAGTTGTTATTTTGACATTACAAACAGATACTTCAATTTTATTTATCTGTATGTACTTATAGATAATACTTTCTTAGATTTACGCGAATATTTGACATTTTAAAATAAAACTCTTTTCGGATTTTTTCGCGGATTTATTTTGATTATTGGTTCCCGATATTTAAGTTAAGCGCGAATACGTTAATTTTTGCAATCACAATTTTTTTTGTGGATCAGTACATTTAAATTTGTTTGTTCCGTTCGGGGAACACCGTTCAGGAGACAGTATCCGAGTGTAGGACTGGGAAATATCCTAACATTTTATGTATGTTGTAGAACGATGTGGCCATTCAATTTTGCAAATTTTTAATAATAAATACAATTAATAAAATTACAATTAAAATCAGCCGGCAATAATAAATTTTATGATAAAACTATCTTTTCGGATTTTTGGTCACGGGAGACCATGATTGCTGTAAAGCAATCGAAACGTCGGGAACCAAAAATCAAAATAAATCCGCGAAAAAATCCGAAAAGATAGTTTTATTTAAATGTCTAATATTCGCGTAAATCTAAGAAAGTATTATCGTTCTATAAGTTATATTTCTACTATCGAGAGTGCAATTGTCTTATAATTGGGTTTTTAAATAGCGAAGACATCACGCAAAATGCACACCCAAATTGAGTACGTCGCTTTTTTTTTAAATCGGTCAAAAATATGGTGCTTACCTCCGTTCATAGAATCAATGAGAACTTTGAAGGGCTTGTTTTGACCAGAGCCTTGCAGAAGGGACTTGATCTTTGGGAAATCAAATATTTCCTTCATATAATCCACATAGTCTTTCACAGAGTCTATTACTTCCACAACAAAATCATGATCCTCTACCTACAAAAATTGATATCAATTATTTTTTATTACGAATTTTCAGCAAAATTTTCTGTTTTTTAAAACTTTTCATATACGAGTAACACCTACTGTAAAAATGTGTAAGTCTGGAGTTATTTGAGGTGATTTTTGAAACTTCTCATCCTATTTTAAGTCTTTCATCAATATTTAGAAAGGTGCTGATGGGTGACCATGGGCTGTATATCCCGTTAAAAAAGTGTGTTGAGACCAATGGCACGCAAAGTAATCGGGGAATGTTAGTATTTAATGAGGAATAAAGATATAATATTATGTATGTCATACTTTGCAGAATTTTATTCCTAAGGATCATTTCTAAACATTGGATAAGTTATAAATTTATTTAATAAATAGGATATATTTAAAAAAATCTAATCAGTCTGATAGTTCCTGAGATAGGTATGTTTAAACAAAAAAACAATATAATATGCTACATACTTTACTGCTTTAGACATTTTTTTTCAGACACTTAGACAGATACTTTAGACAAAAACAAATCTATCCCACGGGAACCGTACATTTTTCCGGGGTAATATATAGCTTATAGCCTACCTCACTTAACGGGCTATCTAATGCAAAAAGAATTTTTCAAATCGGATTAGTAGTTCCTGAGATTAGTGCGTTCAACCAAACAAACAAACACTTCAGCTTTATAATATTAGTATAGATTACATGACACTTACTTTAAATCTGTTAATACCAATCTTCTCTATATCACATTTAATGTCCGGCACAATTTTATACTGTTTGATGGTGGTGGTAAGTTGGTAGATCTCGTTGGTGGTGCCGTCGGGGGCAGGCCCACCGTTGCTGCAGTTAAACTTAATACCAAAGTCGTTGTTGATGCCTCCAGGATTATGGGAAGCAGTAAGTATAATTCCACCTAGTTTGTATTATAATGATGTAATTAATATAAAAAAGTAAAGCAGCCATCTGTAAGCAACATTTATTTTGCATTTCCTTACATTTCATGCAAAAAGTCCTTATAAAAGTCCAATCCAATACCCCAGGGGAACATATTTTTTTCTAATGATATAAAAGAGCTTAAACCTCTATCATAAGTAGTCTCAATAACTTAATTTATTTAAATAAAATATATCCTTATTTAAAATATTTGGGTTTTTAATCACATGGTTAAACATGAAAATTTAAATGATTTCTTAAAAAAAAACATTAATGATTGCCAACAATTAGATCTATATTTTTATTGTATTCAAATACCCTATTTCACTTTAATCTCAGTATAGGTATAAAAAAATTAATTAAAGTAGATGGTCACTAGATTTTTATTTAATAAGTGACAAATAACATAGCCTATGTCTAATCATACTACTTATATTAAATACTATTTTGTCTCTAACTTTGCCAATATTTACAATAATATTTATTTGTATTTAAAACCATATTGCAAGCCCTCATTCTATATAAGCATGTCGGTTGGAAATTCTAATATATATGTTGACATTTATGACGACATGTTTGGCTTAATTTATAGTGATCCTACTTGCTGTGTCAGTGGTTGTGGGTTCGAGTCTCACTGGGGGCATTCATTTGTAATGAGCACAAATGTTTACACATCATGAGTGTTTATGTTTATAATATGTATATATTTAATGTTATATACGTGTAGTGTATCAACTATCTGGTATTCATAACACAAGCCTTGCAGTTTACCATGAAATTAGATGGTGCTGTGTGTAGTGTAATAAGCAATAGAAAATATTCAAGGGAACTGTATAGTAATAACATAAAGTCAAAAATTCTATAAGCATATTTCATTTTATCACAATTAGGTAATTTTTATCTTAAATTATCTGTTATCATACTTCATACAATAATTTAATATAATCTTTATTACCTAGAGTTTGATATTTTCTGATAATATGTGATACAGCAGGTGTAGAAAGGATCCCATTCTGACCCACTAAAAGCTTTGCAACCTACAGAATAATAATTTAATTATTTAGAAATATTATTTTACTTATAAGTATTTAACAAATGTGAAATCTAAACTAATATTATATATGTTTCTAGTTACATAATAATATTGGTAGTATAAAAATATATAAAATAGTTTGTAAAGTAACATAATATTTATATAATAATTTAAAATAAAAATAGTTATTTTGACATATTTCTGAAAGATTAAAATGTAAGTAGGAACTACATAATAAAAACTGCCAAAGAATTTAGTAACTAAACGATGGAAGTTGAATTTTTTCAAATTCTAAGTAGGTACTCACCCCATTTCCAGCAGATATTTTGATAATTTTGTCCACAACCTCTTTGACCAAGTATCTACCATCACCTCCTACAACCAGAGTAGAACCAACAATTGCATCTTTATTGGCATCTAAAATACTTTGAATAAAGTTTTCCGTATAGTTTTCTTGAAGAAAAACCTTTACTTTTTTACGTAAACCACTTGTACCCGGCTTTTGACCCTCATAGGGGTTTGTATTAACCACTACCACATTGGACATGTTTTTATGAATGAAAGAATATTCTAGGGATATATATGAGTTATCTAGGAGAAGTGTAAGTAAAAAATGTACTTGATATCATAGATCAAAAGGTCAAATTAAGCGCGAGAAGAAACGACAATACTTGACTGCTGTCAACGCAATGTCAAGCAAGGTCGACTAATACCGTCGTCGTTTCATTTTACGATATTTATTTAATCATTTAATAAATATTTTTATTTTGTAATTATCATTACGTTCATACATTCAAGTTATAAAAAAATTATAAAGCTATATACATTAATTTTTTATTATTAATTTATAAAAAAATATGTTTGGTATTAATCTACCTCTTATTAGCTATAATTATACAATATTTAAACTAACTTGCTAACTATACATAACTTTCGCATAGACCATATTTCTACAGCATTTACAAATTTTTCTTTCATATTCCCTCTGCTATAGTACATTAATATTTCTTTTCTGCACGACTAAATTATTATCAATATCGCGTTACGTAGACTCGGTCACAGCCTGCTGAATAAAACCTACATCCAACAATCATTAATTAGCACTATTTTGTTTTATTTATCGACACCTATTTTTTGTCAAAAATTCTGCCTCTAGTAAGAATGAGAAAGCTTCTAACGAAAATAACTTGCGAAAGAAACTAACACATAGTCGGACTAAAGACAATTTTTAACTTATTTTAAATTATAAGTAAACTCTAATTCTTATTTGAGATTAAATATCCCTTAGGTTGTTATTTATAATCTGTGTATAAAAATAATGTTGTCTATGGTTGCCATGTTAATGCTATATATAGTCTTTTGATTTCTAAATAAAGCACATGTACGTTAACGTTACTGAGTTTTTAATAGGTTATGGGCCCAGTCCCGCTAAAGTAAAATTAGTAAAAGTACTCTTTATACGGCACAGTTAAATATGGCAGCAAATTATTCCTTGAATGTCCCAAAGCTCAAGGGCAGGGATAATTATGACGATTGGGCGTTCGCCGTTGAAAATTTTCTAATCCTAGAGGGCATCGATATAACAAAAAGCGAAGCATTAAGTGAGCAAGACAACAGAAAGGCCAAAGCTAAAATGGTGATGACGATTGACCCATCATTGTATGTTCACATCAAAAGTGAAACTACAGTTCATAGCTTGTGGATAAAGTTGAAGTCGTTGTTCGACGACTCAGGTTTTACCCGCCGCATAAGTCTACTCAGACATCTAATTTCAATTCGTCTAGAAAATTGTGACTCAATGACTGCGTACGTAACACAACTAGTGGAAACGGCACAGAAGTTAAAAGGCACAGGATTCGAGATTAACGACGAGTGGGTTGGATCGCTTTTATTAGCCGGTTTGCCAGACAAGTTCTCGCCAATGATTATGGCGATTGAACACTCCGGGATAAGTATTAGTGCAGACGTAATAAAGACGAAATTACTAGATATGAGTGCAGATGCTGAAATTGTGAAGTCCGAGAGCGCTTTTATTGCAAAAAATGCATATCATCAAAAAGGACGCCAAACTAACAAATCGAGAGTTCAAAATGGCGTCGGCGTCGGCCATGTTCGTGACAATTCAAACAAGCCGGTAAAGAACATTAAATGCTACAAATGTAAAAGAACTGGTCATTATAAAAATCAGTGTCAATATTCCAATACACAAAATGAAAAACAAATTAATGCATTTAGTGCAATGTTCCTGTCTGGCATTTGCCATACAGTGATAAAGATTGGTACGTGGACTCGGGCGCGAGTACTCATATGATATCAGAGTCAAACAAAAGTTTATTAACAAACATCTTGTATGACACCGAAACTCGAAGTATCGTGGTAGCAAACAAAGAAAGTGTGCCAGTTTTATGTTCTGGAGATTTAGAAATAACGACATGTGTTGGTGATTCAGAGTATAACATAAAAGTAAACAATGTATTATGTATACATAACCTCACAACAAATCTTCTATCTGTTAGCAAGATAATATCCAGTGGCAACAGAGTTGTATTCAAGAAAAATATCTGTCAAATTTATAATCAAAGAAATGAATGCATCGGAGAAGCAAATCAAGTGAATGGTGTATACAAGTTAAACATTATAAAGTCAAAGGAGCTACTAGCAGGGATGGCAGTGGCTACCAGTAAGATTTGGCACAGGCGTTTAGGTCACATAAATAATAAAGATCTAACCACTATGAAAAATGGTGCAGTGGAGGGCTTAAAATTTCAAAATAAGGCAGAAATTAACCAAAATAATTGCACAGTATGCTGCGAAGGAAAACAAACAAGGTTACCTTTTCCTACCAGTTTGTCTAGAAGCAAAGAGGTGCTGAATTTGGTGCACGCAGACCTCTGTGGGCCTATGGAAACTAAGTCGCTCAGTATGGCCAGATATTTTCTATTATTCATAGACGACTACAGTAGAATGGCTTTTGTATACTTTTTAAAATCAAAAGATGAGTCAGTTGCCTGCTTTAAACATTTTAAAAGTCTAGTAGAAAATCAAAAGTCCACTAAAATTAAGATTTTGAGAACAGACAATGGTGGAGAATTTTGCTCAGGTGATATGGAGAGTTATTTAAAACAAAGTGGCATTATACATCAAAAAACGAATCCATATACTCCTCAACAAAATGGACTCTGTGAAAGATACAATAGGTCTATAATAGAAAAGGCCAGATGCCTATTATTTGATGCCAAATTTGAGAAAACACTATGGGCGGAGGCAGTCAACACTGCTGTATATCTAAAAAATAGATCTCCAGCTGCAGGTCTTAATCGAAGAACCCCATTTGAATTATGGATGGGTAAAAAGCCAGATGTAAGCCATTTTAGAGTCTTCGGCAGTTTGGTGGATGACACATATACCTAAAGAGAAACGTCTCAAATGGGACAAGAAGGCTAAGAAACTTTTTTTGGTTGGATATGCTGACTATACTAAAGGATACAGGCTATATGATCCCCTAACAAGCACAGTGACAATAGCGAGAGATGTCATAGTAATGGAGCAGGAAAATGACAGTATGACGTCACAGGTTATAGTGCAAGAAAAAGATGAGAACATAAAGGATTCAGTGGGGGATGAGTATTCAAAATCTGTTCAGGATATATCAGGTTCTGACATGAATGAGGAAGAACAGTCTGAGGAACAAGATTTGACATATGTGCCTGAAGAAGAAGAGTACAGTAGCTTAGATGACAGCTTCCACGAATCAATGACATTGACATCAGATGACAAAGAGGTCAATGATCAGCTGCAAAGCACTGACATGTCAGAGAAGCGTACCAGGCGAAAGCCAGAATATTATGGTTATGCTAACCTGTGTGCTATGGATTCCATTTCTGCAGGAGATGAAATATCTCTCAGTGATGTAATAAATGGACCAGAAAAGGAGCAGTGGCTAAATGCAATCAGAGAAGAATTGCAATCGTTCAGTGACAGGGATGCATGGGAATTGGTGGATAAACCAGTGAATAAAACAATTATTAAGTGCAAGTGGGTTTTTAAAAAAAAGGTCAGTAGTGAAAGTGAAATAAGGTATAGGGCTAGGTTAGTTGCAAAAGGATTCAGTCAAAAAAGAGGTATAGACTTTAAAGAAACTTTTTCGCCAGTGCTCAGGTACTCTACTTTGAGATTACTATTAGCAGTAAGTGTAGATCAAAACTTAAATATTATCCATTTGGATGTTCCAACTGCATTTCTTAACGGTATTTTAGAAGAGTCTATTTTCATGGAAATACCAGCTTATTCAAATTTTTCAGATTGTGAAAATAAAGTGCTTAAACTTAAAAGAGCTATATATGGTTTAAAACAATCGGCCAGAGCATGGTACCAACAAGTAGAAGTATTATTATTAGAGTTAGGTTATAAAAAGTCGCAGTATGAACCATGTTTATTTATGAAATGCAGTGGAAACATCAAAGTTTATATTGCACTATTTGTTGATGATTTTTTCATATTTTACAACTGTAAAGAAACTTGTGAAAAGTTAAAACTTGAGTTAAAAGCTAAATTTAATATAAAAGATTTAGGTCAAATCAAAAAATGTCTTGGTATGAATGTAACTGTAGAAAAGAATTCTATCACTATAGATCAGAAAGACTTTATTGATACAATTTTAAAAAGATTTAACATGTCTAATTGCAAAAGTTTAGATACTCCTATGGAA
The DNA here is from genome assembly GCA_033884665.1 of Argynnis bischoffii washingtonia. Lineage (NCBI taxonomy): Eukaryota > Metazoa > Arthropoda > Insecta > Lepidoptera > Nymphalidae > Argynnis > Argynnis bischoffii. Next base: position 2,196,947 of record CM066624.1, on the reverse strand, counting down.
AAGAACTTAAAATTAGAAAAGGCTGAAATAATTTGCTCACAATATCCTTATCAACAATTGTTAGGTGCTTTAATGTATTTATGTGTGTTAACAAGGCCAGACATCGCCTTTACTGTTAGTTTCCTTAGTCAGTATAATAACTGTTATAATCAGATACATTGGAAACATTTAAAAAGGGTTTTGAAATATTTAAATAAAACTAAACATTATGGATTAAAATATGTAAAAGGTGATAGTTGTATAATAGGATATGTTGATGCAGATTGGGCTTCATGTGCAATTGATAGAAAGTCATATACTGGATTCATTTTTACTATGTCTGGAAGTTCAATATCTTATGAATGTAGAAAACAAAAAACAGTCGCATTATCTAGTACCGAAGCCGAGTATATGGCTCTCTCAGAAGCATGCAAGGAAGCAATTTACCTAAAAAATTTATTAACTGAAATAAACAATAAAAGGGTTGATAATGTACCAGTAACTTTATTAAGTGATAATCAAAGTTCACAAAAATTAGCATCTAATCCTTTGTTTCACAGAAGGACAAAACATATTGATGTTAGGCATCATTTTATTAGGGAGTGTTTATCTGAAAAATTAATAAAGTTATCCTATTTACCTACATCTGATATGCCAGCTGATATGTTAACTAAGAGCCTTGGTCATGTAAAGCATTATAAATGTATAAATAGTATAGGGTTGTCACAAATAGAATAATTATTTTTTTGGTGAATGTATTTATTATTTTTGGTTTGGGTAGTGATTATTTTTATAAGTGGGGGTGTTATTTATAATCTGTGTATAAAAATAATGTTGTCTATGGTTGCCATGTTAATGCTATATATAGTCTTTTGATTTCTAAATAAAGCACATGTACGTTAACGTTACTGAGTTTTTAATATAGGTCTCTGATAAAAAATCGTATTTTTTTTAAAATATAATATTGACGACAGCATACATATAGGTCATATTATACAGCAAAGTAATTCAACATCTTAACATAAAAATCACCAATTTTTTTATGCTTCTGGTATTAAAATGTGTCAATCATTTTCTTACTCACCTTGAGAAGAGTCATTAAATTTAATTTTTCTAAAATTATATTTATTCACGCTAAACATACTTCCCTAATCGGTTTACTAAGTAACTAACCTAACCTTGTTGTATTTTTTTCTCTGTGAGAATCCTTACTTTTTAGTGCATTATGAAGCGAACCATATAATACTCACATATTCCATACTACCTGGTACTAACTACTAGTATAGTACAATGTAGTATACAAGCAACTGATTAATAAGCTACCAAAGAGGTTTATTTTATTCTTTTCTATCTTTGTCTTATTATGTTGAATATCCAAGCTGATAATGGCGCATCCAAGTTTAACCGGGAAGATCCTACAGATTAAAAAAAAAACAACAAATGAGTTTATCTGACACAATTTAATCTAAGGAGTTTGCAATCTATGTAATAACAGTTATAAAATAATTCATAAATTATAGAGAAGTGAAAATGTATAACGACACGGTTGAGGTATTATACTAATGTATTATTTAAAAGGAGAATTTTAATATGTGGGTACACGGCAGTACACGATAAATATAATATATTATTCTTGTTTTTTTTCATCATTATAATCTGCACCAAATTTTGGTAAATAAAAATATAACGATGTGATGAAAGCGTGAACTAAATATTCGTGTTCAAATATGCGATTACAGAAAGCGTAACTAGAAAATAAAGACGTATCACGTAACTGCAATATCATTTCACCTGAGACTTAATGCATTGTATTGGCAGTAATTACGTTTTCCCTAGTGGCTATTTTCGGAACTAACAACAGCTGTTTAATACTATCTTCTTGCTTAATAGTATTACCTATCAGTTACCAATAACATTATCGACTGTGGGTAATTAGATGTATATATATATATATATATATATATATATATATATATATATATATATATATATATATATATATACCTGTATTAAAACATTATAGACATGGTATATAGTGACTTTATAGGTTAAAAAGTTAGATGTATATTTTATTTATTCTGAAATTATCTATACATATAATAAAATTCTAACTAAGCCAAATCTGTACATTAAAATTTCTTTGGAAAATCTTATTGAAATAGACAGTATTATCGATGCAGAGGCCGGATCTATAGTTTTTAGAATTTTTGTCTGTCTATGTATCTGTCTGTCTGTTACCGCATCACAGAAAAACCACTGGAGGGATTTTGATGAAATCTGGTATGATGAAATCTGGTATGATAATAGCTGGATATCCGGGTCAACATATAGGATACTTTTTACCGCGGGAGATTATCTCATTCCCACGGGAATACACGTTATAACACAACCCAAAAAATATTTATGATCTGAATTTCTTGAAACTTGGTATTAATGCTCTTCAATACAATTAAATAATTACGTGTTTTAGCGTTTTTTGAAATTCAGCCCATAAGGAGATAAAATAAAGGATGATTGTATGAAACCTACCTTTTTAAAGTTTTTTTGTTGTAGCTTTAGTGCGAGCGAAGCCGCGGGTTTTGCTAGTTCTGACCTACTTTTTATTTATTACCTACAGAAAAGTAATATAATATTCTCGTAACGATGGGGTCACGGCGGCCAGGTACAAAATGATACGTTTATTATAAATACTAAAACTTTATTTAACTATCGCTAAATAGTGATACTAAATAATATTTTTGCTCTATTTAAGAAATGTAAAATATTGCAAAAATATAAAAAGTACCTACACCTACCTACTTACCGGTGGTAGGACTCTGTCAAGCTGGATGGCTGGACTGGACGGGTACCACCCCCTTATCTATTTCTGCCGCCAAGCAACAATGATTGCATTGTTGTGTTCCGGTTTGAAGGATAAGGTAGCCAGCGCAATTACAGGCAAGAGGCATAACATCTTAGTCCTCACAGTGATAACGTACCGGCGGTTCTGCAGTTTTGTTACATAAAACTTAAGTGCATGAACCGTAGGTGTTATGGGCGACAGGTATCGCTTTCCATCAGGTGGACTGTCTGCTCGTTTATCATTGAATACCATAAAAAAAAAACTCATGAATCACGTATCTTGTTTAGATCCCTATAGCTTTTGGCTTTTCTAAGGTTCCATCGTGCCTTACAAAGAAAAAAGAGAACCCTAATGTCCTATCTCCTAAGGTGTCTATTTGTCCGTTCTTCTGTCTCAACCTTTTTTCTTTAAGACTACTTAACATAAAATTTTAAAAGCTAGAACATGTAGGTAACCCAGTTGCGTATGTGTAGTGTGTGTACCTACTGCAAGAAAATGAATTCTAACTTTGGGAATTACTTTAGGGAATCAAATTAGAAAATTGCAAAACAAATACAGAAAAAGTCAAGGGTTCGTTATGGAAATACAATGAATTAATAACATGTTTAGGAAAGTATGCCAAAAATAGGCTTTCCCCTGCCTTATCACCGGAACTATTATCGAACAAATCTTGGTGTTTTAATCTTTTTTAACGAAAAACTTAAGGGATATAGGACCCTTACTTTTTTTTATTTACGAGGAAACCCTTTCTTTTACTTTATTTACAAAACATTTTATAAAAGTAATAAAGTGATATTGTTAGAACATATAGCTTTGAACCAATTATGCTTTACTAAGAAAACACTACGCTTATTATAATGTAAAAAAATAAAACTTATTAAAGTGGTCTTTGTATTATTACCTTCGTTTGTATTCTTCGAGCTCATCTGAAGTAAACAGTACGTTGTCGCATAGGTATACTTCGCTGGATTGAATTAAATAACTTAGTATTAAATGCAAAAAAAAAAAAACAAATTGTGTCGAATTTACATTGCCTAACGTAAAAAAGCAAAATTTTAGCCTGATTATGAATAATGAAACATTGGAAATAACTGAATCAGCAGTATTTTTAGGTATAGCACTAGTACTCTAAACTCCAGTGGACTCCCCATCTCTCAACACTTGCAGGTAAACTCAGCTCCGCCGCTTATGCAGTTAGGAAAATTAAAAACTTAACGGATATTAACACTGCCCGACTTGTATATTTTAGTTATTTTCATACTATTTTATCGTACGGAATACTTCTTTGGGGCAGTGCCGCGGAAATAATTTCAATATTTATTCTTCAAAAAAGAGCAGTACGGGCTATGTATTTATGATCTAAGAGCTCGTGATTCCCTGCCCCTGATATTATTTGTTCGCAAAAATCTAAATAATTATGGAAAAAAAAATGATAGACACACAATAAACACTAGGAATAGAAATAAGTTTGTTACGCCTAGTTTTCGGTTCCAAAAGGTGAATAAATCTTTCATGGGCCTGAGTATACGCATATATAATAAGATTCCACAAAATGTCCTAGATTTACCTCTTCAAAAACTTAAAGATAAAATTAAAAATGTTTTATTGGGCAAAGCATATTACACTGTTCAAGAGTTTCTTGTTGATGAAAATGTGTGGTATTGAGTATTATTGACTCGTATACTGGCTATCTACATTGTTATGTTAATAAATATAATTTCGTTATTTAAAAGAGCAACTATTGAGTTTCTTGCCGGCTCTTCTCAGAAGTCAGAAGAACTGCTTTCCGAGCCGGTGGTAGCTTCCTCACGGACAGACTACACTGATGCTTACATTAAATTGACGATTCAAAAGCACTTGTAATAAGTCTAATTGAATAAAGTTTATTTCATTTCATTTCATTTCTGATGATATAGAGCTAGAAAATAAGAACTTCATAAGAGTTCACTATCTATCACTATCTATGGCGGAGCTCTAGAACGGAGGGAAAATCAAAATATACTTCATTTAAATAGACTTTTACTAGCAATTTTGAATCATTATTTTTATATTTGCTACGACGAATCCCGTAAATTACACTTGGTAGAAGGTTTGGCGATGAAGACTGAATTATCATTGATTACCAGTACAAGCCCCTCAAATTTAGATATATGAAATAGGTCTACCGGAAAGTTCTGTCCATTTCTATGACAATAATTTTCGATATGTAAGCACATGTTTATTTGGCGCATGTTCGGCTCTCTATTTTCATCGATTAATGTACACATACTAACGTAGCAAATTAAGTGAAATAAAGTTGATTCACGTTAGTCTTAAGTGTACAGCGACAGTGTATTCATGGCGACTGATAAAGTTCATTTACGCCACTGTATTTTCGTACGAATTTCAAATCCGTAAGTAAGAAATGGATATCCGTAAAGGAGGAAATGTTATAGAAGCATGTACAAATTTGTTGAAAGTGTTTAGTGAAGGTATAGTTTCTGATAGGATACACAGAAGATGGTTCGAAAAATTTGAAACAGGTGATTTCGATCTTTCTGATAAGGCATATTCTGGGCGATCATCTTTGAGCGACGACGATGTAATTAAGACCATGTTAGAGCAAGATCCTTTTCTGAAAACATCAGAGGTCGCAAAAAGGCTTAATTCAGCTCAGAAACCCACTTCCCACCAGTGAACCCAGAAACCCAAAACTTCCACCTCTAAACCAAATTTGACTTTGAATACGAAAATGTTGTGTATATGGTGGGACATTCCAGGACCAATTCATTATGAGCTATTTAAACCGAACGAAAAGCTCAATTTGGAGAAATATTAACAGCAACTGGATAATTTACAGACAGCAGTCCGAGAAAAAAGGGCAGCGATGTTCAACAGGAAGGAAATCATACTGCACCATGATAGCCAGACCACGTGCTGCTTTGGGGACCCGTAAAAAAATTGCAGAACTAGGCTGGGAAATTCTGTCGCATCCACCATATTCCCCGGACTTAGCACCCTCCGATTACACTTGTTTTTGTTCTTACAATTTTTTTTTGAAAGGGCAAAAATTTCAAAAATGGAGAAGATATCATACAAGCACCGGTTCAATTTTTCGCATCAAAAGGTGATTTTTTATCAAAAATTGGATATATAAATTGCCCTCACGCTGGCAAAAAGTCATTAATAATAATAGCAATTATATATATAATTAAAGTTTATTGAAAGTAAGAAAAAAATGTATTTTATTTTATTCCAAAAACGGACAGAACTTTCCGGTAGACCATATATAAAGCGTATCTTTTAAACTATAATCTATCTTGTATATTTATTTATTTATACCAGTCATCTCGGAAGCGGCTCTTACGATTTCGCTGAAATTTTGTATGTGGGGATTCGATCTAGATTAGTCTTATGTCTGGGAAAACGCGTGTTTTTGAGTTTTCATGCGGTTTTCTTTCGCATTATTCTTTAGTTTAGTATTTAGGTTTTTTAGTAAAAAGTATGATACAACCTATTATGTGATACTAATTACCTATTATGTGAAACAAGAGAGTAGGTGTAATTATTTTTGAGTTCGTTTGACATTATTTAACATAAACAACTAACTATTAACATAGCATAACCTTGGTTTTTAAACTCATAATTTTTAAAATAATTATACATTTGTTTTGCCTAATGAATATTATTTTGTATTACGCTCATTACTAATCTTGATAAACCTGTATTTATTGTAGAATAATTGTGTGAATAGGTAGATTATAATACATTGCAAGCTATACACGTGGCAACTTTATTATCTTTAATATTAAATTCGAAAAAATATTATTCAACCTTTTTGTTATAATAAAATTAAATTTAATTTTATCTTTATTTCAAAGGCACTGTTTCGAATCAAGTCATTTTATTTCACTAATAAGTTTTTTTTTGTTGTAAATATGTATGTATTTTAAATTGTAATATTATAACAATTATTTAAAAAAATGCCAAATATTAAACCAAGATTTATTCATATAAACTTCACTTCTTCACTTTTGACCGACTTAAAAAGGAAAAGACCAATTCAATTTAGCTTTTTTTGTGAGTATGATTTTTTTCATTTATGTAACTGTACCTAGCTCAATGGTCTTTTCACGTATATTTAAAAAAAAATACATCCCTAAAGATGATTACTAACTGATTTTGATGTCAGTGTAGGTATCTTTTTAGTAAAAAATAATCTATACAGATAAATGAAATTGGAGTGTCTGTTTGTAACATTAAAATAACCGCTTTTTACTAAATGCATATGGATGTATACACGGTACATATACCAACAACATTTTTACAATTTCTGTCTGTCTGTCCGTTTGTTCTGGCTAATCTCCGAAACGGCTGGACCGATTTTGACGGAACTTTCACTGCTGCTGTTATAAGGAGTAACTTAGGCTACTTTTATTTTAGAAAAAGAATAAGGGTTCCGCGAAAAAAAATGAAAACCTATGAAATTGTGAACAAAATCCGCGTACGGCGAACGCAGTAACGTACGTACGTAACGTAAATCGCTATATAATTTAAATAAATGAATATCTCAAAAGTAGCTACTATTTATGTATAAACGTAGCTAACCGTGAAAACGTACCTAGGGATGAACGCGAGCAAAGCGAGCGTGAGTCACTAGTTATAAATAAATATATCATCTTATTAAAAAAAGCTTTTGAGGTTTTAAGATATCCTTAAAAAAAGTATCTTTAAAATCGGTATACCTAACAGTCTTGACCTAAATTTCACGAAGGCAAGAAAGCTACATTTGCAATTTTTATAATATTAATATTAATTCATTATTCTTATCATTATTCTTTAAGTATCTGTATGTAATGTCAAAATAACAGCTTTTTACTAAAAGCATATGAAATTATATACGGTAGGTAGGAAAAACACAATTTGTTAAATTTTTGTCTGTCTGTTCTGGCTAATCTCCGAAACGGCTGGATTGATTTTAATGGGACTTTAACTGGCAGATAGGTGATATTATAAGGAGTAACTTAGGTTACTTTTATTTTAGAAAAAAATAGGTTCCCACTCAAAAAAATTAAAACGTACGTAGGGACGCACCCGAGCGAAGCGAAGGTACGTCGCTAGAATATTCTTAAAAACCCTGCCTAAGCAAACGCGACGAACTGTTTACCGTATGTGCGATTTAGTTGAAATCTATTTTTGTGGATGGTGGTTGTGTTTGATACGAGTGCTTGTAAATAATAATATATGTGATTTGTTTTTATTGAAAATATATGTAAGTAGATTCTTTTTACGTTTTGTACTATAGATCAATTCTTCACTTTACTTAGGATTGATTTTTCGATCCTCATATCTATAGAGATATATCTGTATTTTATTTTTAAAATAAATAATAGGTAATTAATACATGACTGAATAATTAATGCCTGACTGTGTAATTAAGCCATTTTATTCATACAACTTTAAATATATATTTTTGTGTTTATATTGGTTTTTACCTATCCCAAAAATAACTTTATTTTCTTTTAATCTGATAATATATTAAAAAAAATTAGCCTTTAATCTCGCTAATAATATATGATTAACGATAAATTCACAAAAATGATTATTTAATTGACAAATTATAATTCCAATTGGTATATTTTAATAAATTTAATTATTGACCGACTTTAAAAAATAGGGGATATCATTAGGTTTAAAGAATTTAAAGATGACTACTATTAATATATTATTCATTACCAATTAGAAATTGATATTTTAATTTTAATTTTATAACTCTTTTTTTAACGAACAGGTTATCGACCTGAAAGGTGGTCTTATAAGACCTATAATATAAATTTCAAATAAAAAACCACCCAATGGTATAACAAGTGATTGTGATTTCGCATTTTATTAAAAAGGTTATTTTTTAAAACTTTTCTATTTGCGTATGTATAACGCACTAGAAATATCTATATAATTACTTACATACATACTTATAATTAGTATCTACGAACAAACATGACTGTAATTTTTGATTAAACACAGTACGATTCTGTCAAATATTTTACTGGTGAAAGCACATTTCACATCTAAATTCAATTATTAGTTTTCTTTAAAATGTATGGAATGGTTTTTTCTAAACCAATGTAAATTTATCCGGGATTTTAGTGCCCCATAGATAAAAGTAACTTATACTTATATACTTTAATCATCTATACAGATAAATACAATTGGAGTGTTTGTTTGTAATATTAAAATAACCGCTTTTAACTTTACTAAATGCATATGGATGTATACACGGTACATATACCAAAACAACATTTTTTACAATTTTTGTCTGTCTGTCTGTCTGTCTGTTTGTTCCGGCTAATCTCCGAAACGGCTGGACTGATTTTGACGGGACTTTCACTGTTAGATAGCTGATGTTATAGGGAGTAACTTAGGCTACTTTTATTTTAGAAAAAGAATCAAGATTCCGCGAAAAAAAAACCCATGAAATTGTTAACAAAATCCGCGTACGGCGTAAGCACCCTAGCAAAACGAGAGTAAATCGCTATATAATTTAATGAATATCTTAGGAGTAGCAAGCTACTATTTATGTATAAACATAGCTAACCGTGAAAACGTACCTAGGGACGAACGCGAGCGAAGTGAGTGTGAGTCGCTAGTATAATCTAAATTGAGTAAAATTACAATAACAAAACTGTAACAGTGGAAAACTACTACTAATACTAACTAATAACTTAAATTAAATTCATTATGTGATTTAATGACAGACAACGTACGTCGCACAGTCCTAACTGCTGGCTAGAGAATAGCATACATAAATATATGATACAAAGGTATAAACTAAGGAGAGATCTTTAAAAATCACCTCGTAAAGGGTTTAAAAGAAAGTTTATATAAAATTTCGTCCTTTACAATATTACAAATATGAATAGATTGATGGATAAAATTCGGTTTATGTTGCCAGTTACTACTGCTTGAAAACAATAACTTTTTTTTAAAAATTAAGATATTCATATAGAACGTAATTTTCAATTAGGTATTTTTTTTAATAATCAACTCACGATATATGTACTCGTATACAGAAGGCCAACCGGTTCGGCTTTTTACATAATTAAAAAAAATATAATGCAGACTTCGTTATAATTAAAAACAAATGTTTTTAGTATAACAATTTTCAAACAAGAAAATATTACGTTTCCAGCCTTACCAGAGCGTGGATTACGTAACCCTAGACTGCGAATGAGCAGTAATAGTGTAGTTCAGGTGATGCAACAACCCGTTATAATGGTACCTGCCAAACTTCCTTGTTTCAACTGATCCATTATCTACACTATAATAAAGCAGTAACTTAGCGAAATCTGTACACGAAATATATTTTAAGAACAATGACCCTAACGTATTATGTATACAATATAGACCTTAAAGCAAGCAAAGCAATAGTTATTAAAATTTTTGTCTGTTTGTCTGTATGTCTGTTTGTCTGTTTGTGTGTGCGTGTTTCACCCAAAAAGTAATGAACCGATGTCAACGGAATTTGGTGAAGTGATAACTTATTACTTAGGTTAACATTTAGGATACCTTTTACTTCAGGAAAATCTTGCTTTCCTACGGGAAATCATAATAACTGGTTTTGTCAAGTCTATTTGTCAATTCTTTAATAATATTTATCTTGACTTTTTTGCAGTTTTGGTAAGAGGGTCTGCAGAAAATCTCTTCGGTAGATTTCAATGCTAAACCTAAAATTGTTGTTGATACTATGCCGTACAAAATTGCTTTAAAGTCATAACTCCACGCTAAGAGGTGCATTTTTCTATTTATATGGACCACTCTTGACATAAAAATTTTCCATAAAAAAGTTATCTGTCCGTGTCTGGTAGGTAAATATAATACACACAAAGTTATGCACCCAAATTGATAACTTCATCATTTTCTGAAGTAGGTTAACGAAACTTCATTATATCTAAAATAACCATATTCACTTTAGCGTGAGCGTTTTTATTAACTTTTAATGACCAGGCAATTTGAAGTAATGTTTTATTTTATGAAACAGCTTATTTCGAAATCAGAATGACGTGACTTACCAGAAAGATTTTTAAGATTTACAATTGTTGACGAAACAGTAGTGGAAGTTCTATTAGAATTTTCAATGCGTAATAAATAAGTACTTATTAGCTATGGGCTACTGTTGTATACACTATTTTACTATTTTTTACTCGTGACACTAGATACTAGCCTGGGAGGTTTCAGTGCTAGCATAGCCCTTCTTCAGCGTAGAGCAAGATTGTCTTTCAGCGTCAATTGGTCGACGCTTCACACATCATAATTCACATAAATTGTATTTCAGTTTATAATAAATAAATAATAATAACCACTTTTTTTAAAAATCTACTTATTGCATAAACCATTCATTAAATTTGAATGATAAATGACATCAAAAAGAGGCATCAAAATTTTCGGTTCAATCCAATTCTTCAAAACGTGCCAGTGCATCAAAATTTTATTTCTCTCTCCAAATTGATTTTTGTATTTGGCGCCGATTACCACTTGGCGCCTAGAGCGACTGTGCCCCTCACTCTACCTCAGAGCCAGCGCTGGGAAGTCTATAAAAACCTATGTATTACATTCAGGTATTTACTAAGTAGAATAATACCTGTACATAAATTATTTCGTTTTTCAGCTTAACTTGTACCTATCAAGATGAATAAAATACTCATGTACATACGTATTTTTCTGGACAACGTGACAGATTGTATCTTTGGATTATTTTGGGGGTGCAGTAAGGTTGCCATTCCAGATGTGGAAAAAAAGCATTCGTTTCTAGCTGAAAGCGCTACTAGTTTAGCAAGAAAAATTAAACAGAAGGAGTTAAAATCTGAAGAATTGATACAGGCGGTCATTGACAGAATTAAGCTGGTAAATTACAATTTGATTTCTTTTTAAATCTACATCTAATTATCCCCAAATAACATTGAAATATATTTTTGTAGGTGAATCCTCATTTAAATGCGATTACAGAGGATCGATTTGAGGAGGCTTTGAAAGAAGCGAGGGAGATTGACAGACAATTAGCTTTCGGATCCTCTGATGAAATGTTGAAGAAGCCATTTTTAGGTAAATTCTTGTTAAATAAATCTAGAATATAAAATACTGCAGATATGACGATTTAATTATGTAGAATTTTCCCATAATTATTTTTAGTAATCTTAAATATAATAACAGTGTAGTCCTTTACGACTTACAAAGGCCGTAGTATAATGGACTTAAAAAACAAAATGAATATATTTCACTGGGTCATTTTTAATTTACTGAAGACCTTTTGGGAATATACTATTTACATCATAACAACAACATCTGTAACAAAAAAAAATTTCTTAATTTTTTTATTTTCATACAAAAATAAAAATATTTTTATTGCACCTTCTAAACGGTAATGGTTCTAGCATCTGGTCAACTTTAAATGAGTAAGCGTCGCCTCCTGCACCCCTCCAACCCTGGGAGGGGTGCAGGAGGTTTCTTTTGCTAATGCAATACTATTACCGTTTCGAAGGTGCAATAAAAATATCTTCATTTTTGTAATTTAAGAAATATTTAAGAAATATTTTTTTTTGTTACAGATGTTGTTTCTTATGATGTAAAGAGTATATTCCCGAAAGGTCTTCAGTCAATTAAAAATGCCACTGTATATTATATGTACATTAAACATACAAGTAAAACGTGAAGATAGAGGAACACTTCTTTCTTATAGGAGTACCTTTCACTGCAAAAGAAAGCCAAGCGGTGAAAGGTATGCCGTTAACAATGGGAATATGGTGTCGCCGTGACGAGAGGGCTACAGAAGATAGCGAAGGGGTGGAGCTGCTGAGAGCCGCTGGAGCTATTCCCATTGCCTGCACTAATCTGCCAGAGTTGCTTATTTGGTAATCTTTTCAAAAAAGTGTATTAACTTAACATGTCTCAAGATGATTACTTAGAATGATGTAGAAGCTAAAACGGGCATATCAAGAATTTTAATCTGTATATTTAAAAAAAGTTGAGAAAATTTAGGATAGGCTAGTAAAATCAGAGTTACTCGTAGTTAATGATACTGTTATGATTGATGAATACGAAATATTGCTTCCAAAAATATGAAATAGTTCATTGGTTATTATTCCATGTTAGCAAAACACCATATTTAAAAGCATTCATATTATTTAAATGTAAACGTCTTTAATGTAGTAGATTGTTTTTTTAATCCCCAATCTTGATATGACATAAACAGGCAAGAAACCCGCAACCCTGTGTACGGTATGACAAACAACCCGCATCACACTGGAAGATCTCCTGGTGGCTCAAGTGGCGCTGAGGCCGCCTTGGTCGCAAGCTACGCTTCATGCATTAGTTTGTGTAATATATTTTATATTATTATCTCAATATCTCGTTATCGTCATTCCAAAGAATGAATCATTTTAAAGATGTTAACATAAAGCGCTTTTAACGAGGGTAACAACCGGGATGTAAACGGATAAACAAGAAAACGTTAAGCCAAAGATCCGTTTGTTCTAAACAGGTTCGGACGTTGGTGGTTCTACTCGAATGCCGGCGTTTTACTGTGGGATGTTTGGACATCATCCCACCGCTGGAACTACTAAAACTAAAGGTAACATTTTTGTGATTTTATGCTTCAATATTTTTTTTAATAAATAATAAAATTGGATCCATCAATCCAAAGACAATATGGGCGCTTACTTCAATTTTTGGAAGTAAATTAAATTAAATTTTACCCACATCACACACTTTTACCGGTGGTAGGACTCTGTCAAGCCTGAGGAGTCCGACTGGATGGGTACCACCCCCTTATCTATTTCTGCCGCCAAGCAACAATGATTGCATTGTTGTGTTCGGGTTCGAAGAATAAGGTAGCCAGCGCAATTACAGGCGAGAGGCATATCATCTTAGTCCTCACAGTGAAAACGCACCTGTGGTTCTGCATTTTTGTTACTTAAAACCTAAGTGCATGAACCGTAGGTGTTATGGGCGACAGGTACTGCTTTCCATCAGGTGGTCTGTCTGCTCATTTGTCACTGAATCTCATAAAAAAAAAAAAAAAAAAACTAATAAACTTGATCATGTACATTGTAGACACAAGACATGTAGCAAGAATATAGAATTGATCACTTCATTAGGTATATGTACAAACATTTCATATAACCGTACCCGCTTACGTATAAAACAGTATACTCACATCAAGATGCAGTCTGGCCAGTTGAATAAGAATAATCAGAGTTTTCAGACTATTCTACGATCTGGCCATGAATTTCGTTGCGTCACAGCAATGAGCTAATGTAGGAATACCAATAATTCTTTCAGGTTGTTTCTTCAGAAATGGGAAAGAGGAGACCATGTTTAGTCTCGGTTTCATATCAAGACACGTAGAAGATTTAGGTTCATTAACAGGTATCGTAGCAGGCGACAATGCGAGTCTCCTGAAACTGGACAGGCAAATTGATATGAAGGTACGTACATACATATATTCAGTGTATTTATTATTATTGGATTTTGCAGTGACTAATATCTGTGCCAGCAGTCGCGGGTTCAAGTCCCGCTGGTGGGAGTTTTATGTAAAATGTAGTGTAACTATCTGGCATCCATAACACAAGCCTTGTAGCATACCATGGAACTAGATGGTGCCGTGTAATACATAGTTATTTATTTATTAATTGTTTATTTATTACATGTCTTACATGTACTTTACATGTCTCTATAAGAAATAAAACTTTTTTCCGGATTTTTGGTGGTCCTATTTTGATTTCTTGTTTCCCATGTTGCAAATGCTATAAAATACAGCAAACTGGCACCAAAGAAACATGAATCGAAAGGAGAAAAATTCGAATAATATGTATTCACGTAAATCTAACAATGTATTACGTGTATTTATTTCTTAGTTAAAATATCAATTACAAAAATAAAAAATCCAACTGCGTTAAAACTAACTTACGTACTCTCAGCGAGTCTCGCAGCAACTATAACACCTATATATGTATGTATGTCTGCGTCTGCGAGTCTATTTTACAAAGGCCTGTTTTATTGCACAGGTAAGACATTTTACAATTATTTCATTGTCCATAGGACATCAAATTCTATTACGTGGAAAGCTCTAACGACCCACGCATCAGTCCTTTACGACAAGAGATGAAAGATGCCATGCAAAGGTAAGAAAATGCAAACAAATGTGAAATTTTCGAATTCGTCATATTATACCTTTGGATCTACGTGTGTCATCGCCGATTGCAAAATGTAAATATGTGTAATATGTATAGATATTGTTTCAAAATAACAGAATTACCATACAATACGCTATATTATAGACTAGCAACTCACCTTGGCTCCGCTCAGGTTCGTCAGTAGTTACGTTTTAACGTTTAGCTCAGAGATGAGATAATTTCCCTCAGTAAAAAGTGTCCTATATATTGACCCGGATAATCAGCTATCACCATACCAAATTTCACCAAAATCTGTCCAGTGGTTTTCCGTGATGCGGTAACAGACAGACAGACAGACACAGACAAAAATTCAAAAAACTATAGATTTGGCTTCTGTATCGATAATAAAGTCTATTTCAATAAGATTTTCCAAACAATATTTAATGTACAGATTCGGCTTGGTTACAATTTCATTATATGTATAGATGTATTAAGTTTCCGTCTAACCTTGTCTGTCTAGTCTGCATGACCTTCATGTCACAGTTTACGTTTGTCTCCTTTACTATTAAATTACATACCTACTTGTGATTACCATATTTTAATTCTAATTTTCTAATTATTGTCAAAAATTGAATTACCTAGCCTCGCTTCACTCGGGTGAGCCGCTTGATCGCCGCCGGATGATTCTTTAAATTGACATAACTTTTTTATTTAGGAACCGATTGAAATATAACAAATACTAAATATTAAGTGAAGCTTACCACAATACATTAGTGAAAACCGTACCCAAATCGGTTAAGCCGTTTCTAAGATTAGCACGCACAAACAAACAGACAAACCGACAAACGGACAAAAAAACTAAAAATCATTGTTTTGGGTTCTATTGCGTTGATAAAGATCCCCAATAATAGTTTTTCTCAAATATCTTCCATGTACAGACAGCGCTCAGTTACAATTTTATTATATGTATTATTTTAGAAGTAAAATATGCCTCTTTCCAGGGTAATACATAAGATCAGTGAACAGTTCAACGTAACGCCTCAGCCATACTACCACAAGGGTTTGGACCATATATACCAATTGTGGAATTACTGGATGTCAAAGGAGCCAGGCGTTTATTCGAAAATGATCAATGATAACAAATCTGACACAAATGGCTTTTTAGAACTATTGAAAAAGGTATTGTATTATATTTTACACTACTAGCAGAATCCGCGGCCACACCCGCATTCAATCTGCAAAAAAACTCTTTGGCTATATAAAAAAATGGGGGGATGGGGGTGGAGGTAGGAGAGTGAAATATACATTACAAACTATTCTTATACCGAATGCGAATATATAAAAAAATCATTAAAATCGGTCGAGCCGTTTCGGAGGAGTTCGATCACAAACACTGTGATACAAGATATTTATATATTAATCGTAGTTTTAATATAGTATATAAGCTATTAAATTTTTTATCAAAAAATGTTTGAAGATATTGTTTCTTCTATAGTCTAACCGTCTAACGGGTAACCTATTCATATATGAGGATAACAAAACTATAAGGACTGAGAATAATAAAATTAGAACGATTTCATTTAAAAATTGAATAAGAAATTTTGTATAACATATATTTTATGTTACATAAATAAATGAATAAATAAAATTAAAGAAATAAACAAATTAAAGAAATAAATACTTAATTTTAATGATCAGGAGAGGAAACTAAAATAGTACTTTTAACTAGGAATAATAAAAATAAAATTTTACTTGTTATAATGAGTTGCATATTGTTAACTCATAACGCGAAGATAACATTTTATATAATGTTGAATTCAACAATAATCACCTCCTTTTATGTTTAAAGCGGTCATTAATTATGTTTAACGATAAGTAATATATTTTACATATTATATTACATGGCTAATATACTCGTCTCCGCCTGCTACTTTACCCGGTTGTTTATTTCTATACAATCCAAAAAGTCTAAATTAAACCGCCGACCCCCGATTTACACCAAGAGTTCATGTAAAATCATTGAATGTATTCGACCAACATACAGTTTACTTCTTTCGTTTCTACCAATGTCGTCATTCTCTTCATAAATGCTTAGAACTTACTCAAACTTTTATATTAAGTTAACTGTATAAGTTAAGCGAAATTGACTAAGCGAAGTATAACTAACTATACATGGTATAATATTATATATATATATATATATATATATATATATATATATATATATATATATATATATATATATATATATATATTATAACTTAGTATATTAGATGATAATAAGCTAAACTAATAAACTAAAGGCAGTGGTAGCCCAGTGGTAACGCGTTCGCTTGGGAAACCCAGTGAAACGGGTTCAAATTCCGGGTCTCGCACCTCTGATTTCTAACTTGATTACCACTTGCCTTACGGTGAAGGAAAACATCGTGAGGAAACCTGCGTGTCTGAGAGAACCTAGCAAGTTTTCGAAAGACATGTGAAGTCCGCCAACCCGCACTTGGCCAGCGTGGTGGACTATGGCCTGATCCCCCTCGTACTAAAGGGAGGCCCGTGCCCAGCAGTGGGACGTTAAAAAATGCTGAATACAATAAGCTAAACTATGTATACAACTAATATTCCAGATGATGTGTTTAAGCAACCACTGCTTGTTTGCTATAATGAGAGTATTAGAGTTACAAATCTTTGGTACTCCTCAAAAGGAATGGGCTGAAGATATCTCAAAAGCTTTAAAAGAAGATCTATTCGTAAGTACCTATCTTTTTCTTAGATTTACGACGTAAATAAAATTGTACTAATTTCATCGATCAAAAAATACTAGATATACTATCAGCAACAAAAAATGTCCTCACCGAATGAGCGCACATATGAACATTTGAGCGCGCTTATAATATAAAAAAAATTGAAAATAATTTTAAGCGCTGCAATTAAGGTTCAATTTACATTGTTTAATATTTATTTCAACTTGAATAATTACATAAACACAATTGGTGGGAGTTTTATGAGAACTATTGCATGGGATTGTGTTATCTAGTACTTTTTTGATCGATTACCAAGTTATATAAAAAATGTACATGTTTGTCTGCTCGTATTTATGTGTCAATAACAGATTAGCAGTTTCCCCAAAATTTTATTTTTATATTATATATTAATCTATATAAACAAAACCATGTCGGGTTTGTTATAACACTTATAACTCGAGAAGTGCTGTATCGATTTTTATGATCTTTATTTTGTTGGATATGTCTTCACCCCGAATAGCAGAACAACTATTAAAACATCGGAAAAATTCACGAAAAACAATTTGAAAAAAAAATCTATTCCATACTAAGCGTCAAAGCGTACTTAGGGACGAACCTGAGCGAAGCGAGGGTGAGTCTCTAGTACATAATATTGACTGATACACAACACATAATTAGAGCTCTTTCGTCAAACACAAAAAAATTTGTAGAGTACCTAATAGGCTTTTTCGTAGTTTGCATTGTGGTCTACTGGGGACGCAAACATTTTCTTCAGATTGTTTTTTCTGTAAGACTTGCATTCGTACCACTCCAAAGAGGCTTAACAGATTTTAGTGTAACTTTTACTATAGTACAGCTAATTATTTAATTTTATAACATTGCTAAGTTTCAAATTACAAATACGGATCAGGTTTTCCGCACTACGTGTTCTATATACAATACAGTACAAGTCACTATTGTTTATAAGGTATTTAAAATTTAATCAAATATCTATTAAAATAATTTTTATATAAGAATATAGAAATATTAATATAAATGCGAAAGTCTGTTCGTATTTGATTGTACAGATATTTGTTAATACTTCACGTTAAACGGCTGATTGAATTTAGATGAAATTTAATTTTAATTCAAGTCACCCAGCGACGTACACTAGTAAAGTCCCCCATTTTGCTCGTGTGCCGTCCGAAAAGTTTCTTATTAGGGTCTTAATTTTCAGTCCAAACTAAGTGACAACGGTGTTTTGCTAGTCCCGAGTGCGCCTCACGCCGCGCCTTACCACTACTCGTGCTTGCTGCGGCCATACAACACCGCGTACTGGATGCTTGCGAATGTACTTAAGAGTCCCGCTACTCAGGTAAGTTTTCTGATACCGAAACGGATATCAGTTAACGTTAATCATCTCCACAATTGGCGATTGCGACTTACGAATCCGTGTATAATCTATACTAATATTATAAAGCTGAAGAGTTTGTTTGTTTGTTTGGTTGAACGCGCTAATCTTAGGAACTACTGATCCGATTTGAAAAATTGTTTTTGTATTTGATAGCCCGTTAACTGAGGAAGGTTATAGGCTATATATCATCAAAGTGTACAGGTCCCGTGGGATAGATTTGTTTCTGTCTAGGGACGAACCCGAAGCGAAGCGAGGGTGAGTCGCTATGTATATTAAAAGTTTGCTCGGTCAATAGCTAGGATGTACGGCTGCATGAAGATCCTGGGTTCGAGTCCTGGCTCGGGCTAAGTTTAGTTATTGTGTCTTTCTGTTAAAAGAGTTTCACTAAAAGCGCGAAATTGGAAATCTGTCAGTGTTTCACCCCCGTGCCTCGGAGAGCACGTAAAGCCGCCGTTTAAGTAAAGGTTGTGTCGAATTGACATCCCACCGGAGTATGAGAGTAGCAGAAATAGAAAGTACACTTGTGCATTACCTTATCTTATATGCATGTGGAGACTAGGCGTGACCGATATCGGTTAGGAGGACCTCATCAAAAAAATTGCTACATTGTATTTACATACTAATTTTAGATATAAATTAAAAAAAATTAAATGTTATTTTCATAAATTTACAGGTACCACTCGGAAAAAACGACAAAAATCTACCAATAGGCATTCAAGTAGCAGCAGCGCCGTACAACGATGCGCTTTGTTTGGCCGTCGCTAAATACCTCGAAGGAGAGTTCGGAGGTGCCATACCGGCTTGTAATGTTCAAAATTAAAATATATTTTTTTTTATCTTGTTTCAGTTCATTTCTCATTAGAAATACGTTATTTTCCTTACATTTAGGTATTACTAGGGATTCAAAATGGGGATCACAATTAATTGATTGTCAGCGACCATGTCTTGTAATTTTAAGATCATAATTTAAGTGAATAAAGAATTTTATAAACAAAAACTCACTCTCGCTCCGCTCGGATTCGTCCCTACTTACATTTTAAAGTTTAGTATAGATTTCTCAGAGATGAGATATATTCCCGCAGTAAAAATATCCTATATGTTGACCCCAGCTATCATCATACTAAATTTCATCAAAATCTGTCCAGTGGTTTTTCTTGATGCATTTCCAGACAGACCAGACAGACACAAAATTCTAAAAACTATTAATTCGGCTTTTGTATCGATAATAATACATAGAAGATTACAATAACAATAAGATTTTCCAATAAATATTAAATGTACAGATTCGACTCAGAATTTTATTATAAGTATGCATAGAAGATGAGCTATAAGACTTGCTTTGTTGTATATAATAGTAACTCGCAGTTCTCGAGTGAGACAATATGTAAATAAAAATTTATTAACTAGCGACTTACCCTCACTTCGCTTGGGTGCGTACCTATGTACGTTTTAATTATTTTGAACGGAACCCTAATCCTTTTTCTAAAATAAAAGTAGCCTAAGTTACTCCTTTTAATGTCAGCTATCTGCCAGTGAAAGTCCCGGTAAAATTGGTCCAGCTGTTTCGGAGATTAGCCGGAACAAACAGAAGGACAAAAATTTTAAAAATTGTGTTTCTCTTATAAGTACCGTATATAATTCGACATAGTTTATAGCTGTTATTTTGACATTACAAACAGACACTTCAATTTTAATTTTAATTTATCTGTATAGATAACAAATATATCGTCGTATATAATGGGTCAGTTGAAATGTTGTTGCTATTGGTGATTTCCCGGTTTTTTTTTTTCATATTATTCGATTTTGTTTATACTCTCAAGTATATAATATATTATAAATATATTATACCACATTTCTGTTTCTAATCTCGTTTTTTTTTCTTTATTATAATTGGTTGGTTAGCAATAATTAAAATTAGTTATATATTATCGCTATATATTTTTTTTTTATTATATTGTTTATAATCATAATAAAATATTGTTACATCTACAACTTTAAATAATAATTCAATTAATTATATTTTGATTTTGTATGTAAGTAAATATAATGTATGGATAAAACAAAATCAAATCGAAATATATTTTATTCAAATCACAGATCATAATAAATACTAAGCTGTATAAGTTACTGTCGTTTTTTAACTATCCCACGGGAACTCTTTGATTTTCCGGGATAAAAAGTATTCTAAATGTTGACCGGGGATATAAGGTACCACCATGCAAAATTTTATTTAAATCGGTCCAGCAGCTTCAGAGATTAGCCCGTACAAACAGACAAACAGACATACAGACAGAGAAACAAAAAAATGGAAAAAATCTGGATTTGTTCTATTGCTCTTCTTACACCCCCCTGACTCGGTTTTTATCATTTTTTTTCTATGTACAGACATTCGACCTCTACAGTTTTATTATAGTATAGAAGATAAATTTTGCTTCCTATTGTAATAACTATTATAACGTTAATGTTTTCAAAATAAAGCTTATGATAGACGTTATTAATAACATTTTCCTGTGAATTCGAAACTCTCAACTTAAAACTTCAAATGCTAACATAGACTGTCTGCCAAGCAACTGCGACCATCTCTGAAGAAATCCGCTGTTTATAGTCCAAGAGCTTATAATTCATTTTCAGGTTGTATTCTACTTGAAGAAGGATAGTTCTGTTTAGATTTTCTACCACAAAAAGTTTTTGCATCAGAAGCCAACAAAAAGTATTAGACAGTTGAGTTAGTTTAAAATAAAAAAATATATAAGGCAGACACTTTCGATTGGGTTACATTAAACAAAAATAAAAGAAATCGTCCCTTACGGCTTCCGAAATTTAATGCGAAGAATAGCAGGCGCTAGGTGGGTAAAGCGAGGGTGGGTCACTATTAAAATAATAAATCATCCAATGAAATAATTTCACGTAGCAACGGTCTAAATAATATAAAAAAAGTAACAAACGAAAATACAAAAAAAAAACTTTATTGTTAAATTGACATAAATATTTAAAGATAAATAAATATACAGTAGGTAACAGATAACATAATTATGTGCAATAATTTTTTTTCACCCTAATTACATTTTTCAATAACATATTATACAAAAGTAAATGGCTGTATCATTCTTTACAAGGATGATATGTTAATATACAACTTACATAGATAAAGAAGACCTGAAACCTGTTTTACAGGTCGCCCAATTATATTATATTAGGTAGTCACTTAAATATTTTGTACAGTCTAAAGTATAAAATAAAATTCACTCAACCGTAGTGAGGAAGAAATATGAAGAAAGAAATTTTATGTAAGTATAAACGTTTTGTCTCAATAATATACTAATAATAATTTGAAATAAATAAATTCGAATTTCGCGCTGAAATTAAATATTTCCGGAATAAGGTATGTTTTATTATGAAATTAGATAAATAAAATTGGAGTGTCTGTTTGTAATATTAAAATAACCGCTTTTTACTAAATGCATATGGATGTATGCACGGTACATATACCAAAACAACATTTTTTACAATTTTTGTCTGTCTTGTCTGTGTGTCTGTCTGTTTGTTCCGGCTAATCTCCGAAGCGGCTGGACCGATTTTGACGGGACTTTCACTGGCAGATAGCTGATGTTACAAGGAGTACCTAACTTAGGCTACTTTTATTTTAGAAAAAGACTTAGGGTTCCGCGTAAAAAAATTAAAACCCACGAAATTGTGAACAAAATCCGGGTACGGCGTACGCACCCGAGCAAAACAAGGATAAATCACTATATAATTTAAATGAACATCTGAGGAGTAGCAAGCTACTATTTATATATACCTAAACATAGCTAACCGTGAAAACGTACCTAGGGACGAACGCGAGCGAAGCGAGCGTGAGTCGGTAGTAAGTATATATAATACATACAAACACTTAGAATAAAACAAAATAATTGATACCTACTTTTTTTAATCGTTTGTACTATAATTTAAATTAAATAAAATACAGACAAATTACATAATATTTAAATTTCTTACATGATGTGTATTTTAATTTTCAGTTTGATAGTATCGATAATAATGGCTATTTCAATAAAATATTTCAAAAAATATTTAATGTACAGATTTGACTCGGTTAGAATTTTATTATATGTATAGAAAAAGCATCAATAAAAAATCATCTAGATTCAAGCCTGCTTTTGTCTTTTTTTCTTGGCTTAAATTACCCTTTACGTTAAGAACGGACACTGAGATTACGAAGTTTTAAAAATTTAGATATAACATATTATGTTTTCGATGCCGCGGTACCATGTAGGCCCTTTGTTTAATTCATCAGGGGGACAGTGACCGAGCTAGTCGGCCGCTACCTTCAGGCTCATGCCTTTCGGGGACCCCGTGAGAGTGGGGGCCCTGGGCCCGGGCCCCGAGTGCCCCTATGGTAAAGACGTCTCTGGATCATATAATACTATACATTCAAATAGACTTTTACATTGTACTTCCTACGTTCCTATATCTTCCTAATAACCTATCTTACGATGATAGCTAATCTCTTAGGCTATCAAATAGTGTCCGACCGAACCTGGTTTTTACGACCGAAACCGAAACCGTAATCGAATTTCGGCAACGTTCTCAGTTTCGGCCGAAACCGAAACCGAAACCGAAACTTCCTTATGTAACCATCATGTTTTGAGGAAAAAATAGAGAAAACGTTATTATAATCAGTCGGTCTTTATTTTTTTATCTTTAAAATTTAAATGACAGCTATGCAGTCTTCGATACTTTCACTTATTGATAATCAACTCAATCCCTCATTTAAGACAAAAATATTGCGCCTTAAAATACTTAAAATCACACTTGATGAGTTTTTGAGTAGGTAGGATTATTTCGGGGATTTATTTTGATTTTTGGTTGCCGACGCGACGTTTCGAATGCTTTACAGCAATCATGGTCGCTGGAGAGACTACTGTTTTAGACCTCAAATGCGTTATATACTTGTTACAGACAGTGCCTACCCACAATTTTACAAAAAAGGATTTCAAAAATTCAAAAATGGCACCAGAGTACCTTACAGTATTTGTTGATTTTAATTCTAAGCATTTAATTTTTTTAAATAAGTATTATCATTAAATACAGTAATATTATTAATTTACACATAAAAAAGATACAAAATATAGGTATACTAGCGACTCAACCTCGCTCCGCTCGGGTTTGTCCCTAGTTACGTTTTCGCGCTTAGTATAGATTTCTCAGAGATGAGATATTTTCCAGCAGTAAAAAGTATCCTATATGTTGGCCCGGATAACCGGCTATCATCATACCAAATTTTATTAAAATCTGTCCAGTGGTTTTCTAGTGATGCGGTAACAGACAGACAGACAGACAGACAAAAATTCTAAAAACTATAGTTTCGGCTTCTGTATCGATAATAATATCTACTTAAATAAGAATTTCCAAAAAATATTTAATGTACAGATTCGGCTTACTTACAATTTTATGATATGTATAGATTAATTTGAATTACTCTTGATCCACACAGTATGAATTAACTACATCTGATGTTCTGTTATGTTTGTGTTTGTTGTTAGATTTTATTATGTTTATTACAGGATCCATGATGATGGTAGTACCCAGCCATCTTCTCAGAAGTATAACGCCTTTAAAATGTCTAAAATATTAAAGTATTAAAATATTAAATTATTAAAGGCCTAAAAGACCTGTCCTCTACATAATTACCTAAAAGAAAAACCCGATTACTGTGTCGACCCGGGACTCGAACTCAGGTTCTATGGAGGTTCTTACATGCTAACCACTAAAGTAACAAGACAATCAGATTAAATTATACTTATAAATATGATTCATATTAATTTTAAGTAAAACTAAATATTATTTTAGTATACGTACGCACTAAAAACATATGCATGCATCAACTTTCTTTCCATTGCATACTGTGCTTAGACCATGCTTAGACGCAGGTCTCTGATCTTTATTTAATCTGTAAAAACTAAAATGTGACAACTGTTGAACTGACAAGTGACAAGCAGTTGCATAAAGTACTTTCATACATCCATGATCCATGCAAAGTACCAGTGTAGCCAACTTAGGGGTTTTCCCCCCAAATTTAGGGGTAAAAAAATGTTTAGGGGGGGTTTTAGGGGTTTTTTCTTTAATAGTATGACTTAAATATAAAAAAATATTTTATAAAGTTTCGTTTAAAAACTTGGAAAAATCATATACCTTTAAATATCATTTGCATCATTTATCCTTTTCTTTATTGTTTTCTAACAATAAGTTATCGATGAAATTTATCTATACATATAATAAAATTGTAACTAACCCGAATCTGTACATTAAATATTTTTTTGAAAATCTTTTTGAAATAGACATTATTATCGATACAGAGGCCGAATCGATAGTTTTTAGAACTTTTGTCTGTCTGTCTGTCTGTCTGTTACCGTCTCACGGAAGAAGGATTTTGATGAAATTTGGTATGTTGATAGCTGGTTATCTGGGTCAACATATAGGATACTTTTTACTGAGTGAAAATATCTCATCTCTGAGAAATCTATACTTAACGTTAAAACGTATGCAGGGACGAATCCGAGCGGAGCGAGGGTGAGTCGCTAGTTATTATTATTTTTAAATATTATGTGTAATAATTATAAAAATAACCTTTAATAAGTTTTTTACGCTACTTGTAATCATTTAAAATATTTTTTTTATTAAAAATGAAAAAATATAGTATTAGTTAAAAACCTACATTTTTCAAATTGTGAGTTAGAGGGTTTTAAGGGTTTTTGAAATTACTCATAAGGGGATAAAATTTCAAATGATGGCAGCACTGCAAAGTATTATACAATGTTAATGTTACTTGTCAAATGTCAATTGTCAATTGTCATACATCATTCCATAATCCATGCTCTGTCGTTCGCTAGACGGTCAGTTGCAAACTTTGAATTTCGGTGTTGGAAACACAAAATCTTTGAAAATTATATCTAAAAGTGGGTACAATAACATACTGTTCGTGATATAATATCGGAGAGATTTAGTAATCTTTGTGTTTTGAAAATAACAAGAGATGGCTACAGAAAACGTATCAAGTAAAAAAAACAAATCTGAGGTAAACAATAATTTCTGAAAAGTGCTGTGTAACTAATACATAAATTACACTATTCGCTAATTAAAATATTTTTTTTAATATTAAGTTCTTCAAATATTCAATTTGATTTATATTTTGAATTGCAGTGTATATTTAAAAATTTGCTTATTACCTATGTATTGTTTTTTTACCTACTGTTATTGTCATTGCTAAGAACTCTGTCGTGATTTATTAATTACGTTTTAGTTCAATTTTATTTTTTTTCAGCATCGTAAGACCAAAACGAATAAAATTTGCAAAGGAATGCTGGTAAATATGTTGAAAAGTATATATTTTTTTTTGCGGCTCTACCTGGACATGTTAGTAGACTACCTATTCTCTCTGTACTGGGATGAATACCGTAAGCCTATACCTGACTTGGAGGATAAACATTATAATTTGATGTTGAGTGCTGTATCTCTGGCTGAGAAAATTAGAAAAAAGGAGCTCAAATCATTTGACTTAGTCACAGCTTGTATCGAGAGAATCAAGCAAGTAAGTAGCTTAACATATATTAAGCAATATCTTTTCTTGAGAAGCAAAGTAAACTTTTAACAATAATTGCTGTTATTTATAAAACTTAAAAAAAAATTGGTATAAAATTTATTATGTATAATACCTAGATGTTTGTATGTTATTTTAACAGGTGAATCCTATTCTAAATGCTGTGACAGATGAAAGATATGAAGCTGCACTTCAAGATGCTCGAGAAGTTGATGAGAAGATAGAGAATGGAATGTCAGAGGAGGAATTTAGGAAACAACCATTTCTAGGCAAGTTTTATATTAACTTTTAATTTGTATAGTCTGTAAACTAATTTAAACTATAAGAAATGATCTATGAATAAATACAAGCTACTTTTGTAACTCATTATATGAAATAATTCCTGTTTGATATTAGTTTATACTAAAGAGTTCAACCGGTGGTAGGACTCTGTCAAGCCTGAGGAGGCCGACTGGATGGGTACCACCCCCTTATCTATTTCTGCCGCCAAGCAACAATGATTGCATTGTTGTGTTCCGGTTTGAAGGATAAGGTAGCCAGCGCAATTACAGGCAAGAGGCATAACATCTTAGTCCTCACAGTGATAACGTACCGGCGGTTCTGCAGTTTTGTTACATAAAACTTAAGTGCATGAACCGTAGGTGTTATGGGCGACAGGTATCGCTTTCCATTAGGTGGACTGTCTGCTCGTTTATCACTGAATACCATAAAAAAAAGGGTTATTGTGGGTTGTTTGAAGTGTAATTAAAACTCAAGCTATACAAAAGTGGGTCAGTTGTTAACCATAATATTTGTGCATATATCGACATATTCATTATTGCTGTGTCATATGATTTGACCTTCATTGTCTTTATTAAATTATATAGAATCAAACATGCTTAAAATTACATATATGCATTTTCATCTTTTTAACTGTCTTTTGCGATTACTATTACTTTCCTTTAAACCTCATTAAATAAATGTCAATCATAACAAATAAACTCCATAAAGCAAATTTATCTAAAACATATAGCAACTTTTACAAAAATTTTAATGTAACAGGTGTCCCATTCACTGCTAAAGAGAGTCATGCAGTAAAAGGCATGTTACACACTCTCGGCGTAAAGTCGCGTAAAAACGAACGGGTGGACTATGATGCAGAGTGTGTACGTCTCTTACGAGAATCTGGAGCCATACCCGTAGCTGTCACTAATGTACCGGAGATTAATAAATGGTAAGAATGAATAATAAATGTTATAAGTTATCATTGTTTACATTTTTTTTATGGGATTCAGTGACAAACGAGCAGACAGACCACCTGATGGAAAGCAGTACCTGTCGCCCATAACACCTACAGTTCATGCACTTAGGTTTTAGGTAACAAAAATACAGAACCGCTGGTACGTTATCACTGTGAGGACTAAGATGATATGCCTCTTGCCTGTAATTGCGCTGGCTACCTTATCCTTCAAACCGGAACACAACAATGCAATCCTTGTTGCTTGGCGGCAGAAATAGATAAGGGGGTGGTACCCATCCAGTCGAACTCCTCAGGCTTAACAGAGTCCTACCACCGGTGAATTTTACATTTGTATCCCTTGTCGTATGTCTGTACATTTTAACTGCCTCGGTGGTATAGTAGCTAGCATGTATGACTGCACATCTAGAGTTCCTGGGTTCAGGTCCCGTGTTGGGCTAAGTTTAGTTATTGAGTCTTTCTGTTTAGTAAGACTCAGTAATAGACCAGAATTGGGAAGTTGGCGGTGTTTCACCCCCGTGCCTCGGAGAGCACGTAAACCGTCGGTCCTGCTCCCTAACCCTCACTGGTCATGTCGAGCATTCGACCGAAGTGTGAGAGTGACAAGAATAGAGAGTGCACTTGTGTCTGCGCTCTCTCTCACGCCTCTCGCACGTCATTGTTAGAGCTGTTTCGGAGATTGCCGGTATAAATAAATTAAATATATTAGATAGATAGATTAAATTTGCTAACAATCGAGTTTGTGTATTGTTACACAAATTAATCAATTATGTACTTTATTAAATGTAAAAAGATTTCAACTAATTGAACTAGAAATATAAAATACTAGTGGCTCACCCTCACTTCGCTCGGGTTCGTCCCTAGGTGCGTTTTAACGGTTAGTATGGAATAGATAGACTATGTTATAAAGCAAGCAGTCAATCAGAAAAAAGAAAAATCATTACAAAGTGTTTTAATTGCAACACAAAAACTGGACTGTCGCAATCATATACGAATTTTTGGCTGAGCACGAGTTATGTAACTCAACACGTAGTATCTTTCAATATCGATAATATTGGAAGTATTACACAAAACTCTAGTATAAAAATATTAAATTCGCATAGTAAAATAAAAAATTGAATCCATATATTACCAAAGGAAAGGTGTTGATAGAGTCTTGTCGTAAAACGCGCTTATCGTTTACTTCGTGTCATCTTTTTACCCGCCGTCGTCAACGACAAACACCAATAGTAATTAAAATGTAAAGTACCGACATTTTGTTTACATTTGTAACATGTACAAACTAAAGATCCAGATCGTACTTTGATTGATCGTTCAATAATAACATACTTACATTACATTGTGTGCAAACTACAATGTTTGGACCGCAATACAATATTTGATAGAGTTGAATCGATTTGCAGTTCGGATCGCATGGTTTTTTTTTTATGCGATTCAGTGACAAACGAGCAGACAGACCACCTGGTGGAAAGCAGTACATCGCCCATAACACCTACGGTTCATGCACTTAGGTTTTAAGTAACAAAAATGCAGAACCACAGGTGCGTTGTCACTGTGAGGACCAAGATGATATGCCTCTTGCCTGTGATTGCGCTGGCTACCTTATCCTTCAAACCGGAACACAACAATGCAATCATTGTTGCTTGGCGGCAGAAATAGATAAGGGGGTGGTACCCATCCAGTCGGACTCCTCAGGCTTGACAGAGTCCTACCACCGGTAAAAATAGTTTCGATCCTATTCGAAAGAAAACAAGAAAATTGAATTGTACTTATACATAAAATCAAAAGCATTCAATATGTTTTTATTGTTCGAAACTACACATTTTAAAGTTAGCCACACTAATAATATTATAAATGTTAAAAGTGTCTGTCTGTCCTTTTGTTATATTTTCTTTAAACAGATGAACAGATTTCGATGGAATTTAGCCAGGGCCGGATTTATGGGTGTGGAGGACCCGGGGCAACAAAGGAGTGGAGGCCCCTAATTATTTTCCGAATAAAATGAACAATTTTTTTAGTCAAGTGATTTAAGTATTAATTGTTGCAAAACAAATTAAATTATTTCAATAAACATATGTAGATATAGTCAAATACAAGAATTATTCGAAATTAAATTACAGTGTTAATGAATGGAACCTTGCGAGCTTTTTTCGTCGCAAAATAGTTGATGATTTCGCTGAACGTTAATGCTTTTTTATTATGAATAGAAGTCTTAAATTACCCATATAAATAAAATGACCATATAAATTATAGACTTAATGTAAGCATAAATAATCTGTGATAAAATTAATTTTTAAGTAAAAAAATGACATTATTTTAATAAAATAAAATATTATACTGAGATAGCTAGTTGATCAATAAATAATTTAAAACTACGAATATGTTTTAGTTCCATCAATTGATAAGATGAAGCCGGAGAGCTATTTTTTTATATAGGAATAGACCCAAATAATTTTTTGATGTGGATAAGTACTGGTTTACTAAAACTTAATTTTCATGTAATTGTGAATAAAATCCGCGTACCTAGCGAAGCAAGGGTAATTCGCTAGTTGACAATATGTGTTAAAATTTTTATAATTATAAAAGGTTAAATCCCCATGAGCTCTTTGTTTACCTTTAATTAACTACCTAAACCTATGGAGTAGATATAGTTATGTGCATGCACTCAAAAATACGAAACACAAAAACAGAAACGAATCGAAGAAAATTTCTTTCCAATTTGAATTAACAAACGTGAATTTACCTATAAAACATTGGCATTTAATGATAATATTGCAGACCCAAAAATTATAAAATAAATAAACTCACGCGAAATAAAAAAAAGCGCATGATAATTAATTAATCAAAACCGCTCCGTAAATTCTTTTTACCCGACTGCGATGAACTGGGGTGAACGAATATGGATAAATTGTTTTTAATATTTAAGAACAATTATATATCATTAATCACATTTGTTAAAAATAAAAACGAAAAAGTTATTGACCAGTCAAAATTTGGTTTTTTTAAAATCTCTTTTGTGGGGCCCCTCTCTTGTGGAGGCCCCGGGGCTGCAGCCCCGGCTGCCCTACCTTAAATCCGGCCCTGAATTTTGCAAGTACATGGATGAAGTACTAAAAATTACTTATCAATTTCTGTATCAATTGGCCAGTATATGCTCAGTATATATGGCCAAATAAGTTTTAAGCCAACCAAACCTAATACAAGTTTAAAATTTGAGGCATTTTTAATATTGCTTCTTGGTCTCTTTGGACGGTGGTTAGTTAGAAATATGTAATTGTTTTTTTTTTCTCTACCATAGGCAAGAAACAAGCAACATGGTGTTCGGGCGTACCAATAACCCATATCACACAGGGCATACTGTGGGAGGCTCGAGTGGGGGGGAAGCCGCCCTTTGCGCCGCGCTGGCTTGTCCTATATCACTTTGTAAGTTGTATACATTTTAACAGGACACTAACTGACTGAGAAATTGTCTAACAATAATGTTAATATAATAATATAATCTTTTATAATCTGAAAAGAGCATGGCGATAAACAATGATAATAATGCTCAAAAAGGCCTAGACTGTAACAAATACTTATGTATGTCGCCAATAAAATTAGATATTTGGCGGGAGTGGGATTCGAATCCACGATCTTCACCGGAATGATAGATAGTCTCTCTGAATTATAAGAACTTGCAAAAAATACTATGATAATTCTACCTTTTCAGGCTCAGACATTGGTGGTTCTACGCGAATGCCTGCCTACTTCTGTGGGCTGTTCGGCTACAATTGCACCGCTGGGCATACAAGTTTGAAAGGTATTTATTTTTTAATATTTATGTTCCACGGAAAGTCGAATTATTTAATGATTAATCATACTTAATAGGGAACTAACGGCTCACCCTCGCTGCGCTCGGGTTCGCCTCTAGACAAACAGAAACAAGTCAATTCCACGGGAACCGTACATTTTTCAGGGATAAAAAGTAGCTTATTTGTTAATCTTATGTATGAACTATGTATATTATTTTAAAGATTCATTAAAATTCAATCAGTACTTTTTGTGTACTAAGCTGTGTAAGTTACCATAGTTTTTTAATTATCCCACGATCCCGTCGATTTAAGGTTGGTACCATGCAAAATTTTATTTAAGTCGGTCTAACAGTTTCTCAGTGTCAGAAAAAATCTGGATTTGTTCTATTTCTTTTTTTACATCACCCTGACTCGGTTAGCATTTTTTTAGGTCTATGTACAGACATTCGACCTGTACATTTTATTATATTTATAGATATGCGTGTAATTTAAATAAAGGTGTTTTTTTTTCTTATAATCTATATTGCTTTTGAATTAAGCCTAAATCAATATTTTTTAATGTAATTTCTTTTTGATTAAAAAAATAATTATTAAAAAGTGCAAATATAGATGGGAAATTCAAAGTAGTTGAAACGCAACGCCGTCGTTGGTCCAAGGGAGTCGGGAGCAATGGCGTAGAAGTTGTTGGATGATGGCATGACGGCGTCATGCCGTTTGCCGTCACGGCATACGAGTCGGTTTTGTTGCCTTGGCGCGCCAATAGATGTTTCACATCAAAAAATATAGCAGTAACATAAAAAGGTTTTTTATGATAATAAAATAATACAATTTTATCGTCAGGTTCTGTTCTGCGCTCAGGGCTGGACCCCACCATGGCGTCCATAGGCTTCGTCAGCAAACACTGCGAGGACCTGGCGCCCCTCGTCAAGGTCGTTGCGGGGGAGAAGGCGCATTTGCTGGATTTGGACAAGGAAGTTAATGTTAAGGTGGGTGTCGACCGAGTTCAAATAAATAAGGTAATACTCGATCCGGTGTATGTTTGTTTGTGTTCTTTTGCAATTAGGAAAGTTTGAAACCTAATAATTAACATCGCCCGACTTGTATATTTTAGTTATTATTTACTATTTTATCTTACGGAATATTTCTTTAAAGCAATGCCGCAGAAATTAATTTGATAATTATTCTTTAAAAAAGAGCAGTACGGGCTATTTGTCGCCACGTTTGGCTCAGCTTGTAATGACGTCGTCGCGAGTTCGAGTCCCGCTGGGGGCGTTCATTTATGTGATGAGCACGAATGTTTGTACTGTAGTCATGGGTGTTTTATCTATAATCTGTATTTAAAGTTATATATGTGTAGTGTATCAACTACCTGGTATCCATAACACAAGCCTCGTAGCTTACCATGGAACTAGATGGTGATGTGTCTTAATGTCCTAACATATTTATTTTGTTTATGATCTTAAAAACTCGTGATTCCCGGCGAGATGTTTTCAAGTCGAGTTTCTCTTATGATCTAGAATAATGCATGGGGTCACTGCGGGTTGCCCTGAATAATATTATGATCTAGATTCTAGAATAACAAATAGGCTACTCCTTAAGCATATAGGAACCTAGGGATGCACCCGAGTGAAGTGAGGGTAAATCGATAGTATGTTATAATGTCAACATGTGGAAAAAATGATATGAAATAAGTGGAATGAGATTAATTTGACTACAATACGTTATATATTTGTTCCAGACCTTGAAATTCTACTATGTGGATAGTGTAAAAGATGTACGGATAAGTCCGCTCAACAGCGATGTGAAGAAAACTATGAATAAGTGAGTAATAAAAAATTGATTGATTTGATTTGAAAGGATAATCATTGATTTGGTCAAGTAATCAGTAATCCTACTTGCTGCGCCAGAGATCGCGGGTTCGAATCCCGCTGGGGGCATTCATTCATTTGTGTGATGAGCACGAATGTTTGTACTCCAGTCATGGGTGTTTATATTTATAGTATGTATGTATTTAAAGTTATATATGTGTAGTGTATCAACTATCTGGTATCCATAACGCAAGCCTCGTAGCTTGCCATGGAACTAGATGGTGCTGTGTATTAATGTTCCGACATATTTATTTATTTATTTTATATTTCTTTAGTCTCAGTATTTAACATACTTTTGCAATTATAGTTATTGTACTTGTTTTTCTCAGAATTATCACAAGACTGACACAGCAAGCGGTATCGGCAGACAAAGTGCCAAAGCGCTACTACCACCCGGGCTTCGACTTTTGCTTCTCACTATGGCGACACGCCATGACGAAGGAGACTGAGAACTTCGCTAAATTACTCACAAATAACACGGGCGTGGCCAACGGGCTGATGGAGTTGGGTAAAAAAGTATGCATTCACCATTTTTGTCCAGTTCTATATTTATGTCCAGCAGTGGACGAAAGTATGCTGATTGGATCTCTCGTCGTCTAATGGCTAGCATGTACAGTTCTAGATTTGATGTTTATGGGGTCGAGTCCCGGAGTGGCAAATTGGTAATAATTAACAAAGCACCTTAGTCTTAACACAATTGCGTAATATATGATTAAAGTAGAACAAAGTATTAAGCAAAATTAAATTTAAAAAAAAAACTTAACTGTAAGAACGGTGTTTGTAGTTATATATCATTGACAATGTAACAAATTGAATACTATGTTATCTAAACAAAATAATTAATAACTAGCGACTCACGCTCGCTTCGATCGGATTTGTCCTTAGGTTGCTTCCCCATACAAACTTTCATCCCCATTCTCACCACCCTTAAGGGATGATTTCGGGGATAAAAACTATTTCGCTCTCTCACTTTTCATGTCATGAGACTTAAAAAAAACTTTTTTGTAATGAAAAAATTTTTCCTTGAATTTTCTTCTATACAAAACTTTATTTATTTACTAGGGACTCACGCTCGCTTTGCTCGCGTTCCTCCCTAGGGTACGTTTTCCCGGTTAGCTATGTTTATACATAAATTGTAGCTTGCTACTCCTAAGATGTTCATTTAATTTATATAGCGATTTACCCTTGTTTTGGTCGGGTGGGTTTTATTTTTTTTCGCGGAACCCTGATTCTTTTTCTAAAATTAAAGTAGCCTAAGTTACTCCCTATAACATCAGCTATCTGTCAGTGAAAGTCCCGTTAAAATCGGTCCAGCCGTTTCGGAGGTTAGCCGGAACAAACAGACAGACAGACAGACAAAAATTGTAAAAAATGTTGTTTTGGTATATGTACCGTGTATACATCTATATACATTTAGTAAAAAGCGGTCATTTTAATATTACAAACAGATTTATCTGTGTAGATTATCAGGAGTTTAACTTTAATATCAGGAGATAATAATAGCCACAAAAAAAAAAAAAAACCATTTGGTGCAGTCGATCGGAAGTTATGTGCGTACATACATTTCGGTGATTCATTTTTATTTATATAGATTTAATTAAAAAAAAATAAACTTTATTCTACTCCTGATACTCTATATTCATCTCATTCTCTCGCAGGATTACTTTTTTGAAGTTTTACTTCTACCATGTGTGAATTGCACACACACAGACACTTTTAACTTTTTTTTTATTATTACTAATAGCGTGTATTCTATGTGAGCGCAAGAAATAAAAGGCTTTATTATTTTATTTATTTCCAGTTGATCGGCCAATCAGACTACACAATGGCGGCGATCCTCAAGCTGCTGGACGAACAAGTGATGCCGGCCACGCCGCCCGCCTGGGCCGAGCGCCTCACGCAAAGCCTGGCCGAGGACCTCGCTGTGAGTCGACATACATACTTATGTATACTAATATTACAAAGTGGAAAAGTATAAGTAAAAGAATAAAATATTATATATGTACATATGTATATTGTGTGTACATTATGTTTGTTTGTTTGTTTATTAATCTACTACTCCTAATATATTAAAGAGGTAAAATTTGTGAGTTTGTGAGGTTGTAGGGGGTAATCTCTGGATATACTGAATCGATTTAGATGAAATTTGGTAGGGAGATTTGAGATTCTGGGAAGGACAGGATGGTTTTTATCTTGGAAATCATGCCTTACGGGGGTGACAATAGGGATGAAGTTTTGTATGAGCAACCAACGTTGGGATGAACCCAAGCGAGGGTGAGTCGCTAGTAATATTATAAATGTGAAAGTGTGTTTGTTTGTCCTCCTTTCACGTCTAGAAAGATTAAATAGTTACTAGTGATTCAATATGGCTTTTATTGGTATCCCCGGATCCTACATATTTATAAATAAATTAAATATTTTATAATAAACTGAGTCAAATAAATTAAATATTTTTTGAAAAATCTTATTGAAATAGTCATTATTATTGGTATAATGACTGAATCTATAGTTTTTAGAATTTTTGTCTGCCTGTCTGTGACCACATCACGAGAAAGTGAAGCGCGCAGCGAGACAGCAAGACGAAGGTGGCGAACAGCACTTGTGGATCGTTATAGCAAAACGTTATTATCACCGCCTGAATACAACTCGGCCCTGATTTCACCATTACACATTTTTCAACAATGACTCCTGGTCGTACGCTTCATAGAGGTCAAGCTCGTTACGCTTCCTTACAAAAAGCTTATTCTAAGGCTTGGCGTCAATTATCAGCTGCAGAAAAATCTCAATTCAGTAATTATAATCAATGGAGACTCAGTAATGCTGGAAGAGAAGTTAAAAGATTATTTGATCAAGAATATCAAAGACAAAATAGATCCAATACCTCCGATTCCAGACGTAATAACGACGCCGACACCGCCGGACCCTCAAGAATTGTCGATTTCGATACCGAAGAATTTAATTTGGACGATTTATTTCTTGAGCATTTGGATAATATTGACGAATATATTAATATGGCAGATGTACAAAATAATGTGCCTTCGATGCCGTCGGCGTCGTCTGTCGCTGCGGGAGGTAGTAATGCGGAGCCTATGGATACCACTGGATTGGGATCCAATTCAGGAGGAGCAGGAAGAGCAGGTATTACTTCATATTCTAACCATACATAGATAGGATTTTTCTTGATAGTCGAAATTTGCTTCTTCTTCGTAGACATCAGTTGTTTTCCTTTGTTTATTTTTTTTTGGAGCAGGTTCCACTTCCAGAACATACTGCGTATTCTGCAGCATCAAATTCTCCGTTGTTTCCTCCAGACCTTCGTTCAAAGCCGCAATCTGAACACAATCGTCGTTTTCTTGTGACATATTTTGATATTGATTGTTGTTGTCCATTTGTATTCTTGAACACCAAAAATTCCTTAAGAGACTCAATGATGTTAACTTCCCGAACTCTTGAAAGCGAATGACTAAAAACTCCACCGTAAAGTCTTTCTATAACTTGAAATTTTTTATCTTAAAAATTTCTTACTAAATCCAACGCATACAACCACAGTAATCGAACAATCGTGCGCCGAAGGCGCACATGATTATGTTCATGATTACTGTGGTTGTATGCGTTGGATTTAGTAAGAAATTTTTAAGATAAAAAATTTCAAGTTATATAAAGACTTTACGGTGGAGTTTTCCTACATGTGTTTAATTTCACAAAGTATGACGTCATAGAATTCATATATTAAAGCGGAGTTCCATCATTTTTCAACAATGACTCCTGGTCGTACGCTTCATAGAGGTCAAGCTCGTTACGCTTCCTTACAAAAAGCTTATTCTAAGGCTTGGCGTCAATTATCAGCTGCAGAAAAATCTCAATTCAGTAATTATAATCAATGGAGACTCAGTAATGCTGGAAGAGAAGTTAAAATATTATTTGATCAAGAATATCAAAGACAAAATAGATCCAATACCTCCGATTCCAGACGTAATAACGACGCCGACACCGCCGGACCCTCAAGAATTGTCGATTTCGATACCGAAGAATTTATTTTGGACGATTTATTTCTTGAGCATTTGGATAATATTGACGAATATATTAATATGGCAGATGTACAAAATAATGTGCCTTCGATGCCGTCGGCGTCGTCTGTCGCTGCGGGAGGTAGTAATGCGGAGCCTATGGATACCACTGGATTGGGATCCAATTCAGGAGGAGCAGGAAGAGCAGGTATTACTTCATATTCTAACCATACATAGATAGGATTTTTCTTGATAGTCGAAATTTGCTTCTTCTTCGTAGACATCAGTTGTTTTCCTTTGTTTATTTTTTTTTGGAGCAGGTTCCACTTCCAGAACATACTGCGTATTCTGCAGCATCAAATTCTCCGTTGTTTCCTCCAGACCTTCGTTCAAAGCCGCAATCTGAACACAATCGTCGTTTTCTTGTGACATATTTTGATATTGATTGTTGTTGTCCATTTGTATTCTTGAACACCAAAAATTCCTTAAGAGACTCAATGATGTTAACTTCCCGAACTCTTGAAAGCGAATGACTAAAAACTCCACCGTAAAGTCTTTCTATAACTTGAAATTTTTTATCTTAAAAATTTCTTACTAAATCCAACGCATACAACCACAGTAATCGAACAATCGTGCGCCGAAGGCGCACATGATTATGTTCATGATTACTGTGGTTGTATGCGTTGGATTTAGTAAGAAATTTTTAAGATAAAAAATTTCAAGTTATATAAAGACTTTACGGTGGAGTTTTCCTACATGTGTTTAATTTCACAAAGTATGACGTCATAGAATTCATATATTAAAGCGGAGTTCCATCATTTTTCAACAATGACTCCTGGTCGTACGCTTCATAGAGGTCAAGCTCGTTACGCT
Organism: Argynnis bischoffii washingtonia; assembly: GCA_033884665.1. Taxonomy (NCBI): domain Eukaryota; kingdom Metazoa; phylum Arthropoda; class Insecta; order Lepidoptera; family Nymphalidae; genus Argynnis; species Argynnis bischoffii. The sequence continues at coordinate 2,158,476 of CM066624.1, read as the reverse complement.
TCCTTACAAAAAGCTTATTCTAAGGCTTGGCGTCAATTATCAGCTGCAGAAAAATCTCAATTCAGTAATTATAATCAATGGAGACTCAGTAATGCTGGAAGAGAAGTTAAAAGATTATTTGATCAAGAATATCAAAGACAAAATAGATCCAATACCTCCGATTCCAGACGTAATAACGACGCCGACACCGCCGGACCCTCAAGAATTGTCGATTTCGATACCGAAGAATTTAATTTGGACGATTTATTTCTTGAGCATTTGGATAATATTGACGAATATATTAATATGGCAGATGTACAAAATAATGTGCCTTCGATGCCGTCGGCGTCGTCTGTCGCTGCGGGAGGTAGTAATGCGGAGCCTATGGATACCACTGGATTGGGATCCAATTCAGGAGGAGCAGGAAGAGCAGGTATTACTTCATATTCTAACCATACATAGATAGGATTTTTCTTGATAGTCGAAATTTGCTTCTTCTTCGTAGACATCAGTTGTTTTCCTTTGTTTATTTTTTTTTGGAGCAGGTTCCACTTCCAGAACATACTGCGTATTCTGCAGCATCAAATTCTCCGTTGTTTCCTCCAGACCTTCGTTCAAAGCCGCAATCTGAACACAATCGTCGTTTTCTTGTGACATATTTTGATATTGATTGTTGTTGTCCATTTGTATTCTTGAACACCAAAAATTCCTTAAGAGACTCAATGATGTTAACTTCCCGAACTCTTGAAAGCGAATGACTAAAAACTCCACCGTAAAGTCTTTCTATAACTTGAAATTTTTTATCTTAAAAATTTCTTACTAAATCCAACGCATACAACCACAGTAATCGAACAATCGTGCGCCGAAGGCGCACATGATTATGTTCATGATTACTGTGGTTGTATGCGTTGGATTTAGTAAGAAATTTTTAAGATAAAAAATTTCAAGTTATATAAAGACTTTACGGTGGAGTTTTCCTACATGTGTTTAATTTCACAAAGTATGACGTCATAGAATTCATATATTAAAGCGGAGTTCCATCATTTTTCAACAATGACTCCTGGTCGTACGCTTCATAGAGGTCAAGCTCGTTACGCTTCCTTACAAAAAGCTTATTCTAAGGCTTGGCGTCAATTATCAGCTGCAGAAAAATCTCAATTCAGTAATTATAATCAATGGAGACTCAGTAATGCTGGAAGAGAAGTTAAAATATTATTTGATCAAGAATATCAAAGACAAAATAGATCCAATACCTCCGATTCCAGACGTAATAACGACGCCGACACCGCCGGACCCTCAAGAATTGTCGATTTCGATACCGAAGAATTTATTTTGGACGATTTATTTCTTGAGCATTTGGATAATATTGACGAATATATTAATATGGCAGATGTACAAAATAATGTGCCTTCGATGCCGTCGGCGTCGTCTGTCGCTGCGGGAGGTAGTAATGCGGAGCCTATGGATACCACTGGATTGGGATCCAATTCAGGAGGAGCAGGAAGAGCAGGTATTACTTCATATTCTAACCATACATAGATAGGATTTTTCTTGATAGTCGAAATTTGCTTCTTCTTCGTAGACATCAGTTGTTTTCCTTTGTTTATTTTCTTTGGAGCAGGTTCCACTTCCAGAACATACTGCGTATTCTGCAGCATCAAATTCTCCGTTGTTTCCTCCAGACCTTCATTCAAAGCCGCAATCTGAACACAATCGTCGTTTTCTTGTGACATATTTTGATATTGATTGTTGTTGTCCATTTGTATTCTTGAACACCAAAAATTCCTTAAGAGACTCAATGATGTTAACTTCCCGAACTCTTGAAAGCGAATGACTAAAAACTCCACCGTAAAGTCTTTATATAACTTGAAATTTTTTATCTTAAAAATTTCTTACTAAATCCAACGCATACAACCACAGTAATAGAACAATCGTGCGCCGAAGGCGCACATGATTATGTTCATGATTACTGTGGTTGTATGCGTTGGATTTAGTAAGAAATTTTTAAGATAAAAAATTTCAAGTTATATAAAGACTTTACGGTGGAGTTTTCCTACATGTGTTTAATTTCACAAAGTATGACGTCATAGAATTCATATATTAAAGCGGAGTTCCATCATTTTTCAACAATGACTCCTGGTCGTACGCTTCATAGAGGTCAAGCTCGTTACGCTTCCTTACAAAAAGCTTATTCTAAGGCTTGGCGTCAATTATCAGCTGCAGAAAAATCTCAATTCAGTAATTATAATCAATGGAGACTCAGTAATGCTGGAAGAGAAGTTAAAAGATTATTTGATCAAGAATATCAAAGACAAAATAGATCCAATACCTCCGATTCCAGACGTAATAACGACTCCGACACCGCCGGACCCTCAAGAATTGTCGATTTCGATACCGAAGAATTTAATTTGGACGATTTATTTCTTGAGCATTTGGATAATATTGACGAATATATTAATATGGCAGATGTACAAAATAATGTGCCTTCGATGCCGTCGGCGTCGTCTGTCGCTGCGGGAGGTAGTAATGCGGAGCCTATGGATACCACTGGATTGGGATCCAATTCAGGAGGAGCAGGAAGAGCAGGTATTACTTCACCGCTTTAAATACAAGTACTGCGGGTACTTGTATTTAAAGCGGTGTAATGGTCACGCCAGAATGATCAAAAAGCAACTTATTAGAAATAATACATTTTGTTATATTATTAAATATTGAATATAAGTTTAACGTTAATTAAATATTGGATATGTAATTATGCAAATAATTTATAACTGTAATAAATAGTAATTATTTATACAAAATAATAAAACACACGAGTGAATTGGAAAGATAATACAAAACCCGTTCGGAAACAAAACGCTTATCTGTTTTAAGATATTTGAAATATAATTTAGTATTAATTAAATATAGCAATTAAGTAAATATAAATAACTAATTAAATAGCCGATTGATGCCTACAGCACTATTAATACGATTCTATTTAATAAAAGATGTGTTTAGAAATATGTTTTGTAACAAAAGCCACTGGACAGATTTTGATGAAATTTGGTATGATGATAGCTGGTTATCCGAGTCAACATATAGAATACTTTTAACTGTCGGAAAATATATCACAATATATAGTCGACTTATTCCATACTTACGGTATCGTTAATCATTGTCATTCCACCCTTAGTGGTGGAATTTTACGTGGAAAATTATATTCGGTAAAATGTTTTATAAAATAGTTCATTGCATGTGAATGATTTGTCTACCATTTGCTTTGAAAAAGTGCGTCAGTGCCTGAGTAGAAACAATTAGAATAAAAAAAAAATTAATTATCTATTTTTTTTTGTGTTAGAAGTCAGTCAGAAAAAGTCTTCTGAATTCCAAGTGTCTTCTCTAATTTTGTTATTAAATTAATGACAACAATCGAAATCCATCGAAGATTTTAAAATTAATTACTCACAAAAATTAAAATTTATATATAGCCGGCCTTGGAAAGGTTAAAATCTAAAATTTAAAATGTAAAGTTGACAATTCAAAAGTGCTTGTACAAGTCTATTTGTATAGAGTATGTTTTGATTGATTGATATCTCATAGCATTTAACAGAATTGCCCACCTCTACTAGTTTTTAACCGACTTCCAAAAAAAGGAGGAGGTTCTCATTAAGTCTCAAATATATTATCAGTGGTTTCAATTAACAGTAAAGCCATAAAACAACGTTTTATCAACTCACTGTGAACGCGTCGACGCACTCTTCTCGTATTCAGCCCTCTTAAAGTCCCACTGCTGGGCGTGGGCCTGTTCAATACGAGGGGATCAGGCCATAGTCCACCACGCTGGACAAGTGCGGGGCGAATTTAGTATGTCTTTCGAAAACTTGCTAGGTTCTCACAGACATGTAGGTTTCCTCGTGATGTTTTCCTTCACCGTAAGCGGTAATCATGTTGGAAATGATTTACAAGTATAAGATTCGGGATTTGAACTAGCTTCAATAGGTTTCCTAAGCGAGTGAAAAACTACTATTAACACCAGCGACGAACTCGAGCGAAGCGAGGGTGATTCGCTAGTGGTGAATAAAAGCGAATATAAATCAATTTCCAGGAGACATTAGGAGACAACGGAGTCCTCCTGTTCCCGTCGGCGCCGAGCGCCGCGCCCGCGCACGGCGCGCTGTACCTGCGCCCGTACAACTTCGCTCTGTGGGGCATTTTCAACACGATACACTTCCCATCTGTGCAGGTATTGCTTGACATCACTAATGGGGTATAGTTTATTTTTTTTTTATTTACTATTGTACCTGCTGTTATTATTCTATAAAAACAATTGTTATGAGCTATTGTGTTACACTCTTATTGAAATACTCATTATTATCGATACAGAGGCCGAAACGATACTGTTTCGATTTTTCGCATCACGCAAAAGCCACTGTACAGATTTTAATGAAATTTGGTATGATGATAGCTGGTTATCCGGGTCAACATATAGGATACTTTTTACTGCGGGAAAATATCTCATCTCTGAGAAATCTATACTAAACGTTAAAACGTAACTAGGGATGAACACGAGCGGAGCTAGGGTGAGTCCCTAGTATAAATATAAATGTAACATAACCATGGGTCTGAACGTGAGTGTACCACCGGATGTGCAATTGTACATGTCCGCAGGTCCCCATGGGGCTGAACACGGCGGGGCTGCCGCTGGGCGTGCAGGCGGTGGCGGCGCCGCGGCGCGACGCGCTGGCGCTGGCCGCGGCGCGGCACCTGGAGCAGCAGTTCGGGGGCTACGAGCCTCCCTGCAAGGTGCTGCACTGACACGAGATACCGTTCGACTCGTGATCGATTTTTATTCGAGCTTTTATATTTTTATCGATATTATAGATATGTCTGTCGTATCTCATGTTAATATCATTATTGTGTACCATGTATGATATACTATTTTAAGATAAAAATGATTTAATTACATAATAATAATTATTTTTTATAGAAACATAATATATTGTCATTATTTTAGAATTCATGAAAAAAGCATATATCTTTGATTAAAAAGGAGTAAGTAGTTCTGTGATAGTGTGTCGACACTGTTCTGTAGTTTTGTTTGTTTGTGCAATGTTGCACAAACAACTAATTTTTATTCCATTGCATTTATACTATTATCAGTGTTTAAAGTTATCACTGTATCGCCGCAATGTATTGAGTTATAAACACATTTGCTTTTCTTCATATAATCATAACATTTATCAAATAATATATATTAATTTTTATTGTTATTTTACGAATGCTCAATACATTATATGTATACATATTATTAAATTTAAAAAGACTTATTTATGTGTTCGAATAATGATTGTTGTTGAAATTTTATATATTCTATATAAGATTAAAAATTGATATATTTCGAAACTGTTTAATATTAAATATTTTTATAAATGTTCTATTTTTATAATTATAATGCTCAAGACTGTTTTGTCTTATTCTTAGTATTAAAATATATGTTAAGGTAAAAGGTGAAATAATTTATTACTGTTAAAGTCCGGTGTTGGGTGTTTTATAAATAAAAGGCCTATTAAATGACAAGAAATCTTTTATTCGATTTTAAAATCTCTGACAATCCACACCCCGGCTGACTAGATCGCTGCTCGCTCCCTCCTGCCCTCTAATCTACATTCGCAACAAATTGACACTACAAACTACACGAGTCAAAAAATCTATGAAGCATACATAATTCTAACTTTGTACACTTTAAAATCATTGAAAAATTACACGACGCTTAAACGCTTATTTTGTGCAATTAAGTCTTATCAATTACATAAATACAAAAACCGTCATCGTTTAGAATTTATTTACATATAAAGATATCTACAGTCAATCCGCTGCGAAGTGTCTACTTAGGTCCTAATCGTAATGGAATGGTAGTGGAACATATCACGCCGCTAGTATAGTATGCAGTAGGTGGCGGGCGGTGGGCTCAGGCGCCGCTGGGGCGGCTGGGCGGGCGGCTGGGGCGGCTGGGCGGGCGGCTGGGGCGGCAGCGGCACAGCGCGGCGGCCAGGCGGCGCAGCAGCGGCGGCGCGCGGCGCGGGGCGGGGCGGCCGGCGCGCCCTCAGCTCGGGAACTTGGCGTACAGCGCGTAGTGCAGCTCGTACCCGGAGAAGCGGCAGTGCTGCGCGTCCTTCTGCTCGTAGCTGCTCAGCGAGAACTTCTTCAGCTGGCGGGACGCGTCCGCGCTCGGCGAGTCCTGTTGTGGCGAACGAACACACATTCATGTTTTGATCGATCGATTGATATACACTAATATTATGAATCTCAGACTAAATAATTATTTTGAGTTCGTCAAATTAAATGATCAAAAATTGTAGCGTGATTTACTATTTATGCTACTATACTCGGTTTTACTATACAGATCGTTAAATATGTGCGGATAGCGTCCAACAATCCAGCCTGGCGTAAAGCCAAAAAAACACACAGGAAGGTGGCCCACTTCGGTGGGCGGTGTACTATGCGGGTTGCTCCTGGTACTTCTCTCATAGTAGAGTGGACTGTGGAGCAACCCCATGGTTGCTGTGGTCTGCTTCGGCAGACCTGTCGTCGGGGCGTCGTGGTCGAGTCCATAAGACATCTTACGACGCCCTATTAAGACTTGGGAGATTCTATTGGGTTTTAGTGGGTAGTATTAGCTTTTCTGGTCGGTGAGTCCCACATAACAAATATGCGTAAATGCATTACCCAACTTAAAAAAACGCCTTATTCAATCAATAATAAATAATAGAATAAATGAATATATAAACAACACAACACGGACCGGCGTAGTGAAGACGGTGACGAGGAAGCGTGCGGGGCGGAAGGCGGCGAGCACGCGCGCCACCAGCGCCTCGTAGCTGGCGCACGCCACGTTGCTCTCGAACGACACGTACGAGCACTGCGCCTCGGGCGTGATGTGGATCGTCATGTAGCAGCCCTGGATCACAAAATACAAACAGAATTATTACAATGTGTTCATTAAAAAAACATGTATCTACGAACGTTAGAAGTTATACTTCTTTAGTGTAACAGAGTAAAAATAGCTAAAGATTTCATCCCGTATGTGACAACTCTCCGTTTGTAATAATTGCAGCTAACCTCATCATGTCGCTTTTTGGCTGTCGGTGTGCACGCGCATCGTAAAAATTTTACTCTAATATTTTTTTTCTAAACGTGTCGCAATTATAACTTCAACAAGATTATAATATTATCTATTTCTGATCATATATTATGGTTATGGTATATGTGACTATAGTCCATGGACGCTTGCACCTTTTTAATATGACTAAAATTCGCGGAAATGATGATTTCGACTTAATTCAAAATTGTTACCACCCTTTAAGCTCATTTTAGGTAAAGTAGTTTAATATTTTTTTGAATTTATATGTACCGATTTTGTGCCCAAATGGCAACCCTAAACCCCATAAATAAATATGATTAATCATTTATTTTGTTTGAAGAAAAAAACAATAATTTACCTAACTTATTGATCTATATTTCATTGGACTGTCTTACTACTGTGTTTCCACATGCATAAAATAAGTATGGTACCTATTGATATGTTCAGTCAACTCACCAATGTAATGTTGGACTCGGATAAGTATCCAATTTAAAATTATTAGAATAGTATGGTAAAATTAGGACTACTTCAAAAACATTTAAAGTTGAAATTCTACTGTATATTCGAGTTGTTTTTGCCCTAATATCATATAGCTAATGGCTCTATTTTATTAGGAAATACATATTTTAAAAAAAATAACAATATTTAAAATAATTTGTATAGAATGATATAAAAAGCAAGTTTTCTCAAACACTTTAATTATAAACCAAACAAATATATTTAATATCATAATAAGTAAGTCGAATAAAAAATGGTCTCGAAGCATTAAAATAATGTTTATTTGTCTTGGCGTTACCAATATATAGTGTATCCAAATGTCTACAGGCCAAAGAGGTTCAACACCAACTTACAGATGGTAATTCCAGCTCCCTCTTAGAAAGCACAAACCAAAACACATTTTTGTGAGATATGAGTATAAAAGAATAAAATATTATATATGTATATTGTATATACATTATTTTGTTTGTATATTAATATATACTGATATTATAAAGAGGTAAAGTTTGTGAGTTTGTGAGGTTGTCGGGGGTCATCTCTGGATATACTGAACCGATTTTGATGAAATTTGGTAAGAAGATAGTTGGAGACCCTGGCAAGGACATAGGACTTTTTATCCCGGAAATCATCCTTTAAGGGGGTGAAAATGGGGATGAAAATTTATATGGGGATCAATCTAAGGACGAACCCGAGCAAAGCGAGAGTGAGTCGCTAGTATACAATAAAATGAGTGTTTAAAATATGTTTTTTGATGTGTTACAATTTTTTATATATTACTTACTTATGTTTAAATTAAAAAAAAAAAGTGTGTGTGAACTTATGTACAAACTAAGAAATTATACTTCTTTGGCGTAACAGAACAAAAATAGCTAGAGATTTCATCCCGTATGTCAACTCTCTGTTTGTAAAAGGAATTCAGCTAACTTCATCATGTCGCCTTTTGGCTGTCGGTGTGCGCGCGCATCGTATAAACTTTTACTCTCATATTTTTTTCCAAACGTGCCAAAAGAAGTATAACTTCAAAAAGTCCATTTAAAAATAGTTATGGTAAGTATGTATTTTGTATACTTATACTTATTACTTAACTATATATGTGTAGCAACATCATTTTAGTAAATTATATTTTAGTGACAATGAAAAATTGTCTTAGATATGATTTCTTATCAGATGAATAACTTCAAATGAATCATTCTTTCACAAGAATTTATTTTTTTACGAATTATCAATAGAGTTCAACGCTTCTACATACTGATTAGTTCTTTTTTATATTTACGCGAATATTTTACATTTTAAATAAAACTGCGTTATTGGATTTTTTTAGCGGATTTGTTTTGTTGAGATATTATTATTTATTTAATTTCACGGATTTGTTTTATTTTGGGAGTGGTCTCCTCAATGACCATGATTGCTGTAAAGCATTCGAAACGTCAGGACCCAAAAATCAAAATAAATACGCGAAAAAATCCGAAAAGATAGTTTTATTTAAAATAAATACTGGTTAGTTGTTATTAAAAATAAAGTTTACTCACATCTTTAGCGACGCCATTCATAGAGTACCCGCAGGGATCGAACAGGTAGTCGTCTATCGCCATACCGGGGATAAGTTTGTCTATTCCTGACGCCTGGAACATTCAATTATAATATTTAAAATACACAATTTTAATATACATCAAAACAATATAGAGGTCGAGATTGTATAATGGTCATTTTTTTTTAAATTAGTTATAAAATTTAAAATGCCCACTGCTGGGCACGGGTCTCCCTTCAATACGAGGGGGATCAGGCCATAGTCCACCACGCTGGACAAGTGCGGGCGGGCTGAGCATGTCTTTTGAAAACTTGCTAGGTTCTCTCAGACATATAGGTTTCCTCACAAGGTTTTCCTTCACTATTAAGACATGTGGCAATCATGTTGGATACGAATTTAGAATAGAGAAGATTTCCGTGATAAAAACTATCTTATGACTTTCGCAGGGTCTCAAACTATCTTCTTACCAAATTTCATCTAAATCAGTCCAGCAGTTTCGAAGCTTATTCGGTACAAACAAACAAACAAATCTTTCCTCTTCATAATATAAGTATAGATAACAAAAGAAATAAACAAAGTTGTAGACAGTGGCTAGTATTTTATATATATTGAATACTTTAACAGTCTCTCGGTAGACTGATTCTCTAATCAGCATGTAATGCTCATGAGGTCCTGAGTTCGAGTCCCAGCTCAAGTTAAATATATTTTAAGACTTTCTCTTAAGCAATTCTCAGTAGTTAGTTATGAAATTGTTGATACCATACAGCTTAGCTTGTATGGTTGTTACTTGTGTCATCTCTCTCTGCAAGTGTCAACCATCGATCAAAAAAGTATTATCAGCGACAAAATATATCGTATGAGAGCTCATTTGAACATTTAAGAGCTCTTTTAGTTTTTTTTTGTGAAAACAATTTTAAGTATTGCACTTAAGGTTCAATTTACATTGTTCGATGGAGTCAACCCTAAAGTATAGTTTTAACAAATTAAAATTAAAAATATTTTATTCAGCATGTCATGAGTCTACTATCAGTTCAGAAATAAATAGCGTCAGACCTAAAAAGAACTGGCGAAAGAAGCTCAGCGGGACTAATATTATTTCGTTATCTTTTTTATAAATTACAATATTTCTATAAAGTTGAAAGTAAATTCTAACTGAGTCGAATCTGTATCTTAAATATTTTTTGGAAAATCTTATTGAAATATCCGGGTCAACATGTAGGATACTTTTTACCGCGGGAGATTATCTCATTCCCACGGGAGTACACGTTATAACACAACCCAAAAAATATTTATGACCAATCAATACAATTAAATAAATACCGTACAATTTACAATACAATTAAATAAAACACGTACCGTGTTTTAGCGTTTTTTGAAATTCATCCCATAAGAAGATAAAACAAGGGATGAATATTTGTATGAAATATACCTTTTTAAAGTTTTTTTGTTGTAGTTTTAGCGCGAGCGAAGCCGCGGGTTTTGCTAGTCTTCTCTATATAATCATTAATTGTATAATAGCCTTTAGCACACAAACGTTCTTTAACAATTTTTCGACTTTGGCGATACTATAATACAACCGGTAGTCAATGAGGAAGATATTATATATACCTTGGTGGCTTCAGCAGCATTTGCTGAAGAGGCTCGTGTGAAGATGTCCATCACCTCAGGGTCCAGGTCCGACATGAGTATCTCTATGGTCTGGTCGGGCTCCGATGACCCACACCCAACACTCTCTTGCTGTTCCTTCTCCAGTGCGTCTACTGTACCTAGAAGGAAATATACATAAGAAATTATTTATCGAAAATAACACATCATTTTTTCTTAACTTATGTATTTTAGAAATGCTCGCGAATTAGAATTCGTTTTCTTTTCTTTAAAGGTATTTGGACAGCGCCATCTATTGATAACTTCAAATAAGTGTCCTGGAAACCATTAAAAAAAATAACATGGTTGAACTATTATGCCACGGTTTTGGTTTTGCACCAAAATAAACAGTATCCTATACGTTAAGTCCAATGTTTTCCTTAACGTAAGGCCCTTTTTTAATTAAAAAAAATTTAAGTACATATGTAGAAGTTATACATTTGAACCTACCCTCAAGAGGTAAGAGCGTGTAAAGATACCAGCAATCCTTCTCCGGGCCCATGATGTACGCGCGACCGTCTCCGAAGAATGAATCCAGTAGTTCCACCTGGCAACAAAGATAATTTCAAACATGAAAACACGTACATATACAACAAATACATTTCATGATACTTTTCATTTTGAAAAGCCTTAGAATGGGTCAAGAATTTGACAAGAACTACTTTTTTGGTTTGTAACTTTACTATTCCCATAAAATTAATGATAAAATATAATATTACGGATAATTACTATTTGCTTTATTATACTGATAAATGCTACAAATACCATTACATTATATTCTTATATTACATATATATATATATATATATATATATATATACATATATATATATATATATATATATAGCAGATATTTTTATATGCGAATCATTTCCAACATGATTACCAATTGTCTTACGGTGATGGGAAACATCGTGAGAAGATTTGCATGTCTGAGAGAACCTAGCAAGTTTTCGAAATATATGTGAAGTCTGCCAACCCGCACTTAGCCAACCTGATCTCCAGTGGGACAGTGAGACGTTAATAAGTACATACATACATACTAAATATTTAATATTTTTATTTTATTACAGTTACACTTATTAGATACTTTTTTCTTATTGTTAGATAGGCTTGCGCTTGACAACAATCAACGCTGGGAAGCACTGATGAGGTCTAGGTTGGAGCGCGCTTGCCTAGACAATATGCCTATTCACTCTTGCCTTAGAGGTACTAAATATTATAATTATACATTACCGCCGAGTGGTATAAACTATATTATCCCAAAACTTAGGGCCGCAGGCCGCGGTGTGACTCGCACCCGAGAGAAACTAGGGTAAATCGATAGTATATATGTACTTGAATACATTCACTTGGGACAGTTAATACCTACCGAAGACTGTATGAAAAAGGAAATAGAAAGAAGAATAGCTAATACTTGGAAACGATATTGGTCACTTAGCGAAGTAATAAAGAACAAAGAAATGCCGATAAAAGAAAAAAGGAAGGTATATAATATGTGTATAATAAATAAATATGTTGGGACATTAACATAGAGCACCATCTAGTTCCATGGTTAGCTATGAAGCCTGTATTATGGATACCAGATAGTTGATACACTACACATATATAATTTTAAATACATACATATTATAAATATAAACACCCATGACTGGAGTACAAACACCTGTGCTCATCACACAAACGAATGCCCCCAGCGGGACTCGAACCCGCGACCGCTGGCGAAGCTAGTAGTTTCACTGCAAACTGAGCCAAGCGTGTCGTCGTGTATTCTGCCATGTTTACTATACGGGTGTCAAACCTGGGCATTGACAGAACAACTGGAAAACAAAATAAAAGTTCGTCAAAACGGAATGGAGAGAAGAACAATAGGAGTTAAAAGAAAAGACCGAGTAAAGTTAAAACACATAAAAAGTAAAACAAAATTCAAGAATGCACACATAACATACAAACAACTAAAATGGTGATGGACAGGACAAGACTAACAACAGAATGGTACCCACTATACAGCAAAAGAAACAGAGGCAGACAGACTAAGAGATGGGAGGATGACCTCAGGAAAATAGCAGGTCCAACATGGTCTCGAACAGCAAAGAATAGGACACAATGTAGATCTTTAGAGGAGGCCTTTGTCGGAAGACAAGTTGAAGAATGATTACCGTTTGCCAAATTAAAAAATGCTATTACAATTAATCATAATAGTTCAGTTTAGTTAATAGTGTAACAGCTTATAGTATTATAGTAGATAATAATAATTTATTAGTTAATTACAATGTTAAATAAGTTTTAGGCACATAAAAACTTTTGTAATTTAAACTAATCAACAATAAAGGCTTTTAATTTTATTTTATTTATTTATTTATTATATATTATGTACTTCATAAATTTTAAAATTATAAATTTAATTACAAATTACTATCGAATTATCAATGTAATTTATAACGGTGGTAAAACATTAACATTGTTAAGAACAAACCCGTTCTTAATTAGTAAGATAACACCAGAACCTAATTACATTGAATTTCTACAGAAAGAGCGCTTATCATATATTTTTATACCCTGAAAGCCTGAAACATTTATTTTAAATATTCAAACATTAATATTTAATACATGAATAACGAATATAATAAAATGTATATGGAAATATAAATAAATAACATAATAAATTTATGTATATACATAGGAAACAATATGTTTTTTTATGGGATTCAGTGACAAACGAGCAGACAGACCACCTGATGGAGTAGCTGTCGCCCATAACACCTACAGTTCATGCACTTAGGTTTTAGATAACAAAAATACAGAACCGCCGGTACGTTATCACTGTGAGGACTAAGATGATATGCCTCTTGCCTGTAATTGCGCTGGCTACCTTATCCTTCAAACCGGAACACAACAATGCAATCATTGTTGCTTGGCGGCAGAAATAGATAAGGGGGTGGTACCCATCCAGTCGGACTTCTCAGGCTTGACAGAGTCCTACCACCGGTAGGTATGTCTTTAGTTTGTAATTGACGCGATGCTTGTATTAATTTTTAGTATTGACATTCCCATCACAACTCTACGCTAAGAGAAATTATAACTATTGTCATAATTATGTAAGTTCTTGAACAAAAAAATATTACCCTTTTATATTTAAAGTTAGTACTTGTTTCTTTATTGCATCTAACAACATTCGTCTCAAGACGATATTAACGACCTTTATGCAAATTTTACCATTATAATAGTAATAAATAATAATGTCCTCTTGACAGATTTTAATCACGATGGCCAATCTCATTGTAATATTATACAGTGGTGCACAAGCGCACAAGTAAGCGCTCAGACAAAAGTGCACTCTCTATTCCTGTCACCCGCCTACTCTGGTAGGACGACACTCGACACCAACGGTGAGAGTTAAGGCGCAGGGCCGGATACGGTCTATCCGGGGCACTGCAACTAAAGTGAATAAAACACCGCCAACTTCCCAACTCCGGGTTGTTACTGAGAATTTCTTGACCAAAAAAACTAATAACTAAGCTTGGCCCGACCCGAGACTAGAACCCAGGACCTCCGGATACCAGACTACCGAGGCAAAATAACAGTAGTATGATTTTAATTAGGTACTTGACCTGTCGACGGTTATCATTAACTACAAAACTGTTGTTTTGGCATTCATTCTAGGAAATATTCATGATCAATTTTCTGTTTAAATATTACGTAAATTGAAAGAGGAGCCTTTTATTACGCAAAGTATACATGAGTCATATTAAACTTTTATGCAATATTTAAATAGGCTAGTTAAATAATTAGTTTTAAAAACAATCGAATTGAGAACCTCCTCCTTTTTGAAGTCGGTTAAAAATAGACGAATTTATTTTTTATAAACTACTGACCTACCGTCGCTTTTATTCAGGCATTAAATAAGCCCTTAGAAAGGGTTCAATGCCTAAATAAAGCGATGGATCAATAAAATTTTAGAATATACTAATAATAATCCATCCCTTTGAAGATCCCTTTGTTGGGCAATGCGAGGGAATCAGGTCATACCACACTGGCCAAGGTAGGTTGATTGACTTCACACGTCTTTTAAAACCTAGTACTAATAATACGGAGATCGTTCGATGTTGGGAAAAAATTGTCTTTGTCACCGATCGACCCCATAAACTATAACCTATAAAGATTTCGTTATCCTATTACAATTATGTTATTCTTGGTCGGCAAAATTTTTATACTAGTCATTATATATCTTCAACTGAAACACAGCTTACTAAAAAAATAAGTAATACTGTAATATAGTATTACTTATTTTTTTAGTAAAACATACTATGTTTAGTGTAATAATAGAAATATTGAATTATTATTATTCATGATAGTAGATGGATTCCATACATAAAGTCTAAGATTTTCCTTATGCATTTACAATGGGTAAATACAGCATAAAAAAAATAAAGTTTAAGGGAACAACATGAAGAAAAGAAATGCAGCTAGTTACTGGGCGATAAAAAAAAATTATTGTCAATATGTGTACTACAACTTATTATTATTATTATATTATATATGTCACAACATATAATTTAATAATAATATGTATCTAAAAATCTCCAGGGACGTCTAGGACCAAATAGTATTATTACAGGTAACATTAGGTATGGTAAAAAAAAAAGTATTTTAAGATATAATTGTTCATTTTAATTAAAAATAAACGCTATAAAGAAACTTTTGAAATATTAAAATAAACCTAAGTATTAAAATTACTCAAAACATTTCTGTACGGTAATATAATGTTATGCATTATTTCGCAAATATGTTATTAGATGTTACATTATTATCAGTTAAAGCAGAATTTAACACCAATGAGACATATTTTTATTATTAATAACCATACTACGAAATGATAAGAGATATAAAGAGCAGCTTTGATAAGATTTACTTTATGAAAAAAGTAATAAAAAGTTGCCTTCAGTAGATATTAGAGATAACTTAAACTAAGCAGTTCTATTATCATAGGGTCTTAGCAGAAACAAAAAAGATTGATTTTGAAAAAGTCAATAGTTGGCGTTAAATAAATCAATTTGTTATTTATGTTTTTTTTTATTAAAGAAATTAGATCTCGAAAGGTATTTTATGATCTTACTCTAGGTTTTGCTATATTTTATAAGTTGAAAGTATGGAAGTTGTGAAATACACAATTTCACAATATTTTTGTATCAAAACACGCCTATCGAAGCTCGGTCGCCCAGGTGCTGTACTATAATTTTATACATATGGCGAAATCAATAACTCTTTCGATTTTTTATCTTACCAGAGATAAATAATATTTAAGAGATAAAAAGGCACTATATGCCTACTGCATAACTATATGCCTCAAGCGTTCGAAAGTTTGTCTATTCTTGTAGGTATATTTATTTATACCGGCGATCTCGGAAACGGCTCTAACGGAGTCTTCGGGGGTCAAGAATCGATCTAGATTAGTCTTATGTCTAGGAAAATGCGTGTTTTCCAGTTTTCATGCGGTTTTCTACGCATTATTTCACACAAAATATGGTCGCTAATTTTGCACGCTCGGGCACAAGCATCGTGGTCAAGCAGCCAAGGCGCAAGATAAGACATTCACAGTATCATAGAGTTTGAATTCCGGTCGTAAACAAAGTTTTTACTTTTATTTTTGCTTTTTTGGATTTACTTAGTATTTTTTAAAGAAAATTGTACTCTTGGCCAAAAACTCCGAGCGAAGCTCGGTCGCTCAAGTACTGTACCTATTAAAAAAACTTGTGTATTTGTGCTTTCTACCCACATCCTTTTTCTATTCATTGCTTGTATTAAATTGAAAATATTATAAATAAATAAATTCGTACATTTCACTTGTCATGTGAAAGAACATAAACGACGAATCTCTATCAACACGGTCGACACAGTCGAAATAAGTCACGAAAACGTTTCCTACACACGTAATTTTTTTTTAATTGTAATAAAACGAAAAAGCAATTGCTTATAATCACGCATGAACAAATCGTTCTAACGTAAAAATTAAGCCGTCGTCAAAAAATGTAATAACCTAAATAAAACTTCAGACTTCAAAATCACTCAAAATTTATTACTTAACCCTTAGGGATTTATTGTATTAAAAAAAAAACATTTGTATACCTACTAAAAAAAACATTTGTATTCAGCCCTTTTTAACTTTCACTGCTGGTCACGGACCTCCTTTCAGTACGAGGGTGATCAAGCCATAGTCCACCACGCTGGCGAAGTGCGGGTTGACGGATTTCAGGTGTCTTTCGAAAACTTACTAAGTACCCCTCAGACACGCAGGTTTTCTCACGATGTTCTGCTTCACCGTAAGAAACGTGGTAATCTTGTTGGAAATGATTCACACATGAAAATAGCAGAGGTGCCCAGGATTTGAACCTGTTTCACTCGCCTTTAGGGATTAGGGATATATTGATAGAAAAAAATCATAGAAAGCGACAATTGGGGAAAAACACAATTATAATATTTTTTATTGAATCTATAAACTATATGATATACTACCAGTGACCCTAGATGCTCTAGGCATTAATAATATGAATGGACGACTTCTTTCGACTAATCTAACAAACACCATCATATCATCATCAGCTTATTAAACTTTCTAGATTAACTGTTTTTCTATTAAAGAAAACCAAATGAAAATCTGTATTAGAATTTCTGTCACTAGCCCAAACAAACAAACAAACTTAGTGATGTAGGGCATTTCAGTCAACAATATATAATAATGAAATAGCAAAATTACCTCTGAATCAAAGTTGTCGTGCGGCTTCAACTGTGCTGTAGGTCTAGCGAACTCCCTACGAGAGTAGAAGACGTTCTGCACACGAGAATGTCCCGCAGTCTCTTGCGCTAGCTGCAACACTGCGCTCAGGCAGCGAAGGGGAGTCGTTTTGCCGCACGTCTTGAGGATCCAGCGACGACGGGATACAAACATGCTACTTTCGCTGTAAACAATAAAAAAAATCATATTTTAGCATATTTATTTAATGGAACAGCCACAGTACATATATCCAACATTTATATAAATGATAAATATATTATATAGGTATTATTATAAAGAGTGGGTCTTCATGTTAATAAAAATTCACTCAGGTATTCACAACACTGTCGGAACAAAAAAAATAGAACCTTAATCTACAATAATTATAAAAACAATATGAAATATAATAAATAATAATAAATTTTAACAAAATGTCATCTATACAGATAAATAAAATTGGAGTGTCTGTTTGTAATATTAAAATAACCGCTTTTTACTAAATGCATATGGATGTATACACGATACATATACCAAAACAACATTTTTTGTCTGTCTGTCTGTTTGTTTCGGCTAATCTCCGAAACAGCTGGACCAATTTTGACAGGACTTTCACTGGCAGATAGTTGATGTTATAGGGAGTAACTTAGGCTACTTATATTTTAGAAAAATAATCAAGGGTTCCGCGAAAAAAAATTAAAACCCATGAAATTGTGAACAAAATCCGCGTACGGCGTACACAATTACGTAAGTACGTAACGTAAATCGCTATATAATTTAAATAAATAAATATCTTAGGAGTAGCAAGCTACTATTTATGTATACCTAAACTGTGAGTCGCTAGTTTTATTATATGTGTAGATATCAAAAACAGGGAAACATCACGAATAGAAAGACACTTATAGTCAAAATTTTGAACTTATTTAAAGTTGGTGGTCTATTTACTATTTAGGACATTAGAAATGGTAAGAAATGGAAATTGGTAAGGGATAACTGATAACTAAAAATAATCAGAATATTTTTCAATTTCTTTACAAGATATTCGCCAGTTATGGTTAGATGGCATATGTCATAGCTAAAAACTAAAGACTTGGAAAAAACTCACCTATGTATTGAACTAATAATATTTATAAGTAAGTATTATGTACTAAAAAAAATGAAAACCTAGAGTGTATCACTGGCGTTGTTATGGTTATTAAACTCTGATTCAAGTAATCATGTAATTAATGTTAAGTACTACCTACTTGTAAAACTTAAATATTGATCGAATGAATTAAATCCAAGATAAATGATTTGTTAACAATTAACTGTAACTGAGTTAATTATCACAAAGGCATATGAAGTCTAATTTATGTGTTCTAAGTAAAAATACTACTCTGTACAAAACAATATTGAACCTATAATAATTCCCGTATTTCTTTATTGCGAACCCTACATTTTATCTAACGATAAGTACATCTCTATACATAATATAAATTTCTAACTAAGCCGAATCTATACATTAAATATTTTTTTGGCAAATCTTATTGGTATAGTAATTATTATCGATACAAAGGCCGAATCTACAGTTTTTAGAATTTTTGTCTATCTGTCTGTAACGTAAAACGAACCCGAGTGGAGCGAGGGTGGGTCGCTTGTATAAATATAAATTTCTTTATTATAATCTAATTTCGGTCAATTTAACGGTATTTTCAATTTTACGATTTAATAACAGTTCTCAAATTATATAAATACTAGCGGCTCACCCTCGCTTCGCTCGGGTTCGCCTCTAGGAAGACAAAAACAAACTTATCTCACGGGAACCGTACATTTTTCTGACATAAAAAGTAACCTATGTGTTATTCCAGACCATAATCTACATCTGTGCCACATTTCATCCAGATCCGTTCAGCCGTTCTGGCGTGAAAGAGTAACAAACTTCCATACATACTCACAAACTTTCACATTTATAATATTAATACGTATTATTAAAATAGCTTTAATATGTAATTTAAAATATTATTTTACTGTATTAAAGTAGGAGATCGTAGTGGAGTATAATGAAACATTTTCCTTATAATTAGCGTTAAGAACTAACCATTGATAAAAAGGTCACACATCTATACATACTAATATTATAAAGACGTAGAGTCTGTTTGTTTGTACGCGCTAATTTCAGCAACTACTAATCTGATTTGAAAAATTCATTTTGCATTAGATAGCCCGTTTATTGAGGAAGGCTATAGCTAAACATCATGATGCTACTACTCAAGGGAGCGGAGCAGTAATCATAAATGTCAACAAATCGAGCAGACTTGTACATACATTATTGTAAAACAAATTGATGTTTACAATCAAACAAATCTAACGCGGGTGAAACCACTATACTACAAAAGACTGTTTCACCGGTGGTAGGACTCTGTCAAGCCTGAGGAGTCCGACTGGATGGGTACCACCACCTTATCTATTTCTGCCGCCAAGCAACAATGATTGCATTGTTGTGTTCCGGTATGAAGGATAAGGTAGCCAGCGCAATTACAGGCAAGAGCCATATCATCTTAGCCCTCACAGTGACAACGCACATGTGGTTCTGCATTTTTGTTACTTAAAACCTAAGTGCATGAACCGTAGGTGTTATGGGCGACAGGTACTGCTTTCCATCAGGTGGTCTGTCTGCTCGTTTGTCACTGAGTCGTATAAAAAAAAAAAAAAAGAATAACGTAGATGCTTAGAATCTATACTAATAAGAAAAGAACGAAAACCAAAGATAATTTTTTTAGTATTTGATATCAACAGTAGCAAAATTGGGATTGATTAAGAGGACAAAGGTTACTTATATTGACCGTATATAAGTGGTTTCTATGTATTAACAAAAAAATAATTGATACCCTATCAGTGCTACTTGAACTCGGAAACTGATTGGGCACTATAATTATACTATATAAAACTAAATTATGCGTGTTATTAAAAATGAAAAATTATATCTAATCACTTGCTTCTAGCAAGCTCAACTCTTGCACAAGGCTGTAATCATAGAGATGTATTATCGTATCAAAACGTATCGCCTAGTACTCCATCATTACCCTGCCCATTTCCCAATAACTTGGGGTTGGCGCAGTACATCTTCCGTACTGCTGATAGCATTTAGCAAAAGTTTTACGACGGGCCGCCTGCCTAACATCAACCCTCTTTAGAAATCGCCTAGTACTTGTAACAGTAAAATTAAACTTATATCAGAACCATCTCAAAGTGATTTGAAGAATTAGAAAATTGGTTCACAACTGCGACATCACATAGGCAAACATAAAGACAAAAAATATCTCTTACATATCTCATACTTTAATGTAGTTCTTAAAAAACATCCGAACTGTTCAAAAATTTAGAAACAGAGTAAAATTAGCAAATATGTAGTGATTTCCTTAACTACATCTTAACAACTAACGTAGGTACGTTTTAACGGTCAGTATGGAATAAATAGATTATATATAGCCTTCCTCAATAAATGGGCTACCTAATGCAAAAAGAATTTTTCAAATCGGATTAGTAGTTCCTGAGATTAGCACGTTCAAACAAACAAACAAACAAACAAACAAACAAACAAACAAACAAACAAACAAACTCTGCCTCTTTATAATATTAGTATATAGATAAATTACTTTATTATTTTATAAATCATTTATATCATTACTATCGAAGCACAAACTGTACTTACATAATATATAGTCATACATACATACATACATGCATATATAGCCATTAAGTACTTTATCAGTCTTGTTACATAACACTTATCAAGCAGCGCATGAATTGATTACCATTGGCATGAGAAAACGCGTCTGACATAGCGTCTGGCTATTTATAACTTTATAGGCAAAAACCTTTGTCTTCTCTCGTGTTTATTTGAAAAATGTAAAAAGGATGTTGGTCAAGCATTGTGTCATACCGGTGGTAGGACTTCGTCAAGCCTGAGGAGTCCGACTGGATAGGTACCACCCACTTATCTATTTCTGCCGCCAAGCAACAATGATTGCATTGTTGTGTTCCGGTTTGAAGGATAAGGTAGCCAGCGCAATTACAGGCAAGAGGCATATCATTAGTCCTCACAGTGATAACGTACCGGCGCGGCGGTTCTGCAGTTTTGTTACATAAAACTTAACTTAAGTGCATGAACCGTAGGTGTTATGGGCGACAGGTATCGCTTTCCATCAGGTGGACTATCTGCTCGTTTATCACTGAGTACCATAAAAAAAATGTCATAAAACTACTGTTAAAACAAACACATGATATCTTAGGATTCTTAATGTTAACTCCCAAGATAAAAATGATTACTGAATAAAATTAACGCTTACAATTGTAACAAGTTTCCCATCCCCTCACTAACATTACACATTTCACGAAGTAGACATTTTCATATATTATAAGTGTAGGTTCTAATCGTCATCCCAAAGAAAGAAAAATGCCAAAAATGCTTAGCTTCTATAGTGCGTAACAACATTCGTCTAATACAACATTTTTCCCCGAATAAATATATACTGAACATAATACACTATAAAATGAATTTTTGTATGTCATATGAATGTCTCTATGAGTTTCTAAACCATTAGCCCGATTGTGATGAAACTCTGGTGGGTAAACGTCTGCGATCATTCCTGGCAATTTTTTTTTTCTTTGGACGTTTGTTTATTATGCGTTCCTAAACTAATCAAGCTTAGGGACATACGCACACAAGCAAAGCGAGGGTGAGTCGCTAGTACTATATAGAAAGTTGGTCCTGTTGCAAGTTTATTAAAGTATGTAGTCATCTATACATATAGTAAAATTGTAACTAAGCCGAATCTGTACATTAAATATTTTTTTGGAAATTTTAATGAAATAGACATTATTATCGATACAAAGAATCTATAGTTTTTAGAAATTCTATTTGTCTGTGACCGCATCAGAGAAAAACCACTGGAGGGATTTTGATGAAATTTGTTATGATGATAGCTAGTTATCTGGGTCAACATAAAGGATACTTTTTACTGCGGGAAAATATCTCATCTCTAAAAAATTTATACTAAATGTTAAAACATAAGTAGGGACGAACCCGAGCGGAGCAAAGGTGACTCACTAGTATTCAACCTTAGCGCCGCCTCTGGGCACTGTAAAAATTTCGCCCAATTATAGAAATTTTGCATAAAATGAGCAAAGTTTCGATAGTTATTTTTTTTAATCATGATTTTTTGCAAAACATGCAAAAAAAAATCATTTGTAAATATTTTTAATTTTTCGAAAAACACACTTGTTACTTTTTTCAATTACCTATTCATTTTTTGAAAAAAAAAGCATTTTCGATAGCGCGAAGTTTTTTTTTCTCACCCTTCGAATTTTGCCGCCCCTGATGTGCCGCCCTGGGCTCTATACCCGAGTGCCCCTAGTGTAAATCCAACGCTGATTAGTATTGATATAAAAACTCGAGTGTTACTCATAGAAGTACTGAAATGAGATCTTATATTCCACATTCATTGTTATCTCACGTTACCGTTCACAGTGGGAAGAACGCGTTCATAAACCTTTATGTTTCGATTGCACCAAACAATAACTAAACTCTAGAGAGAAGCGCTATAAAAACTTTAAACTTTTAGTTCTTTACACAAACAGGTTAATACTATTTTATCTAGATAGAAAACCACGTGCGTCTTCATGACATAGAACATATGGCACATTTTTTCAGGCTTCTTTTGTGTTTGATCTCGAATAGCAAATCTTAAGTAAACACGACATACAAGTTTATTCATTGTATTAGTATAACATAATAATATAACTTCAACTTCATTTTTTCTATAGCTATATATAAAGTCATAAAACATTAGTGTGATACATAAAACTAGTATTTGATGAGTAACAAATAAAAAGGAACAAATTATTACAGATTCGATCTACATATGAAGTCCGCATTTAATGAAGTATTAAATTACTTATGAAAACTCGTATATAGACTGGTTAATATGATCGATAAGAGGTAGTGGTAGCCCAGTGGTAACGCGCTCGCTTGGGAAACCTAGTGAAGTGGGTTTAAATCCAGGGTCTCGCACCTCTGATATATCCATGTCCGAATCATTACCAACATGATTACAACTTGTCTTATGGTGAAGGAAAACATCGTGAGGAAACCTGCATGTCTGAGAGAATCTAGCAAGTTTTCGAAAGACATTGCCAACCCGCACTTAGCCCACGTGGTGTACTATGGCCTGATCCTCCTTGTATTAAAAGGAGCCCTGTGCCCAACAGTAGGACGTAAAAAAGAGCTGAGTACAATATGCTCAAAACCTACTGAATAAGTAGCGATAAACCAAGGGCAGTTAAAATTAGACACTCACATGAATTTATGTAAAACATTTATTTGTTAGGAAACCCAACTATCATTGTACTTGTCAATTACAGGAAAACCAACAAATAGGAATGAAAAATGTGATCAAAATAAACTGAAAAGAGCTAGATCACGTTAAACGAACGTAAGGCGTAACCGTAGGCCGTAGGTACAGGTGGTAAATAAACTGCGTCATCCGTACAGCGACCGCGCAGGCCCCGATCAATAGAGCTCAGTACATGCACTACTCTCATTAGGTCCCAGATAACGTAGGTTACGAGCTATATTTACGGGATCCTCGGGACGTAACAACTGTGTACAATATATCGAGCTACGAGAATGTTGTAAATTGCGATTTGCGACCAGCTTCCAATGTTTTTTTATATATTATTTCTCTGCTAGTATTATGATTGTTTTTTTTATTTTACCGCCATTTTATTGTATTACTACCATTTATTTAATTAAGCATGTTTAGCTTTCGTCAAGTAAACTACTTGTTAAGCATTTATTGCTTAATATAGTAAACAGTAGGTAACCATAGATCAAAGTTAGGTATAATTTAAGATCAACAAAGAATCCTATACATTTATTATTATACAAATTGATTTAACTCTAGTGAAAAGTTGTTATGGCAAATAAAAACCATATATATGTATATGGACATATCTATTTATGGATAAGCCTATAATGTACTTAACAATCTATATATAACCTTTCTATTTAGGAATCACATGAGTAATATAAGCACGTGTTGGTCCACACTGTCTGATCGTGGCCAAACACAGTCTGTTCACAAATCAACAAGTATGAACCAAAAAACTATTGGGTCAATTGGATTCAATATACATAGTCACTTTATATGTTAGCTGTGACATATTTATTGAACTTCATAATTTATCTGTGCCAATAAAATGAGAAAAAAAAGTTTTATTCACTGACGTTAAAAAGGATGATATTCGAGTATATTTAAAAAAAAATGTATTTTATACGATATTCTCGCTAATTTAAACAAAAAATCATGATTTTGTGGATAGGTTATAAATTATAATATATCAAGTTATATAAAAAGGCTTTTTACTCGACTGCGGCGAGGCCAAAGGGAGAGTTGTTCGAGTGACTTTGAAACCAGTATATTATCTTTTTAAATAAAACTATCTTTTAGGATTTTTTCGCGGATTTATTTAGATTTTTGGTTCCCGACGTTTCGTATGCTTTACAGCAATCATGGTCACGGGAGAGATCTGTACCTGTACCAAGTCCCTGACGTCCTCGTGAAGTCGTTCGCGTTTATTCGCGTAAATCTAAAAAAGTATTATTAATTCCTATATCGTTTTAGTCATAAATAGTTATTTTATATAATGCTGGAAGTATATAATATACGCAATGTATCGTAAATGCTGAATAAGATTTTCCATGTACATAAGTACGTTATTTAAGTCAATGAAAACAAACAACTTTAATAGTTAGTCTTTTTAAGATGACAAGGTAGAGGTGAAGCTATGAGGCAAATATCGCGATACGGCTTATATAAATACTAGCGGCTCGCCCTCGCTTCGCTCGGGTTCGCCTCTAGACAAACAAAAACAAATCTATCCCACAGGAACCGTACATTTTTCCGGGATAATAAGTAGCCTATTTATTATTTTGATGTATGTACTATATTATTGCAAAGTTTCATTAAAATCCAATCAGTAGTTTTTGTGTACTAAGCTATATAAGTTACTGAAGTTTTTTAACTATCCCACGGGAACTCTTTAATTTTCCGAGATGAAAAGTATCTAAGATGTTGACCGGGGATATAAGGTACCACCATGCAAAATTTCATTTAAATCGGTCCAACAACTTCGGAGATTAGCCCGTACAAACAGACAAACAGACAGAGAACCAAAAAAATTGAAAAAATCTGGATCTGGATTTCTCTTCTTACATTCTCGACTCGGTTTTTTTTTTCTATGTACAGACATTCGACCTCTACAGTTTCATTATATGTATGTATAGATTTGCGGCGAGCAGAAATGGAAGACTGGAACTCTTGTTTATTAAGTATCGATGTAGGCAAGTCTTAACCGCAGACGCCTATCAGACGTAATAAATATCTGAATGCAGTCTTAAACACTACAAATTCAGTGTTTACCACATCAAAGTGAGCGTTTAGCGGTACATGTCTGCGCGTCAGGAAACAGCGATGAACTATTTGCGCGTCGCCGTTTAAAATTAGAAATGTTTCCACTCTATAAACCAACGTCTTGACTCTAGTCTAGATTGTTCAAATTGTAAGAAACAGGTGCTTATACGTAATCTATATTTATTGTCATGAAATGACGACTCTAGCGTGTCTTCATACATCATAAAAATGGCTAAAAATACACGTTTTCTTTTAGATACTTTTAATTGTACTGCTTGGACATTTTACTTAAAATAGAAATTTTGCTCTGGCTTTAGTCTATTTAATTTTGAACTTAATAAAACAAACACTTTCTATATTACTGGTATAACGGAAATGAGCTTTTAAGATTTTTGAAAAATCTTCCTCTCTTTAGAGGACGAATAGGGGACGAAATTTTGTATGGATTTCATTCATTTTTGTTGTCAGAAATATTAAAATTGACGTTTCATCTTCTTGAATCATGCCCTTTGAAAATCACATCAGGTTCACAGCTTGTATTCCCATAAAGAATAATACTTTCAATTCAATTGTTGTTAATGGCTTCAAAATTTCGCCAATGTTTCGAAGAATGGTAAAGACACGAAGGAGGAAAAAACTTTAATACAACGTTAAAAATATTCGGGTGATGATATTTATAAATACATAGTGACATATTAAACAGTCACAGTTATTTTCAGACCAATTATCGTATAAAGGAATACGATAAGGCATTATAGAAACCAGGTCACACAGCCAGACAATACAAACTATGTTAATAATAGTAGATAAATGTTACATTAGAATTGGGCGCCACTACAATGTGAGGGCCAACAAGTCTGAGCAGCGGCCTCAACCCTGCCAAGGTGAACGCAAAGCAGAATGATCGCTTCGTTGCAATTCCTTGTCGGGTTATTGTTACGTAAAGGTTTCACATGGTTAATGCGATTTTGTAACACGCTTGATGGGATCAGCAAATATTTTATTATGTATCCAGCTCTGGTTCTATTTTATCTGCACAATTTGTCATAATAAAAAGTTCCAAAACCGACAATCTGGAGTTACAACTGCTGTTTAAAGTTTAAAAAAATACTTTGGTCCGCATTTTAATTTATCGACCATTGCCGATATTCAGAAGCGAACAATGAAACTGTAATGCCTAAAATGAAAGTATACGAAGGTTAAAGCAGACGAGTTCACACATTTCAAGGTTTAACGCAACAAGAGCCCGTTGGAATTGTTAGTTTTATTTACAAATAACTTTAAGAAGCGGTGATTGTAACGGAAATTAAAGGCTTTGTATTGGTATATTCTTAGCATATTATAATATATCGTGTGCATGTGGCTTCATATTATATTTATTCTATATTAGTTTTTGTACAAGGGCTCACAGTCATTGTGCATAAGCGCATTTTACACGTCCAGATGGAGACGGACAAAAAAAACTTTTTTGATGCTCATAAATAAATATATTAAGTAAATATCTTAGACGTGATAAAGCACTCACACGCGTAAGAAGAATATTCTCAGTCGAAGAAACAACAGAGGTATCGCAGCCAGCTTTCTCAACGTCCTGCTGGTTACACTCCATTAAGAGCAATTTTAGGCCACAAATACAAATTTTAAAAGCTTGAACCGG
Source organism: Argynnis bischoffii washingtonia (assembly GCA_033884665.1). Taxonomy (NCBI): domain Eukaryota; kingdom Metazoa; phylum Arthropoda; class Insecta; order Lepidoptera; family Nymphalidae; genus Argynnis; species Argynnis bischoffii. The sequence goes on along the minus strand of CM066624.1, from coordinate 2,130,825 downwards.
TTTCAAAAAATATATGTAACTCGTATAATTGTGTTTTTTTTTAAATTACGAAGCCTTTCATATGAAAGAGACCCTAAATATTATAAACTAAGTGTCAAGATACTCTCATAATTAAAATACATCTAGTTACAGATCCTTGAAATAATTTATCTTCATTTCGGCTGTTGCAATGGACCTTGAAGATTGGTCGCCGGAGGTCATATGAACTACAAGTAAGACGGCTTTTTGCTAACTATATTGTCTTGTGGCCCGATCTGATCATTGGTCGTTTTGCAAGGCTTTAACTTTTAATATTGGGATATTAACACATAGCACCATCTAGTTCCATGGTAAGCAACGAGGCTTGTTTTATGGATACTAAACTGTTGATACACTACACATATGTCTATAACTTTAAATGCATACATATTATAAATACATACAGAAACAGTACAGACTGGAGTACAAACATTCGTGCTCATCTCACAAATGAGTGCCCCCAGCGGGACTCGAACCCGCGACCGCTGGCACGGCAAGTAGGCTCACTACAAGCCGAGCCAAAGTGTCGTCTTGGAACTTGTTTTCGTTGTTACATTTAGGTCGTAGTCACAAATGCCCTACGCCGCGTTCGGCGTAACGCCGTAGTTACTATACATATTATAATTATTCAGAGTCGTATTGACGCTGGGCGTACCGTCCAGACGCTGTAGGTATTTCGCAACAGCCGTCATTGTAAGCAATCTGACGTTTAGACAATTTGCTTCTTTTCAGTAAAATATACATTATTTATTACTTAAAAATTATGCTAACGAGTGTTTAAAGATTTCTATAAAAGCGACATCTAGCGTCAACTAACGTTACGTCAAGCTTATAACCGACAATAGCCCATTCTTTTAAAACATAACATTTTTTTTTATAACTAAGTTGAATTATAGAAATGGTAGAATAAAAAAATTCACGACAGGTATCTATCTACCTACCACTTAAACAGTTCTAGTTGATATTGATGGGTATCAAGTTAATACTTTTTACCTCAGATAATAAATTTTGTTCTATAATCTGAGCTTTTTACAATAAAGTTCTAAACATTTCCTGTTCTAGACGACTTAACTGTAGCCGCATCTGGCGTAAAGTGCTCTGCGCATGCCCAAAACACTCCACCTTGACCTTCCCATAACCTCTCTCCTGAAGTAACACGTACCTACATAAAGTGGCCGCTTAGAAATTTATCGTTTAATCGATAATGCATGGTTCGCATGTGAGAAAGTTCTAGAAAGACTTTGAAATAACCACTTCCTATGTATTTTTTAGGGTATTTAAATTTGTAAACTGGTTACCTTGTTAATGAACTGTCAATTTAATATATTATATAAATATAATGTAACATATCTGATTAATAATCATACACATTGATAATGTTGCCAGTGGTGTAACACAATTGTTTAAAATTTAAAAAGTTAATAGACAGATGTTTATTTGGTAAATGCTAATGACGTAGTAGTGACCTAGTTTAAGGTTTTATAGGTACAATGAAAACGGAGATAAGGATACCTATAACACTAATACGACCAATATTGCGATACTTAATCATCATTTGCAACGTTATATTAGAAATTTATATTATTTACTAAATTAGAATTAGTGTAAGCTGATATTAAAAAAAAGGGAAGAGGGTATGTTGAGATCACAAGCTATAATGTTTGGTACTCACATCTCAATCTACCCTTTTTGTCTCTACTCGAGGGACTTGAAACATTTTCTTTATACAATTTCTTCAACTATTGATTTTAGCGATGAAAGGGATAGTTTGGCCGGATAATAAGCCTGTTGTCACGTCGCGAATATTATGTTATGTAAGAATTTAGGCTTATTCGGGTGTCATCATGACTTAGTGATCAACGAAAGAAAGAAAATTATTTACTTGCTCAATCACTTTGCGAGCCTTATAGTTGATGGACGGCTAACTCTAATAATATATTTGCCTTACGAGTTTTGTTTTTTGTGCAGTTTATTAAATAAATCGTAGGTTTTAAACATCCGGAATCCGACCGGATATTGCGTTAGTATCCGGCATCTGGCCAGTTAGTAAAATAAGGTCAGATAGGCCATCTCTAATTGATTTCATGCATTATGGATGTTTTTTTTATTTAAAGAAAAAGTAATATATAATTTATTTTTAAACACATGTTGTACATATTCGCAACGAGACCCTACTATTTTGTAATGAAACATAAAAAGTCAAAACAATGTAATAAAATACAATGTAAAATACAATCTTGAAAGTACCTATATGTAATGATGATCAAAGTATTCTTAGTAAAGACCAAAGACAAAACTGCCTACTGACAAAAAAAATATTGCGAATTGTAGCATTCATATGCTTGGCACCTATAAACTGAGTGAGTATCAGAGGACCAAGATTCGATTTTGCTCGAATTAATTTACGATTTTTTTTTTACGAAATTTACTTGTTACAAAACGACCGTTGTTATGTAAAATGCACGCTATGTTATCTTCAACTAGCAAAAAATTAATAAATGTTGCATAAATAGTAACACAATGTTATTTTAACTACTTACAAGCAATTGTATACCTATCAATACTTTTTTTTATTACTTTCGACATTGAATACAAGTAAAGTAAGGAACAATAATTACATGCATGTCCTAAAAAATGTTCAAAATATTTGAATTGTCATAAGTGAATAATGTCTATAATTAATTTATTATCATTGTTAACATAACTTACTTATTGCGTCGTTGTATTTTACAACAATGAGATACATTACATAACAATATCATAACCTGTCTCTAGTTCGTTACACCGATAAAAACTATCTCCGTAATTCAACGATCCACTTTAATTGCTAATTGATTATATTAATAGTGTCAACATCAACACGTGCTGTCACATAGTGATGAGGCTCACACCCATCTTATATGAACTTAGTGCGTATTCATAACAGACTAAGTTTGAAGACACTATACTTAATCTACGCATATTTTTGAGTATTTTATGGGTTTTATTATTGAAGATATTATAACTAAATTTTATAACATATAGCAGTTTGCCTTACGTGAACAATGAACCCGGGACTATCTGCGCAGTGCGAAGTACTTACTAATTAGACAGACCGAGTCGGTTGAGACAAAGTAATTTAGATAAAAAAGTAAATTTTAATATAGTAAAATGTTTAATATAATTTCTGCTTATTATTTATTAGTAAACAGCTCAAAACAGTATAAATAAAGACAAAATATTCTTCGCATCAGACATAAGAAAGTTAAACGCGCAAAAAGCTCTTGTTCTAGAAAACTGAGGGAATGAGGGGATAAAGTTCAAAGTTCATATAAAAATAGCAGCTCTAAATACCCATAGACTTTTCCCTGTTTGGAAACAGTGCAGTGATATCAAAAGTACTTTTCAGACAGAAAAAAAATAAAATGAAGGGTGTAGCCCAATGTTTAGTACCTACGGTGTTTTAAATTGGTAGGGGACTACGCCACTGAGCTTTATTAAACATTAAAGGTTAAATATCCAGTAAAGAGTACTGAAATGTGTGAAAAAAAATAAGATGTAATACGCTAATATAATCCTACATATTAAAAATTACACAAAAATCTTACTCATGAGTCCAGACAGATATAGAAAATATATTCACACGCCCTTAGCAGTTTATCGATCTTAGTTATGACAAGGTTTCAATTGTCAACATCAAATATGGCACCTCTAACATACAATAAAACGCATTTAAGAGAGATTTTTTGTTTACAAATATGTTGGGACATTAATACACAGCACCATCTAGTTCCATGGTAAGCTACATGGGTTGTGTTATGGACATATATAATTTTAAATACATACATATCTGTACATATAATAAAACTGTAGAGGTCGAATGTCTGTACATAGAATAAAAAAATGCTAAACACCGAGTCAGTAGGATGTAAAAAGAGTAATAGAACAAATCCAGGGTTTTTCCCAATTTTTTTGTTTCTATGTCTGTTTGTACGGACTTATCTCCGAAACTGTTGGACCGATTTAAATGAAATTTTGTATGGTGGTACCTTTATCCCCGGTCAACATCTTAGATACTTCTCATCCCGGAAAATTAAAGAGTTAAGAGAGATAAAAAACTATAGTAACTTATACAGCTTAGTACACAAAAACTGATTGGGTTTTAATGAAACTTTACAATAATATAGTTCACACATCAGAATAACAAATAGGCTACTTTTTATCCCGGAAAAATGTACGGTTCCCGTGGGATAGATTTGTGTTTGTTTGTTGAGGCGAACCCGAGCGAAGCGAGGGCGAGCCGCTGGTTATAAAAATAACCCATGGGTCATGACTGAAGTACAAAAATTCGTGTCATCGTACAAATAAATGCTCCCAGCAGACTTGAACCCGCGAACGCTGGCAGTTAGTTTTGTTTTCACGGAAAATTTTTGATTTTGTGAATAAACAAATACAGTAATATTATGCCATGTGTATTTTTACTGCGAGACGATTTGGCGGGGCGTCTTACGTCAACCTTATAATAGCTGTCTTCGGCATATTGATGTGATAACTGATAACATTTATCTTCAAAGTGATCAGATTTTCCAAGACTAGATATTAGATAGTACTAAAGTTTGCTTTCTTTTAACATAATTATTGTATTGATATATTGTAAATTATAATTATATTTAAAAAGAGTAACAGTTGAGTTTTCTTAGCAGAACTGCTTTCCGAGCCGGTGGTAGAATCCTCACGGACCGACTACACTGACATTTAATTTAAAATGTAAAATTGACGATTCAAAAGTGCTTGTGAAAGTGCTTTTGAATCGTCAATTTCTAGATAGAAATCTATACATTTATTAACAACAGATTGATCCAGAAATTAAAAAATATATATATATAATTAATAATATGTATAATAAATATTTTTTAATGCTCAGTTCTTAGTAACTGATAATCATGCCCGTAGCTCGTGCGACCTGATGTAAAGTACGCAAGAGGTCATCAGATATGTGACTAACGTTATAAATACTTGCAACTATATTGTTTTCTTTATTAAATACACACTAAATATTGGCATTAGAGATTATGCTACGATGAGGCGGAGCCTTCGGAACACGCGGCAGTAACAAACTACGAACGCACTCTACCAAAACAATTAAATGCCGTCTAAATCACCTCCTTTCTTAGCAAAAATATAATAAACTTAGATAAATACACACAGTTGAAGGATCGACGGGATCAAATAAATTATGAAAACATGGTCAACTGGGACAATAAAAGATTTTATACAATTGATCAATGTCCAATAGACGTTTCCAGACTCGATACATACTTGCACTAAGAGTAGAGACTAGAGTAGAGACTGTCAAAATGAGTACTGTTTTGACCAACAAAATCTCCATAGTTAAATGTTTAAAATTAAAATTAACAAAACTTGTAAGGTACTTTGGTGCCATTTTTAAATTTTTTTGTATTCATCATGTTATTTTGTGGGTAGGCTATCTGTACCAACTATATAATATCTTTGGGACATCTAACACCTTAGTCTCTCCCGTGACCATGATTGCTGTAAAACATTCGAAACGTCGGGGACCAAAATTCAAAATAAATCCGCGAAAAAACCCGAAAACTTTGTTTTATTTAAAATGTCAAATATTCGCGTAAATCTAAAAAAGTATTATGATAAAGTCACTTTAAAATTGTAGATCAAAGTATACATATGTTCATACAATTGATAAAATACTGTTAATATGTAAATAGTTCTGAAACTGGTGTCGCTTTTTCCGAACACAGCAGGTAAGAAAATCTAATCCATCACAAGTTGTTATCACAAGAGATAAGTCAAAATACACGTCGCTTCATAGTAAGAAGGTCAAAATACATTACCATGAAAATAGTATTTGTTTTATGGGCGAAGCTTTCACTATCACATTTTGGCAACATGCCCAGGATCGCGCGTCAGCGATACGCGGCGCGGCGTCGAGACGACTACGTTTCCCAAACACTACGAACAGCTGATGTGCGTAAAAATCGCGTATATTTTTACCACTAGATAAACTTAGATGGGCAATATTTGTATAACGTCACGAGTTGTTGGGTACTTAATAGTTATAGTGAAATAATAAAAAAAAAAACAGAGGTGTCAAGGGACACCCGGATGAAACGAAGTTCCTTTCGATTAAGAATTCATTATTATTATTTATTTTTTTTATTTTTTTTTATTATTTATTATGTACAAAATTCCTGTATACACTCAACAAAAATAAACCACACTGTTCAATGCGAAATATAAATGAAAATATCTGGCTTGCTTTCTATAAGAGAGAGAGAGAGATACAGACAGAGAAACATGCGCACGCCCCACAGCTTACAAAAAAGTGTCGTTACAAATTTTCGTGAGAATTTTTTCAGTCTAGCCCCCTTTCACAACGCGCGATAAGGAACTTCGTTCCAATAATTATTATTTTCGCGATATATAAACATCAAAATTGTTCAGTTACAAATAAATAAGATAGGCCTTTGTAGATTACTTATTTAAATAACCGTATATGTATGTACCTACTAGCGGCTCACCTTCGCCTCTAGAAAATAAAACAAATCTATTTCACGGGCACCATACATTTTTCCGGGATAAAAAGCCTATGTATTCTTCCTGACTATCTACTATCTCTGTGCCAAATTTCATCCAGATCCGTTCAGCCGTTCTGGCGTGATTGAGTAACAAACACACAAACATCCATCTAAACTTTCACATTTTTAATCTAATGTATTAAACGAGCAATTCTTGTATATTTATATCTTTATTAATTTATACCAGCGATCTCAGAAACGGCTCTAACGATTTCGCTGAAATTTGGTATGTGGCGGGTTTCGGTGGCGAAAAATCGATCTAGATTAGTCTCATGTCTGGGAAAACGCGTGTTTTCGAGTTTTCATGCGGTTTTCTTTAGCATTTTCTACGCAGAATATGGTCGATAATTTCTTACACTCTGATTGAAACATCGTGGTCAAGCGGTCAAGACGCAAGTTAGACAACATATATGTTCGGGATCGAGTCCCGGTCGGAATGCAAAGTTTTTACTTTTGTTTTTTTGTATTTATTCAAGATTTTAGTTTTTTTTTATCTAAAAAATATAATATAACAAAAAAGAACTCCGAGCGAAGCTCGGTCGCCCAGGTACTATTAGTAACATAGCAACATTAAAAAAAAAGATTTGTAATAACTGTCTTTTTAATAATTGTCACATGGTGGCAACAATGAACGCATGCAAATTTGTCGAAGCTCCAGTTTACTACACACGATAACCTTTGATAATACCCTGATCTTAGGGGCTTAAATGGGTGACTAATTTGCAATACGTCAGTCACATGTTCCTTCATACCCGGACAAAGATCGTGTCATTGAGATAAGAGGGGTAGAGAACATTTTTTTGGCTCGTTTTTAGACGTTTGAGTAATCAACTGTTTATATTAAAGTTAGATAACGCTTGATAGTAATGATATTATATAAATTAATTATAAATAATGAATTTTAAATAAAATATTCCATTTTCGCGTATATCTGATGTAAGAAATTATAGAAATGATTATTTTATGGTATGTAATTTTAACTTAGACAGTGTTAGTAATATACGAATGCATCAAGCAGACATTTTCTTTCTTTATCTTTTAATTTTGTCAAGCAAAGTTATAGAAAATCGAGAAAAATAGGTTTTCTAAGGATTTTTACTCTCTCCAGGATAATTTCTAAGAAATCCGAGAATATTTTATTCCGAGAATTCAATTGTTATCGTACACGCCGGTTAGATATAGCGATTAACGCATAATTTATGTTTTACTTTGAATAGTAAATTAATCTACGACCTTTATCTTGCCTAAAATGGTCTCAACTAAAACTATTATCAATATTTCAAGCGTCTACCTGTTGCCGTTATCAATATCGAGCAAAAACGAATAAAAAAAATGACGTTTGTTGTATGGAGCCCCCTTAAATATTTATTTTATTCTGTTTTTTAGTATTTATTGTTATAGCGGCAACAGAAATATATCATCTGTAAAAATTTCAACTGTCTAATTATCACGGTTCATGAGATACAGCCTGGTGACAGACGAACAGACAGACAGACGGACGTACAGCGAAGTATTAGTAATAGGGTCCCGTTTTACCATTTGGGTACCGAATCCGAAAAAACTATTATAGTTCAACAATAATAATAAATAATATGTAATATTTATATTATCGATAAGAAGGCCATGAATGGTGAATTAGATTACATAAGGTCGATAAAAGTATTACTTCGACAATTTTTGTATTTTTAGAACTTGCTTGATAAATAAATTGCCATGAGGGGTAATTTGGAGTTCAATTGTCTTGTTTGTCTCGACATAAAGACCAATTTAGCTATTCTACATCTATTTTTATAACGAAAAATTTAAAAATAGACAAAACATTATTTGTAATTTATGTATTTTAGCGATTCTTCACTCTCCAAAATGTTTGATGAATGTGTCCTAATTTATTTTATATGGTAGAAGATTAGTCTAAGAAAACTGTTGAACAAAAATACCTTGTAGCTACCCATATTACTATTATTTTTATTCTGTGTAAAACTATTACGAAATGAAAATCGACAAAAATTACGCAAAACTGGTCGAAAATATTAGTAAATATAGAAAAGAAAACGAAAGTAAATCTATCAACGCCCACGTGGTTTTAAATAGCGTTAGCATCTATCCTTTATGTTTACATCACTGAATTCCCTAAATAGTCGGTTAAAGGTGACATTTATCGATTTTAATTGGGCGTGTTTAGCTTCTAATAAGTATATCTAATGTTTTAAGTATATGTACTTATAGGAAAGGTTAAATATATACTATTATTTAATTGTAAAACAATTATATTGCGTAATCATTTGTTTTATTGAGCAAATAGTGATTAGTTGCATTTAGTGATCGACCGAAGACTCGGTTTTGGTTTCGGTTCCGGTCAGTTTCGGCCAAATAATCGAGTTTCGGGCATAGTTTCGATTTCGGTCAAAACAAGCCGAATCTTCAGCCGCGCTGAAACTTCAGTTTTCAATATTCATGAATTGTCTCGTTTCGTTCGGGTGAGTTCGTGCATCGTGGTCGCTAGCCTAGTTCGCCAGTCGCCGGCGCGATTTGAGTTAAGATTATGTGTATACACACACGACTTTTTTGAGTGCAAAAGTGTGAGTGAGAGTGTACGTATGTGCATTAGTGTTTAGTGCTCTCTGTGGACTACCACACGACACAGAATACGAGAAACAGACAGGAGACTACCACACGACACAGAATACGAGAAACAGACAGGAGTTGGAAAGATGGCGGTGCATCAATCTCGTGGCTCGGAGAGCACGTAAAGCCGTCGGTCCTCCGTTTCATCACCGGCGGTGTCAAACCGTTTCGAATTGTCGTGCCAGCGGAGTTTGAGTGACAGTATAAAAAGTGCACATAAGCCTGTTTCGCACAGGTCTCTACTTATTCACAAGTGTCAGCGATATTGGTCGCTTTTGAAAGATCGGTTAGGACATTGTAAGTGTATTTGTATGCGTGTATGTTACTCCTTGAAATTTAATACAAGATGTCCATAGGGACCCATAGGGGTAAAATATAAGTTACTGTTAAAAGACGCACCCAAGCAAAGTTTTAGAAATTTTAAAATGTCTCAAAAGTTTCGGTTTCGGCCGAAACTGAGACCGAGCCGAAGGTTCGGTTTCGGCTGCAAATCCTGTTTGGGTTGGACACTACACTTGCATTACCTTATACAATTTTTTGTCCTGTATTTTTAATATTTTTTTTTATTATTGAAGAATTCTATAATAAATATATGTACAAATTACAATAGTTAAGCTTAAATAGAGTAAACCTAATAAAAAATATTATTTACCTTAAAACATAGGCATCAACTTGCTCGCTCTGTGTGAAAGAAATTATTTCACAGCGGACTATCTTCAATACATTCTCCCATTGCTGGCTGCAAATAAAAAAAAAAAACTTATTATTGTTAATAATTTGTTTTATACTTTTTAAACCTCATTTTATTAAATTTAGTAACAATATTACCATAGTTTCTCAGAATATGTTAATATTGGCCAGTTCATTTGACCTAGCCAAATAAATAATAAAGTACCTGCTCAAGAACATTCCTCATATTTAAAAAGCAGTTATAAAGATTGCAAAAACTTTCTTGGGAAACCAGTTCTGAAAATTTGGGCCCCAGTTAATTATTTTAAACCAGTTGGGGAGAAAATTTTACAGGACTTGGTCTGCTAATAAGTAAAACTATAGGTAAATTATTGTTACAAAAATATTTCATCAATTTCTGGTTTTATACATTTGCAAAAGATTATGAAAAAGATAATTAAAAAGGTACGTTTTAATTACAAAATCACGAATATTAAGAAGAAGAGTTGATGTCATCATTTTGTCTAAGCTTTGTTCAAAAGAATACTTAAATAACACGCCGTCAATTGCAAGTTGAACTAGCCGATGTTCTATTTTATAGCCGGCATTTGGAACAGCTGATTCTAGAACGTTCCATAACAATAACAAACGTAGAACTAAGTCAACACGAAAAATTACATCTAATAAAAAAGTAATCTTGTTACATAGTTAATTCTTTGGATCAAGAAAACAAGACAATTGTCTTGTTGTAAGTTTTCCAATGAAATTAAGTATGACAAATGAGCATTAAAAAAACACACACCGGTAACCTAAAAATTGTGCAACAGTAAACGATGTATGTAACAAGTTTTTACTAGTTAGTAGTTACCAAAAATCAGTTACTCACCGAGTAATTTTTCGGAGGTCCGCGTGTTTTACCGGCGTAAACCAAATTTCGATTAACTTTTCGACACCCTCAAAAAATTGATCATTACTTTCACTATTTGTTATAATTTCCGTTCCAGCCATTATAACGTTTTGTTAAAATATTTATTTGAAATTTAATGAATACGGGATCGCCTGAGAAACACAACCACTTTAGTCTAACCTCGGAAGTTGACTGAATCAGCTGAATGAAACAAAATTATTGGCAAACTGCAGGTGATAGAGGAGGAGGATCGGTCTCTCTTTCTTGCAGAGCGAGCGAGTCGCGACGGCGCGCTGTCGTTGCCGAACAAATAACTAGTCATAAATTACAGCGTTCAGAGGTTTTATATCACAGAGCAATAACGTTGATTACGTGATAAGGAGATGTCAGCGGTCATCCCTGTATCGTTTGTTGATGTTGCCATGTAGTTGTCTTATATTAATTATAATAAAAATGTCGCGTTTATTCATTTAAAAATAGTTTTTTTAAACCACAAAAAGGTCACTGAATAAATAAAGAAATCGGATGTTTACAATTAAACATTGTCTTCTTTTGGCTTTTGTATTATGTAGGTAATTTATACAAATATTATAAAGCTAGTTTGTTTCTTTGTTTGAACGCACTAATCTCAGGAACTACTGATCCGATTTGAAAAATTCTTTTTGCATTAGTCATTAGATAACCCGTTAACTGAGGAAGGCTATAAGCTATATATCAACCCGGAAAAATGTACGGTTCCCGTGGGATAGATTTGTTTTTGTCTAGGGCGAACCCGAAGCGAAGTGAGTCGCTAGTAATTATATAATAAACTAAATAACAAGCAGCTGGTAGCAGAATGTGGTAAGTGGGTAAGTAGAGGTTCTTTAAAAAAATTTACTATTTTCTTTCTCTTAATTATAATTTAAAATCTCATGCAATGTGACAATGGTGCCTAAGAAATCCCTAAATTATATTTTTAAACAGTGCTTTGCAATGTTTCTAGAATTCTCAACTAACAATAATTTAAAAAAAAAATATGATACAGATAGTTTGTTTATCAGTTTATCTCATCTTTTATATAAGACAATAAAATAACACAACACAGAAACATTTATAAAGAGACAGTATAATTGATTGAGTTATTATAATATTTTATTTATAACATTAGTTAGAAAATTACAAGTCATAGTTTTTCAAAAGAAGCAACAAGTCGGTGCAATCTCCCGTCTTCAACTCCTTTTAATAATGTTATATTTCTTTTCAACATTGGAATGTTAGGGCATACATCTGGTTCTTTTTCTTCTTGACAAAAATCTTCTATATGAGGTTCGAGATCTTTTTTATGAGATATTCTGTTTTTAGTATTTTTTTTGTCCTGTTTGTTTTCTAAATTAGTAATATCCGCATTAAGTTCTACTAAATTTTTGTATATTCTATCATTGAAATGGAAATTCAGCTTTTTGGTTATCTGAAAGAGGTAGCAAATTAAGTTTTACCTAGGATATGAAAAAATATTTCTTCTATTAAAAGCATGTGTTAATAATAATATCTACGCTAAAGCTAAAATTATTTATAAACAAATTAGTATTTTTCAGTAAAATAAATATATTTAATTACCTTGGCACTAATCTGAGACTTATCTATATTTATATCATCAGGTAGAAGTGAAGGTGGTACATTTTTTCGAATGTCTTTTAAATAGCTTGCTAAGACTTCACTGGAGCACAATGTAGGCTCATCAAGATTAATGTCTGTTTGTTTATGTGTATTTTTATTTGATTTAGATGGACCCGCATCAATATCGTGGACTCCTTTACGTTCTTTACGTATTTTTTTCTCATAATTTCGAACAAGTGCTTTTTTAACTTTAGGGTCAGTTCCAGCTTTTTTCATTATATATATTGTAATTTTTTATAAGATACGTTAAGAGTAGATATCATACTTTAAAGTGTTGTGTTATTCTTTATATGATTTATACTTTAAGTGTGTTAAAATCAAGTTTGATTTACTTTTTCTTCTTATTGTTCACAAGCCACAATATTTACAAAATTTTAACTTTCACTTCAATTCTTTATTATTTAGCTTTTAGGCGTACTAGTTGGACACAGATTTATTCGCCAATGTCGTGTAGTGTAGTCTGTAGAATAGAATTTAAATTTTAAAGTTTAAACTTTCGTAAGACGTCAACGGCGGATGGAGTTTGCTTCATAGACAAGGAACAACAAGGTTTGCTTATTTTGATTTGTGATTGACAATTGACATATTTTGACAATAGAATTAAAACAGATTTGTAATAATGAACATTTCTAGAAGCCATTGAACATAAGAATTGAATTGAATAATGAATATTTATTGATTCCATCCCCGTTTTCCAATGGGGAAGTGTTCTCGAAAGGAGGGCGCCACACGTATCGCCTATTTACATTCAGTATGAGGTTAAGCAATTAATTGTGATATTTCTTTTATACCTGGTTTTTTGTTTCTATTGTGTTCGCATCTTACCTGTGCAATGTATGTACCTAGAAGTTAGACCAGCTGAAGGAAAAATTGAGAAGGAGAGGTGCATCCTGTGGTGATCATGACTGACTGATGGATTCACACACACAGCCTAAATCGCTAGTCGTAGATACGTGAAATTTAGAGGATGTATTTCTTATATGATGTAGAATAAGAAAGAATTTTTTTAAATTCATCTTCTAAGTGGGTAAAATAGGGATAAAGATAGCATGAAACTCTATCATTGTTAATGTGAAATACACAGAAAGCGGTGTTTAAAAATAAGAAATATACTTAGGTATTTAATTTTTTTCCCAATTCATCCCTTAAGGGGTAAAAGGGGGTAATAGAATTTAAATGAGCAAAGAATTATTTATGATCAAAATTACTTGTTACTCTTAAATACAATTAAATATATACCTATTTAAGAATTTTTCGAAATTCAATCCCATAAGGGGGTAAAATGAGGGATGAACGTTTGTATGAAACTATATAATTAATATGTAAAGAAGCACAAATAATAAAAAAGAATACTTAACTGTTACAGTTAAGTCTACAGTTAAACTGTAGACGATTTAAGAGATTTAAAATCAATTTCTGCAAAATTGTGACCATATAACCTTAAATATAAAGATTGTGATTTCGCCAATTTTGGTCGTTTTATTGCTTTAGCCCACAATTTCTTCAGTTTTTGTTTTTCGGAAACAAATGATATCCATTTTTTTGCATATTGCCACTGCAATCTATCATTTTTTAAATTTTTAAATGAAAAAAAAAATTATACATTCTATAGAGCTTTACAATATACTGAGGATTATAGTGATTGCGACATCTGGCGAGAGAAAAAGGCATTTTTTTTCTGCATTTTGTAGAATAACGATTCATAAAATAAAACAATTTTTTAATATCATTATTAAAAACAGTGTGACCATTTGTGGTAGATTTATGCCATTTGGACAGATTTGGCACGTAAATTTTAGCTCTTGACATACAAAGTTGTCAATTCAAAAAAGTGGCAGAATTTGGCAGATTTAAGGAAATAAGGAAATCTTTATTATTTTTGAAATATAAATAGAATACTTATAATTTTCTGTATCTTGTTATTTATTTTTTATTATGCATTTATTTTGTAGTAAATTACTTACTGAGCTGGCAACTTTTGTCCCATGCCAAATAGTACACGGTGATTTCCCGTTTATTCTATTTTTATGTAAGTACGCCGTATGATTAAGGGTAATAAAACATTGCTAAGCTTTATATTAATATAATTGATCGAGTTTCAAACCAATGTTTATGAAATATTTCAGGTTGAACAAAGTAATTCCTTTGAATACAAAGTATTATATTTATTCATACCCATCTCTATTGATGCAATAATATGATGGCATATTTATGCATTTTCTAGAGTTTGGTTTGAGAGATTTTGCCAGAGTTGCGCAGATTCGCCATTTTTAAGATGGCAATTCTGATAACATATTCTTTGTCTTTTTTTCTCTAGGGCATTGAGTCTTTGTCTTTAATAAAATTCATATTTGAAGGTTGACCGATTTACACATCTGTCATTTAGGATGACAGATTACTCACGGTGAAAATCGTCAAATTCATATTTTATTTCATTTTAACCTTTAATAAACTAACTTTTATATTTTTATCACGTTTATACGTAAAATAGAATAAAATGAATAATGATAGTGCATTTAGTGTAAGTGATTTAATAAATCGTTATTTTTCCTAATATTTTACTGTGTTTTTTCTTTGCCACATAGGTAATGATTTTAACTGTTTTCAGAATCCCAACAATTTGCCTGTAGAAAATGTAACAATATCTGTGAAAAACGCAGGTGTAATACAGCAAATAAAGGCTTTGGTATAAAATTAAAATATTTTTTATGTTTTTAATCTCGTAATAAACTATTATCATTAGCACTAGTCACTACTCTTACAAAATGTTACACAATTCATACATTTAAATAAAACTATCTTTTCGGATTTTTTCGCAGATTTATTTTGACATATACTTAATGTGAATAAAGTGTGTAATAATAATGTAGGTATTTATTCACAATCTGTACATATAATAAAATTGTAACTAAGCCGAATCTGTACATTAAATATTTTTTGGAAAATCTTATTGAAGTAGAGATTATTATCGATACAGAGGCCGAATTTATAGTTTTTAGAATCTTTGTCTGTCTATCTGTCTGTCTGTGACCGCATCACAGAAAAGCCACTGGAGGGATTTTGATGAAATTTGGTATGATGATAGCTGGTTATCCTGGTCAACATGTAGGATACTTTTTACTCAGGGAAAATATCTCATCTCTGAGAAATCTATGCTGAACGTTACAACGTAAATAGAGAAGAATGGGATGGCAGGGATAAGTCTCTAGTTTAACAATAAACTTGTAGATTTTGTATCAAAATAAAAGATATATGCATTTTTATAGGATCCATATTGGGTTGAGAAAAAAGATTTTATACAATATGAAAGACCTCCTTCTGGACCTGACTTATTGATTGGTGCAGTAGATGCTTGGAAAACAAAAATGGAAATTTATTTAGGAAATTTAAAGTGGTTACTTGAATTAGAGCATCATAGGTAAAAGAACATTATTTTCTGTTATTTATTCAAGTATAAATACATTCATAAATTTGTTATTAATATTTATTTAGATTTTGGAGT
The DNA here is from genome assembly GCA_033884665.1 of Argynnis bischoffii washingtonia. NCBI lineage: Eukaryota > Metazoa > Arthropoda > Insecta > Lepidoptera > Nymphalidae > Argynnis > Argynnis bischoffii. The sequence continues at coordinate 2,114,852 of CM066624.1, read as the reverse complement.
ACTATTTTACATCACCCACAGTGTATGGATGCAATAATTTCATTCATACAAGATGCAAATCCACCATACCTTACATTACATGACAGTAAAGATGTTCAGAAATTGTATGAAAAGATTCGGAGACTTATTCTTATTGTGTTTAGCAGACTTGTTACAAATAAAGAGAGTAAGGTAAGATATAAATTTACCTTCTAATAAAAATAGAAAAATATAGATTTCATTCATTTGAAAAAAAATATTTAAAAAAATAAACATTAAACAAATAAAACATTTTATGTAAAGTTTTAATATTAATCCTACAATAGTCACAATACTAATTTAACTACAGTTTTATCTCTAGTAAAATATGTATAATATTATAATACATGTGTTACTTTTTTAAAGTGAAAACAAATTAAAACCTTCATTATTTATAATACCAAATCAATTATACATTTATTTCTCTTTTCAGTCACAATGGATGACAAAAGAGTTTATGGCAGATCTTATATATAACAATTTTATATTCACAATACCAGTTTTATGGGATTTATGCCTAACATATGGTGCAGATAATACTAGACACATGTCAAAACTCATGGAAACTGTATTTACCATACAGCCAAAATATCAGAATGATGCAATACAAGCTTTAGTATTTGTTCAAGAGGTATGAATATGGAGAGGAAATCCCTTTTTGAATTTCAAATATTAAAAACACCTACCATGTATATTTTAAAAATATTTTAACAATATTTTGTAAATTTTTAGTTATTTTAATACTAAACAGTCTTTCTAGGCATTCAAGTTTATAATCTTACAAGTGAACAAAGATTATGAAAGTGAAGAACCGCCTAATCTCCCAGAGACATTTAAAGGGTTTAGTGAAATTAAGAGGCCTTCTGGAAGTAAAAATCAAGATAAAATAACATTTAGTATCTTAAAAGATTTAGTTATACATATGTTAGACACGGCTATGACATTAAGGATATTTGTAGAAGTATACCCAAAGAGTGCAGAATTAATGAAAAAGATTAATTTTATTATAAGGTGAGATGTGTTTAACTGTTTAAGTGGCACTTATAACTCTATTTTTATTTATACTAATGACTAACCCCCGCTTTGCTCAAGTTCGTTACGTTTTAACGTTTAGTATAAATTTCTCAGAGATGAGATATTTTCCCGCAGTAAAAAGTATCCTATATGTTGACCCGGATAACCAGCGATAGCTGAATGTACATATTACTCTTGCTTCTTTTGGATGGTAAGAATAATAAAGATGGTAAAAAAATTAAAACAATTTCAGTGTTTCTTAAAATTATTATATTATTCTTAACATTCTTACAAAAAAACTATTTTGTATAAGTATATACTTATAAATAACAATTAAAAATTTATATTTTTTTTTAATTTAGATAAATAATAATACCAATATCTAAGTAAATATTAATATAATAACTGCACATTGAATTGCCAATTTTTTTTAAAAATAGAGATAAAAAAATTTCAAAGATTAAAGATTTATTACCAAAGTCACTTTTTCAGTATAGTCCAACTCTATGAATATGGGATACCGCATTTGTATGAAAAGTTGCAAGAAGTCGGAGACGAGACCAGTATAACGTTCACTGAAGTAGAAGGCTATATAGATTTAGCAAGAGCCGAGTTGATAGACATGTTGAAGGAAATTCTAGCTGTTTACAAGAATGCTATACTTGATGGAGAGTAAGTACATATATACAGTAAGTATATATATAACATATAAGTAAGTATAAACTTAATATTATACATGTGAAAATGTGTTTGTTTGTCCTTCTTTTACATCGAAATTGTGATGGTCTTGTGTAGAGATAGTTGGAGGGCAGGAGGACCATTTTACTATGGGTGATTATTTCATTCTCATGGGGATACATATGATATAGGATAAACATGATACAACCCACAACAACTCATCATACCTATTTATATATAAATATAACTTATACTTATTTTAATCATCTGTTATCTCGTAAAAAAAAAATCATTGTTATCCCTTTATGGGATGAATTTCGAAAAATGCTAATACACGTATTTATTTAATTGTATTGAAGTAACTTTGATCATAAATATTTTATGGGTTGTATAATAATGTTTTCCCGTGAGAATGAGACAATCTTCCACAGTACAAAGTAGCCAATGTTACTCTACACTCCACCCCTCCAACAATCTCCACACAAAAAATCACGCGAATCCGTTACTGTGTCGACGTGAAAGAAGGACAAACAAACAAACATACTTTCACATTTATAATATTAGTATGGATATATTTCTTATAAAATGTGATCAATCAGACAGGTTTCATGTTGCGGGGATTTCCCAAATAGTATTACAAAATTATTAGAACTATTGAGTATCTTGTTATATTCGTTTTGGTAAATCCCCCATATTTAAAGTGAAATATAAATAAAGATATGAAGGTCTTTGATATATATATTGCATTATTGTATAAATGACAAGTATTTTATTGTATTTGATTCGGGAATTCCCCGACAGCTTAAGTCAAACATAAATAAAGATAAGAATGATAGTCTATACAATGAATAATATAAATTGGTCATTGGACAAAATTATAATTTTATCCATTTATGTTAATTGCTAAACATATTGTTTTTTTTTTAAATCTACTTCTTCTATGCCATAGTCGAGCGCATATCAAACAAAGATTTATGACAGAGAAATGGTTAAGTTTGATTGCTTACTTATTGATCGTTATTTTATTTTTGTTATTTTTTGCCTTTATAAAAAGTATTAGTAGTTTTTTTTTTAAAGTCAGAATAAATTATAATGGTAAAACCTAACAAGTATTATGCCTGAATAATGCGTTGACTGATAACTATAATTAGAACAAACCTATCGTTCATTAAAAAAAACAACCGACTTCCCGGCACTAAAAAGTAAATAATAACTAAACGCGTGTCTTCATTCCTAATCAGATATTTTTAAAGTCGGTGCCAGTCGACAATGCAAATATGGCAGAGTATGAACTCTTTATTATAGTTGAAATATTATACATCAATTTGTGATGTATTTATATGTATCGAAATAGATTTGTTTTGTTTTGCATCGGTCGATTTTTTTTTAATTTTTTATATTTCCATTTTTAGTGTATACGTAATAAGCAGGCAATTTGTAAGATGCAATTTTTTTAATAACATATTCGATTAAGCCCTTTATTTAAAAATAATTTATTGTTGATTTTTTAAAAACCGCTTGACCGATTTCGATGAAATTTAAATGGGACCACCTGGAAAGTATACCATTTGAAACAAAAAGAATTTTCCAAATCGTTTCAGGTGTTTACGAGTAATCGGTGAACATACTGGTAAATAAAAAAAAGATTCCGACGAATTGAGAATCGCCTCCATTTTGGAAATTGATTAAAAATAGTGACTCAAAAGACTTATAAAATGTTCAAAACTCTTTTTTGAACATTTTCGGACGTTTTTGGATGGAAAATAATAAATTTAGCATTAATTATTTTTCGTCCAACTCAAAATTTTGTCTGTAACTTTGACTCTCTTAAAACAATACATTTATTGACAACAGAGGCATTGTAGCCAATGTCGAAGCGTATCTATCTCTGATGATGGACCTGCTGTCAGAGCGGCTCCTCATCAAGGACTACCACGCGTGCTACCCGGTGCACGAGGATCTCGAGATGTTGAAACAGGCCTATCCTGATATGTATCCTTTAAAATATTGTAATTGAAATGGATTTGGATTTTTGAAGTTATACTTCTTTTGGCACGTTTGGAAAAAATAATGAGAGTAAAATTTTTACGATGCGCGCGCACACCAACAGCCAAAAAGCGACATTAGAAGCGAAGTTAGCTGATAACTGTTTGTTGCCATGGTAACCAATGTTATTGTTTGACAAATCTATACATATAATAAAATTCTAACTGAGTCGAATCTGTACCTTAAATTTTTTTTGGAAAATCTTATTGAAATAGACTTTTTTTATCGATACTGAGACCGAATATATAGTTTTTAGAATTTTGTCTGTCTGTCTGTCTGTTACCGCATCACAGAAAAACCACTGGAGGGATTTTGATAAAATTTGGTATGATGATAGCTGGATATCCGGGTCAACATATAGGATACTTTTTACCGCGGGAGATTTTCTCATTTCCACGGGAATACACGTTATAACACAACCCAAAAAATATTTATGATCAGAATTTTTTGAAACTTGGTATTAATGCTCATCAATACAATTAAATAAATACGTGTTTTAGCGTTTTTTGAAATTCATCCCATAAGGAGATAAAATAAGGGATGAAAATTTGTATGAAACCTACCTTTTTAAAGTTTTTTTGTTGTAGTTTTAGCGCGAGCTAAGCCGCGGGTTTTGCTAGTGATATATATTATTATATTCTTTTCTTAAATGATATTCTATAAGTATATGATTGTATATGCCTAATATGCCTTATTTAATTATTTTATTAATTTATCATGCCTTTTACAAACAGAGAGTTGTGACATACGGAATGAAATCTTTAGCTATTTTTGTTCTGTTACGTCAAAGAGGTATAACTTCTTACGTGCGTACATAAGTACACACACACGTTTTCTTTTTCTTTATATTTTGATTAGTGATGTATATTTCGAAAAATAGAATGGAAATAAATCTGAAATTTATTTATTTGATTTTCAAACATGTTGTAAATGGCGTCACAAACGTTTTATTTGTATTTTTCACTCATTGTATTGTACTAAGCTTCAATATATTTTTTCTCGTTCTTAAGTCAATTTTAAACCATTTTTTTTACCTAAAAATATCCTTAGCCCGCCCTCAGTGATACGGTAAAGACTGATTTTATATTACAAGCGATATATTCAAACATCGACGAACCAATCCCTGAAGAGCTAATAAACACTCATACCATAGACAATCTAACAAACGGTCATCTCGAGTCCATAGACAACGCTCCAGGACCGTCAAAAGAGAACGAAATACCAGATAGTATAAGAGAACAATCTTTAATTACCGAAGTAAAAGATATTTTACCACATTTGGGGGATGGCTATATCCTGAAATGCTTGCAACACTATAGTTTTAGTGCGGAACGGGTTATTAATGCAATATTAGAGGATACTTTAGCGGATTCTTTAAGAGGTAAGTACTAAATATATTCGGCAATAAATTCATTTTCTCTTTACAGTAATTGGCGGACCGTGAATTTGAGGGACTTTAATTTTACATATATTATTTTATCTATATTTTTAGGCTTAGACACGAGTCTTCCAATAATCCCAGAAGATATTGTAGACAAGAAATATTTAGAAACTGGCATTGAAAGGTTGAATGTGTTCGATGGAGACCAGTTCGACATCATGACACGAGATGACGTCGACTTATCCAAGATTCATGTTGGAAAAAAGAAGGAAAAGTACAGAAATATCAAAGACATGCTGGATGATAAGACTGAGATTAAGAAGAGAGTGGATATATATAGTAAATATAAGTAAGTTGTGTTTTGTTGGATTTTAACTTCTTTTACTTTACATTTCTATTAATGTTATGTCTTTTTGTCTGTATATCACAGCTATGCTCAGAGACTATTCGTCGTCTTAGTGCTTATTTGTTCAAACGATCAATATGTACTTGTCTGTTTGTTGTAATTTACAATAAAGAGTTTTTTTTCTCTATTTCAAAAACAAAGTCTTAATTTTAAGATTTATATACATACATATATAGATAAAAAACATCTTTTCAGCTTTTTTAAAGTGAAATGTGTAATACCAACAGAATTGACATTTAAAATTCAACGGCTCTATATTAAAAACTCTTTAGGTTAATTAGTTGTTTCGACAAATAAGCACTGAGACGACGTATTGTTGTTTATATCTAAATTTGTGGGCTATGTAACGTAAACCACTAAGGTAATGTTATAAAAATATTAAAGAAATGAGGGTGAAAATAATATATGGAAATAAATGAAATAGGCAGTGGTAGCCCAGTCGTAACGCGCTTGGGAAACCGATTGAAGCGGGCTCAAATGCCGGGTCTCGCACCTCTGATATTTTCATGTGCGAATCATTTTCTAACTTGATTACCACTTGCCTTATGAAGAAGGAAAACATCGTGAGGAAACCTGCATGTCTGAGAGAACCTAGCAAGTTTTCGAAAGACATGTGAAGTCCGCCAACCCGCACTTGGCCAGTGATTCCCCTCGTATTGAAGGGAGGCCCGTGCCCAGCAGTGGGACGTTAAAAAAAGGGCTGAATACAAATGAAATTAATTGAGTATGCCTGAAGTCTGTGGGGAACGTTTCTAAAAATAAGATAGATGTTTCTAAACAACTTTTTATTTAAGTTCTATCATTATCATCCCCAAATATGCCATTTACATGTATCCTCATTCCAGCCTGGTGTGCGACGAAGTGTCGATGTATTCCGACGAATACGACGACACGTACGACTCGGACGGCATCGCGCCGACGGACGCGACCGACGAGCGCCGCCCCTTCGTCACACCAAGAGCTCTGCAGAAGAGAGATGTTCAGGTCAGTATGCCCACAGTATAAAAATTCATACGTCCCACTACATTCACTCATTCACTTCAATACTCGTTCATTTTAACGGAAACTCGTTTAAAATCATTGATTTTAACGGAAATGTTGTCAAATGTAAGGGTTGTTAAAAATAGCAATTTTTATGGCGAATGGTTTTCAAATTAAAGCGCTATAGTGATATCTCGTGGCAACTTACAGTATTAACCGATAACCCTGAAGCTTTACCCGATTAATATATCTATATATGTATTTAAACGAGCAATTCTTGTATATGTATTTATTTATTTATACGGGCCATCTCGGAAACGACTCTAACAATTTCGCTGAAATTTGGTATGTAGGGGTTTCCGGGGACGAAAAATCGATCTAGATTAGTCTTATGTCTGGGAAAACGCGTGTTTTCGAGTTTTCATGCGGTATACTTTCAAATTTTTCATGCATAGTATGGTCATACATGCTACCCACTAGTGCCTACGTCACTAAACCAATGGATGAATTGGAGAACAAGTTTTGAAACAAACCATACAAACTTTTTTTTCAGGAGGAATCTGATGAGTCAGAGGAGGTAGAGGAAGAGAGGCCAAATAACAATAGAAATAGAATTGACTTTTGCGTGAACCCTAAGGAAATGAGGGCTCGCAGGGAAGCGAATATTCAAGCTCGCAGGGGGAAGGGCCATCGTCCGCCACCACCAAGGTATGCCGTATGAGTGATTAGATATCTAAAAATCTTGGTATGGGGTCTCATCAGAAACTAAGACAAATTAATTCAAATAAATGTCAATAGATGGTATTATATGTATCAATTTGTTATAAAAGTTTGTATAAAATTACTAAAAGATGAGTAATAGATCCCAAAAAGTTAGAATATTATGATTTATAAAATAAAATATTGCTCGTAAATCCAATATGCACGAATTTACTGAGCAATTATGTGATAGTCTTGTAGAGTATGCTCACAGAGGTCGCTTGTACTTTTTTTTTATGAGATTCAGTGACAAAGGGGCAGACAGACCACCCATAACACCTACGGTTCATGCACTTAGGTTTTAAGTAACAAAAATGCAGAACCACAGGTGCGTTGTCACTGTGAGGACTAAGATGATATGCCTCTTGCCTGTAATTGCGCTGGCTACCTTATCCTTCAAACCGGAACACAACAATGCAATCATTGTTGCTTGGCGGCAGAAATAGATAAGGGGGTGGTACCCATCCAGTCGGACTCCTCAGGCGTGACAGAGTCCTACCACCGGTGATTGTACTTTTTATGAATTATTTACTACGGTTAAAGAGCGTATACCCGCTGTTTACCCGCACTCTTGCTCATGTCTGTATTTTTGTAATTATTAATTTTTAATTACCTATCTAATGCTGTTAAGTCGCAATGTGCCCAAAATACATTTTTTGGAATTTATCAAAAAACAATAATTTTGAAAATGCCTGGCCAAACTTTTTAACGGGTTAAATGATCTGGCTTTATTATTTTTACACTCTTTGATAATAAAATTAAAAGATACAAAATTTTTAAAATGCCTAAAAACCTTTTTTTTGGATAAAAAATGGAATACTTTGAAAATTTAACTTTAATTTTTTGCACTTTTATACCTGCCTATGATTAAAAAAGTGTTGTTAAAATTCTCATGTTGCCTAGAATACCTGTCCTAAAATGCCCGCCAGTTCTATTAATGGCTCAAAATCACCAAGGTTGCGAATTTCAAAATTGGTTTTATGACAAAAAAAATTGCAAGCTATAATGATGACTATTAGTTTATACTGTTGCAAAATTTGTATATTAATAAACCTTGACAGGGCAGTGCACAGAATTCTTTATTTTTTTAGTAATACTGCTTAGTAGTAAATATCTTACAGAAAACCATCAATTTGGGAACGTTTTTCTAAGTTTCATAAAATCCACAAAAATCAAACAAAGCACATAATTTAAGCTTTGTTTAATAACATGGGTATATTATGTAGATCTATATTAAATAAGAAATAATGAAAACAACACATTCAAAATCTACAAGCAAAATACGTCAAAAAATTAAGAAAGTTGCTATTATTGCGCATACAATTTAAGAAATTTCAAAATATTTAAAACTCTTATATTCGAATTAACGTTACATGTACAGAATAAAAGTTCTGTAATGTAATAAATATATTATATATATTGAAATACCTCCATTTATGCGTATTTTATTAAAATATTGTAATGTTCCCGGAAATTATCAACTGTTCCCGGAATGACAAAAATGTTCTTGAAATGATGATATTGATATAATTAGGTAGAAGTAAGGAAATATTTAAATTATAAACAACGGTTTAAATAACAAAGTTATTTATTTATATTGCCATATTGTTCACACTTAAGAAAAACTACTCTTACTATTAATAAATTCTTATTATACTTCAGTTTTAACATCTTCATAAATCAGTCTAGTGAAACTTCTATACTCATAGTTATATCTTTAATAAGTTTTAATCAGTTCTTACAATTTGAGTCTTATGACCTTAAATCACAGTCTACTTCACTAAACTTCTACACATAATACAAAAAATATATAAGTATCGTAAGAAAATCAACAATAAATTCTGTCATGAACAACAAGTTAACTAAAAAAAATATTTAAAATACAAAACAAAACTTATTATTTTTCGAAAACATCAATATGATTATTAAAATAATAATATTCTTGATTTTTTTTCTTTTTTTAGCAATGGTGTTGGAATAATACTGATTATTTGCTCAAAATCAATATATGATATATCCTTTGGTTCCAGTTTAAATATTCTAATATTGTTACGCACAGATCTCAAGAAGGTTACTAAGATTTCTCCATCATCGTTATCGACACATGTCTGGCAGGTAGCAACATATCTGAAACAAACATTCCGCTTCTCAGTAGGAACTTTAACAAGCAAGAATGTCCCAGAGGATATGAGATTTGGATGTATATTTTCTTTGCCATAAGACGTATTTGCTTCAACGTCAATCTGTTTATCTTCAATCTGCTGACGACGAGATATTGTCATTAAACCTTCATTGTCCGAGGAAGATGAGCTGTATACAGATTTATAAATGCTTACTCTATTTTTAAATTTCAAATCGTTATCTGTGATCATGGGCTCTTTGTCAACAAGAGATTCAATTACAGGCATAAAAACTTCCTCAGGTTCAACTGCACTCATATTACAAAGGCTAGAAAGCTTCGATAGTTTTAGCTCTTTACGAAAATATTCGTATCGATATAATTGTATTAAAACGTCTAGTCCTTTTTGCCAGTACACTTTTGTAATGTCAATTATACCTCGAGTAGCATCCAAAGACTTTGGAACGCGGGAAAACCCCTCAATCACGTCGTCTTCTGGGATTACTTTTACTTCGATAGCAGCATTTTTGAAGAAATTGGCGAATTCTGAGGCTGTTCTAACGTCATTACCCATCAAGACATGTCTGTCAGCTGTTCTTTTTAGGGATCCTCCTACACCATCCATAGGGCCCTTACCATGACCAGGCTCGCTAAAAGTCGAAGTAGATTTTGTCACTTGTTGAAAAACATTAATCAATGTTTGTATCCAAAGAGTTACATTTGTTGGGTTCCAGTATTGTTTTCTTGATAGGACTTGAAACAGTTTTTATTTTTGCATGTCTTCTTTCTAGTTTTTTCTTTAGAGATACAATTTTCCGCTTCATTTCAATTATAATTGCATCCTGTTTTTTTTTATATTTCGGTATGCTTTGGCCCTATCTTTTCGAACGATTTTTCTACCTACTTGTCTTCTCTCTGGAGGTACTGCAGCTAAGTCGTCATCTGATTGTGGTGGCGTGTTACTCATTAGATTTGCTAAACTTTTTTCTTTTCTCTGTATTTTTTTGATGCTTTTTTCCAATCTTTTCTCTGCTTTCGCTTCTCTCGTTCGGTCATATCAGTAATTTTCTTCACTTTATTCTCTGCCTTTTTTTTATAATATTCCCAGTCCTTAGCCCGTTTAATTTCTTTCTGGTCTTCAGTCATCTTATCCAAAAACTTTCTTTTTCTAGCATTCGCCTTTTCTCTTTGGCGCAAATAAGCTGCACTATCCTTTTAAGCTTTTTTTGAGATTTTTTTTATATTTTTTTTTATCAGGAGTCTCCATTATGCTGTAATTATAAAGAAACAAAATTTTAAAATAAATATACTTAAAAATTGTGAATGATTCGCCCTTAGAAATAATAATCATCATTCCGAGAACACAACAGTCATTTCGGGAACGTGTCAGCATGTCCGGGAACGTTTCCGAAATGACCGTTCACGAAATGACGATTTCAAATAAGCGCGCGCTTTGATTATACGACGGCCATCTCAAATGCGATCTGACTTTGTCAATAGGAAAATATTTGAGGTGACTTTGTTATTTCGTGTCGTAAAAAAGAATTTCATCAATAATTAAATGTAATAAGTACGTTCACGAATTGACGGACTATTGATGTACGCTCTACAAATAATGAATTGAAAGGTACTTACCATTTAGATTTATTTTATTTGACGATAAATACTCTGACAGCCTGCTTTGTTGTTGTTCTCTTCCTCGACTGAAGTTTGACACCGAATATCTGCGTTCACTTAAAATTATTTTTTTAACGATTATCGATATGTTCACTGAAATGACTTGTGCGGTATCGGACAAACTATATTGAACATTTTTATAGTTAAAAATAAATAATCTTTTAGTATCCTTTCTAAAACTAAATTTTGTATAAAAAATACAGTGTATTAAGTAATGACCGGTGTTAATTACCTTAAATTTTTCTACTATATTTTGGACTTGTTGCTGAAGATCGTACATTAGAACGCGTTCCCGAAATGATTTTCCATGCATGTATATTGATTTTATTTAAAATTTACTTTATTAATTAGTTATATTGTTTGATGTACACACAAAACAGGTTAGTTGAAGTAATTTATTAATTTTTTTTTCTCAATTAAGTCAAGATTTAAGACATTAATTTGCTAGCAAAGCCAATTCTGCACCTTGGTGATTTTGAGCCTAATAGTGGACGTTTTGTTTCAATTGCTTCAACCGATTCATAGATTATACAAAATGAAAACAGACAATTACTTTTTTTTTGATAATTGGACTTATACTAAAATTTTGTTAAACGAAATTTTGATAAATTAAATTAATTTGTCTTAATTTTTTGGACATAAACAATAAAAATATTATTATTTTTATTATATTGACTATTTTTTTTTTATAGAAACACAGATGTAATCGGAAAACCTAAAGGACAAGGACAAGAAAAGGAGGTGTTAGTAAGTAGAGATAAAAAGGAAAAACACAAATCATCTCGAGCCAATCATAATAGAAGACAAGGCGCCCAGTGGAAGCGCAGCCAAGGAATGATGCCTTCATAACTTATTATATAAGTAAAATAAATCAACACATTATAATGTATTTTTTTTAATTCAAAAAAAATTATTTAAATATATATCAACTTTAAAATAAAATTTAAAAGTAAAGGATGGTAGAAAGGTGAAACTTGAAAGTGTGGGTTTTTTCTTTAAATTGGAAAACTGTCAACGTCACCTATACTTTAAAAAATTTATTAAAATCGGCTTCCATTTAGCCACTATACACGTAATATACAACACCACCATCTTGCTAAGTTAAACAAAGATGGCGGTGACGTTTTTACTCTTAGAACAGGTGCATTATTTACATGATAAAAAATAATCATCTTTGTTTAAATTTTAGTTTAAATACTATATAAAAATGTATTGTCAATTATTGTCAATTTTTTTTCCCGCAACATTTGCCGGCGTGTTGCCAGTAATAACTTTTTCTAAGGTTTTATTCAGTTTATTGAAACCTATTATTATGCCATATCTTTTTATATCATTTTTATTATTTTTAGTTTAATGTTTTATGTGTTTGTTTTACATTCGCAACTGTACATTTGAAATCATTAAGATGTTACCACATTTTAAATTAGTGTTTTTTTTATATTTTAATTACCTTGTTTTAGATGTAAAGTTTTTTCAAAATAAATATAACTAGTTATTCGCCCTCACATCATCTAGACCTGACATTTCGTACAGCACAAAACAAAAGAATATCACTTTGCGTGTATTATATATGTATTATAAAATTAGTAATCCTTACTTGCTTAAGTGGCAGTATCATGTGAAAAATAGTTTATTTATTCAGAAATACTATAAATATTATATGTATATCTATATTTATTTACGTTTTAACCTTAAGTATAGATTTCTCAGAGATGAGATATTTTCCAGCATTAAAAAGTAACCCATATGTTGACCCGGATAACCAGCTATCATCATACAGAATTTCACCAAAATCTGTCCAGTGATTTTCTCGTAATACGGTCACAGACAGACAGACTGATAAATAAAAATTCTAAGAACTATAAATTCGGCCTATGTATCGATAATAATGACTATTTCAATAAGATTTTCTAAAAAATATTTATGTACAAATTCGACTCGGTTACAATTTTGTTATATTTTATAAAGGTAAAGTGTGAAACTAAGTAAATATATTTAAGTAGGCACATAAAGATAATTATGCAGGTCAAAAATATTTATTCTTTGTTAAAAAAGTAATTTTAGCTTTTTTTTTGTCGATGGAATATTTGTATATGTTTCAGTATTTTAATAATTTATTATATGGCAACACAAACTTATACACACTAAGAACGTTATTGTATAAAGTGTACACTGTATTATGTAATAAAATGGTATTTATTAAAAGATTTTTTTTTATAAAAGCTTAATGCTAGTAGCATAGGGTGTCGTCAGGAACAAAACAAAGGTTCAAAATAATGTAAATAGATGGCATTATGACACAATTAATATCAATTTCTTATTGAAGTTTATACTAGCGACTCACTCGCTTCGCTTCGGGGTCGTCCCTAGACAAAAACAAATCTATCCCACGGGATACAAATAAACCGTACATTTTTCCGGGGTAAAAGTAACCTATGTGCTATTCCAGACTCTGATCCGTTCAGCTGATCCGATCTATCTCTGATCCGTTCAGCCGTATGTTAATACAAAACGAAATAATGCGCTCGTAAATCATATTTCGGTAATTTTATATATTTAAATCTTAAATTAACTGTCAGGATTCTAACACCAACTTAGAAGGCAGTTCTGCTGAGAAGAGCCGGCGAGAACTTCAACGGTTGCTCTTGTTCTTTATCCTGCGTGAGTATCAACTAATCCCACACACATTTGCATCAGCAAAGTATTCCGCGACGGCATAGGTAATTGTTTTGCTCAATAATGAATTTTTGGCTTAAATTGTTCAAGTGGCAAGCTCAAAATAGGGTATGGATTTTTATTATATACTAGCGACTTACCCTTGCTTCGCTCGGGTGCGTCCCTAGGTACATTTTATGAGCGAAACCCTAATTCTTTTTCCAAAATAAAAGTAGCCTATATGACTCTTTATAATACAGCTATCTGCCAGTGAAAGTCCCGTTAAAATTGGTTCAGCCGTTTCGAAGATTAGCCGGAACAAACAGACAGACAGACAAAAATTTTAAAAAAATTATTATTCTTATAAATACCGTATATAAATTTCATATGCATTTAGTAAAAAGCTGTTATTTTGACATTACAAACAGACACTTCAATTTTATTTATCTGTAAAGATTGTAATATGGTATATGTACCTTGCCCTATAAAAGAGTTACTTGTTTGGCGCTATCAGCTTGTCCATAGTTTCTAATATTTATAATAGGTTTGCAGTGCTTATTCACAGATGGCGCTTTACTTTTTTATTACTTGTTTTGGAATTAACAAAGCTTTTTACCCGACCACGGCGAAGCTCATAGGATTTAGTTACCGAAAAAAAAAACATGATTCATACTTGAAACGAGATATGCAGGCAGGTATATGTACGAGTAAGTATATTTTCAATTGCATACCTAATAATAATATTGTTTCTTTGTCAACTTGTTTTCATCTTTTTAGTTCGCTTTTTGGCAGTTTTTTTATTGACATCTTTTTATTTGAAGAAGAGGATACAATGTTTTGTGGGCGAAATTTTTAAAATCTGCTTCAAGTCAAGTAGCTGTGCAAGGGTAATAGTTCGTCGCCAATCCGTAATCTCGTACAAGACGTCCTCCTTAAGTACTGTATTTTTATTCGTTGTCGGTTAAGGCGAATCCTTCCCATACTCATCGTTTTTTACGCGCCTTTATGCGGTTTGCTGTACCGAGTTTGTCTTTAAATATTCTATTATGTAAGACAAGTAAAGGCCGGTATTTTTGTGTAACTCTCTTACGATATATTGTATGGTAGAGAAAGGATTTTGTTAGCTTCTTCGTAGCTCTTTTGATTGATATCAGACTGTAAGGTGACGTTTTAGGACACCTTTAGTGAAAGTTCATTTTTTCCAGGAATACGCTTGCTTATCAGCCCCAATTAGAAAAATATTTTCGGTAGCCTATCAAGTGTACGGACGTGGCCACTCCATTATAGCTGAGTTCTAAAGAGAAAAACCTGCCCATCCGTCATATCCGATCTACGTAAGACGTTAGTGTAGTCAGTCTGTGGGGAAGCTACCACCGGCTCGGAAAACAACCTGCTGAGAAGATGTTATATTTAGGAATTAGAACTGAAATATGAAAGGCTAGATCTAGGTATTCGCTATTAGGTGCATCACCAATCTATACTAATATTAGAACCTATAAAGAGATAAAGTTTGTGAGTTTGTGAGGATGTAGGTGGTGATCTCTGGATCTGAATTTTGGTAAGACGATAGTTTGAGACCCTGGGAAGGACATATACATATACTTTTTATCCCGCAAATCATCCCTTAAAGGGGTGAAAATGAATAAAGCTAGGGACGAACCCGAACGAAGCGAGGGTGAGTCGTTAGTGGCAAAATAAACAGATCAAATTGATGTGTTTCAGAAGAAAATTACCCTTTCATGTTTTTAGCTTTTATTGTTTACACTTCGCTATAATGAATAAATTAGTCAAAACTCCTTATAATATTGTTATTAGCACGAATACTTTGATACCTACAATTTTTTTTTTCTATAGGATAAAAAAATAAATACAAATTACAATCACGTATTGATTTGTAGAAAGCAATAGGTTTCTATATAGAGAATATAGATATCGGGGCTAGGTACTAGAAATGTATGTCATATTTGAAATCTCGTTATTTATTTTACTTTTTTCTCATTATAAATCCTTTGATGGAAGTGGGAACCTTATTACTAAGTCTACGACCTGATCCAATTAGCACTTCTGACGAGGTAAAACAATCTAGGTACTTAAGACAACGCCTCTTGGTACGGTACCTACTATTTCACAATCCATACTAATACGTATTTATTTGTTTGTTTGAATAGGGATGAAAGTTTTTATGAAACCTACCTTTTTGGACTTTTTTTGTAGTTTTAGTAGTAATAATATAATGTAGGGAAAAGCTCGGAGACACCATGTATACCTAGAGATAAGATTGGGAGGTAAGATATAGAGGTAAAATTAAAACTACTAAAAAAAATAAAGAGTGCGTGTGTGAATATGTACACGCGCAAGAAGTAAAACATCTGTAGGTTATCGGTACTCTTTATGAAATTCAATTTATGTTTTTAATAATTAGGTTATATACCAAAAATATTTATAAAATATTATTTAAGAAAAGAATATAATGCATAGGACGACGTTAATAAAACTTCGAGATATTCCTTGTATATGTTTTTATATTCAGTACTTTTATAATCGCCAGTACGTCTGTCCGTGTGGAAGCTACCACCGGCTCGGAAAGCAGTTCTGCTGAGAAGAGCCGGCAAGAAACTCAACAGTGACTCTTTTAAAATAATGAGTAACATAATTTTTAACAATAATTTTTGGTATTACAAATATTTCATAACTAGACACTACAGAGTGGTATTGACATCTCCCTGCAAAAGCGCGGGAAAATAAATTAATAACCGCGTCCTTTTTATTTATTTTTTTAAATACATTCCTATCGGCCAAGGTCACATAACTAAATGCCTTAAATATAAATCATTACAAATTAATCAAATATTACATTATTTTTCATTAAAACGCTCATATTTATAAATGCAACCTTACAAATGTTATATATCATTTGTCAGACAATAACAACGGTTACCATGGCAACAAACGTCCGTACATTTTTTCGTAACGCATTCACCAGCTTACACCCCAAGTCAAGCGTGCGCAAAGAGGTTTTACTTCATTATATGTATAACAGTTTTTTTAATGCTCTTCTTTTTCCAATAACAATTATAGTTACGTTATAGAAAAATAATTATACTTAGAAATACTTAATAGACCTATTACATACCACACTAATATTTATACAATGTGCCTTGTGTTCACCTTTGAATATGAAATTAAATACTAAACTTCCTGGAAACGATTTCGCAAACAACACTTTACTATCCATATAAATATTATATCGTATATATCAATACAAGCACAAGTTGGCTATGAATAGACGGGCGTGTTCGGAATCGCAATAGCTTATCTTTGAGATTTAGCCGCGATGTGACTTACTTCATAAGAGTAGCGAGCAGCGGACGAACCAGAATAGAAATTGAAATCAGCGCTGGATTTACATTTACTAGGGGCACTCAGGGCTAGTGCCCAGGGCGGCAAATTTTTAGGGGCAAAATTCGGAGGGTGGGAAAAATTTTTTTCGCGTTACCGAATTTTTTTTTATTTTACAAAAAAATGAAGAATAAAAAAAGATTAACTAGTATTTTTTCCAAAAATTGATATCATTTATAATAAAAATAATTTATAAAAAAATTAAACGTTCAACATTTTATTCAAAATTTTCGATGATAGGGCGGTATTTCTTACTATGCCCAGGAGCGGCACTAAGATTAAAATTAACAACATAGCTTCACTTCAGATTCCTAACAAGCCTATGTACTCTAGGTCTAGGTCATATCTGTGTACTAAATTTCAACCAAATATGTCCCGTCGTTTCAGCGTGAAAAAATAGTAAACATACAATTATGAACTATATCTATAGTAATGTCCAATGTTACAATCAACCAAGCTAAAGTGAAATAAGCATTTTGTCCGTTTGTAATCAACAAGAAGAAACAAAATATCTGTATTAAGGATCGATTAAAGTACTACTTAGATACAAAAGTTCTCTTAAAACTGTCATCAATAGTATTTAGGTATTTATTCTAGTTGAAATAAATATACAACAATGTAAATTAAACCTTTGCTTAATATAGTTTTCACAAAGAAAAAGATCGCTCAAATGTTCGAATGAGCGCTCATTCGGTGAGGTCATTTTTTGTCGCTGATTGTGATCTAGTACTTTTTTTTATAGATATTACTAAACATAAATAAAGATGTTCATATTACAGATGGTTGCTTGTTTAATTTCAGTTTTGATAACTTACTGAATGAAGATCCAGTAAATATGTCGAAAATACATACATACTTATATAACAAAAAATCTTTTAACAAAATTCCGAAATAGAACCAAGAATATAAGAATGTCCTATACATCTAAATATCACTATTCAATTTATACGTCGCTGTATTTAGCTCTGAGGCCAGCACTTTAGCTCAAAGGGCCGACGCATCGTTAAAGCTTCATAGCGCCATAACTCCGCATCTACGTCTTCATACATTCGTACAACTCCGAAGCGCGTGCTGCAAGCTCATAATTTTCAACCTGTCTCTATGAATAATTATTTTCCATACTTGATACCCGACTATACGTAATACTGCTATAACAGTCCGTGCGTAAACAGTGATGAGTTGTTTATCCCGGTTTGCTAATTAAATACTTTAACTTATTATATTTGTATGGAATCTTATTTTTATTTCCTTGAAATATAACTTTTTTTCCAATAAATATTTTGCAACTCAATATATAGTTTGTTTCACGAAAAAGTTATTTATTTTAATAGCTTTTATGCGTGCTAGTTGAGCAGAAAATATTTTACCAATGTCCGGTTACAGGAAAGGGTTAGGTTGGAGATTTAATTCACTTTTATACCAAATATCTTGACAACGTTTGAATTATGTTACTTACCGTTATTTAATGTTTTTGAAACCGCGTCTTATAATAAAACAAAAAAGAAGAATCAAACAAAACGAAACAAAAAGATATCGACAGAAAAACATTGTGCTTTATAAATAAGTTAAATGAATAAACAAAAAATCATCATAATATGATTCAAATTAAAATTTATTTGAGCTTACATCTAAACTGTATTTTGTGAACTTCGCTTTCATTTCTATACCTCAATAAAAATACAAATTAAAGCTACTAGTGTAAAACACACCCCATCAATTTCCAAGCCTCACCGACCAAGCTAATAACCAAACAAAAACATCTACAAATCATTATTATATTCCATAGAAAATAACTACGAAAAAAAAAACAAAAGTAATAACACATCTTCCGCGCAGAGTGCAGTCGTCGCAGCCATAATGTTAATGTCAATATAATCGTGTCTCATCGATCTCGGGCAGCATTTTATTATATTGGTCGTAATGGCGGCATTAGGGCGGGCCGGCAGGATTTAATAATCGAGCGGCGAGCGGAGGATAAAATTGCGACTGTCGGTGCGTACGTCGCTGGAGGCGGTAGGGATGGGACACTATCGATATTTTATTTTTTAATGGAAATTATTATGATGTTGTGCGAATTCGCTGATGTGTTTGAATAGGCTTTTTTGGTTGTTTCACGTGTTGGCAATAATTAGATTTCTCTAGTGCTGTTCTTGGAATTAACAAATTCGGTTGGTAAAATTAATAGGTATGAACAATATAACAAAAAAAGGAAAGTTAAAAAAGCTCAAATAATCCCCATCATACATAGACAGAACAGAGAAGGCAGCAACTCTTCCAAGCACCTTTGGGTAGAAGTGACATTAATAAGGAAAAAGGGGTATCCATAGATTTATTAAATAATAATATTATACAGCATTTATCATTACTATTACTATATTAGGAACATACGTAAAAAATAAAAATATACATGCGTACAGAAAGTGTGGTGTAAAAGAGAAATTGTGACTTTGAGTTTATTTTTGCAGAAATATTTGTAACCATATTTAGCTTCATTATCGATAAAAGTTCAGGGTATAATCTGACTGTCTCGACTTCAAAATTCACTCAAACCTTAATCAATACTATTAGTGTGGTAACCGTCCCGGGGACGATATAATTATTAAATAATTATATTACACGTTTTTATTAATTAGTATTTTCTAGGTAAGAAAGAAGAAGATTATGAACACAAATTGAAAAAATAAACATATTTCTGTCGAAATAATATATCATTAATAGCACAGACTTTAAATTATATATTAATTTTAAACACAGATTAGATATAAGGTAATTATAAAAAATATGTGTATATATCACAGGTATTATCATCGACACTTTCCATCCTTACAGGTCGGGTATAATTTATTTCCCATTCAGTGTACTCGCGTCGATTATTATTATTGTTCCACGAAGGGCCTGCGCCGGCGCATAAAATATATCAACTGTTACGAATTACTCGACTACAACTTTGTGGTGGAAACAATCAAGTAATTTGAAAATGTTGCTTAAACGTGTTTTTGTTTTGTTCATTTAATTGAGTTAGAGATAACTCATGTTTTGATGTTATAATACTAAATCGACTTTGTTTTTTGATTTCTCAATAATAGCCCGGAGTTGGGAAGGTCCATCGTACTTTAGGAGTGAAAGGCATAGAGTGTACTTATGTTTGCGCATTATTATATAGCTCTTAGTTGAAATATAAACTTTCAAAATCAAAAACAAACTATAAAGACTAATTGCAAAATATCTTACTTAATGTTAAATGGCAAATCAATTTACATTTCCTCATCAGCCACTGTTATTACGCTACGATTATTACCAAGAGAGTGCACTGGAGTGACGTCTTCCTGTCCGGATGCTGCGTGGATAACCAAATATGACCGGTTTAATTATTCGCAGACCACTGTGATCAAATCTCATTTATTGATATTTCGAGATAGATTAAAATATGGGGTTATGTAAACCATGTTCCCACAAATACTTGTTATTATTGCAATTATAGTATTGTGTCATCTGTGGTTAACAGGGGCGGATCTATGGGCTTTTTTGGCTGCAGCCCAGGGCTCCTAAGATATTACGAGCCCTCTGTTGAAAACAATGGATTATATTGTAAATTTATAAAATAAAAAATATTCTAAATAAAAAAAAGAAACTAAGGCAATTTGGCCTACTAACCCTGAGATAAATAATAACCAAACAATAGTGTTATCCTAATTTCGTCTAGTAGGTACTATCTATCATTATAGATTTTATAAAGACAAAATGACAATTAGTTCAGGCCCCCAAGAAGTGTTACCCCAAATTCAAGTCCATCCCTAGTGGTTAATATATTTGTATAAGAAAAACAAAATATAATTTATATACTGATATTTAATATTTATAAATAAATAAATGTTCGCTACCGAATTTGATAACTCAATTATTTGAAAATGATGACCTTCGTCCCTTTTATAACGCGGCCAGTGCATTTTAAAATCTTAATTTGAGATAAAAAAGCACAAATCTGTAAAACATAATAAAGCTAAAAGATTGTCGTAAACCTACCTCATTCTTAAATGACTATAAATGTCAGCCGATAAGAGCGTCGCATCGGAGACCGCACACTGGCGCACATTTGCGCAATTAACATAATCTAAAACCATAATAAATGTATTTTATGCTGATTGTAGATCTCCTTAAATAAAGAATTATATATATTAAAAAATTTATTACTTTATTTTAATTTTACATAGCTTAATCAAGGTTGTGGATGCTGACATCACTTATTTTCGGAAAAGAGCAAAGAAGGACCAATTTGAATAGAAAAAGATTATTTTATACTAGCGGCTCACTCTCGCTTCACTGGGGTTAGTGTCTAGGAACACAAAAACAAACCTATCCCACGGGAACCGTACATTTTCCGGGATAAAACGTAGCCTATGTGTTATTCCAGACTATAATCTATCTCTGTGCCAAATTTCATCCAGATCCGTTCAGCCGTTCTGGCGTTAAAGTCACAAACTTTCATATTTATAATATTAATACGGATTTATATTATGTAAGTTTTAAAATAATTTATGTTACATATTATGTTTTTTAAATAAGAATTGATTTTCAAGAAAATCTGTGGTTTGTGGTTTTTTTATCTATGTATATATGGAAATACACTATTAAAATGTTAGTCCTCTATGTCCAGTAGTTGAGCTTGGTTGACGAATCATCAGAGCATGTTTTGATGGCACGTTTGGCTCAGTTTATAGTGGCTCTACTTTCTGCGTCAGTGGTCGCGGGTTCGAGTCCCGCTGGAGGCATTCATTTGTGTGATGAGCACGAATGTTTGTACTCCAATCATGGGTGTTTATATTTATAATATGTATGTATTTAAAGTTATATATGTGTAGTGTATCAACTATCTGGTATCCATAAAACAGGCTTCGTAGCTTACCATGGAACTAGATGGTGCTGTGTTAATGTCCCAACATATTTATTTATTTATGTTTACAATTTACATACATAGAGTTAGATATAGAGTTTTTGATTTATTTTTATGAAAAATTCTTTTGTACTACGTGGTTTTTATTATAGAATTGAAGTTTTTTATTATTTGGTATTTATATGAAGTTCAACAATTAATAAAAGACGTAAATAATAACTGACACGTTCTTTGTGTTAATTATACATCATATATCATACATACATCAAGTGCTAATCTAATAAATAATAAATTTATACATATCCATATGTAACGATACGATCATATATATATAAGAAACATACTCGTACATACACACGTTACATTTAATTGTATAGAAACTGTCATCCATCTTTATGTTTCAATTTCAATGTTAATTTTATAAAACGCTAATTATTATTCATAGTGCAAATAATACACACTTTATGAATTTATAATATATTATTGCTTGATATAAGGTTCTGTGGGACTAAAAAAGTTCCCTTTGCCTAAAGACTAAAGTTAAGCCTCAATAGGGAATATGGGTAATTTTTTTTTATACAATAGCTCACATCGTTATATAATTGTAAAAAAAAAATATATCCAGCTCCAAAAAAATAAAATTTAGTATTAAATTTTTTTTTAAATATCATACCGATACAGAAAGTGTAAACGCTCGCCATTTGGCGCGCTTGTTCTTTCGTTAGTTAGGCAGTTCTTTCCAAGCGTGTTAGTCTTATTGCCTTTAAAGTAAAAATTTTTTTTAAGTAAAACTTCTTTACGCACTCTTGACTTGAGGGGTAGGGAAATCGTTACAAAAAATTTGTTGCCATGGTAACCGATATTATTGTCTGACAAATGATATATAATATGATATTCTTTCCTTAAATGATATTCTATATACATATATATGAGATTAATAAGCCTAATATGCGTTATTTTTAGTATCTCACCTATCCTAATTATTTAAAACATAATTTATATTTCATAAAGAGTACCAATAACCTACAGAAGTTTTACTTCTTGCGAGTGTACACATTCATACACGCACTCTTAAATTGTTCTTAATCACAAGATGGCATTGACTAAAATGTGTTGTGTCATTAATTCATGCAACATTAGACGAACCGATCTGTGCAATTTTTTGCACAATTTAACATAATCTGTGAAATGAAAAGTTTCATATCTAGACTCCTTATTTCGCTGTTACCCGATCGTGAAAATTAAAAATCCTTAACATTTAATCACGTTTCTTTCATCAAAATACTGCAGTGGACTGACATTTAATTTTGTACGTACGTAAAATATTAATTGTCCAATGCGCTTCTTCAAAAGGATGTGTAAATTAGAAGTAATAATAGTTAGGCAATAAACCGTCGGAGCCACGTTAGTTATTTTGATGGACAATTAATCGCCATTAATTGCAGCACGCAATTAAGTTGGATGGTTTTAGAATACTGTAATCTGTAAGATTAATACAAAACCTTAGATCGGAAGACGACAAAGGTTTCCATGCATTTCTTCACGATATTCATCGAAGTGTGAGTGAAGGGGTCGTGTCGAAATATTTATAGATATGCAACAATTTTGAGGATTATTGTGATTATATTTAATATTATTAATAAAAAATTATGGATTTGCTTATTCCATCTTTACTCTGGGTTCACACGGTATTGTCCTGCACGTTTTTTTACAGGATAAGTTTTGGCGAATACATAGTGGTACATACATTGTACATAGAACTGTTCACACGTCTTTTATATTGCAAAAAATCGTACACCATTTATACGTTTAAGCTTGTCAAGCAAATCGAAAGAACTTTAACGCATTCGGTTTGCAGTTGCGCATAACTATGCGCAACTATACTATACTATAGTGGAGTTTAGCACTGTCTCTTTCACACGGTACGATGTCATACGTTATTTATCGAATGACAACCGAACAAGCGCTTAGTACCTGAGCGTCTTTTGGAAGAATCGCGCATATTTTAAATTTGTGATATAACTTTTCAAATGTTTGAACTTTTCATATAACTTTTCAAAGTGTTCGCAATGATTCTTGATTTATAGGATGTACCCATAACCTGTTTTGTCAACGGTGAAACTGTTGGCGCCTTCAATACTAATTTAAAAGTACAACCAAGGGTCCAAGATCCATCACCTGCGGATATTCGTTTTTTCACGAATGAAAATCTACTGTATGAACACCCGGCTGATTGTACGTTTAAAATCGAATACTAAAAAAAATTGTGCAGGACAATGCTGTGTGAACCCAGCCTTACTTCTTACGTTTAAGCGTGCTGTCTTAACCGCTTTTTGAAGCATATACTTCTTTTGGCGCGTTGAGGGAAAACAAATGATGAAAATGAATTTTTTACGATGCGACAGATTTAGACTACAGCATGAAGTTAGTCGTTATTAGACTACAGCATGATGTTAGTCGTTATTAGACTACAGTATGAAGTTAGTCGTTAAATCCCCCTTCAGTAAAGTGATGTGATGTCTATATTCAAGATATTTATTCCAGTATTTCTATATAATATACAATACATTTTTTATATCTGTCTGTCTGTAATCAAATAGAACTTCTTAAATTTGAACAGTCGAATTATTTATACTGAGTAGATAACTTAGGATAAATTGAAGTTCCAGATTTGACTTTTGACTGAAGTTCTATTTTTAAATAGCAAACACTTTTGTAACAGAAAAAAAAAACAAGAAATTGTATTTTAAATTTATTTTAGAATGTTGTATGTTCTTATAAATAAATTTCAGGATTATCCACAGAACCTGGCACTCATTTACATATCAATTCTTTTATCAGTGAAGTTGACAACCACGCTTATTCTTAATACTGAACTTGGCTCTCATTTTCACATTTATGTTTTTGATGGGTTTTTTATTTACGCAAATAGAATGAACACATTTTTATTAATGTACTTATAGAACCTTCAATTAATGTAGGTACTTATAAAACTCTCTTGGCCGACTTTTTATAATGCTTTTAGTATTTATTCCTCGTTTTATTGATATTCTGCGTGAAATAGAGTTATTACAATAGTATGAGTACATTTGAAGTTCACTTCAAATTGTTTTCATAAATTCGAATAAATAATTTAATATACATAATATATGGATATAATTAACATAAATATCTCATTTTTCTGTCTCCTTTTGTATAGAATTACTGTTTGTTTTTACATGGAAATGTATACACATAATTTTACGTGAGATCGTTCGAATTTTAGCTTTTCCATCGTCTAGTACAGTACCTATAATTACACTTAACATGAGTTTAAATCTAGAGACTAAGATCTATAGCAAAATAATCATCGAGCACAGTGGTAAAATTGTGTTCCTCTTCGCTGCATGTCTGACATTTGATTGCCACTTCACAAAAATTCTTCATAATTTTATTAATAATGCTTCAAGTGAATAAATCCTTGCTAACTGAAGTCATTTGGTAGTTAGTAATATTTTTTATTATATATTTTTGTTATATAACTTATGTTTTTGAAATTATATTTATTGTAATAAAATACGATTCATAATAGCTACTTACGGCAACAGCTTCGTCTCTACTCTATGAAAGTCTTTGAAGTAATTACGTCTGGCGTAGAACGATTATTGGGTATAACGTCTACATACTAAGTAGTTGATTAAAAAAACAGCTTGCTTTGTAAATTATTAATTAATGAGCTGTAAATAATCACTTATGGGAAATATAAAACGTGACCTTTGAAAAACACATCTGTCTTTAAACGTGTGGGTAATGCAAGGCCTGACTTTTCACTTCCATTTTTTGTTCTCATTGCAGTATGTGAATTTTATTAATGTATACTTGTGTAATTATCATTAATGTGTTTTTCTTTTTTAGCTAGTTCTGTACATTTCAGTTACAGAAACAATTACTTCACTATCCTTAGTATTATTTTTACTTGTATCTATAGAAAAAGCCCAAAAGGATATTTTTATTTAAATATTAAATATTCATTTAAATATAATACAATATCATGTATAGTAGGTTATCGTCAATTGTGTAATCTATGATTTAACTAATATTTTTTTATTATAATTTTAACGTAGGTATTTCGAAAATTTGTATTTGTAACTAGCGACTCACCCTCGCTTCGTTTGGGTTCATCCCTAGCTTGGATATAGTAACATGGATATAGTCTTTTTTTTTTAAGTATTAAGACCTTCCGTGGACCTTAAGCCATTCTTGAGTTATACACTTACCAACATTCATTTTTATTTATATAGATAGAAGATAAAAGACTTAAGATATTCGGAATGAAAAAAACAATTGCTTTAATTTTTGTGATTATATTTGCGTGTTTATGAAGCTATTTTAATAGAAGTTATTAATTAATTGTATTTACAAGGTGTATTTGCTAATTAAGAAACTGTATTAAAATTATTTTTATTTTCATAGCAATCCAAAGAGGTTATATAAGCCTTCACCACACCACAAGTCATTTGTTTTCAAGGATTTAATATAATCTATAATGATAGGTTTTTGGACTTTACAACAAAATTTATACATTTATTTTACATATGATTAAGTTTTGAAAGGCGATTTTTTAAAGGCGGCATCTTAAAAAATCCTGTAATAGATACGTTTAAGTTTTTTTTACATGTAATACATCTGCCAAGTACCTACTTATCCTGTACAAAAAAATCATTTCCGTCTATTACATCAGCAAAACTGTGATTTTAATCATGCTTTAATAAAAAATATCTTGTCATCAAAAAGAACCATTTTTTGTCACACAAGAGCACACATTAGTTATAATTCAACTATGAATAGGCTTAATAATTGTAATCCTCTGGCGATATAATTTTTTTACTCTGTCAAGACCATCGTCACGCGGCAGTGAACACAAATCGTTCAAATGATGCAGACTCTGCTACTTCATAAAGGTAGGGTTGACTATAAATTATTACGTTGAAGTAAATATTATTTTACGCATTATTATTTACCTCAAATTAATAATCAAAATTTTATCTTGAAACTCGCATTGTAGTAATCACGAAACTGTTTTATTTTGTAGATTATGATATGTTTGCTAAGATGAGTAAAATATCATACCACTCAGTTATTTGGGAAGTAAAGTAAAAAATTCATGCCACTTTTGTCAAGGACAGATCTTTCTATGAATACTTTTTAAACATAGGCTATTATAAAATATACTCTACTTAAAAGTAACATAAGCGCAACAACCCTGTGTACACAAAGAGAGGCCGCTGCGCCCGCGCATCTTTGTGCTGTCCGTCTATCACTCGTGCGTGACAATATCTTACAGATACCACTACACCAGAGATCCTGTTCCTTCATTAATACATGCTATTTATATTTTATAGAAGTTCAAACGCAGAGTTGAAGATCTTTTATTGTAAAACGTTGAAAATAGATGAATCGTTTATAATCATTCAGTGAGGACTTGGAAAGATCAAATACAGCCAGTCAATCATTCACTAGTGCTGTTTTATATAGGAAATACTTTTTTTTCCTTATTTAAGAGCTTTTTCGTTAAAAAGACCATGTCTCTCTGTTGGGTTAAATACTTTTTTGAATTTATAATAAAAATGTATTCAAATGTCAAAAGGATAAAAAAAGTTGTCCTTACTGCAATAGCAACCGCAATATAAAAAAAACCGGCATAATTTGATTCATATTGTAAAATTATGCCATTCGTTGATCTCGAAAAGTAGTAGGTTTGTTTGGCTTAAATAATTATAATTAAAATGAATAAAAGACTTAATATATTATTATAAAAGTGTCGGAAATGTAAATTCTATCTGTAGTAAATTACTTGGAAGCTCTGTGTTGAAAAGATTGCGTCTTTTCTGCACCAAATTACAGTTTTAAATGTTTTTTATAATCCGTGGGACGGATACGAGATTTTTGAAGTTGTATAAGCAATAACAGAATTATATAATAAGTACAGATGTACAAAAAGTTTATAAATAAGAAACTTAAGTAATACATATACATTAAAACAAACATGGACACATTTTTGTGTGATTATAAGATATACTTATTAAAAACTACCGACTCACCCTCGTTTTACTTCTGGTTTATCCTTAGACAAAAACAAATCTATACCACGGGAATCGTACATTTTTCCGAGATAAAAATTAAGTCTGTGCTATTGCAGGCTGTAATCTATCTCTGTGCCAAACATTTAGATCCGCTAAGCTGTTCTGGCATGAAAAAGTAACAATTATCCATACATCCTCACAAGCTTTTACATTTATAATATTAGTAGCATTACGTGTGTCGGAATACATTTAGTTCTTTTCTTAGTTTGTTTTTTTAAGTTTATCTAAAGTTATCTAAAAAAAACTTATTTTCAATCGTACTATACTACTACTACTACTACTTTAATAAAGTAAAATGTAGTAGAAGCTTTTTATTGATTGTTAAAGTTACCAAAATTAGTTACATTTAAGGTCAAAATCAATATAATCCTATCAGTCCTTTAAAGCCATTTCTTCACAAAGATGAAACTTTATATATTACACTTACATCCTTTGCGAGGTGGCCGCTAACGAGATCACAAAATGGAAAATTCTTAATACAATATTCCTCCGAAAATCTTCCTTGCTTTACACTTTGCTCTGTAGACAATATGTAGGTACCTAATATTATGTTATTTTATCTTTACAAGCCAATAGCATTACCTATCCTATATGAGTATGGAAATTTAATTCTAAAATATGACCTTAAATGTAAATAATTTCGGTAACTTTAACAATTAAAAAGAAACTTCTACTACATTTTACTTCATTAAATTACTATTACCTTTAACTGCAAGAGTTTCTGTGTAAGTAAAAAAAAATTGCCTGTTAATAATTAATTTTGCCAAAAGGTGGCGCTGTCTGTATATCTATCTATAATCTATATAAACGTCGATTTGTGTATATATGTTCCGTACGAACTCCAAAACGGCTGAAGCGATGTTGATGAAATTTTCAGGCAACAGCGGGTGATCTTGTAAAGTTTGCTGGCGATCAGAAGTTAGAACGCAGGTGAAGCCACCGGTAATGCTAGTTATAAATACAAAGAGACGCAAGCAGCAAAGGTAATATTATAGTATGTGTAGCTCTTCAATATATACGGACGTATGTATTAGATTTATCTAGTATAGCAGACAAAGCTGGGTGTCGCAACATATGTACAACAGATCGAGATATTAAAAGGCAATATCGCGTTAATACCCCGGGAGCGGCTAATGACTCGTAATTACGAGTAATAGACTCTATAATGGCGGCGGCCACAAAGCCGTGTGGTTTTGTTTTTTTTTTTTTCTTTCTTGTACACCCGCGGCGTGTTCTATACATTTGCATCGGATAATTATGTTTCGTATGAAAGTATTAAATCATTTGTAGATATTCTTTGTTTTTCATTTAAATAATCCTTTAAAATTACTGTAACACAATATGTTGGTTGTATAAATTTGTAACAATAAATAATATAGACATAAATTCCAGTTTTGTATAATGATTATAATACATATATTACGTTTTAACGTTTAGTATAGATTTAATATTTTCCCGCAGTAAAAAGTATCCTATATGTTGACCCGAATAACCAGCTATCATCATACCAAATTCTCTATCTGATTAAAATTCTAAAAACTATAGATTCGGCCTGTGGATCGATAATAATTACTATTTCCTGACTATTTTCCAAAAAATATTTAATGTACAAATTCGACTCAAAAACTTTCTTATACATCTGTATGTTTTGATAAATATTAATTATAATAAATTAAATGTAGAGTCATCATTCTAATATGAATCAATCATTATTGATATTGAAGGTGTGTATAACATAACTGTAAGTTAGGGCTCACTACAGTAATATGAAGTAATAAAAAGCTCACAAAGCTTTTAAAAAGTTCCCATTCGTACATATAAGCAGAGCTTTACATTATAAGCAAATTACATTTTATTTAAACAGTAAGCCTGAATATAATTTTCTTTAGAGAATTAAAAACGAATAAGACGTCTACAGTCTGGCCGCAGCCATGGTGATGATTTCGATATTTTTTGTGCGTCAATTTGATTACGGTCAAATGATTGCTTCCCGAGAACTCGCATTATATGCTGGATAAAAACACATTCCACTCTCGTGCCTCTACCTCCGACACCTCGCTCGATATACGCTATCGAGCGTAGTTATTATTTTTCTATACTGTGTGTATAGTATAGAATAGAATAGTACAGAATTTTAAAATATAATGTTTAAATTTTATATTTCCGAATTATATTTATTAATCATAACCATCTTTCCATATTGAGACATGGACGACACGTTGGGCTCAGTTTGTTGTGACCCTACTTGCTGTGCCAGCGGTAGCGGGTTCGAGTCCTGCTGGGGGCATTCATTTGTGTCATGAGCACGAATGTTTGTACTCCAGTCATGGGTGTTTATATTTATTATGTATGTATTTATAGTTATATATGTGTAGTGTATCAACTATCCGGTATCCATAACACAAGCCTCGTAGCTTACCATGGAACTATATTATTAATGTCCCAAAATATTTATATTTATTTATATTCATATAAATTTTTAGTATAAAAAGAAAGTATTAATATGGCTTATTCATAACTTACGGTGACTGTAGTAACATTCGTATGAACTTATTAAAATATACGTAATACATACTATGGTGTCTCATGGTAAAGACACACCATTCTAGCCGTTAGAAACTATTAAAATACTTTGAGAATAATGTCAGAATTATTTGCTTATCGCTGAAGTTTTCTAAGTCATTAGCAGTCTTTGCTTTTTACAAAAGGACCCGCTTTATTATACTTTTTATGTTAAAGCTAATGAATTTCTTCGAAAATAAAAAACTGTGATAAGTGATACCATTTAACTTATAAGTTGTAGTTATATTTCAAAGGAAAAAATGTTATTATCTATACAGATAAATAAAATTGAAGTGTCTGTTTGTAATGTCAAAATAACAGCTTTATACTAAATGCATATGGAATTTTTGTCTGTCTGTCTGTCTTTTTGTTACGGCTAATCTCTGAAACGGCTGAACCAATTTTAACGGGACTTTCACTGGCAGATAGCTGATATTATAAGGAGTAACTTAGGCTACCTTTATTTTAGAAAAAGAATTAGGGTTTTGCTCAAAAAATTTAAAACCTACCTATGTTGAAATAAGAACACTCTTACGCATATATTTTAGTATAAAATACATTGTCTTTTAGTACTTAAGGTACTTTTATTTTACTTTGAAAAGATATAATATATACAAGTTACAATGATATATTTATTCCGAAAATTTGATAGCTTTATATTGAGGAGAGACATATTTATGTATAGGTTGGAAGGCTCTATAGTCTATATTGAGTAAAAACTGTATGGTTTTAAAAAATGTTTTGTAAGCCTATTCCAGCTGAACGTTGAAAATGAGGTGCGCTGTTAATGAGGTTACTGTAATAATGTAATAATAATAATGTCCTCCCGACCGATTTCGGCCACGGCGGTAAATCTTATTGAGAGTAGCCATCTGCGCAGGAGATATTATAGTGCACAAGTGTACGCGCAGACACAAGTGCACTCTCTATTCCTGTCACTCTCATACTCCGGTGAGACGACTACTCGACACGACCGGTGAGAGTTAAGGCGCAGGACCGACGGCTTTACGTGCTCTCCGAGGCACGGAGGTGAAACACCGCCAGCTTCCTAACTCCAGGCTGTTACTGAGAATTTCTTGACAGAAATACTCAATAACTAAACTTGGCCCGACCCGGAACTCGAACCCAGGACCTCCGGATTTGTGGCCGTACATGCTAGCCACTAGACCATCGAGGCAGTAATAATGTAAGGTATGTATTGTATGTGTGATTGTTATGTAAAACATAATTATACGATTTTGAATCGTGTACAAATAGAATAATTTCGCATACATACTTTTTTCTTATATACAACGACAGTCGAAAACGGTAACATAGATAATGACTTATGTACGAATATGACTCCTTTCACCAATTCACGTAGATATCGAATTTACAACAGTGCGAGCTAATACGGTGTTTCTAAAATGGTAAGGTTGCACTTTTCTTACCAAATCTCATAAATATTATAA
This sequence comes from Argynnis bischoffii washingtonia, assembly GCA_033884665.1. Taxonomy (NCBI): domain Eukaryota; kingdom Metazoa; phylum Arthropoda; class Insecta; order Lepidoptera; family Nymphalidae; genus Argynnis; species Argynnis bischoffii. The sequence goes on along the minus strand of CM066624.1, from coordinate 2,082,693 downwards.
ATGCAAAAGTTTGGATGGATGTTATGTTATGAATTTGAATAAAATTTGGCACAGATATAGATTATAGTCTTGAATAGCACATAGTTCGCTTTTTATCCCGGGAAAATATACGATTCCCGTGGGATAGATTTGCTTTTGATTATATATATATATATATATATATATATATATATATATATATTATATTTTATATATATATATATATATATACTTATATAAAATATATATTTTTATGTTTGTTCGCGGATTTTTTCGTCGTTTATGAACCGATTTTGATAATTTTTTTTTTATCGGAAAGGAGATATCCCAAGAATGGTCCCATGATCTGATGATGGGATCCCAGAGAAATCGAGGGGAACTTTCGAAAATTGTAGCGGCGACTAGTGCGTTTGATAACATTTTCATTAGGTATTTTAAAGCACTACTATTTAATGAAGGTCTGGATTCGATCTGATGATTTACCCGAAAGATAGTCGAGGGAACTCCTCAACGATTTACAGCAATTACCTGGTGTTTGGACTTGATTAATTTGTATTGATGATACGTCTACACTAAAAATGGAAAATTAAAAACTTTAAAAAAAAATTAAAACCGACTTCCAGGCACTGAAAAGTAAAAAATAACTAAACGGGGGTTTTCATTTAGAATAGATACTTAATCAGATTTTTTCGAAGTCGGTGCCAGCCAATACAAATCAAAGCACACCGACTTCGAAAATATCTGATTAAGTATCTATTCTAAATGAAAACCCCCGTTTAGTTATTTTTACTTTTCAGTGCCTGGAAGTCGGTTTTTTTTTATAAGTTTTTTTTTAACTTGACCTAGCCGGCACATCATAGTAACGTTGATAAAAAACTTTATACGAGAACCCACTACCTCCAGTAAAGTAATGCGTACTTTTTTAATTATCGTATCAGGATATGATAAGCAAATATTTTGTTAAAAAAACTTGTATAGCTACCATTACCATTGTACAATCTGTATCCGGAATAAAATCCTATCAAAAACTAAAAGCAAAAAACGTAGATACCAAATTATTTAAAAAGATATTGATATTAAGAGCGCCGAGATATTTTCGTTGATAAAAAAATATAGCTGACGTCACATTCTGATTACCATTTGTAAAAGACGAATAATACTGGATAAGTCTTAATAAGTTGTCATAAAGTATTGAAATGTTTTTATAACTCTTGGAAAGACATTAATAACATTGCCTACGATATTTATATTTACAAAAATTTATTTCGCTTAAAAAAAACTAACATTTTGTATGTTAGAATTTTTTTTATAATTTTTTTTCTAATATTATAAATGTGAAAGTTTGTGAGTATTGATGTATGGATGTTTGTTACTCTTTCACGCCAGAATGGCTGAACGGATCTGGATGAAATTGGACACAGAGATAGATTATAGTCTGGAATAGCACTTAGGTTACTTTTTATCCCGGAAAAATGTACGGTTCCCGTGGGATAGGTTTATTTTTGTTTCCCTAGAGGCGAATCCGAGCGAAGTGTGAAGAGCGAAGAAGTAGTGTAAAATTCCTTTTAGTTTTTATAGCAAAATTTTCTTACTACGGATGATATAGAAAATGTGAAAAGTAAAAAAATCATAAATCTATTGTACATAATATTAATAATGACCGTTCGCGTTCTCTAACATCTGTGTGAAGGGGAACAGCCAGAAAAGGAAAAAGCCTGCATTCATTAGTCGTCATTGAAAGCGCAGCGTTTAATCCGACCGCATTTAATGGTTTTGTTTTAGAATGTAATTATTCCCTGCTCTATTTCTTGGAGTCGAAACACATTTTGTATTTATTTTTATGTTACATCATTTTCAAATGTACTTACACAATTCATATATATGTATTTATTATTAAAAATTATTTATTTGCAATATATGTAACTTAGTAGCTGAAAAAATCATTAACTTTTCTATTAGAATATATAGTAAATTGGAATCGTTAAAACTATTCGTATTAGTAGGTTTACAGGAAAACATACTAACAGAAGAAAAAAAATGTTACATAAATATGTTGCGATTGTCGTTATTTATGTACGTGTACATGTGGTATGGCGTGTCTGTTTGACAATCCTATTATGCCGAGCTCGCCGAATCAGTCTACATAGTAAAATTGTCTAACTGAAAGCGAGATATAAGAACTTATAATTTATTACAAAGAAGCTGGCAGCTGCAATCGGAGCAATAGTACCTAATACAGTAGACTAAGGTGACATTGTTTCATCTTTGCATCATCTCCTCAAAAGTGAGTGAAGCGAGAAGCAAAATATTTTATATTTAATTAAAATGTGATTATTATAAAAAAAACTACATTTTATTATCTGCGTAGTTTGTATAAGTATACTTTGTACTCGTAAGGATCGTAGGCTCATCCTCAGCCTATCTCAAAAATTGGGCTATAAATTACAAAAAAGTTTTTATTAATCTTGAATGACTTCTTATATAAGCGCTTTAAACTTAACAAAAACTGTTTTTTGACGGTATCCTTATGAAGAGTAGCCTATAAAACACCTATAAAACATATCTATTTCAAAAAATCTCGTCAAACTATCGCCATGCTGCTAAGTAAAAGAAGGACAAACAAATAAACATATTCATTATTAGGTATCATAATTAATAAGTATATGAGCATAAGATACTGTAGATAAAATAAAACAAAGCATTAAATAAAATAAATATATGACAAGTGCATACGAATGAGCAATTAAAACTGTCAGTATATTTTCCCATTTGTGGAAGAATGTCACAGTATTGCAATTTTATAGCGCCATTATCTCCGTTTCATTCATTACGGCCTCAAAAACCAATTAAGTTGAGTTCATTAGCGAAACACAAATCCCTTATTTATTAGTGAGTTCTCTTATTTTTTATATAAAAACAACTTTTTTATATAGAAACTTTTTTTAATAAAATTATTAACGTAACAGTTTGGTTTCTATTCGGCTAATCATCAATAAGCCCGTGCCTAATCGATTTGAATCGATTAAAAAAGTATACGTTATTTTTTTTTTATTAATCAAGTTTTATATTATATATCTAGGATATACATATAATATCTAAATACTGGTTACAATATTAATTGATATATATGTCGTAGTCTTTTCGCAGAATTCGTCATTTCATGAAATACCTAGGCACTTCCGGCAACTCGTGTTTACAGCCAATATACACAATCCGACGCATAGTCATTGCGGACAGTTAGGCTTTTCATGTAATGCCTGTTATATACACCTTGGCACGTTAAAGAAAGGAAAAAAATCCTTATATCCTTATTTAAAAAAATCCTTAAAATATTTCAATCCTTATTGTACTTAAATATTTATTTTAACACTTAAAATCAAGATTTATTCGTATTTAACATCAATTCTATCAGTAAAACTGGTACTTGGTTATGTTAAATGTCAATGTCAGAATTAGCATTATTATGATAAATCGACGCCATAACAAAACCTTTTCTTATCTTCTAGGTTGGTTAGGTTAGGTTAGAACAGTTAAAATAACGGGATAACTTTTTCCGGGATATAATGTTACACTTTAGTTTATTTAATGTAAACATAACCTCAAAATTTGAAATTTCACGGCAGACCTCGACATCCGCAAAGTCAGGGCAGCGTAGAAAGAGCAAATCAAGATGTCGAAAATATGCTACGCGCGTGGATGATTGATAATAAATCAACTTTTTGGTCTTTTTAACTTTTTTTAATATAATTAATTTTTTTCCTTTCTTCAACGTGCCACGGTGTATATAACAGGCATTACATGAAAAGCCTAACTGTCCGCAATGACTATGCGTCGGATTGTGTATATTGGATGTAAACACGAGTTGCCGGAAGTGCCTAGGTATTTCATGAAATGACGAATTCTGCGACAAGACTACGACATATACATTTAATAGGGGAAATAAAATGTTAAAATCAAAAATCAAATAATAGATTAACTAGTGCAAAATATTCGTATTAATGGGAGGAAATTGGCAGATAAAATGTATGTAGGAATAATCAAGCGTGCAAATACACACAGATTCTAATTAATTCAACGACACTTTTAATTACACAATTATGCTAGATTACTTCATTAATATACGTTTTTTTAATATTTATATTAACCAGTTCAGTAAAATTCTTATTTAAGTGACGTTTTTTTATATCTTTTTCGAATTCTTCGAATATTAGCAGGAAACCCAAAAGCCAAAGTAGATAAAAAATGTAAAATCAATGCAAAATATCGTAATATAGCATATAAAACTAACAGAAAATACTTGTGAGTTGGGACGAGCAGGAATCGAACCCTAGTTTCATAAGATCTTAACTTTAGGTTCAGGTTGGCTTTAATCAAATGAAGTTTTCACACTTATAATACATAATTCAATTATATTTTAGTGTTCATAACTATGTTCATATCTATGTATTTTCTTAGCTTATGTACCCTATTTTATACTAATTCGTAGATGCAACACGTAAAATACTTTAATGTAAACCTTCTTGACTAATTTATCTATACAGATAAGTAAAATTGGAGTGTCTGTTTGTAATATTAAAATAACCGCTTTTTACTAAATGCATATGGATGTATACACGGTACATATACCAAAGCAACATTTTTTACAATTTTTGTCTGTCTGTCTGTATGTCTGTCTGTTTGTTCCGGCTAATCTCCGAAACGGCTGGACCGATTTTTACGGGACTTTCATTGTCAGATAGCTGATGTTATAAGGAGTAACTTAGGCTACTTTTATTTTAGAAAAAGAATCAGGGTTCCGCGAAAAAAATTAAAACCCATGAAATTGTGAACAAAATCCACGTACGGCGTACGCACTCGAGCGAAGCGAGGGTAAATCGTTATATAATTTAAATGAATATCTTAGGAGTAGCAAGCTACTATTTATGTATACCTAAACACAGCTTACTGTGAAAACGTACCTAGGGATGAACGCGAGCGAAGCGAGCGTGAGTCGCTAGTAAATAATAAATTACCAAACAGACAGATGAATTTACTATCGCATACATATATCCTATTCGTATGGTATAATAAACTTAAAGTTTAGTTTGTATAGTCATCCTTTGTATATACTTTACGTTATACACTCGCATATTCACCGACACTACCTTTCTAAGAATCAGTAACGGCGCAATTTGCTTTCGAAGGTGTAACCAATCGATTCTTTCTACATTCGCTCGCAACGTTCATTTTTATTATCTCATTCCGACCGATGCATTTTGCTAGTGACTTACAATTTTTATGGATTGATATAAAGTTATATAAATTATGTATTGTCTTATTTCAACACTAGCGACTCAACCTTCCTCCGCTCCGGTTCGTCCCTACTTATGTTTTAACGTTTAGTATACATTTCTCAGAGATAAGATATTTTCCCGCAATAAAAGTATTCTATATGTTGATCTGGATAACCAACTATCATCATACCAATTTCATCAAAATCCCTCCAGTAGTTTTTCAGACAGACAGACAGACAGGCAAGAATTCTAAGAACTATAGATTCGGTCTTTGCATCGATAATAATGTCTATTTCAATAAGATTTTCCAAAAAATATTCAATGTACAGATTCGGCATATTTACAATTTTATTATATGTATAGGTGACAATAAAAAGCTATAAAGCTGCTAACATAGCCGAGACATTTTTGCACTGTTCGAATTTGTTATACTACTAAAATCTGTTAAAAATGTTTTTTTGAGTTTTACTGGTAACTATAATAAGTAATCAAAACTTGAAAGTCAAGAAATTTTCTTTTATCTAATCGTTGTATTGACTTGAATTTTTTTAAATCTATACTAATATTATAAAGCTGAAAAGTTTGTTTGTTTGTTTGTTTGTTTGTTTGGTTGAACGCGCTAATCTCAGGAACTACTAATCCGATTTGGAAATTCTTTTTGCATTAGATAGCCTGTTTATTGAGGAAGGCTATAGGCTATATATTTTCCCGGAAAAATGAACGGTTCCCGTGGGATAGAGTTGTTTTTGTCTAGGGACGAACCCAAAGCGAAGCGAGGGTAAGTCGCTATAATCCGTTCACGGAGACGAGTTAGTAGAGTGCTATCTCACTCACACAATTTTTTAACTGCGATGGGTCAGTGATAAACGCTAAGGCGGTGTACACAGTACGAGTACTTTTTAGTCTACTCATACTTCCCGTACTGTGCAGACGTGCTCTTACTTGTGACTGTATGCTCAACTTGTGAACGAGCCGGTTCACAAGTTGAGAAGTTGTGTATTGGATTTTATGATTGATTGGAGAGTGATGATGATGATGATTATATGTTATAAACTTGTATAGGTATATTATAATATAATAAAGAAAATTTAATCATTAACTCTCGATTTTATTTCTTTCCTTCATATCCTACAGATATATAAAAAAGCAGGTACCCATAAAAAAATTCTATCAAATAAATGTCTCTCAATTTATACGACAGACGAAGCCGCAGGAATAAACTAAGCGAACTTTTAAGAAGCGCAGTGTGAACGCATATTTACATTTCTAAGGTATTGTTAACGCCCACTGACCCTAAAAAAGATTTTTTTGTCTTTGTCATTTGTATGATAATGTGCGATAGAGAAGGCGCTATACTAACTCGTCTCCGTGTATAGACTATAGTAAATAATATTCGGATGACAATTTGATACAATTGAGCTGATCTGTTAATGGAACCAAAACCGAGATGGAAGTGGAATGCTTCGATGGTTACTAGTTAAATCTAAGAGTTTGGTCGCGTTTGTTTTGACAAGTTCTATACCTTACATTTGTTCAAAATCATGTTTCCGAGTTTTTAAACTCTTATTATTTAAGGTTCCGTAGGTTCAATAAAAAATGAAATAATGAAACCGTTAGAAGAGGTTTCACATCATTAAATATCAAAACGAGTAGTTAATAAGGAATTATACAAAATGGATGAAGGAAAAACAATTGATTTCTTTTCCATGGTTTTCTAAACTACTGAAACTAGGTATTAAAATTTCGGAATCAGACCCCACTCTTAAATCTAATTAATTTTTTTATTTATTTATAAAAATTTATTTATTTTCACACTAGCAACTCACCCTCGCTTCGCTTCGGTTTCGTCCCTAGACAAAAACAAATCTACTCCACGGGAACCGTAAATTTTTCCGGGATGATATATAGCCTATAGCCTTTCTCAGTTAAAGGGCTATCTAATGCAAAAATAATTTTTTTTCAAATCGGATTAGTGGTTTCTGAGATTATTGTGTTCAACCAAACAAACAAACTCTTCAGCTTTATAATGTTAGTATAGATAATATGGGGAACCTTTATTCACACGAATTAAACTCGCACTTTGCCAATTATTATTTATTTATTTCAATTGCTAAAACGTCCTAGTTAGAGCTAATGAAAGGGAACATTAGCCGGATTGGTAGTGTATTATTTCGTATTATATATTGACTTGTAGTTACATAAAAGGCGAGTACATGAAGGCATACACCAATCTATTGAATTTAAATTATTTACTTTCACTATGTAATTGACAATTTACTTACGCAATGATAATTAACTCAAGACTTTCACATTTAATTAGGTACAAGAACTAATTTACCGGTGGTAGGACTCTGTCAAGCCTGAGGAGTCCGACTGGATGGGTACCACCCCCTTATCTATTTCTGCCGCCAAGCAACAATGATTGCATTGTTGTGTTCCGGTTTGAAGGATAAGGTAGCCAGCGCAATTACAGGCGAGAGGCATATCATCTTAGTCCTCACAGTGACAACGCACCTGTGGTTCTGCATTTTTGTTACTTAAAATCTAAGTGCATGAACCGTAGGTGTTATGGGCGACAGGTACTGCTTTCCATCAGGTGGTCTGTCTGCTCGTTTGTCACTGAATCTCATAAAAAAAAAGAAAAAACAAAAAGTCCATTTCCAACAATTCTTTCATTGGCTGAAAGGATTCAAATTAAATGAGATATATTTTCTATTCAAGCTATACAATTAAAATGGTCTACTTGAAAGTAATTTGGTATTTAGCATTCTAATGAATATCAGATTTAAAATTTCTATGTAATAGAAATCACAGGTGATATTTTAGCTTTACTTTTCTACAATGATATCGTAAAGTAAAAAGTTTTTAAGATTGACCAGTTGTAATCACGTGAGACAAAAGCGTTAGTGCGTCATATTCATGAATTCTATTTGTTTTGAATTAGAGGTAGAAAATTCCTAATTAGTGATAAACAAACAAAAAATATGAATAGGTTTCAAATTTTCCAAAAAAATAACAACATAAATCATATAAAAATTCTATATACATATGTATATAAGTCCTCCTGATCGATTCCGGCCACGGCGGTCAATATCATTGAGACTAGCCAATTGCGCAGGAGATATTATAGTGTACAAGTGTACGCGCAGACACAAGTGCACTCTATTTCTGTCACACTCATCCTCCGGTGGGACGACTACTTAACACGACCGGTGAGAGTTAAGGCGCAGGACCGAAGGCTTTACGTACTCTTCGAGGCACGGGGGTGAAACACCGACAACTTCCCAACTCCGGGCTGCTACTGAGGCTTACTAAGCATAAAGGCTCAATAACTAAACTTGGCCCTACCGGGGACTCGAACCCAGGACTTCCGCATATGCAACCTAGTACATGCTAGCCACTGCACCACCAAGGCAGTTAAAAAAATCTATATCAATCACAACTCGCTCATTTTCTATATCTCTACACGTGTAACTTCCACACTTATTGTATTGCTTGTCTTAGCTATAATTAATTTAATAAAAGATAATCTAAGTGTTAAAGTGCTATAAAAAAGACATTCAAGATGAAATATTACACATAATTCAAGTTACATCAAAGTAATATCTTCCAAATCTGCCTAGAACCGGGACATTACGTATGCGTGCGCGCACCCTGTCATTAGGCGAGTAGTGTGGCCAAATGACATGTGTTTTAAGAGATTGACCGCACATAAAAGTTGAGGTTTTATGTTTATAATAATTATGATCCCTGCGTTCAATGGGATGCGATTCGATCTTTTGACAAATGAACAAAAATTTAAATATCAATTTCCATCCTACCTTCAAAATCTTCCACACATCCTTTTCCATTGTATCTTCAAAATAACTATCTTCCACACATCCTTTCATCCTCTGTTTAACCCCTAATGCGATGAGTTTCCAATGTTTTTCCTTCGTGCTCTCCTTTATATGACTCTTGTGCAAAGTTTCATGCTTTTAGATCAAGTAATGTAAGATGTGCATTGTCTGTCAGTTTGAATGATTCAAATAATTGTTAAGTTCCTTTTAATCAATATTTTGATCTTTTGCAGGCATCCACTATATATACTTATAAAACTTATAATATACTTATAAAACTTATAATAGAGTAAGTATTGCTTGTTAAAAATATAAAAAATGAAACAATTCCAAGATTTCACATTTTTGTAAAATTCATTCATACAATGTTGTATAAATTCAGCTGTATTTGAGCCAATATTTAAACTTTTTTCTATGATACTTTTCTCGTATGAGTTAGAAGCTATGGAGATCCTACAAGGAGCACAATAACGCTGAGACACGCCTCTCCGGCGCCGAGGAGCATAGACGTACAATTATTTACAAAACTTAATATTTCGGGAAATAAATTTTAACAATGGCTCTTTAGGTGAACCATGAATATAGAAACTATTTCATATGTAGCTATTAAATCATAGGCAATTTTATTCTTACGAAGCACATTACATGACCGCTAGTTTACACAATCTACTGAAATGAGGTCACGATAGGCACAAATGTATACATCCAGAAAATACAGATAATAAAGACAATAAAGACAACATCATTTTGTTAATACTAGATATATCTAATTTTGACATCAAAACAAAGGCGCAGTTTTAACTGTTCTTTTTTAATAAATTAAATAGCAAAATAACAATAAAGGTCTTCAAATAAAGCTCTATATAAGAAGATCAGTGACCATAAATCACGACGATAAGGAAAACTTTGAATTTTCTAATCGTATTTAGAATAAAAATCGAAAATTCATACCGCGAGCATTAGTGTAACATCTAAGAGTAATGGCCGGCAGTATCGAACTCGATAAAAGCTCGAGCATAAATTTTATCGACTTTTAGCCACAAAAAGTTTGTTTGAATACTTTATGCTTATAGTATAGGAGATGAGATATTTTCTTTTAAATATATTTAAATATAATATATTAATATTACACTGATTTCATTTTATTTATTTAGGAACCTTAATTCGTTTAACTTTTATTTCCGATGTGTTATGTATAGTTAGTTAACCTAGTAAGCGTTTAGGCAAGAAAACATAAAAACTAATTTGGTCGAATATTAACTTTGACTTATAATGCTCTTTAGTGCGTGGCACTCAGTGGCAGATACTAACATGGCACAGCAAGTTACTATTGAGTCAGATAGTAAAATTTTAAAATATAATATTATTAGAAAATTAATATATATACATTTATATATATATATATATATATATATATATATATATATATATATATATATATATATATATATATATATATATATATATATATATATATATATATATATATATATATATATATGTATATTTCAGACTAACAAACATATACGCACTCGAGGCCGTACTCGAGGCCGTAACGTAGGCTGATTTAGCATAAAATATATAAAACCAACATAAAAGCTGACATAAAAAGCGAACCCGAGTGTATCGGTTGGGTGGCCGATTCGTCGCCTGTTCCCACTGCAATTAGAGACAATTATGCCGTAAAGCCGGTGTCGCTCATGGCTGCGCATGATTCACGTATAATTAAGCTTTTTTATAATTTAATAGACTTCACAAAACTGTTTTGCGTAATACGAAAACTTTAATAACATTCCTCTTTTTAACATGACTCTCAAAATAATATGAAAATCTAATATAACATAGGTATCCTTATATATAAAGGCAGTGGTAGCCCAGTGGTAACGCGCTCGCTTGGGAAACCGAGTGAAGCGGGTTCAAATCCCGGGTCTCGCACCTCTGATATTTTCATGTGCGAATCATTTTCTAACTTGATAACCACTTGCCTTACAGTGAAGGAAAACATCGTGAGGAAACCTGCATGTCTGAGAGAACCTAGCAAGTTTTCGAAAGACATGTGAAGTCCGCCAATCCGCACTTGGCCAGCGTGGTGGACTATGGCCTGATTCCCCTCGTATTGAAGGGAGGCTCTTGCCCAGCAGTAGGACGTTAAAAAGGGCTGAATACATCCTTATATGTCGTGGGAAAAGTTCTTTAAGAAATATCGATAATATAACATAATCTATGTTTCATTTCAAGTTATTTTCTTTAACTCATAAATACGACTGACTTCACTTCTTTTGATAACTCCTAAATTGAAATTTGAAAATACCCTAACATAATAACCTATTCATTGTGGCCATATAATGAACCTAAACACGATATTTCTGCAATATTTTAGTAAAGAGTTGAGTTTCTAGCAGGTTCTAGGTGACGCTGCAGCATCAGGCCTAGGATGATTTCAATTTCATTAAAGTATACCAAGTTTCAATTTAATTCAATCTGTGGAATTTTGTTTATATCCTTTTACCATCAAAAACTGATAGTTTGTAAACGGTTGAACAAATATTTTAAATAAAAAAAAGTAAATTAAAATTTACTGTAGATTATAAGCTAGATCTTTATGCTATGCCAATCAAATATAAATCTGATTATTAATAGACTAAGAAAAAGTGCATATCGAGATTCATAAACATATTAAAGTGTTTAAAGCACTTCGATAAAAATAACATGATAATATTCACGAAAGTACAACGAACTGTTATGAGTCCCTGGATAAGACCCTTTTAAAAAAAAAGATTTATTTATCACTGAAAACACTTTAATTACTTTTACAATATTTATGGGATTTAAAGAGCTAGTGCTCTGGACCGACGATACTCTCGAACTAAACTAACTTTTAATTACAGGGCTTATATATAGAGTACAAATGACAATAGTTAGTAATAATACATATAGAATAAGATGAACAAGCAATAACCCATACAGCCAAGGGGTATAACACCTCCCCCGTTAAAATAAACTTCGGGCTTTTCTAAACCGAAGTTTATGAAAATTAAATGTTACATCTGATTGATGGATAAGAGGGTTGTTCCTCTAAGTTAATATTATCAGGGTTATTTTCTTCTTTTAATTCTATATTAAGGCCCAATGATTTATTACATTTTTTATAATAGTATATAATCTTAATACTAATAAAATAAGCTAAGACAAAAATAATAATAACCAATATCATTATAGTTAATATAGAATAATGTGTCCCATATTTAATTATATGAGGCATATCTGTATCTATTTCAGTTTCTAATAATTTTCTTTTTAAAGATTCTTTTTGAACTGTTAAATTATCCAAATCTATTTTTTCTAAATTAATAGGAGACACATTGTACTTAGCCTTATCTAACTTATACTTATTACAACAAGTGTCATTAATAATATTATAATCAAAGGTAATTATTTCCGAATGTATACTCTTATCAATTTTTCCTATCAATACTGTGTTTTTATTATAGCCAACGCAGGATTGGGGTAGGCTCAAAACACCTGTTCCCAGTAATATATTTTCATGATGTATTTTCAATTTTTGACACTCTATTATTATTTTACTACTTTCAGACTGAATAAATATCCATTTATTATTATTTAAGTTTTTCCAAATATCAACTTTACCATATATAAATTTTGTTTCACACTGGTCGGGAAGTTTATTAATAACCTTTGATAATAATTCACTTTCACAAGTAATCTTAGCATCAGTTGAATATACATTAGGAACGTCGCATATAAAATGTTCATGATTTACAATTAAACAATTATTCAAACTGTCCAGATCAAAATAATGATTTTTATCAATCGTTATTGCGATATATTTAGCACTAGGGATTATCAGACTGAAGGTCTCTGGATTTTTAATATTATGCGGTGTAGGTAAAGGTATATTATGATATAATTTATATAATTTATTAGTCACTAGCGGTATTTGCAATACAAATACTAGTCGTGGTTTCATAAAATAAGATGATACTTTGGAAATATTCATAATAATATGCATCATATTAATTTCAAGAGGGACTGGCAGTTCGAGTCCTTGCGGTAAATATCGAAAAGAATCGACTAGCTCTTTATGAAGCTGTGTCGGTGTCATTATTGCCGGGTGCAGTTTATTGAGACTGCTGAACATTATGGCATTTATAATATCTTCTAACTGAAACGATAAGGTAAGAAGGGACATTTCAAGGTTGCTAAATAACTCATTTATACCTAACTGTAACTGAATTTTGTCGGTAGCAATAGATATATTTTCTACTACTGAAGAAAATTTATTAATCGCTTCATTTAAGTGATATTCATTTAATTGGACCTTTAAAATTGTTTCATTAAAACGGGTAATTATAGAATTCGTTACTAAGACATTTTCTTTAATTAATGATGACATTTTCTCCTCGTTTTTTAATACAGACTCTATTGCATTATTGAAAACTAGACCATCGTCCTCGTCTAGAGTTCCGAAAATATGTTTCATCACTGAACCAATGCCGGCAAACCAGGCACTACGTTTATTTTTTGTATCTAATAGATGAGAAACAGCAGAAAATTGTTTTAAAATATTATTGTAACGAAATATTAATGGTTCAAATATATTATAACATTCTATGCTATCTGGGGTTTGGTTACAGTTGTTTCTAGCTGTATTAATTACTGAATTTATGTTTTCAATATGTGGTTTTATAAAAGATGTATCTATTGGAATTAGAACATTTAATTGTCCTTCAATTATTTTTGCATTTCCTAAGTAATCAAAATAAATGCCGGAGCTTGCGGAAATTCGTTGGATGAATTCCTGTTCCAGTTGGGCGGATACACTGAAAATATTATAATATGTTAATTATTTTTAATTTACGTAATTAACCCGATGCTAAAATTATTTAACCCTTAACTTGAATATAATCAAAATAAAAATAAAAGTGAATGTAAATAAACTGTAAAAATTAAAACTTATATATAACTAGTTTAATTAGTAGTATTACTAGATGTATCAGCTAGTTTTATTTGATCATAATGGTGAGTAACATGTCGTCTATTAATTAATAGTGATAACGTATTGTTACCAAGAATTTTCACGATCTTATAAGGTCCCTTCCATACAGGAGATAAGGCCTTCCGCATTCTTAAATGGTTCTTTAGGTAAACATAATCACCTACTTTATATTGCTGTGGTTTACTGTGAGAGTCATAATAACTTTTTGAATTGATTTTTGAATTTTGTATATTTTGAATTGCCTTTTCTCTTGAGTATTTAAGACGGTTTTGCAGCATCTTTACATATTCTGGGTAGGTTGCTCCAGGTGATTCTTCGAAAATAGAATTTGGAATAAAAGGCTTGTGAGCAAACATTAGCTCATAGGGTGTATAATGAGTAGTGCAATGCACACTGGTATTATAAGCTAACATTGCAGTATAGACGTAACGAGGCCAATCAGTTTGTCCTTCGTTGACATATGATTTCAGATATTCCTTCAGGGTGGAGTGACTTCTTTCCAGCGCTCCTTGCGTTTGTGGGTGGTAAGGCGACGACCACAACTGTTTAATTTTTAAAAATTTGCAAGTTGTTTTGAATAATTCTGCTGTAAAATTTGTTCCTTGATCGGTAAGGATCATTTTAGGAATTCCGAACATAGCAATAAAATGAAGAAGACATTCGCTTGTCTCTTCTGCAGTTGTACTGCGAATTGGGTAAGCCACAGAAAATTTAGTAAGATCGTCTTGAAGTGTGAGAATGTATTTTAAATTAGCTGTTCCAGATTCTGGAAGTGGTCCTACTATATCTAAGCTAAGACGTTGCCAGGGAGCAGTAGAAGTACTGGTTATTTGCATTGGCGCTCTGTTTATTTTCCTTAGGGCTTTATTTTCTTGACATGATTTGCAGGCTTTAACATATGTCTCTATATCTTTTCGCATACCTTTCCAATAATACATATCTTTTATTCTATTATGCATGCGGACAGAACCAAGATGTCCTGCAATGGGTATATCGTGATTATCCCGTAATATCTTTTTTATTTCGGTAGGTGAAGGATAAATTATGTTATTATGATATATATTTATTTTTATGTCAGTATTATGGAAAAGATACATCAGCATATTATATATCTTAGTATATGAATGTTTTTCGAAAGGATTCTTAAAATCTGAAATTGCTATTTCGTTTATATTTCCGAATATTAACAACCTATTTCTGGCGTTTTCCAGAGTTTTAAATATTTCAGCATAACGTGATTCCTCAAAATAATGTACTCTAGTAAAAAGAAGAAGATAGGTTTTATTAGTGGATTCTATTATTTGGAAAGAATGTAGTTGCCGTTCTGTTTCTACAATCTCTTTTGAATTTTCATGGTTACCTAAAATCTCTTCTATATAAGGATTAGATTCATCAAGGTCTATTGAGGTAGGTATTATTATAGTTTTTATGGTAGATTTCATTAAACTTTCATTATGTTCTATAATTTGTGTATTAAAATTTCTATTTTTTTCAGATGTTGCTTTGAGAAATGTTGAATAATCATCAGTAGGTGGGCTCAATTCTCGACTTGGTAAGTCAATTTGTTCTGGAGAAGGTAAGTTGAATCTTTCTCGTTCTGAAGAAGGTAAGTTAATTTC
The DNA here is from genome assembly GCA_033884665.1 of Argynnis bischoffii washingtonia. Taxonomy (NCBI): domain Eukaryota; kingdom Metazoa; phylum Arthropoda; class Insecta; order Lepidoptera; family Nymphalidae; genus Argynnis; species Argynnis bischoffii. Next base: position 2,066,966 of record CM066624.1, on the reverse strand, counting down.
TTCTGAAGAAGGTAAGTTAAGTCTTTCCTGTTCTGGAGAAGGTAAATTAGATCTTCCTCGTTCTGAAGAAGGTAAGTTAGTTTCTTCTGAAGAAGGTAAGTTAAGTCGTTCTTCTGTATCAGAGAGAATTTCATCTAAACGGAAAGAAGGTGGAGAAATTAGCAGTTCTTCTAGATCTCTATCGATATTCATAGTTCCTTGTTCAGAAACTTGAGGAGTTTCTGGATTCATTTCATTTGTATAAACTGAAACTGGATTAACTGGGTATCTTGAAAGAGCATCAGCATTAGAGTTAACTTTTCCTTTTTTATATTTTATATTGTAATTATATTCCTCTAGTTTTAGTCTTCATCTAACGAGTCTGGATCCTGGATCCTTACAGTTAAAGAGCCATTGGAGGGGCTTATGGTCTGTGACAATGGTAAAGGTATTTCCGTAAAGGTAAGGTCTAAACATTTTAGTACCAAAAACTATTGCTAGACATTCTTTTTCTGTAGTACTATAATTTGTTTCAGCTTTATTAAGAGTACGGGATGCAAATGCAAGGGGACGGTCCTTTCCTATTTCTCCTTGAGATAGGATTGCTGAGATGGCGTATTTCGATGCATCACAAGTGAGAACAAATGGTTTAGTAAAATCTGGATAAGAGAGTATAGGAGCTGTTAATAATTTACCTTTCAAGGTTTCGAATGCAAGTTGCTGTTCGTTATTCCAGGTAAATGACGCGTTCTTCTTTAAAAGTGAAGTCAGAGGCTTAGCTAACATGGAAAAATCTGGAATAAATCTACGGTAGTAAGAAATAAGTCCTAGAAAGGATTTTACGTCCTTTGGAGTTTTTGGAGTAGGAAACTCTTTCACAGCTTTAACCTTGTCAGGATTTGGTCTAACTCCCTTGTCCGTAATTATATGACCTAGGTAATTTACTTCTTTGCGGAGAAACTCGCATTTGTCTGGCTGTAATTTTAAATTGAATTGACGTAACCTGTTGAATACTTTTTGTAACTTCTCTATATGTGAATTTAAATCGTAGGAATAAATGACAATGTCATCCAAATAAACATAGCAATGTATACCTTGAAGACCAGATAATACGGTGTTCATTAGTCTTTGGAAGGTGGCTGGGGCGTTTTTTAGCCCAAATGGCATCCTCTTAAATTGGAAGTGTCCTTCTGGAATTGTAAAGGCTGTCTTATCAGCATCTTCTGGTGCTATTTGAATTTGATGAAAACCTGACGCTAAATCGAGAGTAGAAAAATATTTACTGTTACCTAATTGGTCTAGAATTTCGTTTATTTGGGGAATGGGGTAAGATTCGCCTATAGTTATATCGTTAAGTTTTCGGTAGTCTATTACTACACGCCATTTTCTTTCGCCAGAGGCATCAATCTTTTTTGGTACAACCCATATTGGTGAAGACCATGGTGATATGGAAGGCTGAATTATATCCTGATCCAACATCTTATTTATCTGTCTGTGTACCTCTTCTTTATGACACTGTGGGAACCTATATGATTTTGTATTAATAGGAATATTGGAATTAGTTTTAATTTGATGTTTTAATGCATTTGTATATGTCAGTTGGTCATCAGGTAAATGAAAAATATCAGAGTACTGAGAACAAATATCTAGGAGTTGTTCACTTTCTTCATGATTTAGATGAGATATTCTAAGAGAGTCTAGAACTTGTTCAGTTCTTTCTATTGTACTTTGACAATTGTTTACTAATTTGACATTCTGTGATGGAATCTTCTCTAATTTGAGTTGTAAATTAGAATTTACTTGGACAGGTTCTTCTGTAATATTTAATATAGTAATGTTAACTCTATTGTTAGGTTTCACTCTTACCATACAATTGGAAATAAGTATTTTATCCGAAATTTTCTTATCTAATATTAATCCTTCTTGAATTTCAGGATTTACAACGGTGCATTCTATAACGGTTTCAGACCTAGGTTTTATTATATAGGTAGGTTCGTGAAACATAAGGTAAGTTTTATAGTTATTTATTTCTAAGCTATTGGAACTGTAATTAATTTGACAGTTATATGCCATAAAAAGGTCAGTACCAATAATACCATCATATGGAAGGTGTAATTCGTCAAAAACATGAAATTTATGACATATATAGTTGTCACCAATTTTTAATTTTAAATTTACATAACCTAAACTTTTCAACGGAGGTTCGTCTTTCGAATTTATTCCTCTAACAGAAATATTATTAGGGTAGACTTTTAAGGTGTTTGATAGTGCTGAACTTTTAATAAGGCAAACTGAGGCACCTGTATCTATTAATGATGACAAGGGTCTGGAACTTCCAGAAGTTGTCAATTTGATATGGGGTAAGTATCTATCATTATTATTATTTGTTATTTTATAAATCTTATTCGTGCCGTTTTTAAGATTTTGTCGCGCCCGACACGTTAACGGGACAATTACTCGTTTAAAGGAGGCTGTTGACAGTCATAGTCGACGTCCTCGTTAGGTTTATCCTCAACGGGCTCATACGTTTCCTCATAAGGGCATGAACTCCCTTCTTCTTCACAGTAAGAAGGATCATCCTCTACAAAATTTATGCGAGGTCTATTAAAGTTATTCGGATTTTTATTACTAAATTGAGGCCTATAGTTATTGGTAGGTCGATTATATTGATTAACTTGTCCTTGACCCTGAGGAGGTCTTGGGGTAAATGTATTAGGCGCACCATTAGAATAACGCTGCAAAGGGTTAGAAGACCTATATTGATTAACCTGCCTGGGTACATTATTAAAATAATTATTTCTATGAAAATTATTACTATTTGTAACTTTATTAGGTTTTTCAAAACTTTCCGCTTTTTTATATAATGTTTGCTGAATTTTTTCTTCAGAAATAGCTAAGCTAATAGCTTCATTTAAATTTTTAGGCGATCTACACCTAACTATATTCGATATACGTGGATGGAGACCCATCAAGAAGTGGTGGAGGGCTAAATCCTCCATAGCAGCTGTTCTGCCTGGAATCTCTAATTTTTTGGTAGGATTCATAGAAATCTCAGTCAAAAGTTGAGATAAGATCGATTCAATTTTAATAGAAAATTGCGTGACATTTTCCACAGATGTTTGTTTACATTCCTGTAATTCACTAATTAAATGAGAATAATGTTTCCTTTGACTAAACTGAGTCTTAAGAAAATCTTTTAATTGATCATAGGATGTAAATTCTTTTATTGAGGCTGCTATTTCAGCCTTGCCTTGTAATTGGCTCAAAATGTATTTAAATAAAATATATTTTTGTGACTCAGATGCAAGTTCATAAGCATTATTACAATTCGTCAAAAATGAATTTATTGTATCTCTAGAACCGTCATATGGTTTAATAAATTTTAAAAGAATATTTAAATCGATTTCATTTATATTCAATTTCTTTTCCGTTTTAGAGACGGCGGGCGAAGGCGCTTTTTCTCCGTCACTAAGCGGAAGAATCGGAATGTCGACTTTTTTCGCCATTCTTATATTATTTTAAATATTTGATCTGGATAATTTGTCAGAAATTTTTTTATTATTATATTGTAAATATTACACAAAAAAACTCAATAAAAAAAAAAAAAAACAAAACAATCAATAAAAAAAATGATATGCAAAATCAATCAAAAAATAAAAATCAGTATAAAATATTAATAAAGTATTATAACTTCTTTTGTTTCAATAAAATATTCGTCAGAATAACATTTTTATATATTAAATTTCATATAAGTAATATAATGTCTTTAACGCGCAACTTCCAATAATTGTTTTTATTGTAATACTATCTATCACTCACGTGTGGGCTACAAGGAACACGAACACGACGCGGGTGGCGGCGAGCTGCATTCCTGTAGATAAGGCCAGACCTTGTATACCCGCCAGCTCAGTGGTCACAGGTTCAAACCTGGCGTCGTTCCGGACGGGAGACGAACACGGCACACGTACTAGGTCCTCTGCCAGTAGATGTAGGCGTCTCACTCTCTGGTGGACAACCTGAATTTTCACTTAACACTTTTCACAGCTTTTCACAGCTTTTCACTACTTTTCACTTATTTATGGTGGTTCCCCACTTTAATTTGAAGTTACGCGGAGCCGAGAGTTCGCGGTCACTTAAGGCACAGGAATTTTCGTTAATCCTGGGGTAACCGGGATTATTATTATCCCAAGGTATCCGGGATTATTAGTATCCCACCGCTGCCACCAATTGTTATGAGTCCCTGGATAAGACCCTTTTTAAAAAAAAGATTTATTTATCACTGAAAACACTTTAATTACTTTTACAATATTTATGGGATTTAAAGAGCTAGTGCTCTGGACCGACGATACTCTCGAACTAAACTAACTTTTAATTACAGGGCTTATATATAGAGTACAAATGACAATAGTTAGTAATAATACATATAGAATAAGATGAACAAGCAATAACCCATACAGCCAAGGGGTATAACAGAACGTCCATTTGCAGCGCAAATCTAATTCCAGTCCCTAATCCAGAACCTCACCTCTCGTTCTACAACGGCAATACAAAGCGGACGGTCATAATCAAATGATTCTTTAATTACTTATGTTATCTCCGGGACCATTAGCGGAGATCGTCCCACGCATTCTAAATTGCTATCAATTCGATTACCTTCGATACAACGCTTTGGGTCGGCTTTATGGTCTGCAGATAGACAAAGAAAGTACCTATAGAGGAATGTCCGACAACTATATTAAAGGCTGTTTGAGATGTTCGATTCATCTTCCAAACGCGATAATTAGTAGTTTTCATCTAGAAATTATGTTAATTACCGTGTCTTGTGAGGTGTACGAATGGTGTCGAGATATAGATTGATATAGAATGATTCGAGATATCTACACGAAAGACTGCACCTACCTTTGTATTATAGGTACAGATTAGTTGAATTAATTCTTAGGTATGATTTCTTAATCATCAAATAACTTTATAATTAATAATATATATATATATATATATATATATATATATATATATATATATATATATATATATATATATATATATATATATAGCCTATGTGACACATACGCACGCGAGCACGCACGCACATACTAACAAACTTAACTTTAATATCTAGTAGTCTGATTAGTTTACATACAAATATGTATTTAATTTCATATACATAAAAATATTTATTTCTTCTTAATTATCTGAAAATATTTTTAAATTGAAAATGAACATAATGTAGTTTGTAGGTATCTTTAATGAATTCTCCCAAAAATAACAAAAACAATGAAAGATTACTTGAAATGTTCATGAAGCGTATATAATTTGTTGTTAATTAATAATTTTTAATTAATGGCAAGTAATTTTAATGTTACCTACTATAAAAAATAATATAATAATATATTATTATATTTTTTTATAATTGTTTATGTTATATTAGCGCAGTGGCAATGTGTTTGTGTTACAAGGCATGCAAAACAGGAGGTCACGGGTTCCATTTGCGCAGCTACAGTTTTACCTGTATAGCCGGCGACACAGGTAAAAGCAATAATACAGCCTGCATTATTGCTTTAAACATAAAAAACAACTTTTTTAAATCCGCTAGTGTAATTTTATTTTTTTAACAAAATTGGTGATGGTATTTAACATTTGTCGTCACCCCTTACTCCTTATTCACTTTATGTGTAAAGGTTTTGCCATTTATACTTTGTTGAAAAATTCTCCCTGTACACAATGAACTGACCGTTTCAATCTTTATTAACGATTGTCTCTGCGTGTTCTTTTTAGTCAAGTTTCAAACCCACGATAATTGACGTTATACTAAAAGCCCGTTAGTTGATAGTATTGAGTTTAATTATATTATATAAGTAACTGAAACGTGGGAAAAAATGAAAGGAGCTTTAATTGGATTAGCTTATTTAGGTCACGGACTTATGTATATTCGATCAGACACAGCTTCCGTTCGCAGATCAAATTTTATGTAAAGATATATTACATGTACCTACTAAAATTTGTTTTTGTGTATAGATTTCTAAACTAAGTTTTATGAAATTAAACATAGAACAAAAGAAAAAAAAAGTAGAAAATCAAAGTCTAAAAAAACAATATAAAAACTTTCTCTACATAATCCATCTACATTGTATCACATCATAGATTAGAACTACGAGTACCTACACACGAATGTATGTACATTGTACGTAAGTCATAAAAAACAACAAAGCACAGGATTACTACGAATAGATCCGATGGCGGCACTTCAAAGAATTTTCCCATCTGTCTATCTGAGGGTTTACTTAATTAAATCCTCCCCTCCAACTCTCCCCTCTTCCCTCCCAAGACCTCGCGTGCGCCGGACTGCGTGGCAAATTGCTACCTCTTGAATACCCTTAATGATAGCTTAATTGCTTGTAATATCTTCTCACTGGTAGCTCCTTACCAGCTTCTCGAAACCCAAACCATTACTCTGGAGCCGTCGGGCCTACATTTCCCTGATTAATCGGAGCTCTACATAAAGTGGTCGCCGACAGCGACGTACGAGAATGCAGTCCGAGATAAACGCGATCGCTTGTTTTTATTAAATAGTTAATTATAAAACTCCCTTTGCAAATTAAAGGAAGCTACGTTCAAAAATGCGTTTAGTTCATTTACTTTTTAAGTTATAGCGGAACTCGGCCATTGCGGTGCAATTTGTAATCGTTATTTTTGATATGTTTTAATTGAATGTAATTATTATAATTATTATGACGCGGAATGTAGATGGTAAGGAATTTTCGGGGCGGCGGGTAATGTACTGTAACGAAGGAGGTTATTAGCATTTTTATGGGTTTATAAAAGTGTATTTAATACGTCTTTACTAAGTCGTATGCTATAATTATCTAAATGTGTCTTTGACTGGATAAACGTGGGAAATTTTGTTTTTCTATTATGAAGAGTCACCCACGAATGTGTGAGCATTCTTAAATAACGTTACAGGATATTTTTGATTTAATGATACATACGACTTGCCAAAATTTGAGAGAGGGCTCATTTTATTAAATGGTTTATGAGTTCAAAGGGTTTATACTAGGAGCCATTGAAGAGTTTAGGTTAAGATGGACAGTTAGTCTCCGACGGATCTCGTCATCAGCTCAACTTGTCATCAAATTCTTATATTGTCATCCGGATTTCATATAGGTACTTATAAAGTTTTAAATCGATCCAAGCATTGGAATGGTGTTAAAATGACGACTTTAAAGATTTCATTTACCTATTCTTTACTTTTAAGTAAAGCTTATAAAATTTTGTTAAACATTTCGTAGTTGTTCGCAAATAAAGCTCAATTAAATATAACGACAGCTGAAATAAAATTAATATTTCTAACAATTTCAATAAGTTTACCCCATCACAGTTTTATCATTTCTAAATGAATTCATTGAATGAGTTTGTAGGCAGAAAAGTATTTGGCAGTGAACATGATTTTTTACTTTTCTAATTTTATCAATGTATTGATTATACTTGTTATATTTTTCCATTGAGGACTTTACAATATGTAATTTCTGATTTTCATTTTAAGTCGCAGCAAAATAAAGATATTGTAAGCGTCGAAGCTGTCAGAGCGGTATTCATAAATTTTTCACGCTCTCTTGAACTGTCAGGATGCCTTCGACACAACCTGACTTATACGGCTAAGAAAGTACCTACTATAGTATATAAATATCTTTAAGTAACGATTTGTTTGTTTTGCTTTTGTAAATAAGTATATAATATTACTAATGATTTTTTTTTGACCGACTTAAAACGTCTATTCGATTGTACCTATGTTTTAGTGTGGAATTTTTCTATACTTGTCTTTGTCCTGTGGTCAATATTCGATCATTATCATTAGTATTAAAAATTGAGAAAAAATGTATGAATATAACTTATATATTTATTACATAATATATAGAAATCGTCTTTTTCCAAAAATAATAATAATAATAATAATAACTATAACTATAATAATAGCGAATAAAATTATACAAAGGAAAATTTCAAATTTAAATATATTTTGAACTATTTCACTAATGGCAATTATAGCTCAACCAAAAAAACTTAATAACAAAAAAAAATCTATAAAGCGAACCCTCCCTGTTCGTCGAGTGTGGGCACACAGTGTAAAATTAACCGGTGATTTCAAAGGCGCCGACAATCCTTTGATCGTGCCGCCATTGTCTCCACGTGCTTTAAAACCCTTTAAGTCTTTATTTCGTGTTGTTATGTTAAAAGTTTATAGTGTTGATGGTCGTTTAAGAAACGTATTCGTAATGGATAGTTCGTATTTTGTAACTAATAATAAAATGTAGGTATTAATGTACGTAAACATTTTTGAAGTAATTTATGTAGGTACTAGCGACTCACCCTCGCTTCACTCGGGTTCGTCCCTACTTACGTTTTAAGGTAGTATCGATTGCTTAGAGATAAGATATTTTCCCGCAGTAAAAAGTATCCTATATGTTGACCCGAATAAGCTATCATCATATCAAATTTCATCAAAATCCCTTCAGAGGTTTTTCCGTGATGCGGTAACAGACAGACAGACCAAAATTCTAAAAATTATAGATTCGGCCTCTGTATCGATAATAATGTCTATTTCAATAAGATTTTTCAAAAAATATTTAATGTGCAGATTCGGCTTAGTTACAATTTTATTAGATGTATAGATAATGTTAAATACATATTTTATTTTGAACATCGAATTTTCATATCTATTAGCACAACTTCTTTCTAATAAGCAAAAAGTGTAGGTACATAGAACTGTTTTGATATGTTAAGTCTACTCCATATAGATATTTCAATCATTTTTATAAATAATTCAAATATACGAAGATCTGAGGCGATTGCCAAAAACTGAATAAAAAAGAACATTAAAATGACGACTTCACAAACAAAATGTATCACGTAACACATATGTAAAGTGTATATAAACTTCAAACAAAGTCTGGGGCTGGATGCGATGTTAACACGTGTCATTAAAAATGAAGTGATGTGTAAAAAAGTTATTTTTGCCTATAAATAGTTTATCGGCGGAAGTGTGAAGGGTTGTGACGATGGCGCGGAGTGACCGCTTTGATCTTTACCATGTGAAGATTGCGCCGCGCGTTACTATTTAATTTTCAGTATGTTTCCGGTGTCATCAATAATATTATATGTAGTTAAAAATTAAATGAAGATGTCACTTATTTTATTATCCATAAATATAATAAAATTGTAAGTAAGCCGAATCTGTACATTAAATATTTTTTGGAAAATCTTTATATTGAAATAGACATTATTATCGATACAGATGCCGAATCTATAGTTTTTAGATTTTTTTGTCTGTCTGTCTATGATCGCATCACAGAAGAATCACAGGAGGGAATTTGATGAAATTTTGTATAATGATATCTGGTTATCCGATTCAACATATAGGATACTTTTTACTGTGGGAAAATATCTCATCTCTGAGAAATCTATACTAAACGTTAAAACGTTCCTAAGGATGAACTCGAGCGGAGCGAGGGTGAGTATCTAATTTAATATAAATAGGCAAAGATTAAGATGTTTTGTCTTTCAAATCAGTACCTTTTCTTCTCTGTTTGTCAATTGGAAGGAGAATATAAATACATAATTGGAAAAAGTTATGTATATATTATTCTTCGGTCGAATTCCGACTACTAAGCGAATAAACAGCTACATAGCTATTTATTTTGTGTGTGTGTGTGTGTGTTTTTTTTTAATTTGACACTTCGTAATAGACAGATGAAATGTGGTTAAATTTTCAAATGAATATGAATGAGTTCCATACTCAAGCGAGATATTGATATAAAAGGATAATTTTTTTTTTTATTAATTCAAGCTACAAGCCAGCACTAAATAGAGTTTTCTACGTTTGATAGAAAATAATCGTGTAGGACTTCTCCAACTTCTTTGTAGTAGTTATTGGTTTATAAATTTTGAAGTATACAATGTATTGTGCAAACTTCTTATTCACCCCGTTCCTTGTAACGTAATATTGAGGATATTGTAAACTTTTATATCCTTTTTGTTAAATATTTGCATAACGGTAACTGTTTAGTTACAAATATATATTTATTATTATTGCAGGGCTCTAAAACCCCTTGCTCTTTTACTACTTCGTACAATATTTTTGGGTTGAAATAAAGCAAAAGATATGAAGTTATTAAAAAAAAATGTTTTGTTCAAGAAATAGAACAATTCTTATGTCTACTATTTACATGTTATCAGCGACTTCATTGTCTACAAAAGCAAGCACTTAGGATTGAATTTTAAATTCTGGTAACTTTTAGAGTACCTACTAAAGAAATATTTGCTTCAATTTTCGATTGATGTTAAATAAATTATAAATAAATATATTAGGACATTAACACACAGCACCATCTAGTTCCATGGTAAGCTAAGAGGCTTGTGTTATGGATACCAGATAGTTGATACACTACACATTTATAACTTTAAATACATACATATTATAAATATAAACACCCATGATAGGAGTACAAACATTCGTGATCATCACACAAATGAATCCAGCGGGACTCGAACCCGCGACCGCTGGCACAGCAAGTAGGGTCACTACAAACTGAGCCAAACGTGTCGTCATTTTGTTTCAATAACCTCTCTTCTAGTAAAGTTATAAGAATGATTGCATTAAGAGGTTGTCATCATGCATTTATGTGTTAGAACATAATACTATGTTATATTTTGTAACATTTTTTCACTAACTGTAAAAAAGTATCTACATGTTCAAAAAAACGATACAAGCATTATAATAGTCTTTGATTTTCCCATAAAATTCAGGAGATTAGATTGGTGTGAATTTTACCAAAGCTATTAAATTGTAAAATAAAAGTCAGAAACTTAGTGAATATGTGTTAATTTGTAAGAAATTGTTTATGGGTTTTACAGTCATGAGAAGTAGAGGTATAGTAAACTCGTTGCTTTTGACCGTTGCCGACGGTTGGGTATAACGAATTAAAAATGGAAAAAATGCTAAATGTAGAGTCAATAAATATTGCTGTTTTTGCGATATTTCTTTAATTAATCCATATTTGCAAATAGTAATTTCACGTTTGCGAGTAATTATTAATGTTATCACGTTAAAGAAAACCAAATGTTAGGTTAAAGTAGAAAAGGTGATAGGCTATGTAATGCATTTGTCTATTAAAAATGGTTTTATTTATTACCATTAAAAAACAATAATTTAAAAGAATTTGAAAAGGGCAAGTTGTAAAATAGTAACCTAGCTGTTTATTATAACGACGTAACAGAAATTATTTCTAAATATCCTGAGTTTTTCTTATTCAATTACGAGAAATGTTAATGTTAGGTATGCTTCGTAATCTACATATATTTAAATGAAATCGACTCATATTCGATTTTTATAAGGCTATATCCGCTCTACGATAGATACGAGAGATTCGGGATCGTAATAATAATTATTATAGCGTTCAATAATAAAGCCAATCAAGTTGTGATGTAATAGCTTTGAGTGAAGATGAATCTTGCCGGACTCTATACATATGTGATTGATTTATCTATTAATAAAAATTGAAGAAAATTAAAAATGCCAGTTTTAATATGAATATAGAATGTACCATTATGATTTATATCTTCCATGCTTTTTATATTGAATGTTCATTAATTTTTAAATGTATACGCTTACACTTTTAGGTCTAATGATGGTAATTTGATTTTTAATATATATGTACACGTGAATATTATTACTTTTTTTTTTTAAAAAAAAGCTTCGCTTACTTGAAAATTGCTTTATACAAAAATTAAATGTTAATTCTTGCTTCCTTGCGATGGTGTTTTTTGAAATTATTAGGGGTCATGTTTGATACATTACTTTAAAACTTAAACTTAAAGTTTAATTATTTTATTAAAAAATCGGTGAAGTGTGTTTAACTTTTTAATCATTAAAAAATCGGTGAAGTGTGAGTCGAATTCGTATTTTTTTTTTGCGTATTATATCAGTTTCATAGGAACGTTAAAAAAATGTTTCTTGAATTTTTATTATTTGTTATTATAGCGGCAATAAAAATACATACTCTGTGAAAATTTCAGCTATCTACCTATTACGGTTCATGAGATACAGCCCTCTAACAGACGTAACGGACGGACGGACGGCGGAGATATAGTAATAGGGTTCCGTTGGCATCCTTCAGGTACAGAACCCTAAAAAAAAATAAACGATAATCAATTTTCAATTAGCAAATAAATTAAAAAAAAATAGAGTCGAATTGAATTCCTTTTTTTTTTTTTAAGTCGGTTGGAAATAGATTATAAACAAAGATGCTTATCTTTAACAGAGGAAGTGTCTTTTTGGCATTGTCTAGTATCGTCATAGGTAATTACACCGCTTGAAATACTTATTCTAGATTGTATTGTTAATAATTCTATCTAACTCGCAAAGCAAAAAGCGTTATTTTTTAAGAAGAACGTTTAGATTTATTTATATTTAATATAAAAAGAAATATTTTTGACAATATTTCTAATTTATTTTTATTCTTTGACAATAAATAATGCATGTTCAGAAGCATGTCAGGAGTTGCTCATTTGAATACAGAGCAAGAGTCCACCAAGCATCACCCTGCCCACTTGTTTTTGTATCACAACACATTGTACCTACATTGTAGCCTTCCTTCCGAATTGTATAAAAAACCTGTTGAATATATTGTAGAGCTTAAGGCGTTAAAGTGGCAATTAAATTTATTATCTGATATGAAATTTTATGACGCTTATTATGCTAAAGATTTAGCTCAAAAATCGATGTTATTGCGTTTTTAACTATATAATATAAAGTGCATGATTTATTCACTGTATGAATTAATGAAATCAATCATGGTAAAACTCGCTACTTTCTCCAACTCTGGCATATGGCAGATCAGTGTAAAATCGATATTGATATGTATTCAGCCCTTTTTAACGTCCCACTGCTGGGCACGGGCCTCCCTTCAAGATGAGGGGAATCAGGCCATAGTCCACCACGCTGGCCAAGTGCGGATTGGCAGACTCCACATGTCTTTCGAAAACTTGCTAGGTTCTCTCAGACATGCAGGTTTCCTCACGATGTTTTCCTTCACCGTAAGGCAAGTGGTTATCAAGTTAGAAAATGATTCGCACATGAAAATATCAGAGGTGCGAGACCCGGGATTTGAACCCGCTTCACTCGGTTTCCCAAGCGAGCGCCTTACCACTGTGCTACCACTGCCTTGATATTGATTGATATATCACATATAAATGTTTTTATTTTGGCATCCCTTTAAAGGCAATTCCCTTTAGGAATTTTGACATAAAACTTATATAACGACCATAATTAAAAAAGATTATGTAAATCCAAAAAAACAAACATACACTCGAAAAAAGTACGTCCTATCAAGTCAAACTCAATGTAACTCAACAGTAAGTACTCAAATGGTAATCGCTCTTTCATGTTAAGCGTAACGACAATTGGTCTCTACAATATTTATCTTGATGTGAATATTTTTCAATTAGCACTTTTTAACGTCCCACTGTTGAGACTCAGGTTTTTTCGGCAGGCGTACCTACTGAAGATTGGTCAAGTGAGAGTTAAAGGAGTCTTTTTAGTAGAACTGCCTACTGAGCCAGTGGTAGGTTCTTCACAGAAATACTATTCATTTTCAATTAAAAAAAAATAAAAAATCACAATAAATTCGAATAATATTTTATATTGGTTTCAAAACAATTTAATTTCGCTTAGACATGAAATGACTTGTAGTCATATTGAAAATAATTTGTATAAGACAATATCAAAAACATTTGGATATTTAGATTACTTATATACGTTTTTTTTAAGATTTTGCTGTAGATACTTACAGTTTCTGTGATTGTAAATATGATAAACTAGCATCTCACCCTCGGTTCGCTCGGGTTCTAGAAAAACAAAAACAAACGTATCCCACGGGAACCTTACATTTTTCCAGGATAAAACGTAGCTTATATGCTATTTCAGATAATAATCTATCTCTGTGTCATATTTTATCCAGATCCGTTCAGCCAATCTGGCGTGATTGAGTAACAAACATCCATCCAAACATCTAAACTTTCACATTTATAATATTAGTAAGACTACGTTGTGATATCGCGATATAACACCAAATACATGAATATTATAACTCCTAAGAGTCGACACAGCAGGGGCCTGTATTAACACCTCCTCGCACATCGGGGAGTCTCGTCATGTGGACAGTGGGTACTACCGCAGAACAATAAGTTAAGAAATGTTTTTGTAATACTCCTTCTATAGTTAGAGTGTGAATTATACCGTATTATGAAGCTAATATTAATTTTTGAATCAGTTTGAATTGAATGCGACTTTTTTTTCAAGTTTTAAGAAATGTAAAGCTATGATGAATTATTTATTATATAATCATAAGTTATAACTTATAACATATGGAAGTCATGATAAAAAAAGATGTTGTTAAATTAGTCAATTTTTTTGACTCAAATATCTTTTAACAAGGTCTCAAAGTTTAACCAATTCGCCAATGCCATACGATCATTCATCGAATGGGTTGTTTTATGGCATAGATATAAGCTGTGAATCCTACTTAGTATTAATCGATAGCATGCACTATCACATAGAATATTTTAGAAACTTCTTGTCCCTAAAAAAAAACAAGAGAAATAGAATATTTTTTTTAGCAAAACCTGAGCTGTTAGGTATCAGTCCTAGTCAACGGCCATACTTTTATCTATTCTGATAATACCTATAGGTATATTCCCGTAGAACTAGCCAAGTAGCCCGATATTTGTAAAATTATTGATTAGTATTATCTTGATGTTAGGTACAGTCAATGTAACAGCTTGTATATAATTATATAGAATAGTGATGGTGTCGGTTTATTTCTGATCTTATATGTAAAATGAAAATGCGACATATTCAATAATTAAAGCAAGACTTAAAAAAAGAAGTATTTGGTTTAAAATTACAAACTTCAAGGACATGCCGAAAAAATAATTCCCAATATTTATAAAAGTCCTTGTTGTCGCGAAAACCTCGTTGGGGCTGAACATTATAGTTTTTACGTGACGAGTCCGGGCTGACATTCCTGCCAAATTGTACCGCTTTAGTGCTGTGACCATGTGACCATGTATATTCTAACGGCAAATCTAAAAATAAACTTGAAGACAATAAAATGAGAAAATTAAAAATTTGCATTACGTTTTATATATAGTCTAAAATATCAATACAATAAAAAAAAAAAATTACAAAACTAAATAAACCCGACTGCATAAAAGCTAACTAAAAAGACGAAAACAAGTTCACGAACGAATATAGTATTATGCAGTCGGAGACATACACGTTTCATCCTTGCCGCAAAATGTAGGTACATACTGGTATGTATGTATGTATAATTCATACGGTTATGCGCGTTTGATTAGTCTGATAATATCATTATTATATTAATAGACAAATTTCACGATACAAAGTTAAATTAAAAATTAAAGGAAGAGAGAATATAATAATTTATCAACCCTCGTCCCTCAAAGCAGCAAAAGCACAACGTAAATTTATTTGAAGTTATAAAACTTATAATGTTTATCTTCAATATTTAAGACGAATGGATCCCCTACAAGTCCAGAAAGCGTCCTTGTTTTTGCCAAGCACTGGCAAATTCACTTAATTGTGTCTACGACCCCGCGCCACGCCAGCCGCGCGGTAATTGTGCCAGTCATCGGCTTTTTGGCCTCCTCCAAAGGTTCTAATTCGACTGCCATATTTCCTTTGGCACGTTAATTATACCGTTCGTATTTAATAGGTTAATAAAATTCTAATAATTTTCACAACAGCTTTAAATTTTCTAATTAGATAGTGGTCGTAAAAACTTAATTGTTTTTAATGTAAGTTGCTATCTGATATCAAAGCCGAGTGTAACTAAATAGCTTTCTAGTAATAAAATACTGGCTGTACGTATAGAAGCGTTGTGTTGGATTGATACGTGCGCGAGTGTTGGCGAGTCAGTCAGTCGAGTCATAAAAACATCGTAAATATTAATTAATTTGGCACAAGTGATAGTCGGTCGGCAGATCGGTAGTTATTCAGCGGCCGCTTCCTGCACATTTGCATTTGCCGTCAATCGTCCGCCGCCATATCTGACGTATTCATTACAATTCTCGCCCCAATGTATGTAGGATGTGGTCTAATTAAGTTTAATTGGCGATTTTTTGTTAAAATTATTGTTTTTAAGGATACTATTTGTATTAAAAATATCAAATATATTAAATACTAGCGATTTACTCTCGCTTCGCACGGGTTTGTCCCTTGTTACATTTTAACGTTTAGTATAGATTTCTCAGAGACGAGATATTTTCCTGCAGTAAAAAGTATTCCATATGCTGACCCGGATAACTAGCTATCGTCACACCAAATTTCATCAAAATCTGTCCAATGGTTTTCTCGTGATGCGTTCCCAGATAGACAGATAGACAGACACGGACAAAAATTCTAAAAACTATAGATTCGGTCTCTGTATCGATAATAATGACTATTTCAATAAAATTTTCCAAATATTTAATGTACAGATTCGATTCAGAATTTTATTATATGTATAGATATCAACTTTATATATATAAGAAAATCCTCTACCTCCACTAGAGTGGAGACCAAGACTCGGGAAAGGTAGTGTATGACAACCTCCAGCTAGCTGGAGTGACGATGTACGCAAAGTGGCTGCCAGCGTTTAGAAACGTATCCCTTAAGGGGATGAAAATGGGGATGAAAGTTTGTATGGGGAATCAGAGGGTGAGTAACTAGTTTATTATAAAAAAAATATTAAAAAAAATATCGACCAATACATATATGAATAATAGTTTTCGTCTGTGATTTAAACACTGATTAAAGAACAATAATTAGTTTTTAAAGCAGGTAATTGAAATTAAATTGCATAAGACGAATTTTATCATTTAAGTATTATTTTACACATAAATATATTATGTCACACAATGTCAATATAAAAAGCAAGAACTCGAAACTCATTAACTCTTATAAATTTGACTAAGCTCTACACCCTATAGTCCACGGTCCACGCATGCGGCCTTAATTAGGCATTCCGCTCTCGTCCGGACTGCGTACGCGCACGGCGGCGCCTTTGACTCGCCCGTCCCTCTCGCACAATGCAACTATTCATATCCATGACCACTCTAAACCAAACCTTTCTGCACTTTCAACATGAAACAAATGCTCTTACATGTGGAGCTCAGGATATAATGGTCGAGATAACCAACCGAGATATACACTCCCGTATAGATTTAAAAGTTATTCCAAGTGTAGCAGAGTTTGAAATCCGCTGTAATGATGAATTATTAAAGGTGTTATTGGAGTGATGTAATGAAGGGTCCTAATTGTGTATTCTACTTGGGATGTCTGAAAGATAAAAGAATAAGCGATAAAGGCCATTATGTATCCCTTTCGCACATCTTCCGGGATCGATGAAGGGGTGGTACTTTTTCGCAATTCGTTTTGCAGTTTTTTTTATTACTTTATACCAATTACATATGACAAATATTTAGTAATTAAGATTTTCTATGGAAGTATTTTATTTAATACTAGCGACTCACGCTCGCTTCGCTCGCGTTCGTCCCTGGGTACGTTTTCACGGTTAGCTATGTTTATACATAAACAGTAGCTTGCTTAAGATATTCTTTTAAATTATATAGCGATTTACCTTCGCTTCGCTCGGGTGCGTACGCCGTACGCGGATTTTGTTCACAATTTCATGGGTTTTTTTTTCGCGGAACCCTGATTCTTTTTCTAAAATAAAAGTAGCCTAAGTTACTTCTTATAATAGCAGCTATCTGCCAGTGAAAGTCCCGTCAAAATCGGTCCAGCCGTTTTGGAGATTAGCCGGAACAAACAGACAGACAGACAGACATACAGACAGACAAAATTAAAAAAAAAAGTTGCATTTAGTAATAAGCGGTTATTTTAATGTTACAAACAGACACTCCAATTTTATTTATCTGTATAGATTTTCAACTTTCCCAAGTCGGGAAAATTAATTACACTGTACGTTGAGTATTAATTGACTTTTAGCGGTACGTCATAAAACAAAAATTTTGAATTGTTTTCAGCTTCATTATCTAGTAAAATCATTATTTAGTAAAGTAAAATCCATCCAAATATCCGCTTAATTCGATACTATTATTGTCTGTTTCACAGCGACTCTACAAAATGACCATTGATTAGGCACCTTTCTTTTTTTCTTCATAATGCCCTGTTCAAGCGTTCAGAGTTTTATCGAAACATATGCACGGTCAGGACGCACCGGCCGCAGCCGACCGGTTCCCTGCCTTTGCCTTTGAGCCGCCGACTGAGCCGCGCACGAAATTGGAATCAGTCCGCTTCAAACTCTACCGCCAGACGGACGTGCGCTCGGTCGACAGATGTTGTAAACTTTATACGATATAGTGCTGTGTTTTCTTGACTGAATAGTTTAAATATGACAATAAATAAATATTGTTTTTTATATTTCGTAACTGTGAAGCAATGATGGCTAGGATTTTCTATGTGTTACTCCTGGTTTGGTTGGTCGCAGCTGACCAGGAGGAGGTAGAAGGTGGCAAGTGCGAGAGGATCAGTCTGTCCCAATGTCAAGACCTTGGATACAATTGGACTGCTATGCCCAATCTCATGGGCCACAGAGATCAAAAGGAAGCAGAGGAAGCGGTAAGAGAATATCATATTTACATACATATATGTATGTACTAAAAAATCGATCAAAATACCAAGCAAATAAATAATAAGTATTTACTATATATTTCTATTAAATATTCTTTCAATTATGCTTTATTCTTGTCTTGTTGATTATTATGATTCCAAGCTCTATATTTTAGTTTCGACAAAATGTAGAGCTGCATTTGTTATAATTTTTGTTTATTATACATACATATATTTGTGTTTTTATCAAAAATTTTACTATTTTTCCGGTCGACAGTAGCAATAAGTTAAAAAATATATTTATCGCATGTCTAACAAGAATTGAACCATGTTTAAAGGTTATTAAATCCGAAAGCTAAGGGTAGGGGAAGGAAATCTATTGCGTTTTTCACAGGGTGGATAAATTTATGAATGTGACTGAATAGATTTAACGACTTGTTAAACTGATACTGCCATATCTGTTTTGTGGGGTAGCTATCCTGTTGTTTGTTGAGGCCCCTTGTTTTTAGATAAGCTCGATTCACACGAGAATTGTGCTGTAATTGACTCGGCAAGGGATGTGTTTATATTCTGAATTCGAACTTACTTTTAAGGAGAATGTGGATTTTGAATTAGAAAGCTGAGTTTGTTATTACAGTTCATATCAAAGAGAGAATTTAGTATTTTTTAAATTCGCCACGGACCACGTTCACTGTTTTTGCGTGTATAAACATTTTTTGTGCTATCGTATAATCAAAGGCCGGCCGATGTTACACATGTGCTCGTATGACTCAAGTCGCGGACTTCAAAGGTTCTTTTGTTTGCAATATTTTAGCGCTAACCATAAGACATGCGCATTTCCATGAGAATATATTTTTATAATTTGTATTTATAAATGAGAATGAAGCACAAAAACGAATTGAGTTTTTAGCATCCGATCTCTATCTCGTCTCTATATAGCGTACCGTTATTTAAACATAGTCATGGCGAATTAGTTTGTCATTAATTTATTAATCGGCAATAAATTTCAATTAGCAATTGCTACAATTAAGTATCATGTTGAATTAATTTAATATATTAAAATAATAAATAGGTATAATATATACATTATGCAGCTAGCAAATTGGTTTGTGAATTGATCATTCGAGTTTATTATTAATTTATTTTCGATACAAGTATTAAAATCTCGATGACATATAAATGGACCCGGGCTATCTCAGAATAAAATCTTTTAAACTGCAGTGTAACAGATCAGCCGCTTTGCACAGGTCCTTGTCACATGTCTAATCAACTATTCTTTATGACAACGGCCTTCGCCATCTCGCGGATCAAAGACACCGACCGACCGCGCCATACCAAACAGGTCCGCCGAACCATATTAAGGGCTTTTAAAACTCGATCGCATAATTAATTTTAATTGTGCTGTATTTTTAACATTTTATTCCTTATCCATTTTAAAGTAATTTGTGTTTAGCGATAGTTATAACAGCGGACAAGTAATTAATTCGAAAGCTATTAATATTTATGGGATTGCGATGGTCATTAATGTTAATATATTCGACTTCTTATCAAATATAGTATTTTTTTTAAATTTTATAGCATCTCTATAATTTTTAACATACTTGAATAGAAAATGTAGAGCTCACAGAGAATTTTTTGTACATTGTGTAATTAATGAAGTAATCTATTTCAGTAATATCGATGTTAAGTCGAATCAATAAGGACCACCGGTATTTCATAAACTATTGATAGCGGTATCTTTGCGAGGAGCCATTTATTTTTATTTATATCCCTTATCACTAAGTGGCGATGTGTATCGGTAATGCGATAAACTTCACAGGCACCGATATATGGACAAAAACGATAAATCTTTGTTCAATTTCGCTAAGCTGCTGCTTGCTTACACGTGACGAGAAGGGTTAAACGTGAACTATTTCATTTGGATAACTAATAGGTTTGTTACTCAGTTCAAAACACCTTAATAATAAATGTAAGATGGTTAAAAATATTTTATGGTAGTTGTAAAACTATGGTAATTTGATTTTATCATCTTTTAAATCGACGTTCTACAATGTTTACGCATATTAAAGTATTTCAATACAATTTTAAATTTATATATTTCAATTTTTTTGAGAAAGATTAGGTATTATCACTATTTTTGTGTTGCTTTTTTAATTAAAAAAATATTAAGTGTAAAAGTTTAGCCAAGGTGGTACCTACTTAACAAACTAAGATCTATCAAGTATACTTTGCCATTTCTAGTCGATTTCAATACTACATTGTAGAGTATAAAAGACAAATCTTTAGTAAATAATAATTTGACGATTATTGTACTTTTGCGTTGAACTAACAATTACCTACATGACACTCTATTTAAATGGTATCTATTTCTGTTATTGCATTGTGTCACGTATAGAGTCTAACACGTTTGCGGTGTGACAAATTGTGACACTAAAAACGTGACATTGTCACCATATATGAAAATTGTTTATTGACTCCTTGTTTTTAATAGTTTAATTTGTAGTCATATTTGGATATACGTACATCGCTTGCATATTTTCGTCAAATGGTACAAGTTAGAAGTACTATTTCTTCCTTTAATAGTTTTTGTTAAGCCACTAATAGGTTTTTTTATATTATTTATAAGAACATTTATATATTTTTTTATTCAAAAGTATTAGTAGTTGTGTTGAGTGTCGGAGTCACGTAGCCGAGTCTCTATTTACAGTTTTCAATTTTGGCTCTTGCACTACAGTTTGCGAGTTTTAGTCCTACATAGGTTATACTAGGTCTATAGTTAAGATAGACTGGGTCATATGTCATTTTTTTACTTAAAATACTACATGATCTAACTATACTAAAACTTGTATTATACAAAAGAATTTTTTTTATCTCATGACAAATTTTTTTAGAGTTATCAATCTCAATCGATCCAAATACATATTAATTATGAAACGATAAGCACAGGAAATTGAATAATCAGTAAAATTACCAAAGTAACAATAAGTCTGACTGACATATGTATGTCAGTCAGATTTATTGTTACATATGTAGGTATGTAGTATTATATTTCGGTAATTTGATCCACTCTAGGATAGGACAAGCCAAAAATATGCTATCAAAGCAATAATTGCTTAAAATTTGTAAAAGGTACTTTTAATTTTTAATTAATTTGACATAATATTTAAATATTCAATTCCTGCTTAGAAGAAACATTAGTATGATAATTCATATATTTGTATAAAATGTGGAAAAGGATAACAACGTAAAATGCCGCCGCTCGATTATTACATATCAATTGAAGGGGACTGGAAAAAATGTATATAAATAAATCCAGAGTTATCGATTTATATATACATTAGTTGATGTGATAATACAAGTTTATTGACATGATAATAACAATATAACTCCAGTTATAAAGTTTATCATTACCGATGGTAAAGTAACGAGCATTCGTAAAACGTATACCATTATAACCATTATTGATCAGATTACTTTGTGTTGTCGTAGAAACATAATATTATTTATATATATTGTACATATATCAGGTATTTCTAAGCTTATTATATAAAAAAGACGACGAAAGTCGGCTTTTCTATTAAAAATTTTATTATATTGCTTATAATTACAATAATTTGATAGTTTACGATGCAACAAAAAATATAATATATTTTAATTAAATGAAGCCGTATTTACATATTTATATCTTGATATCCGCCTCTTGCTTCACATTTCCCTAAGAAAATTTACTGTACTACTACTGTAGTACTACTGTAGTACTGGCTTATGTTACGTTAGTATATAAACAATCGAAAAAGTTCGAATATTCTCCGTGACATGTTTTTACAATTATATAGTCTACTAGCGACTCATCCTTTTTTTAACGTTTAGTATAGATTTATCAGAGATGAGATATTTTCCCGCAGTAAAAAGTATCCTATATGTTTTTCCGTAATGCAGTAACAAACAGACAGACAGACAGATGGACAAAAATTCTAAAAATACTATATTCGGCCTCTGTATCAATAATAATGTTTATTTCAATAAGAATTTACCAAAAAATATTTAATGCACAGGTTCGGCTTAGTTACAATTTTATTATATGTATAGAAGATCCCGATCTATGTGGTGAATCCCTCATTCTTTCTCCAGACGAAATATATATTTTTAAACAATAAAACATTAACAAACACGATCCAGGGGGGTTGTCACAAGAATTTGCCCCAGACTATTGTATTGTATTGTATTGTATGTTGGACTCCTTTTTCCGTACTTAGACTCGCGTTTGGCCCGTTGTACGTCATGGGAATCCTGGCTAGTTCAGCCAGCCTAACTCCGTCCAGAAGCGCAGAAGTTTCCTGGGAACTTCACAGGCTTCGCGGAGCGACCTCATTGGTCCGAGGATTTCATTGCGTTGAGAAGTAACCGCTACGCATTCCAGGACTACGTGAGCGACTGATTCTTCAGCGCTGAAACACCCTCTGCACAGGGGGCTGTCCGTCGCACCGATGTTAAATAGATGTTTATTTAGGGGACAGTGGCCCGTTATTGTCCCTATCATTGTTTTTAATTGAGTTCTGTTTAGGCTTAATAGGCGTTTGGTCAGACGTGGGTTTACTGCAGGCAAAGCTGACCTAGCTTGCCTGCAGTCTACCGTTTGTGACCACCTGTTATTTTGCAGTGTTAATGTTCTTTGACGGACCCAGGTGCGAACCTGTGAAAAGGGTAGCGGTAGAAGTGGGTATGGGCCAGTTACTTCTAGTTTTGCTCCCCTTTTTGCTAGTTCGTCAGCTGCGTCGTTGCCAAGTGAACCACTGTGTCCTTTGATCCATTGGATGGTGACGCGATTGGTCGATGCTATTTTATTAAGAGCATGGTGACATTCGATTATTAGTTTGTTGTTGGTTTGTTTGTTATTTAGCGCCTGTAGAACCGCCGCGCTGTCGGAGAGGATTTTTATAATGCAGTTGTTTACCCCCCGTCTGTGCACGGTTCTTGCAGCTTCCGTTATGGCTACACATTCGCATTGAAAGATCGAACTGTGTATGCCTAAAGGTATGTGTAGGTTTATGTTGAGATCAAAGGAGAATATCCCAGCTCCAGAGCCACTCTGTGTTTTGGAGCCGTCAGTGTAAACACGTAGCTCATTGGCTACTGATTGGTCTAATCTCTCTTCGATCATATTTATGTTGAATTTTTTGTTGAAAATATGTTTGTTATGTGTTCTATCACACGGGGCAGCAATGAGTGGTAGTTGCTTTATTGCCCTATCCAGAATGGATGTGTGTGGACTGTTGTTATTTTTCCCCCATAGACCTAGGTGCAACAGTCTTATGGCAGCCATGGTCGCCTCTTGTTGTATGTACAGGTCTAGGGGTGTTGTTTGGAGCGCTACCTCTACGGCTGCTGTTGGGGTAGTTTTTATGCATCCACTGGTGGCAGACAGTGCCAGCCTTTGGAAGCGTCCTAGTTTGGTGATTACGGTCCGGAGTTCCGTTCTAGTCCACCAAACCAGGGCTCCGTAGGTTAGCATTGGTCTTATTACAGCAGTGTATAGCCACATGGTTATTTTCGGCGATAGGCCCCATTTGTTGCCTAGCATCTTTTTGCATTGATAGAAGGCAATGGTTGATTTATTAAGTTTATGGTCCAGGTGCTTGTTCCATAACAGTTTGCTGTCTAGGATTACACCTAAGTATTTGACTGTTTCTTTGAGTTTTAGTTCGGTTTTGAAGAGTTTCGGAAGTTTGTATGGTCCGAGTGCTCTTCGGTTGGTGAACATGATCAGCTCGGTTTTCGTGGGATTAACGGAGAGCTCATGCTTCAAGCACCAGTTCTCTATTATTTTGAAAGCTTTCCTCATGCGGTCGCACAGGATGCCTTCAAAATTTCCCGATATTAAGATAGCTATGTCGTCAGCATATCCTACCGTGTATAGGCTATTGTCGTTGAGCTCTCTTATGAGCTCATCCACGACAAGATTCCATAATAGTGGAGACAAGACTCCACCTTGTGGGCAGCCTCTACTTACGATACCACGCGTCGTGGTATTGACGGTAAACTGTATAGCTCGTTGTTTTAGCATGTTGTTTATCCATTCTATTAGTGTTGGATTTACACCACTTTTTAGCAGAGCTCTGCTTATACTGGTGAAATTCGTTTTATCGAAGGCTCCTTCTATGTCAATGAAGGCGCCTAAGGTAGGTAGTTTCTGATTCAGCGAGCTCCCTATGCGAGATACCACGCTGTGGAGTGCTGATTCCGTTGATTTGCCTGCGCTATAGGCGTGTTGGTTGGGATGTATTGGATGTTGGAGGGATATTTGGCTTCTAATCTCTCTATCCCCCAGTCTCTCCAACGTCTTTAGAAAGAACGAGGTGAGGCTAATGGGTCTGAAGGATTTGGCCAGAGTGTAATCCTCTCTGCCTGGTTTTGGAATAAATATTATTTTTACTTCTCTCCATTTCAATGGTATGTATCGGTGTGCTATGCAGGCTTGGAACAGCGTAACCAGATATTCTGCTATGATGTTCACGCTCCACTTTAGCAGCCCGGGAAAGATACCATCTAGGCCAGCGGCTTTGAAAGGGGGGAAAGTGTTTATTGCCCATATTATTTTCTCTTTATTAATTATGTTTTTTGCTGCGTTCCAGTCTGAGCTGCTGGTGGGCCTCTCTTCGTAGGGTTCCCATAATTGCGTGTTAGCAATTTGGCAACCGGGGAAGTGAGTTGTTAGCAGCAGCTCGCTTGCCTCCGCATCTGTTTTGGTATAGGTATTATCTGGTTTTTTGAGGCAGTCGATTGAGTGATTTGTCTCTTTGGAGAGGCATGATTTCACTTTGATTGCCTGGTTGTTGTTCTCTATGCTGGAACAGAAGTGTCTCCAGCATTCTTGCCTTCTGAGGCGTATGAGTTTTTTATATTGTTTCCTGGCTGCCGTATAGGCGTCCCAGTCTAGTTGTGTTCGTCTGTTTCTAGCCCTGTTGAACAGTTTCCTGACTTTCCGGCGGTGTCTCTCTAGTTCGGGACACCACCAGTGTTGCTTCCCTCCCCGTCTAGGTAAGGTAAGGGGACAGGACTGTTCATAGCTTTCCAGGAGTAGTGACGTAAGACTTTCCACGTATTGCCCCAGACTATTTTTAATAAAAACCTCTGAGTCTAGAGATGTTTTTGTAACAATCCTATATCATTTAAATTGTAGTAAAATTATCTACATTTTGATAATCGGTTGGTTCCGTAAATAACGATCGGATACGAACAATTAACTACTTCAATTTACCTGTTTATTCCTTGATGTCAGGTAATGTGGATTCGAAGAAGGCTGCCAACTCTATGAAGTATGATGGCACTTTCTACAAATCCTTTACTTTCGATTGATACTATACAACAGGAAAAGAGTTCTTGTACTTTAAATAAAATCTATTAAAAACAACCCCCCTGGGTCATGTTTGTTAATATGTTTTATTGTTTAAAGAATAAATTTCGTCTGGAAAAAGGGTGAGGGGTCTATCCTTAGGGTCTATCACATAGAGCGGGACTCCTACTAATAGGTTTTAAATTAAAAATGATCACATACTCATATCACATTAAATAATCTGTACAACGGTTAAATTATCAAACAGAAATGTCTCTACTTCCGCTTTAAAGTAGAGCAACTTTTTCTTCTCGTAATAATTTTTGAACATGATTTAGGCAGGGTTATCATTTTATGTTATCAACATATTCGTAATCTAAAGTAAAACCTTTTGTTTGTTTGACAAAAACATTGTCTTCTTGATTACTTATCAATTTTTAAATCCCTTTAAATATTTTATTTATATATCTAGTGTTTCAATAATTAGGTTCTATGTAAATAAATGCGAACTGAAAGTAAGATAAGCCTATAAAGTTAATAAAATACAGTATTCGTCTTTCTAGAATTAGGCTTAGGGTCTCCTTATGTTCTATTCTTATTATGTGTTATAAAAAGAAGATTCATACTTCTGTATTTCTTGTCTGAGTTAAAAGTTGCTTAAAAAATAATAGAGTCGGCACAAATTCGGTGTTTATCTGGATCTGGGGCCAATGGGCCGGTCCGTGCACGATCTGATCTGGTAAGGGTCATTCGCCTTTGTTAGTAATATGGTGGAATATTATGATTATTTCTATTTGAAAAAAAAATAAGTATAACTGTAGTATTTTACTTTAAGTTTGACTGAAAGCTTAAATAGATACACACTTGCTACGGCTTTAATCCATTCAATTAATAAAAAAAAATACAGTAATATGTTTACTACATGCGACTTATTTTCGTTCTAATTTATTTATCATAATATATTTTCATATTTTAATTTTCCTATTAAATGAAATAATCTTAGTATTGCTCTCCCCCCCCCCCCTCTTCTCACTCTCTCTCTCTTTCTCTATTTTAAAATATTACTATTATACTTTCAATATTTCAATTAAATGATTTAAAGCAATCATTTATCGTAGTACTAACACACGTTTGTCATTGGCTTATACGACCACGATTAGGGAATTTAGGTTTTATTTTTATAATTTTTTACAATACGTCAATGACATTGCGATAAAATCTATCAATATCTAGATACTATTAATTGAAAACGATTGTATCAACTCGATAACTGATTGATAACGCACGATAGGGACGGAGTCTGATAATGCCTAAATTCTCATTTGGATCGCTGACAAAATCTAGATTTGTCTACCATTGAACTGATTATTTCGAAGAATAGGAATTATAACGGCAGTATGACTTCGATATCAGCATTTAATGACACTAATTAGTTATGTTTCTAATATGTTTGGAAAATATCAAACAATACAATTTGACGTTTCATACACGTATTTATAATATTTAAATTAAGTTTTTATATCGAATAACGTAAAGTAATTCTTGTTTTATAATGAGCATCAAAGTTTAATATTTAAAAGATTTTCTGTATTTTAATATAGTACATTTTTTGTAATTTATATATGTATAACTTAGATGCATTTATATTGAAACAGGCACATCAAGTGATATTTTTTTTTTCTCTCTATGGCTTAGAGTTGCGTTAACAGACGCAATACATTCTGCCAGTGTCACGTTTTGTGAGGAAGACACAAATGAGATTGAGCGGTAATTTTGAAATTTAGTCGCTTTAATATGAAATTAAAACTATAGATATATTTATCATTTTTACTTCCATTGTAAAACATCATTATTACTATATTAAGAAAACTGTCAAAATCTTATACGAGTCTCTTCCTTTACGTAATATTTATAAATGAAAATATCTACAATTTTTGATGATAAAATAAAGCGATAAAATAAAATAATAACCATTTCTAAACTTATTTATAAGTAAAATTTAAACTTTCTAGAGAGAGGTTTCAAAAAGGTAAATTAACAGGTATCATGTTAAAAAAAGCATTGAAATGCTCTACGTACAAAGGGTTTCTATTCTTTAAGATGATAAACCGATGGTAAGAAGTATTTTAACATGGTAATTTAAAATTATTTAGTGAACATGTATACCATACCAAGTGAATTAACGAATATTCGCATTCGCGAATATTAGCATATTTTTTGACATTCGCATTCGTATTCGCAAGAAATGACGCGAATATTTGGCGAATTTATTTGACAAACATTTGTTATATGGAATTGATGGATATGGAATGATAATATAACTGTGCTTTACACATATTTTATATCATTTTGTCACTTTTGAATAGGTATCAGTTAAATTTGACAAATGCAATAATACTAAACTTACCTCAAATCACAACAAATCTTTTCAAATGAACTTTATGTGACTAATTTCACTCATTCAACCTATATCTGCTATATTCGGTTTAAACATGGCCGACACGAAATGTCAAATCTATCTGTTTAACCGGTTTCGCATGCCCTTTTTTGAAAGTAAACATTCGCGAATATTGGAGATGAATATTCGCGTTCGCATTCGTGAATGTAAAAATCGAACATTCGTTACATCACTAGTGTATTATTTAAATATGTTTTGTTATAACTATTTTTTTATAAGCCTATTAAAATTTTGTTGTTTAAGCTATTATATTTAAAACAGATACGTAAAGTTACACTTATTTAATCTAAATGTATATTTTGCATGAGGCAAGAAAAATTAAAACCTAGAAGTAATTCCACACAAAGGCCACGTTTAATGATCTAAAATAACTGGGGTTTCATTACTTTCCATCGATGTTATATAAGAATATCCCAACAACAATACTTACTTTAAACTAAATGCCTTTCGAAGCCCTCGCCCGCGGCGCCTATACGAAACGGCAAAGGAGCCGGAGGTAACAAATTGCCGCCTAATTACAGCAGGTAGGCGGACGCACAAAGCCCAACATTTTTTACTAAAAAAAGTGCTAAGTTATTTTAAAACTGGTTTCGATGAACTCGATATGTTCACAAATTAAAGGTGTTATAATAAACTATTTTTGTACCATAGGTGTGACTGCGACGACTCTATGTAGAGTGGATAGAGAAATGCCTTGGTGGCTTTTTGCGTACATACTTGCCTAAGTACTTATTTATTGCAGATGTCGAATTCATTGAATTTTATAGAAGATACGTGACTGAAATTAAGTGATTTTCCACCGATAGCAAAAAAAGTTGAAGGAAATTTATTACTTAATCACTACATAGTATAAAACAAAGTCGCTTCCCGCTGTCTGTCCCTATGTATGCTTAGATCTTTAAAACTACCTATTAACTAATTAAACTACTTGTTTTTTTTATTGGTAGAGTGATTCAAGAAGGAACGTTTATATATATAATACATGCGTATTGTAGTACAGAAAAGCCGAGAAATTCAAAGATTTCTATTTCATACTAACTGTTAAAACGTAGGACCTAGGGACGAACCCGAGCGGAGCGAGGGTGAGTCGCTAGTATAAAATATGTATACATGTATACAATACTATAATTTAAGTTAGCAGATTACGTTTACTTATAATTGCATCCAATTAATATTATGAGTGCGAAAGTTTGGATGGATGGATGTTTTTTCCTCAAACACTCCAGACCGGCTCAACGGATCTGGATGAAATTTGGTACAGACTACAGAGATAAATTATAGTCTGGAATAGCACATAGGTTACTTTTTATCCCGAAAAAATATACGTTTCCCGTGGGATAGGTTAATTTTTGTTTTTTAATAGGAACGAACTCGAGCGAAGCGAGGGTGAGTCGCTGATATAGCATAAAAGTTAATTGGATAAAACATTTTAGCGTGTCCTTTAATTAATTGATAACAATAACTTTTCTATTTAGCTGACATTTTGTATCGGTTTGATCAAAGATAAAAATAAAAGAAGAAAGATTAAACCATTTAAAACATTTAATGAATACATGTATAAATACTTACGATAATTGCAATGATATGTAGCGGCGCGCGGGGGTCGGACTGCGGCGGCGCGATCAAACACATCGGTACAACGACCTGCATTTGTTATTACATTGTAAAGTATTGGGGAATTAGTTTTAAATACAATAAATTTAATTTCATTAATTATATTTTTACTAGCGACTTACCCTCGCTTCGCTCGAGCACTATTGTCCATCACGTTCCTAGGTACCCTAACAGTAGCTGATGTGTTACTCCAGGTCTCTTATCTGTATACCAAGTTTCATCTAAAACCATCCAGCCGTTTCAGGGTGTAGGATTTGATATTTACAACGTAAAATCGCGTTTCGTTCTTTGAATTTAGCCTATATTGAAATACAAGTAATAGGTACAGCATGAAGTCAACATTTTTTGTCTCACAATTTAGTTGTCTAAACCTAATATTTGCTTAATACTTTCTTAGATTTACGCGAATATTAGACATTTAAATAAAACTATCTTTTCGGATTTTTTCGCGAATTTATTTTGATTTTTGGTTCCCGACGTTTCGATTGCTTTACAGCAATCATGGTCACGGGAGAGAACCAAAACTCAAAATAAATCCACGAAATTTTTTTTCAATTAAAAAAAAAAATATATTTAAATAATATTTGTTTAGTTAGCTAAATCTCCCTTATGTTAGGGAGGGCCAGACTGTACGTTAGTGTAAATTTGTAATATACTATTTTTTATCTTAATGGTCCTCTAAAATCTAAATAATCTTTTATAATTTTAAAGATAAAATAAAGACTATATGTAATATCTAAATTTCTTCCAAATCGGAATTTCTTCACAGAATATAAATTAACGCTATCTGAGCTCCAATTTAATACTTCAAGTTTTGTAATCAAAAACCACTTTTCTTTCATTAAATACGTATTTATGTAGAGCTTGTACGAGCTTAACAGCAATAAATTGGAAATTAAACCTCAAATCTTGACTCATTGCTTCAACGGCATACCTTTACTAATACTTTGTATCGAAGAACTCGTTATAAATACGCGACTAGCAGTCGTGTTTTAATTTCCTACTGAATATCATGCAAACTAATATTTACTAACAAAATTTCAATACATAATAATTTAATTGGTTCAATGGAAACATTGATACTTATCATCTGCCTCCTGCATCTGAGGAATGTCGCCCAATTACTGCTTCGGGTTCGATTCCCCGATCCGACACGGTCGGCCGTGCATAATGCTTTGTAGACCACAGACGTCCAGAATAATGTAGAGTCGTTACAAAACCATATTGTGTGCGTAAGAACGTTACAACAACTTTGTTAATACCTCCGACGAATATTGGACATTTTCGTTTAAATAATATTTCTCTCAATTACATTTTTAAATACATTTTTAAGGGTGAATGCAAGTCTTTAAGCATTCGTTTTAATTAACGCGATCAAGTAGTAAAAAGGTATCGAATGAGTTTATAGCTCATTTTATATCTTTACGAAATAATAAAATTTTGTTGTTGTACGTATATTATACTATACATATGTATGTTAAGAAATCATTTGCTACTTTTACTTTATATGTATACAGCCAGCAAAGCATCTATACTAATATTATAAAGCTGAAGAGTTTATTTGTTTGCTTGGTTGGTTGAACGCGCTAATCTCAGAAACAACTAATCCGATTTGAAAACTTCTTTTTACATTAGATAGCCCGTTAACTCAGGAAGGCTAAAGGCTATATATTATCCCGGAAAAATGTACGGTTTCCGTGGGATAGATTTATTTTTGTCTAGGGACGAACCCGAAGCGAAGCGAGAGTGAGTCGATAGTTTATTATATAATACGTAATGAGGTACGAGATGTAAGCTGTAGAATGTTTTCATAATAAAAGTACTATAAATATAGTACTAATTAAAACTTACCGATCCTTAAGTGTCGACATTTCATTAATGTAATTTCATTTATTGCTTCAAAACAAGCTCTTACATGGCTGTTAAATTAATTTGATTTTTAACATTTTCTCTTATACTTTACCGAATCTTCTGGATGTACTAACTTATGAGTCGGTGACAAGAAATTTTTTAATACTGACCAAAGACCTAAAAGTAATGTTTCGGATTTTTTCGCGGATTTATTTTAATTTTTGTTTCGAATGTTACAACAATCGTGATCACGAGAGAATCTGTCTCATTTAAAATGTTAAATATTCGCGTAAATATAAGAAAGTATTAAAAAAAATATAGATACCTAACTATTTATTGTAATATATACAGAAAACATGTTGTTAGACTTATTTACATAAGTAATTAAAAAATAAATTCATTTCAAGAAAATCATCATTTTATTATTGAAATAAAAAATGTTTCTATAAAATTGTTAAAAAATAAAAATATTTCTTAAAATAAAGCAGCAAAGCCACAGGATATTACAGTTTACTTGTCATTATGCTGTATATAGAAGCGTTATCGCCAGTCTTGTCAATTATATGCTTGAAGCATGAATGGTCGGCCTTTTTGTCGAATGCCTTATAAATTACCTTTTTATGTAGCGGCAACATTCGACTGTAACCTGCGCTGACGTCGAGGAGATGCTCAATTCCAGTGGATAATTTATTAATTCTGTAAAAAACTTTATTATTAAAATAATTTTTGGTATCTTCTCGGCATTTTACATTTTCAACTATGTACATACATACTATTTTAGAATATTAAACTTGTCAATTTTATAAATTTCTAACTCTACATTTCTTTAATTATATTTCATTTTATATTCAGCTGAAAATACCTTATCTATCTTATATAATATATAAGATATGTACAATATTTTATTCTTCTTATCTCAATAATCAATTCGAAATGTATCTATACTAATATTATAAATGTGAAAGTTTGTGAGTATGGATGTATGAATGCATGTTTGTTACTCTTTCACGCCAGAACGGCTGAACGGATCTGGATGAACACATAGGCTACTTTTTTTCCCGTGGAATAGGTTTGTTTTTGTTCTCCTAGAGACGAATCCGAGCGAAGCGAGGGTAAGCCGCTAGTATATTACATGTCGAAAACAAATAAAAAAAAGGAATATTCGAAAGCAATATAATATGATGTCACGTGACACCGAGCATCTTAGAATTTTGTGAGGAACAAAGCTGATATTATCTATATACTTTCATTTTTAGTTCATTTACAACAATGACTGTGTAAAATTGCATTGAAAGTTGTCTATCTATTCATATAATAAAATTCTGAACCGAATCTGTACATTAAATATAATTTTCAAAATCTTATTGAAATAGTCATTATTATTGATACAGACGCCGAATCCGTAGTTTTTAGAATTTTTGTCTCTCTGTCTGTCTGTTACCGCATCACAAAAAACCACTGGACAGATTTTGATGAAATTTGATATGATGATAGCTGGTTATACGGGTCAACATATAAGATACTTTTTACTTAGGAAAAATATCTCATCTCTGAGCTAAACGTTAAATCGTTACTAGGGACAAACCCGAGCGGATCGAGGGCGAGTTGCTAGTATCTTTATAAAAACTAAGCTTATACCTGTAATACCAAGCCACCTAGACACAATATCCTCAATATCTTCAAGTTATATAAATTAGGTTATTTTACCCTAAAATTATACTTTAATTAATTAAGAAAATGCTTATTTTTACTAATTATTTTTACTAAAAAGTTATTTCAGTAATGGAATAACAAAACCAAAAGCTTTCTTAGATATCTAATGCTTCACTTATTTCGCTCATTTAGCAAAGAAAAATTCCATTCAACATGAAATATATGCAGTACAGTATGTATGTATATGCTGTAACATATAACTATATATTTTACATTCTACCCAAAAGGTCATGTTGACAAGAATAATTTGCCGCCAGAATGAGATTCTCAATTTTCAGTAGCACACTAAATGTGTCGGTCTTCTCGTAGGTAATGATGCTTTCAATGTTAAGGTGACAAATGTTACTTTTGCCACTTCGAATTGATATAGAAGTTAACGTACAAAACATGTGAAAATTTTGAAATAGACTCATTTTTGGTGTTTTGTCGACACTTAAAAGCATTTTAAGGCGTAAAAAATAATTATGTAAAGTTTATCTATATATACATATCATAAAACTGTAGAGGTCGAATGTCTGTACATAGAAAAAATGCTAAAAACCAAGTCAGGGGGATGTAAGAAAAGAAATAGAACAGATCCAGATTTTTTTAATTTTTTTGAATCTGTGTCTGTTTGTTTGTTTGTACGGGTTAATCACCAAAACTGTTAGATGGATTTAAATTAAAATTTAAATGGTGGTACCTTATATCCCCGGTCAATATTTTAGATTCTTTTGTGGTTCAGTCGAGAACATAATAAATGAGTTAAAAGTTATTCAAAGAATAAAATACAACTAAAATTAAAATGACAAGGCTACTTTTATTTTAGAAAAAGAATCAGGGTTCCGCGAAAAAAAATTAAAACCCATGAAATTGTGAACAAAATCCGCGTACGGCGAATGCACCCCAGCGAAGCGAGGGTAAATCGCTACATAATTTAAATGAATATCTTAGGAGTAGCAAGCTACTATTTATGTATACCTAAACATAGTTAATTGCGAAACCGACGAACGCGAGCGAAGCGAGCGTGAGTTGCTAGTATAATAATATATACGAGTATAATTTAGTGCCTACATGGATAATTTTATCTAATTTCCAATATAAATCCAATCGAAATCAGTTTTAGTGTGAATTGAAACGCAAAACATAAATATTATTATGATCATTAGGTATAAGCTCGTGTAATGTTAATGTTATGACCTTTATTTGGAAGTCAATAAGAAAAACTATCAATTTTTGCAATTTTTATACGGTTTTATTACGCTTTTTCGTTTCATGTTGTTTCGAATGCTTTAAGGCAAAATAAAACCGCGAAAAAATTGTTTTACCTAAAATGTCAGAGATTCGCTTAATTTTTTAAGTATTAACTACCTCTTTACTTTAGGCGGATTGAGAAACTTTGGAATTCTTAAAACATAGAGCCTGTCCTCGTTGCGTTATCAGCTGATAACAGCTGGCGCCGGGCTCCGAGCCGAACCTCCTTGTTTACCTTTGCTTGTTTCAATGAGGATAGCTAGCTCACTTTTTATTAGTAAGTCAATATTACTATATCTATCAAAGTACGTTGATGCACATATAGTAGAAATGCCTAAATAAAACATTATTAATTTTAACATTTATGCTCACGTATAAGTTTTCACTTATTATGTTATAAAATTTAATAGCTTTGTGAAACACAGACAAAGGACAAGGTATATATATATACATATGTATATAATATATTGTAATACTTCTGTGTCTCACATTGAAAATATTATTTATAAAACATCTTTAAATTTTTACCTTTAATTTTGATATTTCTAAGTTAATCAATATGTTTAATTATTATTTATGACGGCACGTTTGGCTCAGTTTGTAGTGACCATACTTGCTGTGCCAGCGGTCGCGGGTTCGAGTCCCGCTGAGGGCATTCATTTGTGTGATGAGCACAAACGTTTGTACTACAGTCATGGGTGTTTATATTTATAATATGTCTGTATTTAAAGTTATATATGTGTAATGTATCAACTATCTGGTATCCATAACACAAGCCTCGTAGCTTACCATGGAACTAGATGGTGTTGTATGATAATGTCCCAACATATTTATATTTATTTATTTAAATTATATATAAAATAAAAAAAGATAATTTTCACTAAATATATACGAAATGGGAACAAAAACGATATTTTTCGCAAGATACAGATCAAACAATAATAAATTACAAAATAAAGATAGATATATCCAAGGCCAGTAATAAAACGATATAGAAAACGCTAGAAATCACCTATAAAGCGACATTTACGATGTGCGAAGTAAAATTATTTAGACATCGGTACATCAACAGTGACGAACGTGTTAACACTAAGGTAATATTAACTGCTCGGAAACTCGAGGTCAGCGACAGACTGTGAGGTGTCGGGAACACGTACTATGCAATGTGCTTTGAAAAATGAATTTACTTTAAAAACTAAAATAAATATAGGTTAATATAATTATGGGCTAAATTTTTTCAAAAATATAGTTAACTCAACTTTTAACAAAACTCGAACCCGCTTTTGCGTAAGGTCAAGTCTTTTTTAACATAATATTAATGCCTATATTTTCTTATTAAAACTTCCCTTTAGTTATTTCGAGTTTATAGACGAAGGAAACGTTGACTAAATATTATTGTACTCTTTTTAAAGTGTTATTATTAAACTAAATTCATAATTATATACATAATGATTATTGTAGAAAATAAGACCTAATCTATTGTAAGTATATATGTTTATTTATATATGTTTATTTTAATTTATAATTATACAAAAAAAAACTCTCTCTACGTACCCCTGGTTGGGAACTCCTGACTTGGAGTAACACATAGGCTACTTTTGGACATGGAGGGACGCACCCGAGCGAAGCAAGTGTAAATCGCTAGTTAATAATACATACGTCACATCCTATCGTCTTTGGTGCAAGTCATGAATTAATGAAAATGACTTCACCCATAAGCCGATTGCAACTGACAGCTAAATCTGCCAGAACCTAACGCGAATATCAGCCTGTCTCCAGACATTAGTGTAAATGAATGAATATGAAGATGTGTTAAATTAAAACGTAGCAAATTGAAAAAGACGACTTGTTTCTAATAAATTAGATGGAGAGTAATCTATACTTATATTATAAAGAGGCAGAGCTTTTTTAGTTTTTCATTGTGGGTTTGTTTGTTTGTTTGTTTGAACGCGCTAATATCAGGAATTAATAATTCGATTTGAAAAATTCGTTTTGCATTAGGTAGCCCGTTTATTGAGGAAGGCTATATGTTATAATGCTACTACCTAAGCGAAGCGAGGGTGAGCCGCTAGTGTAAAATCGATATTTTGCTCCAGGTCTTTTTAAAAAACATCTCATTTTGCCGATCATCAATTTTTGTTGTAGTAGTTAATGAACCTTTCTCTATAGAGGTATAATTTAGACAAAGTACTTGTTTGTATTCAAACATTTATAGCTTTGCTTAGTATCCAGAAAGATATATATGTGCAACTAAATCACAAATTAATAAAATAATTATATAATTTTATTTAGACCAGACTATTAAAAAAATGAAAATTTTTAAGGCTACAATTTTTTTTTAAAAATGGCATAGATTAGACATAGACACTAAAGCTTACTGTTCTTTAAAGAATACTTTTATCGATCTCTACCGCAATTTGTATATCAATTTAAAGTCTTGACCATCACTAAGCCTTAAATGAAGCCGCCTCCGACCGAGCGTAGCTAATGCATAATCGGATGAATCTTGTGACCGATCGCTCTTGGATCTAACAAATATACAAATACCGTCTTAAAAACCTTTATTGATGAAGAAATAAAGCCTTATTTTGAGTAAATGTTCAACTTTCCAAGTTTGTTGTAGTACACAATCCACAGTACAGCTATTATAACCAGTTGTATTGTAAGGGGATAGGTTTTAATGTTGCATAACAAAATTATGAACTTTATTACTCGTAATAGTGTTTTGTGAGAGATTGCGGCCGTTGATGTAACGCGTGTTAATTCATAATGATAGGCAGATTTTTGTAAATCTAGAATGTTCGGTAATTTTATTACCGGCAATAATGAGAATTTATCATTAATATTTATTTCACTTACACACTATGTAATAAACGTATAAAAAACTTGACTTTGAATGAAAATATTAAATATTATGTAATGAATTACATGTTTTTTAATTGAAGTTTTCTGTATTTTGTCAATAAATACTTTAACTACCATAAACAATAACTTTCAAAGCAAACTTTGATATTTGACTAAGTTAGATCACCAACACGCTAATGCATTTGTGTAAATATAGATAATTCTAAAGCTTTAAGTAAAGCTTTTAAGTTATCAGTGACTTAAATTGCTTAAATATCCTTGTGCATGGAATAAGTGCTTAACATATAATTATCCTAATCCAATAATATCGAAGTACTACTTACGGCATACCCTCGATTCAAGGTTAGTATAGATTTCTCAGAGATGAGATATTTTCCCGTCGTAAAAAGTATCCTAAATATTGACCCAGAGAACCAACTATCATCATACCAAATTTCATCCCAGAGAGACAGACAGACATACAAAAATTCTAAAAACTATACATTCTGTATCGATAATAATGACTATTTCAATAAGATTTTGCAAAAAATATTTAATGTACAAATTCGACTCAGTTAGAATTTTATTATATATAGATATAAGAAAGAACAACAATGTAACTTAGTTTTGAGATAATTAAAAAATAGAAATTAATTTCTTAATATTTATTCAAAATCCAAAGTCAAAATTTCTATGATACTGTTTTATAATATTGTTCCTTGCAGGTGTTGTATATTTCCCTTTTAATGTAGCCAAAAAGTAATGAAATCTTATATCTTATATCTGCGTCATTTATACTTTTTACTACAGCATTAACAAAGAAATGTAGAGGGTCATTTATAAGTAACCATCGTGTAGACACTAACGACACTAACTTTTTTAATCGACTATACCGAATTGAGGTCATCCTACATTCATTTCATACATATCATTGAAGTAAAGACTGATAGAAAGTCGACTTGCTTGCAAAGCTTGAGAAGACGAGAGACACACTAAATCCTACTGAGATACGACAATCACTAACTTACAATTTATGAACCAACTACCAAATGTAGAGTTTGCTAACAAGGTTGCCACTAACTGGAATTTGGTGGAGACTAGCCAATTTAAAACATCGAGCGTTGATTACCAAACTATAAAACCAAGAATATAAACCGAAAGCGTTAATTAAAAGAACTCTCCACACTCACTGGAACTGGAACGCTTAAGACCGCTCCACACTATATTGCCAATCACCGTTCGTTTTCGACCCAAAATCCGTCTGGTAAAGTATTTTTATTTTTGAAGCTAAATTTCTTTACGCACGCTTGACTTGGGGGGCAAGCTGGTGAATGCGTTACGAAAAAATGTACGTACGTTTGTTGCCAGGGTAACCGTTGTTATTGTCTGACACATGATATATAATATTATATTCATTCCTTAAATGATATTCTATGATTGTAATATGCCTAATATGCGTTATTTTAGTATCTCACCTATCCTAATTGCTTAAAACATAAATTGAATTTCATAAAGAGTACCGATAACCTACAGATGTTTTACTTCTCGCGCGTGTACACATTCATACACGCACTCTTTCATTTTTTTATACAAAAAACGTTGCTGGAATTTGATTCGACTGGAAATTTTCTCTTACTGATAGTGTGAATACACTTATTGCTTTTTGTATAAATTACTTTACTAGACCGATATCAGACGGAAAACGAAGTGTGATCGACATTATCGTGTGAATCGGTCCTTAATTTCATGTGGTCACATCCGCTATCGCGTCACATTTAAATACGTACATAATGTGATTGCTTCTGACTTTAATTTTGTGTTTTTAATTGCTATCATTAAACTTAAGATAATTAACATTTTCTTGTGGCGTAGTTTTTATTTTAATCACTGTTAGGTGGTTTTTATATTCTTTTATATGTGTAGGTATATAATATACCTATTTATTTTAATAGTGTCACTTTATTTTGCTCGCGGAGAGAATGAAGATATTTTTCAAATTTTCTAATCATATATAGTGAATGATGAGCTCTTTCTAACTAAATATTCTAATTATGCCTTACTTATGTCTCAATATAATACTTACAATAATTAAACTATAAAGAAGCCATGACTTCATGCAAAAAAATAGCCATGACTTCATAAAAAAAAAATAGTATACATTTCAAGGTAAAAAGTTAATCAATGATATAAAATATATACTAATATTATAAAGTTGAAGAGTTTGTTTGTTTGTTTGGTTGGACGCGCTAATCTCAGGAACTACTAATCCGATTTGAAAAATTCTTTTTGCATTAGATAGCCCGTTAACTGAGGAAGGTTATAAGCTATATATCATCCCCGAAAAATGTACGGTTCCCGTGGGATAGAATAGTTTTTGTCTAGACAAAAAGTCTCTAGAGACAAACCCGAAGCGAAGCGAGGGTGAGTCGCTAGTATAATATATATTACGTATATTGATGATTTCACAATAAATACAAGAAAAATGAAATATTGAATGAGGATTGAAGAAATACATTTAAGTATATGCAGTCAATGTGCAAAGCCTCGCGGTAAAAAGTAATTTTAAGTTCTAACGCTTTTATGGCGAGTCCGGAATAGAGTGAATGGAGGCAGCTGGAGCTATAATCAGTTTTCACATTTGGGAACAATTCGTTTTACATATAAAATATTCAATGCGTTACATACAAAAAATAACGTTTTTAATTAGTTATTAAACTTGTGATTTTAGTTTATTCATTATAATTTATAAGTAGCATGAAATTATTAACGAATCTGTAAAAAAACCTTTTTTTATCGATAACACTAAAACGTTTTACCGGTAAAACTAAAAAAAAAAAGAAAATAGGTTGATAGTACAGAAAAAGGTACTTAGCTGTTATTCATTTATTACATAATTATAAAATAAAAAAAATGTTTATAGCATACAATAGGTACTTAATATATACTTAGCGGTGAGACATTTTTGTCAAGACTTTTCTTACTTACACTTAATCACTTGAAGCGAAAGTAGAATGAAATTAATCATATTGTAAAGATATAAAAGACAATAAACGTTCAATTACTCAGACTGAGGGTGAACGACCGGTTTTAATCATTAAATCGAAAGCCCTAATTGAGGCATGAACTTCAAAGAGATGCCGGATAAACAATTTAGATGCTGCACCGTAAGATACACACTCTCGATAGTGAAGAAATAAAAAATGTGGTAGATGAGAGTGTAGTACAATATAGAACTACTGTTACATTCTTTGCTTGCCAATTCTATGAAAAATACAAAATATGTGTATGATTCTTAAAAATACATACTAGTATATGCATTTGAGACATAGTAGAATAGCGGTAATTGTTTGCCTTATTTATATACGTTTTAACGTTTAGTATAGATTTCTCAGAGATGAGATATTTTTCCGCAATAAAAAGTATCCTATATGTTCACCCGGATACCCAGCTATCATCATACCAATTTTTTTCATGATGTGTTCCCAGACAGACAGATAGACAACTATCGAATCGGCCTATTTCTAAAAACTATAGGTAGATTCGGCCTCTGTATCGATAACAATAACTATTTCAATAAGATTTTCCAAAAAAATATTTGAAATACAGATTCGACTCAGTTAGAATTTTACTATATGTATAGATAGATATAGACTTCCTTAATGCGTAAGTACTTATTAGCTTTAAATTAAACGAATCAGTTTATTTAGTCAAGCCGCAGTGCGAATTGAGACCGTAAAATAGAGTAGTTTATAGGAGGACTTTGTTTACAATATACCCTATAAAAGGGCCGTGAATAAACCTTGTTTACTTAAGATTTTTTTTCTTTTATGTTTTCATACTATGCGCTGCTAGTGTTGTATAGATAATGTAGAATTTTTAAGTATAATAAGATATCGGGCAACATATTTAAAAAATATTTTAACGAAAACATTATGATTTGTTTGAGAAAATGAATAAAATCTGATTTATAATTGGTGAACATAAACCTTAAAACAAAAGATTAGATATATATATTAGATAGATAAGTTTTAGATTCTTGTTAGTTCTATACAATATCATGTCTGTAACTTTTCCAATAGAGCTTAACTTTATATAATATGAGAATCTAAGTTTCTCACAACATCAGCTTGAAACTCGAGTTTCGCTTTGAAACTAATTTGTAATTTACATATATGTATAAATTTTGAAATATTTATGTATCTATACTAATATTATAAAGCTGAAGAGTTTGTTTGTTTGTTTGTTTGGTTGAACGTGCCAATCTCAGGAACTACTAATTCGATTTGAAAAATTATTTCTGCATTGGATAGCCCGTTAACTAAGGAAGGCTATAGGCCATATATTATCTCGGAAAGTCGCTAGTGTAATATGAATCTATAGGTATAATTTTAAAGCTTTAAAACATGACAACATTTCGTTTTAACATATAGCAGCGAAGTTAATAACAGATACTTATGCCTTTTTTTTTTTTTTTTTTTTTTTTTTTTTTTTTTTTTTTTTTTTTTTTTTTTTTTTTTTTTTTAATAGTTGGGGAATGCATTTACGCATACCACCTGTACCCCCAGGTGGTTATGTGGGGCTCACCGACTAGAAGAGCCGGTACTACCCACTAAACCCCAACTTTCCCCTCCCCTCCGCCTTAGTGGGGCGCCGCGGGATCGCTTACGCATAACTACCGCGACGCCCCGGCAAGATACTTATGCCTAAGTGTAATTATAATAACTCGAATGTATCTGAGGAATTTCTGTTCTAAGAAATATTAGTAAGCGTTAGCTATATAAATAAATATGTATGTACGTATATCAATGAAGTTATATTTAAATTGATTTGCAACTGGACATATACTATAATGAAAAATGTGTGTTTGTTCGGGTAGATATAATACATTGTAAAAATTTCAATAACAAAGGAATGGAACTTATTCAAAGTGTTTAATACATTTCATTCAAAATTTTGATATTTCCATGTAATGATTAGATAGGTATGCCGTTTGAATAAGTACTACGATTGTACAAATGAAGACTAAAATAGCAGTACTATTCCTACATGTTTATAATACAGGTATAAGTTAACTCAAGAATCTTATTACGAATGTTTACATTTCACAATCTATGTAGGTTCAGGAGTATGTAACATTTACTCCACATGTCAATTATTTACGAAGCCCTCGAGCGGCGCCTTTGATCGCTATCGCTTTGAAGTTGCTTCACGCCCGACGTACTCAGCTATCAGGGTGTAGGTTATTACGTTATTTATATATGCAAAAGATTGTTTGTTTGTTAATACTTCATCTGGACTAGCACATAAGCTACTGATAGTAATAAGATTTGCCAAGAGATGGCAATAATCGTTTGCCAAATGATGAATACATGTTTTTGTATAAAGTCGAAAGGCACTTATAAACGTTTATTCGAGCAACGCAAAGTTACTTATTAAATAATAAATAAATTGCTTGCATGTAAACTAAGAAATTATTCTTTGAGCAACTGATTTCAAGCTATCTAAACATATGGAAAGGTCATAAGTAAGCAAATATCAGTCACTTGTGTGGTAACTCAAAGTAGTTACGTCGTAACTAGTTGTAACTGCTACATTCGTGTGAAAACATTTAATGTATCTTATAATTTTTAATATATATATATATATATATATATATATATATATATATATATATATATATATATATATATATATATATATATATTAATTAATGCTCTATGGCATGACATACAAATATTTGTGCAATTATATGTAATTAACTTTCGCTTATTATAAG
Source organism: Argynnis bischoffii washingtonia (assembly GCA_033884665.1). Taxonomy (NCBI): domain Eukaryota; kingdom Metazoa; phylum Arthropoda; class Insecta; order Lepidoptera; family Nymphalidae; genus Argynnis; species Argynnis bischoffii. Next base: position 2,023,480 of record CM066624.1, on the reverse strand, counting down.
TGAAATGTGACGTAACTGATATCATTCTAAATACATAGAGGCGGTTCGGTCTCCGTTTAAGGCAATATTATTTAACTTATCTACTGCCGCGACTTTGCTCGGGTGGTTAGTGCACTGAGTATTAAAGGTAACTTATATCCGACCCCAGGATGCCATTTCTGCCCTAAACAAATTTTATCGAAAACTTTTCAGCAGTTTAAGCATGAAAAGGCAATAGACAGAGTTACTTTTACATTTATAATATTAATTCTCAAGAATGTATGACCTCAGATATAATACAGAACAGTATACACTCTCTACGTGACCATTGCAGACGGTAATCAACAAATATTTCTTAATATCGTCTGTACGGTTAGTTACGACGTAGTGATTATTTTCAAAGCTGTTAAAGATCAAAGCCGCGCTTCTATTTTAGAATACTTTGGTAATTAATTTTTTGTTGTCCCCCGCCTTTGTGGCCGCGAGTGGGTGAAATTAACATTCTGTACACACACTGAAATTGTATTTTTAAATTACTTAAATAGGAATTATGCAGCGTTACATATTATGCTGAATATAAAAGGACCTTGATAATATAAAAAGTTCTCTTGTAACAAAATTCAGGATTACTAAATTCTTTGATAGCAATGCCCTACTTAGTCGTCGCGTTTTACTTGTATTATTAGATGTAAAAAATATATAATCAAACAATTATCAAAACTAACTTTAAGTTCCTAATATTTCACTACAAACAACAGTAACTTGCCAAATGAACAAACTTTGACAAATGAAAAAACCCGACTCTAGGTCGCTTATCCTTTGTCCCGCCTAATCAATACCCAACTGGTTTCTCAACCAGTTACGTCATATTATTCCCAGCATCAAAGTTCCCGGCGTATTATAAAAAGCCGGCGCAAATGACTGGAGACAAAGGCAAGGTCACCGGCTTTTTGTGAAACCGGCGGTTGTGGAGGACGGACCTTATTCGCTTGTTTTTTTTTTCCAATTGAACGGTTTGTTCAGATCTGCCCTCTGATTAGATGTAATGATTCCCTGATTGCCATGAAGGGATCGACTTTTTGTCGCTTTGTAATCGCATAAGGCGAGCAATTCGTTAGTGAGTTTAGTTTCTTTTTATTTTTCTCATTTGAAAATCTAAAAAGGAGATGCTGAACTGCTTTGAATTTGAATATACAATTTGTTTTTTTTTAGTATATTGAAGATGGTTGTGTCGCTGTAACATACGTCTAAAATGTAATGCTTATTAGGATTTAATTATAAAACGAGACATATATATATGTTTATTAACCGTACACGGACGTTTTACTAAAGAAAAGCGTCCTTTGTCTTATCTGATAAACATTAAAAATCCAAAGAAAGATTATTATTATATTTCATCTAATATATTCAAATTAAAACTACTATTTTTTTCATTTGTAAATACATAATTCAAATCTTTTATGAAGCACAAAGCCTACAATTAGCCATTTTTCATTTTCATTGTCAATTCGTCATCCTTTGTCGCATTTTGCCAGTAACCGTCTAACAAAAAGCTTCGGTTCACAGAATATGCCTGAAGCTAATTATGTCTTGGTTGAAAATATCTGTGGTTAATTCTACTTGCTCTTCAAAGTGTAGAGAAAAAATTGGTATATCTCAGTGTATGGTTAAAAAACGAAACATGACGTTATCCGTTGAAGTTATTATAGCCTTAAAAAATTGTGTACTCTTTTTATCTGTATCTTTATTACTCTCAACTTAATAAATATAGTAGTCTAAATATTGTGTATTTACAAAGCTTTATAAAAAGAATGAATAAGCATCCCTAAGTGAAGCTATTCGATATCCCGGATTAAGAGAGCAAACTACTTTATCCTTTTAGACGACGGTAGAGTGGCTATGAACTGAAGCATTCTGCGTTTTTTCTCGAAACGTTTCGTTTTACCAACAATAGTGAGCAAACACGCTTGTTTGCCTTCGAAAAAGGTTTAGTATGTCGGCACCACTTAAAATATTTTCGTTAAAAGATCTTTTAAGCTGCAGTCACACTAAAGTAATATTATGAAAAATTGGTAACGTATATATTCATCCTATAAAAATTATGAACATTAATTTATATAATAGATAATAAATTAAACATAAATGTAGCTTTTTAATTATGAAAGCCAAGAGTTTTTATATTTTTAAGATATTATTCCTTACGAAATAATATAAAGATTATTTCATTTCATTCCTTACGAGATGTTCAAATGGACTGATTTGATATTTTTTTTCAAATTAACATTCCTTAAATAGGAAGCAGAATCTATATTAGAACGTCGCCTTAACTGACATTTACTCACGCGACTTTTAGATGTTTTTGGATCACATACAAGGGTTTGTATTGATACAAATACCGACTTACACAAGTATTTTAAATAAAAATATACCTTATTTGTGTGTAATAGAGTCTTTATTTACTCAATATGAGCTCAAAGCACTTATTGCAGTTTGTTTAGTTTAGCTAATCCATTGAGTTAGAGATACCTGATTCCTGGTATTTAACTATTATTTATTTGCTTGGATAAACATATGATATTTGAGCAACTTGAGGCGGAATAGATTTGTGTTAAATGTAGTTTGATTTTTCATTCAGGAAATCACTTCATTTGTGTATATATACATATTATATTACTTTTGTTCATGACAATAGTTGCGTAATGTATATTAGTTTCCTTTTTTTGACATTAATTAGTAATAAACTTTGTTTTAATTAAATTTCATTTTGTTACAGATGACAGCATTCGCGGATATCTTATCGAGCGAGTGCTCGATGTACGCGCGCTTCCTCCTGTGCTCGGCCTTCGCCCCCCTCTGCTCAGTGCAAGTATCGGGCTCCGTGAGCGCCTGCAGAGCACTCTGTGAAAAAGTAGTGGAAGATTGTAAGGACCAAATCAAACTACTGCCCCCAAGCATCAAACTCGACTGTTCCGTTTTTCCTCTCCGGCCGAACAGACTGTGTATGAGACCATCAAACTCAAGTGAACTAGAACCAGAACCGATACCAATGCCGCGATGGCCGTTCCACGAACATGAGCTAAGAGACCACGGATGTCCACCCGCACACACCCGGGCACCAACCGGGGAGTGCTGGCCTGCCTGTGGTCAGCACGCGAGATATACCCAATCTGACAAGAAGACTGCTGAAATATGGATGATTACTCTAGCCTGGTTCTCACTGCTGTCAACTTCATTCGCATTATTGACATTTTGTGCAGAGCCTTCTAGATACCGCTATCCAGAAAGGCCAGTGGTTTGGATGGCAACATGCTACGCCATAGTTGCACTAGCTCACGTGACACGAGGATGGCTTGGAGCCAAAGCTGTGTCATGCTCGGGAATCACTCTGGCAGTTGACGGATTGGCGTCCCCCACTTGCGTGGCCTTCTTCTCTTTAACATACTACTTCACGCTAGCAGCAGACGCGTGGTTCACGAACGCCTGCGTGTCGTGGTATTTGACAGCGGCGAGTGAATGGTCTACTGAAGCGTTAGAGCGGGCCGCTGCGTATTTGCACGCGGTCGCCTGGGGCTGGGCTGGTGCGTGGACAGCTGCAGCGTTAGCCCTTCGGAAGGTTACTGCGGACGAGCTCACTGGTACATGTGGAGTGTCAGACACAGCTGTTTCGGCTTTGATTGGAGTCCCCAGGGGCGCTTTACTGATAACATCGATAGCTTTAGCCATTGGCGCGTGCCCTGGTATAATGAGAGTCCGCCGAGCGTTAGATTCTAGAGGTGCGAAGAGAGTGGGAAGGCTGGCCGCGCGTGCAGCCGCTGGAGGTTTACTTTATCTGTTATTAGCTGCATTTGCGACTGGTACACGAGTGGTTGAAGCTCGGAATAGGGAAGCACAGAGTAATCTAGCGTTGTTAGCGGCTTTGGAAGCTGGAAACATAGATAATACCGCGGGATCGAGCGGAGTGTCTATGTGTTTGTGGTTATCCTGTGGCATAGCGGCGGGGGCATGGGCTTGGTCGAGGAAGTCTGCCGTCGTTTGGAAGAAGGCGCTATGCCCCCCGCGGAAGGCTCCTTGCTGCGCCCCTCCATTGCTGAGACCACAACACCCTTACTACAAAAGACCACTCCACGTCTCTAGAGTATAAAGAATAGACTGTTTCATATGTATCTGAAGTGTTATCGTCTCAAAGACTATTAGTGTAACATTAAGTGCCTATATGCCTTCTGTGAAGGCGCTCTCGATATTTGTACAAAATGTGTAAATAGTGTATAGTTTTCTTTATATTATACTGTTGATTTTCTATAAAAACGCATTTTCATTTTAAACCTACTTTAAATAAATATGTTGGGACATTAACACACAGCACCAGATAGTTGATACTCTACACATACATAACTTTAAATACATACATATTATAAATATAAACACCCATGACTGGAGCACAAACATTCGTGCTGGTCACACAGATGTGTGTTCTAGCACCCTAGCAGGACTCGAACCCGCGACCGCAAGAGTAACCTCAATCCGCACAGCAAGTACGGTCACTACAAACCGAGCCTAACGAGTCAAAGAGACTTTATAGAATGTTAAATACTGCATGTACCTTACCTACCTACTTTACAAATTTTTTCCTCCATCTTAAAAACAAAATTTAATTTCTAAGATTATTATACATAAGTATATAGATAGCATACATTTTATTTTTATTCTTTAAAAGTAAAATGTGTTTTTTATAGTAATAAAATTGACATTTAGAAGTCAATAATACTGTATTAAAAGTAAATTTGTTGTATGGACAAAATATAACCACTGAGACGGCGATATATGTATTTAGAATAAAGTAAAATCTTAATTAATTTAAATACTGACCAAATTAAGTTAAATAACTGAATTACAATTATTAAGTTGGTAAAATGAAAGATTTTCACATACTAATTGATAAACACATTTTATTAATAAACATCTAAATATTACACAGATAATATATAACTCTCTATACAAAATGAACTACTTAATTACATAATTTACATTTCCATTCAATTTAAGACCCTGGAGATAATTTAACTGTTGGAAAATAAATACTATACAAAAATAAAATAAAAAAACTTAAATTTAGTGCAACGAAACAAAATGAATATTAAAAGTGGAATGTAGTTTGTTTCATAGAAAAAAAAAATAGAAAAGAAAACACAATTATAACCTAAATAGTTCATAAGTATCTCATCAAACAGTTTTTTATGGATAATAAACCGAAGACAACATTTTTTTATCATAAAATAAATTAATAGAGATAGTTACAGTCAAACCCTCTTTTCATGGCTGTAGTCGGTTAAATTGAAAAATAATATACACTCAAATATAATAATTAATCATAAGAATCGTGGATTAATAACGACTTTTTGACTTTGCCTTTTCTCCTTACTAACATAATAGTAAGATGAAAAGTTATAAAACACATCCATTTACATTTTAAAACATAGAATAAAACAATAAAGTAAAAGTTTTCAAACGCGTTACTTAAAATGATAACATAAAAAATCAAAAATATATATCATATAAAGTTCAAAAAAATCCTAGTTCAAAAATTGGGCCTTAATTTACTACTTTTTTTAAAGTAAAACTTCTTTAGGCGTGACTGAGGGGTAATTCAATACATTGGAAAAGTTAACGTCACGGAAGTGAGAGTCAAAATTATTAATATTTTTTTTTTAAATATTTTATTATAATAATTATTTATAAAAATATATATTTATTATTAATAACTTTATAATTATTACTTATAATAAAAATGAATATTTATTATTGACTTTGGTTTTGGACAATCTATTATAACTAATGTGTGAAGTCTGAATGAACAAAAAAAATGAGTGAAAGGGACAGTGTGTTCGGCCCATGACCATGTTGAACGAGAAAGTTTCAGTTTTAAAGAAGGATACAAAGACATAATAAACTATTGAAAAATTTATAAACATGTTAGTGATTGTAGTGTGGAGGTTTTATAGCTGGTATCTTCAATCCCACATTAGTAATAATTTTATAAAAAATATGACATTCATATTTTGATTTGATTTAATGTAATTGCGGTATCTGCCACAGCGCCAAAGAAGTTTTACTTCAACCGCGCGTAAAGGCTAAACGCACTAATTTTTTTCTACTACACTATCTACATTTAAAAAAGAAATGATAATTAAACTCCTTAGTCGAAGAACTTAAATTGCCATTCTGTATATATATAGCTAATTTCATTAATTACTTTCTTTACCACAAAAATTAGGCCAACAGTATAGTATTCAGCCCTTTTTAACGTCCCACAGCTGGGCACGGGCCTCCCTTCAGTACGAGAAGAATCAGGCCATAGTCCACCACGCTGGCCAAATGCGGGAGGCCAACAGTATAATATCTAAATATAGAATAATTTGTCAAAACGTAGTATAATATTAAACCGGTTTACTATCGCCACAGTTACATCACAATAGAATAAGTTAGTATTAATAAATTAGCAATATTTTAATCACGACCTTTGTTTTATGATTGTATAATGTAATCTAGAGTCTTGCCAACTGCAGGATATTATAGTGCAGCGCGTGTGAGAGAGAGCGCAGACACTACGTGCACTTTCCATTGCTTTCACTCTTAATTTACTATGGGACGACACTTCGACATAACTGGTGATGAATGGTACAGGACTGACAACTTTCCATGTTCGCTGAAACCCGGGGCTATAACACCACCAACTTCCCGATTCCGGGCTGTTATTGAGAATTTTTAAGAGAAAAATTCAATAACTGTAGTTGATCCGATCTAAGATTCGAACCCAGGACCTCCAGGTCTGCAGCCGTATATTCTCGCCAGACCAATGATGCAGCTTATAACACACTCATGGCAAATGACTATATATACACGCCTTATAATATTTTGTGAACAAGTTCAAATCTAAAAAATAAAAACATTGAACATGCAAACAGTCGAAGTCAAAAACAGTCGAAGTCGAAGTCAAAAACAGTCGAAACATGATTCCTCTATTCCAAGGCTGTCTTACAAAAGTCATTGTTAGGAGATTTTACAATCAATATAGACTGTTTTCTGATATTGACTATCTGAAATCTCGTCGAGAAAGCTATATACGTCTCTGACTACCAAAAGAACGCCTAACAAAGCTAGTTGGGGGGTGGTTATGAATATGTTGGGACTTTAACACACAGCACCATCCAGTTCCATGGTAGGCTACAAGGCCTGTGTTATGGATACCAGATAGTTGATACACTACACATATGTAACTTTAAATACAAACATATTATAAATATAAACACCCATGACTAGAGTACAAACATTCGTGCTCATCACACAAATGAATGCCCCCAGCGGGATTCGAACCCGCGACCGCTGGCACAGCAAGTAGGGTCACTACAAACTGAGCTAAACGTGTCGTCTTAAAAATATGTAAGTATAGTAAATAACGCTTTCCATGGAAACCTGTCAGTCTTAAACTATTAACCGCCATATACAGATAAAACTATCTCCAATCTCGCGAGTTTCCGCGAAGTGCGAGTGTCAACGCACGCGTAACGCTATCAGTCATAGGCCATCGAATTTATCTAGATTTTAACACGGATGTTGAGAACTGGAATATATTTTATAAAGATTCATATAAGATATTGTAAGAAAACGTTTGTTTTTTCTTTATGTTCCACTTTTTATTATCTTGCATTCTTTTCAAATTAAATACGTTCTTTCTGTCATAAATTCCGACGACTTTACTGTAAATTTAACTGTGAATATACTGTGAATATAGTAAATAGTACATGTGTATTCAGAGCCCTTTTTAACATCCCACTGCTGGGAGTGGGCCTCCCTTCAATACGATGGGGATCAGGTCATAGTCCACCACTCTGGCCAAGAGCGGGTTGGCGGACGACATACTACGACGATAGTACATACGATTACGTATGTACAAGACTGATGAAAAAATCTTTGTTGTATTTTTAAAGATATTCTAATATATAATTTTAAGGAAAAATGTCTATATCGGTGTATACTCGGTAAGGTTACATTCAAACAAACACACATATGATTTATATAAAACAAAGGTCATTATTAAATTACTTTTCAATACCAAATAACAATAATTAATATGTAAATTTGTTTTATTCTCTACTACGGATAAATCAAGTATGAACGCTTCAATTAAGTATAGAATTCTTTGAAAAACATTTGCTGTAGTAAGTAGTATGTAGTATTTCAATCCTTAACGATTATTAATTTAATAAATTTTTTGTACAAAAAAAATCCAAAGGCCAACAATTTTTTAAATTATCATACAAATTAGTCAATTATCAAAAACATAATTTTTCATATACATTACAACCGGGTTCTTATGTACACATGAAAAACGAGCTATCCCTCTTGCGTGGACATTAGCGCGTCGAAATCAGACACGCCCTTCTCATTGACCGATCCAAAGTAACTAGAAAAGTTGAAAATGCTTGAATCTCTTACATTATCTGTTGATCCAAACTGAGCTTTATTCTTACTGTGCATAGGTGTCACATTCGCACTTAACGATTTTTGGGGTAAAAGCCGATTTTCTGCGGTTAAAATCACCTTTTGTTCCTCCGGATCATATAAAGTGGCGTCTTTTTCTGATATCTCCTTAATTTCGTTGTAGGGATTCGTTATGTACTCGTTATAGAGGTCTGTTTGTGGTTCTTTCACGTCAGAATTGGGACTGGTCTCGTTGGTCTCATTGGTCTCGTTGGTCTCACTGGTCTCATTGGTCTTCTCCCGGTACAGGGTCGGTGGCTGAGTTTGTATGGATATACCGATCGGTGTTGAGATCATCTGAAATTAATTATAATATTGTCGTAATCTAGACTAATATTATAAAGAGGTAAAGTTTGTGAGTATGTAGAGGGTAATCTCTGGATCTACATAACCGATTTAGATGAAATTTGGTTGGAAGATAGTTTAAGACCCTGGAAGGACATAGGATATTTTTTATCCCGGAAATCATCCTTTAAGGAAGTGAAAATGGAGATAAAAGATTGTATGGGGAATCACCTAGGAACGAACCCAAAGTAAGCGAGGGCGAGTCGTTATCTATAATTACGAATGTTAGATAGTTTCTGGAGTGTAAGGTACGTGTCCAGTCATCTGCTATGTCAGTTTTTGTAGGTGTATTAGAAGATGGATAGGCAATGTGTATATATAAATCTCACTTAAGAAATAAAAATTGAAGGATTTTAATTAAAATAAAGAAAAGGATTGGAATGTCCCAAAAAATGTAAACATTTCATACAAATTTTGCTGTCAAAAATAAAAAAAATAATAATCCCATGATGTCAATTAAATTTTAAGAAGGAGTAAGAAAATAATTAAAGCTGACTTTACACTGGCGTAGCTGAATATTTGCCATCATTGTATGTTAATATTATAAAGGCAAGTGTTTACTGTTATTCCTTCTTTCACCTGACAAAAAAAAAGAGATGGACGAAGTATTCATCCTAGCCATTCATCATATATTACCAATATCATATATTACAAAATATATTGCACCTTTACGGGTAGTATTTTTTTGGTAAATTTTCTTGCGAGACCATCTTTGAGATATACCCAAACTTAAACCCCGATTCACCTTTGTTATAGATATCGCACAACAAACACAAAAAAATAAACACACCTGAATTTATTACTTCCTTTGTCAAAGTCGGTCAACAATACGTTATTTCACTCCTTTTGTAATTCACATATCGAATGTATGTAATTTTACCGGTAGTAGGACTCTGTCAAGCCTGAGGAGTCCGACTGGATGGGTACCACCCCCTTATCTATTTCTGCCGCCAAGCAACAATGATTGCATTGTTGTGTTCCGGTTTGAAGGATAAGGTAGCCAGCGCAATTACAGGCAAGAGGCATATCATCTTAGTCCTCACAGTGACAACGCACCTGTGGTTCTGCATTTTTGTTACTTAAAACCTAAGTGCAAGAACCGTAGGTGTTATGGGCGAACTGCTTTCCATCAGGTAGTCTGTCTGCTCGTTTGTCACTGAATCTCATAAAAAAAAAATCGAAATTTAACCCACCTCATTTAAAGGCTGTAGTAAGACAGAAGACGTGAGGCCAGCCTGGTCATATAAGGAGTTGCGTATGGGCACCATACCGCTCACCGGCTGCGACACTTTAGCCATGGGGGTCGCACTTACTGCTATCGGGGTTACTATTGGGGGTTGGCCCATATTGGGACCCACTAGAATATTCGGGGATTGGACGGGCCTTTGTAATGGTGGGGATTGTTGGGATTGTTGGATGTTTACTATTTGTATTGGTTGGTGGGTTTGTTGTGTATTTGGCTGTTGTTGAATTTGTTGTGTCGTTTGTATTTGTATTGGCTGTTTGATGGTGTTTGGTAATTGATTAGGAACGTTCGTACTGTTGACCGGCATGATGGGGATGAGGGGGATGTTTGGTACTTGGGTTGGAAGAGACTGCGATGTTTGCTTCATATTGTCGTTTGCTGAAACAAACAAGTTTATTTTTCATGTAGATTCAAACTAGGGTATTTGTTATGAAAATATTTTAAAAAATAAGAATTAATATTTTAAAACATATCCATAACATTTAAAGTACCTTCAGGGAATAATTCTTCTTTTAAGTTGGGTAAAAATTCATTAATAATGTCCCAAGTGATGTACCACAGCTCGTTGTAACCATCGCCGTTACTGAATATCTGGAAATTAAAAAAAAAATACTTTTATTGATAAATTATTTTTATTAATCTCTTATACATCCTAATCAAAAAGCTTGATTTTACTTTTTGGCAGACATAAAAAAAACTTTTTCTGAAGTAATTTCATTGAAGTAAATATATGAATGGAAAAATGAAGGAAGGGCTCTGATGGAAAGTGAAATATTGATAGTGTTTAAATGAAGATCAATTTTTGGAAAATACTACATAATCGATTACACTTTAGGATTTTTATTGTTTTTTTTTTTTTTGGCAATTTTTTTTTTTTGCACTGTTTTTTTACTATTTAATTGTTTTTATTTGGGTGCGGGGTAAAGCAGAATGCCCTTTTTTATTATTACGTTGCGCTAGCCTACAATGTAATATTTTTTGTTTTTTAATATTTTTTCTTTTTTAATATTTTATGGTTTTAATTATATGTCACATTGTATGTTGCGTTAATAAATAAATAAATACGCCGTGCCGTTGTTAAATATGACATAGAGCAATATAGAGCGTAGCATAGTGTAGTGTGTTTTTTTTTTTATTTTTTTTTTTTTTATTATTAATAATGGGCATACTCTTGACCTTCATCTTAGCTCGAAGGCACAGATAAGATCTACGATGTAGCGAGTTTGCCCAAGAGAAGCCTGTTAACACGCACCTTAAAAAGTTTCAGGTCGTACACTCTCGGAAAAACAGACGCAGGCAGGGCATTCCACTTCTTGGCTGTGCGCATTATAAAAGATGATGAAAAGCGCTTAGTGCGAATGATCGGAATGTCAACCAAGAAAGGATGGTATCCTGCAGTACGTCTGGTGTTCCGATGGAAGAATGGTGATGGCGGTATAAGACCATGGAGCTCGTGGGCACACTCCCCGAAGTACAGCCTGTAGAAAACCGACAGACAAGCAACTTGGCGACGGTGTGCTAAGCTGTGAAGCTTAGTTTTCAGCAGCTTCTCGTCGCCGATTAGCTTTTTGGCTCTGCGTTCCACCGAGTCAAGTGCGGCAAGTTGGTATTTTGCAGAGCCATCCCAAAGGTGACTGCAATACTCCATGCATGATCGGACTTGAGCTTTGTATAAAGTCAGAAGCTGTCCAGGCGTGAAGTATCGCTTTACCTTGTTAAGGATGCCCAGTTTTTTGGCCGCAGTCTGTGCCTTTGACTCGATGTTGTCGCCAAAGTTAAGGTTTGCGCTTAACTTTATGCCGAGAAGCTCCAGACTGTCGGAAACCTCTACAGGTGTACCGCGAAAAGTAGGAGTCAAGCTAAACGGACTCCTTTTTGCGGAGAACAGACAGGCTTGCGTTTTGGCGGCGTTGAAATCTACCAGATTTTTGTCACCCCATTGTGAGACAAGACTTAAGGTCGCATTTGTACGCTCCACCATGGCCTCTCTCAGAGAACGTATTGCTACCCCTCCGTCCTTTGCACCGGACACATAGCTCTCTATGACTGTGCTGTCATCTGCATACGCAACAATACCCGGTGATAGTAGGTCATTGATGTGCAGCAGGAAAAGAGTCGCAGAGAGAACAGACCCCTGTGGAACTCCGGCATCAATTGTCATTATATCAGAGGAGCAGCCGTCAAGGACGACTCTGATCGACCGTTCGGTTAGGAAGTCTGATATCCAGTCACAGAAGTCGGAGGGGATGCCGTAAGCAGGAAGCTTGCTCAGTAGACTTGCGTGCCAAACCCTATCAAATGCCTTCGAGATATCGAGTGAGACTGCTAGAGCTTCACCACGGTTTTCGATGGCCTCGCCCCAGCAATGTGTGACATACACAAGAAGGTCCCCAGTAGACCGTCCCCGGCGGAAGCCATATTGATGGTCACTAAGGAGATCGTTAGCTTCAAGGTATGACAGCAGCTTACTGTTAAGCACCCTTTCCATAACTTTACAGAGTATGGAGGTAATGGCGATTGGTCGATAGTTGCAGGGATCGGCACGACTACCCTTCTTAGGTACTGGCTGAACATTGGCAAGCTTCCAAGAGTTGGGCACCGTGCTAGTTTGGAGAGAGAGGCGATATAAGCGAGTCAGTACAGGAGACAACTCAGGCGCACAATGCCTTAAGACCCTTGAAGGTATACCGTCAGGACCACTGGCCTTATTCACGTCAAGGCTTTGGAGTATTTTACGGACCTCTTTTATGTGAATTGTGATCTTTGGCATCAAAGAATCACAGTGAGGCAAAGTTGGCGGATGTTTAGAGCCAGCGCTTAGACGTGAATTGTTAGCAAACAGAGTTGCAAGTAAATTTGCTTTCTCTACTGCGGAGTGAGCCAGTGATCCATCAGGTTTCTGCAAGGGAGGCAAAGAAGGACGGCAGAAATTGGATTCAACAGCCTTGGACAGGGACCAGAATTGCTTACTACCAGGAGGGTAGGAAGCAAGTCTGGCTCCTATACGACTGATATGTTCAAAACGTGCCCTACGGAGAACCTTATTGCAAGACTTGGTAGCAGAGTTATAAGCTCTTTTCTTCGCACGAACCCTCCGAGCTCTGACTTTACGATGTAAACTTTAACTTTTTTGCTTTTTTTCCTTTACTTTACGTGTGTGTAGTGTGTGTAGTGTGTGGTGCGTACCTTGACGGAGTGCATGACGAGCAGCATGTTCTTGAGGGACTCGCGCGCGGCCTCGCGCAGCGGCTCGGCGGGCGCGGCCAGCAGCGCGCGCTGCACGCGCACCACGGCGCACCACAGCGCCGCGAACGACGCGCGCGCGCTCAGCGCGCCCAGGTGCTGCAGGAACACCTGCGCGACACCATCGGCTTTAATGTTCCGTACCCGAACGGTAAAACGGGACCCTATTATTAAGACTCCGCTGTTCGTCCGTCTGTCTGTCTGTCTGTCTCTCTGTCTATCATGAGACTGTAACTCATGAATCGTGATAGATAGTTGAAATTTTCACAGATGATGTATTTCAGTATTTCTATTGCAACTATAACAACAAATACTAAAAAACAGAATATAATAAATATTTAAGGGGGCTCCCCTACAACAAACGTGATTTTCTTTTATTCGTTTTTTCTCGATATTGATAACGGTAACAGGTAGACGCTTGAAATATTCACAGAATATTTATTTATATTATTTACTTTAAAAATAAATAATAAAATTAAAATAAAACAAATATTTAAGGGAGGCTCCCATACAACAGATATATTATTTGTGAAATACAATAAATCCAACAGGGGACAATAATAAAACGAATCAAAGTGGAGCTCTCGGAAAAGAGAACATAGCCTGTAGTCGAAGACAGTACTAGCTCAGCGTGTAGTGGTACAGGAGTGAAGCGAGCCCAAATCTCGGATATTATTACCCTTGATATTTTCATGTGTGAATAATTTCCAAAAAAAAAAAGAAAAACATCGTGAGGAGACCTGCATGTCTGAGAGAACTTAGCAAGTTCTCGTAAGACATGGCCAGTTGGCAGCGGTGCCGCGGTACCTTGCACATGACGGTGTCGGCGCGCGCGGCGGCGTCGGCGCGGCGCGGCGGCGCGGCCAGCAGCGGCAGCAGCACGTGGTGGAAGCAGGCCTCCCAGCCCGCGCCGCCCAGCGCCGCCAGCGCCGGCGCCAGCAGCGCGCGCTGCAGGTACGCTATCGCGCTGTTCGCTACCTGGCACACCAAGGAACGCGGACGTTAGTGCAACTAAGGAATTATACTATATAAATATGTAGGTATATGTAAGTATATATGTTTGTATATATGTATGTGTATAAAAAAATATTTTTGTATAATTATAATATTTAGTTGTTATATTTTAATATTAAGTTTATACCATTTGATGCTGTACTGTACCTACACCACTCTAAATTAACTTATTTTCTCACTATTGAAGAGTTTCTGGAATGAAATCTCTTAAAGAGATAAGTTATCCTTCGTCGACATTCTGTTACTTTATTTTGTATAACATATATTTTATGGTACATAAATAAATAAATAAAAATAAAATAAAATAAAAATTATTCGGGCGGAACTAAACATTGAGGTTGCGCTAGTCGGTCATTCTTCCATACAAACGTAGTATGGCGATTACTACCCTGACTGACGGTGTCCGTTTAAAATGAAAAGTAATATTAATTTGTCTCATTATTATCTAGCCTTGTATGAAAACAAAAAAGAAAAAAAAATTATGAGTTTAAAATTATAGGCGTCGAATCTTTTAACAGTAATTTTAACACATCTTTGAGCAAATCTATTCACATCATATCTTCCTACCTGACACACGGCGACAGCGAGAATTAGTGCGCCACTAACAATTAAACTGAAAAATTATTCAGGCAGAACTAAACAATAAAGCAAATAATTGTGTTTTAAAATTGTATACCAATGACAGTTTGTATACTGTGTGATGAGTAAATGTTAATAAATAATAACGAATTTCATTATAATAAAACAAAATATAATATTATGCTATCTCTCTTTCAAGAAGAGAGAACTGATGCTTAAAATATACAAAAGAATATAGTATTATTTTTATTATTCATATTCTTTTGTAATTCTTTAAATCCATATTAATATTATAATTCGTAATGATATTAATATTAGATATATGAAAATTTGTGAGTATGTATGAATGTTTGTTACTCTTTCACGTCAGAACGGCTGAACTAATCTGAATGAAATTTGGCACAGAGCTAGATTATAGTCTGGAATAACACAGACTTTTTATCCCGGAAAAATTTACGGTTCCCGTAGGATAGATTCGTTTTTGTTTCCCCAAAGCGAGCGAAGCGAGGGTGAGCCGCTAGTAGAGTATAATAGCGTTAACAGCAAAATCAAGCCAATATTTTACTTTGATATTTATAGTGGGCTCCGTCTATATAAACTCTTTGATCTGAACACTCGCATTACTTAAAAACAAAAACAACACTAGAACATCTGAAAAGAACCCTTAAAGAACATCTGCCTACTATTTTAATCAAATAAAAATATGATTTTATAGCAACTTTTATATCTAGTCAAGTATATAAGCGTTACCTGTTTCCGTCTGTCCGTACAGAACTCTGCGATGCCTTGCAAAAGCGGCTTCCAAGCCACCTCCCACAAGTCATATTCTTCAGCTGAAATCACATAATAAATAAGATTTAGTACAACGCAGATAAAAAATCCCAAAAAAAAAATTGAGTTGTCCAATTTAGTGTTATTCTAATATATACTTTAATATAAATAATAACTGAGTCGAAAACGCTGAACTATTTTTAACCCGTATAGGGAATATGCGTGATTTTTTTATACAATAGCTTACATTGTTATATAATTGTGAAAAAAAACTAGAATTTAATATATATATTTTTTTTATATCATACCGATACAGATACTTTAAACGCTAACCATTTCGTGCCCTTGACGTGACGTCACAGTATGATACACACACAAAAATGACGACTCAATTTGTAGCGCCAAAATCGCTAATCGCTCTGTTATGATATACTCTGACGTCATATTCGGTCTGACCAATGGCGTTGCGCTTGAACTACTTTGAATTTCCCATCTATGATTGTACTTTTTAATAATTATTTTATTAATCAAAAAGAAATTACACTAAAAAATATGAATATAGACTTAATTCGTACATAATTAAATATATACATATTTATAATATGTATATATTTAAAGTTATATATGTGTAGTGTATCAACTATCTGGTATCCATAACACAAGTCTTAGCATACCATGGAACTACATATATGGTGTTGTGTGTTAATATCTCAACATATTTAATTTATATTTATTTAATAAAGATTTTAAAAAAAATCACCTTTATTTAAAACACACGCATATTCCCTAATCCAAGTAATGTGAATTAACGTTTGGTAAATCAATTAAATCACCTTGTCCCTGATCAGCTTCATCTCGCCACCATTTGAATATTTGCGCAGTGCGACTGTGTAGAGTGTGCATTAAGTCCAACAGCTGAAACAAACATTACATTTTGATCCCTTAAACGAATAAAAACTATATAAAACAACACTGAAGTTTATTATTTGAATAAAAATATTAATTAGTATTTATTATACATACAGCAAAGCTAGCAAAAAAGTGCAATATATTTTATTCGTAAACATGTACTTGTGTAAAACAGTTTAAGATTAGAAAACAGTTTTGTGTATTTAAATAAGCATTATAAATTAAATAAATATAAAAAAAAACTACATCGGTTACGTTTTAACGTTTAGCTCAGAGATGAGATATTTTCTCGCAGTAAAAAGTATCCTATATGTTGACCCGGATAACCGGCTATCATCATACCCAAATTTTTATCAAAATCAGTCTAATGGTTTTTTCATGATACGGTAACAGACAGACAGACAAACAGAGAGACAAAAATTCTAAAACTATAGATTCGGCCTCTGTATCGATAATAATGACTATTTCAATAAGATTTTCCCAAAAATATTTAATGTACAGATTCAACGCAGTTAGAATTTTATTATATGTGTAGATAACATCTCATCTCTACTACTCTACTATAATACAGCAAGAAGACAAAAATCATTTTTGTTAGTGAAATACGAGTACATAACATAGACCATTTTTAATAAAACTATCTTTTCCGATAATTTCGCGGATTTATTTTGATTTTTGGTTCCCGACGTTTCGAATGCTTTACAGCAATCATGGTCACGGGAGAGACTAAAGTTTTAGACGTTTCAAAGGCGTTATATACTTGTTACAGACAGTCTTTTGTCAGTACGTTTGTCGTATGATGTTTTGTGAAAAGATGGTTTTATTTAAAATGTCAAATATTTGCGTAAATCTAAGAAAGTATAACATAGACCACTTTACAGTGAAGCAAAACTACGCATTTATATGACTGCGGTACAAATATGTGTTTTAAATAAATATTATAAATAAATAATTAACATCACTATTCACTACATATTATAAATTAAACTTGAGTTTGTATTTGTTTGAACTAATCTCAGAAACTACTGTAAAGATATTCATACAATTTTCACCAATAGAGAGATTATTTAGGAAAATTATATTATTTATAAACATTTTGGAAAAATAATCTACAGGTGTTATTTGTGAATTAATACATATTATGGAAAAATCGTGTTTTCAAGGCGCTAGGTGCACCCAAGGAAAGTCAAAGTAAGCCATTAGGCAAAGATAAATTGGTAGTACTGTCAAATGAGTAAAGAAAAGGAACAGAGGCAAAGCTTCTAGGGAGCGAACAAAATGTTTACCTATTCTGGGTAAATTGTAAATTCAACATTTTTTTTAAAATAATCCAATTTAAAGCACTCGCATTGCATATCAAATTCACATTCTTGCACAACACTTTCAAATCGTAAAACGATAACAAACACGACACCCAGCATCCAGCAGCGGCTACTGAGCTCTGAGTTTGAGCACACGTATACAGTACTAGCGACTCATTCTCGCTTCGCTTCGAGTTCGTCCCTAGACAAAAACAAAACTATCCCACGGGACTCGTACACTTTTCCGGGATGATATACAGCCTATAGCCTTTCTCAGTTAACATGCTATCAAATGCAAAAAGAATTTTCCAAATCGGATCAGTAGTTCCTGAGATTAGCGCGTTCAACCAAACAAACAAACAAACAAACAACCAAACAAACAAACAAACTCTCCAGCTTTATAATATTAGTATAGATAAACCGGTTTTTTTCCGTACGCGACGATGTGCTCGAGCAAACTCAAGCTTGTAGTAATGTACCTATCATAACTCGGTTGTATGGAGCTCTGTTCCTTTTCTTTACTCATGTGGTACTGTTATGAGTAAATCAGTGAATGTAAGAGTGAGAGAGTGAATGTAAAACTGAGTGAGTGAGCAAGCCGGATATACAACGCCAAGCGGTACCTGAATGCTGACCATATGGTAGTGGTCGAGCGAGTCCAGTTCCTCGTCGCTGGAGTCGCTGCGGCGGCGGCGTCCGCGCGACCGCTCCTCACTGTTCCTGCTGGTTTTACCTGGAATTCATTATGTATATATTTAAAAAAAAAATGGATGACTTCCAACGTTTTGAACGTTTTATAGCAAACACTAATTACTTAAAGAAGATCACTAAAAATTGATCTTATTTAAAATGACAAATAATTGGCGTAAATCTGAGAAAGTATTATATGTATGAATTTTTATTTCACTAGCGAAATTCGCGGCTTCGCTCAAGCTAAAACTACGAATAAACTCTTTGGTTCTATGTTATTGCTAATAATGTATGGAAGTCTGCGCGATCTGTTGACATTTATAATTACTGCTCCGCTCCCTTGGTTAATAGCGTGATGATATACAGCCTATAGTCTTCCTCAATAAACGGGCTATCTAATGCAAAAAGAAATTTTCAAATCGGATTAGTACTTCCTGAGAATAGCGCATTCAAAAAAATTACCAAACACACTCTGTCTCTTCATAATATTAGCATAAATAAACGCATAATGAAATATCCTTTAAATAGCAGTCAAACATTATGAGAGTTTAGACAAGGTTCATTCCACAATCGTCAGAAAATAATTTTGAAATATGGTGTATGTAGGGTGTGGTGTACGTAGGGTGTGGTGTATGTAGGGCGTGGTGTATGTAGAGAGTAGTGTGCGTAGGGCGGTACGTGTGCGTGCGTACCGGCGTGCAGCGTGGCGCGCGCGAGCAGGCGCACGCAGCGCACGGCGGCGCGGCAGCTGTGCGGCGTGACGTGCGCCACGTCGCGCACCACCAGCGCCAGCGCCTCGGCGCAGCGCGCCAGCGCCGACGCGCGGTGCGCGCGCAGCGACACCTCCTCCGGCTCCAGCTCCACCGTCTCCGTCACCGACGACGACGAGTTCTGCACCTGCCACAAAACGGCATAACTGCTCAGTATTGTTTTGTCATTAAACAAAAGTTAAGTTAGTTACAGACACATCCCCCCCCCCCTGCGTTTGTTCACCTTGTCGTGGTGGGGGCAGGGGGGGGGAGTTCAGTTCAGCCAGACGCTAAGCCGAGAAACGTACAGGGAAGTGGGCGGTGTACCGTGCGGGTTGCTCCTGGTACTTATCTGACAGCAGAGTGGACTGTTTCGGCAGACCTGCCGACTGGTATACCTAATTTTATTTAAAAGTTAGGTGATGGCTTTCTATAGTTGACAGATATAACTGTATCTATTAACCATTCGTGTAACATAAAAAAAAACATTTGTTTGACAACCTTTGCATTTGCATAATTTCCATTATAATAATAGATTACTCGCCTAATATATTATGTATTTTTAAATTATCTATATACAATGACAGAAAATATCATCAGCAATAAATCATATTTGATATAAATTATTAATTAAAAAGACGTATATAGTCTGCATGTGGCAAGATTGCATATAACCTAATCTTAAAAATATATATATATATTACCAATATCCATCCCTGCGTCTGAGGAGAATGCGAGAGCTCACTTTCTGAAGATATGCTAGTCGGCTGTCTCTCGCTTTCATCCTCTGAACCTTCTGACCGACTTGAACCTAGTATAAAGGAATACGTGAATTAAAATAATATTATTTTATTATGCCACTATGGGCATGTCCCTAGATATTTTTTGTATTTATATTTTAAAAATAATATCCTATTGACAAATTTTATTACTAACAATAACTGTGTTACTCCAGATTATAATCTATCTGTGTACTAAATTTCATCCAAATCAATAGAGCCGCCTCAGACAAACAGAAAGAGACAGACAGACAAACAGATAGAGAAACAAAATCAAAAAAATCTGGATTTGTTCTATTTCTCTTCTCGCATCCCCCTGTCTCGGTTTTTAGCATTTTTTCTCTATGTACAGACATTCGACCTCTACAGTTTTATTATATGTTTTGATATTTGTTTTGTAAGCATATTTCTACTTTAATAAAAAAAATGGTACATGTGAAGTGTCCGGGGCGCGCGGGCGGCGGGCGGCGCGGCCAGGCGCCCGCGCCCGCCGCCGCCAGCAGCGACAGCAGCACGCCCCACTCCTGCGCGCTGTGCACGTTCTGCGCCGACGTCTTCACCAGCTCGTACAGCCCGCACGAGATCTGCGCAGGCACACACACACACATACACACATCAAATCAAAATATACTTTATTCAAATAGATTTTTACAAGCACTTTTGATTCTTCAATTTTACATTTTAAATTTAAATTCGTAGTCAGTCCGTGAGGAACCTACCATCAGCTAGGAAGGCAGTTCTGCTGAGAAAAGCCTTAGTAATACAATAATTATTATATATTTATCCTAAGTGAGTGAGTTTCACCAAAGACTACTTCCATACGTTGATATCTACAAAGTATTTCATAACTGTATAATAAGCCTTATTCACTAATACATTTTTAATTTTAGATTTAAATTATTTAAATGGTAAGTATAATATTACTTTTTTAGGTTTGACATTTTAAATAAAACTAGTTTTAGGATGTTTTAGGATTATCACGGGAGAGATTTTAGTTTAATGTCTCCGCGAAAATTCAAAAGGATAGTTTTATTTAAAGTGGTTTCAAATCTAATACAATATTTATTAGCGTTTTTGTTTGGTTTTTTTTTCTCGGAATAAAAAAAAGTCACCTATGTGCTATTCCACATCACAATCTATCTCTGTGCTAAATTTAATTCAGATCCGTCCTGGTGTAATTGAGCCAAAGTTTCCTATTTATAATAGATATAATGATATATGGTGTATGCACCGACCACGTCCGCCTGCTGGTAGAAGAGCCGGTAGGGCAGGCGGTAGAGCAGCGTGAGGTGCGCCAGCAGCGCGGGCGCGGCGGCCTCGCAGCGCATGAGGCGCGCCGCCAGCCGCAGCAGCGCCGTGAGCGCGCGCGCCAGCGCCGGCGCCCCGCGCGCGCCCGCCCAGCGCACGGCGCGCTCCGTGTGCGGCCCCGCCAGCGCCCACACGCACATCGCGCGGTCGCTGCGCATACACACACACGCAAATTATATTACACATATTATAATTATCTATACAGATAAATAAAATTGGAGTGTCTGTTTGTAATATTAAAATAACCGCTTTTTACTAAATGCATATACAATACATATACAATACAATTTTTGTCTATCTGTCTGTCTGTCTGTTTATTCCGGCTAATCTCCGAAACGGCTGGACCGATTTTGACGGGACTTTCACTGGCAGATAGCTGATGTTATAGGGAGTAACTTAGGCTACTTTAATTTTAGAAAAAGAATCAGGGTTCCGCGAAAAAAAACTAAAACCCATGAAATTGTGAACAAATCTGCGTACGGCGTACGCACCCGAGCAAAACGAAGGTAAACCGCTATATAATTTAAATTAAATGAATACCTTAGAAGTAGCAAGCTACTATATATGTATACCTAAACATAGCTAACCGTGAAAACGTACCTAGGGACGAACGCAAGCGAAGCGAGCGTGAGTCGCTAGTAAATAAATATATTTTGATATTAACACTCATTACCATCTAGTTCCATGGTAAGCTTGGCTGGTGTTATGGATACCGGATAGTTGATATGCTACACATATATAACTTTAAATATATACATATTAATAAACACCCATGACTGGAGTACAAACATTCGTGCTCATCACACAAATGAATGAACCTGCGACCGCTGGCACAGTAAGTAGGGTCACTACAAACTGAACCAAACGTGTCGTCAAATTAATAAAATTATGTCAATTATGTTACACGTGTTGTGTTTCCGCACACATACAATTCTCCGGCGCCTATAAGTTGTTAGTTAATTACTTTAATTTTCAGTGTAACTTTGATTAATAAATCAAAACTATCACTTGTTCGGTTTTATCTCGCACTTACATTTCCCTCCTATTGTCTATAAACTAACACAATACAAATAGTATATACATACGTAGAGTATATATGTTTGTATGTATGCATGTATGTATAAATATATTTATTTTGTGTATTTATAATATTTATTTGATACATTTTAATATTAAGTTTATACCATTCAATGCTGTACTGTACCTACACCGCACTAAATTAAATCATTTTCTCACTTCCGAAGGGTTTCTGGAAAAAGCCTCTTAAAGAGATATGTTATATACTTTGTCGACATTCTGTTACTTTATTTTGTATAACACATACTTTATGGTACTTAAATAAATAAATATAGAAAAAGACTTTATCTACATGGGTACAATGAGTTTTATATCCCTTACTTCAAAAATTATTGATTCCCCATACAAAATTTCACCCCCCCTTTTCACCCCCTCAAGAGATGATTTCTGGGATTAAAACTATCCTATGTCCTTCCCAGGGACTCAAACTATCTCCATACCAAATTTGATCTCAACCGACTTAGCAAATTAAGCGTGAAAAGGTAACAGACAGACAGACTTACTTTCGAATTTATAATATTAATATGGATTCATTTATAAGACCCTCTGTGCGAGTACTTATTTATTAAAAGTTAACTTAGATCGCTCTATTTATTTATGCTCCAAATAGAGAATTGCATTACAATTGATTCTTCATTACTTAATTCACTATTAATATCACAAAATATTTAATAATAATAATAATGCGTTTTGACAATAATAATAATGTAATATTTTAATTTAATAATAATATGTTTCTGACTTAAAATTTATAACCTTTAAATCATAAATTGTGCAAAAATATAATATACATACAATCCTACATATATAATGAATATTAAATAAAAAAAAACATTTAAAGCTGAATAAAAAATACTTAAATTTTTATATAAGTACATAAATTTAATTTTTTTCATATATGAGAAAAACTTACCGATTCTGAATAAGTGTTTGCACTAACAGCTCCAAGAAGAAAATAGTGATGTCCTCCAATTGGGGATTCATCTGAACACTCTCCGAGTCCGGGGGAGCGCCCGCCGCCACCATGGCGCGGATTAATTCCTGAAAAACGAGAAAAAAAATGGTAATTAAAAACATCTCATATATTTATTATAATTAAATTTAAAATTTACTTAATTATATTTGTCAATTAATTTAACTTTCCGTAGCAAAACAGAAACAAATTATCGTGATATTTTAGAACTATATAGTAGGTTTGTAAGGACAAAAAATGCCATAGAGTAACGATACATCAAGGTACTTATACTTCGGTTAAAAATAATTGATCCACCCTGACGGATGTATTTTTTTAGATTATATGAGACCTCCTTTGAATTATATATTCATTACAACAAAAACAAAACTTTTTTTTAAATCAGTCAAAAATAACAGTGAGTTAGTTCAAAGAGTAAGCAAGAGTTAGTACCTGCAAGCTCTCCAGCTGCAGGAACTTGGTCTCGGTGATGAGGAGGCCGGGGAAGTTGCACTGCGCCACGCACTCGGTGGCCGCGTCTATCAACGTCTTCTCGTGCGGCGTTGGCGCTCGAATTGCTGTCAACACATTTCATCACATAAATTAAATATGTCACAGACTTTAGATATATTTAATATATAAAGAGGTAAAGTTTGTGAGTTTGTGAGGTTGTAGGAGGTAATTTCTGAATCTACTGAATTGATATAGATGAAATTTGGTAAGAAGATAGTTTGAGAGCTTGGAAAGGACATAGGATACTTTTTATCACGAAAATCATCTCTTAAGGGGGGTGAAAATGGAGATGAAAGTTTGTATGGGGAATTAAGCTAGAGACGAAAACGAGCGAAGCGAGGGTGAGTCGCAAGTATTTATTACATCGGAAATATTACACAATATTTTAATATAACAAATCACGGAACTATATCCTGCAAATATTTGAATTGATTAAATAATAATAATTATTAAAATTATTTAAACTATCCGTTAAAATCAAAGGGTGGTCACCAATTGCACGTAGTATAACGTATTAAATTGCTTGTAAGGGTCTCTAATGAATTTTTAACGCGCTATCGACGCACACTTGACGTACGTTTGTATCAATACATGCAGAAATGCTAATACATGCTCAAAATACATGCAGAGTAGGAAAAAAAATTTATTATACATTAAAAATAATATAATACATTATATGCACTTACAGCTTTCCCCGAGTGCTATATATGAGTATATGCTGGAGAGCAACCCGCTATCAGAGCCTCGCGCCACCTCGCGTATCAGCGACACTGTGCCTCCGGGCGCTAAATAATCTTCTGCTTCCACGAGGCACTGGGAAAATATTTTAAATTAAAACTAAGCAGCCATTTTAAGTTGTCTCTAATATGTAGTAATAGAAAACCAAAAAGGGATATTACAAGAAGGAAAAAAGTAAGATTCGTCAAAATGTTAATATTGGATTAATCTATACTAATATTTTAAAGCGGAAAGATTTGTTTGTTTGTTTGTACCGCATAGGCTCCGAAATTACTGAACCGATTTAGATGAAATTTGGTAAAAAGATAATTTGAGACCCTGGGAAGGACATAGGTTTCCATTTCCGGGATAAAAACTGATATAACTTAAGATATGTCCTTCTCAGTGTCTCAAACTATCTCTATACTAAAATTTTATTTCAATCGATTCAGCAGATTAAGCGTAAAAGATGACAGATAAATAGACAGAGTAGATTTACTTTTTCATTTATAATATTGGTGTGGATGTGTCTGTAAGTGTGTGTCATAAATAAAGTTTAATTGTATTGTATATATACCTTAGGCAGGAGTCGTCCAATGAACAGCGTGGTGAGTATCTCGAGCAGGTGGCGCCAGGAGTCGCGCACGCAGTCGGCGTGGCGCGCCGCCACCGCGCACGCGCGCCGCAGCGCCAGCTGCGCCTTGCTCGACTGCCCCAGCGACACGCCTGGAGGCATCATATACTGACAATCTCAATTATACTTTCTTAGATTTATATGAATATTTGATATTTTAAATATTGGGAAACTAAATGCTGGGATTCAAAAATCAAAATAAATCCGAAAAGATAGTTTTATTTAAAATCTCAATAATATTTATAATGCGAAAATGTGTGTTTTGTAACGGCATTATGTGATTTTATTTATTCATTCAGAATGCTTATCTTATTATAGTTAGGTTAGGTATTTTTTTTTTTTTTGTAACTATCACAAAAGTGGTGAGATCGATAGATGTTGCGTGTCGTCTCAGCCCAAACACTTGTCAGTGGGCTCCAGCGACATTGACCAAGTCGTCGGTCCACCTTGTGGGAGACCCACGCTTCACCTTCCGGTACGCAACTGCTACTCGAGGACTTTTCGTCCACAACGACGGTCCATTCTGCAAGCGATGTGCCCCGCCCACTGCCACTTGAGCTTGGATATTCTTCGAGCTACATATTTCGGTGACCTTGGTGTTTCTGCATATTTCTTCATTCCTGATTCGATCTCGCAGAAAAACCCCGAGCATAGCCCATTGATCTTTGTATGACCTTGAGCTTTCCTATCACGTCCATCATAAGTGGCCTCTATACCGTATATCATTACTGAAGATGTTGTGTAGCTTCCCGAACGCTGCCCATCCGATTTTAATTCGTGGATTGAATCTCTTTCTCGAAGTTGGATAGTTTGTTCCAGGCATAGAATCACTGACAGAAACTGGAGTGTTTGCAACATGGACATTCCACATAATTTTTGTCTTATCCATGTTTACTTTTAGACCCACTCGTTCGAAGACTATTGAGGTCATTGAGTGTTATATTGACCTCAGTATAATACCCTCAATGACCTTGGTATACCTAGACTAAGCTTCATCACATGAGGTCTCAGCCACAATCACTATATTTTCACCAAATCGGAGGTGAGTAATTTACTTGCCGTTAAAGTTGATGCCTAATCCGTTCTAATCCATAATCTTAAAATCATCTCCCAATGCAGCGGTAAACAATTTCAGCGAGAAACTAGACTAGGTTAACCGCCCAGAATACACTGATGTGTTTAAACAACTAAAAAATAAGAAAACTCACAGAAAACTTCAAGCCAAATTAGTAAAATCTAATTAACAAAAGTTATAGTAAGAGCACACTAACCGATAGCTATATAAGAGGCGTGATGCGGCGTGAGCAGGCCCGTGAACTTGCACAGCGTGAGCAGCAGCGTGTCCACGCTGAGCGTGGCGGGCGCCAGGCGCGCCGCCAGCGCCGCGCAGCGCTCCAGCCCCGCCAGCGCCTGCAGCGCCGCGCTGTCGCGCGCGTTGCTGCTGATCTCCTCCGCTGTGGGCGGCGACGAGCGCTCGAAGGCGGCTGACAGCGCTGCTACCTGTGTGCATATTTAGTTACGTAGGTGCCATTTTTTTATACTTCAAATTTAAATTGTTTAATGATGGCAGCACTGTGGTAATGTGCTCGCATCGAAAAAAAGAAGTGGGTTCAAATCCAAACACCATGCACCATGTTTATCACTTGACTAACAGTGAAAGAAAACGAAAGATATATGAAGCCCACCAACATGCGTTTGGCTTGCTTAGTGGGTTAGGGCCTGATATTATTCGCATTGAATTCGTTGACATAAGCATATTTTGCATTGGAAATTAATAAGTAGACAAAAATATTTAAATATTATACTAACCTAACTTACAAATTACAGAAATAATACACCAAAAATAAAATTAAATCATGTCTGCCTGTAGCTTCATAGCTTCAAAACAAATGGATTGATTTCAATATAATGAACGTAAAAGTAAATTTGGGTAAACTATCTTATCAAATAGTATATACACATATGACTATTATTATTTAAATGCGAGTTTCTGTGTATATTTATTACGTCCTTCACGCTGGTACAGAGGTACCAGGCGCACATATAAAGTGTGGAATGTGTGTGTAGGTATCAAGCACACATATAAAGGATGGAGTGTGTGTAGATGCACTAGGCGCACATATAAGGGGTGGAGTGTGTTTAGAGATACCAGGCGCACTAAACAGAGAGTGTTTTGACGGCACGTTTGGCTCAGTTTGTAGTGACCCTACTTTCTGCACCAGTGGTCGCGGGTTCGAGTCCCGCTGGGGGGCATTCATTTGTGTGATGAGCACGAATGTTTGTACTCCAGTCATGGGTGTTTATATTTATAATATGTATGTATTTAAAGTTATATATGTGTAGTGTATCAACTATCTGGTATCCATAACACAGGCTTCGTAGCTTACCATGGAACTGGATGGTGCTGTGTGTTAATGTCCCAACATATTTATATTTATTTATTTAGTGTGCGTGTAGAGGTACCAGGCGCTCATATAAAGGGTGGAGTGTGTTTAGAGGTACGACGGGCACATATAGAGGGTGGGGTGTGTGTGTACCAGGGGCGGCGCGGCGGGCGGCAGCAGGCGCGCGTGTATGGCGTGCGGCAGCGGCGGCGCGGCGCGGTAGCGCGCGCGGCGGCCGCGGCGCTGCAGCGCGCGCCACAGGTAGGCGTCGCGCACCGGCCCCACGCGCTCCGCCGGCATCACCATCTCCTCGTTCCTATATATCACGCGTTAAACAATCATTAATTAAAAAAAAAAAACATTTTTTACTTGTAAAATATATTTTATATAATATTTTAAAAACTTTATTTCTGTACATACTGTGGTTATTTGTAAGCAATCACTACATTTACTTTCTTGTTCTTAGTTCTATTTTTTCTATTTGTGTATATTATTATAAGTGATTGTAAACAATCTTAACAAATAAATAAATACATGAATTCAGCATTACATTACTATGTAATCAAATTCTGTAGGGACGATAATTTGAACTTGTCAAAATTAATAAAAAAATTGATACAAGTAAACATACCGGTTTAGATCATAAAAATATTGAACTAATCACTTTTTAAGACCAGCTCTTTCCATCTATACAGATAAATAAAATTGGAGTGTTTGTAATATTACAATAACCGCTTTTTACTAAATGCATATGGATGTATACACGGTACATATACCAAAACAACATTTTTTTCAATTTTTATGTCTGTCTGTTTGTCCCGGCTAATCTCCGAAACGGTTGGACCGATTTTGACGGGACTTTCACTGACAGATAGCTGCTGTTATAAGGAGTAACTTAGGCTTTATTACTTTTATTTTAAGAAATAATCAGGGTTCCGCGAAAAAAAAATAACCCATGAAATTGTGAACAAAATCCGCGTATGGCGTACGCACCCGAGCGAAGCGAGGGTAAATCGCTATATAATTTAAATAAATATCTTAGAAGTAGCAAGCTACTATTTATGTATAAACATGGCTAACCGTGAAAACGTAGATAGATAGATAGATAGATAATACTCTTTATTGTACACCTTATAAAAGAATCAAACATAATGAAAATGATATACAAAAAAAAAATGAATGTACAGCAGGCGGCCTTATCGCTAAGAGCGATCTCTTCCAGGCAACCTTGAGGTGGAGGAGAAGTGTGTGGCAAAGACGGTAGGCGGTGTGCAGATAATTGATTTTTGATTATAAATAAATACATACTTTAATTATTGAATAAAAACAAACATACTTATATACATACATAAATACATACATACATACGTGGGATAGGTTTCTTTTTGTATACATACATACAAACATATACACATTTATTAATCGACAACTACTATACTATACTATATATTAAAGAGAATGTGAAGTAAAGAAAGGACTAAAGGGATAGGAAATATTCTTTTACTAAAATTTTAAACCTTTCTAGACTTCTCGCACTTCTTACCTTTACAGGAAGAGAATTCCAAAGTCGAGAGGCTTTTACAGTAAAAGAATTGGAGAAAAAACACGTAGAATGTTTAGGAATTTTAAGAATATAATTCTGATCAGCGAAGTGAACGAGTATGAGAGTCACTCAGAAATTCAAAACGTACTCACGTACCTAGGGACGAACGCGAGCGAAGCGAGCGTGAGTCTCTAGTATAAAATATAGTATAAAAAACTCAAAAGGCATTGGCAGCCGAGTGGTAACGCGCAAACCTAGCAAGTTTTCGAAAGATATGCTCAGTCCGCCTATACTTGGCCAGGGTGGCTGACTATGGCCTGATCCCCCTCTTATTGAAAATAAGCCTAATCCCAGCAGTAAGTCATTAAAAAAGGCTGCATACATACACATACACATAAAAACTCACTTGATAGAATGATATATCGCCTCGAGCATGGACTGTTCGAAATCGCCGGAGCCATTGCATCCTCGTAGATTCCTAACAAAGTCTTCAACATTCATTGGCGGGTTGAGTTTCTTGGCGTTGTTGTTGTGTTGGTCCACGTTCAGCATTATAACCGCGTAGGCCAAGCGAAACGCTGCGTCTGTGTTCGCGAAGGGCTCTCCGTTTGTTGTCTGAAAGTAATGATATACTGTTTTTTACTTTAAAATATTTTTAATTAATGCGAAATAATAGTTTAGTTTAATAATAATTCTTAAACACTAAAACACTTAAACATTCATTGTTATAGGAACATGTATATTAAATTTTTTAATTGTCATTTGTAGGGCTTTCTAAAACACCAACCAAATTCATTAATACACCTAATATTACAAAAATGAAAAGTAGTGAATTAATTGTTTTTTAATTCACCATCACACTGGGTGTGTATATATACACCTGTATTATTTAAGTAACTTATAAATATTACTATTGTTAACTTACTGATCCGACAGACATTGTCCTGTTATAATTTCTATTATAATTATTGTGACATTTTAAGGTCATACAAGAATAGAAAATAAACCTTCAGTTTCTGCCGAATTTTCCAATTTTAGGAACAAATTAAAAAAAGGTTTTTTTTTTTAATTCTTATTAAAATTATTATGAACATTTTAAAAATTATAATTAATTTCAACTCAGTTCAGCCATTATTAAGTGATTTGCTTAGCAATGAACGGAAACAAAACCAAAAAGATGGTTTTATGTAAAACGTTATTTCATTTTTATTTATATACTAGCGACTCACCCTCGCTTTGCTTGGGTTAGGTACGAATAAGTTTATATACATCTATACAGATAAATAAAATTGAAATGTCTGTTAGTAATTTCAAAATAATAGCTTTATACTAAATGCATATGGAATTATAAATGGTACTTATAAGTAAAACACAATTTTTAAAATTTTTGTCTGTCTGTTTGTTCCGGCTAATCTCCAAAACGGTTGGGCCAATTTTAACGGGACGGTAAAAAACACATCGTCTTATCTTGTAGCTGAAGCATCTATACTAATATTATAAAGCAGAGTTTATTTGTTTGTTTGTTTGAAAACGCTAATCTCAGGAATTACTAATCTGATTTGAAAAATTCTTTTTGCATTAGACAGCCCGTTTATTGAGGAAAAAAATACGGTTTCCGTGGGATAGGTTTCTTTTTGTATAGGGACGAATCCGAAGCAAAGCAAGGGTGAGTCGTTAGTTTATAATATTATTATGATATTGCTATTTAAAATATAACCTATTATAATGCGCACATAAATGCTTCTGTAAAATAAAAAATACATATCAGTACTTGTTGAAAGTGCTGCTTGAAATAATTATTATTGAACTTACAGTCAACTAGATGGCGTTAATAGTCTTCTGAAACGCGCTATGGTTTGGTTCAAGGTCATGACTTACCAAGCTATCTATACATATAATAAAATTGTAACTGATCGCTGTTTGGACATGGAAGATATTGCCATTGGAGAGAATATATTATTGGGGGTCTTTATTAACGCAATAGAAACCAAAACATTGATTTTAAAAAATTTTGTTTGTTTGTCTGTGCATTTGTGCGCGCTAATCTCAGGAACGGTTTAATTGATTTGAATGTGGTTTTCAGTAATAAATTGTAGTAAGCTTCATTTAATATTTAATATTTGTTTTATTTCAATCGGTTAATAAGTAAAAAAATTGCCGCCGAACCGAGTCGCTAGTGAAAAAATAAAAGCTTAATTTTATTGAAATTCGTAATGGAAATAGATTATATGTGATTTTATGTGTAAACTTTTGGTTTAAAACCTATGATTAACACATAACGTTTTTTCAGCAAAACTACTGACTTTTAAATTCTCTGACTTTATGTAGAAAATTTAAAAATTGCAACTTAAAAAAAAAAGACGCTTGATTTCAAAATCGAAATAGACATAGTTTATATCCTGAATAAAAAAAATAATAAAAAAACTGAAACCAGTGTAACTCACATGCCACCTCTCAGCGAACTTCTCCATGACGAGGGATATGAGGGGCGCCTCGCCGGGCAGGCGGAAGGCCTCGAGGTACAGCCGCAGCGCCTGGTCCAGGCGCAGGCCGGCGTAGTCGAAGCTGTCCGCGAAGGCGCCCAGCACGCTCGCGCCGCGCTCCTCCTCGCGCGACGACCGCTTGCAGATGTACTCGCCTGCATCAGATACACACTCCAGTACTACCCACTAAAACCCCAACAGAACCCCGTCTTAATGAGACACTGCAGAATATCAGGATCGCTTATGTACTCTACTTCGATGGCTGTCTGCCAAAACAGACAGTAACAACCAGAGTTCCTCTCATAGTCCACTTTTTTATTAGAGAAGTACATAATATACAAAAGTAGTAATATACAAAAGTAGTAATATAAAATATTAAAGTTTCTTATAATATTATTATTTTAAAATCTCACCAATCATTTTTTTATCCAAGTCGGGGTTTTCTCTGAGGAACAGAGCCACTTGGTGCGGGTCCAGGGGAGAACTGAACACTCCATGCTCCAGCAGGTACTCGATACCACGCTCGGGTTTCTGGTTGAACAGCTCTGTGCCCTGGGTTACCCACTGCAAATATAATATATATCTATTTAATTGCATTGCTCGAGAAGGTACTGATTTTTTAATATTCATAATAGTACGAATAAGATTTACGCAAATATTTGATATTTTAAAATAAGATATCTTATAGGATTTTGTTGAGGTTTGATTTTAGCGGGTTTTAGTCGCTTCGCGGCGGGATTTAGTCTCTTCCGCGATCACGTTTGTAGTAAAGCATCCAAATATAGGGAAATAAAATAGAAAATAAAACCGCGACAAAATCCGAAAAGATAATTTCATTTTAAATAATACGAATAAGGTTTTCACGAAAAATAAATTGTCAAAATTGCCAAAAAAATTGGGAAACTCGGAAAACACTCATAAAACCACAGTTTAAATTCAAATTTAACACGCACAATCCCATACCTTCTTCATATCCCTGACATGGTCGAGCTCCGCGTCCGAGGGCAGGTCGGCGGGCGGGCGCGGCCTGCCGTGGCGGCCGCCGCCCACGTACTGGCTGATGTCGTGCGTGACGTGGTCGCTCACCACCGACGCGTCGTCCAGCCCGCCCAGCTCCAGCGTCACGTGACGCGACTCCACCTCTCTGTCCCTCTCTTCCACTATCTCCATCTCCTTCTGCATTGTGCCCATCTCTATCGCCTCTATGATCGTCAGTATAGCTTCTAGCGACACCGTGTGGATGTTGTAGGCGGTTGAGGAAACCACGTTTTTGGATAGCAATTTCGCTAGTTCTTCGAATACGTCTGTGCAATATATGTCGCAGTCGTAGTTTAAGTATAATTCTGTACATAATCCAGGTATTCTAAACATTTGGGCTAGATTCTCCAATGCAATGTGGTGGATCTCTTTCAGTTCGTAGATGGATTTAGTCGTGTCTGCTGATACTATCTCTATTATTTTCTTGAAAAACGCCTCCATTTGATACTTTAGGTGGACTCGGAGAGCTTCGAAAAGGAGGAACCATATTTGTAAATCTATAGCGAATATTGGTATCCTTTCCGTATCAAGTAACTGAAAATGCAAAATATTTGATTATTTCACTATTAATTGAAGAATATTATTTTATATTATTATATATTCTATTATATTACATATTATATATAGAATTACACTGGAAAATGAGGAAATATGATCCTGTCGTTTTCGATATCAATTGGCAAATTATATACATTACGTAATGTACAACTAAACAGACGATCAATTTTAAAGTTTGACTTGAATTTTATCAAAAAGATTTCTGCAACTTGCATTTAGTACATCGATCTTTTTCTGGCTGCAACATCCCATCAGATTATGTCAGTTAGGAGATATTTCCTGCACAGGTAAAAAACCTAATATGAACTCATACTGAACAGGTCGAGCAGTATGAAATACTTAGTATTCTCATTCCATTAAGAGCGAGATTTGTTCAATCTTACTAAATCAGGAGATGTCTCCTGCACAGCTAGCTACAGACAGACTCACACTCAAGAGGTTCCTGCACAGCGGATCCTTGACCAAGTAGAGCAGCGAGGGGCAGTTGGCGATGTGGTCGGCGCCCACCTCCAGCGCCGTGGCCACCAGGCTGAGCCCCTGCTGCACCATGTCCGTGGTGTTCTGCTTGTCGTATGGGTTGCACAGGGAGATCAGGAATCTGAAATGTACCATACAAGAGTCTAAGCTACGATATTGTCTGGTGTAATATATCACATAATACTTCATTATTGTAAGAAATTAATAAAAATAGTTCATGTTTTATAACTAGTTGGCGCCACCGCTTTTCTAAATCGCAGTAAGGCTTGTTTCTCCTCATTGCTTTTTTTTTAATGTAACTTGTTTTAAAAAAATATAGAATTACCAAAATTAATATAATAATTAAGTTTTTTTTAAAACCAGTCCCGAGCTCTGGATATAGCGAGTATACTATTATACTTAAACTCACCTGAACAACTCTCTTACGCAAACAAGTCCATACGGCTGCAGATTTAGTGATTCTTCTTGAGGTGTGAACCTTATTCCTCTGTGATTCACGTATTCTTCTAACTTTTCTGCACTTTCCTTCTGAGTCTCCTCTTGTGGTTGTGGCTCTTCTGTTTTAGCTTCTGAAAAAATCGTGATTCTATTAGTAAATTATATGACGATATATAAATGACTGCATTATATTTTCTTTACTAATATTAAAAATCTGAGAAATTAGTAAAAACCAGCAAAAAAATATAAAAAATTTTTTACTTCCACATTATGGCATGATCATATTATGGTTGATATTATTGTAAAATATGTCCTAATATATATTTATGTATTCAGCCCTTTTTTAAAGTTCCACAGCTGACCATCCAATATGAGGAGGACAGGCCATAGTCCACCACGCTTGCCAAATGCGAGTAGGCGAACTTCACATGTCTTTCAAGAACTTTCCAGCTTGTCTTAGACATGCAGATTTCCTCACGATGTTTTCTTTAACCGTAAGACAAGTGGTAATCATATTAGAAATGATTCCCTTATGAAAATATCAGAAACGTGACCCGGAATTTGAACCCGCTTCACTGAATTTCCCACTGTCTCTATACACACTGCCTATTTATATTTCAATTGCCTCGGTGGTATAGTGGATTGCAAGTACGAATGCACATCGAGAGGTCGTGGGTTCGAGTCCCGAGTCGAGTCAAGTTTAGTTATTGAGTGTTTCTGTATAGTAAGCCTCAGTAACAGCCCGGAGTTGGGAAGTTGGCGGTGTTTCACCCCCGTGCCGAGGCAGAGCACGTAAAGCCGTCGGTCCTGCGCAGACACTCTCACCGCGAGTGTCTCGTGTCGTCCCACAGGTGTGAGAGTGACAGGAATAGAGAGTGCACGTTGTGTCTGCGCTCTCTCTCACACGCGCTGTACTATAATATCTCCTGCACAGTTGGCTAGTCTCAATGAGACTGGCCGCCGTGGCCGAAATCGGTCGGGAGGTCATTATTATTATATTTCAATCAAAATGTATTATTAGAATTCACCTTCCGCCACTTCCCGATCCTCCCCACTCTTGTGCACTTCCCCTGCTTGCTCAGTATCGGCATTGTTCACACATTTCTCCAGTATATGCGCGATGGACGCGTTCCCGTTGGCGAGATCCATGGAGGAGTGTCGCGTGTGCTTCTTCGGGCTCTTCACTTGGTCCACAGGTTCTATCGTTATTTCTGCTTCATTCAACAAGTTTTTATCTTGACTGTGAACAAATTGATATAACTTTTATATCACTTATATTATTTTCTGTTTTAATTATGTGCATTGGGATATCCCATCCCATTAATATTATAAAAGTTTGGATGGATGTTTGTTACTCAATCACGCCAAAACGGCTGAACGGATCTGGATGAAATTTGACACAGTGAGAGATTATAATCTGGAATAGTATATAGGCTACTTTTTATTCTGGAAAAATGTACGGTTTCCATGGGATAATTTGTTTTTGTTTTTCACTAAGCCCGAGAGAAGCGAGTGTGAATCGCTAGTTTAACATACTTTTATTTATTATTAGCAAGCATATGCCACACAATTTGGCAGATACCATGGCGGTTCCAGTAGTTTTATCCAAATATCAAGAGTTTAAATATAAACTTATAATTCTTAATTCTTGGAAACGGCTCTAAATGTTTGGATTAAATTTTGCAAATTTTGTATAAGGATGAAAAAAAAAGTTAAAATTAACTTCATTTTTCCAATACCATCCATCAATTTTGCAAAAGCTAGTTATATAATATAATACTATTTGTTAGCCTCACTTATGTGATTGAATAGCGCTCTGCTTGTCCGCGTCCGATTCATTGTCGACCGTCTGTTCGGTGATTGACGACTTCCTCTCCAACGAGTTTGTACCTATAATGTCGTTGGACAAAAATTAAAAAAAAAATTGTGTATACCGATTTTGTAAATAAAAAATAATAATAATAAAACGTGTGTGTGTACTTATGTACGCACGTAAGAAATTATACTTCTTTGGCTTTGGCTAAAGATTACATCCCGTATGACACAACTCTCTGTTTGTAAAAGGAATGCAGCTAACTTTAACATGTCGCTTTTTGGCTGTCGGTGTGCGCGCGAATCGTAAAAATGTTACTCTCATATTTTTTCTAAATGTGCCAAAAGAAGTATAACTTTAATAATTCTTATTAAAAAATGATGCTGAATATAATTAAACTTTTTAGTATACGCACATATTATGTACATATCATTTATATGGTGTAGAAGTGGCATCAATATAGCATATAAGTTTTAAAACCTTTCAACTAAAACAGGTAGGTTAGCAAAAAAATAAATTATTTAAATTATAATTTTAAGATACAGAAATTCCTTATAAAAACGAATTTATTGGTAAAGCTATTTTTTTTTTTTTAAATCTTCATATAAAATAATTATTAATGAAAATATAGCCGAAAGAAATATTCTAACAAATTTTCAGTTAATTAAGTATTCAAAAAAAAACCTTCACAATAACATTTAATAAAGAGACAAATTAGAAATATGTAATAATTTTCATAATATTTTGGCCAAAGATTATGAGAGTGAAACCAAACTATCAAGCCAATGCGAATAATACAATATTCTGAGGGAGGCGCCGGCACAAT
Organism: Argynnis bischoffii washingtonia; assembly: GCA_033884665.1. Classification (NCBI taxonomy): domain Eukaryota; kingdom Metazoa; phylum Arthropoda; class Insecta; order Lepidoptera; family Nymphalidae; genus Argynnis; species Argynnis bischoffii. Next base: position 1,986,576 of record CM066624.1, on the reverse strand, counting down.
GGGGTAACCAACAGCCTTCCCGATACAAAAATAATGTGCTGGGTATGTCTTGATAGCCGTACCCCGCGCGCCCTTAGAGCGCGCGTACCATCGAAGCGGTAAGCACCCTTTTTGCCGGCCCCCGGACTACGCCGGCACCTTATACTTGCTCACGAACAAGTTGATAGCGCGTTTCAATTACGCACAACGCCATCTATCGAGCGGTGTACGAACTACGTATTTAACGATGGAGTTATTACTTGAAATACTTTTTTATTTCTTAACTATGCATAAAGTAAAAAAATAATAATTGTGGAACGTTAAATTCTATAAACTATCAATTTATTATGTTGCAGAAATACAAAAATATTGTCATACTTATTTTGTAGATGTTTTAGTAAATCATTTTGTTTATATCAAATATATGAATTAACTAGTTAATCTTAATATGTTTTACAGAAAACATTGTATTTTCATGATTTTTTAAATTTGGTTTATATTAAAAAAAAAAAAAAAAACGAGATGCACATTTTGCTTGTAAAGTAAAAATATGGAAATACAATAAAAAAAAATACAGGCGAATTGAGAGCCCCCTCTTTTTGAAGAAATCGGTTTAAAATTACATAATAATAAAAAATATTCATACTTGCTACATAAAAAAAAACTATAAGTAACTTTTATAAGCTACTCACAATTGGTGGATCATTAAATTATTATTAAAAATCATAATTCTTTCGTCTTGTTCCATTTCCTTATATAAGGATGTAGAATACATCACTCACACAAACAAAGATTTGGGAAAAAAACTTAAATAATTATGTTATATGCAACAAAAATTAATATAAATTATCTTACTATTGGCTGTAACTTTTTTCTTAGCAGATTTATCTCGTCTCTTCAAGGACAGACCAACAGTTGTAAAGTTTGTAGTGTTATCTTCCGGTGGGAACTGTGGCAACCTCATGAATATAAGCTGTGTCATATCTCGTAGACATTGTTCGGCGTTACGCCGGAGTAGCTCTGGAAATGATACACATAATGCAGATTCACTTTAAAAGTAATCATTGCAACCTTTTTTTTTAATTTATGCATGCCACCGAGAAGTGTGAGATAGTATTTATTAAAAAAGACCTATTTACTAAAAAAAAGCTATTTATTTAAAAAAATATAATAAATACTGGCTCAGAATAATTATTGAATCTCCATTTTTGAGCTGTGTATCATACACATTCATTTATAAACTAATATTTTTTAATTTAAAATCAGTTGCGGCTATCTAAAAGTTAAGCTATTGCTGTAAAGTGTTCAAAACGTCAGGAACCAATATCAAAATAAATTTAAAAATAGTTTTATATAAATTGTTTGGAAATGTTATTGAACCTAGAACTACTGACGCTAAAAATAGTAATACTTTCATTACCTGTCAATCTTGTTTCAAAACAAGTACGAAAACAGCTAAGCATGATTTCACACACACTCTCGTCAGTCAACATGGCACCTTCAGGACTTAACATTAATGTACGAAGCACCTGAAAAATTATAAATTACATGAATATTATCAATCTGAATATTTGCAAGTGTGTTTCTCCATGTTATAATTAATTACTTGTAGAGAAGTGGGATGTTGTTTAGTATATGAGTTGTGGCATTTTAAGTTATATTTTTAAATAGGGAATGTAATGGGGAAAAATTATTATAGGAAAATGAAAGACATGGAAATAATAAAGTCTAAAAAGAACAACATCTTGTATATAAAAATGACCTCATATATGAAATTACTGATACTGTCCAATACCTATCATTTGTGAGTTGGATCCATCCCTGAATTCAAATTAACTAACCAACCTAAAGGTAGCAAAGGGTTCTAGTCTGAACCTAAAAAAATTCTAATAAGAATGCTAAAGTGGATGGTTTACAACACTTCACTCCAACAATTTTCTATTTTTTATTACAAAAATACAGAGTTTTTAGTTTATGCTTAATAAAGTAACATACTTGTAAGATTTTCAAAAGGACAACTCCATCAGAGGAATGATCAGTGCCAACAAATCGAGCATGGGTTACGGCATCAGCTATGTCTTCCACAGTAGCAGGCACACTTGGGTGTGTAGGATCTAAAAATGTCATAAATACATATATTAAATGATCACTCCAGTCTAAGTATACTTAATTAACATCCATAAAATTACATAGTATTTGTAAAAATCCAATAAATTACACGTTCTTGGGGTTTCATATAATTTTTAATAATATATGTAAAAAATCTGCATATAATTAATAAATAAAATTGGTTAAATAATTAAATTTAATAATGTAAAAAAATCGTTTTTGTAATATATTGTAAAATTTAATAGCATAAAGTTAGTATCTTTTTATTAAAATCTATCTAGGTACAAACATAAATTTCAGTCTTTTCTGTATTACTAGATTATTTCTAAACTTTTAAATAGCTTTTGGTCAATTTTAGCCCAGTAAATCAAATATAACAGATATTAGTAAATATTCCAAACTAAACAGATAAAAGAAATGTTATTTTCTCACCTATTAGACCATATGACAGAAATTTATGTATAGCTGATAGAGCAAGGCTAGTTACTGGCCCAGTTGTCTCTTTACTTCTGATTACTTCTAGGAAAGGACTTAAGTAAGTCGCTGGGTCCAAAAGGCGCAAATCATCGACTTGATTTAAGATAGTTTTCAAGTCTTGAAAGGTTCGCATGAGCACGTCATACTCCTCGTTAGGAAACGAATGTGAGCCCCACCGAGTGCTTCTACGCATAGCTGTGACCAGCATGGCCATCTCGCCTTGCACCACAAAAATTCCATTGCCCGGTAAAGACATTTTTTGTGTTTTCACGACTAATTAGTGACAACAATGATTTATAAAATGTTTTCACGATAATTAATGCTCACAAACTACATATTTTTTGAAACAAATACAAACTCATTTGGCTGATATTAAACTATTTAGTGTCTACGTAAAAAGAATTATAAATTTACTAATAAAATGAATAGGAATTTACAACTTGATAATAAAATTCCATCACGAATGAAAATCATATCATGTTGACGTTTCACAAATTTAACACATACTACTCGCCGCCAGGTGGCCATTTGAAATTCTGGCTTAGATACTTTAATATTTGCTCTGTCACAATCAATTTCAATTTAATATTATCGATTTTTGTCATATGCACTTTACCTTAAAATTTTTTAGAAATGATTTAATACCGATATTTCTAAAAATTAGGTAATATTAATATATTTGTCTGGCAATATTATAATATTGTAACTAATATGTACTATATTACTATATATACCATGTAATATTCTTATTAAATTTTATTTGTCATCTATGGTAATAAATGAATGTGTAGGTACACCATGATCGTATTAGCAAGTAATATCATTTTTTGCTTGACGTTCTCTTACCAGAGTGAAGTTAGCGTAAAAATATTTTATTTTGTATTCTGCTATATGCTAATAAATTGCTCTTAAAATGCTCCACCGCAATCTGCAATTGCTCCAGGTCTAAAGTGATTAGTTAATTAATTATTATTTTTTAAAAAATTTGCCCACTCAAACATTAAATTTACTATAAAACGAGTAGTATTCACTTTTTATTAAAGTTTTTTCGCTTAATAAATTGCTCTTAAAATGCTCCACCATAATCTGCAATTGCTCCAGGTCTAAAGTGATTAGTTAATTAATTATTATTTTTTTTAAAAATTGCCCACTCAAAAATTAAATTTACTATAAAACGAGAAGTAATCACTTTTTACTAAAGTTTTTTCGCTCAATAAATTGCTCTTAAAATGCTCCATCGAAATCTGCAATTGCTCCAGGTCTAAAGTGATTAGTTAATTAATTATTATTTTTAAAAAAAATTGCCCACTCAAAAATTAAATTTACTATAAAACGAGTAGTAATCACTTTTTATTAAAGTTTTTTCACTTAATAAATTGCTCTTAAAATGCTCCACCATAATCTGCAATTGCTCCAGGTCTAAAGTGATTAGTTAATTAATTATTATTTTTTTTTTAAATTGCCCACTCAAAAATTAAATTTACTATAAAACGAGTAGTAATCACTTTTTAATGAAGTTTTTTCGCTTAATAAATTGCTCTTAAAATGCTCCACCATAATCTGCAATTGCTCCAGGTCTTAAGTGATTAGTTAATTAATAATTATTTTTTTAAAAAATTGCCCACTCAAAAATTAAATTTACTATAAAACGAGAAGTAATCATTTTTTATTAAAGTTTTTTTGCTTAATAAATTGCTCTTAAAATGCACCACCGAAATCTGCAATTGCTCCAGGTCTAAAGTAATTAGTCAATTAATTATTATTTTTAAAAAAAATTGCCCACTCAAAAATTAAATTTACTATAAAACGAGAAGTAATCATTTTTTATTAAAGTTTTTTTGCTTAATAAATTGCTCTTAAAATGCACCACCGAAATCTGCAATTGCTCCAGGTCTAAAGTAATTAGTTAATTAATTATTATTTTTAAAAAAAATTGCCCACTCAAAAATTAAATTTACTATAAAACGAGAAGTAATCATTTCTTACTAAAGTTTTTTTGCTTAATAAATTGTCCTTAAAATGCTCCACCGAAATCTACAATTGCTCCAGGTCTAAAGTAATTAGTTAATTAATTATTTTTTTTTTTAAAAATTGCCCACTCAAAAATTAAATTATATAAAACGAGAAGTAATCATTTTTTACTAAAGTTTTTTTGCTTTATAAATTGCTCTTAAAATGCTCCACCGAAATCTGCAATTGCTCCAGGCCTAAAGTAATTAGTTAATTAATTATTATTTTTTTTAAAAATTGCCCACTCAAAAATTAAATTTACTATAAAACGAGTAGTAATCACTTTTTATTCAAGTTTTTTCGCTTAGTAAATTGCACTTAAAATGCTCCACCGAAATCTGCAATTGCTCCAGGTCTAAAGTAATTAGTTAATTTATTATTATTTAAAAAAAAATGCTTACTGAAAAATTAAATTTACTATAACACGAAAAGTAATCACTTTTTACTAAAGTTCTTTTGCTCAATAAATTGCTCTTAAAATGCTCCACCGAAATCTGCAATTGCTCCAGGTCTAAAGTGATTAGTTAATTAATTATTATTTTTTTTTAAAATTGCCAACTCAAAAATTTAATTTACTATAAAACGAGTAGTAATCACTTTTTATTAAAGTTTTTTCGCTTAATAAATTGCTCTTAAAATGCTCCACCGTAATCTGCAATTGCTCCAGGTCTAAAGTGATTAGTTAATTAAAAATTATTTTTTTTTTAAATTGCCCACTCAAAAATTAAATTTACTATAAAACGAGAAGTAATCACTGTTTAGTAAAGTTTTTTTGCTTTATAAATTGCTCTTGAAATGCTCCACCGCAATCTGGAATTGCTCCACATCTAAATTGATTAGTTAATTATTTATTATTTTTAATTATTACAATTTTTTAGAAAACTTTATTGTTTAGTAATCTATATTTTGAGTGTTGCTTTTATTATATTTAAACTATAAAGAAAAATAAAATATTAATTATTTAAGCCACATTATTAATCTATATTATTAATCTATATAAAATTAATTAAAAATTACATTTACAAATAAAAAGTAATTATTTGAATTACTAATTTGAAATACTGCTATTTTGTTTCGAAAAGATAGTTTTATTTAAATGTCTAATATTCGCGTAAATCTAAGAAAGTATTAAATTAAATTTACTAATAAACAATTAACTAATCAATTTAGACGTGGAGCAATTACAGATTTCGGTGGAGCATTTAAAGAGCAATTTATTAAGCAAAAAAACTTCAATAAAAATGATTACTTCTCGTTTTATAGTAAATTTAATTTTTGAGTGGGCAATTTAAAAAAAAAATAATAATTAATTAACTAATCACTTTGAACCTGGAGCAATTGCAGATTTCGGTGGAGCATTTTAAGAGCAATTTATTAAACGAAAAAACTTCAATAAAAAATGATTACTACTCGTTTTATAGTAAATTTAATTTTTGAGTGGGCAATTTTTTAAAAAAATAATAATTAATTAACTAATCACTTTAGACCTGGAGCAATTGCAGATTTCGGTGGTGCATTTTAAGAGCAATTTATTAAGCAAAAAAACTTTAATAAAAAATGATTACTTCTCGTTTTATAGTAAATTTAATTTTTGAGTGGGCAATTTTTAAAAAAAATAATAATTAATTAACTAATCACTTTAGACCTGGAGCAATTGCAGATTTCGATGGAGCATTTTAAGAGCAATTTATTAAGCGAAAAAACTTTAGTAAAAAGTGATTACTTCTCGTTTTATAGTAAATTTAATTTTTGAGTGGGCAATTTTTAAAAAAAATAATTATTAATTAACTAATCACTTTAGACCTGGAGCAATTGCAGATTATGGTGGAGCATTTTAAGAGCAATTTATTAAGCGATAAAACTTTAATAAAAAGTGAATACTACTCGTTTTATAGTAAATTTAATGTTTGAGTGGGCAAATTTTTTAAAAAATAATAATTAATTAACTAATCACTTTAGACCTGGAGCAATTGCAGATTGCTGTGGAGCATTTTAAGAGCAATTTATTAGCATATTGCAGAATACAAAATAAAATATTTTTACGCTAACTTCACTCTGGTCGTTCTCTTGACGAATCCTAGAATCCTAACTGACAATGAATCCGAATGATATTAATCTTATTTTGAATGGTTATCACCATGGATGACAAATAAAAGTTATCACAGAGATTATGTGAATATGAAATATTAGCATATCAGAATTTTTCAGATTACTAATTCACAGATCCTTCAATATTACTAATCTCTTAGAGAATATTATTATAGGTATTAGTCACACCACTAATTTTTTTTAAATAATGGTAACATTATAAAGATGTCGGACGTCCGTGGTTTACTTTTCTGACAAAATTTCGGATATTAGAAATTTTACAATATTCGTGACGTCTTTAAATTATAATTATTAGTCGTCTCATGTAATTGTAAGTAAAACAAAAATTAAGTGTATTAATTTCTTTATAAATTTCTTCTATTATTTACGATTTCTCCTAGTGAATGTGCGTTGTCACGCGTGGAATGGTTATCGACACAGATTTGTCAGATTGTTCTTTTTGTGCTATTGCAGTTATTCTTAATTGTGTATCTGATTACGTTGCAGGCGAAATCCTAACCTAGATTAACGCGACAATGGTTAAGAAGAAGAGACAAAGCGATCCTAGTGAAAATGGAGACGAATCCACGGAATCGTGCGACGAAACTTTTAAGTCCGCATGTCCTCATGTAGCTAAAGCTGTAGATCTTGCTAAGCTAAAAAAATCACTAAAAAATGGAGGATTCGAGAAAGAATGTGCAGAGTGTAAAAAGAATTCCAAAAACGAAATCGCTGATCCTAACTATGAAGAGGACCTTACTTTATGGATGTGCTTGCGTTGTGGAAGTCAACTCTGTGGTCGAACACGAAATAAGCACGCCCTGAATCACTTCAATACACCTCATTCAGACTGTCATGCCTTAACTGCTAATTCAACAACTTGGGAGATCTATTGTTACAATTGCAACAATGAAGTCTCTGCCTCTAGCTCTAAAAAATTACATGAATGCATCGAATACTTGAAGAAACAAGCCTTAAATAATTCAAAATTACTTCCAATAGAATTACCTCTTGAAAGTCAAGGACCAACCCTAGAATTAACAATGTCAGTAGAGGCAATGTCACGAGATAAAGGTAAAGATAAGGCTATTGCTTTGAACTTGCCTCGAGTACGTGGATTGACAAATTTAGGAAACACATGTTTCTTTAACTCTGTTATGCAGTGTTTAGTGCAGACACCCTATTTGTTGAATGTTCTGCAGGAAATGGCAACTCCTGGAGAAAAATTTACTTTACCAGGAGGTAAATTAAAGCTTAAGGCTGATAATAATGGTGATGAGGGTAAAGAAGTAGAATTGCCACCCATAACGGGACAATTAGCTGAATGGGGAACTTTAACAAGAACCTTGGCAGAAACATTAGCAGAATTACAAGCTGGTAAGTTTATTGTAATATTCTCTTTTAATACTGTTGATAATCTATATTTTAGTTGTTTAAGTACAATACTTTAGTGTGTATAATGAAGTGATACCATTTAATGTTCTATAGATATTCTAGAGAATATCTAGATATATAATATTCTAGATATTCTAGAGAACAATTCCTATCAGATTTTTTTTTGAATTAAAAGTAAATTGTGATGTACAATCTAAATACATATTAACAGAATTTATTTATTTATTTAATTTTCATGTGACTACAATTATCTCATACATAAGGTATTCTATGATTCTGAACAATATAGGTTAAAATGGCACTTTAAATAAACAATATTTATACTTTTAAATGAGTGACCTGAATTTAGCACCTTATACAAGTGTATTGAACTGATGTATGTATATTTTTTTTACCTTGACTACTGATTTGGTATTCAATTTGTCTGAAAGGACGTAAGAACATATGAAGTATTTAAATAGAATACATAATATGAAAGTATTAGATAAGATTTATTTATTTTTTTTTGCTAAATAATGCAAAAAAAATTTAAACACCATAAATTTGAAAGAATTTTTGTATAAATATCTTAAAGCAAACCCACAAATAGTAACAATCTATAACAATGTCATGGAGATATGAATCTTATCAAAGGTAAAGAAAATGTCATGCTAAATAGTATTTATTTTTAGTTTTCATAGTGACATAACTTTCATAAAGTTATGTCACTAAGAAAACGAGTTATTCGAGTTAAAAAAGTTTGAGTCGAAAAGTTATTCGAGAATGTCAAGTAACTTTTAAGCTGACGTAAATAGAATACAAAATCACTTTGACCTATTTTCATATGCCAATGTATTTCAAATAGTAATGTTCTAAAAAGATACTTCAATTAATTTTAGATAAATGTTATGTTAAAATCAATTCTGTTATATACAAAAATCTGAATAATGGCTTAAATTCTAATTCTAAATTCTGGTGTATATATTAGTTGAAATAAAAATATTTTTTCTCGTTGCTGACACTTAATCATAAGAGTTTCAACTTTGGTTCAAACTATGGCTTCACAAATTACACATAAGTGAGACTTAAATCTCTTAAGTACTTACTTTCATCATAAATAATTCAATTATTATTATTAGAATATGCTTTGTCTCTGTTTCTTCTCCTTTTTATGAAATATAAATATTATTTTCTTTCTGTTTCTTAATATTTATATCCAACTTTAAATTAACATATTGTAATATCTGTTTTTTTTTTTTGGTTAAGTTTGTTTAAATAATTATATGTTTTTTATTTAAATGTTGTGTATAGATGTAATTGGAAAACAAATTTAAAATGATATTTTTAGTTTTTTAATACGTAGTTGTGAATTTAATAGAATTTGTTTTCTGTTTCTGTTCCAAAATAAATAAAAAAGTAAATTATGTACTAAAAACAACAAGTGTTTATCTAAAAGAACAGTTACTCTGTATCTGGATTTATTTTAAAATATATTATAGTTATCATATCAAAGTAACATCTAGATAAATGTAAATAGCTTGCAAACTTTTATGTATTTATGTGTATTTTATAAAGCAAAACATTTATTCTATTGATTAATTATAACTAAGCATCTTTATTTAGGATTAGTTCAACATAAGTATATTAATGTTAATTAAACACAAAGTATACATAATGATGCAATAATAATATTTTGGTATATATTTTTAGGTGAAGGTGGTGTGTATACGCCCAGAAAGTTGCTCTCAGCGCTAGTCAACAAGTTGCCGCAATTTGGAGGTGGAGACCAACATGATGCCCATGAGCTATTGCGACATTTACTTGAAGCTGTAAGGTATGGTACACTATTCGGTATCACTATGTCATAGAGATATTTTTAATATTTATTGAAGTTTCTCTTTACTTGGGGTATGAATATTTTTAAGATTGGTACATCAATGCTATATTTATCATATTGTCATATGAAGGGTACAGGCAAAGAACAGGGAATGTCACAATTTTTGTATTTTTTTTTTGTGCTGTTAACAAATTTTTCCCAATCACTGGTTTTCACAAATACACATGATGTCGCTAAAAATATGTTTTTATCTATGCCCAAAGCAAAACGTACCGGAAATGTCGATGACATACCGGTAAAGAAGGAGGATTGTCCAAAAATGCACATAGTAAAAAGTTATTGCATACTTTGATCTCAATAAAAATGATACTTCTAACTTTAAATTGCTTTTTTCTCATAATCTATTCAATAAGATATTCAATCAATCGTTGAAATCAAGGAATCAATACATAATATTATAGTATAAAACAAAGTTGCTTCCCGCTGTCTTCCTGTCCCTATATATGCTTAGATCTTTAAAACTACGTAACGGATTTTGATGTGGTTTTTTTAGTAGATAGAGTGATTCAAGAGGAAGGTTTTAGTATATAATTTGTTAAGTTTTTGTATACATTGCCCAACATATAACGATATTTGTTGGAAGTGTCGAAAAAAAAAAGCATATTTAAGACAAGCATATTTATTTAAATATATAGATTAACATCATGTAGGTTTCTTTGCAATTAATGCATTGTTTTTGATCAATTTTTTTATAATAATAGTGCTATCTATGAATTACATTATTTTGATGTATTGATACAAACGCAATTTTTAAGTTTATCCACACGAATATGTGCAAATGATCTATGTTCATGTAATGTATGTTAGAATGTATATAGTCTCTTAATTTTCAAAAAAATGGCTTTAATACATTTAATTTCTTTTTATTAACCATACTTTTGGATTCTCTTCATCTTTCTATATTAAATTAAATCCACTCTATAAAAAGCAATTGTTAAATTCTTTGTTTTTTTTATTGTAATTTTTTTATCTATTTCAGATCTGAAGATCTCCGTCGTTACCAATCAGTGATACTCAGCAGTCTGGGCATGAGCTCCAAAGTAGATCCAGCTAAAGTAGATGGCGAGGTCAAGCAAAAGGTGAAGTTCTATGGGCAGCAAGCCTCGGATACAATGCTTCGACCGGAACAGGTAAATTTTTACTATTAGTTGTTGAAGACATTTATTTTAATTAATTTACATCTAAGAAATGTATTCTTTGCGAAGGAGTGTATGCTTAATTGTTGCTCATAGCAAATAAGTTTTAAATCCATTTTGAATAAAACTATCTCCGTGGTCAATTTCAACTTCAAAATCTCAATTCAAAACTCAAAATCAACTTCCGTGGTCACAGAAGAGACCATGATTGCTGTAAAGCATTGGAAATGTCGGAAACAAAAAATCTAAATAAATCTATGAATAAATCTAAAAAGATAGTTTTATTTAAAAAAAATAAATCTTAGATAAAAATTGACAACCTCACAACAAAATCTATTGTGTGTACAAAATCACGGAAGAGACTCTCCCGTGACCATGATTGCTGTAAAGCATTCGAAAAGTCGGGAACCAAAATTCAAAATAAGTCCGCGAAAAAATCCGAAAAGATAGTTTTATTTAAAATGTCAAATATTCGCGTGAATCTAAAAAAATATTAAAAAATATATTTAGAAAATGATTAGACAAAATTAAAACATGACGAAATATATAATCTGGTGACATGATTTACTTCCAGGTCTTCCGTGGTTTCCTGGTGTCGACCCTGGAGTGTCAGGAGTGCTACCACCAATCGGACAGGGCAGAGTATTTCTTAGATTTATCCCTCCCTGTGGCGACATGTCGGCCTCAACCTCCCGCGCTTGTTAGAAGGAAAACGCCTAACGGTAAGCTCACTACAGATAAAGTACCATTTGCTTTTTTTTTTAATTTTTTCTGCTCAAATTTGCTAATGGTCAATGTATTCTGTGCATAACATAATATTTTTATTTAACTAATAGAGAATTTCCCCTCGTATAGAAGGGAGGCCCGTGCCCAGCAGTGGGACGTTAAAAAAGGGCTGAATACATACATACATACATACATACAATAGAGAATGATTTATGTTTACATGTTTAATTTTGTTTTTTTGTTTGCTTATCTATGTTAAAATTTGTATGAAAGTTTATTTAATAATTTTTTGTTTCTCCACCCATCCTTTATAATACTTTTTATTAATCTATTAACTGTTCTACCAAATTTTGTGCGTAATAAGGCATTGACTAAATTTCAGAAGAGAATACCACAAACACTCAAGAGGAGAAGTCTTCAAAGAACCTAGTGAATGTATTAAACAAACGCATTGCTGCCAGAAAAGCGGCTCGAAAGAACAAAGGTGCTTAACAGAACTAACAGTATTAAAATATATAATTATGCTCAAATATTTAGTTTATACTAGTGGCTTAACTCTCTTTGCTCGAGTGCAACGTTATAAGAGATGATTTTTATCAACTATCTATACAGATAAATAAAATTGAATGTTTGTAATGTGAAAATAACAGCATTTTTACTAAATGCATATTAAATTATATATGGTACTTATAAGAAAAACACATTATTTTTTTAACTTTCTATTTATTTTGGTTAATCTCTGAAACGACTGGACTGGACTTTCACTGCTCATGCTATAAGAAGTAACATGGGCAACTTTAATTTTAGTAAAAGAATTAGGGTTCTGCTCAAAAAAATTTAAATGTACCTAGGGACGCACCCAAGCAAAGCGGAGATAAGTCAAGTTTTCAAATTATGGCCTACAAGTGAGTTACACTTGCTTTGCTCAAGTTCGTCCCTAGGTGTTCTTTTATCATTGAACTGTTTAGGCTGCACATGCCGATTAAGCATCTCAATGGCCTGTTTTTCTTTTGGCTTCCAATTTAAGTTAGTATTTATAAGAGTAAACTCAGTAGTTTCAGAGATTACCCCCATAAATTCAAACATACAAATCAAACTTGTTTATAATATTAGCTCATAAACTTAAATACATCTTTCAATTATCTAAAACCAAATGAAAATTTGTAAAGTAGTTTCTGAGATTTGAACAAACACAAACTCAGCTTTTATTTATAATATGTAATGATACATAAATTTAAAATTAATAGTTAATGTAAGAACATATTAATTATATTACTAACTAGTGACTCACCTTTGCTTTGCTCGGATTCGTCCCTAGGTTGCTTCCCAATACAAACTTTCATCCCCATTAAGGTATGATTTCCGGGATAAAAAGTATCTTATGTCCTTCCCAGGGTTCCAAACTATCTTCTTACCAAATTTATTATATTATATATTTTTATATTAACTGTATATTATTTATCATTAAAGGTAACTCAACATCCAAAGACAAGTCTGGAGATGTGAATGGTAGAGAAGATGGTAAATCTTCATCAGAACAGTCAGATGCGGATGTTGAAGATAATCTGGAGGACTTGCCGAGGCAGACTGAGTCTCATGCTGCTGCCACCCAACCAGTGCCTCACACAGCAGCCAACTTCGCAGCATACCACATGGAATCGGGATACAATTCTGAGAAAGTCATCAGCTCTGACTCGGTAAGGACAAGCCCAGTCGATCTTGATAAGGAGAAAACCGACAACACTCCAGAAGCAGCAGATAAAGACAAAGAGTTCACACCCACAGCTATTCCATTGGAATACAAACCTCTTATAGAAAACTTCTCAAATCCTGACTCAGGTGTTGCCAGTCCGGAGACAACCAAACATAATTCAACAGAAACCGTTCATAATGTTGATTCACCAGTAAATGGCAAGGAATTGGGCAGTCACAGCTCACTGTCCAGTGAAATTAATTTAGACCTGTCGAGTCCGCAACACAACAAACTATCTCCAGTTAAAAATGAGTATGAAAGACCAGTGTCTAGAATAGCATTTGCTCCCGAGTACTCCAACGAGGTGGTCTCAAGAGGAATCAGTGTTCAAGGCACCAGAGATCTATTTGAAAACAGCTGGGAGTTCAATAACCTGATGGAAGATTCTATCATGTTAGAAATGAAGCAAGATGTTACAAACAAATTAGAAAAGTTAAAACTTGATATGGATAAGCTGAAAACATTACCGTCCCCAGAAACAACGGTAGAACCACCACCAGTTAGACCAAAGATGGAATTAGATAATAATGTGAAAGATATCTTGTCCTATGCCCGACAAAACCCTCTCTCCACAAGGTATATCTGTGATGAAGATGAGTGCAGTGTACAATCTTGCTTGAGCCAGTTCACTGCGCTTGAACTCTTGACTGGCAACAACAAAGTCGGTTGTGAAACCTGCACGGAAAGAATTAATGGAAAAGACGGAAAAACTGTGTACACGAATGCAACTAAACGTTTCCTAGTGTCCAGCCCGCCGGCCATATTGATTCTCCACCTCAAACGCTTCCAAATCGGACCCAGATGCATGTTCAGGAAAATGTCTAAACACGTGGATTTCCCGACTATTCTCGATTTGGCGCCATTTTGCGCTATGGACAAGCTTAAGAAATTGCCGAACGTTGCGCGCGGTCAGAACGAGCTGCAGTACTCCCTCTATGGGGTTGTGGAGCATTCAGGGGGAATGCATGGTGGCCATTATGTTGCATATGTGAAAGTACGAGCTCCTGTCAAATTGGGAGATCCAAGATGGTGGTTCCTTCCCAAAAGCGCCAACATCCCGGCGGGAGATGGCGACGGGGATTCCGAGTCGGATCTCTCAGGCTATGAATCCGGGGAAGGCCCGGCGCTCAGCCACGGGACTCCCGGCAAGTGGTACTACGTGTCAGACAGCATGGTGTCAGAAGTTAGTGAAGAAAAGGTCCTGCGAGCCCAAGCGTATCTCCTGTTTTATGAGAGAATTGTATAAACTGGTTCAGTGAGTGACTGTATGCTGTAAATAGCTTTGGCTTTACTTCTACGACACATGTGTGTTTCATAGCGATTACTGTTCGTAAAACAAAATAATGAACTCGTTGATTTACTCAAATGTTGAAAATGCTGTTCTAAGTTATCACGACTTCCGACCATTTCTCATGAAAAAGGCCTCATATACAATATGTAATAGATAATTAATCTATCTGTTTAATAATCTGTTTAACAAAAGATTTTTAATTCATTACACTTATCTGTATACAACTAATAATTCTATATTTCTATGGTAATAGTGGCTATAAGTCTATGGTTCCTGTATGTTGCTAGTATTGAAGGTAAAACAAAGGAGAACTATCACTGTGATGAAAAGTGTCCATCGAAAAATGTTGAATTAGGGTGGCTTCACGGTAGCAAGTGGATACATTTTGAACAAAGCGCCAAAAGTATTATTAAAAGTTTACAACAACAAATCACTGTCTATGTTTTTATCAGTTTTTTCGGTTATATTTACTAAATTATTTCGTACCTAGGTTGCTTCTCCATACAAACTTTCATGCCTATTTTCACCCCCTTAAAGGATGATTTCCGGGATAAAAACTATCTTATGTTCTTCCCAGGGTCTCAAACTATCTTCTTACCAAATTTCATCTTAATCGGCTCAGTAGTTTCGGCGCATATACGGTATAAACAAACAAAAAAATCTTTCCTTATAATATTAGTATAGAGTATAGACTATGTATATAGTTTCAATGATTACTCAAGTCACCCACTCACAGCACACTTCACTCCGTTTGCAACTGCTAAATTCATAACATACAATCTAGCTATGCTAGCACTATTCCTGTTGGTTTTTGACCTGTTATTTATCAGTCACAGGACACTTTCGACTGGTCCCCCATATAGATAATTCTCCTTAGGGTAGACCCTCCATACTGCTGCTATGAATAAGTTTTACGAACGGCAAACGCCCAAGTCATGTAATGTTATCTTGCAATATAATTATGTTACTGATTAGATGCTTCATTTATATGTATCTAAAGGTGCTCCCACACGATGAAAATTATTTCTTAGAATATAATAAAAGTAACTTATTTTTCATACCATTTTATTTTTCCATTTTTTTTTTATCTTCACCTTCTGTGGTTTAATTCTTTTTCAAGTAAAAGGCAATGGTTATTTTGTTTATTATATATTATTTGTTATGCAAGTTATTTACAAAGTGGCATTTTAGCAATTTTTAAGAGCAAAATGAATCAAACGTTATCCAATCATTTAAATAGTTCTACTTCAGCATGTTTTTCTATGATACATAACTGAGTATATCATCATGAATAAATATTTGACGTTGAAAATAAAATATATTCAGGGAATATTGTCAGCTGATATAAAAAACAAACATTTGCTTTTTAGACATTTTTTTTTAAAATACAGTAAATCTCAATAATATATAACTTATAAATAATAAGTGTTGGTGCACCTTTATCATCTTTATTTATAACTGTCTCAATGTTATTGATCCTTGTTGTATTTTAACCCAAAGTCCATCGCATACCTAAGCTTTAAAGATATATGACGAAATCTAAGTTTGAAAATGTCAAGCTCTATAAAATTCCTCAGATCAGGACTGGACTAAGATGAACATAACTAAAACAATTTCACTAACAACATAATATTTAAAAATTGTATTTATTCTCGCCGTTCAATGGTAGTCTTCCATTGAGTGTCAACGTTTTTTTGTAGTTCTAATTTCGGCATATTATAAGTTTAAGTCTTTAAACTTTCATTATCACTGATAATATTATTGTGATGTAAAACTGGATATTTACCATGCTTAGCTATTTTGAAAGTTCTCGATATTTCGGCATTTACTAGCGCCATGATCACCGGTATACTCGGTAAAGGTCACAGGTATTCTCAGTAACGGTCACAGGTATACTCAGTAACGGTACGGTACGGTAACTGAGTTTATCCGGGACATCGCACTTGTAACTGTGCCGAAACCTCGGGAACTCTCTAAAGTAAGTGCTAAACATAGTAAATATCCCGTTTTACATCACAATAATATATAATACGTTTAAAGTAATAGCCGGTTGAGCGATTAGGGCTCTTTAAGAATTTTGTTATGCCAAGATCATTTGAAATTTATTTTTAATCTATACAATTTTAATTTTATAATCGCTCATCTCTTGTAAAGGCTACTGTAGGCCATTACTGTAGTAATTATTTATTGTTTGTGATGTCATATTATATTGTTGCTGTGAAAGTGAAAATTCAAAAAATCAATTTACAATTTTTGCAATACAATGTCAACTAATGATGCTACTTCGTTTTATTTATCTATAATATTATGTTTTGTTTTAATTTTAATCTATATTTTGAAGATGTAAGTCTCCATATATAGAGTATATAAGTTTTTGAGTTACAGATTTAATTCCCTTGTATACCACTTATGAATTAAGTGCTCAATTTAGTTAATGCATATCCTTGTTTGACTAATCTTACTTGATATCTGAGGGAAGCGAAAGTGATAAAACATTTTGACTTTAAATTCCTACATAAGGAAGTTAAGGACTACTTTTATATCTTCTATCTAGTATTGAAATTATGTATTATTTTTATTTTAACCACATTTTATTCTTATTCTATGAATTAAATAATGCTTTTTAGTATTCGCTTCTCTCAGAACGTTTTGTTGCAAAGTATATGCAGTGTGTGTCGTTAAATGTTGATTGTATTATGTATTTGATATTTTTTTTATATTAAACCACACATGCTATTGTGTCACGAAGAGGTATATTAATAAAATAGTTTAAAACTTCCGTGAGATTTGTTATTTTTAATCTATCTTGATAAATGAGCCATTCTTTATACATATATTGTTTTGTATATAAAATTTTGTGTATCTCGGAATCTGCTCTAACGATGTGGATCGTGATCTAGATAAGGTTTTGCTATTTAAGTTTATTTATATAGATATCTTTTTCGGAAAAACATTTGTTATACGTTTCCCGAAAAACACTTAGGTAAGTACTATAAACAAAAATGCAACTTGTTACGGAAAAATACGGTAACGCCAATTCTGCATAAGCTTGGGAGTATTTCGGAAGTAGGCCATGTAAAATTCATTAAAATGGCACACAGTTTTTATTATTAATTGTACAGAGTCAAAGTAAAGCCTAAAACAACATCATGAAAAGAAATGACCTTAATCTTCAGAGTAGTCTGTATGTTCCTTAGGAATGACCGTTGACTAGACATCGGGCGAAATATGCACAATCAAAATACTATTTTTTATCATAATTTACATTTTTTTTTCTCTCTCTAAAGTATATACACTCGTAATTCTTGTGACAATATACAATTACATATTTTTCTAGATTTCTAGACCTTTGTGACGTTGTCATTTAACATTAATTTGTAGGTTGAAAATTGCCTCTGCACCAACTGACGTTACTGTGTACTCTTCAGGTAGAGTGTCGGCCGTGCCGTTGACATTTTTATGGTGTAATGTTGGGAAATGCATTGACGCATACCACCTGTAGACATACAGGTGGTTATGTGGGACTCACCGGCTAGAAAAGCCAGTACTACCCACTAAAACCCAACAAAACCTCCCCTATTTTAATAATAATAATTTTATTGAAATACTTTTACAAAGTTATATAATATTTACAAAATAAATGACCAAGGACACAATACAATTTGGAACCTTTTTTTTGATTCGTGGGGGAAGTCCCTTTACGGGTACCCGTGCGCGGGAGGCGCGCGGGGGACTACCCACTAAAACCAACACGGTGATCCCTATTGCAAAAGACAGGGCCACGGGATCGCTTTCGCGTTCGACCGCGACCCTGTCAACGTCGCCCGATGTCGGACTCACCTAACAATTTCGACTTCCCCCGAAATTACCACTACAGCCAAAAAAATCGACAGGACGATGTGCCGGGATCACTTTCAGCAGCACATTATCCTTCCCCGGGGACCATGTCCGTGTTGAGTGGTGGATTCCCCGTATCCATCCACTCGACAGTCCGCATAAGGGGGTAACAAATCGGTGACGTCACGTCGCTGTCTGCGCCCCGTGCGCCTGCGGAGGATCGGGTCCAACATGACGCCGACCTCCCTCGCGCGCTCGGCGGCCTGATCGCTGATGATCGCAGAAGGCTGCGACATCACTGATTCTCAGAAGGATAGCATTGAGCGCCAACACCTCTCCTTGCCGACCATGGCTCGCACCACAGTCGGCAACGATAAGTCTGGCCCCAATGCCGCGCTGTCGAGGGCGAGCATGCAGGACAATCCTGCAGAGTGTGGCTTGCCGTGTCCTCCGTGACTGGTGACACTTCAGAGTAGGCTCTCTTCTGGCCACCTTACACAGATACTTTCCAAAGTACCCAT
This sequence comes from Argynnis bischoffii washingtonia, assembly GCA_033884665.1. Taxonomy (NCBI): domain Eukaryota; kingdom Metazoa; phylum Arthropoda; class Insecta; order Lepidoptera; family Nymphalidae; genus Argynnis; species Argynnis bischoffii. Next base: position 1,967,378 of record CM066624.1, on the reverse strand, counting down.
GCCCGGAAAGGATTTGGAACTTTTTTTTTTTTTATAGTTGGGGAATGCATTTACGCATACCACCTCCCCCAGGTGATTATGTGGGGCTCACCGGCTAGAAGAGCCGGTACTACCCACTAAACCCCAACTTTACCCTCCCCTCCGCCGTGTGGAACGGCGCGGGAACACTTGCGCGCAACTTCCGCGACGCCCCGGCGGCAGGCTTTACGGCCACCAAACCAATGAGGCTGCTCCAAAGTCCACTCTGCAAAACAGAGAAGTACCCGGAGCAGCCCCACCAAACCTCACCGCCCACCGAAGTGGGCAACACTACCTCGGCTGCAGAGGACAGGGAGAACGGCAACGAAACACCGACACGCCTCTTCCCCTGCAGCTCCACCACGTCCGCCCCCCTCTCATCCGATCGCGGGGGTCACCAAAGCGACGCCACAACCAGTGGCCGCAACGTCGTCAGATGCAGCCACGACGAGAGAGAGGCCCCAAACCCAGCAATAATGAATAAACAAGGCTTTTCCCGCCCTTTCTTTCAAGACGACAGCTTAAAAAAACTCAAATGAGTATTTTATATTATCAGAATGAAAACCTTAAGAATCAAATAATGAATTTACAAGTATACATATGTATATCAATAATATACAAAAATGGTAACATAGCACATCACTTGTTTTTTGTCGTCTATCGGACATAGATATTGTCATCCATGTTACAATGATGAATGATGATTGATGAATAATAATTAATAACTCTACGTCTATGCTGTATGTCTATTCGTCTTAGTCTGTACTCTGTAGTCTATTTTATAGGTTATAGTCTGTGCTCTGTGGATCATAGATTTAAGAGTACCTAGATTCTGGCTCACCAAACTTGGCCCCCCAGATTATTTTTTTTTCTAATTTTTAAATTTTTATTTTCTCATATCGTTTGTTCGTCGTTTGTTCTTGATTGTTCGCCATAAATAATCGTTTGTTCGTCAATTGTTTATTTATAATTAAATAAACAAAAATGTACCCTCAAAATAGCCCCCTCAATCGAAATATATATTTTTTATTGTTACTAGGTGTCTTTAAATATTCATTAGTATTTGTTCTTTTATAAAATACGTTTGTTCTATCGTCAAAGTGCTTATTTTTTGTTTAATTAACAATTTTCATTTGGCCCACAGGATTAATATTTTTCTAAATATTTATTTTTTATTTTCACACATCGTTTGTTCGTCGTTTGTTCTTGATTATCTGCCATAAATAATTGTTTGTTCTTAAATTATTTATTTAAAAATAAATAATTAATCAAAAATGTAACCTCAAAAATCAAAATATCCTAATCAATCGAAATTTATATTTTTTCTTGTTACTAGGTGTCTTTAAATATTCATTAGTGTTTGTTCTTTTATAAAATATGTTTGTTCTGTCGTCAAAGTGCCTTTTTTTGTTTAAATAAAATTGTTTAATTCGCTCAAAAAAAAAACACGTCATGTATGAAATTTGAATATTATGTGTCTCCAAAAACACACAGCATTGAGATGAAGAAGCAGCTCTGTGATTTGTCAAAACTATCGAGAATACAGATAAAAAACATACCTGAATCCAATAAAGTTTGATAATTAGGTTACCAGAGGGCGCGAGCGTCTGCTTGCCGCCTTTTTCGCTGTCAAGTGTCATAGCGTTTTGTGATTTGAAAAAGTTTACATCGAAAAGTTTAGAAGTCGATGTAAATTAAGTTTTAGGTGAAATTTTAGTGAATTTTATGTGTAAGAAGGAGATTGGTAAGCATTGTTAATAATTTTAAAACATGGAACCTATGCGTTACAACGACGGTAAACGTCGGTCGGAAGTCAGTTGCTCCGGAGGGAGAACGTGTCTCGACCTCGATCTCTGCAGCTTCGGGAAGCGGCTCCTCTTCTTTCTCGAAGGTCGAGGAGGGCTGGCTTTACCCATGCATAATAAACGTCGTAGAACGCATAAGTGAGATTTAGATCCTAGGGTATATATATAATATTTATTTTCATCTCAGATGTATTAAATAAAATTTAACGCAATTACCAGATTACATCTATTTGTATACACAAGATAGGGTAGTAGTGCTAATTCTGAGCAATTTCTTATTAATTCTTGATAGTTTAGGTACTGACTTCATTATCAAAAGCATTGTTCAACCTATCGATAGATAATGTCTTTCTTAATTAAATAAACTACAGTAGTTTCATTCCCTAGCTTGAAAGGCTATTAGATATAAGAAACTAGGGCAGGATAGTCTAGCTTTTACTGGGTTTATAGTTTTAAAAGTTGATATGAGTTTAGGGTCATTTAAAAAAAAAAAAAAAAAAATTAGCTTTTACAGAACTCAATAGCTGGGCTATCTACTCGAGAACTAGATACAATTATTAAGAACGGTTTTACAATCTATACTTGACTGGGCTATAGTTAATCCAAAGAATTTAAAATGTAAATTTTTTATATGAGAAAATTTCAAGAACCTGGCCCAGGTTGTGCAAGTCATATAAATTTAGAAATAACTATGCAAATAATTTGTGGCAAGTGTTCAAAGCTTTTTGAAAGTAAACATGATACCTTAGAGCAACTTTACAGAATGTTCCTCGTAGGTCAGAGTATTTATTTAGTATAGAGACCCTAGAGTCGATTATTGTTTCTTGGAGGTTCTAAGATTTTATTTGAGGAATAAAAAAGTATTAAATCATACAAAACATACTGATTTATCTTTTATTAAAAAATATAGAAAAAGGGTTAAAAGTCAAAAGTTCTAAAAAGAAATGTAGACATACTGTTAAGAGGGATCAGCCCTTTTGTCGAAGTGAGTCCAATAGCAGAGCCTCCAGCTCCAATAATAAGCAAGCATTAAACTCAATAGAACTTCAGAGGGTGTTGCCTAAGATTTGTTCACAGATGAATGGACTCGGATGGGTGCCTATCAGTTTGTTTTTAGTTTCACAGCCTTTACACTTCTGAATGAAACCTCCTCTGAAGTTTCCATCCAAGCTGTTTTATTACATCTACCAACCCGAGTTATTCAGACATAGCTTGAAAAAGTTAAAAACAACTCAAAAGAGATGTTTTCAGTGTGGACAACAGAGGGTGAACTATGTCCCCTTTTTGACCTCGGAGCCTTAAAAATACTCACATAGTAATAAAGCATTTTATTTGATGTCTCGGGGAGATGTAATAAATTTTCTTTAGATAAAATATAGTAAGCTTTCTTTCAGCCCAGTAATTGGATGGTGAAAATAATTATTCACCAGGCCTATATTCATTTATATATGACAAAGGCACACAGACGGTTCCCCCGTGTCATTTACGAGGAAGAGATCCTCCAGCTGACAGTCTTTACATTTTACCTTTAGTTAGCCCCCTGTACCTTTGTAGCGGTATCAAAATTGGGTTGCGGAAACCTGACAAAACTGAGGTTATTCGTTTGTTATATCTGGACGATTACCCATTGTGTGCCAGGACGGATTTAAGTGAGTGGCGCAGGTTGCGGAAACACTCACACATTTGGGTTGGCCCATAAATTACAAAAAATCGGTCATAGTGTTCGTACACTAGCTACAATAGTTCACCCTAGCTTGGAATATCCAAAATTTAACATTAGCCCTGCCAACCCAGAACGTCCTTAGAATAAAAAAGAACTTTGTTAAAGTTGTTTAAAGAAGACAACTGCTCTCTAGGGGAACTTTGAAGTGTGCTAGACTTGTTAAACTTTGTCAACCATGCAGTTCTTCAAGGTCAGCTACACTATTGCTGGGCATAATTTTTCCTAAAGAGGTTCACCCAGAGGGGTTGGAAAAAGAAGTTATGCCCCAGTAAGTGACAGGCGCTAAGGTGGTGGTTGGATGCAATAGGCTGCAGTCCAACTCCACAGAGAGGAAGTAACATACTTCTCGACCACAGACGCAGTGGATGCGCAAGTGACAGGCGCTAAGGTGGTGGTTGGATGCAATAGGCTGCAGTCCAACTCCACAGAGAGGAAGTAACATACTTCTCGACCACAGACGCAGCGATGCGGGCTGGGTAGCATACTTAGACAACCAATTACCTAAAGACCTTGACACTGCAATCCAACTCCAAAGACCTTGGCAGTCCAATCTAGTCTCTAGTATGCAGTCTTTGCTCTGATCAAGCCACAGGTATCTTTTTTAAGGAATGCGCACATACTGGAACATTCCGACAATAGGACGTTAATCGCCTAGATTCGAAATCAGGGGCGACTCGGTCCATGAACTTGTCTGTTAAAGATATGAACCTTCTGTTAGAGGTCTATTGGATTAGGACTTAAAGGTAATCAATTCCCTCAATATACAATGGCAGCTTTATACCTACCAGGAAAGTTAAACGGTATCGCAGATAGCCTATCAGGGGGAAAGCAAGTACCCGAATGGCATCTGGTCTCGCCTGCCACGGAGGCTATTTTTGAAAAATGGGGAATACCAGACAGAGACCTGTTGGCGTTTAGCAAAACCGCCGTCGTACAGGCCTATGTGTTGCTTGACTCAAGGGACGGATCATTTCGTGTTTGTGACGCCAAGCGCGACTGATAGCCGTGATTGAGTATTTCAGGTCGTGTGGATGTTTTCACTTCCCAGCCTAATTCCCAAGGTTAGCACAACTCAAGAGGGAAAGGGGAACATACTTTCTGAAAGTGTCTTAGTGGCACAATGTTTTTTGGTACCCAGACCTTCAAGTGAGAGTTCTGACCAGTCCCGTTCTCATAGAGAACTTGCGGAAGGTTCTTGTTGATTAGATGACAGTGACAAGCCCACCATGAGTGAACAAGTTAATTTTTTTAGGCTTATAAAATTGAGGATGGGCAAACCAAATAACAGAGTGGAGTAAGGATAAGAAGCAACTATTTCAATGGGTTGGTGTACAGCCACATTGTCTGCTTACAATACTCCATTAGAAAGATAGTTATTATGGTGCGAGGACAACAATGTCAATAGTAAAAGTCCAGAAAGGAAAGATGTAGCCGGATTGTTAGTTATGCTTTATTTAAAGAATAAATTAGCATACAGGACAGTTTTATAACATAAATTAGCCATACCTACTTAGTGTGCAGCCACAGTAGAGAATCTACCAAAAAACTTATTAATTTATCAGGTTTTAAAAGAAATTTAATTTTCTAAAACCACAAGAAGCTAAACTGCCCATATGGGATGTTAATATGTTATTTAACTGGTTGAAGTCAACATCATGTTCTGATTCATTGTTTTACAAGAGTAGAAAGACAGCCTTAATAATGTTACTAGTTTTAGGCTGTAGGTGGCATGATCTTATCTTTCTGGAACTTTCTAATGATAAGAGTTAGTGAGGCAGAAAATACCATAACATCTTGGCCAGGGTTTGGTTCTAACACTGACTCAGTAACTTACAGACAATCTGGTTGGCTCCTTACATCCCTGCTCGCAGATGGGCTCGCAGATGGCCTCGGAGGTCAGATGCAAGAGGGGAAAGGATTTGCAATGTCTTTTTATCACAGTTACAGCACAAGTGAAATTGGCAGGAGTTGTCATTTCTGGGTGGCTGCATTCAGTATTTAAGCAGGCCAAGATAGATGAGTCCCCAGGAAACATCAGGTCTACTGTAGCATCTCGGAGATGGCTAGATAATAGCTCCAATAAAAGAAATTTTAGAGCTAGAGAAATGTTTAGAAACATTTAAGAAATTTTACTATAGAGAAGTAAATAAATCCTTCACTTCTAATAGTGATTGTACTGATTTATTATATAATAATTTTAAGGCTACTTAATATTATAAAGTAATAATTGATTTCAATTTTTGGCTTTTGCTGGTTATTATTTAAAGATTTTAATAATTTATGTGTTTATTACACAGGGTGTAATTATGATCTTTTCAGAGAAATTTATGCTTATGGTTATCTAAAATATTTAATTAAAATTATTTTTGATGGACCTATTAGATTTGATGTTTATGGAACTAGGTGTACAAGTTGTGTAGAATGTAATTCGGTTGAGATACTTAAAATGTGTAAGTTTGTTTATCAGGTTGTTTTAATAACTAAATTCCTAAGTTTAATTAGTGATATTTTGATTACATGATAGAAGTAACATAATATATATATAAACAATTAAAGAAGTCCTTTGCTGATTATTATATATAATTGTTTATTCATTCACATAGCGTTTTGTGTAGATAATTTTGGTCACCAGCAGATATCAAACAGGTCTTCATCTCAATGCTGTGTGTTTTTGGAGACACATAATATGACTGTTTTGCATTACAACAAAACAGGTATTATGTGTAGGAGAAAACACACAGCATTGATTCAAGGTGCTTGCTGGCGATGAAGACGCTATGACACTTGACAGCGAAAAAGGCGGCAAGCAGACGCTCGCGCCCTCTGGTAACCTAATTATCAAACTTTATTGGATTCAGGTATGTTTTTTATCTGTATTCTCGATAGTTTTGACAAATCACAGAGCTGCTTCTTCATCTCAATGCTGTGTGTTTTCTCCTACACATAATACCTGTTTTGTTGTAATGCAAAACAGTCATATTATGCAATCTATATATTTTTAATTTGTAATTCTATAACTTTAAAAGATAGTAAAAGCGATTAAAAGAGTATCAATTATTTTGTTTTATTTTACATAAACTTGTTGTTCCTTGTCTATGGTACTAAATTGTGTGTTGATGTACCTGTCAAATTTATTTCATTTTCTATTCATTTTCTTAGATTAAGTACTTAAACATTATTTTACATAGATAAAATTTATAAATGAAAATCTAAGAAGTAAAAACATACACAATCGAATTGAAAATAAAAATGTCATTGCATTTTTTACTTTTACTGTAATAGACTGTAAAAACAAAAACGTTTTGTTATCTAGTTTATTATGTCGGAGTTATGCGAACTTTTGAACCAACTTTATTTACGCCCCAATCATATATTTGTATATGAATCATGGTTAACTGAGTAAGTATATTTTATTATAACAAGGGTTTAAATCACTATAATGAAAAGACTCAATTAAAGCTTATTTTTCGATTACATACATATGAACCGTATCTATACTAATATTATAAAGCTAAAGAGTTTGTTTGTTTGTTTGGTTGAACGCGCTAATCTCAGGAAGTACTGGTTGGAATTGAAAAATTCTTTTTGTGTTGGATAGTCCATTTATCGAGGAAGGCTTTAGGCTATATAACATCACGCTACGACCAATAGGAGCGGAGCATAAATGAAAAATGTTGCAAAAACGGGAAAAAATGATTCCTTTTGAGAGAGAGAGAAATTGTTCCCCTTTAAAATTTCCAAAAAAAAGTCCGCGACAGCATGTGTCTATCTTTTAAGGTTGGCTCAATATAACCCTTTTTATGGCAATCAAATTTGTTCTAAAATAATGCATTACTTCCGAAGGTGTTTTTATGAACATGATATTAATCCTTATTCAAATAAATACGTTATTCATCACAAGTATTTAATTTTGAACAAAATTGGCCTTGACATCATTTGATTTCAATAAATATCTTAGGAGATATCATAGTTTTAAAATATACATATTTAACTTTACGCGGACTATGGGTGAGCGCGTGCTCAACCCGATGCAAGGCGAGGGCGGGGCGGTCGTGAGGGGGGAGGGCGCTGGCCGCCGCGCCGGTAGCTCTGAGAGCAGTCACTATTCCACGCGGACGAAGTCGCGGGCAAAAGCTAGTTATTTTATAAACCTATTGCCGCCCACCGTTTATACTATATATAGCCTTGTTGTTTTCACCAGCGAAGTTTTTTTTTCTTATAAGGTAGCTTGTTTCCGAAAAAGCGGCATACTATATGTATACTTTATTTCCGAAGAAATTTAACCAAACAGTTTGAATAAACTAGAGAACATAGTTCTTTACTACATATGTACTATTCAGGTATAAGATCTGATTCTTACTTGACAAATAAACAAATATTTAAATCATATACACATTATTTTAATTAATTTTTATATTTTAGGTGCCTTGAATATTTATTGAATTCATGTAAGAGCAATTTAGAAGCAATACCCACAAAAGTGTTTGAACAATGGTTACTTCATGATTTAACCAAAATATCTCCTGGATGTTTGCCTCAGAACCTAAAAAATGATAACACATCTGTATTAAATGGTGTTTATACACTTCAAATTAAATTGATTTCAAATTTTGGTAAGTGTATTAAATTTGTATATATCAATAATTTATATATTTGCATTCATGTTAGTATTATACAAATAGCACAATATTAACTTAATATTAAAGTTAAAAATAAAATTTTCACAGAAAATTTTGATGGCTACAAGCATTCAAAAATTACTAAAAGATCAAAAAAGGTGATAAACAGAGCAGCCCAGCACGATTTGGAAAGCAGGTAATGTTTAATCTATACTAATATTATAAAGCTGAAGAGTTTGTTTGTTTGTTTGTTTGATTGAACGCGCTAATCTCAGCAACTACTTATCCGATTTGAAAAATTCTTTTTGCATTAGATAGCCCGTTAACTGAGGAAGGCTATAGGCTATATATCATCCCGGAAAAATGTACGGTTCCCATGGGACAGATTTGTTTTTGTCTTTATTATATACAGTAATATAGAATATAGATTACATTATAAACTCAATACTTCATGTTTTCTATTATGTATATTATAGTATGTATGATTTTATCTCTATACTAATTTGGAGAGAAAATGTAGAGGCTATGATTTTATAAGTGATGAAAGAAATAGTTATTTGTCCCGACATATTTATTTATCACTACTCACTTGCTTTACTCGGGTTCACCTCTAGGAAAACAAAAACAAACCTATCCAACAGGAACATTTTTCCAGGAGGAATTTTCCAGGAAAAAGTAGTCTATGTGTTATTCAATGCTATTATTTACCTCTGTGCTGAATTTCATCCAGATCGGTTCAGCCGTTTTGGCGTAAAAGAGTAACAAACATCCAAACATACTCACAAACTTTCACATTTATAATATTAATACGGATTATTTATTTTTGCTAAATTAATGCTTTGCCATTTTCAGAAATTTAAAATTGATGATGACTGATGGTGTGCAAGATGTCGTTGGATATGTATTAGAGCCAATCAAGGACTTGTGGTTTAACACAGTTCCAGGTTGTAAGATGCTTATTAAAGGTACAAAAAATAATTTGGTATTTAGTAACACAAACACAAATTTATGATTCAAACAGATACTTTATTAACACATAACAGCAATCAGTATAAGCAAATTATTTAAAAATATTCTTGCAGGCAATTTTAAATCATGAAGTATTTTCTTTTCTTATTTTCAATATTCTTAGGAGCTCATCTATTATATATATATATATATATATATATATATATATATATATTGAATATTTATACAATGTAATAAAACATTTTTAGGTCCAGTGCACTTTAATGATTCAGGTTTTCTCATACTAAATGATGATAATTGTGAACTGCTGGGCGGTGAAGTGGACACTCTGATGAGAGATAGCTACAACCACACCCTTAATCAATTGAGCCTGCTCACATTACAAAGTAATTCTAATCTATTAACTTATAAATATATATAAAGTTGGGTTTGTTACAACACTTGTAATTCGAGAACATTTGGAATGATTTTTATTATCTTTATTTTGTTGAGGCAGTGGTAGCCCAGTGGTAACGCTTTCGCTTGGGAAACCGAGTGAAGCGGGTTCAAATCCCGGGTCTCGCACCTCTGATATTTTCATGTGGGAATCATTTCCTAACTTGATTACCACTTGCCTTACGGTGAAGGAAAACATCGTGAGGAAACCTGCATGTCTGAGAGAACCTAGCAAGTTTTCGAAAGACATATGAAGTCCGCCAATCCGCACTTGGCCAGCGTGGTGGACTATGGCCTGATTCCCCCCGTATTGAAGGGAGGCCCGTACCCAGCAGTGGGACGTTTAAAAGGGCTGAATACATACATACATACATTTTGTTGGATTTGTCTTCACCCCGAATAGTAAAATAACTATTAAAACATCAGAAAAATTCACACAACCTACTCAAAATTGTTTATATAAAACAACATTTTAGAGAATTGTATTTGATTAAATAAAGACAAGCTTAAAGGTATTTTTTGGTGGTTTGGTACGAAAATTTCACAGCATTGATAACTGTCTAAGCGGATTTCAAAAAGAAAAAAAGTTAGCTTTGTAGCACTGACAATATTGTTATATATGTAGCATTGATCTATACTAATATTATAAAAAGGTAAAATTTGTGAATTTGCATAGGGGATTAAGTTGTAAGGGATAATCTCTTAATCTACTGAACAGATTTAGATGAAATTTGGTAAGAATATGGTTTGGACAAGGACATAAGATACTTTTTATCCCGAAAATTATTAAGGGGGTGAAAACGGGGATTTAAGTTTGTATGGGGAATTAAGCTAGTAGTATATAAATGGAACCTAATAAAGGCATTTTTTCATAAACTGCTTTAAAAGTCTGAAAGGGAGAAATTATACAGTTTACCTTTTCTATTATTACAGGTCAAGGTTTGGATGTGACTGTGATAGATCCCAACAATGATATTGTGGACTTGACTAGTGTAGAAGATGCTGCCAGAAACAAGAGGAGAAGAAGTAGTAACAATCATTGCGTTAATGGTAATTATCTTTTTTGACATATTATGACATGAAACTCCAATATGGATTTAACCCGTTGAGAATCGCAGGCATGCCGGCGTGTCAGTTAACAATTAATTTCTTAGAAGTTATCCAGGAGGTGTTAATAAGATTAATTAATGTCTGTACATCATAAGGGTCTCATTGACTTTTTGAAGCAAAAACAAAAAAAATTCTAGCCTTTTTACATTTTCTCCCCAAATTAGTATAGGGATAAAGTTTATACTTCTTTCATATAACAAATCAAAAATAATTTCATATATTTTATCCTGCATTCCACCACTATACATTAGTTAGTACAAACTATAGTAAAATAATAAAATAAAGATATTAAATACAACTGACAAATATTTAATTAAACAAAATGGGTGCGTGTAACCTTTACGCGGGGTTGAAGTAAAATTTCTTTGGCATATATCGCAATTAAATTTAAACAAATCAATAATTAAATAAGGCATACTAGCATAATAAAATCATATATTTATTGAATATCATATACCCAAAGAATATCTATACATATAATAAAACTGTAGATGTTGAATGTCTGTACAAAGAAAAAAAATGCTAAAAACCGAGTCAGGGGGATGTAAGAAGAGAAATAGAACAAATCTAGATTTTTAGTTCAACATTTTTTTTTCCATAAATAATAAAAGATTATTATCGAGCTAAAAATAATATTCTTTAATTTTTAAGCTTCCTCAAAAATTTAATGAATATTAAAAATAATAATAATCATATTTTTTTATTTCAAGTGATTACAAATTATAAAATAATATTATTTGTACTTCAAAATTTTTGAACATCTTTAGCTTTTATTTTTTTATTCTGTCAAAGTTTAAAATACTTTTCAAAAAGCTTAAATATTACCAGATTTCTACTATTTTCAATATAATACGTTAACTTCATTTATAACAATATTTTTTGATACTTACAATCATTGTCACGCTGTAAATATTAAAAACACTGGTTTGTGTGACAACTGTGCAGGTACAGATCAGATTACTAATAATAGCTCATTTTCATCTTCTGTTTCAATTACATTTAAAACATGACCTGATTCAAATAATTTTTGGCGTTTTTTATCGTTTTGACCTCTAATGCGATAATTTTTATCGGTAAAAAGCCAAATTTTATTATTTTATGCATTATTTAGGCATAACTAATATTATTTATTACACTGTTTACATCACTATGTTTTTTTGATTTAACACCAGGGCGCTCTACTTTCGACAGAAGTGCTGCCCTCTATAGTTCGCGCACACTTCCTATAAGGATAATATGCTTAATTGGCTATTTGACAATTCTAACGATAAAATATTTAATCTGTTGGAGACAGTAGCTTATGGGTCCACAATAATTATACAATATGTTTTTTGCATTAAAATAAATTGTAAATATTTCATTTTTGAAAAATAAATTTGAGTTTTTTTATCTGTGGATTACAAATACTGAAACGCTGGCGGCCATGTTTGTGCAGCGTGTGACGTCACCTTTCACATAACAAAACATCGTGTGTTTTATCGTTTGCACTTTGCTGAGAAGATCACTCTAAAATATTTTAATTAGTGCTTGTGAGAAGTTTAACGAAATGGAGCCGGGTTACACAAAAGCTGATAGTGCAAATTTACCAAAAATAGATTCATTTATGGTTGCAAATTTTTTTGCATGTAATCCTGACTTTTGCTCAGCCGAGTTTCGGAATGTAAAAACTTCCGTGTAAGTACCGAAATGAACAAAGTAATTATGTATAATTTATTGGTAAAAGTTAATGTGTATAGTTCTTAAGTCAAGTAGTAAAAATTTTATAAAATAATTTTAAATTACTTAAAGGTTATGTTGATAATTTTAGATCTTCGCGACAGTCGTATGGTGAATGATAAAAATAATACTTTTAAAATTAATAAAAATAATGTCATAAAAAGAATTGTTTTTATGACATGTTTTATGTACAAAATACTGGATTAAGTTTAATTTATTTTCAGTAAATCAGAGGCTAAATTGATTGCTTTTAAATACTTACATCGAAGTGATCTTCACAAAAAAAAAATTGCAGATTTATCAGATGTAAAATTCAACTCTCAGCGTGCTAATTGTAACCACTGCTTTCGACGTTTAGGACATTTAGGGACGTGTATAAACAATTTGTCAGGATATTTAATTGTAGAACTTTTACACATAGGTGCGCACACGTCTTGTAGCTTGTCATTTTCATAAAAAATATTTATATTCTAAATATATATATATATATATATATATATATATATATATATTAACTTATATGAGCTTGCCAATGAAAAAGCTGCAAACTTTTAGCTTAAAATATGTTTAAGAGTTGGAGCATCGTAGCATGGAAAATATATAACATGTTATATTCTCCATGCATCGTAGTTAGCTTTACTTAGTTTATTGAGATATGACGTCACAGCCAGGAATGTCACGTGATGTGCTGTTTTCGCGCGACTTTCAAATTACTGAAAGATTAATATATTTTTTTCCGAATAAATAACGCTTTTTTCAGAAAAAAATAATTGTAAGAGGTATAAAATGAACCTACGTATGTTTTAAAATATCTTTCCGAAAACTGTCAAATAGCCAATTCTTAAAGGTCACTAAGCCACTAAAGAAAGAAAAAAATATTTAAAGATAGTCTAGAATTTTTTGATTGTTTGATAGGAAAATTTAACAGCATTGATAACTTGTCTGGGCGGACTTCAAATAGAAAAAGGTTTATTTTTGTAGCATTGACAATATTAACAGATGTCTGTAAGTGGAACTAAAAGATGGCATTTTTTATTTTTTTATAAACTACTTTAAAAGTCCGAAAGGGGGAATTAATCAAATTTTTCTTTTCTATTATTACAGATCCAAACAATGATATTGTGGACTTGACTAGTGTAGAAGATACTGCCAGAAACAAGAGAAGAAGAAGTAGTAACAGAAGTGACGAGCCAGTGAACAAAAGAAAAAAATCGGAGGATGTTGGCGACAATCATGGCGTTAATAGTAATTATCTTTTTTTTTGACATATTATGAGCTATTGATTGAATTCAAATATTTTTTCTAAAATCCTATATTTTCGAATAATATATATAAAGTATGATTTCTCAGAAAAGGCACTTATATAGAAAAACTTGAAAAGCAAAACTTTATCTAAATACAAAAAATGATCCAAATGATTAGAGCCATTTTCAAAATATACGAAATATGTAAATATATATGTACAAATGTATGTATATATATATATATATATATATATATATATATATAAAAGAATTGTTTATTTATATAAAACTAGCTTACTCACCCTTGCTTCGCTCGAGTTTGCTTCATAAAAAACAAAAACAAATGAAGATTCCAGACTAATCTACATATCTTTGTGTTCCAAATTTCATCTACATCCGTTCAGCCGTTCTGGCGTGATTGTGTAACAAACATACATCCAAACTTTCATATTTATAATAGTAGGAAGGTTATTGATATTATTATTATTGATCTTTGCAGATTCAACTTTGGCAGGTATTGTTGATTTGACATGTGATAATTAATCTGGTGGAAGTAGAATACCTAGAGAAAGCGCAGAAAACAACCTGACAATACGTTTTGAACAACTTCTTCCGAATTTATCTTACCTTTTCAAACATACAAAGTAGAACTTTAAAGTGTTATTAGTTTTTTATACATGTACAAATAATGTATTGTATGCTAAATGAAGAGCTCACAGGGTATTTCTAACCTCAAAGGTAATATGAAAAACTTGACGCTTGAAATGTTCTTATGATAATTATGCCTCGTTGGATGTTAACAGACTTCAGTAAATGGAACTTGAAAGAAATCACTGACTTCAAATACTAAATTTGCAGGCATTCGCATTGCATTCAAAATGGTTTAGTGAATTTGTTTAATATTGTCATGACCTTGAAAATTGCATATGAAGCCGTGCTTATTATTTAAGTAAACAAATCGTAAGCAATAATCGCCATTATACATATTTTCCAGTGAAAATAGTTTTTCTAATAATATATATATTGTAATATTATACATATATTGTAATATTATACACATATTGTAAATAATATTATATATTGTAATCCAATGTAAATTTTAAGTATCCAAAGTGTCCAGCAGTGGGACGTTAAGAATACATACAAATGTCCTAATAAATTGTGAAAGAATCTCTCTCTAGGTAAATGTGGCCATATATTTATATTACATTTTTAACGTCCCACTGTTGGGCATGGGCCTCGTTTAGTATGTGGGACTGGGGCTAGAGCATCGACTGCCAAGTTCGACAAATGTGAACTAGTGAAGATCTCTCACAGGAAAGTCTCAAGGGTGGGAAAGCTAACGAGAGTGTACTCTTTAGTCGTTCACCGCTGACACAGGAGACAAAGTTTTCAACCAGCAACTGCTTGATGATAGGTGTACATGTCGACGTGGTGTGTAAGGGGAGCGTGGACTCTATGGTTCACATACATGGTGCTCGTTGGTAAAACCGGTTTTTTTCAGTTTCAACTGTTGACTATGTCAGATCATACTTTCTTAGATTTACGCAAATATTTGACATTTTAAATGAAACTATCTATTCGGATTGTTTCGCGGATTTATTTAGATTTTTGGTTCCCGACGTTTCGAATAGTTTACAGCAATCGTGGTCACGGGAGAGATTCACTTATGCGGTCACCAAAAAAAAAAAACCGCGAAATAATCCGAAATTTATTTAATACTAGCGATTCACGCTCGCTTCGCTCGCGTTCGTCCCTAGGTACATTTTCATGGTTAGCTATGTTTAGGTATACATAAATAGTAGCTTGCTACTCCTAAGATATTCATTTAAATTATATAGCGATTTACCCTCGCTTCGCTCGGGTGCGTACGCCATACGCGGATTTTGTTCAGAATCTCATGGGTTTTAATTCTTTTTCGCGGAACCCTGGTTCTTTTTCTAAAATATAAGTAGCTTATGTTACTCCTTGTAACATCAGCTATTTACCAGTGAAAATCGGTCCAGCCGTTTCGGAGATTAGCCGGAACAAATACACAGGCAGACAAAAATTGTAAAAAATGTTGTTTTGGTATATGTACCGTGTATATTCATATATATATGTATATCCATATACATTTAGTAAAAAGCGGTTATTTTAATATTACAAACAGACACTCCAATTTTATTTATCTGTATAGATGTTAGATGTTAGATGTTAGATCACTCCAAAGAGAAATCACACCGCTATCTTATGTAATATGCAGTAGTACTTTAAGACGTATCTAGTCAGAAACTGGGTGCCATATGTTTAAAACAGTTTCGGGTGTCACACCCGAGGATAAACTTGTGTGACTTCCTATAAAATAAAGGATTAATTCGAGTACCGATAAAGGTAGTAGGTTCTTTTTGTACTTATATATATACGGGTATTGATTAATGTACAGCAGTCGTATTTATAGCAAACTCACCCACCCTCCACTCGGGTTCGTCTCTACTTACGTTTTAAAATTTAGTGTAGATTGCTCAGAGATGAGATATTTTCCTGCAGTATAAAGTATCTTATATGTTGACCCATATATATATATATATATATATATATATATATATATATATATATATATATATATATATATCACATTTTTTTTTTTCGAAGTGTTGCACCAACTTTTTTTTCACGTAATTTTTATGAGTAATAGTGCACATAAAGGAGCATAACATACATTATTTTCGTGATTGTAAGTCTTAGAGAACATGAAAAAAAAATTATGATTGATTTATATTTTTTATATTTTATTTAAAAAAATATCATAAAAATTAAAAAAAAATATATAATGTACTCTGTAATGAAATCTAAAGGTTCGCGCTGGTTTCACTTTTCTAGCTTAATTAGTTTTCGAGATATATACTTTAAATAGTAGTCATGCGTACGGTTATTTTTTTCCATATCTCAAGGACAAAACGGAAGCTGGTCGCGAAATGTACATAAATTGTGTTTGTACATCAAGTCAATTTTAAAACATAAGTTTCCATATAGGTACCCAATTGGGGGCCGTCATAATATCCGGCTAGACCCTTTCATCAAAATCCCTCCAGTGGTTTTTTCGTGATGCGGTCACAGACAGACAGACAAACAGAATATCTAAAAACTATACATTCGGCCTCCGTATCGATAATAATGTCTATTTCAATAAGATTTTCCAAAAAATATTTAAGATACAGATTCGGCTTAGTTACAATTTTATTATATGTATAGATGAAGTTCAGTCTGCCATACAAATGTTCTCTTTGGTGAAGCATTGAAGCAAAAGCAAAAGGCAAAAGGTCTACTGTTACAAAGTATTTCTTTTATTTACTCAACAATTAGAAATTAATTAGTTTAAAAAAAAATACTTTAGATTTTACAATTTATATATTAGCTAAAATGTTTGAATAGATAACCCTATGGAGGCACAAAATAACTTAGGAACTAATAGATAAATAATAGATCAATATACTCTATACAAAAAAGTGCATTATTAGTATTGTATGTTATATTTTTTTATATTTTTTTTTTTCCTTTTAATTGTACATACATATGTTTTATTATTTATAAGTGGGGCAGTGGTAGCCCTGTACCACGCTCGCTCGGGAAACCGAGTGAAGCGGGTTCAAATCCCGGGTCTCGCACCTCTGATATTTTCATGTGCGAATCATTTCCAACTTGATTACCACTTGCCTTACGGTGAAGGAAAACATCGTGAGGAAACCTGCATGTCTGAGGAAACCTAGCAAGTTTTCGAAAGACATGTGAAGTCCGCCAATCCGCACTTGGCCAGCGTGGTGGACTATGGCCTGATCCCCCTCGCATTGAAGGGAGGTCCGTGCCCAGCAGTGGGACATCAAAAAAGGGCTGAATACAAGTGTATATTTTTACAATATTTTTATAACTATTTAAGAGTCATTTTCAATATAATTTGTTACGCCTTCGTGCCTAGGCAGAGTACTGCGACTCTTTATTATGAGTAAAAGAACATAAAATACACACACGGCATCGATCAAAAAAGTACTAGATACATAATCAGCGACAAAAAATATCCTCACCGAATGAGCGCTCGTTTGAATTTTTGAGCGCGCTTTTATTATTTTTTTCATAAAAACAACTTTAAGCATTGTATTTAAGGTTCAATTTACATTGTTGTATATTTATTTCAACTAGAATAATTACTCAAACATAATTGGTGACAGATTTAACAGAACTTTTGTATGTGATTGTGTATCTAGTACTTTTTTGATCGATGTCACACGGTCACAATGTATTATAATATTTCAGGCTCTCTGGCTAGTTTTAGTAAATAGGCCAGTAATCGTGATCAATAATAGCACTATTCTGTAAGTCTTTATGTAACTCGAAAGCTGAATCCGCGAACGTTACATACTATTGTATTTGAATATATTCGCGGATTTCGCTGTCGAGTGTGATTAAAACTTGTATAGAATAATAGGGATAGTCACATTTTTTATACTTTTTTTTTAGATTTTATATAATTATGTGTTTTTTTAACTACAGTATGAAAATCCATATATTATGCGATCACCCATTGATTTTAATGGAGATGCTGATTGCTGTCAAATGCAAGAGTTGTCAAAAATGCCAATTTTCATGACAGACGGTTATTTATATAAAAATTTAAGGAATTGTAGTGCCTTCATGACAAATTACATTTATATTTGGCAACCCTTTAGCCGTTTCCTCAGTGTCATATAAAAGTAAGTACAGTCGAGTGCGCCTCGTACAATAGGGTATATGCATGTCTTTTTTGTTTTTGAAGTGAAAACTATAGCCAGGTTTGGATGGGGAGTAAATTCATGTAAGTCGTCATCGACATGGTCACGTGACGTGTTAACGCTAACACTCAGAGTGCCGATAGATGGCAAAACCAGGTAAATGTTATTATCCAAAATTAACAACTGTTTGTTTAGTTTTAAATTTTCACTTCTGTCAGCAGTCTTTACGACTGCTTATTTTTATACAATAGCTTATATCGTTATATAATTATACATAAAAAAATACCTAAAATTTAGTATAAATATTTTTTTAAAGATAATACAGATACGGATACTTCAAACGCCCACCATTTTTGCGCGCTTGGCGTGACGTCATAGTCTATGACAATATTGCAATCAACGAATGAACAGGTCTAGATTGTTAGTAACAATCGCAAACACCAAACAACAACGCTCTCTGTCTGACCAATGCCGTTGCGTTTCAACTACATCGAATTTCCCGCCTATTTTTGTACTTTTCAATAATTAATTATTTTCGTAATCAAAAAGATTAAATTAAAACTAAAATTAAAAAATATAGGCTAATTCAGAAGCAATACAGATTTAAAAAAAAATATCATCTTTATTTGACGCCTTAGTGTGTTGATTTATATACTGTGGGTTAATTAAGCACTGTACCATGTACAAAATAGGTGCTTAGAACTTTTAAACATTTTATAAGTACTGAAATAAGTGTTCCTCAAGTTTACTAAAAATATGTAAAATAAGGTATGAAGTGATGTTATGCGATTGTGTGATGTATACAGTGCCCTCCAAAAGTTAGTTGAAATTTATTCACCTCATCAATGTTGTCATATATTTTCTAAAATATGTGGTTTCAATGATTGAACTCTTTACTATTTATGTTCATATACACTATTCTAATACATACAGTTGGGAATTCACCGAGTTTCATTTTGTTGTCTTCCATAATACATGTTTATTTGCTCACTACTTGAATTAAGTGTGTCAAAAGTCAGTTGAAGTAGGAATCTATCACCGGTTTACGATACACTCGCGATTTTAAACTTATTTATTAATATTGTTAGAGCAGTGTAAATAGTTTTCTTTAAATAATTAGATATTATAAGGTGATTTAACTGAGTACGAATAAATAATGGCTCCGAGGCGAAAACTAACTATAGAAGAGAGAACAAAGATTGTGTGTGAATACAAAAAAATAAAAATCTTTAGTACCGTGGGAAAATTATTTAAGTTAGTACTAAAAGGTGCGAAAAATAATAAAAAAGACATTAAAATATCTTAGTCTTGCAGATAGGCTACGGTCGGGGCGTCCTAGGGCTACTACTTCTATTGATGATTGACAAATAGTGCGGCAGTGTCAAATCAATCCCAGGATTATGATACGAAAGATCAAAGATCAGTTACAGGAAGCAGGAACCTCGGTATCTGAAACTACTATCAGGCGACGCCTGCATGATGCTTATTTACGAGGTCAGGTTGCCAAAAAGAACCTTTAATAACATCGATCCAAAAAACGAAGATTGGTGTCTGCCCTCAAGTATTCGGATAAGCCAATAGATTTTTGGAAGAAAGTTCCCTTTAGCGATGAATCAGAGTTCCAACTACATGAAAAACGACGTCGGCAAACTGTATGGCGCAGTAGCAATTATAATTCTTACAACGACAAATACTTGCAGCATACTGTTAAACACGTCGGTGGAAGTGTGATGTCATTGGGGGTGTTTTTCTCGGTATGGTGTGAGCCGACTGCAAATAATTGAAGGCAGGATGATAGCACAGATCTATTGTAATATTTTGAGTGACAATTTAAAACAATCTGCTGAAACAATGGGGTTAGGTCGGACTTTCAAGGTCCATCAAGAAAACGATCCAAAGTATACAGCAAGGATAACTAGAGAGTATTTTGAATATAACGAAGCGATCTTACTGGAATGGCCTTCTATGTCACCTGACCTTAACCCAGGGGCGGATCTAGAATTTGTGGGGCCCTGGGCTGAAACTACTTAGGGGCCTATCTAAGTACTCAACTAATAGCCATGTCAAAAAACTGTTTCTATAATAATATATTATTATTGTATGTATGTATTCAGCCCTTTTAAACGTCCCACTGCTGGGCACGGGCCTCCCTTCAAGACGAGGGGAATCAGGCCATAGTCCACCACGCTGGCCAAGTGCGGATTGGTGGACTTCACATGTCTTTCGAAAACTTGCTAGGTTCTCTCAGACATGCAGGTTTCCTCACGATGTTTTCCTTCACCGTAAGGCAAGTGGTAATCAAGTTAGAAAATGATTCGCACATGAAAATATCAGAGGTGCAAGACCCGGGATTTGAACCCGCTTCACTCGGTTTCACAAGCGAGCGCGTTACCACTGGGCTACCACTGCCTATAATTATTATCTATGCCTATTATTATTATATATTCTTTATTGCACAAAAAAACATAAATATTAATTAAATCTACGCAAGTATAATCGCGACCATTGGTTTATGTGCATAGTCGGCCATTTTGAAGTTATTAAAGAAAATAAAAAAGCTTTATTTTTAACATAACTCGGAAACTATTAGTCTAGCGAAAAAAATGTATTAGTTTTTTTTTGTAGAAAATTTAATTCTCTATAAAATTGATCATAAGCTTTCTTTTCATATCTCTCATAGTTTGTGAGTTATTGACAATTAATCGAAAAAATGTGTAATTTTTGATATAAATCGAAAACTATTGATCTGATTCAAAAATTGCGTGAGAGTTTTTTGTAGGAAATACAATTTTCTATAAAATTGCTCATGACTATTTTATTCGTATCTCTAACAATTTATGAGTTATCAACGATTAATTATTGATTAAAAAGATCATAGAATCAATTTTTGTCATGATGAATACTGATCTACTTATAAGAAAGCTCTTGGCGCGACTTTGCAGATTGATATAATTTCCTTTAGTGTCCGACCGAAACTGGTTTTTACGACCGAAACCGAAACCGAAAACGAATTTCGGCAACGTTCTCAGTTTCGGCCGAACCCGAAACCGAAACTTCCTTACAAGGATCATGTTTTGAGGGAAAAATAGAGAAAACGTTATTATAATCAGTCGGTCTATATTTTTTTATCTTTAAAATTAAAATGACATAGCTATGCAGTCTTCAATACTTTCACTTATTGATAATCAACTTAACCCCTCATTTAAGAAAAAAATATTGCGCCTTAAAAATACTTAAAATCTCACTTGGTGTTTTTTTGAGTAGGTAGGATTATTTCGAGGATTTATTTTGATTTTTGGTTCCCGACGTTTCGAATGCTTTACAGCAATCATGGTCACGGGAGAGACTAAGGTTTTAGACATCTCAAAGGCGTTATGTCCTTGTTACAGACAGTGCCTACCCACAATTTTACAATAAATGATTTCAAAAATTCAAAAATGGCACCAGAGTACCTTTCAATATTTGTTGATTTTAATTCTAAGCATATTTTTTTTAATAAGTATTATAAATGAATACAGTAATATTATTAATTTAATTTTAGCTGTCATTATTGTTATAAATATTGCAATTTTTTAAAAAACTATTAATTTATACTATTATTATTTGTTGCTATTACTACAATATGTATAACCACAAAGAAAATTAAAAAAATTAAAAATATTAATTATTTATTTAAGCAATATTATTATTTTGTAATTTGAAAAAAAAAATGTTTTATATGTAATTTAATTTAATAAAATTATTAATTTATATTGCTATTATTTAAAGTTCAAATTCTCTTATTGTGATCCACACAGTAGGAATTAACTACATCTGCTGGTCTGTTATGTTTGTTTTTGTTGTTAGATTTTATTATGTTTATTACAGGATCCCATGATGATGGTAGTACCCATCTTCTCAGAAGTATAACGCCGTTGAGATGTCTAAAATATTAGTCTCTCCCGTGACCATGATTGTTGTTCAGCATTCGAAATGTCGGAAACCAAAAATCCGAAAAGACAGTTTTATTTAAAATGTCAAATATTCGCGTAAATCTAAGAAAGTATTATATTAAACATAAAATTACTTATTTAAGTTGTTTATTATTAGGTACGTAGGTAAGTATCTAACTGTACTTACCACTTGGATACCTTGGTTATAAAATAAAATAAGTATTAAAATAAACTTTGAAACTCTGAATCCACTAATATACACATACAAACATAAATACCAAGTACACTAATGTTTGTTTAGGTATAGCATTAGCGAGAGAGTTAAATTAACCAAAATTTTTTTTAGATAGGTTAAACTTGATTCCACTATAATCTATGTATTAATTTGTTATATTGAATTATTTTTTGATGTTTACTACCTACTCTTTTGCTATATCATGTGATAAAACTTACTGAACTCTAAATAAATCACACGAAAACTCACAACAAACAAAACTAAATGCAAACACAAGCCAGTAACGATATGCACGTGGACGCAGCAAAATGTCTTCGTCGCTTGGATGGAATTTAACGCGTCGAATATGACCGATCACAGTGCGAGAACTCCCGAACGCAGTTTCGGTTTCGGTCGTAGTTTCGGCAGGTTTGCCGCCGAAACCGAAACTAAACCGAAACCCGTTTTTTTGCCGAAACTCGACCAAAACCGAAACCGAACTTTCGGTCGGACACTAATTTCCTTACACAATTGTGCTGAATATGAACCTCAATCATAAGCGATATTTTTATTTTAACTACTTTTTTATAGTAAACAAATATATGAAAAAATGATAAACATTGACTTATTTTAATAGTCCTCTGAAGATTGCAAATTTTTATTTTTTTTTTCAAATTGAGGTTTATTTAGAAGACACACATATAAAAGAAAGTAATTTTTGTGTGCCATTGATTTCGTATAAAAATTGTAGCTTCCATCGTGTACACCAACTGCTAAGTCGGATGACAACCTACGATGTGTAACAGCTGATATCTCCGCTACTTTCTAAGTTATATTTTTGTAAAATATGAAAAAAACTCATGAATATGTGTATAAAATAACCTAATAGTTTCAATAAATAATATTCATTTTTATATCTTAAAAAAATTAATGAAAATCAGCATGAAAACATCCTTTTACACGTATTTACCCCCTTAACTCAATTCATAGAAGTATGCAATTTTTCATTAATGTTTTTTATGACATTATTACGTAAAAATATCGTCCGTAAACCGACTTTACAGACAACCATTTTTTAAATTCAAATTATCGCCTATTGTTTTTAGCGGGGTCTGGGGGCCCCTTGTAACCTCGGGGCCCTGGGCTGCAGCCCAAGCAGCCCTTAGGTAGATCCGGCCCTGCCTTAACCCCATTAAACATTTGTGGGATGAATTACACCGCAGCATCCCTATTTCAGTAAGGCGCAACAGAAATTTATTTTAAAATAAAGTTCTTGAAACATGGTCGACTATACCAGACAAAACATTACAAAATCTTGTAGAATCAGTGCCTAGATGACTCAAAGCAGTTCTGCAGAATAATGGTGGTCATACGAAATATTAAAAATTAAGATATTGGCAAAGACATAATCCGTATAATATTTTTCCAACAATTTCAACTAACTTTTGGCATCGTAACTTTACTGTTTATTTACATAAATTGTAATTATTAAAATATTTATGATTGTTTTATTAATAGAAATATTCTAAATTGATTATATTTTAATAAATAGTTATTAAATCCACGATTTTATTTGGTTATAGTTTTCTTACATTTTTTACATTATTGATGATTTCAACTAACTTTTGGAGGGCACTATATACAGTAAATTGTATTTAAAGATGTATGTATCATACAAGCTTTTACGTGTGTGAATAAATTGTCTTTTTTATATTATTGCCTTTTTGATTTTTTACAAGTACTTAGAATAATAATATAATATGTATAGTATGTTAGGACGTTAACACACAGCGCCATCTAGTTCCATGGTAAGCTACGAGGTGTTGTGGATACCAGATAGTTGATACACTACACATATTATATAACTAGCGACTCACGCTCGCTTCGCTCGCGTTCGTCCCTAGGTACGTTTTCATGGTTAACTATGTTTAGGTATACATAAATAGTAGCTTGCTACTCCTAAGATAATTATTTAAAATTCCGTATAAATAGGGTTCCGTACCCGAAGTGTGCCAACGGAACCCTATTATTAAGCTTCCGCTATCCGTCCGTCTGTCTGTCAAAGGGCTGTACCTCATGAACCGTAATAGGTAGAGGGTAGAAGTTTTCACAGAGTATGTATTTTTCTATTGCCGCTAAAAACAATAAAAAAAAATTTACGTCCGTAATCGATCATCGAAGTTAATACATGGCATACATAGAGTAAAAGTCATTAATAAAAAATACATTTACGACGGTACGGAAAACTTCGTCTGTGACCGTTTTTTTTTAACATCTATTTTTTCTTTAGAACAGAGGTAAATTAATTTCAAGTTAGTCCAAAGGTAAATTAAAGTCAAGTTAGTTGTATGGCAATGTGTGTTGTCATTTTGAATGAAACAAACATGGTCACGAGAAAAACTCAAGGTTTCGCTCGGGAATAAAAAAAAAAACAAAAAAAAAATATTGCCAAAAAACATTTGAGAAGTCAAATATTATTTTCCAGGTAAATAAAAAAGCCATAATAAACATAATTAAACTTTATTATAAATTATTCATTTTTACAAATTTGTTTAAAGAAAATTAAAAATGTATCACATTGTCCAGATTGTATGATAGAAGAACACAAGTTAAAGGTTAAAAAACCATATTAGAATATCGTAGTATATTTAAATTTAAAAGTAGCTTTACACAGATTTTAGTTTTAATTTTATAGAAAATCTACAACAGCTCTTTCCCACTTAATAGCGTAAATAGTCAAAAATAGTTATAATCTACATATACTAATGTTATAAAGAGGAAATTTTTTTTGTGTGTTTGTTTGTTTGTACTAAATAAGCTCCAAAACTTCTGAACCGATTTAGATGTAATTTGGTTAGAAGATAGTTCGAGACCTTGGAAAGGACAGGATAGTTTTTATCATCCATATGCATTTAGTAAAAAGCGGTTATTTTAATATTACAAACAGACACTCCAATTTTATTTATCTGTATAGATAAATGCGAAGGTTTGGATGGACGTA
Organism: Argynnis bischoffii washingtonia; assembly: GCA_033884665.1. Lineage (NCBI taxonomy): Eukaryota > Metazoa > Arthropoda > Insecta > Lepidoptera > Nymphalidae > Argynnis > Argynnis bischoffii. The sequence continues at coordinate 1,941,847 of CM066624.1, read as the reverse complement.
TGTTTGTTACTCAATCACGCCAAGAACGGCTGAACGGATCGGAATGAAATTTAGCACAGAGATAGATTATAGTCTGGAATAACATATAGATTACTTTTTATCTCGGAAAAATACCTAAATATATAATTTGTTTTTATTTTTCACAGAGGATCGACTATCTATTCCATACTAGCTACTTAATAATAATGTAATCTATCCTATAAGTCAATAAATTCTGTCACTGTCGGGTTGTCTGTGGGCGATTTGAATTCTATTTTCATTTTACAATGTAGGACTTGAAGTTTTTCCTTCGTCTGTACTAGTATCTGTAAATAAATGTAAGGTATAATTAATTATTAGTTTTATGGTCTATTTGGACCAATGTTAGTAAGGAGCAATGTAAAATGTACCGTGTGTACTATTACATACAGTACAGTTTACACTGCTAAAGTTTTTTTATATTTTTTTACTTAACTATACAAATTTAAATATATATGAATTTATATGGCTACGGATTATAGGCCTGGGTTCGAACCCCGGATCGAGCTAAAAATGATACAGAGGGTTTTAGGCAAGAAATGAATGCTCATAGCACTTACCGATTTGATTTTCTCATTAAGTTCCGGTTGGGTTTTCAACTGCTTCTTCATAATGTACATTTGGTTAGGCGTGTAGCCAACGACCGTCTTGAGGGCCTCGTTGGACAATTCAACATCAATGTTACCACTCTCATCGGTCAGCGTACAGCTCGACTTCCATGCGGTTTTTAAAAGAGATAATTTCGAAAGCATCGTTAAAATTCTAGCTTTCACTATGAAGACTTTACCATTCTTGTCTTTTGTGTTGTTTATTTCATTTATAGTATAGATTTCTTTTTTCACTGGCTCATTTCGATCAAAGATCATTTCGTGGTCACTAAAATTTTCTTCGTCTTCAAGATGATGAAAATTCATCACATCATCGTCATCAATCGGAAATTCATCACTTCGATCTATTTTAACTTTCTTTTCTGGTTGCATCGTCGCGTCATCTGATGATCTCCTAACTCCACCACTGTACTGCGCCTCCATTTTGTCTATTTCACTCGGATCAATATCCAACTCATTAAATTCGGAATCTTCTGTTTCAAAAGTGTCAAATCTTGAAGGCAGACTAGCCGGTGTTGGCTCTTTAAAAGCAGCTAATTCTGTTCTAGAAGAAGCCATAGCTGTTCCAAAGGATGATACGGATTCTTCTTTTTTGAAAAAATCTGGTCTTGCAGCAGGCTCTTTAAAGGTAGCTGACTCAGTAATTCTAGAAGCAGCTGGAGCTGTTCTAGAAGCTGAAGGTAATTCAGAGGATATCAAAGATGTAGATGGAGGTACAGGCACACTGCAAATAGGCGCAGGTTGGATGATTCCCGGCTGACTTGTTGCCTTCGGATCTGCAGAGATTGAGATTGAAATATTTTATGGATAAAAGTACAAGAATTTTACAGGTCATACAATGAATTCATTTTTTCTACATTATTTTACATAATTATAAGATATAAGATATTTATTGAACTTAATTGATTTAAAGAAAGACAACGGAGTATATACATATATATATTATATATATATATATTTATATATATATATATATATATATATATATATATATATATATATATATATACTCCGTTCACGCTGTGCATAACTCATATTATACTCTATGCGCTTTTCTGAACTTTGTAAAAGAAGCCCTTTTTAACGTCTCTCTGCCCGGCGTGAGCCTCGCTTCTGTACGAGGAGAATCATACCAGTCCACCACGCTGGACAAGTGCGGGGTTGACTTTACATGTTTTTCGAAAATTTGCTAGCTTCTCTCAGACATGGAGGTTTCCTTATGATGTTTTTTTTTTTCACCGTAAGATAAGTGATATCTAGTTGAGAATCATTCCGCCATGAGTATATGTGCAAGATTCGGGATTTGAACCCGCTTTATCTGATACCTCAAGCAAGCATATTCCCACTGGGTCACCACTGTATAGGTATATGTAAATACATTTCCCAACGTTAAAAAAGTATTTTTTTTCCCCTATCTCAGAGCTTTGTCGTTAAAACAACCATGTCGCTCTGTACACATACAAAATTTCTTAAAATTAACTATTTACACGGTTATTACAATTATATTAAACTATTTTATACAGTTTCTCAGCTGTATCAGGTCTCGTAAGTATACTGTTAGATTTCCCTATATTCAGGTAAAAAAGGTTGTTAGCAATAAAATGATATTATCTAAGGGAACAACTTACCACTACCTGGTACATTTTGTAAGTTCAGTTTTCTATTAAGCATTGCGCTTTGACAGTTTTCATTCATCAGAGATTCCACCTCTCCGTCCAACACCTCACAGTTTACGTCACTTAGTAACAGTGTCCCTTTGCGACACTTCACTGGACCTAGTTTTTTTTTAGAAAAAGGAGCAATGAGCAAACTATCCGCCTGATGGTAGGCGGCTATCGTCGCTCATAGACATTTGCAGACGTGAGAGCAATAGAGAATATGCGTGATGTTATTTTAAGTTTAGGTAACATCGTTATATAATTGTAAAAAAAAAACTTGTTTCAAAAAACTAAATTTTAGTATACATTTTTTTCTAAAAATATCAAACAATACGGATACTTTAAAAGCACGCCATTTCGCGCGCTTGGCGTGACGTCAAAGTATCATACATAGAAAAATTACGACTTTAGTTTGTAGCGCCAAAATCGCTAAAAGCTCTGTTATGATAATACTCTGACGTCATATTCGGTCTGACCAATGGCGTGCGTTTCAACTACTTTGAATTTCTCACCTATACCTATTTGAACTTTTTAATAATTATTTTCTTAATAAATACTTTCTTAGATTTACGCGAATATTTGACATTTTAAATAAAACTATCTTTTCGGATTATTTCGCGGATTTATAAAGTTTTCGAAACGTCGGGAACCAAAAATTAAAATAAATCTGCGAAATAATTATTTTCTTAATTTAAAAGAAATTACATTTAAATATTTGATATAGTCTTAATTCAAAAGCAATAAAGATTATAAAAAAATATATTTCACCTTTATTTAAAGTACTAGCAAAAATATATTAGTGACTCGCCCTCGCTTCGCTCTGGTTCGTCCCTAAGTTGATTCCTCATACAAACTTTCATTCAATTTTTCACCCCCTTAGGAGATGATTTCCGGGATAAAAAGTATCCTATGTCCTTTCCAGGGCCTCAAACTATCTTCTTACCGAATTTCATCTAAATCGGTTCAGTAGATCCAGAGATTACTCCCTACAAACTCACAAACTTTACCTCTTTTTAATATTAGTATTGATTAAAAAAAAACTGTGACAAATTTAAAAGAAAGAATTCACTTTGAAATATAGATGTAAGCTGTTTTTACCTTTAATAAGCACTTTGATTCCTGGAGTAGTATTGACACTTAGATTTCTTATTGCTTTGTATTCGAGGCCAGTTATCTCTTGTACACCGTCTGTCATAATCATTTTCAACATTCTGCAACAATAAACACTTATAATTCTTTAAAAAATTCGTAATTCTAACTGTTGTCTGTTGTATCATGTTTTCCGTAACACAATATGTTCGAATTGTGTTAGATTTAACTAGTTTTCCACGCGGATACGCTTCGTTGATAAGAAATCTAGGATATAAGCTACATCTATTCTGAATGTCACCAAAATCTGTTTTGTTATTACAGCATAAAGAAGTAACAGTAACTGGGTGACCGAGCTTCGCTCGGAGTTCTTTTTTGCTATATTGTATTTTTACATGATAGTCTATATAACTTAAAACTAAAAACTTGAATAAATACAAAAAAAAACTAAAGTAAAAATTTTGTATACGACCGAAATCCGAAATCGGACACCTGTGATCGGCAATCTTGCGCCTTGACCGCTTGACCACGATGTTTATGCGAGAGCATGCGAAATTATCAACCATATTTTGCGTGGAACAATGCGAAAGGAAACTGCATGAAAACTCGAAAACACGCGTTTTCCCACATATAAGTCTAATCTAGATCGATTTTTCACCCCTGCAAACCACCAAATACCAAATTTCAGCGAAATCGTTAGAGCCGTTTCCGAGATCACCGGTATAAATTAATAAATAATTAAACAAATATACAAGAATTGCTCGTTTAAAGGTCTTAGATATGCTTACTCGCTCTTTTCATTTCGCATAGTCATAATGTACTAGATCTCACTTTTTAGTGGTGGAGGGTCTTATTAGTATCCGGCATTGCAGCCGAGTGTAAAGTCAAGAGAAACACTTGACTTGCGGGCTACTGGTACTTCTCTGACAGCAGAGAAGACCGTGGGGGCAGCCCCTTGATTGTGTGGTCCGTTTCGGTAGACCTGCCGTCGGGGCGTCATGGTTGAGTGCGTAAACGATTCTGCGACGCCTTATGAAGACAGGGAAGGTTCTGTTGGGTTTTATTGGGCAGTACTGACTTTCTAGCCCGTGAGTCTCACATAACTACCTGTATGTGTGCAGTTGGTATGCGTAAATGCATTTACCAATGTAATAAAAACTTAAAATAAAAAAACCGACTTCCAGGCACTGAAAAGTAAAAAATAACTAAACGTGGGTTTTCATTTAGAATAGATACTTAATCAGATATTTTCGAAGTCGGTGTTGATTTGTATTGGCGGGCAGCCAATTAAATCAAAGCACACCGACTATCTTTCGGGTCCATCAACATATCGACTCCAGACCTTCATTAAATAGTAGTGGTTTATAATACCTAATGAAAATGTTAACAAACGCACTAGTCGCCGCTACAATTTTCGAAAGTGCCCCTCGATTTCTCTGGGATCCCATCATCAGATCCTGGTTTCCTTATCATGGTACCACTCTTGGGATATCTCCTTTCCAACAAAAAAAGAATTATCAAAATCCGTTCATAAACGACCAAAAAATCGGCGAATAAACATTAAAATATATATATATATATATATATATATATATATATATATATATATATATATATATATATATACGGTCGAATTGAGAACCTCCTCCTTTTTTTGGAAGTCGGTTAAAAAAAAGGTACTAAGAACTTTATTCACCTAAAAGTAAAATACAATGTATAAATAAACAGATTTCATAGTTGAGTATGAAAATCAAAGTTCCCTTTCTGTTTCTTTCATGTTGATGCAGAATCCTAGCAATCTTCTTTTACAGATAAGCAAGAAACAATAGTCATATTATTTTATATTGTAATACTTTAAAATCATTAAGTTCATGAGGAAAAATGTCCATACTGAGATTAGTGAGTTCATTCATCCCACATGAGTCATTCATAGATAACAGTGTGTTATAACTTTGTTGTTTTAGTAAAATTGACTATATTAATAATTTAAGAACAAAATACATATGCATATATTTTACACATACATATGAACAAATAAGGTCTCAGGTGATCACTTTCAGAAATCATCCACGACACCGGTAGCCTACTAGACTACTAGGATGCCCTGGGTTGGAATAAATAACACACACTATAGCACAAGCTCACGCACAACGTACAAATCTGCCTAAGTGGGGAAAAAGCTGTGTATGAAGAAGAAAAAGAATATGCAAATAAAAAGAAAATGAAACTATTTAAACATAGCAGAGCCAGTCCATTTATTGAAATCATTAATTAATATACAGTGTAAACTCCATGTAACGTCACTCGATTTAACGACAAACTCTCTAAAGCGTCGAAATAAATTGGCTTTGGTTGGTTTAGCTTATCTTCCATACAATGTTACACTCTACATAGCATTACATCCACTCTCAATAACGACAACAATTTAGTAATAAAAAGTACTTTTTAAGTTGCTGAAATTAGTAAAAAGCGCAGCTGTGTACGTTTTTTTGTCGCTTTATTATCCTAGCCTGCAATAAACTCGACTGTCGGCATCACGCATACTGAACTTTCTAAGAAATTCGTTCTTTTGTTTACAAATTGGGATTGCTTGCACGTGTAAACTGATCTTGCTTGACCATGATTAATAAGTAGGGGTCATGGATTGTCTATACGTTATCATATTCTTAGTTGCTCACAAACTTTCAAACTGTAAACATGGCTAGTAAAAGAAAATCACTGTGTATTAACGAAAAAGTTTTACTAATACGCGCAATAGAAACGGGAGAGAAGATAAGTGATTTTTCTAATTCTGATTTTTCTTCTCTCCATTTAACGACAACTCTCTATAACGCCATAAAATGCACAGTCCCTTCAGTGTCGTTATATAGAGTTTACACTGTATTTTCAGAATACTGACCGACAGGCAGGTATTTTTTCCTCGTATGTTTTAGTGGCTTCAATGTCTTCAATATTAACCTTTTGAAGCTCCAAATATTGCTGGTAGGCAGGTCGTCCTGTAATATATGCTTAAATGTATATATTTAAACATAAATAATAACTGAGTTCAGTGTTTTATAAATTAAATATAAAAAACTACATTTTCTTAAGTATCCACTCATGTCCAGATCTTTTCTGGTAGTGCCAACTTCAAATTAAATAGATTTTACATAAAACATGTATTTCAATTAAAAACATATTCATACAAACCAATATCAAAAAGAGAATTTATTTGAAGCACATATTCAGAATCTAATATAATTTCTTCTATACATTTCAGTTTTGGAGGCAAACATCCAGGACAAATGTCTCTTAAGTCATTTAGACACCATTGCTCTTTCACTTTACTTAGTATTATTTCAATATCACTCTCTGTGTAAGAAGACTTAAGGAAATATTCAAGACACCTAAAATTTTAGAATAATGTTATTTATAAATTTATAACTATATTTTCTAATCAATATTAATTCATTTGTCTCTAAAATATCATTTAACCCCATTATACTTTAGTACATAATAAATAAAACAATGCAATATACAAAAAAAATATATATCATATGCATACTTACTCATTTAACCAAGCTTCATGAACATATATATGATTTGAATTTAAATAATTTCTGGTTAATTCTAAGAGATTTCTTGAAGGCATTCTCTTTATTTTTTGTAGATTATAAGATACTAATAATCAAAAAATAAATTGTTTTTTTTTTTAATTAAAAAATAATAACTTCAACAGTTGGTCTTCACTTCTATAAACATTATCCTCAACTTTTTCCTGAATTTGAACATATTATAATACCTAAATAAATGAAGGAAAAAAGTCATAAAAAATAATTTCTTTGAAACGTTGTAATATATATTTTAGCTAATTAATAAATAAATTTTACTGCTTTATAGAAGATAAATATAAGTAGGTGTGTAATATGTTACATTTTCATCAACATAACCAGTTATGTTATTGTCAATAAGGATAATAATTTATATTGGTATTTATCAGACATAATATTATGAGTAGCACCTCGTTTGTATTTATTTATGTAGGTATTACTTAATTTTTTCAATATTAATGTTACTATTTATATACACGTATTTATATTTTATAATAAATAATTAGTTATTAGGTAAAGTTCATAGGTATTTCAGTTCACTTCAGTCTCAGTGAAAAGTTTTCTTTAAATATTGACACGTGACACTTGACAGTGACATTGATTTAAATTGTACACAATACAGCATCGATAAAAAAAATACTCGATACACAATCAGCGAAAAAAATTGTACTCACCGAAAGAGCGCTCTTTTGAATATTTGAGCGCGCTTTTAAGTTTTTTTTTGTGAAATAAGTTAAAGTGTTGCATTCAAGGTTCAATTTACATTGTTGTATATTTATTTCAACTAGAATAATTACCTAAACACAATTGGTGTCAGTTTTAAGAGAAGTTTTGCATGGGTGTGTGTATCTTATCTCTATAATACCTTTTTGATCGATTCGATCGATAGATTTTAGTGGCCGGTGGTATGTTAGTGACAAGCCCTTGAACTTGAAGGAACGACAACCTCACCATTTTCTCAAAAGGGGCTTCCACAGGCTTAGGCTCTATAAACCTGTGATACGGAGAAACCCACTCTGAACTTTCTCTGGACAACGTTGCATTAAGAATGAATATGTTTCCAACACAAATAATAACTTGAATAATGAATGTATAGGCTGTTTTGTAATTGTCTGCCAGTAACACTGGTAGCGCAAACAATCTAGATCGTATCTAGATCTTCAGTATTATTGACTCCAAGCATCGCAAGAAGGAAATACTTTCCAGCGTCAGCCACTGCGCTGGGGTCAGCTTTGAGGTTGTTGAAGACTAGAAGTTTCGTACGAAAAGCGTCGTGTGCTTGAACTTTCCTATACTACAGTGTAATTTTCCTCTTGTAGATAGCTGATACAGTGTCACATCCTGTGAAAGCGTATATTGCTAAGAGTACACCTTTCATACTCCCAATGCCTCACTGAATTACATAGTAGTTATAAATTCATTTTTCCAAAAAATCTAAAAAATACGAAAAACTGCTACTTTTATATCCACCGTAACTTTGGAATCGTTCACTTTAGCAAGATTATGCACGGGAGCTTTTTTGTTTACAGTGAAATGTAAATTATTTTAGTATATGACACTTTTTGCGCTAAGCTAAATAGTTTTCAAAATATTTAAGAAAAACTGATGAAAACACTAACTGACCAACTTCAACCCTCCTCCCTCCCCAAACCCGAAGCTCAAAATGGTGTAACTTTTATTAAATAATATGTGGACTGTATATTATAATAACTTGGTATTAATGCTCTTTAATATATTTTAAATAAAGCGTAAATCTAAGAAAATATCACTCTTCAATACAATTAAATAAATACGTGTTTTAGCATTTTTCAAAATTCAATCCCATAAGGGAGTAAAATGGGGGATGAGAGTTTGTATAAAACTCTGTAATTAATATGTAAAAAAGGACAAAAAATAAAAAATAAAATTCACCTGTAGACGATTTAAGAGTTTTAAAATAACTTTCTGTTCAATCCAATAATGTCCATGAGATTGCTCCCTCTGGATTTATAATGAAACCCCAGTGATTGGATTGTGGTCCATCCGGCTTGAAGGACCAAATATTCAATCCAATATTGTCCGTGGGATTGCTCCCTCTGGGTTTAGAATAAAACTCCAGTGATTGGATTGGGGTCCATCCGGTTCGAAGGTCCAAATGTCCGATCCAAAAAAGTCCATGGGATTGCTTCCTCTGGGTTTGGAAATAAAACCCCAGTGATTGGATAATGGATTATGGTCCATCCAGCTCGAAGGACTAAATGTTCAATCCAATTATGTCCATAGGATTGCTTCCTCTGGATTTAAAATCTAACTTCAGTGACTGGATTGTGGTTAAAAATTTATTTTTTCAATATTATTTATATAAATCATCTTAAACAAACGATAGCGCGTTTTACAAAACCTCTAATGCCATCTATTACAAATATATGTTCAATTATAATATATTTAAATTTTAAACATAGAATGTACACTTACTGAACTTATTATAGAAACTTATACACTTTCTTTTAAATGATGTGCATGTCGTCTTATTGCTTTAGCCCACAATTTCTTCAGTTTTTGTCTTTTGGAAACAAATAATATCCATTTTCTTTGCATTCTGGATCTGCACAATTTAAATAATGAAAAAATCTATCTATGCTATAGAGCTTCACAATATACTAGGGGCTATAGCGATTGCGATATCTGGCGGGGAAAAGGCGAAATTCTTCCCTATTAAACACGTTTAAAAGTGATATTTTGTGTTATTTGAAAAATATTTTAATTTTTATTTCAATTACACTTCGATCATTAATTTCTACTAAAAGATATGTTTACAAGTTATACTAAATTAATTATATTATTCAATATAAGAAATAGAACTATGATATTATCTTTTCCGTAAAATATTATTTACAGCATGTTAGTTTTATCTACGTAAATTCTAGTACATCACTATTTGTGAGTGAACGCAAGAGCTTGCCGATAATTCATCCATCTCCCTCGTAAATTCTGGACATACTACATAGGCCGATTGACAACAAAAAGCTCCAGCTTACGGAGTATTGTTTTCATAAATGTTTCGCTGTAAAATAGTATTCTAAGCGGAAAGCCTGTACTAGTTATTAACATAGTGGAGGAAAAAATATGAAGAGGCGAAATGCCGAATCCGGCAAGATGCGGCGCCCCTTAAAGCGCAACAAACTCAACGAAGGAATGTATGGAAAGTGAGTGGAAGCACTTTTTATTAGTATCGAAAATTATTTGAATTTTCAGGATTTTCTAATAATAGGAAGGTTTTTTACTTAATAAACTTTTTAATAAGTTCGGTGCATACCAAAATATATGGACTACAGGCACCATCTGGCGAAGCTGGCAGAGCTTACGGTAGATATTATATTCTAAAACAAATAAAATATTCAGTTATTTTATTTGAAATTGAATTGAATGAGATGAAAAGTTATTGGTATTACTATTATTCTTGTGTTTAAAATCTATCTCAATTTTTATATTGAATTTATCAATTAGTATATAAACAAGAAAGATATATATGTAATCGTTTTTTCCAGTTCTCTATTGTATTTGAAGTTCATTATGCTTTGGGCAACAGTGGTCTTGGCTGACTATATGCTGGAGTTCAGATTTGAATTCTTGTGGCCCTTCTGGATGATGATCAAATCAGTTTATGATTCATTCAAATACCATGGTGTTGTAAGTATAAAGAAATACATTAAAAAAACCTCTTATGTACTTATACATATAATTTAAGCATGTCAAGAAAGTTTTGTTTTATTTCATGACATCAAATTGTAGATATTTTTTGTTATTTGAATGTTATATATTATGTTAATTAAATGTTTTGAATATAGTTTACTTCACTTTGTCATACTTTATACTTAATAAACAATGTTTTTTGCAGGCATTTTCAGTGTTCTTCATATGTATAGCATTGACCTCCGACATGATATGTTTCTTCTTTGTACCACTACAGTATGTGTTCTTTGCTGCTAGTACCTATGTATGGGTACAGTACGTGTGGTACACATGTAAGTAATAAATATTTATATATTTTTATCAATATAAGATTAATTTAAATACAGACTTATTGGAGTTAAATCTAATTAGATATGCGATTACAATTATTAGTAAAATGCTATACATTTTATGAAATTCACATCTCTTTTAAACTCACCCGTACAGATTTTTAGTTCTAATCTGATAAATGACAAATGAAATAGTTTTTATATTAATATATATTGAATTGCATTTTTTATTGTGATTCTGACAGATTATATGATACTATAACTGTACAAATTGTAGAAATTGAATGGTCTATATTTGGACTTCTTCTTGTTTTTTTAAATTTGTGATAAATGATGTCGATCCACAAATTGACAAGCTATTTTATTTTATACATATTGGCTCTGAAGGGACCACATGATTATCAATACTTTTTAATATTATAAATATGAAAGTATGTTTGTTTGTTTGTCCTTTTTTCACATTGAAACAAAGTGACGGAGTGGAATGATTTTTTGTGTGAAGATATTTGGATGGTTGGAGAGTGACATAAGCTATTTTTTATGTTATAATACAACCCACAACAATGTGGCTCATTAACGCAAAGAAATCCTTGGTTCAGTGAGGTCGCTCCGCGAAGCCTGTGAAGCTCCCAGGAAACTTCTGTGCTTCTGGGCAGAGCTGGGCTGGCTAGATTAGCCAGGATTCAGGACGCATAATGGACCAACTTAGAGTAAATGCGGAAAATTGAGTCCACCCTACAACCCACAACAACTCATCATATCTATGTATATAATATATAAAGTCTATTTCATTCTAGCTTTTAAACATACTTAGGGATGCACCCAAGTGAAGCGAGGATGAGCCACTAGTTATTAATAATCCTACATCACCTACAACTTGGTTGCCTTACTCTGTTTTATTTATTATTACAAGATAAATTTCTTTAAAAGGTTTAGCTATTGTAGTATAATGACATGACTTTTTGAGATATATGTAGATGGATAATATAAGAAGGTTGAAAAAAAATTGATATATTTGGATAATCTGTGTGACAGAGGATATGTAAGTATGTGAAATTTGTAAGAGCTAAATGTGGCAGTGGTAGCCCAGTGGTAACGTGCTCGCTTGTGAAACCGAGTGAAGCGGATTCAAATCCCGGCTCTCGCACCTCTGATATTTTCATGTGCGAATCATTTTCTAACTTGATTACCACTTGCCTTACGGTGAAGGAAAACATCGTGAGGAAACCTGCATGTCTGAGAGAACCTAGCAAGTTTTCGAAAGATATGTGAAGTCCGCCAACCCGCACTTGGCCAGCGTGGTGGACTATGGCCTGATTCCCCTCGTCTTGAAGGGAGGCCCGTGCCCAGCAGTGGGACGTTTAAAAGGGCTGAATACAAATGTGGCTGGCAAATGGGAAAAGAGGAGAGAAACATAATGTATCTAAATAGAAATTTGTATGCGTGTTTGCGTGCCTGCGTGCGTGTATGTTTGTATAGAAACAAAGACCTCTTGCTATTGTGTATATACATATGTATGTCCTATTGTGTATATACATATGTATGTATATAAGTCGATATTAGTTAATAATGGTATGTATGTAATCATATACATGAATAAGCCAGACCTGGAAAGCTAATGTGACTGGAAGATGAAAATGGCACATGATTTATTAAAATAAAAAATGTATATGTGAGTGTGAGTGAATGTAGTGTGGATTAGTTAATAATGTACATGATTGTATGTACAGTCACAGACAGAAGCTGACAACAGTGGCAACAGTGGTGCTATGCTGCCTGATTTGTGAGCCAATGTGGGTGTTAGTGGAAAGATACATGATGTAGCAAAATTGATGTGTGTGTATACTGTATAGGCATTGTGGATTACTTAATAATGTGTGTGATTGCATGTACAGTCGCAGACAAAGGCATATGCCTGCCAACGGTGGCGCTGTGCTGCCTGGTGGTGTACACGGAGGGCGCGGTGCGCGCGCGCACGGGCCCGCTCGAGCTGTGGCGCCCTCTGGCGGCGCACTGCCTCGGCTACCCCGCGCTATCACTCGGGTTTGGTGTCAAGGTAATATTAGTATTAAAATCCATACAATATCCATATAGTATTAGTATACATTAGTGTGAATTTTTTGTACGTGTTTAAAAAACAGAATGGGTAAAAGTATTTAATTTTAAAGGGAAGAAAACTAAAGATTGTTTTTCTACTTTTATATAATTTTATATTTGCAGGCGTATGTGGGACAGCGCCTGAGGCTCAGGCGGCAGAGGCAGGTGCGCGCAGAGAACGAGTTTTACTTCCAGTTGCTGCGAGACGCGTTGCCTGAAAGTGCACTGTTGGAGGTAAAATTGTGATTTTCTTTTTTAATTTTTAAACTTATAATACCTTAACTTAAATATTTTATCATTATTTACTTAATTATATACATATAATAAAACTCTAACAGCCGAATCTGTACATTAAATATTTTTTGGAAAATCTTATAGAAATAGACATTAGTGTCGATACATAGGCCGAATCTATAGTTTTTAGATTTTTTGTCTTTTTGTCTCTTTGTGACCGCATCACGAAAAGACCACTGGAGGGATTTTTATGAAATTCGGTATGATGATAGCTGGTTGTCCGGGTCCACATTTAGGATACTTCTTACTACGGGAAAATATCTCGTCTCTGAGAAATCTATACTAAACGTTAAAACGTAACTAGGGACGAACCCGAGTGAGGGTAAGTTGCTAGGTGTCCGTAAGTTATTCAGTATGAGTTTGTATTTATTTTGGTTATTTTCAATGAAATTATCTTTTTGGATTTTCTTTGATTTGGATTCACGGAGACTTAGGGAGAGAGAGAGCCTCGCCAGTGATTATGATTACTGTACGGCATTAAAGTAAATAAATATGTTAGGACATTAATACACAGCACCATCTAGTTCCATGGTAAGCTACGAGGCTTGTGTTATGGATACCAGCTAGTTGATACTACACACGTATATAACTTTAAATACTAATATATTTTATATGTTTTAACGAGCAATTCTTGTATATTTATTTATTTATTTATACCGGCGATCTCGGAAACGGCTCTAACGATTTCGGTGAAATTTAGTTTGCGGGGGTTTTCCGGGGCGGAAAATCGATCTAGATTAGTCTTGTGTCTGGGAAAACGCGTGTTTTCGAGTTTTTATGCGGTTTTCTTTCGCATAATAATGCGAAATATGGTCGATAATATCTTACGTTCGGGCATAAGCATCGTGGTCAAGCGGCCAAGGTGCAAGATTGACAATCACCCGAGTGACGGTGCCCGGGTTTGAGTCTCGGTCGGATACAAAGTTTTTACTTTTGTTTTTTTTTTGTATTTAAAAAATACGACACAACAAAAAAGAACTCCAAGCGAAGCTCGGTCGCTCAGGTACTTATAAATGTCAACACCTATGATTTGAGTACAAACGTTCGTGCTCATCACACAAATGAATGCCCCCAGCGGGACTCGAACCCGTGACCGTTGGCACAGTAAGTAGGGTCACTACAAACTGAGCCAAACGTGTCGTCAAATTTGAAACATCGGGAAGCATAAATCAAAATGAATCCGCGAAAAACATCCAAAAAGATAGTTTTATTTTAAAATATAATAATGAAATAATAATTTCCAGAATGCTCAAAAGGAAGAGTGCAAGTCGGAGTACACGAGCGGGCCGGCGGCGGACGCGCGCCACCTGAACGGCTCGGTGCGGCGCCGCTGCGCGCGCGACCACAACGGCGTGTGCGTCGCTGACCATCCCATACAAGTTAAGGTTGGTAGTTATTAATAATCCTACATCATATATAAATCTAACATGGTCACCTTAAATAAAACTATCTTTTCGGATTTTTTCGCGGATTTATTTTGATTTTTGGTCTCTGGTCTCTTCCGTGACCATGATTGCTGTAAAGCAATCGAAACGTCGGGAACCAAAAGTCAAAATAAATCCGCGAATAAATCTGAAAAGATAGTTTTATTTAAATGTCTAATATTTGCGTAAATCTAAGAAAGTATTATGATCACCTTAATCGGTTTTGTTATTACAAAATAAATTCCTTTTAAAAGTGTCAGCTATTGTAGGAAAATGACATGACTTTTTGAAACATATGTATATGGATAATTTATAAGTCTAAAGGTGTAAAATAAAAATAGATATATTTGGATAGTCTGTGTGACAGGATATGTTAGTGTGCAACACTCGCAGGGCTAGGGCTTGGAACATCTAAGGCCGACGATAAATCTGTCAATGCGTGTTTGTATCGATGCAAACGCAAGCAATCTGCATTTTTTAAATTTACTCAAGCAGAATATTATGCGGGGCAACCGTGGACACAATACTGTTTCATGTATGTAACAACTATATAATGAGACGTCTAAAACTGTAGTGTAACCATGATTGTAGTAAAGGCAGGAACAAAGACCAAAAATAAATCCGTGAAGAAATCCGAAAAGATGGGGTAGCTTTATTAAAAAAATAAAATTTAATTCTAGCCTTTTTAGTTAAAAAAATAATAATAAAATTTAGCAATCGTCATAAATAAATTGATATACAGTACGTATATGCAAAAATGTATATGAAAAGATGTTTTTATTTTAAATTTTAAATGAATTAATTAATTGTATTTATACTAACACATTCCAGTTAGATAAGCTAGAGAGGAACGGCACGAAGGACAAGGCGCCGCGCGCGGCCTACAGCAACGGCGCCGCCAGCGGGCCCGGCGCGCCCGACGCGGACGAGCGCCCCGACGCCAAGGGTATCTTTTTTTTTATTTATTTATTAAGACTCATCAGTCGTAATTACAAGTAATAATTATGCTAAGTTACAAAATTCTTATTGCTAAATGCATTACCTATTAAGGTGAATACCGCATGCGAAAATAAGTGTGAGGTAGTTAAACATAAAAACAACAATTCTATGATCTAAAGAAATTAAACAAATAAACAAAATCTACCAAACATATCGAATTATTACATATAATTATTTATTTATAATAAATAATTATATGCAATAAAAATATATATACCAGCAGAACCCGTGGCTTCGCCCGCGTTCAATCTGCAAAAACACTTGCTTTATATTATACTAGCGTCTCACCCTCGCTTAGCTTCGGGTTCGTCCCTAGACAAAAACATATCTATCCTATATATTTTTCGGCGTGATATGTATATAGCCTATAGCCTTCTTCAGTTAACGGGCTATCTAATGCAAAAAGATTTTTTCAAATCGGATTAGCAGTTCCTGAGATAAGCGCATTTAACCAAACAAACAAACTCTTTAGCCTTATAATATTATAATATAGAAAGCGACTCAACTTCGCTTCGCTCGGGCTCGTCCTTATCTATGTATTTTTATAATATTAAATTATGTGGAAATTGTTCATACGAAAATACTAAAATCGCGATTAAAAAATTGGGGGTGGGGGTAGCAGGGTGAATAATACTTTACGATCTATTCTTATGCCTACAAAATATACAATAAAAACACATTAAAATCGGTCGAGCCGTTTCGGAGGAATGCGGACCACAAATACCGTGACACGAGATATTTTTATCTATACAGATAAATAAAATTGGAGTGTCTGTTTGTAATATTAAAATAACCGCTTTTTACTAAATGCATACGGATGTATACACGGTACATATACCAAAACAACATTTTTTACAATATTTGTCTGTCTGTCTGTTTGTTCCGGCTAATCTCCGAAACGGCTGGACCTATTTTGACGGGACTTTCACTGGCAGATAGCCGATGTTATAGGGAGTAACTTAGGCTACTTTTATTTTAGAAAAAGAATCAGGGTTCCGCGAGAAAAAAAATTAAAACTCATGAAATTATGAACAAAATACGCGTACGGCGTACGCACCCGAGCAAAACGAGGGTAAATCGCTATATAATTTAAATAATATAAGATATATTAGATATTGGGAAATGCATTTGAGCATACTAAATGTAAGTGGTATTATGGCACTCAGCGGCTAGTCGGTCACGCCGGCCAAGCTATAGTGGCATAGACAGTGGTAACTGCGCAGGAGGAATCTATAGTTTTTAGAATTTTTGTCTGTCTGTCTGTCTGTTACCGCATCACGCAAAAACCAAGGCAGGCATTAAGGCATTTTGATGAAATTTTGTATGGTGATAGCTGGTTGTCCGAGTCAACATATAGGATACTTTTTATTGCGGGAAAATATCTCGTGAGAGTATAAAGATCCATACAGTCAGTGATCGTCTTTGATTTAAGCGAAAATACAGCTGAATGTAATGGTTGTCAAAATAATGTTTTTATTTTTTTAAATTAATATTTCAATGTTGATAAAAAATAATTATTAAATCTATACATATAATAATAAAATTCTAAGCCGAATCTGTACATTAAATATTTATGGAAAATCTTATGAAATAGTCATTATTATTAATACAAAGGCAGAATCTAAAATTTTTAGAATCTTTGTTTGTTTGTCTGTCTGTTTGTCTGGGAACGCATCACAAGAAAAATACTAGACAGATTTTGATGAAATTAGGCATGATTATAGCTAGTTATCCGGGTCAACTTATATGATACTTTTTACTGTTTGAAAATATCTCATCTCTGAGAAATTTATACTAACAGTTAAAACGTTCTATTATATTATGTTATGTATATGATAAATAATAAAAATAATGGATGTTTCCAGGCGGCGGTAAGCCGGTGAAATGTGAAAAGAAAGAGGCTAGTACTGTAAGAGAAGAAAAGAAAAAACATAAAAATAAAGATAAGGATAAAGATAAGGATAGCAGCGATAGTCATAAGAGTACAGAGCAAAGTGAGTATATATGTATCATTATCATCAATCCCTTTGCTTTTTCCCTATTTGGGGTCAGTCCTAATATTTTTGTGCCACTCTTGGCGATTTTGCGTTATTTCTGGTGTTAAGCCCATCGTCTAAATATTGTGGATTGTCCTTATCCAGGTAGTCGGTGGGCGTCCACTGCCTCTTTTGCCTTCCTTAATGGCCAAGACCTGTCTGTATATATGTATGTACATATGTATTCAGCCCTTTTTTACGTCCCACTGTTGGATACGGACCTCATTTCAATACGAGGGGGATCAGACCATAGCCCACCACGCTGACCTAGTGCGGGTTGGCGGACTCGGCCGTTTTTCAAGAACTATAAAGATTTTCTTAGACATGCATGTTCTTACGTCATTTTTCTTTGCCATATTAGTGATTTAGCGATATATTGTTTGGTATAAAAACGGTGAACAGTAAAACAAAAAAAACAGTATTTAAATATTTAATTCATTATCAAATTAGTCGCAAATCAATAGAGGACTAAGGGCTGGATAGATTTTCATGAAATTTACAATAAATACTAGTGTATTTAAGATTCCAAGATTGTGTAGGACTCCATTTTCTATGCATTCTCATGCAAACGTCATGTGTAATGATATTATAGGAAATAGATGAAACTAGCGACTTACTCTCGCTTTGCACGGATGTGTTTCTAGGTACGTTTTTATTTTTTTTGAACAGAACCCTAATTCTTTTACTAAAACAAAAGTAGCTTAAGTTACTCCTTATAACATCAGCTATCTGTCTGTGAAAATCCGGTCAAATTAAGTCCAGCTGTTTCGGAGATTAAAAAAAATGTATTTTTCTTATAAGTATCATACATAATTCTACATTCATTCAATAAGAAGCATGTATAAGTATAAGTTTTCTTATATATTTGAAATAATATTAATCACTTAAAATTACATTATCTATAGTTCTCTAAGTCAAGTTCACCATTTGCTATATTATTGTTTCAGCAAAAGAATTTGTAGTTAAAGAAAAAGAAGTAGAAAGTACAAAAGAGTGTGTAAAGAGTAATAAAGATAGCAATAGTCACAAAGAAAAAGAGAAAGAAAAAAGAGAAGAAAAAGGAAAAATAAAGGAAGAAGAGGTTAAAGAACGAGAAAAGTGGTTAATGGTGAGTATTGGTAATGTAGATTATGTGAGGAAAATTACCTAAGTTTATTTTTTTTAAATCTAATACCAAAACAGATTTAAAAGAAACCTAACCTAGTTCATAGAACTTAAAATCTAGCCAATACTAAGTCAGAACTGCTGGTGGTTTCAACCACAAACATAAGTGTTTGTTAGTGGTTAATATGTAACAAGAGGCGTTTTCTTTAATTTTATATTCTTCAGACATAATTTGTAAGTTTATTGTGTCCTTCGAGATATATTAACTAATGTGTCTGTACATTCTTCAACCACATCTTGTTATCCACTTGCTATAATCAGTAAACAAAATGAAGTCAATACGTCCAGAATAGTAGTAACTTTGTCAAAGTTGATTTCGAGATATTTGAAATTTTGTCTTCCTACTATGTCAAAATTACTACTAGTTTTGACGTAGTTACGACGAAGATGGCTATGGTATCTCCGGATTCATAAGAGTTAGAGCTTTATGAGTAAGGCTATAGAGTAGCATTTTTTTTGCTGATTCCGAATCTGCATATAAGTCATTTTTCATCAAATTGTTAATTACGGCCTTCTTTCTTATGAAGGCAGTATAGCTAATGACGTCGAATAGTTTCTTTGATGTAGGCCACGTACTGGTAGACCAACTGTGAATAAGATCTTTGTATTAAAAAAAATAAGAGTTATAATGAGACTTAGATTTATAAAAATCTGTTTTTTAACTCAAAATACTGAAAAACCTACAAATTCTATCAACGGGATATTATATAGAAGAATATATTTTGATTATTTTGCTATGAGAAGGTTTTTTTAAGTCGCCATATCACTATAACCAGAATTGTTATCTAATTGTTTCTTACAGTCAAAGATCAAGGATATTTATAGTATGTATGTATTTATACATAACACAGGCTCGTAGCTTACTTGGAACTAGATAGTGCTGTGTGTTAATGTACCAACATATTTAATTTAATTATATACTGGTGGTAGGACTCTGTCAAGCCTGAGGAGTCCGACTGGGTGGGTACCACCCCCTTATCTATTTCTGCCGCCAAGCAACAATGATTGCATTGTTGTGTTCCGGTTTGAAGGATAAGGTAGCCAGCGCAATTACAGGCAAGAGGCATATCATCTTAGTCCTCACAGTGATAACGCACCTGTGGTTCTGCATTTTTGTTACCTAAAACCTAAGTGCATGAACTGTAGGTGTTATGGGCGACAGGTACTGCTTTCCATCAGGTGGTCTGTCTGCTCGTTTGTCACTGAATCTCATAAAAAAAAAAAATTTTTAAAGATCAAGAAATTTTAAAATCTGTTATTCATTGTTTGATCTATTGATTTACGCTAAAGCCTTAAAATGATCATGTTCACAGGTGTCCTTCTGCGAGTTGACAGAGGAACTGAAACGTGTGCGGGAGGAGCTGACCGCGGCGAGGAGTAGCGAGGCGGAGGCGCGCCGCGCGCTGGCCGCAAGACCCGCTCTGCCCACCAGGTACAAATATTCGGCCCACCGCTGGGCCTTGGCCTCCCTTCAATATGAGGAGGATCAGGGATGTTGTACGGGCCAGTACATAATATTTGTCACATAAGCAAGCACATTACGCCATACTACGTAGAGGCTATATATATTTCAACTAGTGACTCACTCTCGCTTCGCTTCGGGTTCGTCCCTAGACAAAAACACATCAATCCCACGCGAACCGTATATTTTTCCGGGATGATATATAGCCTATAGCCTTCCTCGGTTAACAGGCTATCCAGTGCAAAAAGAATTTTTCAAATCGGATTAGTAGTTTCTGAGATTAGCGCGTTCAACCAAACAAACAAACAAACTCTTCAGCTTTATAATATTAGTAGTATATAGTATGTATACATGACGCCATACTACGTAGATGCTATATATATTTCAATTGATGAGTCCGAAAGGGTGTCATAGTCGTCCTACGCTCACGGGTCGTTCGACCAATAATATCATTTTATTAATAAACTACGGTTAATATATAATTAAGTTTATCTTGAGATATTGTTTACTAATCAATAATTCCTATCAGTATAAATCATTATCAACCAAAGACTGTAGGGGTTTTCGTCTCAGTCCGTACAGATGTCTTCTAAAAATTTGCTTGATTCTCTCAGATGTGCAGGTTTCCTCACGATGTTTTCCATCTCTATAAGTGGTCATGATCATGTTGAAAATAATTCGTAGATAAAATCATCAGAGCTGCGCGAACTTGGTACCCTTGGTTTTCCAAGCGAGCCCGATACCAGTGAGCTACCATAGCGTCGTCGTTGGTGGTTGGTAATGCACTTGTTTGAATAATCGAGTGAAGCGAGTTCGAGCCCCAGGTCTGGTCCCGATATTTATATACGCCAATCTTAGATTTTCGACATGTGGTAAATTGACATTGGTTACATAGTGCTATGGTTTTTGTGTATTCAGCCCTTTTTTTTTAACGTCCCACTGCTGGGAGTGGGCCTCCCTTCAATACGAGGGGGATCAGGCCATAGTCCACCACGTTGGCCAAGTGTGGGTCGGCGGACTTCACATGTTTTTTAAAAACTACTTGCTAGGTTCTCTCAGACATGCAGGTTTCCTCACGATATTTTCCTTTACTGTAAGCTATGGTTTTTTAACTTTGTAAAATGCATTTGCGCTCAAGCAAACCTTCTGTAAAACATGTGTTACAACAAGATTGTCAGGCACGAATTTGTAATATTTAACATCATTGTCAAATGCTGATAGGATTATAAGGAAAATATACTAAGAAAATTCGATATGTATGAGTTTGATGATTAATATGTCTGTGTGTGTGTGCACACATGTATATGTAATAGTTTAATTTTTATGTATGTTTGTCGCTGTGTATGCAGCGAATGTGTTGTGCTAGAGCGGTTGCTGAGCGAGGAGCGTTGTATAGCTCTTAATGATTAATATGTTTGTGTGTGTGCTCATTTAAATTGTATAGTATGATTATTATATACTAGCGACTCACCCTCGTTCCGCTCGGATTCGTCTTTAGTTACGTTTTAACTTTTAGCTCAGAGATGAGATATTTTCCAGCGGTAAAAAGTATCCTATATGTTGACCCGGATAACCAGCTCTCACCATACCAAATTTCATCAAAATTCGTCCAGTGATTTTTCCGTGATGCAGTAACAGACAGACAGACAAAAATTCTAAAAACTATAGATTCGGATTCTGTATCGATAGTAATGTCTATTTCAATAAGAATTTCCAAAAAAGTATTTAATGTAAAGATTCAATTCAGTTAGAATTTTATTATATGTATAGATGTAGGCACACAAATATACACATATATACACACACATCCTTTTTAACACTTTTACATTTTTGATTAACACCTTTTTATTAACCTTTTTATACATTACGTTTCTGTATAGATTTGTAAAGAAAGGAGAAAAATTATGAAATTAGGAGCTGTACAAAATTAGATGGACATATTTTATTTCTATTCCAATAAAATATATTAAAATAATGAATATATTGCTATTAATGTTATTAATGTTTGTTTTGTGTAGCGAACGTGTGGCGTTAGAGCGGCGGCTCAGCGAAGAGAGGCGCGCGCGGGCAGCCGCCGAGCAGCAGCTGCAGCGCGCGCGCTCCGCCGCCTCGCGCGCGCCCACGTCAGTCGTCTTTATGTTTATCATGTTTATATATGTATTCAGCCATTTTTAATGTCCCACTGCTGGGCACGGACCTCCCTTTAATACGAGGGGGATCAGGTCATAGTCCACCACGCTGGACAAGTGCGGATTGGCGGACTTCACATGTCTCTCGAAAACTTGCTAGGTTTTCTCAGACATGCAGGTTTCCTCACGATGTTTTCCTTAAGGCATGTGGTAATCATGTTAGGAATGAAACGCACATGAAAATATCACGAGGTGCGAGACCCGGAATTTGAACCCGTTTCATTTGGTTTTCCCAAGTGAGCACGTTCCCACTGGGTTACCACTGCCGACGTGATAGGTTAAAACGAATCAAATGTTACAAATAGTATAGTGTAATAATACAACCATGGGGTAAAGATTTTACTTTAATCATCCCATAAGATAATAACAGGTTAAATAGATACTTAAAGTAAGTTAATTACATCACTATAACACCACGATAAATTAAATTCTATTTTAAGATTTCAGTATTATAATCATAATAATTAATTTTATCATTTGACGATACGTTTGGTTCAGTTGCCGTCAAATAATATCAATATTATAAACATTCTATTGCACATAAGGGAGAAATAAATAAATGTATTATTATTAATAATAAAAATAATAAATATGGCTTGTTCATATGCAGGGGCGAGTGTGACAACGAGTGGTGTCGGTCGCGGCGCGGCGCGCACGAGGCGGACGCGGCGGCGGCGCGGCGCGAGCTGCAGCGCGCCCGCGACCGCGCCGCGCTGCTGCAGCGGGACCTCGCGCTCAAGGCTGACCAGGTGCGCTACACCTCACACTGTATATGCAGTGTGCACTATGCACACATACTGGCTGCGCTCGACACTGGCCAGGGGCGCTACACTTGGTAGTGTATATAGTATGTATACACGTTCTAGCTACACTCGTCGCTCAAGACTGAATAGATGTGTTACACTTGACACTGTATATGCACACATAGCTACACTTGTTGATTTGTTTATGCACACTACCTCGCGCTCAAGACTGACCAGGTACATTACACTCGATATTCTGTTTATATACAAACAAAATATCTGCTGACCCGATAGACGTTGACCTGTCCATTTTTTTTTGTAATATTTAAATTCATACAAAATTATCAAAGAAAATTCTTTTTCCCGAATCTCTCAATTTTACTATTTACTGTAATTTAACTTTCAAATTCAAATTCAAATATAATTTATTGCGAATTTGGGTTATAATATAATAGATTTAAATATTAATATTAACAATGTCCAGTCAAATTCAGCTTTAGAGCATGCAATAATACAATTTAATAGCAATTTATTATAATAATTACAATAAATACAATATATACCTAAAATTACATGTTGAACATTATCCAAAATATAATCGTTATTAGAATAATACGTCTTTTCTAATAAACTTTATTCGGGTTAATAATTAAAAATTGGTCCAGGCTTTTTATAATTATGTATATGTATGTAATAACAATTTAGCTCTTTTCATGTCAATGCTATGGTATTAGATTTTTTGTATATCATCATAATATTATTACATATGTAAAGACTTGTATGTTGTATGTGTATATATATGTTTCTTATTTCTTCACACTAAAACTAGAGGAATTTGGATGAAATTCAACAGAGATTATGAACTTGAGTAACATATAGGTTACTGTTAGGCATCTACCTTAAGCATTCATGAATGCCGTCTGCATAGTATGCATGTTTGCAGGTGCGGTCGCTGGAGGCGCGGCAGGCGCGCGCGGACGAGGGCGGGTCGCGGCTGGCGGCGTGCGCGGCGCTGCAGGAGCGCGCCGCCTACCTCGAGCGCTCGCTCTCCGCCGAGACGCGCGTCAAGCTCGACCTGCTCTCCGCGCTCGGCGACGCCAAGCGGCACATGCAGATACAGGAGGGTGAGTTGCACTACACACTTGACCTACACGTATATTAACTGGCTGGCGCTCAAGACTGGGCAGGTGCGCTATACACATGCAGATACTGGAAGGTGAGTTACCCTAGATACTTGACATACATGTATACCAGCTGACGCTCAAGACCGGCCAGGTGCGCTATACGCATGCAGGTACAGGAGGGCGAGTTACACTAGATACTTGCTATACGCGTGTACTAACTATGTTCGAGACTGGCTAGGTGCGTTATACACGTATGTGTAGCTGTATAGCTACAGGAGGATGAGTTAGACTAGATAGTAGCTATATACGCTTACTAGCTAGTGTTCAAGATTGATCAGGTACGCTATACACATGCAGATACAGAAGGTTGAGTTAAACTAGATATTAGCTATACATAAACGTACTAGCCAATGCTCAAGGCTGACCTGGTGCACTATATACATACAGGTACAGGAGGGTGAGTTAGACTTGATACATGCCATATACGTATACTAGCTAACGCTCGAGACGGCCTGTTCCGCTATACACATGCGATACAGGAGGTGATTTAGATTAGATAGTAGCTGTACACATGTACTAGCTTACGCTCAAGACTGGCCGGGTGCGTTATGCACATGCTGTATCTGCATCTGGAGTGAGTCAGACTAGATACTTGCGTTAAAGACTGGTTAGGGGCGCTATATACATGTAGATACAGAAGGGTGAGTTAGACTAGATTGTAACTAATAAACACATACTAGCTAAGGCTCAAGACTGACCAGATGTGCTATACGCATGCAGATGATGTAAGTCTGACTAGGTCTAGTATTGTAGTAGTTTGTACAGTTGCGATTCCTGGGTTCGATTCCTGTCTCGGGTCAAATATAATTACTGGGTTTTTGAGTGCATTTATATCTGCGCACACGCAAGTGCTATAGAATAATATTTCCCATACAATTAACTAGTCTAGAGTTCTCAATGGGGTTGGTATAGTCTAAAATAATGTAGTGATGTAAATGATAGATATAAGCTATTAAACATAAAATTTAAAGTAATTTAAAGTAATTAAATTTAAAGTATAATGCTTATTTTTATGATTTTCAGGTTTAATATCGAGACAAGAAAAAGAAATAGAAGAACTAAAAGCTCAAATGCTCGCAGTAATGCCAACAGAATTCGTCACACCAGTCAGCGGCACTGTGTCCAAACTACGACTGTCTGACGGCTCCCCGTTAGACCCTAACGCGTCCGTCTATACTCCAAAACGCTCTCAAACGCTCTGCTCAGACGCCTGAGCATTGAGCATTCACCAACTGAGCGCTCAGCGAACTGAGCAATTGAGTGCTCTGTTTCTAATGCTCAATGCGAACTTTATATCGAACAACTAGTGCTGGCTTTAGTTGATTTAAGAATTCATAGATTTTGAAACCGACTACAGTGTAATCATTGTGTGACGTCACAAATCAATATGGCGGATGTTACTGTATTTATCTAAATCAAAATATTTTCATATACTGAAAAACTGAATGTTGTGGAAAAGTTTTATTTTTGTAATGACATTATTAGATAATTTTAGTATATTTTTTTTTTGTATCATCTTTATTATTTATATTGTAATATAAATAATTACAATCGCCATCTTGATTTTGTATTGTAGTCGAGTTTTTATTTCTATCAATCTATCTTTGATACTAAAGTCAGTATTGTTTTAACCCATACTGACACTTGCAAGGCCGTGTCTGATCTCAATTTATTTTTTCAAAAGTATTTTTTATTCGTTACTTAATAACGTCCTCACAAGTGTCGGTGTGGAACCGGACTTGCTTGGAACTATATGTGAAATAGTGTTTATTTTTCCACATTTCAATTCAAATTTGATATGGGTCGATCGATGACTGATAAAATTATATATCATATGTAACACAGTGATAATTGTTTACTATTGCCAGAAAATGAAGAATAATGTCAGTTTCTAATGATATTTATTAAATTAAAAAATTCTTCTTTTGTTTGGTCATTGTTTAAGTATGGATGAAACTGGTTTCTTTGAAATATCACATTTACATTTTGTTTTACTGTAGTTACTTACTACTAGTGACGTACCCTGGTTCCGCTCGGGTACGTGCCTAGGTACGTAGCGTTGCTACAGTTTAATAAGTATTTTTACCCTTTAATTAGTCGCGTGGTCCAATGGGCCCGACACGATATTGTTTATATTATATTCGGTAAGTATTATAATTATCTCACTACACGCGTTTTTGCTCTAGTAGCTTCATAGCTGACTTAACCCTCTTTCCTACGTGTTTCACTAACCGCAGCGTTGACCACACGTGCCAAACAAAGGTGCTTGGGGTCCTTTGGACCACGCAAGACTGATAGTGTTGAGTATTTTGGCGCGTCTAGTTAAGGGTTAAAAGGAATAATTCCGTAGTACATTGCTTTTATATAACTATTGCCGCGCGCCAGTTAAGTTCTCAGTTGGCATGATTTTTTCGACATCTTCAACAGTCATTGTCATATTTTAGCCAATTTACGCAAAACCTAAGTGAATTATACACCTAAACCGGGATCATGACTCACTCACTCACTCACTCACTCTGTCTGTTGGTGCAAACCGTATGAAAATCCGTTCGTTAGTTTTTGAGTTTATCGCGTTCAGACAGACAGATAGAGATAGACGCGGCAAGGAAACTTTATTTTATAATATGTAGTGATGACAGTGGTTTTAAAATGGCGGTACAGTATTATTTTTGTGTTCATCAAAGTACAATTTTTGAAATTATATACATTATTTTATAAATATCAGGTTTTTTAGGCTTATATTGTTAGGGATAATGGATAACATATCGACCTACAAAAACTGGAATTGTGTTTTTTTTGTCATAATATAATATTTAATTAATTATTATTAGTAATGTAAAATAAAAACAATATAATCATACATTTTTTTGTGGGTTCATAAGTTATTTTTAACATTTCATTGATATTGTTAGAAGCTAACATAGACAAACTTACACGATGACCATGTCAAGAGACTATTAATAAATCAGTATTCAGTATTAAATATACCACAATACTTTTTTTAGAGCAAATTATTTCATTATATACTTAGATTTACGCGAATATTTGACATTTTAAATAAAGCAATCTTTTTGCAATTTTTTCGCGGATTTATTTTGATTTTTGGTTCCCCATGTTTAGAATGCTTTACAGCAATCATGGTCACGGTAGACTCTCCCAAAAATCAAAATAAATCCACGAAAAAATCCGAAAAGATAATTTTATTTCAAAATATTTAACTAAATTTAAATATGTATTTTTATCAATCATCGATACCCATTATAAAGTCGCTGCTGCATCTGAACGGTGTTCTGTTATATTTGTGATATATTGTACAAAATGAGATCCGATTGTCTGACTGTAAATGTAGTCTATTGACGTTTTAGTCCAATTATCGTGTTGTATGCAGCGTCCCCAATTTAATTTATATTTTTAGAATGTACTGGCAACACTTTAAAGTTTTATTATTTATTGTGTTGGCAGTGTTGCCATTCGAAATATGTGAGTGGAAATTTTTAATCTTTCAGTTTGATATGCAAATTAAATGAGGAATTGAATCTAATAGTTATCGTAAAATTATTATAAAAAAAAACAAGAGTATTAATCGAGCTTAGTCAAATATAGGGGCGCTGCGATATTTTTTCTTGTTAAAAATATAAAATAAAAATGGCGGACAAGCAACTCTGTAGTTGCCATGACAGTTAGTGTTTTTGAGTGACTCGTAAGGGCAGCATTTTGTTCATAACTAGGCTGAGTGAATACGACTTGAAGCTGTTTGTCTATTATTATCTATATTTTGTGTAAACAGATAAAAAAGCAGTTGATGAAAACCTGATTTGATTATTAATTACGCGATAACGTATAAACATTTTTCCGACGTAATTCTCAACGAGATAATTGAATTAGTGTTTCAGTCAACAGATCATTATTTACTGGTATTATAAAAAATGCGAAATCTTGATACTAAAATTTTTTAATTTATTTTTTTCATAAGATTTTTTCAGTGTTGGAAATTCTGAAAGAAAAAATTAAAACTAATTTTACAATGATATAAATATTATAACAGTTACTCTATTTTTTGATTATTCAAGAGTCATTGACCTTATGTGGAAGTACAATCTCCTATCTCTTAATAAAAATGGAAATCGTAACTTTCTGTTATTTGTTTAAGGCATTAACCAATTTACGTTTTTTTTTTACATTAATTATACTAATCAGGCGAAACAATATTAACATATAAAATTGTTGCCATCACACAATTATATGTTTTTTTCTATTTATTGTTGTGTTTCTATGTTACTTAGCTTTAATACTTGGTTGTATTTTTATTGAAATCCGCTTATATAAGTCCTTCCAACGCATTGCTTCCAAAATAACATGTTGCATTTATATTGTACAATATTTTTAATTTAAATTACAGACGGGATGTGTATTTAAAGTAAGTTAAAAATAAGTGCATAATATCTTAACAATATGGATGAAGTGTTGCCATGATACATGTTTGAAATAGTACAAAAGGTATATTTTAACTTATTAGTTATTAAATAACTAAGTTTAATTTACAGTACCGAAATTTAATATCACAGTATGGGATATTTTATTGAGCATATAATATTCATCCATATTGCTTATAATATTTATATACGCAGTAAAGTGTATGCAACATTTTGTTACTTTTAAAGATCTGAAGTTGTATTTAATATTTTGTTTGTCAATAACAAGTGTTGCCTACTTGGAAAAATTCAAATTGTCTTACTAAAATCTGGTAAGCTTATGTATGTTTGTAAACAGTTAATGGGTATTGGTATTTTCATATGTTATCACTTATCAGATTTATGTAAAGAGGTTGATTTGTGGACATATAATATCCTGGCAACATCACAAGACAAAACGCACATTGGATGTATTGGAATGTAAATTGTACTTTGAGATTGTCTCAGTCTAGTCTTAAAAAGACCGTTTACACGACTCACGCCATTTTAAACTGTACATGTAAACGGACTTTATTTATTCTAAGTTTTTTTTAGATATTTAATTTTTTTTTTAAACCAAAATACGCACTGCCCTCAAAGTCAGACTTCCGTTTATTTATTTTTTTAAATCATAAAATGTGGAGGTTCGTGAACTCCAAGTACTTAACTGGCCTTAGTTTTAGATGAAATATTAAGGACTTAATAACAGCAGCATAGACACCGATATATATATTTTTTCATAATCTTTGGATATGACACGTGGAGCGTGTATCGCTGATGAATCTGAATTTTCAATAGTGAAACATAAGCGATGTTTGTTTGTATTATAAACGGATGCTGTAACAGCAATAAAAAAAGTGAGACCTGCTGTGTTATATTTTTAATTTTACCTAACATTCTCCTTAACCTATGCTAATATAAAGCTGAAGTTACACAAACAGTTAAATAAAGTTATTGTAGAGAGAGTACAGAGGCTATAGTCTAGATCACTAGTTGAAAATGGTGAAAATCTAACTCGCGCTCTCTCTTCATTATTTACTAGTGACTTACCCTCGCTTCGCTCGGGTTCGTCCCTGGCTTGGATATAGTAACATGGATATAGTTTTGTTTTTTAAGTATTAAAACCTTCCGTGGACCTTAAGGAATATACAAAAAAATAAATTAGCTGAATTGGTCCAGCCATTCTTGAGTTATGCTCTTACCAACATTCATGTTTATTTATATCGATAATTATTACATTTTACAAATTTCAAGTGCTATCTGAAGAATATTAAGAGTGATGGAGAGTGACAGTGTTAGTGGAATTTGCTTGACAGAAAAACTTGAAACTTGGTCTGATTAACACAATATAAAACCTGGATCACTGGACCTGCAGCATAAGTATGGAAAAAGCCTTGCTAGAAGAAGCCACTCGACCAGCCAGCCATATGTTTATGTAATACTAGCCTGCCCTCAAACTTATTTAAATTTTATTACTGCATTGCACTTGATTATTATTAAGTACATCCAGTATTACATTTACTAATATTATTTTATTTGTACAATTTTCTTTTATATTTTTTGTGCATTTCCACTTTTTTTTCAAGTTCTCATTCAAGGGAAATTGATGATTTAAAAAATAATGACATCATTTTGTTACTATTTACTTTTAATAATTTAATTATAATTATTCATTAGACAAATCTGACAATCTTGCTTCACTGACTAGGCTTTGTATTTCCAGCTGTAAGTTCAGTGCTTTTTTCAAGTCCATAGATCTTAGTTGTGATGCAATATATTTCCCATAAATATCAAATTCATCTTCTTTACTTAAATCTAAATTAGAATCTAAACTTCCCCGAAAAGTGCCTTCTGAAGTAGTACTAAGGCTGCGGTGTTTTATTTTTTTTCTTTTAATTTTATATGTGTTTGAATTGTTATCAGTCTTTAACTGAACCTCTTCTGGTTCAGATTTTAATAGAAGAATATAGTCATCATTGTTTTCAGGTATAAATGAATCAAGATGTGTTTCTTCATTTAAATTGTCAGTGTGATCATGAACCCACATTTTTGAATCTTTTTCGGCTTCCTAAAATTATAAATGATCATCTATACCATCTATCCTAATACTAAATATAATATTAAAAAACTAGTTTATTTGTACTCATGAATCTTGGGAACTACCAGTCAGGTTTGAAAAATTCTCTCTTTCAATTTAGAGCACTTATAATATTTGTACTTTCGATCTTTATGCTACTCATAAATTTGAAATAAAAAAAATACGAGGTTGAGCCATGGGCAAAAGATAGTTTCTATATATATTACATTAATTGCGTTAACTACTGTGATGATAGGTACATTATACAAATAATGATGAATTCTGTTAGATATTGCAATCGAATATTAAAATAATATTTACCTCGTATAATGTGTCGGACATTTGATTTGTACGCGAATTGCGTCTAAATCGTTTGTGCCAATAAGCAAACCATTTTATAGTTGGTTTGTATGTATAGTCAGGGCCGGACCTTTGCTTTATTTTACTTAACTCTTGCGTGTATGTCGACCTTAAATTCTTTATTTTTATTTTTAGTTCACTCACGGATAATGATATACCCGTAGAGGAATGAAATTCAGAAATAATGTTTTTGTAGGCTTTGAGACGTTTTTCTTTTATTTTGTAATCTTCGTGCTCCGTATTCCATAAAGACTCATAATCTAGATAAAGTTGTACAAATTGGCATGTCTCATTTTCACTCCACCTCATAATTTTACCTTATTTTATTTTATAATTCATATATACTTTACAGTTGTTAATGTTGTTCAAAAATAATATTTTTGTTGCAGGTAGTAGGTACTTTTAAACAAGTCAGTTTGACATCTGTCAGACACTGAAAATATATAGCTTAAAAATATTTACTTTAATATTGACCCAAAAAAAGCTCAAGCTTTTATTTAATAATAATAATAATAATAAATTCATTTATTTCGAGTATCAATGACTCATTATTGTTAGTTTACACAGAATATTACTTATTCTAATGTTAGTAAATGTAATTTTATAATAAATAAAGAAATTAAGATATATTTTGGTATATATATATATATGTATTGGTTATAAATATTTTGGTTTCATTTTTATTATATAATAATATTAAATTTGTTTAGAATGTATTAATAACGAGAACCATTAAAAATAATGTTATGTATGTATTGAAATACAATTTATCACAATAATTACTAGAAACAATAAAACAATTAGTTAACTAAGGTAAAGTCAACTTGCATAATTTTATTTTGCTCTTCTTGCTACCTTATTGTAATTTTGAACCAAGAATTAAAAAGTTAGAAATAAGTTAATAAGACGTTTTTGGTAAAATAATAATAATTTAATATATATTCTTATTTATTATAGTTCTTTGGTGTAAAAATTAGTACATGATTAAATAAGGAATCACTGAAAATTATAAAAAATATGCTTCATACATCAATAATACATCAATAATTTAACGTTTAAAAATCACAAATAGTTACAAATAAATATAAAATAGAATTGAAATCAATTTTAAAAAATTCTACAATGTCAGAAGAATAATAGTTAAAACACTATTTTTTTATATGTAGTTATTAAATATTATTTACAAATAAATAAAAAATAGGGAATTTCTGACTTAATCACTAGATATGTCTGCTATCCTAGCTTCACTGAGTATACTTTGAATTTCTAATTGAAGCCTAATTGCTTTTTGTAGATCCATTTTTCTTAACTGTGATGCTATGTATTTGCCATATATATCAAATTCATCTTCTTTGACAAATTCAATTTTATCCTTGGCATAGTTGTGGGTGGGTCTGTGCTTCAGTTTTTTCTTTTTATTTTTTCTATTTAGAATAGAAGCTAATGGTTTATCTCTTTTAATTGGACTTAATGAATCTTCAGTCTTCGGAGAGTCATAGTCGTCATCAGAATTTGAAATGAGAGGGTCTGGATTTTGGCTATTTGTATCATTTTTTAATTCTTGATCAACCCATATTTGACAAGATGATTCCACTTCAGCAATATCTGGGGCCTGAAATGCACAATTTAGATTTTTATTATTTTATACAACTTGGTAATGATATACTTAATTAATAATAAAAGATGTTATATAAGTAGAAGTTTTTATTATTCAATTCAATTGTTAATTTTAGGCTTTTACACACAGTACAGTAATTATATCAATGTATTGAAAAAGTATGTTTATGCTATTACATACTTGAAATTGCAAAATCCGTTTTTGCTATCTTATTTTATAAATTACCTAATACTATAAAGTAATATTTTTTGAAATGAAATGCTAACCTGAAAAGATGATATTATATGTCGATTAGTTGGAATGTGTTTCAGACATCGATCCATTTCGTGAAACCAAACCAAAGATGGTTCAAATATTGAATCAGGACTCGATTTTTGCAATATTTTGTGTACTTGTTGAACGTAAGTTGTTCTTAAGTTTTTGATTTTCATCTTTACTTCTGGGACTGATAAACATTTGGTGGTGGAATCTTTAAATTCATTACAAATATCGACATAGGCCTTATCCCTTTGGTACTTCAATTTATAACCGGGGTGACTTGGATTCCATAAGCATTCGTGCTTTAAATAAATTTTCACAAACTCAAGCGTTATTGCTTCACTCCATCGCATATTGATTTTGAGTAAAATAATTTGTTGCCTTACAACAATGAAAATGAAGTATTTTTTTGTTTACAGTTGAAAGATGAAACCAGGGCCGAACGAGCTCAAGTAATATTTTGTGTCGACTGCCGGATTTACATATCTTCTATCTCATAAAAGTCCGAACTGTAACTCATCGCAATAAGGGCTATAATTGAATGTAGACATCCTATTTCTCACTCCACTACTACAATCGCATGTCACACCCATATCTAAACTTTTTATTACTATACTAATATAGTTATGTACAATAGCGGCATAAACGTAGCAGGCCAACTAAGTTTGTATCCAATGTCCGCCATGATGAAATGTGTCCCTGGATTTAGAAATATATTATACATAAATAATTAATATGCAGTACGCTACACAAAGTTATTTCGTTGGAAGGCTTGGTTAAATATTTTTCCATTTTTCAGTAAGTATTCTCAAAAACAATCTAAGTATGTTAAGATTTGTAATGTTCAATTTTTACCTCAATCACGTAGATTGACTGCGGATGCGATTCCTTCGTTGAATTTGCCAAATCTATCTAACAATAAGCCAGGAACTGTTTTACTTTCGACCAACAAAAAATATTTTGATATAAGACCTTTCATTCATGGTCTCAACCTCGCAAGGTAATAGTAGTTGAGTTTTCTTCAACAGACAGAATGGTACCCGGTTTTACTTTTATAAATGTAGTGCCCCCGTTGACAAGCAAATTAACTCTTTCAGTTAGTAATGAACCAGTTTTTAAGTTATGAGACTTCATGAAATCTTTAGTTCCAGCCCTTCCAATAATATGCCTTTAAATATATCTTGTAAACAGTCTTTAGTTTGTACCTCTATGTATTAATTTAGATTTTATTTAATTGCATTACATTGACTTTTTAACCTTTCAGGTGAAGTATGCTGTACAAGTCTTCAGCAGAGATGTGGCTGACAATGTGTCACTGCAGATGAAAACATATAAGGACATTTAATTGATTAATGGCTATTGTATTACGATACTTGAAAACATAGATAATGGCTTTTTCACTGCCAATATCATTTCTTCTATAAATGATTTATTTGATAGCTTGAACAGCTATGGTCATGTTAGAAGCAATTTAAGTAAGCCTTGTCCTTAAATTCTAACTATTTAGAGTTTTGGAATGAAGCTTTAAAAAAATTAGATAAGTTTTAATGTTGTATGTATTTTTATTAATTGTGAAGTATCACAGTATTTTTTATGTATCGGTGAAGCATTGTATGATGTTACCTAAAACTATAAACTGTTAATACTTTATTGGAAAACTTCTGTTTATATCAATGATATTTTTCTTTAAATTACAATAATTGTTGTAGGAATTATTTTATTTATAAGCTCAGCTATGTATACGAAGGAAGCTACAACAAGTCAGATACAATGAAATTCAACGCCACGGGGTCAAAAAAGTATTTTTTTTTTCATAATTTCATTCAAGATATTACCAATTAAACTGAAATCAAATCAATTCAAGATGTAAAATTCTTCTCGACTAAGTGTCTAATTAATTGATTAATGGCAATTCAGCAAACAAAAAGTTTAACATAACAGTCAAGTAAATTAATATATTATAGCAAAATTAATAATTTATAGTTTACAATAATTTAATTTTATAAACAATTTCAATTAGAAAATATTTGTATGAGGAGGATGTGTTTAGATTGCACTGAGCACATTATATAGACTAAAGGCTTTTTGTTGGTTGTCTTTAGAAGAATTAATATACATATATTTTATAAGTACATATAACTTTAATAGAATTAAGAATGTCCAAGTAAGAAAAAGGAGACGACATCAAAAATTTCGTTATCTTGAATAGTTTAGTAAATCTTAATTTTTATTTTTCAACTAGGTATAGTTTAGTAGTTTAGTTTACAGATTAAGAAACAAGGATAAATTGGTAATGCCTGGCTTTCGCTTTCAAAAATTGATATTGATAATTGATATTGATGATTGATATTGATGATTGATAATAGGATGTTAAGAATTTTAATATCTTAATGTTTTTTATTCAATATTTTGTAGGTACAAGAATTAAATATATTCGAGTTTATGTAATTACATATAATCAGCTAGAACTTAACATTAAGAAGAGTAATTTTGAAGTAGTTTGTATTTTTATTATAATTACAATCGCGAAGTTTATTACAGTAATTTTTATGTAATGGTAAAGGATTGTATGATATCACCTAAAACCCTATAAATCATTAATACTTGATTGGAATTCTTCTATTTTTATCAATAATGTTTTTCTTTAAATTACATTGTAAGGATTATTTTGTTTATATGCTTAGTTATGTACCATTTTTGAAGGAAGCTACGACAAGTCAGAATCAATGAAATTCGACGATACAGGCTCAAAAAAGGCTTTTTTTTAATTTTCATTTACAATATTACTTATTAATATACATATATAGTGCGATATACTTATAATTAAACGGAAATCAATTCAAGACGTAAAATTCTTCTAAACTCTTGAGCGAGTGTCGAATTCATTGATTAAGGGCAATTAAACAAACAAAAAGTTTAACATCAAGTAAATTAATATATGTATTATAGCAAAATTAATAATTTATAGTTTATAATAATTTAATTTTATAAATAAATACTTTATATATATTTCAATTTTAAAATACTTGTACCAGGAGGATGTGTTTTTATATAGACTATAAACTTTTTGTTAGTTGTTTTAAAGTGGAATTATTATATATAGTAATTAGTATATACTTTATAAAAATAAATTTAATAGAATTAAAAATGTCCATGTAAGAAAAAGGAGACAAGACAAAAAATTTGCTTGCTACCTTGAATGTTAAGTAAATCTAAATTTTATTCAATTTTTCCAATTAAGTACAGTTTTATTATAAATATAGATTAAGAAACAAGTACAGACATACTAGACATAAGGATAAATTGATAATGCCTGGCTTTCGCCTTCAAAATGTAAATAGCTCGATTATGGGGCAAGGTGTACATACGCATATAAAATAGAATTCCACAGTCGATACTGAGCTTGCCATTTAAACAATTTAATTCTAAAATTAAAAATATATTATTGAATAAAGCTTATTACAAAATAACGGAATACTTTGTAGATATCAATGTCTGGTTAGGTCTCACATAGGATAAGTAGATAATTATTGTATTGAAATGTTATAAACAAAAATTATTTTAAAAGAGCAACCGTTGAGTTTCTCGCCGGCTCTTCTCAGCAGAACTGCCTTCCGAGCCGGTGGTAGATTCATATAATAAAATTACATATTGAATAAATTATTTTACACTTTATTTTTTTGGTTTAATTTAAAAACCTAAGGCTGAATTACAAAGAACTAAAGAATCGGTAATATATAGAAATCGGTAAAAAAAACCGGTAAAATACAACACTAATTCCTTGCGATTAGTTTACGGTTTTGTACAATCGGTAACGAAGCGCATCCCTAAAATTACTACGCTTCGATCACGTGATTGCGGCGCACGTCATTGCCCATTCATGACGATTACATCTATAGAATTTTGAGAGAAAGAGCAAGTAGATGTATGAATGAATTTATGACTGAAAAAGTGAGAAGGAAGATTTTTTTATGAATGACATTTAAGGTATACGTAGATATCGATTTTTTCTATATATAATACGTTTATATAGTCAAATTACTAAGCACAAACGTTTGTATGAACTGAGCTGTCTATCTTGTTGTTCCTTGTCTATGGATGAAACCTTGTTGTTCCTTGTCTCTGGATGAAACAACATTTGACATAGGGCTGTCATGTCATGTAGATAAATAAAGGTATTGCCATGACCAATAAATCTTAAAGAATCTTTGTTAATATAGTAAAAAAGATTTTTTTCCTTATTTTTATTTTAAACTAGCGACTCACCCTTGTTCCGCTCGGGTTCGTCTCTAGTTACGTTTTAGCGTTTAGTGTAGATTTTTCAGAAATAAGATATTTTCCCGCAGTAAAAAGTATCCTATATGTTGACCCAGATAACCAGCTATCATCATACTAAATTTCATCAAAATCCCTCCAGTGGTTTTTTTTGATGCGTTAACAGACAGACAGTCAGATAAAAATTCTAAAAACTGTAGATTCGGCCTCTGTATCGATAATAATGTCTATATCAATAAGATTTTCCAAAAAAAAAAAAAAAAAATACAGATTTGATTTTATTATATGTATAGATTGTATCCAGTAGATTTTCTTATTAGTTTTTCTCATCTATAATATTTTTTGATTTAATATAACACTTCAAAAACAAAGGTGTTACTATAGCCTCCTAAATGTTGAAGTGTAATCAATGAGTGGAGTTTCAAACATAGACTATATCCATTAATTCGATAATATTATAGTGACAGTGTACCTTTTTGCATTTTCAGTTAATTCGATTACCGGTTCAGGTCACCTCTTTTAAAAAAAAACTAAGCAGTTAATCTTATATGTTAAAAATAAAATAATGCTTCCTTTGAGTAAAACTTAATATTTTCAGTGTTTTTAAGACACTTATCTTTCATGTTCTGTGCGTTTGTTCCACAATATTCGTGTCAATATGTGTAATTTGTAAGATTTCATCGTTTTCTTCAATTCTAAGACGCAATATTTGTTCGAAAGATTTTACTCTTCCCATAGACTATCGATTAATTCAATAAAATAGTTACGGTGTCCGTTTTTGCATTTTTATTTGGTTGGATACCCGGTCCAGGTAAGTTTTTCTTAAAAAAAAATGAATGCAACTATTATTAATTTTAAAAATAAAGGCATTTTTCCTTTGAGTAAATCTTGATAAGGCAGTGGTAGCCCAATGGTAACTCGCTCGCTTCGGTATCCGAGTGAAGCGGGTTCGAATCCCGGGTCTTGCACCTCTGATATTTTCATGTGCGAATCATTTCTAACATGATTACCACTTGCCTTACGGGGAAGGAAAAACATCGTGAGGAAACTTGCATGTCTGAGAGAACCTAGCAAGTTTTCGAAAGACATGTGAAGTCCGCCAACCCGCACTTGGCCAGCGTGGTGGACAGCCTGATCCCCCTCGTATTGAAGGGAGGCCCGTGCCCAGCAGTGGGACGTTAAAAGGGCTGAATACAATTAAAAGGGCTGAATACAAATCTTGATAACTTCAATATTTAAGGTACCATGTTCCATCGATTTGTTCCAGCCTGTGTATATATAGCGCAACGGTAGATACGGTAGAGGTGATCAGGTAATTCAAACAAATATAAATTTAAATATAACTATTTTTTCGGATTATGTATTTCGTGGATTGATTTTTATTTTTGGTTCTCGACGTTTCGAATGCTTTACAGTATTCATGGTCACGGGAGTGACTAAGGTTTTAGACATCTCAAAGGCGTTAATAATATTTAACTAAATTATATTATTGATTACCTAATAAAGTTTTTTGAAAAATTTTAATATTTATAATAATAACAGTTAAAATTAAATAAATAATATTACTGTATTTAATTATAATACTTATTAATTTAAAATATTTGGTGTTACGTGGTATCTTATGAACCCTCAACATTTTTATTTCCCTTACAGTTGTGTGTACCTTACTTATTTTTTTAACTTGAATAATATAAATGTAATATAGGTATATATTTAATGTGATGAATGATTTTTTTTTCACATATTTATTTATAATAGCACTATAATTAGACTAACTCTCGGACGGAACTCGGACGCCCTTCTACCACATTGGGAACCGCTGGTGTACATATTGTACGACGCCCACCTTCCAAACCGCTATAGAGTAAGTGTTATAGAAACATAGCCCATAGGCATGGTCGGCTAAGACATCAAGAGGTATAAGATATGTGTAATGTCATAAAACTCTCGTGAGGGAATTCTCATTATTATGGAAATTAAGCATCTTTACCCTTTTTAGCATTTTATTTTCGCGTTTTACTCTAAACATTATATTTATTTACGATATTGCTTTCCCTTAGAACCAGTTCTTGGTATCGCTAGTCACTAACAGCTCCCCATAAACTATAATAGTATACTAACTGATATATTAAGAGGCCTATTACATTTTCACTGTGATTTTTCAATTTAATGCCCATTTTTGACGTTCTTATTCAGAGAAACTGAAACTATTCGACAATTTTGACTTATTGTATGGTGGAGAACAGTTATTAATATAGTTCATAGCGGCCTCGCTTTTCGCAAATTTTCATTATTAATTGAAATAAAGTCAAAATTCCGAAGCAAGTTTTAAATAAAATGCGCGACGACGCTTTTTCAAGCTCATGGATTGAAATACTGTACTAAGCAAACCGAAATGAAAATTATATACATAATAATATCTCATATATAGTGTTTGAGTTTATTGCGGCCTCGGAATTTGAAAATATGTATTGGATTTCTACAAAAAAAATCATTTTCAAAATCTTAAAAACTACTAAAAACGTTCAGAATTAGCTGTAAATATATCCTTACTACATTAATATTATTAAGTAAAATTTATACCAGAATATATGTCAGTTCAAAAAAAACGTAATTACATACTTTTTTTTATTAAATACTAAGTAATTACAACTGCAGAAAATGCTAAAAACAGCGATGCGTCGGCCGCTCGAACTCAATGCCATAGAACTCAGTACATTTTATGATAGGCCTCTTAAGCAGAAAAGTCGTACAGCCTTTTTAGTACCTACCTTGTTTATTAAAAAAAATATACACATATGGTTTGTGGGTTTGATTCCTGCACAGGATTTAAAAAATCTTAACTGAGGAAGGCTACAGACTATATATATCATCCCGGAAAAATGTACTGTTTCCATGGGATAGGTTTGTTTTTGTCTAGGGACGAACTCGAAGCGAAGCGAGAGTGAGTCTCTAGTGTTAGTATAAATCCTTCCGTTTATTTTTTACTATAAAACTAATCAAACAAATAGTGCTTTACCACACTTTACCACTATAAAGAAATATAATCTTCCAAAAGTATAGATGAGATCCAGCGAGTGGACAAAGTTTTATTGTGTTTGTGAACCGCAACTGAGGGACAAGATAATATATTGCTTAGCTGCTTGTCTCTACACACTACACTTCAAGGGACCATATACATATGTTTTATATTTTCAGAAAATAATTACAAAGGGAAATTTTCATTTTTGGACGTAGTATTCAATAATATAATTCATGTATGTAAAATTAGGTATAAATGTAAGAATAATTGTATAATGACTTATATAGATATAACTGTATGTTGCATTGTTTCATAGTTTAAGTTCTTTTTTTAAAGATAATGCCTGTTTTTCATCATATTATAACTAGGCAATGTACAGTTTAATATGTTTATGTGATCTGTGTATATATGTACTCGTATAATGTACTTGTTTGATGAGTTCATGCCAAGCGAGAATCGAACTTTGGCGCATAAAAGTTATGTCACTTATTATCAAATCATATAGGAGATCCCGATCTATGTGGTGGACCCCTCACTTTTTTTCCGGATGTTTTTTTTTTTAACCATAAAACATATTAACAAACTCGACCCAGGGAAATTGTCACCCAAAATTTGCTCCAGGCTATTTTTAATAAAAAAAAAATCATTTGTTTTTTAAGTACAAGAACTCTTTTCCCGTGACAAATTAGTTTCAATCGAAAGTAAAAGACTTGTAGAAAATGTCATCATATGTTTGGTGGCCCATTTCATACACCGAAACGAACCAAGAATCAAAATGTAGATGATGATAATTTTATAACGAATTTAATGATAGAGGGTTGTCATACTAAAACATCTCCAGAGGTTTTTTAATAAAAAAAATAGCCTGGAGCAAATTTTTGGTAACTCCTAGGTCGTCTTTGTTAATATGTTTTATGGTTTAAAAAATATATTTCGTCTGGAATAAGAATGAGGGGTCCACCATATAGATTGGGAGAGTCTCTCCCGTGACCATGATTGCTGTAAAGCAATCGAAACGTCGGGAACCAAAAATCTAAATAAATCCGCGAAAAAATCCGAAAAGATAGTTTTATTTTTATTTACATACTATATCCATTTTACAATAACCAAGCTAGGGACGAACCCGAGCGAAGCGAGGGTGAGTCGCTGGTATATTATATTTGCTTATATATTGGCTCAATATAGGCTGGTTTTTACCCCGCTTCTATTATTATCATTATTCACTAATAAATAAGCTCAATCAGCTAATCTTATTTAATTGGAGACCGATTTAAACTACTCGTAATTGTCGTTTTGAAGATTTGTAAGTGTGTAAAAACCAGATAACAATACAATATAAAATTTGATGCCATTTAGTTAGAGAAGATAAGGTCAAGAGACGTATAGTGGTACTTTTCAATGGCTACTACCTACTAGTAAAATATTCGTGTTTGGGCGGGTTTATTTCATTCCATTTATATGACTTCTATTCATTACAGTTGGCGTGTATTTTAGTTGATTGAAACTATGCTTATTATTTAAATCTTTAGTTTTATTCATAGATGAGTGTAGACATAGGATACAACACAGTAGGGATGAAGGTTGCTGAATTAATGTGGTCTGAGTATCCACATACTATCGCAAACATTATGTTGTACACCGGTCCCATTAGATGCAGGATTCAAAATTTTACGAGCTCTATTCGATTATACGGTGGGTGCTTTGACCAGATAGCATCCAATTTGCGTATGCGTGATCGAGTCAGGTGCTAACAAACTAAGTTTATTTTGGATGGTTGTCTGTATGTTCACAATTCGAAGTTATATTTTTATTTTTAATGCAATATCAGTTTAAAGAAATATAAATGAAGGAAAACAATAATATTATACTTCTTTTGCTTGAATAGCTTACCAGGTACCATAACAGAAATAGTACTTGTGGCTGGAATGGTGTATTGCACGCATATTTCAAGTAAGACAACCGGGTGAATTTTATATGTTTTGCATGTAACTAAGGAAGGATTCTAGATACTAAAAATATAAAATATACTAGCGATTCACCCTCGCTCCGCTCGGGTTCGTCCCTACTTATGTTTTAACGATTAGTATTGATTTCTCAGAGATGAGATATTTTCCTGCAGTAAAAAGTATCCTATATGTTGACCCGGATAACCAGCAATCATCATACCAAATTTCATTAAAATCCCTCTAGTGGTTTTTCCGTGATGCGGTGACAGACAGACAGACAGACAAAAATTCTAAAACTATAAATTCGGCCTCCGTATCGACAATCACGTCTATTTCAATAAGATTTTCCAAAAAATATTTAATGTACAGATTCGGCTTAGTTACAATTTTATTATATGTACCTATAGATTAAGGACATAATAGAAAAAAAAATTTACAATATTTTGTTAATTTTCTTTAGTATAAAGTAGATAAAAAGGTGTAATAATTAACTTTGCAGTGTAACCCTACACTGTTTGCTAACTAATTACAAAACTCTAAGTACAAGATCCAAGTTTGCAAGTGTAACTATTGCGAATTTGTACCGCATCAGCAACTCAGCGTCAAAACTCAAACTATTTACAAAATACCGTCTAAAATGGTGTCAAAATGTTTGTATTTACTCCCGAGCTGTTCCTTCACAAACATAACTGCATAATGGCGCACGTACTTTAACTGTCAAGTTATACTACAGTATATATTTTGTTACCTCTTTACTTTAAAGAGTTTCGTCAACAAATAGCAATAAATATCTTTCATTGTTGTTTTTTTAAATCCATATCAAACTTGTTTTTTTTAAATCCATATCAAACTAATATTATAAACTAGTGACTCATACTCGCTCCGCTCGGGTTCGTCCCTACTTACTTACTTAGCACCACAATTTAATATTTTTTCTTTGTTGTGTGCTCTATCCATACATGCTAATGTCGTCGCTAGGTTAAAAAAATGTCGACGGATGCCTAATGTTTGCCTCCATACAAAAATATTCGAATGACTTCATAAGAGATAGCAGAACCCGCGGCTTCGCCTGTGTTCAAAGTACAAAAAAACAAACTTCTTTCCCTTCCCTTTACAATAATATATGGAAGGCTGACCGATTTGTTGACATTTATGATTACTGCTCCGCTTCCTTGGGTAGTAAGTAGCATGATGATATATAGCCTATAGCCTTCCTCAATAAACGGGCTATCTAATGCAAAAAGAATTTTTCAAATCGGATTAGTAGTTCCTGAGATTAGCGCGTTCAAACAAACAAACAATACCTCTTTATAATATTAGTATACACTAGATAATGTTATAAATGTATCCTACGAGAGCGTCTTTAAAAATACAGTTCATTATTTTTAGAGAAAGACGCAGGGATAAGCTAGTGTTAAATAATCATATTTGTTTCTGCAATCCCTTTGGGTCGGAGATACATATAATACAAAACAGAAACTATAGTCGATCGACCAAAGCCAACA
The DNA here is from genome assembly GCA_033884665.1 of Argynnis bischoffii washingtonia. Classification (NCBI taxonomy): domain Eukaryota; kingdom Metazoa; phylum Arthropoda; class Insecta; order Lepidoptera; family Nymphalidae; genus Argynnis; species Argynnis bischoffii. Next base: position 1,897,779 of record CM066624.1, on the reverse strand, counting down.
TGTAAATGCGGCTTAAAACTCAAGTAATAACTGCACAAGCTTTTCAGTGAAGGTGTCAGTAATACACTTACTCGCCACAATGTACCTTCAGTTTATTCACGCGCGTATCTCACAGCGTACAAATAAAATTTGTTTTCATGAATTCGGAATGAGACGACGTCTATACAACGTCCTTTGCTGAATTAAACGTGGTATATTCAAAATTGACTTTGTTTATGCTGTAATTTTAAAGGAAAAAATAAACTTTTGTAATCATTAAAATAATATTTCTATTGCTTTAGGTATTTCGGTAGATAAATTAAATTTTATCTATACTAATATTATAAAGAGGAAAGATTTGTATTTTTGTGTGTATGTTTGTAATGAATAAACTCAAGGACTACTGTGCCGATTTCAAAAATTCTTTCACCATTGGAAAGCTACATTCACCCTGAGTGACATAGGCTATATTTAATGCTAGAAAAGGTTAGGGATCCTTTCTAAAACTTAAGTAACGTAACCTAAGGTGTAAAAAAGTGCCCTTTTTCGTCTTTCGTCGCATGCGCTGCGGAAACTATTGATGATAGAAGAAAAGTATGTTCCCGTGGGATAGATTTGTTTTTGTTTGTCTAAAGGCGAACCCGAGTGAGGGTGAGCCGCTAGTGTCATTATAAAACTTTTTTTGACTTTTTAAGTCCGCAGTGTCAAATAATTTTCTGTAAATAATAAATACGCATAACAGCGTCATTAGCTTTAAACGGTGTATGTTAAAATCTCATTAACTTAATTAGTTTTATGTGTTTCTTAAGGGAATAATATTACATTGATCTTTAATAAATAATAGATAAATTATTTTTAAGGCAGTAGTAGTCCAGTGGTAAGATACACTCTTGGAAAACCAAATGAAGTTAGTTCAAATCACCGTTCTCACACTTCTAGGATTTTCATGTGCGTATCACGGTGCCTTACGGTGTAGGAAAACATCGTAAAGAAAATTGCATGTTTGTGAGGACCTAATTGTCTGAATAACATGTGAAGTTTGCAAACCTTCCCTATCTATTATCAACAAATTACCGCGGCTTTCTGTAAACGTTCATCACGATTTCAAAAATTCTTTCACCATTGGAAAACTACATTCACACTGAGTGACATAGGCTTTATTTTTGCTAAAAAAGATTAGGGATCCTTACTAAAACTTAAGTAACGTAACCTAAGGTGTAAAAAAGTGCCCTAAAACGTCTTTCGTCGCATGCGCTGCGGAAACTATTGATTATAGAACAAAAGTATGTTCTACAATATTAAAGAACATATCAATATCTACAAAAAACTTCGCAATACCATATGTCCGACTATTATTGTTATGTCACAATAACCACTTTTTACATTTTATAAGTTGATAGAAATATGTAGTCCATTCTATACTTACCGTTAAAACGTACCTAGAGACGAACCCGAGCGGAGCAAGGGTGAGTCGCTAGTTTATTATAAAATATACTTGTGATTTACGTTTACTGTCACAAAACACCCAGTTTAGCTGGAAAAAGCTCATAATATATTTTCTGGATAAATAGTTCGATTTATTGATTGATTTTCATCTTAAAAAAATCCAAAAATAAAGACTACCGGCCATTTGCTTCAAACTAGGCAAAACAAAAGCTTTAGAGTTAGGCGATGACAAAAAATACGAATTCAAGATACCAAAGCAATTTATCACGTCTCCTCCCCAGGATCACGTCACGTGAACGTTTTTATGTATGCCGGGTTTGGTTATTTATCGATGTGCCATAAACAAGTCCACCTAAACAAGCAGAGACAGATGGCGAAGCTCTGCTATTTATTACATAAGTTGTCGTCGGTTCTTTGGCTGTAATACCTCTTGCCTTTGTCTTGTTTGTTTTAACAAACTAAATAAATTATGTTGTTTATGACCACATTATCATAATTTGTAATATAGAGAACAAATTTTATATTATTTATTATTGTGTTTCATTTTCAAAATTGGTCAGATTTCAATGAAACTATTTTTGTATCACAAATGAATATGATAATACTCAATAAAGCAATTTAATACAAGAAAATGAAAAGTGAAGTTTTATGAGTTTTGTGACTCGGAGTCTTTGAATGTCGAAACTAAACTATATTAGATTTATAGTTTATCATAAATTTCCGTATATAATATTATATACTCGCTTTGCTTCGGGTTCGTCTCTAGACAAAAACAATTCTATTCCACGGGGACCGTACCTACATTTTCCCCGGATGATATATAGCCTATAGCCTTCCTCAGTTAACGGGCTATCTAATGCAAAAAGAATTTTTCAAATCGGATTAGCAGTTCCTGAGATTAGCGCGTTCAAACAAACAAACAAACTCTTTAGCTTTATAATATTAGTATAGATGTAACGTTAATTTGTTGTGTTTTTAAAGTTTTACCCAGACTTGGTGTTATTTTGTTTTCATTTCCTCTAAGTTTAGTCGAAATTAGTTATCGATTGAGTTCAAATTCTCCATCTCCAAGCGCACTTTGCAGTTCAGAGTAAACTGAAATGTAGAGAAAATCGGAATGCTGTTTCGAATACTTGTTAAATACTGTTTTAAGTTTGTTATTTACTTAGACTTATATAAAAAGTGTACTGAAAGTAGTCAAGTGCAATAATTTAGAATTTGTTCAGAAACAGCGGGTTCAATTCCAGCTAAAGAACTTAACTTTCTAAATAAAAAAAATAATGCAGCTTAATTTCTTTCTTTAATTATAGCGAGTAGGCGAGTGATATTTTGATATCCTAGGAGATTTCACAAGTATTACTTGTTTATTACAATATTTATTATTGAAATCGTGGAATGGAATCTGAATGGGCTAAAAATATGAGCTTTTGGATGAGAGTAGCGAACAAATGTTATTTTTTGTCAACAGTCTCATCAATTGAAACTTAGGCAAATTGTGACAGGTCAGGGGACTTAAACTATAGACGAGATGAGCCTCTACAAAATGGCGTACTACCTTTGATGTAACATTAGTCTATTTAAAGAGGTCTCATCGGTTTCTGCTTCTGCGCTCCATTCTGAAGGAAGAGGTAAGCCATAAGTGGAGGATTGTTGTTGTTTCCTAGAGATCTCATGTCCATAGTGTCACCACTCACCAATAGCTCGACTTATGATGCGCTTTTGACTTATTATTATGGTAAACTAGCGGTTCACTCTCGCTTCGCTCGGGTTCACCTCTAGGAAAACAAAAACAAACGTATTTTACGGGAATCGTAAATTTTTCCAGGATAAAAAGTAGCCTATGTATAATTCCAGACTATAATCTATCTCTGTGCCAAATTTCATTCAGATCCGTTCAGTCGTTCTGGCGCGAAAGAGTAACAAACATACATCCATACATTCATACTCACAAACTCACATTTATAATATTAGTGGTAAATAAGTTGCAGTCGAGTCGCAATCTTTAAAAGACACGTGTTGGTGGAACATCACATTTTTGCTCAGACGTTCAATCAATCAAGCAATTCAGATAATCTGTGGATATGTTTTACTGATTCTTATTTTTTTCTTAATAGAAAGCTACTCTTACTTACCGACTACAACTAAAGTATCATTAGACACAGTTAGTGGTAACTATCTAGATTTGATTTACATAGTGTAAACAAAGCCGATGTTTGATGCGACCAAAACAAGTTCTATCCTAGACCCAAACTCATATAAGAACTAAAATAACGTAACCTCCCTCTCACTACTTTATCGAATACTATTATACCTATTACCTACGCTGTAAACCATACAGCTATTTTAATAAAAAAGGAATATTATTTAAAATTTCTATATGAATTTCACGTTGAAATGTTTCACTCTAACAAATGCGTCTAGTTTATTTCAATCCACTCGCACAACACTACGCTAGAACAATAAAGAGGTAGGTATAAACAAATACTGAGTGCGCATTTTATATGTTAAGAGCCCAGGAGTTTTCTGTACTGTATTTTCATTTTTATAAATTACGTGCGATTTCATTATATTTTTAAATAAAGTAAATATTATTTTTGTTTATCTCATATTTTTATAAAGAACATTTGACATTAATCGTCTCTAACTTAAAACTTAAGATATTTTCTACTCTAGAGTAGGTACTAGTATCTACAGATTGAAATTGAAAATTCATAGAACAATTTCAGTCATTACTATTAAAGTTTTACTTTAAGTTCCATACCTACTTGTGTTTGTGTTAGTACCACAATATGGGTAGTAGTAGAATATCTCTATAGAGACTAAGCTTCTGAAAACGCCCAAAAATAATACTCATAGCTACATTACTTTACTACTTTGTTTGAGTGTAATGCGTTCGGTTTGACCTTGTCAACAGCTCGAACCAAAAAAACGGTTTTGTTTACGGGCACCGCGTACTCGAACTCGTAGGTGACGTGACACTTACCACAGATAACATAATACTATACTAGTACAGATGCATCATCTTGTACAATAAAATTGGACATCGCTAATTCGGGCTATTTTTAACACGCCTTTATGAGTTTCTCCTGTATGTTTGTAACGGAATCTTTAAACGCGATTTTTATCCACTTCAAAAGTTCAAATTGAACTGCAACTTTGCACAATTAACAAAGACCGATGACAATACATTAAATAATAAAAAAATATATATGTAAAAAACTAAAAAAAATACACTTTATAGTAGATCAAACTAAAAAATTGAAAATAAATTATAGTTTAAAAAACTAAAAAACACGCTTTAATGATGAACGAGGATAAAGTGATTAACTAGAAAATTAATGTTATTGTGAAAAAATGTGGGGTGCTTAGTACAATATTTTTATACCATTCCTACTTTCAGAAATCGTACCAATGGAATATTTATAATAACTGATATCGAGCACCTCACTTTTTACTTTTTCGGTTCATCAATTTAAAACATGTTTTTTAGTTTTGTTTGAATAGATATTATAATGGATGTCATTAACTCGCAAACTGTTTTGTTCTTCTCTATCAGGAATTTATCTATCTGTAAAATATTAAGTTTGTAGAGGTTGTACTTTCTGAGATTCCATGATTAATCATTCGCTTTGAGGACCACCTTTTATTTTCGATTTCAGAACTCTAGCTCGTAATAATATATGCACGTACGTCAGTTATAAATTTTAGAATATCTACATATAAATATATGTTAAAGTGATTGTAAGCAACCCTCCACTTCTGTCTACGTTCATGCTACGGTGGGTACAAATAATGACACAGTATGTGCTGCGATATGAGTGCATACAGGGTTACAAGTTTAAATAGAATTGCCAGCAGGTCTGCAAAGCTATATTATATCAGAATATGTATGTATATGGGGACATGTTTAAAAAAAATGTTATGGAGGCGTTTATAGATATGTATATATGTAATTACTAGAGAATAAATTAAAAGTTTATTGTTAAACTAGCGACTTACACTTGCTTTGCTCGTGGTTTTTGCTCAATTTTAGTCGGTAGCGTTCCCCAGTTTTAGGTTAAATTCGGTTTTAATAGCTTACAATAAACCACACCGCTTTGATCCCACCAAATACAGAGCAGGAACTTAGATCCCATGAATGAGGTTAATAGTTACCAATGAGGTTAATAGTTGGCCGAGCTTAACCCACGACGTTCTGCGTTTAGGATTGTCGTAATGGATTTATTTTTCATCACCAGTGAATATACGATGTAGGAAACCCTTTATCTTCTCCCGTCAAAGCAGAAGATCAAAAAAATGTCTTTCAACTTCCCTCGGTTTTATTTCATGTGGGACCTAATTTCCTTCCTTTTGCATCATACTCAAGTTTTAAGGTGTTGTCCTACTGTTGATAAGTTAACTCTTAATGATTTAAACAATTCTTTAAGTGTTCGAGATGAGTCGTCTACGAGCAATGTCTCCAATTTCCAGAAAAGTGCTATTTTATAGAATTTTTGTATGACCTCATACATCGCACGAAAAATTAATGAACTTAGGATATAACAATGCCCGTCGTTTAGTTAGTTTTTAATAATACTAGTGATACGCGCAGCGAGACAGCAAGACGAAGATGGCGAACAGCACTTGTGGATCGTTATAGCAAAACGTTATTATCACCGCCTGAATTCAACTCAACCCTCATTTCACCATTACACGGCTTTAAATACAAGTACCCGCACTCACGTCAGAATGATCAAAAAGCAACTTATTAGAAATAATACATTCTGTTATATTATTAAATATTGAATATAAGTTTAACATTAATTAAATATTGGATATGTAAATATGCAAATAATTTATAACTGTAATAAATAGTAATTATTTATACAAAATAATAAAACACACGAGTGATTTGGAAAGATAATACAAAACCCGTTCGGAAACAAAACGCTAATCTATTTTAAGATATTTGAAATATAATTTAGTATTAATTAAATATAGCAATTTAGTAAATATAAATAACGAATTAAATAGCCGATTGATGCCTACAGCACTATTAATACGATTCTATTTAATAAAAGATGTGTTTAGAAATATGATTTGTAACATTCGGCCATTCTGCATTAGCCGTGTCTCACGGCGATTTTATAACTTTTCAGTAATATTCTACTCCTGGAAAAGAATAGAAGTAAAAGACGGTAAATGTTCTTTGTATTAAAATGAACAGCACATAGAACAGCAAGAAAATCTTTACAACTCCAAGGCATTTATATAAAATAGTTGTTATTTTTGTTTACACATTATCTATTTGTTTTTTTTTTCTTATTAAGTCAATATTTTACTATTCGTGGTCACTATTAGCAGGTTAGTACTTTGTACAAAATATTTTGTTTTAAATGTTTATCAGCAACTGTTGCCACACAGATCTAGGCTTACTAGATGTTGTGATTTTTTTCAGACTCACACAGATCTAAGTCAAATGACTAGATTTTATTTATTAAGTAATTTTATGTTATTCACACAGATCTAAGTCAAATGACTAGATTTTATTTACTAAGTAATTTTATGTTATTTACACAGATCTAGTCAAATTGCTAGATTTTATTCACTAAGCCATTTTATGTTATTCACACAGATCTAGTCAAATTGCTAGATTTTATTCACTAAGCCATTTTATGTTATTCACACAGATCTAGTCAAATTGCTAGATTTTATTTACCAAGCCATTTTATGTTATTCACACAGATCTAGTCAAATTGCTAGATTTTATTCACTAAGCCATTTTATGTTATTCACACAGATCTAGTCAAATTGCTAGATTTTATTTACCAAGCCATTTTATGTTATTCACACAGATCTAGTCAAAATGCTAGATTTTATTCACTAAGCCATTTTATGTTATTCACACAGATCTAGTCAAATTGCTAGATTTTATTCACTAAGCCATTTTATGTTATTCACACAGATCTAGTCAAATTGCTAGATTTTATTTACCAAGCCATTTTATGTTATTCACACAGATCTAGTCAAATTGCTAGATTTTATTCACTAAGCCATTTTATGTTATTCACACAGATCTAGTCAAATTGCTAGATTTTATTTACCAAGCCATTTTATGTTCTTCACACAGATTTATGTTATTTACACAGATCTAGTCAAACTACTAGATTTTATTCACTAAGCAATTTTATATTAGGCACACAGATCTAGATTTAGTTATTAGATATTTCAATTTTGGAGTCACATAAGGCTTCTAGCTTTAGTTACTAGATATTTTATTTCCTAGTTGCATACGAGTATGTAGCATCAGCTATAACTTCTATATTTTTTTGACTAAGCAACACGTTGGATTCGGATGATTTGTAAATAGTTACTTTTCGCTTAAATCGTTTGATTAAATAGTTATTCATTCATTACTTCAGTTGCTTTTACCGTTATAGTATTCTTTTTTTTTTTTTTATACATAAGATGAAATATCAAAAGTTAAAAAAAAATATGACTGTGTACCTGAGTAGTTCCACGAAAGTATGGCTTGAGCATTTTGTCCTCCATCCCACTTCTGAGATGATACGCGCAGCGAGACAGCAAGACGAAGATGGCGAACAGCACTTGTGGATCGTTATAGCAAAACGTTATTATCACCGCCTGAATTCAACTCAACCCTCATTTCACCATTACACGGCTTTAAATACAAGTACCCGCACTCACGTCAGAATGATCAAAAAGCAACTTATTAGAAATAATACATTCTGTTATATTATTAAATATTGAATATAAGTTTAACATTAATTAAATATTGGATATGTAAATATGCAAATAATTTATAACTGTAATAAATAGTAATTATTTATACAAAATAATAAAACACACGAGTGATTTGGAAAGATAATACAAAACCCGTTCGGAAACAAAACGCTAATCTATTTTAAGATATTTGAAATATAATTTAGTATTAATTAAATATAGCAATTTAGTAAATATAAATAACGAATTAAATAGCCGATTGATGCTTACAGCACTATTAATACGATTCTATTTAATAAAAGATGTGTTTAGAAATATGATTTGTAACACTAGCTCTGCCCTATTTTGTTTTTAAATTTGTTTTTTTTTATGGTGACAAACGAACAGACTGACCACCTGATGGAAAGCAGTACATATCGCTCATAACCCCTACGGTTCATGCACTTAGGTTTTATGTAACAAAAATGCAGAACAGCAGGTGCGTTGTCACTGTGAGAACTAAGATGAAACGCCTCTTGCATGTAATTGCGCTGGCTACCTTATCCTTCATACCGGGACACAACAATGCAATCATTGTTGTTTGGAGGCAGAAAAAGATAAGGTGTGGTACCCATCCAGTCGGACTCCTCAGGCTTGACAGAGTCCTACCACCGGTTATTATTCCATTAGAACACTATATCCACATTATTTCACTATAATCATAAAACTAGGAGGATGGGTATAAATTATGGAATTAATTGATTAGGGCATATAAATATGTACGAGTGTGTATTTACTTCGAGGTATATAATATATATTTATTTAGTAAAAGAAGTAAATGAAGATATGCTGTATTTATAGAGACATTTTTAATTAGTACGTACACGTACATTTTTTATGATGGTTTTTTTATTCTAGTCAAAACCAAGATAGAAACTAATTCTAACGCGACTAATACGCATGCTCCATTATAATAGAAAAAAGCGGTGCTCTTATTATAATAATTAGAAAAAAATAATTATTATTAAGAGTTCGTGTATACCCAACCTTTTCATTATACCCAAGGAGGCATTAAAGAAAACTGCTAGCCTTCAAACAGATGTGATCGTCTTACTACACGTGTCCCGTTGGGAAATGCCGTGATATCGTAACGAAAATACCTTTAATATCCGTAGGGTGACATTTTCGTAATGTTAATGAATTGCAGCATGCCTTGCTTTCGACCTATAAGCCGTTACAGGGATATTCATGGTAATATCTTCCATTTTGGTCTAATGGGTAGTTTATACGGGATACTTAAGGTCCTGAATTTGAGTTCCATGATGGGTCAAAAACTTATTAGGATTTTCGTTAAGCTATTCCCGCTTTCGTTATTTCTAAATCATGATATTGATCCTGCGTTTGACCTCTCTCGAGTTATGATTGATCGTTGTTCCATCAAAATATGGGACTGACGGAATAAAAGATGCACTTGTACGGGACAAACGATTGCACCGAAGTATCTGAAGTAAGTTGAATTTCCGCTGAAGTCTCTAGCTATCGTAGCTGTTAGTGGTCTGGGAAAAGTAAAACGCTAAAAACTGCCAATTAAACAAAAATTTGGAACGGAATGGTCAAAACGACTTTATCTCAAACTATTCAAAGGACATTCACATATTCGTAAATCAGGAAAAATCATATGCCCCCTATGTAACAAAGGTTAGAGTTTAACAAATAAAAGAGTTTCTTTTTATACAGTAAATATTTTAGTTAGTTTAGTTTACCGGTGGTAGAGCTCTGTCAAGCCTGAGGAGTCCGACTGGATGGGTACCACCCCCTTATCTATTTCTGCCGCCAAGCAACAATGATTGCATTGTTGTGTTCCGGTTTGAAGGATAAGGTAGCCAGCGCAATTACAGGCAAGAGGCATATCATCTTAGTCCTCACAGTGACAACGCACCTGTGGTTCTGCATTTTTGTTACTTAAAACCTGAGTGCATGAACCGTAGGTTTTATGGGCGACAGGTACTGCTTATCATCAGGTGGTCTGTCTGCTCGTTTGTCACTGAATCGCATATAAAAAAAAAATAGTTACCATAAATACTTTATATGAAGACTAGGAGGCATTGTTGTATTTGAAATTCGTATATCTTAGAAAATGAGGAAAATGTAAATGAGAAGAATCTTACAGGGTAAGGGTGGATCTTCTAGGGTCGAACGAGCCTTATGTCAGCGGAACGCCCCTACAGAAACCAGTAATAGATTAGATATAAGAAAATATTGAGGCTCTTGTTTATCATAAATTAATAATGTTTTCTATGATTAGCTAGATGGATTGGCTGAACTTATAATTCAAATAATTTTGTTACGTAATTGACAATGTAGATTTTTACATTAAAGTAGCTCGCCTATAATAATCATAAGGACAAGGATAGTCTACGGTAAATTGTCGTAAGTGCGAGTGAGATAGAACACTTTCAAAGAAGCATTACAAGAATATTTTCCAATTTTCGATATCTAAAATGTCCTTTGCTTATACATAAAACGGTGTTACACTAAGCGCACATCAAGAAGAAACCAGATAGAGTGAAAAATGGAGCGAAGTGATAGTGCAGGTGAAATTAGAGGCCAAAAATAGTGGTCAGCGATTAATTTTAGGTGGTACTGTGCATGTACCGTCAATATATTATGTAATATGCTAAGAGGGACTGTCGCGTTTGTAAGATCATTAAAAATCTATAATGCGAGTGGACCATTTTAGTTTCTGGTTCTCAAAGCGCAGCTCGTGACAATATTAATAATGAGATAATATATCATGTATCATAGATTGGTTTTAAATCTTAGATTTGGTATTCTAGATGTCGATTTTGGGACCCGCCGCCTTGAGGAAAGCCAGTTACCAAGCTGGTCTAAGTTGCGCACCCGTTTAGATGAAACATGATGTAAATCTAAGTTTAAGAGGAGGCTCCCTAAATTTAACGCTGATTTGCTTTCATATTCTATGTATACCAGACATTAAATCAATGTGATAATTTAAATGTATGATTTTTCAAACCTTTTTCTATGGATTAGAAAAAACAGAAACACAATTGGATGAAATTTTCTCGATAGTTTTATTTTTTTTTAAATATGCCTTTTTTAGAGATTAATGGATTTTCCTTTTAAACTACTTCAGTTATATACGCAAAAAAAATACTCAGAGAAGGAAAATATAGTTTATTATGTCCTGACCGAATAATATTTAAATTGATCTATTATTATTCTCATAATAAATTAAATTAGATTTGAGACTTACGTTTTTTATTTCTGTGCAAGAATAAGATCGATCGGATATTCGATATTCAACCTTGTTCGCAAGCAACTAAGGTGCAACGGCGATAATGATTCAGTCGGCCGCTGGCCCTTGACGAGGTAGGACTTATGTCGCTTTTGCTCGCGCACAACCCCCCCGCTAATTCATCGAATTATTCATTCCTTGGACATAGTGTAAAAAAATCAACGTTTTTTGCTTTTTATACATAGCTTAGTAAAAACAACTTTAAGTAACACATTTAAGGTTGTATTTACATTATTGTATATTTTTTAAACTAGAATTACCTAAATACAGAATACTTTTGCTTATGATTTTTTGTGTAATATCTAGTTTAGTGATCGATGATTCCGTTCTGTCGTATACTAAGGGTTTCGCGCGGTAATGCTTGTGATTAATATTAAATATGAATAAATAATATAATTAATAAATATAAATCATTTACTATGCGCGTTGTATGTGTAAGTGTTTGTATATATAACTTACATACATACATATGTGCGCTTATTACTTTCGTACTAGGTACTTTTCTAGAGTTTACAAGTGTGTTATCAGTAGGTATGAACTTTCGTTTCGTTTCGTGGTGGTATAAGTAGGTATGAAAAGGTTTTTATGTAAGATGTTGATAATATTGTAATCTCTGGAATTAGATAATCAGATTATAAAAAGGCTTTCAATTATAGGAAGATATGCTTCACGCACCCAGAACCGCTGCATTTTTATTTTTTTCTAAAAGTCTATGTTACGGGAAGCAGACATACACACAAACACACTCTTACCGACTCTGCCACGACTTCATCAAGCGAGTGTACGCATAGGATTTGTACGCGGGTATCAAATAAATCTACATGTAACATACCTACCAAATTTCATAAACATAACGCGAACTTAGCTAACCATAACTAGTACGGGTAAGTAAGTATATCATAATAAAACATAGGTTATGTTTGTCCCTCAAGGATAATGCAGATTTCTATCACAGAAATAATTTTCAAATCGGACTGGTAGGTACCTATCTACTATGTAGTTCAGCAGATTATCTTAATATTTATAACTTTACCTTTTATTATGTACATATAAGTATATACGGGGCCATTTTAAATTTACTGAAGACCTTTTGTGAATATATTATTTACATCATAACATCGTCGAAGTTTTTTTATGTAAGATAAAGCAGTATGTAAAAAGTTAGTGTAAATATGTTATTTGAAGTGGCGCCCCTGGTGTAATAGGCACAGTGGCCAGTGAGCGCAATCAGCTGAGCGCGGGCGTCGAGCGGTTAGAAAGCCAAGCGCTTAGAAAAAAAAGCAAATTTATATTTATACAGATAAATAAAATTGGAGTGTCTGTTTGTAATATTAAAATAACCGCTTTTTACTAAATGCATATGGATGTATACACGGTACATATACCAAAACAACATTTTTTACAATTTTTGTCTGTCTGTCTGTTTGTTCCGGCTAATCTCCGAAACGGCTGGAGCGATTTTGACGGGACTTTCACTGGCAGATAGATGGCTGATGTTATAGGGTATATATAGTTGTAACTTAGGCTACTTTTATTTTAGAAAAAGAATCAGGGTTCCGCAAAAAAAAATTAAAACCCTGAAATTATGAACAAAATCCGCGTACGGCCTACGCACCCGGGCAAAACGAGAGTAAATCGCTATATAATATTTAATTTAAATGAATATCTTAGGAGTAGCAAGCTACTATTTATATAGGTATACCTAAACATAGGTATACCTAACCGGGAAAACGTACCTAGGGACGAACGCGAGCGAAGCGAGCGTGAGTTGCTAGTCTATACTAATATTATAAAGCTGAAGAGTTTGTTTGTTTGTTTGTTTGTTTGGTTGAACGCGCTAATCTCAGGAACTACTGGTTAAAATTGAAAAATTCTTTTTGTGTTGGATAGTCCATTTATCGATCTATACTAATATTATAAAGCTGAAGAGTTTGTTTGTTTGTTTGTTTTTTTGTTTGGTTGAACGCGCTAATCTCAGGAACTACTGGTTGGAATTGAAAAATTCTTTTTGTGTTGGATAGTTCATTTATCGAGGAAGGTTTTAGGCTATAGAACATCACGCTACGACCAATAGGAGCGGAGCATAAATGAAAAATGTTGCAAAAACGGGAAAAAATCATTCCTTTTGAGAGCTTCCGTTGCGTGCGCTGCGTAAGCGGTTGAAGTTACGTAAAAATCGTGTATGACGGAATTGTTCTCCTTTAAAAGTTCTAAAAAAAAATCCGCGACAGCATATGTCTATCTTTTAAGGTTGACTCAAAATAACCCTTTTTATGGCAATCAAGTTTGTTCTAAAATAGTGCATTACTTCCGAAGGTGTTTTTATAAACATGATATTAATCCTTATCCAAATAAATACGTTATTTATCACAAGTATTTAATTTTGAACAAAATTGCCCTTGACACCATTTGATTTCAATGAATATCTTAGGAGATATCATAGTTTTAAAATATACATATTTAACTTTACGCGGTCTATGGGTGAGCGCGCTCTCAGCCCGATACAAGGCAAAGGGCAGGGCGGTCGTGAGGGGGGAGGGCACTGGCCGACGCGCCGGTAGCTCTGCGAGCAAAGTCACTATTCCACGCGGACGAAGTCGCGGGCAAAAGCTAGTAGATAAATAAAATTGGCGTATCTGTTTGTAATATTAAAATAACCGCTTTTTATTTATTGCATATGGATGTATACACGGTCCATATACCAAAACAACATTTTTTACAATTTTTGTCTGTCTGTCTGTTTGTTCCGGCTAATCTCCGAAAAGGCTGCACCGATTTTGACGGGACTTTCGCCGGCAGATAGCTGATGTAATAAGGAGTAACTTATTATTTATTTCAGAAAAAAAAAATCAAGGTTCCGCGAAACAAAAATTAAAACCCACGAAAAGCGTACGCATCCGAGCGAAGCGAGGGTAAATCACTATATAATTTAAATGAATAACTTAGGAGTAGCAAGCTACTGTTTATCTATCTTCTTCTATACTATAATAAAACTGTAGAGGTCGAATGTCTGTACATAGAAAAAATATGCTAAAAACCGAGTCAGGGGGGTGTAAGAAGAGAATAGAACAAATCCAGTTTTTTTTTTAATTTTTTGTTTCTCTGTCTGTTTGTCTGTTTGTACGGGCTAATCTCCGAAGCTGCTGCACCGATTTGAATGAAATTTTGCATGGTGGTACCTTATATCCACGGTCAACATATAGGATACTTTTCATCCCGGAAAATCAAAGAGTTCACGTTGGATAGTTAAAAAACTACAGTAACTTATACAGCTTACTACACAAAAACTACCCATTGGATTTTAATGAAACTTTACAATAATATAGTTCATACATCAGAATAAGCAATAAGCGACTTTTTATTCCGGAAAAATGAACGGTTTCCGTGGGATAGATTTGTTGTTTAGAGGCAAACCCCAGTGAAGCGAGGGTGAGCCGGTGAGATTATATATACTCCTGGGTATGTGCGAAGTGCGGGTAATGTGCGTATGGCGGGTAATGTGTGTAGGGTAGGTAATGTGTGTATTGCGGGTAACGTGCGTATGGCAGGTAAAGTGTGTAGGGCGGGAAACGTGCGTAAGGCGATAATAGTGCGTAGAGTGGGTAAAGGGCATAGGGTAATAAAAATAATCAATAAGTGCTTGATGTAGAAAATCGATTTATACGAGTTCACTATCGTATTTCGCTTTGACCTTGAGATATGAAGAAAATGAGCATAACTATGACTTTCGTTCAAAAGGTCATAACCAAACTATAGAGGTCGAATATCTGTACATAGAAATAAAATGCTAAAAACCGAGTCAGGGGGATGTAAAAAGAGAAATAGAACAAATCCAGTTTTATTTTTTAAATTTTTTGTTACTCTGTCTGTTTGTCTGTTTGTACGGGCTAATCTCCGAATCTGTTGGACCGATTTAAATAAAATTTTGCATGGTGGTACCTTTTATCCCGCGCAACATCTTAGATACTTTTCATCCTGAAAAATTAAAGAGTTTCTGTGGGAAAGTTAAAAAACTGTAGTAACTTATACAGCTAAGTTCACAAAAACTACTGATTGGATTTTAATGAAACTACAGTAATATAGTTCATACATCAGAATAAACAATAGGCTACCTTTTATCCCGGAAAAATGTACGGTTTCCGTGGAATAGATTTGTTTTTTCTAGAGGTGAACCCGAGCGAAGCGAGGGTGAGCTGCTAGTGTATAAATAAACATAGCTAACCGTGAAAACGTACCTAGGGAAGTACGCGAGCGAAGCGAGCGTGAGTCGCTAGTAAAAAATAAAAAAATGTTTCGCACCTTCTGAACCACGTATTTCAATTCGCAAGCCAAGCAAAAGTGGGTGTAGCGGTATGATCTCGGACTAGAATTTCGATGATCGTAGATTCGATTCCCCTCGTGTGTAGACATTTTTTTCCTTTTTCTCAATTTATATATTGAATTTTGAATTTTCATATACAAAGTTTTTTCGCATGCGCTTTAATTACTATCCCTTGTTGAAAAGCCCGTCAACTGAGGAAGGCTATAGGCTATATATCATCCCGAAAAAATGTACGGTTCCCGTGGGATAGATTTGTCATGTCTAGAGACGAACCCGAAGCGAAGCGAGGGTGAGTCGCTAGTCTATACATAAAAACAAATTGTGACTAAGCCGAATTTGCACATTAAATATTTTTTTGGAATATCTTATTGAAATAGACATTATTATCGATACAGAGACCGAATCTATAGTTATTAGAATTTTTGTCTGTCTGTCTGTTACCGCATCACGGAAAAACTACTGGAGGGATTTTGATGAAATTTGGTATGGTGATAGTTGGTTATTCGGATTCCGGGTCAACACATAGGATATTAGTTACTGTGGGAAAATATCTCATCTCTAAGAAATCTATACGTAACGTTAAAACGAGGGTGAGTCGCTAGTAAATAAATAAAAAAAAAACGATAAATGATAATAAATAAATAAAATACTTATTTCTTTGCATAATTGAAAAATGAATAATATTATATAAAAATGAGAAAAAGAAAAAAAAATGACTACGCATGGGGAATCGCACCTACGACCTTAGAGTTATTAGACCCAGCTTTTACCGCTACGCCAACTCATACTTGGTATACATTGTGAAATAAGTGGTTCATAATCATAATCCTTCGATTGCTTTTGATTATTATTTATTCAATACTACAAAAATTACATACTACATAATTTGTACATTTTTAAACATCAAACTAACAAAAACATAAGTAATTTCCTGATAAAATCCCTAAATATGTATTTATATATTATGAATATATAAATACTTGAATAAAATATAATTTACATGTTCAATATCTACTCAAATTCATTTATTGCATAGGAATAAATGTCTTAGCTTTTCGCGATTACTAAATATATACGTATTATAATAAAATAAAATGTTATCGGATCAATTCCCGTATTTTAAATTTTAATAATATTAAAATCAAATTGATAAGTTGGCCTACTGCTTACAGACGCGCTTGCGTACTCTGTGACGCTTGACCTGTAGTTATGAGTTCACGCCGGCGACGTGAGCGCACAGCTCGCTTTGCGGGAGGGGTGGTAGCGTTAAATGCCTACTTCGCCCGGACAACCTGGCCTTAAGCACATCTCCGTTTATTTCAAAGAAATTGTAAGTATTATTAAGTAAAAGGCTCCAGAGGTGTATGGTTCTATTCATTTCGGAAATAGCGTTAGACTGTGGTATGTTATGTGCACATCAGTCATCAACACCTGAAAGGAACTAAATTGAAACTCAGTTTTGTGATAATAGAGATGGAATGAATAAGATAAGAGGAATAAATAGATATTAACTTTTCATATATTTAAAGTCAAAATTCAAAATTACTGCAATATTGCAGCTGATGATATGTAATATATTATCTAATAATATATTGTGTGTGTAGAATCTCAATGAATATGGTAAAAATGCTTGCTTTGCTTTATAAGTATTTTTATTAATAAGAAAAGAAAACGTAACAAAACTTAATAATCACCAAAAATATATTTCGGATTCATACAGCCTTGGCCTGATCGAAAACATCCTTCCAGTCCGATCTACGAGTATTTTCAGTATTTTCTCTTACTCTCCACACCAAGAGTAAGTTTTTAGTAGTTTTCAAAATCTATCCTACGCCGTCTAGCTTCTAGAGTTTGAGGCTGTATCGATGACTTTGACCATCTTTGACCATAGAAGTGTCCTGCTCCAGTATGCATCCAATCTTGATGTTCTTAACATGGTCGGGCACATCATACATCTGAAAGAGCTCATAATTATATCATGCCTATCCTTCAGGACTGTCCAGAAATGCGTTTAATAAAATAAAAAATACATACATACAATTTGTAGGTACATATATGAGATTTGCATGCTTAAAATAACGACGTCGCGTATTAATACATATAAAATTATTAAAGCAAAATTTTGGTATTCTAGGTCTACAGTTATTAATAACCATAACAATTATTACTCAATCAGTGCAAAATTTTAGTTCAATACGTCCATTTGCTGAATGAGTTTGTATTTGATACTGGCCACTATCACAAGCCGACATATATTTTAATGTTCTAAGTCCACCGCAAATTTCAATATTCCAGTTATCATTAGTAACATCAACATTATGTTGCTTGATAGTAATAAATAACAAATAATAACCTCCCTCTGACCTGATGGCAGTGGTAGCCCAGTGGTAACGCGCTCGCTTGAGAAACCGAGTGAAGCGGGTTCAAATCTCGGGTCTCGCACCTCTGATATTTTTATGTGCGAATCATTTCTAACATGATTACTACTTGCCTTACGGTGAAAGAAAACATCGTGAGGAAACCTGCATGTATGAGAGAACCTAGTAAGTTTTCGAAAGACATGTGAATTCCGCCAATCCGCACTTGGTCAGCGTGGTGGACTATAGCCTGATCCCCCTCGTGAAGGGAGGCTCGTGCCCAGCAGTGGGACGTTAAAAAGGGCTGAATATAATCTCACGTTCGCAAACGCTTCCCTAGTGAATCCCACTCATACTCGTATGTATCTCTATACGGTTTCAGTTGAAACATTACATTTTAACTAAAAATGGACACCAACTTCAAAATCTCTTTAAAAACTATTATTCTAAATCAAATAACAATTTCAAGTTCTTCTTAAATTTTTATGGCAGTGTTGGACAAAAGCCTCCCACATAGAACGCCAACCATCCCGATTATGGACAGCCCGCATCCATCCCGTACCTGCCACCTTGCCGAGCTTATTTAAGTAGTTAATAAGAGCCATGAAAATCATTTCGTAATTGACAAAGACATTAATATGCGTATTTCGTATGATTATACAATAAATATAGGATCTAAATACCTCTTTATGTTTGAAATCATTAATACGCAGGTATTTGGATAAATTCTGCAATTTTTGGAGTGAATAAATTCCTAATGATCAGTAACGTAATTTGCTAATGTATGTATGTTCATATATTTTATAATTGCCTCGTTAGTCTGGTGGCTAGTATTACCATACTAAAGCTTCCGCACAGGACCTCCAGACATAAAGTCGGGTACGGCTTTAGGGTGGTACTGCTACGGCACGGCAGCTATGGAACCAAAAAGCAAAAAAAAAGAAAAATGCACAAAATTATTCGAAAATCTAAATCAATCTTGATCATTATTTTAAAAGCATCAGTGCCTTTAAAAGAAAAACATGTCAGTTTAGAAATCGTCATCAATTAATATGAGAATATTTTGCTGTTACAGACATGATAGATCCGAAAGCTCTTAGGTGCGTGTTAGTTATCTTTTTTTTTTTTTATGGGATTCAGTGACAAACGAACAGACAGACCACCTGATGGCAAGCAGTAGGTACCTGTCGCCCATAACACCTACAGTTCATGCACTTAGGTTTTAGGTAACAAAAACAACAAAAAAAAAGGTTTTAGGTATCTTGACAATTTCAACAGATTTGACTGAAATTCGGAATGGACTTAGCTTATAACCTAGGTTAATATGGGTGTATCTACCACTAGAAAGGAGTCAAGGGCAAGAAGTAGTCTTACATAATTTAGTTCTTGCATTTTACGTATGAGTGAATTTAGCTGAGTTAAAAACTTACAAAAAGCAAATGTATACATGTTTTGCTATCTTATTTGTTCAAATGCATCAGATACGAGTTACCATATTTTGCAATTTTGCTTTATAGAATTAGGTACTGATTAAAACTTTAATAAATATATTTTTTAAATTTAATTTACTCTGATAAAATATTTTATTCCGTTCTTATATTTGAATACATCGTGTAGTTACAGTAACTTATAATTTACAGAACCTCTCAAACTTATTCATTCAAAGCCCGGGCCTATTTCTAAGTGTAAACTACGGCGCTCTCTCAATCCTGGGGTAATAGCCTTACTATATTTACGGCTGCAAATAACTTTATAGGCATAATAAAATCTGTTTCAACCGCACTAAATTGTATCTGAATTACCGATTTTAGGTCCTGTTCACGTGAAGTAATTAGGATCTTTTTAAATATGGTAGTACTGTTTTGTAACTCGTGTGTGAAATGCCTTAGTTCCTTATTGCAATTAAATATACGTTGGTTGATTGCGAGAGTCGCCTAGGCAGAGACAAACGTTCGGGGGAGTGAAAGTGGGGATCGATATTAATACATATTTTTTATGTTTTTAATATTTTAATAGTTTTGATATTCTGATTTATTTATTAAGTCAGGTAATTAATAGATATAATTAATTATATGTTAATTTTTTCATGTATGAAGAGAGTGTGTGGAGTTATTTCTTATATTTGGTCTTTACTGTATCACCCACAAGTCACAACTGTATTTTTTGCGTTGATCAGTTTCCGCATGCTATAAGATTAACTTCATTTCTCCGAAATAAGTTTGACCAATCTGCAAATGTCATAGAGATCCAATTAGTTCTATGTATATACATAGTTACATTGTTCTAAGGCTTAGGAAGCTAGCATCAGATGTTTTGGAATTTCTTTTTATTATTTCCTCCACAGACTAAAGTGGTGTTACGTAGGAACCACGCTTTTTAATCAAACTACTGTTAAGTAAAATAAAACTATCTTTTCGGATTTTTTCCGTGGATTTATTTTGATTTTTGGTTCTCAACGTTTCGAATGCTTTACAGCAATCATGTTCACGGGAGAGACTAAGGTGTTAGATATCTCAAAGGTATTATATAGTCGTTACAGACAGCCTACCCACAAATTAACAAAAAACTCTTATAAATGCAAGTGTTTGTGTATATTTGTTGCTTTATGCTAAAACGGCTGGACACATTTGGATAAAATTTAGAACACTGATAGACTATAACTTGGAATAATATAGTATATATGCTACTGTTAGGAACCGAGAGGGGCACACAAGCGAAGCCGGGCTAAGTCGCTAGTATACCACTGAGTTATTAAGAATTTCTTGACCAACTGAGTTCCACACAGTATATTTGATTAGGCCATAGTTTCTATGTAAATCGTTTCTCTATTTGTATGTGGATGCCCTCAGATGCCATTTGCATGGGAAACGTTAGCATTGTGCGCTTGTTCAAATATTCATATTGCATATTGCGGGCACATGCTCTGGATAGCTTGCTCTATTATAGTGTATTAGTTTTAAACTGGTCGCGTTGCATAATTTGCTTGATTTGTTGTAAGATATAAATTGGTCACTAAAATTGTCGTTGTTAGTGCTGAATTAAATTGTACCTTCTTCGGTTTTCTGTAATTTCTATTGAAAATTATGAATTTACGTGTTTATTGAGCTGACTATTACTGGGTTCAAATGGTGTTGTACAGTACAACTTATACTGCACGTTTTTTGCTGAGTAAGTTTTCGTTTAGCTTGCATAAAAAATGAAAAAAGTGGGTAGGGGTAAATTTGATTTTGAATATGACTTTCTTCAGATTTAATCACATTGCAACGTAAAAACTTCTTATGTTTCATATATGTTTGGATTACATCGAAATATGCCTTAAAAAAGTTACTAACTTTATATCTTTATTAGCGACTCAACTTCGCTGCGTTCGGGTTCGTCCTTAGGTTGATTACCCATACAAATTATTCATGTCCATTTTTACCCCCTGAAGGGATGATTTTTGGAATAGAATTATCATATGTCCTTCCGAGGGTCTCAAACTATCTTTTCACCAAATTTCATCTAAATTGGTTCAGTAATTGCAGAGATTCCTTCCTACAAATAAACTTACAAACTTTACCTGCTTATAATATTAGTATAAGATTACAATTACATAGGAATATCATATGTACATTTGGATTGTTGTAAGTAACGAAGTAGTCGGTAAACTAGTTGGTGTTAGGTTGTTCCACCTATTAGCGTTTGAATCCACGTTTTACCGTCTAGCCATAGTTTCAAACTTGCTACCTGAATTTTCAAAATCCATATCCACTGCATTAACCAGAGTTTAATTATTGGTTAAAATATCTATAAAAACTAGCATCTACGTATTTATTAATCTATTTGATTTTTGTTCAGAGTATTATTTTGCTATTTCCTTTGAGTACACTCGTTAGTTGAGAACATATATAATTAGAGATCCAAGTAAATCTGAAAATAGATTCTCTTTGTATATTTATTTAATAGTTGTAAAATGCAAACTTAGTACAAATAAAAATAAAATTGCTTACTGATGTTGATTTCAATAATGAAAAAAAAAAATGGGCATTGGCTCCCTAATACGTGCCGAATCTTTTAAACATAACCACCAATATTGTAAAATAAATATCAAACATACATATGTTTTATAAAGTAAACACCTTGCCAGCGCGTTTCAGGAATAAGGCAACGTACTAGTAGTGCCATGTCTTGGTAGGAATCGGAACTACATCCGACAATAATGTCTTTTTAAAAATATAACAACTGTAAAATGATTAATGTATACTACCGGTGGTAGGACTCTGTCAAGCCTGAGGAGTCCGACTGGATGGGTACCACCCCCTTATCTATTTCTGCCGCCAAGCAACAATGATTGCATTGTTGTGTTCCGGTTTGAAGGATAAGGTAGCCAGCGCAATTACAGGCAAGAGGCATATCATCTTAGTCCTCACAGTGACAACGCACCTGTGGTTCTGCATTTTTGTTACTTAAAACCTAAGTGCATTAACCGTAGGTGTTATGGGCGACAGGTACTGCTTTCCATCAGGTGGTCTGTCTGCTCGTTTGTCACTGAATGTCATAAAAAAAAAAAAAAAAAAAATACTACAGTTTGTGCCAGTACTTATGAGCCTAGCCTTAACAGCATTGCGTCTCTTTATCCCTAAGTTTGATCCTAAATTAAAATTTAGTTAAACTACAGTTAAAAAATGCTGTGTTACCTGACTGATGCTAATAGTAAATAGAAGGTAGAGAGAAACTTTGATGTTAGAACTAATGTAAGCCTAGCACGACTGAAAGCGTAAAATTAAGACTGTTCTAAATAAATGAGAATGCATATCATTTGTAAACCTTTTGTCAAGATATCATCTATGGAGTACCTGGACAACTGAGCTTCGCTTGGTGTTTTTCGGCAGCTTTTTTCATACAAATATCGCTTTTTTTTTTTTTTCAAAAAAAAAATATTTATATATAAATATTAGAATAAAAATTATAGATTCTCCCTCTGTATCGACAATAAAGTCTATTTCAATAAGATTTTCCAAAAAATAATTAATGTACAGATTCGACACAGAATTTTATTATATGTACAGATTCTTTCCATTAGTTTGAAGTGCCAATGAAGTTATAAAATGTACTCCAATATTTTCTCTTTTCAAATTTTAACAAGTAGGACGGGATAAGAACTTTTAATTATTTTGCAGGACTAAGATATTTTTAATTTTAAGTAAATTTCATCTTAAACTCTTACAACAAATAATAAATGACAGCATCCATTGACAAATTGAGCAAACAAAAAATCCACTTATATCGAAAAAAAAACATGAAAACAACTTAATTCTATCAATCTCTAGGTTCCAAAGCAGTAACTACCTGAAACTTTTTACGCATACCGTTTATAAATTAAAAAGTTAATATTACCGTCAACTTCGCTTCTGTAAAAGTTTCTGAAAGTTGAAGAACTTGGATTTTTCAACGTCATGCTGCATTAAATAAATTGCGTAAACGTTGTTTGTGAGCTTTTAATTAATTATGAAAGTTAAATTTAGGTTTTTAGTCTACTGATAAATTAGAGGAGATGGAGGGACCTTAAGGTATTTTCTGGATGTAATATAAGTTCGAAATTGGCTCGTTAAAAATTAGACCACCTGTTAGTGGAAGGTCTGAAGTAAGGTCTTTCATCTATTCGTTTACTGGATAATTAGTATTTTGTATTAGGTATTTTGTACGAACAAATATATCGCTGACGAATTACCTGTGATATATTATATAACCCATAAAATAAATAATAATAAATAAGTAAATATTTTGAGCTATTAACACACAGCACCATCTAATTCCATGGTAAGCTAGGAGGCCTGTGTTATGGATAACAGATAGTTTAAATACATACATATTATAAATATAAACACCCATGACTTGAGTACAAACATTCATACTCATCACACAAATGAATGCCCCCAGCGGGATTCGAACCCGCGAGCGCTGGCACAGCAAGTACTGTAAATGCCAAGACGTTATGATTTGAAAGGAAGAGAAATAAAGTGTCGCTAATTTTATTTTATTGGAACATATAGTACATATGAAGATAATCATACGAAAAGAAAGATTTTTGACCATATTTTTCATGACGTTTCCTCAGTTTGTAGTGTACCTAGCGGTCGCGGGCTCGTGTCCCGCTGGGGGCATTTATTTGTGTGATATGCATGTGTGAGCATGAATGTTTGTACTCCAGTCATGGGTATTTATATTCATAATATGATGTATTTATAACACAACTAACATACAAGCCTCGTAGCTTACCATGGAACTAGATGGTGCTGTGTGTTAATGTCCCAACATATTTATTTTAATATATTTTAAAATATTCAAAGATTGCTGGATATATTTTCAAATTAAGTATAAATATGCTTATTATTATTTAAATCTACTCAGTTTTTCATTTATTGAATATAAAGGATAAGGACCTAGTAAGATAACAACAAGTAAACCTTTGGAGTCGACATACATACATATTATGTATATGTAGGAGAAGGCCAATAAGGTAACAATTTAACATCGAAAGGTTGTGGGGATAAAATTGGATGTCTTGCTTTATTTATAGGCAAGGAAAATTAATGCTTCTGATAGTGATGTATTAAATAGTTGTGTGTATCGATTGATCGGACCACTATTTATATGATATATCAATGCGCAAGTTTGTATTGGTGTGTCTATTTGTTACTCCTTCACGCAGAAACGGCTGAACAGATTTGGATGAAATTAATATACAGATAGACCTTTTTTTTTAAACTCCGTCTTAACGGGGTATCTCAGGATGGATTTCTGACGGCAGGTTTGTCGAAGCGGACCACAACAACCATGGGGTTGTTCCACAGTCCACTCTGCTATCAGTGAAGTACCAGGAGCTGATATAGATATATAGATACATCAGCTATTAAGTACCTAGAGACGCACCCGAGGAAGTTTTTAAGTTTATTGATTATTAATCAATCATTTCAATCTGTTGACAAGAGCTATCCATAATATACCGGAGCATACTCAGATTTATATTTTTATTTTAATATAGTGAGGGCTATGATGAATGGTTACAACAAAACTAAAAAAGGCACGTGTGAAAAGCCGTGAACAAACTCAGTCTTTAATAAGTGTAAAAAAGTCTATAGGCTTTCATATAATTACGTACTAGAAACATATTTCAGTAATAGCTTAAGTTCGTTTCTTTGCTTTTTCATAAAAATTAGTTCGCTGTATAAAGGGATTTGAATCATTTGGAAACAAACGGGGCAACGTACAATGGAATAAAACCATTAAAATTTTAAGAATATTTTTGTGTTTCAGTAATTTTGAGGATACTGCGCTCTTAAGTCGATTTCTTTATCTTAGTACTCAACCTAGTGCTTACCTCGCCTTTGAATTGCGTCATAAATATTTTTTTTTTATGGTATTCAGTGATAAACGAGCAGACAGTCCACCTGATGGAAAGCGATACCTGTCGCCCATAACACCTACGGTTCATGCACTTAAGTTTTATGTAACAAAACTGCAGAACCGCCGGTACGTTATCACTGTGAGGACTAAGATGTTATGCCTCTTGCCTGTAATTGCGCTGGCTACCTTAATTTTATTCCAGTTATGTACTATTTTATAGAACATTACGTATTATTTGATTTAACGTTTTAAGTCAAACATATTAGTAGATACTCTGGTAATACACCAGCATCAAACTTGATGTTAGTGTAGTGGGAACTGTAAATAAAAACAATTTATATATGACCTTATATTATTACAGATGATTAACGTAAATCGCTAACAAAAAAAAACCTGAAGTGTCTTTCTCTCATTCGGTAATACAGCAACGATTTGACAAGATTTTTTCTTTAATAATAAACAAACCAAAAAAGTAAAATAATATAATTTCATAAGTAAACTGTCCCTCTGTAGAACTGAAAAAGTTTTAATTATTTCTTGCATGTTACCCTAAGATATTTGCTATAAGCGGTTATTTTTAATCTATACAGATAAATAAAATTGGAGTGTCTGTTTGTAATATTAAAATAATCGCTTTTTACTAAATGCATATGGATTTGTACACTGTACATATATTAAAACAATTTTTATTTTTATTTTTGTCTGTCTGTCTGTCTGTTTGTTTCGGCTAATCTCTGGAACGGTTGGACCGAATTTGACGGGACTTTCACTGACAGATAGCTGATGTTATAAGGAGTAACTTAGCCTACTTTTATTTTAGAAGAAGAATTAGGGTTCCGCGAAAAAAATTTAAAACCCATGAAATTGTGAACAAATTCCGCGTACGGCGTATGCACTCGAGCGAAGCGAGGGTAAATCGCTATATAATTGAAATATCTTAGGAGTAGCAAGCTACTATTTATTTATACCTAAACATAGCTAACCGTGAAAACGTACCTAGGGACGAACGCGAGCGAAGCGAGCGTGAGTCGATAGTTTTTAATAATAATTTTGTCCTACATTATCGTTCATCTAACCTCAGTGTACGCGCTTCAGTAACTCACTTTTTATCCCTCCATTCAGCTCGGAATTTTATTTAAATCCATAATTTATATGCAGATGAAGGTCCGTCCGTGTTAGAATTATTCCAGAATAAATGGTTAAAACACTTTAATTATGGTTTAGACTCATTTTTGATGGATCATTTTTTCAACTTTGTTTTCATGAAATTTATTTGTTTTGCTCTCAAAAATTGTAAAATAGGTTCACTTTCGGTTATCGTGTATATGTAGTTTTTTTGTATTTAGTTTAGTATTGGAAAAACAAGGAAATGGGTTCTCGTCACGCACCTCTTAGATTCACCATTTTCAATGTTTGAATTGATTTTAGCATAATTATCATTTGCTAACGCAAAGGAAAATTTCGTAGGGAAACCTGCATATCTGTGAAAATCTAACTCGTTTAAAATCGATTTTGGATAACGTGGTGCGCTATGACCTAATCGCGATCCCTTCTTAATATTATCTAAATTATTATTATATTCAGCCCTTTTTAACGTCTCACTGCTGGGCACGGGCCTCCGTTCAATATGATGGGGATCAGCCCATAGTCCACCACGCTGGCCAAAACGGATTGACGAACTTCACATGTCTTTCAAAAACTTGCTAGGTTCTCTCAGACATGCAGGTTTCCTCACAATGTTTTCCTTTACCGTATGGCAAGTGGTAATCATGTTAGAAATGATTGGCACATAAAAATATCAGATGTGCGAAACTCGGGATTTGAACCTGCTTTACACGGTTTCCCAACCGAGCGCGTTACCACTGGGCTATCACTGCCTTAATACGATATTGCCTTATTACAAGGGCTAAATTATTATGTACATACGAGTATATTATTATTCTAGTCATGCACCGTTATTTCGTTCAGATCCAATTTCGCCGCGAATGCTTTAGTATCGTTTGAAGCTCATTATTACAAAATCTTTATTAAATAAAAACTTACCTTTAAAGTTAATCATGAAATGAACACCGATATTGAAAAACAAGTTACGAGCCATTATTTCATTCCACTTAATGAAGGGATTAAAGGCGGAATTATTGACAAAGAATTATAGTTACTGGAAATGTACGTGATCCTTATATACCTTCTGACGTGATACCTTCTGATCAATTTTGGCCACGGCTGCCAACCTCACTGAGACTAGCCAGATGCGCTGGAGATATTATAGTACACAAGAGTACGCGAAGACACCGGTGTACTTTTTATTGATTTTACTCTAAAATTCTGATAGGATTATAATAAATCAATAAATGATAGGTCGGGGCAAAAGTATTTTCGTATTTTGAATGTAATATTAGTAATCAAACCTCTTTGGCTGTACTGAATGTAACTGGCTGGTTTTAATACCATTAAATTTCTGACAATCTGAAGATGCAATAAATTTAAAAAAAAAAACTAATTTCCACCATTTTTCAATTGTTTTTCAAGCAAGCGAAATGAACGTATGTGACGAAGAAATTTGGTACATTTTAAAGTTTTATTACAAAAAAGTTAAAAATGCAACGAACGCCGCGAATAAAATTTGTACGGTTTACAGACCTAATGCGGTATCAATAAGAGTAGCACAAATGTGGTTCAAGCGTTTCAAGTCTGGAAATTTTAGTGTGAATGATGAGGTTCGCTCAGGACGCCCAGATAAAATCAGTGTCATCTTTGAGAAAGTGGAGCAAGATCGACATATTAGTAGCTACGACATTGTTAAAGAACCAGTTCTTTAACAATGTCGTAGCTACAACATCCAGATGTTGATCATAAAACAGTTTTACGTCATTTACGAAAGTCTGGGTACAAAAAAAAACTTGACATTTGGGTACCACATGATCTCACTGAGAAATGCAACGTGTTTCCATTTGCGATTCTTTGTTGAAACGTAACAATTCCGAACCATTTCTTAAACAGTTGATTACGGGTGATAAAAAATGGATAACTTACGATAAGAATGTGCGAAAAAGATCATGGTCGAAGAATGGACAAGCCCCACAGACCGTGGCAAAGCCCGGCCTGATTCGGAACAAAATGATGCTATTGTATAGTGGGATTGAAAAGGTATCGTCCACTATGAGCTTTTGCCACCAGGTAAAACTATCGATTCTGACCTCTACTATCAGTAACTGATGAGGTTAAAAAAAGCTATTGAGAAAAACCGGCCGCAGCTGGTGAATAGGAAGGGCGGGGTGTTTCACCATGACAACGTCAGACCATACTCATCTAGAGCCACGCAGTAAATATTGAAAGAGCTTGGCTGGGATGTGTTGATGCATCCTCCGTATAGCCCTGACCTTGCTCCATCAGATTTCCACCTGTTTCGGTCATTGCAGAACTCTTTAGGAAGCATAAAGCTAACCTCAAAAGAACACTGTGAACACTACTTGTCAGATTTTTTTAATTAAAAATTTCAAAATTTCTACAGGAATGGGATCATGGCACTACCCACAAGATGGCAACAAGTCATCGATCAAAACGGCACATACATATTACAAATAAACAAAAAACTAAACCTAAAAAGAATGTTTTCCTTTATATGAACAATACGAAAATACTTTTGCCCCAAAGTAATATTTTGGGACATAAACACGCAGCACCATCTAGTTCCGTGGTAAGCTTGTTTAGCTTGTTTTATGGATACCACATAGTTGATAATCCACACATATATAACTTTAAATACATATATATTATAAATATTGGTGTTATGGATACCGGATAGTTGATACACTACATATACATATGTAACTTAAATACATACATAATAAATATACACACTCATGACTGGAGTACAAACATTCGTGCTCATCACACAAATGAATTCCCCCAGCGGGACTCGAACCCGCGACCGCTGGCATGACAAGTAGTATTAACCAATATATAAACTAAATAATTACCCTATCCAGTAGTATCTATATATCTTCACCTTTTCTGTTCAACTTTTCTAATAATAATGCTTTTGGCTGAAACTTCGACGTTCTAGCGATTATTATCATAGTTCAAAGCGGTTAATCTGCGTTCAAACGAAACTTCAACTTGCTAACTACAGCTGACGTGTATCAAGAAAGATGGAAGTATACTTATTATAATACGAAAAACCTCTCATTAAAAATTTTGGACACAATCTTTTTAAATAAATTTTAACTTTGTAGATAATGTTTATTATAGACGAAGCCTCAAATTTACAAAGTAGATAAATCTATGTTATCCAACACTAATGAGCCCGAATATCGTGTGGGAAAATTGAACTCGTAACCGCTGATGTGGACGTTGGACTTTACATGTGTTTCGAAACCTTGCTAGATTTCTCTCAGAGATGAAGGTTTCCTCACGATGGTTTTCTTCAATGTAAGACAACTTTTAATCATGTTAAAGATGATTCGCCTATGAGTATATTAGAATTGCGACACCCGGAAATTGAACTCACTTCACTTGGTTTCCCAAACATGCGTGCTACCACTGGGCGACCACTACGAGTATCTCACTTATTACTTGTTAATCAACTTCGAAAATATTTTATGTTCTATATTAGTTTTTCTTTTGAAATAAATTCACGTAAAAAGTTATGGGACATTTGTATAGTAATAATTCTTAAAAGATATGAATTTTTAAAGTTCTCCTCTTTTATACAGCATCAATTAGTCATTTTTTTCAAAGAAATTAATGTTCTATGTTAAAGTTACAGTAGCTTTAACTTCTTAATTTAATGAAGGTAATATGTTGTATCCAACAAACGACGTCGTAAAATGACAGAGATAGAAATAATCTTCTTTTACCTATTCACTTTTACGTTTCCCCCATCCTACGAGATGTTGGCGAAGTAAATTGTGTTTAAATGGCGCCTAAATACAATTTACAAAGAATCTCGTACAAATTGTTTCAACCATTCGGGAGTTAAGCGGGAATAATCAAACAGATACATGTGAACAATTATAATACGTTAGCTTGATTTTGGCTGCTTATTCGACACTTAATTACAAATATGCAGACTTCCAATTATAACATTGAAAAAATTTTTTTTGTCGCTTCGGTGTAGGCCCGATTTTCAGCGAAAGTGCGACATCGCCCTGGTGTCGTGACTTTTGGGACTACGTGGCTGATTGGGATGTCAAAAGACGCATCTTAACGAGGGCTACAAAATGCAAAAAATAATATAAACTCAGTTACTTTTAAAAAAAAAACGAAATAGTGTGAAAAATGAGGTCGTTTTTCGCCCAGTTTAGCTAAGAAAATAATTCATATCTCAAAAACGAAATGAGATATCGAAAAGATGAAAAAAACCCCTAGAGATGGTTTTGGGCTACATTTAAAAAATAATTGGAGGTGCGTATCATGGCTGGGTTATTTAGAAGTTGTACCTTTGTGACGCACAGTTTACGCGCGAAGAGCGCGTGAGCGCGGTGAATAAATATTTTGGAGCATGATCATGTGTTTGAACGAAGTGATTCTTTATGAATAAATAAACATGTATTTAAACTAATAACTATTATCTATACACATAATAAAACAGTAACTTAGCGATATCTATACATAAAATATTTTTTAAAAACAATGATTGTAACGTATTGTGTACAGAATACATATATACCCCAAAACAATAGTTATAAAATTTTTGGTCTGTATGTTTGTCTGTTTGGGTGTACGCGATTCACGTAAAAAGTACGGAACCGATTTTAACTAAATTTTTCGTAGTGATAACTTATTACTCGGGTCATATATAATATAATTTAATCCCTATAATAAAATATTATAATTAATTTGAATATTATAAATGCGAAGTTTGGATGGATGTTTGTTACTCAATCATACCAGAACGGCTGAACGGATCTGGATGAAAAGCACAGGGATAGATTATAGTATGGAAAAGCAAATTGATTATTTTTAACCCGAAAAAACGTACGATTTCCGTGGAATAAATTTGTTTTTGTTTTACACAAAGCAAGTGATCGACTATCTATTCAATATTAACCGTTAAAATGAACTTAGGGACGAACCCGCGCGAAGTGAGGTGAGTCCTAAGTCCTACGCTCCTAGCTAGTGTCAGATAAATAAAATTGGTTGTTAGCTGAAGTTGTGTTTCTCTTCATTATTTATGAAATTCAGCATTCGTACCCGGCTATGTTCCAGTTCCATCTCTCTGGCTTCTTTATCTTCGTAATAACCCTTCGATTGTAGAAGATGCATCATGGCTTTCTTTCTATAGTCGCCTGTTAAGAAATAATTCTCTTTGGTGAAACGTTCGTCAAACAGAACAGCCCAGTGTCCCTGGATTATGCCATACCTTTATAGGTAACAAATTTAATATAAATAATAACTCGCTACACATCTTTTTCTCTTGCTAGAAATCTAAATAATCAATGGGACGGACGGGCCAGAACGTAACCAGAACATAACCGGAACGTAACCAAACCGTAACCGGAACTTAACTGGACTGTAACCGGAACGTAACCGGACCGACCGTGACCGGGCCGTAACCGGAACGTAACCGGAACATAACCGGACCGTATTCGGACCGTGACCGGACCGTGACCGGACCGTGACCGGACCGTGACCGGACCGTGACCGGACCGTGACCGGACCGTGACCGGACCGTCACCGAGCCGTAACCGGAACGTGACCGGAACGTAACCGGACCGTGACCGGACCGTGATAGGACCGTAACCGGACCGTGACCGGACCGTGACCGGATCGGACCGGACCATCACCGGACCGTAATCGGGCCGTGACCGGACCGTGATAGGACCGTGACCGGACCGTGACCGGACCGTCACCGGACCGTGACCGGACCGTAACCGGGCCGTGACCGGACCGTCACCGGACCGTCCCCGGACCGTCACCGGACGGAACGTAACCGGAACGTAACCGGAACATAACCGGACCGTATTCGGACCGTGACCGGACCGTGACCGGACCGTGACCGGACCGTGACCGGACCGTGACCGGACCGTGACCGGACCGTCACCGAGCCGTAACCGGAACGTGACCGGAACGTAACCGGACCGTGACCGGACCGTGATAGGACCGTAACCGGACCGTAACCGGGCCGTGACCAGACCGGACAGGACCATCACCGGACCGTAATCGGGCCGTGACCGGACCGTGATAGGACCGTGACCGGACCGTGACCGGACCGTGACCGGACCGTGACCGGACCGTGATAGGACCGTAACCGGACCGTGACCGGACCGTGACCGGACCGGACCGGACCATCACCGGACCGTAATCGGGCCGTGACCGGACCGTGATAGGACCGTGACCGGACCGTGGCTGGACCGTCACCGGACCGTGACCGCACCGTAACCGGGCCGTGACCGGACCGTGATAGGACCGTAACCGGACCGTGACCGGACTGTGACCGGACCATAACCGGATCGTAACCGGACCGTCACCGGACCGTAACCGGACCGTCACCG
The DNA here is from genome assembly GCA_033884665.1 of Argynnis bischoffii washingtonia. Taxonomy (NCBI): domain Eukaryota; kingdom Metazoa; phylum Arthropoda; class Insecta; order Lepidoptera; family Nymphalidae; genus Argynnis; species Argynnis bischoffii. The sequence continues at coordinate 1,864,776 of CM066624.1, read as the reverse complement.
GACCGTGACCGGACCGTAACCGGAACGTAACCGGACCGTCACCGGACCGTGACCGGACCGTGACCGGACCGTGACCGGACCATAACCGGAACGTAACCGGACCGTCACCGGACCGTAACCGGACCGTCACCGGACCGTGACCGGACCGTAACCGGAACGTAACCGGAACGGAACCGGACCGTGACCGGAACGTGACCGGACCATAACCGGAACGTAACCGGACCGTCACCGGACCGTAACCAGACCGTCACCGGACCGTGACCGGACCGTAACCGGAACGGAACCGGACCGTGACCGGAACGTAACCGGACCGTATCCGGACCGTGACCGGACCGTAACCGGAACGTAACCGGAACGTAACCGGAACGTAATCGTTACCGGACTGTATCCGGTTATATAGATTACTCAATGTTGTGTGCGAGTCCGACTCGTACTTGTTCGGTTTTATTATTTTCAATTTTTCTGTACTATAATTCTTTAACATTCCATTTCTTGATAAAAATTAGAATGAGTCATGTATAAGCCGCATGTTCGCTTTTTCTCTTTCTATAGAGTGGGGTCATGTAAAAGTAAAGTAAAGTTGTACTTTCATGAGGGTCATACTCAGTCCATTCTCTCCGTCAATGAAAATAACAAACATATAAACAACTTAATGAATATTTATTGCAATAACAGTGAGATTAAATAAGATATTTTGTAAACGTATAAAAATTTGAGTAAAAATTAATGTTACTGATGAATTGTCAAGTTATTATGATTGATTGATTTTCATTCTGAATTTTGTATAACCAATATTCGACACAAGGAAATAAGAAAAATAAAATGGCGAAGGAAAACAAAGTTAATCCATATTTATTGCTATTATTTGGATAAGCATTATTGCATTTCCCGTCACATTTGCCACCCCTTTCTGTAAATAAAAGCCTTAACGTAAGTAGATGATATATTGTATTTTAATTTACCAAATATTCGCTTTTAGGTTTTTTTTGAGAAGATGAGTTCGACGTCTTTATTTGTGGCAGAGTATATTATAAAAGAAATGTTTTAAATATTAACATGTAAATGATATTTACTGTGAAATTATTTTGCTTCATGAACACTTTTTGACAATAATTAATCTAATCTAATATATAAATACATCGTGTCACTGTGTTTGTGGTCGCATTCCTCCGAAACGGCTCGACCGATTTTAATTATTTTTTTGTATATTTGGTAGGTATGAGAAAAGGTCGTAAATATTTTTCACCCTCCTACCCCCATCCCCATTTTTTAACCGCGATTTTAGTACTTTTGTAAGAACAATATCCAAAAAACTTAATATTATATAAATACATAGGGACGAATTCAAGCGAAGCAAGGGTGAGTCGCCATATAACGAAGCAAAAGAGTTTTTTTTTGTAGAGAAGCCGAAGGTTCTGCTAGTAAATTTGTAAAAAAATGGCTATCGTATGGTTATTGTTTTATTACAACAGAAAAGTTTGCATCATTAATAATAAATCTATCTATCTATATAAATAAAAATGAATGTTGGTAAGCGTATAACTCAAGAATGTCCGGACCAATTCGGCTAATTTATTTTTTTGTATGTTCCTTAAGGGCCATGGAAGGTTTTAATACTTTAAAAAGAAATATCCAAGTTACTATATCCAAGCGAAGCACCCGAGCGAAGCGAGAGTGAGTCGCTAGTTGATATTAATAATATGTTGTATATTTTTTTAATTCAATTATTATTGGATGAATAGACACAATCTAAGCCCAAATAATATTTCCAAGCTAACCCAAATAACTTCTTCACTCCTAAGGTATTCAATGGAAAGCGACGAGATAAGTATTTCAATCAATGTGTCGAATCATTCAAATTTTGTCAGAATCATCTCCGATCGATCATACGAACATACTAACAACATATATTAATACGCAAAAAGAAAACTTTGTTCCCCTTTTTAAGCATATTGCACGTACGGAGGAGTATGAGCTTTGGCATACTTAAAGTTCGGAGAAGGTTTTGCCCTTGACTCCACTCGCGCAGTTTATTTATGTTGCACCATTCTTAAAGTTGTAGCGTGATGTTGTATAACCTTTGTCAATTTTATACTAAGATATAAAAGTAAGATTTTGTTTGTTTATCTACCCGGGCTAATCTCTGGAATTACAGGTCCGATCTTTAAAACATCTTTTTGCATTTCATATTCTATTATTCTGGCTACCTATCTGACTTTTACAAAAGACAATAACGTTCAAACTTTTAATTATAGTCAACTAGCAATTCACCCTCGTTCAGCTTCGGGTTCATCCCTAAACAAAAACAAGTCTATCCTACGGCACCGTAAATTTTGGGATAAAAAGTAACTTATATGCTATTTCAGACTATAATATATCACTGTGCCAAATTTCATCCAGATCCTTTCAGTCATTCTAGCCTGACAGAGTAACAAACATCCATCCACCATTATCCTGAATAAACTTTTACATTTAAGTATTACATCCTCAGGTATTGATTCTTAATTTTGCTTCATAATTGGCTAAAATTACTCATGCACATAACATTAATGAGTATTCCTTTTTTAATGTGTCTCTGTGTTGTTTTATTTCCTTAGAGTAAGTAGGAGCATAAAAAAAAATTCTCCTCTGCTTTTCTTTCATATATCATATAAAAGTAAAAGAGTTAAGTAAACAAGTGGAGTCTGTTCAAAAATTCATTATGCTATGGCTATACTTATGATATTCCGAAAATAAATACTAAATATGTTTTAAATAAAACTGTCTTTTCGAATTATTTTGCGGATTTATTTTGATTCTTGGTTCCCCACGATTATATACTTGTTACGGACATATACTTTTAAGACGTCTTAATACTTAGTCTCTCCCGTGACCATGATTGCTGTAAAAAAATAATAAAAAAAAAACAAAATAAATCTAAGAAAGTATTATTAAATATGTTTTACAAAATAAAATTAGGGCATAAAAAGAAATACTTTTGATTAAGGTTAAAGGTTGAATGCCAGATTATTTTGAAACAAAGTTTTTTGCTTTGGGACATCTTTTGTTGGAGAGTTTAAATTACAAGTATTGTCTCTTCCATAATTACTTTCTTTTCTTAAAATAACATTTATTTTATTACAATATTTATTAAAGTAATGGCTGAAATTTAAAACGATTATAATACAAAGATATAACGATAAGGCAGTGGTTGCCCAGTTGTAACGCGTTTGATTAGAAAACCAAGTGAAATGGGTTCAAATCCTTGCTCTTGCAACACTTATATTCTCATGTGCGAATCATTTTCAATATGATTACTATTTGTCTTCTTGTGAAGGAAAACATCGTGAAGAAATCTGCGTGAGAAAACTGAGCAAGTTTTCGAAAGTTCACCAATTCGCACTTTTCCAGCGTGGTGGACTATGGTCTGATCCCCTTTAAAGGGAGGCCCATACTCAGCAGTGGGACGTTAGGAAAGGTATACAATACAATACAGCCATAGAACATTGTAATTGGACTACTATTATTTATGCGAAAGTGTGTTCTTGAGTTTGTTTGTTTAAAACAGTTGGACGGATTAGGATAAAATTTTGTACATAGATAGACTATGGCCTTTTATTATTTTGGAAAATGCATTTACGCTTACCGCCTGTAGATATACAAACGGTTATGTGGGACTCACCGGTTAGAAAAGCCAGTACTACCCATTAAAACCTAAAAAAAAAACTCCTCCTCCTTAATGGAGCATCACAGGATCACTTACGCACTCAATCATGATGTCCCGACGGCAGGTCTAGTGAAGTAGACCACAACAACCATTGGGTTGCTCCAACAGTCCACTCTGATATCAGAGAAGTATCAGGATCAGCCCACATGGCACAACGCCCACTGAAGTGTGTTTCTTGACGGAAGCTAATGAGCTCTCACGGAAAAACCACTGGAGGGATTTTGATGAAATTTGGTATGATGGTAGCTGGTTATCCGGATCAACATATAGGATACCTACTTTTTATTGCGGCAAAATATCTTATCTCTGAGAAATCTATACTAAATGTCAAAACGTAACTAGAGACGAACCCGAGCGGAGCGAGGCTGAGTATCTAGTTAGCTATGTTACTGTAAAGTTTCATAAAAGTCGAGAAAGAGTAAACAAGATAAACGAACATTCACCACGAGCGGCACGAGTGTGAGTCGCTAGTTCAAATATATCTTTTGAAGCTACCGAGTGAATTCAGAATAGTTCACTAGTTTAAATCATGGCAAAGATAAACCTTTATATTAACTAAAATAATCAAGACATTAAAAATGTTTATGTTGGCTAAAGATTACGCTACGAATATAAAAGCTTTGATGTTTAATTACTGTTGATGAATAAAGATAAGCTTATTTTAAGCTGTAAAGTTTTTATTGTCATGTTTTATGCACCTCCGTATTGCCTAGATCTTGTTCTGTCGAGTTATGACTAACTTACTGTACAATGAATAAATAAATAATAAATATGTTGGGACATTAACACACAGCACTATCTAGTTCCATGGTAAGCTACGAGGCTTGTGTTATGGATAACAGATAATTGATACACTACACATATATAACTTTAAATATATACATATTATAAATATAAACACCCATGACTAGAGTACAAATATTCGTGCTCATCACACTAATGAATGCTCCCAGCGGGATTCGAACCCGTGACCACTTTCACAGCAAGTCGGGTCACTACAAACGTTACAACGGCACAGCCTACTGACGCCAGCCGACTGCGTGGGACATATAGTGCACAAGTGTGTTCAAATACAAGCACAGTATTTATTTATCTAACTTTCATATTTTGGTGACAACTCGATACCGTTAAGAGAAAAGACACAGGACAGACAGCTTTATGAGCTCTTCGAGGCATGGGCGTGTTCACACCGCCAACTTCCTGACTCCGGTCTTTTACTTAGATTTAGTGAACAAAAAACCGCAGAACTATTTTGCCCGATCCGGTACTCCGGTACCCAGGATCTCAAGATCTGCAGCCGTATATGGACCAAAGAAGCAGTCAGAACAGTTATCAGAGACTATATCGAAAGGGAATTTACTCACTGCCATTGGCTTTTTTAATACAAAGAAGAGAAAATTATTGTAAGATAGAGTATCTTACTTATGATAACACTTACATATGATGTCATCCTGACGAATTTCGGCCACGGCGACCTATCTAACTGAGATTAGCCAACTGCGCAGGAGGTATTGTAGAGCACAAATGCACACTATTTCTGTCACATCATACTCCGGTGGTATGACAATTAAACACTAGTAAGACATCATGCGCTGGACCAAGAGTAGTTCTCGAGTTTTTGAAGTAAAACTTCTTTACGCACGCTTGACCTGGGGGGTAAGCTGGTGAATGCGTTACGAGAAAATGTACGTACGTTTGTTGCCATGGTATCCGCTGTTAATGTCTGACAAATGATATATAATATTATATTCTTTCCTTAAATGATATTCTATAAATATATGATTGTAATATGCCTAATATGCGTTATTTTTAGTATCTCACCTATTCTAATTATTTAAAACAAAAATTGATCAAAAGTCAAAGTGATTAACTACCGTGCTATGACCGAAATTGATTAGGGGGACATTTTTTATTTTATACCAAAAATATTCATCATTAGAAAGATCAAATCTAACCTTCAGCAACAACAACACATTTATATACCATAACGTTATCAAATAATACAGTATTCTAAAATTTAAATAATAACTTTGATAAAGTGATATGACTATGTCATATTAAATGCAACTGTGCCGTAAAGTAAGAACTCCTTTGATAAATCTCTAGAACTTTCCAGACGGGAACGGTTAATCAAAGTATTTTTCAAAGTAAACTAATAAAGATTATCTCACTTTAAAGAAGAAATATTTAAATATTATATTATATTGCTAAACTTTATTATATGGATAAACATAAACATATACCTGAATGAGATTAAAAATAAAAACAGTATGAAAATATTTAAATATATAATTATTTTGTTTCGCTTTTTAGTAGTAAAACATAATACTTGTATATGTTTATGTTTATACATATAATAAAATTCTGAGTCGAATCTGTACATTCAATATTTTTTGGAAAATTTTATTGAATTAGTCATTATTATCGATACAGAGGCCTAATCTATAGTTTTTGGAATTTTCGTTTGTCTGTCTGTCTGGGAACGCATCACGAGAAAACCACTGGAATAGATATAGGATACTTTTTATTGCGGGTAAATATCTCATCTCTGAGAAATCTATATTAAACGTAATTAGGGACAAACCCGAGCGGAGCGAGTGTTAGTCGCTAGTCTTAACCAAGATAAAAATGGTCATATATAAGTTATAGAACGCGATTTTAGAATATTTCTTCTTATTTCACTGAAATGCATTTTAAAGGAATTAAAAGCAATTGTTCGTTCTTAGGAAACCTATCAACACGTAATGCCTTGTCTGAGCCTCGCAATAGAGCTCAAGCCACGTAAGTGCTCTATTCTTTCATTTCACTGGGAAATTGTTCAAAAGCTTTGCAAAGGTCCTGTGTTGTTTACCAACAGAAAGAAGAAGAGTTCACTTAAGTCACCAGATATGTATATATATAAAAAGTGATTTCTATTTTTCAGTTCAGTTTGTTTTGCCTAAAACTAGATACTTATAAAATGTATGAATTTGGACTCGTTTTATTTATTTTCATCAAAATCATACATTATAGTTAGTCGAAAGGGTGGGTGGTGTTTTTGCTTTAATTTTTCATTATCGTCTGTTAGTTACTAAACGATAAAATTTATGAGTACCTACCTGTATCCCTATTACAAAACGTTTCTTATAGTTTGATCACTTATTTTATTATTATCACTATATTTATTATCAATATATAATTTACATTATATATAACAGATTGTGATTTGTTAGCTAAGCTTTTTGTGATTACGTTTAACATTATCACTATGACTATTATGATCACATGTTTGGCTCAGTTTATAGTGACCCTACTTGCTGTGTCAGCGGTCGCGGGTGCGAGTCCCGCTGGGGGCATTCATTTGTGTGATGAGCACGAATGTTTGTACTCCAGTCGTGGGTGTTTATATTTATAATATGTATGTATTTAAAGTTATATATGTGTAGTGTATCAACTATCTGGTATCCATAACACAAGCCTCGAAGGTTACCATGGGACTAGATTGCGCTGTGTGTTAATGTCCCAATATATTTATTATTTATTACTATCACGATATCATATAGCAAAATATTCCCAACTAAGCTAAAAAGCTTAGGTGCTATATGTATGTATGTTAAATTTAAGTTTGATGATCATATCTGATCGGATATCACAGGTGAAAATGCTAACAAAGATTTCATACCTTGACTATTTTCGCGTTTTTAAGCGTTTTCTTTAGGTTTTTTTTGAAGTCAAACAGACGACCTTAATGTAAAATCGATATTCTTAAAGAAGGCGTTAATAGTTTCATAAATAATTCGTATCGAACGATGGTCAAACTAAAAAATGTCGACATATCATGAAAAAACAAAAGTTTAGTTATCGTAGAAAAATATAAATTTAAAATATTGTACTCACATTGTATTCGTTGTCTTAAAATAATATGGCTATTCCCATATATTTTTTTAGACCTGGCCAGATCAAAATATTGGAAATTGAACTTCGGTAACTATAATTATTTGGCTCTAGCTAGTTCTTTGGAATTAAAATTTATATTCTGTATTATTCCAATTTGATTTATAAATACATAGAAAACAGTATTTAGTATATAAAAAACCTGTATATATCTTAAATGATATTAAAAAAGAGCTGTTTCGTCTTAGAAAATCTATCATCTTGTAATGCATTTGCGCTGCGCTGCAATTGAAAGCGGGACTGAATTCAAGCCAAATATGAACCTGGACAAAGAGTATTTAAAATAGAACTAACCATCGTTTTGCATTTTTGTTTCAGATCGTACCTATAGATTCGATTCTCGATTTGGGTAAAGGTTTGACTTATTAAAGGCAGAGGTAGTCCAGTACTTGTTTTGAAACCAAGTTAAGGGGGTTTATAACCTGGCTCTCGCACCTCTAATAGTCGTGTGCGAATAATTTATTATTTAAATTAGCACTATTACGGTAAAGGAAAACCTCGTAACTATACCGGAAACTTATACGTCTTTGAGAACCTGACCTGACGTGTGTTCATCTTATCGGTGGTAGGACTCTGTCAAGCCTAAGGAGTCCGACTGGATGGGTACCACCCCCTTATCTATTTCTGACGCCAAGCAACAATGATTGCATTGTTGTGTTCCGATTTGAAGGATAAGGTAGCCAGCGCAATTACAGGCAAGAGGCATATCATCTTAGTCCTCACAGTGATAACGTACCGGCGGTTCTGTATTTTTGTTACCTAAAATCTAAGTGCATGAACTGTAGGTGTTATGGGCGACAGGTACTGCTTTCCATCAGGTGGTCCGTCTGCTCGTTTGTCACTGAATTCCATAAAAAAAACGTGATAGGGTTATTTAGCAGTTACATTAGCATCTGCCAATCTAGCTGGGCACTGACGAAGCCTAGCGACACATTGGGAGGTAGACCACTTCGGTGGGCGGTGTATCTTCTGCTGATGAGGTGGTCTGCCTCGGCTGCAGCTTATATTACCAGTTATATTACTTAAATGACGAATATTTTTTCAGCTTTAGGTGTATGTTCATGTGTTCTATTTATGTTTCACGGATCCTCTTTTATTTATTTATTTACTCTTAACATCTAAAATGGCGAATAAAATATCGAATAAATAATAATAATTGTGACATATCTACCTGGTTTTATTCTTTGGTTATTATAACACGAGTTCGTTGCCAAATGCTGCGATAAAAAGTTACTGTTCAAAGATAACTACGTGTGAGTGCGAATTAAAAAGATACTTCGTAACGCTAGTTCATTTGTATCGGTTGGTATCATTAAAAAGTAAAATAAAGAGTATAATACCCTTATTATTAACATCAATTATTTATTTTTGGCCCATGCGTGGTTTTATTTTGTATGTATATTGTATACTATGTTGTGTAACAAACATAATAATTGTCTAACTTATAAAGATTAATTATAAAACATTTTGTAAGGTAAATGTATATTCAAACGTCAACTTTACATACCGTTATGTCATTTTTGATTTTGACGTTTGAATTTACATTCACCAAAAGGGTATAAAAGGATTGCTAGACAAGTAAATGATTGATTTTTGCTCGCGTCGTCGTAGTGTTAACATCGTTAAATAATAAGTAAATTGTGTGTTTTGTAATTTAATAGTGATATGAAGTGAAGTGATAAGTGCATATAAGTGGATAAATGTGAGAATAAAAATGACATATTAGACAACTGCTGTCTTTTCTTTGATTCCCTCTGAGCTCGTTTTAGCTCAGAAGTGGGATAAGCAAAAATAAATGTATATTTTTGCGCTCCGCCCGCAAGTAATAATCTAAGGTAATTATGGTTGGAAATAATACATTTTTTTTTTTTAATTATTGCAAGTAGTAGTTCTGAAGAAATGGTTTGAAATATTTACATTTTTTACCGTAATGTTTCTCTTAGTTTGTTTTGTTTTTACTTTTATATTTTCTTCGGTTCTTGGTTTAGGATAAGCAAAAATAAATGTATATTTTTGCGCTCCGCCCGCAAGTAATAATCTAAGGTAATTATGGTTGGAAATAATACATTTTTTTTTTTTTAATTATTGCAAGTAGTAGTTCTGAAGAAATGGTTTGAAATATTTACATTTTTTACCGTAATGTTTCTCTTAGTTTGTTTTGTTTTTACTTTTATATTTTCTTCGGTTCTTGGTTTACGGAAAGAGTAAATATTAATATGAAGTACCGATTGTTTGATCAACGACTAAGACTTCTATCACCGAGTTTCAGATAATGGAAGCTGAGCCTCACGACACGGAACGACGGAGCCTGGTGACTCCAGGGCGATCGCAGCGAAACAAAGAATCAATTCAAGGACATGCACGCAGCCGGCTACATAGTCGTAGTCGCAGCCGCAGGCGTAGTCGCAGCTGTAGCCGCAGCCGCAGGCGTAGTCGCAGCTGTAGACGTGACTGCAGTCACAACGTCAGTCGCAGTCGCCATGACAGCCGTCGTCGTAGCTGCAACCGTGGCCATAGCCCAAGGATTAACTCCGAGAACTCTCACAACAGTGTACGAAGTCAAAGCAGGTACTGTGATTTATATACTAAAGAACGTGATCTGTCCAACGAGAGAAAACGGATACGTGAACTAGAAGATGAATTACAAAAGAAACTACGAGATCTAGACATTGAGAAAATTCAATCTCTTCAAAATAAATCAAATAAACGACAACATGAAGAATCGGTACCACAAACACCATTAGAAGTTTCCCCAAAACGTACGAAAGATCAAACCGATATATCATATAGTTTTCTTAATAATTTCTTAAAAATACTTGAATCCAAAACTAGCGATAGAGATTCATTTTCTAGTTTAATCAATGTTATTCCTGAATTTGATCCATTAATTAGAAATCAAACCGTCGAAATGTGGTTAGATAAGATTGATGAATGTGCCGAAATTTATAATTGGAGTGACAAACAAACTAGTCATTATGCTTTACAAAAATTAACCGGTCATGCTAAATCTTGGTACCAGGGCTTGCCTTCTCTTAAGCATAGTTGGTCAGAGTGGAAACAAATGTTACGAGACTCTTTTCCTATAAATGAAAATTATGCAGAATTGCTCACTGAAATGCTTAACAGAAGAACACGCTCTGGCGAGTCTCTAGAAATGTACTACTTCTCTAAAATCAATTTATTAAACCGTTGCAAAATTTTTGGTAAACAAGCGGTAGACTGTATAGTGTATGGCATGGAGGATAGGGGTGTACGTGTCAGTGCTCAAGCAGCAAAATTTAATAGACCAGAAGATGTTTTAGAATTTTTTAATATCATAAAATCGCAGACAAAAGAAAATTTAGACACAAAGAATTTTTTACGATTCCCAAATAATGACAGTGGTAACTCTTCTCGTCTTAATGAATTATCCAATGAAAACCGACATAAACCAGACTCTTTATCCTGTTTTAACTGTAAAGAAGTAGGTCACCCTAGTTTTAAATGCCCAAAACCTATAATAAAATGTACAAATTGCAATCTTCTCGGACATACTGCATCAAACTGTCAAAAAAGAGTTATCACTGAACAACAAAAATAAAAAAAAAAAGATTTTACCTAATGATCGATTCGTAGTTGAAGATACGCCTCTAACTAGGAAAGGCAAGAAATACGAAAATGTAGTATCTATTGATAAAATTTCGCCTTGGTTAAGTTTTAGTGCCCCTGTTATGTGAGAGTAGTGATGATGATAGTAATTAATAAGACTTAATTTTTAAATACGTTAAAGTGATCTAAATGTATTTAAAATCATATTGATTATATTAAGGTATGTATTATTAAATATATTTATTTTATGATTATATTTTATTAAATTATGTATTATTAACTACATTTATTACTAACAGTGATTTTTATGACGTGTGGGCATGAGTTGGCTTATGAACTAGCCGCCCAAGGAGAAGCACGTCTTAAAGATCAGTGATATAATATGATTACTATGACGTGTGGGCATGAGTTGGCTTATGAACTAGCCGCCCAAGGAGAAGCACGTCTTAGTGATCAGTGATATAATATTTATAATATTACTAACAGTGATTTTTATGACGTGTGGGCATGAGTTGGCTTATGAACTAGCCGCCCAAGGAGAAGCACGTCTTAAAGATCAGTGATATAATATGATTACTATGACGTGTGGGCATGAGTTGGCTTATGAACTAGCCGCCCAAGGAGAAGCACGTCTTAGTGATCAGTGATATAATATTTATAATATTACTAACAGTGATTTTTATGACGTGTGGGCATGAGTTGGCTTATGAACTAGCCGCCCAAGGAGAAGCACGTCTTAAAGATCAGTGATATAATATGATTACTATGACGTGTGGGCATGAGTTGGCTTATGAACTAGCCGCCCAAGGAGAAGCACGTCTTAGTGATCAGTGATATAATATGGGCAGGAGTTGGCGTAGGATATCGCCGCCCAAGTAATAATATTGAGAATAGTGGTGAAGGAAGTAACCCTATTTTCTTGATCTGGTAAAATTATTAATGAATATAGTGATTGTATAACATGTATATTTTTTTTTTATAAATTGTGAACGCGAGGACACGTTCTTTAAAGGATGGCCGACTGTAACAAACATAATAATTGTCTAACTTATAAAGATTAATTATAAAACATTTTGTAAGGTAAATGTATATTCAAACGTCAACTTTACATACCGTTATGTCATTTTTGATTTTGACGTTTGAATTTACATTCACCAAAAGGGTATAAAAGGATTGCTAGACAAGTAAATGATTGATTTTTGCTCGCGTCGTCGTAGTGTTAACATCGTTAAATAATAAGTAAATTGTGTGTTTTGTAATTTAATAGTGATATGAAGTGAAGTGATAAGTGCATATAAGTGGATAAATGTGAGAATAAAAATGACATATTAGACAACTGCTGTCTTTTCTTTGATTCCCTCTGAGCTCGTTTTAGTTGTGTCTTTTGCTTTTCTCTGAGACAGTCATTGGCGTAGTTAGGGACTTTGCGGGGGGCGCTGTCCAGCTGAACTAACCACAGTCATTTATAAGAGATCATGAATAACATCTAGTAATAAGTAATAACGCTGTTTATTCGCTCTCCTTTGTACCATGTTGCGGCTTTCTTAATTTCTTAGTAAAATTGACAGAAACGAGAAACGATTTTGATAATATAGATTTTGAATAAATTAATTATGAATCTTTAATTAAAAAGCGATTAATGAGTTAGTATTTCTTCAATACTGCCGAGGGTGGGCAAAGAAGTTTCTAGGGTGGGCATTAGACATTAGACAAATAGAGCACTTCGTCCTTTTTTGAAATTCGTTAATAAGTAAAATTTAGTTTTAGGTCTATTCTAAGCATTTTTTTTAAAACAATCTATACATTTAATAATATTGTCTTCCTAACTGACTCGTTATGGCGGGCAATCTCAGACTAGCTAACAAATATGCAGACAAGTGCAATATGTATTCTTTTGAATCGGCACACTCCGGCGAAAACACAACTCGACACACCTCGCCGACTTCGAAACTCCGTACTGCTACTGAGAACATTTTAACAGAAAAACTCAAGAACTAAACATGACCCGACCCGGGACTCGAAGCCAGGATCATCAGATACCGTACATGTTAGCCACTGTTTAACGAGGCCTTTACAATTCACATTCAACGTATAAACATACCTTAACTGTTCTCTTCTACGAATAGACTAAGTACAAGGATCAAATTATTCGCACCAAATTATTATTCGTGTTGATCCCGGTTTAACGAGACAACCAAAATATATTGTTCATATCTCCCTAATCCCGTGTTTAATGCTGGCCCGATCCCACGTTTCACGGGATTTGTCGACTTACATTTTAGTAACAATTTGAATGTTTACATACATTGAATTTAATAAAGCGATATTAGACGTTAGTGAAAAGTGAATATACTTACGTACATTATGTATAAAGGAGAAATAGAATTGGTCCTTCGAGCGGTATTGCGAATTGTTCTTGCACTTTAGATGTACTTTTCTAGAACAATAGTAGAAAATAATGTATTACGATTTTAATTAAAAAATATGATATTATGTAAATTGATTGGTTCCATTTCACAATGATCTATGGTGAAGTATCGGGAAACATACAGAATGTACACATCACCATCATTATAGAACTTTTTTACCAACTGGGTCACGGGGTTTACGAATTTTTATGTTTATTATATGAGAATCAGTCAAAGCGTAGGAAAAGATTTGTTTATACATTCAGACTCTCTCTATTTTGCAGTGGATTAGAGCTAAATCTACTTAATAACACCTATGGACACAAACAAAGTGGGAAATAAGCGGACCTTTCTACGGTCACCTGACTTCATTCGTTTAGCGCAACTTAATAGATCTGTTTGTAGCGACGTTATAATCAAGTTTACTGTTTCTATACGAGTGAATCAGTAGCATCAGATTTGATTGTATTTAACTCTTTTTACCGAATCTATCGAAATATAAATCAAAAAATTGGTAGATTTGGAAGTTAGAGAACTTATTTCTTTTGGAAAATCATTTAATGTGGAATTTTAACAGCTTTCTGTAGAATTTTTAGATGAACTCTAAGTTCACAAAGTTAATTGAATTTTGGTTAAAAAGTAAAGTTCATTGAAAATTAATTATTCTAAAATTGCTCTGGAAAGTGCTGGTTATAAATTCTAAAATTAGGGAACGTAACCATACGTTCAGGGGAGGGCGAGTCTTAAAAAAAACCACTCTTAGTCACAGGGGCGGAGGGACGGTCTTAGGTCTTCGTCAAATACTCAATATCCTCTAGGGAAATCTCGTGCTTTTTCGAGCTATAAAGCTTACTGTTGGCGTCACGCGGCAAGCTCATATTAATAATGACAAATATGAGCCAAATTTTTGAAGTGAAACTTCTTTAGCATCGTTGTGATTAGAAACTCGATGAAACGAAAATGCGATGCTAAATAGTGACAAACACATAAATAAATGCATAGAATTAAGCCAGCGAGCGAATGAGGTAGAATACATTGCGATGCTGTCATAGTAACCGTTGTTATTGTCTGACAAATATATAATATTATATTCTTTCCGTATATGATATTCTATAAATATATGATTGTAATATGCCTAATATGCCTTATTAAATTTAATTATTTGAGATAGAATACATTACACAGGAAGTAAAAAATAACAAAATTAATGACTGAATAACATGTTATGTTTATTTATGTCAAATAAAATGTAAAGTAATCTTATAATGATCCTACTCCTGATACTCTATATTCATTTTATTCTCTCTTTTCTGAAGTTTCACTTCTACCATGAGTGAATTGCACATACACGTAGTTTTTTTTACCTTTCTGTTTGCAAAAAAAGATTTAAAACCATACTTATGAATTACTACGTGGAAACTAGAGAGAGAGAGGAGGGGGGGGGGGGTCTCTCTTGGCATATACAACGTGTGGTCACAGAGAGGGCAGGTAGTTTAAAATTAATTAAAATGGGTCACGTAATATGGGTACGTTCCCTTACGTAGGCAAGAAAATATATTATCAATCGCTCGAAATTCCTAATAAAACTTTAAATTAAAATCTAACAAGACTATAAAATGCTAACAAAACCTAAACCATTTGGAAAGGTCCAATAATTTTAAGATAATTTAAAACCCCTGATATAGGCCAGGAAAGTAAAACCAAATATGACCTTTATAAACAATTCAAAAAGGGTAAGACCATTGTACAAAATGCTGTAGAGCATAGAATTTTACACGCAATTTGCTTTTAATGTAACTAAGAAGAAAGTAGCGTAAGGGTAACGATTTAATCTTTCACAGAGAACAATGTATCCCAAATCACGGTTAATCGACGTGTTAGTCAAACAAGCTGGAAATCAACAACGCTCTTTGTGTCAAACGCCTCCCTCACACCTTTGAGTGTAAGAGCTAATGGGTCGATATATGGATGTTAATGTCTAGATATTTAGCTGTATTTATTTATTATTAGCAATATGGCTAGATTTTAGTTAGGATTGAACTTTGATGCTCATATTTTATTATATGTATTGAAGTTTTTTTAACTCAATAAATCGGGTGGTTCTCCTTTGGTATTAACATTTTGCAATCGCTAGGCATGTCAGTAGTTTTAGTTATACCTCAGTTATTTATTATTATGTTAAATTATATAAGATAAAACATATAATATGTATGTTTCTGTTTTATTTATTTGTTTATCTCTTTTGAAAAAACTATTTTCAACATATTAAGTGTACATAATATGTTGAAAATGGCTTTCCTATCTTTTCTTCTATATTATTTCTTTCTGCCCAAAGAATGTCTGGAAGAGATTGCTCACGTAGCGATAAAATCGCCTGTTGTGTTATTATATTTTCCTTTAAATTTTAATGTTATGAAATTTTATAGTGTATAATAAAGGATGTTGGTGAAGTAATGTATAACTAAAAACATGACAAATAACCATGGTTTTCACTTTGTTTACACATGTGTCTGAATGTATGTTCATATTAAATTTCTCCTTACTTCAAGCGCCATCTTGCGAGACTAATCTGTTGGACGAAACAGCGGCATTGAGTCGTTAGCGTCATACTAATGCTATTTATTCGCAGCCTAACTTTGTTGTTGATGAGATGTAAAGTTTATAGAAGAGGTTAAGTTTGCAACTATTGTTACTTATTTCTATGGAATAAATGATAAAGTAGGTATCTAAAACATTATTGTTCTTAACCCCCTTCCCATATTACAGATACCATTAAAGTCATCACGTTGGTCAGATAATGGAGGGAAGAAGGATAGTTGAACTCAGCAATAGCTAGGAAAATATTTGAGTTTGCGCTTATTTAATTCATTTTGATGAGTTATATACACTGCCATTAGTCAAATGTGTCTTTTCAAAATTTTCTCCCTCGCTATAAATTTTATTTATTATAAGTGAGAGCGAATAAGACGAAACAATTCCTCGCTACACTTTTTTCCTTCTACGCCTTTCCCGAATAAAATTGTCATCTAGCTTAAAGTTTTCAAATCAAATCAAAATATACTTTATTCAAATAGACTTTTACATGCATTTTTGAAATATCAATTTTACATTTTAAATTTAAATTAAATGTCAGTGTAGTCAGTCCGTGAGGAATCTACCACCGGCTCGGAAGGCAGTTCTGCTGAGAGGAGCCGGCGAGAAACTCAACAGTTGCTCTTTTAAAATAATAATTGTGTACAATATTGTAATACAATAATTATTATAGGTATATGTATCCTACGTGAGATCCAACCAGATATTAGTTCCACACATTGATATCTCCGAAGTATTCCATGACTGTATAAGTTAAAATAGCAATTAGAAGCAAGTTAAAATGCAAATAAACATATTTATAATTGAAAAAAAAAAAAACGGAATAATACTATACTATTTAATCTCTGCACATTCGCTTTCTGTCCCGTTATTTAACACTATTTCTCACATTCATGGGTTGATTGGAAAAGATCTTATGTAGAGTAATAAGTTTATTGTCCACGTCACTTTCTATGTATTTGTTTGTATTACTTTACTTGTTTGTGCAATAAATAATATAATATGTAATACTTAACGTCCACATTTTCTAACAGGTTAGTACTTCACTCTTCATAAAATTTCCATACTGCCTTATAAGGCATTTCATATATGAAAATCGATTCTTAAGTATGAGAGAGTAAACTCAAAAAAAATCCGTTGTGACTAAACAAAATGTTGATATCACATCCAGACTCTATATACCGTCGTCATAATATACATGTCAACAGCGTACCATAAATTCATAAGCTCAGCTATAAAATTATATTTACTCGTATTGCAGTGAAAATGTTTAAGAAACTGCAAAACATGGAGTTGCATTTATTTTTATTTTTAACTTTGAGAGAGAATTTTACGATAGAAAGAACAAAGGGTTTATTTATCTCACAGGAGTCTTGTTTGTGCAAAATGAAATAGTATTGTTTATTATGCAATGGCACTATATTCGAGTTATTACTTTTGTTTTATCTATAATTGATTTTTATTATAGATACGTTTTAAAGGTTAGATAGATTTCTCAAAAATACTAGCAATAAAACGTATCCAATAAGTTAACCCAGATAACCAGATATCATCATACTAAATTATAAATAAATAAATAATAAATAAATAAATAAATATGTTGGGACATTAACACACAGCACCATCTAGTTCCATGGTAAGCTACAAAGGCTTGTGCTATGGATACTAGATAGTTGATACACTACATATATTACTTTAAATACATACTTATTATAAATATAAACACCCATGACTGGAGTACAAACATTCGCGTTCACACAAATGAATGCCCCCAGCGGGACTCGAACCCGCGACCGCTGGCACAGCAAGTAGGGTCACTACACACTGAGCCAAACGTGTCGTCTAATTATAATAATAATTTATTTATTGTACTATTTAAGTGACAATATAAGGGGTTAAAGTAATATAAGCAAGTTGTACAAAAAGGGTCAGAAAAATAAGTTGAACTACTGTCTCCTAAACTAAGCCAGAGCCTGTATTTTAGGTGTCTGTAATTTCATCAAAATCTATCCAGTGGTTTTCTCGTGATGCGTTCCCAGACAGACAGACATACAAAAATTCTAAAAACTATAGATTCGGCCTCTATATCGATAATAATGACTATTTCAATAATATTTTCTAAAAAATATTTAATGTACAGATTCGACTCAGTTATAATTTTATTATATGTATAGATTTATTGTAATATATGTTATAAGTTTGGAAAACATGGTTTTTAAAATCATGATTTTGTATGTTAAAAAACTCATGTGTATCTTCAATAATCACTACCTTCATATTATAAGTAATAATGTTATAAATAAAATAAAATAAATAAAATTGAAGTGTTTGTTTGTAATATTAAAATAACCGCTTTTTACTAAATGCACATGGATGTATACACGGTACATTTACCAAAACAACATTTTTTTACAATTTTTGTCTGTCTGTCTGTTTGTTCCGGCTAATCTCCGAAACGGCAGGACTGATTTTGACGGGACTTTCACTGGCAGATAGCTGATATTATAGGGAGTAACTTAGGCTACTTTTATTTTAGAAAAAGAATCAGGGTTCCGCGAAAAAAAATTAAAACCCATGAATAGGGACGAACGCGAGCGAAGCGAGCGTGAGTCGCTAGTTAATAAATATGTTTGGATTATATTTATAACTTAAAAACATCAAGAACGTTAGTAAATAGCATCTAAAATCTATCTAATAATTTCATATTTTTAACCGCCTTCAAAATGCTATGAGGTATACGCCAAAAATGCTAAAAGCTTTCGTATTTTTTATTAAATAAGATTTTCTTTTATGACGGACGCGTTGCTTACATGCTAAAAAGCAAAGGGGAAAAAAATCGCCAAATTTTTTTTGCTATCGTATCGAGTGGGTTCCCATTATCAGTATTCTGTTTAAAACCTTAGTGTTGCGCTCCGGTAGATTATACGCAACAGTAGATGCCGGCGTCGCGTTGTGCAGCCCCACCATCGAGAGCCAGGGCGAGCGGCCATTGCGTGACGGAGGCCCACTTACATCTTGGAGCCGTGGCCGACAGGACGCATTACTCATATATATATATATATATATATATATATATATATATATATATATATACATATATATATATATATATATATATATATATATATATATATATATATATATATACATGTAAACGCGCTTTAAACGGAGAATAACCAGCATTAAACCTATTATACAGTCCACCCTTTTATTTTAACGTCCACCGAGACCCTAACACTTAGTGAACGTGAGAAACCGCATGAAAAAGCTAGTCCTGTCATAAAAACAAAGACATATCGTTATGTAACAAATAAACACATTTCGCTGCCGACGTGTAGAGTGTAAAAGGCGTGTATCCGGCGGGAAAATTGCCGGTGTTCTAGGAAATCGGAAAATAAATAGATAAAAAGTTGTCACGCTTCAATCAACACGCTTCACAACGATCGAGCTGGGTGTTTAGACGAGACTTGGTGATAGGTTTCCGATAGTAAATTTCTGTTTAAAGAATAGCTATCATGTTTAAAACGTAAGTAAGCAGTAAGAGAATTATTAGTCACTATCAAACTCAATCTCGCTTCGCTCGGGTTCGTCCTTAGGTTGGTTCTAAATACAAACTTTCATCCCCATTTTCAACCCCTTATGGGATGATTTCCGGATTAAAAAAATATTTTATGTTCTTTCCAGGATCTCAAACTATCTTCTTACCAAATTTTATCTAAATCGGTCCAATATTTTTTGAGTTTACTCGTAAAAAAAATTAAAAATACAAATCTTTTCTCTTTCTGATATCAGTGTAGACTAGCGACCTACGTTCGTTTTGCTCGTTTGCGTCCCTAGGTGAATTTTATATTTATAATATTAGTAGCGTTCTCTAGCGTTCTCCCGCGGCTACACACGCGTAGTTTTATTATGTATTACTATATTTTCTAAAATCATATCCTATGTTACTCTGATGTATAAACTAAGCTATATTCCTGTAAAATTACATCAACATTTTTTACTCTCTCACTACTGGACGGTAGTTCTTATGTCAGAGAGTAAAAAATATACATATAATCAATCATCTTTCCATCAATCTTTCCATTCATCCTTACAAACTTTCGCGTTTCGCACACATTCACGCACGCACACATTTCTATAATATAATGATTTTTTTTTTACATAATATAAAAAAGAACACGTATGTATGTTTCATAGATGTTCTTATACGTACGTACGTATAAGAACATTTATGAAATTTTGTTAAATATTTAAAAAAAAAAGAGTGCGTGTATGAATGTGTACACGCGCAAGAAGTAAAACTTCTGTAGGTTATCGGTACCCTTTATGAAATTCAATTTATGTTTTAAATAATTAGGATAGGCGAGATACTAAAAACGCATATTAGGCATATTACAATCATATATTTATAGAATATCGTTTAAGGAAAAAATATAATATTATATATCATTTGTCAGATAATAACGACGGTTACCATGGCAACAAACGTGCGTACATTTTTTCGTAACGCATTCACCAGCTTACCCCCCAAGTCAAGCGTGCGTAAAGAAGTTTTACTTCAAAAAATATTTTTACATAGGATTAGTGTGAATCGACCTTACGAATCGATTCAGAGGAATCATCTATGTACGATATGTTGTGCTTAAATTGTAACGAGTATTTTAATATTTGTTAGTCTGAATACTAGGCTAAGTTTGAGTAGGCCTTTAGTATTTGTAAATATACTTTAAAGGAATATATAGGTTTCATTTTTTATTTTTTTTATTAAAAAAATATATATATATAAAAAAATGTTTATTGACAACCAGGACATTGTGATTTTCTGCTTAATAAATGCAATTTGAATATTTCTCAAAATATGCTTAATGGCATTTGGACTTCCGTAACTTTCGAAAACTTAAAATTTTATTAACAACTTAAAAATTTAACCTATTACAGGGGAGAGCCGAGGCCTAAAACTAGTGTAGAATCAAAATGCAATATTCCTAAGGCTAGTTCAGCTAATTTGAATGCCTCGCTAGGTTCTGGTTAAGAGAATTGGTCAATTTTATGGGTCATTGCGCTGGTACTACATTGATGGTATGGTTTGGTTAAATCGTCTAGTACATATTATAATGTATCTTGAGATACATTTACATTATGCATAGTTAAACGTAAGATTATGTATAAATACATATGTATATAACAAAACTGTAGAGGCCGAATGTCTGTACATAAAAAAAAATATGTTAAAAATCGAGTCAGAGGAATGTAAGAAGAGAAATAAAACAAATCCAGGTTTTTTTAATTTTTTTTGTTTGTCTGTCTGTTTGGCTGTTTGCACGTGCTAATCTTCGAAATTGTTGGACCGATTTATATGAAATTTTACAAGGTGGTACGGAAAGTTTAAGAGTTCCTGTGGGATAGTTAAAAAACTATAGTAACTTATACAGCTTAGTACACAAAAACTACTGAAAGGATTTTAATGAAACTTTACAATAACATAGTTCATACATCAGAATAATAAATTGGCTACTTTTTATCCTGGAAAAATGTATGGTTACGGAGCGAAGCGAGGGTGAGCCACTAGTCTAATATATAAATATCTCGTGTCACGGTGTTTGTGGTCGCACTCCTCCGAAACGGCTCGACCGATTTTAATGATTTTTTTTTGTAATTTGGTAGGTATAACCTATTCTAGGTTGTAAAGTATTTTTCAGTTTTCACCCTCTTACCCCTATACTCAATTTTTTAATCGCGATTTTAGTATTTTTGTATGACCAATATAAATATATAGCGACAAACCCGAGCTAAGTGAGAGTGAGATGCTGTAAAACATTAAGCCAAAGAGTTTTTTTGTAAAATGAACGCAGGCGTAGCCGCGGGTTCTGCTAGTAAGTTTGTAATAATATACCTAAACTAATGGTGGCTGCGGTTTTGATAGCGTAGCGTCTTTGCTGACGGTCGAGCAGTGTTCGTGCTTAGTCAGTGAATGGCACATTGTGTTTTTATATTTTACTAACAACTCACCCTCGCTGCGCTCGGGTTCTTCCCTAGTTACGTTTTAACGTTTATCTCAGAGATGAGATATTTTACAGCAGTAAAAAGTATCCTATATGTTGACCCGGATATCCAGCTATCATCATACCAAATTTCATTAAAATCTGTCCATTGGTTTTCGCGTGATGCGATAACAGATAGACAGATAGACAGACAGACAGACATACAGACAGACAGACAGACAAAAAATCTAAAAACTATAAATTCGGCTTCTGCATCGATAATAATGTCTATTTTAGTGAGATTTTCCAAAAGGTATTTAATTTACAGATTCGGCTTAGTTACAATTTTATTACCTATATCAATAGATATATTGAAAATTTCTATTCGTTTTTGCGCATGGATGATGATGACGGGCAAGAAATGTGAGTCAAAGGGCCTAATTAAAAACATTTAAGTTTCTTCTACACAATAATAAAAAATATAATTAATATGTGATGAAGCCAAATGCTTAAAAATGACCTAAGTAATTAAATATTAATTTAACTATTTTTGGCGGTTTCACTTGCATGTCAAAGGCTTTCTCTTCCTTCAATATTTTATTTCAAAAAGTTTAGGTTATGAGGGTATCCAGGTATACAGTCAATATTTCAAAAGCTTTTACTATTTTTAACCAATTGAAAATAGTACAGTATAATATTTTTTATAAAGTGCGTGCTTGAAAATGATGAAATTGTAAAAAGTAAATACAAAATAACATTAGGCCTAAATCACGGATATCGTTAAAATTCATGGCGTCATAACAACGTAGAGCTCGTGTTAGGGGATCGTTCACAGTTTACTGTTATTACCGAGCCCGTCTTAATAGAATATTATTACAGACAGACCAATTTATAATCTAATTTCTAAACATATATATCATATGAATTGCCTAAATATCTTGTATGAGTATATATTCAATGTTATACCTACTGTAATGAAAAATATTTATTATTTATTTATTTTTTATCGACGTAGTTTCTAATACACATTAATATAAATAATAGTTCTAAAAAACTAAAAAAATATACTTTTTATGCGTTTTAAAATTATATTCAAATGACACTACGGGGCTTAACATGTGAATTCGTAAGTGGCAAAATACCTTATTCCCGAAGTTATGACGGGCTTGCCCCATCCGTGGTTATGGGCGGACTGTCATCTTTTAAAAAAAAACTTGTTTTCTTTAAATTATAATATATTTAATTCCATTCACATTTGTCCAAACTTAAAATTCCTGATCCTTCACCAAAAGATCTCCTCGATGATAGTAAATATCGTATTGTCTTCACCCAGGTACCCGTATGGTACTACACTACCAACCGAAGTGGGCCTCCTCCCAGTGTGGGAGGTCTCATGCTCGGCTGGATTGAGGGACATTAATGAGCTCCCCACCACGACAAGTCAGGAACACACATTGTGGTTACTTTTTTTTAATGTTGGGAAATGTATTAACGTATACCACCCGTAGACAATACAGGTGTGGGACTCACCAGCTAGAAAAAAGCCAGTACTACTCACTAAAACCCAATAATACCTCCCCCGTCATAATAGGATGTCACAGGATTCATTGCGCACTCAACCGGATACATGTGGTTCCTGTACTAACTTTTACTTAGGACTTACGTTATTGAACTTGCAAAGTGAGAAACAACTATAAGCACTGTAATTATACATATAAGCATATCGGAACTAAAAACACTTATTACTTCTTAGATTTACGCGAATAATTAACATTTGAAAAAATACATTTTCGACTCTTTCGCGGTTTTATTTTGATTTTTGTTTTCCAACAAACAATTAAAAAAATATTTGAAAACACTTGCTGTCATGAATAAATTAATGTCACTTTGACCGTTAAGCGTGGGTCAAACAAAAACATTAAAACTGTCTAAAACAGCAAGTTAGATGTTAAATGTTTTGTTTCTCTTCCACTCTGCAACTCTAACAAAATTCCGGATTTGGCTTTAATAGTATGTGAGCCGGAACTAGTCCTCTGTAAATATACTGCGGTTACAATATTATGTAGATTTAAAACTGCTTAGGGATTATTTTTGCATTGTGTGTATAGTAAACTTTTATTTATTTTTGTGCTTCTGTATGTTCTTATATTTCTAGTAATGTTGACTGTGTAGCTGCGCCGGTTGTTTACTTCGTAATCGTTAAATCTATGTGAGCTTTCGTCCGCCATTTGAGCTTTTAGAAGATTTTGCGTTAATCCTTATATAAAAAAAGTTTAGTTCTAAGTTTCTTGGTTTGAAACCTGCAGTTTTGTCTAGTTATCCGTAACAAATCTTCATTAGATATGGCGTATGCTTAGTACTTTCTTCTAAGAGATAATACCCCATATGAATTAGTTCAAGTTTTATCTTGATGTATGAAAGGATAACCTTGACATAGATTATCCTTTCATTAGCTCTACAAGCTCACAAATTATATATAAAAGTTATGTCAGACTGCTATTATGTATGGAAGTTTGTACGAAAATCCACCATTTTAAAATTACTGGGGCAGAGCCGTGGGCAAATGCTAGTATATGTATACGATTGTATGACAAACCAAGAAATTTATTTTCGAATTTAAGATATAAATAAGTTATAATGTTGACTAAAGCTGAAATTTAAGTTTACTACTGTTTTAAGCTTAATATAGCAATTTCACAAAAAATTGAATCGTTTATTTAAGAAAACGTCGAGTTTTAGGAAAACGTCCTATCTAAAATTTCCCATAATATTTTCGTTACAACTTTTATTTTTCAAACTGGCCCAGTAGTTTTATGGAAGTCAGCTTAATAAAAATATTACTTATCTACTATTAATTAGAAGACTATTTACATTTTCAACGTTTGGTATAGATTTCTCTGAGATGAGATATTTTCCTGCAGTAAAAAGTATCCTATATGTTGACCCGGATGACCAGCTATCATCTTACCAAATTTCATCAAAATCTGTCCAGTGCTTTTCTCGGGATGCGTTCCCAGACAGACAGATAGATAAAAAATCTAAAAACTATAGATTCAGCCTCTGTATCGATAATAATGACTATTTCAATAATATTTTCTAAAAAATATTTAATATACAGATTCGACTCAGTTAGAATTTTATTATATATATATATAGATAGAAAATGTAAGCTGTATCCATTCCGTATTTCACTGAAATCTGTTCCGTATTTACCTACAATATTAGTGTTACTGAATAGTCTACAAATTCACTTGTCTTTGTATTTCTAAACAACCTTAGCCTAACATTTTCCTTTAACCGTATAACGACTATGACATCGTTCTGCCTTGTTTGGACGCATGTAGAACGACGAGCTCAAGTTGTTTCATCAGATATGTTCACAATACTACACTTACACAGCATATTTCATTTGTTTTGTCTTAATTTTGAATGATTTGATTTAATTTTGCATGATAAACTATAGCACGTATAACAACTATAGCAATTTTTATTTTTCTGCCAGTCTTTTTAAATAAGTCTTT
Source organism: Argynnis bischoffii washingtonia (assembly GCA_033884665.1). NCBI lineage: Eukaryota > Metazoa > Arthropoda > Insecta > Lepidoptera > Nymphalidae > Argynnis > Argynnis bischoffii. The sequence continues at coordinate 1,839,047 of CM066624.1, read as the reverse complement.
AAAAAGACTGGCAGTAAAATAAAAATTGCTATTTTACATACAATATTTCTTCACATGTGAAAATGTGAATAAAATTTAATAATATGAAAAAAAAAATTACATGGTAAAAGGTGATAAGTAGGTGCCATTTCTATTTTGGAGACATAAAACCCTGTTACTGAGAATATCTTAACAAAAAAACTCAGTAATTAAACTTGGCCCGATCTGAAACTCGAACCCGGGACCTCCAGATTTACAGCCGGCATGCTAGCCACTCCACCGAGGCTGTTCTTGATCAATAGGTATTATATTAACATATTTAATAGCGTTAAATAAAGTTCCATCGATGATATTTATAATTATATTATTTTAGCCTGTCTTTGAGTATTACAGAAATCAATAAAATTTATTCTGTGGTTCCCATATACAGGCAGATTCATAAAGTGGATGCATTGATAGAGTAGATTAAAATATATATGTGAGTGAAGCTGTAGACAGACGCTTGTTACACAATGAAATAATTGAATTTCTGGATCGAGCTCGGTCGATGCAGCTTCAATTTCGTACAGAATTAAAGCGACCAAAACTTAATTATTTTATAATGAATAAGTGCCAAAATCGAGCCGTCAAGTGTATATCTTTGTTGAACACTACTTCAGTTTTTCAAGCGTATTCCAATTTATTTTCGATTAATTTAATAATTGATAGCTGCATCAAGTGTTGATATGAAATGTAGAAAATTTAATAAATATGAACAATCTAAGTACAAGAAAAATCACACCCTATATACAATCTTTAAAAATAATGTTTTTCCTTAACAATGTTTTACTGAATGTCAGAAAAAGAAAAAAGTACATTTTACGTAGCCATGTTTTTTTTACAAATTACAAGAATATAATCTGAAAAACACTATATTAAGTTTTAAAATATTAAAAGGAGAAGGTTCTTTTTTATTTGTCTATTTGTATAATATACATAACCGAGTAAAGCGGGTTCAAATCGCGGGTCTCGCACCTCTGATATTTTCATGTAGGAATCATTTCTAACTTGAATATCACGTGCCTTACGGTGAAGGAAAACATCGTGAGGAAAGCTGCATGTCTGAGAAAACTTATTAAGTTTTCGAAAGACATGTGAAGTCCGCCAACCCGCACTTGGCCAGCGTGGTGGACTATGGCCTGATCCCTTTCGTATTGAAGGGAGGCCCGTGCCCAGCAGTGGGACGTTAAAAAGGGCTGAATACATACATACATAATACACATATGATGTTCCACCTATTGATGTTCAATTTAAATTAAGCTTTGGCTTCTAAAATTTTTATTAAATCTAAATAGTTAAATAGATATTTCAATTTTTATTTATTGTAAAAATATAAAATTTCATAAACGAAACTAATAAAGCTATAGTGAATAGCTGAGCGGATATCAGACGAGCTACGGCTGTCATGTACGCGAGGCTTTGTACCAGCTATCATGCTTACCTAACGAATAAGGGTCGGTTTATGTAAAATTATAAATATATATTTTTTTTTAAATTTACATGGCATTTTTTTTTCCTATGTTTAGACCTGCGATAAGTCGTCAAGACTATAATCAGGTCAGTGCAAGAGGTTGGGGTTTGGCGAGGTGGAGCCACTGCTCCGTCTTCGCTTAGTAAGATAGCACATCAGCTTTCTTGAGTCTTCTAGTCGGATTTGGCTGCAGGAGCACGGCACACGGCATATGAAGTTATATTCTATACGTATAATAAAGTAGTAACAAAGCGAAATCTGTACGTGATATATAATTTAAAAACAATGACTATATATATTGTATACTTACAGAATATAAACTCCAAAACAGTAATACTTTCTTAGATTTACGCGAATATTTGACATTTTAAATAAAACTATCTTTTCGGATTAATTCGCGGGTTTATTTTGATTTTTGGTTCCCTAGGTTTTGGTAGGGAACCAAAAATCAAAGTAAATCTGTGAAATAATCCGAAAAGATAGTTTTATTTAAAAAAGTCCAAAACAGTAGTTATAAATATTTTGTTTGTATGCCTGTTTATCTATATATTTGTGTGCATCTTACGCAAAAAATATTGATTCAATTTTGTAAGTCAAAACAAATATTTTAACTAAAGTATACTCGCAATAACTATTTTTATCTATTTGAAACGTACTGTACAGCCATTACAAAAAAAGAAAAAAAAGTACGATAGATTTGTTTTTGTTTGTCTAGAGGTGAACCCGAGCGAAGCGAGGGTGAGCCGCTAGTTTATAATATTAAAGTAAAACGCTTTCGTTTCCGCTACAGCCGGTAAAGTGTACGGCCCTAACTAGTTACAGAATGTCAATCAACACTCACAGAATGTACTAGAAAATTTTTCATGAAACTTTTCAAATGACGATTTCATCACGCTATGTGAATTTTCGGCACTTTCAAACAAAATGCATACGCGATGAGAGGAACGAAAAGCAAACCTTTGCCCTTTACAAGTTGATTTTCTTCAATAGTCAAATATCGCTCTTAGAAAGCATACATTAAATTTTTTAATGTATAGATCATAATTTCTATTAATGTTATTTTTCTATTATCGATAGCGATTGTAGAATGTCCTTTTGACTTCTTATCCTTGAATTTTTTGCAAATGAAAACTATCCTAAAAAAATAAAGGTTTAATTTTATTCGGTTATATTTGCTGTGATTTTTACATGTTTATAGTATTTTTTGTATATTTATATTGTATATATATAACTGTACTGTTGCATACATTTTAAAAAAAAAATACAGTTGTAATATAGCTCTAATTGAAGCGATGTTTCAACCAAATTTAGCTATATTTATGCGTTTGTAAAATAAACAGCGAAACACCCCCAACATCCCCACCACCAGACATACAATTCCATTCATAATCCTATAATGTATAATTGTATACTATGAATGAGATCATTTTTTTTTCACTTTGGAGATCATTTTTTAATTTTCGAACTAAAACCTATAATTTCTATCGAAATACTTGTTGTGTTATTAATATTTTGGATATTCAATTTTACTCCATAATAAGTATAACTTTCAATAATTAAAAATATTTACCATTTTATTCTTTTTATTTTATACTAGCGACTGACCCTCGCTTTGCTCGGGTTTGTCCCTAGCTTGATTCCCCATATAAACTTTCATCCCTATTTTCACCCCCTTAAAGGATGATTTCTGGGATAAAAAGTAATTTTAATAAATTTTTAATTATTGTATTTCCCAGGGTCTCAAACTATCTTCTTACCAAATTTCATTTAAATCGGTTCAGTAGATCCAGAGATTACCTCCTACAACCTCACAAACTCACAAACTTTACCTCTTTATAATATTAGTATAAATTACGCCAAATAGAAGTTCTTTAAAATAACGAAATATAGGCTACTTTACATATCATCATCACCTTTGAGACATCTAAAACTTTAGTCTCTCCCGTGACCATGATCGCTGTAAAGCATTCAAAACGTTGGGAACCAAATAAATCCGCGAAAAAATCCGAAAAGATGCTTTTATTTTGAAAGTTAGCTTAATTAAGTTGTTTAATTCTACTTGTATCAAAAGTAACGATAGTTACAAACCAAAGACAAGTAATTTAACGTTTCGTTAAATAAAGTATCTTTATGTAACAGAGATACAACGTACATATATACATACATTATTATTAGCTATTTATGATGAGAAACGAACAAGCAATCTCGTTTGCATTCAAAGAGAACCTATAATCTTATTTTATTTTAATACAAAAGTAATTTAAATTAAAATCTGCAAAGCTCACCGCCAACTAAAGTCTTCGACTTAATCGAATAAAGCTATGAATTACTTAGAAATGCAAATTCACGCTCTGAGTTTCAAGTCCAGGCTCAGTTTCGTTTTGGATATCACATTATATGAAGATTGGGTTTCAAGAGCTCTTTAAATTCTGTATGCGCTTTGTATTATTCATACTTTTGTAAATCTATATTTTTATTTACTAATAAATAAAATTGCATTTACTTATAAATAAAGGCAGCAGTCTAGTCGTAACGCTCTCGAATGGGAAACCGAGTGAAGCGGGTTCAATCCTGAGTCTTGCACCTCTGATATTCATGGGCGAATCATTTTCAACATGATTACCACTTGCCTTACAGCGAAAGAAAATACCATTAGGAAACCTGCAAGTTCGAGAGAACTTAGCAAAGTTTCGAAAGACCAAGTTCTTCGTTTTCTCCTTCCTTATTTCTTTCTCCTCCTTTTTTTCCTCCTTTCTTCGAGGGAGGAGTTTCCAAGAAGTCCAACCCGGATTTGGCCAGATTGTCGGACTATGCCTATATTCAATAGATGTTAAAAATGGGCTGAAAATAAGTATAAAGTAATGACTTTTGAGATTTTACAATAATCTAGCCAGCTTTATGTTTTTAAACAGTAATTATCCGAATAAATAAAGTGGTATATGAGGAAAAATATCATTCACCCAGCTTTTTATCATTTTCACACATGGCTGTTTAAAGTGAGTTCATTTCGCCGGATTATACATATTATTTGTGCCGTTTTACCACATATTTGAACAATCGTAATTAAAATCCATGCATACTATATGTGAAATATCCACTCCATTGTTTTAGATTGCAATACCTTTATGATTCTGGATTGGAAAGTATTTCCATCCAGTGTATTTGTATATGGAGGAAATTACGAACTGTTTTTGCGCTTTGAATGATTGAGGGTTGATTTTCCAATTATTTGATAAAAGTTATCAATAGGCTAAATACGACATGTATATTATAATATGTTAAAAGTATTATTAACTAGCGACTTCTCCTCGCTTCGCTCAAGTTCGTCGCTAGGTACGTTTTAACGGATAGTATGGATTAGATATACTATATAGTACATATTATATTTATAGTATATATTACACATAGGTATAATGAGCTGTTGTTGTGGTTGTATTATAACGTTTTTTCCCATGGGAATTAGATAATCTCCCGCGGTAAAACGTCTAAGTCATTCTCAATCCTTCTGTCTCCACACAAAAAATCACGCCAATCCGTCAATCTGTTTGGACGTGAAAGAAGGACAAAGTCAAACTGTATATTGTAGAAAGAGAAAATGTTAAATCTACAAATGCAATTAAGTTGTTTATATTAATTTTAAACTCGCGTTTAAAATTATAAAGTATCTAGTAGTAACGATAAAGAAAAAAATGATTATTACGTTTTTCCGTGAAATCCAATTGCTCTCTTTATAAGAACCTTCCTCAGCCTTCTATGAATATTTGAAAAAAAAAGATGAATTGGTCCAGCCGTTCTCGAGTTTTGCGCTTAGCAACATATTTAGCCTTTCATTTTTATGTTTTATACGATAAAATAATTTAAGATTTACTAACACTTTTCATTGAAAAGATTCATATTTAGTCAAGTCTCGGCTTGTTTTATGGATTAAAGTAATCTGATGGTTGAAAAATCAAGGCTTGTATCTTTTTTTTTTAATGAATTTTGTTGTTTTTAAAAACACTTCACGTACTTATAACTTTGCCAGGATAGAAAAAGATAATAGTGTACCTGACCGCTTTCGACCAAAGCGGACAATGAGACTAGCCAAGTGCTAAGGATATATTATACTACACGAATGTGTAACATTTAAAAACCAGTAGGACTATCTCACGGTTGATAAAAGAATCGGCCGTATATTGCTAGTCTCTAATAGGTTAAAGAGGTAGTTTCAGAAAGTAGCATCCAAAGGTGTGACCTCCTTTTTAGAAGTCTAGTCTCTGGGTTAAAGAGGTAGTTTCAGAAAGTAGCATCTAAAGGTGTGACCTCCTTTTTAGAAGTCGGTAAAGATATTACAATAGTTTTTTTCTTCATCCTTCGCTCTACAATACTGTTATGACTTAGAGTATAGAATGAGGTACACATTTGTACATCCAGCGGTAATCGATCCCACGTTTTTCGTCAGAGAAAATAATGCTGATGTTTACTATGAATTAATTATATCTTTAATTTCTATCTTAAACATAGAACGTTTTCTTGAAGCTCATGTATACATTTATTTATATTACTCATTAAAAACAATTATTAACAATTTTGCCATGAAAGGGAAGCAAACTTGTGATATTTGTCCTATAAGTAATATCTATTATGGCATTGGCTATATATAAATATAAAACACTAGTGACTAGCTTCGCTTTGCTCCGGGTTCGTCTCTAGACAAAAACAAATCTATCCTACGGGTATCATCTTTCCGGGATGATATATAACCTATAGCTCTCATTAATAAATGGGCTACCTAATGCAAAAAGAATTTTCCAAAACGGATTAGTAAGTAGTTCCTGAGATTAACGCGTTCAAACAAACAAACAAACTCTGCCTCTTTATCAAATCAAACCAAAATATTCTTTATTCAAATAGACTTACAAGCACTTTTGAATTGTCAATTTTAAATTTAAATGAAATTAAATATTAGTGCAGTCAGTCAAGGAGGAATTTACCACAGGCTCGGAAGGTAGTTCTGCTAAGAAGATTATAATATTAAGTATAGATTTCCTCTGTGGTTTTATGCAAGAATCTATACTTAATATTATAAAGCTGAAGAGTTTGTTTGTTTGTTTGGTTGAACGCGCTAATCTCAGGAACTACTGATCCGATTTAAAAAATTCTTTTTGCCCGTTAACTGAGGAAGGCTATAGGCTATATACCATCTCGGAAAAGTGTATGAGTCCCGTGGGATAGATTTGTTTTTTTCTAGGGACGAACCCGAAACGAAGCGAGAGTGAGTCGCTAGTATAGAATATATGTATTTTAAATAAATATGAATATATTAAAGGCATATGACAGCATTTTAGAGGTAAAATTACAGACTATTTTCTCTGGAAAATATAATTAAATACCGCATGATATGCGGGATCATGATATATGGTAGCCAATCACCTGAAAATCGATCTATAGCTACGTTGAATACTCTGTCGCGGCTATTATACGGCGTTCATATTGAAGTTACGAATATTTAATATTCATTCGTGTACAGCTATTTTAAAATGTACGTCGTTTTAAGTGAAATATTAAATATTATGAAATAATATAAGGTGGTAGGACTCTGTCAAGCCTGAGGAGTCCGACTGGATGGGTACCACCCCCTTATCTATTTCTGCCGCCAAGCAACAATGATTGCATTGTTGTGTTCCGGCTTGAAGGGTAAGGTAGCCAGCGCAATTACAGGCAAGAGGCATATCATCTTAGTCCTCACAGTGACAATGTACCGGCGGTTCTGTATTTTACCTAAAACCTAAGTGCATGAACTGTAGGTGTTATGGGCGACAGGTACTGCTTTCCATCAGGTGGTCTGTCTGCTCGTTTGTCACTGAATCCCATAAAAAAATATATATATTATGAAGATGAAGAGATTGCTTAAGTTTGTTTGAACGTGCTAATTTCTGTTCTAATAAACCGATTTTATACTTAAATTAAGGAAATTTCACGACAATTGAAAATTTTGAAACTCACCTTCACAGAAATCTTATTCGGACTTCAGCAAAATTGGCTGAAAGCTGAGAGAGTTACTATCGTTCACTATTTTTTTATATTACGCCAGTTCAGTAGAAGGAACAAACAGATAGACAAAAAAAAAATTAAAAACAAAATTTTTAATTTATTTGTCTGTCTGTTTGTTCCTTCTAATCTCCGAAACGGACGTATCGATTTTCACGGGACTTTCACTGGCAGATGACAGAGTTGATGTTATAAGGAGTAACTTAGGCTACTTTAATTGTAGAAAAAGAATTAGGGTTCCGCATAAAAAATTAAAACCTACTGAGAGACGAACCCGAGCGAAGCAAGGGTGAGTCGCTAGTCATAGATATAAATCAAAGGCAATAAAAATGATCAGTGAACCAAAACCTAGTGAGTCGCTAGTATTTAATAAAGCAATGTTTTACAATATTTACTCTAGCGGACGTTCTTTTCTTTGGTAGGAAATAAGCTATTGGATGGAAGGGTTGCCTGGAAATTGTCGACGCGATCTCACGATTGATCTGTTGTCAACTGAATATGCACAATATTATGGCTATAAAATTTGTACTCGTAGTTTATTTCAACTAATATTTTTCCATGTAATATTTTTACTGTGAACATAGAAAAAATATCAACATCGTTTCTTCTAAATTAATAAATAAAATAAAAGTGTCTTTCAGTGTTTCTAAAATGGCTGCCTCATGCCTCAAAAAAAATTTAGCATGAAAATATTTTTAAAGCTTATCAGCTTTTAATTATAATTATTTTTAATAATACGTCAAAGAAACGTTCTAAGACAACAGTAGATGAATCTCCATAGTTAAGGACTACTTTAATTGGCAAGCTTATTAAGTTGTTTGTAATCAAGTTAATGATGGAAAATTACGCAGTATTAAATATCAGACTCTCAAAGATATTAAAATTAATCATAGATTGACCTTTTTGAATGTTCCACCATTTTAATGAAACTTACTATTTTAAATAAAGCTGTTTTCGGAGTTTTTCGCGGATTTATTTTGATTTTTGGTTTCCGACATTTCGACTGCTTTACAGCAATCATGGTCACGGGAGACCAGTGATAAGGTAAGACATGATAGTTTTATGTAAAATGTCAAATATAATAAAATGTAAGGTAACGTAAATCTAAGGAAACTTTACTGTTTTAATTCGTTGTGTAGGTTTCCTCACGATGCCTTTCTTCATCGTATTAGTAACTAGCGACTTACCCCCGCTTCGGTCGGGTTAGTCGCTAGGTTGATTCCCCATAAAAACTTTCATTCCTATTTTCACCCCCTTAAGTGATTTCCAGAATAAAAAATATCCTACGTTCTTCCCAAGGTCTTAAACTATCTTCTCATCAAATTTCATCTAAATCGGTCCAGTAGTTTTTGAGTTTATTCGTTACAAACATACAAATTACAAATCTTTCCTCTTTATAATAGTAGTGTAGATTGGTAATCGTATTGAAAATAATTCGTATATAAAAATGTCAGAGGTGCAAGACCCGGATTTGAAATGTCTTCACTTATATTTCCAAGTGAGCATGCTATACTCTTTATAATATCAGCTATCTGTCAATGAAAGTCCCGTTAAAATCAGTCCAGCCGTTTCGGAGATTAGCCGGAACAAACAGACAGATGAACAAAAATGTTTAAAATTGTGTTTTTCTTATAAGTATCATATATAATTTCATATGCATTTAGTATAAAGCTGTTATTTTGACAATACAAACAGACGCTTCAATTTTATTTATCTGTATAGATACATGTATTGTAGAGTCAAACCAGAACTCCCATTTACCTTATTTCCTTAGATTTCAATAAATTGATTCATTTTTGTTGTTGCGATGAAATAATCTATATTAATCTATACTAATATTACAATGCTAAAGAGCTGTTTGTTTTTTTGTTTGGTTGAACGCGCTAATCTCAGGAAGTACTAATCCGATTTGAAAAATTCTTTTTGCATTCAATAGCCCGTTAACTGAGGAAGGCTACAGGCTATATACGATCCCGGAAAAATGTACGGTTACCGTGGGATAGATTTGTTTTTGTCTAGGGGCGAACCCGAAGCGAAGCGAGGGTGAGTCGCTATATATTTAAACGAGCAATTTTTTTATATTTATATCTTTATTTATTTATTTATACAGGCGATCTCGGAAACGGCACTAACGATTTCTTTGAAATTTGGTGTATGGGGGCTCTCGGGGGCGAAAAATCGATCTAGGTAAGTCTTATGTCTGGGAAAACGCGTATTTTCGAGTTTTCGTGCGATTCGGTGACCTTTTTCGCTCGTGTGAGTCAATTTTGAAACTGCCAACAAGTTGGTAGTCCAACCCTTTTGAAATTTTCCTTCTTAACCTTTGCCATCTGTAAACGTCGCGAGCCGCAACTTATTTAGAAAGTTAAAAAAAAGTTTTATTTGATTAATATTTATAACGGAGTTGTTCTTCAGTAATATGAGGTTGAGTTATTTAAATCTAAACATATAATAAAATTCTAAGTTCTAACTGAATCGAATGTGTACATTAAATATATTTTTTAAATCTTATTGAAATAGACATCACTATCGATACAGAAACCAAATCAATAGTTTTTAGAATTTTTGTCTGTCTGTCTGGGAGAAAACCACTGGACAGATTTTGATGAAATTTGGTATTATGATAGCTGGTTATCCGAGTCAACATATAGAATACTTACTGCGGGAAAATATCTCTAATCTCTATATTAAACGTTAAAACGTCGCTAGTGTGTCAATAAGATCCTATCATATTTTATGTTAATATTAAAAATATGATGGATATGGTGACTTTCAATAATGTATTTAAAAGGAATAAAAAAGCCAGAAATGAAAGAAAACATATTTTACAAGGCAAAACATAATTTGTGGGCAGAAACTATATTCTAAATCTCAAAGCTTTGTTGCCTTCATAACATTTTGCAATATCCTGGAAAAATATATTATGTCGCTCTCCAGCACATAAGCTAATTCTGTAAAAAATCACGCTCGTTGGTTTCTCATATTTAAATAAATAAAATTAATAAATAGGAAAATAAATATGTTAGGACATAACGTACATCACCATCTAGTAAGCTACGAGGCTCGTGTTATGGATACCAGATGGTACACTACACATATATAACTTTAAATATATACATATTATAAATATAAACACCCATGATTGGAGTACAAATATTCGTGCTCATCACACAAATTATGTCCCCAGCGGGACTCGAACCCGCGACCGCTGGCACAGTAAGTAAAGTCAATAGAAACTGAACCAAACGTGTCACTAATGAAAAAGATAGCAACCATTATTGATTTCAGCATAGAATTCAAACACTTTCATCTTTCGTGAACAAAAAATTGTAATATCTTGATATGAAATCTCCATTCAGGCGAAGAAATAATAAAATATAAAAGTTATTTTTTTAAAAGCATTCCTTTCTTTACATTTACTTAAGATAGAAACGCTTATTCAACAGAAGATACCATCTTGAACTATGGGAATAATTTGTGACACTTTGTAAGGGAATGGCAACATTTATGTGATTAATGATGATTTTACTTTGGATATTCTCAGAGTATTACTATCGTCCCAGTTATATTTAATCGTCTTGTTCGAGAAAGGTCGTTGATTCATTTATTTATATTTGTTGGGCCATTAACACACAGCACCATTTAGTTCCATGATAAGCTACGAGGCCTGTGTTATGGATACCAAATAGTTGATTCACTACACATATATAACTTTAGATACATATATATTATAAATATAAACACCCAAGACTGAAGTACAAACATTCGTGCTTATCACACAAATGAATGTCCCCAGCGGGACTCGTATCCGCGACCGCTGACGCAGTAAGTAGGATCACTACAAACTGAGTCAAACCTGTTGACAAAAAAGTGTTATTTATATTTACATTATAAATATATTACACGCCTGTTATTACCATACTAATATGAAAATCAAGGTGAAGCGGGTTCAAATCCGGGCATCGCACTGATATTTTCATGAGCGAATCACTTTTAACATGATTACCACTTGCTAATACGGTGAAGGGAGGATGGAAAAGCAATTTGCACCTCTGAGAAGACCTCACAGGTTTGAAAGACGCGTGAAGTCTACCATCCTGCACTTGGCTAGCGGGAGGGACCCCTCGTTGAGTCTTCCCTCAATATGACTTTCTACCCAGCATTGTTAGACGTTAAAATGGCTGAATTATTAATAAACATTTTGAATAAAATGCTTCTATAAGTATTAGGTTGTTAGCGTTTTATTATAGTGTTTTGGTGCTATCTATACATATAATAAAATTGTAACTAAGCCGAATCTGTACATTAAATATTTTTTGGAAAATCTTATTGAAATAGACATTATTATCGATACAGATGCCGAATATATAGTTTTTAGAATTTTTGTCTGTCTGTCTGTCTGTCTATCTGTCTGTCTGTCTGTCTGTCTGTCTGTTACCGCATCACGGGATATTGTATAGATTTGGATGAAATTTGGTATGATGATAGCTGGTTATCTGGTTTTTACTGCGGGAAATTATCTCATCTCTGAGCTATACATTAAAACGTAACTATAGGGACGATCCCGAGCGGAGCGAGGGTGAGTCGCTAGTTTATAATAAAATTCTAACTTTTGAAAATCTTATTGACATTTTAAATAAACTATCTTTTCGGAATTTTTCGCGGATTTATTTAGATTTTTGGTTCCCGACGCTTCGAATGTTTTACAGTAATCAGCATAAATCCGCGAAAAGATAGTTTTATTATTTGCGTAGTGTTACGGCGCTCGAATCTTATTAGCACTAGACTGATTTTTTATTTAGATAAGTACTTATTCCCGACTAAAAACTTTTGCACCGCACTGCGCATGTTGCATATTTTATAAATAGCAGAAAAACTGTAATTATGACGTTTTTAAAATTCAACTAAAGTATAATAATAAATCATAACGATAAATAAGCACACTTATTACCGTATTGTTGGAAACGTGTTATTAAACCCTTTATTATATCTACTACTTAGTTTTTTTTTAAATACTGCGCTATAAGTACGCGACCGAATGAAAATATAATACTCCTAGAATAGAAATATATAAAAAAATGACACAAACAAATCGATAAAAAATAAGTAGAAATGCGAAAAACCGAATCGTGTGTGCACGCGCAGGCCACAGCAGTGTGTAACATACTTGTAGATAGATGAATAGGCTTTCCTTACTATTTTTGACCGATTTCAAAAACGAGTTATTTTCGTCTATATTTTTGTGGGTTTGTTACATGATATCTTATATATTTAAACGAGCAATTCTTGTATATTTATATCTTTATTTCTTTATTTATTTATACCAGCGATCTCAGAAACGGCTCTAACGATTTCGCTGAAATTTGGTATGTGGGGGCTTTCGGGGGTGAAAAATCGATCTAGATTAGTCTCATGTCTGAGAAAATGCGTGTTTTCGAGTTTTCATGTAGTTTTATTTTTGCATTATTCCACGCAGAATATGGTCGATAATTTCTTACACTCGGTTGTAAGCATCCTGGTCAAGCGGTCAACGCGTAAGTTAGACAATACATATGTCCGGGATCGAATCTCAGTTGGAATTCAAAGTTTTTTTTACTTTTGTTTTTATTTTTGTATTTATTCAAGTTTTTAGTTTTTTTATATAAAAAATACGATATAACAAAAAAGATCTCCGAGCGAAGCTCGGTCGCCTAGGTACTATTTACTAAAGGTGAATCGATTTTCATAATTATTTTTTTAATAAGTTATATCGCAGAAGTGGAATCATACAAGTGTCAAATAGTAGTAAAACATTTTTAAAAACAAACTTATGAGTTTATTTTCTTTTTTCAGCGCATTGAAATAATAAAGTTGTTTTTAAAAATATTTTTTTTTATAATATTAATTTATTTAATAATTACCAGAGACAGATATTAGACATAATATTATCTAGTATCTACTATGGAGTTTCTCTATGTACATGAGACAAAGAGACACATAGACAAACAAAAGTTCTAAAAACTATAGATTCGGCCTCTGTATTATGACTATTTCAATAAAATTTTCCAAAAAATATTTAATGTACAGATTCGAATCAGTTAGAATTTTATTATAATATGTACCTACAGGTATTATATCTAAGGAGTTCAGAAGAAATCTTTATACCCGTATTAATAATATTGCGTTCAAACATTAATTAATTCTTTTCGATATGAAATATTCTATTATTATCTTCCAAGATAAATACATTTTATCCAGCATCCTTTTCGCTTCACGCCATCGCTCCTAATTTCAGTGAACTCGTGGAATGGTGTCAGATTTAGTCAATACACTTATTTGTATGAAAATATTGTTCAGAAACCACGCTATGGAATAATGCTTATTATAAATAATAATATTGTCTATTTTTATAAGGCATTGATAACATAATAAACGAAATATAACATTAATTTGCATCTTCATAATTTATAGATTTGGCAAAGTAGTAGTAGCCCAGTGGTTACGCGCGCTTGGGAAACCGAGTGAAGTGGATTCATATCCCGGATCTAGCACCTCTAATCTTTTCCAACATGATCACCTCTTATCTTACAGTGAAGGAAAGCGTCGTGAAACTTGTATGCTCGAGAGAATCTAATAAGTTTTCGAAAAACTTATGAAATCCGCCACCAAGATTCGCACTTGGCCAGTGTGGTGGACTATGGCCTGATCCCTTCGTATTGACCGAGAGACCGTCCCCACCAGTTGGACGTTAAAAAGGGCTTAATACATAAATACAATTTATACATTGAAAATAATAAATTAAATATATACATATAATAAAATTCAGAGTCGAATCTGTACATTAAATGTTTTTTGGAAAATCTTATTGAATAGTCATTATTATCGATACAGAGGCCGAATCTATAGTTTTTAGAGTTTTTGTCTGTCTGCCTGTGACTACAAGACGAGAAAACCTCTGAACAGGTTTTGATGAGATTTGGTAAGATGAGCTGGTTATCCGGGTCAACATATAGGATATCTTTTACTATAGGAAAATATCTCCTATATCCTATATAATCCTAGCGGAGCAAGGGTGAGTTGCTAGTGAATAAATAAAACTTCTTAAATATTGAAGAGGATACAATGTAACTATTTCGTAGTCATAGCATATAATTTCATTTGAGTGAGTATCGCTTACAAACACCGAAGCCCTAAGGAAGAATAGTTCAATTTGGTTATCTTCAATCGAACTATCCGCAAGAGCAGCAATTTCGCAAGTCTTATCGCAACATCCGCATCCGCAAAGTTAGTTGTCCGATAAAATTTCCATTTATCAGACCGTCAGGATGACGGATGTTTCTTGGATCGGTAAACGTAAACTATATGGATATTAGAATCTTTAGTATTATTATTTAAGTATACCGCAGTTCGTAGTTTAATTAAATATTGAGATGATTTTAGAAATAAATAAATATGTTGGGATATTAACACACAGCACCATCTAGTTCCATGGTAAGCTACGAGGCTTGTGTTGTGGATACCAGATAGTTGATACACTACACATACATAAATTTAAATAGATACTCTTACATATTATAAATATAAACACCCATGACTGGGGAACAAACATTCATGTTCATCACGCAAGTGAATGTCCCCAGCGCGACTCAAGCCCGCGACCGCTGGCACAGCAAGCAGGATCACTACAAACTGAGCCAAACGTGTCGTCAAATATACTTAATACTATGGAGATGAATAATTTTAGTTCAATTCTTTTGTTTAGTGGCTCTTGGGTGTGCCGTTTGGGTATATTTTACTAAGACTTAGAGTACGCGTAGAACGCAGACGTTTTCAACCAATTGTTATATAGTAATATAGTTATAAAACATTATTTCAGTTAATTCCCTATATTTTTGGGTTATTTAACGATTGCACGTAATCACATAACTCTCCTTTACATCCTTAAAGTCCTAAAATGTATGGATACAAGAATTTAACTCTTACTTGTTCATTTTTCTGCTACTTAATAGTGATAATACATACATACGTTTGCGCCTTTAAATAAAAAACTATAGTAAAATTGCAACAACTTTGAAGATTTATATTGAATACTAGGGACTCACCCACACACACACACACACATATATATATATATATATATTATAATAAGAATAGTAAAAAACTCTTTTATTTTATTTACATACAGATTTTATTATAAAAATCTACTTTATAGTATAAAGTCCAATATAAGGGAAATTTGCAAAATTATTATGACTGAATAATTTTAATGTAACATCAATCGTCTTTAAGTAACTAAATGTATCTAAGAAGCATACATTTAAATACAGTGCTTAGAGAGCTTACAAAGTTCAAATATTAGTATGTCAGAAGGGTATTTTGATAAAACTGTCTCGCAACTTTGCAGCTATCTCCTGTATCTACTATGTTTTTGAGTTTATATGTGGGATATAAACTCTGGAACTTTTAGAACTAATTCGATTCCGAAAATTGTTAAAGCAAAAAGAAACTACAGTGTTTGTCTGCACTACTATTTAAACAAGTACGTGAAATTTTAAATGTAACTATCGTTTCGTATTTTGTCGCGGTTTTATTTTGTAATTTTTTTCTGACATTTCTAATGCTTAACGGCAAATAACGTCATGGGAGAGACTTAGGTTTTAGATATAAAATTACAATAAAAATAAATACAAAATGATGTGCAGGGTGTATCAGTTAAAGGCATCGAATCGAAACTGTATTACTCTAGAGAATGGAAAAAAACTATTATTTTAGCTCGTAATGATGCTGAATTAGTATTTAGTTTTACAGGTGGTAGGACTCTGTCAAGCCTGAGGAGTCCGACTGGATGGGTATCACCCCCTTATCTATTTCTGCCGCCAAGCAACAATGATTGCATCGTTGTGTTCCGGTTTGAAGGATAAGGTAGCCAGCGCAATTACAGGCAAGAGGCATATCATCTTAGTCCTCACAGTGACAACGCACCTGTGGTTCTGTATTTTTGTTACTTACAACCTAAGTGCATGAACCGTAGGTGTTATGGGCGACAGGTACTGCTTTCCATCAGGTGGTCTGTCTGCTCGTTTGTCACTGAATCTCATAAAAAAAAAGTTAACAATATTTATTAAAATTTCATTTTCAACTTGATTACCGTTTGCTTTACGGTGAAGCAAGACATCTAGGAAAAGTATGTGTCTAAATAAACTTAGTATGTTTTAGAAAAACAAATGAAGTCCGCCAACCCGGAATTTCTCAGCTTAGTGGAATATGGCCTGATCCTCGTCGTATTGAAGGGAGGCCCAGCTGTAGAATGTAAAATATGCTGAATACATGCATACATATATTAAAAATTTAAGAAAACGTATTCCCTGATACCTCTAATTTCAAATCAAATATTTTTTGGCAAGCTATAATATTGAATATCTAAAGATAACCGCAATTTTTCATACACAGAAATATGAAATTGTACATAATATTAGATAATAATTGTTACAGTCAAAATTAGCTTCGTATTTAAATTGTCTTTTCAGTTAATATTTTAATTACGCTCAAAGGCGGTTTGAGTGCAAACATAAAAGGAACAAGCGACTACTGTTTACTTTCAAGAAATGAGAGCTTTTCACGAGGCTTTTTTAGGGTTCTGTGCTCAGTTTGTAGTGACCCAACTTGCTGTGCCAGCGATCGCGGGTTCGAGTCCCGCTGGGTATATACATTTGTGTGATGAGCACAAATGTTTTACTTTAGTCATGGGTGTTTATATTTATAATATGTATATACTAGCGACTCACCCTCGCTTCGTTTCGGGTTCGTCCCTAGACAAAAACAGATCTATCCCACGGGAACCGTACATTTTTCCGGGATGATATATAGCCTATAACCTTCCTCAGTTAACAGGCTATCTAATGCAAAAAGAATTTTTCAAATCGGATTAATAGTTCCTGAGATTATCGCGTTCAACCAAACAAACAAACAAACTCTTCAGCTTTATAATATTAGTATAGATTTAACATTATATATGTGTAGTGTATCAAATATCTGGTATCCATAACACAGGCCTCGTAGCTTACCATGGAATTAGATGGTGCTGTGTGTTAATGTCCCAACATATTTATTTATTTATATTCCATTCTTTTTCGGTTATATATGTACATACGTAAGCTAGATACGGTGGTTAGCTAATTTTTAAAGATGAAAATAAAATAAAAGAGAAAATAAAGCACTTTGAATGTAATAAATTGAAAATAGATACTGAGTTTTTTGTTATAGGTTTTGACGAACATCGCATATGAACTATTTAATCTAAAAGCATGGACTTTACTAGCTAGCGCTTTATACTTGTTTGACTCGAGTAGAATATCTATAATATATATCTATCTATTACGTTCATCTGTATACTTAATTTCAACCAATTACATCCGTCGATTTAAGTTTTTAACATTTAATGGCCAATGACATTATTTTTATGATGTAAAGCGGGATATTTATGTTTGTCACTTTATTTTATGAGTTTCCAATATTGAGAGATCCGATATTTCTCTTTGTAAGCCCATAGTCATGGGTAAACTTATATTTACTGTTTACATAGAATGTCTGTCTGTCGGTTTCATCGTGCATCACTTCATGGTATCGTTTTAATGGTTTTTTTATCGTTAAAGTAGCAGACTGTTGAGATTTTGATATTTTGGTGTTACATGATTAATTTTAAATTAGTACTCTTATATTGAAAGATATTGAAGCGATACCTGTGCCCAGCTGTGGGACGTTAAAAAGGGCTGAATACATTGAAAGATAAACTTTCCTATATGTCGAAATAGAAAAAGTATAACATTGTTATCGAAATAACAATGCAAAACATAGGCAACAAATTTCGGCGACACGTTTGGGTCAGTTTGTAGCGCCCTACTTGCTGTGCCAGCGGTCGAGGGTTCGTGTCCCGCTGAGGGCATACATTTGTGTGATAAGCACGAATGTTTGTACTCCAGTAATGGGTGTTTAAATTTATAATATGTATGTATTTAAAGCTATATATGTGTAGTGTATCAAATATCTGGTATCCATAACACAAGCCTCGTAGCTTACCATGGAACTAGATGGTGCTGTGTGTTAATATCCCAACATATTTATATTATTTATTGAAGGTTACTAAAATTATATTAACTTAGAAAAATCATAATTTGTGTTTTTTTTGTAATAAATCCGTTTATTTTATTCGACACGTGTAAATTAAAATAATATCCTGTTTTTAACCTTTCATAAAATAACAGTATGCTAAACCGTGGGGAAGCCCTTGATCTTTGTCATGTGGCCTACCATGAAATAATACATTCTCATTCTTATCTCATTCATTTCAAAATAAATTCAGTTTGACATTTTATTTTTGTTTATAATACTTGCTACTAATTGGCGAATTCAATGCCTAAGGCTCTATTCTCTGCAGACAATGAGTAAATAACATAATACGTATTAAAAGATACATAGCTAGTGACTTACTTTCTCTTCACATCATTTTTTAAAATATAATGTGAAGTCCGCCAACCTGCACTTGGCTAGCATCATGGACTATGGCCTTATCCCCTTTGCTTTGAAGAGAGGCCCAGAAGTGAGACGCTAAAAAGGGCTGAATACAATACAATTATGTTTATCTATTTGTATTTTATGTATAAGTATGTCAAAATACTCGTAATATAGCAAGTATACCGCCTACAGTTTCTCCCACAATTTCCTTTACCTGGTTGCCTCGAAGAGATCGCTTAAAGCGATAAAGCTGACTGCTACGCATCTTTGTTTATTTTTATTTACTGTCTATATGTATTTTCTGTATATCAATATGTATTATTATTACTAGCGGTTGATTCCCCATACAAACTTTCATCCCCATTTGCACCCCTTTAAGGGATGATATCTCTCGCAAATTATCTTTTTACTAAATTTTATCTAAATCGGTTCAGTAGTTTTTGAGTTTATTCGTTACAAACATACAAAAATACAAATCTTTCATCTTTATAATGTTAGTGTAGATTATTAAATTTTACCTAAATCAAACAAACACTCACAAACACATACAAAAATTACATTTACATAGTAATATAATGTATATATATTTCTTTCTTGATATATATAATTTAAGCTTCATTGAATTATATATATATCAAGAAAGAAATATATATACATTATATTACTATGTAAATGTAATTTTTGTATGTGTGAGAAATCATATATATATATATATATATATATATATATATATATATATATATATATATATATATATATATATATATATATATATGATTTCTTTTGATTAAAATCCAACATCGATATATTCAATGAAGCTTAAAGAATAATCAATCGTAATATTTAGACCGCGAAACTACAGATCTGTGGTATTAGATTGAACTATTGTTACACATAACAAAAGCGACCAATAAAGCTCTTTCAACAAAATGTAAAGAATAGTTGGTATATATTTGGACTTGTGATGATAGGCTTTAAAAATAGGATCTACCTTTTAAGTAAAACTATCTTTTTAAATACAACTATCTTTTCGGATTTTTTCGTGGATTTATATTACGTTTAAACATTTAGTATAGATTTCTCAGAGATGAGATATTTTCCCGCAGTAAAAAGAGAAAAAATTCTAAATACTATAATAAAATTCTAACTAAGTCGAATCTGTACATTAAATATTTTTTTGGAAAATCTTATTGAAAAAGTCATTATTATCGATACAGAGGCCGAATCTATAGTTTTTAGAATTCATATTTGTCTGTCTGTCTGTCTGTCTGTTACCGCATCACAGAAAAACCGCTGGAGGGATTTGGATGAAATTTGGTATGGTGATAGCTGGTTATCCGGGTCAACATATAGGATACTTTTTACTGCGGGAAAATATCTCATTTTTGAGAAATCTATACTAAACGTTAAAACGTAACTAGGACGAACCCGAGCGGAGTTAGGGTGAGTTGCTAGTAAAATTTTAAATTGCAAAAATTCTACCAAATTGAAGTTGTTCCTTTGACATTTTTTTTAATGTAGCAATACCCCTCTTTCTTATAGCTCATACGGTATTTAGGCTCACAATTTCCCTTAACCCTTCCGTCATATTAGTTAGCCATTATGTACTTCCGGTGTAGTTTAGGTGATTTATCGCGTCTCTGATATTACGCCCCAGATTTATATTGTGATATTTGTTTTAATAAAAAAACAATCACCGTTACTACATTTCTATAGTTTTATCATTGAAATTTTGATTATTTCTTTATAGTAGAGTGGGTTTGTAGAACTGTTTTTTTTTTAATATGAGTGATATTATTTGTATGAATATACTGATGGCATTTAAATTAATCTATAGATATAAATAATAGGCAGTGGTAGCCCAATGGTATCTCGCTCGCTTCGGTATCCGAGTCAAGCTGGTTCGAATCCCGGGTCTTGCACCTCTGATATTTTCATGTGCGAATCATTTTTAACATGATTATCACTTGCCTTACGGTGAAGGAAAACATCGTGAGGAAACCTGCATGTCTGAGAGAGCCTAGCAAGTTTTCGAAAGACATGTGAAGTCCGCCAACCCGCACTTGGCCAGCGTGACTATGGCCTGATCCCCCTCGTATTGAAGGGAGGCCCGTGCCCAGCAGTAGGACGTTAAAAAGCTGAATACATACATAGATATAAATAAAATTGAAGTGTCTATTTGTAATACCAAAATAACAGCTTTTAACTAAATGCATATGAAATTATATACGGTGCTTATAAGAAAAACACAATTTTTTAATTTTTTGTTTGTATGTCTGTCTGTTTGTTTCGGCTAATCTCCAAAATGGTTGTAGTGATTTCAACGGGACTGTCACTGGTGGATAGCTGATGTTGTAAGCAGTAACGTAGGCTATTTTTATTTTAGAAAAAGAATTAGGGTTACGCTTAAAATGAATAAAACGCACCCGAGTGAAGCGAGGATATTACATATTATAATATAATCATGTATACTTAATAGGTATGATACAGTATTATTATAACAGCCTCGGTAGTTTGTCTAGCGTGTTTGGCTGTAGCTCCGGCGGTTCTGGGTTTGAATTCCGGTTCGGGCCAAGTTTAGTTATTGAGTTTTTCTGTGAAGAAATTCTCAATAACAGTCCGGAGTTAGAAAGTTGGCCTGATCTCTTCTCGGCCGTGTCGAATTCGTCACGTCCTGTAAAAATTACAGGACTAGAGAATGTATGTTGTGTAACACCATGTATTTTGAAAACTTGCTAGGTTCTCTTAGACATGTAGGTTTCCTTGCGATGTTTTCCTTCACCGTACATTCCATGTTGCAATGCTGTACTTTAATAAGAAATAAGGAATGCTATATATTTGTTTACTAAACGGTTGCCATGGTTACATTATACATTTTTGCATCGATTTACCTACTTTTAGAGTCTAGAGTCTAGACATTTTTTTAATAGCATGTGTTCAATTATTTTAAAAATGGGCGAGTGTAACCTTGAAGTAAAACTTCTTTGGCAAATATCGCAATTAAAGTAAAACAAATCTATAATTAAATAAGGCATATAATAATCATATACGGAAAGAATATAATATTATATATTTGTCAGACAATAACAACGGTTAACATTGCAATGTATTCTATCTCATTCTCTCGCCGGCTATATTTATGTGTTTGTCTCTTTTTAGTGTCAAATTTTCGTTTCATCGCACAGGCTTCCTAGTACGGCAACAGAGGCATCTGATTAATATAATATAAAAATGTTAATTCAGAAGTGTAAATTTTTTTGAGAAATGAAGTATTGTTATTATTATCGAGTTTCAAATCACAACGATTCTAAAGAAGTTTCACTTCAAAAATATATTAACTTCGCGCTACTTGTTCTACCTACACCTCTCGGGTGCATCCTGAGGTGCTCTAGGGAAGCCTGTGTTACTTCAGGAAGTCTGTGTGCTAAGTTTTTTTTTTATGCGATTCAGTGACAAACGAGCAGACAGACCACCTGATGGAAAACAGTACCTGTCGTCCAAAACACCTACAGTTCATGCACTTAGGTTTTAAGTAACAAAAATGCAGAACCACAGGGTGTTGTCACTGTGAGGACTAAGATGATATGCCTCTTGCCTGTAATTGCGCTGGCTACCTTTTTTTTTTTTTTTTTTTTTTTTTTTTATCGTATTCTGAATTAGTGCTTGACTACGCTCCACCTGATGGTAAGTGCTAGCGCAGTCGTAGATGGTAAGTCGCACTAATTCAGTAGCCACCTATTCACTCTTGCCTTGAAGACACCCATATTGTAAACGGACGGAAACACCGACGCAGGCAGGTTGTTCCAATCCTTAGCCGCACGTATAATAAATGACGTAGCGAAACGCTTCGTCCGGACGGGTGGAATGTCCACGACATAAGGATGGAGGCTAGCCGTTCGTCGGGTTGTCCGATGATGGAAAGGGGATGGGGGAATTAAGAAGTGTAGTTCCTGCGCACACTCTCCGAAATATATCCTTCATACCGGAACACAACAATGCAATCATTGTTGCTTGGCGGCAGAAATAGATAAAGGGGTGGTACCCATCCAGTCGGACTCCTCAGGCTTGACAGAGTCCTACCACCGGTTTAATCCAAATTCGTACAGCCGGTCAGCGTGACGGAGTAACAAACACATATAATTTATTCACATTTACATATGTCCCATACTATGTTTATTTGTACATCTATCTATCTGTCTATACGTATAATAAAATTATAACTGAGCCGAATCTGTACATTAAATATTTTTTCCAAAATCTTATTCAAATTGTCATTATTTTCAATACAGAGGTCGAGTCTATAGTTTTTAGAATTTTTGTCTGTCTGTTTGTCTGTCTGTCTGTCGGTGACCGTATCACGGAAAAACTACCAGTAGTTTAGGATTTTGATAAAAAAATTATAATGATAGTTGGTTATTGAGGTCAACATATAGGATACTTTTTACTGCGGGGATATATATCATCTCTGAGAAATCTATACTAAACGTTAAAACGGAAGTAACGTAACGGGAGTAAGCTAATTATAAATAAAATAGAGGGCTCTATTTACCATCTATAACTCTACTTATCCTCTTTCCTTAAAACATACCTAGTGACGAACCTGAGCGAAGTGAGTGTGAGTCGCTAATACACAATATACTCGCGGCTCACCCTCGCTTCGCTCTGGTACGCCTCTATGAAAACAAAAATAAACCTACCCCATGGGAACTATACATTTTTCCGGGATAAAAAGTAGCCTATGAGTTATTCCAGACTATAATCTGTCTCTGTGCCAAATTTCATCTAGATCCGTTTAGCCGTTTTGGCGTGAAAGAGTAACAAACATCCATACTTTCAAACTTTCACTCAAATCTTTTGGACAACGCACCATCTCACAAACATCGCCGTTAATATATTATGTAGTAGTGCGACATACAACGCCTTACATATAATAAACGCAAATACCTTGGCATGTTATATTGCTATTTAATTAACTTTGATTAAAATTCCACCTTCGCTATAGCTTTAGTCAAATAATTTTGTTATAATTTTTTTCAACAAAATATATTTCGTTCTATAAAAATTATAATTCAAGTTGTTTTTTTATAATCTATGTGCTTAACAATATAGTAATTGGATCACAGATTTGAAGCTGTTTAGGATATATAAGGAGACAAACAGATTTTCATACTTTGCGTATATGTTTGTCTATTTAATCTAATAATATATAACAATAATTGTCTACATAACTTAAGAAGTGGCTTAATTTTAATTACTTTTTGTTTCTTTTACTTGTATTTAACGAATTAAAGTTATATATAAGTTAATATATTATGTATTGAACAAAGATAAAGAAGGACAAAGCCCAGTGGTAACGTATTTGCTTGGAACACCAATATACAGGTTCATTCCTGAGTCTCTTAACTTTGGTACTTGCGTGAAACATTTTCAACATAATAACCACTACTACTATACTGCCTGAAAATTTTGCTTGTCTAAAAGAAGATCACACATTTGGTTGGACTTTTTAGTTTTTTATTAACAATTTTTTTATTAATTTTCAGATAACAGTATGAATTAAAAACATAGCTTTTACAACAATAGGTCAAACAGATAAGATACAACTAGAGGTTTCCATTCTACACGGTCTTAAATAATGTATTTAACTTAACACAGTGGCATGAAACAATATATATTACTTACACGTGAACGAAGCTGAAGGCATTATATAATATGTAATATTAAAGATATTAATTATTTCATAATAAACATATAACAGTAAAAAAAATAAGGCTGTTTTTAATAGAACTATACATTTTTATCTTATATATAAATATCTCGTGTCACGTTGTTTGTGGTCGCATTGCTCCGAAACATTTTAATCGCGATTTTAGTATTTTTGTATGAACAATATTATATAAATACATGGCGACGAACTCGAGCGAAGCAAGGGTGAATATAACTTAAAGCCAAAGAGTGTTTTTTGTAGATCGAACGCGGGCGTAACCGCGGGTCCTGCAAGTGTATTAATAGCTGTCATATTGCTTGGATTTACTCGACAACACATCGATCGAGACGGTGATGGTGACGGTGGCTAATATTGACGAAATGACGAACAAATTTATACCTATTATATAATATGATTCTGTACCAAAGTGTCACTTAGTTAAACAATTAGGACTAATTCATGCGTTTAAACACAAGTGATTGACCAAAATCCATGTTCAAACATAACACAACCACACTTTATAGGTCTATTTCACACTGTTCTTTTCGCTTTATTTAATATATTCCTTAATTAAGTTATAAATGCAAAAGCTTGTATGTATGTTTGTTTGTTTGTTTGTTTGTTACTACTTAACAGTGAGATGAGTAGATTAAAATGAAAATTAGTATACAGATAGATTATGATCTAGAATAATAAATAAGCTACAGTGTATTTAGCCCTTTTTAACGTACCACTACTGGGCATCGACCTTCCTTCAATACGAGGGGGATCGGGCCATAGTCCACCACGCTGGCCAAGTGCGGGTTAGTGTACTACACAGTACAAACTGCAGTCCAGTTTAGTCTTTCTAAAACTCATATACGTAAGCTACAATTAATAATAACATTTTCTAATAGGTAGCACTGATTATTTATCAAAAGACAAATTATATATTATACTCTCATCGACGTATTCCATTCGAATGTTTTAGCATTAATGCCGCTTCTTGTATGTACATACATCCGTATTAATATTATAAATATGAAAGTTTGTGAGTATGTATGGATGTTTGTTACTCTTTCACCCCAAAACGGCTGAACGGATTGGATGAAATTTAGCACAGAGATAGATAACAATCTGGAATAACACATAGACTACTTTTCATTCCGGAAAAATGTACGGTTCCCGTGGGATAGGTTTGTTATTATTTTACTGCTAGTAATTTGTATTTTCTTGTACTCATTTTTCTTACTTTTTGTGGGTACAATAAAGAGTATTTATTATTACTGTTATGTATTTTTTGTATGAATGATGTTATATACCTATGTATATAAATTTCAAGAAAAATAATCATAATTTAAAATTGGCCTTTAAAGTAATTTAAAGTTCGGTGTACTTTTTTAATTAAAAATGAATTATTAATTTCTATTCTTTGGGACTAAAACATTTTAAGTTAGATGTAATGTTTTTCACTGAATAGAAACTCCGCTTTTTGGTCACCCTGCAAGGGACAATAAGCCTGTGGGTATTGTAAATATTTCTTCAGGTACAAAATTTACAAAGTTAAAATTGGAGACACGTTAGTAGTCGACATTGCATTATAGAATTTCAAAGATTCTATATAGAATATTTAAATAAATGTTGGATCATTTATTTAAATACTAGTTTGGTCCTTGCATTTCATTCCTATATTGCTTTAGATCGAGTTCATAGTGGTCTGATGCAAAACAAAAAAAAAAGTCATTTTATTGACAAAAGTATAATGAAAATAGGTTAAGAATTGGCTAATATTGCATAAAATACAGACGAACAATTCATATAAAAAACATATATCTAATATATACATAAATTAAATGCCCTGCTTGATAGAAGTGAAAAAAGGGCTCACATGTGTTCTTGCCCTAAGTTCGCAAATGTACAGTAAATCATGTTAAATAATGCAACAGATCGCATGCTAAGAGATGAGGTCGACGCGGTTTCTCTGACCCGGCCTTGTCACGTTTCGTTGTGATGTGCATTGTTTTGGTTTTTTGGGTTCCGTACTAGAAGGGTTAAGACCTATTAAGCCTAAGCTCTACCGATTCATCCGTCCTTTTTTGTCTGGCTTTTTGATATATATTTACATTGAATCTTAGTAGGTAGCCCCTTAAATGTATAGAAAATATCGCTTAAGATTCAAAGTAAAAGCCCAAAAGTAAAAAAGATAAGCATACATGAATATCATTATTACTATTTAATCATTAGTACTTAAAAATTATTATCCTGCCCTACTTACTAGTAAATACAACAACACATAAAATTTCTAAAGTAAAGTAATGAATAATAAAAACTCGCCAAGCCAACACGAAAGTTTGAGTCACTAAAGAGCACAGTAAATTTTTTTTTCATTACCTGCATAATAATATATTTTGTCATGATACGGAACCCATTTTGATCGCGAGTCTAACCGTACCTGATCGATTTTTTAAGATCAGGCAAAGTAGGAGAAGGTCCTCTTAATCAGTATGAGTGGGATTCGAAGTCACTGACCGCTTAATAAACTAAATTTGCGAAAAGTATATTTCCTATCTTTTTGGATTTTTTCGCGGACTTATTTAGATTTTTGGTTCCCGACTTTTGGAATGCTTTACAGTTATCAACAAAACAAGTGTGTAACAACTATATGACCTTTGAGACGTCTAAAATCTTAGTCTCTCCCGTGACCATGATTGCTTTTGCATTTGGAACGTCGGGAACCAAAAACCAGAATAAATCCGCGAAAAATCCGAAACTATAGTTTTATTTAAAATGTCAAACATTCGCGTAAATCTAAGAAAGTATTAATATTCTTTATTTTGTATGTTATGCATTATTTTTTCAATAATAACTTTTTCTTCTTATGATTCTTTCAGAAAAAAACAATGTAAGCGTATGAAGGTTTTATGCCAACGGAACCATATTACTAAGCCTCCACTGTCCGTTTGTCCGGCCGTAGTTGAAATTTTCACATAGTTTTTATTTCTATTGCCGCAAATAATAAAAATAAAAAATACAAAAAAGATTTTTTTAATGTTACGTTAAAAAAATTAACGTTAATATACTACATACATAGTGTAAAAATTATATTAATAAAAAGTACATGCACGATTGTACGGAACCCTTCCTGGACAAATTCGACTCGCACTTGACCGATTGTTTTGTTTCATAGCTATTGACGAGCTTTTGAATTATCGGAATAAGAACGGAAATAGTTAGTTTTGAGGGTTCCGTACCCAAAGGGTAAAACGGAACCCTATTACTAAGACTTCGTTGTTTCTCCGTCTGTCTGTCCGTCTGTTACCAGGCTGTATCTCATGAACCAAGATAGTTAGATATTTGACATTTACACAGATATTGTATTTCTGTTGCCGCTATAAAAACAAATACTAAAAAACAATAAAATAAATATTTAAGGGGGCTCCCATACAACAAATTATTTTTGCTCGTTTTTGCTCGATATTGATAACGGCAACAGGTAGACCCTTGAAATATTCACAGAATATTTAGTTATATATTCACTTTAAAAATGAATAATAAGATTAAAATAAAACAAATATTTAAGAGAGGCTCCCATACAACAGACATGATTTTTTGCCGTTTTTGTAGATAATGGTACGGAATCCTTAGTGCGCGAGTCCGACTCGCACTTGGCCGGTTTTTTTATAAAGACAAGTGATAAGTGAATCATGTATCTACTTTATTTTTTAGCCGTTTTTAAAAAGACCTAAATACAATATCTACTATGTTTTCCTTTACTCAATGATGATTATGGTCAAATTTCAAACACAACTTTAGTTAATTACTTAATTGTTATATTAATTTAAAAATACCACATTATTCAATTAAAAGTCATAGTTAATATGAACATGAATAATTTAATTAATAGTAAAACCTGCTCGTTGGTTGGAAATAATTCGATTACGAAAATTTACATTCTACAAATAGATAAGTTCAAAAATTTTATTCATTTAGTGTTTAAAATATAACACACTAGGGACGATCTCGTTGCAAATGATTTTAGCAATATACTAATGCCCGGGGGAATTACTTGATTTACCGGCACAAAAATACCCCACGGCGTATAAGTTATTCACATATATAAAACTAGCAAGATCCGCGACTTCGCTCGCGTTAAAACTACAAAAAAACTCTAAAAAAGGTAGGTTTCATACAAATTTACATCCCCTATTTTACCCTCTTATGGGATGAATTTCAAAAAATGCTAAAACACGTATTTATTTAATTGTATTATATCAAGTTTCGAGTAATTGTTGTTTTATTACTGTGAAAAATAAGAAAAAATCAACAAGAAACTTTATATGTATGTATACTAGCATTTACTTTATATGTATGTATACTAGCATCTTGCTTCCGGTTTACTCGTTTTTTTAAAATATTTTTGTACTTTCCTAATCAAAATAATGTAAAACGTTGTTTTTGAATGTGTTTTTTTACACTATATACTTATACTATTTCGTAATACTAGTGTCCGCCTACTGGTTAAAATTCGACCATACTAAATATTGAATATTTGAGAAAAAAAAAGAATTTACGTATCAATATAAAAAAAATCTGTTTCCAAAATATTTTATTAATAAAACTAAAGCTTGTCAATTGCTACTAAAATTAAAACAGAAATAAAATAAAATAAGTTTACAAAGACAGATATCTTTGCTTATTTATATACCTAGTACCTGGGCGACCGAGCTTTGCTCGGAGTTCTTTTTAGTTATATCGTATTTTTTAAATAAAAAAAAAAACCGAAAAACTTGAATAAATAATCTTGCACCTTGATAGCTTTTTTTTTTTTTTTTTTTTATGAGATTCAGTGACAAACGAGCAGACAGACCACCTGATGGAAAGCAGTACCTGTCGCCCATAATACTTACGGTTCATGCACTTAAGTTTTAAGTAACAAAAATGCAGAACCACAGGTGCGTTGTCACTGTGAGGACTAAGATGATATGCCTCTTGCCTGTAATTGCGCTGGCTACCTTATCCTTCATACCGGAACACAACAATGCAATCATTGTTGCTTGGCGGCAGAAATAGATAAGGGGGTGGTACCCATCCAGTCGGACTCATCAGGCTTGACAGAGTCCTACCACCGGTAGCTTGACCGCGATGCTTATGCCTGAGTGTAAGAAATTATAGGCCATGTTCTGCGTGGAATAATGCGAAAGAAAACCGCATTAAAACTCGATAACACGCGTTTACTCAGACATAAGACTACTCTAGATTGATTTTTCGGCTCCTAAAACCTCTACATACCAAATTTCAGCGAAATCGTTAGAGCCGTTTCCGAGATCGCCGGTATAAATATATAAATATATATACAAGAATTGCTTGTTTAAATATATTAGATTAGATAGATAGATATCTTTTATCTTAGAAGTACGTTTCTACCCTTCTTTGTATTTGAAAGAGACACAAATTTTTTAATTTAAATGATCTGTACAAACATAAACAATAATTATGCATCAGTATTAACTATTATACAATTATCGTTTAAAATTAATTGTATACAGTTTTGAACCTCTTAGCATCTGTACTTGTATTGAATTTTGTTATATTTTAAACTCTATAGTAAACGAATAAGGTCGATTGTTAGTTTTGTATGTTTACGCATATTAAATAGTCGTGATTGCGCCGCATTGCATGAACCGACCTTCAGGCCCTCACGCTAGTACAGTGAAGAAGACAATATTATAAGAAATCAGTTTATTTTTATATTATCACATCACACAAAAATATACAATACTAGCGGCTCACTCTCGCTTTGCTCGGGTTCGTCTGTAGAAAAACAAAAAAAAATTTATCCCACAGGAACCGTACATTTTTCCGGGATAAAAAGCCTATGTGCTATTTCAGACTACATCTATCTTTGTGTCAAATTTCATCCAGGTCCGTTCAGCCGTTCTGGCGTGATTGAGGAATAAACATCCAAACATCTGAACTCTTACATTTATAATATTAGTAAGAAGTAAGATAATTGAGTTCCTTTTCTTGCTTTAAATCAGTTAAAAAAGTTAGTACTCAAATTTTTATAGTTAACTAGTTTTTGCCCGAGGTTTCGTTCGATTGATAAGCGGACAGGGATCAAGGCTAGCCTATATCCGATCCCAGGACCTATGTTCTTGCCATATCTTATCAAAATCTGTTTAGCGGTTTAAGCGTGAAAAGTTACTATATTAGTATGGATTACGTAATTATTTAAATGAATTTATTTAATCTTAGTATTTTTATTGGTATTTCCAGCTTTATTTTTACTTCTACTTAGTCTGTGGACAATGTTTATACAAGTTGCAGACAGATTCTTCGTTCACGATAAAACATGTTACAACCGTTAATTTCGACGTCAGCCTCTTGGGAAATCTTATCTCAACCAATATTACATAATCAAAACATATAATAAAAATGTCTATTTTTGTATGTATGTTTCTCCTTCACCGTGAATTGGAGTGACAGAATTAGATGAAATTTTGTCGAGAGATAGACTAAGATCTGGATTAAATATGTATGTTAAATGTTAGAAAAAAATATATCAAAAGACGGCACTACCTATATAAAATATAATAAATGCAAAGCGAGGATAATCCGTTAGTTTAAACGGAATCAATAATATTGTAATGCTAAATGCAGTACAATCCTTGAAACGTCCAATCCAGCTATGTATTGAAAACAACGGCTATCATTTTGAACAATTGATCTGATAAGGTTTACTAAGTAAATAAAAAAGAACAATAAAAAACATTTTGTTAAAAATGAGCTCTTTCCTTAAGTTTGCCGTATGTCATGACTTCCCAGAATGCGTTCCTTATTAGCAACACTATCGCATGGTAACCAAATACAGTATGTGTTTTTTTTTTCAAAATCAACAGGTTCGATTCCTGGCCAGGAAATTTGATTTTTCAAAAATCCAATGATGCAGTTTTAGTTTTCATGAAAATCGGGCCCGAGACTCCTTTGAGTACTTTTCGCTATTCCCCATAGTTTCGGATTTAGCCATGCACGCCCACTTGAAAAATTCATCCTGTATATAATAAAATACGCGAGCGGATTCATGGGTAAATAAAAGTCCATTGGCTTTCTACAGTCCTTCTCTATATAAATTTTAACTATTCCAAAGCTTATCCTCCTCCGTACATGCATTATGCTTAAGAAGGGATTCAGAGTTTTCTCTTGACGTATTAATATATAGATTACATACTACGTGACATTGGCGAAGTAATCTGTGCTCAACTGGCACGCTTTGAAGCCATTAGCCAAGGCTTCAAAGCGTGCCAGTTATCTATACTAATATTATAAAGCTGAAGAGTTTGTTTGTTTGTTTGGTTGAACGCGCTAATCTCAGGAACTACTAATCCGATTTGAAAAATTCTTTTTGCATTAGATAGCCTGTTAACTGAAGAAGGCTATAGGCTATATATCATCCCGGAAAAATGTACGGTTCCCGTGGCATAGATTTGTTTTTGTTTAGGGACGAACCCGAAGCGAAGCGAGGGTGAGTCGCTAGTTTAATATAATAGTAATAGAAATCCTCTTGTAGTAAAAATTCAATTTTCTAGTAGGATTTAAGATTTTTAACAAAATATTTTTTGATATTTTTTTTTCAATTATCTGTGAAGCATTTATGTGACTGACAGTACTCAGTCACCAACCTAAGTTAGAAGTCAAGTACAGTCAGGTTTATATAACTTAGATGAGTGCATCTTAATATCTCATGATCCTTAAAGGTTAGGAAACAAAGACCTTATTCCATTGATTCCCATATAATAACTTGTGCAAGGCAAATGTAGTAATAAATTAAGTTATAACTACATTTTAATAGAGTTCAATTTTGAATGATAAAATTTAAATTAAATTTAGATAAAATGATAGAAGCATTTCGTTAAGTTTACTTCGTTAAATAATTTCAACGCTAATTTTGACTTACGAAATAGATTTCATCTATACTAATATTATAAATGTGAAAGTTTGTGAGTATGGATGTTTGTTACACTTTCACGCCAGAACGGCTGAACGGATCTAGATGAAATTTGGCACAGAGATAGATTACAGTCTGGAATAACACAGGCTACTTTTTATCTCGGCAAAATGTACGGTTCCCGTGGGATAGGCTTGTGTTTATTTTTCTAGAGGCGAATCCGAGCGAAGCGAGGGTGAGCCGATAGTTTATAATCTATATAGATAGCTAAAATTGGAGTGTCTGTTTGTAATATTAAAATAACATTTTTTACAATTTATGTCTGTCTGTTTGAAACGGCTGGACCGATTTTGACGGGACTTTCACTGGTAGAGCTGATGTTATAGGGAGTAACATAGGCTACTGTTATTTTAGAAAAAGAATCAGGGTTCCGCAAAAAAAATGAAAATCCATGATTGATTGATTGTGAACAAAATCCGCGTACGGCGTACACAATGACGTAGGTACGTACGTACGTAACGTAAATCGCTATATAATTTAAATGAATATCTTAAAAGTAGCAAGCTACTATTTATGTATAAACATAGTTAACCGTGAAGTCGTACGCGAGCGAAGCGAGCGTGAGTCGCTAGTAATTATAATAATGTAAGTATTTGAGCACAATGATCGACTATCAGTAATCTTTATTTAGTAGTACCGCTAGAATTTATCCAACTGTTAGGGGTGTTTTTTTTTATTTACATAAGATTATTCTTGAGTTATAACCTACTAGAAAATCAAAAACTAATGTATCCCACGGGAACCGTAAATTTTTCCGGGATAAGAATTGCCTATGTGTTATTCTAATCTATGAGCTATAATAAATAAATATGAGTTATAATATATAGAAGGGAGGCCCGTGCCCAGCAGTGGGGCGTTAAAAAGGGCTGAATACATATAATATATAAATTCCACTCAGCAGTTTGTGCGTGAAAGAGTAACAAACATCCATACATCTACACATCCAGACATCCTCACAAACTTTCGCATTTAATATTAGTAGAATTATAAAAATATTTTAATAATCGACTCAACAAAAAACAAAGTCGCATTGATAACATTTTTGAAGTCGTTATAAAAAGCTAGCAGGAGCTTTGACATGCATAGAGGTTACAGAGATGATATTAAATCAATGAGGAGCTAACATACATATACATTTTAAGTCGATCTTCACCATTAGTACCTAATAACTTACTACTAATAACTTATAGTTTATCTCAATATCAAACAAGTATGACGTAAGAAGTTTTTCTATGAAGTACCTGGCCGTGCCATCGCAGTAAGTAATTGCAACCATATATTATAATGGACCATAAGATTTTTAATAGTTATTATGTTTCTTTCATTGAGTTTTATTGAATCGTGATGTGTGTACGGAAACAAGAAAGAGGTCACGAGATCGAAATTAGAGTGACTTCCAAATAAATTATCTATATAGAAATAAAATACAGTCTGTAAATAACACGCTAGCGAGACTGGTAGTAGTGGGTAGTGATTATTATAAACTAGCATTTACCCGCGGCTCCACTCACTTAATTTATGTGTGTAGGTTTTTTTAACTAAAATACTTTGTTAGCTGATTCTCACGCCTTTTGTCGTGTCTCAATATTAATTTCTGTGTTTTATACGTTTATCTCTTTTATAAATATAAACATTGGGACATTAAGACAAAGCACCGTCTAGTTCCATGGTAAGCTACGAGGCTTGTGTTATGGATACCAGATAGTTGATACACTACACATTAAAATATTTAAATACAAATAAATTGTAAATATAAACACCCATCACTGGAGTACAAACATTCGTGTTCATCACACAAATGAATGCCCTCAGCGGGACTCGAATCCGCAACCGCTGGCACAGCAAGTTGGATCACTACAAATTGAGCCAAACGTGTCGTCAAGTCTCTTTAGTGTTTGAATTTACAAAAAATCTTTCTTAGCGGATACTATGGGGAATCTACTGTCTATAGTTTATAATTGCTTACTGAGATTTGTGTTTAATGAGTACCTACCACGTACTCATTTCATTACTAAATACGAAGTACGCCAAGCTTCGAATGGCGTTTTTTTCTTCTTTTTTCGGAATAGATTAAGAATTAGTTTTTTTTTTTCAGAAAAACACATATTACTTATATTAATTCAAATCATAAAGGACACATAGATATATTGATGAAATATCATAATTTTGATCCAAATTGTTACAGCCGTTTAAAACTAAAATCAATAAAATTTACAAGAATTATTCATTTAATATTATAAGATAGTACCAGGGCGACCAAGCTTTGCTCGGAGCTCTTTTTTGTTATATCGTATTTTTAGGTAAAAAACTAAAAGCTTGAATATATACAAAAAAAAAAAAAACAAAAGTAAGAACGTTATATCCGATCGAGATTTGAATCCAGACACCTGTGATTGTTAATCTTGCACCTTGGTCGCTTGACTACGATGCTTATTATTATTATTATTATTAAACGTTTATTTCAGACAAGAAGTCCATAAAAAAAAACATCAGTATTTAACATTAACACAGGAAATAGAGATAATATACTACATAATTATAACAGAAGTAAGCAGATTGAAAATACAAAAATTTAACGTTGAAATAAATAAATCATAAATGTCAATTTAAGGCATGTCAATCAGTCAAATTAAATTAATACTTAAAATTAGATTACATTGCATCAAAGGTTTAAATATGTCAAGAATAGAAAAATAAAAAGAATAGTAACATAATATAAATAATAAAATACAATAATACCATATTGTAATAAAAATTTTGTGTTGGATCGGGCAATCCGTGCGTGAAGCAATCATCCTGAGGATGCCGTTGCTGCTATCTCTCACCCGTCTTAATAGTGAGGCTACTTTTTTACGAATTAACGCCTGATAGCCATCCGTATGAGTCTCAGCAAACATAAGCGACGCGGAGCAATAAGGAGGCAGCCGCAGCAGCATTCTAAAGATGTTGTTATATTGAACACGCAGAACTCTGGCGGCCCGACGGGTATGACTCACCCACAGACTGCTCGCATAAAAAGATTGGCAGTATGCCTTAAACAAAGTTAACTTTACTGGCGTGGAGCAGCGAGCGAACCTACGAGTTATCATATTCCCTCGGACCGCCAGTGCCCTACGCTCCCGTTCCAGATCCGCGTCATCGGACAGATTTTCCGTCACAATATGCCCAAGATACCTAAAACTGGATACCCGCTGCAGTTCCTGACCATACAATTTAATTGGAGGAACACATACCGGCACACATACGCTTGATTTACCCTTGAAAAGGAGTATTTTGCTTTTTTTTGTGTTGTACGCCAGTCCATGTTCCCTCGCATATGATTCACATATGTTCAACATTTTGCGAATAGCTCCCACCGTTGGACCCAGCAGCACCATATCGTCCGCGTAACTAATATTGTTGACGCCTGAGTGTAAGAAATTATTGACCTTATTCTGCGTGGAATTATGTGAAATCCAAAAAAAAATATTGCTCGTTTAAATATATTAACCTAGCGACTCACCTTCGCTTCGCTTCGGGTTCGTCCCTAGACAAAAACAAATCTATCCCACGGGAACCGTAAATTTTTTCGGGATGATATATAATAGCCTATAGCCTTCCTCAGTTAACGGGCTATTTAATGGAAAAAGAATTTTTCAAATCGGATCAGTAGTTTCTGACATGAGCGCTTTCAACCAAACAAACAAACAAACAAACTCTTCAGCTTTATAATTGTAAGTATAGATTAGATAGATAGATAGGTGAAGTCTATTTGCATACCGAAGTCGTATTGACAAACTACATGGTAGTCGCGGGAGCGTACTGAGTCCTTTAGTCATAGTGTGTGGTATTGAATATACTTTACGTACATTATTAATTGCATATTGGCGATCATCACTTAATAAATGCCGACAAAGAAGCCTAAATAATTGCTTATTTTTTTGTTTGCAAGGTCATAACCTGGAATCTTGATATTACTTCATTCGGTTAAATCTAAATAATTTGGCTAATAATTATACTGTTTGCTTTCACGAATTTTATAAAATTAAACGATTCATAGTTTTTTCCCAACACGAATCTCAGTGTTGGTGTCATACAATAAATTGAAGCTGTTGTTCTGATCTTTAAAATGACATATGTCTCAACTTGATACACTCTGGGGACGGATCCCATACAAAGCTGCCCATTCTACTTTAGACAAAAATTATCCATGCCAATTTGTAACATCGTGATACAATGTGTAATGTATCTATACTTGTTTGATTGTTTGTTCGTTTCTTTTGCTTTTTTGACGTAAATAACATGAGCAAATCAATATTACCTCGCTCAATATGACCGCTTCGTCAGACACTGTAGAAACAACTGATTTAACTGCAGGCGAATACTCCAAGAAGCCTTAATAATTGTTTACTTTTGTGTGTTGAAAGGTCATAACATGGAATCTTAATATTACTTCATTCGGTTACATTTAAATAATTTTGTTTTTAGATAAAAATTATCCATGCCTTTCTTTTAAGTAATCATCTGTAACATGTCTTCGTCCAATGATCGAAATTCGATCGTAATTAATCATTATTATTAGGAATATATATAATTTTAGGAAAACATATGTATATTAATAGAATTTACCTATCCTTATAAAAATATCGGACAAGTGTGAGTCTGACGATCATACCGAGGGTTCCGTAGCATAAACCATTAGAATGAGGTTACATTCGCAAAAAAATTTTTGTGATGTAACTACAAAACGGTTTTCGGGTTTTCCCTTTACTTGTGCTATAAGACATTGTTCCTGCCAAATTTCATGATTCTAGGTCAACGGGAAAAGTTATATATTTAGGTTTTGGAGTGTAAAATATGCGGTACAAACCGTATCTTTTAATTGTGTTGACTTAGAAATTTGATTTTTTCGCAGGTTCAAGGGATTGCAAAAGGATTTTTAATCGACTTGATCTTTCACGCGTTCTTGAGGTAATGGGTCTTGACATACAGACAGAAAGACGGACGGACAACGAAGTGATCTTAAAAGGGTTCCTTTTGTTCCTTTCAAGGACGGAACCCTAAAAATTAACTCTTTCAATTTTTTTTTTGCTGCTGCTAAACAAAAAAAGAAATTCGGTTGACAAATACAGGAGAAAGCTACTGAACTGTTTTGTCTTTGCCTATTTACCTATATAACGGTTGGTATTCCTTTACCGGTGGTAGGACTCTGTCAAGCCTGAGGAGTCCGACTGGATGGGTACCACCCCCTTATCTATTTCTGCCGCCAAGCAACAATGATTGCATTGTTGTGTTCCGGTTTGAAGGATAAGGTAGCCAGCGCAATTACAGGCAAGAGGCATAACATCTTAGTCCTCACAGTGATAACGCACCGGCGGTTCTGCAGTTTTGTTACATAAAACTTAACGCATGAACCGTAGGTGTTATGGGCGACAGGTATCGCTTTCCATAAGGTGGACTGTCTGCTCGTTTATCACTGAATACCATAAAAAAAAAAAAAAAAAATTATATAGATAATGACGTATTTATTCCACTAAGCGCATACATAGCTCATCGGTCTTCTATTGGATACATGGTAAATTTTCATTCTTGCATACCTTACAATTAATTTCCGCTAACACCTGTTTCTGTTAAGAGATTCTTTGTTAGTTATTATTTCCTAATTGCTTACGGAAGAGTATTTTATTTTCAATAAAGAGAAAAATATGTTCAAAACAAATAAATACTATCATTTTATTAGGTTTCGAATTCATGTTACTAAAGCAGCTATAGATATAGATATGTAAATTATATTTTAAGTAGCGACTAATCCACGCTCCTCTTGGGTTCGTCTCTAAATACGTTTTAACGGTTGGTATTCCTAGATTTCTCAGAGATGAGATATTTTCCCGCACTAAAAAGTACCCTATATGTTGACCCAGATAACCAGTATCACCACACCAAATTTTATCAAAATCCGTCTAGTGATTTTCTTGTGATGCGTTTCCAGACAGACAGAAAGACAGACAGACAGTCAAACAAGAATTCTAAAAACTATAAATTCTGCCTCTGTATCGATAATAATGACTATTTCAATAATATTTTCCAAAAAATTTTAATGTACAGATTTGACTGAGCTAGAATTTTATTATTTGTATTTTTATTATACATAGCTGATTAAGAAACTCTTCTGTGATATATTCGTTCACATATGTATGTATGTACACTGGTTTTAAAACGACGAGGTATTTTTTGTATTTTACGCGATCTGTGGATAACATTTCATAATTATATTTAATGAATAATGAATATTAACTTATAATTTTAAGAAGATATTGTGTTCTTATCAATGCTATCTTACCATCATAACTGACCTCCTGAAAGATTTAGTAAGCCACAGTATAGTTAGGTATCTATTTATTAGCCCTAGAAATAATCCAGTAGTCTTACCCGCAGTTAATCATAGATATAAAAAGATCTTATTGAGTTATGACAATACTCTCTATCTACATGGCAAGGAAATTGTATGAAGTTTTATATACATACTTTATGGAGTCGAGGTAGAGATAACCTAACAATCTCACAAGATACGCCTGACTGGTATTGCCTACTACGACAACTGTAGGTTCGATTCCTACGTGTTCCAATTTTTCAAAAACAACATACATTATACGAGTATATAGGTAATATACTAGTTTTGTTTAGATTATACGTATATAAATATATTTAATATATAATACGTATATAAATATAATTACAAGATATATATACCTACAATATACAATAACTTAATATTATGGATTTTTCCTCGCAACGTGGCTTACAAAGGCACGTGTTGAGGAAAAACTTAATACATATACAGTACGTGTATATTTAATTACGTCTCAAGCGAATATGGATAAATTCCAGTCATAGATAAAAAAAAACGTTTTATGTTATACCGTCTGAATTAATTACAGCATTGTTGCAGAGTATAATATTTTGGTAATTTTGATTTGCTAGATAATATCAGGTTTTCCTCAGATCAAAAATCTTATAATTTGATTAGATGATGTTGAATTTCATTTTAACAACTTATTCGCGTTTCGCAATATTGCGTTCGTAGTTGCCTTTATGCTACCCAGGTAGTCTATCAATCTCCCCCAACGTGAGTTCACCTTGTCGTTCTCATTAGCGTTCGGTAATCAAGCCGCGCACGAAGCCACGAAACGCTTTGAGTGGCGGCCCACCTCGGTGGGCGGTGCTATGCGGGTTGTTTTTGGTACTTCTTCTTCGCAAAGTAGACCGTGAGAGTAACTCCATGGTTGTTGTGGTCTGCTGCCGTAGTCCTGCCGTCGGGGTGTAGTGGTTCAGTGCTGCGATGTCTCATTAAGACGAGGGAGGTTCTGTTGTGTTCTAGTGGGTAGTACTGGTTTTTATAGTCGCTCAGTCCTAAATAACACCTGTATACATACGAGTG
Source organism: Argynnis bischoffii washingtonia (assembly GCA_033884665.1). NCBI lineage: Eukaryota > Metazoa > Arthropoda > Insecta > Lepidoptera > Nymphalidae > Argynnis > Argynnis bischoffii. Next base: position 1,798,930 of record CM066624.1, on the reverse strand, counting down.
GTATGCCTAAATGCATTTCCCAACATAAAAAAAATCCAAATCTGTCTGGCAACTGCAGCGTGAAGGAGTAATAAAAATATAAACCAATTTTCACATGTAATAGTTGTTCAATTATTGTATGTAACAGGCAAGAAACTAGCATACTATTATACTAGCAGTTCTGAAATTTTATCGGAATTTTGAATATTATATACAGTAGTATCTCAAATTCTTCATTGTAACAAATATTTCTGTGAGTATTTCATTTAAAGTAAAATCACAAACGTTAAAATTTCTTTTTAAAAAAGTTTAAAAATAGACTACATTTCATTTGAAATGCATTCGAATGAAGTTTCAAACAGTATACAGTGCTAAGTTAAACGATGTTTTGGTTTAGGTATAGCTCAGTCTAGGTTAAACAAAAGGGGATTTTTAATGAGAGGTTTTGAATTCCCGCGTCGCCTTGATTATGCAAATGGGGAGGGAATATGAATATCTATAAGTAAACACATAATATATGTTAATAAGAATATTATCTTCCTATATAAATAACAGGCAGTGGTAGCCCAATGGTAACACGCTCGCTTGGGTAACCGAGTGAAGCGGATTCAAATCCCGGGTCTCGCACCTCTGATATTTTCATGTGCGAATCATTTCTAACAGGATTACCACTTGCGTTACGGTGAAGGAAAACATCGTGAGGAAACCTGCATGTCTGAGAGAACCTAGCAAGTTTTCGAAAGATATGTGAAGTCCGCCAATCCGCACTTGGCCAGCGTGGTGGACTATGGCCTGATTCCCCTCGTATTGAAGGGAGGCCCGTGCCCAGCAGTGGGACGTTAGAAAGGGCTGAATACTTATAAATAATACTAGGTTATGTTTAGCTCAGATATGAGATATTTTTCCGTAGTAAAAAGTATCCTATATATTTAACCAGCTATCATCATACATCAAAATTTGTCTGACACAAGCTATCTTCTTACCATATTTTATTTAAATCGGTTCAGTAGTTTCGGAACTTATTCGAGACAAACAAACAAAAAAACAAATTTTTCCTTTATAGTATTAAATAAATTATATATCGTATCATAAGACGTAATCTGGGACATAGTTTTATTTAAAATGTCAATTATTCGCGTAAATCTAAGAAAGTATTATTATTTTTGTTTTGTTTTATTCTGTTATTTTTTTTTCTATTTCATGATTAAAAAAAACTAATAGCCAAATAAAATTCATAGTGCAAAAGCACCTCGCCTTAAAGTGATAGCGTTAATAAAAAAAATCAAAATATTCATACGGCAGTGGAAAAAACAGTTTCACGCTTGACATATTCTAGAATTTTTTTCAAACACTTTTTAATAGTATTTTTCGACTGGTTGCACCGAAAAACTCGATTGGAACGCCTAAAAATGCTTTTAACAGCTAAATCAAATTTTGCCTTCGCTATACTCGTACCTGAACCGGATTTACAAAATATATGTTTTCAACGAAATGTTATTTTGTAACTCTAAATGAGACTTTTTTTAACTAAGTGAAGTTTTTAAAAGTGTAAAGTCAATTCTGCGTTGTATATCATTCATGGTAATCGATCTTCTATTATAAATACCTCAGTTGTGTACAAACGCATGTTTGTAATCCTGTACATTTAATTTTATTATCCACTGAATATTTTTTTTGGAATATCTTATTGAAACAGTCATTATTATCTATAGTTTTTAGATTTTTTGTCCGTCTGTCTGTTTGGGAACGTATCACAAGAAAACCACTGGATCGATGTTGATGAAATTTGGTATGATGAAAGCTGGTTATCCGGGTCAACATATAGGATACTTCTTACTGGGAAAAAAACATGTTATTTCTGAGAAATCTATACTAAACGTTTAATAAAATCGTCTTAATAAGATCGTGACTTAAAACTGCGGCCTTAGACAAAATGACATTTTACAATCGTTACCGCTAATAGAAAACTAAAAATTGAATATGAATAAGAATAATTATGTGTCACTTCCATACATGATTTGTTAGCGAAATCCCTTGTAGAGAACTATAGAAAAAAGCTAAATAGTCAAGCGTCACGAGTCCGATTATGATTGAAACCTACATTGCACAATTGATTTTTGAAAGAATATGTTTTAGCTGGATATAGAACCCACTCTATGGATTTAATAAACGTTTCCCACATCATAAGTATTTCACAACTGTCATAGCAGTTCAAATTGCCGAAAATAATAGCGAATAATAATAAAAACAGCTCATTTTCTAAGAAAATTCATATATTCCATTTTTCGTATGTTACATAGACCGTAACAATTTAAATTGTCCATATATATGTTTAATGAGTTTTTTTAGCATCAGAAATAACAATATTAGGTACATTTGAATTAATTTTTTTGTTAAAATTTAGATACGTATTTCCTTTTTAACCGAATGTAGCGAAAGTTATAACGTATGACGCAGGTTATGTATTTGACTTGTATAAATAAATAAATATGTTGGGACATTAACACACAGCACCATCTAGTTCTATGGTAAGCTACGAAGCCTGTGTTATGGATACTAGATAGTTCTTACACTACACATATATAACTTTAAATACATACATATTATAGATATAAACATACATGACTAGAGTACACACATTCGTGCTCACCACACAAATGAATGCCCCCAGCGGGACTCGAACCCGCGACCACTAGCGCAGAAAGTAGGGTCACTACAAACTGAGCCAAACGTGCCGTTGAATATGTATTTAAATATGTTTGTATGTATGTACATATGTTCGACCATATACTCCCTCGTAATTAATTAAATAATAGATTCATCTTTATATTGTGTCATATTGAAATTATAAAATAATTGCAAATTTTTGAGCCATCATTTAGACGATTTGAAATGAATATTTTTTAGAAAACTTATCGAGTAAGTTAGCAGAATTAAACTCAAGAGGTAATCATAAAAATGCACAAAACTCACATTTAAAAGTACCCAAAACTCGTTTTCTCTTTTCGAAATAAAGTTTCATGATATTAGGATCAATGGCTTAGAAACGTATAGAGAACAAACATACAAACTTTCATTTTTATTTATATGTAAGACTAGAGACTCACTCTCGTTTTGCTCGGGTTCGTGCCTAGATACGTTTTAATGGTTAGTATAGATTTCTCAGAGATGAAATATTTTCCCGCAGTAAAAAGTATCTTATATGTTGACCTGGTTAACCAGCTATAATTATAAAAAAAATCATCAAAATCTGTCCAGTGGTTTTCTCGTGATGCCTTCCTAGGCATACAGACAGACAGAAATTTTAAAAAATATAGATTCGACCTCTGTATCGATAATAATGATAATTATTTCAATAAGATTTTCCAAAAAATATTTAATGTACAGTTTCGACTCGGTTAGAATTTATATTGTATGTACCTATACACTAGTGACTCATACTCGCTTCGCTCGGGTTCGTCCTTAGGTTGAGTCCCCATACAAACTTTCATCCCCATTTTCACTCCCGTAAAGGATGATTTCCGGAATAAAAACTATCCTGTATCTTTCCCAGGGTCTCAAACTATCTTCTTGACAAATTTCATCTTCATCGGTTCAGTAGTTTTGGAGCCTATTCGGTGCAAACAAACAAACAAACTAACAATCTAATCCTTTCTCTTTATAATATTAGTATAGATTTGTCTATTTTTTCTAAATTATTGTAGATAGATACCATCACATTTTAAAAGTTATTAAGTATATAGTTTTTACAAAAACAACTACGTACCTACTTAATAACTTTTAAGATGTCTAACGTCTTAGTCTCCCCACTGCCCATGTTTGCTATAAAGCATTGGAAACATCAGAAACAAAAATAAAAATTAAAACTGCGACAAATACCGAAAATTTAGTTATATTTCTAATTTCTTTTAATAATTATTATACATATATACAGTATCAAATACATATAAATATACGTATTCTAATAATGATATCAATTATCATTTTCTATTCATAAGGTTTACTTATTTTCTGATATTTTTTAAATTTAGTATTGATGAATAAGTCAATTAGAGGTCACTGGTTTTTTTAATTATATGATAATTTAGCGTTAAAACTAATATTTAATAGTTATTTAGTCTATTTAACTGTTTTTCAAACCACAAATTAATAGCACTGTATAGGTACTTATTATTTTTAATGGCTTTTCTTAATGAATTTTCGATTGATTTCGATTGGACTTATACGATTGTTGATTATAACGTTTTTGATTAAAGAAAAATTCAGAGGTTTTGGTCGGGAAATTTTTTATACTGAATTAGAGTTACGTAGTTGATATTGTTCATCTGTATTCGTGCCCTTTTAAACGTCCCACTGCTGGGCACGGGCCTCCCTTTAGTTCGGGAGATCAAGTCATAAGTTCGGGTGGATTTCGAAAACTTGTTAGGTTCTCTTAGACAAGCAGGATTCCTAGCGATGTTTTCGTTTGCCGTAAGACAAGTAGTAATTAGAAAATTAAGATTCGCACATGAAAATATCAGAGGTGCTATACCCGGGATTTGAATCCGCTTCACTCGGTTTCCCAAGCGAGCACGTTACCACTGGGCTACCACTGCCTTTATTATTCATCTCGCTTCAAAAAAATTTGTTCTCTCTAATAGAGAGTATTAGAGATGGAGATTTAAGAATATGCTTATTTGTATTAGAAAATAAAATATGATTATTTAAAATATTGATTTTCTGAGGAGTTATTTCTTCTAATATCCTGTGGCTTTGACCGCTATACATATACGTTTAAAATATTTCTAGATATTGATACCTTTATAAAACATCAGATCACTTTCAACTCTATTCTTAATACAGATATGAACTAAATTCATTTGATTTATGGGTAATTTTTAAGAGCAATTGGTTAAGAAAAAAACCTGGAAAGTTGAAGGTGAATAAGTTTTTGTTGATAACCCGATTATTTTTTACTCAGTACATGATATATACATATGTATTAGTTATTGATAAAAAGTAATGTTTCTGTGATTTTAAGCTGATTTTAATTATTTCATAGAATACAAGCAACTCACCCTCGCTTCGCTCGGGTTCGTCAGTAATTACTTTTTAACGTTTAGTATAGATTTCTCAGAGATGAGATGTTTTTCCGCGGTAGGAAGTATCCTAAATGTTATCTACCCTGATATCTAGCTATCATCATTTCCAAATTTAGCCTAGCTTTCGCCTACAAAAAGTAAATAGATCGTTTATGGGGCAAGGTGTACGCATGTATAATAGAGTTCCACAATCGATTTTGAGCTTGCCATTTGAACAATTTAAATCTAAAATTAAAAATGTATTAATGAATAAAGCTTATTATACAGTCACGGAATACTTCGAAGATATCAATGTGTGGAACTAATATCTGGTTGGATCTCACGTAGGATAAATATATAATAATTATTGTATTACAATATTGTACACAGTTATTATTTTAAAAGAGCAACTGTTGAGTTTCTCGCCGGCTCTTCTCAGCAGAACTGCCTTCCGAGCCGGTGGTAGCTTCCTCACGGACTGACTACACTGACATCTAATTTAAATTTAAAATGTAAAATTGACGATTCAAAAGTGCTTGTAAAAGTCTATTTGAATAAAATATATTTTGATTTGATTTTGATTTAAATTTCATCATAATCTATCCAGTGGTTTTCTCATTATGCTTTCCCAAACAGACAGACATACAAAAATTCTAAAAACTATAGATTCGGCCTCTGTATCGATAATAATGACTATTTCAATAAGATTTTCCAAAAAAAATTTTAATATTCGGATTTGGCTTAGTTATAATTTGATTATATGCATAAATAGAATTGACTCCAGAGTACTTCAATATTGTAAAATCAATGTAATTTTTAACTTTATTACAAGTTTATTATATGTATAGATTATTTATAAAAAAGTATAAAACAATAATTTTAGTCTCGCTGAGTTTCATTCCCTACTCCTTCTCAGGACTAAAGCTTTTCTTAACTGGCGTTAGACTCTTGGCGTTCAATAAAAACTTGAAATAATTTAATGCTGAATAAAATATTTTGAATTTGAATTTAAAGGGTAATATGTGACAGGAACCACTTACCGTGAAAGGTAATAAAAAGTATTAAAGTACTGCTTAACGACATGACGACATGTTTGGCTCAGTTTGTAGTGATCCTACTTGTTGTCCCGCTGGGAGCGTTCATTTGTGTGATGAGCACAAATGTTTGTACTCCAGTCATGGGTGTTTATATTTATAATATGTATGTATTTAAAGTTATATATGTGTGGTGTATCAACTATCTGGTATCCATAACACAAGCCTCGTTGCTTGCCATGGAACTAGATGGTGCTGTGTGTTAATGTCCTAACATATTTGACTGTCACTTTGGTCTAGGGGCAGGCATGAACGACTGCAGACCCTCGGTACGTGGTCTTGGATACGAATTCTATCTAGGGTTAACTGTAATTATTGTGGTTTTCAGTCAAGACTATGGGAGTTACAGGAATGGAGAGTGCTGATGGGATTGCACATGAATTTGTGCATAATATCTTTTTCGTTGATTAGTCTTCGTTATATTGACCACTGTCACCGAAATTTGGTTAAGACTTTTTATATTTATTGATAATGGAAAAAATCACGTCAACCTGCTTCTTATTTACTCAAAAAAGACAAGAAAAACCACACGTATAATTTTGCATTCATTATATTAGTGATGTAAGAATTAATTTGCTAATCTAAAGCAATAGAAACGTGCTTTTTTAAATGGCTACTATAGTTCAGATCATGCTCTATTAACATTAGCAGCTTTTGGCGCTGTTTTGAAATATCACTTTTTGGAAATAAATATTTTTATAAACTATCAATTATTTGCACTATCCGGTCATCGAACCTGCGATTTTCGGTATTCTTACTAGAGCCAATAGCCGCTGTTACATCAGGCATTTATCAGTTTAAAATTGTCACATAACATTGAATAATCGCTGAGTTTCCTCTAAGTGCTATGCCGTGTGTGGAATATGGAATAGTTATTAATATTACAAATGTGTTTTGTCTGTCAGTATGTTACTATGTTACAGTAAAACTACCAATTAGACTGTAACATGGTGTAAATGGTAGATAATCCTGATAATACTAGCTTATATTCAACAAAGTTCTTTTAAATCCTGAGTATATAAGAGTTTCTACGTACACATAAATAAATATAATAAAAAATGCTTTATAATTTTAGTACGTTCGCATTATGTAGCTTTAATCAAATATATGTAACTGTTGATATTTGACGACACGTTTGGCTCAGTTTGTGGTGACCCTGCTTGCTGTGCCAGAGGTAGCGGGTTCGAGGTCCGCTGGGGGCATACATTTGTATGATGAGCACGAATGTTTGTACTCCAGTCATGGATGTTATATTTATAATATGTATGTATTTAAAGTTATATATGTGTAGTGTATCAACTATCTGGTATCCATAACACAGGCTTCGTAGCTTACCATGGAACTAGATGGTACTGTGTATCAAAGTCCTAACATATTTATTTATATTTAATTATGTGAGTGTTCGCCCAGTGGTCGAAATCCGACTATAATCATAATTGAATATTTAATAATTTTAAATAGCATTTACCTACCAGCCGAATTTTGTTCTAACCGATAGTAAATAATGTAAAGAATATGCCTAGGTAGCCTTGCCTACTTTTTCCTTGACCACACTACTTGGCAAGCGGGCATAAACAGGTAAGTTACTATAGGTAACTTCACGGATATTATAAGGCTACCTAGGCATATACTTTGTATTATTTACTATCGCTCAGAACAAAATTTGACTAGTTAACAGAACGGTGAAAAATAAAAAGTTTTTTTTTGCATTATTAATTTAAAAAATAGCCTGGTCAAGATTTCGATAGGCTAGCTATTTTAGGTGTATCTATTAATGAAACTTTAGAAAAAATATGTTGCATCTGATTAACAGATCGGTGAAGATTTCGGTGTCCGGCTCTCCGGCTTCAACCCGAGCTAAATAAGTATAGGTACGCTAAGTACGCTACTGTATGGAAATTATTAATTAGGTATTGTTATTATATTTTTAATGTATAATAATTATGTTAATGATATAACATTATCTTTTTTGTGATTAAACAAACGAAGCAGGGCGTTCCGCTAGTATGCAATAAAGCAGAACAATCGAAAGTAATGTTAACGTGTTGAATTTACATGATTTTATGATATCCGTATTCCGCTCGCGCTGTCAGTGTCATAACGTTTGGGAATTAGAAAATCACTTTTTAAGGGTCCGCACATATATATATATATATATATATATATATATATATATATATATATATATATATATATATATATGTATATAATATTCATAATATTTTTTTTAAATATTTGCTAACTAATTTCTCAACAAATAAATGTATGAGTCTTATTAAAAAAATATCCATTCATATAATTTTGACTTTTATATATAAGTTTTTAAATTTATGTAACTATATGCATATATGTACATAATATTGTCTCTTAGTGAAATATAGTATAGAAAAATACTAGTTGAAGAGATTATCCAATAATAATAAAAATGAAATCAATAGTTTGATTATTTTTCTATATCTGTTTTGTTTAATACTTTCTTAGATTTACGCGAATATTAGACATTTAAATTAAACTATCTTTTCGGATTTTTTCGCGGATTTATTTAGATTTTTGTTTCCCGACGTTTTGATTGTTTTACAGCAATCATGCTCACGGAAGAGACTAAGGTGTTAGATGTCTCAAAAGCATTATATAGTTGTTACAGACAGCCTACCCACAATTAACAAAAATGACTTCAAAATATTGAAAATTGGCATCAAAGTACCTTACAATATTTGTTAATTTTAATTTTAAACAATTTTATAATTTTAATTTTATACTTGAAATATGGAATATCTGCTGTCTGCCAACATAGTCAGGACCGCCCAAGCCATTATATTCGCTTCGATAGACCCCAAATCCTAGCGAAAGAAAATCGATATCGCCCTAGAATGATTCGGGAAGCCATAGAAATTAAAAAACATCCAAATTTCAATAGGGAAGATGGCTGGGTACTACCATCGTCATGGGATCCTGTTATTAATATTATAAAATCTAATAATAAATCTAAACATAACAGACAGTTAGATGTAGTAAGTTCTTACTGTGTGGATCAAAATAACAGTATTTCAAATCAATATTTTACATTTGTAAATGTCATTCTTAATTAATTTTAATTTTCTAAAGTAGACATAGAACAATAATGTGGCTTAAATAATTAATATTTTATTTTTTCTTTATGGTTATAAATATAATAATGGTAACACTAAAAATATAGATTATTAAACAATAATACAATAATAAGTTTTCTAAAAAATTGTAATAATTATAATGATAATAGCTAAAATTATATAAATAATATTCCATATTTCAAGTATAAAATTAAAATTATAAAAATGTTTAAAATTAAAATTAACAAATATTGTAAGGTACTTTGATGCCAATTTTCAAAATTTTGAATTCATTTTTTGTTAATTGTCTGTAACAACTATGTATATAATGCTTTTGTGACATCTAACACTCTCTCAGGTCTCTCCCGTGACCATGATTGCTGTACAGCAATCGAAACGTCGGGAAACAAAAATCAAAATAAATCTGCGAAAAAATCCGAAAAGATAGTTTTATTTAATCTGTTTTGTTGTAAAGATTTTTGAATATACATATATTTGTGCAAAGTCGCGGCATACACTACTTATGTATATATAATTCTACCCTGTTTCTACTATAATTATAAAGGTGAAAGTTTGTGAGAATGGATGGATGTTTGTACCTCTTTAACACAAAATCTACTAAACAGATTTTCATGAAACTTTACGATAATATAGTTTACTAGCGAATCACCCTCGCTTCGCTCGGGTTCGTCCCTTGGTACGTTTGAACGGTTAGTATGGTATAGATAGACTACATATTACTTAATATAAATATATAGATAGGTATTGTGAGTTTTATATCCCTTACATGAGAAACGATTGATCCCCCATACAAACTTTCAATCCCTTTTTCCACCCCTTATGGCATAATTTCCGGGATAAAAACTACCTATGTCCTTCGTAAGGTCTTAAACTATCTTCATAAAAAAACATCTAAATCGGTTCAGCGGATTTTTAGTTTATCTCTTACAAACAAACATACAAAAAAAACTTTTTGTTTCTCTTTATTTTTGTTTCTCTTTATAATAGTAGAATAGATACATCGGAGTAACTATAGGCTAAAATTTAAAAAGATATAGTAATATAATAATGTACTACGCAGACGGAGCCGCGGGAAAACGTTAATAAGATCTAGTTTTCTAGTCTTAACATTAACACCATTCCCTTCAAGGTGGCAATGAATTGTAAAGTGAAATCGTCTCGTCACGCGTTACGCGCAATCAAGTCGACACATCTCAGTTTTGGTTCACTGACCATTTTTATTGCCTTTGATTTATATCTATGACTAGCGACTCACCCTTGTTTTGCTCGGGTTCGTCCTTCGGTACGTTTTAATTTTTTTAATCGGAACCCTAATTCTTTATCTAAAATTAAAGTAGCCTAAGTTACTCCTTATAACATCAGCTATCTGGCAGTGAAAGTCCCGTGAAAATCGGTCCAGCCGTTTCGGAGATTAGGCGGAACAAACAGACAGGCAGACAAAAAAAAATTAAAATTGTGTTTTTCTTATACGTATTTACTTTCATATGCATTTAGTAAAAAATTGTTACTTTGACATTACAAACAGACATTTCAATTTTATTTATCTGTATAGATAGATTTGGTCTCTTTCTTTGTAGTGTAGTAGTGTTTTTTTTATTTAGGTCCGAGTTCGAATCCAAGATTGGGGTAAAAATATAAATATAAATTTAATTAAAACAGGTTGATTACACACTTTTTCTTTCTCTCTGCATGCTTGCCTGGAAGAGGTGGCTCTCTTTGTGATAAGGCTGGGTGTACACTTTAATATTTTGTTATATTGTATACCTAATATGTAATGTAAAATAGTGATCTACAATAAAGAGTTTGTGTTCGTCAATTATTGTCATTACTTTTTACCCACCACGAAACGAAGAAGGTACATATAGGGGTTTAAGGTAAGAGATTGTTTGTGCACACGTATGTTCCCATCAATCTCCAAAACGGTTTTAACTTGAGAGTACCGTCGTAAGTGTATGATACTACATACTAGTTTTATTATATTAGCTGTTAATTAGAAATATTTTATTAGTTATGCTTTACTTGATTTTCTGTAGAAAAAATAACAACAATTTAATAAAACTATATAGATAAATAATGTAAAATATTATTAATTTTTAATTTAGCAAAAAAAAAATGTATAAAAAAATATTAATTATATTTAAACTATATATATAATTTTTTTATATGCAAAGATCGATTGAACTCTAAAACCTTCTATTAAAGGTCAAATTATCGTACTTTTAACCTCGCAGTTAGACGGTCACTTGCATTGTTTGTCTATTTGATAATAATCAATGTCCTCTTTATATATAATTTAAATATTAATACATACTTTATTTGAATTATTATTTATTCTTAGCATCTATTTTAAAAAAAATGTGTTACACCGTTTGTTATTACACGGGAAATTTTAGATAGAGTGATTATAAATGATGTACAAAGGCTGTTTGAAACACTATAAGCTAAATTTTATGAAATAGTTACGTTTAAATGTTTAGTGTAGAATTCTCAGAGATGAGATATTTTCCCGCAGTAAAAGTATCCTATATGTTGATCCGGATATGCAGCTATCTTCTTCGGAAAATTCGGAAAATTTTATTGAAATAGTCATTATTATAGATACAAAGGCAGAATCTATAGTTTTTAGAATTTTTGTCTGTCTGTCTGTCTATCTGTCGCTCTGTCCAGAAACGCATCCCAAGAAAACCATTAGACAGATTTTGATGAAATTTAGTATGATAATTGCTAGTTATCTGGGTCAACATATATAATACTTTTTACTGTGGCAAAATATTTCATCTCTGAGAAATCTATACTAACCTTAAACGTAGGGGCGAATCCGAGCAGAGCTAAGGTGAATCGCTAGTATTATATATATGAAAATGTGTGGTTACTAGTTTATTGAAATTTATGCTATGTAGTAAAAAAAATAACTAACTATATGTATATTACATTACGTAACGAGTGTTTGTTCATATTTTATACAATTAAAAAAATAAAATGATTGTTTGTTTGTAGTAACTGTATGTATGTATAATATTAAGAAACCGAGTTAAAAATCCTAAATTTTGTTAAAAAACCGCTAAATGATAGGGCAATTTTAACAACGCAACGCACCCCGAAAAACGTTAGTGGCAGAAATAATGCTCAACAGGTAGCACATATCTGTTATACAGCCTTTACTAGGACTTTTTGATGTTATAAAGTACAATATATAAATGGCGGCTTAACATAACGTACGAAGAAATTTAAAATATGATATTAAATTGAACGCACACAGATGCACATAGGCACACACGCACACACATACGCACTCATGCACACACTCACGCACACACGCACACTTTCTTTTATTTTTCTTGTTCTGTAAAATTTAATTTTTATTTATGATTTCTAATGATATGCTCCTGAAACACAATTTTCTAGTCCAACGGTTAGCACTTTATCTATGCAGATAAATAAAATTGAAGTGTCAGTTTGTAATGTCAAAATAACAGCTTTTTACTAAATGCATATGAAATTAAATACGGTACTTATAAAAAAAAACACATTCTTTCAGACTTTTTAATTATTAAATCTGTCTGTCTGTTTGCTCTGGCTAATCTCCAAAACGGTTTGACTGTTTTTGACGGAACTTTTTTTACTTTTATTATAGAAAAGGAATTAGGGTTCAGCTCAAAAAAATAATACTTGGGGACGCACCCAAGCGAAGCGAGGGTAAGTGGCTAGTACATACATATATTTGGTAATAATGGAATTATTGCAATAAAATTAGACACTAACTAAGACCGCACATTCTGTGCCTTATTATATTATAGTTGTATTTTCTCATTGAAGCAAATCTTGTCTAAGCGAATGCAAAAGACTCTAGTATCAACTATTGCGATAGATTTAGCATTTAAAAAAGTGTAATTAATATTGACAATAATGATAATAATGTCCTCTTAACCCATTTTGGCCATGGCTTCCAATTTCACTGAGACTAGCCAACTGCGCAGAAGATATTATAATACACCAGTGCACTCTCTATTTTTTATAATTTCAAATTTTGATAGGATGATACTTGGATACGGCCGGTGATAGTAAAGAATGGCTTAAGGTGCTCTCCGAGGCAGGGGGGTGCAACACCACCAACTTCCCAACTCAAAACCAAAAACTGAGAATATTCTAACCAAAAAACTCAATACTTAAACTTGACCCGACCCGGGACTCGAACCCGGTACTTCCAGATCTGCAACCGTACGTGCTAGCCACTAGACCTAATAGTTAATTATTAAACTAGTTATGTATATAGAAGTTTTATATTTGTAGTGATTAATTTTATTAAAATTTAAATTCGAGCGCAGGTTTTTATGAAGTTGTTTCCACAAAAACAATATCGCTCATTACTGTGTACGATTCAAATTATGTTTTGGTATAATACGTTTTGTTTGGATGGAAAATTTTGGTTCGTTTTTGCGACTTTTTTAGGACATCGTTCAAACAGCCTTCGTTGGTTAAATAAGCTTGTTGTTCATTTTAGGTCTTACTAATAGTACAAATACGACACTGTATTTGTTTGTTTTCTCTCTATCCAATGGCATTTGAGGCTCGATATAGGCCAGATATATTTTGTAATTTAAAAAAAAAATGAAGTAAAAAATTTCACCCAGACCCACCACGAAGTGGTTAGTAGGTTAGTCGGTATATCTATTATTATCTATATATGTATATAATTTTTTTTTTTAACTGCCTCGGTGGTGTAGTGGCTAGCATGTACGGCTGCACATTCTGAGGTCCTGGGTTCGAATCCCGGGTCGGGCCAAGTTTAGTTATTAAGTCTTTCTGTATAGTAAGCCTCAGTAACAGCCCGGAGTTGGGAAGTTGGCGGTGTTTCACCCCCGTGCCTCGGAGAGCACGTAAAGCCGTCGGTCCTGCGCCTTAACTCTCACCGGTCGTGTCGAGTAGTCGTCCCACTGGAGTATGAGAGTGACAGGAATAGAGAGTGCACTTGTGTCTGCGCGTACACTTGTGCACTATAATATCTCCTGCGCAGTTGGCTAGTCTCAATGAGATTGGCCGCCGTGGCCGGAATCGGTCAGGAGAACATCATATAAAAATTAATTTGTATATTTATGTTGCCTATAGATTCCAAAACCGCTGGAGTGATTTTGATGAAATAGTCAGGCAATCATTACATTAACCCAGCGGGTGATCCTGTGAAGTTTAGTAGTAATCGGAAGTTTTAACGCGGGCGAAGCCGCAGGTAATACTAGTTTTGCTATATACTTGTTGACTAAACTATTTCTTATGTGTATGTACTGAGATTGTATATTAAAAATAATAACTTTTTAAAAAAAAATAAAAACCGACTTCCAGGCACTGTGTGACACTTTCGAAGTCGGTGTGCTTTGATTTGTATTGGCTGGCACCGACTTCGAAAAAATCTGATTAAGTATCTATTCTAAATGAAAACCCCCGTTTAGTTATTTTTTACTTTCAGTGCCTGGAAGTCGGTTTTTATTTTTTTTTTAAAAGTTATTATTTTTCCATTTTTAGTGTAGACGTATCATCAATACAAATTAATCAAGCCCAAACACCAGGTAATTGCTGTAAATCGTTGAGGAGTTCCTTCGACTATCTTTCGGATGCATCATCAGATCGACTCTAGACCTTCATTAAATAGTAGTGCTTTAAAATACCTAATGAAAATGTTATCAAACGCACTAGTCGCCGCTACAATTTTTGAAAGTTCCCCTCGATTTCTCTGGGATCCCATCATCAGATCTTGGTTTCCTTATCATGGTACCACTCTTGGGATATCTCCTTTCCAACAAAAAAAGAATTATCAAAATCGGTTCATAAACGACGAAAAAATGCCCGAACAAACATAAATATATATATATATATATATATATATATATATATATATATATATATATATATATATATATATATATATATATACGGTCGAATTGAGAACCTCCTCCTTTTTTTGGAAGTCGGTTAAAAATGTTTATAATAACAATCGTATAAAGTATTAACAATCTGATCATCAGATAATCAAAAATTTTAAAATTGGTAAGTGCTAAAGGATCTGCGCGTATCGAGGGTACCACTTCACAAAGTATGTACATATACATATAATGTTTTTCCAAATACAATACTACCATTATACTTAATAGCAATTGAAACTTTTATAGGCCAATCAAAATAGATAAAAAAATTGTGGTAGGCTTAATTCGAATCTATATTAATATTATAAAGCTGTAGAGTTTGTTTTTTTGTTTGTTTGAACGCGCCAATCTCAAGAACTACTAATCCGATTTGAAAAATTCTTTTTGTATTATATGTCCCGTTAACTGAGGAAGGCTATAGGCTATTTATCATCCTGGAAAAATGTACGGTTCCTGTGGGATAGATTTGTTTTTGTCTAGGGACGAACCCGAAACGAAGCGAGAGTGAGTCGCTAGTATGTAATAAAAGAGAATAATTCGCATCAAGCTTACTATTGGTAAAGGCTTTAGGTAGATTATTGCCTTAGAGTATACGTATACTCTAAGATTATTACAAACAAAATAATAAAAATTCCCATCGCATCTGGTCTATTGAAGGTTCAAAAAATTTATTTGGTTCAAAAATATAGATTTTTTACATTTTCTGACAAACGGTAAGCGTTATCATTAAAATAGGTCAGACAAAAACTGTAGATCATGCAATTATATAAAAATTGGTTGTATATTTTTTCCTTTAGAATCACTATTCCTGAGTTATGGTGATTATAAAAGATGAAGATGACATATTCTTTATTATATTGCACACACTTCCGCATCTCCCGAGGTAGTGTACTTGGCGCATTTTTTTAACGTTGTTAAAAATATTCTACGACCTATCGTTATTCAGATTTATTAAATAACATTCTGTTATTTAAAAATGATGGTATTGAAAATGATATATAACCTTGACCTTTTTTGAGCTTGAATAATTTTTTTGCAGATGGGTCCGTAGGGATTTTTGATATTTTATTTGGAATATTCTAGATAAGATCTGCGAGAAGTTTCAGCTCTATTATTATTATTAAATTAAAATGTCTATTTTGACCGGACTATTAAGCAAGTTGTTTAGAAATTAGTAAATTACTTGTTGAAAAAAATCACATAGCACGATAATAATAATAATAATAAAAGCCTTTATTCGCTGACCATTTATACAGTTTTGACTTGCATAATGTATGTATGTATTCAGGCTTCCCTTCAATACGAGGGGGATCAGGCCATAGTCCACCACGCTGGCTAAGTGCGGGTTGGCGGACTTCACATGTCTTTTGAAAACTTGCTAGGTTCTCTCAGACATGCAGGTTTCCTCACGATGGTTTCCTTCACCGTAAGACAAGTGGTAATCATGTTGGGAATGATTCGCACATGAAAATGTCAGAGGTGCGAGACCTGGGATTTGAACCCGCTTCACTCGGTTTCCCAAGCGAGCGCGTTGCTACTGGGCTACCACTGCCTTTTGACGTGCATAATATGTGGTACTTAAAATATAATAATATTTAAAATCTAATTTAGAAATAATTTATTCAGCAACTAGTTTGTTGGTCAGGTTGTCCTTCGACATAGGCCTCCCTTATTTTCTTCCATTCATCTCTGTTCCGAGCTAACCTTCTCATAACACACATAGCACTAGTAAATAAATAAATTGAACTTCACAAACCCTCGTTAAGTTTGTTTTGTGTAGAGATTCATGAAATATGTATCCACGTCTAACACATGGCTTACCACAATTTTTTTCGAACAGGATTCGAACCTACGATCTCTAGCGTTGAAGTTTTCAGTCATTCCCTTTCAGCCGTTTCCTCATATATTATAATAAATTTGTAAATTTAGCATATAAAATAACAATTTTTACCTTGTTCGTCTTATTCACACCTATTTAACCTTGAAAATAAGGCTGCACTTGTATGTACATATATTGACATTTTTGTTACATAATAATATATGTACATATGTGTTTGTAAGTTAGCGATAATTTGAATTTCTTATTTATTTTTTACTAAACTTTACGATAATATAGCTCATATATCAAAATAACGTATAGACTACTTTTTATCCCGGAAAAATGTACGGTTCCTGTAAGATAGTTTTGTTTTGTGTTTCTAGTAATGGTATAAAAATATTCAACAGATCAAAAAAACATGATAAATAAATATTTATTATTATATAAGTATCTGATAAGTGTTGATGTAAGATATATTTTTATATTTATCATTATTAATTAACAACGTTCTAGAAATAGTAATATATTACAGAAGATAATAACAAAACATATTATATATATATTAAAAATTCAATAAACCTGTTCTTCGTGACTTCATATCGATATTTGTATCGACAATTATAAAGATACATTGTTTTCTGATTGCATCAAGTAAACTGTGGCCGTACCGTTCAGTCGTGTCGCGTCGGCCCTGCGGCGCAGACTCTATCAGAGTTGGTCGCAATTTTAAAGTACGCGAGTGCTTGTGCTTTATTTTTTTATTATCTCTCTCTTTATTATCTGTGATTTGTGCCAGGATTTATATTTTGAAAGGTTTGTTTGATTTTTTATAAAAATTTGGCGGGCTTTTTAATGTCAATGTCATTTGTCTTGGCAAATTTTATTTTATTTATAAATATGTATAAAAATATGATTGCGTACTTTATAACGAACAATTACAAAAATACATATTTTATATTGCTTAAAATGATATCTGTGTATAATCTAATGCGTTGGAAGGTTGCTTTAATTTAGGTTTAATTGTATGCCAATTTCGTGGTTTTTATTGTTTTTTTTTTTACATTCGTTCTAAGTATTTGATATAAAGAATTTTAATAAATTTTTGATTTTTATATTTAGCACAATATTATACTTACATTTTTTTTTTAATTTATAACATATTTCTGGGTGTTTGAAGCATTTTTTTTTATTTTATTAATTGTTGATGTAAATATTTTTGTTGGAATTATTAAAATTATTACATTTTGATAATTATATGATAGTGCTAAGTATACTTGGTCGATATTTTTTTTATATTCTTTGAAAAATAAAAACAGTAAAGTCATAATATACAAAAGCCGCCATAACAAATAGCAAATACGAAATAGAATAATAAAATGATTGCTGTTATTCTTTATTAGATAACGAGGTTTGTTACCGTTTTTTTTTATTGATTCGGTCAACTGACTTCACTTAAACTTTCCGTTTCCTACAAGTTACTATTCACTGGTAAAAAAATTGATAATAAAGGAAGTTACGAATGAACCATGTTATTTTGATGAATGTATCAAAAGAGCGTTAAATAATAAAAACAATATGATTTTGTTTTATCATTTAACGTAGGTTCAACATTAATTTTTTTCAATTAATTTAATTTTATGGAAAAGTATTCCAAAATAAAGATATTATTATATATATTATTATATTAATTAAAATTGCATAGTAAAATAAAATACGTATAAAGCCAGAGGTCACAAGTTCGATTTCATTGTCGGCCAATAGTTATACTAGCCGCATCTATTTGTTTCGACTTAGACAAGAGACAGAGAAAAGGAAGAAAAAGATTGACAATCTTTTTTGGTAGTATTATGAATATGGACCTTCATACATATTCGCTGTCTAAAATTTTAGATTTTAAATTTGTGTCTATTGGAAAAATAAACTGAATCCTAATACTAAGGTATTTAAATACTTTTTTGGGTAGCAGAAAAATGTTATCAATAAAGAAAGAAAAAGTCAAGGGTGACCTTTTTCTTTTTTTTTTTTTTAATCTTAATAGAGTGGCTTTCAAATTCTTTATTTGTAGTTTTATATATTCTCTGATAAGTTTTTGTTTACTTTTTCTTTATAATTATTTTTTATATCTGTGAATGATATCATAACTATGTTTAATACTATTTTTAGCAGAAGCTGTTATTTTTGATTAATTTACATCTAGGTGTGTGCATCTAACTAGGTATAGGTCATTTCCATGTAATCTAAAATTATTCAATATTTGAAAAACTTTTGCATATCTCACTCTTTACTAATTTTATAAATGTGAAAATTTAGATGTTTGGTTGGATGTTTGTTACTCAATCACGCCAGAACGGATGAACAGATCTGGGTGAAACTTGGCACAGAGATAGATTATAGTCAGAAATAGCACATAGTCTACTTTTTATCCCGGAAAAACGTACAGTCTTCTGGGGATAGATTTGTTATTATTATTCTAGAGGCAAACCCGAGCGAAGCGAGGGTAAGTCACTAGTACTTCATATAGACTAAATTTTCTTTACCTAATTTCCCCAATATAAAAAGTTTTTACACAATTTTAACCTATTATTTCACGGGACATTTTATGTTGGTGTGCGAAATTTTCTATGTTACATTTAAATTTTTCTTTACGCATTTATAAAATAAATAATTT
Organism: Argynnis bischoffii washingtonia; assembly: GCA_033884665.1. Lineage (NCBI taxonomy): Eukaryota > Metazoa > Arthropoda > Insecta > Lepidoptera > Nymphalidae > Argynnis > Argynnis bischoffii. The sequence goes on along the minus strand of CM066624.1, from coordinate 1,779,285 downwards.
ATTCAATGTGGTGACAATTAGTCCGGACCCAAACGAAAACAAATTATAATTTTATTTTACGTTTAAGGTTTTGATACTCGTAGCATAAAATAACAACATAACTTTAATGAAGTGAATGAATTTTGCATTAAAAGACAATTCTTTTAACATAATTATGTATGTATAATGAATAGTATATCTGTATTCAGCCCTTTTTAACGTCCCACTGCTGGGCACAAGCCTCCCTTCAATATGAGGGGCAATATGATACGATTAGGTCATAGTCCACTACGCTGGACAAGTGTGGATTGGCGGGCCTTACATGTTGTTTAAAAACTTGCTAGGTCCTAACTTTTTAGGCACTGTAAAAGACTATATTTTCGATGGCAACAATGATGCCTAACTCTAAGTTTCTACTTTACGCTATTGCAAAGACTGTTTACATATAATTCATAGACACCAGCGTTTATTCAATATTAACTTCAACGTATCTACGTCTTTTCAATAATATCAATTACATCCAAACAATAAACATCGACGAAGGAAAATTTTCCTAAACGACATTGAAAACTGCCAAAAAATTCCGTACCTTAAAAAAACTAAATAGGTACTTTAAAAGGCAGAAATTGTTATTGTTTTTACTATATATACTGTGATTTCCCAATGATCAGATAAGAGAATATCAAAGATACATACATATGTATATATATGTATAATTTAAATTTTATTTTTGTATCGGAATTATTATAATTTATTTATTTAATTGATTTTATCTAATAATTGAATAAAAATGACCTTAAAGGTCAATATTTTACTATCAGGATAAGGACAGTACACACATGAGAGATAAGGTATACACTCCATATCCTTGGTCTGTGGGTGAAAATTCAATTTAGGTTTTGTTTACAAACAAGTAGATCGATTAATTGCTGCGATGTGCGAACAGTTACGTGTTATTCATATGAATGCCCTATTGTTTAAGCATGTTTTTAATGAGATATTGAGAGTTGATTGCTTTTGTCTTATATCAATGATGAGATAAATAGGGCTGATAGTTATATAAAATAGTGGTGAAGTTCGAATCGGGCACTCCTTCATTTATGTATATAATATACTAGTGGTATTATATATAATTATTGAAAATTTAAGAAAAACATATATAAAAAAGTAAATATTTAAAGAAGTGGTTGTCTGCAATATTCTTTTATTGATAACATTAAAGCTCGTGAATAGATACTTAAGAGAAAAAAAAAACGTGCCAAGTGCGAGTCGGACTCGCGCACGAAGGGTTTCATCCAATATCTATAAAAACGGCAAAAAAATCATGTTAGTTGTATGGAAGCCTCCCTTAAATATTTGTTTTATTTTAATTTAATTATTTATTTTTAAAGTGAATATATAACTAAATATTAAATATAAAATTGTAAATATTTCAAGCGTCTGCCTGTTGTCGTTATCAATATCGAGCAAAAACGAGCAAAAAAATCACGTTTGTTGTATGGGAGCCCCCTTAAATATTTATTTTATTCTGTTTTTTAGTATTTGTTGTTATAGCGGCAACAGAAATACATCATCGGTTCATGAGATACAGCCTAGTGACAGACAGAGAGACAGACGGACGGACAGCGAACCTTAGTAATAGGATCCCGTTTTACCCTTTGGGTACGGAACCCTAAAAAGATAACAACCGGTTGACAAACAGAGGAGACAAAGTTACTGAACTGTTTTGTCATTTCGTGTAGGTACATAAGGAAGTATGTACCTACATATAAAGTGGGGATGTTTTTTTCTTGTCTACCCCATTTTGTGGGATGTGGTTGGTCAGGTCTTTCAAAAATAGCCCTCTTCTTCGTCTGCATTATTATAATGAATTTTTTTTGTTTTGTAGCTATTGACGAGCTTTAGATTTCAAGTACAATCAATAAAAATAATTGGAAACATTTATTTATTTATAAATAGGTAATTTACTTATGGACTAGCGACTCATAGCGACACTATACGTTTTGATGGTTAGTATTGAAAAGAGAGACTATATATTATATATATTTACATAGGTGTCATAAGTTTTATATCTCTATATTTGAGAAATTGTTGATTCCCCATACATACTTCCACCCCCCTTATCATCTCCTTGAGGGATGATTTCCGAGGTAAAATTATCCTATGTCCTTCCTTGGATCTCAAACTATCTTATACCAATTTTAATCTAAATCGATTCAGCCGTTTAGTCGTAAAAAGGTAACAAACAAAAACAGAGTAACTTTCGCATTTATAATAATTTTAGTATGGAATATGGAATAGTATGGATTGACGATTTATGATTTGACGTAACATTTGGCTCAATATGTAGTGACCTACTTGCTGTGCCAGCGGTTGCATGTTCGAGTCCCGCTGGGGGCATTCATTTGTGTGATAAGCACGAATGTTTGTACTCCAGTCATGGGTGTTTATATTTATATTACATATGTATGTATTTAAATTTTAGAATTCTATAATGTGTAGTATATCAACTATTTGGTATCCATAACACAAGCCTCGCAGCTTATCATGGAACTAGATGGTGCTTTGTGTTAATGTCCCGACATATTTATTTATTTATGCATCAGTATAGATAGATAAAATAATTGTGATCGATTTCGACCACTATCTAGACGAACATTAGTTAGTAATTACTATAAAAGTTAACATTTTATTATCATCATTTAAACTTTGGTAATTTATTTACTTTTTAATTAAAAGTATATAAAATAACGTGTTAGAGTATTAGCGTTGACGATTCCCCTACAATCTAATTACCTGTATAGTAGAGAGAACACACTAAGTAGTGTGAAGGGCTTCGTATGATATACGTGCGAAACCTTCGAAGGTTTCCTACCTGTTGAAATATTAAACTCACTTTAAGTTCATAGTCCTTCCGATATCTTTCCGTATATACTTTGTATATACGTAGCGTTTGATTGTGGTTTTATCTCTAATATTTTAAACTAAAACCGAAAACAAATCTATACCACGGGAGCCGTACATTTTTCCGGGATAAAAAGTAGCAAAAGTATTTGTTATTTTGTTGTATGAACTATATTATTGTAAAGTTTCATTAAAATCCAATCGGTAGTTTTTGTGAACTAAGCTGTAAAAGTTACTATAGTTTTATAACTATCCCAGGGAAACTCTTTAATTTTCCGGGATGTAAAGTATCTAAAATGTTGACAAAATTTCAAAATTTTATTTAAAAATGTCCAACAGTTTCGGAGATTAGCCCGTGCAAACAGACAAACAGACAAAGAAACAAAAAAAAAATGAAAAAAATCTGGGTTTATTCCATTTCCCTTCTTCCATCCCCCGGATTTTAGCATTTTTTTCCTATGTTCGACCTCTACAGTTTTATTATATGTATAGATATTAAATGTTTCTATTTAAAATTTCGATCGTATCCATTCTTATGATAACAATCTATAATTATATAAGTATGCAAAGACAAAATAGTTTGTGTCTATTTTTCCTCTGTTTGTCAACAGTTTTTTTTGTTTAGTAAGTTAGACGAACTTTAGCTTTTGCTTTCAATAAAAAAAAAATTGGAAACAATTTTTTTACATAGGTAGGTAAATTATTCATTTATTAAGTTTTATTCAATTTTTATATAAGGATTATTGTTTAATTTCTACCACTAGTAAATAAAAACCTCACAAACATTGAAATTATTATAAAAAGTATTAAAAAACCGATAGTTTGTGTGTATCCTTTTTACTCCTGATTCGGATGAAATTTTGCACAGATAATCTATGACCTGGAATAACAAATAGGCTACTGTTAGACACCTAGTCACGAACCCGAACGAAGTAAGTCGCTAGTTATTAATATTTTAATTATTTCTGTGTTGCGTAAGCAAAATAAAATTTGAAATAATTTTAACTATTTTAAATATTAATTAATTATTCAAGTAAAAAATATTTTCATTTTAAATCTGGCAACCCTAAATCAATTAATACTTATTGGCGAATACAATTTAACATAAAAGAAGAAATATTCTGTATCCCATTAATCCTTTTAAATGTTTTAATTAAAATTTCGAATGAATTGTTGTGGATCACTTTATGTTGCAATAAATTTTGTGGTGACGATTCAAAATTTTTACCGCTCACTTTGAAGTGAGACAAGTTTTATTTTGGTGTGTGTCATCAATGTCATTAATTTATTTGTTTATTTTGCTTTAAATTAGACGTTTAAAATGCTTTAAAACCAAAAAGATTTTACTCCTAAGACATTTAAGTTCGCACGAGAATATAATTAATAATAAGAATAATAATTACAGGAATCATCCCAAAAAATCTACATCATAGTATTAAAATTTTAGATTTAAAAAATACAACCTATATCACATTACAGAAAGCAGCCATACTAAACACTTGTAGATTAGTTAGAAAATTCTTACAAATAGACGACAAACAACATACACAAACAGAACTATCATAAAATACACGCTGCATTTACTTGGTCAAGGACCCGTATATGTACATAGATATACCAGCTTAGAGCTGAAAAAATATTCACCTAAGCAAAATAATAATAATAATAATAAAAACTTTATTTGATAAACACATTGATCCTAACACTGATACATACACACACCTATGTATATACCTATATATATACTTATACATATAATATATAAGGTAACTATTAAATTTAAAGTTTTACCGTTTAAATACAGTTTGTAAGAAAAAATAACGATCAACTAAGAAAGTAGTGTAGGCAACAGTGTGTTTCGCAAAAAGGTGGGACCTCAGTTGTAGTCAGGACTAAAAGCCCTAACACTGGTTTTCAGGACCACCGTTGCTTTCCCATTTTGGCGGTAACAGTATCGAGAATATTAATAGAAATAATAATGCGAATTGTGATGCTAAATATAAGTTGAATATGGCGTGTTATTAAAGTTTATAAATAATTTAAACAGTATTATACACAGATAAACATTGATGAGGCAGCTTATATATGCAGATAATAATTATATTAATTCGCGGACTTTTAAAATTTGCATTTGTATTTATAATTATGAAAATGCGATAATCTAACATATTATAAGCAACTCAATTTTAGAATTTTCTGGTATTAAATTTGTTTTGGCCTTCAAAAGACAAAAAGATACTGCAAAAAACTCTACAGTACGGTGCTTATTAATATGGCAATAAATGATGACGTTGTTTAGTTGGTATAAAATCAACACGTACCTATACCGTGTTATATTAAAAAATTAGTCTCTCTCGTGACCATGATTGCTGTAAAGCATTCAAAACATCGAGTATCAAACAAAATAAACCCGTGAAAAAATGCGAAAAGATAGTTTTAATTAAAATGTAAAATATTCTTTTTTTTTTATGAAATACAGTGTCAAACGAGCAGACAGACCACCTGATAAAAAGCAGTACCTGTCGCCCATAACACCTACGGTTCATGCACTTAGGTTTTAAGTAACAAAAATGCAGAACCACAGGTGCGTTGTCACTGTGAGGACTAAGATGATATGCCTCTCGCCTGTAATTACGCTATATATTCGCTTAAATCTAAGAAAATATTAAAGTTGGTTAGGTCAAGAGCAGTGTGAATGTAAGTATTATGAGATTTTTTATTATTTATTATTGGCATAGAGTGTCTACGGTTGATTTTATGTTCTAATGTGTCTTCCAAAACAAATATTTGAATTGGATAAACTAAGTTTACGTATATTTCTTTACTTTCTTTTCGCATTCTCTCAATAATTCATAATCAAGTTCGAAATCTAAAGTTTTGCACAGTACAGAAATATTATTCTCGCTTACTGAAAACTGGACTTTATCATCTATATATAACAAGTTTTAAAAGTACGAATCGCAGTTCTAAAATATTTAGAAAGAAACCCAATAAGGTCTTATTTGGGAAAATTGTTAAAATTCGTAATTACGTATCTATATAAAATTCCCTTAGCGTCGATGCTAAAAGAAAAACACATATCTCACCAGACATATCTATTTATTTATTTCACAATTTTTTTTTATTATATAGGAAATAGACAGAGAGAGAGACAGAGTTAAAAACATTTCGCTTCATAATACTACTAGCGTCTTACCCTCGCTTCGCTAGGGTTCGTCCCTAGGTACGTTTAAATTTTTTTGAGCGAAACCTTAATTCTTTTTCCAGAATAAAAGTAGTCTAAATTACTCCTTATAATATTAGCTATCTGCCAATGTAAGTCCGGTTAAAATTGGTCCAGCCGTTTCGGAGATTAGCCGGAACAAACAGACAGCTCGGACAAAAAAAATAAAAAATTGTGTTTTTCTTATAAGTACCGTATATATGTAATTCCATATGAATTTAGTATAACGCTGTTATTTTGACATAACAAACATACACTTCAATTTTATTTATCTGTATAGATATACATACATACATAGTTAATTACTATATATTTATATTATTAAATTAGATTTTATACTCAAAAATACTAGTTGAACAGACCTATATTATAAGTTTCTTGCCCGTAAATAGGGCCAGAAGATATAAATTAAATTCATACGTATAAGTTCTGGCTTTGTTCTTTAAGTTCAAGTTCGACCTACCATAAGTTATGAGAACAAAACACTATATTTTATAGACAACAACGATTTTCACATACATTAAAAGAGAAATTCTTCTATATTAGTTATGATATATAGTTTCTCACACTTGTTATGGTATGTGGTATAGTGGAAATATCGTAAATTGGCACTATTCACTGATCTCTTGAGGTCGTAGGATCGATTTCTGTATAAGGTCATTGTCTTAGTTTTAGAAAATCTAGGCTCAGATCAAATCAATGGTATTTAAACCTTATAATTTTGATATTGTATCTTATAGATACGGGGTTCAAGTCCCAGGTAGAGTTAAGTATGCTTATGGGGTTTTTCTGATAAGAAAATCTTATCTGTTACTAATACCTTGAGCCAGAGTTGGAAGGCCTGATTTCCCTCGTATTGAAGGGAGGCCCGTGCCCAGCAGTGGGACGTTAAAAAGGGCTGAATACTTACAATACAGAGCCAACCCTGCAGGTGGTGAAAGGAATAGATTTCTGTTTGCGCTCTTACTTTTGCGCTATTATCTCTTGCACAGTTAACTAGTCTCTATAAGATTGGCCGCCGTAGCCGTAATCGGTCAGGAGTACATGTTATTATGCCTTATTAGTAACTACCAATAAACATATTTTTGAAATTCATTTGAGTTAAAATTATTATTTTAGTTTAAAACATGAACATAAATTAATGTGTTTTATCAATATTTTCATATATTAATATTTTTAAATGAAATAAAACACAGACAAACACACGGCAAGTCGCTAGTATTATATTTAAATATCAAATCTAGGAAATATTTTTCAATGTTACCCATACAAGACGATATCTTAACGAGAAGTCCACTTAAAAACCTTTATGATGTAATTACAAAGCATTCAATGGACTTAATCTTTTTTCCATCTTCAAGGCTGGTCTTTATTTCCGTTATGTTAACAATTAAATAACTATTATGTTTTAAAAATATGCAACATGAAACTCATTAGCTACTTATTCTATTATGAATGCTTGTGATAAGCGGGGTAATAGAAAACCTAGCCAGTACATAAACTCAAAATGTATTATATTTTAAATAAAACCTAATAGAAAATTATAATTTTTCGAAGCTTTTTGAATCGCCTTTACATCTTTCCATTATTATTATTATTATTACTATACTAATATTATAAATGCGCAAGTAACTCTGTCTGTCTGTCTGTATCCTTTACACGCTTAATCCGCTAAACCGATTTTGACGAAATTTGGTATGGAGATAGTTTGAGACCCTGGAAAGGACATAAAATACTTTTTATCCCAGAAATCATCCCTCAAGGAAGTGAACATGGTGATGAAAGTTTGTATGGGGAATATAGCTAGAGCGAACCCGAGCGAAGCGAGGGTGAGTCGCTAGTATATAATAAAAATCGATAGTTTTATATAAAAAAATAAGAGTACGTGTATGAATGTGTACACGCGCAAGAAGTAAAACTTCTGTAGGTTATCGGTACTCTTTATGAAATTCAATTTATGTTTTAAATAGGATAGGTGATATACTCAAAATAGCGCATATTAGGCATATTACAATCATATATTTATAGAATATCATTTAAGGAAAGAATATAATATTATATATCATTTGTCAGACAATAACAGCGGATATTGTAGGAGCTTGAAGTTGTGCAGGAATACATATATCTTGGCCAAACCATACAACTCGGCCGGCACAACTTTGAGAAGGAGGCCAACCGAAGAATACGCTTGGGCTGGGCGGCTTTTGGGAAGCTTCGTCATATTCTAGAGTCACCTATCCCACAATCCCTTAAGACCAGGGTATTTAACCAGTGCGTCTTACCCGTAATGACATACGGAGCCGAAACGTGGACACTCACCGTAGGGCTGGTCCACAAATTCAAGGTCGCTCAGCGAGCAATGGAACGTGCGATGCTTGGAGTTTCTCTGGCGGACAGAATTCAGAATGAAGTCATTCGCCAGAGAACTAAAGTAACCGACATCGCGCGCAGAATAAGCTCGCTGAAGTGGAAGTGGGCCGGTCATGTCTCCAGACGTACCGATGGTCGATGGAGCCGAAACGTGTTAGAGTGGAGACCGCGTTTAGGCAAGCGTAGTGTAGGACGCCCTGCAGCACGATGGACAGATGACCTAAGAAAGGTGGCTGGCAGTGGATGGATGCGGGCTGCCCAGGACCGGGATGGTTGGCGCTCATTGGGGGAGGCCTTCGTTCAGCAGTGGACGGCGATAGGCTGATTGATTGAACAGCGGATACCATGGCAACAAACGTACGTTGCAAGTGAAGTTTAATATATATAAAAGCGTATTAAAATTCAAGGATATTGTTAAGTCATTTTAAGAAAAGATACTTTCAGAATGTCAAATGTCCCCGTAAATCTGAGGTAGTGTCATTTTTAAGTCGTTTCAGGTACTCTCAGATACTAGTGTAGGTGTAGGTAGTGTAGGTGGGTGGATATTGTATCAATAAACTTTTTAATGCTTGTAGCGTACTGAGTTTGTGTACTTATTAATAGTTTTAAGTGCGTTCGAAGAAGCGAGTTTTGCCTTCAATGTAATTGTTAACCGACTTCCAAAAAAAAAGGTATTCCATTAATCTATATTTCGTATTTGTGTGTTATGCATTACGTAGTATTCGATCGTTGAGGATCTTCACAATTTTTTTTTTAATAATTAGGGTGTAAGCAGTGATAGTCCAGTATTAATGGGCTCGCTTGGAAGACCAAGTTATGTATTCAGCCCTTTTTAACGTCCCACTGCTGGGCACGGGCCTCCCTTCAATACGAGGGGAATCAGACCATAGTCCACCACGCTGGCCAAGTGCGGATTGGCGGACTTCACATGTCTTTCGAAAACTTGCTAGGTTCTCTCAGACATGCAGGTTTCCTCACGATGTTTTCCTTCACCGTAAGGCAAGTGGTAATCAAGTTAGAAAATGATTCGCACGTGAAAATATCAGAGGTGCGAGACCCGGGATTTGAACCCGCTTCATTCGGTTTCCCAAGCGAACGCGTTACCACTGGGCAAGTTACGCAAATTTAAATCCCGCTCCATGCACCTCTTATATTTTGATGAGCGAATCATTCCCAACATGATTATCACTTATCTTACGTTGAAGGAAAACTGCGTGTCTGATAGTTTTCGAAAGATATATGAAGTCCGCCAACCCGCACTTGGCCGACATGATAGACTGTGGCCTAATCCCTTCGTATTAAAGGAAGGCTCGTGCCCAGCAGTGCGATGTTAAAAAGGGCTGAATACAATGATAATAATCTAGATCAAATCATTAATTATGTAATACTAGCGGCTCACTATCGCTTCGCTCGGGTTCGCCTTTAGGAAAACAAAAACAAACCTATCCCACGGGAATCGCACATTTTTCCGGGATAAAAAGTAGCCTATGTGTAATTCCAGACTATACTCTATCTCTGTGCTAAATTTCATTCAGATCTGTTCATCCGTTCTGGCGTGAAAGAGTAACAAACATCCATACTCACAAACTTTCACATTTATAATATTAGTATAGATAGTATAGATACTCCAGACTTGTACTATTATGCGAGAAATTGAGATAATTTTGTGTTTACAAAAGCATATTATTAGTGTATTACATGCAGCAAGTCAGGTCGGTTAATCAGATACAAGTAATAGAGGGTGTAATTAATTAAAATGTAATTAATGTTCTTACCATCGATGACATTCACTTTGAGTTACATAATATATTGTAATTTAAGATTAACATACACTGGTGACTTATTCTCGTTTTGTTTTTGTGCATCCTCAAGTGCCTTTTGAGATTTGACACAAAACATCGACTTTACGAAATTTTGTATAATTTAATACAAATGTACTTATTTATTTTTTGGCTTATGTACACCGGTGTGTCTGTGTACAGTCAAGAGCATAAATATATGACCATGTACAGTTTGGCAATTAATTAATTAATTTATCCATTCATTAATTCATTCATTCGTTCATTCAATCATTCATTGAATAATATCGATTCTCACGATCAACAGAAATATGTGACATCGAAGAAATAATAAAATTATCTGACTAGACACGTGATGCGATGTAAAAGTATAGGATGTCGCATCGGCTTCAAAAATATGTCACTTCTTAAATGCATGAATCTCGGACATGTGTATTAAATTTTAATCATATCTGTCCAGGTCTAAAATAGATGTTAAGGCGTGAAAGAAAAACAAACATACAGATTTATATATATATTCGCATTTGTATAATAAATTAAGTAACGTGATTTAAAATTCGCAAAACAAAAAAAAAAAAAAAAATTGCTATAAATTTTATGCAAAGCATGCAGACAGACATTAATATTACATTATTATATTTATAATATTAGTATGATATAAGGATTGTTTTATTATAACTATCTAGTAACATTCTAAGACAATACACCTTAGCAGGTATTTCTCATAATGTAGATGAAGTGCAAGGAATAATGGCGCACCTAGCGGAGTCACTCATTGACCTAAATACCGAGAAAGGGAATTCTCTCTCATTTATTCGTAAATGCTGTGTGTTCGTAATCTATACTATATAGTTCACATATATGTTATAAAGCAGAAGTCTGTTTGTTTGTTTGTTTGTTTGTTTGTTTGTTTGAACGCGCTTATCTCTGAAACTACTGGTCAGATTTGAAACTTTTTTCTGAATGTTTTTTTCAGGAAGGTTTTCTTCTGTCTAATACTATGCTTGACAAAAAGAGAATCGGTTAACAAACAGAGGAGAAAAACGTACTGAATTGTTTTGTCCTTCGATTCGATGTTTCGGTAGACTGAGTAGAAATCTACATTAGGTAAAACCATAGAGATTGAATTCAGTCCGAAATATAGAAAATATATATATATATATATATATATATATATATATATATATATATATATATATATATATAATATTGCCATATTTTATTTATTTTTTTTATCTTTGAAGGTACGAGTATGTTTTATTTCGTGCGAATCGTTCGTGCGTTCGTTGACGACACGCTTGGCTCAGTCTATAGTGTATACTTGCTGTACCAGCGGTCGCAGGTTCGATTCCCGCTGGGGGCATTCATTTGTGTGATGAGCACGAATGTTTGTACTCCAGTCATGGGTATATTATATTTATAATATGTATGTATTTAAAGTTATATATGCGTAGCGTATCAACTATCTGGTATCCATAACACAAGCCTATATATAACTAGATGGTGCTGTGTTAATGTCAAAAAAAAAACCACCAAATAAGATCGACAAGCCTTCTTTACAAATATTTTCCATATATGGACAAAATGTACCTTCAAAAATATTACATAGGATTCCTTTTCATAGTCATTAAGGTTGTTGTGGCCTACGGAAAGGCATATCGGGCCAACATTGCCAGGGGATATCGGAAACTATATAAGATTTATAGTAAAAAATGACGGCCCCTCGTAATAAACTCACCCTTTTTAGAGTCAATTCAGTAAAAATGTATAGAGGACATTGAGATTACGTAATGCTTAGTGTTTTGGTTATGTTCAATGAGGAATTTTATATGAAGATTTTGCCTTTATATCTATACATATAATAAAACAGTAGAGGTCGAATGTCTGTACAAAGAAAAAAATGCTAAAAATGGAGTCAGGAGGATCTAAGAAGAGAAATAGAACAAATCCAGTTTCTTTTTTATCAAATTTTTGTTTCTCTGTCTGTTTGTCTGTTTGTACGGGCTAATCTCCCAAACTGTTAGAACGATTTAAATGAAATTTTCCATGGTAGTACCTTACATCCCCGGTCAACATTTTAGATACTTTTCATTCCGGAAAATTGAAGAGTTAACGTGGGATAGTAAAAAACTATAGTAACTTATACAGGTTAGTACACAAAAACTTCTGATTGGATTTTAATGAAACCTTACAATAATATACATCAGAGATTCATACATCAGAATAACAAATAGGCTACTTTTTATACCGGAAAAATGTACGGTTCCCGTGGAATAGATTTGTTTTTGTTTGTCTTGAGGCGAACCCGAGCGAAGCGAGGGTGAGCTGCTAGTTAATATATATACCTATGTATGTATATTGGCAAATTTTTTCGCTTAGGAATGGATACAATATGTATTTGGAGCCACAATAAAATTGGAGGCGACATATTCATAGAATTTAATCGATATATACATAAAATAAACAATAGTATTTACCAGTTCGCCTCGGAAGTATGACAAGTCATCCGAGGTCACTTCTTGCCATATGTCAATATCACGTAATAAGAATCACTTGATATATATGACGTTCAATGATTAATGTGAGAGCGGCAAACGAACAAACAAACATCTTCACAAACATGCTACTTAATATTATATACTACTCAGATATTTATCAAAATATTTTTGGTGGATATATTTTGATTTTTGGTTACCGACGTTTTGAATGCTTTGCAGCAATCGTGATCACGGGAAAGGCTAAAGTTGTAACGTATGGGAACCAAAAAAAACTTCGGGAACCAAAAATGTAAATAAATAAGCGGAAAAGATTCGAAAATATAATTTTATTTATAATGTCAAATATTCGCGTATATCTTAGAAAGTATTAGCAAGAGGTACTCAAATTGTCTGTATTTTTTGTGGATATGATACTCCATATTTTCACCGATGGATTTACATTTTTTTTTAAATATGTTATATTTTAAGGGTAGTCATATAAATTAAAAAAAAAACTACCCCTCCAGATGATATAATTAATTTTTAAGTGATTTTGAAGCTCCCACCTTTTTGTTAAAAACTATTTTATTTCAACATTTCAATCGTTTCCTACATACTCATTTTTAGTTAATATAAGCTTTTCAATACATCCAACTATAAGTTATTATGTAATAAAAGCACGACACAAAGACCGAAGAAACGACGCTTTTGTGACGAAACTTGCTCGCATGAAAACCCACTTACGTACTAAATGGAGTTTTGAGAAAATTTTATATTATAAAGTGATTTTTGGTTCCTATGCTTGAGACTGTAAAAATCCGTTAAGGGAATAACAAAGAGCTTCCAGTTAACTAAAGTATAGAAACTGCTTTTAGCCGACTTTAACTAAGAATTAGGTATTTAGTTCAGCGGTGTTTTTTAAACTTAAATATTTTATTTATATATATATTAAATATTGTTATACATCTACATATAAATAGGCATAGGGGGAAAAATTTAGTGCCTTTTTCTCCTCTGTTTGTCAACTGATTTTCTTTTGTTTTTATTTAGTAGCTATTTTTAGTGTTTAGTTTAGTAGTAGTTTTAGTGTTATCTATATCTTTATCTTTAATATATATAAATCTCGTGTCACAATGTTTGTCCGGGATGAACTCCAAAACTATTTATTTGTGCCAATTAAAAAGATAGGATAGTTTTTATCCCGATTATTGCTTTTTTTTATTGCAAAATTGACGATTTTCATATGTGTGCCACAGCAATGCGTGGCCGGGTCTGCTAGTAGTTATATAAGTTTGTGAGTTTGTAAGGTTGTAGGGGGTAATCTCTGGATCTACAGAACCGATTTACATGAAATTTGGTAACAAGATAGTTTGAGACCCTGAAATAGGGCATAGGATACTTTTTATCCCGGAAATCATTCCTTAAGGGGGTGAAAATGGGGATGAAAGTTTGTATGGGAAATAAGCTAGGGACGAACCGAGCGAAGCGAGGGTGAGTCGCTAGTCAATAAAAAAGTAGTTATGGCTCAATTTCGACCACCATGCAATCACACATGCATTTCAGTATAAATTAAGTTTTATAAATTACTATATATCCAACTGAAATGGCTACAGCAAATGCAAGACGGGAACGATCGCACCTCACTGTCACTCATTAACCTAAATACCGTCGCTTTGTGAGGAACGACTCTCGTACAAGGAAGTTAACTATTACAATGTAATTTATATGTGCATGTTAGTTATATGAAAAACTGCATTTTGAAATCATTACTAGCTTAGAGGTACTTGTTAAACACTTTATCAAATTTAATTATAAATAAACATCGATACATTTATCTTATATTACCAACCAATATCCCTCGTGTCTTCTCTCTAAGGGGCTGGATAAGAAGTAGTGAAAGGATTCATTTACAAAATCTTTTTGCCTCACAACGTCAAGACGGTGTATCAATTATATATACGGATGGTGAAGATTATAATTATTATAATTAAAAAAGTAAAATTTTTCGAATTTCCAAATTTTTTTTTTAAACAAAATTCGTTTAAAGAACGGGAAGAGCCTTATTCCACTATTTTCCATATATATAATAATATTTTTTAAATTCAAATATTAAGAATATATAAAAAATATATAAGTCTCATTGTCAGCAAGAGCGCTATGAAGTATCCAAAATGGCAGAATTCACAAATCTCTGAAATCCTGAAATATAAACATATTACACAGATAGACTGCATCTGTGTTAGATGGACGTCTATAAGATTACAGCAGTAATATTGCTGAGCGATAATTGAATTTTGATGGCTGACCTTTACTTCGTACAAGCCTTCAACCGTGAGAGGTCACGGTCGTTAGTCAACATCACGACAATAACGTTTGCTTTACGTTGTTAAGACTGAGTGGTGCCTGTGATTTATTATTATTGGTGATGGCTAACATATATAATTTTTTTACTAAATATTTTTTTTACTATACTAGCGACTCACCCTCGCTTCGCTCGAGTCTCACTCTAGGTGCTTTTTGTATTTATAATAATATATAAAGGCAGTGGTAGCCCAGTGGTAACGCGCTCGCTTGGGAAACCGAGTGAAACGGGTTCAAAACCCGGATTTCGCATCTCTTATATTTTCAAGTGCGAATCATTTCCAACATGATTATCACTTGTGTTACGGCGAAGGAAAACATCGTGAGGAAATATGCATGTCTAAGAGAAACCATCAAGTTTTCGAAAGACGTATATATAGTCCGCTAACCCACACTTGGTCAGCATGGTGGACTATGGCCTGATCCCCCTCGTATTGAAGGAAGGCCTGTGCCCATCAGTGGGACATTATAAGGGCTGAAAATATACACAAAATTTATTTCTAACAGTAGCCTATATTTTCTACAAGTCATACATAGACTATCTATGTACCCATATACTAAATATCATCTGAATCCATCCAGTCGTTTCAGCGTTGAAGGAGTATCAAATAGATACAAAAACACACAAAACTTAATTAGTAACATTATAATAGTGGTGTGTAGTATGACTTTATAAAGCAGTATTTAATTAGTTCTTTTGCCGATTTTTTTTCGAAGTCGGTGCCAGCCAATACAAATCAAAGCACACCGACTTCGAAAATATCTGATTAAGTATCTTTTCTAAATGAAAACCCCCGTTTAGTTATTTTTTACTTTTCAGTGCCTGGAAATCGGTTTTTTTATTTTTGTTTAAAGTTTTTATTAATAAGTGCAATATAATTTCATATGAATTAAAAAAAAATAGGTTAAGAGTGGAGTTATCTATACATATAATAAATTACTGAGTCGAATTTGTATATTGAATATTTTTTGGAAAATTTTATTAAAACAGTCATCATTATCGATACAGAGGCCGAATTTATAGTTTTTACAATTTTTATCTGTCTTTCTGTGACCGCATCACGAGAAAAACACTGGACAGATTTTGATAAAATTTGGTATATGAGAACTGGTTATCCGGGTCAAATTATAGGATATTTTTTACTGCGGGAAAATGTTTCATCTCTGAGAAATCTATACTAAATAACGTACCGCTAGTTTTTAAATAATTTCGAAGTGTTAAAAAATTACGATTATTCGTTTATTTATAGAAATTCTGAATGGATTGTAAATATATTTTTTTACTAGAAAGCTTAATTGATCATATGTAACATAGTTTATGTTTTGCCAGTTCTAATACTATTTAACACGCTTATATTAACTTCTAATGTTACTAGCTATGTTATCCAATCTGGGAAATCGATTTTACTTACAGCCTACTAGATACTACTATGTTATCCAATCTGAGAAATCGATTTTAACTTACTCGTAATTGTCGGTTCGATTTCAAACTTTGTTAGTGCGAAAGCTGGATGACAATACCATAGTTTGATACCATCGAGCCCATCAGATGATTATAACGGCAGGTGGATATTGGAAATCTTTAATGACTCTTTCAAGTTTGCGCTTGTTTGCTTTAATTTGATGAATCCTATACTACATTTAATCAAATATACATTATATATATTTATTTATTTATTTTTTTATGGTATTCAGTGATAAACGAGCAGACAGTCCACCTAATTGAAAGCGATACCTGTCGCCCATAACACCTACGGTTCATGCACTTAAGTTTTATGTAACAAAACTGCAGAACCGCCGCCGGTACGTTATCACTGTGAGGACTAAGATGTTATGCCTCTTGTCTGTAATTGCGCTGGCTACCTTATCCTTCAAACCGGAACACAACAATGCAATCATTGTTGCTTGGCGGCAGAAATAGATAAGGGGGTGGTACCCATCCAGTCGGACTCCTCCTTGATATACTTTTTTAAACTCTAATTATACTACTGGTACCGACTTTGTTCTGTTTTAGGAGCTAAAACCTTGGATGTTATTGTAAGAAATCTAACAAGATAAAATAAATTCTGGATCTCAATAACTACTACCAAGTCTAACTGCCGCTGCGAACTAGATAAAGGGCATGAAAAAATTAGGATGAAAAGAACACACACTTACGGACTTTAAATATTATAAAAACTAGCGACTTACCCTCGCTTCGCTCGGGTGCGTCCCTAGGTACATATTATTTATTTTAAGCAAAAACCTAATTCTTTTTCTGAAACAAAAGTATCCTAAGTTACTCCTTGTAATATCGGCTATCTGCCAGTGAAAGCCCTGTTAAAATTGGTCCACGGAACAAACAGATAGACAGACAGATAAAAAATTTAAAAATTGTGTAATTCCTATAAGTACCGTATATAACTGCGTATGCATTTATAAAGCTGTTATTTTGACATTACAAACAGACACTTCAATTTTGTTATAGATATATAGATATGGATATGAGCAGCGACGTCCACTGCTTTGTTCGCTATGTTAATTAAAACCATCAATAACTTCCAACCTCATATACATACATTATAAAAGAGGTTTTACCTTATTATTACATTGGTGCTTAAAAAAATGTCTATTAAGCTCGTTTAAGAATAGACATTTTAAAAATTATGATGAAACTAGCTCATCGCCCTCGCTTCGCTCGCGAATCTCACGAATCTCCACACAAACAATCACGCCAATCCGTCACTCTACTTCAACGTCAAAGAGGGAGAAACAAACACACACACACACACACACTTTCACATTTATAATATTAATATGAAAGACATAATTTTTTTTTATGACATTCAGTGACAAACGAGCAGACAGACCACCTGATGGAAAGCAGTACCTGTCACCCATAACACCTACAGTTCATGCACCTAGGTTTTAGGTAACAAAAATACAGAGCCGCAGGTGCGTTGTCACTGTGAGGACTAAGATGATATGCCTCTCGCCTGTAATTGCGCTGGCTACCTTATCCTTCAAACCGGAACACAACAATGCAATCATTGTAGCTTAAAATCAAATTAATCGTAGTCATAGAATTATAATTTATCATACCCATATTATATTGTTTTGAGATTTTTATTCCAGGAGAATATTTGACTGAAACAAGGTCCGCTTAATTTTTAATCAACTTCTAAATAGAAGGAAGTATTATTTTCGTCTGTATGTATTTTTTATGTATATTTACCAATTTTTTGAAGATGGCTTGACCGGTATCGCTTAGGTAGGACCCGAGGCGGTCCTTTTTTTTTTTTTTTTTTTTTATTTATAGTTGGGGAATGCATTTACGCATACCACCTGTACCCCCAGGTGGTATGTGGGGCTCACCGGCCAGAAGAGCCGGTACTACCCATTAAACCCCAACTTTCCCCTCCCCTCCGCCTTAGTAGAACGCCGCGGGAACGCTTACGTACAACTTCCGCGACGAACCCGAGGTGGTCCTATAAAATTTTCTTTCACATAGTCTATGCCGATATCGACAAAATCAGGAAAAAACCGTGTGAAGTTATGTCAAAGTAATTGTCATATCGACTTGAAACTTTGCTAGTGTTTTGTATTTCTCATGATAGTACAGAAATATGGTATCAAGCTGATCTGCTGGTGAAGCCAGAAGGTAGATGATAGTTTTTCTGTGCGTCACTGGAAGAAGTTTTACATGTAGAAAGAAAATAACGAAACTTTATCGAGGAACAAAATTATTTAAAAAATGTTAAGTATATGTAAGCTTCCGTAACTTTTCATATTCACTTCATATCCTTGTTATAATATATACTTGTTAGAGATACAAAGAAAACAATGTGTGTTCTCGTCACGAACATTTCTCATAAAATAAAATATTCACAATTTACTCGTAGAAGTTTCGGTACGCTGGTGTTTCCTGACATTACAATTTAAATTCAATAGCCTTCCATCATATCATGATTCGTGTATCATTACTTCTTTAATTTGTTTATTAATTATGTAAACATAGCGATATACTTCGACTTTGCCTACTTTTGATTTGATTTTGGATTAAATTATTTTGTTTTGTGCCAATAATATAATACTTTCTTAGATTTATGATAATTTGACATTCATAGATACTAATGTTATAAATGCGAAAGTGTGTTTGTTTGTTTGTTTGTTTGTTTGTTTGTTTGTTTGTTTGTTTGTTTGTTTGTTTGTTGTTGTGTGTGTAGAAGGACAAAAAGTTCTTCTTTCATGTCGAAACAGAGGGGCAGATTGGCGTAATTTTTGTATGGAGATAGTTGGAGGGCTGGAGAATAGAATGACATAGGCTACTTTTCACCGTGGGAAATTATCTCATTCCCACGGGAAAACACCATATAATATAACCCAAAAATTATTTATGATCAGAATTACTTGAAAATTGGTATTAATGCTCTTCGATACAATTAAATAAATACGTGTTTTAGCATTTTTCGAAATTCATCCCATAACGGGGTAAAATAAGGGATGAAAGTTTGTATGAAACCTCTTGTACTTCTCTACTATATGTAGAGTGTTTTGTAGTTTTATCGCGAGCGAAGCCGCGGGTTCTGTTAGTTTTAAATAAAACTATCTGTTCTTATATTTTCGCAGATTTATTTCGATTTTTGGTTTTAGTGACCCTGATTGCTGTAAATCATTCGAAATGTCGGAAACCAAAAATCAAAATAAATCCACGAAAAGATTCGAAATGAATTGACTTTTGTGCTTTCAAAGTTTTTAACTTAAATCTAAAAATTTTATAATATGTATTAATACAGTTATATTAATGTGAATAAATGAGCAATTAAAGTTGCTTTTTCATGAAGTAACGCTTCAATGGAAGTGTTATTCGGAATGTACACGTATGCATACGTTACGTATGTATGCTATTTTTTATCGATTCGAAGTTCGATCGAAAATCGTATGAGTGAAGTTGTGGGCAAAAACTAGTTTAGACCAATTTTATACTTAACTTTTGGTCGATTTATAGAAAAAAGAATCTTACGACATTTTGCAAGATTCATAATAACCTCTTAGGAACAAATCTTATTAAAATTGGTTTTGCTAGCTTTAAGTAACTTAATGTTTTTAATATTAGTACGGCTGTAGATAGAAGAGAACAACATTTTTTGCGAGAAAGCTTGAGTACAGGTATCTTAAGTTCTCTATTTATATATTAGCCTTCTCGCCTGCCAGTGAAATTTCAAACAAAAGCTGTTTCCGCAATTAGATACAAACAGACAAACAAAAATAATAGATTCATTTAATTTTTCATTAAATAATTTCATTAATTAATTTTTCACCGACTTTATAAAAAGGACAAGATATTCAATGTGGTATTTATTTTTGTGTGTAAATTATACGAGATATTCGCGAATTGTGAACCCTTCTTCATTTTATTTCAACGGGTTCTATCTAAAGGTCTTATATACATATCTAGAAATAAATAAAACTTTTATTATTTAGTTATAAAGTTATTATTAAATCACAAACATACACTCTTTTATATATATTAGACTTTATAGAATAATTATAATTTTCATTTTATTAATAATTATTTCTCTTTATTTGCAGGACCGTGACTACGACACATTCACAAAAGGTAATTTATAATAGCTCATACAAAAAGCTTTTAAACAACTAATGTATTAAATTAATATTTCACTGTTAAATATTTCATTAAATAAGAAAAGCTTATGAATAGCGTTGTTGGCAAAAAATTAATTATTATGTACAGTTCGAGTTTATATTTCTAATGAGCAAAGGAATTTATTAACACGTATGTACATATTAAATAGCTCAGTGGTAAGGGGTTCGCTTGGAAAACAATGTGAAACGGGTTCGAACCTTCTCACACCTCTGAGATTTTCAGGTGCAAATCATTTTCAACATGATTACTGCTTGCTAATAATATGAAGAAAAGCATCGCAAGACAAAAGACATGTTAGAGAGAATGTAAATAAGTTTCTGACAGATGTGTCAAGTTCGGGAACTTGCATTTAGTCAGAAATAAAACCATTCGAAATACATGTAGGTAATACTAGAGACTCACCCTCGTTCCGCTCGGGTTTGTCCCTAGGTTTTAATGGTTAGTACCTGGTGATAATGAGATATTTTCTCGCAGTAAAACGTATCCTATATGTTGACCCGGATAACCAGCTATTACTGAACCAAATTTCATCAAATCAAAGACAGACAAAAATCCTAAAATCTATAGATTCGGCCTCTGTATCGATAATAATGACTATTTCAATAAGATTTTCCAAATACATTTAATGTACAAATTCGACACAGTTATAATTTTATTATATGTATAGATGTATACATGTACATACACAAAATACTTTAAGTAAGCATAGTTTACATATGCCCTGACAATTTCAAGCTGTTTTATTAAAAACCAGCGACTCACTCTCGCTTCGCTCGGGTTCGTCCCTAGCTTGGTTCCCAATACAAACTTTCATCCCCATTTTGACCCCCTTAAGGGATGATTTCCGGGATAAAAAGTACCCTGTGTCCTTCCCAGGATTTCAAACTATCTTCTTACCAAATTTCATCTAAATGGATTTAATAGATTCAGAGATTATCCCATACAACCTCACAAACTCACAAACTTTACGTCTTTATAATATTAGTATAGATGAGCTGAATACAATATTGATATCGAATCGTTAGTTTTTTCACTCACTTGTCTTTCTTGTCGTTTCTATTCAAATAGAGTTGTTTCTTTACTTATATACTTATCCTAATGTAAACTACTACATACTACTACTCGCCTAACATGAAAATAATCATATTTTCGTTTCCGAGCCTTACACTATTTACAGGTACACATCATAATTTAGGGCTTACAAGCCCTAAATTATGTATAAAAAAATACTTGCGCATTTATATATTTTATTTCTTATCTTAAAAAATAGCTCATTCTACTCTTAGTTGCACTATTTCGGAGATTAGATCAGACAAACTGTAAGACAGACAAAAAAAAGTTATTTTGACTTTGGTAACACTAGCGCTTAAAATAGAGTATATATTTTGAAATCTTTTATAAGCAATTTTTTATTTAAATATATGTAGGTATAACTATTAAGTATTCGTTTTGTCAGATCTATGGTGGCATTTTAGAATCAGTAGAGTGAAGTGGAAAGGTATTTGGGATCAGCTATCTTTATATTCAAACGTTTGATATTAAAGCGGCAGTCGCCCTTGACTCTGTTTTGTGATCTATAATATTAAGGTATATGAGGAGGTCAGAATGCAAACTAAGACATGTACCTACGGTTGATGAAATAAAATTATCTAAGTAGTGTCCTATGGGAATCATATTTATTCAGGATAGATATGTAAGTACATATGGCGTTGCCTTAGTGCTTGTTTGTTCAAACTAATGTAATACTTTTGTAATACTTTACAGTGACTCGTACAATTCTTTCCTTCTATTTTAAAACGGAGTGTGTATTCGTCTTTTAATAGGACGAATCAAAAATATATATTTGTCCTTTATAAAATATATAAATTACTAGCGACTCACGCTCGCTTCGCCCGCGTTCCCTAGGTACGTTTTCACGGTTAGCTATGTTTAGGTATACATAAATAGTAACTTGCTTCTCCTAAGACATTCATTTAATTTAAATTATATAGCGATTTACCCCCGTTTTGCTCGGGTACGTACGCCGTACGCGGATTTTGTTCACAATTTCATGGGTTTTAATTTTTTTTCGCGGAACCCTGATTCTTTTTCTAAAATAAAAGTAGCGTTAGTTACTCCCTATAACATCAGCTATCTGCTAGTGAAAGTCCCGTCAAAATCGGTCAAGCCGTTTCGGAGATTAGCCGGAACAAACAGACAGACAGACAGACAAACAGACAAAAATTGTAAAAAAAAATGTTTTGATATATGTACCGTGTATACATCCATATGCATTTAGTAAAAAGCGGTTATTTTAATATTACAAACAGACACTCCAATTTTATTTATCTGTATGTATAGATAAGGAAGGAGGAATAGACTAATAAATAAGTAAGTAGAAAAAGTTGCTCGGCTCGACTCAGTAGGTTAAGGTTATTTTTTTTGAAGTTATACTTCTTTTGGCACGTTTGGAAAAAAATATAAGAGTAAAATTTTTACGATGCGCGCGCACACCGACAGCCAAAAAGCGACATGATGAAGTTAGCTAAAAGCGACATGATGAAGCTAGCTACATTCCTTACTAAACCTCGTCAATAGGTACTAAACAAAAAAAAAAAAAGAAAATCTGTTGACAAACAGAAGAGTTAAAGGCACTAAACTGTTTTGTCGTTGCCTATTTATATATAGATTTATTATATTACAACAACAAGTGTTAAGTTGTCTGCTGATTTGCTCGCAAAGTACGTCGACACAAACAAAATATAAGTAATTTTTAAACAAGGTTGACTTTTTTATAGTAGTGCAAAATAACCATAATATAATGGTTTAATTTTCATTAGAGTTAACTATTTAATCGATGTTTCATTTAATAGTAATATAATAAAATAATATCCCACGCTATATTTATATTGGATCCTTTTGGTATCTATTCAGTAATTTTCTTCTGACCGATTCGACAATACTTCGACACGACCGGTGAGAGTTAAGGCGCAGGACCGATGGCTTTACATGCTCTCCGTGGCACGGTTGTGAAACACCGCCAACTTTCCCAATTTCACGCTGTTCCTGAGAATTTCTTTACAGAAATACTTAATAAGTGAACTCGGCCCGACCCGGGACACGAACCCAATACCTCTGGATCTGTGGGCGTACATGCTAGTCATTAGACCACCGAGGTCTATTCAGTAAAAATATATCATCAAAATCGATTGAGAAAAATATCATGAATATAATACGAATGTAGAGAAAATGATCGCTATAGCCGAAGATATTTCGTAGTACACAAAAAAAGCATACTCGAATCAAAAATCCTTTTTTAATGTAGTCAAAAATTTACCCTTTAATGTTGTCTTCTCGAACAAACTCAAAAAACACTTTTATTATCCAAAAAACTGGATATGAATAATATGTAGTTTTTAAGTTTCGATCTGCGTAGCGTTTTAGCGGTCATTGTCACACCAGTAAGGTCATAATAATTCATTGATCGCTCAAAGCCCCTTATATCTAATGTTTCGGCAAATGTTGCAATAAGTATACATTTCCTTTAGGTCTTAACTCACTGACAGCTAAGATACGAAGCTATATTGATGCTAAGATTCGTAATATCAAAGTCATTAATAGTCTAATCTAGTCTTCCAGACTGTAATTTATCTCTGTGCCAAATTTCATCCAGATCTGTTCAGCCGTTCTGGCGTGAAAAAGTAACAAACATACATCCATACACCCACACATCCATACATCCATACATCCATACATCCATACATCCATACTCACAAACTTTCACAATTATAATATTAGTATAGATATGCCAATTTTTTAAAGTATATTTTTATTTACATTAAATCATTGGTAATATAAAAGAATATATTATTTGAAACACTTTGTTAGTCACAATTTGCTTAATGCAATTTATATGTAATCGTGCAATAACCCAACAAATATTAAACATATGAACATATTGTCGTTGTTAAACAAATACTGTAAGAACCTCGACTGAGCAGATCATTAAAGTTAAGCAACTGCGCTTGCGACATCCATGATACATATGTGGCCTCTTGGTGGCATAATATTTGAGCGTTTCTATTCTTTGGAGGGCACGATTATCCATCTGTCCAAAACTGGCTCATCTTTAATTACTGTTTCATTGTCATCAAATAGGTTATTGTAGCTTCGAATCTTGCTATGTTTTGTCTCAGTTTGTAGTGACCCTACTTGCTGTGCCAGCGGTCGCAGGTTTCGAGTTCCGCTGGTTCATTTGTGTTATAAGCACGAATGTTTGTACTCCACTCATGGGTGTTTTATAATATATGTATGTATTTAAAGATATATATGTGTAGTGTATCAACTATATGGTATCTTTGACAAAAGCTTCGTTGCTTACCATGGAACTATATGGTGCTGTGTGTTAATGTCCAAATATATTTACATATTTATTATTTGCACTATACCTTACTTACTTTAAGTTATAACTTATTTGGTTAGCGTTATGTAGTCATAATTCAGTGTTTTGGTATATTTTTAGTTAATCAGTATTTTTAAGTGGAACACTAGCCTAATGCCTTATTCAAGGCTACATAAGGAGGTATTACATTACAATTGCAATCAGTTACGTATGTAATCAGGGTATTACTGCGAAACTACAAAGGGAATCACTTAGTCTAAACTGTTGTAGACATTGTATGCTCCTTAGTAATACTATGGTTTATCTTTAAAAGGTGTCCATGGCTATTTGACTGACTGTGAAGGCAATTTAATACCGCTGCACCTAGGTTTAGATTTTGCAAAAAATACATCTTTAGTATGATAAAATTGTAAAAATGTTATTCTTACTAAGAAATTTAGTAAAAATCATTATTGATTATAATAATTCTGGATTTTTATAAGTTTTATTTGTAATAAACTATTTAACATCATATTTTCTACTCAATCTATGCTTGAAAATTTTAAAATGATCAAATATTTTTTGACGGCACGTTTGGCTCAGTTTGTAGTGACCCTACTTTCTGCGCCAGTGGTCGCGGGTTCGAGTCCCGCTGGGGGCATTGTTTATATTTATAATATGTATGTATTTAAAGTTATATATGTGTAGTGTATCAACTACCTGGTATCCATAACACAGGCTTCGTAGCTTACCATAGAACTAGATGGTGCTGTGTGTTAATATCCCAACATATTTATTTATTTATTTATTGTTCATGAAATTACCTTGTGTGGTTACGACGGATGTACAGATTATAAGTATAGTCCTAAGCGGCCTTCGCTTCGGTCAAGCTCCAACTTTTTCATACTTCACGCGTCATTCAATTGTTTTTTACTATATAGAAACTCAGTGGGTATCAGAAGAAGTTCAAGACAAAAAAAGTACTATAAATCACTTCTCAGAACGCAAACTATGTCTATGTTTTTGCTTATTTATATCATACTAAAGATTTAATCTTGCTTCGCTCGGATGTAACCCTAGGCTTGAATGGATCGGAACGTATTAAAAAAAACGTCCTTTTTTGAAGAAAAATCCTTTTTTTGCGCCAGGAACCTTTGCAGACGTTTACAACATATTCAAATCAACAGAATAACTTACCAGTTTTATAACAATCAGATCAATGAGTTAGAAACTCATAGAGGACAAACGTATGCACATTCATTTTATTTATATATATATATATATATATATAAATAAAATGAATCAAGGTCATGAATACAGTCGCTAAACAAAGCGCGGCATGACACCCGAGTGATGGCAGCACCGTCGGCAACATCGTCGACACTCGGGGAACTTCGTGCTACGACGGAGTCTAGCTAATGGAGGCATGCTGAGGGCCAGTTACTTACCTTCGAGCCGAGCTGAGATCAAGACCTCTCCACTAGGAACTGTCCAACGTTTCGTTTAAGATAATTATTGTGAAAATGATTAAAAAGTGATTGTTGCATACGCTGTATTCTCTGTGTTCGAATTATTCTACTATTTGCCCACAAGATGACCGATGATAGTACTAAAAACGTTACGCATTCGAGTTCAGAAGCGGGATAACCCGAAGAGCAAGGCAAATACGGATGATAGCGGCCATTTGAATATTTGGTGCAAAAATATTTTCAGATTTTGACACGAAATGCCATGACAAATGTTATTAAAAATGGACACACAAAATGGCGATGCACGATAAACTAAAATATGAAGTCAATTTATGCAATCGATAAACTACGAGAATTATTTTTGAAATGCTTGTGCTTGATGAAATATATAAGGACTTCGTTAAAGTCTTTTTAAAATAAAATATGTTTTTGTCAAAGAATATGTCAAAAAAATGTTTTGTATTTTAATCATTTGCTTTATTCCAGGTTTTTTAAAGTGAAAATATTGAATGCTTCGTTTCAACAGCTTAAAATATTTAGCGTAAAGAGGACGACTTGCTGCAGCCAGTTTAATTACACTAAACCAGACCACGTCGTACAAATACGCTGCCCTAAAAGCAGACTGTCCAGTGATGCATAGGCTGTGCAAAGAATGGATCTGCTATGCATGTAATATGGTGAGACGTTTCCATTTTGTTTAGGTATAGGTATAGCCAATTAATCTTTAATATTCGGTTGATTAGACTGAAAGTTTGACAGAATGTACAATTAAAGACGACTGTGAAAGATTATAATAATTATTTCCAATGTAAGCCTTTAGCAGCTTAATATTAATGAACCTAAGTAGCACAAACTAGGATGACTGAATTGACGAGGTTATGTAATATTGGCAAGCCTATGTGGCAAATGTAGTTTTAGTGGCGAGAGTCACCGGAGTAGTAGCCTGTGAGGCACCGACTTGATTAACATACGAGACACTTCTGTAACTTGTACTCAATGATAAGTTGTGTGTATAGTTTTTAGGTTTCAGTCAGTTTAAAGATTAGGTTTGAGAAATTTGTCCTAAAGATAACTAGTTTATTAATGATTAGGTAGAACATATTATAAAGCCAAAAAAATTACTTAATCGGTTAAGGAGAATGCCCGAGGGCCAAGTACTACTTGAAATTAAATAGAGAAGGTTAAGTTGAGTGACAGCGTGGAATCTTAGTTCGGATGGTCGGACCGTACCAGTTGCCATTTCGTAGCCGTAGTCTGGTAGAAGTCGGTATCTACTTGTTGTAGTCCGTGGATGCGCGGTGCGCGGGTGGCTCTGGCGGAGGTCGGGTCTGGTAGAGACCATAAGAGTCGTGTGGGACTCGGCATTCATGAGGAATGCAATAAAACAAACAAGGGTTTGTTGGAGAGGCTAAATGTAAAGCCATAGGCCACGAATAAGATACCTGCTTAGTGATAATATTTAATTTTAATAATGATTTCTTTGCAAGTGATAAATTAAAAGGGTACTTGGTTTCTCTAGCGTTATTGTTTGATTTTATCATTTGTTTGTTATGTTTTGTTATCTTTAAAGTAAATTAACAGACAAAAATAATTCTTTTGTAAACGAAAGAAGTATTTAATGAAATTAAGTTTATTTAGATTTTCTTTTTTTTGTATTTAGTTAGTGAGGAAAATAAATAATGCTATAGTGATGAAGCTTATTTTCATTTTTGAAATTGATTGTAAAATGAGTGCTAGAATTATCTATTTTGTCAGGAATGACCGAACATCATGTACTGCGGTATTTATTTTCTTTTTCGCAGAATGAACACCCGAGGACGTGTGTAGCGCAGGATGGCCGTGTCGGAGACGGTCATGAATACAGTCGCTAAACAAAGCGCGGCATGACACCCGAGTGATGGCAGCACCGTCGGCAACATCGTCGACACTCGGGGAACTTCGTGCTACGACGGAGTCTAGCTAATGGAGGCATGCTGAGGGCCAGTTACTTACCTTCGAGCCGAGCTGAGATCAAGACCTCTCCACTAGGAACTGTCCAACGTTTCGTTTAAGATAATTATTGTGAAAATGATTAAAAAGTGATTGTTGCATACGCTGTATTCTCTGTGTTCGAATTATTCTACTATTTGCCCACAAGATGACCGATGATAGTACTAAAAACGTTACGCATTCGAGTTATATATATATATATATATATATATATATATATATATATATATATATATATATATATATATATATATATATATACACTGTAGAAGTGGTAGCACAATGGTAACACGCTTGCTTGTGAAACCAAGTCCCAAATCTTGCACTCAATGTTTTCAAGCGCGAAGAAATTTCAATTTGATCACTTGTTTTACGGTGAAGAAAAACTAACAAGTTTTCGAAAGATGTGAAGTTCAACACACATTGACCAGCGTGGTGAAGTATAGCTTGATCCCCCTCGTATTGAAGGGAGAACCCATGCCCAGGTAGTGGAAAGTCAAGAAGAGCTGAATAACTTTTAAAAAAAAAATAAAAACCGACTTCCAGGCACTGAAAAGTAAAAAATAACTAAACGGGGGTTTTCATTTAGAATAGATACTTAATCAGATTTTTTCGAAGTCGGTGTGCTTTGATTTGTATTGGCTGGCACCGACTTCGAAAAAATCTGATTAAGTATCTATTCTAAATGAAAACCCCCGTTTAGTTATTTTTTACTTTTCAGTGCCTGGAAGTCGGTTTTTATTTTTTTTTTAAAAGTTATTATTTTTCCATTTTTAGTGTAGACGTATCATCAATACAAATTAATCAAGCCCAAACACCAGGTAATTGCTGTAAATCGTTGAGGAGTTCCCTCGACTATCTTTCGGGTCCATCATCAGATCGACTCGAGACCTTCATTAAATAGTAGTGCTTTAAAATACCTAATGAAAATGTTAACAAACGCACTAGTCGCCGCTACAATTTTCGAAAGTTCCCCTCGATTTCTCTGGGATCCCATCATCAGATCCTGGTTTCCTTATCATGGTACCACTCTTGGGATATCTCCTTTCCAACAAAAAAAGAATTATCAAAATCGGTTCACAAACGACGAAAAAATGCCCGAACAAACATAAAAAAAAAAAAAAAAAACATATATACGGTCGAATTGAGAACCTCCTCCTTTTTTTGGAAGTCGGTTAATAAATTATATACATCTAATATTGCCTTCCAGTTCCGATAAAAAATCTTTAGTGGGAATCAAACTTGTGATCTAAATCGTAAGCAAAGCAAACCAGATAGCACAATTATAGGTACGAAGAAAAACACGATCTCAAACTAATTGTAATTCATAATTCAAATGAATGCCATTCTTTCTTCTCATGACATATTCCTGTCTTCACGTTCAGTTTCATAATAAATCAAGCCTAAGGACTCGAAAGAACACAAATCCTCTGCGGAACAAATTAAAATGAATACGTTTTCCCTCTGACAATTGTAGTGTGGTGTAAGCTCTTAGAAAATGTCCTTATAATAAATGAAAGGTAAGATTTAACATTAAAATAGTACATCGTTTGTGAATTTTATATTGTTACATTCTTTATTTACAAGAAAAAACAATAAAACCAATATAATTTTTAAATAATATCCTACTAATATTATAAATACGAAAGTTGGTGAGGATGTATTGATGTCTGGATGTAAGGATGTTTGTTACTCTTTCACGCAAAAACTACTGAATGGATTTTGATGAATCTTTACAATAATATAGCTCATACATTAGAGTAACGTATGGGTTACTTTTTATCCTGGAAAAATGTGCGGTTCCCGTGGGATAGATTTATTTTATTTTTCTATAGCTAGTTAATATTAAATACAGAACAAATGTACGCTAATATTTTTTTAGATTTAGAGGAATATTTGACATTTTAAATTAAAGTTTATTTTGATTTTGCAGTTTATATTAATTCTTATTATGAGTATTTCCGACGTTTCGAAACTTTACAGAAACCTTGGTCACAATAGAAACTAAGGTTTTTTTTTTAAATTATAAGGTACTTATTTGTTTGTTCCAAATTGTTTTATAATTTTTATGGTTAGACACCGTCTATAACAACTATAGCCGTCAAAAGGGAAATTAATTTTATTAATAATTTTACTATAGATAAAATTATGTATCTGTAAACCAAAAAAACTTATGACTTGTACCAGATTCGAAGACATTAATAGTTTTCCCATCAGAACAATGCTAGAATGAAAAATGGCGGTCAAAAAATTGTTCTTTGATAATTCATTGCTTTAATATCATCGTATTTCATTAAGATTGATGTAGCTTGATCAATTTCAATTTGCGTGTTGCGTAAACAGCTCCTGTACCTGTTAGGTAGTAGGGGTATGGGGTAACAAATGTGCAAAGTATACCTCGCTAATGAAAACTGTTAAACGCGATTACCATTGTTAATTACTAT
Source organism: Argynnis bischoffii washingtonia (assembly GCA_033884665.1). Classification (NCBI taxonomy): domain Eukaryota; kingdom Metazoa; phylum Arthropoda; class Insecta; order Lepidoptera; family Nymphalidae; genus Argynnis; species Argynnis bischoffii. The sequence continues at coordinate 1,748,263 of CM066624.1, read as the reverse complement.
AATATCGCCTATATTTACTTAGATTAAGAAAAAAATCCTTATAATAATGAGGTTTGAATATTAATTATTGTATTATTATTTATTTTTTTTAACTAATGACTTACCCTCGCTTCGTTCGAGTTTTTTTCTTACGTTTTCAGTTTAATAAAACTTGTGTAAGTATATTTTTAACTCATTTTTATACCCGATGTTCCAAACACTTGCAATATTTGTGGTTTGTGTTTGTCAGTAACTATTATTTGTCAGTTTCCACCACCGCTTTCTAAGGAGTCTCACGTACTGTGAGTATTTAACAGAATGTGATAGAAATGTCGCGAGTGTTTTTTATTACTTTAAGGAAATTTAACTTAGAAAATTTTGTATTTAAATACACGTCACCCCCATCGAATTCTATTAGCAAGTTAATCTGGTTAATTGTAATTTCAGTTGGACTTATACTTCACTAACTTCAAAAGTAACTAATGAAGTAAACTGATGAAAATCGCCAAAATTTATTGGACGCGGATAACACGAGATTGTTTACAAAGAAGTTTTTACGAGAGCAGCAATGGACGTCTTTCGTTTGAATTTTGAAGATGAATTATATTAAAATTATTAGTAAAGTATTTTATCTATTCAAAACCAAGCTTTGACTGTTATTGGGACGGTCCTGAATGAGACCTGCATGGTGGCCAAAAGCTTGCATTAATTCTGAACTACCGCATAGACAGATCCTTTTTTTTATTATACATGTTTGACTTTTTTTTACTTTTGGTGTCTGTTATTCTATTCTAAACTAATACGCTTAATTCCATTAATAAGCCTAAAATATGTAATATATTAATAACGTTTAAATCAATTTCAGTTAAAGAGCGTGTCAAGTAATTTGATCAGGGATCAATCAGTCAATTTAATCCCAAAGACTTATTGAGCTTCTACGCAGAGCCTACTATACTGGCTTATTAGAAATTACAAAATTCACAACTAGAATTCATATTCTGTTTCCTTATCTGCGTGTTTATTATATATTGTACAGGCTTTGTACTGTAACCCATAACCCATGGGTTATGAGTACATAGCCTGGACAGACATAAGCTTTTTATACCAATACATAAAGATTCCCATGGAATAATCTGTTACAAAAAATAATCTGCTGGCAAGAGTATCAGATAAGATAAGAACTCGGAACATCCTTGATGAAGCGAACAGGTATTTGTTACCATAAATATTAAACAATGAAACAATACGAACGTGACCGTTGAAGTGCCGGAACTTGGCACGTTTTCCAACGTTAAATACTTCAGGAAGACTATATACTCATATCTCCTACTGCATTGTCAAATGCTGCGAGTTGATTGTAGGTTATTTTTGCTTGCTTTGCATGGTTACCATTATATGTAGTTGTATAAAATGGGGGTAGAAAAAACAAATATTAGCTCTAGCCATATCAAACTACTTTATAAATGCGAAATTTTGTATGTTTGTGTCGATTACTGCTTTACACTAAAGCGGCTTTCTCAAGTAAAGGATATATATATATATATATATATATATATATATATATATATATATATATATAGTTTATTCTATACTAACCGTCAAAACGTACCTAGTGAGTACGTACTAATATAAAACTAAATGACTAAAAAAAATTTGCTTATGTATAGCCTTGACTAGCACTTAGTCTACTATTAGGCACCTAACTTTCCTGAACGAAGCGATGGTAAGTCGCTAGTATCTTATAAAAGATAGTGGGCAAATCAATCTGCATAAAACATTGTAGTTTCATTTACGTATTTATGTTAGAAACGATACATTTTACGATTAATCATTAAAATTAAATGAGATATAAAACGTAAAATCACTTTGGGAGCCATTTTATGGCAATCATTTAAATTTTATTACTATATTCCCTTCATGAATGCTTAAATACTAGAAACACGTTACTTGTATGTTATTAAAAAAACTTCGATACAAACGATTTAACTCCCTTTTTCACCGTATAGAGGACAGAAAAAATTAATATTCAAATATTTCAGTCTTTATTGTCAAATTGTGGAATTCATTTAGTTTTCGGGTATGAAAAGTATCTATCTCTATGGCGAATGTTGTTGATACTAGATGACATTCTGACATAAAAGCGCAGTATTATATACTGCTTGAAAGATAGTGGGTACGATCCCTGGCGAGGGAAAATATTGTACTAGTTTTCTAATGAGTGCTTAAACTTAGCTGATTAGATTAAGAGAAGGGAAAAGATTTAGTAATTTACTCGCATTTTTTTCTTTTTGCAGAAGATTGTCAAACATTTTGGACAGAATATTGAGCTACAAATAGTATTATATAATACTAAATCATATTATATATTCAAACGTTTGTATAATGGCACTATATTTAACGGTTCTTGGCCCTGACACTAATAGAGCTGAGGCGGTATGCCTATGAATACAGCACCTGACAACACAAAACTATGAATAGATTACGAATAAAGTTGTACTTTTGATTTAAGGGATACTTTTCTCGAATATTGCATTGGAAATAATAAGAAAGTATGTAATATTATTAATTGAATATATTCAAATAATATCTAATTGAAAATTTGACAAAAATCTATAAAAAAAATCGGAATGATGTAGCGTGTTTCTGAGCCAAGAAACACGCTACATCATTCCGATTTTTTCGAAGCTTTCGAAGCTTCCTAGGAAGCTTCAGCCGCCTCAAACAAGTTTTACTAACAATGTCGCTAATAGAAGATATAAAAATATTTGTATGGGAATGACATAAACGTAATGTTTATGCAGCCTATTTTGTTTTCTTATAGTTTTAATCTATACAGATAAATAAAATTGGAGTGTCTGTTTGTAATATTAAAATAACCGCTTTTTACTAAATGCATATGGCTGTATACACGGTTCATATACCAAAACAACATTTTTTACAATTTTTGTCTGTCTGTCTGTCTGTTTGTTCCGGCTAATCTCCGAAACGGCTGGACCGATTTTGACGGGACTTTCGTTGTTACAAGGAGTAACTTAGGCTACTTTTATTTTAGAAAAAGAATCAGGGTTCCGCGAAAAAAAAATCCATGATATTGTGAACAAAATCCGCGTACGCCGTACTTTAAACGAATATTGTAGGAGTAGCAAGCTACTATTTATGTATAAACATAGCTAACCGTGAAAACGTACCTAGGGACGAACGCGAGCGAAGCGAGCGTGAGTCGCTAGTTATCTATAAACGTTAGCGATTGTAGAACGTTATCTTATCTACATTATAGCTCGAGGTTCAGTTTTTATAGCGATTGCTTCTCAAGTTTCCTATGACATCACGCGATGTCATAAAAAACTTGACAAGCCTACTATTCAACATTTTTTTTCTGTTTAAAAAATTTATGTACATGTTAAGCGCTCTTAGTTTAAGTTTCAGTAAAACACAAATTTCGAGAAACCGCGAGCAAAAGGTCGCACGATAAAAAAGTCGATTTGCATTTTTGACAGATTAAACGGGCGATATGAAATATACTATAGCTTTTATAATAAAAACATCAGCAAAGAGGTTATTTATCGAAATATACTATAATATATTTTTACTATTTTCTTTATTGATAAAACATATTGACGTTTAGGCAAAAATGTATATATAAATTATTAATCCAGTACATAATTTATCCGTGTATAGAATTTCATTCAAATTCGTCTAGTCATTTCAGGGTTAAGTAGAAATAAACATACATACATACATTTTCACGTTTATAATAGGAGTTTAGTGATACAATAACCTTTCATAACTTTAGATAAGCAGTGTAGTTAGTAAATAAGTCTGCTGGGACCCATCTGTATTATAAACAACAGCCTTAACATCAATATCCTTATTACAATATTCGAACTTTCATCCTATATTAACGAATTTTCATTTTCTATGTAACCCCTTTAGAAAAATATTTTTCAAAAATCGTTCCTTAGTTTTCACCTTTTTTTAACGTTAGGAAATAATTAACGCATACTACCTCAATACATACCAGTGGTTATGTGGGACTCGCCAGATAGAAAAGTCAGTACTACCCGCTAAAACCCAAACCTCCCTCTTAATGGATGCTGCAAGATCTGTCCTTAGTTTTCACCTGAGTTGTATAAGAGATTCTTGTGCAAAATTTTATCACAGGGCTGTTAAAAGCTGTCAGTCAATCAGATAGTTTCTGATGAAATTTAAAAAATATATGTGATGGCACTAATTAATTTAGAATTAGTTTTTGTTATATACAATAGGTGTTTGACGACACTTTTGGCTCAGTTTGTAGCGACCCTATTGCTGTACCAGCGGACGTGGGTTCGAGTCCCGCTGGGGGCATTCATTTGTGCGATAAGCACGAATGTTGGTACTCTAGTTTATATTTGTAATATGTATGTATTTAAAGTTATATATGTGTAGTGTATCAACTATCTGGTATCCATAACACAGACCTCGTAGTTTACCATGGAACTAGATGGTGCTGTGTGTTAATGTCCCAACATATTTATTTATTTAACTCATAAATAACTAGAAGCGTACAGGTGCTGATAAGTAAGTTAGGCGTATAACATGTCGTAAGCGAAAATTACTTATAAGTTTGTGTCTATAGATTTTCAATCAATTACGCTTTATAGCAGAACACCACGAAATGGGGTTAACAAAAATATATTTTGCGCTCAGACCAAAGATAAAACATCACTGATTGAAAACAAACAGTGAAAATCGATAAAAGCAAGTACTGAAACAAATATGGCATATATATTTAGTGTTTTTAGCGAACGTTATAATTATTTGTGAGGACTGTTTCAATATTTTGGGTTCGATTTCTGTTGGAGGTAAAGTTTTATATCAACTTTACTGACCAATTTGGACAATTATGAAAGAATGTTTGTTTTTACAATAGAATGCCAGAAAATAATTGTATGATCAATACAATTAATCTCATATGAAAGTGCTGACTTATCCGTTTAAAATATTTATAACTAGCGACTCACCCTCGCTTCGCTTCGGATTCGTCTCTAGACAAAAACAAATCTATCCCACGGGAACCGTACATTTTTCCGGGATGATATATAGCCTATAGCCTTCCTCAGTTAACAGGCTATCTAATGCAAAAAGAATTTTTCAAATTGGATTAGTAGTTTCTGAGATTAGCGCGTTCAACCAAACAAACAAACTCTTCAGCTTTATAATATTAGTATAGATTTTTAGTGTACTATACATATTGTACTTTTCACATATTTTAACATTAACGAAAATAATTTAGCGCTGTTTACTTCAAACATTATTATGCAGGTCACACCGATTCGCTGGCTTAATATGATTTTATATTTAGAACGAATTCTATGAAACATACTATATTTTTTAGCTAACAGGTTTATAAAAAGCGAAATGAAATGAAAAAAAAATAATGCTTTTTATTCAAAATAATCATAAAATTCATCATTTTTTAGACTTTATTAAATTAATTGGCAAAGATAAATATTTAATTTAAATTATAAATATCCTTATCAAGCAACCAAACAAAAAACTTGAAGGCCGATCGTACCTCTTTAAGCCTGCGGTTCCTCGAAATCCTTAGATCCTCCAATTTACATGATAATTCCATTTGACATAGTTTTTATATCAATTTGTAAGGAATAACACTTTAATTAAGTTTTTGCTATTTAAGGCTAAGGCAACTCAGTGGTAATTTGACATACTTTTTATATCAATGTGTCCCATATCTATACTAATATTATAAATAGGAAAGATTTGATTTTTTGTTTGTTTGTTGAAATTTAGTAAGAAGATAGTTTGGGACCCTGGGAATAACAGATGATAGTTTTTATCCCGAAAATCGTCTTTTAAGGGGTTGGAAATGGGGATGAAATTTTGTATGGGGAATCAACCTAGGGACGAACCCGAGCGATGTAAGGGTGAGCCGCTAGTCTCTAATATTCCCATGTGCAAATCATTTTCAACATGATTACTACTCGCCTTAAAGTGATGATAAAATCAAAAAATGATGATGTTCAAATTTTGTATTTAGATAAGGTTTTGCTTTTTAAGTTTATCTACATACGTGCCTTTTTCTAAAAAGAAACGCAATTATAAGTTTTTCGAAAAACACCTTTCAAAAAACACAACAATTTCGGTTGCCAGGAATTATCACGGTACTAACATGTATGGCTAATATGTATGGTGACAGTTTCGGAGGTTTTGTGTTCCAAGTTTGAGCTTTTCTGGTAAGAAATTCACAATAACAGAGTTCGGGTGGTCCATCGTCGTGCCGTAAAGCATTTTCCCACAAACTTGTACACTATAATGTCTTCTGCGCACATAGCTAATAATAGGTAGATTGGTTAATATGACCGATATCACCTAGAAGGTTCACTGTAGGTACTTATTAAAACTACAAAAATACATATTTTTATCTAACCTACTACACAAGCACAGCAGCAGGCAAAAACTAGTCTAGTAGAATGTTAAGACCTAAAAGCAATTCATGGCAATATCATGTCGTACCTTACCTTTATCAAACAAATACGTCTATGTGTTGTCAGTTCATTTGGAATGAATTAGGGAAGGTTGGGGTTCACTTACTCACATTCAATTGTCAAGCTCAATTTGAAAGGGTTTATGTAAAGTACGTAAGTAGACCCATCAAGTGTTTGTAAACCGTATAATTCACAGACAAAATTTGTATACCTTAGCGTTTAATACTATACTGTTGGACCTAATATTTTGTTTAATCGGTTTCTAATAGCGGGTTCACGCGTTACAGGTTACTGAAACGGTTTTGCTATACGGTTTCAAGTGGTTTATGCATGTATGGTTGTATTCATAATGGCAAAACCTGTTACGGTTAAAAAAAATCGATAAAACGTATCGTTTTAATGAAGCAAATAACATATCAAAAACCGTATAAGGCCGAATTGGCAACCAGAATGAAAAAATGTATTGATGTGTACGTTTTTGCGAATACAGCGAATCGTATACGTGAACCTATTTAGCAAAACCGTCAAGGTATCAAACCGCTCTTAAGCTACATCAAGCGAATGTATTATTCATACAATAATGTATGTATCATTAAAAATAAAGCTTTTTTTCTATATAATGAATATTTTATACAAAGATATTCATATCTTTTTTACCTTAGTAGCAGAAATATTTTATAAGTACGTATAGTCTGTTTTTTGCTAAATTGCTATCTTTTTCCGTTAATTAGACTACTTATAATAAGTAAATTATGTATTTTTTATTTGCCAAGGATTTTCTTGCATTTTGTTTTTCCATTCTACACTGTTTACCTTCGATAAGTGAGAATATACTTCTTTAAACTCTAACTCGGACTGGAAGTACTGTAATGATATTTTCTATACAAAGAAATTATGACTTAAAGGAACATATATTCCATTAGGGTATACGTTTAGTATAGATTTCTCAGAGATGAGATATTTTTCCGCAGTAAAAACTATCCTATATGTTGACTATATAACCAGCTATCATAATACCAAATTTCATCAAAATCTGTCCAGTGGTTTTCTCGTGATGCGTTCCCAGACAGACAGACGGACAAAAATTCTAAAAACTATAGATTCGTCAATAAGTGTTTCCAAAAATATTTAATGTTAGAATTTAGACTTTAGACGACTCAGAATTTTATTATATGTATAGATAGATATAGATTATAAAAATAAAATACATATACACGAGACTAAGTCCCTAGTACCCAATATAAATAATTCAATATACCTATAACTAATGATATTTCAACTGTATGATTTTTAATAAATAAGAATATTATTTCTTAAGTACGCTTTCTTCATTTTTTCAATTTAATAAGAAAATGTTATCCATGCTCATAACATTTCCATTAAAGTATAGAAAATTATCAAATTTTGTTATATCATTTACCTAATCTCAGCTATTTTTGTTAATCTTTTATCTAAAACAGCTGATCCCATTCCATAATGAGAATTGAGATGTATTAAGATGCCACTCTACATTATCAGTCTGCCTGACGCTTGTACGTAGTAGGTATGATTAAATAAACCAAGACTACGTAGGAAATTTTCAGATTTTTATTTATTCAAGACAATGTACAGCAAATATATAGTAAAAGTTATTTAATATGTGAATGCTAAATAGAGCTTGATAGAGATGAATTACTGGAAGATTCAAATTAAATTAAAAATTATTCATTATCTATCCGTCTATACATATAATAAAATTGTAACTGATCGCAGTCTGTACTTGGAAGGCTACTTTATTAACGCAATAGAACCCAAAACAATGATTTTTGGTTTTTTTGTCTGTTTGTCGGTTTGCCTGTTTGTATGTGCGTTTGTGCGCGCTAATCTTAGAAACGACTTAAACGATTAGGGTGTGGTTTTCACTAATGTATTATGGTAAGCTTCACTTAACATTTAGTATTTGTTTTATTTCGGTTGGTTCCTAAATAAAAAAGTTAAGTCAATTTAAAGAATCATCTAGGGGCGAACCTGAGTGAAGCGGGGGTGAACCGCTTGTTATTAGTAAAAAGGAATAATCCTACTAATATTATAAATGTGAAGATGAGGATGTCTGGATGTATAGATATGGTATGGGTGTTTGTTACTCTTTCCTCATCATTAAAATCGTTAAACACAGTAATAAATATGTAGCATAAGTTTGACTTACATTGGCCAGTTTAAGTTTACTTTGAACCATACATGATTACAGTATAATTAAGTAAATCTTAAAAAATCTACTAACCCCATGACAGTATTATGTGGACGTAATACATTGAGTCATTAGTCTTGTTCGCTCGCTCGTCGCTCGTATGTCCTTTATTTATACTGTGGTCTAAAGCAAATGGTATGAAAAAAATAATGTAGCCGGTTCTTATTTGCACTATTATATTTTTAAATATAACTATATTTTCGGATTTTGCTAACGTTTTATTTTGAATTTTATCCCCACTTTTTGAATATTCTGTATAATGACTAGCGACTCACCCTCGCTTTGCTCAGGTTCATCTCTAGGTACGTTTTGACACTTAGTGTGGAGTAGATTTTTTTTTTTCAATTTTTTTTTCTGAATTTTTCCGATGTTTTAATAGTTATTCTGCTATTCGGGCTGACGACAAGTCCAACAAAATAAAGATCATATAAATCGGTCTAGCCGTTCTCGAGTTATAAGTGTTATAGCAAACCCGAATTTGTTTTACGAGTATATATATATATATATATATATATATATATATATATATATATATATATATATATATATATATGATTATATAAGTTAAATCTTAAGTCTCTCCCGTGACGAAGTCTGCTGTAAAGGAAGTAAATGATGGGATGGACGCGGTGGTTGGATCAATTACCTAATGTACACTCACGATAACTATTTTTATCTATTAATAAAACGTACCTAGACGCACCCGAGCGAAGCGAGGAAAAATCGCTCATATTATATAAAATTGAGCGCTTTTTGTTAAAACAAGACAAAGGCGATCCTAGAAATATGATTCTTTTATGAGAACTCTTTTTGTTTCTTTTTACATAAATAAAGCTTTTGATATTATGTAAAGAACACAATAATGTAAATAAATTTTATCTTGTAGCCATTCAAAACTACGCTATAAATTACAGCTAAAGCGCTCTCTGGGTAAATGTATATATTGCCCATACCCGTATAATAATGTAATATAATTGCTATGTATTAAGATACCTTATTAACATAAGCCAAATCTGTTCATATATATATTATAAAGTTTCCTGGTAATATTAAGACGCAGTGAAGGAAATCACCGCAGCATCTTTGAACTTGGACCATACAGATCATAAGACGCAAGATTGAAACACTCATGGGCCGCAGGATGCGCTCATTGCTTATATTTGTTCCTTTATTATCCTTTAACAAAACCTATTGTTACTATCTCTGTCCCTCTCCCGCCTTTTGTCATTGGATTAAGCGAGATGACAGTATTTTGAGTTTGCGTATACTACTACGTTGCGTAAGTAGAACATTTTGACTGGATGCATATTTTAGTACCGAGGAGATTTCAATTTATATGAAGCAAAAGAAATTGGTCAAGTGCGAGTCTGCCTCTTATAGAAGAGGGTTCCGTATATTGTGGAAATGTAAAGACTAAGGGGCTTATTATACTTTTCCCGCAACACATGAAGCCTTCAGCTATATTTTAATTCCTTTATTTTAAATTACACTTTTCCTTTTTAAATTACACTTTATATAAGTGGTACAATGACTTTAGAGTGACGAACGCTAATATTTCCAGCAATCTAAGTACGGTGAGAGCAAATTTAAGATTTAAATCGTTATATTTTTCCATCTCTTGTATAATGAAACATCAAAAACCCTCACCGTATATTGTCGTCACGTCTCAATGACGATAACCTTTTTATTCCAAGCCCTTGGTCTCGACTTAATAACGACAAAAAAAAAAGATTTTCTTTTGAACATACATTTTCCTTGTAACAAAATTAATTATTACATTTTGAGTACATCTGATATCTATTGTTTTATTTTGCTGATTAAATGATCGACGGATCGGGGAAATACGGTTTTGGGAATACGATCAAATATCAAATTGTTCTATAAGACTTCTAAGTTCAAGATACTCAGTGGCAGCATACAGTACAGCACGTTAAGCACGGTTAGCGTCGGTTCTGCACCCTACCTCTCGCTGATCATATCGAATCGTGGTCCTACAGGAATACGAGAATTAAAGGAGTATAGAGTGCACTTGTGTTAGCGCACATACTTATGCGCTATAATATGTCTTGCGTAGTCGACTACCCTTAATGACGTAGGTAATAAAAAAAACAAAACGAACAAACATACTTTATGCTTATTAATAATAATTCAGCTATTTAACGTTCCACTACTTAGCTAAATCCCATGGATTTTCTCTCAATGCGAGGTTCTTTCTATCATGCGATATTCACCATACAGGCAAAATACGTCTTTCAAAACTAAAGTTCTCTCAGACATACTGGCTTACTCATAAAATTTTCTTTATTGTATTAACAAATGTTAAAAAATTGGTCAAGTGCGAGTCGAATTTGCGCATGAAGGGTTCCGTACCATCGTACATGTACTTTTAATTAATATGACTTTTACTCTATGTATGTAGTATATTAACTTCGACGATCAATTATGAACGTTTAAAAAAATGTTTCTTATATTTTTATTTTTATTTATTTTTATTACATATTTGTTGTTATAGCGGCAATAGAAACATACTCTGTGAAAATTTCAATTCTCTACCTATTACGGTTGAAGAGATACAGCCTTCTGACAGACGGATGGATGGACGGACGGACGGACAGCAGGGGGTTACTAATAGGATTCCATTGGCATCCTTCGGATATGGAACTCTAAAAATGAAAATACCATTTGAAAATCTCAAAGTTGCCTGAGTCGGGTTTGAACCCGCGTAACTTTCTTTTCTAAGAGAGCGCATTTCAAATGGGCTTCACTACGCTTCACCGTATATCTATACATATAATAAAATTCTAACTGAGCCGCATCTGTATATTAAATATTTTCATCACGAGAAAGCCACTGGACAGATTTGATTAAATTTGGTATGATGATAGCTGGATATCCGGGTTATATGTTGATATAGGATACTTTTTACTGCGGGAAAATATCTCATCTTTGAGAAATCTATATTAAACGTTAAAACATAACTAACTGTTGATAAATAAATATGTTAAAAGCTACTATTTTCAGGAATACTGTATATCTGATTATCTTTATGACTGATTCAGCTTAATACCTGCCATACTCTTTGTAACTTAATTTACCGTTTATGGTTCCAAGGAGTTATGACTGCCACGTGTTTTCTATCAAAAGGGACAGAAAATTACTAAACTAAAACGTATTATTACATAATTTTTGTAAAATAATATAACATTCATTTTATTAGATTAATTTATCTATATTTTTTAAGATATTTTCTTATAAATACTGTGGTAAAAGCAAAATTAGTAAATAATTTCATATAAAAACGAATTTTTATAAAAATAATTATCACTTTTTAATTAAAAAGTTATATCTGCTTCAAAATTACCATTAGGGGTGGAATTTCTTCTTGGAATTCACATTAAGCCACCCTCGAGGCCTATTCATTAAAAAATAATCATTAAATTTGATTCACAAAAGGAAAAAGAATCACGAAGATATCAAGTAACATATATGGAAAATATAAAAATATGCCCAAATTTGCAACCTCTTCCGCTTTTAACCGACAAACAGAGGAGGAGGTTCTTAAGTTTTTTTTTATTTATTGACACGCCTAACTTTTTAATAAGATTTTTAGATTTTTTCACAATTTTGCCAAAAAAAAAACAACTATCAAGATATTTAAAAAAAAATAAGAATCAAACATTCAAAATGAACAGATTTATAGAAGTTCTTATGTAGGAAATTTTGTACAAATTTTATCATATTTAGTATTTCATACCATTTAGCCATAGGCGAGAGATATCACAGATAGATTTTTGTACTCTCTGGTACCTTCAACTCTGGACTGTTACGAGAATATCTTGACAGAAAAATTGTAACTCAATTTCACCCGACCCGGGAATCGAACTCAATATCCTGCCATACAAGAACAATCATAATAAATATTTCATATACCTACCTAATCTACTTAAATATACAATTTTTATTATAAGCCTATTATCATAAAAAAACAGGTAGTTTTATTTAGAACCACTAATTTAACGTTTAAATCATCCTTTCATTTCCTTCTTTTATAACTTAAAGACCTCAGAATTCTTTAGTGTAATTAAAAAAGTGCTCCCGGAAATTTATTTCATAGACGACGTGCTAAAGAACAATTAAAGCCTTTTCACTTATTAAATTTTGCACACAAATTATATTTTCGTCGTACAATTTCAACCTGCTATAAGCTTTTGTCTTTAGAGTCATTTGAAAAGATAGGTAGTGGTAGTAAGACGCTTGCTTAGAAAACCAAGTGAAGCAGGTTCAAACAGAGTTTTGCACTTAAGATATTCACAGTGTGTGAATAATTTTTATCATGATTAAAATGATTGAAAAATATAATATAACTAGTGATTCACCCTCGCTTCGCTTCGGGTTCGTCCCTAGACAAAAATAAAGTATCCCACGGGAACCGTTCATTTTTCCGGGACGATATATAACCTATAGCCTTCCTCAGTTAAGGGGCTATCTAATGCAAAAAGAATTTTTCAAATCCGATTAGTAGTTCCTGCGATTAGCGCGTTCAACCAAACAAACAAACAAACTCTTCAGCTTTATAATATTAGTATAGATTTTATTAGTCAAAAAGTGTCGATAGCAATTTAAATAAAAGACGACGTTTTTGCATCGCGTCGCAAAAGGTAAGGACACACTGAAGCGAAGGAAGGGTTAGTCAATAGTTTTAATGCATCGAGGTGAAGTTGGGCGAGTATTTAGTATATAAATTCTGCTTTATTAAGCAAATAGCGACTCACCCTCGCTCCGCTCGGGTTCATCCCTGTTTACATTTTAACGTTTAGTATAGATTTCTCAGAGATGAGAAATTTTCCCGAAATAAAAATATCCTGTACATTGACCTGGATAACCAGCTATCATCATACCAATTTCATCAAAATCCCTCCAGTGGGTTTTCCGTGATGCGGTGACAGACAGACAGATAAGATTTTCCAAAAAATATTTTATGTACAGATTCGGCTTAGTTACAATTTTATTATATGTATGTATAGATTTATTTGTCATATTGTCATATTCTAATTAAGTAAACAATAGTACAAATTTTATTATTCCCAAAAAGTTTGATTAATAATAATTTTGATTGTTCAAAAATTATGTTACCAATTTAGTATGGCGATGACAGCGAAACCAAAAACGTTTTTAACCGCAAAATGAGTTAAGCCTCGGAGTTCAAATTATAACCGTCGCGTCGTGTGGTGCTGAGGCAATTATTTTCAATGTTTGTTGATTTTTGTTTCAATAGGCTAATTTATTTTTACTCACTTTTGCTTGTGATTTCGTTCTTTTAAAATAACTTATACAACAGCAATTTTATTCGCTTTTGAAGTTTTGACCTTTTTATATTTGGAAATTTACCTGCTAGCGTATTTTATGGTCCTTACTTTTAACTTCTATTTTTTAGTATTTGCTAAAATTTTTACAATCGAAATTGAAATAAAATATAACCTAAGTTTCTAGGTCTAACAATTGTGGCTATGCGGATATTTTATATTTTTCATTTCCAATCCAAATATTTTATTGAAATGAAATATTTGGATAGCTCTACCCACTCCTAAAATAAATGATTCTAAAATATTTTTTAAAACACTAAGTTTTTTAAAACCCCTAAGTTTTATGAACAAGTTAATCAAACATCCACAAAAGAAGGTTTTAGTTAATGGTTATTTGTTTGAAGGGATTTATGCCCGGATCCTTCCAACTTGCCAGATCGACCTTAATCGGATTACGAGAAGAATTAATCTAGGAAAGAACTCCCTTTATTTGAGGTTCAACGTTAACCACTCGAATGTAACCGATTTTTCCTGAAATGTGCCTGACCTATAAGTAAACTGGCGACTTACTCTCGTTTTGCTCGAGTGCGTCGTTATCTAGAAATCTATTGTATTTACATTATCATATTGTACAGACATACATACATATATTTTGATAAACTTTATTATTAACAGTAGCCTATGCGTTACTTCATATGTGTGTGCTAAACTTCATCGAAATTCGTCTAGCCATTTCCGCGTAAAAGTGTAACGAACATGCAAACATGCAAAATTTTCCTTTCATAATACTAGTGTGATGTGAGAGATTATCGCTATCTATCATACATATATTTGTAAGAAGTATTATCAAGGATTCAGCTATCGTATTACACAAATATTTTTACAGAATAATACCACTATACTTTAATAATTTCTTGAAAAATATGAAGACTTTCTCCTTTAATATATTATTGTATGGTTCTATTGTGTGGTTAGTAAAAGGATATTAAAGATAATTTATTTAACATAAAGACAGAAATACCCACAGTAATATACTGTTTAAGATATATGTATATTATAACTAGAGGCTTACCTTCGCTTCGTTTGAGATCGCCTCTTAAAAACAAAACAAATGTATCCCACGGGAATCGTAAATCTATCCGGGATAAAAAGTAACCTATGTACTATTCTAGACTAAAATGATCTCTGTGCTAAGTTTCATCCAGATCCGTTCAGCCGTTCTGGCGTCATTGAGTAACAAAGAAGTAAAATACACTCTATTTATCTTACGAATGTAAATTCGGGTTCGTGTTTTAGGCTATATTTCTCTTAAAGTGGGCGTAGTTTCACCACTTAGCTGTCCAATTTTGGAAATTCCCTACGCTTTGTTTTAAATTAAACCAAATATGTTATACATGAAGTTAATAAACTATCTTATGTAATCTTATGTTTATTGATCTATTTCTGCCGCCAAGCAACAATGATTGCATTGTTGTGTTCCGGTTTGAAGGATAAGGTAGCCAGCGTAATTACAGGCAAGAGGCATAACATCTTAGTCCTCACAGTGACAACACACCTGTGGTTCTGCAGTTTTGTTACTTAAAACCTATGTGCATGAACCGTAGGTGTTATGGGCGACAGGTACTGCTTTCCATCAGGTGGTCTGGCTGCTCGTTTGTCACTGAATCTGATAAAAAAAAAAACTTATGTAAGCTCTAGCATAGAAGGTGATATTGAGAAAAACTACAGAGAGCTGAATTTCAATTAACACTATTATTATAATGTATACTAATATTAATGTGAAAGTTTGTGAGGATGGATTGATAGATGTTTGGTACTCTTTCAAGACGGCTGAAAGGATTTGGATAAAATTTGGCACAGAGATAGATTATAGTCTGGAATAGCACATAGGCTACTTTTAATCCCGGAAAAATGAACGGTTCCCATGGGATAGATTTGTTTTTGTCTAGGGACGAACCTGAAGCGAAGCGAGGGTGAATCGCTAGTTAAATATAAAATACTCCTATTTCATAATTACACAAGGGCCTCTTAATGAGTGATTAGTGGCTGGTTCTTATTATTCCAAAATTTAATGAGTATAATATTGATAAACTATATTATAATTATTATATATAGATGCTAAGTACGTCAACAGATAATCTATATATATTGCTAGTGTAAGGTTGCACATTTATATTTGAGCGTTTTAATGGAAAATAATATATTTAATTAATTTCTAATGATTTATGTATGTATATGGCATGTCATTATATGATGTTGGCCGATAAGAATAGATTTTAAAAAATAAAATAGAACGCTGATGTTCGGTTGTTTTCCCCGCGCTTGACAGAGAGGCAGATCTCGATACCATCCTGTAGTGACAAGCCTTAGATAAAGTGTAATACCTTTGTAAATTATGAAATTGATTATTTAAAAGATTAACTGTTGAGTTTCTTGCCGGCTCTTCTCAGCAGCACACTTTTCCGAGCCGAAACATCTTGGAGTTTTATTGGTGACCTCCAACACTAGTGATGAGATCCTTAATAATTGTCAATTGCAACACAGACCACTTTTTGATATAGTTGGTTCAGAGTGACTTCCAATTTATATTTGGTGAGCTCTAAATTATATTAAAGAAGCTGACAACAGTTAGCACCTAAGTGAAGCGAGAGCAAGTGTGAGTATATAAGGTAACGTGTAAACAAACAGACAGAAGGAAATTTTGGCTTAATTTCATATTGGATACTAGTGACTTACATTTGCTTTACTTGTGTATATCCCTTGAACAACGGTGCCTATGTATTACTTCAGTTTATAGTTTATCATTAAGACCCCCTCGTCTTAATAGTTAAAGTTAAAGGTTCCTTTGAGTTTTATTAGGTAGTAGTGGTTTTTCTAGCTGGTGAGACCCACATAACCACCTGTATGGCAGGTGGTGTGCGTAAATGCATTTCAAACATACACAAACCGACATCCATACAAATTTTCACATTTCTATTAGTAATTCGATATATTGTGATAATGAGAAACCAGCTTTAAAAACTAAATCAACTTTGAAAACGGTAACAGTTTAATAAATTATGTTTAAAAGATAACCGTTTACGTTGTATATTCACATCCCATTTGCGGTCAATGCTATTGATTATATTTGAACTTGTCGTCAAACTAGTTTGGCGTCTGGTGGCGCAATATTGACGCGCGGCGCTAGATTAATAGGAACTATTGGAAATGCTTTTGGCTTTTCAACTCTATTTGTACACTACTTACATAAATAGAATAAAATAATAGAATAGAATTACTAGTAACATAAATAGAATAAAATAATAAAATAGAAATATTTACACAAAAACAAATCTATCCCACGGGAATCGTACATTTTCCCGGAATGATATATTGCCTATAGCCTTCCTCAGTTAACGGGCTATCTAATGCAAAAAGAATTTTTCAAATCGGATCAGTAGTTCCTGAGATTAGCGCGTTCAACCAAACAAACAAACAAACTCTTCAGCTTTATAATATTAGTATAGATAGAGATAAAACAGTTCAGTACTTTTTCTCCGCTGTTTTTCAATCGATTTCCTATAAGATAGTTTATACTTAGTTTTTCTAGAATATAGTTTTATTTAAAATGTCAAATATTTGCTTAAATCTAAGAAAGTATTACGACTTTCTTTTATTTTTTTATTTAGTAGCGAGCTGTTATCAATAAAAATACATTCGATTTTTTTTATAATGATAATGATCGAATCATGACCACTGGACGAACTCTAGTGAAAATAAATGTAGGTAAATAAATCGATTCGCTCAAGCACATCTCTAATTATTCTAATTCAGTACATTATATAAAACTTTTATTTACTTAACGAAAAAGTTATTAATACAATATTTTTGTTAAATTTAACGTTACATTTATTATAGGTGTGAAATTTGAGTGTGAGAGAGTTGGTGTGTTTGTCACCGACTACTGATCTGTAACGGGTCGATGGATTTATAATTCGGATTCATAATTCGGAATGGAAATAGCTAATACCTTTGAGTAACAAGAAGGATAATCCTTACCAACGTACTTACTAAACAAACAGAGTTCAGGCTAAAGCTACCATTTAATAACTAATACCAAAACTTCGTAATATAGAGTTAGTACTAATATTAATATATTATTATACTTATATATTATATATGGAAATATGGTGTGTATATATATTTATATATTGTATTTATTTTGTTTTACATATGATGCTTATTCTTATATATTTTTTTATCATTTCTTTGCACTTTCTCTTTCTGTCCCGCTACTAAACACTATTTCCCACATACATGGGTTAACGGGAAGAGATCTCTTGTAGAAATAATTCCACCTTTGTCTACGTTTTTTCTATATTTTGTTTATTATTATTTGTTTAGTGCAATAAAGAATATAGTATTAATATCATTATAGTACTAGCAACTTACCATCGTTTCGCTATCCCTATGTACGCGAATTTTGTTCAAAATTTCAATTATGTTGCGCGGAACCCTTATTATTTTTCCAAAATAAAAGTAGTCTAAGTTCCTTAAAACATCAGCTGTCTGCCAGTGTCTGTCTGCAAAGTCCCATCAAAATCGCTCCAGCCGTTTCGGAGATTAGCCGGAACAAACAAACAGAAAAAAACAGGCAAAAATTCAAATGTTTTTTTTCTTATACTTTCATATGTATTTAGTAAAAAGCTGTTATTTTGACATTACAAACCGACACTCGATTTTATTTATCTGTATATACGTTTTAGTAGATATCAAACTATCGGTCGCAAAAAGTTGAAATAAATCTGAACCTTTATAGAATCTAATTTACTATCGCAAGTCTAAAGGCAGGAACAATGCATTAAATTGAGGATGCGTTAATAGACGGTTAACTGTTCATAACGTCATCTTATGAGATTGCTCTGACCACCTACAGCTTCTAACTAAACAAACGATGTAACTGATGGAGAATCATATATGTATACTAGCAAAACCCGCGGCTTCGCTCGCGCTAAAACTACATCAAAAAAACTTTAAAAAGGTAGGTTTCAGATAAATTTTCATCCCTTATTTTATCTCCTTATGGGATGAATTTCAAAAAAGGCTAAAACACGTATTTATCTAATCGTATTGAAGAGCATTAATACCAAGTTTCAAGAAATTCTGATCATAAATATTTTTTGGGTTGTGTTATAACGTGTTTTCCCGCGGGAATGAGATAATCTCCCACCGTAAAAAGTATCCTATATGTTGACCCGGATATCCAGCTATCATCATACCAAATTTCATCAAAATCCCTCCAGTGGTTTTTCTGTGATGCGGTAACAGACAGGCAGACAAAAATTCTAAAAACTATAGATTCGGTCTCTGTATTGATAATAAAGTCTATTTCAATAAGATTTTCCAAAAAATATTTAAGGTACAGATTCGACTCAGTTAGAATTTTATTATATGTATAGATTTAGATACATACTTAACTTAATTATGTATATATGAAGACCTAATCAATGTCTTACTGTGGGTTTTGTATTGACGAAATATACACCTAAATAATATTTAAAACTGTTTTTAGTTAAGCATTTTCATACTCCAACAAATCAACAACATGTAAAGCGTATCTAGACCTATGTTGTAATATATTTCATGAACAGTAATTAAAACTACCGACAACACATTTTTTAATAATTATTTGTAGTCAATGCGAATAATTAATAAAAATTTCATGCGTCTTGTTTCGAAATATTACGAGTTAGAGAAATTTTAACTGCATTTTGCTTTAAATCAATTGAGTCCTATTAATCGGGTTTCAAGTAAGGAAAAGATTTATTAAAAAACTAGTGCCTTTACCTCGCTTCGCTCGGGTCCGTCCCTAGGATGACATAACCGACCAAGAACCAATAAAGTTCATACAACAATTCACTAAAGTTTTATCACAATCAGATAAATAGTTTTTCAAAATTGTTAAATTTTTAGTCATATAGACTAGTAACTCACCCTTGCTCCGCTTAGGTTCGTCTCTAGTTGCGTTTTAACGTTTAGTGTAGATTTCTCAGAGATGACATATTTTCCCGCAGTAAAAAGTATCCTATATATTGACCCGGATAACCAATTATCATCATACTAAATTTTATCAAAATTTATCCAGTGGTTTTCCCGTGAATCGGTAACAGACAGACAGACAGACAAAAATTCTAAAAACTATAGATTAAGTCTCTCTATCGATAATAATGTCTATTTCAATAAGATTTTCCAAAAAATATTTCATGTACAGATTCGGTTTAGTTACAATTTTATTATATGTATAGTTAACAAAATTGTAGAAAAAATAACAAATGTATATCAAAATTAGAACCCAGTTTAACTAGAGATACATTCATCATTACATGTACCTTGATCCTTTAGTACGAGTACTCCATTAGTCGGTGCAGTGTACCGTTGAAATAAGACTGATTAGATTCAGACTGACGAGAATTCCTATTGAATTCGTAGCCACTGACCGTAGGAAATAGCCGTTTTTGATATACTTTCGGGATCATTTCGGGTCCTTCATAAGGTAAATAAATGTTTAGTCAATCGTATGAACTAAATATTATAACTATAATATCAACTAAATATAATAATAATACTCATAATTTAAAATAATTTAATTTAATTCTGTAGTAGGCAGGCAGTGGTAGCCGAGTGAAGCGGTTTCAAATCTCTGGTCTCGCACCTCTGATATTTTCATGTGTGATTCTTATTTTTTTTCAATATGATTGCCACATGTCTTACGGTGAAGGAAAACATCGTGAGGAAACCTGCCTGTCGGAGAGAACTTAAAAAGTTTTCGAAAGACATGTAAAGTCCGCCAACCCGCACTTGGCCATCGTGGTGGACTATTGCCTGATTCCTCTCGAATTGAAGGGAGGCCTGTGCCCAGACGTGGAGGACATTAAAAAAGGCTAAATAAACTATTATAAAATCGGTCCACAATAGTCTAGTTAAATCAAAACCTCATTTTTTTTTAAATTGATTAAAATACAATACGTTTTCCACAAAATGGGATAATAATGGATAATGAATAGAACATGAACAATAATATCATTTGAGATAGAACAGCCTTTGATGGATAGATTGTTTGAATACATTGATATTATAATCAATAGTCCAGAATAACATAATCGTTTGAGGGCCAATTGATGAATATGATGACAGCTTGCTCCTTGTTTATACTTGTATCTTATATTGTTTTAAGTTAATTTAAAGTACATTTTTTATTATTTCAGGTACGTAAATGAAACCCGAATTTGACACTTGCTGTACGAAACAAAACAGGTAATATTAGAAAATGTTTTTTACAAATACGTCGTTTCGATGGTCTATAAGCAATGAACGAATGAACAAAAGGAATCGATGTTAAAGAAAAAGTTTGAAGTCAAGAAGTTTGAAGTTTAGGATTTAGTTTTTAATAATTCATTTTACATTTTTAAGGCCATTTTTGGCTATATTTTTACATCACACTTCCCTAACGAGTAGAGCAAGAAAGAATACATAAATAGGCTTCGCGAGTAAAGCTGAAGACCTAAAGTAGTCGATTATATTTGTGTGTATTATTAAAAAGAAAATATGCTTAGGATTATTTTATTTAGTACATATTCTTAGACCGTTCTGTATAGTGTATACTGAAGTAATTCGTAAGGATTTTCCTGTTACCTTTTTCTTCTCTAATAATATAACTTTTTTAATATTGTAAGCAATAATAGTTATAAATTGAAACATGATATGATTACAGTTTAAATGATTATTTTTTTTTAAATCACGCTACGCTCTAATTGTTTCGAGGTAACCGATTTATAGAAAAACTTAGTTGCTATCATCATAAGGATAATTTATTTAACTGGTCAAGGATTTTTAATAGTAATAAATAGCAATGTTCCTTTACTACTAGTCGATTTATATTTTAAATAAATATATTCGAGGACACGTTTGGCTCAGTTTGTAGTGATCCTACTTTCTGTGCCAGCGGTCAGTTCGAGTCCCGCTGGGGGCATCATTTGTGTGATGAGCACGAATGTTTGTACTCCAGTCATGGGTGTTTATATTTATAATACATGTATTTAAAGTTATATATGTGTATTGTATTAACTATATATAGGGTATCCATAATACAGACCTCGTACTCGTAGCTTACCATGAAACTAGATGGTGCTGTGTGTTAATGTCCCAACATATTTATATATAACTTTTTACGTAAGAATTAGTAGATAGTATTCTAAAATACAGTTCTCGTTGGATTAAATATAATTTAATCCAACGAGAACTGTATTTGTCTGTCCTGGTCTTTGATTTACTGTACATCTGTGCGGGTTTCCTTTAAAAAGGCAGGACAAATTTCATAAGAATTTTCTGATTACAGTTTGCCTGTAATAATTTGCCCCAATAACGATTAAGTAAAATTAAAATCGATTACTATTAATTTAGTAATAAATTCATCCTATGTGATTTAGGCGACCGTCCTTCTTCTTAAATCTATCAATTTACTGGAAACATTATGTTGCGGAAGAATGTGCGCAAACACAAGTGCACTGTTTATTCCTTTCACTCTTTAAGTCCATCAGAACTACAATTTAACACTGATTGAGATACCAGGCGCAGGCATTACTTTTTTATTTTTTTTTTAAATTTAAAACAGAAACAAATCTATCCCACGGAAACTGTACATTTTTTTGAGATAAAAAGTAACCTATTTGTTATTCTATCATTATAGTAAGATTTAAATAAACATAACCTCTGTTTAAACATTATTTCAAAACACAATCAGCGCAATAAAAATCATGTATGATTGTCCTGATTTTCCTAACACCGTCAACATTCTAATTCCTCACTGATATTGGTCTTAGCCAGTTCCAGGACTCGAACCCAGAACCTTCGGATCTGCAGCCAAACACGTAAGGCACCTAGACGAGACTGTTTAATTGACATTCATATGACATGACCTATGTGTCACTTCGACTTTAATAGTATGACTTTCAAAGTAATATACGGTATATCATTCCATTTCAATCACCACATATCAAAAGCACAAGTCCCTAAAGTGACATCAGGGTGAAGGGTCTACCAGATTATCCCTTTATATTGCCATGAAAGTTATAATTGCGCTCGTGAGGTTCCTATTGGGACGCCACTTTCAAAATATATTAGTAAAATATGTATGATTATTTATTAGATAAGCCTAAACTTTGGAAATTAAGTATTTTTATTGACATACGTACGGGTTTAAAATTAAGACTTCATAATAGTTTGAAAAAAAAAACCCAGATCTTACAATATACAGTTCAGCAAAAGCGGGTTCAAATTATGGGCCCCCACCTTGAGATTTTCAACTCTCATATGCAAATATCATTTTCAACATTATATTGAAGAAAATCATCGTGAGGAAACCTGTATGCCAGATAAAACCTAACTAGTGACCAGCAAAATGGCCTAATCCCTCTCGTATTGAAGCAGACTCGTGCATAGAGGTTGGATGTTTAAAGAGTCGAAATATATATTACTAGCAACTCACGTACGCTTCTTTTGGGATCGTCCCTAGTGAAACAAAAACAAATCTATCCTACATAAACCGTATATTTTTACGCGATAAAAAGTAACCTATGTGCTATTTCAGACTATAATCTACCTCTGTGCCAAATTTCATCCAGATCCGGTCAACAGTTCTGTCGATTGAGTAATAAACATCCATTCAAACTTTCGAATTTATAATATTAATTAATCAATTAATTGATTAATGGCATTGATAATTATAATATTTTGAGTATCAAATTTTTGAAGGATGACTTCGAGTTATTGTTCTATAAAAATCGACATTTAACTAAAACACACCTAACGTTTTGGAAGAAATCATAGTTCATCATAGCAAAGAGAAAGAGCATTGCTAGTTTTTAAGTAAAGCAAATCAATCTTAATTAAGGTTAACTATAAATAGGTGAAAATTTAACATTTCTAAAGCTTTTGCTGAAAAGTAATTAACTAAAAGTTCTTAAGAAAATTCTAAGATTCTTTTTATAGGGCTTTGACTCGAGTATAAAAGGCATGGGGTGGCCACGAAGTCTTTTGATAAGGGGATGTAGTTCTTTTAAAATTTACGAAATTTTACTTTCAACTACTTTTAAATAGAATTACGTTTAAATAAGTCGTTAGTGTTAGAAAAATACAAAGAATAAAAAATATACTTGCGTACATTTTGATTAATTACAAGAGGCGTACCCTCGCTTCGCTCGGTTTTCACCCTAAGCTTGGAGGAACGCATAGAGGACAAACATACGATCATTTATTTTTATTTATATAGAAGACTAGCGACTCACCCTCGCTTCGCTTCTAGGCAAAAAAAAAACTATCCCACAGGAACCGTACATTTTCCCGGGATAGCCTATAAGCCTTTCTCAGTTAACGGGCTATCTAATGCAAAAAGAATTTTTCAAATCAGATTAGTAGTTCCTGAGATTAGCGCGTTCAACCAAACAAACAAATAAACAAAAACTCTTCAGCTTTATAATATTAAGTATAGATTGCACATTTATTATTACTAGTGATTGTTTATAGTTATGACTATATTAAATGAAAGAAGTATTATCAGTACCCATTATCAACCTCGAGTGATGCACAAATAACAGAAATAATATTTAAAAAAACTGATTATTTTATGTTTTTAACATCCTCTATATTAAGTGTTGATTTTTTTGACTATATCGAATTTTTTAACTGTTTTATAGTAAAAGCACTTTTCGTTAATGTCACTATTAGTTAAAGCGTTAAGTTTCAGCGATGTGGTGTTTCGTTATCTAATACTGTGTTAATGGATGTGAGAGGGAGAGCTTCAAATTTCAGCTTCCGCCAACTTCACTACCAATATTTTATGCGGGTCTTAGATTTTTATATCTAGTATATATTCTATCTATTTACATCTATCTACGTATAGTGGCTTTGTATGATTTTCCATTTATATTTGTATATTTTTTTAAATACTGAAACACGTTTAAAGTAAGTTTTTTTTTGAGTTTTGGTTTAAATTATCATGGATTGAGAATGATTTTGATAATTCATCAATCAAGTTAGATAAATAAATATACAAAACAAAACAAGTAAATAAATAGTAAAAACTAAAGAATTGTTTTATTATTAAAATTATAATTAAACAATTAATGGTTACCCCAGTTATTAACAAATCTTATTTAATTTGTTTATTAACGCTTGAATAAATATTTTTAATTACGCTTCGGAGTAATTACCTGACCGTGCTCCGTTTTTCCCTATTTGGGGCTATTTTACCTTACGCTCCTATCACACGAACGTATTTCGCTCACCTAAATTTAAAAACAAAAATAAAAAAAAAATAAAAAGCAAAATGTTAAACATTAAAAATTCGGCTTCTTAATAATTTATTTATATATTATGTTACAAACATAGTTTAAAACAATTTATAATCTGATATGGTTGCTTATGAACAATAAATATGAAAATAGTCTAACTTAAGTTACAGCTAAATCACTACTTACCTTTTAAAGTTTAGTATAGATTTCTCAGAGATAACGCATTTTGCCGTAGTAAAAAGTATTCTTTATGTTGTCCCGGATAACCAGCTATCATCATACCAAATTTCATCAAAATCCCTCCAGTGGTTTTTCCGTGATGCGGTAACAGGCACACAGACCGACACAAAATTCTAAAAACTATAGATTCAGCCTCCGTATCGATAATAATGTCTATTTCTAAAAGATTTTCCAAAAAATATTTAATTTACAGATTCGGCTTAGTTACAATTCTATCATATGTAAAGATAAAGTAAAAACGCGGCGTTATGATATATCGACGGTTAACACATTTCTCGAAATAATGGAGACATGGAGACTCTTTATGTATTCTTATAATACTAATAAGAAAATGTATATATTTATTTTATACTAAATATTTAAAAATAGCTGTGGTAAAGTTAGCAGCAATAGTTATATTTGATGTAGCACAATATTTAACGAAACAACTATTTTTATATTATTGAAAAAAAAAAATTTTTTTTTCACCGTTACTTAATTATACTTTAGTGTGAAAGCATTTTTAGAGCCGAATTCCCTTTGTTATTAAACGGAAGCAGCTGACAAAGCATATTTTAAAGTTCCGTTATTTCATTTTTATGGCATAATTCACGGGATCCGTCATTAATATCCTTTAAAATCGCCAAAATTTCGGATTTTCACGCTTAGAAATCAATGGCTATAAAATTATTTCTTCACACGAGACACTAGTATTAAAGATCTAATAATATTTTTATGACGTAATTGAACAGTAATATTATTGGTTTATTTCTAAGAATTACTATTTTGTAAGACAACACTTTTTTAAATTCTGAATTTAAAAAAAAAACATCTTACTACTATATAAATGCGAAAGTTTGGATGGATTGATGTTTGTTACTCAATCACGCTAGAACGACTGAACGGATCTGGATGTAATATGGCACGGTGATAGATTAGCACATAGGCTATTTTTTATCCCGGAAAAACGTACGGTTCCCGGGGGATAGATTTCTTTTTGTTTTTCATTAGGGACGAAGCCGAGCGAAGCGAGAGTAAGCCACTAGTAAATAAAGTTGACGAAAAATAGCAGTTTCTTATTGTTGTATTATTTTTCATAAGGTATTCCAAAACAGGCATTTTTATGTTGTTTATCATTTTCCCTACGGAGAAAACGAAGAGAACATCATTAAGTATCTGGATGAGAAAGTCTTTGAGAGATCAGTCACTGTAACTGTAAATAGGTCTCCAGGGTTTTACTTATTGTAACTTTTTAATTTAAGCCTTGAAGTGGCAAAGGCAAATTTTCACTTAATGCCACTAAAATAATATGCGAGTATTGCAAAAAATTGAATCCGTTATATTTTTTGACGACACATTTGGCTCAGTTTGTAGTGACCCTACCTGCTGTACCAGTGCTCGAAGGTTCGAGTCCCGCTGGGGGCATTCATTCGTGTGATCAGCACGAATGTTTGTACACAAACCATGGGTGTTTATATTCAATAATAAGTATGTATTTAAAGTTATATATGTGTAGTGTATCAACTATTTGGTATCTATAACACAAGTCTCGTAGCTTACCATGGAACTAGAAGGTGCTGTGTGTTGATGTCCCAAAATATTTATTTATTTAATATTAATGAAATAATTTTAAGGGTATATGTATTATCTTCATAGAACTAAACTTAATAGGCATTTATGGAAGTGACACAGCATTTTAGTAAACCGTGTCACGTTGCAGTTAGACATACTAGATTAATATACCAGCTACCCGCAAGATTTATAAGTGACGCACCAACATCGAGTATGAAATGTAAAGTGGAATACGTTTACGTAAGAAACGTTACATGCATTTAACTATATAGAGCGGTTGGTCCAAGTGATGATCTTTAATTTCTTTCGCTTATTTTTTTTGTATTTCCGGTTCAAAATTAACGGTTTGTGTATCTTCTGGTTGAGCTTTTTAGTAAGAGCCATTGTTGAATTTCTTGCTCACTCTTCTCAGCAGAACTGCCTTCTGAGCTATAGTGTTATATTGAAACTTTTCCGTTTTAACAAAAGTATGTTTGTTTATAGATTGATTGGATTTTTTGAAATGACGGCTGTGTATCAATACATCATATGTATGTATATAGGGTCATTCATAATAACGTTAGAATGGTTATTACGTTGCAGTGTGTTCAGAAATATCTGGTCTAAAGCTATGCTTGGAACCTAGTAAGGATCTTTCGGAATATAAGCAAAACATCATAATTTAAAGACAATCTTTTTCATATATTTTTTTTGAAATAATATTGTAAATATTTGCATCTTTATTATATATTTAGATATATAAATATTTTTTATGCCCTTCCCGTGTATTTAAATTTGCGTTATATCGGCGTTTGGTAATCAATGTTGCGATTTACTCTCTACGTATTATATGAAATTTTAACAGCAAACTAGTGACCTATTTTGGATAATTCTCAACTTCACCAAGCTCGTCCTATAATTTTATAAATTACTTATCCTTCGGAAAACATCAGTATACCAAGATGTAAAGTAGCGTAAGTGATTTTCCAGCCAGTAAAATCTGTCTTAGCAAGAAAACTAATGCTAATACTTTGATCTGCCTTATTTTTATATGACGTAATGACGCGTTCGCTTCATAAACCGAGTGAACCGGGTTAAAATCCGGTTAAAATATTTTATTACCACTTCGTTTACGGTGAAGGAAAACATCATGAGGAAACCTGTACGTCTGAGAGAACCTAGCAAGTTTTCGAAAGACATGTGAAGTCCAACCCACACTTTGCCAGCGTGGTGGACTATGGTCTGATACCCCTCATATTGAAGGGAAGCCCGTGCCCCAGCACTGGGACTTTAAAAAAGGGCTGAATACAGTGACAGATTAAAGGACCTGCTTTAACATTTAAAATATATAAACAAGGAAGTAAATCGCTACTAAATAATAGTCTAATTAACTCACCCACTGGTAGTCGTAGATAAATTTCCATCCCTGACCCGCCCTTTTGTTCAAAAGTAATTGATTGTTTTTACATGTAATTATGTAGTATTTATAGGAAAAATATATCTTTACACTTGAACCAAGTAGTGAAGAAAGTGTTTCATTCGGTCTAGTGCGGCGCGTGTCACTATGATTTCCGACTCGAGTATAGTTGCATCACTTATGTCCTATATGCGTGCAATATCGTTTCTTTCATTGTTGAGTTTTAAAATCTAAACGTTTATTTTTTACTCAATCACACTGAGACGGCTGGAAAAAATTTGATCTTTTTTTATATCGCTAGAGAAACCAATCATGGGGTCCCAGCTAGTAACCTGCAGGGGACTGTGAGACTTACTCACTAAAACTCACGAACCCTATCGTTGCAGTGCAATGGGGCTTTACAGGATCCCTTGCGCACACCCTAAAACTTCCCTAGATAGACTCATACCTGATATAACACCTAGGCACATTAATAATAATATACAAGTTCAAGTATAATAAATTTTGCCAAAAGGTGCCAATTTGGCCAAATTATAAATACAATAGGTACATAAAGTAAGTTAAAATAAACTGTGATATTTCAATAAACAATTAGATTGCTAAGAAAATAGGTCACTCGCCTATCTGTATTATATATTGTTTGTATATGCTATAGTAAGTTTTGAACGTGAGATTGACTAGAAGGTAATTTATCTATACTAATAATAATATTATAAAGAGGAAAGATTTGTGTGTTTGTTTGTTTGTTTGCACCGAATAGGCTACGAAACTACTAAACCGATTAAGATGAAATTTGGTAAGGAGATAATTTGAAATCCTGGAAAGGATATAGGATAGTTTTTATCCCGGAAATCATTCCTTAAGGGGGTGAAAATGGGGATGAAAATTTGTATGGGGAATCAACCCCAGTTACATGTAAAGTAGTAGTGTACATTTTTCCCTTTATCTTTTCACTATTTAATTTATTATATATTCTTTATTGCACTTTAAACATAATACAGAAAAAAAAATCAACAATAAACTTAGTTCACAAAGGTGGACTTATCTCTAAAAGAGATTTTTTCCAGTCAACCCCTGGATGTGAAAAATGTCAGCGGGCAATATAGTGCAAAAAATATACTAGATATATACTAGAAATAAAGGTAATAATCACATATACATAATATATTAGTTGTAAAAATTTAGTATCTGATCTAAAAAAATTTACTATTTTTTAATACTTTCTTAGATTTACGCGAATATTAGACATTTAAATAAAACTATCTTTTCGGATTTTTTCGCGGATTTATTTTGATTTTCGTTTCCCCAAACAAACATCAAAATAACATTTATTTTGATTATTGGTAACAAAAATCAAAATAAATCCGCGAAAAAATCCGAAAAGATAGTTTTATTTAAATTACTATTTTTTCTTATTTCCATAAACTATCAAAATTTATTTTACAAAACGTTCACCCCTATTATTCCAGTGATATAAACTAGTTAATACAGTTACATTTATGTATTTTGTATCAATCAATGAAATCCTAAGTTTGCGAATCCAGAGTTCAATGCTCTGCTATCCGAGTAAACAGTAAACCAATAATAACAGTTACCCGAAGATTTATGTTAATTAATCTATGAATAATATATTTGAAAAGTGGTTTCCATATAGTATAATTTATATAAGAATGTTATAATTTAAGTATTTTATAATACAAACCGTTATAATATTGACTCTAATCTTTCATCGAGACGAGCGTGTATTTGATCATCATGTCTTCATCACACTATATTGATGTGTGCAAAGAATAATATTGTAGCTCGGTTATGTAAAAATTTGAATTTGAAATAGTTTAAGTGTATGAGGAAATTATTTTTTATTTTAAATGTATCTCGATACTAAGTTATAATATTTTTCCTTGCAAGTGCCGATTTAATTTTTTTCTTTATGCTTTAGAGCACTTCAAAGTAGTTTCACTTATAGTACTGATACCTAATGAGCTTCAAGCATCCCGCTTTGTTTTAACTAGTCAAGGATAAATCAGGGTATTATATTCCATAATAATCCATCATTTTTCTTGTGAAAAAATTTATCTTCTTTTTTAGTTAGAAAATACACATTTGATGATTTTAATTAAAATACATAGTAAAATATAAAAATCTAGAATATACTTGGCCCGACCCAGGTCTTGACTTTAGGACCCCTGGATCTGTATGTTAATTGCTGGACGTCAAACTAACTATGTAGCTACAATTCCGAAAATAGAACCCCAAGTAACCATCTACATCGGCTAGGTAAATATTTGCCTGACTGGTAAAGTAAATATTATCGTTTGAATCAATTGGGACAGCAAGTGGAAGTAACCCATCAGCTTGCATACTTTTAACCGATTTTAAAAAAGAGGAGGTTCTCAATTGGAGTCTATTTTTATGTAGATTTCGAAATACCTGCCAATTATAAAGTGAATATTAAGATTATAATTAAAAATATAAGTCAACGGTCCTATATTTTCTATAACAAGTTCTACTCTTAAAGATAAAATAATTAGTTTGCAATTTTGATTTTTAGTTTCCAATGTTTTGATTGTTTTACAGCAGTCATGGTCACGGGAGAGAAAAGGACCTTAAATTAAAACAAATTCGCGAAAAATTCCAAACAGGTAGTTTTATTTAAAATGTCATTTATATATTCGCGTAAATCTAACAATGTGTTAAACTAGTAGGGACTTGAAATCGCAAATCAAATACGCCAGTTAGAATATCTGAAGACAAAGCTCCGGTGACCATGTTTAATCCGTAAAGCATTCGAAACGTCAGGTACCAAATATCAAAATAAATCCGTCAAAAAATCCGAACAGATAGTTGTATTTAAAAAGTATTCGTTGCGTTAAATAGTTTGGTGTTGATTTCTTAGAAATGAGATATTTTTCCGCACTAAAAAGTATCCTATATGTTGGCCCGGATAACCAGCTATCATCATACCAAATTTCATCAAAATCTGTCCAGTGGTATTCACGTGATGCGCTCACAAATAGACAGACAAACAGAGAAAAATTCTAAAAACTATAGATTCGGCCTCCGTATCGATTAATGACTATTTCAATAAGATTTTCCAAAAAATATTTAATGTACAGTTTCGACTCAGAATTTTATTATATGTATAGATGTCGAATATTCACCTAAATATAGTATTAAGTTTAACTAAGTTTTGGTCTGAATTAAAGCTAAAAAAACGTATGTACTTGCTAGCTGGCAGTGGTAGCCCAGTGGTAACGCGCTCGCTTGAGTAACCGAGTGAAGCGGGTTCAAATCCCGGGTCTCGCACCTCTGCTATTTTCATGTGCGAATCATTTCTAACTTGATTACCACTTGCCTTACGGTGAAGGAAAACATCGTGAGGAAACCTACATGTCTGAGAGAACCTAGCAAGTTTTCGAAAGACATGTGAAGTCCGCCAACCCGCACTTGGCCAGCGTGGTGGACTATGGCCTGATCCCCCTCGTCTTGAAGGGAGGCCCGTGCCCAGCAGTGGGACGTTAAAAAGGGCTGAATACATACATACATACATACTTGCTAGCTAACAGACTAAAAATTCATAGGAAAGTAAAACCCAACAGTACAGTAGTACGACGGTCGAGAATAAAACAATTATTGTATCATTACTACGTGCTTAAATATCGCGTGCGAAATTGTCAACCATTTTTAATGTGCTATTGTGTTGGGAATGCAACTTCCGGCTACGTTTGTTTGCTTATTATGACTTACATAATATGTCAAGGTTAACGAGGGGCTTAAATGATTTTTCTCTCAAAAACACTTGTCGTGTCTTTAATATTTGAGTTTTTATCAGTTATTTTATGATTAACAGCAAAATTATTTTAACGGTTTTTATTTATTATTTCTCTGTTTTTCAAGGGAGAGACTGTATTATTACGCAGTTGCTGAAGTTATTACAGACGATGTTTATCTACAAAATCATACGAAAATTTCTAAATATGAGATGGCACTGAATATCTTATTACCATTTAAAAATATATAGTACTATCTAGTTCTTTTAATACTGTTTCTTATTCTTCGCATGTTGCTATGCATACGATCTATGATCTATGTAATAAGAGCTAAATGCATCCAGGGGTCTATTACACATGAAACGTTAAAATCCATAAGCAACAAAATGAAATGGGAAAAAATCCGCAAACATAATTTATTACTATTTAAAATATTCGCATAATCTAAAAAAGTACTATTTTTCAATAATTTAGTTATATTTTAATTTATTGCCATGAATTCTATGTCCAGACTAAGTTAAGTGATCTGACAATATAGAGCCATCAAGTTATAAAGCTCCTTTGGTTAGACCTGAATTCAGCTCTTTGAATTAGACCGGAACAAACATCAGTTCCATTATATTTACTCTATCTATATATATAAAAGGCAAAAGCAATTAACTGATGTATCAACGCACAGGCCAAACCCTTAGCGCTAGAAACTTAAAATTTCGCACACGTATTCCTCTTATGACGTAGGCATCCACTAAGTAAGGATTTTTCAAAATTCAACCCCCAAGAGGGTGAAATAGGAGATAAAATTTTGTGTGAAACTTTTTATTCCTTGGATATATTTGCATGAAATTTTGCATTTTTCGTAGTTTGACCGCGAGTGAAGCCGCGGGTTCTGCTAGTATTTTATAAAGACAAAAGTTTTGGATTTTTTATCTATAACAAAATCAAACAACATTTAATCAAAGACCTTTCTTTCTTTACAAGCGTGATTGAACAAAGATAGAACACATGGAAATGGGTCAAGCGTATTTCAAAGTTATTTTCCTTTAAATTTTCTTTGAATGAAACTGAATGCATATTCATTTTCAAACTGTTAACTAAATACAAGAAACGTACAGCTTTCTTCTTCGTAATAAATATTAAAATATAGTGCGAAGCTCGTAAATGTCTAAGAGTTACGATCTAAAATTACTAACATCTAGAGACATCAAGATATTCACAATATCGACAACACGTTTGGCTCAGTTTTTAGTGATCCTACTTGCTGTGCCAGCGGTCGCGGGTTCGAGTCCCGCTGGGGAATCATTTGTGAGATGAGCACGAATGTTTGTACTCCAGACATGGCTGTTTATATTTATAATATACATGTTTTTAAAGTTATATATGTGTAGTGTGTCGACTATCTGGTATCCGTAACACAGGCCTCGTAGCTTACTTGGGACTAGAAGGTGCTGTCTGTTGATGTCCCAAAATATTTATTTATTTATATTTATATTTGTATTATTTGGTGTTGAAACTATAAGGTAAATGGGTAACAACTCGACAAATTTCATTTACAAATTCCTTTCTCATTTCATTGTAGCTACGTGTAACAAAGGGCTGGCTGGCTGCCTGCTCGAGGTGGATACGTAGATAAAATATACTATGATACAATAATATACTACTATACATAACATGCCCTTAGTGCTTATTTGTTCAAATGACCAATACTTGTTGTATTTTACAGTGGAGAGTTTTTTCTTTTATTTTTAAGCTATTATATACATATATAGATTAAATATATTTTTTCGTGGTAGGAAACTTTCTTTTTCCTAGTTTCGAGTCCAACTGGATGGGTACCACCCCCTTATCTATTTCTGCCGCCAAGCAACAATGATTGCATTGTTGTGTTCCGGTTTGAAGGATAAGGTAGCCAGCGCAATTACAGGCACATCATCTTAGTCCTCACAGTGATAACGTACCGGCGGTTCTGTATTTTTGTTCCCTAAAACCTAAATGCATGAACTGTAGGTGTTATGGGCGACAGGTACTGCTTTCCATCAGGTGGTCTGTCTGCTCGTTTGTCACTGAATCTCATAAAAAAAAATTTTTCGTCTTTATCAAAGAGAAATGTTTATTATAATAATTTTAATTATCCTATCCTTAATGGAGAAATAAGAAAAATCTAATAAAAAAATACAGCCATTATCTAAAGTCAAAATATAGCGTGTTGCTTAAATAAAGTGTCTACTTTCCAAGTGATTACTTTAAACATGACACCTGAGATCCATTACTGTTTTGAGACTAAAGCATTGATTAAGATTGATTTTTCCTTGTAAACGTTCAAAAGTACTATGTATTGTGAGGATCATTATGAATTTGGCAATTGATACTTAAAATATTGATTTTTTGTACCTTACTTTGGCTTAAAGTTTTATTGAGAACTGGGTGACTGGACAGACATTGGCTTTCAATTTAAATACATTTATTAATGACCATGTACATAATATTATAAGGTATTATATTCAGCAGTTTTTAACGTCCCACTGCTGGGCACGGGCCTCCCTTCAATACGAGGGGAATAAGGCCATAGTCCACCAGGCTGGCCAAGTGCGGGTTGGCGGAATTCACATGTCTTTCGAAAACTTGCTAGGTTCTCTCAGACATGTAGGTTTCCTCACGATGTTCTTTTTTACCGTAAGGCAAGTGGTAATCATGTTAGAAATGATTCGCACATGAAAATATCAGAGGTGCGAGACCCGGGATTTGAACCAGCCTCATCCAGTGTCCCAAGCGAGCGCGTTACTACTGGGCTACCAATGTCATACTATCCTTAACGTATATATATATAGTATGTACATAAACTACAGTTACAAAGCATTACAATTATAGACTCCAAAATTTACAGCCAAAACATTTTTTGAGCTAATTTTCAGATTATGATACCATATAAATCTGATTTCGAATATACGTTGATTTTATTGGTCTTGATATTCCATATTGCTAGTAGAAAACTAAATAACACATATGTATATCGTAATAACATCTCATCATCGTCATTTAAAGTTTCTATTGATCTTAACAATTGTAGTGTTAGCTTAATTTTATATTTGAATAATGTTAGCTTATATTAAATTTATATTTTAAGAAGTATTTCAATTGTATTTTGTAAAACTATGCTTGACACTTTAGTTGCTGTTTTGACATAAACGAATATTATAAAAAGCCATGATGTCGCCAGTGGGGGGCACTCTTCGTTCTGAATTTGTCAAGCATAGTTGGCTCCTGATTATTATAAAATGGGCGACTGTGAATAAATAGATAATTGACAGAACCGGCAGTTGTTTTATTGAACGAAGTCTTATAGTTCAGAAGTGGTCTGTTCTCTACGTTCAAAAAAAAAATAATAATAATATAGCAGGTCAAGTATAATTTTCATTTATTATATTTACATATTACTATGATATTTATTTGTAACATATGTATTAATGAATTATGTATAAATTTTTTGTTAAATATTTAATTTTGTGATTCGTTATTTACAACACATTTGTGTTTAAATGTGGATAGCATTATATGAAATATTGTTTTTAGTATTCTTTTGCAAAATTCAATTTTTTGCACTTAAGTGTCGATTTAAATAGGGTAATTGATTATTCAATATAATATATGAACTAAGACAAATGTGTAAAAGTTTCAGATAATGAGTGACAGAAGCAGCAATTATTGTCGTCAATTGAGGCGTAATCGAGAATGTACATCTCACCGCCGTGACTTGTTTGAGCAAGATGTGGCTAGAAGAACATGTTCTCCTAGCAGACATCGTTCGAGATCACATCTACGAACTTCGAGGACCTCTTTTGAAGCCAGTTCCACAACTCGACGATCTTTGAGTCCTCTACATCACAGGAAACGAAGACGAGTCCTGGTAAGTGAGTCTTCAGATTCTAACAGTGAAGAGGAACTTGAGCGTAGACGTCCCAATTCTAACTACACCACAACATGACATTAGGACCGACAAAGTAGAACCGACATTTACTGCGCAAGAAATCATAAGTTTAATCAAGGCATTACCTTCAACGTCGTTACAAAATCATTTTTCGATGACTTCAAACGCAATTCCTGAGTTTGATCCCGCGAACAAGGGACAAACAATAGATACATGGTTAATTAAAGTAGAAGAATGTTCTAAATTATATAATTGGTCAGAAATTCAATTACTTCATTATACTCTGCCTAAATTAACTGGGGTAGCTAAAGTTTGGTATCAGGGCCTCCCTTCAGTAAATTATACTTGGAATGAATGGAAAGAAAAATTACATAAAACTTTTCCAACTGTACAAAACTATGCACATCTTTTACATGAAATGTTAGATAGGAAACCAAAGTATAATGAATCATTAGAAACGTATTATTATCACAAAATTAATTTATTATATAATTGTTGCAATAGATGACCGTAGTATAGGATTAGGG
Organism: Argynnis bischoffii washingtonia; assembly: GCA_033884665.1. Classification (NCBI taxonomy): domain Eukaryota; kingdom Metazoa; phylum Arthropoda; class Insecta; order Lepidoptera; family Nymphalidae; genus Argynnis; species Argynnis bischoffii. The sequence continues at coordinate 1,711,533 of CM066624.1, read as the reverse complement.
GCCCAAGCCGCAAAATTTTCAGTACCAGAAGATTTATTAGCTTACGTTAAATCGATCGTTCACAAATTCGATGACAATAAAGAGAAAAGAATAGTTGCAGGTAAAAACTTTACAAATAATGTTCTTAAAACGCGATCATTTGTGATAAAATGTTTAACTGTGGCGAAGAAGGTCATCCTAGTTTTAAATGTTTTAACGGGCACTTTAGATGATAAATACATATTACCGGTCTTAATTAATAATAAAATTTCTAAATTAAGTTACGTAGATTTGGGCAGTCAATGTACGCTTATTAGACAAATTGATTTTAATGAATTAAAAATCGATTTTGAGCTAGTTAATACAATGTCATTAAAAGGTTTTGGTAACTTTTTGATAAAACCTATAGGAAAAGCCACACTTAATTTTAAAGTTCAAAACGTTAGCACTACAGTTGAAGTTCTTATAGTACAAGATAATCTTTTAAAATATCCAATATTGTTAGGGCATACGTTTACAGAGCAAAATGGTATTACTATTATTAAAATGGACTTGATTTAGGAACTGGATGTGGATAATGATAGTCTGGTGCACATGAGACCGATAGGTCAACTATGAGTGTACCAAACTCGCATGATAATCTGTTTGCACATGAGGCCGATAAGCCAACTAAGGAGTGCAACAGATTTAACGTACGTAATGATAATCTGTTTGCACATGAGGCCGATAAGCCAACTAAGGAGTGCAACAGATTTAACGTACGTAATGATAATCTGTTTGCACATGAGGCCGATAAGCCAACTAAGGAGTGCAACAGATTTAACGTACGTAATGATAATCTGTTTGCACATGAGGCCGATAAGCCAACTAAGGAGTGCAACAGATTTAAAGTACATATTCTGTGAAATGAAAAGGAAAACGGAAATGTTTTGTGTTAATTTTTGTTGTTATTTTAAGGCATTTAATTCATAAATTTTATATTAATTTATACACACATATATATTTATATTTTGTATATTAATTTATATACACATTATTTTATGTTGTAAAAAAAAATGATTTAAATAATGTAATGTATTGTGACTATTAATTGCAAGATGGCCGAGAAGATTCAGTTTATATTCTCTATATTAATTATCTTTATGCAAATTATTTTTAAATATAGTTAATTGTTATTATCGTTGTCCGCTTATGATATTAATATGTGGTATAATGTTATTAACGATGGGACTCGTTGATTATAGGATGGCCGAACTGTTAGCTTAATTTTATATTTGAATAATGTTAGCTTATATTAAATTTATATTTTAAGAAGTATTTCAATTGTATTTTGTAAAACTATGCTTGACACTTTAGTTGCTGTTTTGACATAAACGAATATTATAAAAAGCCATGATGTCGCCAGTGGGGGGCACTCTTCGTTCTGAATTTGTCAAGCATAGTTGGCTCCTGATTATTATAAAATGGGCGACTGTGAATAAATAGATAATTGACAGAACCGGCAGTTGTTTTATTGAACGAAGTCTTATAGTAGAGTGTCTAGTTTATCTTTTTGAATAAAACGATAAACATGAGTGAAGCCATAGTTTATAGCAAGTATATTTTAGTAGAACAAGGAGTATGGTTGCTAACGATGTTGGAGGACAAATTTCGTCGAATTCTACAAACGAGTGTTAGGTACAAGCGTGTGCGAAATTACAACTTTAATTACGTCACGTGAACTATTCCATTAAATACGATCTGTGAATGTAATTTAACTCAAACATGTCATCTAGAGTCTCATCAAGTCGTGCTTATGTCGCATTAAGTTTTCTTCACAATTCTTCTAATATTGTACATAGCGACTTCCCACGTTTCGCTCGGGTTCGTTCGTAGGTTTATTCCCCATACAGACTTTCATCCCCATTTTCACTCCCTTAAGAGACGTTTTCCAGGATAAAACTATCCTATATCCTTCCCAGGGTCTCAAACTATCTTCTTACCAAATTTCATCTTAATCGGTTCAGTAGTTTCGGAGCCTATTCGATGCAAACAAACAAACAAAGAAACAATCAATGCCTTCCTCTTTATAATATTAGTGTAGGTAAATTATGCCACTCGGGAACAAATATGGGAAAACTCTAAAATTCTTGATCAATTGTCGGTTAATTCGATCAGAAATATATACTTTTGAACAAATTTTGTTTGCAAAATCATATTTAATTAATAAAAAAGTTTTAAAATATGTTGGGACATTAACACACGGCACTGTCTAGTTCCATGGTATGACGAGGCTTGTGTTATGGATACCAGATAGTTAATATAAAGATAAATATGTAATTTTAAATACATGCATATTATAAATATAAACACCCATGACTGGAGTACAAACATTCGTGTTCATCACACAAACGAATGCCTCCAGCGGGACTCGAACCCGCGACCGCTGGCACAGCAAGTAGGGTCACTACAAACTGAGCCAAATGTGTCGTCACAATATTACTGTGATAGACAATCAAAAGAGTAATAGCTGTTGGTATATTATGACATTTTGGGCGCAATATTGAGATTCACTATACCATTCAAACAGTTAAACTACAACTGACAAACGATAAACAATAGTTAGAGGGCTCGGAGCGCTGGCGAGTGTCCAATGCTGTCATTACATAGAGACAAAGGATTCGATTCATACCACGACTCGATTAAACGTGAACTCGACACAATCATTGGTAAAAATCGCAATTACTTTGTGCCTTGAGAGTCTGTCTGAGATTTAAGAATTAGTTGTCTTTTGTGAGTTATATTTGAAAAAACTTTTACTTTTACAAATGTATATATGAGTTCTGTATCAACTATCTGGTATTTATAACACAAGCCTCGTAGTTTAGCATGGAACTAGATGGTGCTATGTGTTAATGTCACAACAATTTATATCTATATAAATAAAAATCAACTACCAAACGTATGTGAACGAACTATTTCAGAATGGCTTCACCTTTTGGCAAATTCTTTTTTTATTGCGTTTATAATTGTCAGGACAAGGTTTGGGTGAGAGAAATATTTGAAAAATTGAACGAAAAAGTGAAAAATTAGGGTAAGAAAATAAAACAGTGAGTTGACAGATTGAAGTTCAGTGGTTAAGTTTCTTCATCATGACAAGAATATTTAAAAAGGAAATTGACAGTTTTGTCAAAAAGTAAGATAATTATATTTATCTATACTAATATTATAAAGAAGTAAAGTTTGTGAGTTTGTGAGGTTGTAGGGGGTAATCGCTGGATCTTCTGAACCAATTTAGATGAAATTTAGTAACAAAATAGTTTGAGACCCTGGGAAGGATTTTTCATTTTTTATCTCAGAAATCATCCCTTAAGGGGGTGTAAAGGGGATGAAAGTTTGTATTGGGAAGCAAGCTAGGGACGAGCCCGAGCGAAACTAGGGTGAGTCGCTAGTTTATTATAAATGTGAATGTTTGTGAGTGTGTGTCTGTTAGGTACTTGTTCACGCTGTATCACGCTGCTCTCCTACTATTATAGATTAATACAATTATAATATGAGTTACACCGTGAGAGAAGTTGTGGGAAAAATAATGCGTATAGAATTATAAACTAAATCAACATTTTCAGATTTATTTCAATTTGATGGCAATTATTAGAGTCGTAAAACTTACTTATTTTAGATATTGGAAGTATTTATTATTTATTGCTTTGGAACACTTTAGATGATTTTCTTATTAGTTCCTAGCGACTCAGCCTCGCTCCGCTCGGGTTCATTCCTAGTTACGTTTTAACGTTTAGTATAGATTTCTCAGAGATGAGATATTTTCCCGCTGTAAAAAGTATCCTATGTATTGACCCGAATAAATAGCTATCTGTCCAGTGGTTCTCTTGTAATTTGTTTCCGGACAGACAGACAGATAGGCAAACAGACAGACAAAAATTCTAAAAACTAGGGCCTAGGATTCGGCCTGTGTATCGATTTTAATAAGATTTTCCAAAAAATATTTATGTTCAGATTCGACTCAGTTACAATTTTATTATATGAATAGATCATATTTGGAGCCCCTACTACGTATTCTTCTTCAAATTAGGTATAAAGTGAAAAGGAAGAAAATAAATAATTGGCGATATACAGAGAGAATTGACAATTATTATTTTATTAACGTTATTACATAACTTTAACGTTATAAATATTCTATATTTAATATTATATTCAGCCCTTTCTAACGTCCCACTGCTGGGCTCGGGCCTCCCTTCAATACGAGGGGGATCAGGCTATAGTCCACCACGCTGGCCAAGTGCGGGTTGGCGAACTTCACATGTCTTTCGAAAACTTGCTAGGTACTCTCAGACATGCAGGTTTCCTCACGATGTTTTCCTTCACCGTAAAGCAAGTGGTAATCATGTTAGAAATGATTCGCACATGAAAATATCAGAGGTGCAAGACCCGGGATTTGAACCCGCTTCACTCGGATACCGAAGCGAGCGAGGTACCATTGGGCTACCGCTGCCTTATTGGGCTACCACTGCCTTTAATATTTAATATTGTAAATGTGAAAATTACTCTGTCTGTTACCTTTTCACGCTTAAACCGCTGAACAGGATTCGATAAAATTTGGCAAGGATATAGATTGCATCCAAGGAACGGACAAGGCAAGCGAACCACATATAATAACTAGTATTAAATAAATAAATATGTTGGGACATTAACATACAGCACCATCTAGTACCTTAGTAAGCTACGAGGCTTGTGTTATGGATACCAGATAGTTGATACACTATCTATACTAATATTATAAAGCTGAAGAGTTTGTTTGTTTCTTTGTTTGGTTGAACGCGCTAATCTCAGGAACTACTGGTTGGAATTGAAAAATTCTTTTTGTGTTGGATAGTCCATTTATCGAGGAAGGCTTTAGGCTATATAACATCACGCTACGACCAATAGGAGCGGAGCATAAATGAAAAATGTTGCAAAAACGGGAAAAAATGATTCCCTTTGAGAGCTTCCGTTGCTTGCGCTGCGTAAACGGTTAAAGTTACGCAAAAATCGTGTATGACGGAATTGTTTCCCTTTAAAAGTTCTAAAAAAAAATCGCGACTGCATATGTCTATTTTTTAAGGTTGACTCAATATAACCCTTTTTATGGTAATGAAATTTGTTCTAAAATAATGCATTACTTCCGAAGGTGTTTTTATAAACATGATATTAATCCTTATCCAAATAAATACTTTATTCATCACAAGTATTTAATTTTGAATAAAATTGCCCTTGACATCATTTGATTTCAATGAATATCTTAGGAGATATCATAGTTTTAAAATATACTTACATATTTAACTTTACGCGGTCTATGGGTGAGTGCGCTCTCAGCTCGATGCAAGGCGAGGGCGGGGCGGTCGTGAGGGGGGAGGGCGCTGGCCGCCGCGCCGGTAGCTCTGCGAGCAAAGTCACTATTTCACGCGGACGAAATCGCGGGCAAAAGCTAGTCGATATATAACTTTAAATAGATACGTATTATAAATATAAGTACCCACGACTGGAGTAAAAACATTGGTGCTCATCACAAATGAATGCCCCCAGCGGGTTCGAATCCGCGACCGCTGGCACAGCAAGCAGGGTCACTATATACACGATAAATTCTATAAAGTCACTGAAATATGTCGTTGTTAAGACCTGAGTAAGAACAGCTGACGAATAAACAAACGCTAAAGTGTAAATTAAATCATTTCTTTTTAAGTATTTCCTAAATAGCGTATAATAGAAACCTAAACAAAGCGAGGGGATATTCCTTACGCGAAGTACGCAGAAATCGCTAACACATTAGAAGCTGTACAAGTGAAGTCGTATTATCTATCATCCAATCCTCTTAGCCTTTTTGTACTCACCCTTAGACATTTTGTTTAAAGTTACGCATTTTAATATGGCTGTGATATCTAAGGCAAAAAATGCCTCTAAGATTTACAAATAACTTTTCAAATGCTCTAAAACTATATATTACTAGCACTCACTTACGGTTCCCTCGGGTTCGTCCTTAGTGAGAAATAGGAACAAATGTATCCCACGGGAACCATACATTTTTTAGGGATATGTGTATCTATGTGCCAAATTTCACCCAGATCCGTTCAGCCATTCTGGCGTGATTGAGTAACAAACATCCATCCAAATTTTCGCATTTATTATATTTATTTATGGGACTGATTAATGGGATGGGATAATGGGATGGAATAGCATTTTTTATTATTAATTTTTAGGTTATAAGAAATAAAATTATTGTACACTTGCGACTCATCCTCACTTCGCTCGGGTTCGTCCCTAGCTTGCTGCCCAATACAAACTTACATCCCCATTTTTACCCTCTTAAGATATAATTTCTGAGATAAAAAGTATCCTATGTCCTTCCCAGGGTCTGAAACTATCTTTTTACTAAAGTTCAACTTAATTCGATTCAGTAGGTCCAGAGATTATCCCCTACAACCTCGCTTTTACAAAATTTACTTCTTTATAATATTGGTATACTCGTAGATATAACATCGTGTATCATTAAAAGATGTTCATCTACTGTAGTACATTACATTTGATGGCTTTAGATGAAACACAATAACTAATGATGACACAGTGGTGTATTGCATGCAAATCAATGTCAATACGTGATCAATTATAATCTGCTATATATGTATTATAGTATGTATTTAAGGATAATCGAGTAGCCACCAGTTGCAACTACGCAAATGATTGCATATAAACAAACATACTAAATCCTTGCTAATGATTGTTGGAGATCAAGAATTATTATATATTTCTATGTAATACATTTTATTTTTCATGTATTAGTATATTCTGTGTATACTGTTTTCTATGAAGAAATGACGGGGCAAAGTACAAACGTTCACGCACATTTTTAGCGCAATGGGTTAAGGTTATTTTCGTGTTTTTAACATTCTCTTTATGTATTCAGCCCTTTTCATGTCCCACTGCTGGGCACGGGCCTCCCTTCAATACGAGAGGAATCAGGCCATAGTCCACCACGCTGGCCAAGTGCGGATTGGCGGACTTCACATGTCTTTCGAAAACTTGCTAGATTTTCTCAGACATGCAGGTTTCCTCACGATGTTTTCCTTCACCGTAAGGCAAGTGGTAATCATGATAGAGATGATTCGCACATGAAAATATCAGAGGTGCGAGACCCGGGATTTGAACCCGCTTCACTCGGTTTCCCAAGCGAGCGCGTTGCCACTGGGCTACCTGACATTTAACATTCTCTTATATAATAATAATAAATATGTTGGGACATTACCACACAGCACCATCTAGTTCCATGGTAAGCTGCGAGGCCTGTGTTATGGATACCAGATAGTTGATACACTACACATACATATATAACTTTAAATAATAATATAAACTCATCACATAAATGCATGCACCCAGCGGGACTCGAACCCGCGACCGCTGGCACAGCAAGTAGGGTCACTACACACTGAGCCAAACGTGTCGTCAATGTAGTATATTAGCTTAAGTTGATATTAACAAATCTTGGAAGCTAATTTTAACCTACACGTCATAATTTTATGTATTATATTCAGCCCTTTTTAACGTCCCACTACTGGACACGGGCCTCCTTTACAATACTTGCTAGTTTCTCTTTTTTTTTTTTTTATGGTATTCAGTGATAAACGAGCAGACAGTCCACCTGATGGAAAGCGATACCTGTCGCCCATAACACCTACGGTTCATGCACTTAAGTTTTATGTAACAAAACTGCAGAACCGCCGGTGCGTTATCACTGTGAGGACTAAGATGTTATGCCTCTTGCCTGTAATTGCGCTGGCTACCTTATCCTTCAAACCGGAACACAACAATGCAATCATTGTTGCTTGGCGGCAGAAATAGATAAGGGGGTGGTACCCATCCAGTCGGACTCCTCAGGCTTGACAGAGTCCTACCACCGGTCTCTCAGACATGGAGATTTCATCGCGATGTTTTCCATCATCGTACAACAAGACGTGGTAATTATGTTTAAAATTATTCGCACGTGTAAATATCAGTGCAATGCCCGGATTCGAACCCGCTTCACTTTGATGTTCATATTAATATGGTAATAACAGGTGCAAGATTTGATTTTAATCCGCTTCACTCTATATCTCAAGCCTGCGCATTACCACTGGGCTACCACTTCCACTTCTAATTGTGTATATTTTTTATTTGGTATTAATATTACTTAAAAAAAACTGTTTGCTTGCAATATGAAACTAAAGTCTCAAATAATTTCATAACAAACTAATCAAAAAGGAATTCGCTTTAGTAATAGAACGTACGAGTATAATTACTTCATCTGACGAGTGTATTGATGAAATGTTGATCTATTTGATTTTCTTGTTTGTTTTGATTCGAGCCTATATCAGTTAGTGAGGAGCTTTCAGTTAATTCATAACCCCCGAATTTGCATTCTGATGTTAAACTTTATTAGTATCTCAATGTATTCAGCCCTTTTTAACCTCCCACAGCTGGGCACGGGCCTCCCTTCAATACGAGGGGAATCAGGCCATAGTCCACCACGCTGGCCAAGTGCGGATTGGCGGACTTCACATGTCTTTCGAAAATTGCTAGGTTCTCTCAGACATGCAGGTTTCCTCACGATGTTTTCCTTCACCGTAAGGCAAGTGGTAATCAATTTAGAAATGATTCGCACATGAAAATATCAGAGGTGCGAGACCCGAGATTTGAACCCGCTTCGCTCGGTTTCCCAAGCGAACGCGTTACCACTGGGCTACCACTGCTAGTATCTCAATGATTAACCTAACTTTGGTGACTAACAAAGTTTAGTTATACCTACATACAAATTCGTTATCAACCAAAAACTTCATGTATGGCTATCGCCCTTGACGTTTGGAAGTTAGTGTCTAATGATGTCTTTCAGCTCGAGGCATGATGAATGGCAATTATATTCATGTTAAGACAATTTGTCTTGGATGGCGAGATCAATTAGGTCATAATTGTTCATATAATTTAAACTAGCGACTCACCCTCGCTTCGCTTCGGGTTCATCCCTAGACAAAATCAAATCTATCCCACGGGACCCGTACACTTTTCCGGGATGATATATAGCCTATAACCTTCCTCGGTTAACGGGCTATCAAATGCAAAAAGAATTTTTCAAATCGGATCAGTAGTTTCTGAGATTAGCGCGTTCAACCAAACAAACAAACAAACAAACAAACTCTTCAGCTTTATAATATTAGTATAGATTAATTTAAATCATAGTATCAGATATCAGATACACGAATGTGTATGCTTGTAAGTTTATACCTTATAGCATGGACGGGTAACTACTTTCTGATTAACATTAAAATAGTCGCCACTCGCCATACAAGTGCTAAGCTGTTCCGCTGAAATATTGTACAATTGTGAAGGTCACCTCACAATAGGTTTATGTTTCAAAAGTTAAAGGCGTTAGAATATTGACGACGGTGAAATATATTTAACTATAGTTAATTTTAGGAACAAAATATGAAATACTAGTGATTTATCTTTGCTTTGCTTGAGTCCTCTGGTGCCTTTTTTTTATAATTGTTACCCGACTGCAAGGAACGGGTTATGTTTTTCGCGCCTATCTTTGTATGTTTGTTTGTAATATTCGTTATTCCCTCATACCTTCCAAACCACTCTGATGGATATCTTTAATTAAGGTATCGTTAAATTCGTCTCATTAGTCCAACTGTTCTTAGATAGGTGACATAGAAAATAAATAAATATGGGGGCTGCTAGATTACATAATGTAAAAAAGAAAAAAATGAATATCGACGAACTATGTCAAGTGGGGTATCGTTGAATAACAGTTTGGGATATATAATGATTTAAAATTGGTTAACAACCATTCTCGCTCACTTTCCTACTTGAAAATACTTAAAAAGCTGTAAATAAAGAAACATATTATAAAAATAAAAGTGTACGTCTCGCGGCGAGGATGAAACGTGTATGTCTCTGACTACATAATACAATATTCCTTCGTGAATTTGTTTTCATCTTTTTCGTTAGCTTTTATGCAGTCGGGTTTTTTATTTTTGTAGTATATTTTTTAATCAGCGACATCTTTTAGCAAATTTTATTACTAAGGGTAGCCTATTTATAATACATAGGGTATCAGGGAGGGTATAGTCTATCCGTGTACTCAATCTCATCCTATAATATAGGGATTTAAAATCCTAAAAAAAGAAGCCATCCATATCCTTCTGTACAAATATTTTTTTTAGATTTACATGAATATTTGTCATTTTAAATAAAACTGTCATATCTTAATTCGAATGCTGTACAGAAACTTGGTTATGGGAGAGACTTATTCTGCAATAGTATGGTTAAGTTTTAAAAATAAGGTTACCGTCGAAACCTTTAGATTTGAAACCCAAAAAAAGTCGCTCATCCATTTATAAAGACGACAATTTTCGCACAAACTACCAAATTTCTTAACCTAAACGGAACAAACACGTGTATAGGCATTACAGGTTACATATATATAATGCCTATACACGTGTTATGTAGCTTTCATCCGGAAATTGAAAATACGAGTTCCGGTAAAAATGCCAAACACATACTGTAACCAATTTATTGGAAAGCAAACCTTCTGTTATATCTTACTAGATTCTTAATATGACCTTGCACGTGTATGTATTTTATTCAGTCACTATGGCAACGGTTTATATCGACTCTTTCAATGAGCAACACTGTAATATCACATGAATTTGGACTTATAATCGATATATTATAATACTTTTTTAATAAAATAAAGCACATACAATTGACATTTTAAATTAGGTAAGCACTATAACGACTCACCCCAGTTGCTACCCTATACAAACTATCACCCCCATTTTCACTCTCTTAGGGGATGATTTTCGGGATAAAAATTATCCTATGTCCTTCTCAGGGTCTCAAAGCATCTTCTTACTAATTTCATTTAAATTGGTTCAGTAGATCCAGAGATTACCCCCTACAACGTCACAAACATGTGTATTTATATAACATTGTTCATACAAAAACACTGAAATCGTGATTAAAAAATGGGGGGTGGGGGTAGGAGGTTGAAAAATACTTTACGACCTATTCTCAAACCTACCAAATATACAAAAAAAAATTTCCGCCGTTTCCGAGGAGTGCGACCACAAACACCGTGACACGAGATATTTATATATTAGATGTATTTGACCTCGTAACTAATTTTCTATATTTACATAATATATATGTATGTAACATATATAAACAAAGAAAAGATGGTCCATTGAATAAACTGTAAATAAAAGAACATAAGCACCATACTTTATTGCGTGTGGTCACGGTCGTGACCCACTTCGGGTGTACGACCTTACAAAGTGACACAAGTTTAGGTTTTAAAATCTATCTAATACTAAATTGGCTATATGTGTGTATGATTATGTGTTTGTATCATAAATATAAAAACTTATGGTAAATTGCATGTCGTACCATTTGTAACACGCTCGCCTGGTGAAATTGGTTCAAAACCCAGACCTAAAATCAGTCAATTCTTTGAGATCAGTTACAATATTATTTTAATTATTAATATCACTTACCAATATGATGAAGGAAAACTGCGAGAACCTAACTAGTTTAAAAGACGTATGAAATCAACCTGCATTCGACCAGTGTGGTACACTATACACCTACCTTATATATGTACAATACTTACAATTAGTATCTCTAGGCGAGACGTTAAAAAATAAGTGTAGTTCTAAAATGTATGGGGTGGAATTAAAAGCTAGTGAAGCCTTTTTATGTAGGCTATGTAATATGATGGGTATATATAATATGAGACAAATTCAATCGCGATCGGTTCTCAAATTTTCATCTTACTTCAAAATTTATATTAATAGGACTAACTTTATTAATTTATATTAATAAGACTCGCTTCGCTCGGGTTGGTTCATAATTTTGTTTACAATTTCATGGGTTTTAATAAAAGTAGCCTAAGTTACTCCTTATAATATCAGCTATCTGCCAGTGACAGTCCCATCAAAATCGGTCCAGCCGTTTCGGAGATTAGCCGGAACAAACAAAAAAAATATTTAAAAATGCTTTTTCTTCTTATTAATACCGTATATTCTTTCATATACATTTAGTAAAAAGCTGATATTTGGACTTTACAAACAGACGCTTAAATATTATTTATCTGTATAGTAATAGTAGTATATATTAATAAGTATAATAATAGCATCATACTTATCAAAGCTCTATTGTATGAATCTAACGGGAAGCGAGCGTAAACAAACACGTGTCTATATGTTAGTGCCTCGCACTAATGCGGACACCCATATAGGTCTTTTGTTCTATTTAAATACCTTTAGCTATATTCTTCTGATATATGAAATTTTTACATACATTCCTTTAAACATTACTAACATGTGTACATGTGATTTCATATACGTGTCAATACTACTACTAGATTTCATATAATGTCAAACACATGCCTCGTTATTTTTAATAAGGATTTTTCGTAATATTTGTATTTATTCCAAACAAAGTTCATATAAAAATAGCCTTAACTGCCCCAAAATATCTAAAAACCTTTTCTATGTAGAGGACAAACTATTGTCTAACCAAACAAAATTTCTAATCTATACTAATATATAATATTATAAAGCTGAAGAGTTTGTTTGTTTGTTTAGTTGAACGCGCTAATCTCAGGAACTACTAATCCGATTTGAAAAATTCTTTTTGCACTGGATAGCCCATTAACTGAGGAAGGCTATAGGATATATATCATCCCGGGAAAATATATGGTTCCATGGGATTGATTTGTTTTTGTTCTAGGGACGAACCCGAAGCGAAGCGAGGGTGAGTCGCTATAGTTTTTAAAATTCCATATCAGTCAGTGAGTGGATTTATTTATTTGGTTTTTTGTGTTCACATAGATATTTATTCTATGGAAAAGTTACCATAGACTAGAATAGATGAACCAGTGACTTGTGATGTTCTACTAAATACAACACTAGTAACGTTTCATCCATTCACATCACATATAAGGCGAGGCTGGATGGACGGATGTTTGTCACTCAATCACACCAGAACGGCTGAACAGATCTGGATGAAATTTGGCACAGACATAGATTATAGTCTGGAATAGCACTTAGGTTACTTTTTATCCTGGAAAAATATTAGGTTCCCGTGGGATAGATTTGTTTTTATATTTCACTAGGAACGAACCCGAGCGAAGGGAGAGTAAGTTGCTAGTACATAATATATGCGAAAGTTTGTGTGTATGTTTGTACATTTATTGTTACTTCACGCTGAAGCGATTGGATGGATTTAGGTGTACACTGATAGGCTATGATCTGAAATAACGTTATTAATAAAGTGCTTAGGGACACACTAAACGGAGCATGGGTGGGTCGCTAGTAGGATAATCGTCGTCGTTAACAATATTCTAAACTCCTTCTAACTTATTTCCAAGCGGCAAATCTCTTTGAACCTATTAATGCACGCGGGATAAATTACAAAACATAAATATGAACACTGACATAAGAGCGTTTTCTATTCCTTTCACTCTTAACACGAACCGCCAACTTTCTCTCGGCTTTTACTAGGATTTTCTTAGAATAACCAATACTTGGCCTGACCTAGAACTCGAACCTAGATCCTTCTGCGATGCGTGCTAGCCAGTAGCCACTAGACTAAAAAGACAGTTGGCAATGTTACAATAATAATGACAAACTCGTATAATAAATAGAAAGTGATTGTATAAATAATTAATATTGAACACTTTCGCTTTTATTGTATTATTACACTGTCAAGGGATATTACGTTTTATATTATATACTAGCGACGCACCCCGCTCCGCTCGGGTTCGTCCCTTGGTGATTCTTGATATTGACATAACTTTTTTATTTATGTACCGATAGAAATAAAACACATACTAAATGCGAATGTGAAGTTTAAGACAATACACAAGTGAAAACCGCACCCAAATCGGTTAAGCTGTTTCTGAGATTAGCGCGCACAAACAAACAGCCAAAAATTCTAAAAATCATTTTCTTTGGGTTCCAATAATAGTTTTTCTCAATTATATTCCATGTACAGACAGCGATCATTTACACTTTTATATTATGTATAGATAGATTACATAAAATCCTAAGTATGAGTTTCATGATGAGACTGTGAATGTAATTAAGAATAACATCTGTTTATTCAGAGCTATATATAAATAGGTAAAGGTAAAACAGTTCAGTATCTTTTTGTCATCTGTTTGTCAAACGATTTACTTTCTTTTTTTATTTAGTAACTATTGCTAATTTGGCTAATTGGCGAACGATTTAAGTTAGAATAATAAGTAATAATAAATAAATACATATGTTGGGACATTATCACACAGCGCCATCTAGTTCCATGGTAAGCTACGAGGCCTGTGTTATGGATACCAGATAGTTGATACACTACACATATATAACGTTAAATACATACATATTATAAATATAAACACCTATAACAGGTGTACAAATATTCGTGCTCATCACACAAATGAATGCCCCCATCGGGACTCAAACTCGCGACGGCTGGCACAGCAAGTAAGATCACTACAAACTGAGCCAAACGTGTCGTCAAAAGAAAAGTGAAGAATAATTCCTACATTAAACAGATGTAGTGTTAATCGGATCTGCGCACTAAGGTTTTCGAATTTCGAAACGCAATATTTTTGTCTTCAATTTTTTTGATTACGGCAACTCTTACTACATTCATTAAAAAAACAAGAGAATCGACCCAAAATTGCTGAAGATCAAGTATTTTAAGCACTTGTTATCGTATTTACTGCAACCAGGTATCGAACCCCAATACTGTTATGTATAAGAATAGCCTCAAAACAATGCGTTTATATAATTCTAGTTGTATAATACCGTCAAAACATGTAAATCAGGTAGTAGGTTGTTCCAGTGTAAATAGACCACACACGTGTTTTGACGCAATCGAATCGCTATTCAGCAGAGTATCTCATTGTACTTGCAATACTAATTATTTTTTGCTTTAATTATTACGCTGGCCCTTCACTCGTTATAAATCTTTCGCACTATTATAGCTTACAATATCTTTATATTAAACTAGAGACTCACCCTCGCTCCGCTCGGGTTCGTCCCTACTTACGTTTTAACGTTTAGTATAGAATTCTCAGAAATGAGATATTTTCCTACAGTAAAAAGTATCCTATATGTTGACCCGGATAACCAGCTATCATCATATCGAATTTCATCAAAATCCTTCCAGCGGTTTTTCCGTGATGCGGTAACAGATAGACAGACAAAAAATCTAAAAACTATAGATTCGGCCTCTGTATTGATAATAATGTCTATTTCAATAAGATTTTCCAAAAAATATTTAATGTACAGATTCAGCTTAGTTAGAATTTTATACTATAATAAAAATACATATAAATGTATAGATTAATAAGGTCACCTCGATCGGTCGTCAAATATATCTTAAATTAGCGGCTCACCCTAGCTTCGCTCGGATTCTTTCCTAGGTACGTTTTAACTTGTAGTATGTAGATAGACTATACATTATAATACTGCTCCGCTTTCTCGGGTAATAGCATGACGCCTCTAGCCTTCTTCAATAAACAGGCTATCTAATGCAAAAAATATTTTTTTAAATCCGATTAGTAGTTCCTGAGATTAGCGCGTTCAAACAAACAAACAAACAAAATCATCATAATATTAGTGTGGATAATGTAACCGTTTTAAATATTTATTCTTTGTATACATGTTAGAAAAAAATTAAAGATTTTTATTCCTTTGTTTAATTTTTTATATTTATTGTGTATTGAATAAAATTATTAATGTATATAATAGCGAGCCCCCACTTCGCTCGGAGCTTAATGTAGCCTTATGTGTCACTCAAGTAAATATGTATCTGTGTATTAAATTTCCATATCCGTCCAGATTTTGGCACATCACATACACTACTGTAATTAAAAAAATGCCAAAATGTGACCATCTATACTTTTATACTAATATTATATATGTGACAGTTTGTGTGTATGGATGTATGGAAGTTTGTTACTCTTTCACGCAAGAAGTACTGAATGGATTTTAATGAAACTTTACAATAATATAGCTCATACTTCAGAATAACACATAGGCTAATTTTAATCCCGAAAAAATGAAGGGTCCCGTGGGATATATTTATTTTTGTTTTAGTAATGTTCTAAATACAAAAGACGCCTAAATACGTAGTAAAATTAATTTAAATAGGTCAAGTAAATATATCCAATTATATAATTTTAGCTGTCTAACTAAATGTAACGCAAAGTTATGTTTTTGTTGTTGATGGAATTTGTACAAAAGTCAAAATGGTGGGCGAAGCCGTAGGCACTATCTGACTGATAATAATAATCTATACGTAATATAATAATTCTAACTGAGCCGAATCTATAGTTTTTAGATTTTTTTGTCTGTCTGTCTGTCTGCTTGAGAACACATCACAAGAAAACCACTGGACAAATTTTGATTATCCAGGTCAACTTATACTACTACTTTTTACTGCGGGAAAAAATCTCATCTCTAAGAAATCTATACTAATGTTAAAACGTGTGTATGTAGAGACGAACCTGAGCGGAGGAGTGAGTCGCTAGCAAAAAAATAAAATTTACAATAGATAAGTAAAAAATATCATTTACTTATGAAAATTCACCATATATTTATGAAAATTATTAGTGTTGTAAAATCCTTATATTAAGTATAACTAATGAAACAAAACAATGTTAATTATGCAGACACCTGTCAGTGAAATGACTAGAGACAGGTTTAGACTATATTACTTCACATTTTACATACATTTTATTACGACTTTATATTTAATGAATACTTAGGTAGTGGTAGCCCAGTGGTAACACGCGCACTTGAGAAACCCAGTGAAGCGGGTTCAAATCCACACCTCTGATATTTACAAGTGCGAATCATTTCCAACGTGATTATCATTTGTCGCATAGTGAAAAAATATATCGTGAGAAAAACCCAAAAAAAAAAAAATGTCTGAGAGAACCTAACAAGTTTTCGAAAGACATGTGAAGACCGACAACCTGCACTTGAACAGTATGGTGGACTATGGCCTGATTCCCCACGCATTAGGAGTTTCGTGCCCAGCAGTGGGACTTGAAAAAATGGCTGAACACAATACAATACTTTAATTATCATCTCAGCCGAAAGACGTCTATTGCTAGACATACACCTCCTTTAAAGATTTCAAAAACTACCGATCTTGTATCTTCCGCATTCAATGAGATCAATCAAATCATCATTCCTTTCCTTTCTGTTCCTTCCTTCAACTTTAACAGTAGCACAATATAAAATCTTTAGCTTCCTTCCCATTTTGGCTATCTTTTTTCCATTTATCTTAACATTACATCTTCCAAAAACTAGTTACATTCTGCAGACTTGCAAGTTCCTCGATGTTTTCCTTCACCATAATTCTCGTGGTATTCATGTTGAAAAAAGGTTTGAACTCACGTAATTTGGTTTTCCAAGTAAGTGCGTTATCACTGGGCTACTGCTTTTATCAATGCCAAGAACGGGCAAGAATTAGAAATATATATTCGGAACATTTTTGCCTTTTTTACTAATAATTATTATTTATTTCATTACAGATAAACCCTGGCGTTTTAACAAAATTTCGCAGTAAGTAATTTTATAATAATTTTTCATTATGTTAATATAAATACTAAGGTCTTCACCATTTATTATAATAATTTTGGCCAGTCTAAGGCTAACCAACTACGCAGAAGGTATTATGCAAAAGAATGTGTGCGAAAAATGCTAATATAATTTGACACAAGTAATATAAGACCGGTGGCAGGACTCTGTCAAGCCTGAGGAGTCCGACTGGATGGGTACCACCCCCTTATCTATTTCTGCCGCCAAGCGACAATGATTGCATTGTTGTGTTCCGGTTTGAAGGATAAGGTAGCCAGCGCAATTACAGGCGAGAGGCATATCATCTTAGTCTTCACAGTGACAACGCACCTGTGGTTCTGCATTTTTGTTACTTAAAACCTAAGTGCATGAACCTTAGGTGTTATGGGCGACAGGTACTGCTTTCCATCAGGTGGTCTGTCTGCTCGTTTGTCACTGAATGTCATAAAAAAAAGATTACGCGCAGGAAGTGCATCTTATCCTAATCCTGGACTCCCTACTACTTTGAGGCAAAACCCAATAACTATATTTATCCCGACCAAAAAATCGATTCCAGGACCTCGAAATTTGCAGTCGTACGTGTAAGCCAATATCCATCAAGACAGTTTGCAGTATTAAGATGTGAAAAACTTATTATTGCAGTCTGATTAGGTATAGGCTATATTAAAAATTTATATAAGTATATCAAGAAAAACTTAATAACATAATTGGAATATCAAACTTCCACAGTCATCTGAAGCAAATAAATAACCCAGACACAGGACCGATTCACACTATAGTGCCGATTACAGTTCTCAGTTCTCGATTCGATATCGGTCTGGTAAAATATTTTAATACAAAAAACAATGAGTGCATTCACACTATCAAGAAGAGTGAAGTTCCGATCGAATGATACTCCAGAAACGTTATAAGTACAAAAATACTTTACTATACCGACACACACAAACTTCACATTTTGACGACACGTTTGGCTCAGTTTGTAGTGACCCTACTTGCTGTGCTAATTGCGGGTTCGAGTCCCGCTGGGGGCATTTATGACTGAGGACTTCATTTGTGTGATGATCACGAATGTTTGTATTCCACGGGTGTATATATTTATAATATATATACCATGGAACTAGATGTTGCTGTGTTAATTTCCTAACATATTAGCACCGAGAAATAAATGTGATGGACATTATAGTGTAGATCGTCCCTTAGTCATAAAATCTAATAGACCAATTTAATTTAATGTCACATGAAAAAAATAGAAGCACAACAGAAAACTAACTAAAACAATACAAGTAAAGCGATCATTGACAAGTCCGGAGCGACCTTGGTTAGCTTCGTCACACCCATTGTTCTCTCATACCTATTTGTCTCAGAATATCGACAAGTGTTTGAAAGATGACTTTTTCTACTGCATTTCAAGAGTAGGTATCTGTTGCTGCGCTTGTTTTTTATGTACCTACTTTCGTTTCGTTTCTTTTTTTATATACCGGCTTTGTACGCTTTAGATACTTTCCCACTTTAAAATTAGTTTTAGACTGAGTTTGAAAATGGAGGCAATTGAATTGATAACATATTGGGAGTACATTTTTCTTATGTTTTATTGAAGACACGATCCAATTTTAAAGATATTTTTTTTATAAATAGACTAAATTATCAAAAGTAGCAGTCTGGGACTGTAAGTGTTGGCAGAAGTAAATAAACTAATGTTCGCCTAATATTCTAAATTCTACCATAATCTATTGAAAATTTGAGGAAAACATATATATGTATAGAATTTACCAATCTATAACAAATAAAAGTGGTTCCAATTGTTTTTCATTCATTACACTAAAGCTAGTTAATAATCTCTACCTGTTGAAATAAAGGTTTGATTCGCAGTTTAGAAGAATTTATGGTACAAACATACCAACAGAAATGTAGATTTCTTCTTTTAAATATGTTATAGAGATAGCACCTTAGTTTCTTTACTTTTATATATATATACGTGATTGACTAATGTATCAACGCACAGGCCAAACCCTTAAGGCCAAACCCTTAAGGCTTGAAATTTCGCACACGTATTCCTCATATGACGAAGGCATCCACTAAGGAAGGATTTATCAAAATTCAACCCCCAAGGGGATGAAATAAGGGATAAAAGTTTGTATGAAACTTTTTATTCCATGGACACATTTGCATGAAATTTCGTATGAATCGTAGTTTGATCACAAGCCAAGCCGCAGATTATGCTAGTAATATAATAATTACTAAGTTAGTAGTAATGTAGAAGTATTAGAAAATAAATTATTTTTAATGTTAAACGATAACTGATTTAGCATTAATGTCGCGCTAAGTATTATCCTTAAGCATTTACTGCGCATTTACAATGTAATAATGAACTTTTAGAATTTTAATACGAACCACAAAATGAATGTGTAATAAATAAAATATTCAATTTATAAGTATTAAGATTCTCATCATTACTAATGATAAGTGTTTGTTGAGATTGTTTGCTAAATAGGACTATATTTTTGGATTTTTCAGAATCAGAAAATTTAGAAAAGTTAGAATGGTTAGTTTTATTTAAAACTAGCGACTCACCATCGCTTTGCTCGGGTTCGTCCCTAGGTACATTTTAATTTTTTTGAGCGGAATCCTAATTCTTTTACGGAAATACAAGTAGCCTAAGTTACTCCTTATAACATCAACTACCTGCCAGTGTAAGTCCCATCAAAGTCAGCCCAGCCGTTTCGGAGATTAGCCGGAACAAACATACAGACAGACAAAAATTTTAAAAATTATGTTTTTCTTATAAATACCGTATATAATTCCATATGCATTTAGTAAAAAGCTGTTATTTTGACATTACAAACAGATAATTCAATTTTATTTATCTGTATGGATGTCAAATATTTCCCTGCTTGGCTCAGGTGCCATCTTTTTTTTTCATCAGGAACTTTCACAGGCGTATGTAGTATAACTTATCAGAGGTTTCATCGTAATCGAGACAATGGTTTTGGAAGGCATAAAGGACTAACATACGAACATTCATTTTTTTATGTAAGATTATAAAAACTAAATAAATATAAAATTCTGAAGACCGAATTTTAGTATGACGAAATTTTAACAGAAAAACTCATATTTCATATTCTTCGAACCCCGAAGCTCTAAAACCGGATTTACAGGCGTACATGCTAACCACTTAACCATCAAGGTATAAAATTTCACTAAGTTATATGTAATTTTGCAAGCCAATGTAATAATAATAATGTCCTCCCGACCGATTTCGGCCACGGCGTCCCATCTCTTTGAGACTAACCATCTGCACAGGAGATATTATAGTGCACAAATGTTCGCACAGACGCAAGTGCACTCTCTATTCCTGTCACTCTCATACTCCAGTGGGACGACTACTCGACACGACCAGTGAGAGTTAAGGCGCAGGACCGACGGCTTTACTTGCTCTCCAAGGCATGGGGGTAAAACACCGCCAACTTCCCAACTCCGGGCTATTACTGAGGCTTACTAAACAGAAAGACTAAATAAGTTAATTTGGCCCGACGCGGGACTCGAGCCCTAGACCTCCAGATGAGCAGCCGTACACGTTAGCCACTATACCACCGAGGCAGTTAAACCGAGCCAATATAACTCGAGCTTCATACTCAAAATACTCATATTATAAGACGCGGTTCTTGCTCAGTGGTCGCGATTCATCTGCAAGCAGCGGGTAGTAGATACATAAATTTTATCTATCTTGCATCGTTAAAACGTTACGACAATAAAAGCTATGGAGATAGTCGAAAGTCTATAAAACAAGTGAGTTCCCTAATCTTGAAGAAAGAAACTTAAGTCTTAATAGTTCTCGTTAATTTCAACTGCGGCTTTTAAATTACTCGTAGAATAGAATGGCTGTAGTCTGACATTTATTTTCTATACTGAATTTTCGTATGTAAATGCTCTTCCAGTTTCATTTGTAAAGTTGTTTGACTTCAAATAAATACAATTTCGGCGTTGTTGTGTTATTTTTAGAAGATATTCGCCAATTTCGAATGAATTTTCATGGCTTTTATAATGAAGAAATAGTTAAGGGTGGAGCTATATGAAATTCAAAAAAAATAATGTTCTTTTAAAAAGGGTTTATATAATAATATTTTTTTTTACGTCCGTTATGCGTCATTGTAATGACGGAAGATATTAAATTAATAATAGTCGATACAAGGCTGGGTTTAAAAATTTTAAGGAACAATAATAATAAGGAAGCCTCTAACAATAATACAAGTAAATTAAGGAAGTTATGGTAGCTTTTGTTTTTTTTGCTTATTTCCGAAAGTTTAGATTAGTACATTAAATCTAATAAATAAATACATATCTCGTGTCACGGTGTTTGTGGTCGCATTCCACCTAAACAGCTCAATCGATCTTAATTTTTTTTTCGTATTTGGTAGGTATGACAATAGGTTGAAAACTATCTTTTACACATTTATAACCCCTCCCCCCCCCCCCCCCCCCCGCCCTAGTCCCCCACCCCCAACCCTGTTAATCACGATTTTAGTATTTTTGTGCAATACTATATAAACACAATATAGCTCGCTCGCTCTATAACATAAAGCCAAAGAGTTTTTTTTGTTGATTGAACGCGGCCGTAACCGCGGTATCCACTAGTAATATATAAAAATTAATTTATATTATGTGAGAGTCCTCCTCATATGGGGTTCTAGGGCTGCAATCCAAACCCATACCTAAATCCGGTTTTGAGTTGATTAAGTTTTAAATAATTATTTATTTTACGTTATGTTATGATTATTTTGTAAGTGGGAAATTAACATGAACATTAAATCAGTTAACTTTCCACCTCCTTGTTTCATTGAAGTTCCATTAGCGACGAGGATTATTTTAATTATCACGCACAGAAAACATTTTTTAAAATGCCGATATCTTTCGACCTTAATTCAAAGCAATGGCCAGCTTATAATCGACAAGTTAAGCAATATATTATTTTGAATAAGTTAAAACATTCCTATTTATTCTAGGCAAAGCCAACTGCGTCTGTCGCGGAGATTGATCCCACGACCTCATAACGTAGGTAACGCCATCATTTTGCCACATGGACGTCATTTATAGCATATATTATATAAACAAGTAAAATATAGCAAAAACAATATAATTAAATAATTATTTTACATGTTTTTCTCAACTGCTTTGTATATTCAGATTTGTATTATAAACTTGGACCCTGAGAAATGAAATTGCAAAACAAAATATATTTATAAATGAACCTAAAAAATGAGTTTCGAAGTTACAAAAGAATAATAAGGGATACGTAATCGAGAAACTCAGGTCAAGTGAGGTTCAGTTTAATTAGATAGGGTGGATTGTTTAAAAGAAATTCAAGTTAACAAGAGTCTTTCTTGTTCCAACTGTCATAAATGCAAGGATTTTAATCAAACTTTTTTTTTATGAGATTCAGTGACAAACGAGCAGACAGACCACCTGATGGAAAGCAGTACCCGTCGCCCATAACACCTACGGTTCATGCACTTAGGTTTTAAGTAACAAAAATGCAGAACTACAGGTGCGTTGTCACTGTGAGGACTAAGATGTTATGCCTCTTGCCTGAAATTGCGCTGGCTACCTTATCCTTCATACCGGAACACAACAATGCAATCATTGTTGCTTGGCGGCAGAAATAGATAAGGGAGTGGTATCCATCCAGTCGGACTCCTCAGGCTTGCCAGAGTCCTACCACCGGTAAAAACACACAACAATATTTAGTTACTAGTGATTTACCCTCGCTTCGCTTGGGTACGTCTCTAGGTACGTTTTAAATAGAAAAAAATAGTTATTGCGAGCGTACCTTATGAGATAGACTGATACTATTGCAGGTTTTTCTGTAGACCTTATTAAGACCAACAATTTTTTAATACATTGTTTTGATGTATCTCTTAAGTATAAGTTGGCGTTAGACATCTAAATTTCTACGAGCCACTCAATAGAACCAGTTATTGTGTTTTCCCGTGGGAAGGAAAGATTTCTTTTTAGTAAAAGGTATCGTAAATGTTGACCTGAGTAATAAGTATCAATACGCAAAATTTAGTTAAAATCAGTTCAGTACTTTTTGCGTGGAACGCGCACATCGATTTCGCTAAGTTACTGTTATATTATATGTATAGATAATAACAACCTCATTGGTTGATCAGATGGCATGTACTATTACAAATATGTAAGTCCTGGATTTGAGTCCCAAGTCGAGCTAAGAAATTCTAAGCCCGGAATTAAGAAGTTGGTTGGAAGGTCCTATGGCTGATCTCTTTCTCATTCGATAAGACGGCTTATCTCCCCATTGAAGTTTAAGAGTGAAGATGTAGAGAGTGAATTTCACTCTCTGTGTGGAAAAATTAGTACACTAAAATATATCCTGGGCACATTTAGTCTCTTTGAGATTAGCCGCCATGTCCAAAATCAATCAGGTCATGATTATTATTACATATATAACAGAAAAGTATATTACTAAAGATATTTAATAAAAAATAGCTTAGATTGCTTCCCCCCTTAAGGGATGGTTTCCAGGATGAAAACTATCCTTTGTCCTTCCCAGGGTCTCAAACTATACTTCTTACCAAATTTCATCGAAATCGGTTTAATAGTTTCGAAGCTTATTCGGTACAAAAAGCAAACAAATAAACAAACAAAAAAATCTTTCCTCTTTATAATATTATTATAGATGATTAAGATTTTGTTCTATTATATTTTTACCCGACTGCAAGGAAAGGGTTATGTTTTTCGCGCCTATTTTTGTATGTTTGTTTGTTTGTAATATTCTTTATTCCCTCGTATCTTCCAAACCACTCAATGGATTTCTTTAATTAAGGTATCGTTAGATTTGTCTCATTAGTTCAAGTGTTCTTATATAGGTTACATAAAAAAAAATGGGGGCTGTTAGATTACATAATGTCAAAAAGAAAAACATGAAAATCGACAAATTATGTTAAGTGGGGTATCATTGAATAGGTATTTAAAAATCATTTTTAGGTTTCTTTCATCATTTTTCATTTTAAATAACAGTTTAGGATATATAATGATTTAAAGTTGGTTAGCAACCATTCTCGCTAATTTTCGTACTTAAAAGTACTTAAAAATCTGTAAATAAATAAATATATTATAAAAATAAAAAACCCGACTGCATAAAGCTAACGAAAAAGATGAAACAAGTTCACGATGGAATATAGTATTATGCAGTCATTATTATCATCGATCAGACATTATTATCGATACAGAGACCGAATCTACAGTTTTTAGAATTTTTGTCTGTCAGTTACCGCATCACAGAAAAACTACTAGAGGGATTTTGATGAAATTTGATATGGTGATAGCTGGTTATCCGGGTCAACATATAGGATACTTTTTATTGCGGGAAAATATCTTATCTCTGAGAAATCTATACTAAACGTTGAAATGTAAGTAGGGACGAACTCGAGCGGAGCGAGGGTGAGTCGCTAGTATAGATTAAATTCTAACAATATTATCAATCATAATGAAAAAGTAAATCATTATTAGTAAAGTGAGTTTCAATGTCGTAATAATTCTTTTGATGGACATCTAATTACGCTTTCAGAATGTTCCCAAAATGTAAATGTTCGTATTTCCCCTTTTCATTTGTTTAGGAGTGACAAGCTCGTGACAGATTGAAGGACAGGCCAATTCTATCCCAGCTAGGCTCTTTGGATGCAAGGTTTTTAACAATATATAAATTGTATTGGAGCTCATCAACGTTATCAAATTTTAAATAACTATAGTGGTAACGCGTTTGAAAGTAAGCGAAGCGCGTTCAAATCCGAGGTTTCCTGATATTTTTATGTGCGTGCGCATTTCTTTCTATGACATGAAGGAAAAAATTGTGAAAAAATCTGCTGGTTAGGTCTGTTTTTCGATAAACATGAAGTTCGCCAACCCACACTCGAGTAGCATGGTGGACTATGGTCTGCTACCCCTAACAATAGGGGATGTTTGTGGCCAGCAAACAGTGATCGTAAGTTCGATTCCTGTGACGTCAAAAAGAGCTCAATGAGAATGGGATAGTTTTAAAAACCTACAAAAATTCGCTTTCAAGCAACTATTATGTTACCTATAGGTTTCCTCAAAACAAATTAAAGCATTATCACATACATAATTTCAAATTGACAGGAGAATTGTTGAAATTGTTGAAAGCGACTTCCAAAATTCGATGACATATTTAGTTACAAGCTGAAGCTGATAAAAATTTATTTTTAATATATTTTTTTTATACATTAACACACAGCACCATCTAGCTCCATGGTAAGCTACAAGGCCTGTGTTATTGATACCGGATAGTTGATACACTACACATGTTTAACTTCAAATACATACTTATTATAAATATAAACACCCATGGCTGGAGTACAAACATTCGTGCTCACCACACAAATGAATTCCCCCACCGGAACTCGAACCTGCGACCGATGTCAAAGCAAGTAGGGTCACTACAAACTGAGCCAAACGTTTCGTCAAAAAAAATATTGTACGAAGTGTTTGTATTTTTCTATATTTACAATAGAAGTCCAAAGAAGTTTTTATTCAAAAAAATATCTTACTTTTCTTTTGTCATACGTATTACTCGGAAATCGTTGGGAGATTTTCAAAAAACTTTTTTCATTTTCCAGCTTATCTCTGTTCCTATACAAAACAGAATGGCTATTCAATTTACATATTAAATAATGTTTAAAAAGTTTGTTTGTATCTCTGGCAATATTGAGGCGATTTTCAAAATAATTTGACTTATGGAAAGCTGCAATATCTCTGATTAACGTACTTTTTGTCATACCAGCCCTTAAGAGAAGATGACTTCAACAATCGATTTCTCTAAAAGAAAAATGTCTGCCTATGTAACAGAACTCTTAGTATGTTAAATAAAATTAGTATATATATGTATATACCTACTACAATCTTCATCGATAATAATAAACTAGCGATGACTTAGAAAAGCATCTTGTCTAAACGACGGAAATGAATTGCAAATTAACTAAAATATATGTATATAACCCGCGGCTACACCTCTCACCCAGGTCTCACCCTCTTCTCCCTCGGGTTCTTTGCTATGTATTTATATAATATTGTTCATACAAAAATACTAAAATCGCGACTAAAAAATGGGTGGGGGTAGGAAGGTGAAAAATACTTTACGACTCTCATAACTACCATATATACAAAAAAATATATTATAATAATTCGGGCCGTTTCGGAGGAGTGTGACCGAAAACACCGTGACACGAGATTTTTTTATATTAAACTAGCGACTCACGCTCGCTTCGCTCGCGTTCGTCCCTAGGTACGTTTTCACGTTTAGCTATGTTTAGGTATACATAAATAGTAGCTTGCTAATCCTAAGATATTGATTTAAATTATATAGCGATTTACCCTCGCTTCGCTCGTGTGCGCACGCCATACGCGGATTTTGTTCACAATTTCATGGGTTTTAATTTTTTTTTCACGGAATCCTGATTTTTTTTCTAAAATAAAAGTAGCCTAAGTTTCTCCTTATAACATCAGCTGTCTGCCAGTGAAAGTCCCGTTAAAATTGGTCCAGCCGTTTCGGAGATTAGCTGGAACAAACAGACAGACTTTCACATGCATTTAATAAAAAGCTGTTATTTTGGCATTACAAACAGACACTTCAATTTTATTTATCTTTATAGATTATCCTTCGCATTAAACCTATAATTTCTTAACGTATAAGTAAGAATCTTACGCTATCACAACAAATAGAAATACTCTGACTGATATACCAAAAATATAATACAGTCTAACACTGACATTAAAAATTAAAAACCATTTTAAAGCCTCAACGAATGCACATTTTACAAGAACTTTTAATTAAAACGTTCATGCAAAAGAAATTGATAGAAAGCCCAGTGACCTGTAAGCGTAGTGAAATTCATTATGCATACAATGTAGTATCTTCTGTATTAAAATTTGGTAATAATAAGTGGTGTTTACTCACGTAAAACGGTTTAGAGATCGTAAGTTCGATTTCTGCGAAGGGATTAAACTGTGAGTTTAAAGTAGAAATTAAAGTATTGGACTTCTGTTATAAATACGAAACTTTGTGTGTGAATGTTTGTTACTACAGTTTGAAATGGCTGAACAGATTTCGATGTGATTTAGTACAGAAATAAATTATGACTTGGCTAACATAAAGGCTATTTTTAGGCACCTAATGATGTACCTGAGGCTAAGTCGCTAGTATTATATATACATAATATGAAGATATTTTATTTTATTAATAACTAGCGACTCAATCTCACTCCGCTCGGGTTCGTCCCTACTTACGTTTTAACGTTTAGTATAGGTTTCTCAGTAATGTGATATTTTCCCGCAGTAAAAAGTATCCTATATGTTGAGCCGGATAACCAGCTATCATCATACCAAATTTCACCAATATTCCTCCAGTGGTTTATCCATGATGCATTCACAGACAGACAAACCGACAAAAAATCTACAACCTAAAATAGACTCGGTCACTTTATCGATAATTATTTCTATTTCAATGAGATTTTTTTTAAATTTAATGTACAAATTCGGCTTAGTTACAATTTTATTATATGTATAGATCAGAAAAAACTCATTTAGGAACATGTTCATAGTTTTTTTTAGAATAACGACATTATTATATAAATATCAGGTTTTAATTGCTTAAAATAAAATCAAAGTGACTATCAGGATTCAAGGGTCAACGCGCTGCGCAAAATATGAAACGGACGTAAACAATCAGCTGACCTTTGCAAAAAACTAGTTTGGGACCGGTCAAAGAACTTATTGGTAGAATTTACATTTTAAAGTATTCTAATATATATAATAAAAAATACTAGACTGGAGTTTTATCGAATTAAGTACATACTAAAATATATTTTTAGCCATAAAAATTTACAATCGCAGCTATAATATGTATACGGGATGTGTTTGCTAGTTTGTTCCATGTAATACCATTCAAGTTTCACTTTGTCCGTCTTTTGCAATTAACGATTTTAATTTGTAATTTTTGGATCGAAGAGAAATAAACTATATCTATACAGATAAATAAAATTGAAGTGTCTGTTTGTAATGTCAAAATAACAGTGTTTTACAGAATTATATACGGTACTTATAAGAAAAACACAATTTTTTATATTCTGGAATAACACATAGGCTACTCTTTATCTCGGAAAAATGTACTTTTCCCGTGGGATAGGTTTGTTTTTGTTTTACTAGAGGCGAATTCGAGCGAAGCGAGAGTGAGCCGCTAGTGATTACATATGTACCAATTTCGATCACCAAGCGAACTGAATATGATTAAAATAACGATGTTTGTTTGTTCAGTTGAATATGTACTAAATTGTAAGAGTTTCTACTGATTTATTGCTTCGAATTAAAAAAAAATATATGAAGATTTGTCGCAGAATTAAACATAGAATGCAGTAAACTTATGCAAGCCCGAGGTCACGGTCAAGAGGCAACCGTAATGTCGAGTATCAAAAACTACAAGCTACTTTTTACTTCCATTTCAATTACTTCTTATGTCGGTGTAATGATTTTCGAATTTCGTTATCCAAAGTTCGATGGTTTTTTCATCTCACATTTTTCATCACAATCTATAATAAAATTGTTACTAAGCCGACTTTGAAAATTAAATATTTTTTTCATAAAAACTTAACAAAAAACCATAAAAACCGAATTCCAGGCACTGAAAAGTAAAAAATAACTAAACGGGGGTTTTCATTTAGAAAAGATACTTAATCAGATATTTTCGAAGTCGGTGTGCTTTGATTTGTATTGGTTGGCACCGACTTCGAAAAAATCTGATTAAGTATCTATTCTAAACGAAAACCCCCGTTTAGTTATTTTTTACTTTTCAGTGCCTGGAAGTCGGTTTTTTTTTTAAGTTTTTATTTTTTCATTTTTAGTGTAGACGTATCATCAATACAAATTAATCAAGCCCAAACACCAGGTTATTGCTGTAAATCGTTGAGGAGTTCCCTCGACTGTCTTTCGGGTCCATCAACAGATCGACTCCAGACCTTCATTAAATAGTAGTGCTTTAAAATACTTAATGAAAATGTTAACAAACGCACTAGTCGCCGCTACAATTTTCGAAAGTTCCCCTCGATTTCTCTGGGATCCCATCATCAGATCCTGGTTCCCTCATCATGGTACCACTCTTGGGATATCTCCTTTCCAAAGAAAAAAGAATGATCAAAATCGGTTCATAAACGACAAAAAAATCCGCGAACAAACATAAAAATAATAATAATATATACGGTTGAATTGAGAACCTCCTCCTTTTTTTGAAGGTCGGTTGAAAATCTTATTGAAACAGACATTATTATCGATACAGAGACCTATTCTACTTATAGTTTTTAGAATATTTGTCTGTCTGTCTGTGACCGCATCACGGAAAAACCACTGATTTTTATGGTATTGGGTATGATGGTAGCTGCTTATCCGAGTTAACATATAGGATACATTTTACTGCAAGAAAAATATCTCATCTCTAAGAAATCTAGACAAACGTTAAAACGTAAGTAGGAACGAACCCAAGCGTAGTGAGGGTGAGTCGCTCGTTTTATTTTAAATGTATTTATGTTTGTTACTACTTAACGCTAAAGTTGCTGAACGGATTTTGATTAAATTTGGTATACAGATAGACGATAATCTGAGTAAGTTGGACGTGTCTGTACTTATAATTGAAAAAAAAATAATAATTTGAGGGACTGAGATCTATTTGTTTGTCTGTGTGTTTGAAATCGCATCAAATCACAATTCGTGATTTAATGCGATACGAAAAAGATTTTACATATTAAGTGATTCACCTTACTATGCAACACATATTGGTTATTGTGGTATCCACGCGAACGATGTTACGAGATCAACTAGTTATGTAATAATAAAAATCAAAATGACAGATCATTTGCCAAAAAGTAATAAATATAAAAAAAATACAAAATAATATAATAGAAAATATAAAAATAATAATAATAAAGAAAAGTCAATAATTTTGTATAAAGTCGCAAAAGGCGCCCAGGGACGCACAGAAGCGGAGCGAAATCAATAGTATTTTATAAACCGATTAGGATCATTATAAAATACTTTGATTTTTAGGCTATTTTTTTATCTTCTCAGTCCTGACTCGATTGGTTTCCTAACGACTTTTTTTAATTGTAATTTATATACGTTCACATGGTTGTTGAAATATTAGATATTTTATTGCCTTTAAATAATAGTAGTAGCTTATTTGTTTTGGAAACGGTATCAATGTCGATTTTATATCACACTAATATTATAAATACAAAATTTTGTGGTCGAGTGAATGTATTTTGTGAAGCAGTTAGGAATATTTTTTTTCACAAATCACTTTATATCACATCTTTTAAAATTGTATGTATAATATGAGTATTACAATCTAATATATAAATATCTCGTGTCACTTTGTTTGTGGTCGCATTCCTCCGAAACGGATCGACCGGTTTTAATGTTTTTTTTTTGTATATTTGGTACGTATGAGAATAGGTCGTAAAGTATTTTTCACCCTCCTACCCCCACCCCCCATTATTTAATCGCGATTTTAGTATTTTTGTATAAACAATATTATATAAATACACAGCGACGAACCCGCGGGCTTATTATCTAAAATTAAGCGATCAGCGATAATTGTGCAGTCATTGCGCAGAAGACGCGCGAGTGATCGCTCTATGTGACAAATCTCGAAAGTCATACGTAATACGAAAAAATCATAATTTCATAGATTAAAATGCACATTTAGTTCGCCGATTGTTGCCAAATGTTGTGATAAAGCCAAAAAGTTTTTTTTGTAGATTGAATGCCGGCGTAGCCACGGGTTCTGTTAGTATAATATAATTACCTATACAATAGTAATTATTTAATAACACTTTAACACAGCATAATAATTAATTCTAGCCCGGACAAGACATTTATATATCCCACGCAATCCCCATCCCATCCCTATCCTCTACTCGCCTCACATTTCACACCGCTACACTAGCGCCACCTCTACAGCACTCTCTCATTATTTCACTTTACTTGCTACAGTTTGTTATTTTTTCAAGTTGTAACGACTAAACGGATTCGAGTGAAATTCGGAATGAAGACTGCTTTTTATAGACGTTAGACTCAATCGATGGTATTACTGTATTGCTGTCCGAAATTCAGCTTTTTAAGAAATAGTAAGTAAAAGCTTCAGCTTTTTAAGAAATAGTAAGTAAAAGCTTCAACTTTTTAAGAAATAATAAGTTTAAGTGGCAGTGGGCTGGTTACTTTTGTCGCAGTATCGACCGATGGAGTAGACGAGTTTTAAAATGGAGATCACGATTCGATAAGTATAGTGTAAGACTCCAGCTAGGTAGAGTAATGATATCCCCCCCAACATGCATTCACTTTGTCGTGGTGGGGAGCTTATTAGCGTCCGGCAGTTCAGCCGGGCGCGAAGCTAAGAAACGCACAGGGAGGTGGCCCACTTCGGTGGGTGGTGTACCAATTACCATGCTGGTTGCTCTTGGTACTTCTCTGACAGTAGAGTGGAACGTTGGAGCAACCCCATGGTTGTTGTGGCCTGCTTCGGCAGACCTGCCGTCGGGTCGTAGTCGAGTGCATAAGCGATCCTGCGGCGCCCAATTAAGACGAGGGAGGTTTTGTTGGGTTTTAGTGGTTAGTACTGGCTTTTCTAGCCGGTGAGTCCCACATAACCTTTATATCTGCAGGTGGTATGCATAAATGCATTTCCCAACATTAAAAAAAAAGGTGGGCTAACGATATATGTAGTGCTTGACAGCGGTTAGATGCGTAGTATTGAAGAACGAGCTTTAGTGACGTGCCATAGAGAAATCTACGTCCAATGAGTCAAATCAGGCTCATTATTAGAATAATCCGGATTTCACATACTTTTAAATCAATGTAAATATTAGAAGTAGATTGAAATCGATTCCCAAGGTATAATTACATAGTATAGATTACATCTGAAGCTAATAAAGGCGTGTAAAATTAAAAAAAACAAAGCACTGTATAATATATGGCTATAAGTCATCTGCACAAGGCTAACCACATAGCAGGCATTTACAATACACGTTATATTATTCCTTTATTGATCAAATGGTTCATATTATTTTGAAGTCACGGTTCTAGTATCTAAAATCTTAATTATGAAGAAGATATTTATATAAAACTATCAGAACCCGCAGCTTTGCTAGCGCAAAAACTATAAAAACGCTCTAAAAAGGTAGTTCTCAAACAAACTTTCTTGGGTTATATTATAACTTCTTTTGGGTTGTACTTTAACGTGTTTCCCCGTGGAAATAAGATAGTGTCCCGCGGTAAAAAGTAACCTATGTCACTCTCCAACTATCTCCACAATCACATATCAATAATAATAATAATAACAAAAAAATCACTCCAATCACTCTGTTTCGAAGTGAAAGAAGGACAAACAAACAAATACACTTTCACATTCATAACATTAGTATGGATAAATATTTTGAAGCTCAATTGGCTGTTCATTCATGTATAGGTATAAAACAGAATCTTTTTACCCGGCTCTAGTATAGTCTAAAAGGAAGGTCATGCGTTTGACCTGTATATTTGTGTGTTTGTTTGTATATGTCCGACTCTCTGTTAACTGTGTGTAATTAACTTATTAATAGACTTTAATAAATTTTGCGTCATTAAAATCTTGCTAACGAGTTTCTTCGTAAATCTACTTATTTCAAAACTATAAAAAATCATAATAGCGGATTTTAAGCGCCATTTACTTATCGTCCATACATATCTATTGGGATATAAAAATTAAGATTTTAAGCGTTGATTACATAATATATATACAACTTAAATAACAAAAACAAAAACCCGATTATGTAAAAAACGAATTAAAAAATCGGATTGGGCTGTGTCGGGGACCGGGACACACCGCCGTTGGTTTAACGTGAAAAGTCTATTTCAGCGAGTCGCTTTTAGTGTTATAAAATAAAACTGACTACGTTCTAATTGTTTTAATACCACATTGACACTAAATAGGCAGTGTATATAAAGTTCTTTCGATTAATATTTGACAACAATTTTATTAAAAACTAGCGACTCACCCTCGCTTCGCTTCGGGTTCGTCCCTAGACAAAAACAAATCTATCCCACGGGTACTGTACATTTTTCCGGGATAATACATAGCCTATAGCCTTCCTCAGTTAACGGGCTATCTAATGCAGAAGAATTTTTCAAATCGGATTAGTAGTTCCTAAGATTATTGCGTTCAACCAAACAAACAAACAAACAAACAAACTCTTCAGCTTTATAATATTAGTATAGATTGGGCTGTGATATGAGAAAAAAGAAACAAATTCAAATTCAAATTCAAAATATTTTATTCAGCATTAAATTATTACAATTTTTTACTGAACGTCATGAGTCTACTACCAGTTCGGAAAAATGAAACCTCAGACCTGAGAAGAACTGGCGAAAGAAACTCAGCGGGACTAATATTTTTTTTTAATAAATTGTAATTTACAATATTTTTATAAAGTTGAAGTAGCCTGGAGGCGATCACTTCATTCCCAAGGCGTGCTATCTTCTATGAAATTATTTATTGTATAATAGCCTTTAGCACACAAACGTTCTTTAACAATTTTTTTGAATTTAATGATAGAAGCTTTTTTAACATTTTCTGGGATCCTGTTGTACAAGCGTATACATTGTCCATAAAAAGAATTACTGACTCTCTTTAAACGAGTTACAGGCATTACAAGTTTGTGTTTGCTCCTAGTATTAAAGTTATGCATGTCACAATTCTTGGGAAATTCGTGTATATTTTTACGAACATACATAACACATTCGTACACGTACTGAGAAGCAACAGTCAATATTTTTATTTCTTTAAACTTATCTCTTAATGACGCTCTAGGACCTAAACTATAAATTGCACGAATAGCTCTTTTCTGCAGTACAAAAATCGTATTAACAGTTGCTGCATTTCCCCAGAGTAAGATACCATACGACATAATACTATGAAAATAGCTAAAATATACTATGCGAGCTGTATCTACATTAGTAAGAAGTCTAATTTTTTTTACCGCGAACGCTGCAGAGCTGAGTCTACTCGCTAGTCCCTCAATATGGGGGCCCCACTGCAATTTGGAATCTATGATAATACCCAGGAATTTAGTGGACTCTACCGGTTTTAACATTTCCCCATTTAATATTACACCATTATCAACAAGTTTAACATTGGGTGTTGTGAATTTTATTAATTTTGTCTTTTTATTATTTAATAATAAATTATTAGAATCAAACCAATAGACAACCTTTGAGAGAGCATCGTTTACATCGTCGTACATAAGCAAATTTCGCTTCACTTTAAAAATAAGTGAAGTGTCATCAGCGAACAATACTATCTCATGTTTGTCCTGTACAAAAGATGGCAAATCATTAATATAAATTAGAAAAAGAAAGGGGCCGAGAATAGACCCTTGCGGAACCCCCATATCTAACGGAGCTCCAGGAGATCTCTTACCATTAACATCAACCCTCTGTATTCTATTATTTAAATACGAATTCAAAAGGTCGAGTGCCTTATTTCTAATACCATAATGATGCAGTTTCTTGATCAGCGTCTCATGATGCACACAATCAAAGGCCTTGGATAAGTCACAGAATATCCCAAGTGCATCTTGTGACCTTTCCCAAGCCTCAAAAATATTTCTTACTAACTCAACACTAGCATCTGCCGTGGAGCGGCCTTTCGTAAATCCAAACTGTTTCTTATGAAGTAGATTGTGTGCATTGAAATGCGTTAACATTTGCGCGAGTATGATTTTCTCAAAAATTTTACTAAACGTTGGCAGTACCGAAATTGGTCTAAAATTATTAGGGTCTAAGGTACTACCTGATTTAAAAATAGGAATAATTTTACTGTGTTTCATTAGATCAGGAAACGCACCATGCTCTATACTGCTATTAAATACAGTAGCTAAATGAGGTGCAAAAACATAAGACGTTGTTTACTAAGCGTGCCTTGGCAGTTTTGAGATGCACTAGGAACCATCTTGCTTGCTCAGCACTGGACAATGGGTTACCTATGCGTAGCCATCCCCTCTTTTTGATGACAGCCTTTATATTTCCGGCTGACTACAGCATGAGCTGAGGCCAACATAATAAATTTTTATCTATATTCTATATAGATAAATAAAATTGAAGTGTCTGTTCGTAATGTCAAAATAACAGCTTTATATTAAATGCATATAGAATTATGTATATACGGTACTTATAAGAAAAAACATAATTTTTAAAATTTTTGTGTCTGTCTGTTTGTTCCGGCTAATCTCTGAAAGGGCTGGAACAATTTTTACAGGACTTTCACTGACAGATAG
The DNA here is from genome assembly GCA_033884665.1 of Argynnis bischoffii washingtonia. Classification (NCBI taxonomy): domain Eukaryota; kingdom Metazoa; phylum Arthropoda; class Insecta; order Lepidoptera; family Nymphalidae; genus Argynnis; species Argynnis bischoffii. The sequence goes on along the minus strand of CM066624.1, from coordinate 1,675,511 downwards.
CTGATATTATAAGGAGTAACATAGGCTACATTTTTTAAGAAAAAGAATTAGAATTTCGCTCAAAAAAAAAAGATATTATTAATTTTATTATTTTTTAGATATCAACACTTTGTTTCCCTCATACTCATTGCTAGCTTAATTATATTCAATTTTATTATTTACTCAATTTACTCCCTTTTTTACACATTATAACTTAATATAGTTTAATGATATTATTTTACCGACCAATCTCCTTCACGTCTTCTCCATTCTACGTGACATTCGCGAAGTAATCTGTGCTCGCTTTGAAGCTATTACTAAGAAAATTGAATTGTAAATAATATATTTAAGTCACACGTGTCGTAATATACTATTATTATATAGTATATAATAACGTAATTATTTCCGCTATATTCATATCTTAAATCAAGTAAGTGTCAGGTACATTATTTATGTAATAAGTACATACTTAGAGTATACTTTATAAAGTCCACGATTGGGAGGTTGACATACAAATTCAAATTCAAAATATTTTTGATTTAGCATTCAATTATTACAATTTTTACTGAACCTCATGAATCTACTACTAGTTCGGAAATAAAAAACCTCAGTTCTGAGAAAAACTGGCGAAAGAAACTTAGTGGGATTAAAAATATTTTTTTATCCTTTTCAGTAAGTAAAATTATAAATTACAATAATTTTACAACATTGAAGTATCTTGGAGGCGATTACATCTATATTACTAACTACCGATTCAGTCTCGCTTCGCTCGGGTTCGTCCCTAGTTATAAACATTACTAGCGAGTCACCCTCGCTTCGCTTCGGGTTCGTCCCTAGACAAAAACAAATCTATCCCACGGGAACCGTACATTTTCCGGAATAATATATAGCCTAAAGCCTTCCTAGATAAATGAATTATCCAACACAAAAAGATTTTTTCAATTCCAACCAGTATTTCCTGAGATTAGCGCTCTTCAGTTTTATAATATTAGTATAGGTTTTGATACACGGCCTGTGTATTTGTGGCTATTTAGCGCATTTTATAATTTTTTTTTAAATTTTTTTTTTATTTTTTTTTTTATTTATTCATTTATTTCAGGCAATATTTACAAAAAGATCTTAAATATGTAAACAGAGGCCCATAGTATATATACCTTAAAAACTAACATATATATATATATATATATATATATATATATATATATATATATATATATATATATATATATATATATAAAATCTATAAATCTATTTAACACGTGTCGACGGTGTGTCAGCGGGCAAACGACCTCGGAACTTCCGAAACACGATGCCCTGCGGCCAGAAGTCCTTCTCCATGAAGATTGGCAGATGATGAGTCGGCACTCTCACCAAAAACGAATTGAAACTCGTTTTGTGACGAGATACCAACCGTTCAACCCTCAATTTGAAGTTGGACTTCTTCTGGACGTAGTCTACGACATCCTCGACTTCGTAGACCAGTGCAGTCGGGACACATACAGCGGCGTCGATGGTACGGCAGGACGCAGCGGATGGTCTAGTTGGTTCGGGGCTGTGCCACAGATGTTACGGCATGAGGGCTTCTTCTTCTTCCTCTCCACTTTAATGAAGCCCTCCTCGTCGGATTGTTTCTTCGATCCCGACGGTGGCATCTGCTTGACAGCTGGTTTGCTCCGGCTTTTCTTTTTCCCTCCATTCGAGGGCCGCTTGATTGGCGGTGCGGGTGCAGCGGCGGGGGCGGGCGCGGCTGCGGCTGCGGCGTATGCACGCGGCGGGGTCATGACCGCGCTCGCACTCGACGTCATCTGCGGGGCAGGGGAGCGGGTGGCAGGCATCGTTGTGTTGCGCGATTCGCGCACCTCAGCATTAACCGGCGGCGACGACAAACTGCTGATGGAGTCAATTTGAGCGCCGCGACGTGTGTTTACGTTAGCGAACCATTATTTTTTAATGATAATAATTCTGCACGCAGCTCACTGATGGTAGATTCGGAAATCACTAACTTAAACTGTACCTCGGCCAAGCCAGCTTTCAGCGTGGTGATGTCCTTAAGCAGCCTGGTGACGTCGACGTGATCGAACGTAACGGGAGGCAGCTTGTGCAGCTGCTTCGCCACGAAGGCGGGCACGTCGTCAGGATCGGTTGACTTCAGGAGATTAATGATGTCCTGAAGACTTCTCTCCCCCTTTTCATCCCTTCTGCGTGTGGGCATTCGGTCGGCCTGGCCGAGAGTGTCGTAAAGCAGCACCTTGCTTCTGCAAATCTCCTCTTCTTTGAGGCTCGACTTGCAGATCTGCATGATGCTGACCTCGTCCATGGTGTCGATGGCGTGCTGTATAAACGCCAACAGCTCGTTAGCTATCAGTCTTTCGGAACTCATAGCGACGGTTTCAGGCAGCGGCTAGGCCGCGCAGTACGCGAATGACTTGGTGTGCAAATATTAAGATTTAAAACTGTAAACTTTTTTTAATTTAAAGTAAAATATAGGCTATATCCGTCAGGGATAGTGTAGCTTTCTATTAGTGTAACAATTTTTAGTATCGGTTTAGCAGTTCCAGACCCCCAACATACAGACAAACTTTATACCTTTATTATATTACTATAGATTTGTTATTTTTTACAATACTGCCTGTCTTTTATATTTCAATTATATTTTTTTGATATTTTTAAATATTTTATTTAATTGTCATATATAAACTTTATATTTATACTCGTACTACTTATCTATACATATAATAAAATTCTAAGGCAAATCTGTACAGAGGCCGAATTAGTTTTTTGTTTTAAAATTGTTTTTTAATTTAAAATTAGCCGAGTTTTTAAAATTTTTGTCTGTCTGTCTGTCTGTTACCGCATCACGGAAAAACCACTGTAGGGATTTTGATAAAATTTGGTATGGTATAAGCTGATTATCCGAGTCAACACATGTAGGATACTTTTTACTGCGGGAAAATATTTCATCTTTGAGAAATTTATAAAAAGCGTTAAAACGTAAATAGGGACGAACCCGAGAGGAGCGTAGGTAAGTCGCTAGTAACATATGATTGTCTCCTAGAAATTTGAAAATTATATTAAAACACAATTTCCTACGTTTCAGACCTATTCTAGTAGCTTTATTCTAGAGCACTTCACGTAAGTACATCTCTGGGCGCCTAAGAAGAGCCTATGTTATTCTAGATCCGTTTATCCTTTTACGCGCGAAGAACTAACAAACAAACAAATATATTAGCCCTATTTGTAACAAATAAAATAATAAAATATGAATGCCATCTTTTACAACAACACATTATTTATATTGTACCTATCAGATGTGGTATCAAACCAAATCAAGTATTTACCGTGCACAGGAATCGAACTCAATAAATCAAGACATGATGTAAATAAAACATAAAGAAAAAGCCAGTCAGCAATTGTGATTGGTAGTATTTGAAATGTGGTTGACCTTCGCTGTATGACTAACGCTAGAACTATACCCTTTAGAGCAAGGACCAACTCCAAATAGATATGGCACGTTTACTAACAAGTGGTCTATTGTTCCTTATAAAAAATACGACGCCTACAAAATCAACGTAAATAAATATTATATTGGTAAACATTTCTCTTGAAATTTGCTCGTGTATAAAGAATATGTATAAATAGGGAAAGACTAAATAGTTTATTGCCTTTTTCTCCTTTTAGTAGCTATTGACGAACTTTAGCTTATATATATAATAAAACTCTGAGTTGAATTTGTATATTAAAATTTTTGGAAAATCTTATTGAAGTAGTCATTATTATCGATACAAGGCCGAATCTATAGTTTTTAGAATTTTTGGCTATCTGTCTGTCTGGGAACGCATCACGAGAAAACCACTGGACAGATTTTGATGAAATTTGCTATGATGATAGCTGATTATCCGGGTCAACATATAAGATACTTTTTACTGCGGGAAAATATCACGTCTCTGAAAAATCTATACTAAACTTTAGAATGTAACTTAATAAAATAAAATGTTATCAAGAAAAATAATTTGGAAACAGCTTTTTTATACATAGATAGGTAAATTCTATTTATATTTGTTTTCCTTAAATTAATAGTGATTATGATGAAATGACAATATATTATCTATGAAATATAATATATACGAATTAGCGGCTTCGCTCGCGCTAAAACTACAACAAAAAAAACTTTAAAAAGGTAGATTTCATACAAATTTTCATACCTTATTTTATCTCCTTATGGGATGAGTTTCAAAAAACACTAAAACACGTATTTATTTAATTGTATTGAAGAGCATTAATATCAAGTTTCAAGAAATTCTGATCATAAATATTTTTTGGGTTGTGTTATAACGTGTATTCCCATAAGAATGAGATAATATCCCGCAGTAAAAAGTATCCTATATGTTGACCCGGACATCCAGCTATCATCATACCAAATTTCATCAAAATCCCTCCAGTGGTTTTTCTGTGATGCGGTAACAGACAGACAGACAGACAAAAATTCTAAAAACTATAGATTCGGTCTCTGTATCGATAACAAAGTCTATTTCAATAAGATTTTCCAAAAAATATTTAAGGTGCAGATTCGACTCAGAATTTTATTATATGTATAGATAGGTATAGATATATAATGAAAATAAAAATTTGCTCACTTTAGCAAGTATATATTATAGCCTTATTTATAGTAATGGTGAAGGTACCACATTCCAAAACATATAACGCATCACGTTTTTTAAAGTTCATCCGAAATCTTAAAAAATTGTAAAAGTCATTTTATTTGAATCTGAATTTGAACGGATTACAAATAGATAAGTTAACTTATGTAGTATGTATTATGTTACACATCAGCAAGGTTTACTTATAGTTAAACAGACTCACATTTAATGTACGCCATAAAAATGTCCTCCTGACCAAGTTTGGCCACGTTAGCCAACCTCACTAAGACAAGCCAATTACGTAGTAGATATTAGACACCATATGTATTCTATGTCTAAGGGATCGTCTATTAATCATGCGAGGTTCGAAAGGAGGGGAGTTCGGAAAAAATCACGAAACATCACAAGGGGGGAGGGAGGGTGTAGTTAGATATCATGTGTATTTATTTTTACGTTGAACTTCATCGTTCTAAATTCAGAAGACTGGAGAAGTTCTCACAGAAGTATGGAGTAATATGGTTATCGATAGTCATGACGTTGTAGCAAAGTATGTCGAGCCCGATGACAATACAGAAAGCTTTATCTCACTCCTGCGTTCTCCGCAGTAGTATAGCGAGCATGTGCAAGAGAGCTAGTGTTTTCTTCTAGTACTGCAACACTAATGTCTGTCTAGACATTTTTTATCACGCTGCATAATTTTCTAGAATTAAATTAGATTATACCTGTATTTAAAGTAATATTACGAAAATTTTAAAAATACTTTGTACCAAAAAAGAACACGTGATTTTGGATAGCTTACCACGTGCCACCAGGGAGGAGGGAGGAGTTAAAAAGTTGCTAAAAAACATCACGTGAATAATGGACGAGCCCTAACCATGTAATGCTACTAATTAGAACTAATTTAAACATATATTTTGGGCAATGATTAGTTTTTTTTGAAGAAAACTGAGAAATAAAATGATAAAGCGTTATCCCATCACATATTTCCTAATAAGTATTTTAGATATTGTTAAATTAATCTTTTTAGGGTTCCGTACCCAAAGGGTAAAACGGAACCCTTTTACTAAGACTCCGCTGTCCGTCCATCTGTCTGTCTGTCCGTCTGTCCGTCTGTCACCAGACCGCTACAGTTTTTTTCGGAAAAGATGTAAAAACTGCGTTTTTTTTTAAAACAACCATATAGGTAAACTAAAAAACAAAACCTTATCTAAATACAAAATTTCATCGTTAGATGCGTTTCCGAGATAGATGAAATAAAATAGATACACAGGAACTGCTCATTTAATATTATATGATAGGGTTTTTCATTTTCATTAGTGAATATCTTCTATATATAGGATATATAAATCTTCCTGTTCCACGCCTTACATTAATGCGTTACAGAGGCAAAAATTAGTCAACATATGAAGTAACGAAACATAATGTAATTATTTTCCCTTCGATAGTACAATACATGAGTATTTACTAAGTCTTGATCGAGGTGAAACGCGTAAGCATCATAAAGTGTTTCTCGTTTCAAAACCTTCATATCATCTTTACTTGTGCTCAATTTGACTGGGTCAAGATGAACATGCGTTTTGCACTTTACACTATCAAATAATGTTGTACTGACAATAGATATTTAACTCATTCTATTAAGAGTTACAGCCAATTACTATCCAAACAATAATGTTTACAATTCAAATGGAAATTATATATCGATATCAACAGCTGGGAAGAGCAATATTGTATCATTCAAATTATTTAAAACCAAAAATCGATTTTAACCCCCAACGCAAACAGAAGATGTTTAAGGTGTGCAACTGTTTTACTATGTATCTGTTTGTAACATTATAACTTTAAAAGATTTTGATTTCGTTTTCCCATTTATTGAAAAAAACATTTTCATGAAAATTACTTCAATAGTCGTTATAGTATTGCTATTAGCAGGTACTAGAAATGACAGAAATCGCCAAAATCTTTTCCCGTACATTTTGTACGGAAAAACGTGTAATCAACTCGAAATATTTTTTGTTGCCAAACGGTCCTATTTTTTAATGTGATCAAAAGACTCTTTGAGGCCAACTGAAGTTTGAGTACATTTCTAGTATTCATAAATTAAATGGTCCCATAGAGTCGTTTGATCCCTACATGATATAGGATCGATTGATATAAAAAAATTTTTTTGGTATTTTAGCATTTTTCTCACTGACTATACATTTTTTCCAAAATCTGTGAATGCAGATCAGAATATATCAAAAAGTTATGGATGGTCTCCTAGGAACATTTTCCTGTAACTATTACAGTTAAGGTACCTGCCCTTATTGTCCCGTCTCAAAAATTCATCTTGTATATAGTCAACTTTTTATTTTTTATAAGTTTGGTACTAATCTCTATTTTGAAGATCATGGATTTGATGCCCAGGTGAAGTAAATCTTGAAGCGATACTCAGTGAAAAACGTAGTCTATGTCATTCAAAGATATTTCTGAATCATACAGAAAAGATGGCATCTTTTTATAAGTACGTAGCCGCACAATAAAATTAACAGGTATATTATCCAATCTCAAACCGGAATAAAAATATAAAAAGAACTAAATGGCTCACGAAATTAAAATCAAGGCCAAGACCTAATAATTTACCAAAATCATTATACGAACTCGTAATATATGTACATATGTATACCTAACCTCAATTATGTACTTTAAAATTTTTAGTATTTACATTTAGACCACTTAATATTTAGACAACTTATATTGTCATCGGGGAGATTGTTCTTTGTCAGAGGATGCGAGTTCGATTCTAGGCGGAATGTATTCTTGCATTGATCAAACTAAAAATATATTTTGTTGTACAGCACAGTTAAATCACTACTTTAACATCAATTGTCAGTTAGCTGCCAGTTACGACCGATTCGGAACACAGTTTCCCAGAAAGATGTAGGGAACGTATACTTCGAGATATATGTTTTACGCAATGCTCTTACTTTTCTCGACCAAAGATTGCTATTGATTAAATTCATATAGACACGCAAAACTGAAAGCAGAAACTAGTCTAGTAAAATATATACCACTTACTGATTTGTCACGCAAAATTTTCAATGTCACTCAGAAAATTTTGATGCTACAAGCTTAAAATTTAGCACGTAGGTCCATCATGGGGGGGGGGGGGGGGGGGTACGTATACAAAAAGGAGCGATTTTCGGAAATACAACGGAAGAATGAGTAAAAAAACCTATAATAGTTTTCTTTCAAAATTACTTATTTTTAAACTACGCGAAAAAATGATAGTAATATATAAAATATCTAATACAAAAAAGACATTCACAAAGATCAAACATTTTCTGAGTCAAACGTCGGGTTTCTCATGACACGCCCACGGCCAATAAACAGTGGCAGGTATTGCTATGACGTTATTGCTTTTTAAAGGTCGGGAGAATGTGTTATCCATTGTTGTTATAGTATTTACATTTGACCTATTTTTCTTAGAGTTTTGAAGCAGCTTGAATCTTAAATTTACTATATTCATAAAAAATCTCCTATTAACAGTATAACATAAGTTAAATTCCTACGTAAATACATATGTGGTCTTGTTGGTCTTTTTCCTCTACAGTCCACATCTTAATGAATAAATGGGAACTAGTACACACATCATTGTGATTTTGATTCAAATTTTTTGTACTTAATTATTATATTAACAGCATCTTCACTCAATTTAATCAAATATTATCTTAATTACTATTTTTATGTATTGTAATATATAGATATGTATTTATGTATCATATAGTATGAAGTATATATTGTATAGTATTGTATATAATATTTAATTGGCTATTTATTTTTAAGCATCTATATATTATTTATATGACTACAACTGCACGATTTTAGCCTGCTTTATAACACTATTTCTCACTACGATAGGTTGGCTGGAAGAGATCTCTTCTAGAGATAATTCCACCTTTGTTAAAAAAATGTATTTTAATGATTGTATTTACTTTTACGTGCAATAAAGTATAGAATAATTATTATATTCTCTGTTTGATTTTAAATTTTCAATTAACAGAGCGTAAATAATGAGGAAAAGCATTGGCTTTTCAATTTATGTCTTGGTGGGTAGACTATCTATCAAATCAAACGACTTCATTATAAACAAAATCAGGGTGGATCACTAGAGAACAATAAACAACCAAACTCTTAATGAATACCGATAAAACCAACGAATGAAAGGCCGATGCCCATAAATTCGCACAATGTCAATACCTTCATTGTTTTTCCTATAATCCTGATCACGTCCCTTTCAATCCGTTGTGAATCTTCTATAGCAGTTAGAATCTCTTTCAACCAACTTTTAGAAATAGAATATTATTTATTTTTTAATTTACTTTTTCATTATTGATATAATAAAGTATTTGTATGTTTCAAATTAAATACGCCCATTCATGATATTCTAGTTCCAAAACATCTAAACACTAGAGGCAAGATCTTTAAAGCTCCTATTCATTTCTTTCTATTTTTTTTATTTTATCAAACTACAGGAATTAGGCTACTTTTTATCCTCTGATACGAAAAGGATACAAGAAAATCGGATAAATCTGTTTTAGCCTTACTTTCACGCGTACGTAGAGGAATGCATAGGTTATTTTACACTGGTCACAAAATTTTAAGTGGTATAGAGTAAAGCAAGTAAGTTATTATAAGCCATTACTATAAAAGCGGACCTTTTTGAAATATTGCACTTAATTCCTTTTTATCTTTCAGTACTTTAACTTCTTTTAAATTGAAACATCAACTTCTAGACTAAGACTCGAACGTTAAGTAAGCTTACCAATAATTTTTTTTTGAGAAAACAAAGTTGCTCCCTTAAATAAATGCAATTTCTATAACCTATAGCGATATTAGATAATAATAAAATATATGAGGTATCTAGGTATATACCTCGTACCTATATACATCCGTATTAATATTCTAAATGTAAAAGTTTGTAATTATGGATGTTTGTTACTCTTTCACGCCAGAACAGCTGAACTGATCTGGATGAAATTTGCCACAGAGATAGATTATAGTCTGGAATAGCACATCGGCTACTTTTTATCCCGGAAAAATGTACGGTTCCTGAAGGATAGGTTTGTTTTTTTCTCTAGAGGTGAACCGGAGCGTAGCGAGTATAAGCCGCTAGTTAATGATACATTTTTAAAATACATCATAACTTTTTATAAAACAAAATAATATTTTTCATGGTTTTTGTTCAGTGTTCTACATTTCGCCTCTTATTGTTTTGCCTTTAGTCCTGATTACAATCCATCTGCCGCTATTGTGGATCCTCTTTTTAGCTAGTCCCTTTGTTTTTTCGTTTCAATAACGCCTATTTTGTTCTGTTTTCTACTTCTCCATGCCAATTGGGAAAGGCAGTTTTATCGTCAGTTTTATTTAATTGTATATGTAATCGAACTCTAATATATAGGATTGTAAACCCTTGTATATATTTATATACTATATATAAGCAAAAGTGGTTATTTGTGTATCGGTTTGTCAATCGTATACGGCTTACGCCATAGGAGCGACGGATTGAAAATCGATATTTTTTAATCATAATTAAATCACAATTCGGAGATTTCGTATAATTATAGTATTTTACAAATAGTAATTACAAAGTTTCTTTAATAATCGAATGAAATAATAATATCAACACAAGTATATGAGAATATACTATCTTTCATCCATTTCCTAGACAGCTATAACGATACCTGTATTGGGTGTATCGATAACTGTATTGGTCTTTTAGAGATGTGTCGACTCAATTGTAAATTTTCTACTTGTGTTACCCTTTGTCTTCGAAATAGCGAGTGGAAATGATAGCTTTGAAACTTAGACGAATTCATTATATATATCTTAAAATATACACAAAAAGATACATTTGTAATACCGTTTTACTACTATTACTAAACCTTTTAAGCTTATAAGTGTTGCTTCCCGATATAAACTTTCATCCCCATTTTCACCCCTCTCAACCCCGGTCCACATGAGAGGAACTGAGGGCAATAACTACTTATATGTAAGTATTCAGTCCTTTTTAACATCCCACTGCTGGGTACGGGCCACCCTTCAAGACGAGGGGAATCAGGCCATAGTCCACCACGCTGGCCAAGTGCGGATTGGCGGACTTTACATGTCTTTCGAAAACTTGCTAGGTTCTCTCAGACATGCAGGTTTCCTCACGATGTTTTCCTTCACCGTAGGGCAAGTGGTAATCATGTTAGAAATGATTCGCACATGTAAATATCAGAGGTGCGAGACCCGGGATTTGAACCCGCTTCACTCGGTTTCCCAAGCGAGCGCGTTACCACTGGGCTACCACTGCCTTCAAATACACTTATATATATGTACATACATATATGATTATACGAATATGTAACTACCGTTATGGGTCTTGTAGAATTTTTAATATATAACCAAAGAGGTTCAAAATAAAGTAAAACATAGCACGATGCAATATTTCTTTCAGAAGCGCTCATAATTTTCAACCGCGGCTTGAATACGATTTTGTATTTACCCTCCCCAAAAATAACTCGCAAACACACTGATAGAAAGCTCGCAAAATCCGGTACGTCGGTTTATTTTAAACTATTCAAAATCGTGAATTATTTAAAAAAACTTCATTGAACTTTTACAGTTATCTTATTGTTTTAACGAGCAGTTATTATATTTATATTTATATATATATGGCAACTGAAAATAACTGCCTCGGTGGTATAGTGGCTAGTATGTACGGCTGCACATCCTGAGGTCCTGGGTCCAAGTTTAGTTATTGAGTCTTTCTGTATAGCAAGCCTCAGTAACAGCCCGGAGTTGGGAAGTTGGCGGTGTTTCACCCCCGTGCCTCGGAGAGCACGTAAAGGCGTCGGTCCTGCGCCTTAACTCTCACCGGTCGTGTCGAGTAGTCGTCCCACTGGAGTATGAGAGTGACAGGAATAGAGAGTGCACTTGTGTCTGCGCGTACACTTGTGCACTATAATATTTCCTGCACAGTTGGTTAGTCTCAATGAGATTGGCCGCCGTAGCCGGAATCGGTCAGGAGAACATCATATATATAGAGATTTATTTCATGTATCTCAGAAACGGCTTTAACGATTTGGATCAAATTTTGTATTTAGATAAGGATTTGCTTTTTTAACCTTATCTATATATTAGAAAGTCTTTTGTGAAAAAAATACAATTATTATATCTTTTCAGAAAAAACGCCGAGTGAACTGAGAGTGATACTTACTATATAAAATACCACAACCTATCAGCTAACCTATGAGATAAAAAATATTAAAAAGTTCAACTTTTACACTGACTTAAAAATAACCTCAAAATTAATTAATAAAAAACAAAAATAAAACAATTTACTACTGATAATAAATATGTATATGCGTTTGTGAATTATATATCAATCACATATATCTTTCAAAAAAAAGGATCATAAATATTAAATAGTTCGTCCTTTACAGGTGCTTTTTGCTTATGTTTTTATAATTAGGATTTTGCCTCAAGGAAACGTTAAGAATCAAATAATTACAATTTAAATCATTTTTAAACAAAACAATAAACAAAGTCGTAAGTAAATATATAAATAAATATATATATTTTGGAACATTAACACACAGCGCCATCTAGTTCCATGGTAAGCTACGAGACTTGTATTATAGATACCAGGTAGTTGATACACTATACATATATAACTTTAAATACATACATATTATAAATATAAACAACCATGATTGGAGTACAAACATTCGTGCTCAGCACACAAATTAATGCCCCCAGCGGGATTCGAACCTGCAACCGCTGGCACAGCAAATAAGGTACTACACACTGAGCCAAACGTCTCGTCTCGTGTGTCGCCAAACAACAGAATTAACTTATATGTATACGTATATATGTTTTTCGTACCTAAAATCAATAAAAGCCGCACATTGTCTTCATATAAATTTCTCTGAATAAGCGTAATCCAGGGATAAGTAAAGTTACTATATCCCTTATCGCTCTCATCTAATATTCACGTTGGTCGATTCAATTACGAATTGCGACGGGAAAGCGATTTATATATGTACTCCAAAGCGAAGTGTAGAGCCAAAATGAAGGCATACTCTTTTAAATAAAACTATCTTTTCGGATTTTTTCCCAGATTTATTTTGATTTTTGATTCTCTACGTTTCGAATGCTTTACAACAATCATCGTCAGCCTAGCGTAGACACTGTGTGTAACAAGTATATAATGACCTATGAGACGTCTAAAACCTTAGTCTCTCCCGTGACCATGATTGTTGTAAAGCATTCGAAACTTCGGCAATCAAAGATCAAAATAAATCCGCGAAAAAGTCCCAAATAATATATTTATTTAAAATATTTTTTTTTTTTTTATGGTACTCAGTGATAAACGAGCAGACAGTCCACCTGATGGAAAGCGATACCTGTCGCCCATAACACCTACGGTTCATGCACTTAAGTTTTATGTAACAAAACTGCAGAACCGCCGGTACGTTATCACTGTGAGGACTAAGATGTTATGCCTCTTGCCTGTAATTGCGCTGGCTACCTTATCCTTCAAACAGAAACACAACAATGCAATCATTGTTGCTTGGCGGCAGAAATAGATAAGGGGGTGGTACCCATCCAGTCGGACTCCTCAGGCTTGACAGAGTCCTACCACCGGTAAAATGTGACATATTCGCGTAAATCTAAGAGAGTATCTTTACATAGTATAAAATGAAGTCGCTTCCGCTGTCTGTTCGGTTAGTTTACCGGTGGTAGGACTCTGTCAAGCCTGAGGAGTCCGACTGGATGGGTACCACCCCCTTATCTATTTCTGCCGCCAAGCAACAATGATCGCATTGTTGTGTTCCGGTTTGAAGGATAAGGTAGCCAGCGCAATTACAGGCAAGAGGCATATCATCTTAGTCCTCACAGTGATAACATACCGGCGGTTCTGCAGTTTTGTTACATAAAACTTAAGTGCATGCACCGCAGGTGTTATGAGCGACAGGTATCACTTTCCATCAGGTGGACCGTCTGCTCGTTTATCACTGAGTACCATAAAAAAAAAACTTTTTAACTACTCAACGGATTAATGCATTTTTCAGCAATAGATGGAGTGATTCAAGAGGAAGGTTTATATTTATAATACATGCATATTATAGTACAGAAAAGCCGAAAAATTCATACATAATATACTTGTAAAATTTTTAAAGTATGGCATATCTTTGCAAAATAATTAATTTATTCTAATTACGAGGATATATCTGATTGAATGAATGAATGAATAACTCTTTATTGTACACCCAAAAAGAGAGAAGAAAATATACAAAAAATATAGAAGAAGGTTTGTATTTTATAGTTTGATTATGTATTTTATTATTTTTCGATTGCCTTTTTTTTTAATTTTATAATTTTGACATAGTATTATGACAATCATAAATTATTTGATTGTATTGTTTAATTTCAATTTTGTCTATTAACTTATTATTTCTCTTTTTTTAATTAAACTTGCACTTTGTAATTAAATTAATTTAGAATTCACTAATTTTACTGACGTGATATACATGTTGTGGTAACCTATAATTAAAATAACATTTATGTAATTGTTAGCACATGAGTATAATACCGTATCTATGTATCTTTTGTTGGTTATCCTTTAATAAATAAATAAAAGGCAGCACTATAACACATAAAGGGTACACTAAAAAATATTAAGCCCGGATAAAAATAAACAAATTTCAAAGGGAAGAACAAATCTTGGCGGTGACAGGTTCTTTCGACCCAAACTCGATACCCTCGGGGACTCTAAACGATTTATTGGAACCACTGCCACAAACCCACTAGAGTATATATTTTAAGTACTCAGAATGTCATGATTATAGGAAAGTATTGAATAAATGCAACTTTTCCTATATTTTTAATACCCTAAATAGCTTCTCTATATTATTAGTATTATTAAATACATATATATATATATATATATATATATATATATATATATATATATATATATATATATATATATATATATATATATGCATATAATAAAATTCTAAGTGGAATCTGTACATTAAATATTTTTTGGAAAATTTTATTTAAATAATCATTATTTCGAATCTATAATTTTTTGAATTTTTGTCTGTCTGTCTGTCTGCCCGTAACCGCATCACGGAAAAACCACTGAAGGGATTTTGATAAAATTTAGTATGATGATAGCTAGTTATCCGAGTCAACATATAGGACACTTTTTACTGTGAGAAAATATCTGATCTCTGAGAAATCTATACTAAATGTTAAAACGTAAGTAGGGACGAACCCGAGCGGAGCGAGGGTGAGTCGCTAGTCTCATATAAGTTTAAAGAAAGTAATCGTCTTTAGTGTATTTTTTTTAGTTGACAATAAATAAATGTGATATAATAAAGTTAAAAATATTACATTTATTTACCGAAAGCAAAGACTGGGCTAGTTTGAAAACAAAGCTTTGAGAAGAACTGGCAAAAGAAAGTCTAGACTTATGTTGATTTTTTTAATTATTTTAAAGCTTTCTCTAATTATAATTAGTTGTAAGTTATCAAAGAATATTCTATACTAATTTTAAGTTAAAATTAGCTTATTAGGTTATTCCTTAAAATAGTGTAGATATAAAGGTTTTTTGCTTAAAAGTACTTAGCTGTATTTTTTCTTTTCTAATTTTAAACCCTTTTGACAAAAATTGCATTAAAATTATGTACAAAATATATAAAAAAAATTACAAATGACCTCCGACGTACAACACGCTGTGTTGCCTAATAATGGAGTGACTTCAAATAAAAATTGACTCATACAAATGAAATATCCAAAACATTTCCTAAGAAATGTGTAGAAAGTGAAAAACCCTCTGGTCCCTTTGGGCCAACGGTCTGAGACCACTTTAATAAATCCACTAAAGAATCTTTTATATGGCAAATTGAGTTCCACAGTAGAGATTAAAAGCCCTTTTTATTGTAACATTGATACAGGACCGGAAAATTCTATTAACGTACAAAAATATGGACATTCCTTTCACTTAGCTGCAGGCCATTCGTTTTCGATCGACATCTTTTAGCTAAATTGCCAAATTAGCTAATATATCATTTATATATGGCAAGCTTGCCCTTGCTTCGCTTGTACGGTCTTCTGTTTCTTTTGTAATTATAATATTACATACCTTTGAAATTGGACAAATTTCATCCAAATTGGTCTATTCTTGAACATGACCACAAAACCTTAAAACGTGCAGGGGAGGTTTTTGCCCAGCAGTTGGATGAATTGGGCTAACTGTTACTGTGTTTTACATTTTAAAACTCCTTATGTAGTTTCATAGAATATCGATTATTAGAATATAGCTGAAGAGCTTGCAATACAAACATATATGTAGATTTAAAAGATACAGATATCTTCTGAACAATAACTATGAACAATCATAGAGTACGAAGTCATACCGTTACCATAAAACCAAAAACAATAGAGATCCCTAGCCCGAATCTAATTCTGAATCATTTATTCAAATCGTACTCGTAAAACTTTACGGCCTGAATTCTATTTGTTTGGCAAATACTCTATTCTTGGTTTTCTTTCTGATACATAACACATGTACAGGACATCTAGTATGTCTAAATCTATATTTTTAAATTGTATAATATATATAAAACAAATGAATTACACCTATTTTGACAGCAGTGGCCAATCTCACTGACACTAACCATTGTATATGCCATAGCCATATGAGGATATATGGTACACAAGTGTTTGCAACTTAATTCAGACTCAAGTACAGTCTCTATTGCTTTCAACCTCTAACTCCAATGGGACGACAAATCGACACAACAGAATATATCAGACGCAGATGATGGCTTAACGTATTCTAGGCTTAACGAGCTATTATTAAGGATTTCTTGACAGAAAACCAATAGCTATACTTGGCCAAACTCAGAACAAATCCTGAACCACCGTAAACTAACAAGACAGTTAGAAGCCAAATTAACAGTTTTTTGAAGTTCTATTAACCTCATCCAATGAATATTTCTTTTAAAGTAGTTGGAAATTGAATTAAAAAGATGGCTATGTTTTATTTTAGTTGGCTAATTAGATCTAGAATACGGCTTGAGATGTAGGCCTTATGTACTTTCATGTCAGTTACAAGGACTAGTAAAATAGTGTTGCTGTTGCGAACTAAATGAACATAGATGATGGCAGTGGCTAGCACATTACTACACTGTACATCAAATATTTTTTGGAAGATCTTATTGAAATAGTCTATATTATCGATGCAGAGGCCGAATCTATAGTTTTTAGATTTTTTTTCTGTCTGTCTGGGAACGCATCACGAGAAAACCACTAGTTAATGAAATTTGGTATGATGATAGCTGGTTATCCGGGTCAACGTATAGGATATAGGACTTTTTACTGCGGGAAAATATCTCATCTCTGAGAAATCTATACTAACTGTTAAAACGTATCTAGTGATGGACCCAATACGCTAGTTTTAAAAAAAAACTATCTTTTTGGAGTCCCTCCCGTGACCATAATTACTGTAATGAACCAACAATTAAAATAAATCCGTGAAGTAATCCAAAAAGATAATTTTATGTAATAAGGAACAATTTTCAAAAATACCTGAAACTTTTAAATTAATCGGAAGTAATTGAAAATACAGCTTTGTTATTGTAAAGTATTTATATATATATATATATATATATATATACATATATATAATTTTTCGCTACTTATACTTGATTAGTTAGTATTATAAATAAAATTTAGGAGGTACCTACAATGACAAATATAACAAAAGTATTGTCCGAAATGAGAATCGAATCCGCAAATATTGATATGAAACTCATTCGCAATATAGGGAGTTAGAAAAAATATGAACACTACAAAGCATCACCCCAGTGAGCAATTATATAACTTAGTAAAAGTTCTGGACCGGCGGCGCTATATTGAAGAAATAAACAATGTTTTTAACAAAAACAGCTGATACTGCTACTTGAAGTAGTGCTGAAGTAACTATGTTCAAACGAAACTTCTGTTCTATTGTTTAGATTTTATCAGTATTTAGAAAAAATATTGCGTTATAATAAATATTAAGTTATTTTCAAGACTATCGTGATCTGGCAATTCTTGTAAGAAAAAAAAACTACTTTGCTTTTTTAACCGACTTCAAAAAGGAGGAGGTTTTCAATGCTGTAGTTTTTTTAAATTTATTCAATGAAGTTATATTAAAAAATAGCAATCATTTAATATCCGATCGATTTGGATAAAATATGTGAATCAGATATAAGTGATGTCGCTTATTTTCTATTTTCCCTTTTCTATTTAGTTCAATTACAATGATCATGGCGCTTGCTTTAATTAGGTGCGTGCTTAGTATGGAGCTTTTGTGGTTGGTGTGGTTGATGTACTCAATAAATAGATCTAATTGACCATTTTTTTTTAATAAGTAATCTTTAAGTTCCTATTAAGAGCATGCCATAAATATTTTTTTCAATAATTACGTTTTAACTAAAAATATATCCAACTCAAGCTCTGTTTAAAAAATATTATTCTATTGTTTTAGGGAGGTAATGATATTATTTGACATACGTACAAAAATCGACTTGAAAAAGTGAGTCGGTCTAAATATTTTTAATATAAAATTATAGCCTTGTCGATGTTTTATTTAAGAAAAATAATCTATACTAATATTATGAAGAGAAAAGATTTTTTTTGTTTGTTTGTTTGTACCGAATAGGCTCCGAAACTACTAAACTGATTTAGTTTAAATTTGATAAGAAGATAGTTTGAGACAGGACACTGAATAGTTTTTATCCCGGAAATCATCCCTTAAAGGGGTAAAAATGGGAATGAAATTTTGTATGGGGAACCAATCTGGGAACGAAACCGAGCAAAGCGAGAGTGATTCACTAGTCTTAATATATAAGGAAGTAGTAAAAACATAAAAAAGTACTTAGCCTTCATACAATTACAAAATAAAAAGTCTTATAGCCTAGAAAACTTTACGAGTGAGGCCGCAAATCGTCGTAGAGAGGGTTAGATAAGTTTATTGCGTTAGACAATTCCAACGGCAATTTTACCCTTTCAACATTCAATTCTTATCCAAAGGTACAATCAGGGCATAGTGGACCCCAAACACTGAAGGGTTAGATACGGGACTATAAGTTTCTATCAACCTTTCACATACCACTAATAAATATAGAAGAAAGATATAAAAATGTCAAAAAGAATACATTATTAGGTTAAAATATCCAAAATACTTTTCTTTCTTTCTTCAAGTTTTCGAAAGCTGAGATAACGCTAAAGGAAAAAAATGTTCTATACTATATTAATATTATAAAGAAGCTGAGTTTGCTGAGTGTTTGTTGTTTGAATGCGCTAATCTCAAGAACTAGTAGTCCGATTTAAAAAATATATTTTTGCATCAGATAAACTAATAAACAAATTATGCCATTGTAGATCTTTTCATAATTGATATTACACTGAATGGGTTATATAAAAATCTTATATATTTAACGAGCAATTCTTATATATTTATATCTTTATTTCTTTATTTATTTATACCGGCGATCTCGGAAACGGCTGTAACGATTTCGCTGAATTTTGGTATATGGTGGCTTTGGGGGGCGAAAAATTGATCTAGATTAGTCTCATGTCTGGGAAAACGCGTGTTTTTGAGTTTTTATGTAGTTTTCTTTTGTATTATTCTACGCAGAATATGGTCGATAATTTCTTACACTCCGACATAAGGATCATGGTCAAGCGGCCAAGGCACAAGATTGCCAGATTTCCGGGTTCGATTTCCGGCCTGATACAGTTTTTACTTCGGTTTTTTTTATTTATTCAAGTTTTTAGTTTTTATTTTTTTATTTTTAAGCCAAATTAAAAAGAAAATTGTACTTTTGACCAAAAACTCTTAAAACATACCCCACAAGTTTAGTACTTATAAAGAGTGCCATTACTCTTTTTTTTTTGTAATTTGACTATAACAATGTCTAACGGTTGACATGAGCCCCGCCCCATCTTTCAAAATTCAACTACTTATAGTCCAGTAAAATTGTTGGAACATTCGGACACAAGAACATTTATAAGTGTTCCATCTTTTACTTTCTACTACGGAACCCTAATAAAAAACAATCCCAAAATATTTAATTTCCAGTTTTTTGGAAATCAGCTTAAGGCAAGAAAAAGCAATCGCTTTGCTGTTGTCACAAGGCAAAGCAATTATTAAACTTTGATTAAATGTTAAGCAAAAATATTGGACTAATGAAAGACTTTAGAAGAAATTTTACCAGCGGCATGTATTTATTCCTTTTTTTAAAATCCCACTGCTGGGCATAAGTCCCTTCCCTTCACTATAAAGGGGATTAGGCCATAGTCCACCGCGTTGGCCAATTGCAGGTTGAAAGACGGCAAAGTCTTTCAAAAACTTGCTAGATTCTATCAAACATGCAGGTTTACTCGCGATATTTTCCTTCTCCGTAAGGCAAGTGGTAATCATGTTTGAAATGATTCGCACATAAAAATATCAGAGGTGCCAGACCCGGGATTTGAACCCGCTTCACTCGATCTCACAAGCGAGCGAGTTACCACTAGGCTACCACTTCCATACTATCCTTAAATATTAAAATTTTAATAAGCTTCTTCATATATTATTCTGTTGTTACAGGTTTCGTATGCCAGCAGCTGTTTAACAAAGCGGGTGTAGGCCCCTAACACCAAAGGTAATTTCCTCAATATGTTCAAAATACGCTTTCTAGGTGAATAGCTAACACAATTTTGAAATGAACACGACTAATACTGTGCTACCTAGATTATTTAACATACTAATTCCATATATGAATTAGCCATTAGATAAACTAGATTTTAAACAAAAACCTTAATAAATAAAACTAATCTAAATTTTAAATCGACTTTCAAAGAGCTTTCTTTGAAACCTAACATATGTAAGTTTTCGTTTAGCGTTTAAAATTTAAATGGAAAATACGGGTGAATTTTGTTCTAAACACATAAGCTATAACGTAAGTCACTAGTTTTTTTTTTATATATTCGATATTTTTAGCCTTTGGTAGTAGCCTGTTTAATTACACGTGTAATATTCTGTTATAGACAACTGGGTGGATTTGAATTTATTTTTTTTTTATTGTCAGACGTTTAATATCGAATATATACTGTTAATACTCGTAGTATACAACCCTATGAAGGAGGATATTTGGGTCTTTTAGCATAAGATCCACTCCATTTACTCAAGTATTTTTTCGAATACATCTTACTTCGCCCATATATTTAAAATAGCCTGATCTATGCATATAATAAAATTCTAACTGAGTCAAATCTGTATTGAATTGTACATTAAATATTTTTTGGGAAATCTTATTGAAATAGACTTTATTATCGATACAGAGGCCGAATCTATAGTTTGTTGAATTTTTGTCTGTCTGTCTGTCGCTCTGTCTGTCACCGCATCACGGCATCATGGACAACTACTCGATAGATTTTGATGAAATTTAGTATGATGATAGCTGGTTATCCTAGTCAACATATAGGACAGTTTTTACTGCGGGAAAATATCTCATCTCTGAGCTTAACGTTAAAACGTAACTAGGGACCAACCCGAGCAGAGCGAGGGTGAGATGCTAGTAGAGCTATAAACCTTACTTATACTCAAACTCAAAATATATTAAAATTTAATAAACTATTACAAAGCCTTTTGAATTGTAAATTTTAAACAATAAAATTAAACTCTATCGACGCCTGTGAATATCCACCGAATGAAAAGATAATTTTGTTGAAGAAAGCCAGCGTAGAACTCAACAGCTGCTCTTAAAAATATAATTTTATACAATTTTACAATGTAATAATTTTAGAAGACTATAAGCTTTTATAAATAAGCTTTATCTTCAAGTTAAAATAGATTAAATTGCTAAATTGTTCTGAAAACGTTAGTTATATTTACATTTTCTCATTCAACCTTCCTTCTGTAAACTTAAATAAATCCTTGCTAATTTACAACGTGGCTCGCAGATGTAGGCGGCATACAATTTGTCGGTACCTCATGGCATTAACAGAATGTGTTTTTTGATCGATCATTTGTTTCGGTGACTTTAACAAGGCACCATTTCCAGTTGGTCCGTTTGTTCATATACATATATCTACATATATAATAGAATTCCAACTGAATTGAATCTGTACTTTAAATATTTTTTGGAAAATCTTATTGAAATAGTCATTATTATTGACACAATGGCCAACTCTACAATTTTTAGAATTTTTATCTGTCTGTCTGTGACCGCACGGAAAAATCATTGGAGAGATTTTGATGACGATGATGATAGCTGGTTATTCAGCTCAACATATTAGGATAGTTTTCACTGCGGGAAAATATCTCATCTCTGAGAAAGCTATTCTAACCGTCAAGACGTACCCAGAGATGAACCAGAGCGGAGCGAGGGTGAATGGCTAGTATTTTATAATTAGAAAATGGTCGTTGTTTGTGCGTGACTAATTTACTAAAAAAGTTTGCTAATTTTTTGGTCAAAATTGGCATTTGCTTACGCTATATAGAAACTAATTATATTTATGTGTATAATTTAGTTTTACAAACATAAATATGTTTGTAAAACTAAATTATTATTATTATTACAGTTTTCGTTAACTTTTTAACATTTTTTTCGTACTGAGAATGTTGGCTTTTCTTAACTTTAAGCATAGAATGTAACACACTGCTTAGTAAAATATGACTATACCATACCATCCATACTAATATTATAAATGTGAAAGTTTGTGAGGATGGATGGATGTTTGTTACTTTCACGCCAAAACGGCTGAATGGATCTGGATGTATGGCACAGAGATAGATTATAGTCTGGAATAGCACATAGGTTACTTTTTATCCCGGAAAATGTACGGTTCCCGTGGGATATGCATACTAACCGTTAAAACGTACCTAGGGATGAATTTAAGCGAAGCGACTAAGTCACTAGTACCTAAATAAATCCAAGAAATTTAAATCAGCGAAATTACTTGTATCTAACAATATTTATCTCCACGGTAATATTTCACATTCGTATACATTGAATTATTTATCCCGTCGCGAGGGAATTCATTTTGTTATCTCTAATAGAACTACGCGCTCGGACTTAATATTTCTCATATTAACTTGGTTATGTCGGTATAAATCTTATTTTGACCAACTATTAAAAAAAGAGGAAGTGCTCATTAATTAATAGTTTACGTTTTACATGCCTTATTGTGGACCATTTTTTTTAATAATTAAGTTATCATGGACTCTCTCTTATAAATAAAAAATACTATAGAATTTTTGACAACTAGGTATATTATATACTAGCGTACTTAGAGTTCCTTCGCATTTATTTTTTTCTGGTTTAAATCACAAATATCATGATACCGATAGCTTATTTAAAAAAATATTATATAAATTTCTATATAATCCCTGTTTTTATTGATGAAATCCATATGAAAATCCGTAAAGAAGTTTCTGAGATTAGCTAGGATATAACAAACAAGCTCAGCACGGTGGGGCATGGTAATTTATAATATTGTACAGTGCTGGTAAAAGTTTTTGCTAAGGTACTAATCGATTTGTAATAAAATAAAAAATGGGTGCGTGTAACCTTTACGCGCGGCTGAAGTAAAAGATCGTTGGCAAATATCACAATTAAATTAAAATATATTATAATCATATATTTATAGAATATCATATACGGAAAGAATATAATATTATATATTTGTCAGACAAACAACGGTTACCATGGCTTGTCAATGTATTCTATCTCATTCTCTCGCCGGCTTAATCCTATATATTTATGTGTTTGTCTCTTTTTAGTGTCGCATTTTCGTTTCATCGAGTTTAAAATCAAACATTCTAAAGAAGTTTCACTTCGAAATTTATTTTTAATTACTTACTCGACTTTATAAAATAGTAAATGCAAGATGTTGCTAATTCTAGTAGCGACCTAATGTGATATATGTAAAAAATACTTAATAATACGTAATTATAACCATACATACATAATTAAATATATAAACGACTAATAAACTTTATATTTATGCAAAATTATCCGTCCCTTTCACTTTTGCTGTTTCAAAGTAAAACAAGCTAAGAAACAATTTCTCGCAATTATTATTACAAAATAAAAGATAAGAAAGACATTGAAAAAAAAAACATCAATATTAATCAAATGACCTCTAGTCGTGGAGATAACGTCAATTACTTAAACAAACTCCTTTTGAAGGCATTTTACAACACAATTTATACATTCTCCCTAAACGTCTCCAAAATATTGTTTTTAATTAAACAGTCCTCGTTTTAACAATTCGTCTGACAATTGTTGATGAAATCATAATCAGCACAACTTTCAATGGTATAAAATAACAATGACACGGTCACAGAAGTCATATCTCGAACTGAAATATAAATATAAAGCATCTAGCGCAATTCAAACTGTGCTAGCAAAGATTTTTTCATATCAACTGCACAGTTAACGAGGTTATTTTAAAATAACCAACAGACCTAGCAACCTTATTGAATGTGACCCGTGAACTGATATCTTAGCAAGCAAAACGTTCTTGATGTTCTTTTGAAAGAAGAAAATTGTGGGCCATTAAAAATAACAAAGTATAAATTAATTATTGCAACACAGAGCAATACCGGAACGTTTCGGAGTTAAAAATACAAAAACAATTAAGCACTTCCCATTTCAAATTTGCAGCCTTCATTGGAATTCTTGCCGGTAGCGTGAATAATTAAAAAGCCAGAAACGCGAACCGAACAAAGGACGAGTTGTGAAAAATGTAACGTACTGTGGTTGTTTAAATGGTCCATCACCTTTTCCGGACAGTCAAGATTTTGTAAAACCATTTATTTATTTTAAATTATTTAAATTTAAAATAAATAAAATAAATATTTTTTTGGCTCAGTTTGTAGTGACCCTACTTGCTGTGCCAGCGGTCGCGGGTTCGAGTCCCGCAGGAGGCATTCATTTGTGTGACGACCACGAATGTTTATACTCCAGTCATACCGTATCAACTATCTTGGTATCCATAACACAAGCCCCGTAGCTTACTAACGGAACTAAATGTTCTGTGTGTTAATGTCCCAACATATTTATTTATTTGCTTATGTAACTTTCCCTCATTAGTCTAGTGGCTAGCATATTCGGCTGCAAATACTAAGATCCTAGATTCGAGTTCCGGATCGGGCTCAGTACGATCTCAGTAACAGCCCGCAGTTGAGAAGTTTTCAATATTGCACCCTCGTGCCTCTGTAAGCACGTAAGGTCATCGGTTCTGTGTTCTATGTGATCCTGAACTGCACCATATATGCTAAGAAATCCATTATTTACCGTTTACTTTAGGCTTTAAATTTTTCCCTTCATATATAAATTTATACGTATTCTTTAACATATAAATAATTTACTTTTAATTTTTACTAATTCCTCGATTGACCGAAGAAGAAGAATATTTATTCAAGTATATGTACATACATGTTGGCTATTTCTTTATATGTAATTTAAATAATTTAATACTAGTTGTTTATGGGCGGAATACTTATATTCTATCACGTTAAGAAAAGTTAATCCCTAATCAGTTTAACATTTTTTACGTTATAGATTTTTTAGTTTTCCTTAGCCAAACGTTACATCATTTCGTCATATCAACTCAGTGTTATCTATACTAATATTATAAAGAGATAAAGTTAGTGAGTTTGTGAAGTTGTAGGGTGTAATCTCTGGATCTACTGAACCGATTTACATGATATTTAGTAAGAAGATAGTTTGAGACCCTGGGAAGCACATAGAATACTTTTTATCACGGAAATCATCCTTGAAGGAGATAAAAATGGGGATGAAAGTCTGTATGGGGTATCAACCATGGGACGAACCCGAGCGAAGCGAGGATAAGTCGCTAGTTTACAATATATAGACATAAAGTCACATAAAGCCCTTCATAGATATTGAAAGAGCTATAATTTAAAGCTTACAAGTTTACATTCGCGGTGAAGTCAAATTCTAATACATTTTACACAGTATAAGTTAAATTGAAGTTTCATAGCATTAACGAGCTCTAGTTCACACTACCTTGTTAGCATTGAAGTTGGTGACAACTAAACTTTATGCACAGACTATATAATACTTTCTTAGATTTAGGTGAATATTTGACATTTTAAATAAAACTATCTTTTCGGATGATTTTACAGATTTATTTTGAAGAAGAACCAAAACTCTGTATAAATCCACGAAATAATCCGAAAAGACAGATTATATTCACAGATTATAATATAGTACTGTATAGATACTCTATCATATAGGTATTAGATCCGCCTTAAATAAGACAATTTTTTCGGGCTATTTTGATTTGTAGGCTCGATGCTGTTAAAATTGAACAACCTGAGGCGCTGTCGATTAAACATTTATTACTATGAAATTCTGTACGCTAAATTTTTGGGTTTGAATAAAAAACAAAGTCTAAACATAAATTAAATTTCATAAGAATACAAACAAACGAATATAACTAATGAATAATGGCAAGCATGTACGAGTGCATAATGGTTGGTTTTTGGTTCAGGTTCGGGGCTGTGCCAAAATAATTCAGGGCCAATATTACATTAATTTAAATCAAAATAGCAATAATATTTTTATTATAGGGTAATTCTTTGATATAGGGTTTGTCTGTTAGCAGCTGAGATGTTGGCGGTGTGCACTGAACCGTGTCACGGAAATCACGATAAGCGTTTAGTTCTGTAACTTATCTCTCACTGTGTTGAATTGTCATTCCACTAAAATATGCGAGTTAATGAAAGAAAAATGCACTTGTGCTTGCGCGCACACAAATTGTACAACATGTCCTTTCACATACTTGTGCACTTGTGCAACATGTCCGTAAGCTAGTGTCATATGCTTTAAAAAGAAAATCGGTTATGTGGACATTATAACTGCAATACTAAAAACCCTTTGAATAGTATTTGAAACTAAAATAAATAAATAATAATAATAATCACTATGTAAGTTGATTTTTATTATCACGAAGGTCTCGAGGTTGTTGAATTTTAGTGGCTAAAACTGGCTTTATTCAACATAACCATCTGTATGTATACAGGTAGTATACATAAATATGTTTTTCTTCATTACAAAAATAAACAATAAGTATCAGCAGGAATACTCTGACCGTTGATCTTAGTTTTGAGCTCAAAATTTAATAAGGGGTTACTTTCATTATATCTTTCTAACGCTAAATTAAAAAGAATCAACTTACGTTTTAATTGTCTTTTTAGTAATTGGGAAATTAGATAACGGCTATTTTGTATAATTCAAAGAAATAAGTGGTCAATTTGTTATTTACGAGAAAATTTTTATGAAACTATAGTCTAATGTATATACAAAATAAATGAAAACTTATAAATTATCTATACATACAGATAAATAAAATTGAAGTGTCTGTTTGTAATGTCAAAATAACAGCTTTATACTAAATGCATATGGAATTATATACGGTACTTATAAGAAAAACACAATTTGTAAAATTTTTGTCTGTTTGTCTATTTGTGCAGGCTAATCTCCAAAACGGCTGGACCAATTTTAACGGGACTTTCACTGGCAGATAGCTAATATTATAAGGTATAACTTAGGCTACTTTTATTTTAGATAAAGAATTAAAGTTTCGCTCAAACAAATTAAAACGTACCTAGAGGCGCACCCGAGTGAAGCGAGGGTAAGTTGCTAGTTACTGAATAAATCATGTCTGCTTCAAATAGTAGCGAATAGGTATGATCTTAAGATGTTAAATATTTTATAGTAAAACGGTCTTCTTCACTTCCGGCGGTTGAGTAGTTCTCAAATTGAATTAAGATATCGGTAAACTGCAGTTGCTTGTCTAGACTATCAATGCCTAGAATCTAGAAATGTCTGAAATTTTGAAAATCTATTTCTTTAATGATATAAGTAATCGGTAAGAAAATATTATTTGATATTCGATTTTGATTCGATTTGAGGGTAAGGGATTGAAGGGATAAGGGTGGATAGCAATGGCATAGTTTTTACAAGAGTGACTCTTGAAGCATATTTCCTCTAATAACTACAAATCCATCGAATACGAATGAAACCGCGGGTAGTAAGTAGTATAAACTTATATTTATGATATAAAATCCTTTGCGAAACCATTACAAGGCTCGTTTCACTTGGACGTAACAAAATCGTCAAAAGCTTAAAATCCCAGACGTAGCCTTTGTAATTGGCAAAAGTTTTGGGACAGAATTTTACGACGTCAATTTGAAGGGCAATTAATATATACTATATATCAATTAGTAACTTTAATTGCTTTTGCCGACTGTGAAAGAATATTTTGCGTCACTGTTAGATTTATTCCATCTTTTAATATATAGACTAGTTACTCACCCTCGTTCCGCTCGGTTTCAACTCTACTTACTTTTAATGTTTTGTTTAGATTTCTCAAAGATGAGATATTTTCCCGCAGTAAAAAAATCTTAAATGTTCATATAATACCAAATTTTATCAAAATCTATCCAGTGGTTTTTTCGTGATCACAGCTAGACAGACAAACAAACAGACAGATGGACAAAAATTCTAAAAGTCATAGATTCGGCCTCTGTATAGATAATAGTGTCTATTTCAATAGGATTCTCCAAAAAATATTTTATGTACATATCGGCTTAATTGCAATTTTATTGTAAGTATAGATTTATCTTATATTTTCTTACTGTATTTTTGTATTACCACTGTACTCTGATTTTCGAAAATCTTATTTAATTCATGTTCGATGATAGGTAGGTACTGATATCACAATTATTCTTAGATTTTCCTAATTTGTGGTCAAAATTAATATCTTCTTATCTTTGGATTGTTTGACATACTAAGAACAAAAATGTAATAGAAACTATATACAGGAATTTTGTCAAACATTTGATCAGATATTGATATATCTGGTAGGCCCTAATAATTGAGAATCAAACGAACTTACCTTGTGATGTTTGATTTCTAATTGTACGAGTGTCTTGTCGTAGTTAAGCCTTTCCATACGAACTCCATTACTTCAGAATGACTCGACTATATCGCGTATAATAAAAATATTTAGTCAATACCGTGGCCCAATTGACATTTTCAACACTTCTATTTCGGTGTATAAAAATAATGTTTTGTATCAACTTTTACAAATCTATACTCTATACAGATAAATAAAATCGGAGTGTCTGTTTGTAATATTAAAATAACCGCTTTTTACTAAATACATATGGATATATACACGGTACATATACCAAAACAACATTTTTTACAATTTTTGTCTGTCTGTCTGTCTATCGGTCTGTCTGTCTGTTTATTCCGGCTAATCTCCGAAATGGCTGGCCCGATTTTGACGGGACTTTCACTGGCAGATAGCTGATGTTATAAGGAGTAACTTAGGCTACTTTTATTTTAGAAAAAGAATCAGGGTTCCGCGAAAAAAATTTAAATTGTAAAATATTCACTTAAATCTGAAAAAATATTTATTAATTTTAATTGTAAATTCTACTTTTGCTGATTTCTAATTGAAACATTCATGAAATAGTTAACCTACCCGCAATCTCTCTCTCGCTACTTGACGCCATCTAGTGACTGAATTAAATACTTCACATTAAAAGCCCGTTGAAAGTACGCTTTTCTTCAAGTTCTTCCGCCGTAATTGGTAGGAGTTTTTGCAGCGCTTTCAAAGGATTTTCCTTATAAAACGCTATTTCGATGTCAGCTTTGTCTTTTTTGAAGCAGTCTGCCGCTACGAGCGGTACCGCTTATGTATGAAATTTATTGGTATCATGAGTTATTATAATAAGTAGAATATTTTCCATATTAAAAGTCACAAAATTATATTGCTTTATGCAATACTAATATACTATCTGATCTAATTTTTCAATTATACTGGATGGAGCGTAGAACGTATGGGAGGTAGCGTAAATTCATGTTCCAATAGTGAAGAAATTAACGATCAACATAGTGGCCAACTGTAAAATGACACATGATGGGTTTTTAATTTTTATAGTAAGGTTCGAGATTCAATAGTTTTTTTAACCGACTTCTTCAAAAAGGAAGAGGTTCTCAACTCGACTGTATTTTTTTATGTTTGTTACCTCAGAACTACGTCATTTATTAACCTCTTTGCACATTTTTTGTTTTGTTTGAAAGTGGATACTTCTAAATGGGTCCCATTTAAATTTCAAAAAAAAAAACACCCCTAAGGGTGGAAAAATAACTAATGATGAATTTAACCTACTTCTAATAATGTCATATTGACTTAAAACTTAGCAAGTATTTCTATTTTCATTGATAGTGCAGTGGTTCGGTATCGTCGCCCTGATCTGATGGTAATCAGATGGTAATCGGATGGAAGTCGGAAGGTGGATAGGTGGAACTCTTAAACAGCTAATAGTAGATACTTTGCGTTTTGGTTTACTTTGTTTGATTTGACAAGCCCAATACGTTAAAATTGGATATTAGAGCCAAAGTTTTTATTGTTACTAGTAAAAGCGAAATTTAGTTTGTCAGTCTTCATATAAAAATTGGCATCTCAAACGGCTTAAGCGATTTTTTAATTAAAATATTTTCTTCTTATTTTGCTACTACTATATCTACACTAAAAAGGGAAAAATAAAAACTTAACAAAAACCGGCATCAAAAAAACAGTAAAAACTAACTAATTGGTAGTTTTCATTTACTATAGATACCTAGTCAAATATTTTCGAAATCGGTGCCAGTCGATACAAATCAAAACACAGCGAAAAGATTAAAAAGTTTTTATTTCGTTTACTTTTTCTTAATTTTTTAGGGTTCCGTACCCAAAGGGTAAAATGGGACCCTATTACTAAGACTTCGCTGTCCGTCCGTCTATATATCTGTCCGTCTGTCACAAGGCTGTATCTCATGAACCGTGATAGTTAGACAATTGAAATTTTCACAGACGATGTATTTCTGTTGCCTCTATAACAATAAATACTAAAAAACAGAATAAAAAAATATTTAAGTGGGGCTCCCATGCAACAGACATGATGTTTTTGCGGTTTTTTAAATAATGGTACGGAACCCTTCGTGCGCGAGTCTGACTCGCACTTGGCCGGTTTTTTTTTAAATAAGTCCTTCATTAAAAGG
This sequence comes from Argynnis bischoffii washingtonia, assembly GCA_033884665.1. Taxonomy (NCBI): domain Eukaryota; kingdom Metazoa; phylum Arthropoda; class Insecta; order Lepidoptera; family Nymphalidae; genus Argynnis; species Argynnis bischoffii. The sequence goes on along the minus strand of CM066624.1, from coordinate 1,644,736 downwards.
AATTCCGAACCGAAAAATACATCATCAATTCGCCTAACTTAGCTTAGCTTTGACCAAAAAAAAAAGTGAGAGAAAGTAAGTCCAAAAGAACTATCTATTAAAATAAAAGGATAGAATTACATACTTTTCTTACTTCATCTATATATTAATACGTGAAGCAAAAACTTTATACCCCTTTTTACGAAAATTGCGCGGACAGAGGAGTATGAAATTTCCCACACTTATAGTTTATATAGAGAAGGAGTGCAGAATGCTAATATTTAAAAAAAATATACATAAAAAAATACATGAAATCAATAAAAAAAACATTACACACACTACCATGTATTTGATACACACGCATACATACTCTTTTTTTTATTGTTAAAGTCTGTGCTCAAATTGAGAATAGATGAAAATTGTAATATACCAAGACAATAAAATATATAACTTAATGATTTATGGTTGATTTTCAACCACGCGACGATCACTAGTACTTTGAATTCCGAAAACGCAACAACCAATTAGATTTTTTTGCTTAAAAATTGTATACTAATTATATTTCTAATTGTTACAGATGAGAACGTTATCAATATGTATAACGCTCGGGACCCTGTATGCCCTTACCCTGGCACAATCTGAAGGTAAGACAAGGAAGACACATCGTACTTTCTTAGATTTACACGAATATTAGACATTTAAATAAAACTATCTTTTCGGATTTTTTCGCGGATTTATTTTGATTTTTGATTGCTTTAAACCAAATTGCCGAAACCAAACCGATTGCTGTAAAGCAATCGAATAGTCTCTCCCGTGACCATGATTGCTGTAAAGCAATCGAAACGTCGGAAACCAAAAATCAAAATAAATCCGCGAAAAAATCCGAAAAGATACTTTTATTTAGAAGACACATCAATCAAAAAAGTAGGTACTAGATACACAATCCCATGCAAAAGTTCTTTTAAAACTGTCACCGATTGTCTTTAGGTAATTATTCTAGTTGAAATAAATATACAACAATGTAAATTAAACTTTAAATGTTGTTTTTAGAAAAAAAATTTAAAAGCGCGCTCAAATCATCAAACGAGCGCTCATTCGGTGAGGATATTTTCTTCGCTGATTGTGAATCTATTACTGTTTTAATCGTTGGAAAGATATTAAAATTTAGACAAGTATCTTAAATATAGATAACTAATACGAAAGTATGTTTGTAGATATACTCTTCAGAAGAGTCTCTTCTACGCTGTAATAGATAAGAAAATTATTTATTTGTTATTTATTTCCATGTATTTTTTATGCATAATTTTAAAAAATATGAGCATTCTGCACTCCTTCTCTATATAAACTATAAGTGTGGGAAGTTTCATACTCCTCCGTCTGCGCAATTTTCATAAAAAAGGGTACAAAGTTTTTTCTTCAGTAAGAAAAGTATGTGATTCTATCCTTTTATTTTAATAGATAGTATCCAACGTTTTCAAAAAGAAGGAATCAATTTTCCTAAGCTGTAACCTCAAATATGGTCATGTGAATTAAAAAAAAGTACCCTCAAGTTACCAAAACTTCTTAGTGATTTTGATGTTATGTACATTTTTGTTGAAAAACAATTATTGTATTGAGATAGTTTATAATTTAGAGATACATCTGCTTTCTACACATAGGCATATATTAAATTATAATTAATGTATACTAATATTATAAAGAGGCAAAGTTTGTTTGTTATCATTAGATAGCCCGTTTATTTAGGAAGGCTATAGGTTATATATCATACAATATAAAGTCTATTTATTTCATATAAACCGTTAAAACCGGGTGAGTCGCTATTATAAACTAATATTATAAAGAGGTAAAATTTGTGAGGTTGTAGAGGATAATCTATAGATCTCCTGAACCGATTTAGATGAAATTTGGTTGGTTGGAAATCAACCCTTAAGGGGGTGAAAATGGGGATGAAAATTTATATTAGGAAGCAAGCTAGGATATTATAAAGTATGCATATCTCCGAAATTATGTAGAAACTAATACAAATAACACTCAAAACAACTTCTTGTTTAATAATCCTTAATAAACTTTGACACCGAGGATTTCACATTATAGTTAGATTAATCTTCTTCATCCCGTACATATAGTATAATCAATTGTCGCCTTTATCGTAAAGTCATACGGTCGATTTTTCTTTACTACAAAAGAGATACGATTAAGGTCAAATTAAACACTTCGCAAGTTCGTTTAGATCTATGTAATACGTATCTATTTTGTTAGTTATAAGCGACAGTAATAATTATTATGTTACATATAATATAGAAGGAGGATTATTGTCTAATAAATATAGAGCGAACAGAATTCTGGTTATATAAAGTTTGACGACACGTGGCTCAGTTTGTAGTGACCCTACTTGCTGTGCCAACGGCCGCAGGTTGGAGTCCCGCCGGGGGTATTCATTTGTGTGATGAGCACGAATGTTTGTATTCCAGTTATGGGTGTTTACATTTAAAATATGTATATATACATATATATATATATATATATATATATATATATATATATATATATATATATATATATATATATATATATATATATATATATATATATATATATATATATATAATATGTGTGTGTGTGTGTAGTGTATAAACTATATCTTATCCATAACATAAGCCTCGTAGCTTAAACAAGATGGTGCTGTGTCCATAGTCCACCACGCTGGCTATGTGCGGGTTGACGGGCTTCATATGTCTTTCGAAAACTTGCTAGTAGTTCTCAGACATACAGGTTTGCTCACAATGTTTTCCTTCACCGTAAGGCAAGTGGTAATTATGTTAGAAATGATTTGCACATGAGAATATCAGAGGTACTAGATCCGGGATTTAAACTATCAGGACATTATTATTATTATCATATAAAAGTGTGTATGGTGCGCACCCGGCTGTCTTTACGTCCGTCACCGTTTTATAGCCCAAGTCAGACCTAGCTCTTGCACGATCGCCCTGTCAAGACGCCTTCGTTTAACAACGGTATAGTTTCGTAGGCTGTGGTATTACTAGGGATATTGCTTCAATTAATTTTTATTTGCAATATAATGCTTTCTTGTAACTTCTTCCAAAACGAAATAGCTTCGCTCTAATGGTTGCAAAGAATGATTATTTTAATTGAAGCCTTTAGGTATAAAACTCTAAAAATTGATAGCGCAATATCTTCCTAGACTAAGAGCCAATGTTAAGATAATTATTGTTAAATATCATTTTAACTCTCGAATACTTTGGGAGTTAACTATTAGGGATAACTGCTCGCAGACCATTTCACAATTATTTAGGGTCAGATTTAGGTGTCATTTATGGAAGGGTTCTAAGACAATGTGATTACTGACGGTGATTATAGTGTAAGGCCGTTTTTCAACGGTCGCACTAATTGCTGCGATTTACTGTTAAATTTTGTATAAAATTTAAAGTTAACAAATTATTATATTCTTTATTGCACTAAACAAGTAATAAAAAATAACCTGCTTTAATTATCAAATGAATTTACATTAATACAATCACAATACAATTATAAATGCCAAATTTTGTATGTGTGTATGTTTGTTTCCTTTGTACTAAAAAGGCTGTATAGATTTAGGCTATAAGCTGGAGTAACACATAAGGTACTGTTAGTAATGAGTAGTATGTTATATACATACGTGTGTTAAAAATCAAAATCTTTAGGTACCTATTATTAGGTAACTTATCTTGAAGTAGAGACGTGGAAAATTGGATGAAACAGGTAGTTTAGTTTAAGCCGTCTAATACGTTAAAATACCCTCGACTCTATTTCTTTAAATCCGCAAGAAGCCACAATAGCTAAGAATGAGTCTCGCGAGATTGATTCGTTCTATTCAATAAAAGCTTTCAACTGGCTACCATTTGGTAGCCAGTTGAAAGCTTTTATTTAGCAGATTACAAAAATACTTTCATTTGAAAGTATTTTTGTAATCTGAGAAATTCATATTATTTCATTGTAGTTCAGAACTTTAAAGCTTGGTTTAATAATACTTATATAGATGACAGATGACTTAGATAGATGACAGAGAGATATAAGTTTAATTTCATAATTTAGCCATTCTTAACCCCCAACGCAAAAAGAGAGGTGCCTTCTCTTCGATGTCTGTCTGTCTGTGTGCGTGTGTGTGTCTGTCTGTGGCATCGTAGCTCTCAAACAATTGGACTGATTTCAATGCAGTTTTTTTTCATTTGAAAGCCAATTTCCTTGCGGTTTTTCTTAGCTATGTTTGGTTAATATCGGTCCAGTAGTGTAAGAGTATCAGCTCTTTTCCAAAATTATTTACTTTTTAAGGGTTACTCCTTAAACTATAAGTATTTTTTTGGCGTAGGGGTTTTTTTTTTTAAATTTTTAATTTAATATGGGTATAATTATGGAAAACTATGTTTAAACTTGTGTTTATACTACAGATGTTTTATTTATACTACTGAGTTTTCAACCGCGGCTCTGCTCGCATAGTATGTAGATGAAAGTAACCTATATGTCAATCTATACATAGTATAGAACAAAGTCGCATCCTCTGTTTGTACGCTTAGATCTTTTAAACTAGGCAACGGATTTTAATTCAGTTTTCAACAATAGATAGAGTGATTTAAGAGGAAGGTTTATATGTATAATACATGCATATTATATTCACAGTAACCGTTAAAACGTACCTAGGGACGAACCCAAGCGAAGCGAGGGTTAATCGCTAGTTTAGTATATAAGCTATTTCACTCAAATCTATAAATATATAAATATAGTACCAAATAGTGAGCGCTGTAAAAAATATATCAAAAATCGACTTTATGTACATAATTTTAAATTATTTACAGTAAAATATAAAATTACTGAAAAATAAAATAATAATATTATTACAAACTAGCGACTCACCCTCGCTTCGCTCGGGTTCGTCCCTAAGTACGTTTTAATTTTTTGAGCGAGACTATAATGCTTTTTCTAACATAAAAGTAGCCCAAGTTACTCCTTATAATATCAGCTATCTGTCAATGAAAGTCCCGTTAAAATTGGTCCAGCCGTTTCAAAGATTAGCCGGAACAAACAGACAGACAGACAAAAATTTAAAAATTGTGTTTTTCTTATAAGTACCGTATATAATTCCATATGCATTTAGTATAAAGCTGTTATTTTGACATTACAAACAGACACTTCAATTTTATTTAGCTGTATAGATATATAAAGAAATTCTTCACTGTATCTCCAAATTCCACCTTTGTCACGTCACTTTCTATATATTTTTTTGTTTGAATAGTTTGGTGCAATACAAAATATAATATAAATAAGTTAATGAAGATTTAGTACGTATTGAGGGAAGAGGCATCTCATAATTAAATTATAAGCAACCAGTTATCTAAACTACGGTACATAGTCCTTGGACTCCAAACAATGCATCATCTACCGATGCCCTATAATAGTTCGAGGAAACGTCCGCAAATAAACTTAATGGACCTATTCTTCAAATGTTGAAACATACAGTCAAAACGAATGTAGAGCTAAAACCGCGAATATGATTTCCGCTTTATATCGGGCCACATAGCCATAGTTTAGATTAGTTTATCTTATCTCTACTTAGTTTACAAAATACTTTCTTAGATTTACGCGAATATTATTTTAAATTATACTATGTTTTCGGATTTTTTCGCGGATTTATTTTAATTTTTAATTCCCGACGTATCGAATGATGTACAACAATCATGGTCATGGGAGAGGCTAAGGTGTTAGACTGAGTTTGATCAAAGAATTCCTTCTGCTGCTGTTTTTACTTACTTATATTTACTTACTTTATATTTATAATATGTATGTATTTAAAGTTATATATGTGTAGTATATCAACTATCTGGTATCCATAACACAGGCTTTGTAGCTTACTATGGAACTAGATGGTGCTGTGTGTTAATGTCCCAGCATATTTATTTATTTACTTACGTTTATTTCTTTTTTTTATTGGCAAACGTCTTTAAATATAATCTATAAAAAAGATAATCTATAAAAATAAAAATGTAACTGAGTTGAATTGTAAAAACTGTACATTATTGGTTAATTATATTATCAAACATATTTCATCTTATTATTGATCAATTTTGTAAGTTCGTGTGTACGAAGAGGTGAAGGAAAAGGAGATAAGAAAAAGCAACGTATGAGTAGAATCTTTCATTCCTTATCTCTGAAGGCGACCACTCGCGAATATCAAAGCCAAAGATATGATTGTAACCCATGTATTAAGATAAAGGAACTTATAAGTCTTAGACAAAATGTCATTCAGCAATAACGTTGGAGAATAGAAACTTTTAAAATCTTAATATATAAAATTCCCGTGTCATGATGTTGGTCCGCGATTAACTCGGTAACTACTTATCCGATCTTGACGTATTTTTTTTTAATTTGTGATTCGTTCCAACTTAAAAGATAGGATAGTTTTTATCTCGATTATTTCTTTTTTTTTATTGCAAAATTAGCGATTTTCAATTGTGTGCCCACAGCAACGCGTGGCCGGGTGTGCTAGTAGTATTATGAAGATATATGTCACCTATACATATAATAGTGGCAGTGGTAGCCCAGTGGTAACGCGCTCGCTTGGGAAACCGAGTGAAGCGGGTTCAAATCCCGGGTCTCGCACCTCTGATATTTTCATGTGCGAATCATTTTCTAACATGATTACCACTTGCCTTACGGTGAAGGAAAACATCGTGAGAAAACCTGCATGTCTGAGAGAACCTAGCAAGTTTTAGAAAGACATATGAAGTCTGCCAACCCACACTTGGCCAGCGTGGTGGACTATGGCCTGATTCCCCTCGTATTGAAGGGAGGCCCGTGCCCAGCAGTGGGACGTTAAAAAAGGCTAAATACACACATATAATAAAATTGTAACTAAGCCGAATCTGTACATTAAATATTTTTTGGAAAATCTTAGTGAAATAGACATTGTTATCGATACAGAGGCTGAAACTATAGTTTTTAGAATTTTGTCTGTCTGTCTGTCTCTTTGTTACCGCATCACGGAAAATCCACTGGAGGGATTTTGATGAAATTTAGTAAGATGGTAGATGGTTATCCAGGTTAACATATAGGATACTTTTTACTGCGGAAAAATATCTCAGAGAATATCTCAAAATATCTCTGAGAAATCTATACTAAACGTTTAAACGTAAGTAAGGACGAACCCGAGCGGAGCGAGAGTGAGGCGCTAGTTATCATATATTTAAAAAAAAATGTATTCTCATTAAATGATGTGGGTGTTGAAGCCACTATCGTGCTGTTCTATAATCCGTTATACGGTAACTTGATAGCTGAATCCGTTGATACTGTTTCTGGTCAAATTACAATTTTGCTTTTTTAAAAGCTTGAGCTTTGGCTTATCTTTTTTTAATAAAACTTTTTGTATTATAATATGGAAATTGAAATTTTTCAAATTAGAATTAAAAAAATTACGTTTGGAAATCTCAAATTTCTATTAGCAAGTTAAATACGATATTCCCATATAAGCTATACTTATCCTGACAACTTAAGAGTTGTTTTTTTTAAAGTTGCCTCTTTCCGCCTTCATCGGGTTTTAAATCTTAAAACCACATACATTTTATCATAATCAGTTTAGCTTTGAAAATTGTGCTAAAAAATACACTACATATTGTCACAATGTTCGTAGAAAGTTTGTAATATTGTTAATATGAACTTGTTCTAGAAAAAAACATTGAAAACTTCAATTAAAATTATTAATAATATGAAATTAAAGCAATGACAACTACATATATCTATTCTATATACGTATAATAAAATTGTAACTGATCGCTGTCTGTACATGGAAGATATTTAAGAAAAACGACTATTTGAGTTCTAAAACAATGATTTTTAGAATTTTTGTCTGTATGTCTGTGCGTTTGTGCGCTTATTTCAGAAATGGCTTAACCGATATGGGTATGGTTTTCACTAGTGTATTATGGTAAGCTTCGTTTAACATTTAGTATTTAACTTAACATTTAGTAAATAAAAAAGTTATGTCAATTAAAGAATCACCTAGGGATGAAGCCGAGCGAAGCGAGAATGAATCGCTAGTGTTTAAATATATTGCTTCTGCATATTTTATTTTGACAGTGTTGTGAATACCTGAAATTGATATATAACATGTGAAAACCGATACTTTGCAATAATATATTTATGTAAATGTTTCATACGTATACTGTTGGTATACCTATTAAATAAATAAATAAATGTATAATTTAACGATGACTTATTTCAGTGGTAACATTACAGTTTGCAACCACTAAGGTAAGGTAGCGGGTTCAATTTTCATGGTAAAAAATTTACATAAAATCCTTATTTTCTTGCACTATTATTTGTTTTTTGTGTTTTTGTTTGTTCATATACCTGCATATATCTGTGGAGTATTCAAACTGCTTTTAATTTTTTCTATTATACTTTGGTTATATTAACTATTTTGATTTCACTAAAAGAAGCCACGTATAAAATCTAGTTTATTTTTTTTAAACGTTCATTTTAAATATTTTAGTTGTGGTAAGTTAAGCCACAAAGGATAAATAAATCCTAAGACATATCTTTATAATCCCATTGTGAAGAGTGAATTTAATATGATCTGACCTTTTGAAGGTTTCATGTATGTATGGAATACACTTAATGATACCCTATGCAGGATGATCCGGACATAAAAACATAACAACATACAACCATACTGTTATTATAAATGTGAAAGTTTGTACGCGTGTATTTTATACTTAACCATCTAGATGAAGCTAAAAGCTTAGTACTTCAATAACTATGACCCGGAATGGCTAAGTTGTTAGGGAATGGGAAGTAGAGACGTACTTAATTAAGCAAAGTCAGTGTAACTCACTAGTACTTAAAAATGATTAAAAACTGATGGACTTTTTTAAAAACTATGTAAGTTTAGCAAATACTTATATATATATGAGGAATATTATCCTTGACTTTGTTTACATAAAAATAACCTTCAATAAAACTCGAACCCGCAAACTTCTACAGCGAGATGAACTCTTTTATTTATTCAACTAACAACAAATGGTTGACATATTTTCCCAATGTTTTTAAACACGATATCTTTTAAAATATAACATTTCAACCCCTTGTATTATGACATTCATCCCCCTAGCAAGTTTGTCACCGCTTTAAATGAAGATGCGGCATTATTAATTCGCCCCCGGCAACCATCCCCTTTCTAACTAATATATATTCAATATTGCTTGGTAATTAGTGCTTAATATTTAGATCAAAATATTTTAATCACTTTCTCCTAGAGTTTTGAATATGTATTTCCTAAATCATTTATTTACAAGTATTTGAAAGTCTTAGAATCTATTATTATTAGTAACGCAAAATATATGGTTTCCATTTCACATTATTTTGAAAATATGTATTGGCATAGTGTTGCATATAGATAGAGAGTACCTACCAAGCTTAATGGGGATGACAGGTGTCTGTAAGGATGTTTGTTTGTTTGTTTGTTCGTCTTTAACGCTGAAACTGATAGATTGATGTAATTTTTCGTATGGAGATAGTTGGATTGCTGAAGAGTAACATAAGCTACTTTCGGAATCCGGGGAAACACGTTATTATATATATATTATATATACATATATAACACGTTATAATTTAATATGAGATTTTCATACAAAATTTGGAATTTCGATTGCTACGATTTTCTCTAGAGAAAGTCAAAGTATAAATTATTGATGACTCTTAATACCGCAGCTCTTTCGATTCGATTCGATTCTCGGCCGATACAAATATTTGTAATTAACATTCAGATGTTTTCTGATCTGACTGCACTAACACTAATATTAAAAAAATACAAGAATCATAACTCACTGAGAAAAAAAATAGCCAAGTGCTCTCTGAGCCATAAACTATTTTCAAATAAATTATTACAACGATCTGTTATTTCAATAAACGTTCTTACACATTTATATCTATAAGGATAATTTAACACGAAAGGGTTTACAACAAAATAACCTTATATAATTCACATGCGGTAAACGTCTGGTGGAAATTAATGGAGAGCTTATACTAGCGCTTATTTACGAGAATACATACATAATCTGACTAATAGATTGGTTCATAAAGATTCGAGTGAGCTTTTATCAGCAAATTTTAATCAGCCTTTAATTTATTCTACTTCCTTTAAAGCTTTTTTTAAAGTTTACGGAAGAAATATATTAGTTGTTTCCTTTTCTTCTTCTTTTTTTTTCTCTTATTGTTTAAAGTTCAAGTTTAATTAGAATAAATGAAATCCTACTTAATCAAAATACTGTCACTGTCTGTCACCGCGTCTGTCTGTCTGAACGCGATAAACTTAAAAATTACCAAACGAATTTTCATACGGTTTTCATCAATAGTTGGAGTGTTTCATGAGGGAGATTTAGGTTTATAATTCATTAAAGTTTTGTGTAAATTGGCTGAAATATGACGATGATGGTCATGGATGGTGTCGGAAAAAATCATGCTGACTGGAAGCTTTTTTGGCATGCGCCGCGTAAACTAATAAAGTACAGAAAACAATGTACTACATAATTATTGGTCTTAAAACCCGAGTGAAGCGAGGGTAAGTCACTAGTATATTATACATAATTAATAGGTCCCGCATGACTCTGTCTGTCTGTTTAATAAGGACATAGATTGTATCATGGGGATTCGCCTATGGGGACCTACTCTTCCTCACCAACTCACCTACCATGCGTGCGAAGCCGTAGACAATAACTTGTCTTACATATATTACTTATTTGAAATACAAATTTCTACGTCTAAATACTTCAGCTTTGTTTCCTCTACCTCAGAGGCCTTGTTGACATGTTATAAATCTACATTTACCAAAGTTTCTTAAAGTTGTATACAAACACCCCATGCAGGAATCAAACCCGCGATCCTGTTTAAGAAAATCAATTATTAATAACATAACAAACGATGCCCTTACCCTATAGATAGAATCAACAATAATTTAATTCGAATACTTTAAATGTATTTTTAACATCGTATATGAGATCAGTATAAAAGGATATAAAACTAGTGCAGCTATATTAATCCTCGCGTCGAGTAATTACGTTGACATTGCGTGTTTGCTTAGTGCGGGCGGCGGTTGTAATAAGTAGAACGGTATTAAACTCTCTCCCTGACGATCTATAAACGTTTATTATGATTATATTCTTAAAATAATTCATTATAAGTATTTAGAACTTTATCATCTCTGATATTGCTTCGTATTATGTTGAAACTGACGCGAATTTGATTTTAACATGATATATTATACTAATTGTTTTTTTTAAGTTACGGTATTAAATATTAGTAGCCAACTACAAATAATCGATATGCAGCATTTCTTAACTAGCTTTATTTTTTTTCCTATAATGTCACCATCTTTATTAAGACCGATAAAGATTTTTTAATGTAAAACCAGCAAAAACAACATTTAACCCCTAGCCTATATTCTCGGTACTTAAAACAAAATTATATTTACCGTTTTGAGTATACTTGAGTTGACGTGCAAAGGAATAAAATTCGTTATCAGTTCCATGCAATGTTGAAGGAAATGAGGGAGTTCATATACAAGTAAGTATATGAATACTTAGCATATTTGCCATCTCGTTCTTGGACTACTTTCAGTGAATTATGTCACAGATTAATTTACTTTGGAAGTGTTACTGGAAACGCTTCATGCTTCTGAATAATTACATTCTAAAACGTTTTATTGAATTATTATCTTAAGAGCGTCTAACTCAGTAGTTAAGAAGGCTAAGCTTCACTTACTTCGCCGTATATCGTAAGTTCATTTCTCGTATCAAATAAATTACACTACTATTATAAATATAAAAGTTTGTATGTGTGTTTGATGGTTACATCACGCTAAAACAACTGGATGGATTTGAAAAGAAATAGTTATCTTATACTACAACTAGCGACTCACCCTCGCTTCGCTTCGGGTTCGTCTCTAGACAAAAAGAAATTATCCCACGGGAACCGTAATTTTTCCGGGATAATATATAACCTATAAGCTTTCCTCAAAAAAAATTCAAATCGCATTAGTAGTTCCTGAGATTAGCGCATTCAAACAAACAAACAAACTCTGCCCCTTTATAATATTATTAATAGTATCGATAATCTATTTACTAATCAAAATCATAATTAGTTCGTCTCGATGTTTCTTACTTCACATCTCCAGGGACATTAAATGATAGAAGTATGAATTGTTCATCATAAAGTATAATACTATGGGCATAAGCGAATCGAGAGCTTGCTTGTAATAGTTATATATAAAACTATCGACTCACCCTCGCTTCTCTTGGGTTAGTCCCTAGCTTGGATATAGTAAAATGGATATAGTATGTTATCCTTAAGATATAGACAAATGCCATCGCGGTCTTTTTTGTAGGCTTTTTAAGGCGTACAATACTGTAGTACATTATTTTGATCTATCTCGTAGGGCTCAGCCAGCGTTTGCAATGTAAGCGCAAAAAATGTATTTACGACATCATATTAGAAACCCCTAAAATTATTAGTATTTCTCTACTATATTATGCATGTATCATACATATAAACCTTCCTCTTGAATCACACTATCTATTAAAAGAACCGCATCAAAATCCGTTGCGTACTTTTAAAGATCTAAGTATATAAGGACAGACAGCGGGAAGCGACTTTGTTTTATACTATGTAGTGATAAACAATAATTTCCTCGTTCCTAAATGTTCACGCTTTTAGCTCTTCAAAGACCTCAAATGTATTCGTAACACGAAATTTAAACGAATTCTGTACTTTTAACAAGATTCGCATAGCATTCTTATATTCTAAGAAGAGATTTGTAAAAAAAATCTGAACACTTTTATTATGTGAATGTATTCAACAATTCAAAAGGTTGATAACAACTTCCTCGCGAAGGCGCTCGAGTGATAAAATTATAATATTCTTTCACATAAAAGCAAGTAATATACATTTTCTGCACACGATTTCCATTCTTATACATTTCGTCATAAAGTCCGTTTTTCTATAGGCGTTAGTAACACGGTAACATATTTACACTTAAAAATTTACTTTGAAATATTGTAAAGTATAATTTTGTTTGGTGTGAAAGGATAAATATTTATTATGATAAAGCCGCAAGGGTAAAAGGTGACGGCTATCCATCGAGGCAGTAACCTAGTGGTGACGTGATTGGAAAACCAAGTGAAGCGGGTTCAAATCCCGGGTCTCTCAAGTGTGATTCCTTTCCAACATGATTACTTACCTTAAGGAAAAAGAAAACGTCATAAAACTTGCATGTCTGAGTATAAAGTAATTAATATTAAAATACATTTGAACTCTGCCAAACTGCACTTGGCCAGCGTGGTTGATTATGTGATCCCCCTCGTATTAAAGGGAGGCTCGTGCAGCAGTGTGACATTAAAAAAGGCTAAATACATACACATCCCTTGATCAAATTGCAAATTTAATAAAATATAAGTACGAGTACATATTAAACAATATATAGAGACCTCTTTTGGCAGTCCTTTTCAGAACTACGGCTTTTTTCTTAAACCAAACAACTACAGCTAAACGTTATTAGAACTGTACCATCGTTTGGCATCGCTCTTGTGCTGTCACTCTGGATGAATTCCACTAATGCGAATAAAACTTAAGACATGAATAATTTCATCTCAAATTTCAGCTGTACTATAGCAAAATCTTTACTAAAATCTGTCCAGCCTACATCACGTTTTAAGCCAGCAAATAAACAAACAAAAAAATATCCTTAAAGGATAATTGTTTTATTCAGAATATATTCCCAATCCTTAGCTTTGACGTTACGAATCTACTAGAAACATCGATTTTCAATCCTCATTTAATAACCCGATTATAGGTAAAGCCGCTTTGGTTAAAAATCGTCCCCATTAGGAGTTTTGTTATCTCATTAACCTAAGAGCTTTCGGAAACCGAATGGTTTTTTAATGAACTTGTTACATTTTGCTTCAATCCGCTTTACTATAGGATTTTAAACAGACAATCTCTCTGAATTCTCCGCAAATAATATAGCGTAAATGTGTTCATTATTTATATAAGTTTTAGGGTCCCGTAACTAAAAAACAAAAACCGTCAAACGTGGCATCTTTACTTTCCGTGAGCATCTTTACCTAAGCATACCCTATACTAGTTTCCATTGAATATTTTTTTACATGTAGGAATTTTCACAATTTTAACTATATTGGTAGATTTTATAATAAATTGTGGTAACCCGAAAAGTTTTTCAAGCTGGCAACTTTGTTAATTGTAAAAGTAAAGTGCTTTTTCTTTCTATGTGGTCAATTGTGTTCGCGGCGTCATCGCATACAAATTGTGTTTCCTCCAGAAAATAAAAGTGTAGGTAAGTGAATTATATTAAATGGTATGTGATATATTGTTATTAAGGTGTATCGTAATGATTCAATCCTATTAAACTTTTAAATCTTGTCTTCATCTTGTCATTCATCTTAATGTTGGAAAAGGTAATGTTGTTTGTGATTAGGTAAAGTTACCTTACTAGCACAAAAGGCAACTTTACCTATGACTAGGGTTGTCAAATTTAGCACGACTAGTATTATATATATATATATATATATATATATATATATATATATATATATATATATATATATATATATCGTTTTATTTTTCTATTCGTTTATGAAATATTTTGGAGTTAAAGAAATACAAAGGTAGGTAGGTAAGTAACTAATTTGTCTGATTACCTTCCAGATATATTAAAGATGCCTCCAAAAAGCTGTGTCAAACAAAGAAATAGAAGGCGCGAAATTACAAAAATTACTCTGAAGAGATGCTGTTATTGGCTGTTGATTTAGTTAGAAAAAAAAATACAACTTCCTACGAAGCTGAAAAGCAATTTGGCATACCCAGACGAACCATAGAAAAAAGAGTCAAAAACCTGCATACTGATAAACCTGGTCCGCGTTTCCGTCTATCTAAAGAAGAAGAGCAAAAATTTGTCAAAGTACTCATAGCGGCGGGTGACTTTGGATGTCCGTTGTCACAGTTGGACTTAAAACTAACGGTTTACGACTACCTTAAAAAAAATAACAAGACTTACATATTCAATGACCAAGTTCCCGGTGATTGGTGGGTCAGACATTTTTTAGAGCGACACAAAGACGAACTAACACTCAGGTCTACTCAAAATATTACAAAAGCGCGAGCAGAAAGAACTTTGGATGAATTCAAAGAATATTTTAAAAATCTAGAGATATCCCTTCAAAATTTGCCACCTAAAATATATTGAACTACGACGAGACCAATGTTTCTGACGATCCAGGCTCTGTAAAATGTATTTTTCGCCGGGGAGTAAAGTACCCTGAGAGAATTATTAATCATTCAAAAGGCTGTATATCGGTTATGTTTGCTGGGACTGCTTACGGCGAACTTCTGCCGCCATACGTTGTTTATAAATCGGAAAATTTATGGAGTGAGTGGTGTAAAGGTGGGCCCGAAGGAGCACGCTATAATCGCTCTAAAAGCGGTTGGTTTGATTCCGTTGTCTTTTTGGACTGGTTCACGAACATTGTTATTCCATGGGCCAGACAATTGGAAGGACCGAAAATAGTTATTGGTGATAACTTATCCAGCCATTTAAATCCCGATGTAATTGAATTGTGTGAGGCTCATCAAATACGTTTCGTATTTTTGCCTCCGAGGTCTACACACTTAACGCAGCCACTGGACGTTGCTTTCTTCGGGCCCCTAAAAAAAGAATGGAGAAAAATTCTTCTCCAATATAAAACAGAGAATCCGAAACAAGCATCGTTAAACAAAACCCATTTTCCTCTTCTACTGAAGCAATTGATGGACGCTGCCAACATAAAAAAGCAAAACATTCTGAGCGGTTTTAAAGCTACTGGCATTCACCCGTTAAATCCGTATGAAGTATATAAAAAACTGCCGGAATACGAAGATGTTATCAGATATGACGTTCATCAAACGCTGCTTGATTATCTTAAAGAAAACAAACGTCCTAATCCATCCAAACCTAATAAAGGAAAAAACACTAAGTTAAATGTGCCATCAGGTAAATCAGTCAGTAGCGATGACATGTCGTCATGTCTGTCAATAAATAAAAATTCCCCCACGAATCCAAAGACTACGACAACTGTAAAAAGAACACTTCAAAAGACTCTAACTGACCAATTAAAAGAACATAGAGAGAAAGTACGGATTCCATTAAAAAAAATTAATAAGGACGACAGGAAACCAATAAAAACAAAAAAACGTCGTGTTGAGAGTTCTTCAGATTCAGAATCAAGTTGTACAATACCTTCTTGCGATTCATCAGAATATGACTACAGAAATGATCAAGATACAGAAATGGAAAGTGACATAAATGAAATCGTAATGGTTGGTATAGATTGTGAAAAGAGCCTTGACGATCAACACGTGAATGGAGACAATGAAGAAATTGTGGGTAGTATAGAGCGAGGCGTAGATAGAAAAGTCCAAATCCTAAAAGAAAAGAAAAATGAAGTTCTAGAAAGCCAGGAAAAAAATATGGAAGTTACGGGTGATTTAGATAGAAAAGAGAGTTCAAAAGGCCAAAAAGTTGTAAAAATTTTATCGGATATAAGAAATACAGTAGACAATCTGGCATATTTCGATTTGAACAAATACGGGCCATTCGCGCTTGAAAAAATAGAAGCCGATCATTTATTAAATCGTGTAAATAAGAAAACAATTACATCGGAATATGCAGGATTAATTCATTCTAGATCAACTAGGATGACCAAACCGCCGTCTCCGAATGCGACTTCTAACACGGATTGGGGTGCAGTTTGTAGTAAAGAAGCCGAGCAAAATACTACTTCCATTTCGTACAATGTGAATGATTATGTTTTAGTAAGATATATATTAAAAAAGAAAATTCAGTATTTTGTAGGCAAAGTAGTTGTTAAACTAGCAGACAAATATCAGGTTTCGTTTCTTAAGCGAACTGGAAGAAATGATAGTACAAAATTTACACTACCAAAGAAAGAAGATATTGATACCATAGATGAAGGGATGATTGTAAAAGAAGTTCAGCTGTTACCTTTAAGTGAAAAAGAGACTGAATTTGTTTTTTTGGAGGATGATGATTTAGTGTATTTTGATTATTGATTTTGGCGAAGAATTATAGACAACCGTTTTATTTTTTAAAGGAATAATATAGAGAGGCTAAATTATTTTTATAGAGAATGATTATTTTATGTTTTCTTTATTGATTTTGGAGAGAGATATTTTAGAGAATTGTTTAGTTTTTGAGAGAGTTTTTATAGATACTTTTTAACGCATACTTTTATTATAATTACTCGAAATATTTAATTGTTTATTATTTTAAGGTAAAGTTTTATTTTATAGAATACCTAGTTTTTGTAATTGTAACTGTGATTTATATAGTATTTTCTGATTATTATTGTAGGTATTAAATTATAATGTATAAACAAAAGTTCCTATTGCTTGGTTCCTTAATAATTATTAAAATATATATTTTATGTTTTATTATTTCTTGACAACCCTGATGATATTCACCTGTTTCTGTAATATTTTTGAAATTCTTGGGGCAACTTTACCTATGTATTCGTAGTGCTTACTTAAGCGAACATATCAGCTTCAATAATAAATACATCGCTTTTGTAGCGCCAGAACCATTGGTAACTTTAGGTCGCATGTGCTTTGGGACACGCATTCTATGCAAACTGTAGGCTAGGTAAAGTTGCCAAAATCGTGTCAATTTTACCCCGCTTATACTTTTGGTTATTATAGCGTTTCTATGTGAGATTTAGTAAAATTTAATGGTTTAACCAAAAGAGACACACCTTTATACAAAATTTCATCAATAAAAACTTAAACAACGAACTCCATGTTGGAGTAAATTGCATAAAAGTAAAAAAATATGGTAATGTTGCCACGTTTGACGGAACCTTATTATATCGTCTTATATATTGTCAGTCTGTCTTTATGTCACTAATTGTGTTTATGTACCTAATTTTTCTAGTTGAAATTAATATACAACAATGTAAATTGAACCTTAAATGCAACGCTTAAAGTTGTTTTCACAAAAAAAAGGAACTGGTACTTTTTTGATCGATGTTTCTATGTGTAGGAAATTGTTGACATATTATGTATAGTGCTTATATCTCCAATAAAATAAAAACTTATATTTCTAGTGAGGAAAACTACAAATAGGCTATCGAGAACTGTCATTACTAGTAGTACAATTACAGCTAAAAGAAAGATAAATTGTCTCGAAGAAACAGCTACATTATGCACATAAATTATGAAATACAATAAGGTAGTAATAGCATCTAATACATTTCCATGAACAGGTCGAGAAAAGCGCGCATAAGCTTATGGAAGCTTAACGCTTATTTTTGTAGAAACCGTCTCTAAAAATGAAATAGAAAAGCTATTTACACTCATGTATGTATTCAGCCCTTTTTAACGTCCCAATGCTGGGCACGAGCCTCCCTTCTATACGAGGGGAATCAGGCCATAGTCCACCACGCTGGCCAAGTGCGGATTGGTGAACTTCACATGTCTTTCGAAAACTTGCTAGGTTTTCTCAGACATGCAGATTTCCTCACGATATTTTTCTTTACCGTAAGGCAAGTGGTAATCATGTAAGAAATTATTCACACATGAAAACATCAGAGGTGCGAGACCCGGGATTTAAACCCGCTTCACTCGGTTTCCTAAGCGAGCGCGTTACCACTGCCTATGCCTATGCCTTTAATTTACACTCATACTTGCATATTAATACTTTCCTCCACCACTCACTCCGCTCACCGTCATTCTGCATTCCTGGTATTCTAAGATTTTATTATTCAAGTTACATAAAGAAGAGAAGATATTATTATAGTATGGTTGTATGAGTCCCAGATAATCATTTAGTATCTCAGTATAAAAAGTAGCCCAACCGTAAAACATTTATGAGTAAAAATATATTATATTTTCTTATCTTCAGATATTGTTATTTCTTATATTTTTTATTAGAACTATATTTTTGCTAAATTGAAAAAGTCCAAGTAAATCTAATATCATCTCATCATTTGTAGCGTTTTATAACAATGAAAAAAGTTTCAAGTCGTAATTTGAAAACATCCTAGCGAGAAGCAACAAGAAAATTCTAAACAATACCTAGTGCTCCATTTCTTTAATATGAAAGTGAGCAACTACAGCTCATCTGAGCATGCTCACTGTTTTGACCTTATATATCATAAAAGTTTGTTTGAATCTTACTATATACTAGTAATATATATATATATATATATATATATATATATATATATATATATATATATATATATATATATATATATATATATGTACATATATACTAGCGGCTCAACCTCGCTGCGCTCGGGTTCGTCAGTAGGTACGTATTACATAGATATTTAAAATAATTTTGTGCCAGCGTTAGCCATATAAATTTTAATATGTTTTTTTTTATTTTTTCTGATGTAATACTGAACCATAAACAAAATTCATTGCGTTTTATTATTCCATGTCAGATGCGTTTTTGTTATACTACGTTTTGTAGTGACTTGTATTCTCTTTGACGTTTTATGTCACGCCACACGGGAACTAGGTCCAACGGGATAAAAAGTAGCCTATGTCCGTCTCCTACTTCTAGTTCTAAGCTACACCCCTCCCTCCCCCTCCTCCCCTCCCCTCCCCTCCCTCTCCCCATCTCTCACGCCCTCCCCCTCCCCTTCCCCCTCCCACCTCCCCCTCCCCGCTCCCCCTCCCCCTCCCCTCTCCACCAATTTTCAGCCAAATCGGTTCAGCCGTTCTTGAGTTATAAATATATTACTTACCCTGCCTACGCTCCGGTATGTTCCTAAGTGCAAAAAAAGCTGCGTAGTAGGTCCTAGTCATCTGTTCACTATATTTCATCCAAACCCGTCCAGCGGTTTCAATGTGAACATGTAACAAACATACACACACTTTCTCTTAATAAAAGTATTCCTCAATTTGGCTTATACTGACAATAGCCATTCTGTACCCAGTATCTGTAACATAACCATAAGCTGATAAAATTTAACTGTGGGTTAAAATAAGGGTTACCGAGATAAACCATTAATGTTTAACATGAAAAAATAAAATGTACGGACATAAACGTACATTCGTGATATGACTGAGAAAAAAAATTAAAAATGCGGGTTATCATTTCAGCGGAGATCACGCTTCCACGAGTACGTGGGAAATGAGATGCCCTTTCTTTTGATACACACGTTGAGTCGACCCGGCTATATAAATGTAAAGGGAAACATTCTAAAATACAAAATTATACCCAGAACTCACTTTATTTATTTTTTACTACTTACCTACTTATAGTAGTGATTCTACTTGCTGTGCCAGCGATTTCGGGTTCGAGTTATGCTGGGGCCATTAGTTTGTGTGATGGGCACGAGTGCTTGTACTTCAGTCACGGGTGTTTATATTTATAATATGTACTATGTATTAAAAGTTATATATGTGTAGTGTATCAACTATCTGGTATCCATAACACAGGCCTCGTAGCTTACCATGGAACTAGATGGTGCTGTGTTAATGTCCTAACAACAACAAAAAAATTCTATTCCATTCCAGTTCCTTTCCAGTCACTATTTTCCTTTTCAAAATTTATTATTAACAAAAACCTGTGTGTGACTCCATGTCAGTCTTCCAAATCCGTTCATCCGTAGAATAGTGTAAGTGTAACAAACATACACTCACGCATGCGAGCCGGCATACATAAAGACATACAGACCTTCAAATTTATATTTGTCAATTTTGAGTTGGAATTCCTAAAAATCCCTTATTTAAAACAAAATATTTCCTGCAAATTAATAATTAGTTACATTCAAAAATCTTATTATGATATTTTTTTCTATTTTTATTTAATTAATAATAAATTAGTATTATAAAGAGGAAAGATTTTTTGTTTGTTTGTTTGTTTGTACCGAATAAAATCCGAAACTATTGAACCAATTTAGATGAAATTTAGTAAGAAGATAGTTTGATACCCTAGGAAGAACATAGGATACTTTTTATCCCGGAAATCATCCCTTAAGGGGGTAAAAATAGGGATGACAGTTTGTATGGGGAATCGAGGGTGAGTCGCTAGTTGATCATAAATCTATTTTTATTGATTAATTATGTACACAGTACACAAATATATTGTTTTGGTATGAAATCCTTAGTGCGCGAATCTTAACCAATTTTGTTTGATTCTACTCAATACTCAATACGAAAATAATAAATTTGAAATGAAAGCATCACTGAGTTTTATTTCAATCAGACGAAAAACCAAAATTAAAGCTTAAACTCAGCAATCTTTACGCTCCATATAAAGCAAGGATCATGTTCTAGATTAACTAAAAATGCACTCACAGCTGAAGCGGCTACTATTATCGAACTGCTACTATAAATTCGAAAGTTTTTCATTTATGTTTGTTACTCTTACACGTTCAAACGACTGGACGGATTTGGATTAAATTTAGTCCACCGATAGTCTAGGGAGGATAATACTAAATAGGGTATGAATTTAATATATTTAAACGAGCAATTCTTGTATATTTATTTATTTGTACCGGCGATCTCGGAAACGGCTTTAACGATTTCGCTGAAATTTGGTATGTGGGGGTTTTCGGGGACGAAAAATCGATCTAGATTAGTCTTATGTCTGAAAACGCGTGTTTTTAAGTTTTCATTCGGTTTTCTTTCGCATTATTCCACGCAAAATAAGATCGATAGTTTTTTACGCTCAGGTATAAGCATCGTAGTCAAGAGGTCAAGGTGCAAGATTGACAATCACAGTGTCCGGGTTCGTATCCCGGTAGGATACAAAGTTTTTACTTAGTTTTTTTTTTTGTATTTATTCAATTTTTTTTTAATCTAAAAAATACGATATAACAAAAAGAACTCTTGAGTCAAGCTCGGTCGCCCAGGTCGCCAACGTCGCTAATTTTATTAGAAGTAACTAATAAAATTGTTCAAAAGGTAACGGTGTTGCCACATATTTTGAATAAGGTGTAGAATTTGTGAAGTTAGGGCTTGTAGAGGATGTGTAGAGTTAAAGTGTTCAAATATTTTATTTGGCATTAAATAATTACAATGTCTTCGTCTTGAGTCTACCAACAGTTCAAATAGAAAAAGCCTCAATTCTGAGAAGAACTGTCGATAGAAACTCAGTGGTACTAATTTTTTTTTGTAAACTAAAATTTTATAACATTGAAGTTGCCTCAAGACAAGCACATCATTCCCAGGGTGTGTTATCTTCTATATACAAATCAAGACAAAACCAGGGTCAGTCGCTAGGTTTAAGTAAATTAGATAGAATAGACAAACAAAGTCACAGACAAATTATTAACTTAATAAGATTTTC
Source organism: Argynnis bischoffii washingtonia (assembly GCA_033884665.1). Lineage (NCBI taxonomy): Eukaryota > Metazoa > Arthropoda > Insecta > Lepidoptera > Nymphalidae > Argynnis > Argynnis bischoffii. Next base: position 1,622,343 of record CM066624.1, on the reverse strand, counting down.
AAAGAATCCTTCGCGAATATATACGTTAATCCACATATCCGTATGTATGACTAAGTGAAGAAAGCACTTTTCGCCCGGTCTTTCAAAACACACCCGTCAGCTCTCATTTTAAACTAAGATACGTTTTCATCATACATTTTCAGATATAATCTTTATTTTGAATGCTGTAGAGACCAAAATCGTACACACATTTGCTGAAAGTGCAATTTTTCCAGTCTGGATATCTCATATCTGTCGGCGTATTAAAGCGTGTTGCTTTCTTAGCTTTAAGTTACTTACTAATAAACTCGTTACGTTTTACTTAATTGAGAGGTGGTTAAGAATTTATTTTTTTACGGGATAGTTAGAGTAAAGTTAAGTTAACCCAAGGTAGAGTCCATATTATACGTATAACATGGACTCTACCTTCGACGACACGTTTGGCTTAGTTTGTAATGACCCTACTTGCTGTGCCAGCGGTCGCGGGTTCGAGTCTCGCTGGGGGCATTCATTTGTGTGATGAGCACGAATGTTTATACTCTAGTCATGGGTGTTTATATTTATAATATGTATGTATTTAAAGTTATATATGTGTAGTGTATCAACTATCTGGTATGCATAACACAAGCCTCGTAGCTTACCATGGAACTAGATGGCGCTGTGTGTTAATATCCCAACATATTATATTTAATTTAATTTATTAATCTATCGCCATTTAAAAAGATGAATCTTGACCAATGACCAGCCTTTATTATTTGTTGTTTTATTAATTTTAAACTAAAATCTTAATAAGCTATATGTTACCACAGGCTATTACTATACAGTAGATAGGCAAGGCAAGGCTAGCCCACAACTATTATTTTGTTTTAAATTTTATACCTCAAAAATGAAATAATAAAGTTCTTATAAAGTCATATTTATTTGCCCTTCTGTCACATCCAATTTTTCCGAATCTACGAGATGGAAAAATTTGAAATTGGAAAAATATGATAATACTAGCGACTCACCCTCGCTTTGCTTCGGGTTCGTACCTAGACAAAAACAAATCTATCCCACGGGAACTGCACATTTTTCCGGGATGACATATAGCCTCCCTCAGTTAACGGGCTATCTAATGCAAAAAGAATTTCTCAAATCGGATTAACAAATCCTGAGATTAGCGCGTTCAACCAAACAAACAAACAAACTCTTCAGCTTTATAATGTTAGTATAGATTAATATATAGAGAAATACAAAAGATATTGCCGTTTATAACCAGATAGATTAGAAAACGGACGAAATGCGCTTAATAATTATGATGGAACACGTCGCTTATTTAAAATTTGAAAAATCTGAGCCTCCATACTGAAAATCATAACAAAAACTAAGAACTTATTATAAAATTCTAGGAAAGCAAAATGAACATTGAGTAATAGAGTGCCTTATACTTAATTGAGAGGTATAGTACCCTAATACTGCAATGGCTAAAGCAATATTTTGCATGGTGTCTATCGATCATTGATTTTAATCTATACATATATATATAATAAAATTCTAAATGAGTCGAATGTGTACACTAAATATTTTTTGAAAATATTATTGAAATAACCATTATTATTGTTACAGTAGCCGAATCTATAGTTTTTACAATTTTTGTTTGTCTCTCTATGACCGCATCACGAGAAAACCACTAGACAGATTTTGATGAAATTTGGTATGACGATAGCTGGTTCTCCGGGTCAACATGTAGGATACTTTTTATTGCGGAACAATATTTCATCTCTGAGAAATCTATACTAAACGTTAAAACGTAACTAGGGACGAAACCGAGCGGATATAGTAGTCGCTAGTACCTATTAATAATATAGCATATAATAATATAATATAAATTGATACAGAAGAAAGCTTACGATCCCTTGGATTTGACATGCTATTAAGATTAAAAAGCTTTATTAAAATAGATAAAATGAAAATAAACTAAAATAAGGCTAAGTTTGTAACTAAGATATAGCTTAAACTTCAAACTACAGCTTCAAAATGTACCTTACATCATGTACGTGAAGTGAAAAACGTAAAAGCTATAGAAATATCCGAACGCAGTAAAAAACTAGGATCTCAATTACCACGCCTTTCAAATCAATCACAAAATTAAACCTCCTACGCGAATATTGAATTTTGGAAGCATCCAGTTCATTGACCAGAATCTATGAACCCGCTATTGAATCCTAGCAGTTTTCTATATCATAGGATTTTAGGTTAGATATAAAGTACGTGGGTGACCGAGTTTCAAACGGCGTTTTTTTTCCGTAAAAGGTATTAAAATCGTTTTCAGAAAAACACATATATAGTTTTTTTTTTATGGAATTCAGTGTCAAACGAGCAGACAAACCACCAGATGAAAAGCAGTACCTGTCGCCCATAACACCTACAGTTCATGCACTTAGGTTTTAGGTAACAAAAATACAGAGCCGCAGGTGCGTTGTCACTGTGAGGACTAAGATGATATGCCTCTTGCCTGTAATTGCGCTGGCTACCTTATCCTTCAAACCGGAACACAGCAATGCAATCATTGTTGCTTGGCGGCAGAAATAGATAAGGGGGTGGTACCCATCCAGTCGGACTCCTCAGGTTTGACAGAGTCCTACCACCCTTAATTAAATACAAAAATTTGATCAAAAACGTTAGAGCCATTTTCGAGATACACGAAATAAATGTATATATTATACATGTATATAAGAATTGCTCATTTAATATTATAAGATACGTATATAATGTATTTTATAACAAAAAGTAAACTTTTTATGATCCGTAAATAGTGTTGCAAAATAACCTAAGTACATTTTATTTTATTATTCGTAGTTTATAATAAATAACCTCTTTTTATCTTCCATTCTCATCAGTAGTATAAATATTATCATTGATTATACAAATGTAATATACTAGCGACTTACCCTCGCTCCGCTCGAGTTCGTCCCTACTTAAGATTTCTATAAGATTTTCCAAAAAATATTTAATGTACAGATTCGAATTGGATTAGATAAATTTTAATTTAGTAAAGATGACAGCTTGATGACACGTTTGGCTTAGTTTGTAGTGACCCTACTTGCTGTGCCAGCGGTTGGGAGTTCGAGTCCCGCTGGGGGCATTCGTTTGTGTGATAAACACGTACTTACACATATTTATAATATGTATGTTTTTAAAGTTATATAAGTGTATTGTATAGTGTATCAACTATCTAGTACCCATAACACAAGCCTCGTAGCTTACCATGGTATTAGATGGTGATGTGTATTAATGTCCCATTATATTTATTGTTATTATTAAAGCTTTAAAAATCTTCATTACTTACATAGCTATATATAAAATAGTTTATTTTTTTCTTTCCATTCCGATCTTCAGGTCTACTTTCTCTAGATAAGTGTAAATGCTCAAAAATAAAAATACTGTTAATCTTCTCACTAAAGTAAAACTTTCATTCAACTGATTCAACGGAAATTGAATTCAGTAACAATATAAAGGTTTGGGTCCAATCATAAAAAAGCTGTTATCATACAGATTGATTTACCAGGATATGTGGTCGAGGGCTCAATTTGCGTCGATTCCTTTATCCAGGGCCTGTCAAGTGGAGTCTGTTGAATCCCAATGAAGTCATGGGGCGGGGTGGTAGCGACAGCGTTTTTAGAGCTTCTATTAATACTTTCTTATATTCACGCGAATATTTGAAATTTTAAATAAAACTATCTTTTTGGATTATTTTGCGGATTTATTTTGATTTTTGGAAACTCTCCTTTGACAATGAAATGTTGTAAAGCATCCGAAGTGTCGAAAACCAAAAATTAAAATAAATCCATGAAATAACCTGAAATTATAGTTTTAAATAAAAGCTTAAATAAACTTTTATTTATTTCGCATGTTTTCTTGGATGACTTTTTAAGACTTTTGATTTAAATTTTCTTAAACCATATATAAAATAGTATAAAGGGCACACACAATAATCACAAAATACACAAATCCCTGTGATTTATTACATCGCAACTTACAAATTATTATTATTACTAGGTAACACTACTAAAATATTGTAACCTAATATTATTACGATCTAATCAAAAAGGCTAATAAGTACTTCACTTCACCTTACTTTTATTAAATTAATTATAAAGTTAAAATTTTAGTTAAAAATTAGTTTTATAAGTTAGTTATAAAACTAACTTGAAAATATAAAAAATCAAATATTTGCTTAAACTGGCTTATTTTTTGATATTTACATGAAATTTCACAGATCGCTTACACTCAGACTACATACATATCGTAGCCACATTATTATTCGTAGAACGACCACGGAGGATACGATCGACCTTTTTATCAGAGGTGTATCTTCAGGTTAGAATTGCTTTTCAAGCCGGCACCTAAAAGTTTGATCCCTCAATGTTTATAGGTGGATTAATATATAAACTTTGGTGTTAGGTTATTTATTATTTTTATTACTAGTGACCTTCTCTCAATTCTAACTAAACTATCCCACGGGATACATTGCGTAAAACATAACTACTTATCAACTATATACACTTCTTACGTCTTTTCTTTATTACATATGTTGGCTTGAAGAGATATTTTTTAGATATGCCCGCTTTGATCTCTTTCTGTCTCTTTGATTTTTAAATTCAATAAACAACGTATAATTTACATTAACGTCAAAATTGTTTTTTAATAATTATCCACCCATAAGCGTAAATATTTTTCCTTGAAGTTTATAATGAACTCGATTAGAGTACCTCTTTCATTCTGCAGTCAAAATTAAAAGCCAATATCATTCAATGGCACATCCATATTTATAGTAAAAATGACGTCGATCATTATTGAATTGATGCGTACTGTCAGCAAAAAACATTTGGCAATTAAAATATTAAATAATTATGGAATATAATATATGATTATTTAATATTTTAAATTTTAATACACAAAATTTTGCATTTCCAAGCAAAATGGGATTCAAAATTTCTATACAAAAGCAGCATTGTAATTTGTAAGTAAAAACTATATCTCTCTTACTCATTAATAATTAGCGACTCACCCTCGCTTCGCTTCAGATTCGTCCCTAGACAAAAACAAATCTATCCCACGGGAACCATACATTTTTTGGGATTAAAATGTGCTATTTTAGACTATATCTATCTCTGTGCCAAATTTCATTCAGATCCATTCAGCCGTTGTGGCGAGGAAAAGTAACAAAAATCTATCCATCTATACAGATAAATAAAATTGAAGTGTCTGTTTGTAATGTCAAAATATCAGCTTTATACTTAATGCATCAATCAATCAGCCTATCGCCGTCCACTGCTGAACAAAGGCCTCCTCCAATGAGCGCCAACCATCCCGGTCCTGGGCAGGCCGCATCCATCCACTGCCAGCCACCTTTTTCAGGTCATCTGTCCATCGTGCTGCAGGGCGTCCTACACTACGCTTGCCTAAATGCGGTCTCCACTCTAACACGTTTCGGCTCCATCGACCATCGGTACGTCTGGAGACATGACCGGCCCACTTCCACTTCAGCGAGCTTATTCTGCGCGCGATGTCGGTTACTTTAGTTCTCTGGCGAATGACTTCATTCCGAATTCTGTCCGCCAGAGAAACTCCAAGCATCGCGCGTTCCATTGCTCGCTGAGCGACTTAATGCATATGGAATTATATAGGGTACTTATAATAAAAACACAATTTTTAAAAATGTTGTCTGTCTGCCACTTTGTTTGTTCCGGCTAATTTTCGAAAGGGACCAACTTTTTTTAGAAAAAGAATTAGGGTTTCGCTCAAAAAAATTAAAACGTACCTAGGAACGCACCAGAGCGAAGCGAGGGTAAGTCGCTAGATTATATAACATTAGTATGGATTAGTATGAATGAATACTGAATAGTCACCTATAATTCTTTTTAATTTCAATTATTAATTATGTATCGAGAGAAAAACGATGTTGAATTTTCAACATCGACTTTTATCTTTGATTTCCCGAGAGGAAATTTTGTAAAGCAATGTACATATGATTCAATCAATGACTATAATCAAATATATTTGTCATAAAATTTACTTTTATTACTTTAATCTAATATATAAAAATCTCGTGTCACGGTTTTTGTGCTTTCACCCTCCTAACTCCACCCTCCATTTTTTTATCGCAATTTTAGTATTTTTATATGAACAATATTAAATAAATACACTAGCTGCACACCCTCGCTTCGCTCGGGTTCGCAAAACAAAAAGAAATCTGTCCCACGGGAATCGTACATTTTTCCAGTATAGGGAATCAGCATGCCAAATTTTACCAAATTAGGTGCAAAGTTGTTGTGTACTAAGCTGTATAAGTTACTATAGTTTTTTAACTATTCCACAGGAACTTTTTAATTTTCCGGGATGAAAATTATCTAAAATGTTGACCGGGGATATAAGGTACCACCATACAAAATTTAATTTAAATCGGTCTAACAGTTTATGAGATAAGCCCGTACAAACAGACAAACAGACAGAAAAACAAAAAAAATTGCAAAAATCTGGATTTGTTTTATTTCTCTTCTTACATCCCCCTGATTTGGTTTTTAGCATATTTTTTTTCTATGTACAAATATTCGACCTCTACAGTTTTATTATATATTATTGTAAAGTTTTATTAAAATCCAATCAGTCATTTTTGTGTACTAAGCTGTATAAGTTACTATAGTTTTTTAACTATCCTACGGGAACTCTTTAATTATCCGGGACAAAGAGTATCTAAGATATTGACCAGGGATATAAGGTACCACCATACAAATTTCATTTAAATCGGTCCTGTTGGAGCGTTTATGAGATAACCGAACAGTTTATGAGATAAGCCCGTACAAACAGACAAACAGACAGAGAAACGAAAAAAATGACAAAAACCTGGACTTGTTCTATTTCTCTTCTTACATCCCCCTGACTCGGTTTTAGCATTTTTGCTATGTACAGACATTCAACCTCTACAGTTTTATTACATGAATTGGTAACGACGAACCTGAGCAAAGCGAGGGCGAGTCGCTGTATAACATAAAGCCAAAGAGTTTCTTTTTGTTGATTGAACGCGGGCGTAGCCGCTGGTACTTCTAGTTATATAATAATAATACATCAGTCGATCGTGAGAGTATTTATATTTTAATAATCATTAACCACTAACTATATATTGGAGTGTTTAATGAAATTAATGTTTTCCATCAAATTGTCATTATTAACATTTGCTTATTGCTACCGGTGTGTACAGAAAAAAAAAAACGATTTCTCATCTTTATTGTATTAACTTTCTCACGATAGTAAATTTTTCAACGTTACATACAAATAAGTACATACTCCTAAAATAATAAATCATTTCTCTTCAAGAACAATAGAGAAGAAAAACTGAACTGTTTTTACATATGTATGTATATAAAAACTCTTCTTTTCTCTGTTGTCAACTAATTTTCTTTATTTTTTTGTTTTACCGGTGGTAGGACTCTGTCAAGCCTGAGGAGTCCGACTGGATGGGTACCACCCCCTTATCTATTTCTGCCGCCAAGCAACAATGATTGCATTGTTGTGTTCCGGTTTGAAGGATAAGGTAGCCAGCGGAATTACAGGCAAGAGGCATATCATCTTAGTCCTCACAGTGACAACGCACCTGCGGCTCTGTATTTTTGTTACCTAAAACCTAAGTGCATGAACTGTAGGTGTTATGGGCGACAGGTACTGCTTTCCATCAGGTGGTCTGTCTGCTCGTTTGCCACTGAATCTTGTAAAAAAAAAAATAATCAAATAGATAATAAAAAAATTAACACACAACACAATCTAGTGCCATGGTGAGCTACGATGCTTTTGTTATGGATACCAGATAGTTGATACACTACACATATATAACTTTAAATACATACGTATTATAAATATAAACACCCATGACTGGAGTACAAACATTTTTTTAAAGATAGGTAAATTCTATTAATATACGTTTTTCTCAAAATTTCAATAATAATCGCATTTCGACCTTCGCGCGAACACTTCTTGTATAACCTATAAGGTACTTTGTACAGTGTGGATAAACTGATGGTATTCTAAAAGTTACTGCATATTGCTCTGGCCTCCCATAATCAATACAACAGAAAGGAATTATACTCCTTTTGTCGTACTAGCTTGTATAATTGTGTGCAATTGCATAATTTAATTTAATCAGAATTCACTAATTAATTAAAATGAATTATATAATTATTTCAATCAAAATAAACTTTTGAAATATTGATTAAATTTATAATAGGATTTCTATTTCAGATACTGAAAATGTACTTATGAAATATTATGTTTGTTAATATTAATTAATTTGCATTATAATTTTGGTTACATATTTTTCGGACAACCTCTCCCAAAAACACCTTTTACCAATAAGTTTTAATTTTTTATGAGTGAAGGTAAATGTCCTTTATTTAATAATCCATTTCGTCCATCTAAATGTCTCAATATTACCAGTGAACAGATGTTACATTTTCACTTTAGGCAATTTGTGGTTAAAGAAAACACTGTGTTAATAATTTGTTACTAAACATTTACCATTCATATTTGGTTACAGCTACTCAGAAGAAGTCAGGAAAATCCAGTTCGGGCAACAAAGAAGATGAAAGTCCTAAAGAAGCATGGATGAGGGCACCGTCTGTTGGTGTTGTACTTAAAAGTGGAGAAGATGCTTTATTAACTTGTGTTGTTTTGGGGGCAAATGATAAACCAGTATTGTGGAAGAGAGCCAAAGACCTCCAAGTCTTGACTGCTGGTGATGTTCGAGTTACAAGAGATGAAAGAATACAAGTTTTGCACGATGATTGTAAGTTGGTCATTACTAAGATAATATTGTTTTTTGAAATATATTAAAAAATGAAACTGATATTTATCTTTGTTACAATTAGTTATTTCTTATTAAGCAACAGAAAACCTCACTCTCAATAATCTATACTAATATCATAAAGAGGTAAAGTTTCTGAGTTTGTGAAGTTGTAGGGGATAATTTCTGAATCTACTGAACCTGATTTAGATAAAATTCGGTAAGAAGATAGTTTGAGAATCTAGGAAGGACATAGGATACTTTTTATTTCGGAAATCATCCGTTAAGGGGGTGAAAATGAAGATGAAAGTTTGTATGGGGAATCAACCTAGGGACAAACCCGAGTGAGCGAGGGTTCGTCCCTAGGTTCGTCGCTGGTGTATAATAATTTTGTATTATTTGAGCATTATTTTTAGATTGCGAAAATGTTACTTTTTAAAAGGTTTTTGGATTAGTACTTAGCATTTTTAATGCAATTATTTAAAAAATCCTGATCCTTCCACCTTCATTTAATAAGTACCAACTGTGTACATTATATGTACAAATACTTATATTGCACCTTTTAGCTTAATATATGAAAATAAAATATATCGTATAATATTTTTCCATTAGCGGAAGAACCACTTCAGGGACCTGGTATAAAAAAAGGTGGAGATGTTTGGGCCTTGGTCATAAAATCTGTGACAATTGATGATACAGGACTATATATATGCGAATTGAATACTGAACCACCAGTCAGAAGCTTCCATAAGTTAAGCGGTAAGATAACTAATAATAAATCTCAAAATCTCAAAATAAATCTAATAATCTTCAAAAAAATTTGTATATTTAGATAGTTATATTTATGATAGTTGAGAAGTTAATAAGTTAACTTTTAGCTTTTAAAGTATGTAAAGTCATCCCGACAGTATATTTTATGTTGGGCGTTTTTCTTAACTTTTGGAAATACATTTAAGCACATGACGTACATGGAGGATAGGTGTCGTCTTAATGTGACGCAACAACACATCTCCCGAACAACAAAGTAGGCGTTATGCGTTTCCTCGGCTCGCCCGACCTTGGGGTTAAGAGTAATCTTTAAAAGAGATTGTCAATCTCCCCGTCCATGATAACCAAGGGATTGCTTCCACGGTACCCTCTACTATACCAGGAAGAACCCGCATAGTTAACCCAAGTACTTATCAAGGCTTCACGCCTAGCTGGATTGTCGAACTATTGAACATCCACTACAAAAGTGAACATATATCGGTGGGACCGTTTAAAAATCCTAAATCAATTCTTATTAATTCTAGTATCATAATAAGGCTTGAAAACTGGAGCATTACTTTTATTCTTTCAAGAGTTGACAGGAGATGTTGGTATAGGAGATTATATTAATCAACATAGGGTAGTGATACCAAATACCACAATAACAATATGCTGTCCTGTACTATTATAACAAAAAAACATCAAATATAATAGAATCTTATTTTCAGTTATACCTACCGTAGTCTATACTCCACCAAAGGCAACGAATGTAGATACATACTCTTCAAACATGCCGACTACCGCTCTCGCACATAACTATACAGATTGTTGTGTCAACGCCAATGTATCGAAGAGTTGTTTAGGATACTGTAGTATACAAAGTATTTTGGATGGACCAGGTCAGGATCCAGAAGCATGCCAAACAGATTTTCCTTCTATTGTTAAGTAAGTACAATTTTTAAATAATGTTTATAAATTTTCGCTTTCCATGTAAGTTATTTTAAACGTTTCATTCGAATTTTGATATAATTTTGACCTACAATTAAAGAAATTTCTTTCTATAAATATTAGATTTATATAAACTAAAGAAAAGCCAATGTTTTAATGTTTGCAGTTAAGGTAGGAAGGCAAAATTTGAGGGTTTATATGAAATTCTATATCTACTGATTTAATTTCGAAAGGTTGTTTAGTAACTACATTAATCCTAAGCTACATGTAATTTTATCCCAATATGTAAAATTTTTGAAATATTATTATAGTATATAATACTATCTACCTACTAATAACAAAAAGTTACTGACTAATAAACAAGGTAAAAGTCCGAGTGAAAGAGACAATTGATCCCCAAAAATTTTTGGTTCTTTCAGTTTCTTATGTTTCACCAACTCCCAAATTCGAGTGAGTTCTGTTTAGTGATAAATAAGTAATTAAATCTTAGAAGTCGACTTTGTCTCATCAATTTTAAACTTTGTGACAATACAATACATAGTTTAAGTATTAAATTCATGTAATAATTCTAATTTCCACAGCAAACTAGTGGAATTGAAGCAAAACTTTGAGTTTGCGTCCATTTAATAAATTTTAACATTGAGTACTATGCTTTTATAGTTAGTAAAACTATTTTTTTTATTTAAAAAAAACTAACCTACACTAATATTAAAAAGAGGTAAGATTTGTATTTTTGTATGTTTGTAACGAATAAACTCCAAAACTACTAGACCGATATAGATGAAATGTGGTAATAAAGTATTTGGAGACCCTGAGAAGGACGTATGATATTTTTTATTCCGGAAATCATCCTTTAAGAGAGTGAAAATGGGGATGAAAATTTGTATGGGGAATCAACCATCAAATTATTATAAGATATATAATTTGTTTTTTTTTAAATAATCATTTATTTCTTTAATAGATGTATGGCAGATGGACGTAACCATGTGCCTTGCTGTATTCAAGAGCACATACCCGATATCTGCCAGGACGTATGTAGAGGAGAATATTCACCTGTCACTGACAATATCAAAACGCATTACTCTTGTGCTGCATCTATGGAAAAAACTTTAGCTTGCATTGTTGAAGGAATTGGTAAGATATTTCAACAGAAACTTTTCACAAGTCGGATCTTCATTAGTAGGAAAATAAAAGATTGATAAATTAAAATATACATACTACGAATAAAAGAACCGAATCTGACCATTCGTATAAAATTTGCTTATTTAAAAAAAAATGGACAATTAAGTATTAAAAATCGACTTAAATAACCAAAATATCAAAAATCTCCATTCTAATTAGTAGATATCATAGAATTGAATAATAATTACATTTCAGAACTACTACCAAGTCCCCCGGAAGATGTGGAAGTTGAGCCACTAAATGAAAAACAATTAAATGTATCCTGGAACCCACCAACAGAAAACGTTGATTCAGTCACAGAATATGTTGTCAATGTGACAGCTTTGCGATCATTTGATGCCCATTTAATTGATCCCTCTGAGAGTTCTCTGAAAAATAGTACTACTAAAATGTCATCAGTCACTTACAAAGTTCCTTCAGATAAGAAATTTTTGGTACTAAATAATTTGTTACCGTTCACAATGTATGAAATAACAGTAACATCATACAATATTCATGGATCCAGTCTACCAAGTTACGGAATCAGGTGAATTAATAATTTTATAGCTACTTATAATTTATTAATATTTCAGTTTCGTTTGAGAAACTTATTGTTAAAATAATATGTTCGACTAAAGTTGTTTTACAATTATTTTAATAGATTCCGTGAATTGAAAAAGGATATATTTGTAAAATATTCAAAACTGGTCTTGGATAGAAGGTTTCTTTCAAAAACGTCCTTTAAAATAACTACATTTAGGTTTTTACTGAATCATAGAACATAAGAGTAGAAATTAATCATTAACAAACTTTTACATATTACGTAATATTAGTGTTATAAAGTTTTTACATAAACCTATTCGTAATAGATTCAAATTGAACTATTTATCACAAATATACAATATTTTTCACATAAGCATTTTATCACAATATATACACGACTTTTAGGGTTCTGTACCTCAAAAGGAAAAAGGAACCCTTATAAGATTAGATCACTTCGTCGTCCATCTGTCTGTCTATCTGTATGTCTGTCTGTCTGTCTTTTTCTCAGGAAAGCGTGGAGGTGTCAAGTTGAAATTAATATCAAATATTAGCTTATAGAGTACTTCCCGTTGACCTAGAATCATGGAATTTGGCAAGAAGCTATATCTTATTGGTATAATATAATAAGATAAAATGAAAGGGAATAAATCGAAAATAGTTAATTTTTTAGTTATATAAAAAACATATTTTTTGCAAGTATATTTTAGTTCTATATTTCATTCATTCAATTCTCCATAGAATGTAAAGAAGCATATAGCAATAGGTATTTTACATATAATTTTATGGTTCAGATCACTAACACTAACTCCTGGAAAGATGAGATCGACTGTAGTGGCGGCGGCCCCAAAGCTGCCTGATGTTAAGGGATGCTGCACTGCCGCTGGAGTGAACCACTACGGATGCGTGGAAAAATTATGTGATCCTACAAAAACTTTCGAAATTGGGGTAAGTTTAGTTGGGTTTTATTAGGGATTATTCGTACGTGTGTCCATTTGTAGATTCATCTCGAAACAACATTTTTTTCTGGGCTGAACATTTTTCGCTCATTTTTCATCGTTCATTTAAATCATCATGTGACTTTGATAATCAAATATTGAGTTTAAGTTAATAATAATAAAAAATAATAATAATAATAATATTTATTATCCAAAAAATGTATACAAGTTTTTACAAAATAATTTAAGCCAAAAAACAATATCTCTATTCAGTGAATGAAGCATCTGTAGCTGAACTAGGAAACCTGTATTTCAGCTCGCAGCGCCAAATCCCTCCAGAAAATACATTACTTGACATGCTAAAGTAATATTTAAAACAAAGTAAAATACTAACAAACAATACAAAAACGAAAGAATTATGCATAAATATTGGAAGTAAGTCCTCCTCTCCGAGATAAATGTGTGTGTATGTGTGTGTGTGAGTGTGTGTGTGTGTGTGTGTGTGTGTGTGTGTGTGTGTGTGTGTGTGTGTGTGTGTGTGTGTGTGTGTGTGTGTGTGTGTGTGTGTGTGTGTGTGTGTGTGTGTGTGTGTGTGTGTGTGTGTGTGTGTGTGTGTGTGTGTGTGTGTGTACATTTAGAGAGGGGTGTGTGTTATGTGTGTGTAAAAAAAAAAATAAATAAAATATATATATATTATAATAATAATTAGTTATAAGATATCTCAAGTACAAGCATATCATACAAAAACGATAATAATAATAATAATAAGGAACATATATTACTTCAAAACGCTAAGTAAATTTTCTGTTTTGTCATAACATAAGGTTAGTAGGTATGATTTAATTTTTTTTTTACATATTGTTTTATTTAATTTATAAATATCTACTGTTTTATTTATTTTGTTATATAAGTACGGTCCAAGGAAGCAGTAAAATCTTTTTATAAAAGATGTATTCAAATGTGGCGGTATTTCGGCTACAGCATATTTTCTCCGCTTATTTTCGATTAAACGATTAAAAGATAGTTCCCTATGCTGTTTCAATATAATATTTAATATAAACAACTGACGTACAGACAGCACTTCTGATTCTTTATACAGCAAACTTGTAGGATATAAGAAAGGTTTTGAAGTGTATATTTTTATAATAGTACGTTGAGCAATTTCAATTCTTTTTATTGTAGTTTTTGCAGCTCCACCCCATGATGTTATACAGTACGTCAGTAAGGATTCACATAACACTTGATATATAGATTTTAAAAGTTTGGGCTCTAAAATATCTCTTAGGCGTTTAAAGATATACGTCATTTTGTTTAAGCGTTTAACCAAAATATTGATATGTTGCTTAAAGTTTAGATTACTATCAATGGTTACACCTAAATATTTGATATTCTCAACGCGCTCAAGAGTTGAACAGGAGCAAGTGCTTGTGGTTTGTAAATTATGTGGACAGGAGCGAGAAAATAAATTTCGATCATTAACTATTTGATTTGCCTGCTTTATAGAGAAAGTAATAAATTTAGTTTTGTCTTCATTAAGTAAAAGTGAGTTGTTATGTAGCCAATGAACAACTTTATTGAATCCCGCCTGCGCCAATCTAAATACATCATCCCAGGAATTTGATGCAAACAAAAGAGCAGTATCATCTGCATACGAAACAACTCGACCCTGGCATAGCGGTATTCGTGTCAGTTGGTCAATATAGATAAGAAATAGAGTAGGACCCAAAATACTGCCCTGTGGTACACCATGGGTGATAAGCAGATCTGAACTTATATAGGTATCCATTTTAACACATTGATATCTCTCTGTAAGAAAACTTTCGAATAGCTTTAACTGATTTCCTCTGATACCGATTCTCTCCAGTTTATTAATTAAATCAGGAATAGAAACGGTATCAAATGCTTTCGCCAAATCTAGGAATATACCAACACATTTATTTCCATTGTCCAATTGTGAAGAAATAAAGTTTGTTAAAGTATGTACTGCGTCACTTGTGGATTTTCCTTTTCTGAAACCAAATTGATTGTCGGAAAGGAGTCTATTTTTCTCTAGGTATCCAACTAATCTTCTATTGATTAAAGTTTCCAAAATTTTAGAAAATGCTGGTAGAATAGAAATCGGTCTGTAGTTCTTTAGGGCAGTTTTATCGCCTCCTTTAAATATAGGCCTTATTTCTGATTTTTTCAAGGCTTTGGGAAAGACGCCATTTTGTAAACAACAATTGAATATGTGGGTTAATGGGGGGATAAGAACTTTTTTAGATTGTTTAATTAGTTTATTTGAAATCCCATCCCATCCTACAGAGCTATTCGATTTAAGGTTCATTATTATATTATTAATTTCTTGATCGTCAGTATCTATTAGAACCAAGGAACCATAATGTAATGTCTCACGGTGTAGATTAGTATCGTCCACATTTCGCATTTCTTGCGATTGTTTTGCGAGGTCTTCTCCTATCTTATTGAAATATCTATTTATGTATTCCACAGATGCTTGGGGAGAATTTTGTAAATTTAATAGTTCGTTATTTTGCTCTTTTTGTTTTGTCGTATTTATTATGTTTTTAAGAGTTTGCCATAACTTTTTGTTATCATTTCTAACTTCATTCACCTGTTGCCTATCATATTCTTTTTTTATTTTCTTTAGTAAATCATTACAAAAATTTCTATAACGTCTATATATTTTGTTCAATGTATCGTCATGTGGACAGCGTCTAGCCTGCTTGTGTAACTTGTCTCTATGTCGAATACATCTAAGCAGGCCAGGCGTTATCCAGGGCTTGATAATTTTATTTTTCCTCGATAGTTTCACTATTACCGTATTATTATCTATGGATGCTTTTATTGATTCTATTAAATAATCAATGCTTAGATTTGGATCCGTGGAATTAAAAATAGGGGCCATGTTGATATTTTCTATATCTTTGAGTATTTTATCATTATTTATCTTATTTATATAAACTTTGGAAAAATGTATATTTTGCTTAAATTTCATGTATAAAACAACTGGTTTATGGTCGGTTATAAAGGTTTCCAGAACTAAAGTAACTGGACTACATTTTGTTTTGAGCAAAACATGATCAATACACGAACCGCTTGTGTCTCGAGTTTGAAGTGTATGGGCTGGTAACAGACCATGAAAAGCAGTTAGCGTAAGATATTTTTCTGCATTTGAGTCATATTTTCCTGTAGTTATATCGAGGTTTATATCTCCAATGATAGCTATATTTTTATATACAGAAAATCTTTCCAATACTGAGTTTAAGGATAGTAAAAAATTGTCTATATTTTTGTATGATGGAGATCGATATATAGCTATAATAATGATGTCTTTTAATTTCAATATTAAACAGTTGCCATCTTTAAAATAAGGTTCTTCAATAGAAAAAGAAAGCGATTTTTTGACATATACTACTACACCATCATTTTGGTAGGTATGAGATTTAGTTGCAGTCGCAGCATATTCCTGTAAAGCCGGCACATATTGTTTATTTAATAACCAACATTCCGTTAAAATAATAATATCTAAATTCATGTTTAGGCGGGCCATTAGTGTCTCAAAACTATTTATGTTACAATTTATACTTCTAATATTTTGCGTAATCATAGATAAGCCAGAGGAATGCGAGGGAATGTATTTAAAACAATCCTCAACGTTGCACGCCTTAGAAAAAGATACAGACATATTATCGAGATCATTACATAGATTATTTATTTTATCGAATTTTATGAAAGAAGACAAATTTTACAAAAATATATTGTCGTCTTATGACTGTTCTTAGGTATATAAAAGGTGAAAAAACATAAAATACTTAAGAGCAAAATAATTAAAAGTTAAAAGATAAGTTTTGTACTTGTTTAAAATTAATATAATGTGTTTATAAAAGGATGTAAATATGTAAAGTGTATAAGTGTAAGGAGTGTATATATAAAAAATGTAACAAAAATTATATAAAAAAATTAAACTTAAATCTAGTCATTCGATCTTATGGAGTTTTTCTATATCCGTAAGGCTATTAATTTTTATTTGCGATGAGCTTTCACTTTTACGAAGATATACAGCACCTCGGGACGTCCAGCAGAATTTATAATTATGCGTTTTCGAAAATTTTCTAGCCAAATAGAATAATTTTTGGGTTCCTTGGGACAGTGTTTCCGAAATGTAAATAGGTTTAGAAGGGTTAGTGTAATTAAGATGTGCCGTATTTAATTTTTCTACTTTTGATTTTGATTTATTAAATGCTTTTACCCCGTTAATTATTTTTTCTTTGGTGATTACTGACGAGAGTTCTAATATAATGGGGTTTGACATATCCTTTGATTTTATCCTATACACATCCCTAACATCTGCATCAACCAAATCTATTTTCAATACTTTTCCGATACTTTTAACTATATTAGAGAGATTATTCTTTGTTTCTTCATGTGTTTTCGGTATATTTCGAATCTCAATGCCCGCGCTACGGGATTTCTGTTCCAACCTCTCAATTTTTTCTTCCAGAGAAGAGATAATTTGTTTATCCTCTTTTCTTTCTAACTCGAGAGTGGTAATACGTGATAAAAATTCATCATATTTATTAGACATCATGTCGACACTTTTCTGCAAATCATCGTTTTGTTCTTTAAGGCTAATAATAGTATTTTTCAACTCATGAAAGCGTTTCTCTTGTTCTTGCGAAAAGGAAGCAAAAAGATTACTCATGTAGGATGTTATATTCGTATTCTCTCCGTCATGTTTTCTTTTCTTGCGTTCGGTAACATTTAACATAAGCGACGGTAGATCGGGCGCCGATTCACAATGTTGCATAGAACAGCGTTCCGTATTTTCAACCGTTTGCACACGATTTGCAGCCGCAGTTGACACAGGTAGCGGTGAGGCGGGAGGGGTTCGCTTGAGTGGCATTATGGACGATTTTACTCTAAAAGTTAGTTACCAGGAAAGTATGAATATTAAGATTCAATATCGGTTACACGTAGGGGTCTACTAAAGTGGCCAGAGATCGACTTTTACGTATGTCCGTCCAGTGTACTAAGACCTCCTCATGTTTGAGTGAATTGCAAGCCGTTCTGTTAGATATAATATCATTTCTTTCTCGCAGAGTATTTTTTCGTAACAAACGTCTTAACTTATCCTTTTCTTAAGCTCATGTAGTGCGCTTTGTGTAAGTGGTTACTTACGTTGCGAATGTAGATAATGTCGTTGTGTGCTGCTGGTCAAATCTCTTAACGTTTATGCGCTCCTATTATTTAACACTCATTTATTAAGGAATTTATATTAATTTAAACTTTTAAAACAATAAACACGTCTGCTTTCGTTTGTGGCCGAGAGGGAAGGGAAGTTTGAGATTACATACAGCATTACAATAAACATGAGTAAAAATTCTTAATTTTCTCATACAACTTTTTTGGACTCAATTCATTTTAAAAATTACAACTAACAACATCTATGTACATCCATAAATACTATATCTGAAAATTATTAAATACTCTGACTATACTTAAAACCACTCAATACATTACAATATTCTATTTGCTCTAAAAGAAATTTGGACGATAATATTTTAAGAAAGGAAAAGATTGTAAACTAAAGCTATACTGAAAACTTAAGACTAAGAATCCTAATAACTGTTTGGCATTCTTTAGACGGCACGTTTGGCTCAGTTTGTAGTGACCCTACTTTCTGCGCCAGTGGTCGCGGGTTCGAGTCCCGCTGGGGGCATTCATTTGTGTGATGAGCACGAATGTTTGTACTCTAGTCATGGGTGTTTATATTTATAATATGTATGTATTTAAAGTTATATGTGTAGTACATCAACTATCTGGTATCCATAACAAAGGCTTTGTAGCTTACCATGGAACTAGATGGTGCTGTGTGTTAATGTCCCAGCATATTTATTTATTTATTATTTATTATTCTCCCAATTATAACCGTAGTATTACGAAAACAGACGACATTTCATCATTTTCATATGACATTTTCATTTTATGTGTTATCAAAACATTTTTGTATCACTAAATATTGCACTCATTTCCATTTGTGACTAACGCACAATCATCAAGAGAACACCTCTCTAACCACCAGTTGCAGGTAACAGACCTGATGATCTGCGCACCCTGGGCTGGAGTCACTTTCGGGTGCCTTGCAAATGGACTAGACCATACTCCATGCTGCCGATCAAGAGGCCTGCCCGAACAATGTCTGCCGTTATGCAGCGGAAATATTACGTCCTTGGACTTCAATCACTTTAAGTAAGTTTGACAAACATAAAGTATGATAATTAGATTTTGAACCGTTTTCAAACAAAAAAGAGTAAGGACTCTGAACAGGTGTGCTTTATAATTTTTGTGTGTTATGGGATACACACCAATTGTAAATGAAGAGTTTTTTTATAAAAAAATTATTAATATAATAACATTTAATAAAAAGTTAATCCATTTTATATATATATATATATATATATATATATATATATATATATATATATATATATATATATATATATATATATATATATATATATATATATATATATAATTATCAAGATTATTTTCATAAAAATGCTTACCTAATTTTTAACATTAATTAATTTATAATAATTATAATAATAAATAAATAATTTTAATAATAACTTTAATTTAAGAAAAGAAAAAAAAATGTTATTTTTAGACCAAATCCTGTAACTTTCATGTATTATAATGAAAACCCAACAGAGTAATGATCGCCTAAGCCAACTCTTATTATTATTAGTATTATAAAGTAAGATTGTACAGTAAATTATTTCAAAACTGAAACTTAACAGAATATTTTGTGCGCTTGATTCAATACTATAGTATATTCTGGCCTCGCTAATTGGATTTGCTTTATTTTTAAGTAAATATAATAAGTATAACCTTTCTCAATTTAAAGATTATTTAATTATTATCAGAGGATTAAAAAGAAAATAATATCGACAGGTGTCTTCGCTACATGACTTCCTATACGAACTGCCTGCTTCAAGGGTACGGCGTCCTCCCTGGACCTCCATCTCGTCTCCATCTGACTAATATTGACACTGATTACGCTGTAGTACACTGGGCACCGCCAGCAGCTTTGGCTGATACCGTTCAATATTACAACTTGCACTTCAAATCATTGCAGTCAGAAGAAGATTATAGAACTTTGGATAAGGTAACATGAAGAATAAGTTAAACTTTTAAAATAATTTTTCTTATAATTTTTACTTAAAAGGCAATATTTTGAATAATTTTATTTCTTGCCTGTGTGATCTTCCTTTTCAGTAATCTCACAATATCCCCTTAACATTAAATAGTTATAAGAACTTTTTTTTGTTAAAAAAATAGTTTTTTTTTTTAATGTATACTGACTTAAAATGAGTCTATATATTTAACAGACTGAGTCAAGATTATTATAAAGATGTAAAAGAAAATTATTTGTTCGGACAACTATGCTTATGCTAGTTTGTATTCATCCCTTTTTAACGTACCACTGCTGGGCACGGGCCTCCCTTCAATACGAGGGGGATCATAGTTCACCACACTGGCCAAGTGCAGGTTGGCGGATTTCTCATGTCTTTTGAAAACCTGCTAGATTCTATCAGACATGTAGGTTTCCTCACGATGTTTTCCTTCGCCGTTAAGACAAGTGGTAATCAAGCAAATGATTCGCACATGAAGATATCAGAGGTGTGAGACCCGGGATTTGAATCCGCTTCACTTGGTTTCCCAAGCGAGCACGTTACCACTGGACTACCACTGCCTTTATGCTAGCTTAACTTTAAAATATCTGCACGATATAATTTATAGCTACATAATTATTTAATAGGTCCAATCACCGTATATCCTAGAAGACCTGGAATCAAACACCGATTATGAAATTTTCGTGGACGCAGTCAATGAACATGGTGTTGGTGAAGCGTCTCCCAGACTTATATTTAGAACTCAAAGCCAGGTAAATAAATATATTCTATTACTATGTTTTATCAGATTTACGTTATCTTTTTTTTTTTTTTATTTTGTATTCCACAAAAATATTTCATTATAAAAGATTTAAATAAAAGTGATTGTTTTTTTATAATTTTTAGTACTTTTGCATTACACCTTTATTAATATTTTTAATGTAATTTCTTTTTAATTAGGAAAAAATTATAAAAAATGCATATATAGGTGGGTAATTCAAAGTTGTTGCAACGCAACGCCATTGGTCAGACCGAATATGACGTCAAAGTGTAACATAACAGAGCGATAAGTATTTTTTCGCTACAAATTGCCTAAACAAAAGTCGTCATTTTTCTGTGTAGATTCTTTAACGTCACCCGAAGCGCGCGAAATGGTGGACGTTTAAAGTATCCTTATCCGGTATATTTTTAATTTTTTTATACTAAACTTTAGTATTTTGGAGCTGGATTTTTTTTTTACAAATATATAACATAAAATTAAAAAAATTACGCATATTCCCTATCATGTAATCACAAGTCTATTCTTAACTTTACTTTATATTTAAATTAGATTTTGGAAGATGAAGAGGAAAATGCCAACGCCTACAACATAACAGCTTGTTGTGAACGAGTACAGCTGTCTGGTGTTTGCATGCCACTTTGTTCCTACGATGCCAAGATGTCCAACTTAAGGACACTCGCGCCGCTTTGTGAACAGGAGTTTAATAAGCTCGTCAGATGTGGCGCTGGAGGTAAATTACTTTCTCTTAAACATCAAATCTTGAAATGTCATACACCTTTGCAGATACATATATATAATAGACACGTACATACATACTATTACTATATTTTTTTCAGTAAGTTCTTTAGGGAAGCGTAACATAAAGTAAATATGTAATTTTATCCAACGGGAATTCATATGTGTTATCAAAAATGACTATATTTATCACCTAAAAGATACAAAATGTTATTCATTTGCAGCGCTAAATATAGAAGTATTTATGTTTGCTCAAACCTAGACTAAATAATATACAGTGTTTAGCGAGATGCTGCCTCGAGCGATATTTGTTTAAGACGAGGGCTTATAGAAACTACAATGCTCTTAGAAAATTATCTACATATTTCAAATTGTTTGGACACGTTTAGTGTATATTTTATGTTTTTATAATTATATTAGTAAAAAAATATAAACATAACGTATTTTATATGTATTTATATACATAATTTGTTATAATATAATAATATTAATCAACCCTTCGATTGTATGATCAATAAGCAGACAGTGGAATGGCGAATTTCCGAACTATGTACAATGCCTAAAAGAAACGATACAATAGTAATATCGCCTATATTGGTATTGGATTATTAGCTACGACATTATTCTAACTAGTATGACTCATATCTAGAAGCCCTGGGTTCGAGTTCTGGGTTGGGCTACGCACAATTCCCGGGAGAGGATGATGCGCTGCTGAAAGTGATTTCGGCGCATCGTCCTATCGACTAGTTTGGCGGTAGTGGAATAATTTGGGGGGTTTGTCTAAGTTTATTAGGAGGGCTCGACTTCGATCTGGCAACGCTGACAGGGTCGAATGCGCAAGCGATCCCGCCTTGTGCAATAGGCATCACCGTGGTGGTTTTAATGGGTAGTCTGTCGCGCTTCTCGCAGCAGGAGTCCCACATACCTCGCGCAACCACCGCGCTCGGACACCTGTAAAGGGATTTCCCCACGAAAAGCACACTTATTGGATTTTTTTGATGAAAACTTCCCAGTAACAATTTGGAACTTGGAAGTTGGCGGTATAGAATAGATAATATTAATATTACATAATAATAATACAAACATTATATTATAAAGGTCGCAATCACGAAACTTGTTGTGCAAGACGAGGCGTGCCAGCTTCATGTCGAGGCGCTTGCGCAGGAGCTTATAGCGGCTTATTCTACTCTTGCGTCGCGTATGTTGGCAACATCGTGCAGTGCTTTGAAGAGGGTAAGATTTTCTACAACTAGTACTAAATATTCATATATTACAGTAATTTTGCTTATTATATATCAGTGATCATATACTTGCACGATGTTTGTTTGTTAGTGTGATGGTACAGAGATTTGGACTTGGTCGATTGTGACAAAAAGTTCTCTTTTTTGCCCGAACATGATTTATTAAAAATGTTTAAAAATACAACTGAATAAATTAGAAAAGAATTTAAATATACATTTATATTGAATATTTACTATTTATTTTATTCCATACAGGCACTGACCTCCTACCTGGCCCTCCAAGAGAAGTACACGCAGTGATATCCCACGACAAGTTGTTCTTGGACTGGACAATGCCAACGGATGGAGCTAATGCCACTTCGTACACTGTACACTGGCAAAAAATAAGCAATAACACTCAGCCTTACTATTACAATACTGTACAGCTAGACAATGTAAGTTAAGAATTACATTATGTAGTAGATATTCTATAAGTATTTTAATAAAACTAAAATATTTTAAAGTATATATAGTATAAAATAATTGAAGAAATCTATTTCATGATTTCTCCTGTTTTAATTGAAAAATGTACAAAATACATAAGCAAAAATTACTTCAAATAAGATAATATCTATAATATTATACAAAAACTGAATTATATTTTAGCAAATGAACGTAACACAAACAATGGCGCGCATTGAAGGGCTGGAAGTGAACAGCACTTATCATCTTTTCGTAGTGGCTGTAAATGATAAAGGGACGTCTCTACCTTCTAGTATGCTGCTTTTTAACATTACTGATGGAGGTATGAATAAAAAAACTTAATTACTATAAAAAAAAACATTATCCATTGCGTTTTTTTCACCAATTATCTGTATTAAACATTAAACGAAAAATTTGAGTGAACTTTAAGTAATGTTTTTTTTTTATAATTTAAAGACCAAAATATCTTGCTCACAATACTATGTTGATTTTCAACAGACATAGAAAACAAGGAAGTGTCAGGTATCCCATCTCCTCCACACTCGTTATCTGTATCGTCGCACTCGGCCACGTGGCTAGCTCTTAGCTGGCAACCACCACAATTCTCATTACCTGATGAGAAGATTTCTTACACGTAAGTAATATTTAACAATATAATTTGTTCACGTCGATAATATAAATACAGTAAAATTTCATTTTATAATAGCAAATTCGCGGTGCAATGTTTGTTTGATAAAATCTGACTCGACTGATTATATTTATTATATTGATCACCACAGTGACAACGCACCTGTGGTTCTGCATTTTTGTTACTTAAAACCTAAGTGCATGAACCGTAGGTGTTATGGGCGACAGGTGCTGCTTTCCATCAGATGGTCTGTCTGCTCCTTTGACACTGAATGTCATAAAAAAAAATACAAATAATTATGATTGACGAAAAAATAATTCTTCTAGCAGAATCAAAAATTACTCTTTTCCTCCCAGATTGTACTACAAGATGCCAAGTCAGACCGGCCAGGGCAACGTCACTAAGATCACAACTTCTGTATCTGGTCATACGTTAGAAAAGTTGACTCCTAACACTCAGTACGTTGCGTGGGTGAAAGCACATACTGATGCTGGCGACTCCTTGCCTTCAGAGACATTGTTAGCTTGGACCGATCCAGCTTACCCAGCATTCGTAGAGGTGAGATGTGGACCACTTTAATATTTTCATAACATATATTATAGATATGTACGTAATCAATGTAGAAAGAGAAGTGATCCGTGTTACATAATAGGTGTTTTTTAAGCCTAGAAAATGTTTATGAAAGTTTTGTTCTGGTTTCTTGAAAGAGATATATAGATAGATAGCAATTACTACCAATAAAGCATTATTTTTTTTTAATTTAATTTACGCTTTTTATTTGTTGATACTAATGCGATCTTAGTTACGCTGATTACAGTCACAATTTCATTGGTTTTAAATTTTTACGCGGAACCCTGATTCTTTTTCTCTTTATACATACTCTTTATAACATCAGCTATCTGCCAATGGAAGTTCCATCAAAATTGGTCCAGCCGTTTCGGAGATTAGCCAGAACAAACAGGCAGACAGACAGGCAAACAGACAGACAGACAAAAAAATAGCTGTTTTCTTATAAGTATCGTATTATGCATTTAGTAAAAAGCTGTTATTTTGACATTACAAACAGACACTTCAATTTTATTTATCTATATAGATTACACAAACAGACTCAATACTTTATTTATTTCCCATAGCCGCCAACAATAAATCCTGTCAACTTGGTCGTAGAAGGAACCAGTATGACGATACTCTGCATTGCAATGGGAACTCCGACGCCAACCATATCTCTATACATCTCTGGTAAGAATACCTTGAATAGTGATAAAAATATAGTCGCCCAATTTTACTAACAGAAAGCTTCATGATGCTTCGAAATAGAAGAATTGACTGTATTACATAGGTTCACTTTTTAAACATTATTTACCCGACTGCGGCAAAGCCCAAACGGAGGATTATATATTTAACCTTTATGTATGTGTGTATGTGCCATATCGTAGCTGCATATTACATTGTTCTTACGTCAACTTAATCCATACTTTTTATTCGCTTTTTAAGAGATTTGGTTTTTTGTTTGTGTTTTTGCTAAACTATGTTACAAAATAACCACGAACCAACTAGACTAAGTCAGCTTGATTTTTTTTTTATTGTACATAGACAAAAATATTTTCCATTGTATAAAATGTTATAAAAAAAAATTAAAGAGTGCGTGTATGAATGTGTACGCGCGCACGAAGTAAAAGTTCTGTAGGTTACCGGTACTCTTAATGAAATTCAATTTTTGTTTTAAATAATTAGGATAGGTGAGATACTAAAAATAACGCATATTAGGCATATTACAATCATATATTTATAAAATATAATTTAAGGAAAGAAGATAATATTATATATCATTTGTCGGACAATAACAACGGTTACCATGGCAACAAACGTACGTACATGTTTTCGTAACGCATTCACCAACTTGCCCCCCAATAACATAGCTTGTTTGCCTCAGATCAGCCTTCACAGCAATATCTATCACTCATCCCTAATAAAATCAACAGTGAATTGGCTGTCAGCATTATAATTGACACTTGATACTTGTTGAACAATTGGATGACAAATTGACCTCAAGTGCGTCGTCCTACCTGCCTATTCAAAATAACACGAGTTTTGCTTTTAATAATCCATGTAATATATATTCTGTTTTTATTTTTTAAAAGCTAACTGTGTTAGATTTTGGCCATGTCACGAAAAGTTAGAAAAATCTAAAAATTCTATTCCTATGTAGCTGGTTCGTTTTGCAATAATTCTAGTTTGTAAACAAGTACGGGAAACGAAGTCAACGTAAACAGTGTTTTTTGTTTTTTTTTTTAATACGTAGGTAAATAATAGAAAATATTATTTTATTTAAAAATCGACTGTTTTCACGTAACAAATACATATTTTTCAAAAATTGACTAATTAAGATTGTGATTTGACGACACGTTTGGCTCAGTTTGTAGTGACCCTACTCTACAAACAGGGTACCCTATAAACGACAGCCAGTCCAGCTGTTTCAGAGATTAGCCGGAACAAACCGACAGATAGACAAATAAAAAATTGTGTTTTTCTTATAAACACCGTATATAATTTCACATGCGTTTAGTATAAAGCTGCTATTTTGACATTACAAACATACACTTCATTTTTTTTACCTGTATAGATATAGATTTACGACCTTATAACGTTATGGCTAAGGGACCTCTGACTTTGAATTGAATTTGACCTTTGACTTTAATCTCACTAGCCAGTTCATTTTGATCGACGTCAAAACTATATTTTTATTAGGTTACGCTTTTACTAAGTCAGATATTTTCGCAAATTTTTTAAGGAAAAAATAAATGGTTTTTAACTGATGTTGAAGACCTTTTAGTCAAAATATTATATATTACTAGCGACTCACCCTCGCTTCGCTCGAGTTCGCCCCTGGTGATTCTCTAAATTAACATAACTTTTTTATATATGAATCAATTGAAATAAAATACTAAATGTTAAGTGAAACTTACTAAATTACATTAATGACAGCCGCATCCAAATCGGTTAAGCCGTTCATGAGATTAGCGCACACAAACGCACAGACAAATAGACAAAAATTCTAAAAATCATTGTTTTTGGGCTGTATTACGTTAAAAAAGACCCCCAATAATAGTTTTTGTCAAACATGCACAAACAACTTCCGTGTACAGACAGCGATCAGTTATAATTTTATTATATGTATAGATTATGAATATATTACATATATTACATATATTACAAAGGAAATTTAGTTTTAAAACCTCATTCTCATTCATATCCTATTAAGTCAATAGGCTTTACCCCTGACAGTTGCCTGAGTTAGTTTGACTTAAGCCAAAGTAGTATCCATAAACTATGTAATAAAGTAATTTTGATCCTCTACTAATTAGTTATACGCTAACTGCGACCTTGTGATTTAAATTAATACTAGCTGTTACTGTGATTTTGTTTACTTTATAAGGGTCTTGTGTCTGGGAAAACGCGTATTTTTGAGTTTTTATGGGGTTTTCTTTAGCATTATTCCATGCAAAATATGTTCATAATTTCGCACATTTTGTATAAGCATCGTGTGTTCGAATCCCGGTCGGATACAAAGATATTTTTTTTGTATTTATTCAAGTTTTTAGTTTTTTTGTTTTTTGTTTTTAACCAAATTAAAAAAAATGTACTTTCAACCAAAAACTCCGAATCTCGATCGCCTAGGTACTACATTATTTATATATATAGAATATAGATTATTTTTATCTACCTAAAAGGTCATGTATTAGTAAATATGTGGGTTATTCCTTTACGCTATAACTAACGGTTATAAGTGAAACAGCATTCTGGTTTAACGTAACTCTTGTACACGTGAGCGGAGTCGCAGATGTAAACTATTAGTATACGAGTATATAAAATAAATTTAATAAAAACTCAGTGAATAAATCAAAACCGATGTAACGTGTATAACAATGGAATGGACCTACCAGGTGGCGTAAATGGAAAAAACTACTCTTCATTGAATATTTTACCATAAAATCGATATTTCGTCGATGTACACGCATATGGTCTAAACTAGTTAAAAAAAAAAGATTAAACAATATTGTTTTTAATAGTAGCCATTGTTCTCGTCTCCAAGGGTTTAAAAATGATTTTTTTACCTGGGTGGGGTATGTGGTAATTTTTTTTTGTTAAGCACATACATACACAAACGATTGATAGAGACAATGAACAACTTTAAAGTGTCAATTTATATATAGATAGATATGTATTCAGCCCTTTTTAACGTCCCACTGCTGGGCACGGGCCTCCCTTCAATACGAGGGGGATTAGGCCATAGTCCACCACACTAGCCAAGTGCGGGTTGGCGGACTTTACATGTCTTTCGAAAACTTGCTAGGCTCTCTCAGACATGCAGGTTTCCTCACGATGTTTTCCTTCACCGTAAGGCAAGTGTTAATCAAGTTAGAAAATGATTCGCACATGAAAATATAAGAGGTGCGAGACACGGGATTTGAACCCGCTTCACTCGGTTTCCCAAGCGAGCGCGTTACCACTGGGCTACCACTGCCTACACTTGACTATATAGATAGATATAGATTCAGTGTTATTGTCAGTTCCACTTAAAGACTGAACTGTCACTATTATTAACAAATATATGAACAGACATACAAACATACTTTTTTAATGGTAGTGTAAACAGTTTAACAAGTATCCCAGTTATATTAGGATTGCATCTTACAATGAAAGACAAACATAGGTATATACATACATATATCTCGCTAAGAGCTTATCTACATTCTGCGTTACCTTTAACTGTTTATAATTCTAACATGAAACTAACTGCAGATATTTGAATTTGATATGACTTATTAAAAACTAGTAAAGTAATAGACATTACTGGTTTTGAAATAAAATTCATAGGTTAACAATATAACTAGATTTTTGTGTGGAGATAGTGTGAAGGCTGGATAGTGACGTGACATACATATATATATATATATATATATATATATATATATATATATATATATATATATAGTCGCTAGTAGTAAATATTTAGTTAGTATTGGATAACAAAATGAATCTATACAGCATTTATAATTTTTTTTTCACCTCAGGTCGTCTCGTCCGTCAAGAAGTGACTCGCCACATGGTGACGGTGGTCCACAATGTTACTCGGGATATGGACCTGATATCTTGTTACGCTGACAACGGCTATGGAACTCCTATGCAAGCTTCTAGGAAGATCAATATTTCACGTAAGTATTTATAAATACTTGTTTAACACCTCCTGAATAATTTCTAAGAAATTAGTTGTCAACTTACACGCCGGCGTACCCGCGATCCTCAACGGAATAATATCATAATCGTCGTCGTCATCGTCTCAGCCCAATCTCGTCCACTACTGAACGTAGGCCTCCCCCAAAGATTTTCACGACAATCGATCTTGAACCATCCGCATCCAGCTCCAGCGACTTTGACCAAGTCTTCCTTGTGGGAAGCCCACACTTACGCCCACAGTTACGTGGCCGCCACTTAAGAATTTTTCATTCCCTCCGTTCTGCAAGCGATGTACCCCGCCTACTGCCACTTTAGTTTTTATATAGATTAATATCATTATGATATTAATCTATTCAAAATTTGAGGAAAATGTATATGATTAGAATTTACCTATCTATAACAAAATATTATTGTTGCCAAAAAAATATTAATAATACTAAAGCTCGTCAATAGCTACAAAAAAAACCGTTGACAAAGAAAACAGGCACTGAACTGTTTTGTTTTTGTCTATTTATGTATAGATCTAAATGAATGGTTTTTTGCCTGAACTTTAGAAGAATATTTCAAATCAGCATTGCCCGCGGCTCCGCCCGCGTTCAAATGACCAAAAAACAAATTCTTAGGTTTTACATATTAGTATACTCTTACATTGCAGTTTTTGTATTTTTTCTGAGGAATGAGATATTTTCCCGCGGTAAAAAGTATCCTATATGTTAACCTGAATAACCAGCTATCACCATACCAAATTTCATCAAAATCCCTCTAGTGGTTTTTCTGTGATGCGGTAACAGATATACAGACAGACAAAAATTCTAAAAACTATAGTTTCGGCCTCTGCATCGATAATAATGTCTATTTCAATAAGATTTTCCAAAAAATATTTACTGTACAGATTCGGCTTACTTAGAATTTTATTATATGTATAGATATAATATCAAATATAAACTTAATAAAATATTAATAAAATAAAATACAGCTATAACTTAACGGTTATGTTTTCGTTATATACAATTGATGATTTCATTTTTTGTATGAAACATATACTTTATAGCTCTATATGTACTATGATAATATGATATTTTCAACAAAATTTATATTTTAATTCAAAATCTTTAGTTACTTTTCATCTAAAACATATGCAGACGCCGCAAAAGTTTAATTTACGTCGAACTTTATATAAAACTCGTAGCAATATTTTCCTTCACGGGAACACGTAATACGAAATTTTCTTAACTAGATATAAAATTATAAGTAAGTAAGAAACCTGTTTACTTGTGGGATTTTTATCTATACGATTTAAAAAAATAATATTATAGTAATAATAAAAATAAAAAAAATATATATTATTATTATTAATATAGTATTTTCTAATAACTGCATAACAGTTAATTCTATCACAAAAATACTATGAATATAAAAAAAAGTTTCTATTGAAATATATTAGAAGTGAAACTTCTTTGGTTATATATATTTCAAATCTGTAAGATGTAACTTATTAAGTTAATTAAAATATGTATATTACCTACACTCAAACAAAAAAATGATTCAAATCACATAAGGAGGGGAGAATAATATTTTATCTCTATCTAGCTGGATTCTTTGCTATTTATGATTATATAGTATCGCTTAAGTATCATAAAGGGTACAGCAAAACGAGGAAATGGTTTTATAACTTTTTCCCTTACATGTTTCAGACGCGACTGGCATTCATATATTGTATAAAAAAAATTATAACCCCTAAAATTATCCCATTTTAAATGAACCATGACAAAAAATTGAGGTTCTTAAACTTTTTAATATTATTTACGTCCCACTTTGGTTGGATAGATCTTACAAAGATATAAGCTTAGTAAGTAGAATAAAATTGCTGCTCCTTCCAATCGCAAAGGTTACATAAGTGTTTAATTCCACCATGTTGAGTCGTAATATTGAAGCCTCAAGGCGTATATTATAAGCAAACACATTATTTACATTACATACCATTTAATACGTTAACGACGAAACGTCGAAAACCAAAAACCTAAATAAATTCGTGAAAAAATCCGAAAAGATATTCTTACTTAAAACTAGCGACTTACCCCTGCTTCGCTCGGGCTCGCCCCTAGGTGATTCTTTAAATTGATATAACTTTTTTATTTATAAACCGATTGTAATGAAACAAATACTAAATGTTATGTAAAGCTTACCACAAACTATTAGTTAAAACCACACCCAAATTAATTAAGTTGTTTCTGACATTAGCACACACAAACGCACAGATAAGCAGACAAAAATTCTAAAAATAATATTTTCGGGTTTTATTGCGTTAGTAATAACCCCCAATAATAGTTTTTCTCAAACATCTTCCATATACAGACAGCGATCAGTTACAATTTTATTATATGTATAGATATTCGCGTAAATCTAAGAAAGTATTACATAGCTTATATGGAAGTTAATAATAATTCTTTTCTTCAATCTCCTTAGACATACCGACAATCCAAGCATCTGGCATCACGATGGCAGCAGCGGGCGATTCTGTGATTTTAGAATGTAGAGTGGAAGCCCTTCCTAAGCCTACTATAGCATTCTGGAGAGACCCTAACGGACGTACACCTGTAATTGACGGCCCTAATTACACAATTCAACTACTGGCAGATGCTGAGGTAAGATTTTAAAATGACATATGTACATAAGACTAAAGAAATATATAGATGGGTCCACTAAGATAAAGGTGGAAGGAAGTCAAAAATAGTTATGTTAATATTTTCGATTTTGCTATACAGATCGTTTAGTTTCTTTGAAGAATAAGGGAGATTTTATATATGTATTAGTTAAGTTAATATACAATTTTATATATTGGTACATTAACACACAGCACCATCTAGTTCCATGGAAAGCTGCGAGGCTTGTGTTATGTATATCAGATAGTTGATACACTACACATATATAACTTTAAATACATACAAATTATAAATATAAACACCCATGACTGAGTACACACATTCGTGCTCATCACACAAATGAATCAGTGGGACTCGAACCCGCGACCGCTGGCACAGCAAGTGTCACTACAAACTTAGCCAAACGTGTCGTCGAATATTTATATGTACAATACAAAGTACATCAAATCTGCGGTCTCTAAAAAGTCAAACCCCA
Organism: Argynnis bischoffii washingtonia; assembly: GCA_033884665.1. Lineage (NCBI taxonomy): Eukaryota > Metazoa > Arthropoda > Insecta > Lepidoptera > Nymphalidae > Argynnis > Argynnis bischoffii. The sequence continues at coordinate 1,589,817 of CM066624.1, read as the reverse complement.
TCTCTATTACAAGGATTGTATCAATAAACTTAATTCTAGATCCTATTAATTAAGGTTGCTTATGAGGCATAATCTCGTTCACTAATGACCTAAACCACAATCGCTGTCTATGGAGACCGCGATATGATTAATGGCGGTATTGGCAGAACCTGAAATTGAAATATGAGCTTATTTAAAGCTATGTTAAGCTTAAAATAGATTTTTTCTAAATATAGTATCTCTTTGTGGTGTTTTACAGAGATAAATAAAAAGAGAGAGAGATAGAGAGAGACGGGAGAGAGATTTAATGATTACACTTTTCTCTCCGCTTTTTGCCAGTGTCGATAGTGCGATAGTGCCAGATTAAATAATATTAGGCGTTTATAACGTCTTACGCCGTGCTTTTTTTTAGAACGACACAAATATATCGATTTGCTAGAAAGCTGTAGTTTGGTCTCACTTAGTTTGAAGTACTTACTCTGATACATGAAAGTTAAACTTCTGTCAAATAAAACACAATATATTTTTTAAGAAATTAAAAAAAATATATAGAAAGTTGAAGAGTTTGAAAGTACGAATCTTTATATTAAACGAACATTTCTTGTATAATATACTAGCGGCTCTCCCTCGCTCGGGCTAGCCTCTAGGAAAACAAAAACAAACCTATCCCATGGGAACCGTACATCTTTCCAGGATAAAAAGTAGCCTATGTATTGTTCCAGACTATAATCTATCTCTGTGCCAAATTTCATCTAGATCCGTTCAGCCGTTCTGGCGTGAAAGAATAACAAACATCCATATATCATATAATAACATATTATTATATAATATACATACATTTATTTCGTGTGTTTTGGAAACGGCTCTAACGATTTGTATCAAATTTTGTATTTGAATAAGGTTTTGCTTTTTAAGTTTATCTATATAAGGCTTATTTCTGAAAAAACACTATTTTATATCTTTCCCTAAATAAAATTAAATTAAAAATTTAAAAAAACCCAATACGCAAAAAATACTTATAGTTGAAGGAACAACCCTTAAAAAGCAAATAATTTTGGAAAAGGTCTGTTACTTTTACACTGCTGGACCGATATTAACCAAACAGCTAAGAACAACCGCAAGTAAACTGGCTTTCAAATGAAAAAAACCGCATCGAAATCGGTCCATCCGTTTGAGAGCTACGATGCCACAAATAGATACAAACAGACAGACAGATAAACATCGACGTCAAACTTATAACACCCCTCTTTTTGCTATTAAAATAAATACTATGTTACAAAAAAACGTCGAACTAAGCTCGGTCGCCCAGGTAGGTAGTATAGGGTGAAGTTATACATTATACAAAAATAAATTGTTATTAACGTAACAAATGGCCTTCATATATCACGCCTAAATCAATACTGAGTCCAATATTTATTGAAGAATGTTGAATTTATAGTAGCCTAAAAGTTAACACATGCTTCTTATGGCTTTGCGTTTTTTAATGTTTCAATATTATTATTTCTAATCCTTTCGCCTGTAATAATATCAATTGTAACAAAATTTACATATGTAGGTATTATTTATATATGTATACACACAACATTTCTAAGTATTATCTATACTAATATTATAAAAAAGAAGGATTTGTTTGTTTGTTTGTTACACTACTGAACCAATTAAGATGAAATTTGGTTAGAAGATAGTTTGAGACGCTGGGAAGGATATAGGATAGTTTTATCCCAGAAATCTTCCCTTAAGGGAGTGAAAATGGGGATCAAAGTTTGTATGGGGAATCAACCTAGGGACGAACCCGAGCGAAACGAGGGGGATGAGTCACAGTGTTTGTTACAAAACTCCTCAGAAACCACTTGCTCGATTCCTATGAAATTTTGTATGTATATTTAGTAGGTCTGAGAATAGGATGTAAACTATTTTTGACACTCCTAAGTAATAATAAGAGTGGTCCACCCTATGGACGAACCCAAGCGGAGCAAGGGTGAGTTGCTAGTACATATAAATACATAAATATGAGTACTAGTAGCGAGTTACCTTCGTTTCACTCGTGCGCCGCTAGGTTTAAGATATTTTTTAACCGACTTCATAAAGTAAGAACCGATATCCATGATTTATATGGGACTAATCATGAGATGTAATCACACATCTCACAATTATTGATCATTTCTATATAAATTCTAAGAAAAACCATAAACTAAAATTTTAAATAAGTGTATCCCTTTTAATTAAAAAGTATTTTAACTCAATTTTGTTAATGGCTTCAAAGCGTGCCAGTTGAGCACAGATCAAATTCAAATTCGAATTATTACAATTCAGTATTATTACAATTTAGTAGGATAGATAAGACAGAGTTTGGTCAATAAAACAAGATCATTAAAACTATATCCTACTAATATTATAAATGTGAAATGTGAGGAAGGATCTTTCAAGGATGGCTGAACGAATTTAGATTAAATTTGCCACAGAGATAGATTGTAGTCTGGAAAAGCACATAGGTTACTTTTTATCCCGCAAAAATGTTCGGTTCCCGTGGGATAATTTATTTCTGTCTAGGTCTAGTGCGTAAAAATGGAGTAGTTAAAAGTAAATTAATAAAACTTCGTAGAATATTCGTAAAAAATTATACTCGTAATAACTAAGATACGTGGTAAGAAGTTTCCAGGGTCAAGGGCGTTATTAGTTAAAAAAACGTTAGATCTTAAAACTGATCTATCTATTAAGATGAAATGTAAGAGCTTTGTATTAATTAAAATGTCTTTAATAAATTTAAAAACAGCACACTCGAGTTGGTAGCGCAACTTTTCAAGAACTATTGACAGTGCCTTGTTTTATCCACTTTACGACTGGTTTGTTTTACTGAGTTGCATCATCCCACTTGAGGTCAGGGTCTTCTTCTAATAAACAACTAATTGGTGGGGATAGATTTGCTTTGCTCTGAAGTCACTTCAAAATGTGAGGGTACTAATTAATTTTATACAAAATGTTTGTTGTTCTTTCTATATCTATAAGCAGATGCTTTGTAACTGAGTTGAATATGTATAATATTTTTTGGAAAATCATATTGAAATAGTCATTATTATCGATACAGAGGCTGAATCTATAGTTTTTAGAATTTTTCTCGATCTGTCTGTCTGAGAACGCATAACGAGAAAACCACTGGACAGATTTTGATCAAATTTGTTATGATGATAGCTGGTTATCCGGGTCCACATATAGGATACTTTTTACTGCAGGAAAACAATCCTATCTCTGAAAACACGTAACTAGGGACGAACCCTAACGAAGCGAGTGTGAGTCGCTAGTCTTTATATAAATAAGTAGAGAAAACACAGTTAGGTACCCTTTTTCTTCTTTTTTAGTTCGTAAATCGTATTTCTTTTTTTTTTTTTGTTTAGCAGCTATCAACGAACTTTATATGTAATCGATAAAAAAAATTTGGAAACAGTTTTTTATATAGATCGGTAAAGACAAACAGTTCAGTACCTTTTTTTCCTCTGTTTGCTCACTTATTTCTTTTTTATTATTTAGCAGCTATTGAAGAACGTTATCAATCACTATCACTAACATTTAAATGTTAATTATATAAGTATTTCAAAACAAAAAAATTGAGCCCGATTTCAAAGGCTTTTAAAAACTAAGTTTCTCTATACTCCTCCATTATCAAATCCGCTTGATGGTATGAAATTATTATATTGTCACTCGAATAATCTTATGCAACTCGAATTCTTATACAGATTCAAAGAAATACGACTATAATTATTAGCAGGTTAAAGTTATCAACAGCTGATTTAAAAGAGAATTACTTTGTTACACTAAAGATATAATAAAAAGTTCAATCAAAATATGCTTAGCATTTTCGCAGAGATACTCATTAAAATACCTAATCAACAAATTAAGAGCAACAACAGTGGTCAGCCCAGCAGTGGGGTGTTATAAAAATGGGCTGTATACATTGACAAATTAAAAAAAAATCATGAATAACTTAATGTAACGAAAAATAAACGACATGACGTCACTGTAACGCTCCATGTTTTCATTTTCTGTATATAGAAAGAATAATGCAAAAACAATTTTAGTACTGATTTAAATTGTAATTATATATTAAGTACCTATAAGCAACCACAAAGACGTATGTCCATAAATAAATCTAGTAATACATTTTCATAATATTACTATGTAGATTTGATTTAATGTAAAACGTATCCCACGAACTTCATTCTTATTCATAGAATTCAAACAACTAAAAGTCTATCAATATTTTAAACAATAAGGCGCTCTCTTCACTGATGTACTTACAAGTAGAATAGCCTTTATCCAGTACTAGCGACTCACCCTCGCTTCGCTTCGGGTTCGTCTCTAGACTAAAACAAATCTATCCCACGGGAACCGTACATTTTTCCGGGATGATATAAAGCCTATAGCTTTCCTCAGTTAACGGGCTATCTAATGCAAAAAGAATTTTTCAAATCGGATTAGTAGTTCCTGAGATTAGCGCATTCAACCAAACAAACAAACAAACAAACAAACAAACTCTTCAGCTTTATAATATTAGTATTAGATTTTAATGCAAAATTAGACAAGTGCGAGTCTAATTGCACACAGATAACCCTCTGTATTATTAAGCAGTAAATTTATGTTATTTTACCATAAAAAGCTTCGCGTTCATCCCTAAGCTCGTATGGCTTAGAAACGTATAAAAGACAAACGTCCAAAGCAAAATCTTTTTTTATACGCCAGAAACTGTCGCAAGCTTATACAGAATAGTTAACCCACCAGAGTTTCATCACAATCAGATGAATGGTTTAGGAGCGCATCGCGGACAAACATACTAACATAGGGTTTTATTTATATAGATTTATTTTTTATTGAGTCTTTCACTCTCTTAGTCTTTCTCTCAGTGTTTGTTCGAACTATGACGATAATCCACTACATTTCACGTAACTATAGATAGATTAAGCAAGGTAACGTAAATCAAAACTTGTCATACTTTAGATAACTTATGGAACCTGTTATCGAGTTACCGGCATATTACTTAACTCTAACTTTGACTTAAGTCTTTCATTTAATTAGTTAACTATTTACCTTTACCAATTACCTACATATTATAACCGTTTATATTGTTATATATTAGCATAGCATTTTGAGATTATGCTTACATATTACCGACTTAGTGTGGCTTAGCCTCGCTTCGCTCGCGTGCGTCTCTAAGTACTTTTTAATTTTTTCTAGCGAAAATCTAGTAGCCTAAGTTACTCCTTATAATATCAGCTATCTGCCAGTGAAAGTCTCGTTAAAATTGGTCCAGCCGTTTCGGACATTAGCCGGATCAAACAGACAGACAGACAAAAATTTTAAAAATTGAGTTTTTCTTATAAGTGCCGTATATAATTCCATATGTATTTAGTATAAAGCTGTTATTTTGATATTACAAAGAGACACTTCAATTTTATTTATCTGTTAGGTAAAGAATATGATGGTATTTAATTCTACCCAACAGCATCCTTTTTTTATGATAACCAACCGTCCTGGCAGCCTTTTTGGAACACTAAATATGTAAATTAATTTAAATCAAAGGTCAAAATTTCTATATATTATATAGCTTTATATAGACACACACACTTACGCACACCAACACAACACAGGCACACGCACACACAGACAAAATCTACACAAACAAGACAGACGACAACAACGTTCAAATTATTATCTCATACAATACGTGCGCAATCGCAGTTAAAGGTCAAAATTAAAATTAAATATCATATTCTATCCCTTATTCTTCAGAAACTTTTTATAATCATGGAATAAGTTGTATCTATACATATAAAATTGAATTGTCTGTTTGTAATGTCAAAATAATAGCTTTTTACTAAATGCATATGAAAGTATATACAGTACTAATAAAAAAAAAACATTTTTAAATTTTTTGGCCGTCTGTTTGTTCCGGCTAATCTCCGAAACGGCTGTACCAGTTTTGACGAGACTTTCACAAGCAGATAACTGGTGTTATAAGGAGTAACTTAGACTACTTTTATTTTAGGAAAAATATCACAGTTCCGCATAAAAATTAAAACCAATGAAATTGTGATCTAAATCTGCGTACCTAGGGACGCATCCGAGTGAAGCAAGGGCAATTCACTAGTTTCAAATATGAAGATATCAAACTACATTTTGTACACCTTTGTTTCAACAGGAAAAAACAAAGTACACAATGCGGCTGATAATAAAGAAGATAACAGAAGCAGATGAAGGCGATTACTTCTGCCACGCAGAGAACGCTTTCGGCAAAACACTTAGACCGGTTTCAGTGCGTCTAAGGTCTAGCAATCCTCATCACAACGTCACCGAATGCTGTACTCAGGTAAAATTAAGTTTTATTTTCGTCTTAAAAAGAAGATAACTTAAAGAAAACTATCGTTTTGGGTTTTTCGCGGATTTTCGCGGATTCTGCGAAAAAATCCGAAAAGATAGTTTTATTGAAATGTCAAATTTTCGCGTAAATCTAAGAAAGTATTAAGAATATAACTTATGATTTAAGTTTTTTAAAACAAATATTGAATGGCAGGTCAAGAACATTCACCCCAATTAGGTAAGAGCCTAATTGGGGTGAATGTTCTTGTCTTTTTTTTATAGGTTACGTTTTGTCTTTTTCTTTACCATAATAAATCGATTTTCTTTGAAAACGTATTCAGCAATATTCTTTACAAAAAAAAACAGATAATCTTCGTAGTCCAGGATAAAGGTCACGGATTCGAATTGCGTACGTGACAAAAGCTTGTAGTGACTACACAGATGTTCACTACAATCTCATTTTACTCAAATAACAACGTCTATGAAAGAAATGGAACACAAAACAAATCACATATCTTATATCTGAATAAAATTATAATCATTATACACATAGTTTGAATAAAGAATGTATTTCTATTAGTGATACTGACAAAATAACTATTGATAATAATTACCTAATACTTCGATAGACTTTAAAATATTTTATATTTCATATGATACTACCTTTTCATGTAGCGTCGCGGTTTTATTACGAAATATTGTTCCTAACTTCTCGTCTTGCTTCGTAACGGAAATATACAAAATCAACGACATCTAGATATCTCGAAATGAGATGAATTAAAAACAATATAATATTTTCTTTGATTTACGAGAATTTTTGACATTTTAAACAAAACTATATTTTTGGACCTTTAAGCGGATTTATTTTTATTTTTGATTGCTGACGTCTCGAATGCTTTACAGCAAATATGGTCTTGGAGAAACCATGTCTCTAACCGTAATAAAATCCGAAAGTATGATTAAAAATTATTATTAATAACAATTATTATAAATAACAATTATTATTATTTCAGTATCACCAAAACAAACATATCCATTTAATCAAACTATTATTATTATTTTATTGAGAAAATAAATTAATTTCGTTTGTTAAGTAGATCGAACAGCTGTCGTCAATTCAATTTGCCAACAATTCTGAGACTGTACTAAAACTGAAATAGTCTAGCTCCAGACTTTGACGACATTGCTCGGAACTCTACAACTTCGAAATTATACATTGCCAGGTGGCGATGCTGATACATAACATGAATATATAATAAATAATTTACTTTCGTCACTTATTCCTTGTTTTTTGTTATATATATTTTAGATAAGTAAAGTAAAATCAATATCTATACATAAAATAAAGTGTAACTGATTGCTGTCTGTACATTTAAGGTATTTGAGAAAAACTATTATTGAGGGTCTTTATGAACGCGATAGAACCCAAAACAATGATTTTTAGAATTTGTCTGTTTGTCTAGTCGCTTATGCGCCCTAATCTCAGAAACGACGATTTGGGTGCGATTTTCACTATGTATTGTGGTAAGCTTCACTTAATATTTAGTATTTGTTTTATTTCAATCGATTCATAAATAAAACAGTTACGTCAATTAAAAGAATCAAGTGTTAAATAAAAAGCTTTACTAATTTTAATTAAGAAACCTGTTTGATTTATGTTTTCAATTAAGTATTTTTAACCTTCACAATTCTGGACACCATAGTGGTAATACTCGTAATACAAGAAAATCAATCTATAATAATAATTAGTTATGCTTGCTACTATAAATGTACCTACATTATATAAAAATACAAGATTCCTACACAAAAATATTAAAAAAAAAATAGAATTAAGATAAATTCAATATCTTTTTTATTAACGTAAGATTAAATTCGAAAAAATTAAAATTCCATTAGTGCTTCGTAACGGAAATAAATATACAACATCAACTAGATATCTCGAAATTTTACATTTTTAACAAAGTTATGTTTTTGGATCTTTTCGCGCATTTATTTATTATTTTTGTGTCCCGACGTTTCGTATGCTTCACATCAATCATGGTCACAGGAGATCAACAAAGAGATAAAAACTATATATTATCTTTTTTTTTAAACAGATGAACGTATCATCTGCTTGCATCGACGCCTGCAGCTTCCATCTGGATATGGACAACATTATGGACCGGCCCGAGTGTATGAACGACTTCGACAAACTAATGAAATGTGCTGCGGATGGTTCAGGTGATTATAAAGAGCAACTATGTTGTGAACTGTGGCAACTTTCAGTTTTGGGGTTGCTTAAAACCGATTTCTAATATACGAATGAATGTTTTTGATAGAAAATAAAAAAGTATTGTATATGTGTACGGGTGATTATATTCTGTAATTTTTTATGTCATGTATTGTGTAGTCTAGCATGTACGGCTGAACATCCCGAGGTCCTGGGTCCGAGTTCAGGGTCGGGCCACCGGGATTTGCACTTTCTTCCTATAACATAGAATAAAAATACGCATTAAAAAAAAACAAAAAAAAAGTTCAGTTGCAGAATTAAAAAAAATTATTAAAAAAAGTAACAGAACGGAGTCACCGTACATACATGTTATGTATGTATGTAAGAATGTTTGGTACTGCTTCACGTTGAAAGGGCTGAACGGATTTGGATGAAACTTAGTACATGGATAGAGTATGACCTGGAGCAACACATAGGCTACTATTAGGAACCTAGGAACACACCAGAGTGGAAGCAAGGGTACGTCACTAGTGAACAATATTAACTTAGTTAACAGTATTACGAATGCATCAATTAACGATACTGCTATACTGATACTGTGCAAGAGAATAATTTAATGTAAATGTACACTGAAAGTAGATCTCCAGGCTGTATTTCTTTAAAAGAAATAAAGGTGGTAAATTTAAGTATGTTGTCTTTCCAATAAAATACTTAGCTCAATAGACGTTATTATTTCAGTGTATTTTACTTTAACCACACCATATTCTAATAAAAACTATGGTAAACGTATTAAAATAACTTGATCATGTGAAAACTAAACTCTTTTAATATAATCATTTATATTCAAAAGTAAAGCAAACAAGAGAACCTATTACCCTCAATTTAAATTAAACCTACAAAGGCCTTTATAGCTCTCTTTAAGCTAGACCCCTTGCGTACACATTTCATTTGCATACGAGTTTCTGTTACTAGTGATTAATTAATTAGTTTTGAAATATTTATTTCACACTTAGTATAGAATAGATAGACTATATAGATATGTTGAGTTTTATATCCCTTATTTGAGAAATGATTGATACCACCCCACTTCTCACCCCCTTAAAGAATAATTTCCGGGATAAAAACTATCCTATACCTACTCAGGATCTTGAACTATCTTCATAGAAAACTTCATCTAAATCAGTTCAGCGGATTAAGCGTGAAAAACTTTTATTGCACTTCTAACAATTACAAACTAATATAACAAAAGATGATATAAAGTAACTTGACAAAGATGAACATATCTGTAAAAGAGATTGGATAACTCCTAGAAAATTATTTTTGTAAAATTTTCCAGTCCCTGTAAATGAATCTTGTACATGTTTCTTGTGAATTACCTATATATTCTGTCACCTGTGTGTACGTTTTAGAGAGCCTAACATAGTAGTTTCAACAACTTTACAACTTTGCAGGGTTGTTGAAAGTAAAGCTTGATTTAATTAAAGAAGTGTTAGCCCAGTGCTAGTGGCGCTCACTTCGCCAACCAAGCGAAGCGGGTTCAAATCCCTGGTCTCGCACTTCTGATATTTTCATGTGCGAAACATTGACCATGACATGACCACTTTTCTTACGTTGAAAGAAAACATCGTAAAGAACTGCATTTCTAAGAGGACCTTACAAGTTTTCGAAAGACATGTGAAGTCCGCCAACCTGCACTTAGCCAGTATAATGGACTATGGCCTGATCCCCTCGTATTGAAGGGAGGCCCGTGCCCAGCAGTGGGATGGACTGTATACATTTATAAAACCATAAAAATATAAAAAAAATAGTAAAACATTAAGTTCCAATAAATACGTTTTACTCAACTAGCATTTTATGTAATAAAAGTGATAAATGTTCACAGATCACAGAAGTTGCTGTGCTTCTTGGGGTGTCCCTCGTAATTGCCTGGAGCTTTGTCGTGGAGGACCAGTATCTAGGACTTGTGCCCTGCAGCATGCGAGAAGAGCTTTAGCCTGCTTTAGAGATTCTGGAGCTAGGATGCCTGGACCACCTAGGAACTTGAGAGCTCACGCAGCGCCTACGCCTCATGCAGTTTTGTTGAGGTCTGGATTTTCTCTTCTTTTCCGAACAAAACTAGTTTAAACACTAAGCTATGTACAGTATTGACATCAATTTTACCATCTGATATTATTAACTTCTGATATAATTTTATCAATATAAATTTTATTATGTTAAAATTAAGATCTTGTTAATTTTACAGTTGGGAACCTCCTCGAAAGAATCCAGATACTGTTTACTTGTACAGAGTGTTCTGGCGCGCATATGGAGCTAAGGTGCCAGAAAAATTGGACACTAGTGAAACAAGCGTTGTTCTCACTGGACTGCAAGATGACGTGAGATATGAGTGTGTTGTAAAATCTGCTAACGAAGTCGGTATGTGTTATTATGAAATATTATATTTGTGATAAAAAAAATGTAGTTCCCAATTTTTTAAGACTTCACTAAATGCCATTTTTTCTACTGAGCAAGCCTTATATGTACCTAGATAATATACATATAATATGTAATTTATGATTTTAATCATTCCATAAGGCACTGAAATCCCTGGATACGTACACTGCCAATACTATGGGAATCATCAACTATTTTTGTAAATATTAGCCAAACAAATATGACTACAATTAAACTTATATATTAAAGTATTTTTTTTTCTTTGGTTTCCGACCTTTCGAATGCTTTACAGCAATCATGATTACAAGAGAAACTCTTCTGAAATGATAGTTTTATATAAAACGCCAAATATTCTCGCAAATCTAAGAGAGCATTATTATTAATGTACATGATCATTTCTCAGGCACATCTTCTCTCAGCCAGCCTATAATGTTCACTACCGCGGGTCAAGAGACAGGTGCTGCAGCGGCTCCTGTTTCCTCTTCTGGCACAGCATCAGCTGTTGGAGTAGCAGTCGCCTGTATACTGGTGGCCGCTATTCTTTTAGCTGCTGGCTTTTATTACAGGCATAGAAAGGTATGGTATTCCTTAGACTTCCTTAGTCTAATTTTAGTAACAAAAGTTCGATTAATTCAGAGCTTATCTAAAATGGGTTTTCCGGTAACCTTTTTTCTTACTGAAGTCTATTTTTTATTTCAGAATCTTAGACTTAAGGCCCAAGGTGGAGTCGCTTTTGAGAATCCAAGCTACCTCCGCGAACCAAATCCTGATAACGTTGTTAATGTAAGTATATATCTATTCGATACAAAATTCTGTACACCCTTTACAGATATTTTTAAGATCTTTTTCAACAAATATTATTAGAATAGACTAATTCAATAAACCCTATTTTCAGGGTACTATACCAAACGGCACAGCCAATGGAGATAATGGAATACCAAACGGTATCTCTAGCAGTGCAGCCTGGAGGCAAGAGACCCAAGCCCCTGGAACCACAGGGGCTAGGGAAGTCGATCCTACACTGTATGAGGAACTGAAGCTCGGGCATGATGGTGCGGGCTTCAAGAGATTGAAACCATAGCCCGAGGTTCGCCGCTCACCGCTCCGCTCGCCGCGTCTGTCGGCGCGCGTGGCGCCGTACTGAGCGGCTTAACGCCCGCACCGTACCTTATATACTGACGTTCAATCCACAGTTAACGAAGCGTATTGCTTTCTCATTCACAAATATATGATAGAACACTATTTTTCTTTGTCTCACGCTTTCTTTTACTAAAGGCATTTACATTCCAATTGTGAGCAAAACTTAGTAGTTCGTAAATTCATCTCACATTTTTTAAATAATTAAGTATATAGTATATTTTTATTATAATTTACTAACATTTAGTTATAGCTTACAATAAAATTTTCAAGAATTTTACATAGTCCATATATAGTAAAGTATACGCTTCGTATAGCTTTGACTGGACGGTCAGTATGAGTATAACGTCACAATAGTGCCCTCTCTCTCGCACTTTCGATATCAATCGAAAAGGAACTATATCTTAGTAACCACCAAATATTAATGTAGGTTTTGCGGGTACGGGACTGCAGCAATAAATCAGTAGGGAATGAAAGACCAACCGTGTCCGAGCGGAGTGTAGATAAATATATTTTCAATACACACTTAATGTGATCTAAACCAAAAAAAAGTTTCATGTAAATACGTATATGAATGTTCTTAAGCATCACAGTAGTTTTATTAGATAAACTAACGTAATATCAATATACTGTGGTGCTTGAAATGTATAATTTAGTGTAAAATAGCGTTTTTGAATATACATAGGTGGTTCTATAAAAAATGTGCCTTCGATCAATTTATGATGTAGTTATAGTACTTTTTGGCCTGTAATGTAAGCAATGTAAATACATTCCATATTTAAGTTTTTTTTTCGAAAGAGCTCTCATCCAGTTAAAGCGATTTTTTGACTTGTTGCGTTTCATTACATCGCTCGATGAGGCCTGACTAAAAGCAATTGTAACAAAATAGTTTATTATAATTTTGAATTTATAAATTTTATTAAGAATCTGTAATACTGTTATTATTGTATTATGTCACAAAATATATCAATGATTTCTTAGAAATTATAGAAAAAAATATTTTAGAAACCCTATGTACGTTTTTTTAATATCCAAAATTAATGATCTCACTAAAAATGTACATGTATAACCATTATATGTATATTAGAAAAATCTTTTACTGTACAGATTTGTATGGTTGTTACAAGAAGCAAATAACCATCGAGAATTACTACTAAAAGAGTTACGGGTTCGATTTTCGCTTTGGGTAAATAGTTTTAAGAGTTCGTAGAGTTAGTGAGTTAACTCTAAGACGTCAAATCATCACATAACATTATATTAAGTAATTGGAAGGTAAATTAGACTATTTCATATTAAAACGTACATAGTGTTATTAAATGTCTAAATTTGCTCAGCCAACATTGTGATGAATAGTTTTCGTTAGATCTTTTTTCCTAAAACTAATAAAATAATTTAGCTACAAGACAAGACGAATGTGATTAGATTTGTAAATAATATTAATAAAAAAATATTTAAGATAAGTGAGTTTCATTTCTTGGAAATGTCTTGCTGCTGTTCTTATGTTTTTTTTTTTTTCTATTAAACGTACCAACATAAATTTTCTATTACTTCTATTTTAAATGAGATTTTTTGCCCTTTTTTTTATAAGAAGTATGCCCGATAATGATTCGCGAGTGTCGAGTTGTAAAGCAAGGGTATAGATAAGGCGCAGGATGAGAGAACTGTAATTTTTAAATATTATATTGTGTAGTAACATAAGAACATTAAAATAAAATTTAATCAAAAGATCTTCTTATATGCGCTCTATATAAAAAAAAGTTGAAATGTTACTGAAAATCCCAGTGACACGAAATAGTCTACAGTCCCCAATGGTTTTTTTAATACTTAGTAACAACCTAAAATTTCGTGAGTTGCTTCAAATTGACGAGACGCCCAACTATGCCTTCTACGAGAATTTGATAGTAACATAGTATCACAATGGGGAAGACAATAGCGTAGGACTGAAAAATCCTGCCATATTATTTGTGGGACGATTTGGTCATTCAATTATGCACATTTTAATAATAATGACTATGAAAATCAGCCGGTTATTAATAAATTTTATCTTATTATTTTAACAAGTTCGGAGAGGGGGTCGATTTAGTCCAATCCATCTGTTTTGTAGGACAACATTTTTTTCTTGTTTAATATTGAATTATCTCGAGATGAAATCGTTCGTAATAAATTTTAGACTATCACTGTATCAATCCACAATTGTATCTACCACTATCAAATTCTCGTAGAAAGAATAGTTGGGCTTTAGCTTGTTATTATTTTTTTTTTTTTATAAAATTCAGTGGCAAACGAGCTGACAGACCACCTGATGGAAAGCAGTACCTGTCGCCCATAACACCTACGGTTCATGCAGTTAGGTTTTAGGTAACAAAAATACAGAGCCGCAGGTGCGTTGTCACTGTGAGGACTAAGATGATATGCCTCTTGCCTGTAATTGCGCTGGCTACCTTATCCTTCAAACCGGAACACAACAATGCAATCATTGTTGCTTGGCGGCAGAACTAGATAAGGAGGTGGTACCCATCTAGTCGGACTCCTCAGGCTTGACAGAATCCTACCACCAACCTATTAATCATTAAAAACAACCGTTGGAGTAGTTGGAGTAGTTGGGTGGACCAGTAGACCAAAAGTTTGGCATCTCACAAGCAGTATTAATTGTATTTTTTTTCTCTCATAAATATATTTTCCTATCAGGCACACAGTCTTTCAAAATACGTAAAGAAAAGAACTAATTGTATGACATAATTTTTTTCGTTATTCTGAGGTGTAAATGAGGCCTTATCGATACCCTTCCTTTACTGTAATTTTGATTAAGTAGACTGATACACATTTTTTTTGTTCTTTGAGCTCATAATTAAACAGAGAAAGTTTAGTATTTACGAGGCAAGTAACTGGATAAAATATAAGTTGAGGTATGTAAACTTCTTATAATATCACCATGTCCATCTGTCCGTATCTCAGAGCCATTTTGCTTAGAGGCTGATGGATACAATAAATACATATAGACAATTATATCAAATTACTAAAAATAAAAAATACAAATGGCATACATGTAACTTAAGGGATGAAACAACCACATAAACTTAAAGTTAAGATAAGTTTTCTAAGTAACGGTTTTAATCAAGACAATAGCTGCCAATTTATATGCTCCTACATAACGTAGTGTCGATCATCTTACAATATATATATATTGAAAGATGATCGACACTGCACAGATGAAGTATAAAGAGATAAAAGAAAATGGAGATGACGCTTTAAAAATATCGTTATGCCATAAAATCTTCAGCCATAAAATTCGAATCTTTTAAACGAGATATTTTTTATCATGAAGATCAAACGGGAGGTATATATGTTCTTCGTATCTGAAGGCTAAGAAATCAGTTTCATCAGTTATGTAGCTTTTAGAATACGTGTTTTAACGTTCCGATGTGTCTTCATACATTTTTGGTTTCCTATGAGTTATTTCTGTTATTTTTTCAGGAGTGACAGTGATGGTGCAATGTGGATTTAGTTAAACTCATATAAACCAGGCTATTTGCTTATTCAATAGTTCATTTTTAGTTCTAAAAGTACGTTGCATGTGTGAGATGGCTAAAAATCTACAGGTGTATATAATAAAGTAACAATTGAAGTCTGTACATGAAATATGTTTTAAAAACATGACTGTCACGTATTGAGTACAAAAAATAGGCTCAAAACCATAGTTGTTGAACGTTTTGTATGTATGTCTGTTTGTCTATTTATATTTTCTTTATACCCAATAAGTACTGGCTGGATTTAAATATGTAACGGTGACTCGGGTCAACATTTAAAATTATTTTTATTACAGGAAAATCTCTCATTAATATAGTAATAATTCAGCCTACTTCACATCTAGCTATCTTTCACGAATTATTAAAGTTCTTCCAGACATTTACGATTGACCACGAGGATTTCCTTACCAGAATATATTAAACCTAAAATTAACACATGAAAATATCAGAGATGTGAGATCCGAATTTAAACCCATTACACTTGATTTTTCAAGTGATAGCGTTACATATTACTGTCTTAGATTTACGGGAATATTTGACATTTTGAATAAAACTATCTTTTCGGATATTTTCACGGATTTATTTTGTTTATTTATTTATTTATATTTTAGTTTATTAAACATTTTTATATTTTTAAAATTAAAATTAACAAATATTGTAAAGGACTATGATGCCATTTTTGGATTCTTTTAATTCATTTTGTTATTTTGTGAGAAATACCTTTGAGACATCTAAAACCTTAGTCTCTCTCGTGACCATGATTGCTGTAAATTCGAAACGTCGGGAACCAAAAATCAAAATAAATCCGCGAAAAAATCCGAAAAGATAGTTTTATTTAAAATGATAGCGTTAACAATAACTAACTATATCAAAGAGTAATACAAATAAAGTGCTTCCCACAAAATTTTACTGAAATCAAGGAATCATTTGCTTAAAATCCTTATTACATGGTAATTTGTAGACAAAGTGGGACCCTCATCAGAAACAGCGCCTAAAACTTCAAAGATGCCTGAAAATTATACAAAGTATACGGCGATTACCAAAATGTTCAAACATTCCCCTTTATTTTATGCTGGACCCAACTAATTATGGAATTTGAGTAAACTTTCTCTAAAAGTACTGTAAAAGTATGATAATAATGTCATTAGAAAACAAAAAGTTTGAAGATTATTAAAAAATATGACCATTGTTTGATGAAATTATACTTTACTCTTGAAAGAAAATATAGTTAATATATATTAATTTTGATAATAATCCTAAAATAAATAAATAAATATGTTGGGACATCAACGCACCCTCTAGTTCCATGGTAAGCTACGAGGCTTGTGTCATGGATACCAGATAGTTGATACACTACACATATAACTTTCAATACATACATATTATAAATATAAACACCCGGGTAAAAACTAGCTATATGTATACATAAAAAAGTGGGTCTGTCGTTATTGTTGTGTTTGTTCGGCTTTGAGATATGCTTGTATCGACGTACACACATAACATATCGTTATGAAGTTGACTTGCATTATGACGATGTAAAACCTATATCTATACATAATATAATAAAATTCTAACTGAGTCGAATCTATACAATAAAATTTTTTTGAAAAATCATATTGAAACGTTCAATATTATAAATACATCCGAATCTATAGTTTTAGAATCTATATCATACCGAATCTATAGTTTTTAGAATTTTTCTCTGTCTGTCTGTCTGTCTGGGAACGCATCACGAGGAAACCACTGGACAGATTTTGATTGGAGGGATTTTGATGAAATTCGGGTCCACATAAAGGATACCTTTTACTGCAGTAAAATATCTCATCTCTGAGAAATCTATACTAAATGTTAAAACGTAATTGGGGACGAACCTGAGCATAGCGAGGGTGAAGCTATGAAGATTTTTAACATTGATTTTAGAAAAAAATACCTGTTTATCTGGTTAAAATCAGGTTTACTCAAGATGGCTATAACGAAGGGTCGACTTTTCATTGTTCCCACATCCTTTTCAACTGTCTCAAGCTGTTTCAGCCTCTTCAGGATGTACTTCTTAGCAATTTACATCGTCCTCTTAATATTTGTTTTTGTAATATATTTTTTGTATACTTTTATATAAATAATATAATAATTTATTTTACATCAGGCAGTGGTAGCGCAGTAGTAACGCGCTCGCTTGAGAAAGCGACTGAACTCGCACCTCTGATATTTTCATGTGTGAATCATTTAAAACATGATTACCACTTGTATTAACGGTGAAGAAAAATATCGAGAAGAAACCTGCATGTGAATTCCGCCAACCCGCACTTGGCCAGCGTGTTGGGATATGGCCTGATCACTATGGTAGAATGCACTCTCTATTCCTTTTACTCTCAATGTCTGATGAGACTATACTTCGACACGGTCGGTGAGAAATCAGGCGCAAGACCAACGGCTTTACGTGCTCTCCCAGGCATTGGGGTGAAACACCACCAACTTTCAAAAAAACTTTTTTTTTCATCTTAAAAGAAAAGCTCAGTAATTAAACTTGGCCCGACCCGGGATTCGAACCTAGGATCTCCGGATGAGGCGTACATGCTAGCCACTAGACCACCGAAGCAGTTAAAATAAATAAATGTATGGTAAAAGTGAATTTATATTACATATTTTGAATTGCTTTTAGAGGACTTAATAAAACCCTTAAATTTATAATAACATCAGTTTTTTAACGACCCTTCTGTCATGTTTCCTGCATTCAATGTGACATTCGTATAATAAATTGTATTAAACTGTTATACACCTGTACGCTAAAATAACTTGGCGGGGCACTGCCGTGCCCCCAGATGTATTAAGTAATAACTTTTTACATCAAAATTCCATGCTTAAGGACGCATCAAAGTTTTTTTTTTCTTACCTTGGGAGCTAAATTGACGAAAATATCACATAGCATACTGTACAATTAAAAAAAATAAAATAAAAACCTACTTAAAAAAAAACACTAAATACTAAAAATAACTGGATTGGTAGTTTTTATTTACTATAGACATCTAATCAGAT
The DNA here is from genome assembly GCA_033884665.1 of Argynnis bischoffii washingtonia. Lineage (NCBI taxonomy): Eukaryota > Metazoa > Arthropoda > Insecta > Lepidoptera > Nymphalidae > Argynnis > Argynnis bischoffii. The sequence goes on along the minus strand of CM066624.1, from coordinate 1,571,151 downwards.
ATCCTCGAAGTCAGTGTGCTTTAATTTGTATCGGCTGGCACCGACTTCCAAAATATCTAAATGAGAAATAACAAATAGGTTTTTTTTAAAGCAGATTTTTTTAAAGTTATTATTTTTCCATTATTTGTGTAGACATCATAGTACATAGTAGCAAAGTAAGAAAAGTTTTTTTTTTTAATTTAGTAAGTGAAAAATCAATCATCCCCTATTTCAATACTTAAGGATGGAAATTTAAATGGGACCAACTTTGAGGTAAAACCTTTTCAATAAAAAAAGGATCCACGAAATCGGAGTACAATGTAAAAAGTTCTGCGTAGTCAAACACTAAAAGAAATACATAAAATATACGTGAATTGAGAACCTCCTTCTTTTTTGGTCGGTTAAAAAAGATATCCTTCCATACAGCGGTACCTTTTTTTTAAATCGAGTCAACATTCAGATTATAAAAATTTCATAATAGTGGTGTAGATAACTAATATCTAACTGGCTTTATGTATATGAGACTTCGATGAGCCAGCAACTGAAAATAAATAAATAAATATGCTGGGACATTAACACACAGCAGCATCTAGTTCCATGGTAAGCTACAAGACCTGTGTTATGGATACCAGAGAGTTAATACACTATACATATATAATTTTAAATACATACATATTATAAATATAAACAACCATGACTGGAGTACAAACGTTCGTGCTCATCACACAAATTAATGCTACCAGCGGGACTCGAATCCGCGACCGCTAGCACAACAAACTGAGCCAAACGTGTCGTCGTCGTAGATGAATATTTCAATACTTAGTCAATATACCCAATCGAACTCCATTTAGATTGAGAGCGTGCAAACAATTATAAACGTGTAAACACTCACTAACGTTTCAATGTTTCTATTTATACTATAATATGAATACCACTGGGCTACCACTGCCGCTTGGGAAACCGAGTGAAGCGGGTTCAAATCCTGGGTCTCGCACCTCTGATATTTTCATGTGCGAATCATTTCTAACTTGATTACCACTTGCCTTACGGTGAAGGAAAACATCGTGAGGAAACTTGCATGTCTGAGAGAACTAGCAAGTTTTCGAAAGACATGTGAAGTCCGCCAATAAAAAGGGCTTAATACAATGAATACATAAAAAAGCGTAAAATTTAAAAAAAGTATTGAAGACCTCGTGACATTGATAACCGCCCTGAATTTTCTATCCAGGGTATTTCTGAGTACGCCTGATGTATAGGTTGAAAATGTATATAGTACTTGTTAAATTGTTAATTGGCTGCCTCTTTGGTCTAGCAGACCACAACAACCAACCCACGGTCAACTCTGCTATAAGAGCTAAAGTACCAGGAGCATCCTGCATGGTATACCGCCCACCGAAATGGTATATTCGCCTCCCAATATGCCTCTTAGATACACGCGCGGCTGGATTGCCGGACGCTAATGAGCCAAACCACGACATGGTGAAGACACATCAAGGAGGGGAACCCTTGTTTATTTAATATGAGTTAATTTTAAGTGATTGCGAATCCACTGTACACAGTGTACTTTCTTTTTAATTTTCTATCATTTAGAATTCATTACTTTTCAATACTTTGCCAACATACATGGTATCGCTACATATCCTCGCGATATCGCGAGTAATAGTAAATATGATCAAAAACACGAGAACTAAAGAGTACGATCGAAACGTTCAAACACCATTTCGAGATTCATGCAAATAGACGAACGAGGAATACCCTAAAGCACTTTAAATGATAGTATTTGCTATTGAACACTAAAATTTACCTACTATCATAATCCCAAGCTACTTTTTTACTTTTGAACCATAATTCATAGAATTTTATATAGAACTAGCGACTCACCCTCGCTCTGCTCGGATTCGTCCCTACTTACGTTTTAACGTTTAGTATAGATTTCTAAGAAATAAAATATTTTCCTGCAGTGAAAAGTATGCTATATGTTGACCCGGATAACCAGCTATCATTATACCAAATTTTTTCAAAATCCCTCAAGTTCGCGAGAAAATCCGAAAACATAGTTTTATTTAAACTTGTTTTTATTAAGGTAGAGTGAATAAGTGTAACCTAAACAATATACTTCAAGGATAAAAATCCACCTATTAAACTTCTGATTTGACTTTTGGTTTTATTATGAGTATGATATATATGGGTTGACTGGAAGAGATCTCTTATAGAGAGAGATAAGTCTACCGTTGGCCACCACGCCCTAGCTTGGGAATCTGAGTGAAGCGGGTTCAAACACCAGGTCTTGCACTTATGATATTTGTATATAGGAATCATTTCCAACATAATTACCACTTTTGTAGTATACCACAGTGAAGAAGAACATCTGCATGTCTGAGAGAACCTAGCAAGTTTTCGAAAGACATGTGACGTCCGCCAACCCACACTTGGCCAGCGTGGTGGAATATATCCTGATCCCTCGCATTGAAGGGAGACCCGTGCCTAGCAGTGAGATGTTAAAAAGGGCTTAATAATAATATATACCTACAGACCTATACATTACGGACCAGATAACTTATAAAAGGAATGTAAAATAATATTAAATATTTTGTAAATAAATCTGATAAACTTTTTATTTTTCCGAACCTTGAATCAAGCGCTTTGTAAAATACTTAAGTAAATTATTCATTTAACGGCCCGTTAACTCTCAAAGCGTATGTTTTGAGACTCCAGTCAAGTGGCAACTGTAGGAGATATTTATGTTAACGTTTTTTGATATGACTGTTTTACATCATAGGATTACTCGAAGGTAAAACCACCTTTAGCGTAGAAATTTTCTTTGGAAATTTGTATAAGACAACACTATAATTCTAGACCTTAAAAAATGATAAAATTAACTAACAAATTTTAAAAAATATCGAGTAATATACAAAAAAAATGGAAACGAATTAAACACCTCCTCCATTTTGAAAGATAACGGATAAAATAAATTATATTTGCATAACGACTATTTTAAATTTTCACACGAATTCACACAATTGACACACGATAATATTTAAATTTTTCCAATATTTCTCATCACAAGTGATCGAGAAGTGCGAATGATTCAATAAGTTTCCATAGCAACCTTATCTTTATCAAGATCAACCTCGACAAATCCCCGGTTGGCGGAACTCCAAACCTGAACGAAGCTCTGATTAAGCTACATCAACACCGTTAAACATTTCTTGAGTTACAATCTGCCAAATAAACGCTTGGACACGTTCCAGCGTTTTGTAACACGTTAAGTGCTCTTTTCTATAGAACTTAAATGCTAAGCAAAGCTGTAATATTTGATAACTTTTAAATATACAGTCAATGCTTTTGAATGTAATTCAAATTTGATTTCTGGTTGCGCTGATTCAACAGAAATTTATAAGTACTAAGTAAATCGAAACATAATTTGATTGTTGCAATTCATTTCCATACCCCTGTCCCATTCCCGCACATACCATTCGAAACGCATGTGAGTAAGAAACTCGATACGCATCGACATACATAGACTGTGGCGCCTTATGAGGCGTGTGAACTGTGAAGTAACTTAATCGTTCGTTCTCGTTTAAAAAGTATGGCCGAAGACCTTTACGTGTGCTTGCGCCGCTAATTAATTTTGAACAATTTAGTGTATGTACAGATTATTGTGGACTTGAAGTGTGGTGAGAGATCTATGCGAATGACAACGCGCAGCATCCACAGGTATTGTGCACTTTCCTTATAAATAGAATTGCATCTTGCCTCGCCATCTTCGTAGTATTCGTAATCGCAAAAATTAGCATCACCCGCGTAAACAATTTCAAATATTTTTACTTTTACTACAAATTAGCGACCTGCCCTTGCTATGCTAACGCCTAATGATATAATTCCAAATAATCAAATTTCTTTACTTTATATAAATACTAGCGGATCACACATTTGTCCCTAATCAAAGTCAAAAACAAATTTATCCCACGGGAACCGTACATTTTTCCGGGATAAGAAATAGCTTATCTGCTATTCCAGATTATAATCTTTCACTATGCCAAATTTCATCCAGATCCGTTCAGCCATTCTGGCGTGATTGAGTAACAAACATCCATCCATTCAGACTTTCACATTTATGTAGTAGTACTTAGCGGCTTACCCTCGCTTCGTTCGGGTTCGCCTCTAGGAAAACAAAAGCAAACCTATCCCACAAGAACCATACATTTTCCGGGATAAAATGTAGCCTATGTATTATTCCAGACTATAATCTATCTCTGTGCCAAATTTCACCCAGATCCGTTTAGCCGTTCTGGCGTGAAAGAGTAACAAACATCCATACTCACAAACTTTCACATTTACAATAATACATTAATACTCATATACTCTTAGATAAGATCCATACTAATATTATAAATTCGTAAGTAACTCTGTCTATCTGTATCTCTGTGCCTTTTCACGCTTAATCCGCTGAACTGATCTAGATGATATGCAAATAGTTTGAAACCCTGTGAAGGACTTTTTAAAAAGAAATTCTTCTTCTTCTATGATCTCTCTCGTGACTGCTGTAAAGATTCAAGATATCGTGATCAAAGTAAAACCGCGATAAAATCCGTAAAAAATCATTTTACTTAAAACATTGCTTATATCTAAAAGGCTTTTCTTAAAAGGAAGAAGTTATAAATAAAAGAATTACTATTAAGATCTTGCTAGCCATGTTGTTATTTATCATCCAAAATATACTTACAAGTATCTAAGCATTTTATAGTAAAACAAAATATGATAAAAATATAGTCCTCTTTAATAGTTTAGATTTTAATTCCTTTGAAATCACCTTTAAGGCTGTACCATTGTCACAATGAATACCAAAAAAATCTCAAGAGGCATCTGCCTCTTGAGATTTTTTGATAATGGAACGTAATATCGCTACTAGAATTTCTCAAATCAAAATAAAGGGTACTCATTTTTTTTTCTTAATATAAAAAAAGATTCTTGGTGAGATTATTTAACTTAGTCTGAAAAAAGTTGCAAAATATCTCAATTATAGCTTTTTTTTTATCATTTATTTATTTGATTATTAAAGTACGTACTAATTCAACATTTTACGTCAGTGGACCCACAAAACTGTTTGCATAGTTTGTCTGTCGGATCAGAGTCTCACGATAGACTTAGGTTATAATATTTAAGGTTTAATTACGTTAAATTGACCATAAAATAAATAAATATCTTAATTATAGCTTACTTCTGTCGACCGAAAAATAACCATTTAATATAGAACTTTTATTAAATATCGAAGCATTTAAAGTAGTATTTCAAAAAAAAATAAAGTATTTAAGAAAACCCAACCGTGCAAAGCAGTGGTAACGCGCTCGCTTGGATAACCCAGTGAAGCGGGATCAAATCGCACCTCTGATATTTTCATGTGCGATTCATTGATTGTCATGATGACAACATGATTACTACTTGCTTTACGGTGAAGGTGAAGGTGAAAATATCGTGAGGAAACCTGCATGTCTAAGAGAACCTAGCAAGTTTTCAAAAGACATGTGAAGTCCGCCAACCCACACTTGGCCTTTTAAAAAGGGTTGAATACAATTATTTAACTGCGGGAAAGTTCGACGGCGAGCTCTCCGTTATACAGCTGTAATATTGAAATTTATGAATAGGTTAACGTTTAGTACAGATTTCTCAGAGATGAAATATTTTTCCGCAGTAAAAAGTATCCTATGTTGACCCGGATAACCAGCTATCATCACACCAAATTTCATCAAAATTTGTCGAGTGGTTTTCTCGTGATGCGGTCACAGACAGACAGACAGACAGACAAAAATTCTAAAAACTATATAGATTCGACCTCTATATCGATAATGCTGAATATTTCAATAAGATTTCCCAAAAAATATTTAATGTACAGATTCGAGTCAGTTCGAATTTTATTATATGTAGGTATAGGAGATAAATAGGCAAAGACAAAACAGTTCTGCACCTTTTTCTCTTCTGTTTGTCAACCGATTTTCATATATTTTTTTCTTAAGTAGCTATTGACGGCTTTTTTTATCAAAAAAAATTGAAAACAATTTTTTTTACACATTTAGTAAGATTCAATAACGGTAATGGTCGATTTTCGACCGCGGGATTCATCCCGTGAGTCGCGACATTGCCTTTAATATATAATAAAAATAGTAATTGCGAATGTACCTTAGGAGATAGACACTCCACTATTGGGGACTTGTCTGTAGACCTTTTTAAGCCCTACTATTTTCTAGTACATTATTTTGATGTCTCCTATGATTTAGCCAACGCTAGTCATATAAATTTCTAAGGACGACTCGATTACACAGTTACCGTGTTTTCCCGTGGGAATGAAAAATTTGCCTATAATAAAAAGTATCTTAAATGTTGACCCGAGCAATAAGTTATCACTACAGAAAATTTAGTTAAAATTGGTCCAGTATTTTTCTGTTGGCTTTTTCAAGACCTACATTTTTTAGTACATTGTTTTGATATGTCTTAGGATTTAGCCAGCAGAAGGTTTCTAAGGAGGACTCGATAAAATCAGTTATTGTGATTTCCCGTGGGAAAGAAAGATTTTCCTGCAGTAAAAAGTATCCTAAATGTTGACCGGAGGATCACTTCACCAAATTTTGTTGAAATTGTATCGGTTCATTACTTTGGGCGTCAAACACGCACACAAAAACAGATATATAGACAAACAGAAATTATTTTTAATAACTTTTATTTTGGGGTCTACATTGTAGGTATACATAATACGTTACAGTCATTGTTTTTAAAAAAGTATTTCACGTACAGATTTCGCTAAGTTACTGCTTTATTTATAGTATAGATTAAGTTACTACGTCATAAAAAAAATATTTAATGTTATTAAAAAAAACAATTCAATCAAGAATATTATAGTCAGAATCAGAAGCCAATTAAATATAATGTATACCAATCACGAATCATTAAAATGGGGGCCGTTAATATTCAAGGAGGGCACACTATACAAGTACAAGCATTTTCATTAATATCGCAAAACTAGTGCCTAGCCCTTGCTTCTCTCAAGTCCCTAAATAAATATTTACAGAATTCTAATAAAATAAAATGAAAGTTTATTTAGTTAGATTTGTAAAAGCACTTTTGTGTAATACAAAAGTTACATGAAACAATCCGCTTGAAACTGCGTAAAAGTGGAAAAAACTAACAACTTACTATGGGCTACTCGTGTATAGTTGTCTACTTTTTTAAACCCGACCCAAAGAGAGGGGTGTTATAAGTTTTCAAAGTATAACATTAGTAAGGATATTGCGGATCCGGGTGTCAAGTCCGACAGGTTGCTTTAACCAGAGATATATGTGTGGCCCATCCATAAGTTTCTGATATATACATGTATCTTACGCGATAGCCTAAAATGGCATCATATCAATTTAAAAAAAATTAATTAACTTAAAAATAAGTTAATTACCTACTTTTAAAGCCAGTGCACATTTTTAGTTAAAAAGTAAATATTAAGATTAGCAAACGTTATCCCCGCGAGAGACAAAGTGTGGAGTTGTATGTCAAGAGTTATATAATTGCCCCTGTCATTATTAAAATTAATTCATAAAATCAACAGCTAGGTTATATAATTTTATTACAAATACAACGAAAGATTATTTCGAACGTTAATCACATAGGCTTGCCCTGTTATTAAATCGCATAATAAATTCATCACATCGAATATTTAATCTCCAAATCGCCCTTTATTAACAATTAAAGTTTGAAGAAGGCTTAGTATTAAATGGTTGCGAAAACGCAAACCATGTTCACTCTTTTGAAGATAATTGAATAGAAAGTAAATAGTATTCGGCAAGTGGAGTTTGATATAAACTAGCTAACCCAATAGACGTTAGTCCTGTACAAATTTCAATACAATTCAATAAAATTATTCACTTTTGTATGGGTTCATACAAAAATTCTATAAGAAAAGGTATAATATTTAGTTTTTCCCAAATTTCCCAATTTTTTGGGTAACTTTTTCACATGAATATCTCTATAAACCTTATTGAAACTAAAAGCTAAAATCAGTCCGGTTATCCTTAAGTAATGCGCTTACCAACTAAGAGTACTTTTTTTTTTAATTATATAGATAAAGAATAAGATCAAAATTGCACTCGCTTAACTCGCTCATAGTCCTGTCGGAATCCAGTGAAGGGTTTTGCATAAACTTCAAAATTATTAAAAAAAATATGACGAAGTATTTACTTATAAGTTATAAGAATCCTTTCAAGATATTGAAAGAGATATTGATATTTATACTACTATTTTTCTTGACTTTAAAAGCAAAATAATCTATTTAACTACAAGTCCATTATTAAGTAACTTAAATTGTTCGTAAAAAGAGACTGTTTCATCGGACATACAAGGGATCCTATAATAACATTATTTTACAAAAAAAAAATATACGGTCGAATTGAGAACCTCCTTTTTTTGGAAGTCGGTTAAAAAATACTAATACGATAATTTTCCTTTAAACTTCTTTTTTGAGTCTAAATTTTTTTAGTACACATACACACATACATATTCTTAAAGTCACTGTTAATTTACAAAATATATCTTGAAGTCATTAGTGTTTTTAGAAAATCTGAGATTCTATCTATACATATAAAAAAATTCTAACTGAGTCGAATCTGTACCTTAAATATTTTTTGGAAAATCTTATTGAAATAGACTTTATTATCGATACAGAGACCGAATCTATAGTTTTTAGAATTTTTGTCTGTCTGTCTGTCTGTCTGTCTGTTAAAGTAAATTGTAAGAGATTTTTTAAACACGTGATTTTACTGTAATTTTACACTAAATTATACATAAACTAGCAAAACCCACGGCTTAGCTCGCGCTAAAACTACAACAAAAAAACTTGAAAAAGGTAGGTTTCATACAAATGTTCATCCCTTATTTTATGTCTTTATGGAATGAATTTCAAAAAACGCTAAAACACATATTTATTCAATTGTACTGAAGAGCATTAATACCAAGTTTCAAGAAATTCTGATCATAAATATTTTTTGGGTTGTGTTATAACGTGTATTCCTGTAGGAATGAGATTATCTCCCGCGGTAAAAAGTATCCTATATGTTGACTCGGATATCCAGCTATCATCATACCAAATTTTATCAATATCCCTCCAGTGGTTTATCCGTGATGCGGTCACAGACAGACAGAGTTACAAAAATTCCAAAACTATAGATTTCGGCCTCTCTATAGATAATAAAACTATTTCAATAAGAAATATAAAAAATATTTAATGTACAGATTCGGCTTAGTTACAAGTTTGTTATATGTATAGGTCTGTTAACCCATAGTTTGAACTGTCATTACTTAATTTTCCAAGCAAGCGCGTTACCGAATGGCTAATACTCAGATATTGTCATAAGACTTTCTTTACGCTCTTAATTTTACATTTTCTCTAGGAATTTCATTTCCATATATAATTATTATAATTATTAAAACATATACAGAGAATTTCTCAGTGACAGTATATTTGCACAGGAAAATATGGAACAAATACGCAAATTTGGTTTGGGCTATTGCGACTTGCCCACGATGCTTTGGAACGTATCCGTCATGTTGAGAGTCCTTACGCTGAATATCGACAAGCGAAACACTAAACGTAAGATTTTCAATTTTTTTGGCTAGTCATTAGGGTTATATTTAATTTGAAATATTAAAAAAATACAATGTAGGAGCAATGTACAAATTCTATCTATACAGATAAATAAAATTGATACTTTCTTAGGTTTACGCGAATATTAGACATTTAAATAAAACTATCTTTTCGGATTTTTACGCGGATTTATTTTGATTTTTGTTTCCCGACGTTTCGATTGCTTTACAGCAATCATGGTCACGGGAGAGACTAAGGTGTTAGATGTCTCAAAAGCATTATATAGTTGTTACAGACAGCCTACCCACAATTAACAAAAATGAATTCAAAATTTTGAAAATTAGCATCTAGGTACCTTACAATATTTGTTAATTTTAATTTTAAACATTTTTATAATTTTAATTTTATACTTGAAATATGGAATATTATTTATATAATTTTAGCTATACTCATTATAATTATTTCAATTTTTTAGAAAACTTATTATTGTATTAATGTTTAATAATCTATATTTTTAGTGTTACCATTATTATATTCTATGTCTACTTTAGAAAATTAAAATAACAGTACTTCAAATTAATATTTTACATTTGAAAATGTAATTCTTAATTAATTTTAATTTTCTAAAGTAGACATAGAATATAATAATGGTAACACTAAAAATATAGATTATTAAACATTAATACAATAATAAGTTTTCTAAAAAATTGAAATAATTATAATGAGTATAGCTAAAATTATACAAATAATATTCCATATTTCAAGTATAAAATTAAAATTATATAAATGTTTAAAATTAAAATTAACAAATATTGTAAGGTACCTAGATGCTAATTTTCAAAATTTTGAATTCATTTTTGTTAATTGTGGGTAAGCTGTCTGTAACAACTATATAATGCTTTTGTGACATCTAACACCTTAGTCTCTCCCGTGACCATGATTGCTGTAAAGCAATCGAAACGTCGGGAAACAAAAATCAAAATAAATCCGCGAAAAAATCCGAAAAGATAGTTTTATTTAAATAAAATTGAAGTGTCTGTTTGTAATGTCAAAATAACAGCTTTATACTAAACTAGCGACTCACCCTCGCTTCGCTTCGGGTTCGTCCCTAGACAAAAACAAATCTATCCCACGGGAACCTTCCTTTTTCTGGGAAGATACATAGCCTATAGCCTTCCTTAGTTAACGGGCTATCTAATGCAAAAAGAATTTTTCAAATCGGATGAGTAGTTCCTGAGATTAGCGTGTTAAACCAAAACAAACAAACTCTTCAGCTTTATAATATTAGTAATAAAATAACAGCTTAATACTAAATGCATATGGAATTATATACGATACTTATAAGAAAAACACATTTTTTTAAATTTTTGTCTGTGAGTCTGTCTGTCTGTTTGTTCCGGCTAATCTCCAAAACGGCTGGACCAATTTTAACGGGACTTTCACTGGCAGATAGCTGATATTATAAGGAGTAACTTAGGCTACTTTTATTTTAGAAAAAGAATTGGGGTTTCGCTCAAAAAATTAATACGTACCTAGGGACGAACCCGAGCGAAGCGAGGGTGAGTTGCTAGTCGACAATATAATTTCTTTTATCTTGACAATGCTTTTTTTACAGGTATTCCAATTGTGTTCTACATCATCACTACTGTAACAATTATAAGCTATTTGTACGTTTACAACTTCTCTGCGGTCTGGTACTCATTTTTCTATTGTCGAAGAACAAAGAATAGATTGTCTGCTATTATCGTCTTTTCTCTTGGAGTTGCTAGTGCCATCGGTGTTTGCAAGCTGTTTTTTATGTATCTGCATGAGTAAGATAAATATTATTATATTTTTTTGTTACAGTAAAGAGATAAATTAGATAGCATTATCTGTCTTTTTCTTCATATTTTATAGTATTTTTTCTATTTACTAGCATCATTTACAGGTACATAAATCAATTTTAGTTCCTCTCATGTCTTTTACAGAAACAAATTAAGAGACGTGGTAGCTGAATGTCTTCTATGTGATAGTGTAATTGTCCCAGGCAGCCGGTTTCAAAATAATATTCTTAGAACAATGAGAGACGTTAAGAAAAGAGCTATGATTTTTTGGATCGTCATTATCTCTAATGGTGTCGTCTATTTTTTGAAACCATTGATGACTCCTGGGCGCCACTTGCATGAAGATAACTTTATTCTTTACGGTGAGATAATCGTGAAAACTATTATATATTTTTATATAATAAAACAATTTTTTAATGCATATTTGTTAACTTTTACTTAAAACTAGCGACTCACCCGTCGCTCCGCTCGGGTTCGTCCCTACCTACGTTTAATTTTTAGTATAGATTTCTCAGAGATGAGATATTTTCCCACAGTAAAAAGTATCCTATATGATCCGGATAACCAGCTATCATCATACTAAATTTCGTCAAAACCCCTCTATTACATTTTCCGTGATGCGGTAACAGACAGACAGAGAAACAGACAGACAGACAGACAGACAGACAGACAGACAGACAGACAGACAGACAGACAAAAATTATAAAAACTATAGATTCAGCCTCTGTGTCGATAATAATGACTATTTCAATTAGATTTTCCAAAAAATATTTAATGCACAGATTTGGCTTAGTTACAGTTTTATTATATGTATAGAATATACTCTCGTGATAAGATTATAATATTAGTGACGAAACGTTTGGCTCAGTTTGTAGTGACCCTACTTGCTGTGAAAGCCGTCACGGGTTCGAGTCCCGCTAGGGACATCTATTTGTGTGATGGGCACGAATGTTTTTACTCCAGTCATTGGTGTTTATATTTGTATTATGTATGTATTTAAAGTTATATATGTGTAGTGTATCAACTATCTGGTATCCATAACACAAGCCTCGTAGCTTACAATGGAACTAGATGGTGCTGTGTGTTAATGTCCCAACATATCCATATTTATAATATATTTTTTCAAGAATAGAAAGTATTTTGTTAAAAACTTGAACGCTGTTTGTAAGCATGAAATTCATTTTCAGGCTTAGACCCAATATTTGAAAGCCCCAATTATGAAATAGCTTTCCTACTGACTACTGTTGGAATAGTTGTTACTATCTACTTACCATCTAACATAACTGCTTTTCTAATAATAATTACGGGGTATATAGAAGCCCAAATTCTCGCTTTAAGCCAAGAAGTATTATACATCTGGAATGATGCGGAAAAACTAAATAATACTGAAATTTTACTTGATGATGAGCAATTTGAACATCAAGAAAAAACTAGAAAAGCAAAGATAAATAATTTCGTAAAAGATCGTTTGAAAGAAATTGTGAAAATTCATATGATTAATATAAATCTTTTACATCAAATAGAATTAGCATTTCGTGGAGCAATTGCAATAGAATTCACATTACTTACTATAAGTTTAACAGCCGTTCTTCTAGGAGGCTTGGAGAATACATACATGCAAATACCATTTGGGTTAATGCAAGTGGCTGTAGACTGTTTTATTGGTCAAAGAGTTATTGACGCTTGTGTTAACTTTGAAAAAGCTGTATATTTTTGCAAATGGGAAAACTTTGATGATGAAAACATGAAAACGATTTCTTTGATACTACAAATATCACAAAAGACTCTGAAAATGTCAGCAGGTGGATTATCAACATTAAGTTTCCCATGTCTAATGTCTGTGTTAAAATCTATTTATTCTGCTTTTACAGCTCTACATTCAGCTTTATAAATTCTTCAGTCTATTTATAAGTTGCTAGAGAAAAACAATGTAAGATAAATTATAATAAAATATACAAAAATACATTAAAATTGTTCCAAAGTCAATCAACCAACTCGTGATGTGAATGTTTTCATCATATACAGCCTGCTTTCATCCACTGCTGGACATAGGCCTCTCCTATGGCACGCCACTGAGCTCGATCTTCAGCTCTACGCATCCAACCGCTGCCAGCCAGTTTACGAATATCGTCGCTCCACCTAGCTGGAGGGCGTCCTACACTACGTTTGCCGAGCCGTGGTCTCCGCTCTAGAACCCGTCTACTCCATCGGTTATCGGTTCTGCGGCAGATGTGACCAGCCCACTGCCACTTCAGCTTGCTATTTTTTTTTTTTTTAGTTATTGTCATTGCTTTTGATGGTCTGACTTCATAGTAAAGTATTTTTTTTATTTAGTGTTTTTTTTTAATCGAGATAAATGTATAGAATTTATTATTAAGTTTAACTTATATTTCCATAATCAACGTTATAATTAAAGTTTTTAAATAAGTACATATCTTAAGAAGAGGTTAACTAGATAGCTTATCTTACAAATAGGTGTTGTTATTTGTCAGTATTACATTTTCCTATTGATTTCATGAAAGTGATAGTGATAAAACATTTATTGTAAGGATATTTTAAATTAATCGTATGCTTATTAACTTATACTTATTTATTTGCTTATTTAAATGAATATAGATGAGACGTATGTCTGTGCATTATTAATAGAAGCTCTACATATGTACATAGGATACGAATATAATATCTAGGTCCTATTGCCATATATGAAAAAAAAATATTTCTGTATTTAGAAAGAGTTCGTGTAGTCAGCCCACAGAGAGGTCACTATGTGCTGACTCTGAGTAATAATGTGCTGAGAAGAGCTGACGAGATTCTCAACAGTGATGTTTTTCATTAATCAAGTTCGATACAAAATAATATAAACTTATGATAATGCCACATATTTTTACCTACAAGTTGCTTTGCTTTATTTAGCATTATTTTTTATAATAGTATAAAAAATAAGTAAGACATCTATGACTTATACATAATATATTCATAAATGTTCATATATCTATTTAGATATTTAGCGTTCGTACATCTATTTAGCCCCATTAAAAAATTTTTAGACTCCTTGAAAACGAAAAGTGGGTATTGCAAGCAGGGCCGTCTTAAGCCACGCAGGGGCCCCTGGACACACAACGATTGAGGGCCCTTCTTGAAAGGTGACAAAATTAAATGAAAAAAAAAATGATGTAGTCTACAAAAATGAAAAAAAAACTCAATAGCGTAAAGAAGTCAGCTAAAAAGATGAAAATGCAGAAGAAGGAACATAATATTATTCAACCTATAGTACACAGTGCAATGTATTATAAACTAAAAATTGAACTTCTATCTTTTCTTCTTTTCTATGTACACGAAAATGTTCGTTTCGGGGCCCTCGCGAGGCCAGGGCCCTTGGCATGTGCTCCGTGTACCCTTATGGTAAAAACGGAACTGATTGCAAGTTTTTATTTAATGTCTAAAAAAGTTATATTTAGCGAACGAAACTACCTCGGCAACCTAGTGGCTAGCATGCACTACTGCAAATCCGGACGAAGGTCCTGGGATAGTCCGGATCGAGCCTAGTTAGGTATTAAGTTTTTCTGTCAAGAAATTCTAGGTAACCATGCGGAATTAGGAAGTTTGCGGTGTTTCATCTCCAAGCCTCGACGAGCACGTAAAGCTGTGGATCCTGCGCCTGATCTCTTTCCGGTCATGTCGAATAATGATTCCATCGGAGTATGAGAGTGACAGGAATAGAGAGTGCACTTGTGTCTGCGCGTACACTTGTGCACTATAATATCTTCTGCGCAGTTGGCTAGTTTCAGTGAGATTGGAAGCCGTGGCCGAATTCGATCGGGAGGGCATTATTTTTTGTGGAGATAAAACTCAATAGATTGAAATGTTACAACTAACAATTTGACAAACTTCGTAAAGGAGATACCTTTTTTGTATGTTATGTGAAATTTTCGCCAATAGTAAATCGATTTTCATAATTATTTTTTGAATGAATAGGGTAAAAATAACAAAATACCTTAAGTATAAACCGATATTTTACCGAAAAATTTCATTTCTAATAGTGATAATGCCAACTTTTAAGTAATTTTGCTGTCTGTGTACATTTTTAAATTAAAAATATAATTATTCTCTACAAAAAAAACTTATTCTATTAAATAAATTCATTTTTATTATCGGACAACAACATCTGTGAGAAAAATAGCTACAATAAATTGAACTGTCGTTAGTATTTTCTACTGTATATTTAACACAATTACACCACCACCACGTATGACGCCTATTTATTACCACTTTATTTATTCAGTCTCATCATTCAGTGAACGTAAAACGACAGTATTCTTGAGTTCTTCACATTTGCAATATTTAAATTGTAAGCATGTCGCTAATATGTCATTTTATAATAATATTCGTTGAGGAACAGAAATTTTAAAATTCTACAGGTTTTTATAGAATCATCTTCAACTCACCTTTGCCCTCAATTTTCTCATAATGTAGTATATTTTAATTAGTATGTGCCATAAATAATATAAAGAATCATATTATGTCTTCAGATATATGTATATCTATGTTTCAACGATTGTAGAATTACATTTTTAAGCCTCCTTTTTTTTATTTTTTTTTAAAGATGTATATATATATAGGTACATATGTATAGACTAATCATTAATTACTATTGTAATTGAAAAATATATGAATAGAATCTATCAAACTATACATACATACCTATATATATAGGTATGTAATATATATATATATATATATATATATATATATATATATATATATAAAGTAAAATATAAGTGAAAATCATAAGTAAAAAAAACGTAATCCATATCAAACTATTGATTAATCAAATGCCATATTCATATACTCGTTCATCTGTTAACCCTATAAAAGGTTTTTGACTTTTTGAGAAGGAAAGTGGGTAGTTTTTTTAATATAAAAAGTTACTTTTAGCGGTAGAGACTACTTCGGTGGTCTAATGGCTAACATGTAGGTACTACTGCGGTACAGGAGATTCTGTGTTAGTGAGATGAAATAGGCTTGTGCGGTAAAAGATTTTACTGGGAAATGGCAGGCAGTGCACAGGGTTATAGGACTTAAGGCGACAGTGAGGACAGGAGGTGATGCAGCTGATAGCTACTTTTAGAGGAAAGAAGTTAGAACTTTGATTTAATAATAAAAAGGTGAAAGAGAAATATAAAAGAGTGCTGCAAAATATATAAACGCAAAGACAAAACAAAAAAAAGATTCATCACCTTATTCTCCTGTGTTTGTCAACCGATCTACTTTTTTTTGTTTAGTAGCTATTGACGAGCTTAAATCATAAACATAAGCTGAATAAGTCCATCTTATCTCTACATATAAATAAATTTGAAGAGTCTGGTTGTAATGTCAACATAACAGCTTTTTACTAAATGCATATGAACGTATATACATACAAAATTTGTATTTATGTCATTTATGTAGTTTAAAATGATGGAGACACCAATACTATTGCAACTAGATAGCACACTTACTGTTTATCATTTGATTGTAATCATTGCCTAATCGATTTTATATGTACACGTAAAATGCTTGATCCAAAACGTCTATTAATGGAGTTGTATCTGCCCTTACATTGTAATAGCGTATAAAAATAATAATAATTCTATAAAGTCCAAAAACAAATATAAAAATATTTTAATTTGTCGTAATGATAATAGTTTTTACGAAAAAAAGTGTATTTAAACAACTATGTAATAGCTTTTGAGGCGTCTGAAACCTTAGTATTTCCTTTAAAGCATTCAAACCAACGATAACCAAAAATCAAAATAATATACCGCGTAAAAATCCAAAAACATTGTTTTATTTAAAATTTATACTCGCGTGAATCTACATCTACAAAATAATGAAAGTATCACGTTCAGAAATTGGTTGAGTGCCACACCTCATTACGTATTCGTATTTTATCTTTTTTTTTATGAGATTCAGTGACAAACGAGCAGACAGACCACCTGATGGAAAGCAGTACCTGTCGCCCATAACACCTACGGTTCATGCACTCAGGTTTTAAGTAACAAAAATGCAGAACCACAGGTGCGTTGTCACTGTGAGGACTAAGATGATATGCCTCTCGCCTGTAATTGCGCTAACTACCTTATCTTTCAAACCGGAACACAACAATGCAATCATTGTTGCTTGGCGGCAGAAATAGATAAGGGGGTGGTACCAATCCAGTCTGACTCCTCAGGCTTGACAGAGTCCTACCACCGGTTTAACAAGCGACTCACTCCCGATCCGCTCGTGTTCGTGCCTACTTATGTTTTAAGGTTTAGTATAAGTTTCTCAGAGATGAGATATTTCTCTGCAGTAAAAAGTATCCTATTTGATCTAGATAACCTGCTATCATCATACCAAATTTTATCAATATCCCTCTAGTGGTTTATCCGTGATGCGGTCATAGACAGACAGACAGACAAAAATTCTAAAAACTATAGATTCGGATTAATAATAACTATGAAATAGTTATTAATATAGAATATAAAATATATAAGAGATAAAAAAAAATTAATGTACTTAGTTACTTGTACGGCTTAGTTACAATTTTATTATATGTATAGATATGTTAACCCATGGTTTGAACTGTCATTACTTAATTTTCCAAGCAAGCGCTATGACTTTCTTTACACTGTTAATTTTACATTTTCTCCAGGAATTTCATTTTCATATATAATTATTATAATCATTAAGACATATACAGAGAATTTCTCAGTGACCAGTATATTTCCGAAGGAAAATATGGAACAAATACGCAAATTTGGTTTGGGCTATTGCGACTTTCCCACGATGCTTTGGAACGTATCCGTCATGTTGAGAGTCCTTACGCTGAATATCGACAAGCGAAACACTAAACGTAAGATTTTCAAATTTTTTGGCTAATCATTAGTGTTATATTAATTTGAAATATTAAAAAAATACAATGTAGGAGCAGTGTACAAATTCTATCTATACCGATAAATAAAATTGATGTGTCTGTTTGTAATGTCAAAATAACAGCTTTATACTAAATGCATATGGAATTATATACGGTACTTATAAAAAAAACATTTTTTTAAATTATTGTCTGTGTGTCTGTCTGTCTGTCTCTCTGTTTGTTCCGGTTAATCTCCGAAACGGCTGGATCAATTTTAATGGGACTTTCACTGGCAGATAGCTGATATTATAAGGAGTAACTTAGGTTACTTTAATTTTGTTTCGCTCAAAAAATGAATATGAACCTAGGGACAAACCCGAGCGAAGGGAGGGTGAGTTGCTGGTCGACAATATAATTTCTTTTATCTTGAGAATGCTTTTTTACAGGTATTCCAATCGTGTTTTACATAATCACTACTGTCACAATTATAAGCTACTTGTACGTTTACAACTTTTCTATGGTCTGGTACTCATTTTTCTATTGTCGAAGAACAAATAATAGATTGTCTGCTATTATTGTCTTTTCTCTTGGAGTTGCTAGTGCCATCGGGGTTTGCAAGCTGTTTTTTATGTATCTGCATGAGTAAGATAAATATTATAATATCTTTTTGTTACTGTAAAGAGATAAATAATTAAGAGAGCATTAACTATCTTTTTCTTCATATTTTATAGTATTTTTTCTATTAACTAGCATCATTTACAGGTACATAAATCAATTTTAGTTCCTCTCCTGTCTTTTACAGAAACAAATTAAGAGACGTGGTAGCTGAATGTCTTCTATGTGATAGTGTAATTGTCCCAGGCAGCCGGTTTCAAAATAATATCCTTAGAACAATGAGAGACGTTAAGAAAAGAGCTATGATTTTTTGGATCGTCATTATCTCTAATGGTGTCGTCTATATTTTGAAACCATTGATGACACCTGGGCGCCACTTTCCTGAAGATGACTTTATTCTTTACGGTGAGATAATCGTAAATATTATTATATATTTTTATATATAAAAATTAGTTTTCAATGGATATTTGTTAAATTTTATTTAAAAATATATTCTCGTGATAAGATTATAATAATAGTGACGAAACGTTTGGCTCAGTTCGTAGTGACCCAACTTGCTGTGAAAGCGGTCACGGGTTCGAGTCCCGCTAGGGATATCCATTTGTGTGATGAGCACGAATGTTTTTACTCCAGTCATAGGTGTTTACATTTGTATTATGTATGTATTTAAATTTATATATGTGTAGTGTTTTAACTGTCTGGTATCCATAGCACAAGCCTCGTAGCTTACAACGGAACTAGATGGTGCTGTGTGTTAATGTCCCAACATATTGTTGCGCGCAACGATTAATGCTCGGGACATGGTGACGTTACGTACTACTAGCGCCATCTAGTATCGAGTAGAGGAACTAGTAGTCGAGAGCGTTCCAGAAACTTCTATGTACTACTAGCGCCATCTAGTATCGAATAGAGGAACTAGTAGTCGAGAGCGTTCCAGAAACTTCCGAGGCCCCTATATAAGGCCGGGTATGAGCCGCGACTAGTCAGTTTGGAATCAGCGATACAAGCGAAAACATCGAAGCGATCTACGAGTGCGACTTAAAGTGATTATAGTGCGATTGTATTTTATAACTTATTGTGTTGTTTTGTCATTGGCGTTGGATAATAAAAGTGTCTGTTTTTTTAGTAGAATAATCGGCTGTTTTAATCGTAACGAACCCTAAGTCGTAACAATTGGTGTCAGAAGTGTGGGATTAAATCATGCCGATTTTACCCAAGGACGACACGGAAGGTATCCGTACCCGAAGCCAGCAACGCCAGCAGGTGACGGACCAGAGGCGATTTGGAGGAGCATCGCCGCAGACTTCAGAGGGCCAGCTGCCGACCTCTGTGGCCAGCCCGTCTGCTGCCCCTGCAGCAGCTCCTGCATCCACAGCACCTGACCTGAGTGCTCTGATGATGATGCTGCAGGAGCAGGCCCGCCGACAGGAGGAGCAGGCCCGCCGACAGGAGGAGCAGGCCCGCTGGCAGGAGGAGCAGGCTCGCCGACAGGAAGAGGAGCAGGCCCGCCGACAGGAGGAGCAGGCCCGCTGGCAGGAGGAGCAGGCTCGCCGACAGGAGGAGCAGGCCCGCCGACAGGAGGAGGCGGCCCGCCGACAGGAGGAGGCGGCCCGCCGACAGGAGGAGCAGCTGCTCCTCATGAAGGACCTTTACGCTTCCTTCGGGAAAGACATAAAGGAGGTGAACAACCGCCTGTCAGAGGCTGAAACCAGAATCGAACAAGTAAATAATCGGGTTGACAATGTGATGGCTGACGTGAAGAAAACGTTGGACAATCTGAAACTTGAAGATGGAATCGCAGTTCCAGTTGCAGCGGCTTCACCCCGCGGTTTCAAAGTGCCGCCATTCGACGGGACATCTTCTTGGTCGGCCTATAAAATCCAGTTCGAGGCCGTCATGAAGGCGAATGGCTGGAGTAAAAACCAAGCCATGACTGCTCTCACCCTAGGCCTGCGCGACCAGGCCTTAACTGTTCTAGAAGCTCTCGGTAAGGAAGTGACTTACGAGCAGCTGCTGGAGGCGTTGGAGGCCCGGTATGGTGACGCCCACCTGGAACACGTGTTTCGTGCGCAGCTAAAAGATCGCGTGCAGCGCAGTAGCGAAAACCTGCAGCAGTGGGCCTTAGAAGTGGAGAAGCTGGTTCGGAAAGCCTACCGGTCTATGCCCGTTGTGATTGAAGGGAACCTGGTGCAGGCATTCATCGACGGCATCCGTGATCTTGAAGTGAGAGCTGCAGTGAGGCTCGGGCACCACGGGACGCTCAAGGACGCTTTGGCCCATGCACTGGAGGTGGAAGCTGTGCGACAGGATCATCGTTCCCATCGCGTCAGGGAGGTTACAGCGGCTGTAGTTCGCGACCATAGTAAAGGATTCAGCCCTAGGTGCTACGGCTGTGGGGAAAGGGGCCACCTTCGATCCAGTTGCCCTAAGCGGACTGCAGAAAGGGAAAATGGCCAATCTCGAGAGGGTAGTGCGTCTAACAGCACCGCCCAGCAGCAGCAGGGAAACGAGTAATAGCCAGGACTGCGGGGCGGGTGCTGGCTGATGTTCGAAGAGCCCCAAGGATTTCGATCTCACAAACCCATGACGGGAACAGCCTAATCATCAAGGGCGAGGTCAACGGAACGCCGTGTAAGCTGACCATAGACACTGGAGCTTCTCGCACGGTTGTCAGTTCCCAACTTATTAGTCGGTTCCTTGGGGACTCAGCATACACCCGAGAACGGATTAATTTGGTGACAGCCACCGGTCAGCGCATACCCGTCCGTGGAGAGAAGGAGATGGAGTTGAAGCTAGGCAACAGGATTTACCCGCATAATGTCATCGTGGCTGATATAATGGACGACTGCATCCTGGGCCTAGACTTTATGAGGAAGAATTGTTGTGAGATCGACGTTAAGCAAGGCGTCTTGAAATGTGGACAAGAGGAACTTTTCGTGGAAGGGGCGTTATCAGGGAATGTGTACAGCCTGAAGAAGATTGTTCTTCCGCCGAGATCGGAAACGATTGTGCCGGTTAGTCTTCCTTGGAATCCGGGGCAAGCAAATCGTTGTGTACTCGTGGAAAGGGTAGACAATGACCTTCCATGGAAAGTGGCTCGAACTTTAGTCAGAACCACCGATATCGCAGGGGTACGTGTGCTGAACCTTTGTGATCAGGAACAGACTATAGACAAAGGCGCACTGGTTGGTACTTGCGAGGAAGTGGATTGGTTGCGTCGATGCGAAAATCTATCGACTGGGACCATTAGCATGGACGCACAAACGAGGGTGACTACACTTTTAGAAGACTGTCACAGCGTCCTCTCTCCGAATGAAATGGTCAAGGCGAGGAAGTTGTTACTCAAATACGGCAATGTTTTCTCATCAAACGATGCTGACATTGGAAAGACTAGCCTAGTTCAACACAGAATAAACACAGGTGAAGAATTGCCTATCCGTCAGCGACCAAGGAGATTGCCGGTAGCACGTGAAAAGGAAGTGGAAACCATGATTGAGGGAATGATGAAGGACGGCGTTATTGAACCTTCATCTAGTCCATGGTGTTCACCGGTAGTGCTGGTAAAGAAGAAGGACGGTAGCCTGCGGTTTTGTGTTGACTATCGCCGTCTGAACGACGTGACGAAGAAGGACTGCTATCCCTTGCCAAGAATTGATGACACGCTGGACATGCTTACGGGAGTAAAGTGGTTTAGCACGCTGGACCTGAAAAGTGGCTACTGGCAAGTTGAAATTGACCCTAAGGACAAGGAGAAAACTGCATTCTCGACAGGAAAGGGTCTGTGGCAATTTAAAGTTATGCCGTTTGGATTGTGCAATGCTCCGGCAACGTTTGAAAGGTTGATGGAACTTGTTCTAGCCGGTTTAATTGGCGATGCCTGTCTGGTCTACTTGGATGACATCATTATCGTAGGACGTACGTTTGAGGAACACCTTCAAAACCTGGAACGCGTGCTCATGAAGATCCAGAGTGCCAACCTCAAGTTAAGTCCGAAGAAGTGTTCACTATTCAAACGGCAAGTTAGCTTTTTGGGTTATGTAGTGTCGGAAGAAGGTATCCGCACGGATCCAGAGAAAATCGCCGCTGTCAAGGATTGGCCAGTTCCAAAAGACAAGACGCAGGTCAGAGCATTCTTGGGTTTGTGCTCCTACTATCGGCGATTTGTCAAGAACTTTGCAGATATAGCAAAACCTCTGCACAAGTTAACCGAGGAGAAGCGACATTTCTGCTGGGATGAAAGTTGTGACATCGCATTCCAGGAGCTCAAGGACCGTCTGTGCAAAACACCCATTTTGGGATACCCTGATGTGGGTAAGGAGTTTATAGTCGACACAGACGCAAGTGACATAGGACTTGGCGGTGTATTGTCCCAACGGAATGGCAATCAAGAAGTCGTGATAGCGTACTTCAGCAAGTCGTTATCGAAACCGGAAAGGAACTATTGCGTTACGAGACGGGAATTACTTGCTGTTGTAAAATCATTGCAGCATTTTAGCAAATATCTTCTGGGGCGGAAATTCCACTTACGAACCGATCATGCTGCACTGAAATGGCTATTGCAGTTCAAAAATCCAGAAGGACAAGTTGCGAGATGGATTGAACTACTGCAGGAATACGACTTTGTGGTCGAACATCGCAGCGGGAAATCCCATGGCAACGCAGATGCATTGTCAAGAAGACCTTGTCCCGAAGATTGCAAGCATTGTGCTGGGCAAGAGGCTAAGGAAGTGGTACCTGTGAAGATGCTTAGGACAGACCTTAACAACGAGTGGAAGGAAAGCCTACAACAAGCACAGCAGGAAGACTCGGATATCAAGCCGATTCTGGAGTGGATAAAGGCCAGTGCTCCTAAGCCCACGTGGAGCGATGTCTCGGCGATGAGTTCGACCACGAAAAGTTATTGGGCCCAATGGGACAGCTTGGTGGTTCAGGATGGAGTCCTGTGCCGTAAATGGGAAAATGCTCGGGGGGACAGCAGTCATTTGCAAATGGTTGTCCCTAGAGCTAAAGTGTCGGATGTTCTGAAGCTGTACCATGAAGGTTGTTCAGGAGGTCATCTGGGAGTTAAACGGACTCTACTAAAGATACGAGAACGGTTTTATTGGATCCACTGTCGTGACGATGTCGAGGACTGGTGCCGCAAATGTACAAGTTGTGCGGCTGTAAAGGGACTTCAGACTCGTAGTAGAGGTGCACTGAAATTGTACAATGTTGGTGCACCTTGGGAGAGGATAGCCCTCGACGTTGCCGGACCGTTTCCGGAAAGTGACAGTGGGAACAAATATTTCATGGTAGTAATGGACTACTTCACTAAGTGGCCAGAAGTCTTCGCCATTCCAAACCAAGAAGCGTCAACAGTTGCAGATAAACTGGTTCATGAAGTCTTCTGTCGTTTTGGAGTACCCTTAGAGATTCACAGCGATCAAGGAAGGAATTTTGAGTCTCAAATATTCCAGGAAACTTGTCGAGTTATGGGTACTCATAAAACGAGAACGACTGCTTACCACCCACAATCGGATGGAATGGTGGAACGATTTAATCAGACATTGGAGAAGTACCTGGCAAAAGTCGTGGAAAATCGTCAACGAGATTGGGACAAGCACATCCAACCGTTTTTGTTGTCATATCGAAGCGCTGTTCACGAAAGTACATCGGTGACACCAGCTTTCGCAAACTTTGGAAGAGAATTACGGCTGCCTGCAGACCTGATCACCGGAATACCACCTGATGCCCCAAGCTGTATAACCGATTATGCGAATGACTTGCGAAACAAGATGGATGACATTTATAAGCACGTCAGACAATCGGGTCAGAAAATGTCTGAAAAGATGAAAACCCGGTATGACCGCAAAATGAACAACAAAGGGTTCGACGAGGGCTCACTAGTATGGTTGCACAACCCAGTTCGCAGCAAAGGAAAATCTCCTAAGCTTCAAGCTAAATGGGATGGACCATACCGGATTGTAACAAGGATCAATGACGTAACCTACCGGATACGGAAAGGTGCAAGAGGTACTCCGAAGATCGTCCATGTGGATCGACTAGCGCGTTATTATGAGGCCGATAATGCTCGGGACGAGCATGTCTTAGGAGGGGGCAGTGTTGCGCGCAACGATTAATGCTCGGGACATGGTGACGTTACGTACTACTAGCGCCATCTAGTATCGAGTAGAGGAACTAGTAGTCGAGAGCGTTCCAGAAACTTCTATGTACTACTAGCGCCATCTAGTATCGAATAGAGGAACTAGTAGTCGAGAGCGTTCCAGAAACTTCCGAGGCCCCTATATAAGGCCGGGTATGAGCCGCGACTAGTCAGTTTGGAATCAGCGATACAAGCGAAAACATCGAAGCGATCTACGAGTGCGACTTAAAGTGATTATAGTGCGATTGTATTTTTATAACTTATTGTGTTGTTTTGTCATTGGCGTTGGATAATAAAAGTGTCTGTTTTTTTAGTAGAATAATCGGCTGTTTTAATCGTAACGAACCCTAAGTCGTAACAATATTCATATTTATAATAAAAAATTTTAACAATAGAAAGTATTTTGCTAAAATCTTGAGCGCTGTTTGTAAGCATGAAATTTATTTACAGGCTTAGACCCAATATTTGAAAGCCCCAATTATGAAATAGCTTTTTTACTGACTGCTGCTGGAATAGTTGTTACTGTCTACTTACCATCTAACATAACTGCTTTTCTAATTATAATTACGGGGTATATAGAAGCCCAAATTCTCGCTTTAAGCCAAGAAGTATTATACATCTGGAATGATGCGGTAAAACTAAATAATACTGAAATTTCACTTGATGATGAGCAATTTGAACATCAAGAAAAAACTAGAAAAGCAAAGATAAATAATTTCGTAAAAGATCGTTTGAAAGAAATTGTGAAAATTCATGTAATGAATATAAATATTTTACATCAAATAGAATTAGCATTTCGTGGAGCAATTGCAGTAGAATTCACATTACTTATTGTAAGTTTAACAGCCGTTCTTCTAGGAGGCTTGGAAAATACATACCTGGAAATACCATTTGGGTTAATGCAAGTGGCTGTAGACTGTTTTATTGGTCAAAGAGTTATTGATGCTTGTGTTAACTTTGAAAAAGCTGTATATTTTTGTAAATGGGAAAACTTTAATGATGAAAACATGAAAACGATTTCTTTAATACTACAAATATCACAAAAGACTCTGAAAATATCAGCAGGTGGATTATCAACATTAAGTTTCCCATGTCTAATGTCCGTGTTAAAATCTATTTATTCTGCTTTTACAACTCTGCATTCAGCTTTATAAGTTCTTCAGTCTATTTATAAGTTGCTTAAATAAAACAATGTAAGATAAATTATAATAAAATATACAAAAATACATTAAAATTGTTCCAAAATCAATCAACTTGTGATGTGAACGTTTTCAGCTAAAAATTGCTTTTGATGGACTAGCTCCATACTAAATTATTATTTTTTAATTAGTTTTATTATTTTTGGTTTTTGCTTTTATTTTTTTATTGATACAAATGTATAGAATTTATTATTAAGTTTAATAATTTAATTTATTTATGTATAAACATAGCTAACCGTGAAAACGTACCTAGAGACGAACGCGAGCGAAGCGAGCGTGAGTTAATGAATATAGATCAGACGTATGTTTGTGCATTAATAATAGAAGCTTTACATAGGGTAAGTTCGAGAGAGACGCCTATAAGGGAGACATATTACTTATAATTAAAATTTTGGTGTGAATTTGTAAAATAAGGTAAGTATAGTTAACTTATACGTTAGAATATAATCTTTGAGATAGTTTGCAGTTATTTTTTTCCCTAAATTCTTTAGTTAAATAGTATTAAATTGTTTCATAATGTAACATTGTGATTTTATTTAGTTAATAATCTACCATTTTGTTTTGTAAATGCTTTAGGTTGTGTTCACAGTCGATAAGTATCTCTCCCTAATGATCGGCAGAGATGCCCAATAATACCCCAACGTGCGATCACCTTGTCGTAGTGGGAGAGCTCATTAGCGTTCGGCAGTTCATCCGGACGCTAATTAAGGCAGTGGTAGCCCAGTGGAAACGTGCTCACTTGGGAAATCGAGTGAGGCGATATCCCGGGTCTCGCACTTCTGATATTTTCATGTGCGAATCATTTCTAACATAATTACCACTTATCTTACGGTGAAGGAAAATATCATGAGGAAACCTGCATATCTGAGAGAACCTAGCAAGTTTTCGAAAGTCATATTATGAATATGAAGTCCGCCAACCCGCACTTGACCAGCGTGGTGACTTATGGCCTAATCCCCCTCGTATTGAAAGGAGGCCCGTGGCAGTGGAGGCAGTAGGATGTTAAAAGAGCTGAATACATATAGTTCAGCCGGACGCGAAGCCAAGAAACGCTTTGGGAGATGGCCCACTTTGGTGGGCGCTGTACCATGCGGATTGCTCCTGGTACTTCTCTGACGGCAGAGTGGACCGTGGGAGCAACCTCACGATTATTGTAGTCTGCTTCGGTAGACCTGCCGTTGGGGTGCCCCATTAAGACGGGGGAGGTTTTGTTGGGTTTTAGTGGGTAGTACTGGCTTTTCTAGCGAGTGAGTCCCACATAACCACCTGTACGTCTACAGGTAGTATGATGTATAACTGCATAAAAAAAAGGATATTTGCGTATATATAAACTGCCCTCATATTTGTGGAGAGTATTATAATGCCATTAAGAAGAAAAGCGACTGATTATAGTGTGTTCATGAAAACTGCAGTGAAGATTCAGCGGAACGCCTAAAGTGTAACGTCTGATTATGCACTAATTACTCTTGGGTATCTATCCCTGACATCTATAGGCAACTAACCCATATTTCTGGGTGAGATGCCTATTTTCTATTATTTTTAAAAACCATTTTTTAATCTAGAAAATATTGCACAATAGTTCCAAATTTAATCTGAATGGCATAAGTAAATATTGAATTAAAATATACTATGCTTATTTTGATGTAGTATCTTACACATGTAATTAATATTGATCGTTTTTTAAAACTATAGGCAACTCTCCCAGACTTACCGTACATAGGATACGAATGTAATACCTAGGTCCCAGGTTGCCATATACGAAGTAAAAATATTTCTGTATTCAGAAAGAGTTCGTGTAGTCAGCCCGCAGAGAGGCACCATGTGCTGACCCTGAGTAATAATCTGCTGAGAAGAGCAGACGAGATTACCAACAGAGGTGCTTTTCATTAATCAAGTTCGATACAAAATAATTAAACCTATGATAATACCACATATTTTCATTCCCAAATTGCTTTGCTTTATTTAGCAATAAGTTTTTATAATAGTTAAAAAAAAGTAAGATATCTATGACTTATACGTAATCTAAACTATAATAAAGCAGTAACTTAGCGAAATCTGTACATGAAATATTTAAGAAAAAATGACTGTAACGTATTATGTATACAATATAGGCCCCAAAACAATAGTTATTAAAATTTTTGTCTGTTTGTCTCTTTGTCTGTGCGCGTTTCACGCAAAAATTAATGAACCGATTTCAACGAAATTTTGTGAAGTGATAACTTATTATTCGGGTCAACATTTAGGTTACCTTTTACTTCATGAAAATCTTTCTTTCTCACGGGAAATTGAAATAACTGGTTTTATCGAGTCCTCTTTAGAAACCTTCCGCTGGCTTAGCCTTAAGCCATACATCACAACAATGTACTAAAAAATTGAAGACCTTAAAAAGGCCAACAGAAAAATCTGCCACAGTATATGTCTATCTCTTAAGGTACCTACAATCGCAATACCTATTCTTATCTATACCTATAATAAAACTAACTTAGTCAAATCGATGTGCGCATTTCACGCAAAAAATACTGAACCGATTTTAACTATAACACACTGGATCGGAACTTCACACCCACTTTTCTTCTCCAAAAAGTCAAAAAACCTTTTATGGGGTTAACAGACGAACGAGTATATGAATATGGCATTTGATTAATCAATAGTTTGATATGGATTACGTTTTTTTTACTTATGATTCTCACATTATGTATATTTAGAACTGCCCTATGGATTGATGCAGGTAACAGTAGACTGTTTTATTGGACAAAGATTAATTGACGTCAGTATTTACTTTGAAAATGCAGTGTATTTTTGTAAATGGGAGAATTTCGATAATAGAAATATGCAGACGGTTCTGTTAATATTACAAGTTTCCCAAAAATCTTTGGCATTGTCAGCAGGTGGTTTGACAATACTTAGTTTTCCGTGCCTGATGTCTGTTTTAAAATCTATTTATTCAACTTTTACCACATTGCATTCAACACTATAAAATATATTTAATTTAATATGTCTTTACTAATGTTGTCAATCGACCCTTGCTTCGCTGCTTGTTTTCCTATGTGCCTGTTGTATTCATAATATTATACACAGGCAGCGCAATAATTTTCAGCTTTTATTACTAAATGTAGCCTATGCACTACTCTAGATAATAGTCTATCTGTTTGCTAGATTTCATCCAAATCTGTGCAGCCAGTATCTTACAAATTTACATACACATACACTCATAAACTTTCGCATTAATCACTGTTTATATATATTTAATATTATCAATGTTTTAAAAACACAAAAATATTTTAGAATGATGAAATACATTCAGAGCGCTTAGTTATTTTAGAATTAAATGAACCACATTTATAAATACTATTTTACTTTTAAATAAAAAAAAATATAGAAATTTTATTTTTTATTAATTTAGAAGATACAAATAGTGTTATTTTATTTGTTATTTTTACGTCTATTACCAATAATTAAATTATACATACATGTGTATTTTTTTTATCCCTTTACATGTATTTTTAACGTAGGCAATTTCCATTGTCATTAAATTAACTTGTCGTCAACCTCGTCGCTGCGAGTGTAAATTCTATTAAAAAGTGCAAATTAAATAAGTTACAGTCTTCCTGAACATACACCTGAAGCAGCAACGTTCGTCATTAGCACTTTGTAAATGAAGTCTTTGTAAAGACAATGGTAGCCTAGTGGTAGCGCGCTTGTTTGGAAAACCGAGTGAAGCGGGTTCAAATCCCGGGTCTCGCACCTCTGATATTTTCATGTGCGAATTATTTCCAACATGATTACCACTTGCCTTGCGGTGAAGGAAAACATCGTGAGAAAACCTGCATGTCTGTGAGAACCTATTAAATTTTGAACTATTCTTTATTAGAATTTTTATAATAAATATATTTTATAACAGGAGTATTATTAATATTACTGATAGTAAGTATTAAAGAAGCATTATTTTAATATCAACCTGAGAAAAAAATCTAACTGCACCCAAAATCTAGTACAAATCTCCAAATTAAAAACCTATTTCTTTCCAAATTACTGTCTTTCATAAGTTATATTATCTAGTATCTACATAATATATTATGTTTGTTTTACCGGTCACGGTAAAATGAAGTAGAATGCTCGCCGCTCACCCGCACAACCAAAACAAAAATATTTTTCTACAGATACAAGTTCTTCTTCGGTTTCACGACGACTTCGGTTTTGACGATAATTCTCAATATTTAATAATATTTTGTTCGATTATATTAGTACAATAATAGAAGATATAACATTATTTCAATGTGGATTTTAATGTAGTATACGCAGAATAAGTTGATCTCAGTATCATCATTAAACATTCAAAATTTAACTTGGTTACTCCTCCAGCTGATAGAAACAACGTCTTCTTAGCTATTCTTAACATCAATAGTACAGTTTTCTGATTTTCTACATTAAAATGTTCCCACTTGCAAGTATACAAAGCTTTTTCAAAATTATTGCAAGCGTCAATCAGACGTTGTCCTGCAAGACAACCCATGAACACTTGTAAAATAGAATATAATAATTGGAGGTAGGTGTTTTCCAAACCACCAAGAAGTTCAGCTGTTATAGAAAAAGTCATAAGGCCGAACTCTAAAGCCACAGTCGGACGTAATTCTTGATCTACTTTATGCAATAGATTAATGTTGATAATGTGAAATTTAATAATATCTCTCAAACGAACTCTAATAAACTCATTCATTATTTCATTTTTGATATCAATAACGTATATTTTGTTACGTATATTGTGTTTGTGTACATTATAGAAGTTTAAACTGTCTTGCCAAACGTTTTCCAGTTCTTCACTCAAAGCTTGCATCTGGCATTCTGTATAGCCTACTATGACAAGAACATACACTGCTATACTTACTAATGTGTATATACCGAAGGCAATGCTAGAAATATTTATAACAGTAGCTATTTCAAAATTAGGCGATTCGAACATTGGAACTAGACCTGTAAGAAATTAATAAAATAGTATTAAATTATTTGTATAATTTAAGTTTTTTTTTAATTTCAAACATCTTTGTAGTTGCAGAAATGTAATAGCCTCTTTATTCTATACTTTATCTAAAGAGATATTCATCGAAAGTATTCAATGGTATGTTCTAAAACTCTCGTCTTAACCCGTGGTAGGTGGTAGGTCTGTCAAGCCTGAGGAGTCCGACTGGATGGGTACCACCCCCTTATCTATTTCTGCCGCCAAGCAACAATGATTGCATTGTTGTGTTCCGGTTTGAAGGATAAGGTAGCCAGCGCAATTACAGGCAAGAGGCATATCATCTTAGTCCTCACAGTGACAACGCACCTGTGGTTCTGCATTTTTGTTATTTAAAACCTAAGTGCATGAACCGTAGGTGTTATGGGCGATAGGTACCGCTTTCCATCAGGTGGGCTGTCTGCTCGTTTGTCACTGAATCTCATAAAAAAAAAAAAAAAAAAACTTAAATATTTGTCATTTATTGAGATGGACGCTTTGTTCTATGGCTTAATATGCCGCACCTACCAGACATGACAATCCAATACCACAATGTACTTGATTAATGATTATGATTCTGTGTTTATAAGTTTTACTATTAGTTTTTTTACATTATTTTCACATATCCAGCGTAAAATTTTATCGTGAGTTAAAAATTAAAAGAAATCGATATACCATAACATTAACGATTCACTCTCGCTCCGCTCGGTTTCACTCCTGAGAGTTATTTTCCCGCAGTAAAAATTATCATATAGGTATGTTGAACCGGATAACCAGCTATCATCATACCAAATTTCATCAACATCTGTGCAGTGGTTTTATCGTAAGGCGTTCCAGACAGACAAAAATTCAAAAAACTATAGATTCTGCCTCTGTATCAATAATAATGACAATTTCAATAACATTTTACAAAAAAAAATCATGTACAGATTCGACTGAGATAGAATTTTATTATTGTATAGACAGATAGATATTTTACTTACCATAAATAAGATACAAATCTGTAGTAAAATGTCGTCCAGGAGTCATGAACGGGATTAATACGTAAAAAATGCCATCAACAACCCCAAGTAACCAGATCCATGTTGCTCGTCGCTTGACTATTCTAAGTCGCTTTCGGAGGTTCCTAGAAAATCTTGTTCCAGGAATCACTTGATCATTGCATAAGAGATACTTATGAACTGTTTCTCTTGAGACTTTTCTGTAAAAAATGAATATTATTCGTTAAAAATTTTAAATATTGACGACACATTTGGCTCAGTTTGTAGTGACCCTACTTGCTATGCCAGCGGTCGCGGTTTCGAGTTCCGCTAGAGACATTCATTTGTGTGATGAGCACGAATGTTTGTACTCCAGACATAAGTATTTATATTTATAATATGTATGTATTTAAAGTTATATATGTGTAGTGTATCAACTATCTGGTATCCATAACACAGGCCTCGTAGCTTACCATGGGACTAGATGGTCCTGTGTGTTAAATGTTAATGTCCTAACATATGTAAAAAAAAATATTTAAAATGCTAAATTATTTATAAATTTAAAAGCACACGTTTTCCATACGACAAAAATTAATAATAATATAAAAAAATCTAGTGTTAGTGTGTTCGTTATTCTTCTCTGAACTCTGAACCTTGAGGCTTGACCGATTTGATGATTTCTTTTTGTGTTGCTATAAGGTCACCTGGATGATTCTAACTAGACTTTTTTCACACATTTTTATTGTTTCAATGAAACATGACCTGTGGCAAAACAAGGTATGCCTACCGGGTCCGCTAGTATTATTAAAATATAAAAAAAAAACTACAAATCAAAGAATTCGTTCTTCAATCATCATCAATCAAAAAAAGTAATTAGCATTTTTTTTAAATATAAATAGACAAAAATATAAAAAATACATATAATTATGTAAACTTACGCATACAACTTCATAAAAATCAGCTTAGTAAAGCATGTGATGCTGCACGAAAATAAAGACAAGACAAGAGCTACTGCGGTCCAATTTTCAGCTCTCCCGTAATAGAAGTACACCAACCAGACCATTGAGAACACGTACACGTAAAAGTAAATTATGCTCCCGATTGCAGTAAAAATGTAGGAGATGAAGAAAATGGCTGAAAACGTTAAAATGTAACAGTTATTTATGGCTGTTATTTAGTCTGTAGATAAAACCTGTACATTATAAAATTCCTTTATCAAATTCGCACACGAAGGATTCTGTACCATCGTACATGTACTTTTTATTAATATGATTTTTACTTTTTGTGCATAATATGTAGTATATTAACTTCGATGATTGATTACGAACGTTAAAAAAATGTTTCTTGTATTTTTGTTTTTTTATTTATTTTTTACATAGTTTGTGGCTAGCATGTACAGCTGCAAATCCAGAATCCTGCGTTCGAATCCAGGGTCGGACCAAGTTTAATTTCTGAGTTTTTCTGTTCAAATATTCTCAGTAGTAGCCCGGAGTTGGGAAGTTGGCGATGTTTCACCCCCGTGCCTCGGAGAGCACGTAAAGCCGTCGGTCCTGCGCCTTCAACTGCACTGGTTGTGACAAGTAGTAGTCCCACCAAAGTATGAGAGTTGCAGGAATAGAAAGTGCACTTGTATTTGCGCGTACACTTGTCCACTATAATATCTCCTGCGCAGATGGCTAGTCTCGAAATCGGTCAGGATAGTAGGGGAGCCCAAGAGGGAATTTTGGGATTTACTCTAGCGCGGCAGATTAACATAAGGGGGGATACCTTGCACTCTGTTGAGTACCTTCACCATAATATAAGTCTTCTATATAAGGCCGTGCGTCTAGGGCAGCTGATCAAAATATTCAAAAAATATTTTTATAAGGTAGAAATACTTGGAACCGTCAGATTAAGGCGTGATGTGTTAGTTAAACCCTGAAAAGTGTGTAAATTGAATCTGCCGATTTTTACAAGCCGAAGATGTAAAAATCGTACATAAACAGATTATTGATTTGCACACTTTTCAGGATGTAATTAGCCCACCATACCTTAATCTGACGATTTCAAGTATTTCTACGTTATCAAAATATTTTTTAATATTTGATCGGCTACCCTAGACACGCGGCCTTATATAAAGGACTTTTATTATGGTGGAGGTACTCAATAGAATGCAAGGTATCCTCCCTTATGTAAATCTGCCGCGCTTGAGTAAATCCCAAAATCCCCTCTTGGGCTCCCGTAGGAGGTATTAGTAAAATATATAACATAAAAAATAAGTTAATCCCCTACTAGGAGGATTAGTATTTTAAAAGATAAATTAAACTTACGTTTAGTATTTTTGAAAATATCAATAGTCAATATTCTCAGCAAATTATTCACGTTTTCCATAATTGTTGGGAAATCGTCGTAATCGAGACCAAATTTTCTTAACGTCTTCCACATTCTTTCGCAAATGTTACAACTTAGTTATATGCTATAAAGTTTTATAAATAAATAGATATTATACTTCCAGACTTTTAGTATGACAGTTGAGTATTTACTTCGCCAGTGTCACGTAGAATAAAGAATAAAAGTCACTCGTTAGGAGCAAAATATTATAAAATATTTTTTTATGAAAAATATAGTATATATTTATTTTGTACTAGCGACTTACGTGCGTCCCTAGGAACGTTTTAATTTTTTTGAGCGAAACCTTAATTCTTTTTTAAAAATAAAAGTATATAAGTTACTCCTTATAATATCAACTATCTGCCAGTGAAAGTCCCGTTGAAATTGGTCTAAACGTTTCAGAGATTAGGTGGAACAAACAGACAGATAGACAAAAATTAAAAAAATCGTGTATTTCTTATATAATTCCATATGCATTTAGTATAAAGCTGTTATTTGGACATTATAAACAGACACTTCAATTTTATTTATCTGTATAGATGTGTGTAGGTCCATAAATATTTATCTATGTATTTACATATGTTTATTATTCCTGGCCAGAGAATCTTATTATTTAAAACAAGTATTAGGCTTCTTAGAATAGATCCCTCATTTAATTTAAGTGTGCCAACCCGCACTTGGCCAGCGTGGTGGACTATTGCCTGATCCCTCTTGTACTGAAGGGAGGCCCGTGCCTTGCAGTGGGATGTTAAAAAAAGGGCTGAATACAAGTATATAGTGCACTTTATTTTTATTAGCCAATTAACAATTTTATTACTAGTATTATAAAAATATACCTGTTTCTCTACATTATACGACGTTTCAAAGAAAATATACCTACAATAAAACACCGAGTGGTGCATTCGTCGAACACGATTATTTACATAATCGATTGTTAATTTCCATTCGTTAATGCCCATTTGCTATTTGCTACGTAATTGTACATATTTTGTTTGTTTTTTTATTGTCAACTTTTAAATTAGTATCCGTGTGATTTTTAAAGTCATGAAAATTTTATTATTTAATAACCTGATTTTAATGATATTTTGTGTTTTAGTAATTTATTTATTTATTTATTTTTGGGAAACAAACAGTGACTAAAAATCCTTATAAATAACTACAAACTAAACATTCACACACCAGCAAAGTTTCCACTTATAAATATGTCACAGGTAGAGTAATATTATTCATTTACATGAAATTGAATATACTTAAAATTATGTCGGCCTGAGAGATGAGAGTCTGCCGGTCTAGAAGATATAAGTCTGAAATATAAGTCATTATGGATTTTTTTTGAAAAATATTGAGACATGGACATCCTTCGCAAATAATGTTTTGTGTTTGTTTCTTCGTTTTCATGCGCTTCCACACGCTTCATCCGATTATGATAAAACTTTGTCAACACTTTTTATAGGCATAGTACAAATATCTGACAATAGGTGGTGCATATGTCTTCCCGACAAATGTATTTTTTTATCAAAAAAAAATGTTTTCATACGCTTACATGACTAACGCTGAGTAAAAGATACTTATATGTTCTAGAAAATTATAGGTCTTAAAGACCGTCTGCGCAAGAGATATTACAGAGCACAAGTATGCGTAAACATACAAGTGGTGATATAAAGTAAAAAGAAAATTAGCTGTAACTCTCGTGTACGTAAAAGCAATAAAACATTATATCACAAATTATCAGCTTTTATTTCAAATCCCAAACAGCTAATTCAAAACATTAAAAAAAATATTCAAATTCAATTCAAAATTTTACTAAGTACTTAATTTTATCAAAGCATAATAAGTGACATACCGAAACTCATTAGCATTTCTGCCACGTGTCCATCAGGAGCACGTCGAGCAACGACAGATGAGCCCTGGGAGACGAACGGCAAGTAGCATTGCGAGTGTTCACGGTGTGAGGTGACAATATCATGGACATCATCATAAATAGAAATCTTAAGGCAAATTGTTTTTGTTACAGTTTTGAGTCGACAATCAAATGCTGAATCTCAGTCATCTGGCTTCATTGGTTATTAACAATATCTTGTTATGAAATAATAATTACAATATATTTAAATTAGTTTGTATCTACAGATAATAAAAAAAAATAATTATGTATTTTTATGTATGTGGGTCGTTCTTCTTTTCTTGCGACAATCATCTCATTTTGTGTCATATTAGAGTATAGATTATATATGAAATTGTTTGAATTAACATCCTCATCGCTTTATACCTTTTAATACTAAATAATCTTTAACTTTCTGTAGCCAATATTTTTTTGCATGTGTTTATTTTTCATTAAATGCCGTGACAGAGTAGTAATTCATAATGATGTCCTACCGAAAACAAACCACTCTGTCACAGTGTTTTCTCGAAAATAGCCACAAAACAAACAACATTACGGGCATTAAAACAAAGATTAAATGATCCAAATGAAAATTAAATGCATTTGCAAAAAATATCTAACTCTGAAATAAAAATATTATTACTTGAAAAACTCGAAAAACTGAGAAACACCAATACATTGTCGCAAAAAAAGAAGAACGACCCATGTACAATAGAATCTATCCTATATCAAATTTTATCACGCCAAGAATAATGAGATCAATAAGGAGATCAATGACAATCACGAACTGGACACAAAATGTAAAAATTCTTTAATTCTTTTTCACAGCAGAGCTTAAAGTAGTAAATGCTGAATAAATAGACTTCAAAATAGCCATGAGACTTGGGTAGCTTAATGTAGTCATCCCTCCTGCCGATAAAGTCATAGTTTTCTGTGAATTTTGCAGAATCAGTAAAACAGTCGCCGTATTACTGTTATCAAAGTTTTCCCATTTACAAGCGTAAACAGCATTTTCGAAATGTATACACGCATCTATTACCTTTTGACCAGTGAAACAATCCATGGCAACTTGCATTAATGCAAACGGTAGTTCTAAATATGTATTCTGTAATCCTCCAACAAGTTCTGCTGTTAAACTTACAATAAGTATACTAAACTCAATAGCTATTGCTCCTCGAAATACTGATTCTACACGATTAATAAGTTTTATATTCATTGTATGAATTTTGACAATGTCTTTTAAACGATATTTTACGAATTTATTTAGAATCGTCCTTTTCATTTTACCAACTTTATAATTTTTATGTATAATTTGAAATTTTCTGTAATACTCTTCTGCATCATCCCAGATATGTAACATTTCTTTACTTAATGCTAGCATTTGAGCTTCAATGTATCCGGTTATTATAATTAGAAGGGCAGTTATGTTGGATGGTAGATAAACAGTAATGAAAATACCAGCGACTGATAAGAGATAAGTTATTTCAAAATTTGGGCTTTCCAGTGATGGATGTAGACCTGAAAAAATTACAATACTAATCGTAACATAAGAATATATCCCTTTATAACTAACAGACTAAATATAGAATCTCAGGCGTAGTAAACAATAATAATCCGGTTAACCCGATTTGGAATAAAAGTAAATTCAAAATTCTTTATTCAATATTGGTATTTCGATACAATCATTTAAATGCTCTAACAGCTTTTTGGAAAAATATCTCAAAAACCATCAAAGACAAGATGAAATGATCGAAATGTGAAAATGATCATGATCGAAAGATAAAATAAATGATACCTAGATCTTTTATTTTATCTTTGGATCATTTTTCTTAGGACAGAGGCTTTTTTCCGAACCATGAATAAATATTCAAAATTTTAATTTTGAAAATAAAAACAAACTCACCATAAAGAATAAAATTGTCTTCCGGCAAATGTCGTCCAGGGAGAATTAATGGCTTCGTAACATATACAATACCATTAGATATGATAACAATCCAAAAAATCATGGCTCTCTTCTTAACATACCTCATAGCTTTGTGAATATTACCTTCAAAGCGACTATCCGGGATTAATAAACTATCACATATAAGATATTCAGCTACCAAATCTCTTACATGACTCCTGTAGAAGAAATATTAAAGCTGTATTTAAGCCACATATTTTCAAACTTAATCGCATCTTTATACTTATAATTAAAAAAAATTATTGTCAAAAAAACTTGAAACTTGATAAAAAATACAATAATATTTATAACTAGCAAAACCCGCGGCTTCACTCGCGCTAAAACTACATCAAAAGAACTTTAAAAAGGTAGGTTTCATACAAATTTTCATCCCCTATTTTATCTCCTTATGGGATGAATTTCAAAAAACGCTAAAACACATATTTATTTAATTGTATTGAAGAGCATTAATACCAAGTTTCAAGAAAATCTGATCATAAATATTTTTTGGGTTGTGTTATAACGTGTATTCCCGTGGGAATGACATAATTTCCCGCGGTAAAAAGTATCCTATATGTTGACCCGCATATCCAGCTATCATCATACTAAATTTCATAAAAATCCCTCCAGTGGTTTTTCTGTGATGCGGTAACAGACAGACAGATAGACAGATAGACAGACAGACAGACAGACAAAAATTCTAAAAACTATAGATTCGGTCTCTGTATCGATAATAAAGTCTATTTCAATAAGATTTTCCAAAAAATTTTTAAGTTACAGATTCGACTCAGTTAGAATTTTATTATATGTATAGATTAGATCTGTTAGATACATACTTCAAATTTCATGGATTTTCCTGATTTTCTCAAAAACTGTATACTCAATATCAAATAAAATTGTATGGGACCGCCTAGGATATACCTTAATACAATTCCGTTTAAAGTAACAAAAACTCCGAGAAATCGGTGAACATACATAAAAAAACATACATACAGACGAACATAGAACCTTCTCCTTTTTGGAAGTCGGTTGAAAACAATCATATTATTTTAAGATGAATGCCATATATAAATTATAGTATAGTATACTTCACCCAAAAAATAAGTTCTGTTCTTATCAAGATAGATTATAATTAATTAAACATATGTTACATACGTAGTTTTATGATAAATAAGGAAAAGGAAGGTCAGAAGAAAATACCATTAAAAAAAAAAAACAAAAAAAATATCGATAAAAAGCCATAAAAACACTTACTTATACACATATAAGTAGAAAAGCTTGCAAACGCCAATCTCACTGGACAGCCCAAGAGAAAACACTATGATGGCAGACATCCAGTCGCTTGTAATACGACAGTAGAAAAGTACATACCAACACATAGACACTAAATAAACATAGAAGTAGCATGAAATTAATATAACCGTTATTATGTAAAAGG
Organism: Argynnis bischoffii washingtonia; assembly: GCA_033884665.1. Lineage (NCBI taxonomy): Eukaryota > Metazoa > Arthropoda > Insecta > Lepidoptera > Nymphalidae > Argynnis > Argynnis bischoffii. The sequence goes on along the minus strand of CM066624.1, from coordinate 1,531,295 downwards.
GTATTGGAATTCCTGAAAACAATAAAAGAAATATTCTAGGTTATTTAATACTTTCTTAGATTTACGCGAATATTTGACATTTCAAAATAAAACTATCTTTTCGGATTATTTCGCGAATTTATTATGATTTTTGGTTCCCGACGTTTCGATTGCTTTACAGCAATCATGGTCACGGGAGAGACTAAGGTGTTAGATGTCTCAATGGCATTATACAGTTGTTACAGACAGCCTACCTACTATTTTACAAAAATGATTTTAAAAATTCAAAAAATGGCATCAAAGTACCTTACAATATTAGTTGATTTTAATTCTAAACATTTTAAAAAAAATTTAATGTTTTTAATAAGTATTATAATTAAATATAGCAATATTATTTACTTAATTTTAGCTATTATAATAAATATTACAATTTTTCTTTATTAATTACTGATTTTAAAAATTTTTTGAATTTTTAAAATCATTTTTGTAAAATAGTAGGTAGGCTGTCTGTAACAACTGTATAATGCCATTGAGACATCTAACACCTTAGTCTCTCCCGTGACCATGATTGCTGTAAAGCAATCGAAACGTCGGGAACCAAAAATCATAATAAATTCGCGAAATAATCCGAAAAGATAGTTTTATTTTCTAGGTTATTCTTTATATATTGTATTATTTTTGTTTTTATAGTAATGATTAGAATAAACATGTAAAACTTTTTTATATCATCTATGTAATAAGACGCAAGAGAAATTTAAAAACTGATAATTTTGCTTTTTTAACATCCCAAACTTACATAGATTAAATATATATACTCGTATATCAAAGAATGAACGGTATTTGTCACTAGCGGGAATCAAACGCATGATATCCAAAATACTCCATGCTATTGTAAAGTTTTTATATATAAAAAAAATAATGTACTTACGTTTGGTATTGCGCTTGTCGATATTGAGTGTCATGACCCTTAAAAAGATGGAAACATTCCAAAACAATGTCGGCAGGTCGCAGTAGCCCAGACCAAACTTACGTATATTTTCCATTCGTAATCTTAACAGAGTAAAGTGTATCAATTTTCTTTTATATTTATATATTCTTTCCAGCAATTAAATATGTTTGAAGAATTCGAAGAACTGAACACTAAAAGTAGTAGAAAAAATTAAACAATAAGGAATATGCATGTGTTTTTTTTTTTTGTGTTTTTTTTTTGTTAAAAATTGGAAAAAAATATCCAGATCCAAAAAACTAAAATTTAGTATATTATGTTTTTTTTAAATATCATACAGATACGGATTTTTTAAACGCCGTGACGTCATAGTCTATGACAAACAACATTGCAATCAACAAATGAACAGGTCTAGATTGTTAGTAACAATCGCAAACACCAAACAACAGCACTCTGTTATGATAAACTTTAACATCACAATCGGTCTGACCAATGGTGTTGCGTTTCAACTACTCTGAATTTACCACCTAGTTTTGCGACATGAAAATAAATATTTTCTTAATCAAAAAGATATTACGTAAAAAATATTAATACATGCTTAATTCAGTAGCACTAAACATTATAAAAAAATATTTCACCTTTATTTATATCACACGCATATTCCCTATTCAATAAAAGCATTTTCAAATATTTTTTTAAACTTATGTATGTCTAAACTTACCCCGTTAGGTGCTTCTGTGTTACTATTCTATCTTATACGCTCGATAAAGAGCTTTAAAGCCTAATATTCGAAAAGCATGCAATTTGTCTATACTAATATTATAAAGCTGAAGAGTTTGTTTGTTTGGCCAAATCTCAGGAACTACTAATCCGATTTGAAAATTTTTTCTTCCATTAGATATTCCGTTAACTGAGGAAAACGATATATCATCCTGGAAAAATGTACGGTTCCCGTGGGATAGATTTGTTTTTATCTAGGAACGAACCCGAAGCAAAGCGAGGGTGAGTCGCTAGTTTAATATAAAAATGTATATTTTAATATGGGCTGTATATTTTACTCAAAAATCGATTATATATCCTTTTATTACGTAAAAAAAACTGTAAAGACCAACGCTGGTAGACAATCGATCACCACCTTGCAGCTGATAGCAATCAGAAAAGCTTGTATTGCTTCACTTTTTTTTCTATTTGTAGTTTATAGTCGATTACGAAATGACATCACACTTTCGTCGCCTTAGTGCTTATCTGTTCAAATTGACAATACTTGTTGTACTTTACAGTAGAGTTTTTTTTCTATTTTTAAAACAAAGCATTATTTCTAAGATTTATATACACATACTAGCGACTCATCCTCGCTCCGCTCGGGTTCGTCGCTACTTACATTTTAACGTTTAGTACAGATTTCTCAGAAATGACTTATTTTCCCGCAGTAAAAAGTATCCTATATGTTGACCCGGATAACCACCTATAATCATTCCAAATTTCATCAAAATCCCTCCAATGGTTTTTCCGTGATGCAGTCGCAGACCGACAGACCAACATTCTAAAAACTATAGATTTGACCTATGTATCGACAATAATGACTAGTACTAGGCGACAGAGCTTCGCTCGGAGTTCTTTTTTGTTATATCGTATTATTTAGATAAAAAAAAACTTGAATAAATACAAAAAAACAAAAGTAAAACTTTGTATCCGATCGAGATTCGAATTCGGACGGATTGCGCCTTGGTCTCTTGACCACGATACTTCTGCCTGAGTATAAGAGACTATTGACCATATTCTACGTGGAATAATGCGAAAGAAAACCGCATAGAACCGCAAGACTAATCTAGATCGATTTTTCGCCCCCGAAAACTCCCACGTACCAAATTTCAGCGCAATCGTTAGAGCCATTTCCGAGATCGCAGGTATAAATAAATATACAAGAATTGCTCGTTTAAATATATTACCGGTGGTAGAACTCTGTCAAGCCTGAGGAGTCCGACTGGATAGGTACCACCTCCTTATCTATTTCTGCCGCCAAGCAACAATGATTGCATTGTTGTGTTCCGGTTTGAAGGATAAGGTAGCCAGCGCAATTACAGGCAAGAGGCATATCATCTTAGTCCTCACAGTGACAATGCACCTGTGGTTCTGCATTTTTGTTACTTAAAACCTAAGTGCATGAACCGTAGGTGTTATGGGCGACAGGAACTGCTTTCCATCAGGTGGTATGGCTGCTCGTTTGTCACTGAATCGCATAAAAAAAATTAGATTTCAAAAAAAAATTCCAAAAATTTTTAATGTACAGATTCGGCTTAGTTACAATTTTAGTATTCATATGTATAGATAGATAAAATTTATACTTTATACCAATAGGGTTTTACAATTCAATAATTATATACTAAAAACTTTTTCGGTAAATTGTTCGTTTGAACAAATAAGCTCTGAGACGACGATTTATGACTTATTTCTGCACTTGCCTCTATATTGCTATCGCCCGAAAGTGATAGTATTAAGTCAAGAGTAAATGATATAGTCCGCCAACCCACACTTAACTAGCGTGGTGGACTATGACCTGATTCCCCTCGTATTGAAGAAAGGCCCGTGCCCAGCAGTGGGACGTTAAAAAGGGCTGAATACAAGTGAGATAGCAAATGATACCTTTTATCTCTTTCTATAATACCTACTGGACGCATAAATTAGATTAATTTCTCAAGCAACTCCACTCTATACGCAGTAGTAGCAGAATACAGATAAAATAGCGAGACACAGATGTTGTTCTCCCCACTAAGAATTTAGAGCCGACGAGTCAGTTGTCTGTTAACTAATATTATAACTATTAATATTAAAAGAAAAAAACCTGTATAAATTTCGAATGAATACAATACTATATTTGTTTTACAAACCGCTTACCGGTTTTATAAACTGATGATTTACATACATATATAAAAGGAAACCGTGACTGACAGACTGACTGATCTATCAACGCATATCTCGGACCTCTATAATCTCTATGAACGGATTATCAGAAATTTGGCACACAGATAGTTATTATGACGTAGGCATCCGCTAAGAACGGATTTTTGAAAATTCAATCCTTAAAAGGGTGAAATGAGGGTTCAAAATTTGTATGGAGAAATCATATAAGAGAAATGTATCAATTAGAAAATTCGCAGGATTACTCCTGTTAATAAATAAATAAACACGTGTTTCATACATTTATAAGAACAAGCCCTTCAAGGTAAAAACAGGTAAACAGTCTACAAATTATACTAGGCGCGAGCGAAGCCGCGAGCCAAGACTAGTTAATCCCTCCCTATCACATCATCATCACAATCTCCCATGAGTGAAAGTCTCATTAAAATTTCAACCCTCAATTTTACTGGAAATACCCTGAAACTTCAAAGAGCCACTAAAATGATTCAATCGTTCTAAAGAATAACAGTTAATTGCTAGTGTACACCGTTCAAAGAACAAAATGAAATAGTTTTTTAAAGGTGACTGTAATAAAAAAAATTTGTTAAAAACAAAAATAGAATCAAATTTTAATATTATACATTATAGATTTCTCAGAGATGAGATATTTTCCCGCAGTAAAAAATATTCTATATGTTGACCCGGATAACCAGTTATCATCGTATCAAATTTCATCAAAATCTGTCCAGAGTTTTTTTCGTGTTGCATTCTGAGAGAGACAGACAAAAATTCAAAAAACTATAGATTCAACCTCTATATCAATTATAATGACAGACAAATTCGACTCAGTCAGAACTTTATTATATGTATAGATATTTATTTTGCCAAAATAACGATAATCTAAATATATTTGCTATTTATAGAAGTAAACACATAACAAAATAAAATAAATTCTCACTTTCATCTCTCAACAGAAATAAATTTCGAAAGAAAAAATAAGTGTTATAGCGGAAAAATATTTTTATTGTTTCCTTCAGAGACAATAAAAAGTGAAAAACGGGTTAACGGAGGGTGAAATTACTAAATTTAGCAGTTAAATGTCTTCGAACAACTTTACAATAGAAAAATTGCCTAACTTTTCTTCTTTTATTAACCCATAAGATAAAATTCCGGTTGTTATTATTAAAATTAATTTTTTTACTAAGGTATAGAAGAACTGCTTTAAGACTTACATACATATATATTAGTACCTGGGCGACCGAGCTTCGCTCGGAGTTCTTGAAAGATTGTATATTTTACATTAAGTGACTAAGTGTTACCGAGAAAGTTGTATAGATGTCGCGATAAGAACAATTTTCTTTTTAATTTGGCTTAAAAATAATTTGACATTAAGTGACTAAGTGATACTGAGACAATTGTATAGATGTCGCTATTTAATTTTGCGTAGAATAATGCATAAGAAAAACGCATGAAAACTCGAAAACACGCGTTTTCCCAGACATGTGACTAATCTAGATCAATTTTTCGCCCCCGAAAGCCCCCATATACAAAATTTCAGCAAAATCGTTAGAGCCGTTCCCGAGATCGCTGGTATAAATAAATAAATAAATAAACAAGAATTGCTCGTTTAAATATATAAGATATATACATATGTTCGAGTACTAACAACTTCGTTGGACTACTTTTCCATTGATTTAACATCTGAAAGATATTATTGTCTAAGTAAAAAATTACTCATTTAGAAGATGAATTATATAGCGGTTACCTATAAGTGTGGAGTTCAAAAGAACTGGGTAAAAACTCATTCGGAGAGATTTGGATAAAATTTAGTATTATGACTAGACTTTAGACCATAGACATAAAGATTGGACTGAGTGTTTCTTTGCCGGCTGTCAAAACGAATGAGCGGCCAGAAGTATTCTGTATTAATTGAAATACAATTCATGAAGAAAGATATTTATAACCATAATGCATTACAATGTAATATTATTAGTTTTAGTAATATATTTTTTTTACATTTCATTTATAAATTCAAATTGAAATAAAAGACTGGTATTGGCCGCACGTTTGCTTTCTCTCTTTCTAGATAATGGTCAATTTCATAACAGTATTGCTCAGTCCATTCTCTATGTGTATGACTATAACATAGGCTAGACTATTCGTAATAAAAATTTACCAAAAGGTGGCGCTGCTTGTATATGATAGTGTAAATAAAAAAAGGCACCTAGGTATGTTCCCAAGCGAAGCTTGAGTGAACTCCGATAAGGTTATTACAGTAACTAGGTTTCGCCTAGTGGTCGAAATTCGATCATAATCATTATCATTTAAGGAAAATATATGGCTGTTGCTATACGTACTTAAAATAAGGACGAAAAAAAAATTATTATTCAGAGGTTGTTGCTATTTGTCCGATAATCGGATAAATAAGAACCGACTATTGTCGATTTGTATGAATATTTACCACTTTTATTGTTTTCTAATGTAAAATAAGTTATTTTTAGGTGCAGAAGAAATATGCAAATAAGCAAAAAAAAAATAACCTTAACCTACCGAGCTGGAAACTTATTCTTTAAAATCTCAACGATTGTTAAGTTCAATAATTTTCACGTGAAAAAAGTGATTTTTAGGTGCAGGAGTTTCTGTATGCCAGAAAAAAATAACCTCAACCTACCGAGCTAAGCCGAGCTACTTATTCTACTTACTTATTTATTAATATATTCGTTCTTTTTATAAAGGACAAATAATTATTTTTTATTGTTCTATTAAAGGATAAATGTACACTCCGAAAATATGAATAGAATATACCCATCTATATAAAAACTATCATAGCAAATATCAACTCGAAGACAGATAATACTTTCTTAGATTTACGCGAATATTAGACATTTAAATAAGTAGGGTAGGCTGTCTGGTAGGTAGGTAACAACTATATAATGCTTTTGAGACATCTAACACCTTAGTCTCTCCCGTGACCATGATTTCTGTAAAGCAATCGAAACGTCGGGAAACAAAAATCAAAATAAATCCGCGAAAAAATTCGAAGACAGATTTTTATTTTGATGTTAAAAGGATTTTAATAAAAATAGGAAAAGATAAAACCAAGTGATATTTTTTTTCTGTTTATACTTATTATCAGTAATCATAATAATCAGTAAAAATAGTGTTCTATAAAATATATACATAGGATTATACATAAGACAACAAGTATATTCTATACTAGCAGCTCACCCTCGCTTCGCTCGGGTTTGCCCCTAGATGATTCTTTAAGTTGACATAACTTTTTTATTTAGGAACCGATTAAAATAAAACATTAGTCAAAACTGCACCCAAATCGGTTAAGCTGTTTCTAAGATCAACGCGCACAAACGCACAGACAAACCGACAAGCAGACAAACAGACAAAAAAACTAAAAGTCATTGTTTTGGGTTCTACTGCGTTAATAAAGATCCCTAATATAGTTTTTCTCAAATATCTTTCATGTACAGACATCGATCAGATACAATTTTATTATATGTATAGATGTATAGATTGTAGAGAGACAAATATCTTCTCATCTTCTAACTCTTTTATACAAAATTGAAAAACACGTATTTTGTATTGATGAATATATAGATAATATTATAAAGCTGAAGAGTTTATGTGTTTGTTTGGTTGAACGCGCTAATCTCAGGAACTACTAAACCGATTTGAAAAATTATTTTTACATTAGATAGGCCGTTAACTGAGGAAGGCTATAGCCTATATATTATCCCGGAAAATGCACGATTTCCGTGGGAATCTAATATTATAAGGATAAATTTATTTTTGTCTAGGGACGAACCCGAAGCGAAGCGAGGGTGAGTCGCTATTGATGAATAAAACTGAACAAAATCACAATAATTTTAAATATCAGCCAAACTTCTTTAAATCACTTCAAGTAAAAACGAACACATTCACAATAAGTTAGAGTAGCTCAGTGAAACTTCTTTAATTATTCTATTATTTAGATATTTCTTTCTTATCCTTTTAAGAAATTTCTTATCCTTTTAAAACTTTAAATTAATAATTTCACTTTCTATAGCCAATTGTCTTTTTGAAATTTATGTAGGACCACCTTGTTATTTATTTTATCTTTAATAGTAGTGAAAAGAGCTATTTCGCAATAAACTGAGCTCGAGATAAAGGCAATTGAGCATATTAAGGGCCTATAAAAATGCTTTTGTTATATTTCCTCTTTTGGCCGACTTCAAAAAGAAAGAAGTTCTAAATTCAGGTATTTACTTATGTCACAGGATTTTTTGTGGGCCCATTTTCGTGATTCTTCTTTTAATGAAGGTTTAATATTTCAACAGGGAGTCCATATAAATCTAAGAGAAAATTAACCACTAATTACTTAGAAAGTGTATTTAAAAAAACCAAATCATTAAAAAAATTATGTAACTTTATCATAATTGAAAACTTTAAAGTATATAAGATTACAAACACAAATCAATCCAATTACTTCACAGCTGATTTTAACGTTGTGTATGTAGAATATGTAGATTTCAATATAACCATCAAAGAGTTATAATTCAACATGGACACCCCACCAGCTGACAACATCAACGTTTTTTGTGACATCCTTAACATCAAAAGTACTGTCCTTCTATTCTGAATGTTAAAATTTTCCCATTTACAACTATATATAGCTTTTTCAAAGTAGCAACAAGCATCTATCAAGCACTGTCCCGCCAAACAATCCATGTATATTTGGACTAATGAAAATGGTAACTGAACGTAAGTATTTTCCAGACCAGCAAGAAGTTCAAAGGTTATTGAAAAGGCAACAATAAGGAATTCCAACGCCAAAGTAGGTCGAAGCTCTTGGTCTAATTGATTAACTAAATCAATATTGATTGTATGAAATTTGACGGTATCTCTTAAGCGAATTCTAATAAACTCGTTTAAAATTTTATCTTTTATATCCATAACGTGTATTTTATTTCGAATACTATGCTTTATTTCGTTGTAGAAGTTCTGACTGTCATCCCAAACGTTCTGAAGTTCTTCACTTAGTGCGTAAATCTGGGATTCTGAGTAGCCGACAGTAATAATAACGTATATGGCATTAGACACCATGGTGTACACACAGAAGTAAGCGCTAAGGCTGTTGATCAATGTAGCTATTTCATAATTTGGTGTTTCTAATATTGGCATCAAACCTGTAAAATAAATATATTTGTATGTATGTACATGTATTTAAAATATATTGTAATTATACCATATTATAACTTAATTAATACTGTTAAAATTATAAGATTTTTAATACGAATGACATAATAAAAGTATTTTTTTATTTATTACTTTTTTCCTTAAATAAATCATTATTTTAGGGTTCCATACCTCGAAAATAAATATGGAACCCCTTATAGAACCACTTCGTTGTTCGTTTCTGTGTCTGTCTGTCTGTCTGTCAAAAAACTTTTCGTCAGGAACGTTTGGCGATATAAAGTTGAAATTAATATCAAATACATACATACATGCAATCCCTTGGAACTATGAAAACTCAACTTCTAAGTCAACGCAATCAAAAGATACGGCCGCTTATTCCATATATTTTGACACTCACAAGGGAATCAAAACCTATAGAGTACTTCTCATTGACTTAGAATAATTAAATTTGACAAAAATCAATGTCTTATAGCACAAGTAAAGGGAAAAATTCCAAAACCGTAGTACTTACATACCAAAAAAGAATATCCTTAGTTTAATGTCATGGAACCCTCGATGTGCGAGTCAGACTCGCATTTGACCGATTTTTTAGAAATAGTTTTTGTATCCAAAAATACCTTTATTCAGGATATAGCTATTAGCTACATATAGGTATATGTACATATATGTGTACTTATTTAAAATGCGAATAACATAAACATACACATAAACTATGTACTTTATGTATATTGTATAGATATGTTTCTTATAATTACCATATAAATAATACTTTTCTGCAGCAAAACTTCGTCCAGGTGTAATTAAAGGTAAGATGATGTAAACAATACCATTAACAACAAGTGTTACCCAGATGATTATCGCGCGTCTCTTGACTGTTCGAAGTCCTTTACGAAGATTTTTTTCAAATCTCGTACCTATTATCACTTGCGCGTCGCATTTATGACATTGTTGGACTATCTGTTTTATAGTTTTTCTGTTCAAAAAATAGGTTAATTAAAATTTTATGTTTTGCTTTTTGCCCATGGAGTCAAAGTGCTAAGCACTTCTTAAAGGACATAACACCTCGTCTTATCGCCTCTACTGGTGACAGGAGAGCTGGCACATTTTTCGCCCAAAGAATTGGCATTGCCATTCAACGGGGGAATGTGGCTAGCATTCTTGCCACTATTCCACGTGAACATGATTTATAACATACTGCATACATTTTAACGCATTATTTTTCGGTAGATTACAATCTAGCGAAGTGAAACTGTCAAATTGTGAAATGGAAGAATTTTACCATAGAGTAACAAAACTATCACAATAGGCAGTCGCTTATGGCACTCGCCGGCCGCTATAGCGGCAAGCTCGGTCGGTCACTGTTCTAACCTAACCAACTATTTTTTTACTATTTTCATTTAGCCTACTGTAAAGCGGACCCCAGTGATCAATCGCAATTGTAAATGTGCTACGGTATTGTCAATTACAATTGATCGTCTTGGGTCCGCTTTATAGTTTCGTAACTCTATGGTCTGATCCCCTTCGTATTGAAGGGAGGCTCGTGTCCAGCAGTGGCAGGTTAAGTTTAATTTACGGTTTACAATCTTTCGACAGTTTACAATCTCTCGAGATAGATTATAATATAACGGTTTTTACAATTTTACAATACATATTATTCAATCAAATGGCGGATCTAAGACGCTAAATTGTATCTCGAAAACATTTTTTCCGATCAATCGAGTGGGAGATCAAAATACATGTTTTTAAAAGGTGACTACAAAATATACACAACTTATATACTTAAAAATAAATTAAGCTAAAAAATTGTTAAATGAAAATATTTAGCTGACCAAAACTAAAAAGATGTTAATAAAAAAAATCATTACAAAAATAAAAAACTCGACGTTAAAAGCAAACTAAAAAGATAAGAACAAGCTGGCAAAGGAACAGAATATTATTATTATTATTAAGTACTTGAATGTGATTTAACTTACGAGTATAATTTCATAAACAGGAACTTAGTGACACACGTTAGGGTGCATGAGGAAAAAGCTAGGACAAAGCATATTTCATTCCAATCTTGAGCCCCGCCGTAGTAAAAGCACACCAACCAGATCATAGAAAAGATGAACTCGTAGAAGTAAGCTAAACTTACTATGAACGTCATTATGTAGATAAAAAGAGAAATAGCTGCAAAGAATTCAGAAACAATAACTTTACTATGCAAATTTTAAAATCTAATAAAACCAAAGCACTATTATTGCGTACTGTGAGGATATATTCTCAAACTAACGGCTCACCCTCGCTTCGCTCGGGTTCGCCTCTAGACAAACAAAAACAAATCTATTCCACGGGGACCGCACATTTTTCCGGGATAAAAAGTACCCCATTTGTTATTCGGATGTATGAACTATATTATTATACAGTTTCATTAAAATCCAAACAGTAGTTTTTGTGTACTAAGCTGTATAAATTACTATAGTTTTTTTAAACTATCCCACTCTTTAATTTTCCGGGATGAAAAGTATCTAAGATGTTGACCGGGGATATAAGGTACCACCATGCAAAATTTCATTTAAATAGATCCAACAGTTTCGGAGATTAGCCCAGACAAACAGACAGAGAAACAAAAAAATAAAAAAAAACTGGATTTGTTCTATTTCTCTTCTTACATCCCCCTGACTCGGTTTCTAGCATTTTTTCTCTATGTACAGACATTCGACCTTTATAGTTTTATTATATGTATAGATTACAATAAACCTGACACCGCCATTTCCCATTCTTCTTATATTATTTATAAAAATAAATAAAATAAAAAATAATAAAAATGATTACGGACGAATTTTGACCACTTGTAATAAAATTTGTTCATCAAAGTTTTCAATCATTGTTTTTGGACTTTAGTCTATTACAATCAGTCGCTCACATAGTATGTATTTCAATAAAAAAAATATTAATCAGTTTAGAAACTTAAATTTGAATATACAGGTCTTTTAAAAACCATCCATAAAATATTGATAATAACATACGCAAAAATACTTACGTTTCGCATTTTTATATATATCGATTGTCAAAATCCTTAATAGCACAGAAACATTATTCATAATTGTTGCGAAATCGTCATAATTGACTCCGAATGTTTTAAGGAATGCCCACGTGTTAGTCCAAGAGCAGAACTTCATTTTCAACCGATTTCTTCAAAAAGGAGGATTCCCAATTCGTCGGATTCTTAACTAAACATCTTCCAGACTTTCTAAATAAAAAAGAAATTTAATTAAATATAAATGCCAACATTTACTTCGAGCCAACATGATTACAGAAACTTCAAGATATATGACTTATTTAAATGTACATAATCTTACTAAGATAAGATTAGAACACATGGATATCCGTCCGTGACAAGAGTTAAATAAAACTTTTGTTAGCCTAAGCTATTCATCCGATTGTCTGTCTGTCCCGTCTTGAATTTGTTAACCAAAATTTACAGAATATATGTTATTACTATCAAATAATAAAAAAGAAAAAGATAAATAAATACGCAAGAGCTTATAGTATTAAAATAAACAATAAAGTTCACTGTTATTCAATATAAAAGCTTATTTATAAACAAATATAAGTTATATATTCTGTCATTGTGCACAATTCTTTGCCCGAGTACCACCAGCACTCATATAATTTTCAAAAAGTCTGAGATTATGTCTTCATAATACCAGAATATTCACTTATGGTATAAATTATAATCAGAACGTAATACTCAAAAAGCAACATATGTGATGTTAATGCACATTTAGTACATAAAAAAATATTCTTTCTAAATCAAACTGCGATATATCGTGTTAATTTGTATACAAATCCAAAACATTGAAAAACGTTCACTGAATACGTGGTATAAAGCCTTCTTCGTGTTTGCGTTTATTTTGTTTACATAATCGATTGGTATCTGCTATAAAATCGTGAAACTATGGGAAGCTTCCCTTGACTTACTAATAATTTAAAATTATGATGAAATCTTAAAATCAACGTTGTTATCTAGAAGGATCAGTGACAGTGCTCCTTCTTTTTCTTCTGTACTTTTTTTTACATCGTTTGATTGAGGTGAAGTAATCAAACTATCTATAGCCTTCGAAAATAATTTTTTTGTTTGGTTAAAGTTAATTCGTATAATAGTGGCAATAGCTTGAACGATATTTCTTACGAATCAAATTCAATGAAAAGCAATACAATGAAAGCAGATACATGGAGTAAGATTCTTGTAAAACTTAAGAAATTCAGTCTAAGTTACAGCGATTTTCCAACAATAATTCAAAACGTGGGTTTCCTGTTTAAAGAATGATTACCAAAGATATTTATAAAAATTCTAAACGTAAGTATTACATCAAATGCCTTAATCTAAGTCTTCTATCCTGTAGCCTTTATACTTCAGTATCTGGACAACCGAGCTTCGTTCGGAGTGTTTGGCCAAGAGTTCAATTTCCTTTTTGTTTAAAAAAAACTAAAAACTTGAATGAATACAAAAAACAAAAGTAAAAACTTTCTATCCGACTGTGATTCGAACCCGGACACCTGTGATTGTTAATCTTGTGCCTTGGCCGCTTGGCCACAACGCTTATGCCAGAGCGTGCAAAATTAGCGACCATATTTTGCGTGCAACAATGCGAAAAAAAACTGCATAAAAATTCATAAATACGCGTTTTAACAGACATAAGACTAATCTAGATAGATCGATTTCAGCAAAATCATTAGTCGTTTCCGAGATCGCCGGTATAAATAAATATACAAAAATTGCTCGTGTTAAGGTATTTGATAGATATAAGGCAAAAGAAAAAAAACTAATAATAATTTTTGGAAAGCTTTTTCTGTTGATTATCAAAAAAGTTATCTTGTAGTATATAAAGGGCAAATAATGTTCATCTTAATAACTTTTAGTTTTAGCTATTTCTTTCATCTTATACGTAATGATATCAATCGTGGGCTTCGCTTATTTCTACGTGTAGGTACACCGCCTCAATGGTCTGGATGATGATGTCTCATGTGGACTGATGTGGCTGTGGCACTTTCTCTGAGTGCTTGCAGCGTCATATGCGTCACCAAGTTCGTTTTTATGAAGATTTATGCGTAAGTCTTATGGGACACTTTAAAAGGAATACAAGGAACATTGCCGGACTTTTAATGCCATTATTAACAAAACACTTAATACGTACTTATTATTTTGCTTTATTTTAAAGAGGTAATTAATAGTTTTTAGATTATCAAAAGTTCAATTCAATTCTATTTTATTGCTTCTTTAACAGTAAAGAAATTAAAGAAACAGTTAAAAAGTTTCTAAAATGCGACGCTCAAGTGATACCAGATACGCAAAGAATCTACTCAACAGACTTAGAACCATCAAGATGCGTGCTACAGTCATCTGGCCCTCCATCATGATAGATGGCATTATTTATATTCTGATACCTTTTATACGACCTGGAAGATATTTCACGACAGAACTATATCACATTTACGGTAAAGAAATTGATTAATTGATTGATTTAATATGGGTGAGACCAAATATAACTGGAAGGTGTAGTTATAGCCAAAACGAAATATAATACCTATACGAAACATTATATACAAAAATTCAACATCTTTATATATTCTCACATTTATTATATAATCTTATTTTTACAGGTCTCGTCCCAATATTGGAACCGCCCAATTAAGAAATTGCTTTATTCCTTACAACAGTTACCACTGGCTTCGGTGTTTATACTATGGTTAGTGTAGCCACATACATCACTGTAATAGTTAGTTACGCAGAAGCGAAGCAAGCGAAGCAGAGCGAAGAATTACGAAATGTCTGGTTTGACAGCCAACATTACTACAATGATATGAAAGACAAGATACACGAAAATATGCAAGTCATCATAATAAAACATAGAATAATGAACTAGTTTGTCAGAGTCCGTTTGAAAGACATCATCAGATTTCATATAGTCAATATTAATTTAGTCCACGAGTTAGATCAAGAATTTCGTAATACCTTGGCCTTGGAATGTTGTATCATGGGCTTCTCAATAATTTGTGAGCTACTTGGTCGTTTGAAACATACCTTCATTCAGTTACCATTTTCATTGATACACGCTTTCATAGATTGTCTGGCAGGACAACGTCTAATCGATGTTGAGAATAATTTCGAAAACGAAATAATTATAAATGGGAAAAGTTTAACGTTAGTTTAATTTCAATTGCTTAATGAAGATACTTAAATCAACTGCATACACAACGTTAGAATCTACAATCAAAAAATATTTCAGCTGATGCTCATCAAAATATTAATAGGCAGTTAAGGAAATATATTGCTATAAAGATAAATAAATAATAGATATTTCTGTTATATAATAAGATTTTTTATTGTCACTTTATCATATCATACTTTCATCTTTTATTTAATTATTTCTCTAGTTTTAAATATAAATATTTTGCTAATCTTTGAACTTAGAAAGATGACATTCTACAATCGATTACGAATAGAAATTATAAACATTTTATTAAAATGATGAGCCATTGTAAAATATCATCCAATCTAATTGTAAGCAATCTTTCTACAAAAGAAAGTATTATAATATTTTACAAGGAAACATAAAGAAAATGTACATAACAATTAATCATCGAATTGACTATCTTTTCTTAGCTTAACTTGCATTAGATGCCCACTTATAGGTCTTAATACTAGATCAATCTTAAACGATAAATTATCAGCTTCAGAGGTGAATGTAAGTTCTCTTACACAATGTGCTACTACTGTTTTTAAGAGTAACATAAAAAAAAATCTTTTCTTTGATGTGAACTGTAAAAAATAGATCAAAAAGAACAGTTGGATAAAAAAAATATGACCACGATTACTTTCTAGAGTCACTACAAACGTAAGATCTATATTATTAATATTATAAAGAGGCAGAATTTGTTTGATTGTTTGTTTGAATGTGCTAATCTTAGAATTTATTAATGCGATACGAAAATTCTTTTTTAATTATATATAGATATCCTGTTTATTGTGAAAGCCTGTTTATTGTGAAAGGCTACTTATTATCATGCTACTACCCAAGGGAGCGAAGCACTAATCATAAATGTCAACAAATCCTGCAACTTCCATACATTATTACTAACTGCATAAAGACTTTTTTTGTAGTATTAGCGCGAGCGAAGCCGCGGGTTCTGCTAATGTAAAAGCAAATGTGAAAATTGATAGAATGCTTAAATAAGTTTGTACCTATACAAGCTCGTTTTCCAATACTGAAAGCTAGACCGGAAGCGACACAAGGTACACGGGGAGGCAACCATCGTTCTGGTACAAACTGATCTACATCAGGCCCCCACAGACGTTGTGATCTACCAGCACCCCAAATATTGAATACGCAGATGGTGTTTTTAGGAACAGTACACGATTCTAAAAATAAACAAAAAAATAAGTATGATTATATTCAGCCCTTTTTTTAGTGTCCCACTGCTGGGCACAGGCCTCCCTTTAATACTAGGGGGATCAGGCCATAGTCCACCACACTGGCCAAGTGCAGGTTGGCGGACTACACATGTTCTTCGATTCGAAAACTTATTAAATTCTTTCAGACATACAGATTTCCTCACGATGTTTTCCTTCACCGTAAGGCAAGCGGTAATCTTGTTGGAAATGATTCGCACATAAAAATATCAGAAGTGCGAGACCCGGGATTTAAACCCGTTTCACTCACTTTTCCCAAGTAAGAGCGTTACCACAGGACTACCACTGCCTATAAAAAAGTCATAATTTTTCTCATTTTTAAAATTTATATGTATGATACTCCAGGTTCAAGATATGTAAAAAAAATGTACATGAATCCTCTCGAGATATATACTATTACAATTTATCAAATCAACAATTTTATGTAGTCCTTACACATCAACATTCGAATCAAAATCAAAAGATACGGAAAATATTTTAGCCACTCACTTAGCTTAAAATCATAATCGACTTGACGCATAATACCGGGAAATGGAGGAAATAGACGCATCGACTCCATTATAACAGCTTCACAATATTCCATGCGCTTTAAATCATTAACATCTACTTGACGTTTCTTGTCTCCCATTATTTGTTTTATTCTGCAAATACATGGACATAAGATAAAATTGATTGTTTACTTTTTAATCATATCTGTATTTTGAATTCGAATAATTAGAATGGTTATTTTTAAATGAAGTGATAAACTTAAAAACTACTCAGTGTAAGAACACAAAAGTAAACTCAAGAAAATAATCATTGTACAAAAAGACAGACATTTATCAAACTAAATTATTTGTAAATAAATTCTAAAAAATACACACTCTGCATATAATTTTGTTTGAACATCTGGATTATTCCCAATCATTAGCAAAACAATGAACAAAACCCTTGCTACCGACTCTTGAGCGCCGACGATGATGGTATCTACCTCTGACCTAATCTGCTGATCAGTTAAGGTAGAATCTATCTCATTTAAATCCAGTAGTATATCAAGGAATGCTCTAAAAATTGGTTTTCCTGAAAATTTACTTGGAGTATAAATAGCAAATATTGATTTAGGATGATTATGTACCAAGCAAAATTTTCCTTTGAAATTTATATGGCCCACCCTCGAGGTAGAACTTGCGTGCCTACTGTTAAAAGTGGTGTTAGCCAAGATGGACAAAACACCATCCACCCTCGCTCTTACCCGTACCCTTTTTAAAGTCAATCGAAATGACACGTTTGACTCGGTTTGTAGTGACTCTACTTACTGTGCCAGCGGTCGTGGGTTCGACTCCCGCTGGGGGCATTCATTTGTATGATGAGCACGAACATTAGTACTGCAGTCATGGGTGTTTATATTTATACTATGTACATATTTAAAGTTATATGTAAATGTGTAGTGTATCAACTATCTGATATTATCCATAACGCAAGTCCCGTAACTTACCATGGAACTAGACGGTGCTGTGTGTTAATGTCCCAACATATTTAATCAAATACATAACTCTATGTTCGTTCTTTGTCAGTGAAAATTATAGTATCTTTTATAGAAACAAAATATTAAACCTATGAAAAATCACTTTTTGTTTCATTAAAAAATTACATTTTAGAAATCAAAGATAGTAGAAACTTTTAAATTACGGTTGATTAATTTTAGTATTAATATAGAAAAACGGGTTCATCCCTAGCTTCATTTTTAGCGATTAATATGGAACAGAAAAATTCTATGAAAAACAAATTCAAATCTATCCCACGGAAATTGTAAATTTTTCCGGGATAAACAATAACTTATGTGCTATTTTAGACTATAATCTGTCTCTGTGCCAAATTTCATCCAGATCCGTTCAGTCATTCTGGCTTAATGAACTATCAAATATTCATCCATCCAAACTTTCGCATTTACAACATATTATAACATATTATACATTCTAAAAACAAAAAAAATCTTTGGGAGCCTGCAAATAATATGCTTAATCTGCTAACTCTTACCGAAATTGTCTCTATTTAAACTTTTGTCACTTTTCAAAGCTTCCCGTTCAAACCTTCTTTTCTTGATGACCTAAAATTAAAAGTTTGAAGTTTCATATTTTACTTTTTTGCCTTTCTTTCTTTTTTCTGACTTCTTATTATACTTAATCAAAAATAGACTAAGAATATAATAAAAGACCATGTGATTTTTAAATATATCAATTAACATACAAGTTAAGTTACAGATAATGTTAAGCTGAAAAAGTGTAAATGGAAATAACATAAAGTGGACACACTCTCTTGAGCTAGTATTTTTACATATGTATATACTAGATGTTTAATTCAAACTTACTGTTTCTGAAACATTATGCATTATCCCTACACATTCCATCAATTCCTTGTAAGCTGAAGTTCTTTCGAACACCCAATCTGGATAACAAAAAATATTTGTTCCTCGAAGTACAATTAATTCTGTGGCCCGGTGGAATGCTTTGTGGTACTTCTCCGTTACTAGATTATCAGTTATTCGAGATACACCGAAACCTGTTTCTATTAACAAAAAGTATCAGTGTTTCATCTGCTTTTTTATATAATACTAGCGACTCACCCTTGCTTCGCTCGGGTTCGTCCCTAGGTTGATTTCCCATACAAAATTTCATCCCCATTTTCACCCCTTTAAGAAATGATTTCCGTGATAATAACTATTCTATGTCCTTTCCAGGGTCTCTAAGTATCTTCTTACCAAATTTCATCTAAATCGGTCCAGTAATTTCGGAGCTTATATGGTACAAACAAACAAACAAACAAACAAAAAATCTTTCCTCTTTATAATATTTGTCTCTGGACTACCTACATACTAATTTATTTCTGCATTGAATTACTAAGACCCTATGCAAATGAAGAGTTTTGAACTGGTTGACGATGCGTGCTTATCGCGCGTTTGCACGTCCCTGATAAGCGCATCGTGGGCGCTTAATTGAAACGTGGTGGCATAAGACCTTTTATGTATGTCATTGCAGAGTACTATAATAAAACGTGATGTGCATAGGCCCTAAGTTTAATCTATAAAATAACAATGGTAATACATTTAAATACCGAATAAACTAGATTTTTTCTTTTTTTTTAATGTTGAGAAATACATTTACACATACCACCTGTAGACATACAGGTGGTTATGTGGGATTCACCGACTAGAAAACCCACTAAAACCCAACAAAATCTCCCACGTCTTAATGGGGCGTCGCAGGATCGCTTACTTTTTTTTTAAATATAATACCGATACGGATACTTTAAACGACCGCTATTTCGCGCTTGGCGTGTACGTTACAGTATATCATACACAGAAAAAATGACAACGCCATTTGTAGCGACAAAATCGCTCTGTTAAGATAATACTTTGACGTCATATTCGGTCTGACCAACGGCGTTCCTTTCAACTACTTTGAATATTCCACCTATATTTGCACTTTCTAATAATTCTTTTCTTAATCAAAAAGAAATAACATTAAAAAATATTAAAGTAGGCTTAATTGAAAAGCAATAAAGATTATAAAAAAAATTATTTCACCTTTATTTAAATCACACACATATTCCCTATTGTTAAATAAATCCAAAAATGTCTTACTGACCAAACTAAGAATCTATAAATAAAAAAATAATTTACATAAATAAAAACCCTGAATTTAGATATATCTTTTAATAACCCTAATTATTGCAAAATAAATAATTAAAAAAAAATTAATACCAGTCTCGTCAACATCTGTTCAGCCATTTTTCAAATTAGCCCAAATAAACAGATGCGAGGACAGACTAAAAACAAAAAAAAAGTAGATTTTACTATCGTGTGAATAATTAATCATAGAGCTTAGAAAAAAAGGATTTATTTGAAAATACAGATACACTCTTGATTTAATCTTTACATTTAGATTACATAGATGATAATACCCACAAAAAATACAAGGATTTGTCTTTTTTTTTTAATTTGAATTACCTTTGCCTCCTCCAAATATCAAATGCATAGATCCCAGTAACGGAAGCTGTGTAAAGGTTGGTAAGTGTCCCAAGTACAGTCTTGCCCTCCACGATAAACACCAGTGAAGGATATACATACTCACAATTAACAACGCCAGGAGTAATAGGGTATACATCTGAAAATGCATACTAATATTACAAATGTAAAAGTAATTCTGTGTGTTACCTTTCACTTAAACCGCTGAACAGATTTCGATAAAAATAGGTAAGCACATAGTTTGTATCCTACGATCGAATATAGGCTACCCTAGAACCCTTCACCGCTTATCACGCGAGCGAAGCCCCGAGCAAAAACTTGCTATTCATAAAAGAAAAAAATTAATACTGATAATGTCTCACAAATATTTGCATGGAATTTTTGAAGACCAACTTGCCACTTGTACCTTATTGTTATTTATGTATCATTGTTCACTCCGTATCTGTTATTTTGTTACGTTATTTCGTTGCTCATCAATTACTATCTACTTCAGTTTAACAAAAAAAAAATTAAAGAGGTGTCAAGAGACACCCGGATGGAACGAAGTTCCTTTCGATTTTTTTTTTTAAGTTATAATAATATTTTTTTATTATTAACAAATACATATACCTCTTGTATAGCGATGTGAGCCTAGTACATACCGAAACGCTAGTATTACCCAAATATCTGATTACATAGTAACAAACAAGTACGTAGTGTGCCAATAATGTATATACATATATTAACCTCTTGTTTAGTGATGCGAGCCTGGTACACACCGGAGCAAAAAGTGTCGTTACAACTTTTCGTGAGAATTTTCCCTTTCACAACGCGCGATAAGGGACTTCGTTCCAATTTGTGTGAGCCATACAAATATCAAAATCAAATGAAAACTATTGGCCTATATCTAAAATACTCACGATTTTATTTATTTAATTTCGTATATCACGTACTTAATGATATTTAAAAAGCTAAATGTACATTACCTACGTCGATTCCGAAGAAACTAGATTATTATTTTGTTTTACTTATATTTAAAGGAAAATTACAGCAGTACATATTTTAATATAAGGCAATTATGTCCATTATATTGTCCCCCGACATTAGTGTTAAATTGACAAGTTGTTAGATGATACGCACAACAGTGTAACCATGTACATTTTGTTTAAGAGACATTTTCTTATCCATATTCTATGAACATCATCTTTAGTGGTTAGTAACTAATCTTTTGGGCTTTATCAGGGCTCAAATAATAAAAAATTCTATGCTCAATACAATTTAATAAGGGAAATCATAATGTTATACACTTAAAACGGTAATTCTAATAATTTAATTGAGCAGCAGGTTCTTAAAGATCGATCATCGACTTCCAACTATAATATCTAAACATAACTCTCTATGATCCACCAAGATCAATCATCTTTACTAAGCCACGTATCTCCAATAAATGTCATGATGGTTTCTCAACCCCGCTCGAGACGTAGCCTCTACTCGATATTCAAATTAATTTGGCATAAAAACTATACTATATAACATAGTGACTTTAAGCAATGATAAGGTTTCACATTCTAGAAGAAAAAAGTAACTAAATCCTCCTTCGTCATACATATTTCCGGAGGCCATAGCCACCGAAACCAAAGGACGTTTCCCCGTCTTCCCCTTTCCAAGAATACAAATTTTAACTTTCAACCAAAATTCATTCGCAAAAGTATCGCAGGAAAAGCGATCAAATTGCCAAAGATATTGTGTAATATACGCAAAAAAATACATACCTCTTCCTTTGTTGAAGTTGGACAAATATTTAATAATTACTTCTGAATCACACTGCGGCAAATCCATGTCAACACAAAGTTAATCTCTTCGGACAAATCTATTATTATATAAAGCATTAATTTATCCTCATTTAAACATTTATTATTTTACTAGCAATCCGCTAAGACTAATGCTAACTTTAATACACTAATGCTGGCTAAAAGCGATCCCAGCTGTCCGCCTGCTTCTTTTTAGTAGCGCAATCCAGATATTCTGAAATATTATTACACAAGGTTTATATATTGTATATTTATTTTTAGAGAAGTTTCTCAAATAAATAATAATTTTCCAAATCGAAATAAATGTGCCAGAAAAAAGGTGGTAGGTATCGAAGATCAGCAGTAGACGATGGTAGGCTGAAAATTATATCAGCCACGACAGGTGGGCCACAACACAGAGACTAGTAATGTGTTAGGATGGAGATTTTATAGTGCACAAGCATGCTCAACGTATTCACACTTAAACTCCTGTGGGATGACAATTCAACGCCATCAGTGAGAGATCAGGCGCAGGACGGAGCAAGTACATGCCATCTGAAGCACGATATAACACAGCCAAGTTCCCAACTCCGAAATGTTACTTGAAATTCCATGAAGAAAAAACCCTATAACTATACATGGCTAGACCCGAGACACATCAAGGAGTCCCGGGTCGAACCCCGAAGTCTGCAAGCGTACATGCAAACCACTAGACCAACGAGGTAGTCATTGAGTAACAATATATAGTATGTAACTTCCGAGCTTAATGATATACATTAATTATAATATAAATACTCTTTATATTATATAAAATCCTTTGAAACTTCGCCTTATCACAACTTCCACACGCTTTTCTTTTGTACTTTGTTTCGACCATTATTGTATATTCATATTTTATTTATTTTTTAACAATCAGTCTCCGTCAATTGTTCGCTGTTCTATATGACATTGGCAAAGTAAATTATTTACAACTGGCATCCTTTAAAGCCATTAACGCCTCCGTGCGAATTTCCGGGAAATCAATTGTTAAAATACACACGGGTGTGTATGCGCCTCTCAATACGTTAATTAATAAAAACTACTATTTGCTCAATGGTCTAAATTGGACCATAATCAATATTGAAAATTTGAGGATATATATCTAACATATATATATAGAATTTACCTATTTATATAAAAATATAACTGTTTCCAAAACACACCTTGTTATGATGTGATAACAATAAAACTCGTTAATGGCTACTAAACAAAAAAAGAAAATCAGTTGACATGCACAGAGGAGAAAAAGGTACTGAACTAGTTGTCTTTGCCTATTTTGTATACATATTATACTCGTAGTTTCAATTACCAAGCTTATTTATATCGCATTATTGACTTTTTAACGTGTTGAGAGGCGCATATACACCCGTGTGTATTTTAACAATTGATTTCCCAGAAATTCACACGGAGGCGTTAATATATTTATATACTAGCGGGTCACCTACGCTTCGCTCAGGTTCACCTCTACAAAAACAAAAACAAACCTATCCCACGGGAACCATACATTTTCCCGGGATAAAAAGTAGCATATGTGTTATTCCAGACTATAATCTATTTCTAAATTTCATCCAGATCTGTTCAGCCATTCTGGAATAAGTAACAAATATACATACTCACAAGCTTTCACATTTATAATATTAAGAAAATACGGATAATACGACAGAATTGAAATTGATTTTATCTACATATATTTTTTGTGACGCACTTAACAATTAACATGACGATCAAATAAAAAGAATATTATTAAAACAGTGAAGCTATTAACCCAAATGACCACTTATTTCAACATGCAACATACATATGTACATATTATAATTAGTTCCATTAATTACAGACACCATGAAGTTTTTCTTTTATGGTATAAGTAATATTTACCAAAAATTTGTTTGCTGCGTAAATAGTTAAAGGTCCACAAAAATAATGTACGCGGAATTATTCCTCTGAAAAAGTAAAAAAAAAAAGGGCCGCGATAGCATATGTCTATCTTTTAAGGTTGACTCTAAATAATTTTCCAAGTTATTTTGACCCACACAGTATTACAATATATTATTCCTTCCTTATATAAATAAATGTGTTATTTATCTATTTAATTTAGAGCAAAAATTGCAGCTTACACCATTTAGTTTAGATGGATATATTAGAAAATATCACAGAATTAACATAACCCGCGTTACAAAATCTCTTAAGGCGATTAGTGTCCCCGATGGTCTTGTGTGTCTGGGCGCACCCCGCACGAATACATCGAACAATCCACGAACTATGCACCCAGAACACCGATCAAAGAATACGCACATAAGCGCGCGGCATAGTATACTGCCTACAAGCGATACAATCCGAACAGACATTTAAATATAACTAACTTTTCGGATTTTTTCGCGGATTTATTTTGATTTTTGGTTCCCGACGTTTCGATTGCTTTACAGCAATCATGGTCACGGGAGAGACTAAGGTGTTAGATGTCACAAAAGCATTATATAGTTGTTACAGACAGCCTACCCACAATTAACAAAAATGAATTCAAAATTTTGAGAATTAGCATCAATGTACCTTACAATATTTGTTAATTTTAATTTTAAACATTTTTATAATTTTAATTTTATACTTGAATATTATTTATATAATTTTAGCTATTATCATTATAATTATTTCAATTTTTTTTTTTTTAGAAAGCTTATTATTGTATTATTGTTTAATAATCTATATTTTTAATCTATATTTTTAGTATTACCATTATTATATTCTATGTCTACTTTAGAAAATTAAAATTAATTAAGAATTACATTTACAAATGTAAATTATTAATTTGAAATACTGTTATTTTGATCCACACAGTAAGAACTTACTATATCTAACTGTCTGTTATGTTTAATTTTATTATTAGATTTTATAATATTAATAACAGGATCCCACGACGATGGTAGTACCCAGCCATCTTCCCTATTGAAATTTGGATGTTTTTTAATTTCTATGGCTTCCCGAATCATTCTAGGGCGATATCGATTTTCTATCGCGAGGATTTGGGGTATATCGAAGCGAATATAATGGCTTGGGCGGTCCTGACTATGTTTGCAGACAGCAGATGTTGTATTACGACGGTGTTTCACATCAGCTATGTGTTCTTTGACCCGAGTTCTAATGGATCGCTTTGTTTGTCCGATGAGAGAGAGAGAGTCCACAATCACAATCAAGTTTGTAAACTCCTGCATCTTGTAGAGGGATGTGGCACTTGACAGGTGGTAAAAATTGACTAATTTCCTTTGGCGGCTTGAAGTAAGTTTTAATTGAAGCTCGCTTTAGGATGTAGCAATCTTGTCAGTGACTCCTCTCATGTAAGGTAGGACTGCAGGGACTAGCTCGACTGTGGCTGGTTTCACACGGTCCCTGTGACGTAGGCGCGGCACTTGCAGCTTGTTGTCTCGCAGAACTTGCTTGACATGTTGCAGCTCTCCGGCCAGGTGTTGCTCATCACTCCGGCGCGGACCAAAACCAGTAGGCATGGGCGTGCCTTTAGGGGCTTGTTAGCCCCACGGCCTAAGGGAGCACACCCTGACAGAAAAGCGCGGAGGTGGCGAGCCCGGCGGGTGCTTAACTGCGCAGCCGGGCTAGCACTCATGTGCACCGCTCCTCAAACATCGTAATCCCGGTTCCCGGTGTCGTTGATCACGTCTAGCGGCTGGAAACTGGGACCGAGAGCCTTGGCTTAACCGCCCGGGCTGCGAGGAAGAAAACCTCTATAAAAAATTACCCCGAATCCCAAGCGGCGTAGCAGCGCGAGGGGATGCATGGCTGATGGGTGGTTCAGTCTCTACTGCTTCCCCCGCTAGAGTACCGGCCGACACTCTAGCGGGTTACGTTTTGGCTTATCCGGGTGCAGGGGGCACCATTCGGATGGACGGGTTATTTCCCCCATACTCGTGGGATCAAATATGGCTTATTTTTCTACACAAAAAACTAACATAGACGTGGAGCCTGTGATGGGCGGTGAGACGTTGGTGCCAGTGATTGGCGGAGATGATGTTCGGCCCGAGATGGGCGGTGATGAAGAGGTGGAGGAAAGTGTCATGTCCGAAGGGATAGACACTGATTCTTCCGCAGGGCGGAAGCGCACCCGCCCTTTGCCGCCTTTGGCGTCGTCCTCCGGGTCAGAGACCGAAACGGAGATGACTGTTAGCGCCAAGGCGGTAAAGGCGCGTAGGGGAAAGCCCCAGCAGGGTGCTGCAGGCTCAGGGCTAGCTCGCGCACGTCGCGAGCTCAAAGAACTGGAAGAGGAGGCACGCGAGGTGGCGTTCGAGAAGCGCTTGAGGCAGCGTGCCTTTGGTAAAGCAGGCACAAGTGTGCAAGTAGACGATGAGTCGTCGGCCTCGGAGGCCCCGGCTCAAAGAGACCCGGCCGAACAGACGGCCGATGAGTTGAGGGAGCTGGCCGGTAAGAGCGTGGCAGCGGTTTTGGAGGTGGCCCGAAAGTCAAAGAATTTGAAGGGGGGCATGATCAAGGAGTTGAAGGTGGCTGCTGACACGCTTCAAAGGGTGGTGGACGCTCTGGCTGATCGAACGGTGGCTGAAGAGGTCCAGAAAATAAGATTAGATAATGCTCGCCTTCGTCGTGAGACGGAGAGCTTGAAAGCGGAGTTGAAGGCTCACCGTCGTGAGTTCTTTGAGATGAGGACGGAGCTGTCTGCGGCCAAGGCTGGCCCTTCGAATGCCTTCGCCGGGGATTGGCTGGAGGAGATACGGGCCTCCATTGTTGCCTCTGTGGGGACCCTCATTGATGCCCGCTTCGCCGGGATCGAGGAGCGCCTCCTCCCGGCAAAGACGGTGCGTCCTCCTTTGGCCGCAGACAAACGTCGGGAGGCGGCCGCTCCTGTGAGTCAGGTGCCAGCGTCGGTTGTGCCAGCGTCGGTCGTGACAGTGGCTGAGCGGGAATCGGTGGCTCGCAAGAGCAAACCAAAAAAGAAGAAGGCGGCTACCCCTGCATCTCGTTCTGCGCTGCCTGTGCCGAGGGCGGTGGTCCCTCCTCCTCCGGTGGCTGGACCGAGTGCAGTGGCGGCTCCGGAAAAGGAAACCTGGGCCACGGTTGTAAGGAAGGGAAAGGGAAAGGGAAAGGGGAAGAAGACGGCCCCTTCCACCCCAATTTCTGCTCCGGCGGCAGTGCGGGCATCGAGGGCTCCTTCCCAGAATCCAGCGAAGCCTAAGGTTGCTCCCCCTCCACGCACGGCCGCAGTGATTATCTCTGTATCACCAGAGGCTGCGGCGAAGGGGGTCACCTATGCTAAGGTTCTGGAGAAGGCTCAGCAAAGCGTGAGCTTACCGCAGCTGGGCATTACGGGGGGGCTGGCGGTGAGAAGGGCGGCAACGGGAGCTCGGCTGTTGGAGCTCCCTACGTCGGTTTCCGCAGAGGCGGCGGATAGGTTGGCGGATAGGCTGCGCCAAGTCCTCGATGGGCTGGCGACGGTCATCCGCCCTGAGAGGATGGCTGAAGTGAGGATCTCCGGCCTGGACGATTCGGTCACCAAAGACAGGGTGGCCGCGGCAGTTGCGTGTGCGGGCAACTGCCCTGCAGCCTCGGTCCGGGTCAGTGAGATCCACACGGGGAGGCTTGGGATGGGCTCCGCCGTGGTGAAGTGCCCCGTCACGGCAGCTAAGTTGGTGGTGGACGCCGGGAAACTCTTGGTGGGTTGGTCGGCTGCAAAGGTGCAGGTTTTGGGGCAGCGCCCGTTGCGCTGCTTCAGATGCATGGGCATCGGCCATACTTTGCCGGTCTGCCCATCGAGAGTGGAAAGGGGGCGCCTGTGTTTCAGGTGTGGAGGCAAGGGGCATCAGTTTGCGGAGTGCTCTGCGACAACGATGCGCTGCGCCGTATGCGCAGATGCAGGGCGCCCCTCGGGGCACATAATGGGCGGGGGCGATTGCCACCCACCCGTTACAAAGGGAAGGGCGGCTCAACAGACCAGAGCCGCCCCTAGTGTTGAAAGCCGTCAGGCTGAGGAGGAAGCTGTGATGTCATCTTAATGGGACTCACACGCTTCCTCCAGGCGAACGTCAACCACTCGGCTGGAGCGCAGGACTTGCTGCTGCAGTCCATGGCCGAATGGGAAATCGACCTGGCGGTGGCCGCTGAGCCTTATTTTGTCCCCTCCCAGCCACATTGGGTGGGGGACCTCGAGGGCTCAGTGGCAATTGTGTCTGGGAGCAGCACCGGCCCCCGTCTCTCAACAATCGAGAGGGGCCAGGGACTTGTCGTGGCAGGGTGGGGAGAGTACGCGATAATAGGCGTGTACTTCTCCCCCAACCGCAGCCTGGCGGAGTTCGAGGTCTTTCTCGACTCTGTCCGTGCTGCGGTTTGCAGGGTGTCGCCGAGGCCTACTATCGTCCTCGGCGACTTTAATGCCAAGTCTCTGGCCTGGGGGAACCCCACCACGAACGCTCGTGGGAGAGCTGTCCAGATGTGGGCCCTACTCTCCGGGCTGTCCCTCCTCAATGTGGGGACAGCATTCACGTGTGTGCGGCAGCAGGGGGGGTCTGTGGTGGACCTAACGTTCGCCACCCCCGCAGTCGCGCATAATGTGAGGAACTGGAGGGTAGAGGAGGAGGTGGAGACTTTGTCGGACCACAACTATGTCCGATTTGAGGTCTCCACCCGTCCGGTGCCGGTTGACCGCCCTAGAGGGCCCTCTCGAGCGTTTCCGAGGTGGGCCCTTGGTCGGCTCGATCTTGAGCTGGCTCGCGAGGCGGCCATCGTTGAAGCGTGGAGCTCCCAGGGGAGTGTGGAGGGCGCCAGCTCCGATGTTGAGGAGTTGGCTGGCCGCATGCGCGACGTCCTCACCAGGGTGTGCGATGCGGCCATGCCGCGGGTGCGGAGGTTTTTGGGCCGACGCAGGGCGGTGTATTGGTGGTCGCCCGAAATTGCACAGCTTCGGGCGGCCAGCAGTAGGGCCAGGCGGGCATATGTCCGGTGCCGCAGGAGGAACGGCCTGGACCCAGATCTGGAGAGCGAGCTGCGGCAGGCCTACAAGTCTGCGAAGAAGGCCCTGCAGCTCGCCATCAGCCAGGCCAAGGCGGCGGCCCGCCAGGAACTATTGGCGGGCCTGGATCGGGATCCGTGGGGGCGTCCCTATATCAGCGCGCGGAACAAGCTCCGCGCGCATGGCGCCCCGGTCACGGAGACCACGCCGCCTGATGTCCTCCTACGGCTTGTGGGAGGGCTGTTTCCGGAGTCGTCTGGACATGTCCCCCCAGTGATGGCTCCTCCCTCATCTCTCGAGGGAGTGGAGGAAGTCCCCCCGATTACTGAGGGGGAATTTGACCTGGCCCTAGACAAGATGCGGGCCAGGCGGACGGCTCCGGGACCGGATGGTATTCCAGGGCGAGTTCTGTACATCGCCCTGGAATACCTGGGAGGGGATCTTCGGGAGCTCTTCAACGCATGTCTCCGTGTTGGGCAGTTCCCGAAAATCTGGAAGGAAGGGAAATTGTGCCTGCTGCCCAAGGGGGGTCGACCTCTAGACTCCCCTTCGGCGTACAGGCCAATCGTGATGCTGAGTGAGATGGGCAAACTCTTCGAGAGAATTCTCGCTGCCCGTGTCACTCAGCATCTGGAGGAGGTGGGGCCGGGCCTTTCAGAGGCTCAGTTTGGGTTTAGGGCGGGTCGGTCGACCGTGGATGCCCTGAACGCCCTGAAGGTTCGGTCCTTGGCCGCGGTGGAGGGGGGAGACGTGCTCCTAGCCGTCTCGTTGGATGTGGCCAACGCCTTCAACACCCTGCCGTTCGAGACTCTACGAGAGGCGCTTCGATATCATGAGGTGCCTCTCTATCTCCGGCGGGTATTGGACGCGTACCTTCACGACAGACAGGTCGTGTGGATGGGGGCAAATGGGGTGGTCGGTCGGCGACGTGTCGACTGCGGGGTTCCACAGGGGGCGGTTTTGGGCCCGGTTCTGTGGAACCTCGGGTATGACTGGCTCCTGCGGTGTCCGCTCCTTCCCGGGCTGGGTGTCATTGCTTATGCTGATGACACCCTGGTAACGGCCCGGGGTCGTTCATACGAGGAGGCGGCACGCTTGGCCACAGTCGGCACTAATCTGGTCGTCGACCGGATAGAGATGTTGGGCCTGAGGGTCTCTGTCTCAAAAACGGAGGCCCTCCTTTTTCATGGCCCACGGAGGGGTGCCCCCCGCAACGCCTGTCTGCGCGTCCAGGGTAGGTTGGTGGAGGTTCGGGCCCAAATGAAATACTTGGGCCTGACCCTGGACGGTCGCTGGACGTTTCGTGTCCACTTCGCCCAGCTCACCCCGAGACTGATGAGCGCCGCCTCGGCCCTCGGCAGGCTTCTGCCGAATGTCGGGGGCCCTGGTTCTCCTTGCCGGCGGCTCTATGCCGGCATAGTGAGGTCCATGGCACTGTACGGTGCTCCTGTTTGGATCGACGCCCTCTCTGCGCCTAACAGGGCTCAATTGCGCAAAGCGCAGCGGGTCCTGGCGGTGAGGGCGATACGAGGGTACCGTACGGTGTCCTTCACGGCGGCGACGCTTCTGGCGAGTGATCCGCCTTGGGAACTCCAGGCGGAGGTGCTCACCGAAGTATACCAGTTTCGGGCGAGTGAGCGTGCGCGCGGGGAACGTCCGGCGCAAGAGAGAGTCGCTCGGATCAGGCGCCTAGCAGATGAGGCACTGATCCGGCGCTGGTGGGAAGGTTTGGGGAATCCGGCGGCTGGCCTGGCGACAGTGAGCGCGGTTCGCCCGCACTTGTCTTGCTGGGTCAGGAGGCCACACGGTGTCCTAACGTTCAGGCTGACGCAGATGCTTACCGGGCACGGATGCTTTGGTAAGTATCTGTTTCAGGTTGCGCGTCGGGAACCGTTGCCCGTATGCCATGAGTGTGGTGCGACCGAGGACACCTCGCACCACACCCTCGTGGAATGCGCCGCCTGGGCTCCCCAGCGCCATGCCCTGATGGCGGTAGTGGGTGGAGACCTTTCGCTGTGCAGCGTGGTTGGGGCCATGCTGCGCGACGAGAGGTCCTGGTCAGCGATGGTCTCCTTCAGCGAGGCCGTCATCTCATTGAAGGAGACGGCGGAGAGGGAACGCGAGGCTAACGCCTTAGCAGACCCTCTTCGTCGCCGTCGGCTGGGGGAGAGGAGGCGTCGTTATGCGCATCTTCTCCCGCCACCCTAGAGGAGCTACTGCGGGGGGGTCACTCCTCGACTCCCCTGCACGTCATCGGGGCGGTTGGGATGCTCTGTGAATCGAGGGCATCCTGATTAAGGCGTGGCTGGCCCGCGAGGTACGGGCCGTCCGCAGGGGTGTTGTAGTGCATGCGCAAGCGATCCTGCAACGCCCCATTGCACTGCGGCGATGGATTCCGCTGTGGGTTTTAGTGAGTAAGAGTCTCACAGTACCTTACCCATTGACGGCCGGTAAGGTCCCCATGATGGGTTTCCCCAGCGAAAACAAAAAAAAAAAAAAAAAAAGGTGTTGCTCATCACAGATCTCTTGTGCTCTCTGAAACAAAGATTTTCCCACGGTAGCTAACTGTGAAGGGTGGTGGTGAGATTCACCATTCAAGTACCATTTGACGACACGTTTGGCTCAATTTGTAGTGACCCTACTTGCTGTGCCAGAGGTCGCGGGTTCGAGTCCCGCTGGGGGCATTCATTTGTGAGCACGAATGTTTGTACTCCAGTCATGGGTGTTTATATTTATAATATGTATGTGTTTAAAGTTATATATGTGTAGTGTATCAACTATCTGGTATCCATAACACAGGCCTCGTAGCTTACCGTGGAACTAGATGGTGCTGTGTGTTAATGTCCCAACATATTAAAGTACCTATCTGTATGGGTCCTCTTTCGATACACAGTATGACTCAAGGTGTTATCTGGGTTACGTATAACTAATACATCTAAGAAAGCTAAAGAATTGTTAGCCCATACAGATAGGTACTAATATATATATATATATATATATATATATATATATATATATATATATATATATAATTTTATTATAATAACTGTGTAGCATTTGATTGCCATTAAAATTTAGCTTAGAAAAACATTTTCATAATAATCTCCTTTTCCGAAGAACCCTTTCAATTTCCGGGACAAAAGTACACAAATCAATTTCCTAACCACTAATTATTTTGATATTAATTGTCAATCAGTATGAAAATTAAACAAAAAACAAAAAAAACGAACAAACGAACGAACAAACAAATAAGCGAACGAACGAACAAACTCTGCCTTTTTTATAAAAACTAATATTATATATTAGTATAGATTAATTTATTATGCTCCTCATTAGCTTCTGAACAGCGTTTTAATACAAAATGCTAAATATTTTTTTTATATAATACCAAATATTTATCAAAATTTTTAAACAAACAGTCTTGAAAAATAAACAGACAGACATAATATAAATTTTATTAATTTATGGCTAACGCTAGAAAGCAATGAAATTAAAGTAAAAAATATGGAACATTTCATATAATTAAGTACCAATTAAGCTATTTGAACGTCAATCAAGCTCGGTTAATTTATTCTAGGGTGAAAAATGGTGAATATTTGCTACACAATTCCTTACATTTTCTTTCGAGAGCTTATAGCAATCGTTTGTTTCAATAGCAATATAGAATATACATAAAAACTAACGACTCACCCTCGGGTTTTTCCCTAGAAACGTTATAAGGGTTAGTATAGATTTCTCAGAGATAAAATATTTTCCGGCAGTAAAAAGGATTCTAAATATTGACCCGGATAACCAGCTATCATTGTACCAAATTTCATCAAACTCTGTTTAGTGGTTTTCTCGTGATGCGTTCCCATACAGACAGGCGGACAGATAAAAATTTCAAAAACTATAGATTCGGCCTTTGTATCGATAATAATGTTTCCAAAAAATATTTAATGTACAGATCAACTTAGAATTTTTTTATATGTACACAAATCAGGTAAGGCAATGTATAATAATTTTTTACGTAGCTACTTAATCCCTATTATTTTTATTTATTTTTCACAACTTATATATTTTTAGGAAATATGTAATTAATAGAACATTTTGTTTGAGATGGTGGTAATCCAAACATTTTGGACTTCTTATTTGTCTGTGTGTGAAAGCTTGGATTGACTTTATAGGATTATTTGTCAGTTTTTTTTTTTTTGTTCAGAAAATCCGCCATGGGGATCTTCGGAAAGTTTGGACTGGACCACTGTGATCTACCAACTATGATAGAAAATCTTGCTATTTTGTTCAGGGGACTGACTATAAATATTAATATGAATAATATTAGGCGTAAGTATCCTCGCTAATATTACAAATAGCTGCTTCGGTGGTGTAGTTTCAAGTATGTACGGCTGCATATCTGGAGGTCCTAGGTTCGAGAGTTGGGAAGTTAGCGGTGTTTCACGACGTAAAGCCTTCGGTCCTGTGCCTGATCTTTTACCGTTGAATTATCGTTCCACCGTAATTTGAAGGAGCACGTTGTGCACTTGTGCAATATAATTCCCACCCAGTCATTTTGTGTGAGCAAAACTGACCGCCGTAGGCGAAATCCGTCCGGAGGACATCACCATTACGAACCTACTCTTTTTTTAAATTGAGTTACACCCCCGTAGGAAAGTACGCAAAACTGTCGGTCCTGCACCGTTCATATCGAATTCTCACACGCCTACACTTAAGTATCTTTTGCTGAAATGGCTAATCTCAGTGGCAAATTTAACAGTTACAAACAAACTTACTGAAAATGATTAAGACGAAAATAATCAATTAAGAGCTTAGAAAAAAATCTTTGTTTAGTACATAAAATCTTACATAAAAAATGTGTAATAATGCTATTTATTAAAATTTCAGCTATTCCATGGATTATTTATTTTTTAAATCTCTTAGGTGGATTATTTTATTTTTATGTATATATATTTTCAATGATATGGTTCGTTTTATTCCGATGTCCACAAAATGAAGACATAACAATATGTTTTTTAGAAATTTCACTTGGAATGTGTAGTGCGTCAGCGGTGATGAAATTTGTTTATATAAAGCTATATGAGTAAGTGTTCTCATTACGTTATCATTAGATTTTATTTTATTTGCAGTGTCAGCTTAAATAAAAAACAATGTTGGGAACGTCATCTTACTCCTAATGCAACGTTAAGTAAAATATTTAGTTTAAAACTTTGTTGTTGTTAACAATGCCAAATACTTATTTGTACTTACAACTCACATACATATCTCTATGTATCTACAATAATTATACAAAATTTTAAAATCACCCTACAATATTTTTATAGAAATAATTTAAACATTTGTTTGTCTCCTATTCTTAAAAATTAATATGATTTAAGAAACATTTTATAACAACATAATATATTACAGAAAAACAATTAGGATCTTAATCAATGAATATTTACAATGCGATCGACTAGTTATACCGAAAACTCGTTTTGCTACAAATGTTCTCAACATGCTTAGAGTTGTGAAGAAAAGGGCATTGGTTATTTGGATTGCATTTACAGTCAATGGAGCTATTTACATCATAATGCCTTTTCTTATACCTGGTCGCCATTTGACCGAAGACCTGTATGTTATATATGGTAAGCGAGTTAAATTAAATTACATTTTCTGACCGTTCTTAAATCTGTTTTTTTAATTTGGTTAGAAGGAATTTCAATGAAATTCTTTTCAACTTAAAGAATGAAATGCTGAGATATTGGAGACTGAAGACTCGTTAGACTCATCAAGTATGACGCCAAAAAATGTAAAGTGAATTAATGATACAGTAGCAATAAGCTAATCTTATTTAAGTCAGTACAAATTTAACACAAAGAGCATCATCATCGATCAACATCGACAACGATCATGTTAATACCATGAAATTCTGAAGTTCAAGATTTTTTTATACTAAATAACTTAAGAAAATTATTTATATTATGAAAAATAATCTGAAAGAAATAAATTCAAATAAAAATGTTTTTCAGGCTTAGAACCAATGCTTGAAACGCCAAATTATGAAATAGCAACTACTTTAATGATACCAGCAATAATCAGTGGAGTTTCCATTATGGCGGAAATAGCTATTTTCCTGGTGGTCATCGTTGGTTACATAGAAGCTCAAATGTTAGCGTTAAGCGACGAGATACTTTACCTTCGGACTGATAGCGAACTATTTTGCAAAAAAATCGTAGAAAAAAGCAATAATGTTGCTATTATTGATGAAAATATTATCAAAAATATATTCATTAAAAGCCAGTTAAGAGACATCGTCAAATTCCACATCATGAATATTAATCTACGTAATGCTGTAGAAAAGAAATTTTGTATTATATATTTTGTTGAGATTATTTTTATACTTTGCGCTATTGTGGCTGAACTGTTAGGTGGTTTAGAAAATACGTATGTACAAGTACCATACACTTTTCACCAGATATTCTTAGATTGTTGGATTAGTCAAAAGCTATTGGATGCTAGTATAGTATTTGAAAGGGCATTATACAGTAGTCAATGGGAGAACTTTGACGTCGCCAATCAAAAAACGATTCTTTTGATGCTTCAAAATTCTCAAAATACGTTGACATTGTCAGCTGGGGGTATAGCAGTGTTAGATTATCCATTACTAATGTATGTTATGAGATTCACATATTCGATATATACAACGCTACAGACTACTGTCAATCAAAAAAATCGGTAACTCACGACTGTAGATTTTTCCCGTCAATTTTCTAATAATAATGCAATGCTTAATTTATTGGAGCTAACATGATAAATTCAAGGATTTTCAATTTTCTGCTGATCACACATTCATTCTAGCACTCATTAGAAAAGATGTAACGCAAGCATTTAAATAAACCAAAGAAAAATAAAATATCATATGTACTTAGTAAAGAATATTTTTATTGTGTTAACCTCTTAACCTCACTTGTTCCAAGATGCTAAACCTGATACATAATTCGATCCTTTACAAGTTTAGTAATTTACAAAAATAATCTTATTTATAAGCAAATCAATTCATACTCTTAATTTCACCTCCAACAAATTTCCCTTTATAGCCCTCAAACCGACGTCCAATTGTAATTCTAATTTGTCAGCTTCTGACGCAAATATTAAATCTTTTACGCAATAAGCTAAAGCAGTTTTCAGGATCGCCATTGCATACCTTTTTCCTGAAAAATAAAATATAATTATTATAAATCAGATATTAGGTTGTATCTACAAATAATGTGGAGGAATTTTGACCGTCAATTCGTTTTTTGGTTGTACAATTTTCAACAACTAACATTCTCTTTATACTTTATATAACTCCATTATAATTTAAAGAAAATGTTAAAAAAAATGTATAAAACCACTAATCTAAAATCAGGCAACATACTTATGTTAAGGCAAGTATACATAAAAGTACAGAAAAATTAGAATCTCCTAAACAACTAGGAAATAGTGTCCTAGTCATGTTTCAGAATGACATCTGTCTTCCCAGAACTATTCTCTTATCATTTTAAATGACAAGAGAATGGCTCTGGAAAAAGAAAATTATTAATAATTACACACTATACCTATACAAGATCTTTTTCCAATACTGAACGGCAAATAAGCCAGATTGCTCGAAGTCCACGGCAGAAGCCAACGTTCGGGCATGAATTTATCTGCGTCCTCTCCCCAAGCAAGGCGAGATCTACCAGCACCCCATAGGTTTAGAGAACATATTGTACCTTTTGGTATTATACATGATTCTAAAACAAAAAAAATGAGTTCGTGTGACTTTGTACTTGTAGTTATGTACCTTTACGCGCGGTTGAAGTAAAACTTCTTTGGCGCTGTGACAGATACCGCAATTATGTAAATTAAAACAAATCAAAATATAAATGTAATAAATTTTATAAAATTATTTGTAATAAATATTCATTCTAATTAGTAATAATTGTTATAAAATTATTAAAAATAAATTAAATGATGCCCACGGCCACTTTTTATCATCGCACCGCTCGCCATCGACGGGGAGTTCATGCCCACACACTGCATCCCAAATGGTCCCGTACAGTTCGTTTTCAGAGAAATTTCCTCCCACGAACCATCCCGCTGTGGAATGAATTCCCTGCCGAGGTTTTCCCAGAGTGCTACAGTATGGGGTCCTTCAAAAGGGGAGTAAATAGGTTTCTAAAGGGTCGGCAACGCGCATGTGATACCCTTGGTGTTCAGGCGTCCATAGGCTACGGTAACCGTCTTAGATTTACGCGAATATTCTAATATTCGACAGTGGTAATATTCGGCAGTGGTAGCCCAGTGGTAACGCGCTCACTTGGCAAACCGAGTAAAGCGGGTTCAAATCTCAGGTCTCAAACCTCTGATATTTTCATGTGCGAATTATTACCAACATGATTACCACTTGTCTTAACGGTGAAGGAAAAAATAGTGAGGAAACCTGCATGTCTGAGAGAACCTAGCAAGTTTTCAAAAGACATGTGAAGTCCGCCAACCCGCACTTGGCCAGCGTGGTGGACTATGGCCTGATTCCCCTAATACTGAAGGCAGGCCCGTGCCCAACAGT
Organism: Argynnis bischoffii washingtonia; assembly: GCA_033884665.1. NCBI lineage: Eukaryota > Metazoa > Arthropoda > Insecta > Lepidoptera > Nymphalidae > Argynnis > Argynnis bischoffii. Next base: position 1,493,488 of record CM066624.1, on the reverse strand, counting down.
GGGACGTTAAAAGGGCTGAATACATATTTCGATATGTGAAAAAAACAAATATAGTTAAATTGAGTATATAGTTTATTGTTAAGTTTCATTTCTAACGTCTGATAAAGGACAATTATTTTTTACTTTTTAAAGGTTGTTCCTTAAGCTAGTATTTTTTGCGTAGGGGTTTTTTTTTAATTTTTAATTTAATTTTTATTTTAAGCTTTTTAAACTGAACTAACCTATAGGGCAATACAATAAATATAGAAACATAAGCGAGTATAATAAATTAATATTACATAAGCTGGGAGTACCTCCCAGCGGTGAAGGCGGTAACAGTGATAGGTACATTACATACCTATCACTGGCTAAAATTCCCATTTAATTAATGCCTATATATGCCTTCGGGCTTATATTGTTGTTGTCTCTATATATTTCTTTGTTAATACAGCTAATAGCAATAAAACTGTCGTCAAGACAGTATTTTTAATGTAGAATGCAGTTCTCTGGAGACCATTCTGGTTGTAGCATCAGGTCGAAGTTATCAATTAATTATCATTTTACGATTACACTGGCACGCGTGAAATACTTAATCGAGTAATCATACGGATCAGACATCGACGTCAAACTTATAACACCCTTCTTTTTGAATTGAATTGAATTGAATTACCAAAAAAAAATTTAAATAATAACGATTTATTAAGGTATCTTATAGTCTATCTATTATCACGCTCCTAGCACTTTAAAAGTGGAGCATTCATACATAGTCTATGTTTTATATAAAAATATTTTATGTAACCGGTATACATAAAAAAATATGCAAACGGAGCTGCATTAATTATAACTGGAAAATTTCACTTAGCCAGTATATAAAAAAACTTCTTATCACTACCTCCTATCTTCATTTTATGAGGATATAAAATATCTAAGCTTACTTATCTGAAGATCTCGATCAGCATATCTTGTCACTACTGGTATCGGAGGATACAACCTCAGAGTTTCCTGTATTACTGCTTCGCAATAAACCAGGGATGAAAGATCCTCTTTTGTCAAGTCGCTTTTATTGTCCTCAAATATTTGCTTTACTCTGAAATATACGTAATTTGAACAATAATTAATTAACAATATTAGGTTAAATTACAATAATCCTTTTAATTGCTTAAGTGTTTTAAGCTTAAGGACTATTTTAATGTCTATTAATATTAGGTCCTTACATATGACATTGGCGTGTTTTATGGAAAAAGCAAAACGAAAGAAAATATATTAAACTATATATTTAATCATAGTATTTTTTTTTTATGGGATTCAGTGACAAACGAGCAGACAGACCACCTGATGGAAAGCAGTACCTGTCGCCCATAACACCTACGGTTCATGCACTTAGGTTTTAAGTAACAAAAATGCAGAACCACAGGTGCGTTGTCACTGTGAGGAATAAGATGATATGCCTCTTGCCTGTAATTGCGCTGGCTACCTTATCCTTCAAACCGGAACACAACAATGCGATCATTGTTGCTTGGCTGCAGAAATAGATAAGGGGGTGGTACCCATCCAGTCGGACTCCTCAGGCTTGACAGAGTCCTACCACCGGTGAAGTATGTACCATTGTTTTCTATGCACTTTCGCCATTTTAAAGGAAGTTCATTGATTCCTTTGAAGGAAAAATTGTGGTTGCGAGAATCAATAAAATTGAATTGAATTTTTTTCCTAGCAAGAAATTGCCCAAATTCCGAAAAACTGGTTATCTGTTGGAGCAAGGTCCGGGGAGTATGGTTTTTCTGAGTCAAATTTCGCTTGGAGCAGGATGCGGCCACTTTTCCTGGGTTCAATCATTGTAATGAGCATTTCCGATTATCGAACAGGAACCATTTTTCATCGGGTCTCCGGCGGTCCGGGGTTTATTCTGTAGGTCAACATTTCCAGAGCGAAAATGTTTTTTATTTCATTTCGTTTCGTTTCGTTTCGTTTCGCTTCGCTTCGCTTCATTTCATTTCATTTCATTTCATTTCATTTCATTTCATTTCATTTCATTTCATTTCATTTCATTTCATTTCATTTCATTTCATTTCATTTCATTTCATTTCATTTCATTTCATTTCATTTCATTTCATTTCATTTCATTTCATTTCATTTCATTTCATTTCATTTCATTTCATTTCATTTCATTTCATTTCATTTCATTTCATTTCATTTCATTTCATTTCATTTCATTTCATTTCATTTCATTTCATTTCATTTCATTTCATTTCATTTCATTTCATTTCATTTCATTTCAGTTCAGTTCATTTCATTTCATTTTATTTTATTTTATTTTTTATTTTTTATTTTTTATTTTGTTTCGTTTCGTTTCGTTTCAGAACATAAAAGTAATTAAGACTTACAATATGTTTGCTCCTTCACTTATAGGATACCACAGCTTGCACATTTATTCATTATAAATTAAAACTAAGTAAACAGAAAGAGTTTCTTAAATCATTTATAAAGATACATAAAAAAAGAAGCAAATCATAATACAACATATTTACACATTACTTACAAAGTTGACAAAGGAATTTAGTAAGACTACTTTTAAAACTAAGGCAGTGGTAGCCCAATGGTAACACGCTCGCTTGGGTAACCGAGTGAAGTAGGTTCGAATCCAGGTCTCGCATCTCTGATATTTTCATGTGCGAATCATTTCTAACATGATTACCACTTGCCTTACGGTGAAGGAAAACATCGTGAGGGAACCTGCATGTCTGAGAGAACCTAACGAGTTTTCGAAAGACATGTGAAATCCGCCAACCCGCACTTGGCCAGCATGGTGGACTATGGCCTGATCCCCCTTGTACTGAAGGGAGTCCCGTGCCCAGCAGTGGGACGTTAGAAAGGGCTGAATACATACATACACACTTTTAAATTCAAACATATTAGTGGAAAAGATATCTAATTCAACATGTTGTTTAGAAAGCGTATTGTACTGTCTACAGATCCTTGGCATAGCGGCTTGATATCCCAAATTCGTTTTGCATAATGGAATATAAAACAAATTATATAAATGTATTTCTCCGAGGCAAGCGAGAGGGTATGTTAAATTTTATAAGCTGTAGTATTTCACTGCAATCAATTTTCGAATGGGTTAATTTATAGAGTGTTAAATATCAGCTATTTTTCTACGACAAACGAGCGAAGTCATCTTGTAATATTTGTTTATTGTGATAGTTATGGAGATTTTTGGCCATAGTATCACTGTAAGAAAGATGGTAGAGAAAACGTTTTTGAACACTTTCTAACCTTTTGATGTATAGGTCATAATGTGGGTTCCAGATTATGCTGTTGTATTCTAAGACAGGATGGATGAGTGCATTAAATAATTTAATTTTAGTGGACGCCATCTTAAACTCTTTACTGTTTCTAAGGGCGAATCCCAACAACTTAAAACCCCTTGATACAATATTTAAGATATGTATTGTGTCGCAAACTAGCATCTAATGTAATTCCAAGGTCTTTTATAGTGTCTACCTGGGAAATCAGATGTGAGTTGACATAGTGTTTGTTCGGGTTAGTGATTTTATTGCGCGTAAATTGAATATAATAGTATTTTGAGGTGTTAAGTGACATCTTATTTTCGACGCACCAGGTGGTCAATCTATTAACATCTTCTTGAAGTTTTAATTTTCTTTAAGTCATCTGCATATAAGTAGAATTTTGAGTGACTAAAACACTTTGTTATGTCATTAATGAAAACATTGAAGAGTAATGGACCAAGGTGAGAACCTTGCGGCACGCCGGATGGCGCCAAGCAGGTGTACGAGCTGTGACCACTAACAACTACTTTGAAGAACCTATTATGTAGGTATGATTGAAACCAAGACAACAGAGTACCACTAATACCAAATAGCGAGAGCTTTTCCAATAAAATTACATGAACTTCTTTGTCAAAGGCTTTACTAAAGTCAGTATAGATTGCGTCGATTGGAACTCGATTGTCAATGTGCTCAGACAGCGTAGAATTAAAGCTTAGCAAATTAGTAGTTGTTGATCTTGATTGTAGGAAGCCATGCTGGTGACAAGAAATTTGTTGCTTTAGATGCCAAGATAATCGCTCAGTTATCATTTTTTCGAAAACTTTACCCAGTGTTGGAAGTAGAGAAATTGGTCTGTAATTAGAGACAAGGTTTTTAATGCCATTTTTATATATCGGAATGATCAAAGCTTCTTTCCACAAGTCCGGAAAAATCTTGCCCCTCAGAGAGCGAATGAAAATCGCACTTACGGGCGAAGCTAGGGCTTTTGCACATCTTTTTATAAAAATCGGCAGAATACCCTCACTACCAGCGCCCTTTCTTTCGTCTAGAGATCTTAAAGCTTTATATACTTCTGCAGTATTAAGTGAAAAGTTGCAAATGAAACGAACATTACGGGTCGTCTTCGATTTTTGCCGAGTATTTTGTAACCTGATTAGTGTTATCATAGACCTGTGCAAATTTTTTTGCAAACAAATTACAATATCTATGTCAGTTGAGGCTATTGTATAGTCAAGTTGCATTTGAGAAGGATATACGCAATTACCCTTTCTTTTGATTTTCATTAGGGACCAGAACAGTCTAGGGTTATTAAAGATCGAATGTTCAAGCATTTCAATATAAGAATTGTAACATACATTAGATATCTTACGACAATCATCACGAAGTTTTTCGAATAGAACTATATCTAGGGGGTTGTTACACTTTTTTATTTTTTGATGAAGTTTAAATTAGTCTTTAAGGAGTCGAATAAAATAATGAGAGAACCAGGGAGGGTATTTAGTGTTTCCGTTATTCTTCTTCAAAGGAACACTTTCTTTTATTATATTTTTTATTAATTTTTAAAAACGGTATAACATATGGTTAATTGATAAGCAGTCTCTAAATTCCTGGTCCCAATTTATTAAATTAATTAACTTTACGATATTTTCGTAGTCAGCTCTGAAAAAGTCAGGTCTAGTAGAGACTTTAACTTGTAGGTGGATTTCAGCATATCTGTACTATTTATGACTAAGCTCTGCGTAGTGTCGTCCTTTCTCATAAAAATCAACCAAAAACAGTAGCTTCCTCATGCATTACATTAATCCTTCGAGCTGTTTCTGCGACGCTGGTGCCATGGTAGAACTCGTATTCGTAAATAACGCAATATTTTAAATTTTCCACATTTTGAACAGAATGATGTCAAAGAAAAATCAAATGGCGCGAAAACAAATTAATCACTAAATTCAAAACACAAGTACACAAACCCAAAAATTTAAAATAAATTTGAATTTAGAACTCCTAATCAAACGCAAATATTTTTAATCAAATTGGCCAGTGTAACAAAACGCCAATTTCATATATAAGGACCTAATATAAGGATACTTCAAAAAAAATAACAAAATAAAAACACTGAACGTCGGTCCTACATGTGACCTATAGGGAATGTCGAATTCGTCCCATTGGAGTTTGAGCGTGAAAGGAATATGAAGGTGCACTTGTATGTATCTACATACACACATACAACACGCATAAGTGCACAGCGTTTCATTATTTAACATAAACTTTTTTTTTGCTTTAATAGACTGGAATCGCGTTAACAAGTACAATACTTTCTGCCATTGTAAACATAAACTTACTCGTTATATAATTTATCTTGCACATCAGGATGACAACCCAGCATCAACAACGAGTAACCAAGCGTATTCGCAACCGTCTCTTGACCACCAAAAATAATGGTGTGCACCTCTGATTTAATCCGATTAAGATCCATATTGGGATCTATTTCTTTTAGATCTAATAAGACGTCCAATACTGTTTTAAAGCTAGCTTTTTTTGGACCTGAAAATATAAATATTAATTAAACAATATATCTCATAAGATAAACAAAATTATCATGTGATAATGCATTTGTTTGTTTTTTTTTTTTTGATGACGGTTGAAATTAAACTTATTAATGTTATAAAATTCACACTATTACATACAACTATAAAAAACATAAATGTTTCGTGAGTGTGTGCGTGTTATCTGTAGTTATGTGTGTAGGGAGATACTCGATCATCCAAAGTTACATATATTTATTATATTCACTCTAGGTTACTAACAAAATATCCCTAAAGGTAAGAAATGCATTTACGCAGATGACCTGCATACATACAGGTGGTTATGTGGGAATAACCGGCCACAAAAGCCAGTACTACTCACTTAAGCCCAGCAAAACCTACCCCTTCTTAATAGAACGTCGCAAGATCGCTTACGCACTCAACCACGACGCCCCGACGTCAAGTCTTCCAAAGCAGGCAACAACAACCAAGAGGTTGCTCCAACGGTCTGCTCTGCTATCAATCCACCCTATAGTAACCCACATGGTACACTGCCCACCTAGATGAGCTGCCTCCCAGTGTGTCTCTTAGATTCACGCCCGACTAGATTGCCAGATGCTAATAAGCCCCCCAACCACAATAAGGTAAACACACATCGGGAGGACTTACTTAATATTCCTAACACAACTTATACTTTTATAATGTTACAAACAGACAAGCGAATCGGTAGGCCATGACGGAGACAACTGCGGTTTGTGGCGCGCTGCAATTGTTATGTGGGCAAAATATATGCATCAGCACTGCCAAGTATTATTATAATAATTAAGTACCTCGTTTTTTTTTTTAAATTGCTCAAACAAACAACAGGATCTTTTAAACCTTTTATTTACTTCGTTATAATTTTATAGATTAAAAATTAAATTATATGCAAAAAAATATAATATGCTAGTAAAAAGTAACCTTACCCTCCATTGTGGAATCTGTATGGGTCTTACCCATTAATATTCGTTCTTGTATCTTTTGATTGATCACCTGGAACAATAAATTGTGACACTATTTACAAAAATAATACATTTTATCAAATGCCTCGTTAATGTTGTACGTATAGATAGCTTGTACGGTTGAAAGTACGAGTCTTAAGTTCGAGTCTCGAGTCAGACAAAGAGTTAGAGGAGTTGAAAAGTGGGTCCAGGTCTAATCTCTCACCAGTAGTGTTAAATTGTTGTCAGACTGGATTTTAAATATAGTGTTCTCGTGTCTGCGCATACACACCAGTGTTATAAAATCTCCTGTGCAGTCCTGTACAGTAGACTAGTCTCAGTGAATATGGCTTTTAATTTATGAAGTCTTACTCTACAGATAGATTACATACAATTTATATGATATACTAGCGACTCACCGTCGCTTCGCTCGGGTTCGTCCCTAGCTTGGATATGGTAACATGGATATAGTTTTTTTTTTTAAGTATTAAAATCTTCCGCATATGTACAAAAAAATAAATTAGCCTACTTGGTCCAGCCATTCTTGAGTTATGCGCTTACCAACTTTCATTTTTATTTATATAGATAAAATAGACAGAATATAATAAAGGGATTACTAATAAATCTAATGTATTTTTGTTAAGAAAAAAAAGGTGGCTAAGCTTGACTTGAAAATTATGTTAAAGCGTCCAAATGTGTGTGTATAATAACAACTGCAGCCCAATTTTTTTAAGTTTCCTCAATAACTACAATTAGCTTAATTATTGGAAGCCTAAATGATACCGGTTTAGATCCTTTTAGCAGTTTATTAGGTGCAAGCGCAAGCTTCGCTCGGGTACGTCCCTAGGTATGCTTATTTTTTTAAATGGAACCCTTATTCTTTTCCTAAATTAAAAGTGGATTAAGTTACTCCTTATAACATCAGCTATGTGCCAGTGAAATTCTCGTCGGAATCAGTCCAGCCGTTTCGGAGATTAACTGGAACGAACAGATAGACAGACAAACAGACAGATAGATAGACAGACAGATAGACAGACAACAAACAGAGAGACAGACAGACAGACAAAGAAAATTTAATATATATAATATGCATTTAGTAAAAAGCTGTTATTTTGACATTACAAACAGCCACTTCAATTTTATTTATCTATATAAAGATGCCTGTTAAAATAACTAGACGGTAAAAAAAATCAAAAACAGCTCTTAGTTTCTATTTCGTCCCATTACATCATTATAATAGGTATATGCCTCGGTGGTGTAGTGGCTAGCATGTACGGCTGCACATCCTGAGGTCCTGGGTTCGAGTCCCGGGTCGGGCCAAGTTTAGTTATTGAGTCTTTCTGAATAGTAAGCCTCAGTAACAGCCCGGAGTTGGGAAGTTGGCGGTGTTTCACCCCCGTGCCTCGGAGAGCACGTTAAGCCGTTGGTCCTGCGCCTTAACTCTCACCGGTCGTGTCGAGTAGTCGTCCCACTGGAGTATGAGGGTGACAGGAATAGAGAGTGCACTTGTGTCTGCGCGTACACTTGTGCACTATAATATCTCCTGCGCAGTTGGCTAGTCTCAATGAGATTGGCCGCCGTGGCCGGAATCGGTCAGGAGAACATCATCATCATTGTATAGATGAAACAAGAAGTTACAAATGAAAAAAACTTACAGTATCTGACACATTATGCAAAACAGCTACGTTTTTTACAAGCTTGGCGTAATCTGATGAAAATCTATAAATGCAGTCGTAGTGGTGGAACATATTAAATCCTCGCTTAAAGAGTAGTTCCAATACACTCTTGAACGCCTCATAGTATTCTTGAGACTGCTTACTATCCGTTGTGTAAGTTACTCCTAGACCAGTCTCTGAAATATAAAATATATACATATATTATATTCATTATATATATTAAACCTAAGGAAAATTTTATTGTTTTTTAGGAAGACTGGATCGATATATCAATTTAGGATATTATCACTATCAATTTGCCAATTTTCAAATTTTGCCAAAAATTTTAAAGTAAACAATATTCATCTTAAATATTAATTTTTTTCTACAACTGCAATTATAATTTTGTAGTGTCCGACCGAAAGTTCGGTTTCGGTTTCGGTTTCGGTCGAGTTTCGGCAAAAAAACGGGTTTCGGTTTAATTTCGGTTTCGGCGGCAAACCTGCCGAAACTGTGTTCGGGAGTTCTCGCGCTGTGATCGGTCATGTTCGACGCATTGAATTCCATCCAAGCGATGAAGACTTTTGCCGCGTCCACGTGCTTAATCATATCGTTACTGGCTTGTCTTTGCAGTTAGTTTTGTTTGTTATGAGTTTTCGTGTGATTTATTTTGAATTCAGTAAATTTTATCACATGATATAGCATAAAAGTAGGTAGTAAACATTAAAAAATAATTCAATATAACAAATCAATACATAGATTATAGTAGAATCAAGTTTGACCTATCTAAAAAAATTTTTGGTTAATTTAACTGTCTCGCTAATGCTATACCTAAACAAACATTAGTGTACTTGGTACTTACTATAGTGTGTATATTAGTGGTGATAATATTAGTGGATTCAGAGTTTCAAAGTTCATTTTAATATTTATTTTATTTTATAACCAAGGTATCCAAGTGGCAAGTACAGTTAGATACTTACCTACGTACCTAATGATAAACAACTTAAATAAGTAATTTTATAGTGATTGATATAGTGATTTACGCGAAAATTTGACATTTTAAATAAAACTATCCTTTCGGATTATTTCGCGGATTTATTTTGATTTTTGGTTCCCGACATTTCAAATGCTTTAAAGCAATCATGGTCACGGGAGAGTCTAAGATTTTAAGACATCTCACTTTTACTGCGTTTTACTTCTGAGAAGATGGCTGGGTACTACCATCATCATGGGATCCTGTAATAAACATAATAAAATCTAACAACAAAAACAAACATAACAGACCATAAGATTATAAATATTAATTCATACTGTGTGGATCACAATAAGAGTAATTCAAATTATTATATATTTTTTATCTGGAAAGATAGCAATAGCGTTATTTAATATTTTAACTTTAAATAATAGCAATCTAAATTAATAATTTTATTAAATTAAATTACATATAAAACAATATTTTTTTTTTCAAATTACAAAACAATAATATTGCTTAAATAAATAATTAATATTTTCATTTTTTTTTTTTTTGTGGTTATACATATTGTAGTAATAGCAACACTAAATAATATCATGAATTAATAAAGTTTTTCAAAATTGTAATATTTATAATAATAACAGCTAAAATTAAATTAATAATATTACTGTGTTTAATTATAATATTTAATAAAAAAAAATCAAATGCTTAGAATTAAAATCAACAAATATTGTAAGGTACTCTGGTGCCATTTTTGAATTTTTGAAATCATTTTTTGTAAAATTGTGGGTAGGCACTGTCTGTAACAAGTACATAACGCCTTTGAGATGTCTAAAACCTTAGTCTCTCCCGCGACCATGATTGCTGTAAAGCATTTCAAACGTCGGGACCCAAAAATCAAAATAAATCCGCGAAATAATCCTACCTACTCAAAAAAACACCAAATGAGATTTTAGGTATTTTTAAGGCGCAATATTTTTTTCTTAAATGAGGGGTTGAGTTGATTATCAATAAGTGAAAGTATTGAAGACTGCAAAGCTATATCATTTAAATTTTAAAGATAAAAAAATAAAGACCGACTGATTATATTAACGTTTTCTCTATTTTTCCCTCAAAACATGATCTTTGTAAGGAAGTTTCGGTTTCGGTTTCGGTTTCGGCCGAAACTGAGAATGTTGCCGAAATTCGTTTTCAGTTTCGGTTTCGGTCGCAAAAACCAGTTTCGGTCGGACACTATAATTTTGATAAGATTATTGTAAGTTTCTTAGTTAATTAAAAAAATATGTTGTGGCCGCGACGCGACTAACTGCTAAGTATTAAATAACATTTTTGTCAATCATTTGGGTACTTACGACAAATGGCGGCTAATGACATGTTAGAGAAATGGGGCATCGCATCAAAAGGCCGTTTGTTGTTTTCTTCTTTTAATTTCTCAACTAATTCTTTCGCTTTTATATTGAACACCTGTTGGAAACCATCAACCATACTCCCAGTAAACGTGCCTGCTATAAGCTTTATATTTCGTTTCCAAACTTCCCCTGATATGATGTAAGAATATTATTTTTTAACATATTTTGTATCTTTTCTAATTATTACACATACAAAATTGAATTTGAAGTGGATTAATAAAATAAGTTTTCGAAAGACATGTGAAGTCCGCTAACCCACACTTGGCCAGCGTGGTGGACTATTGCCTGATTCCCTCCTCGTATTGAAGGGAGGCTCGTGCCCAGCAGTGGGACGTTAAAAAGGGATGAATACATACATACATAATAAAATATAAGTAGATAGATATTTAGTTATTGTTGAGTGTATAGTTGAATTTATAGGCGCCATTTAGAAAAGATTTTTCGATAAGAGAAAATTTATCCCCTAAGAGGATAGAAAGTTTGTCATGTTTAATATAAAATGCGCAAAATGAATACTTAGTTCAACATAAAAAATACGTATATGGGCATTTTGCAAAACGCATCCCAAAGGGAAAAATGGGGTTGGTAAAGTCTGAATAGGGAAAAAAATTTGATCAGAATTAGAGATAAATGCTCTTTAATACCATTAAATAAACTACGAGTTGTGCAATGTTCCAAAATTATGCCCTTAAGGGGGTAAAAAAGCATAGTACAGTTGACAAGAAAATCTACCATTTTCATTGTTAAAGTTTGTTCTAAAACATTACGAATATGAAAAACTAGTTTGTTTGTACAAATATAAAAGGCACCAAAGGACGCACACGAGAGAAGCGAAGGTAGTAAGCGAAGTCATTAGTAATGGGTATAATGAAATAATTTCGTAAATAATAATGAGTTTTTGCTTCTTAGAATTTAAAACAACAATTGAATTAAAAATACGAAAATTTTGACGACACGTATGGCTCAGTTTGTAGTGACCCTACTTGCAGTGTCAGCGGTCGCGGGTTTGAGTCCCGCTAGGGGCATTCATTTGTGTGATGATCACGAATGTTTGTTCTCGAGTCATGAGTATTTATATTTATAATATGTATGTTTTTAAAGTTATATATGTGCTGTGTATCAACTGTCTAGTATCCATAACACAAGCCTCCTAGCTTACCATGGAACTAGATGGTACTGTGTGTTAATGTCCCAACATATTTATCTATTTATTTTATTAAAAGTCATTACCTGGTACAATAAGAATGCCAGTCCCGAGCCAGTCACGGAAGAAGTCGTACACATACGATTTCTCAAGAAAGCCGTTAGTAACAGTTTTCACGTCCTCAGGATCACTTATAACTAAAAAATCGAATTGTTATTTGTTTTTCTGTAATAATTGTTATTTGTTTTTCTGTTTAATACAACATCGTAATTGTAAAAATTAATGAGTAAAAATAGGATAATAAAATCTGGTTTATAGTATAATATAATTACATTTTATAATAGTTGTGAATTTTTAATATAATATGTGAATTTTTAATAGTAAACACAATAAGTTTTAAAATGTTTTTTTTTATGATTTCCGCTAAAATTCAAGATTAGTAATTGTTTAATCTATTGTTGACGTCAATTGTTTTCTTTTTTTGTAATCTTAAAATTTAAATTAAAGTTATATATTTATATTATTTTCTATTGCAACTTAATAAAATATAGTAATTATAATACAATTAAAGTTAGTTAGTTCCCAAAGTTGTACTTATCTCAAAATGAGATCTCTAGACAACCTGTGGTAATTAGAAATAGTGTTATAAAGCTGGCTAAAGCGTAATTATAATGAAATAAATACATAATATTTGAGTAGCTATTAACTCAAATATATAATATAAAAAATATATCTATTAGATTTTTTGAAATTTATACCTTAAACGGGTAAAAGGTATAGGTGGTACAAACGTGAAATTTCGGAAAGTTTATATGGGCAAAAAAATATTTATGATCAGAATTATCTAAAACTAATATATCTTATGGGATACTAATATATTATATAAATAATATATATAAATAATCCCACAGGAGCGTTAAAGAGGGGATGAAATTTTGTACATCACATTTTTTCGGATTTTTCCCCTTAATGATCGGTATCGATCGGATCGATCGGATCTTGTAAAATGAACGGAAAGTAAAATACATAAACGTATTTAGGGAAGAAATTAATTAAAAAAAATATATTTTATAGGTACTTACAAAGTAAAGGTTGTGGTCCGATCCAAAAAATGAACGGTAATCTTGTATCATCCATTATTTTAGACATCTCATTCAAACGACGAAATATCACTGAAATTTATTAAAATCCGTAGTATCAAAAACCACCTTTGAGTTGTGTAAACCTATAATGTCCTCCTAACCGATTTTAGTTATTTCATTAAGACTAGCCAATTAAATACCGAGAGATTAATGCACAAGCGTTTACAGAAACAAATGCAATCTGTTTTAACACCCATATTACAGTGGGATGTTATGTCAACACGGTCTCAACGACCGCTCCCGGTGAGATAAGGCGCAGGTCCGACAGCTTAACGTGTACTCCAAGAGGGTGTACACACTGCTATCCTAACTTCTGGCTGTACTGAGAATTTTGGACTGTAATCACTTTGACCCAAAACTCAAACATAGGCCCGAGACCTTACAACTACCACTAGACCAGAGACAGTCAAATCCTTATGCTTCATGATCAATACAAACTCATAAAACTTTCTCAATATATTTTATAATATATAATGCTTGTTTATATTATGTCAATGTAACCCATATTTTCCTATAATACCAAATTCAAGAGGCATTATAGGTCACTGATTCTATTCCAACTGTTTTTTTTTTATTGACCAAGTCTGTTGCAGTTTGATTAAATAAAATTTGATATCATCTCAAACACGCAATGTCTTAAGACTACCAGAGAAAGTTAAGGAAGTAAAGTGATATATTAAAAAAAATATTTATAACTAAATATCCAGACTTGGGAGCAGATTATTAAGCCTTGACTTGAAAAAAGATGGTAAAGTAGATTCACAATAGGCGAACACAATAATCAGGTACATGTGTACATTAAAAAAATCACATAAAAAAACTTACTTGCACCACCGCCGATGAACCAATGTATAGAACCTAGGAATGGTAGTTGTGAGTACGAGGGTAAATTCTTGAAATTGCGTCGCGCCTTCCAGAAAAGACTCCATAGGATACAGTGAAGGCAGAACAAAAGCAATAACGTCCATAATAAGTAATACATCTGAAATATTATATATTTTAATATCGCTACTCTTTTACTTTAGGTCAATAAAAGTGTATATAAACCACAACAACTAAAAGTACGGAGAAGGAATACTACTGAGCTCATTACTTTTATACTAAGTACTGTATTGCATTATTTGCCTTTCTATATTCGGTAAAAAAAGGTAGGTATCGAGTTCAAAACCACTTGAATGAAGAAATACATAAAACTATCTTTTTGGATTATTTCGCAGATTTATTTTGATTCTCTCTCCCGTCATTGCTGTAAAGCATTCAAAACGTTGGGAACTAAAAATCAAAATAAATCCGCGAAATAATCCGAGAAGATAGTTTTATTTAAAATATCAAGTCTATACTAATATTATAAAGCTGAAGAGTTTGTTTGTTTGTTTGGTTGAACGCGCTAATCTCAGGAACTACTAATCCGATTTAAAAAAATCTTTTTGCATTAGATAGCCCGTTAACCGAGGAAGGCTATAGGATATATATCATCCCGGGAAAATGTACGGTTCCCGTGGGATAGAATTGTTTTTGTCTAGAGACGAACCCGAAGCGAAGCGAGGGTGAGTCGCTAGTATTCGCATAAATCTAAGAACGTATCACTTGAAAGTAATTATTTCGCCTTTAGAGCTGGATTTTTTTCTTGCAAATTATATGGAACCACACTTGCTAACGCCAGTTTGATTCAAAAAGCAGAAGCAAATATTTGTATAATTTCACGTTGATATTATGCATAACAGAACCTTACACGCGTATCACAGAAAAAAGTCTTAGGGCACAAAGTTCTACATTTTTCAAAAGAAATGTTTCATCAAGCCTTGTCAATTTAGTCTATTCAACAAGTGTCTTTTAGGCCAACTTTTTTGAGCAGTCTCGAAAAAATATGATTGAGGTGTCATTCGATTCGGAACGGTATGCCGATGATTTTTGAGAAATGTCTACTTCCACGCGCAAAAATTGCAAAAGTTATAAACAATTAGCTAAAAATAAAAAAGGAGGTTTAGTTTTTTGCAAATATCTCAGAAAATAATTGAGATTTTTCAAATCTAAAAAAAATATTCAAAAAGAGAAAATCACCTAAAAAGAAAGTCTCCACTTCCGCACCTGTAGGACTAATATTTATGTTTTCTTAAAAAAATGAAAATACAGCCTAAAACGGTTGCTTTGGCTTGCGCAAGCCACACCTTGTTCGGACGCTTTACCAATACAAATTATTTTAACATATTAAATATGAAATGAAAAAATCAGTTGCTTACTGGACAGATAAATGAACAATAATCCGCCGGAAAAAAAAATCTATCACAATTTTTCCATTAGTTATGCAATAGTGAATTAATAATTATTTTCTGCTTGAAGATTGCAAGTGTGATAATTCTTAAACTATAAATTTGAGATTTTTTTCCTCTCTTGGAGATATTTTTCAAAAGCCTCAGATAGATTTCCATTAGAAAAAATTAAATATTGTTATTTTTCACTTTGTTATCAAAAATTTCAAAATCTTTATTTTTATTTCAATTTTCATTGTTTATTTAATAAACAATTTTTATAAATAATTAAATTTTTTCTATAATTTTTTTTTCTTTTTCAAATTTTAATGAAACAAAAACAACCATATGTAATTTTTTGGGAAAAATAATTTATTATATTTTTTATCAAATTTTAAAACCTAAGTAAGTTTTAATTTTTTAACCTAAGTTAATCGTTCATAACAAAGTGAAAAATATCATTTTTTTTAATTTTTCCAACGGGGATCTATTTTAAAGCCTTTGAAGAATAGCTGCAAAAAAAGAAAAAAAACTCAAATTTGTTATTTAACAATTATCGCACTTGCAGTATTCATGTTCAAGTAGGCAGAAATTGCTCATTAACTAATGCATAATTAATAGAAAAATCGCGATAAAATTTTTTTGGTTGCGGATTTTTATTCATTTATCTATCCAGTAGATGTCTGATTTTTTTCAATTCTTAATTTTCATATTTAATAAGTTTAAATAATATTTATTGATCCGAAGTAGGCGAAGCTTGCGTAAGCCAGAGCAAACGTTTTTGGCCGTATTTTTATCGCTCTGAGAAAATTATAAATATTGGTCCTACAGTTCCGGGAGTTAATATGATTTTTCAGAAATTTTCCTCCTTTTTTCGAACCTTTTTTTAGATTTTAAGAATCTCAATCAGTTTTTTAAATTTTGCAAAAAACTAAACTCATTTTTAATTTTTAGTTAATAGTATATAAATTTTGCAATTTTTGCAAACGGAACTTAATTTTTTTCAAAAATTATTTACATACCTTCCAAATCGAATGACACCTCGTTCATATTTTTCCGAGACTGCTGAAAAAAGTTGACCTAAAAGGCACTTGTTGAATAGACTAAATTGACTAAACTGAAACGCACATGTTGACTAAATTATTTGCTTATTTTAATTTTAAAAACCGCACATTGGCACTTTGGCATCAAAGTATAATTTAAAAGTTTAAATCGCATATCGCGTATTAGCATACATCAAGGTCATATTATGACAGAAAAAGTCATCTTTTATTTAGGTTATAGCTTAAAAATATGAACCTTTCCCTTAAGATTCAATTTCAAAATCTCATAAGTATATGGAGTATCATTAGAGAAATTTATTATATTTATTAAATGTTTATCAACTTATCAAATCGGAATATTTCAAATCGTTAAAGTAGTCGAGTGCTATTAGGTTTATACCTCGGAAGTCGGAACTCAGCTATAATGAATGGATTTGGCTGATTTTGGATTTTTTGAATTTCTTATATCAAAAACTAAAAAGCTTACCTTTCGAAACCTTCCGCTAATGTTTTTTAAGGGTTTTCCCATGAAAATGATGCTGCTTCTAGTAAAGTATATTTCTTTTACAGTTATATTTATTTTTTCTTTCGAGAATAACTCGCTTCGCTCGGGTGCATCCACAGGGTACGTAATAGATATGAATAGCTATTGCGAGTGTAACTTAGAAGAAAGACTTATGCTTTTGTAGATTTTTCTGTAGGCTTTATTAAGACCTACAACTTTTTAATACATTGTTTTGATATATCTCTTAAGGTTTAACTAGCGTTAGACATGTAAATTTCTAAGAACGACTCGATAGAACCAGTTATTGTGTTTTCCCGCGGGAATGAAAGATTTTCCTGTAGTAAAAGGTATCCTAAATGTTGACCCAAGTTATCACTATAAAAAAATTTAGTTAAAATCGGTTCAGTAATTTTCGATTTCGCTAAGTTACTGTTTTATTATATGGATAGACTAGCGAGTCACCCTCGCTTCGCTCGGGCTCGTCCCTAGGTTACTTCCCAAAATAAAATTAATTAATTAATATGGTTTTAATTTTTTTCGTGGGACCCAATTTTTTTTCTAAAATAAAAGTAGCCTAAGTTACTCCTTATTACAGCAGATCCCGTCAAAATCGGTCCAGCCGTTTCAGAGATTAGCCAGAACAAACAGACAGACAGGCAAAAATTGTAAAAATTGTTGTTTTGGTATATGTATACATACATACATACACATGTAGTAAAAAGCGGTTATTTTAATATTACAAACAGACATTCCAATTTTATTTATCTGTATAGATGTAGGTATAGATAAAAGTAGATATTGCGAGTGTACCTTAGGAGAATATATACTGTTGGAAACTTTTTTGTAGATCTTTTTAAGACTTACAATTTTCTATTACATTGTTTTGATATAACATAAAGTTTAGCCAGCGTTAGCTAGTTAAATTTCTAAGAGAAGCAAAGATAGAACCTTGATAATTATAAAAACGTTATATAAGAAAGAAACCTTGTATAAACAACCTCAAAAATTATAACAGTTATTATTTTCTTAAAATAAATATTTGAAAATTCCGATAATTGTAATTTTTTTAACCGACTTCCAAAAAAAGGAGGAGGTTCTCCTCCTCCGAGGAAGGAGGAGGAAAGGATATCTCCCAAGAGTGGTCCCATGATAAGGAAACCAGGATCTGATGATGGGAATCCAGAGAAATCGAGGGGAACTTTCGAAAATTGTAGCGGCGACTAGTTCGTTTGATAACATTTTCATTAGGTGTTTTAAAGCACTACTATTTAATGAAGGTCTGGAGTCGATCTGATGATGGACCCGAAAGATAGTCGAAGGAACTCCTCAACGATTTACAGCAATTACCTGATGTTTGAACTTGATTAATTTGTATTGATGATACGTCTAAAAATGGAAAAATAAAAACTTAAAAAAAACCGACTTACAGGCACTGAAAAGTAAAAAATAACTAAACGAGGGTTTTCATTTAGAATAGATACTTAATCAGATGTTTTCGAAGTCGGTGCCAGCCAATACAAATCAAAGCACACCGACGAACGGGACGAACCCGAACGAAGCGAGGATGAGTTGCTAGTACATAATTGCAAAATTCATAAATCGTATGAGCCCCGCCCCACACATCATTTTAAATGACGATATAACAATTTTATAAGGAACATTTCATCCTTCCCGCGAGTTGTAGATATTTATGTCTCCGACTGCATAATACTATATTCCTTCGTCAACTTGTTTTCATCTGTTTATGCAGTCTTTTATGCAGTCGGTTTTTTTTTTTTTTTTTTTATTTTAATAATATTATATTTTCTTATTTATAGCTTTTTAGTTTTTGCCAATTAGACATTAGAAGTAATATTCAGCATTTTTTTATCATAAATTAAGTAATTTAAACATATAAGTTGCATATATTTTTGTGACCACCCCTTAAAAACCTTTATTTTGATTCCTTACTCTATTGATTTAGAAGTTTTTTTTTGTGTAAATAAACAAGCATATAATATTTAAAATAGAGATTTAACATCTCACGACAAGTTTTATATCATATATTTCTCAGAGATGAGATATTTTCTCGCAGTAAAAAATATCCTATATGTTGAACCGGATAACCAGTTATCATCGTACCAAAATTTCATCAAAATCCCTCCAATGGTTTTTCCGTGGTGCGGTCACAGACAAACAGACAGATAGACAAAAATTCTAAAAACTATAAATTCGGCCTCTGTATCGATAATGTCTATTTCAATAAGATTTTCCAAAAAATATTTAAAGTACAAATTCAGCTCAGTTGCAATTTCATTATATGTATAGAATACTAGCAAAACCCGCGGCTTCGCTCGCGCTAAGACTACAACAAAAAAACTTTAAAAAGGTAGGTTTCATACAAATTTTCATCCCTTATTTTATCTCCTTATGGAATGAATTTCAAAAAACGCTAAAACACGTATTTATTTAATTGTATTGAAGAGCATTAATACCAAGTTTCAAGAAATTCTGATCATAAATATTTTTTGGGGTTAAATATAATGACCACCATAATAATATGCTCTGATACCCTTAGTTCTTTTACCAAAAATATATACTTAACACCAAAAAAATAAAGTCTAAAATTACAATAGTACTAGCTATTTTAGTCACGACTGCACTTCAAATTGTATTCGAACACCAAATGTAGTAAATGATCACTAAATATTAGCAAGCAAATTAATGCACTATTTCTGCCTAAATAAACCACTATGATTGCCATAAAATGTAGGCTTATTACCAAATAAAGTATTATGATGCCATATTAAGTTATGTCTCACCATCAGGTAAGAAGTTTGTGATTTAGGTTAGAACTTAGGTAATTGTCGTCTAATTTTGGTTAGGTTAGGTTAGAACAGTTACAACAATGCACCCCGGGGGAGAGCTGACTCCTGGGCGCGTCCCCAGGTGGCGGATAGGCTAACGCTACCCGCTGCCCCGACGGCGGGTGGTACCGGAGAAATCCGGCGCGGACCAACAGCATGGGGGTGCCTCTGGCAGTGGGCCGTCGAACGCGGTTGAGGCACCTCCCAGGTGGGGCCGCTCTCCCTTGAGGCTTCGGCTTCCGGAGTTGTGGCCACCGGGGGCGGGGCCGCTTTTGTGGTCCCGCAAGCGGAGGGCTTGGGGCCTTTCTCTCGTCGTGGCTGCATCTGACGGCGTTGCGGCCACTGGTTGTAGGGTTGCTTTGGCGATCCCGCGATCGGATGAGAGGGGGGCGGACGCGGTGGGGCTGCAGGGGAAGAGGCGTGTCGATGTTTCGTTGCCGTTATCCCTGTCCTCTGCAGCCGAGGTAGTGTTGCCCACTTCGGTGGGCGGTGAGGTTTAGTGGGGCTGCTCCGGGTACTTCTCTGTTTTGCAGAGTGTACTTTGGAGCAGCCTCACTGGTTTGGTGGCCGACAGGCCTGCCGCCGGGGCGTCGCGGAGTTGTGCGTAAGCGTTCCCGCGGGGTTCCACTAAGGCGGAGGGCAAGGGAAAGTTGGGGTTTAGTGGGTAGTACCGGCTCTTCTAGCTGGCATATATATATATATATATATATATATATATATATATATATATATATATATATATATATATATATATATATATATATATATATATATATATATATATATATATATATATATATAAAAAAAGAAAAGAAAAAAAGTTACAACAATGCACGAGCCGAGCGAGCGAAGCGAGCGTGCCGCGGTAGCGGTCGGCTAGTGCCATAAACTCTAAATTCCATAAAATTAGAAACTAGAAAAATCGAATTTCACCCAAAATTAAAGTAAACACTTAACAAAACATAACCTCAAAATGAAATTTTTAAAAATTTATAAAAAAAATATGCATTTTCTCCACTTTTCCTTTGTGTGTGGGGGGAGGCTATCTACACACCCCTCCACAACCCTTCCCCCCCTCCCCAAATATATAGGTATATGACTACCCTTATTCTAAAGTTCTTCCAGTTAGGAGTTTATTTACTATGTTTGGCAAAATATTTTTTTTACCGAAGGTAATTTACTTTAATCGGATAACGAGATATTATTTTTTTGCATGTCATTTTAAATTAAAATGTGGTTAATAATTTGGTGTTCATTAACTATTTTTGGATTAACAATGATTTTTTGCAGTTATTTTGCTTAAATAGGATAGTGAGATGATAAAACTTTGGTTATAAGTTTACATTAAAATGCGGGTTTAATTTCGGTGATCATTTACTATTTTTGTCTGTTATTATGTTACTATATCTGGTGGTAAGTTAAACATAAGCCAAATTTTTTTGGGTTGTGTTATAACGTGTATTCCCGTGGGTATGACATAATTTCCCGCGGTAAAAAGTATCCTATATGTTGACCCGGACATCCAGCTATCATCATTCCAAATTTCATCAAAATTCCAGTGGTTTTTTTGTGATGCGGTATCAGACAGACAGACAAAAATTCTAAAAACTATAGATTCGGTCTCTGTATCGATAATAAAGTCTATTTCAATAAGATTTTTCAAAAAAATATTTATTTAAGGTACAGATTTTACTCAGAATTTTATTATATGTATAGATAGATAAATTGTGTAATGTAATAAATTGTGGGGTTTGATTTAATTTAAAGTTTATTTTCTTCTTTTTAGAGCATTTAAACAAAAGCTCGTTTTCAAAAAAGTTTTTTTACTGTTTTTTTTTTCCAATGTATTGACTTTACCACTCATTCATTCCGTAAGAAGTTTTACTTCAAAAAATATTTTATTCAAGAAAGACTAACTTTAAAAAGTTTTATTTAAAATAATATAAAATTGTATAATTAATAAAATTCAATTTATTTACCTTAGAAACCAACGTCACGATCAGCATCAAGATATGACTGCTCACTACTGCCGATTCATCTAGACTCCCGACGTTTTCAGTGAACTACGGTCATTTAAGCGACTTAAAATCTATACTAATATTATAAAGAAAAATTTTTTTATTGGTTTGTTTGTTTGTACCGAATTAGCTCCGAAACTACTGGATCGATGTTAACCATTTTTTACCAATAGAAAGCTAAATTATCAGGAAGTAACATAGGCTACACCTAATTTTATTTTATTTAAATTAGAGATCCTAAAGAAAATTGCAATAATGTAACCCAAAGTAGCAAAATTTTGCCTATAAAATTCATTATTTGGCGTGCGCTGAGAAAACTATTGATAATATATAAAAGTAATGTACTACATGATTAAAGTACTCATCATTACCTACAAAAAAGTCCGCGAGGGAATATACCTAACTACGAGTATCATACTTAGGTCACAATAGCAGCTTTTGTCTACACTAATATTATAAAGAGGTTATGTTTGTAAGTTTGTGTGTATGTTTGTAGAAGCAGAATGACATTTCTATCTGAGTTTTCTAATAGTGATATCGATTGTAGTAACGCGATTTGTCTAAGTCTATGATAAGTAGCGTCCCTATTCTTCGATAGAGTATTTTTTTAAATACACATGAGTTCGTGTCATATTGATTGTTGTTTTACTATTTTTAACCGCTAAAATAGATAATATATGTATGTAATAAGTCTTACTAACTTCCACAGATCCAATTGATTTGAAATTTGGTGTACTGTCACTTCTGTCTTATTTCCAAGACATACTAACTTTGAAGTTCTGTAGCATCAAATAGTAAGCGGAATGCTCAATTCCTCAAAAACTACAGTAGATATAGCGTGTTTGGGCTCATAAGAATAATCTCAATGAGAACCTATTAGAATTGGTATCCGCGAGTAATTTAGAAAGAATCAAATAAAAATAAAATGAAAAATATTAAGTAACTCTTGACACAAAAAAAACCCTCTAAAATGTAAACAAATAAAATTTCTCTCTTGGCCTTTTAACTTCATTAAAATACAAATTACTTAATATTTTGATAATGAGCGTCGCCGCGTCAGGAGACCGCTAAGTAAATAAAATAAAAAACCATAATACAAATAAAAAGAAGATTCATAATAATTATAAAATATATGTAGCTGATTTAAATGAAAAATATTATTTAATCAGATACACAATTTTATCTCTTCCAAAATATATTCTCATGACCTTCACTTGTTTTTTTTTTGTTTTTTTTTTTTTATATGTTATTGTAATATTAAATTAGCAATTCTTGTATATAAATTTTACTTCATGTCTCTCAGAAACTGTTCTAACGAAGGAGGAGGTTCTCAATTCGACCGTATATATATATATATATATATATATATATATATATATATATATATATATATATATATATATATATATATATATATATATGTATATATATATATATTTATGTTTGTTCGCGGATTTTTTCGTCGTTTATGAACCGATTTTGATAATTCTTTTTATTATATATATATATATATATATATATATATATATATATATATATATATATATATATATACGGTCGAATTGAGAACCTCCTCCTTCGTTAGAACAGTTTCTGAGAGACATGAAGTAAAATTTATATACAAGAATTGCTAATTTAATATTACAATAACATATAAAAAAAAAAAAAACAAAAAAAAAACAAGTGAAGGTCATGAGAATATATTTTGGAAGAGATAAAATTGTGTATCTGATTAAATAATATTTTTCATTTAAATCAGCTACATATATTTTATAATTATTATGAATCTTCTTATATATATATATATATATATATATATATATATATATTTATGTTTGTTCGCGGATTTTTTCGTCGTTTATGAACCGATTTTGATAATTCTTTTTATTATATATATATATATATATATATATATATATATATATATATATATATACGGTCGAATTGAGAACCTCCTCCTTCGTTAGAACAGTTTCTGAGAGACATGAAGTAAAATTTATATACAAGAATTGCTAATTTAATATTACAATAACATATAAAAAAAAAAAAAAGATATATATATATATATATATATTTATGTTTGTTCGCGGATTTTTTCGTCGTTTATGAACCGATTTTGATAATTCTTTTTTGTTAGAAAGGAGATATCCCAAAAGTGGTACCATGCTACGGAAACTAGTATCTGATGATGGGATCCCAGAAAAATCGAGAGGAACTTTCGAAAATTGTAACGGCGACTAGTGCGTTTGTTAACATTTTCATTAGGTATTTTATAGCACTACTATTTAATGAAGGTCTGGAGTCGATCTGATGATGGACCCGAAAGATAGTCGAGGGAACTCCTCAACGATTTACAGCAATTACCTGGTGTTTGGGCTTGATTAATTTGTATTGATGATACGTCTACACTAAAAATGGAAAAGTAAAAACTTAAAAAAAAATAAAAACCGACTTCCAGGCACTGAAAAGTAAAAAATAACTAAACGGGGGTTTTCATTTAGAATAAATACTTAATCAGATTTTTTCGAAGTCGGTGCCAGCCAATACAAATCAAAGCACACCGACTTCGAAAGTAAAAAACTTTTTCGAAATTTTTAAAAAAGTATGTTCCCATGCGAAATCAATATTTATCTATACTAATACTATAAACAGGTAAAGTTTGTGACGTTGTATATCTCTGTATCTACTGAACTGATTAAGATGAAATTTTTCAAAATAAAACTATCTTTTCGGATTATTTCGCGAATTTATTATGATTTTTGGTACCCGACGTTTCTATTGCTTTACAGCAATCATGGTCACGGGAGAGACTAAGGTGTTAGATGTCTCAATGGCATTATACAGTTGTTCCAGACAGCCTACCTACTATTTTACAAAAATGATTTTAAAAATTCAAAAATGGCATCAAAGTACCTTACAATATTAGTTGATTTTAATTCTAAACATTTTAAAAAAATTTTTTATGTTTTTAATAAGTATTATAATTAAATATAGCAATATTATTTACTTAATTTTAGCTATTAAAATAAATATTACAATTTTTCTTTATTAATTACTAATCTTATTTTGTGTTGCTATTATTATATTATCTGTAACCATAAAGATTATTAAATATTTTTAAATATGTATCGAGTATTTATTTAAGTAATATAATTGTTTTATATGTAGTTTAAAAAGAAGTTTAATATTATTTTAGATTGTTATTATTTAAAGTTAAAATATTAAGCAACACTATTGTTAACTTTATAGATAAAAATATATTAATTACTATTCTTATTGCGATCCACACAGTATGAACTAACTACATCTACTGGTCTGTTATGTTTGTTTTTGTTGTTTGTTTTTATTATGTTTATTACAGGATCCCATGATGATGGTAGTACCCAGCCATCTTCCCTATTGAAGTTTGGATATTTTTTAATTTCAATAGCTTCGCGAATCATCCTGGGGCGATAACGGTTTTCTTTCGCTAGTATTTGTGGATTATCAAAGCGAATGTAGTGGCTTGGGCGATCCTGGCTATGTTTACAGACTGCAGATGTTGTATTGCGACGGTGCTTCACATCAGCTATGTGTTCTTTGACCCGAGTTCTAATGGATCTCTTTGTTTGTCTAATGTAAGAGAGCCCACAATCACAATCAAGTTTGTATACCCCTGCATCTTGGAGAGGGATGTTGCACTTGACTGGTGGTAAGAACTGACTAATTTTCTTTGGCGGCTTGAAGTAAGTTTTGATTGAAGCACGCTTTAAGATGTAGCCAATCTTGTCAGTGACTCCTCTCATGTATGGCAGGACAGCAGGGACTCGTTCGACTGTGGCTGGTTTCACTCGATCACTGTGATGCAGGCGCGGCACTTGCAGCTTGTTGTCTCGCAGGACTTGCTTAACATGTTGCAGTTCTCCGGCCAGATGTTGCTCGTCACAGATCCCTTGTGCTCTCTGAAACAAAGAGTTTCCCACGGTAGCTAACTGTGAAGGATGGTGGTGTGATTCACCGTTCAGGTACCTATCAGTATGGGTCTTCTTTCTATACACAGTATGACTCAAGGTGTTATCTGGGTTGCGTTTTACTAAGACATCTAAGAAAACTAAGGCATTGTCAGATTCTAATTCCATAGTAAATTGTATTTTTGGATTTATAGAATTAAGATGTTCTAAGAATACATTTATTTTATCAGATGGTAATATTGTGAAAGTGTCATCTACGTGTCAGAGAGCACAAGGGATCTGTGACAAGCAACATCTGGCCGGAGAACTGCAACATGTTAAGCAAGTCCTGCGAGACAACAAGCTGCAAGTGCCGCGCCTGCGTCACAGTGATCGAGTGAAACCAGCCACAGTCGAGCGAGTCCCTGCTGTCCTGCCATACATGAGAGGAGTCACTGACAAGATTGGCTACATCTTAAAGCGTGCTTCAATCAAAACTTACTTCAAGCCGCCAAAGAAAATTAGTCAGTTCTTACCACCAGTCAAGTGCAACATCCCTCTCCAAGATGCAGGGGTATACAAACTTGATTGTGATTGTGGGCTCTCTTACATTGGACAAACAAAGAGATCCATTAGAACTCGGGTCAAAGAACACATAGCTGATGTGAAGCACCGTCGCAATACAACATCTGCAGTCTGTAAACATAGCCAGGATCGCCCAAGCCACTACATTCGCTTTGATAATCCACAAATACTAGCGAAAGAAAACCGTTATCGCCCCAGGATGATTCGCGAAGCTATTGAAATTAAAAAATATCCAAACTTCAATAGGGAAGATGGCTGGGTACTACCATCATCATGGGATCCTGTAATAAACATAATAAAAACAAACAACAAAAACAAACATAACAGACCAGTAGATGTAGTTAGCTCATACTGTGTGGATCGCAATAAGAATAGTAATTAATATATTTTTTATCTATAAAGTTAACAATAGTGTTGCTTAATATTTTAACTTTAAATAATAACAATCTAAAATAATATTAAACTTCTTTTTAAACTACATATAAAACAATTATATTACTTAAATAAATAATTGATACATATTTAAAAATATTCAATAATCTTTATGGTTACAGATAATATAATAAAAGCAACACAAAATAAGATTAGTAATTAATAAAGAAAAATTGTAATATTTATTTTAATAGCTAAAATTAAGTAAATAATATTGCTATATTTAATTATAATACTTATTAAAAACATTAAATTTTTTTTTAAATGTTTAGAATTAAAATCAACTAATATTGTAAGGTACTTTGATGCCATTTTTGAATTTTTAAAATCATTTTTGTAAAATAGTAGGTAGGCTGTCTGGAACAACTGTATAATGCCATTGAGACATCAACACCTTAGCCTCTCCCGTGACCATGATTGCTGTAAAAGCAATAGAAACGTCGGGAACCAAAAATCATAATAAATTCCCGAAATAATCCGAAAAGATAGTTTTATTTTGAAATGTCAAATATTCGCGTAAATCTAAGAAAGTACTAAGATGAAATTTAGTAAGAGGATAGTTTGAGATCCTGGAAAGGACGTAGGATACTTTTTATTCCGGAAATCATCCCTTAAGGGGTTGAAAATGGGGATGAAAGTTTGTATGGGGAATCAAACTGGGGACGAACCCGAGCGAAATGAGGGTGAGTCGCTAGTAAGAAATAAAATCATAAATTCTGATAATAAAAGTAAAGTAACCTGGAACGTGAGTGATGCGATCGACTGGTTATACTGAAAATTCTTTTTGCTTCAAGTACTCTCAAAATGCTTAGAGTTGTGACGAAAACGGCATTGGTTATTTGGATTGCATTTACAGTCAATCAATGGAGCTGATTACATTATAACGCCTTTTCTTATACCTGGTCGCCATTTGACTGAGAAACTGTATGTTATATATGGTAAGCGAGTTAAATTAAATTAAATTTTCTGACCGTTCTTAGATCTTAGTTTTAATTTGGCTACAGAAGATTTCAATGGAATTCTATTCAACTTATTAGATTTTAGAGAATGAAATGCTGAGTTATTGGAGACTGAAGACTCGTTAGACTCGTCAAGTATGACGGCTAAAAATGTGAAGTGAATTAAAAATACAGTAGCAATAAGTCAATCTAATTTAAATACTGACTTGTAGTTAAGTATTTAAGTTGTACTGACAACTTAAACACGAAGGGCTTACGTTTATAATATAAACGATCACGTTCATACAATAAAATTCTAAAACCCCAGGAATTTTCTACACTAAATAACTTAGGGAATTATATTGCGAAAAATATTCTGAAAGAAATAAATTCAAATCAAAATGTTTCAGGCTTAGAACCAATGCTTGAACCGCCAAATTATGAAATAGCAACTACTTTAATGATACCAGCAATAATCAGTGGAGTCATCGTTGGTTACATAGAAGCTCAAATGTTAGCGTTAAGCGATGTGATACTTCACGTTTGGGCTGATAGCGAACTATTTTGCGAAAAGTTCATAGACAAAAGCAATAATGTTGATATTATTGATGAAAATATTATTAAAAATATAATATTCATTAAAAGCCAGTTAAGAGACATCGTCTTTCACATCATGAATATTAATCTACGTAAAGCTGTAGAAAAGAAATTTTGTATTATATATTTTGTTGAGATTATTTTTATACTTTGCGCTATTGTGCCTAAACTATTAGGTGGTGGTAGGAAAAAATAAAATATCATATATAATAAAGCATATTTTTATTGTATTAACCTCTTCACCTCACCTGTTCCAAGAAAACTTTGCTAAACCTGTTACACAATTCAATTCTTTATAAATCTAGTAATTTACAAAAATAATCTTATCAATAATCAAATCAACTCATACTCTTAATTTCACCTCTAACAGATTGCCCTTTATAGCCCTCAAGCCGACGTCCACTTGTAATTCTAATTTGTCAGCTTCAGATACAAATATCAAATCTTTTACACAATAAGCTAAAAGGGTTTTCAGGATCGCCATCGCATACCTTTTTCCTGAAAAATAATTGAACTGTACAGTTACTACAAATCAGATATAAGGTTGTATCCTTTTGTAAAGTAGAGGAATTTTGACCATCAATTTATTATTTGTTTGTACAATTTTCAACAACTATCAATATCCATTATAATTAAAAGAAAATATTAAAAAATGTATAAAACCTCAAGTACTAATATCAAATCAGGCGATGTACTTATATTAAGGCAGGCATTATACATAAAAGTACAGAAAAATTAAAATCTTGTGTCCTAGTCATGTTCCGGAATGACATCTGTCTTTCCAGAACTAATCTCTTGTCACTTTAAATGATAAGAGAATGACTCTGGAAAAAGGAAATTATTAATAATTACACACTATACCTATACAAGCTCTTTTTCCAATACTGAACGGCAAATAAGCCGGATTTTTTGAAGCCCTCGGCAGAAGCCAACGTTCGGGCAGGAATTTATCTGCATCCTCTCCCCAAGCACGGCGAGATCTACCAGCGCTCCATAGATGTAGAGAACACATTGTACCTTTTGGTATTATACATGATTCTAAAACAAAAAAATGAGTTCGTGTAACTTTGTACTTGTACTTTCTTATGTACCTTTACGCGCGGTTGAAGTAAAACTTCTTTGGCGCTGTGACAGATACTACAATTATGTAAATTAACACAAATCAAAATATAAATGTAATAATTTTTATAAAATTTTTGTAATAAATATTCATTCTAATAAGTAATAATTGTTATAAAATTATTAATAATAAAATATATTTTTTATAAATAATAATTCTTCTTCTCTTCTTCTTCTGGCCTTTTCCCATCTTTATTTGGGGTCGGCTCTCCTAATCATTCTTCTCCAAAGATGTCTTTCCTGGGTCGTCCTTGGGTCAACATTGTTGTTTTTCTTGTCTTTCCTAACTACGGATATCCACGTAAGTCGGGGCCTTCCGCGCTGTTTTGGAACTGACTTGTGATCAAACACTTTCCTGCTTATGTGATCTACCGGCCTTCTCATGACATGCCCGTAACATCGTAATCTTGCTTCCGCTAGCTATCCTGTATCGGTTGTACCTTAAAAGTTCCTCTGATGTAAAGGTTTGGCACTTTGTCGAAAAGAGTGATTCCAGCAGAACACCTTAGCATTCTCATTTCGGCGACGTGTAGTCACGTGTCAGATTGTTATTTCTTGAGTGGCCATTACGCTCAGTATATCATTACGGGTCTTATTGTGGTTTTGTATACTTTGCCTTTGACGCGTATTGGCATTCTTGAATCACAAAACACTCCTGTTAGCTCTCTCTACTTAAGCCATCCAGCGTTTCTTCGATGCGCGACGTCTGACGTCATTTGCCAACAACACTGCCTAAGTACTTAAAGCTCTCGACAGTTTTAAGCGCCGTATTCTGCAGGTACATGATATGTTGGGTGTTTCTATCAGAAAATTTACTCTCTACGAAGCTTTCTCTCTACTGATCTTTAGTCTGGCTCTTTCTAAGGTTGATCTCCATTTTTCCAGCGTCTTTTCGAGTGCTATCGGGTCTTTGTCGATGAGAGCTACAACAATAGCGGGCTCAGAGCTGATCCCTGGTGGAGTCCCACCTCAACGCTAAATTCCTTACCGATTCCTGCTGGGCACGGTACTTTTATGGAAACGCTGGCATATATGTCAGCCACCATTTGCACATAGCATTCGGGTGCCATCTTCGCTCGTAATGCCTGCCAAATCAGTGGTCTTGGGATGCGGTCAAAAGCTTTTTCTAGGTCTATTAAAACCATGTGGAGGTCTTTCTTATCATCCCTGTGGATTACCATTAGGATGCGGATGGTGTGAATTGCACCCGTAGTTGACTTTCTTGTGACGAACCCACACTGGTTTTTTGTAACGCTTGTTATCTGGCGTAACCTCCGGTCAATCACTCGTTCCCATATTTTGAGGCTATGTAGTATTAGTTTTATGGCTCGATAGTTTCCGCAGAGTCGAATATCGCCTTTATTTTTACTTTTTATTTTTTTATAAATAATAATTATTTTATAAATATAAGACTTTTCATATTATATTATATTAATAATAATAAATTTGAGTTTCGCATCCGCAACGATATTGCTGCTTGTCCACATTACGAGTATGTACACCAGAGGAGCTCATGAGCACCTCTGAGAACGCAATCGGTGTTTAAAGTTTGTTATAGTACCTGCCACGAAAGATGAGACTTGACTAACCATGTGGTTTGACTTGCGCATAGGACGATTTATAGGTCTCTTTAGCGGTACGAGGCCTGAGGCGAGAAGGGATCGGGTGACATCAGGTTTAGGTTTAGGTTTAAAGAACTTTATTATCAACAAAGACAGATATTGTCACTTATGTGATAACATAAACTAAAGTGGTTACATAAAATTCATCGTCGTTGCCATTATTTGTACTATCTTATATATTTAAACGAGCAATACTTGTATATTTATATCTTTACTTATTTATTTATACCGGCGGATCTCGGAAACAGCTCTAACGATTTTGCTGAAATTTGGTATATGGGGGCTTTCGGGGGCGAAAAATTGATCTAGATTAGTCACATGTCTGGGAAAACGCGTGTTTTCGAGTTTTCATGCGTTTTTCTTATGCATTATTCTACGCAAAATTTAAACATCTATACAACTGTCTCAGTAACACTTAGTCACTTAATGTAAAATTATTTTTAAGCCAAATTAAAAAGAAAATTGTTCTTATTGCGACATCTATACAACTGTCTCAGTAACACTTAATCACTTAATGTAAAATATACAATCTTTCAAGAACTCCGAGCGAAGCTCGGTCGCCCAGGTACTTATTATAATGTAGGTAGGTATACTTAAAGACTTTACAAGCGAAAACAAAACAAAAAGCCAATAGAATTATGTTCAATTTTGTCTCACCACATACATTCAAATCAATTTTTATAATATGTAAAATTAGTAATTTTTCAATAAATAATCGGATAATTGTTTTTTAAATGCATGAAATAAGTTAACATTTTTTATATGTGAGGGTATACTATCATACAGCCGTGCTCCGTTGACTGTTATCATTGTTTTGCCGTATGACGTGCGATGTTTCGGTATGATGAGGTAGCTAGCCCGTCGACTGCTATGCTCGGAAAAAACTTGTTTTCGTTTAGTGAACGAAAGATTAGTATGGATAGTCCTATTAAAATATTTTCGAATAAAAATGCAGATATTGTATTTGTATAAATTTTCTATGTTCATTAATTTAGTTTCTTCATATATTTTATTACTAATACTACTTCATATATTATATTCTTCATATATTCATCAGGGCGTCGAAAAGAGCGCGAGAGGCGCGGTACGATGCTGCGCATGCGTTAGTTGCCTACCGTCCTCCTCAACCCGTGCAAGCCCCGCTTTACTCCGTAATACACTCGAGTGCAACTTGTGTTTATTTTCTATTTTCTTTATAGTTGTGTTGTATACGA
This sequence comes from Argynnis bischoffii washingtonia, assembly GCA_033884665.1. Classification (NCBI taxonomy): domain Eukaryota; kingdom Metazoa; phylum Arthropoda; class Insecta; order Lepidoptera; family Nymphalidae; genus Argynnis; species Argynnis bischoffii. Next base: position 1,461,303 of record CM066624.1, on the reverse strand, counting down.
GTGTAATTTTGTAAAATTTTGATTATGCCTTGAGGTAAAACATTAAGAAGACAAAATAGGAAGATGGTTTACGACGTATATACATTTATATTTTGAAAAAAAGCAAAGGAAGGTGTACAAAATTTGAAGCAGATGCAAATGCGTACCATGCGTATCACTTCGTAATAAATATTGTTAATAATTTTAATACAACATTGCTGTACACCATATTTCGAATGACATCTAAAAATCCCTAAATAGATATAGAAATAAATAATAGATAACTATTTCTTACACGACTGTACCTGCGCAGGCTCCCTACTACTGACGCTCGTCAAGTCTCATCTTTCGTGGCGCGTATTATACTTAGCGATACCCCGCCGCGACTTTAAATCACTACAAAAAAATCTAGGTATATTTCGGAATGTTAAAAAACAAATACCTATCATTAAATTGAGTATATAGTTTATTGTTAAGTTTCATTTCTAACGACTGATGAAGGACAATTATTTTTTACTTTTTAAGGGTTGTTCCTTAAGCTAGTATTTTTTGCATAGGGGTTTTTTTTTTAATTATTAATTTAATTTTTATTTTAAGCTTTTTTAACTGAACTAACCTATAGGGCAATACAATAAATATAGAAATCTAAGCGAGTATAATAAATTAATATTACATAAGCTAGGAGTACCTCCCAGCAGTGAAGGCGGTAACAGTGATAGGTGCATTACATACCTATCACTGGCTAAAATTCCCATTTAATTAATGCCTATATATGCCTTCGGGCTTACATTGTTGTTGTCTCTATATATCTTTCGTTATGAATACAGCTAATAGTAATAAAACTGTCGTCAAGACAGTCTTTTTAATGTAGAATGCAGTTCTCTGGAGACCATAATCCTGGTTGCAACACCAGGTCAATGTGACCGTATTGCAAGATCATCAGTATATAAAAAAACTTCTTATCACTACCTCCTATCTTTATTTTATGAGGATATAAAATATCTGAGCTTACTTATCTGAAGATCTCGATCAGCATATCTTGCCACTATTGGTATCGGAGGATACAACCTCAGAGTCTCCTGTATTACTGCTTCGCAATAAACCAGCGACGAAAGATCCTCTTTTGTCAAGTCGCTTTTATTGTCCTCAAATATTTGCTTTACTCTGAAATATACGTAATTTGAACAATAATTAATTAACAATATTAGCTTAAATTACAATAATCCTTTTAATTGCTTAAGTGTTTTAAGCTTAAGGACTATTTTAATGTCTATTAATATTAGGTCCTTACATATGACATTGGCGTTTTATATGGAAAAAGCAAAACGAAAGAAAATTTTGAATCTCACCTTATTTTTCATCACAAGTAAGGTGAGATTCAAAATCGCCTCGTTATTGCGACGATTGAGTAATGCATGAAGCACTCGACGCGTGTTTGTGCGCGTTGTGTGCTTCACTCAATTCATGCGGTACCCATTTTTCGAGCTTTATTACTTTTCCAATTTGTTTCAAGTGAAATAAAATTATTTTATCACTCACACCGAAGCTTGCTGCTAGCTCTGACGTGGATTGCGAGAGATCCGCTTCCATGATTACTTTTAGTTCTTCATTGTCAACTAGGGTCTCCGGCTGCCATGGGGTTTATTCTGTAGGTCAACATTTCCAGAGCGAAAATGTTGGAACCAAAAACAGTAGCTTCCCCATACACTTCATTAATCCTTCAAGCTGCTTCTGCGACGCTGGTGCCATGGTAGAACTCGTATTCGTAAATAACGCAATATTTTAAATTTTCCACATTTTAAACAGAATGATGTCAAAGAAAAATCAAATGGCGCGAAAACAAATTAATCACTAAATTCGAAACACAAATACATGAGCCTAAATTTGAAATAAATTAAAATGTAGAACTCAAATTCAAACGCAGATATTTGAAATCAAATTGACCAGTGTGACAAAACGACAATTTCATATGTAAGGACCTAATATAAAGAAAAGTTCCAAAGAAAACACTTCCAATATAAAGACACTGAACCCTCAAACTTTGAAGGTTTTGTCTATTTTTTTCATTTTTAACCAAATATTTTGATATTTTTTAACTTTATTTGTTGTTTTGTTATATTTATCTAAAAAGTTGTATAAAAGATCATCAAAGAAAAAGATAAGTTGGCAATGTAAAGACTTTCACTCCCTGGATAACAGGTAAAATCGTCGGTCCTGGATGTGACCTATGACAAAGGGAATGTCGAATTCGTCCCAGTGGAGTTGCACAATGTTTCATTATATATATATATATATATATATATATATATATATATATATATATACAGGGTGAATTTTTCAAGTGGGCGTGCATGGCGAAATCCGAAACTATGAGGAATAGCGAAAAGTACTCAAAGGAGTCTCGGGCCCGATTTTCGTGAAAACTAAAACTGCATCATTGGATTTTTGAAAAATCAATTTTCCTAGCCAGGAATCGAACCTGTTGATTTTGAAAAAAAAACACATACTGTATAATTATACCATTCGATAGTGATGCTAATAAGGAGCGCATTCTGGGAAGTCATGACATACGGCAAACTTAAGGAAAGAGCTCATTTTTAACAAAATGTTTTTTTATTGTTCTTTGTTATTTACTTAGTAAACCTTAACAGATCGATTGTTCAAAATGATAGCCGTTGTTTTCAATGCATAGCTGGATTGGACGTTTCAAGGATTGTACTACATTTAGCATTACAATATTATTAATTCCGTTTAGAATAATTTGCAAAGACCGTTTCAAGTCATCAATTACATTACATTTATTATTAAACACACCTGCACCGCACTCATCTTTACATTATGTTCTAATTTCAAATTTCTATTTTCTTCGTGGTCAAAGGCCACAGTAGAAGAAAAAAAAAGTTAACATTTGAAATTAGAACGTAAAGTGAACTGGCGCCAATAATTTTAAGTTTTTTCGACGTTTCATTGATTACTGCTAACCGTTTGCGTACTGTTTTGTATTTTGTTGAATAATTTATTAAAGCAATACCGTACAGTAGAAGAGATGTTGATTCAGCAGTTTGGCGAAAATTTTATTGCAACGCATGGTCCTGTGCCGTGGCCAGCGAAGTCACCAGAACTTACACCCTTAGATTATTTTTTCTGGGGGTTTGTAAAAAACGAAATCTATAAAGACACGTGTAATGTAATTGATGACTTGAAACGGTCTTTGGAAAATATTCTAAACGGAATAAACGGAACAAACGGTATGTGAAAATAAAAATTCAAAAATTAGAAATAAAAAAATCCTGGTGGGCCAAGTTTGGTGAGCCTCGATCAACGCACAGCCTAAACCGCTGGTCGTAGAAACGTGAAATTTAGAAGACATATTCCTAGACAATTTGGCAGTCATTCAAATAAATATTTTGTATCTGTAAAGATAGCTATAGTGTTGCTTAATATTTTACCTTAAAGTTATAATAGCGATTTAAATTAATAATTTAATTTTTAAATTACATATAAAACAATAATATTGCTTTAATAAATAATTAATATTTTTAATTTTCTAAAAAAGTTAGACATTATAGTAATAGCAACACTAAACAATATATTATTAATTATAAAAGTTTAAAAAAATTGTAATGTATATAATAATAAAATTAAATAAATAATATTTAATTATAATACTTATTTTCTTTAATATGTTTAGAATTAAAATCAACAGATAATGTATGATACTTTAGTGCCATTTTTGAATTTTTAAAATCATTTTTGTAAATTGTAGGTAGGCACTGTCTATAACAAGTTATATAATGCCTTTGAAACATCTAACACCTTAGTCTCTCCCGTGACCATGATTGCTGTAAAGCATTTGAAACGTCGGGAACCAAAAATCAAAATAAATCCGCGAGATAATGCTCTTCAATACAATTAAATAAATGCGTATTTTAGCATTTTTTGAAATACATCCTATAAGACTGTCAAATAGGGGGTGAAAGTTTGTATGAAACTCTATAACTGATGCACGGAAAATAGTATTTATCTACAAAATGAAAACTAAAACAATGTAAATATATTTTTTTCGATATCCATCCTTTAAAAGGGGAAAAGGGGGTTATGCTGTTTAAATGAGGAAAAAATGGTTTATGATCAGAATTATTTGAAACTTGGTATTAATGTTCTTTAATACAATTAAACAAACATGTGTTATAGATTTTTTTTTAAATTCAGCCCCTATGTGGGTAAAATTGGGCGTTGAACTTTGAGTTGTTGAATATATTTAAATAGAGTAACATGGCTCAAGTTCTCTGTAAATGCACACTTACTGTGTGGTATATAAAATAGAGAACGGAAATTATTCTGAATCCAAAGGAAAATTATTTATAAATTTTCGGCTGGCCACAGCAGCGTCTACTATAACAGACCTAGAGCGCAAGAGAGAGCAACAGCAAAATAAGAATGGCAATTTATATGTGTAAATTAAAAAAGGGGAGGGAGATTTTAAGCTTCAGGTATACATAGCACTGGGTCTTTAAAAATAACGTAGATGTTAGCCTATTAGTATGTTAGTTAAAAAAAATCCATGTTAGCTGACTTATATGATTTTAAAGTCGTAAACATTTTATGCGATTGTAACATTATATCTCTCTTCCTCTAACTTTGGAAAGATGGAGTAGAAAAATGTGCAAGAAACACAGGTAGTTGAGCTTGCTAAATACATAAAGTGTAAATTTATTTACAGAATATACGTTTTACATCTTTAAGATACTGAATATTTTGAGTTACGATCACTAAAATTTAATTTGTTGAACTTAATTTTGCAAGTAATAAAGTATGTATTGCGAAAAAGTTCATTTTTTCTTAGTTTGATCGCGGGCGAAGCCACGGGTTCTGCTAGTTTAACAAAAACTTTTTTCCTTTAATAGACTGGAATCGCGTTAATAAGTGCAACATTTTCTGCCAGTGTCATAAACTTACTCGTTATATAATTTATTTTGCACATCAGGATGACAACCCAGCATCAACAACGAGTAACCAAGCGTGTTCGCAACCGTCTCTTGTCCACCTAAAATAATGGTATGCACCTCTGATTTAATCCGATTAACATCCATATTGGGATCTATTTCTTTTAGATTTAACAAGACGTCCAATATTGATTTAAAGCTAGCTTTTTCTGGACCTGAAAATATAAATATTAATTAGAACAATATATCTCATAAGATAAACGAAATTATCATGTGATAATGTATTTGTTTGTTTGTTTTTGACGCCGGTTGAAATTAAACTTATTAATGTTATAAAGTTCACACTATTACTTACAACTATAAAAAACATAAATGTTTCGTGAGTGTGTGCGTGTTAACTGTAGTTGTGTGTGTAGGGAGATACTCGAACATCCAAAGTTACATATATTTGTTATATTCACTCTAAGTTACTAAAAAAATATCCCTAAAGGTGGGAAATGCATTTACGCAGATGACCTGCATACATACAGGTGGTTATGTGGGAATAACCGGCCACAAAAGCCAGTACTACTCACTTAAGCCCAGCAAAACCTACCCCTTCTTAATAGAACGTCGCAAGATCGCTTACGCACTCAACCACGACACCCCGACGTCAGGTCTGCCAAAGCAGGCCACAATAACCAAAAGGTTGCTCCAACGGTCTGCTTTGCTATCAATCCACCCTATAGTAACCCACATGGTACACTGCCCACCGAGATGAGCTGCCTCCCAGTGTGTCTCTTAGATTCACACCCGGCTGGATTGCCGGATGCTAATAAGCACCCCAACCACGATAAGGGAAACACACATCGAGGGGACTGACTTAATCTCCCTAACACAACTTTTACTTTTACAATGTTACAAGGTAGAAAAGCGAATCGGTAGGCCATGATGGGTACAACTGCGTTACGTGGGCAAAATTGTTATTATAACAATTAAGTACCTCGTTTTTTTTAAATTGCTCAAAAAAAAGAACATAAGCTTTTAAACTTTTTATTAACTTCGTTATAATTTTATAGATTAAAACCTAAATTATATGAAAAAATATATAATATGTTAGTAAAAAGTAACCTTACCCTCCATTGTGGAATCTGTATGGGTTTTACCCATTGATATTCGTTCTTGTATCTTTTGATTGATCACCTGAAATAATAAATTGTGACACTATTTACAAAAATAATACATTTTATCAAATGCCTCGTTAATGTAGTGCGCATAAATACAAGTAGCTTGTACAGTTGAAAGTACGAGTCTTAAGTTCGAGTCCCGAGTCAGACAAAGTAGTTTTTGGGTTTCGCTGTTAAGAAAGAGTTGAGAAGTGGATTCAGGCCTAATCTCTCACCACTAGTATTAAATTGTTGTCACACTGAATTTTAAATATAATGTTGTCGTGTCTGCGCATACACGCCAGCGTTATAAAATCTCCTGTGCAGTTCTGTACAGTAGACTAGTCTCAGTGAATATGGCTTTTAATTTATGAAGTCTTACTCTACAGATAGATTACATACAATTTATAAAATATATAATTTTTGTTAAGACACAAAAGATGGCTAAGCTTGACTTGAAAATTATGTTAAAGCGTCCAAATGTATGTGTATAATGACAACTGCAGCCCAATTTTTTTTAAGTTTTCTCAATAACTACAACTAGTTAAATTATTGGAAGCCTAAATGATACCGGTTTAGACCCTTTTAGCGGTTTATTAGGTGCAAGCGACTTATGCTCGCTTCGCTTACTCCTTATAACATCAGCTATGTGCCAGTGAAAATCCCGTCAAAATCAGTCCAGCCGTTTCGGAGATTACCTGGAATAAACAGATAGACAGACAGACAGGCAGACAAACAGACAGACAGAAACACAGACAAACAGACAGACAGACAGCCAAAAATTTATTATATATAAAATGCATTTAGTAAAAAGCTGTTATTTAGACATTACAAACAGACCCTTCAATTTTATCTATCTGTATAAATTTAATGTCTGTTAAAATAACTAGACGGTAAAAAAATCAAAAACAGCTGTTTATATCAAAAGAGCTTAACTCCGAACAATCCAACTATTAGTTTATATTTCGTCCCATTACATCATTATAATAGGTATAATGTATAGATGAAACAAGAAGTAACAAATGAAAAAAAACTTACAGTATCTGACATATTATGCAAAACAGCTACGTTTTTTACAAACTTGGTGTGATCTGATGAAAATCTATAAATGCAGTCGAAGTGGTAGAACAGATTAAATCCTCGCTTAAAGAGTAGTTCCAATACACTCTTGAACGCCTCATAGTATTCTTGAGACTGCTTACTATCCGTTGTGTAAGTTACTCCTAGACCAGTCTCTGAAATATAACAGTATATATATTATATTTTATTGTTTTTAGGAAGACTGGATCGATATATCAATATTTAGGATATCATCATAATCAATTTGCCAATATTAAAATTTTGCCATTATTTTAAAGTAAACAATATTCATCTTAAATATTATTTTTTCTAAAACTGCAATTGTATTACCAATTATTTCGATAAGATAATTTTACGTTTCTTAATAAATTTTCCTACTTAATTATGTTATGGCCGCGACGCGACTTAAAAACTGCAAAGTATTAAATTACATTTTTCTCAATCACTTGGGTACTTACGGCAAATGGCGGCCAAAGTTATGTAAGAGAAATGGGGCATCGCATCAAAAGGCCGTTTGTTGTTTTCTTCTTTTAATTTCTCAACTAATTCTTTCGCTTTTATATTAAACACCTGTTGGAAACCATCAACCATACTCCCAGTAAACGTGCCTGCTATAAGCTTTATATTTCGTTTCCAAACTTCTCCTGATATGATGTAAGAATATTATTTTTTAACATATTTTGTATCTTTTCTAATTATTACACATACAAAATTGAATTTGAAGTGGATTAATTTGACGACACGTTTGGCTCAGTGTGTAGTGACCCTACTTACTGTGCCAGCGGTCGCGGGTTCGAGTCCCGCTGGGGGCATTCATTTGTGTGAGCGCGAATGTTTGTACTCTAGTCATGGGTGTTATATTTATAATATGTATGTATTTAAAGTTATATATGTAGTGTATCAACTATCTAGTATCCATAACACAAGCCTTCGTAGCTTACCATGGAACTAGATGGTGCTGTGTGTTAATGTCCCAACATATTTATTTATTAATAAAATAAGTTTTCGAAAGACATGTGAAGTCCGCTAACCCACACTTGGCCAGCGTGGTGGACTATTGCCTGATTCCCTCCTCGTGCCCAGCAGTGGGACGTCAAAAAGGGATGAATACATACATATGTACATAATAACATGTAAGTAGGTAGATATTTAGTTATTGTTGAGTGTATAGTTGAATTTATAGGCGCCATTTAGAAAAGATGTTTCGATAAGAGAAAATTAACCCCCTAAGAGGATATAAAAGTTTGTCATAATGACATGACATTGCTTCTTAGAATTTGAAACAACAATTGAATTAAAAATACGCAAAGGAGAAAGCCATTTTTGGGCCCTGATGACTAGGGACCAAATATATGTCAAAAAAATCCTAATTTTTTTTTGGTTATTCTATTAAAATCTTAATTTTATTTGCAATGGCCAAGTTACAAAAAAATGCATTTTTCGATATTGTGCAATGCTCTTATAAACGGATATTATATCTTATTTATTTTGTAAAATGTCAATATAAATTAAATGATTTTATAGAACTGTTCTATTAAAATTATAATCAATTTATTTGAGAATTGATACTGTACGGTTTGCGTACATTTTTGTACAATTTAAGCTGAATTATATTTTAAGTATAACGTTAAAAATAAAACGAAAATCCAAAATATGATTTTTTTTAACGCTAAATAAAAACCTCCTTAGATGTCTGAATATGAAAATCGTATGACATAATATTGTCATTTGCTTCTTGTATTTGTACGCAAGTAAATGTGTTTTAACCGAATCCTAATCTCTATCGAATTTCTTGTACTTCTGCACGTATACCGATTATTATCATTGATTACATACGTAATAACAAATAAGTAATAACTTAAAGAGGCGTAGGACGCAATTCCGACCAATAGATGTCAATACAAATAATCTAAAAGATTTTCCTGAGCTATGTTATAGTGATTTAATTATTGTATCTTTGGGTACTTATCAAATTAAACAGGCCCGATTATTTTATGGGAAATATGTAAGGGCGAATGGCTCTTATGTTATAGAAGTGCACAGAGGGTTATTACAGGAGCTGTCTATATCTGAAACTACATGGTTATTAAGAGGAAGAATAAAATCAAAACATATAAACAATAAAATATATGTTGTTTATATTTTAGTTGACAGCTCTTTAAGTGGGAGAAATGCAATAATGCGATATTAATGCAACTGTATTGTGGGGAAAAGTACAGTGGGTTGCTGTGCCCGTACAATGAACATGATATGGTTTCTTGGTTGAGCACGACACCAAGATTTTATAACACCTGCACAATTATTAGACAATATTTTAGTATGTTAATCTGATGACGATGATGATTTATAAAATAAATCATAGCAACTAAGTATTTCTTTTATTTCTACATATTACTGCACCAAGTTGTCTTATTGGAATGGGTAGGTGCAACAGATTAGTCCATATTAAGTAAACATGTTTTGTGCGCTCAACTATAGTTTACAATTTAGATCTTACTATGATTTATCTAATTTAAAATACTAAGGATTATTTTTAGTAGTTATACGTACAAGATACGTACGCGCTTTCTAAATGTTTCAATAAAAAAATGCGGTAACATGTTGTAGGTATAATTATAGAAATGTCTGTAAGAGACCCCGTGCGCTCATCATTTACAAAAGCAGTTACATACTCTATGTCATTTACCTTATTGAATTTGTCATGTAATGATGTCTCATATGTCAAAATATAACGTAAAATCTAACCTAAAAATAGCGTATTTAAAACCCAATTTAACTAACTTGGCCATCGCTGCAGCCCATGAAAATTGACCCTATGACGTTTTTCTAAATGTATTATTTTATGACTAATTTTCAAGCCTGTAATATCGGGCCCCAGTTTGTATGGGGATTGGTTTTGTCCTTTTGACGACACATATGGCTCAGTTTGTAGTGACCATACTTGCTGTACCAGCGGTTGCGGGTTCGAATGCCGCTAGAGGTATTTTTTAATATGATGATCACGAATGTTTGTACTCCAGTCATGAGTACTTATATTTATAATATGTATGTTTTTAAAGTTATATATGTGTAGTGTATGAACTATCTGGTATCTATAACACAAGTCTCGTAGCTTACCATGGAACTAGATGGTGCTGTGTGTTAATGTCCCAACATATTTATTTATTTATTTAATTAAAAGTCATTACCTGGTGCAATAAGAAGGCCAGTCCCGAGCCAGTCACGGAAGAAGTCGTACTGATACGATTTCTCAAGGAAGCCGTTAGTAACAGTTTTCACGTCCTCAGGATCACCTATAACTAAAAAATTCGAATTGTTATTTTATTTTCTTTAACTTATTATTTTATTGAGAAAAATTCGGACAGACAGACATAATATATACATACAGGTCAAACACACAACCCTCCTTTGGCCTTCACCGCAGTCGAGTAATAATAGTCTAAGATAAACGTTCAATTTGCAATTGTACATATACAGATATATGGACCCGCAATTATGCTGCTATGTAGTTCAAAATAGGCAGTGGTAACGTGCTTGCTTTGCGAATCTGAATGAAGCGTTTTCAAATCCTGGGTCTCGTGTCTCAAATATTCATGTGCGAATTATTTCCAACATGATAACTACTTGTCTTAAAGCGAAACATCGTGAGGAAACCTGTAAGTTTTCAAAAGATATGTGTCCGCTAACCCGCACTTGGCTAGCGTGGTGGACTATGGCCTGATCGCTCTCACATTTCCCTTCTGGGAGGCCCGTGTCCAGTAGTGAGGCATTAAAAAGGGATGAAAACTAGTTTAAAATAATGGTAGCAATTTATATCAATATTTTATGATTTTAATACAACATCGAATTGTAAAATTAATAAGTAAAATAGGATAATAAAATCTGGTCTATAGTATAATATAATTACATTTTATAATAGTTGTAAATTTTTAATATACCTAATATGTGAAGTTTTAATAGTAAACACAATAAGTTTGACAATGTTTTTTTTTTTTTATGATTTCCGCTAAAATTCAAGATTAGTAATTGTTTAGTCTATTGTTGACATCAATTGTTTCTTTTTTTCAATCGTAAAATTTAAATTTAAATTATATATTTATATTTTTTTCTATTGCAACTAAATAAAATATAGTAATTATAATACAATTAAATTAGTTCCCAAAGTTGTACTTATCTCTAAAAGAGAAAGTACAACTGTGGTAATTAGAAATAGTGTTTTATAGCAGGCTAAAGCGTAATTATAATGAAATAAATACATAATATTTGAGTATATATTAACTTTAGTATAAAAAAATATATTTATTACATTTTTTGAAATTCATACTTTAAACGGGTAAAGGGGGGGATGGTACAAACGTGAAATTTCGGAAAGTTTATATGGGCAAAAAAATATTTATGATCAGAATTGTCTAAAACTAATATATCTTATGGGATAATAATATACTAAATAATCCCACAGGAGCGTTAAAGAGGGGATGAAATTTTGTACATCACATTTTTTCGGATTTTTTCCCTTAAAAGGTTAAAAAGGCTAATTTTTATATGGGAAAAATTTTTGATGTTTAGAATTACTTGAAACTTCGCATTAATGATCTTCAATTCAATAAAATAAAAAATCATCCCGTAACCCCGGGGGTAAAATAGGGAATAACAATATGTAATTTATTTGTATTTGTATTTTAATGTGAAATCAACGAAAAGTGGTATGCCTCTTTAACGTATTTAGGGAAAAAATTATTTAAAAAAAATATATTTTATAGGTACTTACAAAGTAAAGGTTGTGGTCCGATCCAAAAAATGAACGGTAATCTTGTATCATCCATTATTTTAGACATCTCATTCAAACGACGAAATATCACTGAAATTTATTAAAACCCGTAGTATTAGAAACCACCTTTAAGTTGTGTAAACCTTTATAATGTCCTCCTAACCGATTTTAGTTATTTCATTAAGACTAGCCAATTAAATAACGAGAGATTAATGCACAAGCGTTTACAGAACCAAATGCAATCTGTTTTAACACCCATATTATAACACCCATATTACAGTGAGATGTTATGTCAACACGGTCTCAACGACCGCTACCTGTGAGATAAGGTGCAGGTCCGACAGCTTAACGTGTACTCCAAGGCGTGTACACACTGCTATCCTAACTTCGGGCTGTACTGAGAATTTTGGACTGTAATCACTTTGACCCAAAACTCAAACATAGGCCCGAGACCTTACAACTACCACTAGACAAGAGACAGTCAAATCCTTATGCTTCATGATCAATACAAACTCATCAAACTTTCTCAATATATTTTATAATACATTATGCTTGTTTATATTATGTCAACGTAGCCCATATTTTCCTATAATACCAAATTCAAGAGGCATCAAAGGTCACTGATTTTATTCCAACTGTTTTTTTTTTTTTTATTGACCAAGTCTGTTGCAGTTTGGTTAAATAAAATTGGATATCATCTCCAGCACGCAATGTCTTAAGACTACCAGTGAAAGTTAAGGAAGTAAAGTGATATATTAAAAAAATATTTATAACTAAATATCCAGACTTGGGAGGAGATTATTAAGCCTTGACTTAAAAAAAGATGGTTATAATAGATTCACAATAGGCGCACACAATTATCAGGTACATATGTACATAAAAAAAATCACATAAAAAAACTTACTTGCACCACCGCCGATGAACCAATGTATAGAACCTAGGAATGGTAGTTGTGAGTACGAGGGTAAATTCTTGAAATTGCGTCGCGCCTTCCAGAAAAGACTTGATAAGATACAGTGAAGGCAGAACAAAAGCAACAACGTCCATAATAAGTAATACATCTGAAATATATATTTTAATATCGCTAATCTTTTACTTTAGGTCAATAAAAGTGTATATAAACCACAACTAGAAGTACGGAGAAGGCCTACTACTGAGCTCATTACTTTTATACTAAGTACTGTATTGCGTTATTTACCTTTCTATATTCGGTAAAAAAAGGTAGGTATCGAGTTCAAAACCACTTGAATGAAGAAACACATAAAACTATCTTTTTGTATTATTTCGCAGATTTATTTTGATTCTCTCTCCCGTCATTGCTGTAAAGCATTCAAAACGTTGGGAACCAAAAATCAAAATAAATCCGCGAAATAATCCGAGAAGATAGTTTTATTTAAAATATCAAGTCTATACTAATATTATAAAGCTGAAGAGTTTGTTTGTTTGTTTGGTTGAACGCGCTAATCTCAGGAACTACTAATCCGATTTAAAAAAATCTTTTTGCATTAGATAGCCCGTTAACCGAGGAAGGCTATAGGATATATATCATCCCGGGAAAATGTACGGTTCCCGTGGGATAGAATTGTTTTTGTCATTGTTGTGTTATTGTAGAGATGAACCCGAAGCGAAGCGAGGGTGAGTCGCTAGTATTCGCATAAATCTAAGAACGTATCACTTGAAAGTAATAATTTCGCCTTTAGAGCTGGATTTTTTTCTTGCAAATCATATGGAACCACACTTGCTAACGCCAGTTTGATTCAAAAAGCAGAAGCAAATATTTGTATACTTTCACGTTGGTATGCATAAACAGAACCTTACATGCGTTTATTGCAGAAAAAAGTCTTAGGGCACAAAGTTCTACATTTATCAAAAGGAATGTTTCATCAAGCCTTGTCAGTTTAGTCTATTCAACAAGTGCCTTTTAGGCCAACTTTTTTAAGCAGTCTCGAAAAAATATGATTGAGGTGTCATTCGATTCGGAATGGTATGCCGATGATTTTTGAGAAATGTCTACTTCCGCGCGCAAAAATTGCAAAAGTTATAAACAATTAACTAAAAATAAAAAAGGAAGTTTAGTTTTTGCAAATATCTCAGAAAATAATTGAGATTTTTCAAATCTGCTTGTTCTGCTTGTTGCTTTGGCTTGCGCAAGCCACACCTGGTTCGGACGCTTTACCAATACAAATTATTTTAACATATTAAATATGAAATGAAAAAATCAGTTGCTTACTGGATAGATAAATAAACAATAATCCGCCGGTAAAAAAAATCTATCACAATTTTTCCATTAGTTATGCAATAGTAAATTAATAATTATTTTCTGCTTGAACATTGCAAGTGTGATAATTTTTAAACTATAAATTTGAGATTTTTTTCCTCTCTTGGAGATATTTTTCAAAGGCCTCAAAATAGATTACCGTTAGAAAAAATTAAATATTATTGTTTTTCACTTTGTTATCAAAAATTTCAAAAATTTTGTTTTTACTTAAGTTTTCATTGTTTATTTAACAAACAATTTGTTATAAATAATTAAATTTTTTCTATATTTTTTTTTCTTTTTCAAATTTTAATGAAACAAAAACAACCATATGTAAATTTTTAGAAAAAATAATTTATTATATTTTTTATCAAATTTTAAAACCTAAGTACATCGTTCATAACAAAGTGAAAAATATCATTTTTTTTAATTTTTCCAACGGGGATCTATTTTAAAGCCTTTGAAGAATAGCTGCAAAAAAGGAAAAAAATTCAAATTTGTTATTTAACAATTATCGCACTTGCAGTATTCATTTTCAAGTAGGCAGAAATTGCTCATTAACTAATGCATGGAGTTTATATGTTTTTTCAGAAATTTTCCCCCTTTTTTCGAACCCTTTTTTAGATTTTAAGAATCTCAATCAGTTTTTAAGATATTTGCAAAAAACTAAACTCATTTTTTTATTTTTAGTTAATAGTATATAAATTTTGCAATTTTTGCATACGGAACTAAATTTTTTTCAAAAATTATTTACATACCATTCCAAATCGAATGACACCTCGTTCATATTTTTCCGAGACTGCTGAAAAAAGTTGACCTAAAAAGCACATGTTGACTAGACTATTTGCTTATTTTAATTTAAAAAACCGCACATTAGCACTTTGGCACCAAAGTATAATTTAAAAGTTTAAATCGTATATCGCGTATTAGCATACATCAAGGTCATATTATGACAGAAAAAGTCATCTTTTATTCAGGTTATAGCTTAAAAATATGAACCTTACCCTTAAGATTTAATTTCAAAATCTCATAAGTATATAGAGTATCATTAGAGAAATTTATTATATATTTATCAACTTATCAAATCGGATTATTTCAAATCGATAAAGTAGTCGAGTGCTATTAGGTTTATACCTCGGAAGTTGGAACTCAGCTATAATGAATGGATTTGGCTGATTTTGGATTTTTTGAATTTCTTATATCAAAAACTAAAAAGCTTACCTTTCGAAACCTTCCGCTAATGTTTTTTAAGGGTTTTCCCATGAAAATGATGCTACTTCTAGTAAAGTACATTTCTTTTACAGTTATATTTATTTTTTCTTTCGAGAATAACTCAGTTCCTATATAAAATATAATGACTTATCCTCGCTTTGCTCGGGTGCATCCCTAGGTACGTAATAGATATGAATAGTTATTGCGAGTGTAACTAAGAAGAAAGACTTATGCTTTTGTAGATTTTTCTGTAGGCTTTATTAAGATCTACAATTTTTTAATACATTGTTTTGATATATCTTTTAAAGTTTAACTAGCGTTAGACATGTGAATTTCTAACTCTACAACTCGATAGAACCTGTTATTGTGTTTTCCCGCAGAAATGAAAGATTTTCCTGTAGTAAAAGGTATCTATCCTAAATATTGACCCAAGTTATCACTATAAAGTACATAGATGCATAATTCATAAATCGTATGAGCCCCGCCCCACACATCATTTTAAATGACGATATAACAATTTTATAAGGAACATTTCATCCTTCCCGCGAGTTGTAGATATTTATGTCTCCGACTGCATAATACTATAATTACTTCGTCAACTTGTTTTCATCTGTTTATGCAGTCTTTTATGCAGTCGGTTTTTTTATTTTATTTTAATAATATTATATTTTTTTATTTACAGCTTCTTAGTTTTTGCCAATTAGACATTTGAGTAATATTCAGCATTTTTTTATCATAAATTAAGTAATTTAAACATATAAGTTGCATATATTTTTGTAATCACCTCTTAAAAACCTTTATTTTGATTCCTTACTCTATTGATTTAGAAGTTTTTTTTTTGTGTAAATAAAGAAGCATATAATATTTAAAATAGAGATTTAACATCTCACGACAAGTTTTATATCATATATTTCTCAGAGATGAGATATTTTCTCGCAGTAAAAAATATCCTATATGTTGATCCGGATAACCAGTTATCATCGTACCAAAATTTCATCAAAATCCCTCCAATGGTTTTTCCATGATGCGGTCACAGACACACAGACAGACAAAAATTCTAAAAACTATAAATTCGGCCTCTGTATCGATAATGTCTATTTCAATAAGATTTTCCAAAAAATATTTAATGTACAAATTCAGCTCAGTTGCAATTTCATTATATGTATAGAATACTAGCAAAACCCGCGGCTTCGCTCGCGCTAAAACTACAACAAAAAACTTTAAAAAGGTAGGTTTCATACAAATTTTCATCCCTTATTTTATCTCCTTATGGGATGAATTTCAAAAAACGCTAAAAAACTGATTTTATAATTGTATTGAAGAGCATTAATACCAAGTTTCAAGAAATTCTGATCATAAATATTTTTTGGGGTTAAATATAATGACCACCATAATAATATGCTCTGATACCCTTAGTTCTTTTACCAAAAATATATACTTAACACCAAAAAAATATAGTCTAAAATTACAATAGTACTAGCTATTTTAGTCACGACTGCACTTCAAATTGTATTCGAACACCAAATGTAGTAAATGATCACTAAATCTTAGCAAGCAAATTAATGCGCTATTTCTGCCTAAATAAACCACTATGACTGCCATAAAATGTAGGCTTATTACCAAATAAAGTATTATGATGCTATATTAAGTTATGTATCACCATCAGGTAAGAAGTTTGTGATTTAGGTTAGAACTTAGGCAATTGTCGTCTAATTTTGGTTAGATTAAGTTAGAACAGTTACAACAATGCACGAGCCATGCGAGCGAAGCGAGCGTGCTGCGGTAGCGGTCGGCTAGTGCCATAAACTCTAAATTCCATAAAATTAGAAACTAGAAAAATTGAATTTCACCCAAAATTAAAGTAAACACTTAACAAAACATAACCTCAAAATGAGATTTTTTAAAATTCATAAAAATATGCATTTTCTCCCCTTTTCCTTTGTGTGTGGGGGGGGGCTATCTACACACCCCTCCCCCCCCCTAATATATAGGTATATGACTACCCTTATTCTAAAGTTCTTCCTGTTAGGAGTTTATTTACTATGTTTGGCAAAATATTTTTTTTTACCGAGGGTAATTTACTTTAATCGGATAACGAGATATTATTTTTTTGCATGTCATTTTAAATTAAAATGTGGTTAATAATTTGGTGTTTATTAACTATTTTTGGGTTAACAATGATTTTTTTGCAGTTACTTTGCTTAAATAAGATAGTGAGATGTTAAAACTTTGGTTATAAGTTTACCTTAAAATGCGAGTTTAATTTTGGTGATCATTTACTATTTTTGTCTGTTTTATGTTACTATATCTGGTGGTAAGTTAAATATAAGCCATATTTTTTTGGGTTGTGTTATAACGTGTATTTCCGTGGGTATGACATAATCTCCCGCGGTAAAAAGTATCCTATATATTGACCCGGATATCCAGCTATCATCATTCCAAATTTCATCAAAATTCCAGTGATTTTTTTGTGATGCGGTAACAGACAGACAGACAAAAATTCTTATTTAAGGTACAGATTCGACTCAGAATTTTATTATATGTATAGATAGATAAATTGTGTAATGTAATAAATTGTGGGGTTTGATTTAATTTAAAGTTTATTTTCTTCTTTTTAGAGCATTTAAATAAAAGCTCGTTTTCAAAAAAGTTTTTTTTACTATTTTTTTTCCAATGTATTGACTTTACCACTCATTCATTCCGTAAGAAGTTTTACTTCAAAAAATATTTTATTCAAGAAAGACTAACTTTAAAAAGTTTTATTTAAAATAATATAAAATTGTATAATTAATAAAATTCAATTTATTTACCTTAGAAACCAACGTCACGATCAGCATCAAGATATTATGACTGCTCACTACTGCCGATTCATCTCGACTCCCGACGTTTTCAGTGAACTACGGTCATTTAAGCGACTTAAAATCTATACTAATATTATAAAGAAAAAATTTTTTATTGGTTTGTTTGTTTGTACCGAATTAGCTCCGAAATTACTGGACCGATGTTAACCATTTTTTTACCAATAGAAAGCTAAATTATCAGGAAGTAACATAGGCTACACCTAATTTTATTTTTTTAAATTAGCGATCCTAAAGAAAATTGCAATAATGTAACCCAAAGTAGCAAAATTTTGCCTATAAAATTCATTATTTGGCGTGCGCTGAGAAAACTATTGATAATATATAAAAGTAATGTACTACATGATTAAAGTACTCATCATTACCTACAAAAAAGTCCGCGAGGGAATATATCTAACTACGAGTATCATACTTAGGTCACAATAGCAGCTTTTGTCTACACTAATATTATAAAGAGGTAATGTTTGTAAGTTTGTGTGTATGTTTGTAGAAGTAATCTCTATAACTATAGAACGGATAAAAATGAAATTTGGTAAGAAGATAGTGTGAGACCCAGAGAAGAACATGGGATAATTTTTATCCCGGAAATCATCATATAAGGGGGTGAAAATGGAGATGAAAGTTTGTACGGGGAATCTACCTCGTGAGTCGCTAGTCATAAATAACTAGTACAATGTTGTCTGTTCAATCTATCTGCATTCAAGATATCCAGGACACTAGTACCCTCTTGAAAAAATAATAGCAAATATGTCGTGTTTGGATTCGTTTTGATCAGTATTTTTGATTCTACATACAATGGAATGGTGGCAACATAAAAAGCTGATGCTGCACAGAGGATATTCACCACACTAGTACTGGAGTGGCAGACGTGTTAATAGCCGTGCCCTCTTTTGCGGTGTGGGAACAAAACTTACGGTCCAGCGCGCGGAGATGCGTGGACCCAACACTGTCCTTAAAAAATCCTTAAAAAAACGTATTTGGCGGATGATGTAAATAGCTTACAACTATGCGGGATAAAACAAGTCGCTTACCTGGTGCAGCTCGCTGATTTTCTTTGTGGCCACCTTGACAGCTCACTAGCACTTCACAAATCAAAAAAATAGCGGGCAAAGAAATAGGCAAATAGCGGGTAAAATATAGGCAAAATAGCGGGAAAAAAAGCGGCCGCCGTGTCATTGCGGGCCTTTATATATATTATAAGCCGCAAGTGTCGGCACAATAGCGCCAATCAGAATAGCGACGAGTAGCGCCCTCTGCGGGATTGCGACTGCAACCCGCAAGTCGAATGCTATAGATCATCCTTACCAAAAACATTAAGAAAGGACAATCCAAGGCTAGTACTTGCCACACCAAGTACACTCTTAAATAAAAATTAAAATAAAAAAATCAATTTCTATATTGTTAAATTGCGTTAACTTTTTGACATACATACCTGAAGATTATTATGACTAACTGTAAAACTAAATATTATTGAGATAAAGCTTCGTTTCGATTTCTTTAACCCCTAACGCAAGAAGAGGGGTGTTGTCGCGAATACCGTAGCCGGCGTAGGGTAATCACGAAATAAATGTTTAATTAATCAAATTATTATTTGTCATTAACGTGAGGGTAGTAAGAAAAGAGTTCGATAGGATAGATTGAGATTTGACTCAGACGCGGACGAGACGCGAGCGAAGCAGATCAGGCGCAACGCCATGTTTTGTCAAATAAGTGGATTTATTTTACCAGTATGTGAATATTGAGTGTTGTTGCGTGTAAGCAGATTGCTTGATCAGAAATCAGATTCAGAATATTAAATTCGGTATAGACATGTGTTAACATGTTATCAGATAAATCAGACCAGTGATGTGAAATCAGTTAAATCAGTTGACTAAATCAGAACAGTTACCAGTTTAGCGAGGCTCGGGGTGGCTATAGGGGAGGTTGGAAGCCACTAGCGAGGGACCAGACCCTCATACTTTAAATCAGTTATGTTTATTACTAGCAATCAGTAAATCATATGTTTAACAGCAATCAGTAAATAATATGTTTAACAGTTACATTATAATAATTATGATATGTGCTGTCAGTACGTGTCATGTTATATTCGTCTAATACCAATGAACAGGGTATTTGGCGATAGGTGTTTTAAGTTTGACGTGTCTATCTGTGGCATCGTACCTCCTAATTGAATGGACCGATCTTGATGCGGATTTTTTGTTTGAAAGCTGATGAGATGGTCGAGATGGTTCTTAGGTCTAAAGTTCAGGCGTTTGATGATCATCAGCTCATTTCCTGCTTGATAAAAATCTACACCACGTCTTGAGATCAGAATGACATTTCTATTTGAGTTTTCTAATAGTGGTATCGATTGTAGTTACGCGATTTGTCTAAGTCTATGATAAGTATCGTCCCTTTTCTTCGATAGAGTATTTTTTTAAATACACATGAGTTCGTGTCATATTGATTGTTGTTTTACTATTTTTAACCACTAAAATAGATAATATATGTATGTAATAAGTCTTACTAACTTTCACAGATCCGATTGATTTGAAATTTAGTGTACTGTCACTTCTGTCTTATTTCCAAGACATGCTAACTTTGAAATTCTGTAGCATCAAATAGTTAAGCGGAATGCTCAATTCCTCATAAACTACAGCAGATCATAAGAATAATCTCAATGAGAACCTATTAGAATTGGTATCCGCGAGTAATTTAGAAAAAATCAAATAAAAATAAAATTAAAAATATTAAGTAACCCTTGACACAAAAAAAAAACCTCTAATATGTAAAAAAATAAAATTTCTCTCTTGGCCTATTAACTTCATTAAAATACAAATTACTTAATATTTTGATTATAAGCGTCGCCGCGTCAGGAGACCGCTAAGTAAATAAAATAAAAAACCATAATACAAATAAAAAACCATAATACAAATAAAAAGAAGATTCATAATAATTATAAAATAAATGTAACTGATTTAAATGAAAAATATTATTTAATCAGATACACAGTTTTATCTCTTCCAAAATATGTTCTCATGACTTCACTTGTTTTGTTTTGTTTTTTTTTTTATATGTTATTATAATATTAAATTAGCAATTCTTGTATATAAATTTACATACTTCATGTCTCTCAGAAACTGTTCTAACGATTTGGATATAATTTTCCACCGATTATAATAAATATAAAGTATATGTAACTGATTTAAATTAAAAAAAATATTTAATCAGATACACAATTTTATCTCTTCCAAAATATGTTCTCATGACCTTCACTTGTTTTTGTTTTGTTTTTTTTTTTATATGTTATTATAATATTAAATTAGCAATTCTTGTATATTTTACATACTTCATGTCTCTCAGAAACTGTTCTAACAATTTGGATCAAATTTTTCAACCGACTTTCAAAAAAGGAGGAGGTTCTCAATTCGACCGTATATATATTTTTTTATGTTTGTTCGCGGATTTATTCGTTGTTTATGAACCGATTTTGATAATTCTTTTTTGGTGGAAAGGAGACATCCCAAAAGTGATACCATGATACGGTCAGTCATATATCTGATGATGGGATCCCAGAGAAATCGAGGGGAACTTTCGAAAATTGTAACGGCAACTAGTGTGTTTGTTAACATTTTCATTAGGTATTTTAATAGCACTACTATTTAATGAAGGTCTGGGGTCGATCTGATGATGGACCCGAAAAGACAGTCGAGGGAACTCCTCAACGATTTACAGCAATTACCTGGTGTTTGGGCTTGATTAATTTGTATTGATGATACGTCTACACTAAAAATGGAAAAATAAAATCTTTAAAAAAACCCACTTTCAGGCACTGAAAAGTAAAAAATAACTAAACGGGGGTTTTCATTTAGAATAGATACTTAATCAGATTTTTTCGAAGTCGGTGCCAGCCAATACAAATCAAAGCACACTGGCACAAATCCCCGTTTAGTTATTTTTTACTTTTCAGTGCCTGGAATTCGGTTTTTTTTTTAAGTTTTTATGTATTTAAATAAGGTTTTGTTTTTTCAGTTTATCTAGGTATACTTCTTTCTTAAATACTACCTTCTCTCTGAAAAAAAGTAATTTTTATATCGTTCCCGAAAGATCGCCCGACTGCTACTACTACTACTACTTTCAATTATTTTTGGCATTTTGAAAGTCCATTTTTTTATTATTCGTTATTTGATTCTTTTTAGTAGTACTTTGATCATGCGCTTGAAATTAAATACATATCTATACTAATATAATAAAGCTGAAGAGTTTGTTTGTTTGTTTGGTTGAATGCGCTAATCTCATAAACTACTGATCCGATTTGAATAATTCATTTTGCATTTGATAGCCCGTTAAATGAGGAAGGCTACATATCATCCCGGAAAAGTGTACGGATCTCGTGGGATATTTTTTTTTTGTCTAGGGACGAACCCGAAGTGAAGCGAGGATGAGTCGCTAGTAATATCATAAACACATTGAGAAATTCCATTGCTTATCTTTACATCTATGTACATTGCAAGTTATTTTGTAAAGTTACAACTGCTAATACATATATATCTTGAGTTATAAATATTTTCTTCTAATATTCATCTAAAAAAAATGTAATTTGTAACAAAATCGGTCAAAGTTTTGGGTCTTTTTATGTAATGAAATAGAAAATATATATGACGGGGTATCCATATTCTACCAACATCATTGTTAGTGGTTACAAATTTTATGGGCGGTATCAGAGCTCAATGCGGACACAATATAAATTCAATGCTCAATACAATTCAATGAGGGAAATCACAATGTTATAAACTTAAAATGATCATTTCATATTAATTGAGCAGCGGTCTAGACACTGGTCTGACTTCCATGTACAATATCGTACAATATCGATACACGTCCAATGATTCAACGAAGGTCATGATGGCCTTACGATCCCGCTCGAGACGTTGCCTCGGCTCTTAATTTGATTATGATTTCACGTAATATAACATTATTACCTTAAAAACAATAAAGTTTTACATTCTAGCAGAAAAAGGTAACAAATCAAATAAAGTAAATAGTTCATTTCTACTAAATCCCCCTCCGACACAGCCGTCCTGACGTTCACACGCCTTCCAGTGATCTTGTGGGTTATTTCCTCCATGTTCCTACATGTTCGCCTAGTGCCAGCGACTAGTATAATATGAATAACATTTAAAGTATGAATTAGGACGCATATAGTACTATTGTACTATTACATGGAGTTATTTTGTCTCTTAGAAAAAAAGAAGTAACTCAAAGTATGGAAAAATTACTAGATATTTACAAAAAGACAAACAGTAGTTTTAAAATTTTCATTCCCATGTTCTAGTACGCTGAACGCTCTCAGATAAACAAATAATTATATTTATAAACTGACCTACCGTCATGGCGACGCTTTATTTTATTTTGATGTGAATAAATTTATTCACTTTAGTTTTAAGTTGACAAAAAATACAATGTATTTACCTAATTAATATAAAAAAAATGTGTGTAACTTCTACGCGCAGTTGAAGTAAAACTAAAAAAAGAAACAAAATTTAAATATAATCTTTGTTTTTAAATTATTAATTAAAAATCTCTAAATATTTATAAAAACACAATTACTACTTATTACAAAAACTATTTCAAAAAAATACAATATAAAAAAGTAATTAAAAAAAATTAAACCGACTTCAAAAAAATATATAAAGACCGACTTCCAAGTACTAAAAAGTAAAAAATAATTGAACGGGAGTTTTCTTTTACTTTAGATACCTAATCAGATATTTTCGAAGTCGGTGCCAGCTGACAATGCTTAGATATGAATATCTAATAGGTATGATAAGGTATGAACTCCAATTATAGTTAAAATATTATATATTTGCTTTGCTTTGCATCGGCTGGTACCGACTTCATATCGATTTTTTTTTGAAGTCGATTTAATATTTTTGTAGAAAAAGTAGGTAATTAATAATACAAGTTCACATCACTACGGTAATTTTTTTTATAAATGATAACAATATTGAAACGTCAGAAAAATAAATCGCTTGAAGAGTAACATTGCTCAAAATCGATTGAAATCAATATTTAACTATAAATTAAATAAAAGATAATGTAATACTTTCTTAGACTTACGCGAATGTTTGACATTTCAATAATAAAACTATCTTTTCGGATTATTTCGCGAATTTATTATGATTTTTGGTTCCCGACGTTTCGATTGCTTTACAGCAATCATGGTCACGGGAGAGACTAAGGTGTTAGATGTCTCAATGGTATTATAGAGTTGTTACAGACAGCCTACCTACTATTTTACAAAAATGATTTTAAAAATTCAAAAATGGCATCAAAGTACCTTACAATATTAGTTGATTTTAATTCTAAACATTTTAATTTTTTTTTATGTTTTTAATAAGTATTATAATTAAATATAGCAATATTATTTACTTAATTTTGTGATGCGATCGACTGGTTATACTGAAAATTCTTTTTGCTGCAAATACTCTTAAAATGCTTAGAGTTGTGACGAAAAGGGCATTGGTTATTTGGATTGCATTTACAGTCAATGGGGCTGTTTACATCATAATGCCTTTTCTTATACCTGGTCGCCATTTGACTATGGAACTGTATGTTGTATATGGTAAGCGAGTTAAATTAAATTTTCTGACCGTTCTTAGATCTTAGTTTCGATTTGGATAGAGAAGATTTCAATGGAATCCTCTTCAACTTATTAGAAATTAGAGAATGAAATGCTAAGTTATTGGAAAATGAAGACTCGTTAGACTCGTCAAGTATGACGGCAAATAATGTGAAGTGAATTAAAAATACAGTAGCAATAAGCCAATCTAATTTAAATACTGACTTGTAGTTAAGTATTTAAGTTGTACTGACAACTTAAACACGAAGGGCTTACAATCATAATATAAACGATCACGTTCATACAATAAAATTCTAAAACCCCAGGAATTTTCTACACTAAATAACTTAAGAAAATTATATTGCAAAAAATATTCTGAAAGAAATAAATGCAAATCAAAATGTTTCAGGCTTAGAACCAATGCTAGAAACGCCAAATTATGAAATAGCAACTACTTTAATGATACCAGCAATAATCAGTGGAGTTTTCATTATGGCGGAAATAGCTATTTTCCTAGTGGTCATTGTTGGTTACATAGAAGCTCAAATGTTAGCGTTAAGCGATGAGATACTTCACCTTTGGACTGATAGAGAATTATTTTGCAAAAAGTTCATAGAAAATAAAACCGACTTAAATGCACTGAAAAGTAAAAAATAACTAAAAGAGGGTTTTCATTTAGAATAGGTACTTAATCAGATATTTTCGAAGTCGATGTGTTTTGATTTGTATTGGCTAGCACCGACTTTGAAAAAATCTGATTAAGTATCTATTCTAAATGAAAACCCCCGTTTAGTTATTTTTTACTTTTCAGTGCCTGGAAGTCGGTTTTTTTTTTTTTATTTTTCCATTTTTAGTATAGGCAGTGGTAGCCCAGTGGTAACGCGCTCGCTTGGGAAACCGAGTGAAGCGGGTTCAAATCCCGGGTCTCGCACCTCTGATATTTTCATGTGCGAATCATTTTCTAACTTGATTACCACTTGCCTAACGGTGAAGGAAAACATCGTGAGGAAACCTGCATGTCTGAGAGAACCTAGCAAGTTTTCGAAAGACATGTGAAGTCCGCCAATCCGCACTTGGCCAGCGTGGTGGACTATGGCCTGATTCCCCTCGTCATGAAGGGAGGCCCGTGCCCAGCAGTGGGACGTTAAAAAGGGCTGAATACAGTGTAGACGTATCATCAATACAAATTAATCAAGCCCAAACACCAGGTAATTGCTGCAAATAGTTGAGGAGTTCCCTCGACTATCTTTCGGGTCCATCATCAAATCGACTCCAGACCTTCATTAAATAGTAGTGCTTTAAAATACCTAATGAAAATGTTAACAAACGCACTAGTCGCCGCTACAATTTTCGAAAGTTCCCCTCGATTTCTCTGGGATCCCATCATCAGATCCTGGTTTCTTTATCATGGTACTACTCTTGGAATATCTCCTTTCCAACAAAAAAAGAATTATCAAAATCGGTTCATAAACGACGAAAAAATCCGCGAACAAACATAAAAAAAAATATCTACGGTCGAATTGAGAACCTCCTCCTTTTTTTGGAAGTCGGTTAAAAAGAGCAATAAAGTTGATATTATTGATGAAAATATTATTATAAATATATTCATTAAAAGCCAGTTAAGAAACATCGTCAAATTCCACATCATGAATATTAATCTACGTAATGCTGTAGAAAAGAAATTTTGTATTATATATTTTGTTGAGATTATTTTTATACGTTGCGCTATTGTGGCTGAACTACCAGGTAGTTTAGAAAATTCGTATGTACAAGTACCATATACTTTTCACCAGATATTCTTAGATTGTTGGATTAGTCAAAAGCTATTGAATGCTAGTATGGTATTTGAAAGGGCATTATACAGTAGTCAATGGGAGAACTCTGACGTCGCCAATCAAAAAACGATTCTTTTGATGCTTCGAAATTCCCAAAATACGTTGACATTGTCAGCTGGGGGTATAGCAGTGTTAAATTATCCATTTCTAATGTATGTTATAAAATTCACATATTCGACATATACAACGCTACAGACTACTGTCAATCAAAAAAATCTATAATTCATGACTGTAGATTTTCCCGTCAATTTTCCAACAATAATACAATGCTTAATTTGTTGCTAACAACATAAATTCACTCATTAGAAAAGACGTAAAGCACGGATTTGAATTCACAAAAGAAAAAATAAAATATCATATATAGTAAAGCATATTTTTATTGTGTTAACCTCTTCACCTCACCTGTTCCAAGAAAATTTTGCTAAGCTTGTTACACAATTCAATCCTTTATAAATCTAGTATGTACAAAAATAATCTTATCAATAATTAAATCAACTCATACTCTTAATTTCACCTCCAACAGATTGCCCTTTATAGCCCTCAAGCCAACGTCCAGTTGTACTTCCAATTTGTCAGCTTCAGATGCAAATATCAAATCTTTTACACAATAAGCTAAAAGGGTTTTCAGGATCGCCATCGCATACCTTTTACCTGAAAAATATTTGAACTGTACAGTTACTATAAACCAGATATTAGGAAAGTGTAGAAATTTTGACCATCAATTTATTTTTTGTTTGTACAATCTTCAACAACTAGCAATATCCATTATAATTAAAAGAAAATGTAAAAAAATATATAAAACCTCAAGTACTAAAATAAAAAAAATTGAATCTTGTGTCCTAGTCATGTTTCGGAATGACATCTTTCTTGACAAGAGAATGACTCTGGAAAAAGAAAATTATTAATAATTACACACTATACCTATACAAGCTCTTTTTCCAATACTGAACGGCAAATAAGCCGGATTGTTTGAAGCCCCCGGCAGAAACCAACGTTCGGGCAGGAATTTAGCTGCATCCTCTCCCCAAGCATGGTGAGATCTACCAACGCCCCATAGATTTATAGAACACAGTGTACCTTTTGGTATTATACATGATTCTAAAACAAAAAAATGATTTCGTGTAACTTTGTACTTGTACTTACTTATGTACCTTTACGCGCGGTTGAAGTAAAACTTCTTTGGCGCTGTGACAGATACTACAATTATGTAAATTAACACAAATCAAAATATAAATGTAATAATTTTTATAAAATTTTTGTAATAAATATTCATTCTAATAAGTAA
The DNA here is from genome assembly GCA_033884665.1 of Argynnis bischoffii washingtonia. NCBI lineage: Eukaryota > Metazoa > Arthropoda > Insecta > Lepidoptera > Nymphalidae > Argynnis > Argynnis bischoffii. The sequence goes on along the minus strand of CM066624.1, from coordinate 1,433,337 downwards.
TAATTGTTATAAAATTATTAATAATAAAATATATATTTTTTATAAATGATAATTCTTCTTCTCTTCTTCTTCTGGCCTTTTCCCATTTTTATTTGGGGTCGGCTCTCCTAATCCTTCTTCTCCAAAGATGTCTTTCCTGGGTCGTCCTTGCGTCAGCATTGTTGTTTTCCATGTATTTCCTAACTACAGACATCCACGTAAGTCGGGGCCTTCCGCACTGTTTTGGCCCTGACTTGTGATCAAGCACTTTCCTGGTCATGTGATCTAACGGCCTTCTCATGACATGCCCGTACCATCGTAATCTTGTCTCCGCTAGCTTATCCTGTATCGGTCATACCTTGAAAGTTCCTCTGATGAAAAGGTTTGGCACTTAGTCCAAAAGGGTGATGACGTTTAGTTTGTCAGATTGTTGTTTCTTGAGAGGCCAGCATTCCGCTCTGTATGTCATTGCGGGTCTTATTGCGGTTTTGTATACTTTGCCTTTGACGCGTATTGGCATTCTTGAATCACAAAGCAGTCCTGTTAGCTCTCTCTACTTGAGCCATCCAGCGTTTCTTCGATGCGCGACGTCTGATTTCATTTGAAAACAACACTGCCTAAGTACTTAAAGCTCTCGACAGTTTTAAGTGCCGTATTCTGCAGGTGCATGATATAAATGGGTGTTGCTATCAGAAAATTTACTCTCTACTAAGTCTTCTCTCTACTGATCTTTAGTCCGGCTCTTTCTAAGCTTGATCTCTATTTTTCCAGCGTCTTTTCGAGTGCTATCGGGTCTTTGTCGATCAGAGCTACATCGTCCGCATAAAGTATACTCCATAGTATGGGTTGCTATATCTCAGATGTAAGGTAGTCCATGACAAGGTGGAACAATAGCGGGCTCAAAGCTGATCCCTGGTGGAGTCCCACCTCAACGCCGAATTCCTTACAGATTCCTGCTGGGCATCGTACTTTTGTGGAAACGCTAGCATACATGTCAGCCACCATTTACATATAGCACATAGCATTTGGGTACCATCTTCGCTCGTAACGCCTGCCAAATCAATGGTCTTGGGATGCGGTAAAAAGCTTTTTCTAGGTCTATAAAAACCATGTGGAGGTCTTTCTTATCATCCCTGTGGATTACCATTAGGATACGGATGGTGTGAATTGCATCCGTAGTTGACTTTCCTGTGACGAACCCACACTGGTTTTCTGTAACGCTCGTTATCTGGCGTAGCCTCCGGTTCATCACTCGTTCCCATATTTTGAGGCTATGTAGTATTATTTTTATGGCTCGATAGTTTTTGGAGAGTCGAATATCGCCTTTATTTTTACTTTTTACTTTTTTGCCTTTTTTTTTTCTGTGATGCGGTAACAGACAGACAGACAAAAATTCTAAATACTATAGATTCGGTCTCTGTATCGATAATAAAGTTTATTTTAATAGATTTTCCAAAAAATATTGAAGGTACAGATTCGACTCAGTTAGAATTTTATTATATGTATAGATGTCATATCTTATCCTTTCTTAACGGAATCAATATGTCATCTCGATGTTTACCACAAATCACGTATTATAAAAACAAGTATTAGGTTTCTCATAATAATTGAAGTAAAAGAAAATCTACAGACTTAACAATGATATGAAAATTCCATACGTGATATCAAATTCTTCAGAATTTTTATATATACTGTCAAAGACAAGGGTCAACATTTATATGTATAACTAGCGGTAATTCTATAAATTGACATAAATTTTTATTTAGAAACCGATTGAAATAAAACAAATACTAAATGTTAAGTGAAGCTAAAACCGCACCCAAATCGGTTAAGCCATTTTTAAGATTAGCGCGCACAAACGCACAGACAAACAGACAAACCGATAAGCAGACAAAAAACTAAAAATCGTTGTTTTGGGTTCTATTGCGTTAATAAAAATTTCAAATTATAGTTTTTCTGAAATATCTGTCATGTACAGACAAGGATCAGTCACAATTTTATTATATGTATTGATGATTCTAGGGATAAAGTAAGGATATTATCGTATGAAAATATGCTAAAAACAGATTTTACGTACACCGAAACTGATTCCCTGCTTTATACGGTTTTATCATAAATTATTTTGAACAGAAAACTAGATAGATAGGTACTAAAATTATAACATTAAAAAATTATATTACAAAATTACTTTTTAAGGGTAAGTAAGGGTATTTAAGGGTATAGTAATAAGGGTTGTATACCTTAAGCTAGTATTTTTTGCGTAGGGGGTTTTTAAAACTTTTAATTTAATTTTTATTTTAAGCTTTTTTAACTGAACTAACCTATAGGGCTTGACTTACTTGACTTATGTTCCTATGTCCCCTAGGTGAGGCAGAGGGCGTCCACAGTGCATCGCCATTCCGTCCGTTCTTGAGCTACGCGTTTGATTTCGCTCCAAGTTTTCCCGATGGCCTTCGCTTCGCCAATGATAGTCCGCCGCCAGGTCTGTTTTGGACGGCCACGTTTGCGTTTTCCTTGGGGATCCCAGTCAAGGGCTTGCCTCGGTATGTGGTTTGGGTCCCTTCGGAGAGTGTGACCTATCCAACTCCATTTACGGCGTTTGATCTGCTGGGTGATCGGGACTTCATTACAGCGTTCCCAAAGTTGTTTGTTGGAAATTTTGTCGGGCCAGTAAATACCGAGGATTTTGCGAAGGCATCGGTTTACAAAGACTTGGAGTTGCTGCGAGATGTTTTTGGTGACCTTCCACGTCTCACATCCGTATAGCAGTACGGTCTTTACGTTGGACCGGAAGATTTTGAGCTTGATTCTTCGAGTCAATTTCCGTGATTGCCATACGGGTCGGAGTTGTGCGAAGGTAGCTCGTGCTTTGGCTATCCTCGAAGTGATGTCCTCTTCGGTTCCTCCTGTTTCTGACACGCAGCTCCCGAGGTATGTGAATTTGTGGACGCGTTCCACTGCCTCTGTGCCAATGAACAACGGGGATGTACTAGTTGCTCTGCACCTCATCTCCTGGGTCTTCCTTGCATTAATTTTAAGCCCTGTATTTGCGGCTTCCTTTTGTAGGTCGTCCAATTTGGTCTGCATGTCTGCGCGAGTGTGGCTTAAGAGGCATATGTCGTCTGCATAGTCCAAATCTTCTAGAATGTTGGTTATGCCCCATTCTATACCGCGGCGCTTGTTTTCCGTGGTGCTATGCAGAATGCCATCAAGGACGACAAGGAAAAGAAGTGGTGATAGGAGACAACCCTGTTTTACGCCTGCGTGTACCGCTATATCCTCCGAGAGGAGCCCGTTATGTGTCACTTTGCAAGAATAATTCTTGTATAAGGCTTTGGTGATGTTGATTATTTTCTCGGGGACACCGATTTTGCGTAGTCGGGACCAGATGCTGGCCCACCTTACCGTATCAAAGGCCTTTTCAAAGTCTACAAAGGTAAGGTATAACTCCCTTTGCCATTCTGATGCCTGTTCCAGTATGATACGGAGGGTGTTGATCTGGTCAGTACACGATCGACTGGGGCGGAATCCTGCTTGCTCTCTGCGTAATAGAGGATCGACGGCCTTCGAGAGCCTATCCAGAATAACTTTGCAGAGCACCTTGGATGGGATCGAAAGCAAAGTGATACCTCTCCAGTTACAGCATTGACTGAGGTGAAAACCTATAGGGCAATATAATAAATATAGATAAATATAGAAACCTAAACGAGTATAATAAATTAATATTACATAAGCTGAGAGTACCTCCCAGCAGTGAAGGCGGTAACAGTGATAGGTACATTACATACCTATCACTGACTAAAATTCCCATTTAATTAATGCCCATATATGCCTTCGGGCTTATATTGTTGTTGTCTCTATATCTTTCGTTGTGAATACAGCTAATAGTATTAAAACTGTCGTCAAGACAGTCTTTTTAATGTAGAATGTAGTTCTTTGGAGACCATAATCCTGGTTGCAGCACCAGGTCAATGTGACCGTATTGCAAGATCATAACCTGCAAAGTACCTACTCATTGAAACTAATTATTGAACCCAAAAAATACGATATGTCTGCTGTGAGTTTTCGAAGAGTTGGGTTCTCTGGGGACCATTCTGGTTGTAGCATCAGGTCGAAGTTATCAATTAATTGTCATTTAATGATTGCACGGCACGCGTGAAGCACTTAATCGAGTAATCATACGCCAAAATGCCTTACACCATTTTGGAAAAGAGCTGATCGTCTTACACTACTGGACCGATATTAACCAAACATACTGACATATATACATACATACTGGCTTTCAAATGAAAAAAACCGCATCGAAATCGGTCCATTCGTGTGAGAGCTACAATACCACATACAGATACACACACACACACAGACGACATCGACGTCAAACTTATAACACCCCTCTTTTTGCGTCGGGGGTTAAAAATAATTAAACGGGCATACTCTGGAATTACTAAAAAAATGTATATACTTATTAAGGTATCTTAACGTCTATCTAATATCACCTCAGAAGTGGAGCAATCATACATAGTCTGTTTTATATAAAACTATTATATAACCGGTATACATGAAAAAATATGCAAACGGACCTGCATTAATTATAGCTGGAAAACTTCACTTAGCCAATATATAAAAAAAATTCTTATCACTACCTCCTATCTCAATTTTATGATGATATTAAATATCTGAGCTTACTTATCTGAAGATCTCGATCAGCATATCTCATCACTACTGGTATCGGAGGAAACAGCCTCAGAGTCTCCTGTATTACTGCTTCGCAATAAACCAGCGATGAAAGATCCTCTTTTCTCAACTCACCTTTATTGTCCTCAAATTTTTGCTTTACTCTGAAATATACGTAATTTGAACAATAATTAATTAACAATGTTAGCTTAAATTACAATAATCCTTTTAATTGCTTAAGTGTTTCAAGCTTAAGGACTATTTTAATGTCTATTAACATTAGGTCCTTACATATGACATTCGCGTTTTATATGGAAAAAGCAAAAAGAAAGAAAATAAACTAAATTATATATTTAATCAAAGTATGTACCATTGTTATCTATGTACTTTTGCATTTTAAAGTAAGTTCATTGATTCCTTTGAAGAAAAAATTGTGAGAGTGAGAATCAATAAAATTGAATTGATTTTTTTTCCTAGCAAGAAATTGCCCAAATTCCGAAAAACTGGTTATCTGTTGGAGCAAGGTCCAGGGGGTATGGTGGGTGTCGGAGACATTACAATCGCATTTCCTCTAATCTAGCGTCTGTTGTGTAGTATATGATCTAGCGTTGTCCTAAGTCAGTAGTGAGCTAGAGCAATTGACCAGTCTCAGTTGTTTAAAGGCTAGCTTTTCCATTATGGTTTGCAATTAGTGAGAATATAAATCAGGCGTAAACTTCTAACCAGATCTTAGGAAGCTGTAGTGGATGACGCCAGCACTGTTCCACCAGAATACCTTTTTCTGAGTCAAATTTCGCTTGGGGCAGGATGCGGCCACTTCTCTTGAGTTCAATCATTGTAATGAGCATTTTTGATTATCGAACAGAAACCATTTTTCATCACAAGTAACGGTGAGATTCAAAATCGCCTCGTTATTGCGACGATTGAGTAGTGCACGAAGCTCTCGACACTCGACGAGTGTTTGTTGGTGTGTTTCACTCAATTCATGCGGTACCCATTTTTCGAGCTTTATTACGTTTCCAATTTGTTTTAAGTGAATTAAAATTATTTTATCACTCACACCGAAGCTTGCCGCTAGCTCTGACGTGGATTGCGATAGATCCGCTTCCATGATTACTTTTAATTCTTCATTGTCACCTAGGGTCTCCAGCTGCCATGGGGTTTATTATGTAAGTCAACATTTCCAGAGCGAAAATGTTGGAACCAAAAACAGTAGCTTCCCCATACACTTCATTAATCTGTTACACTTCATTAACTGTTTCTGCGATGCTGGTGCCATGGTAGAACTCGTATTCGTAAATAACGCAATATTTTAAATTTTCTACATTTTGAACAGAATGATGTCAAAGAAAAATCAAATGGCGCGAAAACAAATTAATCACTAAATTTGAAACACAAATACACAAACCTAAATGTGAAATAAGTTTGAATTTAGAACTCCTAATCAAACGCAGATATTTTTAATCAAATTGGCCAGTGTTACAAAACGCCAATTTCATATGTAAGGACCTAATATAAAGAAAACTTCAAAAAAAATAACAAAATAAAAACACTGAACCCTCAAACTTTCAAGTTTTTGTCTCTACTCTTTGAACCAAATCTTTTGATATTTTTTAACTTTATTTGTTGTTCTGTTATATTTATCTAAAAAGTTATATAAAAGATCATCAAAGAAAAAGAGAAGTTGGCAATGTAAAGTCTTTCACTCCCTGGATAGCCTAGCTGTGGCCTATGACATAGGGAATGTCGAATTCGTCCCATTGGAGTTTGAGTATGAAGTAAGAAAGTGCACTTGTATGTATCTACATACACACATACAACACGCATAAGTGCACAAAGTTTCATTATTTAACATAAACTTTTTTCCTTTACTTTTTTCCTTTTTAATAGACTGGAATCGCAATAGCAGAAAGTGCAATACTTTCTGCCATTGTCAACATAAACTTTTGACGACACGTTTGGCTCAGTGTGTAGTGACCCTACTTGCTGTGCCAGCGGCCGCGGGTTCGAGTCCCGCTGGGGGCATGCATTTGTGTGATGAGCACGAATGTTTGTACTCCAGTCATGGGTGTTTATATTTATAATATGTATTTATTTAAAGTTATATATGTGTAGTGTATCAACTATCTGGTATCCATAACACAGGCCTCGTAGCTTACCATGGAACTAGATGGTGCTGTGTGTTAATGTCCCAACATATTTATTTATTATTTGTTTATTTATTTACTTACTCGTTATATAATTTATCTTGCACATCAGGATGACAACCCAGCATCAACAACGAGTAACCAAGCGTGTTTGCAACCGTCTCTTGCCCACCTAAAATAATGGTGTGCACCTCTGATTTAATCTGATTAAGATCCATTTTGGGATCTATTTCTTTTAGATCTAACAAGACGTCCAATACTGTTTTAAAGCTAGCTTTTTTTGGACCTGAAAATATAAATATTAATAAGATAAACGAAATTATCATGTGATAATGCATTTGTTTGTTTTTTTTTTTTTTTTTTGATGCCGGTTGAAATTAATGTTATAAAATTCACACTATTACAACTATAAAAAACATAAATGTTTCGTGAGTGTGTGCGTGTTAACTGTAGTTGTGTGTGTAGGGAGATACTCGATCATCCAAAATTACATATATTTATTATATTGACTCTTTAAGTTACTAACAAAATAACCCTAACAGTGGGAAATGCATTTACACCGATGACCTGCATACATACAGGTGGTTGTGTGGGAATAACCGGCCACAAAAGCCAGTACTACTCGCTTAAGCGCAGCAAAACTTACCCCTTTCTTTATTAAGAAAGGGTAGGTTTCGCGATCTAACGACGTTCTATTGAACGTTACAAGATCGCTTACGCTCTCAACCACGACGCCCCGACGTCAGGTCTGCCAAAGCAGGCCACAACAACCAAGAGGTTGCTCCATAGGTCTGCTCTGCTATTAATCCACCCTATAGTAACCCACATGGTACACTGCCCACCTAGATGAGCTGCCTCACAGTGTGTCTCTTAGATTCACGCCCGACTAGATTGCCAGATGCTAATAAGCCCCCCAACCACAATAAGGTAAACACACATCGGGAGGACTTACTTAATCTCCCTAACACAACTTATAATGTTACAAACAGACAAGGGAATCTTTAGGCCATGACGGAGACAACTGTGGTTTATTGCGCGCTGCAATTGTTACGTGGGCAAAATATATGCGTCAGCACTGCTAAGTATTATTATTATTATTAAGTACTTCGTTTTTTTTTTTTAAATTGCTCAAAAAACAACAGAAGTTTTAAACCTTTTATTTACTTCGTTATAATTTTATAGATTAAAAACTAAATTATATGCAAAAAAATATAATATGCTAGTAAAAAGTAACCTTACCCTCCATTGTGGAATCTGTATGGGTCTTACCCATTAATATTCGTTCTTGTATCTTTTGATTGATCACCTGGAACAATAAATTGTGACACTATTTACAAAAATAATACATTTTATCAAATGCCTCGTTAATGTAGTACGTATAGATAGCTTGTACGGTTGAAAGTACGAGTCTTAAGTTCAAGTCTCGACTCAGACAAAGTAGTTAGAGGAGTTGAAAAGTGGGTCCAGGTCTAATCTCTCACCAGTAGTGTTAAATTGTTCTCAGACTGGATTTTAAATATAGTGTTCTCGTGTCTGCGCATACACACCAGTGTTATAAAATCTCCTGTGCAGTCCTGTACAGTAGACTAGTCTCGGTGAACTTGGCATTTAATTTATGAAATTTTATTCTACAGATAGATTACATACAATTTATATGATACACTAGCGACTCACCCTCGCTTCGCTCGGGTTCGTCCCTAGCTTGCATATGGTAACATGGATAAAGTTTTTTTTTAATTATTAAAACAAAATTAATTTAAAAAAAAATTAGCCGACTTGGTCCAGCCATTCTTGAGTTATGCGCTTATCAACTTTCATTTTTATTTATATAGATAAATTAGACAGAATATAATAAAGGGAATACTAATAAATCTAATGTATTTTAGTTAAGAAACAAAAGATGGCTAAGCTTGACTTGAAAATTATGTTAAAGCGTCCAAACGTGTGTGTATAATGACAACTGCAGCCCAATTTTTTTTAAGTTTTCGCAATAACTACAACTAGTTAAATTATTGGAAGCCTAAATAATACCGGTTTAGACCCTTTTAGCGGTTTATTAAGTACAGGCGACTTACGCTCGCTTCGCTCGGGTAAGTCCCTAGGTACGCTTATTTTTTGAGTGGAACCCTTATTCTTTTCCTAAATTAAAAGTGGATTGAGTTACTCCTTATAACATCAGCTATGTGCCAGTGAAATTCCCGACGGAATCAGTCCAGCCGTTTCGGAGATTAACTGGAACAAACAGATAGACAGACAGACAGACAGCGAGACAGACAGACAGACAGACAAAAATTTATTATATATAATATGCATTTTGTAAAAAGCTGTTATTTTGACATTTTTGACATTACAAACAGACACTTCAATTTTATTTATCTGTATAAATTTGATGTCTGTTAAAATAACTAGACGGTAAAAAAATCAAAAACAGCTCTTAGTTTCTATTTCGTCCCATCACATCATTATAATAGGTATAATGTATAGATGAAACAAGAAGTGACAAATGAAAAAAACTCACAGTATCTGACATATTATGCAAAACAGCTACGTTTTTTAAAAACTTGGCGTAATCTGATGAAAATCTATAGATGCAGTCGAAGTGGTAGAACATATTTAATCCTCGCTTAAAGAGTAGTGCCAATACACTCTTGAACGCCTTATAGTATTCTTGAGACTGCTTACTATCCGTTGTGTAAGTTACTCCTAGACCAGTCTCTAAAATATAACATATATATATATAAAACCTAAGGAAAATTTTATTGTTTTTTAGGAAGACTGGATCGATATATCAATTTAGGATATTATCACAATCAATTTGCCAATATTAAAATTTTCCCAGAATTTTAAAGTAAACAATATTCATCTTAAATATATTTTTTTTCTAAAACTGCAATTATAATTTTGATAAGATTATTGTAAGTTTCTTAGTTAATTAAAAAAATATGTTGTGGCCGCGACGCGACTTAAAAACTGCTAAGTATTAAATAACATTTTTGTCAATCATTTGGGTACTTACGACAAATGGCGGCTAATGACATGTTAGAGAAATGGGGCATCGCATCAAAAGGCCGTTTGTTGTTTTCTTCTTTTAATTTCTCAACTAATTCTTTCGCTTTTATATTAAACACCTGTTGAAAACCATCAACCATACTCCCAGTAAACGTGCCTGCTATAAGCTTTATATTTCGTTTCCAAACTTCTCCTGATATGATGTAAGAATATTATTTTTTAACATATTTGGTATCTTTTCTAATTATTACACATACAAAATTGAATTTGAAGTGGATTAATAAAATAAGTTTTCGAAAGACATGTGAAGTCCGCTAACCCACACTTGGCCAGCGTGGTGGACTATTGCCTGATTCCCTCCTCGTATTGAAGGGAAGCTCGTGCCCAGCAGTGGGACGTTAAAAAGGGATGAATGATGTTCGATGATGTTCTCCTGACCGATTCCGGCCACGGCGGCCAATCTCATTGAGACTAGCCAACTGCGCAGGAGATATTATAGTGCACAAGTGTACGCGCAGACACAAGTGCACTCTCTATTCCTGTCACTCTCATACTCCAGTGGGACGACTACTCGACACGACCGGTGAGAGTTAAGGCGCAGGACCGACGGCTTTACGTGCTCTCCGAGGCACGGGGGTGAAACACCGCCAACTTCCCAACTCCGGGCTGTTACTGAGGCTTACTATACAGAAAGACTCAATAACTAAACTTGGCCCGACCCGGGACTCGAACCCAGGATCTCTGGATGTGCAGCCGTACATGCTAGCCACTACACCACCGAGGCAGTTACATGACAGATGAACACATACATAATAAAATATAAGTAGATAGATATTTAGTTATTGTTGAGTGTATAGTTGAATTTATAGGCGCCATTTAGAAAAGATTTTTCGATAAGAGAAAATTTACCCCCTAAGAGGATAGAAAGTTTGTCATGTTTAATATAAAATGCGCAAAAATGAATACTTAGTTCAATAGAATTATAGAATAGGGAAAAAATATGATCAGAATTAGAGATAAATGCTCTTTAATACCATTAAATAAACAACGATTTGTGCAATGTTCCAAAATTATGCCCTTCAGGGGGTAAAAAAGCATAGTACAGTTGACAAGAAAATCTACCATTTTCATTGTTAAAGTTTGTTCTAAAACATTACGAATATGAAAAACTAGTTTGTTTGTACAAATATAAAAGGCACCAATGGACGCACACGAGAGAAGCGAAGGTAGTAAGCGAAGTCATTAGTAATAGACATAATAAAATAATTTCATAAATAATAATGAGTTTTTGCTTCTTAGAATTTAAAACAACAATTGAAAATACGAAAATTTTAACCACACGTTTGACTCAGTTTGTAGTGACCCTATTTGCTGTACCAGCGGTCGCGGGTTCGAGTCCCACTAGAGGCATTCATTTGTTTGATGATCATGTTTGGACTCCAGTCATGAGTACTTATATTTATAATATGTATGTTTTTAAAGTTTATATGTGTAGTGTATCAACTATCTGGTATCTATAACACAAGTCTCATAGATTACCATGGAACTAGATGGTGCTGTGTGTTAATGTCCCGACATATTTATTTATTTATTTAATTAAAAGCCATTACCTGGTGCAACAATAAGGCCAGTCCCGAGCCAGTCACGGAAGAAGTCGTACTGATACGATTTCTCAAGGAAGCCGTTAGTAACAGTTTTCACGTCCTCAGGATCACTCATAACTAAAAAATTCAAATTGTTATTTATTTTCCTTTAACGTATTATTTTATTGAGAAAAATTCAGTTAAAAAATTTGCTGCCGCCTTGTGGTTAAATTGATGTCTTAGATGCGCCATTATGATATTTAATGATATCTGATATCATTGTCAAGAGAATGTGAATTGTGAATTACCAAAAACGGTAAAGCCGTTCAGTAATTACGAGGGAACATAGGATCGGACAGACAGACATACATACATACAGGTCAAATACATAAACCTCCTTTGGCCTTCACCGCAGTCGGGTAATAGTAGTCTAAGATAAACATTCAATTTGCAATTGTACATATATACAGATATATGGACCCGCGATCATGCTGCCATGTAGTTCAAAATAGGCAGTGGTAACGTGCTTGCTTTGCGAATCCGAATGAAGCGTTTTCAAATTCTAGGTCTCGTGCCTCAAATATTCATGTGCGAATTATTTCCAACATGATAACTACTTGTCTTAAAGCGAAACATCGTGAAGAAACCTGTAAGTTTTCAAAAGATATGTGATGTCCGCTAACCCGCACTTGGCTAGCGTGGTGAACTATGGCCTGATCCCTCTCACATTTCCCTTCTGGGAGGCCCGTGTCCAGTAGTGAGGCATTAAAAAGGGATAAAAAGTAGTTTAAATTTAATATTGGTAGCAATTTATATCAATATTCTATGATTTTAATACAACATCGTAATTGTAAAAATTAATGAGTAAAATAGGATAATAAAATCTAGTTTATAGTATAATATAATTATTTTTTATAATAGTTGTGAATTTTTAATATAATATGTGAATTTTTAATCTATTGTTAACGTCAATTGTTTTTTTTTTTTTTTGTAATCTTAGAATTTAATTTTCTATTGCAACTTAATAAAATATAGTAATTATAATACAATTAAATTAGTTCCCAAAGTTGTACTTATCTCTAAATGAGATCTCTAGACAACCTGTGGTAATTAGAAATAGTGTTATAAAGCAGGCCAAAGCGTAATTATAATGAAACAAATACATAATATTTGAGTAGCTATTAACTCAAATATATAATATAAAAAATATATCGATTAGATTTTTTGAAATTCATACCTTAAACGGGTAAAAGGTATATAGGTGGTACAAACGTGAAATTTCGGAAAGTTTATATGGGAAAAAAAACATTTATGATCAGAATTGTCTAAAATTAATATGTCTTATGGGAATATTTATTATATAATAATATAATAAATAATCCCATTAGAGCGTTAAAGAGGAGATGAAACTTTGATATTTTTTCGAAAATTGGGATTTACCTTTAAAATAAAAAAAAACAATACGTACATCAGATTTTTTCGGATTTTTTTCCCTTAAAAGGTTAAAAGGGCTAATTTTTATATGGTTTTTTTTTTTATATTTAGAATTACTTGGAACTTCGCATTAATGATCTTCAATTCAATCAATTCAATAAAATAAAAAATCATACCGTAACCCCGGGGGTAAAATACGGAATGAAAATATGTAACCTATACTTATATTATGAAGCTGAAGAATTTGTTCGTTTGTTTGGTTGAACGCGCTTATCTCAGGAACTACTGGTTGGAATTGAATTTTTTTTTGTTTTGGATAGTCCATTTATCGAGGAAGGTTTTAGGCTATAGAACATCATGCTACGACCAATAGAAACGGAGCATAAACGAAAAATGTTGCAAAACGGGGAAAAAATGATTCCTTTTGGGAGCTTCGATTAAAGTTACGCAAAAATAGTGTATGACGGAATTGTTTCCCTTTAAAAGTTCTAAAAAAAACTCTGGGATACAATATGTCTATCTTTTAAGGTTGACTCAATATAACCCTTTTTATGGTAATCAAAGGAGAATGGGCAACTTTGTATGGGATCCGTCCCCAGAGTGTATCAAGTTAAGACATATGTCATTTTAAAGATCAGAAGAATAGCTTCAATTTATTGTATGACACCAACACTGAGACTCGTGCAGGAAAGGAACTATGAATCATTTAATTTTATTAAATTCGTGAAAGTAAAACAGTATAATTTAGATTGTACAATATTTTCATACATTTTATTTTATATCGTACCGAGCCGTCTGTGTTTCCTAACATTTACCTTCGCACATATTGCGACTTTTGCAGCCCTGTACAGGATAGCTGAATGAATAAATGACGAAGAATTGAGCAGGTTAAGATTGGTTATTGGAATTATATTATTTTGGATTATAGGGTTATTGGAAGTTCGAAGAGAAAGGAACAACTCGTTAACGCTCAAATCTGGTAACCTATTCTATTTCCGGGTGACCAATAGTCCCAAGGTGAAGGACTCCGTCAAGGCGGACCGATAACTTGGTCAAGAACGCTGGAGCCCACTGGATGCGTATGGCACAAGATCGGCATTCGTGAAAATCTTTGGGGAAGGCTTATATCAGCAGTGGATGAGTTTCGGCTGGAAAGACGTTATAAACTAGCCACAGTCAAAGTAAAAAAATCAAGTCCTTTGAGTGTTTTGTCAATTTCTGTAAATACAAGGAAACGTATGAAAAAGTGTGAATAACCTAAAAGTAATCTTAACTTCATTAAATAAAACAATTCATAGTTCTTCCATCATCCATGCAACTGTCTCACTTTTGGCGACATACAATGAAATATAGCTATTATTATGACCTTTAAAGTGATGTACATACGTCATACTGTTCTAGACTTTCACGGGTTTAATAAAATTAAATGATTCATAGTTCTTTCCCTGCACGAGTCTCAGCGTTGGTGTCATACAATAAATTGATGCTATTCTTCTGCTCTTCCAAATGACATATGTCTCAACTTGATACAGTCTGGGGACGGAATGCCCATTGTCCTTTGTTCTAAAATAATGCATTACTTTCGAAAGTGTTTTTATAAACATGATATTAATCCTTATCCAAATAAATACGTTATTCATTATAAGTATTTAATTTTGAACAAAATTACCCTTGCCATCATTTCATTGCAATGAATATCTTAGGAGATATGATAGTTTTAAAATATACATATTTAACTTTACGCGGACTATGGGTGAGCGCGCTCTCAGCCCGATGCAAGGCGAGAGCTGGTTGGTCGGGAAGGCGCTAGCCGCCGCGCCAGGGACTCTGCGAGAAGTCACTATTCCACACGGACGAAGTCGCGGGCAAAAGCTATTTTATTTATATTTGTATTGTAATGTGAAATGCTCTGAAGGTGGTTTGCCTCTTTAACGTATTTAGGGAAGAAATTAATTAAAAAAATATTTAATAGGTACTTACACAGTAAAGGTTGTGGTCCGATCCAAAAAATGAACGGTAATCTTGTATCATCCATTATTTTAGACACCTCATTCAAACGACGAAATATCACTGAAATTTATTAAAAACCCGCAGTATTAAAAACCACCTTTGAGTTGTGTAAACCTATAATGTCCTCCTAACCGATTTTAGTTACTTCATTAAGACTAGCCAATTAGATAGCGAGAGATTCCTATTATACCAAATTCAAGAGGCATCAAAGGTCACTGATTCTATTCCAAGTGTTTTTTTTTATTGACCAAGTGTGTTGCAGTTTGATTAAATAAAATTGGATATCATCTCAAGCACGCAATGTCTTAAAACTACCAATGAAAGTTAAGAAAGTAAAGTGATATATGAAAAAAAAATATTTTTAACTAAATATCCAGACTTGGGAGGAGATTTTTAAGCCCTGACATTAAAAAAGATGGTTATAATAGGTTCACAATAGGCGCACAAAATTATCAGATATATACATAAAAAAAAAATCGCATAAAAAAGACTTACTTGCACCACTGCCGATGAGCCAATGTATAGAACCTAGGAATGGTAGTTGAGAGTACGAGGGTAAATTCTTGAAATTGCGTCGCGCCTTCCAGAAAAGACTCCATAAGATACAGTGAAGGCAGAACAAAAGCAACAACGTCCATAATAAGTAATACATCTGAAATATATATTTTAATACCGTTACTTTAGGTCAGTAAAAGTGTATATAAACCACAACAACTAAAAGTACGGAAAAGACCTATCACTGAGCTCATTACTTTTTGACTAAGTACTATATTACGTTATTTATCTTTCTGAAGTCGGCAAAAACACGTAGGTATTGACTTCAAGACCACTTGAAAGTATTTTAAATACAACTATCTTTTCGGATTATTTCGCGGATTTATTTTTATTTTCTCTCCCGTGACCATGATTGCTGTAAAGCATTCGAAACGTCGAGAACCGAAAATAAAAATAAAGCCGCGAAATAATCCGAGAAGATACGAGTAGTTTTATTTAGAATATCAAATAATCGCGTAAATCTAAAAAATTATCGCTTGAAAGTAATTATTTCGCCTTTAGAGCTATTCTTGCAAATTATATGGAACCACACTTGCTACTTATTAATTTACAAGATATCGCTTTAAATATCCCGTCGGAAGCCTACAGAAGTTTTACTTTAAAAATATTTTATTCAAGGAAAACTAACGTTAAAAAAGCTTTATATAAAGTAATGTTAAATGTTAAATTGTATAATTAGTAAAATTCAATCTATTTACCTTAGAACCCAATGTCACGACCAGCATCAAGATTATGACTGCTGCCGATTCGTTTCGACGTTTTCAAAACACTGAGGTTACTTAAGTCACTATTAAAGTTATAAATAACTAACACAATGTAGTCTGCTTGATGTTTGATTTTAAATTTTAAGTTGTCCGAATGTATCGTAATTTGACGACGTTTTCAGTTTTGTATAACTTTTAAAATATACTATTGGTCTAAGATCCGGCTGTCAGATTGCTATGTTCATCGAATATTTAATCCAAATGTTTTTTTAAATACAATAATAAAAGGGACAATATGTTTTGGCCGGGTGTCCTATTAAAATATGCCCGCTAGTATTTTTAATTAAATTAATTATAATAATTGACTTTTTGGAACAAAATCGATGCACTTGTTATTAAAATGAATTATACTCCACTTCACAGAAATATACGTAAAGAACTTGAAAAGTGATAGCTGCCGTTGCGCACTTGGCCGCAACCTCTTCGCAGCCAGGTGTAAGCAGGTAATGGTAATATTTTGTTACGTTTATACGTTCATGGCGTATATTCATTATTTATATATCAAAGTAAAGCTAACTTTTTTCTCTGCCTGGTAAACTGCTTCTGCCTATGTAAAAGTGGCCGCAAATAAGGGTTGCCAGCTATAAACATTACGTAAACGACATTTCTTAATAAAACTCAATGATAGTTGCGAAACTAAATTTATAAACGCGAAGGATTCTTTTGTTACATTTATACTTTTATGGCATATATTTATCATTTATATATGAAATTCAGCTAATGTAGCTGAACTATTAGCTGGTGTAGAAAACACGTACGTACAAGTACCATGTACTTTTCACCAGATATTCTTAGATTGTTGGATTAGTCAAAAGCTATTGAATACTAGTATAGTGTTTGAAAGGACATTATACAGTAGTCAATGGGAGAACTTTGACGGAGCGAATCAAAAAATGATTCTTTTGATGTTTCGAAATTCCCAAAATACTCTGACATTATCCACTAAAGGGGGTAAAGCGGTGTTAAATTATCCATTTCTAATGTATGTTCTAAGATTAACATATTCGAATTACTATACAACACTACAGTACTACTGTCAATCAAAAAAATCAGTAACTCATCGTCCAACTTTTTAATAATACATGTGATACTTTGCAAAAATAATAATCCAATGCTTAATTTATTGGATCTAACGAGATAAATTCATGGGTTTTTAATTTAAGCACTCATTAGAAAAGACGTGATGCACGCATTTGAATTAACCAAAGAAAAAATAAAATATCATATATAGTAAAGCATATTTTATTTTATTAACCTGTTAAACCACTCTTAAACACTTGTTCCAAGAAAATCTTGCTAAACCTGTTTCATAGTTCAATCCTATATAAGTGAAGTAATTTTAAAAAAATCTTATCAATAATCAAATCAACTCATACTCTTAATTTCACCTCCAACAGATTTCCCTTTATAGCCCTCAAGCCGATGTCCATTTGGAATTCCAATTTGTCAGCTTCTGATGCAAATATTAAATCTTTTATGCAATGAGCTAAAAGGGTTTTCAGGATTGCTGTCGCATACCTTTTTCCTGAAAATAAAATAGTACAGTTATTAAGAAACAAATATTAGGTTGTTTACTACTACGAATTTTGACCATTAATTTGTTTTATTGTTTGTACAACTTTTAACAACTAGCAATATCAATTAGAATTAAAAAAATATTTTAGTAAAACCTCCAATAGTTAATAATCTAGGAAAATTAAGGCAAGTGTACATAAAAGTGCAGAAAAATTAGAATCTTCAACACAACTGAAAAATATCGATGTCCTAGTCATGTGCCGGAGTGTCATCTCTTTCACCAGAGCCATTCTCTTGTCATTTAAACTATTAATAAGTCCACACTATACCTATACAAGCTCTTCTTCCAATACTGAACGGGATATAAGCCAGATTGCTCGAAGTCCACGGCAGAAGCCAACGTTCGGGCAGGAATTTATCTGCGTCCTCTCCCCAAGCACGGTGAGATCTACCAGCACCCCATAGATTTAGAGAACACAGTGTACCTTTTGGTATTGTGCATGATTCTAAAAATAAAAGACATCACATATAAATTACATTTGAAAATTTTAATTCATATCATATCCTTCCACAACCAAATCACTGAGTCAATCTTAATATTTACTACAAATCACTCACCATTAAAGGAAGTATTAGGGTTCTCATAATAATTCAAGAAAAAAAATCTACAGGGTTGTGTTTTCTTCGTGGATTTTGATATAGAAATTCAAGGACAAGACATTTATACAATACTTCTAAAGGTAAAATAAAGATATTTATTTTACCCTCTACAGTAATCATGGTCATGATGGAGACGAAAAGATAGTTTTATTTAAAGTGTGAAATATTCGCGTACATCTAAGAAAATATTATTATAAAACTAAAAAAATATACTTATGTATGTACTTTATATAAAACGTACATATATACGTGTACTTTATATGAAACTATTTTATTTCTTATCATAAAAGGGGGATAAGAGATCTCAATTTTATGGGAATGTAACATATCGGAAACAAATTATTTTCCCTAAATAACTTACTTATCTGAAGATCTCGATCAGTATATCTTGTCACTACTGGTATCGGAGGATACAACCTTAGCGTCTCCTGTATTACTGCTTCGCAATAAACTAACGACGAAAGATCCTCTTTTGTCAACTCGCTTTTATTGTCTCCAAATATTTGCTTTACTCTGAAACATACGCCAGTTGAACAATAAAATTAATTGATAATAATACCATTAATTACAATAATCCTTCTATTTCAAAGTATTCTAAACCTAAGGATTATTTTAATATCTGTTAATATAAGGAAATCTTTCAAAAAGAACAACAAAATAAAAACAGTGTATTCTCACACATTGAAGGCTTCGATTTTTTCTTCGATACTGCTCAACACTTTTGGCCAAATCTTTTTATACTTTTTATCTGTATTTGTTGTTTTGTTATTTACATTTATCTATAAATTTATATGAAAGATCATCAAGAACAAAGCAACAGTAACAGCTCAGAGTTGGTATATCGACGGTATTTCACCACCTTACCTCGGAAAGCACGTAAAGTCGTCGGTCCTACGCCTTAACTCTCACCGGTCCTGTCAAAATATCGTCCCATCTGACTATGAGAGGAAAAGGAGTAGAAAATGCACTTGTGTATCGGAATACACACATACACACATAGGTACAACACACATAACTGCACTATAATATCTCCGATTAATATTTTCTTAGATTTACGCCAATATTTGACATTTTAATAAAACTATCTTTTCGGATTTTTGCGCGGATTTATTTCGATTTTTGGTTCCCGACTTTCCATTCCCGAGTTCCCGTTTGCTTTACAGCAATTGTCACGGAAAAGTCTCACCCGTGAACATGATTGATGTTCTATGAAATCCGCGTCCGCGAAATATTCGGATAAATAGTTTTATTTCAAATCTCCTGTGTTAAATCTACAAAATTGTTAAGAAGAAAATTTTAGTATTAAAAATAAACATTTTTCTTTAATAGCTTTGAATCGCGTTAACAAGCGTAATACTTTCTGTCAACGTAAACTTACTCTTTATATAATTTATTTTGTACGTCAGGATGACAACCCAGCATCAACAACGCGTAACCAAGCGTGGCCGCAACCGTCTCTTGTCCACCAACAATAATGGTATGAACCTCCGATCTAATCTGATTTTCATTCATATTAGGGTCTATTTCTTTTAGATCTAACAAAACATCCAATACTGTTTTGAAACTAGCTTTCTTAGGACCTATAAATATGAATATTAATTAGAGCAATAAATCTGTCACCAGATATTTTAGTCTTAACTAAAATATAATATGAAAATGAATTCGTTTGTTTGTTTCTGATGCCGGTTGAAATGAAAGTTACAAAACTTACAAATCTTATTATTCATTTCATTCATTTCATTCATTTTACTCATGAAGTAAATGTGTAACATGCGTGTTATTTTTATTTTTTATAAAAAAATTTGGACATAGGTACACTTAATTAAGTACCTGATTTATAAAAATTGCTCAAAAAAATATAACAAAAGCTTTTAAAGCTATTTTGTACTTTTTTATAATTTTAGAAAATCAAAACAAAATATAGGCACAAATATATGGCTTGTTAGTAACCTTACCCTCAATTGTGGAATCTGTATGGGTCTTACCCTTCATTTCCTTTCGTTCTTGTATTTTTTGATTGATCACCTGAAATAATAAATTATATCACTATTAAACAAAAATATTACATTTTATCAAAAGCTTTGTTCATCTACTACGTACGCATAGCTGGCATAGTTGAACGTACGAAGGTCTTAAGTTCGAGTCCGAGTTAGACAAAGTAGTTATTGGGTTTTGATGTTAAAGGGGAGCTAAAAAAAAAATGAAAGACACTTACAGTATTTGATAGATTATGCATAACAGCTATGTTTCTTAAAAACTTGGCATGATCTGATGAAAATCGATAAATGTAATCGTAGTGGTGGAACAGATTTAATCCTCGCTTTGTAAGCAATTCCAATGCACTCTTGAACGCCTCATAGTATTCTTGAGACTTCTTACTATCCGATGTGTAAGTTACTCCAAGACCAGTCTCTAAAATACAAGAGTTTCATATTAAATCTAAAATATAAAAAGAAAATAAAATTGTTTTAAAGTAGGCTGGATTGGTATTTCAATATCATCAACAATACAATCAATTTTCTACTAATTTTGCCAATATTCAAATTTTGCCAGAACTTATAACTAAACAATGTTAATTTGAGAATTTATCTGAAACTGTCATTATATTGCCAATTATTTTAATAAGATTGAACGCGACTCGTTTTTCTTAATCACTTGGGTACTTACGACAAATGGCGGCCAATGTTATGTAAGATAAATCGGGCATCGCATCAAAAGGCCGTTTGTTGTTTTGTTCTTTTAATTTGTCAACTAATTCTCTCGCTTTTATATTAAACACCGGTTGAAAACCATCAACCATGCTTCCGGTAAATGTGCCCGCTATAAGCTTTATATTTCGTTTCCAGACTTCTCCTGATATTATGGAAAAATATGTACTATTAATATTATTTTTAACGTATTTCGTATCTTTGCTAATTATTAGAAACGCAAAATTGTATTTGAAGTGGATTAATAAAATATACTGGACCGATTTTACTGAAATTTGGTACACAGCATCTTTTTTATAGAAAGACATAACTTACTTTCATTTCCCGAAATCAAAATGATTAAATTTAGTACATGGATTATTGTGCAAAAATAGGTCTAAAGGATTTTTCGAAATTCTTCCTATAAGGGGGTCTATCTGTCTGTCTATCTGTATGTCTGTCTGTCTGTCTGTTTGTTCCGGCTAATCTCTGAAACGGCTGGACCGATTTTGACGAGACTTTCACTGGCAGATAGCTGATGTTATAGGGAGTAACTTAGGCTACTTTTATTTTAGAAAAAGAATCAGGGTTCCGCGAAAAAAATTAAAACTCATGAAATTGTGAACAAAATCCGCGTACGGCTACGCACCCGAGCAAAACGAGGGTAAATTGCTATATAATTTAAATGAATATCTTAGGAGTTGCAAGCTACTATTTATGTATACCTAAACATAGCTAACCGTGAAAACGTACCGCTACCGGTAGTTTTTAATATAAATGCTCGAATAATAAATAGTTCTCAGTTTCAAAATAAAAAAATACGTGTATGAGGTTTCTACCCTTAAAGGGATAAAAGGGGTTGATAAAGTTAGAATGGGAAAAACTAATTTTATGATCAGAATTAGAGATCTGCAGATGCTCTTTAAAACTATTAAATAAACAAAAGTTGTTCAATTTTTCATAATTGTACCCCTCAGAGGATAAAAAAGGGTAGTAGAGTTAATAAGAACATCTACCCTTTTTATTGTTAAAGTTTAATATAAAACATCACGAATATGAAAAATTGAATTATTCGATTCTTGGTTGTTCAAACGCACTAACGCGGGCGCGCGAGCGAAGCAAAGATATGTAAATGAACTGTAATAGATATAATAAAATCATTTCGTAAATAATAATGTTTTTTTTTGCTTCTTAGTTAGAATTTAAAACAACAATTGAATGAAAAGTTATTACCTGGCGCTATAACAAGGCCGTTCCCGAGCCAGTCGCGGCCGAAGTCGTAAAGATACGGTTTATTAAGGAAGCCGTTAGTAACTGTTTTCACGTCTTCAGGATCACTTATTACTGAAATATTCAAATTGTTATTTATTTTTCTTTAACGTATTGTTCTATTGAGAAATTCAGTTGAAAAAATTATTGTATTTGAAAATAAATTTTAGAGAGAAGAATCAACTTTTGATATATTGTTAATAAAGAAAAAAGAAAAAGAGAAAGTACGCAGTCTTGAAATACTGTATACACCAGCAGTAAGATTGTTGGTTTTCAAGCACTGCTGACGTCCGAAAAGATAAGAAAGGAACCAATCTATAACAGTAGTAGAAATAATACTTTTTTTGATTTACGCGAATTTTTGACATTTTAAACAAAACTATCTTTTCGGTTTTTTTCGCGTAAACATAGACCTAAAATCCTCGCAAATAAAAACCAATATCTCCCTAGAATGATTCGCGAAGCTATTGAAATTAAAAAAACATCTAAACTATTGAAGTTTGGATGTTTTTTAATTTGAATTTCAAGGCTTTGGACGTGAATAACTTTGGATAAGATAAGAAGGATAGGACGGTATTGTGTGAGACTCGTAGAGTTCGAGGTTTTAGGCAGTGGTATGACGAAGGCTTTCTTCCATAATGACGGGAATATTTTGCGTATGAGTAAGAGTGTTAATAATGGGTAATCACAGGCGCAATATCCTCCAGTACAAGAAAAACCATGTCAAAGCTAAAGTAGTCACTACATATGGTTTTAGTGGAAATAGAGCGAACACACCTTCATAGCATCTACTGAGAATGCTTTAAAGACGAATAGTGGTATGTATGGTATGTAGCTTGGATAAGAATTAAAGAGTTACAGTTTTTGTGTCTGAAGTGATGGGTGGAGTGGTAAAATGACAGTTTAATGCATTGAGATCCACGGAACTTTGACAAGTTTCTGTGACCTTGCTCACCCACACCCAGTAACCATAGGAATCTCCAAACTTGGGCATAACAAAGATCCTGAATCGTAAATTGAAAATAACGACATTTCGCATCCCTACACATTCTGTTGCAGATGTTACGTAATTTCTATATGCATCAAGATTTTCAGCAGATGGGTGTATTTTGCTCCTAGATTTGACCTAATCACGGTTAGCCATAGTTCTCTTGATCGCAGATGATTGATAGTCATGAAGCAGGAACAAGCTTCATCCATACCGGCCTGACCGGAGCGTGCTTGTCCACAACCTAATCAGCTCAGCAGTTAAAGAGTCAACAATGCTATCGATACTATTTACAGATATTATTGCTAACCGCCTAATAATTTTAACGTCCTCTCTCTAACGATCTATATGTTTAAAATTGCGCTGGAGTATAATCTTTACCTTTGGAGGACACACTTTATAGGCGAGGTAAATTAAGTCGTGGTGTGAGAAAGGTGTACGTTTTGTAACATGAAGTGAAACGATCTCTCTTCATAGGTGGTTAAATAAGTTGTGTGTAGTGTCACAGGTTTTTTTTAATTTTTGAACGGTAAAGTTGTTTGGTCAGATTTATGCCAGAAATTTGACAGAATTCTGACAATACGAAAATAAATATATTTTAAAATTTCTTATACCTTTTTAACTTATTTGGATAAGAAATTAATTAGTAAACATTTCTAGGTACTTACACAGCAAAGGTTGTGGTCCGAGCCAAACAACGAACGGTAATCTCCTATCATCCATTATTTTAGACATCTCTTTCAAACGACGAAATATCACTGAAATTTATTATAATATCTTAGCATTAAAAAGTAACATTTGAGCCGTATAAACCTACGACATACTCCTAACCAACTTTAATTCAAAGACTCAAATACTCGATTCGCCTCACTCGATCCTTCTCTATCGACTTGAACTTTACAAACAGCAGCCGTATAAGCTAGCCACTAGACCAGACACAATCAAATCCTTATAACACTTCATGATCAATACAAACTCATAAAAATTTCTCAATACATCATTGTATAACATATAGTCCTTGTTTAATTATACGGTCTGCGTAGTAATCGCGCAACAGTAAACATAGCTTAGGTATATTTACCTACAACACAAACTCAAAAAGCATCAAAGGTCACTGTTTTTGCTATATGTGTATTGAAATTTCAATGAATAAATAAAATAAACTAAATTCATTCTATTAAAAAAGATTTTTTCATATTGATCAAGTTCCAGTCTGTCGAAGCTTGGTTGAATAAAATTGGATATTATCCCCAAGAACGCAATGTCTTAATATTACCAATGAATGTAAAGTGAAATATAATAATTATTACTTTTCAAGTATATTTTTTATTTTTAATTAAATATCAAATCTTAGGAGGAGATTTTTTAGCCTTAACTTTAAAAAGTATTGTTATAATAGGTTCACAATACTAATTAATGGCGAATACATCACATACATACATTGAAATTAAAAAAAGTAATAATAATAATTTTATTACTAATGATATATGATTATTTTATAAATGACAATATTTATAAAATTATCAATAATTATTATTTTTATAAATAATTTTTTTTATAAAATAATTAGTAATAAATATTTATTTTTATCTATAATATTTTTTATAAATTTATTGACAATAAATATTTACATTAAGAATATCAAATATAGTCCGTGATGCCTGGTCGTATACACAATTACGTAACGTACCACACAATTTGTAAGACAAGGTGGCTGTTAAATTATATAAATAATAACTAAGCAACAGTAAAAGATCAGCTGGTTAGTAATCATTTTTGATTACCTCGTTATTGATACATGTTGGAAGAAGGGAACTCTTTGATCAAACCATATATTTTGTACGAAAATATTTTTTTGAATAATGTTAATAATTATCTTAAGATTTAACAAAAAACCCCACAGTTAGTAATAAATTCTGGAGAATCGTCAAATCAACATATTTTATTCCTGCTAACCCTGTTAGCTACCACAATCGAGAATTATTGTAAGAGAAAAAGTTGGTCGTCTCATCAAAATGAAGCTACTCACGGAAAATTAGCTTGATACTAATCATTTGTAAAAATAGACCAGGAATTCCGGACTAATACTAGTACTTAGTTATTGCTATATATTATTTTCATAATTATAACTTTTTTTAATCCGCCACATCTTATTTCCGCAACACTCATTTTCCCAATATATTGACTTACCTCTCAGTCATGCCTAAGAACTATAAAAAAACTTTTTGACATTAAAAAAACTTACTTGCACCACCGCCGATGAACCAATGTATAGAACCTAGGAATGGTAGTTGTGAGTACGAAGGTAAATTCTTGAAATTGCGTCGCGCCTTCCAGAAAAGACTCCATAAGATACAATGAAGGCAGAACAAAAACAACAACGCCCATATTATATAATACATCTAAAACAAATATATTTATAATAACATTATTATTTTACTTTTGATGAGTAAAGTTAGTATATGCCACAACCACTAAGAGTATCGAGAAGAGCTATTACTGTGTTCTATCGATAAATTATACGTATAATTATTTTTTAACTAAATAACTATAGAAAAAGTAAATTATAGAAAAATATAAAAATCGATTAACAATTGGCGAAGATGTTTACCTTTTATTTACCTTTTTTAAGTCGGTAAAAAAGGTAGGCCCCGACTTCAAAGCCCCTTAAAAATAATTATTTCGCCTGCTGAATTTTTTCTTGCAAATTGTGTAGGACCATCTTTGCTACTCATTATAATTATGGTACTCATGCAGGATAAGAACAATTATAATTATTGTGTTGATATATTGTACATTATTATTATATTTAAAAAGAGCAACTGTTGAGTTTCTCGCCGGCTCTTCTCAGCAGAACTGCCTTCCGACCCGGTGGTATATTACTCAAGGAATGACATATACCTAATTTAAATTTAAAAATGTAAAACTGACGATTCAAAAATGCTTGTAAAAGTCTATATTATGAATAAAGTATATTTTGATTTATTTGCAATCAATAATCAATACTTTTACGGCGTCAACGAAAGACAAACCATCAAATACACTGACGATTTATGACGTAAAACAAATTACTTACCACAACTTTTATGATAATACCTACTTTCTTATAATAGATATGCGAATATTTGACATTTTAACTAAAACTATAATTTCGGATATTTTCGGCAAACTAGACAGACATACTAGCATTTGAAACGTCGGGAACCAAAAAAAAGACCGTGAAAAAATCTGAAAATATAGTTTTATTTAAAACTAGCTTACCCTCGCTTCCCTCGGGTGCGCCCCTATATATCCCTTTTTAAGATTTATAGTTTTCTACTATATTGTTTTGATGTGGTATATCGTTAACGTTTGGCCAGCGTTAACCATGTAACATGTTCATTACTTTGGAATTAAAGTAATCATTAAAAGTTTAAATCGACTACCCCATTAAGTTAATTAGGCAGTGGTAGCCCAGTGGCAACGCGCTCGATGGGAAACCGAGTGAAGCGGGTTCAAATCCCGGGTCTCGCACCTCTGATATTTTCATGTGCGAATCATTTCTATCATGATTACCACTTGCCTTACGGTGAAGGAAAACATCGTGAGGAAACCTGCATGTCTGAGAAAACCTAGCAAGTTTTCGAAAGACATGTGAAGTCCGCCAATCCGCACTTGGCCAGCGTGGTGGACTATGGCCTGATTTCCCTCGTATTGAAGGGAGGCCCGTGCCCAGCAGTGGTACATGAAAAAGGCTGAATACATACACACGTATAGATACCCCATTAAGTTACAAAGTACTAACAAACATCAATATCAAATTATGACAGAAAAAGTCATCTTTTTTTTAGGTTATTAAGCTTAGAAATAAAAAATCTCAGCCTTAAAGTTTAATTTCGAAAACTCACAACTACTTACAGTAAAAATAAATATGATTTTGATCAAGTGTAATATATACATATTTCCACAAAACAAATGACTCAAAATTATAAGAATTTATTGTATTCACTAAAAAACATATCAAATCGGAATGTTTTAAATCGACGAAGCTATTAGTATTTATTTGATTCGATAACATGTCAAGCTTATAAGAACAAGTTATTAATAATTACGTAATGCGTACATTGTATGGGTCAACACATCATTTTAAAACGACAATATTACAACTTTGGAAGAAACAAAATACTTATTTTTAAGAAAGGTTAACTTTAATAAAGGTTTATATAAAGTATTATATAAATTATAACATATAAATTATATAGATTATAAAATATAAATATAAATTATAATAAATAGTAAAAAAAATCTATTCACCTTAGAAACCAATATCACGACCAGCATCAATATTAAGGCTGCTGTCGATTCGTCTCGCGTTTTCAATGAACTAAAGTCACTTAACTAGTACAATCGTAATTAACTAACAAAATGTATACAACATTGTATTTTTGTAATATCATTTTAATAACTAATACAATGTAAGTTGCGTTCTTTTATGTTTTAATTTAAGTTTTATGTTGTAAGATTGTGGCGTAATTTGACGGCGTTTTGTATTTAAAACGATTAAATTACTAAAAGCTGATTTATTCTTTTCAATTAAAACAGTGCGCTTGGTTTCTTTTTATTTATACCTGTGAAGTTCCCAGGAAACTTTTGCGCTTCTAGGCTGAATTAGGCTGACTAAGTTAGCCAGGAATCAGGGCGCAAACTAGACCAAATCAGAGTTTAAGTGCGGAAAATTGAGTTGTCGAAAATGACTGTTTCTTAGAGGTATGGATTTGATATATACATTTTATCAAAATATCATATATATAGCATAGCCTGGTTGCTTCACACAGGTTTATGGGACACCAACGTCTCAACGATGAAAACAATAATTCCGGTAAAAGATATCGAAAATACCAATAACATAAGCTTTTAATCTTAATTAATAAAAAAGATATATAAACCTACTATGTATTTAACACACTAGCCTATTTCCGTTTAATTTACAAGTTTAGATAAACCCTGTTTTATAAATATTAAGGAAATCAAACTGGAAAGAACAAGGAAGAGAGGTAGGGACACTTGTTCCTCCCCTTTGTTTTTGAGCATTAATTAAAGTACTGAAAGAATGTACAAGATTTTTTTTAACTAATTTATGCAAAATATAACCAGAAACTGCCTAAGAAAAGGCCTTTAACATTAATAAAAAATGTGTAGTATATAAGAGCAAAACGGAAGGTCTATAAATGTACCATGTGTCCCATATTCTGGGTGACTTGTTCCGGGGGGAATAAATCTCCCTGATGTATGGGATACTTGATACTAACTAGAAAGGCTTATATACAACTAGTTAACTAGATCTAACCAGCATTCAAAGTCAAGATAGGGTAAAATACAAACTTTATTAAGATAAACCTTTTATTTTTAAGTCTTTTATTTTTTTTCTACACAGACCTAGAAAAAATAATAAACATAAAATAGTAATTTTGATTAGTAGTACTTATTAATTCGCATTAATCACTTTATCTTAGTTCTATTACGTCAGACTTCTTTTCTTAACATAAACATATCAGATATTCAACAATTGGTCTAAAAAGTAAAAACCCAGGGAGGCCAAGAGACAAGATCTTTTCAAGTCATAGATGACAAATCATAGATGCAGTGGCGGCCTTAGGGGGTGGCAAGCAGGGCAACCGCCCGGGGCCTCGCTCTTACAGGGGCCTCGCGCCTTCGCACAAGAACCCAAGTGTATTAGAATCTCGTGCCTTACGCCGTACATTACAATACCGACAGCACGCAAGTACAAGCATGTAGCCCATATCCTTAAATAAGCCATTAATATTAAATCTTACGTTAATAAGTATAAGTAATTATAGTAAAGACTGAATTAGTAAAAAATCTGCGTAAAATTGCTTGTATTTTTTTTATTAATTTTAAGAGCAAGAAAGATTTTCAATTGAGTATTCAAAAAAACAACAAGCCATCAAAAAAAAGCAGGTAGAAGAAAATCTGTATGGATCTCTACATAAATATATAATAGGTAAGACAAGTAATTCTATATAAGCTCTTAAGACCCTTCAGTAACTGAAAGTGACACGTTATTGCATTATAAGCCTTACCCAGATGAAATATTTTTTTCAACATCGTCTGGAGTGCCGCTGCTACTTAGCGATGATAAAAGTAAGTAAACAACATCATTGTTACCGCCACCATCGTCCACACTATCCAACCAAAAATACGTATCAAAATCTATGTCTACATCCATGAGTGGCAGATGTGAAAATCTGAATCCTGAAAATGACCCAGGTTTATGGCCATCAACAATTGCTAATGCAGACCAAACTGAGATTTTATTCATTGGTCCAGATTTTTTTTCCGTAAACGATAGTGGATTTAGTGAATCGATATTACAATAAAATATAAGCTACTGGCTGGCGAAAATCTGGACAAGCGCTGGATAATTTATTCACAAACAAGTCCCTATCAATTGTTAAGAATAAAATATACAAGAATTGAGTCTAATGCAGAAGTGCGCAATTAGAATTTAGAAACACTTGGGTAAATATCTAAAGTTTCATGAATCTAGTCAACTGCACAAAGATTGTATGTTAAGTTTAGAGAACGGATTGTGAACGGATGGTTAAATATAGAGAACGGGTTAAAAAACTGTACAACTATTGACTCTTAACCCAGAGCCTGGCTTTCCTCCATTGTCTGTGTAGAGTGGAGCGCAAGAGCTAAGTTTTTGAAAGAATAGAATTGCTCAATCTTCAAAATAACAGGGAAACCCGCTCACGAGCATTTGCCATGGTAAACCGGTACACACTTCCCGACACCCTTAGCCGACCACGCTGATATTGTGCCCGAGACGCTATGCCGCTAGTGGGAGGCGAGTCACTGTCCGCCAAATATTGAATCTAAGACTGAAGAAGGCGGACATCCGGTAGTCTCATACAACAGCCCAGTTCTGTAGCCCATCCAAACTTCATTCCGTAGACCCTTTTAGTTTTCCATATTTTCCATAGTTCCTACGCATATCTGGATCATATTTGAGCAATTCCTTATGGGTTACTCAGAGGTGGATGCCGGCTCATGCGTCATATTAAACATTTAAATCTCTTAAGAGGTCTCTACGTGTTGGATCTGTGTCCCGAGTTCCAACACAAGCCTTCCAAATGAACTCCTTTAAGCCCGTGAATTCTAAAGAGATACAAATAACTAGAGATACAAAAATTCACTATCTCGGAAAAATTATTCAAAATGAGCTTATAGAATTAATGGCAAGTCACGCAAAGAATTAAAATGTTAATAAAATAAAAAAAAATGTTTTCTTAGTCCTTGTTAACTTTTCTAAATTTCCAATATATAATTGGACGTAGTTCAATTCAATTCTCATGTTCAATAGCTTAATTTTAAAACTCAAAATTTATTTATTCATAATTTTTACATTTCTCGCCAAGCATCATCATTAAAAATACTTTCAATTCACATATAAAATTCCATAAAGGACAAGGGCCTCACAAAGTTATCGCCCTAGGCCTCGCAATTGCTAAGGCCGCCACTGCATAGATGTACAATATACAACTACATGCATACAAATAAATACATGTGTGAGTATATATATAACATCCTTCCTACCCTTAGTGGAAGAACATATTTTTATACAATACTTTCTTAGATTTACGCGAATATTAGACATTTAAATAAAACTATCTTTTCGGATTTTTTCGCGGATTTATTTTGATTTTTGTTTCCCGACGTTTCGATTGCTTTACAGCAATCATGGTCACGGGAGAGACTAAGGTGTTAGATGTCTCAATGGCATTATACAGTTGTTACAGACAGCCTACCTACTATTTTACAAAAATGATTTTAAAAATTCAAAAATGGCATCAAAGTACCTTACAATATTGGTTGATTTTAATTCTAAACATTTTAAAATTTAAGTTTTTAATAAGTATTATAATTAAATATAGCTATATTATCTACTGAATTTTTGCTATTATAATAAATATTACAATTTTCTTTATTAATTACTAATCTTATTTAGTGTTGCTATTATTATATTATCTGTAACCATAAAGATTATTAAACATTTTTTTAAATTATCAATTATTTATTTAAGCAATATAATTGTTTTATATGTAGTTTAAAAAGAAGTTTAATATTAATTTAGATTGTTATTATTTAAAGTTAAAATATTAAGCAACACTATTGTTAACTTTATAGATAAAAAATGTTAATTGGAATTACTACTATTATTGCGATCCACACAGTATGAACTAACTACATCTACTGGTCTGTTATATTTGTTTTTGTTGTTTGTTTTTATTATGTTTATTACAGGATCCCATGATGATGGTAGTACCCAGCCATCTTCCCTATTGAAGTTTGGATATTTTTTAATTTCAATAGCTTCGCGAATCATCCTGGGGCGATAACGGTTTTCTTTCGCTAGTATTTGTGGATTATCAAAGCGAATGTAGTGGCTTGGGCGATCCTGGCTATGTTTACAGACTGCAGATGCTGTATTGCGACGGTGCTTCACATCAGCTATGTGTTCTTTGACCCGAGTTCTAATGGATCTCTTTGTTTGTCCAATGTAAGAGAGCCCACAATCACAATCAAGTTTGTATACCCCTGCATCTTGGAGAGGGATGTTGCACTTGACTGGTGGTAAAAACTGACTAATTTTCTTTGGCGGCTTGAAGTAAGTTTTGATTGAAGCACGCTTTAAGATGTAGCCAATCTTGTCAGTGACTCCTCTCATGTATGGCAGGACAGCAGGGACTCGCTCAACTGTGGCTGGTTTCACTCGATCACTGTGACGCAGGCGCGGCACTTGCAGCTTGTTGTCTCGCAGGACTTGCTTAACATGCTGCAGTTCTCCGGCCAGATGTTGCTCGTCACAGATCCCTTGTGCTCTCTGAAACAAAGATTTTCCCACGGTAGCTAACTGTGAAGGATGGTGGTGAGATTCACCGTTCAGGTACCTATCAGTATGGGTCTTCTTTCTATACACAGTATGACTCAAGGTGTTATCTGGGTTGCGTTTTACTAAGACATCTAAGAAAGTTAGCTACCGTGGGAAAATCTTTGTTTCAGAGAGCACAAGGGATCTGTGACGAGCAACATCTGGCCGGAGAACTGCAGCATGTTAAGCAAGTCCTGCGAGACAACAAGCTGCAAGTGCCGCGCCTGCGTCACAGTGATCGAGTGAAACCAGCCACAGTTGAGCGAGTCCCTGCTGTCCTGCCATACATGAGAGGAGTCACTGACAAGATTGGCTACATCTTAAAGCGTGCTTCAATCAAAACTTACTTCAAGCCGCCAAAGAAAATTAGTCAGTTTTTACCACCAGTCAAGTGCAACATCCCTCTCCAAGATGCAGGGGTATACAAACTTGATTGTGATTGTGGGCTCTCTTACATTGGACAAACAAAGAGATCCATTAGAACTCGGGTCAAAGAACACATAGCTGATGTGAAGCACCGTCGCAATACAGCATCTGCAGTCTGTAAACATAGCCAGGATCGCCCAAGCCACTACATTCGCTTTGATAATCCACAAATACTAGCGAAAGAAAACCGTTATCGCCCCAGGATGATTCGCGAAGCTATTGAAATTAAAAAATATCCAAACTTCAATAGGGAAGATGGCTGGGTACTACCATCATCATGGGATCCTGTAATAAACATAATAAAAACAAACAACAAAAACAAATATAACAGACCAGTAGATGTAGTTAGTTCATACTGTGTGGATCGCAATAATAGTAGTAATTCCAATTAACATTTTTTATCTATAAAGTTAACAATAGTGTTGCTTAATATTTTAACTTTAAATAATAACAATCTAAATTAATATTAAACTTCTTTTTAAACTACATATAAAACAATTATATTGCTTAAATAAATAATTGATAATTTAAAAAAATGTTTAATAATCTTTATGGTTACAGATAATATAATAATAGCAACACTAAATAAGATTAGTAATTAATAAAGAAAATTGTAATATTTATTATAATAGCAAAAATTAAGTAGATAATATAGCTATATTTAATTATAATACTTATTAAAAACTTAAATTTTAAAATGTTTAGAATTAAAATCAACCAATATTGTAAGGTACTTTGATGCCATTTTTGAATTTTTAAAATCATTTTTGTAAAATAGTAGGTAGGCTGTCTGTAACAACTGTATAATGCCATTGAGACATCTAACACCTTAGTCTCTCCCGTGACCATGATTGCTGTAAAGCAATCGAAACGTCGGGAAACAAAAATCAAAATAAATCCGCGAAAAAATCCGAAAAGATAGTTTTATTTAAATATTTTTATACAAGTTATTAAGTAAACTTAAATTAAAAAATTTCATTCTATATTAATAAATTTACTTTTCATGTCAAATAAAGCTAAATTAAAGTTCATAAATCTTTTAGACATTCCATAATTATAAATAAGTCATGAATCTAACTCATGATAAGTACATATAAATAAAAACATCGACGGTCAAAAAAATCGTTTTCTCACGAGAATCGATTTTCAAAGTATTGATTTTGACAAAATGGCTTACAATGGGTTGGCAATACTGCCTTATTGTCAAGTTGATGTTATCACTGAAGTAAACATTCTGAGTTTTGATCTACTTTGTGTATTTATCTATTATTTACAAATAAAAATCATGACTTTGAAACGGAATACACATATTCTTGACTTGTACTGGGAAGACATATTGGTGTCTAAAATTATGCCTTACTTAACTATTCGCGAATGCTTTAATTTTCGCTGCGTATCTAAAACGTGCCTCCAAATAATTAATATGTATTTTGCAAAGTTAAAATGCTTAAAACTTATGAAGAAAGGATTTTCACCGCATACATGCAGCGTAAGGATCTATTCGATAGATTTGTAGCTTATTATATTTAATTTATTGTTACATTTATATATTTTACAGGTATTCGCCAAAACATGTACAAAGTTAAGAGTGTTAAATTTAAGCCGATGTTCGACTCTATCGGATTCAGAGCTCATTCCAATATTACGGAACAATCCGGATCTTATAAACTTAAATTTGGGTCAATGCAAAAATTTGACAGCAAAATGTTTGCAGCCAGCAATATTATATTGTAGCAATTTGAAAGTTCTTAAACTTACCAAATGTTCTTGGCTAACCACTGGAGCTATGGAAGCTTTAGCTCTACACCAAAGTCAATTGGAAGATGTGGATCTTGCATACTGTGTATCAATCTCGGAAAGCTGCATACTTATATTTATAAAGAAGTTTAGAAACTTGAAAACATTAAACTTAGAGGGCAACAGGCAAATAACAGATAAATGCTTATTTACAATGTCAAAATATAGTTCGTCGTTGAAGCTGTTGAATTTAGGTGGTTGTTGTGAAATTTCTGACAAGGGTATCATGTAAGTTTTCATTTTTTCTAATAAATAATTTATAAAATATTAAAGTAAATTAACCATATCTTTAATAATTTTAGTTTTGTGTATAGTATTTTTAAAAATTCTTGAAATCGTTCAATGGAATTTGTTAAATATGAAAACTGACTAAATAAAGCTATTAATATACTTTTAAACAATAACTATACATTTATATTAATATTGTAGTTTTACTTAACATTTATGTTTATGTTTATGTTGTCATCCTTAAAATGCTTATTTACTTTTTAGGGCTCTCGCCTTACATTGCCAAAAATTAGAAGGCCTTTTAGTCCGAGGATGTACAAAGGTGACCGAAAATAGTCTGCGGCTCATGAGGAATAGAGTTCACCTTGACAGGAGACCTGCAGAGACTCCTCCTGTGCCACTACATTTGCAAATATGACATATTGTGTGTAATTTGTAATTAAACATCGCAAATTGTGTCGCTGATACAATATAGCTTATTTTGCTAACTAAGGATGTAAAGGTTATTGTTATGTGACACTGCTTTTTTTATTTATCTGCTCTTATATATATTTAATACTTTGTTAAGGATTTTAAGTGTCAGTATGTTACGTTATATGTTAGGAAATTAACACACAGCACTGTGTTATGGATACCAGATAGTTGATACTTATACATATATAACTTTAAATACATACAAACTATAAATATAAACACCCATGACTGGAGTACAAACATAAGTGCTCATCACACAAATGAATGCCCCCAGCGGGACTCAAACCCGTGACCGCTGGCACAGCAAGTAGGGTCACTACAAACTGAGCCAAATGTGTCTTCCATCTGTCAGTTTAGCACAGATACAGATTTATGTATATTACTAAATATGTTTCAGATATATTATATCTTTTAAATCAGCTATACATCTAGCTAGAATAAAGGATTCATATCAACTTTCTACTAAATGTATTTTTATTGCTGTTTGGAGTGACATAAGCTACTTTTTAAGATAGTACTACCTAAAAACTAAAAAGTAGCATAAGTCACTTATTTACCAAAGAAAATTATTTAAATCTGTATATAATCTTATTGTTAGACAAAATTATGAAAACCTATTTAATTATATTAATTAATAATAATCTTTGCATTCTAAGTAACAATCTTGTATGGACTTGAGGTAGCTCGTATTAGTATTTTAATTTAATTGTGCAATATATTTTTTTGTGCCATAAACATTAATTGTTATACATTCTATTTATTTTTTATATGTATATATTAAACTTGCAACGAATAGAATATTCGAACATATACCGAATACCGAACATTCTATGGGTTTTCTGGCCGAATAGCCGAATATTATGCAAAATTATTCGGTCATCGCAAAACTTGTGGCGGGAAAACTTGGATTGACATGTTTGTCTTGTTTGGCGCCAAGAAAAAGTATTTATTTAGACTGTCTTTTTTCTGAAACTGGGATTGTCACTTCTAAATTTTCAAAGAAATTTATTTGATAGTCTTTTTTGGTTAATTTTTGTAATACAGAACTTGAGTATGCACCTATGACTACGTTAATGATTATAAGAAATATATATTATCATAATAATATATTAATAATAATATTTTCATTTTACCAATTATTTGATTTAAACAAAACATATAACTTAGGTATTCCGTATTCGGTCGAGTAGTATCTAGATATTCGGTATTCGGCAGAATAGGAAAAAAGTAGACGAATAGTCCGAATACCGAATAATAGCCGAATATTCGTTGCAAGTCTAGTATATATGTTATTTTTACAAATTGTCTTGTTTATGTAGCACTTTTTTGCGTAGTATTATTGTTGTCTGTTTGTCAACTTAGGTCCTTCACATAAATAAGCACCAAAACAGTCCACGATAGTACTATGACTATAATAATTGGTGCTTGTTTGATGGTGTATTGGTTGTTGTAGAAATTGACACAATCTACGAGTATGCTAGAAGACACTTTTGTAAATTTATTGAAGTGAGACTTCTTTGCGACCATGACGGTAAAATTTCAAGGTCGCGTCGCGTCAAGAAATCATTACGAAAAACCGTCACGGGTTCCCATGGTGACCGCTTGCATTAGGTTGCTATAGTAACCGTTATTGTCTGAAAAATATATGATACTAGCGGCTCACCCTCGCTTCGCTCGTGTTCGCCTCTAGGATAACAAACCTATCCCACGGGAAACGTATATTTTTCCGGGATAAAAAGTAGCCTATGTGTTATTCCAGACTATAACCTATCTCTGTACCAAATTTAATCTAGATCCGTTCTGGCGTGAAAAAGTAACAAACATCCATACTCACAAACTTTCACATTTATTATATTAGTAAAAATATAGATTCTTTACGTTGCTATCTTCAAAGATTCGCTCGGGTTCGTCCATTAGAGTATATGCGATGGATATAAAAATCCAGCTAGATAGAAAGAGATAAAATATTATTCTCTCCTCTTTGTATGATAGTGTAATATAAAAAGTTTTTATTAATTTATTAATCTTTCAGATTAAAAAAAATATCCAATGAAGTTTCACTTTTAACACGTTTCCATAGAAACTTTTTTTTAAGATAATTGGTTTATATTTTTTTTACAAAATATGTATTATTAATATTTTTTGTGGTAAAAAGGTTTATTAATTATATTAATATTGGATATTTTTATGAAAGGTGATTATTATGGTGTATATTATAGATAGTGTATATTATAGATAGTGAATATTATAGATATAACTAGTCCATCGAGTGTCGTAAGTTCGATTGTTGTGTCAATATTTAAAATGACCCTACAAATGAAATAAACATATTAATGTAATAAAATCGAAAGTATGAATAGTCTTATATTATGTGGGTGCTAATGCTCTTGCCAATTTACATGATGCATGTGATCGAAAAGTAAGAAAAGATATGGAAAAGATCGTTATCTGTCTTTCTCTTTCTCTCAATATTTCATATTCGGGTGCAAACATAAAGGATAAGTTTACCGTGTAAAGGTGTTAAACAATTTCGTGAAAGATTTTTTTTTGCTCAATATATGTTTTTAATTTATATAGAAATAATAAAGGTAGTTAGGGCAAAAGTGGCATAAACCTTAACATACTTTAAAATTAACTAACTTCAATGGCTATACCAAAAATTACATAAAGACCATGTTGATATTTAACAACTTTAAAGTAAGTTAGGTCACTTTTACATTGACGACCATATTAATTATAGACATCTATGATATTGCGTATTTCTTGTGTGTAATACTTTCTCAGATTTACGCGAATATTTGACGTTTCAAATAAAACTATCTTTTCGGATTTTTTCGCGAATTTATTTTGTTTTTTGTTTTCCGACGTTTCAATTTTTTAAATTACACATAGAACAATAATGTGGCTTAAATAATTAATATTTTATTTTTCTATATAGTTATAAATATAAAAATAGCAACACTAAATATAGATTACTAATCAATAAAGTTGCTAAAAATTTGTAATAATTATAATAATAACAGCTAAAATTATATAAATAATATTCCATATTCAAGTATAAAAGTAATTAAAATTATAAAAATGTTTAAAATTAAAATTAATAAATATTGTAAGGTACTTTGGTGCCATTTTTCAAGTTTTTTGGATTCATTTTGTTATTTTGTGGGTAGGCTGTCTGTAACAACTATTTAGTACCTTTGAGACATCTAGCACCTTTATAGTTTCTCCCGTGACCATGATTGTTGTAAAACAATCGAAACGTCGGGAACCAAAATCTAAATAAATCCTCGAAAAAATTCTTGTGTGTAGTTAGCAAAGTGTAGATAGATACTATAAATAGATACTTCTTATGTACCTTTTTCGTAACTTTATTATTGTAGAACTAAATATCCTTATTTATATGATAAATTATAAATATTATGGCAGATCGACGCTATTTTTTTGCTTAAAGATACTTTATGAGTCGACAAGCTAATTTTTTATCCCAGAACTACTTATATTAGTATTTTTTGGGAGTTATATGTAGTTAAAATGTCACTGAAGAGTGCGTGGTCTAGAGCTTGAGCGAGTGCTAGTCATGTTTAAATATTTTTTTGCCATTATTATACATCAACATTTTTTAAAGTTGGTGTATGGCTGTGTTAACTATATTTATATACTAAATGTATAAGAGAATAAGTTTATATATAAATAACTTTTAACTTATTGTAGTTGATTCCCACTGAGTGATTATATTTGCTATTTATTTAGAGTTTTAGTAGAAATCAAGGACAAGTCATGTGTATGGGGTGAATATTTTTATTGTGGAGGGGAATTAAGAAAAAATGAGCTGTTTTAGTTAATTTTAAGCGTTATAAGCCGATGATAGATTATATATACTTAATTTTATAATTACACGAAAAAAATTAATGGAATTTCCATCTTAAATTTTCTAAAAGTGTGTGTTTTTTTATATTTTAATACAATACACTTTATGTTGCTATTTTATAAAAAAAAAATTATAACGCCTTTGACAAAATTTTTTATTATCTATAATTTAAGGGTGACCATTCATACTTACTTAAAAAATTAACCTCGTGATCGATTCTGCATGGGGACATATAGGCTTATTACTCTCAAAACCAACTTATGGCATTACAAATGTATTCACCCCTACGATACTGTTAAAATTAAAGGTTTCTTCAACTAAGATCCTCCTAACGATCTTGTTTTTGTAATTAAGTATATATTCTGTAAGTGTATTCACTTGTTATATGGACATGCGCACGCGCACGTACGCACATTTATGTTTCTGCCCCAAACGAGTGATTGCTTTATAAAATATACGCTAATATATACTATCTTATAGGTGCATAATATATTTTATGATACCTAGTTATTATAGGAGTGTCGGAGATCGAAAATGGCTTAGGGGCTTTAGCATTTATCTAATATAAGTGAAAGTGTCTAATATTTATTAAGTATAAATCAAATAAATATTTTTTTCTAAAATGTAAACAATTAATTATAATTAGGTAAGTAATTATAGTTAGGTAATTATTATTAGGTAGTTCTGGATAGAATTCCTTAAATATCCATAAAAGGATTTCTCGGATTTCTCATTCCTTTATTTTAATACGTCACGTACCTACCTAATCTATAAATGTCGAAATATTTTTCATTCGATATTAAAAATATCGATACCTACCAATTAAAAACACCCAAAAAAAGCCAATAAAAATACTATTAGCAAATTGCGTTTCCTTAGAAGTCTTTCTCATCAGTTTGTAACATTTTTTTTTAATATACTCGAAAACTTAGCTATTTAATCTATTCAAATGTTTTCTTCAGTTAAAAGCTCGTCTAA
This sequence comes from Argynnis bischoffii washingtonia, assembly GCA_033884665.1. NCBI lineage: Eukaryota > Metazoa > Arthropoda > Insecta > Lepidoptera > Nymphalidae > Argynnis > Argynnis bischoffii. Next base: position 1,393,357 of record CM066624.1, on the reverse strand, counting down.
CACTAAAAAATGTAAGTTGTGATTAATATTGTAAGACTTAAATAAGTATTGTGTCAGTTTGTGTACTATTTTTAGTGTAAAAAGTGCTTATAATATTTATCGCTCATTACATCTACGCGGTGTTCTCTATTATTATCTAGAAAGTACTTAATGCTGGCAAAATGCAAAAAACTGAAAAAGTCGCTAAGTGCAAGTAGAACTCGCGTACCACAAGTTCCATAAGTACACAACAAAAAATATTTGTCTCAGTAATTAACTAAAAAAGTATTCTAATTTCTAACTTTTACTTAATTCCTTTAAGAATTATTAAATTCGGCTAGCGATGATATCGTCTCACAGAAAAAAAACATAACCGAATTGAATACCTTATTTTTTTGTAAATTCGGGCAATAAAATAAGTACTTTATTAGTGAAGTGTTTGATAACCCTAGCGCAAGTTTTACTTATACTTAGCAAGTTTTCAGTATCAATGTATTTCAGAATAATTAAGTGAACCTTTTCTTTAGTTTAAAACTTAAAAAAAATAACTATGCTCATAAAAAATACTCGATCAGCTTCATTCTGCCGTATTTGGTGTAAAATACATATATTTATAAGAAAATATCAATATTCTGTTATTAGTGTTTAAGATATAAAATATAATATATTATTGTCGTTCAATTTTAAAGTTGTAAAGAATATCTGATGTATTGATGTAACATAAGTGTCTAAATCCTAAAATGTTTTTTTTTTTATTTAACTTATGCTTTAAGATCTAATATTCTGTATCGATGTAAAAAATACATGTAAATATTATATAATGTGATCTCAAAATTGTTTTTCATAGTTTCTTCTTATACATATTTTAAATAAATAAATGTTGCAAATTAAATATTGTATGTTCATTTAAAAGTAATTTATTTATACAAATATTAATGAACCTATACAGACTAGAACAAAATATTAAAATAATCAACAAAGCATTTATATTAAAATTTAATATTTCCCTGATATAATTTCAGATTTCGAAATCCCCCAAAAAAGAATAGATATTATACATAATTAAATGGATCCTGTTTAATTAAAATAATAGAAACGGCTTCCAAATTGTATAATAAATATTAAAATCAATATATTTTAAAAAAACTTAAATAAAAATTTAACTAACAACATCAACACAAATCGATTAGAGTCGAAACTGAAAGTTTTTGTTAGCCATTTGAAAAAATACACTACCCTTTACTAGCTACGATGTACATGTAACATCCGACAACCAAAAAGGTGGAGGTTCCATGTTCGTCTGTATGTACCTTTTTTTCACAGAAAAAAGTTAATACTTTCTTAGATTTACGCGAATAATTTAACATTTTAAATGAAACTTATCTTTTTGGATTTTTTCGCGGATTTATTTTCTTCTCTCTTGAATGCTTTACAGCAATGATGGTCCCGACTCCCGGTATTGTCTGTAATAACTATAAAACGACCTTTGAGACGTCGAAAACCTTAGTCTCTTGAGCATGACTGCTGTTAAGTATTCGAACCTTCGGAAACCAAAAATCAAATGTAAATCCGCCAAAAAATCCGAAAAAAATATTTTTATTTAAAATACAAAGTTAAATTAAAATATCGAACTTACAAAATTTACGCTTTACGGTATGATATTGTTTAAGAAATAATAAAAAAAAATCGCGATATACGCGTTAGATATCTAAAGATAAATGAGAGATACGAGAAAGGATGCAAGTTCGCTAGTAGAAAACTAAAGATAATTAAAAAATATTTAATCGCTATAAACAAAGGTGGTACGGACACGTAATGCGTAAAGGCTACGAAAAGGAGAGGGAGAGGTAGACCGCAAACTACCTGGATGACAAATGTCCGGAAGGACATGCAAAAGCTTGGCCTTACAGAAGATAATGTTTACCAACGAAGTGGCGAGGGCAAAGAAAAATCGCTATAAAAATTTTATAGCGATATCGATTGTAGAAATCAACTTGAGTATGAGTGCATGTCAGTTGTAAGGGAAAAACGTAAGTTAGGTGCTCCCGAATGTCATACATATCGTTGTCTCAGTGCTTATCGTCCAAATGACCAATACTTCAGTCATTTGGTGGTTTTACCTGGAAAATTTTCTGGGAGTTTTGAAATTTGGTGATTTTATAGATTTCAACGAGCTCTTTCCGATTTCTAATTTGCCACCTCGCATCTTTGCCCATATTAGAAAAATGGCGCCTAAAAATAAAAATTGCTATAATTTTTGTAAATAACCTTTTATTTATTTTCCTAAAATTTATGTAGTAGCGTATAAGCGCTGCAAAATCGACTCAACACACATTTTGGCCAAAAAAAACTCATTTACACACCGCCATATTCGGTAGAGTAAGTGGCGCGTTTTTTTATCATGGCATCCCCGTAGTAGGGGTAATTAAACTATTTTCATCATTAAATGAGTAGGATCGGAGATATTCTCAAAAAACTATTTTTAGGCGCCATATTTCCAATATGGCCGCGCGAGCGACAAAGATGCGAGGTGGCAAAATAGAAATTCGGAAAGAGCTCGTCGAAATTTATAAAATCACCAATTTTCAAAACTCCCGGAAAACTTTAAAGTTAACCTCTAAAAAAAGGCTGTAACAAGTCACTGAAAGTTTTTGATACAGAATTATTGACTTTTAAATGTCAATTCTATTGTTATTAAATTCACATTTTACTTTAATTAAGCCGAAAAAATATATTTAATTTATATATTATGTATATGTCACCGTAAAATTTAAGTGCCGCTAGATTGTAATCTAGCGGTTTTATCGATATTAATGACATATATAAATCTTATAAATGAAGCTTTGTTTTTAATTAGTCAAATTATTCATTATAATTAAAATTTATCAAAAAATAAGATATTTGTGTTTGGTCAACACCTGTCTCTCCCATGATACATTTACTTTAAAACATTATATGCGTTTATATGGCAATTCCGGAACTAAAAACTCAAAAAGGATCGATCTAACTATTAAAAAAGAAAAAAAAGGCATTAAAATTTTTTCACAAAATTATATTTTGTGTTAACACCTGCTACAAGTCTTAATTTTATTATATTTACAATAGTTTTATATACTACATATTAGTAACAAGTAACATTCATAACCTTACTGGAGCAGATCTTACTTAATAATTTATAAATTTGTGTGGGCACAGTTATGAGGGTCGAGGGGTTACTAACAAAAACCCCTAACAAAAAAAAACAGAACACATTCACTACAAACAATACATAGCTTATGTCAAAATTATAACACTACAAGCTTATATTTCAATCATCAGACAAAAGTTAAACAACTAGACATATAACCCGACCGAATATAAAAGTGAATTAAATCTCTATACAGAGGAATAAAATTGAAGTGTCTGTAATGTTAAAATAACAACTTTATACTAAATGCATATAAAATTATATATGGTACATAAAAATATAACTTTTTGAAATTTCTGTCTGTTTGTTTGCTAAATAAATATATATAGTGCTTATAAAACACATATCTTTAAATTTTTGTCTCTGTTTATGCCAGCAAATCTCCAATACGGCTGAACCAATTTTGACGGGACTCTAACTGGCAGATAGCTGATGTTATAAGGAGTAAGCTAGGCTACTTTTATTTTAGAAAAATAATTAGGGTTCCGCTCAAAAAAATTAAAACGTACCTAGGGGACACACCCAAGCTAAGCATAGACAAGTCGCTAGTTATGTATATAATTTACTAAAGTTATACATTATTTTATGAATAACTTTTATCTAATAATTGAATAATCGGCTAAAAGTAAAAATATTCAATTAATACAGTTAACTCCAACCTACGAGCATACAAAATAAATCACATGAGGATATAAAACCCGTCAATAATAAAAATTAAGTAGTAAAGCAATACTTGTTATTTGGGTACTAAAAATACCCCAAACACATACTCCTAGCGGTGCCCACACAAACACAACGAGTCTGGATTAATGTAAAATTAATCAAGAGGTCGACTAACTCAACTAACTTAAAATAATGCAAGTGATTTAACATTTGGCAATAAATTAACGAGTTTAACACAAAATAATCCTTAGTGCAAAGCGTATAAAAGAAATTAATAGCTAAATGTTACAATAAAAAAATATTAAAAAAAAACTATTAGGCCTATTTTCGGGTCTCGCCCTTAATACTATCACATTAATTAAAAAAAAAAAGTTACTTTTTTAATATACAAATATACTAAGGATTCTATGTATACAGCCTTACACAAGCGGCACATTTACAGTATTTTACATGGAGAGGAAAGAGGCACTTCCGATAATAAAAACACAAATTAAATTACAAACTGTACATAATCACGATATACATATAAGTGTTAATGATTTTTTACATTCAAAATACATTTTTTGCAGTATACATTGCACAGTGACAAATATTACATACAGTTGATGACTCTCACATACACTATTAAAAATGAAACACATTTAAAAAAAAACTTATAGCTTTTTAAATCCTTATAGATTTCGATGCAATAGCTTACAATATTATTCCTGTTTGTTATAAAATTAAAAAAAAAAACAATTAAAGTCCTTATATCGCATGTTTATTTATATATTATCTGCAGCATTCAGAAAAACATCTAAAATAGCTGCAACAAACCAATTCAAGAAATAACTATTATGTATGTAAATATGATGTATGTAAGAGCCACCAATATGTTGTGTCTTTGGAAAACAATACCGAGCACACTTCCTTACAGACAATCAAATTGATTATCACAGTGCCGAGTGACAGAGTTATAATTCAATATATCCAAATACTTTTTACAATTGTTCCACCATCTTGTGAACTTGCTAATATTGAGATGCTAGTGTAATTTCAATTAAATACTTGCATTTTCACAATGTCAGTTAATTGATAATTCGAATTTTATTTCTGCCATTATATACACGGATACATAGAAAATGTTGTGTGGCAATAGAAAATAAAATTCAACCAACTTATTGCACTATCATTACGCTACTCCCCACATATTAAAATCTAACAGCAATTTTGTACTTTATTCAGCTTCATACCAAAACAAAGATAAAAAATGCCATGTAAAAAGGATAAGGCAACAGAAGTGGTGTTATATACATCTTAAAAGCGTTATTTTGTACTTTACCTTAATTATATCATACAGTCACTTTTTGGTCACAGATTAAATCACTTAAAACACAAATGTCACTGTCACTGTCACTTTTCACTGCTTCCTGCACTGGGTTTTAGGTCGAGGCTACCGACGCATAGTTGAATTAAGTGTCTGCATTGTTAAAGGAGGTGGAGGATTTATGTATCCAGCGTACGCATATACATTGGGCTGTTGTGCCCTGGGATCAGGTCCAGGGTACTGGACTCCTGGCTGTACATTCATCATCTGGACCGGCAGGTTGTTGAATTGCTGTTGCGGTGGAACTCGGTAACCATTCAGGCCGTATTGGCTGATGATGTGGGTGTTAAGGTTCGGTGACATGCGAGAGCCAGGACCCATTTGAACATGCTGCATTGGACTAAGATTACCTGAAAAAATTTAAATTAAAATTATTTACAATTTGTATACTGCATCTGTTTCAAAAGTCTACTCTATTTGAATCTTTGAAAATAACAACACTTAATTCTTTATAAAAAATGTTTACTTATTGGCTCATTTCCCTTTTTATTAATTTTTTTCACCTAATGTATGTAAGAACAAAATTTAAAAAACACTACTTACTGTATTTTAATTTATTTTCATCTTAACTTATATTGTGACATATCAATGTTTGTTAAAAAAATTTATATCAACATTCAACATAACATTGGTGAAATAATTTGTGCTCAACTGGTATGCATTAAAACCATTGAATAAAGAATTGAATTGTATTCAGCCCTTTTTAACGTCCCACTGCTGGGCACAGTATTCTCACACATGCAGGTTTCCTCACGATGTTTTCCTTCACCGTAAGACAATTGATAATCATTAATCATGTTGAAAATGATTCGCACATGAAAATATCAGAGGTGCGAGACCCGGGATTTGAACGCGCTTCACTCGGTTACCCAAGCGAGCGCGTTACCACTGGCCTATCAGTGCCTTAAGAATTGAATTGAAAATAAGTCAAAGCCATTCTACTATATCTATTATCTATACATATAATAAAATTTTAACTAAGTCGAATCTGTACCTTAAATATTTTTTGGAAAATCTTATTCAAATAGACATAATTATCGATGCAGAGGCCGAATCTAGTTTTTAGAATTTTGTCTGTCTGTCTGTTACCGCATCACAGAAAAACCACTGGAGGGATTTGGTATGATGATAGCTGGATATCCAGGTCAACATATAGGATACTTTTTACTTAGTATTTACTCACTGGTAGCGTTACGCGTGTTGCGAGGCGACTCAAGCTGATTGTGGGCGGGCGCGTAGTACTTGGGCGCGTGGTAATGGCCCGCGGGGGGAGTGCCCGCCTGCTGGCCATACTGGAACATTGGGGAATTAAACTGTTAGTATACTGTTTGTTTATGGTGGAAATTTTTTGTAGGGATCTAGAAATCAATAAAGTTTCAACTTTTCTAAAATTGACTGATGAAAAATATGTAATTTAGCAAAATCGATAATCTGTGAATTAAATATTTTTTAAAAACAATGACTGTAATATGTTGTGTACAGAATAAATATAAATATGTTGGGAAATTAACACACAGCACCATCTAGTTCCATGGTGAGCTATGAGGCTTGTATTATGGATACCAGATAGTTGATACGCTACACATATATGACTTTAAACACATACATATTATAAATATAAACACCTATGACTAGAGTACAAACATTCGTGCTTATCACACAAATGAATGCCCCCAGCGGGACTAGAACCCGCGACCACTGGCGCAGATAGTAGGGATTGTACTCACTACAAACTGAGCCAAACGCCCTATAACAATAGTTATTAAAAAAAATTATGTATGTCTGTATTGTAATCATATAATTCAGCAGTGTCGGTAGGTACCTGTGGCGCGGGCGCGGGCGGCGTGTGCGGCGGGTGCTGCGGCGCGTCCGCCATCTGCTGCAGCTTGGCGAGGCTGCAGGAGGGCGCCCAGCCCGCGTGGTACTGCTGCTGCTGCTGGAACGACAGGTAGCCGCCCTGGTACCCGCTGCCCGACGTGCCGCCCTGCATCACTGCGCCGCCTGGAATGTCAAACATTTACTTTATTATAAATAATTGTTATGTATTCAGCACTATTTGGAACCAGTCCACACTATAGTGCCGATTACAGTCCGTTCTCGGGCCGACATCGGTCTAGTAAAGTATTTCTGTAATAATTCTACAAGAAACGTGATTCAACCGGAACGTAAGTCTTATTGATATTGCACTCATGCTAAACAGAAAGACTCATCGAGTCTAAACAGAAAGACTCATCGAGTCTTTATGTTTAGCAAGTCTAAACTTGGCCCGACCCGGGACTCGAACCCAGGACCTCTCGACGTGCAGCCGTACTTGCTAGCCACTACACCACCGAGGCAGCATATAAACTATAGGGGTGACTGACCGTGCGAGGTGGCGGGATGCGGCGGCGTGGCGCGGTGGCGCGCGGGCGGCGTGGCGGCGCCGCGCACGCCCGCCTTGTTGTCGCCCGCGCTCCCGCTGCTTGCATTGTTCCTGGAATTACGTATATATTATAATTAATTATTAGTTAAAGTATAAAACCTTGTTTAAAGCAGAATTAATGTGCTTAATCGAGAATAATATTATTTACATACATTTATACATATATAGGTATGATGAGTTTTAAATCCCTTACTCGAAAAGTGATTGATACCCCAAACTTCTATCTTCATACCAAATTTCATCTACATCGGTTCAGCTGAATTTTAGTTTATCCAATACAAAAAAAAAAAACTTACAAAAAAAAACATTTTCTTTTTTCTATATTACACATAGGTTTCGAACCCACGACGTCTGGAATGAAAGGCAGCGTCTTTCAATCACGCTACTTTAAGACCACAACTCTAATAAATATTACAATTTTAAAGAAATTAGCAAACATCTCACCTATTTCTATTATTAATCTTCTGTTGTTTAGCTGGTTGATTTGGTTGACTCATGATAGATGGGATGTGCAGTGACGAGTGCGGGTACTGAGGACTGGGGGCTGGGTGCATATGCATCATACTGCATGGGGATGCCAAATCTGACCCTATACTTGTCGGCGACTCCAGCCCCAACTGACTAACATCCAACTCACAGGCCGTATATTGGACCGAATGGACCGAATTACTCGTCGAGTCCGGAGTATAAACCCCCATGGACTGTAGTGCTGGACTAACTGCCTCGCACATCTCTTCTTTATTCGTGTCCTTTGGCGACTCATCCTTCTTGGACTGCTGTCGAGATTTCTTCTCGATTTCAGACTTCTCTTGGCATGGACCGTTCTGGTTAAAATTCTTGCAGCCTGGCGATGTTAGTATTTGGGGGCTTTGTTGTCGAAACTCCGCGCAACTTGTTACTACGTCCTGTTGCTTATTGACCTGTCGCTGCATCATTTGCTTTATCTGCGCTTCGTTTGTGTTGTGAGACTTTTTACTCTCGCATTGTGTTTGACACGCGGTAGTCGTTTTCGACTGTTTTGTTGGTTTACACTCGTTTTTCTGGCAATCCGAAGCTTTGGATGTTGGCGCCTTGGTCTCTTTGAAGTGTGGCAACCCTGTTGTAGCATATATGCCACCAGACAGAGCACCGTAAGCAATATTATGAAAGTCCTTTTGATCGTACTTTGGATGCAACTTTTGCGGAGATTTCTGCATTTGATCTAAATGAGGTAGATTGAAACCTTGGAATTTGTCCAAGTAATTTTTATCGTTGTTTTTCATGTCTAAAAATCTATTATGGTCCCACGTTCTGGTAGGGTCCCACGGCGCCCATTGCGACATGGGGTATTGGGCGTGAGTCGTGTGATAGTTAGGGATTTGATTCATCGCGTAATCCGCTTTTGGTACCAATTCGTTGTCATATTTAAATTTTGGCAACATTTTGTTTAGATCGTTTTGCTCTGCTGCCTTCAGATTGAGCTGCGACGAGCAAGTCTTATCGTGTTTGACAGACGAATTTTTGTCACACTTGGCGGCGTTAGATTTTTCTTTCTTAAAAAAATCTTGCTTTTTTGGCGCTTCAGTTGTTTTCGTCTCCATTTTACTCGTTACAGCCACAGTATTTATTACATTTATTGGGACAGATGTCTCCGGTTTTCTCGCAGCTGCATTTTGTTCTGGAAAAAACAACTTAGGCTCTGGCGTGCTTCTTGGAGTTTCGTTTTTTGCCGATTTCTTCTCAGTTTTCTCCATTTTACTATGCGCAGAATTGACTCTGACATCCCGTAACTTGCTCTTTTCTCTAGGCTTTTGGTTTGGATCATTTTTGTCTTGGGAATTCGTTTGGACAATACTCATGGAACCGCCTAACGAATTTTGTAGGTTGTTAGCGAAATTGGGATCCATATCGGTTCTTTCCATTCCCAAGTTCACAGCAGCGTTAGCACTCTGACATCTCGGCAGAAAGCTGATATCAGTGACATTCGGCACTTTTGGTATGACTGGATTTACGACGGGTGACGTGATAGGATGAGGAACTTCTAACTTCGTCGTACTTTTGCTAATAACTGGTGACGGATCAGGCATGTTGTTGATTACTCTATTGGGATCGCTGGTTTTTACAAGATCTTTGTCAGTTTGCACGCCTTGTGACTCTTTACTTATGGTATTTCTATGGTTCATGAATGGATGCTGCAATGTTGTATGCAAAGAATTTATGGGCTGTATAGTTACTGAATTGCTAACTGAATTATGGTAATTGGGTATGGGATTCTCGATTATATTCCTCGATACAACGATCTCGACCTTTCTGGAATGCATCATATCATTTCTAAAAGGCATTTCGCTTTCTTTACTAATATTCATTTGTAACTTTCGCGCATCCATTTCGTTGTAATCGATCTTAGGTGCCTCTGGTTTCTTTAATAAAGACATATCTCTATGTGGATCTAAATTTTGTATGATTGTTTCTATTTTATTTGGCGACTTTTTCTCTGGTGTTTTACTTTCATCGACCGTTTGGTGTTGAATGACGGTCTCTTTTCTCATTTCGCACTTTTTCTGTTCACATGCAACCTCCATGTTAATCTTTTCAGGCGATTTCTTTTGTTTTGGTGATTCACTTATTACTGTTTTGTCATTTTTCTTTGGAGATACGCCTGTGTTTGGTGAAATTGCACTATCTGATTCTCCTTCAACGACGATAGTTTCGATTTGATGTAAACGTGGTACTATTAGATCCACGGAGGGTTTTATTGTGTTTGAATCAGACGGGCCTTTAGCGTCGAGAACTATATGAGCGTTTTCAGTAGACACAACTGGTAATACTTTGGGAGGTGTCTCACTTTCCGCGTCTTTTGCTTTAAACTCGTTATTTTGTATGGGAATTAAATTATTAGGTTTAGGAGAAGGCAATGGACAACTTTGACTGTTGTTATCGTCAGATTCTGATATAACTATAGTGTCTTTATCGTCTATGACAGGTTTGGATGGCGATGTTAGTTCACCATTTCTTGTCTCTGGTACTTTTTCACTTTCAGATTTTTCACCCTCCATTTTGTCATTATTTTCAATTATACTCATATCCGGTCCATTCTCCACAACCGGAAGTTCTTCATCAACTTTTTCTTTATCAGTTTCATTAATAATTTGATCTTTTTCCGCAATAGATTTAGGCGAGTCCATATGAATGCTGTCAAGTTCCATATCGCTGGTGTGATTATCTGTACTGTTCTCTTCAATGGGTCGAGGAGTCGCAGGTTTGCTTGGTATACTGTTTCTATCCTCTCCTTCCTCCACATCCATCTCATCATCTGCCTCTCCAGATGAATCTTCTGAACTTTCTTCATTGTTTTTAGTCTTTTCCTCTGGTTTCTCATTTTGAGGTTTCACCGTTTTATTATTTTCAACTTCATTAGGCACAATATCAGCGGGTTGTTCATTAGAATCATCTGTTTTGTAATCATCATTGACAGTTTCATCAACTTTTGGTTTCTTAGCAACAGGGGAAGCTGCGGCGGCTTTATTTATCTTTTGACGCTTGGGTTGACGACCCTTCCAGCCAAGTCTCCTCTTGGTTTTATTTTTAACTTCATTAACAGGTGTGTCCATTTCATTTCGCGTGTCAACACTTTCCTGGCTGTCCTGACTGTCAGACGCATACGTTGGTTCTTTAATGGTCTTCCGCCTATTTCTTGGTAGATCAATAACTTCCTCTTGTATTTTAGCTTTTCGGGCGACACTTTTACTCCTTTGCCTTCTCGGAGTAGTTTCCGGTTCTTTAGCTTCTTCAACGCTTTCAGATACCTTCCTTGTGGCTTCCCGTTTCCGTTTCCGTGTTCCATCACCAACGGTAGGTGTTGTTTGATAAGTACTTTCGCTGTATTTAAGCGGCCGCGTCCGTCTTCTGCCCGATGACGTCACTTCCACTGGCAATTCTGGTGTTTCCTTTTCTAGTTTCGATTGTTCTGCTTTAGCTGTTTCCGGTTCCGTTTCAGTGTTTTCACTTTCCGTTTTCATTTCATCATCATTCTCTGTTTCTTGATCACCAGAACCTTCTTCTGGTGATCTAAATGGATTGACGGTAGGTGCTAACAGTGGCGTCCATCTTAAGCATTCAGGATCAATTTCTAATCTAGGCCTGCTGTTGACTTTCTTCACATGATTTTCGACTCTATTCCAATCGACACAGATCCCTAATTTCACTGTATCGTTATTAGGCACATATCTGACAAATCCGAGTAGCTGGAACGTGACAGCTATGTCGTTCATATGCATTCCCGTAGTAAAAGCAATATCCTCAAATGTAATCGGCCGATCTCTATGATCGTGTAGATATTCTAAAATTACAGACTTCCAATACGCGTGGTACGAAACCCTCCCTAAGTCGGACAATGGCTTTTCGGGGGTTCCCGGTTGACCTTCCTCCTTTGACAACAAATAACCTGAGAAAGAAAAAAATAATTAATCAAAAGATTCATTAATTATTAAGAGCATCCTACTTTTCACAAAGAGCTATGTTAATTATGTAATAATTTTAAATTACTTGATCCCAAGAAAAAAATAATTGCTTTAATACTTCCAGCATATACTGATTATAATCTAAGAAGTTATTTTTCACATATAAGTAACCTATAATTTTCTTTAAAAACAAAAAAATTTACTAAAAAGCCACAGAGTAAACAAAAAAAATAATTCCACCACTCACTAAAATGGATGAGAAATCGCCCGTATCCTTGTCTCTGGTACTGCGGCATCGTCATTATACACGACACGTTATATTTCTGTTGACAATGCTTTTCCTTCGAGAAATATCCAACTAAATGGCATCCTTTGCTGTCATTTTTTGTTAGAACATAAAATAGAAACGGTTCAACATCGTAATACAAAGTTTTGTGGTCAAGAAATAGTTTTGCTAGTAAACAGAGATTCTGACAATAAATCTTATTGGCATTCCCATCCACTTCGAATACGGATATATCACCGCATCTATATATTTCTGTGGCCGGCGGATGTCTCCATAGACATTTGTCCAAATGTCGCATCAAAACAGCTCGACTTTTCGCATATTTCAGGCAGAACTCGCATAGGAACAGCTTTGGCAACCTAAAATTGAAATAAAATATATTTGTTATATATGTGATATGGACTTATTGGTTTTTAAGTAGGAAGGAACAAATCCCACACACGCACAGTACATTATAATAAGCATTTTTAATTTTTTAAATTTAGCATTCATATATATAAGACTTGTGAATTTTTACATAATAGTCAGTTAGTAAAAGAGTATGATTTTATGAAATTATAAAATAAAAATATGATTAAAGACAGTAATATCAGATACCTTGCATATTCCTGTGGGAAGGGACTTGAGTACCAAGTCTCTATCTCCCATTGTCCAAACTCTATAGCCGACGGGCACCTTGGTGGCGGTGGACCGGCTCCAGACCCTGACCCTGAAAGCACCACCTCCTCAGCACCGCTGGCTGCCCGCGCCTGGGAGAACAGTTCCGCATCCGTCTCCGTCACGCCAGGAGGTAAACGCTTACCCTCTGTAAAAGATAAAATACATATAAAATTTGCTACAAGAAAAGGCAATAAGTGAGACATTCGATACAGAGTTTTTAATTCATCAAAACGAGAAAACGTTATATCATATTAACATATACATACACACAGCATATTCTATAACAAAAAAAAACGATATTCGAAAAAAAAAACAAATATATACAATTCCAAATAACAATTACACATTACATACAATATGTTATAAATATTACAAAAAAAAAAAAAGACCAATAAGAACGGACACACAGGGGGATATAAAACAACAGCTAACATGTAACAAAATTAATATATAATAATATCCGTAGAGCATTCGAGAAGCGCGAGCGAAAGTGCGTGCCCAAACACTCGGCGCGTCCGAACAGAGAGGCGTAGGGCCGGCCGGCAATCAGACCGGGGACGGTCACCACTTTCACCGCGCCTCCCGTCACATCTTACCCGTCTGATTGGCGGCCGGGCCCTCGCGGTGCAGCTTGTGCGCCTGCGCGTCCACGCAGCCGCCGCGCTTGCCTTCCGCCGCGCGCACCACCAGCGCCGACGCGCTCAACCGACCCCCCGACCCTCTCATATCCTCTACTTCTCCCGCCTGTACTGCGGCCTCTTTACGGTGCCGAACCTCCCTTGCACTCTTCTCCTGTCTCTCCAATTCTCTGGGCCGACTCTTGGCCCGCTCTTCCTTAACTTCTGCTCTATTTTCTATTGACAGTCTTTGTTCCCTACTATTTCTAATCTCGCGGCTCAACGTCGCCTGATATCGCTTGAACGTGCTCCGCGTCTCCTTTAATACTTGACGATCTTCGCTCTCGCGCTTGACCGGCCGGTGCCGGGACTGGGAGCGGGACGCCGTTCGAACCGAATAGAACTCCGATAGCCCATCGAACAGCGTGGTCAGCAGTCTGTCTCCACATCTACTCCTCCGTCTGTGCCTCAATCGTTCCGGCGACTGCTTCTGTATTTGGGGAGGTGATGGTTCCTGTGGTTGTGGGGTGTCCGGCTCGAGCCTGGACTCGATGACCTTCTGCTTCTGCGCTTCCGCTGCAAAGCCCCACGTGCCGCCGGGGCCTGTGTCCGAGGCGAGGCGCTCGAAGATGGTGGGCGCGGGGCAGGCGGGGGCGGGCGGCGCGGCGGGGGCGGCTAGGGCGGGCGGGGAGGCGGCGGGGGGCGGCGCGTCGCTATCGGAAGAGCAGGAAGGCGGGCGGCGCTCCAGCCGCAGCTCGAGGCGCTGTACGCGCGTGACGCGCACTCCCCCCCACTGCGAGCCCTCCCAGCCCTCCCACTCGCTGGAGGACTCCCTACACCGGCGCTTTTTGACGAGATTGAAAGCGGAGAATCTGAAAAATTTCTGTTTCTCCTTCGACATTCTCTGTTCGGACGGGCGCGAGTAATGCGAGGCATTACCGTCGGAGGGCTCGTCATCCGAGTCGATGCGTCGCGCTGCCGCCTTCGGTTTCCTCTTCTTCGGCGTACCTCCCATCGTAGATCTGTAAAAGATAAAATATATATAACAAAACAACAACCATGTACACATTCGTTTTAATAAACATTTTTCAATGTATGTATATAATCACTGATAAATTGAAAAGCGAAAGTGTGTATGTATGTTTGTTGCTCTTGCATGCAAAAACGCAATTTATAAATTAAGACACTGCAGAGCCATCTCGTGGCAGTAACAACTCAACAGTGGCAGTAAAAACATAACTCGATTTCTTTTAAAAGTAAGTATGACCCACGTCCCTGTCTATACATTGTCAGATTAGTATACTGAGCATGACAAAGCAAACTTGTGCAGTACCTAGTGGTCTCCTTGCAGTGGTCGCAGTGCCAGGGCGGGCGGCGGCAGCGCGCGTGCGCGGCGCGCGGGCACGCGGCGCAGCGCGACGCCCACTCGCCGCTGAGCCCGCACAGCGCACAACGCGCGCACTCGCCGCAGCACCACCGCGCGCTCTGATACACAAGACATATATATTATATATAGATAATATATTCATATAGCACTAGCGACTTACCCTCGCTCAGGTTCGTCCCTAGGTACGTTTTTGTTTTTTTGAGCAAAACCCTAATTTTTTTCTAAAATAAAATTAGAATAAATTACTCCTTATAATATCAGCTATCTCCCAGTGAAAGTCAAGTTAAAATTGATCCAGCCGTTTCGGGGATTAATCGGTACAAACAGACAGATAAAAATTTTAAAAATTGTGTTTTTCTTATAAGTACTGTATATAATTCCATATGCATTTAATATAAAACTGTTATTTCGATATTACAAACAGACACTTTAATTTTATTTATCTGTATAGATTTTACATTGGTACAGCATGTACGGCTACAGATTACGTATGAAAATTCCTATTGATTTTTCTCTTCATTCATGTCAGTTAACGTCAGTTCCTAAGCATTAATGATAATTTATACATGTCTTTCTGTTCAAATGAAGAATGTTGACTACTTTTATTCATCAATTTAATGTGAAATCCTACTTAAATCATAAATATATACATAACACAAAATTTAAGTGATTAATAACAAAAAAAAACTAATAAAAAAGTACTAGTATAGTAATTAGAATTTCTTGACATTTCCTTTCTAGTATAGTAAGACAACAAAATTTCATTTAAAATATGCTCAAAAAAAATTGAACTATCGATATAATATCAACAAAAAACTTAATATAGTTCAGTTTTACATTGAGTAAAATTTATTTGTCAAATTTAAATTTAAATAATATAGAATATTCAATAAAACAAATAAAATAATCCAAAACCTTTTCCAGTTATTCTAAAAATACAAGACAATATGACATAAATTGCTAAAATGTTAAACTTGCAATTACTCTCTCATTGCCTTTGTCTTATATTGAAAACGCTCATATAAAAAAAAAACTTTGGAACCAATTATGAATGCAAATATCATTCATTCATTCCATTCAACCATTCATTTCTATTCCCCTCCAGCATTATAAATGGCCCTCTATATAAATTATTAAGTTTATATACCATATGTGCATAATTAAACTGAGCAGATGTTAATATTCTCATGAATAAAATTGAATTCGACCTAGAAACACACTTGTAAGAAATTAAAGAAAACACTTTGCGTTTGAATGTCTTTATTTGAAACATCCTACTAATATTATAATTAGGAAAGTTTGTTAGGATGTAAGGATGTCTGGATGTATGGATGTTTGTTACTTTTTAACACAAAAACTACTGAATGGATTTTAATGAAACTTTATAATAATATAGCATACATCAGAAAAACACTTTCCTGTGGGATGACTTGTTTTCGTTTTTCAATACAAATAGTAAATTTTTAGAATCAAATACAATAGCCTATTCTTTGTTTAAATTGTAAATACAATTAAAATGTTCATAATAAAATAGTTTAATGGATTTATTTATATAGATATTTTCTTAGATTACATTATAATAATGTATTATTTTTATTTGATTATATTCATTAATGTTGTATTTATATACATATGTATATGCATTAGTGTTTCATTGTATTTAACTTCATACATAATACACATATTTGCATTAAAAAATATTAGGTATTTTTGGATTAATTAATTTTCAGGAAACCCACCACACCACAAAAATTAAAATTAAATTTTAATGAGTGCACTAAAAGCATTTAATTAAAGTATGAACGTTGGGCAAAGTTCATTGGTTTTTAACACTGTAAAAACTAATTTATATATGCTTTAGAATCATTTATTTCATTTTTCCATGTAAATGATAAGCTAATTATAAATTACAGTAAACAGCAATAATAAAAAAAAACAATGCTATTAAAACAACTAAAATTAATGATTTACATAATCTTAGTACTTAAGCTCATATACAAATACAAAATTCAATATCAAATCAACAAAATTATTTGCTTTGAACAAAACGTCCGTGTATAGAGGACAATGCAAACAGGTTCATTAAATGTTTGCTTTATTTAATTATCAATAATTCTCATATTGAACGAGTTTAAAATAAAACTATGAGTTTTTAACCGACTTCTAAAAAAAGGAGGAGGTTCTCAATTCAACTGTATATATTTTTTTAATACAACAATTTTTGTTGCTACAGTTGCAAGTATGACAGATAAATAAAATTAAAGTGTGTGTTTGTCAAAATAACAACTTTTTACTAAATGCATATGAGAGTATATACAATAAACAGTACATCTAAGAAAAACACAATTTTTTAATTTTTTTGTCTGTTTGTTTAATCAGGCTAATCTCCAAAACGGCTGAACCGATTTTGACGGGACTTTCACTAGCAGATAGCTAAAGGTATAAGAAGTAACTTAGGCTACTTTTTGAAAGAGAATTAGGCTCACACTCAAAAAAATGAAAACATACCTAAGTCACTAGTAAATCTTATTATAATTCAATCATTATTCACTAGCCATATTTAACAAAAAAAATTTCTTCATATGTAATGAAAAATAAATAATTCTTTAGACATGTAGAAAACCACACACATTATTCTATAACTTACCTTCAAAGTTGTCAAATTAATATATTCTAATATATTGAGGCAAGTCGGGTGGGCATATGACTTGCACTGATAGCAGCAGATCAGGGCTTCGTTAGCACCAAGCCTGTTCTTTGCATCAGTGCCAAGACACTCTGCACACACTGGCACTCCACCTGGACTTGGCTTCTGGAAATATATGGAATAGGAATTTTATTTTCTTACTTATTATAGTTATATTCTTAGTTTTACATACTGACACATTATATTTAATATTAAAATAAATGTATGTATGTATTCAGCCCTTTTTTTTAACGTCCCTCTACTGGGCACAGGCCTTTCTTCAATATGAGGGGGATCAGACCATAGTCCACCACACATGACAGACTGCACATGTCTTTCAAAAACTCGCTAGGTAGACTTACACACAGCAAATAAACGTGACAAAAGTCACATAAAGAATGTCATATAATCTAATAGGAATAGTATACATAAATTAATATAACAATAAATAAATGAACAAAATATTCAATCTATTATTTTTCTTAATTTAAACAAGAATCTGTAGGATGTATATATATTATCCAAAAACAACAAAAAATAAAAAATAGTTTTACTATGATGCAAACAACATTTAAGTATTTAAGAAGTTTTGTTTTGTGTGTGCAAGAACTTCTTTAAATGATGATTCATTTGGCTGAATCATTCTAAGAAAACATGTTGGTTGACTGATTCCCATTTTTTTAGGTATTTATAATTCACTACACTTTTATATCAAGTGGCTGTTTAGAGCCAAAACTTGCCAAGATGAAATGAAATATAGTCATAAAATTATCATTTATTGTTTATTAATTAAATTAAAAAAATAAAAATAAAAAAGAATACAACTTAATCATAATAAATAAGTTTGCTTTTAAAAAAAAGTAAAAAATTGGTGTTTATATTGGCATTAAAGATAATTATTAGTTTTATTTATGAACTTTAAAGTTATGTGTTTTAAAGTAATTATAAATAAATACATAATAAATCATTATTACACTCCATTCAAAGTAAAGAATGAATGAGTAGTAGTGAGTAGTGTTTATGTTTTTGTTTACTGATAACAATTTATGAATGAACTTAAACATAGTATTCAAATATAATTTCATTCCTTTTTTTTCTTTATTGTTATATTATATTGTGCAATATTTTGTAAGAATTTGTAATTACTAACATATCTTGTGTGAGTGAAAGTTCTTATTTGATTTTAATCTAATGAGGTATTATGTCAATGTTGTTTGTATACAACTTACATTTTCTGGGCTTTCTTGACTCTTTCTAGCCTTCGAAATGCGATCTGTTGCCGTGAGTGGACGATCTGTCGCCTTATAATTTCCCGCGTGGTGAACCAGCAACCCCCTGGCTACAGCTCGCTTCGCCGCAGCACGCAAGATGTTTCGAACGTCAGTATTTTCTTCCACAGACACTTGGTACGCTTGCCGTAAATGTTTTTCAATAGTCTTTAAATTTGAACCGTCCCGCTCCCCTAACTCACGCACTGCCTTCGCTACTGCCCGCGAAACATCTACATCAGCGGCGATCCGTAAAATTTTATTTTGCAAACCCCCCGGATCCTTGTACGAACTCTGTCCTTTGTTATACACCTTCAATACGACACCCTCACGCACAGCACGCTCCAGCCGCTCCGAAACAACGTCCTCATGATAATTGTGGTGCTGTCTGATCGCATGACATATCCTTTCCACACTAGGCCTCTGCTTTTGTGACCTAATTTTATGTATCGCCTCAAGAATCCATCGCTTCCACACTTCTTTTCCAACGTCGTCCGGTTCGCTCATTTTTATCAACAATTATTTTGTGCAGCCGTCAAAGTAACGGTACGGTATCACAGCTAGAGATGTGTCAACACCCATCATATTTTGGCGCCTCAAGCGAAATTCCATTTTATAAAATGGAACTTCGCCGGAAGCGACCGGTAAATTCGGTCGCGATGCGAGACGCCAGTTTACAGCATGTCCGAAACGCCGTCGCCACTAGATGACACATCGGCCCTCACGAGTGAGTTTTGGCGGAGCGGGCATCCGACGGCGGCCATCTTGTGGCAATCTCAATTTACGTAGCGAACAAATACACGCGACGTAAATAATGTTATCTCAAGAAAATACTTCACTATGATCGTCGAATTAAATCTTACACTGTCACAATTTATGTGTTAAAGATCACAAATATTAAAATAAAACTAAAATACAGCACAGTCCGTTCCGGTTCCCTTTTTTCACAAAGCGCATTCACCAAACAAACAACACTATTGAGTAATGTCTATAAATAAGCTATTTTATAAAAATATTACATTATACTAGTGCAAAACTACTGTCATATCATAGAAATTTTCCAAAATTTTGTTGAAAACATTCACAAAACACTAACAAAAGGCTCTTCAAAATGGCTATCAATCAGTTTCCTTGCTATAAGAAAAAATAATTTTGATATCCTGTCCGTCAGAAATGTATTGCCATTTTTAATTAAAATTTACATCATATTAATGGGGAAGAATTTTGCCTTTTTTCCGCCAGATGTCGCAATCACTATGACCCTCAGTATATTGTAAACTCGATAGCGTGGATGGTTTCTTTTTTTCTTTTTATTTAAAATTTAACTAAAATGACAAATTATTCACATTATAATTTAATAAATTGTGAAGTGGCAGGATGCAAAGAAAATGCATATCATTTATTCCCAAACGGCAAAAAATGAAGAAATTGTGGGCTAAAGCAATGAGACGACCAAAATTGGCGCAATCACAATCTTTATATCTAAGGCTATGTGTACATGATTTTAAAGAAAGTGATTTTAAAACTCTTAAATCGTCTATATGTGAATATATTTTTTTTAATTTTTTGTACTTTTTTACATATTAATTACAAAGTTTCATACAAATTTTCATCCTCCATTTTAATCCCTTATGGGATATATTTTGAAAAATCCTTTCTTGTTGGATACTTACATAATATAAGAAATACATCCTCCAAATTTCACGTTTTTCTGACCAGCAGCTTAGGTTGTGTGTTGATTTATCTGTCAGTCAGGACCACCAAAGGATGCACCTTTCCATCCAAATTCTTTCTTCAGTAGGTCTAACTTCCAGGCATAATACATTGCATAGGTAAGATGCGAACACAATAGAAGCAAAAAATAACAGGTGCCAAAGACATATCATAATAAATGCCTCAGACTGAATGTAAATAGATCATGCGTATAGCGCTCTCCTTTCAAAAAGGAGATTAGGGTCATTTTATTGCCTATATACACTAGCGATAAAAATAATGCTATAAAAATCACAACAAAAAGTGACATAAATAAATAACAAAATACTTTTAAAATGAAAGAATAGTTTTAAATCATTTAATATTTTAAAAATGATATTTTATACGACATAATGGTACTTTACGACCTATAATCTATATATGATACAAAAATTTTCTTAATTGTTACCAAACGAATAAAGTATAATTTTAGAAATATAAGTCTTATCCAAGTGTTCTAAAATATATTTATATTTATGAATCTTTTCTTAATAAACTATTTACCATCTAATATTACATTACATTTATTGTAATATATTTTTTATTTTATACAATAAAAAAAGTTTACGTGCAAGTGACAAGCATTAGCTGTCTTTTTTTTCTATAGTTTTGATACGCTATCCCTTTCACATCGTTTGGCAATGTGGTGGTTTAAATAAAATAATAAACGCGTGAACATGTTGCTGCCGCTGATTTCAGATTTCAGAACACTTTTGTTCTTAGTTTTGTGAACAACGTACGAATCTTCTTTAATATAAAACATCATTGGGTCGAACTGGTGAATGCTAGCTAGTATAACATACTTTATATTTATAATATAAAATAATATATTATATTACACTATATTAAATCTCGCTCCGCTCGGGTTCGTCCCTTAGTATGTTTTAACGATTTAACGATTAGTATAGATTTCTCAGAGACTCATCTCAATATTTTGCCGCAGTAAAAAGTATCCTAAATATTAACCCGGATAACCAGCTATCATCATACCAAATTTCATAAAAATCTGTCCAGTGGTTTTCTCGCGATGCGTTCCCAGACATACAGACAGACAGACAGACAAAAAATCTAAAAACTAGAGATTCGATCTCTGTATCGATAATAATGACTATTTTAAATTTCAATAAGATTTTCCAAAATATGTTTAATGTACAGATTCCACTTAGAATTTTATTATAGACAATAATTTATTATTCTGAAATTTAAAAAATATAATGGCAACATTTATATTTTGCCAAGGAAGGGTTGCGAAATTAGCGCGACTTTTGCAAACTTATTTTGTAAAATTTGTTTACTAGACATAAAAATTATATTGCTATTTGTTAACGGCTAGACTGAAGAAGAATATAAAAAAACTTTATCTGTAAAGAATTAAGCTACGCTTATCTAAACTTAATAGTTTTATTTGATTTCAACAAGAAACTTAAACTTACCTCCAAAATCCAAATTCATATTCGAAAAACAATGAGGTAAGTATAGTTCATAAATGTATAAATTAAAAATTTCAAGTTTGTTAATATAAAACAGTATTTGCGTAGAATTATTTGTATTTATTAATATTTAAATTTGTGGAAAATAGTATCAAAATAACTTTTATTTTTATATTATATTACAATTGAACATTTTAGGATTTTAGAACATTAGGAAGTTGCCTTATTCGAACTTTTAATTTAATGATGGTGAATACATTGAATTTCATTGTCTCAAATATAATAATTTTACTTTCTAAAAGTACATAAATAAATATATTTTTTTTATAAAGACAGAAAAATCATGTTAGCTTATGCTCCTGTAAATTTAAATTTGTCATTTTTTTTTTCTTTCATCACCACCATCTATAACAGCATTCGAAGTAAAATATTATTCTACAAAACATTACTGTGGTACTGTCTTTTATGTAGTCCAGGATTTTCTTTCCACTCCAAATTCAATTGATCAAATTATTAATTATTTAGAGATAAACATCTTCACAAGCCTTTGCACATTTTACATTATTATTAATAATAATTTATATTTGTAGTATTTATTTTACTTTGTAATGCCCATAACAACATTGGCTCTATAAATAAAAAACATTTTGTAGAAAACACATTTTATTCTCATCAAATATAATAAGTACAACAAATTTATTCTATGGAACAGATAACAAACACAATTTCTAACCAACACATCTATTATTGCTATATTACTACAGGATGAAAGTGAATGAAACAGTACGGCAAACTAGGTCTAGCACAAAGAAATCACCAAGGAGGGAGCCAAATCTGGATAAAACATTTGTGAGAGTAACTCGAAGTATGAGTAAAAATTTGAATACATCAGACAAAAAAACCTTTACTATTGTTGAGGTTTACAGATGCATGCCTCTCTTGGGCGGTGAAGAAAACATACCAAACTGGCAAGTCCACATAGTTAAATATTCTATTGAATTTGTGAAAAACTAAAATAATATATAAGTGTTACTGAGTAACTCTTCTAAATCTCTATTGATTCATGAGACTGAATTTTTGCTTAAAACTTAACTAATATTGCCATGATTTAAAGTTAAATAATTATTAATATAACAAATAATGTAAATCAAAAAAATTGCAAATTGCAATATTACTTTTGAAGTATTTAGTTCTGTTTATTTACTTTAATTTTTGGGTAACATTATCATGCTAAAAAAGACAAGAAATAATCTTATTTCTTCTAATAATCTTGTTACTTCTTATGTTGATACATGTTAATTATTGTTTAAGTTTAAAATATTTTACTATAGTATTATTTTAATTTTTAAGAAGACATTGTTTATAACATTTATAAATCTTTAATATAAGACAGATATTTTTTTTAACTTAATGGTTTTATTTTCAAAATAAATCCCATAGTAACTTATCTATTAGGATACTAAGATTGTACCTTCTATTTTGAAATTATTGATTTTTTATAACATAACTGTTATATTAATATGATGTTATTTAATTAAAAAAAATAGTAATTTTAGAAATATTTAATCAAATTCTATATTTTCTGACAACAATACACCCGAGTTATAGGAAAAAAGTTAAATATGAAAAATTATTTGAAATATGTCACTGACCTTAAGATGTAAAGCCGATAATAAATATTCTTGGACCACTTGCATAACTGTTTTCACAAATGTAATAACAGCTAATTCTATGTTATGTTGTGATAAGCAGGGTTGTCAATTTAAGTAAGTTAATCTCCCAAGTTTTATATATAAAAATGGAGTTTAAATTAAGAATGCAAAAATGATTATAAAATTCAGAATATTTTAATTTTGTTAAATTTTATATGTGGAAGGAATATTTATACAGTATATTCAAAAGTAAGTTAAAAAAATAATAGATTTTAAAAAAGTACATTTTTTAAAAAGGATTACCATTCAATTAAGATCTAGTAAAAGTGAACTTTGTGTATTACCACTTCTAAAAAATTAAGTTGGCAACCCTAATGAGTAATGATATATTAGTGTTGTATTACAAGAAGTAATAACTAATCGATTAATGAGTTAGATAATGGCAATTACATGATAATTTGATATCTGATGCGATGGATACCATTTGATTGTGTGATTAAGAGATTAATGGTCGTAAATTCCATATATAATAATAATTCATTCATAGTGGAGAGTAGTGTAGAATATATTTATACAAATCTACTATTTTTTTTTTAATTTTAAACCAGTTAACATATTTATTGAACACTAAAATGACTATTTGATATAAATTTTGCATTAAAAACCCTATTTTATTCTGAGATCAGATCTATTATTAATACTTATTTATTCGGTTACTGCTATATCGTATGTGCAAAATTCCTATTTTAAATATACAAAGTTCAAAACACCCGTTTATTAAAAGTTAAGACTATGATTAGCTATTAATTGACATATACACAGATTATATAATTTCGGTAGTGGAGATATTCAAATATATATATTTCATTAGATTTTTCTATTGATGTTATGTAAAAACACCAAAAAGTCGATAAAGAAATAAAATCGATTTTAATTATTTTTTTTTAAATAAGAATCGAGATATTAGAAAAATCGATAAGTTCATTGTTACCCATCATTAGCTCTCATTAAACGCACTGTCACCACTGAAAGTACAGCCAGAGTGTTGTATTATATGGGTCGCTGTGTAGATACCGCATTTTGCGCATGTCTCCCAACTTTTCCCTAACACCATTTGACTGAGGAATCCTCCTGCGAAAGCGTCACCGGCGCCATTTGTATCGACTATTTGTTCCCTCGATAGCTTTGCGACAGGCACATGGGTAACTTTGGTCCCTTCGACTAAAATAACCGGGTCCTTACCCTGGGTTATAACGACTACACGTTGTTTAGAATTCAATTTTGGTAGCGATGCGATTTTCAATGCAACAGCATGTAAGTCCGTTTCCGTTATGTTGAAGGCTTTTGCGAAAGCCTCTGCTTCCTGGAATAAAGAATTATGAATTATTTGGAGAAATTTAAGGCATTCATAAAAAATGCTGTATTGATATGCATAGTGAAGAATATGATAATATCAAAATTGATGGTATCTCTATTCAAATCTATTTCCTTATCAATCCACTAACGTTTTTCGTATGACCCGGTCTCGAACCCAGGACCTTGGGGTTGACGGGTATAACTGTAATTTACCATGAGATGGCACTATACCTCTTTAACATAGAAACCGTTCACCATTCGAATAAGTATTTTTGACAAACCTTGAGCTTGGGAAACAAAAATTTATAGAAACAATAAAATTCTGAGTCAAATCTGTACATTATATATGTTTAGGAAAATCTTATTGAAATAGTCATTATTCGATACAGAGGCCGAATATATAGTTTTAAGTATTATTGTCTTTCTATCTTTCTGGAAACACATCACTAGAAAACCACTTGATAGATTTTGATGAAATTTGGTATAATGATAGCTGGTTATCCGGGTCAACATATAGTATACTTTTTACTGCGGGAAAATACCTCATCTCTAAGAAATCTATACTAAACGTTAAAACGTAATTAGGGACGAGCCCGAGCGGAGTGAGGGTGAGGCGCTAGTATAAAATAAAACCACAACAAAATCCAAAAAGGCATTTTAAAATATCAATTATTAGCATAAATCTAATAAGAAAGTATTATGTGAACCCTTGTTTTCCTTCGTGTCTTCTCAATTCTACGTGACATTCGAAGCAATCTGTGCTCAACTATCAATTGTCACGCTTTGAAGACATTAACAAGTAAAATTGAATTGAACTCTGTTAAATAAAGCATATCTGTCAAAATCAAAGACGATCCAGTACCAACCTACTGTTTGGATAACATTATACTTCGATAACACTATGAACTTTGACGACACGTTTGGCTCAGTTTGTAGTGACCCTACTTGTTGTGCCAGTGGTCGCGGGTTCGAGTCCCGCTGGGGGCATTCATTTGTGTGATGAGCACGAATGTTTATACTCCAGTCATGGGTGTTTATATGTATAATATGTATTTATTTAAAGTTATATATGTGCAGTGTATAAACTATCTGGTATCCATAACACAGGCCTCGTAGCTTACCATGGGAACTAGATGGTGCTGTGTGTTAATGTACCAACATATTAATATTTTTTTTTACTTACCGCTTCGTTTCCAAACAAAACATCGACATACGGCAGCATCTGTTCGAGAGGCTCCTTGTAGAACTGCGACACGAAGGGCGCGCTGAGGTTCATGACGAACGTGTGACCGTTCTCGTTCGCGTGCTTCGCCAGAAGCATTATCGACTCGGGCGACACGGCTACGAAGAAACCCTGGAAACAAATGAAGAAATAACTTATCTGTATTAATATTATAAAGAGGCAGAGTTTGTTGTAACGCGCTAATCTCAGGAAGTACTAATCCGTTTTGAAAAATTCTTTTTGCATTAGATAGCCCGTTTATTGAGGAAGGCTATAGGCTATATATCATCATGCTACTACCCAAGGGAGCGGAGCAGTAATCATAAATGTCAACAAATCGGGCAGACTTCCATACATTATTGGTCGTTTTGGAGTTTGGAGTCTATTGGAGGGTGAGTCGCCATGTAACATAAACGCAAAGAGTTTTTTTTTTGAAGATTGAAGATTGAACGCGTAGTATTGTTGTACGCGTAGAATCGATTTCTGCTAGTACATTATATGATTAAAAATAAAATAAAAATAAAAAAATAAAAAAGCCTTTTATTTCACAACTAATAAATAAATAAATTAAATAAATTGCAAATTCATTTTCCATAATAATTATTATTATAAATATTATTAATTAATCAACATAAATCATTACATGATCACTAAAATGAAAGTAAACGTTCATCACCTTTGGTAATACTCATGTCTTGGCTGCCAGATCTACGTAAGCCGAAATTATGACATAACATGTATATAACACAATAGATAATATAGAATATCATTTTATTAATTGTCCATTCATTTGTCTTGACGGTAATTTATTATAATTAACTATAAAAAAGTACGAATAAAACTTTTTTTTTGTACATGTATTCAGCCCTTTTTAACGTCCCACTGCTGGGCACGGGCCTCCCTTCAATACGAGGGGGATCAGGCCATAGTCCACCACGCTGGCCAAGTGCGGATTGGCGGACTTCACATGTCTTTCGAAAACTTGCTAAGCTCTCTCAGACATGCAGGTTTCCTCACGATGTTTTTTCTTCACCGTAAGGTAATCTTGTTAGAAATGATTCGCACATGAAAATATCAGAGGTGCAAGACCCGGGATTTGAACCCGCTTCACTCGGATACCGAAGCGAGCGAGCTACCATTGGACTACCACTGCTTTTTTTGTACATACTGAAATAAATTTAAATAGCAAATGTACATCTGAATGATGAATTTTATTTACTATATTTGTATATAAAAATCAATTTGTGTATGTTTGTTTCCAAAACGGCTCGAGCGATATTGATGAAATTGTCAGGCAATATTCAGATTAGCCTAGCGGGTGTACCTGTGAAGTTTAGTAGCGATCGGAAGTTTGAACGCAGGCAAAGCCGCAGGTACTGCTAGTATTATATATTATACAACTTGACGCTATTATTCTCAGGGAACAGTAGGTGTATATTAAGGTGGATGGCAAAAAAATTTTTTTTTTCTTAGCTTAGGGATAGAATTTGTAGCATATAAAAAAAGTTGAGTAGAAAATAGCTATATTTGTCAATTCTTGAATATTTTCAAGATAAACGCGAAAAAAAATTATTCAAACCAAAAATTCAAGTTAATAATTTATTTCAAAAATCAGTGGGCCATCTCAAAATGTTGAGTAAAAATTTTTTTATTTTTCAAAAATTTTGTTTATAAAAAAAACTAAAGCCAAGCTAAGAAGCTATATTTAAAGAGTGCGTGTATGAATGTGTACATGCGCAAGAAGTAAAACTTCTGTAGGTAATCGGTGCTCTTTATGAAATTCAATTTATGTTTTAAATAATTAGGATAGGTGAAATACTAAAAATAACTCATATTAGGCATATTACAATCATATATTTATAGAATATATATATCATTTGTCAGACAATAACAACGGCTACCATGGCAACAAACGTACGTACATGTTTTCGTAACGCATTCACCAGCTTACCCCACAAGTCAAGCGTGCGTAAAGAAGTTTTACTTCAATAAATCTTTTGCTCCACTCTAGAGTATTTATATAGAGCGTATAGTATAGTGACCTAACAATGTTATATATGCTTATGATGAATTTAAATTGACTTTTGCATTATGACTTTTACATTATGTAAATGAAACTGTTATTGAAAATATCAGGCGTATACGTAGGGTTGCCAGATTCTTTTAAAAAAAATAGAGTATATCTGATTATTTGATTTAAGAGAGGGTAAATAAAGAGTACCAACTTATAAAAAAGAGTACTTTTATTTTAATTTTTAAAAAGGTATTTTAGTGCCTTTTGCCATAGCATATAGCCATTACAACTTTTCATCAGTTTTAAAAGAATTGTATGACTCCAAACATTCTAAATCTAAGTTAACGTAGATCAGAAGAGCATATTTTATTAACTTCATAGAAGGTTCCTCTCTTCCCGCCACCTTACATTCACGACCGAAAAGACTCAGTAAAGGCTGAAGTGACGGGAACAGAGTATTTAGCTAGCAATTTTTTTCAAATTAACAAAATCAAGAGGACTTTTTTGGGTTATGACAATGGAAATGAATAGCTTGTATAGTAAAAACATTGTGTAAGAATATTTTAATGTACTATTTTGGTATTACAGATTATAAAGTACACCTACAAGAAAAATATTCTATTTTAGACTACGGTTGGCAACCCTAAACGCAGATGACCTTTTTCTCATATGAGATAAGATTGTAAAAGCAAACAACTACATATATATAGATAGTTCTGCCTAACTTGGAAGTTTTACGTGGTTCGAATGAATGAATATTTACTCGATATAAATATAAACGCCCAACTTCACAGGAATAAAATTGCAATGTCAACAAAAAGTGTATGTGAAATATTCATAGAAAATTTGATGTTTCGACATTTGGAGTAATATAATTGAACTTGTATTTCTTTATTTTTGTTAACGACAAGAGGTCCTGTAGAAATATTTTCTAATGATACAGAATAAAGATACTTATCAGTTCAGTCTATTAAGGAGGTTTACCATATACATAGATATACACACACACACACATATATATATACCATTTGAACTTCCATTTCCAATAATATTCCATTGCTGTGCATTTAAGAATATCACACAACATTAATTTTTATACATGTTTTTTTAAATCTATACAGATAAATAAAATTAAAGTGTCTGTTTGTAATATCAAAACAACAGCTTTTTCCTAAATGCATGTGAAAGTTTATATGGTACTTATAAGAAATAAGTATTTTTTTTAAATTTTTGTCTGTCTGTCTGTTTGTTCCGGCCAATCTCCGAAACGGCTGAACCGATTTTGACGAGACTTTCACTGGCAGATAGCTGCTGTTATAAGGAGTAACTTAGGCTACTTTTATTTTAGAAAAAGAATCAGTGTTCCGTGAAAAAAAATTAAAACTCACGAAATTGTGAACAAAATCCGCGTACAGCGTACTCACCCGAGCGAAGCGAGGGTAAATAGCTATATAATTAAAATTAATATCTTAGGAGTAGCAAGCTACTATTTATGTATAAACATAGCTAACCGTGAAAACGTACCTAGGGATGAACGAGAGCGAAGCGAGCGTGAGTCGCTAGTTATAATATAAAATCATAAATTAAGACTTACAGAAGCGTAAAAGAACTTGGCACTCTCAATACTTTTCTTGCACTCCTCCTTTTCCAAGTGGTCGGGCGTGAACTTCTGCGCGGCCGCCAAGTTCGCGCACAGCGACCGGTGCGTGCCGGTCACGAGCACCGCGCACGTGCCTGTCGGGGCTTCCTGCGTCACTTGGTAATGTACTTTTACGCCTTCTGCACTACAATTAGAAATCAACGATATCAAATATAATCTACTGGAAATAATACTTATTTTACTAATGTTACAGGTGACATGATCTACACTAATATTATAAAGAGGTAAAGTTTGTGAGTTTGAGAGATTGTAGGGGGTAATCTCTGGATCTATTGAACCGATTTAGATGACATTTAGTAAGAAGAAGTTTGAAACCCTAGAAAGGACATAGGATACCTTTTATCTTGTAAATCATCCCTTAAGGGGGTGAAAATTGGGATGAAAGAGCGAAGCGAGGGTGAGTCGCAAGTACTTATTAAAAAAAACGTTCTCCTTTAAAATATACAATATTACCGTAGTAATTCCGGTTATTTAACAAAGGCGTTACATGGAAAAATATGTGCGAGATACGCTAATAGCTATATGATTAAAACTTCTTAAGACATATTAGTTACTAACGTTTAGGTACTAATTAACCTTGAATTTCAATTCAATTCATTGCGATACTTGGTATGCGCAGTGTTTTAAATTAAAAATCATTGATGCAAAACATCGCTTGTTTACGTCTAACTGACGCTTTGATTATCTTGCTTAGCACAAATCTAGAAGTTGTACAGTACTTGGTCGACCTAGATCTCGAATCTAGGACTATATTAGGGTAGCCGCTAGATCAACAAGGTAGTGTAAGATTCGAATTAGAACTATGCCGTTCTGAAACCAAGATTGCCAAACATTAGGTAGTGATCATCGGGATTCGGGCATACTAGCTGCCTTACTTGAAAATAATACTGACTACTGCGCACGCACAGCCATTTGCAGCATATTGTAGAGGCACTAGTATAATACTATTAGAGTATTATATAATTAAATTTAGATTTAGCTAAACACAATTGAGTACAACACAATTGGGTACAACACAATTGGGTACAAGCGTAGGAGAGGCAGTCAAAAAAGATGGGAGGATGATACTCAGGACCGTTCTGGACAGGAGTGGTTCTAGATAGATCCAATGTCGCCATTAGATCTATCTAGAACCACCTTGACCTTTGCCAATAGGCACATGGAGATCAGAGATATTATTGACAATTAAAAATCAACTATATATAATATTTACAATATGTGTTCTTTGAATCAAGGTCTTTTTATTTCATTTATGAACACAATTGATATAAAGGATAGCTGTCGTCTTTCGATAAAATACCTATAGAACTACTAGCAAATAGGTAGAAATTTTAATATATTTTTGTATACCTACAAATATAGATTTGTAATGTGAAATAAAAAGGCCGGCAATAAAAAATATTATATTGCACAGCGTGCTTAATCATGAATAACATAAATATCAATGGAAAATAATCATTATAATATATTTAAATTGAGTGCCTCTAACCTTGAATTTCACAGTTTATATTTAGTATAATGACATGTGATGGCAATATACATAATTTGCTGAAAGCATTTTAAATCAACTTGCAAAATTTGAATGAATAGACTAATTATACCTATACATAATACTTTCTTAGATTTACGCGAATATTAGACATTTAAATAAAACTATCTTTTCGGATTTTTTCGCGGGTTTATTTTGATTTTTGGTTCCCGACGTTTCGATTGCTTTACAGCAATCATGGTCACGGGAGAGACTAAGGTGTTAGATGTCTCAAAGGCATTATACAGTTGTTACAGACAGCCTACCCACAAATAACAAAATGAATTCAAATTATATATACCTATACAGATGAGCAGTTAGAACCTATTGGAAGGTACAAGATAGCCATTATCCATACTAATATTATAAATGTGAAAGTGTTTGTCGGTCTTCTTTTACGTCGAATCAGAGTGATGAATTGGCGTGATTTTTGTGTGGAGATAGTTGGAGGGCTGGAGAATGACATAGGATACTTTTTACCACGGGAGATTATATCTCATTCCCACAAGAAAACATGTTACAATAAAAAAAAAAAAAAAAAACCCACAATAATTCATCATACCTACGTATAGGTCTAGCCGTTTTTGAGTTTTAGCGAGACTAACGAACGGCAATTGATTTTTATATAATACTAGTGACTCACCCTCGCTTCGCTCGGGTTCGTCCCTAGGTACGTTTTAATTTTTTTGAGCGAAACTCTAATTCTTTTTCTGATATGAAAGTAGCCTAAGTTACTCCTTATAATATCAGCTATCTGCCAGTGAAAGTCCCGTTAAAATTGGTCCAGCCGTTTCGGAGATTAGCCAGAAGTCAGAACAAACAAACAGACAGACATTTTTTTTTAAAATTGTGTTTTTCTTATAAGTACCGTATATAATTCCATATGCATTTAGTATAAATATGTTGGGACATTAACACACAGCACCATCTAGTTCCATGGTAAGCTACGAAGCCTGTGTTATGGATACCAGATAGTTGATACACTACACATATATAACTTTAAATACATACATATTATAAATATAAACACCCATGACTAGAGTACAAACATTCGTGCTCATCACACAAATGAATGTCCCCAGCGGGACTCGAACCCGCGACCGCTGGCGCAGAAAGTAGGGTCACTACAAACTGAGCCAAACGTGCCGTCTTTATATATTATTTATTTATTTATAAATATTTATATTATTTAGTATAAAGCTGTTATTTTGAAATTACAAACAGACACTTCAATTTTATTTATCTGTATAGATATAGACTAGCACATTTTAACGTTTAGCTCAGAAATGAGATATTTTCCCGCAGTAAAAAGTATCCTATATATTGACCCGGATAACCAGCTATCATCATACATCAAAATCTGTCCAGGTGTTCTTCTGATACGGTCACAGACAGACAGATAAACATTCTAAAAACTATAGATTCGGCCTCTGTATCGATAATAATGTCTATTTCAATAAGATTTTCCAAAAAATATTTAATGTACTGATTCGGTACATTTATTATATGTATAGATATAAAAGTTAAACAGACGCTCCCACAAAAGGTCATATCCAACACGATAAAGCGGGCAAATGTTATCAGACGGTGAGATCGCAATACACCGCTTTAGTAACAGTTGAAAAATATTTGTACAAAAATTTTCAAGTATGACGTGATAAGATAGTGCTTGATTCTTAAGGGTTAAAAGTATTCTTAAGTTAGATATTGACATGTGATTTCTAACATGTAAAGATATCATTTCTATTCATGATTGATATATGTATCTTACTAATCTATACATATAATAAAATTCTAACTGAGTCGAATCTGTAAACTGTGTAAATTACATAAGTCTAGAACAAATTATTAATAGACAAAAAATTGAATATGTTGAGGAATGAGGTTTTTCTTCATAATCCTAAATAAATACCTAAATTATTCGAATTTCATGGACACACTATTTCAACCTGTTTTGATAGATAACATCATTCAGTAAAATATGATTGACACTTTGTTAAGATAAAAGTTTATCAATTTAAGATATTTTTTATTATATACATATGAGTGTTATATAAATTTTCTACTGCCTCGGTGCTCACATGGCTAGCATGTACGGCTGCACATCCAGAGATCCTGAGTTCGAGTATAGGGTCAGGCCAAGTTTAGTTATTGAATCTTTCTGTTTAGTAAGCCTTAATAACAGTCTGTAGCTGGGAAGTTGGCGGTGTTTCCCCGTGCCTCAGAGAACACGTAAAGCCGTCGGTCTTGCACCTTAACTGTCACTGGTGACAAGTAGTAATCCCACCGGAATATGAGAGTGACAGGAATAGAGTGCACTTGTGTCTGCATATGCACTTGTGCACTATAATATATCCTGCGCATCTGTTTAGTCTCAATGAGATTGGCAGCCGTGGCCAAATCGGTGGGAAGAACATTAATTAACATAAATTTCTTATGCTGATTCTGTATCTAGTATCTTTTTTGATTGATGCATGCTAAAATTTAGGTACAAACTTGTACATCAACATGTGGTTTGTTTTAGTAAAATTATATTTTGTATAAAAAACATAAAAAGCACAAGAATAGGAATATACTTAAATTATAGACACACGTCGACAATAGTGACCCTACTTGATGTGCCAGTGGGGACATTCATTTTTATGATGAACATGAACCTTTGTACTCCAGTCATGGGTGTTTATATTAATAATATGTATGTACTAGCTTTTGCCCGCGACTTCGTCCGCGTGGAATAGTGACTTTGCTGCAGAGCTACCGGCGCGGCGGCCAGCGCCCTCCCCCCTCACGACCGCCCGCTCTCGCCTTGTATCGGGCTGAAAGCGCGCTCACCCATAGACCGCGTAAAGTTAAATATGTATATTTTAAAACTATGATATCTCCTAAGATATTCGTTGAAATCAAATGATGTCAAGGGCAATTTTGTTCAAAATTAAATACTAGTGTTGAATAACGTATTTATTTGGATAAGGATTAATATCATGTTTATAAAAACACCTTCGGAAGTAATGCATTATTTTAGAACAAATTTCATTATCATAAAAAGGGTTATATTGAGTCAACCTGAAAAGATAGACATATGCTGTCGCGGACTTTTTTTTAAGAACTTTTAATGGGGAACAATTCCGTCATACAAGATTTCTGCGTAACTTTAACCGTTTACGCAGCGCACGCAACGGAAGCTCTCAAAAGGAATCATTTTTTCCCGTTTTTGCAACATTTTTCATTTATGCTCCGCTCCTATTGGTCGTAGCATGATAGCGATATAGCCTAAAGCCTTCCTCGATAAATGGACTATCCAACACAAAAAGAATTTTTCAATTCCAACCAGTAGTTCCTGAGATTAGCGCGTTCAACCAAACAAACAAACAAACTCTTCACCTTTATAATATTAGTATAGATTTAAAGTTAGATGCATTAATATGATAAAATAGAAAATACAAAGAAAACTTACACAGCTCTTTCACTTAATATTCTGGCATAATCATCATTTCCCACACATCCAAAATAGCAACAAATGTTGGGTTTCTTCAAAATCCACTGAGCAACTCTTAAGGAGTTTTGCACACTTCCTCCAGCTATGAATTCTGCATTGTATCTAAAAGTTAAGTAAATTGAAATTTTAAAAGCAATATATATATATAAAATCATCTCTTATTTGCTTTACATTTTTAGTGGAACTTGGATCAGAAGTAAATAATAACTAAAATAATTTAGAAAAGGGCTAATAAGTATTGAAATATAAATATTTTTAAACTAAAACAGTAAATTTGATTTGAACAGTAAAGTTCATTAAATAACTGTATTTTTTTCAAAAAGTCTGTATGAAAACTTTACACTTACTTTTCAACTAACTCTCTATAAAGAGGCATGTGTTTTTCTTCAGCCATAATAGCATCATCTGGCTGTAGGTCATATTTCTTAAGCAAATCTTCACCCACAATAGCAGAAATGTCCAGCAGTGGGTTGCCAATGCCCACAAGCAAGTCTTCTTTATCACATGGGCAACTATAGTTTTTTTAGAATTTATTAAAGACATTGAAAAAATAATTGAAAAAGACATTGAAAACATATTATAAGGTAATAAAATATTTAAAGCAGTAGAAGAAGAATATGTATTATTTAACTGTAATATGTGAACAATTTTTATAATACAGAATTTTTTAGATATTTAATGTTTACGCGTTATTATTACGAGACGCATTTGTTCAAGCAAATTAAATACACCGGAGAAGGAAGTTTAATAAGCTAAAAAAATTTGCTCACCAAGGATCCATTATGTAATATAATTATACAACAACTGCAATAGTGAATACTGTTGAAATTATATTTTTAAATATAAGTAACGATATGATAATAAAATAAAACTAAAGTTATCGCGCAAGGAATTGCCGCATGTTTTTCCTTACGTTTGCAAAACGTGTTCGCTCCTTCCTACCTCACCGAGGAATAGTTAAAATTTTATATTCTGTGAAATGTCATAAGTTGTCATAATTAGCCATATTATCTATGGCTGATATAATTCTCTATGGACAGGTGTTATAAAAGTATATTTTTGGACTTTTGAACTTGTGTTTCAAATTAAAAAAATATCAAAATTATTAAATAAATAATTAAATTTGAATGTAATGTGCTATATATTAATAAAATTTTATGATAAATAAAAAAATACTATATATATAAATTTTCAGTACTTAAAGAACAAACATTTTTTATATCAAAATTTGTTTTTCTTTACTTTACTGAATAACATTATATTTTTAATAAAATATATTATTTTTATACCCGCCAAGTGTTATATAAAGATTTATAACTTAACCAAGGACATTTATCATTTATGGTTTTAGTTTTATTTTATCTGTGTCTATGATATAACCTAGAACCGGCACATAAAAATCACGTTTTGCGAGTTCAACGAGAATCTTCGAGAAGTACAAGTTCAGAGCAATCTGAATATTCTGTGAAGTTCATTAATTCATTCCATTTAACTTAAAAGATGTTGCGTCTGCCTCGTGTCGTCCGCCAAACTGTTTCCTTACAAAAATCCCTTCAATTCTCAAGATTTTATGCCAAAGATGTGAGGTTCGGCGCTGATGTAAGAGCTCTCATGCTCCAAGGCGTAGACGTCCTTGCGGATGCTGTCGCCGTGACAATGGGTCCAAAAGGTAGGAATGTTATTTTAGAACAGTCTTGGGGTTCACCGAAAATAACCAAAGATGGTGTAACAGTTGCGAAAGGAGTAGAACTTAAAGACAAATTCCAGAATATCGGTGCTAAACTTGTACAAAATGTAGCGAATAACACGAATGAAGAAGCTGGTGATGGTACTACAACAGCCACCGTACTCGCCAGAGCCATCGCCAAAGAAGGTTTCGAGAAAATTTCAAAAGGTGCAAATCCAATTGAAATCCGTCGTGGAGTAATGTTGGCTGTAGATGCAGTAAAAGAGAAGTTAAAGAACATGTCAAAGCCAGTCACAACTCCTGAGGAAATCGCGCAGGTCGCCACAATTTCCGCAAACGGAGACACTGCCATCGGCAAACTTATCGCTGATGCTATGAAGAAAGTAGGACGTGATGGTGTTATCACAGTAAAAGATGGTAAAACCCTTACTGATGAATTAGAAGTAATCGAAGGTATGAAATTCGACCGAGGTTATATTTCACCTTATTTCATTAACTCATCAAAGGGTGCAAAGGTCGAATTCCAAGACGCCCTCGTTTTGTTCTCTGAGAAAAAAATTAGCAATGTGCAAACAATCATTCCTGCATTAGAATTGGCCAACCAACAAAGAAAACCTCTTGTAATAATTGCTGAAGATGTAGATGGTGAGGCTTTATCCACATTAGTAGTAAACAGACTTAAGATTGGCTTGCAAGTTGCCGCTGTGAAAGCACCAGGTTTTGGTGACAACAGGAAGTCTACTCTTAGCGATATGGCCATTGCCACTGGAGGTGTAGTATTTGGAGATGAAGCTAACCTCATTAAAATAGAAGATGTCCAACTTTCTGATTTTGGACAAGTTGGTGAAGTTATTATTACCAAAGATGACACTCTTATCCTTAAAGGGAAAGGCAAGAAGGCTGACATTGACAGAAGAGCAGACCAGATTCGTGACCAAATTCAGGAAACCAACTCTGAATATGAAAAGGAAAAATTACAGGAACGTCTTGCAAGATTGGCTTCTGGTGTAGCTGTATTGCATGTTGGTGGTTCCAGTGAAGTTGAAGTCAATGAAAAGAAGGACCGTGTGAATGATGCTTTAAATGCTACCAGAGCTGCTGTAGAGGAAGGTATTGTACCCGGAGGTGGCTCTGCTCTCCTCAGATGTATCCCAACACTCGATGAACTTAAGTCATCTAACAGTGATCAGGCAACTGGTATTGAAATCATCAAGAAAGCTTTAAGAATGCCATGCATGACCATTGCACGCAATGCAGGCATTGATGGATCTGTAGTAGTGGCTAAAGTTGAGGAACTTGGTACGGAATTTGGATATGATGCCATGAACAATGAATATGTTAACATGATTGAAAAGGGTATTATTGATCCCACCAAAGTTGTAAGAACAGCTTTAACAGATGCCAGTGGAGTTGCATCTCTACTGACTACAGCAGAAGCAGTTATCTGTGACATGCCTCAAGAAAAGGAAGCTAACCCAATGGCTGGTATGGGTGGAATGGGCGGCATGGGTGGTATGGGAGGTATGGGAGGAATGATGTAAATTCCCTATGGACTAATATGCATTTATAGTGTAAAGGACTATCACACATTAAGGTTACAATGTTATGAACGTGTTATTTGTGCAGTGAACGAATTATTTTCTTTTATTGAGTCTGATTGCGATAGAGTAGAGAGACGGCTGTCATAGAATTATTTAGTTTAATGTTTGCTTCAGTGGAGCAAGGTGTTATTTTTTAAAATAAATAATAATGTTGAATAATAACTTTTGTTTCATTTTAACACTACAGATAACTACTTGTTTAAATTTTTAAAAACAAAGAACTTGTTACATAACTTTTTTATTATGAATTTTATGTTTATCTCATTGCAAAATTTATTCTGCAATTTCATTGTTCTATACTTGCAAGTAGGTTATTGCATTTGAGTTTCAATAATATTTCATAGTTTCTGTTGGAGATAAAGATTTTTCTTAATATTCTATAATGCACACTTTAAAACAAAGCTTTGTAATTGTACATTTTTAATCTATGGGTAAGTTACTTTGGGAGTACAGCTCTGATCTGGAACCACATATATATGGTAATGAAAATAATTTTCATAAGCCTTTTATGTAAGTGCAAGTAAAAAAAAACAAAATAGTTCAAATGTTATAATTTTTTACTAAATGTCATGGAGAAGTATAACGAATATATGTTTAGAAATATTAAAATAAATGACAAAAAAAAATTGAGTAAGAAAGGTATTGGCACGATTTCTACAATTTATTTAACTTCATTTCAAGGCAGTGCAATGACCCATAAGATAATGTGCCTGTATAATAATGTCGACTATATTCAGATATTCTAAAATTTACGACGCCAAATTACGCAAATGATAAATAATTTATTTTATTATTTTACTTGAAAATAATATTTTTTAAAAGCCTCGATCGAATAGGTAGTAATTATTCTAGTTGAAATAAATATACAACAATGTAAATTGAACCTTAAATGGAAAGATTACAGTTGTTTTCACAAAAGTCAGTGAGGACATTTTTTTTGTCGCTGATTGTGATAAAGTCGCAGACAGAATACTATTATCTGTCTACGGTTATAGTACTTTTTGGTCGATGTTTAAAAGTATTTATTCCACGACGTTTCTTCTCAAATCTTATAATGTTATAACATAATCGTGCCATTACTTCTGTCATAACTGATTATAGACACTTTTTACTACCTAGGTACTTCAGAGATTCGTGAATTCAATTTCCCCATAGTGGTGATATTCCAAAATTTGTACACTCAGCAGCTTACCTACTACTACTGTTATTCTCTCTAGCTCTGTCTCTCCACTAACCAAGCTACTGAAATCAATCAAAATCTATATACCTATTTAATACAAAAACCCATCCTTAAAGGTCTAGAATCTACAACAATATTCAGAGTTGTAAAAAAAAAAAAGATATATTTCCCGAAAAATGTATAAAACACGCTTACATTATCTGGCGAATACATTTACGTAAAAGCGACGTCTTACGCAACATTGTGAATTCTTGAGTAAAACATTCTAGGCGAACTTATCTATAGTATTATAATTATAGTATTTTAAAAATAAATAGGTACCTACCTACTTTTTAAAAATGGGTTGTTTTTTGATATCATATGATAAATTGGATCAAATAAGAATTATCTTAAATAGAAGCAACCGCAATAACAAAATAGTTGATAGACAGTCAAAAAATATGTCGATTTAAACAAATCATATAGATATATTAGTACTTATACTTAGTGACTACCTCACGAGTAACGCTGTAAAAGTAAATGATATTTTTGTATTAATTAACAATAGTGTTTTTATCGATTTCATTAAGAAGGTACAAATTCGGGTACGTGTGTATGTTTGTTGTGCGATATCTTTGCAAATTGACCTCTTTAAAGTTTTTATAATAAACTAGGAAAACAAAAGCAAATCTATCCCACGGAAACCATACATTTTTCCGGTATAAGGTATCAGAATACCAAATTTTACTTATTATGGTGTTGTGTATTAAGCTGTATAAGTTACTATAGTTTTTTAACTATCGCACGGGAACTCTTTAATTTTCCGGGATGAAAAGTATCTAAGATGTTGACCGGGGATATACCACCATGCAAAATTTCATTTAAATCGGTCCACAGTTTCGGAGATTAGCTCGAACAAACAAACAGATAGAGAAACAAAAAATTTGAAAAACATCTGATTTGTTCTATTTCTTTTCTTACTCAATTTTTAGTCGACCTCTACAGTTTTATTATATGTATATATAGCTGAGTTTAAACTAAATTATAGATTTATTTTTTTGTTAACCTACGCATGCTAGTAATTAGCTCTATTTTTTTTTATTTAAAGGAAAGAATTGCTTGTAGAAAAGTTAAATAAATCTAGAGATTTGAATTTCTTTGCATTGTGATCATATAATACAAAATGGAAGTCACAAGATTGTAATTTCTACCCAACAACTGCAGATTTCATGTAACCGTTAGTTATTATAATTGATTATTAAAAATTAGTCCATATATATTTATATATACATAAATTCATATTATTTATTAGATCGAATGGTTCGAAGGAGGTCTTTATCACATTCAAATTTTATGATAATGAGATTCACATTGCTAATAAATAGTGTGTCAAGAATTATCCTTATCAAGTACATTATCGGTGATAAAAATAAATAGTCGTTTGATAAGAAAAGATCAAAGTTCTGCTTATTTTACTACATCATTTCAAATGCAAAAGATGTAGTTTGTATTTTTTAAAATATGAACGTTTTTTATTTAAGCGTTCATATTTAACCTTGAATTTATGAAATATCTTTAACTAGCGACTCGCCCTCGCTCCGCTCAGGTTCGTCCCTAGTTACGTTTTAAAGTTTAGTATAGATTTCTCAGAGATGAGATACATATTTCCCCAAAGTAAAAACTATCATCATACATCAAAATCTGCCCAGGTATTTTTGTGATGCGGTCACAGACAGACAGACACATACAGTATAGATTACTCAGAGATGAGATACATATAGTATAGATTTCTCAGAGATAAGATACATATCTTCCCACAGTAAAAAGTATCCTATATGTTGACCCGGATAATCAGCTATCATATTAAATTTCATCAAAATCCCTCCAGTGGTTTTTCCGTGATGCGGTAACAGACAGACAGACAAAAATTCTAAAAACTATAGCCTCTGTATCGATAATAATGTTTATTTCAATAAGATTGTCGCAAAAATATGTAATATACAGATTCGTCTTAGAATTTTATTATATGTATAGATAGATAAAAATGAGCATCATTAAATCTGAGCTTTAATAAGAATTTTCCTTAAAAAAATAATTTAAAATAAAAAAAACGTATACAACTAATAATATCATAATATTTACTAAAAATATTCATCATAGTGTAACATAAAATCAATATACAAGTTAAAAATAAACTATAAAAATATCTGTTCTTCATCAGAGTCTCCTGTACCATAAATAAATCGCCTTCTTACAACATTGCCTTCGATTGCACTATCGATTTCGACTACATCGTTCTTGCAAGGCGTCACTGGGTACCGCACTGGACCTAACCACCGTCTACTTAACCCAAAGTTTCTTGGGAACGCCACATTTTTCAAAGAACCACTGTGCACTGACTTATCTAAGCTATTTAGAGACGATTGAATGGATTTTAGAGATGATTTCTTTATCAGGTCTTCATCATTTAGGTAATTGTCAGATATATGAACGTCTGCGGGAATGCTTAAGCTCAACGGTCGTCGTTTCGGCCGACTACTTAAATGTCCTCGCCATGTATTAAATTTCTGGGTGTTCTTTTTTTGTGGTGTATTTTCTTGGGAAGAATAATTCCCAATATCCGATTCTTCATAGACTTTATTTTCGGAAGAACATTTTTGTAAATTCGAATTATGCGTGCTCTGTCTATTTGATTTATCTTTCATACGGCTGATAACTTTTTCTTTTGTCAATTTTATTAAAGCATATATTGTTTTCAGGGCTTCCTCATTTAGTAGTTCATCATCAGTTAAGTCCGCATCGAGAGCACTAGCTATACTATGCCTTAACGTATTTTCTAAACCTTGAGATTCCGAGTTTACGACACTATCACATTGGTCCGAAACGTTGTTCTTAGTAGTGTTTTGGAGCACAATAAGTTCCACCTGTAATGGCGCTGCTTGCAGCATATTTAAAGCTCTGTCATATTTTAAGTTAAGTAAAGTTTGTCCGTTCACTGATATTATTTGATCTCCGGGCAAAAGTTTCCCGCATAAATCTGCAGGACTTCCAGGTGTAATGGATTTTATATACACATTGCCGTCAGATCCTTCTGCAACTTGAAGACCTAAAGCGTTCATCTGATCTCTTTCTAGAACAGCCGTCACAAAAATCCTTTCCCCTTGAACACATTCCATATTGTCTAATCTTTCAAATATAGAATTATTTACACAAGATTCGTTTCCAGTGTCATAATTAAAGACGTCGGAGTAAACTTTTGGAGATTCTAACACATAGGCGGTTGGTGCTTGGATCATATTTTGACTGTATGACCTCTCGGGTAGCAACTTCATGCTATTCACGTTACATTGTCTTTGCTCAGAGAAGTCGTCGGAATCACTATGTGTCGTTGCCAAATCACCGTCCGATCGAACCGACAGTAGTTTGGAAGGCGACCGCGTATATTTACCATTTAACGTTGTTTTCATACCATTAAATACTCGAGTGCCCATTTTAACGCCATGTCTTCTTGGTAAACTGCTTTCTGATGAAGATAGACCTTCGTTTGATGAACTCCTTTGACCATTTTTCGCCGGAGAATTTACTAAACTTTCATCGCTCAGCGGAGGAGATAAAATTTGTCGTAATAACTGTTCAGTATTGGGTCTTTCGTTTTCCTTATTTTGAGATTTTTTATCACCAAATAAATCTACCTTAAATCTTCGTCTGACTGGTCGTCGAATTTTTGTTGGATTCCTAACAGCTATATTATAGCTATCTTGATAATTACTACAGTCTGTCTTCTTGGGGCTATCTGCATTCAATGGACAGTATAGGTCACTTGATAAATAATTTATGAAATCATCCTTTGCATATAATTTTAAATATAATCGATGGTGTAATGATGCCAACCAAAAAGCAAAATAGCTTTTATTGTCTAACATTTTAAGTTTATATTTGATCCCTATTTTCGATAGACCAGAATATGCATTAGGCATTATGTACAAGCTCTTTTTGTTATAATAGAATGTGTGTATGTGATGCCATGGCAAGCTTTGCAGTACTATTCTGTTTGGATTTGAAGTAGAATCGTCTGAAATTTGATTTGTTCTAGAATAAATAGTAACACCCCTGGGGCCAATGGAGAGCCATACATCGCGACAAAATCCATCTCTTGTAGCCCATATTGCAGAGTAAAAATGCGCTCCATAATCTCTAAAAGTCTGCGCAAGGGTTATATAATTTACAATAGCTTTGCTTTTGTCTAAGCCTCGTCGAGATTCGTGAGCCCTTTTCATCCGAAATTTAACATCTGCCATATCATTTGTTATTAAGGATTCAGGTAAATAATGTTCCAGTAAAAAATAATCAGCGGTCCCATGTTCTCGGTAAGAAAATTCACCAAACTCAATATGTAATGCATATCCTGCTAGTAAAATGAGATTCGGAATGGTTGATATCATTTGCCCTTCAACAGTGGCTCGTCTGAGTTGTAAATACACTCTATATTGCCATTCACCACTTTGTATGTTATTTGATACATTGACTGGCAGAAAA
Organism: Argynnis bischoffii washingtonia; assembly: GCA_033884665.1. NCBI lineage: Eukaryota > Metazoa > Arthropoda > Insecta > Lepidoptera > Nymphalidae > Argynnis > Argynnis bischoffii. The sequence continues at coordinate 1,349,304 of CM066624.1, read as the reverse complement.
AATTTAATTCTTAAAAATAATGTGACTGATATATCTTCATCTGAATTTTTGTTATATTTGTGGCCTGTTTTATGCCACCTTTCAGGTACAACTTTTTTTATTTTATAATCATCCGGTAGAAAAACAAAGTCTCCTCCAATTAATATGGCAATGCCAAGCATAAAATTGTGTTCATATTTTTCAGTAGTAATTAAATGTTCGAATATTTGTCCAGCTGTAACTGTATGTGGGTCACACAGAACTTCAACTCGTTGACCATTTAAAAGTACAGCAGTAATCAGTTTTTTATCACATAAAGCAGATATTGTTAGGTCTAAGGATTTAACAGGTTGTGATGCTCGAACTATGAACTCTGGGCCTACACATTCATCCTTCCCTCTTACACTATCTGCTTTATAGAGTCTTGAAGCTGCTCTTTGTACTGGTTTACCTCTTCTAAAGTGACTATTTACAGGGACTTGTCGTTTAACTACTTTTTCTTCATCTTTATTAAGTGCCGTTAGTGAAATAGCATTGTCTTGTAATTCTGACCTCTCAATTTGTGTGCTGGTTGCTATATTTAGTGTAGAGTGAGCATTACTTAAGCCTCCTAATCTTGGAGTATCAAACAATGTGAACACAGCTTTTCTATGGTTTCTTGGAAGTCTACAACTGGGAAATGGGTCTTTTTCATCAGGAGATTTAATGATACTGGCAAAGTTTCTTGGTTGAGTGCTAACTTTTAAATTTGTGATTGGATCCTGTTTTCGTGACATTTTTTTAGCCTCAAACTGATGAAAGTCCAAGACTGGACTGAGCGTTATTGAAGCAGCCGAACATGAACTACGCCCAGAATCTCCATCGCAGTTCCTTGGCATTTTTCTGAAAACAAAGATTATAATTTTGTTACACTTTGTCAAAGACTGTGAATTATATTTATTTTTAAATATTATACAGCAAATGCTTATTTACTTCATAAAAATGTGTAATACATAAAATTGAAAAAAAATATCTATTATTAATTGTTAGTTATTGGAGATACGTAATATCTTACGTCGTAAGTATTCCCACGAAATATGCTTAACTTCAACTACCTATATATAATAACATAATACGTTACTCGTTAGCTTTCAAAGTGGTTCGCCTTGGTCACACATTGTTAGAAATATTACTAATCATTTACACATTTTAAAATCAGCATAAATTTATGGAAACAATAACTTTAAGCGAACTTAGCTTTTTCTTAAATAAAACTTACTTTCACTCCCGAAAGAAAATACTTCACATCACGAATTGATCGATATACACTCCCCGGCTTTACCTTTTTTCTAATTATTCACTCATATTTACATAAAATTGAAAGCAAAATTGTAAATAACAGTTCAACCTGTCGTTTTTAATTCACTTGTTGCTTGATTTTTTTTTTTACTTTGAACCAACCCCGACCGAGCTCCATACAAGCGCATATTCATAAAACCGTAGGCGAATAAGACGAAGCGGGGGCCGGGGGGGTCATGATAGTCAAAGAAAGATTTTTCCCGACTTAACCATTTTAAATTAAAAATAGTTGCATGGGATTATGTTAATTAATATTTTATTATATTATAAAATATACATAAGTTAATTGCGTTTAAAATATTTTTTATAAAACATATGTCCTATTTATTGATGTATATAATCGTATTCTAAATGATTTTAACTTTTATAGAATAATTTTATATTTTGATTATATTTCATATCAAACATAAAATATCTATTAGCATAAGCTCTTATATCATAAAAATTTATTTATATTTTAGAGCTGTCATAATATTTCCCTTAATTTAGGGACAGTTAAGGTATAAATGGCAAGTCAAAATATGCTGTCACTTTCACGCCTATTGTATTTCTTTTGAGTCGCCACGCATCTCTTTCTAAGGGTATGACGTCATATGCAAATCTGGGAGAATTTAGTTCGTAGTGATGTGAAATCGGTATTAATTACGATTAAGTAGGGATGTATTTTATCGTAAAATTATCGGTATTCAACAATTGTTATCGGTTTTATAGGAAGGTTTTCATTTTTGATATTAATTAAAAATCGAAATAAAATACAAAGATAGGTTTAAAAAAAAATTTATTTTACTATTTTAATGCTACCACTAATTCGAAAAAAAAAATGCCTCAGATCCGAGAAGAACAGGATACCCTTTTTTTTTTAACATTTATAATACATTGTTTTTTATTACAATTGAATACAAATTAGTACAACCATTTGGTATAGACAAAAATTAACTACCGCAAAAAAATCTGATTGCAAAACAAATTTCTCATTTCTTAACAACTGTTAATGAAAATATTTTAGAATATTACAATGCAATGAAATTAGAAGTTACACAGAACAATAGTTTTTGTTAATAACATTATCATTATTAAGCAAGTAGTAGGTATGTTATTTTTGTATTTAGTTTTAATTGTAGGTATATATTAAAATCTAGCTTTTGTGTTTGTTTGAAGTTTGTTAGCTCTAGAACCACCTTCATCTTTAGATTATAAAAAGCAAAAGATTTGAGATTAGTGCGTTCGAACAAACAAACATTTTAGTCTTATACAAATTAAAAGAAAACAAATTCAGTAAGCTGGTACTTTCATAGCCACAGCAATTTAAACTATCAAATAAATCATTAATGAATATAATCATCACAGCTGTGAATAAGCCATTCTCAATATTTACATTTAATGTATTACAATAATTGTATTCTTTCTGGAAATTAAAAGCCTTCATCAGGCGACATAAAGATGCTATAACACTTCGACTAAATACCTGCACAGCATACTACACCTGTAAATATATTATTACAATAAATTAATGTTAACAAATGCAACAGTCAATTAAACTCTAACTATAGTATAATTACAATTAGTAACTACTACAGATGAATAGTAATATAATAATAGTTTATTATTATTAAAGTCTAGGTAGATAAGCCAATTAAGCCTTTAAACAACTTTTAACATTACATAATAAATAGGCTATAGAGCTGAGGATTTTTTTAATGGACTGAGCATTTAACATGGATGAGTGCATACAATCAATAAACAAACTCTTGAACTTTATATATTAGTATAGAATAGTATAATATTATATAAGGGCATAACAATAGCTTCAAGAATTTTCTTTCTTAATTAAAAACAAATTTAAAGTTAAGAGAACATCTAAGATCTAAAGTAATATATACCTTAATTTATTAAACTACAGTATAATTACCTTCAATTTCTTCATCTTATCAAAAGAGTTTGGATAAATATGTTTGTCAGTATATTTTGTTAGCCTTGCAGTACCTTAAATGTCATCTACTTTATACAACATATGAACATAATCCAATTGAGGACGCTGACTATCATATTCTTTTTCTGAAAATGATTACTGAAACATTTCAGTAAATGAGGTACATCATACAATATATGGTAGATTTTGTTCCCATTAACTTCATTATGGATAGCACTTAATGCATCATTGTCACCACGAAGTATATTTAACTTAGTATCAGAAAATAATGAATTTATTGCAGCTACATTGGCAGAACCCTGGTCAGATATAGTTACTCTAGGAATAAACCTTGTTTTGAAAATAGCTTTAAGAATCTCTTTATGTATACGTTTTAAAATTGATGTGAATCTTTATAAGGCATTCTATGGCAAGAAAAACCTTCTTTTCCTCCCTGACAATTACAATGCTTTGCCATGTTTACGCAACACTTATAGAAAAACAAACTAACGAAAGAAACACTAATGAAGAAATCACAAAATTTGTATCCAAGCGCAAACGAGCACTAATATATACTTATCTACAAATTGAATAAATGTATATTAATATAAGAACGGCGAGCCCGGGGATAAGTATAATAATAACAACGGATAAAACTTAAAACTTGAAAATTTCAAAAACGTCAAAATGGTGCACACTGCACTGACGTCACAGTAGTGACGTATGTATGTTACGGCGATAGAAATATGTTGTTGTCCCACTCGTTGTCGCCAAATATAGAGATAGCATGTTAATAATCAAACAAATGAAAGGGATAGATAGATCCACCAAAGGCTTGTATGGAGCTAATTCATCTATTTTATTTGTCATCCATGCTTTGAACTTTCTAAGTTGTAACAATGTTGCCAGTGATGATTGTTTATTGCATGGGCATGTTATGTATGTTGTGTAGTTATGCAATGATCGATCGGTATGATCAAAAGCATATTTAATACAAAATATGCATAAAATGTGCACGATGAATATAATTCTTTAAATCATTATCTTCTCTTTACTACCATATTATATTCCACAATAAACTGTAGTGTATAAAATATTATTTAAAAAAATATTTTAATGCTTTTTTATAATAATTAATTAAAACTATAGCTTAAGTTTTATTATTATTGTTTTGCATCGTACAGTGCAAGGGCTGTAATGCGTATTTTTTAATACAGGCATTTAACTAATTAAAAATAAAGTTTATGAAATATAAATAATGTTTTTGAAGATATAAAATAAAAAAGATTTTTCGAGTCCCTGTCCTCTTTTTATGTACCTTGTACTGATAGAAAAAAGTAAAAATCATCCTAAGCATCTTCCAAACGAAGATTTTGTGATAAAATATACAATGTTCTAATTATTTATTGATTTTTCCTTACTTCGTTTTAATCGGCAACACTAACTACTATTTATTTTGACGTCATAATCATGGATGACAAATAAAAGTCATAATTCATATCTGACATTTGTTAAATCTATTATTTTTCTCTTCGATCGATAAATAGGTATATTATAATATTGACAGATTGTTTCGCGTTTCTCACAAACAAATGATACTATAAAAGTGAAATAAAGTTACTGCTATGTGGTTATTTTGTGTGTAAAAATGGCCACGTTAATTCAGTCATATGAACAGCAGTATTCCGTGCTTACAGCAGATATTACGTCCAAGATAGGTCGATTAAAATCGGCCACTGAAGGTTTATATTTTGTGTTATTTTGATTACCTTTACATCAGTCTAGTTTTCATTTTTTAATATATTGTAACAATCACACGACTGATATATTTTTTATATGAATTTAAACGTAATACGCAATTTCTTTTTTGTCATATAATTGTAAAAAATATGAATTACTTATATTTATTGATATAGTAAGTATTAAACAGGAACTTTTTTATTAGATTTATAAAAAACCCAGTAATTTTTTTTAATAAATAACAGTTCGTAATATCCTTTTTAATTTCTAATATTTACAGATGAACGTGAAAATTTATCTAGAGAAATACAATCAAATTTTGACGAAGCTAATGATTTGGTATGTTTTGTTTTTAATAATTCCAAATATTTTCCATAATATCTATTTTATTATCACAAGTGTAATTTATTGTTGTGCATATATAATGTAATCTGTTAAAATAAATAATTCAAGGTATAAGCATAATCACAAAATAAAAAAATACACATTAAATCTCAAGGCTTAATAGGAACATTTTGTCATTTTAGTTGGAACAGTTAGAATTGGAGTACAGAGGAGCCGGGTCTGGATCTCGAGTGGCAGCATACAGAGTGGAATTGCAAAGAGTAAGAGATGAATACCGCTCTGTTGCTAGCAACTCTGCTACCTGTAAGTAAATTTTTTATGTAATACTAACATAAGACTATGATCGAAATAATTTTAATTTGTAACTGAGTTTTCTTAGAAGAAAATTTAAAAATAGCACACACAGTCTTTGGCTATTTTTATGTGTTGAATGAAGGTATCCCCCATACTAAGTTTTTTTTTTAAATTTCACCCTCAACCTTTCATATTTATTAGTTTGTTGTCACCACACTTAATTTACTTCTTGCTGTCTCCAAGCAAATAGCAAGTATGTCTGCCCTTTAATGTCATTTTTTAAAAACACCAACTTTTTTTCTAAGTAATCATTCCTCTTTGCTTATGTTATTATTCTGTCCAGTCTTATTATCCTAACATTAAAAATATGTTATATTATAAAAATATATTATTTTCATTTTCATATATCTATGTGCTTTAAGTAGTGACACTTCTATAGAACTTTAATAAAGTGGTGTTCATCACTCATATGTAGTATACCTATTAATATTACATCAAGTAATGCATGGCCTAGGAATTCCTCTCAGACCCATCTATGAGCACAAAATTAAACATAATACATTGTAATAATATTCTTCAATATCAATATTATATATACCATTTATATTCTAATGTACTAGTGATATATTTCTGGATTGTTAAAAAGTATATCATACAATGAAATTTGTCAGTATGAGCCAACATTCTCATACAGATTGACTTATTTTATTATTGACTAGTGACTGACTCTCGCTTTGCTCGGATTTGTCCCTAGTTATATTTTAACGTTTAATTTAGATTTCTCAGAGGTAGTAAAAAGTATCCTTATGTTCACCCAGATAACCAACTATCATCATACCATATTACATCAAAATCTGTCCAGTGGTTTTCTCGTGATGCATTCTCAGACAGACAGATTTCTAACAACTATAGTTTCGGCCTTTGTTTCAATAATAATGACTATTTCAATAAGATTTTCCGACAAATATTTAATATACAGATCCGACTTGGTTAGAATTTTAATATATGTATAGATTAAAATATAATTTTGTATAAATATATTAAAATTTGTATTAATGTATACTAAAATTGTGGCCTGAATTGTGTTAAATCATAAATTTTCTTGGTGGTAGATAATATAGACCCAGATGAATATGAAGATTGGTCAATGGTTAATGACCAGCGACGCAAGCTACTAGACAACACGGAGCAATTGGAAAGGACGGGGAAAAACCTTAATGAGGGTTACCGAGTTGTGTTGGAAACTGAGCAGATTGGTGCTGCTGTGCTGCAGGACTTGAGTGCTCAAAGGGAAACCATTCAGAGGTCAAGAGGACGGGTGAGTGGACGGCCATATATTTAAGACTAGCGACTCACTCTCACTTCGCTTTGAGTTGGTCCCTAGACAAAACCAAATCCGTCCCACGGGAACCGTGCATTTTTCCGGAATGATTTATAGTCTATACCCTTCCTCAGTTAACGGGCTATCTAATGCAAAAAGAATTTTTCAAATCGGATAAGTAGTTGTTGAGATTAGCGCGTTCAACCAAACAAACTCTTCAGCTTTATAATATTAAGTATAGATTACATCGTTTGTAGTTTAATTTTATCATCCTTTTATCGCTAACACCCATATTATAAGTTGTAAACTCGAAATTTCCTCGATTCAACTCAACCTCACTCGGGTGGTTCGGTATTCATAGGATAGTAAGGTGATTAAAAATCGAGAAGCGAACTGTCAAATGTAAGGTACCTCGCGACTTACCTTAAGGAAACCTCGAGACAATTCTCGACAAAAACAACGCGGGTTATTTAACATTTTAATTTAAATCTCACCAATGGGGAGGGAGGGGTCCAAATTATGAGAAAGAAATTAAAGAGTGCGTGTATAAATGTGTACACGTTCAAGAAGTAAAATTTCTGTTGGTTATCGGTACTCTTTATGAAATTCAATTTATGTTTTAAAAAATTAGGATAGGTGAGATACTAAAAATAACGCATATTAGGTATATTACAATCATATATTTATAGAATATCATTTAAGGAAAGAATATAATATTATATATCGTTTGTCAGACAATAACCACGGTTACCATGGCAACAAACGTACGTACATGTTTTCGTAACGCATTCACCAACTTACTCCTCAAGTCAAGCGTGCGTAAAGAAGTTTTACTTCAAAAACAGTGGACGTATTTAATGGATGTCCCGTGTAGTAATAATGTATGGTGGTGTGCAGCTGCGCGAGACGGACGAGCAGCTGAGCCGGTCGTCGCGGCTGCTGAACGCGCTGGTGGTGCGCGCGCTGCAGGAGCGCGCCGTGCTCGCGCTCGTGCTGCTGGCGCTGGCCGCGCTCGCCGCCGCCGCGCTCTACGCCTACACCTAGCCCGCCCGCCTGGCGACGCGCGCCGTCGCCGCCCTGGTACGCACGCACAAACACACACCCACACACGCACACGCACGCACGCATACACACACGCACGCACGCACACATATACACGCTCACGCGCACACAGACTCACGTACACTCGTAGAACCATACGTACATATGTACATACTTTTGCAATGATTATAGTGGTCTGATATAACCTTCATTGACTGTCTCGTAGTTCTAGTTGGCATGTACAGCTTAGATCATGAGGTCCTTGGATTCGAATGTCGGGTTCTACCAACACTAATTTATACATGTATTGATTGGTAACATTACATTTATCAACTTTAAACAGGTTAACATGTTATTTTGAAGCAATTTCTTAGAATAATCATCCATATTCAAGCAAAAACAATGAAACAAATAAGTACTTATTTACTCATGAAATGTTATTATAATATATTATCAAGAAAAACCAGTACAATCCTTACTAATATTTAATTGCGAAAAAAACTTTGTCTGTTACTTTTTCATGCTTAATCTGCTGAAATGATTTAGATGAAACTCAGCATGGAGGTAGTTTGAGGCTCTGGGAAGGTCATAGGATAGTTTTTATCTTGGAAATCATCCCTTAAGGGGACTGAAAGTTTGTATGGGGAATCAATCATTTCACAAGTAAGAGATGGATATAAAAGTCATTATACCAATGTATATAATTAATAATTATATAGTTTAACTATTTCATACTAACATCGATCAAAAAATACTAGATATACAATCAGCGACAAAAAATGTCCTTTTAATATATTTTTTTTAAAACAATTTTAAAGCGTTTAAGGTTTAATTTACATTGTTGTATATTTATTTCAACTAGAACAATCACCTAAACACAATCGGTGACAGTTTTAAGAGAACTTTTGCATGGGATTTTGCATCTAGTAATGTTTTGATCGATGCATACTAAGAGTCAAAATGTATAATTAACCCCCTTACGCCAGGACTGCCGCGTGCTCGTGCAGCGGCTGTACCTGGCGAGCGCGCGCGCGCTGCCGCTGGCGCTGCGCGCCTGCCTGCTGCTGTGCGTGGCGCGCGCCGCGCTCGCGCTGCGCCACCTGCGCCACCTGCTCGGCCGCGGGCTGCCCGCGCACTGCGTGTACGCACATGCTCCTCGGGACGAAGCCCCTTAAAGGTACGCCCACAGTCCACACCGGTGCGCTTTCATGTTCACCTTGCGTTTTCATCTGCCGCATGCATGAAGCGCCATAGCGCATGCAATGACGCATGCGCTAAAACTAGGTCGACAACGTGTGGACATAGCTTAACGCTGCATGCGGTACGAGTTACGAAGAAATCTTCACGTAACGATAAAGGTTTAAACTTTATTATTTAACTAGCGCTGCCCGCGGCTCCGCCCGCGTTCAGATGACTAAAAACCAAATTCTTAGGTTTTACATATTAGTATATTACTCTTACATTGCAGTTTTTGTATTTTATTCCAGAAATGAGATATTTTCACGCGGTAAAAAGTATCCTATACGTTGACCCGAATAGCCAGCTATCACCATACCAAATTTCATCAAAATCTGTCGAGTAGTTTTCTCGTGATGCGATAACAGACAGACAGATAAAAATTCTAAAAAAAGTTTTACGACGTGCCGCCTGCCATATTAACCCTCCTTGGGAATATTTTTAATTTTTGATAATTTTTATATGTTTTATAAATGAATTGTACATATTAACCATTTAATTTTTATTTCTATTATTATATTTATTACAATTTTAAAAAAATCACACCTGCTGTGTTTAATACATTTTCAGTTATAATTTTTTTATACGGCTTGTGTTAAATGTTTATTTAAAGTTTACAGCTTATATTTCAAATCATATTGTGTATTTTAAAATTAAGAATATTATGTTAAATACATAATGGACTTATTAAAAATATTTATGTCAATATATGATATGTTTTAGAAAAATGAATTAAATAAAAAAATGTGTATCTTGTGTTTTTGTAAATCAATACATAAAATGTAGGATTTTTAATTATAAAAATGTGGTTGTCAAAAACAATATAAAATGTTAGCTTTGCAATTGTAACTGTCAAAATATTTATTATATTGCCGCCATATTTAATTATCTGTATCATTTGTAATTTGTTTCTGATTATAATGAGATTTTAATTTTATGGTTAACAAACTAATGACATTTTAATTTACTTTTGTTGTTAAAGTTTTGAGTTTATTATGATGAAATATATCAAAATTATTAGACTACTAGCAACTCACTCTTGCTTCGCTCGGGTTCATCCCTAAGTATGTTTAACGGTTAGTATACTGCTCCGCTCCCTTAAATAGTAGCATGATGATATATGGCCTAAAGCTTTCCTCAATAAACGGGCTATCAAATGCAAAAAGAATTTTTCAAACCGATTTAGTAGTTTCTAAGATTAGCGCGTCCAAACAAACAAACTCTGCCTCTTATAATATTAGTTACACTATGACAGGTCTACCTCTACACCTAAAGCCTATAACAAAAATTTTGTGCCCTTCCAAAAGCATATCCATGTATAACTATTGTAAATAAGTATTTTATTTCACGTCATCGTCAAAAAATATTAATACAGATTAATATATATACATATATACTTAAAATAGAAATAAAAATGTTATATAATTAAAAGTTAGTATACTAACGCCATCTCACCAACATATACTATGTTTATCATATTTGTAATACCAGTGGAAAGTCCAATATAAATATTCTTCCACTGTAGAGGTTTGAGCAACTTGCTACACCACCACACCACCAGTTACCAGAACAGGCTTTCTACCCTTAGTATTTGATATCCATCCTTTATATATATATATATATATATATATATATATATATATAAAGGATAAATATATATACATATGTGTGTGTGTATAATAAATGTTGTAGAATGAATTTTACTTTATCAATTCAATAGTTCAATAACATTCCAAATCAAATTATTTAAAAGTTTAAATGTCAAATAGTGCATAGTAGTAGTACCTTTTTATTGTTAATTATTTTTTAAGATGTGTGTAAATACTCTATATTATTTTTAAATATAAGCAGTTTCTAAAACATCATTTAAGTTAATTTTTGTAATTTGTATTTGATTTTGTATATAATTTGGGTTGGTACATGCGTATTTATATTTTCAAAAGGATGGTGAAAAAAGTATGGGATAAACGCGAAGCATGGTTTAGAATATGTATTTTACATACGTTCTGTTAATTTATTTCAAAACTACTTATGTTAGATGTAAGTATTAATGTTTCATTGTATATTATGGATATAATCTTTGATGTGAGACTGTACGTAGTTAGGAAAATTGTAGATAGGTTTTAATGTATATTTGAGCTTTCTTTAATAAAAGAATGTTGTAACAGCCTTCTTCTTGTTTCTTTGTTTATTCAAAAGCCCCAATTTGTTATAATAATCTAAATTTTTGACAATTATTGTAAGCAGAATTCATAATAAAGGCATAATTTATAAAAAATCGCAGAATTGCGAGTGTGATTCGAAAACGGAGTTCCGTAGAATGTAAAATTAAATTTATGTTTCATTTTAACAGTGTGCTATGTTAAAAGTAAAATAAAATATTTACCCACATACAATATTTATTTTATTTACAGCATAAATAAGTTTGTTATTTTTAGTATTGGTATGAGAAAGTTAAGTTTGCGGCCGAATACATGGAACGGAATATGTCCCACTAGCTCACCGTCGCTTCGCTTGGGTTTGCCTCTAGAAAAACAAAAGCAAATATATACCACGCGAACCGTACATTTTTTCGGGATAAAAAGTAATCTGTGTGCTATTCCAGACTATCTACTATCTCTGTGCCAAATTTCATCCAGATCCGTTCAGCCGTTCTGGCGTGATTGAGTAACAAACATCCAAACATCTAAAATTTCACATTTGTAATATTAGTAAAGAATTTTATCTATACATATAATAAAATTGTAACTAAGCCGAATCTGTACCTTAAATATTTAATGAGATAATCTCCCGCGGTAAAAAGTATCCTATATATTGATCCGGATAACCAGCTATCATCAAACCAAATTTCATCAAAATCTGTCCAGTGGTATTCCTATGATACGGTTACAGACCGACAGACAGACAAAAATTCTAAAAACTATAGATTCGACCTCTTTATCGATAATAATGAATATTTCAAAAAGGTTTTTCAATAAACATTTAATATACAGATTCGACTCTGTTAGAATTTTATTATATGTATAGATTATGTAATCGTCTAGTGGCTTACATGAGTGTACCTATTATTACATTCCAGCAATGTAGCAAACAGGCGGACATGGCGGAATTATAAGAATTGCGTTTAGCTTTTTGGCTTCGAAACCCAAAAAAAATGATCAATTAAATAAGTTATCTATTAAAAAAAAAAAAAAAGAAAATATGTAGTCTATTTCTCTTTGAAAGTCGGAATAAAAAAATAAATAAATATATATTTTTATTTAAATTACAAACATTTATATACATTTCGAAATCAAATATTTTTTTATAAATTACTTCTTATTAAGAAAAAAAAATATTTATTATCTATACACTTCAAAATAACAATGACCAAGAACATTTACAACCACACTACAACAGTTATATATGTAAATTAAAATGTTACATTTAAATTTGAATCTGTAATTTTATTTTAGTTCTATCTGTAATTTTAGGGCCTGTTAGTTTAGTTAACATCGTCAATTTACACGCAAAAAAATAAATCGATGGTCTCATTGAATTTAACTTCACGCAAAAAAAAAATCATTTTGACTATAAAAATTATTAAATTTATTTTCACGTTAATTTGACTTATAGAAAATTAATCTAAATTATACAAAAATGTCTGAAACGATATTTCCTGGCATAAAACTAAGTTATTGATGAGATACTTAGACTAGAGGCAGAAAATAAAAAAAAAATAAAAACTGACATTTGGGTAATACTATTAACAACTTTTAACAACTAAGCATCGATCAAAAAAGTACTAGATACACAATCCCATACAAAAGTTCTCTTAAAACTGTCACCGATTGTGTTTAGGTAATTGTTCTAGTTGAAATAAATATACAACAATGTAAATTGAACCTTAAAAGCAATGCTTAAAGTTCTTTTCACTAAACAAAAATTAAAAGCGCGCTCAAATGTTCAAATGAGCGCTCATTTGATGAAGACAATTTTTTTTAACTTACTTTTTTGATCGAAACAATTAAGTTTATATAAGGATTTTAATAATTTGTCATAAGAGATCTACATATATATTGTACATTTCAAATTTTAATTTTTATTTATAAATATTAAAAAGTAACATCAAAAAATTTATTAGACGATAAAAAGGCCATAATATTCCCGAACACGAAAAGCTTTTAAATGGTTTTTTTTTATTATTTAAATTTTAAAGGATTTGAAAGATGGACGATTTAGCTTTAATTCGAGGGTGAGAATCAAATTAGTGAAATAATATTTGTAGAAATCACTTTCTATATTGTCTTATATATCTGTCAAAGTGTTTCAGTGCGTTAGGCCTATTCCCAATACTTGCCTACTTCATATATAATTAGAGAGAAAAATGTTATTTTCCATTTAAACATAAACCGAATAAAGGTATAAACTTTGCATTTTGCTTCCCAAAAATAGCATTTCCCTAGGGCGCGGCAAATTAAATATGCCGTCCAGTCTTTTTTTAGATTTATGCTAAATACAAGTTATCTGTTTATTATATTAGAAAGAGACAGCTAGATGGCTTGTCATCGCTTTATCTCGTTCACACTTTAGCTCCATTTTCTAAGTCTGATGTCGGCTGTACACACTCGTAGAGCCCCTTGTCTCGATTCTCGAACTTTTGGTGCTTTCAAGGCTCTCGGCCAGACCTACCATGTATATACTCGTTGTACCAGCTGTTAAACTACGGACATTGTTCATCGTACCCGCTATAATGGCTAGATATTGCTGCAGTTTTTTGTCAAACTCACGTAAACACAGCAGGAAACTAAATAAACGAGTGTGTTTATGTTCGTTCTTGTTATTCTCCGACCGAGACTGAACGAGACCCTTTGACTCGGGCGCGTAAAACCGACACGAGACCGAGACGTGGTGAGATGAGACCAGAGCTCCACACACTTGCTCTCGGCCTGTCTCGTGATGTCTCGGCGAGAGTGTACAACCGGCATGACATTGCAAAAAAAAATTTCGTGCCATAGTGAATAAATATAACAAAATAATGGAAATTATTATAATTTAACATTAAACATTTATTTAATGTATGGTTTAAGTCAAATTTTCTTCAGGTTCTATTGTGTTGTCGTCCTCCACAGTCTCCCCGAGCGATATTAACTTCATTTTGTACTCGGTTAATCTTGCATCCTGAAAAATATAATAAAACAATTTTATTTCTCTTCTTACTCACTAACTAACTAAACGACATATTAATTATTCATGACGACATGTTTGGCTTAGTTTGTAGTGTACTTGATGTGCCAGTGGTTGCGGGCTCGAGTCCCGCTGGGGGCATTAATTTGTGTGATGAGCACGAATGTTTGTACTCCAGTTGTCGGTGTTTATATTTATAAAATGTATTTATTTAAAAAAGTTATACATGTTGGGTGTATCAACTATCTTGTATCCATAACGCAATCTTACCATGGAACTAGATGGTGCTGTGTTAATATCCTAACATATTTATTTATTATTATTAGTGTAACATTAGAATTATTTATGTGAACTTGATAAATAAGTGAGTTACTGTTCTGTACAAGTAAATAATCCATTTTTGGACATTTATTGGTTTTCCTTAAAATCACACAAAATAGGCGCACAGCCGACGCGTTGAGAAAACAAACGCGAACTTAATATACCATTTCCTTAGAAAGTTCCTTTGAATATTATTAACTAGCATTTTGTTGAAATTTACTGAAATATGGTATGACTGGTGACGATTACTGCACTGGAAGTCATAGGTTTGATTCCCCTGGCATATAAAGCCGACTAAGATAAACTTATAGTTGCATTCACTATTAAACTTGAATGTATTATAGTAAATGTAAATGAATGTATTAAAGTTACCAAGAACAACCCCAACAAACATACCTGATCAGCGAGCAGAACCAGCAGATCATCCTGGTCGTTCTTCAATTTCTCCAACTCCTCATTATTCTTCTTCATGGTTTCCTTGGCCGCCACCAGTTCCTGATTCAGTTTGAGCACCTCCAGGGTGAGGTCGGAGACCTTGGCCTCGTACTCTGCGAGACGAGGATCTAGCTCCGAGGGTGCCGGGGGAGAGGTTTGAGAAACGGTGGACAGTTGCGCTTTGAGCAGTGTGTTCTCATCTTTGAGGAGGGAGTTTGCTGCTAGAGAGTCGCTTAACGCTGTCTGGAATGTTTAAAGTTATTTGTGAAATATATATATCTATACATATTATAAAATTGTAACTAAGCTGAATCTGTACATTAAATATTTTTTGGAACATCTTATTGAAATAGACATTATTATCGATACAGAGCCTGAATCTATAGTTTTTAGAATTTTTGTCTGTCTGTCTGTCTGTACCTTATCACAAAAAAACCACTGGAGGGATTTTGATGAAATTTGGTATGATGATAGCTGGATATCCGGGTCAACATATAGGATACTTTTTACCGCGGGAGATTATCTCATTCCCACGGGAATACACGTTGTAACACAACTCAAAAAATATTTATGATCAGAATTTCTTGAAACTTGGTATTAATGATCTTCAAAACAATTAAATAAATACATGTTTCAGCATTTTTTGAAATTCATCCCATAAGGAGATAAAATAAGGGTTAAAAATTAGTACGAAACCTACCTTTTTAAAGTTTAGTATTTTGTTAAAAAATTAAAAAGTTATAGTAATTATAATAATAATAGCTAAAATTATATAAAGAATATTTCATATTTCAAGTATAAAATAATTAAAATTATAAAATGTTTAAAATTAAAATTAACAAATATTGTAAGGTACTTTGGTGCCAATTTTCTAATTTTGAATTCATTTTGTTATTTGTGGGTAGGCTGTCTGTAACAACTATATAATGCCTTTGAGACATCTAATACTTAGTCTCTCCCGTGACCATGATTGCTGTAAAGCATTCGAAACATCGGGAACCAAAAATCAAAATAAATCCGCGAAAGAATCGGAAAAGATAGTTTTATTTAAATGTCTAACCTTCGTGTAAATCTAAGAAGTATTATGTAAGATATGCGTGATGTGCCCCATAGTCTCTGTGTATATATCAGTGTGTGAGACTCACCCGCAGAGCCTGCGTCTGCTCGAGCTGGTACACGAGCTCCTGCAGGCGCGCGTCCTGCTGCCGGATGAGCTGCTTGTACTGCGCCAGCTCCTCGCCGCCCTGCGCCTGCTCGGGCGCCGCGGCCCCGGCCTCCGCCCCCGCCTCCGCCGACGTCACGCTCTGCACCACCACGCCTGCGCGACCAAAGATACTTTATTATTACTTTATAAATGTACGTTAACTGCCTCTATGATTTAGACCAGCTATACTCAACCTGCGGCCCGCCAGGCTTTTGTTATTGGCCCATCAGAAGTAACAAATTTATTGTAACTAGTTGTTTGATGAGTTCATCGATTTTAAAAACGATACCAATCTAGAAGTTCTGTTTAAAGAAAAAAGGGAAAACAGAATATGTGGAATTTTGGAGTATTTTTCCCTAAAAATATAAAAGCGTCCAAAGATGTGCCCAAATCCTACTAACATTCTTTGGGTCTACATATGTGTGCGAATCGCCTTTTTCAAAAATGAAATACACAAAGAAAGTTTACAGAAACAAACTTACAGATTCTCATCTGGATGATGTTATAAGGATAGCATGTAGCGACAAGTCAGATCTTGATAAAGTTTTGAAAAAGTGTTCACAGTATCAAAAATCGCATTAAAGCATATAAACATCTTTGTTAAAACTTCTTTTTTCATTAATAAAGTAACTACATCGTTAACTTGGAATTACGTTTTAATTAAGACCTAAATAATTTTTGCTTGCGGCCTTCGACACCATGACTGAAACGTGTTTGCGGCCCATATAAAAAAAAAGTTGAGTATGGCTGGTTTAGACTTTAGTCACTAGTGGCTAGTGTTATGTAGAATATATGTTTGTATAGAAAATAATCTACAGTGTGAGTCAAATGTGTTAATGTCTGTAGTGAATATAAGTTATGTATTATCTGTGCAATAAATGAGTTACTATAGTTCCGGTCTAAGCTAAGGTGTGTTTCACATGTCCGGCTGCAGATTTGTATGTCATGGGTTCGAGATAAGTACAGTTACGTACTTCGAGGCATAAGAATGGAACTTCGCTAATTCCTTGACAGAAATTCATAATACTTGCAACATAATTCGTGTTTTAACTCCTGACAAATAAAAATCCTGACAAACCCACATCCAATAAATTCCTGATACTTTCACCAGCTCCTCGAACGACACTATTAATATCTGACTCACATCCAACAGACCCGAAACTTTCACCAGTTCAAACGTGCCCGAAACCCTCACCACCCTCACCTTCCAACCCCTTGAAGAGCCTGCAGAACTCGTAGTCGATGAGCACCTCCCCCGGGCCGCCGACGCGCAGCTGCGGGTGCTTGGCGGCGCGGTTGTAGAGCTCGTGGCGCGCCACCTCGCACAGCTTGGCCGTCAGCGTCTCCACGCCGATGCGCTTTACCAGCAGCTGGCGCAGCGCGTCCCTGCTATAGTTGGGGACGCTGTCGTCGTTGAAGTGCACGCAGATGGCTAGCAGGAACGCCGATAAACCTGGAAAATAGTTATGTTTTATTGACATTAATACTAGGAGCAAACACAAACTTGTAACACCAGTAACTCGTTTACAGAGAGTCAGTAATTCTTTTTATGGACGATGTATACGCTTGTACAACAGGATCTCAGAAAATGTTCAAAAACCAAATTACAAAAAAAAAAAGATGTGAAAGAACGTTTGTGTGCTAAAGGCATTATACAATATATGATTTTATAAAAGAAAATGGCACGCCTTGGGAATGAAGTGATCGCCTCCCAGCTACTTCAGCTTTATAGAAATACATATGTATATTGTAAATTATAATTTATTAAAAAAGTATTAGTTTCGCTGAGTTTCTTTCGCCAGTTCTTTTCAGGTCTGAGGCTTCTTCTTTCCGAATTAGTAGTAGACTCATGACGTTCAGTAAAAAATATTAATAATTTGATGCTGAATAAAATATTTTGAATTTGAATTGAATTTTGACGTGAAAACTTCATTAGCTTAGAATTAAAACATACACTACTTAATATCAACATAGGTTACCTTGCAGCAGATACTCGTTGTCGTCGTGCTCGTTGGAGCAGGTCTGCGACACGAGGTAGGACACGGCGCCGGCCGCCCGCAGCAGCGCCGCCACCGCCGCGCCGCAGTGCGCCGTCCACTGCGACAGCAGCATCAGCAGCGCCACCTGCCGCCCACACACGACACCTTCACACACCACCCTCGTACACCACCACCGTACATATCAATGCCCAACCAAACTATGTTACCATCGTAAACAGTCCAACCAAACTTTGTTACCATCGTAAGCATCAACGTCCAAGCAAACTGTGTTACCATCCTAACCATCAACGTCTAACCGAACTGTTTTACCATCACACACTTCAATGCCCAACCAAACTGTGTTACCATCATACACATCAATAACCAATCAAACCATCAGTTTTGACTGTTTATTTCCGAAAGTTATCGCGTTATTTAAAAATTCGCAGCACGTTAAAATTACATTTTGACATCTTATATTATTAGAATTAGAATTTAGAAATTAGAATTTATAGGAAGTAAGAAATGAAAATTGTCTTCCATCTATTATGTTATTTTAATTTTTAAAAGGTACTAACTTACGCAAATTGCTAAACTTCAATCTTTAAGTAGTTTATATTAAAATGCTAACTGTAAATTTCTTAACTACGTAAAAGATTATTAATACAAATGGCACAAAACTACCAATATTAAACAAAAAGTTAAAAGAAATAGAATATATTAAATTGTTTGACATAATATTCAGCTTTGGAATTCCATATAAAATAACCACTAAACATAACTGTAACCTCACCTTCGACTGGAGCTTCGTAGTTTGCTGCAACAGCAACGTGCACTGCTGGAGTAAAGACACCGGAGCACTCCCAATATTCGTTGCCAATAGCACTCTTAGTAACTGCTCCTTTTGTCCGGTGTTATCTATGAGGGCGTGCTTCAGGGCCACTGCTGCGAACCAGTTCGAGAGGACGTCTGAGGAAAAGAGCCCTCCGCAGAGGATCTGGCCGCTGGTTAAGCTTGAAACGTCGCTTGTGGACGGAAGGAGGGTGAGAACTAAGTTGGCTTGGCTGATCTCGTTGTGGTAGAGATAGCATTGGAAACAGTACAGGACTGCACACCTGGAAAGTTATTTAGATGTTATAATGAATTATTTAATTCGGTTTATGTACTATCTAGTCGATTTGGTCCAAAGTTTTAGTGGAAAATTAAAAATCTACTATATTTGACATTGGGAACTTTTTTGGCATAATATATTTGAATAATTAATAAAATATAATAAATTGCCTATATTTTACCCGACTGCGGCAAAGCCAAAAAAGAGGGTAGCAAGACTCGCAGTTAGTATAATATACCTATGTCTCCAACTGTATAATGATATCATAACTTGTTCTTTTTTATAGAAGCTTTTTACGCAGTTGGCATTTTTTTTTTGTAAATCATTTTTGTATTAGAATCAAAGGTATTGTATTAAAGTGACTAAATGAAATAAAAAAAGGCCATGCCTACCTTAAAGAAAACGGCTGCTTTTCATTAACCATAGACATCAAGAGAACAATAATAGCGGGTCGCGGCGGGTACGAGGGTGCAATCACATTCCCGATAAACTCCTGGTTAGCAGCATCCCCTCGAACCACTTCCCCAACAGTGTTTATAGTCTCGGTTAATATATCAGCCGGAACTCCACTCGCCATTAAAATGTTACACAACGCATCTAATAATCCGACATTTTTCATTATTTTCTGACAGCTAGAAATAATCTGTGCTGAATTACTTGGAGACACCAAAGTACGGACTAGTTGTAACATGCAATGCACGTTGGATACTTTTTGCGGGGACCAACCCGTCTCTTCTGAATCTTCGGGCATATTGAACATTGGTAGCATTTTTTGTATATAACTACCCTCTTTGAAAAAATTGATATTGCTACTATTATTTTTTAGTAGATTCAACATCAGCAGAAGACAATCTTCAACTATGATTCCTCCATCAGAATAACCTTCACTGTTAACTATTTCAAAGAGTCTATCAAAAGCATTTTCAAATGCCACAATTTTTTGTATGTTAGCATTGCCTTTTGTCAATTTTATTAATAGTAACAAAGTCTCATTCCTAATCACTTCTCTACTATCAGCGAGGAGATCCATCATTTTTGAAACACCCATCGGTTTATCAAGTATTATTTCTTGTATATCCTTTGTTCTGTTAGTTAAAAGAGAAATTAGAAGTTGAACTGTCGAGAGTCTGACTCTAAAATCATATTCGTCTAAGAGGTCCAATACTAATTGTATGTTTCGAGGATCTTTTATAAACATTTCTGTGAACTGATCTCCGATATTGATGGGTAAGTGTGGTTTGTCTTCTTCCTCTTCAAATTGTGATGGCGATACAATGTTATTAAGAGTGTCGAGTGCATAATTAATTGTTTCATTGTCTGCTCTATCTAGCTCTAATACCTATGAGAATGAAGGAGAACACCACATTATTTTTAAGTAAGGCCAAACAATAGGCTAATTGAAATATTTTTTTATTGCCATTCTGCTTGCAAATATAGTTTATTTGTATACAGCTTTTTTAATGTCCTACTGCTGGGCACGGGCCTCCCTTCAATACGAGGATGATTAGGCAATAGTCCACCACGCTGGCCAAGTGCGGGTTGGCGAACTTCACATGTCATTCGAAAATTTGCTAGGTTCTCTCGGACATGCAGGTTTCCTCACGATGTTTTCCTTCACCGTCAGGTAAGTGGTAGCCATCTTAGAAATGATTCGCACATAATATCAGAGGTGCGAGACCCGGGATTTGAACCCGCTTCACACGGTTTCCCAAGCGAGCGCGTTACCACTGGGCTACCACTGATATAGTATACTAGTTATCTCTAAATTATATTGAATATGTATATTATGAAAAAATCCATTTTAGGACAGTATTAAGCTTATACAAACATAGGTACATAGTTTCACAAAATTTTCCTTGTGGGATAATCAAAAGGAAATAAGTGTGCTACATGATAATATCACTACTTATTGTTTTTGCTTCTCAACATCATCACTCCAAACATACAGCTCATATAGTTTATACTCGATTAATTAAATTAAAAATAAGTTTTTATATATTTTTGTGTATTAAATAATTTTAAAAAATTAACAAGTATCTACAAATTATGGTAATATTATAAATGCTGAAATGTTAGTATATGTCAATTGTCAACTTTATTAATAATCAATTTATGTGTATGTTTGTTGGATTGTGTGTTATGATATTGCAAAATTATAAATGTTACTACTTCAGTACATGACTCTTCTTTATTAATAATTTACTTTTATTAATGTTCTAAATACATTAATACAAGTAGTATATGTATCATATAAATATAAGATAAAAGCTTTTTTCCAGTCTAAATTGCACTCGTATCTGTTAAACCGATACATTGTAAAGTATAAACAAACACACAATATAACACTTTTATAATATCACTGGTGAAAACTTGATATTTTCAACAATGGAATACAAATTAATCATATATATTATATGGGAACTTCATATGTAATTAAATAAAACTATAATTTGGATTAAAATAAGATTAAATGAAAATAACATGCCTTCAGTCTATGCTAATAATATAAATACGAAAGAAAAGGGCGATGAAAGTTTGTATGGGGAATAATTTCTCAAGTAAGGTATATATATTTTTTATTTTTCAAAGTAGGTACTTATTTTTTTATACCTATGTATGTCCATATATGTAGTTTATTCTATATTAACTGTGAAAACATACCTAGGGACGAATGCGAGTGAAGCAAGCGTGAGTTTACTTATATATTTTTTATTACCTGTTTTAATGTATCTAAGCCCTGAGCTCCAACTTCAAGCCTATATTTTCTAGACATTGCCTTTAATGCTCTGCAAGCATCTCTTCTATCCTCCAGGAGAGTAGAGTTGCTGGCTCTTTCGACTAATCTTTCCACCTATTTCAAATTATAATATGTATAATATGTATGTATATTTTCTCACTTAATGAGCAATTAAAAATAATACTATATTTGATAAAACAGTTATTCAAAACAATCTCTTTCTAAATTGCTATTTATAAACAATCACATCTATCAATTTCTTAATTTTTTAAATTTTGAAATAACTTCAATAAATATAGAAGCATTGCTTACATATTGAATGAAATGTAAGTTTAATTTCTTTACCAATGAATAATATAAGAATATAAGTTTGAAGATCTGAGTTATGGCTGTATAGGATTCTTTATTATGATTCCATTTATTTAGTACTAGACAATTTTGGCAATATGTAAATTATTTCATATTGTACATTTATGTGTACGGAATTTGCAGTTTAATTTTGAATTGTACCGAAATTTATATCCACTGATATTAGATATCAGAATGTCATAAGAAATGCCGCCCACATACATATCGCAAAATTTACAAATCCTTGGACAGCTAAATTTATAAATAGGCCAATTAAACGTTTATAATGAAAAATATGAGAATGTCACCGTATCAGCTACTGAAGGCTGTTGTCCGGTTTCAGGAGCTCCCAGGACTGTTTTAAGTCCACTTTTTAAGAAATCCATTTTGACTTATTTTGTACTACTTGTAGTTAACAGCTTATTTTCTTACTGTACGTAAATCATAGCTAAATATTCAAAAACCGCAGCAATATTATAAAATCGCGACACGTCAGGGAATACAAATTTGACGTTACACATTATCAATAGTCAATTTGACATTATAAATTATAATTGTATTGCAAGCCGGAAAAAAAATGTCTAAAAATATAATTTAATAAATATAATAAAAATAATTTAATCGATCAAGTGATTAACCTTTCATTTATTTTTTTGGACTTCGTGAAGCACTTCTTTGTGAAGTATGAAATGAATTTATACCATAATAACTTTATTAGATAAAAATTATTATTTTTACCTATAGGCTGGCTTGCAAACATTATTGCAAACCTATAATCGTTTAAGATTCCCATCAAATGTCACAATATAATAAAATTGTGTTTTCCATTTCAAGTTTCAACTTTTCAGGATTTCATTTTCGTGTATATCTGCATAATTGTCGTTTTCTTAAATCTTAAGTAAATGCAGATTAACCTCTGTAACTGCAGAGTATTGATTTACAAATATATACAAACTCTCGATCATGGCTACGGACTTGAATTCAAGTTTCAATGAACAATATATCAACATTAATATGAAACTTAAAAAGTATATTTTGAATTAATTACCTTTTGAGTAAGATCATTTGTCGTAAACTTATTTATAATTGATAAAACAAAATTTTTAGGAGGTTCATGCGAAAGCCGAATATATCTGAAGCGACAAACGAATTTATAGCTTTGGCAATACAATGTGAGCATTCTGAACAGCCAGCATTTGCTGGTCAAACTTATATAGGTGCTGCTAAATGTGAGGCTTCTGCTGGCAATGTCCTTGGAGAAGCTGAACAGTATATAGCAGCTGCACGACAATTTATGAAAGCAGAAAAAAAACTCACTTCATTAAAATTTTATAGTCCTGATAGAGAAAGCTTAGAGGTAAGTTGATTTGTGCAGAGATATTAATCACATATATTTAGCTTAATCTATGCTCATAAACATATTTTAGTGTGTTTAATTATTAATTGTATTTCTCCAATCATTCTAGGCTGGTATTAGTTGCTATCTTCAAGCTTTAAGTAAATACCCAGAAAAATCTCCTTTAAGAAGTTCAATCCTCCTGGAGCTTGCCAATGAGCTGATAATATTAGACTATAAACTGGAAGCTTTGCATTATTATGAAGCTGCTTTAGAAATAATTGAGGATAAAGCTTTGAAACTCATGTGCTCAAGGAATATAGTAAACTTGCTTATTGATTGTGGTAAGGTTCTAATTATTTAAGTTACAGTAAGAAATAGTAATGGAACATTTTATTATAATTTGTTGTGTTGTAAATTTTATTATGTCTAATAAATTTTCCAGATAAATTTGACATAGCTTTGGAAGCAGCAAATAAAATATGTGATTCCAATTTTTATATACCAGAAAGCATTCTAACAGAGTAAGTTGTGTACTTTTTTCTTAACTTTTTTCATCAATATGAATGATTCTACTGTTATCGATTAAACATAATATTTTTTTCTTAATAGGATTCAAGTGATCAGAGTACTCTTAGTTCTACTAGTGGATCCAGATGAAGATACAAAATCAGAATCATTAAAGCAGTTATTGGATAATTTGCTTAATGATGAAGATAGTGATTGTAAGTTAACAAATTGTATATTTATAAATATTATCTATATCTACTAATATTGTAAAAAAAAAAAAATGTATGTTTATTTATAATGGAAAAACTAAAAAACAACTGGAGCAATTTTAAAAATTCTTTCACTTATGAAAAGCTACACTATTAGCAAGTAACATGGGTCATGTAATTAATTCAAAATATTTCACCTTTTTTTCAGGTATTCCCTTTAACATTG
Organism: Argynnis bischoffii washingtonia; assembly: GCA_033884665.1. Lineage (NCBI taxonomy): Eukaryota > Metazoa > Arthropoda > Insecta > Lepidoptera > Nymphalidae > Argynnis > Argynnis bischoffii. The sequence goes on along the minus strand of CM066624.1, from coordinate 1,324,519 downwards.
ACCTCAAGTTAAAACTTCAGTCTATTATTATATCTACTAGTACAATGGACTATCAGGCCTTAATAAATATTGCATCAGATACCAAACAATATTTAACAAGACAGCAAAAATATCTTCTTGAAACACTTGTAATAGAGAAAACTTCTGAATGATTTCTTCTCTTCTCATCTACATCTAATTTATTGGACCATTTTTAATTCTAATATTTTTCTGTGATACTGTTAAACTTTATAAGAGAAAATGTAAAATGTATAAAATCACTTTTGTTAACTTTTAAGTTATTGAGCATATTTTAATTATTAACTTTTTTATTGTAGATTTTTCTTTAGTTTTCTTTTATAAAATATATTAATACATTCATGAAGTAAAGAGACAAGAATTGGAGGCTAGAAATAAAACACTGTGACTCATTTTGTGTTTTAATCCATTACAAGTCCAAAGATATTTTTTTTCTTATAAATAGTCCTAAAGACCATTCATTTTTCTCTTTTACTGTGTAAAAACAATATTTATTTTCACTTTCTTTCCCAGTTACAAAAGCTAGCATTCATGTCTTTTAAGATTTTTTATCAATCTCACTACTACCTATATCCAGCTCATTTTTTGGAATAGCGACATTGATTGGAATTGCAAAATTGACTTCCTTATCAATTACAATCTCGTCAATCTTGAATTCATTGCAAAAGTTTGTAGATATATCAACAACTTTATTCTGTTTAGAAAGTGACCACATTTCATCAAATTCATCATCATCACAGCTCTCATCACTTTTAACTTTTTTCTCATTAGTTTTTTGCCAGCAATACTCAAACGGATAGCTAACATTCCTGTTGTCATCTGGAGCTATCTCAAAACGAGAGGATAAACTGTTGTAAATAGTGTGTACACCTTCCAGCAAATTGACATCCACTTCTTCAAAGCCAGTAATTGATTTGAACAAATCTTCAGCCGACTGTATATCTGGCACACCTTTCTTTTCAAAGAACTGAAATGAAGATACAAATTTACAAAATATCGATAGAAATGTTATTTGCAAAATTATTTTTATAGATCTAAAACCTAATATACTCACATTAATTATATTGCGACAGTCTCTTAATAAAAATTCCAAGCCATTCGGATGATCAGGCTGTACGGACTGTGAGACATCAATGAACCAGCATTTGTTCTCCCACCAAAGTATGTTATATTCTGAGAGATCAGCGTGCACTAAATGACCTATATTGTATAGCTTATGCATAGCGTCAACAACCTCATTGTATATACTCAACCATTTCTCAGGCTTCATAATAACATCTCTCAATTTGGGAGCTGGTTTATTATCCTTTCCTATAAAGGACATAACAAGTATGTGTTTCTTTAAGCAGATCATTGCAGGACAGTTGAGGCCAATCTTTTGTATTCTCATCATATTGTGCATTTCTTTCTCTGCCCACATATGCACAATTTTTCGTGGGTTTTGCTTTGAGAATCTATCTTTAAACCTATAGTCAGCTTCAATATATTTATCTCGAGTTTTAAACTCATTTAAAGTAGTCTTAAAGACTTTAATTGCACATTCCTTAGGCAATACCATATCAGGAAAGGATTGATCACTGTTAGCATGTAACACAACTGATTCTTTTCCTGTTGATATTATTCCATTTATGTCTTCTAACATACCATTATTAATCATTTTAAAAAGTATAAGTCTTGTAGCTTCATCAAGACCCATTTCAGCAGTAGCTTGGCTTTCTTTTCTGTCTAACATTTTATGTTTGCGAGCTTGGTTCCATCTTGTATGTTCTTTTAGTTGATTGAACACAGAATTTGGTAGTTTCATATCGAATCCAGCACCGTCGCCCGTGCAAACTTCAGGAGGAAATGCCATTACTTTGCATGCATTCCTTCTGCCATTGATAACACTATCATGCTTGGTGACCATTTCACCATCTTTCATAACAAATCCACGTTTAGGAAGACTTGCAAATTCTTTCTCGTTAGTTTCAAAACGATCCCAGTCTTTCTTACTAGCATTTTCGAAGTCGTCATCATCGTCATCAGAATCATATAAAAGGCTTTCAGGAACGTGGCGGTAGTTTTCATAGGATATTGATACCTTTGCGTCTCCATTCTTCTTTTTCTCCACTTTTTTTATTTCGTCATCATATTCTCTGTCAAACTGGCATTGCAGCACCTTTGCAATAATAGCGTCAGAGTCGCAATATTCCGTTACATTGGATTCCTCGATCTGTTTTATAATTTCAGACGAGAGATCATTTGATTCAACACTAACATGTTGATCAGATATTTGTTCAGCAAACTTTAATTCTTCCTTAACCTGTAAACCTTTTGCATATTCCTCGGACATGATCTCAGACAAATTCTGTACGTCGACGGGCGTTGCAACTTTTTTCCACGGATTCGACATTTTATATAAATTATAAATATATCACAGTTTTAAAATAGTCACTAAATAAATATCAATATTAAAATAATTTGAAGTAATAGATAGAGCTATTTCACAATATTGTGTATTTTGTTCAAGGTTACTTTTACCATAGACAATAAAGATAAATATTTGTCATTTATATAGACTTGATATCTTCATTTCGATATTTTATTCGATTTATATCTCATAATACTCGATTGTACAAAATAATGTTCTTTTTTTATATAGTAATTTTTTAATTTATAATAAAGAGTAATTAATATTAAATGCTGGATTACGCTATGGAAAATTAGGTAAAAAAAGTGTGATTGATTTTACTTTGTACTTTTTTAAAATTTTAAACTTTTATCCTGATACTTTCAACCATGGATGACAAATAAAACTTTCAACTAACTTTAAGTGAGGCGCGTTCTATATTCGGATTTATAATATTGCGTATTCATATTGTAGATCATTGATCACATCATCATTTTAATGGCTAATAGCAACCTTTCGTAAGATTCCGTAGTATAGGCAAGGGGCAAAAACGGAGCTGTTACAGCCATTTAACTCAGACACTGCGTTGCTGAAATCTGGTAGGTAAATATAAGATAAGTAATGAGAACTGCTAGAGAATATATATTTAAATTATGAAAAACGGTGGTTTTCTATAAATGAAACTTTAGAGGTGACAAAATTAAGGTATATCTAATTGTAAGTACAGTACTGGTTGTTACCCGATTATAGGAATTTCGAGGAGAAAAAATCCAATTGAAACGAAATTTAAAAAAAAAAGTGCGTGTTGAGTATGCTGTGTATGTGTGTGAACAATGTGTGTATATATTTATATTGGCGTGTGTGCAAGCGATGTGCGTGCTTGTGTGTGCGAGTAAATGAGAGTACATTGGAATAAATGTATAAATGGCTTATTAAATTAAGTATAATGATTATTATTAAAAATATTTTTTTAGGCTCATTCTTTCTGTATAGGAGTACTTCTTCTATCAACAGTAGTATTGTTGATCGAAAGAGTACTTAAAGTTTTTTGCAGCATAAAGTTATCTTTTTGATAAGGCTCTTTTGTATCTTTTATTTTGAATCCGAATTTAACTGTTATTAGGTTATTGAATTAGAATTGCGTAGCATTTCTATATAGTTTGTGGTTATTAAGACCAGCCGCGGCATTGAGATCAGTGTTGCCGATCGATAGTCGACTATCGATAGCATATCGATAGTGACCGATAGTTAGACTATCGATAGTGCTATCGATATTACCGATACTATCAATAGTAGCTTACTTTTGATAGTATAGTTAGAGAAAGAGAGAGGAAGTGGGTAATGAATAAGTAAAAAGGATCTTTTCAAAATAAGAAACTAACTACTGCTACTAACCATGGATGACAAATAAAACTACTAACACTCATACGCGCTACTATCGATAGTATCGACAGCATCGATATTATTTTATTTCGAAATTTTAATAGTATCGATACTATCAATAGTTTATGATTTGTGAGCACCAATACTATCAATAGTATTGTCACATTTCCATCTATCGATAGTAATTAGTCGGGCTTTTTTGAATGAAAACTATCGATAGTGAAACTATTGATATTTCTGTACGATATGTGATACGGTCGATACTAATTGAGATAATGGTTTAACGAGATTAACGGATTGGTTTGTCTATATACAGATAAATAAAATTGAAGTGTTTGTTTGTAATGTCAAAATAACAGCTTTTTACTAAATGCATATGGGAGTATATACGGTACTTGTGCGGATTGGCGGACTTCACGTCTTTCGAAAACTTGCTAGGTTTTCTCAGACATGCAGGTTTCCTCACGATGTTTTCCTTCACCGTAAGGCAAGTGGTAATCATGTTAGACATTTCTAATCGATCGAAGCGAGCGAATAATAATTCGCACATGAAAATATCAGAGGTGCGAGAGACCCAGGATTTGAACCCGCTTCACTTCAGTTTCTCAAGGGAGCGCGGTACCACTAGGCTACCACTGCCGTTTTTTACCAAAAAATACTTAGAATATCAACTATTGATCTAAACAAAAAAAATACATCATAATTTGGAATATACCTCATGCAATATTTTTTAAATAACTGTATAAGTAAATAAGTAAAAAAATAATAATAAAACAGTAAGTGGTTTTTTATTATTAGTTTATTTACACCCTAATGTTCATTTTGTGGTCTTCTTGCTAGTTTTGGCACTCGCTTGTTGCGCCTTGAGGACCTTTACAATCTTTTGTTCCTCGATGAGGAAAGCTCTGACAATGCGTTGCTTGACACACTTGTGACAGAGAACACCACCATACACACGCTTCACTGTCTTTTTACGATAGCAAAGTCTGGAACGCTCTGCAGGTCTGGCAGGCTGGATACCTCTAAGCTTGCTTTTGCATTGACCACATCTTGGGATCTTCTTGGGCTTCTTTACATATTGATAGACAAGACGTCCACCTGGAGTTCTTACTCTGTAATAGATGAAAATATTAAATTACATATTGTAAATAAAATAACAAGAACTTGAAACATAATACATAACTATACTATATGGAGACTATATACTTTTTTTTATTTAGAAGATATAGAAGTTGTTGATCTACTAAAGTAATAATTAATCTTGGTACATAAAAAACTACATCCTACATTATACATTTATTTTATTAAAATAATAAATTAAAACAAAGTTTTAATTCAAATAGCATTAGATCCCTATCAATTTAAATTTTGTCTTTTTTCATTGCTTGAATTCTCCTTCATATTTTACCTATATTATTTCTCTAAGTCTTACTACTTTCAGTTCAGTAAATATAATGTTATGATATAGGCTCGACTCAGGTACTTATAATGGAATATAAATTATTCATGTTTATTGTGATATATACATGTATATATGTAAAGGAGAGAAAGATAAATCCATCAATACACTAAGCGCTTTTGCATTTTCCGTGTGCAAGTATTATGTACTTAGTTAGTAAATATATGTACATACATGGCAATACAAATAATATATTAAACTTAGTTATAAGTAACAGATTTATTACCATACAATAAATAGATAGGTAGCCTTAAATTGTACTATAACACAAAATGAACTTAGGTTATACTCCTTAGTACCGCTACTTAGAGGTTATGTATGGGTATAGGTATAAATTTTCTGTAATTAGTTATAAAACGAGCTTCTTCTGAGCACTAAGTAAACGTTCATGGTTTTGTATTAAAGGCTAGGGAAATACATTCAATACTCACATTCTCCTCTGGTTTGACTTGGTGTTGTACGACAACCGTCGCCTAAATGTAAGACGTTGTACCATTTTCAAGCTGAAATATAAAACAAAATATGTGTAACAGACACTAAACTTTTCAATGCACCATATCACGTATAATATTTCTATTAAATATAATACGATTTTAATAGATTTCTTTTCACTTGCACAAAATCCGTACCTTTTTGACAGCTGTTAACATGAAAAGAATAACAATTAACAATACTTTTCTATGGTAACATTTCGTCACAGGCTGTTTTCTGTTACAAAAATACTATTAATCTTTATCAAATTTTAAAACGATGAATTACATTTTATAACATATTAAATCAATTAAAATAAATCTGAATTAAAAGTTACTTAGTAACAATAACTTGAGTAAAGTTTTTCTTTAGTTTAATAGGTATCGCTCATTGAGGAAATACAGAATTTTTATCATTTTTTTCAATACAATTTAACAAGTACCTAAGCAGCAGTATTAATTTGCTCAAGCAACCAATAATATAGATAATTATATATTATGTAATTCTATAGCTTATATTACAAGTAAAAATAAAGTTTTTAAATGATTAACGGGTAAACGAAAACGTACCTATATCTTTTAAATTTATTAACAATGGCAACATTTATTACAAGGTTAGTAAAATGGCTGCTGTTGTGTGATGTTTTTAGTGTTTGTGTCTAAATTTGAGATAAATCGTGTTTCTTAGTGAAATTTATCAAAAATGGGTAAGTACTTAATAGCAATTTGTAGAAAACTTGATTTAGTAAAAAATACTAATATTATCATACCATCTATCCTCATTGACATTCCATAAAAGATAACAGATGATTTAGTTGTCTTTTTCGATCAAAACATGGAATTAATTAGTTCTATAATTGTACATCAATAATGTTTTTAAACTATGTATAAAATTTATTATGTAGAAAACGTTACATTAGTTGAAATAGTGTTTCGTTTAGAGAATTAACATATAGTTATTTTTCTTTGCTTACATATTTTGTTTATTAATCCTATTTGACTACATTTAATATTTAGCATTCGTTTTCATTATTTAGACGTTGAAAATTTAAAATAATTGTGTAAAATTCTATATTTACTCATTATTGATAATCTAAAAAAAAGAACTGTTTATATAGTTTGTGTTTTTATCAATAGATGTCAGCAGAAACATGCAGTGTTATCCAATACAAATATAACATAATAAATACCTTAGTATTTAGTAATGATTTTTTATATTAGATATAAACAGCACGTATAAATAACTTAAACCTTAAATAAATACTTGTATATATTTAAATTTGTGTTACTTAATGCAATAGTGTTTTATGATTCTTCTTAAATTATCTATACTAGCGACTCACCCTCGCTTCGCTTCGGGTTCGTCCCTAGACAAAAACAAATTTATCCCACGGGAATCGTAAATTTTTCGGGATGATGTATAGCCTATAGTCTTCCTCATTTAACAGGCTATCGAACGCAAAAAGAATTTTTCAAATCGGATCAGTAATTCCTGAGATTAGCACATTCAACCAAACAAACAAACAAACAAACAAACTCTTCAGCTTTATAATATTAGTATAGATAGTATAGATTAATGTTACTTTAAATTTCAAAGTTAGGTTTCTTATGATTAGAAATTTAAATATTGATGACTTATACATAATACTATTATTAGTATATAATATGTAGTATATACAGTACATAGATTTATCTTATTATTTTTTGAGACTGACTTAAAAGAAAATGTCACTATGAAGAGAGAAGTACCTTCGAGATATCATTTCCCATGTACTAAAATGATGTGAAGTCATTTAATTCATTTTTAGAAGCCATTATTATTCAACGAGTACCTAAGCATTAAAAAAGTCAGCAAGATGAAATAACATTTGCTTGTTTTGTGTAGGGATAATATATAAATTTAGTTAAAGCTATAAAGTGTATCTGATAGTTATTAATTACCACATAAAGCTTAATGCTTTTATAAAACCATTATATGGTACTCGATAAAGAATATATTTATATGATATGTAGTTTTGGTGTAATGAAGGACATCAGTTAAAATAATTATGTATAGCCATTTCAAAATAATATTGAGTAGAAAATCTTACTCAAGTATTCAAGAAAATTATTTAAAAAAACTGAATATTTTTATATACAAATGGTAAATTATTATCATTATTAATTACTAAGAAACAATTAAAGATAGAAAAAAAATATTTATAAGCATGAGTTTCCTTTCTGGGACTGCTAGAGTACTGGGAGGGACTCATAGGGAGGGCATGGTTTCGCATAGGCCCACCATACTATGCGAACGGCGGAGATCAGAGCAGCCCTCCGCTACTACGACTGCCGTACTATGTAGAAACAGACTCCCCGAGTTTCCCTTCCTACCCCATGTGAACTTCACATTTTTCCGTGATAAGAAGTGACCTGAGTTATTCTGATCTATGAGCTATTAATATTATTGTAAAGTTTCATTAAAATCCATTCAGTAGTTTTTGCGTGAAAGAGTAACAAACATCCATACGTACATCTATACATCTAGACATCCAATTCCATACATTCTCACAAATTTTCTGATTTATAATATTATTTACTAGTAGGATTTCAATAAGAAATATGTAAGTGTACTTATGTATATGTATAGTATTCAATCACATCAACTAAGAAAACTTAGTATTGATCGAAAAAATGGCCATAATTTTTTGGATATATTGTGTAGGTATTTATTTTAAAATAAAACGAAAACTAGATATAAGATAATTGTAGCAAGTTTTATTTTTATACTATTACGCTATACGCAATTACTAGCGACTCACTCTCGCTTCGCTTCGGAGTCGACCCTAGACAAAAACAAATCTATCCCACGGGAACCGTACATTTTTCCGGGATGATATATAGCCTATAGCCTTCCTCAGATAACGGGCTATCTAATGCAAAAAGAATTTTTCAAATCGGATTAGTAGTTCCTGAGATTAGCGCGTTGGACCAAACAAACAAACAAACTCTTCAAGCTTTATAATATTAGTATAGATAATTGTATTGATACTTCACCATCCACATATAGAAATTATTGTTTGGTGGATTTAAAAATATTGTTAAATTCGGAAAATATTAAGAGTATAACTTTTATTTTAGAAAGGATAGCGACTCACTTTAGTTTTGCTCGGGTTTGTCCCTGGATACGTTTTAATGATTAGTATAGATTTCTCACAGATGAGATATTTTTCTGCAGTAAAAAGTATCCTATATATTGACCCGGATAACCAGCTACCATCATACCAAATTTCATCAAAATTTGTCCAGTGTTTTACTCGTGATGCGTTTCCAGACAGACAGAAAAACTATAGATTCATTCTCTGTATCAATAATAATGACTTTCAATAAGATTTCCCGAAAAATATTTAATGTACCGATTCGACTCAGTTAGAATATTATTATATGTGTAGATGTTACCTTAATATAAATTTCCTTTAATCTCAACATAAAAGATCGTAACAAATCCGGAATTCGGCTCCGACGCACTTCGGCTCGAAATGTGCGTACGCATTCGTTACCCGCCATGTTTCATTGGAGGTGTCAGAAATAAGCCTTTATAAAATGTTCAAAGGCGCTTAAGTTATATATCAAAAGTTGGATGTCCACACGATTTTGTGTTGGTCGGATATTCTTCTGCTTGCGTTTAAAAATTTTAATTTATTTTTACTGTCGTGATTTTTTATAATATAATTATAGGCTAATTACTATTTGCCTCGGGTCGGAAATGAAATATTTTCCGCTGTAGTATAGATAAAATAAAATAGCCATAATTTATTATATTAACGTGAAAATTATACACAAAATGCGTAACTTAAGTGTTTTTCCAATCCAATTAATAAATTTTTATAGCGAACTGTGACAATCTATTTGAGTCTTAATGACTTAAAATTGATTTGTTTAAAAAATATTTAATCTTATTTCTTACTAATATTATAAATGTGAAAGTTTAGATGGATGTTTTGATGTTTGTTACTCAATTTCGCCAGAACGTCTGAACGGATCTGGAAGAAATTTGGCACAGGGAATTGGTAAAGATTATAGTCTGGAATAGCACATAGGCTACTTTTTATCTGGGAAAAATGTACGGTTCCCGTGGGATAGATTTGATTTTGTTTTACTAGACGCGAACCCGAGTGATGTGAGGGTGAGCCGCTAATATTTAATTTTCTACGTGACATTGGTGAAGTAAGCTGTGCTCAACGCTTTGAAGACATTGAAAATTAAATTGAATACTTTATAATTTTGAAATATGTAAACCGTTACCGTAAACGTAAAGTTTTCCAAAATTGTAATATTTCATGGTCGCCGCGCTTAAAGGCGAGCGAGGACTTGATTCGAGGAATCGTCCGACATTGAGATGGGTCATTTTGTAATAACAATAGCGGACGTTTAGGGCTGCCATGTGCTCATAACTTTGATTATAAATATTACATTATTAATAGTTACTTTCAACATAAAACATTTAATACCTTTTTAAAGTAAGATATATGAATATATTTATTATAACTAACATAATAAAAAAAAATGTAAAGTTATTTTGGTTTAATGGCTATGTTTACTTGAACATTAAACAGATTTATTTAACGAAAACTTACATTAAAATATTATAACTTTTACTCAACACATTAAATAAGATATATGAACAAGTTGAAAGTAGGAGGGAACTATCGTAATTAAAGTGATGAATTGCTACTGGTATCTAGTAATTATGCCACATAAGGATATATTTGAAACGTTTATTAGTTTTTGCGCGCGACTTCGTTCTTATGGGAGATATGTTCCCATGCAATAGTCCAGGATATGAACTATATCCATTCGAAATGCACCCAAATCAAGTAGGTATCAAACACATTCCTTCACTCACAAAACTCATCTAATATTTATAATATTATTGCCATAAATTATTAATTATTATTGCCATATATTAATTAGGTAAAAAATAATAATTTACATAGCAATTAAAAGAAACTATCTATAGTACTATACTAATATTGTAAAGAGGAAAGATTTTTTTGTTTGCTTGTACCGAATAAACTCCGAAACTACTGAACCGATTTAGATGAAATTTGGTAAGAAGATAGTTTGGGATTCTTGGAAGGACAAAGGATAGTTTTTATCCCGGAAATCATGCCTTAAGGGGGTGAAAATGTGGATGAAAATTTGTCCCAAGCAACCTTGGGACGATCCCGAGCGAAGCGAGATTGAGTCGCTAGTTTATAATAAATTCAATTGACCTGGTTCCTTGTTTAATATTTAGTAATATTTTTATAAAAGCGTAACAAATTTTTTTCGTCCATTGTTTATTTTTATCCAAATATTTCATGAATCATTGTGTTCTATAAAGTGCTAACCGTATTACTGGAGTTATATCTGAATGAAACGTTACGTTTTGTTTGATGTAAATATGGTCGTGACTAGTGAGTGAAGTGACGTGCTTGTTCAGACTTCAGACCCTACCGAGATCCAACGCGTCCTTTAGTGAGTTTTTGCAAACTGACGCTATCACATGGGAGCCACTTGATACAAAACTTACCTATATCACTCTCTGGCCCATAAATTATGTTCAAGCAAAAAACATGGATTCACTGTTCTCTGAAAGAACTGTAAACCAAAAACTCCCTTTTCATTTTAATACTTAGTTTTATTTTATTTGAGAGTTGTCAAAAATCATGCAATTTCAATATTATTGTTTAACTTTGTGGATAGACTGTCGGTAGCACTTTTGAGACGTCTAAAACTTTAGTCTTTCCGGTGGCCATGTTTGCTGTAAAATGTAAAGCATTCAAAACGTCAGGAACCAAAATATATTAAAAAAACCGCGTAAAGATAGTTTCATTTAAAATTACTTTAAATTCTTAGATTTTTATTTAGATCTTCTTATTTGTATTGAATAATATCACTTATCTATTTAAATCTAATTAATAATGTCGTATGTCACGTAGGTGAATGATATTTTCCATATCCACCTTCATAAATTGTTGTTTTGTTACGAGATAACGTCAGAATTATTTACGTAAAATATTTTTATCTGTCTGTACAGTGTACACAAGTCCGCATAATTGGTGAGCTATAAAGAACTTACATAACTAACATTTTTCAAAGATAATTTGTGTCATATACGCGACTACATAGTACATTTTTATATTAACTTAGGATCGAGACAAGTAGATATTATATTTCTCCCCAATGTCCGTCCACCTTGTTTTGGATTGGGCTTTTTAGCGTTCGGCTATTCAGCCGGGCGCGAAGCCAAGAAACGCACTGGGAACTGGCCTCCCTCGGTATTCTTTCCGCGAGTTGCTCCTGGTGCTCCTTTGACAGCAGAGTGTTGGAGCAACCCCATGTTGTTGTGGTCTGCTTCGGCAGACCTGCCACCGGGACGTAGTTGAGTGCGTAAGCGATCCTTCGACGCCCCATAAGGACGGAGGAGGTATTGTTGGGTTTTAATGGGTAGTGTTTGTAGTATATATGAATTAAGTGTGAGTCGTACCCGCAGTCTTTAGTGCAAATGGAAGTTTATTAGTGCTATGGTGTTGTTGCGCCATGGTATTATTTTTATTTAATACTATCTTTGAGGTCATACAAACATTGTATACATTAAAACACTTTCAGTTTCTCTCGAATTTACTAATTTTTCAGGCTATTTTAATTCTCTCCTTCAATTCCCATAGGATTCTTAATCGCGTCTATCCATCTATCGCATAATCGCATACATTATGTATCTATATCGAACTGTAACCAACATTTATAGAAAAAAGTTAATTCTGTCCAGCCGTTTTTAAATGAATAGAAATTCAATACCACCAAATTGTTGTTTAAAATATATACACTGTGGTTAACCCTATACGTAGCGCATTTTCTTTTTCTTCTTAAAGCCCGCATCGACGCCGCGCGACAATAGCCGCTCTCGAGCTGATTTCACTATTGTTCCTACACGTCAGGTAATCTTTAGGGTTTTCTTTTCTAAACAGTTGTAACATATGTTATACTCGTCTTGGATTAACAGTTCAAAGTTTAAATGAAATAGATATGAAAGTTCGGACAGAAAGTATAAGCTTTCATGGTCACTAACAATGTATGTTCTCAATCGGGATATTTGCTATGTTTTATTAACTTTATGAATTTGTGATACTTTAGCACTGCTGTAAGTAACAACAGATTCGTGGAAGGTTTTAAACGTGGCTTAAATAAAAGATGTAAATGTGCTGTAAGGTATTATCTCTAGTCAGATAACTTAGTAATTTCATACGTACTACACGTATTAAATCAACACGGATTCTTTTTTTGTTTTAGATTTTATTATTGACAAGCGACTCACCCTCGCTCCGTTCGAGGTCATCCCTAGTTGCATTTTGAAGTTTAGTATAGATTTTTTAGAAATGAGACATTTTCCCGCAGTAAAAGGTATCCTATATGTTAACCCAGATAACGAGCTATCATCATATCAAATTTTATCAAAATCTGTCCACTGGTTTTCTCGTGATGCATTCCCAGGCAGACAGACAGCAATTCTAAAAACTATATATAATACAGCCTTTTTATCGATAATAATATAAAATAAATAAAAATTTTAGGAAAATCTTATTGAAAAATCTATTTCAATAAGATTTTCCTAAAAATATTTAATGTACAAATTCGACTCGTGTTAGAGTTTTATTATATGTATAGATTAAAATGATGATGTGTTAAATGTATTACTTTGTGGGATTTCATCTCTATGTTTTAGATCTCTACACTGTCGAAAACTTAATTCAATTGTCTACATTTACTAAATAATTATTTTCTATTTTACATATCAAACTTGACAAAGCTCGTGCGTACAATAAAGAGAAAACTTTCTAAATGATAATCAATTTATAAACGAACCTATTTATAAACGAACAAGCATATCTCGTCGTAGAAAAGCTTTTGTAAGGCATTACATAACATCTCATTAGTTGATTTTCAGGGCGTAGGATGAAAAGTGGATATTGACGTCCTACGCTTGAACGATGGAAATGATAATTTTAACCTTTAGCACCAATTCTTAAATTAATAGGCTCTGTGAATATTACTCCTACTAAAAATGATATATTTTATGTACTTCAGCTGTTCTTACTATTGTTATTAGGATCTAAGTGCATGTACTAAAGTTTATCGACTAATGGCTTGACCTCGCTTCGCTTGTGTACGCCCTTGTATGTCTTGCATTTATAATATTCGCCATACACACTTCACTTGATATTCATTATAAAATATCACTTTATCTATACAAATATTATAAAGAGGAAAGATGTGTATGTTTGTAATGAATAAACTCAAAAACTACTGTGCCGATTTTTTTAAAATTCTTTCACCATTGGAAAACTACATTCACCCTGAGTGACATAGGTTATATTTATTGCTAGAAAAGATTAGGGATCCTTACTAAAACTTAAGTAACGGTTCCAGTGGAATAGGTTCCTTTGTTTTCCTAGAGGCGAACCTGTTCTATAAAAAAGTATAATATACCAAAATATATTTAACTCACATTAATGTCTCTATCGTCAACAACGTAGGACTTTCATTTGACCCTTCAAGTTTTATTTTCGTGACAAAAAGTAGTCTTATGTTTTTCTCCAAGTTCCGATCTATCTCTTTTCCGAAATTCATCAAAATTTGTTTAGCAGTTTAAGTGTGAAAACGTAACAGATGGTCGGATCCACGCTGAGAGAAAGAAATATTTGTGGTTGTGCTTATTAAGACTGGTCTTTATTAATTTTTAACTGGATTTATTAGCATATTTTATAAGTTAATAAGAATGTAAACAAATTAGATGATTTTAATCCTCTTTGAATTGTCGTCTAGAAAATGCGATTTTAAAAACTATAGATTCGGCGTCTATATCGATTATAATGACTATTTCAATAAGATTTTCCAAAAAATGTTTAATGTACAGATTCGACTCAGAATTTTATTGTATTTATATAGTAAAGAAATGTATACTTAAGGAGCCTTTGCGTAAACGAGACTCTCTCCCGAGCTGCGATAAAATCAGTTTTAAATAAAAACTGATTGAGGCAATCGTGCAGACAATTAGGATGGGGTAATATAAACCATTCTCAATGGTCATTTACTTCACCGGGACGAATTGGAAACAGTCTGTAATGTGTTCATGTAATTGTGATTCCACCGCCGACGGTTTTTGTGTTAGTTTTATTTTCAGCGTTTGTCCCCAGGTTTTATTTTATTTTTATGTATAAAACAACTTACTTTGTTTGAAACATGAAGTTTTAACCTATATTGCATTGCGTCATAGCGACTCACCCTCGCTTCGCTTCGGGTTCGTCCCTAGACAAAAACAAATCTATCCCACGGGACCCGTACACTTTTCCGGGATGATATATAGCCTATAACCTTCCTCAGTTAACGGGCTATCAAATGCAAAAAGAATTTTTCAAATCGGATCAGTAGTTTCTGAGATTAGCGCGTTCAACCAAACAAACAACTAAACTCTTTAGCTTTATAATATTAGTATATAGATATACGTATTTACTATTTAGTGTTGTTTTGACTGGAAGCAGTCAAAATATTTACATTTTAGATTTGACATAAATGAATACGTACATTATTGATTTTGAATTAATGGTTATTACGTTAATTTTTTTTTTTTTTTTTATACCAAACATATTGGGTGGCGTGGCACCTAATACACTTCAACTAGGCTTTACTTCGAGTTTAGTAGATATGTTAGTACTGTGCAAACCATTCCTCTTATTGTTTAATAAAAAACATTTTCGAAATATATTTGTCGAGATATCTATATTATATTTATGTAGTAACAAAATTTTTTAAAATCTAAATTGATAAACCGATATCGATCGATTGTTCGACTAATGGTGCATTGAAATGGAAGAAGGGCGATGTCAATTGATAGGTAGCGCTTAAAGTGGATGACTCGTCATAACGCTTATGGATACTGAAAGGCGTTTTAAAGCACAAAAGAGGTATATCTCTACAAATGACGGTTACGAAGATGGCTTATCTTGGATTAGGTTTTTTTCCTGGTTTTTGAAGTTTATATCTAAATATTTATTTAAAATTGTTGTGTTATCCTTATTTTCATAGATATTTTTCATATTTATGTATGAGGAACTCTAAACGAAGTTCAGGAAGTTGCTAGGATATTACAATAAGTGGAACAGAAATGGTTTCCGTCCGTTTTAACTTAAGTTTAATTTAAAATGTTATATGATTTTGATAAAAAAAAAACATTTGGTTGGAATGCGTTATTTTCATATGCAAGGTCGAGTGTAAAAATACTCAAATATTGGAATGTCCACATCGAAAAGTAGCTACGTCATAAATTCTTACGACTCAGTTTGTATCGTACAAATTCACGTATGTTTACGTGTCGATGACCCTCACAGAAAATACTAAGAACGTATTGTTTTAAACTTACGATCTAGGGCGTTAGCCCTCTAAAACGAGTTATTTGTAACAACAATGTTTCTACATTATAAACATCATATCGCATTCAGTTCGGATTTCCTTACGAATTTTGAAATATTACTCATGTTTTGCAGGATATTTTGCGCTCAACTAAATGGTCATGATGTATACGTTTTACACGTAAGTCGTCATGACGTCACTGTACATGATTGATTCCTCAGATCTTTGAATACCATTTTAACTATATTTATTAAGTAGAAATGTCATATTTTCATCTGTGGCTCTCGCAATTGATGCTCTAATTTATTAATAAGTGTAGAGTATCATATCATTATATCTTTATGTTGTTTGCTCAGACATTTTTATTACATACAACATAGATCTTACCTTCATGCTATCTGAATTAAATCCAAGCACAGGAAATGTGGGCGTGCGCCTAAAAGTACCATTTATTACGATTGCAGTCTTCGATTAAGTGCCTTGTTTAATTGATAGGTGAAACAATGTAGATATTATTTATTTGTGTTAAAGGAAATTGTAACATTGTAATGTTTACTGAAGGTATAATAACCCTTTACAGAGTTTACAGACAATTTACAGACTCTTTAGTTCTTTTTGGATACATTCACATTGCTCATTCCTATCCATGAATATGTTTATAACTAACTAAAGGAATATGGAATGTTGAAGATAAAGAAGTCAAGATAAAATTAAATTTTAAATAACGAGAGCTTGAACTGTTAGAAATGGACAGATTTGTTTCTACGTTTAAGAAAGTATGCTTGTATATCAAGATCCTACGATAATCCTTATTTATTCATCCTAATTAGACAAGCTCAGTCTAACTAATACAGGCCTCATTTAGAAGTATTTATTTAAGGATCTCCCATGAATTCCTGCGATGTTAAGCTCTCTTAATGGCCCCTTTCCGTCGCTGTTTGAAGGGTTACAGCCCTACAAAAACACCAAGTCCATACTCTGTTATGTGGTTCAGTGTTTACACAATATTCCTTTCATCTTTTAAAGCAATAACTTTTAGTACATTCGTATATTCCGAAGAAGTTTGTAAATGCTTCTTATTTTCTATTCGTTCTTGGAATTGATTACGTAGCGTTTATCCTACAGGCGAACTGGCACGGTACAAATTTCATATCGGCGTTGTGCGTGCAGTGAATGTTCAAGTTCCTGCGGTCTGAATGGCTCGACTATTGCCTGCAATTTGTTCGTACGTGCGAAAAGGGATTGCCTTTCCTAATTGCAGTTTGCACACTGCACCGGCTGTTGTGTATATTGCATCATTTTCATTCCTCGCTTCAAATATTTTGCTTCTCGGAAGTGTTATTTGGTAATCATTCTTCGCAACACTTATATGCAATCGAAGATAGATGACATTACAAGTGAAGTGAATTCATATTGAATCGAAACTCCCCGGTATCCATTTAAGATTTTATAGAATCTTGATAATTTGATTTCCTATTAGGGAGGTGAGCGCTTGTAGATATGAAGCTTATAAGGCATGAAAATACTCGCCGACGTTGCGGATTGACTCTGAATGGCGAATGCCGAGGCGTGCTCGGGCTTTGGTTAACTCGATGGGGTACACGTCGTTTTTTGTCGGTCGGGCGTTGCAAACGAAATTATGCCTCGTTCGGCGCCGCGCGGCCGTATCCACTCCTCTTTTTACATCGTCCGCGTCGAATTTTATTATTTTTATTTAACACCTGCGCCCAGTAATCTGTATTCGAAGATCTCCCGAACGCTTAACTCTTTTTGGTCATGTTTTTGTGTCGACCCGATCAATTTATTGCGTCGGAGTTTTGTCCACCAAAAAGTGTCGTTTAATTTTTCCCTGTTGCTCCGTTGACAATCGATTATATTCGGTATCGATTAAATTCCTTTTGGGGACAAATTCCGTAATTCATTTTCCACGCGACCCGTTATCATTACTCGTTATCATATATAGTGGCTACACTTCATTCTAATATTGGACGTAATTAAACTGAGGCTGATACTAATGTTTGTTCGTTAATTGACCTGAAGCTTATGTTTATTGCATGTAATTGTCGTTGTCTTTGGGCACGGGGGCAGTGCTGGCGCCGTCTGACCTTGTTATTTAGTCGCACTAGATTTTGCATGTCAACTCGCACTGATATCTTGAAAAATATTATAATGAGCTAACCCATAATATAGTACATATTTAGTTGGTACAATGTCATATTTGTCAAGTGTTTTCGTATCGAACACCTTATTGTAGTAAATGAGGAACAATGTGCAAATAAAACCCCTAATAAAACTTTGTTATCTTTAATTGGAATAAATTAAATTACAGTACGAAAATATTCAATGCATTCTCAGAGAAAGATAAAGAATGAGTCCTCAGTGATCGGAATTTCGGCTGTAATTATTAAATTTGTTTGTTGAAATTTCTAAGAACGTTATCTTGTGTTGTGTTGGATATTTCCAGCGCTGGTTTTAATAACTTTCTTATAGACGTGACCTTATGTTATCTTGCACGTTTCAATTAAGCGTGTATAGTGTTTTATAATTAATAGCTTATATAAATATTATTTATTTAAATTCGTACACGTGTCGATTCTACCCATACAAAGCTATAAATGTAGTACGTTGGTCTAGCTAGCCAGTGGCTACTGGCTAGCTAGACCATATAAGCCAAGCCTGGCTAGTAGCCAGGCTTGGCTTATATGGCTACAGATCATAAGATCCTGCAGCTTTTAGATTCAAACTGAGTCAAAAAAGGTTTGTTATATCTCTCTTAGCTAAGAGTTATGTATGTTAGTTATGTTACAACTCCGGAACGGTGCGCGTATTGTCACTTGAAAGTACTCGTAGTATAACTTTTTCAATGATACTAAGTTATTTAAAAAAATCTATAAATTGATCTACTGATACTAATTCTTATATACAATATTTTTTTCGATTAGAATTAAGCTTGTTATAAACTACATAAGTACCTACATATAATAATGAATAAATTAATAATATTACCACCGTTTAAAAATTCTTGGAGATCTATAATTTATTAACAGTTACCTAACTAAAGTGACAGTTTCATAATTTATCTGAACGTGGCAAGGTGAAGCCAGGCATTATCATATAACTCAGGATAATCCTTCTTCGCTAGTTTTAATGCTTTATGACCTTTATCTAGACTCATATATGAGCGCTAATTAATAACACTATAAATAGAAGTGAAGTATGCTTGTCGTCAAAGTTAAGCCTAAAATATGTGCCACCTGGAAAGTTACATGTTACATGTTACACTAATCTCACTCAATGTTTTAACTGTTAGTCCTCACTATCGTTTAATTTATTTAATTGTAATTTTATTTCGTTTTTTAATTGTAATTTCCCTTGAAATGGTCATAGCGTAACTTAGAAAGCCTACCTTATTTAATAAAGAGCATATAGTATACAATATTTTTTCAAATTTGACTAGTAATTCCAGAGATATGCTTTCAAACAAACAAACTCTCGAACTTTTTATAATAAAAGTGCAGATAAAGCTGGTTGTTCTAACTAATAATACATCATCGCCAATGCCTTACTGCTTTACAACCCATAGCTCTACATCTACCCTTAAAGGCGAGAGAAGTAGCGAAAATTGTATGGGTTATGTTGTCGAATATATAGGTATATGACTATGTTCTAACGATTTCGTAAATTTGAGCCAAATTCGAAAAAGACCACTTTTTCGACATACCTACCTATCACGCGAGTAGAGCCTCGGAAAACTACTCTTTAAATTCATTAATAATAAATAATATACACGGAAAATGTTGCTCTTGTAGCGCTATTAAATGAAAAAAAATATATATAATTGTCTGCCAAGTTGAACCATATAAATTCTTATCTCCCAAACAATAGGAGCAAAAAGCGCCCCGAACACGGCCCAGATAAACGGTGCGCTACTGTTAAATTACAAAATGACGGTCAGCGCGTATGGGTTACCAAATGCTATATAATATCTATGTGCTTTTGTGACTGTGGTTATTATATTCACTATTGCCCTCTGGCATGATGTGGCATTTTGGAACAAATAAGTTTAATAATTTAGAAAGGAGAGCGGCTCGTAAGGTCATTGTTTATGGTGTTATGGAAGGATGTAGTGCCGTTAGGAATATAGGAGGCGGTGGTAGCCCAGTGGTAACGAGCTCGCTTGGGAATCCGTGTGCAGCGGGTTTAAATCCCGGGTCTCGCACCACTGATATTTTCATGTGCGAATCATTTCTAACATGATTAACATTTGTCTTGCGGTAAAGTAAAACATAGTGAGGAAACCTGTATGTCTGAGAGTACCTAGCAAGTTTTCGAAAGACATGTGATGTCCGCCAACCCGCATTTGGCCAGCGTGGTGGGCTATGGCATGATCCCTCGCATTGAAGGGAAGCCCGTGAACAGCAGTGGGACGTTAAAGAGGGCTGAATACATAGTACCATTATTTTTTATGAGTATACACTTAAACATATTTGGCTAAATGCTTTAAATATCAGTTGCTAAAAATAAGCTTAAGATAATAAAAGAACCTTTTGTATTATGATATCTTGTGAACAGTAGCTCTAACAAGGCGATATCTTACAATTTTGATAAAAATGTCACCCATATATCTTTATGTTTCAACGTGTTTTAATTTTTTTTCCTAAATATAATTTGTCTTGTTACTTAGTTGTCTTTGGAAAAATATATAATTTTGCAATATATTATAGGTGTACTAAAAATATAAAAAAAAAGGTTAAAAATATATTGGATTACTGTTAAAATGATTTAGTATTAAACCTTTATGAAGCAAACTACAAGTTTTGCGCAGTCTAAGTCACCCATAAACAATTTAGACACTAAAACTTATAAATGATAATAAATACTCAGACTTTGTATATTTTATTGCCTATTAATATTAGATTTTGAAATACGCCTCTACCTGTTACGGACCCGACGGTTCCAATAATCGGTATTCCGAGCCCATATCAAATTATAAAACGTAAAATAAAATATCACTGTGAAAAAACTCGGCTTGTGGCGCCTGCCTGTTCGTCCAAAATACATTCTGCGGTCAAACTCGGTCCTATTGCAGTATCAGAAGGTGTATTCTCTGTCATAGTGCACGCAACACTTGTTTAAGCTTCAACTTATAAATCAAATTCTCCACTATGTTCTATGAACGTGTGTGTTTTTACACAAATGTGTTTTTACATCCTCGGGATTGAATAAATACAGTATTTTAGTAAAAACTGACAGTTAGGGCGAAGGTTTTCAAAATTAATACGGGTCGTCCCATTGTAATGTTTCCAACACATTAAATTATCTTTCATACAATATATTAATGTATCAAGCATGTCATAAATAAGTATTATAAAGATTTAACGTACGTGACACTGGCAGAATGTATTGCGTCTGTTAACGCAACTCTAAGCCATAGAGAAAAAAAAAAAAAAGATTTAACGTTAAGTGACACCTTCGGTTGACTCTAACTAATTTATAATGAAACTGACATAAGAATTGGAAACAAGCATATGTTATTAATATACATTTTTATTCGACAGCATTATAATTTTGTCAAAATGATGTATCTACTTAACGTTATCTCAAGACCGGACTAAGAATTTAGTAATAGAACGCCAACTCCTTACAAATATTTGAACAGATGACATCTTGGCAAAGCGTCAAGCAAAAAACAACTTCCTGTGTGTAATGCAGAAAATAAACAAATGCAAAACAAGTAATCTTAAAATTAGTTACAATAAATATGAAACGTTGACATAATACTTGTCTTTCGTTATATTTGGGTTTCAAAAACTTTTTAGATATTTAATCACTAGCGACTCCGTTTGACAGTTAGTATGGACTAGATATAGATAGCTTTGATGAGTTTTATATCCCTTACTTGAGAAATTCCCCATACAAACTTTCACCTCCCTTTTCACCTCTCTAAAGGTTAATTGCGGGGTAAAAACTACCCTATTTCCTTCCCACGGTCTCAAACTATCTCTATACCAATTTTCATCTAAATCTATTCTGCCGTGAAAGGGTAACAAACAAACAAACAGAGTTACTTTCGCATTTATAATATTAGTACGAATATGGATTACTGTACATATATACAAATATATGTGAATATATGTATGTGGTTTTGTGTGAATATATTCTTATTAATTTATTATTATGTCGAAATAATAAAGAAAAACCTTATCACTGACTGGAAAGATTTGTGTAAAATCTTGCTAAACATAAAAGATTGAACAATATTTTTTTGTAAATGTACATTAATAAAATCAATCTTGATCGTGATGATATATAGTTGTATGGAGCTCGCTATAATAATTTAAAAACGTCATTTAACGAATTAATATCATTCAAGGCGATCATAAACATTTCGCTCCTAATGCCCATGCGCCAACTCAAAGCGGCAATTTCAAAGCTGTTTTTATACACCTATTACAAAGAAGTGGCTTTTTTGTGCGCCATCAATTATGCAAAAGCTTATACTTGCTAATTAAAGAATACGCCGCTAATTGTGTTAAATTCGGATATGCCACTGTATGAGGATTTCACTTCTAATTAAAGTCACCTTGTATGTCATTTCTTAAATTATATTTTAAACTAACTACGACAAACAAAAACAAATCTATCCCACGGGAACCGTACATTTTTCCGGGATAAAAAGTAGCCTATTTGTTATTCTGATGTATGAACTATATTATTGTAAAGTTTCATTAAAATCCAGTCAGTAGTTTTTGTGTACTAAGCTGTGTCAGTTACTATAGTTTTTTAACTTTCCCACGGAACTCTTTATTTTCTGGGATGAAAAGTATCCAAAATGTTGACCGGTTTTATGGTACCACCATACAAAATTTCATTTAAATCGGTCCTGTTTCGTAGATTAGCCCGTACAAACAGACAGAGAAACAAAAAATCTGAAAAAAAATATTATTGATGGATATTGATGGAAATATTATTGAAATATTATTACTGGATTTGTACTATTTCTCTTTTTACATATAACTCGGTTTTTAGCATTTTTTTTTCTATGTACAGACATTCGACCTCTACAGTTTTATTGTATGTATAGAAAACCTTTAATAATTCTTGTTACTATTTCAAAAGTTGTATACATTGGTAAAAATACGAATATTTATGTTACAACATTGTTTTGTGACGATATACGATACATACTTTACGTCTACACAAACTAGAAGTCGTGACCTATGCTAATATATAACATTTAAGTTTTTAACTACTGAGCTATAAATAATATTATTATGCAAATGCCCAAAAGAAAACAATTTCATCTGAATTATGTAAAAGTTTAGTTTGTTTATACATAAATATTATTTTCATTAACGACGACAGAGCACGCTTTTTCCGAATCGACACCGGAAACATAAAAGTTGTTTTGGATTTGTATCATAGTTGTTTACGCCGCGATGATTTTTATTATCTCCATAATTTATGCAAAGAATTTCTGTTTTTCATTTGTATTGCTGTTTATTGTTTACAATGAAAAAGTACTTGCACTAGATGAAAATCAATTTATCCATGGGTTTTCAAATGATAGTTTTCTCATTATATGTAAAATCTATACATATAATAAAATTGTAACTAAGCCGAATCTGTACATTAAATATTTTTTGGAAAATCTTATTGAAATAGACATTATTTTAGATACAGTCTGTCTGTCACCGCATCACAAGAAAACCACTGGACAGATTTTGATGATATTTGGTATGATGATAGCTGGTTATCCGGGTCAATATATAGGATACTTTTTACTACGGGAAAATATCTCATCTCTGAGAAATCTATACTAAACGTTAAAACGTAAGTAGGGACGAACCCGAGAGGAGCGAGGGTGAGTCGCTAGTATTAAATATGCAAACACTATAAATATGTTAACTTGTTATGGCTGGATATGTTACATTGCAATGAACGGGTGATTAATTCAATTCAATTTTCAAATGCAGCTTCTCAAACTTAACTCGTCTATTTCTGTTTTAATTAATTAAGCTTATTGTTGGTATTTTTGAATGATTTTTAAGTGACATTCATAAATCACGTATCCATTGCAGGAAGTTATCGGTAGAGTTCGAGTAAAGTGAAATCGTTGTGGGACTTACCTAACCTGATCATATTTTTTCCAAAATCAACAGGTTCGATACCTGGCTAGGAAAATTGATTTTTCAAAAATGCAGTTTTATTTTTCATGAAAATTGGGCCCGAGACTCTTTTGAGTACTTCCCACTTGCCCGGCCCACTTGAAAAATTCATCCTGTATAGCCTTTATACACGTACATACATATATAGCCTTTATTGTGCGCTATATGGTATTAAGCTTATGGAGACGAAGGTAGCTTTACAATAAACGTCATATAATTTATGACTTCTCAGCCTTTACAATAAAATTATTTTAGCCTAATCTCACGAGGCGCAGTAAAAATATAAATTTTAAGATTAAATTTAAGTTGAAGAACGGATCGTGGTCACAAAAGGCTCGCCTTAGGCTTTTGTGACGAGTGAATGGTTTGATTGACGTCTCAGCTGCTTTGGTTGATCCTCAAAAGGTTACGTGGGTCGATTTTAAATGCTTTATACAACAGATACACTTGTGGTTTTCATATCGCGATGTTTTATCTTCATATTAATATTCCTTCGTTTTTTTCTACATACACGTAATTACATACTATTTATATGACCCGTAAATTGGTTATATATTAGATACTAATGATTCAATCTTGCTGAGCTCGTGTTTGTCCCTAGGTTGATTCCCCATACAAACTTTCATTCCCATTTTCACCTCCTTAAGAGATTATTTCCGGGATAAAAATTAAAAACTATCCTCTCCTTTCGTAGGGTCTCAAACTATTTTGTTACCAAATTTCATCTAAATCGGTTCTTTAGTTCCAGAGATTACTTCCTACAAACAAACTCACAAACTTTACCTCTTTATAATATTAGTATGGGTATAGTTTGATTGTCTTTGTTACAAGATATAATAAACAGTTAAAAAGAGAATTAAATCTAATTTCTGATTTTGTATAACTTCATACAAACATACATAATATATATCTAACACTAAAAACATTTTTTAGAGATAATACGGTGTAAAAAATAAAAAGTTGGTTTAGTCTTGAGTTCAGCGAGTTGGATCCCTATCTATACATACAGATAAATTTAAGTGAAAAAAAATTGAAGAAAAAATTGAAGTGTCTGTTTGTAATGTCAAAATAACAGCTTTTTACTAAATACATATGGAATTATATACGGTACTTATAAGAAAAATACAATTTTTAAAATGTTCGTCTGTCTGTCTGTTTGTTTGTTCCGGCTAATCTCCGAAATGGCTGGACCAATTTTAACGGGACTTTCACTGGCAGATAGCTGATATTATAAGGAGTAGCTTAGGCTACTTTAATTTAAGAACAAGAATTAGGGTTTCGCTTAAAAAAATTAAAACAATTAAAAAAATTAAAAAAGTACCTAGGGACGAGCGAAGCGAGGGTAAGTCGCTAGTAACCTTATAAAATTGAAAGCTTACCTAATTGTACAGGTACTCTTATACATAAACTGTCTTTGCTGCTTTTGTTAAGAGCCGGATGGGTATGTTAATGGGTCCCAACACATCGGGCATATTTTCTTAATTGAATAATTTTAAGATTTCCATTAATTAAGGTTAATTTGTTTGAAACTGAGCAGTTAAATGGTAATTTTGTGTATGGCTTGAATTGGTCGCGGAGTCAACTTTTCACCTCGATTGGTTTTATGTTAGTTACAGTTTAAGGGGCAAGCTTAGATTAACATAATATGTTGACAAATTATATCTGAACCACTATCACCTGTGGCTTTACTCTAATTAATAAAACCTATATATGTATATATGTATTATTAATTATTGTAAGTTACTCTTACCATATTCTATACTAATATTATAAAGAGGTAGGGAGTTTGTGAGGTTGTAGAGGGTAATCTCTGGATCTACTGAACCAATTTAGATGAAATTTAGTATAAGATAGTTTGACACCCTGGAAAGGACATAGGATACTTTTTATCTCGGAAATCATTACTTAAAGGGGTGAAAATGGGGATGAAAGTTTGTATTGGGAAGCAAGCTAGGGACGAACCCGAGCGAAGTAAGGGTGAATCGCTATAGTCGTATTATGTAACAGTAGGTTTATGTAGACTTGACACGTTTTTCAAGGATTTAAAATTTTACTTTGAAGGTGATCATAAATTTTAAATTTAGTTTTTAACTTTAAATTGAAAGCTTCTGACTTTCGACATAAAATAAATAAGATTTATTACAAATTGTAAATTGGTGGTAATTTCGGAGCTCTTACATAGTTTCGAAGGTGTTTGAAAATGAATGCGTCAGTCTGTTTGATTGACGGGAGGCGCCAGACCGCGGACTCGACCGGCTTGTAATACTTAATTTCATTACTATTCTTTTGTGTAAAGCTATTGTTATGAATTGTTATGCATATGAACTATATGCTTATTGAAGTAATTAAAAAAACCTTTAAAATACACTTCGTTTAGCATTTACCCCTTACAAAGTCGGTAAAAATATGTCTGGAAAAGTTCATAAAATATATAAAAACGTATAGTATATTCAATTTAATAGCATCAACGTTGAAGAAAATAAAAATGATCATAAATCTTTTACAGCATTACATCGTAACTCATTACTTGAATTCTTTGAAATAGGATCAGTGTCGTTCAAAACCGACCTTAAAATTATAATCAAGATTGAAACTATCTCATCTTGTCCTCTAAGAGCTTTGCTCTTTTTGCTCTTATCTATAAAGCTGGCGACAAGATTTATAAAGAGTTTATTTACATTTGTTACGTTTTAAAATTTACTTTGCTATTATACGAGTATATTGTAATTGACATAACTTATTTATTTATTAACCGATTGAAATAAAACAAATACTAAATGTTAAGGAAAGCTTACCACAATACATTAGTGAAAACCGCACTCAAATCGGTTAAGCCGTTTAACAGACGAAAATTGTAAAAATATTTTTTTTTGGGTTCTATTGCGTTAATCAATACTAATATTATAAAGCTGAAGAGTGTTTGTTTGTTTGGTTGAACGCGCTAATCTCAGGAACAACTGGTTAGAATTGAAAAAAATCTTTTTGTGTTGGATAGTCCATTTATCGAGAAAAGCTTTAGGCTAAGAAGATCACGCTAAGACCAATAGGATAATGAAATGAAAGGAAATGAAATAAGGATAAATGAAAAATGTTGCAAAAACGGGAAGAAATGATTCCTTTTGAGAGCTTCCGTTGCGTGCGCTGCGTAAACGGTTAAAGTTACGCAAAAATCGTGTAGAACGGAATTGTTCCTCTTTAAAAGTTCTATAAAAAAGTCCGCGACAGCATATGTCTATCTTTTAAGGTAGACTCAATATAACCCTTTTTATGGTAATCAAATTTGTTGTAACATAATGCACTTCTTCTGAAGGTGTTTTTATAAACATGATATTAATCCTTATCCAAATAAATACGTAAGTATTTAATTTTGAACTAAATTGCCCTTTACATCATTTGATTTCAATGAATATCTTAGTAGATATCATAGTTTTAAAATATACATATTTAACTTTACGCGGACTATGGGTGAGCGCGCGCTCAGCCCGATGCAAAGCGAGGGCGGGGCGGTCGTGAGGGGGGAGGGCGCTGGCCGCCGCGCCGGTAGCACTGCGAGTTGTCACTATTCCACGCGGACGAAGTCGCGGGCAAAAGCTAGTATTTAATAGTTTTACTCAAATATCTCACATGTACAGACAGCGATCAGTTACATTTTTATTATATGTATAGATTATATAATATTTAACTGCAGCAAATTATTCACATTACAAAACATAGTAAGAAGTTAATTTTTATTGACCGAGTTTTCTTCTTATACATTGAGTATTTCGTAAATGTTATAAATTTTAAATTACCTGAGGAAATTGCTACATTTATGTCTTCTGGTGAAAGTTATGAAGGAAATATAAAAAGATAAATGTAAATGGGCATTCGTCACGGCAAAATGAATAATTCTCCCGCCGCGTCTACAAAAGATCTCATTAAGTGCCCCGACACCGAACCTAATCCTTTCGTTAGACCTCTATTGTGGCGACCCGTTGGGAACGTGAAAAACTATCACTATTTATAACGATGCATCATCTCAGAAACTTCAAATCTTAAGTTTTAAATATATTTCTGCGATTGAAAGCCTTAAACATTCGTCAGTTGTATAATACGATTATTGTTATATGTAGATTATACAATATTATGACAAAATACATGCATATATATCTATAATTATTAAGTACCTATTTTCAGTGGCCCAGTGGTAACACGCTCGCTTGAGAAAACGATTGAAGCGGGTTCAAATCCCGGGTCTCGCATCTCTGATATTTTCATGTGCGAATCATTTGAA
Source organism: Argynnis bischoffii washingtonia (assembly GCA_033884665.1). Classification (NCBI taxonomy): domain Eukaryota; kingdom Metazoa; phylum Arthropoda; class Insecta; order Lepidoptera; family Nymphalidae; genus Argynnis; species Argynnis bischoffii. The sequence goes on along the minus strand of CM066624.1, from coordinate 1,295,928 downwards.
ATATCACACACTTGTCTTACGGTGAAGGTGCACATCGTAAGGAAACCTGCACATCTGACAGAACCTAACAAGTTTTTTAAAAACATGTAAAGTCAGCCAACCCGCACTTGGCCTGATCCTCCTCGCATTGAAGGGAGGCCCTTGCCCAGCAGTGACCATGTTAAATGAACTGAATACTTTAAACTTTCAGTAAGCCAAACTAATAATATTATAAACTAGCGACTTACCTTCGCTCCGTTTAGGTTCGTCCCTTCTTAAGTTGTAACGCTTAGTATAGATTTCTTAGAGATGAAATATTTTCCCGCAGTAAAAAGTATCCTACATGTTGACCCGGATAACCAGCTATCATCATAGTAAATTTCATTAAAATTTGTCGAGTGGTTTTCTCGTGATGCGATCACAGACAGACAAAAAAATCTAAAAACTATAGATTCGGCCCCTGAATCGATAATAATGACTATTTCAATAAGATTTTCCAAAAAATAATGTACAGGTTCGACTTTTTAGAATTTTATTATATGTATAGAATAGATGTAAAAGTAACTCTGTACGTTGCCTTTTCACGCTTAAACCAGTGAGGAGTACTCGATACATTTTTCCATGAACACTGAACATAAATTGCATCCTGGGATCGGACATAGGCTACCTTTGATCCCCGCTTCACTCACCACGCGAATGAAATCGCGATCAGAAACTAGTTGAAAATGTTGTATTCAGCCCTTTTTAACATCCCACTGCTGGGCACGGCCCTACCTTCAATACGAGGGGAATCAGGCCACCACCACGTTGGCCAAGTGCGGATTGGCGGACTTCACATGTCTTTCGAAAACTTGCTAAGTTTTCTCAGACATGCAGGTTCCCTCACGATGTTTTCCTTCACCGTAAGGCAAGTGGTAATCCTGTTAGAAATGATTCGCACATGAAAATATCAGAGGTGCGAGACCCGGGATTTGAACCCGCTTCACTCGGTTTCCCAAGCGAGCGCGTTACCACTGGGCTACTGGCCTTGAAAATAAATTTTAAATATATTGTTACATAGGATCTTACATAGAAAATTGGTGTCCAATGTTCTATGTATTAAATAGACGATCTATTAGAAATGCACATTTGGTTACATCGTTTGCAAATGATGAAGTGACATGTGAGACAATAGGCGCAATTGAGACGAATGCGAGTTCTAATCAAAGCGTGACAGTATCCGGCCAAATATTTGCTTTATTGTTTGTGCTTGTAACATGATGTCATCATACATAGCTCTATACTAGCTATTGTCTATTAAATTCGATCTTAATCCTGAATGTAAATAAGATTTTTCTATAGATCTGTTAAATTGATTACATATTTTATAATTATTATTGATCATTTATATACTGTTATTCGAGTGTAGTACATATGTCAAATGAATTGAAGTATTGTAATTCACTAGCGACTCACCCTCGCTTCGCTTGGGTTCGTCCCTAGGTACGAACGGTTAGTATGGAATAGATAGACTGCATAATTAAGAATTATTAATTATGTAGTATATATATACAGAGGTATGATGAGTTATAAATCCCTTACTTGAAAAATAATTGATTCCTCATACAAACTTTATACCCCCTTTTATCCCCTTAATTGATGATTTCCGGGATGTAAATTATTCTATGTCCTTCCCAGAGATTTTTTGTTTATTCGTTACTAACAAACATACAAAAAAAACATTTTTTTTCTTTATAATAGTAATGTAGACATATATAGAAATTTTTATTCGACTAGTGACAGGGTAGTATTTGATTATGTTTGTATTTAGTTAATGGGAACGGATTTTTTTCTTATCTATACTAATATTATAAAGAGGAAGGATTTGATTGTTTGTTTGCACCGAATAGGCTCCGAAGCTACTTAAGAGGAATCGATTAAGATGAAATTTGGTAAGAAGATAGTTTGAAACCCTGGGAAGGATATAGGATAGTTTTTATCCCGGAAATCATCCCTTAAGGGAGTGAAAATGGGGTTGAAAGTTTGTATGGAGAATCAACCTAGGGACGAACCCGAGCGAAGCGAGTGTGAGTCGCTAGTGTACCTATAATATACTTTCTATTGTTGTCTTATTTAGTTATAATTCTACTTATTCTAATCTTTACTTTCTTAACTGATACATCCCTTTTAAGAACACAGCTTTCAAAATCTACATCTTTCTATTGGTAATTACAAAAACATGCATTTACGTCACCGTATCTAAAACGGTCAATTAAAATTACTCCCACATTTTTATTCGATCTCATTTCTTTTTCTTTTTTTGGAAGTCCATTTAATAAATTTGATCTGGCTTTAACGTATAAGCGGTGACTTCAAAGGCAATTTTATTTTATCTCGCGTTGACACTAACAAAATCCTTTTAATTAGTGGGCTTCGGATTCACCTACAGGCTGCAACGTACCCTACTCACTCCCACGCTAACATAAAACTCACACCTTATAAATACCTTTATTTTTTTGATTTTCTTATCTAGAAAATATCTTCATTTGTGTTTTGCACAACAATATTGTCGTATAATTATTTTAGTTTAGCTATTCACAAATTGAATGTAGTTTTACATTGATGTTAACATGCAGTAACATGATGCAGTAGTTACGATAAAATTATTTAATAAGCCATCATAAAACATCAATTTAACCATAAAGGAACATTTTGCTTTAAAACACGTATACTAAGTATATCTCGTAAACTAATAAGTTTCTTTTCAACTCGGCAGTAAGTATTTCATAAACCATATAATGCATCTTCTGTGAAGCGTTTGTTTGTTTATTTTAAATATGAATGCTAGTTTTGAGTCTTGTCTGATTCTTAGTATGTGTTAAAATATCAATTCAATAACAATGTATTTTGCTTTGCCTAGGGGAAGATTGGCTACACTATCTTGGTCTTTTGCGATTATGTTGTAACTTCTCCGGACTTTGAGATACGTGTATCTGGGAAGCCCTTGACAGGTCTTGCACTACTGGTCTCTGTTATAGTTCGCTGAATGAGCATAATCGGTGAACTCGTAAAGGACGGCCTTATCGGCTGCTCTCGTCGTAAAAGTCTGCATAAAGTTTATGCCGCTCGTATGAAAACGTTGGGCTATTTATATATTTGTGGATTTACTGCCGAGAAAGCCTATGGGCGTCCGTTCGGACCGAAATACACGGTCGCCTGCTAGATTCCGCGACGTCTCGATGGGTCGACGAACTCCTTATGAAATATAAATTTAATAATAATATTAACTATGTACCTATTACATTTTTAGGTCGTGAGATCGATCGTTAATTTTGTATCGACACAATATCATTTCATATCGTTGATTGATGTTGACAGTAACGGCGAGAGAAATACAATCGTTTCTATTTGTCGCGACATCTATTACCTCTAAAGGAGTGATTGATATTTTTAAACATGTCCCGTGTCGTTAAAGTTTAAGAATTTATGTGATCATTATATGAGTATTATCGATAAAGGCAGTAAAGGCGAGATGAAAACATTTCGATTAAACCCAACGTCTCCGAATTCCAGTCCTCGCTCATATATTACACTCATTCGAATTCGAATCGTCAAATGCTGTATACATTTATTGTGATACAGTTCCTACTCGTTTGAGCTTTCTCACTTTAACCCGTTACGTTTTGGTGATGTGAGCGAGAGGGAGCAGGTGTTTGGAGAAATGGTTACGAGGATGGTGTGAAGTCCTGTGGCGTCCAATTATTCTGACGGCGGTGGTCGTCGGTTAGGCGCCTCGCCCCCTATCGCGGCTCGCCATCGATAACCCAAACCGGTTAGCTTTTCGTTTATGGACCCGAGCGAAACGTGCTTTGAAGAGCTTCAACATAATATAATCAAAATTTTCCTTGTAATATTCTTTAAGATGAAAAACAGGACAAACATTTTTAAACGTTTATTCAAATTGGTCTAAAATTGAGTTTATATTTAGCATTAACATGTTTTATCTAAACACTTAATAAGGGTCTGTAAATGCATTTAATATTTATTATTCAAGTTCTAAACGAGACACCAGTCTTGTTATACTGCATATTAAAATCATTAAAGTTGTTAATTACCAGTCTCTACGTTTGCTAATAATAAGTGCTTTTTCTACATCTAGCCACAGTAGTTATGTCATGAGATACGTTTAAAATAGGTTTTTTATTTCAATTCAAAGGCAATCGATTGATTGTTTTCTTTGAAATTATTATATCTGGATATGAAATCGTTTAAATACTTATTTAAACTGTATGTGTTGCAGATTAGTGGTTTTTTACAAATCAATATTGGAATTTTCTAAGTAAATATCTTATAAACGTGCTGTACTAACGAGAACGTTACTCATAATTGTTAAAACAATGCTTAGCCTTCTATTAATGAGTAATTGATACGATCTAGGAATACGAAACAATGTGGATATAATTGTTCATTAAGTAACGCGTCTCATTCCAAAAGGGATTTTTAATCCTAATTAAATACCGTAACCTCGACAGTCCGACATACTCCGTATATCTCGTGAATTGTGAGATTTACCTAAGCTTTTATAAATAGAATAATTGCGGCAAAGAGAGTCACGTTATCTTTATTACAACGACCAGTCATGTTTTACCACCGTGTCTAAGAAACTTATCATTTACATCGCACATGACCGGCGAGGATTCCGTGACTATAACTGGATATTATATATTTAAAAAGCACTCGTTAAGTACAGAAGCAGCAATTTTGTTCCCACATGACCTCGTTCCGCAGGCCGTGAGATAATCGCGAACGGTAGTGTCCAAGCACGTAGCTAGGGCCTTATTAGGCTGACGAGGTTTTTTCTTCCATCGCCCACTGAGAGACATGGGATCGAGCACGCATGCATCATTGGTAATGTTTACCGAGAATAAGCAAACCTCTTTGGACTTATTTAAGTTTTCCCTTTGAAATTTATCACGTTTAGTTTTTTTTTTACAGTCCCAAGGAAATTATTACCGTTGTGGTATGCCTGAGGATGGTTTGTCATTAGTATTTCTTATTTTATAATATAGGCACCATAAATGTTCTACAGAAAATCTTATTTCTGTGGTTACTCGACCTTCTACGGTAACAAAACACGAACGCGTGAGCGCTATCTTGCATCGATCGTACGTATTCTTTTTTTGGGAAGTTTTGAATTTAAATTACTTTGAAGTCCTTATTCATTTATAAAAACCTCCATCTCATCGTACTCGTGCGCCGTAAAAGTCAAGCGCGAGTGTTACAGTGAAATATGTTTACGTTGCGCAAGCAAAACAACAAAACCTAAAAGTTTGGCGCCAGCGGGCCTACTGCCAATGGACTTAAACGGCCTCAGTTTTTATTCAGGGCAACATGGGACATCCAAATGGGTTGATTTGCAAACTTGCACCAATATGTCATTCATTTAATTCCTCTTAATTTCGTGGGCATACATACATTTTTAATGTTTTGCGTTTTGTGACTAACGATAACAATGTTTCAGTCGTAAATGATCGAAAACACATACATAAATCATTTCGATCGTTTCGTACCCATGACATAACTTTACTTATAGACCATTATACAGAAACAGTCATTTCTTAACTAAACTATTCCACAGTATACGTTCACAGCTAGTTATTTTTTATATTATTTTTTACTGTACATGAATATTTAAACTTACATAATTGTTATTTTATGGATAGTAGATAATGTATATAAATTATACATGCTGTATTATTTATCCAAATATGTCCGCCCACTTTGGTCATAAGTCTGTCAATGTCAACGATAACTGGTGAAACGCAAACATTCGTCGTATTACCATACCTTACACGTTTGAATTTTTACATTCAGCTACCATGATAAATGACTTTAATTTAAAGTATTGAATTATAAAGTTGCCGTTTTAGGTATGCTATAAAGGCTCATATGGACGCCCGGAAGCGTAGTACCCTCGCAAATCGGTCCGGTAACCGAGCCCTTATGAATTATCCAAGCGCTGTTGTGACGCCGTCCGCGCGGCGCCTGCGCAGCTCTAGCGAATGCAACTGTAAACACATCGAGATAATAAACGGCCAATGTTTGTTCTTACTTCGCATCTGTCATTTTACATATCATACATATTTTGTCAGTTAGATTGGGTTCATTTTAATGATAAGATCTTTTAAAATAGATAGTTAAAATTCGAGTCACATAAGTTATTAGTGAACTGATCGAGACTGTTAATATATTCTATTCATACATTTATTTTAATATTGTTTAAGTGGTTAGAAGTCCCTCCTCGCATACTCTATAAATAATTGTAAATGAAGCCAAACATCAGTGCCAAAATGAAAAAATAAATAAATATAGAGTTACGCTTTAAGGTAGCGGTTTTTTTCGTGTTAACACAAACCATATGGCGCCTAAATCTTCACGCAAGTCTGCGACATCAGGGACATTTGAAACATAAACTGTTCAATCACCGTAAAAGTCCGGAGATATGAAAAAATAGTGTTCATAATATAAAACAACCTTTGTTCACGATTCATTGGACTCTCTCTACAGTACCTACTCTCCTTCATTCTTCACGGACACGCGAGCCGTTTTAGATCCCATTAGCATTCTGTACTAAGTATCTTATATGGAAACAAAATACTTATAAATACGGCCAAAACTTCTATTATTTAAGTAAAAGAAGAATTCAACTACACATACATAGGTACTTCGTTTACATAAATATTTAAAATTATATCTTTTTAAAAATTGTTATATGTTCTGTTTTGAAACGAAAGTAATGGTTTTTGTGTGTGTATAAAACTGTACGATAAAATATTTTTTTTTGTCAATCTTAAGTTCAATATTGTCACTCAGTATGAAATTGTAATGGAATGAAACTTTATTCAAATAGACTTAGTACAAGCATTTTTGAATCGTCAATTTATAGAGTGTAGTCAGTCCGTGAGAAATCTACCACCTGGTCGGAAAGTAGTTCTGCTGAGAAGAGCCGGTGAGAAACTCAACAGTTGCTCTTTTAAATATCGAAGTTACAATAATAAACAAATGTAAATACTCGATAGAATCACAATAAATTTGTTTATAATTTAATCTTGATCGCACTGATTTGCTGTTTGTTTCGACATGCGATACTACGCTACTTCGTCACGTGCGTGACTTGAATTTGCGCGGTTATTGTTAAATCTTTAGTACGTTTATTTTAAAGTGTCTACTGCGTTATTTCGACTAGACGTCAAACAGAGTTTGAAGAGAATAACGCAATATGTGTATGAAATATAATAATAACAGAATTACTAATATGAAACTTCGGTTTGTACATATATATGTACAAACCGAAGTTTGTACATGTATTATGTACTTATAAATGTATGTTTGTTGGTTGATTCCAAACGCAGCAACAGAGTGACGGATTAATATGATTTCTTTAACGTTAACTCTAGGTTTATAGATTGAAGATATGTTTTAGATATTGGATTTAGGATTAGCATTAGATTTTTCTTAGGTCGAGATATGAAATGGACCTCATTTTAGTAATACTACAGATTTCACAATACCATACTAGTATACGAAAACATTCTACGGTACGTAAATATATTGTTAAATATCCAAGGGGGAACGGGACTGTTACTCTTTAATACAGATTATATTTATAACCTTGCAAGGAGTACAGTACTTCACCCAACTGTTTGAAATTTACTGTAAAATTACTATGTTCTATGTTCATTTTCCTTATTTACGAATAAAAAGCTTATTTTTTATTTATTTATTTTTATGGAGCTCATCAATGTTTGTAAATGTCCATAATAAAAACTGACTTAATAATCAACGGTAAAGATTTTAATGCGATTATACAATACAAAAACCCTTATAAAATATAACCACGACACGACGACTCAACAAAGCACTCTGAATTAAGAATTTTCTTGTTACATGTACGTAGATGTAATCAGCTCTCCGTAAACGGCATTGCCTCTGTCGATCCGGTTATGCAGTAATTGTTTGTACACAACAACTTTGTTATACGGCTATTACATATCAGGTGTCTGAGTGACCCATGTGGCATTTACCTCATATTTTATATCACTAGCAATATATTTTGCCCATAGAAGGATTTCGACCAAGCAAGGGCAAAATATCTCGCAATACTTCTCCATTGTAATATGCGTATCGTACAAAGAAAATTGTTGATTTGAGTCAACATTCTCATGTAGATTGGCTTATTTTGTAAGTGACTAGCGATTAGCGACTCACCCTTGCTCCCCTCGGGTTCATCCCTAGTAACGTTTAACCGTTTAGTATAGATTTCTCAAAAATGAAATATTTTCTTGCAGTAAAAAGTATCCTATATGTTGACCCGGATAACCAGCTATCATCATACCAAATTTCATCAAAATCTGCCCAGTCGTTTTCTCGTGATGCGTTCCCACACAGACAGACAGACACAAAAATTCTAAAAGCTAGATTTGGCCTCTCTATGGATAGTAATGTTTATTTCAATAACATTTTCCAAAAAATATTTAATGTAAAGATTCGACTCAAATTTTTATTATATGTATAGATTATGAGGTTAGTTAAGAGTGAAAAATAAAAGTAAATAGTAAGATCTAGGTATTAGTAATATTTTATTTACACAATAATTTCTAGTTAGCTTTGTAACAATTAGTATTCCTGTACAGGCCTATTTATGTTACAAAGACATTATGTAATGTAAAACGAGAGAAATATCTTTAAAACGACTCTTTTATCATACAAAATTGTATGAGAGAAGTTAGAATGTAACAATGGTACCTATAACTTAAACAATAGCAAATGGTATATATAGTATTATTTTTAATCGACTCCCAAAAAGGAGGAGGTTCCATGTTCGTATGTATGTTTGTTTTTTTAAGCTAAAAAAATATCAGGCAAGGCAGTGATAACGCGCTCGCTTAGAAAACTGTGTGAAACCGGTTTAAACCGGTCTCGCAACTCATATTCCAATATGATTTCCAATATGATTACCACCCTGCCTTACGGTGAAGGAAAGCATCGTGAGGAAACCTGCATGTCTGAGAGAACCTAGCAAGTTTTGCGAAAGATATGTGAAGTCCGCTTACCCGCACTTGGCCAGCGTGGTGGACTATGGCCTGATCCCCCACATATTGAAGGGAGGCCCGTGCCCAGCAGTGGGACGTTAAAAAATAGGGCTGATTACATAAAAAATATCAAGTAACCTAAAATATTTTATACTAGCGACTCACCCTCGCTTCGCTCGGGTTCGTCCCTAGGTTGATTCCCCATACAAACTTTCATCCTCATTTCCACTCCTTTAAGGGATGATATCCGGGATAAAAACTATCCTATATCCTTCCCAGGGTCTCAAACTACATTCTTACCAAATTTCATCTTTAGTAGTTCGATTCAGTAGTTTCGGTGCAAACAAACAAACAAACAAACAAATAATCAATCAATCAAATCCTTCCTCTTTATAATATTAGTATACATATATTTTTTTATTTTTATAAAATGCTTCTTTAAATTACGAGTACTTCATTCATATTGTCGGTCATTACAAAGAGGTTATAAATACGGTCAGATTTGTTTCATACCTAACAGCAATTTGGGTTGGGTTATCTGTGTAATACAATATAATTTATTTATTTATTGTTTCATTGATACTCGCCTGATGTCATACTCGTAATTCATGTTTTCGCGATTGTTGTGACTACATGTGTTTCTATGAGCAGTAGGTACGTCTTTTATAATATTATTAGCATCTATACATATAATAAAACAGTAGGTAACTTAGCGAAATCTGTACATAAAATATTTTTTTTTTTAAATTATGACTGTGACGTATTATGTACAGAATATATGTAGACCCCAAAACAATAGTTATTCAAATTTATGTCTCCTGTAAATGGGTGAAAAGGGAGATTAACATTGTATGGGGAACTAATGATTTTTCAAATAAGGTATATAATAAACTCATTATACCTATGTATACACATATATTAACATGAATGAGGGTGAATCGCTATTCGCTAGTCTACTATATAAGGTTTAGATTATTAAGATACCTATAAAATTAATTGATTATGACAAATTCATTACTTTGGAGAAACTGGCATTTATGAAAGATTCACGGCGAGAGCTATTAATAAAAAAAATACTTCGGTATAATATTTTTCATATTACTTATCATGACGAAAGTCTTATAGATAGAAAATATAACATTTTGATGCTAAATAAAAAGTAATACTTTGGACTCTATTGTTTATGAAATAAATCAATATAAACAAATGTTTTAATATTAGTTCATCCCACGTTAAAAATTGAATCACAATTTAATTTACTAGCCGGAAAGAGAAGTGTTGTTACTTGTTAAATTAATTAAACCAAAAAGTGAATAATTATTTAATTGCACGATGTACATTTAAAACAACACAAGACACGAGCTTCCAGAAAAATCTGTTAAGAATCAAGATGAAACAAAAAACAATTAACTTATACTTCTCTTTTTCACAAAAAGTTGCCAGCCTAAAAAACCTAACAAACTAACAATAAATACTATTTATTATTATACTAAAATTTACCAGTCATATTTGATGTGGTCGTGTTTACGTCTCGATGGCGAAATGAGACTGTTTATGTGATAAAAAAAAAACACTGATTTTTTCTCTCATATATTTTTAATATCGCTCGGATTAGAATTTACGTGGTCGTAAAAAGGTCTATTTTTCAGCCTCGTCCTAAATTTTTATACGTGATTTCAGTAAACTAATGACGATCAACGATAATGTGGGTTATGTTTGTTTACTATCGTCCCGATTATTGTATTAATGTTGTCTTTTGCTAATCTAGTTTAATTAATGGGTTACATTTACTTTGTATTTTAGTAGATACTAGCGACTCACCCTCGCTTCGTTTCGGGTTCGTCCCTAGATAAAAAGAAATCTATCCCACGGGAACCGTACATTTTTCCGGGATGATATATAGCCTATAGCCTTCCTTAGTTAATGGGCTATCTAATGCAAAAAGAATTTTTCAAATCGGATCAGTAATTTCTGAGATTAGCGAGTTCAACCAACCAAACAAACAAACAAACTCTTCAGCTTTATAATATTATAGTATAGATTTGACCTTTTACACTCTACAGCATGAAATTTGAAAGAGGTATGTAAAATTATTGTTTAGGGTAAATAAAAGTTTTTCATTTATTTGTATTATATAGCTATTAGCTAAGCGAATTTGGAACAACAATGGATGCTGATTTTTGAAACGCCTTATTTTGATAGCTATTTAGATTAGTTAAAATATTATATATGGATCAGAATGATTATACTTGTATTTTGAACTAGTATCTATTTGATTACTCGGTAAACTTTGTTATTAAACATTGCACAATGTTTATGATGCATTTTTGCTCTTGGTTCATTAAAAGTTTAAACAAAACGCTTTGATCTGCGCGCCGCTGGCGTTTGTTTGGACTTCTATTAACCCTTAAGGCTTAAACGATGGATGATGCTTGTGATACATATATACAATGTAATGTTTGCTTATAAGCAAATATTACATTGTGTAATAAATACTATATATATATATATATATATATATATATATATATATATATATATATATATATATATATATATAGTATTTGTGTATGAAAGAACAATGTTATATTTATATATGAAATTCCGGTTTTTTCGTATTATGTGTTTCCATATATCCATATACATAATCTATACTAATATTATAAAGCTGAAGAGTTTGTTTGTTTGTTTGGTTGAACGCGCTAATCTCAGGAACTACTAATCCGATTTGAAAAATTCTTTTTGCATTAGATAGCCCGTTAACTGAGGAAGGCTATAGGCTATATACCATCCCGGAAAAATGTGTGGTTCCAGTGGGATAGATTTGTTTTTGTCTAGGGACGAACCCGAAGCGAAGCGAGGGTGAGTCGCTAGTACTTCTAATAAACGGCTTGACCGATTTTTGATGAGTACTTTTTGTGAACTTATAAGGTTGCCGGAATGGTTCTTGGCTATAGCTCAAGTAGCTATTGAGGTTTAGATTTTTCTTAATTTTTCAATCAATTTTTGTTGTTTTTATTTTTGGTATTTCACATTGAAACGTACGTACCCTTTGATAGCACAAAAGGGCTAAAATTAATGTAGGCTACATGTGTTTAATGAGCAAAATACCTATATTTTTAAAATTAATTTAAAATTTATTTTCTGTCTATTTGTGGCAGTACAACTCCTGCCTACCAGATCCGCTAATTTATATAATAAAATAATGTATACGTATAGCAAGTATATAAAGAATACTAGCGACTGACCCTCGCTGTGCTCGGGTTCTTCCCTAGTTACGTTTTATATGACTATTTTAATAAGATTTTCCAAAAAGTATTTAATTTACAGATTCGACTCACTTAGGATTTTATTATGTGTAGAGAGATAAGAATGCTATATATTAAAAACATCGCTAAAGCAAAAACTACATGTAAGCTCTATAAATTAATAAATAATTTAATAAGACTTAACTTTATGAAAAGCTTCTCGTATACCTTATAGTTTTAGTACAAATTAACGGGCTGTTAATCTAAAGTACAAAATCATTAACTTACCTCGTCTGAGGAATGCCACTGGTTATTACAACATTAACGTAATTAATTAACATTTTAATTATTATTTGATATTATCTTCCATGGGTATTAACAATAACTATCTACATTCACCATGTTCTTATAGATAACTTCACAAAATGAAGACCAGTCACATTCTTATTAACCGCCTCATCATATTTACTTTAGCGTGTAATCAAATAATTCGTAAAACATCTACGTATACAGATAAATAAAATTGAAGTGTCTGTTTGTAATATTAATATAACAGGTTTTTACTAAATGCATATGGATGTATACATTGGTACATATACCAAAACAACATTTTTTACAATTTTGTCTGTCTGTCTGTTTGTTCCGACTAATCTCTGAAATGGCTGGACTGATTTTGACGGGACTTTCACTGGCAGATAGCTGATGTAATAAGAAGTAACTTACGCTACTTTTATAATAAAAAAAAGGGTCCCACGAAAAAAAATTAATACCAATTTAATTAATTTTCTTTTGGGAAGCAACCTAGGGACGAACCCGAGCAAAGCGTGGGTGAGAAGCTAGTTAATTAATAAACCAAAAAAATATCTAATTGTGGATCAGTGCCCAGTGGGCGGAGTGGATGGGTAACATTCAACGCGGACTGTACAAATGTACCAATTACTTATAATGAAAAGTTATATTGACGCAAGACAAATTTGAATATGAAATGAGGCTTTTTATTGAGTGGCAATATTCTATTAGTTTATTTTATAACCATATTTTGATTTAAATTGCCATATAAAAAAGAACTGTAAATGGACCACCAAAATTCTTTTTTTTTTTATTACAAGCTTTTATTTAACTTGCAATGTTTGTTTGTTTGTTCAGATCGAATCTTACAACTGAATTTTAAAGCAGTTGTCCTCAACCGATCGAGCTGAATCTGAAATCTCGCAACAATCTCTTATATTAATTGTGTTATGTAATAAATTTATAGGTTTGATTTAATTTTAAATTAACTTTCCTCTTTTTAGAATTCAAATAAAAGCTTGGTTTTTAAAATGTTCTTTTTTTTTAATAATTTTTTTTTTTATTTGATGCTGCATACAAATTAAAAGTAAGGAATATACGTTTAGATTATATTGTTATTAATTATTATCTATTTAAGTTTTGTTTAAATGAACGAAGTCGTGGTCGGTGGCTAGTTGCGAACATATTCGCAAGTAACGGGTAATTAGTGGGATGCGCGTAGATTACAGAAACCGGGGCGCGTACGATAATGTTTGTAATGTGTCCCACGGACGTGAATAGCCCGCTACGGCGCGCTCCAAGGAATAACAATGCGTGAGATGCGCACACGCGGGATTGGGGACTTTCGTGTTTTCTTTGATTAATTAGCTATCTTGTTGATGTTTTGAAGTAACGTTGATATTATAAATAAAACTATCTTTTCGGATTATTTCGCGGATTTATTTAGATTTTTGGTTCCCGACGTTTCGAATGCTTTACAGTAATCATGGTCACTGGAGATGCTAAGGTTTTAGACGTCTCAAAAACGTCATGTACTTGTTACAGACAGTGCCTACCCACAATTTTATAAAAATAATTAAAAAAAAAATCAAAAATGGCACCAGATTACCTTACAATATTTGTTGATTTTAAACATAAAAAAATTATTAATCGCGTGTATCTAAGAAAGTATAACGTTAATATTATTACTTGAAATCATTAATCATATAATCTTCTAATATATAAATATCTCGTGTCACGGTGTTTGTGGTCGTCCAAGTCCGAAACGCCTCGACCGATTTTAATGAATTTCTTTTTTGTATATTTAGTACGTATGAGAATAGGTCGTAAAGTATTTTTCACCCTCCTACCCCCAACCCCCTATTTTTTAAGTAACTAGGAGCGAACTCGAGTGGAGCGAGGGTGAGTCGCTAGTGAATAGCAATCGTATCAGTAGGTATAGTGGAATGAGGCTCGATGTTTCAGATTGCTTATTAATAATGATATAATGATAATATCTTTATTGACTTAAATATAAAAGTGTTACAAGACATTTTTTTAAACTATATAATTAGTACAATCTTAGTTTAAATACACTAACGTCTGAACTAGGCCGAGCCTATAACTCAGACGCTAGCCTCTTCCTATTACACACTTTATTTATTTATTACTAATAAGTTATTGCTATTGCTTATTATAAATGATGTGATACTGTGTTTGCTTTTAATTAATCTTTTGTTACTATAGAAAGCTTCTTAGCATTTTTAAAATGCATGTGTGCATATGTAACGTAGAAGATGCAATAGCCACGAATTTAGATTGAAATATATAAATATTTTTGTAACAATTGTAGTGTCTAAATGAAAAATATTTTAAATAAAAATTTGATTTGATATATGTATAATGTAAATTTTAAATGTGTGAAATAGATATGAATAAATATATTTTCTTTATTTAGTTAACAGTATGCGTAAGCCTCACGCGAACACGTAGAAGTTTGGTGATTTATTGGCGAGGATGTTAGTCCATCTATTGACCTATTCAGTGCAAATTATACGCTCACTATTATTATGCTATCTGCGGTGTGAACACTTCTACCAATAAATCTTGAATACTATACCACTAGAATATATGTTTACGAATTTAAGGCTGACAGGAGAAGAAAATGTTCTATTGCTGAATTTAAACTCTCGAAACAATATTACGGTTAAATTTAATTATTACTTAAGTTTATATCAAACTGGCGTTTTCCCGCGACTCTGCACGCCTAATTTTGATTATATTATTGTGCCTTTAAAAATCATAGCTTATATGTTACTCTGATGTATATTCTATAATAATATATATCTATAAAGCTTCATTAAAGTCCGTTCAGTAGTTTTTGCGTGAAAGAGCAACAAACACCCATCAATCCATCCCCACAAACTTTCGCGTTTATAATAATAGAAGGATATATTTTTAGTAAATTTTTTATTTCAATCTTATCTTTCCGATATTCAGTAATAAGTGAGTATAATTTGATAAATTCGTTAATTTTTACTAAAAATTATAGCGTAAAAATAGATATGGTTGACCACAGGGCGAGAAGAATAAAAAGCTATAATTTTTGGGGAGGGTCACCCTGCTTAGTAATTTGCTGGAACCATGTAGTAGGGGAATGACTTGGCACTAGTGATTGATAGTTTACATTAAGTTTTCTGTATTATTAAATTATATATGTACTTCGTATTAATTGGTCTAATAAAATTTCGTTGACAGCTTTTGTTATGTTTTATTTCTACAGTTTTTATGTATAAATGTGCCTAGTGGTTACATGCTCGCATGGAAAACCGACTGAAACGGGTTCGAATCTCGGGTCTCGCACTTCTGATATTTTTATGTGTAAATCATTTCCAATATGATTTTTACTGGTTTAACTGTGAAGGAAAACATCACGAGGAAACCTACATGTCTGATATAACTTAGCAAGTTTTCGAAAAACATGTGAAGTCCGCCAACCCGCACTTGGCCAGCGTGGCGGACTATAGCCAGATCCCTCAATCGCCCAGTGATGTAGTAAAGGGAAGCTCGTGCCAAGTAGTGGAATGTTAAAAAAAGTAAATATGTAAATATGTAGTATGTAAATCACCGTGTTAGTTAATCATGACAAGTAGGTATATCAGTGGGTAGCTAAAGTGTATATAATTGTTAAAGTTCATGAGTAGAGAGCTGGAATAATTGAACTAGAATTTGTCGATGCAATAAATTTTGTCAGTAACCGCAGCCCAGTAAGTCATTAAATGCGCCCGTTCGAGGTTTAACTGATATTCGTGTTAATATAGTCACTTTTGTTAGATTCCGAGAGAAATTATAACCAACTGTGTTCCACCGCGTTACGAGTGTATTGCGAATACTGTGCCGCAAATCAGCGTCTGTTTAGTTTTAACGATATCATGTCTTGATTACATTCTCGCAGGATTAAATTAAATAAAATATATAAAAATCTCGTGTCACGTAGTTTGTGGTCGCACTCCTCCGAAACGGCTCGACCGATTTTGATGTTTTTTTTTGTATATTTTCTATGTATGAATACAGGTAGTAAAGTATTATTCACCCTACCACGTCACATTTTTTAATCGCGATTTTAGTATTTTTGTATGAACATTATAATATACTAGCGACTCACCCTCGCTTCGCTTCGGGTTCGTCTCTAGACCAAAACAAATCTATCCCATGGGAACCGTACATTTTTTCGGGATAATATATAGCCTATAGCCTTCCTCAATTAATGGTCTATCTAATGTAAAAAGAATTTTTCAAATCGGATTAGTAGTTTCTGAGATTAGCGCGTTCAACCAAACAAACAAATAAACAAACTCTTCAGCTTTATAATATTAGTATAGATATACGACGTACCCGAGCGAAGCGAGACTGAATCGCTGTATAACATTGTAGATTGAAAGCTGGTAGTAATGTATAAATTAATAATTTTTTAAACTTTTTTTTGCGCAGAATTAGGTACATAATTTTATTAATATGCTACTATAATATAATACTAAATATACGAAATGGAATGTGAAAATTGAAACTTTCGGCGCATTAGTTTTGTACTATAACAACTATTCCATTAGACCTTTGTGTAAAATGTTGACAAATGATTGCATGACAAATATAAAGGGTAGGGGACGAGATGGGATAAAGTTGCAGGGGAGTAATGAACAGAACAAATAATTATAACTTTTTCAATAAAGGAAATGCAGTGAATGTCTATGGTGTAAAAGGCAGGGGTTACTTTATGTATTTTATGGTGCTTGCGCCCCGCTCTCACAATACTCGGATCCTAAATACACAAGTCCCTAAATACAATATATTTTTACAATGTAAAGAAAATAGAAATCTAAAAGAATTTGCTTAACGTAACTGGAAATATATCTATACAAATAAATATTGCTCTGGAAAAGGCTAAAACTCACAATCTTTCGCATATATAACATTAATAAAAATATATAATAAAATAAAATTCTTTATATTTCTTTTTTTTTTATTAAATAAATATGTATTGGTATGTCCGAAATGTTATTATTATTGTTTGCAAAAAATTCTATCACTAGGGATACTGAACGTATCGTACGTAAATAAGCGAGAATGTGGACCGTACTTTTGGGGATTAGTTAGCATGTTCGTGCCAAAGGCTCTCCTCGCCGATTAGTGATTGGACATGGCACGAAATATCTCTTTGACTTTGTTTTGTGTCCAACTGGAGCACGTTGCGTAATTGTGAGCCAAATTACAATAGTATTACTGATCTCGATTTAATTTAAAACATAATAAAATATTCAAATATTCGCGTAAATCTAAGAAAGTAAAATATATAAATGTATAAAATATAAAGCAATAAAATTATAAGATTTATATATAGATACTAATTTTAAATAATTACAGAAATGTACGCTTTTGTTTTGTTTGATTTTATAATTTTAGTCAAACTAAATATGAATTGACGAACGCTGGCCAAGTTTTAATATCGAGTAATTATCACAAAATATCAGTTCATATAAAGTATACCTTTCATATTTCTAAACAATTGAATTAAATTGCTATTAAGAAGTGAGTGACAGGTGAAGGCGAGTTGATGTATAGTAAGTGATGATGGATAGTCGTTTGCGACCATTGATTAATTGTTTCGCAAACCCACCGCGCCGGTATCCTGATGATTGACGTACATTGTTAAAACTTGATCAATAGTGTAACATATTTTAAAACTCCGTAATATATTGTGTGCAAGGTTATTTCTTATTTCTTTTTTTTTTAGTTTTTCTTCGTCTGTGCTCTATTGTATTGTATTCAGCCCTTTTTAACGCCCAACTGCTGAGCAGGGGCCTCCCTTCAATACGAGGGGGATCAGACCATAGTCCACGACGCTGGCCAAGTGTTGGCAGACTTCACATGTCATTCGAAAACTTGCTAGGTTCTCTCAGACATACAGGTTTCCGCATGATGTTTTCCTTCACCATAAGACAAGTGACCATAAGACAACTTCACTTTTTAACATGATTACAATCATGTTAAAAAGTGATTCGCACATGAAAATATCAGAGGTGCGAGACCTGGGATTGGAACCCACTTCACTCGGTTTCCCAAGTGAGCGCCTTACCACTGGGCTACCACTGTCCTCTACTATTTGATGAAACTTGAATTTTTTTTAGGAAGATAATGATTTCCAGCGATAAATTATATCTCTATATAAAAGTGGTTTTATTTCAATTTTTACAAGCACTACATTAACTTTTATCATACTAACAAGTTTATGTGCGCTAAGTAAGAAACTCTAATTTTAAAAGTAGTTTTGTCTTGTAAATGGATTACAAAAATAATGTTGTACATTTCTTTAGTCTTAAATTTCCTATTTAAGCGTTTGAGTGCGAGCCAAAATGGTTGTTACTTTCACGAAATGGCCCATTCCCAGCCGTTCCCCTATGAAATGGTTTTTATTCATAAATCCGCTTTTATGATAAGCCAACGCTCTCGCGACATACAATGTAGCCAAAATATTGTAATGGTAAATGTAACTTGTGAGGGAAATGTTTTCATTTTTAACCGACGAAAAAAAGGAGGTTCTCGATTCGACAAGTATTTTTATTTTTATTTTTTGTGTGATCACCGTAATTTTTTACAGTAATGTCTGATTTCGATGATTCTTTTTGAAGTGAAACTTCTTTATCTTCTTGTTGTTGTTACTACGTTTTGTATCTATAACAGTTTTCGAGATATTTGAAATATAAAGTTGAAAAATGAAAAAAAAGTAAATTTTATATTTTGCATAACTTTTCAAAAAAAAAAAAGTGATAAAAGAAAACTTCTGACCAAAATTTGTCCAAATTGAAAGGGGTCGATTCCAACAGTTGGTCGATTAGACATGGAATGATCCATATTGAAAGGTCAGGTTTTGACAATTTCATTGAAAATATTCATATAGCATATGTATTAAATATCACACACAATAGTCTTGTATTTTTAAGTTTAGTTTATGTAGTTATTGAATCAGTAAGACCTCTCGATACGATTTTCAAGGAATGCATTACGAATTCCAGACAGGCCGTGTTCATAAATTATAACTATTATTGCGTTTAGATTCGTGGGTGGGAGATGACAAGTGTTCATTATTATATAGTTATACTAATGCTTAATCGGGGATCGGTTACAAGTTACAAAAGTCCAGTTACAAAAACGGATACAATTAAACGTGCAATTAAATGGATGACAACTTTTTCCTTACTATGCTGAAAAAATAAACTTGTTTTATATCTTTTTGTCTGTAAGTGATTAAAAGTGATTTAGTAGTAAAGTATTAAGGTATAACACACGATTGATAGGTGTTAACATATTATAATTAAAAATAGTACATGGGCCAGCGAGTGCCTTAGATTGTTTTTTCAAGCGGTCCTCCTAGAATAGTATTAGGTATGTACATTGCAAAAAGTAATTAGGTGTGTCACTGGTAGTTTCGTAGCTATGTCAACGCAATCAATGCGGTTGCATCACGCATGGGGCCCCTGATTCAAGGGGGCCCTAGCGGGCTACAAACGTTTGTTTTATTTCCAAACATTTTTTCGAGGACGACCCTCTCAGAAGTTTGAAAAAAACTCTCGGTCTTATTTAAGTATATAAGAGTGCGGCAACGCTCATACTGGTTTTAAGGCGGGCACTTCCGTTTTTTTTTGCATTGGGGCCTTTTTGGGCCCCAATGCAAAAAAGGCTAGTTACGGTACTAGTCACAGGTATAATACTAAATTGACTAAAATATTGCCTATTATTATATGTAAATGTTGTTACAAACACTTCGTGCCAGGTGCAGATATTACGTGCGTTTTGTTAAGATTTAGTTATTCTGATAAATTCTAAGCCAAGTGCGGTTTAGAAGGGTGTCCACTGGGCGATTACCATAAACTCGATCGTTAGGAATTCATGAAGTTTAATTATTCGATTGTTTCTAGGTCCTATTCGGGCAACTTGTATAAATTGTTTCAAACTGGCAAATAGTGGATTTTGTAGGCTATAATAGATATTAAAGGTAATCTATATCGTAGCCATTTTTCAATATTAATTGTATCTATATTTATGTCTTTATTTGGTTGTTTTAAATATTTCATGTCTCTGGGAGTGTCAAAGAGTCACGTTACTTTATTAATAGTTTAGTAATCGGTTTTGAATATATTAATTTGCTTTATGAAACTCTGCATGAAATGTTATAATTAAGCTTTATTTGCATTTCAAAAGTCGTAGTTTCAGATTTATGTGATTATAAAGGCTTAAAATATTTTTTAGGTTGATGCTTGCTCTTTTACCCACGTATTTATTTCTTTTCCGTCATATCTATTTCCTTTGTATGTTCAAACACAAAACTACTAGGAGTGTACTCCTGTCGCTATCAATCAAAATGAAATGAAACTTTATTCAAATAGACTTATTACAAGCACTTTTGAATCTTCAATATAATTTATAGAGCGTCAGTGCTGAGTGCAGTCAGTCCATGAGGAAACTATCACCGACTTGGAAAGCGGTTCTGCTGAGGAGAGCCGGCGAAAAACTCAACAGTTGCTCTTGTAAATATCGAGCTCGCACTTTTAAAAACATTTATTCTATTTATTTCTGTTGATGTGACTTCACGTACACTTTGTATATTTTATAAAAGGCTGTTCAATTAAATGAACTGACAAATAGTCAACAAGTATAGAATTACACACAAGTTGATAACATCGCGTGTGGTGTTGATGCGGTTTATCGTGATTTTAAAACGCCTCTAAAAAGGGGAGGTAATTTGTTACATACACGTTTATATCTGGATTCTTCTCTCTGACAGTCAATTTTAGTTTTTTTTTTGTTTAAAGAGAGGCAACAGTGAAGTGTTAAATTACTCGTCGGGTCGGTGGTTTCATTTACTGTATACTTAGATAGATTTACCGTTTAAGGCATATTTCTAATGAAGATTTTGATTACTTTTTTATTTTTGTGTTGAACATGGATTTTGTTATTGTTCAGATAATAGTCAGAATTAAAAACTTAATAAGGTTAATTTAAAATTCGCTACGATATCGATACGAGCTTTCGTATTCGATAATCGTTTATGGATGGTTGTAATTCAATTATTATGTATGTACTTTCATATATATATATATAAAAAAACGAATCCAAGAAATCTGTGGGTAGTTATGAAATTTTATAACTATCATTAAGCATTAAAACCATACTAAAAAATATGTTTTTGTAAAAATAAATATAACATCTTAACGTCTTCATATAAAATATTATATTCAATGAACTGACGAGCGACCATCAAGTGTTGAGTTTCATTTTATCATATCGAGTGTCGCGTTGACACTGTGTGTGATTTTATATGTTTTTTAACTCAATGTCGCGTACATTCGCTCGTCAGTGACAAATTAATTGATCTCGTGGTACCAGTCTTACGACGTGCACTGATTTCTATCTGATTCGCAGAACAATTATACCACTTTACTTAGTCTTTACCTTGGCTTTGGTTGCCTTTAGTTTTAAACAAATTTTATAATATTGTAATATCTACATTCTATATTAATTTATATGTCCCAGTTAACAGATCGCCCAGAGCTACCGCTGGACTATATTAGGGACAAAAATAGACTGCATATTGCTATAATAACACTTATAATCGGTGAGAAAAAATTTTTATATTCGAAAATCACGAGAAAAGCTTATATTAAAATTCATACTCTTTTTCATTCGAGTTTACATGAAAATTCGATATAAAGAAATACTTGATCTGGCTTTTTTATTACTCTAAACTCTATTTAGTAATGGGTAATACATAATTTGTACAAAAAACAATAGTTTTTATATTGTCTAAAAGTAAATAATGCTACATCACTATGTTTACTTGCTATTTTTCTGGACGCTTCACTACTCTTCGCCGTTAGCCCATAAATAGGCATTGCGTGTTGTGTATCGGCACCCCACGCTATGTTTTGTCTTAACTAAACCTATATGGTTGATACAATTACCAGCTTCATGCGTGAGCGAACCCTTGGAGCTGTGGCATCTCGAAGTAAGGCTTAAGTGTCACGATAATTATCACTACTATACTCTACTCTCGTGACTTGCATGAACGGCTGCAGATCCGGAGTTCCTGGGTTCGAGTCCCGGATCGGGCTGAGTTTAAACACCGAGTTTTTTTGTTAAGATATTCTCAGTAGTAGCTCGAAGTTGGGAAGTTGGCAGTATTGCACCCCCATGCCTCGGAGAGCACGTAAGCCATCGGTCCTGCGCCTTAACTCTCACCGGTCGTATCGATGTATCGTTTCATCGGACTTTAAGAGTTAAAGGAGTAGAGAGTGTGCTTGTGTCTGCGCGTACAAGCGCTGCACTATAATATCTCCTGCGCATCTGGCTTCTTTCAGTGAGATTGGCCAAATCGGTCAGGAGGACATTATTAGTATACTCTACAGAATTTTTGCTTTCGGCGCTTTCGACGAAGCAACACAACAATATGTGTACTTTATGTTAATATGCTGTTGAAGGGCAGTACTTCCTTTTTCAAGCTGGTTCATTCATGCACGGTTTCATTGTAACAAATATACAACTAAATTTATATAAAATTACTTTAAAAATAGGGGGTGGGGGTAGGAGGGTGAAAAATACTTTACATCTTTTTCTCATACCTACCAAATTTACAAAAAAAATATCATTAAATTCGGTCTAGCCGTTTCGGAGGAGTGCGACCACAAACACCGTGCCACGAGATATTTATATATTAGATGACAGTATAGTAAAAAGCTTATTTTCGCCAACCGTACGTTCTCACTAAAAGCCGGCCACCGGAAGCATCGACTTATCCATCAATACCGACATTAATTAGTTGCTGATTCACTAGTTAACATGCGTCTCGATACCACAATACAGTTATGTCTTCGAATCGCAAGACTTTTTATCTCACATTTTCGATTATTCCGTTCCCACGCTCTTTAATTTGTTTTCTAATCGATACTTCCACTAATTTAAATCTAATTTACTATGTATTTACTATGTAAGTAAGTAGTCTTATATAATTAGTTATTTGAAAAAATATATACTTGATTCATTGAGAACCTCCTCCTTTTTGGAAGTCGGTTGATTATTTATTTATTTATGTATAAAAAAATACATATAAAATAGAAAACAGTAACCACGTGTACAAATGATGACTTATCTCTTTAAGAGATCTCTACCAGAAATCAATATAGGTCTTACGTAGTTTTAGATACTTATAATAGAAAAAAGAATCGAATGGCTTTTGCTTGTTTTTCGTCTATCTCTCGCGAAGTGGAAGTGAAAAGAAGAACTTGGAGATATTTAGTTGCTTATAACTACATGGAATAGTATTTTGTTGATTGTAGAATGTACACGAAATATACATATGGCACCGTAACTAATCACTTTTTAAGTGAAATTAGTCAATAAAGAAACGTTATTTGGCGGAAGACATTAATATTAGAGATAATTAGAATTAGACATACTGAATTCGTAAGCTATTAATATTATCTCAAAACAAATTTAGATAATCTCATTATAGTATCAATATGAGGTTCCCTAATTTAAATCACACACGAGCGGCCATTAAAGTTAAAATTGTTGTTCACGGCGAGAATTTCGCGGCTCGTGAACCCGACACGAGGTAAATTAGCTGAGGTACGTCCGATACCAGTTACATGATAAGTTTTGATCAGACACGTATAATAAAGTCGAGTCTTGGTGCCGATTCTTGGAATAAATTTTCGTACTTATTAGTATGGGAAAAGCTGTAATTTTTTATTCATATTTTTTTGTTATTATGTATGTATGTGAGTGTCTTTAGAGATATTTGGAAAAGATATACCTATTCGTCTAAAGTTGATCTAAAGATATATATTTAAACTTTAATTATTATTATGCAAATATGTATGTGAATAGTGATAATTAGTAAACGAGAACGACCATATAGACCTTATTCAATCGAACCTCCGACCACCTGCGTTGCTGTTTTCTCTAATTAACTAAATTGATATAAATATTCCGAACAACCGTAAATATTCCTTTGAAGCACAAAGCTAAGGTAATATGCGCTATAACCCGATACGTTCGATGAATAAGCGGACAGGTTTGACATGATTAGGCATTACCACGGGTATCGAGTCGCGAAAGACCGACCGCAAATTTATCACCGACTTGTATAACATTGAAACGAAGTTATTTCTTCATTAGAGGCAACTATGTCTGCAGCGATATTGATTTAATGGGATCAAAGCGTTCAGTTGGAATAATACTTGTTGGCTTCTCGGTCACACATGCGTTTCATGGTTGAGCGGAAATACTCAATTCGTAGCTGTATAATGGTATTAGTTCGTTTTGTTGTTTTTTGTGCTTGTTGAAATCCAATAATATTTAAAATTCAACTATCTTTTCGGATTATTTCGCGGATTTATTTTGATTTTTGGTTCCCGACGTTTCAAATGCTTTACAGCAAATCATCCGCGTATAGCATAAATACGCGAACAAGTCCGATAAGATAGATTTATTAAAAAGTCAGATATTCGCGTCAATCTAAGAAAGTATTGTCCAATACTATTATTAAAACATTTTGTGAAAAGGGATTTTTTTGCAGTTTACACAATACACATACTTACTCTCTTGGTGTTGTATTCAGCCCTTTTTAACGTCCCACTGCTGGGCACGGGCCTCCCTCAATACGAGAGGGAACAGGCCATAGTCCATCACGCTGGCCAAGTGCGGATTGGCGGACTTCACATGTCTTTCGAAAACTTGCTAGGTTCTCTCAGACATGCTCCTCCATCCTCACGATGTTTTCCTTCACCGTAAGACAAGTGGTAATTATATTAGAAATGATTCGCACATGAAAATATCAGAGTTGCGAGAACCGGGATTTGAATCCGTTTCACTCGGTTTCCCAAGCGAGCGCGTTACCACTGGGCTACCACTGTATTTTGGTGTTATGTGTATAATTTTTTTTTAATTTTTTTTTTAAATTTTTAGTGCTTTATTTACTTTTACTTTATATTTTGGCCAGATTGAAATATATATATTTTTTAAATATATAAATAATGTATGCGTGTATGAGTTAAATATTCCGTGCGCTAAGTACCTACAAATGAGGCAACTATTCATTATCTCAATCGTGAATTTCTAATGAGACAGTTCCACGGGTATCCTGTTCATTAAGATCTTAAAGGTGTCGTGTGGCTCTGGTTGTATGTTTTTACAACGATCTTGCACGTGAGCCTTGTTTGCTTGATAAGACAAATACTTAAAGCTTTACGACTCGTATTACTTTATGTGTTATTTTCTTAGAATTTAATACAACCTGTGTCTAATAACATAAGTGACATGACATGAATAAGGTGTAACTGTTAAAGATGCACCCATGGGTAATGTCTTTATGGGGGTCTTTATGAGATATTGTACTTCTTCATGGAAAAATACGTAGCCTTTGTGGCATAATCGCCAACTAAAATTTGATTCGAAATACTTTTTGATACCGATTGGAATTGTAAATGAGAGGCGAAAGCCTTGTGCGTTATCCAAATTCCTCGCATTTAAACGTTTACTGTACTTGTTTGGGGGGTCAAATATTCTGAAATTAAATTTTTATTATCAATTTTCATTGGTTTAAGTATGGGAACATTATAAACCAGTAATCGTTAATTTTTTTAAGGTATTCAGAACACATTAAAGAACCTAAATATTAAGCCTTATGCCAAGAATATTAGCATTTACTTATAGCTGTTAAATCCCTTTGGTTATAAATGCAACGACTACTTGACAATTTATTTATTAAGTTACATTGGGCGATTTGTATGGGTGTAATAAAATTATAATCGTAAGTCATAATTTGCTTTTGTCTCTAATTAATATATGTTTAAATCTATGTATTCAGCCCTTTTAACGTCCCACTGCTGGGCACGGGCCTCCCTTCAATACGAGGGGGATCAGGCCATGGTCCACCACGCTGGCCAAGTGCGGGTTGGCGGACTTCACATGTCTTTCGAAAACTTGCTAGGTTCTCTCAGACATGCAGGTTTCCTCACGATGTTTTCCTTCACCGTAAGGCAAGTGGTAATCATGTTAGAAATGATTCGCACATGAAAATATCAGAGGTGCAAGACCCGGGATTCGAACCCGCTTCACTCGGATACCGAAGCGAGCGAGTTACCATTGGGCTACCACTGCCTAAATCTATGTAATTTATATATTAATACGTGAAACAAAAACTTTGTAGCCATTTTTACGAAAATTGCGCGGACGAAGGAGCATGAAATTTCCCACACTTATAGTTTTTATAGCGAAGGAGTGCAAAATGCTAACATTTTTTATCATTAAAAATACATTAAATCAATAAAAAAAATAACCATTACACACACTACTATGTATTTGACACACACACGCATACTCTTTTATTTATTCTCAAAGTCTGTGGTCAAATTGAGAATAGATGAATATTGTAATATACGCAAGACAATAAATATATAACTTAATGGATTATGGTTGATTTTCAACCACGCGGCGATCACTAGTTTAATAAATTAGCAATAAAGGTGGTTTGTGCATTATCTTAATTGTTACATGATGTTTTCATTTTCTTTTTGTTGCTGTACAATAATAAGTATTTAGTATTATTTAATTTTTTTATAAATATAACATTAAAGTGCAGTACACACTTAAGTTTTTTGTCACCTGCCGAATACCCAGTGAAGGCAAGCCTTTAAGATTAATCGCCTCCGCTCCATTCATCAATCAATCAATCTTTATTATGAAACGGTTGCTAAAAAATAAATTACAAATTGTAAATTTTACTATTTAACATTATATTTATATGTATATATATATATATATATATATATACATATATTATGCGTCGTGATAAATGTACAGTTATAGATTTAGATTATCATTATTTCACTGCACGATTACGTTTCTCATTTAAATGTGCATTGTTTTCTTGAGGTTACGCCCCTATTGTTAGTAGTGTTATTTTTTCTTGTATATTAGAAAACTTTATGCGACTTTATTGTGTTGAATATTAACGATTGAATTTCATCTTGGAGTTTAATTTTGTAGTCAACCTTTATATATTATTGACGACACGTTTAGCTCAGTTTGTAGTGATCCTACTTGCTGAGCGAGCGGTCACGGGTTCGAGTACCGCGGGGGACATTCATTTGTGAGATGAATACGAATGTTTGTACTCCAGCCATGGGTGTTTATATTTATTTATTAGGTTTATTTACAATCAATAAATTTATCAAATTTACAATATGTATAATATGTATGTATATATTTAAAGTTACATATGTGTAGTGTATCAACTATCTTATATCCATAACATAAGCCTCGTAGCTTACCATGGAACTAGATGGTGCTGTTTGCTAATGTCCCAACATATTTATTACATTTATTAATGGTTTTTACTTAGTAAATTAATATTTCATGTAGGAAGATATATTTGTAAATAATAGATATTTTAACATTTTCATTGTCACTATAATTCGAATAACAACTGCATTTGAAATAACTCTGGATCCAATTACCAATGAGACGTTACCAATTTAATTTCAATTGAGATTGTCTCCCGAGATGATGACGGATGCAGACACCCTGTGGGTCTTCAATTGATTTCCGCCTATCTTTCAATTATTCCCCCTTTATCAAATGCGGGCCCCGGTGAATGGATGAGCACTGATTATGACCGTTTGATGTGATTGTCTGAAGTCAACCAATTCTCCTTACTCATTGATATACAATATTATTATAAGAAAACGTGAAGAAACATGTCCCAGGATTGACTTTATAACTGTTATTATTGCCTCAAAGTATGAGGTTAACATCATGTCTTTCACATCAATTTCCGATTGTTCTCAATTTCCAATGTTTCCAGTTTTCTCGAGTGTTCGTAATGATGACAAATGACACCTCAGCGCCTGTTATTTCTAAATGACGGTGTCGCTGATGCTTATTTAAGCAAAGCAATACGTGTCTGCAAATTTACCTCTCAGTTATAGTGTGCAATCACTTTGATGTTTCCTGAGCGAGTCGATCGGAGGCGTGGAGAGTGCCAGAGGCTGACACGGTAGTGGCTTGTCGAAGTATATATTTAATCAATGTCATTAATTGTAAAGTAGCTAAATATAATATAGAGCTTATCTTAATTTTGTAAGTTACAAAACTGCCATTATGTTCGATGCTGTATAAATTTGTTTACTTTTTCTTTCGGTATCCGAGAAATATTACTTCCAAAGTTTAACATTTAACCCGTAGGTTAGGACGTGTGTTTATTCATCATCAAGATAGTTCCCTCATTATACACTTACAAGATATGTGCATATGCGTTTAATATTCATGGTATTCTATAGTTGTTATGTACGCGGTATTCCATGATCATATTATAAAAATCAAGAATCATACAATATTACTAACTCGGAGCACGTTGCGCGGAGAAACTAGAGCATCGTCAGGATGCAAACGAAATGTTCAAGATGTTATCAATCTATCGAATTGCTATACGCATTATGCAGTTTAAAAGCTTTTACACTTTTTAGCAGAAAAAAGTATTACGGAGAAATTTGCACAGCCTAAGTGGAAATGAGGGTAATTTAATTCTCTTATATTTGTAACTACATATGTGTATGTATCGCGAGTTATCGCGAGTGTATCTTAGGAGAAAGACTTATGCTATTGCAGATTTTTCTGTAGGCCTTTTTAAGACCTACAATTTTCTAGTACAGTATTTTGAAGTCCCTCTTAAAGTTTAGCAAGCGTTTGCCGTATAAATTTCCATGGACGATTCGACAGGATCAGTTATGATGTTTTCCTGAGGAAGTGAAATATTTTCCAGTAGTAAAGGTATCCTAAATGTTGACCCGAATAATAAGTTATCAGTATGCAAAAAGTTAAAATAAGTTTAGTACTTTTTTCGTGAAACGCGCTCAAGTAAACAGACATACAGACAAACAAACAAAAATTTTAATAACTATTGTTTAGGGCTCTATATTCTGTTCACAATTTGTTTCAGTCATTGTTTTTCAAAAATATTTCATGTATACATTTCGCTAAGTTACTATTTTATTATATGTATTATGTATAGATAATAGCAGTCACATCCTACAATTGCCCTTAAATTACCCTGTCTCTAGTGTATAAGTAGTGTCAGTTGTAACCATGCGTTGTCATGATCATTTTCCAGTCTGTCAAACCTATTCACAGGAGTTGCGCCAAAACCCAACATTACGAGATATATCTGACAGCCATGAGCTACCTCACCTCCTTGCAGCAGCTTGTCGACTTGTTTAGACAATTTGAATTTATAATCGACTGTCTCGATTATGCAGTAAACGTCTGAACGACGGTTTTATTCGAATCGGCTGACTAGAGATTGATCAATTAGGTTTGATTGTGATTTTAATGCTCGTGGATACTACATTGCTTTGATTAATGTTATGTATCCAAGGTATACATTAATATTTATGGCGCATTCTCAAACTTAGCTTTAATAATATATGGATATTTTTTATTTATAAAATAAATATTTTATACTCATAAATATAATTAAAAAATCCGACAAAATTTTCAAAGGTAATAGTAATAGCTAAATATGTTATATAATTTAATTTAAATGCTATTGCACCAAAAGACGTAAACTGGTCGATGACCTAAAATATCATCGCAGTTGTGTTGTAGAAAATTGTAATATATCTGTGCAGATCGCAGTTGCGTTTCCGCTTCTTAATGGTTCGCATGCACGCCACGTCCGTCGAGAGCTCGCGCGTCGTGCTCCTTTCAGAGCCGACATCGTTTCAAACGGCCACTTTACAATTCAACCAGCAGCGGCTACTTTTTGCCCGCAAACGCTGCGGGGGGGTAAACAGTTTGCAACACCTTATCCAACTAAATATACCATCTTACACGTTCAACAGAGCTTTATACTCGTAAAGCGTCTTACATAAAAAAAACTTCTCGTAAGCGAACAACAATAAAATCTGAATTTTTATAATCCGATTCGAATGCAATAAAATACCAACGCCATCGCGTGATTTTGTATTGTATCTTTTAAAAATCTCACACGATTTACGATGGCTTTTTCAATATTTTTCTCGATAGTCTACTATAAAACCTACATATGATTTGTTTGAGATGGAAATTTTGTTATAAATCATGTGGCTGTGAATAGTCCCTTAATAAAACACCTTGCGTTTCGACGTTCGAAACTTCTTTAAAGTGTTTATTCAGTCAGAAAATATAACCTCACCCTTGCGAGTAATAAATTGTAGCACAACTGGGATCTAATTGCAGGTTTTACACGATTTGTTTATTTTCTCGATGTTATATTATAAGACATACTCGTATGCTTATGAAAATAAATATTTTATATATTACCATCATGTAAGTGGCGTATTTATTTGTAACGTTCTAAATATTTATTAAATAATAAAATAAATAAATATGTTGGGACATTAACACACAGCACCATCTAGTTCCATGGTAAGCTACGAGGCTTGTGTTATGGATACCAGATAGTTGATACACTACACAGATATAACTTGAAATACATACATATTATAAATATAAACACCCATGACTGGAGTACAAACATTCGTGCTCATCACACAAATGAATGCCCCCAGCGGGACTCGAACCCGCGACCTCTGGCACAGCAAGTAGGGTCACTACAAACTGAGCCAAATATGTCGTCAAATTTTGTAAATATTGATTTTTAACATTACAAAATTGGGTTATTATTATAAGTTTTCAACTTACTGTCTCAGGAGTAGGGTTTTTTAGTATACGTATACATAAAAAGTGCGTAAATAACTTTTTTTACTTAGTTTTATTTTTTATAGATATCACTAGTAAATTAGCATTACTAGTTTTGAAAACACACTAAAACTTTCATCTACCCAAAGAAGTGGGTTAACACGTGCAAACTAATTCAGATTATATGAATTTAGAGCAAATCTGAATGGAAATAAATTCTATATTTGTCAATACTATTCTGGTCGATTCCTTTTAAGAATCTTGTTTATTGTGATAAGATAATAACTGTTCTCGTACTATTTACCGTATTGCAATCGATTTCGTATTGTTTCTAAATTGTTCAACAATGATTTGTGCGTGCGTAAATGGCCTTTGATTTATTTGCGTCTAAGTGCTTTCTGAATGAAGAATGTGAAACAGAGCAGCATCAGTTTTATAAATGATGGCAAAATTTTACATATTGTTACTTTAACATTAGCGATGATTTCTGTGATATACGTGAAAATAAACAGTATTAATTGAATATGAACATTATTTTTTTAAAGTGATTGGAACAGAATTTGATAAAATTATTAGATAATTCGGAGATTTTATTTCTCTAGCTGAACATATTGCCTTTATGTATGATGAAACAAACATGCATGTACTGTTATTTATGTTACAAGTTTATCAACTTGTATCACATATCTGTGAATGCTGTAAGTTCATATATATGAAATAAATTGCACATTAATTATGTTGGACACAATATAAATATTCGGCCTAATTTTAGTCGCGCGGTAATTGCGTTGACCATTAAAGAGGAACAAGAGAGGACAATCGTGTTATTCGTTTTATATGGAAATGTGGCGCGGCGGGTGTCGGCTCAAAGAGAGCACTTAATAAGGACGTGTCCGCTCCCGCCGCCCGGCGTTCTCGCTAACATTCCAACACGGGTTTGCTCTCGGACACCCCGCATTTTTGTGTGTTCTTTCGTTTTTCTCCATCGACATTTCCCACCTTTCGGCTCAGAGAATTTAAACGAGCAAACTTTATTCCCTTCGGTCGATTCGAATCGCGTTCTGTGCGAGAAATTTTTGGATCGTCGACAATTTAAAAATACGTCGTCGCCTTTGAAATCGTCGCGAGATGCGTCTGCGCTGTTTTTTGTATTGCATTCTTGTTCAACAAAATGCTAATAGTGTAACAATATATTGCTATGTATCGTATCTGGGTTTGCCTTCGCCATTGTTTGTTCTTTATTTACTTACTACATATACACAGATGGAAGTGTCAAATTGAGTAATTTTCGTAGGAGTATTATTAAATAAATAAAGTGTTAAGCTATTATGATCTACGATTTCTGTTTGTAGACAGCGTTTGTCAACTCAGGATATTTATAAAAGTTCATATGTTTAAGTAAAAAACTAAAATTATACATGAACAGCATTCCTGAAGTGTTTTTTATATGTTTCATACGAGAGCGAGTTGCAACTTTAAACAATTCCATAATATATTCGGTACATATATGAAATTTGAGAATTTATAATAACCGCACGAGTGGCCATTGTGTCGGGACCGGTAACGTAAATGTCCTTGCGTTTATTCTTCTTTCTTTTTGGGAGATGGACAGTGGATTAACAAGGGCGTCGGCGCCAGCCGGGCAGGGAATAGCAATGTGGCGCGGTGTGCGGCCCCTATCTGATGGAGAGCTCCCGATGTTGGATATATGCCACACGTTTCATATTGAATGCGGAAATTTTAATTGATTTTCACTGTGTTGTTTTGACTAATGATCGTTTTATTTGTTGATATACTGTTTTGCAATTTTCTCGGGAATCAATAATAATTAGTTGAAGTAATTATTTGTGTTGGTTTTATTTTTATATGATTGAGATGTTTTTTGTTAACTCTACATTAATTTTCCAACAAACATTTACTTATATACGTAAATAAATTTCTATTATTAATTGAGAATATTTTTCTAACGTTATCTTTTTTTTTTAAATTAAATTGAAGTCAAATTGTAGCATAAAAAAGCCTAACTTTCTAAATATTCGTTTTTAATGGTAAACTAAGATAAGTACCGTATACAATTTCATATGCATTTAGTAAAAAGCTGTTATTTTGACATTACAAACAGACACTTCAATTTTATTTCTCTGTATAGATAGTAATCATAGTAAATACAGAGTAATAACTTTAATTGAATATGTTTGTAGATGAAATTATTATACAAGAATATAAAACATCTACAAACATAAACTGCTACATAGTATCTATATGTAAATGTTAATTCACAGTGCGTGTAAAACTGTCAACGTAAGTTGTTAGATCCATTTTAGTACCTAATTATTTCTCGGAATAGGTGCAGTAACCCTTAGGATTCCATAAAGGGCCTGCAACATATGAGACTTGTCTGTCTGTCATTTATCATCGGATTTATATGGAGCTTGGGCGTGCTCCTTCCATGTCTGGTGCAAAATTGGATATACAACTTATACGTTTTTGCTCTCCAACTCACTGAAATTATAAGCTCGTTAGAGCCAAGATCCTTACATTAATCAGAAGATTCACGAAACAAATTTGTCAGTTGGTAACCATTTGCGTCCAATTGACTTCTTGTAATATTATAAATAGCCATTTCTTTATCCAATGTGCCTTTTAAGTTTTATTTATAAATTCTACTTAGGTTTTTTAAGAGTATTTTAATGTCCATAAAAAGTTTCATTATTATTATTATAGTTGGACAAAATTAAGAAATAAATAACACCTCAAATAATACAATTGCTCAGAATAAATCTGCGCAGTATATTGTTTTCCGTACTTTAAATTCACCCATTTAAATTTCGCATTTCAAATCAGTGAAATAAAATAAAAACACTTTCAATGGGAGTAAACAAGAAAAATGACTATTGTTTCGTCGCCAGTCAACCTTTTATCCTTGGAAATGTTGCTCCTCTGAGGAGTAAATATATGCAGCCCTATTAACACTCGTTTTTTTTTTAATTATTTCTTAGCTACACCTTAAATTTATACCATGGTTATAAAAAAAATATGTAATCAATCGGTATTTTGTTATTTTTAACAATATTGATAAATAACTTAATTTTATAGATGACTAGTGACTCATCCTCGCTCCGCTCAGGTACGTCCCTACCTATACGTTTCAACGGTTAATATAGATGAGATATTTTCCCGCTGTAAAAAGTATCCTATATGTTGACCCGGATACACAGCTATCATCATCCAAATTTCATCAAAATCCGTCCAGTAGTTTTCTCGTGATGCGTCCCCAGACAGACAGACAGACAAAAATTCAAAAAACTATGATTCGGCCTCTATATCGATAATAATGACTAATTCAATAAGATTTTCCAAAAAATATTTATTGTTTCGACTATTATTCGACTCATAATTTTATTATATGTATAGATATTATATAGATAAAATTTTGGTCTCAAACCACTTTACACGTTAGATAACATTTATTTTGCTTAAAATAAAGATACTTTAAATGTATGTCTGTCGATGATTTTTGTCTTGCAGTAGAAAAAAAAAATTAAACTGAGCAAAAATTATGATTTTGTTTTCTTTTCATAGTGACAGTTTAACATACAAAAGCTCATCAATGTTGGTATCGTCTCATTCCATCCTTACCTGCTAATTGACACACGCTGGGCGTTGTGACTTTCAAATAGTGTTCAAATATTTGCGCGACGCGAGCTGACGGCAAACATTGGTCCATCCGTCTATTTGTCCAGTCCAATGAGCCTCTCTATTTACCTCCGTTATCTACGTGCTCTCTGGACCACTCGCGACTTTCTTTGTCTACCTTTTAAGGTTAGACATAACTGATACGGCCCTTTTACGAGCTATGGATTTAGATTAATTCACATAAACATATTTTTGAGTTACTTTTCGTTTTAATGTTGTAGTTTATGATTATTAAGATTTATCTAATAATGAGTTTATTATTTCGTAGTTTTTTTTATTTTTATTTTTAAGTGTTTTTTTTTGAAACATTATATGTACTTATATTATACCTACAGATGAAGAGATTGTTTTTTTTTGTTAGTTTTAACCTGCTTATCTCGAGAGCTAAATTGGAGCAATTATACAAGCAGAGCCGCGGGCGATTGCTAGTAATTAAATAAAATATATTCAGCTTTTTGCAAGACTAGACAAATATAAAAAGTTGGCTCATTAGACTTTCATATCGCAAATAAAAACTTCTTAGATTGGGAAAAGGAATCAGTTCAACATAAGACGACGTTAATTTCCAAGAAAGTGTAGTCTTTATTTCTATAAAAAACTGAGTGAAATGAGAAACTAGCGCCATAATATTCTGCGAAGTAACATTCTACATTCTCAATGACTCCTCGTTTATTGGTTTGTTTACTTGCGTCATCTACGAGATCTCTGGACCACATGCCTGTGGGCTGTGACGTTTCTTTTATGGTGGACGACCATTTATGGTGAACAGGTTATCACCATCGCGACCATTTAAAGACACTGTTGGTTTTTACTTTATTGTAATTAAATGTAAAAGTAGTCAGATAAACTTATCTATGTTAAGCCGTCTATGGTGAATGTTAGAAATTTTATTCACTAATTACTAATTAATAAATATTATGTTCTATTTAAACACCCGTTATATTTGAATATTACGTAATCTAGACTATACTAACAGCATTTTGTTCACAAATCTCTGTAGAAAAGTATCTTATAGATAACTAGTGACTTATCCACGCTTCGCTCGGGTGTGTCCCTGGGTACTTGTAAAGAGCGTTGCTACAATTCAATAAAAAGATCTTTTTAAGAGAAATAATTCTGTAATACATTGTTTTCATATAACTTTATTAGTTTACGCGGCGCACGCCAATAAAGGTCCCAGTCGGCATGTTTTTTTCCGACATCTTCAACAGTCATCCTCATTTTTAGCCAATTTACACAAAATCTTAATGAATTATACACCTAAATCCTCCCCATGAATCACTCCATCTATTTTCGAAATCCGTATGAAAATCCGTTTTATAGTTTTTAAGTTTATCGTGTTCAAACAGACAGACAGTGAGACGCGGCGGAGTACTTTATTGTTATAAATTATGTAGTGATTTTATGAACTACTAGCGACTCACGCTCGCTTCGCTCGCGTTTGTCCCTATGTACGTTCTCACGGTTAGCTATGTTTAGCATAAATAATAGTTTAGTATAAATAGGAGCTTGCTACTCCTAAGATATTCAATTAAAATATATAACAATTTACCCTCGTTTTGCTCGGGTGCGTACGCCGTACGCGGATTCTGTTCACAATTTCATGGGGGTTAATTTTTTTTCGCGGAACCTTGATTCTTTTTCTAAAATAAAAGTAGCCTAAATTACTCCCTATAACATCAGCTATCTGCCAGTGAAAGTCCCGTCAAAATCAGTCCAGCCGATTCGGAGATTAGCCAGAACAAACAGACAGACAGACAGACAAAAATTGTATAAAATGTTGGTTTGGTACCAACATTTTACATCCATATGCATTTAGTAAAAAGCGGAAATTTTAATATTACAAACAGACACTCCAATTTTATTTATCAGTATAGATAAAGTAGAATTATTTTTTTCTGTAATCAATCTATTTTATTATTACTAAACTTTATAGACTGAAATCCATTTTACGGAAAACAAGCTATACCTAATGACAGGAATTAGACGTTTATCCCACCTTGGACTAAAATTATTGCGAAAGACACAATTGTTAAAACTGATTGCTATATAAATACATAGAACAAGTATTCATTATTGCCAATTGCAATTATTTTGCCTTTAGTATTTTAATAATACATATAATAAAATTCTTAGTCGAATCTGTACATTAAATATTTTTTTGGAAAATCTAATCGAAATAGTAATTATTATCGACATAGAGGCCGAATCTATAGTTTTTAGAATCTTCGTCTGTCCCACAGTAAACCACTGGATAGATTTTGATTATATTTGGTATAATGATAACTGGTTATCCGAGTCAACATATAGGATACTTTTTACTGCGGAAAAATACCTCATCTCTGAGAAATCTATACTAAACGTTAAAACGCAACTAGGGACAAACCTAGTTGTTAATAAAATAATGTAACCAAAGATTAAAATTTAATTTATATATTTATTGTTGCAGGTATGTTTCAACATTGGCTGATAATTTTATATATACTACACAGGTATTTTTATATATAGATTTCATGTATTCCAAAAAGATATGGATGATACAAAAATTGAGTTACATCTTGGACCTTAGTGTTGTGTTATATTTAACGTCCCACAGCTGGGCACGGGCCTCCCTTTAATTCGAGGGGGATCAGGCCATAGTCCACCACGCTGGCCAAGTACGTGTTGGCAGACTGCACATGTCTTTCGAAAATTTGCTAGGTTCTCTCAGACATACAGGTTTCCTCACGATGTTTACCTTCACCGTAAGACAAGTGGTAATCATCTTAGAAATGATTCGCATGTGAAAATATTAGAGGTGTGAGACCCGTGATTTGAACCCACTTCACTCGGTTTCCCAAGCGAGCGCGTTACCACTTGGCTACCACTGTCTGACTAGATCTTAGTATAGCAGTATAATACATGCATATTTTTAAAGATTCTAAAACCCTCTTGTAAATTATTATGCTTAAAAGTGTGTTGATTATATTAATATTCTTAGAAATTGTACCATAAGTTACACTACCACTACATCTACGTAAGACGTAATCATTGCCGTTATAACTTCGCAAAATTTTGGAACTAGATTCATAATCGTTATAACTCGCCATATAACTTTTTTCTTGCTTCTCATACTTTTATTAGTCTCGTGAATAGGCGAAGGTTTCGACAACTACAATTAACTATTTCATATTTAGTTAGATAAAATCTTATTCGAAAGCCAAAACTTTTTAAGAAACAAGCTTATGAACTTATTTTGCTTACCTACTTGTTACCTAGTAAATATTAGGGAGGAGCGAAAAAAAATTTTACTCATCATTTTGAGGTGGTCCACTTTTGAAATAACTAATTAATTTAAGTTTTTTGTTTAAATGATATTTTTTTTCGAATCTTTGAAAACATTGAAGAATAGTCGTTTTCTATCCAATTTTCACTGTAATATGGCATTATTGCAATTTTAAAAAAAGTTAAAAAATAACATGTTACGTTTTTTGTGTTAATTTTTTTTTAGCTCCACCCTAGTAAATATTTTTAAAATTTGCTAAATAAATAAACAGAAATATAGTTTTTTTAGTATTAATCAGGTCGTTTTAGGTTATTATAGGTATTATAATTTTATAACTGATCATCAAACTAGCCAATCATTGAAAAAAATGTTTTTTTATCCCATATTCACCATTTACAATTATCTTTGTAAAGCCACGGTCCGCCGCGTTCGTACATCTTATAAGGAAGTATTCAAATACAATAGCATCGGTTCTTAGGAACGCTGAAAAAACTATTTGCTTCATTGCTCGAGTTGCATTGTATTTTAAGTGCATCCGGTTATAAATGTACCGGCTGAATGCAAAATAGCAGATATCTTGTAAATATGTTCAAATATGTGTATAATGTCAGCTATACAGCTATTTTATAGTTTTATATTGTCATTTGTTAATATTTTACAATAGCGACTTACCCTCGCTTCGCTCGGGTGCGTCCCTAGGTAAGTTTTAATTCTTTTAATCGAAATCTAATTCTTTTTCTAAAATAAAAGTAGCCTAAGTTACTCCTTATAATATCAGCTATCTGCCAGTGAAAGTCTCGTTAATATTGGGTCAGCCGTTTCGGAGATTAACCGTAACAGACAGACAAACAAAAATTTGAAAAATTGAGTTTTTCTTATAGATACTGTATATAATTCTATATGCATTTAGTAAAAAGCTGTTATTTTGTCATTACAAACAGACACTTCAATTTTATTTATCTGTATAGATTAAACCGTTATGACAATCGATTTCTTCGAATATGTAATTCGTAATATTTTATATTCGTAATATTTTTTGAGCTTAAAAGTTTTTACGTATTCAAACCTGTTTTTTTTTAAAATGAAATATTGTTTTAAAATGTATGTAGAGTTCTGATGATGTTTATAGAAATTGCGTCACATTACATTTGTTTAAATTACACGAGAGCCTCGTTTCTCAGTTCTCAAGCTGTACCGAAACGACGATTTAACTTTATTGTACTTCATGAGTTTTGATGCCGTGTTCAGATAAACAGTATCCTTTGTCGGTTTAAACAGCGGTAAAATAACTAGATGTAAAATAAAAAAGTGTATTATTCATATTTTGTTACAATACTAGTATTTTTTTTAAATCCTATAAAATAACTTTAAATATCTTTTTAATAATAATAATCATACAAAATATAGTTAGCATATTTTTTTTTGAATAGTTTGATTGCATGACATAAATCAAAACATTCATTACAAAGTAATTACGAGGTTCATCGGTGAGCAAGCAGCATGTCGTGCAATGGAGCGCAACACTTGTACGACCGACGACCCGTCTACTACTGTACTTGTCTTAGGCTGATATATACATATATGTATTTTTTAACTTTAGTTTTGAAGCTGCTGTAAAAGAGTTGAACTTAATTTTAGAAGAAAGCTTTCACATTAAGCTTTCAGTGACTTTTTTATCTGTATTACTAAAAAACGTATTCCACGCGCTCCTTCGGATGCAAAGTCTATATTAGTTTGCTATGCAGACTCTCATGTTAACGAAAACGGTGTGAAACAAAAATGTTTCTACAAAACCAAACTTAGTAGCAGTCATTTTAGCATCTTGGTACGTATTTAAAGAATCCTTCCAGTCTTTGTCTTGACGGAGCTCCTTCGAATTCCTTCGAATCTTCAGGGCCATCACATACTTATGACCAATTCTCCAAAATTCCTCCGCAAAATCTTCAGGGTCATCAAGACCGCATTATAGTTTATGCGCATATTTTGTCCCGGACGTGATATAAGATAACGTGTAATTCGCGCGCCTTCTGGTTAAATGTGAAGATGACATCCATACTGATAAGTTGGACATTATTAAAAGGAAATTTTAAGTTATATACCTCACGTATGTAATAAACTTTTAATGTTTATGATAAAAATATATATTCTATACGTATGTGCTAAGCGAAATATTTAAACTACTTACATATATAACAGGTACCTATTAAAAGTTTTCGGTAAAATATTTTAAGGAACATATAAGATAAAAGAAAACAAGAATTCTCTAACCACCAATAACACGAAGAGAATAATTTTGAATGGAACATTTTTCCACAATTAACAGGCATAAAATCTAGACTGCGCGTACTACTCCGAATCGTGACACGACCTAAACATTCCTCTAACCGCGCTCGTGCGCTCACTGTTTTTTTTCTCCCGACCATCTTTCCGAGAAGTTGTCCTTAAAAACTAAACACACCGCTGGTTTGCTAAGGTGTGAATATAATTAATGGTTTATCAAAGGATCCGACTACGGGGAGTTTGTACTTCACAACTGATTTGGACATCGACCCGTTTAACTTTGGCTCCCGACTTTAATTGACATTTAAGAAGATATTTTTAGTAATCTTGTTTATTCATTTGTTGAATTATTTTTGCAGATAAGATGGGCTGTTGGTGTTTGTGCACACTACTAGTAATTTTTGAAAAAAATAAATTATAGTTGAATACACTTATTTACTCTTATATGTAAACGAAACTATAAATCATGTCTAATTTAAGAACTGCATTAGTTATCTAGTAAAACTTGTTACATGACAGTTGCAGGTTGCATAACATCTCGGTATCGTCATATGTCCAGACAGTTATTTCGGTAGTGGCTGTCGTCAATATTCTCTGCTAACATTTCTGTTCTGTTTCGTCGGGCTATAACTTACGTAATGAGAAATGAATGAAGCGAATTTATACAAAAAATAATACGATATTACTAGAAACAAATTTGAGATACAGAAGTAAGTGTAGTTTTTCAAAGTTTTTATACTTTTCTGACTGCATGTATAAATTATGCGTATTGTGTGGGTACTTTGCAATGATCGTGCTTTATGTATTTATATGTTCGCTATATCCTGACGTTTCCGTTGCTTACATTAATGTTGCCAACGATCTATTGTCCACCTCTTAGTATCTAATAAAAATGAAATAAAGCTCTTCTGCGGTGGTGCCGTCTTTACAATAAACAAGGTAATTTGTTAACTAAAATAAAAAGACTCTGTAAATTCAATTCTTTTTTAAATATATTGTGGTAAAAAAGCTGTTGTTGCAAACTTGAAATCATAGATCTGCAACATTATAAAGTAAACTATGTAATACTATATAATATATATAGTCATGTACAAGGAAAACCACAAGTTAGTGGTTCTTTCACATCTCTCATTATGATTATGATCAAGTAAATAACACACTAGATGAGAAGCAGCAACGCTACATATCAGATATAATGACAGTAAAAATTTACAAATGCGGAAGTTTCACACAGTGACTGATAAAAAAGGCGAGAACTAATTTGTAAAAAATTACATATGTAACATGTATTATTTATTTTTATGCCATATGTAATACTACGTGCTTTTGAACAATGTTTAGCAATATAGCTTAGGTATGCATAGATATGTATATTACAATACTTTGTATTACAAAAGGAAATGATTTAAATTTACCATTAATATGTTTTGGGGATTTTTCGACAGTAATATATTTGAACAAAACTATACAATGCATTCTACAGGTGTTGTGTTGTGCAGGTAGTTAGTTGCTTGTAACGTCCGAGGTGGTATAGAATTTGGACAAATCAGAAAACCTATTGTGTCCAAACGACGACACCAAGTCTGCCAGATGCGACAGCCATTGTGTTTTTGCTATTCATGTTTATACA
The DNA here is from genome assembly GCA_033884665.1 of Argynnis bischoffii washingtonia. Classification (NCBI taxonomy): domain Eukaryota; kingdom Metazoa; phylum Arthropoda; class Insecta; order Lepidoptera; family Nymphalidae; genus Argynnis; species Argynnis bischoffii. The sequence goes on along the minus strand of CM066624.1, from coordinate 1,253,700 downwards.
ACTTTCTAAGAAATCCCGCGATTCGGTACACGTGTGCATCTAAATAGATTTTATACCTGTGCTGGTAGATCGTAAAAATGTCCCCTTTGTAAGATCTAAAGCATATTTACAGCGGTTTTGGGAATGCAGGATTGATGATAGTTATTTTATGTGTTTTGTTGATCCGTTGCATATGGCATCACGTAAAACTGTTTATTACAGTGTATTAGGATGATTCTCTTTCCGTGAATCAGATGATATAAGCATCGCCCTCTGAGCCTAGAACTCGACTAGCTCTCGAATCTTGAGTTAGATTTTCGTTTTGAAATAAGTTTTAATATATATATATATATATTTAATTAGACTATCAAATAACCTTTAAAGAATTGAAATTGCCCCCTTGTTTTTTTTATTAAGTCGTCCTGGTCTATTATACATATGTACAAATAGGCAAAGACAAAACAGTTCAGTCAGTACTTTTTCTCCTCTAATTGTCAACTCTTACTGTTTGTTTGTTATTGACGAGCTTTAATTTTAGCAATAAAGAATTGCAAACACTATTTTTATATAGATAGGTAAATTCAATTCATACATTGTTTTCCGAAAACACTAGTTTTATTAAATATGAAATTAAATGAAACTCGCACTTTCTCTTTCAACTAGCGACTTACCCTCGCTCTGCTCGGGTTCGTTCCTAGTTACGTTTTAAAGTTTAGTATAGATTTCTCAGAAATGAGATATTTTCCCGCAGTAAAAAGTATCCTATATGTTGACACGGACAACCAGCTATCACCATACCAAATTTAAATTTCACCAAAATCTATCCAGTGGTTTTCCCGTGATGCGGTAACAGACAGACAAACAGACAAAAATTTTAAAACCTATAGATTCGGCCTCTGTATCGATAGTAATGTCTATTTAAATAAGATTTTCCAAAAAAAATATTTAATATACAGATTCGGCTTAGTTTCAATTTTATTATATGTATAGATGTAGATGAAACTCGCACTTGACAGATTAATAATAAACAACTTAATTGAACGTACTGCTAACAAGTAATATCGAAGGTGCGATGCCAAATGTTATTTCTGCTGCGCCGGGCCGTCTGATCGTCGCAAGCTGCAACACTCATCGAGGATAATTAAACACGATGCGGTGTCAACACTGCGTCGGTGATCCACATTCTGTTTCAAACTGACGTCACCTAATTGGATATTATTTTACATTTCTGAGCTTAAGATGTGACAACACAAAAGCTAATTGCTGAATTATTAGATATTCATATCAATCAAATAATGTTAGTCTTTGATGGTATTTTCGTTTCGAATTTTATGCTATTTCTGTCTTAAAATATTGTCGTAGACGTTAGAAATGTATAATGAAGATAAGTGTATAATATAATCATAAAATATTTTAGACTTAACTTTAAATATATAAAGGTGTGACATGAATTTATAAATTGTTAAACTTTCAAAACTTGTCATTACAGCAAGTGACAAAAATAATAGTCATCGCTTGCACCGATTAGTCAGGATCTCAAAACGTTTGTATATACATATATGTACGGGTGTCTGTCTGGTTCATTCTGATCTGTTGTTGTATTTTAAGACTAAAGAATATGGGACAATTGTGAAAGATTCTACGCTTTTTATTTTGAGGCGTGAGAAAGTTTAAAAGAAAAGCTGTCGGACGCTATTTGCGGAGCGTCTGGTCGGAAGCGAGCAGGTTTTCGAGTTTCCTCCGCGTACAGTCAGTAGTTAACATTGTGAAACATATATTAGGTCGACGGAACTATGCTTGAGATAATGATGTTATGTAGGTACATATGTATGTACGTCTCACGACCTGTCATTACTAATATGTTTTTTGTTTTAATTTATAATTAAAATGTAATTAGGCGCAGTTTCTAATTTCTTTTTTCTGTAAGTAATAATACATTCTGAACAAGTGAAATGTCTCTCTCTCCCAGGAATTATAATTTAGAACCATGCTGATATAAAACCAAGCAGCATCCACCTAATTGGCTCATGTTGTGATGAGATGACGCAACCGCGAACAGAAATGATCGACAGCAAGTAGTAAACATGCGTACGCGTCATTCATATGTGGCCGGAAGCGGAGCATAGTGGCGTGTGAGAGTAATGATGAAGTCATTCCTATACTGATGATGTCCAGCTTTGATACCCCTCACGTGACGCTATGTTCACCACGTGCGGTCAAACACTTACAATGTAATATGGACTTTATATGTATAGTAAACCTCTATTGTTATTTTTATGAAGTGATGAAGTAATGTATGATACGTGATGGAGAATATGGTCACATTCATATGTTGACAACGTCAGCTTTAGTTCTGATTGACGTGACAGTATGTCGCTCAAATGCCTTCAAATAATAATTTGAATATAATATAAATATTTATGAAATAAAATCAATATAATTAGATTCCTATAGATTCTGTGCAGTTAGTAAATAATATGGTGGTCATTAGTCTTTTTTCTCGTTCTGCCAGCTTAGTTAGAAACTAAATGGCATTTCGCACGACAAATTATGTAAAACTTAGATAATTAAAAATATAAAACAACTATGTAATTAAATATAATAATAAAATACAAGAAAAAATGAATGATTAAAAAACAAAGAGTGGTAAAGCAAGAAACTGTATATAATAATAAACAATGAAAATATTTTTTAAATGTATTCTAATAAATAATACAATTAATTCAAGAAGTTAATTGTATAGATAAAAGTTGTATTAACATATTTAACTAGCGACTCATTCTCGCTTCGCTCGGGTTCGTCCCTACTTACGTTTTAACGTTTGTTATAGATTTCTCAGAGGTGAGATATTTTTACGCAGTAAAAAGTATCTTATATGTTGACCCGGATAACTAGCTATCATCATACCAAATTTTATCAGAATCCCTCCAGTGGTTTTTCCGAGATGCGGTCACAGACAGACAAAAAATAAATTAAAAAAATATACACCCGGCCTTTGTATTGAAAAATCTTATTGAAATAGATAAATATATCTATTTCAATAAGATTTTTCAAAAAATATTTAATGTACAGATTCGGCTTAGTTACAATTTTATTATATGTATAAATTTAAAATTTTTTCAAGTAGGTATGTACAATAATTAATGTAAAAAAAATAAAATAATTATTTCAAAATCAAATAATTATTCAAAACAGCGCTATGTAAATAAGTTATACTTTCTTATCTATTTGGAAAATCTAATTGCAGAAATGCTTAATTAATATTTTATCAATAACTTTTTCAATAAGTAATAAGGATGCTTTTATGGTTATAGTTTTAGATACTTTTATTTATGATTTTAATGTCAGTTCTCACAGGTGCTTGCATATTTAATTATAATAGCGGATGATGCGCGCTTTAATAATATCCGATGAATTTTCCTAAAAGATTGCAAACTGGTTCTACGAGGCCTCTCAGTTGACTTGCTCTAACATGTCTAGACTTAATCAAATTTTGACTACATATGATTTTACTATACAGCCTCCAAATTAAGCAAATAATTTGCAAAACTATAAAAAACATGGAGGTTTAGTGCTTTAATTTGTTTTAGAAATATTATTAGGTCAATAAATGTCCTCTACGAGTTGGAAACAAATGTTGGTATTTCATATATTTTATGGGATTGGCTTCAACAGTATACAGTTGAAAGTAGAAACAAGCATCTATATCTGTTTATATTGTGTATGGATCCACATTTCTAGTTATTATAATATTTTTTATGGTACTCAGTGATAAACGAGCAGACAGGCCCACCTGATGGAAAGCGATACCTGTCGCCCATAACACCTACGGTTCATGCACTTTTACGTAACAAAACTGCAGAACCGCCGGTACGTTATCACTGTGAGGACTAAGATGATATGCCTCTTGCCTGTAATTGCGCTGGCTACCTTATCCTTCAAACCGGAACACAACAATGCAATCATTGTTGCTTGGCGGAAGAAAAAGATAAGGGGGTGGTACCCATCCAGACGGACTCCTCAGGCTTGACATAGTCCTACCACCGGTAAAATAATTATATAATTTTCTGTACTATGCTTTAGCTCAGTAAATCTTGTTTCATTCATAGATATTTGAACAAAACTATCAGAAATCGACTTGTGTATGCCACCTCCATTCCGGCGCAGTACCGTTAGTCGCCGTCAATGAAGCTCGCTTTGCATAAATTGCCTCATTTCACCTATCTTCATTCATTAACACGTACACTATAAACTGGTTTGTATTTAGATATAATGATATCGAACCTGTCGGATGTGGACTTGACAGATGGATCGGAGATACGAAATTTGAATTGATTTTAATATTTCATTACGTTTTTACTTATGTTGCCTTGTAGCTTAACATATTGCAATCGCTTCTGATTAATATTTTATTGTGGTTAGTATGATTTTTTTTTGTAATAAATTGAAATACTTAAGAATTTATGTACATTATTTCGTTATTATGTACATACATATATTGTCATCTGTGCATATAAATAAAATTGAAGTGTCTTTTTGTAATATTAAAATAACAGCTTTTTACTAAATGCATATGGATTTATACACGGTACATATACCAAAACAACCTTTTTTACAATTTTTGTCTGTCTGTTTGTTCCGGCTAATCTCTGAAATGGCTGGACCGATTTTGACGGGACTTTCACTGGCAGATAGCTGATGTAATAAAGATAACTTAGGCTACTTTTATGTTAGAAAAAAAATAGGGTCCCACGAAAAAAAAAATAAAAAGAAAATTAATTAGGTAATTAAATTTGTTTCGGGAAGCAACCTAGAGATGAACCCGAGCGAAACGAGGATGAGTCGCTAGTAATCTAATAAATTAATTTTAGTAAAATAAGGTTTACACTTTTAAACTACATACCCTTAGAATAAGATATATATGTATTATTAGCACGTTTGCTTGTATATTTGTTTCATTTGACGCGAAAAGTACGGAGCGGATTTAAACTAAATATTGTGTATTTCTTATTACTCGAGTTAACATTAGAATACGTTTTACTAGAGGAAATTCTAATTCCCACGGGAAAATACTATAAGCCGGTAAGATAAGCAAGGTCGGCCGAGTTGTCTTTTATACAAAAAATCAACAGTTTATTACATAAAAACTTTTAGTAACCGGTTATTAATAATATATTCAACAATATAATGCGATAAAAATCAATTACTTTCATGGGAAAATGCAAAATTTAGTTCGAGCAGAAATCGCTCATCTACTATACTTTACCTACCTACCTATAAATAGTATATAAGAAAGTCGCTGCTTGCCTCTGTCTGTTTCTCCGCTTACTTCTATTAACCCACGCAATAGATTTTGATAAAGTTTTCACTAATAGAATGAGTTATTAACGAGGAATGTTTGTGTATATAATTTGTAAATATTTTATACAAAATGGCTGAGCTATAACGGTGTTTTGTCAAAAAAATATGTTTTTTTTTTTATGATTTTTATATGATTACATGGTTAAAACACTGGCTAAACCTTTAGAAATACATCAAAACTATGTATGTACTAGAAAATTATAGGTAAATATATCATAAAACTAAAAAACCCGACTGCATAAAAGCTAACTAAAACCATGAAAACAAGTTTTTTTAATTTTTTTCTTTTTCACATTATGGAATTTAGCAGCCCCCATATATATTTTTTGTCACCTATTTAAGAGCACTTGAACAAATGAGACGAATCTAACGATACCTTAATTAGAGAAATCCATCAAGTGGTTTGGAAGATATGAGGGAATAAAAAATATTACAGAAAAACATACAAAGATGGACGCGAAAAATATAACCCTTTCCTGGCATTCGGGTAAAAAAGCCCACGAAACGACAGCATATTTCTATAACATACGATCACAATAACCATTTTTATCTATTTAAAACGTACTAAGAGCGAAGCTACGGTAAGTCACTAGTTGTACATAACTTTTAAGAGCTTTTGAACATTATCAATAATTCTGCAATTCTGCAATAAATAATACATACTATAAGTGATAGATATAAAGATACCTTTATGTCAACTGTAGTTCCGCCTGTTACTGCAACCAGTCTGGCTTACAGCGTACGATCGCTTTAACATAACGCGATTATACGCGTCTCTAAACGAGATTTAATTTTTCCTATAAATCCGATACGCTGTAGCAAGACGAACCGTAACGTCAGCTTTAGATGATATTTATTTATGATATGATGTGAAATAAGTATTTGAACTATAAAGCTTTTGTTCGAATGTCTAATAAAAATGTTCATAAAAATATGGGCATTATTTTATATACAACTAGCGACTCACCCTCGCTTCGCTTCGGGTTCGTCCCTAGGCAAAAATAAATTTATCCCACGGGAACTGTGCATTTTTCCAGGATGATATATAGCCTTCCTCAGTTAACGGGCTATCCAATGCAAAAAGAATTTTTCAAATCCGATCAGAGTAGTTCCTGAGATTAGCGCGTTCAACTAAACAAACAAACAAACTCTTCAGCTTTATAATATTAGTATAGATTTACGTTTATGTAGTTATGTCCGAATTTAGGATTGACGGTTTAACTGTGTTCTTATGAGTCACTTAGAAAAGTTTTTAAATGCAAATTCATTCCAGCTTAGGAGGTAATATAATCTAATAATATTATAAAGAGGCAAAGTTTGTTTGTTTGTTTGTTTGCTTGCTTGCTTGCACTAATCTGAGGAACTACTAATCCGATTTGAAAAATTCCTTTTGCTTTAGATTGCACGTTTAATGGGGAAGGCTATAAAGCTACTACCCAAGGTAGCGGAGCAGTAATCATAAATGTCAAGAAATCGGGCGGACTTCCATACATTATTGTAAAACTAATGTTTATAATATGTTTAGGAGTTTACGCTAGAAAACTACTGAGCCCATTTCAAAAATACCTTTTGCATAAAGCCAGAGAAGTTTTTTTTGTAGTTTTATCGCGAGCGAAGCCGCAGGTTCTGCTAGTATAATATAAACGCGAAAAATCGTGCGTATAGCAGCTCAACAAAACTGTAGAAAGTGATCAAAATGTCAGACGTCGTTAATTTAACGACATGGAAACTGTTTTGTTGTAATTATCCACATCATTACAAAGAGAAAAGGTATTGCAATTAAACTTAAATTCTTAATAAGGATAATAATGATATTCTTTTTTACTGTTCCCCAAAGGTTTATTTTGTAATGAATTTTTCTTACACGTTAATGCTAGGTGAAATTTCTGTAATGGGCATGGGTTTTGATGAAAAACGTTGCGGTCCTTGATGTTTGTTACTAATTAATCGTAACCGGTCTGCGACAGGCTTGTATTCCGCAGTATTTAATATTTAGTCGACAGGTGTATGCTGACTTGTAGAGCCCCATTAGTCATTTAATTTTAGATTTCGTAAAACAGCACATTTGTAAAGATTAGTTACCGATTTCTTAGTTGTCATTAGTGCTTATTTTTTAATATATATTTGTCCTACATCTGCTATTATTTTTAACTCTTATACGCTATACAAAGGATTGATTTAATTTTTTGCTACATTATAAGTATAACAATATGTTGAAAGTGATTATACCGGTGGTAGGACTCTGTCAAGCCTGAGGAGTCCGACTGGATGGGTACCACCCCCTTATCTATTTCTGCCGCCAAGCAACAATGATTGCATTGTTGTGTTCCGGTTTGAAGGATAAGGTAGCCAGCGCAATTACAGGCAAGAGGCATATCATCTTAGTCCTCACAGTGACAACGCACCTGCGGCTCTGTATTTTTGTTACCTAAAACCTAAGTGCTAAGTGCATGAACTGTGGGTGTTATGGGCGACAGGTACTGCTTTCCATCAGGTGGTCTGTCTGCTCGTTTGTCACTGAATCTTATAAAAAAAAAAAAAAAAAGTGATAAATAATTAAGTTAATTTTTAATCCATGCATTTCAAGATGTAAAATATTATGACCTACAGACAACAAATTACTAACAATTTTTACGTATACATATAAATTATATGAAACTTCAACTTTATAGCCTATTTAAATTGTAAGAATATAAGATACACTATATAAACGACCATGAAGACATTCCACGTTTATTTTCAACATCTCGACGACAGACAGAGTGTTATGCGATTGTTGTTTTCTTGTTACAAGACTTGTCTGAGGCGAATAAATAAAACCTATTTTAAGTTATAACTTAGCTTTTTTAAACTCTTCGAAATAACACACAATGATAAGAAATTATTGGTTTTATTATATTATTAAATGTAAATTATGTAATTATAATAACTATTTATCTATACATATAATAAAACTGTAGAGGTCGAATATCTGAATATGCTAAAAACGGTTAAAATGTACGGTTCCCGTGGGATAGATTTGTTTTTGTTTGTCTAGAGGTGAACCCGAGCAAAGCGAGGGTGAGCCATAGTGTACAATAATTTATAAAATAAAATTTAACAATAATAATCGTCAAAATGTATTTATGTTATCAGAAATAAAGGCTATTTGTTTAAATTATGTAAGTACTGATGAAGAATAACATGTGACAAACAATAACAACAAAACAACACATTGAAGAGTAAAAGTACTGATAGAATGTAAGTTAAACTGATGCAATATAAAAACCACAAAGTGCACGCTTACAAATAATATAAAATAATTCAATAATCAAAAATGCTATCGGTATTTTAAACGCTGAGCTATAAAACCATAAAGAACGAAACCAATAAATAGACACCACAATACTTAGGCGTTGGTTTCGAAATATAAAATTGAAATGGCGCAACAAGGAATGTGGAATCAGATTATTTTTATTTATACATCTCTAATGATGATTGTGTCGCCCACCTATGACCCGGCACGCGACTTTACGGTTATCTCCATTTCCTCTAAATGTGCCTTTCTAAAATTGTCCAATCTTGTTTTGTCATACATATATTTTAATTTTTAATGGTTTTGTTAACGAATGTCACGAACCCAGAAAATTCCTAGATACAGATGATATATTAATGTATTGACTGCTATTTGAACTGAGTAGGCAGCAAGAATTTGAATATTTTCGGGGGATTTATGAATGAAAGATAATATTTTTTATTAAAATATTCTAGAATAGATATAACTTATTTAAATAATAGCCGTTAAATGTATAATATAAAATCAAAGATCATATTATAAAAAAAATATGGCTTATGTATCCACCTACAAAAGGAAAAAGGTGAATTAGCACAAGATATTATATTATGCGTACAGTCACCAAGACTAAAGACAGAGATAGGAAAAGTCATTTTTATTATAATATAAACTTTAGAAACAATGAAAAGTAATATAAAAATGTGAAAGCTCAGTAGTAGTCTATGTATCTAATCTTAAGTGCTTAAATAAAACTATCATTTCGGATTATTTTGCGGATTTATTTTGTACGTTTCGAATGCTTTACAACGTCGTCGAACGTCGATAACCAAAAATCATAATAGATCTGCGAAATAATCCGAAAAGATAGTTTTAAAGTCCTAAGTGCTTAAATTCACACCACACTACCTGCAAACCCCGCCTCCGCGCCGGCTGCATCGCTAATAGGGTACACTTACACGTCATTTCACAATGATCATCAATTACGACCGTAATTGCCGCACCTCATAGTGTTCTGTAAGACTGCATATAGTTCAGAAATGTGAAGGTGTTAAATAAATTGCTTTCATTCTCCCTTCTTCTATTCAAGAACAATACAAGATTTATTTGAAGATCGAACAAAAGCTTAAATGGCTTAGCAAATACTGAAAACCAAGAATTTACCAAGCATTTTAAATAAGTTAATTTAAAAAAAACGTGTGTGTGTACTTATGTACGCACGTAAGAAGTTATACCTACTGCTTTGGCGTAACAGAACAAAAATAGCTAAAGATTTCATCCCGTACGTCACAACTCTGTTTGTAAAAGGAGTGCAGCTAACTTCATCATGTCGCTTTCAGCTAACTTCATCATGTCAGTTTTTGGATGTCGGATGTCGGTGTGCGCGCATCGTTAGAAATTTTACTCTCATATTTTTTACAAACGTGCCAAAAGAAGTATTACATCAAAAACATTTTTAAGAACAAACTTTTATATTATAGAAATTTTGTAATGTAATAAATAGGTTTGATTTAACTTAAAGATTATTTTTTAGGTATAGGTTATTCGTATTCTTCTCAGCAAACCTTTCATTTGATCTCCATATCATGGGGGTGCATAAAAATCATAGTCGGTCATCGTTTGAAGTCCGCCATGTTGGATTTAGAATGACGTCACTTATGTTACCATACATTGTTATCTAAATTAAACGTGTATGCAAAATTTCAGCTCAATCGGTTAAGAGTAACCGTTAAAACCCGAACAAACATTCATACAAACATTGATTAAAGAAAAGCTTTTAAAAACTAGACTATTTCGTTGACATTTTACTTGGTCTTTATGAATCGACATAATATCTCGAACGTCAATCTCAGTTTCACAGGTAGCTCAACAATTACCATAGTAATTGCTGCTCCTTATTCGTATTCATTATGTCGTGAGCTTCCTCGCGTTTAGCTTTTCATTTAATGAGTGCCTTTTAAGTTTAAGCTGGAGAGTAAGTTTAAACTTGTATTTGCAAATATATTACCAGATATAATTATTTTATATTATGTTTGTCTTTTACTATCGACTAATCTTCTCTTTACTCATTTCTAAATACAGTGTTTTAGTATTTTTTATTGAAATATTATTCTAAGGGTATCCTTTTGTATACCGTAACTAGTGACTCACTCTCGCTTCGCTCGGGTTGGTCCTTAGGTTGCTTCCCCATACAAACTTTCATCCCCATTCTCACTCCTTTAAGGGATGATTTTCGGGATAAAAATATCCTATGTACTACCCAGGGTCTCAAACTATCTTCTTACCAAATTTCATCTAAATCGGTTCAGTAGTTTTGGAGTTTATTTGGTACAAACAAGCAAACAAACAAACAAAAAATGTTTCCTCTTTATAATATTAGTATTGATAAAAAGTACCTGCTATCTTTTTAAAACACCATAGACTACATACATGTCAAATTGCATCAAAATGTTTTGCATTTATTAAGGGAAATAAATAAGGATTTTTGTTGTTTCAACGGTCCTTATCATAATTTAATAGTAATCGTTTTTGCTTATAAGACAGTATAAACACCGTACGAACTTGTTAGACATAATCACCCCATGCAGAAATTAAAGATGGCACCCTTCCGGTAACCGCAGGGCTGTTCGACCAAAAGAAGTTTGAAATAAATAATAGTTTGTAGTTATATGTAACAAATTTTATTTAAGCATGATATTGTAAAAGAAATCCTATCAATATGCAACGAAAACCGTGAAATTAATTGAAAAATGTTGTAATTTATGCAAATCACTGTTGGCGCCTCCAAATTAATGAAGTTGCTAAACGCTCGTGTGTATCTCGGGGTCTGCCCGCGCGGGGGTGCGTGGGCGTCTGACCTCTCGCACGCGTGGGTCGGCTTTCTAAGCCAATCCTCCTTAGTACAAGTGAGAAGTTACCTCACGTTTTTTGCGTTGGCGGCTGTTTGCCCGAATGAAAACTATACTTCCTGACATCTACCGTACACCATCTTGTGTTTCAAAATTATATTAAGATGCAAAATTTCACAATTTATTTGGGAACATAAATAGTGGGTGGCACGGTCTACCTAAAATGACAAGTATACCCGCTCTTGTAATTTTATGAGGCGAACTATGTTATAAAGTTTTAGTTTTCGGGTTACACGATAGGCTTGCTCCACCGCAGCTGTTAATTAAGCATATTTTGTTACACTTTACAAAAAAATAAGAATTTGTAAAGGAAACACGAGTGTCTACGCGGCCATGTTTTTTGATCCTTCGAGGCGGATCGAATGCGCCGTCCGATTATATCGTGTTACGGATTTGGCTTAGCTCGCTTCTATACCTTAATAACTTATAGCTATTTGGTATAACTTAATTTAAAATCGCCTTACAAACTACTTACTTTTAAACTTCAAATAAGTAAACCAGAAATATTCATGAAAGTGGTCTTTTTAGGCGTTTCCCATAAAATTAATAAAAAAATTATCGTTATTTAAACCCATAACAACTAAAAATAAAAAACTGAGATGGTTTCATTATTTTTATGTTTCAGTAGATTAGTGTAGATTTGCGTATAGATAACATTTTAAGATACCATAACCGTTTGGTTAGCCGTTTACCAGTCGGGGGCGCATCGTTAAGCAGTCCGCTAGCCCGATAATGACTCGGAAAACGCCCACGACACAATTAAAAAGTTCAATCAAAACGACTAACCCTGTCCCTTCCGCTTGTTTTGATCACGTTTCTTTTTAAGGCATTTACGAATGCACCAGAGACATTTTACATCCCTCACTTTAAAATTAAATCAATTTAAGTTAAAAAATTAACACACAGAACCATCTAGTTCCATAGTAAGCTACGTGGTTTGTGTTATGGGTACCAGATAGTTGATACACCACACATATATAACTTTAAAAAAATATATATTACAAATATTAACACCCATGATTGGAGTACAAACATACGTGTGCATCACATAAATGAATGCCCCCAGTGGGACTCGAACCCGCGACCGGTGGCACAGCCACTGAGTCAAACGTGTCGTCAAATTAATTAAGTAATTTATTAAATTAAAAATTATATAAAAACAATACAATATACCCTTACTATTTTCGCTAATATTTGAAAGGAACTTGAAAGTGCCAAAGTGCTCTATTGTTCAGTAATCATCGTACATAGCGAACAAAGCGGATGACATGTTGCCCTCTCAGGTCTGCGACATGTCGTGACAACGTTCCGGTTCAAAAGGAATAGAACGTGTCAAAAGTCGTCCCGTAACTTGATCAGCTTTCAACGCTATTGAACTTTACTAATATAACCTTTATTAATATAATTTTAACGATCGTAGATTTAATCTGTACGATCAAATTACATCTTATATTTATAATGATTTAAATAACTTTCCAATATAAATCTGTAGATGCCATGTTAGGTCTTGCTAATGATCATATTTGAAAAATACTTTAAGAAAAACATTCCTCCGAAGCTCTATTTTTCTTTTTTTAGAAATTCAGATCCGAACAAGGTGTATTCTAGTTTTTTATACGATATTATAGATTATCATTTATTTTCTCAGCATTTATTTTGCACAATTAGTTCCGCCCAAATAAGTCTTTGGTTAATTTTTGATGTTTACTATTTTGATAAAGAAATAATAGCATACTAATCGTTACACCATTTAAAATTATGGCACAAACTTATAAGTTGGAAAAAGTTTTTTCAATAAATTGGAAACTATTAGAGTATCCTATAAAATAAATGTGCGGTAGCGGACGATAATGTTAAGCTTTCAATATACTGATAGCTTTAAGAAAATGTCGATGCAGTAAACATTTATGACAGGGCAAGAACTAATGATAGACATTTGCGGGCCGATAAAAACTGGTACCGCAGAGGTCGTGTTGAGCGTGAGGTACAAATATTTTTTTATCGTGTACACTTTACACGGTGCGGTCTATGAATTATTCTTAAATTGACACTACATGTTTATGAAATATTTTCACATGACATATGACAAATTACTTGTGATAGCGAATTGAATTCATCAATTGATTTATCTTTTCTTTGTGGCGGTAGTTTGAAAATATTGTAGTTTTAAACGATATATTTATGGTAAACTAGTGAAGCCTTATGATGGTCGAAAATCGAGTGAAATAAAATAAGTTTGCACGTTATTGAGATTCTTTTGTCAAAGTTACAATCGTAGTCTGAAACCTTCTTCAATAAATGGACCAAAATATGCAAAAAGAAGAAAAATTAATATACATATTACTATAAAATTAATGAAGGTGATACGCTATTAAACATTATTCTGCAGCTTTTTAAAGAAGTAGTTATACATACATGAACAAACGCGAGTGGTTTTGCGTTAAAAAGAGGGTCATCAGATTACAGCTTTTTGCAGTTTTTTTTCACGTATTAATATACATATAAAGATATCCTATATAAATTCTTTCTTTAACAAAAAACAAATATATTACTATATTTCCAGACATTTTCGCATAATGACGATCAGCCTATCCCTTTAGGCTAAATATGGCTCTCAAGTCGATACCGACTTTCACGCTCCGTGGGCGTCACCTGTTGTGCTTTACTATTGCCTGCTAACTTTATTTTATTTTCAATATCATATATTTTAAACCTTATGCCATTAAAATAAGATAAAAATTTAAGTATATCTTAAACATGTATTTTATGTACATTCGCCCACGAGCGCTGCTACGCAAAGCTTCGTCTAGCAATTTTGCATTTACATTGGGGTCGTTTAAGTAATACTCATCAGTAAATGTCAAAACTTCAATACCCGATAGAAAAGATTTATGTACCTACTGTAAATAAAATTGATTGGGAATAAAACATTTCTTGATTAATAATTTTCGTCTTTTGTAAAACTAATTGGAATGGACTTTTTCCAGTTCCCGTTTTCGATTATTTACAGATAACTTTTGTCCAATTACTTAGGTTCTTTCATTCTCTTCCTTAAATTTGGATAGTGAAAATAATAAGCGAAGATACGTCTAAAAATAATAATTAAACTAAAATTGCCTTCAAAATTTTTAATGTCTAATATCTATTCAAAAGCTGACATCGCCTACGTATCTAATTGTTGTTACTTTTTGTCGTTCAATTTAAAAGCATTTGTCCATTGTCAGTGAGCAACCTCAGCTTAGATATTGACAACCATCACTTTGATTGGCACCCGGCATTTGGAATACGCCTCGGGATTATTATCACCCACTATACATTGTATCTGCTCGATCAATCTTTGCGTTCACGAGTGGGCCGGCAATTGTGTCATTCTCATTCAATATTATAATACAAAAGTTTGGTACTGAAGAGTTTAAAGGAAAACTCGTACAGTTTTTCATTTTTGACCGATTTAAAAAAGTGATGCGATTTAATTTATTCGAGTGTATTTTTTGTTTAGGTATTATGTTGTTTAGGTATTGTATTTTTTTTGTTTAGGTATTATATTACGTTATATATTTGACAATTGTGAATCGATTTTAACAATTTTTTTTTTGTAATTCATACGAGTATAAAGGATTTAACATAAAAAAAAGTCACATTAAAATGTTTGCTTTTAAGTGACGTTGAAATCTTTGTACCTTATTTTAGTAAAAGTTAATTATTATTAGTCTTATCACTAAAAAAATTATTTTGGCAATATTTTCTGTCAAAAATTTAGATTATCTAATATATTTAAACGAGCAATTCTTGTACATATTTATATCTTTATATCTTTATTTATTACCAGCGATCTCGGAAACGGCTCCAACGATTTTGCTGAAATTTCGTATGTGGGGGCTTTCGGGGGCGAAAAATCGATCTAGATTAGTCTCATGTCTGGGAAAACGCGTGTTTTAGAGTTTTCATGCGGTTTTTTGCATTATTCTACGCAGAAAATGGTCGATAATTTCTTACACTCGGTTATAAGTATCGTGGTCAAGCGGTCAAGGCGCAAGTTAGACAACACATATGCCCGGGATCGAGTCCCGGACGGAATACAAAGTTTTTACTTTGTTTTTTTTTTGTATTTATTCAAGTTTTTAGTTTTTTTTTAATCTAAAAAAACGATATAACAAAAAAGAACTCTAAGCGAAGCTCGGTCGCCCAGGTACTATTATTAATGTGACATTAAATCTTTTATTTAAGTCTATGAAACATAAAGAAATGAAGGACAAGCTGAATATGTAATAGAAAAGTCAAAAGTAAGGTCTCAAATATTAAAAAATGTACGTAATTTGTGTAATAAAATAATAAAATCAAAAATTTATTTTGATAATACAAATCATTTAATTAATAATTATTGCTGATATTTTATTTAAGCACTTGACTTTTTCCTTTTAACATTGTCCAATTAATAGTGACCTCAATTATATTTCTACAAATTGTCTTGACATCATTTTATAAATAATCGGTATTATCAGCATACTTAATAAAATTTTATGTTTTCATGATTGTATTTGGGCGTTGCAAATGCATCTCTATTGCCATGTACCTTCCATTTGTAATCCGTACATTGATAATGTCTTATCGATAAATATCGATAGTAGTTGATTACGTGGTTTTGTTTCATAGATTGGTTATCAGCACTTAAACAACTACGCAGTTTTTTGTGTGAGCGAGTACTTTGCAACCTTGTTCGTTTGCCAAAATTCATCTAATATGTTAGTCATGTCTCACGTGTGTACTCTAGTGTCATTGGAACTAAAGTTTGTGAATGGGAGCCGATTTAGACGATGTATCATACACGTTTCATAATAACGGTCGAACACTAAACTATAGACTTTCTAAGAATTAATTATGTTTTATCAGGATTACATGTTTACTTACAATCCCTGGAATACGGAGTATGATGTGTTCCGGATATTACCATAACGTCTTAAAAACGTCGACTTAAAAACTACTACAGTCTATTAATAAAGTATTTATCATATCGTACCCAAATAATGTTTATCAATCCGTGTTTTTATTGAGTTATGAAATTAGTCGGTTGTTCATATGAGCAACGTATTATATGTATATATATATATATACAACATATTGTATATAAAGCAGAGTCACTATCAATGCGCGTGATATATCCAAAATAGTCATTTTATCATACTTCCAGCCTGATAGGTTTCTTTTTGACACCGATAACAGCCGCGCCCCTTTAATTAAGATTATCTGGACGTCCATTCGATAAACACAAATGCGCAGCGTTTTGTTTGCAACCTTCACTAATAGTATTTTTGGAAACTCGACAGATTTTTTTTATAAATATATGAATTTATAATTCACAGCTTTCTTTAAATTGTAAGTAACTTCACGAACATTTGTCGTATTAAAATAAGATGAATCCGTCGATTCACGACCTGCGTCTGCTTGAACTACCAGAGGCTTTTCATCGCGCATTTGTGTCAACTATAATACCTTTTTATTGCCTTTTATAGAAGCTTGTTTATTGATATTTATAGTTGTGCATGTTATTAAGATGATGATATTAATATTTATTTATGTATTACCATCATTCATATAGATTTCTTTTTTATTCTTGTACTATGTAAGTCTTTTTCGTTAAATTTATAGCTTGTGAGATTATTAATTCATAAGTAAATAGGTGTTGTAAACGTAGTTATGTAAAATTAAAAAATACGCCTTTGACATGATTGTAATGTACGAGACTCATTAAGTCAAATCAAATGAGCCCAAACTCGAGGGCTTTAATAGTAGCCGCTGAATAATTCCACTATTTACCACCTGGATCCTTCAAATCAGCTCCAACATACCTAATTATAGTATTATCATCTGAACTTCGTGTATGCATCATCACAAAGTTTCATTTTGATACGACAATTTTAAGTAGGTTAAAATTGTCTTTCAAGATTTGTTTACATTTGATAAAAAGTGTAAAAGTTTAAGCAAGATCTTCGATAAACTTTCGCAATAGAGAATTTATTCATTAGATCTTATCACAGTACTGTAGCGGATATTATTTTTATATGGAACAAATATTTGGATTCTGTCGACTATATACATATGTACTTGTTATAGAATCGTAAAGACGAAAACCTGCCTTCCTTAACTGCTACCCAATATATGAACAAAATAATATTCCACAGTTCTCTACATACACCGCAATAAAAGTAACGTGAGTTATATATGTACCTATATACATTATTAGTTCTCTCTATTTCATTCAATTTTACTTTAATGATTAATCTTGTCGATACATTGAGATCATCATTATCTCCAGAATTTCGTTCCGGGAAAAGTATACGTAAATGTACCGATCTAACGATCGCCTTTTCAACAGGACGGAAACGTCCAATGACGCAACTGATATCACTATAGTGCGTAATGCATTATGTTCTATGCGAATAGTGAATGACGCGTCGTATTGTTATCGAGCGCATTTGTAATCGATTCTGGCTGAGCCCATTCATTTACTGATAGTAAAGGTTATATAGCACTTTCAACTTCTAACAGTGGAGATTGCGGGTTGTTATGTTTGTTTATTTCTGTTACTTTTAGTATTATTTATTTTTGATTCATAATATGTGATTGTTTAAAGTTTTTATGATACATATAGGTTAGTCAGTTAATTTAGACGCTCTTTGCTTAATTTGCAGATATTAGGTTCGGTTGAATAAACATTGAAATATGTCATTAAAAAGGAAGGTGTTCAATGTAGAACATGATGATTTCTGATTTATTGCTTTATCTATACTAAAATATAAATAGTTTCGTTTTTATAAATTTTTATAACTACCAGTCTAATTTAAAGTTGTTTCTGTTTTTTATAACCTATCATCTATCGAGGCAGGTTTGCCTATCCTTAGCAGCAGAGTCGCAGGCAAAGGTTTTTATACTTACACAAGTTTTAGAAAAATACATACTATTTTTGTTAACACTTGTGTAGCACATTCGTAATAGATTGTGACACGACCGATTTATTACAATAGAAAATAGTATTCGTTGCTTGAAGGCGGCACTTTGACTATAAGATTTTGTTGATATTATTTGTGAGTAAACTGTCGATCTAAAAGTATTCTTCATCAACAACTCAAAGGAAGTTTTCATTCTGATTGGCGACACGTTTGGCTCAGTTTGTAGTAACCCTACTTGCTGTGCCAGCGGTCGCGGGTCGAGTCCCGCTGGGGGCATTCATTTGTATAATGAGCACGAATGTTTGTACTCCAGTCATGGGTGTTTATATTTATAATATATATGTACTTAAAATATATATGTGTAGTGTATCAACTATTTGGTATCCATAACACAAGCCTCGTACCATGGAACTAGATGGTGCTATGTGTTAATGTCCCAACATATTTATTTATTCTTATGCTACTATAAAAGTATCTTTAAGTCTTATTGTTAGACTGAACTTTGTTGGTGGTTATCAGATATCACAAATTATAAATTCCTCGACATTTCCATAAATGCCCTGTCTAAATCCATTCACCCGTTTTCAAGGTGAACTCCAACAAACATAGTTAATATTTTGTTTTCTTTTATATTTCAATTAAAGCATTTAAAAGTAATTATTGCACTGCTTGAAATATAGGTGATACATGAAAAATGAATATAAAAATCAGATCTCCCAGAAAACACACTCCCAATAAAGTGAACACGTCATAAATACGTTGTTTTGAAGTCATCAGTGTACATTGAACCAGGAACTTTTAATATATACGCTTGATTCTAAGCTAAGTCGATTTTGTAGTAAGGATCGTGTGATCTCCTTTCGCGAACAGGTAAAATGCATTAGCATGAGCTAGCCTGGAGGATTTGCGCGGTCAGACAACTTTTGAAACTAAAGGTACAACGTACATAAATAAAGCTTTAAGTATTTACGATGTTTTTGTGGAGATCCTGCTATGTGTTCAATTAAGAGGCTCTTTTTGCAGAGGTAACAAGTATTTTTAACAAAGAAACATGATAAATTATTCATATATTATAGTCACCATATTAAGTTACCATTTGTCCTTTTTTTATTCATGTTTTTTTTTTCTATACCTATTTACAGTTGATTTGAATGTAATTGGAGGATTTGCAAGTTGATACTTAAGTAATATGAAAATATTTACTTGAATAAACATTAAGGTGCGTTTGTTTGTTATGATTTGATATATGATGAGATTCTTTGTCGTAACTTTAAGTCAAAGTTGTCTTTGCAAAGTGAATTACCTATATATTCCAAAGTTTGTTTTTAAATGTTTTTAGGGTTCCGTACCCAAAGGGTAAAACGGGACCCTATTACTAGGACTTCGCTGTCCGTTCGCCTGTCTGTCTGTCCGTCTGTCATCAGGCTGTATCTCATGAATCGTGATAGTTAAACAGTTGAAATTTTCACAGATGATGTATTTCTGTTGGCGCTATAAAAACAAATACTAAAAAACGGAATACAATTAATATTTAAGGGGGCTCCTGGATACAACAAACGTAATTTTTTTTTCTTGCTTATGCTCGATATTGATAAGAGCAACAGGTAGACGCTTGAAATATTCACAGAATATTTAGTTATATTTTCACTTTAAAAATAAATAATTAAATTAAAAAAACAAATATTTAAAAGGGGTTCCCATACAACAAACATGATTTTTTGGCGTTTTTATAGATAATGGTACGGAACCCTTCGTGCGCGAGCACGACTTGCTCTTGGCCGGTTTTATTTTACTTTCAATAGTTTTGATTAAGTTGACATTTCTATAGGATATATTTCTCAGCTAACCTGAATTTAAATTGCTTTAATTTCAATAACTTGATATTGATGTATGCTAGTAGGTATGTAACTTATTCGGATATAAAGTATACTTTAATTTCAAAGTAACCAATAATGAGTGCTTAGTCTTTACTGGGCAAAGTAAGGTCTTCTTAAGTTTCTGTTACTTTTGCTAAAATTATTACACTGTTATAAAGTGTAGGTGAGATTTTAGAGTAGTATACCTACTTACTTTTGAAGTGATGTCTAAGTCGAAGTAACTTGTTTACCGACTTGAAAAAGGAGCAGGTACTTATTTGGCCTGATTTTTTTGTATGTTCAAATATAATTTCAAAAAAATGACTTTACTTTTTGATTAGTTATATAGTAGTTATCGAAACAAAGCTTCTGGTGCTTTCCATTCTGATTTGAAGGTAATTTTAAACATTGTAATTTTGGTGAATCACAACTGTCCAACAGCGATGGCCTAGCAGTAGTTTAGTAAGTATCTTCTCGATATATAAAAAAGACTATAATTTAAGAGAGTGCATATGGCAATTTTGTACTTAGACATCGTTATTTATCTTTGAATCTGTGAAAGTTACCACTTTAAAATTTTAGGGAAATGATACTTCGAACTTTTATCTTGAATTGCCAAATTTGAAAACACCATTGGTGAAAATTTTCTCGATAAAATATGTTTTTGAAAAATACACAATTTTTCACATATTGCTATTTATCTCAGAAAGAACTCACTATTTTTATTTAGTTTTTATTTTGTCAGGAAGCCTAGAAGTATTTTTTCAGTTACCGAATTTCATTTTTCGATTGGTTGTTTAATTAATTTATAGTGAGTTAAAAACTTTTTTGGCGCTTAAATATGTTGAGCTATCGCTCTATACTTCTCACTCACGATAGAACATTATCTTGTCATCCCGCGCCTCCGAATCCGAATCTTAGCGGTCTCATGACGCACTCTTAAGGAGTAATAAAATAACCTTTTTGTAAAACACGTGTTCATATTATTGTCTAAATTTTGATAAGGTACTATTACAGCTATCTAACATAATAAATAATTAATCGATATGATTAAGCTCAAGTCAGACAATAGAAATCCAGTTTGACGAGCACGTGCCCTTTCACTAGAACAATCGTATCTAAATTGTTGTACCATTCTTACTACTATTATCTCTTCAGTAACATTTTTGATGCAACTGTTATTGTTAAAGCTCTTATTATAGTGATGTCGATTATTGACGTCTTTATAGAACATTAATGCGGTGTTAGACGTTAGTTTTTAGGGTTCCTTACCCGAAGAGCGCCAATGGGACCCTATTACTAAGCCTTTGCTATCTGGCCGTCTGTCTGTCAGCGCCAGCTGTATCTCATGAACCATAATAAGTATAGAGTTGAAATTTTTACAGTGTGTATTTCTATTGACGTTGTAACAAAACATAATAAAAAATGGCAAGATGAATCCACCATGTCAATTAAAAAAAAAAACGATTAGTACCCACATAGTCTTACATCTTGTACGATTGTAAGGAACCCGTTCTGTGCGAATCCGACTTGTACTTAACTGGTTTTTTTATTATTATTGCACAAGGTATATTGTGAACTTTTGTTTTTAGTACTAGTGAAAATCGGTCTTTACGTTGTCTCTCTTACTTTTTACACTACTGAGTTATTACATAGCAATATATTTAGTGGTGAAATTAATCTATACTAATATTATAAAGCTGAAGAGTTTGTTTGTTTGTTTGTTTGTTTGTTTTGTTGAACGCGCTAATCTCAGGAACTACTGATCCAATTTGAAAAATTCTTTTTGCATTTGATAGCCTGTTAACTGAGGAAGGTTATAGGCTATATATCTTCCCGGAAAAGTGTACGGGTCCCGTGGGACTGATTATTTCTGTCTAGGGACGAACCCGAAGCGAAGCGAGGGTGAGTCGCTATGTAAGCATATATTTGTTTTATGGATACGGGTAAATTATCTAAGTTTTAGGTCAGATTTTACTATTCATTCCTACATATATCTAATGAAATGGGGTCAGCTGCACATGAATCACTTTAAAAAAAGTGTTGTATATGGAATCGTGAAGTGAGTAATAGAAGCTATTGTAAATCTACAATTTTAAGAATTTTTGTCTTATCTGTTTAATCACATATCACATAAGATCTTAATGGTTTTTGTAAAAGTTTTTATTATCCAACTAAGTATCAAACTATGTAATCAAATCTTGGAAGTCGACATTAACTATCTAAACGTCGCGTCGCGTCAATTTAAAACTTAGTAAGGGTGTGAAATCCGGAGGGTAAAACAATAATTTAATACCATCGAATCAATCTTATGATGGATCCTGGTCAGCGATGGAGGTGGACAGCGGAAGTCTTTATATACTATGTAATATATATTTATACCAGTAATACTTTAGAATTTGACCTCCAAAAATTTCAATCTCATTTAAATCAGTGTAGCAGATCCATTGATAAATCTTGAACTTACGATGCTGCACGCTCCTTTTTCTCTTCTTCTCAATACGAGAAGAGTGTTTATAGGTTACAAAGTAAATAAAAATAACTAGACGACATTTTGTCGACTGCTGACAAGTTTATGTGTACTGTGTATACGTGACACTCGCCATGGGTACATATTGTTATCACATTGACTAATCGTTGATTACAATTTGTTTTTTATTTTAATAAATTATCGAATTAGATCTTACTTTTAAGCCTAATTTAATACCGTCGATGATCCGTTTAACCTCTGATGCACCAGTGGTGCACCCACGCTTGGCTCGAGCCTACAGACACTGCACATCTGTCAACAATCAGAATATTATTGATATTTTATAATATATCTGTTATACTGTTTTGGCGTGTTATGGTAGCCATAGACATGGGATACGCAATGGGAATTAGTTGATGGTATCGGCGTTTATAGCAGTAACTCCTTCTCCATATTATTGATTTTTCATTATTAACTTAGCAAAGTGTTAAATATTTACTGGTTAGAAAGACATTATTACACTAGCAGTGCTTTTCAAAAACAATAAGATTGATTTTGTGGAAATATTTTTTTTTTATGAGACTCAGTGACAAACGAGCAGACAGCCCACCTGATGGAAAGCAATACCTGTCGCCCATAACACCTACGGTTCATGCACTTAGGTTTTAAGTAACAAAAACCGTAACCCGTCTTCTATATTTCATGCTAAAGTAACAATAATGTTGTGTTTAAGTGTACATGGAATAAAACCTAAAATTGTTTTTTACAGATTTAGAATTGTCATAGTAACAAAAAAATATATAATTTAATTGATCAATGATGTTTTTTTTAAATTTAGATATACAATATGATGTCCTAAAACATGTATTAATATGTAATAATATGTATTAGTAAAGAAATAATACTATTCACCATACATATTATTAGAAGGAATAGCTCATTTTTAAACTATTTTTTTATTATGAATAACCGATAAAGCAAAGGTCTTAAACCCTCAATAATCTTCAGGTAACAAGATATCTGTCACTTGGCGAATTTCGTACATAATATTATTAAGATTGGAAACTCTGTTTATATTTCATGCATTGAACTTTGCGATAAGCAAAATATTTATTAAACACAGTATGTAAATATTATATTATTGTAATTTTTGAGCCAATATTTTTCAGATGGGGTTCCGTACATTCGATAAATTCGGTAAAACAATATTGCATTCAAATATAATTAAAAAGTAGTTATTCCATCCTCAGAGGTGGTTTTTTTTTTTTTCAAAATATATATAAGATCTCCCTTGCATTGAAATCCTACCTTTTCATATAAACGAGACTATAACATTAAGCGTAGGTATAACGTAATTAAATGATTTTTTATTTTGAGGAAATTCATATTTTGAAGTACACAACAAGTGTTATACTAAATAATTAATCTCAACAATCTTTAAGCAAAGCGTACTTTGCCTTTACGTAAGATGATCGTTAAATACCTAACTGACAATATTATTTTACGTATCTATTGCGTTGTTAGTTCGAGTGATTTCTTCATGTCACAGACATACAGTTTGTTTATTTCTTCTAAATAAACTAACTACTGAACTGTTTTTATTATTTATATCCGTCCGTCGGTAAGTAAATATATTCGTGATGTCGCTATCTCTGTATCAGCTCAGTCGTTATCGTACCCTGACTCTACGCTTATATCTGATTTTGAAATAACGGTCACGCAGTATGAAGTAACATTAGAAATTTTTTCATGTCCCTCTCTATCTTTGAATATATGATTATCCAATGATACATCTACGCTATTAAGTATAAAAGAGGGACATGTGTCATATTTAAGAAATATGCATTTGGTGTTTAGATATTCCTAATTTCAAATCACACAAACTATCTATTGTGATGAAATAGTCTTAAAATCTGGTATTCTCTATGTATCTATCTCGCTGCGATGATAAAAACGCAGTAAAAAAGATATCTTTTTCTTAAGTAGCTTAAATTTTAATGTATGTATGTATATGAATATTTTTATACTAATATCACAAATATACCTTGCTACTATATTTAAAATGTGTATTTAATGATGGTATAACCTAAAAGTAAAGCTGGCAGTGTTTACTACACAATTTAAATCCAAAACTTTGAAATAAAAACAAAGTATAAGTGCCACGGGCGTGCGGGCCGTGATGGAGGGTGTGTAAAATCTATTACGTAACCTGCGCTTAGCCGATACTCCCTAATCCTGACCACAAAAAATATTCAATCCAGTTTGGGTGCACAGATATGCGTCACGTTGCCGCCGCTTTAAATATTGTCTTCCAGTGATTGTATACAGCTATGTTTCACTATATCATGCTATAAAAGTTACTTTATAGAAATATTATTTTATCCTAGTACATTTATTCTTATTTATCAACAATCTTAAGAAATATTAAAGAAATCACAATGAAATTTTAGTAAAAAATTTTTTTTTATATCTTATCTTCAGTGGAGTAAGTGCCTTTTTACGTGGTCTCGTTAAAAATAAGAAATTGATATAAATGGCGAATTAAAGTTTTTAATGCCAGTTCTAACAGTGCTCTTTGATCCCAGCTGGTACCCCAGTTCGTTATCGATCGGAATGGATAATCCAAGAGGTCGCTAGATGGCCGGCGCCGGCGGTGACCCCGTGGTCGGTACCGAATGCCATTTGCAATACTCACGATTACAACTACGATGATAAAGCCCATTACTCTCCGCGCCCCGCTTAATTACTATCTCGTTGGTTAGATGTCAAATGCTAAATGTGTGTTGTTGTTGTATTATCTGTTCCCACTCGATTTCTAATCTATCTTTGAGTACTTATTTTTAATTAGATATATTTTATGAATAATTTTATCGCGGCATATTAATAGATAGATAGATAGATAATACTCTTTATTGTACACCTTATAAAAGAAACAAACATAATGAAAATTATATACAATAAGAAAATAAATGTACAGCAGGCGGCCTTATCGCTAAGAGCGATCTCTTCCAGGCAACCTTGAGGTGGAGGAGAAGTGTGTGGCAAAGACGGTAGGCGGTGTGCAGATAATTGATTTTTGACTATGAATAAATACATACTTTAATTATTGAATAAAAACAAAATACTTATATACATACATAAATACATACATACATACATTACATACATACATACATACATACATACATACATACATACATATACACATTTATTAATCGACAGCTACTATACTATACTATATATTAAAGAGAATGTGAAGTAAAGAAAGGACTAAAGGGATAGGAAATATTCTTTTACTAAAATTTTAAACCTTTCTAGACTTCTCGCACTTCTTACCTTTACAGGAAGAGAATTCCAAAGTCGAGAGGCTTTTACAGTAAAAGAATTGGAGAAAAAACATGTAGAATGCTTAGGAATTTTAAGAATAAAATTCTGATCAGAGCGAAGTGAACGAGTATGAGAGTCACTCAGAAATTCAAAACGCTCTTTCAGATAGAAAGGAGCCGAAGGATTAAACAGCACGCAGTAGAGAAGATGGAGGATATGAGTATCCCTGCGAAATTGGATTGGAAGCCACTTGAGCTTTTTGCGAAACTGAGAAACATGGTCATATTTCTTAAGGCCGAAAATGAACCGTATACATAAATTTTGGAGACGCTCAAGCTTATTTAATTGCTCCTCTTTGATATCAAGATAACAGGTATCAGCGTAATCAAGAATTGGTAGCAGGAGAGAATTTGCCAGCGCAATTTTAGTTGGTATCGGAAGGAAATTACGCAATCTACTAAGAGAAGCTACTGCTCCAAACATCTTCCGGCTCAGTTCGCTTACGTGCGGTCTCCATGATAAATGTTGATCGATAATAACTCCAAGATTTTTAACTTTCTCAGTAAAAGGTATTTGGGTACCATTAAGTATTATCGGTGGAATTTGCATAATTTTAGCTTTAAACAGTTGTCTCTGACTACCAACGATGATTGCCTGAGATTTAGTGGCGTTCAGATTAAGTCCATAAGATTTACCCCATGATGATATAACTGAGAGATCTTTGTTAATCATATCAATAGTATGATGTAAATTCAAGATAGTTGTCGAGGCATATATTTGCAGATCGTCGGCATACAGGTGGTAGAGAGAAGATATTTGATGACTAACAGAATTTATAAAAATTGAAAAAAGAAGAGGGGACAACACGCCACCTTGTGGAACACCGGCATTAATTGCAGACCAATCTGAATACGAGTCTTCAATACGTATACGCTGCCGGCGATTACACAAGTAACAACGAAACCAGTCAACTACCTCAGGAGATATGTTAAGAGAACTTAGAATGGCGAGTAAAATATCAAGGTCCACCGTGTTGAAAGCATTACTAAAATCGAGTAACGTCATCACAGTAACCTTTTGTTCATCCATACTTACTCTGATGTCATCTGTAATTTTGATTAGGGCAGTAGTCGTACTATGACCTGGACGGAAACCGGATTGCAAAGGATTTAAGAGATTGTTTCTGTAAAGGAAAGTACTTAACTGTTGATGAACAAGTCGTTCGAGTACCTTTGATAGGAAAGGAAGAATGGAAATAGGACGGTAATCAGAAAAGGAAGATGGACTAAGTTTTTTTGGAAGAGGAATAATTTGACCATCTTTCCAGGACGAAGGGAATTCGTGACAATTTATGGAAGAATTTAGGATAGAGGTAATTATAGGCAAAATAAGATTAATGATAGGGAGAATCATTTTACGACTAATACAGTCTGCCCCAATAGCATCAGACTTAATGGCCATAATATTCATCTTAACATCACTTTCGGAAAATTGACTAAAAACGAAAGAGGGAGAGTCAGGAGTAGGTAATCTAGAAAGATGATTAATTGTTTTTGATTTACTTGTACTATCAATAGTACTAGAAGTGGAGAAATGCTGATTAAGCAAATTTAAATCTATGTTGTGAGGATTGATATTTTGTTTCGATTTACCCACACCAAGAGACTTCAGAAATTTCCAGACTTTGTACGAGTCATCTTCTTCAATGACTGATTTATAGATATGGCGTCGTTGACTATCTCTACACACCATGTTGCAACGATTTCGAGCCTTCACATATTTACCTTTGGTTACGTCATTGGGATTACTTGCATATTTTGTTTTTGCCAAATTCTTTTTAGCTTGCAATTTTTTTATTTCCGGTGTAAGCCATGGAGCTGGAAGATGCTTAATACGAACGGGTCGAACGGGAGCATGAATGTCGTATAATTGGATTAAAAGAGAGCTAAATATAGACACTTGCTCATCAAGTGAACTAGCCCGTGAAACCACTGACCAGTCTATATCCGCAGCATCCGCCAGCAGTCGTTCGAGGTCGATACCACCAAAATTACGCTGGAAAAGAATTCTTGATTTTGCTTTCGGGGGTTTTAATTTATAAGACAAATAAATAAGATCGTGATATGAAAAAGCGGGAGCAGAACATTGTCCATGTTTTGCAACAAGGTCTGTGGAAGAAACAAAAATTAAATCGAGAAGAGAAGGTAAACAATTTGGGAATTTATGAGTAGGACTTAGGGGAAGAATATTTAAATTAGCTGCGTTAACAAGGGAATTAAGACGCGATGCACGTTGATCATTCTTTAGGAGACAGGTGTTAAAATCACCCATCACCAAAGTATGATCATATAAGGGCTTAAATTTTTCTAACAGGGCTTCAAATGATGGGAAATAATCGATCGTAAGACTAGGATTGTAGTAAACACCCAGGAGTATTTTGGTGTGGGATAATATAACCTCGATAAAAAGATGTTCTGAATCTACGTTCCCGTGATCTTGAGACAAGCTAACAATTGAAAAAGGAATATGGGAACGCAGGTAAATTGCTACTCCTCCTCCAGTTCGTCCAACACGATCATTTCTAATTAAATGAAACCCTGGTAGTGAGTAAGAGGTAGATGGGAGACATGGCTTAAGCCACGACTCAGATACCAATATGGCGTGTATATTTTTAGAAGTAAAAGAAGATAACATGTCAGGATAGTGTGCTGGAATACTCTGAGCGTTAATGTGGATTAAGTTAAAATTTTTCAGAACATCTGAGAAGATTAAATCAAGAGATTCGTCAAGTGAACGGATACTGTGAAAACTGTCGTTGCTGCTATCACCTTCAGATGAAAGGCAGGATACAAAGGAGTCATTTAAAACATTATCAGTCGAAGTCATAGTAATAATAATAATAAATAGTATATATGTATATTAATAATTAAATAAATATAAAATATATAAAAAAAATAAACAAATAATAATAAATAAAAAATAGAATAAAATAAATTATATGTATAATAAACAATATATTATAAATAAGTAAAATAATATTTTCAAATTAACCTTGTAAATACCACTCACCCGCCAGTTGCAAGGGAAGAGAAAGAAAATTTCACATTAAGCAAGAACAGTAATAATAAAGCAAAAGAAAAAATAAGAATTAACATATTCAATAGATAAGGAAACAAAACAACAAGAATAAAGTAGTTAAAGATAAATAACTAGAAAAATTTGACATCTGCAAAGTGTGAACCATTCCTAAGATAGTACATTATCTGTGGTTAGAAATGTTTAATAGTCTGTGGTAGTTTTAATATTCTGTAGTAATTACATTATTATCCACAGAGCAGGATCAACAAACAATAACATTAATATTATAAAGCAAACAAAAACAAAACTACATAACAAAAAAAAAAAAAAAATATTTAAGCATCAACAAATTGAACTATTTTTTTACGATTCGTCTTGTACGCGAAGCTGCAACTTTGTCTACAGTTTTGGTAACTGTGGTATTTTGTGGCGGTGATTTGACTGGGTTGCTCGTTATTTTGTTGAGATCCAACTTACATTCCGCACGATGTCGAGATCCATCGGGTGCAATGATATGGATGCATCCATCACTTAGCTGACTTTTCTATTTCATTATAAAAGTACCTACTGAGTATAGCGGTAGGCCATCAACTAACATCTCCCGGACGTTATATACTTAAGTTTTATTAGCGAATAAGTGTTTCTACATAAAGTTTATATAATTTTTCTTCATATCGTGGTTATGAAGTATACGTATGTATGTACGTATACGTACGTATGTACGTCTTATCTTACATTACATGTTAAACTATTTTTTCAATTTTTCTAGTTATAACGCACAATCCTTAAAATCTTTAATATAATAATTATTATTATAACTGATTGTTTAGTTTCACAATTTACATGTATACTTGAAAGAATATTCGACAGCTCTTATTACAAACATACCTAAAGTTGAAAAATGATTCTAAAAATATTAAAAAATCGAAATAAAAACTTGAACTTTTAGTATTATAAGTATATTAATTTCCAGTTATTATTCTATTGTATAATGATTTACATTTATTATATACTAGCAACTCTACCTCGCTTCGCTCGGGTTCGTCTCTAGATATGATTGATGATAAGGATTAATACCGTATTTGTGTAAATAGCTTTTACATACATTACCGCATTGTAACTGCCAATTTTTTAAAGTATTAAAATAGATATAGTATGTTATCCTTAAGAGATAGACATATGCCATCGCGGACTCTTCTGTAGACCTACATAAGATACACAATTCCGCCATACATTATTTTGTTATATCTCAAAGGGTTTAGGCAGCGTTTTCGTTGAAAGCTCCCAGAAGGCTTATTTTTTTCCAACACCTCTAACAAATATCCTTATATTTAAGCCAATGTATACAAAAACTTAACAAATTATATACTAAAACCTTCTTCGAGAACCACTCTATCTATTGGTGAAAACAACATGAAAATCGGTACAATAGTTTTAAGTTTATCGCGAACAGACAGACAGACGCGGCGGAGGACTTAGTTTTATAATATGTAGTGATTTGGTCACAAAAAGAATATTTTTCTATAAAATATACCACCTTCTCCTTCACTTGCACTTAAATAGAATCTTTTTTTTTTTGGTTATTTTCATGAAATATTAAATGCACTCAATATAATAATAAAATAATTTTAATACACGTGTAGTATATATGAAAATATACAATTAAAGTACTCCTATATGGATATAGTTTCATGAAAATTTCATTAAAGAAAGCACCCGCGCGAAGCCAAGGCTGGCTAATAGTTTCTTAAAACTGACATTTGTATGAATTCGCAATCTTATATTGTCCTAACAAACATCAATCTCATTTTAAAATGAACTCCAAATATTTATAAGTCAAGCAACAATTCGGTCAACATTGACCAGTCCAGTTACTCACGTCTAAATCTGATGGAGTGAGATACGGTGCATACATCAGAACAATCTTTGTGCTCTTTGCCCGTATCTTTATTACAAATCGATTTATCGGTAGCCGTGGGCACTCGATTCGTTCACGTTCGTTTAATCGATATAGTTATCAGAAATAACTGTGTCGTTCACTAAATTGAAAGCTGCGTTTGCGCAGGCGAATAGTTTATTCTATATATTTTTTTACAATATAGCTAATGTCTATTGCAAAAGTTCTATCGAATTATGAGAACGAGATACGTTTAAGAACTCCAATTATTCATATTAAAAGTTTTTTTGAAAT
Source organism: Argynnis bischoffii washingtonia (assembly GCA_033884665.1). Lineage (NCBI taxonomy): Eukaryota > Metazoa > Arthropoda > Insecta > Lepidoptera > Nymphalidae > Argynnis > Argynnis bischoffii. The sequence goes on along the minus strand of CM066624.1, from coordinate 1,222,311 downwards.
TGCTCTAGTGAAAGTTTGAATGGGAAAAACATTAACAAATATTAACATTTTATCTCAAATTACAGATAACGTAAAGACAGTTTATTTTATGTGATTTAAGATAAAAGTTACTCTACAAACAGCCTCCCCTTGTTTAAGCTCCTAATAAAGATTGATTAATGTTTGAATAAAAATTTCTGTAGTTGTTGTATAATACATTAACTATATCTATAACATGAGCTGTAGCATGTACTGTAATTTCGGGAAACAAATTTACTAAATTATTTCTAGTTAAAATTTCAAATCTCAATAAATGCAGTTAAGATATTTTACATTTCGTAATATAAACGACGTATTTTACATTTCATAATATAATTGACGACACGTTTGGCTCAGTTTGTAGTGACCTTTTTGCTGTGCGAGCGGTCGCGGGTTCGAGTCCCGCTGTGGGCATTCATTTGTGTGATGAGCACAAATGTTTGTAGTCCAGTCATGGGTGTTTATATTTATAATATGTATGTATTTGAAAAGTTATATATGTGTAGTGTATCAACTATCTGGTATCCATAACACAAGCCTCGTAGCTTAAAATGGAACTAGATGGTGCTGTGTGTTAATGTCCCCACATATACATTTATTCATATTCATATAGTTATTGGTTATAATAAAATGGGTTTATATCCAAATAATTATGGATAATAAGAATTTGTGCTCCATAAAAATTAACATTAAAATGCGGAATTAAAGTCATCCATGAATACCGATAATATAATTTCTTAGTGTAATGTTTAAATGTATGTATGTATATGTATGAAATAAATATTTTTTCAGTAACGTCCTATTGAGTGCAAGTGTTGATACAGCGGTGGACGTAATCGCGATGCTTATTACGAGGCGATGTCACCAGAGCCCTTCCCACGGGAAAGTGGCTTGTTTGTTAAATTGTGCTCACTCTGTTGACGATCTACTTAGACACGACTTTATTTTTAGTTTATTTACGTTATTTCGATTTTGATGCAAACTATGATCAAATAATAGAAATGGTTATGGTAAATTGTATTTGTAACATGTTTGTAACATGTTTTTAACTTAAAACATAGCATATATGACGTGAATGTATGTAGTATGTGAAGCATAATATAGTTCTGTATCTCTAAATAGCGAGATAGAGTCAATTATTGCACAGCCTAAGGAAATCAAAGCTCCACTCAATACAGAGATCAATTTACTTTTTATTGGTCCTACTAGATATAAGCGAGCTACGCAATCTAGTAATCGACGGTCATTAGAAGCAATTGCGTCTTCACCGATACAGCTATAACCGGTAAACGAATTTGGCGAGCATCCTTGAGATACATTACCGATTCTGTACCACCGTTGTTCGTTGCAATGCGCACGTGAAGATTAAGTCTCGCAAATTCCGAATGCATTTTGATGGCATGTAGCTCGTTTGAACAGTATATTTTAGATTTTTTTTTTTAAATTTTGTTACTTTAGGTTAAGAATTTAAGTAGATGATATTTTGTCAGTAAGGAAGCTTTTTATATGGATGGTTTTATGCAATTTTATTGTATACATATTCATTAAACTTATAACGTCGGTCGGTTAATCTATAGTATGTTGTTTTTGCTAAATTGGACTTGAGGTAAAATTTTGTTCCCAAACAATATCACAAAAAATTAGGTTCAGATATCAAAGATTTTAAAGAAAACGTCGTAAATTAATGACCGTTAAGTATTATAGACTCTAATATAGACTTTACAGTATGTGCGAAAATCGTTAGGTGATTTTATAGCGTCCGGTATTCCGGTTGTTAGTGATGCGAAATTTTAAAGCGAACATATAATTGGGCTATTACATATAACAAATACAGTTTATCTAATATCCTTTCATTTTCAAGATTTTTTCTTATACGACTAAATTAAGTGATATACATTGTACATATTATTTGGAGATTTTGAAAATATTTCAAAGGTTAAGAAATAACACACCAAATACTGTTGATTATAATTTGCGCCAGACAAGAAGAGCTTATGCAGTGAAGCCAAAAGAAGGAAAAAACGATCAAACATTAAACTGCGAGGGAGTCGTAAAAGAATCTCTTTAATGGCTTCTTGATCAGCTCAGCGCCATAATATTTATTGGATGATATATTATTGTTTAATGTGTTCTTTCCTGCCAAAGCTGCATAAAAGATGATAGTAAATGATAAAAGCTATGAAATATAATATGATTATGTAGAAACACGAATTTATTGTAAAATAGCGTATTTTTTTAAGTATAGCATAATATACAAATGTTTTTTTTTAAAGAACAACTTTTTCGATATTCCTAACAGCTATTTAGGAAATTATTTACTATTTCATTTAAGCGGTAACCATGTGAAATTTTCTTGTTATTGAAGGCGATTTCAACGTTTGCCCAAGACTTCTAATGGCAGTAATTTTCAATAATTATATATAACCGTGGAAGACCATCATTTGGCCAAATGCCGATCTAATATTTATGTGTGGTACAAACGCTTGGCATTATCTACGAAGTCAATGAGTGCGCGTGCCCGAACTCGTCCTAACGTCGGGTAACTGCCGCGGAGGCTGTATCGGTGTATATCTAGAGGGGAGATGAGGGATCTGAAGGGTCTCTGAGGGGGACGGGGTGGGCGGAAGGGGGGACGCCGCGCACCGCCTTGCCACTTGCCAGTCAGTCATTCGCACCGCGAGCGTCGATCGTGACGCACGTGTACCGCTACTATCCTCCATCCTGTCTCCCGTGAGACATTGTCAAGCGCATAACATCGGTGTAAAAATAAAGCCGGCGACAGACGGAGTCTCGAGTTAAATTTAAATGATACGGGTTTCGCACCCGGCCCTCGGACGCTCGCCATGAGACTAAGTATGTGGCATCTAAGTTTTAATTTATTAGTAGTAATTAGCGTAAGTTGAGTTCGAAGTGATAACTTGTGCTGGATGTGCCTCCACTGTCGTGCGCTGCTCAATGCTCAGTATCGGTTCGTGATGCTCAAGTGGTCAGGTTTCAGATATCACAATCTGAGTATCCCAGCTTTGGTATTTGTGTGCGAGTTGTAAGTAGCGTTTCTCAAGAAGGTCCACGTTCGTGATAGGATTGCATAATTTATGTTAAACGAGGTATACATCATTAGATCATTCAGTGATTAATTGTAACTCTTGAACATGTCGAGTGGCTATCTTTTCCGATTCCTTTCATTCGTCTCTGCAATGTGTTTGTTGTTTTTTTATGTTTTAAAACTCCCTCATAAATGTTTGACTCCTTCGCTTTCGAAATTACTTACGCGAGTTTATCGAACTCGCCCGCGTGATTTACTATACGTACATGAGATATAACTTTTACGCTTACAGCGATCCCAATGTAACATTCAATTACTTAACATGTATTACATTTCATACGTCGATTTGAGATCATTTTATCTATAAACATAATGTACGTAAGAGACGTAAAAAGGTTAATCGACAATAATAAAACAAAAACAATTACGATAATTTACCGTGTAACTACTATTGTGTTGAAAACATCGTAAAATACCAGTATATAAAGTTATGTAATATATTCTAACTTATTCTGCTTGGAGCACATCTCTACCTGCTACCCTATTGTTGTATTTAGGGCCCTTTGTATATCTGACGCTAGCCTTATATGGGTCGAAGGGCTGACGGGTGCGTACCTGTGGACCGTACGCGCTAAAAAACTTGGATTCTATTCATATATTCTGAACTGATGCCTTGACGATTGACTTTAAAAAAAATAATTAAAGAATCAGCATCGTTATATGTAAATGGCCATCATTTGTTAACATATCACATGTCGTTAATATATTTTATATTTTTATATAAAATAGATATGTTCAGATGTGTTTGAAACTCTAGATCTACATTGTTATCTTTTAAACTAAATTACGTCACAAATTGTTGTGTTTATTAAGCGTTTGATTTATTGAATTATCACTATGCAGGAAATTGCTTTGGCTTAGGTATTATTGATAACATGTATAGAGGTTACGGGCATATGCGGCAAGAGCTGTCCATGAGTAAACAGACGAAGCGTATTCGCTCGATCTGAGCTCGACACAGGATGTCCGACATCCTATCTTTGAAGATTTATAAACGTGAAATACGCACTGACAGGTTTACATTTCCAAATGTAGCTTGCACGGAATTTAGTTTGTATTTCAAAGACATATATTCTGTTTATCAATCGTGATCGCCTTGATGTGATATCAATGTATTGCTTTTGATCTATCTATTAGATGCATAGTCTAAACAATTAGTTACGCGCCTTTCTAATGTGCAAAGACATGGAAATGTTCTTGTATGATTTCAAATTTTCGTTATTTTAAGATGTGAATATAGCTATTTATGTTTTTCTATACTAATATTATATAAAGAGGAAAGATTTGTTTGTTTGTACCGAATAAGCTCCGAAACTACTGGACCGATTTATATGAAATTTGGTAAGATAGCTAATTTGAGGTCCTGAGAAGGACATTGAATAGTTTTTATTCCGGAATTCATTCTTTAAGGGGGTGAAAATGGGGATGAAAGTTTGTATGGGTAATCAATCTAATGACGAACCCGAGCGAAACGAGGGTGAGTCGCTAGTATAATATAAATCATTATTTGGCAAAATATTCCCAAGTAAAATACCTATATGCTTTTTACCCACGACTATGATCTTTGTTGCATTAAAGGCGTGTTAATTCAGTAGAAGTGTTTTACTCTCAACATAAAAACTTCATGTTCTAACAAACGTCGATTGACGATAGATGCAAACATTTCGTCGTTTTACTAAAAAGGTTAAACATGCCAAGAAAAGATTTAGTTAATTAACTTTTTCATCTAGTTGAAAGTTTTTGCGGTTACCACAAATGGTTAATAAGGTTTTTAAATGTACCCTAGCTTAGCTCACTTGCCAATCAACTTTATGTACATACTATGTTTAAACGGAATGCAGCGCTACGAGTTTATATTAGTTACATATGATTAATATGTTCAACAAAAAGAAACTGAAAATTTAGACCAATGAAATATCTATAAGAATCTCTCCCGTGATCATGATTGCTGTAAAGCATTCGAAACGTCTGGAACCAAAAATCTAAATAAATCCGCGAAAAAATCCGAAAAGATAGTTTTATTTAAAAATGTCAAATATTCGCGGAAATCTAAGAAAGTATTATTCAATTAAATATTATTAATGTTTTTAAATGTGTTTTGCAAATATGTACATAGTCTACCCCAGAGTGATGAATGACAATGAAGATAGCTATAATATTGTAATGATGTCTATATAGTCTTCTGTAACTAAACAAGGACAGATCGATAATAGATCTAACGATGATCTTCACGTACCGTTACAACGTAAAAAGTTAATTATTTATATAAAAAGCATTAAGAATAATTGCTAGGTTGTCTTTGAAGCGATGCAATGTCTCGCTATTAACTATTGTAGTCAGTCTGGTACTAAGTGAGCTCTTGCGATAGTCGATATCGCTTATAGAAACCTCAAAAATATAATATGAAAATGACAGGTTTCAACCATGTTATATGTGAATTCCAAACCCATTCATTTTGTCTTGTACGTGGTTCGATTTCCATAACATTTTGATCTTATAAAAGTTTTTTAACACTTATTACTCATCATTCCCACATATATAATACTACCTTTACCAATTACAATATAAATTTTCCACTTGAAAACTTAATTAAATGTACAGCGACATAAAAATGACATTCTCGAGGGTGGTATTTTTGAAATTATATGATACCATTTAAGTTATTATTCACAATTAACGAAGATATTATGTAACAAACACGAACAAACACACGAATGGAGTACATCCTTCTGTTTGAAGTCGGTTAAAACTGTAAAAAGTACCCTCGATGTTTCTTCTATTAGTAGCGATGAAACTGTAAATAATACCCTGTGAATAATAAAGGTCTTACCATTGCGTCGAAGGACTTAGTAAGGTAGATTGATCTTTTACGCTGCACCCTCATCAATTGTTTTAATGCGATTGCATTGTATTTATACATGTGTTCAGGTGACGCCTTTCTTACAATTAACTTACTTGTTTGTTAGTTTGTCCTTCTTTAACGCAAGAACAGTGCAACGAAGCGAGTTGATTTTTTTCTTATATGTAAGTTATTATGGGTCATTGGGAAGAATTGTTTTTAAAGGTGCACCAAAAGACCATAGTAAAATCAATAGAGATGTCTCCCTAGTCGGAGTACAATAATAGATGTGAAAGTTTCCATTTCCGTATGTATGTTTGTTTCTCGTTCACGCTGATAGACTGGACGGATTTGGAATTTAGTACTAAGATAGACTTAGGTGGCTCCAGGTATCTAATAGTAGCCTATGTTATACCTGGGGTTATACATAGGCCTAACAGTATTAGGCATCTACCTCTGAACACTTGACCCGAGCAAAGCGAGCGTAAGTTACTAGTCTGTATATTTGTATAAATATTATAAGTGTGAAAGTTTGTGAGTATGGATGTTTGTTATTCTATCACGCCGGAACGGCTGAACGGATCTGGATGAAATTTGGCACACAGATAGATTATAGTCTGGAATAACACATAGGCAACTTTTTATCTCGGAAAAATATACGGTTCCCGAGGGATAGATTTGTTTTTGTTTTTCTAGAGTCGAACCCGAACGAAGCGAGGGTGAGCCATTAGTAGTTTATATGTTCAAAACTGAAATTTTAGATTGTAAATAAAAATACAGTTTATACTTTAATTTACATGTTAAAATAAACTGTATGTATATTTACTTTTAAGACAAACCGAAGGTCGGATAATGAATTAATATTGCACATACATACATATGTACATTTTTTTTCTTATCGAATGGCATGTACGTGTTTCTTGATTGTGGATTTTGTTTTTTTTTTTTGTTTATAATATGAATTTCTTTTAGCTATGTATTAGACTGGTATTTTAATTAGTAGTATTAGTATAGTCTTCAGCCCTTTTTAACGTTCCACTACTGGGCATGGGCACCTCTACAATGTTAGTGAGATCAGGCCCTAGTCCACTACGCTGGCCGAGTGCGGGCGGACTTCACATGTCTTTCGAAAACTTGCTAGGTTCTTTCAGACATGCAGGTTTCCTCGCGATATTTTCGTTTACCTTATTGAAATTGACGACCCGCAAACCAATCAGATTTAAGTGTTTTTTTTTCGCTTGTTTAACGGTTATTATATATAAGATTACATTTCCTTTCGAGTAACTGAAGCTCCTCTTAGTCACCTTTTCCTATAGAAGTAAAATTTTTCCTATAAAGTGAAAGTGTGTTTGTTTGTTTGTCCTTCTTTCACGTCGAAACAGAGTGACAGTCGAGCGTGATTTTTTTGTGTAGATAGTTGTAGGGCTGGAGAGTAACCTAGGCTATTTTTTACCGCGGGAGATTACTCATTCCTACGGGAAAACACGTTATAATACAACCCACAACAACTCATCATACCTAAATATGTATATTGTATACACATATAGTCTATCTATTCCATACTAGCCGTTAAATAATTTATATAAGTAAAGTCGTGGCTATAAATCAACTGTTTGATAGTTTACAACTAAAATATATACATTCTTTTGTACCGACAATGTAGTAATAAGTATGTATTAAACATGTTTCCAATGTGTGACACTGATATTAAATGTGTCATCGCGCAGGTGATTCCGCATATTAGCAATAATTACTTATATTATTCATATTGTCCTCATACACATGCTTTTTCATACTAATATTTAATATTAGTTATAAAGCTGAAGAGTTTGTTTGTTTGTTTGGTTGAACGCGCTAATCTCAGGAACTACTGATCCGATTTGAAAAATTCTTTTTACATTAGATAGCCCGTTAACTGAGGAAGGCTATAGGCTATATATCATCCCGGGAAATGTACGGTTCCCGTGGGATAGATTTGTTTTTGTCTAGGGACGAACCCGAAGCGAAGCGAGGTGAGTCGCTATATTTAATATTAGCGACCGCGCGACTCGTACTTGAGCTATCGTAATTAACGATATCCTTCTTAGAATCAACACCGATACAATTGTTTCAACGGACACCCAAAATAGACACGCTAAAGACTATTTTTAAATCATTTTGTCCAGTGACAACTCGATAATAGTATTATCAACGTTTATCTCGTGTCGCCTAATTAATTGATAACGTATTTTTATTTCAATAAATTCCTCCTATGTTTTAAATTTAAATTAGGTACTTTAAATAACACAAACGGTTGTTATTAATCTGGTTATTTGATTTGATGGTGATTGCTGATTTGCTTTTGCTAGTTCTTCTTAGGCTGAGGTGTGAAGTTTCCTGATGTTGACAATGTCATAGTTAACGCAATGGAATTATAATATGGATCAAAACTAATAAATCAGTGGTTTTTTTTATCTATACATATAATAAAATTCTAAGCCAAATTGGGACATTAAATATTTTTTGGGAAATCTTATTGAAATAGACTTTATTATCGATACAAAGGCCGAATCTATAGTTTTTAGAATTTTTGTCTGTCTGTCTGTCTTTTACCGCATCACGAGAAAATCGCTGGATAGATTTTGATGAAATTTGGTATGATGATAGCTGGTTATCCGGATCAACATGTAGGATACTTTTTACTGCGGGAAAATATATCATCTCTGAGAAATCTATACTAAACGTTAAAACGTAAGCAGAGACGAACCCTAGCGAAGCGAGGGTGAGTCGCTAGTCTATCAAATAATGACTTTAAAGCTTCATAACTTTTTCATTTATTGAGATGTTTTATTAATTCTTTCATACTTTTATTATATTTTGCTTAATTTTTTATAATTAATACAAAAAAAAATGGAAACTTCTACATTCTTTTCTAATCTTATAATAAAGTTTTAAGCTGCAGTAAAATGCAATGACAAAGGAAGAAAGTTTCAATGGAGGAAGAGTTATTACTATAGGTTAATCAGTTCAATATCTATTCAATGTTGATGACTTGAACAATTTTTAATCGAAGCGAGCGGATCCGCGGGCGAAACGAAGTTTTTTTTTAAATCATTCATGCATTTGACGCTACCTTATGTAGATACATATGTATGTATGAAACAATAACTTTTCGTTATTTCCGGATACTCTGTACCGTTAAATGAAACGTTCGCGTTATTTAATACTAGCGACTCACCCTCGCTTCGCTTCGGGTTCGTCCCTAGACAAAAACAAATCTATCCCACGGGAACCGTATATTTTTCCGGGATAATATATAACCCTATAACCTTCCTCAGTTAACGGGCTATCTAATGCATAAAGAATTTTTCAAATCGGATTAGTAGTTTCTGAGATAAGCGCGTTCAACCAAACAAACAAACACTCGTCAGCTTTATAATATTAGTATAGATATTGCATATGCTCTCGCTCGAATAACTTAAAACGTTTCTGTGTAAGTTTATATTTTACAAGTGATTCTTAATGAGTCAATGTACATCTGTGCATTTCCGCATCCGTGGCATCTGTCCAACTTTGCCTAGGTCAAGTTAGCGTACATTGTCATGCTTTAGAGCTATTCGCTCCTCCCATGGTCTCTACATTTGTCGACTCTATATTATGTTGCTTGGCGTAGCTCTGTATAACTTTGGTATGAAATTTCTAAGGTTTTTTTTTTTGAAGAGATATTCGTTGTTGGGTTTGAATCTGTTATATTTTTTATATAAGGTAAAGTATATTTATTTTTTATGTATACATTTTGGTTTTAGATTAAAGGCCACTTGTACTAATTTCCTTATTGGATTTAAATGTCTTAACTGTGTTTAGCAAACGACAAACAGCACTTACAATTAGAGATTTGATAAACTCATTTAAATCAAATTAAGAATTTGGTGCAAGTGGCTCTATACTATCTATACTGCGTATTGTTAATTGTTATACCTATTTACCATAATCTATGCAGTATTAGGAATTTTACACCACGTAATATTAGATTTAGGCGAGTATTTGACATTCTTTCCCGTGGTCTCCTCTCGTTACAATTTTGCTGTAATACATTCAAAACTGAGCATTGTGAACCAAAAACCAAAATAAATGGCGAAAATATCAGAAAATGGGTATTTTTTGCGATAAGTAACTAAAGATTTTATTATGTTTTTTCCAGGCCGGGGCATATTGTGCGAGTGCGCGGGCGCTAGCGCGTGCCCCGACGGCGCGGCCAACGGCACCTGCACCACCCAGCCCGGCGGCTACTGCTTCGTGGCTGTGGAGAAAGTTTTAGATGAAAATGAGCTGGTGGTCCTCGAGAGGACTGCTGGCTGTCTGCCGCCTGATGAGACGGGGTTCATGCAGGTGTGTATTCATATATTGAGTTTTTGTGTGTATGCATGTACGTCACAGTTTAGTTGTAATGTTACGATAGCTTAGTATTGACTTGTGAGGAGTTTTCTGAGTTTCTTACGCCAATTCTTCTCAGGTCTGAGGTTTCTTCTTTCCGAACTGATAGTAGACTCATGACGTTCAGTGAAAAATTTTAATAACTTAATGTTGAATAAAATATTTAGATTTTTTTTTAATTTTGGAGTAGAGATGTGGATAGGTAATAAGCGCACAAACAGACAAACAAACAAACAGATGGGAAGAGGTAATAGGAGGTCTTGGGATTAGATTGCTTGTAAATGTAGCGTGCGCCTTATATATATATATTTTATAAATCATTATTGTATTATAGCTCAAATTAATATATATTATATATATTATAGCCCAAATTGATTCAAATGAATGTAGAATTTGTATTATAACTTAGTAGTTTTTGTTTATGTTCCTACTGTATAATAAAGGCAGCCTCGCTTCAAATAGTCAGATTTACAAATGAAGGCATACTCGCAAGTTCTACGAATTGAGAGTAAAAATACTACCTTAATATTTTATTAGATTGATGCCAATATTACTTATTAATTTTAACAAATACAAATACTTAGTGGTCCCTATCTTTATGTTAGAGAATTACTTTATTATCGACTTCCTAAAAATAAAATAAGTTCATTTTGTAATACATTAGTTATACACATAAGTTCTTGTAAAAAAATTATGAAAAAACTGTACACGTCAATATCATCACGTGAATACTAACTACGCTGTAGTAAAGGCACTTGTTCAGTAAACAGTGCGCCGGTGATAGTGCCACCTGATGTGTTGGGGATTTGAGCAACCAAATATATGTACTATGTAGTTCAAATTGATATGACGGCAAATATGTTAACATTGCGATAAGCGTGTTTGAACAAACAAATTCATCTAAATATAACACTAGAAACTAACCTGATTTACTATCATTAGCATTGTTTATTTACTTAGTTTAAGTGCCTTCGAGATAATATACATAACTAATAGTGCGTTTAAATATGAAAAAAGCATTATAATTTACAAATGTTATTCTTTTTTCAGTGTAAAAGCTCACAAGTACCCCACCAGCACCCGAAAGTTATAGAATGCTGTGAAAAAGACCTTTGCAATCGGCGGCTACATCCACAGCTGCCGGAGCCCCCGCCCGATGTGACTGAAGCGCCAGGTCTGCGCCCCACCGCGCCCGCCAGCCAGACCATTCTGATGGCGGCCGCGCTGTGTGTCGCCTTAGTCGCCTTCCTCGCGGCTTTCTGGCTCCTATTCAGAAAACGACGAAGGGGTTGCAAGAGACCGCCCTCCCCGCCCGCGCCCTCGCATCATACGGAAATATCATCAGGTTCCGGTTCAGGATTGCCTCTACTCGTACAAAGAACAGTCGCGAAACAAATACAAATGGTCGAATCTATCGGTAAAGGTCGCTACGGAGAAGTCTGGCTCGCGAGATGGCGAGGAGAAAAAGTTGCAGTCAAAGTGTTCTTCACTACCGAGGAAGCTTCCTGGTTTCGCGAAACGGAGATATATCAGACAGTGCTGATGCGTCACGAGAACATTCTCGGCTTTATTGCCGCTGATATAAAAGGCACCGGATCGTGGACACAGATGCTCTTAATCACGGACTATCACGAGAACGGCTCCTTGCACGATTACCTGCAAACGGTTGTCTTGGACACACACTCCCTCATGACCATGGCGTACTCGATAGTTAGCGGACTGGCGCATTTACATATGGACATCTTCGGAACTAAAGGGAAACCGGCGATCGCCCATCGGGATATAAAGAGCAAAAATATCCTCGTGAAAAGAAACGGACAATGCGCTATCGCGGACTTCGGACTAGCAGTGAGATATGTGGCGGAACGGAATGAAGTCGACATCGCGCCCAACACGCGTGTGGGAACGCGCAGGTATATGGCGCCCGAAGTGCTGGACGAGAAACTGGACGTCACAAACTTTGAAGCGTTCAAAATGGCGGATATGTATTCTTTAGGATTGGTTTTGTGGGAGATGTGTAGGAGATGTGCGACCGGGGATAAGGCGCAGTACGTCGAGGCGTATGCACTGCCCTACCATGAATATGTTCCCTCTGATCCTTCCTTCGAGGACATGCACGCGGTGGTCGTCGCCAAGAAGATCAGGCCGCCGCTTCCTGCTCGCTGGAAGGGCTGCTCCACACTGACGACGGTCTCCGCGCTGCTGGCCGAGTGCTGGCACCACAACCCGCCCGTGCGGCTCACCGCCTTACGGGTCAAGAAGACCCTCGCGAAATGCCGCTCGGAAAGTGCCGTCAAACTTGTGTGAAAAGACTTAATACTTATAATAATTGACGTTATCCTCGAGTGTCAAAGTGAGATGCGTGACTCTCGGTCGGTACGTTCCTGTGTACAGTGAGGCAGACTAGTTCCTCGTATTTATTGCCGCGAGGCGGAGTGTTCCCAACAGCCCCCATCGATTTCAAATTCCACCGCCATTAAATCTCAGTATTGTTAAGTTTATTTTTCCTACCAGTGACTCGCTCTAAACGTCCGGAATCTCCGTTTTGTTTTTTGGTTAGAATTATATTTTAAATTTTCTGTTATAATTTTTTTGTAATGTTTTAAAGTATGTATTATGTAGGATAAGAATGGGTTTGTAATAATGAAAATTGTCTTCCGTTTAATAAGATTCGCTCGATGGCAGCTCCGGGGAGGTTACAAATGCTCAGATTGTGAAATCTGTTTCTTAAATACGCGTAATTGACAATTGTGATATATCGACAATAAGAGAAAATAATTTTTTTATTGTAATACAAGCCAATTTCAACTCTATACCGCGTATCTGTTCGATTGTACTTAAATATTGAAAAGACTAAATTGTGGAAAGTATTAGAGATACGTCTGCGCAGTGTCTTATGAGATGCCTTCGATTAGTATTAACGTGTTTTGTATTGCGGCGCTCTCCCTCAGACTTGGACTTTGGCTAACAATCCTAATAGTGAAACTAACTTAGTAGTGATATGATCACAAAATTGTATGGTCCTTCGTGCCGGATACGTTGAAAATTAAAAAAGAAATCATTAAAACGTGATTTATTAAGAAAATATATAGATATTTACAGGTTCAAGTTTGATGGGTAGCGTTCGTTAGCATTTAGTGCGCGTCTGCGCCTTGTACAGTGTTGTGTATATATAGCGTTAGAGTAGTACCTAATACATGTTGCTAATTAAGTTACAAATAAAATATTAATGGACAAACAATCTGTTTTTTATTATAATACCTCTTAAACTCTTATGTATGAAAGGAATATAAAAATGAAAATGATTTATTGATAAACTAGCGATTCACCGTCGCTTTGCTCGGGTTCGTCCCTAGTTACTTTTTAACGCTTAGTATAGATTTATCAAAGATATTTTCCTGCATCCTATACCCGGAGACCACCAGCAATCACCATACCAAATTTCATCAAAATCCGTCCAGTGGTTTTCTCGTGATGCGTTCCCAGAGAGACAGACAAAAATTCTAAAAACTATAGATTCGGCCTCTGTATCGATAATAATAACTATTTCAATAAGATTTTCCAAAAAGTATTTAATGTACAGATTCGATTCAAAATTTTATTATATGAGAAATCCTTAAAATTATTTACTGCAGGTACATTTATGTACCTACCATAATCTAAAATACGTGTGAGATTTTTGACTCATTATATAATGTCTTATTTTAAAAGCATCGGCCTAAAGTATACTCGTAATGTGTGAAATCTTAATAGCCATTCAAATTAAGGTAATTGCTACATAATATGTGTAGATGATATATTGCTACGTAATATACACAGATTACGCCCTTAATGAGATCTATTTTCTTTTGTTAAATTTACACAAACTTCAATAACGAATCAATGCATTTTTTTTATGGTACTCAGTGATAAACGAGCAGACAGTCCACCTGATGGAAAGTGGTAATTGTCGCCCATAACACCTACGGTTCATGCACTTAAGTTTTATGTAAAAAAACTGCAGAACCGCCGGTACGTTATCACTGTGAGGACTAAGATGTTATGCCTCTTGCCTGTAATTGCGCTGGCTACCTTATCTTTCATACCGGAACACAACAATGCAATCATTGTTGCTTGGCGGCAGAAATAGATAAGGGGGTGGTACCCATCCAGTCGGACTCCTCAGGCTTGACAGATCATATTTTGACTATATTTTCATTGTCCTGGACTAGTTATTACTTATTACTATCCCCGTTACATATAAAGAAGTAGGCCAGCCTCAATTTGGGCATTTCTGTCTTCTAATTTAGACACTTGATGGCATTAATGAAAACTATGGAATTATTTTTCATATACATATATAATTTAAATATCAGAAAATGCATTTTACAGTGATTTTTATCACTTTTTATTTTGTGAACCAACTCATAAAATGTAAATTACTAATATTAATTTGAATTAATTTTTTTCGCTTCTGATAAGACCCCATGTTAATACAATAATTATTAAATGAATATGTTATGAAATTTCAATTATTTTACGTAAAGTGGACATCTTCATTTATAAAGAACTATGAGCTGAACTGAACTTCTGAGTCCGGAGTCGGTAGTAGCTTTCTCGCAGACATGTTTAGAATGTTAATAACGATTCAAACGTGCAGTTAAAAATTCATGTAAATAAATTGTATTTCTAGTTTGAAGATTGCAACTTAAACTTCTATACTAATATTATAAATGTGAAAGTTTGTAAGTATGGATGTCTGTTACTCTTTCACGCCAGAACGGATGAAGGGATCTGGATGAAATTTGACACGGAGGCAGATTATAGTCTGGAATAACACAGGCTGCTTTTAATCCCGGAAAAATGTACGGTTCCCGTGGGATAGGTTTGTTTATGATTTCCTAGAGACGAACCCGAGCGAAGCGAGGGTGAGCCGCTAGTTAATCATAAGAATAACGAGTCAATAAAAAGTATAAACTTTTTAAGATAATCATTTTTATTTATGCAGTAAATTAAATAAAAAGCAAAGAGAAATCACACTACTATTATTATAAGCGATATAACGCGAAAGTATGTCTGTTTGTTTCTCCTTCAACCTGAAATTGCTGGACCGCTTTGGATGAAGTTTAGCACACAGATGCTATAAGCAATTCATAAGTAAATTAATATTTAATAATGTAACTTATAAATAATAATATAACTTCATTTCTAAGTATAGTTTAGTGAATTATTGAATTAATATTATTAAAATTTATAAATATTTTATTTATTGTGGTCTGAGTATTATTATTATTAGTTTTAACTTGAATTAATCAATAGCTTTAGCTTATTTTTTCATTTTTAACTGTTTTGTTTTTTTCATTGTCACTGCTCTAATTTATGAAATATTTTTAAATTGTTTAATTTTAAGTAATACTGTACTGTATGTTTCCTATATTAGAAATAAAAAATGAAGATAAATATTCAATAATGAACTGGAAAAACATATAGGTTACGGATAGGCACCCAAGCAAGCACTCGAGCTAATTGAAGACAAGTCGCTAATTTGATACACATTAATTCACAATTAGTACGTAGCAACGATACGTGACGTCAATTATCGCGACGTGCACAAATATTTACAACTAGCATCTCACCCTCGCTCCGCTCGGGTTCGTCTCTAGTTACGTTTTAACGTTCAGCTCAGAGATGAGATATTTTCCCGCAGTAAAAAGTATCCTATATGTTGACCCGGATATCCAGCTACCATCATACCAAATTTCATCAAAATCCCTCCAGTGGTTTTTCAGTGATCCGGTAACAGACAGACAAAAATTCCAAAAACTATATATTCGGCCTCTGTATCGATAATAATGTCTATCTCATTAAGATTTTCCAAAAAATATTTAATGTACAGATTCAGCTTAGTTACAATTTTATTATATGTATAGAGATTTACATTACTACCTACCTAATCCTATACACCAAAAATATATTATTTTAATGGATTATTATATCAACTTATAAAGTTTAATGCAAGACGTAGAGTGCCAAGTACAGGGACTGTCATAGAACCTAATTTCTACCTTAGATTCACCTATATAATTTTTTATGATGCCGAATTTAGTGTATGGATCATAATGTTTGCAACTTAACAGGTTACAGATCCGATTCTTAGGTACGTTTGTTTACTCCCGTAATGGGAGGGGTCATTAGCTTCCGGCAGTTCAGTCGGGCGAAGCCAGGAGACGTACTGGGAGGCGCTAGGTGTGCCATGCGGGTTGCTCCTGGTACTTCTCTGCTAGTAGAGTGGACTGTTGGAGCAACCCTATGGTTGTATGGTATGCTTCGACAGACCTACCGTCGGGGCGTCGTGGTCGAGTGCGTAAATGATCCACAGACGTCCCATCAAGACGGGGGAGGTTGTTGTTTTAGTGTATACTAACGACTCACCCTCGCTCCGCTCGGAATCGTCTCTGCTTACGTTTTAACGTTTAGTATAGATTTCTCAGAGATGAGATATTTTCCCGCAGTAAAAAGTATCCTATATGTTGACCCGAATAACCAGCTATCATCATACCAAATATCATAAAAATCCCTCCAGTGGTTTTTCAGTGATCCGGTAACAATCAAAAATTCTAAAAACTATAGATTTGGACTCTATATCGATACTAATGTCTATTTCAATAAGATATTCCAAAAAATATTTAATGTACAGATTCAGCTTAGTTACAATTTTATTATATGTATAGCTTATCATTCTAGCCGGTGATTTCTACATAGACATCTGTTGGTGATAAGTTAAAAATACTTGAAACGCTCCTTAAACTTTATCGACGATTTTTGTTTCTGTAGATTATGGAATAGCATACTTTTCAGCGTGTAATTAGCGCAACACACCTTGATCTGACACGCTTAAGTATTTCCAACTTATCAAACTATTTTTTAAATAATTTCAAAAATCAAAGCAGCCAGCTATCGGGCAGTCGATCAAAATATTTATGGAGTAAAACTTCTTACGCACGCTTGATTTGGGGGGTAAGGTGGTGAATGCGGTAACTGGTGAATTATTGTCTGACAAATGATATATAATATTATATTCTTTCCTTAAATGATATTCTAAAAATATATGATTGTAATATGCCTAATATGCGTTATTTTTAGTATCTCGCCTATCCTAATTATTTAAAATATAAAGAGTACCGATAACCTACAGAAGTTTTACTTTTTGCGCGTGTACACATTCATACATGCACTCTTTATTTTTTTAAATATTCTGATTGGCTGCCTCTTATATATGGTGGAGATGCTCAACAGAGTGCAAGGTATTATTTTTACCATTACGGTAATCTGTCGCACTCGAGTAACTGGAAATCCCCCTCTAGGGCTCCCCTACTATAATTCAAAATAATCTGTTTAAGAATGCATTAGTTAAATAATTACTAATATTTACAGCTTAGTTTTACATTAATAGTAGTGTTTAAATTCTAAACAATCTTTACATCGATGATTACATATTCTACATATTTTCATGTCTCCAAAGGAACAACTACAATAAAACGAGATAATACTTAAAATGATATTTATTATAACCTATATACACTCCATTGCATTCATGTTCAGACAGACAGACATACAAAACACTATTCATATTTGCAAATCAGTCGCAGTCACAATAATATTGTCCGCAATGAATCTGACGATTATTTGGACTGTCAAATTAATATACATCACACAATTTGAAACTGTGATCCTTTACTTAATAAGGCGCATATCTTCTGGAGGGAGACGGGCCGCGCATGCCGGGCCTGGAATACACAAAAAATATTACAATCTTATTTATATATAAATAAATAAATATGTTGGTACATTAACACACAGCACCATCTAGTTCCATGGTAATCTACGAGGTCTGTGTTATGGATACCAGATAGTTGATACACTACACATGTATAACTTTAAATACAAACATATATAATAAATGGATAATTAATTTTTTTATGTATTGCAACAAACAAAACTAAATTAAAATGATGTACAATAACATATCTGTTGTATATTTTATGTATGTGACAACAGGACTATTTGCATTTTGGTCAATATTATGGAACAGCTAATTTAATGAGTTAAGACTAATTCATATTTAAAGACCATACCATAAACCATCATTTAAAAAAAAAAAAAAACAAATTTAAGAAAATCATAAAGCTTATTCTTCAATCTACTATAAATGATTAATTGATTAATGTAATAATTAAAAGAAAAAACACATTTTTATGGTTTTTGTTAGAGTACTCTCGAGTATACTCATACTTACTGTTAACTTTTTATTATATTTTATTTTTGCTCACTAACGTAAACTATTATTATTACAATACTATGTTGTTGTCTTATTAGAATGCACTGTTGCTTATAATTAGGGCATCATTTAGTCTAGATTTTCTTTTGTTTATTAAAATATACAAATGTATGAATGTATGCTCTGTTAGCGACCTATGTAATAAATTTATGAGGTACACATATCTCATGGAATTTTTGCCATGATATGATGTGATACATATTAAAATCATTGAGACACTAAGTGACTTTTATCAAGTTTATTAATATTTAAACAAGGTACAAGTAGTTGGTTTCTAGATAAATCCCACACTAGCAACATAATACATACCTTCTGTCATCAAATGTGTCTCTGCTGAAGTCTTCATACATCCTGAAATGTGATAAAATATTTATTGACTACCAATATAACACAATAAATAATAGTTTGTATTTAGTACTAACATATTATTATTTAAATGTAACATAATGCAATAATGTATAATATATTTAAAATATTGACTAGAAACTACATTAAAGCTTACCCTCTAGACATCTGTGGTCCCCGGGGTGGGCTCCTTCTACTGTACATGGCATCATAGGACGATCTCATGGAACCCATACCGCTCCTCATTGGTGGCAAGTTTGGCATGGGAGGCATAGGTTCTCTGCGTAATGGTGGGGAAACAAAGTCTCCTCGAGCCCTGGACGCTCCCATATCTAGTCCCCGGGAAGCCCCAACTGGATAACGACGTTCAAACAAGTCCCGAGGTGAATCGAAACGAGCTCTGTCATAGTAGCCATCATAAGGATCCTGTTATTAAATAAAAACAACATTAGTCTTAGGAAGTAAATATATAAATCTATATGAAATAATTTTGAAGTAGGTGGCCTAAATAAATCGTTTAAGATATCAACTGTAGCATCATCGAGCCCGCGATATCGAGGGGATAACCGCGTGAGAGTCGGCCTACTGATGCGGCGTACGGACGTGACGATAAGTAAAAGAGCGCGTTACCCCAAATCCTCCCATCATGCGATCGCGGAGGAACGGCGGCGGCGGCGGCGGGGGGTAGGGGTCGCGGCCGAACGCCCGATCGCGGAAACCGTTGCGGTCCGGCCCCAGCGCCTTGGGGCACTCCTTGGACCAGTGGCCGCCGCGCCCGCAGCGGTAGCACTGCTCCGGGTCGCCCATGCCCGGCCGCTGGCGGACGCGGCTCGTGGACAGCTGCACCTTCATCGGCTGCCCGTCTACCATCATACCGTTCAACTCTTTGATCGCTTCGTTCACGTCGCCCGACGCGTCCAAGTGCACGAAGCCATAGTTACGAACTATATCGCACTCGACGACCGTGCCGAACTTCTGAAACAGCTCGCGGACCTCCGGCGCGCGCGTCTTGTCCGTTAGGTTACCAACGAATATTTTAGTGGTCGGCGTCGACGGCGCCTTTCGGCTCTTGGCCGCTTCTATTTTGATCGCTTGTCCATGAACTATCTCGCCGTTCAGGCTCTGAATGGCTTCGCGGCCGACTTGTTCGTTTTCCATGTGTACGAAACCGTAATTTCTGACGATATCGCATTCTACGACCGTACCGAACTTTTCGAACAGCGGTCTGAGATCGGCGTCCGTTGTTTTATCGGAAAGATTCCCGACGAAGATTTTGAAAGTACCGGCGCCCGGCATTTTAGTTTCTGAAACGCATACACAATTTCACGAAATGAGTCAGCAGCGGTCTTTGTAGTTTTTAGAACCGACGAACTTTTTTCGAATGTATAATATATATTTATACTTACCTATTTTGTACTTTAAAAAATCACTTTAATAAACACTAAATATGCTATAATCACACGCTATTATCAATGAAAACCTTCTGCGCACAATGCCCTTACAATCAAATTACAAAATGGCGTTCCACATTCCAATTTCTACAAGATACAACGGCACCAAGCGGAAAAAGCTTAGAGCAGAAGACCGGTTGAGACGGACGCTTGAACGAATGATTGAGTACTTACTTACAAACAGGTAATAAATTTTCATCAAAATTCATAGACAATGTTTTAATAGTTTAATGCTCTAGAAATATCTACTACCTAATAAGCTTGAAATATTTAAAAATAAAATACATTAGTGGATAAGGAAAAATTTTATCAAAATAATATATTAGCAAAGTTTAATATTTCATTAGTATAATATGTTATGAGGTTTTTTTGTATTATGTAGTTTATAAATTTTAATATTCTGTTCATAAGTATCAAAATGTTTTACGTTAATTTATCACCAAAAATGAAAGAAATTGTTTTAATATAATTAGTAAACATTAATTTCTTTTCAATTTATTTTATATTTATTAGATAGAAGATTATACTATTTTTGGCCTAAATATGTAGACTTTTTATTAAGGGTAACCCATTAGCTTAGTGTCAAAGACCCACAATCGACATATTTTGTCGACACAAAAAATATTAAACTATCTCTAAATAAAATTAATTAATTGTATAAGGTGATCTTGTGATACTACTGCTAATTAATGTTCATTTCCTGAGAGGCAAACTCGATTTTAATCAGTAAGTATTACATATTATTTTTGGTTATATTTATGTTAAAATGCCGAAATGTATCAAATTTCTTAATTTCTTGCATATTTATCTTGCGACGAAAGTATACCACGTATGAATTAGCGACTCATATTTTCTATTAATCATTTCTTAAGATAATACACAATATAGAAATAAAATTCTTATTAGGATTACTGTATTCTAACATAATCGTATAATTAATCAATAAACCAATTTAGATGTCTTATTTCAATTAAAAATGATATCATACCGTATAAACAAATAATAATTCTGTTTTAACGTGATCTCGTTTCTTTATTTACTATCTTGAGCTGTTAATGGCATACAGATGAAGGTGACATATTTCATGCTTTGATAATTTCACTTTTGTTTTTATCAATTGGCATTTCCGGTTGGTCTACTTCTTTAAGTTAAACACACCGAAATTGCGAAATAATATTAAGTGTTTTGTATCCTAACTGTAATTAGCCTTCAGCGATTGAAATACTGATATGATATCATTTTTTATGAGCTTTGATTTTCAAAAACATTAAATATTACATGTTCTTTTACATTCAAATACATTTCTTAAACGTTATTATAAATATAATATGTATGTAAAATTATAAATACCAAATGAAAGTATACAATTTAAGTGAAAATTGAGTGAAATGTTATTAGATTCTAGAAGGTTAATAATGTTTATTAAGAATAATAAGTTGATAAGTTTTATTATAAACTTATAATTCCATTAAATTTCATGAGTTTCTCAACTAACTTTATCATAAAAATATGAAGTTGAAAGCTTCAAACAAAAATATTGTGAAATGTTTATGGTACTAAAAATCACTTTAAAAGGAGGTTTCAATTTTGTTTGCTATGAAAATGTTGATAATATGTATTAAAATAATTTTTAAATGATGACATTGCAATATATTAACTAAATAAAACTAGCAATACAAACTTAATTTTAGCTAGAGTGTTTAATATCTTTTAAATATACTTTTTATAATTACAGAAAAATTATCTAACAAATCTGTTTTTTGTGAATACTATATAATGCATATTATTTTAATATTCTATTAATCCACAGAATTAATATTTTTTTATTTATATATTTTCTTCATACGGTCAAATTTAATGGTGGTAAGATTCCTCACGGACTGACGAGACTGACATTTAATTTAAATTTAAAATGTAAAATTGATGATTCAAAAGTGTTTGTAAAAGTCTCTTAAAAATAAAGTATATTTTGATCTCTATATATTAGCATGAAGAGTATGTTTAAAAATTTTCACGAATGACACATGTTAGTACAATATTTTAAATTAATAATAATTTAAATATTTTGTTTCAAATTAACTCTTTTCATTATTCTTGCCATTATGTAAAATGAAAAAAAAGAATAACACAAAAATGTCATGTAAGGGTCTTATATTAAATCTTTATAAGGGTACTTATAAGGGTTCTTTTACTTCTTTGCTGCTAGATAAATACTCTCAATGTACGGGACCACTCCTTGCTGATTTGAACATGATAAATATGTTTTAATTAGTTTTAAAATTAAAAAAAATATATAAAATCTGCGATACTAGTTATTTATACAGATAAATAAAATTGAAGTGTCTGTTTGTAATGTCAACATAACAGCTTTATACTAAATGCATATACCGAACTTACAAGAAAAACACAATTTTTCAAAAATTTCTTTCTGTTTGTTCTGGCTAATCTCCGAAACGGCTGGACCAATTTTAACGGGACTTTCACTGGCAAATAGCTGATATTATAAGGAGTGACTTAGGATACTTTTATATTAGAAAAAGAATTAGGGTTTCGCTCAAAATAATTAAAACGTATCTAGGAACGAACCCGAGCGAAGCGAGGGTAAGTCACTTGTTATTAGTAAAGTCATTTTAGCGAAAGTTATGACGTAATTTAGTTTAGCAGTGGTCAGTCTAAGTTCGAAGCGAGGTTACGCTTGGACACACGTATAAAATCAATGTATGCGAACGATACTTCGCGATTTGCTTATAGATATGGTTTCCTCAACGTCACGGGTCCTCGAGCGAATTCCATTGTTCACTTTACATTGCTGTGTCGGTATTAATAGTTCATTAGGCTTAACAAGGTTTTGTTAAATAATATGCCCACCTTTTTTTAAATAATACTATATTCAGGTAAAATATATGTTTTTAGATTTGCTGTAATAAATATCTGTATAACATTAGGCTTGTGATTATATAAAGAAATAGTGTAATATTATTATTTGAATAATTTATAAATAGCTTTAAAAATACATGGTAATATCATATAACGTAAACAAGCCTTATATAAAATATAAATAAAATTACAGTTCAATATGTAAGTCCATATATTCATTATAAAACATTATGGTAAGTAATTATTCCTTTGTTATACAGTTTTTGTGCTAAACTCCAATGAATAGATTGTTTTGTGAAGCGATCGTGACAATTACGCAGGAAGATACTATAGGGGTGTGAGAGAGAGAGCGATAGGATCGAGTGAGAAGGGTAGTCGGTTCGATACGCCTACGTAGAAGGGCGCTGGTAACCCCCGCCTCGTATTTATATAATTTAGAGTGTCCCGCAGATGTAATTGGCTGTAGCACTTGACATTTCGCCCGTGGCTGTAAAAGGAGAATTAACTATACTTTATTTATATATAAATAATTTAACGCTCCTAGGAAGCTTTTTTAAAGAAATACATGGGTATATTTTGAGGTAATTTCGTAGATGTATAAAAAAATTGCGATCTTTTCACGTGTAAAATTGGTTTCTGTTATCCAAAAAAAAATTATTTTATGCAAAATATGAAGCTTCTATTTACGTGTTACACGAGTAGTTGCTTGGCAAAAATGTAAAATATAACAAACTAGCGACTCACTCTTGCTTTGCTCGGGGTTATGGAATGGATACACTATATTGTATTACTGCTCCGCTCTATAGCCTATCTACCTGCTACCTAAAGCAAAAATAATTTTTCAAATCGGATTACTAGTTCCTGAGATAAGCGCGTTCAAACAAACAAACAAACAAACAAACGAACGAATAAACCTGTGCCTTTTTATAATATTAGTATAGATTGATCCATATCTGTTATGGTGACGGTTAAGCATCATTATTTTCTCCAAATTCTTCAAAGTGAATAAAATTGTAATTAAATTATTTTAAATTAAACCCTCCATTATTTTATAATTGCGAGTGAATTCATAGGTATTTATTTTGTAAGAATCATTCATTTGTTAATGATCAATGATAATTAAATACCTGTCATATTGTCAAATTGTAAATTAAGGAATGTTGGCATATTATGTCAATTAGAAATGAATTGTATTGTGTTCTTTATTGCACTTGAAAATTAAATACAGTAATTAAATTATGTACTATGTTTGTTTGCAACGTTGTACGTACTTATTGAAACGTTACTCAGTCAATTTACCTATAGGTATAAGTATAATCGCATAAGGTTTGCGAATGCCTTGATGGTTTGTATGAGCTGTCGCCTTTCGTAGGTAATTGTGGTAAAACTAGTTTGGAAGGATATCTTCCCCGAACTTATTATTTGAATATATGTAAATACGTAAATATAGTTTATGTTATGATTATGTCCTTCTGAACGATTTCGGCCACGGCGCGGCGGCCAGTTTCACTGAAACTAGCCATTTTGCGTGCGTATAGACCAGGCCACGGAAACTCGTTCAATTTTTAAACCGATTCGGTCATTGATCCCAAACTGAAAGGCTTTTCGGTTTCAGGTTTCGGTTACGTCTTTTACCGGAAGGACGGTTTTTGACGAATTTAGGTTCCATGACCAAAATTAACCGGTTAATTAAAATGAGTTTATGCGTTTACATTTGGCGCGTTTTTGCTAATGGCGAATGGCTTTGATGAATTTGAATTGGAAGCATGCATGTACGGTTTTTACTTATGAATGAATTAACCGGTTCATTTTGGCATCAAAACAGAAATCTAATTTTTCTTTAAGAATAACCTTTAACCATTATGATTTTGGCTTACTAAACCGTTCGTTTTCATTAACCGGTTAAAGAACGAGGTATGAATTAACCATTACCGAAATAAACAGTTTTTTTTAAACCAGTTCCGAGCAATAGAGACAAGTGCACTCTTTATTCCTTCAACTCTCTATATGGAACGATTATGATTCTATACAACACTGAGAGAGCGGTTCTTGTCCATTTTAAAATATTTACGCCATTAAAATCATAAGTTATTTGCATGATGGTGATTAAAGGGTTCCCATGGTGATGATGTTGTGGAAAATAAGTCCTGGATAAAGGATGCGGAAACAGCTTTGGCAATTGTCTAGGAAATTTGTCGGATTAATAGTAGGATGGGAATCACACTGACTATTTTAAAACGCATTTATTAGCTTCACAGTTCACTTATAACTTACTGACTAAACAAATAACTATGTTATACAATCTTGTATTAGTAGATTTTATTCTCTTTCTAATAATGTCGATTTGAACTTTCACTTTTGATAAAAATATTTGACGTTCATATCCTGTTTTTTTTTTTATTTCAATCGCAAACGGAAACGCTAAATCGGTATTTTATAGGTAAAAATGTTGCCATATTCATCATATTTGCCCTTGGTATCAATATATCATGTGAATTCAATAAAGATGCGCGATAAGTGGCCAATTTAAATGCTGAGAAGACACGTTTATATTTCTACTATATAATATGTACATGTATACTTGATTTGTAGAGTTTAAAACTTGGTTTGATAAAGTACTTTTAGTTAGAAGTGCTTTTTTTTAGACATAGGTTGTGTGTGAGCGAGAAAATACTGGTAGTTAATAATAATTGTTCTAATTATCAAATAGTTACCTACATTTAACTAAAAAGGTACACTGAATGGCGACCCTTATCTGTTCTTTAAACGTAGTTATCAAGTAGGTACTATAAAGTAGATATGATTGATGATATTTTTTTAAGTCATAAGTTTGGGGTTAATTTTCTGATATTTTACCTATTTATTAAAAAAAAAAACATTAAAATGACACAATTAACGACGACGAAATCGGTTAAGCCGTTTTTGAGATTAGCGCGCACAAACGCACAGACAAACAGACAATAATTCTAATAATCATTGTTTTGGGTTCTATTGCGTTTGCGTTAATAAAGACTCCCAACAGTTTTTTTTTAAATATCTTCCATGTACAGACAGCGATCAGTTACTCTTTTATTATATGTATAGGTAATAGATATACAAAAAATATGTACATTAGAATTGAGTACTGATTGTTTTTAAAGTCGATCAAAGAAGGTTATGAGAGTCGGTCGATGAGATAATAGGGCCCTATTAGTCCATATAGGTTTTGCCCTTTCTTTGACTCCAAGACGAGCGTGTGCCAAATTACTACTATTTGTGATTAAAGAACCTGGTATAAGATATTACCACCTACATTATGTACTTATCATGAAAGAATAAACAAGTTTCAAAGTCAAACTTAAAATATGCTTTATATATTATTAAACTTTTACAAGCGCTCTTGAAACACTTTTATATTTATAAAAGTCAGTCAATATGCTTTACTTTTTAAGAAGTGTAAAGTGTAAAGTTGAAATTTTTAAATAAATTTAATTTGTAGATTTCAAAGATGAATTCATATCTATTGAGGTGTCTATATTATACTAAATTTCTAAAATGAGAATTGTATGTAACGGTTGTAATCTTTTGCTCCCTATCTAATCATGAAGGGCGCGTATTTTCAGAAAATTCCTTTGTCCCGTTGTTTCCATAAATGACATGAAATTTTCATGAAAAATTGAGCTCCTGACTACAACAGTTTAAACTGTAAAATGTTTAGGTGACAGTAAAAATATAACTAGTTAGTATAGATTTCTTAGAGATGAGATATTTTCCCGCAGTGAAAAGTATCCCATATGTTGACCCGGATAACTAATTATAATTATTTCAAATTTCATCAAAATCTGTCCAGTGGTTTTCTCGTCATGCGTTCCCAAATAGACAGACAGAAATTCTAAAAACTGTAGATTCATCTCCTGCATCGATAATAATGACTTTCAATAAAATTTTCGAAAAAATATTTTATGTACAGATTCGACTCAGAACTTTATTATATGTTACTGACTTACTTTATTAAATAAATAGATACTTAAAGATATTGAACCATAACATATAATTTCCGTGGTATAAAAAAACATAAGATTTAATAGAAAACTAACTATTGTCTTTCGGTACGCTCTCTACTTTAATTCAATAGACAATAATTTTTTTTAAGAAAATGCTTCAAAATAAAAACTAGCTTTGTTGTACTGTAACAATGTTAAAAGTATTCGAAACACAGAAAACTATAGAAATATATGTCCGCTGTTTGTAGCATTCGCCGTCTATGGCATTTCGAGGGGGT
Organism: Argynnis bischoffii washingtonia; assembly: GCA_033884665.1. NCBI lineage: Eukaryota > Metazoa > Arthropoda > Insecta > Lepidoptera > Nymphalidae > Argynnis > Argynnis bischoffii. The sequence goes on along the minus strand of CM066624.1, from coordinate 1,194,684 downwards.
AGGGGGTTCGACGTCAGCCCATTGATCGCTTTGACGTCACTGCAGGATGCCCGGGACTACGCGCTCGCTAAAGAACTGTGCACATTGCGAGTTTGTAATATTGATTACGTTTGTGTGTTTACTGGAATATGCAAATTTTATATATGGATCGACGATTTTTTTGATGTTTTTAGGTATGATATGTAATAAATATTGTTTTGATATTATGTTAAAAAAGAACTTAGAATTACAATTTTATTAATAGAAGGGGGCCTTGTGTTTTATTAAATCAAGGACTTAAATACAATTATTATATCTCTCAAAGTTAAAAATTATATAATGTAATTAAAAATATATATGTTATTCGTCAGAATTCGTGAGTCATTTTCGTGTTGTATGGGCATCTGAAAGTCGTCTGAATGTTTTTAGTGTCATTGGATCACAGAATGAATGTCAAATGTAACCGTATGGATTTTTACAGAATACTATCTAAAATGGCAAGAGTAGTCCAGTGGATAACGCGCTCGCTTAGGAAACCCGAGTAAACGGGTTCAATTCCCCGGGTCTCGCACCTTTGATATTTTCATGTGCGAATCATTTCCAGTATGATTGTCACTTGTCTTACGGTGAAGGAAAACATCGTGAGTAAACATGCATGTCTGAGCGAGCGTAGCAAGTTTTCGGAAGACATCTGAAGTCCGCCCGCACTTGACAAAGCGGCGGCATATAGCCTGATTCCCCTCTTATTGAATTTAGGCCGTGCCTATCAGTGGGACATAAATCTAATGTTTGTAAACGTCACTTTTGTTAATTATTTAAAAATAACATGATATTTTCATTAGTAATAAAACAAATGTACTGTTTTTGTAACCAATAATAATAATTAGTACCTAAGTGACTGTCGCGTTAGATTTTGCGGCTGCGGAATGTCAGGTCATCGGTCGTCTATAAGGCTATAAAAGTTATCGCGATTCAAAAAGAAATTCTTGATAGCTGAGGGTATTTCCGAAGTTGGTACTGAGTAGTCGTGCCTCAGATAGCAGTCCCATGTTTCAAACTTACTCCGATCGAGTCGATTTTTTCCATCAGACTATGAAAGTAGAATGTGCAACAATGTTTGTGGACACAACTTATACTTGTGCACTCATATATTGTTACGAGCTAGAGTTGTGGGATCGGTAAAAAGCAGTTTATTTGCACTTAAAATTATTGCTACTTTAACGTACACGTGAGTCGCTTTTGTCATTTACTCACGGTATAGATACGTTTCACGGTGACATTATCTTAAATTTGTCTATCACTTTTTCGCTTCTTCGTCTTTTTTCCCGATCCTTACTTGTATTGAAAATTTAGGGATTCAATAATGTCTACTTTTTCTGGAAAGCGCTCTGTCTCTTTTCCACTCACGACAGTTTCCCAATTTGTTCTTATTAATTAATTTAAATTATAAGTCTTGATAAATATTCTTTCAAGTATTGTTCAGGCGTGCTGATGTAAAGGCTCTCTACACTTAAAAACAATATCTCCCGCCTACATGGCTAGTCTGTAAGACATTTGGTTGCCACGAGGAAATAAGACTGCAAGGACATTATTATAAAGTAGTTTTCTCTCTCTTTGACTTCCTTCTACCCGTCCTGTGTTTAATTAATGTTATTTGTTTTTGAATGTTAGTCTTCTTTATAATTTTTTATGTTCATCAATTTTCAAAATAGTTATTATATTAATCATTAATTCTTAATCAAGTTTTTATGAATCTATTTAATTATATCGTCTTTTTGTTAGATGGTGATGATTTATTGGGCACATACCTACATTTTTATATAAGATCTAACGTAGTGTAAGAGTCTTATTTTTTTGATCAATCTTCTGTGGTTTATTTTGAGTTGGAGTGAAGTTTGGGATGAAGTAGCAGCCTTAATTTTTTTTTGTAATTTTGTCATAATTTCTTTTAATTATAATTAATATATCTTGAAGCAAAATGTTCCAAACAAACTGAATATTGTTTTAAGGATTCTTTTCTTGTTTATGGAAAAACTTACATGGAATTACATAATATAAATGTAATTGACAATATTAAATTGTATACTATAATAATGGCAGTGGTAGCCCAGTGGCAACGCGTTCGCTTGGGAAACCGAGTGAAGCGGGTTCAAATCCCGGGTCTCGCACCTCTGATATTTTCATGTGCGAATCATTTTCTAACTCGATTACCACTTGCCTTACGGTGAAGGAAAAACATCGTGAGGAAACCTGCATGTCTGAGAGAACCTAGCAAGTTCTCGAAAGACATGTGAAGTCCGCCAATCCGCACTTGGCCAGCGTGGTGGACTATGGCCTGATTCCCCTCGTATTGAAGTGAGGCCCGTGCCCACCCGTGGGACGTTAAAAGGGCTGAATACGTACTGTAATAATGTTTATAGAAGTAATTATCAAAATGTTTTAAAATAATAACAGATCTACTTAACGTGGCAGAATTTAATATAGTTTGTTTAAGCTTTTATTTTAACTATAGTCATAAATTATTAACTGTACTCGATAGCGTTTTCTTGTAGTTTTTTACTAAGTTAAGTTTGACGTAACTCGCATTTCGTCTTTTATACGCAGGAAATATTTACGAGCTCGCTATGGAATATCGATTGCTTACTGCGGTAGGGGTTCACTGATTACAAAAACGTGCGAAGATAATTCGATAAACCGCCTCTGTCGTCCTGAGTCGCGAAATTTTGTCTCTTTAATTTGATATCTACACCTGTTGGAAATATTAATAGTTACTGCTTTACAGTATGTATTATATATTATAAAACAAAGTCCCCCGCCGTCTCTGTCTGTCTGTCCGTGATAAACTCAAAAACTGCCGAACGGATTTTCATAAGGTTTTCACCATTGTTGTTGTTACGGTTTTCTTTACTGAAATACGTCGCATAAACCAATAGTTAAATGAAAACAACTAGTAAAACCTGCGGCTTCGCTCGCGCTAAAACTACAACAAAAAAACTTAAAAAAGGTAGGTTTCATACAAATTTTCATCCCTTATTTTAGCTCCTTATGAGATGAATTTCAAAAAACGCTAAAACACGTATTTATTTAATTGTATTGAAGGGCATTAATACCAAGTTTCAAGAAATTCTGATCATAAATATTTTTTGGGTTGTGTTATAACGTGTATTCCCGTGGGAATGAGATAATCTCCCGCGGTAAAAAGTATCCTATATGTTGACCTATATATCCAGCTATCATCATACCAAATTTCATCAAAATCCCTCCAGTGATTTTTCTGTGATGCGGTAACAGACAGGCAGACAGACAATAATTCTAAAAACTATAGATTCGGCCTCTGCATCGATAATAATGTCTATTTCAATAAGATTTTCCAAAAAGTATTTAAGGTACAGTTTCGGCTTAGTTACAATTTTATTATATGTATAGATGTACTACGAAAATATTTCTCTTAAAAAGATCTATTAAAATGTAGCAACGCTATATGTACATACGTACCTTCGCTCTTCGAAGAGCGAAGAGAGGGAACCGGTGTTTTTGTGCATTTGAACAATTTAAAATAATTGATGAATTAATCATTACTTAATCACATTTATCAACCGTAAAAACCTAAGATTTTGCTAACATAAGGTTTTGATAAAATATATATTTATGATACGAGATAGTATGAAAATTTTGAAATTTCGATTGTTTTAATTCAGCTAGAGCAGCTAAGAATTTGGTACTTTTTATGATAATGACGGTTTTATATAGGGGTGGTAAATGTAGCAGGTGTTACAGTTTTCGTTTTACACGTACGCTTTTCACTTTCCTATTGCATAAGTAATGTTTTATGCTTATTACATATGAACTCTAACTTTTGTTCGATTTTCAATGCTGAGTTTTCTGTAGTAGTAAAATTTAAAAGCAAAGAATTCAATAATGAAAAGATTAGATATAAAATTTTTAAGATTGATTTTTTTATTGTAATGTCATCTTCCACCACTTAAAATTTTGTTACAATTATAATGTTAGGACATTTTTAACCGACTTCAAAAAAGGAAGAGGTTCTCAATTCGGATGTTAATATATTTTTTATGTATGTTCGGGCATAACTCCGTCATATATAGACTGATTCGCAAAATTCTTTTTTGTTCGATTAAGAGGTTTATTCCAAACGGTCCCATTTAAATTTGAGAAAAAAAAACCACCCTTAAATGCAGAAAATAGGGGATGATTGATTTTTCTCCCACTGAATTTTTATAATACTTTCTTCTTATTTTGCTACTATGTACTATGTCTACACTGAAAATGGTTTCATTATTTTTATTTAGGAAATAGCTTTACCAATTTACAATTAAAATTTAAACTGTTTTTTGGAAAAATCGATGATGCTTCAATTAGCATTAAAGCGAGGAATGAAATATTGATTTTAGGCAAGTATATAATATACGAGTAAAAATGTATGTGAGTCGGTCGTCTACAAACTTCTTAGAAGACTATGAAATTTCCAAAAAAACCTTATTATTTTGTATTAGAGTAGGTAACCGTGTTACATATTTCGTACATAGTTATTGTTATGGTACAAATTGGCCGCATCGCATGTCAAACGCATATTATACCTAGAAGCTAGAATAGAAAATGAATTTGAGTTCGTTAGCACGCTCAAACGTGATCCCACAATGACATGTTCAAGGGTATGTATAAAGTTAGCGTCGTGTAGCATTGTGACACCATGTGTTCTTGCAGTATGCAAATTCGGTTCTCGTGTGGGGTAATATTTTATATAATGTACTATAGCTTCTTTTTAATGTTGTTTTTACATATATTTATTTTTTACTTTAGCTATATAATGTTCTTTACTTTTTCAAGGAAAAATTGATAAAAAAATATTCGCAATTTCTCATCTTTGGCCATCGCTAAATTTTATTTGACATTGCTAGGAAGTTCAACTATGTATATGTATAACGAGCTGTCTGTCGTGTTATACTTACAAGGTAATCGTGCTTGCCAACACATAAGTAAGTAATTAAATATATATATAATAGTGTATTTGTTGCTTTGTCATTGTTTAATGCAGCAACCGATCGACGTGGTTTTTGCATAGAGATAATTTATGAGTCGAAATGTAATTATCGCGGTATTTTAAGGGGTAGTACTTTGGTACGCCCGATACGTCGTCTTGAAAGATCAAGTGTAGTAAGTTTTCAAATCCTGGTTCTTGCAAGTCTTAAGATATAACGAGGGGAGGCTAAAAAGTTTGCGGCCTAAGGTGCTTAATGAAAGAAAATATATGGTTTCAATTTTTTTATTTTCCAATTTAATCTTCCTCGTGTGAAATACATTTCTCACATCTCGCATACAATGCCTTTAACCCACCTAAAAAAATTCTCGGAATTATTAACGTGATTACAAGTTTATAATACTCAAACGATGAAGGAAAATATCGTGAGACATAACCTATAGATAGGCTGCCAGGCCGCATTTGTCCAGCGTAGGACCACTACTAAACTTACCACTTCGTATAACTAGCGTAGTGGATGGGGATGGTGGGCGCGTGCCCAATAGGATGTTAAACTGAGTTGATATATTATTTACTAGCGATTCACCTTCGCTCCGCTCGGGTTCCGTCCTTGCTTACGTTTTAATGTTTAGTATAGATTTCTCAGAGATGAGATATTTTTCCGCAGTAAAAAGTATCCTATATGTTAACCCGGATGATCAGCTATCATCATATAAAATTTCATCAAAATCTCTCCAGTGGTTTTTCCGTGATGCTGTCACAGATAGACAGACAGACAAAAATTCTAAAAACTATATATTCGGCCTCTGCATCGATAATAATGTCTATTTCAATAAGATTTTCCAAAAAATATTTAATGCACAGATTCGGCTTAGTTACAATTTTATTATATGTATAGATAATAAGGGTATAATAATAATTTTTTAATACAAAGTAGTTTTATCGATTGCTAAGTATTCCTCTTCTAAATATTGTATTCAGTAAAAAATAACTTTTTACGTCACATTTGATAGCTCCCACGGTCATATACATACGTATTAATAATGTTAAACGTTTTCAATGTCAATACTCATCAATGCTTTATAAGTATTCGTATTTCATTTAAGCTAATTTAGTAAAAGTAAAGTTACTATAATTTATTAACCTCGTTAGTTTAGGAATATAGGCGGGATTGGATATTATTTAAAGTTATAAAAAAGTCTATTATTTTGAAAAGTACTATTTTATCATATGAAGCCAGAGGCGTAGAGTCAGCTATATTCCATCAAAAACATAATTGTGAAAATGGGAGCCAAGTTCAATATTAAGAATATGCGTGGTTGTCGACTTCGCCGACAAAAGAATTGAGATTTAAAGAGGTGCCAAGTTCTGTAGACAATCCTGAAATTTATTCATAAGAACATACAACATTCTAAAATAAACTTAAAATACTATTGTTTGTTTTTTTTTTCTGCTACTACAGTGTTTGATATTTAAAAATAAAACTTCTTAGATTTAAACAGTCGAATTATTTACGTAGTACTCTACGTAATAACTTAGGATAAGTTGAGGTTCAAGATTTGACTTGGCTTTTTTACCAGTAAACCAAATTTTTAAAAGAGTGAGACACGTTGAACTTACGATATAAAAACATAACAATATAAAAAAAAAACTTGCATATAGCATAAAGAAGATATAAGTGATTTGCCAAATATAAGATAACTTGTATGTTAAAACTAAACTTGGCTGGATACGCTACTGCGTGTCTTGATAAGCAAATACTTGAAGAAGTTTTAATAAGATATTATTAAAACTATTTTATTAGATTTAACACAAATATTATGAATATTGTAAAATTTAATATTATATTAAATTCTAACAATTTCTTGTAAGAAATATCATTGCTATCATCAATAATCTCGAGAACTGTCGAGGCATATAAAACTGTTCTGCGTGTAAAGCTGAAAAGGCCTACATCTCTATTTATCTGATGCGGAGGGTTGGCTACTTGGGACAGAAATAGCGCGTCCTTGTGAGGTTTCTTTACAGTACTTTTGTTGAATAAACATCGGCGCTTAGGCCAGATAAGAAAATGAATGTGGAAATGTACGCTATACATTTGTAACCCTGTTTTAGTTTGCTTATTTCTGGATATAGTGACTTAAACTCGCTTTGCTTGGCTTCGGCCACAGGTACCTTATGTATTTTAATATTACATAATCAAGTTGAATTTTGGTATTCTTTTCCCCTTTTTGCCATTGTTTGGTAAATTTGATTACTAACAATAGTCTATATTTGTCTAGCTCATAGTCTATCTCTGTACTAAATATCATTAAAATCTGTTCAGCTGTTTCAGTGTGAAGGAGTAACAAACATACATACATACATACACACATACAAACTTTCGAACTTATAATAGTAATGTAATTTACACGTGATGTATAAACTTATTACTATTTATACAGAAAAATACTTTAAAATCTTACACGAAATGTAAGTATCTAAATGTAAGATATGTAGAGCCGTAGTGTTTGTCATAACTAAAACACAACCCCGTGTGCGATTATTTGGTACAAACATTAACCTTACGCGGAAATTGAACCCATGACTCCCTATTTAGTTGGCAGTCTCTATTTTGAAGCGTTATATGGTGTGCATATTTACAGAAAAATATGTTACCATTTCTTTAAACGCTACGCGTCTACGATAGTGTAGCACTTGCTACGGATTTATTTTTAGTGGAAGAGCTTATAAAGTTACTACAAAAAATAAGGTGTTATATTTCTTCTGTATGTTTGTCACTTTATTTTTCTGTTAAACGCTCATTATTTAATTCAAAGTTTTATGCGATCGATAAATTATGCTTATTACTATTTTAATACATTTCATTAGTCGTATGTATGTAGTGTCTAACTTAAAAAGATTATAAAATTTGATCTGCTATTTATTATTATAATATCGAACAAAGAACAATTAATATATTATTATGTAACAGATTTCGGTTAAGTCATAAACAAATTTAAAATGAATATTCAAAGCTACTCAAATATTATTTGAAGGGCTGTGAAAAAATATCAACGCTAATTTCTGTTTTCTTACTTAAGATATATGTACAATGTACATATATAATTATTAATTACAAACCTCATATATAGTTTCTTATCATTTACAACACAAAGCTTATTAACAGTATTAATGCAGTTATACTTCGTGCCTATTTTACCTAGTAACTTCAATTACGCCAGTGTATGACGTTAGCGCTTCTGGACTTCGCACATTCTTTGACAAGGGTCGCAATGGGGTTAGTTTTTCGCGCATACCCCGGCGCAGACACCGCGGCAGTCCGCCCGCGGCATCCGGGCGAAACGCACGCACTGTATTATTCTAAATTTTCATTGAAAACAAAACTGTACTAATGTGTTAACAGTGACAATATTGATATCTGTGCTTAAAATACGTGCCTGTGATCTTTGTTGATCAACCACCCGGTAAGTTGGCGGTTTTTGCTACGAAACTGTCGTTTCGCTACGTCGATAGATGGCGCTGACCCCTCGCGTCCGTATTGCAGCTAATGGTTATGTGGACTTTTTATTCAAAAACTTGTTTATTACGTAAGATCTATTGAAATTATAAAATTTTTATACTATATTCATTGAATTTATTCGTAAATTATTATTAGATTAATTAAATATAACTTATGTTACATCATTATTTTATCATGGCCTTTAAAAGTCTTGATTCGTTTGTTTGTTAAATAGAAATTATTATATATAGTATGAGTATGTTAGCATGTGAGTACTCTAGTAAGCTAATTATAGATAATAGCTATTTTTCTAATTGTAGGGTATAGTTATGTCACTGAGTAGATAGAAATCTTGAGGCCGCTTCGATTATTTCATATACTGACCACACAGTATTGTAACAACTTTGAATAGTTTTGCTATTCTTTTAATGATTCTTTGATAAATATCGTTTGAAATAAAACGTTTTATCACGTAAAAAAGTTTTATTAAAAGTTAACTTTTTATACCGCCTAAATGTGAAAGACTGCCGAGTAGAGCCAGGAAAAATTGTTCTTGCGGGTCCAAATTAAATGAATAAGTTCTGTTTTATTGTAATTAATATTTAAATTTTATATGTTTTTGTGTACATATAAGAAAAGATTTGTAAAATGTCGTTATTTAATAAATTATAGTTTAGTATTTGGCTTTATCCTTGTTATGCTGAGATAGTAAAATATTTCGGGTTATGTTGAGATGGTATTATGCTGTAAAAGCAACTGAATAGTCCGATCTCCATTTTATGACGGTAAAGACAAACCGTATTCAGCTATGTAACAATACTTCTAGTATACATGTATGCATGTATGTATGTATGTATGCAGCTAAATTGTAATGGATAGGTTTTAATTTAACACGCATCCCATGATCAATCGAAACAATATGTGTATTAATTTAGTAGAGTATTATTTTCGATGTTATGTACAGTGACGTAATCATTTTATTTTATATACTCTACTTTTTGACGCTTAGTATGGAATAGATAGACTATATTATATATAGGTTTGATGAGTTTTATATTCTTTACTTGAGAAATGATTGATTCTCCATACAAATTACCACCCCGCTATTCACCTCCTTAAGGGATGATTTCCGGAATAAAAACTATACTATGACCTTCCCAGGGTTCCAAACTATCTCCGTACCGAATTTCATCTAAATCGGTTCAGTGGATTAAGCGTGAAAAGGTAACAGATAGACAGAGTTACTTTTGCATTTATAATATATTTAGTAGAGTATTATTTTCGATGATATGAATAGTGACGTAATCATTTTATTTTATATATTGGTATTATTTATTTATAGAATAAATAACATGTGCTTATCTCATTTCTGTATATTAAAAATATGTTTTCCATTCCTATCATCGTGAGTAAGCTACTTATGTATGTATGTGACATCTCCTGTTTAACGTTGCCACATGCGGAAATGACTTCAAAGAAACACACAGATCGACTTAGCGTTTGGCATTCAAATGTGATGGCATTTTCAGTATAATAGCAGGCAGAGTCTCGATTGGCGTTTCATTACCCAACCCAGAGGTTACAGCCTCCCTAACATGGTGCTATTAACCTCTTTCACTATGCTTCAAACCTACCAAACTACGGGATTCCCCTCGTTGTATCATAAAAAGGGATTTCCCTGATTATTTGCCTAAATTTATTGTTCCCTATATAAACGTTTACTAAACGTAAAATTATCATAAGACTATCTAAAATTCAAGGAATATTGCCTTTAAATTCTTAGGCCTATTTAGACGTTGTTTGATGTTTGTCTGTTGTTCTTTAACAAAAGAAAAGTTACTAAGACTACTTAACTGTGCCTGACTAATTACTAGAACATTTTATGCCTCTACTTTTATTTAAAACGATCGACTCAATGTTTATTAGCTCAACCGTTCTTAAGATACTTTTTACCCTACTGCGCGACGCAAAGGAGGGTAATGTGTTTATCAGCCTATGTACATATGTACGTATGTAAATATGTGGGTTTTTGTACCTTTGTGGCTATATTTAGACCAAACGTGTGGGCCGATTTTGACAAATAACACGTCGTTTGATTCGTTATGACGGTGCGAATGATATAAAAAGCATAAACATTTGGAAAAATCAAAATGGCCGATTTTGGACGCCTATAATGTGAAAAAGAAAAAATGAAACTTGACGAACTATGTCAAGTGGGGTATCTTTGAATAGGTATTTAGAAATCATTTTGAGGTTTTTTTTTCATCATTTCTCATTTTAAATAACAGTTTAGGATATATATTGATTTAAAGTCGGTTAACAACTATATTCGCTAATTTTCCTGTAAATAAATAGATATATTATAAAAATAAAAAACCAGACTGCATAAAAGCTAACTAAAAAGATGAAAACAAGTTCACGAAGGAATATATATAGTATTATGCAGTCGGAGACATACACGTTTCATCCTTGCCGCGAGATGTACATACTTGTATGTATGTATGTATGTCTCCGACTGTATAATACTATATACCTTCGTGAACTTGTTTTCATCTTTTTAGTTAGCTTTTATGCAGTCGGGTTTTTTTATTTTTATAATATATTTATTTATTGTAAAAAAATGACATGCTACGAAAATCATTGATGTAGCGAAATAAAAACATGTTTGTCGAGTAGCAAAAACATACATTTGCAAACGTCACTTCGAATCCTCGTTATTTTGTTTGCGCTGTTTTTAATTTTGTATTTATTAGTAATATTCAATTAAGATTTTTCATAGTTATCGTATTCAGAATGATGTACTTAATTTGTTCCAAGTTATTTTCACTCATAAAGAAGTCTGTCTGGGATAGTTTTATAGGTGAAGAGTTTTACGAGTTACTGGCCTGAATACGTACTTCAAGTTGAATATTAATTTCCATTTTTGCATATTTTTGTGTAAAAGTATAAAATTTTTACTTTTTTAAGTCTTTTTGAAATTATTATAGTTCAGTATCTTATACGTACATATGTATAGTGAATTTCAATATGTGAATTTTTATTCCATTCGCCGCCTACATGGCGGCTGGAAAGCTAAAAAGAATAAAAATAGACGGCGATTTTTAACGAGAGAGAGTGCTTTCTCGTGTAGGTAGTAAAATAATTATATAATATTATACTAGCGGCTCACCCTCGCTTCGCTCGGGTTCGCCTCTAGGAAAAAAAAACAAACCTTTCCCATGGAAACCGTAAATTTTTCCGAGATAAAAAAAGCCTATCTGTTATTCCAGATTATAATCTATCACTATGCCAAATTTCATCCAGATCCGTTCAGCAGTTCTGGCGTGAAAGAGTAACAAACATCTATACTCACAAACTTTCACATTTATAATGTTAGTATAGATTGTGCCTATATCGTGAATGTGATTATTTTTATTTAATTTAGTTTCAATTAATCGTATATCAATAAAGGCGATTTCGAGAAGTTATTGAGAAACCTAATTAGACAGGAGTAGCAGAGAATGTATTATATACTAGCGACCCGCCTGTCACTTTTGTATGATAATCGATGGATATTTTAATATCATTTTGGGTTTTAAAAACTGTTTGATGTTAGTTTGCTTATTTATTCCTCGATTTTCGCTTGAATGATCATAGATAGGCTAACGGTGTGTCAAATTTGAGCTGAATTAAGTACTTCAGTACCTGGGCGACCGAGCTTCGCTCGGAGTTCTTTTTTGTTACATCTTATTTTTAAGATAAAAAAGTAAAAACTTGAATAAATAGAAAAACTAAGGTAAAAAATCTTTGTATTCCAACTGGGATTCGATCCCGGACATATGTGTTGTCTAACTTACGCGTTGACCGCTTGACCACGATGCTCACAACCGTGTGTAAGAAATTATCGATCATATTTTGCGTGGGATAATGCAAAAAATGAAACTGCATGACAACTCTAAAACACGCGTTTTCCCAGACATGAGACTAATCTAGATCGATTTTTCGCCCCCGAAAGCCCCCACATACGAAATTTCAGCAAAATCGTTGGAGCCGTTTCCGAGATCGCTGGTATAAATAAATAAAGATATAAATGTACAACAATTGCTCGTTTATATAATATTACTAGATCTGAAACATTATGAGGTAAGAAACGAATTTTTTCATTGGAGCAAATACCCTTAACCCTAATCTAATCTTTATGCAAAAAATCGCGTCGATTCTTTACTCTGGTGGCCCATTTAAAGAGGACGCATCAGCAAATATGTCGACCTTTTTTATTTTATTATTTTATTTTATTTAGTATTCGTAATTTTTATTTGTATTTTAGAAAAAATATGCAAGAGTGATTATTTTAATTTCTACAAGGCTATAATTATTTTTTTAATCTTTCACCATTGCCTATTAAATTTCATAAAAAATATAAATTAATTAAATGTTTACAGTAGCGTTAGACTATTATGAAAATATATTAAAACTAGCAAAACCCGCGGAATCGCTCGCGCTAAAACTACACCAAAAAAACTAAAAAGTTAGGTTTCATACAAACTTTCATCCCTTATTTTATCTCTTTATGGGATGAATTTCAAAAAATGCTAAAACACGTATTTATTTAATTGTATTGAAGAGCATTAATACCAAGTTTCAAGAAATTCTGATCATAAATATTTTTTGGGTTGTGTTATAACGTGTACTCCCGTGGGAATCAGATAATCTCCCGCGGTAAAAAGAATCCTATATGTTGACCTGGATATCCAGCTATCATCATACCAAATTTCATCAAAATCCCTTCAGTGGTTTTTCTGTGATGCGGTAACAGACAGACAGACAGACAAAAATTCTAAAAACTATAGATTCGGCCTCTGCATCGATAATAATGTCTATTTCAATAAGATTTTCCAAAAAATATTTAAGGTACAGATTCGGCTTAGTTAGAATTTTATTATATGTATAGATTGTAACACGAATAAGTTCGATCCTGACCATGAAAAATGTTTATGCAGCTTGGCACAGGATAGCTATAAAAGTCACACAAATCTTGTAATGGCATCAAGAAAATATTACAATAAAATTTTAAAGTCGTAGATCTATAAGTTTATCTGATGTAGACAGATTAGCTTAAAAAGTTGATATCTGAATTTAAAAAAAAAAGGTTTTTTCTCTCCTAGAGTCACCCTCATATTTTTTTTATATTTTTACCAGAATAAAAAAAATCGTTTCAATTCGGCTATACGTAATAATATTTTTTTTCTATGACTCTGTCAAGCCTGAGGAGTCCGACTGGATGGGTACCACCCCCTTATCTATTTCTGCCGCCAAGCAACAATGATTGCATTGTTGTGTTCCGGTATGAAGGATAAGGTAGCCAGCGCAATTACAGGCAAGAGGCATATCATCTTAGTCCTCACAGTGACAATGCACCTGTGGTTCTGCATTTTTGTTACTTAAAATCTAAGTGCATGAACCGTAGGTGTCATGGGCGACAGGTACTGCTTTCCATCAGGTGGTCTGGCTGCTCGTTTGTCACTGAATCGCATAAAAAAAAAATGTCTACAAATATAATATGTTTAGATTTCATTTCCTTTTTGTAAGAACTTTTTTCTGATGTCGTCTTATAATGGGCGGATAATAGCAACTCATTAGGATAATTGCGTACTGGATGTGAGTGCTTGTATAATAAATGTTATTTCTCAAGTTGCGTAAATATTTTGTAATTACGTTTTTTTAACCGCTTTCAAATAGGAGGAGGTTCTCAATTCGATTGGTATTTTTTTTTATGCATGTACACCGATTACAATGAGATTTATGATCCGATTTACGTGATTCTTCTTTAGTTTGATGCAGAATAGTTGGAATTTGGTACCATAAAAATTTAACATAGTTTGGCCCCGTAGTTTTCGTTTTGTTTGATTTGACAAGCCCAATACGTTAGAATCGGATTTCAGAGCCAGAATTTTTAGTGCTACTAACAAAAGCGAATTTTAGTTTGTAAGTCTTCATACTTTGCAACTACTATTATGTCTACACTAAAGAGGGAAAAATAAAAACTTTTTAAGAAAAAAATAAAAAACTGACTTCAAAAAAGCACTAAAACAGTAAAAAATAACTGATTTTAAGTTTTCATTTACTATAGATACCTAATCAAATATTTTCGAAGTCGGTGCCAGCCGATACAAATCAAAGCACACCGACTTCCAAAGTATCTGATTAGGTATCTATATTAAATGAAAACTACCAATCAGTTACTTTTTTGTACTTTTTTGAAGTGGGTTTTTATTTTTTCTTAATTACGATTTCTCTTTAACTATCGGTAACAAAAGTCTATTTTGAATTAATATTTACTAGGATGATCATTTAGACGATTATTTTGCATAGTTAGGACTATACTTCTATCCCTAGTTCCATCTAAGTCATTAATTTGACAAAGGTATTAAAGTGCGAGGATAGCAGGCTATAAAGGGTTTCGGTAAACACGGCCAGGAAATTGCTACAGCCACTCCCCTGTAATGAAGTTTGCATACGCTTGTATGTAGCTTTGCCTGCTAATATGACTTTGTTATATAACTTTTTTGATATAGGTTTCTTTCTTATGCCTAAATAAATTGGAAAATGTAAATTTTTTCAATCTTTAGAAATATGTATGTGTTAAAATAACTGAATGTGTGGGACGTTAAAAAAAGGGCTGAATACATACATACAGTCAATATTTAATCTCTAGGAAGACTAGCTGGTGTGTGGGAGTTGTTTGAACGTTAATAATTTTAGCTGAGGCTTCTCTTTATTTAAGTACTAGTATTTTCACTCGGCCCTACCCGTGTCGTTTAATTTTCTAGAATTATGTACTCTGCTCTTATAGGATGTAGTATGGTGTTTGATAGCCTCTTTCTTAATAAATAGGTTATAAAATGCAAAAAAAAAATTCTATTCGGATCAGTAGATCCAGAGATTAGCGCGTTCAAACAAACGCACAAAGTTTTAAATATGAGTACAGAGTATATATATATATAGTATAGTGTTTGTTTTAATAACAAAACAATCATTTGTCTGCGGAATTGTTTAATCTTGCACACGACACATATTTTATTTTTACGAGAATTAAATTGAATAAGTATATAATTGCAAACTAGTTTTAAAATATAGTAAAATATAATATAAGAAAGTAAAACAGTCGCGGGTTCGAGTCCCGCTGGCGGGCATTCATTTGTGTGATGAATCATGTCATCAATCAGTCATGGGTGTTTATATTTAAAATATGTATGTATTTAGAGTTATATGTGTGTAGTGTATTAGCTATCTGGTATCCATAACACAAACCTCGTAGCTTACCATGGGACTAGATGGTGCTGTGTGTCTGTCCCAACATATTTATTTATTTATTATCTCTAAAATGATACGAAAAAGACAATAATCTAAAAATCAGTAATACTTTTGCAAGAATCAGAATTGAATGAGAGAAAAATGTGAACGCTTGAATCGTAGATGGCAATAATTATTTTATTCGCTCAGTCCGCAAAGTATTCTCAAAGGCTTTCTCTAATTAGAGGTAGAATGCGACCCGATGACTTTTTTATCAAATGAGTCTGCAATTTGCTTATGACTTCAGCTTTCATGCTTCATCTATACTAATATTATAAAGAGGTAAAGCTTGTGAGGTTGTAGGGGGTAATCTTGGATCTACTGAGCCGATTTAGATGAAATTTCGTAAGAAGATAGTTTTAGAACCTGGAAAGGACATAGCATATTTCTAACCCGGAAATCATCTCTTAAGGGGGGTGAAAATAGGGATGAAAGTTTGTATGGGAAATCAACCTAGAGACGAACCCGAGCGAAGCGAGGGTGAGTCGCTAGTTTGTAATTATGATTTAGTGGATCCATTTTTTTCTGAACGATAGTTCGCGATTTTGCGCATTTATTATTTTATTTCTAGCCTGCTTTTAGATTTTAAAAAGCTCAAAACTTTCATTTATACATATAATAAAATTGTGACTGATCGCTTTCTGTACATGGAAGATATTTGAGAAAAACTATTATTAGGGAACCCAAAACCATCATTTTTAGTTTTTTTGTCTGTTTGTCGGTCTGTCTGTTTGTCTGTGCGTTTGTGCGCGCTAATCTTAGAAACGGCTTAACCGATTCGGGTGCGGTTTTCACTAATATATTGTGGTAAGCTTCACTTGACATTTAGTATTTGTTTTAATTCAATCGGTTCCAAAATAAAAAAGTTATGTCAATTTAAATAATCATCTAGATCTTTGTATATTCATATATCTAAATATATAATTATACAAAGAAATAGTGCAATGAGCGATATAACCTTGTTTTGGAGGTCAGCTCAGTTGCTAAGTGAAAGTAGAAATAACATAGTTTCGCATTTAAAATTTGCATTGCAAGAACATTGGTAACGTGACATTATTGCACGCAAATCAGTGGCTACATATTTTAACTAATGCACAGTGCATCTAGTAGATAAACATATTGAATTACAAATTCGTTTTACTTCTCCTATAGTTTCTAAGGTCGCCTCTAATATGGGGTGGTACAGTTCTAAGTAACAGAGTTTTTTATATACTTATTTTAAATAAAAATAATATTTTTTTACATATTCATTTTAGAAAAAAAAATAACAATTTTTTCACAAACTTATTTTAAAATATTTTTTTTACATGCTTATTTAAAAAAAATTAAATTTTTTTCACATAGTAATTATTTCATAAATTGTACTAATTTTATCACGCACTTAAAGGAAAAATTGTTTGTTTGAAAACTACTTTTTTTTAGTTAAACTGTAATAGGATAAGAATAAATATTTAAATTTCCAGTCCATATGACGTGGATTCCACCGAAGCTTGGTTTTAAGACGTTTTTTTTTACTATTTTACCATTTTTTGGAATATGTACTTCTGTCTTTTAAAACGTAGACAATAGTGCTCAATTTACCTTGAACACTTCGGGGTGGAGTTACCTGGTTCGTTAAATCCCGGTGTTAATAGAAGTCATTATTTCTTTAGAGCCTTTTCTGGGGGAAACTGTCTGTTTTTCTGACATCTGCTAGGGTGGACTAGTTAAGCTTTATAGATGTGAACGAACCCGGTGTTTTGAAGTGTCGTATAGGTATATATAGGTTCTCACTTCTAACCTTTTATAACAAACTAGCGACTCGCCCTCGGTTCGCTTCGGGTTCGTCCCTAAACAAAAACAAATCTATTCCACGTACACTTTTCCGGGATGATATATAGCCTATAGCCTTCCTTAGTTAACGGGCTATCAAATGCAAAAAGAATTGTTCAAATCGGATTAGTAGTTCCTGAGATTAGCGCGTTCAACCAAACAAACAAACAAAAATATAAACAAACAAACTCTTCAGCTTTATAATATTAGTATAGATATTATACATATATAAGTTAGTGGATATTTTTGTGGCCCAAAAAATATTAAAAAAAAATTGTCATTGCCTCAATAAATATTTGTTTACAGCATTTATTAAGTGTGAAAATAAATTTTTATGATTGAATGTACCTAAATAAATAGTAGGTCCTCGTATCTATATAGTTTTTGTCTCTAAAATTATTTGGTTAGTTTCTGTTGTGTCTACTGTAAGCGTTCCTTTGTATTGGATTTAACGAAGCAAAAAAGAATATCTGGCAAATCTGATAACGATATTCTATGTATTATAAGTTTTTCCTTTCAAGTTTCCCTTCTCCGGATATTTTATAAAAAACTTCCTTTACATAATCAGTTTAGATTCAGATTATATAGATAAATAGAATAATCCTATGCGAAATAAATATTTATCCAAATTGTGAATAAAAATAAGTGACCATTAGTGATTTCAAAATAGACAATAATTCCTAAGTTCAAAGAAACATTAATCGCACTACTATTATAAATATAAAAGTTTGTATGTTTATGTAACATATTCTCTTTTATGCGGGAACGGCTGGAAGGATTTAAATGAAATTTATTATACATGACTATGACCTGGAGTAACACAGGGACTCGAACCCGCGACCGCCGGCACAGCAAGTAGGGTCACTACACAGTGAGCCAAACGTGTCGTAAAAATACTGTTGTATACATCTATACATATAATAAAATTGTAACTAAGCCAAATCTGTACATAAAATATTTTTCGGAAAATCTTATTGAAATAGACATTATTATCGATACTGAAGCCGAATTACTTTTTAAAAAGAGTATAGATAAAAAGTATTGAAAAAAGTTCCTTTCAAAAGATAATTTGGGAAAATAATAAAAAAATACAAAGGAAAAGTTAATTTGAGTCTGATCACGGTTTGTTTAAAGTGCTCTATAATTCGTGTCACGCTGAAGAAAGGCAAGGATATAATAAATGGGGTAGATATCACTATGGCCTTTTATTGAACCTCACAATGATACTCTGATCGATGGGCCATCGCGGGCCGTGGCTTATCGCAGCCTTTGTGTAAGCGCTTTGACTCACTTAACTTTAAACACAATATTTTGTTTAATAAATGCTACGTTTCTCTATATTTTGACGATAATTTGGAGAATTGTAGTGGGTGTAGCAGTAAGAGAAAATGAACTCGAATATACATCCTGACAAATATTTGTATACATATGGTATATTATATCATTTTTTACTTTATGTAATAGCGGACACCTGTGACAAAATGCCTATAATCTAGTTTTTTTTACATAAAACTATATTTTCGAACTTTTCGGGGATTTGTTTTGATTTTTAGTTCCTGACGTTTCGAATGCTTTACAGCATTCGAAACGTCATCATAGTCACGGAAGTTTTTGACGACTAAGGTTTTAGATGTCTCAAAGGTTTGAAAGATTTCGAAAAGATAGTTTTATTTAAAATGTCAAATGTTCTCATAAATCTAAGAAAATATAATCTTGTTTTTATTTTTTCAGATAAGAATCACTACTCAGTACTTCATTACGTAGGTAAGTGTTAAACTTTCATTTTGAATAAAATGTAAGAAATCTTAAACGATGCGTATATGTTCATTGTAATCCTTGCTTACGCTCTACGAATCTTGTAAGACGGCCCAGCGTCCCTTTGTCACGTAGCGCTACGAGAGTGTAGCTCTACATTTTTATTAATATCAAGTAATTTGATTTTATAGAATGAAACTTTAATAGAGTGTAAAGCTTTTGATATCGATAAGGTATTCTGTGAAGTATAGTGACAAAGGTATAATTTAAAAATAATAAATTTTCCTTCTCCTTTTCTAAAAGAAAAATCCTTATTTTTAAAAGAAAATGTTATGAGTAGTGGACACCAGATAAGTGTTCAAAAATTAGATATACAATCGACATGATAATTAGCATCTGTGGAAATGGATAATACTATTGCTTATAGGCTGTAGATTCGATGCCCGTGTGGCACACAAATATATACACACACATCCTTTTTATACTTTTCTATTTATGCTTAAGACCTTTATTAATAGCTTTTTATATTCATTATGTTTTTGACAGATTAGAATAAAAGGTAGAAAGTGGTGATATTAAAAGGCGTACAATGATATGCGTGATTTTTATTTCTATTTTAATAAAATATAGATTGAAATAATCTAATAATGGTGTAACGTACCCAGGTACGATTGTTTTTCTACTAAGACAATGATCCCAGTCCCAAAACATAGAGTATGTAGCGGAAAAATAAGTAAATTAATACATTATTTGAATTGATAAAAATTAACTGGTTCGTAAATATATAATTATTTAAAATTAATATATCATATTTATATGTATCATTATCATGAAATAGGTCGGTTACTTAAAAAGAAACTATAGATCATTTCGATCAAAAGATACATGTCTAATCATTCTAATAGCTACTATTGTGAGTAGTTACAATAAAAAAAAGATAAAACTACTAAATTCGTAGTTCGTTATTTTTATGAAGGACAGCTTTAATGGCGTCGTCTTTGTTAAAAATGCATTAGCCACACAAAACGCGAGCTATAGTTGTTGACTGTTGCTGATGTTAATACAAATATTAGGTATAAGAATTTGGAAGGTTAATAAACTTTTTGAAATGAAACTTTTTTAGAATCGTTGTGTTTTGAAACTCGATGAAACGGGAACGCGACACTAAAAAGAGACAAACACATAAATATATAGGATTAAGCCTGCAAGAGAATGAGATAGAATACATTACATACATATAGGAAGTGAAAAATAATACTGAATAATATGTTATGTAATATATTTTAAATAAAATGTATAATAACTTTTAAACTTGGTAAAAAAAACGTAACTTATTTCTTATAAAAATGAATTTTATTACTGTGGGATGAATGTGCATAAATTAAATAAACGCTATCATGACCAATTGTGGACATGGTAACCGTTATTATTGTCCGACAAATATATAATATTCTATTCTTTCCGTATATGATATTCTATAAATATATGATTGTAATATGCCTAATATGTAATATAAAATATTTAATGTGTATTTTGAAGTATGAATTAAAAATGTAAACAATAGTATTTTCCGCTGCACGAGATGAATATATGTATATGTATATAAGAATATCATCAATATCACCTGTCTGTGACACGCAGTGATCGCCAGCTTCTCAACTATGAGCTGCCATTGAGCATTTCTTAATAGAAAAACTCAATAACTATACTTGACCTGACGTAAAACTCGAATCCGGGACCTCAGGATCTGCAATCGTACATGTTAGCCATTAGATCGATGAGGCAGTCATAAGTAGACTAATGTAAAATATATTTTTAACATACCGCCACTTAAAATTCTTATTTAGTATAATATAACATTATCGCGGTTGTAAATACACTTTTACCACACTACTGGGAGTGTTAGTTGTCCAGACTCAGCCTCAGCTAAAGATGAGTGGTCCGCAGGGGAAATCAGCTTTTGTATTTGTAAAATTTATCTCTCAATTATTAATCTCGACAACGTTCCTATCGGAAGTTCTTAAACTTAGTAAGCTCGCAAACTTTTCACTTTTAATGGTAGGGTGGTTTTTTTAGTTTTTTTTATAGTTTCGTAACATTTGACGTTTATATTTATTAAAACTATTTATGGGAAAAGAAGTTTGAACGTTATTGTGGGTTCTTTTAATATATTCTCAAGAACAAATTATATTTTTTTCATATTATATCTTTAAAAGCAGCTCGAGGCATTCTTATAATAGGCATATATAGTAATAATGAAACATGTTTTCACAACCTTGTTACGTAATATCCGTCAGTTCTTATATTAACATTTTGTAAAATTCGTCGGTCCGTATATCACAGTACTTTTTATCAAATATACAAGATAGATTATGTTAAGTCTTGTTTTAGTATATTCTAGTGATATGTTACGTGTTCTTAAAACTTCACGGGAATTGGTTGATGGTCATAAAATGTAACCGATATCAATCATCAGCCCATGAAATGTGTCCATGCAAAAACCACGTCAGTCAGTGGCGGCGGTAACAAAGAACAACCAAACAAATAGACTTTTCCATTATAATACTGATAAGAGATTTGTTTTTTTTGATATAATAAATAATAATAATGTAAGCTACGAGACCTGTGTTATGGATACCAAATAGTTGATACACTACACATATATAAATTTAAATACATACGTATTATAAATATAAATACCTGTGATGGAGATAGATATAACAAGGTTACTTTTGCGTAAACAAACGTTTTATTTGAATTATGTGTTTGTTTTTTTTGATTATTCATCTTTATTGCACACACAATATAAGGATAAAAACATACAGGTGTTGAGAGAGTATATTAGTCATGCAAAGGTGAGATGATGAGTGATGAAGATGAGAAGGTGAGATGGTGAGACCAAAACCTTTGGTGAGATGATTTAATTAGACGGAAACGGGACGGTGCTATCGCAATATGAATAAGTAAAGCAATAATAAAAAATATACATATATATCTAATATAATATGTTAAGTAAATACGTTTATAAACTTATTACTAAAAGTATTTATATGTTGTCTCTACATACATACCTATTGTAATACTAATATTACCAATATTAGTATACCTTAATACATACATATGTCATAGTCGTGTGTCAGTTATTGATTGTATAAATTCTGAATGACTTAATCGAATGAGGTCATATTCACACAGTTTGTTTTATTAAGACGATCGCTGACACCTCTGGGATCTGATAGGTGGCGCTATGGTTAAATAATTAATAAATTCTTCAAATTTATTATATTTTAAAATAATATATCATTTATCTACATATGTTTACAATAAGTATTATTATATTAAACGAGCAATTTGTTTATATATGTATGTATGTATTAATATTTTATTTCGCGTATCTCGGAAACGTTCTAACGATTTGGATATTTATATTTATATAAGGTTTTGCCTTTTAAGTTAATCTCAATAGATGTCTTCTCTAAAAAAAAAACGGAATTTTTACATCTTTTCCAAAAAAAAAAAACATCTCACAATAAGCGAAACTTGGTCGCCTAGGTACTGTATGTAATACATTCTATTATACATGTGTATATATTTTAATTTTTAATGCAGAAACAGAATATCACAAAATTAAGATATGATGAACTTTTCAAAGGAGTTATTTTAATGTTGTTTGTTGAAGAACTCATTTAATATTATTTATATTTTAATTTCGCGTGAGGGTAGTCTCATCATTACATAGTAAGTGTAAGTTATCTTGAAAATTAACTTACTTGCTTAAATGAGTTACCGCAAACTTCACCGAGTTCTATCTCAGTATTTGCAGATGTTATGAACCATTTATCAGCTTCCGTAAGAACAGCTTTAAAGTGACATTTTTGTATGTTTCCCATCCTTACCCTGTCCCTTTTCTAGATTGTATTATTATATACACGACGACACGTTTAGCTTAGTTTGTAGTGACCCCACTTGCTGTGCCAGCGGTCGCGGGTCCGAGTCCCGCTGGAGACATTCATTTGTGTGATGTATGTTTGTACTCTAGTCATGGTTGTTTATATTTATAATATGTATGTATTTAAAGTATCAACTATCTGGTATCCATAACACAAACCTCGTAGCTTACCATAAAACGGTGGCGTACCATAAGATGGTGCTGTGTGTTAATGTCCTAACATATTTATTTATTTATTATTATATAAATAAGGTTTATTATTATAAGAGTATTGTTGACTTTTTGCCTTATATAAGACTTAAATTGGTAGCTCTCTGTCGGATTTAAATAGCGAGACAGTTTCACTTCAATTAGAATTTTATTACGTCGGGATATTTCAATTATTCCACAAACATTTTTCCTATACCGAGATAGAAAGTAATCTATATAATTATCAGTTTGTAAACTGTTTTTATACAAAAATTCAATCTGATTTGTTGCAAGTGCAAGAAAGAAAAGCCTACAAATAAGCTATTGCAATTGTAATATCAATTATACTTTACAAAATTATAAAGTGGCCCAATTATTTTCATTTTACTCTTGCCAAATACGTGTTTCATATAATTTATTCAACAACATTTAGGTCATCTCATACATGGTGGGTACAGCTGTTAACAAGAACGCTCTCCATTCGCGCTAACCAAGCCTTGTGATGTACTCGACATATGTACTCGTAATAATAATATAGTCTTTATTATTACATATTATGCATATGTACGAGTATGTATTTAGTTAACGGATACTAGATCAATCTAAACTAAATCAAACTATAAATACTTTGTGTTCTATTATACAGAATTATTTAATCTATTTTAAATCAATCTTTATATCTATTTATAAGTTCCCAATCTATAGTTACTAGTGAACAAAACAAAAGAGTATATGCGTGTGTGTGTCAAATACATGGTAGTGTGTGTAATGGTTTTTTTATTGATTTAATGTATTATATTTTTTATGCATAATTTAAAAAAAATAGTATTCTGCACTCCTTCTCTATATAAACTATAAGTGTGGGAAATTTCATATTCCTCCGTCCGCGCAATTTACGTAAAAAGGGGTACAAAGTTTTTGCTTCACGTATTAATTAATATATAATGATATAGATAAATAATTTGAGTTGCCTGATTGTGATTAGAACATTTTAATGACACCAAAACCCGAACAACAAATAAAAAATGAAAGTTTATTAAAAAGTTAAGAAGATGACTTTTCTATTACAAGGAAGGACTCTTGACTTCTAACGTTATTTATATCGAATAAGCTTTTGCATGCGGCTCCGCTCCCGTATTTCATTTATAATTTTATCTGTAATCTAGACGTATAATTGTGTCTGTAATCTAGACTAACTTTCTTCAACTAATAGGCTATAAGATGCTAAAATATTTTTTATTTTAATATAGATAGATTGGTAGTTTCAGATATTAGTGCGTTCAACATAAAATATCGGTCAAAAACGAGTCTCACACGAAGGATTCCGTACCATAATCGTTTTTAACCGACTTCCAAAAAAGGAGGAGGTTCTCAATTCGACCGTATATATGTTTTTTTTTTTTTTTTTTTTTTTATGTTTGTTCGGGCATTTTTTCGTCGTTTATGAACCGATTTTGATAATTCTTTTTTTGTTGGAAAGGAGATGTCCCAAGAGTGGTACCATGATAAAGAAACCAGGATCTGATGATGGGATCCTAGAGAAATCGAGGGGAACTTTCGAAAATTGTAGCGGCGACTAGTGCGTTTGTTAACATTTTCATTAGGTATTTTAAAGCACTACTATTTAATGAAGGTCTGGAGTCGATCTGATGATGGACCCGAAAGATAGTCGAGGGAACTCCTCAACGATTTACAGCAATTACCTGGTGTTTGGGCTTGATTAATTTGTATTGATGATACGTCTACACTAAAAATGGAAAAATAAAAACTTTAAAAAAAAAAATAAAAACCGACTTCCAGGCACTGAAAAATAAAAAATAAGTAAACGGGGGTCTTCATTTAGAATAGATACTTAATCAGATTTTTTCGAAGTCGGTGCCAGCCAATACAATTCAAAGCACACCGACTTCGAAAAAATCTGATTAAGTATCTATTCTAAATGAAGACCCCCGTTTACTTATTTTTTATTTTTCAGTGCCTGGAAGTCGGTTATTATTTTTTTTTTTTAATTTACATGGTGGCCTTTTTGAAATTCGCCATCTTTTTTTTATTATTTGTTGTTATAGCGGCAATAGAAATACACACTCTGAAAATTTCACCTCTACCTATTACGGTTCATGAGATACAACCCTCTGACAGACGGACGGACAGTGGAGGCTTAGTAATAGGGTTTCGTTGGCACCCTTCGGGTACGGAACCCTAAAAACGGTCCCTTCAGCTTTATATCTAAATATAAAGTTACTTGAGTTAACCAAATAACATTATAAAGATCCACAAATGTTTCAATGAAAACAGGAAAATAGTTTAATTCGAGTTCAAGCGTTAGATATTCTCATGTTTCACTCGAGAGAACCCTCGTACCTTGCTTCTTACATCGCTAACCAAAACTGACAGCTCGCTAAAATATTACTGAGTGAAATTATCCGTATACGAGCATCTGTTTATTTTCAAAATTACTTTATTAATAAAGACAGACCAAAGTGATTTAAATTTAAAAAAGTTAGATTGGTATAGGTTATTGTTTTGAATGTGGCAAATTCCATGCATAGTATAGATTGGGAGGATGTGAAAATTATATGGCACTTCACTTTACTGTGAGTGGAAAGAAAAGCCAGTACTACCCACTAAAACCCAACAGAACCTCCCCCGTCTTAATGGGGCGTCTCAGGATTGCTTATGCACTCAACCACGACGCCTT
Organism: Argynnis bischoffii washingtonia; assembly: GCA_033884665.1. NCBI lineage: Eukaryota > Metazoa > Arthropoda > Insecta > Lepidoptera > Nymphalidae > Argynnis > Argynnis bischoffii. The sequence continues at coordinate 1,168,469 of CM066624.1, read as the reverse complement.
GACGGCAGGCCTGCTGAAGCAGACCACACCACCAAGTAGTTGTTCTAATTGTCCACTCATTGATCAGAGAAGAAGGTACTATGAGGAACCCTCTGTTACGAGTCTATTACCCTTCTATTATTATTATATGTAAAAAAAAACTATTTAACATTAATACTAAGATATGATAAAACTTTTATTTAACTAAGACAGTAGTGTATGTAGCTTTTATACACATTTATGTATACACTATACAAATATAGATTTAGTCCTACAATAAAATCCTTTTATCAAAATTCCTGTCAGCTATGATTTGCGAGGACGCGACCTTCCTAAAATATGGGTTTTTACGTATTATCTCTGCTGGTAACAAAAGCTTTATATTATCTACATACATTCTACTTTGAAAGAATTGAAATATGATAAAAATGGTTTCTATTTTTATATTTATTTTACATTATTTATATTTATTCAATATAAAATATTTGGGGAGATAATGTGCATGATTTTTTTCGTGAGATACCCACTATATTTTTCACTTCGCGCCAATATTAAGACACTGTGTATTGTATTTTTTGGCGGTAACTAATGTAGTCCTTCGCTCTTATCAGACCAAAATACTTAGTAAAAATAGTTGACATTTTCATTATAGTGTAAGTTATTTCTTGTCGATTAGCAACAGTATTCCAAATGAACATAATCACAGAAGTATAAACATGTATAATAATAGACTAGCGACTCACCCTCGCTTGGCTCGGGTTCGTCCCCAGGTACATTTTTTTTGAGCGGAACCCTAATTCTTTTACTGAAATAAAAATAGCCTAAGTAACTCCTTATAACATCAAATCCACTACCTGCCAGTGAAAGTCCCGTCAAAATCGGTCCAGCCGTTTCGGAGATTAGCCAAAACAAACAGACAAACAGACAAAAAATTTAAAAATTGTGTTTTTCTTATAAATACCGTATATAATTCCATATGCATTTAGTAAAAAGCTGTAATTTTGACATTACAAAGAGACTTTTTAATATTATTTATCTGTATAGATTTGATTCTTATTTACATTGAACAAAAGATAAAAGTATAATTATTTTACACTAAACGTAGACATACTACATACACTAATATTTAAAGCTATATAGCACTAACTACATTATGGAAGCCGTCCTAAGTGGTGGGCTCTCTGGAGACTAGCCTCTGCCTATTTTCTTGCGAATGATATAAATTAAATTACCGTTTTGCCAACGGTAGACATTTTGCAGATCTTCCTTAGTTTGTCAAGAAAATATTTATTTCTGTTTTCTATTTCTATATTGAGGTTGCTAACGAGATGAGTTACGTGGTACTTCAAAGATAGTACCTATATGAGTAAAATATATAAATTTCGCAAAACGTCCAGTTTCCAATATAAAGTTTATTTCTTCACATGATATTTATAAATGTCGCAGAAAATTTAATAAGTTTCAGTCTATTTGTTCTATTTTGAAATGTAAACACGGCGAGAATAAATTATTTCAGTAGCCAAGTTAAGAACTTGTTTACGTAAGAACTAAGTCGAAGACGTTTTGTTTTGTCGCTTGGAAACTCCGATACAATATTTTCGATTAGCTTTAAGCTTTGATTATTCTTATTTCTATTGTTATTTGTATTAGATACTACTGAAATGTCTGCACAGAATAAGTTTACGGGCTTGAAAAGAGCGTCGAAATCATGCTCTACGATGGTTTTTTTTATCGATTTCACAGAGGAGGTACTTGATTGGGATATTGCAAATGTTTTCTCTTCCAAGATAACATTACAATGCTATATTAAAAATTATTCTTTATAAGACTAACGCGTTTCCTTTCAAACGGGTGGTAGTGTTCTTGACTCACAGTAAGACAATATATAATTCAAATGTTGAGTAAATAAAAAATATCCCGTCTTTCTCTATCTACTTAAGTTATTAAATAGACTCTGACGCATAAATCGGGATTTACAGGCTTGGTAGAGTACATTTTTACATTTCTAACTTTTGGTTAGTTTCGGCTACGGCAAAAGGAGCTTAGAAATATCTGCAAACAAAAGCTGATGGTAAATCTTGTTTTATTTTATCTATTTCATATCCATTCATATTAAAATTTTCTTTTTTAATCAATGTTGCAACCCTAACTTTTTATTTTATTAATATAATATATGCACTTAGAAGTAAATACTATATAAATATTTACTGATTTGAGATTTGATTTACTGATTAAAAAATGTTTTAAATTTAAATCACTATGCACTGACAGCGTTTTACTTACCAGACAGATAGTATGGTTAATTTTCTCATAATATACTAGATAGATACATGTAAAACATTTCAAGTTGTTGGAGTTAGGTCGTCTAGACGGTTTCAGTAGTGATATATACCGGGTACGTGTCCTGGAGCCAATACAGATTGCTGGAACGTCTGACACAGGTGCCTGTTAATGTTCCACTTCGCCCAGGTGGAAATAATACGAGAATATTATAATATTCTTCCCTTTTTCTATGTCGCGCAAAGTATTTGATTTTTTGACATTTCTTACCTATCGTTGCATTTGATTTAAATAATGCGTGTGATTTAAATAAAGGTGAAATATTTTTTTTATAATCTTTATTGCTTTTTAATTTAGCCTATATCAATATTTTTTAATGTAATTTCTTTTTGATGAAGAAAATGATTCTTATAAAGTGCAAATATAAGTGGGAAATTCAAAGTAGTTGAAACACACGCCATTGGTCAGACCGAATATGACGTTCAAGCATTGTCATAACAGAGCGATTAGCGATTTTTACGCTACAAATTGAGTCGTCATTTTTCTGTGTATATCATACTGTGACGTCACGCTAAGCGCGCGAAATGGCGGGCGCTTAAAGTATCCCTATCGGTATGATTTTTTAATTTTTTATTATACTAAATTTTAGTTTTTTGGAGCTGGATATTTTTTTCAATTATGTAACGATATTAACATAAATTGTATAAAAAATTACGCATATTCCAAATTGGTTAGTTCAGGCAGTGGTAGTGATAACCCTCGAATGGTAAATTTAGTCTAAACTGGTTTCGTACTCGTAATTGCTTATCTTGAAGGAAATCGTGAGAAAATCTTCATATATTAGAGAATCTAAGTAGTTTTCGAAGGACACGCGATGTCCGCCAACCCTGGTTTTATATCGATATTTGGCTGGCATGTGTAACTATGGCCCGATCCGCTTCTCATTGGAGGGACTTAATTATAATTCGGTTGTATTTGGGAATAATTTCAGGAACTGCAGTTTTTTTTAACCAATAGCAACACTATCAGCAAAGGTACCGTGTGTGTTACATTTAAAATAGGTAAAATATTTTAATATAAACATGATTTTTCTTTCAAAACGACATAAAAATTAAAGCATTATTACCATTATGTTAATAATAGAAAATAGTATTATAATGAACGTTACAGTTTGTTAATTATCAAATATTTTAACGTGTCTGAGTGAGACGAAATTTAATTTTTCGGCGACGATAATCTCCCTATTTAGCCGCCATCTTGAAGAAGTGGTAAATATATTGATCTTAATCATCTAGGTAGCAAAAAATAAATCTATTCAAAATGCTTAGTTGGTTGGTTTAAACAACGTAAAAATTCATAATTTGATGATGATTGGTTATATCATGTAAATTATAATGTAATATACTTAATAATATTGTCAAAAGTATCATTTTTACCACCAATTAATTATTTATTTATATCTATCTCTAAGCGTCTATCATCGCTTATTAGGCGAGCGCACTCAGTCATAGCTACTGTAAACGTCCAACGTCCCTCGCATGAATGTGCGAGAAAGACAATTACGAGAGAGAAGTGGAGGCGAATTGTCCAGCGAGCGAGAAAAGAGAAATCTATTTCTAAGCAAAGAATTAAATAGTAATATTCATTTACTTAATAAAAACAGTATTTTTTTGCATTTATCCACAGTATTTTTTATCATACGGTACAATATTTTATATGATGACCTTTAAAAAAATAAGTTTACAAAATTCCTCCACGTTTACAATTAACGACTATGTTTTATCTTTCTTTGATTTTGGCTAACAGTCAAGTGGAGTCAAGGTGAATACTTGTCTAGACTTGAGGCGCCAGATTAATATGGCGCGTGTACACTGTACCTATTGTGTAATGTACAGTGGGTTGCACAAGTTAATGGGTTTCTCTAACATTTCCAATAATCTATTGGGAATGTTGGAGAGAACCTTTACATTTTATATTTTTGAAAAAATTATAGAATTGTTAATTATTTGGTATAGAGATTGATGGGTTTTGGAGAAGGACAAGGGCTACTTTTTGTCGCAAAAATAAAACTTGAAAAAAATAGTTAAGGTAAGTATTGAAATTTTGTATTGGAAACAATCCATTTCTCATTTATAGAAATAAAAATTCGTTTATAATTGTTGTTGTTTAAAATTTTGGTAAGAAATAAAGAATGTTTCGGCGTTTTTGACCAACTTTTGATTCAAGGTAAAAAACTTGCCTAGGGACGCACATGTGTGGGGTAAGTCGCTAGTAAGCTATAAAATATCCACTAGTTTATCCATATCGTGAAAGGATTTTATCACTTCTCTCTGTGTCTGGTTTCGGACATTGATCTCATACTTTATGTTCCAGCGGAGACGGGTTAATTTAGTCTGAGTAAGGCCCTTGTGAATAATTAATCATTGGTCCTTTATTTCGCATTTAGGGAGTAGATATTTTAATTTCGGTGAGTTATCATCAATATAATTTAACATAAATGATATTTTATTTGGAGGTTCGAGTTGGTAATTAAAATGGCAACCGCTCATTTGTGTATGTAATTATCAAGCAAGACGTAAACAAGTGGTATTTTTTTGTTTTATTTTTTCTCTTTAGTAGATTCAAATATGCATAGCCAGTTTTTAAGGGTTGTTCCTTAAACTATAAGTATTTTTTGCGTAGAGGTTTATTTAAATTTTAAATTTAATTTTGAGTTATATTAAGTGGCAGTAAGCATATGACCTGCCATAATGATAAAAAAACCCTTAGTAAAATAGGTGTAAAAAAGCTGTGGTCTCCAGTTAAAATAAAATGGATAAATTTTGTTTTTAAAAGACAGTCTTCCTAAGATAAGTGAATTTTGTAGAATAAGACATTTTGGCCACCCTCTAAAACAACATTACGATGATATTCCCCCAACGTTGTTTACTCGTCTGCGGTCGTGCCAGAATATATTTTAGCTAACCACAACATAGTGATATACATATACGGAATTGATTACATGCTTTAGGTCTATGTAGTTATTGCATATATAGCAACACAATGCTCAGACCTCTCCTAGCTAGCGCATTTCTTAATTCCTAATATTATTGTTTTTGAAATATTTGTGATTGACCCATTTTTTTGGAGATTTGGTGTCAATTAGCGATGGATGATTATTACTAAAACTAATCGAATTAGTCGATTGTTCAGTTTAGTCGATAAAAGTCGATAACAATCGATGTTGTTCGAATGTTATTAATGCGCTCAATAAGTGCCAAACTAATTGATACTGTTTTAAAAAATGTTGAAAGAAGGTGTACCTATATGAGATGTATAAGAAATTATCATAATCTCGTTAAAAAAATATTAAATTTATTTACTAAGAATTGAAGGATTTTTGTTAATTTATGTACTAAAGGGGTTTTAATAGGGGATGAAATTTTGTATGAAAGTTCGTCACGTTTGAAGTGAAAATATGGAAATTAATGTTTAGGCTCCCGTTTATATTGCCGATGGGAAATCCCAGGTGCACTCCTTGTGTACTAGAATTTTTATAGATAAAGTTAACAGGAAGGTGTGTAGGCAGCATATTGTACACTTTTTATGACTATTACCCGTGATACAGTCGGGTTTTGCGCCGTTATTCAATGATTCAAAAGTTCATTAATTACTTGCGCTCTACTTTCCTTTCTTTAGTTTTGCACAGGTAATACGGTTTTTAGCGTTTTTGAAATTTACATTTCGATTCACGATGTCTTTATAATTTTAGTCTATTCATTCGCCTCGTAGCTTTGCTTTCGACGTAAAATAGCCGACTTAAAAGAGATAGAGGGTGCCTAATTTTGTTTTGATCATCCACAAATATACTGTACCTATTTCTTTTGATGCCCTGATCGTTTGAAATATGAGTTACAATGTCTATATAAAATTACGGATATATATGTATTTTAAATATAAAATAATATTATGTTTTAAATGAAGAATAATATCAAAAACCAGATTTGAGGTTACGAAGATCTTATACACCAAAGAAACAATAGAAAAAAAATATTATTTCGTTAATATATGTATTAAAAAGTAGCTCGAAAGCATTTTAGGTACACTAATTTTCAAGTTCGAAATCTTTTTCAATGTAGAAAATCCGCGAGAAATATCCGAAAAGATAGTTTTATTTAAAATGTCAAATATTCGCGTAAATCTAAGAAAGTATTAAGTATCAAGTAAATTGGGTCTGTATTGTACGAGTATGTGAGATATGTCTAAAGAATTTTATAATTATCCTAACTTTTCATCTGATTACAGGGTAATTTTTATTTCATTATGTAGTATTAACATGTAAAGTTTGTTCTTACATACTTTAAAATTTAAATTATAATTAAAGAAAAACTGTTTCTTCTTGTTTAAAGCTAATTTTGCTACTACTATCACAACGCCTATACTTGGTTAATGCATCTTTATTAAGGAATAATAGAACTGCGCGGAAATGACAAGGCGAGATGCAATTCTATGTATTAGGAAAGTGCGCAATACCTGCTGATGCCGTGTAGCTTATTTCCATCCGGATAGTTGGTCCACCACACTTCAAGTCCACAATAATCTGTACATAAATTGTCCAAAATATCAATTAGCAGCGCGAGCACACGTTTTTTTTTTTATGCGATTCAGTGACAAACGAGCAGACAGACCACCTGATGGAAAGCAGTAGGTACCTGTCGCCCATAACACCTACGGTTCATGCACTTAGGTTTTAAGTAACAAAAATGCAGATCACAGGTGCGTTGTCACAGTGAGGACTAAGATGATATGCCTCTTGCCTATAATTGCGCTGGCTACCTTATCCTTCAAACCGGAACACAACAATGCAATCATTGTTGCTTGGCGGCAGAAATAGAAAGGGGGTGGTACCCATCCAGTCGGACTCCTCAGGCTTGACAGAGTCCTAAGGTTTTCGGCCATATTTTTCAACAACATCGATTAACTCACTTCACACGCGTCAGAAGGTACCACAGTCTATGTTGTATGGCGATGCGTATCGAGTGTCTTATTCCCACCTGTTACGAAAGATATGTGCGAGAATGGGACAGAGGTATGGAAATGAATTGCAACAATCAAATTATATTTCAATTTACTTTGTACCTAGAATTTTTTATTGAATCAGCGCAACCACTTGTAATGAAAACAAAACTTGCTTAGAAATTTTATTTAATAACTAAGTGTACCATTGTAGTTACAGAAATCATTTAACATAGCTTATATGGGCAAAAAAGTTGAATTATAATCAAACTACTATGATAAATACGAAAGGCTGTAAAAGTTTATCTACATGCTGAAATTGCGGGATGAAATTTAGCACACATATGTATATGTTATGACTTTATACATGTGTTACTCCAAGTTAAATGTTATTAATAACATTTGCTAAAGGTAGAGAGCAGAAACCCCAGCAAAGCGTGGGTTTAGTCATCAGTTCAACAATTAATAATATTTTTTACGTTTTCGAAGCAATATCGGTGTAACAATATGAAAAACATTAAATTTTCACCAGATTCAACCAAAGCCAATTAGGAAACTCTCCAAACAAAAGTACAGAACCCTTACGTAAATAGAAATTGGGTCGCCGGGTATTGTGCTGTTTTTTACGAGGCAGTCGAAGTAGCCGCGAAAGAATGTAGGTTTTAGCGATTGTAACTCATATTACTATGTACTAAGGCCTATATTAGCGTGTAAACGCGAAATGTTGCCATTATACCACTATAAATGAAGTTTTACTACATTCAATTGTTCCTTTTGTTCTTTTAATTTCATTTTGTTGGTTACGTCTGTAAAAAGTTACAAGTTGCCATAAAATGTCTAATATTTTGAATTAATTACTCATACATATGATGCAATTTAGCTTAAGTAAGAAGTAAACATATTTTGTATCAGTAAATACAAAATGCATTCAAATTTATATTCACTATTTGTGTGGACGTGCTACTTAGTTTAAAATTGCTGGCTCTTTATCACGTAGCAGCGTAGAATAGCTACGGTCGTAGCAACAATGTAGACGCATACACACGAATAGATTGAACAATCAAGTGGCGAGTTGTTAAACTATCCAATACTCTTTAGCTGTTGATTTCTAGCCCTAACAATTTAAATTCTTTTCTAGATATATGTATATATCTTAGGGCATTTGAATATAGCTCCTACTTATGAGAACTCCTTTAATAATCACGTTAAATCATGATATCTTTTCGGATTTTTTCAAGGATTTATTTTATGTTCCTGTCGTTTCGATTGCTTTACAGCAGTCATGGTCACGGTAGAGACCACTTCTCGTATTCGCGTAAATCTAAGAAAGTATCATGTTTGATTAAATTTCATGATATTAACGTCTTATGACGTTTAAACATTGAAAGATAAGCAAAAGATAATATAGATGGTATACCTGTATCTTTCATTATCTACAAACAATTATACGCTACGAAATGTATCTGACAGGCATAAAACGGGGCCCTTCACTAAGCGTGACCCTTCTTAATTGTAGCCATAAATTGTAGCTTTCCTAATGTCCATTCCTTTGTTCTTATCTTTGGAAACCCTTCTCTTAAACAACATAATTTGCTGCGTCAGATAATTATAAAATTATTATCTTAGTAAGCTGTACTGATCTATACATATAATAAAATTCTTACTGAGTCCAATCTGTACATTAAATGGTTTTTGGAAAATCTTATAGAAATAGTCATTACTATCAATACAGAGGCCGAATCTATAGTTTTTAGAATTTTTGTTTGTTCGTCTGCATGTCTGTCTGTAACCGTATCACGAGAAAATCACTGGACAGATTTTGATGAAATTTGGTATGATGATAGCTGGTTATCCGGGTCAACGTAAAGGATACTTTTTACTGCGGGAAAATATCTCTGAGAAATGTATACTAAACGTTAAAACATAACTAGTTATTTAGGGTTGATTGAGTATTACTAACTTTTTTGTATAACCATTTGATATGATAATTCTCAAAATCTTCAGCGTCATTGAATCAATTTTCAATCAATCAATTTTGTTAATAACTAAGTTTAGAAAATAGTATGAATTCCATAAATTCAATTTTTTCTTTCAAATATACTTATTTTTAGATTTAGTTGATAGCTCTGTTTAGTTCCGAATTTAATAAAGCGATTTTACGCGGAATTATCTATTCGATACTGGTACTGTTCGTTTTTTTTCTTGTTGGTCTATTTTTATATAGTATGGGCTAGGTTTCTGTGAAAATTGATTTTGAAATTTAGTTTTTCCACTTCTCCTTTCCACGTCCCTAAATCTAACTATAGATAGGTATACTCGTATGTGTAAAACTATTTTTGATATGAATATCCATTTCAAGGTAAAAACGGTTTGGGCATTGTTTTTGCATAGTTATAAATAGTTTTTATGAAGAAACACAGTGATGGTTAAACACAAGAACTTCGTAACCAAAAATATCAAAGCGTTGTATTGATTATTTTTCTATTAGGGCCAATAATGTTTAATGTTTTGTATTACTTGTATGGAAACTCATGTTAGAAGGGTGTTTGTAGTAATTTTTTATCTATGGAGCTTTGCCGTAATGTATAAAGTAACGCCATTTTAACATAAAACAAATATTATTTATCATAATTAAGCTTTAAGTATGGTCTTATTTATCTAGTATATAGATCTGCTACACAGCTGTCTCTACTCTGATAATTACCTCCCACTCGTACATCGACACTTGAACCCAAGGGTTAATCTGCTAGATTACCTTAATCATTCTATAAAATACTAACGTTTCAACTTATTTCTCACTCAACTTTAATTGCTTTATTATCAAGTTTTAATAAAAGCTCTAAGTCCAATTTTAAGCACTCTCAAGCTTAAGTATAAGGTATACATGAAGTAGGATACTTGATTCTTTTATTTATATTTATATAAGCACTTGGAAGGGATTATTGCCTGTAAATTGAGTAGCCGAGTCTCGTTTTGTCTGGAGTTTATTTTTATCCTCTGTTTATTGTTTAATATAAAACTATTGATCTTGCTCTTAATTAGTTGATATAAAACATCGATTTTCCTTTTTATATAATGCTAGCGTTTTCTCGTGGCTCCGCCTACGCTTATTATATAGACAACGAGAACTAATCAGTGGTTCCAAACAAACAAATTTTTCAACTTTACATATTAGTATGGATAATACATGTATTCATTTTTTGGCAAGCGTTCAGCGCTACTTTTTGACAAATATGATCACTGATAGTAGTCTGTGATGTGTGTTGTTCTAAATCGTAATCTATCTGTGTACTAAATTTCATCCAAATCTGAATGAAAGAAGAACAAACTATTAGAAACCAGACTCTTCCTAACTTCGCTTAGGTTTAAACAGTCTTAAAATGTAAATATTAATTCGTTGAAAAATGAAAATTTGTTGATTAAATATCACGATTTATTTACTTATATTTTCATATTTATTTATCTATACTAATATTATAAGGAGTTGTAGTGGGTAGTCACTGGATCTACTGAACCGATTTAGATTAAATTTGTAAAAAGGCAGTTTGAGACCCTGGGAATGACATAGGATAGTTTTTATCCCGTAAATCATCCCATAAGGGGGTGAGAATGGGGATGAATGTTTGTACAGGGAAGCAAGCTAGGGACGAACCCGAGCAAATCGAGGGTGAGTCGCTAGTTTAATATAACACAGTATATCGAAATACCCACCCGTAATCCTACAAGAGCTTATCTCCACTGATACGTCTCAATATCCACCTGCTAAATGAATAATCCCCAGCTATATTAATATTTCGCCTCTGTCGCGTTTGATCCTCATTAAATGAATATATAGAAGTTGTTTCGTCTCTCTCTCTCTCTCTCTTTCTTTCTTATACATATAACCTGTTTTCGTATATTTGTCTCACTCTAGTGGAAATGAGTGTTGACTTTACAATGTTAATGAAAATAATCCCGCTGTTGAAAGTGTCGTTGAGGCTTTGAAATACAGGTCAAAAGGCCTTTGCAGATGCGACGGTGAGAATGTTTTTAAATAAAATTATAATTTTCATTAAACAAACTTTTTCATATATATTTTTTTTAATTTAGCTCTAGTGGCAACTTTGCAGTTTTATTAAAGTTTTATTATTGTTTATTATATTAGGACATTTATTCATACGATTTATTAAGCTTTTAAGGAAGGGTTTTTCTGTGTTTTAAAAGAAAACTTCATGTTTATTGCCATGGTAACCTTTGTTATTGTCTGACAAAACATATATAATATTATTTTCTTTCCTTAAATGATATTCTATCAATATATGAGTAAAATAATTTATGCGTATTATAGTAGGTATGCTTAAATAAACAATATTTCTCAAGTTCTTTAGAGCACGATTTTTTCAGTAAGATGCTCGCAACGTAGTACCTATATTAATTTTAAATATAGTACAACATCTTTTTAATTGATAAAAACTGTCAGAAATCAAACACTTCAAAAACAAGAAACCCATTAATGAAGAAAGTTAAACTTGTAAACGACAGAAGATATATTTCGTTATAAATAAAGACCTATTAACGTCCCACTGCTGGGCACGGGCCTTCCTTCAGTACGAGGGGGATCAGAGTCGGGTTGGCGGACTTCACATGTCTATCGACAACTTGCTAGGTTCTCTCGATATGCAGGTTTCCTCACGATGTTTTTCTTCACCGTAAGGCAAGTGGTAATCATGTTAGAAATGATTCGCACATGAAAATATCAGATGTGCGAGACCCGGGATTTGAACCCGCTTCACTCGGTTTTCCAAGCGAGCGCGTTACCACTGGGCTACCACTGCCTCATAGTAATGTCAAAATTAATGTCATACATATCATGGTGCAAATACATTGCGTATGGGCCATACATTTACATAGCATATTTCCCTTCGGAGAGTGAATGCAGATAGGCACTTTATCATGTCGCGGCGGCGGGCGGCGCACCATTATTGTTCGGAATATTTATCTCACTCCCTTCGCTTTAGGTTTGAAGTAGGGCCGTGGTTCAAATTAAAAAATCTAGGGCTTAAATCTAGGTATTGGTTCATTATATATTTCAATTTTTTTAAATAAATTGGTTGTTAAGTTGTAAATATAGATAGTAGAAACTTTTTCAAACTGTAAGATTAAAAAAATAAATTTATTACATAAAAATTTATTTAATTATTTTTTTTGTTTTCTACTATATTATATTATTACTCGCACAATAAGCTTAAAAAAATATTTATTATTATATCAATAATACCATATATTTATAAAAAAGATTTTTTTTATCCATCATAAGAAAAAAAAAACTGTGAATTGATGTCATTGTCAACCCTATTCATGAAATTCCACGTGTGAGGAATGACAGCATTAACGGTCTCGTTTTCACTTTCCACCTTTGTAGGTCCCTTTTGCAGTTTTAATTAATATATCTTATATTGTGATTTCATACATTTTTCCTCGCGCACTAGTTATTAAGACTTGATCTATTTAAACTAGTAAGAATACATATTTTTCTTTTAATTTTACTTCGAGCGTGTACTGTGTGTTGAATTTGTGAAGGCTGTATATAATTAAGGGTCTCTTGTCTAGTCTCGCTTCATTATGTGTAAAGCTCGTGCATACTAACCGCGGGTTTGGTCCCGTGCCGTTGAATAATTACTTCATCTCGTTTGTTTACTTTGATAACAACGTGACTGTCAAATTCATTTTATATCTATATTATGTAAATATTGACCCTATCTTCTCTTTACACCTCTTACGTCAGGTAATAAGAATTTTAAAGTTTCAAGTTTTTTTATTGAAATAAAAAAAAAACAGTCAAGTGCGAGTCGAATTCACACACGAAGGGTTCCAAACCATCGTACATGCACTTTTTATTAGTATGATTTTTACTCTATGTAATATGTATGTAATATATTAACTTCGATGATCGATTACGAACGTTAAAAAAATGTTTGTGTTAACAGATATCTCATCAAAAAGTGGCATCGACATGTGACATTAAGTCAAGCCAAAGAATAAAATTCAAAAACGGAAAGTTCTAATAACGTAATAATAATAAGTTCTAAACACAAATCGAAATAACGTGCTTTTTAATTTTGTCATCCGTAAAGCAATAACCAAAAGAGATTAGAAAAAACTTCAATTTTAAATTGTGCGCTTCTTATTGAGGACTCTTTTGAGATGGTAATTGTGTGCCTTGAGTTTTTATGTATCTAAATATAATACCTACATACATACCTACATATATCCTAAAAAAACCGATGAAATATAATTCTGTTTTATTCTAAGTACAGCAGTGGGACGTTAAATATATGTGCATGTAATTCTTTAGAGAATGAAATCTAAATCTTCTTCACTATTTACGATTTTATACATATTTACTGTAAGTTCATTGTATTTAATTTTCTAGTAAAGCATAGTTTTCGGTATAAGTATTGCCGTTGTGGATAAATTAGTGAGGCTTGCCACCGTTATCTCGTCTGGAGCGGTTAGTATGCAGAACAGGGAGCCATAAACATAATTATGCAGTACAAACCACAAAATCTTGAATATTTTAACTACAATTGCGTTCACTACAATAGGTATAGGATAAATAATAAATATATGGCTATTGTACTCCTTTGCTAGATATTACAGACTTTTTAGAATTTAAAAAATAAAACAATCTTTTAGAATTTTTTCGTGGATTATTTTGATTTTTGGTTCCTGACATTGTTTCGAATGCTCTAGAGTACGCGAGAGACCTTAAAATTTTAAATATATACTTTTATTTAAAACGACTCAACCTCGCTTCGCTCGGGTTCGTCCCTAGCTTACTTCCTAATACAAACTTTCATCCCCATTTTCACTCCCTTAAGGGATGATTTCCGGGATAAAAAGTATCCTATGCCCTTCCCAGGGTCTCAAACTATCTTCGTACCAAATTTCACCTAAATCGGTTCAGTAGATCCATAGATTACCCCCAACAACCTCATAAACTCACAAACTATACCTCTTTATAATATTAAGATGACTTTTTCGGTATTTGTTTCTTATAAAGTGTAGTGCTGATTTTTCTATTATAGGTCATAGCAAATATTTATATCGTGTATGAAAAAAAAAGTTTTACTGATGGTGTAGTTGAAAAACGTTACTTTAAACATTTATTATGTTGAAGATGTAGAGGGGGAAATCGAAGTAACGAACGGACACAGTCTTTATGATACCTACTCCCGTTTTTCTTATATGGAAAAACATTCTTTTTCTTCTCACATCAATATTGAGAATCATCCCCATACTTAACAGCGGCTAAATAACATGTCGTCATGGCGTTCCGTGGTTAGACCTATTAATCATACTGGGTCACGAGAAAAACAGTTTATATAAAGAAAACTATGGTCGTTTGTCTTAGTTTTTTTCTAATAAATATATTACTTTGTGATTTATTGTTACATTATTGGATATGAGAAATATATTAAACACTTAATTTTTTCTATGGTATTGAAGTGGGTTTGTAACTCAGATAATCTATACTAATATTATAAAGCTGAAGAGTTTGTTTGTTTGTTTGGTTGAACGCGCTAATCTCAGAAACTACTGATCCGATTTGAAAAATTCTTTTTGCATTTGATAGCCTGTTAACTGAGGAAGGCTAAAGGCTATATATCATTCCGGAAAAGTGTACAGTTCCCGTGGGATAGATTTGTTTTTGTCTAGGGACGAACCCGAAGCGAAGCGAGGGTGAGTCGCTAGTTTTAATATAAAAGTTTATCAAAATACTATGGAAGACATAAGTCTATCGTATTTTTATGTTTTTAGTTAAACAGTAGCGACTCACCCTCGCTTGGCTTGGGTTGGTCCCTGTGGAGTTTTTAACGGTTAGTATAGATTTTTCCGAGATGAGATATTTTCCCGCAGTAAAACGTATCCTATATGTTGACCTAGATAACCAGATATCATTATATTAAATTTCATCAAAATCTGTCCTGTGGTTATCTCGTGATGCGTTCCCAGACAGACAGACGAAAATTCGAAAAACTATAGATTTGATCTCTGTATCGATAATAATGATTATTTCAATATGATTTAAAAAAATATTTAATGTACAAATTCGACTCCATTAGAATTTTATTATATTTATAGATTATTATATGTATATAAGATAAAACTTCAGTACTCGAACTTTTCATTCACCTACATCTGTTATAGTAAAGGTCTGGGACTTTCATCCATTCCATCAAGCCTTTATATTCGGTAGGACGCGGTGTAATCAGCGCGAGTGGGATGGACATACTTTAGCTATCTTTCTATATATATTATATCTATGTTTGAGTTTATTCGGCGATAGGATTTGCAATCATTTCACTAAGTGCTTTTAGTGTATTTATTTTGAAAAGTAAATGGTAATTGAGTTCTGTTGACATTTGTACTAACGCTTCCATGAATATAATGGATTCGTTTTCTATGCGGAGTGAAAGTATTAGGCATACCTATAGTTTAAATAAAAATAATAAGTTTTTGATTTAATTAAGAAATCTATACATATAATAAAATTGTAACTAAGCCAAATCTGTACATTAAATATGTTTTTGGAAAATCTTATTTATGTGTGTATCGATAATAATGTAGACATTATTATCGATACAGAGGCCGAATCTATAGTTTTTAGAATTTTTGTCTGTGTCTATCTGTCTGTGATTGCATCAAGGAAGAACCACTGGAGGGATTTTGATGAAATTTGGTATGATGATAGCTGGATATCCGGGTCAATATAGGATGCTTTTTACTGACCAACATATGAAAGAAATGTAATTATTATTTTTGTCTGTTATTCATTTTGTGTGTTTGTTATAGCTCAAAAGAAATAGTATATTAATTATTTAAGTCTTTACCTATTTATAATACAGTCAAAGTTATTGAAAAAATATGCCTTAATTTTATTTCCTGTCATGTATTTTGTAAGGATATATTTATTATCCATAAACATTAAAGCAAGATCTCCACAGTATTTAGATACTGTCGATGTTGACACACGAACCCTTACTATGAATATTCAAGGTATCTTGAATATTAATATAATTTTGCTGTCGTTCGTAATAAAAAAGCTTCTGAACATGTCGTTGTATATAAAATGGAATCTAATACAGTAAGTGCAGTGGTATATGTTTACCTAAAATCTTTAGTTCTATCTTATGTAGTGATAGAAAATCGTTTGAAGAGATGAAATGTTTTTGGTAACATACCATATTATTAAAAGCGTCTTTTTAATTAAGCTAAATAAAAGAAAATGGAAAGAAGCTAAATCGAAATAGTTAAAACTGTTAGGTTTAAGTACCGAGTCAGGCCTAAAGAGCACAAGGGCTTTTCGGTTAAGAAAGTCACACTAATAGCCCTTACTACGTTAGGAAGTTGGTGGTCTGCCCGTATAAATCTCATAGCTTATCTCTGGTCTTGCATGAATGCTGTTCCAGCATGCTTTGAGGACGGAGATATATGTACAGTGTACATATGTATTAAAAAGAGAGTATTTCTAAATTTCAAGATAGTCCGCAAGTGATTTTTCACACACTTGTGTACTGTAATATTTTTTCCTGCCAAAATGGACTAAGTGGAGACGCGTTGTGACAAAAATATAGAGATAGAAATTATTCCCACCTTGTGCTATATTTTATATTAAATTAACCGCTAGGGAGCTTAGAGAAAATATATTAAAAAAATATATAAAAAAGTAATTGTTGACAAGAAATACTTAACGTTTGAATTATTTACTAATGTACATATATTCCTACTGTGTCTCTCTTGGGATTGGAGCAGGAGGTGGAACGCTAGCAACGGCTTTTCGACTTTTTGTGATGTCATCTCTATATTATGTAGGTGGAGGTTTTAAACTTTTAACGTTACTATAAAATATTTTAAATTTTAAAATATTAATAAAATGGTTGTAATAAAACTCGTGGAGACCAACAAACAAGAGCAATATTATTTTATTGCAAACATTCGATCTCCATACATTAATATTCGACACTTCGTTAAAATTGCCGTTTCAATATTAAATCTGTCTGTCTAGCAGGAACCAGTCGTCAGTTGAAGTTTTGGAAATAAAAAGGAGCAATTTCCATTTTACTGGAAATTCTACAATTTTGCTATATTTATTGGTGTTCAAAATTGATATATTTTAAATATAAATACATACATAATCCATACAATCTATTTTTAATTTTTAGCAATGTCTCATAACTACGTAGGGACAGCACATTAATATGTATAAATGGCATTGTCTATGTGAGATAGTACAGGTTCGGTTTCCGTTCTTAGTTGAGTTATATTACTATAAGTGGACTGATTATACTTTTGATCTCCATCTAGTTGAATCTAAGTTTGACGTTGAGAAATAAGATTAGTTTTAAAATTTTCATAAAGATGATTATGAGTAATCCTTTAGGATTTTAATCCTATCAAAACTGACTCTTTAAGTCGACGATTCAAAAGTTCTAGTGAAAGTATAATTAAATTATAAGAATATCTTATATATTTAAACGAGCAATTCTTTTATATTTATTTATTTATTTATTTATTTATACCGGCGATCTCGGAAACGCCTCTAACGATTTTGCTGAAATTTGGTATATGGGGGCTTTCGGGGGCGAAAAATTGATCTAGATTAGTCACATGTCTGGGAAAACGCGTGTTTTTGAGTTTTCATGCGTTTTTCTTATGCATTATTCTACGCAAAATTTAATCGCGACATCTATACAACTTTGTCAGTAACACTTAGTCACTTAATGTAAAATTATTTTTAAGCCAAATTAAAAAGAAAATTATTCTTATCGCGACATCTATACAACTGTCTCAGTAACACTTAGTCACTTAATGTAAAATTATTTTTAAGCCAAATTAAAAAGAAAATTATTCTTATCGCGACATCTATACAACTGTCTCAGTAACACTTAGTCACTTAATGTAAAATTATTTTTAAGCCAAATTAAAAAGAAAATTGTTCTTATCGCGACATCTATACAACTGTCTCAGTAACACTTAGTCACTTAATGTAAAATATACAATCTGTCAAGAACTCCGAGCGAAGCTCGGTCGCCCAGGTACTGTTAGTAAATTCTTTATTTCTATTTTTGATTTCAAGAGTTTTCTAGTTCTATGTAGTAGTAATAAGGTTTAATAAAGCTTAAGTTAAGTAGATAAAATTTAATTTATATTTTCGGTAAATAAGAAAGAAACGGATGATCATATAATAACTATCGCATGAATAAGTGGCTATATACCTTGTTCCCGACGTTTCGACTGGGTTGCACCAGCCCTGATCACGGGTAGACTGCCCGTTAAATCCGTAGTATAGTTTTTATATAAATATGAAACGCGATAATTTAAAAAGTTATAAACGGATGATCCTTTCGCATCGCGCGCTGAATCCTTCCGCATCGACTCCAGTGCGAGCGGGTAGTTACAAATTTAACTAACTAATACTTTCTTATTATTTTTTCTTAATAATCTTAGAATTACGCGAACATTTGAGATTTTATATAAAACTATCTTTTCGGATTATTCGCGGATTTATTTTGAATTTTTGTTCCCGACGTTTCAAATGTTTTACAGCAATCATGGTTACGGGAGAGACTAAGGTTTTAGACATCTCAAAGGCGTTATATACTTGTTACAGCCTATCCACAATTTTTAGTTAATTTTAGTTAATTTTTAATTAACTAAAATACTTTATTAAGTATTTCTTTATATCAATTAAAGAGTTATATACTAAACATAATTTTTCTGTCATACTAAATCTTAATAATTATAATAAACATCGAATCTTAAAATAACACATAGTAACATTACTAACAATAAGATACCTGAGTACATCGCGTAATTTGAGCGGGAATGGAATGTCACATCTTTCCTTTTCGGGCGGCGCGTATCATATTCGCGAGTGTACACGCACCGAATATTGCAATTATAATTAATGCACAATTTAAACACTTACGTTAATCACAGTTTAGGGACGCACTTACACACTTTTTTCTTTTAGTCGCCTCCTGCGTTCGATGATTTTTGAGCACGACCGCGTCGAATCATACTCGCAGCTCGTTGTAGCGCCCGAATCCATCTCCTGTGGCATCGCTTGTAGACCTTGTAAGCTCCGATGCTAGCCGCCAGCAATACAATTAACACCAAATTCCCATAAGTATATTAGATATTCCGATGTTTGATTTTAATTCTTCTATATAAGCCTGGTTGGCAGCTGATCCAGCAGCATTTTGTCCAATTATTATATTTTCTTTTGACTGCGATGACTGACACATATTTGGATTTATGTAGAAACAAAGTGCAGAAAAGCAGGTCTCTTGAGCAGGGTCGCCATCAAATGTGGTATGTTATGGAGGTTTTAAAGAAAGACGTCTTCTTAGGTTGGAGACATATTTAATAATCAAAATATATTAAGAATACTTATAACGAAAACTTAGCGTAATGGGTGGTCGACCATTTATGGATGATATATGAGCGCTTTATATAAGGTAGAGCTTACATTAGACTTAATGCTATACTATACTATACTATATCATGCTATATTATACTATAATTAATGTATAAACATTTCACACTTCAACATATAATGTACGTGAATATTACATTTGCAAAGTAAATTTTGAGCAACTTGTTTTCCAATAGACCGTATGCTATTTATTTTACTATACGTATCTGAATGAATGATTTTATCAGAATATTTGAATACAGCGTTCACATTGGTCGCTACCATGTACCGCATACACGAAGCGATCCAATTAAGCGAGCGGAACACGCTGCCCGCGCACTATTTGCTGCTTTGTGACCAAGAACATTGGACTGAACTTAATGAATTTCCAGCTTTTAATATATATATACTGTAGTAGATAGTTCTGTTTGATAATTAATTAACGTGATTTTAAAAGTTTTCATTTTCTTTGTACCTGTTTATGGACTTCATGTCGTGAAGACTACATATATTGCCTACTAGCGACTCACGCTCGCTTCGCTCGCGTTCGTCCCTAGGTACGTTTTCACGGTTAGCTATGTTTAGGTATACATAAATAGTAACTTGCTACTCCTAAGATATTCATTTAAATTATATAGCGATTTTCGCTCGTTGTGCTCGGGTACGTACGACATACGCGGATATTGTTCACAATTTCATTGTTCAAGGGTTTTAATTTTTTTTCGCGGAACCCTGATCCTTTTTCGAAAATAAAAGTCGCCTAAGTTACTCCTTATAACATCAGCTATCTGCCAGTGAAAGTCCCATCAAACTCGGTCCAGCCGTTTCGGAGATTAGCCGGAACAAACGGACAGACAGACAGACAAAAATTGTAAAAAATGTTGTTTTGGTATATGTACCGTGTACACATCCATATGCATTTAGTAAAAAGCGGTTATTTTAATATTACAAACAGACACTCCAATTTTATTTATCTGTATAGATTACACTACGTATTTTGCAAAATGTCTGCAGAGTATCTTCTTTTTTTTTGTTTTACATGATTTGCATTCGCTTTGTATTTTCCATTCCTGCTAAATATATTTCCTAAAAACAGTTCATTTACTTCTCTAGATCAAGTAACTTATCATCTATTCAAACCTTACAAAGTTTGTTATTGTTTCATTTCAAATGGCAGAATCTTAATTTAAAAGATGTTGTCGGAGAACAGTGTGCAAATTTATATAAACATTGCCTTACAAAATCTTGGAAATCATTTTTCTTCTACTATTTTTGTACATTTTACTTCAATTTTCCAGACTTTTACAGACAATGCATCTATTAAGATAGAAAAAAATGCTAAAAACCGAGTCAGGGGGATGTAAGAAGAGTAATAAGAACAAATCCAGTTTTTTTTTTTTTTTTTTTTGTTTCTCTGTCTGTTTGTCTGTTTGTACGGGCTAATCTACGAAACTGTTGGACCGATTTAAATGAAGTTTTGCATGGTCGTACCTTATATCCCCAGTCAACATCTTAGATATTTTTCATCCTGGTAAATTAAAGAGTTCCCGTGAAATAGTGAAAAAACTATAGTAACTTATACAGCTTAATATACAAAAACTACTGATTGGATATTAATACAACTTTACAATAATAAAGTTCATACATCAAAATAACAAATAGGCTACTTTTTATCCTGGAAACATGTACGGTTCCCGTGGGATACATTTGTTTTTGTTTGTGTCGAGGCAAACCTGAGCGAAGCGAGGGTGAGTCGCTAGTTTTCTAAATAATATAACTTGTTGCATTGGTGGTACGATATTGATACATTATAAACTGATGTTTTGGGTAGCGTGTGATTAAATCAGCGATTTATTCGCACATTTGAGTGGAACGCTTAAATTGAAAGCTCTCATAAAGCTTATTCATAGCTCGATCCAATTAAGCAGATGGATCACGCGGTCCGAACGCTATTTGCTCTTCCTTTATGAACCGATATGTAAATTAACCGGAAATCAACGCTTTACCAGATATCCTAAACGTACCTATATACCTAAAAGCAAGTTTTTGTTCGCCAGTTCCATATTACTCCTAAATTTAACCATTTTTTACAAGCTTTTTTAACTTAGTTTACTTAAAGAACCCTTACTTAAATTATGTATGAGAAATGTGTGTTAGTTGTATTTTTTTTCTAACACGCAGATAAATAATTAGTTACAAAAATTTATTAGTTAGAAAGTGACAAAAGCTGTTTTTTATATCTTTAAAACTAGTAGGATATTACTTAATCTGTGTGTCTGGGCTGGTTAAAGGCTTTTTAACCAGCACAGACACACATATTAACTTTCATAATATAAATAGTAGGTAGAATCAACAATCCTCTACCCCTCCTCGCCCCCTTCAGGCCTCAATAGACGTTGCGACCCGCAAGCACCCGCACCTTATACTAACAACTATTTGCTTAATGCTTTGGCTTCTTGATGTCTAATTTAGTTATAAACTATCGTATGTAATCGTAGCAAGCATGAGCAAGACAGGCCTATAACTCTATAATTCGGACAAATGTAATGCACACTGCTTGAATGCAACGCAATCTTATAAGCGACCTTCTAAATTTATCCGGCTTATAACAGCAAAGTAATTTATTTTCCTACCAGTTAATAATGGGAATTATACACAGTAGGGATATAGAAAATTTCAACTTCTTGTAAAGAAATGACATAGTGTGTAACTACTACGGCTAAATTTCTATGCATTAAGCAACTTACCGATGATAGATTTTCCAGTTTCCTAGTATTATCACTTTTACGTCCAATTTTTTTTTCTTAAAGTTTTCCAATTTTTTTTTTCTTAAAAATATTAATGTTTGGACTATGGTTTTCTGCTATTATTGGACTGGACAGTTGCATTTTTTGTAACGGAGTTATTAGCTTTAGCTTTTACGCCCACTTGCGTGAAGAGTGGCCTTCGATAATTAGTTTCTCGTATTGTTTATATGCGAAGTTCTTTAATTAGGTTAATAATAATTGTCCTTATTTTTCCGTTATCAGGTATCATTTACACTTCGCTCTTCCACTTCTTAGTATCACTTATATACTTATAGCATACCTTCCATCATATATTTAATAAAAACTCTTAGGTATTCTTTGTCATAGACTTAGTTAAGAGTTTAAAAAGAGGTAACAAACCGATAAACAATATTTAGTTATCTATACAGATAAATAAATTGAAGTGTCTGTTTGTAATGTCAAAATAACAGCTTTATACTAAATGCATATGAAATTATATACGGTACTTATAAGAAAAACAATTTTTAAATTTTTTGTCTGTCTTCCTGTCTGTTTGTTCCGGCTAATCTCCAAAACAGCTAGACCAATTTTAACTGGACTTTCACTGGCAGATAGCTGATATTATAACGAGTAACTTAGGCTACTTTTATTTTAGAAAAAGAATTAGGGTTTCGCTCAAAGAAATTAAAACGTACCTAGGGATGAACGCGAACAAAGCGACGGTGAGTCGCTAGTTGGTTTATATGGATAGGTTTCGTTATATATATAATACTGTATATATCCATGTTCGGAAATATATCCACAATGCGATTCAATTAACAGGATTGGACCCGTAGTCCTCTATTTGGTGTTCCTTTGTGACGCGCCGCGCATAAATTAATCTACACTGATGGCGCCTGATATGATTGATAGCAGCGATAGACGCTTTCAGCGCTCACTGAATTCTAAGTAAACATTTTAATAATATGTGAATGATACAAGTTTTTTTGTTGTAAGGGTAATATTTAAATTAATAACAAAATAAAATAAATATGTTGGCACCTTAACACACGGCACCATCTAGTTCCACGGTAAGCTACGAGGCTTGTGTTATGGATAGCAGAAAGTTTATACTCTACACATGTACAATGAATGCTCCCAGCGGGACTCGACCCCGCGACCTCTGACATAGCAAGTAGGATCACTACACTGAGCCAAACGTGTCTTAAATTATAATATAAGATGTTATCTTATATTATAATTTACATAAATAAGGTACTGTATTAATTCTCGTTTAAATGTTATTTCCACATGAAAAGCTTTATATTATTTAGCCAAAATAAGTTAGTTTGATATTTTGATTATATCTTTTAAGATCACAGAACAATTTTAATTAAAACTTTTACTAACAGTTCATCCAGATTTCATTCGTCATTACCTCGCGTTTCTATTAATACTTGTTATAATAAATGTAAAACAAGCCGCGATTTTATACAATCTATACATATAATAAAATTGTAACTGAGTCGAATCTGTACATTAAATATTTTTTGGAAAATCTTATTGAAATAGACATTATTGGTCGAATCTATAGTTTTAGAATTTTTGTCTGTCTGTCTGTCTGTCTGTGATCGCATCACGGAAAAACCACTGGAGGGATTTTGATGAAATTTTGTATGATAGTAGCTGGTTGTCCGGGTCATCACATACTTTTTACTGCGGAAAAATATCTCATCTATGAGAAATCTATATTAAATGTTAAAACGTAAATAGGGACAAACCTGAGCGGAGCGAGGGTGAGTCGCTAGTACAAAATAAATTTAATATTACTAAATAAGTAATCGAGATGTCATAAATTTAATTAACTTATTTACAAGGTCTGATGAGTATTCAAGAAAAAGAAGCACTCTGTAAATGTTACTCAACTTTTGCAAAGCTCACTTAAAGTTGGTTTTAAGTTCGGAGGAAACTTTAATTGGTTTTTTCCAGCAATTGAAAGTTTGTAGTTTATTGATAAATTTTACTTTAATGTCTTAGCTTAATAAGGACTACACTTTTGCATCCTGACTAATGTTACAAGTGTTTGGTAAATCGTTATTCCTTTACACACTTATTGAGTAGAAGATTTTCGGTTGAATCATTTTTTGATGAACGAGCTAGAGTATGACATATACTGCTTTTATATCGGCACCTCAAGACTCGATGGTGGTTTCATGCAAATTGACTTACAGTTACTAGTATAAGTATAATAAAACTTTTTGTTTAATTAAAAGTCCATATTATGTGGATTGGATGAGTTTGGTCTTAATTATATATGTACACCGTCAAGCTTCATTTCCATTTATAGCCCCATTATAGTCGTATTAATATTATGATACATGCTTATATTTTAGTTTTTTTTTTTAATAATACATATGTTTCGACATTAACACACAGCACTATCTGGTTCCATGGTAAGCTACGAGGCTTGTGTTATGGATACCAGGAGTTGACACTACACATATATAACTTTAAATAAATACATATTATAAATATAAACACCCATGACTGGACTACAAATATTCGTAATCATCACACAAATGAATGCCCCCAGCGGAACTCGAACCCGCGACCGCTGGCACAGCAAGTAAGGTCACTACAAACTGAGCCAAACGTGTCGGCAAACACGTGAAAGTTATTTTCCACTAACTCAATAAGCCTTACAATTATAGGTAATAATGCTTTGATGAAGCAATTAATTCAAATACTTTGATAAACAGAAAAGCTTTTAGGCTCAATTTTAGGTAACATTGTATGTATGTGTGGTTTCCCTCGTCCAATCTAACCTTTTTAATTAACATGTAATGCGAACTCTCGTGTATAACATATTCAAATCTTTTTGTTTCAGATATAATTCTTGAATAACGTTGGTAAGTCTATAGACATATACTTACATACTTATTACTTACTTACCTTAATATTATAAATGTCAAAGTGTGTTTGTTTGTCTGTCCTTCTTTGTTTGGCGATAATTGGAGGGAGGGCTGGAGAGTATCAATGCTCTCCAATACAATTAAATAAATATGTACGTGTATTAACATTTTTCGAAATTCGTCCCATAATTGAGTAAAATATGGGATGAAACTTTGTATGAAATCTATCTTTTTAGAGTTTTTTTTTCTGTAGATATATCGCGAGCGAAGCCGCGGGTTATATAAAAGCTTTCTCGAGCAGTCTACAAACATATGGGTTAATATTTACTTAGCCTTTACAAATACCATTCTCACGATGTTTTCCTTCACAATATGCTTACTGATTGAAAATGATATTATACATATGAAAATTTCAAAAGTGCTAGGCCTGGATTTATACCTACATCACTTACTTACTTTGTCGGAGCTTGCTTTGCCAATGACGTACCACTGGTTTGTTTGAGAAATATGAGTCTATGCGGAAAAGCTTTTATTTCGTAGACAGCCACTAACAAAGTGTTAACATAACTCGATTTTATAAGGGGTAGAAAAAGAGGGTGAAACCTTGTAACCGGATTTTAGCGTCTTAAAGATCGATGGACGGAACGTCGACAATAGATTTGGTATATTTTCGATTCCGTATATATTTTCTTTTTTAACCCCTGACGCCAAAGAGGGGTGTTATAAGTTTAACATGTGTATCTGTGTGGCTGTCTATGGCGTCATAGCGCCCAAACGAATGAACTGATTTTAATTTAGTTTTTTTTTGTTTGAAAGGTAATTTAATCGAGAGTATTTTGAGGTATAAATTAAGGAAATCCGTTTAGCCGCTTGCAAGCTGTTAGCTCCGTCTAGAAAATAGACGGTAAAAGGATATAAGCAAGTTCCACCGTTCTAATCCATTTGAAACTTGGTACCCTGTTACTTCAATGACATTGCAACAATTTGGTAATTAAGGCTTGATACTACAGCGTCACTTTGAATCTGCAAGAAACTCAATACTTTGCTAAAATACTACAAAGATGTCGTGTTTAAACTCATTGAAATGGCTTCAATGATTTTTTTAATTTTATTTTTTTTTTGTTATTGGAACTTTTTTTTATGAAACTTTACATATTTTTATATATATTTCTTCTGTACTTACGTTTTTTAATTATAATCAAGAGTTCTTGCAATATCATATAGATGTTACACCGTTATTAAATGACTGCTATTTCTACTTTTAAGCAAATAGATTTCATGTTTTAGTATAATGTTATGAAAAAAATTATCCAATTTTTTAACTGACTTCAAAAAGGAGAAGGTTCTCAAGTCGATTGGTATTTTTTTTTTGTGATAAAAACATCTAAAACAGCTAAATATCATATCATAATAACTCCGTATAATTCTCACTGTACTGATATTATTCGATACATACTAAATAAAACGTTATCTAATAATTTCGTTCTATTATCAAAATAAATCGCACAGGTCAATGACCTCAACCCGACCACTCAATAAGGAAGTGCATTATTAATAAACACCACCAACGTATAACAATAGACCGTATTGTAAAGTGGCTAAGGATTAAATTAGCCTAATTTTAAAAGGGTTATTTTTGGAACACTAACTTGTGTCCCTGGAGGTATGTTTTGCTTCAAAAGGGGTCATTCATGAGAAACCGTCACGCAAAATTCCCATTTTAGTGTTCTCTCTCTCTCTCTCTCTCTTTTCATCTCGCTTGATAAAGGAGAGAATAATGTTAAATAGGAATTTTGCGGAAAAATGTGACGGTTTCAGAACCGCCTTAAAAATACAACAACAACGCTAGTTTAAATATCTAAACAAATTGAATTATTTTGACGAAAATATAAAATAACAAGACAGTTTTTGTCTAGACTAGACTAGCCAAAAACAAATCTAGCCCACGGGAACCGTACATTTCTCCGGGATGATATATAGCCTATAGCCTTCCTCGGTTAACGGGCTATCTAATGCAAAAAGAATTTTTCAAATCGGATTAGTAGTTTCTGAGATTAGCGCGTTCAACCAAACAAACAAACAAACAAACTCTTCAGCTTATTTCTAATTATAGAACTATTAATTCTATTAGTATAGAAAATATCTTAACAAAATTAATTATTTTAACGAAGAAATAAAATAATGACCACTAACCTTGTTCATAATAAATAATACTCTATTACATATATGTTAAGGTTCAAAACTGCTTAGTTTAATTCATGCGAATTTTAGATTAGAATTCAAGTTTCACGCGCCAGTGCGAGCCATGTGGACGGCATGTTCGGGGGATTGAATGAGAACGAGTATATCCATTTGAATTTGTTTGAAAGCACTTAAAATAACAATATGTGTATGGTACAACGGATTTTAGGTACGTTGTTTTGGTTGGGCTTTATTTATTTAGACCTTTGGCTTTTTTGTGCTCTGTTGAAATGTTTTTTTTCAGACATAGACTTATGAAATTTATTTTGACACATGCAATTAAATAATTTTGCTGGAATATTAAAAGATTTTAGTTGTTTAATGTGCTATACTTGTTAAAGATTTATTTAAAAAGGTATAAATATAATTTTTGAGTAGATATGTGATAATATTTATGTAAGTGATTTTTTTTGTTCTCGCGAGTGGAGCCGCGGGCAAAAACAAGTAAACATATAAATTCGAAGCTATTTATCTATGTATATCTTAAAGATTATATAAATATGTATATATTTATTTTAAAAACAAAGCGAGAAAGTGTAATATCGTAATAAAATAATGCAGCAAAAATACTGAAGCACTTACTTTGCATATGTATGTGATGTCGTTGAAATCTATTTTTACAACCTACAGTTAAGATTAACGCTGTCTATGCAGCGCTGGCCACATATGTTTCACAAAAAGTTTAAAAAATATTCCGCCGCATCCACGCTTCGTATACATTTTATAACAGCAACCACCAGCCAAATTGCCTGGACAACGGACGAGTAGTGTAACTACTGCAAGCGAGTTGACTACTTGGTTTTGAATTTATATCAAATTTTCTTAATGCCAGTTTCGTAGCTCTTTACTGCTCGTTACTAAAACTTTTAAAAAGTTGACGTTGTTACGTATGTGTAGTGCCTTAATGTTTTATTGTACAGGCTTAACTTGCCCAAACAAAAGAAGTTAACTAAATACAACACCATATAGATTACCGTACGCCAACGGAAAAAATATTTACAAAAAATCTAAATTATTAACCACGAGCGATTCACCCTCGCTTCGCTTCGGGTTCATCCCTAGACAAAAAAAATCTGTCCCACGGGAACCGTACATTTTCTAGGATGATATATAGCCTATAGCCTTCCTCAATTAACGGGCTACCTAATACAAAAAGAATTTTTCAAATCGGATAAGTAGTTGCTGAGATTAGCGCGTTCAACCAAACAAACAAACTCTTCAGCTTTATAATATTAGTATAGATTAAACAAATGTACAAACATAAGAAAGATATCCATACTAATAAGAAAATTAATCACTAAAACTTTTCACTACCAAGTAACTTTTTAAACTAAAATTCACTCTCGTAACACCAGAAACATACACGAAATTGAATTTCCTAAGACTCGTACCCAAATATGGAATAAAAACTATTACATTTGAAAGAGCTCAGCTTTACAATTCTTTGTCAAATAATGGAAAGGAGTCAAAAACTTTAAATATCTTCATGAAAAACTTGAAACACTACACTAGTGATATTCAAAGAATCAGATTTTGTACAAAATTACCACGGTTTAAATTGTAAATTGTTTATAATATTTTACTATTTGAATTTCCTCATTTTAAGTGAACATTTTTCTACTTTAGGAAAATAAACATCTATTAACCTCAAAAATTAATCTACAAAGTAGGTATATAGGATTGGGCTTGTAGCAAGAATAGTAACGAACTGATCAGCAAAAGCAATACTGCCGTCATACTCGTAGGAAAGAAGGCCGTAACTAACAATTTGATAAAAAATGAATTATATGCAGATTCTAAAAAAAGGAAAGATTTGAAAGCAAAAAAAATCTACTTGAGAGTCTTACTCATAAACCTATAAGTCTTATGAATCCGGAGATACTATAACCATTTTTATTATAACTACGTCAAAACTAGTAGTAATGTTGACGTAGTAGCAAGACAAAACTTCAAATATCTCGAAATCTTTTTTTTTTATGAGACTCAGTGACAAACGAGCAGACAGACCACCTGATGGAAAGTAGTACCTGTCGCCCATAACACCTACGGTTCATGCACTTAGGTTTTAAGTAACAAAAATGCAGAACCACAGGTGCGTTGTCACTGTGAGGACTAAGATGATATGCCTCTTGCCTGTAATTGCGCTCTCGAAATCAACTTTGATGACGGCGTTCTTTCTTATGACGGCAGAATAGGAATGAACGTTGCTAAATTTTATGACTGGATATCTATCTGGTGGTATTGCTGGATAGACTTAACGTGATTCTAACAAAAAAGAATTCGAAAAGATTTAGATCTTCTATTTATGAAGCCTTGATTGTCCTGCAAAGTTAGCTTATTAATTACCACAATTCTTTTTTATAAACGTTATATAAAAAATAGATGTAGATATGATGAAATAATTTTAGTTGTTTATATTTCTGTGATTATTTAATCTTATAATAGAAAAGAAATGGTATTTTAGTATGTTGCTTGAAATATATATATATATATATATATATATATTAAAATACTAAAGTTTGGAAAACGCTTGTTCTAGAACTGTACGCTTCGGTCAACGAAGCTCGGTCGCATCTCATATTAAATTAAATATGCGTTTGCTGTACGGCATAATTAATTTAACCGAGCGAGGAGTTTAAATTTTATATTGCATAGTTAGTTTATATTATGTCACTTTGTTTTTTTATATAATTAAAAAGATACAAGGAATACCGTTTTATGATAAATCTCTATTAAATGTAAACTATTCAGTGTTAATACAGCCTTAAGTTAAGCTCATAATCGTGCCATCGGAGAGCCTATATCCAGCAGTGGATGAAAGCAGGCAGAATATGATGATGATGATGACAGCCTTAAAAGGAACATGCTTAAAATCGGTTCAGTAGTTCCAGAAACAAACAAATATTATATTTATGATTACGTGAAAATTTTCTTATTCGCCATATGGCTGTTACTTAACACATTAAATATGTCTGCAAGGCATAAGCTACTATTTGATGCCTTAAAATAAATATATATTTAACCACGTTGTTCTGAATCCAGTCGCTTTAAAACGTTTTCAATTACATTAAAAGTTGCGATCGCTTTTTAAATAAAGTACCTGGGCGACCGAGCTTCGCTCGGAGATCTTTTTTGTTATACGTATTTTTTAGATTAAAAAAACCAAAAAACTTGAATAAATACAAAAAAAAAACAAAAGTAAAAACTTTGTATTCCGACCGGGACTCGATCTCGGGCATATGTGTAGTCTAACTTGCGCCTTGACCGCTTGACCACGATGCTTATATCCGAGTATAAGAAATTATCGACCATATTCTGCGTAGAATAATGCAAAAGAAAACTGCATGAAAACTCGAAAACACGCGTTTTCCCAGACACGAGACTAATCTAGATCGATTTTTCGCCCCCGAAAGCTCCTACATACCAATTTCAGTGAAATCGTTAGAGCCGTTTCCGAGATCGCTGATATAAATAAATAAATAAATAAATAAAGATATAAATATACAAGAATTGCTTGTTTAAATATATTAGATAGAGTATATGCATGACTTGTATATATGTATATATGGGTATTAAACATACTACTAGCAGAACCCGCGACAACGCCCGCGTTCAATCTATAAAAAAAAACTCTGGCTTTATGTTATACAGCGACTCACACTTGCTTCGCTCGGGTTCGTCGCTGTGAATGTTTATAATATTGTTCATATAAAAAAACTAAAATCGCGATTATAAAAAATGGGGGGTGAAAAATACTTTACGACTTACTCTCATACCTACCAAATATACAAAAAAATTATTAAAATCGGTCGAACCGTTTCGGAGGAGTGCCACCACAAACACCATGACACGAGATTTTTATATATTAGATGATAGGATTAGAAACTTTAAATAATGATGATCCTACTTATATAGCCAGTGACTACTTTATTGCGCTACTGCTATGGGGTTGCGAATTCCAATTAAGTAAAACAAATATAAATGCAAATTGTTCTTCAGTAAATCTTTGTTAAGTGTTTTCATACTGAAATTTACAGTTAAAGTTTATTACACCCGGTATGGTGTTTATAATTATTAGCTATGTAGCGAAAATTCGGTAAACTTTTAGGACTTTTGATGCTGAATAACAGTTTTAAATGTGGTTTAGTTGATTTAAATGTAACAAAAGGTATTTCATAGAGATTTTTACTCTGTCCGGATATCAAACCTGTTAACTTCGACACCCACCAATCTAGACAGATAAATAAAATTGAACTGTCTGTTAATGTGTAATGTTAAAATAACAGCTTTATAATAAATGCACATGGAATTATATACGGTACTTTAAGAAAAACACAATTTTTTAAATTTTTGTCTGTCTGTCTGTTTGTTCCGGCTAATCTCTGAAACGGCTGGACCAATTTTAACGCGACTTTCACTGGCAGATAGCTGATATTATAAGGAGTAACTTAGGCTACTATTATTTTACAGAAAGAATTAGAGTTCCGCTCAAAAAAATTAAAACGTACCTAGGGACACATCCGAGCAAAGCGAGGGTTAGTCGCTAGTAGTAAATAAGTAGATTAGGATATCAATGCAGTCATCTTTCCTCTCCACTTCTGCAGTCTCCATTTCCATACAAACAGTAAATGTTACTTAAATCTTAAGTAACATATGTAAATCCTGTATAATCTCACGTGTAAACTGCTGTAGCACATAGGCTAGGCTTTGTGGCGTCGTTAAACGCTGTAAATATATGACTTTAGCCGATTTCTAAGCTTGTCGCCGTATTTCACTCTCTCGTAATCTGTGAAGCGAACATATTTAGATATGATCCCATATCTAAAGCTCAAAGATATAGTAACGTTCTACTTTCTTACAGTCTTTTATTGAAAGACATTATTAAAATTTGTCAAAGTGTAACAAAAACGTAACTAGATTATCAAAGTGAATTGCCCTCATATACAATTTTTTCTACCGATGTCGCAAATAAAAAAACTATTCCATATAATATTTTCTTATTATTCAAGCCCGTCTACTTTAATATTATCTAAGCCCGCTTTTAGTTAAAAATAGATACTAAGCGCAAAGAATGTTATTTAAGTATTTAAATTTAATAAAGTTTGCCTGAGAAGCACTCTTCTAAAAAAAGCTCTGAGCAGACCTGACCTGCCCACCTTCACTGTTCTACCTAAAACCAAGTTGTTTTTCAGACAGTTCATTTAAAACCTTTTAGGAGCCGACTTGGCCTCGATAGAAGGTTAAAAGCTATTTGGAGGGCGTCACACAACTTCAAAAATCAATTTTCACTTACGTATGAAGTAATTTTCTATATAATATAATTTTATTTCAAGGTTTATTGTGTTAATGCTCCATGGATTTTTGATTAATGTGTTTGTTATGGCTATATGAAGATATTTATACTGACTATTAAGTTATTTTAGAGTTCCGTAGTCCAAAGGCCAAAATGAAATTCTTATTTCGTTATTTCTATCTGTATGTTTGTCACAGTCCTTTTACTAAATTGGAGTGCTCATACGTTTGTATTGTATTTTTGGAAAAATCTACAAAAATATGAAAGATGTTTCTGAATTTTATTTATATTTAAGCTTAATACTTTTAGAGTTATATGTTTCCAAACTCCTAAACGTCGTCACACCGAGGAGTCATACAGTCAAGGCTTAGGGACAAACTGACTTGATAGGTCTACGAGTATTTATATAAAAGTTTACTTTTTGAAAATCTAGATAGTTTTGTGTTGAACATATTATTTCGAATTTAACTATCTAAATTAAACCTAAAAAGTAAAATACTTTTTATAAACATAAATCTTAAAAGTAATTTAAAATAAAATAAATTAATTAAATACTCTGAAACTATACAATAGCTGTATTTTTGCAAGGAATCCATCATTCATTCTTCTTATATATCTTCCCGAGATATGAAGATAATAAGATATTTCGCAATAATTGTATTTGCGGAGGCGAAACTCGTTAAAATTAATTGACATTGCAAAATCTGAATCAGGCTAAACAACTAATTATGTCTGCCATATTATTATTATTTGTAAGCACTTATTCAAATAATTAAGTCTAAGTCGATAATTGAATATTTTACGTAGACTCTCAAGATTTTGCCCAAAGCAAGACCTAAACGAACTTGCAAAGTAGCAAAGTAAATGGCTCTTCACTTAGAACTTAAATACCAATACATACTAATATTTTATTTATTTATACACTTTATGTACACCACAGTAATGAAGTAAATACAGTGAACAAAATATCAAAAACAAAAGTATGCAAAAAAGGCGGTCTTATCGCTAATTAGCGATTTCTTCCAGACAACCTTTGGGTTAGGGAATATGGAAGACTATACAGGATGGGTGATGTAAATATTATATAGGTACAATACATACCACAATACAACCTAATACTTAGAAATTCTATACATATATTAATAAATTATACTAACACATATTTAAATTTAAATAATTCATATAAATGTTGCACAATGTCTACTTCTCATTTAGAGAAATGATAATATATGTGAAAGTGTGTTTGTTTGTGTTTGTTTGTTTATCCTTCTTTCACTTCGAAACAAAGTGACACATAGGCTACTATTTATCGCGGGATATTATCTCATTCTCACCATATAATACAATCCAAAATTCATTTATATATCAGAATTACTTGATACTTGCTTGGTATTATTACTCTTCAATAGAATTAAATAAATACGTCTTTTTGCATTTTTGAAATTCACCCCATAAGAGGGAATGAAAGTTTGTACGAAACCTCCATTTTTAGAGTTTTTTTTTGTAGTTTTAGCGCGAACTAAGCCGCGGGTTGTGCTAGTATTATTTATAAAATAACATCTTTTGAACACCTTAAGTTAATATTTACGTACAATAGCAACAAGATTATTATTAGGTACACACAATAACATATATTATTGACAAAAAAAATATTTATACTTACTATTAAGTTATGGCTACATAACAAAAAAAATAGGAAATCTTATTTAAGATAATTAAAGATGCCAGTTACCTATGAAGAAATATTTTTAACCACATCTATACATACATATATTAAAATTCTAACTGAGTCCAATCTGTACATTAAATATTTTTTGATATTTTTTTGGAATAGTCATTATTATCGATACAGAGGCCGAATCTATAGTTTTTAGATATTTTATCTGGCTGTCTATCTGGGAACGCATAACGAGAAAACCACTAAACATATTTTAATAAAATTTGATGATCATAGCTGATGAAATATCTCATCTCTGAAAAATGTATAATTTTATTAATTTAACCTTAGAAACTTATAAGGAGGAATAAACCCGAGAGGGGCGAGGGTGAATCGCTAGTGTTCCTATAAGAACGATCGTTACAACGTTTATCACAAGGCATGTCGCAGTGTGCCGGTTATTAGGGCGCTATTAAGTTCCCATGACATTTTACACACGAGAGGATGAAGTTCCATTGCCTACTAAACGAGTTATCCGATAGCGAATTTCACTTTTATTTGTCTATTATAAACGTTTGTGAAGCTTCTGTAATCATTTTTGTTATCTTAAGATTTTTGAAAAGTTGATTGTTCAGTCATTACATTTATTAGCCATTTTCGTCTTGAAAGTGCAGACAGAGATGATGAAATATCCGGCACTCATCAAATCTTCGGATGGACTTATTTGGACAAGCGCACGCACATATACTATTATTATTTATCTATTACAATTGTCATTTTGATGTTTTGTTATAATTTTTGAATGGGTTTCTAGGAAAACATTATTTAATAAGAGAATTAAATACTATAAGAAAAAAGTTTAAGTCGGATAAAAGTTAATATAATGGGAATTTTGAAGCTTTTATTTTTGTTATTTTGAATTTATTATCATTGTTTTCAATGTATTATTTTACTAAATAAGCGGCGTACATAAAATAAATATCTTCTGTTTGGTAAGTAAGAATTCGTATAAAAATCTTTAATATTTGACACGAAAAGCCATTTTGCGAACATATGGCGCTTTAAATGCAATTCAGTAAAAAGCTTTCAAGTCATATAAGCTTTTTCCATTAGTTCAAAATATACAATATTGGTTATTATTGAAGTAGGACAGACTTTCTTTATTCAATACCACTCAACGAGCTGTCTCGTCCTAGTTGACATCATTTGTGGATTTTACTTAGAGGTGGCCATTATACATATTATTTTGATATTTAATATTGTTCTTTTTAATGGGAATACTTTATTATATATGCTTGGAAAGGTATCGGTCATCCAGATGTTTTCCTCCATCTGCTTAATATATTTCCTTTGCAAATTGCAACTCAACGTGCCGTGACATTTACAAATGTCTCTTAAGAAGGAGAATCAAATAGCAATATAGAAAAATTAACAAAATAAATGGTAGGAAAGTGCTTTAGGAGTGGACTATCACTGTTGTATTGATACCTATATGGAAGCAATAACAAAATACTCTTTTATTCGACCTCTTTTCTGTTTTATGTACTTTTTCATTTCATCTTTTTGCCTTTTTCTCTATATCATTCTTTAAACTAAATTGAATTAAATCCATTAAATCGTTTCGGCTATAGCGATTCAAAAATAGACATACATGTATACATTTGGAAAAAAATTGCCTTCTTATGCGGCAGTAGGGTAAAAGCACACTAGCTAATATTATCGAATGCTACGAAACTAGGGCAGTCTTCCTTCGTGAAACGCGGCACGTTTCCTACAGTTGAATCCTTTGTGCATTCATGCCAGGAGCATTTATTGTTTGCACGCCTTCTTGACACTTTTCTTTCATATTAAAATAGTACCAGTTGACGGTGACATGGATTTTATAGTCGCACATGACTCGCGAAGTTGTTAATGTCTCGCGTTTTTCTTGATTTTATGTAAATTATTTTGTTTATTTCCATGGCATTTGAAAATATATACTAATATTGTAATGTGGAAGTTTATAAGGATGTCTGGATGTATAGATGTATGGATGTTTGTTACTCTCTCACGTAAATACTACTGAATGGATTTTAATGAAACTTTACGATAATATAGTTAATACATCAGAATAATACGTAGGCTTCTTTTTATCCCGGGAAAAATGTACGGTTCCCGTGGGATAGATTTGTTTTATATAGATTCATATAATATGTACAATGTACATAACATTATATGTAACGTCTAAGTACCTTTTAAGTTAAAATACTATAAACAAAAGTATTGTAAAGTTATACGCTTTTAGCTTGTATTGGAAGGAATTGTGTTTATGATTAGAATGGTTGGATTCAATATGATTCATGGTAATTGATTTAGGTGCGCGTGTTGTTTGATGGTTTCATTCGTGTTCATTGGTTAAACGTGTGTTCACTCTGGCATTTGAAACAAATTATCCTTATGTAATATTTGTCCTTTATCAAGAATAATTTATTTGTGGCTGTATGGGTTTACGAATATGTTATAAATTATATTAATTACTTTAAAAAAATTCAATATGTGAATAAAATCACAATACACTTCTACGCTTTATAAAGTACAAGCAATACCTGCGGCTTCGCCCGCTTTCAAACTTCCTATAGCTATCAAACTTCACAGGATCACCCGCTGGGTGAGTCTGAAGATTTTCTGAAAATTTCATCAAAATCGCTTCAGTCGTTTTGATGTCCATAGAGAACATACATACCCACATAGATTTTTATAAATATAAGATTTACGTAAGTGTTTCCTTCTATATATATAATACTATATATATAATATATGATACTATTGGGAAGAAAACCACAACCATGTCAATGTCAATGGCATGAAAACAAAAGCTGACGATTGCAGCACATGGTCACTTGGGTCATTTGAGTTTCTTCTATAAGAATATATTATTTCAAATATATGTATACCAGCTATCATCATACCAAATTTCATCAAAATCTGTCCAGTAGTTTTTTCGTGATGCGATCACAGACAGACAAAAATTCTAAAACCTATAGATTCGGCCTCTGTATCGATAATAATGACTATTTCAATAAGGTTTTCCAAAAAATATTTAATTTATAGATTTACAATTTTTATATGTATAGATATGTACCTATGCTATTTAACTGTCCATATATTTGTATTACACGGACATAGAATCTACGACTTCCGATAGAAACCATCAAAGACAGCTTCATGCCTTTCCACCGCACTACGACGACAATTTATATACTTTCAATAATTTTTGTCGACTTTCTAATACATGAATATTTAAACTAGCAATACTATCATTAAAAAAGAAACCTTATAAGTTGATATTAAAAAAAAATCTTTCATTAACTCGAAGTAGTCTCAATAGCAATTGTTCTTGACTGACTCCTTTTACTCGTTAAAGAATTCTGACTTTAAAATCGGCCGTTGTCATTTTGAAACTATGCAGGGTTTCGCACTTCGCTCCTCCGGCCTTAATGGCAGTCCTTTACTTGCATTCACTATTACCATCTACGTTCATTATCCTTATGCCTTCTTGCTTTTCTTAAGAAAATGAAACTCGTAGGAAAGTAATTAAAATATTTGTGAATATGAATCTATTTCAATTTTATATCATTTTAAATATATATAAGCTGGATAATTTGTTATGCTAGTAGGTATTATTGCTTTATGGCTAGGGTTATTCTATTATTTTGTACTAGGGACTCGCTCTCGCTTCGATTTCGCTCCTGGACATAAACAAATGTATCTCACGGAACCCGTACACTTTTCCGGGATAAAAAGCAACCTATGTGCTATCCCAAACTATAATCTATCTCTGTGCCAAATTTCATCCAAATCCGTTCAGCTATTCTGGTGTGAAAGAGTAACAAACGTCCATACTCACAAACTTTCACATTTATAATATTATATTAGTATATGAATAAATAAATAAATAAATTTGTTGGGACATTAGCACACAGCACCATCTAGTTCCATGGTAAGCTACGAAGCCTGTGTTATGGATACCAGATAGTTGATACACTACACATATATAACTTTAAATACATACATATTATAAATATAAACACCCATGACTGGAGTACAAACATTCGTACTCATCACACAAATGAACGCCTCCAGCGGGACTCGAACCCGCGACCACTGGCGCAGAAAGTAGGGTCACTACAAACTGAGCCAAACGTGCCGTCAAATGAATGTATGTACCTTCAGAAAATGCTAAGCGTAAATAAATATATTTGATCATAGGTTTGCTTTCATACATTGTTAGAAGTTTGTGCTTATACTTTAGCCTTTTTTTATAGAAAACATATTTTTACCTTCAGTTTTAATAAAACCTACATAGAACTTCAAACAGGAGCAGCAATAATCTAACAAATTAAAGGCCATAGATCTTTACAATAAGTAAGTTGAGTTTTATTTACTTAGAAACACATCTGTAAAAGGATCACACAAAGAGGTTCTTTGAATGTTTTTTATTGACAACAAAACGCTGTAGGAAAGACAAAATGAGTGAGTAAGGTTATACATATCTGAACTCAATGAACCGCCTAACGTTTTCTGACGAAGCTTTAAAAAGCTTTAAGCTCTTTATGTAAAGGAAATATGTTTATTTTAAATACATAAAAGAAAATAATGTAAGGGATGCTTACTAATCTTACTAATGTAACAAATATTTTAATGCAATAGTGCAAAGATGACATTATTTTTTGCATGAGATTTTAACAATATTTTCGGTGGGGCTTACGACACTAAATAAAAATAAATACATCACTTAAATTAGGCATTTTTATACTTAGGGCGAAACGAATCTGCTACTATAAAATAAATATTGATAACCAATCTACAACCCAAACGTAACTAGCTTTTTGTATAATTTTTGTTATTACACTACATTAAAATCTTGGTGTCCCTTAAAAAGCACTGTAAAGCTTACATATACCATGAAAGTTTCAAAGGAACTAAATAAAACACTTCAATTCTCTATCGTCGGGCCCGGAGCTTTTATGTAACGCCTGCAGAATTGCGCAACAGCCTGAGAAATGATACAGCCTTGACGTCAGCACATATAAATAGCTCTGACTTTGTTCCCATTTCCCGAGACGCTCGAGTTCCACTTACGTTATGTTCTTGGCAATTTAGTTTGGTTTTTTTTTCCTACATCATTTGTTTTTCATTTTCTTTTCAATTTTGACTCGAAACTGTACAGTTCCGGTAAGAAGGAGTAGTGAGAAAGAGTAGTAGTCGAAATGCCATTATTGTGGGATAATTTATTATTTATATTACAAAATAATCAAGAGTATTAGTTTATAATATGTGAAAATATCTAACGCAGTTAATAACAAATCTAATATCCTAAATTAGTAGTACCACTTCTTGTTTAAAGTCAGTTAAAAATGTACAACAACGAATATTTTACCTGTTATATTTTTTGCTTCAGAAAAAATCCTGTAATTACTGTTCTCAACTGAAAGACGACCAATAAGATGTAAAGGGTACTTACGGCCCTCGCATTATTCTCCTTTGTCTCCAACCTATCACTTACTTCTTATCAGGACGTGGCTTTGATGTTTGAACCCATTAAGCGATTTGCCTTTAAGTTTTCACAATAGTGCACTTCTTGTTGCGAACCTACTTATGAGTACATAGCAAGTATCTTAGGTTAAAAAAGAGTAAAGATAAGTGAAGCATATTAGATACAAAAAAAAAAAACAGAAAAATGATAGTAAGAACGATATGTCAAGTGGATGTCGAAATTAATTCATAAAATGAACTCGGATAGCTTTGAACAGCCATCATATAAACAATGAACCTTTATTTTATAAAATACATCTATATAAAGCTGAATAACTCAATTTAACAATGACAAGCAAAAACAACATAATTAACTGTGCTTCAATCAAAATAAGCACTTTCTCGCAAAAATCAAAATGAATCTTCTTTTTTGAAATGGAAAAATATGAAATTCGTAGTATAGCAGACATTCGAGTATAATATGTACTTACCGAGCTGCAGTAAAAACTTTTTGGGCTCCCGTAAAATTATGCAAAATGTATTCTATCATTAAAAAATAAAGGTTAAATTTGCACAAATGTTTTACGGAAACTCGCGGTCGAAATCACTCCGGGATGCGCACTGAAGAGCTCTCCGTTCGATAGACTGCGACCCCTTCCTCTCAGCAGTTCTCAGGATTGCGAGTGCTTTACTAATTAATAGTTAAATCATTATATCTGTTGAGTAACCGACCGCTCAGTAGTGCGATACGATGAATACGCTTTGCTTTATGTTTTCACATCTAAGAAATATTGATATTTTATCGATGTACATGTATTTTATGGATATAAATGTATATTGTATATACATACATATATGTCATAAGGTAATAATTTATACTAATAATATAAAGAGGCAGAGTTTGTTTGTTTGAACGCGCTAATCTCAGGAACTTCTAATCCGATTTGAAAAATTCTTTTTGCATTACATAGCCCGTTTATTGAGGAAGGCTATAGGCTATATATCATTATGCTACTGTCCAAGGGAGCGGAGCAATAATCATAAATGTCAACAAATCTGGCGTCTGCCTGGGAGTCTTCCCATATATTATTGTAAAATTCATGTTTAAAATATGTTTAAGTGATTTAAGCTCAAAATATCTATACTAATATTATAAAGCTGAAGAGTTTGTTTGTTTGTTTGATTGAACGCGCTAATCTCAGAAACTACTAATCCGATTTGAAAAATTCTTTTTGCATTAGATAGCCCGTTAAGTGAGGAAGGCTATAGGCTATATATTATCCCGAAAAATTTATAGTTCCCTTGGAATAAATGTATTTTTGTCTAGGGACAAACCCGAAGCGAAGCGAGGGTGAGTCACTAGTATAATGTATAGTCTATCTTTGCTATACTAACCGAGAGACGAACCCGAGCGAAACGAGTGTAAGTCGCTAGTAATCAGATAAATAAGATCTTTGCAATAATTCTCGGACAATTATAATGAGCCTGATAGTTAGATTCTGAGAAAAAAATCACGTTCTTCCAGCTATTTTCAGGATCTTTGCAATAAAACAGTTTGTTTTAGACGCTTGGACGCTGGAACACTGATTGGCTGGCTATGAGTAAGAGTCGAGTTAGAGCATCTTCATGTTCAAATTTAAATCTCAATATTGTAAGTTTGTGGGGAAACTACCATCGGCTTGGACCTACCTTTATTACCTATATTTACAAAAAAAAACTCGGTAAAGCTAAATTTATATAATATCAGCGTATTGTTTATTGACTATATTATGCTTAAATAGTGCCTTAATAACTTGTCTATCTAATACATTAATTGATTATAATCGATAACGAAACATCAAAGACGCCGTAGCCGTTTAAATTTCTAACACAAAAGCGTTTGTGTACATAATTATAATAGTAGTTATAATTATTACAGTAAAGTTAGTAAATCAATTGTCTAGTATTAAATCAGTGAAATTAATAATTATATCTCACTATCCTTTAATAACTAGAGCAGACGAGGTTCTATAGTATTACGTATTGGAGTAACGACCCCCTTACAAGGTCACAAGTACGGTGTTTCTGCTGCGCCTCGCTGAGCCCAGTGCATGCGGGCGTATTGACGGAGCGTATAGGATTACTGCAATATTATTAAAAAATACAGCTTTATTACAAGCTTTTATGTTTGTAGCCCCTTAGAGAAACTTTATTTTTTATTTAATACTAGCGGCTCACCCTCGCTTCGCTCGGGTTTGCCTTTAGAGAAACAAAATCAAATCTATCCCACGGGAACCGTACATTTTTCCGGAATAAAAAGATGCCTATTTGTTCTTCTGACTATATAATTGTAAAGTTCCATTAAAATCCAATCAGTAGTTTTTGTGTACTAAGCTGTATAAGTTACTATAGTTTTTTAACTATCCCACGGGAACTCTTTAATTTTCCGAGATGAAAAGTATCTAAAATATTGACCGGGGATATAAGGTACCTTGCAATTTTTCATTTAAATCGATCCAACAGTTTCGGAGAATAGCCCGCACAAACAGACAGAAAATTGAAAAATATCTAGATTGTTGTCTCTTCTTACATCCCCCTGACCCTTTTTTTAGCAATTTTTTTCTATGTACAGACATTCGACCTCTACAGTTTCATTATATGTATGGATTCGTTTAAAACATTTATGTACATTTACTACGAGTAAAACAAAACGTAGTTTGTTGTAATTTGCAAACGGTTCTGGGTTTCTTTATTATATAA
The DNA here is from genome assembly GCA_033884665.1 of Argynnis bischoffii washingtonia. Taxonomy (NCBI): domain Eukaryota; kingdom Metazoa; phylum Arthropoda; class Insecta; order Lepidoptera; family Nymphalidae; genus Argynnis; species Argynnis bischoffii. The sequence goes on along the minus strand of CM066624.1, from coordinate 1,125,652 downwards.
CGCTTATAATCTACAGCGAATCTTTTATTCAAAAACAAAAACAAACATAACAAATATTACCACTATTCGGAAAATCATCCTCTCTCTTTAAAAGCTAAATATGAATATGCAAAAAAATATTTTTCACCTTTGCCATTCTTATAATATTATAGTATAAAAAATGTAAATGTAAGTCATTTTGTATGTACTTATTTCACAGCCAAAGAAAACGGCCGGATAGATATGATTTTTCGTATGGAAATAGTTGAAGGGTTGGAGACTTGAGAGTGCTTCCGTTTACTTACCGCAGAAAAATATTTCATTCCCATGGGGAAAACACGTTATATTATAACTCAAACACGGAATTTCAATTGATATGATTTTCTTTGGATATTTGGATACAGTCGGAGGCCTCGATAGTCCAATGAAATACTAGTATGTATGTACGTACATAAGTTTTTCGTTTCGATTTACCTAAGAAACTAGTAAATACTACTTAAAGAAGTAGGGGTGCGTCAATAGTAGAATATATAGTTTTTATAAAACAACATTTATATCTCGATTATTTTTTTTTGTTTAGAAATATATGTATAAGTTTTAGAATAGTATTCAACTTTCATCTCTAAGTCTCATAGCTTAAAAGAGCTAATTTTCAAACTCAGTTGCATATAACAAAGGCAAAGTTTTCAACAAAAGCATATGTACATACATCTGTCACGTCCACATGCGAGGCGTAGTCGATATACAGCAACTCGCTTGCACTACTGACCTTGTTACGCGGTCGTTGCACTACTGAGTTTAAATTAATTTCCATCGGTTTAATGAATTTAACTTGATTCTACTCGTAATTACTTAATAGATTTTCTAAGACTGAAAGCTTATGTTTCAACCATTATAGTAATCTATTAAGGAAACTGTAACCTTACTGAAAATGAAAGTGTTTTTTTCAGAGTTTAGCTTTTTAATTTTGTTTATAATATATTGAATTCGACGAAGACACGTTTGGCTAAGTTTGTAGTGACCCTACTTGCTGTGCCAGCGGTCGCGGGTTCGAGTCCCGCTGGGGGCATTCATTTGTGTGATGAGCACTAATGTTTGTACTACAGTCATGGGTGTTTATGTTTATAATATGTATGTATTTAAAGTTATATATGTGTAGTTTATCAACTCTGGTATCCATAACGCAAGCCTCGTAGCTTGCCATGGAACTAGATGGTGCTGTGTGTTAATATCCCAACATATTTATTTATTCATTCATTATCATCATTTTATCCGATGATTGAAAGAGAACTTAAAACGTAATTATAATTGCTATTTCATCGGAATATTGCCGAATAATTTGTATATGCCAACTTATCGATGCCTGATCAAATCGCTGTACCAAAGGCTGTTCTGGGCTATTCTCTATATTTATATATATTAGCCGCTACGAAATTCCACCATCTAAAATGTGAGTGACAACCTTTGCACCTCTATGGAATAATATTTCCAGAGTGACATTTTAATGTGATAAGGAACTGAGATAATCCTGATAACATCGCTAGTTCATTATAGGTCTACTTATTGGAGAGTAAGGTGTCTTCGAAATATCAAATAGATCATTCCTTATTTCATTCACATTTTATGTTACGGCCTATCCTCTACGCCGTAGAGCGTAAATATACATATGTCCTAAAACTTTACTGAAGGAAAAGCGTAAGTTACCATTAAAAAAAATACAAATTAAAATATACAAAGTGGAAAAAAAATTAGAATTGTAGATCCTCGTAGTACATATATATTTTTATACTTTACGAGCGAAATGCAGAATTGTGCTTGTACATTGGAGACGTAAATTTTTGCATAGACAGTTTATAGGCCAGAGTGTGTCATAAAGTATTATTTATCTTGGTACGGTGGTTCCCGTGAGATATTAGTGTATAGTAAAAAGTCACTAAAGACGCTCGTGTCACTGGTTTTTTGACCAACTTGAAAATAAGAGGGTGCAATTCAGGGGTATTATTTTTTGGTGTGGTTGTTACTTGATACCTTCACCTACTGTAAAAAATATTTCGATTGTCCTTTTTTTATTGAATAGATTTATTTAAAAAGATTTTGAAGTTGTTACTTCTTTTTAATTATAAAGTAATTATTGAATTATCAAGCATTAAGTGTTGAGTTGATAAACAAAAAGACTAACAATCAAAACGCGACACAGTAAAGTTGCAAGTAAAACGCTTAAAGTGTATACTTACGTGGTTCAGCGGGCGTTGGCCCGTTCGACACGGCGAGCCATTACAGCAACTCGGTTGGCACGCTGTGATTATTCCACTCCTAGCGTTTAGGTGCAAGGCAGTTCTCACATTCATCCTGAAAGCTTGAGGACCCTTGCAAAGTTTTATATTGTATTTTCGTATTGTGGAAGCTTATTTTTGGTAATGTTATACTTATTTGGTAGATTGTGTATCCATGTTTTATAACATGGGTAACCCTGAATTGAATATGACAATTGATTTTTGCTACGCTCATATCTATATATACATAAGAATCGATTGCCGTTCGTTAGTCTCGTTAAATCTCAATAACGGCTGGACCAATTTGAATAATTCTTTTTTTGTTTTGTTGGGGGTGTTTCAAGAGTGGTTAAGGTATAAAAAAATAGGGACAACCCATACGAACAAGTGGAAAATTATAAATTTCATAATTATTTATTCTGTATGGGAATCACTACTTCAGATTAATTTCAATAGATGGCGTTAATGGTGGACCTAAAACAATTCGCCAAATTTACGTTGTAAATACATATATATATATATATATATGTATTTATTATAGTCGATGCATGAATTCACGGAATATATTAAGTTACCAACCATGTCGTGAAATTGCGGAAAGTCCAATTGACACTGCCGGATAGGGTTGCTTTGATCAAAATCGCATATTGGTAGCCATTGCTACATTATGTCTAATGCCCAATAAACAAACGGTTAGCTAAAAATCGATCGGTCAGTTACTAGTCGTTCATTCCACATCGACATAGCGTGAAGTTATTTTATTTATGTGGCAATATGCATTATGCATATTTAATTATTTTAACTAGGTCTAAAGTAGTACTAATGCAGAGCATACTTCAAACACCATGCATTTCATCGCGGTCACCGACTACAACAATGGATCCATTAGAACCAGCGTTAGATTCTGTCACGATTGCGCTCGCATTCCCGCTTTCAGCATGCACGCAGGCTTTGCAATTTTATGAAGAGCTTTAAACGACACGATATAAAGTATTTTACAAATTTCAGGATAGTATATTATAATATGTTTTTATAGCTTACTAGCGACTCTCCCTCGCTCCGCTCAAGTGTGTCCCTAGTTACGTTTTAACGGTTAGTATAGATTTCTCAGAGATGAGATATTTTCGCGTAGTAAAAAGTAACCTATATGTTGACCCGGATAACCAGCTATCATCATACCAAATTTCATCAAAATCTGTCCAGTGGTTTTCTCGTGATGTGTTCCCAGACAAACAGACAGAAATTCTAAAAACTGTAGATTCGGCCTCTGTATCGATAATAATGTCTATTTCAATGAGATTTTCCAAAAAATATTTAATGTACAGATTCGGCTTAGTTACAATTTTATTATATGTATGGATATGTTGAGACTTATTAGATTTTGAAACGTTTACATTTAAAGATATTGAAAATTATTGAATATTTAGTCAAAGGGCTTGGCTTTAATTGTTATATTTTTTTTAAATTTTAATGTCTAAGGAGATATTAGAGCTTTTGTAAGTTTATGTAATAAAAGAATTTGATGGAACTTTTTTATTAAATAGGTAATAATAAAAAATACTTACTTTCATTTAGTTTCGGTAGAACATAAGATAAAATTTAACCTACTTATTTAAAGCGCTCTTATACAGAGCAAGGGTTGTGTGTGATTGCGGAGTGTGTGGTAATACGTATGCGGCAGAAGCTTACTAGCTACTATATAAAACGTTAAATAATATATCAAAAACTTTTTTTTTTAATGAGATTCAGTGACAAACGAGCAGACAGACCACCTGATGGGAAGTAGGTCCTATCGCCCATAACACCTACAGTTCATGCACTTAGGTTTTAGGTAACAAAAATAGAGAACCGCAGGTACGTTGTCACTATGAGGACTAAGATGATATGCCTCTTGCCTGTAATTGCGCTGGCTACCTTATCCTTCGTACCGGAACACAACAATGCAATCACTGTTGCTTGGCAGCAGAAATAGATAAGGGGGTGGTACCCATCCAGTCGGACTCCTCAGGCTTGACAGAGTCCTACCACCGGTAAACGCACTATATAACGTTTTTCGGATTCATTCAGAAAAGTCCTATATAGATAAACGTAAAAAGCAAATCTATCTATACTTAATATTATAAAGCTGAAGAGTTTGTTTGTTTGTTTTTTTGTTTGTTTGTTTGGTTGAACGCGATAGTCTCAGGAACTACTGATCCGATTTGAAAAATTCTTTTTACATTTGATAGCCCGTTAACTGAGGAAGGCAATAGGCTATATATCATCCCGGAAAAGTGAACGGGTCCCGTGGGATAGATTTGTTTTTGTCTACGGACAAACCCGAAGTGAAGCGAGGGTGAGTCGCTAGTATCTAAATAAACGAAATAAATTTATGTAAACACAAAAATTGCTTATTTAATATTATAAGATATAGCATAGGTATATAAGTAAAGGTAAATGATGGATTTTGGTAGCAACAAGAGTGGGCAACGACACGGACATGACAAAACTTTCAAGTGGTCCATTATAACCCGACCCGAACCAAACGTTTTGGGTCCCTAATATTCATGAGTCAATACCATATTTCAATAATTCCAGTTGGATGTTGTCCTGATTTTATTTTATTGCTTTCACCGTAGTTGCAATTTTATAAAAATACTAATGTAACTACTAAATAATTTATTATTTTCTAACGTAGATATAGTTAAAAATCATATTTTATAATATTATTATTTTTTTAAATGTTTTTATATATAATACTAGCAGAAGCCGCGGCTTCGCTCGCTCTAAAATACAAAAAAATCTCTAAAATATAGTTTCATACAAACTTTCATCTCCTATTTTACCCCCCATACAGGATGAATTTCGAAAAATGCTAAAACACGTATTTATTTAATTGTATCGAAGAGCATTAATACCAAGTTTCAAGTAATTCGGATCATAAATATTTTTCTGGTTTGTATTATGTGTTGTCCCGTGGAAATTAGATAATCACTCGCGGTAAAAAGTATGTCACTCTCCAGCCCTCCGACTATCTCCACACAAAAAGTCACACCAATCCGTTACTCCTTTTCGACGTGAAATAAAGACAAACAAACAAACACACTTTCACATTTATAATATTAGTATGGATATTATTAATGCACTTGTTTTACTCAAATGTAATACTTACAAACAATAGAAGAGTTGCTGCGGAAAAATCCATGCTATGAATATTTTTTGCAAACTGGTCTCGTAGGGGTTTCTGTTTGAAAACATACATCTCGTACGCTTTAAACGAAAATCAAAATTTGACGATACCTTATTTAATGACGGATGTGTAATTTAAAAGTTCTATTTCTTAGCTACTTTGGTTTCTATTAATTAGTAGATTTATTATAAAAAATATATATATAATTTTATTATAAACATTTGAATTAAATACACAATTTACATGCGATCTACCTGTTCTATACGCGATGCTTTTAAACAATTCGACATTATGCGAATGTGGTAAATCATTATTAAGAGTTACACCAGAAGTTTCTGAAAATGTTCCTTAAGTTATAAGATCTCATCACATTGCAACGTAATTCAATCCGTTGTGTATATTCTAGTAAACAGTCTGAGATAAAACACTCTGCTGTAGTCCCTTTGGGAATTTTAACCTCATTGCCTTTGAGACTAGAAAAGTTTTTGTTTATTCATACAAGATAATAGGAGAATAGAGCACTTCTGATCAACGTTTTCGTGTATTTTTCGTATTTTTTTAGTTATTTAAATAGTTTCTTAAGTGGTAGCCCAGTGGTAACGCGCTCGCTTGAGAAACAGAGTTAAGCGGGTTCAAATCCCGGGTCTCGCACCTCTGATATTTTTATGTGCGAACCATTTGCAACGTGATTACCACTTGTCTTACTATGAAGAAAAACATTGTTAGGAAACCTGTATGTCTGCGCGAACGTAGTTTACAAAAGACACGAAGTGAAGTCCGTCAACACTGCACTTGGCCAGTACGATGGACCCTGATCCCCCCTATGATGGAGCCTGATCCCCCTCGTATTGATGGGAGGCCCGTGCACAGCAGTGGGACGTTAAAAAAAAGGGCTGAAAACACACAAGTAGTTCCGAGCTGCACTAATCAATATTGATACTTTTTAGTTTTTTAAATTGTTTTCAATCTTAATTTTGTATATTCTATTTTTAACATTCACAATCCCATCTAAGTTATAATAAATTAGAACGGGTGACAGTTCAAATGACGGCTTATTAGAGCTACAACAAAATGCACTCTACCCTGTTTCAAATGAACTAAGCATAAACCAACCCCTCAGCCGTTCACTGAAGAAATATTGCCATACATTAAAATTTAAGTATATTTTAAATTTAACTAATTATTAAATTAGTTAATATTAATTATTTTATAATATTTATTATTTTATAATATTTATTATTTGCCGAATAAGTATTTTTTAAGATAGTATATTATACTTAGTTAATGCTTTTGTACCTAGTATTATGTACTATTTTCTTCCATGTTTTATTTATTTTTGGGTTATTGTATATCCTCGCTTTAGAATGTTAACTTGTTTTTTTCATAACAGGGAATATGTTAAAAAATCAAAATACCTAATAAGATGCCAGCATTTGTTCCACGATCTGCAAGTCCTTCACAAGACGGTAAATTTTTCTCGACGGTATACGGTAAATTATCTCCTTTGGGATGAATTTCAAAAAACTCTAAAACACGTATTTATTTAATTGTATTGAAGAGCATTAATATCAAGTTTCAAGAAATTCTGATCATAATTTTTTTTGGTTTGTGTTATAACGTGTATTCCCGTGTGAATGAGATAATCTCCCGCGGTAAAAAGTAACCTATATATTGACCCGGATAACCAACTATCATCATACCAAATTTCATCTAAATCTGTCCAGTGGTTTTCTCGTGATTCGTTGCCAGACAAACATACATACAAAAATTCTAAAAACTACAGATTGAGCCTTTATATCAATAATAATGACTATTTTAATAAAATTTTCCAAAAAATATGTAATCTACAGATTCGACTCAGAATTTTATCATATGTATAGATATTTTGTTAGAAGAAATGATATATTGTAGAACATTGTTTCGTCGCATTCCACAAGAAACAGTTAGAAATCTATACTAATATTATTATGTATTATAAAGCTGAAGAGTTTGTTTGTTTGTTTCTTTGTTTGGTTGAACGCGCTAATCTCAGGAACTACTAATCCGATTTGAAAAATTCTTTTTGAATTAGATAGCCCGTTAACTGAGGAAGGCTATAGGTTATATACCATCCCGAAAAAGTGTACGATTCCCGTGGGATAGATTTGTTTTTGTCTAGGGACGAACCCGAAGCGAAGCAAGGGTGAGTCGCTAGTACAATATAGAATTCATACCTTCATTAAAGTTTCCTATTGGTAGTGATTCTGAGAATCTATGAAATTGGTTTTGTTTTATACTTCTCTTTACATATTATCTTACCGAGTAATTTTGTACAATGTGCTCCAAGGGTGTACTCTCTATATAGCCTTATATTGGATTTCTGGAGTATGTTGTATGGAAATATGTAAAGTTTCGTGACTCTTCGGGTTAACAATTGTGTGTGGAATTGTTAACAGTTATTGACTAACTTTGCACACTATGAAAGTTATCGAATCATGAGGAAATTAAAGTTTATGAAGTGAAACTTCTTTAGAATCATAATTTGAAACTCGATGAAACGAAAATGCGACACGAGAAAGAGACAAACACATAAATATATAGGATTAAGCCGGCGAGAGAATGAGATAGAATACATTACACAGGAAGTGAAAAATAATACTAAATAATATGTTATGTAATATATGTTAAATAAAATGTTAAATTACTTTTAAACTTGGTGAAGAAAAAACTAAAGTTATAAAAATGAATATTTATTATTGTGGGATAAATGTGCATAAATAAAATAAAAGCTATTATGACTAATTGTTTCTAGAATAACTGTTGTTATTGTCTGACAAATATATAATATTATATTCTGGCCGTATATGATATTCTTTAAATATATGATTGTAATAAGCCATAGATTTTGCCAATTATGCCAAAGAAGTTTTACTTCAAACGCGCGTAAAGGTTACACGCACCCAATTTTTTTTATTTATATACTAGCGACTCACCCTCGTTCCGCTCGAGTTCATTCCTAATTACGTTTTAAAATTTAGTATAAATTTCTCAGAGATTAGATATTTTCCTGCAGTAAAAATATCCTATATGTTGATCCGGATAACCAGCTATCTCCATACCACATCAAAATCCATCCAGTGGTTTTCTTGTGTTGCATTCCCAGACGGACAGACGGACAAAAATTCTAAAAGCTATAGATTCGGCCTCTGTATCGATACAAATGACTATTTCAATAAGATTTTCCAAAAAATGTTTAATGTATAGATTCGACTCAGAATTTTATTATACATAGTATGTATGTATAGATTTATTTACGAAGAAACGTAATGCATTTTTAGAAGTCAGATATGGCTGGGAAAAGTATGTCCAGTTTAAAAAAAAAATCACAACTGATATATTTTATGGAAGATTTTGCTTGCTCTTTCTGTTCTAACGAAAAAAGTAGCTACGAGAAATATTAGTAGTTAGCAGTTATAGAAAACTAAAATATGTCATTTTCAGACATTATATATAATTATATGTAATATGTACTAGCAATATCGAAAATAGAAAATCGACTTGTAAAGTCGCTTCTCTGTTACACATATAATATATATTTATATTTTTTTATTATTTGTCTACTTTAGCTTTTCAGCTTCAACGCACCTACTATTTTTGGTATGGAAGATCGAAATTGGAAAATACTCCAGTGTGCAAACTTTTTCAACGTATTTGAAGTTAGGTTAAGAATTTTATATCGCAACTGCGCTCAGATGTATTGGTTTTTTGATATTGATGCAGATGGAAATGCAAGTTTTAAGCTAGGTTTGAATAAACAAGTATTACTCGATGTCGCCCGAACGTGTAACTTAGATGGTACAAATGTTTATTTTACTTTATATGTGAGCTCTGTGCTTTTTAAATAAGGAAATAAATCTTACTGAAACTGAATTGGGTTCTCGTAGTTAAATATTTTAGTAATACTCGTACATACCAGTAATAAATGTGTAGTTGGACATTTTGTTTAGAGTTTTTTTTGTCCACGAATGGTTCTCTTTACCACAACACAATTTGACTGTATAACCTGACGATTGGGCATGTATCCGATAGAAATCCATCGTAATAACACATATTCTTTAAACATTTCAATATTGGCTATCTATTAAAATTTGAAAGTTAGATAAATATTGAGGCCAATATTAAGTACAGAATTAGCCGATGTCTTTGTAATTAACAAAAAACAAAAATGAAAAAAAAAATAAGTCTACAAATAAATAAACTCACTTTTTTACATTTTGTACAAGAATGTACTACAGATAAATTCTATTCGTAATTAAAAATCCAAACAGGCTTCGTTAAAACACGATCGTCCACAATTTCTATATCGCACACACTCGCCGGATCTGGGTTGTTTTGCCGTTGCGGAAGAAATCTCGCGCGCCCTGTCACGTGTCCAATTACGCATTCCGCCCTCGCGTACTTTGCAGGTTTCGAGAGGCTTAGATTTAGTCTTTGCGATACGACCATAACGTGTCGTATGCTTTTTAATGTTAAGCTATTTTAAATTTTTTCCTTCTTCTATAATTTCAGAACTTGAAATAGATTTATTAAGTGTAATATGTCATTTTTCATAATATAATTAATATTTTTTTCTGTTCTCAATAGAAAACTTTAGTTATTACAGTTTTAGTCAGTAGACATTTCTGATTGATAATTTCAAAGGCTTTTGTTAAATCTTATTTACTCATTATTAATTTAATCAATTTTATAAAAAAGTCGTAACGTATCCGGCGTGTCAAGTAGAGTTCACGTCATCCCTCTGCTGCTTTAGCTCAGTGGCAAATTTATCGCAGCGAACTTATCCTTTTCAATTTTTTTACCCGCTGTTGTTAGAAAATGTTGAATAATTTATTAAGTTAGAATTTAAGCTTCATACTGTCTTTGAATGAGCTCATATAAATACAGTGTAACATAAAATAGACTACGTGATAGCGTAGCGTGATGTAGCAGTTTCTGATATTGTACACTATGTCGGAAAGTTTGAGGCTCGATCTGTGTCAATAACGCCAACTAGATAGTGCTAGAAATACGTGATGACTCAACTTTCACTCATCAAACCGAATTGAAGTTAATAACTTAACATATATTATTATATAACATAATTTTTAACAAACAAAATCACGTAAAACTAAAGAAATAAAAAAAATATGGCGTTCATAGCAATATGGGATACTCTTACTATTTTACTTCGCCTTTTATCACTGAACTGCTTCAAAAGAAGGGTAACATTTCATCAAAATATATATGACATCCAGGTATTATAAATCCAACTAAATCGAACTTAAACTCCATTAGGTTTACATGAAGCCATTCAATTACGCACCCTGCGTGCCAGTTTTCAAATCGATATCAAGTATGAATCGTGTCGTCAGCATTGTGATTTTTTATAATTTATTTTAATATGTTAAATGTGTGACCAATACAAATGCGGCCTACGCCATACTTTTATTCATGGATAAATGGTATAAGTAATAAGTATATATATGTAGTTATTAAAATTTACATAGCGACGAATATATCAACATCTAACACTATCCACGAACTACCAGATGAAATTCAAAATGTGTAATAGTAATATTTAATCAGAAATAACATAGTCTTGCTAACCGACTTCAAAAAAGGAGGAGATTCTCAATTCGAATGTTTATATATTTTTTTATGTATTTTCGCATCGGATTTGCAAAAATTTTTTTTTTTATTTGTTAAAGGTTTATTCCGAAATCCCATTTAAATTTCATAAAGATCTGATAATGAGTTTCGGAGATGGACAACGGAACTCTACAATAAATGCCAGCAAATCAACGGCGATTGCTGCTATCGCTATATATCTATTCATTGTTTACGCACTCATACAACATAACATCACGCCTGTACCCTCTAAAAGGGTACGCAAATGTGTTCATTACACCACGGTACACCCTATTTCTGTCAAAGTTGTTATTGGAGTACCTCTTGATCTTGCGAGTAAACTCGGGCGTAACTTTATTGTTTATGTTTTGAAATGATTTAATTTATTTATTTAATTTATTTTAGTATACACTAAAAATAAAAACTTAAAAAAAAAAAAACGACTTCAAAACAATAAAAAGTAAAAAATAACTGAATAGGCGTTTGCTTTGATTTGTATCGGCTGGCACTGACTTCGAAAATATTTGATTAGGTATCTATTGTAAAGGAAAACTCCCATTCAGTTACTTTTTAGTGTTTTGAGGTTGGTTTTTTTTATACCTAGTCTTTAGCGTCAGGCAATCCAGCCGGGCGTGAAGCCAAGAGGCATACTGGGAGGCAACCCACTTCGGTTGGTGGTATACCATGCAGGTTACTTTTAGTGTTTCTCTCATAACAGAGTGGAAAGTGGGAGCAATCCCATTGGGAGGTTGATGTGGTCTTCCTCAGCAGGCCTTCCGTCGTGTTTAAATGCGCCCCATTAAAACGGGCATGGTTTTAGTAGGTAGTGCTGGTTTTTATAACCGTGAGTCCTACTTACCACCTATATGTTGTTATGCGAAATGCATTTCCCGACATTAAAGGTTCTTTTTAGCGATTTATTGTTCCATACGAGCAAAGCAGTGGACTAAAAAAGGGCGATGTTATAGTGAATGAACTCGAAAGATAATAAGTTCGCTGTAGAATAATTAAGTACTTCGATTAATAAAAGGGCATGCCTCCGTAAAGTTGGATTTCGGGTTAAAGGTGGTACCTAAAAATTCACCCCCATTTAGCGAAATAGGTCACGCCATTCACATAAGCACCGAATTTCAGAGCTCTACCTCAGCACTCATTATTTTTAAATTTTATTTCTTCATTTATACAGGTAGGGTAAAATAGTATAAACATATTTGCGTTGACATATTATGTATATTATATTTTCGTTTGTCGTTGTCGGTTTTTTTATTAGAAAAAAAAACTTTTTATATAATAATCATGGGTTTAATTTTCATAACTATATTCTCGTTTGAATATTTATTTATCTTAAAGAAATACTTTAATAGAACCGTTCAACCTAAGCAAGAATCGAACTAGCGACTATCGATTGAATATAATTCACTGCCAGGCAACTATAGTGATTCTTGTAATTATATATCCTTGTATGTAGTAAAATTATAATATTTAGGAACAATTATTCGTCTTTACACCTTTGACCTTTTTATTTTATAGCATTATAAATGGCCCTAAATTATTATTCATTAGGAATAGTTCAGTATTTTGTTCTAGAAACACTATAATTTCAATTGTCGTTCGATGGCACGTTGAATTTACTTCGATGATATTTTTATTCTTACTAAGGTCTCGTCTACATTATTATGTTGATTTGTAGCGAATTACTTTTTAAAACGTACAATAATGAGTACATATACATATAATAAGAAACTTGAAATCAGCAGTGATAGTTTATTACATTTTTAAAGGCAATCAACCAACCAATACAAACCAAACTCGATTAAAGACATAAAAACTCGAACAAAGTGTACTTTTGTTATACCGTGGGATTTTACAATAGTCATCTCACCCACTGGGTTGCGAGTAGAAAAAAAATTTAAACTGAATATTAAATATTGTCAGTATGAATTTTCAATGCATTCTCTTTTATAAAAATATGATATATTTTTTTACTTCGTAGACTTGAGTGTGATCGATATTTTATAGTGCGGATCGAGCCTAAGCGGTCTTTTGGCGAGCGGTGTACTGATAAATTTGGTCGAGCGTACCCGACGCCGTAACTGTCGCCGATTAGATGGCAATCGGCCGTGAATAATGCCCTATATACATGCTATGCGACGCGTCAAGAAAATATGGGCTTCAGAGATGTTGTTAGAAAGTAATTTTTATATTTTTAATAGTGTGAAAACAATGGATTAATTCGTTTTCATTTTATTTATGTTTAAAACAGCTTATTTCGTCGACACGTTTGGCTCAGTTTGTAGTGACCCTACTTTCTGTGCCAGCGGTCGCGGGTTCGAGTCCCGCTGGGGGTATTCATTTAGGTGATGAACACGAATGTTTATATTCCAGTCATGGGTTTATATTTATAATATGTATGTATTTAAAGTTATATATGTGTAGTGTATCAACTATCTGGTATCCATAACACAGGTCTCGTAGCATACCATGAAACTAGATGGTGTTGTGTGTTAATGTCCTAATATATTTATTTATTTTAGGTAAAAACGATGTTAATTTCTTTATATATGTCATATTTTTTTAATATATCTTCATAATTTAACAGATACGTACATATATACTATTTGGATTTTTTATTAAAAAAAATTATTTGTATACTATTTCTTTAAATATACTTTAAATATTATAGTATATTTTTCTCAGCTTAAACGTAGGCGTAGTACATGTTTCGCTAAATTAGATAAACCTCCTGAAACTCGGGTAAGTGTACCTTAAATATATAAATAAGATTCGCTCTTTAGTTGCTGCGGGTATTTTAGGGCGGGGAAAGCTCTAATGGGAAAATAACATATAGCAATATTTTATTATATATACATACATTTAGGAAGAGAAGAACTACGAACTTTTACACTTTTATATTTGATGATATTTTAAAATGTAGCGTTTTTGTAACTTATCCGGTAATAAGTGTCGAGTTTTTTAACTTTTGACTAATCATAAATAATTTAAATCCCAAGTACTGGATTGTAGTTTAATCAATTTCATTTAAACAATGAAATATTGCAATATGTCAAACAGCCCTCAAAACTCGTGGAAGTATCTAATATTAGAAAGAGTAAAATCCGAAGTATAATAAAACTAAAAACGAAAGTTGTGCCGTACCAAACAACTTGAAATCGAAGATTGAGAAGAACATCGTTCATCACACTTTTTCATCTAAAAGATAACACGTGAACGACAGTCTATTTATCTCAGAGATTTATGAGTGCCTCCAGAGTATAAATGGAATCGTTTTCACGACTATCCACAGCATTGCTAGTACAATAGTAGGATATATTACAACTTTATTTAATACTAGCGACTCACCCTCGCTTCGCTTCGGGTTCATCCCTAAACAAAAACAAATCGATCCCACGGGAACCGTACATTTTTCCGGGATGATATATAGACTATAGCCTTCTTCAGTTAACGGGCTATCTAATACAAAAAAAATTTTTTCAAATCAGATTAGTAGTTCCTGAGATTAGTGCGTTCAAACAAACAAACTCTTCAGCTTTATAATATTAGTATAGATATAGTTTTCATTTTCTAGCATTTAATTCAATGGCCGTTCTTGTCTATTTCATACGTTTTGAAAGAGATGAAAATATGCTAAAAGTAAAACTTATAGCATCTTGTCTTTAAATTATTTGCTTAGTTTTGTTTTGGTTAAAATTCGGTTATTTCATTGAATATATAACATTATGTTATGTACTATAACATGTAGTAGTCAGAAATTGCTTAAATATATTCAAGATTATATTTTGGGTTATTACACAACTTTCCTATACCTTAAGGAGGGTGTTGTAATATTAATAGATATGAAATATATAGTATAACGTTTTAACGTTTAATATAGATTTCTCAGAAATGACACATTTTCCTGCAATAAAAAATATCCTGTATCTTGATCCGGATAACCAGCTATCATCATACCACATTTCATCAAAATTCCTTTAGTGGTTTTTCCGTGATGCGGTCACAGACAGACAAAAATTCTTAAAGCCATAGATTCGGCCTCTATATCGATAATAATGTCTATTACAATAATATTTTCCAAAAAATATTTAATGTATAGATTTAGCTTAGTTACAATTCTATTATGTGTACCTATAGATAAAACGTAGCACGAAACTATTTCTTTTTTTTTAATTTTAAACTCCCA
The DNA here is from genome assembly GCA_033884665.1 of Argynnis bischoffii washingtonia. Lineage (NCBI taxonomy): Eukaryota > Metazoa > Arthropoda > Insecta > Lepidoptera > Nymphalidae > Argynnis > Argynnis bischoffii. The sequence continues at coordinate 1,110,387 of CM066624.1, read as the reverse complement.
TTATTATTACCAACCAATAATTAAACTTGCTCATCCCACCGTGAATTAGAAATGACAATTATTCGTAGCATATTCATGGTGAATAGACGAGCTTAGTTCACAAACTATTTCCTTAATTAAAGACAATCTCTAAGTGGAACAGAGCATAAGTAGATATAAACTTTTTGTGGAGATGTTAAAGTTTCATCCCATTATACTTAATATTTTAATGATTTTGTATTACTGTTCCGTAGCGGAAGGATCGAGATTAGACTCCATTGCTAATTAGAGTACTAGCGTAGGTATGTAGGTCTGTACCCTATCTTCTACAAGCTGACTTCTGAATTGTTGCTGGTAGTTGGTAGGTTTTTTAAAGAAATTTTCCGTCAATGGACCTAAATAACAATGAAAGCAAAACATAATTTAACGTGTTATATTCAACTTACAAAAATATAATCATATTGATTTTTTCCTTTCTATTTTAACATAATTGCTAAAAAGTAAAAATGTAATATGGTGTGTAAAAGTGGAAGAAAAAGTGACGGAACGGAACCTAAAACTGAGCTTCAGATGTGCCTCAAGCTGTAGGTGAACTGTGCTTTATTTACAGTTGCTATTTCCGGCATTCTGAGACTAACATAGGGAAATATATCAAAGTTTGATAAAATATTCTCAAACGTTCAAGTTAGTGTACGCCATTCACGAGTTTTGTAAATTCAGGTTCATAATTACTAGATATAATATCCAATTGTAATTGAACATGTAGCAAGAGTCACCTCCATTTATCCTTTACATAATTATCGATAAAAATACAATTTACCTTGATTACCTAATAATTTGGCTAATGCGTATACAATAAGCCAGTTTTATTAAAATTTACTCAGTCTTTCTGAAGTGAAATACACGTAATAGAAAGACGGACATAAAATTATTGTTTTTAATGTATTGCTCAAACGTAGAAGTTTAAAAGTTAAAGAAATATACAATGAAGTATGAACAGTTTTGACCCCGTTACACATTACTGGTACAACCATTTATAGTTCGTGTTTTGATATTTAATTCCACAGTTAATATTTCATTAGTAAAAAAAAATGTACGTGTGTCACGTTCATTTTGAAATCGCACGTTGCGGAACACTTATTTGTACGCGCTACAATACTCTTCATCAGTCGAGCTTTCAGGTGTCTTAAAGACCGGCAACGGCTTTGTAACCCCTCTCAGTTTGCAGAAATCCGATGACCACAACCTACAATCAGGTATTCACCTGTCTGTCATTTCCTCAAAATTTATTACAAAAATATCTTTTCTGTCTCCCTTAGTTCCCTATTTTTTGAGCAACTTTTCTAAATGTCTAAACTCTTGTTCCAACTATAACGTGGATTTAAAAAAATAGCCAAATCGAGCCAGCTTGAAATGATACGCTTAAAAATGAACATTTCATTCTTTATATGTAGATTTTTCTTGCAAATAGCTTGAAATGTATTACAATACTCTAGTGTCGCTAACTCAGGTCGCTAACTCGACCCTAGGTACATTTTAATTTTTTTAACGGAACCCTAATTCTTTTACTAAAATAAAAGTACCCTAAGTTACTCCTTATAAGATTAACTACCTGCCAGTGAAAATCCCGTCAAAATCGGCCCAGCCGCTTCGGAGATTAGCCGGAACAAACAGACAGACAAATATTTTAAAAATTATGTTTTTCTTATAAATACCGTATATAATTCCATATGCATTTAGTATAAAGCTGTTATTGTGACATTACAAACAGACACATCAATTTTATTTATGTGTATAGATGTCGTTGACATACATACGCATGTACGAATATGTATGTGTCACGGACTACGCGCGTCATAACCTTGCCCGGGTATTGATCCCGCCACCTCGCTCACGCACGTCCGACAGAATTCCTAATGATTTATAGCAACCCCACCGCATGAACTGGAATATAACATAAATCTCTTAGTGAAATTTAATTAATCATTTCGTTACAAGGCCATGGACATTATTCTGATTTTCATTAAGATTATAGAAAGTTTATTAAGAACGATGTTCTTTTTTTGGAATTTTTGTACGTTCTGTGTAAGTTCTAGTTATTGATTAGGTATTATTATTATGATATTTTAATCATTAATAAGGCATTTCGCGTGTGGTGGCGGCACAAGCATTATCTTACATAGAAATATATGTAAACACATACATACGTAGAGATGACACTTTCTCTTCATGATATATTAATAACTCTACTTACTAGGATAAGTATTCTGAAAATTATTTCAAAAAAATATATACGGTCGAATTGAGAACCTCCTCCTTTTTTTGGGAGTCCTTTAAAAACGTGACTTTACTTGAGTTGGGGAAAGTATTTCACAAAAAAGTTCATTTGTTCTTAGAATTTGTGAAGCTTCCGTTACGAAAGAATAATATGATTTAGATGCAAGACAAAAGATATCATTGAAAATTATCAAACTTTAAGACGTATCAATTATAGGATTGTATATATTAAAAAACTAAAATAAGCTTATTTTTAAAGCTTTTGTAACATTAAATAAAGTTTACGTAATAAAAATAACAAATTCAAACGCTGCCCAAACTAGTCGTAGCGATGCTACGTTGCAATTCAACGGTTTCTCTAAAACAGCGCACGTTTTGAAGTAATTCAACATTCTATTGAAACTGGCCACTCTGGTATGGTTTCAACCATTTTGTTAATGCCCGTCTGTTAATCTTGGTCCGTCCATCAGTTTACCTTTGGAAATGTGTATTTACTAGTCCGGCCGGTAACAAAACTGTCCGCTGCGTTGTTTGTTTAAGGGTTGGAATAAACGAAGCGAACGAACGGATGTTTTTTCTTGTTTTTACGTAGAGTTTTGAAAATTGATATGTAATATTATTTACTTTAAGTAAACTTGGATTATTAATATTTAAAGTTTTTATTTAGTTAGCTACTACATATCTGTAGAAGAAATTTTTATACTTTTACTTTTTGATTAAAACTATCTTTTCGGATTTCGCGGATTTATTTTGATTTTTGGTTTCCGACGTTTCGAATGCTTTACAGCAATCATGGTTACGGGAGAGACTAAGGTTTTATACATCTCAAAGGCGTTATATACTTGTTACAGACATTTACTTATCATAAACTGGAAGTGTGAGAATAATATTAAATATTTTATGTTCAAAATCATAAAATCGTACTCAGTTATGATTTGACAATAAGGAATATTATTCATTCCTTTGGGATTATTAAATATAGTGGTCATGTTATATTAAAAAACTAATATCATGATAGTGTCACAAACGGCTGTCAATATTAAGATGCTTAACCTATGTTATTCAAAATTTCCATTTATTATTATTATTACGGGTAAAACTAAGAAATTATTTACTAAGTTTTAGTTCTCTAGTTCACGAGCCTGCTTTGGAACTTATAAATAAATAAATATATTGGGACATTAACACACAGCTCCATCTAGTTCCATGGTAAGCTACGAAGCCTGTGTTATGGATACCAGATAGTTGATACACTACACATATATGATATAACTTTAAATACTTACATATTATAAATATAAACCATCCATAACTTGAGTACAAACATTCGTGCTCATCGCACAAATGAATGTCCCCGGCGGGACTCGAACCCGCGACCGCTGGCGCAGAAAGTAGGGTCACTACAAACTGAGCCAAACGTGCCGTCTATGCCTATGTAGAAGCCAAATAGATATGTAAATAATTCATTGCAATGCCGTGTGGTTTGCGCGAAAGGTCAGGTTAATCCAGCTCGATTTACGTCAGAAGCGGGCTTTATTGTGGCACTGTTTGAAATCGTTTACGTGTAAATGGTTAGACCTATGATGGTACTTAATGTTTACTATCGTTCTCCGTAACTCAATCAATTTGTACAGCTAAATTTTGCTATCATCACACTAATTTTGAAGTATCATAATACTTATTTGTTTGAAATTTTAGGATATGTTCTTCACATAGAAATAGTTTTTGTCGATATTACTGTCAAATATAAATAAATAAATAAACAAATACTTGATTAAAAACTTTATTTAAAACTAGCGACTCGCCCTTGCTTTGTTCGGGTTCGTCCCTAGGTTGTTTCCCCATACAAACGTTCATCCCTCTATCTCTTTCCCAGGGTCTCAAACTATCTTCTTACCGAATTTCATCAAAATTGGTTCAATGGTTTTTAAGTTTATTCGTTACAAACTTACAAAAATACATATCTTATCTCTTTATAATATTAGTGTAGAAGTGTAGACTAGTGTAGATAAAAGTATCTTCACATTTATGTGAAAATTTGTATTTAAACTCAAATGTAATGAAAGACGAAATGTTGTCTGTATAAATAAATACCTCTCCTTCTCTTTCGCTTTATTTGCCGAACAAAAATAGAAGAGTCGTTGAAGCGTAAACGGGATTTATCTTTTCAGTCCACGAATAAATTATGATAATAGGGATGAGCGGAATTTTACGAGTGGCCGTTGTGTCATTGTGACTCGGATTAAGTCGAGTATCGAGTCGTCGGGAATAATTGCTATTCAGATTAACGGAATGTCAATAGATATCATTAATTTTATACAGCGTACAGGTTTTAACGTTTAGTATAGATTTCTCAGAGATGAAATATTACAGGATACTTTTTACTGCGGGAAAATACCCGGTATGCGGTTGACCCGGATAACCATCTATCATCATATCAAATTTCATCAAAATCTGTCCAGTGGTTTTCTCGTGATGCGTTCCCGACAGACAGACCGAAAGACAGACAAACAAAAATTCCAAAAACTATAGATTCGGCCTCTGTATTGATAATAATGACTATTTCCATAAGATTTTCCAAAAAATATTTAATGTACAAATTCGACTTAGAATTTTATTAAATGTATAGATTTTCATATAGATAATTAATGTTAAAAAAATAGTAGCAAAATTAATTCAAAGCTACCTCGAAAATAATGAAGTGATCTTATTATTTAGATTTTTCTGTTTATCCGCCAATGGATATTGATTAATTAGACAGTGTTGTTGAAAAAAATTTAGTACTGAACTCCATATCAGCAAATAGTGGTAGTATACACATTTCACATAAACATTTCCTTTCGCACTCGTCTGAAGCAGCCGTCTGCGCCGGTAAGCGGTTGGCATCGCGTCCGGAACAAAAGCCATAATCCGTCAAAGTGGGCGTTTCGCTTCAAAGACAACGCTCAGCTCATTGAATATGCAAACTGCATGCTTCATATGATTTTGTTTAACTTTGAATTTAGTTACATAATTTTATACTACCGCTGTGAATCGGGGAAATCCTAGTCAAATATTTAAACTCTGGTGGAGTTTATTTACAGGTTTAGTTCATGAACAGTTTCCAGTTAGTAAGTACTTACTCAGATATTCTGTGCTAGCGTTACAACGAAGTTTTAACTTATTAAAACATGTACATTTACATGGTACACATGTATCATGTAAACTGAACATAACATATACGCATATATAATCGAATACAAAAACTAAGAGGTATGAATCTTAAAAATGCAAAACATTCATAAATATTAGTCTACAGGTGTTCTAAATAAAGTACTAAGTTTCAAAATCTTAGCATCGTGAAGCAATGATGGAATTTAAATCAGCAGAAAAGTTCTTCGGGAAGGCAAAAAGTGTGATAACACTTTCCACTTGGTTAGTGGTATGATATATACTTTATAAATAATGCTTAATATGAGTTTAAGTTAACATAAGTTTAAAAATATGAATAGCCAATTTGTAACTTAGCACTACTTAAGGAGTCAACAAAAGAATTCTAAAAATTACTTTGGCTACACAAGCAAACGCAAGAACAGTTTATACACTATATATGTCAAAATATATACGAGTATTTTATACATGATGTCTCTGTTTATCTAGTTTTTGTTATTACTATTTCTCACTGAAAAGACTCTGGAGATGATTTCATGACACCCGTTTGATTCGATTTCTAGCGAGTTACCCAAATGCTTCAATCATTCTATTCAGAGGGAAAATATAACATCTTAGAGTGGAAAATAAGCAAATTTTGTAACGCTAAGTCCTAACGTTATTTTAAATACAAATTCATTGTTATACGCAAAATTCTTCTTCGTACTATGAAAAAAATATTGATTTTCCGTATTTTTGTCAATCAATTACCTACAGCCGTAATTTCACTCGATTCGCTGAGCTCTGAAGGGTCCGTAAACCAGAAATTATTCCATCGGATTAGCTACGCCTATAGGATCGATTACGAAGGATTTGAGGATATTCCGTGTGTGGAATCTGCTTCAATTGTGAATGATCGTTTTTGCATATTTATTGCTCTAAAATAAAGAAAGGGTTATTCGTTATTAGTTTTTCTAGTATTTTACTTTTTCTCTACTTTATTTTTGAGGCTTTAGTCAAAACTTGTTGCATCAGTCGGGTTTTGGCGTGGAGAACGTGCCTGAGCAAGCGTAGAATGCAATACGTTGGTTTAAAACCTAACTAAATAGGTTATATGAACTTTATATTCCGTACATGGGCTAATAACGCCCATAATAAACAATTGTGACACAATCGTAAAAGGGTTAACCATTCTTTGTTCCGTTCTAAGGTTTATACCCGGAAATAATAAAAATAATGATCCTGTATTTATTATACATTTATGATTATATATGATTACTTTAAAGGCTTATATTTAACTTTATTATTTATCTCTCAAAAAATATTGATTTTACTTTGGTAAATTCTATGTGAAAATCACAAAAAGATATCGTTTTATTGTTACAGATGTTGTATTCTCAAACCGAGCGGCATCTTCTGTTACAAAATGGATGCGCGAAACTTATGGTGAGTCGTAAATTATATTTGATTTCTTATGGGGGACTTGAAGTTTGAATTTATGTGTGTCCCTAATGTGTTTTCTATGGTAATCGACCTGTCATTACAGTTAGGCCACGGCGATACTTAAATAGCATGAAATGAGTTTCTCTTTTTTTAAAGATTTTTTATTTTGTCTGTAGCTTTAGTATAAAAAGCTTTGTTTTATTGTTTTATAGGATCTTTATTGCAAATAATCGTTATACATACTTACTCGTATATACAGTAAATAATATATACAAAATAAATACATAGATAGATAGATAAATATTTTATTGTATACACAAAAGTACAGAAAATGAAAAGAAAAATAACAAAAACATGCAAAGGCGGTCTTATTGCTACGAGCAATTTCTTACAGACAACCTTTGATGAAAGGATTAGTGGAAACGTAGACGGGACGGTACAAATAATTTATACTAATATTATAAAGCTGAAGAGTTCGTTAGTTTGTTTGTTTGTTGAACGCGCTAATCTCAGGAACTACTAATCCGATTTGAGAAATTCTTTTTGCATTAGATAGCCCGTTAACTGAGGAAGGCTATATATCATCCCGGAAAAATGTGCGGTTCCCGTGGGATAGATTTGTTTTTGTCTAGGGACGAACCCGAAGCGAAGCGAGGGTGAGACGCTAGTACTAAATATATACATATATATTAAATCAAATCAAATCAAATCAAATCAAAATATACTTTATTCAAATAGACTTTTACAAGCACTTTTGAATCGTCAATTTTACATTTTAAATTTTAAATTAAATGAAATGTCAGTGTAGTCAGTCCGTGAGGAAGCTACCACCGGCTCGGAAGGCAGTTCTGCTGAGAAGAGCCGGCGAGAAACTCAACAGTTGCTCTTTTAAAATAATAACTGTGTACAATATTGTAATACAATAATTATTATATATTTATCCTACGTGAGATCCAACCAGATATTAGTTCCACACATTGATATCTTCGAAGTATTCCGTGACTGTATAATAAGCTTTATTTATTAATACATTTTTAATTTTAGATTTAAATTGTTCAAATGGCAAGCTCAAAATCGATTGTGGAACTCTATTATACATGCGTACACCTTGCCCCATAAACGATCTATTTACTTTTTGTAGGCGAAAGCTAGGCGATACCAGTTTTTCCTTATTTCTAGTGTTTATTTCGTGCATATCACTGCGTTTTAAATAACAATGAATGTTTTGTCGGACAAACATAATATTACAATATATATATTGCGATGCAACTGTAAGTATACCAATTTCCTTAAACAAATCTCGTAGGGTATCCCGAGCTCCGATGTTATAAATTGCCCGAATGGCCCTTTTTTGGAGAATAAATATAGATTTTATATCGGCCGCATTACCCCATAACAAAATTCCGTAAGTCAAGATGCTGTGAAAGTAGCTGAAATAAACAAGTCTAGCAGTATTAACATCTGTTAGCTGCCTGACTTTCCTAACCGCGAACACAGCGGAGCTTAGTTTACCCGCGAGAGATGAAAGATGGGGGCTCCACTGAAGACCCGAGTCCAATGTTATACCCAAGAATACCGAGGAATCTACAGTATCAAGAATCTCATTATCTAAAAACAAACTAAAATTCTGTCTCCTTACATTAGGTAGGGTAAATTGTATACATTTAGTTTTCTTGGTGTTTAATGCTAAGTTGTTAATATTAAACCACTTAAGTATGTAAGATAATGCACTGTTTACTTTGTCATAATTAGTTATATTTCTATCCACTTTAAAAATTAAAGAGGTATCATCCGCAAAGAGTACAATATCACACAATTCATTAGCATAGAAAGGAAGATCGTTTATATAAACTAGAAACAAAAATGGACCCAAAATAGATCCCTGCGGAACACCCATTCTAAGAGGGGATCCGGAAGAATTAACATTATTAACAGCGACTTTCTGAATCCTATCACTAAGATATGAAGCAATGAGATCAAGAGCAATGCCACGAATACCATAATGACTTAGTTTAAGCAGGAGGGTTTCATGTTCTACGCAATCAAAGGCCTTAGATAAATCACAAAAAACACCAATTGCATTTTGTGATTTTTCCCAAGCGTTATAAATGTGTTTAAGAAGAGCAGCTCCCGCATCGGCTGTAGACCTACCTTTGGTAAAACCATACTGTTCACTATGGAAGATGCTATTAATATTGAAATGAATTAACAATTGGTTTAGAATAAGTTTTTCAAAAATTTTACTCATAGATGGCAATATAGAAATCGGTCTATAATTGCCAGGATCATTTTTATCTCCGCTTTTAAAAAGAGGTATTATCTTACTTAGTTTCATAAGATCAGGGAAAGTTCCATAATCAACACATTTATTGAAAATAAGGGATAAATGTGGTGCAATATCAGTTATTATTGAGTTGAGTAATTTAACAGACATGCCCCACAAATCACCAGTTTTCTTAAGGTTAATGGTTTTAAATACTTTAATAATATCTTGTGCATCTACGTACGAAAATTTAAACTGGTGATCACAGTGATGAGTATGTTCATGTAAGAGGTTAATCGCGTCTAGGGAAGATGATTTTAAAGAAGATGTCACCTTTATTGGGATTTCAGAAAAATAATTCTCAAAAGTATTTGCAACATCTTCGTCTGAGCTCAATACTACGTTATCTATTGTTAGCTTCACAGGTCGACTATCGATCTTGGATCTTCCAGCCGTATGAGTAATTACATCCCAAGTTGTTTTAATTTTATTATCTGAATTTATAATTTTATTTCTAATAAATATAGACTTAGCTTGAATGCAAACATTTTTAAAAATCTTAGAAAACGCTCTTACTCGACTATGGAACATTGGGTCATGATTCCACTGCCTCACACTATACAATTCATATAATTTATCTCTACTTCGGTATATGCCGACAGTTGCCCAGTCGCCAAATTTCAGTTTATTATTTTTATAAAAAGTTTTTTCTTTAAAAATGTTATTAAATGACTTTAAAAGTGAGTTGAAAAAAATGTTATAGTGGTTGTTTGGATGATCTGAAATCATTTCCATTTTATGCAAGTGCCGTGTCACTTTCTCTTTGAAAGAATTGATTCTACTTATTGTAAATGGTCTACTTTTAATTTTTTGCCTTTTATTGATAACATTGTTAGTTAACGAAAATTTTTGACCAAAGTGGTCTGAACTTAAATTTTTTATAATCGATACATCGAGTACTTCACAATTACAAAACACATTATCTATACATGTGGAGGATATATTAGTAACACGAGTTGGTTCGCAAAAAATATTAGTTAAGTTATATGATTTAAATAAATTTAGAATGCGATTACTAAGTAGTGTTACTTGCAGTATGTCTACATTAAAATCTCCACAAACGATTACAGCTTTACTATTAGTACATAAATTTTTAAGAACATCATCCATCCTATTTTCAAAGATATCAAAATCACCCGAGGGGGGCCGGTACACGCATAATATAATAAACTGTTGAAACTCAACACAGGATAGTTCTATGGAACGTTCGACAGAGAGTGCCACTATGTCCTGTCGGCCTTTGCAGACTACATCACTTCTAACTAATATAAGAGAACCACCGCGAGTAGCTTTCACTCTAACGAACGAACTTGACATTTTATAATTTTCAATATTTAAACTATTATTATGTTTTTTAAGCCATGGCTCAGTTAAACATATCATATGAATGTCATATTTCACCAGGTAAAGTTCTAGTTCTAGTTCTTTGCTACCTAAGCCTTGAATATTTTGATGGACAATATTTAATCTATTAGGCTTAGGCATTGTCTTACAGTTTAGTTTAAATTAATTTCATTTTTTTTTTCCAATAAATTATAATTAATGTTAATATTCAGAGTTGTACTATGTACAACTGGGTTTTGTATATTATATGCTACTAAAGTAGCAAGTTTTTTCTTATAATATAAAGGCAGATACAAAGTACCTTTTGTCACCTTAAGACTAGAGTTAATAAATTTATTAATGTCAAAATAAAAGAATGCGTCACTATGACGGTGAGTTGTATTATAAATAGCCATATTAAGGCTATATATGTAATTGTTTTGTTCATCTGTAAGGGAAGAGGAATAAGGAAAAGAGCAAATAATAAATTTGCACTTAGTCCTGTTGTGTAAATTTAACAAAGTTTCCATACTATTTATAACATCCTGTTTCCTTACAGAAGAACTATCCCTTTTTTTGTTCGACACAATTGATATTTTTTTTTGGACAGGGGACTCGGAGGAATTTTTTATGTTATAATTATAATTTTCTTGTTTCTGGTAATGAATTTGAGTTTGCTCAGTGTCTATGACTGAGTCCACACCAACACCCACAGAATTATTTTGAATATTTTTTTCTTTAGATTGTTGCTGAGTACAGTTACAAATATGTTTATTAGTTAAAGATTCAAATCTGTCATAGTTATAGTTACATAGTTCTACTAGATTATTTGCTATATATACTATTATATATGTATACATATAAATAGATACGTACATATAGTATATATATATGTATATATATGTATATATATATATATACATACATAATAACTAAAAAGATAGATAATAATTAGTTAGATGACGTGTAAAAATATATAGTGAGTTTGAATGGCGAACGTCGCGGGGGAGCATGCTTCCATAGCTTTACAGCTTTTACGGTAACTGAGTTGCCATAGTAAATTGTGGTACAAGGTGGTAATTTCAAATGGTTGTATGAAACCTTAATTACAAACCAGAGACTTCCGAACGTAGAAAATTAAAGCGTTCCTTTAAGTAAGAGGGAGTAGTTGGGTTATAGAGGATGGAGAAAAGGAGAGAAAGAACGTGTAAATTGCGCCTTTATCTAATTGGCAACCATTTTAATTGCATACGGTAATCGGAGATATGGTCGAATATAAACATACATAACATAATATAAGTTTTTACGTTTATTTTAATTTAACTTTTTAGTATTTGTTTTATATGACGATGAGCTTTTAATTTTTTTTAAGACCTTTAGAAAGATCCCATGCCCGTATCAAAAGGCATGACAACAATATTATTTACACATATTTTTAATACATATAAAAGTAAATAAAAGTAACGTTAGGCGCATTTCCATTCCTATTGCCTAAGTTTTCTCCAAACTACTCCTATTTACTTGACGTTCCGCCAAAGCTACAGTGCTTCAGTGCTTAAAGCCAGCTTCCGTTCTTAAGCTTATAACGGTAAGTTTTAAATGCCGCTCTTAGTAAAATAATGAAGTTATTTTCTTCCGGATAAAAAGCTTTCAGGTAAGAAATATTGTTATTGCCACGATGGGGCTAAAAGTTAAACAAGAATACACAATGCACTTTGCCTTAATACATTGATGCATATTGTTATATTATTAAAATATATGTTTTTTCTATTACATATATTAAAATATATGTTTTATTATATTATATATTTCACACAGTAGCAAAGATCATATATAGAATAACAGTAGCAAGCGTTTAAGTTGCGGATTCACTAAGATTGAAGTCTCAGCGATCGAAATCGCCACCCCAAAAATACTTTTGTATGTTTTCGTTCTGCTTTCGACTTTATACTTTACTTTATCCGTTAAAAATTTATTTTGTTGATACTTTGATAAGCTAAATAACGGGAATAGCCAAAAATAACAATGAAATGAGAAAAGTAGAAATTTATCCCACTTTTGCATTTTTATTGTTCATTATATCCTACCTCTTTATTAGCAAAAACTGGTATTTTAACATTTCACAACAAACATACTACACAAAATATTCCTTAAAGAAACTCATTTTCTCTAATAAAAGTCGTCTTTCTTTCACATAAACACAAAGACGATATGAATGAAAGTACGCCATTTATAACGGCAACAAAGCGGCTATGTTTAGTGCCCGGGGGTTCGAGGACGAAAAATTATCTAATTCATACGAGATAGCTATCTTTTACCAAAAACTGCTGAGAAAATGTGACTGCTCTTGAAAATCTTTATCTCTGACCTTCATTCATTTTGAATAAAGCCTAGTATTAAATGTGAATATTGATATCTAGACGTTTAGATTTAGTAAACAATCATAGCTAATCTATACTAATATTATAAAGCTTAAACGCGCTAATCTCAGGAACTACTAGTTGGAATTGAAAAAATATTTTTGTGTTGGATAGTCCATTTATCGAGGAAAGCTTTAGGCTATATATCATCCTGGAAAAATGTATGGTTCCCATGGGATAGATTTGTTTCTGTCTAGGAACGAACCCATAGCGAAGGTTAGTCGCTAATTGTTTATATTTTGACTTGGTAATGAGCTTTTTTAATGAAACAAATGTTGTACATCTATTAAAAACTGTATTTTACATATTTAAATCTTTATCTTTATGGTATCATAAATATTATATAAACCATAGTAATATACCTGGATTATTGTAATACGCTAGGTTTCACACAAAATGTAATTGCTTAAGCCATACATAAATGCGTAGCTCTGCGTAGTAATCTCGTAGCTGTCAGTGCTACGTTAAATTCGGAAGTACATATGTACTTCCGAATGAGTTTATAAAAGAATAACATTATTGTATGTACCTATGAAAGTTTGCAATGCTTTTATTAATTAACTAGTTTTATCCGCGACTCTGCTCGACTATATATATATATATATATATATATATATATATATATATATATATATATATATATATATATATATATATATATAGTAGATAATAGGTGTTTCGATAAAAAGTAGTCTTAATGTTAATCCAGGACATGTCTCCATTCCGACTTCTACAAATCCATTTAGCCGATACAAAGTGATAGTTAAGAAACACACTTTCACCATTCGTATTAATACTATTAGTTTAAAAAAAATTCTAAGTTATCTATCTTACTTCTTACTAATATTATAAATGTGAAAGTTTAATTGTTTGGATATCTGTTTGTTACTCAATCATACCATAACGGCTGAACGGATCTGGATGAAATTGGTATATAAATAGTGTGGTATAGCACATACGCTGATTTTTATCCCGGAAAAATGTATGCTTTCCGTGAGATTGATGTGTGTGTATTTTTCTAGAGGCGAACCCGAGCGAAGCGAAGGTGAGCCACTAGTAAGTACATATAATAAAATTTAAAATACATTATTGGTTTAAAGTTAATGATATATGTATATGTTTACATGCTTATAAGTTATAAGTATATAAACACATACATATGTGTAACGAACGAAAAACGACTTTTGATGAAGTTTTCAGGCAGTCTTCAAATTAGCTAAGCTGATGATCCTGTGAAGTTTGGTAGTGATCGGAAATTCGGGATTTTGAACGCGGGTGAAGCCTCGGATACTGCTAGATAGAATGAAACTTACTTTTAATGAATTACTTCATTTTTTATTCTGTCAAACCACAAAGAGTCCCCCTCGCTATGAGGGGAAGCCCGTAACCGGTAGTCCGATGTTAAAGAAGGTTTTTAAGCGTTCATTATAATTGAATAGTGACCCTATATCTTTGCACGCGAGTTGCGATTTCTTTTCTGTTGTTCTTTTGTTGTTGTAATTATCTCCTAAACTAATAACCATATTACACAGGCACTATAAAGCGCTAATTATATTCCTAAATGCTCATGATGATGAAATAATTCATTTTTATTAGAATTAATAATAATATTATACCTATTATATATAATATTATTATTAATCTATTCTAATAATATAAAGAGGCAGAGTTTGTTTGTTTGAACGCGCTTATCTCAGGACCTACTAATCCGATTTGGAAAATTCTTTTTGCATTAGATAGCCCGTTTATAGAGAAAGGCATAAGGCTAAAGGCTAAAGACTATTTATCATATAATATATAGTCTATCTATTCTATACTAAACTTCAAAACGTACCTAGTACCTCGCTAGTCCTGGATATACTTGATTTATGATTTAAAACATAAAAGTTACATACGGGTGTATACAAAAGTGTAACAGTATATTTTTCATGACTTTATTATTTCAGGTGCACCTGTATAATTTAGGACGACCGAAATAAGATTATGTTATTAATATTCTCATTTTCGCTTTGTACGCAGCAGGTTCGTGTAAGTTTAAGGATTACTTAGATTCTCTAAATAACCCGTCTATAAAAGTTTATAAAGAATCTCTGCAACACACAAGCTCACCCTGAAACGTTCTAACATACGCTCTAGCATGGAAAGGTAATCATACTCAAACATAACTTCAAAGTTAAGGTTTTTTGTGGTCGGATTTTTTCGCTCGAAAAGAATATTGGCAACCGCACCCTAAACGGTTAAATACAGCCCCATTGTTTGCTCGCGGCTTTGCCCGAGCTCAGCGCTAGTTGCGCCATTTTGTCCCTCCCCCAGCGATTTACAAATTGATGGATTGCAGAACACGTTTTTGGGTGGCTTACTAGCAATGTTAACTGTGCGTTCTAAATATGGTCTAGATGATTATATATCTCTAAATTATGTTTACTTTATCTTATATGGTCATGAAAACAGTTTGGATTAGATAATATTATTGTAATGATTATGTACTATACTCGTAGTAGTGACCCGCCATCGTATAGCTCTGTCTTATAAAGTTTTCTGTAAAAAGTCGTACTTTGCTGGTAGATTTATAAAATACTAGTGACTTAAATTGTTAAGTAACACATAGAAGACAAAGGTCTAAAGTAAAATATTTTCTTATGCCAGGAAACGCATGCATGTATGCAGAATAAAGATAATAGATATATAGGTTATAACCTACATATGTATCTGAAGTTAGTACATTCACTTTGTCACAACTTTGACTGTAAAATAAGTTTTATAAAAAATATGCCAAATTCTTATAGATAGTAACGAAAACCACAGGTTATTTAATCCGCCGTATGTCAACTAACTGGTTGTCAGTTCTCACTAAACCTGTCGTTTGCCTACATCTGTGAAAATGGCACTCAATCCTGTACTATTTCTGTTTCACGTTGTCGTGGCACGTGATTTGATCGATCAGCTTCATCCAAATCCCAAAACGTTGAATTTGCAAAGTTTGTATCTGTTATGTTACAATCTAGATTATCACTACATCGTATAAAACAAAGTCGCTTCCCGCTGTCTGTCTCTATATATGCTTAGATCTTTAAAACCACGCAACGGATTTTGATGCGGTTTTTTTTAATAGATGAAGTGATTCAAGAGGAAGGTTTATATGTATAATACATGCATAATATAGTAGAGAAACACTGATAATTTTAGAGGTTTCTAATGTAATGTCGTAAATTTGCAAATTTTTTTGCGCTTACATTGCAAACGCTGGCTGAACCTGTAAAGAAAACCACCAGTGTACACTTCAAACGTATAATAATTATTGATTTACATATAAGAATTACAACAGACTGCATATATTACACAGTAACTCTTCCTGAACAAGAATGAATCCCAATTATAGAAAGCACTCCTTATATATTAATTTTAACTTCAATCAACCCACCTTTTTAATAATTTTAATGTTACTTCAACTAATTCCGGCGTAATCTTTAAATCATAATAATCAATTAATGTATTTAATTTATAAAAGCATACTTAAAATATAAAACATAATTTCATTGAAGCTTTAGTTAATTACAAGAAATATAGCTAACTTTAAATATGTCTAACAATATTAGCACTAAAATTAATGAATCATAACAAACCCTACGAGATGGATCAAAATATTGTACTACAGTATTGTACACTTTAAAAAGGTCTACAAATTATAAGAGAGTACGATATTTTGCAATGAGAACATTTATTCATCTGCCATTTTTTTCTCGCCAAAGCATGAAAATTGCACTAAGGTTTTCTAAATTGTTTATTGATTGAATTTTTTATTAAAAACCGTGTTGTAAATTTAATCTGTTCCGTTATACAAAAGTTAAGGGCAACACGAAGTTGCAGCCAATAGCTGGTATTCGACAAGCGTGACGCTATCTCGAGTTATTTACTTGGCAATTAAGGGTACGTTGTCCCAACGCGTGACACTCGCCATCCCTCTCTAACCCTTTTCCATTACAAGGTAGAGGATGAAAGAAAACATAGCATAGTGCCAAGCTTGAGAATTTAATGTACTACACAAACATGAATCAATTAGTTTCATAGTTTTACTCTATAGACTATTTGCAAAAAAAAAAACTTAATTTAAATGTCATTCATGTTGGTGTTAAGAAACAACAAACATGGCTCTTGCATATATCACTTAAAAATTTGGTAAAAAAATTCTTATTCCTAAAGCGTATTGTTGTAAATTGCAATATTTTTTTTCTAAGGTAGGTAGATAGTTAAGGTAGGTCTGTCTCTTCAGAAATATCCTTACCAAATATATATTTTTGAAATTTCATACATTTACGAGTGGTAGCCCAGTGGTAAAGTGCTCGCTTGGAAAACCGCGTGAAGCGGGTTCAAATCCCGGGCCTCGCACCTCTGATATTTTCATGTGGGAATCATTTCCAACATGATTACTATTTGTTTTATGTGAAAGAAAACATCGTGAGGAAACCTGCATGTCTGAGAGAACCTAACAAGTTATCGAAAGACTCGTGAATTCCGCCAACCCGCACTTGGCGAGCGTGGTGGACTAAGGCCTGAGACCCTTCGTATTGAAGGGAGACTCAGCGGTGGGACGTTGAAAAGACGCTGAATACATACATTTACAAATAACCATGTAAACTTAATAAGCTAAATGATTATTATAGATGAATATAACAATATTCAAAATTATAAACAAACACTTTAATTTCATTTGAAAAAAATTTATTTTATATACTTTGTATTACATTGTTGTGTATATTTGTTTTTACGTACATATGTTATACGCTGTCGTAACGCGAACGTGTGTGTTTATCGATTTGTCCAATATTCGATTCAACTTTCTAGTTGCGTGTCGAGTGTAATCATACAAAATACAAATATTTACAATTATTTGTTCTAAAATAGTATACTATATTCGATTTTAGCAAATTGCCTTTGCTCGATATTTTTTTTCATGTAATGAAATGTGTTTACCCTCCATTGTTCTCCATTTACATAACACGAAATCCGTTCGGCCACATATAAATACACACACAGTCAACAGACACAGACAAACATTCAAATTTTCGCATTTATATATATTCACATAATAGTAATTAAGTAGTAGTAGTAACTATTAAGAAATACTTAGAATTAGATTTACGAGTAATCTATAGGTATACTACCTATATATAATAAAATTCTGAGTCGAATCAGTACATTAAATATTTTTTGGAAAATCTTATTGAAATAGTCATTATTATCGATACAGAGGCCGAATCTATAGTTTTTAGAATTTTTTGTCTATCTGTCTGTGAACACATCACGAGAAAACCACTGGACAGATTTTGATGAAATTTGATATGATTTGTAGCTGGTTATCCGGGTCAACATATAGGATACTTTTTACTGCGGGAAAATATCTCATCTCTGAAAAATCATTACTAACCGTTATAACGCTAGTAAGGAAGAACCCGATTGAAGCGATGGTGGGTCGCTAGTTCTTTTTATACAATGAAAAAATCTTTTTTCAAATTTAAGAAATCATTAATTAAAACAAAAGATACAATAACTTATCCACTTTGCGGGTTAGTAACTGTTAAACAATGCTCACATCAGAGAACGGGCCAATTAAAATTGATTCGGCCGTCATTGAGAACCAAATAATTCCACTAAATAAGTGAATTTACCGTACGTGTTTGTACGATAAATACATTTATTTAGTGGAATTATGGAAATGATTATACCGATAATTGTGAATTGAATGCGAGTGTTGTTTTGTTAGCTTGTCGATTTTTTCTAACAAATAATATTTTTTAAATGATTGTCATGTCATTTTTCGATATATGTTGTACTTCAAAGGTCCCTTTGTACTACAGACTCGTAAGGGAAAATTCAATCCTCCACAAAAACATTGAAAATACCTTACTAATATTATTTAAACTAGGGACTTACCGTCGCTTCGCTCGGGTGTGTCCCTAGGTGCTAAATAGTGACCAAACCTATGTGTTAGTCCAGGTCGTAGTCTATCAGTATACTAAATTTCATCCAAACCTGTCCAGCCTATTTCAGCGTTACGGAGTAGCAAACATACAACACATACTTTTCCAAATACGCAGTGTAGTACAATGTATAAGTATTTTAACACCAGGAAAAATTCTAACAACATCTTATATAGATATGAGCGGAATACCATAACCAATAGGAACAAACACGACGGGAAAGTTAGCAGAAGCCAAGGGTATCGATTGCTGAATTAGCATTCATCGAGCGCCCCGCGGCTAACGCGTGATGATAGCCGACAGGGGAGACGGCGATAAATGATTACTCCGCACGCCTACACTTACATTTTCTATGTACCTAAGTACTAATTTTTCGTTTGGATGTGGATATTTTATATTTAGATTATATATTGACTTAAAAACATATCTATACATACATATAATAAAATTGTAACTAAGCCGAATCTGTACATTAAATATTTTTTGAAAAATCTTATTGAAATAGACATTATTATCGATGCAGAGGCCGAATCTATAGTTTTTAGAATTTTTTTCTGTCTGTCTGTCTGTCTGTCTGTCTGCCTGTCTGTTACTACGTCACGGTAAAATCACTGGAGGGATTTTTATGAAACTTGGTATGATGATAGCTGGTTATCCGGGTCAACATATAGAATACTTTTTACTTCGGGAAATTATCTCATCTCTGAGAAATCTATACTAAACGTTAAAAAGTAAGTAGGGACGAACCCGAGCGGAGTACAAAATAATAAAGCAAGAAGGTACATACATACGTAATACATATGTTATAGGCATGTAAAGGTGAGCAATCTCTGACAGATAATATATTTTATTAGTCTTATTTGAATATATGTACATATGTACCTATGTAGAAAAAAAATTCATAATAAAAATCATAATTATGTTAAAAAAATCTACGTTTAAAAAATATAATAACGTTTTAATTTACGCATTAGTATATTTTCACTTATGTTTGTATTTTTCATATTTCAATATTTTTTAATTTTAAAACCACTAGCAACTTACCCTCGCTTCGCTCGTATTCATCTCTAGGTACGTATACAACATACGTAGTACGTTAGTATAGATTTCTCAGGGTTAAGATATTTTCCCGCAGTAAAATGTATCCTATATGTTGACCCGGATAACCAGCTATCATCATACCAAATTTCATCAAATCCGTCCAGTAGATTTCTCGTGATTCGTTCCCAGACAAACTGACAATAATTCTAAAAACTGTAGATTCTATATATCGGTGATAATAACTTTGAATAAGAATTATTTCATGTACAGATTCGACTCAGAATTTTATTATATATATAGATTTAACTTCATTCTGTCAATGCTAGTAAATGTTAAGCTCACTAGAGCAGACCAAACAAAACTCATTTATTATAACATAAAATTTAAGCCAGCAAGGAACGTTTAACTCACAAAGGTCCCTTTGACCCCTGTCTCCTCCACACATGCACCCCAGGTGCAAGTCCGCCGATGAATAGTCTCGTTATTATAG
This sequence comes from Argynnis bischoffii washingtonia, assembly GCA_033884665.1. Lineage (NCBI taxonomy): Eukaryota > Metazoa > Arthropoda > Insecta > Lepidoptera > Nymphalidae > Argynnis > Argynnis bischoffii. Next base: position 1,089,984 of record CM066624.1, on the reverse strand, counting down.
AAACTAACTCTCAACCTTTTAAAACTTAGCCGTTCAAAACTTTAAATAGTTCTATTAAATTCTTTAAGTGATTCTCTCGTACATTTATCTTAAGACAATATCTTCTAAAGCGTAAGATTGTTCTTGTTTTAACCTGTACAGGATAAAATGTCATTAGCATACTTAAAAAAAATATTATACTAGGAGTTACATTTAATTACATATGGGTATGTAAATGTTTACGAATATTTCGAAGTATTTCGTACAGAACTTAGCGGTTTTTTTTATTTAATGGCCTATTAAAAATTTCCTAGTTTGGAATTGATGGTGAGTTATCAAAGGTTCTTTGTCTATTCCTTTTATTTAACATAGCAAAAGGAAAAACTTATTTGATACTTCTTATCTATAATAAATATAAATAAATGAATATGTTAGGACGTTAACACACAGCACCTTCTAGTTCCATGGTAAGCTAAGAGGCTTGTGTTATGGATACCAGATAGTTGATACACTACATATATATAACTTTAAAAACATACATATTATAAATATAAACACCCATAACTGTAGTACAAACATTTGTGATTATCACACAAATGAATGCCTCTAGCGGGACTCGAACTGGTGACCGCTGTCACAGCAAGTAGAGTTACTACAAATTGAGCCAAACGTGTCGTCAAATATTAAACCTTTATAAGATGAAAAGAAATTGCTAACAAAGTTAACTCCTGTTTAACCTTATCGTCCCTCGTACAATGCCCAGGTGCAAGTCCACAGACGAATAGTTACATTTTATTACAAACTAAATATTAACTCCCAATAGATTAAAAGTTAGTCATCCAGAAGTTTAAAGCTTTTTTCAAATACTCTATAATATTTTAAAGTTTTCGCTTCCATTCATCCTCACGGTCTGTTAGTTGGTTTCCACGAGAGATACAGATATGATCTACTGCATACGTCTGTGAAGTTTCCAAGTGGAAAACTGTTTTATTTAATATCTGCAATATTATTGTATTATATGTTATCTATTGTTTTGTTGCTACGTTTGTCTGTTACATTTTTATACCGAAACCGTTGAATCTATTTTAATTAATTTTGATATAAAAATAAATAAGACATTGGAGTAGGACAAACGCTACCTTTTATCGCAGAAATAAAACTTAATGAGTATGAAATAAGGGATGAAAATTTGTATGAGGACCCCATTATTATCTCGTCCCCCATACAATTAAGCTAACAAACAAATTTTACTTCTTTAAAAATATAACATAATTGTCGATAGACTGCCAACATAAATAAAGGGAAAATAGGCTACATTTAGCCTATTCATATATACTTATAATTTTGAGTAAATATGTTGGCGTTAACTGACGCACAGCACCATCTAGTTCCATGGTAAGTAACGAGGCTTGTGTCATGAATACCAGATAGTTGATACACTAGACAGTAATAACTTTAAATACATACATTTTATAAATATAAACACCCATGACTGGAGTACAAACATTCGTGCTTATCACACAAATGAATCACTGGGAGTCGAACCCGCGACCGCTGGCACAGCAAGTAGGGTCAGTACAAACTGAGTAAAACGTGTCTTAATTAAAAGTAGGCATTAAAAGGTATATAAATTAACACCATCACACTGTTCCGCAACACACAGTTCCATGAACTTTCTAATCCAAGAATAATAAATCTTCTTTTATCGGATTTTATATTTTTCATTTTCACACTCGGGTGTGAGAATAAGCTCTACATTTTAAGTCACAGAAATGGTGGCTCAAATCGCTTTCGTTTTTCCACATTTTTTCCAACGTACAAATCCCTAATCGTGATTGGATCCAATAATTCATCGGTGACGTTTATTCGAGCGCCAAATGAAATCTCTCAAAATATTATTTTCCATTGCCCCCAGTCCGTACCTTGGAATAGGGTTTTTAGGTTCGCGTCGACTCAGCCCGACGCGTTTATTTATTGCTTCGGTCGTTTTTAAGGGTGCGTCCGGTGGAATGCGTTGCTTGGCTAGTTTTGATGTGATTTTTATATATTTTAAAATAATGTAAGTGTTCTTTATAATTTATTAGTAGTTCATAGTTATTTTTTTTAGAATAAATCTTTATAAATATAATTTACTAGCGGCTCACTCTTGCTTCGCTCGGGTTCGTCGTAAGTACGTTTTAACGGTTAATATGGAATAGATAGACTAAACATATATTATATATATTATTTTTTTCCAACTTGTACTTGACGCATTATTGTAGATGATAGGGCTGCCATTAACGCCATCTATTGAAAGTAATCCGAAGTAATGATTCCCATACAAAATAAACAGTTCAGAACTTTTCGATTTTCCAACTGTCCTAATAGATTTTCCCTATTTTTTTAACTTAAGCCACCCCTGTCACACCCCTAACAAAACAAAAAAACAATTATTCAAATTGATCTAGCCGTTTTTAAGTTTTAGCGAGACTATATATATATATTAATGAAAAACCAATATGATAACGGGTACTTTATTCATCACAAATGGTCGCTAAGGATATTTCTGCACTTTTAATTCATTTGTTTCGACATGACCTCGTCAATAAATTGAATTTAAAAGAAGCCTTTTACTGTATTGTGCAATATCCACTGTTCTACATTTGCTAATATGTCTTGGTTAAATATTTGTTGTAACCGACATTTGCTTTGCTCCTTTAACATAAGCAGCCCAAGGAATAATTTGCAATCAGTACTAGATATTTTATTTGTGTCGATACATCCAGATATACCACCCATATAAAAAAATGAAACATATTATAGTTGTATGAGAAATATATGTATATATACAATTGGCAACTCACCGCTCGGGTTCGTCCCTAGTTACGTTTTAAGGTTTAGTATAGATTTCTCAGAGATGAGATATTTTCCCCGCAGTAAAAAGTATACTATATGTTGACCCGGATAACCAGCTATCATCATACCCATCAAAATCTACTCAGTGGTTTTCTCGTGAAGCGATCACAGACAAACAGACAAAAATTCTAAACTTTATTGATTAGGCCTTTTTGTCGTTAATAATATCTATTTCAATAAGATTTTTCCAAAAAAATTAATGTACAGATTTGAATCAGTTAAAAATTCGTTATATGTATAGATAATGTTTATACTAAGCATAGAACTCTTTCAATACGATAAGGAAGATAAGGTCAAAGTCGCCCACGCTGAGTGTGTTGGTGGACTTCACACGATCTTTGAAACTAATTAGGTTCTCCACGTTATGAAAATTGTTGAAATTAGAGAGATTTGTACACAATACTCCTGTTGAACCTGTTTCATTTGATTTTCAAATTGAGCGCGGTAACAAAAGGCTATTAATATCTATACCTAATATTATAAATGAGCAAGTTTGTAAGTATGGATGTTTGTTATTCTTTCACGCCAGAACGACTGAACGGATCTGGATGAAATTTGGACTGACAGAGATAGATTATAGTCTGGAATAACATATAGGCTACTTTGTGTCCCGGAAAAGGTACGGTTCCCGTGGGATAGGTTTGTTTTTGTTTTCCTAGAGGCGAACCCGAGCGAAGCGAGGGTGGGCCGCTAGTTATTTAATAATTTAAACAATAGTAATATTTTTTGTGCATTTTATTACATATCGTAAAGAGCCTACACACATTGATTCTACGTGACTCCTCAAAAAGCAATGATAATTATTAGTATTGTATACTAAAAAAATTATACATAATACTTTGGTTCCTAGATATGTTTTAATGGTTTGTATGGAAAAGGCAGATTATGTACACATAGGTGTGATGAGTTGTTGTGGGTTGTGTTATAACGTGTTTTCCCGTAGGAGTGAGATAATTTCCCGTGCTAAAAAAGTCCGTCACTCGGTTTCGACGACAAAAAAGGACAAACAAAAAAACACACTTTCACATTTATAATTTTAGTATGGATATATGTATATTACGGATAAATTACTTGAAGTAACATGTCACTATAATTAACGTTTCTCATTAATTACTAGTATCTGATTATCCGCGTAATGTTACGAGGTAACCCAATTTAAGTTGCTCCGTTGGACCGCATTTTGAATTCATTTCCCCTGGAAGTTGGTACTAAACAAACCTAAACTAGAATAAATCAAGACGTGCCCCGCGGAGTGGCGCCAGCTGTGAAATAACATTTCATTAAAGGACCATAATCTACCTGTAATGTTACTTTAACCTAAAGGAGATTAAAAAGAAAATTACACAGATTAAAACTCGAGTCTTGAGTTCTATAAATTAAGGAACTCTATGGTGGATTTTCTTTTTTATTAATCTGTTTTTTTTTTTTTATTAACACAGAGTCATGTAATATGGGGCTTGAAATGGATATGTATTATGTATGTGTGAATCACTAGCAAAAAGCTAGTCTTAAGAAACCTTACCATACGCTCAAGTCATTATGAATTCCGTTTATAAATATATATATATATATATATATATATATATATATATATATATATATATATATATATATATAAAGTGTGTCTTATAAACGTACATATATATATAAATAGCTGTATTTATTATATTTGTAATATTTTTAATTTTATAATTCCTTTAATAATAAACTCTTAAATTGGTATAAACTGACTTATTATAGGGTAAATTATTTTTCTTGACAAGAAAGTACATATAATACTATAATATCTTAGAGTATTAAACGTTTAACTATAAAAGATGAAGCTTCTAATCCTTATTGATGCTGCATTGAATGATCCCTGAAGCTATCAGTAATTGCTCTACTGGAATTTCTCATCGCTCGATCGCTGCACATTCATCAATCTCTTCTGAACAGATGCTGTAAAAATATATATCTGCTTAAATTCCAAAGTTATTTTAGGAAAATTGAACTATTTTAAATTGAACTGAATACATATACATTATACGTACGTATACTATGAAATTTCAAAGATAATATTTTAGAAAAATTATTATACTATTTAAAAAAACACTAATAAATTATTACATATGTACAGTTTGCGTTTATAATTAATATACTAAAAAGAATAATGATATAGTGAATAACAATATATAAAAAATTATATTGTTATTCACTGGTAGATAAAATATTTTTGTCACACTAATGTTGTCTATACAGTAAGAATTAATTAATTGTTAAAAAGTGACGTAAATTAAAAAACTAATATAAATCAATTAGTTGAAACTGGACCGATTTCAATTATTTTGTTTTTAAACTTTTAGTAATAGTGCGTATTTAATTGAATTTTGTATGACTTCAAAGATCACAAATAAAATCGAAATTAGTTAAGGGCGACGTCGCGTCGGTCGGGTTTGCTAGTTTTAGTGTAATGTTTAATTTATTAATTCATTTTTTATGCTTAACTAGCGACTCACTACGTTTTAACGTCCCTATTTAGGTTTTAACGTTTAGTATACATTTCTCAGAGATGAGATATTTTTCCGCAGTGAAAATTATGCTATATGTTGACTCGGACAACCAGCTATCATCATACCAAATTTCATTAAAATCTATCCAGAGGTTTTTCCGTGATGCGGTCACAGATATTGAGACAGACAGACAAAAATTCTAAAAACTATAGATTCGATATATTGTATCGAAAATAATATAACCATTTCAATAAGATTTTCCAAAAAAAGTTTAATGTACAGATTCGGCTTAGTTACAACTTTATTAAATGTATAGATTTAATTTAAGTTAATTCAGTTATTAATTAAAAAAACATTTATCTTTTATCACTAAAAAGAAACGTCCAATTACAGTAGACGTAGAAGAGCGAATGCAGACGCAATACTAGATGATTACTCGCTATTCCATCCAGTTGCTCCCCCGGGCCGGTCCCAAAATTGTTCTGTAGACATATTGTTAGGCACATCTGTGAAATTACGAACAAATTGACGAGTCCCATTTCTGTATACGTGTGATTCTGATACTATTCTGTGAACAGAATATTTCTGTAATACTGTTCTCTGTCTAATAATTCAATGTCTAATAATTTTAAGGGTTAGTATAGATTTCTCAGAGATGAGATGAGAGAGATATTTTCCCGCAGTAAAAGTATCCCATATGCTAACCAGGACAACCAGTTGTCATCATACCAAATTTCATCAAAATCTGTCCAGTACTTTTCTCGAATGCGTTCCCAGACAGATAAAAATTCCAAAAACTATAGATTCGGCCTCTGTATCGATAATAATGACTGTTTCAATAAGATTTTCAAAAAAAATATTTAATGTACAGATTTAATTCAGTTAGAATTTTAGTATGTATAGATTTTATTCCCTCTCTCTTATAGAAAACTAGCGGCTCACCCTCGCTTCGCTTCGGGTTCGTCCCTACACAAAAACAAATCTATCCCACGGGAATCGTACCTTTTTCCGGGATAATATATAGCCTAGCCTTGCTCAGTTAACGGGCTCTCTAATGCAAAAAGAATTTTTCAAATCGCATTAGTAGTTCCTAAGATTAGCGCGTCCAACCAAACAAACAAACAAACAAACTTCAGCTTTATAATATTAGTATAGATATAGTAAAATTTGCAATATTCATTTAGTAACATACAGATATATTATATGTTAAATTATTTATTTAAAGATTAATAAAGTAATTTTGAAAATCATTTTCATTTATTAATTATGTTAAATTTAAAATATTTTTGGAAAATTTAAGAAAGCAATTACTTATGGCACTTTTGTAGTACACTCGTGTTTTGTTTGCTTTTGCCTCGTCACACGTGAAACTGGCGGGAATTGGCTCTTAGCTTATTTAAAGATATACTTTGTACGAATATGTTTAGTGCTTACATTACATTATGAAGATTTCCATCGGGAGCTCTAGTTGCTATATGGATAGTCTAGGTTTTGCTCGCGGTTTCACTAACGTAGTTTATGCATTTCGTAGCGTGAGATACATATATAGACATATAGTCTTCCTCAATAAATAGCGTATTACTTTATAGTAAAATAAATTAGATATGATAGGTACTTCCAGAGATTACCACATTGAAATAAAAAAACACAAATAAATTATTTAGGTTTGAATATATTATTAGCGATCTGTCCAACTTGCTTCACCGAATAATACAATATTACAAAGAACTTTTATAACCTCCTTTGTCTCTTAAATTTATATATAAAGTTATTATATTCTGTCATATAATATGTAATAATATAATAATACAAATTATAGAAATTCAAATAAATTTTTTTTTCTAACAAAAAATGATTTCAAAGTAGAATATTAGTAATTATGATATATGCTTATTTTACCTAAGTTTTACCACAGTTTGTACTCATTTAATTAATCTGCCAACTCTAATTAATACGTAGCCTTCATGTCATTGCCAATTAATATGAAAAATACTATTCAAGTGCCCTGACAAGTGCTTTATCGGTGTCAAGGAGGCACCGCGAGCTCAAAGGTAGATGATATTAAATTATAATTTTTTGCCGTATAAAATATATTTTAAACTATACTCCCTCTTGTTTCATATGGTTTTATAAAATACAAATAGAAATATAAAACACACGTTATGAATTTATTAGTTTATTTTGAAGTAGATTATTTATATATCTTAATGCTCATTTTTGTTAAGTAAGAGAAGCGGAGGTTAAAGAAAGCGGATGGTGATGGATCCCCATGACGCAATCCATGCCTTTGCCAAATTCCAACGTAATCTTTTCAACGATTTATGGGTGAAAAATAACAGACAGAGTTACCATCACATTTATAGAATTATAGTAGGTATGGGAGATATAACGATACATTATACACCATATTTCCTACCTATTGTAAAGTTTCGGTAATAAATCAATTGATTTAGACACTAGAAGTTGTAAAATATTTTTTAACTTTAAAATTTTAACATTGAAACCCAATACATAAATTAAAAAATAAAAAGTATGCTATATTTTATATAAAATATGTAGGTACTTATCAACTTCGCATTCATAATTTATCTGTATTCATTCATTCATTCTTTGTATCATTCATTCAAGCACATGCAGCAGGTAGAAACTAGAAAGTTCTTTAAATGGAAGGATTAAAATATGATGAGTTATTCATGGGCTTTTCATTTATACGTTTTTATTTAGACTTTATTTTGCCTAAGTATTGTGATTTTTTCCTGAAGTAATGCGATTTTGTATTAAAATTATAGTATACTTGTTAGTAACCCAAATACTTGACTTACCAAATTAAGTTGTAGCTATAACATTAAGTCGTATGAATAAATGTTTTATATATAATGTTATAAATATAACCTCTTAAACAAAATTCTAAATTTTTATTTTAAATTTGTTCTATATTCTATTCAGCTTTTGTCCTCCGTTGTCCTCCGTCGTCCTAAATACAATGTTTTCATTCCATAAAAGCTTTGAAAAAATCATTACAAAATGCTGAAAATTGTAAAATATAGAGAAAATGAGGATAAAGGATATTCATTGTAAAACTTATGGAACTCGGAAGAAAAATTGCTCCACTTCGAGTAGAATTGTTACAATTGTAAGATATTTTCCTGGCTATCAAAGAAGCTGGAGCGCTATTAGTCAACACGGTCTTAGGTTTTCTTTGAAGACTTTATCTTGTTTTTAGTTTTTATATAAACTAACCATCTAGTTATCTACGTGGTTAAAGGCATATTCTTTGAATCTATAGATAGTTATAACAATTTAGATGGCATTTATTATTAATTTTCTCTCGTCTTTCGATTTAAGGAGGTATTTACGGTTTCAGATCCAAATATAGAGCTTGAGTTGCCCATACTGAACAGTGAAATATGCAACTTGGGCCTTGTAAACTTGCAATTTACAGTGTCGTCGTCAATATATATTCTAAAATACATACATAAAACTATATATTTGTGAATAAATCTAAATATAGTTAGATTATTTCCCTTTTATTCTGAAAATACGTACTCTTGAACCTAAATGTGGCAAAATAAAAGTTTATATGATAATACCCGAGTGTGATTGCATCGCCGCACTGTGTTCGAATTATTGCGCCTAAATGGTCTCCCACTCAGCTCGACTCTAGGATAATTTTATTTAGATTCAAGTAAATAATTTTCGAGCTTTATGATTATTAATATCTTTATCTATACATATAATAAAATTGTAACTAAGCCGAATCTGTCCAATAAATATTTTCTGGAAAATCTTATTTAAATAGACTTTATTATCGATACATAGGCCGAAACTATAGTTTTTTTTAGATTTTTTGTCTGTCTGTCTGTCTGTCACCGCATCACGGGAAAACCACTGGAGAGATTTTGATGAAATTTGGTATGATGACAGCTGGTTATCCGTGTCAACATATGGAATACTTTTTACTGCGGAAAAATATCTCAACTCTGGGAAATTTTTAGGCTTACTAAACGTTAAAACGTAAGCAGGGACGAACCCGAGCGGAGCAAGGGTGAGTCGCTAGTGTATTATATGTGATAATTCTAATTGTATTCGTCGTTTAATTGGTCGCTTTTGATCATTCGCACTATCGTGTAGGACAATGTTTGTGAAAGAGAAAGAGTGCAAAATGTATATTATATAAGGCAAATATTTATTATATTTTATACAAAATCTCGCAACAAATTGGCTTCTTCTTTCCTCAATTCCTTAATGATACTTATAGCGATATTATTATATTTACTTATATTTTATTATTTCTTGTGTCCCGTTCCTTTTTTTTCATTAAAGAAAGTATTACTATATATACATGAAGAAAGTATACTTATGGGTCATAATTGAATCTCATTACACCAGCGGGAGGCGTCTGATTGCCACTTAAACATGCAAATTACTCATTTCTCGCAAACCAAAATGAGTCTAAAATTATACCTTTAAATATTTCTATGTCATTATCATGCTATTACCTTTTGCAGGTGAGAATCTGTTTTGAATTTTTTGCTATTTTTACTTTTATACATAAATTTTTATATTCTTCTAAGGTTTTTCTATGGTTTTCGGTTTTCCCATTATTTGAAAAGTATAAAGGCGATCTCGGAAGACGTACCATCAATCGTTGCGAAACCTTACACGTGATTATTTCGTTTTCTTCCTTTTATTATATAATAGCTGACTCGACAGACGTCCCAATTTCAATTTTTTTTGTTATCTCTAAGGTCAAACAAACATTTCTCTAGAAAAATGCACTTTCCATTTCTCGAGTTTGATAATTTTTCGGGCAACTTTCTCAACAAAATATCCTTAAAGCTTTTAAATAAAGCTAAAATATTATGAAATATGTATATATTTAAAAGGCAGTGGTAGACCAGTGGTAACGCGCTCGCTTGGGAAACCGAGTGAAGCGGGTTCAAATGCCGGGTCTCGCACCTATCATATTTTCACGTGCGAATCATTTCTAACATGATTACCACTTGTCTTACGGTGAAGGAAAACATCGTTGAGGAAACCTACTTGTCTGAGAAAATCTAACAAGTTTTCGAAAGACATAGAAATCGCACTTGGCTAGCGTGGTGGTCTATGGCCTGATCCCCCTCGTATTGTAGGGAGGCCCGTGCCCAGCAGTGAGACTTTAAAAAGGGCTAAATAGATATATTTAAGAAATAAAATTTACCAAATGGGTCCATATTCGCAAGGCATGCACTCACTAATGAAAAGCTTTTAATTTTATTTATATCTTCTATGTAAATCAATTACCGATATGAAAGTCTTTTTTTAAAAATCCTGGTTTAAAGTTGTAAAGTACATACGAAAATAGTACTAAACTCTTCGAAACATTTCGATTTAGTTTAGAAATTCTTTTTAGAAAACTTGAAAAATAATATGAATATGACCTGTTTTTGTCCACCAACTCAAGCCTCATGAGGACTTGACCACATGATATAAAGATACGATTTGTTGAAATATTATTTGACACAATAATTACAAACTTTAATTTAATTTCACCTGTCCGGGTGTGTGCAATGGAATTTTGCAAGCAATTTGACCCACTTCCTAGTGTCCGATTGAGCTGAAATTTGGCACACTAGTTTGGTTTCCGACACAATGCACGATTACCTAAACGCCACCATTTTTAATCCAATATGGCGGAAGTTACAAAATGGCGATTTATCATTTCTATAGTGACCCTGACGATAGGCATTAAATAAAAGGGCTTGATGAGGGAAACACAATAAGCAACGTGACATCATTGTAAATATGGCGGCCGCCGCAAAATGACGATTTATAAGCTTTTATATCACATAAATTGTGTAATGTATTAAAGTGTTGGGTTTGATTTAATTTTAAATTAATTTTATTTTTTATTTTGGGCTTTCAAATAAAAGCTTGTTTTAAAAATGTTTGTTTTTTTTTTTACTTTTAATTTCTTATTTTAGTCCTATAAAAAGCTTCACGCAAGTCCTCACATGATGTTGTACGAAAATATCGCGTGCCATTCAAATGGAATGAAAACATCCATCGACATAACTTTTAATATAGTTGAAAAACGTTATCATGTAACATTGTTTAAACGTAAATATTTTTTAATTTAAAAAGGAGATCAAAGGGCGTATTTATTTGTACTCGATGTTGCTCTTTCCGAATGACAATGAATTAAGTACTTTTGTTTTTCAATAGCTTTGTAATGTCAGCACTCGATGGATTTTTTCTTGTATTTAATTTTCAACGATTTATTCTTGTATTTAATTAGAAAGCTCGAATGATAGAGACTATTCTTTTTTATCCTGTTACTAACAATATATGTATATTTAGCTTAAATGTTAAAATCTATACTAATATTATAAATACAAAACTTTGGGAGGATGTATGGAATTGGATGTCTGGATGTATGGATGTATGAATGTTTGTTACTCTTTCACGTAAATACTACTGAATGGATTTTAATGAAACTTTACGATAATATAGCTCATACATCAGAATAACACATAGGCTACCTTTTTATCCTGGAAAAATATACGGTTCCCGTAGATTAGATTTGTTTTTATTGAGCCGCTAATAAAATATATAGTTCTTTAAGAGATTTGTGAAGTCACAGTAAAAGTTAAGTTTTCTTAATTCAAACCCTTCAAAAAGATTACACTATACTAACTTAAATTTGTCTAGTCTCGAGTTCTCAAATAAACATACAAAACTTCTTAAAATCTTCGTTAACTGTTATTACAGTACAAGCATCCCTCAAGAACAATGATTTTCCTAATTAATATATTCAAAGCAAAACTTGAGAATATCGAGAAAATGATAATACTTAGATAAAACACAAAACAATCATTGGATGTATAATAAACGAATGTTTACGTTTCTCAACTTTAAAGCACTATTCTAATATTGTTTCAGACGTAATAACAGCAGGCAAGTTATCGAACCCCGAGAGTGCGATAGAGCCAGACTATTAGACGCGCTTTATGGAGAACGGCGCTCCTTCTCTACGGACAATTTATTAGAGTAAGTCATGGAATGCACAATATATTGTTTTGCGTCATTTTATGGTTTTGTATGGAAATCTTGTTTATTATTATGTTTATTTATTTGACGGCACATTTAGCTCAGTTTGTAGTGATCCTACTTTCTGCGCCATTGGTCGCGGGTTCGAATCCCGCTGGGGGCATTCATTTGTGTGATGAGCACCAATGTTTGTACTCCAGTCATGGGTGTTTTATTTATTTATAATATGTATGTATTTAAAGTTATACATATGTAGTGTATCAACTATCTGGTATCCATAACACAGGCTTCGTAGCTTACCATGGATCTAGATGGTGCTGTGTGTTAATATCCCAACATATTTATTTATTGATGTGTAATGTTATTAGTATTACAATTAAAAACGCTGTGTTAATTCGTTTTATAATTAGATTGTTCTCATACTTGAATGGTATAGTAAATACTATATCTTTTCACTGTCATCGAAAATGTATACAGAACGTAGATATTTACTTGATAGTTGTTTTTAACAGATGATTAACTTTGATTCGTTTTATATTTTTCAGACTTTTTATAGTAGTATAAGGGAAATAGGATGAAGCATATTTGCTTTAAATTATTTTCAAATGCAACTATTATTAATATAAATCCGTTTTTTATGACAACAGATCACTAATAATGGAACGTATTTAAATGATAAAAATAACTTATCATGAAATTAAAGCGATATAATTATTTCAAATTATTAAAAAAAATATAGGCATTCATGGGGGCTGCAGACAGAAGTGAAAACTTATAACATTGAAATAACTGTTTTTATTTTTATCGTAATTATAATATTAATAATTAAAATTTCATAATTTGTAAATTGAAATTATTATTAGTCTGGTTTTCACATCTATTGATACTCCGAGCAATAAGTATTTACATTTTGATATAGTATACTAATTAATCAAAACATATGCGTCGACACGTCACATGTCACACGTAGCATGTCGGTGACGCGAACCCATAAGTTTTGCCCCTACCAAAAATTGCTCAACGCGGCCAAAGAAGTTTTCACTTCAATAAAATTTTGAAATATGAAGTGCTTAAGTCTACGAATGTCTTTCTTTCTCTTTCGCGGTAAATTAGTTGAAACAGTCAGCTGATATATAATCTATATTAATATTAAAAAGTGGTATAGTTTGTGAGTTTGTGACGTTGTAAGGGGTAATCTCTGGGATCTACTGAACTGATTCAGATGAAATTTGGTAAGAAGATAGTTTGAGACCGTGGGAAGGACATAGGATACTTTTTAATCCCGGAAATCGTCCCTTAAGGGGGTGAAAGTGGGGATGAAAGTTTGTATGGGCAATCAAGCTAGGAGCGAACCAGAGCGAAGCGAGGGTAAGTCCCTAGTTTGATATAAATTAAAATACTAAAAGCGTATTTCATTTAGAACATAATCTTATAGCAATTAACTTTGACTAACCCTTGATTAATGAAACAAGTGCGCTCCCAACACTTATTATTAAAACTTCAACATAGCCTCAGCGTTCCTATCATTAATTACGATAAGGAAAGTGTTGCTCAACACTGCCCCTTTCTAACTCAATAAAAAAACGTGGATAATGCAAAAAAAAATTTTTTGGTTTGGTATACGTGGAATGTAGAAAGGAAATTTGGTCGGTACTTATCAAGTTATTAACCCTTCGTAGAGAAAACACCATTAGAGTATCCAATGAATGTGTATATATATATATATATATATATATATATAGCATTAAGAATAATTAAGTAACTAATTTATACAGATTCTACAACAAAACGTGAAGCGGAAATAGTGTTTTTATGTTATCTCTTCCTATCCCGCTGTATAACTAAAAATAAATAATATACTCTAACTAATTATCTCCTCGCTAATACTTGGGCTCGCTAATATTTTAGGCAATTATCGATAACTATACGATGTAAGTCTATACTAATATTATAAATGTGAAAGTTTGTGACTATGGATGTTTGTCACTCTTTCACGCCAGAACGGCTGAACGGATCTGGGTGAAATTTACAGATATAGAATTTAGACTGTTATATCACATAGGCTACTTTTTATCCAGGAAAAATGTACAGTTCCCGTGGGATAGGTTCGTTTATGTTTTCCTAGAGGTGAGCCGCTAGTCAATTATATGTATAAAATTTATCGAAAATAGCAGCGATTGAAACCGTTTTGGTGATGACTAGCCGCATAACGGATATCGACACGGGTTAAACCGCCTCCAAATAATTCAATGACATTTGCCCGAAGCGTTTTCGAATGTATCTCAGCTAGGGGTGGCCTATACTACACGCGGCGGCAACCAGCTACCACTCGCTTCTACACGGACTTGTACACGGTCGAGGTTATTTTTATTTTAGCAAATGAGAAAATGCCATCGAATCTTACTTCTCTCCATGTAATATTTCTTTTCAGCTGTAGATTATTTTTGTCACAGTGTTACATGTAAATTAAATAGAAATGATACATTCAATACGTAAAAACAGAGCCAATTAACGTAATTATTACGCAATCAATTTGTTACACGAAGCAAATCAAGATGTCGTCAGCTATGACCACCCTTTTACAGAGATCCTGATGAAATTTTATCATCCATAATCCAGGCTTATACCGTGAAGGCTTTTGATCCTGTTTTTTTTTATTCGTTTTAATTTCAAATGTGTCTCAGCTAGGGGTGGTCGATGCCCCACGCGGCGCCTACCAGCATGTCGGCCGCGCCGCGCCACCCGCACTTCTACACGGTCGAGGTTGGCGACACACGCTTTACCATACTCAAGCGTTACCAAAACTTGAAACCTATCGGATCCGGCGCCCAGGGAATAGTATGGTAAGTTCATCATCCGTTTAATAATATATATGCGAAAGTTTGTATGTTTGTTGTTACTCCTTCAGGCTAAAATAGCTGGACGAATTTGGATAAACTATAGCACACATATAGACTGTGAACTGGAGTTCAATAGAGTAATATGGCACCCAGGGACGCACCCGAGCGAAACGAGGGTATGTCGATAGAAATAAATAAAATGGTTTAATATGAACTAGTTCTGATTTTTGTTAATCCACTCCTTTAGATGATGTAGATAATATTTCGTAAGAACATGATGGTGATGAAATAATTGTAGATGATATATGAAAGAAAATAGAACCTAAGACCAGTTAAATACAGTCAATATAGCTATGAATAGAGTAACATTTATATGTTATAATGTTAATACTATTTACTTTTGAAGCTAGCTAGTTGTTTGGTGATTTTTTTGATAATTTATTTAAATAGATCTCTACTATAGCAGACGCATGTAATTCCTAGATTTTTAAATACACTGATTATTATTATTATTATTATACATCATAGCATGGTTCATACAAATATTAACAAACTTTTGGGCGACCATCCTCAACATTGTATCAAATTAATCGATCAGATCAAAAACAGAACTAAAGTAAACATGACTTAATAATTAGTTGAATGTTCTTCCAGTAAAGTTACCAGTAACTTTTATATATTGAAAATTTCTATGTAATTTCTTGCTCGTATTATTTGAAATTTACTTATTTACTTTTACTTTGCTTTGTAAAACTTTCTTTCAGTTATCTCAAGGAGCTTAAAACAACTTGGCACAGACTATTTCTACTACACACAATACTCATCTATTGCACGCGCTAGGTCTCTGCATGCACATTTGCACTGCTCTCGTAGTTTCATATACATTTTCACTGTCGCTTGTTTATTACATTTCGCGAGTAAACTTACTTCTATAATGGTATTGAATAAATAATGTACAATTATGAGCCTTCAATTTTTTTCAAACTTATTGTTAGTATGCGAAATTTTATCTCAAATTAATCTTCTGAATTCCTTTTAACTGTATTTTTATTTTAGCGAATGAAAAAAGTCTTCGAGGCTTACTTTTTCCCGTCTAAGATTTTTCAGCTGGAGATTATTTTTGTCACGTTCAGTGTAATTTGTAGGTTCGCCTGACGCGGATTTCTATCTAAAAACGGAAATTATTACCTTCAATATGTAAACACAGATCCAATTAATGTAATAATAGCGTCTCTCACAGCAATTACAAACAGCGATACACGAAATATTATATATAATCAAACAAAGCAAGTCATCATCATAGTCAGGTACTACACTAAATACCTACAAAACTACGCCTACAAAACTGACATTAGATCATGATGAAACATTAAACTAAATCTTATCGATCGCCTACCACGAGGGCTTGATCCTGTTTCAAAATAAACTGTATTTCTCTTTATAGCTGATCCAGTTAGTACGTTAGCCGAATACCACTATGGTTCAATTTTACTCAGTCACAATCGGTGACACGGTGTTCACAATACCGACGCGGTACACTGAGATCACGCGTCGAGGCGCGGGCGCACAGGGCATGGTGTGGTAAGCGACACGCTTGCTTCTCAGTTTTCCATCCCGCTTGATTGTCAACTAATTTTCTTAATCTTTCCCCATAAGCGGTTACCGGTTTAGTTATGGCTACCGGTGGGTTAATTCGGAGTTGTTCAAATTTTTGCTTTTTTCATGTTTACGTGTCTATTATCAAAATTTTAATGGTCTTTGGCCGCATTTGTAACTCTTGGACTCTAAATCATTACAATAGAACAAAAAACCCCCTAATATTACTAATAGCCCATTTCATCAAGGTAAAAAGTTGTGTGTATTCAGTTCGTCAAAATTAAATCCTGATTATGAGATTATGAATTTCGAAAAGTAAAGGAAATGAATTAAGTATCTTTATACAGCAGATATGTTAGATCGAGCAATTGGTAATCATAATGCTACATCAGCAAACAAGTAATTACAGTATATATTAAAGTATTCGAAGTTATTTTGCCGTCTTCCGAATAAACATATAATGACTAACGCCTACATTTATTATTGCTTTCAATCCCTATTCTACATATATTCGTAATAATATAAAACCTATTACTTCTTCCATTTAAACGTATATTATCTTTTATCGAATTCCATTTGTCTTGTTCTATTTGCATTTGACTGTATGTGAATAAAACAAAGTTTATATGTTTTGAAATATCATCTCATAAAATGTTGTTTGACCTTTTTTAACAGTCTCAAGTGTGTAACGGAACTTTTGGTGATTTTATTAAGAAGGGGTGAATTTTTTTCCTTTGATTTTTGATACTGTCTGGCGTCGTTTTTAATACTTGTTTTATTTAATATCATATTTTAGGAACAGCTAAATGAACATTTCTATGGTGGATCTAAGGAGTTCTATCCAGGTTAAGGGTTTTGACCATACACATATTATTCCAGGTCTAATGAAATTTTGGTTTCGACAAAATGTGGAGAACTCTTCGCAGGGAAAAAATTAAACTAGGAATCTAAAACATGATGAATAAAAATGAATTACGCTTGGCTCAGTTTGTAGTGTCCCTACTTGCTGTGCCAGCGGTCGCGGGTTCAAATCCCGCTGGGGGCATTCATTTGTGTGATGAACACGAATGTTTGTACTCCAGTCATGGGTGTTTATATTTATAATATGTATGTATATATTTAAAGTTATATATGTGTAGTGCATCAACTATCTGGTATCCATAACACGAGCCTCGTAGCTTACCATGGAACTAGATGGTGCAGTGCATTTGTTAATGTCAGTACATATTTATTTATTTATTAATTTATTTATTACATGACAGAGACAGTAACTTAATTTTAATTGGTGATTCCTTCAACGCTTCTTTTATAACTTTGCATGGCTTTTTATATTATACTTTCATTTAATATTAAAATGTTTGGTTCAATATCTATACTTCTTATAAAAATATCTAAATGTCGTCAGTTATTAAACTTTTGTTCTAAACATTTTATAAGTCTTTATCATCAAAGTCCAAAACAACCAGTGGATTCATTCTTTAAAACGGTACGGGGTTCTATTCCAGCGCGGCATACGACACGGTGACGCAACAGAATGTCGCAATCAAGAAGCTTTCACGGCCTTTCCAGAATGTCACGCACGCGAAACGTGCGTACCGCGAGTTTAAGCTTATGAAACTCGTCAATCATAAAAATGTGAGTAAATTTTTCATCCATTATAAAATTTTCATGTCTGATTTAAAGTAAATGTACATACTCGACATATAAGGATAATCTAGTGGATTGACTCTCCACAGTTAAATAAAATAAAACTAAAAAATAAAATAAATATAACTCCTATACAGATAAATAAAATTGGAGTGTCTGTTTGTAATATTAAAATAACCGCTTTTTACTAAATGCATATGGATGTATGCACGGTACATATACCAAAACAACATTTTTTACAATTTTTGTCTGTCTGTCTGTTTGTTCCGGCTAATCTCCGAAACGGCTGGACCGATTTTGACGGGACTTTCACTGGCAGATAGCTGATGTTATAGGGAGTAACTTAGGCTACTTTTATTTTAGAAAAAGAATCAGGGTTCCGCGAAAAAAAATTAAAACTCATGAAATTGTGAACAAAATCCGTGTACGGCGTACGCACTCGAGCCAAACGAAGGTAAATCGTATATAATTTAAAAGAATATCTTTGGATTAGCAAGCTACTATTTAAACATAGCTAACCGTGAAAACGTACCTAGGGAAAAACGCGAGCGAAGCGAGCGTGAGTCGCTAGTTAGTAATAAAAACTACGTTTAATACTTAGAAATATATGTTTTAGTACCCTTAGAAAAATTAGAAAATAGAAAAGAAGAAAAATAACATTTTTTACCAAAGCTTAGATAAAAAACTTAGAGAAAAACAAACAAAAATAAAAACCCACTCACTTAATTCCAGATAATCGGTCTCCTAAACGCCTTCACGCCACAAAAGAGCTTGGAGGAGTTCCAGGATGTCTACCTGGTGATGGAGCTGATGGACGCGAACCTGTGCCAGGTGATCCAAATGGACCTGGACCACGAGCGGATGAGCTATCTGCTCTATCAGATGCTGTGCGGTATCAAGCATTTGCATCTTGCTGGCATTATACACAGGGTAAAAAGCTATTTTGTTTTTATAGTTGATTATTTAGTTTTTTCGATTAATTTAAATTATTAAGTAATTTTAAACATTTCAATAATTAACTCTATCTGCTAATAATGTCCAAAACAAAGTATCGCCAATACTATTATTATAACAACGGAGGAAAATGATAAAATTGGTGAAAGATGTTTATTATGTTTGCTTTGATACTACTTTTGCAAATCAGGATTTTGTCTATCTACAAAAACCAAAGATAGAAATAAAACATATACCATGTTGGACTCCAAAATTCCGCACTCTAAAATTATCTAATAAAGATCTTTCAAATGTTTTTTTCCAAAGGTTTTTGCATACCTGTGTAATTTTAAGTATGCTACATGTTGACTAAGCCACCTCTGGTCCCAGGACCTGAAGCCGTCCAACATAGTGGTGAAGAGCGACTGCACACTGAAGATCCTGGACTTCGGTCTGGCGCGCACCGCCGGCACCACCTTCATGATGACGCCCTACGTCGTCACCAGATACTACCGGGCGCCCGAGGTTAGTCCTCACACATACATACACTATGCGAAACTGCCTCGGTGATCTAAGATGCTGATTCTGGGTTCGAGGCCCGGGTTGGGCCAAATATTGTATTGTATTGTAAATTGTAATGCAAATGGGTCTCGTTTTCCGTACTTATTGTTAGACTCACATTTGGTCCGTTGTACGTTGCGAATCCTGGCTAGTTCCTAGGCTAGTCAGCCTAACTCCGTGGAAAAGCGCAGAAGTGTGTGGAACTTCACAGGCTTCGCGAAGCGACCTCATTGGTCCGAAGATTTTATTACGTTGTGAAGTTACCGCTATGCGGGTCGGGCCAAGTTTAATTAACCACCCCAGGATAATTTTTAAGAAATTAATTGTTAACTGAACCACCGGTGTTCCCGCGTCCCTCAACACGTTAGTTACTGAGTTTTTTTAAGATACTCTCAGTAATAATCCGGAGTTGGGAAGTTGACGGTGTTACACTCCCGCACCTTTGCAAGCACGTAAAGCCATCGAAGTATGATCCCATGGGACTTTGAGGGTGATAGGGATAGAGAGTGCACGTTGTGTCGGCGCTCTCTCTCACACGCGCTGCACTATAATATCTCCTGCACAGTTAGCTAGTCTCAATGAGATGGCCGCCGTGGCCGGAATCGGTCGCGAGAAGATTATTATTATGCGAATGTAAAGGCTAATATGGATATATATATATATATATATATATAAATGAATCACCGATATGTATGTACGCACATAACTTCCGATCGACTGCATCAAATTGGATAATTCTTTATTTTTGTGTTTGTTATTGTTAGGACAATCTTTGTATAGAAGAAAATTTAAAGAAAAATTTTTTTTTTACATTAAATTTTTTTTTTTAAATCTCATGATATGAAAAATGAGCGAGTGAAATAGTTTTTACCCCAAAAATCATTCCTTAAGGGCGTGAGAATGGGGATGAATGTTTGTATGGAGAAGCAAGCTTAGGTCGAACCCGAGCGAAGCGAGAGTGAGTTGCTAGTATAAGATGACTTACAAAGTGGTACCCGACGTGCAGGTGATCCTGGGCATGGGCTACACCGAGAACGTGGACATCTGGTCGGTGGGCTGCATCATGGGCGAGATGATCCGCGGCGGCGTGCTGTTCCCCGGCACCGACCACATCGACCAGTGGAACAAGATCATTGGTGAGTTATAATTCATATTGTTAATACGTATTCGTATGTATGTAATCAGCCCTTTTTTTTTAACATCCCAATGCTGCGAGCGAAAATTCCTTCAATACGAGAGGAATCAGGCCATAGTCCACCACGCTGGCCAAGTGCGGGCGGACTGAGCATGTCTTTCGAAAACTTGCTAGGTTTTGCTCAGACATGCAGGTTTCCTCACGATGTTTTCCTTCACCGTAAGACAAGTGATAATCATGTTAGAAATGATATATACATAAAAATATCAGAGGTGCGAGACTCGGGATGTGAACCCGCTTCACTCGGTTTCACAAGCGAGCGAATTACCACTGGGCTACCACTGCTTAACTATATAAATATTGTTAGTACTTTCTAAGATTTACGCGAATATTTAATATTTTAAACAAAACTATCTTTTCGGATTTTTTCGGGGATTTATTTTGATTTTTGGTTTCCGACGTTTCGAATGCTATACAGCAATCATGGTCACGGGAGAGACGAACGTTTTAGATGTCTTAAAGGAGTTATATACTTGTTACAGACCTGTTACAGCCTACCCACAAATAACAAAATGAATTCAAAAAATACAAAAATGGCATCAAAGTACCTTACAATATTTGTTAATTTTAATCATTTTTATATAATTTTAATGTTTTATATTGACGTCCAATGTTTTGGAGAAAAGGACTTTTAAGATGTTTTATTTGGTTTGATTTTGTTGAATATTATTTTGTATCGCTGTGGGAAACTTTCATATGTAGTCTGTCGGTCGTTCTTGGCCAAGGCACTATGAGATTTCTATATATAAACTATTGTTTATCGTCGTTTCATATATTTGTAGGATCATTTTAACTTGAATTCGATACTTTTTTATTAACTAAATAGAAAACAGATTTAAATGATAATATTAAACGAGTATGCAACGTACGTGTCCTGCAGAGCAACTGGGCACGCCGTCGGCGGCGTTCATGGCGCGGCTGCAGCCCACCGTGCGCAACTACGTGGAGAACCGGCCGCGCTACGCCGGCTACAGCTTCGAGCGCCTGTTCCCCGACATCCTGTTCCCGTCGGACTCCAGCGAGCACAACCGCCTCAAGGCGTCGCAGGCGCGCGACCTGCTGTCGCGCATGCTGGTGGTGGACCCCGAGCGCCGCATCAGCGTGGACGAGGCGCTGCTGCACCCCTACATCAACGTGTGGTACGACGAGGGCGAGGTCAACGCGCCCGCGCCCGCCGCCTACGACCACTCCGTGGACGAGCGCGAGCACACCGTGGACCAGTGGAAGCAGCTCATCTACCACGAGGTGGTCGAGTACGCGGCGCCCGCCCCCGCCCTCGCCGCGCCCGCGCCCGCGCCGCAGCCGCCGCCCGACCACGCGCCCGCGCTCACCACATAGGTACCCCCACCCCCACCCCCGACACCTGACTATGTGGACGAGTAAACAGTGACATTTACTTCCAAATTTACAGTTGGCTTTAAGTTTTAAATAATATTTTACAGAAGCATTATTCAAGATTACATAGTAAAAAAATTATTAAAAAGATAAAAATTGTAGCAACGGAAGTGAAAAGGACGTCACAGGATGCAAATATTCTCGGTTTTTTTTAAATACATAACTTAGATTATTTTAATTATTCCCTAATAATTATTATGACTTGGCTTATTACCCGATTCCGGCTTGATGTCTGGGAAATCCTGTAAATTGATATTCTTCGTACATAAAGAATGTGGGTAATGGTGTTCAATAAACACTATTTTATTTTCATTTACCCTTCAATTGCAAAATAGTTGTAACGTCTATGTTCGTTTACAGATGGCGGCGGCGGACGCGCTCGGACGCTCCACGTCGAAAATATAAAAAAAATCAGTCGATACGGTACATGAGTTTAATTCATTAAATAATATATTTATTATTGATTGTTTAATGTTAATTTGTATAATCGGTAGAAGTGTTGCAATACTAGGTAGTGACGGATGATGTAATATGATAATCGCAAAGTGATTTGTGAAGTTTTTAGTATTTAATATTATTATATAATTTTTAAATGTTTTTTTATTTATACATTAGTTGTTTGAATTATTATTATTTTTTTTATATTTTGCTTAGAAATGAAATGGTCATGTACCCTATAGCTGAAGCTCGTGCTCCTTCGATAGTGCGAAAGGAATCTGTTAACTCTATTAAATGTAGTTTCTTCCTGTTTCTAAAATAATAATTAGGCTAAGTTTATATTTCGGTTTCCACATTTGTTTGTAGCTCAACTGTGAATTTGAATGTGACCGTTGATAATAATCGTTGATGAGGGTTGATATGCTGGTGGGAATGTTAGTTTAGTAGAAATCTGGGTTTAAGCGTAGGTTAAAATAAACCACGGTTAAATTGAACCCAGGTAATATTAAGCCCAAAGCTAAATTTAAATGATTACCGCGTCGTTGGTTCTATACCAAGATATCGACATTTACATCTTTGCTAAAATTTTACCCCTCCCCACTCTTTATTTGCATAAGTAGTGGAGTGCCTTTCGCAATTTGCTAAAAGTGATTTTTATCTAAAACGGACTGAATTTGATACGTTTGGATATTTTTGTAAATGAAAAAAGGCGTTTCCACACTCTCGACCGACTTCTAATGAAAGGGAATAGTTTTGGAAATACTAACTTTTCGAAGTCGGTTAAATTGATTTAGCCCGTCGTCGCGAGCGACGGTGTTGAGCTTACATTTGTTATTACTTTGTGCAATCGTCTCGTGTATGAATATTGACTATTTACTATTTTCTGATCCCGTTTTGCCAATCGATGAACTTCTGAACGAATTACAAAACGCTGTGCCATGTTCAGTTTTGTTTGGGAAAGTGCGTGTTTAATTGTTCTATAGTAATAGATATAGCTAGGGAACCCCCCCTCTACCCTATTTAAAGAATGTAGTTTGGCAAAGTTTGGCTTTTTATTATCTGTACTCAGAAATATACGAAATCTAATTTTATATATTCAAAGTTTACCTACATTCGAACAAGACACATTGCCTAACTTTGAACAACGGATGTTGTTATCAAAAATAGGGGTGGGGATTTTATTCAGTAAGTAAATATCCAAACACGATTCCTGTCTTAGCCACACAATAGTCTGGATTACTTGACGTTTCATAGTTTGAGTAAGTAGCCCCTAGTTGCGTTGTTGATATATTGACCGTACGAGTAGATAAGCTACGTAAGTAGACTAATAGATGGCCTCACGCGTTGCGACTGGTGGAGCCGGCATGGGAACATGAAAACCGCCATTTTGATTAACGTGATCTTTACATTAAAAAATAATTGACACTTAATGCGTATTTCAAAGAGCATTACTAATAATTGATATATGTGGTCTGTTTCAACTGTCAGTGTCATTTGTAGTTTTTTTTTTTTTTTTTAATAATGGAGTTTTCGTGTCGAAGTCGTAACGTGTGAGGTAAATCGTAGGTTATTGTTTGAAACCTCACTAGGTGATATAATTATATGATAAGTGTAACGAGAATGTTGGATCGCGTCGTCGGCTGGTATCAAATAGCACAATTTATTAGCTATAGATAGAACCTGGGCGGAAACATGTATGTGAATGTTTGCGTACACTATGCGATATGACAACTCCTGGTTGATATCTAAGAAATTATTTGTTAACACGCCGGCGTGTCTGCGCCTCTCAACGGGTTGAAGCAGACATGCAACTTTCGATCTAGGCAAAACTGAGTTCTTTAAATAACTACAACTTCTACTGATTAAAATATATGTATCTGCAGTCTATTAAATCTGGAATGATACTAAAAGTCTTGCAAGAAAATTAAGATGTTGTGCGCATGTATCGCTTAGTGTACGGCAACCCTGAAACAGTATGAGAATTGACTATAATTAATACGAAAGCAATAATTTCCAGTTTTCCCTCCTCGAGCGCAAAATTTCTAATTATTTCAGGAGACATATCAAGGACGTTTCAATAGCTAGATTAATTTTATATTCCAACTGAACTCCGCGTATTTCCGAAATGTTACTTTACTTTTGTTCCATACATCGACGTTTTATTCTGTTGAATGACGGATGTTTTGGCGGGAAAATGAGCCTTCCATTGTTGGTCTGGTGACACTTAGAGTTGACATTTAATTCAAATAATTATATCTATATAATAATATCTGTAGTGTTGTTATCACCAGTACAAGTACGGCACATTATAATAAAGAATCGATTAGTCGCAGTTGCGTTTTAAATATTATATCGAATAATTTAATCGATTAAAATGGACACTAATATGTTGATTAAAATCTAAAGTATCGATTAAAAAGAACAATGTGTGATTCGTTTATTCCATCAAAATGAGAAATATATATATAAAAATGCACTATCGCACTTAGAAAACTGTTAACTCTCTGTCATGCGACCAAAAAAACGTATAGCAGATTATGAGCAGATTTATATTTGGTATCAACAAAAAGATCATAATATACAATAAAAAATATCTAATATAAGTAGAATTGTAAATATTAAATAAGCTTAATGGAACGAAAGTGAAGAGAACATGCTATATTCTGTTTATCGCTAGTGTAACACAAGTGTACGTCCAAATTGTCCATATGTTAATGTACCTAATGCAAATTACAATAATGTAATCTTTAGTGCGTATGTTAGGGTGTAGCTTCAGGGGTTCGGTTGTTACGGATAGATTCACACAACCGAGCTGTGGTTGTCGAAATCATCCAAAGAGTTTCTAAGGCAAAGATATAAACAGTTTGTTGAATTCAATGTGTAATGTATATGAACTAACTTGAATACTCATATTTCGGTTGATTTAAACTCGAGCTGTCGCTTTGGTAAACCGAACCTTTGAAACTAGACGTATGTTAGTACTTGGTAAAACAAGGTGTAACGTAGCGACGTTGAGGCCGAGCGGCCCCTAGTAATCGGTTATTCGACTATCTAAAAACAACTTATTTTTACTGTACACGTAAGTTATTTCATATTTTAACTGAATAAATCAAAATGGTTATTATATACAGTGTGTTTGATTTCTGATTATTTTTTTTACAACTCCCTTTTGTTTTAAGCCTTTAATAGATATATCAGGAAAGAGAACAACTATTCCGAATATACATAATATATTATGTGCTTATTACATTAACAAATTTTAAATGTCATTTTTTCTATTGTTCTTATATTATTTTATATGACTTACAATAAAGAGTCAACGAGAAGATAAATTTAAAATATTTTTGGCTATTTGTGTTCCATAAAGGACACTCTAAATTAGAGTTCTCATAACATCTTAAAATTGATCAACAATAAACTCAAAAATTTCATAAGACAGTAAAAAGTTAATATCACAAATCAAATAGAAGTATATCTAAAATATACTTGGATATATAAAGGAGTTTTTAGAAAATTGTCAAAAAAGCCTCAAAAAAACTTATCTTTAATTATTGATCAATTTTAAAAAAGTTCATTCGTTAAAGTATCACCTCAATTTAGAATTTAAACTTTATATACGATAAAACGATACAATAATTTTATATGTAATAAATGTAGGCACATAAAATTGTAAACTCTACAAATAATAGACCCTCAATTACTAATAATTAATATATAGTTTTTTTTTTTCTAAATATGTTTTACTGACAGTAAAAACACTTCAATAGATTGTGTTCGTACATTTATCACGTTACACATGAAATGGTTTGTAACTATGTACAGACCCATTCTGATTTTTATGTACAGATAGAACTTAAAACAAAAAAGGTAAACTTTTCATTAATTCAGTAAATTTAATTATCTATAGTTGGTATCTATAGTAAAGGAAAAGTACCAATCAGTTATTTTTAACTTTTTTTTTTGAAGTCTGTTTTTAGTTTTATTTTTTATTTCTCTTGTTAGTGTAGATATAGTAGTAGCAAAGTAAGAAGAAAGTATTTTGATAAAAAAAATCGCTTAAGCCATTAAAGTTAGTTAGATGCCAATTTTTATATGAAGACTGACAAACTTAAATTCCCTTTTATTAGTCACACTAAAAAATCTGGCTCTAAAATCCAATTTTAACGTATTGGGCTTGTCAAATCAAACAAAATAAGCCCAAACTATTAGCCGTATCTACTATTAGCCGTTGAAGAGTTCCACCTATCCACCTTCTGGCTTTACTGTCAGATCAGGTCGACGATACCGAACCAATGCATTAACGGAAATAGAAACACTCGCAAAGTTTTAAGGCAATATGATAATTAGAAATAGGTTAAATTTTCATTAGCTATTTTTCCACCTTTTGAGGTGGTATTTTTTTTCAAACTAAAATGAAACCAACTTGAAAGTATGTAACACTTTCAAACAAAACAAAAATTGTGTTAAAAAAAACTTCTAAATTAAAAACCTCGTTTTTGAAGAAATCGGTTGAAAAAGAATTATTTCTCTTATCTGTGGGAAATGACGTTACTAAGAATTTGACAAATGTCAGATCTATATGTCAATTTTGATCGCGAACAAGCTGTGTGTTAAATTTTATGTTGTGCTTAAATAATTTATTATAAACAAAGTAAAATATATAAGAAAATACATTTATGCTATATTGAAATAAACCCCTTTTTCATATTCTAAGATTATCCAAGATACAATGTCGGAAAAAGACAAAGCAAAAGTAAATGCACAAATGAAACACCTTCCCAAAGATGCCCAAGTTATCATGTCTATAATGAAAGAGGTTGGTATTACAGAATATGAACCCAGAGTTGTAAATCAACTCCTAGAATTCACATACCGATATGTAACTTCAGTTTTGGACGACGCAAGAGTTTTTGCTAATCATGCAAAAAAGAAAACTATTGACTTAGATGATGTTAGATTGGCAGTTCAGATGCAGTTGGATAAGTCATTCACAAGTCCACCACCTAGAGAAGTCTTACTGGAGCTTGCTAGAGTCAAAAATGTGAATCCATTGCCCCTAATAAAACCACACTGTGGTTTGCGGCTACCTCCAGATCGGTGAGCTATTAAGTCATCTTAATAAACTAAATGTGGTAGAAAAATATCAATTTACATGTTTAATAACAAAATTTTTAATTTTTCACATATTCAAAATGTTTAACTATAAAAGCTAGCTGTGATATAATTTAATTGTATACCTAGCTAAGAAATATCATTGTTTTTAGCTACTGTTTATCATCATGCAATTACCGACTAAAACAAGTAGCAAAGAAAGTTATAGCAAAACCATCTGTACCAACAACACCTACCCTTAAAACAGTAACAAGTTCGAAACCTGGTGGCCAGAATGTTGTTGTAAAGAGACCTCCTGGAGCTATTGTTAATGTTTCATCTAAGCATAATGTAGCTCCTAAACCAGTTTTTAAATTCACTTCTAATAGTAAGGTAAGAATTTTTATTATATTAAAAGGGTGGTAAAATCCAAGGTTTTTTAATGAACTAAGTCATAAATTATAAAAAGATATTATATAGATTATAACAAAATTTGTGTAAAAATTAATTAAAAATTTTATATTAATAATATTTCTCCCTTTAAAATTTCATTATTTATAGCACATTTAAAAAATCTATTAAATATATTTCACAGGTGGTAGCAAAACCAGCGGTGAGAGTGACTGCAGGACCTTCTTCTCAAGGTCCTGTAAAGATGGAGTTAGATGAAGTTTCACAGAAACGGAAACGTGAAGATGATGATTACGATATGTAACTATAGGTTTTAGTGGGTTCTAAGTGTAATAAATAATTTTAATTTTACTACTACTTTTTATTTCCCTCTAACTTATTTAATAAGTTTTTAATTCATCTGTAAAATATATAACTTTATTATTAAAGCGTCTTGTTTCTCAAACTCATTATTAAATACTTTTCAAACAGAGAATTGGTAAGGCTTAGTCAGTACTCAGCAAATGAAAAAGGTACCTAATGTTTATATGAAAAAAAAAATATGATCAGAATTACTTCAAACTTTATATAAATGCTCTTCAATACAAATAAATAACCTATTTTAGAATTTTTCAAAATGAGATTTCTCAGTAGAAATGAGAAATTTCCTTACTAGTAAAATATGCTTAATTTTAATCCTTCTATCTATATATTACGTACATATAGTTATGGCCGCCGGGAGAGACCTGGGCCTGCACTTGCACAGGGTCTTATCAGAAAAGAAAATGTACTAAAAAAAATTAATATTCGTAATTTGAATAAAAATGTTATCCACATTTTCAGTTTAGGAAATTAAAAAAGTAAACGTTCATAAATTAGTTAGTGAAAAGCTTTATAAATTATTTTGTTGCAAGAACCAACCATACAAACACAGTTACGGATATATACTTTCATACTAGTTAAAGATTTTAATTAAGACATTAAACAGATGGACATCTCTAAA
Source organism: Argynnis bischoffii washingtonia (assembly GCA_033884665.1). Classification (NCBI taxonomy): domain Eukaryota; kingdom Metazoa; phylum Arthropoda; class Insecta; order Lepidoptera; family Nymphalidae; genus Argynnis; species Argynnis bischoffii. The sequence continues at coordinate 1,060,500 of CM066624.1, read as the reverse complement.
ATTAATATTGCTCGCACTCAAGAATATAATTAAAATAATTAAATTTCATCTACACTACTATTATAAAGAGGAAAGATGTGTATTTTTGTATGTTTGTAACAAATAAACTCAAAAACTACTGGACTAATTTAGATGAAATTTGGTAAGAAGATAGTTTGAAATCCTGGGAAGTGGAAAAATATCCTATTATTTTTTATTTCGGACATCATCCCTTAAGGGGGTGAAAATTGTTATGGGGAATCAACCTAGGGACGAACAAGAGCGAAGCGAGGGTGAGTCGCGCGTTAATTATATTTTACTACTATCGTCAATCATTGTCCTCTTTACAATTTTTTCTCTGAATTCAAATAATGAATGAACAGCAAAAATTCATTTGAATCATTAGCATTTTTATCAAGCAAAGCAAATTTTCTATAAAATAATTTATTAGTTATTACTTAAGGTAAGTAATTATTTTTTTTTTTTTTATATGAAAAAAGAAAATAGAATCTTATATTGTGTAATAAACGATTGCTATTATTATTATTATTTTAAAATTCTATTATATATTATCACATAGAGAAATTCGACATACCTTTAAATTAATCATTCATATGTGTTAAGAATTGAAAAAACATTAAAAATATAAAACCTTTAATACAATATAGTAAAATATTTCAATCTATACATGATATAATAACATATCTCTATAGCAATTAAAGGACTCATTTCTTCTCATATTTGTAGAAGCCTTCACCGGACTTGACCCCGAGCTTGCCTTCGCTGACCAACTTGTTCAGAAGTGGGACGGGTTTGAAGAGGGGTTCTTCAGGGTATTTCTTATGCCATCCGTCTAATATGAACTTGTTAGTGTCCAAGCCCACGTAGTCGGCAAGCTCCAGCGGGCCCATGGGGTAGCCAGCGCCTAGCTTCATGGCAACATCTATGTCTCGGGCTGAAGCATCTCCTGAAATGTAAGAATTTGATTATTAATGCAACATTTTACAGCCATTTATTTCTTTTACATGTCCTAATAGAGGTTTAAAAATATATAGATTTAATAGTAATCCTCTATATATATAAAAGGCTAAAGTGATTGACTAATGTATCAAGGCACAGGCCAAACCCTTAAGGCTAGAAAATTGAAATTTCGCACACCAATTTCAAATATGACGAAGACTTCCACTAAGGAAGGATTTTTCAAAATTTAACTCAAATTTAATTCAAAGGGGGTGAAATATGGGATAAGTTTGTATGAAACTTTTTATTCCTTGGACATATTTACATGAAATTTCGTATTTTTCGTAGTTTCATAGCGAGCGAAGCCGCGGGTTCTGCTAGTATTAAATATGCGAATATTTTAGTTAGTGTTACTTCTTCACGCTATTGGTGCTGTACAGATTTGAGTGAGTTTGGAATGGATATAACTCATATCTTATATTAACAAATAAAATATTTTTCATCAATATATCTACGGAAGGATTTAATCTTACAATATTATTAAATAAAACTATCTTTTCGGATTTTTTCGCGCATTTATTTAGATTTTTGGTTATTTTGATGAATGCTTATTAATTATAATATCAAAATTTCGCGTAAATCTAAGAAAATCTTGTAATATTAAATAAGCAAATACATATATATGTATGTACATGTACATAGATTTATTTCGTGTATTTCGGTAACGGTTCTTACAGTTTGAATCAAATTTTGTATTTACACAGCGTTTTCCTTTAAAGTTTACATGCCATATGGTATTTTCTGAAAAAAACACGATTTTACAAAAAAAACTACAAGCGAAACTCGGTCGCCCAGGTAAGAGTCTGATAAGTGGAATATTCAAACACATTTACCTCATATGGAATCGAATCCACTATTGATTAACAACTCAAAACAAAACCTCACCTCTCTCAAACAATCTAATAGCCTCAGCAACATACGGGACCAACAACCTGTTAACAACAAAGCCGGGGGTGTCCTTGCAAGTTATACAAGTCTTGCCTACAGACTTGCCCCACTCCATCATAGTGTTGTAGGTAGCATCCGAGGTTTCATTCCCTCTGACCACTTCTAGAAGACGCATCACTGGTACAGGGTTAAAGAAGTGAAGACCACCGAATCTGGAATATACAGAAAATTATTTGATGAAGTCAGAAAACATTTTATTTTCCTTTGATAAAAGCAGCTTTTCTCGGCTGTTGAAAATTTTCATGTCATTAGAGTCATTGTTTCTTTTTATGGACAGTATTTCAAACCAGAAAAGAACAACCCATGTTGTTCATAAAAATGTGAATATGAGGCAATCCAGCTTCTCGACAACTGGGACATAGTGAGAACCCTTAAAAGAACTAAACCTTTTGAGTTAGTGTAGAGTTAAAAAAAATAGAGTAATGTAGTGAAAGTAAAAATAATATAGTGCTACCAATATAGAACACAAGAACAAAATGTCTTCCCTTTAATTAGAGACTATAAGAAAAGTGCCATTAGACATATTCTTAAATATATTATTTTACTCATTAGCCTTTTTGGCTAGATCTTAATAATATAAAATAATATAGTACCTACATTATTATTTTTATGTGTACAAAAATCATACTCACTTGTCCTTGCGTTTTACGACCGAGGCAATTTCATTGATGGACAGAGACGAAGTGTTTGATGCAAATATGGTGTGACTTGGCGCAGCCTGAAACATGGTTATTATGTATAATACTCAAATATACATGGGGTGCATCGGTTTTAATTGCCGAAAGGTTGAGTGATGTAGATATTCATACACATTCATCTAATAGCCTTACTTTCTTTAAATAAGGTAAAGAAGTTCTGAGATTGGCTATCTATACTAATATAACCGATTTAGATAAAATTTGGTAAAAAGATAGTTTGAGACCCTGGGAAGGACATTGTATAGTTTTTATCCCAGAAATCATCCCTTAAGAGGGTGAAAATGGGGATGAGAGTTTGTATGGGAAAGCAACCTAGGGACAAACCAAATTGAAGGTGAGTCGCTAGTTCTGTATAAACAGACATTTATATTTATAATTTTATAGATTGTATTATCACATTTCAGCATATATAATGTTTACAGAATTACTTATGCTTAATCTGAATCTAAAAATACTTTGTCACTGGAGTCACATGCAATTATCATAATATATGGAAATGTGCCTGAAGATTATAAATTACATTTATAAATAAACATTACAGTAAAATAAACACTATCAGACTAAGTTTTAAAAGTTGTTGAATTACTATTTCAACATCATCATCGTCATCTCGATGCCCATTTCCCAAATTACTTGGGTACAGTATATCTTCATCTTCCAATCTCCCTTATTACTCATCACCTCAGCACTTTTCTCTTTTATGTCCTGTCTCAGTTAATCTACATCTACATTTTCTTTGGTTGCCTATTTCTTCTATCTACATTAATTTCCATCACTTTTCTCGTCACATGCAATTCATTCCTCCTCATCACATGTCCATACCAACACAGGCTATTTCCTATAATACTTTCTTAGATTTATTTAAAACACCATTTCCTTATATAAACTAGCAGAACTCGCGGCTTCGCTCGCGCTAAAACTATAAAAAAACTAAAATGGTAGGTTTCATACAACCTTTCATCCTCTATTATACCCTCTTAGGGGTTGAATTTTAAAAAACGCTGAAATACGTAACTCATTATTTTTGCCGTACTCAACTCATACGAAATTTCATGTAAATATGCCCAAGAATAAAAAGTTTCATACAACTTTTATCCCCTATTTCACCCCCTTGGGAGCAAAATTTTGAGAAATCCTTCCTTAGTGGATGCCTTCGTCATATGAAGAATACGTGTGCAAAATTTGAAGTTTCTAGCCTTAAGGGTTTGACCTGTGCATTGATACATCAGTCGATCACTTTTGCCTTTTATATATAGAGTTAAATAAGCAGATAATTGACCTATTATTTGCTGCCTATTTATTTATAAATACTGTATAGAATGTATTTTATTTTTACTTAAATAATATAAAGAAACTTATATTAACAACTAATGATACAACTATTTTTCTTTAGAATTGTATATAACAATAATAACTATATACTTACAGCGTCAAGCTTTTTGAAAAGCTCATGTTTTACATTAATATTTTCAACAATAGCTTCAACTACCAAATCAGCTCCCTTACTTCCGCTTATAGGGTCAGTATCAGTTTTGATTCTGGCCAAAGACTCTGTCACAAACTTTTCACCTTCTTTTGGATTATCCTTGTAAATCTTCTTTGCAACTCGACCGAGGTTATTCCCAATAGATTTTTGAGATTTAGCCAACACATCAGAGCTTACATCTACTAATGTCACATTTTGACCAGCTTGGGCCGCTACCTGCAAGAAAACTAAAATTATATATAACTGCATGTATTTAACTTTAACTACCTATCCCTTTCGGCTTCATAATTAATTAATAATTTAGGATTAGTAATGAAACAGCTAGCCTTTAACTCATGGGAATCTTTTTTTTTTTTCGGGTTGTAAAAAAACCTTAATTAATCTAGTCAAATCTATTCAATGAGAGTTCCATCATTATTATTGAAGCGTATCAAAAATATTTGTTTAATAAAATCTTCAATTAGAAGAGCGAAAATTGCATTAGAAAATATATAGATAAATGATAAGCGTACCTGAGCAATTCCAGAGCCCATCAGCCCACCTCCAATAACAGTAACATTTTTTACTGCACTTTGTACTACAGAAGAACTGGAAAAGTTACGCGCTATAGCTCCAAATTGAATCATTTTATATAAAATATATTTTGTATCAAATATATAAACAGTTATAATTTATAATTGAATTTTAGGTACTTGCACAGTATCACCTAAAAGATAAAGTGATAAAAAATAACTGATTTTATAAATGGAATTCCAAAGTTCAATTTACTTCACACAGCTATGAATTATGATTGAATCGTGTAAAGTACGGAATACACAACCTAACTACTAACTAGTGAGTACTGAGTAGAGTTGCCAAGATAGTTCGCTACGCGTTGTAATTTACATTTCAGCTCATGTTATTTTTGTAATTATGTTATCAGTAATATTGTAATAAATTACCCTGTATTCAATGTTAATAACCTTACTCTTAGTCATAAATACATATTTATTACAATTTACTGACTTCAAAAAAGAGGTACGCTTTTTCAATTTAGTTCACAATTTTCTTTATACGAAACCGCTACTCAGCTTTGGGTATTTATTTATAAAATCAAATTAGATAGCCAGTTTATCTCAAATAGTCTTTAAAAATTAAGAAAATTTTGATACTTAACGTTTATCAATAGTAGAATGGTACAACGTTTCTATAACTGATTGGAATTTGGAAATTCTTTCTTTGCGCAACTTATGTGTCACACATTATATGTACGTATACGTAAGCATAATATTTCATTTAAGGATTAAATATGGACTATAAATAAATATAAAAAATAAATAAATATAATAAAACAAAGAATTATTATTAACCAGCGACTCACCGTCGCTTTACTCGGGTCCTGATCTGTGAGTGTGATGACCTGTGAGTCATAGGGACTCTTAGCTGTACGTTTTAACGGTTATTATAAATATACATACGTATGACGACTTCTTTTGGGTTGTACCGACCGACACGACAGTATAATAACTCAAACTAGTTATGGGTTTATAAGGTCATGCATATCTCCGCAAACTCCGTTAAACATTTTAAGGTATTGAAGTCTCAATTACTCAATTTTTTGTGAGGTTTTCATGTTCTGTATTTAGCCCTTTTTGATGTCTCACTGCTTGATGAGCATGGGCCTCCCTTCAATACGAGGGGGATCAGACCATAGTCCACCACGCTGGCCAAGTGCAGGTTGGCGGACTTCACATGTCTTTCGAAAACTTGCTAGGTTCTCTCAGACATGCAGGTTTCCTCATGATATTTTCCTTAACACGTCTACGGTTCCTATGGGGCCACGATTTGAAGACGGATTCGCATAGATCTTGACGAGATATGCCAAAAAGTAAGAATACATTTTTTCGAAATTTTGTTTACTTTTGAGATATCGATACTCAAAAATCGAAAAAAAAACCGACCCGGAATTTGAACCCACTTCACTCAGTTTCTCAAGTAAATACGTTACCACTGGGCTATTCTACCACTGCCTTCATGTTATGAGAACTCTTTATAAAACGAAAACCTTGTTAAAAAATATTTTTTTTAAAGATTTTGCACAAATGTGCAACAATATTTCAATTTAGATCGTTTTAAAATGTCGTATATCTGCTAATGTTGGTGATTTCGTTTAAATCAAAACATAGCATTGAATTTATAATGTAAAACTTGCCTTATGGTCGACAACTTGGCAACTTCAAATTTGACATGTGCTACTGTCAAAATTTAATTTGGCATTTTTAAATTTCAATTTGTATTGTAAATATTTATCCAATATCCGTTATCGTACTGATAAAAAAATATAATACGAACGTAGCATATTAACTTAACCAAATACCGTTGTTATCATTTATCTGAAGTCTTAGATATCATAAAAGTGATAAAATGTGTTGGATACATTGCTGTTCTACCAAAAACGCATATATGACAGGTAAGTAATATTTAAAACTACATAACGGCGAATTACTTCGTAGCAACTTGCCCATTTTGCACACGGGTTTGGTCAACAAGTCAACAAACCTAATTATCATTTACTCGTATTCGGTCAAGCGACGAGAACGCAAGCAATCCAACAAAATGAATAAATTAATTGGTTTAACAAGAAATTTTTCAAGTTCTACTACTTTAAATGCAATTAAATCGATAACTGTTGTTGGGGGAGGGCTTATGGGTTCTGGTATCGCGCAGGTAAGTGCTAAAGTATATTATTTTTTATATACCTTTATTTATATTTGTATATTTTGAAATGAATTAACATACCTCATTAGAATTTAATTAATTTTATGTATTATTTCTTTTTAGTTCGGACTTTACCCCCTATGACTTAGATTGATCTTTAGTGATTAGATATATTATTTTATAATCATATTTTTTTATATTATGTAATACTGATAATTTGATATACTTATAGATAGCAGCTCAAGCAGGTCAAAATGTAACTATAGTGGATTTAAAACCCGAGTTACTTGAAAATGCCCAAAAATCTATTCAAAATAATCTTGTAAGAGTTGGTAAAAAGTTATATAAAGATGATAAAGGAAAAGTTGAAGGTTTTGTTAAGGAGTCATTAGATAGAATCAATGTTTCAACTAATATTGAAGATGGAGTGAATGTAGATTTGGTTGTGGAAGCCATTGTGGAAAAGCTGGATGTTAAACAGGCATTATTTAATAAACTTGATGAGGTAATTAAAAAAAAAAACTGACTTCCAGGCACTGAAAACACCTGTTAAGTTATTTTTTGCTTCTTAGTCCCTGGAAGTAAATATTTTTTGTTTTTACTTTTCCATTTTTAGTGTAGACGTAATAAGCAGGTAATTTGTATGAAAAAAGTTATTAATAACATAATCAATTAAGCCATTTATTTAAAAATAATTTATTGTTGATTTTTTAAAAACTGCTCAATCAATTTCGATAACATTTAAATGGGACCACCTGGGAAGTCTATCCTTTGAAACAAAAAAAAAAGTTTTTTCCAAATCGGTTCTGACATCTTCAAGTAATTGTTGAACATACTAAAAAAAAAAGATCCTGATGAATTAAGAACTTCCTCCTTTTTGAAGAAGTCTGTTGAAAATTATAATAAGCTTAAGTTGAATTTTTATTTTCTAATGTTAGGTAGAAGGTAGAGGAATAGATAAAAAAGGGGTATGAACAAACTATCGTCAATTACGTACTACAGTGTGCTATGACTACATCTAATGGTTTTATTGTTTAAGTTTAAAATGTTGTGCAATAATTACCATATTTATTTAATATAAAAAAATGATACAATGCAACATTAGCATGTGTTTAGATTAAAGTTCTTATGTCGATGTTAATTAATTCAACGTAATACTTTCTTAGATTTACGCGAATATTAGACATTTAAATAAACCTATTTTTTCGGATTTTTCGCGGATTTATTTTGATTTTTGTTTCCCGACCCATCCGAGAGACCTTCCCGTGACCATGATTGCTGTAAAGCAATCGAAACGTCGGGAACCAAAAGTCAAAATAAATCCGCGAAAAAATCCGAAAAGATAGTTTTATTTAAATAGTTCAATGTATTTTTTATTTAATATTTAATAGGTAAATGCTAAAATTGGCACTTGGAAATGATTACATAAAGCAGGGCTCGGAACTGATTTAAAAAAAAAATGTTTATTCAACCAATGGTTTAGTAAACCGAAATAATAATGGTTAACGGTTATTTTTAGAGAAAGGTTGGATTTCGGGCTAAATACCGAATTAAACCGGTAAAATGAGTAAGAAACGTATATGTAATATGTAAACGTAATATGTATCCTTCTACTAAGCAGTTCACAATTAGCAAAGACGCGCCATATGTAAACGCAGAAAAACTTATTTTAACTTGTTAATTTTGGTCATGGAACGTAAGTTCATCAAAAACTGTTTTCTTGGATTTAGCCGGTTAAATAACGTAACCGAAACCTTAAACGGAAAAGTCTTTCGGTTTGGGGTTAATGACCAAAACCGGTTTAAAAATTGAACAGGTTTCCGAGCCCTGACATAAAGTGCTCCTAAGTGTAGAAACAATACCCTTGTTTGTCCAAAAATATAACACAAAATTTTTTTACATACATATACTTTTATTTATAAACTAAATATATTTCAGTGATCTTCTAATGAAATTTCATTGAATATTTTTAGCTTTGCCCTGAACATACAATTTTAGCGAGCAATACTTCTTCTATTTCTATCAATGAAATTGGTGCAGGGATTAAAAGAAAGGATAGGTAACGTATCTTTTTTTGCTTGATAAAGTAAAAAGTTTATATTATGTATAAAGTAAACATTCTGGATGGTAGAAAAATTGGAATTGCAAGGCATTAACATCAGTGAATCATGGAACTGCTAAATCTATACAGATAAATAAAATTGGAGTGTCTGTTTGTAATATTAAAATAACCGCAAATGCGTATGGATGTATACACGTCACATATACCAAAACAATATTTTTTACAATTTTTGTCTGTCTGTCTATCTGTCTGTCTGTCTGTTTGTTCCGGCTAATCTCCGAAACGGCTGGACCGATTTTGACGGGACTTTCACTGGCAGATAGCTGATATTATAAGGAGTAACTTAGGCTACTTTTATTTTAGAAAAACAATCAGGATTCCGCGAAAAAAAATTAAAACCCATGAAATTGTGAACAAAATCCGCGTACGGTGTATGCACCCGAGCGAAGCGAGGGTAAATCGCTATATAATTTAAATGAGTAACTTAGAAGTAGCAAGCTACTATTTATGTATAAACATAGCTAACCGTGAAGACATACCTAGAGACGAACGCGAGCGAAGCGAGCGTGAGTCGCTAGTACTTAAGATAAAGTGCAAATGATATAATTAAGTCCTTTTAGTCAAGGAGATATAACAATATATTAAGTTTGCCAATTTAAACAATTTCATATAAAGCATAAGTTGTGCTTATAATTTGTGGACTAAATAAAATGAAAATAGAAGGTCATAGAAGTATAGATCCATACTTAATATTACCTATTAATGTGAAGGTGCATTTGTTTGTTTGTCCTTCTTTCACGTCGAAGTGGCGTGATTTTTTGTGTGGAGATAGTTGGAAGGCTGGAGAGTGGCATAGGCTACATTTTACCGCTGGACATTATCTCATTCCCACGGGAAAAGATGTTATAATGCTACCCACAACAACTCATCACATATAAATAATATTATATATATATAGTACATATACTATACTAACTGATAAAACGTACCTAGGGACAAACCCAAGCGAAGCGAGGGTGAGCCGCTGAGTAATAAATAAAAAAATGAATGTTACAGGTTTGGGGGACTCCATTTCTTTAATCCAGTACCAGTGATGCGACTCTTGGAAGTAATCAAAGGAGATCATATATCTGAAGAAACATACAACACTATGATGGAGTGGGGCAAGTCTGTAGGCAAGACTTGTATAACTTGCAAGGACACCCCCGGCTTTGTTGTTAACAGGTTACTCGGACCTTATAGTGCTGAAGCTTTGAGGATGTATGAGAGAGGTATGTTATTGCCCAAGTTTTTTTTAATTTTTATTTTTATTGCCTTAAAATTAATAAACGTCTCATTGGATCTTTGCGTGCTTTTTATATATATGAATTTTCAAGCTTTAAGTTAGGGCTTTTATTTTTGAAGTTATACTTCTTTTGGCACGTTTGGAAAAAAATATGGGAGTAAACTTTTTACGATGTGCGCGCACACCGACAGCCAAAAAGCGACATGATAAAGTTAGTTGCATTCCTTTTACAAACAGAGAGTTGTGGCATACGGGATGAAATCTTTAATTTTTTTTGTTCTGTTACGCCAAAGAAGTATAACTTCTTACGTGTTTACATATGTACACACACACGGTTTTTTTATGGTTGTGGGTGATTGTCAATATTAAAACTACTTTGATTACTTTCGTTTTTATTATAAAAGGTTTTATGGCATTTATCTGTGGGTTTCTTATTATTATTAATAAATTATAATGCATGAGAATTTCTTATCGATACCTTTGGGTTCAATTACCATTACCATTGGCTTATAAACCATTTTGGCCAAAATGAGTTATATTATATACCATTCTTTTCTGATTTTTTTTCTGTATACGAAATATCGAAATTTGCTAAAAAAATGTTTTTACGACCTAAAAATATTTGGACAAGAAGTCATTTAGAACATAAAATATTGGTGTAAAAGTCAAATTGATATATTTTTTTAGTTTTGTAAAGGTGTACCAACCATAACTTTTTCATATTTAATAAGTTTAAATAATATTTATTCATTAAAGGTCCAAAGTGGGTAGAGTTTACTCAAGTCAGAATCCCCGTTTTGGGATATATTTTCAAACCTCTGGGAAAATTATAAATATTGGTCCTATAGTTCCGGGAGGTAGTTTTTTTTTGGGAAATTTCCTCTTCTTTTTGAATCTTCAAATCTTCAAATTTGAAAAATGTCAAATAGTTTTTGAGATATTTGCAAAAAACCTAATCCCATTTTTTTTCGTTAGTTGTTAATAACTTTTACAATTTTTGTAAGCGGCTGTAGAATATTTTCAAAAATTATCTACACGCTATTCCGAATCGAATGCCACCTCATTTATATTTTTCAGAGGCGGAGAAAAAAGTTTGACCCAAAAAGCACTTGTAGTAAATCCACAGTTTCAACATTTTTATTTCTTTAATTATTTCAGTTTACTATTGTACCTACTTATTATAAAATAAAAAATGATATAAAACACAGCAAACTTATAAAATGAGTGAAAAATTCTTGGAGCTCTGCAACTAAATATGAATCACACAGAACAATTTAAGAACTTCATTAGTTCCTATTCTGTTTAAGTGTTGATTACGGTTTAAGTGAATGTTTGTCTTTTGTTGAGTTTAAAAATGTTGATTATTGGTTTTTGACGTCATTTTTATATTTTGCTACAACTATAGTTGTGAACAATAATAAAAGAACGTTATTTTCATAAATTATTATGTTGCCATAACAAAATTTTATTGAAATTAATTCCTTCACATTCTGGAAACAATAATACTGTTTTTAATAGTAAGGATCCGATTATTTCTATTATTTATCAACAATGTTAAGGGTTTATAAATCAAAAAATATTTAAATTTAACAAAAACTAATATACGATTATAAAAGTAATTTTCAGGCGAATTTTCATGGTTTTTTTTTTTTCATTTTTGATAATTTAACCTTTTTATAATAATATTTTACCTTGAAAGTATTTTTATAAGTTCTAAAAAAAAAAGTTATGAATTTTTCTTTTAAAAAAAATGTTTTTTTTTGCTCTCTTGAAAAGTAGGGTTTTGGTTTATACGCCAAATGAACCCAATGGTACCGTTATAATATTCGTGATGTTCATTTAGATTGTATAGATTTTTCTTCTTATTTATACTGTGTCTGGGGATTTAATTATAATTATAATTATTTATTGCTGAATGTTATAAATGGGGTTTTTGACGTTATTGTATTATTTGATATGAAGCTTCAATTGCTTGACACAAGGGTTGACATTTAGTGCTGTTATTTATATAATTCTACATATTTATTATCTGTTTAAGGGTGAGTTTGATGTCATTTTATTTATTAATACGTAGATCATATAAAATAATATTACTGAACATATATAATATTATTTAACTATAATATATTTGTATTTTTACTTCAACTATCTCTATTTATCTGATACTTTTATCTTGTTATCTTGCAGCATAGTGGCAGGAGTGTGCAATTTTTTTATATTTAAATATACTTGTAATTTTTTGGAATATTTTTTATGTAGCCTTAATAATAATTTACTTCTTTCTTAACATACTTGTATTTAAATTATGAATAACATAAAAATTGGTTGTCTATACTATGACAAACTGTAATAAAGTATTGTAACTAAGCCGAATATGTACATTAAATATTTTTTGGAAAGTGTTATTGAAATACACATTAATATCGATACAGAAGCCGAAAATATAGTTTTAGAATTTTTGTCTGTCTGTCTGTCTGTCTGTCAGTGACCGCATCAAGGAAAAACCACTACAGGGATTTTGATGAAATTTGGTATAATGATAACTAACCAGCTATCTTCATACCAAATTCCGGGTTAACATATAGAATTTACTGACGCAACTAATATATATTTTTATCTATTTTATCTTTATTATATATAGTTATTAATATATGTATATCTATATTTGTAGGTGATGCAACCAAAGAAGATATAGATATAGGTATGAAGTTAGGCGCAGGTTACCCCATGGGACCATTTGAACTGGCCGATTATACCGGCTTAGATACAAATAAGTTTGTCTTACAAGTTATGTATGAAAAAACCAAGGACCCAGTATTTAGGCCCATTCCATTGTTGAACAAAATGGTGGAAGAAGGAAAGCTCGGTATTAAGACTGGCGAAGGATTCTATAAATATAAGAAATAAGTGTTTTTTTTTCGTTTTTAACATGTTTTAGTTTTTTTTTCGATCTTTTGTAATAAAAGTTATGAAAAAAAGGGTGTCTTATTTATTTTTTAATATGTGCTTGAGATAATACTTTCTTAGATTTACGCGAATATTAGACATTTAAATAAAACTATCTTTTCGGATTTTTTCGCGGATCTATTTTGATTTTTGGTTCCCGACGTTTCGAATGCTTTACTGCAATCATGGTCACGGGAGAGACTAAGTATTAGATGTCTCAAAGGCATTATATAGTTGTTACAGACAGCTTACCCACAAAATACCAAAAATGAATCCTACGTCACAGGGACCGAGTGAAACCAGCCACAGTCGAGCGCGTCCCTGCAGTCCTACCTTACATGAGAGGAGTCACTGACAAGATTGGCTACATCCTAAAGCGAGCTTCAATTAAAACTTACTTCTAGCCACCAAAGAAAATTAGTCAATTATCAATTACCACCTGTCAAGTGACACATCTCTCTACAAGATGCAGGAGTTTACAAGCTCGATTGGGATTGGACTCTCTTACATCGGACAAACAAAGCGATCCATTAGAACTCGGGTCAAAGAACACATAGCTGATGTGAAACACCGCCGTAATACAACATCTGCTGTCTGCAAACATAGTTCAGGACCGCCCAAGCCATTATATTCGCTTCGATAGACCCCAAACCCTCGCGAAAGAAAATCGATATCGCCCTAGAATGATTCGGAAAGCCATAAAAATTAAAAAACATCCAAATTTCAATAGGGAAAATGGCTGGGTACTACCCTCGTCGTGGGATCCTTTTATTAATATTATAAAATCTAATAATAAATCTAAACATAACAGACAGTTAGATGTAGTAAGTTCTTACTGTGCAGATCAAAATAACAGTATTTCAAATTAATATTTTTCATTTGTAAATGTAATTCTTAATTAATTATAATTTTCTAAAGTACACATAGAACAATAATGTGGCTTTTATTTAAATGTGCTTGAGAATTGTATTTAAGTGTTATATGAACTGCAAGGATATAAGCATAAATATGATTATTTTATTAATATTTATTATATATTATATATATTTGGTATTTTGTGCGTCAGTCACGTTCCTGCTAAAAAGACCTCGTCGCGCAAACTTATAACCGCCTAATGTCCGAATTCCGTAGTCGAACCGCGCTTTTTGCCAGTTCACGGTCCGATGAAACTAACTTATTCTCACAATCCTAAACAATAATAAATAGTATTTTCTTATATTTACACGAATATTTGCCATCTATACAGATAAATAAAATTGAAGTGTCTGTGTGTAATGTCAAAATAACAGCTTTATACTAAATGCATATGGAATTATATACGGTACATATAAGAAAAACACATTTTTTTTTAATTTTTCTCTGTCTGTCTGTTTGTTCCGGCTCCGATCTCCGAAACGGCTGGACCAATTTTAACGGGACTTTCACTGGTAGATAGCTGATATTATAAGGAGTAACTTAGGATACTTTTATTTTAGAAAAAGAATTAGAGTTTCGCTCAAAAAAATTAAAACTTACCTAGGGACGAATCCTAGCGAAGCAAGGGTGAGTCGTTAGTTTTCAATAAAACTGTTTTTGGATTTTTCGTGGACTCATTTTGGTTTTTGGTTCCCGATGGTTTGTATGCTTTACAGCTATTATCTATGATCTTTCCGTGACCATGATTGTTGTTGAGCATTCGAAATCTCGAGAACTTGAAACCAAAATAAATCCGTGAAAAATTCTGATAAGATAGCTTTATTTGAAGAAGTAGATGGATGAAAAGTAAAATTCAACAGGTATGTACATTCAGAATACGTTTCAGTTTTAAGAAACCTAACATTTAATTTTGTCTAATTTTTTTATTTTATTATTATGCTTTTGCATAGAAAATTTAATTGTTTAAAAATTACAATATTTTAATTTATATAATTGTTTGTTCATTGTGATTGTGTGAAAAATTATCACGGAACATAATGACTGGTTTAAATTAATTCCTTATAAGAACTTGATTATTAATCCTACAATTACATCTATACATATAATAAAATTGTAACTGTCCGCTGTCTGTACGTGGAAGATATTTGAGAAAAACTATCTTTAGGGGGTATTTATTAACGTAATAGAACCCAAAATAATGATTTTTAGAATTTTCGTCTGTCTATCTGTTTGTCTGTGCGCTTGTGCAATCTCAGAAATGGCTTAACCGATTTGGGTGTGGTTTTCACTAATTTATAGTTGTAAGCTTCACTTAGCATTTAGTATTTGTTTTATTTCAATCGGTCGAGTCGCTATTCCTATAATATGTTTTATTTACACTGTATACAGAAATAAATCCAATGAAATCTACACCTTACTAACGCTGACCGCATATGTATGATTGTATCTCTGCTCATCATCTAAATGTGAACATAGAGTAAACGTTATTTTTTACCATTTTTAATATTTAGTGCTCGTAGGTAGGTACGTACAGACACTTTCTTAACACAATAATCCAAGATGGATGACGACTAATTATTAACTTTTAAAGAAGTGACGTTGTTTTAAGATACAATTTTTTACAAGTACCCACACACTGTAGGTGTGCATTGTGACCGATCACCATCTCTCCAGAAAATCAGGTCTCACCTTAAGTTTGGTTTCCTTCTCCGAGTAGATTGTATTGTATGCAGTCCTTTTTAAAGTTATGCTGGACTTGACTGGGCACGAGCCTCCCTTCATTATAAGAGGGATCAATCATTAGTCCACATAGTCCGTCTTTCAAAAACTTGCTAGGTTCTCTCTGACATGCAAGTTTTGTCAAATGGTAATTATGTTGGAAATGATTCGCACATGTAAATATCTTAAGATTTTTTTGAAGACAACGTTACTCTTGTAGCAGACACTCCATACATCATATCTACATACATCTATTTATTTAGCCGAGAGCCAATCCAAAATAATACAACTAAAAACTCAAACTAAATTAGAATTATGTGAAGTAAATTGAATAGATGGTGAACAATGTAAATGATTTAACCGATAAATTGAGTAGAACTTTAACCGTCTGAATAAAAATATTATTATTATATGTAAATCAGTACATTGTAAAGTATCTACTGTGTGTACAAATGCTAGTTATTAACAAACATATTATTATATACTTTTCGTAGTTATATTTAATTATGATCATTAATTTAACTGTAATGTTTTTTTTTTTCAATTATCTTTGATATAGACTCGTGTTTAATTGAAAATTATTTTTTGTTCGATAGTTTGTTTAATAATGTATTAGGGTACCTACGGCAAACTGACTGAAGGAGTTTGTTGTTTTGAAGATGTATAAGTGATGCTTTTTAGGGTTCCTTACCTCAAAAGGCAAAAAAAACATCCCTTATATACAATTTTCACTTCCTTGTCCGTCTGTCCGTGTGTCACCAACGATTTTCTCAGGGACGGGTGAAACTAGCAAGTTGAAATTTATACCAGATACTGAGGTCTATAGTCCCTATTAGATGTATAAAAATCAAGGTTCTGAGTCAACACGATAAAAAGATATGGGCAAATTTAGATTTTCGCGAAAGCTTGTAAGTACCAAAATATACCGTAATTTTCAATTTTTTATTTTTAGGAATTTTCCTTTTACTTTTGCTGTAAGACCTTGCTTTTAACCAAAATTGACAATTCTAGGTCAACCGGAAGTAGGTACCTTATAAGTTTTGGGTCGAAAACCCGTATGGTTCCCGTTGACCTAGAATCACGAAATTTGGCAAAAGGCAAGGTCTTACAGCACAAATAAAGGAAAAATTCTAAAAAATAAATAAGTTAAAAATTAAAGGTTAACTGCAAATTTTTAGGAAATCTGTTTACAGATTTCCTCATGATAACACTAGTTGAACAAGATTGTAAAATATTTAATCTGTATCTGAGAAGCATAACACTAACTCCGTCTTTTACGAGTTTGTGTTTTTTAAATCTCTTAATACTATAGATAGTTAGTTATGCTACAAACAATGTTATGCCACTATAGAAAAGGACACAATAGTATGCTGTAAAAAACATAAACTCGTAAAAAACGGAGTTACAGTGTTATACTTCTCAGGTACAGTTACATGCAAAGAATGATTCAGGAAATAATATAAATAACCGCTTACATTTATCCCCTTATCGATTCTAATTTATATCTAACCTTGAAAATAATTTTATTAGTTCACGATCACAATTCACAACGTTGTGACGACGTACCAAGCTATTGATTGCAAAATCAATTAACATAGTATATCTTATCTGCGCCTGCGCCGATATTTTGCTTGGTATATTGTAATGTTAATTTTAAATAAATAAGAACTTAAAGAAGAATCGAAATTAGTCAATAGATTTCTGTTTTGTCTAGTTTAAAAAAATTGTTGATCAGAGTTTAAAGGAACATTTGTTAAGCTTTTAGGCGACTCTTCTAAGGAAAATGGCACTCTGGGCCAAGAGGTTTGCTCACTGTCTGACTGCATTGAATTAAGTTTTTATTTCTTGAAATATTATTTCTTCTTTTGGATCTTATATTTCATTAATTGCTATAATTATAATTATTATTTGAGAATCAATAATTAATCTACGAATTATTTTATTTCCATTAAATATACCTTCATATTTTGAATGATATCAAAATTTTTGAATGATATCAAAGTTATTTTGAGATTAAGTTTGCGGCTTACCCTCGCTTTGCTTGGGTTCGTCCCTAGGTACGTTTTAACGGTTAGTATGGAATAGATATTGACTATATTGTATTACTGCTCCGCTCTCTTGGGTAGTAGAACGATGATATATAGCCTATAGGCTTCCTCAATAAACGTGCTATCTAATGCAAAAATATTTTTTCAAATCGGATTAGTAGTTCCTGAGATTAACGCGTTCAAAAAAAAACAAACAAACAAACAAACTCTTTATAATATTAGTATAGATAATTTCGTCATTCGAAATAATCTTTAACTATATAAGTAAATTAAATAAATAAAAAAATAAAATATATTGTCTGACTATATAAGTATGTTGTCTTAAATATGCTATCTCTCATACTGGATTTCTAGTTAACTAAGAAATATTGAATTGTTATCGATTCCAGGTGATGCATCCCCTCGTGATATAGACATAGCTATGAAATTAGGGGCAGGTTACCCCATGGGCCCTTTAGAGTTGGCGGATTTTACCGGATTAGATAACAAAAAGGCGATATTTGCGGTCATGTTGGAGAAAACTGGCAACACTGTGTTTAGACCTGTGGCCGTGTTGGATAAGTTAGTTGCTGAAGGAAAATTTGGTAGGAAGAGTGGGGAAGGAATATATAAATATTAATAATAAATATGGCAATTTTATCTATATGCTTTTGTTTTATTTTTTTAACTATACATATCTATCTATAAGTAATTATATAACTTAGTCATAAAAGTTATTAGGAACTTACTCCTACTTATTTATTATTGTTATAATGGAAATTTTAAAAAGAGACAATGTATTTATATTTAAAACAAAAGTTCCCCGTTTTTATCAATAGCATGCGAATATATATTGTAGAGATAAACAGCCATCAATGTTGATTTCTTTATGATTAGATAAAATATATCAGAGTGTCAGTACCTTTTGAGATTTTACACGGTTTTTACTGACGCCTACGTTAAGTGTAAATAGTGTCTATAGATATATCTTAAGGTAACATTCCAAACATATTATAATCAATTTAACTTATTTTTAAATGCTTTTTAATGTCTCTAGATATTACTCAGATACTGTACAAGAAATGTAAACACTGAAATATATATTTTAAAATATATTGAGTTTATCATCCTATTTTTTTTATAAAGTAAAAGTGTATTTTTTGATAATAACGCGAAAATCGTTGAATTTATTTTAAACTTGACACAAGATAATAATGTTTTTTCCGTCCCTGAGATTATGAGACTTACTTATAAAATCACTAGCGACTGTATTTCGCTTCGCTTCGCTCGGGATCGTCCCTAGGTACGTTATAACTTTTAATGGAACCGTCCATTTTGCCGGAATGAAAAGTAACCTATGTGCTTTTCCAGACTGTAATCTATCACTGTGCCAAATTTCATCCAGATCCGTTCAGCCGTTCTGGCGTGAAAAAGTAACAAACATCCATCCATGCATCCTCACAATCTTTCACATTTATAATATTAATATGTACCTAATACATATATAATATGAATAATTTGCGATGATTTAATATAGTATTCCCGTTTTCCCAGACATAAAACTAATTTAGATCGATTTTTCGCCCTCGAAAACCTCCTTAAACATACCAAATTTCAGCGAAATCGTTAGAGCCGTTTCCGAGATCGCTGGTATAAATAAATAAATAAATAAATAAATAAATAAATATACAAGAATTGCTCGTTTAAATATATAAATTTATTTTCCTGAAGGTAAATTCCATTGATTCATTTTTGTATGAATCTTAAATTACAAAGACTATGGCATAATGTAGAACTGAAACTACACGTTAAAGTCGTTCAATTTAAAATAAAAAGAGAAGAAATTTAAAGAGTAAAAATAATTAATATTTTATTTATAAATTAGGTTTTTTGAATATAATTTTTATAATTTTAAAAAACAATATATTTTATGTTCATAAAACCTTTACCAGCCACAAATATCTTACTAATATTATAAATGTCAAAGTTTAGATGTTTGCATGTTTGTTACTTAATCACGCCAGAACGGCTGAACGGATCGGGATGAAATTTGGCACAGAGATAGATTATATTCTGGAATAGCACATGGACTACCCGGAAAAATGTACGGTTTACGTGGGATACATTTGTTTTTGTTTTTCTAGAGGCGAACCCAAGTGAAGCGAGCGTGCGCCGCTAGTAACCTTTATAAAAGTTGAAATAATACATATATATAATGAAAATATAACTTTGAATTTAAAAAGAAACATTATTTACGCATTGTGAATAATGACAATATTTTTAATCTTTATTATTTGACAAGCACTATAAATCGATTAAGTTATTTTTTCAATCTACCCACCAAAAATGATCGAAAACATTATATTAATTTATATTTATATTGTGTACTTTTGTTGCTTGCATATTCTTTGGACGGCTATAAACTTCAGCCAGTCTGCGTTCATATTACATTTAATACCTCGCATTATAAAGAATCTCACTCTTGTATGTTTTAGAAAAGTTTTGTCGAAAAGTGCGTAGGTTTTCCAAAGAATATTACAATTGACCGTGTTTACTTAGATTTAAAGCGTTTTTATTGTTTTAGGAAATAAACTAAATGAGTGATGTCGCCGAAAGACCTAAGAAGACGCGTCAGTTGCGGCGAAACAGATCCATTTATCAGGTAAATAGTTTATATTTTATTCAATTTAATTCAAATTTGCCATTTGGGCAAAATTTACTTCGTCAATGTCGCGTAGAATGGAGAAGACACGTTACCGATAGAATGACCGGTAAAACATTTTATATATAGTGGCTTATTTATATTTCCAGCATCCTCTACTGTCTTTCAATTAATTATGCCTGCAAATTAGCGAAAATTCTTTTGTTTTAATACTTTCTTAGATTTACGCCAATATTTGATATTTTAAATCTTTTCGGATTTTTTCGCGGTTTTATTTTGATTTTTGGTTCCCCACGTTAGAATGCTTTACAGCATTCATGGTCACAGGAGAGACTAAGGTGTTAGATGTCTCAAAGATATTATATAGTTGTTATAGACAGTTCTTTTGTTTTATTTTGTTTTACTTATATCGGGAGATAGTCTGTCATTTTACTTTATTCACCACTTACCGATGTTAGAATCCAGTACTAAAATAATGTAAAAAATTTCGCTATTCTCATGCAAGTCTCTCAAAATTGTTTTTTATGAATTTTTGCATTACCTACAGAGATATACAGAGATATAAGGTAGCCAGCGCAATTACAGGCAAGAGGCATATCATCTTAGTCCTCACTGTGATAACGCACCGGCGGTTCTGTATTTTTGTTACCTAAAACCTAAGTGCATGAACTGTAGGTGTTATGGGCGACAGGTACTGCTTTCCATCAGGTGGTCTGTCTGCTCGTTTGTCACTGATTCCCATAAAAAATATATATAGTAGGTATATTAAAATATACTCCGACAAGTAAGTTGCGTTGTTTATAATGATAAGTTAAAATTATTTATAGTTTTTATAATTTACTTCTCTTTGTTCATATTAAAATTATACGATGAATTTATCGATATTGTATCGTAGCGTAATAATTTATTGATACAAAAAAAGCTTAAAAAGCAAAGTTTAACGTATAGGTACTAATAATATACGTTAAATTTAGCTTTTTAAAGCTTTTTTTTGTATCAATAAATTATTACCTAAGTAATAAGATGAACTATGATGAAGATAATCTTTGTATAAAAGTACTCATAATTTTGTTAGTAAACTCCACTTCTAGTTTGTCCACATGTTTTATTTGTGTTCAGCCCTTTTTAACGTCCCACTGTTGGGCGTGGGCCTACATTCAATACAAGGGGGATCAGACTATAGTCCACCATGCTTGCCAAGTAAGACAAGTGGTAAATATCTGAAATGATTCGCACATGATAATATCAGGATCACCCAGGATTTGAACCCGCTTCATTCGGTTTTTCAAGCGTGTTACCACTGGGCTACGTTCTATTTAGCTTATTGAATTGATTTCAATATTTACTCGTACCTATTTATCTACCCATATATATATACATATATATTAAATCTGAAGGTCGATAGTCAGTACATAGAAAAAATGCTAAAAACCGAGTCAGGGGGTTGTAAGAAGAGATATAGAACAAAGCCAGATTTTTTCAATTTTTTTTTCTCTGTCTGTTTGTACAGGCTAGTGTCCGAAACTGTTGGACCGATTTAAATGAAATTTTGCATGGCTTTTCATCCCGAAATATTAAAGTGTTCCCGTGGGAGAGTAAAAAAACTATAGTAACTTTACAGCTTAGTACACAAAAACTGCTAATTGGATTTCCATGAACAATAATATAGTTCATACATCAGAATAACAAATAGGCTCCTTTTTATCCCGGAAATATGTACGGTTCCCGTGGGATATAGTTGTTTTTGTTTGTCTAGTTAGATATAAAACCCCCAATTTAGGTTTCACGGTTTTCACGATGTTTTCATGAAAATAAAATATTTTCCCGAAATCTATTATATGAATGATGATATTATGTTTTTTTATCGGTGTTATACTGATATAAGCTCAGAGCCGTTCGTTAAATAAACAAAATAATTTTTTTTCAAAGTCGTTATAAAGTATTGTGTTTGAGAATAGTGATTGTATTTACTTAATTTGCGGTCATCAAGGTCTAATGATTATATTGCGGTTAGCCGTAAGAAGTGAAGTAAACGCCTTATTTAGTTTAGAATTTATATTACATATACAACCAACCCGCACTTGGCCAGCGTGGTGGACTATGGCCTGATCCCCCTCGTATTGAAGGGAGGCCCGTGCCCAGCAGTGGGACGTTAAAAAGGGCTGAATACAATACAATACATATCTTAAATAGTGTTGGTGAGTACGTATTGATATAATGACTAATTCTATGTAGCGATGTTTTAGAAAGTTTTGTTTTAGGTAACATACTTGTGTGGACTGCCCTTTATTTTGCAACAATTTGAATGGACTCTTCGTCGACTTAGTGCTATTTGTTCAAACTACCAATACTTGTTGTAATTTACAGTAGAGTTAGGTCATCTATTTATAAAACAAAAAAATATATCTAAGGATTTTTTATTAGCGTTTAGTGTAGATTCCTCAGAGATGAGATATTTTCCCGCAGTAAAAAGTATCCTGTATGTTGACCCGAATAACCAACTATCATCATACCAAATTTCATCAAAGCCCCTTCAGTGGTTTTTCCGTGATGCGGACACAGGCAGACAGACAAAAATTCTAAAAACTATAGATTCGGCCTCTGTATCGATAATAATGTCTATTTCAATGAGATTTTCCAAAAAATATTTAATGTGTAGTGTAGATTTTCATATGTTGTATACGAAAATAAATATATAAATATTATGTATGTAGATAAAATACATTTTTAGGGTTTTTTTTAAAGTAAAATAAAGTAAGTAAAATATTACTTTATACCAATATTATATTATAATTCTATACCAATAGAATTGATATTTAAAAGTCAATAATTCCATACTAAAAACTCTTTCGGTAAATAAGTCGTTCGTAAATAAGTCGAAACGACGCTTTGCCAAACCTTGTGATTGTAACAGTGCTGTATTTACACTAGGAACACTCGGGGCTAGTGCCCAGGGCGGCAAATTTTCAGGGGCGGTAGAATTCAGAGGGTGAAAAAAAATTATCGAAATGTTATCGAAAATGCTTTTTGTATTTTTCAAAAAATGAATAATTCAAAAAAAATCTAAATAATTATAAATAATTTATAAATCATTTTTTTGCATTTTTCAAAAAAATAATAATTAAAAGAAATTAAACTTTATCGAAACTTTATCCATTTTATGCAAAATTTCGATAATCGGGCGGTATTTTTAGTGCCCAAGGGCGGCGCTAAGGTTGAATCCGGCACTTGATTGTAAGTTTAAGTACTAAATGTGCCTTATGACCTAAGTTTATTTTACAAAAAGCAACTGAAGTACTTTAGTACTCGATATTAAATTTATTTATTTAGATATATGATTACACTTGAAAGTGCTCTTACAATCAGACTGCATATCTTTATTGTTCCTGCTTATAAAATGTGCAATTATTGGAAATTTGTGATAAAAATTGACTCATTTTACATCGAATCACCTTTAATGTTATTACAACAATAACTGTAAAGACTAATACTTAGTAAGACCTAAGGGTGCAGTGTAGATAACAAAGGTGGTCTTACCGGTGGTAGGACTCTGTCAAGCCTGAGGAGTCCGACTGGATGGGTACCACCCCCTTATCTATTTCTGTCGCCAAGCAACAATGATTGCATTGTTGTGTTCCGGTTTGAAGGATAAGGTAGCCAGCGCAATTACAGGCAAGAGGCATATCATTTTAGTCCTCACAGTGACAACGCACCTGTGGTTCTGCATTTTTGTTACTTAAAACCTAAGTGCATGAACCGTAGGCGTTACGGGCGACAGGTACTGCTTTCCATCAGGTGGTCTGGCTGCTCGTTTGTCACTGAATCGCATAAAAAAAAATAATAAAAAAAATTATTTTTCGGGAAACCAACAGTAAAATCCGTATTAGTATTATAAATGTGAAATTTTGTGAGTATATATGGATGTTTGTTACTCTTTCACGCCAGAACGGCTGAACGGATCCGGATGAAATTTAGCACAGATATATATAGTCTGGAATAACACATAGGCAGGCTACTTTTTATCACGAAAAAATGAACGGTTCCCGTGGGGTAGGTTTGTCTTTGTTTTCCTAGAGGCGAACCCGAGCGAAGCGAGGGTTGAGCCGCTAGTAATCCTTGTATGTATATAGTTACAATCTAATATATTCCCACACCAGCAAAGTTTCCACCTATAAATATATCACAACTAGAGTAAACATAATATGTATTAAAATTACTTTGTATCTATTTTATATTTTTTTATTTCATTTGTATACAAACACATTAATTGAATTTAATATTATGTTAAGTTGATATCTGCGTGTCTATCGACCATGTATGGCCACTTAATAATATTGTTGGAAATATTCCGCTATTAGCGACGTACTATCGCTTCGCTCGAGCACATCGACAGTAGCTTAGATGTTACTCCAGGTCATATTCTTTTGACGACACGTTTGGCTCTATTTGTTGTGATGTGATGAGCACGAATGATCGTACTCCAGTCATGGGTGTTTATATTTAAAATATGTCTGTATCAACTATCTGGTATCCATAATACAAGCCTCGTAGCTTACCATGGAACTAAATGGCGCTGTGTGTTAATGTCCCAACACATTTATTTATTTACTAAATTTCATCCAAACCGTCCGAACGTTACAGTGTGAAAAAACATTTCGAATGACAATATATAGTTCGGTTTCTGAAGTTTTATGGTTATGTTGAGGTGACAAACCAAAGAATTGTTTAGAACATTTCATAATGAACCAAAAATAGGTAATAAACAATATCCCAACAGATTGGTGTTTGCAACAGCATTCATCTCTATCGAATCAAGCAAGGATGCTAGATACTATAGAAGTAAATTTTTTAAAGTTTCTATAAGGTTGGCATGGTGTCTATGATCAAACCATTCTAAAAATAAAATATAAAATAAAACCCCAACAGGTACATTACAACCTGCGTCCGCACGAAGACGAGGTGATGGCGAAGCCCCTCGTGGTGCCGACCGCGCCGCTGCAGGTGCAGGCCTACGAGCTGCAGGTAGCTGGACACAAGAACGACGCGACGGAAACTAGATATTTGGGTAATTATGTGTTCATTATATAACTGCTTCGTTAATCTAGTTGATAGCATGTACGGCTGCAAGAAGTCCTGGGTTCTCTTACTGCGTTCTGGATTCGAAGCCAGGACTTCTCGATCGGGATTAAATAATACATATATGCTCATAAAGATGGAAATAAGAGCCAGGGAGATCTGATTAGATTTTTTTATAGGTTTAATTCATTTTATTTGACTTTTGATTTGTGATGTTTTGGATGCTTAACAGGAAACATGTAGCCCCCCGTAAAATAGTTTTATTTCAACGTAAAATATTCGCCTGAAGTATTATTGTCGTATCGATTTTTTATATATACATATATTACAATCTAAAAGTGGTTCAAAATTTTAATATAGTTTTTTAAAATTACAGGTTTACTTCAATGCAGCAATGGAAGAGTTTTTAAGCCGATCCTGAAAGAATCCCAGCAAAGGGAAGTGGACTTCTACAACAAAGTGTTCACTTCGACAGACCCCGATTTGATAGAACTTAGAAAATTAATACCCAAATATTATGGAACGCAAAAATTTACGTATAACGGCTATGAACAAGAGTATATAATGTTGGAGGACCTCACGGAGAGGATGCTGGAGCCGTGTATCATGGATGTTAAAATTGGTAAGCTTATTGTAAAGCAGGTATATGTTTCAGCCCTTTTTGACATCCCACTGCTGGGCACGGGCCTCCCTTCAATACAAGGGGGATCAGGCTATAGTCAACCACGCTGGACAAGTGCGAGGCGAACTTTACACGTCTTCCGATAACAAGTTAAGTCTTTTCTAACATGCAGGGTGTGGTCTATAGCCTGATCCCTCTCGTATGAAGAGCATGAGTAATGGGTAAAGGAATTAATTATTAAGCATGAGTATTTTCTACCAGGTAGAAGAACATGGGATCCTCTCGCAACAGAAGAGAAGATCAAGAAGGAACAAAGCAAATACAAAGAGTGTAAAGAAGAGTACGGGTTCTGCATCCCCGGCTACCAGGTGTACAAGCTGGCCAGCGGGAAACTGCAGAAGTACAACAAGGAATATGGAAAAAAGTTACACGGCTCCATGGTTAGAGCGGGTGAGTGCTTTACTGATAATTAATCAATGATTTCATATACATATGTACGTAACTAAACATATACTTTTCAACAATTGTAATAATATATGGACGTCGAAAAAATGAATTTCCGTCAAACTCGAAGGTTTTAGTGCTAAAAATTGAGTGAGTTCAGTGAGTTCCACCACAACCTTCTGGCTCCATAGTTAGATCAGCTCAATGGTAATAAAATTTTGTAATGTCTTGTGATACAAATGGGAATAAACATCGCAAAACTATTTGAAAAGATGAAATTGCATGTAAAAATTTATCTAAAAACTGTCGCGAAAGTGTTTGTGTTTGTCCCTCTTGACATTTTCACGTCCAAATCTCTTTTCAACATGATTTCGATGTGCTAATAAATAATCTAAAGGTAAACATCGTGAGGAAATTAATATATCGGAGAGAACCTAACAAACTTTCAAAAGATGACGCTCGCATGTGACCAGAGTGGCCTGTGGCAGACTATCTTGGTCCTCTCCCTCGTATTGAGGGAGGGCTCTGCTGTTTTGTCGTGATATATAAATATGGATATTTGTATGGGATTGTGTATATACATATGTATGTATGTATGTTTTTGTGTATTACTTTTCCACATTGAAACGGCTGGATAGATTTGGATGAAATTTAATAACTAGATAAACTATGATTTGAGGCTATTAAGGCAGCATCATCATAACAGGGCAGTAAGGTATAATGATGGGTATATGGCCTGTGTTGTGTCAGCGGTGCGCAACTACTTGAACTGTCAGTCAGGATGATTGTATCCCTATGTGGGACTCGCTTTTATGAGTTGTAAGGCATATTAATGATTGTGCGTTTAGGTTCAGGTCTATCTCAGTGGATGAGGCTTTTAAACGTGGCTTTGTGGGCAGAATAATTAAATGAATGAATTAACCGTAATGTTGGGTAACTGGTGTTTGGGCAGAGTGTGATGACGTTTGGGTGGATGTGTCCAGCCGTTGGACGTGGTTTCATGGGTAGACTAAGGTCTAATGACATGTGTGTCATAGCGGTAGTTATATATATGTATATATATGTATATGCCAGCGGTGCGTTACTTCTCGAATGGTCTGTCTTAGTGGTATACCCAGCTTCGGGTGGCTTTATGGGCAGGCTAATTAACCGTATTTGTTTGGGATAGCGGTAGTCGATTACTATGAGCAGTGTGTATAATAACGGGTACCTGGCGTGTGTTCCGTCAGCGATGCGCAACTTCCTGAACGGTCTGTCGGGGTGTCTGTGCCGCGCGCTGCTGATGCAGCTGGTGGCGGCGCTGTGGGCGGCGCAGCGCTGGGCGGCGCGCGCGCGGCCGCTGCGCCTGTACGCCGCCTCGCTGCTGCTCGTGTACGACGCCGCGCGCCTGCGCGCCTGCTGCGACCCCGGCCCGAAGGGGTGAGTGCCGTCTCCCTCGCGCCGTACCGGCCTCGGCCGAGTGCTGTCTCACTCACACTACACAGGCCACGGGCTACTGCTGTCTCAATCACACTATTTAATATAACATACTTCACAATTTATTTACGAAACATTCCCGATTTTATAATAGTACATGAATTTTATACGTACATTTAGTATGAGATATATGAACTTATTCGTCGAACATCAATTAAAAGTGGCCGAAGTGCTAATTTAAAATTGACCTATTTTTATTTCCAAATAAATCCATGGATCTGCTTCAGGGAAAAATAGTAACATTAAACACACTAACACGCTTTTACATTTAAAATTTTAGTGTAATAATTGTTACATTACTTACTGTAGTAAGTAATGCCCTAAACGAATATGACATTTTTTTATAAAATATGGAAGATTAATAAATAATAATATATTGCCATCTCGTTTCGTAAATCATACCGAAATAGGAATCATGAATGTCGATTTTTGAAGTTATACTTCTTTTGACACCTTTGGAAAAAATTATGAGAGTAACATTTTTATGATGCGCGCGCACACCGACAGCTAAAAAGCGACATGATGAAGTTAGCTGCATTCCTATTACAAATAGAGTTGTGATATATTTACGATGAAATATTTAGCCATTTTTGTTCTGTTACGCCAAAGAAGTATAACTTCTTAGGTGCGTATATAAGTAGGTACTTATGTACGCACCTAAGAAGATACATACACACGTATTTTTTTCATTTTCTTTATTAATTGTATTTATTAATATTATTACAACAAACATACAAAGTATCACATTTTTATAAAAATGAATTAAATACAATATATCAATAGATGTATAAAACCGTATGTTGCAGAGTGTCCCCCGCGCGCTGCCAGCCGCCGCCGGCGCCGCGCCGCCGCTCCATACACTCGCTGCACCCCGCGGCGGGCTCGGGCTCCAGCTTCAGCGGCCAGCTGTCCTCGAAGGGGCCCATCTACAAGAAGGTGCAGTCCGTGCCCCTCGCCCCCCTCGCGCTGGCCCAGGCCTCCTTCTCCCCGCTCCCCCCCATCAAGTCCCCCTGGACAGAGGCCCTGGACAGACTCAACCACAACCACTCCTTCGAGCACAATTACGAGGACAAGTTGTCCAAAATCAAAATGAACTACCGAGCGGTCCTCGACCAGCTCTCCAGCGACTCCCCCACCCCCAACCCCTGGGGAACCGTCAAGATAATCGACTTCGCCCACGCGTTCTTCGATGAGGATAATGTCTCAGTGGATGAAAACTTCAAGGAGGGTCTCGATAATTTTATCGCCATATTCGAGTCTTTGCTCCGGGAGACTGATGATCAGGTGTCGTGAGGTTATAGGTTATAACTGAATGATTTATATATTACTACCAAAACCCGCGGCTTTGCTTGCGCTAAAACAAAAAAAAACTCTAAAAAGGTAGGTTTCATACAAACTTTCATACCCTATTTTAGTCCATTATGGGATGAATTTTTAAAAAAAAATTAAAACACATTTATTTAATTGTACTGAAAAGCATTAATACGGAGTTTCAAGTAATTCTGATTGTAAATAAATTTTTGGGTTGTATTATAACGTGTTTTCCCGTGGGAATGAGATAATCTCCCGCGGTAAGAAGTAGCCTATGTCACTCTCCAGCAATCCAACTATCTTCATACAAAAACTCACGCCAATCTGTCACTGTGTTTCGACGTCACCTAAAATTAATATTTCAAATTTTGGACATTTTTTTTTTGTAATTTATATGTATAAGAGATAAATAATTATAAAAATCCGCAACGGTTAAACAAATCGCGTATCAAACACACAAAACTATCTTCAATTTTTGTACTCGATCAATTACATCTATACAGATAAATAAAATTGAAGTGTCTGTTTGTAATGTTAAAAAAAACAGCTTTTTACTAAATGCATATTAAAGTATATATACTTACGTATGTATAATAGTATATGTATATATATATATATATATATATATATATATATATGGTATGGCACTTTAAAAAAAAACACCATTTTTTAAATTTTTGTTTGTCTATCTGTTTGTTCCGGCTAATCTTCGAAACGGCTGGACTGATTATGACGGGACTTTCACTGGCAGATAGCTGACGTTATAAGGAGTAACTTAGGCTACTTCTATGTTAGAAAAAGTATTAGGGTTCTGTTAAAAAAATTAAAAAAAAATTAGACGCACCCGAGCGAAGCGAGGGCAAATTGCTATTACGTATAATGTAATATATGCATGTAAAAAGTTCTTTATGGTGCCAAATTGTACGGCTCAGTATTGTTTCGATTTGATATTTATATATTTATTTGTAATAGTTGTTAAAAAAATACTTTTAATTTTAACGAGAAATGTCAGTTTCAATTAACTGGTTGCGGGTTCGAATCGTGATAGTGTAGTTTTTTATATACATTCATGGAGTATGTCGAAAGTAAGACAATTTGTAAGTAAGTAATAAATTAAAGACTATGATTATTTAAATGTGCCAATGGTTTTAAAAAGATGTATATCTCATATTATATTTATTGTTGTTAGTTCTAGTTTGTGTTATTTATGACGTAAAGTTGTTTTGGTGAGTTCAGATGGTAATGTTAGAGCCGGTATAAACTAAGACACTATAATACTTTCTTAGATTCACGCGAATATTTGACATTTCATTTAAAACTGTCAGATTTTTTCGCGGTTTTTTTTTTCATATGATTTTTTTTTTGTTCGTTTAGTTTGTGAACCAAAAATCAAAATATAACCACGAAAAAATCCGAAAAGATAGTATTATTTATAATTTAAGTATATATTATTCTGCCAATTATCGATTTAAAAAAAAAACAATTCAATTGAAGAAAAGAGATATATTAGAAAAGATTGACTTTTTGAAAAGAATTTTTACAAAATCAACAAATTATTTCAATATTATATAAGTTAGTAAGTTTGTTGAAAAACTTGTTTATAAATTTAAAAAACAAAAATGTTGAATATCTCATCCATCTGAACTCACCCCAAATTAACTCTAATTGTAAGTTATATAAGGGTGACAATTATTGTATAGTTACAAGTACTTATGTGTTGTAATAAAAATTATAATATTTCATCATGAATATTTATTTTCAAACCCTAATCTATTTTCCAAAAACTTTAACAATGGCAAGCAAAGGGCCAAACGTTAAATTTCGATAAATAATAGGTGCTTATGTATTATATCACTATATTAGACAAAAAACGCTTAAGAAACTGTTTTGTTTTGCATCTTCTCTCCTAACTTTGATATATGTATTTTTGTAACTTTGGAAACTGTTATTGGTCAAGTTTTACTAATAACTAGCGACTCACCCTCGCTTCGCTTCGGGTTCGTTTCTAGACAAAAACATCTATCCCACGGGATCCTACATTTTTCCGGGATAATACATAGCCTATAGCCTTCCTTAGTTAACGGGCTATCTAATGCAAAAAGAATTTTTCAAATCGGATTAGTAGTTTCTGAGATTAGCGCGTTCAACCAAACAAACAAACAAACTCTTCAGCTTTATAATGTTAGTATAGATTTTCTATTCTATATTTTTTGTTAATACCGTTTGTTTCATCATAAATAAAAATAAAAACCGAGTGAAGTCTTCACTTCTGATATTTTCATGTGTAGATCATTTCCAACATGATTACCATTTGTCTTACGATGAAGTAAAACATTGTGAGAAAATCTACATGTCTGAGCGAATCTAGCAAATTTTTAAAAGACTATATGGCCTGATCCCCCTCTTATCAAAGGGAGGCTCGTGCCCAGCCGTGGGACGTTAAAAAGGCTGAATACATACAAATTATTATATAGCGTTTAGTATAGATTTCTCAGAGATGAGATATTTTCTCGCAGTAAAAGTATCCTATATGTTGACCCGGATAACCAGCTATCATCATACTTTAAATTTCATCAAAATCTGTCCAGTGGCTTTCTCGTGATGCATTCTCAGACAGATATACAGACAAAACTAAAAACTATAGATTCGGCCTCTATATCGAGAATAATGACTTGATTTCAATAAAATTTCCAAAAACATGTTTAACGTACAGATTCGACTTAGAATTTTATTATATGTATAGATGATACAGAGAACACAATACTAAACTAGTATAGATGTCTCATCCCATACAAACAAATTAGTGTTGATTCGGGCCATTTGTGACTTGAATAGGTAGATGGTGTTGATCCACGAATTATCGAAATAATTTATTTTATAAAAATATATTTTAATATTTTAAGTATTGCAAAATCATCCTGTATTTAATTAGACAAATTACACTGACTTAGTTTTTAATCGTGGTAGATAGCTCATAGAAAGTAAAAGCGCCATTTGCCACGCATTACAAACCCATTATTGCTGATTTTTCAATAATCAGTAAAATAACGTATATTTAATTACGAGAGCATTACTTCATTTTCTTTTACTTAGAGTAAGTATTTTTTACAACTATAACATTTTTTTTTGGGATATATTCTCTGGATGTATGTATGTATTCAGCCCTTTTTAACGTCCCACTGCTGGGCACGGGCCTCCCTTCAATACGAGGGGAATATATTCTCTATCTTTTATAATTTTATGCAACCTGTAATCCATAATTACTAATTGACATTTTACACACATTCACATATTAATTTCTTGAAATAATGGAAGGATATATATAATAGTATATTTATAATTTACGTACTTTGATATATATATTTTGTTTACAATTCAAAAGGGCAAAGGATAAAAGTTAACTTCATATTCTTTTAAAATTCTTCATTATTTTCTTTACTTTATAGACTGAAAAGGTAGTTTTTTTAATTATTATTGTGCTTGTTCTTGGATTTGCCAGAAGGAAATATACGTAACGCTAGAATTTAACAAAGTACGGAAAGGATTTTCTCATTAGACAGAAACTCATAATATCCCTTTACCCATATGTCAGAAATTAAATTAAGCCTTTTTTTAAATTGGTTAATCAGAATAAAAATAATAATTGTTGAAAATAATATTTTCTTCAAATACTTAAAAAGAAAGAAAATTACCGTTTTTTTTTAATTTATTACAATATAATCCAATGTGTAAGGTAGGTATATGGTGCCATCAATCAAACAAATCTTATTTACAGATTATTATTATCTACTCCCATGAAGTGACATCAGGTTTTACGGTCTCAGGATTTTAATTTTTAGGGCTGCCATCTTTTTCTTTTTTTTCTTATTTCGTATCTAAAGGACGGATTTACACATATAATTAATTATGTGTATTTTTCGAAAATGTATAAAATATTATGATTAAATATATATCATAATATATTAATGAAAAGATTTCCTTTGGAATGTTTAAAAAAATATTTTTATAGTTAACTAGCGACTCACCTTCGCTTCGCTCGGGTTCGTCCCTAGCTTACTTCCCGATACAAACTTTCATCCCCATTTTTACCCCCTTAAGGGATGATTTCCGGGATAAAAAGTACCCTATGAAAGGTCATAGGGTACTTTCCCCTGTCCTGTCCCTGGGTCTCAAATTATCTTCTTATAAATTTCATCAAAATCGGTTCCAAGTAGTCGGTTCCAAAAGTATATCAAGAGATTACTCCCAACAACCTAACAAACTTTACTTCTTTATAATATTAATATAGATATAGATTGTATTATTTATACTCTTTGCCTTATTTGAAACAGGAAATAAAAAAAAATAAGCCTATGATGTGGACAAAACGTTTAATTTTTTATATAATAATATACAATTCAAGGAAATATCACGACGTAATCGAATTTTAAAGATGGCAGCCTTTATTATTTGTTAACGAGATAATACTTTACCAAAATTTTGATTAGAATAGTGAAATGTCATAAATTGATTTAAAAAGTTGTATAACAGTTGGTTGAATACAATATGTTCAACAATGTGCTTTCCAGCGTGAATAACTTGACAAGTTAATAATTTTTCAAACTATAAAAATACGACGCTTTGATGGAACCATTTTAATTCAGTATAAGGTCAACTTAAAAATAATATATAGAAGGGGATAAGTCTTATTATTATATTGACCTGATACTGCCTTTAAGTGTCCAATTTAGCCCTTATAGAAAGACCAATAACCTCATGCCTTTAAATTTACAATTTCTCAGTCGGTAAAAACATTGGATTCGAAATACTGTCACCAAATTACACAAAAACCCCTAACGCTAATGGGCTCCGATTAATGCTAAAAAATGGGCATACAGCATCGATTAAAAAGTACTAGATACACAATCAGCGACAAAAAATGACCTCACCGAATGAGCGCTCGTTTGAACATTTGAGCGCGCTTTTTATTTAGTAGCATTCGAGCGCTCCAACAGTAAACATGCCTCGCTACTCGTTTAAAAATTGCAAAAGTGACACAACTACCCTAGTTAAAAACTCCAATAGGATCTCATCAAAAGCCACAGAAATCAATAAATATTTTTTGGTTTCTATGTTACTTTAGCGTCCTACATGCTTAAAAAAGGATGGAGGTTCATATTTTCGTTAAATATCAATATTATCATTATATAATTGTTGTTACTATACCGTAAATACTGAAATTTAGTCAAGAAATCATCATAAAAACTGTTTTTGAGTATTTTTTTTAAATGAAGTCGTAATAAACTCATTCCTTATCACGGCATAGCGGCGGCGAGCGACGAAACTCGATCGAATTATTTTTGTAAAAACAACTTTAAGTATTGCATTTAAGGTTAAATTTACATTGTTGTACATTTATTTCAACTAGAACAATTACCTAAACACAATCGGTGACAGTTTTAAGAGAACTTTTGCATGGGATTGTGTATCTAGTAATTTCTTAATCGATGGCATACAGGTAAAGTGTACTTACTATATCTCATAGTAGCACTTTTTAAAATATTTTACTAATTTATATAGCAAAAAAAATTGTTTTCTGTTCAAACTTTCTAATACTATGTATGGAATAACAAATAATTTACAATACGCTTTTACTTTAATAAAAATATATATAATTATAAACGAGCGAACTAACACTTGGCCACTTTTCCCTTAATACCACCAAAATAACTTGTCAATGTTTTCAGTCAGCGGCCATGTACATTTTATTTTGAAGTAGGAACTGTTACTTTAGGAAAGAAAATTATTTCCAAATAATAATAGGTTATGATTCAAAATATATTCTTTTTATATAAAATATATGTTTAACAAGAGTCAAAGCAATCCGATATATTGTTATACAACTACAGTACATTATAGATTTTTAATAGAGAAAGCGAATGCCACTTTTTAATTTTTTAATTTCAATAAACAAATGCACTTAGTACCTATTCCAGTGACACATCTAACACTAAAAACTCTTTACTACGGAACTATGGCATTATAATAAAATAACAGAAGCCGGAGAAAATATCATATAATCTAAAAAAAAACATGTGAACAATAAAATTTTTAATCTGTAATATACGGTAATTGTAATGGTTAGTGAAATCAATATTATTATAGACAATACAAAAATAAATTTACATACTCAAAGTACAATATGGATACAAATTAGCAAGGCATTTATATATATCGAGGTCCCTTCGAACTGACATTCAAAACAAAAAAAAATCTCCATTTTAAATATAATTAAAAATATTTAAAAATAACACAGAATATTTCGAGTATCCAAAACAATATATAAACATTTATATATTATCTGTACCGTTTTACACTATGTAATTTAACTTTTAAAATCTAAAAATATTTTCTACAAAGGGACCTCGATATAGGGCCTTATAAATATAATGAATTAAATGATAAACTACAAACAAAGTAAATCTAGACCGTTAACATCGCCCGGCGCAATGGCCACAGTATACACATTCCAAACTATTACAAGCATTTAATCTAATTTCGACGCAGTCAAGACTCGGGGGTTGAAAACTGGAAATAATTAAATACCCTTATATTACATCATTATGTAACAGTAAAGGCATTCTCAAATTATTTATTTATTAATAATTTTAATATATTTTTGAGGTATGTATGTATCTAAAGTAAATAATGTCCGGTTGTATGAAGGACCCCGCATACCTCCAACCGCGTCTCTATTAACATTACACGAATTATACAACGAAATATAAAGTGAGCTAGCACAAAGCACCTCCGATTAACTAAGACAGAGTATTTATAATGTTTATCATTCTATTTTTATATAATTTTTTTTTTTTGATAATTTTCTTCAATTATATTTAATTACGAAAACACACACATGGCGGATGATCAACATTTTTATCTTAATTTAGGTCAATGTATATCACAATTCGTTCAAACTGACGGACTCGCGAAAATTTTAGAAAATAAAATGTAGCGAGATCCGTCAAACAAGTATGAATGTAACTCGAAAAACCTTGCAAGTACGAAAGTCCAAACGTCCCACAGAACATGACAAAATACTATCAATTACTTTGTAGCGAACCGCACAGACATCTTTACAAATACAATTTTTATTTATTATATTAAAAAAAAATACAGATATAGCATAACAAACTAGTTTTTGATTGCATATTAGTAGTATAACAAACATATTATTAAAAAATTATACAGAATAATACGGACATGCATATTAAAATACTGGCATGTCCGTACTCTTTTTTGTAATGACACTCTGACATTGACATAACATCAGTACGTGACAGTAATGTAAATATTAGACATCTGTGCGTTTCAAAAAAAAATATTACTAGATATAGAAAATGATATGAAGCAAATCAAAAGCGAGATAAGACACTTGACGTTAATAACTATAACTATCAACAATTGTATTCTATAGTACATGGGTTTATTCGTTGGAATAGCATTTTACTGTTTTATACAAAAATCTTGAGGAAGCAAAAAAAAAAAGAAAAAATCAAATACACCAAATAACGAAAGAGAAAAAATAATTCATTGGTCAAATTAAAAAAATAAATTACACAACGAAAATTGAAATTGATTGGACAAATTAAAAAAAATCATTTAAATGAACAGAACCGATATAAATAAAAAGAAAAAAAAAACACAAAATCCAAAAAAAGTGTACTATTTGAAAGTGTGTGAGTGTAGTGTAGTGTCACAATATAAAATCCATACAGTAGACGAGGCCCATTGATTTTAACGGAAACGCTAGGGTTGTCAAAAAATGTTCAACGCGAACGGAACCATAGTTAAAGTTCTACGTTCCGTCAACCCTAAACCCGTCTCCCGACTACCATATAAAACTATATATGGTAGTCGGGGGCACCTGTTCACATCATCGTTTTATCTGAGGGCTTCGTTACACTGTACGGATCAGTAGACTGTGGAGTATGTGATGTGCGGCTGCAGGCTCCAGGCTACAGGTCTGGCAGGGGCGCGGCTCTCTTGTAGTCGTAGGCGCAGCCGTGGGCCTCCGCGTAGCGGTGGGGCGCGCAGAAGGCGGCGCCGCACCGGCAGCGATGCACCGTGGCGATGCTCAGCCGCTTCCTGCAGAGGCCGCACCGCACTCTGCTCATCTTCTTCTCCTTGTCCACTTTGTCCACCTTCTCCTCCGCGCTGATGCGGTCCTCGTTGATCTTGTCTATCTTCCTCTGCCGCCTCTCGCTGCCGACCTCGAGGCTGCGCGGCGGGTCGTGGCGCGACAGGTCCAGGCCCTCGTCGCTGAGGTGCAGGTGCTCCCTGTTGCGGTGGCGGCTGAGAGCTGGCAAGATCCTGCAAAATTTATTTTATTATTGTATAAAAATGTGATAATATTTTACTATCCCCTCCCAGACAATATCTAAGAAATCTGTGCGAATTTCCCAGAATTCAATAGTTATTGTACACGCCGGCGTGTACGCGGTCCTCGAGGGTTTAATATGATAACATAATGATCTAAAGCATTTATTTATGTAATGATTTTGGGACTGTTGGAACAAGATGCACATACTTTGTTCCTACAAATAACTAATAGAAGATGTTTCAAATAATAGTGATCTTAAGACCCAGAGATTGGCCAATATTTTGGTAAAAAAATCATTATACAAGCAATTAATTAGGTATTTTTCAATAGTGTATTTATTTTTATATGTTAAAATAACCGACACATGCATGGCAAAGTCAATAAAAGTAAGTCAGCAAATAAATGAATAAAGATTATGTTATTGCTCGTTTGTGTGGATGTGTGTGTGGTGTTTTACCTTAGGTTCGAATTTTGGGTTGAGTTAAGTATGGTTATTGAATTTTTATGTTTAAAAATACTCAGCAATAGTCTAGAGTTGGGAATTTGGCGGTTACATCCTGATGCTGATCTTTCGTTGGTTGTGGTCGTTGTGTTTGCGCGCACACATGGGTCCTATAAAATCTTTTGTATACATGTATAGTGTTAATGAGATCATCTATTCTAATATTATAAAGAGGAAAAATCTTTTTTTTTTTGTTTGTTTATATTGCAAATAAAAGTTTATAAGGCTCTGAAATCACAACCGATTTAGATGAAATTTGATAGTAATAGCTTTTATCCCAGAAATCATTCCTTAAAGGGATGAAAATGGGGGTAAAGGTTTGTATGGGGAACTAGCCTAGGGACGAACCCGAGCGAAGCGAGGGTGAGTCGCTAGTTGCTATATAAAAGTCTGAGGAACCCGGACAAATGTCTATAACAATGGATGAAACGAAAGACGTACATAAGTAAGTATATAGAGGTCGTAACGCTTGGCACTCTTCTCACTGCTTATAGTGTGCATATGCGCGTGCGTGTGTGTGCGTGCGTGTGTGTGTGTGTATGTGTGCGTCACCTGTTGCGCTTGAGGGTCTCGAGGTCGGAGGTGGAGGAGGAGAAGAGCGCGTCCCCGAGCGGCGCGCGCACCGGCAGCGCCGACGCCGAGCGCGCCACGCGCCAGCCCGCGCCGCCCGCGCCGCCCGCGCCGCCCGCGCACCCCGCGCCGCCCGCCACCAGCGGACCTGCAGCGACCAAATTATATGTATCCAACCCTTTGCAACATCTCACTGCTGGGCACGGCCTCCCATCGATACGAGGGGAATCAGACCACAATCCATCGCGCTAGCCAGTGGCGAGCGGACTGAGCATGTCTTTCGAAAACTTGCTAAGTTCTCTCAGATCTCACGATGTTCTTCACCGTAAGACAAGTGGTAATAATTTTGAAAATAATCCACATATGAAAATATCAGAAACAAAAGACCCG
Organism: Argynnis bischoffii washingtonia; assembly: GCA_033884665.1. Classification (NCBI taxonomy): domain Eukaryota; kingdom Metazoa; phylum Arthropoda; class Insecta; order Lepidoptera; family Nymphalidae; genus Argynnis; species Argynnis bischoffii. The sequence goes on along the minus strand of CM066624.1, from coordinate 1,021,303 downwards.
GGATTTGAACCCACATCACTCAGTTTCGCAAACGAACACATTTTTGAGCTACCACTACCTCTAGAAAAAATTATTACAACTAATTAAAAATTCATTCACTCTTCCATTCATCCTTTTTGGAAAATTAAACATTTAAACATTCATGCACTATTCTATAACATCATCATTTAGTTAACTTCGTCAGTCTACTAGAAATAATTAAAATTAAACTAAAAACCTAACACCGCACACCAATTCCAAAGACAATAACATCCACAATACAATACATAATTAGTAATATATATAATTTTACACATATATAAACATAAAAAGTGAGACAAAGACAATGACAAAACACCTATTAATTCATTATTCAACAAACTTGTGTAGTAAATTGTGCCCAAATGGCACTCCCAAAAGCCACAAAACAACAGAGTTGAATTATGTACTTAACAAATCTCCCTTATATCTTATCCATTCTACGAAGCCATTCCCAATTCAATCAATCAATCAATCAATCAAAATATACTTTATTCAAATAGACTTTTACAAGCACTTTTGAATCGTCAATTTTACATTTTAAATTAAATGTCAGTGTAGTCAGTCCGTGAGGAAGCTACCACCGGCTCGGAAGGCAGTTCTGCTGAGAAGAGCCAGCGTGAAACTCAACAGTTGCTCTTTTAAAATAATAATTGTTTACCTTAAGATAGCAATAGTGTTGCTTAATATTTTACCTTAAAGTATAAAACAAAAATATTGCTTTAATAAATAATTAATATTTTTGATTTTCTTTGTGATTATACATATTATAGTAATAGCAACAGTAAATAATATTATGTATTCAGCCTTTTTTTTTTTTTTTTTTTTAACGTCCCACTGCTGGGCACGGGCCTCCCTTCAGTACGAGGGGAATCAGGCCATAGTCCACCACGCTGGCCAAGTGCGGGTTGGCGGACTTCACATGTCTTTCGAAAACTTGCTAGGTTCTCTCAGACATGCAGGTTTCCTCACGATGTTTTCCTTCACCGTAAGGCAAGTGGTAATCATGTTAGAAATGATTCGCACATGAAAATATCAGAGGTGCGAGACCCGGGATTTGAACCCGCTTCACTCGGTTTCCCAAGCGAACGCGTTACCACTGGGCTACCACTGCCATAAATAATATTATATTATTAATTAATAGTCTTTTAAAAATTTGTAATATTTATAATAATAACGGTTAAAATTAAATAAACAATATTACTATATTTAATTATAATACTTATTAATTTTTTTTAAATTGTTTAGAATTAAAATCGACAAATATTGTAAGGTACTCTGGTGTCATTTTAAAGTATATAAAGCCTTTGAGACGTCTAAAACCTTAGTCCCTCCCGTGACCATGATTGCTGTAAAGCATTCGAAACATCGGGAACCAAAAATCAAAATAAATCCGCGAAAAAATCCGAAAAGATAGTTTCATTTAAAATAATAATTGTTTACAATATTGTAATAAATTATTTATCTACTTATCCTACATGAGACCCAACCAGACATTAGTTCCACGCATTCACACATAATACGCTTTATTCACTAACAAGAGAATTGTATTGAATACTTAACAATATACAAACCATATTCAGCCGCCGTTATTGGAGCCAAATTCTTCGCAGTCAGAGGCGGAGAGTCCTGCCTTAAACACTCATCATTGTCAAGGCACTCCTCCAATATGGCTTCTTCATTCGCCTTGGACTTCACCAAAATCGATCCAGACAATGCATCAGTCAGTTTAATCCTCTCATCTGATATGGAGTCTTGAATTGATTGGTCCGAGTCCGTCCGTCCGATAGGTGGCAGTAATGTGTATCTATCAGAGAAGGAACAGTCATAATCATATCTGGTGTAGTTCCCATCGTATAAGGGTGTGAAGGTGTCTTCGTACGTGGTGTAGGTCCGGGGGCCGAAGTCCTGGGCCTCGTCTAATAAACTAGGGACGGATAAGGTTTCCTCACTTCGTGTCTTCTGTATGTCTCGCTTGTCACCTGGAGGCAATAAATTTTGATTAAATCACTTGTAAACATTGTGTGATATATCTATACTAATATTATAAACAGGAAAGATTTTTTTTGTTTGTTTGTACCAAATAAACTCCTAAACTACTGAACCGATTTACATGAAACTTGGTAAAAAGATAGTTTTGAGACCCTGGGAAGGACATAAGATAGTTTTTATCCGGGAAATCATCCCTTAAGGGGGTGAAGTTAAGAAATAGGGAATAAAAGTTTGTATGGCGAAACAAGCATAATATTGATATATTAATAAAGATTACGCAATCGATTTTTAGGGTTCCGTAGGCAAAAACGAAACTTTAATAATTTCGTCATGTCCGTCTGTCTGTATGTCACAGACATTTCACTTAAAGACTATCAGAGGTACCTGACTGAAATTCAACAATTAAATTTAAAATGATAATTAAGCAAATATGTTAAGTTATGTTAAATAATGAAAAATAATAAAAAATTTGGATAGCATTCCATACAGCTGAGGGAATATCGTGTCCATGTCCACTTAAAATGAAGTCTTTATAGATTTTTAATCTATGTTTTAAGCCACTGTTTTATACAATAAAACGTATTTTATTCAAATAAACTATATAAGGGGTAGGGAAGGGTTTCTGGAATAAAAGATCTCTTAAAGTCTTAAAGAGATAAGTTATCCTTTGTCGACATTCAGTTACTTTATTTTGTATAATATATATTTTATAGTACATAAATAAATAAATAAACACTGTTTATAGCGTGTGGTGCCGTTATTAAGAGTTATGTAATGTATTATCTGTGGAATGTTGTGTCGACTGACCGCTAGAGGCGCCGGTAGAGAGTGCGCTTAGAATCGTTTTGCCGGGCAGTAGGGAATTCCCGCGCTCGTGTCTGTTTGTTATGTGTTGGCTGTTTAAACTCATTACTGTTATGATAATTAATTCTCATGACAAAAGACTTTTTAGTTTAAGGTTCCCGTTATGTTGTTTACCCGGAGAACGATTTTTGACGAATTTAAGTTCCATGACCGAAATTAACCGGTTAAATTATTTTTTTGTGCGTATACATTTGATGAATCTTTGTTAATTGTGAATTGCGTAGTAGAATGATACATGTTCATTGCACGTTTTTATTAGTATTCGGTTTAATTCGGTATCAAAACCGAAGTCTAACCTTTCTTTAAAAGTAACCGTTAACTATTACCACTTACTGTCACCAATTGTGTTTCGGTAATTATTCAAGTTAAAATATACAACCAACAATGTAAATTGAACCTTGAAAGTTGTTTTCACAACAAAAAAAAAAATTAAAAGCGCCCTCAAACGTTCAAAAGAACGCTCATTCGGTGAGGACATTTTTTGTCGCCGATTGTGTATCTAGTACTTTTTACCCGACTGCCAAGGAAGGGTATTGTTATTTGTGCGTATCTTGTATGTATGTAATATTCTTTATTACCCCATATCTCCAGAACCGCTAAACGGATTTATATATTTGAGGTATCCCGTATCGTTAGACTCGTCTTAGCAGCCCGAGTGTTCTTAGATAGGTGACGTTAAAAAAACCAAACATGGCGGCTATGCGACGTCAGTCGCAGACATATGCATGTACATATGTGTTTTATACTAGCTGCGAGCCTCGTTATGTACATGTCTCCGACTGCATAATACTATGTTTTTTCGTCAACTTGTTTTCATCTTTTTAGTTCGGGTTTTTTATTTTTGTAAATATTTTTTTTTGATCGAGTTTGTGTGTGTCTCACCTCGGCCGCGCGCGGCGCGCCGCTGCACGGACAGCGTCTCCATGCGGCGGCGCAGCTCCAGCATCTTGCCCATCGTCACGGCGTTCTCGCGCAGCGCGCCGCCGCCCGCGCCCCCCGCGCCCGCGCCCGCCGCGCGCGCCGCGGGCCGCGTGCCGCTGCTCGACGAGTCTGCAAACACGGCAACACATATATAAATAAATATGTGGGGACATTAGCACACAGCACCATCTAGTTCCATGGTAAGCTACGAGGCCTGTGTTATGGATACCAGATAGTTGATACACTACACATATATAACTTTAAATACATACATATATAATATAAACACCCATGACTGGAGTACAAACATTCGTACTAATCACACAAATGAATGGATCCAGCGGGACTCGAACCCACGACCACCAATACTGCGACTTAAACATGCTTAGTTCCTCCTCCTTAACCACGACACCCAATGGCTGCCTGCCGAGAAGGACCGAAACCAAAGGGTTGTCCCCGCGATCCATTGTGTTTTCAGTGAAATACTGGAGCAATCCGCATGGTACGCCTCATGCCTCCCAATATATCTATTAGCTTCACACCCGGCTTAACATACCTTATGTCCGTTGTAGTCTGTCTAGTTCGTAGTGCGTAAGCTCATAGTGTGTTTGTGTAAAAGATTTCATACCAATACATTCAATCGCAGTCTTTGCTGCGTTAACAATACATAACACTAATCACAAATCATAAATAGGAATAAACCGCAAAATTAACGGGGACTCTATCTTCTTACATGAAAAATTTCGTTAAAAACATGGCGTCTTCAATTAAAACATTTAAAAAATAATACAATTCCTTTTTAAAGAAACTAATAAACTTATAACAAAATTTCTATTAAAATATATTTAGAAAAAAAACTTACACCACAACTACAAACTTAAATACCGAGTAGTAAGAAAACAAAATACCTCTTCCTTATTTAAAGTCGGTCAAACAAACACATAATGAAAAGCACTCACACTTGGCATGGTCGAGGGGGGAGTAGGTGCCGTCGCGGTTCTCGCGCACGCGCACGAGGTTGACGCGCTCGCCCTCGCGGAACACCAGCACCGTGGCCTTGCAGTTGCTGGAGCCCCACTCGCCTTCGTCCCTGTGTGGCATACAGATCATAGCTTATCTGTGTACTAAATTTAATCCAAATCCGTCCAACCGATTTAGCGTGAAGGAGTAACAAACATGATATAGTTACATTTTAGTAGTAATAAATATGTTGGTACATCAACACACAGCACCATCTAGATCCATGGTAAGCTTGCGTTATGGATACCAGATAGTTGATACTACACACATATAACTTTAAAAACATATGTACATATTATAAATATAAACACAGATTCCTGGTGTACAAACATTCGTGCTCATCACATAAGTGAATGCCCTCAGCGGGACTCGAACCCGCGACCGCTGGCACAGTAAATAGGGTCACTACAAACTGAGCCAAACGTTTCGTCAAAAGTACTACTAACATACATATAATAAAATTCTGAGTCGAATCTGTACATTGAAAATTATTTGGAAAATCTTATTAAAATAGTCATTATTATTGATACAGAGGCTGAATCTAGTTTTTAGATTTTTTTCTGTCTGTCTGGGAACGCATCACGAGAAAACCACTGGACAGATTTTGATGAAATTTAGTATGATGATAGTTGTTTATTCGAATCAACATATAGGATACTTATTACTGCGGGAAAATATCTTATCTTTGAGAAATCTATACAGATAAACAAAATTGGAGTGTTTTAACTTTTATTTTAGAAAAAGAATCAAGGTTCCGCAAAAAAAATTAAAACCCATAAAATTGTGAACAAAATCCGCGTACGGCGTACGCAATAACGTACGTACGTAACGTAAATCGCTATATAATTTAAATAAATATCTTAGAAGTAGCAAGCTACTATTTATGTATAAACATAGCTAACCATGAAAATGTACCTTAGTCTATACTAAACGTTAAAACGTAACGCAACGAACCCGAGCGGAAGAAGGGTGAGTCTCTAGAAATAAGGACATGTCATATATAAAATATAAACATGGTGGGTCATACTGAATACTTGTGAATGGATATGATTCTTATTTAAACAATCTGTTTTTAATTAAACACCATATAAAGCTACTCAAAGACCTTGATATTTTATTGATCTTTACGAAGGAAGCTGTAGATCTTTTGTGCGATGTTAATGAGATGGTACATTTAGGAAGTGTTTTACGCTTCCTATACTTGTTTGCAGATAATGTCAGATTGTCAGCGCAAAATGGTGAGTGAATTTTAAACATAGTTAATTTTCATATATATTTTTATATATAGCTATTTAAAGATATATTCAAATTATTTTACTTAACACTAGCGACTTACGCTTACTTCGCTCGCGTTCACCCCTAGGTACATTTTAATTTTTTTGAATGAAACCCTAATTCTTTTACTAACATAAAAGTAGCCTAAGTTACTCCTTATTATATAAGCTATCTGCCAGTGAAAGTCCCGTTAAAATTGGTCCAGCCGTTTCAGAGATTACCCGGAACAAACAGATAGACAGAGACAAAAAAAAATGTGTTTTTCTTATATGTACCGTATATAATTCCATATGCATTTAGTATAAAGCTGTTATTTTGACATTACAAACAAACACTTTAATTTTATTTATCTGTATAGATGTATAGATTAAATAAACTATTACAATTTTTAACTAAACGTTCTGATTCTCTACCACCAATTCGGAAAGAATAAGGCTTGAGAAGAAATGGCGAAAAAATGTCAGCGGGACCTAAATTTTTTTTTTTTACTTTTAACATAATATATACTACAGAAACATTTAATTGACTGTAATATTACTAAAACTATTTAAACAATATTGAAAAAAAGATTCGAAAATCTCTATAATAATCTACATTAAAAGATTAAAACATCTACACATTTAAATACACCAATAAATAAAACAAAGATACCCACTCATCAGACCTGTTAGAGTGTAGCAGCCTCTCTATATCGCGCCAGGGCTCCGGTGGGGGCAGGCGGCGCGTGGACACGGGCCCGCCGCGGAGCCCTAGCACGAGGCGGAGCTTCGCCCCGTCCGTGATAGCGTGGTCCCGTAGCGATAGGCCATCGTCCAACTCCCGCAGGTTATATAGCAGGTGCTGTTGCGATACTGGGATACCTGAAAATTTTTGAAATAATCTATACTAATATTATAAAGCTGAAGAGTTTGTTTGTTTGGTTGAACGCGCTAATCTCAGGAACTACTAATCCGATTTGAAAAATTCGTTTGCATTTGATAGCCCGTTAACTGAGGAAGGTTATAGGCTATATATCATCCCGGAAAAGCGAACGGGTCCCGTGGGATAGAGTTGTTTTTGTGTAGGGATGAACCCGAAGCGAAGCGAGGGTGAGTTGCTAGTCTGTAATATAGAGCTAGAGTGAATATATTATATTAGTTTTGAGCCTTATTTTTAAACTAGCTTTTACCTACGTCTCCATTCGAGGTTATAATGCATAGCAGTACTTATTCAAAAATTGAGTATAAAATGCAAAAAAGAAATTTTGAGGTCAGATCAGTACTTCCCGAGATCAGTACATTCTAACAAACAAAGAACTCATCTATATAGATAACTCAGGCGTTTTCACAGTAATCGAACATGACTATTGCTTTGTACTACTACTAGAAGGATCAAGATTAGGAACACTGTATTTTTTAATACACTTAGCCGATTTTAATGGAGCTAAGTTTCTATAGATTATTGAATATAGATTAGTAGAAGTCCTGTACTATAAAAATAATTTCATTGATTGTTTAAATGTTATAAATATAACAAACAAACAGATATACAGACAAATTTCTAAAAACTATTTATTTAGTTTTGTATTTTATAATTGAAGTCTTCTAATTGTTAAGATCCAATCGAGCCTTAAAAGAAAATCTATATTTAGTGCCAATGTGTGTATGCTCAATGAATTTCCTACTTAAGATTTTTTTATCCATACAGATAAATAACATTGAAGTGTCTGTTTGTAATATCAAAATAAGAATTATATATGGTACTTATAAGGAAAACATATTTTTATAAATTTTGTCTGTGTTTGTTCCGGCTAGTATCCAAAACGGCTGGATTGATTTTGATGGGACTTTCACTGGCAGATAGCTGTTGTTATAAAGAGTAACTTAGGCTACTTATATTTTAGAAAAAGAATAAGGGTTCCGCTCAAAAAAAAAAAATCCGAGTGAAGCGAGGGTAAGTAGTAGTAGCTAGTATATCATAAATATCCTATTAATAAATAATTACTCCATGCTCTTATGTCATCCAGATAAAACCTGGACACTTTAATTCACTATCATCATTGACCATAGACAATTAAATCTATAATATGTCTATGATCTCAGATAATATATGGGTAGCATAAATAAAAATAATTTATTGCCTACATGTTACACAAGACTCGTAAGTGTGCTGTCATACAAATTGAATCATATTGGAGTCCCGCCAGATGGAAACCTCTATTAAATACAATTTAAAGCAATTGCAAATACAATGCTTTCGTACCATTTTCTTCTATTTGAATCACAATACATGTGATTGTGCCGTGCATGCTTGCTGTACAGTGTGTCAAAATGTATGTAGGTATCATTCTAAATAATTGCTAACAATAAAATAATCACAGCACTCAACAAACAAAATATATTCATCGAATATATTAAAAAAGTAATTTTGTACATTAATAAATTACATAAAAAGTTTTGTTTAAGAATAGAAAATATTGTTTTTTTTTTATGTATGAGTCATTTAATTATCTAGGTATAGTGCTCAGAGTAATTTTGGTAATCCACCAAAATAAATGTCAAAGTCAAAAATAGTTATATGATTCGCTGTTTATGCTACTATTTTTGATTTTGTCATACAAATTATTTACTTTCTTTAAAGAATTACAGAAATTTTATACATGTGTAAGTTACTATACAATTTTTGAGAAAAAAATTAATAAGGAAAATAAAACTACACTACTTTTAAGCATTACTTCTCGTCCTGTTGAAAGGTAGGTAGCATAATGTTAACTTGTTTTTTTTTTATAATAATACTATCCGTTACCTAATTTTATTTAATTACTCATGATTCATTTTATAAGTTGCCATTTGTATACTATTTCAAAATGTTATATATTATTTTAAATAACTAGCAGACCCGGCCACGCATTGCTGTGGCACACATATGAAAATCGTCAATTTTGCAATAAAATAAAGCAATAATCGGGATAAGAACTATCCTATCTTTTTAATTGGCACAAATCACACATTTTGACATAAAATACGTCTAGATCGAATAAATAGTTTTGGAGTTCATCCCGGACAAACATTGTGACACGAGATTTATATATATTATAAGATAAGATTATATTTAGGCTTTATATTTAGTTCAGACACTTTGTCTAAATTGTTCCTTACTATTGTTTGAAAGCAAATACACAATATAAATCAGGTGTTTGTATTTTAGAAAAAGCAAAACCAGGTAAAAAGAAAAAGTAATTATGATGCAATAATACAAACTTTAAATCTATACAAATAAATAAAATTGGAGTGTCTGTTTGTAATATTAAAATAACCGCTTTTTACTAAATGTATATGGATGTAAACATGGTACAAAGCAACATTTTTTACAATTTTTGTCTGTCTGTTTGTCCCGGCAAATCTCTTAAACGGCTGGACCGATTTTGACGAGACTTTCACTAGCAGATAGCTGATGTAATAAGGAGTAACTTAGGCTACTATTGTTTTAGAAAAAATAGGGTCCTACGAAAAAAAATTAAAAACCAAAAAATAAAAAAAAAATTGTTTTGGGAAGTAACCTAGGGATGAACCCGAGCAAAGCGAGGATGAGTCACTAGTAACATATATATTACACAACAAATACAAATCTACCACTGAAACCGTGCATTTTCTGGGATATAAATTAACCTATGTGCTATTCCTGACTATAATCTATCTGTGTACATCTATTTCATCCAGATCCGTTCAACCATTCTGGTGTGAAAGAGTTACAAACAACCATACATTCACACAAACTTTCACATTTGTAATATTAGTATGGATATAATCTAATCAATGTTGGTACCTAACATTCCAGTAGGACCAACATAAACAACAGTCAAACATTCCTTACTTACAACAAAGGTTGTTTATTATAGTATTCTCCCTGGAATGCCACACTGATAAATATTACCTTATAAGAATGTACCAGTAAATTATCTTGTGATACAAAGAACTATTACTGTCTTTCATAATTAATATTCCTATACAATTATAATATAATATATATATATATATATATATATATATATATATATATATATATATATATATATATATATATATATATATATGTTTTAATTTTTTTGAGCAGAACCGTAATTCTTTTTCTAAAATAAACATAGTCAAATTACTCCTTATAATCAGCTATCTATCAGTGAAAGTCCCGTTAAAATCAGTCCAGCCGTTTAGAGAATTAGCCAAAACAAACAGGACAGACAAAAACTTTTTAATGTATTTTTCTTATAAATAACATAAAATTATATATTATAATTTCATTTAGTAAAAAGCTGTTGTTTTGACATTACAAATAGACACTTCATTTTTTTTTTATCTAAGATGCATACATTAAAGTCCTAGTAATATAAAGTTATTGAAAAGATGCATGGTTTTATCTAGTTCACGTTTAACACTTTTTATTTATTTGGTCTACTTTATAAACTAAATTTCTGTTAGTAATTATTAGAAGGATTTTTAATTGAAAATATTGTATGAAAAAATAAATAGCAAGAGAAATATTGTGTAAGTGTTGCATATATTGTCACTTATTTTGCTTTCTGGGCCTTGTACTGGGGCAGCTGTCCTGGCACAAGTTCAAATTTGTAAAATAATTTACCAAATCACACTGACTTGTACATGAAATGATACAAGCCTATATTCTGTGAAAGTTTTAAAATGCAGCAAAATCATTATCTATACATATGAAAAAATTGTAACTAAGCCGAATCTGTTCATTAAATATTTTTTGGAAAATGTTATTGAAATAGACTTTATTATCGATACAGAAGCAAAATCTATAGTTTTTAGATTTTTTGTCTGTCTGTCTGTCTGTTACTGGATCACAAGAAAACCACTGGAGATGTTTTGATGAAATTTGGTATGATGATAGGTTATCTGAATCAACATATAGGATAATTTATACTGCAGGAAAATATCTCATCTTTGAGTTAAACGTTAAAAAGTAACTAGGGACGAACCCGATCCCATTTTGAAACTAGTCTCAAAGGCAAGATTTTTTCAACTAATCAGTAACAGAACAAATAATTAATATTAATTAAACCGAGAATTTCATGTCGTGTTCATGTAATATCATTATTCATTCATTATGTAAAAAGTATTTCATTTAAATTTCGTCTGTAGATAGAATTTTCAGTCACAATTTAATAATAACTAATAATTAGTATTATTGTATAATGTTTTGGTTAAAAGTATCAATACAATCTAAAAGATACAGATACAGTTTATTGTTTTGAATTCAGCTCATTAATAAGAAATATATAGGAAGTGACAAGAGCAAAAATTGGTGGTTATCCAATAAATTATCTGATTATTATAATATATACCTAATTGTGACCCTTGATTAATCAACAGTTTCTATGCATATGTTAGCACTAAACAAATATCTTTTATCAATTTGTGTGAACTATAACTATTGTTATTAAATAAATATGACCATGAAATTACCATAATTAAATATATCGAAATTCTAATTTGCATGTTTTATAAAATTATGCTACAAGTTAAAATAAACATTTGGTATTTTACGCAGCACAAAGCCACGACATCCTTTGTTGCAATGACGCATGATAAACAAGCATAGGTTCCGTGAATTGTGATTGTGTAATAACGAATATGCTAAAAACTTACCCTCTACTCTAAATATCTTGGACTTTATCGCAAAAATGGTGTCGGAAGGTGACACGGTCATTTCAAACGCGGTTCCCGTAAGGGTCTCCACCAACACTTCCATCGTTGGCTGGCTCGGTCCATCTTCCTGGTAGCCCTTTGATCTATTCGAAAGTCTCTCCGGGCATCCATGATGTGACATTTCACACGCGGTCACTAAAGTTAGCTACCTGCGCCACATCGCAATAAAACAAATTTGAAGCACTTAAGAGTTTATGATAAAATGGATAGACACTCGGACAATCACTCTATGACGACAACGGAATATTTTTGCGCCACTATACAATTTAACATAGACAAAGAGTCCTAATATTACTAAAAATAGACGGAAAAAGCTAAACAAATATAATTTATACAAATATAGCACTATTTAGCAACAAAATAATATTACATGCAACGATTGAATGAAATATTTTTTTACTAAAATGACGACAGAATATAACAAAACGCAAAGAAATAAGTTTAAATAGTAGATAATAAATAAAAGATGTCACAGATTATACTAGTAATAAGAATGAATGAATGAAAATGTTCTGTAATCGACAGCTGATGATATTTTTAATGTTCAATATCATGTAAAATTATTATTATTCATTTTTGTTTATTTTGCTTTGTAATATAAGTCGTAGATTTTAAATAATAATATTATTTTAAAAACGCAAAGTTCTCGAGTGGCGGCCACGTACCGGAAGGCGAAGCGTGGGTAGGCGGACCGGCTCCTACAAGATAGACCGACGACTTGGTCAAAGTCGCTACAGCCCACTGGATGCGAATGGCATAAGACCGGTTATCGTGGAAATCTTTAGGGGAGGCCTATGTCCAACAGTGGACGTGTTTGAGCTGAGACGATGGTACTTTTAAAAATATAGTCTAATGAAAGTATATAGAGAGTTTGTCAGTCAAACACTTGATTTTATAACAATATTATAAAATTTTATAATGTTAATAATATGATTTAGAAAACTGTTTAATAGCAAAATATCATTATTATTATTTTGAACGAATTATTTTAATGAGCTATAAAACAAAATATTTTATCTATGACCGGAAATATTTCATCATTCATTCTGAATAGTCTATGTCAAAATATTCTTTTCCATCGTTCTTCGTTTACCGAATCGGAGGTTATAAAAATGGTGTGTAACTTTTTAAGTAAAAATATCTTAACATTAAGTTTAAAAAATGTCTTTAAAGCTGTTTTACTATTAAATGATATGAGTTACATATGATGTAATGAAATTTATTAGTAAATTTCAGTGATAATGTTGTTAGCGATACGCGTGGTGGCTGTCAAGTCATGGACATGTGGCTTTATGGAGGAATCTTTAATTTCAGACTCGCAAACGCCGTAATGGAGGACGCGCCAAGCACGGCCGTGGTCACGTAAAGGCTGTAAGGTGCACCAACTGTGCACGATGCGTGCCAAAAGACAAAGCTATCAAAAAGTTTGTGATCAGAAACATCGTTGAGGCGGCTGCCGTCAGAGACATCAACGAAGCCTCCGTATATGCTTGTAAGTTTAATATTATTTGTATTTAAATTTTTTGAGTATTTAATGTGAAAACTTTCTTCTACACTTTTATAATTTAACCTAATCGTCATATTCTTGTGAACCTAAAAGAAAGTAAGTGGCGGATTTCATATATTGGTCATATGTAAAATTCGTCATTTACTTTTTTCTTAAAATTTACTAAGGGAACTAGGTCTTGTTTTGCCATTTCTCATGCAGGTCAATTAAGTTAACAGGAAAATCATAAAATGCTCATATTTACAATAATAATTACATATTTGTTTCTATTCCAATTTTAACATTCTTTATAGGTAATACATGAAATAATAATGATCTTACATTACATTATAATATATTATAATACATATTTCATAAAGATGTCATTGATTTTTTTAATTAAATTTTAAATATATTATTTTTTTATTAAATATATTATTTAAGATTCTGCCAAGAAACATATCATATCAATATATCTACAATCTATTTCAGCATTCCAGCTTCCCAAGCTGTATGCAAAACTCCATTACTGCGTGTCATGCGCCATCCACAGTAAGGTAGTGAGGAACAGGTCCAAGAAGGACAGACGTATCCGTACACCACCTAAGAGCACCTTCCCAAGAGACATGCAGAGACCACAAAATGTGCAGAGGAAGTAATTTTAAATATTAAAATGATGTAAAAACCCATGTATTTTGTTTTATTTAGGCTACAAGTTAGCTTAATCTTATAAATACTAATAAGGAAAAAATAGAGAGATTACTTTTATAATTAAACCCTGTTTGTTACCTTTAATTTTATATGTTAAAATAATACTTATGATTTAAAAATTAATTGTTCAATAACATGTATTAACTAGTTATTTCTTATCTTCAATTTTTTTTAAATTTTGTACATAATAAAAAATATATAAGGAATAAAATATATAAAAAAAAATCTAGGGGTCTAGTGTCAACTGTGCTGGCCAAGTTTAGTTAAGCGGACTTCACATGTCTTGAAAACTAGCTAGCATCTTCTCTTAGACATAAATGTTTTCTATCTGCATAATTAGTACCTAACTAGTAAGTGGTAATGTTGAAAAAGATTTGCACAAAAATATCAAAGAGGCCTCCGGGATAAGATAAGCCAGCTTCACTTGGTTTCCCTAGTGCTCATTACCCCTATGTAGTACCACAACCCAATAGGTGAAATTTTTATTACTACATATTCCCCTCAGATCTTCTCAGGGCTTAGAATTTTTATTCTATGTATTCAGCCCTTTTTAATGTTTCACTACTGGGCACAGGCCTCCCTTCAATACGAAGGGGATCAGGCCATTGTCCACCATGCTGGCTAAGTGCGGGATGGAGGATTTCACATGTGTTTCTAAAACTTGCTAGGTTCTCTCAGACATGCAGGTTTCCTCACGATGTTTTCCTTCACCGTAAGGCAAGCGGTAATTATGTTAGAAATAGTTCGCACATGAAAATATCAGTGGTGCGAGACCCGGGACTTGAACCCACTTCACTCAACACGCTCGTTTCCCAAGCGAGCGCGTTACCACTGGGCTACTACTGCCTGCTTATTGATTCTATAGTACATGAGATGTAGTAATGTGTATAATATTATGTTCCCTTTGGACTCAAACCAGCTGGAGCGGTTGAGGAGCAATAGGAAGTTTGAATGCAAGTGAAACTGAGGGTACTTCTAATTATAGTTTTCACGGTTAGCTATATTTAGGTATACATAAATAGGAGCTTGCTACTCCTAAGACATTCGTTTAAATTATATAACGATTTACCCTTGTTTTGCTCGGGTGCGTACGCCGTACGCGAATTTTGTTCACAATTTCATGGGTTTTAATTTTTTTCGCGGAACCCTGATTCTTTTTCTAAAATAAAAGTAGCCTAAGTTACTCCTTATAACATCAGCTATCTGCCAGTGAAAGTCCCGTCAAAATCGGTCCAGCCGTTTCGGAGATTAGCCGAAACAAACAGACAGACAAAAATTGAAAAAAAATGTTGTTTTGGTATATGTACCGTGTTACATCCATATGCATTTAGTAAAAAGCGGTTATTTTAATATTACAAACAGACACTCCAATTTTATTTATCTGTATAGATAAATAAAAATCTATACATGTAATAAAATTATAAGTAAGCCGAATCTGTACATTAAATATTATTTGGAAAATCTTATTGAAATAGTAATTATTATCGATACAGATTCCGAATCTATAGTTTTTAGAATTTTTGTCTGTTTGTTCCTGTATCACGAGAAACTACTGGACATATTTTGATTGAAATTTTGTATGGTGATAGCTGGCTATCCGGGTCAACATATAGGATTCTTTTTACCGTGGGAAAATATCTCATTTCTGAGAAAAAGTACAAAAACTGCAATGTAAGAGTATACTAATATGTTAAATCTAAGAATTTGATTTTTGGTCATCTGTATGCGGGCGGAGCCGCGGGCAATGCTAGTAAATAAATATAACAATTTAAAATAAGAACATTGAGAAAACTGCTTTATACTTTGGATAAAAATAAGGACATGAATTAAGCCAAAAAAAATATGAAATAGGAAATAGAACATAAAATAAAACAATATTTCATAAAGTTAATGTATGTAATTCATTATTATAATACAAATTGAACTTAATTAATTAACAACATTATAGACTGCAAAACATAATTTTTGAAAGAATAAACTGACAGGATATAAAGATCTCAAATTAATATCATTTGTGATTGTTTTCTCTATTCCAAAGAACTAGAAATAAAGTTATTATAAAGACTAAAAATACTTTGTTTTTATTAAAATTTATTTTAATAGAATTCAATAACAAATAAAAAATTAGGGCCTTGAATAAACGTTTTTGTATTATTTGAATGAAGGGAAGTACATATTATATGAAATAGTGTAAGACTAAGAAATGATGTGATCCAATTTTTATTTAAATTCCAATACATTATAAAAGTGTATCAGTATGTTACAAGATGACTACAATTTAAATATATAATGATGATTTTGAACACTATATAGTTCCTATGGCCCTTTAATTTTATATATAGTCTGTGGGAACTTAACAGCTGGCTTATCTGCAGTTTCCAGGGCTTGTTTCAGATTTTTCTCAAAAACTTTCTTGGCGTCACAAAAGCCTTGCTTTGTTTTGCCAAATGAATTGGGACCAGCTGATGTTGGTGTTTCCCTGTAAAAAAATATATGATATACAACCTTAATTTCTTCCAAAACACTTATAAAAATATATTATATTAGTTTAACAACTTCATTTGTAAATAAATTCAAAAAGCATTAGCAAAAATGATATTTAAACTAAATTCTCTTTTTGTAAGCCCTTTAATTTGCTTTTAGATTGTATATAATTATTTTCCACTCACCTTCCAATATTTCTCATTCTCATCCGAGCTTCTGCTGGCATCTCCTCAGGTTCATCGTCATCATCAGCACTAAACACCGAAGCCACTGTTGGCTTAGGCGCAGCTGCAGGTTTAGATCCTAGAGTCATCTTAATAGGAGCCTTGGGTTTTTGAAAACCAATAGATATTTTACTAATACGAGGTGGTGGTGGAGGAGCAGGCACTTCTTCAATATTATCATACTCTTGGGAAAGTCTCCTTCTACCTAAAAGAATACATTCATTTACAAATTTTTATTAAAATGTTATTGTAGCAAAAACTAGAATATTATAATTTAATAGTATTGAGCCTAGCTACATTAACTAATATATAAAATATTTACTTACTTTCATATTTTAAGTCCTTATCTCGATTATTACTGGGTCTGTCAGTATTCTTGTGTCCAGGTAGGGGCGAGCGATATCGTCTAGGAGACCTCGACCGGGATCGTGTCTGCCTCCCATCCTTTTCTTTGTACTTCCTATAATCATCACGCGAAGATCGAGACGACCCTGCCAATGCGAAAACACTGGCAAAGATAAATAAAATATATAAATTTCAGTAAAAAATATATTATTGAATGCCATTGTTTTAGTGACATGATCATATTAAATATATTTTAACATATTCGAATACCTTTGTGTTCCCGATGGCGGTCACTCATTGTGTTTTTAAATCGTTTTTCAATAATTAAGAAATAGAAAACATATAGGTACCAATTTGCATTTTTTGCTACGCAAGTACCTATGTGACGAAAAGTCAGTCGGCCATCTTATTTTCAATTTTTTTTACGAATGCAAATGCTAATGCGTATATGTTCTTTAACGTTTTAGGTATATGAAACTGAGATCTATAAACTCAAAATACAAAATGTCAACATAACTTTAGATTAATATTATTCTTTTATTTTAAATATTTTTTCTATTAAAATAAATATTATCATAATAAAATATCTTTCAACTATAAAAAAAATATATGAATATTATTCAAAAAATAAGTAAGTCCATTTTCATAAAGTGTACGCCATGGATGGTTTACGCCGTAAAAGTAGAATATAAGTGGATCCATCACTGAAAATTTTAAGTACAACAAAAAAGAAATTGCAAACAACAAAACAGAACTGCTGACATTGTTTAAATAAAAAAAAAATTGGAAAATAAACTTTTAAGTTTCATAGAAATCAAAATAGCCCCTTCTATCGAAATTTACAATTTTTTTTGTTACACTAGTAGTCTTTAAATATTCATTAATGTGCAATCGTTTATAAAATACGTTTGTTCTATCATCAAAATGTCAATTTTTTGTTTAATTAACATTTTTCATTTAGCTCCATTATTATTCAGTGCCGCGGCCAGCGAGTGCCAAAAACAGGATATAATGTTAGTGTAAATTTTTTTTTCATTTTTTGATTTTTGAGTGCCTTTAATAATGTATGGAAATATTATAACTTTCAGTCTCCACAACCTTTGATTCCTTCGTTTTCTCAAAATATTTTTCATAATATATTTGGACTTTGGTAAAACCTTGGACCAAGGGAAAACAGACGTTACCGTATTCTCCTGTAACTTTCAACTTTGAAAATAAAATCTGCAATTTTAATAATGCGGAAGATTTCATGAATGGAGGAGTATTTGGGGTTTGTACCAGGTTTTTTGATTCTATTGTGTTCGCATCTTTATTAACATTTAAATATAAAAACAAAATGTGAAAAAAACATTAAAGGCTAACAATTTGAAAATGGCAAAATCGTCCCTATAGTTTTTGACGGATACAGACCAATAATTGACAATTATTGGTCAAATTATCCGTCAACAACTTTTCAAAAGTCAAAAGTCAAAACTCAAAAGTCTTTTGAATAAATTTAAAATAAAGAATGTCAATTGTCAAAACTCAAAGTGTCATTAAACATTTTTTAGGTTATATTTGTTTTGTAATGTATTTTAAAGCAACGAAAATTTATAAATTAAACTAAAAGTGAAGTAAATTTGTATAAAAATGTTATTCTTAAGAAATGGAAAACATTTACTTAGATATGTAAGTTCATCACACAAATGTCGATGTAAATCAAATATAGCACTTAGTACTTTGAAAAATAAAATAAAACATGGTCCAGGGCTAAAAGATTTTATTATTGATTCTGCTGGACCAACTGAAGTTATTACTCATAAGCCTCATATACCATATTTGCCGGATAACATACAAAATACTTCCAAACGAAAGGTTTATTTTGATGTATATGGTTGCCAAATGAACTTGAATGACACTGAAATAGTTTGGTCTATTTTGAAAAATGAAGGCTATGAGAAAACTGAAGTAGAAGAAGAAGCGGACATTTTTCTTGTGATGACTTGTGCAATTCGAGAAGGTGCTGAAACAAAGATATGGCATCGGTTAGATCATCTGCGGGGATTTAAGAATCGACGGGCATTTTCGAAAAATCGGCAAAATCCAGTCAAGATAGGTATCTTAGGTTGTATGGCAGAGAGATTAAAGGAGAAGTTAATTGAGAAAGAAAAAGCTGTTGATGTTGGTTTGTATTTTAAAGTATTAAATATTTCTGGCCAAGTTATTTTAAAAAAAGGCAAACTTGAAACAACTATCTAATTTTAGTTGCTGGACCAGATAGCTATAGAGATCTGCCAAGGCTTCTAGCAATAACGGAGAATGGTCAGACAGCTGTTAATGTACTCTTATCCTTAGATGAGACTTATGCAGATGTTGTCCCTGTGCGATTGAACCAAGGCAGCGTTTCTGCTTTTATGTAAGTTGTTAGCAATATATTTTCCTTATTCTTTTTCTAATAAACTGTTTACCTCAAAAGTCCCTTTTTTTATTATTTATGTACATTTAAAGTGATTTTAAAGTTCACCTACCTTTCAAATTATAAAGTATTATTTTTTTTAGATCAATAATGCGTGGCTGTGACAACATGTGCACTTATTGCATAGTACCATTCACCCGAGGTCGTGAGAGATCCCGTCCTATTTCATCAATTGTGGATGAAGTAAAGCACCTCTCCGAAAATGGTGTGAAGGAAGTCACATTGTTGGGTCAGAATGTAAATAGTTACAGAGATGTGAGTGAAAAGACTGAGAAATTTGACACAAAGTTGGCTGAAGGTATATAGTGTTGCTTTTTCTTATTTTGAATGAAATGAACTTTGTTCTTATTCAAAATAACTATAGGAAGTATATTTTAATTGACAAAAATTATAATTTTATAATAAAAAAGTTTATTTTAGTACTAAAATTAATCTCAATTTTATGTAATAATTTTTTATTAATAATATTGAGAAGATAAATTTACTTGCTATATATGTATATAATATATAGATTAAGAAAAAAAGTTTGATTTTCAGGATTTAAAACAGTTTACAAGCACAAGAAAGGAGGTTTAAGGTTTGCAGATCTGTTGGACAAAGTATCTTCAGTTGACCCAGAAATGAGAATTAGATTCACCGCAGCGCATCCCAAAGATTTTCCTGATGAGGTAATACTTTTATCATCATAAGTTTGATTCTACGGGTTTACATATATTTAAGTAATGTCATTTTTGTGCCTTTAAGTATTTTAGGTGAACCATTCTCTTTTAGATTTTGTAATAAATCCAAATATTAAACAGAAATTGAAAATATCGACTTTTTATAGCAGTTCATTTTACATGAAGAATTTCATGTCTAAAGAATTTTTAAAACTGTATTTATATGAAAAATTCTATTATGTCAAATAAGTTAATATGTAATTCTCATATGTATGATCCATATGAAAAGTATTAAACTGGTGAGTTTCTTTCACAAAGGCGTCTAGACAGGTGAGGTGGAAGAGGTGCTCCCGATTGACTTACTTATATATAATGACACTCTGGAAACAGCTATTGTTTTGACGGGTATAACAGTAAATTGCCACGAGATGGCACTACAGCTCTTTAACATTGCTACCGTTTTCTATGAAAATGCTATTTTTAATAACCCTTGTATTTGATAGTATTAATGGTAATCATGTTTCAACTAAATTTGGCTCTTGACTTGACTAATGTTTGTAACATAATGTAATACACAGAAAATTTAAGAAGTGTGATGTAAAATTACTCATGTCTAACCCCAGATTGAACTTTCCCAATGTTTGAAATACACTATTATAATGAAACACGCTTCACACTACACACAATTTAAAAGATACGAGTGGTAGAATAATTTTGCCTAAGCCCGGTTCGCACTTGACCAATGTTGTGAACAATGTAATACACACAAAATTGAAGAAGTATGCGTTTTACGGGTTATAAAATGATATGCTGTTGCCGCGGCTCGCACTTGACCAACACAACAATCTTCACAACACACAATGCAATAACGCAGTGACATCATGTCTAAGTCTGGCTGTAACTTGACCAATGTTTGAGGCAATATAACACATAATACCTTTTTAGATTAATAGGAATATTTGACATTTAAATAAAACTATCTTTTCGGATTTTATTTTGATTTTTGGTTCTCGACGTTTCGAATGTTATACAACAGTCATGATATACTTATTCTAACCTCTAAAGTAGTTTTATTCACAATGTGACAGACACAAAATTTAAGAGTCGTAGCATAAGACAATAGATACTGCTACCTCAATCGTACCGGTGGTAGGACTCTGTCAAGCCTGAGGAGTCCGACTGGATGGGTACCACCCCCTTATCTATTTCTGCCGCCAAGCAACAATGATTGCATTGTTGTGTTCCGGTATGAAGGATAAGGTAGCCAGCGCAATTACAGGCAAGAGGCATATCATCTTAGTCCTCACAGTGACAACGCACCTATGGTTCTGCATTTTTGTTACTTAAAACCTAAGTGTATGAACCGTAGGTGTTATGGGCGACAGGTACTACTTTCCATCAGGTGGTCTGTCTGCTCGTTTGTCACTGAATCTCATAAAAAAAAAAAAAAAAAAAAAAACTTGACCAACGTCCGCAATGTGAGATTGGTCAAGTGTGATCACAGCTCACACCGCAACTCGCAGGTGCTGCACGTGATCTCAGAGCGTCCCAACATCTGCAAGATGCTGCACCTGCCGGCGCAGAGCGGCTCGTCGTCTGTGCTGGAGCGCATGCGGCGCGGGTACTCGCGCGACGCGTACTTACACCTCGTGGATCGCGTGCGGGGCGTCGTGCCGGGGGGTGAGGGTTCTCTTTTCTCTCTAGCTGTCTTATTCACACTGGTCATTGACAATATTTTGGAACGAAGTTCTTTAACGCGTCTTATCTTGGAGTTAACTGTTAAAAATCGTCACGTAACGAAAAAGCGTTATGCCACCTCCTTTCTAGGTATTAGAGGGTACTGAAAATCGAGACGTTCATTGTGTGCACTCTGTGCAGGGTTTTCTTGGGTGAGTTTCAACAGGTATAATGTGCGTTGCTCGCTGTGTATGTTACGCTGGTACTCGGGACAATGTGTATGAGTTAATGTATGAGCCGAGGGCGGACAGCGAAAGTAACTTCGTTCCTACCCCCTGTCCCACGACACTGACCGACTTTTTATTTATCTTTTAATATTAAGTGAGATATAGACCTCAGTGAATATCTCTTTTTTACCTTATCGCCACCGTGTCTTCTTCATTCTACACGACATTGATGATGTAATCAGTGCCCAACTGGCACGCTTAAAAACCACATAACAAAGAATTGAATTAAGTAAGCAATTCTTATATATACATTTATTTCGTGTATCTCGGAAACGGCTCTAACGGTTTGGACCAAATTTTGCATTTAAATAAGGTTTTGCTTTTTAATCTTATCTATATAACTCTTTCCAAAAAAAAAAAAAACGCAATTTTTATATCTTCTCCGAAAAACTCGCCCAGGTATTGAAGTAAAACGGGATGAGGACGAGTTCTAATTATTCCCGCACGACAACGTCAGATTTTAAATAAAAGGATTTTGTATAAGTTGAAAATATGAACTAAATATAGTTAGCAATAGATGAGACACCAATCCTTAATACTTATAATTTGATTTCTATTTGAAGAACCGCGTCCTTTTAACCGAAATAAGTAGGTTATTGAAATTTTTTATTCCTGCAAAGTATTTTTTTTTTAAATCAGTCGATATTTTTTTTTGCAGTTGGACTCTCAACTGACATAATTTGCGGCTTTTGCGGAGAAACTGATGAAGAATTTGAAGAAACTATGTCTTTGATGGAGCTCGTTGACTACAACGTGGCTTTCCTATTTCCTTACAGTATGAGGGAGGTAAGTATTTTTAACTTTATTCTAGATTCTAGAAATATCTGAAAAAAAAATTGTTCTAGGATCTAGAAGATTTTTTTTCCGGATATTTTCGCGACTAAGGTTTTTGCATTCAGAAGTCAATAGTTTTAATCTTAATTTAAATTTCTTTAGGCAATAAGACCAAATGTGCATATCTTATATACATTTTCTCAGACAATACCCGTACCTATTGTTTGTTTATTGTGTCTGCAATAAAGAATAAAAATAATATAAATAATAAAAAATTGTCATAACGCGGATTTTGTTCACAATTTCATGGGTTTTAATTTTGCGCGGAACCTTGATTCTTTTTCTAAAATAGCCTAAGTTACTTCTTATAACCTCAGCTATCTGCCAGTGAAAGTCCCGTTAAAATCTGTCCAGCCGTTCCGGAGAGACAAACAGACAGACAAAAATTAAAAAAAATGTTTTTTTCTTATTAGTACCCTATATAATTTCATATGCGTTTAGTTAAAAGCATTGACATTGCAAACAGACACTTCAATTTTATTTATCTGTGTAGATCTGTTTTTAAAATAGTTTTTTATGTATATTTTACAGAAAACAGCCGCCTATCGTCGCTACAAAGACGACGTCCCAGAACACGTAAAAAAGGAGCGACACTCTCGTCTCATACAATTGTACAGGAAGAAATGCCAAAAATTAAACGATCAAGAAATTGGCAACATCCATTTAGTTTTAGTCGAAGGTTTTGTTCAAAAAACCGGTCAAATTTTGGGCAGAAATGAGTTCTATATAAAAGTGGTGTTTGATCAAATGGAAATACCCAGTGGTGAAGGGAAAAGGCAGGTGAAGCCGGGGGATTATGTTAGTGTTAAAATAGAAAGTGCAAAGTGTTCAGTGTTGAGTGGGACGCCCTTGTGTCACACGAGTATTGCGGAGTTTTATAAGGACTTTGGTTGGGCGGACAGACATAACCTCAAGATGGTAGATGATAATGATAGAAAATATAATTTGAACGCCTAATTACATCATATTATACTGCCGATAAAATCGAAATAAATTTAAATTCCAAATTCTTTTAATATTTTCTAGTGAAATAGTTTTATTTAAAACATCGAAATTCTTTATTCAATATTAGTATTCATAAATACTTTTGTTGTTTGTTAAAATCTACCAACATGCAACAGTTCCAAAAAAGGGTATTTACACACGAAGACTTTAACGTGACGTCTACGCTTGTTAATTGTTATCTTTGCGTTTGTATCGATACGAACGCAAATAATCTATATCTTTTATTTTATTAGAGCAGAATATGTGGACACGCATTGAAGGCGCCATTGTGAAGCGTGGTGAAGACAGGCTTTTTTATATCTATTAAGATAAAATACGTGCGTTTGTATATGTCATCAGCGCGTTTAAAAACCATGATGTGCATGGGCCCTAATAATCCGAGTGCAAGAGCGATAGAGAGAGAAGGATAAAGGGGGGAAGGGAAGGGGGAAGAGAGAGAGAGAGAGATAGAGCTATGCCGCCTTTCGTGGGACATATGTGTTGTTTCATACAATATTTATTTGTATAAAATGTAGATAATGCAATTGTATTCGTACAATAAATAGTTTAGTTTGTTTTGTTGAATAAATAATTTAAAAAATAAACGTTGTCTTTATGATAAATATTAGTTATATTTATTTGCTGTTTCCATTAATTGTTAAAATAATTGAAACAAATATGAAAGTGCCACTTTAAAGTGCATTTATTAAAATCAGTACAAAACATACACAAAAATATAATAAATATAATTATAAACAAAATGAACCACGCTTATTATGTTACATTACTAATAAGGCTCGCGTGAAATCACATTTACATTTAAAAAAAATACGCTTTTTTACAAAAACGTATTCAGCCTAATAATAATTCTTAAACTTATTGTTATTTGTGACATGGCATCTCATTTCTAATACAAGTTTGTACTTTAGTTAAAGAATTAAAAGTAATTTTATTTTATCAGTATTTGTGTCCAAAATTAAATTTTTGCAAATGTGCTCGTGCTTGAAAAACAATCATGATTATTAAAAAATCCATGTAAAATTATTGAAGGGTTGACCATTAGTCAAGTTCTATTAGTGTTTGAACCCTTCATTTAAGGCATTTGGTTGGTTTCGTTTGCAAAAATAGGTCTTTTCCTAATTCCCTTTTTGTTTATGGATTATTTTATCTGTATCATCGTCTAGACTAAGCTCGAAGCTCCCATCTGACCACTGACATCTTTATTAGGCAGCACACTTATCCTCTGTCCCGACAGATTGTCATCAACGTGGCCGGAGAGACTTGGCGAAGGTCCTTGCGAACTGCCATACACTTTCGTGCTATACCCCGAGTCATTATGGGACTCTCTATCAGTTTGACTCTGGGTTTCCGTCAAATGAGTATTTATTGCAAGGGATTGGAGACGACTGTGCAGTAAATTGTGATCAGGAGCAGGTTTTCTCACGGGGTTTCCTCTGAAAGCCGGGTACATTGGCGGACGGTTATCGTAATACCCACCGCGAAAGTGTTCGTTTTGGTTCGCGATTTCCACCTCTGTGTTTTGGTCCAAATGGTCGCTATAACAGTGCGGTATACGTTCTATTTCCCGCATTATATGATCTTGCATCATCGCATTGAATACGCCCGTTTGATGGTGGAATATCGGATTTCTATTGCGACCCTGGACTTGGTTTTGTGCACCAGCCTCGTTACATTCGTATTGGCTTTTGCAAGGGTATTGCATTGCACTGTATGGGAGACCGTTTTCTACGTCTCTGTATGGCATTTGGTGGACTTGCCTATTCGGTATGTCGTGGAAATACGCGTCCTTTGGTATCATTCGTACGTCGTGAGGGTAGTTTTGATTTTGTACTTGAGGGGCTGGAGATTGCGATTTAGTTGACATTGTCTCGTAGTTAGGGAGGGGCAGTGTCTGAAGTAAATTGGTGTTTCTCATAGGACCAGGCTGGTTTGTACTTCGTATAGGATTATCTTCTTCGTCGCTACTCTCTGAGTTATTTCCGTTCTCTTTTGGTGGGGTTTGAAAAGTCTTTCTCGTCGGGAACGGTATGAGGTTGTGAAGGCTAAACCGTTTAGTTTTCGGTGGTTTCTCTTTTAAGATGGGTGCTGGTCTCATCGGTTGTTGTGGCATTTTTAATACTGTGCTAGGTTGTGGCATTATTACTGGCGGCTCTTTCTCAGCTAGTTTTCTCGGTAGTGGTACCCTCTGTAGTTCTGGTGAGGTACATCTTTGTTGATGCTCCACTTGAGCAACTAGTTCTTGCACGGATTTTCTCGGTTCCCTTTCTATTTCTTCTCTATATTCAGATTGCTTTAGAAATTTAATATATCCGTCTTGTGAAATATCCAACTTAGTATTTCTTGAAAGATTTTCCGACATTTCTTTTTCATGTATAACTCGCTTTCGAATATCATCAGCAGTTCTTTGTAATACTTGGCTTTTCCACATAGCTTCGTTTTGAGATTCTGATTGAGTGATAAAATTAACTTCGCCTTCTGGCTCACTCGTTTTAAAGTCAGAATGTCTATTACTACCGCTTGGAGATATTGTAGTTTGTCGACATGGTGATACATATCTTTCATTGCAACCATCAGATACTGGTGATTGGGAAATGGATACTTTATTAGACTTAACGTGGATTTCAGCTGTAACGTTATGGGATGAATCTTGACTACTTGTGTAAGGTGTTAGGTGAGGTGATCTTGAACATCTGCTGGGTCCAGCATCTAACTGTTCGCTGCTTTTAGAACTTTTCAGAAGGTGTTTTCTTCTAGGGCTCGGAGGTGTTCTAGTGTCTAAACGTTCTGAACTTTTCGATGTAGATTTATAATCCAGGTCTTTGGCAATATTTTCACATTGTGCTACATTATCATCCAAGCCCTTGATAATTCTATTTACATCATTCCATTCCTCATTGTTTGCGTCCAGAAACTCTAAGCTTCTTGTACGTTTTATCGGTGGTATGTCTAAGGATCCTTTCGGACTGAAGTCCAACTTCTTTACGCGTTCCGAGGCGCGGTGCATAATACCTCTTGTCAACCACTGCTCTAAGTGTTTGTGCCTTTCTTTACACAGAGCTCTTTCTGCCGCCACAAATCTAGTTAATTCTGATATTTGGCCTTGTGTTTTCATTTCCAAATCAGTTACTTTTTGATCCAATCTTTCATGAGCTCTATCTATATGGCGTTTTAAATCTTTTTTATCTTCATTCAGCTTCTCTTCCATGTGTTTGAAGAATGGTGCACAATAGCACGTGTACCCAGCACCAATTGGGCCTTTTTTGATATTTCCAGCTAAGTCCAAATAGTATTGCTCACCTTTCTTCAGTGGTTCGGTGGGTAGCGAGCTTAACTTGGGCTTGGGGAAATACTTCGGGTCCGGGTAATAGTGGCAGCCGTAAGGCGACCACTGAACTTGAGCGGGATTTTCAAAATGCACACTCCTCTTCTTTTTTTCTTTGCTCTTATCTCTTTTCTTGGCGTCATCTGGCTCATCTATGACGCGATCTCTGCTTTTATCTCTGTGCCTGTCTTTCTTTTTGTGTGTTGCCTGTTTTGCTACTGGCGTGTTGAGTATATTGATGATTTCTTCTAATCCTTTCCTAGTAGCGATATCTCTAGCTGTTTCTCCTTGGTGGTTCCGCAGTGATTTATCGCAGCCTGCTTCTAAGAGTATTCGAGTGAGTTTCCGTCTCCCCATAGCAGCGGCGATATGTAGCGCGGTGTCTCCGTTCTTATTTTGCTCGGAAACTCTACATTGTGCTGAGATGAGAATGCGCGTGACTCCGGCGTGGCCGTAGCGAGCCGCCGTGTGGAGCGACGTGTCGCCATACTGGAATAGAAAATATTTTATTTTATTTTATTTTATTTTATTTTATTTTATTTTATTTTATTTTATTTTATTTTATTTTATTTTATTTTATTTTATTTTATTTTATTTTATTTTATTTTATTTTATTTTATTTTATTTTATTTTATTTTATTTTATTTTATTTTATTTTATTTTATTTTATTTTATTTTATTTTATTTTATTTTATTTTATTTTATTTTATTTTATTAATTAATTTAAGTGTCATATGGAGAATACCAAAACTTCTGTTGTGTCATATTAAATAGAACTTATTTTGTAAGCAATAAAATATTATTGTATATCCAATTTATCTTATATATTTAAACGAGCAATTCTTGTATATTTATTTATTTATTTATTTATTTATACCGGCGATCTCGGAAACGGCTCTAACGATTTTGCTGAAATTTGGTATATGGGGGCTTTCGGGGGCGAAAAATTGATCTAGATTAGTCACATGTCTGGGAAAACGCGTGTTTTCGAGTTTTCATGTGTTTTTCTTATGCATTCTTCTACGCAAAATTTAATCGCGACATCTATACAACTCTGTCAGTAACACTTAGTCACTTAATGTAAAATTATTTTTAAGCCAAATTAAAAAGAAAATTATTCTTATCGCGACATCTATACAACTGTCTCAGTAACACTTAGACACTTAATGTAAAATTATTTTTAAGCCAAAATAAAAAGAAAATTGTTCTTATCGCGACATCTATACAACTTTCTCAGTAACACTTAGTCACTTAATGTAAAATATACAATCTTTCAAGAACTCCGAGCGAAGCTCGGTCGCCCAGGTACTTTATAATTTACATGAGCAGTCAATAGTTTACATGAATGTGTTCTTTCATGTATGTATTTAAGAATTGTCATCCGTATAGTTACGTATTATTCCGTCATTAGGGATGGGAACAAAATAAAAAAAGTAATGTTTTACTGAATCGTTTTTTGTATACGGTTTAACAATTAAACGAATAGATTTTCAACTTATTTTCTATGCCACTGGAAATCGGATAATCGGAAATTCGTTAAACCGCAACATCCGATGCCTTGGTATTATTTATGTCATAATTGATAAATGGAATTTCAAAATCACAAAATACAAACATTATTCTGCAAGTCCGGGGAAGCCCCAGCCAGCAGTATCTCGCGCGCGGACTGGTTGTGTCCGTTCTGCGTGGCGAGGTGCAGCGGCAGGAAGCCGGCGGCGTTGCGGCGCGGCTCGCACACACGCGCCAGGAGCGCCACCGTGCGCGAGTAGCCCTTCCACGCCGCTTCGTGGGCTGCTGTGTTGCCATGCTACGGGTGGAGGAATATTGACTATATTCCTTTGGGTAATTGCAACATTATAATGGTGGATAATATATAAATAAAGTTGATTTATTGCTGTACCTACTAATTTTGTTGATAATATTAGTATTTCAAAAGAGGGTTAATGTCTTATTAAAGGACCTGCCTTTAAGGTACATTTATTATAGGCTAATGCTATATTACATCATACCTACGAGAGCGAATTAGTTCTATAAAATTAAAAGATACAAGCGGAGCCAAGAATACTAGTATGTAATAAAATTGGCAAAATCCCATAAATATTATAAATGTGAAAGTTACGCCAGAACGGCTGAACGGATCTGGATGAAAGGCACTGAGATAGATTACGGAATAGCACATAGGTTACTTTTTATCCCGGAAAAATGTACGGTTCCCATGGGATAGATTTCTTTTTTTTTACTAGGAACGAACCCGAGTAATGCGAAGGTTAGTCACTGTGTTTCATAAAAATGAAATTTATGATGAGCGAGCTTTTTCACATTACCGCGTGGGCTCCGATATTGCCTTATTAGAATTTAAGGTAGGTTTATTATGTTAATTGTATTATGATTGCGTGTGTGTTGATGTATTTTCTACTGTAGTAGCAGTTTGGACACAGCGATGCAAATGCGCCATTTGAGTGACAGTTATAATATCAGTCCGACACAGTTATAATACGCATATAACAGCTGTCAATTTTATAGTTTGTCAGTTGCTCGTATGCCTGACTGTTTAATTACACTTTAATCTAGAACGGCCAGTTAGGTATTATTTATTAGGTATAACCGACAATTGCTCAAGAATATCTCCAGCTAAAGTTTCGTTTGCGTTGAGTTTCATAAAATTTATATCTTTACTTATTCATAATTGATATAAATAATTAATATAAGTAATAAACCCCATAAAGCCATGTAATTAGCCCTTTTTAACATTACACTACTGGGCATCGGTTGGGCCGGGATTCAATAAGACGGTCAGGCCATAGTCCACAACGCTGGCCAAATGTGAGTTGGCGGACTTCACATGTCTGCGATATCATCACCAACATTATCATTATCTCACCACAAGGTCCTGTCGGTTGGGATCAGCTCCATGTTCCAGCAACACTCGCACGACGTCCACGTGACCGTCCGCCGCCGCGCGTTGCAAAGCGCTACAGCCATTCTGAAATGAGAGATTATAATTTGTAGACATTTTTATAAGACATTCTTAGATTTATATATGAGATATTCTTTTATATATATATATATATATATATATACAGTGCCCTCCAAAAGTTAGTTGAAATTTCACCTCATCAATGTTGCCATATATTTTCTAAAATATGCGGTTTCAATGATTGAACTGTTTACTATTTATGTTCGGATACACTAATCTAATGCGTATAGTTGGGAATTCACCGAAATTCATTTTGTTGTCTTCCATAATCCATGTTTATTTGCTCACTACTTGAATTAAGTGCGTCAAAAGTCAGTTGAAGTAGGAATCTATCACCGGTTTAGAATACTCTCGCGATTTTAAACTTATTTATTAATATTATTAGAGCAGTGTAAGTAGTTTTCATTAAATAATTAGATATTATAAGGTGATTTAACTGAATACGAATAAATAATGGCTCCGAGGCGAAAACAAACTATAGAAGAGAGAACAAAGATTGTGTGTGAATACAAAAAAAAAAAAAAAACTTTTGTACCGTGGGAAAATTATTTCTTAGTCCTAAAAGGGTGCGAAAAATAATAAAACAGACTTTAAAGTGTCTTAGTCTTGCAGATAGGCTACGGTCGGGGCGTCCTAGGGGCTAGGGCTACTACTTCTGTTGATAATCGACAAATAGTGCGGCAGTGTCAAATCAATCCCAGGATTATGATACGAGAGATCAAAGATCAATTACAGGAAGCAGGAACCTCGGTTTCTGAAGCTACTATCAGGCGACGTCTGCATGATGCTTATTTACGAGGTCAGGTAGCCAAAAAGAACCTTTAACAACATCGATCCAAAAAACGAAGATTGGTGTCTGCCCTCAAGTATTCGGATAAGCCAACAGATTTTTGGAAGAAAGTTCCCTTTAGCGATGAATCAGAGTTCCAACTACAGGGAAATCGACGTCGGCAAACTGTATGGCGCAGTAGCAATTATAATTCTTACAACGACAAATACTTGCAGCCTAATGTCAAACACGGCGGTGGAGTGTGATCTCATGGGGGGTGTTTTTCTCGGTATGGTGTGATCCGACTGCAAATAATTGAAGGCAGGATGATAGCACAGATCTATTTTAATAATTTGAGTGAAAATTTAAAACAATTTGCTGAAACAATGGAGTTAGGTCAGACTTTCAAGGTCCAACAAGACAACGATCCGAAGTATACAGCAAGGATAACTAGAGAGTATTTTGAATATAACGAATTAAGCTTACTGGAATGGCCTTCAATGTCACCAGATCTTAACCCCATTAAACATTTGTGGGATGAATTATACCGCAGGATCCCTATTTTCGTAAGGCGCAACAGAAATTTATTTTAAAATAAAGTTCTTGAAACATGGTCGACTATACCAGTCTAAACATTACAAATTCTTGTAGAATCAATGCCTAGACGACTCAAAGCAGTTCTGCAGAATAATGGCGGTCATACGAAATATTAAAAATTAAGATATTGGCAAAGACATAATCCGTATAATATTTTTTCAACAATTTCAACTAACTTTTGGCATCGTAACTTCACTGTTTATTTGCATAAATTGTAATTATTAAAATTTTTATGATTGTTTTATTAATAAAAATATTCTTAATTGATTATATTTTAATAAATAGTTATTAAATCCACGATTTTATTTGGTTATATTATAGTTTTCTTACATTTCTTACATTATTGATGATTTTAACTAACTTTTGGAGGGCACTGTATATATATATATATATATATATATATATATATATATATATATATATATATATATATTTCATATCGGACTACTGGAATAATTGCGAGTCTGTATGTTTGTTACTCTTTTACGCTGAAACAGGTTGTCGACTTGGGATGAAATTTAGTCAATAGATAGATTACGACGGGTAACGGGAGTAACATAGTCGTATAGGCTACTGATTGGCATCTAGAGTTGTATCGTAAGTCGTTAGTTTGTACTAAAACTTTTCTTGGGTTTTTCGCGGTTTTATTTTGATTTTCGATTCCTTACGTTTCAAATACTTTACATTGTCACGGAAGATCTTATTACATAACCGTACTAGTCTGTACGACAGCAGGGAACTATGTGGTGCATTTTTCCATGAACGTCAACGGTGTTCATACTATTTTATTTAATATATAAAACAGCTATTGAAATGCCTCTAGTAGTTTTTCATCGCAAATAATAATCATAAAAATGTTACAAATATATTTAAGTATATCTAATATAATAAATCTATATATATAAAACAATAAGTCGTGTTTTACACCATTTATAATGCAAGAACGGCTGGACCAATTTTTATGATATTTGATTTTTCGGATGTCTCTTAATCTGGAATAGGATAATAAGTATTAAAACATCAGAAAAATTAAAAAAAAAAAAATTATATGGCTAACCCTGGCAAATAACTATTTTAAATATCTATATAAAACGTACCTACCGACGAACCCGAGCGAAGCGAGGGTGAACCGCTAGTAAATAAATAAATAGAAGGTATCTAATGTAATATAAAAATATCAATATGCATATGGTTTATGTAAACCAAGAAAAATTAATTCTATGTTTGTTTTCAGCCAGTTCTTTATTGGTAGAAGCTATTTTTAAATGTTAATTTTAGAATGTAATAAACCTTAGTTCATTTTCATGTCACACTTCTAATTATGAATACTTAATATGCAGCTATAACTTTAGTTTAGTGCATTATTAGTCCAAAATAATAAATGTAGATTTAAAATGTCTTGGCATCGATAAATACTATTTTATCCACCATAACTCCACACTAATGACACCTTGCGTAATTATCGCATTGCTCAGAAAACGTTACGAAATGTCGTAGTAACGTTACGTTGTAGCAAAAACAAAATGACTTAAATAGATCACTAAATAGATCGACGCTAGTACTACGAGTTGGTATAGTTATCTGTTCTTGATATATGTACTTTGTATCATACTAACATGTTAGAAAATTAGATACTAGATACTGTAGTGGTTTAACTAAAAGGAGGTTTTTACCGTTAACCTTAACCTTCAGGTTGTTTGGAAGAGATTGCTGTTTAACTAATAAGGCCATTTCTTGTACATTGTCTAATTTATATGTATTTATTTTTTCTTTATGTATGTTTGTGGAGAATTTTTATTATTATTAATTTTAAACGAGATTTTTATATTTTAAATCTATCTATAGTAATATGCCATTTTCGATCACAATTATCTATGTATAATAATATTATAAAGAGGAAGGATTTGATTGTTTGTTTGTTTGCACCGAATAGGCTCCGAAACTACTGAACCGAATAATAATAATTAAGATGAAATTTGGTAACAACATAGGTTGAGACCCTGGAAAGGATATAGGATAGTTTTTATCCCGGAAATCATCTCTTAAAGGAGTGAAAATGGGGATGAAAGTTTGTATGGGGAATCAACCTAGGGACGAACACGAGCGATGCGAGGGTGAATCGCTAGTTGTTATATATTTTTATGATTACTAGAAAATAGTACAATGCGAATTATATAACGATGACATAAATATATTATAAAAAACGTCGTACAGTTAGTTGCCTGTAGTACAAATACTATACTCGTTAGCGAGTATCGAGAAATAGTTTCATAGTAGAGATGGTAAACATATATTTAGTACATTACAAGGGGAATACTTTATCGTGTTTATCGTATCTATTTATTGGAGCACTTATCCTGTAGTAAAAGTTTTTTAACTATCTGTTTATCAGAACTCGAAACCAGCTTTCGTCTGTTACTTTGTAAACAACGTGTTTATACATTGTAGGTATATTTATTTTTTGTATCTTATTGTCTCATGCATTACGTTTTTAGTCTTTTTTTTGTATGGATTTTGTACGGATGGTACTGGTTACTTGTCCTAAAGGTGTACCTATTCTTATCATAAGCGATCATATATAATATAATATATAATAATAAAATATAATTCCTTTAATCAATAGGTAGTGGTAGTCCAGTGGTAACGCGCTCGCTTCGGGAACCGAGTGAAGCGCGTTCAAATCTCGGGTCTCGCACCTCTGATATTTTCATGTGCGAATCATTTCCAACATGATTACCACTTGTCTTATCGTGAGGAAACCTGCATGTCTGAGAGAACTTTTCGAAGCAAGTTTTCAAAAGACATGTGAAGTCCGCCAACCCGCACTTGGCCAGCGTGGTGGACTATGGCCTGATTCCCCTCGTACTGAAGGGAGGCCCGTACCCAGCAGTGGGACGTTAAAAAGGGCTGAATAGAATAGAATAGATAGATAGAATCAATTTATACTATGATGTTTGTTACTCAAACACACCAGAACAGCTGAACGGATCTGGATGACATTTGGCAAAGAGATAGATTATAGTCTGGAATAGTACATACTTTTAATCCCGGGAAAATGCACGGTTCCCGTGGGATAGATTTATTTTTGTTTTTTACAGAGCAAGCGATCGACTATTTATACCATACTAACCGTTAAAATGTACCTAGGGATAAACCTGAGCGAAGCGAGGGTATGTCGCTAGGCATAATATAAGAGGAATGATGGGCGGAAGCTATTCTATTATAACATGTATAATCTAATGTTACAAAATGCATACATATATTCCAATAATACTGCAATTGTCGAGGTAATGATGGCGGGCCCCATCAAACGCCGTTATAACCCGGAGACGTATTTGCGTGTGAGATAATATTACTTTTGTACATAATATTAATATTAGTTATATGTTATCAGTTTGAAATAAATAGTTATATTGTATTTACTCGTATTTATCTAGAATTATTAACGAGTAGCTATTATTTGGGACCTTGTACCAATTTCTGGAAATTATTTAATTTAGTTTTAATTTTTTTTTAATAATTATCGACTTTTTATCTTCTATGGCTTACGGCCAGTGTTACTTTTTAATTTCTAGAAAATAGGTCAAAACTAAAAAGATTAATTAAAAGCTTTTGCATATTTTAAACTTCTTTATAAATTACAGCACTTATTACTTTTTCAAGATGGGACTTGGCATTTTTTCTCTATTATATCACAAACAGACATGGTCATTTTATCTTTATGTAGATGTAGATTTATGCTTGAGAAATTCCAGAGGAAAGCCTCGTTACACAACACAATCTGTCTTGCCACATCCATCATTAATACTAGAGAGTTGTGAAAGTTTCAACAAACAATATAGCACAGCAATAAATCATTTCCTTGTTGCATTGCGCAAGCGCAATTAATTTTTAAACAAATAAAAGATATTTATTAAAAACTAATATAATTGAGACAGTAAAAACCTAATTTGCTAACAAATAGAATTCTTAGGATACCATCTGTTGGACGTTTCAAATTCGCTATAAAATATTTGACCATTTAATTCAAGTGTTACAGATTTATTTCGATTAAGGACTAAATATAGAAAAAAAATCCTAAGCCCTCAGAAGATCTGAGGGAAAAATGTAGTAATAAAAATTTACTAGGTTATTTTTTTAAATAATTAAAGACAAAAAATTGAAGATAGATATAAATAAAGAAATATGTGCATGTAAATCGCAATTGTCTGTTTTATTTGCTAATAATTATAATAGGAAGGTATATCCATGGAGAATTACATAGCGTAGAAGGCTATGTATATAGGTACATATAATAACATTCTCAAAAAAAACCTTAAAGATGGTTTCTTTTCTTTAAATTATCCAACCGCACAAACATACAGCCGGAAATAATGATTTTATTTTATACCATCTAAGTAGATAATACTCGTGATATAATTAGACCAAAACAGTAATACTATATTATTATTAATTAAGGTTAAGACGTATTAAATATTTGGACAAGAATTTTTATCGAAGACAATTTTTAGGATTATCTATGGAACATACTTAGAGAAATTACACGATAGATTGCGTCTTGTCGTGACCATGATCGTTGTAAAGCATTCGAAACGTCAGGTCTCGGCAACGAAAAATCAAAATAAATCCGCGAAAAAATCCAAAAATATAGTTTTATTTAGAATAGAAATATATTTTTCAATATCTGTAGTAAGTAATGGTAGCATTCGCCGTTCCATTATGACTATAAAATGGAAAATACGTCGTATAAGTATTCAAGCCCGCTTTTGACATATAACACAATTAAAAATGATGACACCAGGTTACTTGCTCGTGTAATAAATTTTTATTACAATCTTTTATGTATTGAAAGTATTTAAAAGATATAGGATAATATCGTGTAACGTTAGCCAATTTAAAGAACCTTTTATTTAAAAAAGCTTCAACGCCATTTTAATGAGCTGCTTTATAATGCCAGTTTGTCATTGGTCAAGTTTTTGTTAAGGGTTGTTAAGACGTAGAATAATCTACAGATGTGCAGACAGAGTAAGGATGATGATAAATCCATTCATTCAACTGCTTTTGGATTAAGAATTATTAATATTGAAGATTCCTTATCTAACAGCAATGCAAATAATTTTTTAATTACTTGCGTTCGGTGTTTTCCGGAAAAGAGAAAAGACACCTACCTCCCTACATAGATAATCTTAAACAGCAAAACCTTATCTAAATACAAAATTTGATATAAATCGTAGAGCCGTTTCCAGTGGCGAAGCTAGCCTTTTTGAGCCCCAATGCAAAAAAAATGGTAGTGAAAAATGAATTCATAATAGGCAGCGCGGTGGAGACGTGTCTTTTTTACTTTTTCTTGCTGTTTTTTTGAAACTTCTATGACGGCCATCCTCGAAAAAGTGTTTTGAAATAAATTAATCGTTTATGGCCCGCTGCGGGAACGTTGAATCAGGGGCCCGATGCGACGCATTGGTTGCAATGGTCGGTTTCACAAAATACGTTTTTATGTACTATACTAAAATTGCTCGTTTAATATAAGATTATATCAGTTCGAGATTAAGGATGTCCCTTACTTTTGACACATGCTGGAATTTTGTCCAACTTAGGTACATATATTTTTACTCAATTTATAAAATTATTCTTAAAACTCTAGACAAACAAAAACAAATCTATCCCACAGGAACTCTTTAATTTTCCAGGATGAAAAGTATCTAAAACGTTGACCGGGGATATAAGGTACCATCATGCAAAATTTCATTTAAATCGATCCAGCAGTTTCGGAGATTAGCCCATACAAACAGACAAACACACAGAGAAACAAAAAAATTGTAAAAAAGGCAGGATTTGTTCTATTTATTTTCTTACATCCCTCTGACTCGGTTTATAGCAATTTTTTTTCTATGTACAGACATTCGACCTCTACAGTTTTATTATATGTAGATATGTATAGATATTACTACAATTGAATTTGCGATATTTATTAAAGCCAAGTTCTTACTGTCTCAGATAATATCTGAATAAACACATAATAATTATAGCGCTATAAATTCACTGGACACGATAACTAAGATGGCGATTTTTATATTTCCAACAAGTCCGAATGAGACACTGCGCGTGTTAATTAAGAGAACAAAAAAAACATGGAATGGCTCTTTTAGTGTACCTACAATCTTATTACGCAGAAATAAAAGGGTCCCTATTCAAATTAGTTTTACGCACTTCGGAGTCTGTTTTATTTTTAAATACAGATCTTTATGATCCTTTCTCAGTTTTATTAGCAAATACTCGGTTTTATTTTTATTAAATATTATTAATAATAAACTATACATATAATAAAATAGTAATTTAGCGAAATCTGTATATGAATTATTTTTTTAAAATAGTGCCTGTAACGTATTATGTACAAAACATAGACGATAGTTATTAAAATTTTTGTCTGTTTGTCTGTTTGAGTTTGACACTAAAAGTATGTATTGCATGTATTCAGCCCTTTTTAACGTCCCACTGTTGGGCACGGGCCTCCCTTCAAGATGAGGGGAATCAGGCCATAGTCCACCACGCTGGCCAAGTGCGGATTGGCGGACTTCACATGTCTTTCGAAAACTTGCTAGGTTCTCT
Organism: Argynnis bischoffii washingtonia; assembly: GCA_033884665.1. Classification (NCBI taxonomy): domain Eukaryota; kingdom Metazoa; phylum Arthropoda; class Insecta; order Lepidoptera; family Nymphalidae; genus Argynnis; species Argynnis bischoffii. The sequence continues at coordinate 983,067 of CM066624.1, read as the reverse complement.
CAGACATGCAGGTTTCCTCACGATGTTTTCCTTCACCGTAAGGCAAGTGGTAATCAAGTTAAAAAAAAAAAAAAAAAAAAAAAACTGACACTAAAAGTACTGGACCGATTTTAATTAAATTTTGTATAGTGATAACTTTCGGTCTACAGAAAAATCTGCAAATATATCTATAAATAAGACTTTCTTCTAAGGTAGGTACACTCGTAATAATTATTCATATCTATTTAAAACGTACCTAGGGGCGTACCCGAGTGAAACAAGGGTAAGTCGCTAGTTATTATTATAAAATAAAAATCACAAAGAAACAGCTGTTCATTACTACCTAGTAGGTATGCTATACTTTTTTGTTTTATACGGTTAATGTTTAATTGGCACAATTCATTGTACAAAGGATTGCACGTTCGAATCTCAGCGCGGTATGAATTTTGGACATATAGACACTTATTTTGTATACGATTTCATTATAAGAAGACTAGCGATTCACCCTCGCGTCGCTTCGGACAAAAACAAATCTATCCTACGGGAACCGTACATTTTTCCGGGATGATATATAGCCTATAGCCTTCCTCAGTTAACGGGCTATCTAATGCAAAAAGAATTTTGCAAATCGGATTAGTACTTCCTGAGATTAGCGCGTTCAACCAACCAAACAAACAAATAAACAAACAAACTCTTCAGCTTTATAATATTAGTATAGATTTACTTCTAAAAGTTAAATATATTCAAAGAACATATCATGTAAGGAATATATAATGAAGATTAAGGTAAAAAAAAATTAACGCTTGCTCATTAATTTTGTTAAGTAAGAAATGATTTTGCATTAATTAATATCGATTTGTACATAACATATTTTAATCGATTAGTCGTTAGGCCGATATACCGGAACTTTAACGGTAATAAATGAACGGTAATAATTGAAGACATGTACCTATCTTAATTGAATTTATTTCGATTATCCGATTTTTAGTTTTATAGTTTTTTTTACTATAAAGTGAAAGTAGAAATGTGTATTTTTTAATTAATTGTTAATTTGTATAGGTTAATATTGATAGAACTTTTCGTTAGTAGGTACCTAATCTGTCAGATATCGAAATGCTCAGGTACGCTACGACATCTTTCTAATATTATAAATGTGACAATTTAGATGTTTGGATGGATGTTTGTTACTCAATAACACTAGAACGGACGAATGGATCTGGATGAAATTTGATACAGAGATAGATTATAGTCTGGAATAGCCCATATGCTTTTATCTTGGAAAAATGAACGGTTCCTTGGGATAGATTTGTTTTTCTTTTTCTGTAATAAATTGTATCTTCATATTGAAGCCGTTAAGTACAGAACAGAAATTAATTTGTCGTATATTTAAAGTTCAAACTCAAAATTGCTACAATAACGAGTTACACTGTTCTTTTCTGGTGTCAATTTTATATAGAACTAGCGACTCACCCTCGCTCCTCTCGGGTTCGTCCTTACTTATGTTTTAACGTTTAGTATAGATTCCTCAGAGATGATATACTTTTCCGCAATAAAAAGTATTTTATATGTTGACCCCGATAAACAGCTATCATCATACCAAATTTCATCAAAATCCTTCCAGTGGATTTTCCGTGATGCGGTCACAGACAGACAGACAAAAATTCTAAAAACTTTAGATTCGGCGTCTGTATCGATAACAATCTCTATTTCAATAAGATTTTCCAAAAATTTTCAATGTACAGATTCGATTTAGTTAGAATTTTATTATATGTATAAACTGTAGTAATAGATTGTTTTATGCCCCTTTAGTTTATGCCTGACTATTGGATTGCCCACGCTTCGCTCGGGTGAGCTCCTAGAGGCGATTATTTCTATCTTATTTCACAAATATGATCATAACTTGCCTCTTTCTATAAATGTGAAACCGTATTAAAATTCAGATAATAGTTTCTGAGATTGTCCCGAACAAACAAAGGCAGCGCGACGGGGACCTTTCGGAGAATCTATAACATGTAGGTAATATATGTATGTTTTATTTCCATTTTCGACCTCACAACAACGCTTCCTTCCAAAGCATGTCATTCATATAAATTTTCTGTTAGTATAAATAACTCTTGTTTATGGCAAGTCTGTCCGTTTTATAGGAACGTATGCATATTAATTATATTTTATACTCTGTTATGAATGCGAAATAGCACTGGTCAATCATTTTAGGCCAAGATTAATTTATGAGACATGCGGATGAAATAAATATAAACTTAATGTGAGATCTAGCGAGTCAGTTAATTAAGCCATTAAATATTATTACTTTCGGTTTTCTTTATAACACTTGTGATGCGAATGATTTAAAGTTATTAGTCCATCAATATTATGCAATACGCGTCTATACACATACGTACATACATACAAATTTTCAGTTTCAAAAGGATCTTTGTTGAATATAGTTTCAATTTAAAAAATCGATGAAGACTAAATTCGTTATGTCCTATGTTCCTGTCTCTTTATGTAATGTTCGATTTGAACCTTAAGGTCAGAACGTTTCAGTTTCTATATGGTCCTACATGTATTTGTCCTACACTGGTACAGTTGTATCTATTTTAAGTTAATTCCTACATATTCGGGGCAGGGTATCTTAGTACCACATGTGGGTAGCTCCTGGTACTTCTCTGTTGACAGAGTGGACTGTTGCAGTAACCCCATGATTATTGTGGCCTGTTTCGGCAGACCTGCCGTCGTGGTGCTGTGGTTGAGTGCTTGAGTGATCCTGCGGTTTTGAGGCCTGCGGCCTGAGCGAGGGTTTGTTGGATTTTAGTGGATAGTACTGGCTTTTCTAGCCGGTGAGTCCCACATAACCGCATGTATGTCTACAGATGGTATGTGTCAATGCATTACCCAACATTAAAAAAGGGTATCTTAGTACAATTCAGAAAATTAGAAGTTTCATTTTATTTAGGAATGAAAAAATATAATAGTACCCACAATATCACTATATCTACAGGAAAATATAGCGAAGTATCTCATAAAATAAAGATCACTGATGGACAACAGTCCTTAACAAGATACTTTACAGTTTAACTCATTAATAAGCTAGTGTTAATTTAATATAGAAACTTACAAATTAGACGCATATTTAAAAAAATAATTGATATTTTTATGGAATCGAGTCGGCACTCCTTTTAAGATTAAAGGATTCTTTGACTGATTTTTTCTATGCAATATTTGAAGTCCGACCGACCTAACACGTTTTTTATCTTTTATATTTTAAAATATACTGTAATATGAGTCTAAATAAGACGTTTTACATATATTATAGTCAAAAGGTATATGTGGTTGTTTTACAGTTCGTATTTAAATTTTAAATTAGTGAAGTAGGTCAAAGTGATCGCTTCAGCTCCTAACAAAGCGGGCTCTTTAGTGATTATTGCAAATGAAAATAGACATATAAGCGAACTTGCTAGCAGAAGCTATCATTATATAATTTACTATACTTGCTTTGAGACCATTATTTCCTACTACTTAATTTTAGACTGCCAATTATCTGAATATTTTCAATCAGGCAAATCGAGTCTATGAATTTTAAGTTTAACTATAATACTTAAGGTGATGTAAAAAGTGGGTAAATGGCTTTTTACTGATTCTAACTAGCTTTGAAGAACATAAGGTATTATTTTAACGGTATTTGTTTGACCATTATTTTAAATTTGGTAACGAAATAATCAATGGTGAACGTTATAAATTATATGGGCGTGTTTAATATGAGAGATTTATTGAGCTTTAGTGTGTTGTAATTCACCTTTTGACCTAATAGTTATAATTGTACAGCATTCACAGAATGTAAGGTAGGTTTAATTAAGAGGAATAGACGTGACAGTCATGGGCTCGAGCCTCTTTTGAATACGAGGGGGATCAGGCCATAGTCCACCATAGTCCATGGGGTTGGCGGACTTCACATGTCTTTCCCAAACTTGCTAGATTCTTCCAGATATGATCACCATTTGCCTCACGTTTCCTAAGGCAAATAGTAATCATATTGAAAATGATTTGCACATGATTATATTAGAGATACAAGACTCAGGATTTGAACCCACTTCACTTGGTTTCCCATGAAAGAGTGTTAACTACCACTGCCTATATAATTAATTTTTAACTCCATATAGAATAATTAAACATACTCGTAATTTAAATGTATTTTTTTTTTCATATATTTAAATAAATGAATAAAAATGTAATGTTATTTTACTTTCAACATTAATTTAAGTCGACTTTTAAAAATATTTAGCTTGATTAAATTTATTATATCTAATAACACACTTCTTTCTACATTTTTTATCTCATTCACACAGTCATGTGAAGAACAGGTGACAAGGACAGATATATTCCACCGTTTTTGTGGCATCAGATATTTTATTATATGTTTTTGTCACTGTTTTTATTGCGAAATAGTTGTAACTAATTGCTGTAATAAATTATCATCTATTTGTATTTTTCTTTTACATTAAACGTGTTATGTTGACAAATAATGATAATGTTAGTATGTTTTCTTGAGATATCTTCTTTTTGAGTTGAGGATCAAATCGATTGAGTTGGTATGAAGTGAAGAAAAACAGAAACAAAAACTAACGTATTCGTTCACAAGATCGCTTCAATAACATAGGTGTGTTATATTAGCAAATTCAAATATTTATATGATTAAGGTCTAGATGCAGGCTTTTTAGTAAAATGAATACTTAGTTTTAATGGCATTTGAACAGCGGAAAAAGCTCATTTCAAACGTCATTATAAATACTTTACTGGCATTGTTTTATTATCGAATTAATTCACGATACTATAAATTTGAAAGGATCCTTAACTTGCGTAGGAATTGACAGGGACGGGATATATTAACAGAGATTGGGTAAATCTTATCTTGATTTAACCCGTAGCTGCGGGAAGCTGTTGAGTTAGATGTCTACGGATAGAAAAAAAAAATAAGATTATGTTTTGCTTTGTTTTACTTTGTTTCTTTTTAGCTTTTCCTTTTTGTTGCAGGATGAGGCGTTGCAGGATCGCTTGCGCACACACTACAACACCCCTGCGGACGACCCGAACCACGCGGGCAAACCTCGCCTAAATCAGGATGCTTTCGATTCACAGAGCATACCGACCTCCCCGATGACGTGCAGGTAAGTCACCGAGGGACACCTTCGCAGTAGCTATCTGGTATCCATAACACAAGCCTCGTAGCTTACCATGGAACTAGATGGTGCTGTGTTAACACACGTCAATGTCCCAACATATTTATTTATTTAATTAGGCATTTTTATTTAAAGAAATCAGTTACTGCGTGTAAGGACAAAGGATCAACGAACAAACATACTTTCGCATTTACAATTATAATACGCAAGGATAGCAATTTTAAGTTCGATAAAAACCTACATTCTGAATACCCTGACATCCTATAAGATAGTAGATAAAAAAAGTATAACAAGATTGAAACCGGTCCGCGGTATCGAACTAGTTTTTTTAATGGTCGCCAGTCTCCCGATATAGTCTCTGTTGCGCCTAGATGACAGATAATAACATTTCCGATAGAATAAATACATATTCGGCATTTTAGAAAGAAAACAATTTTATTATTTCTATATCCAGCGTCCACTTAAGGTTGCGCACGCGCATGTACTCCCATTTAGCTCGTAATTGCTGAACATGGCTGTTTGATTAATTTTTAACTAAAAAATACCTACTTGAAAATCAATAACTTTAAAAGCAAGTGTTCTACCTTCAGGAATACGATTCTTTCGTTCTTCTTCCATTGAATTCAAATATTTGATTAGTACATGCCACCCTTAAGCAGGGCTCGGAACCAGTTAAAAAAAGTTAAAGTAAAGTTATTTCGGTAATTTAATGGTTAATTCACCGTTCGTTCTTTAACCGGTTAATTAAAACGAACAGTTTAGTAAACCGAAACAATAATGGTTGAAGATTATTCTAAGAGAAAGGTTGGATTTTAGTTTCGATACCGGAATAAACCGATTAGTTCATTCATAAGTAAAAAACGTGCATACATCCTTCTAGTAAGCCATTCACCATTAGTAAAGAAGCGTCAAATGTGAACACACAAAAACTTTTCGCCCAGATTTAACCGGTTAAAGAACGTAACCGAAACCTTAAACCGAAAAACCTTTGGGTTTGGGGTCAATGACTAAAACCGGCTTAAAAATTGAAAGGGTTTCCGAGCCCTGCCCTTGAGTATGACTCATAATATAGTTATTTATTTAATAATATGTTACCTGTAAACTATTCAATTGGAAAAAACATTGCATAATATAGATAAAAAATACCCGATTTAAGAAGTTTTTGTTGAAGTCAGTCAGACGTACTGATAGCGTGGAGTAATTTATTCGCTGAAATTCTTAATTGTAACTTCTTAAGACAATATAATATAGATTTCAAATGAGTCCATAGACAACAGACAAGAATATCTGTTTTTCCTTTCAATTCAATCTCTTGTTAATAGCTTCAAAACGTGCCAATTCGTTTTCTTTTATCAGTAAAACTTACTGCACAATAACATGTTATTATATGTAATATTATGTATATATATATATATATATATATATATATATATATATATATATAGTATAATAAATGCGTAAACATAAATAAAAATAATAAAGTTAAAGTGAACGAGTTACTTGTAGGTTAATTTATTATTTTTAGATACTTGCATATACTTAGTAATAACCGAAGCTTTATAACTAGCGACACGATCCGGCTTCGCTGTTACGATTGTTACAATTGTTTTTGAAGTAAAACTTCTTTACGCACGCTTGACTTGGGGGGTAAGCTGGTGAATGCGTTACGAAAACATGTGCGTACGTTTGTTGCCATGGTAACCGTTGTTATTGTATGACAAACGATATATAATATTATATTCTTCCCTTAAATGATATTCTATAAATATATAATTGTAATATGCCTAACATGCGTAATTTTAGTATCTCACCTATCCTAAATAGTTAAAATATAAATTGAATTTCATAAAGAGTACCGATAACCTACAGAAGTTTTACTTCTTGCGCATGTACACATTCACACACGCACTCTTTAATTTTTTACATGTACGCAAATGTAAAACTTAATGTTTTTCATTTACACATTTAAACATTTTTATTCCATTTTTTTCTCCTTTTTTTCTCATTTTTTTCTCCAAGGTATATAATATTTTATACTTTTTATTAAAAACTACATCAATTGTGAAAATTGAGCATACGGCTAGTCGCAAACTACTTATATTTGTGGAGATGGTTATTAAAAGTAGGGTAATTTACGACGGCATAATGTTTATACTTCATTGCTTAGAACTTTTGCTGAGCACATAACTAAGGCTATTATTTAAACTTATGAGACATGTAATATTATTTCTGCTTTTAGTATGTTTCATTAAAAATCGATAAATTAACATTTTATGGTTTTTTAATGAACTACAGTAGGTATATCAGAAACTTGAAAAAATGAATTCACTTATTATATGATAACGGATATAAAGGTATTTTACGAGCGAAGCTATAGATAGAAGGTAGTATAAATAAAATGAATAAAAATATTTTCTATAACAACTTAATTTCTTACAAAACCTGTTGAACAATAAAAAACGAGATCAAACATTAATTTATAATTTGTAGCACATTCTTTCCCGCCCACAAACAATTCAACAAATCGAAAGTTATATTATTAGTTAGAAAGTAGACGAGACATGACTTTGTAACTGTGGAGCAAGTACTGCGATTCAATAAAAAAGTGGAAGAAAGAAAATTATCGTCATGGTTCTACTTAGAGAGCTAAGTTCAACTAATGTATGTCAGATATTTCCACGTAAAATGCGATATTCAAAAAGGTAATTTTTTCACGTAATTTGAAAATATCTATACATATAATAAAATTCTACTTAAGCCGAATCTGTACATTGAATATTTTTTGGAAAATCTTATTGAAATAGTCATTATTATTGATACAGAGGCCGAATCTATATTTTTTAGAAATTTTGTCTGTCTGTTACCGCATCACGGAAAAATCACTGGACAGATTTTGATAAAATTTGGTATGATGATAGCTGGTTACCCGGGTCAACATATAGGATACTTTTTACTGCGGGAAAATATTTCATCTCTGAGAAATCTATACTAAACGTTAATACGTAAGTAAGGACGAACCCGAGCGGGGCGAGGATGAGTCGCTAGTAATCTATAAAATATTATCTTGAATTCGTTCTGAAGCGAGTCAGATTTGATCCTGGGGGTTTCTTATTAGATATTACATCATATTACATGTATGTATTTAGAATTAATGTGATGTAGGTATTTGCTGCTTCTACATATAACGATAAAACAAAAAATTACTTAATATGTTTATTGTAGAGACATTTCTTCCTAAATTCTTTTGTTTTCTTTTTTTTATTGGTTTTAAATATAGCATAACCGCTATAATAACAAAAAAAATGCATAAAATCAAATATTAGACAACAAAATTTTAATGTCTACTAATATTCACTAGTATAAAGAGGCAGAACTTGTTTGTTTGAACGCGCTAATCTCAGGAACTACTAATTCAGTTTGAAAATTCTTTTTGCATTAGATAGCCCGTTTATTGAGGAAGGCTATAGACTATATATCTATATAATATATAGTCTATCTATTCCATACTAACCGTTAAAACGTACCATAAACATAACTTATCTATACCTATAGATAAATAAAATTGAAGTGCCTGTTTGTAATGTCAATATAACAGCTTATTACTTAATGCATATAAAATTATAATATGCAGTACGAAATCAGTATAAGCAAAACACAATTATTAAGATTTTTGTCTGTCTGTATGTTCCGGCTAAACTCCGAAACCGCTGGACTGATCTCCGAAGTCGCTACTTAAAAATATAATTCCACGTATGAAACTACAGACAATATTTAGTTAATAATAATTGTCATATAATCGATTTTCTTATAAAGGAATTACTAAAGCCCAACTCGTAGCCGGAACAAGCGTATCAAATATTAATAGAGGTTTAATGTCAAACATCGCGGGTACGGTTAGAAGTAATCTATAATTAGAAGCTTGTTACATTAATGTAACATGTTGAGGCACGCCTTGTTTTAAAACGATAAGAAATAAAATGAGATGGAGCAAAAAATTAGTATTGAATACGTACATGTGTAAAGTAATGGTGGTTGAAAGAATACAGTAATGTGACTGACAAAACAATTTTTTTTTCCACGGTATAAATTAACAAGTGGCAAGAGTTTTTTCAATTCTTTCTTTTATTGATATTATAAAGTTAAACCTTAAAAATAAACAAAACAACATTAAAAGATACAAAAGTAGAAAAAAACCTGGTTGAATAATATTGCGAAAGGAAATTAAATTTCTGCAGTATTTTATTTGTTATTGTTAATAAATAATAAGTAATTTTTTTTTTAATTATGATGAACGAGATGATATAAGAAATTTAAATAAGAAGAGAAAGTAAATTAAACTGAATTATTATCTTAGATATAATCTGTGATAGGGAGTGTGGTTTCACGCAATTTATTTGGCAATCGGCCATTTTGATTTATGAAGTGTGAACGGCTCTCACTTTTCGCTCTTTATGTTTGAATTTTGAAAGTTTAAAATAAAAAAATATAATAAAAGGTGTTTTAATAACTTTTGTTAATAAGAATAATTGCGATTATTAGTTTTTTTTAAATAACAATTACAAAAAAATCTAATAAACGCAATCATAACTTATCCTATAATTGTTTTTTTTTTAATTTTATGATGAAGATGAAGAATTTATTGACAGGAAAGCCCAATATTTTCTACAATATGGAATTTAATCCAAGATTCCATGTTTCGAAACCATATAAACTAGCCACTAGAATCAAGTAAGTTAAACCAATCTAATTAGTTTCTTATTAAAATTTCATCTAATTAGTTACATATGAATATATTATGTTTTAAGATATTTTGGATAAAGAAGAAAGAATTAATTATGGTTTTCCACTATCTGTATATAAGTTCTAATTTATGAATACATTTTGGATGATAGCTTCTCTGTGTTGTATCACCGTGTTGACGTGCAATGATCGATGAGGTTCCGTCTCGAGAATAATAGTACGTAGCGGAACGCTTCAATTTAATTATTTTTGTTTATTTTATAATTAGATTTAGGTAATAATTATAACGATTGCATAATAACTATATTACTTATAGATATATTGAAGACAAAATAATAAACCAATGTTTGTAGTTGTCTGTTAAATAGCACATTACTCGGGAAGAGTCGAGTGAATTTCAATAAGAGCACGTTCGTAACAGATGGTATTTTAATTACGCAGATAATTATTGTATATATTTAAAATATGTGGAGATGTTGTAACTACGTTTAACTGACTTCTTTATAAGGAGGGGCGGTAAATTGATCATTTTAAAAGTATATTTATAGACTCCTTAAAAGAATTTACACACATATGTCTCTACATGCTGTATTTTAGTATTTTAAACATTGTAAAATACTTTAAAAATGAGATTGATTTAATTATTAAATCTTATTACAGAAAAATAATCCAAGAAATTCTGTGAAAAATTAAATTATACCGTATATAAAATCTAAAAGCATGAGTTTTATGAAGCATCGTTTATTTCACATTCATAATTAAAGATATCAGGAATCGCGTTGATAGTTCAGTGAATCGCTTGAGGCCTTATTGATGCATCGTTTTATTATTCTGTAGGACTAAAGCCTCGACCGTGAAAATGAATAATACAAGGCAGGAACAGTCTTGTATAGTTATAAGTATTGAATTATTATGTTCTAGCGAATTTGCTTTACTTATGCCTTAACTACGACCATTACTTCGCGCACAATAAGGTCGCTAATTTCTTACGCACGGACATAAGCGTCGTGGTCAAGCGGCCGAGGCGCATGATATACAATTACAGGTGTCCGGGTTCGAATCCCGGTCGGATATAAAGCTTTTACTTTTGTTTTTTTTATTTAATTATTCAAGTTTTTTGTTTTTTTTTTATCTAAAAAATACGGTATAACAAAAAAGTACTTCGAGTGAAGCTCGGTCGTCCAGGTACTAAATTAAAAATGACACGTCTGAAGCATTCTAAGACAGTTGTCAACTCATGAAAATTAACAGACAAGAACAGTTAATTGTAAATTGCCGTTTGTAAGAGAGAGACAAAAGCATTTTCCAAATTATTAGAAAATATTCGAGATTTTGAATATTATAATGTTCTTTGTTTCTGCATATAAAAAGGCAGGCAGTGTGTCGAGGGATCAGTTGAATTTCGGAGTTAAGAGAAAAAATAAAAAAAAACGTTTAGAAAAATGGATAAATGTAAAAGTGTATTAAGTGGTGAAAAATAGTGTTTAGACTTAATCTAGAACTGTGTGTCTGTTGTGGAACGCTATAAGTTGTTCTTAAAAATCAAAAATAATAAAACGTCTTTTATGCTAAAGACGTGTTTTAATTTCCGACCTCCAAAATCATAGAACGTAACAATATGCTTTAAAATATCCATATACAGAAACCGAGAGATATAAGATAATGTTAGATTATGTAGCTCTGGATATGAGTAGAGCCACGGGCAGAACTAGTGAAGCTAAACTTCAATAGTGTGGATGGGGCTGACACAGCCGCTCGGGGCTACATTGATGTATCGTTTTGATTGAAATCGTGAAGACCAAACTATTCGTCAGCCGTGAGTTATATCGTGAGCTGTGAGAGTGACTATTCACTATTCTTACTTAATAAGTACTTGTTCGTGCTCAAGTTTGTCTACCCTTATAAGATTCTACTATTTGTTGTTTTTGGGATAATTTCCTTTAAGAAAATATGAATAAAATGAAAAAAAGAGGGAGAGAAATAGCTGCCTGTAATGCTTTGTCAAATATGACACTAAAAGGTACAAATCTTATATATTTAAACGAGCAATTCTTGTATATTTATATATTTATTTATTTATTTATTTATACCGGCGATCTCGGAAACGGCTCTAACGATTTTGCTGAAATTTGGTATATCGGGGCTTTCGGGGGCGAAAAATTGATCTAGATTAGTCACATGTCTGGGAAAACGCGTGTTTTCGAGTTTTCATGCGTTTTTCTTATGCATTATTCAACGCAAAATTTAATCGCGACATCTATACAACTCTGTCAGTAACACTTAGTCACTTAATGTAAAATTATTTTTAAGCCAAATTAAAAAGAAAATTGTTCTTATCGCGACATCTATACAACTTTCTCAGTAACACTTAGTCACTTAATGTAAAATATACAATCTTTCAAGAACTCCGAGCGAAGCTCGGTCGCCCAGGTACTAAAATATTTAAACGACAAAAGATATAATATATTATTTCGTGTAAACACTGTAATATTTTCTAAAAAATTCACTTTCGATCGCTTATGTTTAAAAGTTGCACCTATTGAATGAAAATTTCCTAATGCCCCTTAAAATGCAAATTGGCTATTTGACAGTTTTCGGAAAGATATTTTAAAACATACGTAGGTTCATTTTATACCTCTTACAATTATTTTTTTCTGAAAAAAGCGTTATTTATTCGGAAAAAAATATATTAATCTTTCAGTAATTTGAAAGTCGCGCGAAAACAGCACATCACGTGACATTCCTGGCTGTGACGTCATATCTCAATAAACTAAGTAAAGCTAACTACGATGCATGGAGAATATAACATGTTATATACATATTTTCCATGCTACGATGCTCCAACTCTTAAACATATTTTAAGCTAAAAGTTTGCAGCTTTTTCATTGGCAAGCTCATATAAGTTAATATATATATATATATATATATATATATATATATATATATATATATATATATATATATTTAGAATATATATATTTTTTATGAAAATGACAAGCTACAAGACGTGTGCCGTACCTATGTGTAAAAGTTCTACAATTAAATATCCTGGCAAATTGTTTATACACGTCCCTAAATGTCCTAAACGTCGAAAGCAGTGGTTACAATTAGCACGCTGAGAGTTGAATTTTACATCTGATAAATCTGCAATTTTTTTTTGTGAAGATCACTTCGATGTAAGTATTTAAAAGCAATCAATTTAGCCTCTGATTTACTGAAAATAAATTAAACTTAATCCAGTATTTTGTACATAAAACATGTCATAAAAACAATTCTTTTTATGACATTATTTTTATTAATTTTAAAAGTATTATTTTTATTATTCACCATACGACTGTCGCGAAGATCTAAAATTATCAACATAACCTTTAAGTAATTTAAAATTATTTTATAAAATTTTTACTACTTGACTTAAGAACTATACACATTAACTTTTACCAATAAATTATACATAATTACTTTGTTCATTTCGGTACTTACACGGAAGTTTTTACATTCCGAAACTCGGCTGAGCAAAAGTCAGGATTACATGCAAAAAAATTTGCAACCATAAATGAATCTATTTTTGGTAAATTTGCACTATCAGCTTTTGTGTAACCCGGCTCCATTTCGTTAAACTTCTCACAAGCACTAATTAAAATATTTTAGAGTGATCTTCTCAGCAAAGTGCAAACGATAAAACACACGATGTTTTGTTATGTGAAAGGTGACGTCACACGCTGCACAAACATGGCCGCCAGCGTTTCAGTATTTGTAATCCACAGATAAAAAAACTCAAATTTATTTTTCAAAAATGAAATATTTACAATTTATTTTAATGCAAAAAACATATTGTATAATTATTGTGGACCCATAAGCTACTGTCTCCAACAGATTAAATATTTTATCGTTAGAATTGTCAAATAGCCAATTACCATAAAAATATTTCTTTGCAGCCCCTTACACAACTTAGATACCAAACTTCATGACTCTAGTTTTAGTAGTTTCTGAAATATCTTGTATGATCAGTGAGTCAGTCAGTCGAGAATTCTATGTCGCTTATATGTAGATTAATATTATGAGGTAACTTCACTAAGCTTCGATGTAGGCCTATTTTTCCTACAAAACCTTTAACAATAAAATTATAATTTCAAAAAGAGGACAAATAGCTTGTATATAGAATGTGAGGATATAAATTCATTCGCCACGGGACGCCTTCGCTACTAAAGCCAGGCCAGCTACTAGGCATCTACGTGCTATAAACAGTCATATTATATTGCCTGCCATTTTGTATTGCAACGTAATGGGATTCATTAGGTACTGACGATCTTCTAGGCTGGTGGTCGAAGGTTTTATTTTGTCCAAGAGAGTGGCCATTAAGAATTTGAGTTTAGGACTATCACCCAACGCGCACTATTGTCTTTTCTTTAGAGAGGCCTGAAGTTAGAAATTATTATCTCCGCAAAATAACGATAGGTTTATTTTCATTTAGATTAGGTATATAGTAATTTGATAAAATTAAATTATATCAATAAATTCTAACATTGTATTGTGCTTTAATTTTAATATAATATGTGGTTTGAACTTATAAGTTGTAACCAATATTATAAAATATTTATGAGGAATATTTTTCTCTTTTTTCGCAAGTATCCAACTTTGAAGAGGGATTTTGCTCATATAATTTTATTTATTTAACTTTTACTATATATTTTCCTTTGTGGCAAGTAGGTGTAAATATACCCTCTTGAACCTCCCTCTCGGCGCTGATAAGAACATTATACTGTAGTTTTAGATACAGTAGCTATATGTACGTACCTAAGAGCACATCTGTAATCACACCAACATAATAATATAATAACGCTAGATTATGTTCTGGTTTAAAGTGAGCATAATTGCGCATAAAACTTGTACTTAATATAAAATTATACTAGTGCTGTATCATCGGTTAGCTCAGGCTCTAAACACATTTAGCACACCAAAAATGTTTTGTTAAATATTTTTATTCTATGGAAACCCCTTAATTTCCTAGATCAAAACAAACCGTCACACTAGAAAAAGCCTATGAGGATTTTTGAAGTCGGTCAGAAATACGACAATCCGTTGTATCCTAGCTATATGAAGGAGGGATATATCAAGGAAAACGACCTTTTGTTAGTTATTGAAATTATACTTCTTTTGGTACGTTTCAAAAAAACTATGAGAGTAAAATTTTTACGATACGCGCGCACACCGACAGCCAAAAAGCGACATGATGAAATTAGCTGAAAGCGACATGATGAAGTTAGCTACATTCCTTTTACACACATAGTTGTTACGTACGGGATGAAATCTTTAGCTATTTTTGTGTTCTGTTTCGCCAATGAAGTATAATTTCGTACGTGCGTACATAAGTACACACACACGTGTTTTTTTTGGATTTACTAAAGGTTGATTATTTTTTCATTGGTCCCCTTAAGAGCTCATGATTAAATACCCCTAAAAAGACAAATCTTCATACAAATATTCAGTAATAGGTACACTACATAAAACGACGCTGTGAGCGTTTTCTTATTGAGCGTGACACGCTTACCTTGTCATCGTCAACAGCCTGAGTCGGAAAAAAAAACAGTTTTGTCAACGGTCAGCGCGTACGCGAACTTGTAGTGTAGCTATCATTATTGCGTGGTTGTATGACGTTTTGTCTCTTTAAATTAAATGTCAAGATTACGGGAAGGACTGGCCATAATTGCCGTAAAGCGTTCTAAGCGTCGGGAACCAAAATATCAAAATAAATCCGGGAAAAAATCCAAAAAGATAGGTTTGGCTTAGTTTGTAGTGGCCTACTACTTGCTGTGTCAGCGGTCGCGGGTTCGAGTCCCGCTGGGGGCATTCATTTGTTATGAGCACGAATGTTTGTACTCCAGTCATTGGTGTTTATATTTATAATATGTATGTATTTAAAGTTATATATGTGTAGTGTATCAACTATCTGGTATCCATAACACAAGCGTCGTAGTTTATCATGGAACTAGATGGTGCTGTGTGTTAATGTCTCGCACGTCTATTAAGTTTTATCTCTGTAAGAATATTTACTTATCTGATAAGATTTTGAATGAATGGTTCAGCTAACCTCGTCAACAGCATCGACGCTTGCGCCGGCGCGTATGAGACTGGCCACGCGGGCCGCGTCGCCGCGCGCCGCCGCCTCCAGCAACGCTACCATGCGGCTACGCCATCACTGAAACCAATAACAAATTGTTTTAATATTATTTCATGTATGTAATGTCGGGATATATAATATGGAAATAAATAAAACAGCATAAATATCTAGATAATAAAAATGCTATATAATAAAAAAAACACTGTTCGTTGGTAAAATGAAGTGTTTTCCTTGAGAATGCCTGGATTGATTTGTCTATTTTTTTTTAAATATCGTAATAGTATGAGTAAGGTTTTAAGGGTAAACATTAGAAGGAAAAAGAGAAAATTAGGAAATTTGCAAAACTATATTTTTTTATTTAAAAAAATAATTTGAAGTTTAAAAGAAAATATTTCTAAAACAACCTCAAAGAAGTGCATAAGGCTGACTGAGTATAGCATATTGGTTTTAATATCCATTTAATCTTATTATTCTTAACCTTACTCTTTTTAAGCCAGTTCAAAAAACAAAATTGTCTATAGTCATTGAATTAAAAAAATAAAATTTGATTTAAGATAACCCAGAAACTTTCATATGTTAAAACGATAATGACAGATGGATGGATGGACTTATAATATATGTCAATGTAAATTTAGATCATACATAATTCATAGCACATCGTTCTTTCCCAAACAACATCACATATCATGTCTCTATCACGTCATACTTCGATATAGTGAAAGGTATTCACTTACTGTACTAAATGTTAGTCGTCGGTGTTATCTTCTATTTAATTATCTATTATAGTTATGTGTTCATACAATAGATTTATAGAATTTAAATAAATATGTTGTGACATTAACACACAGCACCATCTAGTTCCATGGTAAGCTACAAGCCCGTGTTATGGATACTAGATAGTTGATACACTACACATATATAACTCAAAATACACACATATTATAAATATAAACAGCCATGACTGAACTTCAAACATTCGTGCTCATCACAAAAATAAATGTCCCCAGCCGGATTCGAACCCGCGACCGCTGGCAAAGCAAGCTGGGTTACTACAAACTGAGCCAAATGTGTCGTCGAAAGGTCTCAATATTATTTGATAAAAATTATTGATTGAGGTATTGAAGCTAAAACAACTAGAATAATTCAAAATTTTTGTTGTATAAAAAATTTTGTTTGAGGAGAACTTTAGCTTATATCTTAATTGTACGTTTATGTATAATTTTATTTAATCAAATGAAGAGTGATCTATGCGACGTTATATAATACTTTATGTGTAAAAAAATCTTTATTACTACTTTGAGTGTTATGAAAAAAAACCGTTTAGGCTTCAAATTGGGTTTTTGCAATAATTCCTAAAAATAAATTTTAAACTGTGGACATAACTTCATATTTAAAAATATTTCCTAGCTAGTCTAGAGCTAGTCTGCTCTAGCCCTAATTTTTTATTTACGATCCAGTGTTAACACAATGCACGCACGACTTGTTTACTTTGAACTGGCGACCGCCCGCGACTTCATTTAAATTCATACTTAATATCTCCCGACATCTATTTATCTTTACACGTCAAGCACAGACATACAAACTGTGCTTCATAATTGTATCGCCGTTTTATTTATCTTAAGCCGATATACATTTTTAAAAGGTACACTGTAACAGTAAGCGTAACTTTCACCGTAAGACAAGTGGTGTGTGAAATGATTCGTACTTGAAAACAGACGTGCTAGACCCGGAATTTGAACCCACTTCACTCGGTTTTCTTCTTTTTTTTATTTCGATCAGTGATAAACGAGCAGACAGAACATCTGATGGAAAGCCGTAATTGTCGCCCATAACACCTACGGTTCATGCACTTAGGTTTTATGTAACAAAAATGCAGAACCGCAGATCCGTTGTCACTATGAGGACTAAGATGATATGCCTACCTTATCCTTCAAACCGGAATACAACAATGTAATCATTGTTGCTTGGCTGAAGAAATAGATAAGGGGGTGGTACCCATCAAATTTCATTATTTATGCAGGCAGTGGTAGCCCAGCGGTAACACGCTCGCTTGTGAAACCGAGTGAAGCGGATTCAAATCCCGGATCTCGCACCTCTGATATTTTCATGTGCAAATCATTTTCTAACTTGATTACCACTTGCCTAACGGTGAAGGAAAACATCGTGAGGAAACCTGCATGTCTGAGAGAAACTAGCAAGTTTTCGAAAGACATGTGAAGTCCGCCAACCCACACTTGGCCAGCGCGGTGGACTATGGCCTGATCCCCCTCGTATTGAAGGGAGGCCCGTGCCCAGTAGTGGGACGTTAAAAAGGGCTATATACCTATCCAATCGAACTCCTCAGACTTGACAGACTTCTACCACCGGTCGCATGCGAGAGCGTCACCACTAGGCTACCACTGCCAGCATAAATAATGAAATGTATGAACTCTTAATTATATCAATGGTTTGTTTGTGCGACAGTAAAACCGCATTAAAAAAAGTGTAATTGATGATTGGCGTGCAGATAGTATGAAACATAGTGCTATCTATCCATCACACTCAGCAAACAAAAAGAAAAACTGATTGGAGCAATAATATAATATATGAAAGTTAAGTGTAGTGTATATGTTTAATAAGCCTACGTCGTTAGTACGTTCGTCTGTCCTGATATTTTAAATTGTTATTGGTAATATTTTTGTTTTCCAGCTAGACAGCTTCATAGAATAATAGCGACTCACCCTCGGTTTCGTTCCTGGGTACGTTTTAACGGTTAGTATGGATTTCTCAGTGATGAAATATTTTCACACAGTAAAAAGTATCCTATATGTTAATCCGGCGAACCAGCTATCATCGTACCAAATTTCATCAAAATCTGTTCAGTGATTTTCTCGTGATGCTTTCCTAAATAGACCAACAAAAATTTTACATTTGACCTCTGTATCGATAATAATGTATATTTTAATAAGATTTTCCAAAAAATATTTAATGTACAAATTCGACTTAGTTACAATTTTATTATACATATATATGTATAGATAGAAATTGTGTTATTATGACAGGTAACATAACAAATACCACAGAGAAAAAGTAAGAAAATTAATAAATAAATAGACTTAGGCACAAGCTTTAAACTTAGAGAGATTGTAGCGCAAACTCTTAAGAGAAATATCAAATTATATATAATTAAGTTAACACATCACGCAAGTTTATTATAAGGAACTCTGGGTATGTGAGTCTAACTCGCAAATGAGCGATTTTTCTGTTGAAGATGAACTTTAATAAAGATGGACAATAATATAGGATTTCCTTTTTAATTAAGGGTCCAAGGATTGCAAAAGGAGTATGTGAATTCACTACGAGCAGCTGCTGGCATATCATATAATCACAATTTATACAGTGTTCCCCTAGTATTTATAATTTGAGGAAAACATATATGAATTTAGCTATCCATACTAATATTATAAATGCGAAAGTAACTCTGTCTGTCTTTCTGTCTCTTTTTCACGCTTAGTCCGCTGAACCGATTTAGACGAAAGGTATGGAGATAGTGTAAGACCCTGGAAGGACATAGGATAGTTTTTACCCCGGAAATTATCCCTTAAGAGGGTGAAAGGGGGGGTTCAACTTTGTATGAGAAATCAATCATTTCTCAAGTAAGGGATAGGATAATCATTTTTCAAGGGAACGAAGCGAGAGTGAGTCGTTAGTCTATACAAAGAAATTGTTTCCAAATTTTATTATCGGTAATACCTAGTATAGTATTATAATATGATCTGTGGTAACACGAAAGCTCGTTAATTTGTCATCCATGATAGCTACTAAACAAAAAATGAAAATCGATTGACAAACAGAGGAGAAAAAGATCGTACTGTTTGGTCTTTACCAATTTATAGGTATATAGATTACATACATATGTATATATAATTGAGATTTCTAAAAATATTATTTAATATAATAATTATAAATAAAAATCCATTATATAGGCCTTATGTAGCATTCCATTCTTATGTAGCAATCCATTATATAGGCCTTATGTATAAAGCTCAATGTGGATTAAATAGAAATATATGTACGGGTATATGTAATGTGCTTATGTCAGTTGAAAGAAAACTCAAGTAGTTGCTCTGTAAAGGGAAACAATAATTCGTTTTCTATTTCAATTGATGACAAAGGTATATTACTAAACATTTAAAAGCTATTGCTTCATAATATACATTTTTCAACTCTTTAGATTTTTTTTACTATACCGCGCAAATTTTATGTCGTACAAACCACAGATTAAATTTCAGTTACAGAATGGTACAGATAATACATATTTTACTAAATTAGAATAAATGAAATTCATTCATTTGTAAAGATTATACCTGCAGATGGAGCTTAGCTAGTATAGAAATTAAACGCTTTGTGAGTACTTTATTGTAACTGAATGGGAGTAAAAGGAACCGTCTCGATTTGCTCATACCATTTACGTGCGTAAGATTTATGCTCTCGTAAGACGTTTATATCGTTTTGATTAATGCGCTAATATATCATCACGGTGAATGTGTGGAATGCTTTGTGCGTCGAATAATGATTTTATGTAGTTTTATTTCTCATTTTCCTTTTTGATGACCATATGGTGTAGCCGTGAAGTGGCAACACCTATACAAAGATTAAAAAAAATTGCAAAGTGGTCCATGTTATATATATTGTATGTTATATGTTGGGACATTAACACACAGCACCATCTAGTTCCGTGGTAAGCTACGAGGCTTGTGTTATGGATACCAGATAGTTGATGCACTACACATATATAATTTTAAATACATACATATTATTATATTTATAATATGTATGACACCTACGACTGGAGTACAAACATTCGTGCTCATCATACAAATGAATGCCCCGTTTCGCAGAAAAATCCAAAAAATCCATTTTTGCGAACTTTGACCTTGCATATAATTTTTTGCATACATCGATGGGGATTTTTCAAAATTTCATTATAATGGTATCCCTAAAATTCATGTAAATTTTCAGCTTCTTGGGAATTTATGCAAGGGTATCGTTATTTTTCGGGCCAACTTGACCGGACTAGTAGCTACTGATTTTATTTTATTTTTTATATTAAAAATACAATAATTTAAATCAATACAAGCATTTATATCTCATGTCATTCTTGTACAAGATAATATCTGGGTTTTGCGACGACTAACGTGAAACTTTGGGGATCTCCATCCAAAGCATTTTTTTTTAATTTTAAAATACTAACAGCACCCGCGGCTTCCCTCGCGCTAAAACTACAAATAAATCTCTAAAAAGGTAGGTTTCACACAAACTTTTACCCTTTATTTTACCCCTTTATGGGATGAATTTCGAAAAATACTAAGACACATTTATGTAATTGTATTGAAGAGCATTAATACCAAGTTTCAAGTATTTCTGATCATAAATATATTTTTGGGTTGTATTATAACATGTTTTCTCGTGGGAATGAGATGATCTCCCGAGGTAAAAAGTAGCTTATGTCACTCTCCACTCTCCAACCATCTCCACACAAAAAATCACGCCAATCCGTTACACTATTTTAACGTGAAAGAAGGACAAACAAACACACTTTCACATTTATGGAAAAATTTATGGATGTGGATGTATTTACATTTTCTATGTAACAATATATATATTTATTACACATCATAGAAAAGTTAAAAAAAATATCAATAAGAATGATTATCCACAAGTGTATAACCAAACCACTGTTGACAGTTATCCAACTTACCCGTTAGCCAGGACTTGTACAGTTTAGCATATATTTCACTAAGACTGTCTAACTGAATGTAGAGCAGGATTGTAATCGCGCTCGCATCTCGACTAATACTGCTATTGTTTCGATATTTCTTAACGATTATTGTGCATCGGTCGTTTGTGGTCGCAACGTGAGCGATAGCGGTCTGATAAATGTTGAATAAATGTGCATTACTACTTTATACCCGCGGGTTCGCTCGAATGTTAGCGTCAATTAATAAAAGTCTAGATTCCAATCCAGACTATAAGCTAAGCTAATACTTTCTAAGATTAACGCGAATAATTTAAATAAAACTCTTTTTTCGGATTATTTTGCGGATTATTTCTAATTTTTGGTTTCCGACGTTTCGAATACTTTACAGCAATCATGGTCACAGAGACTAAAGTTTTCGACGTCTCGAAGGTCCAAAAATTAAATCCGCAAAAAAATATCCGTAAAGATAGTTTTATTTAATATATAAACTAAGTTTATATACTACTCAAAACAAAATAGGGCCCACCCCGATATAAGATAAAGAATTGTTTATAATTAACATTTTTTTTGCCACGTTGCATATAAATGCTAGTTATCGTGATTACATTAAAAAAAAACTGAAACTTTTACTGTTAATGATGCTTACACAATTTCTAAATCTCAAATTTAAATAGCTATTCATGAAAACTCTGTGTAAATTTATATAATTTAAAGTTACGCAAGAAATACTATGTGGGCCCTATTTTGTTTTGAGTAGTATATTATTTCGAATTTAGTTCAAATTCATTGAAACGTTGCAGTGTGGAAAAGTAACAAGCACACTGACATACAATCTTTGTATTTATAACATCATTAGTGTGATTAGGGAAGAATTTTAATATTAACGTTTTATGGTTTTCTTGGAAATGTGTAATATATTCTTGAATAGGTAATAACGAGAACGTTAATTAAATTAATAAAGTTTTACTATAGAACGTTACAGCATACAGTGGATATTATTACGTTTATGCTATCCGTACAAACGTACAATAATATCATTTTATGATCTGGATAAGTGTTAACTAGCTTAACTCATTATATAAATAACCGTCTTACATCGTTCAGCAGGGTTTCCCAACCTTTCTTCTGTTGAGCCTCCCGGATTATAAAAAAATATTTTCTTGCCTATATTTTTTTTATTATAACAAAACACACATTATTTTGACGATATTAATTTATTTTAATTTTAAAATATACAAAAAAAACTCTACGCCTCCTAGGGGGGTGGCGAGAGTTTAAGATAATGAAAAGTTAAAAAATATGGTCCAGTTAAGTCGGTTAAAGTTGTTATATTATTGCTAAAACGATTTTTCAAGTAACGATGATCTCCCACAGAGCCTTAATGAAGAGAGCATTAGTGGCGGGCGTCATGCGGCTCCAGAGCGGTTTACTGGTATTTTAATTTGTTAGCAACTGTTTGGCTACTTTAGGTTATAGAAAAATGCTTGTGATTACGAAGAAAAATATTTTTTTATGTTAATGTTGCTTTTGAAATTCTATTTTCATTTTTCTCTCTTTTATATAATACTACCGACTTATCCTGGCTTCGCTCAGATGCATAGGTGCTATTTGATTTATAACATTATAAAGTGCCACTATTTGGTACATTTACTATATGTTATATATACTACTATTACTAACTGTAGCCTATATATTTTTTCAGGTCATAGCCTATTTGTATTACGGGTGCATGATGTACTAAATTTTATCCAAATTCATCCCATCGTTTGTGTGTGAAAGAGTAACAAACATACATACTTTCGCATTTATGTTAGAATTGTAATATTCATATATCGAAAGATTTAATTATGAATGATTATCTTAAATAAACTTTATATGATATAAAACCTAACTTTGTGTATACTAATATAATCTATACTAATATTATAAAGAGGTAAAGTTTGTGACTTTGTGACGTTGTAGGGGCGAATCTTTGGATCTATTGGACCGATTAAAATGAAATTTGGAAAGAAGATAGTTTGAAACCCTGGAAAGGACATAAGATACTTTTTATGCCGGAAATCATCCCTTAAGGGGGTGAAAATAGGGAAGAAAGTTTATATGGGGAATCAAGTTAGGGACGAAGCCGAGCAAAGCGAGGGTGAGTCGCTAGTAATTCATAAACATAGCAAGTTTGTATGTAGGAAGTTGAATACGGAACTGCTGATCTATTTTAGAAAATTCTTTTACTAATAAGAAGTTATATTTTTTTAATAAAAAGCTAAATTAATAAGTTTTTGTCTGGACGCCGCGCCTTACAGTGTATAGCTTCGGTCTTAGTTCATAAGTGTTTGTATAGGTTTAATTGAATAACGTTAATTTCATATCATTTAAGTACTTATGAAATGGCAATAAATAAATGGTAAATAGATAATTATTATTATATTATGCGTATAGGCAAGCGTAGTGTAGGACGCCCTGCAGCACGATGGACAGATGACCTAAGAAAGGTGGCTGGCAGTGGATGGATGCGGGCTGCCCAGGACCGGGATGGTTGGCGCTCATTGGGGGAGGCCTTTGTTCAGCAGTGGACGGCGATAGGCTGATTGATGAAATAGATAATTAACTCTACGCGAAAATTGAACCCACAACTATCTTTGTTTAAATATTCTATACTTTATCGCTATTCCTTCTAACTTGGACACATTCTCGTGACAGACATAAAGACGTACTCACTAACAATAAAACATCAGCTGCGCTTGAGTAGATCCTCGCCCTTCCGACGTGAGCTTCCGTAATAAACTACATTGATTGTAAGAGTCGTAAAAATGTTTACTCGAGATTAAATTCAATATGTTATGCTATAATGGTTTTATGGGATGTGTTCCCATTGATCTGCTTTTATATACTTACGAAAAGTTTGGACAAAAAGTTTAGATTTTTATCAAGACTTTCAAGCCGTTATGGTTATGGCCTAAATCCTTTAGACATTGATATTGCACTTCTCTACACATACTTTCTTAGATTTATTATATTTTTAGGTTTTCTTAGATTTCCTAGATTTTTAGTTCCCGACGTTTTGAATGCTTTATTGCAATCATGGTTACTAAAGCGCCAATATCGTTATAAGGCATGTATCAAATAAAACTATCTTTTCGGATTTTTTTGCGGGTTTATTTTGATTTTTGGTTTCCGACGTTTAAAACACTTTACAGCAATCATGGTCACGGGAGAGACTAAACTTTTAAGGTGTCTCAAAAACATTATATAGGTAGTTGTTACAAAGAGCCTACCCACAAACGTCGGGAACCAAAAATTAAATCCGCGAAAAAATCCGAAAAGATAGTTTTATTTAAAATGTCAAATAATCGCGTAAATCTAAAAAAGTATTAATGTATGTTTTATGTCTTAATTTTTATTAAAGTAAATAAGTTTGGAGGATAAGTTTTTCAACACATTGTCACACGTCGTCAATGTGCCATACTATTTACCTCTTGCAGTAATAATAATCACATCTTTACCGAATTATATTTATGGTGGCTATCTCACTGAGACCAACCAGAACAATAGATTAGTATGTGCGTTAATATTCCTTACACTTTTCCTAGATCACTGAGCAGACGATCCCATACAATGAGGGAAAGATCAGATGCAAGAATTTACAAGCTCTGTCTCGACATCAGAGTGTAACACTGCAAGTTTTTCATCTCTGGACTGCCATTAACCCCTTGAGGAACGCGTACACGCCGGCGTATCAGTTAACAATTGATTTCTTAGAAATTACCCATAATATCTTAGAAATTGTCCAGGTGTGAAATATTTCTGACGTGACCGGTACTCGAACCTATAACCTAGTGTTCTCATTGGTACATGCGACTAAAGAGTCGACTATCATCTCTAGACCAACGAGGGAGTTCCAATAATTAATATCCAATAATTACACCATGTCTGTCACTGCTATTTATATTCGTAAGACATATAGCGTGAAGGTGTGATATATAATTAAAAAGTGAGGACTCTTGGCTTGAATTTGGTGAAACCAGTCAGCAACCGGCGGGTATAGCGGTTATATAAGCGGACACAAGCTTGTTTTTTCTTGTCTAGACAGATTTTTGCACATTTAAATACCTACATATTTTGAATGAATAATAGATGTATAATTATCGGTTGTTTTTAAGTTGGCCATGTCCAGGTGGAGTTATTAATATATTTCAAAATTACTTTTTAACTCAACAAGGTAGTCTGTTATTAAAAAGATATTTATATTACGTACAAACATATTAATTAATTAGTTTAATGAATTAATAAAATATTAAAATCTACGAACATGACATATAACATTCATACAACAAATTAAGCAAGGGAACTTTTTCCTTTCTCGAAGTTGGTTGATAATTTAATAGCTATAGAAAACGGGTTTAAATGAGGTAAATATATGTATTCTCAGTTTTCTAGCAAATACCCTGTTTATAGATCAATTCATTGCGTGTATTTCATTCGATATCATCTTGAAGGTTAAAAAAGTCATTTAAATTCCAAAGCAAAGCACGCGGAAGCTTCGCAAATGATAGGAAAAACAATGTTTATAGTAAACGATTGACCATGAACTCTTATTACAAATTGTGTGATAATAGCTTTTACTTTAGCGACATAAGATCGATACACTGTATATCAGATTGGTTTTTTAGTTAATATCTGATTGGCTACATAATCCACTATTACTAGTAGCTCTACTTTATTTAGAAACTAGCGACTCACTCTCGCTTCGCTCGGTTATTCTCTAGGTTGCTTTCCTATACAAACTTTCATCCCCATTTTCACCCCCTTAAGAGATGATTTTCGGGATAAAAACTATCCTATGTTTTTCCCAGGGTCTCAAACTATCTTTTTACTTAATTTAATCTAAATCGTTTCAGTAGTTCCGCCTATTAGTACAAAAAAACAAATTTTTCCTCTTTATAATATCGGTATAGATGTAAAAACTATATACGTAGATATTGTATTTTTTAGCTGTAGATCGAGTTCTGTGGCGTGTTAGGAAAAATACTCGTATAATGATGATGATGATTTTATAATATCTGTATACATTATAAACCGTACTTAATTGATCTTGTACGTACTCTAAATAAAAGTAAAAAATATATAACATGTACATAGTGTTATCTCTATTTCGTATTATGTTTAATCAATAAGAAATTATAATTGACATTTTCATTTGTGTTTTCTATATTTTATTATTTATTTGAAACTAGCAAAACCCGCAGCTTCGCGGCGAAAAACTACAAAACTACTCTAAAAAGGTAGGTTTCATACAAATTTTCATCCAGTATTTTATCTCCTTATGATATGAATTTCGAAAAATCCTGAAACGCGTATTTATTTAATTGTATTGAAGAGCATCAATACCAAGTTTCAAGTAATTTTCATTATAAATAATTTTTTGGGTTGTATTATAACGTGTTTTCCCGTGGGAATGAGATAATCTCCCGCTGTAAAAAGTAGCCTATGTCACTTTCCAGCCCTCCAAATATCTCTATACAAAAAATCAGGCCAATTCCTCACTTTGTTTCGACGTGAAAGTAGGACAAACAAACAAACACTTCCACATTTATAATATGAAAGTATGGATTTATCTGAAACTGGATTTAGGTAACACATCAAAATTAATATAAGTTCTGTGTGTCTTTTACACATCACGGACATAAGAGTTCCCAGTAAGTCTGGTAAGTAGATCCACTGTTAAATGGTGGATTCACAATTTTATTATCAAAACGAATGCAGGCTATTGGATACTGTAAAGTAATAAATATAATCATTAAAAGTTAAGTTATAATCGTTATCTTAATTAAAAGCTATTAAAAGCTTTCTGGTATAAATATGATTGAAATTTTAAATGCTTTTCTGTAAATATGTATGTTGTAAATATTAATATTTTTAACATATTATTTGACGGCACGTTTGGCTCAGTTTGTAGTGACCCTACTTTCTGCACCATTGGTCGCGGGTTCGAGTCCCGCTGGGGGCGTTCATTTGTGTGATGAGCACCAATGTTTGTACTCTAGTCATGGGTGTTTTATTTATAATATGTATGTATTTAAAGTTATATATGTGTAGTGTATCAACTAATCTGGTATCCATAGCACAGGAACCTTTGGTTCCATTACAATGGAACTAGATGGTGCTGTGTGTTAATGTTCCAACATATTTATTTATTTATTTATATTATAATATCGTTTTTTAAAGCAAGAAAGAAAAAGCTTGTGCCTAACATAACGCCTAATTTTGTTTTGCGCTGTAAGAGGATATATTGAACGATATACTTTTTTTATTTTTATTACCTTGAAGCTAACTATAAACTACATATTTAACTAAAACTTGTATTTTGTCTGTTCCATTATATAATTTATGCAAAAACGACATTCCTTACAATAGTATTACAGAGTAGGTTATGTTTTGAGTTATGATAGGTAAGCAGATGTAGGCGAGAGTGGGCGTGATGGTCAGTTTAGATAACTCCCCCAATTTTTTACGAATATATAAAATATTTGATTCTTCTGTCTGTGACAAATACACCATATAAGTGTATTTCATTGGTTTATTTACACATGTAAATGAAATTCCCCGGTGAGCGTCTGTCTGTACGTATGCGCGGTAATCTCATGAACTATTTAACGAATTTGGATGTGGTTTTTGCTGTTGATCTGCATCTATGTAGAAAGGTTTAAATGTATTAAAAATTCCCTAGCACTTACATTATTATATGGTATTAGTGAGTGGAGTTTTCAGAAAAATCGCAGCTTGGTCTTTTTGTCGACGTACGCTGTATTAACGATTGTAAGTCAATATAAGTAATTTATAGCAAATCAGACCTCTTATAATATTACAGACAAGTCCGCGATACCATATTAAGTCTAAATCATATATTTAAGGAAATATGCTCGTTTTTATGTTTAAATGCCTATATAAAATACAAAATATTAATCCTTATAAAAATATTTTACAATACTAGTACCCAATGGAGTTACAATTTGCCCTTTAAGTATCTCATTTAGTAATACAGTTTAGGAGATAGTGAAAAATGAATATTTATAAATGAAGACATGCATGCGAAGTTATCTAGGGAAGCTTTTTTTACACATTTTAAATATTCTTATTTTATTATAGTAAATACTATAATTGGACATAATATATTAATGTAATAAAATATTACGAGAGAAGGTCTAAGAATAAAACGTGTTTTGTTCTCATTGAATTGAAGTTTTTGTAATCAGTATTTTTGTAACTATTCAATATCTCCGTTATCGAATTTTATACAAATATATTATTACAACGAATATTTTAAAGGCCCGTCCGTTAGTAACAGCAGTGTTTGCTTTATAGCTGGATTTCTAATTTTATATTGATCTTTGAATACTTCGTGGGATCAATGAGAATGCAGCACCTTCTAAAGTTTCCCTTAAGTGAGTAAAAGTATACTATGAAATTTAAGTTTTAATATATAAGAAGTAACTTTCACTAGCAGCTCGCCCTCGCTTCCCTCGGGTTCACCTCTGGAAAAACAAAAATCAATCTATTCCACTGGAACCGTACATTTTTCCGGGATAAAAAGTAGCCTATGTGTTATTCTCATGTATGACCTATACAATCGGAAAGTTTCATTAAAATCCATTCAGTAGTTTTTACGTGAAAGAGTAACAGACATCCATACATCTATCTATACATACAACTATTTATATCCAGTCATCCAAATATCCTCACAAGCTGTCGCATTTGTAATATTAATAGAATTAACGGTTAGTTAGGTAAATTTTGTAAAATTTGTAAAATTTATTTTGTAAAATATTTTGTAAAATTTAAAATTTTTGAAAATTTATTTTGTTAAATTTTCAGGTAGTGACTGATTGTTATATTACGCAAGGAAAGTCGGAATAACCTGCTAGTTTATACAGATAAATAAAATTGGAGTGTCTGTTTGTAATGTCAAAATAACAGCTTTATAATTTTTAAAGTTTATGTCTGTCTGTCTGTTTGTTCCGGCTAATCTCCGAAACGACTGGACAAATTTTAACGGGACTTTCACTGGCAGATATATAGATTATAAAGAGTAACTTAGGCTACTTTTATTTAAGGAAAAGAATTAGAGTTTCGCTCAAAAAAATTAAAACGTACCTAGAGACACGCCCGAGTGAAGCAAGGGTAAGTCGCTAGTATATTAAAAAATAACAGCATTAATAATCTCGCAACCACCTTTATATTTCAAAATAAAACTAACAAGTGACAAACACCTAAAATTATGTTATAAGATGTTCAATTTATAATATTTAATTGAGTCATTTATATGCTTATGTATGCAAATTTAAAATTAAATTACACGGTGCGAATTAATAGTATGGGAAACAACTGTACCAATATGTATTAGGGCATTTAAATATCTATACAGATAAATAAAATTGGAGTGTCTGTTTGTAATATTAAAATAACCGCTTTTTATTAAATACATATGGATATACGGTACATATACCAAAACAACATTTTTTTACAAATTTGTCTGTCTGTCTGTTTGTTCCGGCTAATCTCCGAAACGGCTGGACCGATTTTGACGGGACTTTTACTGGCAGATAGCTGATGTTATAGGGAGTAAATTAGGCTACTTTTATTTTAAAAAAAGAATCAGGGTTCCGCGAAAAAATAATTTAAACCCATGAAATTATGAACAAAATCCGCGTACGGCCTACGCACCCGAGCAAAACGAGGGTAAATCACTATATAATTTAAATGAATATCTTAGGAGTAGCAAGCTACTATTTATGTATACCTAAACATAGCTAGCCGTGAAAACGTACCTAGGGACGAACGAAATATGAGTCGCTAGTTCATATACAAATTGTTAATTAATATAGAGTCGCTTGTAAAGTGGTAGAGCATAGGTTAATTATTTGTGGGATATTATCTGATATTGTGTAAGTACAGTGTAACATGTAATTATTTAAATTAATATTGATATTTAAGTATATTAAAATATTTGAGTAATAAATATGTAATCATAATTGATCTCAAGGCTTCTACTTTCTAATTTTATTTTGAACAGTGTGATGTTTAAATAACTTTATATAATAGTATCTATATATATGTATATACTAGCAGAACCCGCGGCTTCGCTCGAATCCTATCTACAAAAAAACTTTTACTTTATGCTTTTTGCATTAGATAGCCCGTTAACTGAGGAAGGCTATAGGCTATATATTATCCCGGAAAAATGTGCGATTCCCTTGGGATAGATTTGTTTTTGTCTAGGGATGAACCCGAAGCGAAGCGAGGGTGAGTCGCTAGTGTATTTATATATTATTAAACATTTGGATATTGTTCAACAAAAATTTTGCGAATAAAAAATGGGAAATGGGGATAGGAGGGTGAAAAATACTTCATGACCAATTCTCAAACGTACCAAACATACAAAAAAATCTTTAAAATCGGTCGAGCCGTTTCGAAGAAATGTGACCACAAACACCGTTACCGGTTACATGAGATATTTATATAAATAAGTGAAGATAAAATACTTTAGTACCTCTTCTTCTCTGTTTGCCAATCGATTTTATTTTTTTCTTTTGTTTAGTCAATATATTTTTTTATATAGAAAAGTAAACGATAGGTAAATAATATTAACTGCCTCGATGGTGTAGAGGCTAGCATGTACAGCTGCACTTCCAGAAGTTCTGGGTTCGAGTTCCGGCTCGGGCCAAGTTTAATTATTGAGTCTTTCTGTTTAGTAAGTGTCAGTAACAGCCCGGAGTTGGGAAGTTAGCGGTGTTTCACCATCTTGCCATGGAGAGCACGTAAAGCCGTCGGTCCTGCGCCTTAACTCTCACTGGTCGTGTCGAGTAGTCGTCCCACCAGAGTATGAAAGTGACATAGAGAGTGCACTCGTGTTGAGCACACTTGTGTACTAATATCTCCTGTACAGTTGGCTAGTCTCAATGAGATTGGCCGCCGTAGCCGGAATCGATCGGGAGGACATCATTATTATTAATATTCCTATGTATTTTCCTGAAATGTTCAATAATGATTATGTTCACATTTCGACCTATAAGTGAATATTAGTTTACGTTATAGAGTATCGTATCGTACTTCGCATAACCGGTATAATTGGTGATGAGATGTTGATGATTACTTATAACCTGTAGTTATTTATGACTTTTATTTAATCACGTTAACCGAAGTATATTATATTCAAATTACAGAAACCATTTAAGCTAACTTAAAATAATAATTAAATATATTTTCTGATAAATCTATTAGTAATAAACTTTTTGTTTTTTTTTTTGTTAAATTAGGCAGCCATGGTACTTTATGTATCATAATTTGAATCAAATCAAAAGAGGCGGCCGCATTTCGTTGTTTTATTTATGTTAGAGTGACAATGATATTAGTCTTTTTTAATACATCGCAATTATACATATAAACCAAGAAAACACAAAAATGTTGTCTCATTTAATAGGGTTGTTGCATTAGAATCAATATATAATTGTTTTTATTTTATATATTATAATGAAATATGGAATTTTGTAATGGTTACGCCATATTTATAAAATATTTTAATATAGATTAATTAAATTTAGTCGTTCTAAATAATATCTTTTATAAATGCGAAAGCTTGTTAATATTGAATGTATTTGTATTTATTTACTTTATACCGGCTTTATTTAAGAGTAAGATTTTTGAATACGTAAAAAATATACATTTATCTACAATATATGCTTTATTTGCTTTGCCTAAATCAATAAAAAAATAATCAAATTTAATAAATTTTTTATTCTAATCGTACGGTGCGCACGCAGTGTGATTGTCAACCAAGATGATTGGCCGGTTTTGTCAAATGAATAGCGTGAAATTAAATTTTGTGTAGAACCTTTTGTTCCCTTAAATATAAAAAAAAAAATAAGTTCCGCCAGGTTAAAACGAACGTTTTAAATCTTTCATATTTTTTTCTTTATTTTTACTTCAAAAAAGGAGATGTGTGTATTATTTTAATGTATGTTCACCGATTTCCCGGAGACGGGTGGATCGGTTTTGTTAAATGTTTAAATAGCATCAACTTTGAAAATATCTGTTTAGGTGTTTATAGTTAATGGATCTCGTTTAGTTATTTTTGAAGAAAAACTTCTTTACGCACGCTTGACTTGAGGGTAAGCTGGTGAATACGTTACGAAAACATGTACGTACGTTTGTTGCCATGGCAACCGTTGTTATTGACTGACAAATGATATATAATATTATATTCTTTCCTTAAATTATATTTTATAAATATATGATTGTAATATGCCTAATATGCGTTATTTTTAGTATCTTACCTATCCTAATTATTTAAAACATTCTATTCTTGCGCGTGTACACATTCATACACGCACTTTTTAATTTTTTTTTAAGTTATTTTATAGCTATGGTCCTGTTTAAATACATGAGTTATTCCTCACTTTAGCACTTTAGTTCAGTAGCCACACTCAAAACCGGTATAACAAAAATAAACTTAACTCTACGTCCAAAATTACGATCTCATAAGAATTATTTACGACACTATATGACCATGTATAGTGAACAGGTAAGTAAGATAAGGTCTTCATTTGGACGTACACGGATTACCGCCTTGTGGGGCCTGCAGTGTCACCTCGTTAATTACACAGATTAACTACAAATATAAATCTTTAAGAAACTCTATATAAATATCATGATAATTTTAAATAAAAAATAGTTTATTCAAATTGGACAGATTTATCATTGGCTTTTTTGATTCATAGCTTTTGGAAAATATAGAAAAAATATGTCTAGATTGTTGGGAACTGATTGTAATTTAATGCCATTAACTTTTTTATGTTATTGAACTCTAATATTCAAAACGAAAAGAATAATACATTATATAAAAGAAAAATGGTGTACCATTTTAGGCATTATATATTTGTGATATAACACAAAAATACAACCTTCAAAAGCTCCCACTAGGGCTTACATTCCAAGTAGGGAATCGAAACAAATTACTAGCTGGTTTGTTAAGGAGGTTATATCTTATATTATATCTTAACCATTTCAAATACCTGAATGACCATTCAAAATTTAATTTAAAGGAGCCTTTATAAGTGTGTATAACTACAGAGTAAATAACTAATAATAAATAAAAATTACACGTATTTAAAATTATAATGCAAAATAAATCCCTAGCAGTAATCACTTAGGCAGTAATTTCATCTATTTTTAAACACTTATCTACTCTGTGTAAGTATCATATGAGCTAAGACCATATCATAAGGCTGTTAATGAGCTTCTGTTATCTGATGTTTAAACTGCCATTTACTTCAAGACAAATAGCACTTATATTTTGTAAAATGTAGGTAAGCCTTATCCTTAGCCTGCCTTATCTTTATTGCTCTAGAAGAAATTAATAATTAGGTACAATACTCATAAAATTTAAGACTGACATTTTTATTATTCATATAACCATTTGACACCATTTTGGCATCATTATTGGTATAATCTACTCATAAAGATCTGTAGATAATCTGTAGCTCGAATGCTTTTTTATCTATGGACGTGAAAGCTATAATGACGAAACGTCAGTTGAATTCTGGCGGAAAAATTAATTTTGACAAGTGTAATCAGTGTCTCGCCTTTACATTTAATAGTTTGCATAATTTGCTTTTTATTAGTCTTAATTGACCTTTATCGATATTTATTTTTATAGAATACTTGTCTGCGGTAAGGAAAGTGAAATTTTTAGTATTATATGATCTGTGCTACTAGTATTTACATTTCTATCTATCATAGTCTATATATTCCTTATATAATATGTTTTTTTAAAAAAATATATAAATGCGAAGTAAAAAGAATACCTTAAAATTATAGATTTAAAAAGAAAAATGTTTATATCATTAAATCCTTTTCTCTATATTTATAGTCGGGATCGGAAAATGTTAAAACAACCATAACTGCACGATAGCTTAGATTGACGACATCAACGCGTGCGCAGCTCATATAGTGAACAATACGCTTCATTCTATACAGCTTAGAATTTTATTTTTATTCATTTATTTAATTCATAATAACATAAATGTATTTTCGAAACATATCAATATATCACTCATTTAATTATTTCTTAACTAGAAACTTGGGAGCATTAGGTGCATTTGTATCGTTCATAGTCTTTCGTCGTATTAAAATTTAATTTTAATCCGTCCAGTTCTTTTAAAGCGAAGGAATGACAAACATACATACATACACATAAAAACTTTTGCATTTATCATAATAGATTGGAGAAAATATTATATAAGTTATATAAAAATGAAATAAATAGTAAAAAACTTACTAAGCTTTTGCTAAGTTATTCTAGGCATGAGACCTGGGTAATGGGTTCTTAGTATGAAGAAACCATTAAAGCCCTGGGCGTGGTTTCCATATACGTCGGTAGAAAACCTATTGAAAACACCATTACAACTGTCGTGGGGAAATTTATGGTGGTTATAATTAAACCGGGACGTACTTAGTTAAATATCACAGATGAATAATTAATAATAATTGCTTCTAACTAATAAATTGTTATTGCTTAGATTTAAAGGAGCAAATTAAATTTCTACGGACTGAACATATTATTTTTACTATGTGAAGGTTTAAGTAAAGCAAGCGATGTTAGAGCAGTAGCCGTAGCTGTGGAGATCTTAGAAAATAATTATTACTTATAACGATCTTACCATTTATTATTTATTATTTAAAATGATAATAGGACTTCATTAAGTTACGGGTAACGATTTATATTAGCAATGTGAATAGAATTGAAATATTGCAAAATATAATATTTAAAATATTTTAGAAAACGTTTTTTACGTTTTTAAAAGTTTGTATAACTTAAATTTTTTATCATTCTTCATTTTCCATATAAACAAATAACTACATTCTTATTTAAATATATATAAATAGCTAGCCATGTTCCTGTTAAATTGATTGACTGTATCCAAAAAGAGCTTGAGTTCTGCGTAATGTACAGCCCCATATAAAGCAGGGAATATTATGCAATGTGATTGCGATTTAAAACACTTGAAATGAACGGTCCAATAACACAGCGACGTGTGTGTATGACGTATATTTTAAACTAGCGACTCACCCTCGCTTCGCTCGAGTTCGTCCCTAGTCGATTCTTTAAATTGAAATAACTTTTTGAAGTTATTCTTCTTTTGGTACATGTGGAAAAAATTATGAGAGTAACATTTTTACGATGTGCACGCACACTGACAGCCAAAAAGCGACATGATGAAGTGAGCTGTATTCCTTTTACAAGCAGAGAGTTGTGACATACGGGATAAAATTTTTAGCTATTTTTGTTCTGTTACACTAAAGAAGTATAACTTCTTACGTGCACACACACCTTTTTTTATTTATGAACCGATTGAAATAAAACACTAAATGTTAAATGAAGCTTACCACAATACATTAGTGAAAATCACGCCCAAATCGGTTAAGCCGTTTATGAGATTAATACGCACAAACGCACAGACAAACAGACAACAGACCCCCAATAATAGTTTTTCTAAGATATCTTCTGTGTACAGACAGCGATCAGTTACAATTTTATTATATGTATAGAATTATAAAAAAAAAATAGAATGGAATGCTTTGAGTTTTAGTTACAGATCTTTACAATTAATATTTTCTTAAAACGCCAAATTAACATTTTAAAATAAAACTATCTTGCCGCATTTTTTCATGGTTTTATTTTAATAGTTTGTTTCCGATATTCCGAACGCTTTTTTGCGATTTCCAGCCCCCACAGGTTAACAATACATTAGTTCTTAAACTTATCAATAGATATGCGTATACTTATACTGACAAAAGAAAGAAGACACGTGTTACGCGGGTGCAGCCGCGGGTAAAAGCTAGTTTTTAAATAACAGGCACATGATGTAATAACTATAGCGATACGCCAGCATTCCATAGTGTACAAGATCAAGACAAAGGGAAGCTAAGTTACGTGCAGCAAACGCATAGCATTCATGAATACTCAATTTGGTGTCTATGTCCCTTTTGATATTTACTATACTAATTTACTAACTATTGCCGACGGCTTCACTCACGTGTGTATTATCAACAACTATGTTTTACATCCTTTTACCCAACTACGACTATGTTCTTGTAACTTCTTGTAACTTGTTCTCATCTTTTTAGTTTGCTTTTTACATATAGGTATAGTATCTCATCTCTGAAAAATCTATACTAACAGTTAAAACGTACCAAGGGACGAGTTCGAGCGGAGCGAGGGTGAGTCGCTAGTTTATGATATTAGTCTGATATTATTGCCATAATTATTTTAGCACAGTTATGTAGAATATTCCACGGGTAATGGGATTCATTTAATATTCTAGAATAAATAACAGTCTAGGTCACTCTAAAGACAAGTAATTAACTATTTCACATCATTTCCATGTATATTATTAGCCATTATATTCCATATATATTATTTTCCATAGATATTATAAGCCATTCCATTTATTTGATTGGCGATTACTATAGATTTCCCGCAGTAAAAAGTATCCTATATGTTGACCCGGATAACCAGCTATCATCATATCAAATTTCATCAAAATCTGTTCAGTGATGTCTCGTGATGCGTTCCCAGACAGACAGACAGACAAAAAATCTAAAAACTATAGTTTCGTCCTCTGTATTGATAATAATGACTATTTCAATAAGATTTTCCAAAAAAATATTTAATATACAGATTCGACTCAGAAATTCATTATATGTATAGATTAATTCATGATACTTTAGAGTTAATTTTAATTCTAGTAAAGATATCAGTGCTAAACATGGCCGTTAGCCCCATGTTTACTACATGACTACATTGTTTACGACTATCCATTATTCCACGAGTATCCATTTTCATTAAAACTTACTATGTAACTTCATAAAATACTCGTATATGACTTAATTGATTTTCCGTCACATTTATTCCCGATTACATTGTTTTGGATAGTTAATTGAAAAAAGATTTTAATAAAAGACTATTGATTATATTTTTGTTGTATAACCGTCACTCTATGTATAGAAATGTGCACATTTTATGCAATATTTGACGTTAAACATACATAAATTATGTGTGTATTTTAACGATCTCATGTTTGATTAAACTAAGAAATATTTAATAAAAAAACACCCATTGAAGTTCTAAATATAATAAAAGATACTAGCGACTTACCCTCACCTCGCTCAGGTCCATAGAATTTTTTTTAACCAGGAACCTTAGCAGGCGTATATACCGTACCCACCAGAGTTTTATCACAATCATATTAATGGTTTAGGAACGCATAGAGGACAGACATACAAACATTCATTTTTATTTATATAGATTTAGAGGGCAAAGTTCTTTTTTAAATCAGCTAACAAAACAAAAAGATATGCGTCTTACATTTAATGTAAATCATTAATACGTTTGTGTACCAATTAATCGTACCCACAATACCATACGCCTGATGTAAAGAGATCTTTAACTTTCCACACCATATTTGGACAACCGCACTCGACCTGTATTTTGGTCTCTTTTATACCTGAAGAAAGTGAAAGAAACGGATGACTTGCTACAAACTCGTTTTCAACTAAGTGGTTGATGGATGAAAAATTTCGTCTTTAAAATTCAATTTGGTAGCGTTTCAGATAAGAATTGTTAATTTTTATTATATATACATAAAATTATAGTGTCCGCCTGTTACTTTGTATTTTGTAATTTTGTCGATGAGGCATAATTTAGATAATACAAGTGAAAATGTTTTTAAATTTTATAGTATTTTGGAATACGTAAAACGTTATAGACCTCTTATAAATTTTTAAGTACAAATAAATTTTAATAAATAGTATTAAGATATGATTTTTTGGCTATAGAAAAAATAAAAAATATTAAATGTTATTAAATGTTAACGACGGTTTTTAAAGAATATTAGTATGTATGTATATACTATTTTACTAGTATGTTTGTATATAATTTAAGGCAATGGTAGCCCAGTGGTAACGTGCTCACTTGGAAAACCGAGTGAAGCGGGTTCAAATCTCGGGTCTCACACCTTTGATATTTCATGTGCGAATCATTTCTAACATGTCTAACTTGTCTTACGGTGAAAGAAAACATCGTGAGGAAACCTGCATGTCTGAGAGAACCTAGCAAGTTTTCGTAAGACATGTGAAGTCCGCCAACCCGCGCTTGGCCAGCGTGGTGGACTATGGCCTGATCCCCCTCGTATGAAGGGAGGCTCGTGCTCAGCAGTGGGATGTTAAAAGGGCTGAATACATATACTATTTTAGTATACCTTAACGTATACTTTTAACATAACTTACTCTAACCTTTTTAGTTATATATACATACGTGCGCATCACAAGTACATGATGTGACAGTTTTCAATACAACTTTCTTTATTAGTATAGCAGACAGCTAGAGTACTACAGAGCGGTAATAATTTGAAATTATCGAAAATATATATACAAGACCTCGTATTATTAGAAAGTAAAGTAAAAGTTATAAATTGTGATTAAAAATATGGCTTCTTTATATAACAAGTACTAGCCACAAACATAATACATATGAATATAAGTAACAAGCGATTGACTCTAGCATCGCCCCTACTTATGTGCTTAACAGTAGCTTATGTGCTACTCCTGGTTATAGCCTATCTGTGTACTAAATTTCATCCAAATTGATCCAGCCGTTTTAGTGTGAAAGATTAACAAACACACACATTTAAACTTTCACATTTATAATAGAAAATATGTGTGTGATTTAATTAAAAATTGGATATTCTTTTATAATCTTTATTGCTTTTGAATTAAGCCTATATCAATATTTTTTAATGTAATTTCTTTTTGATGAAGAATTTTTATTAAAAAATGCAAATACAGGTGGAAAATTCAAAGTAGTAGAAACGCACGACATTGGACAGTCCAAATTAGCGATTTTGTTCTGTGAGTTGTTTTTTTTTTCCAATTATGTATATAATGATCGAAGCGATACTATAAAAAGAAAATTTAAGACAACTACCCAGTACATTTCACAAAACACTAAAGATGCATCTTTACTATGAAGGCTCATTCTAATAAAGTTCAGGCATAATTGAATACTTCACACATTAATCCCATACTGTTAAATTACAGCCTCCGTATAATGAGCGCTATAATGCTATCTGAGGCCGCTAGATCACTTACACACAAGTAGCGAGGCCATAACGTAATTTAGTTAAGTGTTCATATCTCTTAAGTTTACTAAAGGAGAGAGGCGAGATCTACTGTTCGCAGAACTATTAGTTTAATTATTTTACTTTTAAAATGACTTTATAGTTGGTTAATCATGGGTCCTAAATGGGTCCAATAAGTACTAAGTACTAAGTCTTTCCTAAGAACACCATTGAACACTCAAATATTTTTTATAGGTCTTGAATGGAATTTCTAGATTTCACTGGTAATTTTCTAGTGAATTCTAGTAAAAAATGTATATAGTCTTAATTAACTTAATTATTATTAAGTGAAATTTTTACTAAACAAATTGAATGTATAGAAAAAGTAGTTTTATCTGTGCGAAACTAGTTACACTACTTTCTTTAATGGAGAATGGATTTTTTTACCCTCTCTAGTTTTTGTATGTCTCGCTATCTTGACGTTTTTAGTCATAATTGAGTAATTAACTTCTACAAATTAAGTAAAGTCAGTATTAAATCAACATTTGTAAACTTAAAACGATTTTACTATTTTTTGCTTGAAACTTTAACGTCTTAATGATATAGCCATTCCCTAAATATTATTGGTATTAAATTATTGTGTAAGTGAATATAACCTTATACAATTTTCAATAGTATGGTAATTTTAATTTAAAAAAATATTAATATTTAACCTTTTTAGAATGTCTTTTTTGTAAAAAATAATTAAGAGTGCGTGTATGAATGTGTACACGCGCAAGAAGTAAAACTTCTGTAGGTTATCGGTAGTCTTTATGAAATTCAATTTGTTTTAAATAATTAGGATAGGCGAGATACTAAAAATAACGCATATTAGGCATATTACAATCAATATTTAAGAAAAGAATATAACATTATATATCATTTGTCAGACAATAACAACGGTTGCCATGGCAACAAACGTACGTACATGTTTTCGTAACGCATTCACCAGCTTACCCCCCCCCCCCCCCCCCCCCCCCCCAAGTCAAGTGTGCGTAAAGAAGTTTTACTTCAAAAACTCTCAGTTTGTTTGTTACCTTAGTTATTTTCCTTTTGATTTTTAACGATTCATCCAACTAGTAACATGTAAGCTTAACCTCTTTGGGCTTCTAAAGAAGTCAACAAGATAAATTCTTGATAAAATATAATATTTGAATTACATAGATAGATATATTAACTTTGATTTTTAACTTTGATTGCTATAAACATTAGGCATATTTTTAGCCTGTTGCTATGACAACGTGTAAATTGCATGCTACATTTAAAAATCAATAAAAAACCTTCTCGCACGAATGCACCAATCTATTCAATGCTCGAGCAAATTCAAATAGAGCAAATTATGGCTTTGTTAATAAAAGAAAAAACAAAGAAAAAATTTGATTTAATAAGGTATCTTTTGCCATGAAATGCCATGCAATAATATAATTTTGATAAAAATAATATTATTATGTACTTTTCAAATGTATTTAATCTTTATCTTTTTATTTTCTCTTGCTGTTTTTTGCAGAATTTTAATATGGATTGAACTAGATAAGCCTTTACCTGCAGTTCCACCCGCATATTCACATGAAAATATTTTCCTTTACATGCCCTTTTATCAATGTTAAAAATGGATAGCAAAAAACCTTCATGTAAAAGTATCTAATTGTAAGTTTGAAAACTTTAACAGTTTTCAGAGATTTGCGGTATGTAGAAACTAATATTTATACATATTTTTTATGCTCCTGTCATTTTATCCAGATTTTTACATTAAAAACATGAATGTTCAAAAATTGACGTTTCCGGATCCTCTAGATACCTCTATAAGAAATGGGAGAAAATAGGTAAGACGTTAAAACTTATTTCACATACACTGAACTAAGTTTGTGTTCTAAGACAAACTTCGAAACCTGTTTAAAGCTTCGTTCTGAGAAAAGCTCTGTTTAACGATTGTGCCAACTGGAACTAATAACAAAATTCTAATAAAAATATTACAAAAGAGATACCGACGCGTGCAGGACAATATGTCGTTGATGCCTATATTCTTTTAAGATGGCAGGTTCGCTGAGTGAAGAACGCGGAGTAAATTTAATGATTAGACACCTTGAAAATTACAAGAGTCCAGGCTAAGATTCCTAAGATTTAGTATTTCTTATCACCAATAGTTTGCGCGAATGTAGTAAATAGCAAGTTAATTAGTGTTGCCATAAACAGTGAGTATGAATTTAAATAACGTACTTAAGTTCGGCTATTTTATGGCAGAAATATTATATTTTGGTACAGTGCTACAAGGATCATTTGGCACGTGGTCGAAATCAGAAATAACACCGCCATCTTGTAAAACGTCACTTTTGAAAGAATTGGAGTTGATGTTTGTTGTGGATATTTCGTGCTTTTATTTCAATAAAAATATCTCAAAATATGAAGTGATGTTATAGAGGTTAAGAGGTTTTTTTTTTATAAAAGAAAAACCCTAATTTCACAGCTATGCCCTCATGTCAATGTCACCTAAGTGCCAAATGATTGCCAGCACTGTACACCTTGTACATTTTAATAGTAAGTATAGGTAGGTATGTAGGTATATTCATAGTTTTACAGGTGTTTAGTTTCGGTGAGATTGGTTGCTTTATCACTTAGGAGGATATATTTTTAAATTAATAACTTAATAATAAATGAAATAAAACTAAAGATTAAATTTATTAAAGAAATAAAGATATAAAAAACTTTACTGAAAAATAACTATATTTAAGGAATCGTTGTTTTAATGGCGGATATTTGGGTTGTATATTTACTATTAAATACAGTATATAATATAAAGGCAGTGGTAGCCCAGTGGTAACGTGCTCGCTTGGGAAACCGAGTGAAGCGGGTTCAAATCCCGGGTCTCGCACCTCTGATATTTTTATGTGCGAATCATTTCTAACATGATTACCACTTGCCTTACGGTGAAGGAAAACATCGTGAGGAAACCTGCATGTCTGAGAGAACCTAGCAAGTTTTCGAAAGACATGTGAAGTCCGCCAACCCGCACTTGGCCAGCGTGGTGGACTATTTCCTGATTCCCCTCGTATTGAAGGGAGGCCCGTGCCCAGCAGTGGGACGTTAAAAAGGGCTGAATACATACATACATACAGTATATAAATAAAAAAAAACGAAACTTCTAACTTTAACACAGTTTTATCATACACGTGGAATATTTATATATCAGAATATTGTGACAACGTAGGTGGTTTCGAAATATATTTATATATTCTATCATTTCCTCGACGCCGAATAACTTTTCTTAAAGAGCGGTCGTAAACATGAAATCGCGTGGGTTTTGTGTTTTATTGTATCATAAACAATGTTATTGAATTG
Source organism: Argynnis bischoffii washingtonia (assembly GCA_033884665.1). Classification (NCBI taxonomy): domain Eukaryota; kingdom Metazoa; phylum Arthropoda; class Insecta; order Lepidoptera; family Nymphalidae; genus Argynnis; species Argynnis bischoffii. Next base: position 939,771 of record CM066624.1, on the reverse strand, counting down.
AAAACCTATTGTTCTCAAGCCCACTTATAACACGTGCTCTTATATTTTTATTAGATAGTAGTAATTATACTTTTGAACTTAAATCATTTATTACTTCTATGCCGATTTTACCATGATATTTTATTTTACCATTAATTATTTCTTTCTCTCTAACATCGTTCAAAAGTAATTTAGTAAATTGTGTTAATGAGCCATTGCGTTATTTGCGCGTATACAGTGTAAAATATTAAAAATAAAAATATAATTATGGAAAATTCTTATTCTGTTAGACGTAACTAGGATTTATTGTATAGAATACAGATCTATACAGATAAATAAAATTGAAGTGTCTGTTTGTAATGTCAAAATAACAGTTTTATACTAAATGCATATGGAATTAAATACGGTACTTATAAGAAAAACATAATTTTTATAATTTTTGTCTGTTTGTCTGTCTGTCTATCTGTTTGTTCCGACTAATGTCCAAAATGGCTGAACCAATTTTAACGAGACTTTCACTGGCATATAGCTGATATTATAAGGAGTAACTTAGGCTACTTTTATTTTAGAAAAAGAATTAGGGTTTCGCTCAAAAAAATTAAAACGTATCTATGAACGTGCCCGAGCGAAGCGAATGTAAGTCGCTAGTATATTATAAAAATAAAATAATTCATTAATAGAATATAATTTTCTTTTGTACTTGTTAATATTCGTGAGGGCAAATTAGGCGAAATTCAATATACCCATGCTGCATGCACCCCATACCAAAAATATTGTAGATCATAAAGAAGTTATGTTAATATGTACTTGTAATATGTTAGAGACTAAAATATTTTCCACGTGGAAAGCTTGAGTTGACCTTGATGAGATCATAAAGAGATAAAAATGAGACCAAAACGACACACAATCCTTTTTTCATATATTCATTAATATTTTAAATATACCCACAAATAATCAGATCACATATATATTAATTTATTACTCAATCAAATATTTTGAGTTAACAATATCTGTGATTTATAAAAGCATAAGAATCATAAAATAACGTATTCGAAGAAATTGGCGATAAGATTTATTGGGTGTTTGCTAAATTCCACTTAAACTGATTGGACATTATCGAATTTATGTTTGTGATAAGGTTTTTTTTAGGTTTTGTGTAATATGAATTTTATTGGGGTCGAGAATCTTAAAACACAAATAAAACGTTTTAAAGTTTGTTATTGGTTATCTTAAGTTTTTATATTTTGCTATACTATTGTGTTTTTAAAAGGCAGTGGTAGCCCAGTGGTAACGCGCTCGCTTGGGAAACCGAGTGAAGCGGGTTCAAATCCCGGGTCTCGCATCTCTGATATTTTCATGTGCGAATCATTTTCTAACTTGATTACCACTTGCCTTACGGTGAAGGAAAACATCGTGAGGAAACCTGCATGTCTGAGAGAACCTAGCAAGTTTTCGAAAGACATGTGAAGTCCGCCAACCCGCACTTGGCCAGCGTCGTGGACTATGGCCTTTTTTTTTTTTATGGTACTCAGTGATAAACGAGCAGACAGTCCACCTGATGGAAAGCGATACTTGACGCCCATAACACCTATGGTTCATGCACTTAAATTTTAAACAACATTTTCAACAAAACATTTTCATATTTTTGCTACACTTTCACTGTTTTTAGAAAAATTCTGAGTCGAAACTGTACGTAAAATATTTTTTGGAAAATCTTATCGAAATAGTCATTATTATCGATACAGAGGCCGAATCTATAGTTTTTAGAATTATCGTCTGTCCGTCTCTCTGGAAACGCATCACGAGAAAAGCACTGGACAGATTTTGATGAAATTTGGTATGGTGATAGCTGGCTGTCCGGATCAACATCTAGGATTTTTAGTGAGGGAAAATATCTCATATTAAACAAACCTAGGTATACCAACCGTTAAAAACCTAGAGACGAGTCGCTAGTAAACAAATAAAAAAATCTTTCAAGTAAATATACATATTCAAGCTAAAAATTGAAACACAAAGATGATAAAAATATATAAGTTTTAACATCATCATTCAAATAAGTATCTGAAACCAACTGTCAATCAAAATGGATTATTTAAAAATGAACTTAATTATTATTGTATATTAAAGTCTAATATCCCATTTTGAGTTTGCCACGTCATGACAAGAGATAATATCCTATGAGAGAAGGCTGTAATTAATGGGTTATGTTAAATGTAGAGGGTTTATTTTAATGCGATGATGTTGCTGGATAACGTTTGGACAGTCATTCTGAAATGAGGATTGAGGGTCTTATTTTATTTTTTAAATAGACGCTAAGTGTACCAGATTTTTTACTTTTAATCAACTACTTTTATTTTAGTAGTAATATGTTTGAAATTATTTGAGTATGTATGTTTGTGTAATAGCAAGCAACTTACTATTGCTTTGCTTGGGTGCTTTTCTCCAGTCATGAGTGTTTTTATTTATAATATACTAGCGACTCACCCTCGCTTCGCTTCGGGTTCGTCCCTAGACAAAAACAAATCTATTCCACGGAAACCGTACATTTTTCCGGGATTATATATAGCCTTCCTCAGTTAACGGGCTATCTAATGCAGAACGAAATTTTTAAATCGGATTAGTAGTTTCAGAGATTAGCGCGTTCAACCAAACAAACAAACTAATAATATTAAGTATAGATTTAGCCTACTTTAATAATTTTTAATATATTAGATAAAGCTATAAATCAAAATTAGCAAAGTCATTACAAGAAATCGTTAACCTACATTTTAAGCCAGAATTTAATTTTTCAATTCTGTTATTTAAGCACATAATATTTATTCACCATATTTGTTGCATCACACAAAATCAGATCTTAAACAAAGTAAACAGTGTAAGAAAGGGCCGATTCATTGTGTTTAAACATTTGCTTAGTATCTTAAGTCTAAAGCGTTGAAATAACAAATTTTCCTCATACAATAACTACAGTTTAGCGTATATTAGCGAGTGGCGTACCGTTACACTAGTCAATGTGTAAAAGGAGGGCAAAGTACGGGTGGTCTGATATTTAGTTCAATAAAGCAAATATTTAGAGCAAGGAATAAATAAGGCTGGCTTTTATAAATTGTTACTAGATAGATTTGAAATTCACAGTCTGTTATTATACATATACATGTATCTATGTACTTCGGTCTGTAAAAATGTAATGTACCTACATATCTAATAGATATACCTACCATAATATATCTATATTTATTTTAACACAATATAATTAAAATTCCTTGTCTTTTTGTCAATGTTAATTTTGATAAAATTGACTACGTTCGAAAATTTCTACTAAAATTGTTATAAATATAATAAAACTAAAACAAATCTATCCCACAGTAACCTTACATTTTTCTGAGATAAAACGTAGCCTATGTGTTATTCTGATGTATGAGCTATATTATTGTAAAATTCATTAAAATCCATTCAGTAGTTTTTGCGTGAAAGAGTAACAAACATCCATACATTATACATCCAGACATCCATACATCCTCACAAACTTTCGCATTTATAACATTAGTAGGAAGTATAAAATTACATAGCAAACACTAGACATGTTGTTCACATTTATCCACAAAAGTATCGCAGCTACAGAGTACGACGCGCCGCTCGTTACTGAGGTGAGAGGGTAAAAGGCTTGATGAGATGCCATCTCTTAGATATAAAGATTCTTTAAGAGCTTAAAATACAGGTATCGGTTTACAATGTTAGTAATAAAATTATACTGACTCAATTTGCACGTTAAATATTTTGCGATCTCTATTCGATTTACTGTTTTAACTAAAATCTATATAAATAGAAATGAATTGCTAAATTTGTTAAGCGCAAAACTCTTGCTATATTGGAAAAAATGCTCGGAAGAACGTATAAATAGCATTTTTTACACGGGCCTGCTATACACTTGATTCGACAGGACGAGGTCTGTCGAGTCAGCAAGTATGGAATAGACATCTAGGTATCCTTTTGTATTTATAATATGATTAGCGACCCTCGCTCCGCTCAGGTTCCTGAGTTCCTCCCTTGCTACGTTTTAACGATTAGTATAAATTTCTTAGAGATAAGATATTTTCCCGCAGTAAAAAGTATATTATATGTTGACCCGGATAACCAGCTAACATCATACCAAATTTCATCTAAATCTGTCTAGTGATTTTCTCGTGATACGTTCCCAGACAGACAGACAAGAATTCTAAAAACCATAGATTCGGCCTCTGTATCGATAATAATGACTATTTCAATAAGATTTTTCAAAAAATATTTAATGTACAGATTGTACTCAGAATTTTATTATATGTATAGCTTATTTACCTAACTTTCGCATTTAAAACAGTAATGTGTTAATTACCACGTTTCTTGGACTTTCATCATTGTTTCTACGTACTTATAAGCTTTGTATGGTAATAAAAAATCATAATAATTTAAAGCTATATTTAAAAAAAAAGATTTCTGTAATAAATTACATTAGAACCTAGTATAGATAAAAAGATGAAATACGAATTACGTACATTGTATCAAAGGCAACTCAAAAACTTTACAGCACTCTAATGGCGGAGAGGTTAATGGAGGAGGGACGTAAAAACGATAAATATGAAATACGTATACAGCAATGTGATTAAAATTTGGTTGTAAATGATTATGACTAACACAAACCTAAACTAATAGCTTGGTGTATTGCTACAGCATGTGCTCATATCTTATTGTCTATATATAACATAAAATTGTAACTAAGCCGAATCCGTCATTAAATATTTTTTGGAAAATCTTATTGAAATAGACATTAATATCGATACAGAGGTCAAATCTATAGTTTTTAGAATTTTTCTCTGTCTGTCTGTCTGTCTGTTACCGCATCACAGAAAAACTACTGGAGGGATTTTGATGAAATTTGGTATGATGATAGCTGGTTATTCGGGTCAAGATAACGTATAGGATACTTTTTACTGCTGGAAAATGTCTCATCTCTGAGAAAACTATACTAAACGTTAAAATGTTCCTAGGAACGAACCCGAGCGGAACGAGGGTGAGTCGCTAATCTGTTATATTTTGCGAGATGGTAATTGGCTTGTCTTAGATGAAAGCTATTAAGTAATGTCTTTTTTAAACTATGGACATGGTGATGATTAAAATCTATACTAATATTATAAATGTGAAAGATTGTGAGTATGTATGGATGTTTGTTACTCTTTCACGCCAGAACGGCTGAACGGATCTGAATGAAATTTAGCACAGAGATAGATTATAGTCTGGAATAGCAAATAGGCAAATTTTCATCTCGGAAAAATGTACGGTTGCCGTAAGATAAGTTTATTTTTGTTTTTCACTTAAGACGAACCCGAGCGAAGCGAGGGAAGATCGCGTACAAAATATAGCTAACAGCAAGATATTGATTCTTTTAATTTATAATTAGTCGTAATTTTAATTGTGCCTACTGCCCACAGGATGTCTAACTCTCTAATTACCATTAAACCCCTCTAGCGGTACCCACGTTTGTTATGAACGCAATCAAAATTGTAAAAGCAAATTAATTCACTCGACAGATGATTTATTGGGGTTATGAATTGTTTCGGCTTTGTTAATCGAAATGTAAGCTAAAGCTATCTTTCAACGCTTTGTTTTTCGACTTTTAAAGTGGTTTAGAGTTTAATTAAAAATAAATTTAAAAAGTCCCTTGATATAGACACAGACGTTTCTATTTACGAATCTTTAGTTGGTTTAATATATTATGATCCTCAGGCAATTCTCCAGGGATTTGTACATAAATACTAAAATCATTTAAAATTTTAGATAATTATTATAATCTAGAGCACAAAATTTTCAATTTATTATATAATTATAACTTTCACTCAATGGCTCGCAACTCTCCCTTGTATTCAGCCCTTTTTAACGTCCCACTGCTGGGCACGGGCCTCCCTTCAAGACGAGGGGGAATCAGGCCATAGTCCATCACGCTGGCCAAGTGCGGATTGGCGGACTTTTCTCAGACATGCAGGTTTCCTCACGATGTTTTCCTTCACCGTAAGGCAAGTGGTAATCAAGTTAGAAAATGATTCGCACATGAAAATATCACAGGTGCGAGACCCTGGATTTGAACCCGCTTCACTCGGTTTCACAAGCGAGCGCGTTACCACTGGGCTACCACTGCCTACCTTACATCGATAAAAATATTATTTTACTCAAAGATAAACTATGTGTATGTATACTATAGGGGAGATAGAGGGTAGTTGATCCCCTTTTTATTTAGTTTATAACTGTTACGGGAATGTATGAAACTAAACCATTTAACGTTACACATTTAGCATAATCTTTAGCCTTTCAATAAGTTTTGCTATTTTTATGTATTAGGATTAAAAATTTTAAAGACAAAGTAATAATAGGTTAAGGTATCAAGTCTCCTTCATATAAGAAGACTTGATTGATGATTAAATATGTATTATCTCAACCAGTTAATAAATTATTTATTCATTAAAATGTAAAAATGTTCATATCAAATTAATAAATAAAAAAAACTCTCATTTAACAAACAAAATCAACTTTATAATAGGAAATAAAAAAACACGAATCAAGTATCCACACTCTCTCTACGTATAACTAAAATATATTTTAGAAATATTAACATGATTGAAAATTGAAAATTTCTTAGAAAATATTGATCTTTTGCCTAAATAGAAGTAACAAAATTTTGGTTTTCTATTTAATCTGTATAGTTCGTGTGTATACGCAATATTGTCTATTCACATGTCTATATTTTCTCTAGAAAGTGACTTTTTGCTTATGAGGTAAAACGACTTAAATTATTTCCATGTCATATATAATTAAAGTGTAAATGTATGTTTTCATTTAGAAAGGTGGTATTCTAAATTAAAAAAATATCGAAGTTTTAATTCAATGGATGGAGAGGATTCAAAATTAAAGTTATAGTTCTGACTTCACGTTTTGAATTCTCCTATAAAAAGTAGTAGTAAGTAATTTACTCAATACAATAAAGATTTATCCTGTACGAGATTTGAAATATTTATTTCCAGAATAATTGACAGACCAGTCAGGCATGTTCTCCACTTCGCTAGTACAGATTATATTTATATAGTCTGTGCATAGGTAAAGTGCTCTTTAGACACTATATTCTCTACATCAAAATAGCATCCATACTAATATTATAAATGTGAAAGTAATTCGTACGTCTGTCTGTCTGTTACCTTTTGACGCTAAATCCTCTGAACCGTTTTAGATGAAATTTGTCATGGAGATAGTTTCATACAGTTTCTATCCCGAAAATCATACCTTAAGGGGCTGAAAGGGAGGGGGGGGGGGGGGGTGGAAATGGTAAATTAATCATTTCTCAAGTAAGGTGTATAAATCTTATCATACCTATGTAATATGTATACATATATAGTCTACCTATTCCATACTAAGCGTCAAAAAGTACTTACGCTAGTGCAAATTATAAGCCTTACAAATTCTTACTAAAGAGTTTAAAGCGCTCAAAGTAACATGTAAGAGATAGTGTACGTATTGATGTGCATCGTGGAGCTCTACGTTACTCTGCTGATAGCTGAAACTCACGTTCTAATATATGCGTAGTGATTGCGCCCAGCGGCGGTGTAAAGCCTTCCTGTCTAACTTGTTTAAAATATTTTACCTTTATAAAGAGAAATATTTATAGACAAGGAAGAGGAATATTGTGGTAGTAGAGTTTTTATTTTGTTTTTTATATTACTGTTGATATTTTGGCAAAGGGTATATTTAAATATAAGTTTTGGAGCTTATTTAAGCATTTTAAATCCAAATGTAAAATATCATAGGTAAAAATTATTTTGTAAATATTCAAAAGCATCTCGAAAGCGTAAATTAAACAATGTAATACATAATTTTATATTAAATACTAAATACCATAATTTTTGTGGTCCGTATCTGCGGTTGAGTAAAAATGGCGAAACTTTTAGAGCTGGAAGATGACATATATAATTTAATCTTTATAAACAATGGTAGTATTATAATATGTAATGCTATAATATATCATTTAATAAAAAATAGAAGAAAAATACTTTATTTTGAACGGATAACTTTTAATACATTTTTCTCCCTACAATTTTGAAACAATATTCTCACTACATGAATATAAAAACGGAAGAGTTTATAAAACAATTGGATGCACTGGCGTGGGAAGAAGCAACAATACTGGCAACAACTAAAATTATTTTGTAAACGATTTTACGGTATTCAGTCTAAAATTGTCAATCAGCCACTGATATACTATTGCTGAATGGAAATAGTCATGTAAATGGCTAGTACAGTTTTTTTTTTTTAAAAAGTAATAAAATGTATTTAATTGTATTTATAAAATATGCTCTATTAATTTTCATCATCAACACAAAAAGTGAGTTTTTGTTCATTCATTATTTACAATTATTTTATTTATCGTATAGTTAAACCTCAACTCGTTGGTATTTCAAGCGCAAAAGAAAAAAAATGTAAAAAAAATAATGACAGCAATTTTAGCGGGAAATGTTGTTGTCATAATTAATTAAAAATATGCTTCAAATAGGATCTGTGAAATTAAGTCATTAATCAAATTAGATAATTGTAAATTAGTGTAATCAAGTTAAGATTATTATCTAAATTGGTTTATTATAATACAAGGTGTGTGGAGTGCTGTTAAATGGGAAAATATACGTTGTGCGGCGGACACCGAGCAGGCGATGCCGGAGGGCATAGTGAGTGATATCGGCCGCTTTCCTTGGTTCGGAGTGGTGCAGCACACGTTTTGTAAGCTGTTTTATGTTCTATACTTATTTTGCTTCAACATATAATTTATTTAGATATCTATTTACTTAAAGATAAAAGTTATTTATGTGATAAAATACGATATATTAAAAAAAAATTAGTTTGTTAAATGAATTACCTACATAGTTTTTTTGGTAAATATTCATAGTTTTTGTCGGATAATAAGATTTAAAATGTTAAATGTTTTTAATATGATTTCATAATGCATTGAAAAAGCTTTTTTATACTAAGTTTGCTGTGATAAACCAATAATGAAAACGGTCTATTTCGTGATTTAAAAATAATCATCATCATCATTACAGTGATGTATGTAGGAGGCGTTAACCCGGTACTAATAGATGTATTTGATTGTGAGAACGAATAATTCACAAAAACAATACGAGTTACATTAATTTGATATATTTTGAAGTTATTTTATACTTGCTTCATATTACACGTTACGTATTATAAGTATTTATTTCAATTTGATTCTTTTCAATATAAAGAACAGTAACTGTATAATAAAAATATATAGCCATATAAATTAAGTATACTGTGAACTGAGTATCATTCGATAGTTGCCATAGAATAATAAAATAACTGAAATGTGTCCGGATGTTTTGAAACGAATTCCGTGAGAAAAAAAACTATTTTATAAACGATATGAATGATGAATCTTTAAAAATAGGGTACTTTAAGTTAGATGTAATATTAATAAGTTAATTAATGTACATGTGTAAAATTTTAGTTTAACTTGTGTGAACATATTTAAATATCAGATCTAGGGGGTAAAACAAGATTCGCAGTGACGAGCGGAGTCCTCATTCACCCAACATTTGCTATAGCGCCCGCTGAGGACATTTCTAGGATACAGATGGAGGCTTTACAGTGAGTTTTGTACTCTTACTAATATAGTAAATGCGAAAATGAGATTATGTATTTTTTTTGTTGTGATGTGACGCATTTAATAACAGTACTAACAGTACTAGCGACTCACCCTCGCTCCGCTCGGGTTCGTCCCTAGGTACATTTTAACGTTTAGTATAGATTTTTCAGAGATGAGATATTTTCCCGCAGTTAAAAGTATTTTATATGTTAACCCGGACAACCAGCTATCATCACACCAAATTCTCTCCAGTGGTTTTTTTTGTGATGCGTTCCCAGACAGACAGACAGACTAAAATTCTAAAAACTATAGATTCGGCCTCTGTATCGATAATAATGACTATTTCAATAAGATTTTCCAAAAAAATATTTAATGTTCAGATTCGGTTCAATTGTCTATCATTGAGTACTAATGACATCGGTGGGGTTGGGAATCGGACTATAATATTATAAATGTGAAAATTGTATGTGTATGTTTGTATGTTTGTCAGTCCTTCACAATACTGGCTGGACGGATTTGAATGATGGAATGAAGCGTAAGTTGCTAAGTAATAAAATGTATCATACTAATATAATAAAAGCTTGATTTTGTTTCCTTCTTTTTGACGTTACAATGACTTAACAAATATTAATGAAATTCAGAATGGTGATAATTTTATGCCTTCAATTAAAACATATTAGGCAATCTTTTATTAACATATACCACGTGACCGGACCCGCCAACAAAAATTACATTATGTTTGAAATGATGTGGAACGATTATGTTAATTAGTTTTTAATTATATGTGGGGGCATAGTAGTTCCGTCAAATTATGTGGGAAGCCACAAAAATACAGTGTGATGTAATCGAAAGTGGGGTGCTATAAATTACAATATTTTATTGGAATATTTTAAGTTTTAAATTAAAAAAAAACCTTTCTATAGATCTATTATATATTGTTGTAAAAGATTATAAGCTTTCTAACGTTTAAGCAGTGGTAGCCTAGTGAGAACGCGCTCGTTTCGGAAACCGAGTGAAGCGGGTTCTAATCCGGGTTTCGCACTTCTGATATTCTCATGTACGAATCAATTACAACATGATTACTATTTATATCTCTCTTTCTATCAAAGAGAACATAACAAGTTCTCGAAAGACATGTAAATTTCGCCAACTCACACTTAGCCAGCGTGGTGGACTATGGACAGATCCTTCTCGTATTGAAGGGAGGCCCGTGTCTAGCTGTGGGACGTTAAAAATGGCTGAATTCAATACAACGCTACGCTAGGAGTGGCGTTGTATGAGGAGAGCAAGATTCAAGAGACATAAGAGGAGAACAAGATTCTCTTGGGCTCAAATTATATACTAAAACCTTTCTCGAAAACCACTCTATCCATTGGTGAACACAGCATGAAAATCGGTGTAATAGTTTTTGAGTTCATCGCGAACAGACAGACAAACAGACGCGGCGGAGGACTTTGTTTTATAATATGTAGTGATCATTTACTTTTCCAGAAACAATACGAAATTCATCGTGTGGCAGAGCAAAACTATGAAATATTCTTTAGACATAGAAACTTATTACTTAGCGCCAGAATACACTGAGGGTATAACTTTGGCCAGTTTAGCATTGTTACAGATTCTTACCTATGGACCAGGAGGATCTAGAGGTTATTTTTCATATTTAACTTTCAGTTTGTAAATTAGTTCTTGTATTTTATTATTAAAATTTCATAGGAATATGGATGGCGTGTGGAATATTTAATTCTCATCATATCATTTCTAATCTCTACTTTCTCATATTCAACAAAACTATCTTTTTTGATTCTTTCGCGGATTTATCTTGATTTTTGGTTCCTAACGTTTAGAATGCTTTACAGCAATCATGGTCACGGGAGAGACTAACGTCTCAAGGTGATTAAAATAAATGTAATAAAATATGTGTAGTTGTAACAGACAGCATCTACTCACAAAATTATATAATGATTTGATTGCTGTAAAGCATTCGAATCGTCGGGGACCAAATATATATATATATATATATATATATATATATATATTAATATTTAAATAGACAATACAAATGTTGCACAATGCCGTATTCTTATTTTAAAAAATGGTTAAAATAATGATTTTTAATAGATTTTTTACTTTTAATAATAAACTAACTCTGTATGAAATTGCATAGTAATAGATTAAGCTCACAAAATTAAATAATACATTGATTATTATTAATGGTCTTTTTTTAGCGCCAGTACTTCCTGTATGTCTTCCTATCAAAGGCGCAGGCATGTTAACAGATCTGTATGTGATTAAGATGACTGACGGTAATAATATAACATTGTTATATACTTTTTTTATTAATAAATAAGTAAATTAATATGTTGGGACATTAACACACCACACCATTTAATTCCATGGCTTGCCATGGCAAGCCATTAAGGCTTGTGTTATGGATACCAGATAGTTGATACACTACACATATATTAACTTTAAATACATATGTATTACAAATATAAACACCCATGACTGGAGTACAAATATTTGTGGTCATCACACGAATGAATGCCCCCAGCGGGACTAGAACCTGCGACCGCTGGCACAGCAACACTACAAACACAAGGGTCACTACAAACTGAGCCAAACGTGTCCGATCTTTGTATATATATATATATACTTTGTTTTCACAAAAACATTCATTTTATACGGTTCAATTTTCAAAGTATAAGGCAATATTTTTTTTTATTTTTAGAAAAAGGAGAAGTTGATAAAGAGATTGTTCACATGGATTTTGTAGAAAATCAAGACTGTGAAGAGTTCTACTTTAAACATAACGTAATTATAACGTTTTGCTAGAAATTTTTAAATTTAAAAAAAAAATTATCTCCGGAAGAAATATATTTCTCTGTGTTACTAATAAAAACTTAAAATTATTGCTTTCATCAATATTTTGAAGTATGTAAATTTTTTTATATAAAGGAACTTAATAAAAAACATATACATATACATATATATATATATATATATATATATATATATATATATATATATTGCCAAAAATTAATTCGCATTGAAATCGATGCATCCGTGTGGGAGCTACTATGCAGAAACTTAGGGCTACTTCGAAAAACCTTAATAACAAGGGAAGCTAATGAAAGCCCTATAAAACAGTAACAGGCAGTGGTAGTCCAGTGGTAACGCGTTCGCTTGGGTAACCGAGTGAAGTAGGTTCCAATCCCGGGTCTCGCACCTCTGATATTTTCATGTGCGAATCATTTTCTAACTTGATTACCACTTGCCTTACGGTGAAGGAAAACATCGTGAGGAAATCTGCATGACTGAGAGAACCTAATAAGTTTTCGAAAGACATGTGAAGTTCGCCAACCCGCACTTGGCCAGCGTGGTGGACTATGGCCTGATTCCCCTCGTATTGAAGGGAGGCCCGTGCCCAGCAGTGGGACGTTAAGAGGCGTGTGAAGTGTCGATACGCGGCGTGAGTAGGTTTAAAAAAAAATGCTATCTGTGGCCCGTGCCCAGCCCAGTGGGATGTTAAAAGGATTGTGAAGTGCTGATACGCGGTGCGAGTAGGTTTTAAAAAAATGGTATCTTTTTTATACCGCTCGCTCTGCTAACCCGAATGGTGCGATAGAGAGAGTTGCAAATCTTATAGGCAATTACCTACATTTCCTGTTTGAAATATTGCTTCGGGCGGTAACGTTTTCATCCCCCTAAAGATTTAAAAAATGAGACAATTTCGGTCTCATTAGATTCAGTATAGGTCTGTATGTATCTTTTAGTAATTCATTTTAGTGTAATAAAAAAAAACGCTCGAGGATTTTTTTAAGAGAAAAATATTTAGATGCTAACAACTTCTATCATACGTAATATTTCTTAAAAACGTGCGGACGTAGTTTTTGATTATATCTACAACATTTCCAAAAATTTTAAAAATTAGACTATGTTAAAGGGGGGAAAAACGTTATCGCTTTTTATATGAAAATTTATAGCTTCACAATCATCTTAAAAGGGGATAAACAGTATAATAACTATACTGCTGAAAATGTAACAATTGTAGTTAAACTACAAGAAGATGTCCCCGGCGCGGGCGCTGTGTGCGCGCGCGCGCGCCGCCGCGCCCTGCGTGTGGGACGCCGGCGCCGCGCTCGTGGCGCGGCAGGCCTGGGGGCACTGGCAGCTGGTAAGTGCTCTACACTTATGCTGTACAAGGGTCAACTTTAATTTATTCTTTTTCAGATTAATTAAGTTAATAAGATAGCAATAATGGCTTTGACTTCACAATTAATAAAATAACTATCTTCATGCAAAATCAACGTGAACGTTTTTTTATTTAATTTTGCAGTCTCTACTTAACTACACTTCGAACCCAACAGTGGGTTTGGATGAGCTGTAATGAAACTGTTAATTTTAAGACAATTGATTAAAAAACAATTTATAAATATAGATTTTCCTTCATTTTAAAAGAAAAAGCAAAAAATTCGGGTTCAATTAGGGTATTTCCTCATAAGATAGGCTTCAGCGTCCGCGGGCCCGGCTGCGGCGCGCCGGCGCGTTTCGTTAACGTACACGAACACCTGCTCTGGATAGACGAGGTCATCTCGGAGGAGCCTAATAAGCTCAGGGAGGAAGATCAGGCGTATATCTTCAGAAGGGTTTCACCTATTAAACTTGTTCTTTATAAGGGTAAGTTCCGCGAATTTATTTTGATTTTTGGTTCTTGATCTTTCGAATGCTTTACAGCAATCATAGTCACGGGAGAGGCTTAGTGACCAATCTCTTATTAAGGCTAACTACTTACTCTCCCATGATTAGAATAAGTACGCGAAAAAAAAAACGAAAAGATAGTTTTGTTTAAACCAGAGATCCCCAAAGTGGTCCCAGGGGATCCCAAGGGGTCAATATCGGTTTCGCAGGGATCGACATAAACGAAAACTGATTTCGGGGGTCGACGAGGTCTAAAAATCGCAGATACTGTATAAGTTGTGCTACGTGTACCATCCTGTTATAACAATGATTAATATTTTAGTAGGAAGTATCCTCGTTGTACTTTAAAAAAACTCAAAAAGTAAAGATATTATTTTTAAAGTAATTTGGCTATGGGGTTCTGAGGTATCAGTTCATATTGGAAAAGGGGTTTCTTGCCCAATTTTGTTTGGGAATCCCTGGTATGGTATAAAACAAAGTCGCTTCTCACTGTCCGTCCCTATATATGCTTAGATCTTTTAAACTACGCAACGGATTTTGATGTGGGTTTTTTTAATAGATAAAGTGATTTAAGAGGAAGGTTCATATGTATCAAACATGTATAAAGTAATACTGATAATTTTAGAGGTTTCTTATGTGATGTCGTAAAGAAACACGTTTTTGTGCTTACATTGCAAACGCTGGCTGAACCCTACGAGATAGATCAAAATAATGTACTACACTTAAGAATAACATGTTATGTCCATTTTACTATATCCAAGCGAGGGACAAACCCAAGCGAAGCGAGGTGGATTCGCTAGTATTGTATATGTATGTAATACGCCAGCAAAGGTCCGTCAGCCGCGCGACTTCGGGCAGTGCGAGCGCAAGGTGCGCGGCGGAGTGCTGTACAAGGACAACTCCGAGCTCATCACCAACAAGAACTTCGCGCAGGGGTTCTTCTTTGTACGTATTCTTCTTAAATATTACCATGACGTTATATTGTATATTATAACACTAGCGACTCACCCTCGCTTCATCAAATTTTCGTCCCTATTTTCACCCCCTTAAGAGATGATTTCCGCGATAAAAAGTAATCTATGTCCTTTCCAGGATCTCAAACTATCTTTTTACCAAATTTCATCGAAATCGGTTCAGTAAATCCAGAGATTACCCCCTACAAACTCACAAACTCACAAACTTTACCTCTTTATAATATTAGTATAGATTATATAATTTGTACGTAATTCTTCTCCTCCAAACAGCTTCACCGATTTTGATAAAGTTTCTTTTGGGGGCTTTTAGGGTCATCTGGATTGAAGCTATAATTTGACCCGTTATCCCCTAACATTATTGTCGAATAGTGGAAACGTTTGTTTCTTTTTTTTTTAAACGAATGTTTGATTATACTAAACTAGAAGTTAGATTTAAGGACTATCAAAAATAGTTTTACAAAATACTTATGTATTAAGTAGTAATTTGTCACAGTCAAACATTTTATCTTTATTTGTAAATACTATAATATTAATTTGTATAACACAGACTAATAGTGATAGGAAATCCGCTAGTTATAACTGTATTAATTTGAATAAAAAAAAGATTAGCGGTAGCAAAGCTTACTACTACTTTTTAGTAGATTTGAAATATTTTTTAAAAAACTGTGAAAAAGTATGGTATAACTATAAGGTTGCTTAGGATTTGAATATTTTAAACACTTATTTTTATTTGAATATTTTGACGATATATTTGGCTCAGTTTGTAGTGACCCTACTTGCTGTGCCAGCGATCGCGGGTTCGAGTCCCGTTGGGGGCATTCATTTATGTGATGAGCACAAATGTTTGTACTCCAGCCATGGGTGTGTATATTAATAATATGTATGTATTTAAAGTTATATATGTAGTGTATCAACTATCTAGTATTCATAACACAAGTATCGTAGCTTACCATGGAACTAGAATATGCTGTGTGATATAGTCCCAACATATTTATTATTACTCATATAAAACGCCTCGTGGTATGGTGGCACATTACGATGACATGACGACAACCATAAAATAAGGAGTCACGGCACGTCACGTCACTAACGATATGACGTGACGTGAGCTGACGTGACATGACGTGACGCGCCAGCTGTCGATGGCGCAAGTGGCGCAGGTGAACTGCGTGTCGGTGGTGCTGGACGTGAACTCGCGCACGAACGCGGCGGTGTGGCTCGAGCACCACTGCCACAGCGACCACACCGGCGAGCACGTCGGCGTCGGCGCCAAGTATCGAGACTTCTCAAAGTGAGTGTCCTCATCATCATCAGAGGACATCCATGAGTTACGTCACACTTATGTCATGATTTTTTGACCCAAACACACATGCCATTCGTCGCATCATGAAACCCACCCACACGGCTAAGGACTAGGACCCCCTTCCGCCTCCCCGTTGTCACATATTTTGCAATCTTACACCCTAAACAAAGGAAAGCAGCAGATCCAAAATTATTGTTTTTTTTTTTACTAATATTAACATAAACAACTTGGTACAGTTAGCCGCTTATTGTCCAGCGAAAATTCGCCAACAAAACAATCTAAGCCTTATATACCGTAAAGATAGAATATTTTTTTAAAGTTTTCGTTTACGATGACGTTGACTCCCCACCACCCCCCACCCTCTTCACGTGTGACGTAATTTATGAATGGCCTCTTATTATCTCACTTATAAATATCAGCAATGTACACGAGCCTTATATCTCTCTATTATCTTTCTTGCAACTAATTGAACTGCAGTTTATTGTGCTCAAACTCTATATTCGAGTGTCTATCTCTATCGCCTCTCTGACTATCGTCTATATTTCAAGCTCATGCGTAATAACTTTCAACTGTGAATTATATCTTTTGAACAAATATCGCCAGTGTGCACGGGCCCTATATCTTTATCTTTATTACCTCTTTATTCAACTGTAACGGGCTTTATACTTTTCAACAATCATCCACCCAATCAATGAACATGTAACTTTAACCCCATAGGTCTCCCTATTAGCTCTAAATATTCTTTCTGTGCTATATTTCATTTATTTGAAAGTATTTTTACTATAGTTATTTCAGACTTAATGTTTCTCCATTTTTTTTTATCTAATCTTTGTTAATATTTCATTTATTTGAACTGAATTTGTTTAACTTTCACTCTGAATAAAGGTGCAAAGAATGAGCTTAACATATTTAAATTACAGGTTTAAAAAATGGTATTAATCACTTATTGTTTAATTAATAATTTTGTGTTTTATGTATTTATTGTTTTTTATTATTTTTCATTATTAATTTATCAGTGTGTTTGTTTTTGTAATTTTTTTTAAATTAAATTTTTTGTTTTTTTTTATTGCGTGCCTGCTTCTTATTTGTATTTTTAATGTGTAGAAACTTGACTTACGTATTATCCTATAGGATAACACATAAACCAATGATATGATATTACGATAAATAATAATTATTATTTATGTAATATTTAACTATTTGTTTCCCTAGCATAAATAAATAAAAATTGCAGTCGCGCGTGTTTCGTATACTTCAAAAGCGTAGCCTACATCGAGTTCCGGTTCTACTTCTCATTCAAAGCCACGCTAGAAGTGACGCTGTTCGGTCACGAGGAGGTCCCGAGGGATATCCCGAACCCCTTCTCCTCGGAGAGCACGTACAGCTGGTGGCCCACCTACGACAAGCTCAAGTCCGGCTGGTTCATGCCCCACTACGTCTGGTGGTGGTATATGTAATTGTACAAACATACATACACAGATATTAAATATAAATCTTGTTTTTTTATTTGCGTTGACTATTATCATGTATTATTTTGAAATATGCATACCTTTCCTATATTGTAAAATTATTATTGCAATTATCATATATCTATTAGTACATACAAAGTCGGCAGTGGTAGCCCAGTGGTAACGCGCTCGCTTGGGTAACCGAGTGAAGCGGGTTCAAATCCCGGGTCTCGCACCTATGATATTTTCATGTGCGAATCATTTCTAACATGATTACCACTTGCCTTACGGTGAAAGAAAACATCGTGAGGAAACCTGCATGTCTGAGAGAACCTAGCAAGTTTTCGACAGACATGCTCAGTCCACCCGCACTTGGCCAGCGTGGTGGACTATTGCCTGATTCCCCTCGTCTTGAAGGGAGGCCCGTGCCCAGCAGTGGGACGTAAAAAGGGCTGAATACATACATGCAAATGTAAGGTTTCGTTATTTTAATCTATATATACATATAATAAAATTCAAACTGAGTCGAGTCTGTACATTAAATATTTAATATACAGATTCAGCTTAGTTACAATTTTATTATATGTATAGATTATTAGATATAAAGGCCAAAGCTTATTTGCCACATTGAATTGAACATGAAGTCGATCCTATCGAGAAATAAGTATTACAAAAATCCTGCTAACTGTGTTCAAACAAGATGTGTACTGGAGTTTCATCCCTTATAAGGCACTCTCTCCACAGGGGACTGTTTGTGATATACCGAATACATCGACTTTGAAGTCACTTTAAAGTAATTAATTAACTTATGGGTAGAATTTTACTTTTAAAATTGATATGTGACCTTGAAGCAAGGGTATCAATATATTAAAATTATTCATATTATTAAATAAACATTATTTGGAAAATCAACAAAATATAATCCCGAAATTCAAGAACTATTTATATTATTCGACGACACGTTTCTCTTAGTTTGTAGTGAGCCTATTTGCGGTCGCGGGTTTGAATCCCGCTGGGGGCATTTGCGTGATGAGCACGAATGTTTGTACTCCAGTCATGGGTGTTTGTATGTATGTTTATAATATGTATGTATATATGTGTAGTGTATCAACTATCTGGTATCCATAACACAAGCCTCGTAGCTTACCATGGAACTAGATGGTGCTGTGTGTTAATGTCCCAACTCCCAACATATTCATTTATCTTTTAATAATTTATTAGAATTAATGTGAAATTATAACAAAACAATTGGATGTTAGTGAATGCGGGTGTCTAAACCTTTTTATTTTGAACAATACGTTATAAATCTATAAGGTTATAATGCGTGGACATTATGTGGGTAACCGCAGCCCGTCAGAACCTGTCAACTGCCACGTTACGCAATATCTATTAAATAAAATAAAAAAAATAGATTGAAGTATCTAAGTATAATAAATACTATATAAAATTAACTAACTGCTCTAGATTTTATTATTTTACAAATAAGGCAAGCCGTGTAAAAACGAACCAGCCTACATTTTTAAAACGATGACTATAACATTCATATATGTATGTATAATAGACTTTCCATTAACAAATAAGCCATAAGACTTACAAAGGTTTTGTTTATAATAACGTTGCATTTTAGATACACTCTAGATAGAGTTATAAATAAATATTTGAATTATATAGATGTATACATATAATAAAATAGTAAATAAGCTGAATTTGTACATTCAATATTTTTTGAAAAATCTTATTGAAATAGACATTATTATTGATACAGAGGCTGAATTTATAGTTTTTAGAATATCTGTCTCTATGTCTGTGACCGCATCAAAGAAAAGAACTGGAGGGATTGATGAAATTTGGTATGATGATAGCTGGTTATCCGGGTCAACATATGGGATACTTTTTACTGCGGGAAAATAACTCTTCTCTAAGAAATCTATACTAAACGTAATTAGGGATGAAACCGAGCGGACCGAGGTTGAGATGCTAGTATAAAATATGACATGTATTTCACCACAAAAGTACTTTAAAGGAAGACGTCATGTTTACTCTACAATCACAAATACGTCGACGTATTTCCTATTGTAAAGAAATACGGGTAGTTCGAAAATAAAAATAAAAAATACAAAAATAAAAAACTCGACTGCGTAAAAAGCGAAATAAAAATATGAGAACACGTTGACGAAGAAACATAGTAATATGCAGTCGGAGGTATACAATACACGTAGCAACACTCGCACCTAGTATAAAATATAGTCAAGTTTCAAACTAGGCAGGTGTCAAATAAGGTAATTGGTGCAAGAATTATTGAAATAAACGAGTTCTTAGCTAATTAAATCCGTCGTTTGTAGAGAGATTTATTATCATACGACATACATCGCGGACACATTGATGAATTACAACACATACAAGCAATTTTAACACTTAATTCTGAAGCAAAAGAGATATATCCCCGTGTAGATGTTTTAATATGACACTTGGTGTACATGTGGCTGGTTGAAAAATGTTGTCTGAACAGACGGACAAAAAGTAAGTAGGGTCAGTGGCCGTGTAAGCGAAATAGTATTAATTGTGCCTCGTTTTATCGGGACTTATCGTTGGCTTTTTGATTTATTTTGAAGCGAAGCGTTTGAAAGTGTCAGTAATGTCAAACATACACTTAGAATGATGTGTCTCGATTAACTTGTTGATTTTGTTGCATGTTTTTTAATGGAGCGAATTGAAGCTTGATACTTTATATTTTATATTACTACATTTAAAAGATAAGTTAAAACTAATATTTTAACATAAAACTGAGTGATGTATTAAATAGCCTAAAATTTCTAAGGCAAAAGGTACAGCTAACAGTTGATTTGGCCGTATATTGTAATACATTTGAAGTATTACAAGTAAAGCCACCTTTTCAGATCTTTTCGCGGTTTTAATTTTTGTTTTCTGACCATTAGTACCTCCTGGTTAATTTCTAAGAAATCAATTATTAACTGGCACACCGGTGTGCCCGCGATTCTAAACAGGTTAAAATGTTTAATACAGCAATCATGGTCATGGGAGATAAATAAATCTGCCAAAAAATCCGAAGTATAAAGTATTACATTAGAAGTATATAAATATGTATGCATAAGTACATATATATAATTATTATTTTAAAACTAAGTGAATTAAAGTCAGGCCTCGCACCTCTATGCGAATCATTTTCAACATGATCGCAACTTACTAACACCGTGAAGAAAAATCTAAGAAAATGTTACTAGTTTTCGAATGAGGTATCCAGTCCACACACTCCCATTTGGTCAATGTGGCTTATTAAGGCCTAATCCGCTTTGCATTGAAGGAGGATTTGTGCCCAACAGTGGGACGTTAATAGAGCTAAATTATACAAGTTTGTAATTGGGTCTAAGTCACTCTAAAACTAAGCTATTTTCGTAGTCAAAATTAATTAATCTATAAGAGAAAACAGATAAATAAAATTGGAGTGTCTGTTTGTAATATTAAAATAACCGCTTTTTACTAAATTCATATGGATGTATACACGGTACATATACCAAAACAACATTTTTTACAATTTTTGTCTGTCTGTCTGTGTGTTTGTTCCGGCTAATCTCCGAAACGGCTGGACTGATTTTGACGGGACTTTTACTGGCAGATAGCTGATGTTATAGGGAGTACTTTGGCTACTTTTATTTTAGAAAAAGAATCAGGGTTCCGCGAAAAAAAAACCCATGAAATTATGAACAAAATTCGCGTACAGCATACGCACCCGAGCAAAACGAGGGTAAATCACTATATAATTTAAATGAATATCTTAGGAGCTATTTTTTATGTATACCTAAACATAGCTAGCCGTGAAAACGTATCTAGGGACGAACGCGTGCGAAGCGACCGTGAGTCGCTAGTCTATACATATAATATAATTGTAACTAAGTCGAATCTGTACATTAAATATTTTTTGGAAAATCTTATTGAAACAGACATTATTATCAAATACAGAAGCCGAATCTATAGTTTTTAGAATTTTTGTCTGTTTGTCTGTCTATTACCGCATCATAGAAAAAATACTGGAGGGATTAAGATGAAATTTGGTATGATAATACTGGTTATCCGGGTCAACATATATGATACTTTTTACTGCAGGAAAATATCTTATCTCTGAGAAATCTATATTAAACTTAAAAACGTAAGCAAGGACGAACCCGAGCGGAGTGAGGATGAGTCGCTTGTATACATAGATAAATTATACTGAAGGAACTACATTGTGAGTGTGATATCATTGCTTCTTGCCAATTTTGAACCGATTTCAAAAAAAGTTTCAATGATTGGTAGTTTTTATTTACTATAAATACCTAATCAGATATTTTCGAAGTCGGTGTCAGCCGATACAAATTAACTAAAAAGATGAGAACAAGTTCACGAGGGAACATAGTATTATGCAGTTGGAGGCATCTATATCACCTATATACCCTATGAAACTCGCGTTAAATTCTAAGAAATCAATTGTTAACTGGCACACCGATGTGCCCCTGACTCTCGAGGGGTTAAGATGAATCAAGCGACGTATGAATCATCAAAATCGGTTAGACCGTTTAGTAATTACGAAGGAACATAAGTTCGGACATACATATATATAGGTAAAACACATAACCCTCCTTTGGGCTTCGCTGCAATCGGGTAATAAAGAAATTAACTATATTAGTTTAACTATGAAATTAAGTGAATTGATACTTTCCTTCGCCGTTCCCATGACGAGTATTTTAAACTACCTTTAAATACATATGTTAAAGGAGATAAAAATTAATTGAACATCGAATAAATGGATGGCATTATGTACAAGTATTATGTAACGTTAAGCCAATATTAAGTAACGGCTACGTAACATCCGCTGATATACTGATATCTTTAGATCCAAATCTGAACATATAGTAAAATTATATGTAATCATAAATTGAATTGCAACACTTGTAAAGTTTAATATAATTTCTCACACTCATGTTTATTCTTTTATATTCACTCTTCATATAAGTATGTATTCAGCCCTTTTTAACGTCCCACTGCTGGGCACGAACCTCTCTTCAATACGAGGAGGATCAAGCCATAGTCCACCATGCTGGACAAGTGAAGACGAACTGCATATGTCTTGTAAAAACTTACTAAGTTCTCTCAGACATGCAGGTTTCCTTCACCGTAAGACAAGTGGTAATCATGTTGAAAGTGATTCGCTTATGAAAATATTAGAGATGTGAGACCAGAGATTTGAACCCGCTTCACTCGGTTTCTCAAGCGAGCGCCTTACCACTGGGCTACCACAGCCTATACGTATTAATAAAGTAAATAAAAAAATAAAGTTGTAAAGGAAATTAACGAAAGTGGACTCAACTCATATTCATAATATGTACGAGTATTTATTCAGATTTTTACTAACTATATAAAGTGATGACTTAAAACCACTCAAGATATTTGACTACATATTTTTTAATGCTTGAATTAGCTTTCAGTATTTTTATCTTCCAACCCGACAGACGTTGTTCTGTCCACATTTCAATTTTGTTTATAATCTTTGAGTTAGCAAAAAACTCTTTAAGAAAAAGGCATTTTCAATGATTTCAGAATTTCCTAATTCTTCAGGTAACTTCCATATTTTTTTTCTTTTAACTTTATTTAGACTTAAACTTTTAAAATTGTTATCTTAAAAAAGTTTTTGTATTTTTTTTTTAAATTACTTAACTAATAATATTATAAATTCAAATGTTTACTAACATATCTATACATCTAATAAAATTGTAAATTTCGCTCTCTGTACATAAAAGATATTTGAGAAAAACTATTATTGGGAATTTTTATTAATGAAATAGAACCCATAACAACGATAGTTAGAATTTTTGCCTGCTTGTCTGTGCATTTATGCGCGCTTATCTCAGAAATAGCTTAACCGATTTGGGTGCGGTTTTCATTAATGTATTGTGGTAAGCTTCACTTAACATTTAATATTTATTTCAATCGGTTCATACATATTATGTTACAACAAATTAAATTTCGAGATGATTTTTGCAATAACATTTTTGTACTGGAGAGTGCCATTTGCTACTTTTTATTGTCGTATCCGTAGTCATTTCCGCATGAAATTAGCTTGCTGCAAAACGTCAATTAGAGACAATCTGAGCGAAGCGAGTAATAACTTTAAACGAATCGCCGAAGCTGTAAAGTTTAAAAATATATTCTATCATTCCCCTTTTTAATATATTTCTGGCATAAAAACCGCAAAGAAAACTTGAAAGCTCATAATAATAACAATGAATAAGACCAAGCTTTTATTATTCTTTGTGTGACACGAAAAAATCTCACGCATAAAGTTTGAATGTTTATTTTTTGAATGAATTTATATGTATTAAATAGAACGTCTGATCCATCTTTAAGGGTAATAATCGAGATAATCGTCAACACACGACAAGGACAGATAATAGCATGTTGCTGTGAGGGAAAAAGACAAAAACTTTCCATAAAAATAACGACAGTATGAGAACAATTTGAAGAATTCTATAATACTACTAGAATTTTCTTTTCTATGCGTATTTAAAACAGTGACTATTTCAAGTAATGAGTTTAAGTTCAAATTAAAGCAAGGAGTGGAATGTTAAACTGCTTTATATCAGCTTTTTAAAGCTTTCGAATGAATGCTAGTGTAATGGCATAAATAGTGGAAACTTTATTGGTTACTGTTTTATTTAGTTACTAGTAATAATAAGGTGTTTGTTTTTCTTGAAAATATAAAAAAAATAAAAAAATAATGATCTTTGTACAATCGAAACGACACCAGAAGACTAGCAATAAGTATTACTAACTTTGCCCTCTTAATTTCTTTCAATACTGCGACTTGTGTTTAATTTTTTCGTACAATTGTTTTTTGCTGTCTGTTCCATACAAAATCGATGTAGAGTCAATATTTTGTTTTCCTTTTATAATATTTACATAAGAGCTCTATTATCGTAAACTTACCGCAAATAATTTAAGATTTCAATGCACATAACCGCTTAAAAATATAAAAACTAAGTTTGAACTTTATTCCTATGGAATAAAGGCCATGGTTTTAGTTCATTTAATATTTTAAAAATAATTAATTTTGAACCTTTTCCATTTGAGATAAGACGCAAGATTTTCTCGTACGCGAGTACATATTTTAACATGGTGAAGTTTTTTATGTCCAAAAGTGACATTTTCATGACTTCATAGAGATTCGTATAACATTCATTCTAATAAAGAAAACATTTTAAGTGTCAGTATTTAAAAAAAGTATATTAACTTTATATCTTACTTGCGGTTCACCCTCGCTTCGCTCGGGTTCGTCCCTAGTTACGTTTTAAGGGTTAGTATAGATTTCTCAGAGATGAGATATTTTCACGCAGTAAAAAGTATCCTATATGTTGACCCGGACAACCAGCTATCATCATAACAAATTTTATCAAAATCTGTCCAGTAGTTTTCTCGGGATGCGTTCCCAGACAGATATAGGGGCAGACAAAAATTCTAAATACTATAGATTTTGCCTATGTAACGATAATAATGACTATTTTAATAAGATTTTCCAAAAAATATTTATTGTACAGATTCGACTCAGAATTTTTTATATGTATACAAGAACAATAAATGTATTGTCGATTCATCTACAATTCAATAAAATGCAATAATAATTAAGTACTAACCTGAGGTAACTTTTTATGTTTATTTCCAAACAAGGATTCCATATTAACATGAATCAATTACATATCTAATTAAATATATCTCTATTAGAATTTTAATACGTAATGCACTTATTTTTATTTTATCTTTTTGTGTAGTGAATTAATACTTGCTAAATTTGTAGTGATACTACTTGGTGTGTCAGCGGTCGCAGGTTCGAGTCCCGCTGGGGGCATTCATTTGTGTGATGAGCACGAAAGTTTGTACTCCAGTCATGGGTGTTTATATTTATAACATGTATGTATTTAAAGTTACATATGTGTAATGTATCAACTAGTGAAACATGGAACTAGGTGGTGCTGTGTGTCTCAACTTATTTATTTAATTTTTTATATTACTTACACGTATACAAACGTTATATGTAATTAATATGTTACTAAGACGTTTAATTTCTTGAAGGGAACTTTTCATTTAATTATAGATAAGATGAGTAATTAAATGAAAACAGTGACTATTACTTTGACATTATAATATCATTTATGTTTGCCTTTTTTAAAAAGATAATATCATATTATAGTCAAAATCAATGCAAAAAACTGTACTCTATTAAAGTTTTCATCTCCACTCGAGCGCGTTGATGTCTTTGGTAAGATCGCATCTCTACATTTGTATCTTGTAGACAGTTACATTAATTTTATTGTAAATTTTTATAATATTAAGAGATAACGAGTGCAGATTTAATCTAAGTGTTTTAGATGCTTAAATAACATACTTTTGTTATTTATTAAGAAAGATGTGTAGAGTCAAATGAAGGGCATTTGTCATATAGAGGTTTTGTCCTTTATTATAAAGTTATCAAGGGTATGTTAAAAATATATATAAAAAATACCCTTTGCTTTGAAATATATTTAAGTATTATTTTATTTAATAATATTTGTTTATACCATTTACTAACCGAATAATATATATATATATATATATATATATATATATATATATATATATATATATATATATATATATATATATACAACTCTAATTTATAATTTAAATAATATATAATTTTTATTTTTATGTATAAATATAAACATTTCGTACATTTCCAAACCGTCTCTACATTAACCAAATATACGCAGTCCAAAAACCAATATAAAACGCTCACCTGCTGTTTTCAATAAGACTCCGTTCCATTACCGAAAAACACTTTGAGCACAATATACACACTTTCACTTCACTCCATCTTTTCACTTTTATCAATCACTTATATAGATTCCTTATAAACACTTTTCTAGAACATGCCGAATAATTTCAATAACTTTTTGAAACAAAAACTTTAAACACATCCACTTCTCATAACGGATTCAAGTCAACTAAAGCTACGACGCTACTCGCATTTATCGCTCCGTCTCGCTCACACGTAGAGTTTTCACATATACCAGAAGGAGATAGATAATAATGGTAAGTTCAAGGTATTTTTTAGGCTTCGAAAAAGTTGCACTGTATAGGGACATCACAAGTTATGTACTGTGCGTTTCTTATTGCGATTTAAACTTGGTATAATGTGACATAACTCGAAACTAACAGACGCGTGTTTTTCTCACACCTTTTGTCTTTAAATTTATGATTCCACTTTAACAGATGAAAGTTGCGAAAGCTGAAATGTACTACTTACCATTAAAATACGTTTCTCTACGTTTTATTATTCCCTTGACATATAAATTTTAATAAAACAATTTTAGCATACAGTTATTTAAGATTTTTGAAAGAATTATAATAAATGTAGAGCTACCCATGTCTATTTCAACAATAAGTATAGCAAGTCCGCAAAACGTGTGAAAACTGCTTATCTGTTATTAGTATTTACATACAAATGGTTTGATAAGGAAGCGAGTGTATGTAAAATACACATATATGTACATGTTATGTTTTATTGGAAAATGCCAACAAGCCAATGGAGCGCGTACAATTACGGGACACCATGGGAACTGAAGATCCAAGACAGGTTGTTCGTATATATATAGAACGCTTGTCGGTCTGTACGGATGGATGTTCTATAACAAATTGCTCTGTCAGTAATGAATACTGCAATACCAATGGGATTTATATTAAATAATACCTTATCTTCGCGTTCACTACACGTTTTATTTGTAGTTATAAATTTATTTTTCCTTCTTAGATATCTTCTATTAGCCTTGATAATTTAAAAATATTTAATAATTAATTTTGTTAAACGAACTAAATTATTTATGATATTTTTGCTATAGTAATACACTGTAACTGCAGTTAACTGTCTTGGTGGTGTTGTGGCTAGCAAGTACGGCTGCACATCTAGAGGTCCTGGGTTCGAGTCTTGAGTCGGACCAAGTTTAGTTATTGAGTCTTTCTGTTTAGTGAGTCTCAGTAACAACCCGGCGTTGGGAAGTTGGCGGTGTTTCACCCCCGTGCCTCGGAGAGCACGTAAAGCCGTCGGTCCTGCGCCTTAACTCTCTCCGGTGAGAGTCACCGGTCGTGTCTCGTGTCGTCCCACCAGAGTATGAGAGTGACAGGAATAGAGAGTGCACTTGTGTCTGCACGCACACGCGCTGCACTATGATTTCTCCTGTGCAGATGGCTACTCTCAATGAGACTGGCCGCCGTGGCCGGAATCGGTCGGGAGGTCATTATTATTATACTAATACATACATATATATAAGGGCAGTGGTAGCCCAGTGGTAACGCGCTCGCTTGGGAAACCGAGTCAAGCGGGTTCAAATCTCGGGTCTCCCACCTCTGATATTTTCATGTGCGAATCATTTCCAACATGATTACCACTTGTCTTAACGGTGAAGGAAAACATCGTGAGGAAACCTGCATGTCTGAGAGAACCTAGCAAGTTTTCAAAAGATATGTGAAGTCCGCCAACCCGCACTTGGCCAGCGTGCTGGACTATGGCCCGATTCCCCTCGTACTGAAGGGAGGCCCGTGCCCAGCAGTGGGACGTTAAAAAGGGCTGAATACATACATACATACATACATATATACATACATATAATCCCTTTAGTACTTATTTGTTCAAAATATCAATACATGTTGTACTTTACAGTAGAGTTTTCCTAAATTATAAAAACAACTCTATCTCTTAATAAAGTTTCGTTTCGAAAATTTATATATAATAGATAAAATACTTCATTTTGACTATTTTAAAGTAAATTGTATTTTATACCAATAGAATTGACATTTAAAAATCAATAATTCTGTATTAAAATCTCTTTTGGTAAATTGTTCCTTTGGACAAATAAGGTCTGAGACGATATGTCAACCTCATTATTTAGAGGGCTACAAGTACTTACCTCATCGACTCTACCACGATGATTGTGAGATCTATCACGATTAGCGAGATATAGCGATGCTGCATTGTCATCCACGTGATAGTTAAAAATACATATTTCATATTGATAAGGTAAGTTAGTTCAAATATATTAATTTATCACATAATATGTATTTGTATTTCAATTTAATTAAAAACCTCCATATGTACATAATATACGAAGATACTTTGGCTAAGTTTGTAGTGACCCTACTTGCTGTGCCAGCGATTGCGGGTTCGAGTCCCGCTGGGGGCATTCAATTGTGTGATGTGTACGAATATATATTTATATTTTTATAGATATACTTTTTGTCATAACCAGGTATTGAACATATTACTCTCAAGTTAAAAAGCAAGTTAGTTTTAACTGTACTTATCGGTTATTGGTTAAAAACAAAACGTTCTAAACTAAAAACCTAATCAATATGTATGCATATATAAATTCACTTTTATTTTTCCTTTGTTTAAGTTCCGCTCGGACATAATCCAACGGAAGTAGTCCTTTTACAGATTAAACAAAAGCAAACTCGTGATACGGCATGCAATGAATTATTTAAACACTAACACGTGGGATTTTTAAGACTCCACTCATTTGTACATATTGTTAAAACTATAGTTATATTCGAAATATCTAATATATAAAAATCTCGTGTCACGATGTTTGTTGTCGCACTGCTCCATATAATATAAAGCCAAAGAGTTTTTTTTTTAGACTAAACGCGGGCGTAGCCGCGTGTTCTGCTAGTAGATATAGTATAAAATATCTTGTAAAGCAACCTATCATACTGCAATTTATTGGTTGGATTCCTTAGGTAAAGGTCAAACAACAAACAAACACATTAAATTTTTAACAGCTGTTAGGACTTTGGAATCTTGGTAAAAAAAATTACTATGAACTATATTTGGTATGACATATAATTAAACATAACAGACAAGTATTTTTTACCAGACTACGGAAAAGTTAAAAGGAAGAGTTATGTTTTTCAGACTATATATGTATGTTTATATTTATGAATGTTCCACTGTAGCGCGTAAACTACTCCGATTTTGATGAATGCGGTGTCAATCCATTCATTATTATCAGACTAGCGACTCACGCTCGGTTCGCTCGGGTTCGTCCCCAAGTACGTTTTAACGGTTAGTATGAAATACAAATCTTTGAATTTCTCGGCTTTTCTGTACTATAATATGCATGTACATATTATACATCCTTATATATACATTCTTCATTCTTGAATCACTCTATCTATTAAAAAGACCGCATCAAAATCCGTTGCGTAGTTTTAAAGGTCTAAGCATACATAGGGACAGACAGACAGCGAGAAGCGACTTTGTTTTATAATATGTTGTGATGACACAGGCTACATTTTTACTATCGTGCTTAGTTTATTTTATTTATTCGTAATCGGCTTAATTTTTTTGATTTTTTCGCTTTAATTTTAGTTTTTTTTTTTCCTTTTTTATTGATGAGTTTTGAATTATAGTACTTTCAGGCTATTTCACAAGTATGTAATCTACAAAAGACTACATAGATATATGTGAAATATTTCATTATTCTCTAAATAATCTTATTTATGCCATATTTATCTTATCTACATGTACAATAGTAAAATATAAGCAAACCCGCAGCAAAGAGCTAGTTTACTTATCAATCATCGACGTCTGGTACGTGATCGAGAGGCGATCTGGGATGAGGGTGACGAGTTGAGTTGAGTGTCATCGAGTACAGATACTGGTGGGTTACCTAAGGTTAAAAGGACCTTCGAGTGTCTACAGGTATTGTAAATCTAATGCCTAAGTACATATTATGTTCAAATCCAATGGATGTTTACATTTGTCATCTTACTTTATACACCTGTCGTTTATGATATGCTGTCATTTAAATATACTAGAACTTGGGCGAGATGGCTTCACTAAGGGGTTTTTTGAGAAAGATTTAAAAATTTTGTTTTTTAGTAAAGACACCTATATTTATCTATCTCCGTTAGGTTACTACACTATCTAGTACTTTATGTAAAATAAATGTATATTTACTTATTTTTTAAATTCAATAAGTGATTGAGTGTCCGCTGTAAATACCGTTATTAAGGTTCGTTTTGGTTAGTTGTGTGTAAGAGGCAAACTTCAGAAATACTGAAGTTCTGTCATATGTTTTAGTAATAAGTAGCTTTATTACCTCTGAATAACTTAGGATTTAGTCGACGTAGTGAAGTGACGTAATAGCAGCATCGCCGCTGACGAAAACTAGTATAAATAAAAACTTATATAAAATTGAATTAATTCTTTAAAATTTTAAGAAACATACATACAAATTTTTACTTTTTTATATACATAGAAATTATACATATTACTTGTACAGTAGAAAAAAAATCTACCCTTCGTCAAACATAGCTTTCGCTTACCGCATTAATTAGGATAGTACTCGATCCCCTAGCGTTTATTTTTCCGGCCCTAGTGTATTTCAAGTACTTAAATTTTTAACTTTCTTTTTGTGAGTTCCAATTAGGAACTGGTCGATTTAAACCATTAAATAAAGATGAAGTCAACTACCCCTGTACTTGTAGTTTTCATATTTATTCTATGTGGAGATAACTGAAATAATGTTCTTAACCAAACTTATAATAAAAAAATATGTTGGGACATTAGCACACAGCACCATCTAGTTCCATGGTAAGCTGCGAGGCTTGTCTTATGGATACCAGATAGTTGATGCACTATACACACATATATAACTTTAAATATAAACCCCCAAATGTCCCCAGCGGGACTCGAACCCGCGACCGCTGGCACAGCAAGTCGGGTCACTACAAACTGAGCCAAACGTGTCGTTGACGACACATAGATTTGAATCTATACATATAATAAAATTCTAACTGAGTCGAATCTGTACATTAAATATTTTTTGAAAAATCTTATTGAAATAGACATAATAATTGATACAGAGGCTGCATCTACAGTTTTTAGAATTTTTGTCTGTCTGTTTGTCTGTTACCGCATCACAGAAAAAACACTGGACAAATTTTGATGAAATTTGGTATGATGATAGCTGGTTATCCGAGTCAACATATAGGATACTTTTCACTGCGGAAAAATATCTCAGCTCTGAGAAATCTATACTAAACGTTAAAACATAAATAAGGACAAACGCGAGCGAAGCGAGGGCGAGTCGCTAGTATATTTATAAATTGACAAATGTGCTTGCAACATATACTTTTAACCTATGATAATATAACACAACGTGGGGAAAAAATAACGCTATTAGAGTAGAAGCCTTGACGAATGGCCTTTGACCAAAATTGAATAAATAAAAACCCGTTCTGATGTAATCACATACATGATTAAAGTATGTTTATGTAAATAAAAAATTAAGCAATTTCACTATTACGTAAGGACTTAAAACTGTAGGCCGTAGGTTCGATTGCTGATAGAAGTTGCTTGGAATCATCGTTTATATATTAAACTAGCGACTCACCCTCGCTTCGCTTCGGGTTCGTCCCTAGACAAAAACAAAACTATCCCACGGGACCCATACACTTTTCCGGGATGATATATAGCCTATAGCCTTCCTCAGTTAACATGCTATCAAATGCAAAAAGAATTTTTCAAATCGGATCAGTAGTTCCTGAGATTAGCGCGTTCAACCAAACAAACAAACAAACAAACTCTTCAGCTTTATAATATTAGTATAGATATAAGTTAAAAGCTAACTTACAGCATTTGGTACAGTTTAGAAATCAATATCTTATAATATTGACTGAGCAGTAGGTTGCTTGTATAGTATAATGTATATAGATTTATTTCGTGTATGTCTAAAATGGCTGTAACAATTTGGATCAATTTTGTATTTAGATAACGTTTTGCTTTTTACAGTTATTAAAAAAAGATGTCATTTCTGAAAAAGCGTATTTTTTAATATCTTCATCAAAAACACCGTTTAAAGCTCGGTCTCCCACTAAACAACTACTTGCTGTTAAACAAGAAAATGTAGATAGAGATTACAAAACTTAAACATCAAACTTCTTTTTAAAATATAAACATTATTTGCCATTAAAGCTGAGAAATTATTTTTTTGGACAATCTAAGAAATTATATACTACATACATAATATGTCTATATTACACAACTATGTATGTATATGTATAAATATACAGATCTATACATATACCTAAGTAATATAGACATTATTTCAAACTAAAATTCTAATTTTACAATCGACCAATACATATAAAGTTATAAAATATAAAATAGATGTAGAACTTTATATTTTCTAACTATAAAATCACTATAGTTTATTATTGAAATAAGACGTATAATCTAGTTGCATCAAGCTATCTGGCGGCAAATTGCAAAGACGTGTCAAGATAATTACAATAATATATTAAACGAGTTTATCTCATAAGTGCGAGTATGATTATGAAGTTCGTGTTTCCAACAAATTATTATTAAATTACATTTTGAATGTATTTATAGTGTGAGCGAGTACAGAGCATAATTCCTTCAGCTTAAGTTAAGTCATTGGACGTGAGATAAATATACGGCATTAAGTGTTAAGTTATCTACTGTATATTATCAAAACGGCGTGAATACATATATGTATAAGCTCATTATCATAATTATATATGATTTTTTATACGGGTGTAGATAACGGGGTTCAAAGCTGCACAGAATGTAAAACCTATGAAGCTAGAATGTAAAAAAGAAATTATTAAAAAAATATTTTTTTTAAACTTTTATATCGCATAAATTGTGAAAAAATTAGTTTGATTTAATTTAAAGTTTATTTTTTAAATATTTATTCCGCAAATCTTTTTATTTGATATCCATATCATGGGGGTGCATAAAAAAACATAGTCCGCCATCATTAAGAGTCCGCCATGTTGAATTTAGAATGATGTCACTTAGCTTACCATGCATTGTCAACTAAACTAAACAGGTATGATTATCTTAAATTAAATATACATGTAAAGATTCAGCTGAATCGGTTGAGTAACTGCTTTAAAATTCAGTTGCAAGATTTGATCTAAACAAACATACAAACAAACATTGCGAGTTAAATAAAAGCTTATAAAATGCTAGTATGTATTAATAAAAACTGAAACGGTACGATTATATTTTTTTAAAATAATCGAACTTTTTATTTTCAAAACACATTTCAGAAATATTTAAAGATATTTTCAATCTGTTTTTTAATAGTTCTAAGAAAATCATCTCATTACATAGAGCTATATTTTAATATACAAACTCAGCATGCTTTCGCTTTCATTAAATACTAATGGTGGCTCTACACGATAATGACTTGTACGTACAGATACAGCTTATGAGGTTTGAGTAAAATAATTTAGATAGACATTTCCACAGAATATTTGTGCTAACTTTTTATTACATAAAAGTTTGTTTTCTAATTTTTTTTCTATCATTTACAATTAGTAACGTAGTAAATTTTACGTAATTGTCGTCAGATTAAAATAAACACGCAGTCATATTTGGAGACTTCCGGTTTCTCTGATAAACTGACATTAGTCTCTACGGCTTTCCATACAAAGAAAACTCTATACAACTTTATGTAAGTCTGTTTAGTGTTTATCCACCATAACAAAACCAGAACAGCGAATTCTGGAATCACAAGCAGATACTTTTATTTTTATGTAGTTTATATACGAAGAGCTTATTAAGAACTAATGGCTACATTAAAACGAGCAGTAATCACTTGTACACCGTACATTTGTAGCAATAAGCCTGGTATAAATGAAAGCTGACTATATAATTAAGCGACGGGGACCGCCAATAAAACAAAACCCACACGGTAACTATCTTCAACAGTTATAAAGTTCATAATCAAGAGTCTTTAGAACCTTTTTAAAGACAAACAATATTAACAGGATTTTTAAATATTACTATATCTTTAAACTGTGGTTTTACTTGGGCGGGTTAATTTAGTTTATAGCTAGCGAGCTTATGGACTTAGTACCTACAGTCTACACTTGCATATGAATAGAAATTTTAAAAATTCTATTTATATTGTTTTGTCAGAGAATCATTATATGTCGTTCTCATATATTGTTTTAAATGATATCTTCCCAGCTTCCAGGTTATGACGATAACCATATTGTAGATGATGATATCTTAAATTTAAACCTCGGAACGCCTTAACTCAAAGAAATGTTATAATAAATCATTGAAAATGCTTATCTTTTGTATGAAATATTACACGATTGGATTTTGATTGTAATAATCAATAACCCTTCCATGGCAGTTGGGTAAAAACAAGAGATTAATAAATATTTTTTAACCGATTACAAATTGAAGGAGTTACTTAATTCATATGTATGTTTTATGTTATTAATAATAACTTATTACACAAATAGTATACACGATATACTTGCCAATTATGATCGATTTTTATATTTTATTGCCCTTAAGGGTAAAACATATAAAATCATCCGTAATGGATGGGTAGGATAATTTTTTAACTTATTTTGAAGTCGTTTGTGTATCTTTTTTACTTAAATACTTTATAATAAAATCTATTTGAATTAATTAATCACGTACTAAATTGATCCAAAGGTCCAGATTGTATAAATATCACACTGACCGAACAATTGCTGCGTTGCTGTATAACAATAATACAAAAAAACAAACACGTTCATATTTTTAATATAAGTATCAATGTAAGTGCACGTATATTAGCATTTTTTTTATAAGCTTCAATTAATTACCTTTATAATCAAATCTTCAATTTATTCTAATTTCTTTTAATTATTGCAGTATTAATTCAAAAGATAATAAAGTAATTTTTAAACCACCGAGTTGAGCACAAAATGGAGACATTCCAGAATGGAGATGGTTAGTGGGATCCTTTAATAGCTGGTAGTAAATCCTTCTAGTTTTATATCATTTTCATATTCATCTCATCTTGCTTCTCATTGTTTTACCAAGTCCCGTACATAGCTGCTGTATACATAAAATTACTCCACCCAAAGATATATCTACATAGATTTATTATAATTAAATTGAGACAACCCTTGATTTCAATTGCGACAGACAAACAAACATTGTTATATATAAATCAATTGTAGATCCTTAGATAGTGTTCGAGTGAACGCAATTAAAAGCATCGCATACTAGCAGTATCTCTCGCTGGCATCTGGGTAACGAATCCATCCCGGTATCTCGACTCAGAGATAAAGATGTAAAACATATACATTAGTATAGTGTACTTAAACTACGTAATTTTTGCGTTCTAACTAAGCCACAGAAATCATTAGTATCAAAGAAGGAAATTGTCAAAATCTGTCAAAGGAACATTATATAGTAAACCCGTTGAGCATTCAAATCTAACAACTTTCTGCAAACTAGATAGTTTGAAACATATGATGCCCTCCTAACCGATTTCAGCTGCGTGGACCAATCTCAATGAGAATATCCAAAGGTACAGGATATATTATACAGTGCGTGTACATGCAGATTCAAGTGTGAGTCTATTCCTGTTACTCTCATTCTTCGGTAGGACGACAATTCGATTCGACCAGCGAGAAATCAGATAGGTTTACGATCTATCCTTGGATGCCTTGACACGGGGGTGCAACACCAACAACTTCCCAACCTCGGGCTGTTACTGAGACTTTTCTGAACAAAAAGACTCTTGTCTTGACAGATTGTAATTTCTTTCCAAAGTACTGTATTCCTTTTAGTTTTTTACCACAACAGAAAAATATCAGGGTAGGATGTTAGATAAAGGCTTTTAGGGCTTTCATCTAACAGACTCTGTATTCTATAAATAATAAAGATTGATAAGTAATTCCTTAGATTACTTTTAGATAGCACAGTGTACAAATTAAAATGCACTTCTGTATCTCTGCCATCTTCGAGCGACGCGACGCGACGCGGCGGTGTATCCGCCTCGGTTTGTAGACCTCCTGTAAGGTAAAAGTATTATTTCTTTATTTTAAATTTATTCAATAACTATGTTTTTCTTGTGGTTTTGCTCGCACGTGTATTTAAAGTCAAAATTTCTCTAATATTTAGCTCTAAACTCGTAGAACGGGGACCTCAAACTTTGTCTTTGATCTACTCAATAAATTAGAAATAAAATTAGTTATTCCTTGATTCTTCTTGAGTTGATGATGAAGAGTTAAACTAAAATAAGTTAAGTTTAAACTTTTGATACTAAGTAATGTATTTAAAGTTGTAACAAATATAAATGCATTATTTTAAACCTTCAAGCAAAAGCTAGAGACAAAATTTGGATTTGATGCAATATTGTTAAAAATACAGCACTGAATCCGTGAAAGAAAAATAGAATAAGTCTCTACTTATGTCTCTACTTATATGTATGTGATCAAGAAAATAATGTATGAAGTTATGATCTTACACACGTATATAAAATGATATTGCACGGAGCATAAACAAGACTGTTAAGTGAAATTACGTAAAGTACAGTCGAATAGAAAAGTCGATTCCTTATTGAAAGTTCACATTTAAATTAAAATATGAATAAAATCGTCATTCCTACCTCATGTCTAATAATATGTTTATAAATGGCCTACTTTTGATGCTACTTTAATTTTTACATAAATTTGTTGTTGTGTCTACCGCATGGACAAACCACGCACCCTAAGCCCTCTATTCTTCCTAACATCACGAAATGCACTGTACACAGTGCTTTTATAGATATATTTTTCATACAAACTTGTACATACATACGTTATTTGATATCGGTAAATACTCGATTTGACTTTTAAGGTACTGCCATTTACATACATAACTACATAAATCTTAAAAAAATCTCTGCCGAAATGGTAGTATAATTATTTTTAATATGGTTTTGGAATCGGTGTACCTTCTTAGTAAACGTAGTTAAGCTATTGTATAATATGTACATAATAATTTTAATCCGAAAGTCCTAAAATGCAGTGTGAAACCTTTAAAAAACAGGAGCTAATAATAATAAATAAAAATCGATAAGCATCCAAATGTCATAATTACAATTTAAATAACAAGTGTGACTGTACATTGAATAACAAATAATTTAAGGATTATAAACAAAGCCGGGCAGGCGGGCGGGGAGCCGTCTGCCGTCTGCCTTACGACATCTTACGACTCTTATAAAGCTGCAAAAGTTTCTTAATATGTGGATATAAACTTTGTAATCAAACGTTCATACTTTTTAGTATGAAAAATTTGGTATAAGTTTGTAAGGCCTCTTTTGGAGAAGCCTATGTTTTAGCACGAATGTGGTCTGGAGAAGGCTAAAGGCTTTATAGTATTTTAAAGGATGTCATGTGTTTTGATAAGTATATTTAATAATACATGACTTACTGAATGTGTTTACATAAAAGATAAGTCTTTTAAAATAATACATATATTTGAGTAATAAATAATTCTATTTAAATCCATATTTTATGGATTTTAAGAGTGACACTGGATAAAATATTACTAAAATAAAATATTTTTCTAGATATTCTAGATGGTTGTTGGTATAAGAATGAATAATGTAATGTGTAAATTTACATATTTTATCTTCTTCAAAGGTTATCTTAAAACTTTAAAAATTTATATTCCATATAAATTATAAACTTAATAAACAATAACAAGTTAATAGTAAAATGTAATAAAAGGTATCAGATTTAATATATTGCCTGCAGGTGGTCCGATTGATCAAAAAAAGCATCAAATTACAAAATCGAATGCTCTTTAAGCTCCCGACGCCACAAACCTAAAAGAAAGACAGTCTTAAATTTTTCAACTAATTTTTTTTGACATAATAAAACCACTTAGCACCATTAGCAACTAGCGACTTATCTTCATCCCTAGGTAGCCTAATACCATCCTATGTGCTACTCCAGGTCATATCTAGGTATCAAATTTCATCAAAATCTGTGCAGCCATTTCAGCTTAAATGTAACAAATATAAGCACATACATACGCACATACAGCAAAAACAAACTTTTGCATTTGTAATATTAGCGTGAGTTGTGAGTAATTGTTAGCAAATAATAAAATTATATCATAACTAGCGGCTTAGCCTCGCTTCACTCGAATTCGTCTCTAGGTAATGTTTTAACGATTAGTATGGAATAGATAGACTATATAATATATAACGTGTATTCCCGTGGGAATGAGATAATCTCCCGCGCTAAAAAGTAGTCTAGGTTACTCTCCAGCCCCCGGATAATCTTCACACAAAAAATCATGCCAATCTATCACTCTATTTCGACGTGAAAGAAGGACAAACAAACAAACAAAGAAACACACTTTCACATTTATAATATTAAAGTATGACTTAAGAACTTGGTGTTTCAGAAGCTTTTGCAATTCAAATCTTTATCAATACGTTTTCTTCTAATAAACGAATAAACACACATTTGGATTCATACCATTAATAAAATATCAGGAACTATAGACCTCAGTTACATGCGAATAGAACTCACATTTATTTTTGATCTGCTGGACAATGTTCTGCTAAGTTCACTGACATTAAAAATAGTCCTATTATGAATATGGAAAATAAATAAAACACTGCCATCCAGACATACTTCTACTGAGCTACACCGTCTTTCTCCATACCTATTTATATTCTTCTGTTATGTAAATTTTGTATTGTCGACGTTTGAGCGTTCGCCATTTTGTCAATGTAATGGTCGCCCACGCTTGACTGTGTTCCAGAATAAAATATAGTGAGCTTTTCTTATTATACCTTTTAAACTAGGCTTTCATTGTGACTATGCCTGTTTAGGTATTTACAGTATTTTTTTTACAAAATAAACCCTTTAATTATAAATAAATATAAGTAAATAAATACATTGGGACATTAACATACAGCTCCATCTAGTTCCATGGTAAGCTACGAGACCTGTGTTGTGGATACCAGATAGTTGATACACTACACATATGTATAATCTTTTATATTAAAATATTTATACATCTATACATATCATAAAATTGTAAGTAAGCTGAATCCATACATTAAATATTTTTTTTGAAAATTTTATTGAAATAGACATTATTATCGATACAGAGACCGAACCTATAATTTTTAGAATTTTTGTCTGTCTGTCTGTCTGTTACCGCGTCACGGAAAAATCGCTCGAGGGATTTTGATGAAATTTGGTATAATGATAGCTGGCATCCGGGTCAACATATAGGATACGTTTTAGTGCGGGGAAATATCTCATCTCTAAGAAACGTAGGTATGTATGCAGCCCTTTTTAACGTCCCACTGCTGGGCACGGGCATCCCTTCAATACGAGGGGGATTAGGTCATAATCCACCACGCTGGCCCAACCGTTAAAAACCAATTAAATTCTCTCTAAAATTGAAACCTGAATGTTTTACCTGAAGTAAAATATCTTTTCATACTCCAACAGAACAGTTTTTCTATCAGTTCAGTTATTTTAAGGTGTGGTATCAGTCATACTGGTTTGAAAAACAATTATTGGTACAAAAAGCGGCGCTTTGTATACGTGACGGCAGTGTTCGGAGAACACATATCTTGTACCGCCACACGGTGGACGTGACCTGAAAGTATTATGCTAATAGGTATGTTTGTTTGTCCATTTTTCATAAACACTAACATTTAATAGAAGTATTTCTTAAAACTACATTTTATAGTAGATTTTAAATGTTTATTATCTGTGCTTTTTCTTTGGTTTCAAAAGCCTCACATAATATGTTAGATTCACATGATCATAGAAAAGGACTTAGAAAAATTTCACATTTATAATTATCTTATTTTAATAGGTCTATTAGGTACTAGAAGAATCCAGAGTGCATTCTCTATATCTTTACGTCACGACCGCTTCTTCTTATCGCTTTATGACCCTTGAAATCATTTAAAAAACATCGCATTTATTATATTATTAAGGATATACGTAATGTTTAAAAATGCATTAGAATTATTTAAATTTAATGGCAATAAACGTTTATGCTTCATGTTTCTTGAACGGGTGTGAACACATACACAAAAAAATTGTGTATGTCTTCACACCCAAATCACCCGTCTCAATAGGTAATACCACACAACTTGTTCTAGGCAACAGGCGAAAACAATCTCAACGCCATTATTTTTAAGCTGTTGCTATTCGTACTTAAAATAAGGACGAATAAAAATAATTATTCGTAATTTTATAGGATGAATAATAAATAGAGGTTAGTGCTATTCATCCAATAATCGAATGTATAAAAAATATATTATTCGACTTCTATAGTCGGTTGATATTAATATTTACCATTTTTTTTGTTTTCTAATGTAAAATAAGTGATTTAAAGGTGCAGGGGTTTCTATAAGCAAAAAAAAAAAAATAACCTTAACCTATTTTTTTTAAATCCCAACGATTTTTAGTTCAAGAGTTTTTAAGGTTAAAAAAATATTTTTAGGTGCAGGAGATTTTGTATGCAAAAAGAAGAACTTATTCTACTTACTTATTTTCGACTTATTTATAATTTGTATATTTTATAAGAGACGAATAATCATTTTTTATTTGTCCTATTAAAGTATTAATAGACATTCCGTTATTTTTAAATAAAGTAATCAGTAGAAAGTACCTTTTTTACGTCAAATTTACTCAACCTTATTATTATTTCTCTTCATCACAATTAATGAAACATATTTCAATATTTTCAGAAAGTTTGAAATTAAGACAGCACACGAGCGAAACCGGGATATTGAGCTAGTACAATAATACAATCAAAAGTCATAAAAAGTAAACAAACTGAGTAATTACTATCATATGTTCATCTTTATCTCGCGATTAGCAAAACGGGATTATAGCAATATATTATGAAATAACGCCTCCATGGCTTTGATATACCGATCAACGTGTAGAATTTTAATTGCACTTTTGTATTTAACATTCTTAACCGCCTCCATATATGTTAAAGATGTTTTTTATCTGCAATACGCGTGCAGTAATTGTATTGCAGATAAAAAATATTGATTATTATTGCTATTCTAATATTATTAACTAGTTTGAATTAATCGTTGCTCAGATGTTGAAGTAGTATTCACCTTGTAATCGAAATTTGACTGTTAAAGCTGAATTTCGACCCCTGGGCGAACAAAATCATGATTTTTATGCGGATTTCTTTTGATTCTTGACAAACATCCAAACAATTCGATAAGACTATTTAATCAAGTTATTGGGGATCATTATTACCGCAATAGGACTCAAAACAATGGTTTTTAGTGTTTTTGTCTGTTTGGTTCCTAAATAAAAATTTAAAGAATCACCTAGAGGCGAGGCGAGGGTGAGCCGCTAGTATTTTATAAAAAACAAACTCCAAATTTTTTATTGATAACACTAAAGCTCGTCAATAGCTACTAAGCAAAAAAAAAGAAAATCGGTCGACAAATAGAGGAGAAAAAGGTACTGAAGCTTTTTGTCTTTGTCTATTTATACATAAATGTTGAGATAGCAGATAATTAATTATTCCTGTACATACATAAACTTTTCTAAATCTCACATTTTGGAATCATTGAAAAATGTAAAATTCTGGAAATCTCAATCCACATTTTCGAATGTTACCTATGGAATAGGTACCTATACCTAATAGGTACATAGGTACCTAATAAAATGGCTTGAGATACTCGTAACTGGTGATACAATTTATGGTATTTAGAAAATGAATGTAAAATCCATTGCTAAATAAAAAAATTGAATTGAATTAAATTATAGTTAATACTAAAGTGTATTTGATACTTCTTTTAAGCAACAGGGAATAAAATACACGCATATTTTAAAAATAGGTGAAATATTTTTTTTTGTTAAAGTTAGTTATACTTCTTTTGGCACGTTTGGAAAAAAATATGAGAGTAAAATTTTTAACGATGCACGCGCGCATCGACAGCAAAAAGTGACATGGTGAAGTTAGCTGAAACTGACATGATGAAGTTAGCTGCAATTCTTTTACAAACAGAGCTTACATGCCTATATAAGTACACACACGTTTTTTATGTAATTTCTTTGAAAAATTGTTATTAAAAAAAAATATTAAAAAATGCAAATGTAGGTGGGAAATTTAAAGTAGTTGTAACGTACGCCATTGGTCAGATCGAATATGACGTCAAAGTACATCATCATAACAGAGCGATTATCGATTTCGTCTATACAAATTGAGTTTTAATTGTCCTGTGTATATCATAGTGTGACGTCACACCTAGCGCGCGAAATGGTGAGCGTTTAAAGTATATGCATCGGTATATTTAATAAAAAAAAAATTTACTAAATTTTAGTTTTTTGGAGCTGGATATTTTTTTTTTACAATTATAAAACGATGTAAGCTAGTGCATAAAAATCACGCATATTTCCTATTCGAGGAGCGTTTTTTGCTAAGAGATATAAAATTAGTGCTAAAATGTCAGGGTTCTTTTATCCTAGTATATAAACCGCTTCCAGTATATGTCTGTTTCAGAACATTACTTAGGGACGCTTGCTTATTAACGTTAATATATTACTATATGTATATATATATATATATATATATATATATATATATATATATATATATATATATATATACATATATATATATATACAGTTAATATACGTGAAACAAAAACAAACAAAAACTTTGTACACAGTACGAAAATTGCGCGGACGGAGGAGTATGAAATTTCCCACACTTATAGTTTACATAGAGAAGGAGTATAGAATGCATGTATTTGACACACGCACGCATAATACTCTTTTGTTTATTGTCAAAGCCTGTGGTCAAATTGAAAATAGATTAATAGATTAGATTACACAAAAAATATATAACTTAATGAATTATGGCTGATTTTCAACCACGCGGCAATCACTAGTATATAATAATAATGACCTCTTGACCGATTTCAACCACAACGGTCAATCTCACTGAGACTAATCATGTGCGCATGAGATATTATAACGCACAAGTGTACAAATATAACGTACACTCATTCCCGTCACGCACGACCGGTGAGAGATACAGCTCAAAATCAACGGCTGGACATGTTTAAAGAGATAAAGTTATGAAATATCACTAACTTCTTAATTCGGGGTGTTACTAAGAATTTCTTGCCAGAAAAACCTAATAGCTGTATTTGGCCCGATTCAGGATTTGAACCCGGGACCTCCGGTAGCCACTACACCAATAATATAGTTGATAGAATATCAATAGTAACATTGCAATATCAACAGTAACACCAAAAACCAAAGTCGACAACGCCTGTATTTTAAAAAAATACAGTTGTCGATTTTCAAAATTTAACATATACATATTGTTTTTTAAGAACGTTTGCACTTTAAACTAGGACGTATTTTGTCAATTTTCCTAGTCAATATTTTCCTTTTTAAGAGA
Source organism: Argynnis bischoffii washingtonia (assembly GCA_033884665.1). Taxonomy (NCBI): domain Eukaryota; kingdom Metazoa; phylum Arthropoda; class Insecta; order Lepidoptera; family Nymphalidae; genus Argynnis; species Argynnis bischoffii. Next base: position 895,376 of record CM066624.1, on the reverse strand, counting down.
ATAACTGCAAGAATGTATACCTTTAAAAACAATATTCGTACGTGTTTCAACCCGAGCCCATAATGGCGAATAGGCACGATAGGTCAGCCGATCAAAAAGGTCCCGGTCGATGACCGCGCTGATCTCGCTCTTTGCGTACAATGCCAATACTGGTACCTAAGTAAAGGGTATGCATACATACATACATACATACATACAAACAGGATTCAATACTAGTGTTGACCCATGAATGTTTTTGTTCAAAACAAACAACGTATATATATAACTTTGAAATATTTTCCTTGCTCACAATTACAGACATGGTTTCTGAATGATGTGTCCCAAGTATCAGTTTTTAAAATGGCTGAAATTATTAAATATATTTAGGAATCCTTGCGGGAATCGAATACACGACTACTGGAAGAGAAATCAGTGACCACAAGATACCTATACGCTTTAACGATTGTCAGTGAAAGATTTTGATTTAACAGGTTAAAAATTTGTATTGGATTTAATTTTAACACTTACTTAAGTGAAATATAGAGTTTTTAATCATTTATACATATGCTAAAATAGTTTTTAATCATCTATACATATGCTAAAATAGTAATTGAGCCGATCTGTAGATAAAATATTTTTTGAAAAATCTTAGACATTATTATCGATACAGAAGCCGAAACTATAGTTTTTAGAATTTTTATCTGTCTGTATGTCTATTATCGCATCACGAGAAAACCACTGGACAGATTTTGATGAAATTTGGTATAATGATGGCTGGTGAGGTGGTGATGATCCGGGTGAGTAACAATAACAATAATAATAACAATAGAGCTTGCAAAGGATAGTGATAGGAACCTGAAATACTGCATTTACTTTATTATTATTTATAATGCCAATGTACCCACAATATTAGCATTATTATAGCGACATTAATGTGTGAATAAACAAAAGTGCAAATAAAAATTCCAAAAAATATTGCCTTTAAAAATTCGAGACATACCACTTCTTAACTTTATTTAACTTTTTTTAAGTTATTATGAATGGATGTCATGTGAAATATTTCAACTATAATATTGACCGCAGTGTATGAGAGAGACCACACAGAAGCCAAATTAATAACATCGATATTTATACGGGCTCCCGTCAGATTCGATCAGGCGTGGGAGTCTGATAAAGGACCTAAAGTCTTGTTATTTTTTACCAACTCTACCGGTTCGCACTTTCTTTGCAAATTATCAATGTCATTACTAATTATTAAGTTAAGGATATTTTAAATTAATCATTTCATTTATTTAAACAAATATATGACCCAAAATATGTAATACCAAATGGCATTTAAATAAGGTATTATGTTAACCAAATGGTATTTCATTTTATGATTAGTATATAAGGTTAGTATAGATTTCTCAGAGATGAGATATTTTCCCGCAGTAAAAAGTATCCTATATGTTAGACGTAAAAAGTATCCTATATGTTAGTTGACCCAGATAACCAGCTATGGTTATCTGGGTCAGGTTTTCTTATGATGCGTTCCCAGACAGACAGACAAAAATTCTGAAAACTGTAGATTCGGTCTCTGTAACGATAATGACTATTTCAATAAGATTTTCCAAATAATATTTAATGTACAGATTCGGACTCAGAATTTTATTATATGCTAGCGACTCACCCTCACTACGCTCGGGTTTGTCACTACTTACATTTTAAGATTTAGTATAGATTACTCAGAGATGAAAAATTTTCCCACAGTTAAAAGTATCCTATATGTTGACCCGGATAACCAGCTCTCATCATACCAAATTTCGTCAAAATCCCTCCAGTGGTTTTCCCGTAATGCGGTAACAGACAGACAGACAGAAAAAATTCTAAAAACTATAGATTCGGTCTCTATGATAATGTCTACTTCAATAAGATTTTCCAAAAAATATTTAATGTACAGATTCAACTTAGTTACAATTTTATTATATGTATAGATGTAGCTAAACGTATGCCATAAAATAAATAATTCAATGCTTTTAGGTAAATTATTAAATATTACTTTTTGCGGCAGCTCTTCTTGTGTAACTATACTAGCTAGAGCAACTTTCTAATATTTTAAATAAAATTATCTTTAAGTCTCTCCCATGACTGTTATAAACCATTCGAAACGTCGAGAACAAAAAAAAAGAATCTCAATAAAAACCGACTTCCAGGCACTGAAAAATAAAAAATAAGTAAACGGGGGTTTTCATTTAGAATAGATACTTAATCAGATTTTTTCAAAGTCGGTTTGCTTTGATTTGTATTGGCTGGCACTGACTTCGAAAAAATCTGATTAAGTATCTATTCTAAATGAAAACCCCCGTTTACTTATTTTTTATTTTTCAGTGCCTGGAAATCGGCTTTTTTTTTAAAGTTTTTATTTTTCCATTTTTAGTGTAGACGTATCATCAATACAAATTAATCAAGCCCAAACACCAGGTAATTGCTGTAAATCGTTGAGGAGTTCCCTCGACTATCTTTCGGGTCCATCATCAGATCGACTCCAGAGCTTCATTAAATAGTAGTGCTTTAAAATACCTAATGAAAATGTTAACAAACGCACTAGTCGCCACTACAATTTTCGAAAGTTCCCCTCGATTTCTCTGGGATCCCATCATCAGATCCTGGTTTCCTTATCATGGTACCACTCTTGGGATATCTCCTTTCCAACAAAAAAAGAATTATCAAAATCGGTTCATAAACGACGAAAAAATGCCCGAACAAACATAAAAAATTAAAAAAAAAAAACATATATACGGTCGAATTGAGAACCTCCTCCTTTTTTTGAAAGTCGGTTAATAAAATCGGAAAACATAGTTTATTTAAAATGTCAAATATTCGCGTAAATCTAAGAAAGCATTATCTTTCTATTTATGAAAAAATACTTAGAAATATAGTTCCGAAGGATATTTCTTACACAAAAATAAAGAAGCTCAAATGATATTAAAACAAAACATTACCACTCATATGATACAATAGATACAATCTAACAAAAAGCGAATTCACGGTTTTTACGGCTGGTAATAAATCACATTATAATGAACCGCAAGTTTTTCTTAACACAATGCCTCTGAAAGTTGTCAAAAAAGTGAAGTATCTGGATCACTGGGTCACTGACGAGCGTGAACGCAGGTCGTTGGCTGTCCGGTGTAATATGTTGGCTTGTAGGTTTGCACGCTGCAGTAACAAAGTCAAGATCACGCTGTTTAAGACGTATTGTCAGCTGTCCCAAACTCCTCTATCCTCTCTACGACATCCTTCCTTCTAAAGTCCCCCGTCCCATTAATGTTAATTGTTTGTTAATGTTTGTGTTTAGTCTATTATGTATATATATATATGATCAATGAATTGCTCCGTTACAGCATGTAATCAATCTAGTTATGTTTTTTCTCTCTTTTACCGGACATTCTTAATATAATGTGTTTTTTCCATTCTACGCGACATTGGTCCAAATGGCACTCCTAAAAGCCACTAAAAAAAGATTTGAATTGACGTATTGTCAAACCTTTTATATGTATGTGCAGCTTGTGGGCGACCTACGCAGAGGACATACAACGACCTACGTGGTAATGGGGCTGCCACGAGATTGTAGTGCATCAGGCATGTTTGCTGAAGCTCGTACTGACAGTTCATGCGGAAGCGATGTGTCTCCATGATGCAGCGCACGCGTGACAGTATCAATGGTATCCTAAGTGCATTGGCTGACCGATAGAACTCGCCAATACTTGGGCGCTGGATGCGATTGCACACAGTGAAATAACTACATTCATGTATCGGGGAGAAACTACTCGTTAGATTTTATTATTATTATTATTAAATTAAACATCTAATTACTATGGATTATATATATTGATCTGAAACAAATACTTATTATTATATACTGCCAAAACTTCAGTTTTTAAATACATTTAAGTACTACAGATAAAGAAAGTTATTTTAAAATATTATAATGGATATGTTTAATGGTAGAGTCGACTGTAGTCGCGAGAACAGATATCAGAACATAATCTATGGAAACCAAGCAACATGAATGTATGTTATATGCTTCGTTCTATAGAGATGTCAATGGGATCGCAAAAATTCAACTCCTTTATATGATTTCAAGCTCTACCTCCATAGAAATTAAGCTTAAATTACTACTATAATCGTTTTAATAATATTGGGTGTTCGTGACTGCAGAGCAATATGTAGAGTTTGGTTAGTTTGCTTTGTTTCTTGTTTTGATTGTTTTAAGGTATACGTTTTGTTTCATTTGCATGCGATAAGAGAGCGCTTAGTGCTTAAAATAAAAAAAAAAAGTTAAATCTCCGTAAATACAGTTCTTTTAATAAAATGTATACCTGAACGTTGGTATTTTCTGCTACAGCCCATATCTGACTCTTACATGATTACAGTCGATTTCCGCTTAGCCAACTCAAAGTTGGATGCGATTTGGGCCCACTTAACTTTGCGACGTATCTCATGCTTCCATAAACGTACAGATTATTCACAGCGCAGTCGGTCATGGAATTTTTGGTGCGAATAAAGTATATTCGTCTTTCACTTCCCCTGGGATCGAATTTAAGTCCATCTGGGTTAAATGTAATGAAATACGACTATAAATTATAATAAAGGCAGAAAAAAACGAATAATATTGCGAAATTAACTTTTATATTAGGGCAATTTTATACATATATGCATAAGTCACAAATAACCAATTTATACCTATATATATAAAATGTAAGTATATAAAATATAAGTACATAAAATGAATCCCTATTTCCCTTGGTCACGACATCACGCGTGAACGGCTGCTCCAATTTCACTAATACCTTTTGTTGTGTTTGTTATCGTCAGGAGAAGGCTCTTACATTAAAAAAAAGAATAAAATTGCGCAGGAACTTAGAAAATGGGGATGAAAATTTGTATTGGAAAGCGAGCTAGGGACGAACCCAAGCGATACGAGGGTGAGTCACTAGTATTTTATAATATCTTCTCGTAAAACATTCATCAATAACTTAAATGAAGATAATGAAATTATCTTTGAAAAAAATAATAATTTGGACAAATCGAATCGTAGGCGGCTATTAGCATATTGTTCTCCATTAGTAACATCTCTTATAACGCAATTATAAAACGTTATTTTACGCTCAATTACACATTGTTTGAAGACCGCTACGCCATCGCTTAAGTTATTTAGTGAATTGGAAAGTTGGGATTTTAACGATTGCATGGCATTTATTTTTATTACTTGCCTAAAATTGTTTTTGTGAATTATTGTCTTATACTTTTCCTCTTGCGAGAGTACAAAAAACTTAGTGAAACATCGGATACTTTAGAAATAAGTCCTCTACACTCTCCAACAGTGGTATTTCTGTACCAGACATTAAAATTTATTGTTTACTAGCGACTCACCCTCGCTCGGCTCGGTAAGTTTTAACGGTTATATACGATCAGATATTTTCCCGCAGTAAAAAGTATCCTAAATATTGACTCCGATAACCAGCTATCATCATACCAAATTTCATCTGTCCAGTGGTTTTGTCGTGATGCCTTCCCAGACAGACAAACAGACAAATTCTGAAAACTATAGATCCGGCCTCTGTATCGATAATAATGACTATTTCAATAAGTTTTTTTTTTTAATATTTTAATGTACGGATTCGATTCATAAATTTATTATATGTGTAAATAAAACAAAAATAGTATGTTTATACCACAGGGGCACAAATATTATTATTCTATAGAGCTTTATGCCGCATTTCCTACAAAGCTTTCATTAATCACAGCTTGCTATCCATTTTAGGCATTCAGCACAAACAATGGGCACTAATGGCGACGCATTCACCGGTTCCTTTCGCAAGCCGTGTGCTTTAATGAATGGACTGTGACTTAGGAGTAAAGATTGTAGAGTTTTATTTTTCACTGATGTCGAAATAGGGGATTTCAATTATACTTTGTTGGGTTAAATATGCAAAAGGTATATTTTATGTTTCTATTTAATATTTGAAACTCTCAAGGAGAGGTTGATGCCAGGCAGGCGGCCGGTCGTAAAGCTTTTGTCAATCCTATCAGCAGTTTGGAAGATGTACTGTGCCAACCCCAAGTGATTGAGAAAAGGGCAGAGAGATGATGATTTAATGGTTGAAACTAAAAGTCTTCATTCCTATAATTCAATTTTATGTAGAATTGTTTTTTTAATTTGCTTCCATCAAATTCAAATATATTATTTCCTTCCACCTACAAAAATAATCTTATTTTTTTTTCTACTTTAAGCTCTTTATTTGGTGGGATTAAAATAATAGACTAAATCTTCAGTCAATGAACGGATTACGTGTAGAATACGGGTAGGTCCACTTGGATAAAGATCTGTATGATCAACACATTTGGTACCTATATGCCGGAGTCAAACCTACAACATACTTTAAATTATCCAATGTCAGCCCTTTTTAACATCCTAATGGGCATGGGCCTCTTCAATACGAGAGGGATCAGGCCATAGTCTACCACGCTGGCCAAGTGCGGGTTAGTGGAGTTACAATGTATACGTAATTCAAAAGCGAGCGATCAATTCCTAAATTGAACTGGATCGCCATATAAGCTTTTGAAGCCCAATTTACATGAACTTTTATAGGTATGCCACATTACAGGACATATGTTTCAACCAGAAATCAACCGGTATTAGCAGTTATTAGACATATTTTCCTTGTATCAAATATGTATAATAATTCCATCATTCTTTAAGACATAATCTATTCAAAGCTTTAGAGCTGAGAAGCTCCTTTAGGCATAATCCTCATGACTTATTTAAATTTATGAAGTGACACGTAAATCTCGATTTACGGCTCTAATTCATAGCTAGTTATGAGAACTGGTTGGTCGATATATTTATAACGATTGTTGACTTATTTCTTCCTGCTTATTATTTTGATATTTTATTTACATATTTTATATTTTATTCGATGATTTCCCATACAAAATTTCATCCCCATTTACACTCCATTAAGGCATGATTTCCAGGATAAAAACTATCCTATATCCATCCCAGGGTCTCAAAATATCTTCTTGCCAAATTTCATCCTAATCGGTTAGTAGTTTCGGAGCCTATTCGGTGCAAACAAACAAACAATCAAATCCTCCCTCTTTATAATATTAGTATAGATGTCTCGTCATTCGAATATCTGTCTTTTCTGTTCCACATTTGTTATCCATTTTTCAAGCTCTTGCTGGCAACTGATTGAGCTGAAATTGAATTAATTAATTGTTCTGGAACTTCGGTATGGAACAATGTTTTTTTTTTAAAATGAATCTGAAAATTCCTTAGCTTTTTCATTTGGACTCATATCGATGAAATAAATACAATACTCAAATCTAGAATATTTTCAACATACTCATATACACATACCCATAAATTATAACTAGCATATGACATACAATATTAATGAGTTTAAATGGGTTTGACCATTTATATCAAAAAAGTAAAATAAAACTAAGTATCGATATTACTATCTACATATAAAATGAATATACATTTTTTAACCACAGCTTAGTTTAAACAAACATTTAAGGTATGCCTCATGTCATCATATATCAATTATATATCTTATATATTTAAACGAGCAATTCTTGTATATTTATATCTTTATTTATTTATACCAGCGATCTCGGAAACGGCTCTAACGATTTCGCTAAAATTTGGTATATGGGGGCTTTCAGGGGCGAAAAATTGATCTAGATCAGTCTCATGTCTGAGAAAATGCATGTTTTCGAGTTATCATGCGGTATTCTTTTGCATTATTCTACGCAGAATATGGTCGATAATTTCGTATATTCGGATGTAAGCATCGTGGTCAAGCGGTGAAGGCCCAAGTTAAACAACATATATGCCCGGGATCGAGTCTTTGTATTTATTCAAGTTTTTAGTTTTTTTTTCTAAAAAATACGATATAACAAAAAGGAACTCCGAGCGAAGCTCAGTCGCCCAGGTACTTCAAATTTATATTAATAATGCTGCCTCCTCAAAAGCTTGCAGTAGACACGAATTACAGGAACAATCATCCCATTAAATAGAACTACTATAGCAAATATTATTTAGATCAAAAAACTACATAGCCATGAATAACAGACAGGTGTTCGAACATCTGGAGGTAGTGTGTTATAAACAAACAACTTTGTATATACTTTGAATTAAATTATACAACACTTTTATCATTTATGCTAATGATGTCGATATCGTCATGCAGGAAGTGTCTGATTGACATTGACTTCACACTGAGCATTGCTGGTTCGATTATCGTTTAGATAAATACTAGCGACTCACGTTCGTTTCGCTCGCCTTCGTCTCTAGGTACATTTTCACGGTTAGCTATGTTTAGGTATACATAAATAGTAGCTTGCTACTCCTTAGATATTCATTTAAATTATATAGCGATTTACCCTCGCTTCACTCAGGTGCGTACACCGTACGCGGACTTTGTTCACAATTTCATGGGTTTTAATTTTTTTTCGCTGAACCCTGATTCTATTTCTAAAATAAAAGTAGCTTAAGTTACTCCTTATAACATCAGCTATCTGTCAGCCAAAGTCCCGTCAAAATCGGTCCAGTCGTTTCGGAGATTAGCCGGAACAAACAGACAGACAGACATGCAGGCAGGCAGACAGACAAACAGACAAAAATTGTAAAAATGTTGTTTTGGTATATGTACCATGTATACATCCATATGTATTTAATAAAAAGCGGTTATTTTAATATTACAAACAGACACTCCAATTTTATTCATGTGTATAGATATCTATTTTAACATTAAAATGTTAAAAAATGCATTTACGCATACCACCTGCATACATACAGGTTATGAAGGAATCACTCAAAAACTCAGTACTACCCATTAAAATCCAACAGATTCTCCCCTCGATTTAATGTGAAAAAAGTACTATAAACACAATTAGCGACAAAAAATGTCCTCATCGAATGAGCGCTGATTTGAACATTCGAGCGCGCTTTCAATTTATTTTTCCTTGATAATAACTTTAAGCGTTGCACTTACGGCTCAATTTACTTTGTTATATATTTATTTCAACTAGAATAGTTACCTAAACACAATTGGTGACAGTTTTAAGAGAACCTTTGCATAGGATTGTGTATCTAGTACTTTTTTAATCAATGGCAACGTCGCGTCGCAGCTTGCCGAGACAAATCTCAAAGACCATGGGGTTGCTCCTACGGTACGGTGTACTCGGCTATGGGGGGTGAAGATAAAAATACCTATGTGCTGATAATAAACAATACAATTATAATATTTGACAATACGTTTGGCTCAGTTGGTAGTGACACTACTTGCTGTACCAGCGGTCGCGGGTTCGAGTCTCGCGACACGAATGTTTGTACTCCAGTCATGGTTGTTTATTTTTATAATATGTATATATTTAAAGTTCTATATGTGTAGTGAATAAAATAATAATATAATAATAATGAATAAAATCAACTATCTGGTATCCATAACACAGGCCTCTTAGCTCACCACGGAACTAGATGGTGCTGTGTGTTAATGTCCCAATATATTTAAAAAAAAACATAATCCGTTATTTTCAAAATAAAGCAACGTTAATCGGGAGCCAAACTGTCCAAGGTATTGCAGGAATAACGAGATGACAATAAGTATACTCAATTACCAATTTGAAGATCAGATATATCTTCTATATTTCATTATATAATGGTGTACTTAAATTATGATAAATATAACTTTCTTATTTGGTGGATTATGTGTTTAACCTGTATCTACGTACATTGTACCTCATATGTATGTATGTCCGATTCTATGTTCCCAAATTATAACTAAATGACTTAATCGATTTTGATGATTCATACGTCTTCAGACGCGTAACGATATTAAGTTTAATAAAATTAGAGTCTGAAATTGAAAATTTTGTATACAAAAAAAATGTATTTCAAAATAATACCCAACCCCAAATTAGATTAGGCACTAATTATTATCTATATATTAATACGTGAAGCAAAAACTTTGTACCCCTTTTTACGGAAATTGCGCGGACGGAGGAGTACGAAATTTCCAAGAGAAAGAGTGCAGAATGCTAATATTTTTTTTAAAATTATGCATAAAAAATACATTAAATCAATAAAAAAACATAACACACACTACCATGTATTTGACATACACACGCATATAATATACTCTTATGTTTATTGTTAGTCTGTGGTCAAATTGAGAATAGATTAATTTTATAATATACGGAACACAATAAATATATAACATAACTAGCGACTTACCCTCGCTTCGCTTCGGGTTCGTCCCTAGATTAAAACAAATCTATCCCACGAGAACCGTACATTTTTCCGGGATGATATATGCTATATATATGCTATAGCCTATAGCCTTCCTCAGTTAACGGGCTATCTAATACAAAGATAATTTTTCAAATCGGAGTAGTAGTTTTTGAGATTAGCGCGTTCAACCAAACAAACAAACAAATAAACAAACAAACAAACAAACAAACAAACTCTTCACCTTTATAATATTAGTATGTATAGATGAATTATGGTTGATTTTCAACCACGCGGCGATCACTATTTAGTATTAACGAGCAATATTTATTAGAACACCAAAAAGTTTAACTTATCTTAATATGTTAGAACCACTTAACGAGCTGCGATTAACACTTATGTATATAGAGGAAGGCTGTATACAGTTTTGGAGTCGGCTAAAACCTCATTAGCATAATTATCTGATAACGTTCACTTCGTGTTAACTAGAAGGGCAGATATTTGCTTTTTAATTTTACTGATACCAATTAGTTGAATTAACTTAAATGTGTATTTTAAATTTATTTTTAAATATATTTAACTATATCTTCTTTGTCGGCGCTTTGGTGTTTTCGTTTTGGACCATAACCATAAAGTTATAGCACTGCTTTATGTTAGAAAAGGAACGGTATGCTCGAACTTTGTCTTTCGGTTATCGCTGTATCGTTTAAAGTAGTTATGCTTTCTATTCAAATTACTAATTGAACAACAAGATTTTCCTCTAAAAGAACAAACGCTAAAATCAACAAGTCTCAATTGATTTTTTTAGTCCAAATAACTAAAAAAATACATTTTAATCCCATTAAATCAAATATCCTGCAAATTGAATATTTAATGCCAAAATTTTATTACTCATAAGCAAATATTGATAAAACTTCTTATATTTGTAATGAATTCATCAAATGTTAAAAAAAGCATAGAAAGAAGAAGAAAAATTGCAAATAACAATGCTTAGTTTATTAGCGAATTTATAAAACTAATATTATATTATACTGAAGTCCGCCACCACCAGATACGTGAAGTGAAGTCCGCCAACTCGCACTTGGCCAGCGTGGTGGACTATGCCTGATCCCCCTCGTATTGAAGGGAGGCTCACCCCCAGCAGTGGGACGTTAAAAAGGGTTGAATACAATACACTCTATACAGTTATACCAACTAATATACTCATATATAGAATAAATAAAAGTTATTAAATTCTTGAATTTAAATGGTATGTATATTTTATAATATGTAACAGCGTTGTGCTGATAAAGACATATGTATTTTATAAAATTTATTTCTTCTGTTACACCTTTTTGCATTCATTTATAATTGTTAAGTTAATTATAATTATCTACGGAATTAGCATGATTAATAAAAGCGTTATTTTTTATAACCGACTTCCAAAAAAAGGAGGAGGTTCTCAATTCGACCGTATATACATATATATATTTTTTTATGTTTGTTCGCGGATTTTTTCGTCCTTTATGAACCAATTTTGATAATTCTTTTTTTTTATTTTACGTATTGAGGTACTATTTTTTGCTTTGTGAAATATTTTAAGTCGCTTAAATCGACATTGATAAGAAGAATGACTCTCAAGTCATACTTTTATTTTAAAACTAGCGACTCGCTCTGGCTTCGTTCGGGTTCGTCCCTAGGTACGTTTTAACGGTTAGAATGAATAGACAGACTATATATTATATATGCATAGGTACAAAATAAACAGTTCCGAACTCTTCGATTTTTCAGCTGTCTTTTTGGGGTTTTCTATATTTTTTTATACTTATACCACCCCTGTTACACTCCTAACAAAACAAAAAATATTATTCAAATCGGTCTAGCCGTTTTTGATATAGATACAGTATGTTCGATATTGAATTAATATCGACACTTTACACTTATTAGGTAACAACATTTTTTAAATTGCTTTCGGTTTCTGTTTGAATACACCGTCTACTTATTACCGAACTCCTTGGGCCAGGAGAATGGGTTGATTCCATCAAAAGAATTCTTTTTAAGCCAACATTTATTTATCACAGTAATGAGTATTCTATTAATATTTGTATGTACTATTTAAAAAAAATATATATTTTTTTAAATCATTATAGTTTGTCATATTTAGTTCTAAGACAGTTTGACTATATTATTTAGTCTAAGGCAATAGTGATCTTCTGAAGGGAGGCCCGTGCCCAGCAGTGGGACGTTAAAAAGGGCTGAATACAAATACAATAGTGATCTTTGTAAAGAACACCTTCTTTACAATTCACCTTCTAATCCTTTAAAAAAAGTAGTTTTTTCCTAAAAACGTAAATAGACCTTAAAATTATTATAAAGTAATTCCATACACAAAAGCAACAACTTTCACCAGATATCTTAGTAATTAAGAACTACTATACAATATTAAGAAGATTCTTGCCACTGTGTCACGCGGACATGACTTGTACCATAATAAGTACCTAAGTGTACATTTGTTTTGTATATATTATGTTTATTCATCCCTTTTTAACATCCCACTGCTGAGCACGGGCCTCCCTTCAATACGTGGGGGATCAGGCCATAGTCCACCACGCTGGCCAAGTGCGGGTTGGCGGACTTCACATGTCTATCGAATACTTGATAGGTTCTTTCAGATATGCAGATTTCCTCACGATGTTTTTCTTCACCGTAAGGCGAGTGGTAATCATGTTAGAAATGATTCACACATGAAAATATCGTAGGTGCGAGACCCGGGATTTCGGGATTTGAACCCGCTTCACTCGGTTTCCCAAGCGAGCACGTTACCACTGGGCTACCACTGCCTTTTGTATATAATTAAATATATTTGTATGTTTTGTAAAAAAAATAAAACCTTATTAAGACCATCCACAAGAAAATCGGTTTATATTTGCCCGAAATGAGAAGGAGGGATGCTCTGTATTGAAGTCAGTCAAATACAATGGCCAAATAAAAGCCAATAACAAATGAGATACATTATTAAAACAACAGGTTCTGTAGCAGACGGTGTAACGCGGCAGACTTCGCGTTAGTTAAGTAATTAACATATCTATCTGATGGGGTCCACTGTGTGGGAACGAGCTAATGCGAAACACTTTTACTGTTAGAGCTTCCCAACATCGATCATTATCTGTTTCTAACAAAAGCTTATATTTTAATTATTTTTAAAAATACTTATCAGATTGAATTATCGACATGAGTCTAGTCAACGATTGCTACTTTTATGCAGCTGTCGCCTGAAATAGTGTGGATTCGATTTCTGAATAGCGAAAATATTTTTATTTGTCCTGTTTGAACTTGTTTTATAAATGTTTGTATATCAAAATTTTAATAGAGTCGGAGATTTAAATAAAATAGTTTTTGATAATTTTGCTTTAGACGTAATAGGGGAACAAACTAATAGTTTTTTGCCTGTCTGCTTGTTTGATAAAGTATTCAAACAAAAGTCAAATCTATAGCATAGATATAAATCAATAGTGAGATTTCTATATCAACCCAACTACCATTCATTTCTTTCTATAGGTCGGTTAGATGCAAAGATGTCGCATGAACTTCGAGGTAAAAAGATCAAGGTAAATGTTCGTGGACTAAATATACATACATATATATACCCGTAAGTAAAATTACAGAAAATAGGCAAGTATATAAATAAAGTACATATCAAGGTTTTAGATTGTATTTATAAACACAAGATATGTTAAGCGATAGCATAGTGAAAGCGAATCCGTTACAACGCGCTGGAATGAAGGTAGATGGTATCTGCAAGATATTCTGAAACCTTTATTTATCTGTGTCCCACTTAATATTTCACTATTGACTGATTTATTTATGATAGAGCCTAAAATGGTATGACGTTGCAACTGAATTGTGATGAGGAATGAAATTAAATGGTATAGTGTACAAACATGAGTAAAAGACCTTTTAACATAACGTTACAACAGAAACTAAGCACAGATTACCAGAGATAGTTTATTAATAAATAAATAAATATGTTGGGATATTAACACACAGCACCATCTAGTACACATATATAACTTTAAATACATACATATTAAATTATAAATAAAAGCACAATGATTGGAGTACAAACATTCGCGCGCATCACATAAATGAATGCCCCCAGTGGGACTTGAACCCGCGACCGCTGGCACAGCAAGTAGGTTCACTACAAAATGAGCCATACGTGTCGTCGTGAATCAATTGTGGTGAGGAATGAAACTAAATTGTATGGAGTGTGCAAACATGAGTAAAAGACCTTTTAACACAACGATACCAAACAAAAGTTAAGAACATGTTACAAAACATATTTTCGAAAATCGCCGAAGTAAAATATAAAAATTGTCTGTGGTCAAGTTAAAACTAAATAATACATAATCAAAGTAAAATTTTAGTATTCATAAATTTAATTTTAAAACATCGTAGAAGCCCCAGAACTGAGAAGAACTGGCGAAAGAAACTCAGCGGGACTAATATTATCGGGACAACTTTAGGGTTGACGATTTCTAATCGTACCTTTACCAATTCAACGACGATGATATACGATTTAACTCCAACGATTTAACTTCGACACTGTTTACCATGAAAATTTGTTTTTTTTTTTTTTACAATCCTTGCGTTTGGCGAGATTTCCGTCTACGAGCAAAGTCCTCTGTTATCTTGAAAAGAGACACAATGCTTATGCCGGAGTATAAGAAATTAACGACCATATTTTGCGTGGAATAGTGCGAAAGAAAGCCGCATGAAAACTCGAAAACACGAGTTTTCACAGATTAAGAGTAATCTAGATCGATTTTCGCCCCCGAAAACGTTTCCGAGATCGCCGGTATAAATAAATAAATAAATATACAAGAATTGCTCGTTTAAATATATTAGATAAGCGCAGCACTAATACTATTCTTATTATACTATGTGCCACAAATATATCTATTTCCTAAATACATATTTACATTTGTATTTTAAAGTCTAGTAATTCTGTATTGTTTTTACAGCCGACTTAACCAGGAAAAGAACCCGCGGCCCTCGACGTAGTGGGCAGTGCTAACGAAACCGTCTTTCCGTTACATGTTAATCACACTTAATTTATCTATTACCTAATATGCCCTCGTTTCCGGTACTTTTTACAAAATATCTCGTATTAATGTGCATGACTTAACAATATAACAATAGAACACAAAATAAGCTCTATCTATATGTATTGAAAGTAATTTTTAATTTGCTAGTGTTTTAATAAATGTGGAGTCTACGTTAAAGCGAAATCGAGAAGATCGTTTTTAAAATATATATGTAAATATGTTGGGACATTATCACACAGCACCATCTAGTTCCATGGCAAGCCGAGGCTTGTGTTATGGATACCAGATAGTTGATACACTACACATATATTACACTAGCGACTCACCCTTGCTCCGTTTGGGTTCGCCCCTATTTACGTTTTCAGGTGTAGTATAGATTTCTCAGAGATGAGATATTTTCCCGCAGTAAAAAGTATCCTATATGTTAACCCAGATAACCAGCTATCATACCAAATTTCATCAAAATCCCTCTAGTAGTTTTTTGTAATGAGGTAACAGACAGATAGACAGACAAAAATTCTAAAAACTATAGATTCGGCTTCTACATCGATACTAATGTCTATTTCAATAAGATTTTCCCAAAAATATTTAGTTAATTTTAATACATACATATTATAAATATGAACACCCATGACTGTAACACAAACATTCGCGCTCATCACACAAATGAATCCGCGACCGCTGGTACAGAAAGTAGGGTCACTACAAACTGAGCCAAACGTTTCGTCCAAATAACAAGTTAAATGATTACAAACAATGTAATGTACTCAAATATTACTTTTACTTTATTAAACCAAAGGAGGGTTTGACCTGTATGTATGTATGTACATACCCGTAGCAAGACTCGCAGTTACTATAACACATGTATGTCTCCAACTCCATAATACTATGTTCCTTCGTCAACTTGTTTCCAACTTTTTAGTTTGTTTTTTATGCAGTCGAGTTTTTTTTTATTTCTATAATTTATTTTTTTATTTAATACTTTTATAGCTACCATAGCTACCAGCAACATCCGAAAAGAACTCTTTAGGTTTTAAGTTATTTTAAACACTTCTGTATATATTATACATATTAAATTTTTTTTATACTTATTGTATTTTTTATATAATCGTAGACATAGAAGTCGTCAAATAACATTCTTCAGAACGTTAGTAAATAAATATTCAGAAACGCTAGCACTCGTACTGTACCTCAACGCATTCCACCCAAATTGTACATCACAAGGCTATGATTAGGGGGACCTCGGGGCGTACACTGAATACCGATATTATACTTTGCTCGACCTTGTGTTAGATATGGCATCAAAAAGTGAAACGTTGTATGTTTAAGAACGTGGACAAAGAGTAGGCTCTATAATTCAACATTTTATATAATATACTTGCGGCTCACCCTGGCTTCGTTCGGGTTTGACTATAGGAAAGCAAAAACAAACCTATCCCACGGGAACCGTACATTTTTCCGGGATAAAAAGTAGTCTATGTGTTATTGCAGACTATAAATCTATCTCTGTGCCAAATTTCATCCAGATCCGTTCAGCCGTTCTGAACAAACATCCATACTCACAAACTTTCACATTTATAATATTGATAGGGATGAACAATAATTTTACATTCTTATATTAACGCGAATATTTGACACATTAAATAAAACTATATTTTAAATAAAACTATCTTTTCAGATTTTTTCGCGGAATAATTTTATTAAAAAAAAAAGTTTTATTTGTGCTTTTTCTATAGTATATTTGTTAAAAGTTTATTATTTTACGATTTATATTATAACTATTATTAGAAGAGATTTTAAAAGAAACAATAAAGGGAAATAGTTTTCTCAGTAAGTCCAAAGTAAGATTTATTTTACACAAGACATTACGGGTAACAGACAACATTTGCAAATGGCATTTTAGCGCCACAGAGCTTTCCAAGTTCCAACGAGCGGAAGTTTTCCAAGTGATAGCAATCGACAATAATTACATTACTAAGTAAATCACCTACATCTAATGAATGTTTGGTCACAACCAGAATTCGTGTGAATATTTTCTTCATCTAATTAAATGATAGTTATGCGAGTAAGACCGTAAAGGAATATTAACGAGATACACACGATAAGTTGACGCTGCTATGTAACAAATATGGCTGGAAAGTCCGCTGGTAGAGTAATTGATCGGTACATTCTGTTTCTAATGTTGCTTAGACATTTGTCGCCTTGATGATCTAAATAGATTAGACGCGGCGTTAATTAAAATTCATGTTTTAATAGACATTCCAAATGTGTTTTGACTGCAAACGATATCCGTTGAGAAAAATTGGATATTTATTAATATTTACATTCCCCTTCTAATTAATTACATTCAAAATTTAAGTTTCAATTTTTTTATATGTAATCAAATCATAATTTATTATAAATCCACAATTAATACACTAAAATATATCAGAAATAAAATTAGCCAAGTTATATATTATTTGTTTAAAGTTATGTCCGAAAATCGAAAACTTGATTTCCATCCACGTATGTCGCCCACTATACTCTTCTTATTTGACATGTGTCGATATCAGCCACGCCCCAAAGCTGATGGGGAAACCAGTTTCCCATACATCTAAGACTAACTTGGTACTTAGTACCTGTAACAAGAACTGTTAACTAGGATACTTATCACTAAGACACTTTCTTGATCAAGCAGAAAATTACAAGCCAAATAACGGAATCATAACTTGTAATAGGTTTTAATTATACACCATGTTTGGTGTTAGCCATTGCCTTCTGTGAGAGCAATCTATATAAGCACGATAATTATTTTATATATTTGCTATTCATTTACACCTAAAACGATTAAAGTGGAATTTTAAATACGGGAAATACAAACAAACATAAATACGAGCGTATTGGTAGTGAGTAGATAAATTCCGTGGTCTCAAGACGCACAACTAACTTTCAAAGATAGTCACTCTTTTTCATCTTTAATCTCGTTTAATAAAATTGTAACTGAGCTGAATCTGTACATTAAATATTTTTGGAAAATCATATTGAAATAGACATTATTATCGATACAGAGGCTGAAACTATAGTTTTTAGAATTTTTGTCTGTCTGTCTGTCTGTGACCGCAACACGGAAGAACCACAGGTGGGATTTTGATGAAATTCGCTATGATGATAGCTGGTTATTCGTGTCAACATATAGGATACTTTTTACTGCGGGAAAATATCTCATCTCTGAGAAATCTATACTAAACGTTAAAACATAACTGGGGACGAACCCGAGCGGAACTAGGATGAGACGCTAGTGGTGTAGCTTACCTTTATAAAAATACAAATCAAAATATAGTAATTAGAGCTGTAATACTGTATTTAACGCTATTAATTAAATCAGAAGTCATAGCTTATCTAATTTGTAATTTCTGTTCGTATGTTTGGGTTACACGAACATCTATAATGCTAAATTACGCGATGGTGATAAGTATGGTCAGTAACCAAAATATATAATTTTGACAAATGAAAAGTTCAGGATAATGGCAAATAAAGTAAATTATAACGTTTAAAAAACTATTTTTTTCGTAGCTTTATTTTGCTTTTTGGTTCCCTGCGTTTGGAACGCTTTAAAGCAAACATGGCGAGAAAGAGATATGTTTGGTTTAAAAAAGCGGAAACCAAAAAGCTTAGTAATACCGTAGAAAAAAAAGTTTTATTTAAAATATCAAATATTCGCTTAAATCTAAGAAAGTAAGAAAACTACTCGTATTACTAAAAAATATATGTTTTTACTGAAAAAGGGAAATAGTATAGTGGTTTATACAAGCAGTATAATTTCATCTAAAGCCTTATAATATCTCTATCAAAGTGTACGAGAGTGACGGTTTGCAGCAAACGAGGGGTAACAATAAATACATTCTTTGCTCCCTCCTTCTTAATGTGTCCATCGGCAAATATCTCTGGATCGCGTTAATAGCCTTTGATTCTATGGTCTAAGATGTAAACTTACGTTATATTTATAAATTTCTTATTATTTTTTAGTGATTTAGTCATAATATTACTATATTAAATAATAATTTTTGAGTATCTTCTAAAAATAAGTAAGTTTTGTTTGCAAAGTTTTTAATAAATATAATGTGCTTTTATATCAATTTTAAAAAAAATCTACCCTGAAGATGGGATAATTACTGTTAATGATTTTAAACTTGTGTAACTTTTCAGTTATAAATAATTATGTAGTATGTGTTATGTGTGTTTGATATATTTTTCCACTAATTTCACTAAAAAATCAAAAAACTGTTTTATTTTCATGTCCTCTACAGAGAATCAGCTTATGGCTTAAACTATTCTCTTGTTGGTCCTGTTCTTATATACCAAGAAACATCGCCGAAGGCTGTCCTCACTAGTAATACGGAGATATTTTTAAATTCCAATCATTTCTATCATCAGCAATACATCGCTGAGTTAAAATAGCTCCAAGAATCATGTCCTTAACAAAACTGGTAATGATTAAAGCACTCTTGATTGAGCCAGCAATTACTGCATATTGTGGAAGAAATGCCAGACAATGGGTTGTTTCAGAACAGGTTACTCAGGACAAACTGTACACTGTAACCGTTTAAATTATATTGGTAGCTTACGTACGTAATTTTAAGTAGAAAGAATTTCTTACTTATTTTTACGGATCTACGCCATCAGATGTCCATGACTCCACTAATGTTTCTTTTTTAGCCAGCTCTGTAAAAGAGTATGATATTTTCTTTTTTATTAGTTGTAAGTTCCTGAATCGTCATGAAAATTCTAAATATATTTTCTTTTTCTTCATCACATCTCTTATACTGTAAAGACAAAATTTAAAGTTTAGACGTGAGTTAGCTAATGAAATATTTTTTTTGATAATCGTTTTACACCACTAATTTTATAATGTAAGTAATTAGAAGAAATGTCTTTTAGTAAGTAGGAAGAACTATGTACATATGTACATATAATATGTTAAAACTACATGTATCATTTATTACACAAAAGTGAATTACAGTTCACTTATTGACTGAAATGACGAGAACTTTCAAAAGTTAGGTTTGGAAAAATCTTGAAAATTTTATTTTTTAAGGGGAAAAGGACAGGTTAAACTTTTAGTAAAACTTTTTGTTCCATTATTTGCCATTATTGTTTTCACAAATGAAGTCGCGAGTCGTCGTATGCCTTTCTCATCTTAATTTAAATTCTTTTCTCCGATACAGGTTTTGAATGCGTCATCCAAGTTTTATGGAAATTCGCTTGTCGCTTTGACGTCTGTCCGTCTGTGGCAGTCTGTCTCCGCAACATGCCATCTTACTTACGCGATACAAGTACATATAACTCTGGAAAATGCATTCAAAGTTGCAATGTGGTTTGTCGCGAACTTTCTCCTGTCATTGGCTATATACTAACAAATACACATAGTAAGTCAAAAAATTCAAGTAATAAATTCATAAAATTATTGTTTCGAATATATTTTTATTGTCTTTAATATTTTTCTATTTTTGTGCAGTTGACTACTTTAAGCTTTCGTGTTAATTAAACAGACCTACATCGTTTTGGCAGCCTAATAGCATGGGTAAAAACACATTCTGCCTATTATCACAAATATCACAATACTTAACTTATAATTTATGTAAACTATTTCAGATATTTCTATTTAATATTTATATAATATTTCTATTTTATATTGTATATTTATTTATACCGGCGATCTCGGAAACGGCTCTAACGATTTCGCTGAAATTTGGTATGTGGGCGTGAGGGTTTTTGGGGGCGAAAAATCGATCTAGATTAGTCTTATGTCTACGAAAACGCGTGTTTTCGAGTTTTCATGCGCTTTTCTTTCGCATTATTCCACGCAAAATATGGTCGATAATTAGGCGCTCGGCCATATGCATCGTGGTCAAGCGGCCAAGGTGTAAGATTGACAATCACAGGAGTCCGGGTTCGAATCTCGGTCAGATACAAAGTTTTACTTTTGTTTTTTTTTTGTATTTATTCAAGTTTTTAGTTTTTTTTTATCTAAAAATACAATATAACAAAAAAGAACTCCGAGCGAAGCTCGATCGCCCAGGTACCTAGGTTTATTATAGTACATAAGATAAGTTATGTTTATTAGACGTTAAAATATTAATAATAATAAGTATATATAAGTAGTAAAATAATTTATTTTGTTAAAGTAGCTTTAAAAACCAATATTGGTCAGTTAAAACCCACTTATGTTAACAACTGAGTTTAATCTGTGAATACAAATTTACTTTGAAGGTTGGTCACAATGTCTCAAGGTTATAAACTGGAGTAACTTGAACTGCCTTTACAAAATTAAGTGCCGGTTTACTTCTTAAAGATTCTTAGTAAAAAATAATTATTTGTATGTAGGAAATAATGATGAATGTACTAGAAACTTTAACACAACACATCTAATACTTTCTTAGATTTACGCGAATATTTGACATTTCAAAATAAAACTATCTTTTCTCTGTTTTGTTGAGTCTCTCCCGTGACCATGATTGCTGTAAAGCAATCGAAACGTCGGGAACCAAAAATCATAATAAATTCGCGAAATAATCCGAAAAGATAGTTTTATTTTGAAACAACACATCTATTTGGAGATTTTGTAATTTTGTTTTTATTAGGTTCTCCTCATTCAGTGAAACATCTATACATATAATAAAATTCTAACTGAGTCGAATGTCTACATTAATTATTTTTTGGAAAATCTTATTGAAATAGTCATTATTATCGATATAGAAGCCGAATTTATAGTTTTTAGAGTTTTTGTCTGTCTGTCTGGGAATGCATCATGAAAAAACCACTGGATAGATTTAGATGAAATTTAGTATGATGTAGCTGGTTATCTGGGTCAACATATAGGATACTTTTTACTGCGGGAAAATATCTCATGTCTGAGAAATCTATACTAAACGTTAATACATAACTGGGGACGAACCCGAGCGGAGCTAGGATGAGTCGCTAGTTATAATATAAAACACGGAATATAATATTTTACAAATATCATTAAAAACTCTTAACCTTTCTCTTAGTGTTTTTTTAAAGTCTGTAAGTGCACTACAGTAGGTATCATGTGAAAAATATTAATTAAAATCAAATATTCTGTACCAAGTCCTATAAATATGAAAAAAGCACTCTCGCCATCTTGAGAGGAATTTATAAAAATACTGATGTCCGATACATTGATTATATCATACCTAACAGTTATCTATAAGGATATTGATTTTTATCTCGGAAGATCTCTTCAGATACATAAATACTTCTTCACAAAAAGATGCAGGTAAGGTGTGTAACTGTAACTAATAAGCTTTCAAGTCGTCGGCTAACTCCGTAATCTAATGGCTAGCACGTACAGTTGCAGATCTGGATATCCTGGGTTCGAGTCCCGGTTGGGCTAAATATAGTTACCGAGCTTTTCTGTTTAGAAATTCTCAATAGCAGTCGAAGCTAAGAAATGCTTCGGAAAGCACGTTAAGTCGTCGGTCCTTGATCTGATCATCTGTCCCATCAGAGTGTAATACGAAAAAAATCCAAAAAATAATTATTTTCATTTAAAATGTCATACATTCGCGTAAATCTAATAAAGAATTATTAGTAATTTAGTTTCTATTCAGTGGTAAATAATCCGGTGGTCGTTTGATTGGATACTCAAAAATACTAGGCCCAAATCTGGGTCTTACATCACCAAGATCTATACATATAATAAAACCGTAGAGGTGGAATGTCTGTACATAGAAAAAAAATGCTAAAACCAAGTCAGGGGGATGTAAGAAGAGCAATTTCCTTTTCTGTTTGTCTGTTTGTACGGGCTAATCTCCGAAACTATTGGACAGATTTAAATAAAATTTTACATGGTAGTACCTTATATACCCGGTCAACATTTTAGATACTTTTCATCCCGGAAAATTTAAGAGTAATTTATACAGCTTAGTACACAAAAAATACTGATTGGATTTTAATGAAACTTCACAATAAAATAGATCATACATCAGAATAACAAATAGGCTACTCTTTATCCCGAAAAAACGCACGGTTCCCTAGTGGATAGATTTGTTTTTGTGTGTCTAGAGGCGAACCCGAGCGAAGCGAGGGTGAGCCGCTAGTATTAAAACATTTTCATGTAGTTTATTTTCAATGAGATTACCACTTGCTAAAACGATGGAAGAAACCTGCATATCTAAGAAAACTAGTTTTCAATAGAGGTAAAGTAATACAAAAATGTAAAAACCCACGGAATCTCTTACTTTGTTGCAATGTATACAACTCCCCAGATAAGCAACCTGTCATTGATCTATGTAAGTCATCAGTTTTTATAAAAGTTTGATATCTACGACAGTTTCTCACATATTATCTATATTAATATTATAAAGAGGAAAGATTTTTTGTTTGTTTGCTTTTTCTACCGAATAAGCTCCGAAACTATTGGATTGATTTAGATGAAATTTGGTAAGAATATAGTTCGAGACCCTGAAAAGACCAAAAAGTAGTTTTTATCCCGAAAATCATTCATTAAGGGGGGAAAATGGGGTTGAAAGTTTACAAACTTGTATAGGGAAGCAACCGAGAGAAGGACCCGAGCGAAGCTAGACTAAGTCGCTAGTCACTTGTAAGATGAAAAAATATTTATATAAAAATTCTTAACCGAGCCCTCTCATCCAAATACGTATACTTGCTCTGCAAGCTCCAAGCTGGCTTCCGATAAACGAACTAATTAATAAAAGCGATTAAGTAGTTAAAGCGCTATTTACATCGCCATTTAATTTTCAATTTGTTTAATAGCTAAAAGCTCTTATCATTTAATTTATTGCACTTTTCTTACAAATTGTTAGTTATCGTAAACTAGTGACACGCCCTAACTCCTCTTAGTTAATCATCTCAAAACATTTGATACAGCTTGATCATTAATAAATAATGTACCTTTTTTAACCTTTGAAAGATACAAGATATCAATAATAGGCTATGTCATATGTCTTCTATTTGATTCAAAGTGAACTTTTTTTTAAATATTATAAAATTAGACAATAGAAGAAGAAAAATAGTATTTTCTTTGTTTGCTATTTCAAAGTTACTTAATATAATATAATTAAACGAGTAATTCTTGTATATTTATTTATTTATTTATACCGGCGATCTCGAAAACGGATCTAACGAATTCGCTGAAATTTGGTTTGTGGGGGTTTTCGGGGGCGAAAAATCGATCTAGATTAGTCTTATGTCTGAACTTTAATTATTGACATGACTATATAATGACTAATATTTCTATCTAAATAAGGTACAAATATTTTGCAATCAATTTAACATAACTGAAATATTGAAAACTTATTAAAGAAAAGTCGGAAACAACAAAAAAGATCAGCCGAACATAACCTCTTCTTTCGAAATCGGTAATAAATACCAAACAATTGTTAGCCTCTAATGGAAAACGAACCCGTAAGTAGTAAAATCCAGTACAGCGACCACTACACAATTGTACGAGATTCTAAAAATTCATATAGGGAATTAAGTTGGTTCTCGAAGCCTTACTAAGCCAAAAGCGATACAACTATTAGGGTAGTAATCTCTACTTCCTTTCGTCAGCATGTCTATGTCGTAGATTAACGTTTACAGGTTTCCGGGATAATGTTTCCCTAGGGATCCATTCATTTTCAAATTAAATATTTGATAGTGCAGCATATATGGTTCTAGTGATGGCATAAAACGAATTAAAACTAATATTTTTATACTCATATAACAAATCGATAATATTCGAAAACAAGAACAAATTACATATTATCTTTTATTTATGTATGAATTTGTAACAATATGTAACCGAGAGTAGCTTCGTCTTGAGTCAATCCTTGATAGATCATATATGTCCATACCAGGTCATAATTATCATTAAAAATCATTGTGGAACTGAAGCAACATGTAAAATTTCAAGGCTGATAAGAAGTCCTTATTATCTCTCATAAGAATTTAGCTTACAAAATTTTGACTCTTACAAACATACTAACTAAGAGACATGTAAGCTGAATAGAAGCTTATAAAAAGAAAGCTTTAATGTCACTGGATCAGAAAAAAACATATACTAAACAAACTTAGCTTAGGATATATTCTTAAAATACAGATACTTTAATTTTCTATGTTTCGAGTTCACTTATAACTACAAACTTTATCAGTATTTATTATAACTTGTATCTATGTAATCATTAGAACCTTCAAGAAATAACTTTCAAATACAATACATTTCTTACAACTTAATTACTGTATACAATATAAAAATCTCAGTCCTAAACGGGGAAACAGGTTCAATACCCGCGCAAGACACGTTACCTTTTAAGGGCATCACGAGCTATCGACCGAGTCGATTAGCCGTAAATCGATATTTATTTATCGATGTCCATTAATCGGCAAATTCTGAAGCGAAAGACTATCATGAAATTTAATGTTCATATACAAAGCGTTATTGATATACCTACATACAAACCTCGACAAATAAATTTACTAACTAGCGACTCACCCTCGCTTCGCTCGCGTTCGTCCCTAGATACGTTTTAATTTTTTTGAGCGAAACCCTAATACCTAAAAATAGCCTAAGTTACTCCTTATAATATCAGCTATCTGCCAGTAAAAGTTCCGTTAAAATTGGTCCAGCCGTTTCGGAGATAAGCCGGAACAAACAGACAGATAGACAGACAAAAATTTTAAAAATTGTGTTTTTCTTATAAGTACTGTATATAATTCCATATGCATTTAGTAAAAAGCTGTTATTTTGACATTACAAACAGACATTTCAATTTTATTTATCTGTATAGATATGTAACCGCACTTTATTGTGGCTGCTTTTATTTATATGTAGGTATATAATAAATGTTACAAGAAAATATTTTTTGAAGTGATAACTTCTATAGGCAGGTTTGGATGGGGTGTAAATTCATGTAAGTCGTCATCGACATTGTCACATGACATGTTAGCGCGAACACTCAAGAGTACCGATAGATGTCAAACTAAACCAGATAAATGTAAACAGTTTTAATATTCAAATTTTTATTTAAGATCAAACAATTAATTTGAATATCCAAAAATAACAACTGTTTGTTTATAGTTTTAAGTTTTCACTTCTGTCGGCAGTCCTCATGACTGCTTTTTTTTTAATTTTAGTCCTTTATGTCGTTGTACAACTAATAAACTCATTTGAAAGTTTTTTTAGTGTGTTAATTAAATTTAATAAGATTTAGATATGGTGACAATCTTACTACATTATAAATGTGAAAGTTTAGATGTTTGAATGTTTGTTACTCAATCACGCCAGAACTGCTGAACAGATCTGAATGAAATTTGGCGCAGAGATAGGAATTTTATTTCTGATTTTAGAAATTTATAGAAAGAGTACAAGTTACGATGTACAAGTACATTGTACAAAATTAAACCTTTTATAATTAAATAAAACTATTTTTTCATATTTTTCGCAAATTTAGTTTCATTTTTGATTTTCGACGTTTTTGGACAAAACAAATCCGCAAAAAAATCCAAAAAAATATCTAAGAAAATCTTAAAATTACCCAACGATTGAAAGGACAACAACTTGATTGAAAATCTAAATATCACGTGGAAATGTTATATAAATCAGCTATCAAGATAGGCCCTCTGATAGGGAGTGTCGCGTGTCACGACGACATTACGCCTCTATTTGTTGACGCCGATATCTACCAATTATGTTGTTTGCCAAGATTTATAGCTCAGCTATAAATGAGAGGAAGGAAAGTCCATATGATAATTAACAACGTATAACTGCTGTGAAGATGTTTCATGCCGTAATGCACTTATACCGTCGTATAGTTGCTACACCATTCTATGTTTGTTTATGGTTTTTGAGCGACATTAAATAACATGTAATATGGGTATTCGTTTTTAATGAATAGGAATAGAATATATTATACCTTACCTTATAATATATTATATATAATATACATATATGTAAATTTGTCAATTAAGATTTTTTTAATTAAAAAGCATTTAAGTATCCAACATGCCAGTTAAATGTAATTGACACAAAGGAAGTTCCGTTTAAAACAAGTACAAAGAATATGGTGGCGAGTGACTACTACTACTATTCCAGGTATGATAAAAAATCTTTAGATAAACCTCTTAGATTAAATGTTCGACATATTTGTTAAAACAGTGTCATAGACCAAGTGTTAGAGACATTTCATTCTTGGAAGACATTAGACAAAAACATTTTACTAATGGTACACCCTTAGTTCAATTATATTGATTACGACATAAATGGATGAAAAATCGACAGCCACAGAACGTTACCCGTTGATGGGCTTCCCTAGCGGCTTGCGGTCATCATGCAACCACTGAACTGAAACTTTACTTTATTGATCCGATATCATTCTCCAAATAGTTTTTATGAACGTAATTTAGGAACAATTTTATAAATATTTGTTTTATCTATCCATAATAGACACTGGTTGTGCCAAAAACAAAAAAAAGTAGTCTATGCCACTTATAATCGGCACATAAACTAAAATCAACGATTATCTCTTACGAAGTTAACAAGCTGGTCAAGATACTTTGTCGCAATTATGATAATGATATAGTAATAATATTTATTTTGAGTATCAAACAATTTAAATAGTTGATGCCTTAATCTTTGCCTTAAACTTTGTCGACACGTTTGGCTCAGTTTTTAATGAACCTAATTGCTGTGCCAGCGGTCGCGGGTTCGAGTGCCGCTGGGGGCATTCATTTGTGTGATGAGCACGAATGTTTGTAAGATGACTTGCATATATTTATAATATGTCTGTATTTAAAGTTATATATGTGTAGTGTATCAACTATCTGGTATCCATAACACAAGCCTCGTAGCTTACCATGGAACTAGATGATGCTGTGTGTTAATGTCCCAACACATTTAAAAAAAAAAGTGTGTGTATACTTATGTACGCACGTAAGATATTATACTTCTTTAGCGTAACAGAAAAAAATAGCTAAAGATTTATCCCGTATGTCACAACTTTCTGTTTGTAAAAGGAGCTAACTTCATCATGTCACTTTTAGCTAACTTCATCATGCCGCTTTTTAGTTGCCGGTGTGCGCGAGCATCGTAAAAATTTTACCGTCATATTTTTTCCGAACGTGCCAAAACAAGTTTAACTTAGTTAAGTATAAATACTCGTATAAACGTCCATAACTGGAGTACAAACATTCGTGCTCATCACGCAAATGAATGCCCCTAGCGGGACTCGAACCTACGACCGCTGGCACAGCAAGTAGGATCACTATAAACTGAGTCAAACGTGTCGTCAAATTTGTATGTTTGTTTGTATGTTAATTCTTCACGCTGAAACGGCTGGACTTATTTATATGAAGTTTACTACATAGATAGACCATGACCTGGAGTAATATATAGTCTACCGCTTTTTTTTTTGTTGACTCTGGGGAAACCCATCATGGGGACCTTACCGGCCGTCAATGGGTAAGGTACTGTGAGACTCTTAATCACTAAAACCCACAGCGGAATCCGTCGCCGCAGTGCAATGGGGCGTTGCGGGACCGCTTGCGCATTCACCACAAAACATATAGTCTACCGCTAGCCTAACCCCCTAGGAATATAAACTGTTAAAACTATTAAAATAAGCTGTTTAAAACAAAATCAATAATTCTGTCCATATTAAGCGAAAGCTATCCATTTATAATTTAAATGGAGCCCGCTAGGAGGATATCGATTTCGACAAGTTTGCAACCGCCACTTGACACCTGCGAAGCAGCGCTTGTAATGACACCCGACCCCCCCGAGTCTTATATATACATTAAATGTAAACTTAGCTGGATACGTGTTGATGGTAACTAATGGACCTTAAAATTTGCATTAAAAACCGTAAAGGATATTACAAAAACATATTTTATGAGTTTACAAAGTATTACTTTTTCTTTTTTTTTATATATTTTTTTTTTAATTTAGTTTAAAAAAATTAAAAGTATCCTTTTAACCGACTTCCACAAATAGAGAGCACTCTGGCATAAAAATATTTTCCAACGGTGCCTATATAAATTACAATAAAACATTCCACAACCAAGAAAGGAATAGTTTTACTTCTGAAAATGCTTATCGGTATTTTCTTTAAGTTAAAATGTAATTATTGACATCCTAACATGATATCCCTAAGAAGAATATGTTATAGGTTCACCTAATTGATGTTTATCTTTTACACTGGTTAATGAAAGTGGCTTCCTAAAGTAAGACCTTTTACTGTTAAAGAAACGGCATATTCTGTTGTACGAGCAGTCTGGAGTTGCCACTTCTTTAAAGACATAGGTAATATATATAATAAGTGAAGCAAAAACTTGTACCACTTTTTACAAAAATTGCGTGAACGGAGGAGTATGAAATTTCCCACACTTATAGTTTATATAGAGAAGGAGTGCAGAATGCTATTTTTTTAAAAATTATGCATAAAAAATACATTAAATCAATAAAAAAAAACATTTCACACACTACCATGTATTTGACATACACACGAATATATACTCTGTTGTTATTTGTCAAAGTCTGTGGTCAAATTGAGAATAGATGAATATTGTAATATACGGAACACAATAAATATACAACATAATGAATTAGGGTTTATTTTCAACCACGCGGCGATTACTAGTATCTTTAAATACATGTTTGTATTTTGCCAAGTTTTCAAGAGATTCCATCAAAATATTTTCGGTGAAAAAATAACGGAATTAAATATTCAAGTTATATTTAAATAAAAAAAAATGTAAGTACCATACATAACTTTTTTATTGTGAAAGAATGTCGGTTAAAGTTGTATTTTTTTTATTTTCGCGCGCATCGCGTATTATTTACAGCTTGTTCGTAACTCGACGCTCGCCGCAAGTTGTGGACGTGTATATGTAACATTAATCTACAATTGAAAGCTTATCTCATCATTTATTATGTCATTATACTTATATACTTATATTTATTATGTCACTTTTACATATGATAAAGATGCATGTCATGGTTGTGTAATGTATGTAATATAATATGTAGATACCCTTTTCTATACATATAATAAAATTGTAACTAAGCCGAATCTGTACATTAAATAGTTTTGGGAAAATCTTATTGAAATAGACATTATTATCGATACAGAGGCCGAATCTACAGTTTTTAGAATTTTCGTCTGTCTGTCTATCTGTCTGTGACCATATCATGGTAAAACTACTAAAGGGATTTTGATGAAATTTGGTATGATGATAGCTGGTTATTCGGGTCAACACAATGGGTACTTTTTATTGCGGGTAAATATATCATCTTTGAGAAATGTATACTTACTAAATATTAAAACGTACTACTTACGTTTACGTCCCTACGGACGAACCGGAACAGAGCGAGGGTGAGTCGCTAGTTTTAAATATATTTGGAATATATATTAAAAGAAAAAGAAATCAAAAAACTTTTGTTTTCATTTAAATATGCTATAGTACGATAGTATGGGCTACTACTGCCCAGTAAGGCAGTGGTAACGCGCTCGCTTAGTAACCTGAGTGAACCATTCAAATCTCTGGTCTCGTACCTCTGATATTTTCATGTACGAATCATTTCTCACATGATTACCATTTGCCTTACTTATTTTAAGTTTATGAAAGTCCGCCAATCCGCATTTGGCCAGCGTGGTAGACTATGGCCTAATCCCACTCGTATTGAAGGCAGGCCCAGCAGTGGGACGTTAAAAAGGGCCGAATACAATACAATACAATAGTAGCCCAGTGGTGAAAGGGTTTTTGGGAAAATCAAATGATACGAGTCCAAACTACAGGTCTCACACCTCTGACATTCACCTTGCGGTGAAGGAAAACATCGTGAGGAAACCAGCATGTCTGAGATAACCTAACTAGTTTTTCGAAAACTTGTGAAATCAGCCAACCCGCACTTGACCAGCATGGTGAACGATAGCATTGAAAGAAGGTCCAGCAGTGGGACGTTAAATACAATGGAGTGAAGACAATATATATATATATATATATATATATATATATATATATATATATATATATATATATATATATATATATATTAAAAATCAGTCACAATAAATTATTAGAAGCCTTTGTTGGAGAATTTAAGAAAAACAACGTAACTCCAGAGTTTTATCTAATCTAATATCTTTACTGGTTAAATTACTTGCATCAGCTTTTAGTATAATCTTAAAAGGCATCTTAACCCTTTCTTTACAAGGATACAAGATGGAGATACAGGAACAAGTTTTGAAAAACAAAAATCGATTCAACTTTATCGATATTTTTTCCCTGAAATATGGTATACATCATGACATGCGAAGAAAGGCAGTGATAGCCCAGTATAGCCCAGTAATATAACGCATTTGTTTGGGAAACCAAGTTAAGCGGGTTTAAATACCGAATCTCACCTCTGATATTTTAATGTGCAAACCATTTGTGTTTGATTATCACAATCAACATGGTTATCACTTGTCTTACAGTGAAGGAAAACATAGTGAGAATGCCTATACATAGGTATGTCTGAGAGAACCTAGCAAGTTTTCGATAGACATGTGAAGTCCGCCAACTCGCAGTTGGCTAACGTAGTGGATTAAGGCACGTGTCTCCTCATATTATCTATACATATAATAAAATTCTAATTGAGTCGAATCTGTACATTAAATATTTTTTGGAAAATCGTATTGAAATAGACTTTATTATCGATACAGAAGCCGAATCTATAGTCTTTAGAATTTTTGTCTGTCTGTCTGTTACGGGACGCATCACGGGAAAACCACTGGACAGATTTCAATGAAATTTGGTATGATGATAGCTGGTTATCCGGGTCAACATATAGGATACTTTTTACTGCAGGAAAATATGTAATCTCTGAGTTAAACGTTAAAATGTAACTAGGGACGAACCCGAGCGGAGCGAGGGTGAATCGCTAGTCTTTAATATGAGGAGACCCGTGCCTAGCAGTGAGGGATTAATATGGGCTCAATTTAACACGACAGGGCCTGAGATCAGGTGCAAGGCGGTCGGCGGACCATTTTATAGATTCTCTATACATAATACTTCTGCCAACCTCGGACTCAAACCCAGGGTACTACTTTATTAACTTAGTTTTATTTGATCATAAATAATCACCACTTGAACTAACATAATATGTTTAGGATTTTTATACGTTTTAACTTCATTATACATTTTTTAACCCACTACAATGGTAAGAGACGAAAGTGAACATTTTTCACCATTGCTAAAACCACTTATAATACTTAGGAAAGTTAGTTTCCATTTAAACTACATTTAAGCGATATGCCGTAAACTTACATTTATTGAAAATCAAAATATTAACTTGCCTTTTCAATAGTGAAATGTGGTGAAGTAAAACTTTATGTACAGCGACTTTACATCTAATGCTGACATTGGTTCTGTCACGATTTTCTTCCCCTCGTCACGAGTCCTACATAAAATTCATTTCCTCCTACCACTTTAAACTTTCATATATGTATTAGTATTATATGTATATCTATAGTTAACATGCAGTCTACAATCCGTCAGCGAAAGCTATTCTGTATGTATTATGTCTTGAGATACTGGCGCTTGACCTAAATTATATTGACGCCGATTAACTTAAAAAGACGAAGTAACGATGTATGATGTAGACTTAATCAATCTAATATCTATATATATCAAAAGATCACAAATTGCCAGCACTTATAGATATAGAAAAAGAGTATCAATTTAGATTCTTTAACATACTAAACTCATTATACTCTCACTGTTTCAAAAAGGGACACTTGGGCCAGTAAAAAAGTTAGTGAAAAAAAGAGAAAAAATATTACTTACTGGTAGTGCTGCTAACTGCTGTGCTATCTTTAGGCAAATTTTATCATTAAATAGCGACTCAGCCTCGCTCCGCTCGGGTTCATCCCTACTTACGTTTCAATGTTTAGTATATATTTCTCAGATGAAATATTTTCCCGTAGTAAAAAGTATCTTATATGTTGACCCGGAGCTATCATCATACCAAATTTCATGAAAATCTCTCCAGAGGATTATTCCGTGATGCAGTAACAGACAGAGAGACAAAAATCCTAAAAACTATAGATTCGGCCTCTGTATCGATAATAATGTCTATTTCAATAAGATTTTCCAAAAAATATTTAATGTACCGATTCGACTCGGTTAGAATTTTATTATATGTATAGATACCTAATAGCCAATGAATTATCAGTTCCAGGTCATAGTTTATCTGTGTGCTGAAATTCACCCAAATCGGTCCAGCAGGTTTCAAAATGTAAGAGTAACAAACATACATTATACACATACAATTTCTTTTTTCTTTATAGTAATTATTGAAATTATTTTCTCAATAGCGATATCGATGTAGGGAACGCTGGCTATTCTTTAGTTTATAATATTAAAAAAAAAAAGCAAATCCATTCACAATTTAATCCATTACGTATTACATACGTAAAAGTATAGTCAAATTGATAACTTTTTAAATCGAACATTAAAATAAACTAGTTTGTTTTATTTGTACCTACTCCTGATTATCCATTTCGTTTTCAATAGGTTATACCCACCCCCATAACATTTCCCCCATCCCAAACCCATCTCCCCCCCCAACCCCCCCCCCCCTCCCCCCTCCCCCTCCCCCTCCCCCTCCCCCTCCCCCTCCCCCTCCCCCTCCCCCTCCCCCTCCCCCTCCTAAGAACATTAAGATAAAAAAATACAGAGACCGCTTTACCAGCAGGTACTACACAGTTACACATCTTATACATTGTCTGACAACACCAACTACCAATAACTAAAATCGTGACTTAAATTGCTTTTAGTTCGTGAAAGTTTCGATGTTTGAATCGTGGTAGTTGAATGTGACGGAAGCAATTACAGATCTTAGATATAGTTATGCACTAAGTGTACCTACATTTCTAAATAGCGACCCGGATTCAGTCTCAAGCAACTTGCAAACACCAAGACTGTTTTCCTATACTCTAAATAAAATACAGTTTTGAAGCGCTTGAAAATTCCGTGACAACTCAGCTAAAAGACAATATAAATATAACTTTTATAAATACTAGCTTCGCTTCGGGTTCGTCCCTAGCCAAAAACAATTCTATCCCACGGGAACCGAACATTTTCCCGGGATGATATATAGCCTATAGCCTTCCTCAGTTAACGTGCTACCTAATGCAAAAAGAATTTTTCAAATCGTATTAGTAGTTCCTGAGATTAGCGCATTCAACCAAACAAACAAACAAACTCTTCAGCTTTATAATATTAGTATAGAACCTACTTGCAGTACCTATCCGCGGCTTCGCCCGCGTTCAAATTTCACAGGATTTCACAGGGTGATCTAAAAATTGCCTAAAAATTACACATTATGATACACTACAAAATTATTATGAAATCTATAAGTAATGATAAATGTTTCAATAACCAGCAAAATTAAGGAAAAATGAATTTAAGAACATCATTATCATATGCTAAGAATATTTTTTTTGATATCAGACTATAATTCTTTCGGATCTATTTATTATAGATACCTAGGTATCTATTTCCTTTATTTTTAACCGACTTCCAAAAAAAGGAGGAGGTTCTCAATTCGACCGTAGATATATATATATATATATATATATATATATATATATATATATATATATATATATATATATATATATATATATATATATATATATATATATAACGGGGGTTTTCATTTAGAATAGATACTTAATCAGATTTTTTTGAAGTCGGTGCCAGCCAATACAAATCAAAGCACACCGACTTCAAAAAAATCTGATTAAGTATCTATTCTAAATGAAAACCCCCGTTTACTTATTTTTTATTTTTCAGTGCCTGGAAGTCGGTTTTTATTTTTTTTTAATTACAATATACATATGTATATCAATAACAAATCCATACATATAACGCCATCTATTGGCGTTTAATCAAACTTCGTTTTTATAGATTCCTGATGAGACCCGTGTACTAAATTATGACTTATCGATATAAGTTAATTTTGCAATTCCCACAAAAAGCAATGCATATGTTAAAAGTAAACACACAAACGTATGTTTATTTTTGTGTACACAGAATAATAATATACTAACCGTGGGAACCATTAAATATCCCGTCATAAAGTATTGTCCATTACAATCTATATAATAGTTCATGATGTCATGAACCATGTATCCATGGTACCTATTGATCCATTAGTTGTATAAGTTATTGAAGCCAAGGTTACATTAGTTAGTAGCTAGTGCCATATAAAAATGGTTTTAACTTGTTCTCTTACTTTTATAGTTAAAACTAGCGACTAATCCTCGCTCCGCTCGGGTACGTCCCTAGTTACGTTTTAACGTTTAGCTCAGAGATGATATATTTAACCGTAGTAAAAAGTATCCTATATGTTGACCCGGATAACCAGCTATCATCATCCTTATTTAAAAACTCCAATAGGATCTCATCAAAAGCGACGGAAACCAATAAATATTTATTGGTTTTTATGTGGCTTTTGTCGCTTTTAATGAGATCCTATTGGTTTTTCAATCGGGATACCAAATTTCATCAAAATCTGTCCAGTGGTTTTTTCGTGATGCAGTCACAGACAGACCAAAAACTCTAAAAACTATAGATTCGGCCTCTGTATCGATAATGATCTCTATTTCAATAAGATTTTCCAAAAAACATTTAATATACAGATTCGATTCAGTTAGAAACATACTTAAATAGCAGCTTGCTACTTCTAAGATAATCATTTAAATTATATAGCGATTTGCCCTCGTTTTGCTCGGGTGCGTACGCCGCACGCGGATTTTGTTTACAATTTTATGGGTTTTAATTTTTTTCGCGGAACCCTGATTCTTTTTCTATAATACAAGTTACTCCTTATAACATCAGCTATCTGCCAGTGAAAGTCCCGTCAAAATCGGTCCAGCTGTTTCGGAGATTAGCCGGAACAAACAGACAGACAGACAGACAAAAATTGTAAAAAAATGTTGTTTTAGTATATATACCATGTATATATCCATATGCATTTGGTAAAAAGCGGTTATTTTAATATTACAAACAGACACTCCAATTTTATTTATCTGTATAGATATGGATAATGACTAAAAATTCACCCTCACTTCAAGCTATGTGGTACTTCTGGTCATAGTCTATCTGTAAACTGAATTGCATCCACAAACGTTCAGCCGTTTACAAACATACACAAGCTTTCGCAATTTTATTAGTAGTAAGATACCAAGTTTCAATAAGTCCCCATTAGCAAAGCAAACAAATTTTCGTAAAGAAATATATTTTTTACAAGTACGTACCTAAATGAGTTTTTGAAATTAATTTTTTTTTACGCACGCTTGTTTTTCTTATATTTACCATTTATAAATCCATATGCATTTAGTAAAAAGCTATTATTTTGACATTACAAACAGACACTTCAATTTTATTTATCTGTATAGATTTAAATATGCATATTGCATTATATTGCCTTTAAATTTCAAAATCAATAAAATTCAAATGATTTTACTTCTACTTTTATCCTTTATTATCTTTACATTTGAGAGTGAACAATTGTCAATTACTAAAAATATATGTTACCTACATAATGATGCTGGACATCTTAATGAAATAAAAAAAAAAAAAAAATTGAAAAAAGTAAAACAAACATTAGGTTTATTTATTAAATATAACATTTATTTATATCTAAATAATATGTACATATAACATTAAGCGATGTACGTCTGTACAAAATGTCTGAGCTCTTTTATTAATCTGTCCTCTGACGTCACAATATTGTCACAAATACTTTTACTATTTAAAATCACCGCGTTATTTAAAACAACGGCTTGGTGTACTAATTTTATGCTCTCCGAATGTTTGCAGTACGCGCTACAGTGCGATATAACATTCAAAATTTGTTTCTTGGTCAAAAACTTGACAGACCTCTTAGTTATCAAATTATATAATTTAATGTATAAAACAATGTCGTCTGTCTCCAAATCCTTTGTATGAGGCAATAAATCATATATGGCGCTTAAAATTTCATATTCGACGTCACTTTTGATTCTGAACTCTGCCAACCCATCCGAATTACCGTTAAACACATATTTAGCACAATTTTTAGATAGCACATTAAAACCTAAACTATAGATCATACTTTCAATCAAATGGAACATTTCCTTCACTATTGCTTTATCGCAAATATTCCTACCGACCCAATGCAACCAGGACATGAACCCGTAACCCTCGACCAATATTTCGAAACCCCTAGGAATAGCGACAAGCGAATTAAGAGCTCTCAATATAGATACTTTCGTCTTTTTATCACTCAGCGATGTTGTATAGAAATCCATCACCATTTTAAGACACATGGTCTTAAATATGACGGTTAAATCTGTCATGGTTTTTGTGCCATCTTTTATTATATCGAGTATCCAAAGTCGTCTTTCCGTACACTCTACATCGCTATCGTGGAACAAACTGAGGAAATCAGGAACAACTGTCAGATCGACAAATTGTTTTGCTATTAGATAATTGTTTACAGGTTTGTATAAAGGCTCGGAGGGGGAGGTTGACACCATTAGAGCTTTTGCTAAGTACAGAGCTCCGATTGCGGGTAGTTTTGGATTTCTGATGCCTTTAAGGTCGCCGTCATTTGACTGAGCGTTGATGGCGGTTGATAAACTCTGTCGCAGCGTAGTGATGAAGTCGTTAAGAAGCAGCTTGTCGTTTTTGTGTCTCCTGAAAAATCAAAGTTTTTTAATTAGTTAACTTTTTCTGATAATATGAAACTATTAGGATTATTAAGTTAGATATAATTTAGCTAAGTAATAACGATACCCGACGCGTTCGTTAGCGACTTAAAAGCTTATTCACTTTTAGATCTATGAGTTATAGAAATCAATACAAAATTTATTTGCATTTATTTATACATTCCGTGCTGTGTAAAAAGAAGGACAAACAAACACTTTTTTCGTGTTTAATTTAATATTAATGATTTTTCGTAATTAGAAAAATGTATCATAATACTCACGTTTCAGTCTCCAATAGTAGGCAGAACCTGTGCAGAACGTGATAAGCAGCGGCGCGCATCAAAGGACAGTTTGAGCTGAGCCCCATCACAAGAACTGACAACAAACCAGATCTTAGCAGTTTGAAACATGATGCTATTGATCCTGGCGCCAAGAGATGACCCAAGAGTGGAAATAAAAATGCGGGATCATAAATGCTTTCATCACTGTCTAGATGAGATGTAGAAATGACGTCCATTTCTCTTATATCGTTTAAGATTTGGTTATACTCATCTCTAATGACCAAACTCTGAACAGCACCTTCAGTTTCCTTTGTAGGCTTAATTTTATAATCGCGTACAGTCTTTTTTATAAATTTTTTAATTGATATTCTGTTCAAAGATGGTGTCTCGTAATAGTAATCTAATTTCTGGTTAACTGGGAAATGTGTTACAGTTCTCTCAATGACTTCTCTGTCGAATAAATTCATAACTTGGTTGGGCGTTGGGTGACTCCAAAGAGTTGCGGTTCTATTCTTACGTACAGAATAATGGTTGGCAGCGGAATCTCCCCAAATGTATGGCTTATATTCATTCACTGGCAAGTCATTAATTTCATAAAACTGGATAATTGTCAAGATCAGTCTATCACAAGGACTTCTAGTCGCACGATATGCGCTCAAATATACCGGTATTTGTTGCGTTTTCATTACCGATTTATTTGTAGATATAAGTACGAAAAGGAATTCTAGCAGACGTGATTTTATATCTGGGCTGTGATGACTGAGCATTACGTTTAAGAACTCCGAATGGGATGTAACCATATCAAATAATGTAACTATATCATCATGGCCTTCTTGATAAAAGAGTTTGATTAGGCATGATAGCAAGAATAACAGTTTTGGGCCAGTCGAGTTCTCTTCATCAGCTGTCCTGATTTTCAATGAATCTTTTAAAACCGATTTGCAGAAGCCTTGCCAAATTGCAGTTTCTGTTATCTTTTTAAAATCTTCCTTCTGATCGATGTGAAAACATGCCGTTGTTTTAATTATCCGTGTAACTTTATGAATGTTGTATACTAGATTTTCTATAATTATTGGGTCCTTGTTCTCTTTTATCGCTAATGACATGATATTTAACATGGATAAAAAATAATTTATCAAATGGTCCTTCTTAGAGGAGTTATTAGGTAGACATAGTTTTAAAAATACAACTTGCACTAAATCTATGTGACTTGATTCTACTGTTTCAAATTTGTGTATTTTAGAGAAGAACTTTTGACAATCCTGAAGATCCATACATTCAATTATAACCTTTTTAATTATATTACTGGAATTTATATAAACTTGACCAGCTTTATGAGGCTTCTCCAAAAATTTATTTATATTGGATTTGTACTCGTCGTAAATTTGTGTTAATATCTCCTTATTCTCAACAAAAAATTGACTGTGATTTAGCAAAGCATTACTCAATGGCAATGTTATTTCCCTTTGGCTTAGTATTTCGGGTCTGTTGATTTCTTCTTTGAAAATGTTACAGAATTTGTTATTATACTTCAATAGTGTTGCAGCTAAACATGATGTAGTTTTTCTAATACTATTTGCTTGAAAGAACTTTTTAAAATCATCGTCATCTAATTGAATAGCTTGGTGGGGTTTGTTTTCAAAATATTCTATTAATGATTCCTCAAGTTCCGTCAAATTAGGAGTTATTTCTTTGAGAGACAGTAATGCAGTATATAAGCCTATACACTTTTTTATTATGTCATTTGATAATTCATTTGAAATCGAGCGTGAATATTTGCGTAATAATACTTGTAATATCTTCAATACAACACTAGGCTCTTTATCATCTCTTATACAGGCGTTTGTGTCAACAGAAAATATATGATCTAAAACTTGCAGATCATTTTCCTTAGACAAGCCTAAAGTTTCTAGAACTTTGATTGTAAGATCGCTGCTAACATTTTTCCTCTTTTTTATTTTTATAAATACTTTTAGAATTTCATTAAACGTTTTTTGTTGGTATGATTTCAATATGCAATGTTTTTTATCAAGATAGTTGACAATATCTTTATTTTGTTCTATAATTTGAAGAAGAAGCTCTGTGACAAGAATATTCGATGCATTTTTACCCAAATCAATAGGCTGGAATAGTTTAAGGAAGTGGGCATTTTTGAACAAATTCAGTATGATATTTCTACAAATATTAACCAAGTGAAATTGTTTTCCCAACACAATGATAGAGTCGAAATAAACAGACAATTTCTTTTGCTGTTCCACAGACATTTGGTTCATATTTGCCAATCTTACCGCACAAAACATTAGATACTTTGACCAAATAAATAAATCAGAACTATTAATGGGTGTTGAATAATCTATTTCATATGATGTTCCCATTATAGTCAAATCCACTTTATCTGCAGATTCATTTAATATGGAGAAAATATTAGTTAATGGCATATCTTCATTTTCAATTATAGATTTAGATATATTTTTAAGAGTTTCATCTGCACTTGTACTTTCTGGAAATGTAACTGGTTTCACTGTCCATTCAGCGACGTAACTACGAACGTCTAACTTTGAATCGCCTATCAAAACTTCTGTTAACTCTGGTGAATAATTGCAATGTAGCAAATTGGCTACATATAAACATAAAAACGATTTCAAGTTCTTTTTAGCTTCTTTATTACTTTGGATGTATTGCATGCACCCAACAATAAATGGTGAAGGTATTTTGTTTTCCAAAAATACACTATCTTCTGTATTTTTACCGTGCATTAGATCATTAAACAGGTTATCCAAACTCATTTTGCTATTTTCATCTGAAATCTCGAAATTCACAACTTGGTCCCTAACATATTCTGTTAGTTGGTTTCTATTTGATAGTACATGTTCTATAATTTCCCCCACTAATGATATTGGATTAACTTTAGTATTTCTTAATGTGTATAACATCAAATGTATCTCGTCTTCATCACCTTCAAATATTTCAGTGCTTTTGAAAAATATGTACAATGTATCTTTAGCTTCAATCCATGTATCATTATTGTCAGTGTATACTTCTAACATAATTAGGAATAATTCTCTGAACATTGGATTTTGTAATGTCAAAGCTGAGCTATCTAACAAGAGCCACAATGACACCACTTTAAATTTCAAAAGAGATATATTTCCAGTTGATAGGGACTTAGAAAATTCGAGAATTTTTTTCATGTCTATGGTACCTTCGAGAACTTCAAAGGAAGTTGGATAAATATAATTGTACAAAAGAAGCAAATCCAACAAATCTAATAGTGAATCTGCTTTTTCTGGTGATGGCAATCTGAAATCTTGCGAAGGATTTGTATCGGTTTTATCTATTGTGTCATTTATTAACGATACAATAATGTTTGGTGCTGGCATATGTTTAGGCAGAAAATTGTCCAATTTATTCCTTACTTCAGAAAACTTAATATCAACATCTTCTGATTCCAGAATTTTCATATATTTCTTAAGTGTTTGTAGCATTTTTACTAACACTTTGACACAATATAGAGAAATAGTGTGATCTTTCCCTATTACAGAATTAATAAGTTTTAATATTGGCACAGGCAAAGTTACAAAACGTATGAAATTTGCTGTTTGCAAAGGACTCAGATTAGTTAATCTAGGAAACATTTTTTCAGGCTTTAGTGTATGTAAAAGTTTTATTACAAATCTCACTGTCTTTTCCCAAATTGTTGAATGTTGTGGTTGGAAATTTTGTTCAATTATATTTATGATCGCTCTGTGCAGATCTGGACATTTGTATATAATTTGGAGGACAACCTCACATTGGTTTTCATCCTCCCATGGCCTTTTTAATGATTGCAAAGCTTTGTACAGATTTTGATTTTTGTTCGCATCACTCGTTCCCAAAAAATTATCTACAAAATAAAGCCCAAGCTTATGTGATGTGAATAATGTTAAAATAATTTCTGATAATAATGCCATTATTTCTTCTTGAGACTCTGTTTTGTGTTCATTCTCTGGTGGGCCTTTCCACATATAAATTCTAAACATATTATGTAACACTTGATGGCTGAATGTTTTTAATTTCAAAGTTTTAGAAATTAAAATATTATCAATGACATTCTTTTTGAGAATATTCAAGAACATCAAAACAGCATCGGCTTCGTCTTGGACTAATCCAGGAATGACCAAGGATAATAGGCCTTGTTTTTCTAGCAATGCTTTTATAAGTGGCAAATGGCCATCTACGAGAAAAGATGTCATAAAATGGACAAATGCAGTTCTTACATTATCTTTTTCTTTATAATTAGGTTTTTCAACCACATGTTGTAAATTTTTGGGAGTCAAAGGAAGTTGATTTAGGATTTCAACACCCAAATCAGAGTTTAATGTCACCATGGATGTAAGGAGGTTTAAAATAATTTTCCTGTGACGAGGTCCCGAGTTTTCACTGATCATAATTTCAACAGTTGGTATAAAAGT
This sequence comes from Argynnis bischoffii washingtonia, assembly GCA_033884665.1. Taxonomy (NCBI): domain Eukaryota; kingdom Metazoa; phylum Arthropoda; class Insecta; order Lepidoptera; family Nymphalidae; genus Argynnis; species Argynnis bischoffii. Next base: position 852,557 of record CM066624.1, on the reverse strand, counting down.
ATTTAAAAAATATCGGCATGCCTCTTCAGTTATATTTATCATGTGTGGCAAATCAGACTGAACTTTTAATATAATTAAATGAAACAAGTGGAAGGTAGGAGTGGCCAGTGATAAATTTTTTTTGTTGTCTGGTGATATTTGACGTAATATTTCGTGAGAATTTCCACCAACTTTTAAATACGCCAGCATATAATCCGCGTCAGAGTCTGGATTGAGACATACTTGTAGAAACTGTGTTAATGCTGTAATATAAAAACAATAATATAATTTAGATTTATTAAATCCCCAAAATAAAAATTCAATATTTGCAACATTTACATTCATAACTTTTTAAGTATGGAGAATATGCTTAAATATAAATAACTTGAATAAAATGAGTAACTGACCCATTGTTTGTCCTTGCTTCCCTTGTAATTCTTTTCTAAAATGTTTTATATCAAATAAACGAGGTTTATTTGGTTTTAATTTCTCTGATTTATTGCCGTCTGATTGAGGTTGTCCTTCTTCAGTATCAGTTATGGCGGGTTCTTCTGAATTATTATCATTTTTACACTTCTTTGAAACACTTTTGGAATCATCATCATATTTTCTTTTGCCCATTGTCTTTTTCTGTAAACTAATTTATTAAATTTACTAATAATTCATCACTAACACAAGTCACAAATGCACGTGTATTTGTTGTGACTTCTGACAGCATCGAAGTTTGACTTTGACATATAGTAATATTCTCTATGGGTTTGACGCTTGACATTTATATCTCTATAAATCATGGATGACAAATAACTATAAATACAGAATAGTTAATAAATACTTTATAGACACATCCTCCATAGTAAAAGAAGATGCAGTTCATTTATGTTAAGAGGCCTATTACATTTTGACTGTGATTTTTCTATTTAATGTCCATTTTTGACGTTCTTATTCAGAGAAACTGAAACTCTTCGACAATTTAGACTTATTGTATAATGAAGAATAATGTTTAATATAGTTCATAGCGGCCTCCCTTTTCGCAAATTTTCATTATTAATTAAAATAAAGTCAAAATTCTGAAGCAAGTTTTTAATAAAATCCGCGACGACACTTTTTCAAGCTCATGGATTGAAATCTTATACTAAACAAACGAAATGAAAAATATGGATTTCTACAAAAAATCCTTTTTAAAATCTTAAAAACTACTAAAAACGTTCTGAATTAGCTGTAAATATATCCTTACAGCATTAATATTATTAAGTACAATTTATATCAGAATATACATCAGTTCAAAAGAAACGTAATAACATACTTTTTTAAGTAATTTATTGTAAAACTTTACATAGAAGTAATTACAACTGCAAAAAATGCTTGAAACAGCGATGCGTCGGCCGCTCAAACTCAATACCATAGAACTCAGTACATTTTGTGATAGGCCTCATAATATTAAAATATTAATACTATGTAATGAATACCATGTTTCTAAAATGTACTTAAGCAATTGTAAAATATTTTTTTTACTATATTAATATTATTTAATATGATATGAAACATTATTTATTAATAATTATGATAATATTTTTCCAATTAATTATGTATATTATGTATGAAGTATGTATATATTCTATTTTTCAAGTACCACTACCATACTATTAGTTTAATATTACTACAGAATGTAGATCACCAACTCAAGCAATTGGAAGCCCAACACGCCATTACGCTTCTATTGAGCTGCAAAATTAATTAAAAAATAAAATAAAAACCGACTTCCAGGCACTGAAAAGTAAAAAATAACTAAACGGGGGTTTTCATTTAGAATAGATACTTAATCAGATATTTTCGAAGTCGGTGTGCTTTGATTTGTATTGGCTGGCACCAACCAGCAGTGCTTTAAAATACCTAATGAAAATGTTATCAAACGCACTAGTTGCCGCTACAATTTTCGAAAGTTCCCCTCGATTTCTCTGGGATCCCATCATCAGACATGGTTTCCTTATCATGGTACCACTCTTGGGATATCTACTTTCAACAAAAAAAGAATTATCAAAATCGGTTCATAAACGACGAAAAAATCCCCGAACAAACATATATATATATATATATATGTTTGTTATATATATATATATATATATATATATATATATATATATATACACGGTCGAATTGAGAACCTCCTCCTTTTTTTGGAAGTCGGTTAAAAACTTATTTTTCGGCACACTTTATGACAATTTATTCCTTTTTTCATTAAAAGAAAACTATTATTAACATTCCAATAATTGAACAACAAGCGTACGTTAACTTTATAAATATTTTGAAGGCTGAATAGATGGCAATCAGTCATCAATGTCAAATCACTATTACCTATACTAAGAATAAGAAAAAAATATGTTCTTTTTTTAAATAAAAGTCCGAGATAGTATAGGTAACTATCTTTTTTTATATTAGTAGATATAATACTTGTTTTAATGTTTAAAAATATATGTTTGCTAATTTTTAACAGATTTTTTGAACCACAGATGACATAATACTATACTAGATTTGAATAAAAATATGAGTTATTACTTCACTATCGTAAACAATACTAAATGATATTTGATTATAAGTTCATTGTTCTGGTATAAACTAAATATTAGTTTAATAGGCTTAGATATAATTAAAAAGGAACTGAAATAATAATAATAATGCTTAAATTTAGTATCAAAATTTTATTAATCATACACTTAAAATAATCCTCATAGGAATGTTTTCTTTACTAACTTAATTAGCTAGAAAACACTTTGACATAATAATAAAATTAATATTTTAAAATAGTCCAATAAAATAATATACAGAATTTTTCTTTGTTTTAAAAATGTGCGAGTGATGCTTTGGAAGCTGGCTTTGCCACATCCACCATTTTATATTTGAAAGTAGCAGCACCAGCACACAATACAACTGGTACGTATTTAAAATGAAGTTCTTGAAGGTATTTGGAGCTGAAGAAATCCTTAATATGATAACTGTCATGTTTTTTGTTAAATATTCTATAAAATATTAATCGATTTTTATTAAAAATATTGAGATCTTTAAATCAAATTAATTAAATGGTAATTTGATTTAAAAAATACTTTTATTCTGAAATTAAATTACGTTTATTAAATATAAACTAATCTTAAGCTGTTTTAAAGTTTTAAATAAAATTTGAATTTCTGTGCTTACTTTTTGGACTAACAATAAGTATACTTGGTACATACTTATTAAACTAAACAAACAACTTGTAGTTAAAATTAAAAAGACGGGCAAAAATTCGATGCATTCACGAGCTCACGTATAAATTTATATTTTTTTTTTCGTATGTAACCAATTTTTTTTTCTACATTAATATCTATTTAAGATCACAGATACAGTTTATATTAAATCTTTAACACGAAATAATAAACCTTACTAGAATTAAGTAAATATAAAATAATCAATTTTTTTTCATAATAATTTTCAATAGGTACTGATAAAATATGACACAAAAAATAAGAGAGCTTAAAAGAATATCCATCATTAATTCTTTGGATCAAAGACAAATGAAATAAATTGAAAAAGAAATAAAAAATAAAAAAGTACACATAAAGAAAAAAATTTTAGCAATTATTTTTTGGTTTTTATAATATTTTCGAAGTCAGGTTCAATGGCGCGTATCCTTTCCAATAACACATTAGGCAAATAATCATTTGTATCTGGAAAAAAAAGAAAAAAATATACAGATAAAAAAAAATATAGAAATTTTAAATCTTTTTTCGCTTCGCCATAATTATTTCTATCTTATAATAAAAAAAAGAAAATAATAACATAAATGAGACTTCAAAGCAACAAATAAGGCAATTATTTCGAACTTAAGGACGAGGTCTATCAATTTGAAAATGACTTAACTCCTTGGATAATTGGTAGAGATGACTTAATATATTAGTACCTAAAATAATTCAACCATTATTAAAAAAAAACTTTTTATGTTTTTGTCGACACGTTTGACTGTTTGTAGTGACCCTACTTGCTGTGCCAGCGGTCGCGGGTTCGAGTCTCGCTGGGGGCATTTATTTGTATGATGAGCACGAATGCTTGTACTCCAGTCATGGGTGTTTATATTTATAACATGTATGTATTTAAAGTTATATATGTGTAGTGTATATAGCGTGTAGTGTATTAATAAGATTAAGATGTTCTCATGTTTATTTATGTTACAAGTTAACAACATTATTCTATAGCATCGTCTCTTATTTTCAAACACTTTTGTGTGACTGGCAACAAAATTCATTGAAAATGGGACTTTACTTTTACAAGATAATACTGTATGTAGGATAAGATATTATAGTTATTATTCTTATCTATCAAGTATATAATGAAAAAGGTTAAGTAAATTGTCTCAGTTATAAGATTATTTGTGATTAATTAACTATTTTACTATAGTTATAATAAATAATAAAAAGTTTTTGGTTAGTGATATTTTTAGTAATATTGAGTGTTATTTTGGAAATTAATAAAAATGGAGTAAATGTAAGTATATAATGTGTTTATTTTTTTTTAAATAAAACTATCTTTACGGATTCTTTCGCGGCTATATTGATTTTTGATTCAAGACGTTTCGAATACTTACAGCAATCATGGTCACGGGAGACACTAAGGGTTTTAGATGTCTCAATAGTACTTGTTACAGACAATACCTACCTATAATTTTACAAAATGATTTCAAAATTCAAAAATGGCACCAAAGTACCTTATAACATTAGTTGATTTTTATATATTCGTCGTACATTAAACGTTTTTTTGGAAAACCTTATATTTTAGTCATTATTATCGATACAGAGGTCGAATCCATATTTTATAGGATTTTTGTCTTTTTTTTTGTCTGTCTGTCTGTCTGTCTAGGAATGCATCATGAAATAATCCACTGGACAGATTTTGACGAAAATTCTATACTAAACGTTAAAACATAGCTAGGAGGGATTCACCATCGCTCCGTTCGGGTACGGATACGTATAGATACGTAATATATAACCACTTACCATCGAAATAAACGATTTCGCATTTGTTTCGATATTCCGGGTCTTTCAGGAGAGTTTCAAGCGTGCTGCAGAAATCGTCAACTACTTCCTTCGGGTCCACATTTTTCAATACTATTTGATTAAAAAGAAAACAAATTCTACTTTACTACATACAAAGCATAATTACATTTAGTCTGTAAGAAAATGTCCCCGAATCACATATACATATTTTTATATGGCATTCGGGAGACGACTTTGGCTCTGTTAGTAGTGACCCTACTTGCTGTGCCAGCGGTCGCGGGTTCGAGTCCCGTTGGGGACATTCACTTGTGTGATGAGCACGAATGTTTAAAGTTATATATGTGTAGTGTGTCAACTATCTGGTATCCATAACACAAGCCTTGTAGCTTACCATGGAACTTAGATATATTTATTTATTATTGATTGTTTGTAACATTTATCTATAAAATATTAATGCTTTGGCTGCAATTATTACAATGAAGGTTTTCTTGTATAAAATTATTATAGTATGAAATATAGAGTTTTTTCGGGTACAAAAGAAAATATCATAATATATTTTCCCCTGATGTGTGTTCACCTTGTCTTTGGGGGAGTACTCATCAGCGTCCGGCAACCCAGCCGGGCGCGAAACCAAGAAACACTAAGTGGCCCACTTTGGTGGGCGGTGTGCGACGCGGGTTGCTCCTAGTACTTCTGAGGGGATCATGGGAACCCCTTGGTTGTTGTAGTCTGCCTCGGCAGGCGGTCGTCGGGGCATCATGGTTGATTGCTTTAGTGATCCTGCGACGCCCCATAAAGGCAGAGAAATTTCCATTGGGTAACGCGCTCGCTTGGGAAACCGAGTGAAGCGGGTTCAACTCATGGGTTTCGCACCTCTGATATTTTCATGTGCGAATCATTTCCAATATGATTACCACTTGCCTTAACGGATGTCTGAGAAAACCTAACAAGTTTTCGAAAGACATGGGAAGTCCGCCAACCCGCACTTGGCTAGCGTGGTGGACTATGGCCTGATCCCAATCGTATTGAAGGAAGGGCCGTGCCCAGCTGTGGGACGTTAAAAAGGACTGAATACAATAGTAGTCCTATCTTTCTTTCACACCCTCTATCTTTCTGTCTCTCTCTCTCTCTCTTTCCTCACCGTGCTGCAGCTGCGTGCGCGAGCGAGCGCGGTAGAGCGTGTGCAGCGGCGTGGCGCACTCCACGGCGAGGTGCACGGGCGGCGCGCCGGGCCGGTTGATCTTGTATGCGGAATTGCGGTACAATCGGTTCTTTACACCCGCCACGTTCTTCTCCACGTCCTCTAACGACTGTACACAGAACCGTCTGTACCATAAGGGCACACTGGGTACTGGCCATGGGCCCCCAGCCTCATGGGCACCCCGAAAAAACAACATATTCTTTCACATGGTAAAGAGAGAAAGTTAAGTTTTATTCTATAATAAACACAGTACAGGTACATAATAGACTGTATAATATTATGGTCTTTCGTCAACTTGTACCCCCTTGTTTTTTTTTAATTCTTTACGCCATCGAGTTTTTTTATAATTTAATTTTTAACATTTACATTTTTTAACTCTCCAATAGGGCCCCTAAATTAGAGGGTGTAGTGGAGTCTAAATTGAAAGAAAAACAGCTCACGTAATTATTGGACGATCCCTAATGATAATAATGTCCTCTTGAACTAACATTGCGCTATTTTAAGTCTTCTATTTATTAAATTCGGGCATTGGTCTTTCGAACCATAATAAGTATAGAAATCCGAAATACTATTTGAATATGAACATAACATGTTTAACACTAGAAAGACGACGAAATTTACCTAACTACAAAGATGGCGAACGGTCAGATGACTGCATTGTACATTCACAAAATTATTTATTAAAAGAAAAAAATATATGTCCTACTACAAACTAATCACATTATAATGTTCAACATATAGTATTTAGCAGCAATTTTGAGATTTAAAATTATTATTTATATTACAAGAACCATGAAGCGTCTTTTTACCCAACTGCAAGGAAAGGGTTATGTTTTTCGCGCCTATCTTTGTTTTTTTTGTAATATTCTTTATTCCCTCATATCTTCTAAACCACTCTATGGATTTCTTTAATTAAGATATCGTTAGATTCGTCTCATTAGTCCAAGTGTTCTTAGATAGGTGACATAAAAAAATTAAATATGGGGGCTGCTATATTCGATAAGGTGGAAAAGAAAAAAATGAAAATCGACGAACTATGTCAAGTTGAATAGGTATTTAAAAATCATTTTTAGGTTTCTTTCATTATTTTTCATTTTAAATAACAGCTTAGGATGTATAATGATTTAAAGTTGGTTGACAACCATTCTCGCTAATTTTCCTACTTAAAAATACTTCAAAAGTTGTAAATAAATAAATATATTATAAAAATAAAAAACCTGACTGCATAAAAGCTAACTAAAAAGATGAAAACAAGTTCACGAAGGAAAATATATAGTATTATGCAGTCGGAGACACGTTTCATCCTTGCCGCGAGATGTACATACTTCTATGTATGTATGTATGTCTCCGACTGCATAATACTATATACCTTCGTGAACTTGTTTTCATCTTTTTTAATTAGCTTTTATGCAGTCGGCTTTTTTATTTTTATATATCTATTTATTAGATCCATTTTCTGATTGGTGTTCTGGTAGGTTTTACAGTAAATGAAGCATTTCATCATTTTGAAGACAGGCATTTTATACTAATTTACTCACAAAATTCTAAACAACACGCACAATAAACGCTGTGATATCCTTGCGACTGACGAATATAAGTAAGCAATTCAAAAGTTTACAAGAATATCCCTCTTTTAAAATTATAAAAACCATTTGTATTGTAGCGGTCAAATGACTGTCGCCGTCTTTGTAAGTGAAAATAGATATACAATTGGTAAGGTTATACTTTCTTAGATTTACTCGAATATTTGACATTTAAAATAAAACTATCTTTTTCGGATTTTTCCGCAGATTTATATTGATTTTTGGTTCCCGACGTTTCGAATGCTTTACAGCAATCATGGTCACGGGAGAGACTAAAATTAACAAAATTGTAAGATACTTTGGTGCCATTTTTCAAGATTTTTGAATTTATTTTGATATTTTATGGGTAGGCTGTCTGTACCAACTATATAATACCTTTGAGACATCTTAACACCTTAGTCTCTCCCGTGACCATGATTGCTGTAAAGCATTCGAAACATCGAGAACCAAAAATCAAAATAAATCCGCGAAAAAATCCGAAAAGATAGTTTGATTTTATATTGGTAAGGTTAGCAAAAAAATCAATAAAAAAAAAACAACACTACCGAACAGTACTAACCTTCATAGCCTCTAAATATGGTAGATCGCTGTTCTCCTTGTTAAACTCCCTCAAATCAGGGGGACAGTACATAGTTTTGGTGCAAATTATGAATAATCGTTTTACAGGAAATATTATATTCTCATTCGCCTCATATATGTCGATGTTTCTCGTAAAACCCACGAACTCCGACCCATTGCTGGGTATGACGTGATGGAGGTATCCCTCCACGAAACTGCACGCCATACCCATTCCATAGCTTACTGTAGTCTTCTTTTCCTGTAACTGTTTACCACACTATTATAAATGTGAAAGTTTTTATGTGTTTGTTTGTCACTTTTTTATGTAAAAACGGCTGGACAGATATGAATGAAATTTAATAAACAGATGGTATAATAATAAAATAATAAATATAAATATGTCGGGACATTAACACAAAACACCATCTAGTTCCATGGTAAGCTACGATGCCTGTGTTATGGATACCAGATAGTTGATACACATATATAACTTTAAATACATACATATTATAAAGGTAAACACCCATGACTGGAGTACAAACATTCGTGCTCATCACACAAATGAATGCCCCCAGCGGGACTCGAACCCGTGACCGCTGGCACAGCAAGTATCTCGTATGATCTAGACTCCTAGACTCACATAAGCACTAGATAACTGTAAACATTTTTATTACATCACTTTCGTACTATTAACACACATCATACGCAGTGATAGCCCATTGGTAACACAATCACAGCCCAAAGGAAGTGGATTCAAGTTGCGAGAGAGATTTTCTTAAACAATCTCTGAGATTTTCTAAAACAAATCTCATTTTCAACATGATTACTTGCAAATACATATGAAAAGTACATATGCACATATCATATGTTGAAAGAAAATATTGCGTATGAACCTGCATTTATAGATCGACGAAGGGCGGGCACTTTTATGTATCTGGTACTGTAGAATCTGAGCGTATGCGAATACACATATGTACATACATATATAAACAAACACAACGTACTTTACAATAACTATGAAGTAGCGGAAGTGCCTAAGTACCTAGTATAATTGTTTATAAAACACTGAAAATCTATACAGATAAATAAAATTGGAGTGTCTGTTTGTAATATTAAAATAACCGCTTTTTACTAAAGGCATATGGATGTATATACGGTACATATACCAAAACAACATTTTTTACAATTTTTGTCTGTCTGTTTGTTCCGGCTAATCTCAGAAACGGCTGGTCCGATTTTGACGTAACTTTCACTGGCAGATAGCTGATGTTACAGAGAGTAACTTAGGTTACTTTTATTTTAGAAAAAGAATCAGGGTTCCGCGAAAAAAATTAAAACCCATGAAATTGTGAACAAAATCCGCGTACGGCGTACGCACTCGAGCAAAACGAGGGTAAATCGCTGTATAATTTAAATGAATATCTTAGGAGTAGCAAGCTCCTATTTATGTATACCTAAACATAGCTAACCGTGAAAACGTACCTAGGGACGAACGCGAGCGAAGCGAGCGTGAGTCGCTAGTTATTCATTATATTCAAACACAGTATCATGTTCATGTTTACAAAACGTACCGGCAAAGTTACGAATAGCTTATAGCTTATAGTTAACAATTATAATCATTAGGTTCGTGGAATTTCGACGCCGACGTGGGAAGGCGATGTAATTGCTCAATGCAAAGTATAAACAAATATTAAATTTCATCAAGAAACAACATCTAGGCGCAAATAAAATTAGTCTCTTTTTTTATTAGGGCGTAGGAGTATTTATATGAAATAGTAAGCGTACTTGTACACATAAATAAATAAATAATCTATACATATAATAAAATTGTAACTAAGCCGAATCTGTACATTAAATATTTTTTAGAAAATCTTATTAGAGGCCGAATATATAGTTTTTAGAATTTTCGTCTGTCGGTCTGTCTGACCGCATCACGGAAAAACGGATTTTGATGAAATTTGATATGATGACTGGTTATCTGAGTCTCAACATATAGGATACTTTTTACTGCGGGAAAACATCTCATCTCTGAGAAATCTATAGGTACTAAACGTTAAAACGTAAGAGGGACGAACCCGAGCGGAGCGAGGATGAGTCGCTAGTTACATACATAAAAATGTTTTTTTTTGTAAACAAACCGATTTCTGAACCGATTTTTAAGGTATACCTCAAAAATAGTTCCATATACACTTTGAAAAAAATATATGTCGAGGATGTAAGAGGTTCACCTTTTTTTTTTAAATATAATAATGTTAATTGACAATTTTATCACTATAAAGAGATTCACTTACAAGCTCCGGGCATTTGTATACCAGATATGCGACGGCTAAACTGAGAAATTCAAATCCGTATAGTCTTTCTTCTGAATAAAACACTATCGATATCGAAACAGCAGATATAAGCAAATACGTCTTGATTTTTGCAAGCATAGTTTTGAAGTTCAGAGTTTTATTATTATTCAGTGTATCATAAATCAAAGTGCCGATTTTGTACATTGCTTCTATAGTTGTTAAATATACACTCCATCGGGCTGTAAAGAAAAAGAAAGTACAGGTTAAACGTAAAAATTAAAAAAAATATATTTTAATTTGCAAGCAACAAAATGTTTAAATAAAGAGAAAGGAAAACAAAAAACTAAATTTAAATAACTAATACATGAACAATATAAATCTACTAATACATGAACAATATAAATATCAAAAAAATGATAAATAAACAAGCAAAAAAAAAATTGCCATAATTTTTCTTATATATATATATATATATATATATATATATATATATATATATATTGCTATCTCGAGCAAATTCATTAATAATATTAATATTAATGTATTTATATTTTATTTTTAATTTTGTACTAATAAGATTACAATCTTTCAACGTCTTTTCTTGACAATTTTCTATTTTTTTTTATATAATTTGCTAAGCAGTGTTTCATTTTAATTTTGATTTTATAAAATATTAATTTTAACTTAAGTATAACATTTAAATTATTTTGTTCTCTACAATGTGTTTAAATATCTATACTAATATTATAAAGCTGAAGAGTTTGTTTGTTTGTTTGGTTGAACGCGCTAATCTCAGGAAGTACTAATCCGATTTGAAAAATTCTTTTTGCATTTGATAGCCCGTTAACAGAGGAAGGTTATAGGTTATATAGCATCCCGGAAAAGTACACGGATCCCGTGTGATAAATTTGTTTTTGTCTAGGGACGAACCCGAAGCGAGGGTGAGTCGCTAGTTTAATGTATAAAAATGAAAATATTATAATAATGTTAAATAATTCTATTTCTTTAAAATTATTTATATCAATTTTCCAATACTATGTAATTAAATTCAATTTTTAAAACTTTTTATCCCTCAATTTATACAATTACTGCATGCTGTGGTTACCTATAATCTATACTAATATTATAAAGTTGAAGAGGCTATATATCATCCCGGAAAAGTGTACGGGTCCCGTGGGATAGATTTGTTTTTGTCTAGGGACGAACCCGAAGCGAAGCGAGGGTGAGTCGCTAGTGAGAAATACAAAGATACTTATAATTTATTATGTAAATTTTTATCATTAAAATTATTGTAATTTCTGTTGGTAATTCAAATAAATAAATATAATTCGGCTTGTTTATATCAAACGCCATTCAATCCTTATCTTCAAATATACTCATGTGTAAAATATATACAGAGTACACACCATTGACTGTTTACAAAATACCAAGAATAAGTATGCATTGTTAAACTTTATCATCTATGCCACATGACACTGGCTATGATTACTAAGAAACTAAGCAACTAGCAAGTTGATATATTTCTTTACATTATTAAATATAGAGGTGTGACAGATCATATAAAATACGAGCGACTCATCCTCGCTTTGCTCGGGTTCGTTCCTAGGTATTTTTCAATGGTTAGGAAAACTATGAAAAATAACAACAAATCTATCCCACAAAAACCGTACATTTTTCCGGGATAAAAAGTTGACCTATGTGCTATTCCAAACTAAAATCTATTTTTGTGAAAAATTTCATCCAGATCTGTTCAAACGCTCTGGTGTGATTGAGCAACAAACATTCATCCATTCAAACTTGCATTTATAATAATGGGATATAGTGTGTAACATGACTGATGCACTAAAGCTGGCATGGGTTTAGAGGACCCCAATACCTATCAATTTAACACCCATGTATGTCCAGCAATTTTTAGTAGTTCCAAAGTTACTTCGACTTGAAAAAATAGAGAAAACCAGATTTTAGACTAAACTTAGAATGTACGTGAGTTTAGAGAAAAAAACCACTGTGGCCAACCTGCACTTGGCTATTAGGGTCTCTTATGGCCTGATACCCTTGCATTGAAGGGAGGACCATGCCCAGTAATATGTTAAAAAGGGCTGAATACATAATGTTACAACAAATACAGAACCACATTTTGCCAAATTTCATTATTTACAATAGGCTATATATGTATAGGCTATATATGTATACAGGTGAATTTTTCAAGTGGATGTGCATGGCTAAATCCGAAACTATGAGGAATAGCGAAAAGTACCCAAAGGAGTCTCAGGCCCGATTTTCATGAAAACTAAAACTGCATCATTGGATTTTTGAAAAATTAATTTTCCTAGCCAGGAATCGAACCTGTTGGTTTTTCAAAAAAAATAACTGTATCATTACACCATTCGATACTCGATAGTGTTGCTAATAAGGAATGCATTCTGTGAAGTAATGACATACGACAAACTATATATGTATATATGTATTCCAAGTCGGCCAGGTCTTAGTCTATGTGCATACCAAATCTCACCCATCAAATTTGAGCATATAAAAGTAACAAACAAATGTATACTAATATTGGGATTTATAGTTGTAGTATAATTATTCATTATCCCTTTTTGGATGAAATCTAGGCTAATTATTTCAGACAAATAAACTTTGCAGATAATAAAATAGATATTAATAAAATACACCATTTTACATGTAAAAGCATATCTCCACTTTTAAAAATGCTTCTTATTTTTTTTTAAATCTTGAAGTTATAAGAACTCTAAATTGCAGAATAAATCAATTAAATAATTCTATTTTCTACTATTCACTCAAAAAAAATATATTACATTACATTTTAACTAAGCTTGGTACTAACTGGTTGACTGGATAAAACATTATCCCATCAACTCATTAATAGTAACAGGCATTTTAAAATAAGTACCTAATTCCTTAATTTTAAAATTATTAAAAAAAAAATCTTACCAACAGATAAAAAGAATTCGGACCGAGTCATTTTATGCAGCCTGAAAAGGAATTTAATTATTAATAGCTTCTCATTTTAATAACATCAATATATAATCTCTTGTGCGTTGCACATTATATTTTCTTAACTTTATTTTAATGGAAACGTTTTAAAAATACATAATAATAAACTCATGCTAACTTCTAAGTTCTAACAAAGTAACCTTAGACTAATGTTGAATAAATCATTATTATTAAAGAATGCAGTAGTTTGCAGTTTTTCTGATAAGACATACATATTATATATAACGACGTTACGTACTTGTAAATGAATAAGTTAAGTTGAGACGTTTATTATTAATCTATGTCTGAATGACTAAAGTAAACTAAATTTTATTTCAAATTTCATACCTATTTGTTATTGTAGAAGTGTCAGTCAACTGTCAGCGACAGCTATTGTATTGTAGCACAGACCAAATAGAAGCACAGATCACGGTAACAATCACAGACTGTAAGAGGACACAGGACATAATTAATACCCATAGAATAAGTAGGCCAAACTAATATCCAGCTTACACCAGACCTCACATCCATCGAATCTTGTTCGTTTTTCTTGTGATAGATACTCTTACATCTGATTTGGTTTGCTCTAGATATCTTGTCGCTATCGCTGAAGATATTGTGGGCTAAAGCAATAAGACGTCCAAAATTGGGGAAAACATAATCTTTATATTTAAGGCTATATGGACCTCATTTTACAGAAAGTGATTTTAAAACTCTTAAATCGTTCACAGGTAATTTTTTTTTACATATTAATTACAGAGTTTCATACAAACTTTTATCCCCCATTTTACCCCGTTACGGGATTGAATTTCAAAAAATGCTAAAACACATATGTATTTATAATTGTATTAAGGTGCATTAATATCACGTTTCAAGTAATTTTGATCATAAATAATTCTTTGTCCCTTTAAAGTAATGAATTTCGAAAAAAATTAATTAAATATGTATATATATATATATATATATATATATATATATATATATATATATATATATATATATCTTATTTTTTATCTTAAAGCTAAACACCGCTTTTTGCATATTTCACAATAAGAATAATAGAGTTTCATACAATTTTTAATTCCCTATTTTACCACTTAGGGGATGAATTTTGAAAAATTCTTATTTATCTGATGCCTACATCATATAAGGAATATGTCCTCCAAATTTCACGTTTCTACGACCAGCGATTTAGGCTGTGTGTTAACCCATCAGTCAGTCAGGACCACTGCAGGATGCCTCTCCTCCTCAATTCTTCCTTCAGCTGGTCTAACTTCCAGTATAATACATTGCACATGTAAGATGCAAACACAATAGAAGCAAAAAACCAGATATAAAAGAGATATTACAATAAACTGCTTAACTTCAGAATGTAACTAGGCCATACGTACGTGTGGTGCCCTGCTTTCGAGAAATCTTCCTTATACTCACTCTAATAATGTAGATTTAAGAAACTGTTCTAATATAATTTACAACAAAATAATTCTGGTGTAGCCCAATAATTTTATTTTTAGATGTACTTTACATTAACTTACACTTATTATTTCGATAAAATAAAATATTTCTCAATAATTTTTTTTTATAAAATTGATAAATTGATTATTATCACCATGGACGTACAGAATAAACTGAGCAATATTTTCATTTTATTGAGCCCTTTTTGACGTCCCACTGTTGGGCACGGGCCTCCATTCAGTACTAGGGGGAACAGGCATTCATCACGCTGGCCAAAAACGGCTTGGCGGACTTCAATTTCTTTTGAAAACTTGCTAGGTTCTCTCAGACATGCAGGTTTCCTCATGATGTTTCCCTTAACCGCTAAGACAAGTGGTAATCATGTTGGAAATGATTCACACATGAAAATATCAGAGATGAGGGACCTGGGTTTCCCAAGCGAGTGCGTTACCATTTGGCTATCACTGCCTAGTACTCATGAAAAAGATATTTTTTTTGTTATGGGATATTGATAAGTATGCTAGTTTTGTCTAAAATAAACACCAATATTTAATTGTTTGTTTATTGGTAGTGCAATTTATGATTAATGGTGTATTTGTGTAAGTTTGGCGACATAGGTTTCGACGCAAACGTAATCACTTCCTTTGTTTTTCTTTTCCGTGATTATAACCCCTTTATTATTATGCTCTTAGGCAAGATGCTCCTTATTAATAGCCGTGTGTTTTCCTTGGAGTTTTAGTCTCTTGGATAATCTCTTTAGGACTGGCTACCTTTATGGGTAAGCATTAAGAATAACTGCAGTTTGAAGGCTTCCCGTTCATTCGCTCGTGTGTAACAGGTAACTAAGTTCCTTTTATTTAATTTTAATTTTTAGTCTGTGGTTACTGTCATAAAGTAACTAACTACTAAGAAATAGGTATTGTATTTGTATTTTGTTATGGTTATTTATTAAAGTTTCAATTTTCAATCCAAATTCCAAGGAAAAAAACCAGGATAGACTGGACTAAATTATATAAGAAGATCAGCTAGAAAGATTGAGAACAAGAAGACGAAGGGTTTAAACAATTGTAACTATTTTACGGTTCAAAAATCAAGACTGTAAGATTTAAAACATAAAATTAAAAATACCTCCAAGATATTTTACCGACCGACGACTCTATTATGAACTCATTTTACTTTAGAAAAAGATATGGTTGTCTGTAAATTTTTTAATCAAGGATATTGTCGGTTTGGGCAGAGTTGCAGATTTGAACATGTTTATGGTTCAAAGTATTCATATCGAGGTAAACATAATTTTTTAGAAGTAATAATTAATTTTAAGAATATTTATTACCTTTGAATCAATTTTTCACTTTATTTTAGCTCCACAAACTCAAAATCAAAACTCTTATACTGGAAATCAAGTCAATTTTGGGAGTAATGCATCATCATTATTTCGAAGTGCTGTACAAAATACACCTACATTTAATAATGCTGCTAATTCTGTTTTCGTGCAGAATCCACCAAGAGCGTCTGTTTTTAACAGACTAGGTGAACAAAATTCAAATTTTAATCAAAATAATCAAGCAAGATCCATATTTGCACAAGCAAATCAAAATGTTTTTCAAGATAGTCAACCAACAAATGTATTTCAAACTCAGAATCAAGCAAAATCAATTTTTTCACAAGCTTCACAAAATGTTTTTGGTTCACAAACTAACTTTCCAGCTCAAAATAATGCAGCTAATTTATTTGCGAGTGCAGCTCAAAAAGTATCACAAAATAATGTATTCGATTCACAGATGAGTTCTTCTCCAATGATAACTAATAATGTTTTTCAAACATCAGAAAGACCAACATCAAATGTATTTGGTGTAGTTTCTAGTAGTTTTGATCAAAATTCTAATAATGAAGATACTTTATACTATAGCAAATTAGAAGATTTGTCTCCAGATGCAATAGAAGCTTTTAACAATGCAGATTTTAAGTTAGGTTATATACCAGAACTACCTCCACCTAAGTCTTTATGTATATAGCAGTAATGTTTTATTTATCATTAATTTAGCTGTATAAAGAGTAAATAATTAAAACCCTTATAAAGATTTTTATTTGCTAGAGTAGTGACCCTAGAAACTAAGATTTTTGGTAGGAATGGAGCTCACATAAAACTTAATACTGTACTAGTACAGATGTCCTCATCAAATACAAAGAAATTAGACAGCACTAATTTTGGGCTATTTTTGTTTGCTTGAATAGATAATAGATGTTATTGTTTCGCAAATAGTTAAACTGTTTTATTTTACAAAATATATGCAAACTAACATACGGTAAATATTGTAAAATTTATTCTGCATTCGAATAAATAAAACCTGTGATTTTAACAATTTTTAACCATGTTAAGCAATTCATAAAAAGTAAAAGCGCCATCTGTGAATAAATAGTACAAACCAATCTTATCAGTAAGATGACACAAATTTTATTTTCAGGCACATTATTTTTCTTTTTAATTAGAATATATTTTAACACAATAATACACCTATTAGGTATCTATTTTTTTTATCTTTTGTCAACTTTAAACAATTTTAATAACAAATTGATACATGTAACATCATCTATTGAATTTATTTGAGCTAATTGTTCTTTGTTCGTAATGAGACCCCATGGTAGGAAAACATTATAAGTGTAACTAGATTAATAATTTTATTAACGATATATAAAACAGTATTAGCCTAAATTTTTGGGTTTCATATCTGAAAAGGATAAAAGGAATGACTGTCTGTCAAGATCTTTGAAATAAATATCATAGTAGAATCCGCTTATAATGACATCGAAGGGAAGTAAGAAACAGGTCATACTAAGCGGACGTCATACAAAGCATATTCTTAGAAAATAAACAATTTTGTTAGGTATTTAGTTTAATAGAGAGAAAAACTACAAATTGTAAGTATCTACTTCATAAAAAAAAGAAAAAGAAATGAAAACTGACTGACTGACTAAAACAAACACATAGGACCGCTGATAGGTATTCCTTTGTTTCTCATATTTTTAAACCACTGAATTAATGCTTGATCAAAATTTTCTTGTCGTGATTTTCGAAGCCTCTTCGGTTTCAAAACATTTGAATTGAACGATTCCTTAATGCGGTTCTTGTTTTTAAAAATCATTGAGATTGTCGAATGACCCACGCCAAATTCCTTTGCGAGACATGAGTTAGATTCTCCATTTTCTAATCTGCATATTATTGCACCTTTCTCCTCAATTGTAAATGCTTTACGTCGTTGAGATGACATTTTTTTCACAGTAACAAACGAAAAACAATGCGTGACCTTCAACCGTCAATTACTCACTGAGATTCAAAACAATAAAGAACCACGTGCCGAATGTCGTCGGGAATCAACGAACAATACCGAAGGTGTAAAGAATCATGTCGGTCATTATAACTGGACATAATTTATTAAAAATGGGTCATAATAAGCGACATGTCACTGTAAGGGAAGTCATTATATCCGACTTTTTTATAAAGAATTTTATATGAAAACCAAACTTCGTAGTGCAATTACGTCATAATAACCGGCTGGTCAATATAGGCGGAGTCATAATAAACGGATTCTACTGTACTTAGAATTTTTAATACAGTTTAGACTATTATATAGAATACTAACGACTCACGCTCGCTTCACTCGCGTTCGTCCCTAGGTACATTTTCACGGCTAGCTATGTTTATACATAAATATTAGCTTGCTACTTCTAAAATATTCATTTAAATTATAATTTTAGCGATTTACGTTAAGTACGTACGTTATTGCGTACGCCGTACGCGGATTTTGTTCACTATTTCATGGGTTTTATTTTTTTTTGCGGAAACCTGTTTCTTTTTCTAAAATAAAAGTAGCCTAAGTTACTCTTTATAACAGCAGCTATCTGCCAGTGAAACTCCCGTCAAAATCGATCCAGCCGTTTCGGAGATTAGCCGGAACAAACAGACAGACACACAAAAATTGTAAAAAATGTTGTTTTGGTATATGTACTGTACTGTAATTTAGTAAAAAGCGCTTATTTTAATATTACAAACAGACACTCCAATTTTATTTATCTGTATAAATAAAAAAATGGCTGTAACGTACAGACATGACAAATTATAGGGCTTCAATATTGCCTTTTTACCCGACTGGCGAAGCCCAAAGGAGGGTTATTCCTACAGAACCTTAAAAACTACAGTGGCATAATCCTTTGTTGGTTTTTTAATATGAGATGCTAAGCAACTTTTTTATTTAAGGCGATAGTCACTGAGTTATAAGTATGCAGTTGAAATGGTAAACATTGACACCTCATTTAGACAGACTGTAAAGTTTTTAAATGTTGTCTTATGTTTTAAATGTGTGTCTATAATTTACACATTATAGCAATACAAGTTTATAAATGAAAGAGAACATAGCAAATTAAAATGTACATTTTAATAAAACCAGTATTCACATTACGTATTAACATGACGGTGAGGGGTATAAACCCAGTATCCACAATAGCTTGGTGGTAGTAATGGTGATGGAGGCTCTACATCCCTTTGTGGTACAGCAGCTTTGCTAGTTGGTAGCAGGGCTCGGAACTGGTTTAAAAAAACAGTTTATTTTGGTAATTTAATGGTTAATTTATTGCTTGTTCTTTAACCGGTTAATAAAAACGAATGGTTTAGTAAACCGAAATAATAATGGTTAACGGTTATTCTTACAGAAAGGTTAGACTTTGGTTTTGATACCGAAATAAACCGATTAATTCATTCATAAGTAAGAAACGTGTATATATCCTTCTACTATACAATTCACCATTAATAAAGATTCGCCAAATATAAACTCACAAAAACTTAATTTAAACAGTTAATTTCAATCATGAAACCTAAATTCGTCAAAAACTGTTCTCCGGGTTTTAAATGGTTAAAGAACGTAACCAAAACCTTAAACCGGAAATGCTTGATTTCGGGTCAATGACCAAAACCGGTTTAAAAATTGAACAGGTTTCCGGGCACTGGTAATGATGATGATAATTAAGGGCCGCTCCACTATAGTGCCGATCACAGTCCGTTCTTGGTCCGATATCGGTCTAGTAAAGTATTTATTTATTTAAATATTTTATTGCACAGTGGTACATACAGAAAAATGGAAATATAGTTAAAGAAATGTTCAAAAGCGGCCTTATCACTGAAAGCAATCTCTTACAGGTAACCTATAGAGAAGAATACAGAAAAATAAAAGAAAAGAGCGGAAATGGTGCATAAAGTGTACATTACTTAACCAAAATGTAAATAAACATACATACAAAGTTACATATATAGGATACTAATTCATTATTCAACTGTATATATTTATTATAGATATACATAAAGTATTGCTAACAAGACAAAATGAGTGCATTCACACTATCAGTAAGAATAACGTTCCGGCGAATCACGCATCAGCATTATTTTTTGTATAGAAATACTTTACCAGACCGAGAACGGACTGCTATCGTCACTATAAAGTGGATCGGCCCTACAGTGTCAAGGCTCGATCTCTCCAAGACAGATGAGCTCTGCTAGTCGGTAACGATGAGGAGTATGGAGTCAAGGCTCGATCTCGCCGAGGTAGACGAGCTTGTCGGCGGAGGCGGAGAGCAGCACGGGCTCGGCGCGGTGGAAGTGCACGTCGGTGACGGCGCCGCGGTGGCCCGGCAGCTTGTACAGCACGCGCCGCGACGTCGTGTCCCACACGTACACGTGGCGGTCGGACGAGCCCGCCGCCACCTGCCGCGTTTAAATACGTATCAGTATCCATATTCCATACTAATATTGTACCTTCCTGCTTCCCCACACAAACTTTCATCCACATTTTCACCCCCTAAAGGATGATTTCCGGGATAAAAACTATCTTATATCCTTCCCAGGGTCTCAAACTGTCTTCTTACCAAATTTCTTATTAATCGGTTCAGTAGTTTCGGAGCCTATTCGATGCAAACAAACAATCAAAACTTTCCTCTTTATAATATTAGTATAGATGTGAAAGTGTGTTTGTTTTTCCTTCAAGTCAAAACAGAGTGACGGATTGGCGTGATTTTTAAAGTGAAACTTCTTTACGCACACTTGACTTGTGGGGTAAGCTGGTGAATGCGTTACGAAAACATGTACGGATTGTTGTTGTCATGGCAACCGTTGTTATTGTCTGACAAATGGTATATGTACCGTACCGACTATAAATATATGATTGTAATATGCCTAATATGCGTTATTTTTAGTATCTCACCTATCCTAATTATTTCAAACATAAATTGAATTTAATAAAGAGTACCGATGACCTACAGAAGTTTTATTTCTTGCGCGTGTACACATTCATACACGCACTCTTTAAATTTTTTGAGTGAAGATAGTTTGAGGGCTGGAGAAACATAAGCTACCTTTTACCGGGGGAGATTATTTCATTCCCACGGGAAAAGACGTTATAATACAACCCAAAAAAATATTTATGATCAGAATTACTTGAAACTTGGTATTAATGCTCTTCAATAGAATAAAATAACCTATTTATTTTTATGTATATTTACATATATTTTTATGTTTATTTAGTATTTTTCGAAATACATCCTATATGGGGTTAAAATAGGAAATGTAAGTTTGTATGAAAACCAACTTTTTAGTTTTTTTTTGTACTTTTAGTGCAAACTAATTTAGAGTATTTTTTTGTAGTCTTAACGTGAGCGAAGCCGCGGGTTCAGCTTGTATATTATATAAATAAAGGTATGTTTTGACGCTTAGTATGGAATAGATAGACTAAATATACATAAGTATCATGAGTTTTATATCTTTCCCTTAAGAAATGATTGATCCTCCATGCGAACTCCCACCCACCTTTTAACACATAATAGTATTTTATCAAATGTTTTCTGTTCTAATAGCCGAATTATATTTATAAATATTAGCATTTTACTCATACCTTAGATCCATCAGGTGACCAGGCACATCGGAGTAAGTTTTTCTCAAAGTTATGCTGATGACCTGACATCAGTTTGACGCACCTCTCTGAAGGAGCAAACGGCCTCACATCCCATATCCTTAATGTGTTGTCCATAGAGTTGGATAAAAGGTAAGACCCGTCATAGGACAGAGCCATACCTGTATTGGAAAATTGAAAATAGTTTTAAATAAGTAAATAAATATTTTGGGATATTATGACTCAGCACCATCTAGTTCCATGGTAAGCTACGAGGTCTGTGTTATGGATACCAGATAGTTGATATACATATTATATACTTTTAAATACATATATATTATAAATATGATTATATATAGGCATTCATTTGTTCTCATCACACAAATGAATGCCCCTAGCAGGACTCGAATCCGCGACCGCTGGCACTGCAAGTAAAGTCACTACAAACTGAGCCAAACGTGTCGTCAATTTAGTTATATTAAGCATTGACTTTGTTTGAGATCCTCAAAAGAATGTGTCTACAAAAAACAGATTATTTTAATGTCAAAATTATTCATTAAGTAAAAAAACATAGTTCAGTTAGAGCTATTGTTTGTGGTAGCACCAGTTGGCGCCACTGGGGAGTAAGGTCCTATAGCTATCGATGAAAAAGTATTTGTTAGTGCGGCAGGGACAATAAATTTGATATAATAATAATCGTTATCATGAACCTAGTTCTATCAGGATTTTATTTTAAATAGATTGATAATAACCAAATAGATAAAATATTGACTTTTTCTTAGCTATTCTTTTAAAGCAATAACTTTTGTTGAGTAGTACCGTGTGTGCCATAATTAATTAGAAATGGCACAAACTTTACAATAATCATGAATAATCGGTGAAGATCCGCGATAAAAAGCTTGCTAAGAATGAATATTCAGTGTTATTTAACATTTCTACAGATCTCACTTTACACTAGCGCCTCAAATTCAAGCGGGGTAGCCCTCATAAGTATAAGACTACATGTTGTGGATTTTATTGAAGTAACTAAGCATAATTTTACTAACTAACCTGTAACAGTGTCCGTATGGCCTTTAATTTTGTAAGCAATTTGGTTATTTCTAATATCCCATACTTTGATTACATTATCTACACCTCCTGATATAATCTTCTCTGCTGTGTCGTTGAAAAGTACTGATGTGACAGGATATGTGCTATCAAAGGATGCTATAGGATTCCTTTTCCTTGCATCCCACAATTTTATAGTATTATCATCTGATGCTGATACTAAAAGTTCAGGACCTCTCCTAGCACCTGGAATTAATTAGATATAAGTGAGTAAGTACGGAGAGTTACAAAAAAGTACCTGAAAATGAAAGGCAGACAGTTTTTTAATACAGACAGAATATAAGTCAGATCACATTATAAAAACAACTGTTTATTACTTAACAAGTTTGGGGAGGCTTTTACCTAAGAGGAACTACACACGAGCAACAAGTAAATTGTACTTAATTTTTTTATTTTTATTTTGTAAAATTAGTAGACCAATAAATCTTTATTATTATTATCGTTATATCATTATACACATTACACTGTTTTTAACAAGATTATGGTATAACCTATCGAAATGATTATTATGTTCAAAAGTTTAATGTCAATACAACATAATTGTGAAAATAAGTATAGAAAAGAACACATATATATAATACTCATAAATATACAAACCTGATACAGAGTTAACAAAATTTGCATGTCCCTTTAACTTCTTAATCCTGGTTCCTGTTGGTACATCCCAAACTGCTACTGTAGTGTCTGTAGCACAAGTGTACATGTGGGCCCCATCAGGTGAAAAACATAGTTCCATTATTGCCCCAGTGTGGCCTTTCATTACCATTATGTTGTCACATTGTCCATAAACATTCCAGAGAACTGTAAAATATTTTGTAAAACTGGTTTAATAAATGATTTCTACCTATTAAGATGAAATTATATATATAAGATAAAGAAAAATATTATTATGATAATATATTATTTTAAAAGTTAGCATATTGCTAGATTATAAAATGGGAGCTATTAAATTTGAGGAATCTGCAAAGAAAAAAGTAGAAAACTTACATATTTGTCTATCAAAACCAGCTGACGCTAAATGTTTGCCTTCTGGATGAAACTTAGCTGTGAAAATTTCACCTTGATGTCCTTCTAGTAACATTATAGGTGCATACAAGTTTGAAGTTCTTGGTACCTGAAATCATGCATTGGTTTGGATTACTGATTTATTTCTGTTATTTGTAATTACTAAACATGAAATATTGTATTTTATAAATGAGAACAGTGAAGTGATAATATATAAACAACAAAACTTACGGATGAGGTTACCACAGCTTTTTCTCGTGTACCGACAACAGAAATTTCATGGCGAGTTTTTTTGGCAGGGACCACAGAAAGCTCTTCCGCTTTTCTTTTTACTTCTAATTCTGGCATTTTGTTTAAATATGATAATAATTCTATACAAAAATTACATTAAAGTACAAACGACGCGACGCAACCTAGTGTTTTGAAATTTTGGCATCTGACAGTTGACATTTGACATTAAATAAAACAAAAATAGATAATATTTATAGAGTTTACTGTAATAAATATTTTATTAGATAGTTAATAGTTATGTCTATAGCCATTAATGAAAAATATATATTTTAAGCTTTGTAGATACGAATTTTAAAAACAATTGCTTTTATTTATATGAGAAAAACAAGTTTTGGCACGCTTCGACGTATATATAATAATAATTTATAAATATTTAATAATAATTTCCAAACATAAAATATCTTTACATCAACTTTGACCTTTTGGTCAAGTTCAAAATCAAATATTTTTATTTGTCATTCATGATCAAATATCAATACGACTGCTGTCAAAACAAAGCACTAAGTTTCAAAACCGAAAAATGTAAATTAAAAATAATCACTAAATAGAAGTGAATTGGGTTTTCCTAATAATGCAAAAGTTACAATTATCGCTAGCTATTATAAAGCCTCATGCCGTAAAGAATCCCGTCGCTCTTTCGTACATTAGAAACGTAATTAAAAACACATTCGTTGTTGTAAAAACTAAAAGAATTCTATTAGATAAAGAGGCAGCGGGAAATTTTTACAAAGAACATGTTGAAAAATTCTTTTATAACCGCCTAGTTACTTTTATGGCTAGGTAAGTGTAATTAAAAAATTTGAAGAGGTTATATTAATTAGGTAACTTCCTGTGCTTATGTTCAAATATAAGAGAAAATTAGTTATATTTTAATAACTAAAGTCATAGAAAAAAAACTTCTTAAAACGTTTTTATTTCAGTGGCAGTATAGATTTACACATAATTGGCCATACAAATGCAATAGATTTGTGGAGACGAATGCTTGGACCTACCAAAGTATACCATGCCCAATTCAAAGAACCTTATTGTTTGAGAGGCATGTTTGGTATATCTGATACAAGAAATGTGGCTCATGGATCAGGTATGTTGGATTTTTATAATAGAATAATAAATATTAGCAATTTATGTGCAATCTTTTTAATTAAAATAAATATTTTATATTATGGAACAGCCATGTCTAAGAAAATGAGAAGAAAAAAAAATATAAATTTTATTTGTTGTGTATTCGCGTTTGAACACATATTTCTAGGATATTACTTTTCTAGTGATTAAAAGTAATAAGCAAGGGGCAGCATTTGGAGCTACAAATGCCCCAGACTCTCATGTTCAACTCATGTGAACTCTAAGTTTTTTTCATAATTTGACAGTTGTCTGGCATTTTAAATAAGAATAAGAAAATATCAAGAAAGTATTAGTTGTCTGGCAATTAACATGATATACCTACCTACTTTTCAGCAATATAGCTTCAATAGTCTTTGAGTAATATTATTGTGACATATGGATTTCGTTTTTGCCTTTTAGCTACAGAACCCTAATGAAAATTACTTAGGGGGTGGCATTTCTAAATCTTGCATTATACAGGGAAAATTTACCCCATGTTTCTGGCAACTATCCAAGGACAAATTCAATTGCCATATGTAAAAATCTCATAGTTAACAGAATTGTAATATATTACAATGTAAATAAATATTACTAATTATTTTCAGACTCTGAAGTATCAGCTGAAAGAGAAATTAAATTCTTTTTTCCTGATTTTTCCTTTCACAACTGGCACGAACATGAAGAAATGACTTACAGAAAAGGGCCTATTATATTTAATCATCATTTATTCCAACATGTTAGAAGGCTTTAATGTGATTTAAAGATTATTTTAAATATAGCTCAATATCTAATTTAAAAAATTAGATCAGCCACAACAACATAGTTGTAATAATTTTGTGGTAGAATAGGTATATATATATAATAAAAATTTAAGTTATTAGGGGTAGATCTGTATGTAGGCTTTTTGGGCTCCCAGGACCCCTAAGATATAACGGGCTCCTTATATAGTCCCCGGTATATATCTAAAATAATGGCATAAATGGTTGGCTTAATAACTCTTAGAGGTTAATGAAGAACCAAACAACATTATCTTAATTTCGTCTAGAACTATCTATCATTTACAAAGACAAAATGACAATTAGTTAGGCCTCCAAAGTGTTAGCCCAAGGCTCCTCAAATTTACAGTCCTCCCCTGGGTATTATTATTAGTATGCCTAATATCTATTATTTTATAGATTGTAGTTACAATGCTTTAACACTCGTAGTTTTATTAGTATCACAAATTTATTTTGTTCATTATTATGTAGTATGTATATAATACTACATAGTTATTCAGGTTTACATTTTTCAGCGGATTGTTATTTTTATTATTTATATACTGTATTTGTTGTATTTAATTAGATTTTAATTAAATTAAAATTTTAGACCAAAAATTAACAGATAATAAAAATTGAATACACATTCAGAGTATTTATTTATAATCATTTGCATGTATTTATGTTGTTTCTAAATTAAATTATAATTTTAGTCTATAATGAACAAAATATGATATTATGAGTTATAGTATCGCGGTTAGCTATGTTTATACATAAATAGTAGCCTGCTACTCCTAAGATATTCATTTAAATTATATAGCGATTTACCCTCGCTTCGCCTGGTGCGTACGCCGTACGCGGATTTTGTTCATAATTTCATGGGTTTTAATTTTTTTTCGCGAAACCCTAATTCTTTTTCTAAAATAAGCCTAAGTTACTCCATATAACATCAGCTATCTGCCAGTGAAAGTCCCGTCAAAATCGGTCCAGCCGTTTCGGAGATTAGCCGGAACAAACAGACAGACAGACAGAATTTCAAAAAAATTTTGTTTTGGTATATGCACTGTGTATACATCCAAATGCATTTAGTAAAAAGCGATTATTTTAATATTACAAACAGACACTAATTTTATTTATCTGTATAGATATTTTAAAACTTTCACTTTAGAAAAAACCAGCATTACACAACAGATATGTAGGACATATTTGTTTTTACCATTTGAATGCTTATTTAAAATCAAATCACTATTAGACCAATTATATGAATATATTTAAATTTCCAAAAGATAGAATCACTGTAAACCATACAAATATATTATTATAAGATATAAGGCAAATTACAACTATACTATAAACTATTACCTATATCACAAAAAATTTATTGTAGGTAACTTTTCGGACAGAATATGTTTTGTAGTTAAATATTTTTTTATATTCCGGCAATTTTCACAAAATTATATACATTTTATAGCCTCATTTAAAAAAAAAAACATTTTATAGTCAAAAGCCAATATTATACAAATTTGAAAAAAAAAAATATCTAAAAATTCATATAAATTTAGAATGATAAACCAAAAATTAATACTACTCTCCAATTTTAACAAACACTTTGGGCCTAGAAAACACTTTGATGCCCTCTTCTAGTTTAGCCAATTGCTTTTCTAATTCCATTTTCCGATTACGCATCCTAAGTGTGTCAGTTTTCACCGGCATCTTATTTAATTCGCTTACTAGTTCTGCAAAACCTGTGAAAAGAACAAAAAGATATTTTTTTACCTTTAATACCAGATTAAAGTCAGAATTTTAATATGAAATTATTACAGTACTGTTAGTGATGACAATTAAATACCATTTCTATCAAAGTTAAAGTTTCCATGGATGATGAAATTTAGCACAGAGTTAGATTACTTTTTGTCCTGGAAAAATGTACAGTTCCCTTGGGATAAATTTTTGTTTTTCACTAGGGACAAACCCGAGCAAAGCAAAGGTGAGTTGTTAGTTTTAATTAAATGTGTTGAATGTTATGTAAAATTACCAAAAAAATATGTAATGTTGTAAATATAACCATTCTATTCATCTAATGAATTTCATACTAGAATGTTGACTATACAGAGAAAGAAGATTCATAAAACACTTACTATTTCTAAGCATACGCAGAGTTTCTTTTCTTTCATTATCAGGTAAGGTCACATGTCCTGGCGGACATGCAGCATGATCTTCATCAGGTTTTGTATCTTCAACTTCTTTAGCACTCTCCTTTCTATCACGGAGGTACTTCGGTAGCACACCTTTTTGGTAACCTGTGGTGATTAACAGTGATATTTATCAAAACATGCCTTCTATTATTTTTACCCTTTTATCATTGAAACTAAAAATATGTAAAGAAAATCAATATAATATATTAATTAATACTTGGTCTCAAATTTAGAGGAAATTGAAGTAAATGTGAGATAATCATTTGAATGTTTAGTTTCATAAATATTGTTAATATTAAAATATGCCACACATAATAAACAAAACTATAAAAACTTATACAATAACACAGGTGTGCCAAGTTAACATTAACACTAAAAGCAATTTCTTACAGGAATAAATAATAACAGATTCAAATATTACATGTAAAATTGTAAGTAACTTTCACTTTAGATTTTTGTATACTATAAATAATTAAAGTTTTCTTTTTTAGTTATAGAAATGTTTTACCATTTTTAACTACAGTATCAGAAAATAAAAAAAATACCTGATGGTAAATATGGATCTTTATCCTTTCTTTCTAAAATAGAATTCAAGCGACTTCGGTTTCTTTCTTCCATCATATCATCAGCTCTATGAGGTGAACGGGGCAATGGACTTCTTTGATTCCTAGAGTCACCACTCGCTTTCTTAGTTTCATCATCTTCCTTAGGATACAACATAGTTAGTTTTGTACTTTCTGTTAATTTTTGGGCCAGATTAGTTTCTACAGTTTGACACCCTATATCTCGTAAGCGACTAGAAGATTCAGAGGACTTTATTTCATCTTCTGATGATTCTTCTTGTTGCTTTACTTGTCTCATCTCCTTTCTTCTTAAAAATTCTGCCATATCGCCTTTCTTTATCCTTACATCATTTTTCTTACGAGAATTTAAAGAATTTGTTTTACCAACATTTAATGTAGCTTTACCGTTTTTGTTTGAGGGTGAAGACTTGACTTGCGTTACTGGTGTAGCAAATCGTGGAGGATGGCTTTTTAATGTTAATTTAGGCTCTTTAGGTGATTTACCCTGTATTAATTTTAGTTGTTTCATATTTTCTCTAATAAAGTTCCTTTTTTGTTCCTTTTCTGTAATAATAAATGTTTAACATATTTTTTATTATTTTTTAATTTAATCATGACCTGTAAACAAATTTAAATCTTACAAACAGTCACTTACTTGGCTCAGGAAATATTCCCTTTAAAGTATACATGCTAACTGATAATAATAAACACTAAGTACAGCAAAAATACACTCATCATTTAGCGTCCATTTTAAATAAAACAAGCACTTCGTTA
The DNA here is from genome assembly GCA_033884665.1 of Argynnis bischoffii washingtonia. Taxonomy (NCBI): domain Eukaryota; kingdom Metazoa; phylum Arthropoda; class Insecta; order Lepidoptera; family Nymphalidae; genus Argynnis; species Argynnis bischoffii. Next base: position 822,749 of record CM066624.1, on the reverse strand, counting down.
ATGAGATTCTTTCATTTTGCACTGTAGATATTAAGAAAAATGAGTTCCCTAGATCCTATGATTTTCGTTGCGTTTTTGTCACTTGAATTTTTCAAAATTGTGTCAAAGCTACCCATAGACAAAATTGTTTCTGGCCGGTTTTTTATAAACGTTTTTTAAAAACTATTTAGTATTTTGTTGAATAAATTAGATATTATTATTAATTATTATTGATGTAAAGTATGCTAAATAAAGCTTATATTGTTTGGATTATAGTGACGCAGTTATCAGTTATTATTACCTAGGCAATAAATCCATAATCTGATAAACATAATCTAGATTGCCGAAGCGCTAATATATTAAAACAACATTGAATGTACCTTAGATTGTTCATTTTTTTCACATGAATTTCTATATTGTTAATTACACTGTAATAAAAATTAAAAATGGAATTATTGTACCATATAAGGCTGAAAATATGCCGTTAAATAGGTATAGTAGCTTTTATTCCAAACTAGCGAAACCCGCGGCTTCACTTGCGCTAAAACAAAACTTTCTTTGGTTTTATGCTATTAGAAATAATGTACGGAAGTTGCCCGATTTGTTGATATTTATGATTACTGCTCCGCTCCCTTGGGTGGTAGCATGATGATATATAGCCTATAGCCATAGTTTATGTAACCCTATTTACCTATAACCTTCCTCAATAAAATATGGGCTATGTATTGCAAAAATAATTTTTCAAATCGGATTAATAGTTCTTGAGATTAGCGCGTTAAAACAAAAAAACAAACACTCTGGCTCTATAATATTAGAATAGATTATGACATCTGTAAGAATATGGCTCAATGAGGAAAGAGGCGTAACTTGCAAGTTGGATTGTATGCAATTTGCCTTGTCGCATGCCTGTAACTTGCAAAAAGATGCTCAACGCGCTAACGTAACACTACACTTGCATAAGTAACTTTAACCTTCCTTTTTTAACGTCTGCAAATGCATGCATACCACCTCCGTACTTACAGGCGGTTATGTGGGATTCACTGGAAAAGCCAGTACTATACGTACTAAAACCCAACGAGACCTTCACCGTATTAATGGGATCGTACAGGATTCACCAAAGGTGTAAGGGAACCTGTGTATAGTAATAATTTTGTGTTTTTTATATTTTTGTAGCCAAAAGGCAAAAACGGAATCCTTACAATTGCGTCATCGTCTATTCCTTAGCTAAAAGCATTTTACTCGGAGATTATTTGTTATACTATAATTCCAAATTTAACAGTTCGATTGCAGGTGTCACATGTAAACTACCCAAATGTTTACGACTTTTGTGGCATATATAACTCGGCAACCTTTGGCTTGAATAAAAAATATATAAAAAAAAATATATATAGATGAAATATCTATTTTATTTTTAAAAACTTATCCAAAGATGTCATACAAGCTTTTGGTTACAGTAAACGAGTATACAAATATGTTGTTTTTTAAACGTCAGATTGTGCGGCTTGCGATGTTCCCGGAGTACCTTAGGCTTTAGACAATTGCCTTGCTTGCTATCTGCCCTGAAAACTATATTTAAAGTATGTATGTATATTTGTCACTATATCTTGAACTGGATGAAACTATTTCATTTGAAATCATTTTCAATCATTAGTGTTATACGAACATGTATATTGAAGCTATTATTTTAATATCATATTTACTACCTACTGAAGAAAATAAAAATCTTATAAAAAGTTCGTACTTTTTAAACAAGATTCTAGTTTAGGTATATCATGGATGACAAATAAAAGTTTATATGTTGTTATGACAATGTCTATAAATAAAATTCAAAACCTGTAACCTTAAATCTATTCAAATGAATAGTTAATTTAATGTAAATCTCTTTATTTTTGTTTTCAAAAGTTAAAACATGGCGAGTGTCGGAAATAAATTTTCACCAAAAAATGATATATATAAGTTATCCAGAAGAGGTAAAAAATTACAACTATCTGACGATCAAAGAATGTTGGTGGCTTTACCCAAAGATGTACCTGAACGAACGTGGTATAGTATTTTATAGGCCATATTGGCCTATATTTATCCAATGGTTATTAAAATATAATGCTTATACATAAAATTAATGTAATATATTTCTATTTCGTACATAAGGGGCCATCCATAAATTACGTCACACGAATTTCGTGATTTTTTGACCCCTCCCCCGTCCTTGTCACAGCTGGTCACATTTGTGAGACTCCCCCCTCCCTAGTGTGACGTCACATATTTTGCAATTTTACATTTAGAAATTATTGATTTCAAACAGCAGTTCCGAAATTAGTTTTATATCACGAAATTTATGACCCGTCCCACCCCCCTGTCACACAATGTCACACTTCGTCGACCCCCTCCCTCCCCCTTAACGTGTGACGTAATTTATGGATGGTTCCTAATATATTGGTAAGAAACGCACTGGGAGGCGGCCCACCTCGGTGGGCGGTGTGAAATTCAGGTTGTTTCCAGTACTCTGATAGCATAGTGCATAGTTGTTTTGGTCTGCTTCGGCTGGCCTGCCGTCGGGGCGTCGTGACTTGTGGTTGAGTGCGTAAGCGATGCAGCCACGTCCCATTAAGACTGGAGATGTTCTGTTGGGTTTTAAGGGGTAGTTCTGGCTTTGACGATGAGTTCCCCATAACCACCTGCATGCATGCAGGAGGTATGCGTAAATGCATTTCCCAACATTAAAAAAAAGAGTGCCCTTGAATTCTCTTTCATGTGATACTTGTTTATATTGCTTTTTAAGTGCTGTAAAATTATGTTATAAAAATATGTATAATCAAGTAAAATATACCTATAACAATTCTTAAAATAGGGCAGAAATTCTTCAAAAAGAGGAAACTGATCTCATGATCTTCGATATTCGTGAGGAGATAATAGAAGCAGCAATGAAAATATGTTACGAAAAGTATATGAAAAAGCAGAATGTATTTTTCACGGCGTACTGTGCTTCCGAAGCTTGGCTTAAATTGATTAATTGGTTATTATATATTTAAATATTATGTAGCTTTTATCCATAATCTAGATATATAGGTAGATACCAAAAAAAAAAAATTAAATACTTTCAAGTTACAAGTAGGATCTTTCGTATGGCATAGCTTATGCAAAAAAAAAAAACTAAAAAAAACATATTACATATCGCTAGCAACTTCCCTATCTACGACTACTTACTACTAAATTTCATCTAAATCCAGTCCAGCCGTTTCTGCGTGAGGGAGCAACAAATTACACAATAATTTTACATACAAATTTTTGCAATTATAATAGCATATGATATATAATATAGTCTTTAATTTACGTTACTTTTATCTAAGGAACTTCTTTCGTCATGATCCCGGAGAAGATCCTAGTGCGTATCCTCCATGCTATATTCCCAAACGTAAAGAATCCTGGATACCAGATGAACTCCCTGATCCATCTCCTAAGGACACTTGGTGCAAGCAAAACTTGAATGTCCTGGAAGAATACGAGGAAAAAGTTCTGAAGAAGTGGCCCAGCAGTTCTTCTATCGATTTCCCTGTGATTGATGATATTCCTGAAGAATATTGGTACTACAAATATAAAATACTAGTAAATACTTGGGACTTGGCACATAAACATTAATTTTGTCTGTCTAATGATATTATTATAATGTGTTTTGTTGTATTTTGGTAAACAATCAGCGCTAAATCAAGCACGCTCACATGTATACAGTATACACGCAATTTCCAATTTCATCTATAAGAGAAATTTGAATAAATTTTTAGTTTTTTTTTTTAATTTCTCTTCGTTGTATGAAAAGTGCACTGATTTTAATATTTCGTTTCATACTAATTACAATTTTTTCACGTCAAAATCATGCGAGCCAATACCTTTTTTTGATGCCGCTAGAGAAATATGCAGGATGAAGGACAACAGTGAGACTCTTATGTACTTACTAAAACCCACAGCGAATCAATGGCATTTACTTTAAAGCATCCCATGCCAGCTACAACTAAAAGTACACAAACCATTGTTTCCTTTACAAATGTTTCTTACATCGATGTCTGAAATTCAACAAAATTAACAACAAAATATTTTAAAATGAGACATGTTTACGCATATCAAGCCAAGGTTTCATAAGTGTATTTAATTTTTTTATAGGTTTCCTGGCAGAGTTAATATTCCCACAGAAACGGCGGAGACTTCAGAAGAATCCACGAAAACTATTACTTATGTTAGTTACTATACATATGTACATATATATCCATTTGATTGGCTCGTTTGCTTTTTGGCTAATATGTACGGCTGCAGATTCAAAGGTCCTGCTTTCGAGTCCCGAATCGAGCCAAGTTGCTATTGGGTTTTCTGTCAAGAAATTCTCAAAAACCCTCACCGAATTGTCGTCTCACCGATATAAGAGTGATAATGATAGGAATAAATAGTGCCCTTGTGTTGCATACTTGTTCACTTTAATATATCTTGCGCAGTTGGCTAGTCTCAGTGGTCGCCGTGGCGGAAATCGATCAGGGTGTCATTATTTATTAATACTTCACACTACAACATGATATTTTTTATTGAACGGAAAAAAATCTACGAAATATATGAAATGTATTGAATACCCTATAGAATATAGATGGTGAATTTTTGATAAGTTTTTTTTTTTTTTTTATAGATATATAGAGGCCAACCATCTAGTTCCATGGCTACGAGGCTTGTGTTATGGTACCAGGTAGTTGATACACTACACATACATGACTTTAAATACATACATATTATAAATATAAACACCCATGACTGGAGTACAAACATCTGTGCTCATCACACAAATGAATGCCCCCAGCGGGACTCGAACCCGCGACCACTGGCACAGCAAGTAGGGTCACTACAAACTGAGCCAAATGTGTCGTCATTATTTATTTATACTTCATACTACAACGTGACATATTTATGTAATATGTTATTTTATTGGATTAGGAATCAGATTCTGCAAGTTCAATTGGCAACATTGGTACGGAGAGCGAAGTGTTACAGAACATCACTACCTACAGCCCTGGAGAAATATCTGCTAAGGTATTTTTTAACGTAATGCAAATTTTTATATACAAACTTCTTCACTGGCTTAACTTTTTATTTTTTTAATTTATTTTTTTAATGAATACCAAATATCTATACATATAATAAAATTGTAACTAATCTTATTGAAATAGACATTATTATCGTTAAAGTGACCGGATTTTTGTCTATCTGTCTGTCCGTCTGTCTGTCTGTTACCGTATCGCGGAAAAACCACTGGAGGGATTTTGATGAAAGGTATGGTGATAGCTGGTTATCCGGGTCAACATATAGGATACGTTTTACTGCGGGAAAATATCTCACCTATGAGAAATCTATACTAAATGTTAAAACGTAAGTAGTGACGAACCCGAGCAAAGTGAGGATGAGCCGCTAGTTATCTATATTTTAATACAACTATTCATTTATGATTCTGTCCTAACATTACGAAGAAAAAAAATGCATAACTTAAGTACTTTCATAACGGAACTCCCGTTACCCGATATTCAGCCGTTTTTAACGTCCCACTGCTGGTCACGAGCCTCCCTTTTCGAGGGGATCAGGCCATAGTCCACCACGCTTATCAAGGGCAGGTATCATCTATTCGTGAAACAGGTAGGTTTCGTTTAATAAATATATAAACATATATTTATTTCAACCCTTAAAAATATTCAAGGAATCTTCATTGAGCGCATTGAAGACCACCACACCAATACACGGGTCACTTGAGGGCGCGGGAGATTCTACTGTGGACAAGCTACGCCCTAAAAGAAGGTTTACTGAGAAAAGCAAGCTTTTTAGTAAAGCTAGGTAAAGTTTCTTTCTTTCTTATTATATTCTGCAACTTGTAGATTACGAGTATGTCTCTTTGCTTTTAATTTTCTTGCTAATTCCAAAGCTTGGTTTTCATTATGTTTAACTTTTTGATAAAATAATTTTCAAAAGTCAATCAATAGTTCTGCAGTTATAATTTAATGTTTTAGTCAGCCAAATATATAGCTGTACCAGCTGAGAAAACTTGATATCAAGTTTTCTCAGTCATATATATATATATATATATATATATAATTCTCTGTGCTCTTCTGTTATTTTTAGAAAAAATGAATAAGTAATTTTAACAAGTTAATTTTTCATATATAGCGTATTTATGTATATTTTATTGATCTATTATCTATACATATAATAAAATTGTAACTAAAATATCTTATCTCTGAGAAATCTATACTAAACGTTAAAACGTAAGTAGGGACGAACCCGAGCGGAGCGAGGGTGAGTCGCTAGTGTTGTATATAATTTTATTATGAAATTATGAATATAACTATGACATTTTACGCATGGTATTTATGGTACACATTTTATTTTTATGATTAGTGTCCTGGGAAGGTCGAAGGCTACGCTTCCACCATTGGACGGTGACTCTAGATCTCGCATCAGCATCATATCAGACTGTCGGCTTAGGAACTTAAGGTAATTTTGCCAAATTTACTAATTTATAACTAGGATATATAGAGGTTTGCCTGCGTGCGTTTATAGCGTTGCTATTTAGTACTAAGCTAATGTTTTATTTTATAAATTAGTGCTCAGAGTTGAAATAAACATTGTAAGTTATATTTGAAAAAAAAATATTAAAGCGATTAAAAAAGCTATTCCCTGTGTTCTATTTCCGGTTCAGAGAATCCCAAGAAATAAACTAACTTCAGTCAATCAGTCACTTTCATCTTTCTCTACACATAAATTTAAAAAAAAAACTTATTTAACCATAGCAATTTGGATTCTATTACACACTTTTATTACAATAATATATATTTAAATAAAATATTGTTATTATACAATCAATTACGTATGCTTATGTATATCTAGTATTATGTATGTTTTAATTCTTAATTGCCAGACATTCACAGCATTAATTTACATGACCATTAGAGTTTTTTTTTTATGTTGGGACATGAACACAGCACCATCTAGTTCCATGGTAAGCTACGAGGCTTGTGTTATGGATATCAGATAGTTCATACACTACACATATATAACTTAATACATACATATAAACACCCATGACTGAAGTACAAACATTTGTGCTCATCACACAAATGAAAGGCTCCAGCGGGATTCGAACCCGCGACCGCTGGTATAGCAAGTACAAGGAATCACTACAAACTGAGCCAAACGTGTCGTCAAATAAGTTCAATATATAAAGGATCCAATCAATACACAAATCCACGAAACCCCATGATTATTGTCTTACCATGATTATATCCCTTCTTCCTATACCTTTACGTATTTAACCCCTGTATTCTTTCAGCATACATACATTACATACAAATAGACAACAATAGCTTTCACAAAGCACTAATCTACCCCTTCTAACCCAAAAAGTGAAATATTACAATACGATTAAATTCTATAAAACATCAAACAATGTTCGAATGAAACCTCGTGGGAATCAAAGATGGTGCGCACGTGCATAAGAAAGGTAAAACTTGTTAAACGGAGCGTTGACCCGCCATGAAAAGGCAATAGGGGAAGAAAAAAACTCGTATTTTATCAATACAGAATTATGCATTTAATGTGGACACTTGTGAAATTTGTCCAGGGTTGTCTCTATTGTGTTTTTGTGGTAATAATTGAGTTTGGGGCTATTGCACTATGTCTTTGTAAATTAATGGTTTTTTATTTATCTGTATGTATAGGGTTAGGTATTCAGGTTTGTGATGAAGACAGACTGACAGTTTTATATTAAATAAGTCGTTGTTGGCGGATTCATATTTAGCCGAGTAAAAAGTGTTTCCCGGCATAAGAAGTATATTATGTGATAGTACAGTATATAATCTAGATCAGTGCCAAGTTTCATCAAAATTTGTTTTACCGTTTACGTATACAGGCAAATACACACAATACATACTTTGTGTGATTAATTTATAAGTAAATATTTTGTTACCTCAGAGCATACTTTTTAATATAACTAATACACTTAAAGAAATGAAAATATATTGTTACTATATAAAATTAATTATTTTCATACTTTTATATTAATTGGTAAATATTTAACTGGCAGCCCTGGCTAGGTTGAATACCCCAGGTGTACGAAGTTCAGCGACCGCAGCTAGTCCATTCTGAAAATCCTATATGTAAAATAGTTTAATCCAACTTTGCCATGGTAATATGCCATAAATGGTCCTTTAATTTTATATAAGCATGACGTCATTGATGTTTTTACAATATTTAACATCTTGAAAAGATGAAAATTCAAATTGGATGCACAAATAAATATATGTATGTATGTGCATAAATAACAAGGCTGTGATAGCCCAGTGGTAATGCGCTCGCTTTGGAATCCGAGTGAAGCGGGTTCTAATTCCGGGTCTCGCACCTTTGATATTTTCATGTATGAATCATTTCCAACATGTCTTACGGTGAAGGAAAACATCGTGAGGAAACCTGCATGTCTGAGAGAACCTAGCAAGTTTTCGAAAGACATGTGAAGTCCGCCAACCCGTACATAACCAGCGTGGCGGACTATGGTCTGATCTCCCTTGCATTAAAGGAAGGCCCGGCAGTGGGACTTTAGAAAGGGCTGAATAAATAAATATAACATATTAAAAAAAAGGATAAAAAAAAATATTTTATCCTATTTTTATTTCCTATTTTTATTCGTATTTGGAATATTTTCTAAAGTATTTATAAACTGTAATGGTAGTTTTTAAATTTTTTAGTCTCAAGTCCACTGGACACATTTCAATTTTATTGTACTTATCTTTTTCCGGATTTATTTTGATTTTTGGTTCCCGACGTTTCGAATGCTTTACAGCAATCATGTTCACGGAAGAGTTTAAGGTTTTAAAGTGTCATTTAAAATGTCAAATATTCACGTAAATCTATGAAAGTATTATTTCTTGTAGTCTTTATTTTTTCACTTAAAATACTGCTAAGTTGTACCGGTGGTAGGACTCTGTCAAGCCTGAGGAGTCCGACTGGATGGGTACCACCCCCTTATCTATTTCTGCCGCCAAGCAACAATGATTGCATTGTTGTGTTCCGGTACGAAGGATAAGGTAGCCAGCGCAATTACAGGCGAGAGGCATATCATCTTAGTCCTCACAGTGACAACGCACCTGTGGTTCTGCATTTTTGTTACTTAAAACCTAAGTGCATGAACCGTAGGTGTTATGGGCGACAGGTACTGCTTTCCATCAGGTAGTCTGTGTCTGCTCGTTTGTAAAAAAAAAAAAGTTAAAATGATTGTCTTTACTGGCTTGAGAGTTGAGCGAATCTCTAACAATTCTTAATGGATTTAATTAATGAAACTATGGATTGTATGTACATAGTTGGTTTAAACAGAGACGGATTTAGGGAGGGTTGTTCGTAACCGGATCTGTAGCGCATCTTATCACCTCGTATTTGTGGTATGCAAACTAAAAAAAATAAAAAAGTTTTTTTTTTTTTGCAAAATAATACTTTGTTAGATTTACGCAAATATTTAAATTAATAAAATCTATACTAATATTATAAAGCTGAAGAGTTTGTTTGTTTGGTTGAACGCGATAATCTCAGGAACTACTAATCCGATTTGAAAAATTCTTTTTGAATTAGATAGCCCGTTAACTGAGGAAGGTTATAGGCAATATATCATCCCGGAAAAATGTACGGTTCCCGTGGGATAGATCTGTTTTTGTCTAGGGACGAACCCGAAGCGAAGCGAGGGTGAGTCGCTAGTAAACAAATATAAGTAACACAATAAAATGAAAAACTAATAATAGACCGTTAGATGTAGTTAGCTCTGTTAGTATAAATATGGTAATGAATTGTTTAATATTTTATTTTTTAATTTTCAAAAATAATATTAATTTTTAAGTTTTTAAATTATACTTACGAGTAGTGAAATAATGTTGCTTAGTATTTTTTAAATTCTTTAAAAGTTTATAAACATAATTAAGTAAGAATATTTAATGTTTTTTTTTAAATTGTATTATATAGTTGTAATAATAACAATCAATATTAAATAATAAATAATATTTAATATTCAATTAAATAACTAACAAAAATTAACAAATATTGTAAGTTACTTTGGTGTCATTTTTCTATTTCTTTAACGTCATTATATAATTTGTGGATAGATACTATCTGTAACTATATAATTACTTTTAAGGTATCTACAAACTAATTAGTCTCTCCCGTGACCATGAATATAAAGGTCTGCAGAAAAACCAGAGGACTGAAGGGCTCTTCTGAATCCGGCCCTGGGTGTAAAACAAGGGTCAGATTTAGTAGTTTTGAACTATTAACTTAATTAAAATACATATGGACGTGAGTGATCCCTTATCTATCTAACAATTAGTTACATTCTGCATTACACGCGTACGAACGGAACCCTGATTCCTTTTCTAACTTTCTTTACATCTTATAACATCAGCTATCTGCATGTGAAAGTCCCGTTAAAATCGGTCCAGCCGTTTCGAAGATTAGCCGGAACAAACAGACAGACAGACGAAAAATTAAAAAATATCCTTATATTAAAAAGAAATATTATATTAAAAAATATTATTAGGCATATTACCGTATATACTTTCATATGTATTTAGCAAAAATCTGTTATTTTGACATTACAAATAGAAACTTTAATTTTATTTATCTGTATAGACTATAGATTTTTGAAATTAAGAACAGTACAGTTAATACTGAATTAATTCTAATTTTTGTAGGTATTGTGATAAAAGTACATGCATAAAATTAAGATAAAAGCTATCTCCATCCCGCATTTCTCTCAAATCTTCAAGTCTACACAGTACAAAGAAAAATTTAATCACACTCACTCACTGACAAATTGACTCATAAACTATTGCATACATAATCCATACTTATAAGTATTATTTTTATTACATTCATCCTTTTCAATTAAAAGATCTCTATCTAAGTATCAACTGACCCAATTTTGCACAAAACATCTATTACCTTTTGCGTCGTTATATAAATAAAACCTCTTTCTTCTAACATAATCTAATAAACAATAAAACAACAAAGGTTTGTACAGCTGATGTAACCCGCAACGCCGCGCCGGTCCTTTGTACCGCTAAAAGCCTTTGTGTGTGATGAATAGCGCGAATTAAGACATACTCTAATGTAACTCTCGTTATTGATATTATTAAGGAAAAAATATTGCGACATAATGGGATTGTGTTGTTGAAAGCTAATACGATGGGATAATATAATTACCTCTGGGCTATGGCTGTTTGTCTATGACGTCTTTGCTTGTAGTGTTGTAAGTGTAAGGTTTGTCTATGATTATAATCATGCAAGATATATAATTTTAATGAAAGAACTCAGTTAAAGTAAACTTAATCTAAAAAAAATGTATGACTTTATGTTTGGTATAAACATTTTACCATTTTGGGTATATTAGGATACTCGAAAATAATATTGCTGTTTTTATTAGTTTATTTTTAAGCAAATACGCCCATTTCACGTATTGAGTTCTTTGAAAGGTTTTCGATGTACGATAAAAACCACTACTGACCATTACAGTGTCATCAAAGTGCTCGAGAGCTTGCAATTGAAGTAGGGGTAGGCGACCATTAAATTATAACCCTGTTCAATGCCCGTCCAATCTGTTTGCTTCACAGACTACAAATGCGTTCTAATCAAAGAGGAAACTATGAAAATGGGACAAATAGACCCCATTCACACTACCCTAATTCCTGATATCTAACCAGAGCATTTTCCGACTTTAGCATCTTTAAATATTCAGTTTTAAGGTTCAAAATAGAATTTTACAACCATAAATGAATTTTAGTTTAGCAAATGCGTAGGAAATGTAACCCTGGAGAAGTCGAGATGTTAGTCTAAAGTTGTATATGATCGAGTTTGTTTGTAAAGTTCATATATTTCCAAGTCGGCATTGCGTGCCGAATACTGAATGAAAACAGTAATATTAGTGGGGGTTAAGTTTAATTTATACACAATGCTGAAACTGAATTATGTGGGGTTGGAATGAATAAAGGCCTATAAAGGGTTGAGTGAGATTGAAATACGTTGAATTCTATTGATCACATCAGTGGAGATGATTAAAAACTTGTGTTAATTGAATTTGGTATATTTTTTACGGTATACGGAATATTGTGAAGTCAAAAATACTTGTAAATGTCTATCGAATAAAATCATCTGTTTGTTGATTAATTCTAACCCAAAATACTTATAATTACTTTTTTGTAACTTGACTGAGGAAGCTTCCACCAATCCGATCATGTCTTAAATTTTATTTAATTTAAGTAATGGATTTTTAGGGCATTTTTTTCATTTCTTCTTCTTTGTGGTGAGCTTTTCCAATACCCAAAGAATAATACAAACAAAATTCTAATTTAGTCACTTTAAGATTTAATATTGCATGTTATATGTGTTATTAAATAGTAACCTTGTTCTTGATCTGTATTCAGCCCTTTTTAACGTCCCACTGCTGGGCACAGGCCTCCCTTCAATAAGAGGGGAATGAGGCCATAGTCCACCACGCTGGCCAAGTGCGGGTTGGCGGACTTCACATGTCTTTCGAAAACTTGCTAGGTTCTCTCAGACATGCAGGTTTCCTCACGATGTTTTCCTTCACCGTAAGGCAAGTGGTAATCATGTTAGAAATGATTCGCACATGAAAATATCACAGATGCGAGACCCGGGATTTGAATGGTAACACACCATTGGATGATTGGGCTACCACTGCCTGTTCTTGATCTATCAAAATTAAATTATTTCTGTGTAAAATTAACGTCAATGCGTTGTTGCGTTGAAAAAAATGACACATTAACAAACATCTTCGCATTTATAATATTAGAATGCACTGTCAAATATAGTTAATCTAACTTTATGTTACTAAGTATATAACTCGCCATGTCCGTTCCCAAATCGCCTGCATTACAACGATTAGAATTTTGTGTGACGTTTAGTTTTCGTTTGACGTAAGAAATGTTGATGTGATTTCAGAGATTTCTCAGTCAATGCCACTGGGTGATTGCCCTCTCACCCCAAAGATTCGAGTTCGATTCTTGCCCTGACCTGTATAATTTTACGGTCATTATACGACTATCAGTAAATGTTACTCGGAAAATCGGAATTTGTATGTACGCTCGGGTGGTGACTGTTATATGAAAATTAAGTGGTATCTCATAAATTCCTCAAGCCCCAGAATAATTATGTTAAAGTGTGTTTTGATTAAGTGAAGATTGAACAAGAATTTATTATATGATGTCTTACATCTGCTGGTCTGTCTGTTGCTTATGACCATTATTTACTTGTAATTCCATAGTTATTCATATGATAAGTAAATATTAGGTACATATTATAAAGTGATAGTCAAACCAAATGTATAAAGTGCAGCGACGTAAGAAAAAAATCATAAACACAAGCTTCAAATAATGTATTGTTTGAATTTTTTTAAATAACGAAAAACAAATTCTTTTAACTATTTGTAGTGTTAGTGTATGAAGTTATAAATAAAAATCAAATGAGCCGAAGTTGAGAGGCCGGACTTAAAATACTAAGAAGTTAAACTATTATTTACAACCTTTTACAACAGTAAAAACTTAAAAAAAGAAGAAAAAAACCGATTTCAAAAAATAAAAAATGTAAAAAATAACTGAATGGAAGTTTTTATTTACTAAAGATACCTAATCAGATATTTTTGAAGACAGTGCTAGATTTCTGAGTTAATAAACATAAAAAAAATACAATAGAATTGAGGATCTCCACTTTTTTTGAAGTCGGTTAAAAATAATATATAGGCATATGGGCTTGAATGTGAAAATCCGAAATGGGAAAAATCTAAAATACTCTAGGGAATTACTGAGTCTGACTGATAAAAACTAAAACGACATTAGAAGATTTAAAAAAAAAATACTAACTTACAAGCCGCGGGGGTTTCGCTTGCGTTAAAACTACAAAAGAAAAAACTCAAAAATGGTATGTTTCATACAAACTTTCATCACCTACTTTACCCTCTTAAGGGATGAATTTAAAAAAATGCTAAAATACGTATTTATTTAATTGTATTGAAGAGCATTAATACCAAGTTTCAAGTTATTCTGATCATATATATTTTTGGGTTATATTATAACGTGTATACCCGTGGGAATGAGGTAATCTCCCGCGATAAAAAGTAGCCTATGTCTCCAGCCCTCCAACTATTTCCACACAGAAAAAATGTCAATCCGTCACTGTGTTTTGACGTGAAAAAAGGACGAATAAACAAAACAAAAAAACAAATAAACAAACATACAAACACACATTCACGTTTATAATATTAATTATGAATATATGGCTGGCTGGTTCGTTTTGGAGAAAACACAATCTGCATTATCACTCAAAAAATATGAGAAAAAAAGTCATGTTTCACAAAATCCTTTATTATTAACCCCTTTCTTTTTAACTGTTACAATTACCAAGTTAAGTTAAAAAAATATAATAAGTTTATATATATTAAAAGTATATTTTAATATACTTTTATAGAATATTTACTTGTCCATCTCTTTGTCTGTCCGTATGTCACACTGTATTTCCTCTGAATGAATTGAACGGAGACGTCTCTAAATTCCTATAATCCCAGATTATACAATCACTTGTCCATTTTTTACCATAGCCTACAACAATAAAATGTTCTAGTAGCATCCGAACACAGCTCCAATTTTTTATAAAACAATATAAGATATAATGTATGTAACCCGTGTTTATCCGATACCATAGAAACATGGTGGCAATGTGATACAGTGAAGTGTCCAAATGAGCGGATTTTCAATTTGATATACATAATACATGTGTTGTTCATCTACAAGTCACCTTCGAATTTACCGGTCACCCACCGCGAGAGTGAGGAACTTTCATAATAGGCTACTTGAAGTATATTTTAATACTAATATAATGTGCCTTCGGGTTGTATTGCTTCATTTTTTTCCTTTTTTGTTCAAATTATCTATCAAGGGACTTCATTTTTCGGCCGACTTCAAAATAGTATCTGGCCCTTTGTTTTTTGTGTGTATAAAACGCGATGCCTTTGTCTATTCCATTGTAAATCAATTTTCGTGGTTCTTTTATTGCTTATGGTATATTTGATTTACTAAGTAAAACGATGTACGGAGTTCAATATGACTTTAAAACGATGACAACACGTTTGGCTCACTTTGTAGTGACCCTACTTGCTGTGTCAGCGGTCGCGAGATAGTGTCCCGTTGGGCATTTCTTTGTGTGATGACCACGAATGTTTGTACTCTAGTCGTGGGTATTTATATTTATAATATGAATGTATTTAAAAACTTATATAAATTTAGTGCATCAACTATCTGGTATCCATAACACAAGCCTCGTAGCTTACCATGGAACTAGATGGTGCTGTGTGTAAATGTCCCAACATATTTATTTATTTATTATTTAAAAGCCGCCTTTTTTTATTAAAACTTACATTGGTCTCTTGTAAGTTTTGATAAAAAAATATTTCTCTTGAAATGCCCATAGTAACTTTATTAAAATATTGGTCAGAGCTCTATTATTTAACTGTCACACTAATATACATTGTGAAGAAATAGTATTTTTATTTTTTATAATTGGAAAGAAAATAAAAATTATAACTTTATTTCTGATGTTGAAAATTTGAGCATAAAATTTCTTACTAACTATGCTTCATTAAGAATCGTGATTACATAAAATCTTATAAAGTTTTTAATTAAGAGAAATGTTATCTTATTTCGTAATAATCTTATTTCGGCCTTATATTCTCTATTTTAGTCTAAAATATTCTCATTACCCCCTTACCAACGTACAACCTCTTTATTGAAAATACTAACAGAACCCGCGGCTTCGCCCGATTCTATCTACAAGATTGAACATCTCGTATCTAGATAGTAGATAAAAAAGCTCATTAGATTTATGATAGACAGCCATGCATTTATAAAATATATATAGTTTTACAATAATGTATGGAAGTCTGCCCAATTCGTTGACATTTATGATTACTGCTCCACTCCCTTGGGTAGTAACATGATGATATATAGCCTATAGCCTTCCTCAATAACTGGGCTAGCTAATGCAAAAAGGATTTTTTAAATCGGATTAGTAGTTCCTGAGATTGGCGCGTTCAAACAAACAAACAAACTCTGCCTCTTTATAATATAATATTATAATATATAGATAATGATGCTTGAAGGTTTAGTTATGTTTAAATTAAACTAAATACGAAGTAAATAAGTATTTAAGTGTAAAAACGCATGAGTATTAAATGTCGTAGTCTAATAAACCCATAAAGTGCCCACAATCTTATAGAAAGCAGGTATAAAACAGGACCGACATCATTCCCTATTATTTGATTATATCGAACAAAATTAATACGTTCTGGGACTCAAAATAGCACTTCGCGATCTTCAATCATAAAGATTAACTTTCAGCATTGCTAAAACTTATTATATTGCTCACATAATTACGAGTCTTTATCATTCCACATCTTAATGGATCTATTGAATTCTCTTTTGGTTTTTATCACCAACTAAGTTGGCCATCACGGGATGCCTGGCAGATGTAAAACATCTATATTAATATTAGAATTCTTAATTAATATAAACCTATAACGAAATACGGAGTAAAATAGAGAAATAATCGAGTTTCGTTAATAAAACCATTTTTGTTTATTATTTTAATTGCAATAATAATTATAGAATACCTATATAAATAAATAGAATTTTTACACACACTTTTACAGTGGAGCATGTTTATTGTATAGTATACGCGCGCGCACACACAAGGAAGTCGAGAGCGGTGGTGTAAAATGGGCATGATGGCATGATGGCATGATGGCGTCATGCCGTTTGCCGTCACGCCATACGAGTCGGTTATACTGCCAAGGTGCGCCAATAGATGTTTCACATCAAAAATTCTTAAATCTTTATCTACTTTAAAACTTATTAAGTTAAAAAAATCCACTTTGAGCAACTCTGCACTAACAAACGAGATAGTCAGAAATAGTAGATAATAGACGTATAAGTTATAAAACTAGAATAGTGAATTCTAGCGCGTAATGCCCATCTGCAATTCCGAACATTCCAAGGCTCTATCGTAGTGTCGATGAACGATAAACGTATTAAAGCATTCAATACTTCTCGCATATTTGACTACATACATTCAAATTGTTTCTCAAACAGATATTGCTGTCTTTGTTTGTGAACCAAAATGATATATGGCCTGGTAATATATTACACACTTCTTTGGCTTAGATTTCTCATGATATATATTTAGATATATGTATATTTGAATTTATTAATAATTATTAGGAACTAGTGTATATAAAATTGCGTTATTTCAGAAAAGATATGTAGATAAACTTTTTTAGATAAGGTTTTGCTTTTTTTTATCAAAATCGTTAGAGCTTTCTCTGTGGTACATGATATAAATTTATATAAATGTACAAGAATTGTTCATTTAATATTTTAAGATTAATACATATAGCGTCCATAGATACATCCGTAGCAGTGGTGCAATTGGCTATTTGACAGTTTTCGGAAAGATATTTTAAAACATACGTAGGTTCATTTTATACCTCTTACAATTATTTTTTTCTGAAAAAAGCGTTATTTATTCGGAAAAAAATATATTAATCTTTCAGTAATTTGAAAGTCGCGCGAAAACAGCACATCACGTGACATTCCTGGCTGTGACGTCATATCTCAATAAACTAAGTAAAGCTAACTACGATGCATGGAGAATATAACATGTTATATATTTTCCATGCTACGATGCTCCAACTCTTAAACATATTTTAAGCTAAAAGTTTGCAGCTTTTTCATTGGCAAGCTCATATAAGTTAATATATATATATATATATATATATATATATATATATATATATATATATATATTTAGAATATAAATATTTTTTATGAAAATGACAAGCTACAAGACGTGTGCCGTACCTATGTGTAAAAGTTCTACAATTAAATATCCTGACAAATTGTTTATACACGTCCCTAAATGTCCTAAACGTCGAAAGCAGTGGTTACAATTAGCACGCTGAGAGTTGAATTTTACATCTGATAAATCGGCAATTTTTTTTTGTGAAGATCACTTCGATGTAAGTATTTAAAAGCAATCAATTTAGCCTCTGATTTACTGAAAATAAATTAAACTTAATCCAGTATTTTGTACATAAAACATGTCATAAAAACAATTCTTTTTATGACATTATTTTTATTAATTTTAAAAGTATTATTTTTATTATTCACCATACGACTGTCGCGAAGATCTAAAATTATCAACATAACCTTTAAGTAATTTAAAATTATTTTATAAAATTTTTACTACTTGACTTAAGAACTATACACATTAACTTTTACCAATAAATTATACATAATTACGTTGTTCATTTCGGTACTTACACGGAAGTTTTTACATTCCGAAACTCGGCTGAGCAAAAGTCAGGATTACATGCAAAAAAATTTGCAACCATAAATGAATCTATTTTTGGTAAATTTGCACTATCAGCTTTTGTGTAACCCGGCTCCATTTCGTTAAACTTCTCACAAGCACTAATTAAAATATTTTAGAGTGATCTTCTCAGCAAAGTGCAAACGATAAAACACACGATGTTTTGTTATGTGAAAGGTGACGTCACACGCTGCACAAACATGGCCGCCAGCGTTTCAGTATTTGTAATCCACAGATAAAAAAACTCAAATTTATTTTTCAAAAATGAAATATTTACAATTTATTTTAATGCAAAAAACATATTGTATAATTATTGTGGACCCATAAGCTACTGTCTCCAACAGATTAAATATTTTATCGTTAGAATTGTCAAATAGCCAATTGGGGCCAGCAACTGGCAAGTCAAATTGACTAGTCAAAGCTTTTTTCCAATATAGATATTTTATATTCTAATGCATTTACTTTTATTTATGTACTTGCGACTCACCAGTACGTTACGTTACGTTTTAACGTTTAGTATAGATTTCTCAGAGATGAGATATTTTCCCGCATTAAAAAGTATCCTATATATTATAAAATAAATAAATAAATATGCTGGGACATTAACACACAGCAACATCTAGTTCCATGGTAAGCTACAAAGCCTGTGTTATGGATACCAGATAGTTGATATACTACACATATATAACTTTAAATACATACATATTATAAATTGACTCAGATAACCAGCTATCATCATGCTAAATTTCATCAAAATCCCTCCAGTGGTTTTTCTGTGATACGTTTGCAGACAGACAGACTAATTAACACACAGACAGGCGGAGAGACAGACAAATACACAAAAATTCTAAAAACTATAGATTCGGTCTTTGGATAATAATGACTATTTCAATAAGATTTTATAAAACATATTTAATATACAGATTCGACTCAGAATTTTAGTATTATATGTATAGATGAAATATCAATATCTTGTATTTATTTTTTGGGAAGATAGAAAAATAATGTGAATATATCTCGTAAATCTCTAACATTGAAGTAAAATATTATATCAACTATAACAAAACTAACATTTGTATGATAAATACTAATATTCATATATTCAACTTGAGTACTTCATCATGAAAGGCATTGCTGTTATTATCTATACTAATATTATAAACAGGAAAGATTTTTTTGTTTGTTTGTACCGAATAAGCTCCGTAACTACTAAAACGATTTAGATGAAATTCGATAAGGAGATATTTTGAGACCGTGAGAAGGACATAGTATAGTTTTTATCCCGGAAATCATCCCTTAAGGGGATGAAAATGGGGATGAACGTTTGTATGGGGTAGCAACCTAGGGATGAACCCGAACAAAGCCAGGCTGATTCTCTAGTAATCAAATATAGAGATATAGTTATATTGTAACAAAATTTATTTTCAGGTTGGACACCCAATATGAGATAACGTCTGAGAAGATCGATACGCCTCCAGGCGAAATGGTAAAACGAAAATGAATTATTTATTTTGGCGATATTTTATTATTATTTGACGTATTATATTTTTCCTTTCTTATATAAAGAATCCAAAGATTTGATACTTGATTTGGACATTAAAATTTAAGAAAATTATATATTTATGATGACATTTCGTCGTTTTTGTGCTTATTTGTTCAAACGACCGATACTTGATGAGCTTTACAATAGAGACTTTTTTCCTCTATTTTAAAAACAAAGCTTTATGTCTAAGATTTATATACAACTAGCGACTTACCCTTACTACGCTCGGGTGCGTCCCTAGATACGTTTCAATTTTTCGAGTGGAACCTTGATTCTTTTTCTAAAATAAAAGTAGCCTAAGTTACTCCTTATAACAGCAGCTATCTGTCAGTGAAAGTCCCGTCAAAATCGGTCCAGCCGTTTCAGAGAGTAGCCGAAACAAACAGACAGACAGACAGACAGACAAAAATTGTAAAAAATGTTGTTTTGGTATATGTACCGTGTATATATCCATATGCATTTAGTAAAAAGTGGTTATTTTAATATTACAAACAGACACTTCAATTTTATTTATCTGTATAGATAGATAAAATATATATTTTCGGCTTTTTTAAAGTAAAATCTTTATTTTATACTAATAGAATTGATATTATAAAGTCAATAATTCTGTATTAAAAACTCTTTCGGTAATAGGCCGTATGGAGAGATAGCACTAAGACGAAGATTTGTAATGTAAAAAGTGAAATGGAGTTCAAAAAATAAAGTTACCACATCTAAGTATTTTAAATATTGTGTAAAAAAATATTATTTATTACTATAAAATATATACGTAAAAGATATGAAAAGTTTTTTTTTTTTAACAAAGAAATGGAAAAGCTTTTATTGTACTAAAATGTGTTATTAGATCATTACGATGAATGAATTTATCTTACTTTAGCAAAACGCAAAAAATTTACTAACTAAATTAAACTTAATTAACAAGTTAGTTAGAGAATAAATGGCAAAAAATACAAAAGAACAGAGTATTATTTATATTATTCATATTTTATTTACAAAAATAGTAAATTAACTACTAATAAGACATAAAATTTCCCTTATTCTTTAAAAAAAACGATCTGTATGGCAAAATCGAATCGTAGCATAAACAGCAAAACTATGCTACTATTTTTGACTTTGACATTTATTTTGGTGGACTCCGTCTATATGATTCTTTAGTAAGTATCTAAGAACTTTCAAAATGAAGTAGGACTTCTTCCGAAGCCTATCTTAAAAATCAAAGGCACAAACTTAACCTTTTCATAGTATTATAGATAGACAGAAAAAAAATCAAAAAACTACAGAGACGGCTTCTGTATCAATAATAATGATTATTTCAATAAGATTTTCCAAAAAAATATTTAATGTACAGATTCGACTCAGAATTTTATTATATGTATAGATTAGCATAGATTATGAAATATTTCCGAACCATTATATGAGTATAACTTTATTAACCTGCCACGTTTTGTTTAGTGATTATTTTTTTTTAATAAAATTCGTCGAGTGGAGCTTCGCCTTATAACACTTTATCCTCCATTTACGAATAATCATGCAAATGGTATTATTTTCCTCAACTTTATAAGGTTTTCCCATGTTCTCTTGACAAGTTATAGTCGTAGTTCGTAGTATCTAAAAAATATTACAGTAAAGAAAATCAATCAAGAGGTGCAGTTTCGAGTCCTGCGTAGACGCTTGTATTGATTTCGAAAATGGTTATTTCGATGAAGTTTGAATAACGTGCGTTAAGATCTGTCACTGTCATAAATATGTCTCAATATAGATAAAAATTAAAACAGTTAAACGAATGACATATTATAAGGACACCAATCTCCTTCGTGTCTTCTCCATTCTACGTGACATTGGCGAAGTAATCTGTTCTCAACTGTCAACTGTCACGCTTTGAAGACACTAACAATAAAATTGAATTGAATTGAATAATCCTCTTACTCCTTTGAAAAATGACTCCTTAAAATAAAAACTATACGTGACAGCTATTATAAACGGAGAAGTTATTTGTGCATGTGTGTTAACTAGATTATGACCTGAAGAAACATAGACTACCCTTAGGGTATTATAAATACAAAAAAACATTTAGTCACACATCCGAGCGCAGCAAGGGTATTGTCACTAGTATATAAAAAAAACGTGTGTGTGTACTTATGTAGGCACGTAAGAAGTTATACTTCTTTGGCGTAACAGAACTAAGATAACTGAAGATTTCATCCCATATGTCACAACTTTGTTTTTAAAATTAATGATAAATTAATATAATAATTAAATGACGCATATTAGGCATATTACAATCATATATTTATAGAATATCTTTAATGAAAGAATATAACATTATATATCATTTGTCAGACAATTACAACGGTTACCATGGCAACAAGCAGTTATCAGCTAACTTTATCATGTCGCTTCTTGGTTGTCGGTGTACGTGAACATCGCAAAAATTTTACTCTCATAATTTTTTCCAAACGTCCCAAAAGAAGTATACTTCAAAAAAAAATATATATTATTATAACAACGCAATATAATCATAATCATCATATATATTCATAATCATAATACATCAAACGTTATCTAAGCCACCTGTCGCTATTAATTTAATTAAACGGGTAAGATAACGCATACTATAGTAAAATCAGCTTGCCTTTTTTTTCTGATGTCGGTTTAATAAAAGAACAAGAATTTCATTACAGCTAACCCCTATTTTTAATCTTGGATATTGTACATTTACTTTTAAACTTCTTCATTTGAAATGCTCTATCCAATCACCGGTCATCTTCTTACATTTTATCTATCTTCTACACATATAATAAAATTCTAACTGAGTCGAATTTGTACATTAAATAATAAATATTTTTTGGAAAATCTGATTGAAATAGTTATTATTATCAATACAGAGACCGAATCTACAGTTTTTAGAATTTTTGTCTATCTGTGACAGCATCACGAGAAAACCACTGGACAGATTTTGATGAAATTTGGTATGATGATAGCTGGTTATCCGGTTAACGTATATCTTTATACTAAATTTTAAAATGTAACTAGGGAAGAACCCGAGCTGAGAGAGGGTGAGTTGCCAGTATAACATAAGTACCCATTATTGTTCAAATTGAATTACTTTCACTGACGTAAAAATATTAGAAGGAACAATTTCGTTTTAAAAATAAACTATCACAAATAGTCCTTGGATCTTTATTTATTTTCGACCAATCCAATTCGTTCAGTGCGGATAAATAAAACTATCCCCGTCTAGGGCAATGAATAAAAACAACGTCCTTTTTCACCGATCAAAGGTTTTATGCCACAAAGGTAAAGCATTGTGAAGCTTCTATCAAAGGCAAATTGAACTCCTCAATCTTGGTAAGAGCGTATCGTTGTAAGATTATTTTGATGTGTATCCAAAGTTTTTGTATATTTTGTTGTGGGTAGTTTCAGAAAATACTGATGCAATGTTAACATATCCAAACGTTTTGAAGCCATTGTGTCTCCATACATTTGGTCTAACCTCAACTTTTGAGGTTATATTCTAGCCACAGGGCTTCGCATGCGTATTTTTCTATCAAGTAGAATATATTATGGTGATGCTCGTAGATCAGGGAATTCAGTCTCTTAAGTTATATTTGATTCAAATAAAATGTAAGTTATACTTTGATTGATTTTCTTATTCCCATTGGAATATTTTATCAAGCCACCTTTGTAGCGTATTCAATAGGCATACAATACAAAGAAAATTTAATATTATTTTTGGGCTTCTGTAGCATATCAAATAGCTTCAAACGCATTTTCTTTCAATAATATTCAATGTATAAACTAGGAAGTGATTACATTATTATAAAAGCGAAAGTTTGTATATGTGTGTGTATGTGTGTTGTTGTGGAGCAAGTGGTCACGCTCTCGTTAAATTGGCTCGACATATTGGAATGAAATTTAATGCACAGACAGACTGTGACCTGGAGTAACATATAACTATACTATAAGGTATCTAGGGACGAAGAGCGGAGGGTAAATTTTTTATAAACAACTTATCCGCTTATTCGCTCGAGCACGGTTCTAGGTGCTTTTTAAACCTATATCTACACTAATATTATAAAGAGGAAAGATTTGTATTTTTGTACGTTTGTAATGAATAAACTAAAAATTACTGGACCGTTTTAGATGAAATTTGGTATGAAGATAGTTTGAGATCCTTGAAAGGATAGGAAATTTTTTATTTCGAAAATCATCCCTTAAAGAGGTGAAAATGGGGAAGTTTGTATGGGGAATCAATCATTATATAAATAGTAATTAGCCAGCGTTAGGCATGTATGTACGCACCCAGCATATCTAACCTCCTTTCCTTAGATGTCGGATAATATTATACGTAAATTGTACATGGTTTAGGAACTGATAGCTGATACCTGTTTATCGCGACGCATCACGTTCAGTGTTGATGGCGCTCCGTGACGTATCCAACTTTGTGAATCGATAGGGTGACCATAAGAGAATATTATCTTTCTCACTATTTAATTAGACATATTCCATAATATTTTCTTAGATTTACACGAATATTTGAAATTTTAAATGACAGTATTTTTTGGGAAGTTTCCCCGTTTTTATTTGGATTTTTTTTACCGACATTTTGAATGCTTTACAGCAAACATGGTTACGGGAGAGACACAATCCATTTCACATGTATCCATCATACCTATTGAAGGATCCTTCAATGTCACTAGAGTAATATTCATATGAATAAGATAATTATAGATATTTTTATCACCTACGAGCTTATTAAACAATTTTATATTCTATTTTTTATTAAGTTCTCGATTTATTTGACTTAAATGTTATTTATAGTAATTTTACCATGATGAGGACACACAATGTTCTTTATTTTTTATAATTAGCCTTTTCCCGCGGCTCCACACGCTTAGTTCAATTATGTAGTACCATATCTTTTAAAATTATAGCCTTTGATTTGTAAGCTATATTACTGTAAAGAGGCAGTGGTGGTCCAGTGGTAACGCTCTCGCTTGGGAAACCGAGTGAAGCGGGTTCAAATCCCGGGTCTCGCACCTCTGATATTTTCATGTGCGAATCATTTCTAACATGATTACCACTTGCCTTACGGTGAAGGAAATCATCGTGAGGAAACCTGCATGTCTGAGAAAACTTAGCAAGTTTTGAAAGACATGTGAAGTCCGCCAATCCGCACTTGGCCAGCGTGGTGGACTATGGCCTGATTGCCCTCGTATTGAAGGGAGGCCTGTGCCCAGCAGTGGGACGTTAAAAAGGACTAAATACATATTACTGTAAAGTGATGTACTGTAAAGTGATGTACTGTAAAGTTTGCGTGAAAGTAGTAGTAACAAATATCTATCGATTCATATATCTTCACAAATATTCGCGTTAAATATTACTTTATGATGTTTACAATTTCCCTTAAATATATATTTTTAAAGACTTGGGATGCTTAATCTACTGAAATATAGTTGATTTCATAATTTTATGAAACTGTTTGATTTGAAGTGAACATTGTGTTTTGACTTTATTCTTTTCTTTCTTATATAAAACACAAAAGAAATCATTTTCTCCCAATTAGCTTTAATAAAAAGGAGGCTTTTTTTTAATAAAACTTCTTTTTTATTAAATATGTATACTCTGTCTTCATAGATACAAAAACAGTGGTTATTCTACTATGTTTCATACCCAAAAATTCACTCCCAATGCTTGAACCTACGCTATGTAGAGCCATTTTTATCAGACGTGTGAAAATAGCGCGGAGCTACCTTACAGTTTTACTTTAGTTTATGAGAGTTGCGTAAGATTTTTTCCACATCGAATTCAATAAGAGAATTTTGTATCTATCTCATAAGAAATTGGCTTAAGAATATTAATTTTTGGAACCGCTGATATCGATTTGTACATAATATACATAAATACATACTTTATGTGTATTTACCAATACATGTACCGGTTTTTTTTCTAACACTACACTATCTAGCAAAAAGTCTCAAATGACGTTAGAATTTAGATCTATAATAATGTTGGCCGCTGTTTTTGTCTCTTTGTACATATATTTAATGCAAAAACTGACTGCTTCGGTTGTGTAGTGGCTATCGAGAGGTCCTGGGTTCGAGTCCCGTGTCGGGCCAAGTTTAGTTATTGAGTCTTTCTGTGTAGTAAGTCTCAGTAACAGCCCGGAGTTGAGAGATGAGAGTCGCAGGAATAGAGAGTGCACTTGTGTCTGCGCGTACACTTGTGCACTATAATATCTCCTGCGCAGTTGGCTAGTCTCAATGAGACTGGCCGCCGTGGCCGAAGTTGGTCGGGAGGTCATTATTAATGCAAAAATAAGGAATTAAACTTACCAACGTTTCAAATTATGAAATCGTGCAAATAACTTTGTTATGTAATTGGCTAATACGGCACGATTCTTCATTGTATTCAGCCCTTTTGTTTAACGTCCCACTGCTGGGCACGGGCTTCCCTTCAATACGAGGGGAATCAGGCCATAGTCCATCACGCTGGCCAAGTGCGGATTGGCGGACTTCACATGTCTTTCGAAAACTGTTAAAATAAAAAGTTAAAATAATCTACTACTACTATTAACTTGCTAGGTTTTCTCAGACATGCAGGTTTCCTCACGGTGTTTTCTTTCACCGTAAGACAAGTGGTAATCATGTTAGAAATGATTCGCACATGAAAATATCAGAGGTGCGACCCGGGATTTGAACCCGCTTCTTCATTACTACGCACGTAGCCTTGGTTGAAGCTAATAAAGTTAGGAGATACTTTCATAGTAATAACGAGAAGACTTTTTCTAAATGCTTTATTTGTTGAGAGTAAATAATCTTTATGTTCTCCGTTTTACATCACTAGGCATTGTATGAAAATAATCTGTTATTTTGACATTATTACAAACAGACACTTCAAATTTTATTTCTATAGATACAAAAGGTTACTTAAGGCGCACTCGAGTTAAAAACGTCAAGTGAGCGTAGGTCGATAGTAATGAAATAAAACACTTGTGCGTAATTTAGTGTAAAATCAAACCTTCTTAATAAAAAAAAAAAGATTTATTCCCAGAAAAGATGCCGACGATTCTTTTTCAACTGCCTTTTATCTTTTATAAGCTTTTTATCAATGACAAAACACTCCTTTGTTTTTACGAAATATTCAGGGTTCATTCTGAACTTCTTGACTGAATAAGAACGATTTATATCTGTTTTTATCTCTTTCACCATTGAATAGCAATAAAAAAAAATAACATTTAGGAGATATTTAATGTCTCAAAAAAGAAATGTCGTTTAAAATTATAACTGTTCTATTTATAAAATACGAAATGGAAATGGCTCATAAAAAGTTTTTTTTTTCTATTTTATTGCAGCTATAATAACTGATAGATTAAAAATTAATTTGTATGAGTTGATATTTATAAATATAAAGAAAATACACTCTAAATAATTCAATCTATTTAGAAATTTTATTTTAATTTAATTTTTTTAATTTTTTTTGTTCACTTTAAAACAAATTGACGGATTTGGATGAAAAGTACATACTATTTATATTCTTAGACTAAGATTTAGACGAGATGTCATTCTACAATTGTGGAACAATAGAAATCTAAAAATATTGTCGCTTAATGTTAGTTTCCACGAAGTGTGTAACGTCATTACACCAAAAATAATAATTGAAAATGGCACGTCTGAAGCATGCTTTTGACATTCTAAGACAGTTGTCAACACATGACAATTAGTAGACAAGAACAGTTAATCGTAAATTCTCGTGTGTAAGAGAGAAACAAAACATTTTCTAGAAAGGAATCGAAATTACTAGAAAAGTTTTGAATTTCCTAATACTAGAATGTTCTTTGTTTATGCATAAAAAGGGCGGCAATGAGTCGAGAGATTAGTTGAATTTCGGAGCTAAGTGACAGAAGTATGAAAAAGTGATGTTTTGTTTTTAATTTAATGCATGATGTGATAACCTGTAAAAAAAGTACATTTATCTTTAGTTTGTAAATGTAATCATGAATGTAATAATGTAACTTTTGTTGGTTATCCTAATAAAATAAAATAAAAAAAAAATAAAATAAAATAAAAATAAAAGTGAAGAAAAGTGTACCAAAATCATAGTGAAAGTGAAACTAGTGTTGAAAAAGAATTTTCATAAACTGAATTAAGCCAGAACTGTGTAAGTAAAGCATGTTTCTGTAAACCATCACAAGTGACTGCTGCGAACCAGAAGTAATAAAACATCTATAGTGCAGAAGACGTACTTTAATTTCCGATCCCAGAACTCACAGAGCGTAACAATATATTGGAATGATATGATATGATTCTTTGTATTTTTTTCCGTTTGTAAAATGGAGATCTTGTCTAAGCCCTTTCTATATATTTTTAAACATATACTTTTTAATCGACGTGTCACGCGAAGGAATTCAACAAACATCCGATATAAAGTAGATAAGCAAAATAAAGGTAATACACACCCTTTCACATTTATAATATTAGAAGTATGCGAGAGTTTAAAATGTAAGGTAATTAAGGAGGTTATATGGAGGGATACGCAGAGGTCAAGAGGTCCCCAGAGTGTGATACGACGCAGCAACCCTTCCTTGTTTAATAATTCCGTTCGCAGAATTGCTTGTTGCTGCCCACAGCAACCCTTTAATGAATGTAAATTGAGATATTCGCATGTACTTTATTAAAATACTTAATGAAATAACAATTATAATTTGAACCGACTTCGTAAAAGATGGTTCTGGATTGTTTTTGAAGTAAAACTTCTTTATTTACGCATGATTTGGGGGGTAAGCTGGTGAATGCGTTACGAAAACATGTACGTACGTTTGTTGCCATGGCAACCGTTGTTATTGTCTGACAAAGATATATAATGTTATACTTTTTTCTTAAATGATATTCTATAAATATATGATTGTAATATGCCTAATATGCGTTATTCTTAGTATCTCATCTATCCTGATCAAAATATAAATTGAATTTCATAAAGTGTACCGATAACCTACAGAAGTTTTACTTCTTGCCCGTGTACACATTCATACACGCACTCTTTAATTTTTTTTTATTTTGAAATGGCTGATTTTTTTTCCGTGCATGTCGTTATATTCTTTTCGCTGATTGTGTACCATTTTAAGTGTTTTTTTGTTAATTAGAGAGAGGGAGAAAGAGAGAGAGAAGAGAGACTTTATGACGAAGGGAGTATTGTTTTTATACTAAAAATGCTTCGAGATGAAACAATCCGTTTTTTTTAGAAACAAAATCAAGCAATTATTTTAAAATTAAATGTGTATAAAGTTAACTATGTATGTAGGTAAAAATATATGTATATTGTATATTATTAATTTTTATCAATCGATTTTTTCAAAAAGGAAGAGTTTCCAATTCGGCTGTATTTTTTTAATAAGAAAGTTCAAACAGAAAAAGTTTTATAAGATTCGAGTGATCAATGAGATAGGGGGCCATCAATTAATTGGAAGCAACCCTTTTAGCTTCATTGAATAATTGATCTCCTAAAAGCTTTGTACCACTTGACGTAGCACAAGTTACTGATATTTTGATCACGCTAGTCTCTGTAAGGTATTTCCTCATCCATCCTTTGGTTAATCGAGCTTAATGACGTTTGTGAACTCTATAATACTATTTATCTATCTATACATATAATAAAATTCTGAGTCGAAACTGTACATTAAATATTTTTTCGAAAATCCTATTGAAATAGTCATTATTATCGATACAGAAGCCGAATCAATAGTTTTTAGAATTGTCTGTCTGTCTGTGAACGCATCACGAGAAAATCACTGCAGAGATTTTGATGAAATTTTGTATTATGATAGCTGGTTAATCGGGTATTTGTATACATATAGGATATTCTTTATCATGGGAAAATATCTCATCTCTAGGAAATCAACGCTAGTCTATGTGTATAAAAATCGATGTGTGTATGTATATTCTCTAGGGATTCCAAAATGGATGAAGCGATTTTGATAAAATTTTCAGGCTATCTTCAGATTAGCCCAGCGAGTGATCCTGTGAAGTTTGGTAGTGATCAGAAGTTTAAACGCAGGCGAAGCCATGGATATTGCTAGTATTACATTACTTTCGTCTGCGGTTTTGCTCGGTTACGAGGATAAATAAATAGATTATTTTACTCTTAACTCAAATTTTTTACTCGCCATTGAAAGTTTTTGTTTTGTATAGTTTTCGTTTTGTTTTTTTTTTATCTTTTATGCCTCAGAAAATAATTTATTTTACGCCATATATGTATATAGTATACATATTACGAAACAAGAATCCTATCAGTCTAAAAAGGTATACCGACTTTTAAGTAAATAAAAGTAATTATGTTAGTATATATTTGTTTTATTAGCAGTCAAATTTTATTTTGATTTTTTTATATGAAACTACCCTAAAAATACGAAATATGAAGAATCATAAAAATCGATTCATAACTCGGGTTTTTGTACATAAATCTACAATGTTTACGACTGTGTATAATTCGGCAATTTTTAACTTGAATAAATAACTCAGTGTCAATATTTTTTATAAAGATTATTATTTTTTTTGTTATTTGACTAAAGCATTATTTAATAGCGATTAAAAAACACACGTAACAATCAAAATTCAGCAATATAGCTCCAATGGCCTCTAAGTAAAATCAGTTCTATGAACGGACAGACAGACGTGATGAAATTATAAGGGTTTCGTTTTTGCATTTTTTTATGTTGAAACATTAACACACAAGGTAGTGGTAGCTCAGTGGTGACGCGCTCGGTTGGGTAACCGAGTGAAGCGGGTTCAAATCCCGGGTCTGGCACCTCTGATGGTTTCGTGTATGAATCATTTTCAACATGATTATCTTACTTGTCTTACAGTGAAGGAAAACATCGTGAGGAAACTTGCGAGTCTGAGATAACCTAACAAATTTTCGAAAGACATGTGAAATCCGCCAACCTACACTTGGCCAGCGTGGTGAACTATGGTCTGATCCCCTTCGTATTGAATTAAGGCCCGTGCCCAGCAGTGGGACGTTAAAAAGGGCTGAATACTAGTACTACTATTAACACACAGCACCATCTAGTTCCATGATAAGCTAGGCTTGTGTTATGGATAACAGATAGTTGATACACTACACATAATATATGTCGACATAACTTTTAATACATACATACATATTATAATTAAAAAACACCCATGACTGGCATACAAACATTCGTGTTCATCACACAAATTAATGCCCCCAGCGGGATTCAAACCGCGACCGTTGGCACAGAAAGTAGGGTACACTACAGACTGAGCCAAACGTGTCGTCAAATTATGGCTACGGAACCCCAAAACGAGTTTAACATGTTAATTTGGCTATTGCCAAATTCATGTGTAAACCCGCCATAAAATTCTAAAAGCTTAATTAAGCTTGTATAAATATTCATAGTATTTATATTATCATTGGTTCGAGCGTGTCCAAAAACAAAGGATTATCAGCTAACGCTTCGGCGGCGTCAGTTTATTTGTTTTTCAGCCTTGAAGCGGTGTTGTTAGAATTTCATTATAATATTTAGTGTCCTTGTTTTGTTTTGACATTCTTTCAGATATTTAACGATTTGATATATTATGTAACAGACAACAGTAATACTTTATGAAATTCTAGCGACTTACTGTAGCTTCGCTCAGGTGGGGCCTACCCCACAATGTGCGTTCCCCCTGTAAACGTAGTGGGAGGGATTCCACCTTAAAAAAAAGCTGCGGCCCAAGGTGCCTTTTGTATTAATATATATATATATATATATATATATATATATATATATATATACTTTTTGGCAAAACGGTTTAAGAATTAATTTCTCAAAACAAAAAGGATATAATATAGTATACGCACACAGGCGGTATACAAAAATGTATGTTATAGAAAAAAATCATACTTTAAAATAATGTGGGTATACAAATTTATTTACTAACAGTAACCTATATGTCTAAACCCAGCCGTTTTAGGATTTAGCGTAAAACGTAACAAAAATACACACACATAACAAGTTTCTCATTTAGTGTTTAGACTTTAGAAGTGAAAAACGTATGTGTGATAGCTCCGACGCACGACTGAAACAGAAGACCTTCTTACAAGAAACAGAATGCTTGATAATTAAAAAAATAATTTTATTACTAAAATTAAATTAAAAATATTATACATAAAAAAGCAGTCATGAGGTCTGCCGGCAGAAGTGAAAACTTAAAACTATAAACAAACAGTTGTTATTTTTGGATATTCAAATTAATTGTTTGATCTTAAATTAAAATTTGTAAACTAAAACTGTTTACATTTATCTGGTTTTGACATCTATCGGCACTCTTAGCGTAACTCTTAGCGTTAACACGTCACGTGACCATGTCGATGACGACTTACATGAATTTATACCCAATCCAAACTTGCCTATAGAAATTTTCACTTCAATAATTATAATATAATTAACATTACATAATTATAATATAACATATATATCTTATACTATATTTATTATATAGATATATTATAAAAAAATTAGTCATGTTTTTTTTCGTCCTTTTCTCAGCAAACCCTTTTATTTGATATCCATATCATGGGGGTGCACAAAAAAAAAAACAGTCCGCCATCTTTGGGAGACTCCATATTGAATTTACAATGACGTTTGAGTTAACGCTTGTATTAATTTCACTCCTCATAAAATATTCATACCGAGGGCCTTATATGAAAATAAGGAGTAAACTCCAAAAATAATAGTTGTTTTGAAATATTATGAAAATAAATAAAAAGGCACTCGAGCGAAGTCACTTCGGGTTGCTAGTGTTCTTTAAAGCATTACGTTACTCGTTTCGTGGAAAGCACAAATAACACATGATGACTCACAGCGAGACCGCGACAATATTTGTATGGCTTAAACAAATATTTGACTTAAACGGGAATTAAACCTGTGATCAATGCCGAGGTAAGTCGATCTCTATAAAAGCATGTAAGTACATTAGTAAAAATGTATAACGAAATTGGGTATTTTGTATTGAATATTTTAACAAAATATATAGTTTTCTGTAGTTTATTCAAGCGATAAAAGGGAAACATTAAATAACTTAAATATACTGAGAGGGGAAATAAAACCCTCAAAAAAAACTTATTAGTTCATGATTCACTATGTAAACTCAAATATTTCTACATATCAGCTTATCTTTATTTATAGCCAATTAAACTAAAACATAGATATTACTGATAAGAACAGTTTTTTTTTAATTCCATCTTGATACTTTTGCTAATTGGCAACATTAGTGAAATCACTATTTCCTAGAAGTGTCATTAAAATGAACTATTCGGGTAAAACAAATTATATATACTAAACGTCACACATAAACATACAAACACAGTCTTCTCCGTTCTACGTGACATTGGCGATGTAATCTGTTCTCAACTGGCATGCTTTGAAGCCATTAACAAAAGAATTGAATTGCAAAATACAATTTTTTTATATGTTTATGTGTTACATCAAAAGTAACACAAAAATATGTAACATTAGTTCCCAAAGTTGCCTAGTGGGAGTCTAACAACATATTTAAGCTACTAATATACCATTCACCAGAGTCTTCAAAAATATAAAATTTCAGCTTTATTTTCATAAAACCTATCATAAATCGAGGGCCCGAGTGACAGATGCATAAACACCGTGAAGTGACAAAACCACAATTTATTCTTCATAAAACAACCGAAACTGGCAGTAAAACGTACTGTCCATAAAGGGGAGCATATTTTGCCCAAATATTCAACATTTTTCTCGCACCCTTAGAGTATATTGGAAATGATGTAAACGCTTTTAATATTATTATGAAATTTTCAACTTTTATCGTGACGCAGGTGGTCTGATGGTGGCATTCTTTTAATCTCTAGATGGTCTAGGTTCAATGTCTGGTTGGAGGATTGTTTTTAATAATCATCGAGAGAGACTTTTTGTTAGGATTATTAGGTACTTGTTTGGAAACTTTGGACATTGTAAGTGCTTTTAATTTTAATTTAAATATAAATACAATGTATAGAATGGAAAGTTAATTTAGCACTTTCAATTTCTTAACTTATTAGGTCGATAATAAATTTTATATTTGAAAACTATCTTCTACGAAACGAAAATCGTGAAACAATCATAAACTGGTGAGTTTATTAATTACTAGCAGAACCCGCGGCTTTGCTCGCGCTAATACTTCTAAAATACTCTAAAAAGGTAGATTCCATACAAACCATCACCTATTTTACCCCCTTATGAGATAATTTTACGAAAAATGCTAAAACACGTATTTATTTAATTGTATTGAAAAGCGTTAATATAAGTTTCAAGTAATTCTGACTATATTTATTTTTTTGGGTTGTATTATAACGTGTCTTCCCGTACTAATCTCCCGCGGTAAATAGTAGCCTATGTCACTCTCCAGCTCTCCAACCGTCACCATACAAAAAATCACTCCCATCCGTCACTTTGTTTCGACGTGAAAGAAGGACAAACAAACAAACTTTCACATGTATAATAGTAGTATGGATTGTATAAAACAAATTATCTGCACGATTTAAGTGATAATTTTCAAACTATTATTCATACCACTTCTAATGCTCTTTGTTCTAACGATATCTGCTGACTGCCCTCGCAAGATGGAAACCATAAAAAACCCAATATTATTCCTGTATTTTACCCCGCTAGTGGGCGGAAATAATTGCAAATTCCTTCAGCTTTTTTTCGTCATATAGTTTTATGATTATTTTTAAGCTTGAAAGGGTTTCTATCGACTATCGTTTGAAGTTACGGGGTGTGATAAGTGATTTTAAATTGCTATATAAAAAGGAAGTGCATGTGTCTGTTCAGGCGTAGCTACATCACAGAGTAGATATTACAATGAAGTTCCTTCAGAGAATAAAGTCTTAAACTGATATGTAATGGAAATAGGTCATGAGCCACCATATAGTTTTACGTCTACGATAATTTTAAGGTTTTTACCTTGATACTTGTGGAAAATAAAAAGGTTCTAAGCGGTAAATAACGAAATGTATAAAAATAAAAGTATGTATGTCTGAGTGTGTCTAATATCCATTATTAATCCAATTTCGATAAAACTTTTTTTCGCGTCCGCGAAAATTTCTGAGTGCTAAAGTAGTATTTAATTAATACATCGCAAACAGTATCGGATAATTTAGTTTTAAATACAATTAAAACCAGGAATTCCGTCATATCAAGTCCTGGGTAAAGTTGAGGCGGGAAGGCGCTTGTAATCAAATGTATAATACATTTTTCTTATAGATTTTTTTTAATTTTTTTTAATTGTTTTTTTAAATAAAAGATCTTTTAACATAGTAGTAGAGGTAGTTTTTTTTCTTAAAAAATGTGCCTAAAACTAATTGTTTTAAATAATATACATCTATACATATAGAATTCTAACTGAGTCGAATCTGTACATTAAATATTTTTTTGAAAATCTAATTGAAATTGTCATTATTACAGATTATCGATACAGAGGCCGAATCTTTAGTTTTTAGAATTTTTGTCTGTCTGTCTGTCTGTGACCGCATCACGAGAAAACCACTGGACAGATTTTGATTAAATTAGGTATGATGATAGCTGGTTATCCGGGTCAACATATAGGATGCTTTTTACTGCGGAAAAATATCTCATCTCTGAAAAATCTATACTAAACGTTAAAACGTAACTAGAGGCGAACCCAAGCGGAGCGAGGGTGAGTCGCTAAGAAGTTACATAAATCATAATGTCAACAGGATAATTCAGTATAATAAAGACGTCATTTCTAAAGTCCATATTTCACCATTTAACAAATCCTACAATATAAATTAAAAGTCACTCGGAAATACACATTTCCTTTCTATAAAAATCGTATATCAAAAACATTTCTAACTTATAAATTCATCAACGGCCTTTCACGTTTTGAACTTTCGTGTTGTATACCATTGTGAGAGTTAATTTTCTGAAAATAACTTACAAACTGTCCGTTACCACGCAAACGCACCCCGTGAGTAGTTCGGTGCAAGTGTTTTAATACACTATTATTATAGCTTTACACCTTTTTAACCCCCATGATGTTAATTGTGTTTTCAAATTCGTATGGTGTTGTGGGAATATGGTATTATATCAGTCGTTACAGGTTTGATTTTAGGTAATTTTATTAAAACGTCCGGCCATGGTGGTCTTGGGTGTTGGGATTGGTTATGAGTAATATGGCATTATTATTTAAGTAATTTTCTGGTTTTTCCCAAAAGGGGCTCTATTTGTTGATTAATAATTATTGCAGCCTTAATAATATTATAATAGTATTGTCCCAGTGGTCGAAATTCAACAATAATATAAAAAAAAATCACTGTTTTTTTTTGAAAATACTAAGGTCGAAGACGGCTTACTAAACAAAAAATCGGTCGATAAATAGAGGAGAAAATAGAGGAGAAAAGGTACTGAATTGTTTTTTCTTTGCCTATTATATCCATACTAATATTATAAATGCGAAAGTAACTCTATCAGTTTGTCTTTCACCTTTTTACGCTTAATCCGCTGAACCGATTTAGATGATATTTGTTACGGACTATGGAGATAGTTTGAGACATTGGGTAGAACATAGGATAGTTTTTATTCCGGAAATCATCCCTTAAAGCGGTGAAAAGGATGAATCAATATTTATTTTGTTTTTTTTTAAAGGTGATTTTATCGAGTGTTTTTAGCTGTAAATCAAGAAAATCCGTTCAGCCGTTTGCAGTTGATAGCCTATCAGCTCTTTTCTAGACGGTAAAAGCATATGAGCAACTTCCACAGATCTAATTTATTTGAAATTTGGTATCCCGTTATTTTGATAACATTGCAATGATATGGTGACCCTGGCCTGATGCTGCAGCGTCAGCTGGATTCTGTAAGATACTCAACTCTTTACTAAAATACTGCATACATATTGTGTTTAGGCTCATTGAAATGGCCTCAATGAATAGGTTATTGTGGTGGTTTTTTGTTTATATTTTATTTAAGAGTTATATGTATATAAATGATATAGGGTTTGCTGTAAATAGTATTATAAGAAAACTTCATTGATTGCAGTCAAGCCACTAAGTTGCACGCATCAACGAAGAGATACATATAAATAAATAAATATGTTAGGAGATTAATACACAGCACCATCAAGTTCCATGGTAAGCTATGAGGCTTGTGTTATGGATACCAGGTAGTTAATACACTACACATATTTGGGTGAATCAAAAAGTTCTTGGAATCAATATAAAAAAAAAGCAAAAAATGAAACAAAAATATTTTAGTTTTCTACATAATTTCCCTCTAATGCAATACATTTAGAATAACGCGTTTCTAACTTTCTTATACCTTGCGAAAAAAAATCTTTTTCTCGACTCTCGAAAACTCGTCTAGGGCAGCCATAACCACGCCGTCATCGTAGAATACAGTTTTGGAAATAAATGAACATCACTAGGGGTTAATTCCGGAGAATATGGTTGGTGTTCAAGGAGATTGAAGCCAGCACAGCGAATTGCATTAAGCACAATTTCCAATCGATGAGCGGAAGCGATATTGTGAAGAAACAACACGCCTAACGACAATTTTCGACGACGTTTTTCGTTAATTGCTTCACGCACTTTCGCCATTAAATTTGCATAATAGTCCAGTAATCGTCCCGCTTTTTGGCATGTAATCAATAAAAACGATGATTTCACTATTCCAAAACACTGAGGCCATAACTTTGTCAGCGGTAGGAATAACTCGAAATTTCTTTATCGATGGAGAGGATGGTGGTGTCCTAGACATGCTTTGTCTCTTAGTTTCAGGATTAAAATGGTGGACTCACGTTTCATCCATGGTGACAAGACGATAGCAAAAATTATCCAGATCACACTGGAACCTTTCGAGATTACGCTTAGAAATTTCCAAATGTCGCTATTTGTTTTCATAGGTAAACATTCGTAGCACCCATCTTACCGACACTTTTCTGAACCCAGTGAATCACTTAAAATGGATTGAATGCTACCAAATGATATCTTTATTCTTCTGTCTTATACTTCGGAGATATCAATGTGTGGAACTAATATCTGGTTGGATCTCACGTAGGATAAATATATAATAATTATTGTATTACAATATTGTACACACTTTTTATTTTAAAAGAGCAACTGTTGAGTTTCTCGCCGGCTCTTCTCAGCAGAACTGCCTTCCGAGCCGGTGGTAGCTTCCTCACGGACTGACTACACTGACATTTAATTTAAATTTAAAATGTAAAATTAACGATTCAAAAGTGCTTGTAAAAGTCTATTTGAATAAAGTATATTTTGATTTGATTTGATTTGTCTTCCAAAACCTGATTCACAACCTTTTTGATGCTTTCTTCCGTAACGGAGGTTGAAGGGCGGCCAGAACACGGGTCATCTTTAAAGCTTAATTTACCTCTTTTAGATTCAGCCACCCTAAACGCAATTGTAGAATAGCGTACAGCATCATCCCCTAATGTCTTCTGAACGTACGAAAAAACTTCCTTCAAGGACATATTTTTCAGGCACGGATACTTTATCACAGCATGTAACTCATTCTTCTTCATAATTTTGCATTTTAAGCAACTCGTTGTACATAATGTAATTAATTGCCTGCGAATGAACTGATAAAAACAAATGAACCTTGGCATAAATAATATATTTTAATTAACACTTTTTAAAACGAATATCGAACTATCCCCAAAATGGTTTGATTTAAGAACTTTTTGATTTACCCTAGTAGCTTTATATATGTACATACTATAAACACCCAGGTTTGGAGTACACACATTCGTGCTCATCACACGAATGAATGCCCAAAACGGGAATTGAACCCGCGACTGTTGACACAGCAAGTAGACTCACTACAAACTGAGCCAAACGTAACGTATTGGTATGTCATACATATATATGTATGTGTCAACTTATATATTTAAACGAGCAATTCTTGTATATTTATATCTTTATTTATTTATTTATTTATTTATACCAGCGATCTCGGAAACGGCTCTAACGATTTTGCTGAAATTTGGTATATGGGAGCTTTCGGGGGCGAAAAATTGATCTAGATTAGTTACATGTCTGGGAAAACGCGTGTTTTCGAGTTTTCATGCGTTTTTCTTATGCATTATTCTACGCAAAATTTAATCGCGACATCTATACAACTGTCTC
Source organism: Argynnis bischoffii washingtonia (assembly GCA_033884665.1). Lineage (NCBI taxonomy): Eukaryota > Metazoa > Arthropoda > Insecta > Lepidoptera > Nymphalidae > Argynnis > Argynnis bischoffii. The sequence goes on along the minus strand of CM066624.1, from coordinate 783,565 downwards.
AGTAACACTTAGTCACTTAATGTAAAATATACAATCTTTCAAGAACTCCGAGCGAAGCTCGGTCGCCCAGGTACTACATATTATGTATTGTAACTTTTATTAAATTTTTTCATATTCATAATTCACCCTGTTATCAAGAACAAGCTTAAATTTTTATAATAACATAATGTAGTATCCAACATTTCCCACTCGCGTGCACTGCACACTGTAATTAATATGAAAACGGCAGTAAAGTTACACTAGCCTTAAATCCAATTTTAATTATACGCGGCATGAGAATTATTTGATTAGTCATGAAAAGTAATCTAGGTACATGCTTCGAATTTTCCTGTTTTTTTTTTTCATTTCATCTATTTACTAGTATAGCCCAGGCAGTGGTAGCCCAGTGGTAACGCGCTCACTCGGGAAATCGAGTGTAGCGGGTTCAAACCCTGGCTCTTGCTTGCACCTCTGATATTTTCATGTGCGAATCGTTTTCCAACATGATTAACACTTGATTTACGGTTAAGGAAAACATCTTGAGGAAACCTGCATTTCTGAGAGAACTTAGCAAGTTTTCGAAAGATATGTAAAGCCAATCCACACTTGGCTAGCATGGTGGACTATGGCCTGATCCCCGTCATATTGAAGAAACCCATGCCGAGCAGTGGGACGTTCAAAAAAAGGACTGATTACATTACATTACTACTTACTAGTAACTTACCGTCGCTTCGCTCGTCAGTTTTAGGTGGTTATGTGTTACTCCAGGTCGTTATCTGTCTTTGTACTAAATTTCATCTAAATCTGTTCAGCCGTTTCGTGAAATAATAAACATACACACAAACTTTCTCATTCATAAGATTAGATTACTAGTATCTTCAAAGTGTGAAGTCTTTTTATTTTTGAACAAAATTGCTCATTTCATTTATATATGCTTGGAAAAATTTACACGGTCGACGTAAATATTTACCCCAGTTGAATTTTTTTGTATATTTTCCATTATTATATATTTAAAACACTTTTATGTAAGTCATGGAAAATAATAGATCGAATGGCCTTTGTCAAAATTTCCATAATCAAAAAACAATCAGTTAAATATTTTCTTACACGAATATTACCCATTTTTACACCTTTAAGAATGGAAAATTTTCTATAAATCAGCTACAACTATTCTTATGGTTTTTTCAGCAAAGTAGCATCAATAGATAACAAAGCGAAATCTGTTCATGGAATTTTTTTAAAAACAATGACTGTTACGTATTGTGTACTGAATATAGATCGAAACAATAGTTATTGAAAGTCTCTTTGTCTGTGTGTATTTCACACAAAAAGTACTAAACTAATTTTAACTAAATTTTGTGTAATGGTAACTTATTGCTCGGTTATTTAGGATATCTTTTACTACAGGGTAATCTTTCATTCCCACGGGAAAGTACAATAACTGGTTCTGTCGAGTCGTTCTTAGTTTACACGGCAAACGCTAAACCTTAAGAGATATTTGAAAACAATGTCATAAATATTAAATTGTGCTTGTTTGTTTGTCTTTTAACAATTATTTAAAATAAATATGTATTTTAGCATTTTCCAAAATTCATCCCATAGGGGGTAAAATAGGGGATAAAAATTTGTATAAAACCTACACTTTTTAAAGATTTTTTGTAGTTAAAACTAGCGAGCGAAGCCGCGGGTTTTGCTAGTAGTCCATAAAAACATAATTGACAAAGACGTTAAAAACATGTATTCAAGTCTATTTCTGAAGCTGTTTAACTACATGGAATCAAAAGGAAAATACCCAAGCGTTATTTATTTATTTAAAACATTGTAGAGCACAGTTTGTTATCCATACTTTTATAAACGTGAAAGTGGATTTGTTTGTTCTTCTTACACGTCGAAAAGAGTGTCGGATTGGCGTGATTTTTGTATGGACATAGTTGCAGGGCTGAAGAGTGACATACTTCTACTACTATATACAGTCTATCTATTCCATACTAATCGTTAATACAACAGTACCTATGGTCGAACCCGAGCAAAGCGAGGGTGAGCCGCTAGTGATATATAATTTCCAAAAAGCAAGCCACTATATACTGGATTCGGACACGTGGCCAATATACTACGTGACGCGCCGTAGTGACGCTCGCGTAATGTAAATTGAGCTCTACTGGACGTTAATAGAGGGCACGTTTAGAATGATATAGTAGAAATCCCCAAGGCTGTAAGTGAAAATATGCTATTTTTGGTAAGTAATAACTAATAACGAAGTAAATGTTTCTGTCCTGGGCGTATTTATGCTAATCATATATCATTTTAAATTTAGCAGATTGTCGCAGTCGCGAAGAAAAAGCGCCCTTGACCATGTTTGCTCTAAAGCTTTCGTAACGGGAAAAAATCTATATAAAAAAAAAAATGTTTGTATGTTTGTCCTCTATACGTTTTCAAACTATTGATCCAAATGTGATACAACTCTGGTGAGTTATTCTATATTTCTAGCGCAATAATTTATCTATTATGCGTTCTTACATCATTCAGACTTAGGGAGGCACACAAGTGAAGCGAGGGTAAGTCACTAGTATAAAATAAACTTACGGCACAAGCCGAAAATAGTTTTTAAACGTCAAATATTCGCATAAATCCAAGACTACTGAAGTTAGTTTCCATGTAAAGCTCTAGATGTTGTAAAGTAATAATAATTTTACTGAGAAATAAAGCCCTTGTTTAATTGAGCACGAATAGGCCGGCTCAAAAGTCTCTCACAATATGAACATAAAGTAGTATGTATTCTGTAAATTATAGCTATGTATGTATGTTTTCTATTGCTTCTTCTGCTACATATGACTATTATTATAAATATGAAAGTTTGTATGTTTGTTACTATTTCACCCTGAAATAGCTGCGCAGATTTGGGTGAAATTTAGTATACAGGTAGTTTATAACTTATATGTTGTTAGGCAGTGATAGCCCAGTAGTAACGCGCTCGCTTAGGAAACCCAGTGAAGCGGGTTCAAATCCCGGGTCTCGTGCCTCTGGTATTTTCATGTGCGAATCATTTCCAACATGATTACCACTTGTCTTAACGGTGAAGGAAAACATCGTGAGGAAACCTGCATGTCTGAGAGAACCTAGTAAGTTTTCGAAAGACATGTAAAGTCCGCCAATCCGCACTTGGCCAGCGTGGTGGATTATGGCCTGAGTCCCCTCGTATTTAAGGGAGGCCCGTGCCCAGCAGTGGGACGTTAAAAAGGGCTGAATACTATGTTATTAGGCGCTAAATGATATCACCCAAGCGTAGCGACGTTAAGTCACTATCCTAAAATATTACATAAATATTATAAAATATCATTTAATTAATTTATTACATTTAAAAATACGTAAAAAGGTTTACTTACAACATTTTGCCTTTTAGCTGTACAACATTCGTGATAAATATCCTTTACATGGGTGGAATTTAGTTGTTCAGTAAGCAAATATATGTTTCCACAGTTAATTTCCGGACTTATACATTTACCAGTTCACAATATGAAACAAAATTCTTTCTGTCCGCTACATTAATAATTAGGAATTTCCTGCAACGTTTATACAAACCTACCTTTTAATATACATGTACATATAGCTTTACAGTCGCCCTCGCTTAATATATTCTTTAAATATATCCCGTTTATCCCACGGGAACCCCTTGACCAAATAGATAGCCAATGTTATTTTCTGACTCATGAATTACTTAACCTCAAAAAATATGACGATGTTACATGAGAGGATAAACTACCTAAAATATAACCTAAATTCGAACCCACGTCCATCGACTAATTAGAGACTAACTGCTAATTAGTATCACTAATAAAAACTTAAAAATTTACGTGTCACGTCACAGTGTTTATAAAATATGTTACTTCCATACATGTAAAAATTATTTGCGACTAGCGGTTGACCCTCGCTTCACTCGGGTTCGCCTCTAGACTAACAAAAACAAATCTATCCCACGGGAACCGTACATTTTTCCGGGATAAAAAGTAACCTATATGCAACGCTATTCCAGACTATAATCTATCTCTATGCTAAATTTCATCCAGATCAGTGAAGCCGTTCTGACGGGATTGAGTAACAAACATCCATCCAAACATCCAAACATCTGAACTTTCACATTTATAATATTAGTAAGATTTACAATTACAAAATATTTTACTATATTTATATATTTCTTTAAATTATAAGAAAAGGGAGTGTCAAGAGATAAATTAACTTTTCAGTGTAACAGGAAGCCAATCAACGCAAAGTAAAAAGTAGAAGTTTATACCCATGTAATATAAATTTAATATTCATACATCTCAAGAGTTACGCAATTTAGGAAAAAAAGTGGATTTCCCTCGACATTATAAGTTAATATCTTATGCATTAAACAACACAATCCTTTCATCTCGTCAAACCAATTTATTATACTTGAGGGATCAAAAAAATTGAACGTCGAGATAATTTCGCTGAGCCCTCTATACTATCCTATTTTTTTTTTAATTATTTAATCATAAATATTTTATGTTTTGATACAAAATTCTATTAATAATTCATAAGAGGGAAAGCTCTGGCTCTCAGGAACTTTTAGATGAAGATATTGTTTAAAGCGTTCCTCGTAGGCTTTTTTTAACAGCTTTTACGCTACATTATTTCTTGTTATTTTATTTTCTCCTAACTTGAACACGTGCGTGGTTTTTGAATTTTCATATTAAAATCTTTCATTTTATGTTTTATTTGATTATGAGTTAAGTGTATCTTACGTTAAAATAAGTTTTTTCGGATCTTACAACGAAATAAAATGTACTTATTTAGGTATCCTTAGTTATTGCGAGTGTACGTTAGGAGAAAGATGTGTGATTTTTGGTTTCTTGACGTTACCAATGCTTTACTTCAACTTTAGTTTGTAGGGTTCCGTACCCAAAGGGTAAAAAGGGACCCTATTACTAAGACTCCGCTGTCCGTCCGTCTATCTGTCTGTCCGTCTGTCACCAGGCTGTATCCCATGAACCCTGATAGTTAAACAATTAAAATTTTCACAGATGATGTATTTTTGTTGCCGCTATAACATCAAATACTAAAAAAACAGAATAAAATAAATATTTATGAGGGCTTCCATAGAACAAACGCGATTTTTTTTGCTCGTTTTTGCTCGATATTGATAACGACAACAGGTAGATGCTTGAAATATTCACAGAATATTTGGTTATATATTCACTTTAAAAATAAATAAATAAATAAGAATACACTACAACAAAACAAACATTTAAGTGGAGCTTCCATACAACAGACATGATTTTTTTGATAGGTATCCTACGTGCGCGAGTCCGACTCGCACTGTTTTTTTTAATGTGTTTATCCCAAATTGAAAATCGAAAGCGTTTAATATTATGATGAAAATAAACAGATTTTCTCTTAGTTCAATGTACAGCAAGTAGAAAATCGTAAAATTACCACCCATTACCGCTTCCACCGACAGACGACTCTCGTTTCCTTTGCAGCCAATAACTAAAGACTTAAAGCAAATCTGATAAGAAAGTACATTTATTAGGTACTTCCTTTTAAACTTAATTATACAGTACTAACGCAACTACTCACGTACTGCGACTACGTACAGAGTGGTTTAATTATTAAGAATACATATTAAATGTCCGTTGTTTTTAAATAAATAATATTGGTAAGCAAAAGTAATGTAAGTAATGGTAAGCTAAGTCTCTGCTGTCCGTCCGTCCGTCTGTCAGGGGCTATATCTCATGAACTGTAATAGGTAGACAATTGAAATTTTCACAGAGTATGTATACTTATCTATTGCCGCTATAACAACAAATAATAAAAATGCTGAACGGATCTGGATGAAATTTGGCAAACAGAATAGATTATAGTCTAGAATAACACATAGGCTACATTTTATCCCGGAAAAAATGTACGGTTCCCGTGGGATAGGTTTGTTTTTGTTTTCCTAGAGGCAAACCCGAACGAAGCGAAGGTGAGCCGCTAGTACATACATACATAGGTTGATAAACACATTACCCTAAAATAACATAGTAAAAAGTACATGTACGATGGTACAATTTTTAAGTATAGTATCTCTTGCTTAATAAATTGAGGTTGGAGTTTGTATTAAAACCCATAAAAGCTCTTGAAGCGACAACTTTATAAGCCAGTCCTAGAAAAGTTCACTTTCTACAATTAATAAAGCTAAAACAAAAGTAAAAATAAACATACACATGTGAATGACATAATGCCTAGATATATCATTCTTCCTTATATTTTTTAGTTTTCAACTTATTGTAGTTTATCTAGTTTAACTCAGGTTTTGTAATCGTTGAAAATCTACATATGAATAGACAAAGACAAAAGTTCCGTATGTTTCATTCCGACCGATTTTCTTTTTCTTTTGTTTAGTTTATTGATAAGATTTAGTGTTATGTTATAACATAAAATATGAAAACAGTTGTTTTTTATAATAATTATGGTTAGGTTTCGAACACTGAGTAATAATTAATTAATGTAGAATTGATTAAGATTTTTGGGAGTTTGGTTCATAGACATAGCTCGTATGGATTTAGCAATACTGTCATGAAATTGACTGCCGTATAAAGAAAGAAGGCCGTAACTAACAATTTGGCCAAAAATGACTTACATGCAGATTCGGAATCAGCAAATAAACCTCTAAGTAATAACCCGAAGATACTATAAGCATTTAAATCATAACTACGTCAAAACTAGTAGTAATTTTGACGTAGTAGTAAGACAAAACTTCAAATATCTCGAAATCAACTTTGATGAAGTTACGGCCTTCTTTCTTATGACGGCAGTTGACCACTCTTTAGAAAGAGAGAAAGCGAACTTGCGGCCGATACCCGTCTTTTATTCCAATATGAATTTATAAATGGAATGTAAAAAAAAATAATATTATTGAAAAATTATAGTACAATAATGGAATGTAAAATGGTTATAAATAATATCTATCTTCATTAATCGTACTTCAATTAATACAGAACACTTCTGGCCGCACATTCGTTTTGTCTCTGTCGCTTTTCCGCCATTTTTAGCTGACGGCTAAGTAACACTGCACTCTCTATGCCTATGATTTAGTATCGTAAAATTGTACTTCAATTAATTAATGCAAATTAATTATTTTTCAACTTTGCTTACCACACAGTGGCAGGCGCTATGAATATGTTTTAATCTATATATAATACACATAATAAAATCGTGGATTGTAGCTTCAAGACTTTGGGTTATGATTTTTATGGAATGATTTCATTGTAATAATTATAATTCACGTAATTTCATTTCAATTGTTACAGTATATGTATGCAAATGTATGTAGCTTGACCTACTTCTTTAACTCGTTCCTATACAACGAGGCTATAAGATATTGCGGGCTATATAAAGATATGTATATGTGAGTGATGCCGCTGAGCTGAGAGATGAGCTATACATTATAAATCCCTTATTTTTTTACTATTTTTTTACTTTGTTTCCTTCTTTTCTCTTCTTCTTTTTCTATCCTATTATAAAATGCTATATATCCCTTCCGTATATAATAATATAACAGCGAAAAGTTATAAAGATAGATGTTTGGAGGTATACAGATAGATGCTTATTACCGGCTCATGAAAAAATAACTGAACGGATTTTGATGAAACTTTACAGTTATAAAGTTAATGCATTAGAGTATATATTAGGGTATATTTTAAAAATATATAGCAACACAAATAAATAAAGCAGGTAGAGTTGCGTGAAAACGCCTAGCGCAATATATAATAACGTTAGTTATACTTGCGCAAGATATAACAGTTTTTGTTCGTGTCGACCCTTTTCTCGAGAAGTCGGTTACTAGATTGGCGCCACAGATAAAGTTGAAGGAACTTAGTTCATTATCATATAAGAGCACTTTCTTTACTAAGGGCGTTGGTTACACCGAATCTTTTGTTGTATACATGTTGTATACTAACAAAAATAAGAATGCTGTGACGGTGTAAGAGAGGTTGTTTTGGAGTGTATTTGTATGTGTATGTGTGTTTCTCCTTTACGGTGAAACTACCGGATAGATTTAGATGACATTTATTACACAGGCTTACCTGGAGATACGTTGTTAGTTATAAAATTTAATATAACCTTTAAATGAAAACCGAATTTGAGACACTAAAATCTGGCTCTAAAATCCAAGTCCGCCCAAACTCGAAAGTATTTACTAGTAGCAGTTGAAGCCATTGAAGTATCTTGTCTTTTTTTGAAGTCGGTAAAAAATTAAAAATTATTGTTTTTTTTTCTGTTTGTTATTGTTTTGACTGTTTAAGACATACAATTTTTTAGTGCTTTGTTTTGTTCTAACTCTTACGGTTTAGTCAACGCGGCGTTAGCCATGTAAAATAAGGGCGATTCGACAGAACCAGTTATTATATTTTCCCGCGGGAATGAAGATTTTCCTGTAGTAAAAAGTATCCTAAATATTCATCCGATTAATAATAGGTTATCTTACACAACGTTTAGTAAAAATTAATTCGGTATTTTTTGCGTGAAATGCACACAGATACACACAGTACATAGTAAGAGATATACATACACATAGACATATACATTTCACATGGCAATTATGTCATTAAAAAGTAGCATATGTGTTTATTTTTGATATTAGTTATCTCCATTGTGAATTTGACTAATTTTAGTTCAGGCTTAACAAATACACTCGAAAAATAATATTAGTTTAATAATTGTGAGCCTGTAAATATGACAGTAAATAAAACTGTGGAACTTAAAGCTGTAGATTGTGTAAATCAAGCAGTAAGCTTTGTAAAAGAAGCTTAAAGAAAATAATAATGACATCCCGACCGACTTCAGCCACGGCGGCCAATCTCATTGAGACTAGCCAACGGCGCAGGAGATATTATAGTGCACAAGTGTACGCGCAGACACAAGGGCACTCTCTATTCCTGTCACTCTCATACTCCGGTGGGACGACTACTTAACACGACCGGTGAGTCGGTGACTTTACCAATTCAATTCCTAACTCCGGGCTATTACTGAGATTTACTAAACAGAAAGACTCAATAACTAAACATGGCCTGAACCGGGACTCGAACCCAGGACCTCTCGATGTGCAACATTAAGGCAATTAAAGAAAGAATATAATTATATATCAGCTAGCAACTTACCCTCGCTCCGCTCAGTGACATACTGACGTAGCTAAAAGAACTCCAGGTCCATAGTTTATCTGTACACTAAATTTCATCCAAATTCAAAGCAACAAACATACAGACATACAAACTTTCGCATTTATAATATTAGTCTATAATAATTACAATTACAAAACTCGTCAACAATATCCTATGTTGAGAAACAGCAATGGAAAAAGGTAAATATTTTTTATAATTACAAAGTGTTTGATTAAATTTCAATCTTGTTAGCAAATAACAACAAAATATCCAATTTGACATTCTATACAGTGAAAAATTACGTCCAATTTTAGTACAACACAGTGTCGTTACTATGTGTTTCTATTTATAATTTACTACAGCTACTAACGTAGAAAACTGACTTTTTATTTGAAATTAATTTTAAAATAAATATAAATATGTTGGGATCTAGTTCTTTGGTAAGCTACGAGGCTTGTGTTATGGATACCAGATAGTTGATACACTACACATATATCACTTCAAATACATATATATTATAAACATGAACACCCATGACTGGAGTACAAACTACAAACATTCGTGCTCATCACACAAATAAATGCCCCCAGCAGAATTGGAACCTGCGACCGCTGGTACAGCAAGTTGGGTCACTACAAACTGAGCCAAGCGTATCGTCAAAAATATTAGCCTATGTGTTATTCCAGACTATAATCTATCTCTGTGAAAAATTTCATATAGATCCGTTCAGCCGTTCTGGCGTGAAAGAGTAACAAATATCCATACTTACAAACTTCCACAATTATATTATTTAATATACGAGTACAGATTATACAGATTTGTGTAGATACAGGTACAAAAACAATCTAAAGGTTTTAAAATGTATTATTTTCTTTTTATGTAATCATTAAAACAGTTGTAAACTCTTATCATTTTCCATTAAAAAATAATATTTCGTTGCTACTGCCAAATAATATTATTAAAAAAACTTCAAACTATTACTTTACATTTTATATACTAATCATTTAAAACTTTACTTCCTCGATAGTGACTATCGAGTAATTAAAATAGTATAAAAGCTAAATAGTTTAAAGACATAGTACAGTAATATTATGGTTATAAATCATTGTATAGTTTAATCGATTCCACGTTATCTGGCATCGTATCGAATAGAAACCGTAACTAGAGCGGCGCCTGCGTTACACCTGTGAGGAAATTTAAATTATTTCGCTATTAAACAAGTACGACGTTGTACTAAACTTGTAATTAATTCATCAAATCTGAAGTAGGTAAGGGCATACAAAAAATTAAATACCACAATATTAATAAACAGTACTAGCGCTTTCCCGCTGCTCCGCCCGCGTATTTCAATTATATATTACTATGCCTTTATAAATTATATGCTTGTAGTGACTTACTCTTGCTTTGCTCGGGTGCGTCCCTGGGTACACGTAAGATTATGTGTACTCAAGTGAAGCAACAGCTATAGTTTAATTGATCTTTTTAAGAGGAATAATTCCTTAATACCTAGTCAGCATGATTTTTTCCGACATGATGTGATGATTACTCTGATGTATAAAATATTCATCATAATCATCAGCACTTTTCAAGCCAGCGTAGGTACAGCTTAGGTCTTCGCACCATCCAGCAGGGAGGCTTTCCACACTGCATTTTCATAGCCGTGATCTCTAATCCAGAACCTGTGTTACTCCAACCGTTATCCATATGCCACTTTAAATATTATTGTCAACTTTAATCAGAATCCCTTCAGTGGTTTTTACGTGATAGAATAACAACGAGAGAGACGTTCTTTGCCATCCCTAATTAACATTGTATGCTGCAGCCAAATCGTTAATCTTCTTTCACTTTTTTTGGATTTTATCATCATTTTATTAATTTTACTATTCTGCAAGATGATGACAAAGTGGCAATTCTTGCCCCGAAGGTGATCTTTCCATATCGAATGTTTAATCTTTGGTATTAATTTAAAAGCGAAAGTGTGTTTGTTGATTTGACCTTTTGTTTTTATAGAATTCATATTTTGCATAGAGATAATTTATAATGTATTATACAAAAAATGTCATAATAATACTTTCTTAGATTTACGCGAATATTTGACATTTTAAATAAAACTATCTTTTAGAATTATTTTTGGGAGCCTCCTGTGACCATGATTGTTATAAAGCATCTGAAACGTCAGAGACCAAAAATAAAAAAAAAGTTCGGAAAAACAACCGAAAAGATAGTTTTATTTAATATGTCATAATCCGAGATATTATGTTGATTTAAATCCAGTAGGTACGTCAAGTACTTCTCGAATTCGATCTTCTAGATTCAAAAATATAGGAGGAGACTGTTTTCTCTTTGTTTATTTTGCAAAGCAATCTTATTTCTAACTTGTTTAAAATATACATTGTCTCAAAGTCCATGTAAATCAAAATATGCCTGAGGGCAACTCATACGCTGTGACACCACTACTATATGTTGCCATTATCAAGACTCGCTAGCGACTGCGTAAGTATGTAAACAGTTTTATCATTACTATTTAATATTTCATTAGAATTTAATCAAAAGAACTTTCTATAATTATAAAGTAAGGGTTTTGAATAGTTTGTCAAAATCAAGCAACATCGCCAGGAGCACACATTCAGATGGGTGACCTACTAATCGCGTACAGGGGGAACGTTTTTATTTTCAAGAATTATATAAGATGTTAATAAGCTATATCGGAAGGTACAGAAGAGCTAAAAGATTCTAACATCTAAGGTAAACTTTGTAAATTTTTTACAAGGCATAAATTTTAAAACGCTAAGAATAGAGAAGTTTCCAATTTTTTTATATATTAATTATAAACATTTAAGTAAAATAATAATATTAACAAAAATATGAAAGAATTATTAAAATTTTTGACCAAATGAAAAAGTTATGAAACTTTAAAGTTGCGCTTGCGAGTATAATTTCGTGATCTCACAAGACCAGCGACCGACATTTAAATTAACTTATCAGTCATTTATTGATAGATTTCAAAAAGAATCACTGATTTATTAGTTTTGATCTATATTATAACACCATTTTGTTAAATATGATATTAACAACATAATGAAAATTTAAATAAATATACTTAATATGTTTAGAATTAAAATCAACTAATATAGTAAGGTACTCTGGTGCTATTTTTAAATTTTTTGAAATCATTTTTGTAAAATTGTGGGTAGGCACTATCTGTAAAAATTATAAAACACCTTTGAGACGTCTAAAACCTTAGTCTCTCCCGTGATCATGATTGCTGTAAAGCATTCGAAACGTCGGAAACCAAAAATTAAAATAAATCCGCGAAATAATCCGAAAAGATAGTTTTATTAAAAATATCAAATATTCGCGTAAATCTAAGAAGGTATTAATATCATGTAATTTTTCCATATATTTTCTTTTTCTATTAAAGTGACTTTTCAGTAAATAGTCAAAGAGATTAATAACGATATCTACAATACACGTAGTTGACCCCTTAGCGAAGCGAAGGCGGGTCATGATGGAATGATAAAGTAAGGCGAATTTAGGGGGACAAATGGTAGCGAACCTTTCTAATGATTGTATGGCGCCAAGAAGAAAGTGGAGTCTGCAGTCGACTCGTATGTTGCATAATGTGTTTCTATCGAAATATTAAGTGACCATAATGACATAGTGAATTAACTTTTGAATTCAGTTAGTTCGAAGTAATATTTAAAATATTTAATTTTAGGTCACGTTAAGAAACCTACGCCCATTTTCAACAAATTATCCTAAATAATACTTAACTAAGGAGCTCTTGAGCTAAATAATACTTAATAACAATTATAAATTAATATTATTTGAACCAACTTCGAAGATATTAATCTTAGAAACCCTCGATTTTTATTAGTAAATTAGAAAATATTGTATTCAGCCCTTTAAATAAGAAAGTATTATTCAGCCCTTTTTAACGTCCCACTGCTGGGCACGGGCCTCCCTTCAATACGAGGGGAATCAGGTCATAGTCCACCACGCTGGCCCAGTGTGGATTGGCGGACTTCACATGTCTTTCTAAAACTGTTAATATAAAAATTTAAAATAATTTCAAAAAATAATAATTAAAGTCGCTTAATGTTTGTACACCAGGATTTGATTCTCCTTGGTTCCAAGATTTGGTTTTTAGTTTCCCTAAGCGTTCTCTAAATGTAAAATGCCTGACGAATTCCCTTTTTAGAATGTTGTTTTTTTTTATTTGGAATCGCTTATGTAATAAGAGTTTAGGGCTTTTTGGTGCATTTATAGATGAGTCTTGTGAGAAATTAAATAAATAAATATAAATAAATATGTTGGGACATTAACACACAGCACCATCTAGTTCCATGGTAAGCTACGAAGCTTGTGTTATGGATACCAGATAGTTGATACACTACACATATATAACTTTAAATACATACATATTATAAATATAAACACCCATGACTGGAGTACAAACATTCGTGCTCATCACACAAATGAATGCCCCCAGCGGGACTCGAACCCGCGACCACTGGCGCAGAAAGTAGGGTCACTACAAACTGAGCCAAACGTGCCGTCTTGTGAGAAATTAATAAAAAAATCTGAATTATATTTTTAGTTTAATCTAAATATTACAATATTGTATCAGTCACAAAACTATGTTGAGTTCTCTTTTAGTAGGAATTATAGCAAGAGCTAAAGATTATATTTTTGATTTCCTTGACCGGTTCAAAAAGGAGAAACTTAGTAGTCTTCTGATTAAGTTTATTAATGTTATATGTTACAGACATTTGTCGCAAAATTTAGACAAAGATCGATGTTAGAATTTGCCATCGATCATCCATTATTTCGAAGGGACCCCCATTGAAGTGTTATTTTATCCTGTCAATGGAAAAAGAACTCAAGGTATAATAAAATAAAAAAGTACTTACACTCTTGGGGATGGATTTTTTTAAACTTATTTGAAACCACTTTTAAGGCATAATACGTATAACATATTAAACCTTAATTAAAAAGGAATTGTGATTGATCAAAACGCAAGATAACGAGTTACATCGGATATTTTAAAAAAAAAACAGACGAATTGAGTACCTCTCCCTTTTGGAATCGGTCAAAAGCGTATAAAATAGAATTAATGTGGTTAATTATATAGAGAGGAATCAGTTAATAATCTAAAACGGTAGTTCTTTCTAGTTACAAAGTAATACATTAGTTTTTATACAATTTTTCTTGTTCATCGTACGTGCCTGGATAATAACTAAACGAATTTTAATAAAATTTTCTTGTATATCTCGAAAGTCTGGATACAGATATGTTCAAGTATTTTTATCGGTTAAATTAAGTCCAAATTTCAAGTAACAGATATAGAGGCAAAGTTATGTAAAGTATAGCAAGTCTATACTAATATTATAAACAGGTAAAGTTTATAAGTTTGTGAGTTTGTTTGTAATGGATAAATTAAAAATCTGCTGCATCGATTTAGATGAAATTTGGTATGAAGATAGTTTGAGACCTCGTGAAGGACATAGAATAGTACCTATATACGTATGAGACATCCATACTAACCGTTAAAGCGTACCTAAGGACGAAAGCGAAGATGAGTCGCCAGTAATCTAAATAATTTTTTTTTATGGTATTCAGTGATAAACGAGCAGACAGTCCATCTGATGGAAAGCGATACCTGTCGCCCATAACACCTACGGTTCATGCACTTAAGTTTTATGTAATAAAACTGCAGAACCGCCGGTACGTTATCACTGTGAGGACTAAGATGATATGCCTCTTGCCTGTAATTGCGCTGGCTACCTTATCCTTCAAACCGGAACACAACAATGCAATCATTGATGCTTGGCGGCAGAAATAGATAAAATGAAAACAATATTGTAGTTTTATACATTTGTATCTCACGTACGTATAAGAGCGCGGTTTGTATTAGTTGCGAAATACCGTCGTTTATGGTAATTTGTAATTTACTGCGCCTGCGCCTACATTTAAATAATATAAGATGAATGCTCGACCTAATAACAGTATTCAATTATATAAAATCTATGAATAATGTAATAAAATTATTATTGTTATCGTAGGTTGTTTTCAAACATTATATAGAAATAACAACAATTGTTTTTGTTATTGCAAACTTTTTTAAACGTTTGTAGACAGAGAGCTACTTTATTTTATACTAGTAAAACCCGCGGCTTCGTTCGCGCTAAAACTACAACAAAAAACTTTTTAAAAGGTAGGTTTCGTACAAATTTTCATCTCTTATTTTATCTCCTTATGGGATGATTTTCAAAAAACGCTAAAACATGTATTTATTTAATTGTATTGAAGAGCATTAATACCAAGTTTCAAGAAATTCTGATCATAAATATTTTTTGGGTTGTGTTATAACGTGTGCTCCCGTTGAAATGAGTTAACCTCCCGCGGTAAAAAGTATCCTATATGTTGACCCGGATATCCAGCTATAATCATACCAAATTTCATCAAAATCCCTCCAGTAATTTTTCTGTGATGCGGTAACAGACAGACAGACAGACGGACAGACAGACAGAAAAAAATTCTAAGAACTATAGATTCGGCCTCTGCATCGATAATAATGTCTATTTCAATAACATTTTCCAAAAAATATGTAATGTACAGATTCAGCTTAGTTACAATTTTATTATATGTATAGACTATTTAGTGACAGGTACATTTTTTTTATAGATAGCCTAGGAGAACAAGTGTTTCCCCCAAAGAGCGTTCACCTTGTCCTGGTGGGGAGTGGTTGAGGGGGCTCCTTAGCGTCCGGCAGTTTAGCCGGGTGCAAAGCCAAGAAACGCACTGGGAGGCGGCCCATCTCGGTTGGCGGTGTGCCATGCGGCTTGCTCCTGGTACTGATAGTAGAGTTGGTCGTTGGAGTAATCACATGGCTGCTGTAATTTGCTTCGTCAGGTCTGCCGTCCGGGCTTTATGGTTGAGTGCATAAGCGATCTTGCGACGCCCCATTAAGACGAGGGAGGTTTTTTGGGTTTTTGTGGGTAGTACTGGTTATTCTAGCCGGTAAGTCCCACATGACCACCTGTATGTATACAGGTGGTATGCGTAAATGCATTACCCAACATAAAAAAAAAAACGAGTACAAGTGAGAGAAAATTAAGTCTTTAATCTATAAGATGATACTGTGTCAATCTTTAAATAATACCAGCGATTTTCGTTAAACTATAATAATATTTTTCTTTTATAAGGGAAATATTATACTCTATTAAGGTCAAGGATACTTGGACAAACAGCCGCGCTAAAATACGTCATAAATTACTTAGCGCAAAAATCCTATTTCCTAAAAAGAAGAAACTTCCTCGATCGCCCTTCAGCCTCGCCCACGTCGTGCTGTGTTTAGTCACTACTAGTCTCTATGTAAGAAAAATATGAAATTATTATTTTTTTTGCTGTATTTGAATATTATAAAACATTAACTTGTTTGTCTAAATGTCTGTATGTGTAACAAGTGAAGACGATTAGCAATGGTGGTAGCTTTTATGGAAATTTTGTACTGTACAGGTGTATTTATATGTATCATCATCATTAAAACAATTTTTTTAAGTTTAAGCATGTTATATATGGTAAGAATGTTTAATATAGGTACAGTGCCAGCTGAACAATTTAAAAACAATAATTTACATAAATGATATTTTATTTATTTATTTATTTATTTATTTATTTATCCAAAAAAAGAGTGACAAGTGTCAAAAACAACAAAACTATAAAACTATAAAAGTAACTATAGTTTTGTCTTACAAAAACTTATTATATAATATAAATGAAGTGGTTTATTGTATATGCGGTAATAAGAATGCATGCATGTTATAATAATAATAATAATTAAGCCATATTTATTCCATATCTTAAAAAATTTACATTTCAAAAGTTGTTAGTTGTTGTTAGTATGTTTGTTTAATCTAGGTTGTTAGTATGATTATTCTTTTTTTGTTGGTTCCGAGATATGGATCCCTGTTTGGGTGAAGGCCTCCTCCAGCTCCTTCCACGCCTTTCTATCTTTGCCTTTCTTCATCCATTGTTCTCCTGCCACTTTTTTTATTTCATCAGTCCACCGTTTTATAGGTCTTCCTACCTTTCTTTTCCCCGCCGTTGGTCCCTTCCATCGTGTAGATTCGATAGTCCACCTTCTATCAGAGTATCGTGAGATGTGACCAGCCCAACTCCACTTTAGTGTCAGAGCATGTGTAAGTGCATCGGTAATCTTAGTTTTCTGTCTGATTATGTCGCTTCTTATTTTCTGTACTTTCCTTATCTTTAAAATGCTTCTTTCCATTGCTCTTTGGTTGCTCCTTATCTTGTTTTTGACTTTTTCTGTGAAGGTCCAATTTTGGCAGCTGTATAATAGACTTGGTAGCACACAAGTGTCCATTACGACTTTTTTCATAAGTAAACTGTAATTACCTTTTAAAATTTCTTTTAATGACCAAAATCTCTTCCACGCAATAGCTATTCTTCTTGCAACTTCTTCTTCATTGTTAGTTTTTCTGAAAGAAACTTGTTTTCCTAAATAAATGTAGTCTTCGACATAGTCTATGGTATTTCCTTTTACTTTAATAGGTTCTTTAGTGCTGTTGGTCATTACTTTAGTCTTACTGGCATTCATTTCTAAGCCAACTTTTGTACTTTCTATGACAAGTAATTGCATCATGTCCTCTATGTCTTTAGGTGTTTCAGCTAGTAATATTATATCATCAGCGAACCTTAGATGGTTTAAGTAACGACCACATATTTTTATTCCTTTTTGTGACCAGTCTATATTTCGAAAAATATTCTCGAGAA
This sequence comes from Argynnis bischoffii washingtonia, assembly GCA_033884665.1. NCBI lineage: Eukaryota > Metazoa > Arthropoda > Insecta > Lepidoptera > Nymphalidae > Argynnis > Argynnis bischoffii. The sequence goes on along the minus strand of CM066624.1, from coordinate 765,623 downwards.
CAGCAATAAATAATTTAGGTGATAGGGGGTCACCTTGTCTAACACCTCTTTCTATGTTAAAGAGTTTACCCCTAGTTTCAAGTTTTACACAGCTTTGACTATTCTCGTAAATATATGTCAATATGTTTATATATTTTTGATCTATTCCGAATATTTTCAAGGCGTTCCAAATTGAATGGTGACTTATACTATCGAAAGCCTTGCAATAGTCAATAAAAGCCAAGTACAGTGGTCTGTTGAACTCACGGTATTTTTCTATAACCTGTTCTATAACCTGGATGTGATCGGTAGTACTAAAACCTGGGCGAAAGCCTGCTTGTTCTATGGGTTGTGAGTTGTCGATAACTTGAGTTATTCGTTTTAATAATATAGAAGAAAAGAGTTTATACACACTTGTTAATAGACTGATTGGTCTGTAATTTCCTATATCTAATGGGTCGCCTTTTTTAAATAGCAGTATGATGTCGGATTTGCACCATTGTAGCGGTACAGTTTCTGTATTTAATACCATATTGAATAGTTGTGTAAGGTAATGGACGAGAATTGGTGCTCCTAGTTTAAGAACTTCGTTGCTGAGTCCATCCGGGCCAGGGCTTTTGTCATTTTTTAGCTGTTTTATTTGTTTGTATACCTCTCTTTTTTCTATTGGTTTAACAGAGCTTAGTTCTGGTTCCCGGTTATTGTTTATAAGTTCAAATATCTGATCGTTGTTTCTACTTCGATACAGATCTTTGTAAAAGTTTGTTGCATGTCTGATTACATCTTTTCTTGATTTGGTTTCCTCTGACTGTTGTTTAAGTTTTTGTATCCAAGATTTTTGAATGCTTAGCTCCTTAAACGCCCTTTTCGTACTCCTATATTTATTTAAGTTTCTAATTATTATTTTTTGTCTGTGTGTTTGGTAGTCTTTCCGAATTGATCTACTCGTTTCTTTGTATATTCTTCCTAATTCTTTTTTCGTATCTATATTTTTATTTTTTGTCTGTACGAGTTCACTGCGTTTCTTTATTAGTAGTTTAGTATCTTCACTAAATATTCTGTGTCCTTTTTTCTCAGTATTTTCCCGTGTTTTAGAGCTACTTGAAATAATATTTTCTAGTGTATTGTAATAGGTTTGGATGTCGGTAGGGTAATTTAGAACAACTTCTAAGTTTTTTATATTTGATTTTAAGTTTTTTATAAAGTATTCAATTTCATCTTCTGTCTTTGGAATGTTGAGTGTGTTATTGAAATTTCTCCTACTAATTTTAGGTGATTTTAGTGTCATGGTGCCTCTTATAAGTTTGTGATCCGAAGGGAAGCATGTGTTGATTACCTCAAAGTTTGTGAATAGTCTGGGGTTGTTTGTCATTATGAAATCTATTTCGTTCTTTGTATTATTGTCAGGTGACATCCATGTCCATCTTCGAGAGATCCTTTTTTTGAAGAAAGTATTCATTACTGAGAGTTTGTGTTCTAACGCATAATCTATTAATCTTTCGCCTCTGTCATTACGTTCTCCGTATCCATACTTTCCCATAACGAAGTATTCTTCTTTTCTTGGATGTCCTATTTTGGCGTTAAAGTCTCCTAATACTATTATTATTTTGTCGTCAGTTAACGAATGTGCTTTGTCTAAATCTTGGTAAAAACGGTTGAGGTCATCTTCACTCGACCTCTCTGTCGGTGCATAGACTTGAATTAGTGATATAGGAAGTTCACCGAATTGAAGTTGCAAAAGAGCTACTCTCTCGGATATCCCTGTGAAGTTTATTATGTTGGTTTTGTATTTTTTGGTGACAAGGAACCCAACTCCATGGAGCCCTTTTGTTTGTCCAATATAGCACAAGATATGGTCATGGTATTCTTCAATATTAGAGCCCAATTTTTTAACTTCTGACAGCCCTAAAATGTCACATTTAACATTCTTGAGTGCATACGTGAGTTCAAAATATCTCTCTATGCTTGACAAGGACCTTACGTTGTAACTACAAATATTTAGCGTTGTTAAGTTATTCAATTTAAGTTCGAGTTCGTTACTTACAGCTGGAGGGTGGTGGTCTAATTTCCCACGATGACCAATCGGCTTGGGAAATGTTTTATTTTTATAATTTAGTTTAGGTTTGGATGTTGTGTTATTCCGGTGGCTGATGGACATTTGCTATAGTTTTTGTTCGCTTGAGGAAGGAGTTGAAAAAGAGTTGCTTCTTCCTCTCATCATATCAAATGCGTTTAACCTGTTCGTTTTAGTGGTAGCATTCTGTTTCTTTGGTTGGTTTATTGTAGCAGGCGAAATTGACTGATCTCTCTTCCGTTTTTCGTTTCCGAATGGTCCTTTTTTTACTACTAGCTTATCATAGTTGAGGACAGCATAATTTCCATTCTTTCTTTCTTCTAGAAGTTTTGGTTTTAATTCCTTCCTTTTCTCTAGGACTTCTTTTGGATAATCTTCTGAAATATTAATGTTCTTTAGTTTTTTTCTGTTCTTTGAAATATCTTCCTTCTGCCAATTATTTACAAATGAAACTAATACTGGTCTTTCCTTTCCATTATTGTTGTTTATTTTTCCAATCCTCCGTGCTATATTTATGTCCCTGTTATCGAGAAGGATATTGAGATCACTTTTTATTTTGTCCTTTAAAATTTCCACAAGCTCAGATGAAGATCGCTCATTTTCTTTTAATCCGTATATAATTAAGTTGTTTGTTCTGCTGTTTTTTTCTAATGAAGAAATTTTTTCCTTTAAGAATTTGTTTTCAGACTTCAATTGCTCAATTTCTCGTGTAAAAGGAACTAATTTTTCATCAATCTGTGATATAATCTGCTTAGTTTGATTTGCCATTTCAATTTTTATTTGATCGAAAAATAATTGCATGTTATTGTCCATTATTTTTTCTCTATACAACAATTGTGTGGAACGGAACGTTAAAGAGGTCTTGGTTTTGTTTTGTCTTTACTCCACATATGTCAAATGTCACTTAATCTGACACTGTCTGTCACTGTTGACTGTTGTCGTTGTGCCGTGTGCCGTGTGCGTAATTGACAGCTAACGGCTAATATTTGGTTTTTATTTAACAATTTCACTGAGTTTTGCATGCATGTTAATGTGTACAAAAAAAATATGTTTCTTATCATTCGTTCATAAAATTCAAGAGCTTTAACCACGTTGCAATAATAGATTAAGTATTTTACTGTTAAAGTGAGAAAATGGCTCTTAAACATTTAGTTTGAATAAGATCTATTGAAACATAAAATTAAACGTATTAATATTAGGATATTTCTAGGAACAAAACTTACTTGGTTTACATTCTTACATGTATAATTATGATATAATTTTTATCATTCGGTGATCACTAACATCTAAACTAGGCCGAGCCTGTATCTTAGATGTTAGTTTCTTCCAGTGAAACACAATTAATGCACAATTAACACTTGAGTAAGAAGAATGCTTATTATTATTTTAAATACACACAAAATAAAATTATGATAGAACAAGATAACACCTCAAACGATTTATAATCTAATTTTGCGGGTAGTAGTAATACAAACTAACCGTCAGTCGAAAAGTATTGTAACGCGCATTACTCGATCTCGGCACTTTTAAACATTTATTTATTTTTATAATATTATTAAATGTCATTTGAGAAATTTTGTTGTAGATCTTGTTATAGATCATTTGCTGTTTTACATTAAAGGTTACTTTTTATGTTAAAAAAATATGAAGATAAAAGTTAAAATTTATTCTATTAAGAAGGATTTACATAAATACTTGTACATTGATTAATTTATTATTTTATTTTAATTTTTTAATTTTTATATTATTTTGTAGTTCTAAGTAAGTTTTCTATTTCATCATAATTTTTTGATTTTAGCCAAGAAGTTATTGTATTTTTACATTTATTATAAGTGAGGTTGTATATTTGAAGTTTTTTATTTAATTTATTGTAAAGCATGGGGCCAAGATAACACGGATATTTATTGATATAATATGTCTTATACTTAGAGGTAGGGCAAACATTATGCGATCGTCTTTTAGTTGTATTTTGTGAGTCAAAAGGACTTTTTTTATGTTGGGCCATAATGATATCTCTGATAAACAGTTGTCGGATTGTTAAAACGTCGCAATCAGAAAAGAGAGTAGCTGTAGGATAGCTGAATGGTTTAAATCTTACTACCTTAAGAAGAGCTCGTTGCGCTCGCTCCAGTTTAATTAAATAGGACTTTCGCGCACCGCCCCATGATGTTATACAGTATGTTAAAATTGATTGAGCTAAAGCAAAATACACAGTTTTTAATGTAGGAAAATCAGCAATGTATCGAAGTTTTTTGAAAATATAAATCAAGCGTCTTGTTCTATCTGATAGTTGTTTAATATGTGCATACCAAGTTAACTTGTCATCTAAAAGAACACCCAAGTATTTTAAAACATAGTTTCTTTCTAAACAGGGACACGAACACGTATTGGAATTATCTTGACAGGAATGAAGTTTTATCTCAAATATTTCCTCTTTAGGTAATGACACCTTAGTATTTCCAAAAAGTATAAATTTCGTTTTATTTATATTAAGTGTCAATAAATTTGAATTTAACCAGGACATAGTGATTTTGAGTCCTTTTTCGGCATATGATTTTGCTTCGGCCCAAGTTTTTCCATAAAAAATTAATGCGGTATCATCAGCAAAACTGAAAAGTTTACAGTTTTGTAATTTTAGTTTACATAGATTGTTTATATATATTAAGAAAAGTGTCGGGCCAAGGACACTACCCTGGGGTACACCATAAGTGATTGGAGCTTCATTACTAGTAAGGCCGCATATTGCAACTCTTTGCGTTCTGTTAGCTAAATAATCAGTAAATAAGTTTAGAGCTTTTCCTCTAATACCAATGCTTTCCATTTTCTTAAGTAATGATGGAACAGACACTGTGTCAAATGCCTTGGCCAGATCTAAGAAAATTCCAATACATTTATTTTTAGAATCAACCTGTGTAGCAACGAAGTCAGTGAGGTCAGATACAGCCTGCGCTGTTGATTTCCCATTCCTAAAACCATATTGATTTTGTGCCAGAATATTTTCTTTTTCCAAGTATGATAATAAACGTTTCTTTATAATCTTTTCCAAAACTTTAGACAGTACAGGTAGAATTGCAATTGGCCGATAATTTTTGACACAGTCTCTGCTTCCCGCTTTAAAAATGGGATAAATGATGGAGATCTTGAATACTCGAGGGAAAACACCATTCATTATACAAAGATTTGCAATATGAGTCACAAGAGGAACTATTATATGTTTGGCCATTTTTATTAATTTGGTTGGAATTTGATCCCATCCTGCTGCACTATCAGAGTTGAGACACATTATTATAGACTCAACTTCAGATTCACACGTTTCAAGTAGTATCATTGAATTGGCTGGCGTGTAAGGATTTGAGATGTAGGTATTAATTGGCTCGTTACAAATCAAGATTTTTTTTGCAAGTTCTTCAGCAACATTGACAAAATAGTTGTTAATATTATCTAAAGCCTCACTCGTAGACTTGCCTAATTTAAGTAAATTATCGGGTGACGTTTTTAGTTTTTGTCTGTTTGTTATTGTATCAATTATTTTCCATTTTTTTTTAGGGTTATTGGCGTATTTCATTAGCTCACTTTTATCGTAATTTCTTTTAAGGCGCTTCAATAAATCATTACAGAAGTTTTTGTATCTACTATACGTTAGCCTAAGTATTTCATTATTTGGTTCTTTTTTAGTTTTTAAGTGCATGCGGTCACGATTTCTTATACACCGAATCAGGCCTGGAGTTATCCATGGCTTTAAGCAGCGTATTCTTCTTGGAGTTATAATTGTCAGTGTGTTATCAAGAATCGTTTTAGTGAGAATAGCTACCAACTGCTCGGCACAGTAGTTTGCATCTTGCGATTCTAATATTTTATCAAAGTCAGTGTGCATAAGGTCTGTAAGAATTTTATCGTAATTGAGTTCTTTAATATATTTTTTTTTAGATACATTGGTTTTATAATCCAAGTTGATACAAGTGAGGACCATAGAGTGATCAGTAAGCGGAGCTTGTATAACAATAGTAGTGCTATGGTAATTGGACTTAATCATTGCATGATCTATGCATGTATTTTCACGAGTTGGAAACAAATGACCTGCTAGGATACCGTGGCTGGCTAATAAATTTAAATATTCACAAGAGTTACGGTCATCATTGCTAGTTCCTATATCAATATTAATGTCTCCTATTATTATTATATTAGAAAAACTTTTAAATTTGATCAAATATTTATCTAAGGAACGAAAGAAAAGTTCGATATTTTTATGTGATGGTGATCTGTATACGCCAAAAACTATTGTGTGGTTGTCAATGGTTATCAAAAGGCAAGTGGCTTCTAATAAATCAATTTCTTCAACAAAACATTTTAAACCTCGCTTTGTATACGCTACTATGCCATCGTTTTGATTATAATTATTTTTAGTAAAATGAGTATCAAAATTTTGCAAAGTAGGAAAATATGGTGCTTTAGTGTTCCATGTTTCTGTGAGAATATAAATATCACAAGATATGTCTAACCTAGAAAGTAGTACTTCAAATTCTGAGAAATTTTTAGTGATACTCCTTATATTTTGTGTCGCGATTTTAAGATTTTTATGTGACGTTAGTGTTGATGATAGAAAGGACTTACAATATTCTGGGTTACAGTTGAAGGATGGACCAGCACTAATTTTATCAATATTGTTAATTAAGTTTTCATTATTTATAGAATCGAATTTTAAATATAATAGACAATTTATGACTTAAATTTTTGCACCTGTTATTTAGATTGGTGAATATGCTATAGTATTTGTTTGATAGTATGTTAGCTTTTTGGAAAATTATTAAGTGACTGCTATAAGGACATTTATACTCGATATAAGTAGTATAAGAAAATATAATATGGGAGTTTAGTCGACAATTTCGTTTGAGTATTAACTTGTTAACAAAGATGTAGTGAGGGTTCAAAGTGTATAAAATTAGAAAAGAATAAAAACATAACCACAAATAAAGCGACAGAAGATCCAAGCATAGTCAGGATTGATTCCTGAGACTAATTAGTTGCGACTCTTCTTTAATTTCGATATGAGTAGCATCGACATTTTTTCGAAGGTATATTTTTCCATTTGTAGTCCAACAATATTTATATTCTTGAGTTTTAGCAATGTCTCTGGCCAGGAAAAACAGTCTACGTCCTTTATTAGTTAGGGCTTCAGAAACATAAACTGGAGTGATTGGTCCTGGTAGTCCAATATTGGCAGAGGTAAGGCGTTGTTGGGAATGTTCTTTATTATGTAGTTTAACTCCTTGGATAACTTCATTCTTGAGAAGGACTGAGGTCAATTCAGCGATTATAGTGCCTTTTCCTGTTTTAGTCTTAATTCGATAAACATCTCTGATTGTAGACTGTTGAACGTTCACTTTAAGCGCCTGACATGTTTTTTGAACAATATTGCACAAATCAACTTTAGTTTCGCGCTCTTTAGGTATGGGAACATTCCGTATTTCAATGGTAGAAGATTTTGAATTCCTTTCCATATCTTCAATTTTTGATTCGAGTGAAGCAATTAGTATTAAGTGTTGCTTGCGTTCCTTTTCAAGACTCTCCACTTTTACCTTGAAATTCTCATATTGATCGTTCAGAAAAGTCATTGATCTTTGTATGTCTTCATTTGTAAGTTTAATTTCAGAATTTTGAGTTTTTATGTCTGCAATTTCCGAGATAAGTTTATTCATAAGGGAGGTTTGACTATCTTTCCAGTCGTCCAGCATGGTTTTGATTTCCTTTTTAAAAGAAGAAAAGTCTTCCTCACTTGGTTCACGTTGTCGTTTATGTCGCTGGGATACAAACACCGGCGTAGAAACACTAGGATTGATTTTTGACACATCAGAGTCCGATAGTGTTTGTTGAAAGTTTCCGCTGTTAGGTGATCGAGTAAGCTTCGGCATTATAATAATTTTTATATAGCACGTTAGTAAAAGTTGACTTGAGTTCATAGACTTAGTGGTCACATATACATAAAATGATGGTTGTCCCGTTCTCGCTCAGATGTCACTTTCACACTAACACTATGCACCTACTAAATTGCTCTGTTCGCCTGGTACTTAGCGTTAATATTTAAATATTTTTAGAATAAAATTTTAACTTCATGAATTTGTGTGCACGTCTTAACACTTTCGTGTCCGAGGTGGAAGGGAATGATACATAACATAATAAATATATATATGTTTAATTGAACTATTTAAATAAACTAAGATCTTTAATGATAATCTATTCATATAAAACTATATCGTACTATATCACGCCAGCACAAGTAATCGTTTTCACATTTAGTAATAAGCATTGACATATAATACTTAACTTCAATTATAAAGAAATTACTACTAAAATGACTTCTATATTAAGACTAGCGATTCACCCTTGCTTCACTCGGGTTCGTCCCGAGGTGATTCTTTAAATTGATATAACTTTTTTATTTATGAACTGATTGAAATAAAACAAATACTAAATGCTAAATGAAGCTTACCACAATACAGTGATGAAAACCGCACCAAAATCGGTTAAGCTGTTTCTGAGATTAGCGCGCACAAACACATAGACAAACAGATAGACGAACAGACAAAATTCTAAAAATCATTGTTTGACTTCCATTGCGATAATAAAGATCCCTAATAATAGTTTCTCTCAAATATCTTCTATGTACAGACATCGATCATTTACAATTTTATTATATGTATAGATTACATCTAAAAAGTAGTTAGAGATGTCTTGAATTAATAACTAAAATGACTCGATTTTAATCATATTTTTTAAGCATAATATAGTGCAATAAAGGCTTAAAGGCATCTCTGTCTGTTATGAAAATTAGTACATTGGTACAGCTTCAATAATCGAGCAGAAATACAGACAATACTACTTATATATTAATTATATGTATATTATTATATATATATTAATATTATATATTAATTATATGTATATAAGTTTGAATAATATTATATATTATGATGGAATTTTATTTATAGGTACTATATTCATTTAGGTAATAAAAATATTGCATTTAAGAAAAAAGAAACACCAGGCCAGTATTTCTCTAATTCAAACGGAGCTTCACTGTAGAGGTCATAACAAAAATATAGTGCAAAAATTCGATAGCGTAAGTTTGTTCTAATTCTACAAGCGTGTTCCAAATAACGCGTAAACAAGTGACCTATGTACATGTTTAACTAATAGGTCACCCGCTATCTTTTTTATCTATACCTATATAGATAAAGAAACAACCCCCTTGGACAAGTTGACTAACTACAATCGATTTAATTAATATAGACTAAGATCCGAAATAAGATGGTCATTCACTTATCTGTTTACCTAAAAAGTGTTTTATATTAGACAAGCGACTCACCCTCGCTCCGGTCGGATTCGTCCCTAGCAACGTTTAAATGGTTAGTATAGATTTCTCAGAGATCAGATATTTTTCAGCAGTAAAAAGTATCCTATAGGTGATCTCTGGATGTCTGAATGTATAGATGTGTGAATGTTTGTTACTCTTTCAATCAGAAACTACTGGATGGATTTTAATGAAACTTTACAATAATATAGCTCATACATCAGAATAACACATAAGCTACTTTTTATCCCGGAAAAATGTATGGTTCCTATGGGATAGATTTGTTTTTGTTTTTCTAGAGGCGAACTCGAGTGACATACATATGCGTGACATACATATATGCGTGAAATGGAGAAGATACTTTACATTTAGAATGGTCGGTAAAAAAGAAAAAAAGAAAACACTAGATCTGATAGTTTCTATTAGCTGATGGGTAATATGACAACTACGAGTAGGTTAAGCCGTCTATTTTGACATGTTAAAGTATAAGCTTTAACTACCTACGAGGTAATATGGGGTAGAAAATTCATTTATTACAGTTTTGAGGAGGGTAGAATAGTGGGTTATTGAAAAAACAACTCCCATAAATAAGGGTGAATCATCAATTTTTTTGTCTTGCACTTTAAAAAAAAACATATAGATATTTTTTTTCTATTTAGATTATGAGATTCGATATTTATAATCATTCACATAAAACAGCCAACTGTATAAAAATTCAACTAAGAAAATGGGACCTTTACATATCTTTTCGGATTTTTTCGCGGATTTATTTTGATTTTTGGTTCGTGACTTTTCGAATGATTTACAGCAATCATGGTTACGGGAGTTTTTGTGATTAATAAATGTTATACGTAAAATCCATTATTTTTATGTTCGTGTTAACATAACTGTGTGTACTAAGAACTAGTACTAGCATCTTAGGTATTTGAAATGTAAATAAATATTTCTAGTCTTTCTAGTAATGTGTTAATTTCTATGTTAAATATAACTTCACGCTATATTTGTTTGGAGATACTCAGAAAGTTTATTACTATAGAACATTCGTGATGAATCTATACTAATATTATAAAGCTGAAGAGTTTGTTTGTTTATTTGTTTGGTTGAACGCGCTAATCTCAGGAAGTACTGATCCGATTTGAAAAATTCTTTTTGCATCAGATAGCCCGTTAACTGAGGAAGGCTATAGGCTATATATTATCCCGGAAAAATGTACGGTTCCCGTGGGATAGATTTGTTTTTGTCTAGAGACGAACCCGAAGCGAAGCGAGGGTGAGTCGCTAGTATTAGATGTTCTTACTCTTCATTGAAATCAACAATTTAAATGAAATACCCGACAAGTACCGAATTATTGTTAATGATTGTTGATAAAAAGACAAGATTTTTAGTAAATAAGAGTATAACGTGACGACACGTTTGGCTCAGTTTGCAGTGATCCTACTTGCTACGACAGCGGTCGCGAGTTTGAGTCCCGCTGGGGGCATTCGTTTGTGTGATGAGCACGAAAGTTTGTACTCCAGTCATAGGTATTTATATTTATAATATGTGTGTATTTAAAGTTATATACTTGTAGTATATTAACTATATGGTACCCATAACACAAGTCTCGTAGCTTACCATGGAAGTAGATGCTGCTGTGTGTTAATGTCCCAATATATTTATTTAATAAATTTTCCTTATAAATAAGTAATAGGCAACTAATAAAAATATTTATTACTTACCCCGTGCTAGGTTTAATCACATCAGGTTTCAAATATGTCGAAAAATCGAATAAAATAATATATATTTTTTTTTATGTATTTAATCATTTATTTCAGGTGATATTTACAAAAAGATCTTAAATATGTAAACAAAGGCCCATAACATATAAACCTTAAAAAACTAACATACATAAAAAATAACTATTTAACACGTAGTGTTAACGTAGACGTCTGTGCTATGTCAGCGGGCAAATGACCTCGGAACTTCTGAAACATGACGCCCTGCGGCCAGAAGTCCTCCATGAAGGTTGGCAGATAATGAGTCGGCATTCCCACCAAAAAGGAATTGAAACTCAACAAACAAATATCCATACAAATAAACAAGCAGATCCACGAGGCAAAGCCAGTGAACTCAAATGAGTCAATGTCCTTATATCCTGTGTTATCATATTTTATAGATTTTTTATAGTTTTCCATAAAAATGCAATCAATGAGAGCCCGGAAGGCGTAACGTGGAGCTTCCAAATCACGTACGAGCTTTATTTATTTTATGTAACATAAAAAGATTTTTCATGGTTAGATCTACTCTGGGTAATGTCATGTACAGTAGTAGAGTGTATTTACAACAAACTACCCGCGACTTAGTTTCTGTTGTATATGTACAAACAATTTGTGTGTATTAGTCTAAGCATACAATTTGCACAGTATACATACCTACATACATATAAATATTTAATACTCATATTATAAATGTGATAGGAACTCTGTCTGTCCATTTGTTACCTTTACACGCTTGAACCGGTAAACCGATTTTGATGATATTTGGACAGGATGTAGGTAGCATCATGAGAACTAATATATCTTTATTCTTGTCTCGTTTCCATATGAATAGAATCGTGGGTAAGACTATTCTAATATATAAAAATCTCGTGTCACGGTGTTTTTTGGTCGCACTCCTCCAAAACAGTTCGATCGATTTTTATGATTTTTTTGTTAATTTGGTAGGTATGAGAATAGGTCGCAAAGTATTTTTCACCCCCCTACACCAACCCTCCATTTTTGTGTGTATACATAAAGCAAAAGTTTTTTTTTGTAGATAGAACGCAGGCAAAGCTGCGCGCTCTGCTAGTTGTATATAAAAAAGTCATAATATTTTATTTTATTTGGGAAATACACAGTATTTTACAAGATAAGTAGGCACAAAAGAAATACAATATTACACAAACCAGCAAAGTTTCCACAATTTAAACACACACATAGAGTAGACAACAAGAAATTTATAAAGGAATATAAGTATGCCAATATTAACTCAACCATCTGCTAAAAACTCGTGAAAATTGTAAAAAATTAATGAGTAAGAAGCTCTTCTGGATATTTAAAATTAATTTCTTTAAGAGGGCCCGCTGAAAGCGACATTTTTGGCTTCGCCGGTATTGAAGTATTTGTTAGTTTTCCTATTGAATAACTTACTAAAATTATTTGATAAGATGTTATATTAATAATTTGAATTAAAACATAATTTAAATCTATGACCTAATATGATTGTACTTGACTCTAGAAATATCTATTAGTAAATATATTAAAATAATATAACTATGTATTGATATAATTAATCATAAAATACACGAGTCAACATTATTTATCACAAATTGTATAAAACAAAGTCGCTGTTTCTGTTGGTTTGTAAACTAAGTTCTTTTAAACAACTTTATTTAGAGAATTTCTTTAACAAAAGTTAGAACGTTGAAGTTTTTCAATTTGTCATTTACATATTTTATTATATCTTTTTTGCAAGCGATTGTAGTATTCTTGTCTAAGTCCAAGTACAAAGAAATCAACATTTGAAATAATTACACTAAGCTCTAGTCAATTATAGTCATAGCTTAGAATGTTTCAAAAATTAGACACCTGCAAAGAACAACATTGTAACTTAGTATTGGTCAGCGTGGTGGACTATGGCCTGATCCCCCTCGTATTGAAGGGAGGCCCACGCCCAGCAGTGGGACCTTAAAAATGGGCTGAATACATATAAACATAATTTAAAGAAGAAATTAATATAAGCGAAATAACACTGATTAATCATGGCATTTCAGAAAATAAAAATGCTACAGACTTGAATGGCAGATTCCGATAATTGGATATTTTTGGGAATCTTAAAGGGATAAACTAATAAAAAGGGGGTTGTTTGTATGAAAAATCGTTATTTTTAAATTACGCGGACGGAGAAACGGGTAAAGACTAGTTTATCAAATATTTAAAGTTCAAGTTCAACATTATTATAATATTGATTTAAATTTTGATTTCTTCCTGTATTTGAAATTAAGGCTTGTGTACACAAAACCAGCGCACAAAGCTAGTGTATAGCTGTAAATATAATTAATTCTTATCAATTTATATTAAATTTCTAAACAACGGGGCACTGTAAGTATAAATGTTATCGCGCACACTTCTACGCGTGTATACACGTGTCTTCTGATACGGGCTTCTATATTGCTATAATGATCTATATGCTCATAATGATCTATACAGGCGTCATATTATGGTATACTAAATAAATAAATAAAATATATATATAAAGATATATTTATAACCTGATCTATACATATAATAAAACTGTAGAGGTCGAATGTCTGTACATAGAAAAAAAATGCTAAAAACCGAGTCAGGGGGGGGGGTGTAAGAAGAGAAATAGAACAAATCCAGTTTTTTTTTCAATTTTTTGTTTCTCTGTCTGTTTGTCTGTTTGTAATTGGATGGATTGTTTTAGATTGGATTTTAATGAAAGTTTATAATGATATAGTTCATACATCAGAATAACAAATAGGCTACTTTTTATCCCGGAAAAATATACAGTTCCCTTGGGATAGATTTGTTTTTGTTTGTCTAGAGGCAAACAACCGCTATTACATATAATAAAATTGTAACTAAGTCGAATCTGAACATTAAATGTTTATTGGAAAATCTTATTAAAATAAACATTATTATCGATACAGAGGCCGAATCTATTAGAATTTTTGTCGCTCTATCTGTCTATCTGTCTGGGAACGCATCACGAGAAAACCACTAAATAGATTTTGAGTATGATGATAGCTGGTATCCGGGTCAACATATAGGACACTTTTTACTGTGGGAAAATATCTTTTCGGATTTAAAATACTAAGGGAATATCTTTAGTTTAAAAAGGCTTAGTTAATTTGAGGTTGATTAGCCTCATGACGCTCACTTTGTCACAAACTCATATATACATATAGTATATCTGTCTTTACAGCTTCGCTAGTATGGTACTAATATTATAAAGAAGTAAGGTTTGTGAGTTTGTGATCTTGTGAGTTTGTGACGTTGTAGGGGGTAATCTCTAGATCTACTGAATCGATTTAGATGAAATTTGGTAAGAAGATAGTTTGAAACCATGGAAAGAACATAGGACTTTTTATCCCGGAAATCATCCCTTAAAGAAGTAAAAATGGGGATGAAAGTTTTATGGGGAATCAAACTAGGGACGAACGCAAGCGAAGCGAAGGTGAGTCGCTAGTATTTGATATACTTCTAAATAAGAGGAGCATCTCAATTTAGGCGTTTTCACATGTACCTACCTTTTGGGATAACTTCACCAAAAGTGAGTCAATTTTACCTGTATTTTTAATTATATTGTGAATTTATTTTGATTTTGGATTCTTTAAACCACCAATACCGATTTGGTTTTTTGGGGAACCTAAAATCAAAATGAATTCGCGAAAAAACCGTAAAGATAGTTTTATTTAAAATGTCAAATATTCGCGTAAACCTAAGATAGTGTTAATATCTGGGTTAATACATTCAAAGTTGGTGTGCTTTTGTATCTAGTTAAAAGTAATCCTCTTCAACTTTACAGGTGACTTGAATGAATTAAGTCTAAATGAACTGTACAGGCAAAACTGAGTGTGGAGTTCGTTAGTAAAATGGTTAACTTAATCTCATTCGTATACAAAAACATGTTATTATCAAACATAAAATATTTCATATTATGTTGATTTTTTTATTGACATAACCTCGTCTTAGATCTTCAGCAACAAGGTCGTAAAATCAAAAACTCATGTTTAATTTTTATTGTTCCTAAAATGGGCACTATTTAGCATTTATTTGAATAGAGATAATCTTTCTAAAAGTTATTTTGAACCTTATTTTATAAGATTACAGGTCAGAATTCAATGTCATATTTGTAAATATAATATATAAAAATATTAGTGAACTCCACATGACCGCCCACTGGTTATTTAATGTTGTTAGATAATATATACATAGTTTTAGAAAAATATTCAGAATCGTTTTGGGTGTCTAAAACGTATAGAAACATATAAAATTTAACGTCTAAAAATGCATTTACTCATACCACCTGCATACATACAGGCTATGTGGGATTCACCGGACAGATAAGTCTGTATCCAGTATCCACTAAAACCCATCAAAACCTACCCCGTTTTAATGGGGTGTCACCGGATTGCTTACAGATTCAAACACGATGCCCCGATAGTTAGTCTATCGAGGCAGACCACAACAACCACGAGATTGTCCCACGGTCTACTCTTTTATCAAAATAAATCCGCGAACTCCGCAAAGATATTTAGCTCCATCTATTTTAATAAATTTTATTTAATCTATACTAATATTTAATATTCTAAAGCTGAAGAGTTTGTTTGTTTGTTTGTTTATTTGTTTGTTTGTTTGGGTGAACGCGCTAATCTCAGGAACTACTGATCCGATTTGAAAAATTCTTTTTGCATTTGATAGCCCGTTAACTGAGGAAGGCTATAGGCTATATATCATCTCGGAAAAGTGTACGGGTCCCGTGGGATAGATTTGTTTTTGTCTAGGAACGAACCCGAAGCGAAGCGAGGGTAAGTCGCTAGTGTTATTATAAAGAAATAATTACTGGAGTCTAAGGAAATATATGTAAATACTGTTATATAGTTATATAGTTATATAGTTGTTGATGTCAGACCGAGTCAAGGGCCACAACTAGTGTTGTCCTAACAAGCCATCATATTATTTGCACATGCCCGTCCGATCGTTCAAATGGCGCAACTTTTACACGTGTGGATGACGCCGTGTGCGCAAGTCGGTCTAATAATAATATGATGTACACGTATGTATGCCTGTCATGCATAAACTATGAAATGAATTTAAAGTACGTAGTACAGTTTTTTTTTAAATAGAACTATATTCGATTTTGTCTCCTATTTTCTTAGATTTACGCGAATGTTTGACTTTTAAAATAAACTTACTTCTTGGACTTTTTGTCGATTTATTTTGATTTTTGGTTTCCGGAGTATCGAATGCTGTATAGCAAACAAGTTGTCTCTCCTGTGACCATTGATTTTAAGAACATACTTAAAATATAAGAAAAAATATAAGTAAAGCTACAGTATCTGATGGTAGTATTTAGATAACGTTTTACGTGTTTACTTTACGTACCAGTTATAGTTTTAATTTCCAGTTCTAAGGATTTTAAGGAATAACATGTAGCATTTTATGTTCATAAAACATAATTATTAGTCTGTTAGTAACGGAAGTACTCCTAAACTATCCTATTGCAATGAAATTTTTATAAGTTAATATGATTTACCTGGGATGAGTTTTGATAGAATACAATCAACGTCCAACAGATTATTACCTTAGATTTACGTGAATGTTTGACATTTTAAATAAAACTATCTTTTTGGATTTTTTCTCGGATTTACTTTGATTTTTGGCTCCTGACGCGACGTTTATAATGCTTTACAGCAATCAAGGTCACGGGAGAGGCATGATCTCTAGTAGACAATTTCATTTAAAATGCAAATTTAAAGTTCGTTTAACTATGAATTCTTCTAATGACTTATTCTGGATCAGTTTGTTTGTTGTCAGTCTTGTCTGTTGTGATCGATATACCATATAATTGTTTATAACCCAACCTTTAATATTTATTGTTTGTATTTAGCCCTTTGTTTTAACGTCTCACTGCTGGGCACGGGCCTCCCTTCAGTACGAGGGGGATCACGCCATAGTTCACCACGCTGGCCAAGTGCGGGTTGGCGGACTTCACGTGTCTTTCGAAAACTTGCTTGGTTCTATCAGACATGCAGGTTTCCTCACGATGTTTTCCTTCACCGTAAGGCAAGTGGTAAACATGCTAGAAATGATTCGCACATGAAAATATCAGAGGTGCGAGACCCGGAATTTGAATCCACTTCACTCGGTTTCCCAAGCGAGCGCGTTACCACTGGGCTACCACTGCCTTATTATTATATATTTATTGTTTAGTATTTATGTATTATACTGATATAGAGAGCATAAAATATATAAAAGCGTAGAGCGTTACATAATATGAATGTAGGTGTCCCTAGTGAACCCTTTTTGGTACTCTATAGATATGGTATTTTAACCCTTATATAACCCTTTAGTTGATTGATGTTATGGTTGTTGCAGCAACATATAATATTTGTTTTATTCTACTTTAAACAAAAATACAATTCTTGCGTAAAATTTCATACCTCTAGACGCAATGGAGTCTTGTCACTTTTATTTATTTTTTATTTATTTAGAAGAGTACACTAACAACACGTATTAAAACATTTTTAATAAACATTGTTGAAACTTATGTTAGGCTTACAGGTAAAAGTTAAATTTAAAACCTATACTGAAAATAAACTACATCTTTAAACAGACTTTACTATCTTTAATTTCTATACTCATACCAGATGAGGAATCTTAAAATCAAGGAACTTAAAATTTGTTTTTATATCACACTATCTTCTTATTTAGGTATATTATTTCCTTATCACTCCCAAAAATTTATTTAAAACACTTTAATCAGTGAGTAAATATGATTAAATGATGGCTTCATAATACATATTTATATTTATCATATTTGTTAATATCCAAGGTCTCACGTGTAGTTGCGTAACGCGGGAGATACACGTGTATACGTTACTTTAGATCTGTGTTCTGTACATTTATAGTACATTACATTGTTGCATGTCTTTTTTATCTCATACTCTGGCCTCGTGCTTGAGTTCGTTTGTGAAATACTGACAGCTATTGTTTCAAGAGACACCATTAAGGAAGATATATTAGTGCAAAAACGTGTACTTTCATTTGATAGCATATTTTATAATATGTATATATAATATATATATTTTGTTGTGGTAGCCCAGTGGTAATGCGCTCGCTTGGAAAACCGAGCGAAGCGGGTTCAAATCCCGGATCTCGCACCTCTGATATTTTTATGTGCGAATCATTTCTAACATGATTACCACTTGCCTTACGGTGAAGGAAAACATCGTGAGGAAACCTGTATGTCTGAGAGAACCTAGAAAGTTTTCGAAAGACATGTGAAGTCCGCCAATCCGCACTTGGCCAGCGTGGTGGACTATGGCCTAATTCCCCTCGTATCGGAGGAAGGCCCGTGCCCAGCAGTAGGACGTTAAAAAGGGCTGAATACATACATACACAATACATTTTGTTGGGACACTAACACACAGCATCATCTAGTTCCATGGTAAGCTACGAGGCTGGTGTTATGGATACCAGATAGTTGATACACTACACATATTATATAATTTGAAATACATACATATTATAAATATAAACACCCATGACTGGAGTACAAGCATTCGTGCTTACCACACAAATAAATGCCCCCAGCGGGACTCGAACCCGCGACCGCTGGCACAGCAAGTAGGGTCACTACAAACTGAGCCAAACGTGTCGTAATATAAAAGTATTTATAAATAAATATATAAATAAATATATGTTTTCATTAGATACAATTTTATTGTACCACAATTTTTTTACTTAAGGATGTGTACATTAAAAGAAGAGTACATATTTATACATATACATATAATAATTTCATAGATTTACACGAATATTTGACTTTTTAAATAAAACTTTCTTAGTATTGATCTTCAATATTGTAAACACTCAAAATAATTTCTATTCATTTACGTTACATTTCATATGGTTTTATCCATATCAAATATGATGTATATCTATACTAATATTATAAAGCTGAAGAGTTTGTTTGTTTGTTTGTTTGTTTGGTTGAACGCGCTAATCTCAAGAAGAAGAAGAGCCAGCGAGAAACTCAACAGTTGCTCTTTTAAAATAATGAGTTACATAATTTATAACAAAAGCTTTCAGTATTACAAACATTCCATGATTAGTCACTACAGGGTGGTACCGACATTTCCGTGCAAAAGCGCGGGAAAACAAATTAATATCTTCATCCTTTTTTTTTAATACATTTCTATCGGCCAAGGTCACATAACTTAATGCCTTGAACATTACAAATTAATCAAATATAATATTAATTACCATTAAAACGTTCATATATAAAAATGCGACCTTACACGAGGAACTTATAAAAAAATAAATATTATGTAAATCAGTTTGAATTTGAAGAAGATATCGCCTACATCTTCCTATACAATAGGTATATTCGTCACTGACTTTAGTTAGTGTTGAATACGAGGCAGAATTTATTTTTGTTTTCAATTTTTGAAGGAACACACTCGATGATAGTTAATAGTTATTATAAATTTTAACGATTTAATTAAAGTAATGCGCTTGCTGGCTAAGTTAAGCGGGTTCAAAGTCTGGGTTTCGCACCTCTATTTTTCATAAGGTTTTAAACATGTTCATTACTTTTGATATGGAAAGGAAAACATTGTGAGGAAACCTACATGTCAGAGAGAATCTAGCCAATTTTCGAAAGACATGTGAAAATAGCCACAGTAATTCTTTAACGTCGTAAAAATGCCTAATATTTTTAAACATTATTCCGAAAGCTTGAATTGTGGCAAATCCTATGGAAATTACTCGTGTAACCTGAATAAAACCTAATATATCAGTAGAAGTTTAAAATAATCGATTCTCATAGAACATAACGGATGTACAAATATTTACTCGGCACAGAAATCGAATCTGTATAGAAAATCAGCCAAGTATCCTAAACAAACAAAAATTACATTTTCTCATCCCGTACAGAATTGCAAATGGATTTATTATCAGTTTTATTCAATGTACAATGAATACGTTGCTGATTGAATATAAATGTAGACAATATTATCTTTGTTTTGACTGCAGTTTCAAGGGCAGATGATTTCTATGCAGTCTAGTAATTACTGTTGTCTACCACACTAGCACACATTGGCACAGTGGTCAGCTTATAGGTTATGTGTCATAGGTTATAGGTTCAATTCGTGACGTAAATATATGGTCAGCAAGATACAAAACTCGTATTATAATGTTAAGTACATTAGTTTTAAACTTGAGTGGTCGACTTCAACATTAATATAAAAGTAATAATGACATCGTTAGGGATGGATTTTTTGTGGTATTAAAATTAAATGAAAATTTGCTTTACTGAGATTCTCTCCCATTCATTCGAAAAGTCCAAAAGTCTAAATAAATTTATAGAAAAAAACCGTAAAGATAGTTTTATTTTAAAATGTAAAATATCCACGTAAATCTAGGACAGTGTTTTCTTTTACAGTGTTAGAAATATATTTTTATTTTATCCTGAATTTTTTTTTTAAAATAATGAAGCCACCCTTGAGGTATTCATTTATTTAAAAAATAATTATAAAAATAATTTTACAGTTGCTGAAGATATCACGTGACACACAAAAATCATACCTACACTCGAATTGCGTACTTTCTTAATTATAAAGTCGGAAAAAATGAGTTTTTCAGTGAGTTTTTCAATGCCTTAAATAGGATATATATATATTGAATTTGAATTTTGATAAACACAACTTGACAAAATTTGTCAATAAGGACGGAGATAGTATTGTGTGTAGGTATCTTGATGATACATTTTTTTTAAATCTTTGTTTGGAGTGTACAGGAAAATTTAAGTATCAAATAAATATAAGAGCTTGCTCTTATTTTGAAATCGGTTAATAAAACGCAGTAAATCAGAATCTCTTAATTGTTTCAGGATATAATTTGAACGTTTAACACAAAACAGCTGATCGAGGGTCGAAAGGAGATAAAGGATAAATATTATAAATCTTTCAATTTGTTTATAGTTATTGTAAACTAAGTGCAGGTTCTCATGTTTCGTGTGCGGTGTGAACGTGGCATGTTTGCGCATGCGTGTATGTATGTACATGTGCATCGAATAATAAATTCAGTTAATTTATTCAGTATTTTTTTATTGAGAGTTGAATGAGTTATATTTTATCTTATTCTAAGTACTAGCAACTTATCCTATAGCAAAGGTATATTTCATACAAATTTTCATCCCTTATTTTATCTCCTTATGGGATGAATTTCAAAAACGCTAAAATTCGTATTTATTTAATTGTATTGAAGAGCATTAATACCAAATTTCAAGAAATTCTGATCATAAATATTTTTTTGGGTTGTGTTATAACGTGTATTCCCGTGGGAATGAGATAATCTCCCGCGGTAAATAGATCCTATAAGTTGACCCGGATATCCAGCTATCATCATACCAAATTTCATCAAAATCCCTCCTGTAGTTTTTCTGTGATGCGGTAACAGACAGACAGACAAAAATTCTAAAAACTATAGATTCGGTCTCTGCATCGATAATAAAGTCTATTTCAATAAGATTTTCCAAAAAATGTTTAAGGTGCAAATTCGACTCAGTTAGAATTTTATTATACGTATAGATATATTAAATAAGATGTACGTATATTTCGATACATATAAAAAAAAATCTAACTGAGTCCAATGTGTACATTAAATATTTTTCGGAAAATCTTATTGAAATAGTTATTATTATTGATACAGAGGCCAAATCTATAGTTTTTAGACTACCTATTTGTACCTTTTTGTCTACCTGTCTGTCTGTCCGGGAACGCATCACAAGCAAACCACTGGACAGATTTTGATGAAATTAGGTATGACGATAGCTGGTTATCCAGGTCAACATGTAGGATACTTTGTTCTGCGTGAAAATATCTCCTCTCTGAGAAATCTATACTTAACGTTAAAAAATAACTAGAGGCGAACCCGAGCGGAGCGAGGGTGAGTCGCTAGTGAATTAGTAAAATATAATATTAGCTAACCTATGAACCTACCTAGATGAATACATTGTTACTTGTTATATTATTCAATCGACTACGATAACATTTTATATTTTGTTTGAATTATATTTTATAACTAGCGACTCACCCTCGCTTTGCTCGTGTTCGCCTCTAGACAAACAAAAACAAATCTATCCCACGGGAACCGTACATTTTCCGGGATAAAAAGTTACCTATTTGTTATTCTGATGTATGAACTATATTATTGTAAGGTTTCATTAAAATCCAATCAGTAGTTTTAGTGTACTAAGCTGTATAAGTTACTATAGTTTTTTAACTATCCCACGGGAACTTTTGAATTTTCCGGGGTGAAAAGTATCTAAAATGTTGACCGGGAATATAAGGTACCACTATAAAATATTTCATTTAAATTGATCCTACAGTTTCGGAGATTAGCCCGTACAAACAGACAAACAGACAGAGAAACAAAAAATTTGAAAAAATCTGGATTTGTTCTATTGCTTCTCTTACATCCCCTTGACTCGGTTTTTAGCATATTTTTTCTATGTACAGACATTCGACCTCTACAATTTTATTAAAGTATAGATAGAGCAGCTTTATTTACAAAGCACACTACATTTCCTCATCCCAAACATAATCTTATTGTAATTTCAATGCATATAAATTGAAGTTTAAAACAAAGCTGTTCATTAAGCGCGAAGTTTTATAGCTTTAGTAATTATTGTCCACTACCGGTGGGGTGGGGGTGGGGGTGGAGGGCGCTTCCGTATTAATTAATTCAAAAGACCGTAGAAAGTGCTAAGTTTATAAACAAACTTATAATAAGGCGTTGTTAGGGCATGACTCTACTTTGTGCTAAGAGTTTTTTAAATGAAATGCAAGATTTTTTTTTCTTTAGATCTCCGTCTTAATTATGTGATATTATGTATTTTTCATTTTTTTTTCAGATTTATCCAACAAATTATGAAAAAATTTGGAAAGAAAAATTGCACCGAAAGTACCTTACAATTGAAAAAAATAAATAAATAATTTTAATTAGTGATCGTATAGTTTTATCATTTGAAAAAAATTAATTAGATTTGCTATTATTACGATCATATAAGTTAAACAAGATTAAAAAAATATATTTTTTTAAGGCCTGCTATATTTAAAGTAAATATCATACTGTACCTTGAAAATGTTTAGATTATAGTAAAACTAGCGGCTCATCCTCGCTTTGCTCGGATTCGCCTCCACGAAAACAAAAACAAACCTATTCTACGAGAACCGTACATTTTTCTGGGATAAAAAGTAGCCTATGTGCTATTACAGTCTATAATATATCTCTGTAAGAAATTTCATCCAGATCCGTTCAGCCGTTCTGGCGTGAAAGAGTAACAAACATCCATACTCACACACTTTCACATTTTTAATATTAGTATATATAGGGGTTTTTATACGACTACTGCATATGCGAAGGACAAAGCGTGTTCGATTTTTGATTGATGTGTTTTTTAAAAAAAAAAAACAATATTCTGAAAATCCCCTTTACAAAAATTGATGAGTGCTTCATTTTACCTCAGATATAGCTGTGAATTACAATACATTTACATAGTTTTTATAAGCAAAGTGCCTGTCACATACTAGTATAGTAGGATATGTAGATTGTATCATCTTTTGTTTCTACTTGCTTTGTTCTCGCCAAAACCGGTGGCAATATTCCAATCCCCTTTCATTGTGTAGATTTTAAATTCGAATACTTCTTGTATCATAAAAGCTTTATTTCCTTTGTTTTGTTAAATATATATTTATTTAGTATATCTTTTCATATCTTTCTCTTACCGAGACTGAGAAAGTTATATATAAGTAGGTACATACATACATAAATTTGTAGTGAATATAAAGTCAGTCAGTAGTGAATATACATGTAATCAAATTCTGAGTCGAATCTGTACATTAAATATTTTTGGAAATTATCCTTGTAAAATCTTATTGAAATAATTATTATTATCAATAAAGAGGCCGAATATATAGTTTTTAGATTTTTTGTCTGTTTATCTGTCTATCTGCCTGTCTGGGAACGCATCATAGAAAACTATTGGACAGATTTTGATGGAATTTGGCATGATGATAGCTGGTTATCCGGGTCAACATATAGGTTACTTGTTACTGCGGGAAAATATCTTATCTCTAAGAAATATGCTACATATATATACTAACAGTTATATAACAATTACAGTATTTGAAGTCAAAAATTTAAATATAGCTAAAAATGATAATACTTCATTCATTATAAAAAAAAGGTCAATTTTTGTATCCCATCTTTTTTGATGTAGATCGAAAATGAGATAATATTTTTGCTTTCCATAAATATTGTTATATATAAACACTCAATAATTTATTGTAGATTGGAATCAAATAACATTACAACCACCTGGAGATATTTAAAAAAATAATACAACTTTGACGTTTCTATTTTATTATATCTTACTAATACTAATATTATACATGTGAAAGTTTAGATGTATGGATGTATGTATGTTACTCAATCACTCCGAACGGCTCAACGGATCTGGATAAAGGGCACAAAGATAGATTATAGTCTGGATTAGAATATAGGCTACTATTTATCCCGGAAAAATGTATTTTTCCGTGGGATAGATGTTTACATATAAATGAGACACTTAAAACAGAAAATCATAGCTATCGCCTAGCTTTAGTTGGATAGACATGCTAATTGTCCTGAAAAGAGCGTGACAGTTCAGAAGTTGGTACATTGGTTAGGCTTTTAAACCATAAAATCTTCAAATTTATGACTCCTTCAAATTACTTAACTTCCTTTAACTGATGGCTATTATTTAAGTCTTTGATTTTTTAATTAATCATGAATACTAGCATTTTCCCATGGTTTTGTTTAGTAAAATAAAAAAAATAACAAATTAAAGAAAAAAAAGTTTAGTCAATTGCCAATTAGGCAAAGTATGGGAAATATTTTTAAGAAAAATATAACTAGGAAATTATCGAAGTATAGTAAAAATTGTTACTTCGATTTTGATGAGATCTATTTAAAACTATATTTTAAAAATAGAATTTACATAGTATTTAAAGCAAATAATATTTAAAAACGTATTTAAGTTATAGTTGTAGTTGTGACAATCTAACAACTATTTTACTAAAGAAAAATATATTGAAGACTAACGACTTCCCCCTTGCTCCGCTTGAGTTCGTCCTTAGTTACGTTTTAACGTTTAGTAAAGATTTCTCAGAGATGAGATATTTTCCCGCAGTAAAAAGTATCCTATATGTTGACCCGGATAACCAGCTATCATTATACCAAATTTCATCAAAATCTGTCCAGTGGTTTTCTCGTGATGCATTCTCAGACAGACAAAAATTCTAAAAACTATAGATTCGGCCTCTGTATCGATAATAATGACTATTTCAATAAGATTTTCTAAAAAAATATTTTATGTACAGATTCGAATCAGTTACAATTTTGTTATATGTATAGAAGATAGAAGAATAGAATATTAAAGACATACATATGAGGAATTATTTACTGAATTTATGTAAACCTTGTATATTTTAAAATGATATCGTTAAAATTTTACACGTTTATCTTGTACTAGCGACTCACCCTCGCTTCGCTTCTGGTTCGTCCCTAGACAAAAACAAATCTATCCCACGGGAACCGTACATTTTCCGGGATGATATAGGCCTAAATAATCCTTGATTAATGAACTATCCAACACAAAAAGAATTTTTCAATTCCTACCAATAGTTCCTGAGATTAGCGCGTTCAACCAAACAAACAAACAAACTCTTCAGCTTTATAATATCAATAAAGTATAGATAATGTGAAAAATTAAATATGTCGACGGTCATAGAAAGCAGTGGTAGCCCAGTGGTAACGCGTTCGCTTGGTAATCCGAGTGAAGCGGGTTCAAATCTTGGGTCTCGCACCTCTGATATTTTCATGTACGAATCATTTTCTAACTTGATTACCACTTGCGTTACGGTGAAGGAAAACATCGTGAGGAAACCTGCATGTCTGAGAGAGCCTAGCAAGTTTTCGAAAGACATGTGAAGTCCGCCAATCCGCACTTGGCCAGCGTGGTGGACTATGGCCTGAGTCCCCTCGTATTGAAGGGAGGCCCGTGCCCAGCAGTGGGACGCTGAAAAGGGCTGAATACAAGCATACAATACATAGAAATACAACCATTTTTATGATACACGATTGCAGGCCTACCTTCATACATCAGGCCATAGTCCCAATTCTCCAAGACTTTATTAAACGTATGAAAATATCAGAGGTGCGAGACCCGGGATTTGAACCCGCTTCACTCGGTTTCCCAGGCCAGCGCGTTGTCACTGGGCTACCACTGTCTTAAGAAAGTAAGTCGCTAGTAAAATAATAAATACATATCACACTTTCAAACGATAGTATACCAATAGGCCACACTCGTGGCACGCGATATTTTTACGACGTAATAAAACCATCGTAGCCATAAGAAGCTATTTTAGAGCTAGCGTCGGGCCGCGGTTCCGCCCGGACCACCGGCTGTCACCAAACCGCATATGTTTATTACTTTTTAACGTTCCCAACAAGTGTTGAAATTTTAATTGTGTCGTTTACGGTATTTCTGTTCGGCGTTTGATTCTGTGAATCCTTTTGAAAACGTGTAAATATTTGTTGAGTTGCGGAGCGCACCCTGTCGTCTCTATGTTGATGTGTTATTTTACGCCCTTGTCTTTTATCCTTAGGCATAAATATTTTAGTTATCATTTTAAACATCATCTCTCATCTACACATGTGTCTTTTTCATCTTCAATAAACTTTCAGCTAACTTATAGGATTTATATGTTTTACGGAGTGCTTTAATGATTTAGTTTTATGCATACAGATAAATAAAATTGAAGTCTCCATTTTTAATGTTGAAATGACAGCTTTTTACTAAACGCATTAAAATTGTATGCGGTACTTATAAGAAAAACACAATTTTTAAAATTTTTATCTGTCTATCTGTCTGTCTGTCTGTCAAAACGGCTGGACTAATTTTGACAGGACTTTAACTGGCAGATAGTTGATTTTATAAGGAGTAACATAGGCTACTTTTATTTTCGAAAAAGAATTAGGGTCTCGCATAAAAAAATTAAAACGTACCTAGGGACGCACCCGAGCGAAGCGAGAGTATGTCCTAGTGACTAGTAACTTTACATATAAACAATGCATAAACGAATTACCAAAATTGACTTGAAAATCTAGATAGAACCAGCGACTTACCCTCGCTTCGCTCGGGTGCGTCCCTAGGTATGTTTTAATTTTTTTGAGCAATACGCTAATTTGTTTTTTAAAATAAAAGTGGCCTAAGCTACTCCTTATAATATCAGCTATCTGCCAGTGAAAGTCCCGTTAAAATTGGTCGAGCCGTTATGGAGATTAGCCGGAACAAACAGACAGACAGACAAAAATTTTCAAAATAGTGTTTTTCTTATAAGAACCGTACATAATTCCATATGGATTTAGTATAAAGCTGTTATTTTGAAATTACACACAGACACTTCAATTTTATTTATCTGTATAGACTATAGAGTATAGATAATTAAAATGTAATAAGAATATATATTTGTACAGGGAAAGATATTTAGATTAAAATTTTATTTTGTTCCCTGCCTAACCTAACCTGTTTCTAAAAGTTTTTAGCCAACATGTTATTCGAACACAGCATCAAATAGATTGAGATAGATCGTTATTTAGTTCCGAATTTAGTTTACGATCGATAAAACTCGACGATTTCGTAAGCGAGTAAAGTGCCAGGTTTATGGCTGTCAAATGTCATCACAGCACCTGGCAACAGTTATGTATAGTTCATGTAATGCATAGACAATAGACATAGTGTGGACTTAGTGTTTCTTTGCCAGCCGTCAGCTCAAAATGGCGGAAACGCGCGAAAAGAGTAAATCGAATCGTGCAGCCAGAAGTCTTCTGTATTAATTGATATATGATTAACGAAGTTTTCTATTTAATATGTATTTTTTGTGATATATAAATAAATGAACATTAAAATAAATGTGTCTTGATATAATCTATAGTGGCAATTCAAGCGGAAATAGTTTTTAATTTTTTAATATAGCAATAGGTATTTGTTTTCGTCCGGTGTCCTTTGGATTGAATAAATACGTAAATTATATTTGGTTTCACTTACTATTTAAACATTATTTCTGTACTTACATACATCTCTTACACACACGACGAACGATCTTGTTATTCTCTTCGTAATGGCTGACTTATTAGAGTAGGACTACAATTTCACAGAATCTATATATAAAATCGGCAAAGACAAAACACTTCAGTACCTCTTTGTCAACCAATTTTCTTGTTTAATTACAAGTAAAGTATTATATGATCTGTAGTAGTATTTAGTATTGTCGAGCTTTAGTGTTACCAATGAAAAAAAAATTATGGCTAAAAAACTACCATAGGGCGAATACTAGTATTGTAAAATAGTTGCACCCATACTGATTGATTATGTACCATTTAGAGTGGCAAAATACCAATCCTTTTACCGTTTTCCTCCTCTTGTAAACCTTCAATGCTAACTTTTAAATTAATGCAATAGCTCTTGCTGGTGCGGCTGGTATCGCAAGTGTTCACAACATAGATTTCAAGCCTGAGGAGTCCGACTGGATGGGTACCACCCCCTTATTTATTTCTGCCGCAAAGCAACAATGATTGCATTGTTGTGTTCCGGTATGAAGGATAATGTAGCCAGCGCAATTACAGGCAAGAGGCATATCATCTCAGTCCTCACAATGACAACGCACCTGTGGTTCTGCATTTTTGTTACTTAAAACCTAAGTGCATGAACCGTAGGTGTTATGGGCGACAGATACTGCTTTTCATCAGGTGGTCTGGCTGCTCGTTTGGCACTGAATCGCATAAAAAAAAAGTCATGGTTAGAGTTAGAGTTTCTTGCCAGCTCGTCTCAGCAGGACTGCTTTTCGAGCCGGTGGTAGCTTCCTCACAGACAGACTACACTGACGCTTACATTAAATTGACGATTCAAAAGCACTTGTAATAAGTCTAATTGAATGAAGTTTATTTCATTTCATTTATAGTTTACCACTAGGCAGAACAACGGGGGAATACGGCTAGCATTCTTGCCGCTATTCCACGCGGACATGTTTTGTACAGTAATAACTAAGTGTACATTTGTTTTATATATATAAATAAGTATATCTGTGATTTTGCTTTTTTCCACTAAGCCGTATGTTCATTTGCTACCTGTACAGTATATTAAAACTAGACGAATAAACTCTATATTATAATCGAAGACTTTCTACAATTTACCGCCGACCGATTAATCTCTTAATGCTTGATGTTCAAGACTCTGAAGGTGGACAGTTTAACTCTGTGACATATTTATTGTAAAATCTATACTAATGTAATAAAGAGGAAAGTTTTTTTGTTTGTTTGTTTGTACCGAATAAGCTCCGAATCTACTGAACTGATTTAGATAAAATTTGTTAAGAATTAAATTAAATTAAAAAGTTTATTGCCATAAAAAAAAGAGTTAAATAAAGTAAACAATTAGTGGAAGCTTAAAGTAAATTATGGCAAAGGGTAATAACTCAGCTGATGCCGCTAAGACCGAAATCTCAAGCAGCGCTGATTTTCAGTTACACCCAGCTCCCTAGGGTGTTGAGCGGGAGCAAGGCAAGAGGACTATTCCTCCAGTTAACCTCTAGAGGAGTCAGAGAGACTAACACGAGCGAAGCGAGGGTAAGTCGCTAGTAAGAAATAAATAACGATTGTTGTTGTAGTGCATGCCAATAAAGCAACTAAACGGCCACTTTTCATCTAATTTCAAATAAACTTATTATAATTTCTGACACTAAATCCATTTTTATGAGAATAAAAAGTAGCCCAAAGGATTCGGTGGTATTATAGCTTAGTTAGTAAAAAAAAATTCAGAATCGAATCAGTAGTTTTAGAGATTACATCTAAAATACAAACTTACAAATTCACAAACAAACACGAGTACTTTACCTCTTCTTAATATTAGTGTAAGATTGAAGGGATAGACATCGCGATGTCGTACCGGAAAATTTTCTAAGGCAAGTCCGCCTTAACGCGTATCGAAATGATGAAATATAATATGCTTTTATTCAAATTAAAAAAAATATTATAAAATATCATGTATTAAAATTTAAATCGATATTTTACAGAAGGACCATTCTTTGTAACATTGTCCATTGACAATTTAAATATAAGTTTCTCTAAATAAATAAGTTAAAATCATTGATTTTTCTTATTCTTTTTTTCCATTTATAGAAAATGTTATAGTTTTTACATAATTAATACGCTGGCAACATAAGGAAGTTCTTTTAAAAAGATTTTTTGCGCAGCAAGTTAGCGAGTATTGCCATACAAAAACTATTCAATAAAGCAGGTGTACTGAACACATTTTCTTTGGCCATCAAATATCGATACTTTGATTATAATAAGCAAAAATCAAATATACACGTAAAGGTGTTCACTGACAAAAACAAGTTTGGCAGATGAAGTATTAATCTAGTTGAACTATCAATAATTAAATGTCCAATTGCGCAATAAGTATGCAAATAAAATGAAAGTATAATCCTTGGAAATTATTTGATTTGGGGCCTTGTTTCTATTTTAAGTAATGGTTATTATTATCCTATGTGTGTTGACTCGAATAAGCTTCAATATTTTATTTTAGGAGTTCGATTTACGCATCTGAAATTATAAAACAGCTTTACGTATCCTTGTTTTTTTTTGTCTCGGACTGTGTGCATTTGAGGACCATCACCATAATCCAACCAATAACGCATATTGAGCCCTTTTTAATGATCTGCTGGGCACGGGCTTCCCTTCAATACGAGGTGGATCAGGCCATAGCCCACCACGTTGGCCAAGTGCGGGTTGGCAGACTTCACATGTCTTTCGAATACTTGCTAGGTTCTTTCAGACATGCAGATTTCCTCACGATGTTTTCTGTCATCGTAAGACAAGTGGTAATCATCGTCGTTGGAAATGATTTGCACATCACAAAATTAGTTTCGAGATCCCAGATTTGAACTTCATTCGGTTTTCCAAAGTAGCTCGTTACCACTGAGCTACAGCTGTCCCACAACGCATAGCACAGATATATTGCTTGGACGCTCGAAAAAAGTGTATTTCCTTTATTTAGGAAACATTTTTAAAAGTATATCCATGTACCTATACGTTTTGAAAAGTAACTTGTATTAATATTTAAAATTGTAAGTTTTACACCTCGTCTTACCGCCTCTACTGGTGACAGGAGAGCTGGCTCGTTTTTCACTCAAAGAATTAGTATTGCCATTCTTGCCATTATTCCACGCAGACATGACTTGTACAGTACCTAATCATTAAGTGTAAATTTGTTTTGTATATATAATTGAGTATATATGTAAATTCCTGTAATTTATATATAGTTTTACTAATTTACTAAAATTCATCATATCACGTTTAGCTATAATTAATTTTTCATTTCATCTCTATTTGTTAGATTTATTACTTTTCTATTTATTAAAGTTACTGGTGACCCTAATAAATAGAAAAAAAAAACGTGTGTGTGTACTTATGTACGCACGTAAGAACTTCTTTGGCGTAACAGAACAAAATTAGCTAAAGAATTCATCTCGTATGTCACAAATTTCTATTTGTAAAAATAAATTAATAAAATAAATAAGGCATATTATATTTATAATATGCATGTATTTAAAGGTATATACGTGTAGTGTATTAATTATCTGGTATCCATAGCACAAGCCTTGCTTCCCAGGAACTAGATGATGCTCTGTGTTAATGTACCAACATATTTATTTTATTTTTATTAGGCATATTACAGTCATATATTTATAGAATATCATTTAAGGAAAGAATATAATATTATATATCATTTGTAAGACAATAACAACGGCTACCATGGCAACAAACAGTTAACGGCTAACTTCATCGTATCGCTTCTTGGCTGTGGGTGTGCGCGCGCATCATAAAAATTTAACCCTCTTAATTTTTTCAAACGTCCCAAAAGAAGTATAACTTCAATAAGCAGAGGTTATTATAAAGCCATAATGATAAACACTTTTTATTTTTAAAACTAACTAATAGCTTTTTACCGGTGGTAGGACTCTGTCAAGCCTGAGGAGTCCGACTGGATGGGTACCACCCCCTTATCTATTTCTGCCGCCAAGCAACAATGATTGCATTGTTGTGTTCCAGTACGAAGGATAAGGTAGCCAGCGCAATTACAGGCAAGAGGCATATCATCTTAGTCCTCACAGTGACAACGCACCTGCGGCTCTGTATTTTTGTCACCTAAAACCTAAGTGCATGAACCGTAGGTGTTATGGGCGACAGGTACTGCTTTCCATCAGGTGGTCTGTCTGCTCGTTTGTCACTGAATCTTATTAAAAAAAAAAGCTTATATATGTTTTCAAGGGTACTTTACATTTATTAAATAAAAATTAAAGCATTAAACATTGTTATACAAATATTATCCAAGGTGTTCCTGCACCATTTGCGTGAAAACGTCCCCGTATAAAGTAGGTTGTCATAATTCAAAATGCTAAAAATATCTCGTAATACGTTTGATCGTAAAGTTGTTGCTGACGTCACGCCAAATGCGACCATCGTTTATGTTCAAGCGACAAGATACAAGATAGAGCGATTTGAACACAAAATGGCTTGTTTTTTTTTAACATTGCATCAGTTAGCCATTCGTTCAGCTATTTGGTATCAAATCATTCAAATAATTACCTCAGTGGTCTAGTGGCTACCATATATGGCTGCAGATTCGGACGTTCTGGGTTGGAAATCTAGGTTGTTGGTTCTCTGCCTGGTCCCTCACGGGTCAGTTCATCAGGTCGGGTCGAGTTGTTGTTCCATGTGAATGTGAGAGTGAAAGTATTAGGGTCTCAGAGAGATTGGTCGTGGTCGAAATCGCCCAGGAAAACATCCTCATCATCATTTTTTTATAATATACTAGCAGAACCCGCGGCTTCGCTCGCGATAAAACTACGAAAAATACGAAATTTCATGCAAAAAAATTCTCCCTAATGAATGCCTTCGTCATATAAGGAATACGTGTACGAAATTTCAATTTTCTTGCCTTAAGCGTTTGAGCTGTGCGTTGATACATCAGTCAATCACTTTTGCCGTTTATATATAATATAGATGATTATCATCCGGATGTTACGTATATGATTACCTTATATACTTAGTAATTTCCAACCATTCAACCATACAATCAACCAAGTCGATTTTTGTTAACAGCTTGAGCTTTCTATTTACGCACTTTCATATAAAGCGGCTAGAAAGACCATAATATTAAATTGATTGTGGACAAAATAGACATGTGTAAAGGCGAAGCCGCCGACATGAAATAGTATACCAATATACTTATAAGTTCTGATGACTTGTTTCCCCTAAATAGTAAAACTTAAGCAAGATCATAATAATTTAAGGCGCAGATCCACCGGAGCTTCTTGAAACTTTCAGGAGAGTTTCAAGTTAGCGTGTGAACGATATTTTTAATGTTGCTATATTTAGATTCCTTCATTATTAAAAAAAATATAGGCAAGTTGAATTTCTTCAAAACAACTTTTGAATAGCTAAATACAAACTAATACCATTATCAAATAATATGTTAAATCTTTATAATCCTCTTTTATTAGATGCCATCCCTTGATTTTAATACCTTCAGTAATACAATACTTTCTAGGATTTAAGCGAAAATGCGACTTTTAAAAAAAAGTGTGTGTGGACTTATGTACGCACGAAAGAAGCTATACTTCTTCGTTTTTTTAGAGCATTTAAATAAAAGCTTGTTTCTTTTTTTATAATAATTCTTTTTTATTTTTCTTAATTTTTTTTTTTCTTTTCTGTTTTGTAGATTTTATTTTATTCGTATTCTCAGCACACCCTTTTATTTGATACCCATATCATAAGGACCAATATGGAAATGTTAAATCGCCATTTTGTAACGTCCGCCATATTGGATTAAAAATGGTGGCCTTTAGGTAATCGTGCAGTCACAAAAATCAAACGTGTGTGTCAAATTTTAGCTTAATCAAGCGCTGGCAAGTGGATCAAATTTAACTTGCCAGATTTGATTACAGACAGACACCGGGACAGGTGAAACTAAATAAAAACTTGTAATAATGTTTATTTTTATCGATATAAAACAGGTCTTATTGTGTTTATAGAAATACCGGAATAAATATTTTGAAAATAGACTTCACATTATAGGTACTAAAGGGTGATTTAACTACTAACTTCACACTGTAGCCAATAACGATTAACTTCATACTGTAGTTTAAATCTGTCGCATTATAAAAAAAAAAACTCTCTCAATTTTTTCATGACGCGCCAAGAGAAGTATCACTTCAAAAAAATTCGAATTTTATAGCAATCAGATCTAATTTTTTATATAGATTTTTATGGAAAACATATGCCTATTTACCGTAAACATGGTAATAGCTTCGAAATGCCTAAAAATGCGATAAAATGATACCACTAACTGTAATATTATAATTTTTTCAGGTATTTTCGACTATAATGATCATTACATCATTATACCCGTCATATATATTTTTGACAAAAACCCAGATAAGAATAAAAACTTGTTATTTATTCCAAATAATGATAACTAAATTATAAAATTACGTGACTAAATTTAATTTTAAAGTTAGAAAACAAGTTAGAACAAAATTAATTTCCTTAAGAATTATCACGCGAATTTACGAACTTTGTAAAGTCGAATTGTCATTAACGTAAATGAGAGTCATTTTAACTTCGTGTTCTTTCAACGTTACTTGCAAATCGAATTACAAATACTTCTTTTAATACAAATTCGCCTAGTGGTGGAATTCCGACCATTATCAAGTAAAACATATGAATAAAATTTATCTATCTATAAAAAAAATAACCATACTTTTATTGATATCACTAAAGCTCGTCAATAGCGACTAAACAAAAAATAAGAAAATCGGTCGCCAAACAGAGGAGGAAAAGGTACTAAAACTACTTTGTCTTTGTCTATTTATCTTACCTCATATTAAACTATGAATTACCCCTCGCTCCGCTCGCATTCGCCCCTACTTACGTATTAATGTATAATATGAATTTCTCAGAGATGAGATATTTTCCCGCTGTAAAAAGTATCCTATATGTTGACCCGGATATCCAGCTATCGTTATACCAAATTTCATCAAAATCCCTCCAATGGTTTTTCCGTGATGGGATCATAGACAAACAAAGAGATAAAAATTATAAAAACTATAGATTCGACCTCTGTTTCGATAATAATGCTTATTTCAATAAAATTATCCAAAAAAATATTAAATGTACAGATTCAACTTAGTTACAATTTTATTATATGTATTTATTTATAGACGAGCATTTTTTGTATACCTATTTGTAAGGTATACAAAAAAATTCCTCAAACATTTTTTATTTCGCGTATCTCAGAAACGGCTCTAACGATTTGGACCAAATTTTGTATTTAAATAAAGTTTTGCTTTTTAAGTTTATCTATATATGTGTATGTTTCTTAAAAGATGAAAAATTTATATCTATTCCGAAAAAACACGGTTTTACTACAAAACTTCCGGGCGAATCTCGGTCGCCCAGGTAACTACGAGTATCTAAAGATATGTATATACACAAGCTTCATTTAGTCCCTAACTAAACTAAAGTAAACTAACTTTATGCATAAATTGTATCTAAGAAATATACTTCATCACTCTGTAATGGATCAACAGATTTAAGTTAAATTCAATATTGAGATAATATCCATATTTAGTAACTAGCGACTCACCCTCGCTTCGCTTCGGGTTCGTCTCTAGACAAAAATAAATCTATCCAACGGGAACCGTACATTTTCCCGGGATGATATATAGCCTATAGTCTTCCTCAGTCAATGGGCTATCTAATGCAATGTAGATCCTGAGATTAGCGCGTTCAACCAAACAAACAATCAATCAGCTTTATAATACTAGTAAAGATTATCCATATTTAGTAATATTACAGCGAAGACTAGTTTATAATAATACAGTATTTTTTGCTCCCTTACTATTTCTTTATACATATATAAATTGTATTAAAGTCCGTATAAAAAAGATTAAATTATAAACAAAAAAAAAAAAAAAATTATTTAAATTTTGTTGAAGTAAAACTTTTTACGCACGCTCGACTTGGGGGGTAAGCTGGTGAATGCGTTACGAAAACATTTACGTACGTTTGTTGCCATGGCAACCGTTGTTATTGTATGACAAATGGTATATAATATTATATTCTTTTCTAAATGATATTCTATAAATATATGATTGTAATATGCCTAATATGCGCTATTTTTAGTATCTCCTGATTATTTAAAAGATAAATTGAATTTCATAAAGAGTACCGATAACCTACAGAAGTTTTACTCCTTGCGCGTGTACACATTCATACACGCACTCTTTATTTTTTTACTTGATTTCATTGACCCATGTACATATATCGGTGACACGTGTACAAACGTAAAATTAGAAAAATCATGTGAATTGTGGTCAAATTATAGAATTTTGTTAGCTCTAAAATTAACCAATACATTTCGCTTCAAAACAACTAAAACCATTGAAACAAAACAAACTTATGAACTCCATATTTTAAAACAATAGAATACAGCGTACGACGTAGCTATAACATCTAATTTATTTTTAAGGGCACGCCTTAGGACTTGATAAGTTAATTTATTTAGTATAAGTCCTTCTCGTTATATTATTTCTGCTTCATAACTTTCAAGATTAATTAAAACTTGTTTGAATAAAGCATCAGGACAAAGGCTCGGAGTTCGATAAAAAATTGAAATTGCCTTTTCCGAAAATTGGATGGGCTTTCAGCACTTTAATATCGCCCTTCTAATGCAGGTCTACGGTTTGATTCGCGCTCGAAACATCAAAGTGTTTGTAACTAAAGTTTTGTATAATTTTGTTAGTTAAAAAATGTTTTAGAAAATTTTAGAAAATTTTAGAAAGTTTTCTATTTGTGTTCTATATTTTCTCAAAAGTCTTATAGAGTTTCTACGTTAACACGTAACACACTACTAAATTAATAGATAAATTAGATAAATTTATTTATCCTATACCAATTACAATAATATTTATTTATTTATTTATTCATTTAAAACAGTACATGCATAACAAAAACAACTAAACGATAATAACTGCATTAGTGTAAAACTGTGTCGCAGTTATTAGCGCCCGCCTCACAAGCGTCGTAAATAACAAAAAACTAATGCTACACATATTAGACAAAAGTGAGCACATCAGCAAAATCAATTATCTAATTAAAAAACAAAAAAAAAAAAAAAACCATGAGGAGAACAAAATAAAAAAAAAATAAGAAAAGAAAAGGAGTTATGATGACCATGATTATGTATGTTTGCGAGCGCATGCGTGTTGTGTGTGTGTATGTGTGCACGTGTGTATGTGTGTGTTAGTATTATTATATGTGCGTGTGTATGTGATTATTAATATGTGTGTAGATGAAGTCTCAAGTTATAGTTACCAAAAGGTTTTCCGTTTGATCATAGTTTAATTTTAGTAGCCAACCAGTCAATTTAGATTTACATTTATGTGATGTAAGAGAATAGATATCTAACTCTTTATTAATCCTATTGTACAGCATGGGACTTAGATAAAAGTAATGTCGATTTGAAGAAGCTATTCTTCGAGGTATTATTCGGCAGACTTTATCATATCTGCGTTTATTTGACATATAATTCGGATCAAAGAAAGTATGTTTATGTTTTCGCAAAATGGAATAAAGGACAAACAGTTGTCGAACCGTTAATACATTGCATATTTGATACAACTCAAATGTTGGAAAGCGAACAGTCTTGGATGACATAACTTTTAGTATACATCTCTGTACTCTTTCTAGTTGAAGCATCCCTGATTTAGATGCACCGCCCCACGCTGGTATGCAATAAGTAAGTACAGATTGTACAAGAGCAAAATAAACCATCTTTAGTATTTGGATATTAGAGCCAGATCTGAGTTGCCTCAGAAAGTAGGTGAGTTTTCGTAAACGGGATGCCATAGATTGTACATGTTTTTTCCAGGTGAGGTTTTCATCAAGAAGTACACCAAGGTATTTCACAGTGTGACAACGAGTAACCTTGCTGCAATTGCAGCCTTTGTATAGTTCGTAAGAGCATCCATGTGCAGTAATAGAAAAGGATTCAGAGGGCAAAGAGGATTTGTGGCCAAATGTTATAAATTGTGTCTTTTCTAGGTTTAACGTTAATAGGTTACAAGACATCCAATTTAGTACAATAGCAAGGGCTTGCTCGCTATGCTTACGTGTTTCTGTCCAAGTGTTGGCTTGAACAAGCAAAGCCGCGTCATCTGCATAGGAGACGATTTTACAATTAGGAATTTTAAGATCGCAAAATTCATTAATGTAGATTAGGAAAAGAGTGGGTCCCAGTACGCTGCCTTGCGGTACTCCATGTGTGAGGTTCTCTTCACCACTGACATTCTTATTTATGGTAACAATTTGAGTTCTGTCACTTAACACACAATATAAACTTAACTTTGCACATACATACATTTATATCTATATCTGTATGAGTATGTTTGTTTCTTATACACACCAAAATGGCTGGACGGATTTGAATGAAATTTAGTTTATAGATAGGCTATGTCCTAAAATAATACATGGGCTGTTAGGCACTTAGGGTCACACCTAAGAGAAGCGATGGTAAAACTCTAATATATCCATAACCGTTCTCAAACGTTGTACTAACTACATTACATACGAATCTACTTTATTTATGTATATAAAATATATAATCAATTTATTTATAAGCGTCACGAAATGAAATTTCCTTACTGCCTTTCCCTCCACTACTTGGCCAGAATTAATAAATAAATTAAGATGTTGGGACATTAACACACAGCACCCTCTAGTTCCATAGTAAGCTACGAGGCTTGTGTTATGGATACCAGATAGTAGATACACTACGCATATAACTTCAAATATAACATATTAAAAATATAAACATCCATGACTGGAGTACACATATTCGTGCAAATTAAACAAATGACTGCCCCAGCGTGACTCGAATCCGCGACCGTTGGCATAGCAAGTAGGGTCACTACAAACTGAGCCAAACGTGTCAAATAATGTACATGTTGAAAGTTAATTATTAAATAAAACTAGGTATATTTTCAGATTTTTTCGTGCATTTATTTTTAATTTTCGGTTCTGGTTGGTTTTGGTTAAATGCTTTACAGCAATCGTGGTCACGGGAGAGACTAAGGTTGTAGATATCTCAAAAGTTCTTATGTAGTTTATATTTGATTTTAAAGAAATAGATATTTTCTATTTTCTTTCGTAAATTGTTATTTACTTGTACAATTGTTAATATTTTTAATCAATAAAGTGAATATTTAAAATAATAAACCACTATATAGTTTTCAAGCTGACGTTTTATGTAGTACCCATCATCCCTAGACGACTTTGGCGATAGCAAAATATCGATTTTTCTTTACATTTCAACTATACATATAATAAAATTGTAATTAAGCCGAATCTGTGAATTAAATTTTTTTGGAAAATCTTATTGAAATAGACTTTATTATCGATACATAGGCCGAATCTATAGTTTTTAGAATTTTTGTCTGTCTATATGTCTGTTACCGCATCACGGGAAAACCACTGGAGGGATTTTGATGAAATTTGGCATGATGATAGCCGGTTATCTGAGTCAATATATAGGATACTTTTTAATGCGGGTAAATATCTCATCTCTGAGAAATCTATACTGAACGTTAAAGCGTAAGTAGTGAGGAACCCGAGCGGAGCGAGGGTGAGTCGCTAGTCTTAATAGGCAAAGATAAAAAAGTACTTTTTCTTCCTCTGTTTGTTTTTTTTTTGTTTAGTAGTTATAGACGAGCTTTAGTGTTAACAATAAAAAAAAAACATTTGGAGACAGTTATTTTTTTCGTATAGATAGGGAAATTCTATTCATATAATTTTTCCTCAAATCTTCTTGAATGATTATGTTGGAATTTCGAAAACTTGGTGAACTTGGAAAAGATTTTTTGTTTGTACGTTTGTTTGTTTGTACCGAATAAGCTCCGAAACTACTGAACCGATTTGGATGGATAAGAAGATAGTTTGAGACCCTAGAAATGACATAGAATAGTTTTTATCCCGGAAATCATCCATTAACGTGAAAATGGGGATGAAAGTTTGTATGGGGAAGCAACCTAGCGATGAACCTGAGCGAAGCGAGGGTGAGTCTCCTAATACAATATATAAATCATTCAAGAGAGACAATAATCAAGTTCGTTGCGTACTTTCGTTAAAAACTAACATATAGTCCCGGAAGGCGACTTATTTTGTATTTTAAGAAGGTTTTTTAAAAAATTTTGATTATAAAATTTTCCCACACAGATAATAAATTGAATCGTCAATTTAATTAAATATATATACACATATATATATATATATATATATATATATATATATATATATATATATATATATATGTTTCCTCAAAATATATCATATTTTGACCTAGCGCGTTACTTAGCAATTAATAAGATTTAGTAGATTATAGGTACTATATCTAAGAATAAATCGTCCTTACTTTGCGTAGTTCTAACTACGTTGTTCGCGACATTGACTATTATTTTCCATTGTCAAGTGTTTAATGATATACCTATCGATATACTAAAATAGCTACTAGTAAAGGAGTGAAAAGTGAAAACATTAATAGTGAAATAATTTATTTAACATAAAAATAAATCTATCTATACTAACATTATAAAGAGGTGAAGTTTGTGAGTTTGTTTGTAATGGATAAACTAAGCATTCGCTAAATCGATATAGATGAAATTTGGTACGAAGATAGTTTAAAATGCTGGGAATGAATACTTACTAATAGTAGCTGGATATGTATTAAGCTCGAAAGCTTTGTAAAAGCTAAATTGAAAAAAAAACTTAATGCCTTTTATCCAGGCCTACAAAAAGTAAGACAAACTTTATTAGCCTTCACTCCTCATAAAGCGGACAATGTATGTAAAATTAGGATGAAAAAATATCGATGTAAGTAAGTAAGATCATAAAATTATATTTACTTCACTCGAACAACTTTTAGGCTATATAAAAGTTGATGAAAAACTGCGACCCGAACTTTTTTAAAGATAAAATTCTCCCACTTTGTTTTTTGATGACACAGAGTTTGAACCCCAGTCCCTTATGAAGCGATAAGCGCGCTCGTAAACTTGGAAGGACCGATTTGTATAATTCGCTCACGCAAGACGCCTGCCTTTAGCTTACCTCCCGCCCTATTTTCGTATCTATGTGACCTTTTTACGAACTATTTTGTACTAGAAATTGCCCACGGCTCTGTCCGGTTTTTTATATAAACGCCCAACCCCCTTTTTAGCCTCTTTAGGGGTTGTTTTTGTTCTTTAAAATTGGTTCTTAGCCGGTACTTATAATCCTTACCTGTCAAATTTTATGTTTGTAGCGTTTATAAAATCTGAGCTTTCATGATTAATGAATGAGCAGTATTTCGCTTTTACACATGTACATACGTACATAATAAATAATAACGCCTCCGTGGGAATTTCCGGGAAATTAATTGTTAAAATACACACGGTGTATGCCTTTCAACATGTTATATAATTAATAATCTATACATACATATATATAGTAAAGCTGTAGAGGTCGAATGTCTGTACATAGAAGAAAAATCCTAAAAACTAAGTTAGGGGGATGTAAGAAGAGAAATAGAAGAAATTCAGATTTTTTTTGATTGATTTAATTTTTTCAAATTTTTTGTTTCTCTGCAGATGTTTATCTGTTTATACGGGCTAACCTCCGAAACTGTTTCACCGATTTAGATGAAATTTTGCATGGTGGTACCTTATATCCCCGGTCAACATTTTAATTTTCATCCCGGAAAATTAAAGAGTTCCCTTGGGATAGTTAAAAAACTATAGTAACTTATACAGCTTAGTACACAAAAACTACTGAGTAGATTTTAATGAAATTATACAATAATATAGTTCATACATCAGAATAACAAATAGGCTACTTTTTATCCTGGAAAAATGTACGGTTCCCGTGGGATAGATTTGTTTTTGTTCGTCTAGAGATGAACTCGAGCAAAGCGAGGGTGAGCCTCTAGTTATACATATTTATGTACTAATAATTCATTGAACTGCGTTATTGACTACACACACATAATTAATATTTCTTTTTATACAAATAATTGCTAATAAACAAAAAAATACAATATATTTGGATATGGAAACCTCGGCGCAGGAGCTTTACTCACATATTTTGACCGATATTTTATTTTCTATTATCGATATCTATTATAGAAATTCATTTTGGTTAAGAGCACTTGTCGCAAATCGAAAAAGAACTGAAGCATCACTGGATATCTACTCGACAAAACAGTGTGATGTTATAAGCTTTTGACCTATTTCAAAAAAAGGAAATACAATTCGGATGGAAATTGTTTCGTGTATGGTACTACTAACTGCTTTTAATTATTTTTTAAATACATCCACAAAGGTGCTGTCCAGTGGTTTTCTCGTGATGAATCCCAGACAGACAGATAGACTGGCAGACATACAGACAAAAATTATGAAAACTATAGATTAGGCCTCTATAACGATGATAATTATCATTACTATTTCAATAAGATTACTAAGAAATATTTAATGTACAGATTCGACACAGAATTTTATTATATGTATAGATGTCTTGATACACAATAACTTTGGTCACATAGTTTAATTAACAGTTTCTATTTTTAAAGCATATAATTCATCTGTAAAGATACATTAAATGAATATTTACCAGTTCTCTACTATGCTTCATCTTAATGTTGACATTATTACTACAGCAACTATCGTAAACGAAATAAAAACGAAATATTGTAACGTAATTTTAACAACTCATCATTCAGGGCAAGATCCAAGGAAAACGAAGTGTGGGTCGAAGAAGAACATCTTGGCTGAAAAACCTACGCCAATAGTTTGGAAAAAGCACTCGTTCCTTATTCAGAGTCGCGGCATCAAAGATACAAGTTGCCTTAATGATCGCCGACCTTCGAAAGAAGATGGCACTTTAAAAAGAAGAAGAATTTTACCTGTTACATGTTACAAGTTTGATACACCTGACGTATGTTTTACTTTAAAATAAATATCAGTATACCGTATCGTGATAGTGATATTGAACTAGTTATTACCTACAGTTTTGCTTGCGTTACTATAATCTCAAAAGTTGCCTCATATTAAGTTCTTAAAAATCCATCGTTTTATAGTTGTGGTATGATAAAGTGACTTTTTTTTAATGGTGCACTTTTTAGTAAAAAAAATTAGTTATATTATATTTATTTTATTCTTCCTTACTGTTCTGCATTGGTAAGTATCTAATATATAAATATCTCGTGTCATGGTGTTTGTGGTCGCACTCCTCCGAAACGGCTCGACCGATTTTAATGTTTTTTTTTGTATATTTGGTAGATATGAGAATAGGTCGTAAAGTATTTTTACCCTCCTATCCCGACCCCCCAATTTTTTAATCGCGATTTAAGTATTTTTGTATAAGCAATACTATATAAATACATAGCTCGCTGTATAACATAAAGCCAAAGAGTTATTTAATAAACATGTTTTACTAATATTACGTAGAGGTGCAAAAAGGAGGAGGCCTTTACCCTACACAGGTTCTCATTTAAATAAATAAAAATTAACAACTACATTTTACAAATAAAAAAAAATAATAATTATAAAATATGAATTAAAAACTATTAATATATACTATTATAAAATTTAATATGATATATATATATATATATATATATATATATATATATATATATATATATATATATATATATATATATATATATGTAAAATGTATACTTTGGGACATGTTGCAATTTTGCGATTATAGTCACAACTAAAGTCCAACAAAGAGTATATGAACATAATATTTGTGTATAAACAATTATTTTTTAATATATAATCATTCATTTACTATATGTATGGTTTGAGGACTGTCCCAAAAATATACATTCTAAATATATATAACTTCACTTCGGAATTCACCTATAAATCGCATACAATGGGGACTGTTCCTAAATCATACATTTTACATATTATTAGCAAATTTTATGAATTCATCAAGTATTGTATAGTTTGAAGACTGTCCCTAAATTAAACATTATGATATTTTATGAAAGTTACTTTGGAAATAATGGCTGTTAAATATTTTCATATATTTTTAAAACTTATTTATAGTTTTTTCATTTAGGGCTAACTTAAGTTTCAAAAGTTTTTTCCGTTTATAATTTTCAGCTTATTTTCTTTTAAACTACATTTTTTTGTTCGATTTCATAAAAAAGGTGGGTTAGGGCGTTTTTGTATTTTAAATATTTTGAAAATTTTTCTAATACT
Organism: Argynnis bischoffii washingtonia; assembly: GCA_033884665.1. Lineage (NCBI taxonomy): Eukaryota > Metazoa > Arthropoda > Insecta > Lepidoptera > Nymphalidae > Argynnis > Argynnis bischoffii. The sequence goes on along the minus strand of CM066624.1, from coordinate 720,983 downwards.
TACATTTGAGTGTTGACCAAATTGTACGTAAACTATTTTCAAAATTATATTTTTTTTTCTCAAGATTTTGAGATGTACGACACTGTGTGTGTCATCTATATTATAAGAACTACTGAACCGATTTTAATGAAATCTTTAGTTTTCCTTAAGTTGAAGTAAATGTAAGTAAATAAAAAGAGAACTACATATTTCTCCGAATCTAGTATTGAATTACAATCACAATAATATACAATCAAAATAAAATAATCATATTGAAATTCGTCCAGCCATCGTTATGCATCGCAATATCAACTTATACACAGACAAAAATTATAAAAATTTTGTCTTTGACCTATTTTATTTGTATTCGGCCTTTTCAGCTACTTTTATCCTATTTGGCCGAATACCGAATACTTAAGTAATATGTTTTTTGTAATCAAATACATAATAAAAGGGAATATGCGTGTGATGAAAGGTGAAATGTTTTTTTTATAATCTTTATTGCCCTTGAATTAAGCCTATATTTATATTTTTAATGCAGTTTTTTTTTGACTAAGAAAATTATTATTAATAAGTGCAAAAAGTGGTGGGTAATTCAAATTAGTTGAAACGCAACGCCATTGGTCATACCGAATATGACGTCAGAGTATATCATAACAGCGATTAGCGATTTTGTCGCTTACTGACTCGTCATTTCTGTCTTATGTTGTATATACTGTGACGTCACGCCAAGCGCGTGAAGTGGCGAGCGTTTAAAGTATCCGTAACGATACATTTTAATATTTTTTATGCTGAATTTTAGTTTTTTGGAGTTGGATATATTTTTTTTACAATTATATAACGATGTGTGAATGTAGGTATAAAAATTAAAAAAATCATGCTTATTTCCTATTGGTAAAATGAAAATATTGATTTATTTTATTATAATACTAGCGACTCATGCTCGCTTCGCTCGCGTTCGTCCCTAGGTAGCTTGCTACTTCTAAGATGTTAATTTAAATTATATAACGATTTACGTTACGTAGTATGTACGTTATTGCGTACGCCGTACGCGGATTTTGTTCACAATTTCATGGGTTTTCGTTTTTTTCGCGGAACCCTGATTCTTTATCTAAAAGTAGCCTAAGTTACTCCTTATAACAGCAGCTGTCTGCCAGTGAAAGTCTCGTCAAAATCGGTCCAGCCGTTTTGGAGATTAGCCGGAACAAACAGACAGACAGACAGATAGACAGACAAAAATTGTAAAAAATGTTGTTTTGGTATATGTACCGTGTAAACATCCATAATGTATTTAGTAAAAAGCGGTTATTTTATTATTACAAACAGACACTCCCAATTTTATTTATCTGTATAGAGTAGTCATTAAAGTAGTCATAGATACATAATACACTTTCTTTATTACAAAAATTAACAAAAAACTATAAAATAAATGTCTATGCACTTGCATTATCCTACTTAAAATTTAGAAATGGAAGTTTATAATTCAAAAAGACAATTTTTTCTGCATATTCAGGCAGTAGTTTTCAATACTACTTTCTGGCATTAAACAAAAAACAAACATAGATACAAGTTTTCCCGCCACGCGCTAACCAAATACTTCAACCTAATATTCGGCTATTCGGCCAAAAAGCCCGCTGAATATTCGGTATTCGGCGTATGTCCGAATATAATATTCGTTGTAAGTCTAATATATAGGGATTTATCTATAAAATGAGAACAATACTTTACATATACATTTCATGTATTATGCGTTTGTAAATTTGTATACTTCAGAGGGCAGACAGTAATTATTTATCATCAGATCAGACAAACTATAAACTATATATTTTAAGAGCTTATTTAACAAAACTTAATAATGCTTTAAGACCCCATAGAAATGATGGTGACTTCATACATTATCTTCTAAATTCCCTTTGATAAAAAAAATGTTTTATTAATAAACATTATTAGTAGTTACTTATAACAACTATTGATAAGAAACATAATTAAAACAATCTTAGATAGTTTTTATTTTTTAATGTAGGAAATATACATGTTATAATTTTCATAGAGTCCTGAGAACTATTTAAAAACTCAAATATTAACATATGTAATTTTCATTAAATATTTATTTCAAAATCAATACAATAATTTTTATCCAAAGTAAATTTAATTTTAGCTTGAGCTATCTCTTTCTTTGACCATGTGTATTAATTAAGCTTTTAATATAAAAATAATTCTATTAGAAACTTAGTCTATTTTGCCTTATCGAGAGTATAAGTTTCACGACGACTTTTCATCTTACGTTGAATATCAATGAAAGATTTTAATTGCTGTGGTTTTCGTTTAAGTAAAACTTCATATTTACGAATGGCTACTTGACACTGATGTAATGATGGTAATTTTTTGAGCTTGAGTTGAGTAGATCACCAAAATGTTTAATCACTGCATGTTTCTCTGAGTCAGACCATTTAGTGCGTTTTGTTTTTCCATAAGGGGATGCTAAAACAATAATTTAGATAAAGATTAGTATAATTGTAAATAAAGACTAATCGTAATAAAAAAAATTAAATAAAAATTAAAGTGATTTAGCACCAGAAATCCAAAGTCAAGGAAATATAATAAAAACCCTTAAGTTATTTTAAAATATTGAAAACATTATTAATCTCTAAATTGTTAGTTAACTATATTTTTAACCATTGAATTAATTGTTGGGAAAATTAAAATATTTATAAATACACTCATCAAATATTTTAAACTAAAAATGATCTGCAATATTTGATATTAATAACAAATGTATTTTTAATGATAAAGATAGAAGCGACAAACCAATTAAAAAAATAATTTAAATGAAGAGCCAGAAAACTTAAATTTCTCCAATTTGGATCTGTTATAAAATTTATAAATTATTAGGTTATAACATTGTATATTTTAAATATTACTGACATAAAATGTATTAAACAATGAATTACTCATGAATATACTTATAAGGTGCTTGAAAATATATAATTGAAATTCAGTATCAATTAACCTAATATTTTAATCATGTAGAATTTATACTTTTAAATACAAAGTTTATTGTTGATCATTGTATTCTAATATACAATCAACATTAGTTAATATTATTCTCGTAAATATTTAGCGATTTTTTTCTTATTCAAATCATATTTTATAAAACTACTAAAATATACATACCTTACAAAGTGAATCCTCTTCCAAACAATAAATAATTTTTTAACCTCTTATAAATAAAAATATCTATGTTATATTATAAACAATGAATGATACGTTAAATTAATAATCTTTTCAAAAAGCTAACACTTTCAACATACTACTAACGAAGTTAGAACTTCAACTGACGAAATACTCATTCGATCCAATGATTATAAATATAATTATCGTTAAAACTATACTTTTCGGGAATCCCCGACAGTGACTGTCATGTGTTGCAATTTCATTAATATATTGCCATCTTCCAAATTGTAAAAACTACTAACAATAAGTTCTCTAATTAAGGCATTTCGACCTACTAAAGTATCATAATTTTTTACCGACTTCCAAAAAAAGGAGGAGGTTCTCAATTCGACCTTATATATGTTTTTTTTTATGTTTGTTCGGGTATTTTTTCGTCGTTTACGAACCGATTTTGATAATTCTTTTTTTGTTGGAAAGGGGATATCCCAAGAGTGGTACCATGATAAGGAAACCAGGATCTGATGATGGGATCCCAGAGAAATCGAAGGTAACTTTCGAAAATTGTAGCGGCGACTAGTGCGTTTGTTAACATTTTCATTAGGTATTTTAAAGCACTACTATTTAATGAAGGTCTGGAGTTGATCTGATGGTGGACCCGAAAGATAGTCGAGGGAACTCCTCAACGATTTACAGCAATTTCCTGGTGTTTGGGCTTGATTAATTTGTATTGATGATACGTTTACACTAAAAATGGAAAAATAAAAACTTTTTAAAGTGCCAGCCAATACAAATCAAAGCACACCGACTTCGAAAATATCTGATTAAGTATCTATTCTAAATGAAAACCCCCGTTTAGTTATTTTTTACTTTTCAGTGCCTGGAAGTCGGTTTTTATTTTTTTTTTTAAAGTTTTAGTTTATAGTTTACTGAAAACGTAGAAACTAGGAACCTAACAAAAGTGGTCACGTGAACTAATCGGCTATCGCAAATCGCAATATTTGTAAATGATTCGTTTGAAATATCGATAGTTTCACTATCGATAGTTTTTATCTAAAAAAGCCCTACTATCGATAGCTATATCGATACAATCGATAGTATCGATACAATCGATAGTATCGATACTATCGATTGTATCGATACTATCGATAGATGAAAATGTGACAATACTATTGACAGACCACTATACTATCGATACTATCGATAGTATTGGTGCTCACAAATCATAAAATATTGATAGTATCGATACTATCGATACTATTGAAGATTCGAAATAAAATAATATCGATGGTATCGATGCTATCGATACTATCGATAGTTTATATCTATCGATAGTAGCGCGTATGTGTGTCAGTAGTAATAGTTAGTTTTTTTTTTGTTTTGTTGAGTTTGAAAAGATCCTTATTACTTGTGACTTATTCACTACCCACTTCCTCTCTCTCTTTTAACTATACTATCTTAAAATGAGCTACTATCGATAGTTGAAACTATCAATAGTATCGATACTATCGATAGTATCGGTAATATAGATAGAACTATCGATATTCTAACTATCGGTCACTATCGATTAACTATCGATATGCTATCGATAGTCGACTATTGATCGGCAACACTAGCTCTAGTTTTAAGCATTGTTAGTAACTGTGCACATTTTTGTAAATAAACTAATGGGTACATACATATAACGTGAAACATGTATACTTATATTAGATTCGAGTTGTTTATAATGAATTGATAAAAATGTATATCAAATTAAGAAACAACTTAACGATTACTTAATTTTGAAGCACGGACGCGGATATTTTCTTTTGTAAAGTATGATGTTGATATAAGTTAGAAAACTTTCATATTTTCTAAAGACGTGACGTGTTCCTAAATTAGGGATTAAGTTCGCTAAAAACTATTATACAAATTAACTGTCGTAAATACAAAAAATACTCAAGTATCAAAACATTTTTCTATTACTATAGTTAATATTACCATATAAAGATTTTTTGAATTTGCCGCGTATTCTTAGGTCACGTAGTTATCAACTGTAGTCAGTAGTTAACTGTGAACAATAGATTTCCAGGGACCTTTCCACCATCTTTTTCAAAACATTCTTACTACAAGACTGGTTTGTTTCAAAATTACTATAATCCTACTTGTATTCGTACCATGACCTTTAAAAAGCAAGATTGTTATATACATACTTACCTAGAACAAAATAAAAGAAAAATATTATATTATAATTTAATTACAAAAGTATTTACCATAAAAATATACGCAATCGATAATGTCTTTTTTTACAATTTATACAAATAATTTTAGTTTAGTTTTAAAAATTAGGAAAACTATTAGAAAAGAACATAAAATAGATTGTGACTAAATAGTGACACAAAATGCGGAATAAATTACCTATAACAATGAAATACTAGCCTAACTAGTTTGCTATACGAGTATATTTTGCATAACATGAAGTGATAATTAATTCGTGACTTTACAGTTTGGATTATAGTACAATAAGTAGAATGCATTAAATGACTCCTTGTATACAAAACTCTTTAAAAATTTACAAAATTTTACAGCCAATAAAAATGCTTACATTAAAAATATTTACAATAGTATACTAAGTAGTATAGTATTAGGTATATGATCTGTCATAGTATTAAGTATTATTTAACTTGTAAAGTTGTGATTAGTCGTAAATATGAACGATGATACGGGATAGACGATAGCGCGACCTTTTGGCACACTTGGATTCCAAGAAACGGCGCGCACGTTATTTCGCGCGGGAGGTATAAATATTAAGGCCAGGCTGTCCAGGCAAAGTAGGCATTTAACGCTACCACCCCTCTCGCAAATATTTTTAATATTATTAAGATCCCCGTTTTTAATATTATTAAAATTTAAGATACGAGAATTGATCCGGTAACATTTTGTTTTATTATAATAAGTATATACTTAGTAATCGCGAAAAGCTAAGACATTTATTCCTATGCAATAAATGAATTTGAGTAGATATTGAACATGTAAATTATATTTTATTCAAGTATTTATATATTCATAATATATATAATTTCATAAGGAAATTACTTATGTTTTTGTTAGTATGATGTTTTAAAATTTACAAATTAGTATGTAATTTTTGTAGTATTGAATAAATAATAATCAAAAGCAATCGAAGGATTATGATTATGAACCACTTATTTTAAAATGTATATCAAGCATGAGTTGGCGTACCGGTAAAAGGTCGGTCTAATAATTCTATGGTCGTAGGTTCGATTCTCCGTGCGTAGATATTTTTTTTCTTTTTCTCAATTTTTATATAATATTATTCCTTTTTCAATTATGCAAAGAAATTAGTATTTTATTTATTTATTATCATTTATCGTTTTTTTTATTTACTAGCGACTGACCCTCGTTTTAACGTTACGTACAGATTTCTTAGAGATGAGTTATTTTCCCACAGTAAAAAATATCCTATATGTTGACACGGAATCCGAATAACCAACTATCATCATACCAAATTTCATCAAAACCCCTCCAGTAGTTTTTCCGTGATGCGATAACAGACAGACAGACAAAAATTCTAATAACTATAGATTCGGTCTCTGTATCGATAATAATGTCTATTTCAATAAGATATTCCAAAAAAATATTTAATGTGCAGATTCGGCTTAGTCACAATTTGTTTATATGTATAGATATGCAAAAGGCATAGAAACGATAAAAAATTGGGATTTTGGACTTTTCAACAAGGGATAGTAATTAAAGCGCATGCGAAAAACTTTGTATATGAAAATTCAAAATTCAATATACAAATTGAGAAAAAGGAAAAAAAATGTCTACACACGAGGTGAATCGAACCTACGATCATCGAAATTCAAGTTCGAGATCATACCGCTACACCCACTTTTGCTGGGCTTGTGAATTGAAATACGTGGTTCATAAGGTGCGAAACATTTTCTTATTTTTTACTAGCGACTCACGCTCGCTTCGCTCGTGTACTTCCCTAGGTACGTTTTCACGGTTAGCTATGTTTATTTATACATACACAGTAGCTTGCTACTCCTAAGATATTCATTTAAATTATATAGTGATTTACCCTCGCTTCGCTCGGGTGCGTACGCTTTTCGTGGGTTTTAATTTTTATTCGCGGAACCCTGATTTTTTCTCTAAAATAAAAGTAGCCTAAGTTACTACTCCTTATAACATCAGCTATCTGCCAGTGAAAGTCCCGTCAAAATCGGTCCTGCCGTTTCGGAGATTAGCCGGAACAAATAGACAGACAGACAGACAGACAAAAATTGTAAAAAATGTTGTTTTGGTACCGTGTGTATACATCCATATGCATTATATAAAAAGCGGTTATAATAATAAAGCGGTTAATATTACAAACAGACACTCCAATTTTATTTATTTGTATAGATTTGCTTTTTTTTCTAAACGCCTTGGCTTTCTAACCGCTCGACGCCCGCGCTCAGCTGATTGCGCTCACTGACCACTGTGCCTATTACACCAGGGGCGCCACTTCAAATAACATATTTACACTAACTTTTTACATACTGCTTTATCTTACATAAAAAAACTTCGACGATGTTATGATATAAGTAAATAATATATTCACAAAAGGTCTTCAGTAAATTTAAAATGGCCCCGTATATACTTATATGTACATAATAAAAGGTAAAGTTATAAATATGAAGATAATCTGCTGAACTACATATGTAGATAGGTACTGGTACCTACCAGTCCGATTTGAAAATTATTTCTGTGATAGAAATCTGCATTATCCTTGAGGGACAAACATAATCTATGTTTTATTATGATAATACTTACTTACCCGTACTAGTTTTGGTTAGCTAAGTTCGCGTTATGTTTATGAAATTTGGTAGTTATTTTACATGTAGATTTATTTGAAACCCGCGTCCAAATCCTACGCGTACAGTCGCTTGATGAAGTCATGGCAGAGTCGGTAAGAGTGTGTTTGTGTGTATGTCTGCTTCCCGCAACAAAGACTTTTAGAAAAAAATAAAAATGCAGCGGTTCTGGGTGCGTGAAGCATATATTCCTATTATTGAAAGCCTTTTTATAATATGATTATCTAATTCCAGAAATTACAATATTATCAACATCTTACATATTATAAACCTTTTCATACCTACTTATACCACCACGAAACGAATCGAAAGTTCATACCTACTGATAACACACTTGTAAACTCTAGAAAAGTACCTAGTATGAAAGTGATAAGCGTACATATGTATGTATGTATGTATGTTATATATACACACACATACATACAACGCGCATAGTAAATGATTTATATTTATTAATTATATTATTTATTCATATTTAATATTAATCATAAGCATAGCCGCGCGAAACCCTTAGTATACGGCAGATTGGAATCATCGATCACTAAACTAAATATTACACAAAAAATCATAAGCAAAAGTTCTCTGTATTTAAGTAATTCTAGTTTAAAAAATATACAATAATGTAAATTCAACCTTAAACGTGCTACTTAAAGTTGTTTTTACAAAGCTATGTATAAAAAGCAAAAAACGTTGATTTTTGTACACATGTCCAAGGAATGAATAATTCGATGAATTAGCGGGGGGGTTGTGCGCGAGCAAGAAAGATACACACGGGGCTTGACCAAGTCTGTAAGCTTGGGAAAAGAAAATTATTATGATGATGACGATGAAGCAAGGAATTTACGAGTGAGACGACATGTATTCAGCAATGTAGCCTTCCGTAAAAGTTTAAGAGTAGACTTGGGCACTCCTAGGGTATTAAAATTAGGCTGTAGACTCTTAGGGACCACACCTGTACTGTACTGTAATTATTACATTTATAGAAGCAAAGTATAAATTAATTATTCAAGTACTATAATTACAATTTATAAGAAACGTGTGTCAATCGAGAGATTCATTAAAATAATAAGTTTTATTTAATTTGTCTGGCACAACCATATCTTTTATACCTATTATAAATTTTGAAAGTAATAAATAATAATACATCCGTTCCGTCACACAATTATTCAATGTTTATGGAAAAGTCTTCAAACTATACGCTCGATATAAATAGGTAGATATTTTGAGAACAGTCCCCAAACCATACGCTTAACATAAAGTATACTTTGAGACCAGTCTCCAAAGTATACAAATGTCCCCAAAATCTACGTCCGCTCGAAAAAGTGGGCCCAAACCATACGTTGTACATATATATATATATATATATATATATATATATATATATATATATATGAGAGAATAATAAAAGGCTTATTTATTTATTTATTTATAGGTGTATTTAATATTACGTGATCGCTAGCGAGTTTCGACAATAGCCTGCAGTAAAGGCTCGGCACGTGAAACCTTGGCTGTACAGTGTACGTCGGCGCCAGCTTCACTTCATTATCATATAAACGACCTATAGAATAAAAAGGTCGTGTTTTTACTGACTGCACTCCTTTGTTTGATAGGACCGTAGCGTCGGCGTAAATTCGTCAATCAGTTGATGTATATAATACATAGTTACATGTTATTGTATAGTATATATACAAGTTATTGCTTGCGGCTTTGATCGTATAGTACGTACGTATTATATGTGTAGGTACGTACGTACATATGCTATTTCTATATCGATTTTATTATAAAATTTTTGCGTCGTTACAGCGTGAGTAACAAACGTACTCACAAACTTTTACTTTTAATAATAGTAGTGTAACATACACACATACATATTACTATGGTGTACACTGTGCATACATATTTTTATAAGCCTTATCATTGCGAAGCTTCAAATTCATATATGTGTTAACGAAGCTACTAAAACACAACACAAATTGCTACTTATATCCAAAAGTTTTATTGCTCTTGTGGTCCAAAAGTTCTTAACATTACATATTATATCTTATTTTATCTTTCCACAAATATCGGTTTTTTGGGACCAAACTGAAACGACCTCACTCAAATATCGAACCTGTGACTTCTAGCGTAGGGTTGCATTATAAACTATATCAAACCCTAATTTAGGTACAATTAGTAAAATATTTTATAGTTATGAAAAATTAAAAGATAATGTTTTATTTACATATTACATATACTTAATATGCTAATTAATTATCAAAAAGGCAGTGGTGGCCCAGTGGTAACGCGCTTGCTTGGGAAACCAAGTGAAGCGGATTCAAATCCCAGGTCTCTCACCTCTAATATCTTCATGTTCAAATTATTTTTCGACGTAATTATCACTTGCCTTACGATGAAGGAAAACATTGTGAGTAAACCATATCTGAAAGAACCTAGCATGTTAACTTAAGACATGTGAAGTTCGCCAACGCACTGGCCAGCGTGGTGGACTATGGTCTGACACCTCCTCGTATTGAAGGGAAGCCCGTGCTTAGCAGTGGGGCTGTCAAAAAAGTTGAATACGTTATCAACAAAAAACTTGAGTTTAAAGTAAAGTTGGAGTTTAACAATCGAAAAATTAGAACTCGCCGGCATGTAGATAGAAAAGCAACTTAGACTCCATTTTAAGTTTAGAATCTTTATTTCTCATTAAGAATAACAAATTCACTTACATGAGAAAACACATTAAATATTATAACATTCACTAAATGCGAGTACGTACAAGTTACATTAATTGCAAGAAATACACAGCATGTGGGTAATCTTTAAAAATAATATTTAAAGCGACAAACAAGTTAACAAGTCAGTTCATAGAAAAGCACTAAGAATAAAGAAATCATGGAAATGGCAAAGACTACGTTTTACTTCATATTTTTTAAAATGTAGTATTTGAGCATTTTTTTAAAAGTTGTAATTGTTTTTGATTCCTTTATATCTGTTGGTAATTTATTATATAACTGTGCTCCTTCAAACATTAGATTCCTTTTGCCGTAGTTAGTTCTCGGGGCATACAAGACTAAGTTGTTTGCGTTTCTTAGAAAATGCTTTTGAATTTGTTGTTTTTTAGTGAATTTTATGTTAGAATGTATATCTCCGCTCAGCATTTTTCTTATTAGCATGCATTTTATGTGTTTCAATGTTATTAAATCAAAAATTAACGGTTAAAATAGTTTCTTAATAATTATGTACATAATACCTGATATATGATGGCTGTTGAAATTATTATTATATTGTCAGTTTGGCAAAAAAAAATTGATCGTTTTCTGAAGACACTCAGTAGACTTTCTAGATGTTTGTTAAGGGGAAATTAATTCGAAATTTTTTTTATATATTTTATTTCCTCACAAATAAAATCAATTATATTAAATAATATAAGATAATAGTTTACCATAAAAATAAGGTGAAAGATATGTTATGTCCAATATAAAGTTTAAGCTTAGTTTTTATGTCGTATTTAGGGTTCTTTGTCCAAAGGGTTCAGAGGGAATCCTTTTACTAAACATATCCGCTCTAGCTTAGCATATTCAGACAGACTGTCTTTGTCAGCCTAGAAAGGTCTGATAAGGCTAGGCACTAGGTAGTCGTATTACTACATAATATTATATTAGTTACAATGCCTGTAAAAACATACAAGGAAATTAAAAACCTCCTACTTTTCAAGTCATTATATCGTGATGGTTTTTTCCTGTAGTTTCGCTCGCTTAATAAGCAAGGGTTCAAGGGAAAACCTATGTCCGAACCCAAGATGCAATCTATATGTCCTTGATATAATGGGGGAGAGGTGCAATTGTTAATAATATAAATATATATATATATACTTTATTGTAGGGAACCCTCTGTGTGTGAATACAATTCGTAATTGACCAATCTTTTATGTTATTTAAAAGCACAAATACGGGTATTTTGTAAAAGGAACCGTTATATATTATAAGCATATTTACAACTGCAAGACCGGTCCATTTTGAATGTGTCAAGTTATATAAATAGAAGTGACTTTATATTTTTTTTTTTATAAAAGAATTTATAAGGCACGTGTATCAAAGCTCTATTTAACTGACCTTGAAAAAGATGGTTGGCGAAAAACTTCAAGGGTTTTTTGTGTCGATGTATTTTTTTTATTTCCTTTTTGCGGCTATGATGTCACTGCGACCATTTCTGGTCTATTGTGATCGCCACATTCTACATTAGAGTGAAATTTAAATTAAATCAGTTTATATGTTTTCTTGGAAAAACGAAGTGCAATGTGAAGCGGATTTAAACCCAGGAGCTTGCACGTCTGATATTTTGAATTTTGAATCTTTTCCAACGTGATTACCCACTTGCCTTACGGTGAAGGATAAAGTTGTAAGGAAACCTGCATGTCTGAGAGAACCTAGCACGTTTTCGAAAGACATGTGAAGTGACATCCTATTGCTGGACACGGGCCTAAATAATATATATATATACATATTATTGAAGTAACTGGGAGGTAAGCTGGTGAATGCGTTACGAAAAAAATGTACGTACGTTTGTTGCCATGGCAACCGTTGTTATTGTGTGACAAACGATATATAATATTATATTATTTCCTTAAATGATATTCTATAAATATATGATTGTGATATGCCTAATATGCGTTATTTTTAGTATCTCACCTATCCTAATTATTTAAAACATAAATTGAATTTCATAAAGAGTATCGATAACCTACAGAAGTTTTACTTCTTGCGCGTGTACACATTCATACACGCACTCTTAAATTTTTTTCATATTTTAGATTGTTTACTCTAATATTAATAACGTAGTACTTAAAATATGTAAAACCTTGAACAATAATGACGTGATTTCAAATTAATAACGAACAATAATTCATGTTGAGCATATTTCGAAAATCGAAGTACACCTGCCATCTAAATTGCGATATTACGATTATGGATAAAGAAATAAAATCTATTTAATTCAATAGATATAATTATTAGTTATTATCTATTTCGATGGTTTTTTAAAAATGTATCATCAGCTTGTGTACAATTTGCGAGGTTACACGTGTTATGTAAATAATGTGATTTTATTTAAATTTTTATACGTGATTTTATTTTTATTGTCAAATAACTATATAATTTATATACTTATTATTTAAATAGTGGCGGCCAAGGCAGATGTCGTCGTGTCTAAATTTCCATAGTTTTTGAGTATTCAAAACAAAATCCTATAGAAAAAGCGTTTTAGTTTTTTCCGAGCAACTTTCCCATTTTTCCTTTCAAAATCTTATTCGGATAGTTAGAAAAATTTAAAAGAAATATTACATACATAACTCCAACCGTTCTCAATACATTTCATATTTATTCATATACTAGCGACTCACCCTTGCTTCGCTCAGATTCATCCCTATGTAGGGTTTAACGGTTAATTTCTGCTTTTTGGGTTTTCCCTATTCTTTTAATATACTTAAACCACCCCTGACACGCCCCAAGAAAACAAAAAAGAATTATTCAAATCGGTCCAGTCGTTTTTGAGTTTAAGCGAGACTATATACTTCATAAACAAATACAATATTAATTTTAAAAACACATTTTTTTTAATATAATAAAGGAATATAGAAATATAAAACATAATAATTTTAACATATTCCAAAGTGCATATAACTTTATGAATATAATAATTTCCCGTCGATTAAATTAAATTAATAAATATGTATTAACGTCTCTCTTGAACTCGGTCATTTCCTCATATTTTAGACTAAATAAAAAACATAGCATTAAATTATCATACTTTAATAACACTACCTGTATGAGGCAGTGTTAGCTCAGTGGTAACGCACTCGCTTGGGAAACCGAGTGAAGCAGGTTCAAATCCCAAGTCTTGCACCTCTGATATTTTCATGTGCGAATGATTTCCAACATGATTACCACTTGTCTTACGCTATTAAAACTTTGTGAGGTAACTTGTATGTCTGAGGGAACTTAGCAAGTTTACGAAAGACATTTGGAGTCCGCCCGCACTTGGCCAGCGTGGTGGACTGTGGCCTGATGCCCCTCGCATTGAAGGCCCATGCCCAGCAGTGGGATAAGAGAACACATACATATGTATGCACTCTATGTACAAGCTATAGCTGTGCAGACCTAGAAACAACACTATGTATACTTTCCTTGATAGAGAGATCACTGCATACTAATGCAACCATTGTTTACACCGGATCGTCGACGAACTATGAATATTAGTTAATATGAATAGACTAAGAGCCAACACTCAAAAAGAACCGATCATTAAAATAACCTATATTGAGCCCTTAGCTCTCTTGCATAATCAGTGCTAAGAAAAATGCACAGAATACTTTAAAATATTTAGAGTGCTTATAAGATTTAAAGTCATAAAGAGAATTGACTGATTTTAAGTGTTTTTGTGTTTTTTAATGAATTTTGGAGAAGAAAAGAACAATTTATATCGTAAACAAATCGAGTTTTCAATTATAAAGTTATTATAGTAACTAATTGTAATTGAATAAATTGTAATAGTTAATTATTTCTTAACGAGCAAAAGCAAATTTAACGAAGTATTATGTATATATTTAATGAATTAATAAAAGATATTAATAGCGTGTTCAAATCCCGGGTCTCGCACTTCTGATATTTTCATGTGCGAATCATTTCTAACATGATTACCACTTGCCTTACGGTGAAGGAAAACATCGCGAGGAAACCTGCATGTCTGAGAGAACGTAGCAAGTTTTCGAAAGACATGTGAAGTCCGCCAATTCGCACTTAGCCAGCGTGGTGGACTATGGCCTGATCCCCCTCGTATTGAAGGGAGGCCCGTGCCCAGCAGTAGGATGTTAAAAAAGGGCTAAATACAATTAATAGCTACGTAAGTGTATTTTAAACGTATTGGTTATTGAATCGTACTTAAACACAAAATAGAATTACATCGTCCACGTAAACAATAAAAATGTTCATAAAATAAAAACTACTGGCCCAAAACTATGTTAAATTTTTATGGGACCAAATGGCAACCATTCCGCATCATACTAAAGAAGAATCACGTAAATCGGATCATAAATCTCAGAGTAACCGGTGTACATACATAAAAAAATAGCAATCGAATTGAGAACCTCCTCCTTTTTAAAGTCGGTTATCTGATTAGTTAGACTATCTTTCTTTTGCACAGCAGCTGTGCGAAAGTTAGAAAAGATTTTTGCTATAAAGATCTAGGATATTATTATCTCCCTTGTATCAAGTTATTCCCTTGAAATAATAGTAATAGGTGAAGTTCCATTTAGATAAATTTTTATATGCATTTTTACCGTAGTCTCTTAGACTAGCCGGCTTTATTTTATGACACCGTTAGCCGTGTATTGAATATAGAGAGATCAATAATGCGGCAAATAAAAATATTAATAATACAAGCACAACCTCAATCCTGCTTCATTGTAGCGTCTACTACTTAACCTGGACGAATGGTAAATAATAATTTGCCTGTACGTAATACGTATAGTTACCGGTGGTAGGACTCTGTCAAGCCTGAGGAGTCCGACTGGATGGGTACCACCCCCTTATCTATTTCTGCCGCCAAGCAACAATGATTGCATTGTTGTGTTCCGGTTTGAAGGATAAGGTAGCCAGCGCAATTACAGGCAAGAGGCATAACATCTTAGTCCTCACAGTGATAACGTACCGGCGGTTCTGCAGTTTTGTTACATAAAACTAAAGTGCATGAACCGTAGGTATTATGGGCGACAGGTATCGCTTTCGATCAGGTGGACTGTCTGCTCGTTTATCACTGAATAGCATAAAAAAAAAAAAGTTTTTTGAAGTTCTTTTGGCACGTTTGGAAAAAATTATGAGAGTAAAATTTTTACGATGCGCGCGCACACCGACAGCCAAAAAGCGACATGATGAAGTTAGCTGCATTCCTTTTACAAACAGAGAGTTGTGACGTACGGGATGAAATCTTTAGCTATTTTTGTTCTGTTACGCCAAAGAAGTATAATTTTATACGTGCGTACATAAGTACACATACACGTTTTTTGTTTTCTTTTACGTACAGCGAATTAAGGCGACAAAACTTAGCGAAATTTATTCGAAGCCAGCTTATGTATATTCGCCGTTATTTTCTTAAATTTCCAATAATGATTATTCGGCTGCTTCTGATATAGAAACAGGTCTATAACTAATGTACTTAAACGTACAATAGAACAAGTTGTTAGAGTACTAGTACACGCCTACTGTACATTAGCATAACATGTCCTGGCCTTATATAAGTATTAACGTTATATAAACATTTAGTATATATATCTAAATAGTTCGTAAGTTTGTTTATTTGAAAAAATATAAAGATTATTCTAATTGTATTATTGTTGTATATAAATATGCAAAGACAAATTAGTATTTTTTTTTGTTCAGTAGCTTATGATGAGCTTTAGTTATCAATAAAAAAACTTTGGAAATAGTTACTTATTTAATATAGAACTAGCGACTCACCTCGGTTCGCTTGGGTTCGTCCCTAGGTACGTTTTAACGGTTACTATTAAATACAAATCTTTGAATTTATTGGATTTTTTGTACTATAATATGTATGTATTATACATATAAACCTACAACAACAACAAAAAAACCGCATCAAAATCCCTTGCGTAGTTTTAAAGATCTGAGCATACATAGGGATAGACAGACAACGGGAAGCGACTTTGTTTTATACTATGTAGTGAAGATACAAAAAATTTCAATAATGATTACGATCGAATTTTGACCATTGGGCTTTTCTCACATCAGAGTAGGTAGTAGGATAAAAACTCATGATTGATTATTTGACTACATGGCTCGAAAATCGTGGGATACATTTTTGTATACTTCATTATATCTTTTCAGGTATTTATATTTGAACAAAGTAAGGAATTCCAGTACGAGAATTGCTATTAAGTTTGTGTTGTCACGATATAGGGGAAAAAATTGTGTGGAAAAGAAAATGCAATATAACATATTACATCAAACAAACAAGTTTAGGGTAAAGCTTATTTGTTATTCTAAACTGCTCCATGACATGTTATACTTTCTTAGAGTTACGATGTTTGATATCTATAGATATTAGATACATATAATCTATACACATAATAAAATTGTAACTAAGCCGAATCTGTACATTAAATATTTTTTGGAAAATCTTATTGAAATAGACATTATTATCGACACAGAGGCTGAATCTATAGTTTTTAGTATTTTTGTCTGTCTGTCTGTCTGTCTGTTACCGCATCATAAGAAAACCACCGGACAGATTTTGATGACATTTGGTATGATGATAGCTGGTTATCCGAGTCAACATATAGGATACTTTTTATTGCGGGAAAATATCTCGTCCCTCTTTGGGTATGCTGTTGCTTGTCCGTCATCGGGCAGAGGATCCAAGGTACGATGACCAGTACAGGTTGTTTTAGTCGTTAGACCTTGTAATTTCACTTGTAGTATTTGTCTTTTTTGTCGTTTATCTTATTTTTTTTATTTGCTGTGACGTTTCAACATCAAAATCAGATACAACTATCTAGTATCTATTCATTGTTTCTAAAATAGAAAAAAAAAAAATCTTCCATGACAAATAATGGACATTTTTCGGTATCAGTTATGTTCTTCAATTTTACCGTTTCAGCCCTCCTAAAAAACACTTTTTTTTATACAAATACATTTAATTTATTCACAATAGTATCAAGAAGCTGTACACAAAAAATATATGAGTACACTAGCGACTCATCCTCGCTTCGCTTCGGGTTCGTCCCTAGACAAAAACAAATCTATCCCACGGGAACCGTACATTTTTCCGGGATGATATATAGCCTATAGTCTTCCTCAGTTAACGGGCTGTCTAATGCAAAAATAATTTTTCAAATCGGATTATTATTTCCTGCGATTAGCGCGTTCAACCAAACAAACAAACTCTTCAGCTTTATAATATTAGTATAGATATTATTTTTTCAACGAAACAAGACAGAGTTACAGGTGCATATAGTAAAATATCATTTGTAAAATGAATGCATCGCTTGGACGGTGAAGTGTTGTAAACACGGCAGTTAGCATTCTTAATGGGTTGTTATTGTTATTGTTATTTTGCTAACCGGTTATGGTGCAAATAAACTGACGTAATGCAACTAATTTGAATTTTGAGAATATTTTCTTGAACATATTGTGTATTGAAAGGCTAAAAGATACTCTTTTTTATTAATACATTTTTTTTGTGTATTTACTAATGAGTTCATTATAAACACTTTCGTTGTTATCTGTACATCTATACTAATATTATAAAGAGGAAGAATGTGATTGTTCCTATGTTTGTTTGTTTGTTTGCATCGAATAGGCTCCGAAACTACTGAACCGATTAAGATGAAATTTGATAAGAATAAAGTCTGAAACCTTGCGAAGGATATAGGATAGTTTTTATCCCGGAAATCATCCCTTAAGGAAGTAAAAATGGGGATAAAAGTTTGTGTAGGGAATCAACCTATGGACGAACCCGAGCGAAGCGAGGGTGAGTCGCTCGTAATATAATAAAATTCTGAGTCGAATCTGTACATTAAATATTTTTTGGAAAATCTTATTGAAATAGTCATTATTATCGATACAGAGATTAGAATTTTTGTCTGTCCGCCTGTCTGGGAATGTATCATGGGAAAACTACTGGACAAGTTTTGATGAAATTTAATATGATGATAGCTTATCCGGGTCAACATATGGGATACTTTTTATTGCGGGAAAATATCTCATCTTTGACAAATCTAATAGAACATTCCAAAATGATGTATTTTTATATTTGTATAAAAAAAACGTGTGTGTGTGTGTAAAACGTGTGTATATGTACGCACGTAAGAAGTTATACTTCTTTGGCGTAACAGAACAAAAATAGCTAAAGATTTCATTCATTCCGTATATCACAACTATATGTGCAAAAGAAATGCAGCTAACTTCATCATGTCGCGTTTTGGCTGTCGGTGTGCGAGCGCATTGTAAAATTTACTCTCATATTTTTTCCAAACGTGCCAAAAGAAGTATAACTTCAAAAAATCTATTAAAAAAACACGAACCAAAAAAATATTAAAAGGAGTTTTTTTGGATTATTGACTAGATAGAAAAATCAAATGAAGCAATTTAATTCAAAGGTATTTTAAAATTACTATTCATTATTAACTCTTAGCTTTACCGTCTACTGTCTGATTGATCTAGTGCCTGCAGTATCCTGAACCCTGGTTGACCTGGGTTCAAGTCCTGGGTCTCCGGATTCCGAGATAAATTTGATTTTTTTGGATTTTTTATTAAGAACACCTAAGAAGTCAGTCCTTCGCCTTTGTTCCTTTAGTGGTTTGCGCGTACATTTGGCCAACGCACCAACAAATAGTAAGAAGATCTTAACTAAGTAAGGAAAAATGTTTAAGTATTTAAATAATGAGATCTTTTAAAAATATTTTAAGGCATAAAAATTTAAGTTTTTTTTTATTTTGTTGTTTTAATTCAAGGGGTATTGATTCTACTTTTGACTAATTTAAAGGTTGAATGAATGTTAATATTGCCGTAACAAGATTGAAATAAAATCTGCATAGTTTGTACAAAGGTTGTACGGCAGTTGAATTTTGATTTCATGGTAATTAGAAGTACTGCGCCATAACTTCATTATCTATATTCTATACATATAATAAAATTCTGAGTCGAATCTGTACATTAAATATTTTTTGGAAAATCTTATTGAAATAATCAAAACTCGCTCACTACTCGCTCTGTTGTCGTGGGCATAACCGCCGCAAGTTTGAAGTCGCACGTAAAAACTGTGTAATTAAGATTTACACTCGGTATATTAAAGTAATTCAAACTAGAGGAAAACAAGGAAAATTCAGTTCCCGGGAACAGCATCCAGACACGTGACACGCACAAGCTTTAAGATTGCAGTTGCAGGTTAGTGCTATTTTGGTTTCCCAGCGCATAAAATATTTAATTTATTATCGAGTACGGCAATGAACGTACAGTCATTATTATCGATACAGAGGCCGAATCTATATTTTTTAGCATTTTCGGTCTGTCTATCTGTCTGGGAGCGCAACACGAGAAAACCACTGGACAGATCTTTATAAAATTTGATATGATGAAGGGTACTAGTTATTATCTATATTTTTAACCGACTTCCAAAAGGAGGAGATATTTTCGAAGTCGGTGCCAGCCAATACAAATTAAAGCACACCGACTTCAAAAAATTCTGATTAAGAATCTATTCTAAACGAAAACCCCCGTTTAGTTATTTTTTAGTTTTCAATGCCTGGAAGTAAGTTTTAATTAAATTTTTTTAAGTTTTTCATACTACATTCAACACATACAAAAACATGGTATTTCTAAAATTTATCACACGATAAATTATTTTCTACAGAGTGTAAATGCAAGTGTGCGTTTCGTGACATCATAAAATCAAACATGCTAGTAGCTTTCACGGAGACGCGACAGAGCTACAGGCTATGACCCGCCGAGCGACTTTCAAAACCCACCTCCAGCTATGTTTATTTTGGTCCTACAAATTGACAACTTTACACCGTTATGTAAATTTAACTGAAAATATTCTTGCCTTATATGACCTCGTATGTACATTTGAGATTAATTTTTAGTGATTCAACAAACGTTTTTGTAGTAATTTCCAGTTTCTGAGTTTTGCATCGTTTTTGTTTTCAGTTTGTCTCGTCTAGTTCGATATGTCTAAGGCTTTGGATTTAATAATACATAATCACTCTTCTATTAACCGACTTAATCTTTTTAAGCTGGTGCTCATTTCGTGCGTACGTATGTATGTGCCTGTGTGTGCGTGTGTGAATGTGCGTGTGTGTGTGTGTGTGTGTGTCATAGAAAAAAAAACAGTAAATTCTATCTATAAAGATGGTATAATTACTCAAATATTTTTAACCGGTATTGTATTTATAGATTAAAAGTAATTATTTTAACAATAAGCGAAAATGATACTTTAGTTAACATTTTTATCTCAATAAATAGCAACCGTAAGTTAATACAATAGATAACATTTATACTTTACTTTTTTTAATTATTTATTTATTAAATTGTTCATACAAGTACAATACAAAATGAATTGAAATTTAAGGCACTCTCAACTCATTCGAGTTTAAAATCTACACACACTATCCTAACAATATTAGACGTTTATTATATAACAATTTTAACATACTATTTTAATGTAATAATGATTATGTAATATTAAATAACATGCGAGTAAAATTTATTTTTTATAGAGACAAAGGAATACATTTGTTGACGGAGTTCGAGTAGCTTATAGCGGTCATTAACTAATGACCGCAATTAACTAATTACACTTGTATTTTTTTTGCAATATAGGTGATTCTCATGTGTATATTTTTTTTTGTTAGTGTATGCTATAATATAGTTAGATTTATTTATAAATAGAAAAATAATTAAAAATTTATTAATAATAATCAACCATATTGTTTTAATTTAGGTTTTATATTTTGTCGTGTGATTGTGTTTTTCGATGATAATGGCAATAGGTTAATAAGTTTAGGTATAATATATCTTAATGATCTTTTTCCGTACATGTTACAATATTCTGATAGTAAAAGATTTGAATTGAGTTGTTACGTTTTTTGGATTACTATACTTGATTTTTTTGAAGTAAAACTTCTTTACGCACGCTCGACTTGGGGGGGTAAGCTGGTGATGCGTTACGAAAACATGTACGTACGTTTGTTGCCATGGCAACCGTTGTTATTGTCTGACAAACGATATATAATGTTATATCCTATCCTTAAATGATATTCTATAAATACATATATGATTGTAATATGCCTAATATGCGTTATTTTTAGTATCTCACCTATCCTAATTATTTAAAACATAAATTGAATTTCATAAAGAGTACCGATAACCTACAGAAGATTTACTTCTTGCGCGTGTACACATTCATATACAACACAGTCTTTAATTTTTTTTTAAATTTTCATTAAAAAAGTATTCTATTAGTAGCGTATTTCAGTTTTTTGTATTTATTGTTATAATCTTACAGAATGCAAATAACTTTTGATAGTTGTTGATAAATGTGTTTTTTAAATTTTCTTGAACTATTTTTTTTAAAATTCTTAACTAAAGAAAATATATTTGATCCAAGTGTATTTTATAAGTTCTATGCGATATTACTAATAATTTATTACTAATGCAGTGACACGAACCCTGAAACGAACAGCTAAGTTGTGGAACACCCTTCCAGCATCCGTGTTTCCCGCCACATATAACATAAGAACCTTCAAGGCAAGAGTGAATAGGCATCTTTTAGGCAAGCGCGCTCCAACTTAGACCACATCAGTCGTCAAGCGCAAGCCTATCTAACAATAAAAAAAAAACATTGTTCTTAAAATATATGTATATATCTATTTAAGTTATTTATTTGAAAAATAAAAAAAATATAATACGAGTATATATTTTAAATTAAACTGCTTTATTTAAAATGTCAAATATTCGCATAAATCTCAGAAACTGTTACGAGTATATATTAAAGCTATTTTTGGTTACAATTTATAAGTGTGGTTTAAAGTCTTACTCAGGCACAAAATAACAAATTCAAAATATAATTATATCTCTTTAAATAAATTACATTGTAATTGATGGTTCGCAGATGTTTAACAGGCTTAGCTTAAATGGGCACAATTATAATACGAGGAGTTACATTTCATGGAGCTTTCTACTTTTTTCTCGCATGGTACGTACGAATATGACAATAAAAATATATTTTTTACTAATTCAAATATAAGATATCCCATTCTGAATTTCATTTAAAATAGCTGTTACAATGTAAGGAAAATCACACACTTTTTTAAAATATGTATATAGTTTCATGTTCGGATATTGTCGCGGTTTTTTTTTTGAATAAATAAATGTGTTTTGACATTAATACACAGTGCCATCTAGTTCCATGGTAAGCTACGAGGCCTGTGTTATGGATACCAGATAGTTGATACATATATATGTATGTAACTTTAAATACATACATATTATAAATAACCATGCTTTGAGTACAAACATTCGTGCTCATGACACACATGAATACCTCCAGCGGGACTTCAAACCCGCAACCACTGACACAGCAAGCACAGTCATTACAAACTGAGCTCAACGTGAAGTTGAAGTTTAATTTGTGACATTTTGAATGTTTTACATACAGCAAACAAAAAATTCTAAAACACCAATAAGTTCGTTTTTATTAAACACTAGCGACTCAACTTGCTCCGCTCGGGTTCATCCGTACTTACGTTTTAACGTCTAGTATATTTCTCAGAGATGAGATATTTTCCGGCAATAAAAAGTATTCTATACGTTGACCCGGACAATCAGCTATCACCATACCACATTTCATCAAAATCCCTCCAATGGTTTTTCCGTGATGAGTTAACAGACAGACAGACAAACTAAAAACTAAATTCGGCCTCTGTATCGATAATAATGTTTATTTCAATAAGATTGTCCAAAAAATATTAAAGTACAGATTCGGTTTAGTTAGAGTTTTATTATATGTATGGATGTAATCATACTCGATCCTGTAAATATACTTTCGCATTTATAACGTCACTGTGCTGTGCGCTGCGGTGTGAGCGGCGGCCGCGCCTAACAAGACACCCGTATTTTTGGTAGCCGCTGACGTTAATGACTTGATTTATTTTTATTTACGTTTTCTAGTTTTATCGACTGCGCTATAATACGTTTTATTGCAGCGCCGCATAATGGCTGATTAAATCTAATTTGTTTGATATTTTTCATTATTTCCGTATTTTTTAGTTTAGCCATTTCATTTTTTGAATGTTAACTTTTTACCGGTTTGGGTAAACTCCTTTTTAAGATGGCGACCATTTGGCGGACTCCTTCAATATAATTAAATATAAATATGTTAGGACACATTGACACACAGCAACATCTAGTTCCATGATAAGCTACGAGGCTTGTGTTATGGATACCAGGTAGTTGATACACTACACATATGTAACTTTAAATACATACATATTATAAATATAAGCACCTATGACTTGAGTACAAGCATTCGTGCTCATCACACAAATGAATGCCACCAGCGGGACTCGAACCCACGACCGCTGGCACAGCAAGTAGAGTCACTACAAACTGAGTCAAACGTGTCTTACATTTGTATACTATTTTGAAACTTTATTGCTTGGCTTCATTTTTAATTCAATTACACTCTGTCTATATTACTCTACTGAACTTATAAGATATGTTTTCAATTATCATTATACATATATACAATAAAAAAGTTTTATCAAAATCTGTACTGTCATTCTCGTTTGCCGCGATAAAAAAAAAATGTTTAATTAATATTAATAGCGTAAGTCTTTTCTAATAGATGGTTCTGTAATCTGTACTAAATGACGTTTTTATATATATGTACCTATACTTTATATTTAGATTTTAATTGCTTGTATAACTTTTATCACTAGTGATGTAATCGCTAGTTATTTTTTAATTAGTGATGTTTTATGTAAATGATAGCATGGTTTATAACTTAATCCAAGTATCGATGACATTATTCCAACAGATGAGTAAACTTCATAAAATTTATATAAGTATGCACTAGCGGCTCACCCTCGCTTTGCTCCGGTTCGCCTCTAGGAAATAAAAAACCAATCTATCCCACGGGAACCATACATTTTTCCGATACGAGGTATCAGCATGCCAAATTTTACTAAATTAGGTGCATACGCTGTTGTGTACTAAGCTGTATAAGTTACTATATTTTTTTAACTACCCCACGGGAATTCCTTAACTTTCCGGGATGAAAAGTATCTAAAATGTTGACCGAGGATAGAAGGTACCACCACGCAAAATTTCATTTAAATCGGTTCAACAGTTTTGGAGATTAGCCCGTACAAACAGACAGAGAAACAAAAAAAAAATGAAAAAAATGCGGATTTGTTCTATTTCTTTTCTTATATCCCCGTGACTCGGTTTTTAACATTTTTTTCTATGTACAGAAATTAGACCTCCACAGTTTCATTATATGTATAGATCTTATATTTTTTATACATAAAAATTTTAGTATATTTTAATCGCATGTACTACTAACTTGAACTTTGTAAGAACGACTTAAAAGTTTTAATATATCTTTTAGATCGTAAATGTCCCGTAAATGTTGCAGCTTAAATCTCCATTTATTTACGTCTAGGATAATGTTAGAAATACTTTTAGAACAATAAAAATGATATACAGACGTACAAGGCGTCTTACTATTTTGAAAATGTTTTGGGATCAACGTTAAGTTGTCTTGTGTTAAATACTCTACTAGTAGTTAAATAATATAATGGATAATTAATTATTTGTAATTTATATATAATAATCGATTATATACAATCGATAATTAATTAATCATCGATAAGTGATAATCGATAACCAATAGTCGATGAATGATAGTATCGGTAAGAAATAGCGCATAATCCGTATTCCGTAAGACATAATTGATTAAACATAAGTCGTCATCGATATTCCATAATCACTATATACATATAATAATATTCTAGCTGAGTCGAATCTGTATATTAAATGTGACCGCATCACATTAAAAGAAAATTACTACAGAAGAAAATTACTAGACAGATTTTGATGAAATTTTGTATGATGATAGATAGATCTCGCACCTCTGATTTTTCATGTACGAATCATTTCTAACCTGGTTACCACTTGCCTGATGAAGTCAGTGATGGGAGGCCCGTGCCCAGCAGTGGGATTTAAAAGAAGGGCTGAATACATATATACATACATACTAAATGAAATATATGAAAGCCACTAATATGTTATCTTTTTTGATGAAAAGTAAGGTTTCTTAATATATTAAACAATATGTGAGCAAAGTACCGGGCTAAAGGTTGTAAAGCAAATATTTTGTCGTCAATTTAGCTCCCTAGCAGCGAAGGTCAGGATTAAGTGGACTAATAAACACTAATATGTTCCACGTGTGTATCAATTTAAAGTGGATAGAGCCGGTGTGTATCTAAATAAAGCATTGTTAAATTGTAACTATATCATTTCTATAGAACATAATAATTATTTAAGAAAAATATAATTTTCATTTATAATTTACTAGAGACTCACCCTCGCTTCGCTTCGGGTTCGTCCCTAAACAAAAACAAATCTATCCCACGGGATCCGTACACTTTTCCGAGGAAGGCTATAGGCTATCCTATAGCCTTCCTCGGTTAACGGGCTATCAAATGCAAAAAGAATTTTTTAAATCGGATCAGTAGTTTCTGAGATTAGCGCGTTCAACCAAACAAACAAACAAACAAACTCTTCAGCTTTATAATATTAGTATAGATTACTAAACTTGTCTGTTACTGATCGCTGCAACCAGCATTGTGTGTCATGTCATCCGCAGTATTGGTTGCCTATAACATATTACCTACTGTTAATTGTTGGCTACTAACGGTCATAGGCGTGACCATAGTTGCATGGTGTTACTTAATGATTTTCCGAAAAACTATAGAAATAATGGATATATAAGTCTTCATTATGATTGTTAAAATCTAGAACCGGTCTGTCAAATAATTTACTAAAGATATTTGCTAAACAAGTAGTTCTTCCAGTAGTTCCAGTTTCCAGTTCCGCAATCCCAGTCCCGGGCAGCCCGTACCTTTTCGCTGTCCGCCATTCATCTGAAGTCATCGGTCCATCGTGCTGCAGGACGTCCTACGGGTTACAATACAAACCCATGCCTAAACTCGGTCTCCAATCTAACACGTGTCGGTTCCATGAACCATCAGTGAGATAATTATGAAGATGATATTAAATAGATACAAATCTAAATGCGATTCAGCTCCTCTGATTTTAATAAAGCTTCTATTTATTTGAAATATATATAACGTACAATGTACATTGTACTGTTATAATTTAATTATGGCTGTTTTTCTCTTATATTCATCAGTACAATTGGCTTGCTAAAGTAGCTTCCACTTGGACTTAAAATACTGACATTTAATTAAATATAAAATATAATTAAATTTTAAATTAAACCGAACAATTTCCCTCATATCTTCTCCATTCTACGTGACACTGGCGAAGTAATCTGTGCTCCACTGTCACGCTTTGTATGCAGCCCTTTTCATGTCTCACTGCTGGGCACGGGCCTCCCTTCAATACGAGGGGAATCAGGCCATAGTCCACCACGCTGGCCAAGTGCGGATTGGCGGACTTCACATGTCTTTCGAAAACTTGCTAGATTCTCTCAAACATGCAGGTTTCCTCACGATGTTTTCCTTCACCGTAAGGCAAGCGGTAATCACGCTTTGAAACATGGCAATTGTATTAAATTAAATTTTCATTGAATACGTCTTTCTCACGACCATGACTGCCATTCGAAACGTCGGAACCAAAAATCTAAATAAATCCGCGAAATAATCCGAAAAGATAGTTTTATTTAAAATGTCAAATATTCGAGTAAATCTAAGAAGAGTTGGAGTGTCTGTTTGTAATATTAAAATAATCGCTTTTTATTAAATGCACATGGATGTATACACGGTACATGTACCAAAACATTTTTTTTTTTAATTTTTGTCTGTCTATCTGTCTGTCTGTCTGTTTGTTCCGGCTAATCTCCGAAACGGCAAGACCGATTTTGACGGGATTTTCACTGGCAGGTAGCTGATATCATAAGGAGTAACTTAGAATACTTTTATTTTAGAAAAAGAATTAGGGTTCCGCGAAATTTTTTTTAAACCCATGAAATTGTTAACAAAATCCGCGTACGGCGTACGCACCGGAGCGAAGCGTGGGTAAATCGCTATATAATTTAAATCAATGTCAGGAGTAGCAAGCTACTATTTATGTATAAACATAGCTAACCTTGAAAAAGTACCTAGGGACGAACGCGAGCGAAGCGAGCGTGAGTCGCTAGTTAAATATAAGTATTGTATACAAGTACTACGTCTAGGAATCGAAATAGTTACTTGTTAGTATTACATCTTACTGTACCTACATTTTACTCTCTATCACTAAGCAAAACATTATTTAATTATTCCATGCTATATTTGATTTGATCGTAAAGTTAGCTGGTAGTGTAAACAACTCAATTGTTACACTGCAAGGTCATTTGATTTACATATTAAGTATGATTAACGGGCGTGGGCGCAACGCTGTATACACCTAATTAAAATATTCTATAAATTCAGTATAACTCAACTAGTTCTATTAAACGGATTTGCCTGTTTTTTCATTGATAATTAGCTTTTATATGTATGTATGATGAATTTATTTTATAGGCAGTCAAAATATATATTAGTAGTATATTAGTAGGCAGTAATTTTCAAAAATATTGTCAGTTTGTACGTAAAATGCTTATCTTTTTAATATGTGTATTTAATTCCACGTGTTATTTTTGAAGTTATACTTCTTTTGGCACGTTTGGAAAAAATTATGTGAGTAAAATTTTTACGATGCGCACGCACACCGACAGCCAAAAAACGACTTGATAAAATTAGCTGAAAGCGACATGATGAAATTAGCTGATAACTGTGAACTGTTTCTCTGGTTCCCGTGAAAACTCATAACTATATCAAAGTAGTTTTTCAAATATTCATAAATCTATACACGTGTTTTATATCGGTGGAGATAAAAAAATATATCTTTTTTTATTAATTTATCATTCAATTTACAAACAGAGAGTTGTGACATACGGGATGAAATCTTTAGCTATTTTTGTTCTGTTACGCCAAAGAAGTATAACTTCTTACGTGCGTACATAAGTACACACACGCGTTTTTTTTAAATAAAATAATGTGTGTGTGTGTATGTATTAAGCCCTTTTTAACGTCCCACTGCTGGGCACGGGCCTCCTTTCAGTACGGGGGGGATCAGGCCGTAGTCCACCACGCTGGCCAAGTGCGGGTTGGCGGACTTCACATGTCTTTCGAAAATTGCTAGATTCTCTCAAACATGCAGGTTTCCTCACGATGTTTTCCTTCACCGTAAGGCAAGTGGTAATCATGTTAGAAATGATTCGCACATAAAAATATCAGAGGTGCGAGACCCGGGATTTGAACGCGCTTCACTCGGTTGCCCAAGTGAGCGCATTACCACTGGGCTACCACTGCCTTTACTGGGCTACTACTGCCTTTACTGTAATATATAAAACAATACATAAGTATTAGTGAAAAAACGGATAGGCCGGATACCGGATAGCCAACGAGCTGTCGGGTCCGACGGTTGGATATTTGGCGGCCGAATATTGCATGTTGTGACAAGTGCGTATGTTATAGAAATAATTCGAGCGTTATCGTCTGCCACCATGACTCAGAGAGATTAGCGAAAGCCAATTGTTTAGTACTTGACATTTTGCTGCTCATGTAATTGATGGTCGGTCAACTCGAACAGTACCCACACTTGTCAAAATTTTCCAGAATGTATCTTTCGGCATTTTAAGGTATTAACAAGTCATTTTTGTTTTATTTACCTCGCGAATTATTTTTTCTTACAGTGTTTCTATGGAAAACAATGTATTTTTTTTAAATATCCGGTATTCGGACCAATATTGCGTTACTATCCGTTATCCGGCCGGATAGCAAAATGAGGCTGAATACCGTACAGTTGCCGGATATCCGTTTCAACTGTAAAAATATAAGACTCCATTTTAAGTAAATAAATATAATTTCATCATGGCATCTCTGATTGCCGATTTTGTACGCAACAAGCGTTTGATATTTCGAAATCATGTTTGTAGAATCGTTTTGTTGATTATTAGCATTTCCTAATGACTTGATCTTTGATAAACCCACGCGTGAGAAGCAATAACTTTAATTCTGACATTACATGTAAATAGTTTAATAATATATGGCATTTATTTGGAGACTTTATACACTTGTTGTTTTGCCCTTATTATTATTGCATTTCTGAGGATCTTTTCTGAGGATGCACAGGTTACATCGTTATATACGACGTACCAATGATGCAAGAGAAGTTGCAGACGATATCTAGTATTGTACATATATGGAAGAATTAATAGGTATGTTTGTTAATCATGTCCAGACATGTTTGTTGATATGTAGCCTAAGTAATTAAAAACATATTTTATATTTATTAAATGATTTTTATAGGATATTAGTAAATTGTAAATGTTATTGAGGGGCCATCCCTTATATTAGTGTTGTTTAGACTAAAAAACATCCCTAATTAGAACTTTTTATTGCGATAAACCATTTTATCTATTAAGGATCTGTTTCTAACTAAAAAAAATAAACGTAATGTCAGTGTTAGAATACATTTTTTATTACTAGCGTTAAAACGATCCATTAAAAATACTAGTTAAATTGTTATTCACAACAATCTCTGGGGCCACATCATTCCCCTGTTTACCGAAGCCAATTATTTCGAAGCAAACATAATAACACAAACGTTACGAGGGCTGTAAATAAATACCCTATTACATCTACGAGCTGGGCTGCGATGGCATAAGTGAGTCTATTTGTTCAGTAAGTTGACATTATAACTTTCTCCACGTTTGCTTTCAACAGTCTTTGAGAGGGACAGGCGTATGTTACTTAACTGATTTATATATATATATATATATATATATATATATATATATATATATATATATATATATACATATAATAAAATTCTGAGTCCAATCTGTACATTAATTTTTTTTGGAAAATCTTATTGAAATAGTCCAATTATCGATACAGAGGCCGAATCTATAGTTTTTGAAGTTATACTTTTTTTGGCACGTTTGGAAAAAATGTGTGAGTAAATTTTTACGACGCGCGCGCACACTGACAGCCAAAAAGCGACATGATGAAGTTAGCTGCATCCCTTTTATAAACAGAGTTGTGACATAAGGGATGAAATTTTTAGATATTTTTGTTGTTACGTCAAAGAAGTATAACTTCTTACGTGCGTACATAAGTACACATACACGTATTTTTTTTTAGAATTTTTGTTTGTCTGTCTGTTTGTTTGTTTGGGAACGTATCACGAGAAAACCACTGGATAGATTTTGATGAAATTTGGTATGATGATAGCTGGTTATCCGGGTCGAACATATACGATACTTTTTACTGCGGAAAAATATCTCATCTCTGAGAAATCTTTACTAAATGTTACAACGTTCCTAGAGACGAACCCAAGTGGAGTAAGGTTGAGTCACAAGTATATCATGAACTTGTACTACTTTTAGTAAAACTTTTCTGATTAGATCAAAACATTCTTTCATAAATATTCAAATATACTTATTCAAGCTCTTTTGAATTTTTACATTTAAATTAAACATCAGTATGTAAATCTGTAAGGAAACTACCAGCTCGGAAAGCATTTCTTCTTAGAAGTACCCAAGATAAAGTCAACAGCTCTTTCAAAGTACAAGTTGCTCTTTTAAAAAAAATTGTCCAATAAATAATATTTTTGGACTTATATTAATTATTACTAATTTGACTGAAGTTACGTTAAAAATAATACAATATATATGCTATTATCTGTACTAAGAATTCAAAAAGACTTATATAAATTTTTGAATATATTACTTTTTTACACTTTTACGAGTTGATGCAATACTAACTCTATAAAAGTACCTATGTAAGTAATTTTTAACCGACCTCCAAAAAAAGGAGGTTCTCAATTCGACCGTATATATATATATACGGCAGATTTATTCGGTCCATCATGCGAGCGCAGCCGAGTGCTAATATTAGTGAACTATAGAATCTTTGTTTACCTCCATTGTATTAAATAATCAAATTATTATAAGCGAATACCATTGAAAATACAGAATTAACATATTATAAGATATTTATTAATCGTGATTGACGCCTTTTGTCGTAAAACAGGTTGGGTTGTTAATGTACAAATTACAATAATGTCAGAATAATTTAACTAGAATAAGGCATAAATGTTAAATTTTAATAGTTTAGTAAACAATTTTGAACTTTATAACGAAATAACGGTCTTGCGATAGCACTACATTATTACAGAGGAAGGTGCGGGTTCCATTCCTGGAAGACACTATAATTTAAAATTTTATTGTATGACATACAGCTATTAACTGTCTGTTATGAAAATGCTTTCTTTTAATTAGCTAATGTTTTTGCTTTATGTTAA
The DNA here is from genome assembly GCA_033884665.1 of Argynnis bischoffii washingtonia. Taxonomy (NCBI): domain Eukaryota; kingdom Metazoa; phylum Arthropoda; class Insecta; order Lepidoptera; family Nymphalidae; genus Argynnis; species Argynnis bischoffii. Next base: position 688,840 of record CM066624.1, on the reverse strand, counting down.
TTACGTATGAATATTTTAATTCATTATGAATTACCATAACGACACGTTTTTATTTTGGTCGCATATATGACACAACTGCTTACAAAAATGTAACTTTGATTTCATAATTATTGTTACAAATTTGTAATATATGCGAAAGTTTGTATGTCTGTTGATCAATTACGGTGAAAAGACTGCACAAATTTTGATGAAATTTAATAAGCAGTAAGGCTTATATTTAATGAATTGAATACTTCATTGTATTGATAGTGTATTTCACTACAGTTTGTAGTGTCCCTACTTGCTGTGTCAGCGGTCGCGGGTTCGAGTCCCGCTGGAGGCATTCATTTGTGTGATGAGCACAAATGTTTGTACTCCAGTCATGGGTCTATATTTATAATATGTAAGTATTTAAAGTTATATATGTGTAGTGTATCAACTATCTGGTATCCATAACACAGGCCTCGTAGCTTACGATGGAACTAGATGGTGCTGTGTGTTAATGTCCTAACATATTTATTATTATTATTATCTCATTGTATTGTTTTCGTAAAGTACAAGTCGATCTGAAATTAGGCTCGTCAAAAACCACGAGTAGAGTGTTGCTATGCGCATATACACAATACTGTTTTGGTCGTAACACTGATTACTGTTAGCATTTGTATTTTAAAGCGGCACAGTTCTAATACGAGTACCTTTCGTGAGGTGTCCTACATTTAACCGATTTTTAAATGTAGGAGGTACTCGATTTCTTGTCTTTTTTTCGCTAATTGTGATTATTATGGTTTTTGTAATGAATCTTGTCTTCTATGTGTTCCCAAACCATTGATTCAATTGTGATGAAACTCTGGTGGTTTATTCAGTATTCTGTATACGCCTGCGAAGGCTCCTGGAACAAAAAAAAAAAAAAAAGATTTTTTCTTTGAGCGTTTGTGTTTTATGCGTTTTTAAACCATTCAAGCGTTTGCAACCATTCTTTTATGGTCGAGCGAAGTGAGGAGAAAACCCAAAAACTGAAGTTGAAATAATAACTTCAATGAAAGTGTAAGAGTTATGGTATCAAGACCTGTCATGCCCTCGTTAATTTTGCTCTCTTAAAGACAGCTTGGCGTTATTAAAGCAAATCTATTAAAGTACCAGAAAGTTATATCAGTGGGGAATATTAGAAGTGATTAGGGAAGTCCATCACAGCTTGACCCAAGATCTTTGATGGCAGTAAATTTTGAGGGAAGTACATAGCTTGTTAGAAACGCTTATCAGAATTTTAAGATTATATTATTTATTTGCTTAGATATTTTTGACGTAAAATCACTTTTCTTAATATAACTACTTAATGTTTGGGATTTATTAAATTGACATTACACATATATTTAATGTCATTATGTGATCTTATACTACACTAGCGATTCACACTCGCTTCGCTCGGGTTCGTCCCTAGTGAAATATAAAAACAAATTTATACCACGGGAACTGTAGATAATTTCGGGATAAAAAGTAACCTATGTGCTTATTCTAGACTATAATCTATCTTTTTGCTAAATTTCATCCAAATCAGTTCAGTCGTTCTGAAGTGATTGAGTAACAAACATTTATCCAAACTTTCGTATTTATAACACAAAGAAAAACAAAAAGAAATCTATCTCACGGGAACCGTACATTTTCCAGGATAAAAAGTAGCTTATGTGCTGTTCCAGATTATAACCTATCTCTGTGCCAGATTTCATCCAGATCCGTTCAGCCGTTCTGGCGTGATTGAAAAAACTAAACATCCAAGCATCTTAACTTTCACATTTATAATATAAGTAAGAAGTAAGATTTATATATGGGATTAATTAATGGGATGTAATCGGTAATTACATCCCATTAATTATCCCACAAGGTGGACCGACGACTTGGTCAAAGTCGCTGGATCCCACTGGATGCGGATGGCACAAGACCGGTTGCCGTGGAAATCTTTGGGGGAGGCCTATGTCCAACAGTGGACGTGTTTCGGCTGAGACGAGTAGGAGAATCGGTAATTATTATAAAAGTTTTAGATAATATAATGTTTTAATTCTGATCTATAATAAGTTTTGTTATCATTGGGAACTATATAAATAAAAATGAATTTTCGTATGTTTGTTCTCTGTGTTTCTAAACTATCGATTTTATTATAATTAAACTCTGGTGGGTTATACTGTATACGCCTGTATAGATTCCTGGCGTAAAAAAAATCTTTAAACGTTTATTATTGGTTCCTAAATCCATCCATTCCATTCAGGGATGCAAACAAAACGAGGGTAACTCGCAAAATGTATTGTAAACCTTCGAATCTGTTTATAAAAGCGACTTATTCACATCGAATAAATTAAAGCGAAATAACTCATGAAGTTAAACTATGAACTTTAGTTAAATGTCTTAATAATGAACAGTAAATCACCTTTCAATATTTGACATGATCTTAGGCGATATTCTTATTGGAGCTACTGCCTCGGGCTTCGCAATATAATAGCAGTTAGAACACGGAATGTATCAGGTCAGCTGTCAGCCGCCTAGCACACGTTTAGTAACCTTTCGTTTACCAAAAAACAAAGCTGCCATACAAACGAGATATTTCGACATTATTTTAGATTGGACGCACATGTAACAACAAAAATTATACTATTATTTATATTACTATGATGATGTGTTCATATTTTTATTACATCACTAGCGACTTACTCTTGCTTCGCTAAGGTGTGATAGGTAGGCGAATTTTTTTCAATTTCATGGGTTTTAATTCTTTTTCCAAAATAGAAATGGCTTAAATTACTCCTTGTAACATCGGCTATCTTTCAGTGAAAGTCCGGTCAAAATTAGTCCAGCCGTTTCGGAGATTACCCGGAACAAACAGACAGACAGAGTGAATGTTTTTAATTTTTTTTTATAGGGACCATTTATAATTTCATATGTATTTAGTAAGCTGTTATTTTGACATTACAAGAAGAGATAAGATCAAAGTAATGATGAAGTAATGACATAAGCAAACGATATTCTGACATTCTGATGGGATTTAATGAATTTCTACCACTCTCTAACTCTTAAATAATCTTAGAAACTTATCAATGTGTAACCATTTGCCTTATTTAATTTTTGAACCTTCTATGTTTTTTATTGATATCTATTTGTATATATAAGAAGAAGAAGACTATCATGAGAAAGAGTGTCTTTTCTTTCATAAATATTTCATAATTATTGATTCCAATATGTATCAGTTAATATAATTATTAGTATAATAGGCCTAGTAGTTTAATCCTACGTCAAAAATATCTAATGTGCGCCAACACTACCAGAAAACACCTACAGTAACTGCTCTAGTGTGCGTCGCAACGCTCAGCTGATTGCTGCAGTGTGCTGTAGCCTCGAGCGCACGGTCGTTGACACGGCCATAGAACAAAAGAGTCATAGAAACGTCACTTCACCCCTCTTTATATGTTTTGTTGATATATAAATTAAAATAATACTGTTTTTACATTAAGTTATAAAAATCTTAACTAACCTAACTTAATGTAAGTAATTATTAAAGTAAGTAAAATCTATACTAATATTATAAAGCTGTAGAGTTTGTTTGTTTGTTTGGTTGAACAATAAATGAAACATTAATGAAAAATTCTTTTTGCATTAGATAGCCCGTTAACTGAGGAAGGCTATAGGCTATATATCAACCCGGAAAAATGTACGGTTACCGTGGGATAGATTTGTTTTTATCTAGGGACGAACCCGAAGCGAAGCAAGGATGAGTCGCTAGTTTAACATATAGGTCAATTTATTTATATTAGAAGTTATTTTACATCCATTACAATTATTCATTATAAAAAGAAAACATTAATTTTATTATATTGTTGCACAAAATGTTTAATTAGTCAGATCAAATAATTGTTAAACCAAATTTAAATTTTATTCAGGAAATAAAAGGATTATTATTATTATTATTATACAGTTTTTATAGGATTAAATTGAATTAAAATTATTAGATACTAAGATTTATTTGTTTTATTGTTATTAATATATCTGAATGTACAGCATATTTAAAATATATCTATAAACTATAAGTTATATTCATACTGTGAAAGCTTGTTTGTCCATTTTGGATTCTTTTCGTTTTCGTTATTGCCAGTGTAGAGCTTAGAATATGTTAATTGATCGGAAAATATTGATTACATATACAAAATAGAGTGCCATATAAATCACTTATCGATCTTATTTAAAGGGTAGAAAGTGTTGATATTTTTTTGTTTGATAGGCACTTCTGCAGCATAATCTATGGTCCATAGCAACAGTGTAGTTCGGTAGTCGAGCGGAGTAGGTTGCGCAAGCGAGTTCGATTCCAGTCAAGGCTCGGCTCAAGTAAACAACAATTGGACCCAGTTATGCAAAACTGTACCAACTCAAAACAATGGTGTTAAGAGGTAATCGAATTTTCACTTGAAATGTTATTTTTTCCGTTTTAAATAAAGCTTTTTTGATTTTGATTTTTGGTTTCCGAACGTTTCGAATGCTTTACAGCAATCATGGTCACGGGAGATGAAGATTTTAGACGTCCCAAATGCGTTATATTATTCAAATGTCATATATTCGGGTAAATCTAAGAAAGTATTATTTTCCTCGATTGAGTTATATGTTTTTTTAATATGTTTCGAATAATTTAATACAAAGGTAATACAGATACAAGCATATTTAGTTAGTGTTTATTCTAACTTAAAATTAATAATGCGAAAATTGATTTCTTTATGTTCTTCCAAGCAATGACGGATCATAGACACTTTTTATGGAGAGTGAGAGTGAAAGGAATAGAGTACCATTTCTTATTAGATAGCTTTTTTTTTGACATTAACACACAGTACCATCTAGTTCCATGGTAAGCTCCGGATATACATATTATAAATATTTTATTATCTGAATGAGATTTGTCGCTGTAACATAAACTCGTTCAGCAGTACCTCATTACTGCTGCTTTAATTACAAAAAAGTTCGTTTAGAAAAAGTTCTAAATTATAAAAAACATTATAAAACAATAGCAGAACCCGCAGCTACGGCCGCGTTCAATCTACAAAAAAACTCTTTCGCTTTATGTTACATAGAGAGCTATGTATTTATATAATATTATTCATACAAAAATCGCGATTAAAAAATGGGGGGTGGGGGTAGGAGAGTAAAAAATATTTTACGACCTTTTCTCATACCTACCAAATATACAAAAAATAACATTAAAATCGGTCGAGCCGTTTCGGAGGAGTGCGGCCACAAACACCGTGACACAAGATATTTATATATAAGATTTTAAGATATTATTTTTATTTATGTACATGCTTCACTATGGCATAACCAAATCCAATTGTTGTTTACGGTATACAGTACAGATAAATTATATTTAACTGGTACTTTGTAGTTGAATTTTTACCATATGGGATTGTTTTGAAATTGGTTTCCTTCAAACGAATTAGAAGGTTGGCTTTTAATGAAATGTTTGATTGACGTTTCTATTGTAGAGTAAATGGGTGAATGGTCGATAGAGCAATAAATAGCCAAAGATATGTTCCAGAGATGTATTTCTTGTTAAATAGTTGTGATGACGATGTGTTTTAGGGTTATTTTTATTTTTATTTTTTTTTGTTATCGCTGGGGAAACCCATCATGGGGACCTTACCGGCCGTCAATGGATAAGGTACTGTGAGACTCAAAATTACTCACTAAAATCCACAGCGGAATCCGTCGCCGCAGTGCAATGGGGTGCTGCGGGATCGCTTGCGCATTCACCACAACACCCCTGCGGACGGCCCGTACCTCGCGGGCCAACCTCGCCTAAATCAGGATGCCCTCAATTCAGGGTTATTTTTAATACCCTATATTATATATACCTGTGTTTCTCTAAAGGTAGAATAGTACTAATAACTTATTTATGTTTAATTTTTTTTTTATCAGCGGTAGTAATCTTACATCTTACTAATATTATGAATGTGAATGTTTAGATGTTTGGATGTTTGTTACTCATAACAAACGGTTGAACTGTTCTGGATGAAATTTGGCACAGAAATAGATTATAGTCTGGAATAGGCTACTTTTTATATAGGATACTTTTTATCCCGGAAAATATACTGTTCCTGAGGTAGATTTGTTTTTATTTTTCTAGTTTCTAGTCTAACATAATTAAATAGATTATTGCCTATGTACGTCTGTCTTCCTATAGTATTGCTGTGACACACTCATAATTGTCGAAGTTACACGATCACTAACAGACGCACAAATTTACGTTTATATTTTCATTTATATATTTAAATAAATAAGTAATTGCATTTTCAAAATCTTTTTTTTTCTGCAAGACATTAAACAAATATTCCCATTCTCAGCCCTATCTATAGGTTCTTATTAGCGATAGAAAACATAATTTGTATGGAACTTATTTTTAGTTCCTATAGGTAGGATAAGGCAGTGGTAGCCCAGTGGTAACGCGCTCGCTTGGGAAACCGAGTGAAGCGGGTTCAAGTCCCGGGTCTCGCACCTCTGATATTTTCATGTGCGAATCATTTCTAACATGATTACCACTTGCCTTACGGTGAAGGAAAACATCGTGAGGAAACCTGCATGTCTGAGAAAACATAGCAAGTTTTCGAAAGACATGTGAAGTCCGCCAACCCGCACTTGGCCAGCGTGGTGGACTATAGCCTGATTCCCCTCGTATTGAAGGGAGGCCCGTGCCCAGCAGTGGGACGTTAAAAAGGGCTGAATACATAGCTAGAATAAAATATGGACGACATGTGTGAAATATACATGTAAAAAATTACTTATTACTAGACATCGGATTATATGCACTATCAAAATACAGTCAGCGGTCGCGGGTTCTTTATTTGTGTGAGGAACATGAATGTTTGTACTCCAGTCATGGGTGTTTATATTTATAATATGTATGTATTTAAAGTTATATATGAGTAGTGTATCAACTATCTGGTATCCATAGCACAAGCCTCGTAGCTTACCATGGAACTAAATATTGCTGTGTGTTAATGTCCCAACATATTAATTTATAATATCATTAAGAACGATAGAATAATTCGGCTAGTTTATTAGTTACGTATACTAAGAGCAAAATAATACAAAAGGGTCGAATAAGAAACGTAAAGGGAAAATTTATTTGATAATTATGTTATAATAACGTCCTCTAATGTCACTTTTAGATGTTATCAGTCCCCTGCCTATTGCGATTACAAGTAAGTTTGACAATAACAGTAAATAACTCTTTTATGTCTGAACAAATATCAAAATAACCTCTTAATATGATAAAAGTTGATTATTATTGCACAAACTTTATGTAATTGCTTCGATGATCTTGTAGTATGTGCGGCTGTACGTCTAAAGGTCTTGGGTTCGAGTCTCAGTTTTGACAAAGTTATTGAGGTTTTCTGTTCAGAAGTCCTCAGTAACAGCTCGGACTTTATAGGATTTTGAGAGTGAAAGGAATATGCACTTATTTCTGGGTACAAATTCACTGGCAAATTCACTGGCAGGAGATATTATATCTCCTACGCAGTTGAAGAGTCTCATGTAGATTTACGGTCGAAGTTAATAAGAAGTGTATTATGTATACATCATCATAGTTTTTTAGAAGTACCTCAAAACTAAATAGTTTATAGATAAATTAAATGAATTATCCGAACAAAATAGCCTGCAATTCTTTGTTATAAAGGAAATTATTCTTAAAATTAAACGATTCTACTTGAATTTTTGCATAGAGATAATTTATTACCGGGAAGTGATTTAAAGTCTGTTTCAAGTTATTAAAGAACGCCAATACTAAGTTAACTAACAATAAAACATGCCGTGTAAAGAAAATTATTACTTTCTACTAATATTATAAATGCGAAAGTTTGCGAGGATGTATGTATGTCTGGATGTATAGGTAGTATGTATGTTTGTTTCTCTTTCACGCAAAAACTACAGAATGGATTTTAAATGAAACTTTACAATAATATAGCTCATATATCAGAATAACACATAGGCTACTTTTAATCCCGGAAAAATGTACAGTTCCCGTGGGATAAATTTGTTTTTTTGTTTTTCTATATTATGTTATGCTAGTTCTATATAAAGAGACACTGCTCGTATTTCAATAGTATTTCATAATTGCTTTTATATCTTATAAATCCCATTAAATTCCTAATTTAGAATTCCTCAACGCTATTTACAATTAAACGTCAAACCACTTTGCATACAAATGCGTCTGTGCGTGTCGAAATCTACTAAACTATGAATAATATTTAAATTAACGCCTCAAATGAACTCTCCTATAAGAAGTTATGGTAGTATTTTAATTTTATCTTATTTTTCGCTATCTCCATTCATTTTCATACGAAAAAATAAGCTCTATCATTATTGGTAGAAAGGCATCATTTTCTACTTTGTTCCAGGTTCGATATGCAATTTACGGTAAATTTGCTCTTACACATGTTTATCATCACAGAATTGATGAAAGGTAGTAGAATGGTAAACACGCGTAATTTGTATGGGAACCACTGTCGCCACTCATCCCTTCTTGATATTTTTACTACACGCGCAAGTCAAATAAACACAAGCATTCGCACACATACGCAACCTTTAACGCAGCCCTGTAATTGGTCAACACATAGATAATTAGTGTTGCGTCTGTGTTGTGTAAAATAAATAAAATGACTAGTGGTTGAAAATAAAAAATGCTAACGATATTTTTGTCGATAATTTATGTCAGTGTATTAAAATAAATTTTATATAATATTTGTTATTTTACAGTTATTAAAAACACATTTTATAAACGAATTAGATTAGTTCAATTTAAAAATAAAATAAAACAATGTTTAACTTATAATAAATGTATTTTTAATGTTACATACGTGGTAAGTGAATTCTTAAGTTAGTTCTCTTTATCACACTCATTTTACATGACAAAATATTTTACAATATGTTGGCGCGAAAATGAGAAAACACAATGAACAATCATATAAAAATAATAATGACTATTTAAATGAGATTTTCCAAAAAATATTTAATATACATATTCGACTCAGTTAGAATTTTATTATAGAGTATTTTTTGATATTACCAAATCATGCATGAGATATTTTTAGGTAATATATAAAATTGATTTTTTCTTATTTCTAAAATAAACCTGTACATAAACTTTAAATTTGCCATAGAAAGCATTCAATCACATTATTATACAAAAATCATTACCTTATCGATTATTTTGTCTTACAACAAAAGCCATCACTATTATAATATACAAAAGTGAATCATCGCAAAGCAAGCAATGAAAAGTGTGGGTTTCGCAGAGAACGCTATCCATTGCAGACAACGATCGCGCATTGCTTTGATTATGCGCATGCATAGCGAGCAATGTATATTGTTTGTTTTAGCTTATTACAATAGTATCGTTTGTTTTGAATTTTGTAATCGTTGCTACATTTTTGAAATTAAAGACATATTCATTATTATTTTTGACTTACCGATGAAAAGATATACCTCCTCGATCGATACTCGAAGTTTGACTTTTTGTCTTGCAAGTAATAATAGCACAAGACGGCATTATAACACTATTTATCGCAGCTTCGTACCCGACACACTCTAAACACGAACTACAAGCGGTGCACGCATGAATCGGTTTAAGTAAGGTTGTTTAACCATAGTTGCGGCGACGCTGTCACGCCCACATTACCATTCCAGCCTTTTTTACCTATTCCGTGTTTATCATGGTTACAATAGTTTAGATAAGTAAAGAAAAAACACCAACAAATGTAATCAAGACTATTTGTGCTTTTTTTTTTTATGAGATTCAGTGACAAACGAGCAGCCAGACCACCTGATGGAAAGCTGTACCTGTCGCCCATAACACCTACGGTTCATGCACTTAGGTTTTAAGTAACAAAAATGCAGAACCACAGGTGCGTTGTCACTGTGAGGACTAAGATGATATGCCTCTTGCCTGTAATTGCGCTGGCTACCTTACCCTTCAAACCGGAACACAACAATGCAATCATTGTTGCTTGGCGGCAGAAATGGCGGCTTGGCGGGGTGGTAACCATCCAGTCGGACTCCTCAGGCTTGACAGAGTCCTACCACCGGTAAATGCTTTGGATCGCAGTCTTATAATTCTTACTCATAAAAAAAGAATTGGCTTGGGTCTAATGAGTTGCATGTACGGCTGGAGTTCCAATCATCCTCGTGCCGAGGCAGAGTATATAAAGTCAAAAAAAAGTAAAGCCAAAGCGTGTCACAACGTCATCCTATAATTGTGAGAGTGACAGGAATAGAGAGTGCACTTGTGTCTGCGCGTACACTTGTGCACTATAATATCTCCTGCGCAGTTGGCTAGTCTCAATGAGATTGGCCGCTGTAGCTAAATTCGATTCGTAACTAATAAAAGGGGTAAATAATACAACAGAATTAGATGAATTATATAGTGAAGGAGAAATACATATTAGAAAAATACATCGCGTCTAAGAAAAACAAAAACATATCCCACGGGATCCGTAAATTTTTCGGGATAAAAAGTAGCCTATGCATTATTATGATATATCAGCAATATTACTGATAAGCTTTAATAAAATCCACTTAGTGGTTTTTGCGTGAAAGAGTATACAAACATCCAGACATCCATACATCCTCACAAACTTTCGTATTTATAATATTAGTAGGACGGGATTAAAATGTATCATATAATGTGTTTCTCACAAATATATAATTTGTTAGTAACTTCCTCGTAGAGACGACTATTTATATTCACTAACGAAACTGGGCTACCAGCGGGCAGCTTGACGGTTGCCAATTCCCCAATTATTACACCGCTGTATTGAAAAGCTTTTTGATTTCATGTTTTGAATTATGATTCATATAAACACTGTCTTGTTTCAGTTACTCGTAGTATCTTGTAAATTATATATAACTATAATAAAGAATACACTGACTTCAAAATAAGTGAAAAACATAATTTTCATCCCCAACTATTAGGGTGGGTTTGTTATTTACGTCTAGTCACTTGTCTTCAAATTTTTCTTTCATTTTCAACCGACTTCCAAAACGGAGGAGTTTATTTATTTTTTACTTTTCAGTGCCTAGAAGTCGGTTTTTATTTTATTTTTTTAAGTTTTTTGTGCAATTGTTTTAAGGTAAAATATATTCATTGAAAATATTCATAAAAACCGTTTCAAAGTTAGTAAAAAATCGTTTATAATATATATTTTACACCAAAATTACAATTTTGTATAACAAAATAGAGGCCCATTTGAAGTCGGTCAAAAATAATCGAAAGCCTGTATCAAAGGGTTCTATACCACCTAGTAGTATGTTTATACTTGGAATGAAAAAGACCTTTACATTGAATAGTAGCTGAATGCCTAAACAAGATTCCAACTCACATTTGATTTGTTTTTTATTATTTTTATATACGTAATAAAATATATTGCGTAAGACTTCCGTAAATCTTACCTATTTAAATGAGCAATTCTTGTGTATTATAATACTTTCTTAGGTTTACGCGAATATTAGACATTTAAATAAAACTATCTTTTCGGATTTTTTCGCGGATTTATTTTGATTTTTGTTTCCCGACGTTTCGATTGCTTTACAGCAATCATGGTCACGGGAGAGACTAAGGTGTCAGATGTCTCAAAAGTATTATATAGTTGTTACAGACAGCCTACCCACAATTAACAAAAATAAATTCAAAATATTGAAAATTGGCATCAAAGTACCTTACAATATTTGTTAATTTTAATTTTAAACATTTTATAATTTTAATTTTATACTTGAAATAAGGAGTATTATTTATATAATTTTAGCTATTATCATTTCAATTTTTTAATTTTTTAGAAAACTTATTATTGCATTATTGTTTAATAATCTATATTTTTAGTGTTACCATTATTATATTTATAAACATAAAGGTAGATAAAATATTAATTATTTAAGCCACATTATTGTTCTATATCTACTTTATAAAATTAAAATTAATCAAGAATTACATTTACAAATGTAAAATATTAATTTGAAGTACTGTTATTTTGATCTACACAGTAAGAACTTACTACATCTAACTGTCTGTTATGTTTAATTTTATTATTAGATTTTATAATATTAATAACAGGATCCCACGACGATGGTAGTACCCAGCCATCTTCCCTATTGAAATTTGGATGTTTTTTAATTTCTATGGCTTCCCGAATCATTCTAGGGCGATATCGATTTTCTTTCGCGAGGATTTGGGGTCTATCGAAGCGAATATAATGGCTTGGGCGATCCTGACTATGTTTGCAGACAGCAGATGTTGCATTACGGCGGTGCTTCACATCAGCTATGTGTTCTTTGACCCGAGTTCTTATGGATCGCTTTGTTTGTCCAATGTAAGAGAGTCCACAATCATAGTCAAGTACATATAAAAAAGTCAAAACAGACCCAACCACCACTGTTTTAAATAACACTAAAAAGTTAATTAAGAAACACTCCGATGCATTGAATCTTGATGTTAAGAGGATTGTGAAGCTAAATAAAAAAAGTAAATTTCCATACAAGAAGCGATAACGTTTTTCCCCCCATTAACATAGTCTAATTTTCATAATTTTTGGAAATGTTGTAGATATAATGAAAAACTAGGTCCGTACGTTTTTATTTTAAAGAAATATTGCGTATGATAGAAGTTATTAGCATCTAAATATCTGTATTTTTGACGTAAAAACTGCCTCCAGCGTTTTTATTTTTTTATAATTACACTAAACTGAATAACTAAAAAAGGAAAACGTACAGACCTAGATTAAGGTGTACTGAATCTAATGAAACCAAAATTGTCTCATTTCGTAAATGTTTAGGGGGGTAAAAACGTTATCGCCCAAAACAATATTTCAAACAGGAATGTAGGTGATTGCCTCTAAGATTTGCAACTCTCTCTATCGCACCATAAGGGTTGGCAAAGCGAGCGATATGAAACAGATAGCATTTTCTTAAAAACCTACTCGCGCCGTGTATCGGCACTTCACAATCCTCTTAAAAACCTTATTCCATCTTGTGCAAAGCCGCCTAAACTTTATGGACTTCCTAAGATACACAAACTGAACGCTCCGCTACGTCCAATTGTGAGTCAAATAGATACACCGACATACAAATTGGCCCAACTAGTAGCGAAAGTACTCTCAACACTCAGAGGGAAAACATCAGCGTTCACAAGGGACTCTTACCATTTTGTTAATGAGATAAAACAGCTACAACTCATGGACAATGAAACAATGGTTAGTTTTGATGTACAGTCTCTATTTACCAGCCTACCAGTAGAGGACTGTGTCAAAATAGTATCAAGAAAGCTACTCGACAATAATATGCAGGAAGAATACACTGAACTTTTAAAACACTGCCTTACATCAGGCTATCTATTGTGGAATGATGAATTCTACAAGCAAGTGGATGGAGTGGCCATGGGTTCGCCTGTCTCCCCCGTTGTAGCTGACATCTTCATGGAGGCCTTCGAGGAGACTGCTCTAAACACATCACCTGTGACCCCTCGTTTCTACAAGCGGTACGTAGATGACACATTCACAATATTACCATCTGACAAAATATCTGTATTCTTAAAACACCTTAACTCCATAAACCCTAAAATACAGTTTACAATGGAACTGGAGTCTAATAATTCTTTAGCTTTCTTAGATGTATTAGTTAAACGTAACCCAGATAACACCTTGAGTCATACTGTGTATCGAAAGAAGACCCATACAGATAGGTACTTGAATGGTGAATCTCACCACCACCCTTCACAGTTAGCTACCGTGGGAAAATCTTTGTTTCAGAGAGCACAAGGGATCTGTGACGAGCAACACCTGGCCGGAGAGCTGCAACATGTCAAGCAAGTTCTGCGAGACAACAAGCTGCAAGTGCCGCGCCTACGTCACAGGGACCGAGTGAAACCAGCCACAGTCGAGCGCGTCCCTGCAGTCCTACCTTACATGAGAGGAGTCACTGACAAGATTGGCTACATCCTAAAGCGAGCTTCAATTAAAACTTATTTCAAGCCGCCAAAGAAAATTAGTCAATTCTTACCACCTGTCAAGTGCCACATCCCTCTACAAGATGCAGGAGTTTACAAACTTGATTGTGATTGTGGACTCTCTTACATTGGACAAACAAAGCGATCCATAAGAACTCGGGTCAAAGAACACATAGCTGATGTGAAGCACCGCCGTAATGCAACATCTGCTGTCTGCAAACATAGTCAGGATCGCCCAAGCCATTATATTCGCTTCGATAGACCCCAAATCCTCGCGAAAGAAAATCGATATCGCCCTAGAATGATTCGGGAAGCCATAGAAATTAAAAAACATCCAAATTTCAATAGGGAAGATGGCTGGGTACTACCATCGTCGTGGGATCCTGTTATTAATATTATAAAATCTAATAATAAAATTAAACATAACAGACAGTTAGATGTAGTAAGTTCTTACTGTGTAGATCAAAATAACAGTACTTCAAATTAATATTTTACATTTGTAAATGTAATTCTTGATTAATTTTAATTTTATAAAGTAGATATAGAACAATAATGTGGCTTAAATAATTAATATTTTATCTACCTTTATGTTTATAAATATAATAATGGTAACACTAAAAATATAGATTATTAAACAATAATGCAATAATAAGTTTTCTAAAAAATTAAAAAATTGAAATGATAATAGCTAAAATTATATAAATAATACTCCTTATTTCAAGTATAAAATTAAAATTATAAAATGTTTAAAATTAAAATTAACAAATATTGTAAGGTACTTTGATGCCAATTTTCAATATTTTGAATTTATTTTTGTTAATTGTGGGTAGGCTGTCTGTAACAACTATATAATACTTTTGAGACATCTGACACCTTAGTCTCTCCCGTGACCATGATTGCTGTAAAGCAATCGAAACGTCGGGAAACAAAAATCAAAATAAATCCGCGAAAAAATCCGAAAAGATAGTTCTTGTGTATTAATTTATTTATACCGGCGACCTCGGAAATGGCTTTAACGATTTCCCTGAAATTTGGCACGTGGGGGTTTTCGGGGGCGAAAAATCGATCTAGATTAGTCTTATGTCTGGGAAAACGCGGGTTTTCGAGTTTTCATCCGATTGTCTTTCGCATTATTCAACGCAAAATATGATCGATAGCTTCTTACGCTCGTGAATAAGCATAGTGGTCAAGCTGCCAAGGTGCAAGATTGACACTCACAGGTGAACGGGTTCGAATTCCGGTTAGATACAAAGTTTTACTTTTGTTTTTATTTTTTTTATTTAAGTTTTTAGTTTTTTTTTTTCTAAAAAATACGATATAACAAAAAATAACTTCGAGTTAAGCTCTGTCGCCCAGGTACTAGTAATAAGTACACCGCATTATCAAGATAAAAGTATCAGGACCACCCCTCAAAGATTGGCGGAATGAGGTTCTCCCTGAACATGTCTAGGTACTTGCCAAATTAAATACATCTAAATCATTATTTAAATATGAAAAAAAAAAAACTAATATTAAATATGAACTTGGAACAAAACAAAAACTCATCTGCTTCACTTAAAGTTTACTTACACAAAAAAATATTATTAATTATGTAATATTTTGACGCCGACAGCAAACTTTGATGTACCTAATTTAAACGATACCGTACAATGATTGATATATAAAAACTCAAGATGCACAATTAGAGTCTCAAAAAAACCCTCAAAAAAGGGTACTTTTTTAAATTTCTTTTGTTCATTGCTTTTTATTACATAAGCGTCTGTCCTTAAAAGTTATAAATATAATTTTCTATTTATCTGACACTGACTAATAAACTAATGTGTACTATAAATACTATATACCCTAGACATATTAAAAAATAATAATACTGTTTTTTATCATAGCATATCTAATTTTCGTACTCTATGGTATTCAAAAGACCTCAACTTCGCGTACATACGTACATATATTATGCAACATTGTGTGAGCGGCCTTATTTACGTTCTCTTATATACCATAAATATTTAACTTTGCACTTTTAATCCAGTATGTATGTTTGTCCAATAAATCAGCCCTCTTTTAAAGTCCCTATACTGGAAGGGTCTGCCTTCACTGCTAGGGAGTTCAAACCATAAAGTATGATGTTGGCAACGTGTACCCGTGACACGACAAGCGGACTTAACTTTCAACAATTAGTAAATCAGGTTATAATTTCACTATTGCCCTGTAAGTTATGATATGTAGCAATCATGTACAATGTAAGTTGCGATTGCTAATAGAAATATTTTTCAAAGTGATAAAAATAATAAAAATGTTAATGTCACATTCTAACTGATACATTCAGAGTGAATCAGATAACACAGAACGTGTATAAAGTTACTGTATTATCTTTGGTAATGAATGCATCGATCTTTTTTTAAAGTTGGGAAATGCATATTACACATATCACTTGTATACATACAGGTGATTATGTGGGACTAACGGGCTAGAAAACCGTACTATCAACTAAAACTTCCTCCGTCTTAATGGGGCGTTGCAGGATCACTTACGAGCTACGCACTCAACCACGACACCGCGACTGTAGGTCTACCGAAGCAGACCACAACAACCATAGGGTAGCTCCAACGGTCCACTCTGCCGTCAGAGAAGTACCAGGAGTAACCCGCATGATACACCGCCCGCCGAAATGGGCCACGCTGTGCGTTTCTTGGCCTTAGTCCCCAAGCATGAATGCATCAAAATCATCATAACCTACAAGAATCATCATCAGACTCTTATGTCCTGAGTTAAATTAAAAGTAGTGAAAATTATAACAAATATATAATAGATTTAGCAGGGAGAATAGTATCTAGAAATTTGTTTCATACCACTTTCGAGGTAATAAATAATTATTAAAAAAAAACTACAAAAGTCATGCACAGTCACTTGGCCACGATCGTGTCTAACAAAATGTCAGTGACCGCTGCTCCATAGTCAAATATCAGTTTATACGGAATGATGTTTTAATAGCCAGTTATATAAAACTTTAAGTGCGTCTTAAGTAACCCAAAGCTACACTCAAATGAAGTTTTACTATATTTTAAACATGATCGTTATAACAAACCTGACATATTTATATTAAAATTATGGAAATAATCAAATTATGTCGAAATTTCATTTGCAGTCGTAAAAATATATGAAATATGATTAATGTATATGTTAGTGTAGCTTTGCCCTATTATGAAATGGCCATGTAATTGATGAAATTACCATTTAACACCATTCATATGGTTTTTCATATTTTTTTATGAAGTTTTTGATTTTTCGTTGATAAATAACTTACGTATCTACGTACTCAAATCTAATTTTTAAAATGCATAAAATTTTTGACTTTGATTGTAAAAAAATATTTAGCCTATAAAATAAAATATAATGATGCAAAAATAGTAAGTATTGTGGCTAGTTATTTTATTATAGGTTTTGTTAGCTTTTCATGTGTTTGTATCTCACCAAACGAATACACTCTACTTCAGATATTGAGATAGAGAGATAGAGAGAAATGAGATATTACCAAAATTAAACAAAAAGGACTGATTTATTAACGTTTAGTATCTCAAAGATGAGATATTTTCTCCGAGTAAAAAGTGTTCTATATGTTGACCCGGATAACCAGCTATCATCATACCAAATTTCATCAAAATCTGTCCAGTGGTATTCTCGTATTGCGTTCCCAGACAGACAGACAAAAATTCTAAAAACTATAGATTCAGCCTCTGTACCGATAATAATGACTATTTCAATAAGATTTTCCAAAAATATTGAATTTACAGATTCGATTCAGATACAATTTTATTATATGTATAGATTATAAAATAAAAGTTATTCAATAAATTAACTATAAAGTGATGGTTTATGTGGAATAGTTGAAATAATTTACTTTACATCACAAATTACTTTCATTAGTATAAGGTATTAGGGATTTCCGAGGAATATAAAGCACTATAGTCAAGATCGCCTCAAGCGAACACAAGTTCCACTTCCACATTACCCAATTCATAGCATAAAAGACCGGCCCTGAGGTATCAATAACAAATAATATTTCTCGCAACAAGGCCAACTAATAATACACCATTGAAATTCGACCTAATGCTCGGCCCTTTGAACGCTATGTGTTATAAAATTATTCCAGCTGCGATGGCTTTATGCAGGATGAGAATCAACCAAAATAAATAATTACTGTGAAATATTATAACCTGTGATCTGTCCTAGATTCGCTTATATATATACATACAGACATATGTACATACATATCTAAATTGTTCGTTGCATATGTTATATTCAAACTAATAAAATTTAAACTTTTATAGTAATTTTTTTGGGTTGCTTCCTCATACAACTCCTTTTTCACACTCTTAAGGGATGATTTACGGAATAAAAACTATCCTGTGTCCTTCTCAGGTTCTCAAACTATCTTTTTACCAAATTTCGTCTAAATCGGTTCAGTAGTTTCGGAGCTTATTAGGTACAAACAAACAAATAAAACAAACATACAAAAAAATCTTTCCTCTTTATAATATTAGTATAGATGACATTATTTTTATGGTATGGTAAAAAGCAAAGTCTTACAGCACAAATAAAGGAAAAATTCCAAAAAAAAAAAAACAAGTTGAAAAAAAGTAAAGTTAAACAGATTTCCTACTTTGTACGGAACCCTCGGTGGGCGTGTCCGACTCGCACTTGTCCGGATTTTTATTTTTTCTGTCCTAACAGGAACATATATTTTTGTCGTTTGCGATGTTATGCCTAAAGCCGTCCACGTCAAAGTTTATTTCTATATCGGTTTTAAAGTGAAGCAATCGAGATATATTGGTGTATTCTAACAAACACTCTCCTCACGCGCAATCTAATTTCATATATGATAATTAACTGCGATGTGAGATATACAGCCTTCAGATGTCGATGCCACATCGTCAGTTTCACAAGATATTTTGATTTTTAGTTCCGTTATGGACGTAATGAATATCTATATACATACATATATGTATAATAATATTCTGAGTCGTATCTGTACATTAAATATTTTTAGGAAAATCTTATTGAAATTTAATTATTATTATCGATACAGAGGCCGAATCTATAGTTTTTAGAATTTTTCTCTGTCTGGGAACGCAACACGAGAATACCACTGGACAGATTTTGATGAAATTTGGTATGATGATAGCTGGTTATCCGGGTCAACATATAGGATACTTTAAAAAGTAGATAAGAGAAAATATCTCGTCTTTGAGATATCTATACTAACCGTTAATCTTATAAACTTATTCAGTGTCAGTCGATTTGTCATATTAAGGCTGTTTTATGTACTTAGATAATGATTAAGTACCTGGGCAACCGACTGAGTCAAAAAGTGTGAACCTTAAAAAAACACCGATATCCTTAATAGCTTGAAATAACAGTATTTTAGTAAAACACTGTCTATGATGCCGAAGTAAGGGGATAACTATATATGTATGTATTCGTCCCTTTTTTACGTCCCACTGCTGTGCACGAGCCTCCCTTCAATACGAGGGGGATCAGGCCATAGTCCACCACGCTGGACAAGTGCGTGCGGACTTCACATGTCTTCCGAAAACTTGCTAGGTTCTCTTTAGACATGCGGGACTCCTCACGATGATTTTCTTCATCGTAAGACAAGTGGTAGTCATATTGGAAATAATTTGCACATGAAAATATCAGAGGTGCGAGACCCGGGATTTGAACCCGCGTCACTCGGTTTCCCAAGCGAGCGCGTTACCACTAAGCTACCACTGCCTTTAACTATATACATATATAATATGTATAATAATATTAGTGATATAATTTTTATCAGTCAAATCGTTATGACAAATAAAACAAACAATATGATAATTTTGAATGTATTTCCTGTAAGAATATAATAACGAGAATTTTTCATCATGAATAGTTTACTAACTCGGAACGTGACATTAGCTTTAACATCAACAATAGAATCATATTTGTTAACATAAACCGGAAATGACAAAAATTGCCCTTTATTTGAGTAAAAAAAAAATATATATATTAGAGGTCACAAAAAACCCACGAGGCCTCTAAATCTCATCAGCCGTTACTTTATAAGGCCCTTGAGGCCCATTTATATTAATAGAATGTATTCTAACAAAATTAATTGTATTCACGTGTAGCGAAAAGTTTTGTCGAATTCGGTAAAGTTGTTTAACGAGGGTTTTTCATAATATCATGTACCTTTTGTTACGTTTTGCTTCTAATTTACTAAACCTTTGTAAAATAACAAAGGGTTAACCAATTTGTTTGTTAAGATATATAATATGAAGCGCAGTTCATAATTCAAATTATTTTACTAATAAAGTTAATATTGCTTCAAATGGATATAACACACTATTATTTTATCATATATCGTGAAATTTATTACATATATAATTTAAAATACATAATAATTATTTGAATAATTATTGCTTTCGTCAGTGTTATATGATTAAAATACACGCATCCGACACATATTTAAAGTATGTCCTAAGTTTGTGCATTTGACATACTGTATTGAATGCATGAACCAAAACGACTGAAATGAGCCCAAGCTTGAAGAAGTGGTAGGAGAGTTCCAATGTCCATGTAGTTAAAATACATGAAAATAAATATGGTGGGACCTTAACACACATCACCATCTAGTTCCATGGTAAGCTACGAGGCTTGTGTTATGGATACCAGATAGTCGATACACTACACATGTATTCAGCCCTTTTAAACGTCCCACTGCTGGGCACGGACCTCCCTTTAAGACGAGGGGAATCAGGCCATAGTCCACCACGCTGGCCAAGTGTGGATTGGCGGACTTCACATGTCTTTCGTAAATTTACTAGGTTCTCTTAGACATGCAGGTTTCCTCACGATGTTTTCCTTCACCGTAAGGCAAGTAGTAATCAAGTTAGAAATGATTTGCACATGAAAATATCAGAGGCGAGACCCGGGATTTGAACCCGCTTCACTCGGTTTTCCAAGCGAGCGCGTGACCACTGGGCTACCACTGCCTCCCACTGGGCTACCACTGCCTCATATATAACATTAAATATATACATATTATAAATATAAATATCCATGACTGGAGTACAAATCTTTGTACATCACACAAATGGATACCCCCAGCGGGACTCGAACTCGCGACCGCTGGCACAGCAAGTAGGGCCACTACAAACTGAGCCAAACGTGTCGTCAATAGTAACAACTCCAATGGCTCGATGGTATCAAATTATTGTGTCATTCTTCCCACACTTAGGAATGAGTAAATTGATTCGATTATAATTATAGAAGGCGGTTAAAGTCAATTTTCAAGATGGATTTACGTAATGCTACAGGTGTAGATAATAAAAGCGTGTTATTAAAAGTAAATTAATATCAATGATTAGTTCGATCTCGGTTGTAAGTTAAAGTGGGGGACCATACAATACTTAAATATTGCTACCATTTTATTACAGTCGTTATTAAATTGGTAGTAATATTTGTTATTGTTAGAGAGATAGCTCTTCTGATTATTTTCTATTCTAACCCACAAATATTAAAGCGTGAAACTATTTAGTATAATTATACAGATAAATAAAATTGAAGCGTCTGTTTGTAATGTCAAAATAATAGCTTTTTACTAAATGCATATTAAATTATATACGGTACTTATAAGAAAAACACATTTTTTTTTAATTTTTGTCTGTCTGTCTGTCTGTTTGTTACGGCTAATCTCCGAAACGGCTTTACTGATTTTGACGGGACTTTCACTGATAGATAGCTGATGTTATAAGGAGTAACTAAGGCTACTTTTATTTCAGAAAAAGAATTAGGATTCCACTCAAAAAAATGAAATGTATCTATGGACGCACCCAAGCGATGCGAGGGTAAGTAAGTCTCTAGTCTATACTAATATTATCAAGAATTTTATTTTTGTTTGCTTGTACCGAATAAGCTCCGAAACTACAGGGCCGACTTTAACCATTTTTGCACTAATAGAAAGACACTGTCAGAAAGTAACATAGATTATAATTTATTTTCAAAAAAATTAGAGATCCTTAAGAAATTTGCAATGATTTAACCCAAAGTAGCAAAATTTTACCTATAAAATTCATTGTTTGGCGTGCGCTGAGAAAACTATTGATGATACATAAAAGTTATCAACATTATGTACTACACGTTTAAAGTCCTCATCCTACTAATATTATAAATGTGAAAGTTTGTGAGGATGTATTGATGTCTGGATGTAGAATGTAAGTAAATATGTTTGTTATTCTTTCACTCAAAACTACTGAATGGATTTTAATGAAATTTTATAATAACATTAGAATAACACACAGGCTACTTTTTATCCCGGAAAAATGTACGGTTCCCGTGGGATAGATTTGTTTTCGGTTATCTAGAGGCAACCCAAGCGAAGCGAAGGTGAACCGCTAGTATTATCTAAAGATTAGATCAAAAATACTTTACATACAATGACAAAAACGATTCGTATCTATATTATATATTATGTTTAACAAAATAAAAGAATATTGCGCATGTTATTAAAATAGTTCTTCCGAGGTCAGAAGTCATACAAACGCTCAGCCTTACTTCGAAGCGTAAGTAGAAATACTTGTCCTTAATATTTTAATCTACTTGGACCGAAGGACGAAGCTCTGAAGCTCAAGCACTTGTGTAAATTTAATCACGGCCTCTAATAGCTTTTAAACGTCCGCGCCCGGACAGTCTTAGTCTGGAAGACTACTGTAAGATTAGCTATAGCTTTGTAGTAAAATGGCATGGTAAATAAATAAATATGTTAGGACATTAACACGCAGCACCATCAAGTTCCATGGTAAGCTACGAGGCTTGTGTTATGGATACCAGATAGTTGATACACTACACATATATAATTTTAAATACATACATATTGTATATATAAACACCCATGACTGGAGTACAGACATTCGTGCTCATCATGCAAATGAATGTCCCCAGCGGGACTTGAACCCACGACCGCTGGCACAGCAAGTAGGGTGGAACATCTCGTCAATTTAACTATAGATTTAATTTGTTTGATAACTTTTTTAAAATCTTTTTTAGTATAAAAAACTTACACAAAAATTTCAAAACCAGTTTAAGTTAATTATTTAACCTTTACAGAAGGAATTAGCGCAGGTATTGTTTATAACAATAGATATCATACACCAGAATGGAGCAATACTTCCTTTTAGAAGTCGGTCAAGAAAGGCGATTTTAATCTATCTAATCGAAAATATATTTATTGGTTTGTCCATTAATGGAACTGCGAAAAGATATAATTTTTACACCGTACTTTACTTTAATATTTGTTATAGTAGGTGGAATTGTCACACTGCTGTAGTGGCTAGCATGTTCGCATCCAATCCGGAGGTCCTCGGTTCGAGTTCCGGTTCGGGCTAAGTTTAGTTATTGAGTCTTTCTTTAAAGCAAGTTTCAAGAATAGCCCGGTGTTAGAAAGTTGGTGGTCTTTCACTTCCAGCCGAAATCGGTCAGAAAGACATCATCATCATCATATCAGGAGAGAGAAATCACAGAGCACAGGCAGTTAAGTTTTTTTTATATTGTCGCTAATACTTTATAGCTTAGCCTAGCAGACATTGAAAGTGCACCCTAAGTATAATTTACCCTCTAAGGAAATGTCGTATCTTTAATTAGTGAAATATGCTAAACAGGCACTTGGTGCCACGCGGATTAAAACAAATAAAAAAATATCTTCCTTCTTCAAAGCTTCAAGTAATATGTGAATATTAAATTGGATTGCTAGCTAAAGATTTTTTAAGATTTTGCACCGTGATAAAAGGTAGTAGTAGCCCAGTGGTCTGATCTCCCTCGAGTTGAAGGAGGGAGGCCCATGCCCAGCAGTGGGACGTTAAATAGGGTTGTACACAATACCGTAATAATTAGATAAGAATATCTCTATCTATATAGGTACATATACATATCTCTAATATAACAAAAAGCAACAGGTTTGATTCTTCATTCTAGTTTAAAACATAAGATAAAATTTAACAGTTGTTGCCCTAAGACCAGTGGGAAGCACGATATGACAACTAGGTATATATTCTTTGTTTTATCGTTTACATATGTCTATATAGCAGAGTGGTGTAAACGTATTTTCAAACATGAAAATATAAATATATATAAACTATGTATTTATATTCTGAATTTCACTAGAACCCAAATCCAATGGAACCTCCCCCCTTTTACTGGGGCGTCGCAGGATTGCTTACGCGCTCAACCACGATGCCCTGACGATAGGTCTGTCGAAGCAGACCACAACAACCATGGGGTTGCTCCGACAGTCCACTCTGCTATCAGAGAAGTACCAGGAGTAACCCGCTTGGTACACCATCCACCGAGGTTCGCCGCCACCCACTGCGGTTCTTGGCTTCGCGTCCGGCTAGATTGCCGGACGCTTACGAGCCCCTCACCACGACAGTATCCTAATATCAACCTAACCACATTTTGCTCAAGATTGACGACTTGATTACAGAACAGTTTTTTTTCTTTAATTTCTACAAAATATATAAAATATATTATAATGTAAAACTTTCAGAAGAAATTCTCTACTGATAAAGTTAGCTGAACCGCACAGACAGACAGACGTGGACAGCGACTTTGCTTTACACTCTTAAAGATTTAAGTCGATCAAATCTGTACCTAAATACTCTTGTGCCAGTTCTGCCTAATAATAAACATGATAGTATGTTCTCCATCTTTCCGACCATACATTAATATTTCAGTGTAACGCTCCCAAATATATTATAATTTAAATATAAAATTCTAGGTCAAAAATTCTTAGACGATTCATTGCCGCATATTTGTATTTATTTATTGTTACTGTAATAAGTATTGGGCCAAAGAATAAATCGGTAGAAATGTTAACGATATTCTTTTATTATTTTTTAAAATATGTTGATAAAGGCTACGCTTATAACTTATAACTATATACTTAAAATATACATAGTTACTGTGGTCTTTAAATTTATGTTAATACATAATAGTTACATATAGTACTTTTTTAAATTTACGCGAATATTTGATATTTGATCTATGATTAAAATTCATCAAATCATTCAAAAATCTTACCGGTGGTAGGACTCTATCAAGCCTGAGGAGTCCGACTGGATGGGTACCACCCCCTTATCTATTTCTGCCGCCAAGCAACAATGATTGCATTGTTGTGTTCCGGTACGAAGGATAAGGTAGCCAGCGCAATTACAGGCAAGAGGCATATCATCTTAGTCCTCACAGTGACAACGTACCTGTGGTTCTGCATTTTTGTTACTTAAAACCTAAGTGCATGAACCGTAGGTGCTATGGGCGACAGATACTGCTTTCCATCAGGTGGTCTGTCTGCTCGTTTGTCTCTGAATCTCATAAAAAAAAAATGATTAAAATTACAATTTTTACCGGACTACAGCAATATCCAAAAAGGATGTAGAGTATTGACAACGCGAGTGTCAAACAGTATATTAAATTTTATAAAGTTGGTGTGGGATATAAAAAATCATTTAAATATCATTTGAGATAAAAAGTTCTTATACAAAACAATGAATGATTTCCAATGTATTGAAATAATTGCGATATAAAAGTATTAAAACGTGTTGATTTTGCCCGTCTATTCGATTATTCTTTGGCATGATCTAGTCCAGAGGCAGTTCAAGTAGGTCGGCATCAACCACCCACGATTATCAGCATTATCATTACCGTGTCCCACTTCGAACCTCTCGGGAAGAAAGTCCTCAAATAAAATTAGGCTACAAGCACACTAGTTTATTAATTCAAGATTAATATTACAAATGTACGGGTTATTTCAACAAGTTTTCTGGGTTAAGGAGTATTGGATTTTATTTTATCTACTACTCTCCTTGATGCGAGTCTAGTTTTTGGAGTACGGACGTTTTTTGAAAACCATTTAGATTTCACCATAATTCACTATATTATGATGTAAATTAATCACACACATAAATGGCTGAGATCAAAGACCCGATATAAAAAATATATTATCAATCAAACTATCTTTTTGGATTTTTCCGAAAAGATAATTTTATTTATAATGTCAAATTATCGCGTAAATCTAAAAAAGTATAAAAAAAATATATCTAACAACCCGCTATTCGAAAGAATAACTATTGCAGCATATTTATGTTCCTAGACATTTAATGCCTATCATTTTCCTGAACACTTAACGAATAAAACTCGCTTGTTTTTACGATACAAATAAAATTGCACTATTTTTACTATTCTTTTTAGCTAATAGTAAAATTGAAATGTCTGACAGTGAGTTCATTTCGCATTTATAAATAAAATTATAGGTTCAACAGTTTATTAACCCGATCTAAATTTGGGAAACCCTAAGTAAACTTTGTTAGACTTTTGACAGGAAAGTGGTAAAGTTTATTAGATATTTGTTTAGATGAGGTGATACATATTTGTAGATATAGACCCCGTGAACAGCAAGTGTATATTTGAAGAATATAGATCTAGATCTGTCGTGCTCTCAGTATTTTAGCTTATGTCATACACGTTCCTAGCTCTATGCACAGCATACTTATAAAAATGAAAAAAGCAGTCACGAAGACTACCGACAGAAGTGAAAACTTAAAACTATAAACAAACAGTTGACATTTTTGAATATTCAAATTAATTGTTTGATCTTAAGTAAATTAAAATTTGTGAATTAAAACTCTTTACATTTGTTTACATCTGGTTTGACATCAATTTTGTATACAATTATTTATTAAACATATTAAATGTTGCAAAGCAACATTTCAACATAAATTATATAACATTTAAATACCAATTAATAGTTTTTTAGCAACTTATTATATGAACATTATTTTAAGGCACTCATTTTGTTAAAAAAAATTAAAACATTAAAAAAAAACTAAAAATTCTTTCTTAAATCAACAAAATTATACTCTTCTATGATTAATCTTTGTAATTAAGTCTCAATTGTTTAATTTATGAGATCACAATAAAAAATATAATTGCTTAAAGTTTGGAAATTTTTTAAGAATGCAATTTACACATGCTGGATTAGAGCAAGACATACAATTGGGATTTTTGCAAAATGTGCATACATATTTTGTTTTTTATAATCACAAACACTATTTAGTATTTTGTTTTGGTTAGCTTTTCACTTTCTGCATTGATATTTTTGATCTGTCGAGGCTTGCTCAATAGTAGTCACCTTGGTATTTTCAGTGATGTAAGGATTAGTCAATATGCTTTTCAAATGCTTTAAGACTAACCCTTTTACAACATGTTATATGAATTCTTATCTTTTGCGTGTTTCTCCTGAAAAAACGTATCCATTGGTAGAGACTATATCTAGAATACGATAGAAAATAGTAAAGAGCTAACGTGATCTTCTTTTGCAGACTTGCAATATCTTGAAACATATCTCATTAATAATATTAACACCTCCTTTACTTGCATTATAAAATGAATTTATTACTGCTAAAATAAATTTATTTCTGGTAAATTCAGGATCGAAACTTAAACTTGTGACTTCCATAACGAAGTTTATCTTAGCGCCCGAATTATCACTAAAATCGCATTCTTCCTCGATTAAAAGTCATTCTTCTAACATTGAAGGCGTGGCAGGATCTGACACGCTTAATGCATGAGGTCGCAGTGAACGTGAAGTACTTGGTTGTTAAGAATTTACACTAAAAACAAAATTTATGTTGCTCAAGAAACTTCCCTATCTACTGTTATAGGTCTGTGAGACCTCCAAAAAATTTTCAAACTTTGCTACTGACCTCAAAAGCGAATGAAGTGACCTCTTCTCTTCACAGATTGTGGCTTACTAACTAACTTGAAGGTACTAAAACACGCGACACGATTCGGCGAAATAGAGCGAAACAGCAAGTGTTTATTTTCGGTGTGGGAGTCTATCAGACCTATAACAGTGCTTAAGGGTTAAATTTATTATTTCAATACAATTTTTTAAATTCCTAATCGTAAGCGATTATAGAATCTCGTCTTATACTACAGTTTGGATAGAAAATGTCTTCAATTGCATATTTACCATGTTTACATATTTAGATATAATCATTTAATTAATATTTGAGGCAACACCAGGAATCCAAAGTAGTCTAGAATAAACCAGAAATAATGTTGACTGTCAAAGTTGTTCCGCATAACTTCGTGAAGACACCATTTTATTTACGCGACATCGTATATTTCTTCAGTGCTATCAATGTACTGAAATATTGGTTAAAGCAAGTGTTCTGTCTTAAATTATGTTGTTTTGTGGCCTACTTATTTACTATTGAGTGAGTGACTCACCCTCGCTTCGCGGTTTCGTTCCTAGATACAATTTAACGGTTAGTATGGAATATATAAATTAACTAGTAACTCACCCGCGCTCCGCTCGGGTTCGACTCCACTTACGTTTCAACGTTCAGTATAGATTTCTCAGAGATGAGATATTTTCCTGCAGTAAAAAGTATCCTATATGTTGACTCAGCTATCACCATACAAAATTTCATCAAAATCCCTTCTGTGCTTTTTCTGTGATGCGGTAACAGACAGACAGACAAAAATTCTAAGAACTATAGATTCGACCTCTATGTCGATAATAATGACTATTTCAGTAAGATTTTCCAAAAAATATTTAATGTACAGATTCGACTCATTTCGAATTTTATTACATTATGTATAGATGTATTATATGAACCTTCTTCAATAAAAGGGCAAATACAAAAAGAATTTTGAAATCATCAGTAGTTCCTGAGATTAACGCGTTCAAACAAACAAACTCTGCCTCTTTATAATATTATTAATATAGATGATGATTTTCTTAAATTCTTCAGATTACTAAGATTATATTAATAACTGTTTTAAATGTATTTAGGTAATGTTAGCTTTTGAATTATACATTATGTATTTTTGGTTGTATTTTTACGCACTTATAATCAGTAAACTACATTTTTAATTGTATTCATTTACTACATATAATATGTATGGCTGTAGCTTCAGAGATCTTGGATTCAAGTACGGATTTGGGAAGTTGATGGAGACACATTGCCGCGTTCAATATTTTATTGACTCTTAAATCATAATCATACTAGCGGCTCACCCTCGCTTCGCTCGGGTTCGTCGCTAGGTTTTAAAATAGGTATTAGGTATTTAAAATAGTTTTTGCCAGCGTTAGCCATATAAATTTTAATATATTTTTTGAATTTTTGTGATGTATTACTTAACCATAGACAAAATTACGTCTAACTGACATTTGCATTTTGTTATTCCATGTCAGATTTTTTGTTATATCACGTTATATAGTGACTTGTATTTTCTTTGATGTTTTATGTCACGTCACACGGGAACGCGGTCGAACGGGATAAAAAGTATCCTATGTCCAACTCCTAGTTCTAAGCTACCTCCTCATGAATTTTAGGCCAAATCTAACTAACACGACTTTCTTTTATATATATAGACTAGCGACTCACTCTCGCTTCGCTTCGGGTTCGTCCCTAGACAAAAACAAATCTATCCCACGGGAACCGTACATTTTTCTGGGATGATATATAGCCTATAGCCTTCCTCAGTTAACGGGCTATCTTATGCAAAAAGAATTTTTCAAATCGGATTAGTAGTTTCTGAGATTAGCGCGTTCAACCAAACAAACAAACAAACAAACTCTTCAGCTTTATAATATTAGTATAGATATAATAAATTAAATTTAATCATCATAGAAAGCTTACATTACTTTAAAGAAAGTTTTTTTTTATAAAATAAAAGTTTATCCAACATAATTTTTCAACATGCGTTAGACACTATTGTGTAAATACTATTGAAATTTTAAAACAGTGCCGAAGTACCGTTGTGACAGACTGACGGCTTTAATTTATATATATGTTTTGCTTTCTGCGCTTTTATGTTTGGGAAAAATACATATTTTTTACGATTATGAAACTAAGTTTATGATTCATGTAACGAAGGTCAAATTGTTTTTGTTTGTTTTACAAAAATAAAATATTATTTTATAAGGCCCTATTGGTGTAGTGGCGATGTTGTACAACAGAGGTAGTGGGTTCGAAGTCTGCTAGAGGAAAATAAATCTAAACTAATATATGAATCTGAACATTGGTTTGTATGTTTGAATGCTCTAATTCCCAGAAATCCAATTTAATTTTTTTACATTTCATAGCCTATTTAATATGAAAGGTTATAGGCTATATAATACCAGGCTAAAATTCTTAAGAATATAGCAATTGTATGTGTATTCAGCCCTTTTTAACGTCCCACTGCTGGGCACGGGCCTCCCTTCAATACGAGGGGAATCAGGCCATAGTCCACCACGCTGGCCAAGTGCGGGTTGGCGGACTTTACATGCCTTTCGAAAACTTGCTAGGTTCTCTCAGACATGCAGGTTTCCTCACGATGTTTTCCTTCACCGTAAGGCAAGTGGTAATCATGTAAGAAATGATTCGCACATGAAAATATCAGAGGTGCGAGACCCGGGATTTGAACCCGCTTCACTCGGTTTCCCAAGCGAGCGCGTTACCACTGGGCTACCACTGCCTATGGCAATTGTATATAAAATATAAATATAAATCGCAGCCGAAGTCGCTTGAATACGCTAGTTATGAAAAGAATGTTTTATAGCTTCTTTTAAAAGACCTCGCCCTTAGTTAATTCAAGACCTTACTACGACTCACACAACTACGTCGCTTAGTAACTTTTAGTTATATATATACACTAGCGACTCACCCTCGCTTCGCTTCGGGTTCGTCCCTAGACAAAAACAAATCAATCCCACGGGAACCGTATATTTTCCCGGGATGATATATAGCCTATAGCCTTCCTCAGTTAACGGGCTATCCAGTGCAAAAAGAATTTTTCAAGTAGTTCCAGAGATCTCTGATCCGATCTGATCGGTCTGATCCGATTTGAAAAATTCTTTTGCATTTAATAGCCCGTTAACTGAGGAAGGTTATAGGCTATATGGCATCCCGGAAAAGTGTACGGGTCCCGTGGGATAGATTTGTTTTTGTCTAGGGACGAACCCGAAGCGAAGCGAGGGTGAGTCGCTAGTTTATAATATTAGTATGGATTATGACCTGGAATAATAAGCTATTAGGCACCTAGATAAGTCGCTAGTAAGAAAAATGAAATGTTAGGTTATTGGGTTATGCTCTAAGCCTCAAGACAGCAAGATTGTGAACAAAAAACCATGCGTTTCTTACGTGTGAAAATAATAATCATATAAACTTCCCTTTGAGACGCCGCTACCATAAAACTCCACATAAAAGTCAGTGGAAAGTATTCCTCTACGCGATACAGAACAGACGCGATAAATCAAAGAACACTTTTTACAAATTGTATCTTTTAGCTAATGACATGAAAACGTCTTCTTTAATTTCCCTGTTTATTTACGATGGAAATGTTAATGGACAGGTTTTAGTTCAATCTATGCATATTCGTATAATAAAACTCTTAGTCGAATCTGTATATTAAATATTTTTTCAAAAATCTTATTGAAATAGATATTATTATCGATACAGAGGCCGAATCTATAGTTTTTAGAATTTTTATCTGTCTATCTGAGATCCACTAGACGGATTTTGATGAAATTTGGTATGATGATAGTTGGTTATCCGAGTCAAAATATAAGATACTTTTTACTGTGGGAAAATCTCTTATCTTTAAAAAATCAGTTTTTAGAATTTTTGACTGTCTATCTGTCTGTGACAGCATCACGAAAAAACCACTGGACAGATTTTGATGAAATTTGGTATGATGATAGCTGGTTATCCGTGTATATAAGATACTTTTTACTGCGGGAAAATATCTCATCTCTGAGAAATTTATACTAAGCAGTAACCGTTAAAACGTAACTATTACGTTTAATAAATATAAATTTGTTTTAAACACTTTTTTTTTTATAGATTTAGTTGCTTTATCACAATTAGTCCCGAAATATACATTAATTCTATTTCTTAGCAAACAATATATTTTTAAACTATTGAAAAACATATGGTTTTTATAATTAGAATCAAGAAGTCATTGTATTTAATGTTTATAATAGTGTGAAGGTGAAATAAGTTAACAAATAATTAATATGTACATTTAGTTTAAAGTAACATAATACTTTTTAAATATATATATATATATATATATATATATATATATATATATATATATATATATATATAGTAACATTTTTAAATTAAAAAATTTAAGACGTTTTAGATCATAATTGGTTTTTTTTCATTTTTCATTCATTTATTTTAAATATAGAGATAATTAGATGTTAGTTTACAATAACAATGTCCTTTTGACCTAACAGTGCCCTTTATTATACACTGAATGTGTGTTATTTTACAATCGTTGAAAAATAGAAATCTAAAAAAAAGATGGATGCGTTTAACCTTTACGCGCGGTTTAAGTAAAACTTCTTTTGCAAATATTGCAACTAAATTAAAACAAATCAATATTTAGTAAGGCTTATTAAGCATGTTACAATCATATATTTATAGAATATCATTTAAGGAAAGAATATTATTATTATAACTAGCAAAACCCGCGGCTTCGCTCGCGCTAAAACTACAACAAAAAACTTTAAAAAAGTTGGTTTCATACAAATTTTCATCCCTTATTTTATCCCCTTATGGGATGAATTTTAAAAAACGCTAAAACACGTATTTATTTAATTGTATTGAAAATCATTAATACCTAATTTCAAGAAATTCTGATCGTAAATATTTTTTTTTTGTTGTGTTATAACGTGTACTCCCGTGGGAATGAGACAATCTTCCGCGGTAAAAAGTATCCTTTATGTTGACCTGGATATCCAGCTATCATCATACTAAATTTCATCAAAATCTCTCCAGTGGTTTTTCTGTGATACGGTAACAGATAGACAGACAGACAAAAATTCTAAAAACTACAGATTCGGTCTTTGTATCGATAATAAAGTCTATTTCAATAAGAATTTCCAAAAAATATTTAAGGCATAGATTCGACTCAGTTACAATTTTATTATATGTATAGATAATTATTTTAAAAAAGATATATATTTTAAATATTCTCAATGTATTTACTAACCCCTCAGACCTCAGTCACGCCTATAGAAGTTCTACTTCAAAAATATGGTATGCAACTATATCTTATGATTCTATGACATAACGATTTTTATCATTTTAATACAGTTTTTGAAAAGACGCTTTTCTAAGTCTTATTATATAATATTGTCTAAGCCCTCAGCCTATTTTTAATATTAGGAAATGCATTTACACATACCACCTGTATACAAACGGGTGGTTATGTGAGCTTCACAGGCTAGAAAAAACCAGTAATACCCACTAAAACCCAACAGAACCTCTCTTAATGGGACGACCGTACGATGTACGATTGCTTACGTACTTAACCACGACGCTCCGACGACCTATTCCATATATACCCATGGGTATAAGTGTCAGGGTATGTCAAGAATACTATTGCTTTCTTAATAGAAACCCTTTAAGCCCTACATGGAACTTGAACCCAAGACCTCACCGTTTAAATTATAAGTCAACCACACTAACAACTTTACAATAAACATAAATAATATGTGAAATGATCAAAGCCACGAGTCAACAGCCAAGAGAGCTGAGATCCAATATCTCATTTGTGTACTTACATCATGTCCGCTGTTTTATCGCTTCCTGTTCTTAACGTGAATATGATATTGCAATTAAATACAAGTTTTGCATAAACATATTATGACGATTTTACTTGACCCATTTCGATTTGATTTATGTATGCGTGGAATATTATTTCGATATTTTTTTATTTGGTTTTTTGTTTATTTGTTTGTTTGTTGCTACTTATTTACTTTGACGACACGTTTGGCTCAGTTTGTAGTGACCCTACTTGTTGTGCCAGCGGTCGTGAGTTCGAGTCCCGCTGGGGGCACTCATTTGTGTGATGACCACGAATGCTTATACTCCAGTCATAGGTGTTTATATTTATAGTATGTATGTATTTAAGGAAACAGAAGAGGTAGGTATTTAATTTTTTTTTAAATGTAAAGATAATGCCCCAAGTTGATAATTTTCATTTTCGCCACCATTGAATACTAATTAGTTAACTTTGTATGATCAATAAAAAATCCTTATTATAGCAGCCGAAGTTTAATTTTTTCTGATTTTATCTATACGAGGAAAGATTTTTTTTGTTTGTTTGTACCGAATAAACTCCGAAACTACTGAACCGATTTAGATAAAATTTGATACCCTGGAAAGGACATAGAGTAGTTTTATCCCAGAAATCATCCCTTAAGGGGGTGAAAATGGAGATGAAAGTTTATATGGGGAAGCAAACCTGAGCGAAGCGAGGGTGAGTTGCTAGTTATACATATTTTAATTAAGTCGAAATTTCACTTGTTTTCAACTCTACCATCAGGTACTATAACGCTTCTAGTCATATTCTAATAAAATTTATTTAAATTAAAAAAAAAACAATACAAACAAAAGGTTAACATTTGTAAAATAGAATAGTATTGAGAGTCTACGAATAAATGAAAAAAAAAAAACAGTTTTGAAGTAGGTTAATGTGTCCCTGGCGCGAGATTAATCGCAAGCGAATTTTTAAACTCTACATTTCATCTTATCGTTCCAACCGCGACGTACAGACTGTACAAATATTTTTGTGTATTAGCAATAATTTGGGAATTCACAAAACATTAACGCGATATTTTCA
Organism: Argynnis bischoffii washingtonia; assembly: GCA_033884665.1. Taxonomy (NCBI): domain Eukaryota; kingdom Metazoa; phylum Arthropoda; class Insecta; order Lepidoptera; family Nymphalidae; genus Argynnis; species Argynnis bischoffii. The sequence continues at coordinate 654,135 of CM066624.1, read as the reverse complement.
TTAAAAATAAAGAGGTCGATGACATCGCAATTAGGTATTTAAAGTACAGTCAAGAAGAATTGCCACATTGTCTTATAGCTGGGCTTTGTTATATATTCTATTTAGTTATTTTATTTTTTTATATAACGTAATAATTTAAATAATATCTAGTCTTTCTATCTTGTAAAAATGTCAATATCTATACTAATATTATAAAGCTGAAGAGTTTGTTTGTTTGTTGGTTTGTTTGTTTGTTTGTTTGATTGAACGCGCTAATCTCAGGAACTACTAATCCGATTTGAAAAATTCTTTTTGCGTTAGATAGCAGTTTAACTAAGGAAGGCTATATCTCATCCCGGAAGAATGTGAGGTTCCCGTGGGATACATTTGTTTTTGCCTAGGGACGAACCCGAAGCAAGGCGAGGGTGAGTCCCTAGTAATTAATAAATGTGTCACGAGGTAACAAACAAACGAATAAACCAAAAAATTAAAAATTATATTTGCATGCCTCATGATAGAATGTACACAGATACTTAATATTAATGCTTACACCTGTAATATACTTTGTACACTTACACTCAGAGCAAATAAATATATTATTATTAATAAAAAACTCCATCGTGAAATATCTTCACTGTATACCACGTAGCGTATCAGACAAATAATTTTTTTTAGGTTTTTTTATAATTTATTCTCTAGCCCACATCACTTGAGAAAAGCTGGTTGGTTTGCAATGTTGGTTTTTTTTTTGTTATTCCGGCATTTTTCAATCTATACTAATACTATAAACAGGTAAAGTTTGTGAGATTGTGACGTTGTAGGGGGTAATTGCTGGATCGACTGAAACGATTGAGATGAAATTTATTAAGTAGACAGTTTGGGACCCCGGGAAGGACATAGAATACTTTTTATCGCGGAAATCATCCCTTGAGGAAGTGAAAATGGGGATTAAAGTTTGTCTGGAGAATAAAGCCAGGGACGAACCCGAGCGAACCGAGGCTGAGTCGTTAGTTAGTAATAAAATAAAAAGCTAAGTTTTATAGTAACCGGTTGATATAGAAAGAGTTTCACATATTTCTATAAAAATTAAAGGTAACTTTTCATACCTGAAAGCAAAGTCGCGGGAAACTGGTTGATATATATATATATATATATATATATATATATATATATATATATATATATATATATATATTATGACTTCTGTAACTGTCTGTACAATGTGTCGTTGGAAATAGACAAATGACGTGTGACCTACCCACTTAGTGCACTCATTCCCACTGTAATCATTATAGTCTATCCTTCAGATTTTTAGACCAAAATAAATCTAGATTTGTGGACAAATTTAGTGCTTATGTCTTAGATAATTATGAAGTTAATTTAAGATATTCTTTTGCTCTGGTTTTGTTTCTACAACTTTGATTTAAGGAAAAGAATGAAAAAATTATTATTACTTACAAATAAATATTTCATGCTTTTTTTGCTTTCCTTTGTTCTGTTATTTTTTTAGGATTTTATAAACTTTTATGCAAAAAACAATTTCAAGTTGGTTATGAGACCGAACAATTTTTAAAATAAATAAACTTAATTTTAAGCATTATTTATACATATGTATGTGTAATAAAATTATAACTAAGCCGAATGTACATTAAATATTTTTTGGAACATCTTATAGAAATAGACATTATTATTGATACAGAGGCCGAATCTATTGTTATAAGAATTTTTGTCTGTCTGTTTGTCTGTTACCGCATCATGAAAAAACCACTGGAGGGATTTTGATGAAATTTGGTATGATGATAGCTGGTTGTCCGGGTCAACATATAGGATACTTTTTACTGCGGGAAAATATCTCATCTCTGAGAAATCTATACTAAACGTTAAAACGTAAATAGGGACGAAACCGAGTGGAGCGAGGGTGAGTCGCTAGTTGATAAATAAAGTTGTCATAATACTTTGTTCGGTTTAAGCGATTATATTTGACATTTTAAAATAAAACTGTATTTTAAAAAAAATCGCGGATTTATTTAGATTTTTGGTTCGAAAAAAAACCGAAATCAAAATAAATCCGCAAAAAAAAACCGAAATGATACCTAGTTTTATTTTAAAAGACAAATTTTTTGCGCATTTTCATATTTACAGTTAAGATTATTATTAATCTATTTAATATGCTAGATACTTTCTCTTTTAAAGGATATGACGACACAACTTATGCATGTTCCCACGGTCTCCTTAGTAATATTATGGTCTTAACAGATAAAATAAAGCTAAATTTTGCTTTTAAATACATTTACGACCGTCTGGTCTAGTGTTATTTATTATGAATAATTTAATATCAAGGCAATAGTATAAGGCAGTGGTAGCCCAGTGGTAACGAGTTCGCTTGGGCAACCAAGTGAAACGGGTTCAAATCTCGGGTCTCTCATCTCTGATAATTTCATGTGAGTCATTTTTAACATGATTACTACATGAAAGGTACAGGCAAAGAACAGGGAATGTCGTAATGAATAGATTAGGAGAAAAAAGTATTAAATTGCTTTTTTAGTTTAGAAGTTATAATATTTTTTTGAGATCAAAGTAGGCAGTAACTTTTACTGTGTACATTTTTAGACAATCCTTCTTCTTTACCGATATGTCATGGATATTCTTCGTTCTTTTCGTTTTGGACATAGATGAAAAAGTATTTTTAGCGACATCCGTTGAGTATTTGTAAAAATCAGTGGTTGGGAGTACAATTATCACAGACATACATAATAGATTGGTTACCAGTACAGAACAAAAAAAAAACAAAAATTGTGACATTCCCTGTTCTTTGCCTGTACTATTCACAAGTCTTACGGTGAAGGAAAACATCGTGAGGAAACCTGCATGTCTGAGAGACCTAGCAAGTTTTCGAAAGACATGTGAAGTCCGCTAACCCGCACATGGTCAGAGTGGTAAACTCCATAATTTGTGAAATACACACGCACGCATGCACGCACATAAACACATACATACATACATACATACAAACATACATACATACATACATATGTACATACCTGTACCTACATACAATTTAATGTCTAATTTCTATTAAATTAAAGTTGATAGAATAATTTGTAGTCATTTTATCTTTCTTTCAGCTTGTTACTTCTATAATCTTTATTTTTAATCAATTTTTAACTCGCAATATTTGGTTCAAATTTCAAAAAAAAAAAACATGATTTCATCAAAGAATGAGCTTAGATCGTCTTGGGCATGAGTTGTTCTTAATTTAAAAAAAAAACATCCCTTTTTAAATCAAAAAAAGCTTTTAAGGGGTTTTCGTTAAAATATTTAATTTTAAACAATCAGTCTGTTTCTAATAATGAAAATGCACAAATGCGTTTGTTTGTTTGTTACCTAACATGAAACCGATCGTAATGAAACCCATCATATGCTGGCTGAGATATAAAGACTCATAATACTTTCTTAGATTTACGCGAATATTAGACATTTAAATAAAACTATCTTTTCGGATTTTTTCGCGGATTTATTTTGATTTTTGTTTTCCGACGTTTCGATTGCTTTACAGCAATCATGGTCACGGGAGAGACTAAGATGTTAGATGTCACAAAGCATTATATAGTTGTTACAGACAGCCTACCCACAATTAACAAAAATGAATTCACGTCAAAAACGTCGGGAAACAAAAATCAAAATAAATCCGCGAAAAAATCCGAAAAGATAGTTTTATTTAAAAGACTCATATGTAAAATATCAAATCATATAAAGAGTCACCTTAAAACAACTGGCTATCTATTTTAAAAATTGACGAAAACTAAACAATTTTTTTGAATATTTTCGCGATATTATTTATGTATCGAATTTGGTTCTGATGATATTTTTATTTCCTTCACCATCTGTTTGTTATAAGTAAATATAACTTTGGTAGGTCATAGTTTCTCCCGTGCATTTGAAACGTCAGAACAAAAACTGTAAACACTAAAAAACCGGGGAAAAACTCGATTCAAATGTATTTATAATAGGAAAAAAGTATTAAATTAAGAAATCGGTACAAAACGAGGTCGGATGGTGTACCAGTTACTAATCGGAAATTATTTAGATGAAATCGTGATGGTGTCTCGGCGGGAGTCCCGCGTGTAGCAACGGGAATGGTACCCACTCTGGCATCGAACGTGCCTTTTAAATACCATTGATAAATAGATCCGTCCAAATGTATCTCAGTACGTGAGAGGCCATTGTGTTTTTATACTTAATAATAAAAAACGTAAATAAATAATAGTATATGTAACTAGATGGAAAATTAAATAATTCGTAGAGCCTAAGATGTTTTGAATTTTGTCTATTAAGTATGAAGTAATTATTGCGGTCGTTCATATCATACGAGACTGTATAATTTTGACTATTTTTTTATTTTATTTTAAAACTAGCGACTCACCCTTGCTCCGCTCGGGATTATACCTAGATACGTTCTAACGATTAGTATAGATTTCTCAGAGATGAGATATTTTCCCGCAGTGTAAAGTATCCTATATGTTGACCCAGATAATTAGCTATCATCATACCAGATTTCATTAAAATCTGTCCAGTGGTTTTCACGTGATGCGATAACAGACAGACAGACTATAGATTCGGCCTCTGTATCGATAATAATAACTATTTCATCAAGATTTTCCAAAAAATATTTAATGTACAGATTCGACTGTTTGAATTTTATTATATGTATAGATTTTGAAAGGTTAATGATATTTCAGTCCACTTCAATACCGTGATATTATTAACGTGCAAGTGTATTAATTCATTTTTTTTGATGGAACAAAGTTACGGAAAGGTTTTTTTTTCACAAAGATAGCAAATGCCTAAGCGAGCAAAAAGTAACTCATCTAAGAATACAAAGTGGTTTCTTTGAAAAATACATCTATGCTAAAAACTTATTTAGGGGCGCGAATCTGTAGTAAATTATATGTACACTAGCGACTCACCTTCGCTTCGCTCGGGTTTGTCCCTAGGTGTGTTTTCACGGTTAGTATGAAATACAAATCTTTGAATTTCTCGCCTTTTCTAATATGCATGTATTATACATATAAACCTTCCTCTTGAATCACTCTATCTATTAAAAAAAACGCATCAAAATCCGTTGCGTAGTTTTAAAGATCTAAGCATACATAGGGACATGCTATACTATACAGTGATACGTATTTAGGAGTATGTGAGTTTACTTCTTCTTTATGATGTAGCGGCTCAATAGATTTGAGTGAGATTCGTAAAAAGGACATAGTGATCAATACGTAGGCTTACTAACGATGTATATACGGCACAAACGAAGTCACTAGTAAAAAAAAAATTAAAAAAAAACGTTTTATTTAGTAAAACTATAGACATAGAGCAATGACAGTAAAATAAATGACCTTCATAGTCAAACGTAACAAATAACTACAGTACCAAAGCTACGTAATATATACTGTAGGTACTTCTATACTAATATTATAAAGAGGAAAGATTATTTTTGCTTGTTTGTTTGTACCGAATAGGTTCCGAAATTACTGGACCGATTTAGATGAAATTTAGTAAGAAGATAGTTTAAGACCCTGTGAAGGACATAGGATAATTTTTATCCCGTAAATCATCCTGAAAAAAAATTACGAAAATTTATACGGAGAAGCAACCTAGGGACGAAACCGAGCGAAGCGAGGAGGAGAGGCTAGTATATTATAATTTATGTACAATATTTACAATTTTGAAGAAAAGTAAGCCAGTCATAAATTGTCTTCTGTAGTTTATCACAGTTACCATATATCATGTAATTATATTATGACAAATCAAAAGCAATATATTATTAAAATACATTATAAAGTTAAGATAAATCAAGTGAAATTTATACCGAGATTCAGCAGAGATGAATAAAAAATACAAAAACCAACAGCCATCGTTTGGGATGCTGCGGCAGATGGACCATTACGTATCAAATAAAATAAATGATTGCGGATTCAGGTTATTTATTATAGCGATTTCGTCAAAAGGGAAGCGTAATTAAAAATGTATATTTATGCCGAACGTAATTGCTGAATGTATTTTCTATTCAATGGTAAAAAACAGATGCTTTTGTGACCTCTTTTGGAAAGAAAATTATATATTCAAAAGTCTATTTGTTTGTTTGTCTCAGATTATATAATTATTGTGGCTTGAAGTGGCAATTTATACGATGATTGGGCCAATAAATTACTAAGGGTTGTTTATTTAAAAAAATATAAGAATTTTTATATACGCTATTAAGCTTTCTAGTACCTAAAGATATACACTCAATTACAGAAGCTAAAAATCACGTCCTATCCAAACATTTGTCGAGAGAATATTTTTTAATTTCATTTATATAGACTCGTTTCCAGAGGGTGAGTGCAAATTTTAAAGCGTCCTCTGTCGCATTTTAATTTAAATGTTTAATTTGTGCTGTAATGGACGGGATTTCAAGGGTCTAACAAAGGAATCTCGCAATTAGCCCTTTAATGGCGCTTTGTACAGAGATGTATTATGTATACATTTATGTATCAAACTCAGACTAAGGACTAATGTAGACAGTGTCGTAGAACAAAACATCAAGCTAAAAAATAAAATTAGTATATTATATAGGTTACTGTTAGGCCTCCAGTTACACAAGTGGCGTAATGAGGGTAAGTCTTGTATACAATACTAGCGGCTCACCCTCGCTTCGCTCGGGATTGCCTCAAGACAACAAAAACAAATCTATCCCAAGGGAACCGTACATTTTTCCGGGATAAAAAGTAGCCTATTTGTTGTTCTGATGTATGAGCTATATTATTGTAAAGTTTCATTAAATCTAATCAGTAGTTTTTGTGTTCTAAGCTGTATAAGTTACTATAGTTTTTTATCTATCCCACGGGAACTCTTTAATTTTCCGGGATAAAAAGTATCTAAAATATTGACCGGAGATATAAGAAATCATCATACGTAATTTCATTTAAATTGGTCCAACAGTTTCGGAGATTAACCCGTACAAACAGACAAACAGACAGAAACAAAAAATTTGAAAAATACTGTATTTGTTCTTTCTCTTTACTTTACTTCTTACATCCCCCTGACTTGGTTTTTAGCATTTTTTTTTTATATACAGACATTTGATCTCTACAGTTTTATCATATGTGTAGATATAATATATAAAATCCGCTACCTCCGATTAGTAAACAGAGTCGGCTAAACTCTTACACCAAAGTACCCACATGAAATTTAATGCCATAAAAATATTATTTTTGTCACATTATACCAAGTTCCACACCTTACTTTCAAAATGATTACAATACGTTCTCGTAAATCATACAATATTGTGCACCACTTTGTTTAATAACAAAACACACAGCCATTAGGGGCAGTTAGGGACAGAAAATTCGAAGTAGGGTAAAGCCTGTAATATAAATTTAATTACCATATCGGCCTTATTTTTCCCTGTTTCATATACACTTTTCGAAACAAAATAAGAGCTGCATATATTTTGCATATGGGTAGATTTAATTGTTCTAGAGTTCTTAAACTACTAACACTTTTGTGCGGAATTACCTTAAGTATTAACAAACATGATAACATGAGTATACCATATACATATTTTTTGAAGTGGATACAACCACTTGAATTTACCCCTTTTTTAACGTTGGGAAATGCATACATACAGGTGGTTATTTAGGATTCACCGGCAAAGCCAGTACTACCCACTAGAAAACTAAAAAAATACTAAAAAAATCTCGGACGGTACAACGCAAAAGTCATAAAGTCTTGCGCTCCGACATATTAAACGTTTAATTATAATAGACAAAGTGTTCAAAAGACTTCTATAAATTCATTTACTTCCTGCTTAAGACTTATACTTATTGTAGTGTATATAATAGTGTAATAAAATCAGTGTATTAAACAAATATGTGGACAATTAATAATTAAACTATTTGCTTGAAATTATAAAAATAAAGTGAAGTAGGTAAACGTATTTTATTTCTCACTGCTAAAATGAAATAATTACTCTGCACCAAAAACTAATCAACTGTTAGTGGTCATCACATTCAACTACTAACTTAGACTAACACAAACTGTCGGCTTCAATAGTTACTAGCTCGTGTGTCGTGGTTCAAATGCAACGAACATAAACAATTTTATTTTAATTTATTTGCTTTTGTATATAATAATAATATGTCCAAACAAATTTTTTGGGGTTGTTGCGAGGAAGACTCGACGAAAGATGATTGCGTGAAGTGTCAAAGTTCACTCATTCATTCACACTCATTCCACCACATATTGTGTCTACAACTTACAAATACTAAGGGAACTGCATTGATAAAATTGAATTCAATAATAAATAAAAAATACAACGAAGAGGTCTAAGAAACGTGTTGCCTTGTCGTCACTTCCGCTTTCGATTGAAAGCGCTTTCACCACTAATAATATACGTGAGATTATTGGCGAGGAACTAAAATAAAAGAAGTCATGAAGGAATCGCTTACCGAACTAAATAAAATTATGTACGCTTCTTCTAAACAGTGAGTGGAAAGATCTAAAAAATGAACTACAATCTATAAAAGATTCAATGACATTTATGAACTCACAATATTAAGATGTCATGAGAGATTTTAAATCTATTTCTTAAACAGTCGAGGAAGTAAAGTTAATGATCACTCACATCAAATCCATATTCTTGCGCAAAATGCACATGCTTCTAATATTGAAATACAATGTATTTCCGAAAGTCAAAACGAAAATATTGTAAATATAGTTAAACAACTGGGCAATGCTATTAAAATCAATATCAAGGAAGAAAATATTTCACACTGCACACGCATCACCAAGAAGAATCAGGAAAGCACTAGGCCAAGGTCTATTATTGTGCTGTTAAACTCTCCGTTGTTTCGTGATAACATTTTGAGAGCTGTAACCAAATTCCACAAGGGCAAAGAGAAATCTAATAAATTGAACACTTCTCACTTAGGGTACACAAGTGAATGTAAACCTGTTTATATAAATGAACATCTTTCCGTTTATAATAAAGAATTACATGCCGCTACTAGTATAAAGGCTAGAGAGATGGGATACCTTTACACTTGGATTCTTAATGGGCGCATATTCGTAAGAAAGAGTGTGAATTCCGAATATTGTTTAATAAAAGACTACGAAAAGACTTAATTTAAGTAATTGGTCAGAGCTTGCATTGGAATTGTGATATATTACTACATTCATGTTAAGCGTAGTACCTGGGCGACCGAGCTTCGCTCGGAGTTCTTGAAAGATTGTATATTTTACATTAAGTGACTAAGTGTTACTGAGACAGTTGTATAGATGTCGCGATTAAATTTTGCGTAGAATAATGCATAAGAAAAACGCATGAAACTCGAAAACACGCGTTTTCCCAGACATGTGACTAATCTAGATCAATTTTTCTCCCCCGAAAGCCCCCATATACCAAATTTCAGCAAAATCGTTAGAGCCGTTTCCGAGATCGCCGATATTAATAAATAAATAAATAAATATATAAATATACAAGAATTGCTCGTTTAATATTTTAAGCGTATACTACCAAAACAAACGTGGATTGCAAACAAAAACAATGATTTTTGCAGCTCTTTATATTGTTCTGACTATGATGTTATTGTACTAAATGAAATCTGGTTGAATGAAAGCATAATGAGTACAGAGCTTTTAGATACTATATACACAGTTTATAGACGGGATAGACAATTAAATAATAGAAAAAAGGATGGGGGTGTTATTCTTGTAGCGGTATGGAATTCCACAAAATCGGTCCGACTTAATAAATTTGAAAGCAGTAATGAAGATATCTGGGTGGCATTAGAATTTCGACTATATTACTATATACTTATGTGCGGTAACATATGTTCGATTTACCTACCTCCACCTTTTGATAAAAAAGGCTGGATAGCTTTTTTGATAGTTATAACTATTTTAAAAATAGTCTTGAAGGATATACACTCATTGTTGGAGATTATAATATGAGTTTTATGATGAGGTTTACTCATCATTTTTACTGAAAAAATATCGGACGCAATTGATAAAAACAAACAGGTTGATGGATATTAGTAGGGCTTTTGACAGTTTCCCATAGAATTCTTTTGTATAAGTTGACTATATAAGACATTTCTGGTTCTGTACTGCAATGGTTTCAATCATACATGGCAAACCGATTGTTTTTTGTGGTGGTAAATGGGTACGAATCAGCAATCAAAACAGTAAAATCTGGTGTCCCCCAGGGATCTCATTTGAGGCCCACTCTTTTTAACATATTTATAAATGATATGGTCGATTGCTTTTGGAATTCTACGCCTTTCATGTATGCCGAAGACCTAAAGCTCATAAAAATCGTACACGACTGTGCAGATGCACAGCTCTTACAAGATGATATAAATAGGTTCATGCAATGGTGTTCTAATAATAACATTCAAATAAATAATAAAAAGTGGTTTTACATTATATTCACTAGAAAAGTTAATGTTTTACCTTCTGCTTATATTACTGGTAATAACAATCTACGTGAGGTTGTTAAAGTAAAGAATTTAGGAGTCATTATTGATCGCAAACTAATGTTTACTCCGACCATATACTTCTTCTGAGTCGTTACACTCTTGACAGAGTGGTCGTGGTCGTCACTTGAGCGCTGTGGCACGCTTGACTATTCGTCGCCACTCCTCCCTAACAGCTGCTTTCCTTGTACACTCGTGTAAGGGAACATTCACCGCAGCCCTCACTTGGTCTGTCCACCTCATGGGCGTTCTGCCACGAGCTCTGGTACCCTCTACTCTTCCTTGAACCATTAGACGTTCGATCGAATCATCATTACGTCTTGTATTATGACCAAAGAAAGTGAGAATGCGAGATTGTACAATGGAGGATAGACGTTGCTTGATGCCGAGTTCTTCGAGAATGGACTTGTTAGTCCGGAATTCATTCCAAGACACTCTCAACATTCTTCTCCAGCACCACATCTCAAGAGCGTCTATTCTCTTTTTCTCACTTTCTCGCAGGGTCCATGTCTCCGAAGCGTAGAGGAATATGGGGAACACAAGCGCTTTAAGTAGCCGGGTCTTAGTGGCCTTGGTTACGTTACGGTTCTTCCATATTTTCTGTAGCTTATCCATGGCTGACCTAGATATCGCCATACGTCTCTTGATTTCGTCTATGCAGCCCCCATTGTTCGAGATCAACGCTCCTAAATAGATATATGATTGAACGACTTGACAGTTCGCGATTTCAGTCACTTCTGGCGAGTTATAGTTGGCGCGGTCGACAATCATGACTTTAGTCTTGCTGCGATTGATCTTGAGACCAAATTCAAGGCTGACGTTTTCCATTTTTTCCAGAAGTTCTTCCATATGGCCGATACTGGTTGCGAATAGGGTGGTATCGTCCGCGTATCGTAAGTTCGAGATTTTCAGACCACCAATTGCGATTCCATCTGTCCAGTTCTCAAGAGTGCGTCTCATTATTAGCTCTGTGTAGACGTTAAATAGAAGTGGGGAGATTATACATCCTTGACGAACGCCGGCACTAGGATGAAAGTGATCTGATAACTTGTCGTCTGTTCTTACGGATGCAGTACCACTCTCATATAGACACCTAAGCAGATGTACCAGGTGTTTTGGTGTACCCATTTTCAACAGAGTATCCCAAAGTTTAGGCCATTTGACGGAGTCAAACGCCTTTGAAAAATCCACAAAGCAGATGTATGTTGCCTTGTTGTACTCGCGGGATTTCTCAATAATTTGACGCACAATGAATATTTGTTCCCTAGTGCCCTTGCCTTTCATAAAGCCAGCTTGCTCGGGGGCAATCTCCTTAGACAGGAATGACTTAAGGCGCTCGTTTATTATGTGCAGCAAAATTTTACTTGCATGTGGTATTAATGCAATAAGGCGATAGTTGCTGCACACTTTCGTAGAACCCTTCTTGTGAAGTGGAACAAAGATACTATGAGCCCATTCCTTCGGCCATGCGCCTGTTTGCCATACTTTGTTACACAGTGCATGAAAGATCTGGACGCCATATTCTCCCGAGGCTTTGATTGTTTCAATAGGAATTGAGTCTTTGCCTGTGGCTTTTCCAGTCTTCAGATGTTTAATAGCTGCTCTAATTTCGTCCTTCAGTATGTCTGGCTCTTTTTCTTCGTTCCTGGGCTCTGTCGAGGCAAAGCACTGTGATTGTGGGTCCTCAAACAGTGACTGACAGTATTCCCTCCAAGTTGCCGATATTGCTTCTATCTCTGTCACAGTTTGACCATGAGAGTTCTCTATAGCCCATGTTTTGATAGAGAGAGATCGGGTAATAGTGCGAATTTTTTGGTGGAGGTCTTTAGATTCATGCTTATTTGCATGGATTTCCATTTCTGCGCATATATTCTGAAGCCGGGTGTTCAGGTCTCGTCTGCATGCTGCCTGTATTTGTGCAGACTTCTCGTTAATTTTCTTTATATCTTTTCCTGTAGCCTTCATCTCTCGTCTTTCCTCTACAAGTGCCAGAGAGTTGTCACTCATCCAGTGCTGCCTTTTACGAGTGCCTAAGGGTGGAGCTGTATGTTTGGCAGCACAACTAATAAAGTTTCTTGCCCGGTCCCACATTTTATCCGGACACTCAGTATTGGCATCCACAGTTGCCCACTCATTCCAGTTCTCTTCTAATGCAGCTATAAACTTAAGCTTATCCTTAACTTCGAGCTTTCATTGTTGGTCGAGTTTTCGGGCTGCTCTTAGTTTGAGCTGAATTTTGGCCATCAGTAGTTGGTGATCTGATCCACAGTCGGCTCCTGGTAGAGTGTGGGTGTTTCTAATGGATGTCTTCCATCGTGACCTAACCAACACTTAGTCAATTTGGTTGCGGGAATTGCCATCAGGTGATGTACAGGTGTAAACTCTTCGAGGATGGTGTTGGAAGAAACTGTTGGATATCACCAGATTGTTGTCGGCTGCAAATTGTATTAGGCGTTCTCCTCTTTCGTTACGCTGCCCCAAACCATACTTTCCCACACAAGAACTTAGTAGGTGGGAATCAGAACCGATCTTAGAATTAAAGTCCCCCATAATGACAAGCAGCTCTCTTTGCGGAATCTTCGATATTACAGTCTCTAGATCTGAATAGAATGATTCAATGTCCCCATTACACGCGGTGCTGGTTGGCGCATAAACCTGTATGATGTTAAAGTTTGCTGGTGATGCCTTTAATTTGATGCTTATCATTCTATCGCTTACAGGTTCATATCCCAACACGCAGTTCCTTGATGTTTTTGGAACAACGAAAGCAACCCCGTTTCTACTGCTGTTATCATTGCCAGAGAAGTAAACAACGTTTGTTTCAGTGAGAAAGTGACCGTTACCTTTCCAGTGTGTTTCACTTATACCACAGATATTTATATTGCGTCGATAGAGCTCATCTTCCAAAATTTTGAGCTTGCCTGGTTGTAGTAAACCGCGCACATTCCATGTACCTATCTTCTGGATCTGTCGCATTTTCACGGATTTTCCAGTAATATAATTTCCGTGAGGTGCCTGGTTTCCCACACCTACATGGCCGGTAGCCAATTTCTCACCATCTGTCCCGGACACAGAATGGCGCCGGTTGCTAAGCGGATCGCATGGCCACTTCGTTATCTTATTATTTCTGCCTTTCATGACGACTTTCTTGGGAAAATAGTGCAGTGGTTTCCCCTTGCCTTCTGCACCAGACATTTTAGGAGTTATTTGGAGCTCCAAGGCCACTGTCGCCTCTTCCATCCGATTGCCCGGATGGGTGTGTGATGGATATACCGCCATTGGTCGGTCGCCAGAGCCTCGTCCGTTGTCTAGCAGGGGGCACCACGAGCAGGTGAGGTTGACAGTTGGGGCCGACTAGATGTTATTATCGTTCTCCCCCTTACCCCCCATATACTACGTGGTTAAAAAAGCGTCAAAAATGTTAAGTTTTATTATGCGCGATGGTAGAGAGTTTACCAAGATCAAGGCTAAAATAATTCTGTATAATGCCTAAGTACACAGTATTTTAGAGTACTGCTCTACCGTCTGGAGACCACATTATGCTACGCACATGTTAAGAATTGACCAAATTCAAAAACGTTTTCTTCGACATTTTGCTTTTACTTCGGGAACGTCCTTGATGCTAAAAGGATATAAGGATAGACTTAAGTACTTTAAAATAAATTCTTTTAAAGACCACAGACATCTATTAGATCTAGTATTTTTACATAAAGTACTTAATAATTTAATTCACTGTTCAGAGCTGCTTAGGCAATTTGAATTTTATGCTCCTTCAAAATAACCCAGAAAGGTTATTATTCTCCTCTCATACCCTCGTCGCTCCACAATTATGGGTGCTAACTCTCCTATTCCAAGAATTTGTCATTTATGTAATAGTATTAGTAGCTTGTATATTTTTAACCAGTCAATAGTCATAATACTTTCTTAGGTTTACGCGAATATTAGACATTTAAATAAAACTATCTTTTCGGATTTTTTCGCGGATTTATTTTGATTTTTGTTTCCCGACGTTTCGACTAATTCGAATTAAAAAACATCCAAATTTCAATAGGGAAGATGGCTGGGTACTACCATCGTCGTGGGATCCTGTTATTAATATTATAAAATCTAATAATAAAATTAAACATAACAGACAGTTAGACGTAGTAAGTTCTTACTGTGTAGATCAAAATAACAGTACTTCAAATTAATATTTTACATTTGTAAATGTAATTCTTGATTAATTTTAATTGTATAAAGTAGATATAAAACAATAATGTGGCTTAAATAATTAATATTTTATCTACCTTTATGTTTATAAATATAATAATGGTAACACTAAAAATATAGATTATTAAACAATAATGCAATAATAAGTTTTCTAAAAAATTGAAATGATAATAGCTAAAATTATATAAATAATACTCCTTATTTCAAGTATAAAATTAAAATTATAAAATGTTTAAAATTAAAATTAACAAATATTGTAAGGTACTTTGATGCCAATTTTCAATATTTTGAATTCATTTTTGTTAATTGTGGGTAGGCTGTCTGTAACAACTATATAATACTTTTGAGACATCTGAAACCTTAGTCTCTCCCGTGACCATGATTGCTGTAAAGCAATCGAAACGTCGGGAAACAAAAATCAAAATAAATCCGCGAAAAAATCCGAAAAGATAGTTTTATTTAAACAGTCAATAGTCACATTTTGAAAATTAATAATAGAAGCACTAATATAATTTAATATAATTGTAAGTAACCAATAATTTAATTATAATAGTAATTTTAGCATATAAGGTATATTATTTAATTTTAATTGCTTTTTTTGTCTTAGGCATATATAGTATATAGTATATATATAGTAAAAAAAAACTAATTATTTTCACCGTCTAATTATTATATTTAAGTGATGCATGTTATGTTTACCGGAAAGTGGCTTTACATTTTAGATTTGTATCTTTAATGTTGTTTCTTGTGTATGTATGAAATATAAAGTTGTTGATGATCCTAATAAAGAGAAAAAAAACCCTACGGAACCTCCCTCGTTTTAATAGGGCGTCGCAGGATCGCTTACGTACTCAACTACGAGTATGACGAATTGACGGCAGGTCTACCGAAGTAGACCACAATAACCATGGGGTTGCTTCAATAGTCTACTCTGCTGTCATGGAAGTACCAAAAGCAACCCGCATAACACCCACCAAGATGGACCTTCTCCCAGTGCGTTTCTTGGCTTCGCGCCCGGCCGAATTGCCGGACGCTAGTGAAGTCCGCATAAAAATATTTGTCTAATAAGACAAACAAATAATATATTTCAAAATTATATTTAAGATAAAATGTAAGTCAGTGTGTATTTAATAAGTTTATGTTAAGACTATAACATGAATCCGACATGACAGTTACAAGACTTTATATTTCGATCAGAAATAAGAAAGCGTCAAACGAAACACAAAAACATCTATGCTTGAGCAATCTTTGAGCGTAGACTTACGACACTATTATTTGATTTTACTAGTCGTATATACCTATTACTAGATTTTTTTTTATTAGATCCAGTGGCAAACGAGCAGACAGACCACCTGATGGAAAGCAGTACCTGTCGCCCATAACACCTACAGTTCATGCACTTAGGTTTTAGGTAACAAAAATTCAGAGCCGCAGGTGCGTTGTCACTGTGAGGACTAAGATGATATGCTTCTTGCCTGTAATTGCGCTGGCTACCTACTAGATATTATTTTATTTTTTATTGTTTTTAATGATATTCTATTGTTTTATTCTCATTTCCGTTTCCGTTTTCATGACGCAAATTCCACGCAAGCAAATAGAAAGGGAAACAAGCAAAGAAAAATAATAGCAATAAATAAATAAAGTATTACATTTCAAGTACTTTTGTAATGTAAATTATAAATTTTATATTATTTTGATAACCTTTACATAGGGATGTTTCGAGTTTTGGAAGCTGAATATGAGAAGTAACTCCTAATGTTGTTTGTTAGCTTGAGAAAACTTTCACTCTCTATTCCTTTCACTCTTAAAGTCCGATGAGATGACAACTTGGCAAAAGCGGTAATCGAATCCTGAATTTTTGGATCTTCATCCGTACATGCTATCTACAAAACCAACGAGGCTATCGAAAAAATATTTGGAAACAATATGGACCACCGATAATTTATCTCCATAAGACAAATATCTTCTATTGTCTAACGTCTGCGCTACCTTTATATAATATTTTTAATCAACGCGAAAGAAGGGCGTTTTGATTCATGACTTACGTAATTACACATATATCTTTCTGAGTTTCCGATTTATACAGGATTATAAAATTTACGAGAGAGACGGACAGACATATAACCTGATAATGTCACCTGTTAAAATGTCTGTTTCCTGTTATAATAAATGACATATCTCAAAACACAGTTTCCTGGATCAATAAATAATAAATAAAATGTATTATGCTCTCATAAATTTTCTAGTTAGGATTTCTATTAGGTATTATTAGAATTATTATTTACAAGCTATGAATGAGCAATAGATGCTTCGCTGATGCGTTTCTTGAGTATTTTTTTCTGTATCACGGGAATTATTAGAAAATTCGCTACGAGAAAGCTGAAAAAGTACAAAATCGTTTGTTCGTCTGTTTGTTTTAAAGCGCTAATCTCAGGAACTATTAATCCGATTTGAAAAATTCTTTTCGCATTAGCTAGCCCGTTTATTGAGAAGGCTATAGGCTATATATCATTATTCTACTATCCAAGGGAGCGGAGCAGTAAACATAAATGTCAACAAATCGGACAACTTCCATACATTATTGTAAAACTCCATATACATATATATAACGAAATGTTAGATTTTTGTGTTGATCAACATTGGATATGTGTGGATTTAAACATGTGTAGTAGAAATACATTTACTTTTTGTAGTGAAGTACATGGGTGTAAACGATGGTTAGATCACTGCATCGTCACTAAATCAGCTTTACAAACGGTTATTAGCGTATCAGTACAATATGACATGTATTGGTCTGACCATTATCCAATTGTATTAGAATGTAATATAAATAGTCTAAAACCGAAAATTGCACAGCCGAAAATTAGCTCTTTAAATTGTGTTATATGGGGTGAGAGGAATATTAAACAGATAAACCAATATCATGACCTGTGTCACTCTAATCTGGCAATGATAAATCCACAAGAACTTAATGAATGTTGCGATAACTTATGTAAAAAAACAGAACATCACGCTATTATAGATAAAATGTATAGCAATATTATTAATACGCTATCAATGGCCGCTAAGCGTACGCACAGTGGTAAATGTAAAAAAAGGGGAGGCTATGTTACGGGTTGGAATAGGCACGTCGCGGGACCGCATTGTGAGGCGCGGCTTAAATTTCAAATGTGGATGTTAGCGGGGCAGCCAACTAATGGTCGCGTTTTCAATGAAATGTTAGAATCTAGGAGACATTTTAAGTCAAAATTAAAATGGTGTCAAAATCGACAGGAACAACTTCAAATGGACATTCTCGCGTCAGATCACTTATCTAAAGATTTTAAAAGTTTCTGGAAGAAAACAAATAAAATGAAAACTAGGCCAAGTTTACCCGTGAGTGTAGATGGTTTTTCCGGCCATAAAGAAATTGCTGATGCATTTAGGTCGCGCTTCACTATACGATCACCTCTGGGTTCCATGTCGAATAAGGTGAACGATGCTGAGATAATCATGATGAGCGGGAATGAAAAGATTACGGAAACAGATGTAGCAAAAATAATTAAAGAAATGGTTCGTGGAAAATCACCTGGTCATGATGATCTCAGCATTGAACACTTTAAGTATGCGGGAGCTCATCTGCCTCGAGTTCTCGCACTGTTTTTTAATCTGTGTCTAAATCATTCATATCTACCGGAGCCGCTTATGCGGACTATTGTAGTACCAGTTGTTAAGAACAAGACGGGTGACACGTCCGATATGAGCAATTATCGCCCCATCTCGCTTGCTACCACCGCAGCTAAAATACTTGACAGTGTGATAAATGGCAGGCTATATAACTACGTTTCATTGCAAGATGCCCAATTCGGCTTTAGATCAGGACTGTCGACAGAAAGTGCTATTCTTAGTCTGAAGCATACTGTCAAGTACTATACTGCAAGGCGTACGCCGGTATATGCGTGTTTCCTGGATTTATCTAAGGCATTTGATCTTGTTTCGTATGATGTACTTTGGAGCAAGTTAAGGGATGCGGGTATACCGGCGGAGTATACGTCCATTCTGAAATACTGGTATGCACACCAGAAAAATCAAGTAAGATGGGTCGGTGCACTGTCGGACGAATACAGATTGGAGTGCGGAGTGAGACAGGGAGGTTTGAGTTCACCCTTACTTTTCAACCTGTATATCGATCGACTCGTGGAGGAATTGAGTAACACACATGTCGGCTGTCACATTGACGACACCTGTGTCAATAATTTAAGCTACGCAGACGACATGGTCTTGCTCAGTCCTTCCATAGCCGGCTTAAGAAAGCTGATAGCTACCTGCGAGACATACGCGAAGGTGCATGGCTTAGCATATAACTCAAAAAAGAGTGAAGTACTTGTGTTTAAGTCTCAAAAATTAAAACCACGCCATGTCCCGCTCGTGAGTCTTAACGGTGTAGTGATGAGCGTTGTCGACAAATTCAAGTATCTTGGTCACATCATCACAAGCGATCTACGGGATGATGATGACCTTGAGAGGGAACGCAGGGCGTTGGCGGTTAGAAGCAATATGCTCGTCCGCAGATTCGCTCGGTGTACGAAGGACGTCAAAATAACCCTATTTAAAGCGTTCTGCCAGTCCTTTTATACCTGTAGTCTGTGGGTGACATATTCGCGCAGGGCCTACAACGCCTTACGTGTGCAATATAATAATGCCTTTAGAATGCTGTTGGGGCTGCCGTGGCGTTGCAGTGCTTCAAAGATGTTCGCTGAGGCACACACGGATGGGTTTCATGCCATTATGCGCAAGAAAGCTATTTCCTTGATGCAGCGTCTACATGACAGCAACAACAGTATTCTAAAGTGTATCTCGGCCAGAATGGACTGCCCCTTTCAGAAACACTGGATGGAGTTGGCCATTGGGCTAAGGTGAATAAATTAAAAAAAATACTAATAATACTAACATAGTATTAAGCATGATTGTTACTAACCAATTAACAACATATGGATGTACTTACGTCTGAAATAAAGATTATTATTATTATTATTATTATATTATATGTAGTGTAAATCGAGCGAAGCAAGGATGAGTAGCTATTTAACATAAAACCAGTATTTTGTAGATGAAACGCGGGCAAATATACCATAACCTCTGTCAACCTCAAAATAACTGCCTTGTTTCTTGCTTTAGTACCTAAAGTTCTTATTATTTTTTCAAGATGTATTTGTTTAGTATTTCTATTAAATTACACATACAATATACTTTTTATATTTTTTAGAAAGTCGCTATTTTTTCGTACCCAAAAGCCGCCCTCTTTAGCATATCTTATCGAGTGAACAAAAACAATTATTTTCATACGCATTTGTTCACTTGTAAGGACGAGGTAGCGCTTGCCACCATATTACAGATACACGTTCGCTAATGGCTCTATGATGTCGTTTTGAAAGGCTTTTTGTACTATTTAATGCGCAATGAAGTTCACCGTTCACTGTGGTCTTGGGCAAAAGAGAAAGCGATTACAGAGAAAACTCTCTTTTTTTTTAAGGGGCTCTCTCTTTTAAAAATATAATCAGATGTAATACTATATTACTTTTTTATATTATACTAGCAAAACCCGCGGCTTCGCTCGCGCTAAAACTACAACAAAAAACTTTGAAAAGGTAGGTTTCATACAAATTTTCATCCCTTATTTTATCTCCTTATGGGATGAATTTAAAAAAAAAGAGTATTAATACCAAGTTTCAAGAAATTCTGATCATAAATATTTTTTGGATTGTGTTATAACGTGTACTCCCGTGGGAATGAGATAATCTCCCGCGATAAAAAGTATCCTATATGTTTACCCGGATATCCAGCTATCATCATACCAAATTTCATCAAAATCCCTCCGGTGGTTTTTCTGTGATGCGGTAAGAGACAGATAGACAGACAAAAATTCTAAAAACTACAGATTCGGTCCCTGTATCGATAATAAAGTCTATTTCAATATTTCAGTAAGATTTTACAAAAAATATTTAAGGTACAGATTTGACTCAGAATGTTATTATATGTATAAACTAGCGACTCACCCTCGCTTCGCTTCGGGTTCGTCCCTAGACAAAAACAAATCTATCCCCCGGAACCCCTACACTTTTCCGAGATGATATATAGCCTTCCTCAGTTAACGGGCTATCAAATGTAAAAAGATTTTTTCAAATCGGATCAGCAGTTCCTGAGATTAGCGCGTTCAACCAAACAAAAAAACAAACTCTTCGGCTTAATAATATTAGTATAGATTCTCTTCACTATGAAGGGAAGATGAATTAGTTTTAGAAGTAAGAGTTGGGTAAAGGTGGATTTTCCTCCTAGGAAATGTTTCTGAAGGACTTCTGGCCAACGTAAGGGAGTAGTAGAGACGAGACAACAAGAGAATCACACTACTTATTATGAGTGAGAAATTTAGTAGATATGTATTTTCATATTTATGTAACTCGTAATATATGTATATACATACTCGTAATATATGTATACACATAACTGCCTCGGTGGTGTAGTGGCTAGCATGTACGGCTGCACATCCTGAGGTCCTGGGTTCGAGTCCCGGGTCGGGCCAAGTTTAGTTATTGAGTCTTTCTGTATAGTAAGCCTCAGTAACAGCCCGGAGTTGGGAAGTTGGCGGTGTTTCACCCCCGTGCCTCGGAGAGCACGTAAAGCCGTCGGTCCTGCGCCTTAACTCTCACCGGTCGTGTTGAGGAGTCGTCCCACTGGAGTATGAGAGTGACAGGAATAGAGAGTGCACTTGTGTCTGCGCGTACACTTGTGCACTATAATATCTCCTGCGCAGTTGGCTAGTCTCAATGAGATTGGCCGCCGTGGCCGGAATCGGTCAGGAGAACATCATCATCATCATGTATAAGTATATATTTTTATAAATAATACATGTATATTGTATATGTGATTTTTACTGTTATTTATTTATTTAGCGATAAGGCCACCTATTGTACTATTTCCCTTTAATGTGTTTCAATTATGTAATCTATACTAATATTATAAAGAGGTAAAGTTTGTGAGTTTGTGACATTGTAGGGGGTAATCTCTGGATCTACTAAACCGATTTAGATGAAATTTGGTAACAATATAGTTTTAGACCCTTGGAAAGACATAGAATACTTTTTATTTCGGAAATCATCCCTTAAGGGGTGAAAAGGGGGATGTAAGTTTGTATGGGGAATCAATCTAAGTGTAAAATAATGGTGTGCAATAAAGAATATTTCATTTAATTTTCATTTCATTTACATATGTCTTGGATATTGGTTATTTTTGGTACTTACTGAATTTTTCGCAAAGGTAGTGATGTCTGTACAAACGCAAAAGGCGACTCAGTGAAACGAGGGTAAATCACTAGATAAAAATAAACAAAAGTGTCAGAACTGTGGACTATAATATAATGATACATAATATTATTCAAAAATCCGCTATCGTTTATATAATGTGCAGCGTTAATAGGGCCGTAGGGTTTTTGTACCATTTACCGATGTTCTATGAAGTTGATCGCGTCGCGACACGCCTCATTGCGTTTACATGCCTAATACTTCGTTGACTATCGTTGAAACGCCGTGTTTTGGACCACCAGCCTACACGCGTGACGTAAATATTAATCACTGTCTCTCTCTTTTACTTCTCTTTCTCCCTCCATCTCTCATCTCCTGCTTTTTTCTACTCCAGTACGCACTAAGTAAAATAAAATATAAATCAATCAAAAGCAGTCACGTAATACTATATACTATACACGAAGAAA
The DNA here is from genome assembly GCA_033884665.1 of Argynnis bischoffii washingtonia. Classification (NCBI taxonomy): domain Eukaryota; kingdom Metazoa; phylum Arthropoda; class Insecta; order Lepidoptera; family Nymphalidae; genus Argynnis; species Argynnis bischoffii. Next base: position 631,689 of record CM066624.1, on the reverse strand, counting down.
TAGGATTAATATTTTTTTTACTAAGGTATTATTATAATACTTTCTTAGATTTACGCGAATATTTGATATTTAAAAAAATACCTTTTCGGATTTTAACGTGGATTTATTTTGATTTTTGGTTCCCGATGTTTCGAATGCTTTACAATAATCATGGTCACGGGAGTGACTAAGGTGTTAGTCTCAAAAGCATTATATAGTTGTTACAGACAGTGCATACACACAGAATAAAAAAATAATTTCAAAAATACAAAAACGGTTAGCTACTTGGGTAAATATTAAAATATTTCTTAATTTTAATTTAAAACATTTTTCATGATTTTAATAAGTTTTATAATTGAATGTAGGTTAAGTATTATTATTAAAATGAAAATAAACAGATACGGATCTTTGCAAAACATGAATCTTTAAAAATATATAGAGCATATTACTGGGCTATGTCTTTTTGGTGTATAATATATTTTTACTAAATAATCATAAAAAAACCAAATAAAACGTACAATATACAATATAAACGATAGTCTTAACGAAGGATTTGAGCTGTCTCTACTCCAAGATCGGTTGCAACCATCGAATTCGCTATTTCTACACATTACGACATGATTGATGGCACGTATGGCTCAGTTTGTAGTGACCCTACTTGCTGTGCCAGCGGTCATGGGTTCGAGTCCCGCTGGTGGCATTTATTTGTGTGATGAACAAAAATTTTTGTACTCCAGGCATGGCTGCTTATATTTATAATATGTATGTATTTAAAGTTATATATGTGTAGTGTATCAACTATCTGGTATCCATAACTCAAGCCTCGTAGCTTACCATGGAACTAGATAGTACTGTGTATTTCTATGACCATATAGTACCTATATTGTTTACAAAGCAATAGTCTATGTATTACTCCAGATCAGTCTATCTATGTGTACGTACGTACCTACTATCAAAATTTGCCCAGTAGTTTTAACGTGGAACACCAACAAACAAACACACATATGAATTTTCCCATTTATATTATTAGTTTGATAAGAATTTAATCATATATGTACACGTATAAAAGTAAGTAAAAATGAAATGTGAACGATATACAGTGCCCGTTTTAGACGCGTGGCAACATCTGTGAATGTAGAGCGGGTCAACGACCTGCACTTATCATATCTAGAAGAGATCTGATGTGACAATATGATAGTATATAACTGATTTTGTTTGTTTGGGTTAGTGTTAAACAATATATTAAGTACATAGACTTCTTTTAAATAATACTAGCAGCTTTTTACCGGTTTAACAGTTAGTAATAGATTTTTCAAAGATGAGATATTTTCCCGCAGTGAAAAGTATCCTATATATTGACCTGGACAACCAACTATCATCATACCAAATTTCATCAAAATCCGTCAAGTGGTTCTCAGACGGACAGATAAAAATTCTAAAAACTATAGATTCGGCCTCTATATAATAATGACTATTTCGATAAGATTTTTCAAAAATATATTTAATGTACAGATTCGACTTTGTTAAATTTTATTATATATATATAGATAACAATGAAAACTTAATAATGGCTCTAAATGTACATAACAAATGTACGTAACAAATCGTAATTTTAATATAAATATGGAATTTACTACATGTATTCATACCTTAGATTATTTTCTAGCTAACCCAACAGACGTCTTGTCCCAATAAAGTTTGTAATGTTGGAATTGTATAAAAAATCTTTATAATAAAGGTCTTCTTTCAATTTTATTCCAAATTTCCGGGCAACATATCCCTTTTTAAAAATCTTATTGGAACTATTTCGAGCAATATAAAAAAGAAATAAGCGAAATCGGTCACGTTGTTCTCGAGTGTTGTATACCATTACAACAATTTACAAGTAAAAGTTTTCACCGTTATTACGTAAATATTTTTATCTACATAGACAAAGTTATGGGTTAGAGCTGTTCTATTTTATTTGGTGAAGTAAACACATCATTTCATATCGACTTGACGGACAGACAGGGTTAGTTCAGCGTCAAAACATCTATCGCGGTCTGTTTATTTTTAATATCTAAAAGGTTTTCCTTTTCTAAATAAAATTGTATAATGTATGTATATACCTATTTTTTGTTTTTCTTATATAGCTGAAGTGAAGAAAATGAACAAAAATATATTTTTAATAAAGGTTTTTCTATTTTAATGATGGATTTAAGATGCCTATGTCTTAAAATCTTATATAGTAACTTTTGTTCAGAAAAATTGTAAAATCCCATTTATATTATAAATGTGAATGTTTGGATGGATGTTTGTTACTCAATCATGCCAGAATGGTTGAACGGACTGAACGGATTTGGATGAAATTTAGCACGAAGATAGATTATAGTCTAAAATAGCACATATGTTACTTGTAATCCCAGAAAAATGTACGTATCCTGTGGGATGGAATTGTTTTTGTCTTTTATTAGGGAGGAACCTGAGTGACACGAGGGTGAGTCGGTAGTATTAGTATATATTACCCTCTAATCCACATTTGGGCAGCAAGGTAGATTATGAGCTACTTCATTTCACTTTAAATACTTGTGAATTAATATTATATGGAATATTTTAAAAGGGTACTGAAGTATCCACTTATAATGAAAGTGCGATCGAAGCAAACACTAGTATAGTACTAATAATGAAAAGAAAATGATGAACAGTTTCGTATATTTCTTCTGTAACCATTTTTTAATCAATATTTGTCATAATACTTTCTTAGATTTACGCGAATATTTGACATTTTAAGTAAAAGTATCTTTTCGGATTTTGCCGCGTTTTTTTTTTTTTGATTTTTGTTCCCTAAACCAAACATCAAAAAAACATCAAAAATTTTTGATAACCAAAAATCAAAAAAAATTGCAAAAAACCCGAAAAGATAGTTTTATTTAAAATAATTATGTTTCTAATGTAACGACCATTCTACGCAATTTTTATTATACTAAAATGGTACCTAACGATTATTAAACTAATGCTTCACGTAAGCTTAGTAAAGCAAAATAGTATAGAGAAGCTATCAAAAATTTACTTATTAACATGTATTGTTATTCGATACATTATCAAAAATCAAAACAAAAATTCCAAAAAATCCCGTTCTCCAATATCACTTAAAATTTAAAGAATGGCAACATAATCTGACACCGCCATAATTTTATTATATATAACGATTATATAGATTTATATAAACCGTTATATAGTCTTTTATAAACAAATTTGTTATAAATGAGAACGTTCGCAACTTTCATATATAAATAACACTATTGTTGGATGTAAGGTATAATTAAGTTCAGCGTCCACAGGCGCCACGTCGCTTTCTAATATCGGCTTTTAAATGTACAGACACACAGACAATTTGTTATATACATAGGTTAAATTTAATTATTAGGGGTTTTAAAGAGAATACAAAAACAAACATGAATATTTCTTCTACGTTGTTTCTCTGAATACTGTCATATATGTAATAAAATTCTGAGTCGAATCTGTGCATTAAATATTTTTTTGGAAAATCTTATTGAAATAGACATTATTATCAATACAGAGGACGAATCTATAGTTTTTAGAATTTTTATCTGTCTGTCTGTCTGTCTGCTACCGCAGGGGAATTTGATGAAATTTAGTATGGTGATAGCTGGTGATCCGGGTCAATATATAGGATACTTTTTACAGCGGGAAAATATCTCATCTCTAAGAAATCTATACTAAACATTAAAACGTAACTAGGGGCGAAAACGAGCGGAGCAAGGGAGAGTCGCTTGTTTACAATATGTTAACATATTATCATTTTTATGTATGTATGTCTTAATATAAGGTAGTAAGAAAAAAATATATAGCCTAAAGCCTTCCTCGATAAATGGACTATCCAACAAGAAAGAATTTTACAATTCCATCCAGTAGTTTCTGAGATTAGCGAGTTCAACTAAACAAACAAACAAACTCTTCATCTTTATAATAATATTAGTATACATAGATAATGGAAGACTTTATTTTTTCTTTCATATTCGTATGTCTGTTCAGTTCCCATAGATACCTTATTTTTTACTATAGAATATCGTTAATAGAAAATTAAAAAGTATATAGAAATATAGCGACAGCGATTGTAGAATTATACCAAATCTACCTGGCATGGGCAGTGGTAGCCCAGTAGTAACGCGCTTGCTTAGGAAACCGAGTGAAGCGGGTTCAAATCCCGGGTCTCGCACCTCTGATATTTTCAAGTGCGAATCATTTCTAGCTTGATTACCACTTGCCTTACGGTGAAGGAAAACATCTTGAGGAAACCTGCATGTCTGAGAGAACCTAGTAAGTTTTCGAAAGACATGTGAAGTCTGCCAATCCGCATTTGGTCAGCGTGGTGGACTATCGCCTGATTCCCCTTGTATTGAAGGGAGGCCTGTGCCCAACAGTGGGACGTTAAAAAAGGGCTGAATACAAACATACATACCTTTCCTGATTTGATTATAAATAATAGATACAAAATTGGTATTTTTCATTAATTTTTGTACATTATATTTACAACATAGTTGAAATTTTAAAAATATATATTACACACAATGAAATTGTATAAATTATAGTACCAAAAAAAGCCTTAAATAGATTAAAGAAAATAAATAAAAGAAAATGTGATCGATAGTACCGGTCAGTGTAGACTGTAGGCCGCGTGTAGCTATCAATACATACCGCTTTACAAGACATGGCATGGCATAAATATTTAAATTATGAAATTTGAGATGGTACAAGTTTGATTTTGTAGACATTTGGATAAAATTGATGACACGTTTGGCTCAGTTTGTAGTGACTCTACTTGCTGTGCCAGCGGTCGCAGGTTCGAATCCCGCTGGGTAATGCAACCATCATAATGCAATCTTTTGTGTGACGAGCACGAATGGTTGTACTCCATTCATGGATGTTTATATTTATAATATGTATTATAAGATAGAGGGTGATAGGGTAGGCGAGGAATAGTATAAAAGCGAGCGCCCTCCATAGAACGGGTGCACTCTTTCGTGAGCGCTCGGAGCAGAAACACTGACCGAACGGTGTCTCGATCCATTTTTGCTGGTATTTCGTGAGTTATAAGTGATTATTTAATTATTGTTTGTTTGGAGATTGGACAATTCGTTTGTGATTATTTTATGTAAAAATTAATAAAGGTTAAGAGTAAGTGTTTTTGTTAATCTTTTGTTTTTTTTTATTATTATTCCGCTCCTGTCGATAACTTCAGAAGTGGGATAATAACTCATTAGCTCACATTATCTTAGTCTCGGCTCCAATCTCCAATCTCACTTACGTTCAGCTTTAAGTGTTGTTTGTTTTGTGTACGGGTGATAACTATCCTGGTTTGGAAATAATGCCTCGCAGTGGATCTAGGCACCGGTCTGGTGATAGGCCGCGGCGTAGGTCCCGCTATAGTTCTCGCGATACACCTCAACGTCGCGATGTTGATCCCCATAGATCACGGCGTGATTCGCGACACAGAGACCGTTCTAGTTCCCCTATGCGTGAGTTTCGTAATCGCCATTGTAGAACCCCTTCACCTCGCCGTCAAAATATGTCAAACGAGAGCGAACTAAAGAACACGTTGTCCACCATATTAGAGAGGTTAACCGCGATTGAGAACAAAGAAACGACAAGTCGTGCAATTAACGAAAGCCTTCCATCTACGAGTGGTGGGGTGGTCGCAAATAACTCCAACGTTGTTAATTCAATACCACCAGGGCAGTTGGCAGAGTGTCCATCAGAATTATCATCGTCTGTAAGAAATACTCCCTCAAACGATTGTTCGCTCCGAGCGCAGGTAGGAGAGGGTAGCACAGCAACGAAAGACACACGTTGGGACGCCAGTACATCTAACTTGATAGAGGTCCTTAAGGCCTTACAGCCCGTTAGAACAAATAACTACTTTGTTTCCGACTTCGATCCCACGGTAAATAACATCGCTGCGTGGTGCGAGGAAGTCGATCGTGCCCGCGATGCAAACGGTTGGTCAGATTGTGAGTGTCTTTCGCGAGTAGCGTCTTGCCTTAAGGGTGACGCCCGAGTTTGGTTGTCAGAGTGGGTAACTAACAACCGTACGTGGTCGAATTTCAAAAGGGAGTTTGTACCGCTCTGCCCACAGCAGTTGGATTTTGCTACCATTTTATACGATGCAATGAACACGACGTCTGATAAGTATCCGACATACGCGGAATATGGTCGGCGGACCTTGTTGAAATTAAGGATTGTTCAGGGGTTAACTGATGAGCTGCGCGTATCGATTGTCATACGAGGAATCGATAATCCGCAGGTCCGAGCGGCGGCCGCTAACGCGAAGCTAACTGTTGAGAATTTAGTATCATTTCTTGCAATATACACCAAGCCTGGCGTGAGATCTGCAGGACCAGGGCAAGTGAATTACTGAACAGGAACCAAAGGCAGCAGGATAGTCGTGTCAATCAAAATCGACAAGCGCCGAGACAGTTTAAAGTTGACGATCTTGCCTTTGTAATCAAATACTCTCAGTCCACAGGGAAGCTAGACCCTGGGATGAGAGGGCCCTATAAAGTTATAAAGGTCCTACCGTGTGGCCGCTACGAGTTGAAGCTTTTAGCTGGTGGTCGTGGAAAAACCACCCAAGCGGCGGCACAATATATGGTGCCATGGAAGGGCGAATGGTGCCCTGACTCGTGTTCTTCATTCTTTACTGGTGAGTATGAGTTGGTTGGTGCCAACACCTGGTTTGCTTGGTCGCTGCCAGCAAAAGACAACGTTGGTTGGTGCCAACGGTTGCACTCCATTGGTTGGTGCCAATGTGAAATAAAATTGGTTGGTGCCAATTGATCTTTGGTTGACGCCACATAGAAATGATGGGTTAGTGAGTCGGTAACAAATAAAACAACATAGTTGAGTTGAGTTGATTCTCTAACATTGTTATTTTTGTATGGATGCTATGACTGTGAGGTGAACAAAGGCGCCTTGTGAGTCTCTCGATCATTGTATCCATGCTTGTATGACTGCTTTCTGCTCTTTTAAAGCTTTTAAGATTTTAATGAGTTGCTATCTCCACAGCCACTGATGATAAAGACTCAGTTGATGATCCCGTGTCCCCAGCGGCTGGTCCAAGTCAATTACCATCAATGCCATCGCTAGACTTGGACACCCCAAACCCGGAGGGGACCACGGAACGAGCTGAAGACATCCAGGGCATCGTCGAGGACGACTCCGCGTCAGGAGAGGCCGTATAAGATAGAGGGTGATAGGGTAGGCGAGGAATAGTATAAAAGCGAGCGCCCTCCATAGAACGGGTGCACTCTTTCGTGAGCGCTCGGAGCAGAAACACTGACCGAACGGTGTCTCGATCCATTTTTGCTGGTATTTCGTGAGTTATAAGTGATTATTTAATTATTGTTTGTTTGGAGATTGGACAATTCGTTTGTGATTATTTTATGTAAAAATTAATAAAGGTTAAGAGTAAGTGTTTTTGTTAATCTTTTATTTTTTTTTATTATTATTCCGCTCCTGTCGATAACTGTATATATTTAAAGTTATATATGTGTAGTGTATCAACTATCTGGTACCCATAACACAAGCCTCGTAGCTTACCATGGAATTAGATGGTGCTGTGTGTTAATATCCCAAGATATTTATTTATTTATAATATTTTGAACTATAACTTGATATGATGTTTGAAAATACATCGTAATTATACCTATGTAATGATGACCTATGAAAAATGTATGTTTTTACCGTTTTAGTGCTTTCTAAAATATGTTTTATTATTAAAGAATCGACATTTTCTTATAGATTTTATAACGGCAACACTTAATCTACCAGAGTAAAAAAAAGACATTGTCTTTATTAGTTTTCAAAATCACTACAAACAATAAGTATTCTGCAACTATGGGTAAAATTTTCCATGATATATTTGGGATTTTTACAAACGTAAACGTATTTGTTGCATTAAAAAAATATTTATATCGTGTAATGGTGACCACCATTTGCTAAAAGCACCATACACCCAAATTGAGTAGTTCTTTTTAAATAATGGAACATATCACATAGATCTATCTGCGCCCTCCAGCTTCTCTGCTCCAGCCGAGAAGGGTAAGGATCAAAATCAAATAGTGTTATTTTTATTAAACATTTATTCAGCCCTTTTTTAACGTCTCACTGCTGGGCACGGGCCTTTCATCAATACGAAGGGATCAAGTCATAGTCCATGACGTTGGATAAGTGCGGGTTGGAGGACTTCACATGTCTTTCAAAAACTTGCTAAGTTCTCTCAGACATGCAGTTTTCCTTACGTTGTTTTCTTTCACTGTGCAATCATGTTGGAAATGATTCGCACATGAAAATATAAGAGGTGCGAGACCCGAGATTTGAACCCGCTTCACTCGGTTTCCCATGCGAGAGCGTTACCACTGGGCTACCACTGCCTGCATTAGCATTATTAAGCATCTTATTTAAAATTATTTTTTGTTTCCATTACATATACTCGTACATTATAATATAAAAATTGTTCTTATCTAAGATTTGCAAACAGTTCTAGTTGAATATAAACTAAATAATTTCAATTTGAACAAAAATCAAAACAAAAACAAAAAATCCCACATAGATAGTTTATTTGTTTAAATAATTTCTATAAAAGCTTTAATAAAATCATTCCGCTTTCTATAATCGAATTAGTATAGTTTACTATACTATGTTAGAAGTAACAGATTCGAGTCCTAAAAGAAGTGAATACTTGCATTGGCCATACAGATGACTCTCCAAATCTCGGTAAGTAAAGCGTGCCGTTAGTTGTTGCTACCCAACGCACATTGTCTTAATTCAAAGAAAAGATTGAAGAACGTAGTGATTTATAACTAAGACCTCTTTTTATTTCTGTAAGGCATGTGTATTTTTGCCTTATAAATAATAATTTAACCCTTTTTATCATCCCCACAGCTGGGCATCGGCCTCAATGCAAGGACCATAGCACATCATACTAGTTAGAACTAGTTACTATTTAAACGTATAGGTTTCCTCACGCGGCTTTCCTTCACTTTCCATTATCCCTTGTTATTATTTTTATACACAATTCAATCCATTTTCTTTCACCATCATTCTTTTCATCTTATCTTACTTTTAATAAAAAATTAAATGATATATAAAATATTTAATGTGGAAAATGGTACGATGACGCAACTTCCGTTGAAATCCAAAACAAAACAAAATGGCCGCCATTGCAACACGGCACTTAGCAACATTTATATTTTTCACATTGAGGTAGGTTCGTGATACGGGTCGATGACTTTATAAACATACTTGCAAAAATACAAATCAATCTATTTTGATTCCTACAACTATAACCTTAAAGATGGTTTTCAAATACAAGTTCTTCTGCATACGTATACTGCATTTTTCGCTAGTGTGTTGCTATAATAATAGTGTTGTGCAAGGTTTACGAAAACGTCGAAATTTCACGCAAACGCATGAAGTGTTGAATTATGTAATTGTATTCGGAAATAGGAATTTTCTATCGCACACGCCCATGTTTTCATTTGCTATATAGTAATGTTTGCAAAATAATTATAATTATGTAAATGTTGAGATTTGAATTTGCTAATCATAGCTGCATTTCAGTAAAGCTAACGCTTCAGTGAAGCGATTTCTTACACCAAATCAATCTTTCATAAAGTTTATTTTTACTTTAGATCACGACTGCTATATATAAAGGATATAATGCATAAGATACTAAGCTATTTCTTCATTCTTATACGGCATGTGACGATAATCAGATACGACAAAAAATACAGGCACTAGATCACGACTTTAAGTGCTTTCTGAAACATCTGGATAATATTACTATTGTATTATGTAGATTATTTTAATTAAGGTTTAGTCCAATTAAAATAATAATTTATTTTATCGAACCCGTGACCTCTACTAGTAAACCATTTACCTGACATAGTATATCATTAAATAAAAAAATATTCAAGTATAATATTACAAAATATCGATAAGTATCGATATCAAAGCAATCCACCGTCGAGCGCAACACATTTTCTCGCCTAGCAACCAAAGTGAAGGCAGAAATCTACTGAGCGTTCTATACTAATGTACTAACATCCTATTTCCAGTGCACTTGTGCCTCAATTTATTTTGCATCCATTGCTGATTTTACACGAGTTCTATAAGAAAAATATATAGTTGAAACACCGATGGTTATGGAATTAAAGGATAACTTCGATGTTGTTTTTGGTGTTATCATTTCTGAGTGCGTGTTCATAGAATCACCAGTTTCTAGGTTACAGTAGTATATAGATGTAGTCATGTAAAAACTCGTCAACACATGGACTTATATTTTAAACACTGGATGCATTCGCCATGTAAGACGGTACTAGGTTTTCTAAAATAAATTCTTAATACCTATGTTATGGTGTAACGAGATCTTTTGAATTCAGTTTTCTTTTTCATTTAGTTTTTGTTATTGTACAGCCTACAGGTGTACTTTTCATTTTGTTTAATTGGAATTTTAATTGATAAAATTTGAGTCACCAGCATCAATCAGCCTATCGCTGTCCACTGCTGAACAAAGGCTTTTTTTTTAAAACCAAACGGAACCTCCCCCGTCTAATTGTGTACCAGGAACAGCCCGTATGGCACACCACCCAACGATGTGGGCTACTTCCCTATGCGTTTCTTGGCTTTGCGTCCGGCTGGATTGCCAAACACTACTACTTGAAATAAATCTTGAATTTTTTTACATAATATGGTGAAACTACTTCTTTTATGAAATTGGTTTGTGAATCGAACTTATTTATTAAATGATTTCTGTAATATGAAAATGATAGTAAATTTTGTCTTCTGTTCATTAGTTTTATCTATATATATTGCCGATATAGCTAGCTTGAATGGCTAGAGATTCTGAGAGTCTGGGTTTGAATCCCGGGTATGGTGATTTCTGAGTTTGATGTCGCCGTTCGTCAGGATGGCCAAATTTAATTGCCATCGCATCAAAACCAAACGAAACTAATGGAGTAAAGATTGTATTAGTAGTATTGTCGACTACAAGTCGCTGCCAGTCCGCCAATTTTTAAATGTATAAGTTGTATTTTTGATTAACATTATTAATACTTAATATCTACTGTAGTGTTCTATTTCTTTGTCCCTAGCAACAGCATCTTTACACTTTCGTCTTGAAACTTCTTGCAATTAAGCGAACTTTACGTTAGTAACACAAGTTTCTATATAATAATAAATAATGTAGCAGTTTCTTTCTTTTTATGAGAATATGTTATAGAGATTGCTTTCCTCAATTATATGGTAATATCTAATTTCACGCGGCAGTCACGTTCTTGAGACAATGGCGACATCAAAATAGCATGCACGATGTATTTAACTATTAGTTTTATAAATTTTTGCTAAACTAAGTTTTTCTTGCGACTTTGTTCAAATATTTTATGATACCCTATATGGGTATGAAAATGACATTGTTTGCTTTTTGCAAAGTTTATGTATGTGCAGTAAAAGTCAAAATTTGGTCGTTTTAAAAATATAAAATAATTGCTGACGCTAACGATTCAAGATAAAAGGTTATTTTTAATGAGACTTTGAAATGTGGATAGATTTTGTTTAAAGTGTCAAAAGCTTATTTTTTATCATGATAAATATAGTGTTGTAAGTGAAAGAAGCGAAGTGAAGGCAGGTCATAAAATCATAAGTTTTTACCAATTAACTAAACGAAATATTCTACATAAAACATATATGTTGCTAAGAAAATAAAATGGCAACTCCTTAGAAAATTGATACGATGTCTAAATCGGTAATGACATTACGTAACACGCAGACAGACACACAATAATTACGAGTAAAGCGGCCACCTGATATTTCCGCTAACGTAATGATATTTTTTTCATATTTTGTAACATCTGTAACGTTTCATGCTTAGACTTAGACTTTCATGTTGAAAGAGTCAAATCTTTAAAGTAAATAACGTTAAGGATTTATAACGTATTTTAACTGTATTGAGCCCTTTTTAACGTCCCACTGCTGGGGTTGGGCATCCCTTCAACACGAAGGGGATCAGGCCATAGTCCACCACGCTGGCCAGCTGCGGGTTTTGATAATTGTATCTTAATGTTAATTTGTATATTTTCTTACATTCTTTTGTATCCTTATATCATTATAAGGATACAAAAGAAATTTATTATTAACGCGAAAGTTTATAATATGTTTGTGAGAGTATGTATACAAAACGGCTGAACCAATATAGATGAGGTTTAGTGAAGAGATAGACTACAGTTTGGCACATCACAGTTAAGGCTACTATGCTTTACTGTCTATATATAATATTATCAATACAATAGGCACCCAGGGACGCACCCGAACAGAGGTAGGATAAGTCCTTAACCATAAAATATAATCGCTATATCTATTCCATTTGCGTGCTTATTTATTAGAGAAATATGTTATCTAATCATGCTCAAAAACATATTTGGTTTTGATAATCTAAAAACTAGAGCAGGGGTGTCCAAAGAACGGCAGGCGAGCCGCATGCGGCCTCCGGTTAATATTTGTGCGGCCCGCGAAGTGTTTCCAATCTACCACAATTACATAATTTTTATTAATACCCAAGCACGCACTACGTCTGGCAACAACTAATATTAATGTTATTATGTATTCAGCCCCTTTTGACGTCCCACTGCTGGGCACGGGCCTCCTTCAAGACGAGAGAGATCAGGCCTTAGTCCACCATGCTGGCCAAGTGCGGGTGGATTCCACATGTTATTCGAAAACTTACTAGGTTTTCTCAGAAATGCAGGTTTCCTTATGATGTTTACCTTCACCGTAAAGCAAATGTCAAAATATCAGAGGTGCGAGACCCGGGACTTGAACCCACATCACTCGGTTTCCCAAGCGAGCATTACCACTGGGCTACCACTGCCTTATATTAATGTTGATATTGATAGCATTGTAAAAAATAATAATTAATTAACCTAAATTTAACATTATTGTCGTATCTTTATTCTTTCTCCAAAAAAATATTGACAGAGACATTTGATTTTGCGACCCTAAAATCTGTGTAGTGATTCATATTGGTCCGCGATTGTATCTGGTCTGATCAGCCCTGATCTAGAGTATTAGCAATAATTATTGGGGTTCATGTCAGAAGATAAATAGCGGTGCGGGCTTCTAATGATAGGTTCGAGCCTGAATGAAGCGAGAATGGATTACTGGTTTATTATTAAAGGAAATTTAGTGTGGGGGAAATGGAAATTAACAAAAGATACTGTGCTAAGAACATAGAAACAATCACAAAAATTTTATAAAGACTAAAATTAGTATGTGTGTTTGTACATGTTTGTAACTTCTTTATTAGGAACAGATGGAAGGATGTGGATGAAATTAGTGCAAAGAGACTAGCATTTTGGCTACTTTTTGTAATAAAATTTGCCAAAAAGAGTAAATGATGTACCTACATTATAAATACAAATTTCTCTTAAGGATGCATCCAAGTGAAATAATACCCGCGGGTATGCTACTAGTGATAACAAGTGAATAAAATTACTATACATCTACGCCCTATAAAAAAATAAAAAACCGGCCAAGTGCGAATCGGACCCGCGCACGAAGGGTTCCGAACCATTATTATCTATAAAAACGCAAAAAAATTATATCAGTTGTATGGGGGCCCCACTTAAATATTTGTTTTATTTTAATTTAATTATTTATTTTTAAAGTGAATATATAACTAAATATTCTGTGAATATTTCAAGCGTCTACCTGTTGCCGTTATCAATATTGAGCAAAAACTTCAAAAAAAAAACCCTTTGTTGTATGGGAGCCCCCTTAAATATTTATTTTATCCTGCTTTTTAGTATTTATTATTATGATGATGATGATGTTCTCCTGACCGATTCCGGCCACGGCGGCCAATCACATTGAGACTAGCCAACTGCGCAGGAGATATTATAGTGCACAAGTGTACGCGCAGACACAAGTGCACTCTCTATTCCTATCACTCTCATACTTCGGTGGGACGACTACTCGACACGACCGGTGAGAGTTAAGGCGCAGGACCGATGGCTTTACGCGCTCTCCGAGGCACGGGGGTGAAACACCGGCAACTTCCCAACTCCGGGCTGTTACTGAGGCTTACTATACAGAAAGACTCAATAACTAAACTTGGCCCGACCCGGGACTCGAACTCAGGACCTCAGGATGTGCAGCCGTACATGCTAGCCACTACACCACCGAGGCAGTTGGCACCGAATTTATTATTATAGAGACAATAGAAATATATCATCTGTGAAAATTTAAACTGTCTAACTATCAGGGTTCATGAGATACAGCCTGGTGACAGACAGTCGGAAGGACAGCTGAGTCTTAGTAATAGGGACCCGTTTTACCCTTTGGGTACGGAACCCTAAAAAATAACAATTTGTATGTCAAAGTGAGAATGTGAATAAGCAAATGAATTTATTACTTTACAGACATACATAACATGCTCTACCGTCATAGTGATTAGGAAATGTACTACTGTGCAGGATTATCCCATCTGCATCACGGGTTCAATACCTGCTCATAGCTAAATGGATTAACCATATAAATCTTTGGTCCAATAAAGGCCTTATTAAATATCATAAAACATTAGTTGTGAATCAACAGGACTACTTTCGCATTAAAATTTTAAACTTTCGTAATAGAATAGATATAATTCAATGACAAATACATATGGCATGACTGTGTAATCAACATTAGACTGTATTAGGTGTATGGTGACTCTAAATGTATAACTTATGCTAATTTAAAAGTTATGAATGAATACTACTAAGTTATTTCAGTCATATCGTTTCAAGTTATAGTGACCGTTATGAGGTCCCATAACTGCAAAGTGGGGAAGAAAGGCTTAGAGAAAGAATGCATTATTTGAGCACGTCTAAATCATATTGTCCTCCCATTATCCCATCCCATAAATATTATAAATTCGAAAGTTTGGATGGATGGATGTTTGTTACTAAATCATGCCAGAAGGGCTGATTGGATCTGGATGAAATATGGCACAGAGATAGATTATAGTCAGAATTAGCGCATAGCTTACTTTTTATCCCGGAAAAATGTGCGGTTTCCGTGGGATTTGTTTTTGTTTTTCACGGAGCAATTGATCGACTATCTATTCCATACTAACCGCTAAAATGTACCTAGGGATGAATCTGAGCGAAGCGAGGGTGACTCGCAAGTTTTCATATATTTTTAACTATTTCGTTTGGCAATATCGATTTTAGAAAATTAGACTGTTTTGTTAAAATATAATCGATTTGTGAAATAGAAAATGGTATCAATACTATCGTAACATTTTCTGTTTTTATTATTTATTGTCATGCAACCATAAAGAGGATGAGATGCCATGTTTTTCTGGTTTTCACAGTTTGTCTCTTAATGCAGGGGCATGACAAAAATAAGTCAGCAACTATTTTTATCGAGCTGGTTTTTATCAATTATTAAACGGTTTTCTGATTTTTTTAACGTAAGGGACTATATAAATAAGAGTGAAATAATTCGTTTTAAGTCGATATTACTGTTCATTTTAAAAGGCATATTCTATATTTATAAATACTTGCACAAAATCTTTATAACACAATAGAAGCTACAGAATTCAGAAAAGTAAATATAAGCATTAAAGCCGTGTATACTAACTGAGATCATGGTGTCGAGTTTTCGGGCAAGAAACGTGATGTAACACCATGCCTCAAATAGCGCTTTCACCCGCTAATCATTCACTAAAGGCAAGTTGAATTTCTACAATCGACATCGCCAATAGAAACAAAAAAATATATAAGAATGGTATATCTACAGTACGGAAAACGTAAGATTACGATTAAATATATCATTTGAATTATTATTCAGATTTCTAAAAGCGTAAACTATTTTAGAATGTATCTTATCTAAACCCTGTTTTCTTTCTTGAAGATGCACGAAATAGAAAAGAATCCACCTACGCTTACTACACACTAGTGAAGTGTAATATTTCACTTGTTGATGAATAGTCTTACGAAATTGGCCGCCGTCGCCGAAAAACAAACTTTTATCTAACTCAATAGACAAAATTTTAGCTGATGTTCAGTACCCCAGTGGAAGACCGCTATTTTTGAGAAACCAGGTAAAGCGACTTAAAATCCCGGGTTTTGACCTCTAACATTCTCGTATGCGAATTATTTCCAACATAATTATAATTAATTACCACTTGCTTTATGGTGAAGAAAAACATCGAGAGGAAACCTGCAGTCTTAGAGAACATAGCAAGTTTTAGAAACACATGTGAAGTCCGCCAATCCGTCGGCCAACGTGGTGGACTATAGCCTGATCCCCGTCGCATTGAAGACAGGCCCATGCCCAGTAGTGGGCACGAGCTTGTTAAGAAGGGCCCAATATAATACCTTATTCAGTAAAAGACACACCTAGTCTTATTCAGACATCTATTTGCAAAATCAAATTATTTATACAACTAAGTTTTAAGTTATCTATTTTATTATATATGAAATGATAGTTGCTTTTCAGTGTAAATTATACCCCAAAAGATTTAGAAAAGCCTCAACTAGACATCAGGAATGTGCGAAAATGTCAGTTACATAGGCGTGAAAACGACAAGCCCGTGACAGATATGTTATCCACAATGAACTATTAAACGTTATTTTAAAAAACTATTACAATATATATTTTAAAGATATCTTTCGGAAATGTAAATGTTCATATATCATGTTTCATTGTCATTCAGAGACAGTGTATTATATACTTCTCATGCTGCGTCAGCTCTCGGATGTCTTTAAATGAGTTATTTGAATCGATTATCCAACACCTAGTTAACAATACTCGTAAGTTACCATTAGTCGATAAAATACAACACTTGTCACGTTTTGCCGACACTTCAGCTATATTTATGCGTTTGTTTATTTCAAAAACAATAAAACCCGATAACGTTGAGTATGGTCATGGTCTGAAATCACGTTTTCCATACATAATCAATATTTAACATTTTCAGATGAAAATATCTCGACATAAGTAAGAAACACGAGCTGAAATCGATCGGAGTTCTGAAGTAAACATAATATTATATCGACAAACGCTTGATAAAAACGTCGTTAAACATTAAACAATTACTATTTACATTATTTTTTTACATTATTATGATTTGCAATGAACTTCACGGTAAAGAATACCACATATCACGTTTTTAGAGGACGTTTATAGAACGTTAGCTGTTTTATTACACATTTTACTATACCTTGGTAGGTACAGATTACATCATACACAAGATTTATGCCTATTTTTTCATAGTTAACTACTAGCAACTCACCCTCGCTCCGCTCGGGTTCGTCCCTAGTTACGTTTAACATTTAGCTCAGAAATGAGATATTTTCCCGCAGTAAAAAGTATTTTATATGTTGACCCGGATAACCAGCTATCATCATGCCAAATTTCATCAAAATCTGTCCAGTGGTTTTTTCGTGATACGGTAACAAACAGAAAGACAGACAGATAGACAGACAGACGGACAAAAATTATAAATTCTATAGATTCGACCTCTGTATCGATAATAATGTCTATCCCAATAAGATTTAAAAAAAAATAATAATGTATAGATTCGGCTTAGTTACAATTTTATTACATACTAGCGACTCACGCTCGCTTCGCTCGCGTTTTTCCCTAGGTACGTTTTCACGGTTAGCTATGTTTAAGTATATAAATAGTAACTTGATACTCCTAAAACATTCATTTTAATTATATAGCGATTTACCCTCGTTTAGCTCGTGTGCATAATCTAAACGCCGATTTTGTTCATAATTTCATGGGTTTTAATTTTTTTTCGCGGAACCCTGATTCTTTTTCTAAAATAAAAGTAGCCTAAGGTACTCCGTATAACATCAGCTATCTGCCAGTGAAAGTCTCGTCAAAATCCGTCCAGCCTTGGATTTATAACGCCGACTTTAGTTTTGCGACGAAGTTAAGGAGGCCTTAAGAGGATTGTGAAGTGCCGATACACGGCGCGAGTAGGTTTTTAAGAAAATGCTATCTGTTTCATATCGCTCGCTTTGCCAACCCTTATGGTGCGATAGAGAGAGTTGCAAATCTTAGAGGCAATTACCTACATTCCTGTTTGAAATATTGTTTTGGGCGATAACGTTTTTACCCCCCTAAACATTTACGAAATGAGACAATTTTGGTCTCATTAGATTCAGTACACCTTAATCTAGGTCTGTACGTTTTCCTTTTTTAGTAATTCAGTTTAGTTTAATTATAAAAAAATAAAACGCTCGAGGAAGTTTTTACTTCAAAAATACAGATATTTAGATGCTAATAACTTCTATCATACGCAATATTTCTTTAAAATAAAAACGTACGGACCTAGTTTTTCATTATATCTACAACATTTCCAAAAATTATGAAAATTAGACTATGTTAATGGGGGGGAAAACGTTATCGCTTTTTGTATGGAAATTTACTTTTTTTATTTAGCTTCACAATCCTCTTAAGAATATCGTACATTTATGTGAATGTAATATTATATGTATTCAGTCCTTTCTAACGTCCCACTGCTGGGTACGGGCCTCTCTTCAATACGAGGGGGATCAGGCCACAGTCCACCACACTGGCCAAGTGCGGGTTGACGGACACATGTCTTTCGAAAGCTTGCTAGGTTCTCTCAGACGTGCAGGTTTCCTCACGATGGTTTTCTTCACCGTAAGGCAAGTGGTAATCATGTTAGAAATGATTCGCACATAAAAATATCAGAGGTGCGTGACCCGGGATTCGATCTCGCTTTACTCGGTTACCCAAGCGAGCGCGTTACCACTAAGCTAACACTGCCTCCACTGGGCTACCACTGCCTAAATAATATATATTATCTATAAATTGCTGCTAGATACACAAAGATGGGATTCTTCTGTTTACACTTGTTAAACTTTGCGGGCGGAGCCGCGGGCAACGTTAGTTAACATATTTTTAGTTTCAGTTTTAGTTTCAGTTTTTTTTAACTGCCTCGGTGGTATAGTGGCTAGCATGTACGGCTGCACATCCTGAGATCCTGGGTTCGAGTCCCGGGTCGGGCCAAGTTTAGTTATTGAGTCTTTCTGTATAGTAAGCCTCAGTAACAACCCGGAGTTGGGAAGTTGGCGGTGTTTCACCCCCGTGCCTCGGAGAGCACGTAAAGCCGTCGGCCCTGCACCTTAACTCTCACTAGTCGTGCAGAGTAGTCGTCCCACTGGAGTATGAGAGTGACAGAAATAGAGAGTACACTTGTGTCTGCGCGTACACTTGTGCACTATAATATGTCCTGCGCAGTTGGCTAGTCTCAATGAGACTGGCCGCCGTGGCCGGAGTCGGTCAGGAGAACAATATTATTATTAGTTTCAGTTTTAAATATACACGTACAGATACATTGCACAATGTATATAAAACTATTTTTCCATGAAAACGACAAAGTAAAACTTGTAATGAGTTTATTCAGTTTTATATTAATATAGGTCAGGATTTAATAACAAGGGGAATAACAAAGGTTTAAAATAACGTTTGTTATAGTTTTAATCACGTATTTATTGTTTTCAGTACAGAAATAGGTGCAGGCGTCGGATAGCTCGCCAAGAAACAGTTATGACCTATATATTAGTGGAAATTAATGAAACAAATGTTAATGAGGATGTAATATATCCGTTCCAGGATAGAATAAGACGTACTCTCAAAATAATCTAAATGCCATCTTCTTGGAATTGTGTACATTCAAAATTTCAACTAAAACAATATTTCGAATTTCAATAAAATAAACCTTCAACAAATTTTCGACGACATGTTTGTAGTGACCCTACTTGCTGTGCCAGCGGTCGTGGATTCGAGCCCCGCTGGTGGCATAGATTTGTGTGATGAACACGAATGTTTCTACTACAGTCATGGGTGTTTATATTTATAATATGTTTGTATTTAAAGTTGTATAGGTAAGTGTAGTGTGTCAACTATCTGGTATCCATAACACAAGCCTCGTTGCTTACCATGGAACTAGATGGTTCTATGTTTCAATGTCCCAACATAACTATATTTAGTTATGTTCCTAAATCTCTTTTCGGTTACATAAATCTTATATCAGTAAAAGTCTGCATTCGTATTTCATCCTTGCATCCAAAGGATAATTTCCGGGACAAAAACTATCCTATATCCTTCCCAGGGTTTCAAACTATCTTTTTACTAAATTTCATTTTAATCGGTTTAGTAGTTTCGGTTTTTTGTTTGTTTATTTGGTAGAAGCCAATAAACAAACAAAAGAATCTTTCCTCTTTATAATATTAGTACAGAATAAAATAGATAAAATCGATCAAATGGAAATTGGATTATTGCATCGAAACTGTATTAAGATTTTGCTGATTTAAAAAAAATGTGCCAATTAGATGATTTTAAGAAACTTTCTCTAAATATATATTTTAAATATTTTATACACAAAAAAATCCTTTAAAAGAGCTCGTTTTTAATATGTCAACACTTTTATCGATTTATTAAAAACTTGACATCATTTTTACCGCGAGGCTATTTTGAGCAATCAAGTCACAAGTCGCTTTGAAAGTTTAGAAACAGTATTTGTTTGGGGGCAGTTTGTTTGCAAATTCAATTTATTCTTGAAAGGAAAACCGCACAAAGATCCGATAGGGCGCCCATCTTTCATTTATATTTACTTCATAAAAAATATATTCAGAGTATATTTTTTTTTCTTCTTATAATAAAATTGTAGCTGAGTCAAAGTTATATATGTATGTATATACAACTAGTCAAGTGTGATCTGTCTCGCTTGAAGGAGGGTTTCGTACATTATTTGATATTAAAAGAATTTAAGGATTCTTATTTTGCCTGCTAACCGTTTTCAACTAAACCGTTTTCACGGTTTGCTATGTTTAGGTATACATAAATAGTAGCTTGCTACTCCAAAGATATTCACTTAAATTATAAAGCGATTTACCCTCGCTTCGCTCGGGTGCGTACGCCGTACGCAGATTTTGTTCACAATTTCATGGGTTTTAATTTTTTTTCGCGGAACTCTGATACTTTTTTCAAAATAAAAGTAGCTTTGGTTACTCCTCGTAGCAGCAGCTATCTGCCAGTGAAAGTCCCGTAAAAATCGGTCCAGCCGTTTCGGAAATTAGCCGGAACAAACAGACAGACAGTCAGATAAACAGACAGACAAAAATTTTAAAAAATGTACCGTGTATACATCCATATGCATTTAGTAAAAAGCGGTTATTTTAATATTACAAACAGACACTCAATTTTATTTAGGTATCTGTATAGATTTTCTTTAAAAATATAATAAAATTACCTTATGTGGAATTCGTTTATATATAGAAAATAGGGTGTAACTTGACTGACAAAACACACGAATAATTCCGTTTTTTATTTTGAAGTACGGAACCTCGGTGAGTATTTTTAAATCTAAAATAAAGTAAGTATACAGAAACGACACATACATATATAAAATCTATTTCAAAGTTAATATATAAACCTATTCACGTCACATTATACCCATATTCAAAAGACGTGAATCGGTTGACAAAACGACACGCAAACCGACACACTAACAATATTATTACAGTGTAGAGAGGCCAATAGCTTCTGACCCTTTTAAAACTGACTTAATTTGAGTTCATATCGCATGATAATTGTCTTCACTTATACACACGTGCGCGCGCGCAGCCCGCGCCGCGTGACCGAGTCGTATTACAATCGCTAATATGAAATCAACTACCTAATGCCTTTAAATAGATTTAGGGCGACAAAATTACAATGACATTCAATACGTGTAAGTGTGTACTTTATAGTTTATATATATGTACAAAATATATACATTGTACGCTTAATTATTAATTATTGTTCCACTGTAGGAGTATTGTGATGAATGCTGCATTCTCCCGTTGAATAGAAATCATCAAAAAAATGTCGATTTTTTTGATGATAATGATGATAATGATTATAAATTATAATTTATTTATTTATTTGTTTATTTATTTTTGAGAAACAAACAGTGACTAAAAATCCTTATAGATAATTACAAACTAAACATCCACACGCCAGCAAAGTTTCCACTTATAAATATGTCACAGACAATAAAAAATTACTTAAGTTAGGATCATAAAAATTAAAAAAAAATAATTATAAAATCAAAAAAATAAAGCAAAACATAAACTCTAACAGTACGTAATAAAAGTACCAATGAAAAAATATATAATAAGAATAGGCAAATTTCAATATGAACTAATGTTATGTTAAAGATTTTAAAAACACTTTCTTAATACTGTATACATTTGGATAATTAAATAAGTCTATGTTAAGAAATTTTTCATTATAATTATTGTAAGCTCGATTAATGATAATGATAGATAGAAAATAATGATGATAGTTTTCCAGTTATTATGACAAAATAAGACATGTACAGTGTTTTAGAAAATTTTAATTCCCCATGGGTCAAGACTTCACTTGTATATTATATAATAAAAAAACCAAACAAGAAAAACCAAAGCCTTCTCCACTACCCCTCACACATTAGATGTTGTGTTTCGTTCGTATGATGGACATATAAACAAACAAAATGTCTTCAATTGCAGCCATTACATAATAAGGCCTGCCCCCTTTTCAAGAAAGACAGCATCAAATCGTCAAGTTCTTTGGAATCATTTCAGGTTAGAATTACTTGAACTTCTTGCGCAAAACTTACAATACTTTTAGTGAAGGTTTATGTAGTTTTTTCGTTTTAAATATATCGTTAAGTATAAGTAGAGCTATAGAAAAAATGGATTATCCATATCCAAACTTCATATTATAAATTTGAGAGTGTGTTTGTTTGTTTGTTCGTTTGTTTGTTTGTCCTTCTTTCACGTCGAAACCGAGTGACGGATTGGCGTGATTTTTTGTGTGGAGATAGTTTGAGGGCTGGAAAGGGACATAGGCTTTTTACTGCGAGATATTACCTCATCCTCACGGGAAAACACGTTATAAACACGTCTATTTATTTTATACTAACCGTTAAAACGTACTTAGGGACGAACCCAAGCGAAGCGTGGGTGAGTCGCTAGTAGTAAAATAAATTCTTTTGTCATATTTTTATTTTGGAAATTTCGTTATAAGTGATCCTAATTTCAAATTTAAGAGCAAAAATACAAAAAAATAAATTCTGTTATACTTGTGGCATATTCAGAATGCAAATAAAACATGAGTACCGAAAAAAACGTTTATATCAGAATCACAAACAGACAAGTATTTTATGTAAATATGTATAGATGTAGGTGGTCTTTTTCATGGCTCAATCAAGTTTATTTGAGGAAAACTGTGTCAGGTGCAAATAAAGGAAAGAATAAAGGTTTTAGCATGCCGATACTATTCCCGAGGGCTGTGGGGGCCTTCTGTCAATATTGCTCTAAGGGATGAAATAAGTAAAACACAATATTTTTATACAAAAAGTTATATTTTATATTTTTCCTTCATTAGAATCTATATAAATAGTTCATTATATAATAATAGAAGGATATACCTATTCTTAAATAATTGTGACCTATGCTTTACCGGCTTTTGTGACTTTTAATACTACAAATTAAATATATTAACATATTTATGAAAAATAATAAAAGCATACATGTTCTCAGCCTATTTTAACGTCCCACTGCTGGGCACGGTCCTCCCTTCAATGTAAGGGAGAACAGGCCAAAGTCCACCAATCTGATCAATTGCAAGTCTCTCATTATCAGACATGCAGGTTTCCTCACGATGTTTTTCTTCTCCGTAAGACAAGTGATAATCGTATTGCAAGACCCGGGATGTGAACCCGTTTCACTCAGTTTCCTACAAGTTCCGGTTACAAGTGGGCTGCCACTGCTTATTGCTCATTATGTACATAAGATGAACAAAAATCAGTTGGAATTAATCCTACATACCAATTCAGTGCTGGATATCTACCACTATGTCAGGCAATGTTCTTGCAACGGTGATCAATTATATGGCGTTATAAACAATGGTATAGCATACTATAATTTGACCTAAAACCCATCAGCCCTTCAATATTTGCGTGCAATCTATCACGTGGTGGCCCCCGTGTTTGAGCCCTAGTATATCTTGAAGCTCATCAATAACCGCACTCTTCTAAGGGTTTCGCTTCACTGAACTTAAAATATAGCGATTTAAATCGCCGTTTATATGGATAAATGGATTGTTTAATGAAAATTTTATACAGGCGTAAAGTAATGGCTAACGACATACATCCCTAGTGAGTTTTTGAATTGTGCTGACGTACCACGGGACATGCTTGGAGTATGGATTAATGAGAACTATATGCCACTTTTTGACACGGCTTCCGCTAAATGATAAAAAAGGATATCGGGCCTAATTGTTTTTTTTAATTTAGATTAGATAGATTTACTTTTATTTTTCTAGAGCCGCTAGTTGTATAACATTTAAAATGTCAAATATTCGCATAAATCTTAGAAAACATTATTTATATTCTTCTTTCATATTACAACACCATCTTTATCCATACAGCTTTGAGCAATTACCAAGGAACTTTAGAAGTAGGCTCAGCGATTACTTCAATGCCAATATGAAGCCAAGGGGACGGATTATCTTAGAAAAGGGTATTCTAGTGAGTTTGAATAGACTTACATTGGAGTGCTTTTGGGTATTAAACATGGATGACAAAAACCTTATTTGTCATGTGAAAACACTACCTACCTACCAACCTAAAGACTATTGATTCAACTTTATATAACGTATATATAAAGTAGTATAGATATAGTAATAAAGGATATAAAACTCATTATATATACCAGCTATCTAAAGTAAGGTATTAGTATAGATATAGTAGTAAAGGATATAAAATTCCAAATATATATATATACCAGCTATGGCCATACCAAACTTTATCGAAATACGTCCAGTTTTCTCGTGGTTCCCAAACAGACTGACAGGCAAAAATTCTAAAAACTACAAATTCGGCCTCTGTATCGATAATAATGACTATTTCAATAAGATTTCCCAAAAAAATTTTTAATATTCAGATTCGACTCAGAATTGATATCTACGATGTTTTTCACTTATAAGTACATACGTTACAAACGCCATTGTCACCGATCAGTATAATATGTTACAGAAACGTTGTATATTGTAAGAATACTTATTGTTAGGTTCCATAAAGGCTTTAAGATTTATACCAAAAGTACAGGTTTGAATCCGGCTTCGTATCCACGTGCGGAGTTCTTTGCACCCGTTTTTATTTGCAAATGTGTAAACAATGTAAACTGTAGCCAAGTTTAAACATTCAATCGCTTATTCTAATACTCCCTCCATAATGCATGAACTCGGACAGATACACTTTCACTGAGTCCTTATGTATTCTATTGGTAAAATAATCTTATAATACGTTTGTGTCCCGCCCTCGCTTCACTTGCGCCCTCAGACACGCGTCTCTTAAGGCCTTTTTGTAATCTATATATATAAAAGGCAAAAGTGATTGACTAATGTATCAACGCACAGGTCAAATCCTTAAGGCTAGAAAATTGAAATTTCGCACACGTATTTCTCATATGATGAAGACATCCACTAACTAAACTTTTTATTCCTTGGACATATTCGCATGAAATTTCGTATTTTTCATAGTTCGATCGCGAGCGAAGCCGCGGGTTCTACTAGTAAATAAATAAATATATTGGGACATTAACACACAACACCATCTAGTTCCATGGTAAGCTACGAGGCTTTTATCATTTCATTTCACTAGATAATTGATATACTACACATATATAACTTTAAATACATACACATTATAAATATAAACATCCATGACTGGAGTACAAACATTCGCGCTCATCACACAAATAAATAACCCCAGCAGGTAGGGTCACTACAAACTGAGCCAAATGTGTTGTAGTGTCCTAAAGACACATCTCTTATATTCCGGTAACCACTTAATTATCTGGAATTAATAGTAGCCTATAATGTAGCAAAATCAATCAGCAAAATCACGATAATCCTACTGTATCAAGCTATATTATATACTAGCAAAACCCGCAGCTTCGCTTGCGCTAAAACTACAACAAAAAAACTTTAAAAAGTTAGGTTTCATACAAATTTTCATCCCTTATTTTATCTCCTTATGGGATGAATTTCAAAAAACGCTAAAACATGTATTTATTTAATTGTATTGAAGAGCATTAATAACCAAGTTTCAAGAAATTCTGATCATAAATATTTTTTGGGTTGTGTTATAACGTATATTCCCGTGGAAATGAGATAATCCCCCGCGGTAAAAAGTATCCTATATGTTGACCCAGATATCCAGCTATCATCATACCAAATTTCACCAAAATCCCTCCAGTGGTTTTTCTGTGATGCGGTAACAGACAGTGTGATAGACAGTGACAAAAATTGTAAAAAATGTTGTTTTGGTATATGTACATATACATATGTACATATACATCTATATGCTTTTAGTGAAGAGCGGTTATTTTAATATTTCAAACAGACACTCCAATTTTTTTTACCTGTATAGACTAGCGACTTACCCTCGCTTCGCTCAGGTGCGTCACCTAGGTACACGGATTTCGTTCGTAAATTCGTGAGTTTTAATTTTTTTACGCGAAACCTTAATTGTTTTTCTAAAATAAAAGTAGCCTAAGTTACTCCTTATAATATCAGCTATGTGCCAGTGAAAATCCCATCAAAATCAGTCCAACCGTTTCGGAAATGACAGCCGGAACAAAAAACAGACAGACAGATTTTTTTTAGAAGTAGGTACAGTATATAATTCCACATGCATTTAGTAAAAAGCTGTTATTTTGACATTACAAACAGACACTTCAATTTTATTCATTTGTATAGATTAATAATGTTACAAGCGTTGAGCTAAAAAATTACAAAACGCGATAAAAGATGGTGTAAACTCTAAAATATTGTTACCACAACACCATATGTTTAATCAATGCGGCAGATATCGCGATTTTTCTCAGTAGTGCCATGAAATGTCAAGAAAATTCATGTAAATCCATTATACATTATTGTGAAGTTGAAATGCGAAACATCTGAGTCAAGGAACCGCTGTACGCCATCGATTATGAAACCATGTGACGTTTTGTTGTTTACTTAACTCTACCGAAAGATCTCAAGTCAAAACAAAACATAGTTTGAATAGATACAGAAGAATAAGAGATTCGTTTTAAAATTACATGAGATCCGAGAAGGGAGGCTGGGAGTGCAAAATATATGTATGTGGGTAATTTTCACGAAATCCCGAAATTCGGCTATCTTAAAATGACAAAAAATATTGATATTATTTGATATTTATTTTATGTGAATTTGATAGTACTAATGTTACTAGAATTTAATTATGTAGTGGTCCCAAAAATTATTGCGTTTTATAAAAATTATGAGGACATAAAAAAAAAACAAAGTGAGGGAATGACAATTAAGGTGAGGGAATGATTATTGCAGACTAGTCATGAAGCTTTTTAAATAAAATTAGTTTTCTTTCAAAGAAATCTTTTTATTAAATGAAATTTTGTTCTTAAACAATAAGTAAGATCAATGAGTAATTCCAGCAAATAACAAAATTATTGCAGCACTTTGGCATAATTCTAGTTTAAACTTATTTTTATTTATTATGGCACTTAATTAAGGCACTTAATAAAATAACAATGACAACAAAATCCTTGATAACTTAAAGATTCATCTAACTGCATTTTTAACAACAGAAAAACTTCTTATTTTAAACTTTAACCTTATAGATAAAATGAATGTTTAGTATCAAAATCAACAAAACAAAATCTATAACTTAACTGGTTTTTTTCCAAACATAAAATATTTCTTATTTAGTAGGTACTATTAAAGAGTAAAATTACCTACTTTTAAAATTTGTAATCTTAAACAATTCAGTCTCAAAGTTACAAATTAAAGTCTTAATCAGATATTTTTAAACTAGTGTAAGTCTTTTATAAAATAACAACCCTTACTGATTAATTTTGCAGGCTCAATCTTCCTCAGAATGTCATGCCAGGCATATAACTGCTCATCTCTGATTTTAGGCCATTTCCAAGATTTAGTTCCTCTTTTCATACAGTTTACTAAAGCGCCTTCCTCAGAAACTGATATTATTTCCCTTGGGTAAACATTTTCGTCCCATTTGATAAGTACATAATCACCAATATTATAAGTGATATTACTGTCCGTACAAATAATATCATTTGACGAATGTCCATCATCATAAGATTTGTTTCGTGTTTTTAATTCCAAGGACTTTGGTTTTTCAATGCAACGTTTGGAAGATTTGTAATATCCCATGTGAAAATGTTTACACTTTTCTGCGCATTGACAACATGAAAGACTTCTAAATTCCAAGACATCATTACTGAAGACAAATTGACGAATTTTCTGGGTTTCACGAAATGCAGCAATGATGGTTGACTGTTTGACTAAGTCTTCTATCTTCGCGATATTAGCAGTGGTAACTTCAAATAGCTTTATTGAAGAACATCTTGCCAACAAATTTTTTTTGAGAGATTTCAAATTTACGATGTCTTTGCCTTCAACCACCGCTTTATCAGCTGTTCTTTTTAATGTGCCACCTACACCATCAAGAGCACCTTTGCCATGGCCTGGTTCTGAATAGTTCCACACAAAAAATGTCGCACCCGGAAACAAATCATTTATATGATGATATACTAGATGAAATATGAACTTGTTCTTGTACTGGTTGACAGGACTATCACTTAGCATATGTATTCTGTGAATGTTTGGATTGTGATTTTTAAGCCAATCAAAAACTGGTAATAAGTGTGCCCATACTGCTATTGTATCATGTCTATTATTTTCAGAAAGAGAACAAAACGTGTAGGGTTTTACAGTGTCATTTTCACGTAAATATGATACTCCTGTATGTAGAGTAACTTGTTTTCTTGCACCTTCGAATCTGCCTGAATCTCTTCGTTATATTTGCAACAATAGTTTTCGCTGAAGTCTATGTGAATAAGGACTTCATTGTCAGCTAAAGTCTTTTTAAGTTCTGATATGGTCTGATACTGGTGTGCTATCGTGGCAACGTGTTTAAAAAAATAAAGGCAAAGTATTTTTAACTGAAGTACCAATGATCTCAGTGAAACCTTGATCTCTTTTAAAATAGGTTTTCTAACTGTCTTCATCTTTCCATTTTTTTCATAGGATACAGTTTCATACATCCACTGTTCATAAATCACTATTCTGTTTGGCTTTGGAAGATAATACTCTACCATTTTATTTACACAACCTTTACATTCTCGTAAAAGACATTTAGTTGCATAAACGTTGCATGTTTTCATGGTCAAAAATTTAGTTAGATTACAGCAAGGCAATACTTTATTTTCATGTTACTTTATGATCATCCGTTGAACATTTGCGTGGATTACACATTTGCATGTGTTACGGTTTTTTATGTTTGCCCAAGTCACCCAAAAAGCCAGTTAGCCCATCCAAAAATCATTCCTTCATATATCACCATTCCCTCACCATAACTTTTTATGAGGGAATGATGCTGAGGGAATGACAAAATAAAGAATAACCATAAAGGACTCGTGACATGACCTTACTTTTAAAACGATTTTTCTGCTTAAGGAAATTACTCCCAAAAGCCATCTTATATGTGCAACTTATAATCAGTTCAAGTACTTACCTTTTGTTTTTTTTAGAATGTGATGAAATGACGATCAAAAATTTTATTTAACCATATAATTAATAAAATCTTTTTGCAGCGCACACCCGAATCACAATCACAGAAAATTCGCCATTTTGATAAATTGACATTAGTGCCAACTTTCAAAAACGAATGGTAGCGTTCGTATTTTATTTAAAATGCGTTCATAATTCAACTGTCAGTAATAGTGTAAGGGAATGATTTATTTTTGTGAGACACATATAAATATTCAAATTTTTAACGCGTTTATTACTTTCTAACGCTAATTTCGGTTTTTCCCATAAATTTATAATATTTTTAAATAATCCAACTAACTTGAATATGATTCAAATGATTTTTGTACTTTTTTGGTAAATAAAAGTAAATAAAATTGGTACTTGGGACACAGTGAGGGAATGATATTAGGAACATTATGGTTATGCATTTTTATTTATTTATTTTACGGCTCTAAAATCTTATGTGAAACTTTTAGATATAGTTATGTGGATTGTATTAAAATATTAGTAACATCCATTTTTTTGTTGGATTTTTATATAAGCTCCAAGGACAAGAATTTCGGAATTTCGTGAGAATTACCCATGTACTTACTGCGATAAGGAAAACTGCGTAACCTAAAGGTTTTAATCAGGCTGTTTTAAATTCAAAAGTTTGTATGTATGTATGTTTGTTACGCCACGCTGAAATGATTAGGCGGATTTTTGATGAAAAGTAGATAGACACTATGAACTGAAGTAACACAGGATACTTTTAGTAATTAAATTAGTCAAAAAGTATCACTGCCCATATATAATACTACTAGCGACTCACCCTCGCTTCGCTCGCCTTCATATATATTATATTATTGGATATAATAAGTTATCCTTAAGAGGTAGACATATGCCATCGCGGACTTTTTTGTAGACCTTTTTAAGGTGTATAATACTGTAGTACATTATTTTGATCTATCTCGTAGGGTTCAGCCAGCGTTTGCAATGTAAGCGCACAAAAAGTGATTATTTACGACATTACATTAGAAACCTCTAAAATTATCAGTGTTTCTCTACTATATAATACATGTATTATACATGAAACACTATATCTATTAAAAGAAACCGCATCAAAATCCGTTGCGTAGCTTTAAAGATCTAAGCATATATGAGACAGACAGCGGGAAGCGAATTTATTCTATACTATGTAATGATAAATACAAAAGGTTTTAAGAGTCTAAAATACCTTACGCAATATTATAATCTTCCATTATCTTAAAGTTTGATAACAACTCTAAAAATAGCTCGAAAAAAATTCCGAGTCCTGAAAACTGAAGAAAGAAACTCAGCGGAATTATTAAAGATTTCCTTTAACTTCTAAAATCCCGACAGCTTGGATTCGATCACATCATTCTCAAGGCAAATGAAGATATATAATTTTGGAATCAAAATTAATAACTTATTTTTATCCTTTTGGAATCTAAGATTAGGCAATACTTAAATTAGCATAATCTGTATCAGTAATGTGTATGTATTCAGCCCTTTTTAACGTCCCACTGCTGGGCACGGGCCTCCCTTCAAGACGAGGGGAATCAGGCCATAGTCCACCACGCTGGCCAAGTGCGGGTTGGCGGACTTCACATGTCTTTCGAAAACTTGCTAGGTTCTCTCAGACATGCAGGTTTCCTCACGATGTTTTCCTTCACCGTAAGGCAAGTGGTAATCAAGTTAGAAAATGATTCGCACATGAAAATATCAGAGGTGCGAGACCCGGGATTTGAACCCACTTCAGTAATACAGACTGATATATAGTATGTTATATCAGTCAGACTGATGACTGATATATAGTATGTTATATCAGTCAACTTGCATTACAATGTTTGTAAAAATATTGGCATCTAGCAATTTATAACGTCTTTTTGAGATTTCAGTAGAAATTAGGTCGAAGCTGCCAATAATTTTGTTTGAAAATATAGTTTTCTATTACTTCAAAATGTTTATTTTTAAATAATAGCACAACTTACCTGCTTGAAAAAAAAATGCTTATATGGAAAACTAGCGGCTCACCCTCGCTTTGCTTGGGTTCACCTCTAAGAGAACAAAAACAAAACTAACCTACGGGAACCGTACATTTTTCCGGTATAAGGTTTCAGCATGCCAAATTTTACTATGTTATAGTTGTTGCATAAGTTGTTATGTACTAAGCTGTATAAGTTACTATAGTTTTTTAACTATCTCACGGGAACTCTTTAATTTTCCGGCATGAAAAGTGTCTAAAATTTTGACCGGGGACATAAGGTACTACCATGCAAAATATTATTTAAATCGGTCCAACATTTTCAGAGATTAGCTCGTACAAACAGACAAACAGACAGAGAAACAAAAAATTAAACAAAAAACTGGATTTGTTCTATTTCTCTTCTTTCATCCGCCTGACTCGGTTTTTAGCAGTTTTTTCTATGTACCGACATTCAACCTCTACAGTTTTATTATATGTGTAGATAAAGATAACTAAATATGTATTTGTATTTTTTTTAACTAAACAAAGGGAGTGTTTCATTTACTTTACCGACCACGCACCACCTGATACAAAGCAGTACCTGTCGCCCATAACACCTACGGTTCATGCACTTAGGTTTTAGGTAACAAAAATACAGAACCACAGGTGCGTTGTCACTGTGAGTACTAAGATGATATGCCTCTTGCCTGTAATTGCGCTGGCTACCTTATCCTTCAAACCGGAACACAACAATGAAATCTCTGTTGCCTGGCGGCAGAAATAGATAAGGGGGTGGTACCCATCCAGTCGGACTCCTCAGGCTTGACAGAGTCCTACCACCGGTATAAACTGTTAGACTTTTTAAATAAAACTGTCGTTTCGGATCAACAGACCGCTAGATGTAGGTAATTAGAGAGTTACTGTGTAGATCGAATTAATAGCAATTTAAATTAAAATCTTCATTAACAAATAGTGTTGCTCGGTGATTTAATTTTAAATAATACCATAATTAACTAATATTTTCAATTCCAATATTATAATAGCAACACTAGTAAAAGTAAGATGATTGTTTTTTTTTAATTGTAATAATTATAATAATAGCAATAAAATGAAATAAATAATAATTAATATTCAAATAGAAAATAGATATACTAAAATCATAAAAATTGTTTAAAATTAAAATTAATAAATATTGTAAGGTACTTTTGTGATTTTTTTTTTGTATTTTTTGAATTCGTTTTGTTATTTTGTGGTTAGGCTGTCTGTAACAACTTAATAATAACCTTTGAGACGTCTAAATCCTCAGTCTCTCCTGTAACCATGATTGCTGTAAAGCATTCGAAACGTTGGGAACCAAAAATCAAAATAATCCGCGAAAAAATCCGAAAAGATAGTTAGTTATATTTAAAATGTTCAATATTCGCATAAGTCTAAATCTAAGAAAGGATTAATCTATGACTGGAGTACAAACATTCGTGCTCATCACACAAATGTATATTTCCAGCGGGACTCCAACCCGTGACCTCTGGCACAACAAGTAGGATCACTACAAACTGAGCTAACCAAACGTGTCGTTTTTAGGGTAAAACGGGACCCTATTACTAAGACTTCGCTGTCCGTCCGTCTGTATGTCTGTCTGTTTGTCAGTCCGTCTGTCACCAGGCTGTATCTCATGAACTGTGATAGTTAGACAGTTGAAATTTTCACAGATAATGTATTTCTGTTGCCGCTATAATAACAAGTACTAAAAAACGGAATATAATAAATATTTAAGGGGGCTCCCACACAAAAGACATAATTTTTTGCCGTTTTTATAGATAATGGTACGGAACTCTTCGTGATCCACTCCGACTCGCACTTGGCCGGCTTTTTATTACATCTTACACTCACTTAAGTTCAGGGGATTTCTCGTTCCCGGGAAAATTACTGGCAATTTGAAAGTCAATCTCGAATTGAATTTCAATAAAGTATTTTCATTTTTAATTCACAATCAGACGAAAACAAAAGCACTTTAATATTTATATATACATTTCGTAGCAAGCGAATTTTGTTTATAACTTTTGCCGTGTTGCTAAGTGACCTAATTTAAAAGTTTAAAAAAGGAAATTAGGTTTAGGAACAATATATTAAAAACGTGAAGTTTTATGGTTTTAAAATGTTAGCAGGTATATAAGGAATAGAAATTCGTAAAATGCCATAAAACTCTAGGGATACATTTTTTTTTTCTTAAAAATAAAAGGATTCTGATTGGTCTATTAAAGTATTTTAAATAAAACTATTTATTCTGACTTTTTCGCGGTTTTATTTTTGTTTTGGATTTGTCATGTCTCAAATGCTTTAAAGTAAATAAGGTGACGGAATAGATTAGAAAAAAATAAAAATAGAAAAATAGTTTTATATGAAACCCCTTTGATTCCCCATACAAACTTTCATCCTCATTTTCACCCCCTTGAGGGATGACTTTTAGGATAAAAAGTTAAAAACTATCCTATATCCTTCCCAGGGTCTCAACCTACCATTTTACCAAATTTCATCTAGATCGGTTCAGTAGTTTCGGAGCTTATTCGGTACAAACAAACAAGCAAACAAACAAAAAATCTTTCCTCTTTATAATATTAGTAAGTATAGATGTCAAATATCCGCGTAATCTGAAACAGCAATATATTTTTGGTAAACAGTTTTAGCGAAAATATTTTTCTGTTTGTTTTAGAGTCAATAGATTTTAAGTTAAATAAATATGTATGTACGAGTTTATTTGCCTATCTACTATATGCTCCAAAAAAACGTGAAGTATGCACGTAACCCATAACATGGAAAAAAATATCCCATTGTTATCTCAATCTATCCATACTGGTTATTTATTAATATTAATTAACTGCCTCGGTGGTGTAGTGGCTAGCAAATACGGCTGCACATCGAGAGATCCTGGGTTCGAGTCCCGGGTCGGGCCAAGTTTAGTTATTGCGTCTTTTTGTTTAATAAATCTCAGTAACAGCCTGGAGTTGAGAAATTGGTGGTGTTTTACCTCCATGTGTCGGAAAGCACGTAAAGCCGTCGGTCCTACGCCGACACTCTCACCGGTCGTGTTGAGTAGTCGTCCCACTGGAGTATAAAAGTGACAGGAACAGAGAGTGCACTAGAGTGAAAAATGTATATCAGTCAGAAATAATCGTTCAAAGTCGCACCACGGGTAACGTCATGGGAAGAGCTAGTTTAAAATGTTAAGCCACGTGTTTTCAAATTTCTGTAATACGCGATATCAATCTCGTGCAAACAGAAATAGACACTCATAACAACAAGTGTGCTTCAACAGCTATCGTAATGGACGATGGCCTGACGTGATCGGATCTCGTAAACACGGTGCCCGCCAAAATATGGCCACGTGGGAAAAAACGCGTGGGCACTAATTTAGATGACGAAATCAGTACTAAAATTAAAAATATGAAAGTAACGCTGTCTGACGATCTGTCTTTTCATATGGGGACTGTTTTTAAGAATTTTAGTATTTAAATAATTTAGATATTGATAAAAAATAAGTTACTTAAAAAGGATTAAAATAATGAAAAAGTAAGTGAGAAATTGCATGATTTATGTTTAAAAAAATCATATTACGTATTTCTTTTTTAAAATAAAGTAATTTTCATGAAAATAACAAGTACTTAGGGCACAATGAGAGCAGATCTCTAGTAATAAATTTACTCGTACGTATTTACTTAAAAAAATTTATGGTGGTGATATGGTATGGTAGGTATGGTAGCGCTATCTACACGCTAAAATTCCCGGGTATGTATTTCGCATAGAGTTCAATTTTAATCAAAGAGACCTTTGACATAGTCTGGTCAAGATAAATCACGGAATTGACAACTAAATAAATGTTCTAATAGTATCAAATCAAGACTTGATAATACTTTCTTAGATTTACGCGAATATTTTACATTTTAAAGAAAACTATCTTTTCGGATTTTTTCGCGGATTTATTTTGACTTTTGGTTCCCGATGTTTTGAATGCTTTACAGCAATTGCGGTCACGAGAGACATTGTGTGTCTTCCGAAATCCGAAAATATAATTTTATTCAAGACGTGACGTTAAAAATAATTAAATTTATTTTAACTCTTATCCTAATACTTGGAAGTGTTTCTTGTGATTTATCGAATTCGTAAGCTCGATCCAATGGGAATATTTCTATTTGCAGATTTAGACGTAGACAAAAATTTGAAAATATGTTGTGCGTCATTACTGTATTTTTTTATTAAGCACTATATTTATGTAGGTACGAGGAGTTAAGAAAATGCACAATAGCAACATTGTCATCATTTTTAGAGTTCTCGCTTTACATTTAGTGTGTATATCTTAAAAAAAAAACTGTATTGCACTTGGCGTTTGTAGACTTTAACTGATAAATAACTGATAAAAAATGCTACTCGTAAGTTAATTATTGAAATTTCAATTCAATTCAAAAAAAAAAATTTAAAGGTCCTCAATGACCTATCTTGCTGAAGCATTACTCGAAATAGATATTTGACAAAAGTTCCATACAAACGATGTTAAATTCCTATCGCTAGTAAAGAAAATCACAGATAATAATAAATTATTTTAAAAACATCTTTTTCTTAGAAAACAAGAACACATAACTTCTGTTATGTGTTGTTGTCAATTAATAGACCTTCTCGCACCTTGTTTTGTTTAGTAATTGATGAAGCTCGTAACATAATTCGTGCCAATGTTTATGTTTTTTAATCCATCACAATATAAAGAGATAATGCTCTGTTGTCCTGAACATTGCCAACACACTTGAGTTATTTATGATGATATTCTAATACTGTCTTATTGTCATGCCAATTTTCAAATATTGCATGATGCAATATATGGCCAAATTTCTTAGATTTGAATTAATAATAACAACTTTTAAATTATCTGAATATTTATTGATGTCACTAGCGACTCACCATCGCTCCGCTCGGATTCGTCCCTAGTTAATTTTTAACTTTTCTTATGAATTTCTCAGAGATGAGATATTTTCCCGCAGTAAAAAGTCGCCTATATATTAACCCGAATAAACAACTACCATCATGCCTAATTTTATTAAAATCTGTCTAGTGGTTTTCTAGTGATACGGTCACAAACAGACAGACAGACAAAAATTCTAAAAACTATAGATGAGACCTCTGTATCGATAATAATGACTATTTCAATAAGATTTTTCAAAAAATATCTAATGTACAGATTCGACTCAGATTTTTTTCATATGTATAGATTATATCAATTCGTAATAATATCACCAACTTATGCTACGTGCTAGGAAACTTAACAGGAACGACAAGCTGGTAACTACCAGCTACCCAGCAACTAAGGTTACATGGTCTTTTATATAATTTGGATGATACGCATACAAATATATATAAAGAAATAAAAATTTGCAAGCAATCTTGGCTTCTTCACCTTAAACTTTTCTAGATAACTCGAAAGTGGCGAACATATTTATAAATAGATCTACAAAAAGATGTTTTCAATAAATAATCCACGTGTTCAACACATGACTTCG
Organism: Argynnis bischoffii washingtonia; assembly: GCA_033884665.1. Lineage (NCBI taxonomy): Eukaryota > Metazoa > Arthropoda > Insecta > Lepidoptera > Nymphalidae > Argynnis > Argynnis bischoffii. The sequence goes on along the minus strand of CM066624.1, from coordinate 594,489 downwards.
CTTCCTTCTATCATGCGTGTCTTACCTGTTACTGACACACAATTTGAGAAAGATCCAATAAAATAGCCTTGATAATGTCAAGAGATGGTAAAACCGGCGTTTTCTTATTTTTTTGATTTAATTTGCGTTATTTCGTACGTCATTTGTTCGGGAAGTGTCTTGGGATTATAAATGTCACATTCCTGAGGATGAGTATTGTTAAATAATTATATTTTCTTTTATTTTAGACTGGCTATATATTTTTGGACTTTAAACTGACAATGAGATTTATATTTTCCCTTTAGAGCTGATGTCCTACCAATCTGCTACTTTGTAGTTCGGTAGCCCTTTTTAACACTCTTTTATTAGCTTCACCTCTATGTGACGGAATCTTTGAACACAATTTTTACCCACGTCAAAACTTCAGATTGAACTGAAACGTTGCACGTTTAACCATAACCAAGGAGTTTAAAAAACTAAAAAATCACGTTTTTTTATCAGATCAAACTAAAACATGGAAAAAAAAAATATTTTTAGCATAAGAATAAAATGGTTAAAGAGAAAATTAATGTTATTGTGAAAAAGGCTGGTGCTTTGTACGATATTTTTATACTAACTGTACTTTTAGAAATCTTACCAATGGAATATTTATAGCAACTGATATCGAGTAATCAATTTATTCTTAAACTAAAAATATTTTTTTAATTTTTACTTCGGTTCATCATTAAATTGTATTTTTTAGTTTTTTAAACTATTTATATGCATATTAAGTATATCATATTAGGTATTATGATATCATCATAAAATTTAATTTGAAATTACAATAGTATCATTAAATAACTTTGCTTCGTCACGCATCACGCCGCTTGCCAAAAACAAAATTTCACTTCTAACCACTATTATGCGGGAACATATTTCTAATTTCAAAATTAAAAGCATATATAACATTTCACGTCATCTTTTACTTACCAGTAAAAATATCTATAATCAGGCTCCAAATATTGACAAGCAAACAAACAATAAATCGGTCGATGGCGAGTCGAATTCGCGTACGTAGAGTTCCGTACCATCGTATAGGTACTTTTTATTAATATGACATGTAATACTCTATATCATTGTATTTAGTATACTAACTACGATGATCGATTACGAACGTTAAAAAATGTTTCTTGTATTTTAATTATTTTTTTTATAATTTATTGTTATAGCGGCAATAGAAATACACACTCTGTAAAAATTTAAACTCTCTACCTAATATAGTTCATGACAGACGAACGGATGGACTTTAGTGATAGCGTTCCGTTATCACCCTTCGGCTACGGAACCCTAAAAATTAAACTGTAGTTTTTGGCATCATCAATAACTAAACGAATTAATTATACTCGTAATCCGAGACGGATAATATATATATATATATATATATATATATATATATATATATATATATATATATATATATATATATATATATATATATATATAAAGCATATAGGAAAGCAGTACCTGTCGCCCATAACACCTACGGTTCATGCACTTAGGTTTTAAGTAACAAAAATGCAGAACCACAGGTGCGTTGTCACTGTGAGGACCAAGACGATATGCCTCTTGCCTGTAATTGCGCTGGCTACCTTACCCTTCAAACCGGAACACAACAATGCAATCATTGTTGCTTGGCGGCAGAAATAGATAACGGGGTGGTACTCAGGCTTGACAGAGTCCTACCGGTAATATTAGTTAATTTATAATATAAAGTAGTTAATTTATAAACATAAATTGGTTTATATTTTTCATGAAGTCTGTCACTGTCTTATCATAAGAAATGATATTATCTCATTAAAATTTATTAATAATATTTTTACGAGGGTGATTCGCCAAAATATCACTTTACACCTACCGTATATAATAAAGTGTGCATTGTTTAACGGTCATAGCCTCGTAAACTAATAATTATCTCCACGTGTTTGCGAAGATGGAAAGATAAAGTATTGTGAGAATATAGTAGTGAGAAATACTAGTGACGCACCATCGCTTCTCTCGGGTTCGTCTTTAGGTAAACAAACAAATAAACTCTTGAGCCCTTTCACGCTTGAACTTTAAATTATGGATTCCCTATACAAACTTTCACCCCCTATATCAATCCCTTAAAGATTTTTTTTGTGACAAAACGTAGCCTCTATCCATTATATATTTATATCAAAATTCATTAAAATTGATTTTACGGCTTAGACGTGAAAATAGAACAAATAAATAAACAGACTGACAACATATTAGTATAATATGTAATATTAGTTTGGATCTATACATTATAGAGAAAGCCACGTTTTAGGCTTTGCCTATAGGTCTGTCACCAATAGATTGAGACCGTTTTTTTTTAATGAGATTCAGTGACAAACGAGCAGACAGACCACCTGATGGAAAGCAGTCCCTGTCGCCCGTAACACCTATGGTTCTGCACTTAGGTTTTAAGTAACAAAAATGAAGAACCGCAGGTGCGTTGTCACTGTGAGGACTAAGATGATATGCCTCTTGCCTGTAATTGCGCTGGCTACCTTATCCTTCAAACCGGAACACAACAATGCAATCATTGTTGCTTGGCGGCAGAAATAGATAAGGGGGTGGTACCCATCCAGTCGGACTCCTCAGGCTTGACAGAGTCCTACCACCAGGTAAGAGAAGGTTTTTCAGAACGTCTACACCAATTTACCGTCAATCTTGGATAATCAGATCAATTCTCTCTTCAATCTCAATATTTTTGTCCAGAAATCTCGAATAATAAACAGGAAGAAGAGTACACATGGCAACATTTTTATTATTGGCATGATATTAGTTAGATTTCCTTATTCCATCACAACTCGTATGTACGATGCACCCTGGCTACTTGCCAACGTACTGTTTTGCCTCCATCGCCGCTCGCAACTTTCACAACAACTATTTCTGTACCAAACCCACCGACAGGAGATTTACGGTCAGTTAATGGTTTATTAATTTGCAACACACGTGTTCTTCAATGAAGCTGTTTTTAATATATTTTTTTATTAGAACTCTCTGGTGAGAGGCTATGGATCTATTATGGTTTCTGACGTGTATCGTTTAAAAGAACAAGATGTAACGGTTTGCTTTTTTTTTAATAATGGCTGTAGTTTACCTCAAGTATAACGATATGTTTACAAAATGTGTTTATTTATTTATATGTGAATTCAAAGTCCATACATGATACTCTATGATTTAGGACTTGCATTTTGTTATCTGTTTGTAATAGATTTTAAACACGAAAATATTTTTCCTATATAAAAGAGAACAACATTAAGACATGAGTATTAGAGAAACATGTAGAGAGTCACTTATAACATACAAAAACAATATATAAATACATCTTATACTTTATGTATGTATGTCCGGGGTCGAACCCGCCATCTCTGACTCAATAGCCAATACCAGTCTAACCCACAAACAGATATCTATCTATTCATTATTAAAATATAAAGCAATCCACAAACTAACTAAATTTAATTATTTTTTTTTTTTAAATATATTGTTCTGCAATCAGAGGGCGTGGCTTTGAAGTGGGGAAAGGACGTTTGTGAGATATGCCAACGTTGACGTTAGCGCGATAAGACACGGCCAGACACTCTCGTAGTCATTTAAAGGGCTACAATTTAGGGGGCTTTTAAATTAGGGGTCCGCAAATATTTTACCATCTTTATAAGACAAAAATATTAGGCAGTGGTAGCCTAGTGGTAACGCGCTCGCTTGAGAAACCGAGTGAAGCGGGTTCGAATCCCGGGTCTCGCACCTCTGATATTTTCATGTGCGAATCATTTTCTAACTTGATTACCACTTGCCTTACGGTGAAGGAAAACATCGTGAGGAAACCTGCATGTCTGAGAGAACCTAGCAAGTTTTCGAAAGACATGTGAAATCCGCCAATCTGCACTTGGCCAGCGTGGTGGACTATGGCCTGATTCCCCTCATCTTGAAGGGAGGCCCGTGCCCAGCAGTGGGACGTTAAAAAGGGCTGAATACACACATAAGACAAAAATTGACGTTTTAATATTTACCAGTGATCGCCGCGTGGTTGAAAATCAACCATAATTCATTAAGTTATATATTTATTGTCTCGCGTATATTACAATATTAATCTATTCTCAATTTGACCACAGACTTTAACAATAAACAAAAGAATATATATGCGTGTGTGTGTGTGTGTCAAATACATGGTAGTGTGTGTAATGTATTTTTTATGCATAATAAAAAAAAATAGCGTTCTGCACTCCTTCTCTATAAAAACTATAAGTGTGGGAAATTACATACTCCTCCGTTCACGCAATTTTTGTAAAAAAGGGTACAAAGTTTTTGCTTTACGTATTAATATACATACATATATTTATTTTTATATGATAATATAGACTAAAAGTAATTAAATATTTGGTGTTATTTACAAGTTATTGTGCTTATTCCCAAATGTTATTTTTGAAGTGAAAACTTCTATAGGCAGGTTCGGATGGAGAGTAAATTCATGTAAGTCGTCATCGACATGGTCACGTGACGTGTCAACGCTAACACTCAGAGTGCCGATAGATGTCAAACAAAACCAGATAAATGTAAACAGTTTTAATTCACAAATTTTAATTTACTTAAGATCAAACAATTAATTTGAATATTCAAAAATGACAACTGTTTGTTTATAGATTTAAGACTTCTGCCGGCAGTCCTCATGACTGCTTTTTATTATTGCGGTTGATCAAATGATTTCCACGGCATTTGTAATCTGGTGCAAAAAAGACCTAATCTGTACTAATAAATAAAAGTGTCTGTTTGTAATGTTAATATAACAGCATTTTACTCCGGCTAATCTCCAAAACCGCTAAACGCACCCGAGCAAAGCAAGTATAAGTCGCTAGTCTATTTAATAATTATAAAAACTGGTCACTGTATAATTTTAATGATAAATGTATATTTTCTTATCCATCTGCGATTCGTTATGTGATAGATCCCTAGATACATACACAGTCTGGTCGTAACTATGCCACTTTTGTTTTTAATAACAAGATATTTTTTACAATACAAAGTTCTTAAAGCTCTTTGTCAACACTGACAGGTGACGTCATGCGTGACGTAAACGAGTGAAGTGCAACCTGTCAAAGCTGGACCGTCGCCAGCTTCCTTTGTACACATGTCGTATTGCTATTTGATTATTTTCTATTTTTTAAATAATAAAGATTAATCAAAATCAATGGTCACGTTTAAATTTTTTGATTTTTTGTTATATAATGATTTTGGTCAAAGTTTTTTTGCGCATTCTGAAGTCATACTTTTTTTGGTATGTTTCAAAAAAATTTGAGGGTATAATTTTTACACAACAACCAAAAAGCGACATGATGAAGTTAGCTGCATTCCTTTTACAAACAGAGAGTTGTGACATACGGGATGAAATCTTTAGCTGGTTTTTGTTCTGTTACACCAAAGAAGTATAATTTCTTACGTGCGTACATAAGTACACACACACGTTTTTTTTTTGGCGGGTTGCATATAAATGCAATATTAAATTAAAAAGAAATTAAAATTTTTACTTTTAATAATGCTTACACAATTTCTTTATCCCTTTAAACAGCTATCCATAAAAACCCTATGTGAATTTATATAATTTAAAGTTGCGCAAAAAAAGCTACGTGAGCCCTATTTTTTTTTTTGAGTAATATAAAATGTCGACACGTTTAGCTCAGTTTGTACTTGCTGTGCCAGTGGTCGCGGGTTCGAATACCCACACAACACGAAAGTTTATACTCCAGTCATGGGTGTTTATATTTATAATATGTATGTATGTGTTTAAAGTTATATATGTGTAGTGTATCAACTATCTGGTATCCATAACACAAGCCTCGTAGCTTACCATGGAACTATAGAAAAAAATACGAAGAAATAAACACATTACATTTATTTATTATAGAAACATATGAAAATTTAACTTTATCGAAAAAAAAATGTTTTAATACATTCATATAAAATTTTATACATACGTACATAGAACTAATACATTTCACTTACATTTGTGGTTGTACATTTATCTACAAATGGTAAACGTTTAACGTCCTTAGGGAAGGCTTTTTTATTACGTCACTTCCTTTGTGTTTACAGTAGGAAATAAAAAATGAAAACTAATGCCACTCTACATATGAAAGTGTAAGTTTGTATATTATCTTCTGTACAGATAAAATTATATTATCTGTTTGTTATGTCAAAACAATAGTTTTTTACTAAATGCATATGAATATAATATATACAGTATAAGAAAATAAAACGTGTGTGTGTGTACTTATGTACGTACGTAAGAAGTTATACTTCTTTGACGTAACAGAACAAAAAAAGCTACAGATTTCATCCCGTATGTCACAACTCTCTGTTTGTAAAAGGAATGATAAATTAATAAAATAATTAAATAACGCATATTAGGCATATTACAATCATATATTTATAGAATATCATTTAAGGAAAGAATATAATATTATATATCATTTGTCACACAATAACAACGGTTACCAAGGCAACAAACAGCTATAAGCTAACTTCATCATGTCGCTTTTTGGCTGTCAGTGTGCGCGCGCATCGTAAAAATTTTACTCTCATCATTTTTTCCAAACGTCCCAAAAGAAATATAACTTTAAAAAACAATTTTTAAAATTTTTGTCTATTTGTTTGTTTCGGCTAATCTCTAAAACGGCTGGACCAATTTTAACGGGACTTTCACTGGCAGATAATATTATAAGGAGTAACTTAGCCTACTTTTATTTTAGAAAAAGAATTAGGGTTCCACGCAAAAAAATTAAAACCCATGAAATTGTGAACAAAATCCGCGTACCTAGGGACGCACCCGAGCGAAGCGAGGGTAAATCGATAGTTATGTATAAGAATATGATGATTCTTTCAATTTTAAGCTTAAACTATTAGAATATTATACTTCAGCAATACTGTGATTAAAATATATAATTTTATACAATTGCAAATTAGCTAAAAACGAATTATTTTTATTTTTACTTTATTTTATTTTAAATTATGTATGTTGTTTTTAAATCTTGTCGTTTTTTGTATATACTGCTTAAATAATATATGACTGTAATATGTAATATTATTACTACGAATGCTATGTACACTTGTAATTTTATATGCATGGCTGTATTTTTTTTGTTTTTTATAATTGTATTACATTTATTTATATGTGTATTGTACGTGTGCTGAATAATGAATAAATAAATAAATTATATTTATAATTTTATAAATATAATTTATTTATTTAAATTAAAATTTATTTATTAAAATTTAAATAATACATACATTTGTATGTATTTAAACTTTTAAAGTGATATATGTGTAGTGTATCAACTACCTGGTATCCATAACACAAGCCTCGTACCTTACCATGGAACTAGATGGTGCTGTGTGTCAATGTCTTAACAAATTTATTTATTTATATAATACTAGCAGAACACACAGCTTCGCTCGCGCTAAAACTTGTTAAATAAAACTACTCCAAAAGTAGGTTACATACAAAGTTTAATCCCTTATTTTACCCTCTTATGGGATAAATTTCACTCTATTTCGACGTGAAATAAGGACAAACAAACAAACACAATTTTACATTTATAATATTAGTATGAATATGGATTAGGAAAGAAAACAGGGGCAAAGCTAGTTAAGTTTTCTGAATAAAAACAAACATTCCTCCCTACACCCCAACCAATCATACCTGTCACTCACGGTGTACCAATCTGTGATATTACGCGATATTGCCACTTTGATCCGAATGGAATCGACAAGCATATGCTGGTTTTAATAGAACATTTGTTTATACAAGCTTTATATACATATTAGGTACTTAGTTATAAGATATTTAGAACATATTTACATATTAGGCATATAAAGCGAAATTTTCGCCCTTTTGACGTTAACATGAAGGTCAAATCCAAAATCCAAATTTTCAATTTAATCGGACTACCATAATAATAAAATCTTACTACTATACAATGCGAAAGTTTAGATGGACGGATGTTTGTCACTCAATCACGCTCGAACGGCTGAACGGATCTAGATGAAATTTGCTACAGAGATAGATTATAATCTAGAATAGCATATACTTTCTATCCCGGAAAGATATACAGTTCCCGTGGGTTAGATTTGTTTTTGTTTTTCACTAGAGACGAACCGGAGCGAAGCGTAGGTCAGCCGCTAGTTTGTTAATAGGAACCCGATTCAGAATACAAAAGGAGCAAGTGAAGCGAGAGTAAGTCGTAGTTAGAAATTAGAAGTGAAAAAAGTAGCAACGTTTGAATGGCGTCAAAGTTTAACAAAATGAAGTTTTAAACGACGCAAAAACAGGACAGTTTCCCGGACCCGCCGTAAATCACCTCGCGGCCTCTATATAGGTGAATGTTAGGGAAAAACACTATGAAATTTCGTGTAGAATGTAATTTTATAACGTTAATAGGTTCATTTTTTCAAGTAGAGATTGATGCTAGCGTTTAAAAGGATATAGGTAATTTTTATTTACTGCGACTTTGCAATGCAAAAATTGAAAAACATAAGCTGGTTTTAATAGAACGTTTGTTTCTGTATAGGATTTATTATTGCATTTGTCTAGCCTGTTGTGCTTTACAGAGGTCACATATTCGAATCCAAAAAAAGTAGAAATCTGTTAGGTACAACATTTAACTATATAACACCTATTTTAACATAGTGGTTTCATATGTTTTTTTTTATTGTGACAGGCAAACGAAATCGCGCGCAAAAGCTAGTTGCTAATATATTTTACCACAGAAACTCATTATATAATTTCTCTATTAAGCTTTTAAATACTGTTTTTCCACATTTTACTAGTAATACTAAAGCCATATTGCAATGCTTCGAGTAAATTATGACTTTATTTATCAGATACATGTATTCAGTGGAAATCAGAATAACTATTTCTATCGTCGACATTGCAGTTAGAGGGTTGGCTTCCAGCCAGTGCAGTTCGGTTTTGTTTATTTAAATAATTATCTTTTATTATAATATGCAACGTGTAATCTCTGCAATTAGATTTTGTTGTACCTACATTTATGTTATTTTGACCGATTTAAAAATAGGAGTGTTTGTTTTTTTGTATGTATGTTGTGATAATGATCTATATATACATATTTCTACAAAAACAATGATTTTATGACTTACACTCGCTTCGCTCGGGTGCGGCTTTTGTCTACAATTTCATGGATGTTAATTTTTGCGCAGAACCCTCATTCTTTTTAAAATGAAAGTAGCCTAAGTTACTCCTTATAACATCAACTACCTTCACTAGCTGTTTCGGAGATTAACCGGTACAAACAGACAAAATTTTAAAAATTATTTTTTCTTACACTATATACTTTCGATTCGGCAGTGGTAGCCCAGTGGTAACGCGCTCTCTTGGGAAACCGAGTGAAGCGGGTTCAAATCCCGGGTCTCGCACCTCTGATATTTTCATGTGCGAATCATTTTCTAACTTGATTACCACTTGCCTTACGGTGAGGGAAAACATCGTGAAGAAACCTGGATGTCTGAGAGAACCTAGCAAATTTTCGAAAGACATGTGAAGTCCGCCAATCCGCACTTGGCCAGCGTGGTGGACTATGGCCTGATTCCCCTCGTATTGAAGGGAGGCCCGTGCCCAGCAGTGGGACGTTAAAAAGGGCTGAATACATACATACATATACTTTCGCATGCATTAAGTAAAAAGCTGTTTTTAATTTTGACATTAGAAGCAGACACTTCAATTTTATTTATTTGTATAGATATCATATAAAAAATTAAGAGCCAGTGATAACTTCTACACGAAATGACTATACTTATGTTAATACTTATAAAACATCTGACAATTCAAAATCCAGTGTGAAGTATAGAATTATAAGATATAGAATTATATAAATTAAATAAACATAAATCTATACTAATATTATAAACAGACAGTTTTTTTTTTGTTTGTTTGAATGCACTAATCTCAAGCACTACTAATCAGATTTCAAAAAAATATTTCTGCATTAGATAGCCCGTTTATTGAGGAAGACTATAAATATATCATCCCGAAAAAATATACGGTTCCCGTGGGATAGATTTGTTTTTGTCTAGGAACGAACCCGAAGCAAAGCGAGGGCGAGTCACTAGTACATGATATGTTTGGAGATTTTATTGATTTTTTACTAACAATATATTTTATTTCTAGCAAATATTGCATTCTAACTGGCATAGGCCAAAAGTAATAAAACCGGTAATAGTGTCCATCGATATCTCCCGCCCAAATGTCCACTATTTTTCTCTTCCGCCATTTGTCACCGGAAGCGGAAGCGACGCCATCTTAGTTATAATCGCCTCATTTATAGATTGTATGTTACTGAACAGCCATATATGTATCAAGATAAGTTTCTTTGTTTTTGCAATGTGAGCACAAAAGTTAATGTAAGTGTATTACTTGCTTATAAAGATGAAATTCTTTTTACATAGATGTTTTATGAGTTACGAAGTACTTTAGTCAAGTATCATAATATGGTTTCCATGGTATAATGATTGCAAATAAAATTCATGTTCATATAAAAAATACACAAATAATTCACCATCTCTTCACTTTCTTATTTTAGTATAGTCTGTTTATACCCGTCTTCTTATATTTTTTCATCTCCTATGTAACATAATAAGGAAAAAATGACTGAAATAAGGTCATGTAATAAAAAGGAAAATATATATAACATTGAAATGTCAGCCACAAAGTTATGTAAAAATAGACCAAGTGGAAACATCAGATAACAACAACAAAGTTGCTCGAGCGTACTGTGACGAGGAAAACTAAAAAAGTATATATTTTAGGAAATTAATTATTACCTACTACAATATATGAAGAAATACACGTATGTATGTTTATCTATTTTCAGATCTTACGATTTTACAATTTTTTTTTTGATGACTAATGTTTACTTCAAGGGGGAATTGAACTGGCTATCATCTATATATCAAATAGCATTTGAATAATAGCAATGAATATACTAAGAAAATTAAGTTTTAAAATTATGAACAGACATACTAAGCTGCAAAGCATATATAGATCCTACTATATACATACTCTGTCAGTAAAAATAATATAAAGTGTTGATTTCCTTGTACATCTCTGTATCATGATTGATCTGGGAGGCGCGTGAGGTCGCAGCCGGGGGCAGGATTACTAGTGTTTCAACTGAGCCGGATAGCGCTCCGGAACCTGGATTCAAACAACCAGGATAAATATTGCTCTAAATATTCACAAACACTTATTTTCCACTTTCCTATATTTCAACAAAAATAATACAACTTATTACAATCTATTTATCAACTTAACTAATTAAAGAAAAAAGTGCATTCTTTAAAGAAATAAATATAACAAAATTTAATATCCTTGTGGGTTAGACAGAAAACATTACATTTCAATTTCTATTAATATATTAAAATTAGTTGTACACAAAATTTTGTATATAGACATTTTTAAGTTACGATTCTAATCTGTTTTTCTATCTCTCTCCCACGACTGGAAAATATTGATTAAGTTTTAGTGACATTTCTTAGTTATCTATACTATCTATACATATAATAAAATTGTAACTAAGCTGAATCAGTACATTAAATATTTTTTGGAAAATCTTATTGAAATAGTCATTATTATCGATACAGAGGCCAAATCTATAGTTTTTAGAATTTTTGTCTGTTTGTCTGTGACTGCTTCACGGAGAAAATACTGGAGAGATTTTGATGAAATTTGGTATGATCATAGCTAGATATTTCAGTCAACATATAGGATACTTTTTACTGCGGAAAATATCTCATCTCTGAGAAATCTATACTAAACGTTAAAACATAAGTAGGGACGAACCCGAGCGGAGCGAGGGTGAGTCGCTAGTTGTTTTATATATTAAAAGCTGTACAAAAAGACAAAAAAACCCTTTACAATAACCATTGTACATAAAGTATCATAAATCATTTTTCATAATAAATTATATGTAATTTTTCCTCGAGAGTACCGGCGCGGTGTTTTCGGTCAAGGAAACTGTCCGATATCGCAGAAAGCATTCTTCCTTGAGAAAGGTAAATGAAAAATTGTGCCCACCTTTATCTAACGGCGATAAATCTTCCGAAATGAACCAACTGCCATTTATCATGTTGAACATATATATAAATACTAAATGAAAGTGAAATTACTTTTTTATATCAACCAGGGATAGGGTTGCACCCGCAATGCTTAATTACAGGATGACGTGTTTTGAAAATAAAGGAATGTTTTATTCAATTACGTATTTCTATTTAAGCTATAGGTAAATCTAGACGTGTGTACTCAGACTAAGAAATAATAGACAGTGTCATAGAACTAACATGAAGCCGAACAATATTTTTTTAAAATAGTATGTTAATAATATTAATAGAAAACTAATTTCTGTGAGAAGAAAAGAAACATTGATAATTAATTAAATTTAATAATAAATTAGCGATTCGCCCTGTTTCCATTCGGGTTCGTCCCTAGTTCGTTTTAACGTTTAGTATAGATTTCTCAGATAGGAGATATTTTCCTGCACTAAACAGTATCTTATATGTTGACCCGGATAACCAGCTATCATCATACCAAATTTCATCAAAATCTGTCCAGTGGTTGTGTCGTGATGTGGTCACAGGCAGACAGACAAAAATTCTAAAAACTATAGATTTGTCCTCTGTATCGATAATAATGACTATTTCAATAAGATTTTCTAAAAAATATTTAATGTACAGATTTGATTCAAAATTTTATTATATGTATAGATGAGATTTGTACACACGGATCTTTAGATGAGACGCCCATGGTTTATGAATTGAAATGAAATAAACTTTATTCAATTAGACTTATTACAAGTGCTTTTGTGTTTAAACCGACTCAGTACACTCTTCCAAAGCAAGCTCACTTCCAACGTGCTACCACTTCTACATCAAACAAGTTACGTATATACGTTGTATTTTTCCTTCATAAAACGAAGCAAATTGCGTGACTCGTAGATTTATTATGAACGACACACTCACGCCAGAGTAATATATTACTTTATGACAAACAAACGAAATAAGTTATATTTAATACGAGGGCGAAACTTCAAAAGCGTTATTTTTATCATGCATTGTTTTGTATAAAATTCGTTCCCCTGGGCATCAGCTTAAAAGGGCGATCGCACACGAAGAACTAAAATATACCTGATATGCGTACAAGTAACATCAGCTAGTGTAGAGTTCAGACTCTATTTAAACACTACTTAATCTTTTAAGTTCTGAGGTAATTAACTTATCCTTTTGACATATAATTAAATTAAACTTTATTTAAGTAGACTTATACAAGCATTTATGAAAAGTTAAATTTAAAGAGCATTAGTGTAGACAGTCCTTGAAGAGGCTACCACCGGCTCGGAAAGCAGTTCTGCTGAGAAGAGCCGGCGACTCAACAATTGCGCTTTTAAATAAATGTTTGAGACCTGGTCCTGGTATAGTGAATGAGGAAGAAGTGTATAAGTCTCTATAGGTTTATCTCTGTATACAGATTATAACTCATTCTGAGACTTTTTAAAAACGCTCCTGGTCACCTAGTGGCCTTTTGCTATATACCAATACTCCATGAGAACAAGTCCATGCGTGGTAAAAATACTCCGTAAAAAAGTAATACGTGTCACTCTCCGACCCCAAAATTTTCTATAGATAAAAATCAATCCCATGCCCCATTACTGGGTAATGGAAGGCCAAACCCAAATGTTTTGCATTTAAAATACCGCATTATAACATTTAGAATGAGAGTGCCCGGGAAATACCAAAACTACTGATAAAATATCAAATCCAAATCCGCAAATACAAAAAGCCTATATATGACGGAGTTATATATGCCCGAATAAACATAAAAAAATATAAATATCTGAATGGAGAACCTCTTTCTTTTTGAAGTCGGTTAAAAACTATTATGCATTATTATTAAACATACTATACGCCATTATCGCCGTGAAGTTATTTGTTTTAACATCACAAGTGGACAGATACAAGACGTCGTGGGTATCGATTTTTACTTTTTATCTATTTTAATTAATTGCATGGAACGGACGTTGAACCTGTTACCTTTGTCTACAAATGCGTAAACACTACGAAATGATTATTAATTTTGAAAAAGAGAATGACGTATATTCACTAAGCCTATACTCTCACTACGCAAGGATGACTGAAGAAAGGACTTTTTTTTCTTTTTTTAAACGGATATGGATATAAATATAAATATTTTAAACAAAATATTTACTTACTTACTTATTTATTATATACGTACGTATGTATTTTTAACACTTATTATCATTAGCGTATAGAAATACCGTTATACATACTACATAATAGTCCCAGTATCTCTTTCTAGGCTAAAGGTAATAGTAGTTCGATTCCCGCCTAAGCAAACAAATGTGGATGTTTTTTTTATAGTGATATAGGTATTTGTATGTTAGTTTTTATGACCTAGTGACTGAAGGACAACACACTGCATTTATAACTTCCGAGAATTGAATCTATGACCTCCAACATTTCACCATTGACCACTCTACAATGCTCTACATATTCATGGTGTAAGTTCAAAGTACCTTGGACCGTCAACACCATGGTACGACAATTATAAAAATATCCCACAATCGACATAAAGCAATTGTTTTTTCACGCGATTCTTATAGAACTATTAACTGACGCAATTTCTTATTACCTTTCATCATTGTATTGAAATCGGAATTCCATAGATTAGAATAGAATTACAAGAACAATCTTCCCCTTAGCAACTGCGGTTTGAATCGTATTATGTATAAGACCTGGGCGACCGAGCTTCGCTTGGAGTTCTTTTTAGTTATATCATATTTTTTAGATTAAAAAAAACTAAAAACTTGAATAAATACAAAAAAAACAAAAGTAAAAACTGTATCGAACCGGGATTCAAACGCGGACACCTGTGCTTGTCAATCTTGCATCTTGGTCGCTTGACCACGATACTTATGCCTGTGCGTAAGAAATTATCGACCATATTTTGCGTAGAATAATGCAAAAGTAAACCGCATGAATACTCGAAAACACGCGTTGTCCCAGACATAAAACTAATCTAGATCAATTTTTTGTCCCCGAATACCCTCACATACCAAATTTCAGCGAAATCGTTAGAGCCGTTTCCGAGATCGCCGGTATAAATAAATAAATAAACAAGAATTGCTCTTTTAAATATATTAGATAATATAAACTATAATATCATAAATGTGAAACTTTAGATGCTTGGATGTTTGTTACTCAATAACGCCCGAACGGCTGAACGAAAACCATACCTGAAGAAATACCATATTAGTAACTCGCGTGTCCACTCCGCATTTGTCCGTATGACCCAAACTTCAGGATCGCTAAATTTATTACAGCACTGATAAAACTTCTAATTTCCGCCGGGTTTTAAGCTTTTTTAATAGGTGTTAGTTGCGTGACTCATATTTTATACTAGACATTACAAAAAAAAATTATAATGTGTATATAATGAGCAAGTTTTATCTTATTTTATAACTATATGTTTACAGAGTTCAAAAATGAGGCTCTTCTTTTGTTTTTTTTATATGTTACGAGAAAATATACTACCATAAATCAATATCTAGGTTTTATTTTTATTAATTACAATTATTAGGGCGGAAGTTTAATGTTCAAGCGGTCGCGGATTCGAATCCCGCTGGAGGCATTCATTTGTGTGATGAGCACGAATATTTGTACTCCAGTCATGGGTATTTATATTTATAATATGTATGTATTTACAAACTTATATAAATTTTGTGGATCAACTATCTGGTATCCATAACACAAGCCTCGTAGCTTAACACAACTAGATGGTGATGTGTGTTAATGTCCCAACATATTATTTAATTATTTTTCCGTTAGAAATTGTAAAGGAAATATAGAACCATTAAAATATAACGAGAGTCAAAGAGGCAGGTGTCACCTCAATAGGTCAAAAGGCCCGAGACCAGCTGACGCTAAGTTTAAGTTTTAAAATATAAAGTTTTTATGATTTCGGTAAAGTGAAAGTAGCAGTTGATTTTAACTGAACTTTAAACGTAATTACGCAACCAATATAACCTTATAACCTTGGCAAGTAATTAAGCTATTTGAAGCTCATAGTATAATTAATTATACAATAAAATAAGGTAGTGGTAGCCCAGTGGTGACGCGCTCGCTTGGGAAACCGAGTGAAGCGGGTTCAAATTCCTGTCCATTTGTGTGATGAGTACGAATGTTTGTACTCCAGTCATGGGTGTTTATATTTATAATATGTATGTATTTAAAGTTATATATGTGTAGTTTATCAACTATCTAGTATCCATAACACAAGCCTCATAGCTTACCACGGAACAAGATGGTGCTGTGTGTTAATGTACAAACATATTTATTTATTTATATCACGTATGATTTATATAAAATACTTCGTTTTGAATCAGAACGAGTGAAGTAAGACGAATGAGTTATCACATCAATAATTCTGATAACGTTTGCAATCATCGTTAAATAGCTATCAAAGACCATTGTTTGTTCATTTGAAATTGTAATCGATGCGAAATTACGTCGATTGTTAGCTTCAAGTAAACGTTATAAATCGTATTGAAGCGTTTTTTATTGGAGGTATATCATTAGTGGTGAAGAATGGATATTTGAGTTTTATATAACGTCTAGTGCTTATGTGAAAATGAGGTCTTAAGTTCAATATTCTGGTCAGGTCAGATGAATTATTTCTTTTTTTTGGCGAGAAGTTCTCAGTAAAAACGTTGTCAGAGTAAGGAAATGACATTGTATGTATGTTCTTGTACATATTTGTGCATTAATAATTTCTTTCGCATAGCTAGTCGTAATAAGATTAATAATATTTGTAACCGAAAATCGATTGGACATTATTATATCTCCTTGGACAGTTTACTATGATGCATGAGTTTCATGTCAAATGGATTGATTATATTGATCCCAGACAGTGTCAAACAATATGCTTCCTAAGTTAGTTTAAAACAACACAGTTATTTGCTGTTGTCCTAATAACTACCACCTAGGATACAATATTTATAGGATTTATATTAGAATTTATTTCTTACAAATCGAACTCGTACTATCATCTTTGCAAGCAGGAACATTACCATCTAATTTACAATGAGGTTACAGATACTTTCCCATTACTTTGAAGACGATAATGATTTTTTTTTACAATATCTGGGCGACTGGTCTTCGCTCGGCGTTTTTTTCGGGAAAAATATAAAAATTACGTTTATTCAGAAAAGACACCTATGTATATAGATAAATTTAAAAAGCGGAACCTTATCTAAATACAAATTTTCATCCAAATGATTAGAACCGTTTCCGAGATATGCGAAAGAGTTAAAATAGGCTGTAAACATGCATTTGCTACCATTTCATTATATAAAAACTAATAAAACATAACATAGAGTAACTCACAGCTATTGAATCGCATTTAATGAGGGCTAACGCGTCTGAATTCGCCGCGAGAGGCGCTAGTGTAGAGTGAGGTACCTAGAAATGACTAATCACGCTGAATGTTTACTGTTTGTCAACATTCATCGCAGATCTTCTCTAATTACTCATGATTATTATAAATATTGTGTTAATCCTGATTAATTATGGCAGACACGGCTAAACAAATATTATTGCTTTAATAGAAGAGCTGAGAAAAGTAATATTTTATCTATTTGGTTATTTTAATATATTTTAAAACAAAATCCCGATAAACAAGTGCCGCGGTAGCAATTGTTATTATTATTATTATTATACTAAATTTATGGCACTGCTGCACTAGCAAATACTTTTTCAATGAGGACGATAGGACCTTACTCGCTAGTGGTGCCATCTGGTGCCACCAGAAATGATAGTCCTCATCAAGTACTAAACGATGACAATCATTTTTCTAGTACAATATAATAATAATATGTTGGGACATTAATACACAACACCATCTAGTTCCATGGTAAGCTACGAGGCTTGTGTTATGGATACCAGATAGTTGATACACTACACATATATAACTTTAAATACATACATATTATAAATATAAACACCCATGACTGGAGTACAAACATTCATTCTCATCACACAAATGAATGTCCCCAGCGGGACTCGAACCCGCGACCGCTGGCACACCAAGTAGGGTCACTACACACCGAGCCAAACGTGTCGTCGAACAATATACTAATTGATTTCTATTTCAAAGATTCTATTTATTTACAAAAGTCATAAACACTGGAAATAGGAACGTTAAACTCGATGAGAACAACGGATGCTGGAGTACTAAAACTAGCAATAAATGCGTTATAGCACAAAAGGCCAAGTTCGATACTGAGGCTGATGTTATTCTGTCTAAATGATATAGTCCCTGAGTTGACGTAATCAATAATAATAATAATTTAAACCTTTAGCAAGTGAGTGAGTTTAGAGTGAAGCGAGTTCAAATCCCAGGTCTCGCACCTCTGATATTTTCATGTGCGAATCATTTTTAACATGATTATCGCTTGCTTTACGGTGAAGAAAAACATTGTGTGGAAACCTGCATGTCTGAGAGAACCTAGCAAGTTTTCGAAAGACGTGTGAAGTCCGCCAACCTGTACTTGGCCAGTGTGGTGGAATATGGCCTAATCCCCCTCGTATTGAAGGGAGGCTCGCGTCCAGCAGTAGGACGTTAAAAAAAAGCAGAACACATACATACATACAACCCTTTAGCCTCCCTCTGATGAACATGGACTTCCCCTCATTGCGAAGGTGATCAGATCATACCACCACTTTACTTCTATTTGATACTTGACTTCTGCTCGACTTCACATCTTTTGAAAACTAATTAGGTTTTTTTCAAACACGCATGACTCCTCATGATGCTTTTTTTTAAACAAGTTAAAATAAATAACACGTTAAAATGTCAGAAATGGGTAAGCGGAGTTTGAAGTTAGTCCTTTTGGTTTTTCAAGTCAACGCCTTGCCAGTAGGCTATCACTGCTTGAGGATGTACATGTGTGAGCGCTATATTTTAGTTCACTGCCACTATATGATTCCCTTTTTTATGAGGCCGCGTTATATCTGTACGAATAAAAAAATGGGTCAAGTGCGAGTTAATTTCGCACACGAAGTGTTCCGTATCATCGTACAAGTACTTTTTAATAATATAACACTTAATCTATGTATGTAATATATTAACTTCGATGATCGATTACGAACGTTAATAAATGTTTCTTGTATTTTATAATTTTTTGTTATAGCGGCAATATACATAAATACATACTCTGTGAAAATTTCAACTCTCTACCTAAAACGATTCATGAAATACGGACGGACGGACGAACGGACAGCGGAGGCTTAGTAATAGAATTCCTTTCCTAACGTTAATAAGGGGGATTACACTAAATTATATTGAACGTATTAATAACAATTTTATATGTTTTGGTTAAAAACGTCTGAAGAGTTTGTTGTTCCCATTTTTACCACTTCGGAATCATGATTAAAGCTTTTGAACTAAATAGAAAACACATACTAGTGAAATTTCAAATTGCAAACAGAACCTAGTCAAATATATGAATAGCGGACGGAATGGAATATTTTATCCCTTACATATTCTACATTACACTTGGAAATTGAAAAAGTTTTAAGTAAGGTCGAGCTTGGCGCCCTAAAAACCCCATGTGTAACCGAAAATAGTTTCTACAAACGAAACCTATTCGATTCTGAAACTATTGAATGTAATTTTATTATATTTTCCAAATTCGAGTATTAACCGATTTTAAAAAAAAGTAGTAAGTTTGTGAACTCAATATTTATTTACTTACAAATAGAAAGTATTGTTATATATAGGTGCATTTTGTTATGCAATCATTTTCCGACCTACCTTGATAGCTTCGGTAGGCCATGATAGACCTTGGTATTTTAATGGGATTTAATGGGATCACGTTCACTTTGGAAACAGAGTGAAGTGATTTCAACTTCCGCGGCTCTCACCTCTGTGATTTTGATGTTCAAATCACATTTTACCTATATAATTATATAAAACCATCGTGAGTGCGTAAACGAAAGAGAACCTAACCAGTAAAAGATATGCTCCGAGGCACGGAGGTGAAACACCGCCAACTTTCCAACAATATTACTGAGAACTTCTTGACAAAAAACCTAATAACTATACTTGGCCAACACGGAATCCGAACCCAGGGTCTCCGGGTCACAGCTATATTAACCACAAGACACAATGAGTCAATAAATTAACAAATAACAAAATAAATCTTAAATAATATGTTGTAAATGACTTGATGTAATTGAATTGAAGTTGTAAATAATAGTTTTTACGATGTTCTCATAAACTGAGGCGTAACATCCTCGCCTTCGAATACGGCTATGACACACAGTTGTGGATCACGCGATGCTTTTTTCTATAACATCTTAGTATTTTAACTATTAAATATTACTTAGCGTTTTCATTTTAATTTTATGTTTCAAAATGTAAAAACTTAGTTTATTCCTGTTTAATAAGATATTGTTCTGGGTTCAAGAACAAAAGCTAGTGTGAGATTACATTTCTTTATAGGCTGTTGCTATTCAATATAAAAAACAATATAAAAAATAAATTATTCGTCCGACTATTGTCAGTTTGTACGAATATTTAACACTTTTTTGTTTTCTAATGTAAAATAAGTGATTTTTAGATGCAGGAGTTTCTATATGCAAAAAATATTATTACTTATTTTTTTTAAATCACAAAGATTTCTAAGTTCAAGAGTTTTTAAGGTTTAAAAAATAATTTTTAGGTGCAGGGGTTTATGTATACAAAAAAAAAAATAACCTTAATCTACCGAGCTGAGCCGAGCTACTCATTTTACTTAGCTACTTATTTATTAGTCTTTTCGTCCTTCCTTATAATTTATATATTTTATAAAGGACGGATAACACTCTAGAATAGACACTCTAGTTCTCTGTATGGGCGTTTTAATGAAAGAAATTAATACAATATTTGACTAATTTATAATGACGTATAAATCTATTTATGGCAAAAAAATAACCTATGTGCTATTCCAGATTTTTACCGGTGGTAGGACTCTGTCAAGCCTGAGGAGTCCGACTGGATGGGTACCACCCTCTTATCTATTTCTGCCGCCAAGCAACAATGTTTGCATTGTTGTGTTCCGGTTTGAAGGATAAGGTAGCCAGCGCAATTACAGGCAAGAGGCATATCATCTTAGTCCTCACAGTGACAACGCACCTGTGGTTCTGCATTTTTGTTACTTAAAACCTAAGTGCATGAACCGTAAGTGTTATGGGCGACAGGTACTGCTTTCCATCAGGTGGTCTGTCTGCTCGTTTGTCACTGAATGTCATAAAAAAAGACTATAATCTATCTCTGTGCCAAATTTCATCTAGTTTCGTTCAGCCATTCTGGGGTGAAAGAGTAACAATATTGATCCATCCATCCTCACATTTATAATATTAGTATGGATTCGCCCGTTGAATTAGTAATAGTATTTTATATGTACAATATTTTTCATATAAAATCAATAATTACAGATGTCTTGTTCGGATCGAATTTATTGTAAAGAAAGGTGTTTTAACTTATGAAACATTTTTTCTCAAAGTTAATATTAATTGTATATATCATACAATTGTGACATTATAAAAAAATTCAACTACTTAAATTTCACTATAGAGCTATACGTATACGTCAAAGTTTCATGGGTAATGGAGCAGGCAATTTGTTTCGGATAATTATTGCGATAATGTCTATCCTTAGCCCGACATTTCGGCTGGTCACGATTTTACTTTGCAATAAAATTAGTGGAGGTATTTTGTAACTTTTCTAAGTATATTACGTGCCCCGGATGGACCTGGGTTCTGTCATGAGTAAAAACTTTACATGAAATTATTTTATTGTTGTTACAATAATGATGTATATAACTTTAAAGCTTTATGAACAAAATGATATCGTTTTTTTTTTGAATTCGACTTCAAAGAGGTAAAAAAGTAACGTTGAGGGTTGGATTTTTTGAAGTGAAACTTCTTTAGAATCGTTGTGATTTGAAACTCGATGAAACGAAAATGCAACACTAAAAAACTTTAAAAAAAAAATAAAAACCGACTTCCAGGCACTGAAAAATAATTATTTTTCCATTTTTAGTGTAGACGTATCATCAATACAAATTAATCAAGCCCAAACACCAGGTAATTGCTGTAAATCGTTGAGGAGTTCCCTCGACTATCTTTCGGGTCCATCATCAGATCGACTCCAGACCTTCATTAAATAGTAGTGCTTTAAAATACCTAATGAAAATGTTAACAAACGCACTAGTCGCCGCTACAATTTTCGAAAGTTCCCCTCGATTTCTCTGGGATCCCATCATCAGATCCTGGTTTCCTTTATAATGGTACCACTCTTGGGATATCTCCTTTCCAACAAAAAAAGAATTATCAAAATCGGTTCATAAACGACGAAAAAATGCCCGAACAAACATAAAAAAATATATGTATATATATACGGTCGAATTGAGAACCTCCTCCTTTTTTTGGAAGTCGGCGAGAGAATGAGATAGAATACATTGCCATGTTGCCATGGTAACCGTTGTTATTGTCTGACAAATATATAATATTAACTTTCACTTCTACCATGTGTGAATTGCACACAGACGCACTTTTTTTATTTTTATGAGACCATACTCTTGACATTCATCTTTCTTATCATCATTATCATCTCAAAATAAAACTATCTTTTCGGATTATTTCGCGGATTTATTTTGATTTTTGATTCCCGACGTTTCGAATGCTTTACAGCAATCATGGTCACGGGAGAGTCTCTCCCGTGACCATGATTATCCGAAAAGATAGTTTTATTTTGAAATGACAAATATTCGCGTAAATCTAAGAAAGTATTATTATCATCTCACTTTACTCGTATAGGTGAAGTATTACATATACATACAAAAAATATGTTTTTAATGCCGTTTAAAATAAATAAACAGGGTGTTTCATTTACAACAAGCACTTAATCTATTCTTCTACTATATAAAAATAAGTCGGGTTTTCCTTCCTGAAACTATAACTCCAGAACGCACGAACCGATTTCCACGGTTTTGCATTCATTGGAAAGGTCTCGGGCTCCGTGAGGCTTATAGCAAAGAAAATTCAGGAAAAAATTTCAACAGAAAAGCGGGAATATCTTTTTTCACATACAGCGCCATCGGTAAATATCTCATCTCTGAGTAATTTATACTAAACGTTAAAACGTAACTAGGGACGAACCCGAGCGGAGCGAGGGTGAGTCGCTAGTTAATAAATATGAAAACAAAATACCAATAATGTCACAGATAAACGTTTATTACTAGCCTTTAATTATATACCTTAATCACAATTTTATTATAGAAAGAGCTTATTAAGTCCAATAAAGAAGCAGTTCTTTTGTAAAAAACAATAAAAAATAATTTGCATTATAAACAATAAATAGAAAGTGTAATTGTTGAATTGTAAATTGAATTTGCCAGGCGAGTTGCTCCGCACAAAGGCCGCCAAGGAAAGTGTCCACCCGACTGTATCTCCTAAACCGGCTCCATACTCATACGACACGGTTTTATGAATCCTACGGAAATTGTTTTTTGCTGTATAATGGTTGGAATGGCTCATGATTGATTAAGTATGAAAATTTATTTTATTTCTTATGTTATTTTTTGTTGTTTTAGTGCGTGTGTTTGGATAGCCATTATATATTTAAATTACATATGTATATTATTTAATAACCTAAGTTAACAAATTAACTATAATATAATATATAAATTTATTTAAATATAAAATTTAAAAATATTTTAAATACACTTTTGTTAGTACTTTTGTTTTTTTTACTTGTTTTTGAATGTGCTAATTCAGATTTGCAAGGCGTATAAGTCAAAAAATCAATTA
Organism: Argynnis bischoffii washingtonia; assembly: GCA_033884665.1. Lineage (NCBI taxonomy): Eukaryota > Metazoa > Arthropoda > Insecta > Lepidoptera > Nymphalidae > Argynnis > Argynnis bischoffii. The sequence goes on along the minus strand of CM066624.1, from coordinate 570,531 downwards.
GCACACCAGTAATTTACCTATATTTTTACTATATAAAGGAAGATATTTACCATGTCATATTAATACCTAGCGACTCACCCTCACTTCGCTCGGGTTCGTCCCTAGGTACGTTTTCACGGTTAGTATGAAATACAAATCTTTGAATTTATCGGCTTTTCTGTACTATAATATGCGTGTATTATACATATAAACCTTCCTCTTGAATCACTCTACCTATTAAAAAAACCACATCAAAATCCGTTGCGTAGTTTTAAAGATCTAAGCATACATAGGGACAGACAGCGGGAAGCGACTTTGTTTTATACTATGTATTGATTTACGACATAAAAAATTTGACATGTCTATGACAGAATAAGCGTTTAAATAAATATTATCAAAAATCACAGTCACTAATCGATCAGCAAATATTGTCAAAAATATAAATCAAAACATAACATGGTAAATATTCCGTTTTACAACGGACAAATATTTACAGTGACCATAAAACCTTGAAGGCTATCTATATAATATAGTTGATTCTGTCTCTTTAGGCTGCTTAAAATATTATTAAATTGGTGCAATTTTAAAACATAGAAAACATTTCAAACAATGGAAACCTTCTCGGATCGTATCAGAGCAAATGAACGCTTGTCCCGATAAACCGATAACGTATATTTATAATTTTTCTTTTTGGGTCGACCGGACCCTTTCTACCTAGGTGATAATGCGTGCAACCTGTAGATGTTTATCGCTAGCTAGCAGCGGGCCGTGACTCTGTCTACATTAGGAGGGGCCTACCTCGAACTAGATAAAACCTTTTGTTTTGATAATAGCATTTGAAAAAGCTCTTTGGATATTATTTATAATCAAAATCATTACTCTCCTTTTGTTTCACCGTATTCGGGTAAAAAATTAACTCTCAATTATGTAGCCAGTAAAATTCATCTTCTCCGTACATTCTTAAATGTAATAGGTATACTTATTGCACAGATGACAAATACTCATTAGATATATGTTATTATCACAGATTATGATCCTGATGGGGATGATGTTGGTGATGATGATGAAGGTAACAATGATGATGACATAACATTTCCGAAATATTTGGTATAGTTTTGAAGATTATATGAGACGTACTAGTAAACTAACTAATAGGTTAATAAGTTACAGGTTCAGTTCCCGCTTAAGTAAATTTTTGTACGAACTAATCGAAAATGCAGGATAGTGCTTAATATTTCATCCATAAATACCTTATATTTCTGTAAAGTAGCAAAAAAGCGTACTCAATGTATGGTAATGAAGTGAGACATTTCTACATCTAATTATTTTTGCCTAGCACTATTTTACCTTATGAATTGCAAAGCACCAGTCAACACTTTCCATCTCGCTATCTACGGCACGAGCGAAACCTGCTCATAAACCTGCTATATCCTGAGATCCACCATTATGGTTATATAAAATGTAGAGACCCTAGTAAGTACTCCAAATGACTATGTGTACGTCAAGTTTAACGATAATTATCCCTTATCTGAACAGTTCTGGTGTCTACACACGGGACGGACGTATACGCGGCTTTTTTAGATTTTATTTTTCACAACTTTTTGTCTAAATCTCTACTTGCGTACAGCAAGTACACCGTTAAAATCAGTATAATATATTATGTATGTGTCCAAGTGTCAACCAAATCGGTATTTAATCCAATAGTGTACGTATTACTGTCTGAAATGTGTAGATGATGATGATTACTAGCTATCTGCGCAGGAGATATTATAGTGCAGTGTGTGTACGCGCAGACACAAGTATACTCTCTGTTCCTGTCACTCTCATACTCCGGTGGGATGACAATTTGATACGATTAGTGAGAGATCAGGTCAATCGATGGCTTAAGTGCTTTCCGAGGCACAGGAGTGAAACATCGCTAACTTCCTAAGTCCGAGCTGTTAGGAAGAAAGACTCAATATCTAAACTTGGCCCGTCTTGGGACTCGAACGCAGGACCTCCGGATCTACAGCCGAACATGCTAGCCACTAGACCACCGAGACAGTTTGTCTGCAATGTAACAAACATTCAAACATACACAAACTTTCACATTTATAGCTAGTACGAATAGGTTACATGTACACCATCTTTACATCGCTGCGTTTTAATCTTCATAATATGTTCACCAAACAATTTAGTGAGGTCGTAAAACCAAAGCGCCTTAAGAGATATTAGTGCTAACTGTTTATTACTTACTTATCTAACTCATAAATCGTGGGATGCGGGTTCTATCTCCACGTATGCCATCATTAGGCTATAAGTTCTTAATCCACGGTTTAACGACACTGGTGGTCTCATACTTGAGAGGAGCTTTTAGGTTGTCTAAGCTTTAATTATAAAGTAAAGCTATATTAAAATTGAATACTCTTTATTGTACACCATTACCTACATAGATAGCATATAAAACCTTAAACGTATGAAAACTAAATAATTTGCTGCAATCGCTAAGTAAGTTGTTTGCGCCCTATAGTATCCGGTACCATTAAAAATCCATATATGTATCTTTTTCATATAATATAAAATTTTATATAACCTTATGCATATGGTTATTTAGCCATGGCCAATGTCACTGAGACTAGCCGGTTACGCAGGAGATGTTATAGTGCACAAATGTACGCGCAGACACAAGTGCACTCTCTATTCCTGTCACTCTCATACTCCGGTGGGACGACTACTCGACACGAAGTCCAACGAGATAATACTTCAATATGACCGGTGAGAGTTAAGGCGCAAGACTGGTGGAAAGGGAGTGTAAAACTGCGAACTTACAAAATATTATTGAAGTAAAACTTCTTTGCGCACGCTTGACTTGGGGCCAAGCTGGTGAATGCGTTACGAAAACATGTACGTACGTTTGTTGTCATGGTAACCGTTGTTATAATAAAAAAAGAATATAATATTATATATCTCTGACAAATGATATATAATATTATATTCTTTCCTTAAATGATATTCTATAAATATATGATTGTAATATGCCTAATATGCGTTATTTTTAGTATCTCACCTAACCTAATTATTAAAAACATAAATTGAATTTCATAAAGAGTACCGATAACCTACAGAAGTTTTACTCCTTGCGCGTATACACATTCATACACACACTCTTTAATTTTTTTTTTCTACTATAACGAACATTTTAAAATAATTTCCAAATCGGACCAGCCGTTCTTATGTGATGGACAAACGAAGAGCATTTCATTTTTATAAATATGTAGATAGAGGCAACTATCTATACAACATTACCTAATGCCTCTCATAGATATAAACCCACAACCTTCAACGTTTATAACCAGTGTTAATCAAACCTGGCGCCAAAATGGTCGTAAACATCATTTCAATTTCTAACTTAAAGATTGTTACATAAATAATTTGGAATCTTAAGCAACTATCTTACATTTTTATAAATAAATATGTTGGGATATTAACACACAGTACCATTTAGTTCCATTAGGTAAGCTACGAGGCTTGTGTTATGGATACCAGATAGTTGATACACTACACATATATAACTTTAAATACATACATATTATAAATATAAACATCTATGACTGGAGTACAAACCCTCGTGCTCATTATTCAAATGAATGCCCCCAGCGGGACTCGAACCCGCGACCGCTGGCACAGAAAGTAGGATCACTACAAACTGATCTAAACGTGCCGTCTAAAGACGTAAAATTGTGAACGAAACAACTAATTCTAAAAACTCATTCACTTAAAACGAACAAAATAACAGGTTAATAATTGTATACTGTATATTCATTACCAAAACTAATTAAGATACGTATTATGTATGTAAAAACCATCGATTAAAAAAGTACTAGATACACAATCCCATGCAAAAGTTATCTTAAAACTGTCACAATGTAAATTGAACCTTAAATACAATTCTCAAAGTTGTTTTCGTAAAAAAAAAACTCAAATGTTCAAATGAGCGCTTATTCGGTGAGGACACTTTTTTGTCGCTGATTGTGTATCTAGTACTTTTTTAGTAAAAACAGATGAAATATTGCTTGTCTATGGAAATAAAATACATCTCGATAGTATTTGGATTTAGTGTGATCATTAAAATAATCAATTAAAAGTATAAGAACAAAATAACTAGTACCTCCGTAGAAATAAATGTAAAATGGTGAGCTCTAAGACTGAATTAAAGTTTTTATGCCACACTTCCTTCCACTTTAAGCACATACATCTGTACAATAAATAAATTGACTTCAAACAGAATGAACCAGCGACCTCCGTCATGGAAACAACCATCAATAACCACTATCAATAGACAGTCTATTAAAGACTAGTTACACTATAGGATAGTCTATATTTACCACTAGACATTCCTCCACGTAATTGAGTGTAGTTTAACATTTTAATAAAGTATTTGACACAGCATCCAACATCTTCTAATGATACAAAACAGACATTTATCTCGTTAGCTAATGCTCTGACCTAGTTATGTTCATCATTAAATGCAGATAAACACATACTTCTAATGCAGATGCTGAATGGACGTGATAATTCAGTCACGTAGGACTTCAAACTGCGCTTTTGCCCATACATCATGTTTTAATTAGTACCTGGGCGACAGAGCTTCACTCGGAGTTCATTTTTGAACTTTCACTGGTTTGCAAGCGGTACTTTTCATCTTGGGAAAATGGAAGTTGCATCATCATATCAAAAAATACTAGATAATTAAATCAAATCAAAATATACTTTATTCAAATAGACTTTTACAAACGCTTTTGAATCGTCGCTTTTACATTTTTAAAATTTAAATTAAATGTCAATATCCCACAGTAGGTATGTCACATCCCTGAGTGCCAACGGCTTGGAAGGCAGTTCTGCTGAGAAGAGCCGGCGAGAAACTCAACAGTTGCTCTTTTAATATAATATTTATTTACAATATTATAATACCATAATTATCTACTTAATATGAAGCCATATTGGATTAGTATTAAAAACCCAAGCAAAGCATGGGCGAGTCGAAAGTTTAAAGTTGTAGTAAAGTTTGATAAAGCTTAATTTATTCTAAATATCACCGTCAACATGATTAAAGGTAATTTATTGTCGTGAGCTTTTTACCTTTTAAATGCTAAGTTTACAAAATCTATTGTTTCGCTCCTATCGCAGTGAACGACTTTATCTTGGAATTAAAGGTTTGTTCTCGACTTTGCCTACATTTACCTTATCAGCTTCGAGATTATTGTTATATTGTGAAATGTTAATCGTTGGCTTAACTTTTATCACTTATTAGCTACAAATAAAAAAATTAAAAATCTTCTCTTCAAAACACACATTTAAATTGTATACAGCGCTTTTTAACGTCCCACTGCTGGGTACGGGTCTCCTTTCAATATGAGGGGGATCAGGCCATAGTCCACTATGCTGGCCAAGCGAGGGGCGGACTTCACATGTCTTTCGAAAACTTGTTAGGTTCTCTCCGATATGCAGGTTTCCTCACGATGTTTTACTTCACCATAAGAAAAAATTCGAATTTTATTCAATGTTACCTAAACATTATTTGACGACACGTTTGGCTCAGTTTGTAGTGATTTGCTGTGCCAGCGGTCGTGGGTTCGAGTCTCGCTGGGGGCAATCATTTGTGTGATGAGCACCAATGTTTATACTCCAGTCTTGGATGTTTATATTTATTATGTGTATGTGTTTAAAGTTATATACATATGTGTAGTGTATCAACTATCTGGTATCCGTAACACAAGCCTCGTAGCTTACCATGGAACTAGATGGTTCCTAGATTTATTATTTACAAACATTATTTCAAAAGTGCTAGAAATAAATCTATTTGAATAAAAATTATTTTATTTCAAAAACACACAAAACTACGTAATTAACTGACTACTAGAACTTTTTAGGTTGCTAGACCTGAAAATTTTATAATTATAAATGCAAGTTTGTATGTGTGTTTGTTATGTTATCCTTCACGCTGAAACGGCCAAACAGAATTAGATGAAATTTAATACCCAGATAGGCTTTGACTCGGAGTAACACATAGGCTAGGGCTAGCGTAGCGAGGATGCATCGCTAGTTTATCTATAGTAATATTATAAAGAGGAAAGATTTTCTTGTTTGTTTGTTTGTACCGAATAAGCTCCGAAACTACTGGACCGATTTAAGTGAAATTTGGTAAGATGATATTTTGAGACCCTGGGAAGGCCATAAAATAATTTTCATCTCGGAAATCATCCTTTAACGGGGTGTAAATGGGGATAAAAAATGGGAAAGTTTGTATGGAGAAGCAACCTAGGGACGAACCCGAGTACAGCGAAGCTGAGTCGCTAGTATATTATAAAGAAGATATGCGGCGTACACCTTTCTAACATAATATAGTTTTTATATATATTGTATACATATATACTACATATAACGTTCAGTAAATATATTGTCGAATTTCTAAGTTTCAGAAGCAATCGTAACTTGGTCAAACTGTCGTTAACTCGTACTCTCAGTTTCTCGGAGTTTCTCTATATTAGCCATCTTAGAATATAGGAAGTTTAGATATTAATTATAACCTATTGACCATATCTTTAATACATTACCAAAGGTAACAAGATCTATTCCCGAACAGGAAATTAAATTTAAATTCAATTTTTTACCTAATATTGATATTTTAGAAATACACTTATACAATACAGTTATTATAGTATATCTTTTTATGTTTTTTTTTAAATAAAAAAATTACAATTTTTAATAATCAACATGGAAATTGCATGGAAGCGATCACATCATTTCTAAAGCGTGCTTTTTTCTAGAAACACTTACAGCTGCTTAAGCAAACAAACATTATTTAACGTATTTTAAATCTTTTTAACATAAAACATGTATACAGGGTAATTTTTAATTTACTGAAGACCTTTTGGGAATATACTATTTACATCATAACAATAACATCTGTAACAAAAACAAAATATTATTTTAAATTTTATTTTCATACAAAAATAAAAATATTTATTTTGCACCTTCTAAACGGTAATAGTCCTAGCATCTGGTCAAGTTTAAATGAGTAAGCGCCGCCTCCTGCACCCTCCACCCCCCCACCCCACCGGCCACGCGCTTACTGTTGCTAATGCTGGACTATTACCGTTTAGAAGGTGCAATAAAAATATTTTTATTTTTGTAAAATTTAAGATTTTTTTTTCTTGCAGATGTTGTTGTTATGATGTAAATAGTATAGTCCCAAACGGTCTTCAGTAAATTAAAAATTACCCTGTATAATGTTAATAGACGTAAGTAAAATATTTAAGAACACTGTTTATGGAAGTGCTAAGTATTTGTTCTTGAAGTGCTGAAGAACAAATTAATTTACAAAGCTTCGATAAGCCAGACAAGAGTGTGTTGCTTGGCTTGCGTGGGTTTGCAAGAAGGTCGTCCCTATGGTGTCAGTTTTTGTTCACAAATCAAAGGAAATTTTCGGCAAGTGATTGTGATGCATCTACACCTTTGTGCGTTTGTAGAGATTTGAAGTTTGCGTCAAATAGTGTGGACTCGGCATTATATGTCTCAGTAGACACTATTAGTACCTACATGTATGATTTTTTGTGTATGTTTTGATTTAATTATTAAATAAAAATCCTAAAGTAAGAATTATCATATAAAATTATTGTGAAGTCAATGTTCTTATAAAAAGTAAAAATATACAAATTGCTTAATACAAAAACTTCTGCCGGAACTTTTATAAATGATTTTAAATGTGAAAATCACTATATTGTATAAAGTAAAAGAACTGAATGCACAAACAAACAGACATAAATAGCATGTTTATTTAATATTAGGTATGTAGAGATATTTGAAGTCAAGCCAATAGAGAAAAGTATGTAGGTCAAAAACATTTGAAGTAATGAGGAAACAATGGCTTTTACACCTGATTTCCTAAATCTATCTCTTTCCTGGAATACACAATATGAATGTGTTAGAGCGGGATGGGTAATAGCTACCTATACGCTAATGACTGCCATTTGATCACTACGGATAAAAAATCACTTAGCCGTTTCAAGTACATCAAAAAAAAGGAAATCAAGGACTTGGGATATTTTCTAGAGAAACTAAAATAATTTTTTTTTTATCACGAGAGACGATATGACTTTTTTTTCATCTTCTTAATCGTTCCTACATAAACTAGTCGTGGTCCTCATTTTGATGCTTGACTGAACAGTAATCTATACAGACATACGTACAAACTGTCGCAATTATAATTGCAGTCCGATATATCTATACATAAAATAAAACTGTAGAGGTCGAATGTCTGTACATAGAAAAAAAAATGCTAAAAACCGAGTCAGGGGGGTGTAAGAAGGGAAATAGAACAAATCCAGTTTTTTCTTCAAATTTTTTGTTTCTCTGTCTGTTCGTCTGTTTGTCTGTTTGTACGGGCTAATTGTTGGACCGATTTTCACATGGTTCTTCTTTTCACCTTTTATTCCCGGTCAACATGTTAGATACTTTTCATCCCGGAAAATGAAAGAGTTCCCGTGGGATAGTTAAAAAACTATAGTAACTTAAACAGCTTAGTACACAAAAACTACTGATTGGATTTTAATGAAACTTTACAATAATAAAGTTCATACATCAGAATAACAAATAGGCTACTTTTTATCCCGAAAAAATGGACGGTTTCCGTGGGATAGATTTGCTATGTTTATCTAGTATGTATGTATATACTAAGTTCCAGAACACCAAGTAGCGAATACATCTTCATAGTAAATAGTCCAGAAGCCGACAAGATTTATAGCATGAACGTTGCGCAACCCAAAGTTCAAGACCTTTGGAAATGTCGGTAAGCGCCCTACATGCGAAAGGTTCGATTTCAATTTTTATTAGCGTTTCGTGACTATCTGAACCTTTAATATTTTAGTAAAATTAGTGTGAAATGAAAATTTAATGCTAAGTTATTACTTTGTTTATAACTTTATACTAATTTCTTATTTAATATATTCATTTATTTGGACAGAAAAGTGATAATTATAAAAAATTAAACTATTTTGAAGTTTAAAAAAAAATGTTTATTTAAACCGTTCGAAAAGTGCTTTTAATAAATTTAATGTTCCCGAATAAAATTGTCTATTTTTGATTAATATAGGGCTCATCTGCATTTTGATGAACGGGGGCGATTCAAGATCTTCAAGGGGGGTTCAAGATGCAAAATTTTGTAAGCACTTATAAAAATTATATTATTTATATTTTATACCAATCATAATACAATTATAAATGCAAAAATTTATATTGTTTTAAACGGCTGGTCGAATTAAGATGAAATTTATATCGCTGATAGATTGTAATGCTGACACATAGGCTCCACAGGTTAAGTCTCTACACCAGTACACAAAGTAAGTCGCAACTCGTTAGTTACAAAATATGACCCATCATACAATTAAACGATATTAATATTTTTTTTATCATCTAAATATCTTAAATACGACAGATTTATTAATTACTAGCAACTCACCCTCGCTTCGCTCGGGTTCGTCCCTAGGTTGATTCCCCATACAAACTTTCATCCCCATTTTCACCCTCTTAAGGGAAAGATTTCCGGGATAAAATTTATCCTACATCCTTCACAGGATCTCAATCTATCTTTATAAAAATTTCACCTATATCGGTTCAGTAGATGCAGAGATTACTCCCTACAACCTCACAAACTTTACCTCTTTATAATCTAAATATAAATATGTTAGGACATTAACACACAGCACCATCTAGTTCCATGGTAAGCTACGAGGCCTGTGTTATGGATACCAGACAGTTGATACACTACACATATACAACTTCAAATACATATCTATTATAAATATAAACACCCATGACTAGAGTACAAACATTCGTGCTCATCACACAAATGAATGTCCCAGCGGGACTCGAACCCGTGACAGCTGGCACAGCAAGTAGGGTCACTACAAACTGAGCCAAACGTTTCGTCTATCTTTATTATATCAGTATAGATTATCTTTTAAGTTTTGAACTAAACCACTCAGCCGTACGATCATTATTATAGATATCTAAAAGCTTAGGTATATAAATACTGTGTTGCTACACATAAACACCGTGACTCATTGTAGGAAACGTTCCCATGTAATAAATTATTTTAGTCATTCTTACTTAGATATTATGGTTAGGAAAACAAGACACGAGGCAAATATTATTGAAGAAAATATATATATGTACATATTTACTTACGAAGCGTGGGCAGACCTCTTAAAAGGTGGACCGACGACTTGGTCAAGGTCGCTGAAGCCCACTAGATGTGGATGGCACAAGACCGGTTGTAGTGGAAATTTTTGGGGGAAGCCTATGTCCAGCCGTGGACATGTTTGGTTTGAGATGACGACTTATAAAGGTCCCCATCTGATTAAGACGACAGTCTCCAAGTGATTTATGCTAGACTTTACTCCGCTTAGACAAAATGAAATTCAAAGGGGTTTAGACAAGATGTCATCTTACAATAGTAATTGTATTGAAATGACAAATTCAATAAGAAATGATTATAATTCAGTTCCTGTATGACTAATATATAATTATTTTTCCGGCTTCTTTATTTTGTTGTTTTTTTTATTCATTTAGGTCTGGATATAAGATTATATATTTGTAAGTTTTAATTTTTGATTATGTGACAAGCCCGACTTAGGAACTTAGATCGAGTAGTAGCCTTCTTAGGCCTTAGCCTTCTTGTTAGGTTTTTTTTTATTTTAAGCCAGGAACCCCCAATATCATATTTAGTTTTACGTATTTTGGTGACAGTTTCGACTCGAAAATTATAGGTGTCGGGCAGTATCAGAAAAAGTTAGAAGTGTCAAATGAATTTCTTTTTGACAACACAGCTCCAATTTTTATAAAAATGAGAACAATATAAATATACATATTTTGTGTCTCTTTCGAAAGATCTTAATTAAAGATCGCAGTCCTAGATTTCTAAATATCCATATTTTTTTTTCTTATCCTCCTTGTTACGTATAAATATAAATAAAAAATATTTTTTTTAATAATCAATATCCGGACTAATAAAAATAATATTAATCATACAGTTAGTGTATTAATAATAAAAAAAATATTTCTACAATTACTGTATACAATTGGTTCAACCAATTCAAGAGTTATTTCATGGAATCACAATACTCCATTCTCATATATTTTTTAAAAGTTTCTATTATTTTACGATCGTAGAATAACAGCGTGTATTTTTTTTCAATTTTTGTTATTGCTGAAAGAAAGTAAATATTTGTAAAAATAACATATCCCATCGTTATGTCTGTCATGAAGTCAGAATATATTAAATTTGCTTCTAAAAGTACCTACTTAATTTGAGAGTATTTTTGTGTGTTTGTGACACAATATCTTTGCCAATTGCAAATATATATTTAAAAAAAAATATGTTTTGTTTTCTATTAACCGTGTAGATTGCGAACAGTCAATTTGTATGCTAATAAGTTACATGAAGTAAAATTGTGATAATGCTAATTTCTATATTTCACGCAGGAAGGGGACAAGTTGCCGTGCAACTTTGTATAGACGTAGTATATATCCCAAGAGTGCTATATAATACTTTTACCTCTGTACATCAATCCCGCGGGATGATTGGCTCTTATTGGCCTTCCTCCAGCAAGACGGTGCGGCGCTATTGCAAAACAACTAATAATATATATATTCTTAGTATTCAAGGGTTATTATATTGTTAATAAACATAAACACGATCTCATTTTCCTGACCTGTAACATTTTTTTTTTGTCATTTTGTTCAAAAGTGTGTGTATGCTCTGCTAGTGTTATAATTTATGGAATTCTTTAAAATAAATATGTATAACACCTATTAAAACATGTTTTTTAAAAATATATTCAGAAACCCCAAATGCAATTACACTACATACTTATAATGAACAGTATTTAAATTATGTACATATACATACATATGTAGGTAATAGTTATAAAATTTGGTCGATTCAAGGTTCAAAACAACGATTCTTTTATTTCTTCATTTAGCATGATTTTAGCAAATTTATGTTACATGTATTTTTAACGTTGCGATTTTAGCGTTCTCAATCCCACTGCGCTAACCGCGTCGTGTCGTGACGATAAAAATCAACCAAATAATATTATAATAAAATAAGCGTATCTTTACGTATATAAGCCGAATTAATATGTTTTTTATGTCGGATTTTTGTGGCCAAATTTTTCTGTTATGGTCGCAAGTATCTTTTTTTTACATCTTTGAAATATGACTGAAATATAAATTGAGAGTAATAATTTAATTGAGGCAGTGGTAGCCCAGTGGTAACGTGCTCGCTTGGGAAACCGAGTGAAGCGGGTTCAAATACCGGGTCTCGCACCTCTGATATTTTCATGTGCGAATCATTTCCAACATGATGCCTTACGGTAAAGGAAAATATCGTGAGGAAACATGCATGTCTCAGAGAACTTAGCAAGTTTTCGAAAGATATGGAAGTCCGCTAACCCGCACTTGGCCAGTGTAATTGAAGAGAGGCCCGTGCCCAGCAGTGGGACGTTAAGAAGGGCTAAATACATAAAATTTAATGGGATTGTATAATCATCAATCATCTATTAAAGTAAAACTTACGTACCTACGTTTTAATTCAGACTAGTGACTTACGCTCGCTTCGCTCGGGTGCGTCCCTAGGTACGCTTTGAATAGATACAAATAGTTATTAGCCAGCGTTAGTCATGTAAATTTTCTTTCGTGATATTTTTCGATGTTTTATTAGTTATAATGCTATTCGGAGTGGCGATCCAAAAAACCAAAGATCATGAAAATCAGTCCAATCGTTCTTGATTTATAAATAGTGTAAGTAACCCGAATTTGTTTTATATAATATACTAGCGGTTAGCTATATTTATACATAAATAGCAGCTTGCTACTTCTAAGATATTTATTAAAATTATATAGCGATTTACGTTACGTACGTACGTTATTGTGTTCGCCGTACGCGGATTTTGTTCACATTTTCATGGGTTTTAATTTTTTTGCGGAACCCTGATTCTTTTTCTAAAAAAAACAGCCTTAGTTACTCCTTATAACAGCAGCTATCGGCCAGTGAAAGTCCCACCAAAATTGGTCCTTTCGTTTCGGAGATTAGCCAGAACAAACAGACAGACAGACAGACAAAAATTGTAAAAAATGTTGTTTTGGTATATGTACCGTGTATACATCCATATGCATTTAGTAAAAATCGATTATTTTAATATTACAAATAGACACTCCAATTTCATTTATCTGTATAGAAATGTTACGAGAGCGATTACGTACATACATAAAACAAGAACAAAAATAAAAAATATTTAAAAAAAAACAGTCATGAAGACTGCCGACAGAAGTGAAAACTTAAGACTATAAACAAACGGTTATTATATTTCGATATTCAAATTAATTGTTTGATCTTAAATTAAAATTTTGGCCGTCTATTTTTAAACTTCAGAACTATTTATTCAATATTAGATATATCAGATTTTATCTTACCTTTATATTTTCTTCCTCAATATCTTATCTTTCACAATCAACATATTTATTATAAGCTTTTAAAAAATATGTTCATCTTTCAGTTATTACCTTAGAACTGCTTTTCAAATATTTTAGGGACTTTATTATATAATAGCGACTCACCCTTGCTCCGCTCGGGTTTGTCCCTGGGTATGTTTTAACGTTTTGTATAGATTTCTCAGAGATGAGATATTTTCCCTCAGTAAAAAGTACCCTATATATTGACCCGGATAACCAGCTAACATCATACCAAATTTCATCAAAATCTGTCCAGTGGTTTTCTCGTGATGCGTTCTCAGAGAGACGGACAGAGAGACAGACAAAAATTCTAAAAACTATAGGTTCGGGCTCTGCATCGTTGTCTGAAAAAGATTTTCCAAAAAATATTTAACGACAGATATTACTCAGTTAGAATTTTATTATATGTATATATATTAAAAAAACAACACTAATGCCTGGTTCATGACACCCATAACTGTTTAGTTATATAAACGTTTCTGATTCTGTAATGAGGTAGATAAAAGGTTCGATTTCAAGACAATTGAGCATTTTTACCATCTATACATATAATAAAATTCAAACTAAGCCGAAAATGTACCTTAAATATTTTTTGGAAAATCTTATTGAAATAGACATTATTATCCATGCAAAGGCCGAATCTATAGTTTTTAGAATTTTTGTTTGTATGTCTGTCTGTCTGTCTGTCTTTCTGTCTGTTACCGCATCACAGAAAAACCACTGGAAGGATTTTGATGAAATTTAGTATGATGATAGCTGGATATCCGGGTCAACATATAGGATACTTTTTACCGCGGGAGATTATCTCATTACCACGGGAGTACACGTTATAAATCTTGAAACTTGGTATTAATGCTCTTCAATACAATTAATTAAATACGTGTTTTACCGTTCTTTGAAATTAATCACATAAGGAGATAAAATAAAGGATGAAAATTTGTATGAAACCTACCTTTTCAAAGTTTTGTTGTTGTAGTTTTAGCGCGAGCGAACTCGCGGGTTTTGCTAGTCTATCTATAATTTTAGATTTTATGGACACCCATATTACATCATTGTGTATATATTATAGTACTTCATTATTATTATAAAAGTATTGACACGTAATTCGGGTCATACATATTTGTTTTGATGTGCCACCTTGGAAAAGGTTGTTTTGCCGAAACTGCTAAGTTTTATGTACTTATTGTGTAATTTGGTAACGTGAGCAACGTATTACATAACTAATTAGTAGTAAAGTAACGACCAAGAGTCTGATGCGAATTGTATAATGTATAATGTTATATACAAGTACTATATATGTACATATGTATGTATGTACCTAAGTACGTCCTTAGCCTGCTACATAACTTGAGGAAATTGCTTAAATAAGAAAACTTAAAGAAGAAATATATAATATAAAATATAAAGATAATAAATAATAATTAATATGTTGGGACATTAACACACAGCAACATCTATTTCCACGGTAAGCTACGAGGCCTGTGTTATGGATAACAAATAGTTGATGTACTACATATATATAACTTTAAATACATATCTATTATAAACATAAGCACCTATGACTGGAGTACAAACATCCATGCTCATCACACAAATAAATGACCCCAGCAGGACTCAAACCTGCGACCGCTGGCACAGCAAGTAGGGTCACTACAAACTGAGTCAAACATGTCGTCAACAATTTTAACTAAGTTGAAAAAGCGACTTAAAGTCTTTAAGCACTTACTTAATTTTTTTTTATTTCTATGCTTGAATATAAACTTGAATCTATTTCTTTATTATAGTCAACTAGAAATACCCGCGGCTTCGCCCGCGTTTAAACTTCCAATCGCTACCAAACTTCACAGGTTCACTTACTGGGTCAATCTGAAGATTGCTTGAAAATATCACCAAAACCACTTCAGCCGTTTTGGAATCCATAGGAAATATATGTACATACACTCATCAACTTTTATATATGTAGATATCACAATATAGAGTTTTGTGCTTTTTTCTTAGTCAAGTCTCGAGCTTAGATGAGATCTAAAAGTAATCAATCATTAAAAACTAGCTTTTGCCAGCAGTTTCGCCCACGTATATTTTTATGTATTGCTCAACTTCTAAGGGGCGACGCAAGACGTTAGATAAGACTAATAAATAAATTATCAAATACAAAGAATGTTATACATCTGTACACGTATTTCCAGATATAAATGCATGTAAACAAACAAAAGAACTCCTTAAGCTTCATAATTTTCGTATACATCAGAAATTTCTCTCTCGTAATCCAATATTTATGATATTTCGGCAAAACCATTGTCTTAATGATTAATGCCAATAGATAGGTGATAAATCTCCTCCCTCCCCCTCGCGCTTCCCTCAGACCCCCCTTAGACCCCCCTCAGACCCCCCAGGGAGGGCAATAAGCGTGCTATACATTACCACGCGACAGTACCTACTTCCTAATTTATGGCTTTCCGCGCCGCTTGTTGCATTAGCGGAGGGTGACTGATATTATGAGCTGGATTTCGAAATCGCTTTTGGTTAAATAATCAGATGTTATTAAATTTTAAATTTATTTTTTTGCTTTGAAATGGAATATTTTCAGATCATAATGAGTGTATTTTTCGTATATACTGATTTTTTAACAAATAATTTTCTCCTTTTAAATTGTAAATACAATAAAATCTAGCAAATTGAAATGTAAACGTCTTTCAATTTTTCCCAATTTAACCACTATTTATTACTACACTATAATTTTTTTTCCATCTACAGATATTTATAGTCAGAATAGAGATAATAATAATATTATTTTATGATATTAAATGTTGTCAGCCCTTGTTAACGTCCTGCTGCTGGGCACGGGCCTCTATCAATACTAAGGGGATCAGGCCATAGTCTACTTCGCAGGCCAAGTGCGGGTTGGCAGACTTCAAATACTTTTCGAAAACTTGCTAGGTTCTCTTAGACATGCAGGTTTCCTCACGATGTTTTCCTTCACCGTAAGGCAAGTGGTAATCGTGTTGGAAATGATTCGCACATGAAAATATCAGAGGTGCGAGACCCGGGATTTGAACCCGTATCACTCAGTTTCTCAAGCAAGCGCGTTAGTAATTAAATAATTTATTTGTAATTTCTTATACATATATTATTCCACCTTTAGAAGTTTTCTATTGAATTGATGTGGGGCTTTAAGAATTACGAAATAAAATTCACAGTTGCATAAAATATCACGTAACACATTTTTTATTTATTTATAGAAAAAAACCTAAGTTGTAAAAGATATCTGGAGGCACGGTAGTGCCCGCGCCAAGTTGATTAATAATTTCTAATTACCAGTTATTGTAGTTCAATAACTGCTAATTGGAAATTATTGATTGAATAATTATTGGGGACTGAAACATACACATTACACATTTATCTCATTCAGCCTTTGAGAACGTCCCACTAGTGCACATAGCCTTCTTCAAACTGAAGAATGCGAGGGGGATCAGTCTATTTTACACCACGCTGTCCAAGTGCAGATTGGCGGACTTCACATGTCTTTCTAAAACTTGTAGGTTTCTCTCAGACATGCAGTTTTCCTCAAGATATTTTTCTTCGCCGTAAGACAAGTGATTATGTAGAAAATGATTCGCTCATGAAAATGTCAGAGTTGTAAGATAGAGTTAGAACCCGCTTTACCTTTTTCAAAGCAAGCTCATTCACACTGTACTGTGCACATGTATGGGCTATACAATTTAACCAAACTGGTCATAGTACTTGTAACCACATTCCTCCTGTGAACAATTACTATATTTTATTATTATAATTAGCATAGATAACTTTTACACGTAATGTATATAATTACAAATGACCGTTACGCCGGATACACTCAGTTTTAGAAAAACATGTCTGACCTATATTTTAATAATACTATGTTTTTGATATATTTAATGTAATAATTTAATTAATTCTTTATGTTTTACATAAATTTTAATAACATAATGTATACAGTTTGTATCTTATAACAGTATCTAGTGTAAAATTATGGGGATCTGCCGCAATGGCCCATTTGTACGGCCTTGTAGGCTGATTGTACATATATATTTAACTGTAATGAAGATGGTATTTGCATATTAAATGGTATAAAAAATATACGTTAGAGTTAACTTTGAATGAAGCAAATGTCAAAACAACAGGTGTTAGTTTTGTAACTTTATCTTTCATTAACGGTCTGTTTAGTTTTGCCGCTATTTTTTTAATTTAACTCCCGAAATATGTGTTTTCACTGCACTCTTTTTTACTTCTTTAGGGGATGATTTGAAAGATTTTGCTTTTTTCCAGCTTTTTTCCTTTCGCTGCTGGACGAAAACATCCCCCATGGAACGCCAATCATTCAGCATCTTGCATCTTGAGCAGCCTGCATCCATCCCGAACCTGCAACCTTTTAAATCGTCTGTCCATCGTGTCTCCAGGCGTACAGATAGTCGATGGAGCCGACACCTGTCAAAATGGAGACCGCGCTTTGACAAACGTAGTATAAAATTTCGCTTAGTGTTAATTATATGGTTGGTACTGGCTGTCAAAATAGCAGCCTTTCAGATGGGAGACATATAAATTGCTCGTGAAATTAAATATAAAAGCTTTTCAAAATAACATTATTTTGATCTATAGGTAGATATAATAAAATTATAACTAAGCGGAATCTGTACAGTAAATATTTTTTGGAAAATCTTATTGAAATACACATTATTATCGATACAGAGGCCGAATCTATAGTTTTTAGAATTTTTGTCTGTATATCTGTCTGTCTATCTATCTGTCTGTCTGTTACCGAATCACGAAAAGCCACTGGAATGGTTTTGATGAAATTGGTATGATGATAGCTGGTTATCCGGGTCAACATATAGGACACTTTTTGATAGGTGAAACTGTTAGTTTTTATATATGTAGGTAAATAAAAAACGGTGTTGTACCTTAATCTTCATTGTTTGGCGATTTTTTTTATTTGTAGTTATTGACAACCTTTAGTGTTATTAATTAAAAAAAAATGGTGTAATTTTGATCACTGTAAACACTAGTTTGTAATAAATCTATATCAAGAGCTCAATTGCTTTTTGTATAGCTAGAGTTGACTCAATAACTTAGCTTATTTATCTCCCGTGATATTACCATAATGTACTTAAAAATTTAACTAGTGTATAAACTTTTTTTTTTTTATAAATCATACATTCAACCAAATTTTATATTACACCCCAGGGTTTTATATTGACTTCAGACTGACTGACAGGGTTTTAGATAGTACTTCTCTGATAGCAGAATGGACTGTGGAGCAAACCCATGGTTGTTGTGATCTGCTTCGGCAGACCTGCTATCGGGGCGTCGTAGTTGAATGCGTAAGCGATCCTGCGACGCCCCATTAACAAGGGGGAGGTTTTGTTGGGTTTTAGTGGGTAGTACTGGCTTTTCTAGCCGGTGAGTCCCACATAACCACCTGAACGTCTACAGGTGGTATGCGTAAATGCATTTCCCAACACAAAAAAAGGGGTTTCAATTCAAAATATTCTCAATTTTTAAATGATATCCAACATATTTTTTTTCAATTAGATGGAGAATGGAGTGTAACTTGTGAGTAATCTTGTCGTTTACAAGTAACAAAACAAAACATTATGACGAAGCATATCCGCTAATTAATTAGTGTTTTCGAGTAGTTTTCCGGTACATACGCGACAAGTAGGTCATTTACCGACTTGTTTATGAAACCATCGTAATATCGGATATAATGTGATTAAAAATAAGCGACTTACGTCTTATTATACTTAGTACTTGGGCGACCGACTTCGCTCGGAGTTTTTGGTTAAAGGTTTTTTTTTTAGTTTTGTTAAAGACAAAAAAAAACTAAAAACTTAAATAAATACAAAACAATAAATAAAATGAAATCTTTCTATCCGACTGGGATTCAAACACACCTGTGATAGTCAATCTCGTGCTTTGGCCGCTTGACCACGATGCTTTTACACAACTGTGCGAAATTATTAACATATTTTGCGTAAAACAATGCTAAAGAAAATCGCATGAAAACTCGAAAATACGCGTTTTCCCAGATATAAGACTAATCTAGATCGATTTTTCGCTCCCGAGCCCCCACATACCAAATTTCAGCGAAATCGTTAGAGCCGCTTCCGAGATCGCTGGTATAAATAAATAAAGATATAAACATAGACTACTGCACGTCTATTGGTGTACTAAATTTCATCTAAATTTGTCCAGCCGTTTTTGCGTGAAGGTGCAACAAACATACATATGCTAACCTTTATTAATAATAGTAGTCCGATTAAAGCCCAAGTAGATAGATATTTCTACGCCCGAGAGAGCTTATTTTTAAAAAAAAAACATGTATATGTTCCATGTGCACACGTAAGAAGTTATACTTCTTTGGCGTAAAATAGCTAAATATTTCATCCCGTATGACACAACTGTCTGTTTGTAAAAAGAATGCAGCTAGCTTCATCATGTCGCTTTCAGCTAACTTCATCATGTCACTTTTTGGCTGTCGATGTGCGCGCTCATCGTAAAAATTTTACTCTCATATTTTTTTCCAAACGTGCCAAAAAAAGTGTAACTTCAAACATTTAAAAAGGTATACGATTTTATAACAACGTTTGAATTTATCACTTCAATACTATTTTTACTTTTTCTCTTTTATAAAGATGACATCGTGTCTAACCTCTCGAGTCGCGGGCACACCGGTGTGCCAGTTAACAATTGATTTCTTAGAAACTAACCAGGAGGTGCTTAGGTTCCCGGACAATATCGCCTCAGTACTTATTTGTCCAAATGACCAATTTACCAAAAGAGTTTTAATACAAACTCATTGACTGTTAAATGTCAGTTCTATTGGTATGAAATACACATTTTACTTAAAAAAATAGCCGAAATTATGTATTTTATCTACCTATATATATGTTTACAAAAATCAATGTGTGTATGTATGTTCCCTATGGACTCCAAAACGGCTGGAGCGATTTCTATGAAATTTTCAGGCAATTTTCAGATTAGCCCAACGGGTGATTCTGTGAAGTTTGGTAGCGACCGGAAGTTTAATTGCGGGTGAAGCCGCGGGTACTGCTAGTAGGTACATAATATACATGAATCTTAGAAATAAACATTTGTTATCAAAATAGAGGAGAAAACTCGCTACTGTAAAGTAAATCAAGCATTGGTGGTTTGATACGTGAAAAGGCTAGGCGAAAAGACATATTATTGACACAACACTAAAGCAGGAATAACCATATATGTCAGTGTCTGACTTCTTGTCTGTCTGTACTCACTAATCTCCTAAACAGAGAATTGTGGGATAGAGAATTTAAAAATAAGTGATCTATAGATTATTATACATCCAAACTAAAATATACGCGTGTATATGAATATAGTTATAATATTTTGATTCTCCGCGAAAATTTTAATTGTTTGATAATAAACTAACATAAATACAACAAAAAACAATTATGTAGAAGCGCGTGCGCAGTCATAGGCATAAACTTACTCGTAAATAACATTGACTAATTATAATATAGCAATTTAAACAATATAGTTATCGCTCCACTTTGCCCCTTCAGCCGTTTCCGCTCGCTATGCCTTATTTATTTTGTTATCGCCTCAAAATCTCTCACAAATGTATTTAAAATTATAGTGTTACTTCTCTACGTGTATAATAAAACTTTTTAACGGATTTTAAATGTATTTACAAACAAATTTTCTCGTTTTCTACTTGTTTATGAGTTTTCTAACACCGTCAGTGATTATTATGGGTTTGTTATGCTTTCGAGCCGTGAAGAATACAGATATGAGATTTATATGGTATTCTGAGTAAAGACATGACATTAAAAATACATAATACTTTTCAATTTGGAGCGTCACGGTATTAGAAGATGGGTGGCCATTGCGTAACTTCGTTCATGACCTATCATGAAAAGCGTATGTGCAATTCACACGGTAGGAGTGAAACTTCAAAAACGTAATCTAGAGAATGTGATGATTACAGTTAAGTTGTAGTTTACATTCTCTCGCCGGCTTCTATACAGATAAATAAAATTGAAGTGTCTGTTTGTAATGTCAAAATTACAGCTTTATATTAAATGCGTATGGAATTATATACGGTACTTATAAGAAAACACAATTTTTAATTTTTTTGTTTGTCTGTCTGGTTGTCTGTCGGTTTGTTCCGGCTATTCTTCAAAACGGCTGGACCAATTTTAACGGGACTTTTACTGGCAGATAGCTGATATTATACTACTTTTATTTTAGAAAAAGAATTAGAGATTCGCTCAAAAAAATTAAAACGTACCTAGGGACGAACCCGAGCGAAGCGAGGGTAAGTCGTTAGTCCTATATATTTATGTGTTTGTCTCTTTGTCGTGACGCATTTTCGTTTCATTGAGTTTCAAATCACATCGATTCTAAATAAATTTCACTTCAAAAATATTTCTTTCTCCGTGGCTTTTTATTGATAAATCACGACATCAATCTCATTGAGCCCAGCTGGCAAATTGCGTAGGAGACACTATACCTAGTATTGTGCGTACGCGCAGACTTAAATGCCAAAATCTATTCCGTTTATACTTATTACTTTCTTAGATTTAACAAATATTTGATATTATAAATAAAACTGTTTTTTCGGATTTTTTCGCGGATATATTTTGATTTTTGGTTCCAACCGTTTCGAATGCTTTACAGCAATCATGGTCACGGGAGAGACTAAGGTTGTAGACATCTCAAAGGTCATAGTTGTTACAGACAGCCTACCTACAAATTACAAAATGATTTCAAAAATACAAAATGGCACCAAAGTTCATAACAATGTTTGTTAATTTTTAATTTTAAACATTTTTTATAATTTTAATAAGTCTTATAATTGAACATAGAATAATTATTTATTTAATTTTAGCTGTTATTATTATAATTATTTAAGTTGAACTAACTAATTTGTAATTTTATATCATTATTCTATTAAAAAGTTAAAAATTTTTGAATATTAACTTTAGTGTGCAATTATTTAAAATTAAAATATCAAGCAACACTGCTACATTTATAAATGAAAAATTATTAATTTGAATTACTGTTATTTTGATCTACACACATAAAATCGGGAACCAACAAAAATCAAAATAAATCCGCGAAAAAATTAGAAAAGATTGTTTTGTTTTAAAATTGTCAAATATTGTTTGAATTTGTTATTAGGAATCACCATGATATCTCTATATCTCTAAATATAGTGTTGCTATTGTAATTATATCCATAACATTGGTTTGTATTATTTAAGAAAATTGTTATTAAAAATTAAAAAAAAATTAAAGGTATTAATTAAAAAAAATATTCCGTTTTTTACTTATTAATTTTTACCTTTTTACGCTGTTTAATAAAAAAAATTGATTATTACGTATAATTTCAGAAACCACTATATTGAATCCTAAATAGAGTGAAGTCGCATGAAAATGCTAGTTTACGAGTATATTTACAGTTTTTTTATTTTTGCTATAAAAATCATTTTTTGTATATATTTTTTTTAAATCAATTTCCACCGATTATAATTCTCGAGCGACATGACTTGTACAAAAAAATATCCCTTTTATTTTAAAATGTATCCGAGACATTAAACTTCTAGATCATTCCAATCGCCATTTTAATTGATCTATAATGACAACAACCAATTAACAAACAAACTTTAACATTATTACATAATTATAATAAATTATTATAATTATTTTACGCTGTTTAACTACCTTCTCTTATAAATATTGAAATTAATTCGAAATCGACAAATTATCGCATACAATCTATTGTTACGAGATCGCAAGTGCAATGAACTGCGGTCGCTGACCTACCACAAGGATCAGCTGACCTATATAAGAAATCTCCATCCTAAATTCAACACTTGCCACCTATAAATAAAGTGCAATTTCAATTGAATAGCTAATATATAATAATGTTCTATTGCAAATTATATCTTAAAGCTATATAAATAGAGTTTGTTATTAAGTAAATTATATTTATGTATAAAAAATTAACAGCAGATGCATTCACAGTGGCAGTGGTGATATATTTAGCTTATTTATACTGACGTTTCTACTAAATTGGTCAGGGGTTCGATGCAAGGGTTTTTTAGACCACCAAACCTTAAAGTGACTATTTCCAGTGCAATGGAAACATTTTGAGGTATAAATGTCTTTTTGGACCGTATTCTTTCTCTATGAAAAACATTTGATTTGTATGTATGATATTTGATTTATAAAATTTACTATACTAGCGACTCACCCTCGCTTCGCTCGGGTTCATCCCTAGGTATGTTTTAACGGTTAGTATGAAATATAAATCTTTTAATTTCCCGGCTTTTCTGTACTATAATATGCATGTATTATACATATAAACCTTCCTCTTGAATCACTCTATCTATTAAAAAAAGCCGCATCAAAATCCGTTGCGTAGTTTTAAAGATCTAAGCATACATAGGGACAGACAGCCGGAAGCGACTTTATTTTATACTATGTAGTGATGGAACAAGCAGATTAAACTGTAAATACATATATTTAATATTTAGCACTACTCGACCAAACCCTTATATTGAATTAATATATAAGCTACGTTTTATTCGGGGGAAAAAATGGGTTCCCGTGGGATCTATCCATGTTTTAAGTCCTCTGGGGTTTAAGGACAACTTTTAGTAGCATGCAGAAGATTATGTCGGAAGTTGCCATAAACCGAGGCGAGAATTGGGTTCCGAAATCGAACCATAAAATCAGAATCCATACTAATATTATAAATATGAAAATGTGTTTGTTTGTTTGTCCTTTTTTCACGTCGAAACAGAGTGTCGCATTGGCGTTATTTTTTGTGTGGACATAGTTAGAGGGCTGTAGAGTGACATGACAATACAACCCACTAAAATTTATCATACCTATGTATATGAATATAAATATATAGTCCTTTGTATATAAATATAATATAGTCCAACTATTCTATACTCACCATTAATTTGTACCTAGGGCCAAACCCGAGCGAAGCGATGGTGAGTCATTACTAATATTATTTAAATTCCTATTGGCTGTGGCTGAATAGATTTAAAAAAAAATTTAGTACACAGATAAACTATGACCTGAAGTAACACATAGGCTTATTAGGCATACTATTAAGGCATCTATCGACGTAATCGACCAAAGCGAGGCTAGGTCGCTAGTATCTCCATAAGAAAATAGTAACTAAGACTATCTCAGAAGAAAATTCATAATTTCAACTAAAATCAGCAACTCCATACATTTTAACTAGCGACTCATTCTCGCTCCGCTCGGGTTCGTCCCTACTTACGTTTTAAAATTCAGTATAGATATCTCAGAGATGAGATATTTTCCCGCAGTAAAAAGTATCCTACATGTTGACACGGATAACCAATTAACCAGCTATCATCATACTAAATTTCATCAAAATCCTTCCAGTGGTTTTTCCGTCACAGACAGACAGAAAGACACAACTTCTAAAAACTATAGATTTGATAATGGCTATTTCATAAGATTTCCCAAAAAATATTTAGTGTACAGATTCAGATTAGTTACAATTTTATTATATATATATATATATATATATATATATATATATATATATATATATATATATATATATATATATATATATATATATATATATATATATATAGATAGATAATAATAATATTATGATAATATAACAGTCTCTAAGCACATAATTCAATAGCGTTAGAGATAATCTAAAATTGCGCAACAGTTCAGTAAAGCTCTGAGGTCACAGACTCGGCGACCCTAAAGTGGGTGATGGACATGCCGTTTGTTTACCATTTACTTACAAAACACATTTGTTAGCACAACTATATGTATAACGCAGCTAAGTATATAAGAATTATTAATCTTTACTATACCTACTTCTATTATGTAAAGTATTATGTATAAAGTAGCATAGTACTAACAGAACCCGCGGCTGCGCCCGCGTTCTATCTACAAAAAAAAACTATTTGGCTTTATGTTATACAGCGACTCATCTTTGTTTCGCTCGGGTTCGTCGTTATGTTTTATAATATATAATATTATTCATACAAAAATACTACAATCGCGATAAAAAAATGGGGGGTGGGGGTAGAAGGGTGAAAAATATTTTACGACCTATTCTCATACCTACCAAATATATAAAAAAAACATTAAAATCTGTCGAGCCATTTCAGAGGAATGCGGCCATAAACACAGTGACACGAGATTTGTATATATTAGACAAAGCTGAAAAGCTTGCTTTCTTGCTTTTTTGTTTGTTTGTTCATGCTAATCTCTGGAACTGCTGCTCTTATTACAAACTGTATAATACACTATGATCTTTATTGCTTGCTGCGATACTTAAGTGTGGGTAAATTTCATAAATAAAATATACAGACGGATCAGCGGCAAACGCATAGGTATGTACTTATGTAAATGAAGTGGTTGCCTTCGATTTAAAACTAGTTATCCTATAATTGTTGAACTCATATATCATAATATGAATGTCCTTCGATTTCGGCCGCGACGGTGCCGTGTCCGATGGGACGATACCTACTTCGACACGACCGGTGAGAGTTAAGGCGCAGGACCGACGGCTTTACGTGTTCTCCGAGGCATGGGGATGAAACACCGTCAACTTCCCATCTCCGGGCTACTACTGAGAATATCTTAAGAGAAAATCTCTGTAATTAAACTTGACTCGGCCCGGGACTCGAACCCAGGGCCTCAGCATCTGCAGCCGTATATGCCAGCCAATAGACAATACCAAAACGCACGATACCAAAACAAAAATAATAGTCAAAATAATTACATATATGTGTTAGTATTAAAAAAACTTTAAAAAAAAAAAATAAAAACCGACTTCCAGGCACTGAAAAGTAAAAAATAACTAAACGGGGGTTTTCATTTATAATAGATACTTAATCAGATTTTTTCGAAGTCGGTGTGCTTTGATTTGTATTGGCTGGCACCGACTTCGAAAAAATCTGATTAAGTATCTATTCTAAATGAAAACCCCCGTTTAGTTATTTTTTACTTTTCAGTGCCTGGAAGTCGGTTTTTTTTTTTTTTTTAAGTTTTTATTTTTCCATTTTTAGTGTAGACGTATCATCAATACAAATTAATCAAGCCCAAACACCAGGTAATTGCTGTGAATCGTTGAGGAGTTCCCTCGACTATCTTTCGGGTCCATCATCAGATCGACTCCAGACCTTCATTAAATAGTAGTGCTTTAAAATACCTACAGAAAATGTTAACAAACGCACTAGTTGCCGCTACAATTTTCGAAAGTTCCCCTCGATTTCTCTGGGATCCCATCATCAGATCCTGGTTTCCTTATCATGGTACCACTCTTGGGATATCTCCTTTCCAACAAAAAAAGAATTATCAAAATCGGTTCATAAATGACGAAAAAATGCCCGAACAAACATAAAAAAATATATATATATATACGGTCGAATTGAGAACCTCCTCCTTTTTTTGGAAGTCGGTTAAAAATATATATTGCATTAATATAAAACAGGAATAATGAAAAAGTTGCCTTTACCATTTTAATTATTAAGTTTAAAATAAATTCAAATTTACTTCAAAAAATCAACTCAGGGTCGTAATATGTAAAAACATAAACATTCTATAAATATGTATACTATAGTTGAGCATATAATGGTTTGGTTGTTGGAAATTAATAAAAATTTATACAAATTCACAAGCCAATATTAAATAAATCTACTATAAATTGTTATTTTATTAAAATTGCTTTTGATTTTCAAAGTTATATATAAACAACCAAAACGACTTGGTCTCTGCGTAACACTTGTCATCTTTAAACTCAAAGATCATGTTATAAGAGGCACTGATAACTAGTGCACAGAAACAACGCTCTAAGTAAAATCAATAGGTATTATTAATAGCTTTATTTATAGTTCTGCGTTATCGAGTCTACACGTACAGACAAATATGTAGTTTTACACTTGCAATTACATTATACATATACATAATAAAAAAAAAGCTTGCAACCCGTTTTGGTTGCATTTCTGGTTTTACACGATTTTTTTTTAATTTGACAGAAATCCTTTTTTGCATATTCATGTACACAAAAAAGTATTTTAATTTTAACCTCTTTGGGGGTCGGATTTATAAAAAACCCTTCGTAGTATTACCAAATTGCTATACAAATTGCCTGTCGTTTGCAGCTCTTACAGGGCGCTAATTCATTCATTTCATTCAAGACATGCTTTATTTACCGGAATGTGAGTATTTGTTTTTACCCCGGTGGTCGCCAGTTCGAGTCCTGCATATGACAAATGTTTATAATATAAATATCTGTCGCGGTGTACGTCAAGGTATGGCTAGTTGTCAGTTGATATTTAGTAAGCAAAAAAAAATTTATATGTGGATCGAATGACTTCTATACCATACATTATTCATACTTTCGAATTGAATAAGATGTTATATTTTCTGGTGCTTACTTATACTGTTTTAATTATTGGTTATTTTACTACCATATCTATACATCTATACCGATAAATAAAATTGAAGTGTCTGTTTGTAATGTCAAAATAACAACTTTATACTAAATGCATATGGAATTATATACGGTACTCATAAGAAAAACTAAATTTTTAAAATTTTTGTCTGTCTGTCTGTTAGTTCCGGCTAATCTCCGAAACGGGTGGACCAATTTTAACGGGACTTTCACTGGCAGATAGCTGGTATTATAAGAGTAACTTAGGCTACTTTTTTTTAGAAAAAGAACTAGGGTTTCGCTCAAAAAAATGGAAATGTACCCGAACGAAGCGAGTGTAAGTCGCTAGTTTCTTTTATAAACAAGATCGACAAATTAAAAAGGCTAAATAATAGAACAGAAACAAATAGTCTCTTGAAACACAGTAGTCATGAAATTTTTGTCCCAGAATTTGAGTGTCCGAAGGTATACGAGTTGCTACTGCTACTTATCTAGATGGACTGCGAGATCAACTCAGATGTAGACGAGGACAAAGATCTCTCTAAAAATTCGGACAAATGCAAATTTGACTCATACACCGAGGGTTCCGTAGCATGAAATATTAAAATCTTACTAATATTATAATGTGAAAGTTTAGATGTTTGAATGGATGTTCGTTACTCAATCACGCCAGAACGGCTGAACGGATCTGGATGAAATTTGGCACAGAGATAGATTATAATCTGGAATAGCACTTACACACTTTTTATTTCAGAAAAATGTACGGTTCCCGTGTGATAGATTTGTTTTTGTTTTTCTAGAGGTCAACCCGAGAGCAGCGAGGGTAAGCCGCTAGTAAATTTATAATCGATTTTTTACAGTTCAAGGTTATTCATTTTTATATGATATTCATTTTAATTTAATTCCTTCACACGTTTCTGAGAAATCTTCACAGATAGACAGATGGATAATGAAGTGATCCTAACCTTTTTACCTTTTTAGGTACGGTACCCTAAAATTACCCTTAAGCTCTAGGTCGAGCGAGCTGAAGAGATATATGATCAGACCGCCGCTACGCTTTGCTTTTCAAGCAAATGAATCACAGCATAACCACAGCA
The DNA here is from genome assembly GCA_033884665.1 of Argynnis bischoffii washingtonia. NCBI lineage: Eukaryota > Metazoa > Arthropoda > Insecta > Lepidoptera > Nymphalidae > Argynnis > Argynnis bischoffii. Next base: position 541,429 of record CM066624.1, on the reverse strand, counting down.
GCAGGTACAGAATATTTTTGAACTCTTGTTCAACGACAATGACTTACCCTCATTTCGTTCGGGTGCGTCCCTAGGTACGTTTCAATTTTTTCGAGCGGAATCCTAATTCTTTTTCTAAAATAAAAGTAGCCTAAGTTACTCCTTATAACATCAGCTATCTGTCAGTGAAAGTCCAGTCAAAATCAGTCTAGCCGTTGCGGAGATTAGCCGGAACGAACAGACAGACAGACAAAAAAAATTAAAATTGTGTTTTTCTTATAAGTACCGTATATAAGTAATTTAATATGCATTTAGTAAAAAGCTGTTATTTTGACATTACACACAGACACTTCAATTTTATTTATCTGTATAGAGAACAGAAAAAAACAAATGATTTACAGAATGATACTCATAATAGTCAGGTAGTAATACCAATTAAAAGTATTATACTTAATAATAAGTTACTATTTTATAATTCGCTAAGAAAACATCTGATTTCAATAAGCGGTAAAAACTAAAGGATTTTTAATTACTTACAAATTACTTGCATGAATAAAATACAAAGGGATGCCGACGATATTACGTTATACGTATAATTATCACAGCGATGTAAAAACGACTAAATAATATTTTTTCTGTATAAAGACAGTCTTTGAGAACGTGTTCATGCAAATAAGGCTGTACTTAATTATGTTAAAGTTAAATAAGAACAGCGTTAAGCACTCTACGGGTCCCAATAAATTGTCAAGTTAGGGGTCCGTAAAATATACTTGAAACCTGTTGAGAAATACACTTAACTCTGTGACTTAATCTAGATTAAAATATGTCTATGCAAGACCACTTTGGAACTAGCTATTGCACTAAGATATATATATGTATGTATGTATGTTTGTGTATGTAAAGATGACGCTGCCGGTGTATAATATTTTAAATACCAAAGACACCTAGAAACGTACCTGAGCGAAGCCAAATCAAGTCACTTGAATTGTAAACAATTAAAAACTAAATCACTATTCGCGTCTGTCTGTTTGTGCGCTTAGTCCTTCTAAACTCCACAACTAATTAAAACTATGAACATACATAAAATACAATAAATTATATATTTCCACTATTTCATGATATTTTGAAAGATTTATATGTATTTCAATTGATTTGTTTTAACAAGCCCAATACTTACAGTTGGCAAAAAGTGAATATCTCAGGCAATTATAAGAGATTAATGAAAAAAAAAGAATCATCATAAGCTATAAACGTTTACCTCACACAAGAATCGAACCTGAAACTCTTAATACTAATAACGTCTAACCAAGAGTAGGCTAAACGATTAAATAACGCAACTAAATCTATTTAATCAATATTCTATACAAATAAGTTGTGTGCAGTTAGTATTCAAGTGGTAGAAGCTAGGTCTGTGACCTAACCTAATGTATCGTGCATACATTCAATGTAATGTTGCCTTATCGTATTATGAATTATTATACTCTATCCTGTTTGTTCAATCATTTTGCAATTTTGTTAGCAGTATTTGCTCTAAAACCATATATTATATATGTAATTAATGAAATGTTTATGTAAAAGTCAAAATCTGTAAATCTAACATATCAGTCATAAAACTAGTTTCCCGCCCTGATTTCGCTAGGTATTTAATATTTATTACCAATATGGACTAGACTATCAATGAATAAGAAGATATAAAAGAAATAAAAGTGTGTGTGTGTGTGTGTGTGTGTGTGTGCAATTCACACACGGTAGAAGTGAAACTTCAGAAAAGTAACCTGCGAGAGAATGAAATGAATATATACTATCAGGAGTAGGATCATTATAAGGTTTTTTATAATATTTTTACCAACTTTAAAAGTTATTTTATAGTTTTTTGACATAAATATACATTACATATTATTCAGTAATTAATTTTATTATTTTTCTGTTCCCGTGTAATGTATTCTATCTCGAATAATTAAATAAGGCATATTAGACATATTACAATCATATATTTATAGAATATCATATACGGAACGAATATAATATTATAATATATTTGTCAGACAATAACAACGGTTACCATGGTAACATGGCAATGTATTCTATCCCATTCTCTCGCCGGCTTAATCCTATATATTTATGTGTTTGACTTTTTTTGTGTCGCATTTCCGTTTTATCGAGTTTCAAATCATAACGATTTTAAAGAAGTTTCACTTCAAAGATATTTTATGTCACTATCCAACTTACAAAATATTTGTATACAAAAAAATTATCTATCAATTGAATCTGCTATACATATATGCTATAAGGCAGTGCAAGCCCAGTGGTAACGCACTCCTTTGAGAAACTGAGTGAAACGAGTTCAAATCCCGGGTCTCGCGTCTCTAATATTTTCATGTACGAATCATTTTCAACATAATTACCACTTATCTTACGGTGAAGGAAAACATCATGAAGAAACCTGCATCGCTGAGAGACCTAGCAAGTTTTCGAAAACATGTGAAGTCCGCTAACTCGCACTTGTCCAGCGTGGTGGACTATGGCCTGATCCCCCTCGTACTGAAGGGAGGTCCACCCCCAGCAGTGGAACGTTAAAAAAGGCTGAATACATATTTTTTGTAACATACAAATCTATACTAATATTATAAATGTGAAAGTTTGTGAGTATGGATGATACGACTGAACGAATCTAAATGAAATTTGGCACAGAGATAGATTATAGTCTGGAATAACACATGGGCTATTCTTTATCCCGGAATCCCGTATCTCTTGGAATAGGTTTGTTCTTGTTTTCCTAGAAGCGAACCCGAGCGAAGCAAGGTTGAGCCGCTAGTTTGTAATAAAAACACTACCATTAAATCTAATTATTGTGAAAGTAAGTTACATATTGTTTATTTAAATTGAAAAGGAATAACAAATGACGTCTTTGATACGCGTAAGTCCATCACACTATTTACTAAATATATATTATTATTAAGATAATGTCGGCTTACGTTTTAATTGAGTATATAAAAAAACAATTATAAGAGATATTCACGTAATAAAGATATGATCTTTTAAAATATCTTTACTAATTATATGCCTACCTTGTATTATTAACTAGCAATTTATTTGGCTTCGCTCGGGTACATCTCTAGATGCCTAAGTCCTCCAGGTATATAGTCTATCTGTGAACTAAGTTTCATCCATATCGGTCCAGCCGATTCAAAATATTATATATATATTTAATCAGCATTAAAATATTATAATTTTTCTACTGAACGTCATGAGTCTACTACCAGTTCGGAAAGAAAAAGCCTCAGACCTGAGAAGAAATAGCGATAGTAACGAGATGACATCACGAATTCATGACTCACATTGTAAGAGTTACAAATATTCATATTTATTTAAAGAATATTTTAAATAGTTCATACAAACGTGTATAATGTACGGCAGAAGCCTTGTTTTTAATCAATTTCCATTCATATGTGTTTGTTTTCGCCGACCTCCATAACACCTGAACAATTACTTATTCATTGGAAAAATATACATCCGCATTTCTACTTAATTTAACTATGACTTCATCTTTTAAATAAAAGTAAAAAAAAAATGTTAATATTTAACTGAACTTACCTCACACATTTTTTTGTAGATAAATACAAGATACAGTAAATTAAATCTTATAATATTAAACGAGCTATATATGTATGTATGTATATAATTATTTCGTGTATCTCGGAAACAGATCTAACGATTTGGATCTAATTTTATATTTAGATAAGGTTTTGCCTTTTAATTTTATATATATTTATTTATTAAGAATCTCCAACAGAAGTACATATGAAAATACAATAAAAAAATAGAAGCTCTTTGGACAGTGTTTAAAATGTACCCCCAATTACTGGAGAACACAACAAGCACTAAAACAGTGTTGATGTTACACATTACTTAAAGTTTATAGATGAATCTAAATCTGACTAAAAAAAAACAAAAACCAAATTAAAGAATTATAAAAATAAAATAAAAATGAAATGAAATAAACTAATTCTGTTATGAGAAATATTTACATCAAAGGTGTAATTTCTGAAAAAAAAAATAACTTTTTTTTATCTTTTCCAAAAAAAAAAATCGAAATAACATGATATAGATGAAGTCAAAACATGGCATTATAATATTTTTTAGTTATCTATTAATTATTGTCATCGAATATAGAAATTCAGATTCGCTTCGAAGATAGCTTGACAAGCCCTTCTTCTCTTATACACACAGAAATCGTAATTAGATATAAAAAAGACATATGTACAGACACATATTATAATAAATATATGTAGTTATGTTTAAATGCTGTAAACTTGTAAATTATTAGTAAGTAAGCTTAGTCTTGTCCATTCAGTGAAGAACAAATGAAGAATTTACGATTTTGAAAGCTTTATAAATACCAGATTATTTTAATAGAGCTTTTTTTAACACACAAAAGAGCTAAAGCTCTGTTCAGTATCTGCGAAGTAAACAACTTTAGTCATTATACGAAATAAAAAGAGTGTATTGCGTCATTTAACCCAACCTGTAGGTCACCTTTTATTTAACCTTATAATGTTGGAATCTGTACATTCTCCTAATCTATATACATATTATAATAAAAGTGTACCTAAACGGAATCTGAACATTTAATATTTTTTGGAAAATCTTATTGAAATAGACATTATTATCGATACAGAGGCCGAATCTATAGTTTTTAGAATTTTTGTCTGCCTGTCTGTTACCGCATCACAGAAAACACACTAGAGGGATTTTGATGAAATTTAGTATGGTGATAGCTGGTTATCTGGGTCAACATATAGGATACTTTTTACTGCGGGAAAATATTTCATCTCTTAGAAATCTATACTAAACGTTAAAACGTAAGCAGGGACGAACCCGAGCGGAGCGATGGTGAGTAGCTAGTACATGTATATACTCTACTCTAAATACTAAAGGAAATGCTATTTTTTTTTTTTGTGCCTGTCTATTTGAAATGTTAATATTATAGTTTTGTACCGAAAAAATAAAACCGCAAATCTTCATATCTCCGAGTTCCTTGATATTACATTCGTATTACTAAAAGAAAGCTATACCGTCTTTGAGTAATAAAGATCATTCTATCAACGTCCAGGAGAGTCCAGAAGATATTTTTAGAGAGTGCGATCCGGTATTTGAACCCGTTGTACTTTCATCTATTTCCAAGAGACCATACATCCAATAGGCTGCCACTGCTAATGAAAGAAAATTAGGAACGCACATAAAAGAAAAAAAAAGATTATATTTTTTTATAATACCGCTGCTATGAAATGACAACAGGTTGGCTCAGTTTGTAGTGTACTTGCTGTGCCAGCGATCGCGGGTTCGAGTCCCGCTAGAGGCATTCATTTGAGTGATGAACACGAATATTTGTACTCCAGTCATGTTTATATTTATAATATGTATGTATTTAAAGTTATATATGTGTAGTGTATCAACTATCTGGTATTCATAACACAAGCCTCGTAGCTTAATATGGAACTAGACGGTGCTGTGTTAATGTCTCTAAAAAAAGAAGAAATTAGAATCTAAACTAATATTATAAAGCTAAAGAGTTTTTTTCGTTGTTTAGTTGAACGCGCTAATCCCAGGAACTACTGGTTGGAATTGAAAAATTCTTTTTGTGTTAAATAGTCCATTTATCGAGGAAGGCTTTAGGCTATCATCCCGGAAAATGTACGGTTCCCGCGGGATAGATCTGTTTTTGTCTAAGAACGAACCCGAAGCGAAGCATGGATGCGTCGCTAGTTGTACATAGAAGAAAACAATTGTTATATTTATTTATAGTTTTTACGTAGCCCGTAACTTACAATAAAACTTATTTAACTTTGTAATAGTCATTTATGTAACTGAATTTATATTTGTCGTCCTCGTTCTGATTATTGGGTTTGAGTTAGCGAAGCGGGAGCTCAACGTTATAAATAACAAATTTCGTCTGGAATTAAGGAAAAGCATTGGAAATTTAAAGTACTATCGGGAAGATTCCCGAAATGTGTTATACTCATTCATTATTCGTGCATCCGTACTCGTGTCTTTGACCTCGCTTTTATAAAACATACTCTACAACAACATTATCATCCTACGCGAAATAAATATTGATAGCAAATAAAAATCGCTTTAAACTCGAAAGTACTTTTATTTTAAAATTAGTTCTAGAAAGTCTTTTATTTCTAGAATCAAAATTTTAATTAAGAAATAAAAATTTAGATGCTTTTTTTGAGCGCGAAAGAGCATTGAATCAACCGGCCCTCTTTTCTTCTTCTTTCTTCTTTATTTTATTCTCTTTCTTTATTTTGTTTTCTTGAAATTTCTTCTCCATCTCTATACCAAAACTACGGTGTAGACGTGAAAATATAACAGACAGACAGACAGACACTTTTGCACTTATAATATTATATATAATATATGATATATATATATAATATTATATCATCTATGATATTGTAAAATTTATGATTAAGAATTTTTAATTTTTGTAGCACGCATACTATACGTAATATTAATATATATATATATATATATATATATATATATATATATATATATATATATATATATATATATATATATATAAGAATAATTCTTAATCATAAATTTTACAATATCATGGAAGATACGGGTTTGTTTTTTAATCTATTTAATGTGTGGGTTTAATCTGAAATTTTATTTTGTAGGAAATTTTAATACATAAGTCACGAAGCTCACTGTTCTTTTATAATCATAGATTGTACTGATATTGTCTATACTATATCTGTATAAATATTATAAAAGCTTCTGAGCATGTGAGCATGGATGTTTGTTACTCAATCACGCCAGAACGGCTAAACGGATCTGGATGAAATTTGGCACAGAGATAGATTATAGTCTAGAATAACACATAAGCTACTTTTTATCAATTTATTTTGAACGATTTAAATCTAAAATTAAAAATGTATTAGTGAATAAAGCTTATTATACAGTCACGGAATACTTCAAAGATATCAATGTGTGGAACTAATATCTGGTTGGATCTCACGTAGGATAAATATATAATAATTATTGTATTACAATATTGTACACAGTTATTATTTTAAAAGAGCAACTGTTGAGTTTCTCGCCGGCTCTTCTCAGCAGAACTGCCTTCCGAGCCGGTGGTAGCTTCCTCACGGACTGACTACACTGACATTTAATTTAAAATTTAAAGTGTAAAATTGACGATTCAAAAGTGCTTGTAAAAGTATATTTGAATAAAGTATATTTTGATTTGATTTGATTTGATTTATCTCGGAAAAATGTACGGTTCCCGTGGGATAGATTGTTTTTGAAGATGAATAGATAGTAATAATATAACACTAAGACTAAGGATTAATATAGACAGAAAAATGTCATAAAACTAAACATGAAGCCAAATAATAATGTTTTAAAACAGTATACAAATATTACAGAATACTTATTACTGTTAGAAGTAAATAGATGTTAATAATAACAAATAACTAAGGGATTTTAGGGAACGCGATGCGAAGCGAGGGTGAATCGCTAGTAGCAGCATAAGCAGCAAAACAAGCTACTATTTTTTAATTTTAATTTTTTTTTTGACGGGCGACATCTAAATATTTTTTTAGTCTGAGTAAGTAAATGATACATTTTAAAAATTTTCAATAAAGTATTTTTTCCCGTAGTTTATTTATCTAAGCCTTTATTGTCGTTAATAAATAAAAAATAACAAATTCACTTATTTGCATGCTGAATAACTTCAAAACTTAGTATGTATTAATCTTGTGTGTTGTGTGTGCTGTACCAAAGGTCGCAGGTTCGAGTCTCCCTAGAGGCATTCGTTTGTTTGATCAGCACGAATATTTGTACTCCAGTCATGGGTGTTTATATTTATAATATGTATGTATTTAAAGTTATATATGTGTAATACTTTCTTAGATTTACGCGAATATTTGACATTTCAAAATAAAACTATCTTTTCGGATTATTTCGCGAATTTATTATGATTTTTGGTTCCCGACGTTTCGATTGCTTTACAGCAATCATGGTCACGGGAGAGACTATTGGTGTTAGATGTCTCAAAAGCATTATATCGTTGTTACAGACAGCCTACCTACTATTTTACAAAAATGATTTTAAAGATTCAAAAATGGCATCAAAGTACCTTACAATATTAGTTGATTTTAATTCTAAACATTTTAATTTTTTTTTTAATGTTTTTAATAAGTATTATAATTAAATATAGCAATATTATTTACTTAATTTTAGCTATTATAATAAATATTACAATTTTTCTTTATTAATTACTAATCTTATTTAGTGTTGCTATTATTATATTATCTGTAACCATAAAGATTATTAAATATTTTTAAATATGTATTATATTATAAATTAAATTATTTATTTAAGTAATATAATTGTTTTATATGTAGTTTAAAAAGAAGTTTAATATTATTTTAGATTGTTATTATATATTCTTTATTGCACTTAAAAGTAAATACAATGATTTAAGTACAATTATTGTATGCAAAGGTGGACTTATCTCTAGAAGAGATCTCTTCCAGCCAACCTATGGTAGTGAGAAATAGTGTTATAAAGCAGGCTAAAGTCGTGCAGATATATAGATATATATAATACTATATAATATATACTACATACTATATGATACATAGTTATGTATATACATACATACTAATACTTACATAAATACATATCTATATTATATATATCACAATACATAAAAATAGTAATTAAGATAATTATTGATTGGATTGAGTGAGAAGGTGCTGTTTTAATTTCTTTTTAAAAGAATGAATAGAGGGACTAAGTTGGATGTCTTTAGGAAGTTTGTTCCAGAGCAATGCCCCATACACCGAAAAAGAGCGAGAAAGGAACTTTGTGTTGCTCTTGGGTATGTTAAGCATCGCAGTGATGCAAGGCCGCCTGGAACGAGAGGGAGTAGGGAGAATTTGGAAACGAGATCGGAGGTATGAAGGAGAATTAGGGTCATTAAGAATATTGAAAAGGAACGAAAGGATGTGCATATCACGGCGAAGGCGGATTGGGAGCCATTTAAGTTGAGCACGAAAGTTTGATATGTGGTCATGCTTACGCAAGCCAAAAATAAAGCGTATAGCGAGATTTTGAAGACGCTCTAATTTGTTCAGTTGCTCCTCAGTCACATCTAAATAACACACATCGGCATAGTCAAGTATGGGGAGAAGGAGCGATTGAGCAAGCATAATCTTGGTTGAAAAAGGGAGAAAAAATTGGAGACGTTTGAGAAAGTGGAAAGTATGATGCATTCTTTTGCTGACCTCGTTGACATGAGCTACCCAGGTCATGTTACAATCCATTATTAGGCCCAAGTTTTTCACTTTATTACAATAAGGGATTGGAACGCCAGAAAACTGGACTTGAGGTGTTGAGTTCCAGTCGATTTTGCACCTCAGTCTACTGCTGCCCAAGATTATACATTGTGATTTGGTGGGATTCACAAGAAGGCCGAAAGACTCAGCCCACGACTGAACTTCAACAAGGTCCGAGTTTAATGCACCAATGGCCTCATGCAACTCGGTCAGCTCAAAGTGTCGGTATAACTGTAAGTCATCTGCATACAAATGGAAGGGAGAAGAAATGACTTTGGATATGTTATTAATAAAGATAGAAAACAGCAAAGGAGAAAGTACGCCGCCTTGGGGTACACCAGCAGTAAGATCTAACCAGTCCGATGATGTGTCGTTGGTCTTCACGCACTGCTGACGTCCGAAGAGGTAAGAGTGAAACCAGTCTATAACAGTAGGAGAAATGTTGACCGCACGGAGAGTTCCAATGAGGATGTCAAGGTCAACCGAGTTGAAAGCACTGCTAAAATCAAGCAGGACCATCGCGGTGAGCTTGGTGTTATCCATTGCCCCACGAATATCCTCCGTAATATTCAGCAGTGCTCCAACCGTGCTGTGAGAAGGGCGAAAACCGGACTGGTAAGGACATAGGAGGTTATTGAGAGACAGATAGGAGTAAAGTTGGTTGTGAACCAGCGATTCTATGACTTTGGATAGGATAGGCAGGATTGATATAGGACGGTATTGTGTAAGACAGGTAGGATTCGAGGTTTTAGGCAGTGGGATGACGAAGGCTTTCTTCCACAATGACGGGAAAACATTGCGTGTGAGTGAAAAGTTAATAATGTGGGTGATCACAGGCGCAATATCCTCCAGTACGGGAAGAACCATGTCAAGGCTGAGGTTATCACTTCCAATGGCTTTCGTGGAAATGGAGCGGACACACTTCTTTATAGCATCTACTGAGACTGATTTAAAAACGAATGGATGTAGGTCAGGGGTAGCAAGATTGGATAAGAATGAAAGAGTAGTAGTTTTGATGCGAGGGTCTAAAGTTAAGGGTGGAGTGGTAAAATGATAATTTAAAGCATTGAGATCCACAGAAGTTTGACAGGATTCTGTGGCCTTGCCCACACCCAGTGACCCAAGGAATCTCCAAACTTGCGCTTGACAAAGATCCTGAATCGTGGAGTGAATATAGCGACGTTTAGCATCCCTACACATTCTGTTGCAGATGTTGCGTAATTTTTTATATGCATCAAGATTTTCGGCAGATGGGTGCCTTTTGTTCCTGGATTTAGCCTTATCACGTTTGGCCATAGTTCGTTTGATCGCTGGTGATAGCCATGGAGCGGGAGCATGTTTCATCCTTACCGGCCTGACCGGAGCATGCTTATCGTATAATTTAATCAGCTCAGCAGTTAAAGAGTCAACCATGCTGTCGATGTTATTTAGTGACATTATTGCTGACCAGTCAATGTTTTTAACATCCTCTCTCAAACGTTCCAGGTCCATATGCTTAAAATTGCGCTGAAGTATAACCTTGCCTCTAACCTTTGGAGGACGCAATTTGTAGGCGAGGTAAATTAAGTCATGGTGTGAGAACGGTGCGGTCATTTGACCGTGCGAAACAGTGAGAGTAGGTTGAGAGACAGCGGTTATATCTATGAGAGATGGTCGACTATTAGGAAAATAATGCGTGGGGGAATTCAGGGGAAGAATATGCAAATTGACTGAAGACGTCAGGTCATTTAAGGCTTGTGCCCTGGCGTCATTCTTTAATAAGCACGTATTTAGATCGCCCATGTAAATTATATGATCGTAGTTAGGAACAAAGCTCTCGAGGATATCTGCTAATTCTTTAAAATAATTAATTTTGTCGTTAGGACAGTACAAGACCCCAAGAAGAACTTTTTTATGTCGAATTACCAATTCCAGAAAAAGGTATTCAAGTGAACCTGTTGAGAGTGAGATAGAGTGGGAAACAACACAGGCAGGAATACTGCTGCGAAGGTAAATACCCACGCCACCACCACCCTGTCCAGTACGATCATTGCGAAAGAACCGATATCCTGGAATAGAACAACTAGTCGACGGGAGTGAGGGTTTAAGCCAGGTTTCAGATACCAGAATACAGTCGACTACGCCGTTGCTAAAAGATGTGAGAAGATCTGAATAGTGAGCAGGAATGCTCTGCGCGTTAATATGCACTAAGGTAAGGAGATTAGAATTTTTTGGAAAAACCTTCAAAAGTTTGTCTTCAAGTGTTCCTTTATCCGAAGAAAAAGAGTTAAAGCTATTTTCAGCACTATCAAAGTCTTCCGAAGAAGAACAAGAAAAATATTCATCATTATACATAATACTACTATTACTTAAAATATTTATATATAATAAATAGATAAATTATATTATAATATAAATAAATGTAAACAAATATATAATAAAAAAAATACTTGCAGTTAAAAAAAAATAAAAAAATAAACAAGAAATACTGAAGAATAACACTATACTCATCATACATAAGTTAACTGTAAAAGAAACAATTATAATTATTATTAAAAAAAATAATAATTAAAAAACGAACAACAAGTGAATAAACAGACAGAGTGAAATGAAAAATAATAATTACCTATATAAATAACAAAGTACAGCACAAAATACCACGTTAGTCTATGACATCAGTTTAAACTAAGAATATTGTGTATCTGTGCGTATTACCTTAATGACAATTGACACTTACAATTGATTGGTGACTTGACAGTTGACAAAGAATTATTATTATAATGGAGAAAAAAAAAAAAAGAAAGATTTTAAACTACGAAGTCTAACGAATATTATATATTAATGTGGATAACTACCCTGCGTACATTTAAATGATAATTTGACACATGTACAATATAAACCGACCATGTTAAGAAGTATAAACAGAAATAAATGTGTTAGTTATTGTTGTCGGTTTTACTGTGTTGTGTCATCAAGTTTTTGAGTTCTGACAAAGAAGTTACTTTTACTCTGGACTTATCAGGGAGAAGAATGACTATAATACCGTCTGCAGACCAGCACTTCTTCATCCCAAAGTGGCTACGAGCAGCAACAAATATATCTTGCCGAGTCTTCGTTAAGAACTTCGTCACAGTTGTTTTAGTGCCTTTCAACATAGTTTTAGCCTTCCAAGCAATGGAGCGTGCTTGCATGTTCGTGAACCGCACTAAAATGGGCCTAGCAGATTCCTTCTTCACACCTAGCCTGTGACAAGATTCAATTGTGTCAGGCTTTAAGTCTGACAGTTTCATTTGGCTGGTTAATATTTTCATGATCTTTTTCAAGGCATCTTCATCCTTATCTTCCTTGATACCATGAAAGAGAAGAATCTTTCTTCTTGATTGAGTCTCCAAGCGATCCAGACCATTTGCAACGAGCTCCACCTGAGACTTGAGTAAACCAAGAGACTTCCATACAAAAGTCTTGAAGGTGTAGAATTCTGCAGCCAAAGCTTTCACAGTTGGATTAGGGGCAACGGAACCAGGTTGTTGGAGGTTTTTCTCAAACTCAGCCATTCTAGTACTAAACATAGAAGATAGCTCGTCCATACTCTTCACAAGCTGTTCAACTGGGGAGTCCATAATTCAGTGAGGAGAATTTTTTTTTTTTTTTTTTTTTTTGTGTTATTATCTGCAATCAGTCATTGGACTATAAGCGGATAGGTGGTGCGATAACTGGCGTGATGAGTGAGCCCTCCAATGAGGACACTACTCGTGTTATGAGGGTGCTACACCCTCTCGTGCAGCTGTAATACATCATGCCTTTTTAGGCGCCCAAGATGTTTTTGGCTTTTAAGCTGGGTTGCCAATTGGTTGGGATGTAAGGCAAGCCGTTGTTGGTACGTTTTTGAGGCAGCTCTAATTTCTTCCTTCACCGTGGTCATTTGTAAGTTGGCGTGGATCTCGCTGTTTGTGACAAACCAAGGAACATTGGAAATGGTACGCAAAATGATATTTTGTAGTCTTTGTATTACGGCAATATTTGAGTTGCTGGCGCTTCCCCATAGTTGTATCCCATACATCCATACTGGTTTAAGGAGCATTTTGTAGATTAGGAGTTTATTGTCCGTTGACAGTTTGCTGTTTCGTCCTAGCAGCCAGAGCATGGTTTTATATTTTATGTTAAGCTCATCTCTTTTAGATTTAACATGATATTTCCAGGTTAGCCTACGGTCCAAATGAAGGCCAAGATATTTAACTCTGTCAGAGTGGGGAAGTATGTTATTTCCAAGGTGTACCGGAGGGCAATCTCCTTTTTTCAGAGTGAATGTTATGTGGATTGATTTGGATGCACTTGCTTTAATTTTCCATCTATTCAACCACTTATTTATTTCATTTAGCCCTTTTTGTAAGGTGTAGGATGCAATAGCCGGATTTTTGTTACTTGCTAATAGTGCAGTATCATCAGCGAAAGTAGCTGTGGTGATTCCTGTTACTACTGGCAGGTCTGCCGTGAAGATTGTGTACAACACTGGACCCAAAACTGACCCCTGTGGTACACCTGCTTTGATTTCATGGAAGTTAGATGTTTCTCCTGATTCCTCAACTTGGAAAATCCTGTCCGATAAATAGGACTGCATCAACATGTGGTAACTATGTGGTAGATATTTCTTGATCTTATAAAGAAGGCCTTCGTGCCATACTTTGTCGAAAGCCTGCTGTATATCGAGAAATGCCGAAGAGCAGTACTCCTTATTTTCTAGAGATTCTCTGATTGTATGGGTTACCCGATGGACTTGTTCGATTGTTGAGTGGGATTGTCGAAACCCAAATTGATGGTCAGGTAGTATTTTGTTTTCAATCAAAGTAGGCAGTATTCTTTGCAATACTATCTTTTCGAAAACCTTGGACAGAATTGGTAGGAGACTGATCGGCCGATAGGATTCAACTTCATTTGGTGTTTTACCTACCTTGTGGATCATTATTATTTTTGAGACTTTCCACAGGGCAGGGAAGTATTGCACTCTCAAAATTCCGTTAAATAGGATAGTCAAGTAAACTACTGCCTTTTTTGGTAATTGTTGCAGTATTTCCTTAGTAAGCAGATCGTGTCCTGGAGCCTTACGGTCTTTAAGGGCATTGATCGTTTGCCACACTTCAGATACTTTTGCTGGATGAGGTGGTAATGCCATCTGATACGGTTGATTTAGAAGATCTTTCACATATCTATGCACCTCCAGATCGTCTGTTTCATTGGGTGAGAAAACAGCAGCCAGATGATTGGCGAATACATTAGCCTTTTCCTGCGCCGTTTTTGCCCAGCTATCATTGCTCTTCCTTATGGGTGGTTTGGCTACTTGAGGTTTGTTGTATGACTTAGTGAATTTCCAAAGGGAATAGTTACTAGATGCCGTAGGTGTTAATGACTCTAGTTTAGCTTCGAGTGTGGTATCGTGCCATTCTTTAAGGAATATTCTTAGCTCTTGTATAGCTTTATTAAATGCCCATCTATCAGTCGCATTTCTACTAAGTTGCCAAACACGTCGTAGCCGCCGTTTTTCAAGAACACGGTTTTTTATTTCTATTGGCCAATTTATAGTAGTGCCGCGTTTTTGTGTTAGTAGTGGTGTAGTTTTCCAACAAGCCTCTTGTATGAGCATAGTAATATTTTTTGTTGCCTCTTCAATATCTTCAGGACACTTGAGAGCTATTTTTAAGTTTATATTATCCTCTAGGTATTCACGGAATGACTCCCAATCAGTGTGAATATTACATAGTGTAGGTGGTCTCTCAACTTCTATTACCATAGTGCTAACACTAAGTAGAACGGGTGTGTGGTCTGAGGAGCCATCTAAGCAGGATTCAGCTCGGAGATAGGAACTAGATAAACCCTTAGTGATAAAAAAGTCCAGAAGGTCGGGAATCTTGTTCGTGTCTGTGGGCCAGTATGTTGGTTCACCTGCTGATATTGTGCGCAGGTTCATCGTTATCACGCTAGCCTGCAGCTGCCTGCCTCTGATTGTGGTTAACCTAGAGCCCCAAGAGGTGTGCTTTGCATTCCAGTCGCCGCCAGATATAAATCTGCCCCCCAAGGTGTTAAAATAATTACTAAACATATTTTCCGATATAGTGTGTTTGGGCGGGCAGTACACAGCCGAAATGTTAAAGTAACCACAGCCATCCCTAACTGAAATTGTAGTTGCTTGGATATACTCAGTCTTGAACTCCGGTAAGATATCGTGTTTGATATTCTCTCGAACTATGATTGCTGTGCCGGCATGTCCTGTTCCATCCGGATGGTTTGTCGTATAAGTTCTATATCCTTGGAACTTTACATTTGATGAGGTGGTGCAGTGGGCTTCCGAGATGAGCATAACATCAAGTTTATGTTCGTTTAATAGGAGACTTACGTCATCCTTATTTGGTGCCAGACCATTCGGGTTCCAAGTGGCCATACGCAATACTGCTATTATTTAAGTTTATTAAGTAGTGATGTTATGAGTTGCATTAATGTACTCATGTGTTGTAAGATTAGCTCGAACTTCTCGTTTTGTTTTATGAGTAGTTTTTCTAGTGTACTGTTCTCTTGGGGCTCTACAGTAGTGGCTTCTTTTGTAGAGGGTTCTTTTATAGTTGGCCATCTTGGTCCACTGAATTTTGCGTTGTCTGATTTATTTTCTTCTTTACCAGTATTGGCATTTGATGTAGAGTTTGTTTTGTCAGTTCCAAGGATAGGAAAATCCGAATCCGTTGGTATTGGGATTGCATTTCTCTTTTTAGGCCTTGATGTTGCTGTTCTTCTTGCAAGGATTTCCCTGTACACTTCACATCCCTTATAGTTAGCGGGGTGGGGGCCATGACATAGTGCACAAGTAGCCGGGGTGGTTCGGTCTCGTTTGGTGCACTCCGAAGTTTTGTGAGAATCTCCACATTTCACGCATCGGAAGGGTCTCATGCAGTAGTTTTTCGAGTGGCCATACTGTTGACAACGTTGACACTGCACTATTGACTTTCTTTTTTTTGGGTCTTCTATAATAACCAATTGGTGATATATATATTTAAGTTCCTTCACTGCTCTGTTGTTGGGACTAGGTAGAAGGTTCACAAAGAAAGTTGATGTCGGTCGCTTATCAGGTCCATATTTTGCATTAATTATTTCTCCTATTATAGAGTTACCTGTACTTTCAATATCTTCCTTTATAGCACTAATAGGAGTAGAATGGTGGAGGTTTCTAATGACTATCCTGTAGTTTCTTTGGTCTTTTCTGTTAAATGTATGTCCTATAAGTCCCTTTTCACGAACGAGTGAAATTAGTTTTTTGTAAACTTCTACTTCTGTACAGCTAATTCGCATTTGGTTCCGGTTAACTATTTTAAAAGTGAATAGATCCCTATTAACCACAGTTTCTAGCAGGTCAGATAATTTGCTGACATCCTCCACACCGTAAAGGACTATTGGTGGGGGCTTGCTGGGTTTTATTGCTATAGTCTCTTCATCCTTTTCAAGGCGGTCGACAGGTAACTCACTGTATCTATTGGTAGTTTTGATTCCTTCAGGAGACGGAGTTGTGGAGATTTTCTTTCTTTTACGGTTATTTCCTGATGGTACCCTTTGCCACTGGGGAGGTTGAGGGCTGGTTTCTTTGGGATGTTGATTTTGTTTTGATATATTTTCCGCTTCGGTAGATGTTTGATTTATGGAAGTAGGTTTGGGTATTGTTCCGACAGAGGAACTTCTCGGCCTACTTATAAACAGGCTAGGATGAAATACCTGTTGAATCATCTTGTTTCCAGTAGCATTTGCTGATATAGAAGCCTGGTTACCCGCTTCTACGCAGCCTTCGGTAGCCAATTTCACACCCTCTGGCCCGGATACCAGGGGGCGCCGGGGGTTAGCCGGATCGCATGACAAATCACTCTCGTTATTCAGACTTTCCATAATTAAAAAAAAGGTTGGGATAAGAAACTGGGACTTTCCCAAGGTCCCATTCTACACTTTTAGAGGGTATTTGGTTCCTCTAGGCCCGTAGTGGCCTTGGACAGGTTAGTTACCGCCGCCTGTTGCTCGGCGTTGTTGTTCTTTTGGCGCCACCCAGGGGGGACGTGTAGGGTAGCAAGGGGCAATCTTCCTACGGACGCGAACAACATACCCCCCCAGGAGAATTTAAAGTTAAAATATTAAGCAACACTATTCTCAACTTTATAGATAAAAAATATATTAATTAGAATTACTATTCTTATTGCGATCCACACAGTATGAACTAACTACATCTACTGGTCTGTTATGTTTGTTTTTGTTGTTTGTTTTTATTATGTTTATTACAGGATCCCATGATGATGGTAGTACCCAGCCATCTTCCCTATTGAAGTTTGGATATTTTTTAATTTCAATAGCTTCGCGAATCATCCTGGGACGATAACAGTTTTCTTTCGCTAGTATTTGTGCATAATCAAAGCGAATGTAGTGGCTTGGGCGATCCTGGCTATGTTTACAGACTGCAGATGTTGTATTGCGACGGTGCTTCACATCAGCTATGTGTTCTTTGACCCGAGTTCTAATGGATCTCTTTGTTTGTCCAATGTAAGAGAGCCCACAATCACAATCAAGTTTGTATACCCCATACATGAGAGGAGTCACTGACAAGATTAGCTACATCTTAAAGCGTGCTTCAATCAAAACTTACTTCAAGCCGCCAAAGAAAATTAGTCAGTTCTTACCACCAGTCAAGTGCAACATCCCTCTCCAAGATGCAGGGGTATACAAACTTGATTGTGATTGTGGGCTCTCTTACATTGGACAAACAAAGAGATCCATTAGAACTCGGGTCAAAGAACACATAGCTAATGAAAATTAAACTTGAACATATTTTCTTGTTTGAATTCGGTTTAAAATATAGGCTTTACTATTAATAGAAGAACAAAGTGAGGCTGACCTTCACACTAGGCTGCTAGCCGGATGAAAAATATAATTTTTAACATAATACACATAATATAAATAAATATTACATTGTATATAACTTTAATAAAAAAATAGATTTTTGTTTAATTTTTTTTTCTATGATGTGCGATTTTTTGCAAGCTAATAATATTCACTAAGAGCTTGTTTGCGAAAAACTCGCAAAAAGTGATAGATCCTCATTTGTAATAATTAAAACTAAAAGCAAATAAATATCGCGTGTACTATCCAATGTTCTTGAAGAATAAACTCCTAGTAACTAATGATACGTAAATAAGTGAAAAATATAACAAAAAAAATACATTAATTCATAAGGTAAGCCAATCTATACAGATAAATAAAATTGAAGTGTCTGTTTGTCATGTCAAAATAATAGTTTTACATTAAATGCATATGAAATTATATACGGTACTTTAAGAAAAACACAATTTTTAAAATGTCTGTCTGTCTGTTTGTTCGGGCTAATCTCCGAAAGGGCTGGACCAATTTTAACGGGACTTTCACTGGCAGATAGCTGATATTATAAGGAGTAACTTAGGCTACTTTTATTTTAGAAAAAGAATTAGGGTTTCGTTTAAAAAAAATAAAACGTAGGTACTAAGGGACGCACCTGAGCGAAGCGAGAGTAAGTCGCTAGTGTGTAAATATAAAACAATCTTACTTTGGCCCTTAATGATAGACTATAATACTTTTTAACTATATCCTACCATAATAGTTAGATTAACGCGAATATTTGATATTTTAAATAAAACTATCTTTTCGGATTATTTCCCGGATTTATTTGGTTCCCGACGTTTCGAATGCTTTACAGCAATCGTGGTCACGGAACTATCTTACCATCATATAATCTGGAGAGTATAAAATTTCCAATTTTACATCAAATTTATTATAATTTAATTATATTAAATAATACTGTTTAGAACCTATATGTAAAATGTACGCAATAATAGTTATAATAATTAGTAGTTCATTACATACAAAACTAACTTATTTTATAGTCTTTATTACTAATACAACCATTCTCATTGTCACTTATCGCTGTCACCATACGGAAGATAGAGATAATATTATTATTGTTCATTAAACCGTCGCAAGGACATTTTGTTTTACTATACTAGTTATGTGCTGTGTATTTGTTTGTCAAATATAAATATATATATATATATATATATATATATATATATATATATATATATCTTCAGGTCTTTTTATGAAAACAATGTGTTTCTTTTACATAACATCGGAGCCAAAAATCGACTTGATATTTTACATACAGTACATAGATATACAGTAGATAGATATAGAGAAGCCTAGTGGGTTAGCCTGTGCAAAATATGATTTTTAATTGTAATATTATAGTTAAAATCAGTTTCAAGGCCATATAGTACACAATTCGTTTCATTTGAGATCATCAGTTTTTACTCCTTTAAATTGTGCCAAATTATATAAAAATATATAAATATAAATATGTTGGGACATTAACACACAGCATCATCTAGTTCCATGATAAGCTACGAGGCTTGTGTTATGGATACCAGATAGTTGATACACGTATATAACTTTAAATACATACATATTATAAATATATACACCCATGACTGGAGTGCAAACATTCGTGCTCGTTACACAAATGAATGCCCCCAGCTGGACTCGAACCCGCGACCGCTGGCACAGCAATTAGAGTCACTACAAACTGAGCCACACGTGTCGTCATACATCGAAACGGCTTGAGAATAAAAATATTATGTGCCTATATAGTAAATTATCTTGTCTTTTTACTCAAAAACGTATGCAAATAAAAAATAATAACGTGTCGTTATTTTTTTCCAAACGTAGCTGAAATAACGTCTTCCAGAATAAGCAATTCTTTGGCGCGTGACAAAAACTTTATCCCGACATTTCAATACTCGACAATGTGCAAAGCGTGACTCTGCAGTATATATTTTTACCGAATTATATAAACAACAGCAAGAAAAGGAATTTAAAAGAGATTTTTAGTAGTTTTTGTGTACAACACAAAATAATATTTCACTTCTTATTATACTTTAATAAGACTAAAATGACATACACTTTCTTCACGCAGCAAGAGTTTGATGTATTTCTGTCAGAAGTATAGTTCATAGAACTAGTTTCCAAAGGATATTTATTAAAAAAAAAAAAAAAAAAACTTTCAAACCGAGCTAGAGTCATTCTCTCATTCAGTTATTTTTTAAGCCCACTGCTGGGAACGTGTTTGCGGAATTCACGTGTCTTTTGATCGGGTCACTAGTACAATAACACTATATCTGTCTGTTTTCTTTAATGAAAGGAAGTATTTAAGAGTGTATTTTTGAAGTCTATTATTAACACAATCTGAGCAGATTACCGAGTGTTAACAAGACAATTGCGCTCTATTGATATCATAATCAAACCGACCTATATACGGCGGTTGTAGAGGCTCGCGTGTGTGCGTGTTTTGATGCGAGATAACAACTGCCACTTGAAAAATATATTTACTTATCTAAACATGGCATTCTAATTTTCAAATTTTTAAGTTTTAATTCTATTTGTCTTTGTTATAAGTTAATATTTAAACGTATTATAAAATTGTTACTAGGCCGAATCTGTACATTAAATATTTTTTGGAAAATCTTATAGAAATAGACATTATTATCTGTACTGAGATCGAATCTGTAGTGTTTAGAATTTCTCTGTCTGTTTGTTTGTCTATCTATGACCGCATCACAGAAAAACCACTGGAGGGATTTTGATGAAACTTAATATGATGATAGCTGGGTATCCGGGACAACATATTGGATATTTTTTTCTTCAGGAAAATATCTCATCTCTGAGAAATCTATACTAAATGTTACGTGAGTCGCTAGTTTTCTTAATAAAATAATTATAATTCAGTCTTTTCAAAGTCCTACTGCTAGATCTTTTCTATATGTGCGACTTCTAGCTTCACGACTTTCTATAACAATTTAGGTTATCTCATACATATAGGTTTCTTCACGATTTTTTGAAGTAAAACTTCTTTACGTACGATTGGCTTGGGGAGTAAGCTGGTGAATGCGTGACGAGAGCGTTACGAAAAGTGTGATCGGGTGAGGCGTACGTTTGTTGCCATGGTAACCGTTGTTATTGTCCGACAAATGATATATAATATTATATCTGACAAATGATACATAATATATTATTCTTTCCTTAAATGATATTCTATTAATATATGATTGTAATATGCCTAATATGCGTTATTTAATTATTTTTGTTTATTCGTCAATAGCTAACAATCAAGTACATATTTAGAGCCTGAAGACGCAACAGCCATCTTCCGTGGCAACATATTCATTAGCATTATAAATTGTTAACATAACAAAAAAAGATAACGTATCTAGTTAAAGCGTTTTCTAGGAATTACAGCGCTGAAGGAAAACTCGGTAATTGCAGCGATTAAAATTAAACACCTAAGATCTTTACACACTGTTGGGCTCTTGATATTCTAAAGATTTTTGAGAATTTTTAGTATCTCATCCTATATGTTGACCCGGATACCCAGTTATCATCATACTAAATTTCATCAAAATCCCTTCAGTGGTTTTTCCGTGATGCGGTAACAGACAGACAAACAAAAATCCCAAAAAACTATAGATTCGGCCTCTGTATCGATAATAATGTCTATTTCAATAAGATTTTCCAAAAAATATTTAATGTACAGATTCGGCTTATGTAGTTACAATTTTATTATATGTATAAATTAAGAATGTTCTTGAAATGGGAAAAAATCTAGTACTTAATCTCTAAGCCCTCTTCATATAAACAGAAAAAAAATATAAAAACACTAATTTTACTAATGCGAAAATTTGTGAATGTACGCGTGTACTTCATGTCTGCACCGGCTGAGTGAAATTGAAATGAAAACTTTTATAACACACTGACCACGGGTGAAGTCGAAGAAAGAGCTAGTATATTATAAAAAACAATTTATTTGAATGGACAATCTTATCATATATGTTACTAAATATTTATTAGCACAGCTAAAACTGTCAACTTGATTATAGTTGCAAAAACATGACATTATTATGATAATCTTCTTTAGAAAATCTAAATCATAATTTAGAATATCTTAATGGATCTCTATATTGAGAAATCTAGACATAAACTATTTTGCAGCAGAATCTAGATTTAAGATTATACTATAATACATTTAACTAGTTTTTATTTGCAACTTGCCCCGCGTAAGTATATATAAAATCTATACAAATAAATAAAATTGTAGTGTCTGTTTGTAATATCAAAGCAACAACTTTTTACTAAATGCATATGAAAGTACATACGGTACATATAAGAAAAACACTATTTTTAAATTTTTTGTCTGTCTGTCTGTTTGTTCCGCCTAATCTGCGAAACGGCTGGACCGATTTTCACAAGACTTTCACTGACAGATAGCTGATGTTATAAGGAGTAACTTAGGCAACTTTAATTTTAGAAAATGAATTAGGGTTCCGCTTAAAAAAATGAAAACGCACCGATCGACGAACCCGAGCGAAGCGAGGGTGAGTCGCTAGTTTATTAAAAATCATAAACTGAACTGCAACACCATCTATTGAGGCGAGGTTAAAATATTCTTTTAGTACTAATCTGACATAAATTAAAAACATACGTTTTTTGACTAATTTGTCAGCAGATCTATCCATCGATTCCAATATTTTTATGGGACGGACCTATCTATAGTGCGTGTCTTACATATTCTGGAGGTTCGTATCGTCTGCGATCCTCAATTTTAGAGGTCTTGTTGACAAAAGTGGAGGTGGAAAAAAGTGGGGAGGTGGGGAAAAGTAGGGGAGACCTCACTCTGCCGAGTGCGATAAGCCATGCTCTATGAACTGCTCGACTCTGATCACTATGGTATCTTAGACTATCGCCGCATGAATGAAGACAAAAGGTTACAGAGCGCATCGCTTATAATGACCCGATCTGTTAGATGTTGAACAAGAATAAGGTGGTATACCTTTTATAACAAATGGCATGTTGTAGTTAATGTTATTGTAGGGATACCCTCACTCAGCCAGCACTGGAAATGCTTAGGCAGGGTGACCTTTAGAGCAATCTTTAAAAAGGATACCTAAAAGAAATGCTCGTGGGACAGAGAGTCTGGAGGGACCCATCGTCATTCCCAATTTTTTAAAAGTCCAGTATTTACAAAAACACTATATTGATAAGTATTATCAGTTATTGAAAACGGAATCCTAAATATCAAATGAGCTAAATCTACTAAAAGATAATATGTAAATGCTAAGTTCAATATTTCAACATTTATTGGGCACATCGTAACCAGTTCGAGTCGGTTTAGGCAACCTACTTTATTATCATTTTTGCAAAATTACACTCAAGCTGTTTTAAACTTAAATGCTTATAATATAGAGTACATTATAAAGTAATCCAATTAATTACAGTTTTATACATAATAATGTAATATATGGTCTCGTGTCTCAATGACAGTCGTCCATACGTCACTATATTTTTGAAGTGAAACTTCCTTAGAATCGTTGTGATTTGAAACTCGATGAAACGAAAATGCGACACGAGAAAGAGACAAACACATAAATATATAGGATTAAGTGGCCGAGAGAATGAGATAGAATACATGATTTATTGTTTCCATAACTGCTGGTGCATCGGTGGTCTAGTAGCTAGCAAGTACGGCTGCACATCGAGAGGTCCTGGGTTCGACTTCCGGGTCAGGCCAAGTTTAGTTATTGAGTCTTTCTGTTTTGTAGATCTCAGTAAGAGCCCGAAGTTGAGAAATTGGCGGTGTTTCGCTCCCGTGCCTCGGAGAGCACGTAAATCCTTCGGTCCTGCGCCTTAACTGTCACCGGTCGTGTCTCGTGTCGTTCCACCAGAGTATGAAAGTGACAGGAACAGAGAGTGCACTTGTGTCTGCACGTACACTTGTGCTATATAATATCTCCTGCGCAGTTAGCTAGTCTGAATGAGATGGCCGCCGTGGCCGAAGTCGGTCGGGTGGTCATTATTAATGACTTGCTGCCATGTTTCCCGTTGTTATTTTACTTGACAAATGATATATAATATTATATTCTTTCCGTATATGATATTCTATAAATATATAATTGTAACATACCTAATATGCCTTAGTATTATTTTGTCTCAATTCTTCCTTTTCTATTATTTTATTTTCTTTTTTTTTTAAATATATCAGTTCACCATTTTGATGATAACATCGCATAACATAAAAACAAAAGAACATTTTCGAATTGAGTAAGTCCTCCATTTTTGAAGTCGGTAAATAAAACTAGTACGATATGAAATATTAAATGATTATGTTAATGTAGATTGGAGGTCGACATCCAAATGTTATCACAAGTGCTCGGCCGTAAATGGTTTAATTGTGGCTTTATTATAAGCAGTACTCGATTGATAGTCTGTTTGCTGATAACTGGGTGCATAGATTTTAATTTTAATGAAAGCTTGATTTGAAATTTATCAATAGAGTAACGACTCAGCCTCACTCTGCTCGGGTTCGTCCCTAAGTACGTTTTAACGCTTAGTATAGATTTCTCAGAGTCGAGATATTTTCCCGCAGTAAAAAGTATCCTATATGTTGACTAAGATAGCGAGCTATCATCATACCAAATTTCATCAAAATCTGTCCAGTGGTTCCCAGACAGGCAGACAGACAGTCAAAAAATCTAAAAACTATAGATTCGGCTTCTGTATCAATAATAGTGACTATTTAACTAAGATTTTCCAAAAAATATTTAATGTACCGATTTGACTCAGAATTTCATTATATGTATAGATATTAGATAGAGATATGTATACAGCATTCATCGGCTTTTAGCCGCCATTTAATCCTACAGTAAGACCACGCTTTTAATGAAAATATTGATAAATAAGATAAGTATTTAAAATGGACAAAAATCCTAATTTTTCGTGCGATTTCTATATATTCATATTATTATATTTTCCAAGATAATATGTAATGTACATACATACTAGCAACATGCGTACATATTGAATATCTCTATATGTTTGAAGTTGGGCAAAAACACGAAGTTAACTGTGAAAGAGTTAGAAACAACTGTTCTCATACATACAAAATAAGATAGTGTATGGTTAATTAACACTATACTAGTATTAACTCGCATCTTTACTCACATAGACTGTAGAATCATAACGAAATTTAATCAAAAACATAAAAATATATATTTTTCCTATAAATATGTCACAACCACATATCATCTAAATTAATGCTTTAATTTGCTTATACTAGAGAATATTTTACAAAATGTAATAACCATTATTTCATTTTTGTAGAATATAATAAAGCTCTTTAATGTCGCTCATTAGGCACATGTTATTAGAGTACATGAGCATTTGCCCGCGAGCTTTTAGTCGGAAGAAAGCTTATATTTTCCGTTATAAATTCTGTTCCGGAGAAAGTCTTGTCATTACTTGGTGGTTTTGTTCTTTTATTACATAAAAATTTTCTTTAATGTAACTTTATTGCAAACTTGCGACTCGCCTTCGCTCCGCTCGGATTCGTCCCTAGTACGTTTTAACATTTAGTATAAATTTCTCAGAGAAAAGATATTTTCCCGCAGTAAAAAGTACCAAATATGTTCAACTGGATAACCAGCTATCATCATACAAAATTTTATCAAAATCCTTCCAGTGGTTTTTCGTGATACGGTAACCGACAGACAGACAAAAATTCTAAAAACTGTAGATTCGGTCTCTGTTTCGATAAATATCGAAAAATATTTAATGTACAGATTCTGCTTGGTTACAATTCTGTTATATGTATAGATTTTCATAAAAATATCATATATGAACAATTTAAATTTTAAATGTTTACTTCCTTTACGTAAAAATCGAACGGGTGACCTCTTAGTAAGCAGGACAACTTCGACATTACAAAAATCTAAACACACATATATTTCTATTCAATCCACAGTTCTGATACACGCACCGACATACTAATAATAATTATAATATTATTATTATTAAACTACACTAAACTCTTAACCAATTGCGTAGCAAACAACTAATTATAAAATCAGGTCACATCTGCGCTCAAAAGAGAAGAATAACAACGCTATTGTGGGTGTCATAATTTACCGCGGTCATTAGCTACGTCAGTTGCGACACACGCAGACGGACAGACAAACCTCTGTTTGCTACGAAGCTGCTTTAAACGTGTCATACCCCATAGGGCAGATATAATTGAAGGTAACCATATTCTATGCTATATCGTTAAAAATATTTAAATGTCAAAGTAAATGCTTATAAATCTATATACATATAATAAAATTGTAACTAAGCCGAATCTGTACATTAAATATTTTTTTTGAAAAATCTTATTGAAATAGATATTTAAATAAATAAAACTATCTTTTCGGATTTTTTCGCGGATTTATTTTGATTTTTGTTTCCCGACGTTTCGATTGCTTTACAGCAATCATGGTCACGGGAGAGACTAAGGTGTCAGATGTCTTAAAAGCATTACATAGTTGTTACAGACAGCCTACCCACAATTAACAAAAATGAATTCAAAATATTGAAAATTGGCATCAAAGTACCTTACAATATTTGTTAATTTTAATTTTAAACAGTTTTATAATTTTAATTTTAATTTTATACTTGAAATAAGGAGTATTATTTATATAATTTTAGCTATTATCATTATAATTATTTCAATTTTTTAGAAAACTTATTATTGCATTATTGTTTAATAATCTATATTTTTAGTGTTACCATTATTATATTTGTAACCATAAAGGTAGATAAAAATATTAATTAATTATTTAAGCCACATTATTGTTCTATGTCTACTTTAGAAAATTAAAATTAATTAAGAATTACATTTACAAATGTAAAATATTAATTTGAAGTACTGTTATTTTGATCTACACAGTAAGAACTTACTACATCTAACTGTCTGTTATGTTTAATTTTATTATTAGATTTTATAATATTAATAACAGGATCCCACGACGATGGTAGTACCCAGCCATCTTCCCTATTGAAATTTGGATGTTTTTTAATTTCTATGGCTTCCCGAATCATTCTAGGGCGATATCGATTTTCTTTCGCGAGGATTTGGGGTCTATCAAAGCGAATATAATGGCTTGGGCGGTCCTGACTATGTTTGCAGACAGCAGATGTTGTATTACGGCGGTGTTTCACATCAGCTATGTGTTCTTTGACCCGAGTTCTTATGGATCGCTTTGTTTGTCCGATGTAAGAGAGTCCACAATCACAATCAAGTTTGTAAACTCCTGCATCTTGTAGAGGGATGTGGCACTTGACAGGTGGTAAGAATTGACTAATTTTCTTTGGCGGCTTGAAGTAAGTTTTAATTGAAGCTCGCTTTAGGATGTAGCCAATCTTGTCAGTGACTCCTCTCATGTAAGGTAGGACTGCAGGGACGCGCTCGACTGTGGCTGGTTTCACTCGGTCCCTGTGACGTAGGCGCGGCACTTGTAGCTTGTTGTCTCGCAGAACTTGCTTGACATGTTGCAGCTCTCCGGCCAGGTGTTGCTCGTCACAGATCCCTTGTGCTCTCTGAAACAAAGATTTTCCCACGGTAGCTAACTGTGAAGGGTGGTGGTGAGATTCACCATTCAAGTATCTATCTGTATGGGTCTTCTTTCGATACACAGTATGACTCAAGGTGTTATCTGGGTTACGTTTAACTAATACATCTAAGAAAGCTAAAGAATTATTAGACTCCAGTTCCATTGTAAACTGTATTTTAGGGTTTATGGAGTTAAGATGTTCTAAGAATACAGATATTTTGTCAGATGGTAATATTGTGAATGTGTCATCTACGTACCGCTTGTAGAAACGAGGGGTCACAGGTGATATTATTATAGATACAGAGGCCGAATCTATAGTTTTTAGAATTTTTGTCTGTCCGTTACCGCATCTCATCATGATAGCTGGTTATCCGAGTCAACATATAGGATACTTTTTATTGCGGGAAAATGTCTCATCTTTGAGAAATTTATATTAAACGTTAAAACGTAAGTAGGG
This sequence comes from Argynnis bischoffii washingtonia, assembly GCA_033884665.1. Taxonomy (NCBI): domain Eukaryota; kingdom Metazoa; phylum Arthropoda; class Insecta; order Lepidoptera; family Nymphalidae; genus Argynnis; species Argynnis bischoffii. The sequence goes on along the minus strand of CM066624.1, from coordinate 513,140 downwards.
ACGAACCCGAGCGGAGCAAGGGTAAGGCGCTAGTTACATATTTTTTTTCTTTACTTATTATTATATTCATAATTTTATAAAGTTATTCAAAAGTTTATTCTGTCAATTTAAATTTCACCGCCGACACAATTTTTTTATTTAAACAAAAAATGTACAGTTAAAACTTAATTTTCAAACATATACAAATAGTCTATAATTATTTTGTTCCTTTAAATGCTGTATGAAAGAAATACTCAGGATAGAAGTAGCATGGTCACCCTACTCCTTTGAATGCTTTGTTTATTTTAACTTTCTCCGTCTCTCTCGTTTATTTAACATCGTTCCGCGTCATCTAAATGTTAAAATTCAGTTTTCGATAACAACACTCGAGTACGTAATTGACACGCCAATGTTTATTGATCACACACTTCATTGTGACTGGCGCCACAATTATTAAATTACTAACCAAATTTTATTTCATTAGAAGTCTCTTGGCAGTTGAAGGCAGTGGTAGCCCAGTGGTAACGCGCTCGCTTGGGAAACCGAGTGAAGCAGGTTCAAATCCCGAGTCTCGCATCTCTGATATTTTCATGTGCGAATCATTTCTAACATGATTACCACTTGCCTTACGGTAAAGGAAAACATCGTGAGGAAACCTGCATGTCTGAGAGAACCTAGCAAGTTTTCGAAAGTCATGTGAAGTCCGCCAACCCGCACTTGGTCAGCGTGGTGGACTATGGCCTGATCCCCTCGTATTGAAGGGAGGCCCGTGCCCAGCAGTGGGACGTTAAAAAGGGCTGAATACAGAAGTCTTTTATTTATCTATCCTTTCTATTAGAAATATATCTTATCTCTACATATAATAAAATTCTGAGTCGAATCTGTACATTAAAATGTTTTTGAAAATCTTATTGAAATAGTCTTTATTATCGATACAATAAATTTAAATGAATATCTTAAGAGTAACAAGCTACTATTTATGTATAAACATAGCTAACTGCGAAAACGTACTGCGAAAGCGAGCGTGAGTCGCTGCGAGCGAGAGTTTAAATTATATAGCGATTTACCCTCGCTTCGTCGGGTGCGTAGGCCGTACGCGGATTTTGTTCACAATTCCATGGGTCTTAATTTTTTTTGCGGAACACTAATTCTTTTTCTAAAATGAAAGTAGCCTTATATACTCCTTATAACATCAGCTATCTGCCAGTGAAAGTCCCGTCAAAATCGGTCCAGCCGTTCCGGAGATTACGGGAACAAACAGACAGACAGCCACACAAAAATTTGTGTATACATCCATATGCATTTAATAAAAAGCGATTATTTTAATATTACAAACAGACACTCCAATTTTATTTATCTGTAGAGATTTGAGGACAACATAAATGAATAGAATTTGCTTATCTATTTAAGAAAAAAACTATCTGTTTCAATTTTTTTTTATTGATAACAATAAAGCTCGTCAATAGCTACGAAATAAAAAACGATTGAAAAACAGAGGAGTAAATAGCACTGAACTGTTTTGTCTTTGTCTATTTATATAGCTTATTAAAATATATATTCTATCGATATATATATAAAAGATTGTAGAATGACATCTTGTCTACACCATATACATCAACTAGCGATTCACCCTCGCTTCGCTCACTTTCGTCCCTAGGTACGTTTTAACGCTTAGTATGAAATACAAATTTTTGATTTTCTCGGCTTTTCTATATCTGTATTATACATATAAACCTTCCTCTTCAAACTCTATCTATTAAAAAAACCCGCATCAAAATCCGTTGCGTAGTTTTAAAGATCTAAGCATACATAGGGACAGACAGACATCGGGAAGCGACTTTGTTTTATACTATGTAGTGATGCATGCAAAGCCAGTAAACAAAGTTAGTATGTCAATTAAGATTAGACGATGAATAAATTAGGTTAATACTGTCGTCGCAGAGATAACATAAACGTGACCATGGCTCTTCGACTAAACATCGTTAAAAGTGGATTACGTAACGATAAGAAGTGATATCGGAAGTTTTTTGTTTGATCAACCATTAATTAAATATTTAAGAATAAGACTGTGTTGTACTAATTTAAATACGCCGACGAGATAATTAAATAAAGTTATTATAGTTACTATCTACGAGTATGTATATTGTATACACGTGTGGACATTTGGAAGGATGTCTTTGCTTTGCTCTTTGCTTTTTTTAAAGCAATGGTTGAAAGGCAGTAGAAACGAACATAGAAAATCAAGTGAAGCAAATATAAACCCCCAATTATTGCATCTATTTCTCATGTGTAAATCATTTTCAACATATCACTTACGGTGAAGGTAAAAAAGTACGTTCTATCGTCACAAGAAATACACTTGTTGTACACTCTACAAAAACAGAAAGATATTATCTTCATTATAAAACTACATTCTGTGCAACGTAAGACAGACTGTAAGACAGACAATATATATAGTATAATATGTTTAAATAAATTATAGATAGAGACTAGCGACTCACCCTCGTTTCGCTCGGGTTCGTCCCTAGCTTGGATATAGTAACATAGATATAAATGGTTTTTTTTTTATATTAAAACCTGCCGTGGACCTTAAGGAACATACAAAAAAATAAATTAGCCGAATTGGTCCAGCCATTCTTGAGTTACGCGCTTATCAACATTCATATATGTATATAAAACTTTTATATTATAACAAACAAACCTACAAAGAAGTGCCTATATATAGAATTGTAAATATCTACGCAAGTCACGTAATTCCGCAAACAGCGAGATAAAAAACTGGTTCCACCGAGTTGCAGTCAAAGGTTATCACTCGGGCTCAGTTGAAGTACTAACTATAATAAAGAACGTGCCAATCTACGTCGACTCTCATATTTTTGTTTGGGGAAAGTAAGAACTGTATAGATTACTCCTTTAGACAAGTAAATTTCTACTATCGATGTAATCGTTAATGTTATGTCATTTTCATATATTACTAGAGCTTCAACCTTGCTCCGCTCGAGTTTGTCCCTAGGTACGTTTTAACTTATCATCTTAGTCCTCACAGTGACAACGCACCTGTGATTCTGCATTTTTGTTAAGTGCATGAACCGTAGGTGTCATGAGCGACAGGTACTGCTTTCCATCAGGTGGTCTAGCTGCTCGTGTGGAATAGATCGAGTATACTAATATTATAAATGTGCAATTGTCTGAGGACGGATGGATGTTTGTTACTCAAGCACTTCAGAACGGCTCAACGGACCTGGATAAATTTGACACAGAGATAAATTATAGTCTAAAATATCACATAGGTTACTTTTTATTCCGGAAAAATGTATCCCGTGGGATAGATTTGTTTTTAACTAGGAACGAACCCGAAGCGAAGCGAGGTCGAGACGCTAGTATGTTATATTTTTTTTTCTTACTTAAACTTAACTCATTGTTGTAGATGATAGGTCCGCCACTAACGCCATCTATTGAAAGTAATCCGACATAGTGATTCCAATACAAAGTAAATAGTTCTGAACTTTTCGATTTTCCAGCTATTCTTATGGGTTTTCCCTATTTTTTTTATACTTAAACTTATCACTCAGTACACAGCTTGTCATTTATATACTATGTTAAAATACTATATATTATTTTACAACAATATTGTTCGACTTTATGTTTAATTCTATGACACTCTATCTGTATTATTCCTAAGTCTAAGCCTGGAACATATTTCTAAAACCTAATTATTCTTCACTGGCCTATTCAATTAATTTTGTATTTCAACATTAGTCACTACAAAAGTTACATATTATTATACTTTAAATACGTAAACTAGTTCAAAATTGGAGTATATTCAAGGAAATGAAGGTTGTTCTAGAAACAAAGGTGAAGTAACACTGGCAGGCTTGAACCCGCGGCCCTATTGTATGCAAAGTTGGCACTGAGTCATACGTAATAACACATTTATAATGAACGATTTACGCTTAGTGTTAATTTAATGTTAAATAAACTTTTTAATAATATATTTGAACTATCTATAGACATAATACGTTCTTAGATTTACGCGAATATTTGACATTTAAATAAAACTATCTTACCTACTTTTTCGCGGATTTATTTTGATTTTGGGTTCTCGACGTTTCGATTGCTTTACAGTAATCATGGTCACGGGAGAGACTAAGGTGTTAGATGTCTCAAAGGCATTATATAGTTGTTACAGACAGCCTACCCACATATAACAAAATGAATTCAAAATGATTGCTGTAAAGCAATCGAAACGTCGGGAAATCAAAATTAATCCGCAAAAAAATCCGAAAAGATAATTTTATTTAAATATCTATAGACAGTTGCTTAGCTTAAGATTTTTTTCGATATAAGAGCAAGGCTTTATATGACAGCACATTTAATAGAAATTTCATATACACTTAGTCGGCAAAAATATTAATTTTTCACTAAACTTAAAAGACAAAAACGATTCACAATCACGAAGTCAATCAATAAGAATAGAATAATAATCAATTGGTTATCAATCAAACTAGTCGAGAAACAACGTCACTTATCTATACATATAATAAAATTCTAACTAAGCCGCATCTGTACCTTAAATATTTTTTGGAAAATCTGATTGAAATAGACATTATTATCGATGCAGAGGCCGAATCTATAGTTTTTAGACTTTTTGTCTGTCTGTCTGTCTGCCTGTTACCGCATCACAGAAAAACCACTGGAGAGATTTTGATGAAATTTGGTATCATGATAGCTGGATATCCGGGTCAACATATAAGATACTTTTTACCGCGGGAGATTATCTCATTCCCACGGGAGTACACGTTATAACACAACCCAAAAAATATTTATGATCAGAATTTCTTGAAACTTGGTATTAATGATCTTCAATACAATTTAATAAATACGTGTTTTAGCGTTTTTTGGAATTCATCCCATAAGGAGATAAAATAAGGGATGAAAATTTGTATGAAACCTACCTTTTCATGTGCGAATCATTTCTATCATGATTACCACTTGCCTTACGGTGAAGGAAAACATCGTGAGGAAACCTGCATGTCTGAGAGAACCTAGCAAGTTTTCGAAAGACATGTGAAGTCCGCCAACCCGCACTTGGCCAGCGCGGTGGACTATGGCCTGATCCCCCTCGTATTGAAGGGAGGCCCGTGCCCAGCAGTGGGACGTTAAAAAGGGCTGAATACTACCTTTTCAAAGTTTTTTCTTGTAGTTTTAGCGCGAGCGAAGCCGCGGGTTTTGCTAGTAAGTTACAGCACGATTAAAAGTCGTCGTGAAGTCGTGTCGTGGAGTTTAAAAGCAACTGATATGACAAACATGTTTTGTTTCGAGACTGAGCGACGCTGATAAGAAGTGATAAGAATATTGCACTTGTCATTTTAGCAGGAAATCCTACATTTTTCCATAATGGTAGGTAATGTTACGTCATTAAGCCTGTTCTTATATACAGTGCTACAAGGATAATTTGGTAATTAGGTGACATTGACACGAGGGCGTAGGTGTGAAATTAGGATTTTTCTTTTATAAAAAAAACCTCTTGACCTCTATAACATCACTTCATATTTTGAAACATTTTTATTGAAATAAAAGCACGAAATATCCACGAAAAACATCAACTCCAAGTACTCTCAAAAGTGACGATTTACAAGATGGCGGTGTTAGTTCTGATTTCGACCACGTACCAAATGATCCTTGTAGCACTGTAGCGTACTGTCGTTCTTCACATCGTCCTTTGTAATAAGAAAAAAAAGTAAAATATTTTAAAGAAAAAAACTAAAAAGCCAAAATTTTACAAAAATAGAACTGCAAACGTCAGCATAGATTCGACAATCAAACTGTCCGCAAACCCACTTCTCCACTAAAGAAAGTTATAAACTTTAATGGTCTCTGACAATATTACTGACGATACGTTTGGCTCAGTTTGTAGTGACGCTACTTGCTGTGCCAGCGGTCGCTGGTTCGAGTCCTGGGGGCATTCGTTTGTGTGATGAGCACGAATGTTTGTACTCCAGCCATATTTGTAATATGTATGTATTTAAAGATATTTATGTGTAGTGTATCAACTATCTGGTATCCATAACACAAGCCTCGTAGCTTACCATGGAACTAGATGGTGCTGCGTATTAATGTCACAACATAATTATATAACATATTTAATATTATTATAGGTATACTCTGTACACCTGCGACTATGGTGCTTATTAACAATGCTGAAATATCAAGAGCAACCAAAAGTAACTGCTAAACATGGTAAACATCCCATTTTATATCATAATAGAGATAGTTTGGTTAAAAATGACATTAACAAACAGATCGACAGACAAAAAAAAAAACATTTTAAGCGTTGGTGTCCAATGTCCATGCCTGCTTAGTAATTAAATCTAAAATCACAGTCAAATATTTCAATCATGATATTTTTTACATCGCTTTACATAATCCCATCAATAAAACAAACAATCGAGATGTTTCTGTTGTTATTTATAGATATTATTCATTCGCTCTGAAACAAGAGACTTATACATAGATACTCATTCAGAGTATCAAAATAACAATAAATACGTATAATAAATATATAGTTAGAGTTAAATAAATACTCTACTTTATTTTAATTGCAACGACGGTTCGACTCTGATAAAATAATGAAATGTACATAAACAGAGTATAGACGTATATCAGCTGCAAATGTTGCAAACATAACATGTTTGTACTTAGAGTCAGTGATGATATATTGACACTTAGTATGAAGTTGATTGACTATATATAAATACTTTTATATCTCTTACTTGAAAAATGATTGATTCCCCATACAAACTTCCACCTCCCTTTTGACCTCCTTAAGGGATGATTTCCATACTATATTTTATCTAAATCAGTTCAGCGGATTAAACGTCAAATGATAACAGACAGACAGTTATTTACATTACGTTATTAAAATTACTAAAAATTCATGTATAATTTATATTAAATATACTATTCCTATAGATTATAATGAAATGGAGTACCACATAGTTTATGGTTAGTAATTGCAGCATCAGCTGAGTTATAGCGCCACAAATTTATCTGACCCGGTGGCCAAAACTGGAACTACGTGACGTACGTACGTCACCATTTTGAAATGTCATTTTGTTGTCAAGTGTTGCCTTGGATTCCAGCCTCTGAATTACCCAAATGATTATCTACATGATCATAATTATAACATTAAAATATAATTCATCATTGGTGAGGCAGTGGTAGCTCAGAGGTAACGTGCTCGCTTGGAACACCGAGTGAAGGGGGTGCAAATCCCGGGTCTCGCACCTCTGATATTTTCATGTACGAATCATTTCTAACATGATTACCGCTTGTCTTACGGTGAAGGAAAAACATCGTGTCAACCTGCATGTCTGAGAGAACCTAGCAAGTTTTCGAAAAACATGTGAAGTCCGCCAATCCGCACTTGGCCAGCGTGGTGGACTATGGCCTGATTCCCCTCGTATTGAAGGGAGGCCCGTGCCCAGCAGTGGGACGTTAAAAAGGGCTGAATACATACATACATACAAAATATAATTCATTAAAAATGTGTTCTGATTATTATTCCTTGTTATATCATGTTTTATAACAATGACTAAAACAGCACATTAACATATCGATTGCTGTTTGTGCACTCGGGCTATGTCATTATTTTTACCATAAAACTGCGAAAAATTCTATATACTGGCAATACTAAATTAAACAACAGCGACTCCGTTACCGAGTCGAATAATTTTGTGGCACTGTACTTACTACCCTTTGCCATAGATTAAGTTAAGTTTTTATACATCATGCTTTTTATTACTGTTTTTTATGGTAATATTTTTGTTATTTATTTAATAGTAATAAATGTTGTCAAAATAATAAAATCAAGGTTAAAGGTACTTAGGGACGCACCCGCGCGAATCTTCGAATGTACGTCACTAGTTTGTTATATTAGTACAACAGATATACAGTCAATAATAATTTATTGGATTAATATACTCATATATAGAGTGTTTAGATAAGGCAGTAGTAGCCCAGTGGTAACGCGCTCGCTTGGGAAACTGAGTGAAGCGGGTTCAAATCCCGGGTCTCGCACCTCTGATATTTTCATGTGCGAATCATTTCTAACATGATTACCACTTGCTTTACGGTGAAGGAAAACATCGTGAGGAAACCTGCGTGTCTGAGAGAACCGAACAAGTTTTCGAAAGACATGTGAAGTCCGCCAATCCGCACTTGGCCAGCGTGGTGGACTATGGCCTGATCCCCCTCGTATTGAAGGGAGGCCCGTGCCCAGCAGTGGGACGTCAAAAAGGGCTGAATACATATAGAGTGTTTAGTTATATATATATATACGTACATATACGTCTTTCCTTTTTAAATCTAGACAAAGCCGAGGTGCGTCGCTAGTATAAATAAAAATATCATTACTCTATTAAAAGCATATATAATATACGATATACGTATATAACCTATATACATACACGTGCCTGTATTGGCAACAGTATTGGCATTATACTCTCTAAAAAGGTCGTTGGTCCAACAAAATAAGATAATTTGTAATCACGGCTATTCTTAGAACAATGAAGATGTTATTTATTCATATGTAGTGCTTCAAATTAAAGAACACACGTGGAAGTTTCATTCTCATTTAAGCTACTAATAAAAAAGTCAAGGCAGAGTCAGATTCCCACATCGAGGGTTCTGTACCAATATACAATATAACTACGTTTAGGTTGACAAGTTTGACGCTTGTTTATCCATACTAATATTAATATTATAAATGTAAAAGTAACTCTGTCTGTCTCCTTTTCACGCTTAATCTGCTAAACCGATTTAGAAATTTGGTATGGAGATAGTTTGAGACCCTGGGAAGGACATAGGATAGTTTTTACACCGGAAATCATCCCTTAAGAGGGTGAAAAGGAGGGTGGAACTTTGTATGAGGAATCAATTATTTCTCAAGTAAGAGATATAAAACTCATCATACTGTATATATATATATATATATATATATATATATATATATATATATATATATATATATATATATATCATGTTTACGTTTTTTGGTTCTTCTACTATTCGTTATATAATAGAATCTGCTATTAACATGAATAAAAATGACTACCGGACTAATAGGTTACTTTTCAAAAGATATGATACCTAAAATAAGTATGATGGTGGATCCAGACCCTACTCTTTAAGTATAAAACCATTAATATTAATAATTAAAAGAACCGATTAATAATGTCATTTTCATAATTATAAAAAGATTTTTTTTTGAAAAATATATGTTGATCAATGGACGTTATAACATTAAAAATAACTATAAACCACCTGTTCTTATTCCACAGATAGACGCACGTTTGTGTTATTATTAGATAGCTTTATCGTCACTCGACAATTAGCACAATAATAAAAACACTTTAAATAATTTAATTAACAGAGACTAATTTAAATGTAACGAAATATAAAGAAACAGTAGTAATAAATAAGCACGGTGTAATAATTCAGATAGTTTTTTTTTAAATGTAATAACTATAATAATAACAGCTAAGATTAAATAAATAATATTTCCATATTCAATTATGAAACTTATTGAAATTAAAAAAAAAATTACAACCGACTTCCAAAAAGGAGGAAGTTATATGTTTGTATATCTTTTTTATGTATGTTCGATTTCCTTCGAGTTGGTTCGGCACAGACTTCGAAAATATCTGATTTGTATCTATAGTAAATGAAAAACACTTTTCAGTTCATTTTTTATTTTTAGTATCAATTTAAATAATTCATAAGTAATCAAAAAGTACAAATATCATGAAGAACGGTTTAAAAGTTGAAGCGCTGTAGTGCGATCTCGTGGCAAGTTAGTTGTACCCGTCAGCCCTTTTCCCAATCTATACATATAATAAAATTGTAACACAGCCGAATCTGTACATTAAATATTTTTTGGAAAATCTTATTGAAATAGACATTTATATGGATACAGAGGCCGAATCTAGTTTTTAGAATTTTTGTCTGTCTATCTGTTACAGTATCACGGAAAAACCACCGGAGGGATTTTGATGAAATTTGGTATGATGATAGTTGCTTATCCGGGTCAACATATAAGATACTTTTTACTGCTGGAAAATATCTCATCTGTGAGAAATTTATATTAAACGTTAAAACGTATGTAGGAACAAACCCGAGCGGAGCGAAGGTGAGTCGGTAATTACCATATACAAGTAAGTATGACAGTTGTTTGGATGGCTTCATTTGATCAGACTTAGTATTTATCTTTCCTTATTTTCAGGAAACAATATTTTACTTATTTTATTAACCGACTTCAAAAAGGAGGTTTTCAACTCGGTTGTTTTTTTTTATATTTGTTACCTCAGAACTCCGTCATTTATTAATTGATTTAGACAATTTTTGTTTTATTTGAAAGTGTATACTTCCAATTTGGTCCCATTTAAATTAAAAAAAAAACACCCCTAAGGGTGGAAAAAAAGCTAACGATGAATTTAACCTATTTCTAATTGTCACATTGACTTGAAACTTTGCAAGTGTTTCTATTGGATGTTTACGTTTCTACTGCTGTTGATAATGCAGTGGTTCGGTATCGTCGACCTGATCTAATGATAAGGCCAGAAGGTGGATAGATGGAACTCTTTAACAGATAATAGTAGATATTTTGAGTTTAGGCTTATTTTGTTTAATTTGACATATCCAATTACAGACGGACAGACAGACTTGGATTTTAGAGCCTGATTTTTTAATGTTACTAACAAAAACGAATTTTCGTTTCTCAGTCTTCATATAAAAATTGGCATCATACTAAATACTAAAATACTAAAAACATTCTTCTTACTTTGCTACTGCTATGTCTACACTAAAAAAGTAAAAAATAAAAACTTCAAAAAACCGACTTCAAAAAAAAATTGAAGAGTGCGTGTATGAATGTGTACAGGCGCAAGAAGTAAAACTTCTGTAGGTTATCGGTACTCTTTATGAAGTTCAATTTATGTTTGAAATAATTAGGATAGGTGAGATACTAAAAATAAAGCATATTGGGCATATTACAATCATATATTTATAGAATATCATTTAAGGAAATAATATAATATTATATACCATTTGTCAGACAATAACAACGGTTGCCATGGCAACAAACGTACGTACATGTTTTCGTAACGCATTCACCAGCTTACCCCCCAAGTCAAGCGTGCGTAAAGAAGTTTTACTTCAAAAGTTTAAAAATAACTGATTGGTAGTTTCCACTTACTATAAATATCTAATCAAATATTATCGAAGTCGGAGCCAGCTAATACAAATCAAAGCACAAGACTTCGATAATATTTGATTAGGTATCTAATACCTATAGTAGATAAACAAAAACTGCTAATGAGTTATTATTTACTTTTGAGTGTTTTTTTAATTTTTTTTTTATTTCTTTATACACAGAAATAGAAAACAAATTAAACAATAACAACTATTTAAAGCTAAAATACGAATATTATATGTTTTATATGTACCCAACATTCATGTAAATATAATTAGTAACAAACCAGCCCAAAAAGTTTAAATTTTGAAAATTATTATCAATATTCTCTATATTGCAGTACTCACAGTTGAGATTAAAAATATCTAGATTTCTTTCAAAAAACAAAGATAAAAAATGATAAAGATAAGAAATAGACAGAAAGCATATAAAGAAATGAAAACAGTACATATTAAACAACTAGCAACCCTTGTTTCATTTTGGATTCTTCCCTAGACAAAAACAAATGTATCCCACGGGAACCGTACATTTTTCCAGGATAAAAAGTAACCTATGCGCTATTCTTGACTACAATCTATCCCTGTGCCAAATATCATCCAGATCAGTTCAGCCGTTCTGGCTTGATTGAGTAACAAACATCCTCACAAACTTTCACATTTATAATATTAGTAAGGATCAAGTTTCGACTAACAATAATAAAACATACCTATTTAATATTATCATGCAGTATCTAAGGTTAATCAAAAAATAATAATTTAAAATAAATACAAAAAGGAGATAACTATAAATTTTATTATTTATTAATATGTTTTGATTGCGAAAACATACGTGAGACCATTTTTTATCAAATTACAATTATTGCCCAATAAAACTAATTAATATACTGAGATATAAATATAGGTATAACGTTCTAAGACAGGAAAACGTTGCCTTGATTTATAACCGTTATTAAGCACAAATCCTGTTAGAAATAACGAATAAATGTTTAGTAAATATAGCAGAAGATAAGTGTAAAGTTGTCTACATACTTGTATATTGTTTTAGTCCTTTTTTAACGTCCCACTGCTGGGCACGGCCCTTCCTTCGACACAAAGGGGATCAGGCCACAGTCCACCACGTTGGCCAAGTGCAAGTTGGTAGACTTTACATGTTTTTCCAAAACTTGTTAAGTTCTCTCAGATATACAGGTCTTCTCTCGGTGTTTTCCTTCTCCGTAAGACAAGTGGTAATCATGTTAGAAATGATTCGCACATGAAAATATCAGAGGTGTGAGACCCAGGATTTGAATCCGCTTCACTCAGTTTCCCGAGCGTTAGCAATAGGCTACCACTACCCACAGACAAATATACATAATCTAAATTTTATTAAAGTAGAATTTATATATATAAAAATTGGCAAAGACAAACACCTAAGTACCTTTTTCTTCTCTTTTTGTCAACCGATGCTCTTTTTTTTAGTAACTATTGACGAGATTTAGTGTTAGGTATCTATAATTAAATTTTGGAAACAGTTATATATTTTTTAATTAGATAGGTAAATTCTGTACATATATGTACTTACGTATGTTTTCCTCAATCTATATCTACATGTAATAAAGTAAATAGTAGAATTTTTGACTGTCTGTCTGTATGTCTGAGACTGCATCACCACTGGACAGATTTTGATGAAATTTGGTATGGTAATAGATTATTTGGGTCAACATATAGGATACTTTTTACTGCGGGAAAATATTTCATCTCAGAGAAGTCTATACTAAATCTTAAAATCTAACTAGGGACGAACCCGAGAGGAGCAAGTGTAAGTCGCTAGTTTTCAATAAGTCTTAAGGTCAATGTTTATCAGATAACATGTTTTTTCAATCAATTAACACATTAAGATTGTCAAAATATAAGGTTTTCAGACAGCGAAATAATATCTTTTATTGTTGTAATTCAGGAAATGATATTATCACCTGCACTTTAAATGCGAAAACCCAGAAATTATAAGATTTTTTATTACTGATATATCTTAATGACATGCTTTTTCGCATGGAGATAGTTAAAGGGCTGAAACAGGCAACTTTAATTAGTGCTTACATAATATCAATCTAAGACCTAGATTATAAACTCTAGGCTATAAAGAAGGCAGGAGAAGTTTCATTTGACAAACTATTCACGAAAGTGTCACCAATCCCATAGGACCTCATTATGATATCCAACATACCCCAATGTTATTGTTTTTGTGAAAGTTTTGATTGAGTTTTTTATAAATTTGTATGAAATTATGAAAAAAAATGCATGTATTCGAAATTCTTCAACGTAAATTTTACTACTCGTGTGGTCGCCGGTTTTAGACAAGCTAGTGTGTACTGAACGTCCTTGATACAAACAAAGCTAGTAAAACTCGGGCGAACTATTTTGAGCCTTGTCCCCTGCTAATACCGAGAGACTTACAGAAATTATAATTTTTGAATATATATCAAATGTAAACATGTTTACGTGATACCATATTTTTAAGTAACCTTGAGATAGCTGCTATCAACGATTTAAATTCAGTCTGCGTTGTTTGCTGAGCCAGAGTGTCGTTATGCTCTGTTCAAAGTTTTATTGTAATTGGTTTAACAATTTATAGTATGTATAATAAATTAGTTAGGATATTAACACATAGCACCATCTAGTTCCATGGTAAGCTACGAAGCTTGTGTTATGGATACCAGATAATTAACACTACACATAATTAACTTTAAACACATACATATTGTAAATATTAACAGAAACACCCGTGACTGGAGTATAAACATTCGTGCTCGTCACACAAATGAATGCCAACGGGACTCGAACCCGCGATCGCGACAGCAAGTAGGGTCACTACAAACGTGTCGTCAAATAAAGGAAGGGATTTTAAAACACTGTTTATTTTATTTTCCTCCTTCCTTTTATTTTAAGTATTGTAGATAGCTTGAGAAAGATAAGATCTTTTAACATCAATATCATTGTTTTTATTTTTATTACATTAACAGTATCTAAGATAGAATTTTAAAGGATAAATATATCAGCATGATTTTTTTTTATATTTTGTATGCACTGGATGTTTTTAATTGGAGATTCATAGTTTTTATAATTTTGGTTATTGTGCATGACCTGCGAGCTCTTGTTTCGATTATATATTTAAAGTTATACTTCTTTTGGGAGTAAATTTTTTACGATGCGCGCGCACACCGACAGCCAAATAGCGACATGATGAAGTTAGCTGCATTCCTTTTACAAACAGAGAGCTGTGACATACGGGATGAAATCTTTAGCTATTTTTGTTCCATTACGCCAAAGAAGTATAACTTCTTATGTGCGTACATAAGTACACATATACGTTATTTTTTTTTATTATTTATTATGCCTGAATTAAAACATAGTTGACGTTGAGTGTAAATTTATAAAAATACTATCGACTCACCCTTGCTTCGCTTCAGGTTCATCCCTAGTGAGACACAAAATCGAATCTATTTCACGGGAACCGTACATTTTTCCAGGATAAAAAGTAACCTATGTGCTATTCCAAATTATAATCTATCTCTGTGCCAAATTTCATCCAGATCCGTTCAGCTGTTATGGTGTGAAAGAGTAACAAACAGTCATCCATACATCCTCGTAAACTTTCACATTTATAATATTAGTATGGATGTACTCCAGAAGAACCACAGGAAGTAACTATCTAGGCTATCAGTAAAATAACATTTAAGTTTTTTAAATAAAACCTAAAATAATGTGGGATAAGAGCTTTTATTGTAGTAATTAACTGACCTAGTAAATATTCCATCATATACAAATATTACTAATCTATACTAATATTATAAAGCTGAAGAGTTTGTTTGTTTGTTTGTTTGGTTGAACGCGCTAATCTCAGGAATTACTAATCCGAAATGAAAAATTCTTTTTGCACTGTATAGCCCGTTAACTGAGGAAGACTATAGGCTATATATTATCATCCCGGAAAAATATACGGTTCCCGTGGGATTGATGTGTTTTTGTCTAGGGACGAACCCAAAGCGAAGCGAGGATGAGTCGCTAGTTATTCATATAATTGCTTGTATTTTATCTTTACAACTATAAGCTTGAGCTCAATAAACTTTTATAAGCTTTAATATTATTATCAACAGTATAATATTTTAAATATCTTTATTGCTATCCTTTGTTATTATTATTTAATATTTACACATAATAAAAGGTGTGAAAGTCCGACAATGACGACTGCTTGTAATGCTCAGCCTCTTTTACAGAGGTCGTGGGTTCAAGTCCCACTTCATTTATATGAGCGATGAAAGTATTTGTCGAAGTATCTTGGATTTGTCAAAGCAAACTTCTTTGGTCTAGAAACGATTTCAGTATATGAGTGAAACACATCATCGTTGTTGAAATTAATTTAATCCCCATCATTAAATATTCATATTTTACAATTCAACTAAAACATAATCTATACATATAATAAAATTATAACTTTTACTCTGTCTGTACATAGAAGATATTTGAGAAAAACTATTATTGGTGGTCTTTACTAACGCAATAGAGCCCACAACAATGATTTTTACAATTTTTGTCTGCGCGTTTGTGCGTTTATACGCGTTAATCTCAGAAACTGATTAACCGATTTGGATGCGGTTTTTTCTAGTGTATTGTGGTAAGCTTCACTTAACATTTAGTATTTGTTTTATTTCAATTAGTTCAAAAATAAAAAAAAAAGTCAATTTAAAGAATGACCTAGGGACGGAGGGAGCAAGGGTGAGTCGCTAGTTACTAATATAAATGTGAAAGTTTCAGTTTGTTATTACATTATGCCGTTACGGATAAATATATAGAGACTCTGTGATAGAGTTTTGCATTATGTTGATTTTTTTACCATTACCTGAAGTTGTTTACGAGAAATATTGTTATCAAAAAGTTATTGGCGGATTTGCAATGTTGATATAGTTTGAGCGAATAACTTATATATAAAATATACAAATAATATAAAATACTAGCAACTCACTCTCGCTCCGCTCGGATTTGTCCCTAGTTACGTTTTACTTTTAGCTCAGAGATGAAATATTTTTGCGAATAAAAAGTATCCTATATGTTAACCCGGATAACCAGCTATCATCATACCAAATTTCATCAAAATCTATCCAGTTGTTTTTCCGTGATGCGGTAACAGACAGACAGAAAGACAACTAACTAAAAAACTATAGATTTGGCTTCTGTATCGATAATAATGTCTTTTTCAATAAGATTTTCCAAAAAATATTTAATGTACTTTGCTTTGTTACAATTTTATTATATGTATAGATTTAAGAAGGATGTAAAATGTGTATTAAAAAATATAATATTACTGGTTGTTTTTATTCTTTATTTGAATAATTTATAAATAGATCTTGCGTAATGCTCGGCTATAAAGTCACTCTCGCTTAATACTCTCGGTAATGTTTACAGATGTTTTGTTTGAGAGTTTTTATTCTTATATCTTATGTTCTTTTTGTTTTAAAAACATGAATAATAATTGAAGTATATAATGTACAAATTAAATATTGATATTGAATCAAAATCGACAAAAGGTATAGACTATTATGCCACAATATTTAAAACTAGCGATTTAGCCTCGCTCCGCTCGGGTTACGTTTTAACGTTTACTATAGATTTTTCAGATATTACATATTTTCCCATAGTAAAAAGTATGCTATTATATATTGACCCGGATAACCAGTTATCATCACACCAAATTACATCAAAATCTGTCCAGCGGTTTTCTCGTGGTGCCAGACAGACAGACATACAGAGAAAATTCTTAAAACTATAGATTCGGCCTCTGTATCGATAATAATGAATAATGACTACTTCGATAAGATTTTCCAAAAAATGTTTAGTGTACAGCTTCGACCTAGAATTTTATTATATGTATGGATTTATACTGTTTTTGAAAGATTTTAAAAAAATACTTTATGTTTCTGTAAAACATACGAAATGCCGGAAACCAAAAATCTAAATGTTCACGCAAATCTATGAAAGTACATAATAAAACACTATGTTCGACCCATATATTGTATGCAATATGTACTGATAAGCTTTAATTATTATAAATCCTTAGATGTAATAATATTTAATACACTCGTTATAAAAAAACTATTCATTTATCAATTCTACGTTTATACTAAAGCGAAATGCGAAAATATAAGTAAAAATACTATATATTCAGCTATCTGCTATATAAGACTACGCGTACACATGCGCCTGCGCCGATACCGCACACATACATACATATAAAGTATTGGGCGTATTTGTGTCAAGGTCGTGTGTGAACGAACTTCACGCGTGTGTGCGTGAACGTTTTATATAGAATATAAAAGTACTTAAATAGTAATCGTTATATAATATACCTTTAATCTTTATATGTATATGAAATTAGCGCATGCAACGAAAAAATCGTTAGTTTAAAAGCGTGTTAATAATTATTAAAAAAGTAACATAATAAAATATTAGTAAGTATGTCTTTCATTTTATTTTTTATGGGATGTGAATTTTTCTATATGGGTATTTTATAGACTTAACTTATCCTGTGCCTTTTCTTAGTAACGATATTAGGTATATCAAGAGGATCCCATTAAATATAAGCATAACAAATTTAGTTTGAAAAGTTGGGTGTAGTTGGAGCGACTCTATATTTAGTGGCTAGTAAAAACCATCAAAACAGAAAAATTAGGACAAGTACGAGTATGACTCGCTTACCAAGGGTTCCGTACCTCACAAAATGTAATATGTAAGGTATTTATTTAAGTAATTTGTTAAAACTTAATTTACTTAATCACAATATTTATTTTATCGAACGTAAAAATAAGCTTGGATTATTAAAATTTCTTAGAGAACTATGAAAAGCAGAGTATTTTTTTTGTTTTGACTAAACAGACTAAAAATTAAAAAAAAAAAAAAAACAATATTAACAATTTGACATTAATCCTAAATAAGAAGCAATAAATATTTAGATTTTATTTGATAAAGCTATTTGGGTATTTGTGTTAACACAATGTCAAATCATGATACCTAATTGATATAGAAAATGATAACCTTTTTATAGCTCAAATGATTTTGATAATATGATAAAATATAAAAGAATGTAATGAGAGGCAAAAGTTTGAAAATAGAGATGTTTTTCCACAGACATCGACTCGGAAACGGAAGAGCTAACTATAGTAAATAGCAAGTGGTTTATAAATTGACTGTTCTGTTACTGTTCTTTGTTCTGTGGTTTATAGATTTTATACATTGAAAATTAAAAAAAAAACTTCATATGCAGATTGCATATGATTTTTTTTTTAAGTTGTCAAGAGCTTGTGGTGGGCCTTAAAAATAATAATATTATAAATATTATCTGTGGAATAATTCTTCTACAGTCTCTACCGAAACAAGTAATTTTAGTAAAAACACATTTCTTTTGTTAAAAATTATTGTAATTTCTTTTTTTAATTCATAGAGAAGAATGTAAGGTTATATCATATTGCATGATATCATAGCCCTCCCTTACACACGCGTATTATTTCGTCGAAATTTCCATAACTGTTTTACATAATGAGACTGAATATTGTTATAAAAATATAACCACTTATGATGACTATTTAAATGAAAGCGTTTAAACTGTGTTGCTAGTATTATTGGATCTCTCTTTCTTTCTCTCTCTCTCTCTCTCTCTCTTTCTCTTTCTTTCTCTCCTTCCCTCTCTTTCTTTTCCTATCGTATAAAAGAAGACATAGCTGATAAAACAAACAGGACATTTTGTCCGTTTTTATCCTCTTTAACATCCCAATTACTCTTATATACATATACACATATTTCTTTAAAATATAATCCATTTGTAATTTTAATCACAAAAATATTATTATATGAATATACAAGATAATACAGATAGGTAAGTGATTGATTCTTATAAAAATGAGCCTTATTACTTTATTTTTCAGTACATAACAGATATAATCTTCACGTGCATTACACCGTGTCATGATTTATTTTCGATAAATTCATTTAGGAAAATGACTGATAAAAAATTAAAGATTATACGGTGTAAGTTAAAGTTGGTACGTTTGCACTCATCGGTGTGGTCTAGGTACACTAGTTAATACAAACCGTAATAAACATGACCCAAGTTTATACCTAGCGGTACACTTTTTAATATGTTATTGTTTTTGTGGCTGAACGTCCTCTAGACCGAGTTCGGTCACGACGACCATTCTCATTGCTAGCTAACTGTGTAGACTATGTACCTATTAGTCGCAGATTGCATTTTTTTTAAATATATAGATAATAAAAATAAAGTTGATTTTTTTTATAATCATTAGTTTTCTAATCATAGTTATTATATTAGTTTTCTCTCTATCTCTCTCTCTCTCACTCTCTCTTTCTTCCCCCCTTAAAAACACAGCATAATATTAACTTATTTTTTTTACTTTTGTTTTACTCAACACAGCAATAAATATTCTAATAATATTCGTATTCTGTTTTAAGACATTATATATTATTTTAATTCCTTATTGTTTGGCTTCATGTTTCGTTCTATGACACTATCTACTCGTCTGTTAATTACCTCATCATCATACTCTGATAAGAAATCAAGTTGTTCCGGAGATAGATAAGGCGAAGGACTAACTGACATGATCTCCTCTCTCTTGCCACCCGAATATAATTTTTTTTCCATTTTTTGAATTTTAAAATCATTTTTGTAAAACAGTGGGTAGGCACTCTCTGTAACAAGTATATAACGCGTTTGAGACGTCTAAAACCTTAGTCTCTCCCGTGACCATGATTGCTGTAAAGCATTCGAAACGTCGGGAACCAAGAATCAAAATAAATCCGTGAAATAATCCGAAAAGATACTTTTATTTAAAATGTCAAATATTCAGGTAAATCTAAGAAAGTATTAGGAATACCATTAACTTTCATAATCAGAGCTGATGCTAAAGTCCGAAAATCAGAAAACTGAAGCTCATTTTTCCAGGACTCGATAATTGAATTCAAAACAACGTCTGTAGTTACATCGACTAACCACTAGACCATTGAGTCAGAATAAATATTAATTTTATCAAACACGTGTAAACAATGTTTTATCTACATATATAAAATATAAACACTTATTTATATGTCACAAAAAACATCACAAAAATATATTTATTTTTCAAGCATACATTTTTTCTTTTGTTTGCTAAATATTTAATATACAGAACTGTTATTTTGTTTGTTTCGGTATTTTAATTATAATAAAATATTATTTTAGGGCTTTGATTTTAACTACACATCCTAATAATAATAGCCTAAATATGACTTTATCCAACTTAATTTAATCTTTAAGTGCATTTGCAGATTTTGGGATTTCAATTTAAACTACTCTGGTAGCAGCATCTAGTCAACGCGAGGATATTGTTATGGAACTGTCACTTTGACGTATACGTATTTGACGTGTACATACATTTTTTACATATAAATTAAAGTAAAACAAAATACTGTTGTAGGTTGCTCCTGTAGATTATTCATTCAAAGCTGCTAAATTTCTAAATTAATGCTCAAACTCCTTCGTATCTTCTTCACAATACGTGACACTGGCAGAATGTATTGCGTCCGTTGACACAACACTAAGCCATTAAAAAAAGAAAAAAAAGAAAATACTCCAATATCAGTCTGTATATTATCACTCACCAATTAGGAAAAAAATGATCTTTTGAACAACTGGTATAGTTTTTCATTTAATGCAAGAACTATCGCAGTTAAACAATATTTATTAGTTTTTTAATATCTGTAAAACTTATACTATATAAAATATTAATTATTTCAATCCAATTTTTCATTAATTGTAATAAATGAAGCCATAATTACTTCTTAAAATTCTTCTTCTCTTCTTCACTTCTGTAATAAAATCGGTATAACTTAAAATTGCAATAGATCTACTCAATATACATTGTACATGTATATGTAAATAATAAGGAAAAAAGAATGTTACCAACGAAGACGCTGGAAAACCGAAGCGTCCAACACAAAAGTAAACATGTGTAAAATATAAAATAAAAACAGAAAAACAAGTCAGTATTCAATTTAAATTTAAAATGAACGTTAACGAGTTGCAGGATTTTAAATATGGCGTGTTCTATCAAAACAAGATTATAGATATTTTTCATAATATTTACAAACAAACGATAACGATTGCTGTCCATCGCTTTTTTTCTGTAACAGACATTTTTATGCTTCATACAATACGTGTAATGTATTATAAAATATAAAAAGCAACGTATTACTGCAATATATCAGAGTGAAGGCAGCTCATAGATAGAGTAATTGGGACATTGTCCAGCTAGTAGCAGATTCACTAATTGAAGGGATTATTTTTAAACACGGAAGCCTTAATTGCATTAACTTTGAATCAACTGTGACGTACAGTTAAATGTATCAAGGTTCTTCAAATTGTTTTTAAAATACTGGAGGAAAGTGAAAAATGGAATCCCACAACATATAGGTCATAGCATTTTTGTTTTTACTTTACAAAGAATCGGCCAAGTGCGTCTCAAACTTGATACTCGTGTTACAAATGTGTACTGCAAAATATATTTGTGTTAGGTTTAGTAATGATTTAAGCCTTAATCTTCTATATATAAAATTCATCAACATCTAGACTAAATTCAAGCTTTAACAGCTATTGTGACATAAGGAACTACTAAGAGTAATGTTTTTTTAAACCTAATAGGTAAATTATCGGTTAGAACGCAAAACACGAATACAACTCTACTTGGCCACTTTTTTATCTGGTTTAATTTATGTTATATTTACATATTATATTCCAAAATTTATTGACTTCTAGCGACTAAGTTTGAATGGTTTTGGAACGCATTTGTTGCCATATGCCACATTTTAACAGATATTTTAAAATGTTGCTCACGAATATTTAAAATGTTAAAAGTTGCCCACTTCAAAAATATCTGTTTATTTTAAAGTTCCCCTGAATCTTCTGAGTAGAGGTCCCTAAAACATATGTACATATTATAAATACATGAGTGATAAGAATATAACCCAAGACCAACTTCATATTTAACTACTCTAGGGTGTGAAGACGTAGCATATTTCCGCTATTTCTATGACGCAAATTGTTAAATGCTATCATTATCTGATTATTTAAAACCAGTTATTAATACATTAAATTTACATATTTAAAATCTACTATAGAAAAACGTTAGGCATATTGAGTTGGCAACGCGACGGTCAACCTAATAACAAAATTACTTACGTACAGACGGACGGATGTGATGAAACTTTCCTTGTTGACTACAACATAAATAGTAATAAAATTAGATACGGCACGTAATTGAGTGTAATTTTTTCATTACCAGTGTGTCTCGTACAGCGATATTAACTATGATAGTATATTGCGTCGTCCTGAAAATTTTACAAAAATCCCATCAGCGCTATTGAAAAAGTTAATTCAAAAAGTTCAGTTCAGTCGGTTTTAAGAGCCCCAAATCTAATATGATAAAAATAGCCTCATAATAAAAAATCTTGCTTATTATGTAAAATTTATGAAAAGTTTGACTAATTGTAAAAGGAAAGCCTTCTATGATTTTTTTGCTTGAACACTTAAATCTGGCTCTTGGCAGATGTTAGGTTTTTGACAAGTTTTTATTTAACTTGCAGTGTATGTTTGTTCTGTCAAATCTTGCAACTGAATTTTAAAGCAGTTAGCCTCAACTGATTGAGCTGAAATTTTGCATACATGTTTAATTTAGATGAATGCATGGTTAAATAAGTGACGTCATTCTAAATCCAACATGGCGGACTCCCAACGATGGCGGACTATGTTTTATTATGCACCCCCATATGGATATCAAATGAAAGGGTTTGTTGAAAAGAACACGAATAAATATCTAAAAAAAATAAAAAATTAATAAACTTTAAATTAAATCAAACACAATTTATATTATATAAAAGCTTGTTTTGAAAAAAATATACTAATTTATTTACTTATTAAATGGATTATAGAATAATCATTTATTATACGTTAATTATTCTTAACATCAAGTGAATCTGTTAAGATCTAGATAATTATTATGGTATCTAATTTACAATTTAAATCGTTTATTTTCATTGAGTATAATATTATGATACCCATGTAAACATATTACATATATGTATATGATGATATTATTCTTTTAATTAAGAAATAAAAACGTAATTGCGTTTCTGCAAGTACAATAGATTTATATTACCACTAGAATTAAAAAAAAAAAACATTTATAAAAAATTACACTAGCAACATAACAAAATAATGGCTCACCTGTAAAAATAATAGAAACTACATTTAAAGTCTCTATTTCAAGTATCTTTAATTAACAAATTATATCTTTATGTATTCAGACACGGGTCTCCCTTCAATATGGGGGATCAGGCCATAGTCCACTACGCTGGCCAAGTGCGGGCGGACTTTACATGTTTTTCGAAAACTTGCTAAGTTCTCTCAGACATGCAGTATTTCTCACGATGTTTTCCTTCAGCGTAAGTAACTGGTAATCATGTCTAATATCAGGGGCGCGAGACCCGGGATTTGAACCCGCTTCACTCGGTTTTCCAAGCGAGCGCGTTACCACTGGACTACTGAAAAAAAATCTTTATATTTTAACGATTTCTTTATGAAAAATTTCTAATCACAAAACTCAAACAATTAAATATCAAAGTTAAAAAACGTAAAAGTATAATTTGGAATCCCATCAAAAACATAAATGTGAAAAATGGGAGCCAAGTTCAATATTAAGAACATGCGTGGTTGTCTGTCAACTTCACTGACAAAAGAATTGAGATCTAAATGGGTGCCAAGTTCTGTAGATAATCCTAAAATTTATTAATAAAACATTTGAGTTCAAGACTTGGCTAGTTTTTACCAGTAAAGAGTGTTTTTAGAAGAGTGAGACATGTTGACCTTACAATATCTATACTAATATTATAAAGTTGGAGAGTTTGTTTGTTTGTTTGAACGCGCTAATCTCAGAAACTACTAATCCGATTCGAAAAATTCTTTTTGTATTAGATAGCCCGTTAACTGAGGAAGGCTATAGGCTATATATTATCCCAAAAAAAATGTATGGTTCCCTTGGGATAAATTTATTTTTATCTAGGGACGAACCCGAAGCGAAGCGAGGGTGAGTCGCTAGTAAAAACATAACTTGCTAAGCTAAGCATAAAGAAGATATAAGTGATTAGCCGAATATAAGGTAGCATGTATGTTAGTTATGTATGTTAAAAACTAGCCAAGTCAAAACGAAAAACACTCGTTTGTGAGGTTTCGTTTACACATATAATACTAACGATCGGTGTTTTGAAAGTAAAATTCTATGGAAGCTAAAGGTATATTTAGTTACTTACCATATATTTATAACCTGTATAATTTATAAAAAAAAATAAGGTCCGGTAAGAATCGTATTAGATTTTTTTTTAAATAGATTATAGAACACATTTGTGCATTTCAGCCTCTCTTTCTAAAACAATACAATTGAAGATTTCTGGGTGGTTTTAAATGTTTTACTGTTGTATAGATATTTCCTCATTAAAAACATTGTTTTTTATCTGTCAAAAAGTGCGGTCAAAAATTGCAAGAAGTTACAGCACTATATCTGCGCGCTTTAGACAAAAAACATCTATGATTAATACAAACCTTATCTTAAAATGTGTATGTTGCCATTTAAACTATTAATTAATCTAAGAAACCAGTACTAAATAAAAAATAACTCCTATAAACGGCAATCTAAAAATAAAAACGTTTACCAATTACATAACACAGTACCGAGTATCACTGCCACGTGTATCGCATACATATGTATGTACCATACACACAGACCGACAATGTGTATGTGTTACATATAAAGATCTATTGGATGTGGACTTTAATTGTCTTGTTTACAAGTTGCGGAGCTAACTCTGGATTTACATTGACGACCCCTACTATAATCTACTAAAAAAACATAGAACATTTAAAGTTACCCCCAGTTTAGTATACATCACTGTTTTTACTTGACATAAAATTATATACTACGTAATTTTTGAAGAAAACGCTTCAATGGATGCTGTTTGAGTATAAAATGACGAGTATGCTTAATAAAAAACATTTAAAATACAGGCGGTGTGTGCGATACTATTAAATTTTACTATGTTTATCCATTTATTTCCCGTTTATATATAAAAGGGTCTAAATTCTAATACCTAGGTTACGATCGCGGCTTTTCTCGGACTTATACTAAAAATAATCATTATTTTTCAATATTCATGCAGTTTTTAATAAATATTATTACTTATTTTGTCTGCAATCGAAAATTTTGTCATCTATCTATATATATTAAAATAAAATGTTCGTCGGTGCGCGCATTACGCAGAATAGCTGGACTAATTTGAATATTTTGTTTTCTATAAATATTCGTAAGTGGCATTGGTAGCCCAGTGGTAACGCGCTCGCTTAGGAAACCGAGTGAAGCGGGTTCAAATCCCGGGTCTCGCACCTCTGATATTTTCATGTGCGAATCATTTCTAACATGATTACCACTTGCCTTATGGTGAAGGAAAACATCGTGAGGTAACCTGCATGTCTGAGAGAACTAGCAAGTTTTCGAAAGACATGTGAAGTCCGCCAATCCGCACTTGGCCAGCGTGGTGGACTATAGCCTGATCCCCCTCGTATTGAAGGGAGGCCCGTGCCCAGCAGTGGGACGTTAAAAAGGGCTGAATACAAAATATTTACGGCCTGTCATAGTAATATGACACAATTCGTAGCGGGAAATCACAAGTTCGATTCTAGCACACACACACATTAGCTAGTATACCTACAAGTACTTATATGACTTGAGGCGGTAAACAAAAAAAGCTTTTTTATCGGCTGATTAGATCTTATCCCTGATTATAGATTAAGCTCTACTTGCTCATATATAAGATGACAAGAATCATCATCATACTTCGAAATATATACAGTTGGACAATAAGCCGAGCCGGAGGCTGTTACTAGTTAAAAATATAGGAGGAGATATACTCGTACATCTCTTTCTATGTATTTATTTATATCTTTATACATATAAATATATGTATGTATGTATAAATGTTGCTGCCCGATATAATTTTTTTTTTCTTCTTAAACAACATCTTTTATAGCTTCTAGGTGATTAAGGTCATGAAAATCATTTATCTGTTAGCAGTTAAACTCGCATTAAATACACGAATAACGATTGAGATGACTCTAAGCATTTTCTAATGTAAATAAGTTTTATTAATATAGGAGAAAAATACAATATGTAGGTATACTGTAGATACGAGTTTTAAGAGGCAAATAATGTTGATTAAAATAATGAAATAATAAATAAATAAATATATTGGGACATTAACACACAGCGCCATCTAGTCCCATGGTAAGCTACGAGGTCTGTGTTATGGATACCAGATAGTTGATACACTACACATATATAACTTTAAATACATACATATTATAAATATAAGCACCCATGACTGGAGTACAAACATTGGTGCTCATCACACAAATGAATGCCTCCAGCGGGACTCGAACCTGCGACCGCGGGAACAGCAAGTAGGGACACAAACTGAACCAAATGTGTTGTCAAATTTATTTAATAATTATAATAAAAATTAGAATTGCTAAGTCAAGCGCTAATCCAAGCGTATTATGTTGTTCAGTGAACAATCCAAATTACGAATTTACTTTTTTTTTCACATAAAAAAACGAGAGAGCTTAAATTCCTCGGGGTAACATAAAATATTTTTTTTTTTTATTAAAATCAGTTCGTAGGCTGAAAAATTGAAAGTGTCATTTATAATTGATTTTTGTAAATAAAAGAAAATGATTTAATAAAAAAATAATATTTTACCCATAAACATCATAATAATTTACCATTAAATGAATATCTTTTGCTTCGTATTTCTCCATTTTAATTTGACCACACAATTTAGATCAAACTATTAACAATAGATGCAAAAGTTACCTTAAGTTATTATGAAAAAAGAAATTATATACTCATATTGACGACACGTTTAACTCAGTTTGTAGTGACCCTGCTTGCTGTGTCAACGGTCGCGGGTTCACATGAGCACGAATATTTGTACTCCATGGGTGTTTATATTTATAATATGTATCTATTAAAAGTTATATACATATGTGTAGTATATCAACTATCTGATATCCATAACACATGGCTCGTAGCTTACCATGAAACTAGATGGTGCTATGTGTTAAAGTCCCAACATGTCAACATCTTAGAATCTCCTAAAAATAACTAGAGGAATGTATAAATAAGAGTAGTTTTTTCTTTATATTTTGATTCCCAATGTTTCGAATGCTTTACAGCAATCATGCTCACGGGTAAGACTAAGGTTTTAGACGCCTTAAAAATAAACATATTTATAATTGTTATGGGGCAGTATATAATCAAATATTCGCGTGAAATATTAAATAAAAATAGGATAAAATAAATAAATGTATCAAATATACGTGTAAAATACTAATAATATACTTATCAGTTACCTGAAGTTAGATAAACGTCAGTTAGAAAAGTGAGTTAAACGAGAACCGCTTAACCCCATCACTAAGAAGGGAACAATGGCTCAGCTCTTACTTTGCACCCGCATCACATATCAAAATATAAAGGATATTTTAGAATTTCCCTCGCTGTTATCTAGACGAGTGCAAACAAAATGAAATTACATCACGGTGCAACAGCCTGATATCTTATCTATAACCCTGCGTCTAAAATACCTTTAGTTTTGCACCAAAATGACATTTATTTTTAACTAATAAGAGCTAAAGTAGCGTGACAATATTTATTCAATTAATTGGATGTTCATATCTTTACTGATAAACGTTTGTGTATTTTTGAGAAGGGTGTGGTCTGGGTGAATTCAAAATTGTCTCTATGCGTGATGAAGTGGTCCAAAAATGGAAAGTATGGGAAGGTCCTCCTCATCCCTCACATCCCACGGGATACATTTGATGTAGCAGGACAAGAAGTAGCTTGCGTCTCACTCCATCCCATAAACGGATCTTTACGGAAAAATACTGTAATTTACATAGAAATAATTTTGAAATTAACTTAAAATGTATAGGAAATAATTAATTTCTATTATTAAATTATTTTATGGCTGAGTTACAATGTTGTTCTTTGCGTGTCGAATTATAATATTTTGTTGCAATTATAAATCGGATGCTATAGGTATTAGTAGCAATCTCGAACTGTGTATTGTGGGTTCAATTCTTCTGCACGGCACTTTATTGATCATACAAAAAAAAATAGGGTTGTTAAAAATAATATCATCTAATATCTTATTAAATGTTTTTTAAGTTTATTTTTTTTTTTGCAGCAAAATTAACAAATAGGAGCTTCATCTGACACATGTATTATATTAAAAAGGCGATCCAGTATCTATTATACATATATCTATTTAAATCTACACTAATAAGAGGCAGAGTTTGTTTGTTTGTATATTTGTTTGTATGTTTATTTGTTTGTTTGAACGCACTAATCTCAGGAACTACTAATCCGATTT
Organism: Argynnis bischoffii washingtonia; assembly: GCA_033884665.1. Taxonomy (NCBI): domain Eukaryota; kingdom Metazoa; phylum Arthropoda; class Insecta; order Lepidoptera; family Nymphalidae; genus Argynnis; species Argynnis bischoffii. The sequence goes on along the minus strand of CM066624.1, from coordinate 484,358 downwards.
GAAAAATTCTTTTTGCATTAGATAGCCCGTTAACTGAGGAAGGCTTATAGGTTATATAAATATAATATGTAGTCTATCTATTCCATACTAATCGTTAATACGTACCTAAGGACAAATTCGGGCGAAGCAAGGGCTAGTCGCTAGTTAAGTAGATTTTATTTTTGACTGTCAGCAAAAAAACAAAACTGAATGCGAAAGCTAAATATAGAGAATATTTACTGAGCTTGGTCCAAACAAACAGGTACTTGTAGAACACTTAACGTTATCTTACCACTTGTCTTTATTTATAAGTCAAATAAGAATAGCCAATGTAAAATATAACCTGGGACCATTTAACGAATTGTAAACTTTCAATGGTTTTAAATCCTATCTATCCATGGTTTTTCTTACTACACAGTGACACAATTTGTATGGAGCTTATGTTAGATGTCTATCACCAGTAAGGAAAGCTTCGGATAAATAAGTTGTTGAAAACGTTAATTACTGACCAATCTGGCATATACTGCAGGTTTACTTACTAAAATAATTATTTGAAGAGAATTAAATCAATAGGATAAGTTTTTTTTTAGTTAAAAAAAATATTTACCAAAATACAAAAAAACCGATTGCGTTAACTAAAAAAAGAAAGTAAGTGTACGAAGGAACATAGTAGGTATTATAAAGTTGGAGACATACAGCTATTATAAAACATATACCTATATACATATGTCTATATATCTTATAACACTAGCGTTATCAATACGAATCAAATAACGTATGAATCATCAAAATCGGTTAAGCCGTTTAGTAATTACGAGGGAACTTAGAATGGACCATACATACAGGTCAAACACATAACCCTCCTTTGGATTTCGCCGCAGTCAGGTAAAAAAAATAATTAGAACATAGATCATTTTTTATTCGCTGTAAATATTACTTTTAAATTTCAAGATTATATAAAAAACAGTCTAATATACATCGATCAAAAAAGTACTAGATACACAATCAGCGACAAAAAATGTCCTCACCGAATGAGCGCTCATTTGACTATTTGAGCGCTCTTTTAAAAAAAAACTTAAAACAACTTTAAGCATTGCGTTTAAGGTTCAATTTACATTGTTGTATATTTATTTCAACTAGAATAATTACCTAAACACAACTGGTGACAGTTTTAAGAGAACTTTTGCATGGGATTGTGTATCTAGTCTACTTATTTAATCGATGCTAATATAGCAATGACTAACACAGTTGGGTAAATAAGTAAATCATCTAATAAAATATTTATTTATCATAGGTATTATTCCTACGGCGCGGCGTAACAACTCATTGTTATTGTTCATAACTTTTAAGTCGGTTTTATAAACTTCAAATTCAAAATGAAGTTTTCTAAAGCCAGATTTGGAAAGCAATAACTTTTATTAATACCATAAAGCTATATATATATGACGACACGTTTGACTCAGTTTCTAGTGACCCTATTTGCTGTGCCGGCGGTCGCGGATTCGAATCCCGCTGGGGGCATTCATTTGTGTGATGAGCACGAATATTTGTACTCCAGTAATGGGTGTTTATATTTATAATATGTATGTATTTAAAGTTATATATGTGTAGTGTATCAACTATCTGGTATCCATAACACAAGCCTCGTAGCTTACCATGGAACTAGATGGTGCTGTGTGTTAATGTCCCAACATATTTATTTACAAGTAGGTATTTGAGCAAAAATGAATATTTTAGGATGAAATTCTTGTGTGTATTGCCTTTATAAGAATGTCCTAGAAATAGAAAACCGAATAATAGATTTTCTCATTTCTGCAATATATGTATGTTTTATTAACTGGACGATCTGGCTTCGTTCGCCGTTTTTCGGAAAGGACTCCTATATAAACAAACTTAAATAGCAAAACCTTATCTAAATACAAAATTTGATCGAAATAAATATATGTATATATATACATACATAATATATAAAAGATTTGCTCATTTCAAAATATAAGATATTTTTTCTCTATTTTTATTTTTATTCCATAAATGATAATGTATTTGTGATACATTCAAAAATAGTGCAGTATTTATTTACAAAGGATCGCGTAACATCGTACGATAATTTCACACCTGTTGAAATAGATGGCGTTAGTAGATTCATTTGGAGTTATATATTGAGCATAGTAACAAGTTTCTATTGAAGGAAATTAGGTTAATTTGTTGCAACAACCGTGTTGGCGTAGCGGTTACTAACTAACTCTTATAGCAACGGTATCGGGTTCGATTTTCGTTCAAGAAAACTAACATTTTGTCTTAAGAATTACATGTAGATTTGTACGTGTTATTATAGTTTGTTAGCGGCTTAGTATCCCTACGAGTGCAGAAAGAACAGCGTGCTAAATTCTATTCCATGGTGGATTTCACGCTCTAATTCGTGGACTTTGACGTGAAGTTTCCTAAATAAATAGCTCGTTGGTACAAGTTATAACTTACAACTGTTTTATATGTTGTTATACATGTATATATTATGAATATATGTATTATGTATGTATATTTAAGTAGAATAAGTTGTGTAACAACTGAGCCGTATTTTTTTTATTTAATTTTTGTCTGCCTGTTTGTTCCGGCTAATCTCCAAAACGGCTGGACCAATTTGAACAGGACTTTCACTGTCAGATAGCTGATATTATAAGAAGTAACTTAGGCTACTTTTATTTTAAAAAAAGAATTAGGATTGCGCTCAAAAATATTAAAACGTACCCGTAAAACGTAAAACGTAAAACCCGAGCGAAGCGAGGGTTAGTCGCTAGTTCTTAATAATAATTACTATTATTTTAATGTTTTGCAATTATCAAAAGGCATCAATCATATAAGATCATGCCTAAAGGTTTGATTAACAACGATCAAAGAGTTTTACTATCCATCTTCTAGTTCCAACATCAGATCACTTGGCCATCATGGTGGACTATGGCTTGATCCCACTCGTTTTAAAGAGAGATCCGTGCCCAGCAGTGGGACGTTAAATAGAGCTACGAGCTCGTAATTATAATACAATACTGGGATTAATTTTAAAGAACTAAATCTTTTTTAAGTTAAGATTTCTGTTTAGAATATTGACTTTATGACCAGTTATCGTTTGCGGTTGCTTTAATCATTAGTTCTAGCGGTTAATGTGTGGCCTCTAAGTTGTCATTGTTCTAGAAAACTAATGTATAATATTAAGTACGTATAAATTAATTAATTTTCCTTTTAATTGTTAAGTGTTAAAAAATATCGTTTGAGTCATCCATTAAAGGCGAGGAAAATTATATTAGTACAGAAAAGCCGTGAAATTCAAAGATTTGTATTTCATACTAACTGTTAAAACCTACCTAGGGAAGAACCCGAGAGAAGCCAGGGTGAGTCCCTAGTAGATAGGTATATAAATGAAGAAAGCTTTTTTTTTGACTATCCTAGCGCTTGATAAAAATTAGTTAAGGTACGTGAGTTAAAAAAGTGTCAATGTGTTTTCAATTTATTTGTTTATCATTTATGCCTAAAACTAAAACCTTTTTATTGTGAGAAGATCCTTATCCTTAATATCATGACATTTAATTAAATGTCAATAGATGGCGTTATTTGTGTCCATTTCACCATTTGTTATCGAAGTGTATGTTAAATAATAAAAGAAATATCAAAAAAATATATTTCAGAAAGAATTTTGTATTCTATAGTGCCATCATCATAATAAATAAACATATTCATACATATATATCTATTTACATGTTTTTGATTTTTTTTAATACAAATTGAATTTCATTTTATTATAGTACGTACGTTTTTTCGTTTAGTATAGATTTCTCAGAAATGAGATATGTTCCCGCAGTAAAAAATATCCTGTTGACCCGGACAACCAGCTGTTATCATACCCATCAAAATCTATCCAATGGTTTTCTTGTGATACCTTCCCAGACTGACAAACAGACAGATATTATAAAAACTATATCGATAATAAAGACTATTTCAATAAGATTTTTTTTCAAAATATTTAATATACAGATTCGACTCACAATTTTATTATGTGTATAGATTATACTACAGTTTACCCGTTTTTATTCTGAAACATAATATTATGCCAATGGAATATCAAATAATAATATATAAAAAAAAATGTAGAAGCCACAATGGTCTCGTCTAGCAAAACGAAGAATAGGTTTTATCCAGTTTAAAACATCCATCTTTTTTATGTTATGTTTTTAATATAAACATAAAAATAGCTCAAATGTTGCCTCAATTTAATATGAGTGAATTACTAAACAGATAATAAATCATCTTCCACACTGACAGTGTAACATTGAATCTAAAAAAAATATGATAAACATAATAATTGTATTCGTTTTAACCGTAATGTTGTACAGTAGTCTTTATTTTTATTATATTTTTTGCACTTTAAAAACTTTGATTATAACAATGAAATAATAATACTAAGTTTCCTTAAAGTTTAATCGAATTAGTGTTAGACTTTCCTCGTCTAATCCTTCAGTTAATTCTAGATTATTCTAAAATGTACCTGCCTTGAGAATAAACAGCACTAATAAGCAGAATATAAGCTATCTCAAATCCGTTGAACTTACAGCGGAAAGAAGCGACAAACAGAGCAATTATCTTACTTAATAACCGACTTTCGCATTTACAATATTAGATGATTAAATAAAATAAGGAAACTTATTATATCATAAAGTTTATATTTTAAAATAACATTTCGCTATAATCAAACTAAAACTAATTTTGCTATTATCGTCTTACACGCCATTATAGATTAGCATGTTTAAAAGTGTAACGAGTGACGTACACGGAATATCAATACGTTTCCCCTTCCGCAGATACATTTGTTTTAGGTTTATTACGTAAAATAAAAACTAATTAAGCCTAGAGCTAGCCTTTATGACAGGATGATGACTTTCCGTTATCTTATCTAGTCCATTTAATGTTTCATCGGATATAAGGTGTGGTGTACGGGTTGTTATAGATGACGATAGGTAACTGAAAAGCCTTGGCTCAATAGTGGAAAGTGTAATAGAAGTAGTGTAAGAAGTGTAAGAGAGTAATAAAAACCGTGGATTAGAATAAAATATAGTTATATATCACAATAGCGAACAAACCAAGTTCGAACATAATCTAAACTTTTTACTTAACCGACTCTAATAAAATTGCACAGTTTTATTACATTACGTTATGTATTGCGTGTATTACAAAATTATTTTTAAGCAAAAGTATAATAAGGCAGATAAAAATTTGACAACTGTGTATAATGTTTCTAGCGTATGTCAAACGTCAAAATTTTAACAATGTGTAACTTTGAAGCTGTTAGATTTGTTACACCTATTAAAAGTATATAGATATATTAATTACTAGCGACTCACCCTCGCTTCGCTTCGGGTTCGTCCCTAGACAAAAACAAATCTATCCCACGGGAACCGTACATTTTTCCGGGATGATAGCCTATAGCCTTCCTCAGTTATATCTGTAGAATTTTTCAAATCGGATTAGTAGTTCCTGAGATTAGCGCGTTCAAACAAATAAACAAACTCTTCAGCTTTATAATATTATTAAGTGTAGATTACATTTCATACAAACCGTAAGGGTTTTGAAAGATAATCATCATAGTTGCAGTACATTGTATTTATTTGCTGCAATCACGATCGCAATCATCTCGTTTGGATCACTGCGTTGCGGTTAGAAAGTAAAATATGCCTTCACTAAAATTGCCTACTCTGTAAAGAGCAAGGGAAACCGAATCATACTGGCCTAGTAAATTTAATTTCGTATTTCATAATATTTAGGCGAGTTGGTTGATTTTAAAGGTCTTTCTTTAGAGAAGATTGAATTAAATGTAAGAAAAAATAGTTTTGATAGGGAAAACTGCTGGAAAAATAGAAATGAAAAATATAAATACTTTATTTTAATTTTTTAATTATTTTTTTTTTATTATTACGTTTCCATGACAAAAATTACTGTCATAGCTCATAAGCTGTATTAAAAACGCTTAGAGTATCAATACACTGCAAACTTTCTAGCTGTCGACAGTTTAGTCAGCCTCGTAATCATTATATAGCAATAAAAAAGTTGCTGTAAAAAAGTTACTAGTTACCAGATGTTACATATTACGAACAAACTTACATACATACATAGCTATCTAGATAGTGGCTATTACTATAACAACTATGTCAGTCTAAAATATTAATGTAGATTTTATAGATAACGTATCTATATATTATATTCTAAAGTAGGTATCTGTTGGATTCACGTTCATTACATCAGCAACTCAGGTTTTAAATAAAAACAACCTAATTGTAATTTTATGATAAAATATGAGATAATTGTATACATTCGATAGTATCTACATTAAAATGAATTTATTATCTTAATGTGTTCTTCAAAACAGATTAAAATAATACGAGATAAATGTAAAAAAATGACATTTTATTCGGTGAAGGAAAACATCGCGAGAAAATCTGCATGTCTGAGAGAACCTAGTAAGTTTTCAAAAGACATGTGAAGTCCGCCAATCCGCACTCGGCCAGCGTGGTGGACTATGACCTGATCCCCCTCGTATTGAAGGGAAGCTCGTGCCCAGCAGTGGGACGTTAAAAAGGGCTGAATACAGGAACTACAGAAAAAATCTTAACAATCCTACTTTCTAAATATTAATTGTACACTTTTTTTTATTTATAACACTAAAGCTCGTCGATATCTCTATCATACTTTTTTAATATTAATTGTAATTTTTTTTTAAATATAGTAAAAAAACTACTAAACAAAAAAAACGGTCAACAATCATAGGAGAAAGAACCACTTAACTGTTTGACTTTGCCTAGTTAAATTATATAGAAAAAAAAATGTTAGCAGCTTGACTTTTATAACCAGACTAGACTTTAGGCTTAAACATAGAGCATTTATAAAACCTGGTACTACTTAGATAATACGTGAAATTTTTATTTGTTTGTTGGTATATTTCTTTTTCAAGATAATTTTATGGTCTTAAAAGTAGCTTACGGATACATTTTATCCCGGTTCAAGAGATATGATGTTAAATAGAGTACGAGCAGAACGAGGGTGTATCATTAGTCAATATTTTCAAGTATAAAAGAAAGTATTAAGGATAATCAATATAATCGGAACACAAAACCAAGAACTTAATTACGACTTGTCAACGATGTTTACAAAATTAGATAAATCAAGTATTATTATTTTTCTATGCAAATAAAGTATTGATTTTTAAAATTTATTCATCTTGTACAATACCTCTATTTCTTTTGTTATTGCTTGTATTTTTAATAGTTATAAATAATGAAATATCGCTTGTTGATTGTAAATCAATACATATAATAAAATTTTGAGTCGAATCTGTACATTAAATATTTTTTGGAAAATATTATTGAAATAGTCATTATTATCGATACAGAGGTCGTCTCTATAGTTTTTAGAATTTTTGTCTGTCTGTCTGTTTGTCGCATCACGAGAAAAGCACTGGACAGATTTTGATGAAATTTGGTATGATGATAGCTGGTTATCCGGGTCAACATATAGGATACTTTTTATTGCGGGAGAATATCTCATCTCATAGAAATCTATATAAAACGTTAAAACGTAACTAAATAAATATGATAATAATGTAAATACAAAAAACCTAATGTATAGTTATAATAATATAATATTTTCTTAACCTCTGATCAGTGAGATAATTACATATGTATTTTAATTCCGATTTATCTGTAGGATGTAGGTATTTTTTTTTCTTCATAATGTTTGATTAAAACATTATTTTACACATTTATAGCTTTGCTAGTTATTAATTAATGCTAAAAATATAGTAGGTACATATTTGAAAAAAAAAAAGTGTCTATGCCGTATAATTTTTATGATATCATAATAAATTATAGTATATAAATATGTTGGTATATGTAAGATGTTTGTATGTATGTATGTGTATAAAAATATATTTATTTTTGTATAATTTCAATATTTAGTTGTTATATTTTAGTATTAAGTTTATAACATTTGATGTTGTACTGTACGTACACCGCTCTAAATTAACTTATTTTCTTACTATGGAAGGGTTGCTGGAAGAAATCTCTTAAAGAGATAAGTTATCCTTTGTCGACATTCTATTACTTTATTTTGTATAACATATATTTTATGGTACATAAATAAATGAGTAAATAAATATTTACAGTGTCAACCTGCCAAAAATGTAAATATAATTACAGATTGTGTTATTGAACTTAATAAAGAAATAACAAAAAAACATAAAAACATACAGTAAAATTATCGTATGTATAGGTACATTTTTATTACTAATCGACTAAAAAGGTATCAAGTAAAAAAAGATAATTGAGAATTAAATATTGTACATTGAATCATCATTTTCAACATAACGAATATATATGTCGGGACATTAACACACTACACCACCTAGTTCCATGGTAAGCTACGAGGCTTGTGTTATGGATACCAGATAGTTGATACACTACACATATACAACTTTAAATACATACATATTATAAATATAAACACCCATGACTGGAGTACAAACATCCGTGTTCATCACACAAATGAATACCCAGCAGGACTCAAACCCGTGACCGCTGGCACTGCAAGTAGGATCACTTCAAACTGAATCAAACGTGTCGTGAATTAAAATGTTAGGTATATAATAACTTTTAGACCTGCCAAAATAGAGGTAGATACTAAAAAGCGTCACGGTCGACTTGCGCGATGTTACCAGCAATATAAATTGGGTCAAACTAAAAATAAAGATTTCAATTGTTATCCTTGCTTTAGACGGTTCACGAGTTTTATTTTGTTAGTTGTAAATGAATTGTATTTTTTTATATTGTACGTATAATATTTTATGTTTAAACATAATGTTCAAATAGAACTTACTTATCAAGATAACTTTGTTGACTTATGAAAATTGATAATGAATTGTCGGACATGAAATAAAAATTAATTACTTTTTAACTAAATAATATAGCAGTTTCTACACATTATTAAAATATAAATAACTCAGTACACTCCTGTAAAGTGGACCAAAAATAAAATTTACTATGTAAAAGTAAATAATTTCTTTTATTTATTCAGCCATGATATAACTATCATATAATTGAAAAGATAGCAGTATAAATAATACCTACACAATATTTTTTTCTACGCTTTTACTGCTCTGTGTAATATGTAATGAATGTAATAAAAAATATATTGGCTAATTAACTGGCAAGACCTAATAAAGATTAATTTATAAAAACCAAGCAATGCGTGTAGTTTAAAAGGATCATTTGTAAGCAAACAGGAATAGCCATTTCCAGGTTTGACCCACTTGGGTGAGCTGGGATGTAAGGATGTCGGTCCGATGCAAAAAACCGGTCAAGTCACTTACTCGCCATACCGGTCTATCTCTTCTTATTCTAACTCGAATAAACTCTTACTTTGTAAAATTTTTAAAGATGTTAGAAAACTATCTGCTTCAGTGTTTTGTTACGAAGTCGAAGATAGCGGGTTTGAGTCTCGATTCGAGCAATAATGTCTTTGTATGTTGTCTATCAGGGTTCGGATCTCGCTTGAGGCATTTGAATCGTCAACATCATTAGGATATTAGTTATGTGATAGCTTAAGAGCTATAACTAACATAAGTGTTAGTGCTTAGGTATAGGAACAAAGCGATTGTGCTAAGTTTTTAGAAGTCTTTGTATCCCGTTAGGGAATGGGTATAAACAAATAAAAAGTGTAATAGTTTTAACATTTTTATTAGATTCAACTTTTTATGTCAGGTTTCATTAGAATTTATTCAGCATCAGCAAAATTTATATAAAATAACACTAATTTATAATAATTTATTTTATAATAATATAGAAATTCAAATTTTTATTGCAAATTAAATCTGTTTTAAAGCCAAGTTGTTTTTGTATTTCGACCGGAGGATGTTGTGCGTATGCAAATGACGTGATGTCACCGGGCAAGGAATTGACAAAAACAAGCTTTTCCATTATTGAAACTATGTATTTTTTTAATAATTTCTACAATTTCTTTTACTGTCTATGAAATAAATATCAATTATAAACAATTGATAGTTTTATTGTTAGTTTGTATATGTCGACATTTCAAGTTTACAGATAAAATTTTTATAGCATTTTTTAAAATATTTTTTTTTAATCGATGAAAGTGAATCTAGTACTATGATATTGTGCGTTTTAGAACACTGGACCCTACAAACATTTAGATTTCCTTTAAAAACTGTCTATTGATAAACTCGTATATATAAATTACACTGGATGTAGAAAATGCATCGACATCTCATAACATCTCGTCAACTATAGGTACCGTTAGTACAAACTCACCCACTGGACTATAGACGCAGTTCTGCGATAGAAAACAATCTTACAAAAAGTACAATCTTTATATTAAACTTAAATAACTTAATACTTGTTATAACTATATAATATAACCTGAGATCTTTTCAGCATATTTCGGAGCGGGGCCCGGAGCGCCCGCGGCCGAGTCGCCCTCGGCCGCGGGCGCTCCGCCCCCGCGCCCTCGTCGCCGCTCTCGGCGACAACACACCCTTACTCTCGCTAACTAACTCACATTAAAGTATAATATTTCTCATTTAAATTTTATACATTACAAAAGTAGTATCACAAACAAATGTACGAACTAGTACAATTACGAAAAACGCCCGCTCCGTCGGAGGGGCCTCTAATAAATACCATCGAGATGCACATAATATACTCTACAACTTGACCATAGAATCGAACTCGAAACAAAAAATAATACGTAACACTAAGTCGATCAGGGTATCATATCACTCGCGCGGCGGCGGCTGAGATCACGGTGCGCACCTAACGCCGCCGCGCCCGCACTCGCACGCAGGGCGGCCGCAGGCGGGCGGGCGGAACGTGCCGCTTTGCCCAGCAAAGCGCACTTCGCCCGCCCGCCCACCGTCCGCCCGCCCAACCAACCAATCAACCTCTGCGCTTACGCTACTACTATACATTACATATCACGCTGTGCTTTTTTTCTCTTATTAAAAATATAATTAATATACATATTTTAATAATATTGATATTTGTTAAAATAACGATACGTAGATATCGAGGAGGGCAATCAGTCGGCTCGCTCGCACCACGCTATCACAGGCTCCCAGGCTGTACGCTCACTCCGTCTGGCTTCGGAATAGCTTTTTCTTTTCTATCGTGAACTGGGGGCTGATGATGATCGTGCCGCCTCTCGTTAAATTTCTGTAAAAGGAGGAAATCATTAGTAAACGAAAACAGAAACCGTCGAGATTTAATTGTAATTAATTTGAAGTTGATTGATTGCATCAGCAAGATGAGAAACTCACTTTAAGAATTGCGGCAGCAGGCTGGTCCAGTTGGTCGCATCGTGTTCTAGATGCAGGTGTATTTCGTGCGTTGTGAGCGTGTTGGGGTCTATCTTGAAGGCAGCCAGGCGGCGGCCGGCCACGTCGACTATGACTGCTGCGCCGCGCGACCCGCAGGGCTCGCCCTCTGCCAATGCTAACGTCTGCCTCGAAGCCCTGGCCAGCAGTTCCGCTGGTACCAGGACTTCGGCTGTCGCTAACTCGCTAGCCCCCTTCGCAGCCCTAAGCTCTCTCTCGAGCCTTTGAGCCAACGCCGCCTCCGTCGGTACCGGCATCGGCGCCTCTCGCCATGTCGGCCCATTCCATGCTATAACAATAGAAAAAGATCGTTATCGACTTGTCTATGTAATCTAATTAAATTTAAATTAGTTGTATTCTTAATGAGTATAGTATTATAATATCAGGGTGTGTAAAGATTTAATAGTTACAAGATAATCGAGCAAAGTAAGGTTCGAAATCATTAGAGGGTGAAGTAACAGCTGTTGCGTCAGCTGACCGTGACGTTTTGGGCCGGCCTCCTTGGGCGGCTAGAGTGGGCATCTTATGTTTCGAGCCGGTTAGTTGCGAAGGTTTCATCATCCCGGCAACAGATAGCCGCTGCACTCGGGGCTGCGCGCGCCGCATAGCAACACAGCCGAGCCGGTTAGAAAGTCTACTTCCCTCACCAGTTTCTCGAACGCAAACGAATAGAAAGTAGACTCACCTTTTTCACTACTGAATCCGACGTTAAACTGACTCGTGACCGGCAGAATCTCCATGTTTTCCAAATTTTTACTTATATTGTACACTTTTTATACGAAAAAAATTAAAGCGTTCCGATGTGGAACTTACTAGCAAAATATCACAAGTGTATTTTGTACTGCGCACTGAACGACCGGGAGTACCGGGACTAGCTGTCGTGAGAGATCGAGGAACGTCCGGGTTTAACACGAATGCATCAGATCTGATCTCGTAACCTTAGGGCTTCGTGTTGCCCTTGGCTCACTGTTCAACCCACCCGACCCTGTCGCTTTCTGTGACGGACTGACGATGCCGGGAAGTGATCGCGGTATATATAGAAGGCCGAGGGCGGGGGTGCGGGGAGTCTCTCCGCGGGGGGCCGCGGGGGTCCCGCACGCCAGTCGCGGTGGATCGTGGAGCGGAGCGCACGTCTCTGTGTCGCTCGATACCGGCTTCATACAAAAGCCGGCCGGCTTCTTTGTTCTAGTTCCGGTGAAGTTCGGAAACATTTCTAAAGTGTTGTAAAATCGCGCGTGATATTGTATTCGAGTTCTAAAGTTTGCTTGTTGTTTATATTTAGTTATAAGTCGACTGTTTTATAGTAATCTTAAGTATAATATTAAGATAATGTGGCTAGCTGTGTTATCGGGCGTCGTAACGGCTAGCCCGTTGATGACGTATTCGTCAAATAGTTTACATCAAATTATTAAAAATTTGTATATTATAGTATAATTTTGTAATTGTAATAAAATTTGTAAAAAAATTAACATTTTAATTCGTTAAAAATGAATCGAAATATTGTCAAGTATCATTTAGCGGATAGGCATTGTTTTGAAAAGGCATGGAACAATGCCTTTTGTTTAATTTGTCGTCAATGCCCTGGGAACGCACTTAGCAACAGAATGGTGTAAGACACTAAAAAAAATTTGAGTAACACTTATAAAATGTTGCATAAGCCTAGGTACTAGAATTTTCTGCGGGTACAATAGGGATATGCTACATTAAGAATTTATTTCTTAGTACCTATTGCCAATTACCTAGAAGTGTTATATTGTGTGCTAACTTATTTTATGTAGTTGTTTGTGAATAACAAGAATTTATGTTTCAATTACAAGTACGTATTATGAACGTATGAACCAAATATTAAATATTATTTCAAAAGTGAAAATAATTCATTTACTTTTTGTATTATATCGTACCTAAATATACTGTACTGTAAGTTTATCTTATCGATGTGATTTTAGATACGAAAATTACATGAAAAAGTGACATGGCAACCAAACTAACATTTCGAATCTAAATAATTGTTTTGAGTATAAAATGTAAATTAATAAAGATACATATTTGTATCATTTAATTAATATTTTTGAACTTTCACTTTATTATTATAACTACAATTTTTTTTCAATACTTCATTTAGGTAAGTGCTAAAATTGATTAAAATATACAATTCATTTATAATAATTAATTACGTAACGTAAAGTTAATAATGGAAATAGAAATAATAATATCTTTTAGATAAGATCTTTTAAATTATACCTATTAAATTGATGTGTAAAACTTTAATCTCAATTGGAATCAGTATTATAAAGAAAACAATAGAACAAAAGGAAAAGAAAGGTTAGTTGCTACGCGATGCCGGCCGGCACCTCGGCCTTGAAAGTGACTCACGGTTCAACTGAAGTTAACATCTTTTTTATTTAGTTAAAATCACATTATAAAACGTAAATAAAAACGTTTAATAATTCGAATGTTTAAAATGTAAATATTATTGTACCATATAATTAAATCGATGAATTGATATATAATGATTAATGATAGCACATTAAAAAAAAAACTTTTTTTTTTTTATTCTTTAGGTACTTAAAAATGTTGCTTTGGAATCTATTATTTGTTAACTTGTCTATTTGTTTTTTTTATAGATAAAGATGTTATTAAAATTTATTATTTAAAAATTACAAAAATTATGTTTAATTCTTTGTTACAGCTCTAACATATTAGTGTAAGGTTTATTAGTATCATTTGAGGTTCCCATAAAAAATACAATGTCAAAATGTTTAAAATATTATCTTACAGTGTGAATGTAAAAATTCAGTATTTTCTATTAACAGGTAAAAATATTATAAAATAAAGACCTGTATTAAGAGTAACGTAATTTTACATCATGGACATGTTGTAACTAATGTCTTATCTAACCGGCAAAATGGTAAGTTAATAATTCTTCTAAATTTTTTGTGAAAAGCATTTTATAAATCTTTACTTGCGAATTATTTTAAAAGTACCTATAAAATTTATTTGACTAAAATTTTAAGTATAAAAAGGTATTGATAACAAACAGGTTAAATATAAACCCGTTAAGGTTACAAAAAGAATATTTGCTAAAAATAATTAATATACTTTAGTTAAATAATCTTAGTCTCCAAAATTATTCTATCAAGCATAATATTTAAAATAGTGATATTTAGGGTTATTCAACATTTTTAATAATTAATGATTATATTGTGGCAACACATTTTAGTAGGTATATAAGGGAGTGAGTTTCTATGTTTTAATATATATATATATATATATATATATATATATATATATATATATATATATATATATATATATATATATATATATATAAAATCAGGTATTACAAGCAACATTTTGTATTTTTTTATATATCATTTGAGCTAACATACATTGTGAGTATATAATATATAAGGGATTTTTCATTATTAAAAATATTTGTAAAAAAATATCCTACTGGTTTTTAAGGTAATTAAAAAAGTATTACATTACAAAAATGTTTTTCAGAATTAAATACAAAAAACTTTTGAGAGGTGTGTTTTTTTTTTATATATAAAAATGTTTAAAATTACATATGTATCACTGTATTAGTTATTTCTAAATAATAAATTTATACCTGAAAAAATGTGTCTGTAAATCATAAAGGTTTATTTACACTAATAAAATATTTTTTCTTTAATAACAGTATTTTATTTCTCTTCCATATCAGCACTCAAAACACAATTTTTAACAAAAGTATTAATAGTCTGTTAATATTTTCTAGTTACATTATTTAATTTAATCTTGATATGTTTAATTCACTGGCAATGAAATCATGACGTTAAAATTTCATTTTACATTATATTCTTCAAAGTAAAGAAAAGTTGTCAAGTAAAATTTAGTTGTTTGATTTTTAAATATAATCCGTATTAATTAATTAATAATACATATTACAAATGTGAAAGTTTGTGAGTATGGATGTTTGTTATTCTTTCATGCCAGAACGGCTGAACGGATCTGGATGAAATTCGGCACAGAGATAGATTATAGTCTGGAATAACACAGGCTACTTTTTGTCTCGGGAAAATATACGGTTCCCGAGGGATAGATTTGTGTTTGTTTTTCTAGAAGCGAACCCGAGTGAAGCAAGGGTGAGCCGCTAGTATTAAATATGATAATTATTAGTTGATCAAGTTATTTTAAAGTGAAATAGATATAGAGATGATTTAAGTTAGAAAAAAACCTTAATAATTGCAAACTGGCTGAGTGTTTTTGACATTAATCCTCATAAAAGTATTTTATTATTCTCCACCAAGCTTTATTAATATTAATATTTTTCTTTGTATTACCATGGATACATGAAATCATTTACATACAATACAATTTTCCCATACAAACTTTTTTCATGCATATGGGTTAATTATTTTTTTAAAGCAGCCATGTTTTAGACTAGCTATGAAAACTAAACAAAACTACTTTCACATTTATAACAGTTTGGATGTCTGATGAACTTTATATATTATAATTATAGATCTAATGGCAGTCAATGAGTAAAGTAGTAATGCAATTTCATAATCTAATTTCTAAGTATGATGCAAAAGTGTGTGATATGACGCGTCTTAGGTTAAAGGTCTAGGTAGAAAAGATATTAAGTGATTTCATCATAATAATAAAAGTTATGTTAATTTTACTTTTCTATTATGTATTATTTTATACTTTAAAAGGCCTTTATTGCTTGAAAGTTCGATAAATATGGATTTATAATATTTTTTATGTTACTCGACAGATGTCGCTGGTGCGATTCCCGGACCATACTTTGTTTCGGTCTAGTTAAGATTAAGCATGGCGATACCACACAGTAAAAAGTGTATTTTGAAATCACACTATATTAAATTACATTTTTAAGCATTTAGATTCGTCAAGTTAGTTTTCGATACTTGAGAATAAAATCAGGACCGCTTGACTATTATTTGTTAAACTTGCAATAAAAAAGCTGAAGATAAATTGAAATATTTATTGATTTACAATTTCTATGTATGTATGAACTAACATTTCAGGTTGATTCGAGCATCGAACCCGTGTCCATCCATCAGTTTGACACCCAAGTTACAATGTTTAATACTATAGTCATTATCTTTTGAATTAGTTTGATAAAACACCTAAACCGAAAGGCATTCTGCAGTTTTTATTTTTGTTCATTTAAAAAAAATTGAATCTCAACAACAATTTAACTACCGGGTACAACTATAACTAAGGGCCAACCTATAAGTACACAAAAATCATCAAAATCTAGGCAGAAATTTAGAAAGAGCAGAATTAAAAACACGCACACCGGAATTTTATACATAAATACATATTAAACTAAAAAAAAAAATATTTATGATTTTTTTTATTTAATAAAGGACAAATGAATATACATACATAAATGTAAATGTATGTTAATGCTATTAGAAACTTTTACCCAATAAACGTCGATTTCATGCAATAAGACAATCAACTCATTTCAATACTTCAGCACTTGTCAGTAATAGTTAGTAACATCCAATTGTAAATATGATAAAACCGTCTACGTCTATATAATTTTGCAAACACGGCAGCCATTTTATCACTAGTTGTATATTTTATGCAAAACAATTGATGCACTTGTGAAAGATTAAATATTTATCGTAATTTATGAGGCTATCGATCAAAGTATAATAACACCACTTATTAATTATTATTAGAACCCGCGACTTCGCCCGTGTTCAATCTTATATAAACATCAGTTAGACAATAATGTATGGAAGTCCGATTTGTTGACATTTATGATTACTGCTCCGCTCCCTTGGGTAGCCTTCCTCAATAAACGGGCTATCTAATGCAAAAAGATTTTTTTTAATTGGATTTACTAACCCAATTAAAAAAAACCGGAGATTAGCGTGTTCAAACAAACAAACAAACTCTGTCTCTTTATAATATTAGTATAGATGGTGGAAAATATAAATAGATATTCACGTGTAATATCTTATGGCAAAAAATGTGAGATCACTGTCAGTTCTGAGGAAACTAGGTAAAACTAACTTGATTGGTAACATGCAATATTTTTTTTAATTTTAAAACAATTATAAATATAACAGATAGTAGGTAACTGTTGTAAATTAATTTTAATAATGGTATGTAATTTATTCAGATATAGTAAAAAATTGAGTGCGAAATATGTTCAGGCAACGTTAATTGGCTCCACACTCGCATTAAATATAAATCATACACCTATTGAGTAAATATATACTTAGGTATACAGATAAATAATCCATATCCATACTAATACCTATTATGAATGCGAAAGTAACTCTGTCTGTCTGTCTCCTTTTCACGCTTAATTCGCTGAACCGATTTAGATGATATTTGGGTATGGAGATAATTTGAGACCCTGGGAAGAACATAGGATAATTTTACCCCGGAAATCATCTCTTAAGAGGGTGAAAAGGGGGGTGGAAGTTTGTATGGGGAATCAATCATTTCTCAAGTAAGGGTATATATACTAACCGCCATAAGGTATCTAGGGACGAACCCGAGCGAAGCAAGGGTGAGTCGCTAGTAAGTAATATTGAAGTTTATTTTATATGTAATATAGGTTAGGTGGGTACAAGTATATAAAAAAGATTGCTTAAGATTTTTACCAAAGTTAGCAAAGCTCTTACCATAAATTTTTATATGACATGAACGTCATAGTAACAGCGAGTAGGTATACGTAATATAGCTTACTCAAGTATAAAACATAAAATTTACTATTTCTATGTAGATTTCCAAGTTAATACACAATCCACATGTTCCAGAATAAGTTATTTTACGACGGGAAAATAAAAATATAGTATCCAGATCAAGGCAAAAGGAGCTCAGTGATATGGAAAAAGGGGTCCACATGTTTACGATGCTTGTCTGAATAATACATGAACGTTTGATAGCTTGATGAGACAATAGACGTGGCTATCTATCTCTCTTTAAAATATCGAGATATGTTATTAGCTATTAAATTTTAATTTTGACAGATTCCATTAAAAAAATAACAATAACAGAAAAAGGTCAAGGCTATGTATTTCTCTGCCTGTTCAAAAAATACAGATTAAAATAATATTTGAGTTAAAGAAAACTTTTTAGGCAAATTATATTTTTATTTTACCTTATTTTAAAAGAGTCCAATCATAGTTGATACTTATTGAAGAATTTCAGATAAATGAAATCATTTTATTTATACATTAGTTTAAACAATTCTGTTTTCAGCAGATGAACAAATTCAATTTTATATTATGTATTTCTATTTTAAAATCCAGTCATATGAAATCCAAAGCATTTACATACTTTACATTTACATCCAAAGTATTTACATATCAACTAGTTATCTGAAATAATTGCAGCAATTAAAGGATTTCATATAAAATATAATAATTTAATGTAACAATTCAAAATTTTAAATTAAAGACGTAGGTCATCTTTTAAAGCAGAATAAAATTATTTTTCATAAAAAAATCTATGATTTTATTCAGTTGTTAAAAATCCAGTAACAATCACAATTTCTTTTATAAACTAATTTTAAAATTTTGAATTAATATCATTCTTTGAATACAAACTAAAAAAATAATATCTTTTTAAGTCTAGATTACTTGTAATTAAAAACGTACTAACTGCAATTATGTCTTACATATTAAACTATTCTATTTCATTATCTATTATCAAATTCTATTTTATTCTACTAACATTTGCTTAAAAGATAATCTCTACCTCCTAGAACATGGATGCAGTAAGTTAGAACTGAATACAAAAATGTTCTGTGTGTGAAATCAATGTGTATAAAAATGGGCTTAGGCATTTGGTAATTAAGTACTAATTTTATTTTATAATATAAACAATTTGTAGCATTGTATTCAGCCCTTTTTAACGTCCCTCTGCTGGGCACGGGCCTCCCTTCAATACGAGGGGAATTAGGCCATAGTCCACCACGCTGGCCAAGTGCGGGTTTACGGACTTCACATGTCTTTTGAAAACTTACTAGGTTCTCTCAGACATGCAGGTTTTCTCACGATGTTAAGACAAGTGGTGATCATGTTGGAAATGATTCGCACATGAAAATATCAGAGGTGCGAGACCCGGAATTTGAACTCGTTTTACTTGGTTTCCCAAGCGAGCGCGTTACCACTGGGCTACCACTGCCTTCAAACAATACAAATTGTACTACATACATGAGAATAATTTAAAAACCTTTTACCATTTTTAAATTAAATTGTTATTCATAAGCATTTCTATCGCGAGTCCAGAGCCACTATATTTTTAGTCATTTGCCTGATTTATTTAGCTACTGTTTTTTATTAAAAACAATTTAGCCAAAAATGAACTTTACGCCGTTGTAATAAGGGCTAGTAACATATAGAACGTAAATTGTACCACTGGAGTATGCAGGGTTGAAACTTAGTAATTTCTTTACATGGACACTAATATTTCCAAACCATATTATTACGCCGGAGTTCGTAGGTTCGATTCCACACATAAATATAATATTTGTATTAAAAGTAATAGACTATTATAGATTCGATACAAGCCACCAAAAAGAGTTCCTCCAAAATATCTTAAGTGATAAATCGCGTTTGTAGTACAAAATAGGTTCATTTTGAAATAAAATATTATTGTAATGTATAATACTACGTTTAAATAGTAATAACAATAATATAATAACAAGTAATATAGTTTTTTATTATAATTATATATTATATAAAATAACATACATACCTTTAAATTAATTTTAATAGATATCTATCTATTTATTTAAGAAAAGAGAGTTTTAATTGTGTAAATATTAAAAACTTATAGCAGAACTGGCAACCCTAAAAGAAAGGTTCAAAATGGTAGCTGTAGTTTGGGCGATTAAAATTGATAAATGGTTGAACAGGTATTGAACGTTAATGTTCGCTCCCGATTGTTGTATCACGGTCACGGTGCTTAGGAGTTTTGAATTACAGGGTGCGGGTTCGATTTCCGTGCCTTAATGATAAACATTTGAATAAGTTATGTTTGTAACTTGTTATATTTATTTGAATTTCGTCTAAACTTAACATTATTTCTAAATATGTACCACAAAATACTTATTACAGTATAATCTTAATTGTTTATTGTATTTATTAATATAAGAATACTTTAGGGATTTAACATGGAATAATAGTTCGCATTAGAGATTAATATTAAAAAAGGTTTTAGAGGAATCTATCTTACCCCTTCTTAATATTTTCTTTGGGTCTTATCCGCAAGGGATGAACCTCGAAAGCAATTTATTTACAGACAGGTTATCAAAATCATATATTGGTAAAAATGTCTTCTTATTAACGTAAATTTTTAAACACACATTGAATTAAGGCTATCATTTCTGGTGTCACCAGAAATAAGGTGAAGTAAGGTCCTATCGCTGACGTTAAACAGTTTTTTTTTAATACGGCAATGCTATAAATTTAATATAATAATAATTTAATATAATAATACATAAAATTGTTAGCGCGACACCAGTTTATCAGGATTTTGTTTAACATTATTAATATATAATTACCAAATAAATAAAATATTGACTTTTTCTTAGCTCTTCTTTCAAATCAATAACTTTTGTTGAGCTGTACAATGTCTGCCATAATTAATCAGGAATAGCAAGCACAATGTTTACAATAATCATGAATAGTATTCAGCCCTTTCTAACGTCTCACTGGTGGGCACGGGCCTCCCTTCAATACGAGGGTAATCAGACCATAGTCCACCACGCTGGCCAAGTGCGGATTGGCGGACAATGAATAATTAGTGAAAATCCACGATAAAAATCTAGCAAAAACCTAACATTCATTGTTATTCGTCATTTATAGAGATCTCACTCTACACTAGCGCCTCTCGCAGCGAATTCAAGCGTGGTAGCTCTCATTATGTTTACATACTTATGACTCAGGCACATCCCTTAATAATTGCAGCATACTAATTTTTAATAATCTTTAAATATTTCGTAATAGAAAGTAGCCTATATCACTCTCTGACACACAAAATATTTCTATCCAAAAAACATATCAATCATTTAATTCGTTGTTGCGTTAAAGGAGGACGAACAAACACAAAACATTTAAAATAAATATTAATAAGGAAGTAAGCTGTAAAAGGTAACTTCGTCCAAAATAATAGATCGAAGTAATAAAGGAATGTTTCCAAAGTTTTAATTCTTAAAATTTAATATAATTATAATGATTTGCCTTTAAAATAACATAAAAGGACCAATTGTTATAATTCAACTTGAACGTAAAGGTTTTACTTCCCCTTTGTTTGAGGACGCGGGGTTCGCATTATTCATGTAATTTATACCTTATTTTAATGCCATAAAATTCTTTTTTAATTATTCTGTACGTTTACGCATAGATTATAATAATTTTTTTTCGATTTTATGCTTTAATACGTTAGAATACAGTTTATAGTTGTATATTGTTATAATGTCTAATAATGACCCACTGCTGGGCATTAATCCTTGACTATAAATAAATAACGGTTAGTTGAAAATACGAAACAGTAACTTATGGTATACGAAAGTAATATTTGAGCGTTTAGAAAAAGGATTTTATTTAAAAACAGACTTAAAATAAAATATCTATGAGAAATAAAAAAAAAAAAAAAAACTTGCTTTTATTAGCTTTCCTTGTACCTAATTATATAATAATCGATTAAAAATCCTGATGACCATACAATAATTTGAATATCACCAAGCTGACAATTTAATACGAGATTCGAACCCAATCTTTCTCCATCCACATGCATTCTTGTACACTGAACTATAGTGTACATTAGTTGCCATGCCATTGCAATTATAGCCCCGTCGTTATGTAGCACATTAACAGTAACTGCCAACAATAACGCCTTTGTTTGACTTAGTTGATAGGATGAATTTGCTTTTGCTTCTATTCTGACTGTTATTTACTGTTTTTTTTTTATTTATACCTAAACAATAAACATACATACATACATTCATATTTATATTATAATAATATTGGCGAAAGTGTTTGTTGGTTGGTTGGTCCTTTACTCATAGAGAAACGAACTGAAATGTTTTTTTTTTACAAATATAGCTTATGGGTAATTTTGTCTATATGTTAACAGGTAGTCACCATATAATAAGTATAGATGTAGATACATATATTAACACTAGGTCATTCCTACATTTCAACAGGTTAGATCGACTGCAGCTACATTATTGCGGTTTATGGGACTCATCGATAATCTATACAGATAAATAAAATTGGAGTGTCTGTTTGTAATATTAAAATAACCGCTTTTCACTAAATGTATATGGGATGTATACGCGGTACATGTACCAAAACAATATTTTTTACAATTTTTGTCTGTTTGTTCCGGCTAATCTCCGAAACGGCTAGACTGATTTTGACGGGACTTTCACTGGCAGATAGCTGATGTTATGAGGAGTAACTTAGGCTACTTATATTTTTAAAAAAGAATTAGGGTTCCGCGAAAAAATTTAAAACCCATGAAATTGTGAACAAAATCTGCGTACGGTGTACGCACCCGAGCGAAGCGAGGGTAAATTGTTATATAATTTAAATGAATATCTTAGGAGTAGCAAGCTACTATTTATAATACCTAACATAGCTAATCGTGAAAACGTATCTAGGGACGAACACGAGCGAAGCGAGCGTGAGTCGCTAGTTAAAATAAAATGGTAAAAAATTAAAACCCTATTTATTAAAAAAATAAAAATTGATACACAATTATTGATGAAACTTTCGCATAACATACAACAAAAATATAAACTAGCGACGCGACGAACCCGAGCGAAGCAAGGGTAAGTTGCTAGTATTTATATAAGAACAAAGTAATGGTTTGGCAAAAAGAAATTACATGTAAGCGTAATGTGTACCGTAGTATGTATGCAGCTTGCAACGAACGCGTCGGATGAATGAGGATCAGGCGAAAGTGCACAAGATTGATATCATTTCGCGAATGGCTCTCGAAAGTACTGGTTTCTCCAATCTTGTTAACACCATACATTTTATTCAACTTCGCATAAATATTTGAAGATAATGTCGTGGCGTGACTTTTACTGCAGAATTTACGGGTTCGTTGCTTAGGTTGTATGTTATATAATATTGTATTCAGCCCTTTTTAACGTCCCACTGCTGGGACATGGCACACAGGCATGAGTCTCCCTACTTTTGAGAGGGATCAAGTATAGTCCACCACGCTGGCCAAGTGCGGGCGGTAAAGTTCGTCTTTCGAAAACTTGTTAGGTTCTCTCAGACATGCAGGTTTCCTCATAATGTTTTCCTTTACTATATATTGGAAATGACGCGATATATTCGGATATTTTAAATCTATATTTATAATTATTTTCTTAATGAATAAATTATAGGTCTGTACCTGAAACCTGCCTGCTCCCCTGTGGGTGATGCCGTACAAATTTTATAGAAAGAAAGGTAGAATAATTTACTATGAAGTAATATTGTTACTGTATAAGTTCTTGTACATTTAAATGAAATCAACTAAACTATTAAATTATTAATTAACTTTTATTGGAGCTCATATGATTATTTGCAGGCAAAAACTGTCTATATATTTGTATCCACTAATCCCTGCAACAGATAGTTTAAACAGAACTTTCACTTAAGGGTAGAGTAGAGAGTTCGTATGAGAGGTTCATATTCTGTATATTTTCATCCCAACACTTGAACAGAACCGCGGGAGAAAACTAACATTTTCTTTAAGAATAATCGATTGTAGTATTATTTCATTACCTTTAAAAAGGCAGCTGAAGTCAAAATGACACGGACAGCAAATATTAGCATAAGCAATATGACAAATTGACGTATGAAATCACACCTTGCTTCGAACCCCTTCAATTACAAATCACAACCGAAAAAAAACAGCTGTGTTCATTGTTGCCATGGGGACTGGTGTCACCATGCCATGCCACCTACGAACCTTTGACAAGAGTGACAAAATCTATACATATAAAAGTGTAACTTATCGCTGTCTGTACATGGAAGATATTTGAGAAAAACTATTATTGGGGGTCTTTATTAACGCAATAGAATCCAAAACAAATTTTAGATTTTTTGTCTGTTTGTATGTGCGTTTATGCGCGCTAATCTCAGAAATGGCTTAATCGATTTGGGTGCTGTTTTACATTAATCTATTGTGATAAGTTTCACGTAACAAATAGTTTTTGTTTTATTTCAATCTCTTCATAAATAAAAAAGTTATGTCATTGTAAAATAATAAAATAATATGTATAAATAGTCAAAGACAAAACAGTTCAGCATCGTTTTCTCCTCTGTTTGTCAATCGTTTTTTTTTGTTTAGAAGCTATTGACGAGTTTTAGTGTTATCAAGAATAAAATTCTGCAAACAGATTCTTTTTATCTATATTATGTTAACATATAAATTATGTTTTTCTCAAATTTTCAATAATGATAAAAATCGATTTTCGACTCGACAAACAATAGTAATAATAAATAAAAACAATATTCCATACGTATACATTCCATCTTAGTTTGAAAAACTATGTTCGTATTTTTCCATTCTCAGTCATATTTTGTGGTCATCCTGAAGTTCCCACTTTCTGATTATAGTAATTTTGACTTCAGGTAATGAATATCCAGAGAACGACTTTCAGTTAACATTTGTAACACTTAGAAAAATGTAAATACGGTTTGAAGCAGTTGTTTGTATCAAGCGAGAATCGATCCTGCGATTTTTAAAGATAAAGGCAGGGCTAGCCTTATATGGTAGCTAGTATATAATATAGCATTCACCACTGCGCTAATAATATATTTAAGCATAGGTAGATAATCATAACTAATATATAAATATCTCGTGTCACGGTGTCTGTGGCCGCACTCCTCTGAAACGGCTCGACCGATTTTTATGTTTTTTTTGTATATTAGGTATGTATGAGAATAGGTTGTAAAGTATTTTTCACCCTCCTGCCCCCACCCCACAACAATATTATATAAATAAACAAGGGTGAGTCGCTGTATAGCATAAAGCCAAAGATTTTTTTTTGGTAGATTGAACGCGGGCGTAGCCGCGGGTTCTGCTAGTATATTGTAATGTATGACTTCCTATTACGTTAAAGATTTTTTAAAATCGTTTCGACATTTCCAGTTATCATTTAGATACAAACAAATAAACAAATTGTAGCTCTTTATCGTGTGACATAAGATTAATACTGTCATACTCAAGTTTAAGGGGCGAAAAAATGACAGAGAACAAAATTCCGTAAAAGCATCATTATTTATCATTTTGATTTCTCCTTGCAAAAGCTTTTAGCTTTATTCACGATATAACGATATGAAATAGTTCGTAAATGGCGCGACCAAATCGTTTCTTAAATTTTTTCCATAATTCATATTGGGCTGAATAATTTTATATATATATATATAACGTCTGACATTTCCTTATTCATAAAAAAAAAAGAATTTGAAATAAATGAATATTCGTAAAGAAAAGAAACTAACAAAATTTTTGTTTATGTTTAACTTTTATATATACATAACTACTGACTAATCCTCGCTCCGCTCGGGTTCGTCTTAACGTTACGTTTTAACGTTTAGTATAGATTTCTCAGAGATGAGATATTTTCCCGCAGTAAAAAATATCCTACATTTTGACCCGGATAACCAGCTATCATCATACCAAATTTCATTAAATCTGTCTACTGGTTTTCTCGTGATGCGTTCCCAGACAGACAGACAGACAGATAGACAAAAATTCTAAAAACTATAGATTCAACCTCTGTATCGACAATAATAACTACATATTTCAATAAGATTTTCCCAAAAAATACTTAATGTACAAATCAGTAAAAATTTTATCATATGTAAAGATATTGATATACCTATTAACATATTGTATTTTATATGAAAAACTAAATGATAAACTTCTCGTTCTCTATCTTCCATGGTGTATGCTCTAAACAACTTTCCCACAGCCTCAGTATAACTAACGGACGCAGTTGTTGACGGTAACGCTCTAAAACCGTGTACAAACAAACACACACCCACATTCTACTGAATTGTGTTGAGAAACTACGTGCGGGACTCTTAGATTATTTATTTCTTTAATTAATCATTCCCTGTGTACATTAATTAGGTATGTACATGAATTAAGTTAGTTATCTTTATAGAATTGATTATCGTTAAAAGTATAAAAAGGAATACTTAATAAACATACTTAATAAATACACAAACAACAAATTTACATTTATGTATATTTATTAATATTTACATAATATGTAAATACATAAAAAAATTTGAAATTTAAAATGATCGTAGGATAATATGATATTTTAATAGATAATTTTAATTTTTGTATTCAGCCCTTTTTTTTTAACGTCCCACTGCTGGGAACGGGCCTCCCTTCAATACGAGGGGGATCAGGCCATAGTCCACCGCGCTGGCCAAGTGCGGGTTGGCGGACTGCACATGTCTTTCGAAAACTTGCTAAGTTCTCTCAGACATGCAGGTTTCCTCACGATGTTTTCCTTCACCGTAAGGCAAGTGGTAATCATGTTAGAAATGATTCGCACATGAAAATATCAGAGGTGCAAGACCCGGAATTTGAACCCGCTTCACTCGGATACCGAAGCGAGCGAGTTACCATTGGGCTACCACTGCCTTTTTTACCATATCGGTATTACGAAAGAAAGTTTATATCCAATACTAGCGGCTCACCCTCGCTTCGCTTCGGGTTCGTCCCTAGAAAAACAAATCGATCCCACGGGAACTGTACATTTTTATTGATGATATATAGCCTTTCTCAGTTAACGGGTTTTCGAATGCAAAAAGAATTTTTCAAATCGGATTAGTAATTCCTGAGAATAGTACGTTCAACCAAACAAACTCTCCAGCTTAATAATATTAGTATAGATAATTTAATTTTAATTTAAAATAATAATATCTTATAGTCTTCAAGTATTCCGCCCACGTCTCCGCTTGCATCGTACGTCGATAGAAACAGCTTGTTTCTGAGAATAGTAGCTTTATATTAGGAAAAGTTTTTTTTAATAAATTTAGTAGTCCGACGACAATATCCTCATACAAACAAATAAATAAAAAAATAATATACATGTTGGGACATTAATGCACATCACTATCTACTTCCATGATAAGCTACGAGGCCTGTGTTATTACCAGATAGTTGATGCACTACACATAATATAACTTTAAATATATACATATTATAAATATAAACACCCACGACTGGAGTACAAACATTCGTGCTCATCACACAAATGAATGCCCCAGCAGGACTCGAACCCGCGACAGCTGGCACAGCAAGTAGGGTCACTATAAACTGAGCCAAACGTGTCGTCAAATAAATATTTTTTGTACTTTTGTGGATCATTTCAAAATCACTATTATTAAAGGAAGTGCAGCGACATACAGACGACAAAAATATTTTTATATAAAAAGAACATTTTGCAAGTTATCTACGGATGTAAACCGCCTTTGTCCCTAATACCATTAGTTAATATTACTTCTTGTCTTTGTTGTGCTACCTTGACTCACTTTGTGACAAAACAAACGTACCACTTGTTCTCATTCCTAATTATCCTTTATATTATATACATATATATGTACTAGCGATTACCTTCGCTTGGGTTCGTCCCTAGGTACGTTTTAGCGGTTAGTATGAAATTCAAATCTTTAAATTTCTCAGCATTTCTGTACTGTAATATGCATATTATATATATACATATAAACCTTCCTCTTAAATCACTCTATCTATTAAAAAAAACCACATCAAAATCCGTTGCGTAGTTTTAAAGATCTAAGCATACATAGGGACAGACAGCGGGAAGCGACTTTGTTTTATACTATGTAGTAATGTTGCCCTTTTTAACGTCCCACTGCTGGGCATGGGCCTCCCTTCAATACGAGGGAGATTAATTAATTATTATATATCGGCTACAACTGCTCGGCGTGATTATTGCACGGTATCAATGTATGTATAAGCTAGAGAACAGTATATACTCAGTACTGAAGTTCTTTTTACTTAGATAGGTACCGTCAAACGTGGCATCTTTACTTTCCGTGAGCATCTTTACCTAAGCATACCCTATACTAGTTTCCATTGAATATTTTTTTACATGTAGGAGTTGGCACAATTTTAGATATATTGGTAGATTTTATAATAAATTGTGGTAACCCGAAAAGTTTTTCAAGCTGGCAACTTTGTTAATTGTAAAAGTAATGTACTTTTTCTTTCTATGTGGTCAATTGTGTTCGCAGCGTCATCGCATACAAATTGTGTTTCCTCCAGAAAATAATAGTGTAGGTAAGTGAATTATATTAAATAGTATGTGATATATTGTTATTAAGGTGTATCGTAATGATTCAATCCTATTAAACTTTTAAATCTTGAGTTGTTGGAAAAGGTAATGTTGTTTGAGATTAGGTAAAGTTACCTCACTAGCACAAAAGACAACTTTACCTATGACTAGGGTTGTCAAATTTAGCACGAGTAGTATTATGTATATATATATATATATATATATATATATATATATATATATATATATATATATATATATATATATATATATATATATATATATATATATATATATATATCGTTTTATTTTTCTATTGGTTTATGAAATATTTTGGAGTTAAAGAAATACATAGGTAGGTAGGTAAGTAACTAATATGTCTGATTACCTTCCAGATATATTCAAGATGCCTCCAAAAAGCTGTGTCAAACAAAGAAATAGAAGACGTTTGGGAGCGCGAAATTACAAAAATTACTCTGAAGAGATGCTGTTATTGGCTGTTGATTTAGTTAGAAAAAAAAATACAACTTCCTACGAAGCTGAAAAGCAATTTGGCATACCCAGACGAACCATAGAAAAAAGAGTAAAAAACCTCCATACTGATAAACCTGGTCCGCGTTTCCGTCTATCTAAAGAAGAAGAGCAAAAATTTGTCAAAGTACTCATAGCGGCGGGTGACTTTGGATGTCCGTTGTCACAGTTGGACTTAAAACTAACGGTTTACGACTACCTTAAAAAAAATAACAAGACTTACATATTCAATGACCAAGTTCCCGGTGATTGGTGGGTCAGACATTTTTTAGAGCGACACAAAGACGAACTAACACTCAGGTCTACTCAAAATAATTATTAAAATATATATTTAATGTTTTATTATTTCTTGACAACCCTGATGATATTCACCTGTTTCTGTAATATTTTTGAAATTCTTGGGGCAACTTTACCTATGTATTCGTAGTGCTTACTTAAGCGAACATATCAGCTTCAATAATAAATACATCGCTTTTGTAGCGCTAGAACCATTGGTAACTTTAGGTCGCGTGCGCTTTGGGACACGCATTCTATGCAAACTGTAGGCTAGGTAAAGTTGCCAAAAACGTGTCAATTTTACCCCGCTTATACTTTTGGTTATTATAGCGTTTCTATGTGAGATTTAGTAAAATTTAATGGTTTAACCAAAAGAGACACACCTTTATACAAAAATTCATCAATAAAAACTAAAACAACGAGCTCCATGTTGGAGTAAATTGCATAAAAGTAAAAAAATACGGTAATGTTGCCACGTTTGACGGTATATATATACATATATGGAGTGGTTTCAATGAGTAATTACAGAAGTTAAAAAATTCTAATAACTTTACTATCTTTATCTAATATTGTTAATTTAATATTAACTATATTTATTTATACTATATATAAAATTTGCACTATTAAAAGTTTAATTCCCTCTAATTATACAATTAGTTGTAAAGTTTTATATCAAATGCCAAGCTTAAATATTGTAAAAGCTCATTGAGCAAAACACACCGAAAAACCCTATATGCTAGGTATTGATTAAAATATCCACAAAGCTAAATCCCTGTCTTGTATCTCTCATATTTGTCTACAAAGTGTTATAAAGAAATACCATGACTGACGATTCTGAGCCCTTGTTGATACAAGTAACAACCGCGATACACTACGGACATGTTCTAACTTGTCGACGCGTGTCTGTGGATGTTGGGTGATGAAATTGTGGGTGTCTTAAAGAAAGCGTAACGTATTGTATTCTTCGAAAGAAATTCAACAAATCAATATTTCTGTACTAAAATGTATAGGTATTTGTTTAAATATATTATATAGAAAAAAAAATCAACTTATACCTAAGTAAAAACCGCTAACCCGCACTTGGCCAGCGTGGTGGACTATGGCCTGATCCCGTGTTGAAGGGAGGCCCGTGCCCAGCAGTGGGACGTTAAAAAGGGCTGAATACAAGTAAAAACCGCATAATTAATCGTATAGTTATTTTGAACTAAGCACACAGATATTATAATATATAGCAACATACTTATACTATTTAGAGAAAAAAAAACACTTAATGATTAATCTAGTTGAAACAGATTTAATGTACTCAGTAGTTTTTTTCCACAATTAGAGTTGTCGCCCGGAGACCGTTAAGCGAGAAATTATGTCGAGAAACTTTAATTTAAACCAGAATGAAGTGCAGATTGGATTTTTTGTGCATTTGTCGGAATTATTTAATATCTAAGTCGTATAGCAACAGCGAAGTGACACTGTGGTTAAAATCATCGCTCACGTCACAGCGATTGGTACATTGATTAGATTGTGTGGTCAGTTGCGAGTCGGACTCATAGCGAGGGTTCCAACGAAAATAAGCCTAAGTAATAAGTTTCTTATATGGGAACCCTTATTACATTTTTGTTCTTTTTCTACCATAAAATCTACCATAGTATAAAAAATCTGTGGCTTTTTTTTGCCTTTATGAAAAAGTCCTAGCAGTTAAGACAAAAGTATAGACGGACATAGCAGAGCATAGGCATAGAAACGGAGTTCATTTAAATATTAATACGGAACTCTAGAAATATATCAAGTTTCCTTTCTTGTGTAGAAAGTAAAGGCTGTATAGCCATGACACCTGTATCTATGAGTTCGGAATCTACATAAGTTAAAATTACTTTATTATTTAACTAGCGGCTCACCCGCGCTTCGCTCGGGTGCGTCCCTAGATACGTTTAATTTTTTTTTGAGTGGAATCCTAATTCTTTTTCCAAAAAAAAAGTAGCCTTAGTTACTCCTTTTAACATCAGTCTGTCAGTGAAAGTCCCGTGAAAATCAGTCCAGCCGTTTCGGAGATTAGCCGGAACAAACAGACAGACAAAATGTTTAAAATTGAGTTTTTGTTATAAGTACCGTATTTAATTTCATATGCATTTAGTAAAATACTGTTATTTTGACATTACAAACAGACACTTCAATTTTATTTATCTGTATAGAAGAAAGAAGCAAGGACGCTGTAACAGCTCCATAATATGAAACAAAAAAACAAACCAACATTGTTTTAATTAACATTTAATATTAAAACATAACAACGAGCTAATTTTAGAATAAAATTAATGCACAAATAAGAACAGTGTAAGAAAGTTATAATTGTAGTGACGTCTTGGCGAAGTCAACGTCAGCTGAGTCACTGTTGCCAGCCGAGGAGTTACCGTTGCGATTACAACGAGCTATTATGACACACCCATAATAATTATATCTATATATATAATGAAATTTTAACTGAGTCGAATCTGTACATGAAATATGTTTGGAAAATCTTATTGAAATAATCATTATTATCGATAGAGGCCGAATCTATAGTTTTTAGAATTTTTATCTTTCTGTCTGTCTAGGAACGCATCATAAATAAAAAGCAGAAATCCACTTGACAGATTTTGATGAAATGATGATGAAAAAAATGGTATGACGATAGCTGGTTATCCGGGTCAACATATAGAATACTTTTTACATTGTATTAAAGAGCATTAATACCAAGTTTCAAGTAATTCTGATCATAAATAATTGTTTGCCCTTATAAACATTAGCACCCCCTTTTAAGGGACGAATTTCGAAAAAATCTAATACATATATTTCTTATTTTTCATCTTAAAGCAAAATACCACTTTTCGTGCATTTCGCGTTAAGAGTAACAGAGTTTAATACAATATTTTATCCCCTATTTTACCCCCTTAAGGGATGAATTTCAAAAAATCCTTTCTTAGCGGATGCCTACATTGTATAAGGAATATGTCCTCTAAATTTCACGTTTCTGCGAATAGCGGTTTAGGCTGTACGTTGATCGATCAGTCAGTCAGGACAAAGCATTTTATGTATATGTATATATATATATATATATATATATATATATATATATATATATTAATTATAATTAAAAACGAGTATTAATTAACAAATAACAATAAGTAAATATGTATCGATCGTGACTTAAATTAACTGACCGACTTACAAATTCATTATCGAATATAGAGATATAATAAACAAATTAATTTAATATTATTAAAAATATGTTAGCCTAATTATATTCGAGCTATTCTAGAATGTCTACAGCACCTAGGTCACGTAGAGCCCATTACGTGTAATGAGTCGAGTGATTAGCGTAATTGCGGCGATTATACGTTGATGGTTCCTCCTTGTTGCTATTGCTGTGTACACCGAATATACGTATTTTCCTCCTTTCGACCAGACTCTCCACAACCATTTTTTTTTATATTGGGACATTAACACACAGCACCATCTAGTTCCATGGTAAGCTACAAGGCTTGTGTTATGGATACCAGATAGTTGATACACTACATATATATATAACTTTAAATACATACATATTATAAATATAAACACCCATGACTGGAGTACAAACATCCGTGCTCTAAACCAAATGAATGTCCCCAGCGGGACTCGAACCCCGCGACCGCTGGCATAGCAAGTAGGGTACCACCAACTGAGCCAAACGTGTCGTCAAATTGTGTTAGATAGGTTTAGTTTTTACTAGCGACTTAGCTTCGCTTCGCTTGGTTGCGTCTATGTACGTAGATTTTATTTACAATTTCATGATTTTATGTTGTGCGGAACCCTAAATCGTTTTTTAAAATATAATTAGCCTAAGTTACTCTTTATAACATCAGTTATAGTGAAAGTCCCGTTGAAATCGGTCCAGCAGTTTCGGAGATTAGCCGGGACAAAGACAGATTTTCTTATAACTACCGTATATGATTTCATATGTATTTAGTACAAACTAAAAAGCTGTTATTTTGACATTATAAACAGACACTACAACTTTATTTATGTGTATAGAATTGTATGGATTTAAGTATTAGAATGAAGATCTAAAATATCTATACTAATATTATAAAGAGGTAAAGTTTGTGAGTTTTTGAGGTTGTAGAGGGTAATCTCTGTATCTATTGAACCGATTTAGATGAAATTTGGTAAGAAGATAGTTTGAAACCCTGGGAAGGACATAGGATACTACTTCCTTAAGGTGTATACGCTTTTCGATAAGAAATTTGACTTAACTCGGCTAAGAATTTTACGAAAAAGGAAAAAAATAACAAAGACATAGCATGAAAACATGTTCTATTCAATTTACAATTAGCTTTTAAGGAAACTTCTTTGTAACAACAAAAAATAATAACCCCTGATATTTCCTATAGTATTTCATACATGGTTAAGGTAAAGACGTAATGATGAAATAACGAATTTAAAATGTCATGTAAAGCAAAAAATACAAAAGTTTCATCATAAAATGTTGAATGATTAATTGTTGAAAACATTTAATAATGATTAACATAATTCATAGAATAATATTTTATGTAGAAAAAGCTACAAAGACCACAAATAATATAATTGTTACTCAGAAATCAAGATCTATATAAAATATAATTTAATTTTGCGAAAATTATTTACATTTAATTAATATTTTATATATATTTTATATTTTATATATATTTTATATTTGACGACACGGTTGATTTAGTTTGTAGTGACACTACTTGCTGTGCCAGCGATCGCGGGTTCGAGTCCCGCTGGTTCATTTTTGTGACGAGCACGAACGTTTGTACTCCAGTCATGGGTGTTAATATTTATAATATGTATTTATTTAAAGTTATATATGTGTAGTGTATCAACTATCTGGTATCCACAACACAAGCCTCGTAGCTCACCATGGAACTAGATGGTGCTGTGTGTTAATGACCCAACATATTTATTTATTATTTATAAGTAAATTATTTTACGATTTTTTTCATATTTATTTTAATTTAACAATAGGCTATTGACCTGAGGACCTGAGGACTGACGAAGACATGTGGGACAGTGCGTAGTAAGAGTGAAACACTCATACATACTGATATATAACCATGTAATTTTTTTTTACTAACTCAATTTCATATTATTTACAAGAAAACTTAAAACGTTCATATTACTGAAAACTTTCGCCTTCTGAGAAAAACACATTTAAATTATTTAAGCTGACAGGTGTTGACTTATTATGAATCATTTTTAATTGTATTTATTAATTTTATTTTAGGGATTTATTATAATTTAATGTATACTTGTGATTGTGTAATTATAACGAATGTTATGTACACTTATAAAGACATACATATCTGATTAATTCTTTTTGTCTTATAAATGTTTTAATATGTGTGTTTTTAGTGTAATTTTTTAAATAAAAAAAAAGAAAAATGGGATAAAATCATCAATATATGATTAAAGTCTGTGGAAGTCATTACCTGTGTAAAATGATGGAAATGAGCTTATTTTTTTTAATACAACTCAAAATGAGTAAACCCTCTTTAACAATGGCAATGCTTGTTCGAGACCTTGGAACCCACGCGAATATCGCTTGTTATTATTGACAATGTTAAAAAATTTATTTTATTTTTAAAATGTCACGGCCAGTTCACGATATTGCTTTTTAAACGTTATCATTATTTTATATGTCAGGTCGTAAATTAAGTTTTGGATTTAAAAGATATATAAATAAGGATTAAGTCACAAGTGATTTAGGACACTACAATTTTAGATAAATTTTTGTAAACACTAATATCTATTGAAACAACAGATAAAGCAAATGTAGTTGGTGTTTTTACGTATACAGGAATCGAATTTGTGATCTTTCATTGTATTAATATGGAGTTTTAATGTTAGTCAAATGAGTGTACAATGCTCACACGCTAAAAGTAAAAGTTCAGAAAAGTAATCTACGAGAGGATGAGATGAATATTTGTAAGGTTTTTTTTATAATATTTTTATCAAATTTAAAAGTTATTTTATATTCTCTCGCCGGCTTTATCCTATATATTTATGTGTTTGTCTCTTCCTCGTGTCGCAATTCCGTTTCATTCAGTTGCATATCACAACGATTCTAAAGAAGTTTCACTTTAATAATCATGAAAATTAATTTACAAATAACAAAGATTTCCCGTAAGATTAACATCTGAGTTAAGTACATACCACCCTTATAAAGTCGATCAACATGGAATATTTTATAAATTAGTTTGATATAGAACGATAACCTATATTTATATTTAATAACTTAAGTTGTTTCTAAATTCCTATATCTTCAAATAATTAAAGCCACCAAACAAAACAAAGTGGTAGAGTTTAATTTGAACGCTTACAGAAGGGCTCTAGCCTCGGGCCCTTGGGGCAAAAGTATTGAATCATATTTCTCAATTTGGGTTCCCTTAAATTTCAACATAACGAAGTTTTGATGAAGAATATATTTTAAAATCAATTTGTATGCAACACCCAACAGGCATGAATTGATTTGTTGATTAGAAACAGTTGAAATCTAATGCACAGGATATTAGGTAAAAGTAAAAAATAAATAATTAATAACTTTTTTATTTACTTACGCGTAAAACTGCTTATCTATTTCATATAATAAATTGTGGGTTAAGTCGTTTTCGCGCTGGCAGCCTGATATATGTTGTGACTACAGAGTAAAAAGTAGTCTTTAGTGCAAAAAAAAGTTCATTGACAAATATCATGTTTAAAAAGTTTAGGGAAGCGAAAGCTAAAACTGTTTGTACCTAACTGTTATCTATACATAATATAATAAATTTCTAACTGAGTCGAATCTGTACATCAAATATTTTTTTTAAAATCTTATTGAAATAGACATTATTATCGATACAGAGGCCGAATCTATAGTTTTTACAATTTTTGTCTCTGTGACCGCATCACGGAAAAACCACTGGAGGGATTTTGATGAAATTTGTTATGGTAATAGCTGATCGTTCGGGTCAACATATAGGATACTTTTTATTGGTGGAAAATATCTCATCTCTAAGAAATCTATACTAAGCGTTAAAAAGTAACTAAGGACGAACCCGGGCGGAGCGAGGGTGAGTCGCTAGTCTAGTCTAGTCGAAATATATTATATGGATTTTTTTTGTAATCAATGTTTCTAATTTATTCGTTACTCCCTTACAAACTATTTTACTTTTGATATATTAACTCGATAGAGGTACGTAGTATGACGAAAACACGAACTAATTAATATATATATCTATAACTTTAATAAACGAAATAAATAATAGGATCAATATTTTGTATTTACACTCTTTCTGTGACAACATGACGTTTTAGATTACTTTCTGCTTAAATAAAGACTCATAGTCTTACAAGAGGTAAAAACATCTATATAATAAATCAACGAAATCGAACGAGCGGCCTCCACCGTAGTAGACAGAAAACACGCTACATTGCATCACGTCGTTTCGATATTGAGATGCTCTCACAACGCTATTTTACGCAACATTCATTATCTTATAGCAAACATATTTTTTTTTTTAAATTAATAATTATCAGTATATTCGCATTTCCCTAGCCTAAATCATTAAATAAAATAAAAAAAAAACGACTGCGAACAGATAACGAAATATAGGTACAACAGGCGAGCGTAGCATTCCCGCGCGCGCGAGCGAGACCGAGCGAGGCCGAGCGAGATCGAGCGAGCCCGAGCGACGAGCGAGCCCGCGCCCTCCCCCGCGAACCGTCAACCAGTCGCTCTCCGAGTGTTACCCGAACGAACGTGCCGCGAATTCACGTTCGACCTAAAAAATCATACAATTCTATAAACACCTTGTGAACTACATATCGCAATATGAAGAGACCTTAATATTGAAAAATTATATTATTTTTAGTGTGAATGGCTACTAATAGTAAAACACTAACAATTTCAAAAGTCTGCCGGTTTGACGTTACGTGTGTTTAACTCCGTCGGGTTAAACTGTTCCGCCGCTTGAAATATAAACCGGATACGTTATAGAGACGCGCTGTTTAAATCGATCGTCTGTTAGTGCGGGTGTTTGCAATTTGGCCGGATTACGCCGGCTGTGTCATTGACTTGTTTGTTTACAAATGATTTACTAGTTATTTATTAAAACGCGATTCATTTTCAATCTGAAAGTATTATGTTCATTTGGTTTTAGTAATATAAAACCAATGATTGACAGAATGTGTTTATGACTATGCGAAATAAGTCTTGAAAGGAGGCCCGTGCCCAGCAGTGGGACGTTAAAAAGGGCTGAATACGAAATAATACTACATTATACATAACTTATCTAAAGCTTTAATTCTTATTTGGTTCTGTTAATATGAATGGTTCAGAAGAAAAGATGACAGAATTAGAATGGACTAACGAACAAATAATAAAATTAATCAGTGAATACAAGAATAGGCCAATGCTGTGGGACACCAGCCATCCACTCTTCCGCATACAGACCTCGAAATATGAAGCGTGGGGTGAAATTGCAGACATTTTTGACTGTGAAATAGTAGATTTGAAAAAGAAATTCAATTCAATCTTCGCATCTCATAGGCGAGAAAAGTCGAAAGTCAGGCTAGGTGGGCGGTCTACGTGGTTCCTGTACAACCACTTGAGTTTTCTACCCAGCCATGTCGCTCACGATGAAACTACAGCAACAGCTGTGGTAAATAATAAATATTATTAACGTACACGTCTGCGATACGTATAGACATTGAACTGCCTCGTTGGTTTAACGGTGTTGGCAGAAGTTCTTGGGTTCGAGTTCTTAGTTGGGCCAACTATATTTATTGAGTTTTTAAGTGTTGTGCACGACACAATATCTTTTTCACTCTTAAAATTCGTTTGTCGACGGCTTAACGTGCTTTCGAAATATTTCGTCAACTTCGGGAACTTGTCCCAACCAAGAATTCAAAACCAGGACCTCCAGATATATAGCCCTTCATTTAGCTACTACACCAATGAGGCAGTTACTAATATCCTATGGAAACCAATCGCACATTCTCCGGCTTTAAATTTTTCATATAAAATAAGTCGCCCACACACTTATTTAGCAGCTACGTGTGAGAAAAGCAACCAAACAAACACTCGTTTTTTATAATATTAGTGAGGATTAGTTCAGTCCATTATAAATTATTGGGTTTAAAATTTATCTTAATTGGGACTCGAATTTAAAGTTTTTAATCTAGAAAATAATTTAAATTGATTAAGCCAATGTAATTCAAATGCTACATAATACTAGAGTAAAAAAGATAATCGTCGTTGCTTAGGCTTCAAGCGATTACGTGAAAGGCTTTAAATGTATTGACTGCAGTTGCCAGTAAAATAGAAACTACTAGGTATAATACTTATTCATCTTTCATTTACGCGGCATACATTTTACACTTATAAGATACTTTCTTGTGTTTTCGCGAACATTTGACATCTATCTATATTCTATACATATAATAAAATTCTGAGTCGAATCTGTACATTAAATATTTTTTGAAAAATCTTATTGAAATAGTCAATTACTATCGATACAGAGGCCGAATCTATAATTTTTAGACTTTTTTTGTCTGTCTGTCTGTTTGGGAACGCATAACTAGAAAACCACTGGACAGATTTTTATGAAATTTGATATGATGATAGTTTACTTTTTACTGCGGGAAAATATCTCATCTTTGAGAAATCTATACTAAACGTTAAAACTCTTCAATTTTTTTTATTCATAATGCTTTATTATAGTATAGACACTTAAGCTCGTCAATAGCTACTAAACAAAAAAAAAGAAAATCGGTTGACAAACAGACGAGAAAAATATATATTGATACAAGTATGATAAAATTATACCGAACTTAGTGACTTAGCCAGTTTTTTTTTATGCGATTCAGTGACAAACGAGCAGCCAGACCACCTGATGGAAAGCAGTACCTGTCGCCCATAACACCTACGGTTCATGCACTTAGGTTTTAAGTAACAAAAATGCAGAACCACAGGTGCGTTGTCACTGTGAGAACTAAGATGATATGCCTCTTGCCTGTAATTGCGCTGGCTACCTTATCCTTCATACCGGAACACAACAATGCAATCATTGTTGCTTGGCGGCAGAAATAAAATAAGCTCATATTATGATATCAGGATAAAGAATAGCCTATATATAGCACTTGGCCATAATGTAGCTTTCTATTAGTGAATTAATTTACAAAATCAGATCAGTAGTTTCAGAGATTATTGCCTACGTTCAAACTTACAAACTTTACCTCACATCCTACTAATATTATAAACGTGAAAGTTTGTAAGAATGTATGAATGTATGTTTGTTGCTCTTTCACGCCTGTATGAAATTTGGCACAGATATAGATTATATGTAGTCTGGAATAACACATAGGCTGCGTTTTATCCTAGAAATCGGTTCCCGTGGGATGGGTTTGTTTTTGTTTTGCTTGTTTTAAACAAAACTATCTTTTTGGATTATTTCTCGGATTTATTTTGATTTTTGGTTCCCGACGTTATTTAAAACTATACCTCTTTATAGTAGATGAAAATTAATTTATGTATATAAAAATCAAATAAGCTTAGCTTAAGCATCATTTGGCTAATTCATAGTTCGTAGGTGTATTTTGATTAAGGTTTTAAAAGAAAAAAATTAGATAAGTTGCCCGGAAAATTGGAAAATCGGAAAAACTGAAAGTTCTGTTTCTTTAACATTTCTGTATAAGCTCAATGATTACGAATTTTATTGAAATCCAGACAATAATACCTTGCAGCTTCCTTTCTATATTTAAACTAGTTCCGAGTAGTTCTTAAAATATTTTCTAACAAGTAACAAATTATAATCTGTGACAAAAAATGGTAAAACGAATCAATTATAGATTTTAATAAATACTCAAAGGTTTAACAGAAAGCTATTGTAAAGATGCATCATTCAATCATTATTCATTCAAGTCATTAATTTAGTATAAAATACATATAATTATAATAATAAATATAAAGTATGTTATTCATATAGAAATAATGAAATTTTAATTAAGTTTTTTTCTGCTTTACGTTTTTCCTCCTTTCTTTTAATGCATAATTTAAACAAGTGCTGGAAATTACCCACTTCAAAAATCATACGTTATGCAAATGTAACCCATTATCTCCCAATGTTGTCACAATGTAGCCTCGAATTTTCACCATCAG
Source organism: Argynnis bischoffii washingtonia (assembly GCA_033884665.1). NCBI lineage: Eukaryota > Metazoa > Arthropoda > Insecta > Lepidoptera > Nymphalidae > Argynnis > Argynnis bischoffii. The sequence continues at coordinate 443,651 of CM066624.1, read as the reverse complement.
ATATTTATTAATTTGTTAATAATATACGTTATCATTTTTTTTAAATAAATATGTTGGGATACCATCACACAGCACCATCTAGTTCTATGGTAAGGTACGAGGCTTGTGTTATAGATACTAGATACTTCATACACTACACATAATTTTAAATACAAACATATTATAAATATAACAGTAAACACCCATGACTGGAGTACATTCGTTCTCATCACTTGCACTCGGGACTCGGGACAAGTAGGATCACTACAACTTGAGCCAAACGTGTCATCAAAAGAAGAAATAAAAGAAGTCAGGGCTTCGATTTCTACAGCAATTGATCGAGAATCTCCTCTTTTGACTAAAAATTCTGTCATCAATATATTGACAGGTCTATTAAAATTAATTTTAACATATTAGTACATATAGTTCGTATATTATCTATACTCAATTATAATGGACGCCGCGCCGGTGTACACAAGTGGTAATGACAAGGCAATTTTATTTAAATAAATAAATTTTTGTATATTTTTAAAACACACATCTTTATTACCTATTGTATTCAGCCCTTTTTAACGTCCCACTGCTGGGCACGAGCTTCCCTTCAATACGAGGGGGATCAGGCCATAGTCCACCACGCTGGCCAAGTGCGGGTTGGCGGACTTCACATGTCTTTCGAAAACTTGCTAGGTTCTCTCAGACATGCAGGTTTCCTCACGATGTTTTCCTTCACCCTATTATCTATTATTAAATATTAATTATTAAGTAATTGTATATTTGTTTCCATCTAGGGGATAATTTCTGATACTTTAAATCAATTAATAATAACGATATACACCAAAATAAACAAAATCAATATATTAATGAAAAATTGTCATTTCACTGATCGACCTCCAAGTGAAACTTCCAAAAATACTTACTTAGCGATACCTTTTCTCTATGAGCAAGCTACCTGATTTTAGTGTCTAAATAACCAATTTACTGTGTTTTTAATACAGAATTATTCATTGTAAAGGTGTTTAATGAAGAACTATTGACTTTTAAATGCCAATTCTATTGGTTAAAAACATATTACTTTAAAAAGGCGGAAAAATATATTTTATCTATATATGTTATCTAAATAGGTATATTATGAAATTCTAAGTTGAATCTGTACATTAATTATTATTTTTTAGTTTTTTTTTAGAAATAATCTCTATTGTCGATACAGAGGTCGAATCTATAGTTTTTTAATTTTTTTTTCGGTTTGTCTGTCTGTCTGGGAACGCATCACGAGAAAACCACTGGACAGATTTTGATGAAATTTGGTATGATGATAGCTGGTTATCTGAAGTAAGATTACTTCACTTGTATAGCAAATATGCTAAAATTAAAGACCCTGACATACAAATACATATGTTACCATGTGCCCCGCCGCAATTGTTTTCAATTCGGCGTTGATAAGATGACCTCGATTTTAATTCGCATAATCGAATATACAACACGATGTTTTGACCCTTATTACGAAAGCGTTAAGATCAATAATCGCTTAGCTAAATTATATACGGAATTATTTTCAATCATACATACATATTAATATATACTAACTAGCACTACCCGCGGCTTCGCCTGTGTTCAAACTTGCAATATAAACATCAGTTTTACAATAATGTATGGAAGTCTGCCCGATTTGTTGACACTTATGATTACTGCTCCGCTCCCTTGGGTAGTAGCATGATGATATATAGCCTATAACCTTCCTCAATAAACGGGCTATCTAATGCAAAAAGAATTTTTCAAATCGGATTAGTAGTTCCTGAGGTTAAGGCGTTCAAACAAATAAACAAACTCTGTCTCTTTATAAAATTAGACTAGCGACTCACCCTCGCTTCGCTTCGGGTTCGTCCCTAGACAAAAACAAATCTATCCCACGGGAACCGTACATTTTTCCGGGATGATATATAGCCTATAACCTTCCTCAGTTAACGGGCTATCTAATGCAAAAAGAATTTTTCAAAACGGATTAGTAGTTTCTGAGATTAGCGCGTTCAACCAAACAAACAAACAAACTCTTCAGCTTTATAATATTAGTTTAGATTTAATTATTATAGATTTAAGTTAGTATGTAAATTTTAACAAAATTGTTGTTAGACGGCGTATAGTTTATCGCATGCGAAACAGGTTTGCGGGTCAACTGTGTTTTAAACTCGCGTTATGATACTAACCAGATTTCTAACTACTCTCATAATTTAATTTAACTATTAGTTGTAATAATCAATACTAATATTATAATATGTGAAGATGTTTGTTGGTCTTTTCAGGCAGCAGGAGTTATGTTTTTATTGGCCACAGAGTATGTCATTTTTCTCTAGCCACGGGACACTTTATGGCTTCCATGGGATTTTCAATAAGACTATTTTTTCGGATTTTCTCGCGGATTTATATTGATTTTTGGTTCCCGACGTTTCAAGTGCTTTACAGCAATTATGATCACGGAAGAGACTAAGGTTTTAGATGTCTCAAATGCATTATATAGTTGTTAAAGACAGCTGAAAAATCCGAAAAGATAGCGTTATTTAAAATTTCAAATATTCGCGTAAATCTAAGAAAGTATTATGTGGTATCCTTGGGATTTTAGTATAATATTATTGCTGTGGGCGAAGCAAAAAGCAAGCTAATTTCTAGCATAATTTAATTCTAGGAAACACAATTTTTCATTAGTTTTAAATAAACTTGACCAACTTTTTAAGAGCGATAACATGAGCTAACTTAAACTAACTAAGTTCTTTAGTAAATTAAAATAAATTATGCGAGATTATAAGCCGCAATATCCTCTGTGCAGACAATAATTAAATTTGTCGTTTCAGGTAAAACCTCGTAAGAAACGGAAGACTCTTGAAGAGCCAGAAGTCGAGCTGTCCTGCGAGGAATATGAAGACCAGGGGAATGAGAGTCCAATGCATGTCATGATAAAAGAAGAACCAGAGTTCGTCGAGCAAACTTTACCAAAAATTCAATATATCTGTTCAAAACCACGTCTGACAAGAGTGTTGAAGAGAAATGTAGCCAACGAATCCCATAGGCCTCGAGTTTTGGAAAGAAAAATGTTCAAACGTTCGGAATTTTTCAAGAAAAAAGACGAATGTGACAGCTTCGGTGAATATATCGCTATGTCTTTGAGGAAACACGATGAGAGAACGCAATCAATGATAAAACAGGCCATCAATAATATTCTGTTCGAGCAAGAGATGAAGAAGTATAACGCTGGGCAGTATGTTGTGATATCAACTGTTGATGAAAACCCGTTAATAATTGGCGATGAGAGTGACAAATAAGATATGATTGTGGACTATTTGAAAGTGTATCTAGTGATAAGATATCTAGGTTTTTTTTTTAAAATAAGCCAAAATATCTTTTAACCCATAGTATGAAATTGTTCTTCTACTTATATTATTTTCCAACCAAAATTCAACTGAAAAACCGTTCATTTATTAAATTCCATTACGTTTTACAAGGAAATAAATAATAAAACAATTTGTATCGCTTATCTTTTCTTAGAACCTGTCAATCATAGCAAATTATATTAAATCTTGACGTTCTTCATAAAAACAGACTTTTTAACAGTCCAATAACGCACGCGCTACTTTCAAAGTATTTTTCCTTAATTTTTTGTATCCAGAACTGTCTACGTGATGCATTGCACGATGGCTCTCGTACGAACGCAGTGGGACGATAAGTCTCAAGGAAAGTTAACTATACATTGCTTGTTTTAGGTGAAATACACGTAACAAAATGAAAATAATACAGCAATCTATATCCAAGTATGACACGTTTGTTATAAAAACAAGATGTTCCAATACAAGTTAATACCTGCACCGTTGTATACTGTTACCACCTCAACCATTGCGCTTTTAAGATAGAAATTCAATTCATTTTGCGTTAATAGAAATGCAATGTATGAAAAACCATACATAGTATGATTGATTGAAGTAGGTAAAGGCTAGATGCATTAGAGCACGACGATCAGATCACGCCACTTTACGTCACTAGTTATTAATATGCGTATGACTTTGCCTCTACAATATTTTTAATAACATATATATTATCTATACATATAATAAAATTCTGAGTCGAATCTGTACATTAAATATTTAAAATTTTTTTTATTGAAATAGTCATGATTAACGATACAGAGGCCGAATCTATGTATAGTTTTTAGAATGTTTGTCTGTCTGTCTGGGAACGCATCACAAGAAAACCACTGGACAGATTTTGATTAAGTTTTGTATGATGATAGCTGGTTATCCGGGTCAACATATAGGATACTTTTTACTACGGATAACGGAACCCGAGTGGAGAAAGGGTAAGTCGCTAGTACAAAATATAATAACAAAATATAATTCCAAAAACCCTTCACAAATGAGAAACTTAATGTTAAAATTTATCAACTGATTTTTAGTGATTTTTTTTTTAAATATTGGTAGTTGTGTATAAAAAAACTAATATATGTACTACTTCTATTTTTTCTAGAACGATTCCTGTCTAACGAACCGTATTTAGTGTGATAATTAAATCCATGGATGAATAGCTCACAGTGGTAGGGGGTTCGATTTTTACACACGGTAAGTAAAATAAAGATATTAATAAAGTTTTAAAAAGTGTTGGCTAAAAGAAAAATTTGTTTGTTTTAATTTTTACATAAACTGCAATTTGATTTTATGCTTGCGTCGATAATAAATAGGTTATATTGCAAGCTGTGATGCCAGCGATTCTTATATTTCAAAAACGACGTCCAACTGTCTGATATAACGATTGAGTGCTGAATTGAATAATTCGAGATGTCATTGTGTACGTAATGTGAACAAACAAATGTATTATTTATCTATATCCATATATACGGGTATGTAGGTATGTATCTTTATAAACAAAAATTTAATACTCCTTGTTCATCACTTAAGAACGACTTGACAGATTTGGCTGATTTGTTTTTTTTTAATATTCGAAATAGTCTGAATAAGATAAAAAAAATCGGAAAAATTTCCAGTAAAATGTTAAATTCAGCTACAACTGAAAATGAACGCAGAGATCAACTAAAATTTGGCAGTCGAGTTCGTAAATAATGATCTTTAATACAATCTTTAGTAGTTAGTATCTTGACTTGTTTAGCTTTAGTCAAAATTTAAAAAAGGAATTGTTGAATTTCAACAAGTTAAGTTAGCTGGTTAGCTGTATTAGGGATCGGTTCCCTCTTCGACAGACCATACTAAATGTGTAATTGAGTACAATATTGTATTTATATATCTAACTAGCGACTCACGCTCGCTTCGCTCGCGTTCGTCCCTAGGTACGTTTTCACGGTTAGCTATGTTTATACATAAATAGCAGCTTGCTACTCCTAAGATGTTCATTTAAATTATACCTATAGCGATTTACCTTTGCTGCGCTCGGATGCGTACGCTGTACGCGAATTTTGTTCACAATTTCATGTGTTTTAACTTTTTTTCGCGGAACCCTGATTCTTTTTCTAAAATAAAAGTAGCCTAAGTTACTCCTTATAACAGCAGCTATCTGCCAGTGAAAGTCCCGTCAAAATTGGTCCAGCCGTTTCGAATTTAGCCGGAACAAACTGACAGACAAACAAAAATTGTAAAGAATGTTGTTTTGGTATATGTACCGTGTGTACATCCATATGCGTTTAGTAAAAAGCGGTTATTTTAATATTACAAACAGACACTCCAATTTTATTTATCTGTATAGATGTAAAGTATTAAGAAATAATTACTACTTCTATAAGTGACTGACTTATCAACGCACAAACAAAAGCAATATACCTATAGGACTAAAAGGATCTTTATTTAGCCCTTGAAGAGATAAAAAGAAGGTTATGTATAATTAACAAAAAGCTGGCGTAACTTAAAACTTAGTATTAATGCTGTCAGACAATAATGATAATTTATTTCTTACTAGCAGAACCGTGGCTTTGCTCGTGCTAAAACTGAAAAAAAAGACTAAAAAAGTAGGTTTCATACAAATTTTTATCCCCTATTTTACCCCCTATGGAATGAATTTCGAAAAATGCTAAAACACGTATTTATTTACCTAATTGTATTGAAGCGCATTAATACTAAGTTTCAAGTAATTCTGATCATGAATAATTTTTGGGTTGTATTATAACATATTTTCCCGTGGGAATGAGATAACCTCCCGCGGTAAACAGCAGCCTATGTCACTTTCCAACCCTCCGACTATCTCCACACAAAAAAATCACGCCCGTGATTCCGTCGTCACTTTTCGTCACTTTTTTTGGTCGTGAAAGAAGGACAAACAAACAAAAAAAAAACAAAAGTGCGTGTATGAATGCTCTTTATGAAATTCAATTTATGTTTTAAATAATTAGGATAGGTGAGATACAAAAAATTCTCAAAAATCTTTAGAATATCAAGAGCCCAACAGTGTGTAAAGATCTTAGGTGTTTAATTTTAATCGCTGCAATTACCGAGTTTTCCTTCAGCGCTGTAATTCCTAGAAAACGCTTTAACTAGATACGTTATCTTTTTTTGTTATGTTAACAATTTATAATGCTAATGAATATGTTGCCATGGAAGATGGCTGTTGCGTCTTCAGGCTCTAAATATGAACTTGATTGTTAGCTATTGACGAATAAACAAAAATAATTAAGTAACGCGTATTAGGCATATTACAATCATATATTTATAAAATATCATTTAAGGAAAGAATATAATATTATATATCATTTGTCAGACAATAACAACGGTTGCCATGGCAACAGACGTACGTACATGTTTTCGTAACGCATTCACCAGCTTACCCCCCAAGTCAAGCGTGCGTAAAGAAGTTTTACTTCAAAAACACACTTTCAGATTTATAATATCAGTATGGATATGGATTAATTACTAAAAGATAATTACCAAAAGATGCCGGGGTATGTCGCTAGTATGTTATACACTTAATTAGCAATAATACAAATAACTTATTTCTTTTTCAAATAACGCGATATGTAGCACTTTCCACAGTATCTCCCATCTCTGATGGCTACGATTGCCTGTAAGCGAGGAAAGCCGTGTGAAGCGTTTCTATTTATATTACTTTACAATAAGCATTAAACACGCAATACTTTCTTCTGTATTTAATTATAACAATGCTAAATATCCGTGTATGTTTGTCTGTAATTTTTTACTTAAATTAAGTGAAATAAGGTGTTATACTTTATTATGATTTTTTTTCTTAATCGGCAGGATAAATCTGCAATCAAAAGCATTAGCATTAGTTTGGGCTTAACTCAAAGTCAAACATTTTTACATACCTATACAAACGACAGACGGTACTAATAAAAGCGTGTTAAAAAGGATTTTAAAACCCATTTTTTGCCCAGATTATCCATTTACTTTTTGCTCTTTTTTACTCTCTAACAATATAATACGTATTCTTTCATTTCAACTGACTACCTGTTACGGTCCGGACCTAGAAACAGACGGCGTTAGTGTAATAGTGTGGAGATATCTATATATATAAATAATGTTAAGCTTGATCGTGTTACAAAATTTAAATACCTTGGTACATGTGGTAAATGAAATGTTAACTGATGAGGATGTTATAGAGAGGGAACGTAGAGCACAGGCGATGCGTGGAAACATGTTGGCCCGGAGATTTGCTGCGTGTACTGATCAGGTGAAATTACACTCTTTAAGGCCTATTGTCAAACGCTGTACACGTGTGGTCTCTGGACGAACTATGCGAAACGCTCTTTCAATGCTCTAGGAATTCAGTATAATGATGTCTTTAGAGCAATGTTTAGACTGCCTAGATACTGTAGTGCGTCGTGGATGTTCTGCGAGGCGCGCACTGACGGATTTGTTGCTGTCATAAGAACGAGAATCGCGTCTCTGAGACAGAGTATAAATGACAGCACAAATTCTATTATGCAAGCTGTAGCAGGCAGCTACGACTCTCAAATTTTAAGATTTTGGGCTAAATTTCTTCGGACATAGTGATGTTGTAGTTTAAATGTTTAATTTTATTTAATGTTCTTAACGTATGAAACTTTTGTATTTATTTTATTTTGTTTATAATTTAATTTAAAAAAATAAATGATAATATTTAATATAATTAAAAAAAATATGGTGTTATTGAGAACAAAGTGCAATAAAACGACCTTATGGATATTTTTGTCACAAATACCTACTTCATTTACATTCATTGCGCCGCGCTGTAAGTCACGTTCACGTTTTTAAAACTTGTTTTTATTCTTAGTCTTTTTTATCTATATACATTACTAGCATTGCCCGCGGCTCCCCCCGCGTTCAGATGACCAAAAACCAAATTCTTAGGTTTTTACACAGTAGTATACTCTTACATTGTAGTTTTTGTATTTTTTTCTCAGAAATGAGATGTTTTCTCGCGGTAAAAGTATCCTATATGTGGACCTGGACAGCCAGCTATCACGATACCAAATTTCATCAAAATCTGTCCAGTAGTTTTCTCGTGATGCGGTAACAGACAGACAGTCAGACAGACAAAAATTCTAAAATCTATAGATTCGGCCTCTGTATCGATGATAATGACTATTTCAATAAGATTTTCCAAAAAATATTTAATGTACAGATTTGGCTTAGTTTGAATTTTATTATATGTATAGATGTGTGTATGGCTAATAAGTACCTAATAACCATTTCTTAAAGAAATCGAACCTGCGACCTTTGATTTAATAGGCATTGACAGTCAGATCCAAACTGTTTATTTACGTTATTTTTTCTTTACTGATTTATGGTATATAACATAAAAACATTATATTTAATAACAATGGAACAGGTAAGTTGCATTAAATTCGATTCAGTTCTGATGTAGTGTTATAAAGTGAGGTACATTATTGTTTGTTTAGTCGAGGTACGATAGAAATTAGTACTCAAAATTGAAGTACCTACCTATAGTAACCAAAAATATTCTCATATATATAATATCAAATACTTTCTTAAAACGCGAATATTTGACATTTTATATAAAACTATTTTTTTCTGATTTTTTCCCGGATTTATTTTGATACCGTCTGTAACAACTATATAATACTCGGAAACCAAAAATCAAAATAAATCTGCAAAAAATCAGAAAAATAGTTTTATTTTAAGTAAATGTTTTTCATTCTAAGATTATATTTTCAACAGGTGTCTATCGACATGCAAAGTATATTTCATATTATATATAAACAACATATTATTATGTTACAATGTAATTGAAGTTTCTTAGAATTTTCAACTCGATGCTATCAGTTGGCAGTCCTCAGACGTCGTGTCGCCACGCTAAATAAAGAGCTTACCTAACACTTAATACGTACTGACTTCTGTCGTGTAAACGTTCTCGCCTGTTCATTATGAGTATCTGAATTTGCTTAAAGTATATTCCGGATTCGAATCCCGTTTGGAATTAATATTTTGGCAGTATTTATGAATACACTAGCGACTTACCCTCGCTTCACTCGAGTGTCATCTAAATTGTCTATATATATGTTAGGTAATCCAGGTCATAGTCTATTTATGTACTAAAGTTCATCAAAATCCGCTCAGCCGTTTCGCGTAAAGGAGTAACAAATATACACACACAAAATCTCATTTATATTATCACTAGCAGAACCCTCGGCTTCGCTCGCGCTAAAACTACAAAAAAAATAGTAAAAAGGTAGGTTTCATACAAACTTTCATCCCCTATTTTATTCCCTTGTGGGATGAATTTTGAAAAATACTAAAACACGTATTTAATACCAAGTTTCAAGAAATTCTGATCATAAATATTTTTTGGGTTGTGTTATACGTGTTTTCCCGTGGGAATGAGATAGTCTCCCGCAGTAAAAAGTAGCCTATGTCATTCTCCAGCTCTCCAACTATATACATAAAAAATCCCGCCAATCCGTTAGTCTGTTTCGACGTGAAAGAAGGACAAACAAACAAACACACTTTCAAGTTTATAATTAATATTAGTATGGATTCATCATTTATCCCAGCCCAATTGTGTCTACGTAAGTGAAGGAAAACATCGTGAGGAAACCTGCATGTCTGAGAAAACTTAGGAAGTTTTCGAAAGAAGTGTGAAGTCCGCCAACCCGCACTTGGCCAGCGTGGTGGACTATGGCCTGATCCCCCTCGTATTGAAGGGAGGCCCGTGCCCAGCAGTGGGACGTTAAAAAGGGCTGAATACAAGAGATAACTGGCTGTGTCAATATACATAATATATCTCTACAAACAAAATTGCGTGAACCACATACCTTATATTCTAACAAATTGTAAATTATATTTACATTATCCCATACTGAATGGTTATCGTCTTGTTACAATTTCTATTTTCATCTGTATTATCCTTATCACATATACAATAAGGTCCATTTTAATAATTTGTGCTGCTTTTTACATAATAGATTAAGCGTGAGTACAACATTAGCTTATTGTTATTGATACAAAGTAAATGTGAAATATTACTTTATGCTAATACAGTATTATTTTGAGTTGAAAATAATCAAGATTAACTTTTAAGGTCGATGTTAAGAGGATAACTCTTGTATTGACACTTTAAATGTCACCATTTGGAAATAGTGGTGTCAAAGTACTGCTGCGGTATTATATACCGGGTAATCTTTATATATATATCACACTACGTTTTTACGGTTAGTATAGAATAGGTTATATATGTATATGTACAAAGGTGTTGAAAAGTAGGTAAGTGCTTTAAAAAATAAAAAAAATATATCCCTTACTTGAAAAATGATTGATTTCCCACACAAACTTTTACCTTTCTTTTCACTACCTTTAGAGATGATTTCTGAGATAAAAATTATGCTATGCCCTTCCAAGGGTTTCATACTATCTCCATACCAAACTTCATCTAAATCGGTTCAGCGAGTTAGGTGTGAAAACGCAACAGACAAACAGACAGACAGACAGTTACTTTCGCATTAACGTATATAACATTAGTATGGTAGTATGTATTCGATATGGTTAACTAGTTTAGCCCGTAGCTTCGCATGCTACGTATTATGATAATGTATAACACGCTTGCTTGGAAAACTGAGTGAAGCGGGTTCAAATCCCGGGTCTCGCACTTTTGATATATTCATGTGCGAATCATTTCTAACATGATTACCACTTGCCTTATAATGAAGGAAAACATCATGAGGAAACCTGCATGTCTCAGAAAATATAGCAAGTTTTCGAAAGACATGTGAAGTCCGCCAACCCGCACTTGGCCAGCGTGGTGGACTATGGCCTGATCCCCCTCGTATTGAAGGGAAGCCCGTGCCCAGCAGTGGGACGTTAAAAAGGGCTGAATATATAATAATGCCCCTTCAATATATACAGACTATTAGTAATCGAATCATATTAAAAAAGGAGACTATTTATTATGAATTTCCTTGATAATAAGTTCAATGAATGACGTTTGTCGGCCGAAATATCCGCTGATAGCGTCGTGTAGAGCCGCACGTACACACTATGCACGCGCTTGAGGAAAAAGACTCTTTATTCACTAGAAATGTTTACTGAAGTATTTATCTGGGCCACGATTTTAAAGATAGCACATTCTCTATGTATAAATTATGGGATACGTGGTTTTTATGGCTTACCTTAGTGTTTGGAACTAAACCCTTCTTTTATAGCTTTTTTTAAATATGAATGGTATAAAGGGACACATAATACTACGATGGAAGTTACAGATTCTATTCCCGATGGTACAAAATATAAAGATTTGATTTTTAATCACCATCCAAAAATTTTTGCCCAATAACCATAGATAAGATTAATGTGGTATGAAAGTAAAAATTATATCTTGCGTTACATTTAGGTTCAATTCACCCAATGATTAATTTCATTTTAATGTTTTTAATTAAACTGTGGAGTTTGACGTTTTCCAATATAAGAATTAAAGGAGAATATCAAAATTCTACCATATTTTTCCAAATAACTACGTTTTCTTTCATTAATAGCTCTGAAATCCACCTCATAGTTGCAATTGGAAACTGACATAACATCTTATTAAATACGTACAGTTGTTCAAATTGAGCCAGATATCGATACCTGATCAGGTCCTTCACCCTTCGCATCTATCTCTGTCGTTCGCATAGAAAACATGCTGTTGTCTCCCTCCGATCACTGATTACAGTCACGTACCAAAGCTTGGCAAGCGCTCAGTTTTACCACTAATGTTACAGTATATTATTAGAACGAAAGTTGCCATGTAAATTGCTTCTATTGTTTTGAACGGTTAACACGCGAATAAATAATAATAATAAATAAATAAATATGTTGGGACATTCCATGGTAAGCTGGCAGGCTTGTGTTATTGATACCAGATAGATGATACACTTTAAATACATACTATAAATATAAACACATGACTGTAGTACAAACATTCGTGCTCATCACACAAATGAATACCCCAGCGGGAATCGAACCCGCGACCGAAGCACAGCAAGTAGGATCACTACAGACTGAGTCAAACTTATCGTCACAAAATATGTCAAGAGGTAGTACTTTGATATAATGATAATAGTTCAGCTCTTTATGATCCCACTGTTGGGCATAGGCCTGGATGTATCCAGAATGATTGCGATGGGATCAGGTCATACTCCCACCACATGCGGATTGACGGACATGACATTGAAGTTTCTTCACAGTGGTTTTCTAAGAAGTGATAATCACGTTGAAAGCGGTATTTACAAATGAAGAGTCTGAGATGACCAGAGTTTAAAATTGATTTAGGTAGCTTAGAAGATTTGAAACATTTAAATAAAACTATCTTCACGGGAGAGACTGTCTCTCCCGTGACCATGATTGCTGTAAAGCAATCGAAACGTCGGGAACCAAAAATCAAAATAAATCCGCGAAAAAATCCGAAAAGATAGTTTTATTTCAATGTCTAATATTCGCGTAAATCTAAGAAAGTACTAGATTTGAAAACATTTATAATTTTAAAATTATCATTCAAAACATCAGTTGATTCCGGTTGGATGGATTTTAATGAGTTTTTTTATATTTTACAGATTTTTTTCTTCAAATAAGATGATGTAGTTTGGATTTTCCATTCTACATTTTAGGATGTAAAAAAGTTGTTGTATTTATTCATTATGTTATGTAATACAAAACTGTAATAATGGTGGCAGTGGACCTTTATCCTATGTTGTTTTCCTACTGGAGGGTGTGGGGTCGATTTTCGGACGGCGCCTTTCATTCTTTTAGACGTTTAATTAAGTCTAAAAAACTAACGAATTCGGAAAGTAGAAAGGTAAGTTGATGAGTCACGTATGCTAGTGACGTAAAAACTACCTGTACATACTGCATTATTTATTCGAATATGTTTTTCTTTTAAAAACTAGTTTAGTCACTTCATTTAAATATGAATTGGCTTGTAGTGAGTAAATGGCTTCCTATAATAATGTTTTATGTATTCTTGTTCCACGTCGAGGATTCATTTTTCTTTACACTTTTAATAACTTACATTTTACAGGTTATTTTCTAACTTGTTATGAAGACTGGCTTTGAACTTTAAATGTGCATTTATAATAATTCAACCACATCATTTTTTTGTGATGTTTTTCCGATACAGTCGCACTTCGGCCGGAATTGAACCTGCTATATATGACTGAAGACAAGAAGACCCAAAGTCCAGCCACATTTGTGAGACTATATTCGATCTGATTTTATATTAAAGTTTATCATTTTAGTAACATATTTATTTTAGTTTATTCTAGCAGTGTTCTAATTATCAGATACTTCGTCTGGTATCAGGTACAGGTACAACAGCCTTCCGTCCCACACACCATCTACCCGTTAAGTTTAAAAATAGCGTATTTTTATACATATGCAACCCCTTTTAACCCTTTAGGGATTAATTTCCGAAAATCTATAGCGGATTTCTACTCACTATGAAGATTCCACTTGGCAAAGTTTATGGCATTTATATTTTTTGTGATTGGTGTTTCGATGTTAGTAGTGTTACGCTTTTATATGTTTTATGGATTTTGTGTGTAGCTTATCATTTGTAGAGTGAATTTATTAATTACTACTTATAACTTACCTTTTAGTATAACAGGTATAAGGTACCCACCAACCCTAATTTCCAATCCGCTTTCGACAGCTATCGAAACTTCATGTATTGCTTGTCAATTCGTTGCGCCGTTATTTTCACTAAGGAGAGGAAAATTTATGTATCTGCTATATACATGTGTCAGGGATCGAACCCGCGACCTGCGCCAGCGCCAAACTGTGTTATCTTTTCAATTTTTATTATTTCTGACTTTCGCAAATTTTATTTTCATACATACAATATATTTTCCCTTATATACAATTTTTAGGTGTATGATACAGACGCTTTGTTTTTGGCGTTTTATTAATTCGATTAGCGATTAATCCTGACTTCGCTCGGGTTTGTCCCTAGGGGTTTTTTTAAATTAACATAACTTTTTTATTTATGAACCGATTGAAATAAAACAAATACTAAATGTCAATTCGGCGCGAAATTAGCGCGCGCTAATGATTGTACAAACAAATAGACAAAAAAACTAAATATCATTGTTGTGGGTTCTATTGCGTTAATAAAGACCCCCAATAATAGTTTTTCTCAAATATCTTTCATGTACAGACAGCGATAAGTTACACTTTTATATGTATAGATTAAGATGGGAGCTCTGTTGGGGTTTAGTGGTAACTCTAACTTCACATCATTTGAGTACTAAATTTCATCCAAATTTGTTCTGCCCTTCCAGCATGAAATAGTAACAAACATACAAACACACGTAGAAACTTTTGCTTTTAAAGAGTAGTATGATTTACATTAACCTTAAACTAAATAATAAAATATGTAATATTCAAAAGATGTTCTTTAATTATATCACTTATCCATTTTAATAAAAAAATTAACGATAATCCTAGTAAACGTTTTAAAATCAACACGAATTTTAACTTTTTTCTCCAGCGTATGAAGGTGTTTTGTTTTTATTTTGGTCTGCTATCAATAAGTTTACTATTTGCAGCTGCAACTCCATCGAATTTCGTTCAGGCATGTTTCTCAGCGTGGTCGCTACGTACTTGCCGAAACTTTCAAAGGAATCTTCTTGTTTATTTGCCATCATCTTCATATAAGATGACATTTCCCTTAATATGGGTACTATATCATTACTATCTGTTTTTCCCTCAAACATTGAGCTGCTATTTATATCAGTGTACTCGCTGCCGCAATTGGCGTCGTCTTCTTCTTCAAGCGCGTCCGGGTCGGGTTTGATCAGCACCTCGTGAGTGGCCTAAAAGATCCAAAGAAAAATCTTTAATATATCAATTTTTATACAATACTAGCGGCTCACCCTCGCTTTGCTCGGGTTCACCTCTAGACAAACAAAAACAAACCTATCCCACGGGAACCGTACATTTTTGCGGGATAAAAAGTGGCCTATTTGTTATTCTGATGTATGAACTATATTTATGTAAAGTTTCATTAAAATATAAGTTACTATAGTTTTTTTAAATTGAATTGCGTGTTTTCAAATCTCTTTTTTTATTGCTTTTCGGATGGCAAAATTAAAACGCATGTTGTTTCGTTTCAAAACATACTTTATGTGGTGCGCGTAAGTTCGAATTTGTGTTTAGACAATTTGAATTTTATTCCTTGGTTTGACTTAACGTCACATGTCGACGCCACTTTTTTAAGGGATATTTATAAGGAAATATGTATATATGTTCTAATATATCAATGTGTATATGTAAATGTTTTTAAAATAAACAGTATAGATTTAGTATAATAATAATATGTACATAAATGATTCACTCTCATCCGCGCTGGCCGCCTTGCGGATGTCTTTTAATTCCACAGATCTGACAGTTTGGACACCGGCCAATGCTCTATCACAGTTGTAACCTATCTCACTATATATATATATATATATATATATATATATATATATATATATATATATATATATATATATATATATAAATTTTTACAGAAATCTCTATACTATTCGTCCGAGTGTATAAATTACAATTTTTTATAACATATACAATCTTACTAATATTATAAATGTGAAAGTTCAGATATTTGGATGTTTGTTGCTCAATCACGCCAGAACGGCTGAACGGATCTGGATGAAATTTGGCACAGAGATAGATCATAATGTGGAATAGCATATAGGCTATTTTTATCCTGGAAAATGTACGGTTTCCATGGAATAATTTGTTTTTGTATGATAAAACAGTCAAAAAACACTTTCGTTCATAACAGTTATGTTCTACTGGCGAAATTGCCGCATAAATAGGCGCATAAGACAACATTTATTTTTGTTTTTTTTTCTTTTCATTAATATAACAGAATTTAAATAATAATAAATTATAATTTATGTAAACAATAAACAATAATTCATTAAAGCTTTTGTAACGTAGTGAGCGTATGCCTTTTAAATTAAATTTATCATAGCAGAATGTATGACGGTACGTTAAGCAAACGACCTTCAACATTTGGCTCCTTCCTCCCCACCTCATCTCTAGAAAAGATCGTAATAAATACTAGCGACATCTATGGAATAAGATTTAAAACAATATTGCACATGTCATAAAACACAGACCATAGAAGTTATAGAGCCGGTAGTGTAATATTAACTGGTGAACGAAAACACAAATATTTTATTATTATTTTATTTATTTTGAAAAAAGGGACAAAGTTACATAATTTGTAATTATTTTAGGTATGGTAAACCAATCAGTAACTGGCCACTTTAATACCTCAGCTAGTTCATATCAATGTTAAGACACAAAATGAAATAATATTTATGTTCTAACAATATTTTTTGTTCGTTTTTTCTTTATTATAGTTTTGAGATGGAAAAAATAAATAAAACTATAGGTTTTTATAATATTTTTATGAAAAGATTTTTATTGATTTTTTCACTTGATTATATGTACTAAAGTTACAAGCGCTCTTTTTTTATAAATCTAAATAGTGGCTTCAAAATGGAAAATCATTATCGTCAAGGCGGATATTTAAATCATCAACCACTTCGATTTCCATTTTTTTTTATAAGGTATTTCTGATATACATTCAGCAGCTTTTTTTTAACTTTCTCAATGTAAGCTGGATTTCTAATTGGCATACCTCGAGGAAAGCGAGGATCAATTAACTTTGGAAGAATTCAGTCGAGATAAAATGATGTCAGCTTTGGTTCCATTTTATCTAACCAGAACTGATCATCTCTTACTATGACTTTCGTTTTATGTGGAGTATTCTCATTCAACACAAACAGACACTTTGACCGTTTTGTCACGTGTAATTGTCCTTTAATTTGATAATACCAATAGTGTTTTTTGTTTATTTGTAGGCTATGTTTCTGATTTTTGCATTCCACAGAAATACTTTCCCATTGTTCACTGATTAAATAATTTTGTTCTGAATATATCTTTTCAAACAAAAAAGACAAGTTTATTGCTGACATCAGTTCTATCAGTTGATAATGTTCACAACCAATTGCTATAGTACCTGCAACTGTGCACTTATTTATAGATAAATTATTTTCACTCCAGCCATCACTACCTGTGATAAATATTCTATTACATAGCTTATCACTTAAAAGAAAATTTCGGCTCTAAGCTATTAAGAATTTCTCCAATTAGTTGAAGTTCGGTGAAGCTGCACCCAAGCGGTCCATGATTTGAAGTTTCCTTCAATTGTGTTATGAAGTGGGTGACATCTATAATTCTTCTTCCAATATTTTTTTCTTTAATTTCATCTTCTCTCCTATGTAATATTTCAGTGTACAAATAAAATAAAGCCACAAATGACAAACCAAACTGAAACTAACAATAACTAATTGAAGAAAGTGACTAAATATGAGATCTGATCTCATTTAGGTGTGATGATACACACTGTGATATGAAATCAAACATACCTCTTCAATCTTATCGAGATCATCGTCAGCGGAAACGACCCCAGTTTTTTGTAAATCAACTTTTTGAGTCCAGTCAGCAATATATAATGGATTTAGTCTATAAAAAAAAAAACAAAGTAATTCTTTATTACTGTTAGCAGTGAACAAAGTATGAACAGCGATTATAAATTTACTAGCGACTCACGCTTGCTTCGCTCGCGTTCGTCCCTAGGTACGTTTTCGCGGTTTGCTATGTTTATACATAAATAGTAGCTTGCTACTCCTAAGATATTCATTTAAATTATATAGCGATTTACCGTCGTTTTGCTCGGGTGCGTACGCCGTACGCGGATTTTGTTCACAATTTCATGGGTTTTAATTTTTTTCGCGGAACCCTGATTCTTTTTCTAAAATAAAAGTAGCCTAAGTTACTCCTTATAACATCAGCTATCTGCTAGTGAAAGTCCCGTCAAAATCGGTCCAGCGGTTTCGGAGATTAGCCAGAACAAACAGATAGACAGACAGACAAAAATTGTAAAAAATGTTGTTTTTATATATGTACCGTGTATACATCCATATGCATTTAGTAAAAAGCGGTTATTTTAATATTACAAACAGACACTCCAATTTTATTTATCTGTATAGATGTAAAGTTTTTATAAAATATAGTATTTGCATTTGTTATACAAGTTCTAAAACCATGAAATTCTCTACAATTTTTACCCGACTGCGCGACACAAAAGGAGGGTAATGTGTGTGTAAAGATGTGTGTGTGTGCATGTACATACCTGATGTCATCGTTGGCCATTGCGGATAACTCATCATAGACCATATTTCTACGTGCACGTCTAAAATAAAAATTATGTTAAATTTGCAATATTTGTTATTTTCTTATTGAGATTAACACGGTTATTGTCCAATTAAAAATTTTAACGAGTTTTTACTGCATTTTTATTATCAATGTAGATCTTATCAAAACGGTAAGAACTCGTTCAAATATTTTATATTATAGACTATACTATTATGGCACAAGTTTAGTATGTGGGTTGCGACCCGAGAGGAGTAGGTATTTGGATAGGAGGAACTCCTTCAAGGGTCGCGTCCTATATACTAAACTGTAGCCTTATTTAGTGTATTTCATACTTATTTAAAGATATAATTACATACTACTTGGCATGTCTAAGTTAATATCTAGGTCTAGGTAGTTTATTAATAGGTACTTACATAATTTCGTTCATTTTCAGAGCGTTTTGTCTTCTTTGCCACTTATCCTTATTTAGTTTCGGCATTTTATGGCAGGAAGTTCACAGAAACGCCAAAACTTAATCTAACAACTAACAAAGGCTCAAAATAGTAAAAATAGCACTACAATAATCATATTAATGCGCCCTTACAAACAGAATAAAAGATAGGTAAAGAACACAAAACAAAGCGTCTTCTCGCATACGAAGCGTCGTTACAGCCGGAGGCGGACACGGGCGACGCGGGTACCCCGTACGAAAGACGGCTGCCGACTGTCGCCCGGCCCCCGCACTCGAAATATTTCATTGATTTCTGAATATTGGTCCAAAACCAAATTGAATATGATCTTTTAAAATAAATTAAACGTGTAAAATATCAATTTTTAAATGATCTATCAAATGGTGTTAACCATATTTTTATACGAGTTATAATTCATGTCTAGACGCAAAGAATAAGAAAAATTTTCATGATTATAGCAATACTTTAGAGTTTTATTTCTTAGTAGTGAAGAGCTAAAAAACTATATTAACCGTATATTATGACGGTAAAACGTTGAAGATAAGTTTTTTTTACATTTATTAAATACTGAGATAATAGATTCTAAAAGTTGTCGTAAAACGCGTTTAGCTCAGCTTTTGATAGGGGATTGCCCTAAAAAGTCCTCATGTACTAGGCCCTTAAACTTTTATTTTATTGATCGACTTATAAAACTAGTGGCCGATTCATTTTGGTAAAAAGTTATGCGTTGTCGTCGCCTATTGTTGATAGATAGTAATAATTCTATTTCTAATGGTAACATACCTCAATGGAGATCTTATATAAATTTTAACAAAGAATTCCACCACTAGGGGTGAAATAATTTTTAAAATTACATAAAATCTGCGTATCTTTTTTTATTAAAATGTAATTATTTTAAATAAGCCTTTAGGTTACTTTTATACTAATATTATAAAGCTGAAGAGTTTGTTTGTTTGTTTGGTTGAACGCGCTAATCTCAACAACTACTTATCCGATTTGAAAAATTCTTTTTGCATTAGATAGCCCGTTAACTGAGGAAGACTATAGGCTATATATCATCCCGGAAAAATGTACAGTTCCCGTGGGATAGATTTATTTTTGTCTAGGGACGAACCCGAAGCGAAGCGAGGGTGAGTCGCTAGTCTAATAATAATTGCTAATATCAAAAGTACCATTTTTTGTTAGGTATGACATTTAAATGATAGCTACTTATGTACGTTTTGCTGAGACGAAGAAAAACTATGTATAATGCTTTTTTGAAGTTAAATATAATACTAATAATATTCAATAATAGTTTATTAATCACAAGTCTGTTTCGAAACACCTGTCTCGATGTAGAACTGCAAGAATGCAATTTTTTATTTAAATTTTATATCTAAGCATATTTGTTGATAACTGAAGATTAAAAAGTTATAAAGTTTTTAATAAATTATTAAAAAGTCCTCACAAAGCTTATAATATTTGTAGATTTTATTCGAAATTGTACAAGTTAGTTGTTTTAATCGTGCACTGTACAGGTAGTGAAGCTAAAACATAGTTTAGTTACGTTTTTATAAAGTAGTCTAAATTTTGATGATTCAAGTAGAAATTATTTTGCTTGGAACTCGAACCTAAGACTTCCGAACGTACAGCCGTACATGTTAGCCACTATACCAACGAGTTTGTAGGTAATATATAACGTAGGTATGTAATATGAATACAGTCATTTTATAGGTGACATCAACAGTATTAAACTCGGATAGCAACAGCAGTATATTAACGAAAACTTGCTTCACGTTTACATAGAACGTGAGTAATGCATGCTTTATCAAAATCGGAAGACCCACATGTAATCTTTTCAACGAAATGTAATTGCCTTTCTATATAATACAGTATTATCAAGATATATATATATATATATATATATATAAAAATCTAAAACTAATATTATAAAGATGAAGAGTTTTTCTGTTTGCTTGAAGCTCAGTAATTGAGGTATCGCTTTTAAATCACGTTTCGACCCTTAAGAGTACTTACTACTTATACATGAATAAACTAGGCGTGTGAAGCCGCGAGCAAACGTTAGTGTATAAATAATAACTACAACTAAAAAAAAATTCCATAAAGAATAAAATATCTTATAATAATAGTAATTATATATAAATAGGTAAAGACACAACAGTTCAGTGCCTTTTTCTTCTGTTTTTCAACCGATGACGAGTTTCTTGTTTAGTAGCTATTCACGAACTTTAGTGCTATCAAAAAAAAAAAAATGGAAACAGTTTTTTTTAGGTAAATTCTATTCATATATGTTTTTCTCAAATTTTCATAGTTGAATTTCGACTATTAGTAACACAATAACAGTATTTAAAGGCGATGTTATTGATAACGCAATAAAAGGTCTACAAAAACTTTTTTCAAAGTACGAAAGGAGTTTTTAGGCTGGTTTTACATGTAAAATAAACATAAACTATTTCGAAATAAAGACACTATTCAGTACCCAGGTGCCGATCAGTCTGCCGCGCCCTGATAACACCGCGCGTTGATAACGATTGATAACGTTGGTAATTTCTTGAAACCACTAGATCACGTAAGAACCTGATGCAACAGATAGATTTATTTAGAATATGATTGAGTCATAATTATCTAGATCTCTGTTAGATCATTTCTGTGTATGGACAATATTATTATTATAACAAAATTTCCTGAATCATGAGAATATTTCTCTCTTTAATCAGTAATGCATGACTTGGCTGAAATGTTAACTATAATTTTATATTCGACAAACCTGCTGTTTCCTGTAACTTTGCTTCCTAAGACAATCATATCGGGCAAGTAGATATACCAAGATAGTACCTATACGAGGTATGGCCAACATATAATTACTTCGAAAGGTTGCTGTTTTATTTGAAAGAAGCAGAACCCATCGTTTTTCCTTTGTTCAGGATTTCGTTGAGATACCTACCACGTGATAGACGTTACCACTTTTTCAGAACATCATTATTTAATGTCATAATTTTTTACTGCTTCTAAAGATGAAAAAAATCTCGACTGCGAATCAATGTTTGAATTCAATTTCAATGTGTTTTTTGTGCATGTCATACAATATCTATAAAAATTACAAACTGAGTACAAGACCTGACGCTTTATATGAATTTCATGAAATTCCACCCTTGAATTAACATGAAAAAACATAATTTCTATGGTGAAAATGACTTGCACATACGCCTTAGGGCACAGGAAAACACCATGAGGAAATATACATGTCTGCGAAAACGTAAATAGCTTTCGAAAGACATGGCCTCTGCCCAGCAGTGGGAAGTTAAAAAGGGCTGGATGAGATAATTAATTGAAATATATAATTTGAGTAATACTTATTATACTTATTAATAAAATTTACCTAACTATATAAAAAAAAGTGTTTCCAAAAAAAAAATTTTGATAACACTAACGCTCGTCAATAGCAACTAAACAAAAAAATCGGTTGACAAACAGAGGAGAAAAAAGTCACTGAATTGTTTTATCTTTGGATTGTGATTGTTGGCTTTAAACAATTTGCTAAACGGCAAAAGTATCCATAGTGCCTAAGTTTTAAATTAATACAGGCATATATTTAAAGGTAAAGAAACTAGAATCGGGCATGTTATCGTATGGACACTTCTTAACAATCGTTATCAGTGTCGTACGACAGTTCGCTTCGATAGCAATATATGTAGGTATATTGTAATACTTGCGGTATATTACTACTGGCTTTGCAAAAAGACTTCAATTTTTGAAAAATTAAGTTTGATGGTTAGAAATGATATTTTACTTAGTTTTTTTTTTCATATTCAACATAACAACGTATTGGATTCCAGCTACTTGTGTTTTCTCAATATTGAAGTTTATTTTAACGAGATCAGGCCCGTATAACCCACGCAATGTTTACTTTATTGAACCCAAGACCCTCATAATGGCCATCAAAAGCCATCGTGGTTAGTAAGAAAATAATAGAAAATAGATAAATAGAAAAAATAAGTAAAGAAACATTTGAGGAAAATGTAAGCACTATGAGATAGTACGTGCGACGTGTGTGCATATTGAATTTGAAATAATAGAAATTTCGAGTGTCAAGACTTAGAAATATTGCGTGTGGCCATACATATCAAAAATAAGTCATTATAATTTCACATTTTGTGTAGAAAATTGTATATTTATATGCAGGAAACGGGTTTAAAAAAATCATTTACATACATATATTGCGAAAATAATAAAAGTAGTTACGTTACATGTAGTTTGGTTAAAACCGGTAGCGGTCGTGTGTCACGTGACCTATGATTTGTGTGAATCATACGATTTTAATAGTGCTATAAAATTTCACAAAAGCATATAAGAATGACTCATTCACACCATATAAGGCACGATTTACTTAAAACATCGTGCGGTCAAACGATAACTGTTGTACTTGTAGAAATAATATGCATTATGAGTTTTCATATTTCTTTTTCACTTTTTAAAGTAAATTAAAACGTTTTCTTGTACTTGATTGGTCGTAATCAATGTATTTCTCTAATGAAATAAATTTACCGGTGGTAGGACTCTGTCAAGCCTGAGGAGTCCAACTGGATGGGTACCACTCCCTTATCTATTTCTGCCGCCAAGCAACAATGATTGCATTGTTGTGTTCCGGTTTGAAGGATAAGGTAGCCAGCGCAATTACAGGCAAGAGGCATATCATCTTAGTCCTCACAGTGACAACGCACCTGTGGCTCTGCATTTTTGTTACTTAAAACCTAAGTGCATGAATCGTAGGTGTTATGGGCGACAGGTACTGCTTTCCATCAGGTGGTTTGTCTGCTCGTTTGTCACTGAATCTCATAAAAAAAAATATTTTAGAGCACCCATCCGTATATTTAATACATTGCCTAATAAGGATATCATTGAATAATATTTATAGATGCGGAAGTTTGTGGGTATGTTTGTCACTCTTTTACGCCGAAACGGCTGGATGGATTTGGATGAAATTTACTACTCAGATAGATTGTCTTTGAGTAATACATAGGCTACTGTTAACCTAGGCACATGAGCAAATTGAGCCTAAGTCCATACATGCATACTAATATTACAAATATGAAAAAGCGTTTTTTTGTTTGTCCTTCTTTCACGTCGAAACAGAGTCTCGGACTAGTGTGATTTTGTGTATGGAGATAGTTGGAGGCATACATAGGCTACTTTTTACCGCGGGATGTTATCTCATTTTCACGGGAAAACGCATACAATACGACCTACGTCAACTCATCCTACCTATACATACTAATATTATTCAATACACATGCCCATCTATTCCATACTAACCGTTAAAACGTATCCAGGTCTAGGGATAACCCGAGCGAAGCGTTGAGATCGCTTGTTACAACACAATATATTTAAAAAAAAAAATACAGTTTCCTTTCATACATACAAGTAGTTGCACTCTGATACTGTGTCCACACATCGCTTTCTATTTGATTGCGGCGAAATTAGAGCTCAAAAAACAAGTTGGACTGGTCAGCTTTCTCATGATCATATGCATCTATGCAAAAAGTTAGAACTTAGAACTTACTTGCGAAACTACTCGCCAATACTTAATAATAACTTTGTGGCTGACCTTTTTACAACATATCGCGATAAAGTTAAAATCACGAAAAAAAAAACATTATAAGCTATAAAAATTACTTTAAAAGAGAAAGAGAGGGATAAAAAGAGATGAGGGAGAGCCAGCGTTATATTTTAATTTTTTTTATATTCTATCTTATCTAAGTCAAACTTGAAATAGATACCTATGCTTCAGAGTTTAGAGTATATGCAACTGGTACTTTAGAAAACTAAAATATAAGATTTATTATTTAGAATAAGTATTTTTTTATATATATAAAAATCATAAGCTAATTATTCTATCTGTACCTTAAATATTTTTTGGAAAATCTTATTGAAATAGACATTATTATAGATGCAGAGACCGAATCTATAGTTTTTAGAATTTTTGTCTGTCTGTCTGTCTGTTACCGCATCACAGAAAAACCACTGGAGGGATTTTGATGAAATTGGGTATGATGATAGCTGGATATCCGGGTCAACATATAGGATACTTTTTACCGCGGGAGATTATCTCATTCCTACGGGGAGTACACGTTATAGCACAACCCAAAAAATGTTTATAATCAGAATTTCTTGAAACTTGGTATTAATGTTCTTCAATACAATTAAATAAATATGTATTTTAGCGTTTTTTGAAATTCATCCCATAAGGAGACAAAATAAAAGATGAAAAATTGTATGAAACCTACCTTTTCAAATTTTTTGTTGTAGTTTTAGTGCGAGCGAAGCCGCGGGTTTTGCTAGTAACTTATAAGTGAGAAAATAAGATTGGTGACATGTCTACGTCATCTAAGATAATGGAAAGGACAGGAAAGGAACTTTTAGGGTCGATCTACATGGTCGTGCCGATCACAGAATTGATGAAAGATAGTAGAATGGTAATCACGCGTAATTTGTATGGGAACCACTGTCGCCACTCATCCCTTCTTGATATTTTTACTACACGCGCAAGTCAAATAAACACAAGCATTCGCACACATACGCAAGTCGCAACCTTTAACGCAGCCCTGTAATTGGTCAACACATAGATAATTAGTGTTGCGTCTGTGTTGTGTAAAATAAATAAAATGACTAGTGGTTGAAAATAAAAAATGCTAACGATATTTTTGTCGATAATTTATGTCAGTGTATTAAAATAAATTTTATATAATATTTGTTATTTTACACAATTAAATAATTTGTTATTTTAAACAAGTAAATAAAAAAAATATACAATAAAACTTACCAAAGAACTGGTATAAATATGAACAATTTTATCTCTTGGGAGAGCTCCTGGTTTTAAATATCTGTTTCCAGATTTTTTAATAATAAAATCATTTTCACTAAAATGCTTAGAGCATATAGCACTGAACTTTGTCGGAAACCAGTTTTGCCTGCCCGTCACGTCAATCCATTGTTCTTTTATGGAAGGTTCTTTAGGAAACCTAAAAGTATTTTTTGATATTACCAAATCATGCACGAGATATTTTTAGGTAATATATAAAATTGATTTTTTCTTATTTCTAAAATAAACCTGTATATAAACTTTAAATTTGCCATAGAAAGCATTCAATCACATTATTATACAAAAATCATTGTCTTATCGCTTATTTTGTCTTACAACAAAAGCCATCACTATTATAATATACAAAAGCGAATCATCGCAATGCAAGCAATGAAAAAGTGTGGGTTTCGCAGTGAACGCTATCCATTGCGGACAACGATCGCGCGTTGCTTTAATTATGCTCACGCATAGCGAGCGATGTATATTGTTTGTTTTAGCTTATTACAATAGTATCGTTTGTTTTGAATTTTGTAATCGTTGCTACATTTTTGAGACTAAAGAGATATTCATTATTATTTTTGACTTACCGATGAAAAGATATACCTCCTCGATCGATACTTGAAGTTTGACTTTTTGTCTTGCAAGTAATAATAGCACAACACGGCATTATAACACTAATTATCGTAGCTCCGTACCCGACGCACTCTAAACACGAACTAAAAGCGGTGCACGCATGAACCGGTTCAAGTATGATTGTTTAGTCATTGTTAGCGCGGCTGTCACGCCCACATTACCTTTCCAGCCTTTTTTACCTATTCCGTGGTGCCGATCACAGGTCTTTCTCGGTCCGATAAAGTATTTTTGCTTGAGTGTGACTCGACCGGAACTTGACTCTTACTGATAATGTGAATACACTCATTGTTTCTTGTATAAAATACTTTACAAGACCGATATCAGATCGAGAATGAACCTTTGTTGGTTGGGCCTTATTATCCCGGTCTAATCTAAAATTCCCGTGGCATAGATCAAGTATATAACCGTAGATGCTTCATCATAGTGAGGGCTAGTCTTATTATATTTTTTTTATATTAATACACAGCACCATCTAGTTCCATGGTAAACTACGAGGCTTGTGTTATGGATACCAAATAGTTGATACACTACACATATATAACTTTAAATACATACATATTATAATTATAAACATCATCACACAAATGAATGTCCTCAGCGGGACTCGAACCCGCGACTACTGGCGCAGAAAGTAGGTTCACTACAAACTGAGCCAAGCGTGTCGTCGTCGGCGTAAATTTTAATCATAATATGCGCAACATATCATATAATGGGTTTAACATAAATATTTTATGTAAAATGTAAATAGAGGCCTCGAGCCGATTACACAGATACTCATTATCTAGTCGATTCAGTTTAAACCGGCTTATTGGTTAATGGCCTATTTGGGGAAGATAAAATATCTATTTATTTTTGTATACGTGTGCTAGTTGCTGCTAATGATCGTGTATTGTTTTGGTGTCGGTCTCTTTCTTTCGTATTGATAAAAATGAGAAAGAATGCAAAAATACGTATAGATACGAGTATGTATGTTTTATTCTTATTCCCTTTAAATATCATATAGAATTAGTTTTATAAAACGAAGGAAATGTTTTTTTTTTTAATTTGAATACAAATAGAAATGAATACAAATTAGTAAGCACAGATAACATTGACCCACAATCTCTTTCGTACTCCAGACCCAGTTTTGTCACTAGTTTCTTCAGGGGTTTTTAAAGTCGAGTTCGCTTTTAAAGACAATCATTACAATGAAAGATTCAATATTTTCTTTCGCTTATGAAAAATATAATTTATTTGTACCTTTCAAAATGGTAACTCGCGATATTTTTTACAACAAAACTGTCAGATATTATTAGTAAAGATATAGTTAGATACTAGCGACTCAGCTATATGTTACTCCAGGTTATAGACTATCTGTGAAGTAAATTTCATCAAAATCCGTTCAGCCATTTCAGCGTGAAGGAGTAACAAGAGTAACAAACATATTGACGTAAAATTTTTCACATATGTATGTATTTGAAAGTGGTAGTTAGTAAGATTAATGGTCGCGCATAATTTCAAGATCATGATAAATAAATTTG
Source organism: Argynnis bischoffii washingtonia (assembly GCA_033884665.1). Lineage (NCBI taxonomy): Eukaryota > Metazoa > Arthropoda > Insecta > Lepidoptera > Nymphalidae > Argynnis > Argynnis bischoffii. The sequence continues at coordinate 415,519 of CM066624.1, read as the reverse complement.
AAATTCTTGTTTAAGCTGTTATGAGTACTAATTAGTCTATGTAAACGTCAATGTCATTTGTCATACTCTCACTATTAAGTAGTCTGTACTAATATATAATACATGCCGGTCACTGTCTAATAATCGTCCATTGTCTTAATAATATAATATATGACCGAATAATATTAAACATGGTGTCAGAAGTGATGTAAGAAGTAGTCATGGTGTCAACAGTAGTCTTTATCTTTTAAAAGTAAGAACTACGCATATATCGTCAATGACAATGCCAGAGGTCAAAGTCAAAAAAGTCGAACCACGTGGTGAACGGGAAGAGCTGGAGATGTCGTCGTCAAAAAGGCTTAACATCGGAGGTAACATAAAGCCAATGAGTTTAGAAGGAAATTTAGCATCGAATTGGAAGAAATGGCATCAAACTTTCATTATTTTTCTCAAGGCAAGTGGCATATACGAAGAGTCGGACGCACGAAAGGTTGCAGTCTTATTACATTTTATAGGCGAAGAATGTCTCGAAATATTCAATACATTTAATTTAGACATGGAAAAAATTACATTCAGTCAATTGGTTACTAAATTTGAAGAATATTTTGTACCTAAAAGAAACATAACCTATGAATGCTATAAGTTTTTTACAACTAAACAAAAAGCTGATGAAAGTCTAGAAGATTTCCTTACTACACTAATTAATAAAAGCAAGTCATGCGAATTCGGAAACTTACAAGATAGAATGATTAAAGACATTTATATAACTAATATGCATGAAAGTTTTCAACATGTCCGTGAGAAACTATTACTTGAAGAGGATTTAACACTAGAAAAGGCTAGAAACTTGTCTAAAACAATAGTCTCAGCTAGATCTCATGCTGCAGAGTTTAAAGAGTCTACAAATGTCTTCTATCAACATCAATCATTCAATCAGTCAAGGTCTCAGTCTTCAGCTAAGTCTCAGTTTTCAACCAGGTCACAGTCAAAGGCAAGGTCACAGTCAAGAACAAGGTCACAGTCAGGAACAAGGTCACAGTCTCAAGATAGGAACAGGTGTACTCGGTGTGGACACATTCATAGATATACCTGCCCTGCGAAAAAGGCTAGGTGCAGACGGTGTCACAGTCTAGGACATTATCAGGCATTATGCAAGTCGAAATCAGTGAAATATATACAATTAAGTCATAATAATATGAACAATCTTAACTGTGAAGGTAAAGATTCAAATTATTTGTTCATCGGACACTTAAATTCATGTCAGTCTACAAATTCAGATTGGAGTGTTAATCTTATAATTAATAACATAAATGTGCAATGTATTTTAGACACAGGAAGTGATGCTAATGTCATGTCATATAATTTATTTCAATCATTGAATGTTAATAAAAACTTTTCACCTTGTAATGTTAAAGTTACATCTTACTGTGGAAATAGCATACCAATATTAGGTCAACAAAAGCTTAAATGTACTTTATATATAAATAGTCAACTTCAATCAAAAATTATTAACTTTATTATTGCAAATGTGTCTTCTCCAACTGTTATTGGTAAAAATACCTGTTCAGAGCTAGGTCTTATTAAAAGGGTCTATAATATTGAAAATTCAAGTGGTTGTCAAAGTTTTAGTCAGAATTATAATTCAAACTTGCAAAGTCAAAGTCACAATTCAGAGTTTAATAATTGTCTTGTCAATAGTCATGATTGCCAGTCAGAGTTATATAATATAAATAATAATCAAAGTATGTCAGAGTTGTATATTAATAATAATAATTATTATAAACAGTCACAACAGTCTTATAAAAGTAATTATCATGTTCAGTCACATTTACAGTCATATTATATTAATAAAAATAATAATAATTTACAGAGTCTATTGTCTAAGTATAAATCTGTATTCGATGGATTGGGCTGTCTACCTGGTGAGTGTCATATCACTGTTAATACTGATGTTCGTCCTAAAATTGATCCACCGCGAAAAATTCCATTCTCATTACATGATAGACTGAAGAAGGAATTGGACAATATGGAAAGTCTGGATGTGATCACCAAGGTTACTGAGCCAACGGCATGGGTGAGTTCACTTTTATTAGTTGAAAAGAAAAATGGTCAACTTAGAGTCTGTCTTGACCCAAGAAACTTAAATGAAGCGATATGTAGATCTCATTACCCTTTACCTACTATTGACATAGTACGGTCTAAGCTTCATGGTGCGTCATATTTTTCTACTCTTGATGCAAATAGTGGATTTTGGATTATTTGTCTGGATAAAGAAAGCTCAATGTTGTGTACATTTAACACCCCATTTGGTCGCTATAGATTTAAAAGGTTACCTTTTGGTATTAACTGTGCCCCAGAAATATTTCATAGAATTATGACAGAAACATTTGGTGTATTACCTGGAGTCATGGTGTACGCTGATGATATTTTAGTCTATGGAAAGAGTCGTCAAGAACATGATGAAAATTTAAAAAGAGTATTTAAGAAAGCTCAAGAAGTCAACCTAAAATTTAATAAAAATAAATGTAAATTTGGTCATACACAAGTAAAATACTTAGGTCATATATTTTCACAAAATGGAGTGTCACCTGATCCAGATAAAGTCCGAGCTATCAAAGATATGCCGTCTCCTGTCTGTCTCAAGGATCTTCAAAGATTTCTTGGTATTTTAAATTACCTAGGAGGATTTATAAAGAATTTAGCAGAGGAAACTGAACCTCTACGTCTTTTATTAAAAAAGTCAAGTGAATGGTCATGGAATGAGAGTCACGAAGCTACATTTACACGTCTAAAAGATATTATTTGTCAGGTACTAGTCTTATCACACTATAACGTCAAGAAGTCTGTAGTCTTGTCAGTTGATTCAAGTCAGTCAGCAGTTGGTGCAGTCTTGCTTCAAGATAATCATCCAATTTGCTATGCATCTAAAACATTAACGTTGAGTCAGAAACACATGGCACAGATTGAAAAAGAACTGTATGCCATTGTCTTTGGATGTATTCGCTTTAATCAATATATTTATGGTAAAATTGTCACTGTTGAAACAGATCATCGTCCATTAATTACTTTATTTAAAAAACCTTTAGCTGAAGTTCCAACACGTCTACAGAGGCTAATGCTTAGAATACAGGCATATGACTTAAAGGTTGAATACAAACCTGGTACTAAAATGTACATAGCTGATTCATTATCACGCGCAGCTTTACCTGAGTGCAGTGAAGATGAACTGGATGAAGATGTCAAGGTTCATGTCAACATGCTTGTCAAAAACTTACCTATTTCAGAAGAACGTCGTCAGTGGCTTATGAAAGCTACAGAAAATGATGAATGTCTACAGCTACTTAAGCAGTATTATGAACAAGGATGGCCAGATAAAAAGTCAGAAGTCAATAAATTAGTCTTACCTTATTGGAACTGTCGTCATGAAATCCATTCAGTCGGAAATTTATTATTTAAAAGTAATAGTCTTATAATACCCACAAAGTTAAGGTCAGAAATTTTGAAAATTATACACAGTGGTCATCAAGGCATAGAAAAATCTAAAAATTTAGCAAGAGGAGTTGTATATTGGCCATTAATGTCGCATGATATACAGCAGTGTGTCGAAAATTGTGAAATCTGTTTGTCACACAGAAATGTCAATCCACCAATGTCAAAATGGGAACAGAAAGAAATTATAAAGGAATGTGAACAGCCTAGATCTTTTATTGTTGAAGCTCCAGATGGGTCTACATACAGAAGAAATCGTCAACACTTGTTATCTTCTCATTCTTCTAGTCCAACTATAGAAAAAATATTAGAAAAGAAAATAGAAAGTCCATCAAGTAGTCAAAATGTTAGTTCAAGGAGGGAAATGAGAATGGAAGATAATAATAGTGAAGAAAGTAACGTTGAGGGAATTAAGAGAACACTAAGTGGTAGACAGGTCAAACCCCCAGTTAGATTTCAAGATTGTATGTATGATTAAGTTTAAATTAAATTTAATTGTTAAGTCTGTCAGTCTATAAATTTTATATAAGCGTTATATAAGTTTGTTAGTTGTCAATCAGTCAGTCATAATAAGTCTATTGAATTGTCATGTAAAAAAAAAAAAAAAAAAAGAAAAAGGGAGATGTTATGAGTACTAATTAGTCTATGTAAACGTCAATGTCATTTGTCATACTCTCACTATTAAGTAGTCTGTACTAATATATAATACATGCCGGTCACTGTCTAATAATCGTCCATTGTCTTAATAATATAATATATGACCGAATAATATTAAACATAAGCAAGAGTTTAAAATGCATAACACCCTAGTGAAAAACAAAAACAAATCCCACGGGAACTAATTGTAGACTATAATCTATCACTGTGCCAAATTTCATCCAGATCCGTTCAGCCGTTCTGGCGTGATTGAGCAACAAACATACATCCATCCAAACTTTCGCATTTATAATACATATCAATAGGATAATAAAATAGTAAATTATATCAAGTAAAGTCGCGGTAAATCGTCAATACAATAAGATAAAATTATATTTCGTTGAGTAATCCTGTGTTATCTTAATATTGAGAATCGAACCCGTTTTCACGCTCGTTGTTTTTGTTTCCGCGTGCACTGACTACTGAGCGACCGCTGCGGCCAATTACTGTTGCTAGGAGGTTTTTTCTCATTTGTACGTGAATGTGTTGTTGCTATGGGAACTTTGAACTCGTAATAATTTATACCGTATTTATACCATTGTTTTTGTTCCTTTTTCTGCTTATTAACAGAGAAATATTATATAGACTGCTTTTTTTTTAGATTTACTGAATACGAATTTCGTTCAAATTCCTTGTAACTTTTTAAAGTTATAGTAAATAAACATTAAAAAAACAAAAGGATTTTAGAAAAAATTACAAGAAGTAAAACTTCGGTAGGTTATCGGTACTCTTTATGAAATTCAATTTATGTTTTAAATAATTAGGATAGGTGAGTTACTAAAAACGCATATTAGGCATATTACAATCATATATTTATAGTGATATTCTATAAATATACGATTGTAATAGAAAGCAAGAACATAATATTATATATCATTTGCCAGACAATAACAACGGTTACCATGGCAACAAACGATCGCCTCGCCCGATCACACTTTTCGTAACGCTCTCGTCACGCATTCACCAGCTTACTCTCCAAGTCAAGCGTGCGTAAAGAAGTTTTACTTCAAAAACTTTCGCATTTTATAAAATTATAGTGAGAATCACGAAGCGGAAGATTTTTAGTCTGTACTAGTAACATAAGTGCAAAGATTTGTTTGTTTGTCATCAATAAACTCTGAAACTATTGAGTATATTGTATTATATTTTTCTTCATTTTAAATTTACATTATATAAAAGAAATATAGGTTAAAAATTTATTTCAGTAATAATAAATTTTAGCCTAAAATGTCACATAGAGACATGTCATTACTCATTAGTATGTATTAACTAATACATACGAAAATTAACCATAAAACCTATGGCTTAGTGCATTGTATCGCCTCAGATAATTAAAATTACTCATACTACTAATTAGTTTCGCTAACGATTGCATTAAAATGTTGCAACGCTGTTTCCGGTACCGTCACGTCATTTTGTTAATGTGTCGATCCGACACTTAAGCAGATATGTACATGACTAATTTTATTTCTTTCAATACAACAAATTACAGATAGTGACAAAGGAATAGACGTATGATTAATTAATTATATATAAGTAAATATCTTTCTTAGGTATATTGTAACCGCTTTCAATATATGTCAATTATATTGTATACTAGCAGGACCCGCGGCTTTACTCGCGCTAAAAAAAAAAAAAACACTTCGGTTTTATGCAAAAAGCATTTTTGAAATGGGTTCAGTAGTTTTTGAGCTTAAAGCACTTAAACATATTACAAACATCGGTTTTACAATAATGTATGGAAGTCTGCCCGATTTGTTAACGTTTATGATTACTGCTCCGCTCTCTTGGGTAGTAGCATGATGATATACAGCCTATAGCCTTCCTCAATAAACGGTCTATCTAATGCAAAAAGAATTTTTCAAATCGGATAAGTAGTTCCTGCGATTAGCGCATTCAAACACACAAACAAACTCTGCCTCTTTATAATATTAGTATAGACACGTCCTCTTAGTAACAGCGTACTAATAAGTAATTAGTGGGTATATTGTATGCAGAATTAGCGAATTCAGTTGTCGAGTTACGTGACAATTCTTGCAGAACAGTAGATACCTATTTGTCTTTATTACTTATGATGATTGGTGTCTAAACTCTAAATTAAAAACGTGTGCAGTCGGGAGAAGTTCCTATATTCTTTTCTTTAACTCCAAATGTAATTTGATATGAATATTTTGATTGTTTATATTTATAAGTTTTCGTGACTAAAGGAAAAAGCGTTATGGGGCATAACGTATGGGGCTCGTATGGGGCTTGAAATGATTGAAAACTTAGAATTATTGTTGAGCTTCACAATTCATTGGGGGTTGAATTTGATTCGTCTGCACTTGGCACTGACTATTATGACATTGATCAAATTCAATTAATATGGTCGATAAATAATCTTCTTTTGATGATAGTAAAGTGTCAAACTCAGCACGTCGCTTTCTTAATTTTAATTTATCTCTATATCTTTTAGCACGTTCAGCATTATATATTTTTTGTCTGAAAATTTATATTGTTATAAGTTAAAGCGGAAATAGAAAAACAAATATATTTATTGTTTATTCTCATGCGAAATATATCATACCAAGATCTAACGTTTTACCTTGTGTTTTTTTTTGATTTTGCCGAAATTCTTTTTGGCGTTGAGCATTTGTTTTTGGTATTTTTTTTCTCACTCTGTAGTTGTTTTTTTTTATTTTTATCCTCATTCTGTACCCTTTTTGACGATGAGCATTTGATTTCGCTATTGTCTCTATGTTACGTACCTACTATTAAATAGTTAACACTCAACTTAAATTAAACATATGTAAACAGTAAATACTAGTATCAAAATATGAAATTCTATTAATTTATTTTTCTAAGTTTATATTACAATCAGACAATGTAACTCACGTTTAAATTATTGAAAAGTTTTAATAAAATTGTTAGTTATTGAAACACAATTACATTTAACATGAGTATACACTGGTCATTGAAAACAGTCACTTTTAACTAAGACATGATGTAAACAGGTATGGCGGCCAGTCCGAAATATTCATATTATATAGAGAGAAAATATCGTATGGAGAAGGCATAACGCTTTTCCGTTATGTGAGGATTTCTACCATTTAACTCTTTTTTTTTTTAACGTTGGGAAATGAATTTACGCATACCACCTGCAATGAATACAGGTGGTTATGTGGAACTCACCGGCAAAGCCTGTACTACCCACTAAAACCCAATATCTATCAGAAAAGTACCAGGAGTAACATAGCACACCGCCCACCGAAGTGGGTGGGTCTCCCAATGCGTTTCCTGACTTCGCGCCCAGCTGAATGGGGAACTTACCCATTAAGGAACTTCGAACTTTGAACTAGGAACTTTCCAAAAATATAGGTAACGAAAGTATTTATGATTTTGTTAATTAAATACAAAGACACAAGTTGAGCTTTCCATTCTACGCGCTTTCATACAAAACGGGGGTCATATTTAATGGTTGTGTAATAAATAGAGACGCGGTGGAAGCCGCGGGCCATACCTAGTAAAGCTATGGACGGCAAAGAACTTTATAACAAACTAGCGGCTCATCGTCGCTTCGCTCGGGTTTCCTTCTAGGAAAACAAAAACAAACCTATCCCACGGGAACCGTACATTTTTCCAGGATAAAAATTAGCCTATGCGTTATTCCAGACTATAATCTATATCTGTGCCAAATTTTATCCATATCCGTTTAAACAAACATCCATACTCACAAACTTTCACATTTATAATATTAATATAGATGAATCCTAATATTGAATAGTTTTGTAAACTTTGTATTACGAATATGTACCGTAGAAATGTCGATTTTCCCACTAAAAGTCACATCGCGGTAATTACTAATTAGATGATAAAATCTAAAAATTAATTGATTTACTCACCGATTTTATCAATATTCATGAGAATCAAAGAGAAAAACTTTTGTAATGACGAAATTTTGAGAAACTTCTCTAATTGATATCTAATGCCGTTTATAGTTTGTAGTTGCACTTACAGTGTAATTAAGATAGCATTTAATTAGACAAAATAAAAGGAAATAACATAAAAAGTATAGTTTGTAGTAGATTAAAGAATTATATAATATATAGACGCCCGTCAAAAAAAGTCAAGCAAAAAATAGTAGCATAATTTTGCTGTTTATGCTACTATCATGGATTTTGCCATACAGATTGTTTAATTATCCTATTTATAGTCTGTTTGTTCCAGCTAATCTTTGAAACGGTTGGACCAATTTTTACAGGACTTTCACTGGCAGATAGCTGATATTATAAAGAGTAACTTAGGCTACTTTTATTTTAGAAAAAGAATTAGAGTTTCGCTCAAAAAAAATCAAAACGTATCTAGGGACGAATCCGAGCGAAGCGGGGGTAAGTCGCTAGTAGTGACTTAGGTTCGTCGATTACAAAATGATTTAATGCTGAAGATAAATTTTCTTGTAATTTATATTGCGCCACCTTAAACGAATAATTAAATTATTAAAAAAAAACGCACTCTACACATCCTTTTTTTTTAAATCAGTCAAAACACAAAGCCAAATTGCGAACCTCTCAATCGCTAAAAACCACTATTTAAAGTGTAAAAAGCGATAAGTAATAAAAATTTAAAATCGGCTTAGAAGTTTAAGAAGGCGTAATAAATTGCACTATTGTGAAATGTCTTTGTGAGTCATGTCTCGACTTGTCCCGTCGCACGTCACGTACGCTTTTTTTATTTATAGTTATGATTCGAATGTAACAGGTTCGATCCTGTTCACGAGTGCTTTATTGTTTGAGTTAAACATTTGAATTTCAATACATTTAAGTCAGGTTTTAATATAAGAAATCTGTTAAAATATTTGATTATGATTAATTAAAACCGAATTATTAAAGAAATATTTTTTTTAATAGATATGCTAGCTATTAGACTGACTGGCAGAAATCTACTTACGTATGTTTTTATTATAGTTATTTATAAAACGTTTGAACATTCTATGTCACTTTTTAAACACTTTATTGATTCCAAACAACAAATTTTTATCCCCATTATCACTTCCTTAAGGGATGATTTCCGGGATAAAAACTACCCTATATTCTTTCTAGAGTCTGAAACTATCTTCTTACCAAATTTCACCTTAATCGGTTCTATAGTTTCGGAGCCTATTCGGTGCAAACAAACAAACAAACAGTCAAATCCTTCCTATTTATGACATTAGTGTAGATTAAGCTTAGCTCCAGATAAAACAATATTCCTGAATAAATATTATAAAAAATATAAAAGGACAATAACAGTATAAATCCATGGTAACATAATGGCTGCGCGTTGCCAATCTACTACACCTATTTACATTTTACGCTTCAGAAGCTATCTAATCATGTTACTTTTAAGGGATGTTTACGACCAGTTACCAGAAATCGTATAAATCAACACACATCTGCATTCCAACCCCCGGCGAAAATCAAGAGTAACCCTCGCTGGAGAGACTCAACACTTATTACCGATAGAGCAACCCTCATGTTCGAAAAATTCAATTTCCACTGATCCTGTAGCTGCCTGATATTTTTGACTTATGTTATATTTCATAACACAACAATATCCATACTGGGTATAATATTGTAAATTCGAAAGTAATCGTCTTGTCTGTCTGTTACGTTTTAAACCGCTGAACTAATTTTGATGAATTTTCGTATAGAGATTGATGAGACCTTAAAAAAGGACATACGCTACTTTTGTCGCAAAAATAAATCATTTCTCCTCATCTTTAAAAATATTGGTACAGCTGTACAATACAGTAAGTGTTAGACAAAAATAGTCATATTTAACTTACTATTGGTTTTAATACCTACATAACTCAACTAGAAAAATAAAAAATCAATTCATTCCATTCATTTGCTTCTGCAGATAGAACCTACGACCTTTTACATATCACTTAGATAATTACGTACTATTTTATGCTAGACCTTAACTTTGCCTATATTTAAGGCTTTAGCCAAGTATAGTCATAGTATAGTCATATTATGATCTGATGGTATGGTAAATCGCGTTTATATTTATTGGTTTAAGCTGCATCTGCGTCGAGGCGATAAGAGCATAAGGGGTATTGCGTAATAGCGCGTAAGTTATGTGTTATAGAGAGATTCTATAAGTGACAGAGCATGAGGTAGGGGTTCTACCGCCATTGTCCAAAATTGTCGTAACTTAAAAACAATATGCGATGGGGATTGTGTTGTATAGGGAAGTTTTACTTATCGACAGATATAGTAAGTTTTTTGTGAGTATCAGTTTTTTTGTCAGTTTGCTCATAATTTATAATTTTAACTAGGTAAATATATGTCATGCAAAATTTCAAATCAAATTGAATCAAATTATACTTTATATTTTATAAAAACTGTTACAATTTTAAAAAGTTTCATTTGAGATTACACTAACATATATCTATATGTTATATAGTCTAACTACTCCATACTAACCGTTAAAACATACATTTTACATAGGGATGAACCCGAGCAAAGTGAGGATGAGTCGCTAGTTAGAAATAGAAAAGAGAAGAAATTACACATTTGCGCATTGAATTCTAATAAGTATAGGATTTGAATCATTCGATGAATATTTCCGGTATTTTGAATGATTTCGAAAGTCTGCCCATCCCTACACATCAAGCGTATCGACTTATCGCTTAGATTATTCCAGGGCGAGAATCAGGGTCTATCTGCGCCCAACAAAGGAACATTTGTGACGCGAAATTTACGAGGCACTTTTACGAGTGCAAAATAGGTGGGACCATTTTATGACCCACCCTGTATAATAAGGGAGCTCCAACAAAACACCGTCCGCCGTCTGGCCGACTTTAGATCCAAACACTTTAGAAAACGGTCGATTTCACTTTCCCAACTCGACGTCAGATAAATTTTATTAAATTTTTGTGTATAATCAGTGATATTTTGTATTACAGCCATGTGTTTGCAAATGACACCGTTTTATTACTTTGAAAGGGCTTCCGCTTGCGCTTATACTTGTTAGTTGTTATGCAAAGATACTCGTATTGGCGTTATAACCAATAGAGTGAAGTGCTAGCGACAAGCGATACCTATCTGTTCTGATGTGGTTTTATCCATTTTATGGCTTACTGTACTTACAAAAAAAACTGATACATAAGAGAGAGAGAGAGATTGTGGAGTTACTTCAATGAACTAGAAACGTAATACTGGAAATATTTGGTATTTCAAGTTTTTACAGTCATAACCAAAGATTCCAGCACTCAATTTTTCATGTGCAAATCATTTCGAACACGATTGCCACTTGTCTTACGGCGAAGAAAAACATCGTGAGGAAACCTACATGTCTGAGAAACCCTAGCAAGTTTTCGAAAGACATGTGAAGTCCGCCAACCCGCACTTGGCCAGCGTGGTGGACTATGGCCTGATCCCCCTCGTATTGAAGGAGGCCCGTGCCCAGCAGTGCGACGTTAAAAAAGGGCTGAATACAACAATGAAATCGCTATAACTTCATGTTGGTATATTCGAGTTTTGTATGTATAATTTTTTTTTGTTAATAGTGTACTCCTCGTAGAGTGACATAGTAGGAGTTGACAGGTATAAATCATCGCGTAACGAAAAAGCGTCACGGGACATTCGGTTTCGTCCGGCGTAGTTTGGATGGTATCGTCAAGCGTTCGCCGTCATAATCGTTTACATCACGTGTTAGTTAAATGTGTTCGAAGATAAACTCCCGTTAAATAAAGTCGTTTTTCAATAACTAACAATTTTATTACAAACATTATCTGTAATTAAACGACTTCCAAAAAAAAAAGCCAGCCAATACAAATCAAAGCACACCGACTTCGAAAATATCTGATTAAGTATCTATTCTAATGAAAACCCCCGTTTAGTTATTTTTTACTTTTCAGTGCCTGGAAGTCGGTTTTTATTTTGTAATGGAGATTTAAGAAATGAAAGCAAGTATGTGCAATACAAACTTAGAAAAGTAAGTTAATAAAATTTCATATTTTAATACAAGTATTTACTGTTTTTATACGTATAATGAGTGTTAATATTTACTACTTATGTATATACATTTAAGTTGTCCGTACCTCTAAGGGTTTCCACGCTAAAGTATATCGGTGGAGTGTGCCAAAAGACACTTTACATCTAATTACATTCGAAATTGAAGAAAAGGCGTGAAGAACTTCGTTCCTGACGGAGTTCCCTCGACCACTTATATTTTATTTATTCTAATTTCTAGTACGTTTGGTCAGTACGTCAGATTATCTACTCAATTTTCGCCTAATTTTAACTATAGTGACGAATTGTTAGGGTTGATATAGTGAAATAAATATCGCACATACACATTTGTATATAATAGCAAGGATATGGTGAAAGGATATTTTAAATGTATAACTTTAAATAAAAATTTGGTACAATGTCTAGTTTTTCACTTGACATTCGACTTAATCACTTAACATTTAACATCTTACTTTTGTTAACATCCCTAACTTTATTGTACACAGCTATCATATAGCTAATAATAAAGATAAAAATTATTTACCTCTGCGTCTGTAAATTGAAGTGCCATCATTTTCGGCTCCATTGCTTCAGATCTAAAAAAAATATGTATTTAAAAAAAATATTTGGTATAGAAAAAATATCTACGTGAAATAAAATGAAACTTACTGTGTGCTTGTAGAGCTTGATGCGCCAAAATTCGGTACGTTTTGTGACCTGTAAAAAAATAACTATTAGACAAAAATAAGAAAAATTTGCGTCGTAACTTTTCCATTTTAAAATGTGCATATTTTGAGATACATATTTTAAAACGTTATTTTTGTAAATTTTAATATTAATTAGTAAATAGTCTGTCTATACATATAATAAAATTGTAACTAAGCCAAATCTGTACATTATTTTTTTTTGGATAATCTTATTGAAATAGACATTATTATCTATACAGAGGCCGAATTTATAGTTGTTAGATTTTTTGTCTGTCTGTTTGTGACCGCACCACGGAAAAATCACTGGAGGGATTTTGATGAAATTTGGTATGATGATATCTGGTTATCTGGTTTTACTGAGGGAAAATATCTCTGAGAAATCTATACTAAACGTTAAAACATAAGTAGGGTTGAACCCGAGCGCAGCGAGGGTGACTCGCTAGTATCTAATAAATTTCGTCTAAACTCGTAAAGCCGTTTCAGTGCAAAGGACTAACAAATACACACAAACTTTTGCGTTTATGATAGTAGCACAGTTTTACAATCCATACAATTGAGATAACCCTTTGATGTCGGACGATACCGCCGCCCGTGTAGGTACTTACGCTGTCAGTTGCAAGCCGCCAAGCGTAAAAGGTTTGTCAAAAAAGGAAAATAAAATAAATATGTTTATTATGTAATTATTTATTTACCTATGCCTATATTTACGTGACACTATTTTTAGATGTTTTCAGTTTTCTATTATGTATTAAATTTAATTACATAAAGTATTTGTATTCGGATGAACAATCTTATCATACAAGTTTGAGGGTAACATGATCATAACCGTGATTTAAATTCTACTTTACTTAATACGTAATACGTTAAATTTCTCTAAAATATTGTTTCCAACAAATGAATGGAAATTCTGCCTAAAATAGTTTTCTAGTTTATAACAGTAGTCAACAAATCAGGTAGAGGTAACTATAACCCGTCAAAAGAATTTCTTCTCAAGAATATTGAAATTTGTTGAAAAGGTTTCTGTGGTTGGATAGGTTACCACGTCACTACATGTTGTACACACACTGTATTGTGATAAAACATTATCAAAATCGTCAGCACAAGTAGCTTCGCAGCATTATTGAATATTTGACACAAAAAAGATTTCCGGAATGCTCGCTCAATCTGAATACAGGTTGGTTCCCTGCAATTCCCACCAGCTTGCCGTATTATGCCGAATTTTTTTTTTAAATTCATCAGACTCTTTAGATCATCGTACATCTAGATAATAGCATTCATTGTGAGAGTAAAAGCATTGATGAATTTTATTGTAGTTGTGACATATTTGCCAGTATTTTTCTGCCTCGCTTTAAGACTACTTAACAAATGATGTGCTTTAAGTAACAAATTAGGAATTTGTTATCTCAGTATGGCTTGTTGTACGTCTTTGGGGGAAAAAGATTGCTGGTATTAACAAATCAAAGGGTTTATCCATTGTATCGATAAAGTCAACAGTGCCATCACATGGGTTCAAATCGCTTGCTTTGGCATAAGTTTCCACCGTGTTGCTAGTCGCAGTTTGTTTTTAAAAACTGTTTGGCGATATGTTAACTTTGGGGCAAACCGAAAATCTTTTAACGCTTTTAGTGTGATGAGGAACATACAATATGTGATAAATTTTTACTTTATCTATGTCAAAATAAGAGTTTTCTTTCGATATTCCACGTTTTGGAAAATTTTATAAAATCTGGTCCTTCATCAGAAATGACAACCCGAATTTTAAAACCCTATGCAAACAATTGTTTAATGGTATTTACTATCCATTCCTCTAGTGATTCGTCGATTTTCCTAGTTTTGATAAAAGTATAACCAACTATGTACTTGTTTCCAATTGCCTCTTAACATAATTGTAAGCATATCCAGCTGCATATAGACCTTGAATGTCATCAGTTTCGTGTAGAGTATGTAAGTATGTCATAAAAACATGAACATTATGAGCTCATTTCATCTATACAAACTGTACATTCCCTTTCAAAAGGTGATAAGTGTTTCACTTGTGACAAAATTCTCCAGATATAATCACTAATTTTTGTACCCACAGGTATGGTCAATGTTGTCAAAGTATATTTAGAGAGGAAACACAAGGTTTTTGATAAAAACTAATACACATATGGACTTGAGTAATAAATATTTAAACAAATTATATTTTTTTCATATTTACTACTTCTAGAATGAGTTTTGACAATTTTACTTCAACTGGGTGATACGCACTTGTCATAACCTTGTAAGAATTGTTGACGGGTAACATCCGTATACTGGGCGCCTTCCATTAATTTCAATTTTTTGGCACAATTTTTAGTCTGCGATGTTAGGGCACTAGTAGATGCCATAGCAGATACATCTACTGAAGTAACTTCGATCTGGTTTTCAACACCTTTGCAATGCGAATCTCTTAAAATCTCTATTTTTGGGGTTTCAGTTTGTGTACTCATTGGGTTAATTAAAGCAGATGGTAAGTTTAACACGGGAATAGCAGCATTTTTTAACTTTTTTTTCATATACATCCATTCTTCAAAGTGTAAGCTACATATGTACATGTTATATAATTGTTCAATGTTTTTATATTTCAATTCAGGTCTTCGACACGCGTCTATCCATAACTGGCACCTGGAAAGAAAATTATCTAATAAAGAAACATAAACTATTAGCCGATACATTAAAAGACAAAAATTGTTATTGATTCTGAAATAATTAAAAAAAAACATTGATCGCGCATTATGAAGTTATTTATTTATATAAAAAATATTGTCTACAATATCTCTGTGAAACATTCACTTCTTTAATTTTTTTATTTTTAGCCGACTTCAAAAAAGGAGGTATCAATTCGAACCGTATGTATGTAATATTATTAGAACTACAAAATATTCACATATTAGGGTTTCGAAACAAAGATACAAAATTCTATAGGTGTATGTATGTATGTGTGTCCGCGTATTTCTCTGAAACCAGTAATCGTATTGCGATCATTCTTTTTTTATTTGCTTACATTTATTTCAACTTAGGGAATAGGAAAGATTTCATCAAAATCGGTTGAGTTGTTCGTATAATACGGACTAAAACGTGTAATGGCCTGACTTATTGATACGAACTACGGGTAGGGTCCCACTCAAAACGCACCCGAGCAAAGCGAGGGTAAGTCGCTAGTATCAAATAAATTTATTAGTAATATACAACTCTGGTTCATACAAGGTCATAGCGACGCGATGCGTATGTGCCTAGATACCAAATATAATTAATTACGCCGACTGTAATTTTTTTCACAAAACTTAAGTTATTCTTTAGACAAAAAAATATTTTTGAAATCAATTTTACTATATTTTTTCAATTCAATTTAATTTAACCATATACGCAACGGGTGTAATTAATTTATACAACAAAATAAATAATAGCACTAGATGATATTTGGTTAGGTAATATGAAATGATAGAAATAAACTTACCGCGCATCACGAGGAAACCTATGAAATCTTAATTCCTTGTTGTATTTTGCTGACGAAGCACATGCGTACACAGAACAATTGTGCACCATTATAGTACATGTAATCAACGATTCTAGTAAAACTCGTTCGCGATTTATACGGTCGCGTCTGCCCTCAACGTTGGAGTGCGCAAACTGAGTGCGATCGGGGGCCGTGGTCTGCACCGCCCGCCTCCCCGCGAGGTCCGCGCTGTTGCTCTACGCAAGTACATTCCTACTGTAACTGTATGCATTGTAAAACTGTGATAGTAGTGTGATTTATCAAGCGGTTTTCATATACATATTTATAATTCTTATATATTTTTTTATTAATATATATATTTAGGTTGGTACATATTGGCCAAGGCCTTCCACACGTATGCCTTCGTTTCGTCGCATTTTTTCCAATTTCTCTTTGTATTAGTAAGAATGAATCAAATCAATTAATAAATAATAATCATTTAAATCTATAAAAATATAGGACAAAATATATTATCACAAATTAACAAAAGTTCATCTCCGCTCATTGGAATAATACCTTTGCCAATTGTAAAAAATGTTCCAAATTCTTTTATTTCATCAATAGAAAAAATGTTTCATATTTTAGTGTGCATGGCATCCCTCCTCTTTCCAACAACAACCCTGTTTTATATTTCCGGCTGGCTTTAGCACGGGCTGAAGACGACATATTGCTTTTGGTTATTTTTATTTATAAATATGATCCAAATTCATCCATAATTTTTATTAGTTAATTAATTAATTAAACGGTCTTAATAAACTGTATAAACATACGCATAAATTATGGCGCTAACATGTGTGAGATGTAAGTTACGCCACATGAGCAAAGAAAATGAACAGAGACAAAGCTTCTCTGTTCTGTTAGGGTTGGCACAGGAGCATAAAATTAAATAAACAAAAAGATTATCATGTTTTTATTAAACGACTATGATAGAATTTTCTTGTTACAAATTACTGTCTTATTTTTGTTTTTCAATAATTTGATTTGTTCCTTTTAATTGAATGGTGAATTCTAAATCTAATCTTTTATTTTCTCATATTTATGATGTTCGAGACATTTTCTGTCCAAATAGGCTGATACATAGATTAAACCATTTTTTGTTTTTCAGGTAACAAATCGACATTTGTTCCTACTGTTAACTCAGCAGAGGCAGTATCATCGTTAGATTGCGAAACTTCTGGTGGTGTATTAAAAATACGACAGTCGTCTGACTTCATGAGTAGGCTATCGAAATCTTGATCACAATTTGTATTTTAAGGTTTCTTTAAGATATTGGTTATAAACATTTTATTGAAGGCAATACTAACTTGTCGACATGTGGTTCCTGGCCTGTCTGACTTTGCCAAAGAAATTTTTGAGACAATCTTGAATAAGTTTCGTAAATATAACTTTAATTTCTTCAGATTTAAAAACTTCATGAAATTGTAATAAAGATTTTATAGACACTTCAAATCCGCGAAATTTATGATATTTCTAACGGCTTTCTGCCCATCGTTTCTTATTAATTTTAAATTTCTGAAGAATGTTAGCATTTCATCTAAAAAAAAACTCATTTTTATATTTACTGCCGCGGAAAGCTCTTTTATATTTGTTAGGAGATTGCAATGTGTACTTGATTTTTTTTTGATCAATCAAATTATTAATTTTATTTCCAAAATGCAAAAGATACCGCTGCTCTTTTGCAGCAACCTCGATAAGATTTAAACTTACGTAGGTATTAATAGCTGATGCTACGGTACGACTTAAAACCTGAGTGGCTAATTACACACGTATCTTCTGGAAATTATTGATATTGATGTGAATATCATTTAGTTTTGGTGCTTCTTTACTGTAGTATTGATTATTTTGCTACTATATTGCTAAAAATAAAATTACATCTTTTTTTGAAATTATTTCTTACACATTTCAAAAGATGCGGGACAATATGTATTTGTAAGATACGTTACGTATACGTATATGTACGTGTATATATATATATATATACGCTGCTGGAAATAATGAAGATTGAGTGCGAAAAATTTGAAAGCCTGGCTATACCGGTTTCCACTATAGCCTTCCTTCAAATCTATTTGCCATTTAATAATTGGGGACATACCTTTACTTATAAACTTATCACATAATTTTAAAAAGTCATTGTTAGTTACACTATAGAAATCATGTTTTTTATGCCTTTTTACTTCTCGAAGTTCAACTGATAGTTTCCTTTTACTCGGAGTGTCCGCTGAAAGGTGAAGTGCCGTTTGCGCCAATCTACTTTCACAAGTATGCTGATCAGGATCCGTCTGAATGCTACAAGATTTTTGATCTTCCAAAGTAACTATTTTGTTAAAAGGATTATTTGAACTTGAAGATATCTCAGTAGTAGGTATAAATTGAACGTTTTCTTGTATATATACTTTCTCACGCTGGCATCTCGAACACGCACCGTCATTTGTTGGCAAGTTGAGTGTTGGAAAAGCATTGTCAAATAAATATTTTCTAGTTCTGTATTTAGAAAATTTAATTAAGGATTTTTCGAAATGTTCCTCACAGATTCTGTATTGTGCACTTGTTTTATCATCAATAAGTTTTGAAATGAGATCTTCTCGCCCGACAGCTTTTAACCACTTCTGTCGTCTGAAATAATTAAAAAAAACCGACTTCAATATCTGTACCGAACTAAAAAGAAAAAAAAACAAAACAGGGCAAGGAATAGAGAAACGGAGCAGGGAAAAGGAAAAATTATATAATAAAGTTATTACTTACTTAATGGAGTCTTTAGGATAACTAAAATATGATATGTCTTTATTCTTTCTATTATTGTTCATACACACTGTACAGTAAACCATATTTGCACTATTTTCTTATCAAAACACTTTCAAACCGTAAAACGATAACAAATACGACGCGCAGCGGACAACGACTGAGCACTGAATTTGAGCACAAGCCGAGCTAGTATAAACCGGTTTTTTCCGTACGCGACGAAGCCGCGAGTGCTCACGCACACATTCGCTTTAAGCTTGTAGTAGTGTACCAATCATAGCGCGGTTGTATGAAGCTTTGTCTCTGTTCCTTTTCTTTACTTATGTAATCGGGGGCCGCGACCCGCGCCGCCCGCCTCCCCGTGGGATCCCCGCCGTTGTTCTACGCAAGTACATTCGTATCGTAACTATATGCATTGTTAAACTGTGATAGTAGTATTATCAAGCAGTTTTCATATGAATATTTTTTAATATCATATAAATAATTGTTATATTTTTTTAATATATACTTTACGTTGGTACATTTTTTTTGTTGGTTTCGTTGCATTTTTACCGGGTTTTTTTTGTACATATTAGCAAGAAAGTTATAAATCAATTGATAAATAATAACCATCTAAATTTATAAAAGTATAGTATACATCTCTATAATATATATAAAATATAATATAAATACATCTATACTAATATTATAAAGCTGAAGAGTTTGTTTGTTTGTTTGGTTGAACGCGCTAATCTCAGGAACTACTAATCCTATTTGAAAAATTCTTTTTGCATTAGATAGCCCGTTAACTGAGGAAGGCTATAGGCTATTTTTATCATCCCGGAAAAATGTACGGTTCCCGTGGGATAGATTTGTTTTTGTCTAGTAGTAGTCTATACATATAATAAAAACATAACAAAGCCGAATCTGTACATTAAATATTTTTTGGAAAATCTTATTGAAATAGATTTTATTACAGATACAGAGGCCGAATCTATGGTTTTTAGAATTTTTGTCTGTCTGTCTGTTTGTCTGTTTGTCTGTCTGTCTGTCTGTCTGTTACCGCATCACGGAAAGACCACTGGAGGGATTTTGATGAAATTTGGTATGATGATAGCTGGTTATCCGGGTCAACATATAGGATACATTTTACTGCGGGAAAATATCTCATCTCTGAGAAATCTATACTAAACGTTAAAACGTCAGTAGGGACGAACCCGAGCGGAGCGAGGGTGAGTCGTTAGTATATCACAAATTTAAAAAATTGTATTGAAATAACAAACATTCATGTTCGCTCATTGGAATGACATCTAATGACATCTTTGTCAATAAAAAAAATCTAAATTACTTTATTCAATCAATAGAAGACATGTTTCATATTCTAGGGCGCAAGAATTATTTCTTAAGAAATAATTTTTTCTTTTCAAAATTCAATTATGTATATATGTATATTAAATTTAGTGTAGTTTACTTGACCGTCTATGTCAGCGATATGTTCCTACTGTTAAAGATTAGAATGAAAAAAAAATTGACTAGGTTCTTAATTTAATACAATACTGACACTGAATAGTGGGCGTCGTTCACTAAGCGTGCCTCGGCTGTGCGACGCTCCCGATACTGCCTGACTCGCTCCGCGCTGGACATCGGGCTACCTGTGTGTGGCCTCCCCCCTCTTTCTAACAACAACCGTGTTTTATATTTCCGGCTGGCTTTAGCACGGGCTGAAGCCGACATATTACTTTTGGTTATTTTTGCTTAAAAATATGGTCCAAATTACCCTTAATTTTTATTGTATTGTTAATTAAATAATTGAACGGTCTTAAGAAACTGTATAAAAATACGAAAGAATTATGGCGCTAACACGTGTGAGTCGTAAGTTACGCTGAATAGAAAGGAGCGAGAGCGCCGATTTCGGTCCTACTGCTCAGTGACTCCCGCCGTCTCCCCGCCCCGCCCCGCGTCACCTCAACGCACACTCGAGGATAACAGAGAGCTGACTATAATATAAGCTAAATAATTTTACTGGATATATATTTCTAAGACTATAGTTTTTAATTATTAAGCTAAGACGATATAGACCCTTACCCTTTTACCCAAAAATAATTATAATTAGCACAATCACACAATCTGTCCGTTGCTCAACTGTATGTTGGTATGAACCTTTAATTTTGTAAGATAAAAAGAGCGTGACATATGACGTATGTGTAGTAAGATGTCGTAACTGCTTCGGTAGTAGAAGTTTAGTTATTAAGTTTTTCTGTTAAGGAATTCTCAGTAAGTACGCCCGGAGTTGGGAAGTTGGCATTATTATACATGCATGCACTGGAGAATCATTGGTCCTACGCTCGGTCTTGTCGAACAATAGTCCTTATAGGACTCTGAAAAGGAATAGAATTTATGTCTGCACATTTGTATATACTTTTACACTATAATATTTCCTACGCAGTTGGCTGGTATCAACGAGATGGGTCGCGTGACCGAAATCGGTCGAGAGAACATAATGAAGAATGTCACTGGATCTGATACATAACTTGAAACTTTATAACCATGTCGCCTAAATGTTTAGAAATACATCCATTATTATTTCATTTAAATCAAGCGAGAAGTGTTGAAGTTACAACAATTTTAGTTTTCGTCCTATTCAAATATTTCGCGCGAGTGCACCATGCTCGCGTGACGTCATTTTACAACGCAACATTCTCACCGTACACTCATTCATTCCTTTGCTATCGGATGTGCCCTATGTTCGACCACAATAACGTTTTTAACTTAAGTTTTTGTGTGAATCAGTATTACAATAATGTTATAAGTATAATTTTACATTAACACACAGCACCATCTAATACCTAATAAGCTACAAGGCCTGTGTTATGGATACCAAACAGTTGATACACTATATACAAATAACTTTAAATACATACATATTATAAATATTTATATTTATGACTGGAGTAACAAACATTCGTGCTCATCACACAAATGGATTACAGTTTTGAAAAAGGACAATCTGATAACTTGCCTAAATAAGACGGATTAATGGTTGCCCACTATTTTTCAAATACTCAAGTAACAAGAAATTAACATATTAAACCTAACCTGAACATTATGTACAAGAGGTACAAAACTTTTTATAATTGAAACTCATAAAATAATGTTTTCAAAAGTGGGATATTATTAGAATGCACGCAACTACACCTATTAAATATTATTAACCTAAGATGAAAAACCTCTATATTAATTTCCTCTTTATAAAGTGATCGAGGATAAGTGCATTTTTATGTATTTTATTTTTCATATATAAACATTAAAACTTACGTTTATTTTACTTTAGATTGGTTAGAAACTACGAATAAATAATAAGTCAGGAAGTCTAATTCAAAACAAATTCTACACAAGAAGTGGCCCTACTTCAAACCAATACGACGTATGATTCAAAATAGGAATCGTGATTGGTTAAAATTCAGAGGGAAAACTGGGATTGGTTTGCGAGTGTGCTGCAATGTCTGCTATGACAGCTGAGTCATAACGGCGTGGGAGATGTTATGCAATAAGTGGATCGGACCAAATCAATAATAAAACAATATTATTGTACAAGGTTTTTTTATTATATATTTTTGTTTTAATTTTTTTTTGGGTAACTTACTCTATGCCTAGTGAAATATGATTAATTTATTAAGTATTTGCCTAGAAGACATTTAAAGAGAATCTTTCTTCGCAATGTGGTGAAGACGGATACTGAGATATTCAACGATTATACATTTTACTAACGTGAAATTAGGAACTCAAACCTCAAGTCAAATTAAATACGCCTGATTTTTAAGACACAAATGCAACTGTTAGCTTTTTAGAAACGTTTAAAAACCTTTTTACCATACTAAATTTAAGATCACTTTCTTGACACGGGTTTAAACACTTTTTTCGGTGGAACAAAAACTATAAGTTTTGCATCAAAGCGAAAAATATATTAAAGGTTTCCAAATCAACGTGCAGTCAAAAAAACTTGAACAGTAAATGGACAAAGAGTAACGGAATATACTAACTCCTTAAAATTAGCGTCCAAAACTGGATTTCTAGGACTCATGTGTATTTTAAAGTTTTAAATTACTTTTTGCATAACTAGTAGAGGCACAAATATAGAAATTTATTTTACTGTATTTTCGCCAAGATCATATTAAGTTGCTAGAATATATAAAAAATATTTTACTGAACTTGAACTTCAGCTGTAAATTCACAGGCAACAGCATACCATCGGAGGTAATTATATTACATGTCAATGAACGTTCATTTTTTTTATTTTCATTTTCTATAGTATCTCTTGAAGATGTTGATGTTTTTTCAGGACGAATCATCTGCGTAAAAAACAGCATAATTTCAGATTTTGTATAATAACATAATTATTTTCATAATGAAACAGTAGTAACTTACTGTACAAACTGGTACTGCAGTTTTGTGTAACATGGTATATCCTTTTATTGATTTATAAAAATCTTTTTCGTCAAAATGAATGGAGCATACTCTGCTGGTTTTTATAGGCATCCAGTTATATTCTTGCCTTTCTAGCTTAACTGCAGCTATCCACTTCTTTTTCCGAATTGGATCGACGGGGAAACTAAAAAAAAAAACAAATTATAATACTTTCTTAGAATTACGTAAATAATAGGGGTTAAAGTATGAAATTGCCGTTTTATTGTAATAGGTACTTCGAATTGACATAGAATCTTCAGGGTTTGGGATTTTTGAGTGAAATTTTTTTCACATAGTACCTATGTAGTTCTTCTTTTAAAAAATGTGCAAAGTTCTTCTTTTAAAAAATGTACAACACTCGATTATCGACTTTCAGTTGTTTTTTTATTCAGCTCAGACAAGAAAGATGGATACTTCGAAAATTCGAGTGATTTTTGAATACGAGTTCCGACGGGGAACTAACGCGGCAGAAACAGCTCGCAATATCAATCTTGCGTTTGGAGAGGGAACTGCCAATGAACGCACCGTGCGATTTTGGTTTAAACGCTTTCGTGATGGAAACTTTAATTTGAAGAACGAACCACGTGGAAGACCGCCCCCACAGGTGAATAACAATGAATTGAAAGAGATGGTGGAAGCCGATCCGAGCCAAACTACCCAGGATTTAGCGGCATGGTTAACGTTACCTTATCAACAATATTGACTCATTTGCGTCAAATTAATAAAATTAAAAATAAAATTAAAAATAGGTGCCTTATGATTTGACTGATCGGCAGAAATTTGTGTTGCCTTCTTGAATTGATACAGAAATGAAGGAATATTGGATTGAATTAGACATGTGATGAAAAGTAGATTCTTTACGATAACAGTAAGCGAAAAATGCAATTGCTGACCCCAGGTCAAACGCCGCAACAGTGTCCTAAAGCAAAGCTTACCAATAAAAATGTAATGGTAACTGTTTAGTGGTCTCAGCATGGTGTTATTCACTAAAGCTTTCTCCGATTTGGTCAAGCAATAACGGCAGATGTCTACTATGCCGAACTCCGAACGATGATAGTAAAACTAGCAGTGAAACAGCCCCCACTCATGAATCGATCTTCACCATTATTGCTCCATGATAACGCGAGACCTCATACAGCACGAGAAACCGTTTTAACTCTACAGGAACTGCAATTAGAAACCATTCGTCACCCTCCGTATTCGCCAGACCTTGCTCCAACGGACCACCATTTTTTTCGTGATTTGGACAATTTTCTACGTGATAAAAAGATTTCTTCTCAGGAGGCAGTACAAAATGCTTTCACACAGTTTGTCGAATCTAGACCACCAAAGTTCTATCGTAAAGGCATAAATAACCTTCATATTAGATGGCAGCAATGTATAGATAATGATGGTAGTTATTTAGATTAAATAAATATGTTAAATTAAAAAATAAAAACGAATTTCAATTTTTCAGTACAAATCGGCAATTTCATACTTTAACCCCTATTATTTGACATTTTAAATAAAACTATCTTTTCAGATTTATTCGCGGATTTTTTTTCAAATAAATACATAATAAAATTAAACATAACAGACAGATGTAGTAAGTTCATACTGTGCGGATCAAAATAACAGTATTTCAAATTATATTCTTTCCTTATATGATATTCTATAAATATACGATTGTAATATGCCTTATTTAATTATTGATTTGTTTTAATTTTGCGATTTTTTTTTCATTTGTAAATGTATGTAGTAATAATTACATTAAAATAATACGTATGAGACATCTAAGGCCTTAGTGTATCCCATGACCATGGTTGCTGTAAAGCATTCGAAACGTCGGGAATCAAAAATCAAAATAAATCCGCTAAAAAATCCGAAAAGATAGTTTTATTTAAAAAGAAAATAAAACAAGCGAAATACATTACTATTATAAAAATATCTAAATTTTATCGATTTACATTTCAATAGTTCATCAAGAAGAAATAAAAAACTTTCTAAATTATGTCAAAAATTGACTGACTTCACTTTGCATAGTATTCCAATATAAGACCATCTCGGCTTGACAACGTATGTATGTGAACGTCTTTGAATATAATTATAATTTTGCTACTACTTACTAGTGAAAAGTGACTCCTGGACATTCAAATCTTGTATTGCTCCTGCACCACTTCACAACACATGCTGGCATGATGATTCACAGCTGTAGTTCACAATGATAAAAATTTAAACGTACGCGAAGATTTGACGTGTGCTCGCTTGCAAGAAAAATGTTCGACTGATGACGTGCAGGACACGACTTTTAAGCCCCGCCTACTTGGACATGAGTTTTAAGCCCCGCCTACTTCGACACGACTTTTGTTGGGTAATTTTTAAACGCAATTACATTTCCTGACTTATTATTTATTCGTAGGTTAGAAACAGCGACGGCGACAACTATTGGATATAAAGTTAAAAGAAAAGGTGATATTTGTATCGTGAAATGCTAAATTAACCAGGGATGTGAAAAAATAATCGATTTTTATGTTAATCGTTTATTTTTTAACCCCCGACGCAAAAAGAGGGCTGTTATAAGTTTGACGTCGATGTCTGTCTGTCTGTCTGTGTGTGTATGTGCGTCTGTTTGTGGCATCGTAGCTCTCAAACGGATGGACCGATTTCAATGCAGTTTTTTTTTTCATTTGAAAGCCAGTTTCCTTGAAGTGGTTCTTAGCTATGTTTGGTTAAATCGGTCCAGCAGTGTAAGAGAATCAGCTCTTTTCCATAATTATTTACTTTTTAAGAGTTAGTTCTTAAACTATAAGTATTTATTGCGTAGGAGGTTTTTTAAATTTTTAATTTAATTCATATAACCAATTTTTATAATCGATTTTCTAAATATTAAAAATCGATTTTAATGAATCGATTATATTACTTACTTTCTTTTTTTTTTTGAAGTAAAAAAGATAAGTAATTATTGTTTTATTTTATTTTAATTCTAGTCAAATTTTACGTGAGGTATTTGTGGCAATAATTTGTATTCGTTTTTTTATATTTAAACTTTAAAAAAAGTTTTCTTTTGTATTTTAGTTTTGAGACCACAAGAAAAGGGTTAGACCACAAGAGCACAAGAAAGGGTCACTTTATTTCTTGTGATTATTGTATAATTTTATTTTTGTTCTAGTAAAATAATAGATGATACTAGACATCTGTGTTAGTAATTAGTTTTTTAGTTCTTTTTGTTCAAACTTACATTTAAATAAAAACTTGTTTTGTATTTTAGTTTTGAGACTAATAAGTAATCATTTCGTTCTTTTGTATTAATCGTTTTGTTTTATATACATTTTAATAAAATGTTAAATAGTACTAAAAATTAGTAGCAATAATTTTATTCAGTTTCCTCATTATTTAAGTTGAAAAAAAACTTTTAAAACCAACGGACTGTTGTTTTAGTTATAGACTTGTTAATTTTATTATTATGTACAAAAAATGCAACTTTCCGAATTGTTCGATAAAATTGAATATTTTTAGTTAATCGATTTTTTACAAATCGATTTATGATAAAGAGAGAAAAATCCATTATTAAGTAATTGATTTTTCCCCCTACAAGTCACATCCCTAAAATCAACCTCGAACCTCGAGCCGAAAATCGAGTACGTTACAAACCATATCACTGTGCTTTAAATTGCAACGAAAAAGATAAAAGAAGTTTTGTGCATTGAATATGAATGTTCCGTTTATGTGCTGCAGACCTTTTAGGCTTCACGTTAATTGGTTTTTGGCATTCAAATTTACGTGGAATAACTCCTTTTTTAAGTTTTATTCTACCTCCAACTAATCTATACTTCACGTAGTTTTCCATGTCAGATTTAATCTGAAACATAGAAAAAATATATAATACCTAAAAAGTAGAAACTTCCAACATTAAACCTAAGTACTTAAAAAGTAATTTTATTCTTTAAAGAACTCACTCTAGCAAACAAACACAATAAACATTACAAAATGTTTACAACTTTATCAAGTATAGTTATACCTACGTTTATTACGTGTACTGCAGTAACATATACTTACATCGAAATGATCTTCACAACAATAGACACAACTTCTTACACCGGGTGGAGCAGCCCTATTCATGCTTTGCATCCATTTCTTTCGAATTTTAGGTTCGAAAGGAACAATAAAAAACAACTTTTCGGGTGCATTAGTAGTTGTATTTAAACACTGTGGCACAACACAAGATTTTCTAGTTTCTGGATTCGACATTTTAATCAATTTTTGACGCCAACTACATGCACACTAGTCGCGAGCAGAGCACGCACTGACCGACCGTTGTAAAATGGCGTCACAGCGATCGATAATTCCGCGTCGTCGCACGCGTAGCGATACAATTTAATATCCCGGAAACTATAAGACGTATAAATAAAATATACAGTATTTTTTCATTTTTAATTTTATATTTTATACATTTAATTATGACGACACGTTTGGCTCAGTTTGTAGTGACCCTACTTGCTGTGCCAGCGGTCGCGAGTTCGAGTCTCGGTGGGGGCATTCATTTGTGTGATGAGTACGAATGTATGCACTCCAGTCATGGGTGTTCATATTTATAATACGTATGTATTCAAGGTTATATATATGTGTAGTGTATCCATAACACAAGCTTACCATGGATCTAGATGGTGCTGTGTGTTAATGTCCCAACATATTTATATTTTAATGAAATGTATTGTAAAATAAAAATCAAAACTTGGTGATGTTCTTCATTATCAGTAAGAATAAAGGCATATTAGGAATGATCGAAGATTCGATTCTCATACGAACTCATTCATATCTATTTAGTATAGATATTTGTAACACAATAATCAAAACACACATGAATTACAGAATTTATTACCCTTAACTTTAGCGATATTGAGTTATTTTTTTAAACTTGTTTATCGCGTCACAATGTGGCGTGATATCGCTTATTACCGATGCTGAAATTCCTTCGGTGACTCAGCAGAGGTCAGACCGCTGTTTTCATTCACGCTTGAACCAATATATTTATTTATGTTAATATATAGTTTCAGTGTCTTCCGTTCTAGTTAAAGGCAGGGAGTTCAAAATTTATTTCTTTTGTATGAAGCAGATAAATGGTTAGGTAGATTACTAATTTTTTCTTATCTAACCACTTTTAGTTGCACTGAGTTTAGGATCATTAGGTTGGTATCGGGTTCATTACCAAAGTTTTACTTCTTTTATTGTATTAAAATGGATATATTTAAGGCCAATACAACATAGTGCCATTACACCTATTAAATTATTTAATAGTTTTTGACCGCGACTCTTGTCGTGTCTATAAAAGTTTCTTTTTGGTGGAACATTAACACACAACACCATCTAGTTCGATGATAAGCTACAAAGATTGTGTTATGGATACTAGATAGTTGATACACTACAATATAACTTTAAATACAGCCCCCAGAAGGACTCGAACCCGTGACCGTTGGTACAGCAAGTAGTTTGTTTATAGTTTTAGGTTTTTAGTTTTTACTTCTGTCGGCAGTCCTCATGACTGCTTTTTATATTCATTATAATTAAATAATTAATTCATAAAAATATAATTAAATAATCGTTTGTTGTTTACACTGATACCGGACTACACACAATTTGTGTATGCAAATATATGAATGTGTTGTTTTTTAATTTAATAAATGCAATAATATCATTGCCAATGTGAAAATGTTTTTAATAATAACCGCGCACATGTTTTTGTTATTTATAAATGCTTGAAAAACATCTGATAACATAGGTATACTATATGTGTGTAACAAATAGGTCTAGTGTCATTTAAGTTGAAGTCGGTCTGTTCATGAATTTTTTAAATAGGATTAGAAATAATTTAACTTAAGATATAACGAAAAATTGTTTGTTTATTACTTTTTACCTGACTGCGGCGAAACCCAAATGAGCGTCATTGACCATTTATTCTAATATTGTTATCTTCTTCTATAATACGTATC
The DNA here is from genome assembly GCA_033884665.1 of Argynnis bischoffii washingtonia. Classification (NCBI taxonomy): domain Eukaryota; kingdom Metazoa; phylum Arthropoda; class Insecta; order Lepidoptera; family Nymphalidae; genus Argynnis; species Argynnis bischoffii. The sequence continues at coordinate 386,007 of CM066624.1, read as the reverse complement.
CTACAGTATATTTTTGAAGTAAAACTTCTTTACGCACGCTCGACTTGAGGAGTAAGCTAGTGAATGCGTGACGAGAGCGTTACGAAAAGTGTGATCGGGCGAGGCGAACGGATGTTGAGAGGGCGATATAAGTTAGTGACGATAGAAAGAGAGAGAGTTACGTTTCGTATATTACTGTAGGGGCAAGAGAGAGAGGTGCGAGCACACATTTTCTGTTTGTTGCCATTGTAACCGTCGTTATTGTCTGACGGAGGGTTATGTGTTTGACTGTATGTATGTACATATGTATGCATGTGTGTGCGTGCGTGTGTGTGTGTGTGTGTGTGTGTGTGTGTTTGTATGTGTGTGTTTGCGTGTGTGCATGCGCGCGCGCGCGCGCGCGCGCGCGTGTGTGTGTGTGTGTGTGTGTGTGTGTGTGTGTGTGTGTGTGTGTGTGTGTGTGTGTGTGTGTGTGTGTGTGTGTGTGTATGTGCGTGTGTGCGTGCATGCATACATGCATACAGGCATGTATGTATGAGTATTCAATGGCATAAATTTTATAAATAAATTAATATTTACAATTTTTTTCTCTTCCGGTATTCTCGCATGCGTTGAGCTGCAGTTTTCGCCTGTTTTTTTGATTCACTAAAGCCTTTTTTTCTCTCTCTCCATCGCCGTGTTGCCTCTGCAGACTTTGCTCTTTTTTCTATTAACCTTATTTCAGAGGATCCAGGGACTTCATTGTCTTTTGATGGACCAGCACTTCGAATATCTTCTGTAGCAATTTCAACTATTGCATCTCGTTCCTGTTGTTGCTTAATTTGTTGTTTAAGCAGTGCTTTTCGTGCTCTGAATTCTCGACCACGTTCTGCAGAAGTTTTGGGCGCTTTATTCAACCTATAATTTCATCATTTTAGTTTGGTAAATTTAGTAAATTATTTATTAGTGTCATGAATGATTATAAAAATTAAATAAAATTAATTTACCTAACTCCAATCATTTGTCTCGGTTTTTGTACATGATCTATAGTGGGATTTTTATCATCAACTTCCATTTGATTATCCTCATATTCAATCCCAATTTCACCAATTATTTGTAATGATGAACCTCTACAATTAATAAGCATTTTATTTTTTACATATTCGTTAAATTTTATGTTATCTTATTTTAAAATTTTGCTGAAGTAAATTGCAGAAACGCGAGGCCGTAATACGGAAGAGTAACAAGGAGAAAGAGAGAGAAACAAAAAAAGGACAGAGAATCGAAAGTACCGCAATGTCGAGAGTAGAATGCCGCGTATTAGTAGAGGGAGAAAATAGATAAGGAAAAAGGAACGCTGCATATGACGCTACGACGCCAGCAACTAGTATGAGATATGCACTCACCTTCGTGATTCATTATCAGTTGATTGGGTCTCACTAGATTTAAAATCTTGCCTTGAATACGTTGTCACACACTTTTTATGCACAAATTCCGTAACTAATTTCTTCTTAGTTGATGGTCCTGGAGCACCGTTTTCATATTTAGAGTCTGTGTCACGTCCTGCCATAATTTGTTATTCTTCACCCGAAAATTCACAAAATATGAACTTTAAAATGAATTTACAATTTTATTCACTTTAAACGTAGAATATTTAATGTATTGAACAAAATATTAATTTATAAAATTCTTCAAGAACGAAATGACATTACGAAAAACGTATGTATATACTTATGTACGCATGTAAGAAGTTATACTTCTTTGGCGTAACTAAACAAAAATTGCTATAGATTTCATCCCGTACGTCACAGATTCTGTTTGTAGAAGGAATGATAAATTTTAATAAAAATAATTAAATAACGCATATTAGGCATATTACAATTATATATGTTATAGAATATCATTTAAGGAAAGAATATAATATTATATATCATTCGTCAGACAATAACAACGGTTACTATGGCAACAAACAGTAAGAAAATGTGTGCTCGCACCGCTCTCTCTTGCCCCTACAGTAATACACGAAACATAACTCTCTCTCGTTTTATATCTTCACTAACTTATATCTCCTTCTCAACATCCGTTCGCCTCGTCCGATCAAACTTTTCGTAACACTCTCGTCACGCATTCACCAGCGTAAAGAAGTTTTACTTCAAAAAGAATAATTCAAATTAGACTATTTAACTTTGTTTGTAAATATATTTCAAAAATTTTAGTTTCAAAAGATAGGTTTCGGTCTAGACCTAACATTTCAATTGTAATTATGAAAATCCGATGTCCCCCTCAGATGATATGAGCACAATTGTTAAGAGAAATGTGAAAACATGTAAATTTAAAGTTTATTTTCTAGAATTTCTTAAGGCCAGGCTGTCCGGGCGAAGTAGGCATTTAAGAGGCCGTATACGAAATCAAAACGAGCGAAATTAATTATTTGACGCGCACAGACTAAGCAGTAGAGTTCGGTCGCGTATGAGTTCGGTATGGCGACTCCACATTAGTGCCGTGAAGCTCCGTGAACAGACGCGAACGTGAATGGTTTTCACGGGGTTCACGCGCGTTAACGCCTGTTCCCCGATCAGAGTCGGTATTTTGTCCCGTGGCAAAGGGTACGCGCCTCCTTCAAGCGGCGTTCACGCATACACATACACATTCACGGTCCCGGCGCAGTTTACTCCGGACTATAAAGGCGTACGGCAGTGTCTGTGTCAGTGTCAATACACCAACACACATACCTTGATCGGTTACGATGTATTTCAGTCATCCACCATCTTCTTTTCGAACGTTTTCTTCTAATAACTTCCTTGTTTTGGACATCTATATAGTGGTATAGGGACACAGCAAATAAAGTTATCGCAGCAGCAGCTTCTACGTCCATTTCGCGGCGGGTTTCGAACGATTGTGAGCATCCTGTGAATGTGGAGGGCATGAAGTCGGTCCATGAATTCACGGCGAGAATTCGCGCGTGAATTCACGGCACTAATGTGGAGCCGCCGTGAGCTCACGTCGCCGGCGTGAACTCATAACTACAGGCCAAGTGTCACAGAGTACGCAAGCGCGTCTGTAGGCAGTAGGCCAACTTATCAATTTCATTTTAATATTATTAAAATTTAAAATACGGGAATTGATCCGATAACATTTTATTTTATTGTAATACGTATATACTTAGTAATAGCGAAAACCTAAGACATTTTTATGTAACAAATTAATTTGAATACCTAGGTATAGAAAATATAAATTATATTTTATTCAATTATATATTCATACAGATATTTTAGGAATCTTATCAGGAAGTTACTTATGTTTTTGTTGGTATGATGTTTAGAACAAATCAATTTACCTTTACTGAACCACTTATTTCGATTAACATACGAAGCGTGAGTTGGCTTAGCGATAAAAGGTCGAACTAGAAATTCTATTGTTATATTTCGATTTTATATTTATGATTAAATAAATGTAAACGTGCAAATTCATTAATTGCAGTCTTTAATCAAAAACTCTCTCACAGATTATACACACACTTTTAACAACTAAAACATAGATAATTATATCTAATAAAAACAGATTACAACACTCTTCCCCCGTTTAAGTTAAGAATTACGAATAAATAATAAGTCTTATTATTTATTCGTAAGATTTTTGTTTATTTAAGAAAACCACCTCATATATAAGTGCTTTTCTTATGTTTATATTTACTACTAAACTACTACATTTATATTCTTATCTTATACATACATTGCTACTAAACTAAAAACTTCCATCATTTGATCAATCAAATTACTATTTATAATTTAAGATATAAAGATACTTGAAACAGAGACTTCTTACTTATAATTTTACTTTATTTTTTTATTTGATTTTTTTTATTTTTATTGTGTAAGTAACTATATAATTCTCTTTACAAAATTTGTTGAAATGTAAAAATTTTCCAAATAATTAAAGAGATAAAGTTTATTCTTATTTTAATTTTTGCCCACATTCTAACAGTTGGTTGGTATGTCGTTTCCATTGCGTGGTCGTAGGTTCGAAATTCTAATCCCCATGTATAGATTTTTTTTCTCAATTTTAGTATATTATTATTAATTTTTCAATTATGCAAAGAAATTAATATTTTATTTATTTATTATTATTCATTGTTTTTTTATTTATTTATATGCAAAAGGCATAGAAATGACAAAAAATTGAGATTTTGGACTTTTCAACAAGGGATTGTAATTAAAACGCATGCGAAAAAACTTTCTACATAAAAATTTAGAAATTCAATATAAAAATTGAAAAAAAGAAAAAAAAACAGAGGTGTCAAGGGACACCTGGATGGAACGAAGTTCCTTTCGATTAAGAAACACTGTCAGGATTAATTATTATTATTATTTTTTATTATTTATTATGTACAAAAAACCTGTATACACTCAACAAAAATAATCGTCGCGACACCACACTGTTCAATGCGAAATAGAAATGAAAATATCTGGCTTGCTTTCTATAAGAGAGAGAGAGAGAGAGAGAGACAGAGAAACATGCGCACGCCGCACAGCTTACAATAGCTTACTATAGCAAAAAGTGTCGTTACAACTTTTCGTGAGAATTTTTTCCATCTAGCCCCTTTCACAACGCGCGATAAGGAACTTCGTTCCAAAAAAAACATACTTACGCATTTGAATGATGATTTAAAGTGTTTAAAGCCTGAAATTTCTTTTTCCTATCGTAATATTCCTTACTTCTTTGTTTATCAGTTTTAGGTATTTTTTTACTTTTTTGTTTCTTTAATTTCTGCGCTTCATAATGTTTTTTTCTTCTTTCTGCATTAGTTTTAGGTTTCTTGGCTGGTAATTGATCAGTCTCACTACATTCATCTGATCTCTCTGCAGTTATGTTTTGTACCATTGTATTTTGTAATTTCTTTCTCTCACGATATTCTCTACATCTTTGTGCATTTGTCTTTTTCCTTAAAAAATTGTACATATACATACACACACCGAAACATTTATATATATACTCTCTCGACTTCGTAAACACAACAGCGTATAGGTTAGAACACGCACGGCTTGCTAAATACAAACGTTCTGATATTGTAATATTAAATTATGATTTGCTTTTGAATTTATTAAAATTATGACGCGTACACTTGCTCAACACACAATAATGGAGAGATTATAATGCGTATGACTTGGTTAGCACAATAATAAAAAGAGGTTATAATGCGTACTTGCTAAAAAAGCATTTATTATTGTCTGTATAAAATCTCTACTTACCTAACTCCATCAGCAATATCCGCAACTTGTGCAGTAACACTGTCAGGATTCATTATTATTATTATTTTTTATTATTTATTATGTACAAAAAACCTGTATACACTCAACAAAAATAATCGTCGCGACACCACACTGTTTAATGCGAAATAGAAATGAAAATATCTGGCTTGCTTTCTATAAGAGAGAGAGAGAGAGAGAGAGACAGACAGAGAAACATGCGCACGCCGCACAGCTTACAATAGCTTACTATAGCAAAAAGTGTCGTTACAACTTTTCGTGAGAATTTTTTCCGTCTAGCCCCTTTTCACAACGCGCGATAAGGAACTTCGTTCCAAAAAACGTCTACACGCGGGGAATCGAGCCTACATTCATCGAAAGTCTAGTCCAAGATCGTACCGCTACACCAACAAATACTTGACTTGCAAATTGATTTCGCACCTTATGAACCACGTATTTACGTGGTTATTAAGGTGCGAAACATTTTTTTATTTTTTATTCGTTTTTTTTCCTAAACGCTTGGCTTTTTAACCACTCGACGCCCGCGCTCAGCTGATTGCGCTCACTGACCACTGTGCCTATTACACCAGGGGCGCCACTTCAAATAACATATTTACTCTAAGTTTTTACATACTGCTTTATCTATACAGATAAATAAAATTGGAGTGTCTTTTATATTTGTGATGTGTTTGTGTGCATGTCTACTTCCCGCAACATAGACTTTTAGGAAAAATTAAAAAATGCAGCGGTTCTGGGTGCGTAAGTATATCTTCCTATTATTGAAAGCATTTTTATAATCGGTCTAGCGACTCATGCTCGCTTCGCTCGCGTTCGTCCCTAGGTACGTTTTCGCGGTTAGCTATGTTTATACATAAATAGTAGCTTGCTACTCCTAACATATTTAAATTATATAACAATTTACCTTCGCTTTGCTCGGATACGTACGCCGTACGCGGATTTTGTTCACAATTTCATGGGTTTTAAATTTTTTTCGCGGAACCCTAATTCTTTTTCTAAAATAAAAGTACCCTAAGTTTTAGTACACCTTATAACATCAGCTATCTGCCAGTGAAAGTCCCGTCAAAATCGGTTCAGCCGTTTCGGAGATTAGCCGGAACAAACAGACAGACAGACAAAAATTTTAAAAAACGTTGTTTTGGTATATGTATGTACCGTGTATACATCCATATGCATTTAGTAAAAAGCGATTATTTTAATATTACAAACAGACACTCCAATTTTATTTATCTGTATAGATAATAATAAAATATTAAAAAGTAAAAAATAATTTTATATCGATTGAGAATAAGCTGTTTTTAAACGTTTAAAATTTAAACAATAACGACGGTACTTCGTAATTATATATTTTTAAACCTTTAAACGTCATACCATATATTAAATATTTGTGTACTTTGTGTACTTTATCAGTCTCAAGTTTTCAAATAAAAGCGTGTTCTACCCTCTTTTTTCCCTTCTTGGTTTGAAAATATATAATTATGATACATACATATGTAATTATTCATTATCTTATTTTCAATTGAAGTAAAATTATCTTTAACTTTTTAGCTCTTTCTTAATTAACAACTAATAAAAGCTTGTATGAAAAAAATTTAGTCATTTATTTATTTTTTACCGTTTAGTATTTATGATGTCAAACATCTAGTTAAGTAATTTCTACCTAATTTACATACATTTTATTACTAGGACTTTATAAAACCCCTTACTTTATTGTTCCTATGAGATTGTTTCTCCTCTCTCGTGTACGTAGTCTATTTTTAATTTGTCTAATAGTGCGTTGTTCTGAGGATTCTTTTTCTCTATGTCTAGTTACTGCTAGACGAACTTTTTCCAAGCGTTTTCGCTTTTGATCGTCGCTTTCATTAGCAAGGTACTGCTGCCGCTTCAGTTTCGCCTTCTGTAAACGTCTTTTTCTTTGTGTCTTCGTTTCTTTTCTATTCATGTTGTTCCCACGAGTACAGGGGGAAAAAAACAGTCCATCCCCTCTATAGTATTTGTATAAAATGCCAGTATATATAGTTAGGTTCATTTGGTCACCAATATGCAGGATTGACACGTCCGCTCGCGCCGAGGGTAGTGTTGCCGATCGATAGTCGACTATCGATAACATATCGATAGTTAATCGATAGTGACCGATAGTCAAAATATCGATAGATTGAAATGTGACAATACTATTGACAGACCACAATACTATCGATAGTATTGGTGCTCACAGATCATAAACTATCGATAGTATCGATACTATTGAAGTTTCAAAATAAAATAATGTGGATGGTATCGATGCTATCGATAGTTTCAGCTATCGATAGTAGCTCATTTTTCGATAGCATTGTACACAGTTCGCAGGTCAGATAGTAGGATAGTCAATATAGTCACAACTTACATCTTGAATAGCAAATATTTTAAATGTGGTTTTTTAATTTTATTCGGTTTAAACTTTATGTACATGGTTACATTTTATGTTTATGAAATTAACAACATTTATAAGAGTCAATTAGGGTATAACCTACCTAATACTATCGAAAAATTAGCAACTATCGATGGTCCAAAACACCACAGTATCGATAGTATCGATACTCTTGATAGTATTGTTTTTCAGAAGTTTGATAGTATCGATTCTATCGATACTATTAATAATTTATAATCCATTAGCAGCAATACTATCGATAGTATCGATATCATTGCCCTCGTTTGATAGTATTGTTACATTTCGAGCTATCGATATTATCGTTAACATCGATACTATCGATATAGCTATCGATAGTAGGGCTGTTTTAGATGAAAACTATATTTCGGCAACACAAGAGGAGGGCTCTCACGTAGCTGTCAAGTGTCAGTACTCAAACCCCTCCGTCAACCCGAGACAACGTCACTACAGATTAAATACACACATAACAACTACATCCCTTCCATATTTATTTTTATTAAATGTTTTCTTTTCCACTGATACGAACTATAAAGGAGATCGATTGAAATTTAATAGTACTAAAAAATATATCATAAAACTATATATTTAACTGACGTTATTAATTATTTTGCATATCATTTTGATTTATTTCTTTGTTATTATTTCCATCTAATTTATCAATTCACCTTCTATCTTTTTGGAACGAAGTTCCTTAACGCGCTAGCAGTAAGAGTTAACATGTAGAAATTGTAACTGGCTGACCGAAATTATAAGGTTTTTATTTTTTGGTTGCGGAACCCTAACGGACATTTCCTGTCAATTAAAGTCATAAGAAGAACAGTTGCTCGCCCCGCTAGGCGCCGCGCCGCCGTCATAACCTGAAGTAGGTTTGGCGAGACTATAAAATAAATTAAAATTATGTATTTAAATTTGTTTCGGCGCCGTCTTTATGGTATGTTTTCATTTCTAAATTTCATTTTAAAAACCAGTTTTGACAAATATTAATAAAATGATGGCAACCAACCGTCTTGCGCCTGCGACTGTGGATGGGAAGCTTTTCCAAGTATAGATCGTCTTTAAATAATTCAATCAGTTTATGATTTTTGAAGTAAAAACTTCTACAGGCAGGCTTCTATAGCTTCTATAGGAGGAGTTACTTTAGGTAGAGTAAATTCATGTACATAAGTCGTCATCGACATGGTCACGTGACGTATTAACGCTAATACTCGAGAGTGCTGATAGATGTCAAAACCAGACAAATGTAAACAGTTTTAGTTTACAAATTTGAATTTAAGATCAAACAATTAATATGAATATTCAAGAATAACAACTGTTTGTTTACAGTTTTAAGTTTTTCTTCTGTCGGCAGTCCCCGTGACTGCTCTTTTTCATACCCTAAATAAGTTATTAGGTACTAAAGATAAACATACTTTAAAAACATAATGTACAATTCATGTTATTATAATAATTAAAAAAATTTAGTTTCGATTTTTCAATAATTTAACTTAAAATAATATTTATTATAAAAATAATCTTATATTTTGACAAAACTGTCAATTTTTCAACAAAATTTCAATACTTTTTTCTCCTTTGTTTGTCAATAGATTTTATTTATTTTTTCTATTTTTAACGATTTCAAAACGCTATTATTGTCATATTTTATATATTATCGAAATTTTAAAAATATGTTATACATACTTCAAAATATGTATAAACTCTTTATAGCTAGCAGATGGTCCGATAGACCTTTTAATATGGGTCTGACAAGGCCTTATAGGTATGTACGGAGCCCTATAGAACATTTTTAGTTCAATCTACGGAAAATAATGCTGACACTTAGAAGTTCGGTATCTATGCTTATGCGGTAAGTAAATATTTTGTATTTCGGCGATCGCTTAGCAACTATTTGCACGTAGTATTCTGCCCCATAGGCCCATTTCAGTTTGTAGTATGGAATTGGATGATAAACATTTCCATAAAAACATGTTATGGTTTTTTATAAGGCTGTTTATACATATAATGACGCTCAAATTTGAATTGCTAATAGTGGAAATATACAAATTAGATAAATTATTACATATTTATGGTAATAAGAAAGCAAAATGCCTTCCTTGAACCAACTTTTATCTAATCTTAGGACAAAACTTTAGACTTAAAAATTGTTAGCCTTTCTTTTTTCTTACATGTTATTTTTTTTTGAAGTAAAACTTCTTTACGCACGCTTAACTTAGGGAATAAGCGTGCATGCGTGATGAGAGTGTTACGAAAAGTGTGATCGGGCGAGGCGAACGTTTGTTGCCATGGTAACCGTTGTTATTGTCTGACAAATGACATATAATATTATATTATTTCCTTAAATGATATTCTATAAATATATGATTGTAATATGCCTAGTATGCGTTATTTAATTATTTTTTTAATATCTCACCTATCCTAATTATTTTAAACATAAATTGAATTTCATAAAGAGTACCGAGAACCTACAGAAGTTTTACTTCTTGGGCGTGCACACATTCATACACGCACTCTTGATTTTTTTTCTTATACTTATAAATTTCTTGTTGTCTAATAATATATGTGTATGTGTGTTTAAATTAGTGGAAACTTTGCTAGGTTGTGCTATATTTTATTTATTATGTGCCTACTTATGTTGTAAAATACTGTGTTTCCCAAATAAAATAAAATAAATAAAAAAATACATTTTTCAATGTTTAGAAAAGAAATTATGGCAAAATATTTTTCTACTCAATCATTGATTTACGTTTTTATGGTACGTACTGTCATTATGGCCATGGCAAGTATGGTATTAGGGTTTATCTATACAGATAAATAAAACTGAAGTGTCTGTTTGTAATGTCAAAATAACAGCTTTATACTAAATGCATATGGAATTATATACGGTACTTATAAGAAAAACATAATTTTTAAAATGTTTGTCTGTCTGTTTGTTTGTTTCGGCAAATCTCCGAAACGGGTGTATTGATTTTAAAGGGATCTTCACTGGCAGATAGCTGATATTAGAAGGAGTAACTTAAACAACTTTTATATGAAAAAAATAATTAGGGATTCGCTCAAAAAAATTAAAACGTACCTAGGGACGCACCCGAGCGAAGCGAGGGTAAATCGCTAGTATACGATACAAGTGACTATCACAGTTAAAGGATTAATAAAATAAAATATAGCTTAGGTAACACAGTCCATAGAGTTGAAGCCTGTGATCGGAGAGGGTTAGACGGCTTACTATAATTGGATCGTCGCCGTATCGTACCGTCTGCAAATACTATTTGAAATTTTGATGTGATTCTCACGTTATACGGTTAACGCTTCTATTGCGAAATTTAATATCATCAACTTCTACTTATTACCCGACTACGCCGAAGCCCAATAGAGGGTTATGTGTTTGACCTGTATATATGTTTTGTTATCATAAAATTATATATTATGTTGATTTATAAAATCAAAATGGCGGATCTGAGGAGCCAATTTGTGTTTTGAAAAAAATTTGTTCTTCTAAAATAAATTGTTAAATAAAACTAAAATTGACTAACTGAACTAAACTAAAATGCTGTAAATAAAAAATAATTTACAAAAAAAAAAGCCGACTGCGTAAAGAGCGAACTAAAAAGAATAGAATAAGTTGACAAAAAAAACATAGTAATATGCAGTCGGAGACTTACATATGTATGTATATATGTAAATTTATAAAATTTGGCAAAACGCAGTCTTACAACATAAATAAATAAAAAGAAAGGAAAATTGGTCAATTGTACAGTTACATAGTAAAAACCTCAACATTGTGCGAACAAACTTATATTTGCTGTTGAGAAACATGTTCTCCACAGCATGTATTCTGTACTAAATCGAGTTTTGACTGTAAATGTAAGTTTGTCCTGTGGACAAAAAAAAATAGTTCTTCAACCCGACTACGGCACTCTTCACTGTTCGTGTTCTGATACGCACTGGGCCGGTATTTTATTTAGAATCTAATAAATAAAATGCACAAAGCATAGCCTATGTAGGTACTTACACAATTCCGGCCAAGCGTGTGTCGGACCACTTACAATTAATGGTTCCGTACTCGGTACGAATATTTAAACATTTATTGTCATTCAATTGTGCTTTTCTTCTAGCTCTCCTGAAACAATTTCGTGTGTTACATCAATAATGAAATAATCAATAAACAATCGTACATCAGATGATAAAAAAAAGCTTTTACAGTGGATTTCGGTTATAATGGCGATGGCCATCTGGGGATGTAAACAATACATATAAAAGCGCTTTGTTTTACCTTACCTAACTTAGGATTTTTTATAAGTAACTCAGTGAAACAATCACTATACTTATACTTAATCCAAAGCCACTATAGTTAAAGGAATCTATAGTAATATTATAAAGAAGCAAAGTTTGTTTTTTTTTGTTTGAATGCGCTAATCTCAAGAACTACTAATACGATTTGAAAAATTCTATTTAGGTATTTAAGTTTATTGAAGAAGGCTATAATTTATATATCATCATACCCATCTGCATACCCAAGGGAGCGGAGCAGCAATCATAAATGTCAAGAAATGGGGCAAACTTCCATACATTATAGTAAAACTGATGTTTATAATCAAACCAAAACCGCGGGGCAGAGCTAGTCTAATAATGAAGTATCTTTTAAATCGAGGGACGTAGATTACATCTTTCACTACCGTTACAACCATTGTCGTAATAAATAAAATCCTCTGAAGTACTTAATAATAACTTAATTAAAACATTAATATTAAGACAAGTTTGTACGTACATGACCTCATGCATTTTACGAGCTCTCATAATTGCAATTTTTCTTGCTTTAGGGGCTCTTGGCATTTTTACTTATTTGAAATATTTTATATATATCTACACAATAAAAACAAAATAAACTAGTAATATAAAAAGTAATAGAAAAAAAAAAACGAAGGGTGTCGTGGGACAATCGGTAAAAACGAAGTTCCTTACGCTGCGTATTGTGTATTAGATAATCAAATCAAACAAAAAGAAAAAATAAATGAAATGGTAAAAAAAATGTATTTTTTTTTAAATATGTTTTATTTTGTCATGACACAAATTGGCCCTGGTAAAGACAAGGTTGCGCCAGATATGCGTGAAGTGAAATGATCTATCAAATGGTGTTAACCATACTTTTATATGAGCTATAAATTCATGTGTTGATGCAAAGAATAAGAAAAAAATTCATGATTACAGCAATAATTTACAATTTTATTTCTTTAGTAGTGATGACCTAAAAAACTATATTATTCGTGTAATATGACCTCAAAATGTTCAAGATAGATATAATATATTTTTTAATTATTTTACATTTATTAAATACTGGCACATCCGCTTCTAAATATCATCGTAAAACGCGTTTTGGTAGGGGATTGCCTTTAAGCAATAAACCAATATACTACAGTCCATTTTTCATTTCTGTCTATAGGGTACTTAGTTTTCCCTACCACTAAGTGAACAGGGTACTGTCCCCAACAGACCCCTAAGATCTAACTAAGATATTCATTTACCATTCAACACGAATCTAACGCGACTAACCTCTAAATGTATCATCAAAATCGGTTAAGCCGTTTAGTAATAATGAGGGAACATAGTATCGGATATTTGAACATACATACATTTATAGATACGTACAAGTCAAATACATAACCCTTTTCTGAGCTTCGTCGCAATCGGATAATACCGAAACATTTTACAAACGTGTGTTTTTTTTTAATATTTTTATTGAATTACTTATTATTTGGACTTATAAGAATTAACAAATGTCTGCCACATTCAGACTCTCAAACAAACATATGTATGTATATATCACAATATGTAAATATCACAAATAATGTAGGTACACTAGAAAAGCAAATTTACTTACGCGTCTGAATGATGTTTTGCTAGCAAGACATTTAATTGAACATTTTGATTTTTTAATTTCACTCTCCGTCGATACTCTTTCATATATTCAGCACGAGTTTTATTCCATGTGCTATTAAAAGAAAATATGTATATCATAATGAATGATATGATAAATAATTAGGTAATTATGTTGTAAAGGGTAACTTTTAATATTTGTTAATTGGTGTCTTACTTGGAAAATTTGTTTTTCTCATAATAGTTTTTGTTTATTTGTGCCCTGCTTTTAGCTGGTTTTTTTTCTTTCGGTGTGCTTAATTTTTTTTTCTCACGATATTCTTTACATTTCTGTGCATTGCTCTTTTTTTTTGATGTTGCCACTGGTACATCAATAGTTGATCCTCGAGTTGGCTTGCTAGTGAAATAAAATTTTTATGTATATATACACATACATACACACACACACACATATATATATATATATATATACATACATACATGCACATCCACACGCACGCCCACGCACACACACACAAACACACTCACACACAACTATTGCAGCACTGCAACTCGTTGCTTATATAATCTACTAAGTGATCATTTGAAATCTATTTTTCTCTTTCTCGCTTGTTCACTCCAGCACAGAGCACACATTATAGGGTTCCCATGACGCTGTTTCACTCTTTTTCTCTGTCACGTCACCTAACTTACTGCATGCAGACTCTGCACATGCACAATACGTCAAAATAAATAATCACTACCACTTGCTATTTAAATTAATGAATTAAACAAAATAAATAATCAGCATCACTTAAATTCTATGTTAAGTTTTGAAAATATGAAAAACAAGCGATATTTTTAAATTAAGTTTGTAATAAATATCTACTCTAATAACTTACTATATTTTATCTTTACTATCTTCAACTTGTACTAAATCATTTTCACACTCCATTTGTATTGAAGAAAAATATGAATATGAAAATATGAAAAAGATATGAGCGTCAACGCGCCAACTGCCACTTTCACAGTCAGTGTAATGGCGCGCGGTGCGGGGAGAGACTACCTAGTCGAGTCGAACTATACATATACCTACAGCCGCCGCTCTAAGTGTTGTGCAGAATGCGTGCGGCGCGGAGAGAAGCCACCAGTCGAGTATAATCGAAGAAAGCCGAAGAGCCTAGTCTTTCGGTGCGCGGCAAAAAGTGTTGGAAAAAAGTCTTATTACACTTTTTTTTGTCTCGCTCCCATCCGCTCAGAACGTGTAACGCGCGATAAGGAACTCCGTCCCAAAAATAAACGAAAGAATGGTAAACAAATTGTAATAAATTATTATTTAAAAAAAAATATGTTTTATTTTGTCAAAACGTACAAATTGGTCTCTAAGATCTACCATTTTGATTTTTAATGATATAGGATAACATGAATATAACATGTAAATAATCTAACGCGACTAACGTCTTAATGTATCATGAAAATCGGTTAAGCAATTTAGTAATTACGAAGGAACATAGGTTCGGATATATACATACATACATAAATAAATTTGTAGATTCGTAAAGGTCAAATACATAACCCTCCTTTGGGCTTCGCCGCAGTCGGATAAAAAACATTTAGCAAATGTGTTTTTTTATTTTTAATATTATTATTAATTAAATTACTTATTATTTGGGCTTATAAAAATTAACAAATGTCTGCCACATTCAGACTCTCAAACAAATATATTATGTAAATGTCACAAAGATTATACACTAAAAAGATAAATTAATTACTTACGCGTCTGAATGTTGTTTCGCTAGCAAGACATTTAATTGGACATTTTGGTTTTTTAATTTCACTCTCCGTCGATACTCTTTCATATATTCAGCACGAGTTTTAGTCGATGTGCTATTAAAAAATAATATATATGTATATATATACATCATAATAATATACTAAATAAAATAATAACCGGTAAATGTAAATCATTTTGTTACGTGGCATCTTACGTTTGAAGACGATCAATATTTTTCTGCTGTAATTCAATTTGCCTCTTTAATTTTTGTCTCTCACGATACTCTTTAGATCTCTGTACATCGCTTTTAGGTTGATTTTTTACTTCGTCTTTCTTACGACAAAGGTCAGAACTTTTAGCACTATTTTTCGATGCTTTTGAATACCCAAATTTTTTCCTCTCACGATAATCTTTACATTTTTGCGCATTGGTTTTTCTTATTTTTTTGGATTTTTTAACTTGTATCTCATAATTCATTATTTATTAATAATATAATAGCAACAAATATATAAACATAAAGCAACAAATATTTAAATATAACAATAATAAAGAGTTTGAAAATAATGATGAGAGGCAACTAGTGTTATATCGCAGGTGGCTTGCAACATACGCACACGTACAAAATACAGTAGATGCGCAGCCCGTGCCTCCCCGCGCCCCGCACCCCCCGCCTCGCGCCCCGCGCCCCGCCCTACATTACGCGGCTATGAGAAATGTAACACGTAGACTCCCAAATACATCTACTATAGCAAAAGTGTCGTGACGACCGAAATACTACACTTTTTTCCGTCTATCTTTCCGTAAGTATACCACTAGTGAGTATAACGAGCGATAAGGAACTTCGTTCTAAAATTGTCCTCAAGACACCGTTAATAAAACGTACAAGCAAAATAGCTCCTCTGGAGTGAAATAATCTTTAAACGCACACTAACACAATTTACTATGTGAATACTTGCACTACACACACAATCGGTCGATAACCGAGCGACACAACCTCCCGGTCTCAATACTAACGCACGACTGACGCCCGCGCCCGCGCGGGACCACTAAGTTCTACATACGGAATTTACAAAATTTGACATTTTCTTTCCAAAATGTTAATTTATTAAAATAATTCTTGTTCATTGTGAAGTACCTCTCACCAACGATTTTTCTGTATAAAAATATTTGCAAAAATCAAAGCCGTTTATTAGGAGAAGAAAAAATTGTGTAGACAAGGTTGTTTTACATGTATCGATTATAAAAACATATTTTTTTACTAGCTTTTATATAGTTTTACCTGTCTAGTGTCTGTCTGTAATCAAAATTTGAAAGCCAAATTTGGTCCACTTCCCAGTGTCCGATCGAGCTGAATTTTGGCACACAGGTTTCGTTCTTATGACTGTATGATTACCTAAATACTACCATTTTTAATCTAATATGGCGGACGTTACAAAATGGCGATTTGTCATTTCCATAGTGCCCCTTATAATATGGGCATCAAATGAAAGGGCTTGATGAGCGAAACATAATAAGAAAGTTATGTCATTGTGATTTCAAGATGGTGGTCTCCCAAAGATGGCGGACTTTGTTTTTTTATGCACCCCCATGATATGGATATCGAATGAATGGGTTTGCTGAGAATACGAAAAACGAAAAAAAAAAAAAATTGTAAAAAAACGTGAGATTTACCTGTATAGATAAACAATACAAAATGTAAAAAAATAATGTTTTTCTATAAAATAGGTAAATCTCGCGACAAGCTTTTACATCATATAAATATTTATAATATGTATGTATTTAAATTTATATATATGTGTCGTGTATCAACTACTTGTTATCCATAACACGAGCCTCGTAGCTCACCTAGTTCCACTAGATGGTGCTGTGTGTTAATGTCCAAACATATTTATAATTATTATTATTTATAAATTGTGTGATGTAAGTTTATTTTCTTCTTTTTAGAGTATTTAAATAAAAGCTTGTTTTTAAAAATGTTTTTTTATTCTGTAACCAAACCATTAATCAGGGAGTAGGCATTCAAAAGTAACAATTTTACGGTACTAAATGAAAGTTAAAAAGTGTTGTTCAAAGGGTATATATAGTGTATAAGTATATTCTTTTCAAGGAGATACTTAATTGTCGAGAGACACATCCGTGGTCACCACATCGATTTTGTGTCGGTGCAGTTTTATATTAAGGGGTATTAAAGATACAAAGATATGTATAACCCGAGACCATGAACACGAAGTAAACTTAAAATCCGATGAACCGATTTATATGAGTACGGAGATAGTTTGAGACGCTGGAACAAAATAGGAAGAACATAGGATAGTTTTTATATCATGATAATCTCTTAAGGGGGTGAAAACGGGGATATTATTGTATGGGGAATTTCTCAAGTAAGGGATATAAAACTAATATATATAAACGGTTAAAGTTACGCAAAAATCATGTATGACGGGATTATTCCCCTTTAAAAGTTCTAAAAAAAAGTCCGCGACAGCATATGTCTATGCAATTCCTAAAATTAGAATATATAGTGACATATATATTTATCCGTTTTCTCCTAATCTAGTATGTAGACTGTTAGTTAGCGAGGAACTGGAATTACAATCTGAGATGGAGAGATGTAGTACTGTGTACTCCATCCTGATATATTCTCTCGCAGATTTCTTTGAAGACGCGTGTTACACGTAAATAAATAAACTTTTACAAACACGTGTAACTAAATAGTCGCTTATGTGTCGAGTAGTTAACATAAATTAGCAAAGTTGCGGTTACTTTTGACAAAAAATAGGAAATCGTTAAAATTTACTTAGAAATTTATTTAAAACATTTGTTTAACAAATACCTATGCATTAAAATGCTAGACCATGACTAAGTTTTGGTCAACGGGTTCTGTACATATGTACCTATACTAATTAATATATTTTTATGGTGGTACTAGCGACTTACCCTCGCTTCGCTCGGGTGAGTCCTTAAGTGAGTTTTAATTTTTTTGAGCACAATCCTAATTCATTTTCTAAAATAAAAGTACCCTAAATTACTCCTTGTAATATCAGCTATCTGCCAGTAAAAGCCCCATTCGAATTGGTCCAGCTGTTTCGGAGATTAGCCGGAACAAACAGACAGATAGACAAAAATTTTAAAAATTGTGTTTTTCTTATAAATACCGTATATAAGTATACCGTTCTATAGGCATTTAGTATAAAGCTGTTATTTTAACATTACAACCAGACACCTCAATTTTATTTATCTGTATAGATGTATAGATATGTCGCCTGTGGTAGATTCCTCGCGGACTTACATACTGACATTTAATTTAAATTTTAATAATGTAAAGGGTGATGATATAAAAGTGCTTGTAAAAGTCTATTTGAATTAAGAATATTTTGATTTGATTTCAGAACCACGTACTTTAAAGGCAAATCGGAAGATAAAATCAGTTTTTTATAACCTTTTCTTATTCTTATATTTATTCTGGCCAGTGCTGTGGTACAACGCTTATGATGCAACTTTTACTTCGATTAGACCATTAAGGCAGTGTTAAATCTCCAGTTAAGATCACTAGACGTGTTATTTATTCCCCGAACCTCCCAACTTTATAGTAATGCGCTCTCTTGGGAGACCGAGTGAAGCGGGTTCAAATCCCAGGTCTCGCCCATCTGATATTTTCATGTGCGAATCATTTCCAACATGATTACCACTTGTCTTACGGTGAAGGAAAACACCGTGAGGAAATCTGCATGCCTGAGAGAGAGAACGTAGCACGTTTTCGAAAGATATGTGAAGTCCGCCACTCCGCACTTGGTCAGCGTGGTGGGCTATGGCCTGATCCGTGCCGTGCCCAGCAGTGGGACGGTAAAGTCCTGAATACATACATAATAATTACTATATCTTTCTGAACGACAATAGTTCCGTTAGGTTTTCGTCTCACGCCTACAGTATACTGAAACAGCACTTAACAAAGTAATTAAAAATCCCTCATTTACATAGAAAACAGTGGATAAAATAAACGTACCGATACGTAATGCAAAATGCAAACAAGTTAACTCACAAAAAGGCGTGTAGCGTAACCGACCCCGTGAACTGTTGCTAACACACGTTACTTGCTTACTGCGTCTACTTGTGCTTGGCAGCTTGCGTGTGAGTGTTTATTATTAACACGCTTTCATTAGTTTCATTTGTTACTAAGTAAATGAGTGATTAAATTTTAGAATTGGTTTTTAGTGTAAATCTAGAGGCTTGTATGGACATACATACGTTCTGGGTTCGATTCCTGGGTCTATTTAGTTAAAGTTATTTGGTTTCACTGTCAAGATATTCGGAATAAAGTTCCAAGTTGTAAAGTTAACGGTGTTACATCCTTATTTTAAAAAAGTATATTAAGCCTTATCTTAAAAAAGTATTTACCGGTGGTAGGACTCTGTCAAGCCTGAGGAGTCCGACTGGATGGGTACCACCCCCCTATCTATTTCTGTCGCCAAGCAACAATGATTGCATTGTTGTGTTCCGGTATGAAGGATAAGGTAGCCAGCGCAATTACAGGCAAGAGGCATATCATCTTAGTCCTCACAGTGACAACGCACCTGTGGTTCTGCATTTTTGTTACTTAAAACCTAAGTGCATGAGCCGTAGGTGTAATGGGCGACAGGTACTCCTTTCCATCAGGTGGTCTGTCTGCTCGTTTGTCACTGAATCGCATAAAAAAAAAAGCCTGACATTTTAATTATACGAGTAATAGGTATTTGCCTCGAGCGAAAATTGAACCCGCGATCGGCTGTGTATAGACAGATGCTCAGACCCCAATAAGTAAGAATTTAATGAACAATGTACACGTGGGCGGTCGATATCTTCTTATTTTCATAAATATAACACTATTTTGATTGATAACCTACAGTTTGTGAACTTAAGAGCACCTTATCTTACTATCGTTGATATGTGTGGTCTGTATGGCGTATGCTGAGAGTGCTTCAATGATATTCATATTACTGTGTAATGCACAGACATAACGATGTTTTTGTATATTTACCTATATATGAAAAGTATATAGAAGTTAGCTTTGTTAGTTTGTTCAAGAATCTAGAAAGCGTTGATTCTCTCGCTAGTTCAGAATAAAGCTTTTAACGAGTGTTTTCAAATATCTTATATCGACTATTATAAAGAGTGAGTGAGAATTTTGTGAGTTTTTGTATTTGTACTGTACATACTTGAAAGTCTTTTAACATTTGCAAGGTGCATTGTTCCAAATTGACATATGCTATATATCAAAGCCAAGAAACGCCCAGATAGGGAGTGTATATACTATGCGGGTTGCTCTTGGTACTTCTCTGATTGCAGAGTTGACTGTTATACAATCTCATGGTTGTTGTTTTTCTAGCCGGTAAGTCCGACATAACCACTTGTGTGTATACAGATGGTATGCGTAAATGCTTTTCCCAATATTAAAAAAAAAAAATCTATACTAATATTATAAAGCTGAAGAGTTTCTTTGTTTGTTTGTTTGTTTGGTTGAACACGATAATCTCAGGAACTACTAATCCGATTTGAAAAATTCTTTTTGTACTGGATAGCCCGTTAACTGAGGAAGGCTATAGGCTATATATCTTCCTGGAAAAATATACAGTTCTCGTGGGATTGATGTGTTTTTGTCTAGGGACGAACCTGAAGCGAAGCGAGGGTGAGTCGCTAGTATCTATATATGTATGGTGTAGGTATTAGTGTAAACAAATTAGCCAAAGTTATGACGATATTCATCAAATAATTGTAAGTCGGTAAAAATCGTGCCTCTTGAGGGCTTCTACTGCGTGCGCTGCTTAAATAGTGAAAGTAGGACAAAATTGTATGGCTGAATTGTTCCTCGTCATAATTTCTAAAAAACAATCCGCTACTGTATATGTTTATTTTGTAGGGATACCTCACATTTACTATTTTTATATTTTAGGTTACATGACGTTAAACTATGTCTAAATAGATATGTTTATCTTAATCAATACATATAATAAAATTCTAACTGAGTCGAATCTGTACATTACATATTTTTTGAAAAATCTTATTGACAAGGTCATTATTATTTATTTATTTATGTACCTTAAAATATATGTTATATAAAATAAAGTAACATTATTATCAATAAAGAGGCCGAATCTGGTTTTTAGAATTTTTGCCTGTCTGTCAGGGAACGTATCACGAGAAAACCACCTGACTGACTTGACATTTTGATTGAATTCAATATTTGTTTCTGTACTTTATACTTAGATGAAATAGTATTAAATGAACTTTTGAATTTACGAATGCTTTTAAATAAGAGTATAAGGAAGTAACAACATTTATAAGCTAGAAGAGTACATTTATGAAGGAAGACATTATTTTTAAAGTACTAGGATTAGACTGATGCTTTATACTTTAATTGTATACATTTTTGTTATCTGTACTAATATTATAAAGCTGAAGAGTTTGTTTGTTTGTTTGTTTGTTTATTTGGTTGAACGCGCTAATCTCAGGAACTACTAATCCAATTTGAAAAATTCTTTTTGCATTAGATAGCCCGTTAACTGAGGAAGGCTATAGGCTATATACCATCCCGGAAAAATGTACGATTCCCATGGGATAGATTTGTTTTTGTCTAGGGATGAACCCGAAGCGAAGCGAAGGTGAGTCGCTAGTGTATTTAATATATAGACTGTTAAAAGTTACAAAAAATGTAAATATAAAGATTGTTTTTCATTTTTCTTAAGTAAATGATGTACAGAAGTAAGTGAAAACAGATGTTAACTAAAATTAGCAGTAAGCGTGTTTAGTGCGAACATCGTCACTCAGTCGGGTTTACTCAACCGTTTCTCAGTTTTTGAGATAATAAAAATAAACAAACCAACATATGGTTATAAATTGCCCTTATTGTGAAGCGGAAAATTTTGCGTATTACTTTATAGCGCTATGCTTAAAATTCCTATAGTAGGAATGAATTAGGATCTACAGGCGAAGTCTAGCTAGAACACGAACTGACAGATAAAAAATTGAGATGTGTTTTTATCGTGGACATGACGTGTTTTACGTGAACGGATACGTAACGGGTAATATTTTTTACAATCGATGTCTATATTGTCCGACATTAATACAGAATCGATTACATCCACTCACCCTATGCGAGTTTCGGGCACGTCAGCTACAGCTGTACTGGCGCCATCGTTGATACCCTCGGACGCCTTCATTCTATTACGTTCCCACCACCGCTTCACTCTTTCATATGGTGTTTTAGGGGGTTGCTTTTAAGAAACTCTTTCCAACCGTAGACGCTCCCTATATTTTGCTTTAGCTTTACGACGAGTATAGGCTGACATGGTATTATTGTATTCAGCCCTTTTTTTTACGTCCCACTGCTGGGCACGGGTCTTCTTTCCATACGAGGAGGAACAAGCTATAGTCCACTACGCTAGCCAAGTGCGAGTTAGCGGACTTCACATGTCTTTCGACAACATTTCTAGGTTCCCTTAGAGATACAGATTTTCTCACGATGTTTTCCCACACCGTAAGGCAATCATGTTGAGAATAATTCGCACAATGAAAATATCTGAAATGCGAGACCCGGGATTTGAACCCGCTTCAGTTGGTTTCCTAAGCGAGAGAGTATTATTTATTTTAGGTTTTATAT
This sequence comes from Argynnis bischoffii washingtonia, assembly GCA_033884665.1. Taxonomy (NCBI): domain Eukaryota; kingdom Metazoa; phylum Arthropoda; class Insecta; order Lepidoptera; family Nymphalidae; genus Argynnis; species Argynnis bischoffii. The sequence continues at coordinate 363,103 of CM066624.1, read as the reverse complement.
ACCCAATCGATAGATCTTGGGGAAATCTAACCATTGAAACTCAAACGAACGTCGTAGCTACGCCAAGTCAAGATGTATACTAAAATCTAAACAGATTTCTGTGACACAGCGAAACGACCACAAAATGGCGGCGCTTCCTACGCTGCGAGGCGTCACAGTCTTCACTCAACGAAATTAATTCTTTGATCCTTTAGCTATCGCTTGTGTAATTTAATTTTTAATGCAGCTGCAACACCAAACTGTATCCGCCGACTTTTTAATCATTCGTTTTCTATATTGCCTTATACTATGGAAGCTAAAGACGTATTCATATAAAAAAAAAACGGTCATGTGCGAGTTGGATGTGCGTTCTGCGGGTTTCAAATATATTTTTTTATTTTATTATCTACTTTGTATCTTTAACGATATCCACCTTAATTTTACACGTCGGCTTTTTTAAAATACCGGCCTTTTTAAAATTCGGAAAGTACCTTTTAGAGAGTACCATAGTGCAAGGGGGTGAATTTGCCATGAAGGATAATATATAGAAAAAGTTAAAGAAATAAAATTATATGAGTAAAATCCCTGTTTAAAAGATATCTTCAAAAAAAAGACGTTAAATAAGATATGAATATAAATTATAAAGTTAATCATTTAAATATTAGTTAGTAGTTTAATGTAAAGAAGGAGATGCACCCAATGCCGATGGAAATAATTCTGTCGCTGCCCATGGACCTAACCGAATTCCGACTAGGCCCTATTTCTAAGTCTGGATTCCTTAAGAACGCCGACAAAAAACCCTAAATTATCAGTACACCCCTACATACTGTAAGGGACAATTTTTGCCGTCCATGAGTGTACCGGCAGAAAAAGAAGAACAGAAATGCTAAAATTTATCTGTCATATCCGTTATTTATTTATTTTGAAGCAGTGTGCGGCGAGTTTACGAAACATTCACTCCGTAGTCCGTCCGCTTAAAAATATGTGACGAATACTAGTCTTATACTAAGGTTTTGTTTACTTAACTTCTAGTTAAATTTGTAAATAAAGTGTTTTATATATTACCTAATATGTATTACAAAAAGCAAAAAAAAAAAAAGATTCATGGTTTATTAAAATTTACATTATGTAAAATAACATGGGCTATATGTATTTTATTTCAATAATAACAAGTCTTGTTACTTGTTAGTTTCACCATGAAATAAAACGTATACTATCTGTGAGTGTACTCAATATCACCTATATATTATGTACTAGGGACGCACCCTCGCTTCGCTCAGGTTTGTCCTTAGGAAAACGAAAACAAACCTATCCTATGGGAACTGTACATTTTTCCGGGGCAAAAAGTGGTTTATGTGTTATTCCAGACTATAATCTATCTCTGTGTCAAATTTCATCTAGATTCGCTCAGCCGTTCTGGCGTAAATGAGTAACAACATCCATACTCTACAAACTTTCACATTTATAATATCAATTCGGATATGGGGATACTAGTAAAATATAAATAGTAATTAAATAATAATTCAATAATTAATTTATACTAATATTATAAAGCTGAAGAGTTTGTTTGTTTGGTTGAACGCGCTAATCTCAGGAACTACTAATTCGATTTGAAAAATTCTTATTGCATTAGATAGCCCGTTAATTGAAGAAGGCTATAATTCATCCCGGAAAAATGTACGGTTTCTGTGGGATAGATTATTTTTGCCTAGAGACGAACCCGAAGCGAAGCGCGGGTAAGTCGCTAGTGAAAATTATAAAAAATCAAGAATCAAAGTAACATGAAAAGTAAGTACATAATTGAATTATTTCTAACTTAGTCCTTAGCAATAGAGCGAGGGCGATGTACCGGCGAGTGGTGTTCGCTACTTTTTATTTTGATATATGAAGTGGTAGAATATTCGATTCGAATAAGGCAAGTAGACTTGTATGATGTATCTCGTGAAGGAAGGTGAGTAGAGATTCAATACTTTGTTTTTCACGTTCTATTTTATTTATGATCTGTGCGTGTTGAGCAACTGTAAAAAACTGGTAGCGGTAAATAACGCATTGAAAGCAATTAACTCATTTTAAAAAGTTTCTATTTTTTTAATATTTTAACGTTAGAAAAGACCAAGTAGAAATCGACAACTTTAGTGTGAAAAAAAAACAATGTCACTGGCAGTGAACTATTATGAGAGCTGCAAAAGAAAAACTAGCCACTATACTAGCCAATAGAGTTCAAAACTCATTGTCATGTTGGTACAAACACGTGTAAAATCTTAACTCTATGACACAGAAGTGGTTTTTCGTTTGTCAAAGGAAAGTAGACTTTATGGTAAAATTATAGAGACGAAATAACGATCGATTGATATATATTGCATCATGTGCAAGAGCAAGATCAAGGACATGACCTTATAAGAATCGACTTACAGAGTAATGAAAAGTAGATCTCGAGATTAATATGTATAATTTATAAATCAGTCCAAGTGTTGTTTTTTAAAGCTGTCAAAACAATTTTTATTTTTTTAAAAGACTGAAAATTTATAAGTTTTTATTGTAATACTATTTTATGGCAAAGGTTCAATAATTTTACAAAAATGATTTCAATAAATTAATGTGGTTATACCTAGTGTCAAAGTTGGTCATGCTGGTTTTACTGTACAACTAGGAGCGTTGATTTCTTTGTGTATGATCGTTATTGGTGAATAAAGTTATTAAAAAAGAGATAATAAGTATAACTTACTTTGACGAAAGATTAGTTTGGGGATTTTTGTCTTGGCTTGTTTCTTGCAAAAGAAGTCTTCTTTTTCCCCTGAAAAAAGAGGAACATAAGTAATATGTTGAGTTAGGATAGGTAATAGTCCCCCCAAAATGCGTTCACCTTATCGTGGAGTGTGTGGGGGAGAGGAGGGGGACGTTGGTTCTCATTAGCGTCATGCAATCCAGCTGGACACAAAGCCAAGAAGTGCACGCGAAGGAGACCCACCTCCTTCGCATAAATTTTCGCATAAATTTAAGAAAATATTGTAGAAATGCTTTCGTACATAGCAAGAAGGCAATGGTAGCCCAGTAAGGCAGTGGTAGCCCAGTGGTAATGCGCTCGCTTGGGAAACCGAGTGAAGCGGATTCAAATCCCCGGTCTCGCACCTTGGATATTTTCATGTGCAAATCATTTCCAACATGATTACCACTTGTCTTACGGTGAAAGAAAACATCGTGAGGAAACCTGCATGTCTGAGAGAACCTAGCAAGTTTTCGAAAGACATGTGAAGTCCGCCAACCCGCACTTGGCTAGCGTGGTGGACTATGGCCTGATCCCCCCCGTATTGAAGGGAGGCCCGTGCCCAGCAATGGGACGTTAAAGAGGGCTGAATACAATACAATACATAATAAGTAAAACTTAGTATTGAAATTTTTTTTAAATGAATTCACGGTATATTTTAGTAAAATATTTTTTACTTAGAGCCACAACTTTCCATTCTCACGTATTAGCATGAACAAACAAAAACATCGACTTTTCCATACAAGTGTATAGTAGGTATGTGATAACAAAGCGATATGTTTCATCAGACACCCCACTTGGCGTGTTATGACTTAACGACGGCAGGCAACTGTGACGCAACTGTCAACACTTTTGCAGTAAACTAGTGATTGGTGAATATTACTTGTGCGGTTTTCATTTTCTATATTATATAATACATATAAACTAGTATTCGTCCAGTAGTACCACCATAGTCATTTTCGAAAATTAAAGGAAAACATATGGTAAAAAACAGTTTTCAAAATCTTAAACAAAAAAAATAATAATAAAAGGTTCTTAAGAGTTTTGTCTTTGCCTATTTTATAGATTTTATGCTATAGAATAGCTTACACATTAACTCCGTGATGTGTAGAGAATACTCTTCAGATTTTCCACGATTGTTATATAATTTTTATTATTTTAACTAGATGTTACCTGCAACTCTGCCTGTCTGTGTTCTATATTAAATATCTAATTAGTTCTACATCCAATTAGGCCGTAACTAAATAATTAACATTATCGATTGACGCGCGACACTGTGTTTTTATAGAATATAATGTGTTAAAGTAAATAATTTCTAACCATTAAAGTAATAAATGATATGTAGGTATGTATTTAGCCCTTTTTAACGTCCCACCGCTGGGCACGGGCCTACCTACAATACTAGGGGAATCAGGCCATAGTCCACCACGCTGGCCAAGTGTAGATTGGCGGACTTCACATGTCTTCCGAAAACTTGCTACGTTTTCTCAGACATGGAGGTTTTCTCACGATGTTTTCCTGTATCGTAAGGCAAGTGGTAATCATGTTAGAAATGATTCGCACATGAAAATATCATAAGTGCGAGACTAGGGTTTTGAACCCGCTTTACTCTGTTTCCCAAGTGAGCGCGTTACCACTGGGCTACCACTGCCTTAATGAATGATATATGGTATGGTTAAAGTATTTTTATATTGAAGCTACTTTGACCGATACGACGCCATTAGTTTTATAATATAAAAGTTATATAGCATCAGTAAAGCTCGTCAATAGTTACTTAACAAAAAAAAATAAAAATAAAAACCGACTTCCAGGCATTGAAAAGTAAAAAATAACTAAACGGGGGTTTTCATTTAGAATATATACTTAATCAGATATTTTCGAAGTCGGTGTGCTTTGATTTGTATTGGCTGGCACCGACTTCGAAAAAATCTGATTAAGTATCTATTCTAAATAAAAACCCCCGTTTAGTTACCTATTTTTTACTTTTCAGTGCCTGGAAGTCGGTATTTTTTTTCTTAAACTTTTTATTTTTCCCTTTTCAGTGTAGACGTATCATCAATACAAATTAATCAAGCCCAAACACCAGGTAATTGCTGTAAATCGTTGAGGAGTTCCCTCGACTATCTTTCGGGTCCATCATCAGATCGACTCCAGACCTTCATTAAATAGTAGTGCTTTAAAATACCTAATGAAAATGTTATCAAACGCACTAGTCGCCGCTATAATTTTCGAAAGTTCCCCTCGATTTCTCTGGGATCCCATCATCAGATCCTGGTTTCCTTATCATGGAACCATTCTTGGAATATCTCCTTTCCAACAAAAAAAGAATTATCAAAATCGATTCATAAACGACGAAAAAATCCGCGAACAAACATAAAAATATATATACATATATACGGTCGAATTGAGAACCTCCTCCTTTTTTTGGAAGTCGGTTAAAAACAGGAAAAATCGGTTGACAAACAGAGGAGAAAAAGGCACTGTACTGTTTTGTCTTTGCCTATTAATATATAGATAATCTATATTTATAGCCGTCAATGTGGTGGGCATCTTTTATGGTGGTCACTGAAAATTAACGTTGAACTTTGGGAATCATTGTATTCATCCCCCGGGATTCTACCACTGTCTGACCTCCCTTTCTGACGTTGATTGACATTTTTGAAGTTAAATTTCCTTTAGCACGTTAGAAAAAATTACGAGAATAATAATTTTTACTTTTTTCATTAGATCCGTTCAGCTGTTCTGGCGGATTGAGTAACAAACATCCATACATCGCATTTATAATAGTAATATGTAATAGTAAGAATATGAGATTTATTTTGTTTTATTTAATCTGTAAACAATGTTTATTTATCATACAATAAATAAAGAAATTCCTATTCTAACCAATGTCTTTCTCTAGTCCATAGAGTACCTCCTATTTGAAAGAAGAATAAACAAACAAACATATTCACCTTTAGTATATTATATTTATACATGTAATATTTTCAATTGAATCCAGACAAACTAACATAATAAAGTACTAAAAAAATGTAGACTTTTTATATAAATATCATACAAAACCGGATGGAAAAGATTGTTTTTATAACATGTAGTTATATTTTATGATTCGCTGTAAGTAAATTGCTTCAGTACATTTCCATGGAGTGGGCGAGTGAGTGATGTCATCAGCACATTATATTTTTTATCGAGTCATTTTCTATTGCATTAAACAACTATTAAGGTTATCGATTTTTAATTTAACATAAAACATTATTTTCGATTAATTACATTCTTATATTACAAGGTTTAGATATAAACTTAGTTTCGATAGAAGTTCTAGGATTTTCACAGTATAACCGTATAACGTATATTATTGTTGATGGAAATAGATAATTTTTTTATAGATAATACAGATATATATATATACATATAGTGAGTGATGTACGGACGTACTAAATATACCAGCCTACATCTAATAATGTTCTCCTGACCGATTTCGGTTCCTTTTTTGCAGGAGATATTATATACCTATTACAAGTGTACGCGCAAACACAAGTGCACTCTCTATTCCTGTCACTCTCATACTTCGGTGGGACGACACGAGACGCGACCGGTGAGAGATCAGATTCGAATTTACTATATTAACTAAAACCATTTTCGTTTTAGTTATTAAAAGAATGTACATATTTATTAATTAGGTTAAGATATATACTAATCTTATAAAGAGGCAGAGTTTGTTTGTTTGAACGCGCTAATCTCAGGAACTACTAATCGGATTTGAAAATTTCTTTTTACATTAGATAGACTGTTTATTAAGGAAAGCTATATATCATATTAAATATAGAACGTATCCTTTCCATACTATCCGTTAAAACGTAAGTACATAAGGACAAACCCGAGCGAAGCAAGGGTGAGTCGCTAGTAAAATATATAATTGAAATATGTATGTCATCAATTTTAGTACGGAAGGTATAATTTTTATATGTATATAGGTATCATTTGGAGGATAAAGATAAATAGTGTAGTGTCATTACTGGTGCCATACTGTCTGCATCTGATGCAACAACTTAGTCACTTTGTTCATCTGTAAAAACCATTACCTACGTGAATATTCAACATCCTTATGTCGTTTATGATTAACAATATGTTATGTCCTGTCTATTTAATTGTTAATTTGTACATAGCATATATATATATAGTATATCTACTTTTTTAGCTTTGTAAAGACAAAATGATTAGAGTGTAGCTTTTAGCGTACCACTGTTGGACGCGGGCCCTTTCTGCACACTATACCCCGGTGGGATACGGTTATATCTAGACTATAGACTAACATGCTAGCCAAATGTGGACTAGTTATAATAATAGCAATAGCATGTCGTACAAATATTACTATACATACATCAGGTCTGTTAAGGAAAATATATGGATATTAAACAAAAAAAAAATGCATGTTCATTAATTAATACCAGTCAGTGTCGGACCACGTCCTTCAACCTATAGCCTTAAGTACCGTTAGTTCTAAGTAAAAAAAATGTAATCACCAAACATAAAAAAGAATTGTCAATTTTATAAAAAGGGCACGGGCAATTAAAGCCTGTGGATGTAATCTAATTGTAAAAAAATATTTGGGTTAGCATCTGGTAGACGTCACGTGTCTCTTAGACATGCAAGTCAAATTTTTAAGTTGGTGACATTAAATGGCCTAATGAAAACCATTCAACAGCCTTTATATTATTATAAAACTACTTCTTGATAATTGTGAAGGTCATCATCGTGAAGGAAGAAGATTGTCCGTATCCAGCAGTGAGATGTTAACAGTAAAAGCATCCTTTATCATTAAATAAAAACCTTTAGGAACTTTTGCAAAGGTTTATTTTATTACTCGGGCTCGACAACCATACAGATTTGGTCCGAAAATTTCGGTTTGAACATTTTATCTCGAGGCTACGAGTTAACAGAATGTCGCGTCGGTTAGATTCTTGAAGATTATAATAAATTATATTGAATTACTGAAAAAAATTCTTCGTCACCATACATATTTTGTTATTCACACATATTTAATATGTAATTAAGTTCTGAAGTTTAGCTTCCCGATAAAGTTCGCTGTATTTTTTCACTAAAAAAATTCATGGGATTGAGATGTTAACGATGAAATTTAACTATAACTTTGTCATCGTTACAGTTAAATTTATAATTGTTCTGTTTGTCTTTAAGTTGCCTCAAGTTAGCTCGAACCTGCGGCTATGAAAAGTAAAGATTAAAGCGATTAGTGTCCCCGATGGTCTTGTGTGTCTGGGCGGAGCTTAGCGCGTTACACCCGCGCACCCCGCACGAATACATCGAACAATCCACGCACTATGCACCCAGAACACCAAACAAAGAATACGCCACATAGGCGCGCGGCATAGTTTACTGCCTACGAGCGATACAATCCGCACAAAGTCAAAAAGATGCTATGCTAGAATTATCGTACTATGACATCATCATCATCATATTTAGCCTGCTTTCGTCCACTGCTGGACATAGGCCTCTCCTATGGCACGCCACTGAGCTCGATCTTCAGCTCTACGCATCCAACCGCTGCCAGCCAGTTTACGAATATCGTCGCTCCACCTAGCTGGAGGGCGTCCTACACTACGTTTGCCGAGCCGTGGTCTCCACTCTAGAACCCGTCTACTCCATCGATTATCGGTTCTGCGGCAGATGTGACCAGCCCACTGCCACTTCAGCTTGCTAATTCTTTGGGCTATGTCGATAACTTTGGTTCTCTGTCGGATCTCTTCATTTCGAATCCGATCCTTCAGAGAAACTCCGAGCATAGCCCTCTCCATAGCACGCTGAGCGACCTTAAATGTATTCAGCCCTTTTTAACGTCCCACTGCTGGGCACGGGCCTCCCTTCAAGACGAGGGGGATCAGGCCATATTCCACCACGCTGGCCAAGTGCGGATTAGCGGACTTCACATGTCTTTCGAAAACTTGCTAGGTTCTCTCAGACATGCAGGTTTCCTCACGATGTTTTCCTTCACCGTAAGACAAGTGGTAATCAAGTTAGAAAATGATTCGCACATGAAATATCAGAGGTGCGAGACCCGGGATTTGAACCCACTTCACTCGGTTTTCCAAGCGAGCGCGTTACCACTGGGCTACCACTGCCTTAAACCTTAAACTGACCTTAAACTGGTGGACCAATCGCACTGTCAATGTCCACGTCTCGGCTCCGTACGTCATAACAGGTAGGACGCATTCGTTAAAGACCTTTGTCTTTAAGCTTTGCGGTATTGGCGGCGAAAATACCCGAAGAAGTTTATTGAATGCTGCCCATCCCAGCTGTATTCTTCTTTGAGCTTCTTTCTCGAAGTTTTTACTGACTTGCAGTAATTGTCTAAGGTAGATGTAATCTTGTACTACTTCGAGAGTTGTTCCATTGAGAGCTATCGGTCCCGGTATTACATGTGCATTGAACATGACCTTGGTTTTATCTAAATTCATCCGGAGACCGATGTGTTCTGAAGAAACAGCTAGGCTTTGCAACATGTCTTGCAGGTCTTGCACGGTTTCAGCCACGATGACGATATCGTCTGCGAATTTCAAGTTTGAAATGTACTCACCGTTTATGTTTATTCCACGTCCTTTCCAGTCCAGTGTCTTAAACATATTCTCCAATGCAGTTGTGAACAATTTGGGGGAAATGACATCCCCTTGTCTCACTCCTCGATGCAAGAAGACAGGTTCAGACTGCCGGTTCTGGACTTGGACGGTCATTGTTGCGGGGTCATACAGGCATTTCAACACTTGAATATATCGCCAATCGACTTGGCACCGGTGCAAAGACTCTAAAACAGACCAGATTTCAATAGTGTCAAAGGCTTTCTCATAGTCCACAAATGCTAGACACAAGGGATGATTATACTCTTCTTGGTTCTGTATAATCTGCCGTACTGTGTGAATGTGGTCTATGGTGCCGTATCCACTTCGAAAACCAGCCTGTTCGGGAGGTTGGAATTCTTCGAGTCTACGCGTAAGACGGTTCGTGATAACTCTAGAAAACAACTTATAGATATGCCTTAAGAGAGAGATAGGTCGGTAGTTTTTCAGCAGAGTTTTGTCACCCTTTTTGAAGAACAAGACGACTAAACTCGTGCTCCATGCCTTAGGAGTTCTCCCCGAAAAGAGGACGGAATTAAATAGACGGTGTAGTTGTTTTACTATGTAATATAATTAATTATAATCCTACTAATAGTCTAAAATATGTAAATGATTGTATGTTTGTTTATTAAACAAGCGTAAAATAAACGGCTAAACCGATTTTTACTAAATTTGGCTAATATAATCTATTACTATAATAAAACTCGGTCGAATGTCTGTACATCCAAAAAAAATGCTAAAACACGAGTTAGGGGAGTGTAAGAAGAGCAATGGAACAAATCCTGATTTTTTTTAATTTTTTGTTTCTCTGTCTGTTTGTCTGTTTGTACAGGCTAATCTCCGAAGTTGCTGGACTGATTTTAATGAAATTTTGCATGGTGGTACCTTATATCCACGGTCAACATTTAGGATACTTTTTATCCCGGAAAATCAAAGAGTTCCCGTGGGATAGTTAAAAAACCAGCCTTAACGTTTGTTAATTATGTCTTACAATTTATAAGAAACCTCGAAAAGGACTTCAATATGATATTTAAAATGTCTGATGATTAGATGTATTTAATTTCTAAATCCTATTAATTTATTTATCAATATTATAATTAATTATATTTATTAAAACTAAATAAAACAATAATTTTTGTATTATGAAAAAGTAATAAATAACAATATTATGTTACTTAATCATATATGTATACATATTTATAAATGCGTTAACTATTATCCACTCGAATGTATCTGCGCGAGGTCTACGGCAACTTCAGGGTGGCCAAAAAGTTTGGCGAGGATTATACCTATTCATATTTTTCTACTACAACTATCTACTATGAATTGGGATTATATAACTTGGTACTTACATTACTACGTTCATATTCATAGCCCTTTTAATCGCATCTTTCTTTGATTTAGGTTTTCGTGGCATTTTTACTAAATCACTATTTTCACAACTTATTAAATAAAAAATATAAGTTCTACACTAAGTATAATTTTTAATTAAATAATATAATTTTTAAAGGTATTTTTTTTGTGCGCAATGTTTCAGAAATGTTCATGTTCAATCACTAAAACTTATTAACTATTATTATTATATAATTTATAAAAATACCAATAACTATACCTACATAGAACTTAATTTTTACAATAAACTAGTTAAAATATACTACAGTGTCCAAGCGCGTACTTCACCACAAAAACTGTCTGCGAGCGATTATTCTTTACACGCACCCAAATAAAAATACTCGTCAATACATGCATAAATATAACGTAAAATGAATAGTCGATTGCTGGCGCGGATAGAGAAAAAAGTGACACAACCCCCCCGTCTGAGCGCCAGCACATGACTGCTGCCCGCGCCCGCGCAGAGCACCTCTATAGTTTCGATATTCGAAATTAGCATTTTCAATTTTTAATATAGAAAAATAGTAATTAGCTTACATAAGCGACATGCAGTTTAAAGTACAACAGATCATTTATTTTTTAGTCTATAAATTTTGCAAAAATTCGTAGCCGTTTAGGTACAGTAGGCAATTCAAGTCAAAAATATACCATTTCTTAAAAAAAAAAGTAATAGATATGTTGGTACCAGGAAAAAAAAAACTTCTCAAATATTGTTTAAGAGTTGATGATTCATATATATTTTTTTCAAGCATTTCGATCGAGCCATAAACGAGAAATAGGCTTTAGAAAGTGCCTCTTTGACGGCACTAATCGCCTTAACGCTTACGCTTTAAGCACCAACCGCATGTTGCATGAGATAAATAAACACAAAATTACTCAGATGATAAAGTTACGTACAGTTTATGGCAGGACAAATAGCCGTACGATGCGATTGCTGTTAATTATAACGTACTTGTTTACAATAGGTACCAATTAATAAGATGTAAACGACAAGCGCAAATTGTTCATATATCTGGCCGTTGCACTTTCATACTAACAATTCCATTTTTTCTTGACTTTATCATGTGTTTTAATATTTATCGAATGTTTTTAGAACCAATAATCTAAAATCCCATGGAAACTTGATAAACTGGGATGTAGGTAAAGTAGATTATCTTGCTCTGGAATTCCAGTAACTATGTGATTATGTAAATAAGAATAGATAAAGATTAAAATATTTGACGAAACGTTTGACTTAGTTTGTAGTGACCCTCCTAGCTGTGTCAGCGGTCGCAAGCTCGAGTCCCGCTGGATGAATGAATGCCCATTTGTGTGATGAACACAAATGTTTGTACTCCAGTCATAGGTGTTTATATTTACATATAATATGTATGTATTTAAAGTTATATATGTGTATCAACTATCTGGATCTCTCTGTATCTATAACACAAGCCTCGTAGCTTACCACGGAACTAGATGATGCTGTGTGTTAATACCTCAAAATATTTATATGTTATGGTGTTGGCGTTTACGTTAACGTAATGACAAATCCTTTGACTTCTGTTTGTATCCTTGTTTGAAGAAAAAGATTCTGAGATGTATATACATATATGCATGTATTCAGCCCTTTTTAACGTCCCACTGCTGGGCACCGGCCTCCCTTAAGTACGAGGGGGATCAGGCTATAGTCCGCCATGCTGGCCAAGTGCGGGCCAATACATATTATACGAGTATATAAATGCAGTGTACCAAATAAGAAATTTACGTTATAGCTTTATTTATATACAAAAGGACATTAAGTAATACATACATATATACATAAATATGTTATCAGCTTTTAATTCAACAAACACAATTTACTTCTACGTTGATAAGAAAAACCTTGAACGAGTGTTATTTGTAGGTAGGTACTGACTGAAACTTGTTCTGGAAGGATTTAGTAATAGTGGAAATTAAAATGATATTTTCAATGATAACTTATCTTTATATAGAGCAAGTCTTCGATGGTGTATGCTTATGGTGGGGGTTCGCAGATTTACGGTGTTTTATAGAGTACAAGCAACTCACTCTTGCTCCGCTCGGGCTCGCCCCTCGCTACGTTTTAATATTTCCCGCAGTAAAAAGTATCCTGTATGTTGACCCGGATCAAACTAGGAGGGAGGGAGGGAGATTATGAGCCCAATGCGACACATTGCTACACCGACAGCCGATTTAACCCACCGCATTAGTTTGATATCAAAAATACATTTTAATATTTGTTGTGGATGGTATAAAAATATTTTTTTACCGTTCAGTTGTTTCAACCATTAGATTCTGCTTTTCTTCTAAGCCTGCTACATTTATTTCTATCCAATCTATGTTCGAAGGAGTAGACAATTCTGCAAGCATTTCTGAATTTTGTTGACGTTGCCTTCTTTCCGCTTCGCGCTCCTTCAGTTTTTCCCTGTTCCGCTCCCGGTACCTTTGTTGGCGTTTTCTTTTTTTTTTAACAGCATTCTTTTCTTCAGCGCTAAAATCATATTACTGTATACAAAAAAGTAAGGAGTTAAAAAATACATTCTTTGTATGACGTTAATTGAAATATGTACTGCTCATTTTTATGGACGGATGGTATTTGTGTTCCTTCCAAACCGGATAAACTTTGAGAATCAGCATCTGTTATTTTTTCATTATTTAATTTCTTTATATTTAGAATGTTTGAAGAGATAGATGGTTCTGCAATAATTGGTAAATTTTGTTTACGTTTTCTTCTTTCCGCTTCACGTTGTTTCAGTTTTTCTCTGTTCTGCTCCCTGTATCGTTGCTGGCGTTCTTTTCTTTTATTATTTACTCTAAAAATATAAAATTGTCAGTGAAAGAAGAAAATTATCTCAAGTTTCCTGATTTTTCTATAAATTTCAGTTATTATTTTTTGGAACGGTTTTACATTTATCGACTCTTCTAACACACAAAATATACACATACACATGCGCACACATAAATGCTCAATTTAATTATAAAAATATAATAACTTACTTTTGTGTTGAATCACTTGATTTTGCGTCATCGTGTAATTTTATTTTCTTCGTAAACGGCTGGTCACTTTTATATTTTAAACTATTACTGTTACTCATATTTTATTATGAAAGATATTACAAATGAAACACAGGCAACGTATTCAGAAGTGAACAACACACTGCACGCGCTATAGCTAAGTACTAACGAGCTTAGGGCGGTGAGAAATAGGGGGGATCGCCGAATCGAGTGAACGTGGCGACGCTGACGCGGCGACGCGTCGCCACGCCAACAGTTGGTTTGATCTACTGCGTTTAGATGTTTCGAATTGGTGTCATAAATCCACCATTTGATTTTTAATATTATTTATAATCTATATAACCTATGACATTCTTGTTATCAAGACGAACCTGACGACGTAAAACATTAAAATCGGTTAAACCATTTAGTAATTACGAGGAAACATAGGTTCAGATATAAACATTAAACCTACATACATACAGGTCTAATATACTGTATACCGTTGTTTATCGCCGAAATCGGGTAATAATAAAGTTATGTTACTCGTCGCTAATGGACGCAGTTTCATAGTAAATATATAGGAGGCGAATTTCTGTCGTTCGATTCGCCTGGACACGGCGACCAAGTGGCCGCCATCCTTTAGAGTTACTTACTTATTTTTATCCACTGGAACACGTTCTAAATTAACAAGTTGCGGAGGCGACTCCACTGGCTTTTCCTGTTCCGATTGGAGTCCAACTTGAAATGTTTTGTTCCTTCTTCTCCTAAGACAGAAAATGCACATTATGTATATATTTATTTGCTAATTTTATAAATTCTATATACAGGATTAATATTAATTCACTGAAAACCTTTTGAGAATATATTGGTAACATTAGCGGCTCACCCCCGCTTCGCTCGGGTTCGCCTCTAGACAAACAAATCTGTCCCACGGGAACCGTACATTTTCATTATCATCCGGGATAAAAAGTAGCCGATTTATTATTCTGAACTATATTATTGTAAAGTTTCATTAAAATCCAATCAATACTTTTTGTGTAGCTGATTGTGCTTGCGAGTGCCTACTAAAACGCGCAGCGAGACAGCAAGACGAAGATGGCGAACAGCACTTGTGGATTGTTATAGCAAAACGTTATTATCACCGCCTGAATTCAACTCAACCCTCATTTCACCATTACACGGCTTTAAATACAAGTACCCGCACTCACGCCAGAATGATCAAAAAGCAACTTATTAGAAATAATACATTCTGTTATATTATTAAATATTGAATATAAGTTTAACATTAATTAAATATTGGATATGTAAATATGCAAATAATTTATAACTGTAATAAATAGTAATTATTTATACAAAATAATAAAACACACGAGTGATATGGAAAGATAATACAAAACCCGTTCGGAAACAAAACGCTAATCTATTTTAAGATATTTGAAATAAAATTTAGTATTAATTAAATATAGCAATTTAGTAAATATAAATAACGAATTAAATAGCCGATTGATGCCTACAGCACTATTAATACGATTCTATTTAATAAAAGATGTGTTTAGAAATATGATTTGTAACATTCGGCCATTCTGCATTAGCCGTGTCTCACGGCGATTTTATAACTTTTCAGTAATATTCTACTCCTGGGAAAGAATAGAAGTAAAAGACGGTAAATGTTCTTTGTATTAAAATGAACAGCACATAGAACAGCAAGAAAATCTTTACAACTCCAAGGCATTTATATAAAATAGTTGTTATTTTTATTTACACATTATCTATTTGTTTTTTTTTCTTATTAAGTCAATATTTTACTATTCGTGGTCACTATTAGCCGGTTAGTACTTTGTACAAAATATTTTGTTTTAATTGTTTATCAGCAACTGTTGCCACACAGATCTAGGCTTACTAGATGTTGTTATTTTTTCAGACTCACACAGATCTAAGTCAAATGACTAGATTTTATTTACTAAGTAATTTTATGTTATTCACACAGATCTAAGTCAAATGACTAGATTTTATTTACTAAGTAATTTTATGTTATTCACACAGATCTAAGTCAAATGACTAGATTTTATTTACTAAGTAATTTTATGTTATTCACACAGATCTAGTCAAATTGCTAGATTTTATTCACTAAGCCATTTTATGTTATTCACACAGATCTAGTCAAATTGCTAGATTTTATTTACTAAGCCATTTTATGTTATTCACACAGATCTAGTCAAATTGCTAGATTTTATTCACTAAGCCATTTTATGTTATTCACACAGATCTAGTCAAATTGCTAGATTTTATTTACTAAGCCATTTTATGTTATTCACACAGATCTAGTCAAATTGCTAGATTTTATTCACTAAGCCATTTTATGTTATTCACACAGATCTAGTCAAATTGCTAGATTTTATTTACTAAGCCATTTTATGTTATTCACACAGATCTAGTCAAATTGCTAGATTTTATTCACTAAGCCATTTTATGATATTCACACAGATCTAGTCAAATTGCTAGATTTTATTCACTAAGCCATTTTATGTTATTCACACAGATCTAGTCAAATTGCTAGATTTTATTCACTAAGCCATTTTATGTTATTCACACAGATCTAGTCAAATTGCTAGATTTTATTCATTCATTACTTCAGTTGCTTTTACCGTTATAGTATTCTTCTTTTTTTTTATACATAAGATGAAATATCAAAAGTAAAAAAAAAAAATATATATGACTGTGTACCTGAGTAGTTCCACGAAAGTATGGCTTGAGCATTTTGTCCTCCATCCCACTTCTGAGATAAAACGCGCAGCGAGACAGCAAGACGAAGATGGCGAACAGCACTTGTGGATTGTTATAGCAAAACGTTATTATCACCGCCTGAATTCAACTCAACCCTCATTTCACCATTACACGGCTTTAAATACAAGTACCCGCACTCACGCCAGAATGATCAAAAAGCAACTTATTAGAAATAATACATTCTGTTATATTATTAAATATTGAATATAAGTTTAACATTAATTAAATATTGGATATGTAAATATGCAAATAATTTATAACTGTAATAAATAGTAATTATTTATACAAAATAATAAAACACACGAGTGATTTGGAAAGATAATACAAAACCCGTTCGGAAACAAAACGCTAATCTATTTTAAGATATTTGAAATAAAATTTAGTATTAATTAAATATAGCAATTTAGTAAATATAAATAACGAATTAAATAGCCGATTGATGCCTACAGCACTATTAATACGATTCTATTTAATAAAAGATGTGTTTAGAAATATGATTTGTAACACTACTGCCTACTTCACCACTACTAACTGACCACTGTGCGTATTACACCAGGGGCGCCACTTCAAATAACATATTTACACTAACTTTCTACATACTGCTTTATGTTACATAAAAAACTTTGACGTTGTTGTTATGATGTATTATATTCCCAAAAGGTCTTCAGTAAATTTAAAATGACCCTGTATATAATATGTGGATAATAAAAGGTAAAGTTATAAGTATGAAGATAATCTGCTGAACAACATATCTAGATAGGTACTTACTACCTACATAGTACCTACCTATCCGATTTGAAAATTATTTCTGTGACAGAAATCTGCGTTATCATTGAGAGACAAACAAACCCTTTGTTTTATTCTGATATACCTACTTATCCGTACTAGTTTTGGTTTGCTAATTGTAACTTTGCGTTATGCTTATGAAATTTTGTAGGCATGTTACATGTAGATTTATTTGAAACCACGCGACCAAATCCTACGTGTACAATCGCTTGACGAAGACGTGGCAGAGTTGGTAAGTGGCCCTCTCTGCTTGCGAAGCCCGATGCCCGGGATCCCAAGTTCGAATCCTGGCCAGAGCAAATATTTGTATTCTCTAGGTCTGTGTGTATGTCTGCTTCCCGCGACATGAGACTTTTAAAAAAAAATGCAGCGGTTCTGGGTGCGTGAAGTATGTCTTCCTATTATTGAAAGTATTTTTATAATCATATACATATGTATACTTATAAAACAAAGTCATGTTAATTAAACTATTTATAACTCAAGAACGGATGTAGCAATTTTTATGATATTTGATTTTTTGGATTTCTCTTAATCCAGAATGGGATAATAACTATTAAAACATCAGCAAAATAAAATTTAATATAGTCAACACTGGCAATATATATATATATAATGATTTGTATGGGAAGTAATGGGTATAGATTAAAACACTAAAACCCAATAATAAATAATAATAAATAAATTAATAATAAAGTTGAACATAATAAGTAAGCAAGCTAAAATACTAATTCAGGTACTTAGGTAGTGCAAAAATACTTACGCTTTTGCCTCCTGCATTATTCTTACGATTTTTCTGTATCGTTCCTTTGTCTTTCTTTTATTATCCATTTTTAGGTTAGCTTTGTTTCCCATAATGATGTACCACGAAAATTCGTGCTGAGACACTTGTAAGCTCTAGAAAAGTAGTACGAAAGAGATAAGCGTACACATGTACATATATATATATATATATATATATGTACAGCCGCGCGAAACGCGTAGTATACGGCAAATCGGAATTTGTTTACTTATGATTTCATCGATCACTAAACTAGATACACAAACAATCCTATGCAAAAGTTCTCTTATAACCTAATTGTGTTTAGGTAATTCTAGTTAAATATATTAATAAATATATAAAATAAATATGTTAATAATGGAAATTCAACTTAAATGCGATACTTAAAGTTATTTTCATAAAGCTATGTATAAAAAGCAAACAAGCGTTTTTTTACACTAAAGAGACATAGGTCCTACCTCGTCAAGGGCCAGCAGCCGACTGAATCTGGAATCACTATCCCCGTTGCACCTAAGCCGCTAGCGAAGAAGGTTGAACATCGAATATCCGATCGACCTTATTCTAGCACAGAACTAAAAGACGTAGTAAGTCTAAAATCTAATTTAATTTATTAATTATGAGAATAATAATTGGTCAAGAGTAATGTTAATCAAACAGAGGATAATAAACTATATTTTCCTTCTGTGACTATTTATTTTGCATATGAAACTGAAGTAGTTTTTAAGAAAATTACAAAAATATCTCAAAAACTAAAAAGGCACAATTAAAAAAAAACCATCGAGAAAATTTCATTCAATTGCGTTTCTGTTCTAACAACGGGTACAACAAAAGTTTTAAAAATCATATATTTCAAATTTAAATTATCGCATTGATTTAATATCTGGTAGACCTAGAATATCTAGGCAAACCAACTTTAAATTTCTTAAATCTAGGTATTTAATACAATCAATTTGACTTTCCATATAATATGGTCTGACTCAAAATTAAATTCAGTTTTATTGCTTGAGTACAACCAAAGCTATGATTAGCATAACTCATTAGAATAACAAGTTCTATCTTAAAATTAAAAAATCAAATGAACTCTTTATAAGCATTTTTGAATAGTGAATTTCAGTTTTAAAATTTTATTGTACGTATATTACATACAATCAGACTAATTAAATTTACTTTTCAACCGACTTCCAAAAAAAGAGGAGGTTCTCAATTCGACCGTATATCATTTTTTTTTATGTTTGTTCGCGGATTTTTTTGTCGTTTATGAACCGATTTTGATAATTATTTTTTGTTGGCAAGGAGATATCCTAAGAGTGGTACCATGATAAGGAAACCAGGATCTGATGATGGGATCCCAGAGAAATCGAGGGGAACTTTCGAAAATTGTAGCGGCGACTAGTGCGTTTGTTAACATTTTCATTAGGTATTTTAAAGCACAACTATTTAATGAAGGTGTGGAGTCGATCTGATGATGGACCTGAAAGACAGTCGAGGGAACTCCTCAACGATTTACAGCAATTACCTTGTGTTTGGGCTTGATTAATTTGTATTGATTTGTTTTGGTGCCAGCCAATACAAATCAAAGCACACCGACTTCGAAAATATCTGATTCAGTATCTATTCTAAATGAAAACCCCCGTTTAGTTATTTTTTACTTTTCAGTGCTTGGAAGTCGGTTTTTTTTTTAAGTTTTTGGAGATGAAATCTGTGTGTAGAATTTAGTGGCTATACATTTAACATGACACATAAAAATTGGTAAACTTTTGTTTTTCTGTTTGTGTAATCTCTGGAACTAATTCACTGCTACTAATATTATTTTATAAATAAAAAAAAATGGGTGCGTGTAATCTTTTCGCGCGGTTGAAGTAAAACTTTTTTGGCAAAAATTGCAATTCAATTAAATCAAATCAATAATTAAATAAGGCATATTAGGCATATTACAATCATATATTTATAGAATATCATATACGGAAGGAATGTAATATTATATATTTGTCAGACAATAACAACGGTTACATTGGAAACATGGCAATGTATTCTATCTCATTCTCTCGCCGGCTTAATCCTATACATTTATGTGTTTGTCTCTTTTTAGTGTCGCATTTTCATTTCATCGAGTTTCAAATCACAACGATTCTAAAGAAGTTTCACTTCAAAACCAATTGCAACTAATGTCTTAACGATAAAGGCCTATTATATTATATATATTATATTATTCTATCCATGTATCATGAAAGCGCGGTCGCGTGTGAAAATCAGTAAACGGAAATAAAGTCACTCAAATACGAATTCCTACGTATGCAAAGAAAACTAGACCTATATTTTCACATATGTTTCGTCTTGTTTACGCTATTGTATAGATATAATAGATAAAGATCGAACTTATCGTTGTAAAATACAGGATTTACGTCAGATTATTAAAATATTTCCATTACATAGGAAAATTTTACATAATATCATTTTTAGGGTTCCGTACCTAAAGGGTAAAACTGGACCCTATTACTATGGTTGTACTAGGTTGTATCTCATGAACCGTGATAGTTAAAAAATTGAAATTTTCACAGATGATGTATTTTTGTTGCTGCTATTACAACAAATACTAAAAACAGAATAAAATAAATATTTAACGATGCTCTCATACAATAAACGTGATTTTTTTTGCTCGTTTTTGCTCGATATTAATAACGGCAACAAGTCGACGCTTGAAATATTCACAGAATATTTAGTTCTATATTCACATTAAAAATAAATAGTTAAAATAAAATAAAACAAATATTTAAGGGGGGCTCCCATACAACAGACATGATTTTTTGCCGTTTTATAGATAATAGTACGGAACTCTTAGTGCGCGAGTCCGCATCGCACTTGGCCGGTTTTTTTAGTATTCTCACGTGTAATCGTCCCTGGAAACTTGTTTTTTGATTTTTTATTAGGATAAAGTAACCCAATCTTTTCTTACATAAGAGTTGACGTACACAGGGGATATTAGTTAATTTCTAATTGAATATATTGTTATTTAAATAATATTCGAATAAATAATATCTACTTCATGTATTGTTGTAAATACAGACTTTTTCCTGTCAATTGACTACATTTTTGCAACTATAACCACTATCATTGGGTTAATTGCTGCTTAAAAATAGGATAAACTAACTAAAACACTATCATAATAGCTATGTTTATTTTTAAATTGGTCAAAATGAAAATGCAGTGTAAAAAAGTTAAATGTTACATTTATGGAATTTACATCTATTCAGATCTGGTAAAAAGTATAATAAGGTGGTGTTAGTTCAGTGGTAGGACGATAGTTTGGTGGCAGCGTGGTGGACTATGGCCCAGGACTATGGACTATCTCCCAGCATTGAAACTTAGATTTGTACTCCGTAGTGGGATGTTAAAAAGAAACTGCAACGTAGTGTATGAAAATGTCACCATTACTGCAAAATTATTTCAAAACGAATATAATGCGAGTATTAAGAATTCATTTTTGTTTTACTCAAAAGTGAAATATTCTCATCGAATAAAAAACTTCTGGCAATTCCAGTTGAACGTTGGAAAAAAACTATAAAAATGTAAAATGTATGTAAAAGATAATATTCATTACTCTAGCGGATGTGAGATAGCACCGTGGAAACAGACATTCACATTTGTAATGTAAATGCTTAAAAACTGAATAATAATGGTTTTACACCCTTCCTGGTTCCTGTAGATACTTATTACTGACAGGTGAATTAGTTGCTATGTATACTTGCTTGTAAGATGAAGTTTCTGTTCAGTAAATATTTGGATTTTTTAATATTAGTTTCAATAACTATGAAAATGTAAGAAAATTATAGATATATGTATGTACAATCAAGCTATACCTTAATAGGTATTAAAGTATTTTTTTTTAAATAAAAAATGAATATTTCAATATTTCTATAGTATATCAAATCGTAAAGGAAACTTATGTATACCACATATAAGTTAAACTTTCTTTCTACAATATAAAAGGTACAATTTTTTTGTCCTTCACTCTTTTGGCTATGGAAAAAACGTACACCTAGTGCCGGAATCGAATCCACACCTATCTCTCCGTCGGCAACAAAGCTGAACACATTATTAAATATTACTTATTTACTACATTACAATATACCCAAGCCTATTACGTGAGTTAAAATATATCATCAGCATATTACTTTCTAAGCCATACACATGAAATCCCTTTGAATGACTCTCATTACTTAGAGGAGCATTAGCGGCTCGTGGGATGTCATCCCGACGTCGGCCGTGGATGCGGATCCCGAGGGATTGGCGGGATTACGATTAGATCTGGTGCTTGATTACAAACGACTTAAGGTTCTAAAGCGATCAGTTTAATGGATGTCTTCAAAGGTTTAATTATTCTAATTAATAATCTATTAGTTTTTGATCGAATTCAAAAAAGAAGGTACTCATGTTGGGTGTATGTGTTCGTTTAAATTTCATTGTCGTGTATATTTATGTTTTTTTTTACAAAGTTGAATAAAAATTAGTAGTTGGTGCTAGACGTACAAAAAAGTTCATTAAAATTTTATCTTTTTTAAATTTTAATTGTATATTAAAAATTAAGCAGCGGTGGCCCAGTGGTAATGCGGTCGCTTAGGAAACCGAGTGGAGCGCGTTCAAATCCCGGGTCTCGCACCTCTGATATTTTCATATGCGAATCATTTCCAACACGATTATCACTTGTCTTTCGGTGAAGGAAAACATCGTGGGGAAACCTGTATGTCTGAGAGAACCTAGCAAGTTTTCGAAACACATGTGAAGTCCCCTAACCCGCACTTGGCCAGCGTGGTGGACTATGGCCTGATCTCTTTCGTATTGGGAGGCCCGTGCCCAGTGGTGGGACATTAAAAAGGATTGAACACATACATACATTTGGAAAAAAAATATTTTTCATTACTTTTCCGTGTTGGTGGTTAGCCTGCGTTATACTCGCAGCACTTACTGTATAGATAATAGTCTTACGAGACGTACATTCTACATATTTCAATCAGCTGAATAGATTCAAAGATAAGCTTCCTCCGTGTAATCGAGGGTCATAAGAGTGTGTGACACAGAATGTGAATAGAGAGAACAAAACAGCAGGTTATGACTGATAGTAATTTAATATTCTTCATTCTCTGTACAAGCAGTGGCGTAGGTATGCCAATGCAACCAATACGATCGCATGGGGCCCTTAATCCAAAGGGCCACAATCGATTCTTTTATTTCAAAACATTTTTGAGGACGGCGCCATTAGAAGTTTAAAAAAAATCGCAAGAAAAAAGTGTCCTAAATTTCCGCATATTATTTTTTTACGAGGACCACGAGGAATGTGATCGTACCGATCTTCTATAAAATGATGAATGGTCCTCTAAACTCAGCTTTTTTATTAAATTTTACTCGACCCGTTTCAAGTCTATAGAAGTTCGAATACTGTCTCTGTGAACCAAATTCGTTTTCAAAATTAGCAAAGGGATGCACACTGTGTATAAGTATCTATGGTTTCAGCAACAAGACAAGTCCGAATGTCACGTCTAGTTTATATGAAAAATATGTCCTTTACCCTTCCTTTATTACATTTATATTCGTATTCTGGATTTTTGGGGCACAGTTTTAATGAGTGTCCCCTCTGTCCCTCGTTCCGCCCTCACCCCGCCCTCCGTCCCCTGTCCTCAATAACTCATGTTAATAGCCCTCGCGAGTCCCACGAGGGACGGAATTAGTGCACTTTAGTTCGCATTTGAATCCACTCGCTTTGACCACTGTACGGCAATTATATAAAACCACAAGTAAAGAGGGTCATTCTATCTAATAAAGTCAATTTGTACTTTTATGCGTAACATAACATGTAGTTTTGAGATGAAAATAAAACGTTTTGAATTATTAAAGGAAGGTATTTGATATTTCAATTATTTATTGGGTCTAGTGCCTAAGGTGACGGTAAGAAAAAGTTGTAAAATATAATACGTAAACATTCCAAAAAGTTTGTGGCACTAAAACTTTTTTTACGATCATCCAAATTAATATTCCAAAAATACGAGAGCAAGTTACAAACTAGATAAAGGCTATTTAAATAAATCATTACATGTATATCTACTAGTAGTTTCACTTGTAGAAAACTATGAAAAAAAAGGAAAAGACTAATCTAACATTTATTATGTGAAGTGAATAATTTTTCTCATCTATCTTCTTCTTATAAATAAATAAATATGAATTGTTCATATTATGTTTGTCCCCTATGTCATTGATCCAATTGTGATAAGCCTCTGATGGGTGAATCTGTTTACGCCTGCGTAATACCGCCAGGTTTCTGGCGCAAAAAAAGAATTGTGCTTTGGACGTTTGTCTTTTACGCGTTCCTAAACCATTCAAGGGAAATCCCCGAGCGAAGCAAGGCTGTATTTAGTTTAAAATAAAACAGTAGCCATAAAACACTGTTACAGCTACTATCCTTCGAAGTAAAGCAGCGTGATAAGATCATATCATCTGCACAAACAAACACGTACATTACTGACCGTTGAAAGCCGATGTATGGTTAGCATAAAACATGTTTTTGTACCGTAAGTGAGTAGGCGTCGGCGCGGCGCTACACCATGTCGCTTTATTAATATGTTTCCTGAAACTTAACCTACTTATATCGTTTTTTCTTTCTATCTTAGAAAAAGTGATATTTTGGGCCAAGTATTTATTTAATGGTAAGGGTATGTTCGTTTATGTTGCAATATTATTATAATCTACTTACCACTCAGTTGCGTTTCTGGGTGCTTAATTTTAGCTTCAGCTTTAAAGCTTTTACTGTATTACTGTATAATTTAATTTGTTGTTAATAATATACTACGTGTGTGTCCAGGCTATAGTCCAGCTGTGTGCTAAATCGCCTAAATTTTTTCATCAAAATCACCAAGCTTTAACGTAAAGTTACAACATACACACACTTCTTATTTATAATAAGTGTGACAATTTTACGAGAAGCTCGAAGTAATTTTTTAAAGCCGATTCTTAGCCGTTATTCGATGATATTTTATACCTTATTGCCAAATCGGGTAAAAGTAATTTTAGCAACGATATAATTTATAAGTAAAACTTTGGAGTCAGAATTACTAAAATAGAGCATTTCATTTTCTTCTCGGTCTTTGTAAAAAAAGGCTTGAATTAAATTTGTTTAACATTCAATCATGAAGAAATGTCCACAAAGCAAGAAGGGTTTTTACGTCATTTTTCTGTGAATTTTACATTTTGTGAGTGTTCCAGCAACGTGACCACGTGACGGTTAGAAATTGCGGTATTGAGATTCGTTTCACTTACCAAATTAGCTTCAAACAAGAACAAAGTGAAATCGACACGCATCAAGGATAATAAAAACCTATGGCTCTGTATGGGACCACGTGTTATTTATTGTAAATCATTACATGCCTTTGGTAAAGTTCCTAGACATATTCTATATGGAACAGTGAAGATAAAAAAACAAAATAAGACTCTGATTTATCACCGATATATCGATAGCGATCGACGATGTTTCAGAAAATAAAGGGTTCCGCATAGGACGTTATCATCTAAGAAAAGATTTTTACAAGGCTTTATGGCTTGTTAAAGAGAATTGAAAGCGTGTGTAATAATTAAAATCTGTTATTTTTAAACTATGCAGGCAGAGCTGCGGGCAAAATATAGTCAGATATACGTATAAAATAATTCAAGATCATTATAGTAGTGGCAAGCGGAGTATCGATGTAGTAGGTTAAAAGAATGAAAAACACAAAGTATTAAAAATTATCAATAAACAGATTTCATGAAAACTGTTCCATTAAAATGATGGAAGATTGTACCTTTTGTAACATAATTACACACAGAAAGGACCCTCCACAATAAGTTATATAATCCAGCGCGATACAAGTTTTCTGTAATCGCACTCGTAATACGTCGGCTCTACGGCCTGCCCCACTGTTTGGTAATAATAGGGCACGCACAATGCTTCTGCAGCTATAAAATACGTAAGTTAAACTGGCTGTGGTAAGCCGAAAATTACCCTCGGTTGAAAGTCGTAGACGCTAGCGTATGTGGGAAATTATATATATGTAATATATCTAATTTACCCCGTTTCATTCAAATCCCTTTAGATGTTCAAGCCTCATTTAGTGACAAACAAACATACTCTTCATAAGTGTTGGTATTTGTAATACTATTGTGACAGTAACTTCTACCTGTCTTACCTAAGTGGAGGTTCGGTTTTTTTTTAGAGTATTCATATTATTAAGACCAATATCCGCTTTTTCATGCTACATTGTAGACGCTGTTTGTTCTCCAAAATATGAAAGATATTTACGAAATATTTTTTGTGTTAGTAAATAGTGGATCTGATCTTTTAAAATTATATATAAGTTTGAAACCCTATAATATTATATTTAAATTTAACATTTTTATTTTTAACCGACTTCCAAAAAAAGGAGGAGGTTCTCAATTCGACCGTATATATATATATATATATATATATATATATATATATATATTTTATGTTTGTTCGGGCATTTTTTCGTCGTTTATAAACCGATTTTGATAATTCTTTTTTTGTTGGAAAGGAGATATCCCAAGAGTGGTACCATGATAAGGAAACCAGGATCTGATGATGGGATCCCAGAGAAATCGAGGGGAACTTTCGAAAATTGTAGCGGCGACTAGTGCGTTTGATAACATTTTCATTAGGTATTTTAAAGCACTACTATTTAATGAAGGTCTGGAGTCGATCTGATGATGCATCCGAAAGATAGTCGAGGGAACTCCTCAACGATTTACAACAATTACCTGGTGTTTGGGCTTGATTAATTTGTATTGATGATACGTCTACACTAAAAATGGAAAAATAATAAGTTTTAAAAAAAAAAAACGACTTCCTGGCACTGAAAAGTCAAAAATAACTAAACGGGGGTTTTCATTTATAATAGATACTTAATCAGATATTTTCGAAGTCGGTGCCAGCCAATACAAATCAAAGCACACCGACTTCGAAAATATCTGATTAAGTATCTATTATAAATGAAAACCCCCGTTTAGTTATTTTTGACTTTTCAGTGCCAGGAAGTCGGTTTTTCTTTTTTTTTAATATTTGTCAAAAGTAGTATATTTATTAATTATATCAATACTAATTAGCTTTATTATTTTTTCTTCCAAAGATAAGATTCTTCCGTGACCATGGTTGTATAAAACTTTCGAATCATCAGGAACAAAAAATTAAAAAATAGTAAGAATGTATTACTTACCCAACTCCTATAACTTGGGCCAGTCCTCAACTCCATGAAAAGTGGCTCGGGCCGTGTCATATATAAAAATCAAAGAATACACTGAACGATTTTCGTGAAACTTTTGGACAAAAGAATTAATGGTTCCGCCATACGCTTTGTTGGCTTCGGGATTCACATACGCGGTTACCTTTTACGGGCTGTTTCCTTTAACTTTCTTCAAAACGTTCTTTCTTTGTTATAAGTCGGTATTATTAAATTATTTTGTACAGACAGCGCTACTTTGTAATAAATTTTATTACTAACTGTAACCTACGAGTATGTGTTGCTTCAGGTCATCGTCCATCTGTGTACTTAACTATCATCTAAAACCGTCCAACGGTTTTCGAGTGAAGATGTAACCAACATACACACATAAAGACATACAAACTTTGGCATTCATAGCAGTAGTATGTGTATACGCGAATATGTTAATGTTTTATCAAATCTTACCTTAGTTTGTTTTCATTTCATTAAAGTTGTTATTCACATGTAGTTGTTAATTTCAATCCATTCATTTAAATGACATAATATGACGACACGTTTGGCTCAGTTTGCAGTGACCCTACTTGCTGTGCCAGCGGTCGCAGGTTCGAGTTCACTGAGGGCATTCATTTGTGTGATGAGCACGGATGTTTGTACTCCAATTATGGGTGTTTATATTCATAATATATATGTATTTAAAGATATATATGTGTGGCGTATCACCTATCTGTCTCTGGTATCTATAAAATAAGCCTCGAAGCTTACCATGGAACTAGATGGTGCTGTGTGTTATTGTCTCAACATATTTATTTATTTACGTACGTGATAATTAATTTTTTTTAGCTCTTAATAGCATAGCATGTAACAAATTAGAATATAAACAAATCTAAAAAGTCTATTTAACCCACTTTTTTATTTCGTATTTCTAGATTTCGGAAAATATATAAAAAACGTGTTTTTTTCAGAAAATTCACACATACACATGCATAGTATATATATATATACCTATTGTACAATCTACCATTGAGCTGATCTGATAGTGTACTTATATATGAAGCTTGTACATGTTTTTTTTTAATATTATGAGTTCAATACACTAATTAAAGTCAGTAGTGATGTTCTGATGGTGGAGAGAGCGTGCCTAATATTAGCGGTTTCTTTAGTTTTTTAACTACGATTTTTGTAAAGTCTACACCCGTGTCCATTATTCTATAAAGAGCTACGAAATAACAAATTAAAATTGTATAATTATTAATTAACATTAATTAGTATGTAAGTATTTATTAAAACATACATTACATTTTCTATATCACGTTAAAATCTACATCGTTACAACGTTAAGACGTCAAAAGTTGAGACATGATGTAAAACTAAAATGTACTTTAATTTTTCTGTTCGAGTATAATCAGGAAACGGCCGATGCCCATATATTTTATAACCAAATTGTGTTTTCGTTACGCACTACGGGTCTGTTCCAGGTTCATCAAAATTCAACATCGTTTAATACCACAGCGCTCCTCCTTTTGGCTGTACAGCAACTACGTCCGGACTCCGGACATCCTCACCCGCTGCACTAATTGATTCTTATCAAAATTAAAACAGCAAGTTGTTATTAGTATATCTATGTAAAATAGCTTTTAATTTAAAATAATTTAATTGTATATAGTGCGATAGTTTTGTTTGTTTGTTTATTATTTATATTTTTCTAAAACTGAACGAATTTAATAAAATTTTCTACTTTTACACACTCGTAACAAATATTTATTCAAAAAGTGGCGTCGACATGTGACGTTAAGTCAAACCAAAGAATAAAACTCAAAAAGTTAAAAGTCCTTACTGTCTAAACAAAAATTCTAACTTACGCACCCCACATAAAGTACTTTTTTAAACGAAACAGCGCGCGTTTTAATTTTGTCAGCCGAAATGCAATGAACAAAAGAGACTTGAAAAAAAGCGCATAATTTGAAATTCTGCGCTTCTTTTTGAGGACAATTTTTAGACGTTACTTGTGTATTTTGAGTACATTAACGCCTTTTTAACCGACTTCCAAAAAAAGGAGGAGGTTCTCAATTCGACCGTATATATGTTTTTTTTTTTATGTTTGTTCGGGCATTTTTTCGTCGTTTATGAACCGATTTTGATAATTCTTTTTTTGTTGGAAAGGAGATATCCCAAGAGTGGTACCATGATAAGGAAACCAGGATCTGATGATGGAATCCCAGAGAAATCGAGGGGAACTTTCGAAAATTGTAGCGGCGACTAGTGCGTTTGTTAACATTTTCATTAGGTATTTTAAAGCACTACTATTTAATGAAGGTCTGGAGTCGATCTGATGATGGACCCGAAAGATAGTCGAGGGAACTCCTCAACGATTTACAGCAATTACCTGGTGTTTGGGCTTGATTAATTTGTATTGATGATACGTCTACACTAAAAATGGAAAAATAAAAACTTTTTAAAAAAAAATAAAAACCGACTTCCAGGCACTGAAAAGTAAAAAATAACTAAACGGGGGTTTTCATTTAGAATAGATACTTAATCAGATATTTTCGAAGTCGGTGCCAGCCAATACAAATCAAAGCACACCGACTTCGAAAAAATCTGATTAAGTATCTATTCTAAATGAAAATCCCCGTTTAGTTATTTTTTACTTTTCAGTGCCTGGAAGTCGGTTTTTTTTTTTTTTTTAAAAGTTTTTAGCTCAAGTATGTATATACATATATGTATGTAGGTATATATATGTCTAGATGTCGCCAACTAATAATACCACCAAAGGAACCTATTCAAATTAAAAGTACTTAATATAATAATAAATTATTAAAAGTACAAAAATATATAACATACATATTTCATAGTAAACATTCGGATGGGTCGGACAGCTTGTCTCTCGCACGTCACATGGTTGTCAGTTTATGGGGATATTCGCGGGGGATAAACACAATGCTAGCGATTGCAATTATCCACACTTTCCATTGTGAAAGGTTTTATAATTATATATTGTAGAAAACCGCGCCTGTCTGTTCATTTTCGTGTTAAAAAATATTACTATGCCTATTTATGGTAACCATTGCAAACTATGGCAAGGATTATAATAAAAGGCTATCTAGGGATAGACACAGTAGAAATGCCTCGTAAAGGAATCGAACTGGTGATTTCTGGTGTAATAAACCGTTTGTTTGAAATATTAAATATTTCCTAAATTCGTATTTATATAATATACTTATTTTTTTATTATTAGATTAAATTATATATTAATAGGATAGTGTTTTGTTTTTTTTTCTATTTAATTTAAAATTACGAATATTACGGATATATAATAATACAATATTCTGTAATAAAAAATATATAAATATATAACAAATTAGCGTCTTAAGTAAGCGGTAGTCAGTGGCTTCCGTCTAGACTAGACTTTAGCTTCCTAGGTTTTAGGAAGTGACTCTAAGGTTATATCTAAGCCTCTCGTAACTTTGATGTAAATGGAAATACACATACTTGTAATGTAATACTGTTTGTTGCATAGTTACTAAGATTCTTTAGATATCTGTCGTTACATATAACTTTGTTTCTGGTACTGAGTTGATTTATTACAGTTTTTTTGATGAATTATCTAAGAAATTATGGTTGAGAGTTATTCGGGATATTTATTTAGGAAATATTAAAATTAAATAAAACTATCTTTTCTAATTTTCCACAGATTTCTTTCGTTTTTTGATTCCCAACGTTTTATTTAATAAAAAGTGTTAATATGTCATTATTGAACACTTTATACACCATTCTAATAGTCAAATCTACACATATAATAAAATTCTAACTTTGTCGAATCTGTACATTAAATATCTTTTGGAAAATCTTATTGAAATAGTCATTATTATCGATACAGAGGCCGAATCTATAGTTTTTAGAATTTTTCCTGTCTGTCTGTGAACGCATCATGAGAAAACCAAATCCGGGTTGATATGAAGGATACTTTTTACTGCAGGAAAATATCTCATCTCTGAGAAATCTATACTAAGCGTTGAAATGTATCTAGGGACGAACCCGATCGGAGCAAGGTTAGTCGCTATAGTAGCATAATAATTCTTAAGAGAGATCAAGAGCAACACTAGTTTGTAACATAGTACCAATGTCTCTAGGAGTTACTTAACAATAATATCTACTAAAGAAGAATGTAATAAATAAATGTTTTCTTCTTAAAAGATTCAAATCCAACTCCCCACGAAAATTGTTATCTAATTTCACGTTCTTATCATAAAAATTGATTTACTTATAAATATAAATGTACAATAAAGTAAAATTATTGATAATCCACTTAACATAACCGGTCGCGGCCGGTCCGAGCCGGTCTCAGCGCTCGATAACCAATCGGTCGTCGCGATGCACCGCCCGCGCCGCGCCGCGCCAATGCAGAGCTTACGTAGAAATTGATAAGATATGTAGACAAAAACAAAATTACTGAAAATTTTCACAAAGAACGTGTACTTATTGTAATCTGACTGCTATCGTAAATACGAAAGTGTATAAGTAAATGTAGGTGTATGTGTACATTTGTTACGCTTTTACTCTGCTACGGATGGACTGATTTGCATGTACTTAGATAATGACCTAAAAGAACACATAGGTTACCTAAGAACTCACCCGAGGGGAGCCAGAGTAATTCACTGATATAATATATAACAAGACGAAGTATAAAACACCATAGAACCTAATTCCACTATGACCCAGTTCATTTCTATAGAATAGTTTATTGGGAAATAAAAATATTTAAACATAATCTTTTCCTGTATTTATTTTAATATTCTAATATTTATTCATGAGTAAATGCTTAGATATAGCTCTATACGTGACGAGAAATTTAAAGACATACTAGCGGCTCACCCTCGCTTCGCTCGGGTACGCCTCTAGACAAGCAAAAAAAAATCTATCCTACGGGAACCGTACAATTTTCCGGGATAAAAAGTAGCCTATTTGTTATTCTGATGTATAAACTATATTATTGTACAGTTTCATTAAAATCCAATTAGTAATTTTTGTGTACTAAGCTGTATAAGTTACTATAGTTTTTAACTATCCCACGGGAACTATTTAATTTTCCGGGAAGAAAAGTAACTAAAATGTTGATCGGGGATATAAGGTACCACCATGCACAACTTCATTTAAATCGGTCCAACAATTTTAGAGATTAGCCCGTACAGACAGACAAACAGACAGAGAAACAAAAGATTTGAAAAAAATCTGGATTTGTTCTGTTTCTCTTCTTAAATCCCCGTAACTCGGTGTTTAGCATTTTCTCTATGTACAGACATTCGACCTCTACAGTTTTATTATATGTATAGATAAGACGACCGTTAGACGAAGTTGTTTCGACTGGTCCGAACTAGTTCCGACGCGACTACGTCTATGAGACAAATTAACAGATGTACAGAAAATATAATTAATTCTTTATCGACTATTTAAGATAACCTACTTAGTGATGCTGTTGTATCATTAGTTTACGTTAATGGAGTTATAATGGTATGTATATCGGACTACTAGTGTTTTGCCGCTGCTTACAATATCTTTAAAAATTATAGCTCTTGTGTTGCTCTGTTGTATACTTTATATTATTGTAAAGCTTCATCTAGATCCGTTCAGCGGTTCTGGCGTGAAAGAGTAACAAACATTCATACATCCTTACAAACTTTCACATTTATTATATTAGTACTAGGACTACTATTGAAAATGTATGTATATCTGTGCACGTTTGCGACTCTTCTTACTCAAACTACAGGATGAATTTGGATCAAATTAAGTACACATATAAGAGTACTAGCGACTGGCCCTCGCTTCGCTTCGGGTTCGCAAAAACAAATCTATCCCACAGGAACCGTACATTTTCCGGGATGATATATAGCCTATAGTCTTCACTTAACGAGCTATATAATGCAAAAAGAATTTTTTAAATCGGATTAGTAGTTCCTGAGATTAGCGCGTTCAACCAAACAAACAAACTCATCAGCTTTATAATATTAGTATAGATGACCTGGAGTAATATATGGGATACTAGAGAATAACCTCGTTTTGCTCGTGTGCGTTCCTAGGTACGTTTTATATAGATAAAAATATTTATTGTGAACTTACCTTGGGGCTTAGCGGTAGCATGTGTCTATCACACATACTATCGCGGACTTTTCTGCAGGCATTTTTAAGATCTACAATTTTCTAGTAATTGTTTTGATTTATCTTTAAAGGTTTAGCCAGAGACAGCTATGTAATCTTTTTGATAAAGCGCCGTCTAGGCTCATCCATTTTGTACAAATTATTTACAATATGTATAAAAACCTTCCTCGTTTGTCTCTTCTTTTATTAGTGAAAACCGTATCAAAGTCCGATGCGTGGTTTAGAAGTAAGCGAAGAAACAGACAGACACAGGGAGCGACTTTGTTTTATACTATGTACTCTTATATATGTTACTCACACAGAAACGCACAAGAGCAAAAAGAGAATAAGTTAGCTGGTATATTAACTGAAGCCATCTAAACTGGCTGTTTGCTGGCGAGGAAGTGTTAGGATCGATTCTTGGACGGAGCAAAAAGTAAGGTTACACAGATTACATTCTGAAGAAATTAAAGGATCTCAGTGTATGTTTGAATACTTCTTGGCCTCAGTTTATTGGAGTAGACACAAGACGAATATATGTATTTATGTATTGATAATAGGCAGGGCAGTGGTAGCCCAGTGGTAACGCGGTCGCTTGGGAAACCGAGTGAAGCGGGTTCAAATCCCGGGTCTCGCACCTCTGATATTTTCATGTGCGAATCATTTCTAACTTGATTACCACTTGCCTCACGGTGAAGGAAAACATCGTGAGGAAACCTGCATGTCTGAGAGAACCTAACAAGTTTTCGAAAGACATGTGAAGTCCGCCAACCCGCACTTGTGGTGGTGAACTAGGGCCTGATCCCCCACGTACTGAAGAGAGGCCCGTGCCCAGCAGTGGGACGTTAAAAAGGGCTGAATCCATCCAATAATATTGTATTGATAGATTTTTGTAGATAATAAAAATTAGACAGAAAAATACTAATATCTTCACGCTGTATGTGGAAACGTAACAATATGTACCTATTCCTTCTTTAATCATCTAAATTGTAGAAAATAATTATCTTAGTCTCATCCGTTGTCCCACTCGCTGGGTAATTCAAAAGGTTTTCGAGAGTATAGGTACCTACCTCTTTTATATAAACCCGCTTTTACACTGCTTTAAAAGATTTCCTGGAAATCTTACATATAAACAGACATTTCTCTCTTTATAATTTTATAAAATAACTAGCAACTCGCCCTGGCTTTGCTCGGATTCGTCCCTAGGTACGTTAAATTATATGATATATAGCCTATAGCGTTCCTCAATAAACGGGCTATTTAATGAAAAAAGAATTTTTCAACTCGAATTTGTAGTTCCTAAGGTTAGCGCGTTCAAATAAACAAACAAATAAACTCTGCCTCTTTATAATATTAGATGTCTAATAATTCAGTGGATATTTTATTCCTTGACAACAATGTTGCTTATGGAAAACCTGATCTAAAGCCTTTTTTCTTCGAGTCAATTGTATACAGTATATTGTATACATATGTCTATATATAGGTATATGTTAGTTTCATCACAAGCGGCCGGAGTCCGGACCGGTCTCGTCCGCGATAAACGAGACGATTGTCTTGTAATGATGCGTTATAATGTTGATGGATGATAACAGCATCTAATTAAATTAACTTTGGTGAGATTTTGGGAAGCATTGTACGTGATGTACATAAACCATACTAATATTATAAATGTGATAGTAAATTTGTCTGTTTTCACGCTGAAAACCGCTGAATAGATTTGGATAAAATTTTATAATTTGATTTACATAATAATTAGTAAAATTCACACTGACACGGCTGAACGGATATGCATGAAATTTAGTACATACTATCGGGTTTGTCCCTAGATACGTTTTAAGGGTTAAATAGATTTCTCACAGATGAGATATTTTCCCGCAGTAAAAAGTATCCTATATGTTGGATTAAACATTTTTTTGGAAAATCTTAGTAATTATTATCGATACAGAGGCCGAATGTATAGTTTTTAGATATTTGTCTGTTTTTCTGTCTGTGACCGCATCATGAAAAAACCACCGGACAGATTTTAATGAAATTTGCTATAATGATAACTGGTTATCTGGCTCAACATATAGGGTACTTTTTATTGCGGGATTCGGCAAAATATCTTATATACACTACATATCTAAATGCCAAAAAGAACTGACAAGAAAAGTGATTGCTTAAGTCTCAACAGGGTATAAGTATGTATATTTTTGAAATTGGCGAAACAAATTAATCATTAGACATTTCAATTATAGCTATTTTGTTGCCGGGACAGTCCGGCGTCCCGCGGGGTTGTTATGGGGTCTCGTCAGGGCTAAAAAACTAAGGGACCGAAAATATCGCATAGCAACAAGCCCCTGCGTCGTATTGTTATTATATACAAATGTATATAGAGCAAAATAGTCTTTATGTGTAGCCGTATAGAGTTTATGTTGGCGTTTACGTGTTTTGGTATTTATACATTGGAATTTCTACTTTATATTCATAAAGATAGAGTTAAAATTTAATTGAGGGTAGTTTAAAATGCATTCGATCACTATCAATTTAATTTTTAAAATCAGGATTTTGAATCTTATGTTGTTTGGATACGGCTTAAGCTTGAATGGATATAGAAATGCATCTTCAGATAGCAGGTATTAGGGTCCGAAGGGAGAGATTTATGCGAGTTTTTGTCGACTTCACAAAAAATGGGTTAAGTGTTTGTACTTGTTTTATTTTCGTGAACAACATGTGTAACTTGAGACGGTGGCTTTCATTTGAATATAAACAAAGTTATGTATCTCGTATTATATTCGATGGTATCCGATAGCTTGCTTACTTCCCTCACGAGGCTTTACTTGTAATTTACCTCTAAACATAAATACACTAAGCTCTTTTTGATAAATTTTTTGTTTTACATTAGTCAATGATAGTTTTTGAAACAGTAATTGTCATATAAATGAGGGTTTAATATTATAGGTAGGTATATAATATGGTATATATGTTTTTTAATATTCATAAATTACCTACAATGTCAGTAAACATTACATTTGCATACTTTTTCTACTGATTAGTAAAGAGAGAGAACGTTAGGATACCTTTGTTCTTTATCTTTCACCTATACAAAGATCTAGGTCATAATCATTTACAAATTTCTCTAGGCTAAAATCGAACCATTGACCTCCGTCGTACTAATAGCGGCACGCATACATGCTGGGAGCATTGATCCTCATAAACGTAATGCACAAATTACATACTCAGAGTAAATTTTTACGTTGAGAAAATTGGATGTGAAAAACTTGCAATTTAATCTCACGATTTTGGAATAATCGATTAAAACAACAAAAAATGACGACCTCCATTATTATATCGACAACTTGAAATGTTCCATAAAATGGAAACAAAGAAGTATTTCTTTAATATAGGTCTATATTTATTTTAGTTTGTTGTAAAGTATTTGAAACAGCACGTCAGGAGACAAAATTCATTAAAAAAACATTATAACTAAAAAATATAAATATGTTGAGACAATAACACACGTCACATCACATATATAACTTTAAATACATACATAATATACATATAAACACCCATGACTGTAGTACAAATATTCGTACACATCACACAAATGAATGCCCCCAGCGGGACTCGAACCCGCGACCGCTGGCTCAGCAACAACACTACAAACTAAGCCGAACGTGTCGACAATTAAAAAAATCCTTTTATTTAAGACTTTTTTGACGATGCTTTTTTTTCTTTGCTTTACATATTCAATGAACACATTGAAAGCTGTCTGTCGTTTGAAACATGGGGAGGAGACGCCCGAGGTGCCGAGGTGGTCTTGTGGAAGACCAAAGGAGGGACCTTCCTTAATTGTGACGACCCAGCGCTTTTAAATATACTTTGTTTAAAACTGTTGAAACTCACATTTTTAACATAGTTTTATTATAACACTAGCGATTCACACTGGCTCCGCTCAGGTTCGTCCCTACTTACGTCTTAACGTTTAGTATAGATTTTTCAGAGATGAGATATTTTCCCGCAGTAAAAAGTATCCTATATGTTGACCCGGATAACCAATTATCATCATACCAAATTTCATCAAAATCCCTCCAGTGGTTTTTCCGTGATGCGGTAACAGACAGACAGATAGACAGACAAAAATTCTTAAAAAATTAAAAACTATAGATTCGGTCTCTCTATCGATAATAATGTCTATTTCAATAAGATTTTCCAAAAAATATTTAATGTTTCAGATTCGGCTTAGTTACAATTTTATTATATGTTACATAGATTACTTATTATAAATGTGAAAGTTTGTAATTTCTTTACACGGAAACGACTGAACGAGTTTGGATGAAATTTAGCACGCTAATAGATTATAACCCGGAGTTACACAGGTTACTAACAAAATGTACAAAAATATATCGCTTCCTACATAATATTCTAAATACAAGAGGTTAATTATAATAACCTAAGTCACAGTACGTCAGTTAAAATACGTATATATTTAAAAGAAACGGTCAATCATGTAGAATTCAGAATTTAATCATAGATAACAAACTTTCTCTATTAAATATTTATAGACAGTGTCTATTTGTATAATCCAATATACCGTTTTGCCAAATGACACCATTGTCGGCTCCATAGATTGTTAACATTTACATATAATACGCCATCAAACCATGGGCCAATTATCTTTTACCGTCATTAAATTTTACGGTCTCTACGCTCTACGCTACCTATCTAATTTATACGTGCTTTGTGACCCTGCATTGTTTACATGTGATCGCGATAAGAGCTGCTGTACCTATTTGCTACATCTGTCCGTTTGTATAGTTAGTGGGCATTTTCTCCGTATACAAATGTAATATCTACTAAATGTATGTATGTAGTTCGCATAATATCCTTTTGAATAACGCCGTTTGTAAAATTCATTAACTTTCTTTGTTTTTCGTAAAAGTTACAATAATATTATGTCACTTTTCTAAAATTGTACGATCGAACTGATTAATAGCAGTGTAAAAGGAGAATTTATTCATGATTAGAAATTAAAATCGTTTTTATTCATGAAATGGCTACTGAATTTTATGTAGCTTAGAAAATTTTATTAATTACTAGCGACTCACCATGCTTCGCTCGGGTTCGCCTCTATAATGTCATCGCGATCCAGCAATAAGCTATTTCTGCTTCTCTTACAGAATTTAAAACCAATTTTTTTCAATATTTTATGTAGCGTCGTTCTCTTTATAATGCCTAAAGTGCCATCATCACTGATTTTCTTTAAAATCTTATCTAGAGTAGGTATTTCATTCTGCGCGAAGAAATTGTGGACTATATTTCTGATGGCACATTTTGTAGAGTTATTAATCGTATCAACAATTGACAAACGTTGCTTCAATTTCCTCGGAGATTTTAGCTCACCACTATAATTCATCTCTTTTACAATTCTATGAACAGAAGCCCAGTGAACACCTAAGGAAGATGCAACAGCTTTCAGAATGTCACCCTTGGAGGCCGAAGAGTCTGCATTTCTCATTGCGTGGTACTTATTTAAAATCATAGTCTTCTCGGTAGACAAAAAAGGCCGCCGTTTTCTTTTCTCAGCAGGTTGTTCGATATCCGCCATTATCGCACTATTTCAGTTCACAATGAAAAGTCCTTTTCACAAGCCGCCAAGTCGTCAAGAAAGCAGTCAATCATAAAATCCAATACACGAGCCGGTTCACAAGTTGAGCATACAGTCACAAGTAAGAGCACGTCTGCACAGTACGGGAAGTATGAGTAGACTAAAAAGTACTAGTGTATTCACGGAGACGAGTTAGTATAGCGCCTTCTCTATCGCACATTGTCATACAAATGACAAAGACAAAAAAAACTTTTTTACGGTCAGTGGGTGTTAACAATACCTTAGAAATGTAAATGTGCGTTCACACTGCGCTTCTTAAAAGTTCGCTTAGTTTATTCCTGCGGCTTCGTCTGTCGTATAAATTGAGAGACATGTATTTGATAGAATTTTTTTATGGGTACCTGCTT
The DNA here is from genome assembly GCA_033884665.1 of Argynnis bischoffii washingtonia. Taxonomy (NCBI): domain Eukaryota; kingdom Metazoa; phylum Arthropoda; class Insecta; order Lepidoptera; family Nymphalidae; genus Argynnis; species Argynnis bischoffii. The sequence goes on along the minus strand of CM066624.1, from coordinate 323,611 downwards.
TTTTATATATCTGATGGGTATGAAGGAAAGAAATAAAATCGAGAGTTAATGATTAAATTTTCTTCATTATATTATAATATCTACCTATACAAGTTTATAACATATCATCATCATCATCATTTTTCCTTTTCACAAGCCGTCAAGTCAAGTCTCAAGAAAGCAATCAATCATAAAATTCAATACACCAGCCGGTTCACAAGTTGAGCATACAGTCACAAGTAAGAGCACGTCTGCACAATACGGGAAGTATGAGTAGACTAAAAAGTACTCGTACTGTGTACACCGCCTTGGCGTTTATCACTGACCAATCGCAGTTAAAAAATTGTGTGAGTGAGATAGCGCTCTACTAACTCGTCTCCGTGAACGGATTATAGAAAAACAAAAATCAATCTATCCCACGGTAATTGTACATTTTCCAGGATAAAATGTAACCTATGTGTTATTTTTTTTTTTTTTTTTTTTTTTTTTTTTATACTATTCCGAATTAGTGCTTGACTACGTTCCACCTGATGGTAAGTGGTAACGCAGTCGTAGATGGTAAGTCGCACTAATTCAGTAGCCACCTATTCACTCTTGCCTTGAAGACACCCATATTGTAATCGGACGGAAACACCGACGCAGGCAGGTTGTTCCAATCCTTAGCCGCACGTATAATAAATGACGAAGCGAAACGCTTCGTCCGGATGGGTGGAATGTCCACGACATAAGGATGGAGACCAGCCGTTCGTCGGGTTGTCCGATGATGGAAAGGGGATGGGGGAATTAAGTTGTGTAGTTCCTGCGCACACTCTCCGAAATGTAACCTATAAAATACACAAAGGCTGGCAACCCTACGTCGGTGATCGAGGCTTTGCAAATTAGCTTTTACCAGCGCAGGGTCACCAATAAGCTTTTGAGCACGCCTCTCAATCGAGTCCAAGGCTGACAGATGGCATTTCGCAGCACCAGCCCATATGTGACTACAGTATTCCACACACGACCGGACTTGAGCTTTATATAAAACAAGAAGCTGTCTCGGTGTGAAATACTGTCGGACCTTTGCAAGGATGCCAACTTTCCTCGCTGCGATATTAGCCTTAGACTCGATGAACCGCCCGTAGTTCATGTTGGGCCTAATGTCCATCCCCAACAACTGCAGACGGTCAGTGTATTCCAGAGGCACATTCCGGAAAGTAGGAGTCAAGGTGAAAGGACTCCTTTTTGCGGTGAACAGGCACGCCTGTGTTTTGGTGGCGTTGAAACTCACGAGATTGGCATCGCCCCAAGTGGAGACTGCCCTGAGTTTGAGATTCAACCGCTCTACCATGGCCTCTCTTTCGGACTGGATTTGATCTCTACTGGCCCGAGGATTCGGCAGGTATCTCTCTACAACAGTGCTGTCGTCTGCGTACCCATAGATACCGGGTACAAGCAGATCGTTGATATGCAGCAGGAATAAGGTTGCAGAGAGAACAGACCCCTGTGGAACTCCTGAGTTGGTCTTTAAGGGTTGTGATGAACAACCCTCAACCACAACTCTGAGTGATCGGTCGCTCAGGAAGTCTTTAATCCAGGCGATCAGGCCAGGAGATATGCCATAGGCTGAAAGCTTGCTTATAAGGCTAGCGTGCCAGACCCTGTCAAAGGCCTTTGAGACATCGAGGGAGACAGCAATCGCCTCCCCGCTTCGCTCAAGAGCTTCACCAAAGGTGTGATTGGCATACACTAGAAGGTCCCCAGTCGACCTATTCCGGCGAAACCCATATTGTCGATCACTGAGGAGATCGTTCTGTTCTAGGTATGCCATAAGTCGAGTGTTCAATACACGCTCCATAATCTTGCAGAGTATGGAGGTGATTGAGATCGGACGATAATTGGCAGGGTCGGCACGGCTTCCTTTCTTGGGCACTGGTTGCACGTTGGCAAGCTTCCAGGATTTAGGTACTATTCCAGTCTTAAGAGAAAGGCGGTACAGACGTGTCAGTATCGGAGACAACTCGGGAGCACATGTTTTTAGTACTATCGCTGGTATACCATCAGGACCACTGGCTTTATTCACATCTAGACGACACAATACTTTCTTTACCTCCTTGTTAGTAATGGGAATTTCAGGCATTGTGATCCCACAGTGAGGTAGATGTGGTGGAGTAGCATTGCCAGTGTCTAGACATGAATTTTGGGCAAAAAGAGAGGCAAGTAAAGTCGCCTTTTCTTTTGCCGTATGAGCAAGGGATCCGTCAGATTTTACCAGCGGTGGTAGTGAGGGCCGAGAGAAGTTCGTCTCGACCGCTTTGGCAAGAGACCAAAAAGCTCTGCTGCCAGATGGTTGGGCAGAGAGCTTTGCGCCAAAATGTGTAATTCGGTCAAGACTAGCCTTCTTTAACGTCTTTTTGTAGGTCTTGGCGGCTAAGTTAAAGGCTCTCTTCTTGGATCTTACATCCGGAGCTTTGCGGTCTCGAGCATCAACCCAGGCAAGGTAAGCCGATTGCTTACGCTTTTCAGCAAAGGTACATTCGGCATTGAACCATGGGGGAGCTTTGCCACCAACGGGTACATCAGAGAACGGAATAAAATATTCCATCGCTTGATGCACCACATCAGTTATAGCATCCGCACATCTCGACGGATCGGAAGAAGAGAAGCAGACCTGCCGCCAAGGAAAGGATGCAAAAAAGTGTCGCATCTCATCCCAATCTGCTGACTTGTATTGCCATACTCGTCTAACACCAGTAGAGGCGTTATCGGGTGGAAAGTAAGACGAGACAGCTTTTACCAGACAGTGGTCAGAGCTACCCAGTGGGGATGAAACCTGGATGTTATATCTATCTGGGTCAGTTGTCAGCAGAAGGTCCAGACAATTAGCTGAGTGGCCGTCTATATCGGGTACCCTCGTCGCTTGTTCAACCAACTGGGAGAGTCCAAGTGACACCGCAAACTTCCATGTTTCTCTCCCAGCATGGTCCGTCTTCTGGTATGGGAACAGCCAATCTTCATGATGGGCGTTAAAGTCCCCCAGAAAGACAAGCTGCGCGGTCGGGTACCGTTGCATAGCCACATCAGCGGCCTCACTGAGATGTTCAAATAATCGAGTTGTCTCCTGGTCACCTGTGTGCGATCGGTAGACACAGGCATACAGGATCTTTTCGATTCCCATATCTACGATTACCCAGATCGTGGAGAATGTGTGGTCTTCAAGGTGGCGGAGACGCTGGAAACAGAGGTCATTTCGCACGTACAAACAGACCCCGGCCCGTGAGCTGAAATTGTGTTCCAACGTGTAACCGGGATAGTCCAGGTACGCGGCGCTCAATGGACATTGTATCTGTGTCTCCGTCAAAAAGAGCATGTGTGGCTGCGTAGTCTCGAGGTGGAAGTGGACTGACGAGAGGTTTGTGTGCAATCCTCGGATATTTGTGAGATGCACATTAAGTGAGGGGGAGTGCAGCCGCTTAAAAACATTACTCCTTTTGCGTCTTGCCATGAGGTTTTTATAATGGAAGAGTGAATAGGATGGAGAATGGCAGTTGAACGAGGCGCTGCACGAGCCTGGTGGTGATATTAATGTTGTCATGTCATAGAGGGCTTAGTCTGGAGACTGCGGGGACGCCCGAACCCCCCCAAGGATCGCCATCGGGCCCCCTCCCCTGGTCGCCAACCAGCACGATGGAGCCACCCTGGGATTTTTCACAGATGGCGGGGCAGCCTTTCATGGGTGGCTAGCCCACTAGTTGGGCCCCCAACTGTCTGCGGTCGGCCAGCGGCAAGCCGTGCTTCGGATCCCGCTACCCTCCGCGACTAAGCTCTCGACACAACAAACAACAATCCACCACCAACACGGCTACAGTGCAACACAACTATTCAAACCCATTCCCCCATACGGCTTCATCAGCCCCCACATGCCGGAACGCGCTGTTGGGCGCTTGGCGGCACGACTTCTGCTGACGGGTGGTAACCTTGCCGTCGGCCAATGTTGAGGCCTACCACCGTGTCTACCATGGTGTTCGGTAGTTTGTCCCTTAGTCGCCTTTTACGACACCCACGGGAAGATATGGGGTGGCCATATTCTAGTTGCCGTAGCCACGCAGCAAAAATTCTATTCTGATGTATGAGCTATATTATTGTAAAGTTTCATTAAAATCCAATCAGTAGTTTTTGCGTGAAAGAGTAACAAACATCCACATATCCTGACAAACTTTCACATTTATAATATTAGTAGAATAACAGTCTAAATCTTAAGATATTAAATATATTCAGCTTTTTTTATGAAAATCTATCGCAGATTGCACTGACCTGGTACAGTTTATCCTGTGAGGACTCTAAATACCAACGTTATTTATACCTATCATCGTCCAAACTAAAATCAAACAAAGAGCACACCAACATCCCTTTCTGTTAAAAGGGGCTAAATCATGACGTAATCTGGAACCACCCTTGCATTCCCAACGAACAAAGACATGCTCCTTATACCTTACTATATAGAGGCCATTTCGGCACAAAAAGGGATGACGAAATCACGAAGGGTAGCTCGGAAGAGTTATGATGGGTCGATGTTTTATGTACCTATAAATAATAATAATCGAAATGTAAACGTTTAATTAAGCTTTTATTCAATTACTCACGCAATCGAGTTTATTCATATGTAGAGACTCGATTTTATTTATCGCTTATATAGAGTATGTACAGTAACATATATAAAGCCATTTAAATTATGTTTTTGAATGCATACATTCGTTTTCGTTCGTTTTAAATCGGTTTTACAATAGGTTTTTAAAATTTAAATATTGGTAAAGTTAAAAATAATTCCAGAAATTAAATATATCTAGAAATTATTTAAAACTATCTACAACCGTGATAGAGTTATTATACTATTTTTCATATTCATTGACAAGTGCGAATATTTTCCCGGTGAACATGTTTGAACCTGTTTTAGAAATAATAGTACATAGGTCTATTCAAAAGAGCTACTTCCTGCTAACGGCGAGACCACTTTGCTGTAGTCTGCTTGAGAAGAATCGAGAACTTTATTACACTAACATAATCTGTAGAAATTTACCTGCGGTCCTTATTTGCATTTTTTGACGGTATTATGATTTACTAGTTCTCGCCCGCGACTTCACGCAATAAGTATGTCGTTAAAAAATAGCCTGTCCAGAATATAAACTATCGCCATTTCAAACTGTCAATTTTATGGGATCGTTATGGCGTGTAGAAGTAGCAAAATCTCACTCGCAATTTTTTTTATTTACAATATTAGAGTGATTTGTATTTGTATGTATGTTTTGTTTTATGTTAAAAGTACCAGAAACCTGTCCTTTTACTTAGTTTAAGAAAGTATAATAAGTAAAAGGACAAGGTTAAGAATATTTATTTATAACCTTTTCCTTTGTGTGTTTTTAGTCCAGTTATATTATTAAAAATAAGGCAAGTATCTCGGAATTGGAGATAGTCAGCTATAAACTTGTATACACTTTTATTTTGACACTCTAAAACTTGTCTCAAAACCTACTTATCGTAGGAAGTCCGCGACTACAGATATCTAAGGTTAAAGGTCAAAAAATTGTTATACGAATTTCTCCAATAATAAAGAACCATAGTCTCATCAGAAACTTCGTGAAGATCATCAACTTTCAGAAGCTATGATATAGATTTTTAATTAAAATAAAAACGATTCACAATTTTCACTAAAAGAGCTTAAAGATGTCTTGACAGGGTATGTACCAGATGATAAAACTATCATTATAAGGCTACAACAAAAGTACTTAACCAATACAATAATTACGAAAAAAGTAAGAGCTTTTATGATCATTTCTTTTATCAAAAGCTTAATTAATACCTTGAATGATACTTTAAATAGATAAACACTGCGCGCTCTCTGCCCTCAATTTTGAAAACGGTTTAAGATATAAAAAAATTTTTAAATAAAAGTTGTAGATAATTTAATCCACTACAATATTTATAATTAATACAAAGAGCATAAAACCCATAGAAAACGAGGTATTTGCAAAAAATGTGCAAAAAATTATTTTTTGACCTTTGACCTTAGATATCTGTAGTCGCGGATACTCTACGATAAGTAGGTTCTGAGACAAGTTTTAGGGTGTTAAAATAAAGGTTTATAAAAGTTTATAGCTGATTATCTCCAATTCCGAAGTGAAATATGACTGGAATACTTTTTGTGAATCATTGAAAGGAAGCAAAAGCTGAATTTCAAAGTTTCTTTAGTTATATAACGCAATTCTTATAGCAAAATATATAAAATCTAACTCTATAATATTTTTTTTAATATACCTATAAATAAGAACTTATTTGTATAGTTTTGAAATATATTTCTTTACAATAAAATCACGAATAGCGGAAAAAATTCAGTGAAGAAATAAATAACTGTATACATTAAGCCTTTTATTTACTGAACGATAATTTCCGCTTTTAACAAAATTTCCGTAAACGTTCAAAGGGTATGTTTCCTTCCTGTTTTGTGATATTTAAAGCTAAGTAACACAAATGCCTTCACGCTTTGCCATTTCATTGATGTTTTATTGCTTTATGACGTCTTTACGAGACCATTTTTTCACAAATATCATGCCATTAGTTTATTTTTGCAAAATGTTTGTAAATTATGGCTATAATTATACACTTGAAACCTAGATTAATTGTCCTTCTATTGGTGAAAACTGTATGTACTGTACAGTAGTTTCTGTGATCAGCCCAAACAATCACAAAGTCAACTTTAATTTATAATATGTAGTCATGATACTACATTATCGTTTTTAATAGTCTACGTAAAACTATATAGTTACGGCTGTTGCAGCAATATTAGATTGTTTACTTCTATTTTATTGAAATAGAGAAAAATCATGAATATAATAGTACGCCTTTTTTAATGTCAATACTTTCTCATTTTTATTCAAATCTGTCACAAAAGGTTAATAAAAGGTCTTAATCAAAAATATAAAAGTATAAAAGGATGTGTGTGTATATTTGTGTGTGTATATATTTGTACCCACATCGTCAGTAAAAGTGTCTTCATACGAGAATCGAAGCCGTTAACATTACGAGGAATCAAAGGGAAAAAATAGACTATGATGCATATGCTCTACGAAATAATAATACATTGTATATTCCGTAATACATATTTCTCAAAATAGTAAAATACACGTTCAAAGAATCTTAACAATTACTTTAAAAGCTAATATTAGAGCTTTTATCTGATGAATGAGGCGAACCGACCCTCGCATTACATATGTAGATACGTCGCTCAAAATACGCAAACAAAATGGAAACAAAATATAAATCTGAGCGGACAAAACAACCTAATTTCATTACGATATATCTAACCCTTTGAATACAATCGGTAGATTTATTCCGTAGCCATGGCTCGTGAATGTGCTATAAACTTTTATGGGGTCCGGTCTTGATAACGTCGAATTTTACTTTTTTAGACGCTCCTTGTTATTTATAAGTGGGTGTAATAGATTGGGCTTGGGCTCTGTATTTTAATGCTATTTAATGTGTGGGCGTTGCTTCTTCTGCTTTGACTAGTTTTTGGACGCTCGGTGGAGTAGATGAGGAACTTTGCATAATTTTAAATAATTTTAAGATTTATTTTGCTTCTTAGATATACATAGAAACTGAATTAATATTTAAAAGATAATAAGGTTGTTTTAAAGATTAATCGTTATCTAAGTTGTATTAGTAACTAAAATATCAGAAAACCAAACGAAAGAAATCAATCAAGATTTTATGACTCCGTTAGTGTCAGTTATCGCCATTTATTGCTCTTTATATGAACGAGAAAACGAGACGACGACCTGAATAAAAAATCTTAAAAATACATAGAAATATATACATATCATACAGTAGTAATGTACATGAGTTTGTTGGTGGAATATTTTTTTTAGTTTGTATGGAGAGAGTACAGGTAGGAATTTTAGAAAATTTTATGTCTCTTTGTCTGATTACTTTAACGTCGTGTAGAAAATAAATTGTAAAATAATATAATAGATTATTAAGAAAGTGTCATGTGTGTTTATTATTTAAGTTTATAATATATATACGTACGAGTAAACCCAGGGACTAACACTGTCATGAACATATAATAGTATTGTAACTCATACGGTACATAAAAGTACCCACGTTTTTAATTCATATACAGTAAAAAGTGGCAGCGACTAAACGGTTTAGTCTACCTACTTGCATTTCGCAGAAGTAGCGGTCTTTTGTAGGAGTGTGCTGTAGTCTAGGAAATATATTGGTAGAAAAACACTCTAGCCCTTTAAAGGGAAGCCTTAGCTTTTAAATGAATATGGGGTATTTTTTTTTATAAATTATAGGTTTTATAATCCACATTTCTAATTAAACTTAGAGTTAGAAGTTGAGTGCTGGATGATGAATCTGCGTAACTGTATTAAGAGCACATTATTCATACAAATCTTCAGTTTTTTCTTCTTTCTATTATAATATGTAATTCCTTGGCATGGAGTTCAATCAAAATTGATGCAGTTTTTTGCGCTCTCACATAGGGCTCTCACACTCTATAACGTTTTTTTTTGAAGTTACATATACAGTTATTGTTTATTTTCACAACAAATTCCTATATCAATAGATAACTGTGGACGTGTCGCGACAGGTGACAGACACACGTCAGAGATGAATCTTTATAAGCGTTTTATATGCGGAGGAATTCTATTGTATTATCGTGGGCGAATTTCTTTGGAATCAAAATTGGATCTCTTTTATTATTTTTTCACAACGGGCCTACGGATGAATTAGTCCTTCACTTGTCAGAACAACTTGAGTTGATTTTTAAATACGTTTGCCACGTTTTCGGAATTGCAAGTAAAATGTTTATTATTTGTAAAAAAAATTAAAGAGTGCGTGTATGTACACGCGCAAGAAGTAAAACTTCTGTAGGTTATCGGTACTCTTTATGAAATTCAATTTATGTTTTAAATAATTAGGATAGGTGAGATGCTAAAAATAACGCATATTAGGCATATTACAATCATATATTTATAGAATATCATTAAAGGAAATAATATAATATTATATGTATATCATTTGTCAGACAATAACAACGGTCACCATGGCAACAAACGTACGTACATGTTTTCGTAACGCATTCACCAGCTTACACCCCAAGTCAAGCGTGCTGAAGAAGTTTTACTTCAAAAAATATGTTGTATGCATAATTTTTAACATGAGATCATTTACAATATAATGGTAGTAGTCTAAAGTTTTACTATTTCGATTATTCTTGTCTATTTAGATTTTCATTAAAATCGTTACAGTAAAATGTTCTGTAATTATGTATTAGTTCATATATTATAGAATAACTAGCGATTCACGCTCGCTCCGCTCGGGTTTGCCCCTAGTTACGTTATAACTTTTGACGTTTAGTATAGATTTCTCAGAGATGAGATATTTTTTCGCAGTAAAGAGTAACCTATATGTTGACCCGGATAACCAGCTATCATTATACCAAATTTCATCAAAATCTGCATCGATAATAATGACTATTTCAATAAGATTTTCCAAATAATATTTAATGTATAGATTCGACTCAGTTAGAATTTTATTACATGTGTAATTGACATCTTCATCATGACTGTGGTTCGTTTTATTACTGTCTATATATAATCTATGGATAGTTTGAAAACTTCCACTTACCTAAAGAACCATGTAAAAATCACTAAAAAGTATAATAATTGACCATGACTTCTCAGTGCCGTAAAAGATTTAACATGAAACCATTAGAAATTTTACACAGAAACAAAGCAAAAGTACGAACGCTAAATCACCGCCGGCTCCTAGACTACCAATAATTTTCCTGTTCCAACAATTAAAAATTTGTAACACTCAAAACTTATGTTTTGAAATTGAATAAATACTACTAGTGCAATTAAGTAGCTTTCCGGTAAATTTCGTAACTCTGTACTTGCATGACGAATACATTTACCGCGTTATCTTTTATGGCGAGTCTTTCTTTTGTTTTTTACTTACTCCTACTAACTAAAAAATGTTTGTATAGCGCAGCGATGATCTGATAGGTATTGCTTTCTAAAGCAAAGCTCGCGGGTTCGATTTATAGCCTACATATTTTGTAATTAAAGGTTAGAGTTAGAAATTGCATGTTGGGTCATGAGCGTCCGTAACTCAGCAACCGTATCATGAGGATATTACTCCATACAAACGCACAGTTTGTTATTCGTCTTCTTATAGTTTGTTGAGAAGTATAGTTTTTAATGCAGTAGCGCATGCACAGGTTCGACTCCCGCGATGTAAGTTTTTAGTGCATATATTTAAAGTATTTATTTCGGTCTAATTAAGTCGGTGTTAGGTGCAAGCATCACGTGACCTAGATGCGACGGTGCGTTGCAAATGGCAGAATGAGTCATGTTTCCTGAGCCTACCCCACTAAAGACAGCAATTATTATAATATAAAAATGACTTAAAAAGTTGTAAATCATATTTTCGCTAAAGACAGTAATAAAATTGTAATAATATAAACATTATCTATAAAGAGTTGCAAAATATCTGTTTTTAAGTTATTAAGCAATAGAGATACGGTGATTCATACATATGTATGTACTAATGTGAATAATAATAATCTATACTAATATTATAAAAAGGCAGAGTTTGTTTGTTTGAACGCGCTAATCACAGGAACTACTAATCCGATTTGAAAAATTCTTTTTGCATTAGATAGCTTGTTTATCGAGGACGGATATAGGCTATATATTATATAATATACTAGCGACTCACCCTCGCTTCACTCGGGTTCGTCCCTAGGTACATTTTAATTTTTTTGAAAGAAACCCTAATTCTTTTTCTAAAATAAACGTAGCCTAAGTTACTACTTATAATATCAGCTATCTGCCAGTGAAAGTCCCGTTAAAATTTTTGCAGCCGTTTCGGAGATTAGCCGGATCAAACAGACAGACAAAAAAATTTAAAAATTGTGTTTTTCTTATAAGTATTGTATACGATTTCATATGCATTTAGTATAAAGCTGTTATTTTGACATTACAAACAGACATTTTAATTTTATTTATCTGTATAGATAAACGAGTGAAGTGAGGCCGAGTCGCTAGTTGTTAAATATTAAGGTGGAATATTATTTTACAATTTATATGAGACTATATTAAAAAAACATGAAGTTCGGTTCACAATTGGTGATATATCATGTAAAATACACAAAGAGAACATACATACAAATAGAGTATAGAAGACAAAAAACCCTTCTTTTAACAAGTCGGCCAAAAATGTTTAAAAGCAACATAGTATACCATGAAAGACAGATTGTCAAAAAAATCTTTATGTGGAAAAAAAATTGAATTTTTAACCGTATCGCCCTTCGCCACAGCTGATGCAACCTCTACGGTAATTGTGTGCTGGCTGACGAAATAATACGGTACATGAATATAGCTTTAATTTACATACGTAATATTTTGTTATTTTTAATTGTCTTAAGTTAATTTGAGAGAGAATGTTCTGTAGAAAGTTACGTTATGGGAAATTGGTCTCTAATTGTAATAGCACATTTTAATTGATGTTCTGTTTCTATACGTATAATTAGAGTAGAGAGTTTCTGAACTCTCCATTTTCTCTTACTCTAAGGAATATATTTTTGGGATTACTATAATAGACACTGCGTGTGGTAATCGAACCCCTGACCTCTAAGGATAGGAGGTTCAATGCCAGTCTTACTCCCCGCTGTACCATAACAGTGTATACTGTATTATATAATAATAACAAAAGAACAAAAGATTCATATAACAAAAATCAACGAAATCAAATAAAGAAAGTTACTTCATGCACGAAACTGACCAAAACCCGTTTTGAAGATCAATTCACAGTGCATAGAATTGAAGTCTCTATAGCTTAGTGATTAAGGAACAAAATTGTGGAGCTGTTCTTGTAAATAACACGCCATGTCCCATATTTCGAGATTAGTTAATTTAAACTACCTATTACTCGCGACTTTACCTGAGTTTTTAGAATAATAACATTAATATAATTATAGTTTTTAAAAATAATCGCGTATACTTTAATATTCTTTAGTGGAAACTGCATTAAATTAAGAACAGAAATAGAAAACTATACTTTATAATTTTCGGCCTACGATCATTTACATCTCTATATGTATACATATAATAAAATTCTGAGTCGAATCTGTACTTTAAATATTTTTTGTAAAATCTTATTGAAATAGTCATTATTATCGATACACAGGAAGAATATATAGTTTTTAGAATTTTTGTCTGTTTGTTTGTCTGTGAACGCATCACGAGCAAACCACTTGGCAGATTTTGATGAAATTTGGTATGGTGATAGCTGGTTATCCGGGTCAATATTTAGGATACTTTTTACTGCGAGAAAATATCGCATCTTTAAGAAATCTATACCGTTAAAACGTACATGAAGACGAACTCGAGCAGAGCGAGGGTGAGTCGGTAGTTTGGTATAAAATTTATAGAGTAGATACGTTCATGCCTTACAGTTTCAAATACTCACTAATTAATAGGAAGGAATATGTTAAGGGCATCAATTACCCTATAAGGGCTTGCGGACAGATAATCAAAGAGTCAACTTAGAAGTTAAGAGTTTCTGAAGGAGCCTACATGAAGAGAATAATGAATTTAGTATAAGTTTGTTGAGATCAAAATCATTTGTACATGTACTCAATAAATAAGTGAAATCTAAAATAAACACCATATAGTACAATAGTGTCTAAGTGATTTAAAATCTCAGGTTTTATCCGTATCTATGGCCCATTAATATAAAGCAAAATCTAAATATATATACAGATTGTGTAATATTTTTTTTTTATCACAAAACATTCTGTCGGTGTGTTTCAACTACGCACCAAATCGACTGACAATAATTGACAGAAGGGTTGCTTATAACCCCAAAATGGAAGTGAGTTTATCCCCCAAAACCACGGCTGAATAACGCATAATTTTAACTCTCTCCATCAAAGTATAATGAATATCCAACTACCTAAATGGAAATTGTTATTGTTGTAAAGTTTTAAATTAAAATGGAAACGTAAATATATCTTTGTAAACAATGGACCAATTTTGATAGGAATTTTGAGGGAAGATAGATGAGAACAAAAACTTAAAAAACAAAATTAGGTTTTTTTTGAAACAAGTAGTAATTTTTCTTAAGTAAATTCTTAAAATATGTATTTATAATAGATACTTTATAGTATAAAATGTACGTGTAACTAAATGCATCGTCTGTTTATCTGTTAATTTGAATGCAATTGCAATATTGTAAGGCAAAGCAAATTTAGCTTTAACAAAGGTAGGTTTAGGCACTCGGCCCCGCTCGGGCAGCCCAGCTGACTCTGTTGCTAGGCGCGCTCTCACACGAGCGACGCGGACGTTTGGCAATGAAAATATGCTATATGTTGCATTTTCATACATTTAATATATCTGATATTTACTGTAAAATAGTTTTATCAGAAAATAATTAATTTTAGGAGCCTTAGTGGTATTTTTTCTATTCTACACATAATGTGTAAGTGTAGAACTCAGTAGTAGTAATTGAAAGGAAAGAGGCTAACTTTTTAAAATACAATAAGTAAAATATACGTGAGTCATTCGAAAGAAAATATAACGAGACAACTATAACAATGCATTTAATTCATTAAATGAATAACTATTTGTGATTGAATGTAATAGTGTATTTTCAACAGTTTCTGAAAGCAACAAGTAAATAAATTACCACAGTTTATACACAAAATGAATCTAGAACAAAGGAATCTAGTATCAATTATAATAAGTCCTAAAAACTCGTTAGCTCGCAACCGAGCCTACGTGACCGAGGTGATGTACACACACACACTAACACCGTTAACCGTTCACGGACACGAGTACACACGCACACGCGCACAGCCTCGGTTAAATCTACCCTCACTTCGCAAAAGTCGTAACCGACAACGACCTTCACAAAGAAAATCATACATCCGTCACCCTTAATCCCTTTGGATAAGGTTCAATTTATTTTCTTGTAACAAAAGTCGGTTACGCTTTAGTCGTTTCAATGAAGGCAATAGCACCGTTGCGCTAGAGAGTGCATTTATGGCATCGGTCTCCCGTTGCCAACCTTTTTGAATTTATTATTTTTTATCTCGAGTGATTAAAGTTATTTATCAACGCTTTTGTGTTTTTAAAACGATTTTGTAGCGCTGAGTTCGTGTGTAAAGGGATTTTCTAACGAATTGGAAACCTAATTTGTTTATCGAATGTTTTAGTTGAAACCGGGACGGTTGTTTGAATAAAATTATTTATCATAATGTATGTTTGATGTCAGTAAAGTACTCAACAAGTCATTAATAAATTGTATTCGAATTTTAGCTTTGATAAATCTGCGACATTTTCTTCATTAAATATTTTAAGATTCACGAAAATAGAGTATCTATTTATAATCTGAACTTCCATATCCCCAGCTTCTGAGTAAACAAAATAATCAGCTTAATCTAATTGCGAGTTAGAAATCACTGAAGTTGTAAAAATATCGCTTAGAAACACAAGAGTATAATAAAGGTGAAAGTAACAGTGTCCCAAAAAAAGGTTGACGATCCCTGCGCTGCCTGAACTCGCTTAGTAACAGAAGTTATAGTAAACTAAAATGAGCCCTATTTCGTGTGATATAAAGTTTAAAATCACTTATTACACAGTTGTTATTGATCGAACCTAACGCGAAAAAGTAGCGCTATAGTTACTGTGTAATCCGTATATAGAAATAATTATCGACTAAATTCGATATCGAATTACTCGATATAATTTCACGTTATTGCGAGACTTAGGAAACCTATCGAGATTCACGTTTAGCTCTTAAGTAAAGAAATTAGACTTACAACGTATAGACCTACAAGTTGTTTTTTATATGTATTTTTTGTGTCAGCGGAATAGATTTTTCGAGGTTTCACGTTAAGCTACCAACGTGTTCTTGTAGTGTTTATGGTACAATATAAATAATGTAGTATAGCTAAAAAGTAAAAGAAATTTTCTCATTGTTTACATGCTTTTATATGTTAGTTAATTACTTTAAGGTTTTAAAAATGAACTTTATATTCATATACAGCATGTTGTTATTTAAGGTTCACATAAATTGAAAGTTGTTAACAAAGCATTGTTCGAAAACTATACAAAAATTAATTCTCGCCTGTCGTAAAGTGAAAAATGTTTTGTGGAAGTTATACATCTTTTCTATGGCCTTTATTCGCGTTGCATCACTAACAGTGTCATGTAAGCTTTATATGTATGTATGTAGGAACTTATTTCATATTTAAATTTTAAATGTCCTATGTGGTACAAAGGTTTGCTTATCGTGTGAGTTCGATGTCCGAGTTGGTCTGTATATTTGTTTATACATAAAATTTTCTATAAAGCCGCCATTTAAATATGACTAGCAGTACCTGCGGCTTCGCCCGCGTTCAAACTACCTACGCCGATCGCGACCAAACTTCACAGGATCATCCTGGGCTAATCTGAGGATTACCTACCTGAAATATATGGTCAAAATTTCTTCAGCTGTTTTGGAATCCATGGGAAACACTATACATATTTGTGGTTTTAATTTTTATTTATATTTAGACTTTGATAAAAAAAATAAACCTTAGTTTGTCTGTTTGTAACCTATACGTTCTTATAGTATAGATGTCTGATGATTTGTGGTAATAATTTGATGATTTTCTATGGGCTTACCCGCAAAGGTTTCTGATTTATTATCATGTCAGACGTACGAGTCGTATCAGGTAGGTCGATTAGGCAGAACAATAGATATAACCATTAACCAGTAAGTAATGTAGGTGTATAATGTGTGTATATACATATGTACATGTCTATATGCTATATGCATGTATGTTCTATTACACCTGGACGGACCCGAGGCGGACAGTCAGCAAGATAATATTCGATAATTTATAACGTCCCACCGCTGGGCACGGGCCTCTCTTCAACACGAGGGTGATCAGCTCACATGTCTTTCGAAAACTTGTTAGGTTCTCTCAGACATGCAGGTGTTTTCCTGTTGATCCTCACGATGTTTTCATTCACCGTAAGTGGTAATCAAATCGGAAATGATTCGCACATGAAAATATCAGAGGTACGAGACGTGGGATTTGAACCCGCTTCGCTTAGTCTCTCAAGCGAACGCTTTTACCACTGTACTATATTTAGCTAGATAGCAATTAAATGAAAATCAACAAATCATCCATCCAATACGAATGTGTATTTTTGTATGTGCTATAAACAGTTTACAAGCGTAGGAAAGGAATATAATAAAACGAAGCGTGCACTCACGCACTGCGGGACAAACACAATGGCAAGAAGGAAGCAATTGATATAAGGTGGGATGGAATCAGGGCATAATAATACAATGTGGGGTGACAGGTTCGAATCCCGCAAAAAATATACGTGGACTTGAACAGGGTTCCGTAGGTACATACTATTATTTTAAAGTTTGTCCTTTTGGTGAAGTTATTTCTGTCTATAATAATTAAATTAAAACTATTGTATAAATATAATTTATAATTATAATGTATAAGCTAAGACATCCATCTCCGGTATAAATTATTAACCCCTCGCGGACCGCGTACACGCCGGCGTGTACGATAACAATTGAATTCTCGGATATTCGCACGGATTTCTTAGAATTTGTCCGGGAAGAGTTAATTAACTTGACTAATTTATTTTTACATACTCGTAGTTAAAGTAAGCCGAAAATAAACTTATTACAAATGATCTACAATAAAGAATACTTCTTCTACTTTAAAATAACATTAGGAAATTAAACAGTTGCGAATAAATGAATGTTAAAAATTGCAAAGGATCTCTGGACGAATTGAATAGAAAGCCTAACCAGCCACGCGTAATTTTTTGTGCCTTGCGGTTGTGGGGATGTCTTCCGTCGGCATACGTTGCGATGCGATGACCAGGATTACTTTATTTGTGATCTATATATCTCCTCTCGCAAAATCCCTTAATACATATATATTGTATGTATATTCTAATATAAGTTATATATTTAGAATTTCACTCAATTCTGCCAACCGTTACAGTATAAAGAAGTGTCAAATACATTCATTCCTTCGCAGTTAGTTGTATTTATAAACTAGTTACTTAAGCTCGCTTCATTCGAATGTGTTTTTGGGTATCTTTCATATTTATAGTACTTATGTACAGTTATTGTCACCTTTTGCCAATTTATATTAGGTAATCAATGAGTTACTCTAAGACATAGTCTATATTTGTTTTAAATTTCATTCAAATCTGTTCAGTCGTCAGCTTAAAGAGTTACAAACACACACACACAATTACTTTTTGCATTTTAAGTACATAGTAGTTTAATATTGTGTATTTATCAAAATGAGCTTAGTAGATTCACGTTTAGAGTGAGATAACAAGTAGAGCCTAATAATACAAGTATCAGATACGACTGTACCTTATACGATTTAAATTACATTTACCTGGTTTGGCTACAATGTAAGGAGAGAGTCTATATATTCAGTTACAGTATAAATAGGTATAGGATGGCGGAGAACGAGTATGGGAACAGTGTTTAGTTACCTTTGATTGTTAAGGATAAGTAATTATAACGAATTAATTACTACAGTACTTAACTTTAAAAACTTTGTTTTGGCCTTTCGATGAAAATACCTATCTAATATATATAAATATCTCGTAAATAACATAAAGCTAAAGAGTTTTTTTTGTTGATTGAACACAGGCGTAGCCGCGGGTTCTGCTAGTACGTAGTATAAAACAAAGTCGCTGCCTGCGTCTGTGTGTTTCACCACTTACTTCTAAATCACGTATCGGATTTTGATACAGTTTTCATTAAAACAAAGAGCGATAAACAAGGATGGATTGTGATTGTGACTTCAACTGGTCAAGTCGTTTACGACATAGGAGCTACTAGATGACTAATAGATATATACATCGACGGTTATATTTAAACCTCTCCCACTGTCTTCAGGAATAAGTCATGTTTGTTATAAAATATAAAATTACTTTTAGTTTCAAGAGTTTCTTTTAACTGATTTATAATAAATACTATGTAAAGTAATAGTGATATGCATGTAGATTAATTTTAATAGTATTTTTTTAAATATTTTTATATATGTAAGTGTATAAAATATATACACTATACACGTGTATTAGTTTGTAATGATCCTACTTGCTGTACCAGCGGTAGCGGATTCGAGTCCCGCTGGATGCATTCATTTGTGTGATGAGCACGGATGTTTGTACTCCAATTATGGGTGTTTATATTTATAATATGTATGTATTTAAAGTTATATACGTGCAGTGTATCGACTATCTGATATCCATAACACAGGCCTCGTAGCTCACCATGGAACTAGATGGTGCTGTGTGTTAATGTCCCAATATATTTATTTATTATTACTTATTTATACATATACATATAAGCAAGACAAAAGCAAATATATGATACGATTCCCTATATCTTCTTTTAATTTACGGCCAATTGCTTCTATCAGAAATCGTCAATTTCCTGAACAGGCACGTCATCCCCTTTCTAGTTATAAAGAAGTCGTAAAGCTAGTCCTTTTTAACGATATACTATAATTTACATGAAAAAACAATTTTAACTCCCCATACAAATGAAAGGTATAATGGAAAAGAATCACAGGGGTGGGGCGGCAGTAAAATTCTTCAATCAAGGCCCTCATAAACTAGCCGAGGCACATGCTTATCCACCTATACCTAATCTAGTTTGAAATCCGGCTATAAAATTTTCTAATCAAATGAAAATAGGATAAAGGCAAGTGGAATGGTGAAAACGATATGGGTCTGCTTTAACTGTATAAACGTACAAGGACATTGGCTTAATTTGATCAGATTTGAGAGAAAACGTGACCTTGGAATTCATTATCAACATTTACCATCCAACAAGTTTATGAAATATGAAGAATTGGTGTTTCTATACTTTTTTGTTTTGATTAAATATAGTTGTAAACTAACATTTTGACATTTCAGTTTCGCTCCCGTAGAAAGTAGATCGATAAAAATGACATTTATGTTACAGCGTGACGAAGTAACATATACTCAATCAGTGTCTCGCCCAAAAATTTTAACATTTGTAGTAATAGTCTTACTACCAGTATATCTTACTGACGCTCTATTAAGTCGACAAACAAAAATAAGTCTAATAATAAGATGCCTACTACATAGAAAACATCTTAATAACCTTTTATCGAAAATAATCAATGCACCACTCTCACCTCATTATTTTTTTATCTATAAAATGAAATGAATCAAACTGTATTCAATTAGACTTATTACAAGCACTTTAGAATCGTCACTTTATAGAGCGTTAGTGTAGTCAGTCCATGAGGAAGCTACCACCGGCTCGGGAAGCAGTTCTGCTGAGAAGAGCCGGCAAAAAACTCAACAGTTGCTCTTTTAAATATCGAAGTTACAATGATTTTATTAACACAAAAATATAGATAGCCATATAATATATAAGAAATATCTACATTCGTTCGAAAATATCGCTCATGTGAGAATTGTTAAGGAAGTTGTTAAAGTTACAAGGATGAGGGTTTTATTTAGGACAAAACGCTGGGAATACGCGTCGCTATAAATAGAGACACCCTCGTTGTATATTTATAATGTAAGGGAAAATATGTAAAATTTTGTTTTACATGGAAAAATATTATTGTATTACGTCTTTCTACTTTGTAATTTTTTGGTAGTGCAGGTATAATATTTTTGATCGGCTTCAAAAAGAGGGGATTCTCAATTTGGGTGTATGTTTTATTTTACCCGACTGCGGTGAAATCCAAAGGAGGTATTGTATTTGTTATGGGACTTCAAATAATGAATCCAGGTTCTTTAAGGGTGGTCCTATGAAAAAGAAAAAGTCCACCGATAAGGATGGAAAAATCACTTTAAAGACATTTAAAGTCAGTGGTTCACTTTTGATTAGTTATCGAGATGTATACGAGCAAACAATTTAGCATTTTGTTTTTTAATTATCACTTATGATTTTTTTAAATATAATTCATATGTGGTTTATGCATATTTGCACTAACTGAAAATCGAACCCACGACCACCATTATATATTGGGCGCGTTAGTTCGTCTCCTCTTTCCTTCACGCGGAATCACAGCAACAGATCGAGGTATTTTTTAAAAAAAAGGCAGTTTAAAGCCTAAATAGTAACATTAGGTAATTTTTACCTTGCTATGTCAGATGGTTTAAATAGGATATAGGTTTCTAGTAATAAGTTAGGGAGATACGCGAGTAAAATCAGGATAGAGTACTAGTCGTGTATAAAACGCTACGTCAGTAAAACATAAGTTTAACATTTATCCAATTATTGTCAGTCTCATCATAAGGAAGACCATCAATATTATTTTTTGTCTGACTCGTCTCCGCACAATCATCCCCCACGGATAGATCCCAAGGCGATTGCTTAGGCTTCGAACAGATTGAGTTTACTTGACATTATATTATTATTTATATTGGTTATTTCTTACATCGCAATTTTAGACTTAGTATAACACAATTCTAGACTTTGTACTTTATAAAAGGAAGAGCAGGTTATATGACTTATTTTTTTTTATTGAACTCAGTATGTATATTTCGGTACATGTTACCATCAGATAAAATGAGATATCTGTATGTCATCTCATCTCTTTTATTCTCGTAAAACGACCTCAAACCTCAAAATTCTTTAAAACATATAAACAATTTATTAATTTTAAATTTAAATTATTTTTATTTAAATTATTTTTATTAAATTAAATTTATTAACTATCTTTGTACCAAATTTCATCCAGACACGTTCAGCCGTTTTGGCGCGATTGAGTAACAAACATCCATCCATCCAAACTTTCGCATTTATATTATCAACGGGATAATGGGATTCTAACATTTACAAAACTGCACTACACTCGAACATCTGAATATTCATATTCTTAAATAGCATTTCGAATTTCTTTATAAAAAAACTGAATGTGAAACGCGCCTTCTCTAAGTTCCAACGTATAGGGTTTCTTATGTTTCGATCAGCTGTTAGAAGACATGGGGGCTGAGCTATTATCATACAGCTGATGTGCGATAGCTGCGACCAACGGACGCCTTGCATAGGGGTATACCTAGAGTATTTTCAGACGTTAATTTATTATAAGTTATACTAGTTTTTACTTAAGTTTTAATTAAATTGAATGTTTAAACATTCTCATGACTTATTTATGGGTTTAAAAACCTAATTCACTTTTTGTGAACGGGCAGAGCGATTTTTTTGCATATTGATGTCTAATAATTTTGATGAACCAATTGACCAGTAAATATTTTTTAACATTTAACTATACTTATAATAAAATTCTTACTGATTCGAAACTATATATTAAATATTTTTTACAAAATCTTATTGAAATAGTCATTATTATCGATACAGAGGTTGAATTTATAGTTTCTAATGAATTTGTCTGTATGTCTGTATGTGACTGCATCACGAGCAAACCACTGAACAGATTTTAATGAAATTTGGTATAATGATAGCTGGTTATCCGGGTCGACATTTAGGATACATTTTACTGCGGGAAAATATCTCATCTCTGAAAAATTTATACTAACTATTAAAATAAACCTAGGGACGAACCCGAACGGAGCTAGGTTGTGTCACTAGCGAAATCATAAAAATAATAATAAGAAGACATTATAAGAAAGATAATAACGACTCTAAATAGGCAATATGTTTCAATAAGTTTTATGGCTAATAATACTTTACATTTCAAAATATATCTCTTGTACTATACGAGAATGAAGAGTATGCATATCGATGTTATCAGTCAATGCCCTCATTTCACACGCTGATAAGCTCCTACCTATATTAAGAAAATGTCGTATTATAATGAAAATTCAATCAATCATTTATTGTTTCTCAATTTAAAATTGCCAAAGATATTAAATATTGTGATATAAAAACATGATTATGAAAAACTCATTGCTTTATGAACAAGTATAAGAAAATTGAATAATTTTAAACATAAAGTTATCATGTATACGGCTGCAAAACCGGTTACCAATTTCACATGGATTTAAGACTGGATGGGTACCACCCCCTTATCTATTTCTGCCGCCAAGCAACAATGATTGCAATAAGGTAGCCAGCGCAATTACAGGCAAGAGGCATATCATCTTAATCCTCACAGTGACAACGCACCTGTGGTTCTGCATTTTTGTTACTTAAAACCTAAGTGCATGAACCGGTGTTATGGGCGACAGGAATTGAATGAATTTCATAAAAAAAAAACGTACGATTTATACGTACGACCATCAGTAGTTTGGGTTTTAAGTAACATTAGTTTTATAAGTTAAGCGTTAAAAAGAAGTATTCTCAAATCAAGTCGAGCCGTCAAAATGTAGTAAAAATACAGTTGATCGATGCCCGCGGCTCAGTGCGAATTTGCTATCACATGAGGTCGTTAAATGTGCTCGCGGGGGGTAGCATGGCGGTGACTAGGGCTTTGAGATCTCTGGGATAATTCCTTGAGTAAGTCTTATTTAGATATCATTTATGCTAAATTCTTTAGTTTTAATATTATTGATGTGACTGTTTGTTTGTCTATGTGAGTTAAGGTTTAAATTAGTGAGGATGGTTTTCATTCCCAATACGCGGATATAAATGGCAATAGTGGATACAGAAATTGAAAGTTGTATACCTAATAAATTCTGTTGAAACTTAAATTTATTTATAATATTTATTTTCCACGATATAATTTCAGATCGTATGGTACTCTATAAGTTATTAAAATATTCCTTAAAAACAGAAAAAAATCTATTAAAATATTTTAAGTGTTTTTATATATATATATATATATATATATATATATATATATATATATATATATATATATATATATATATATATATATATTATGTATCAAATTTGCTGATTCATTGTCGACGCTGCTGATTCATTTGACGGCACGTTTGGCTCAGTTTGTAGTGACCCTACTTTCTGCGCCAGTGGTCGCGGGTTCGAGTCCCGCTGGGGGCATTCATTTGTGTGATGAGCACGAATGTTTGTACTCCAGTCATGGGTGTTTATATTTATAATATATGTATGTATTTAAAGTTATATATGTGTAGTATATCAACTATCTGGTATCCATAACACAGGCTTTGTAGCTTACCATGGGACTAGATGGTGCTGTGTGTTAATGTCCCAACATATTTATTTATTTATTGTCGCCCTAACTGTAGTCACTTATGTGACGCTCACATTAAAGCAGCATTGTATGTTATAATCCCGTGGTGTAAATATCTCCCTTGAAAACTGCGATTACTTTTTATATAAAAAGCTAAGCCGCCGTCACTGAGTAATAATTTCGTTCGCACTCAAATAGTTGAATGGGGATGAGGGACGTTTCTAATTGTTCTGTAAAACTGGTATGGCGGGTAGGTATTAGTAATTTTAAATAATCTTTATTATTTATATATTTGGAGTCGTTCTAAATATTTTACAATAAATATGGTCATGGGAGAGACTAGTTTTTGGTATCTCAAAATTCATAGGAAGGTGTCTGCCCACAAAATACAATATTTGGATGTAAAGAGAAATGGTACCTTACACTTTTAAAAATTCTCTACCGTAGTCATGTTTGCTATAAATCACTCGAAAGTCGAAATGTTTAGAATAAAAATCAGAATTCAAAAAAAGCAGTCATGAGGACTGCCGACAGAAGTGAAAACTTAAAACTATAAACAAACAGTTATTATTTTTGGATATTCAAATTAATCAAAGTTTGATCTTAAATTAAAATTTGTGAATTAAAACTGTTTACATTTATCTGGTTTTGACATCTATCGGCACTCTGAGTGTTAGCGTTAACACGTCACTTGACCATGTAGATGACGACTTACATGAATTTACTCCCCATCCAAACCTGCCTATAGAAGTTTTCACTTCAAAAAAGTGCGTGTGTACTTATGTACGAACGTAAGAAGTTATACTTCTTTGTTTTTATTTAGTGCACTTAAATTAAAGCAAAGCTTGTTTTTTTAACTGTTTAAGCTTTTTATGTTTTCGACTTCTTTTTTTCGTATTCTTCTCAGCAAACACTTTCAATAATTGTTATCCATATGATGGGGGTGCATAAAAAAACATAGTCCGCCATTTTTGGGAGTCAACCATATTGAATTTACAATGACGTCACTTTGCTTATTGTGTTTCACTCATCAAGCCCTTTCATTTGATACCCATATCATAAGGGTCACTATGGAAATGATAAATCACCATTTTGTAGTGTCCGCCATATTAGATTAAAAATGTGCAGTCACGAGAACCAAACGTGTTATGTATATAGAAATACCAGAATAAATATCTTGAATATAGACATCGCACTATACTAAATGGATATTTAATGACTGACTTCATACTGTAGTCTAAGTCTGTCGCATCGTAAAAAATTCACTATCGTCTTTCATTTTTCATAACGCTCCAAAAGAAGTATAACTTCAAAAAGTTTTATTTAAAATGTCTTAATAAAAAAGTATAAATCTCTATGTTTTATTCAAATAATGTAAACGATCTTTACATGATTTCATTAGTAGAGTCAACATAGAACACATATAATTCTTTAAAGCCTTGTTTTCCATCGAGTATTTGTTTTCTCAGTACTTCGAAGTGATCATGTTTTGTCTTTACTAAATCATGAGATAACTTTAAAGTCCAATACGAGTATGAGAATCGAACCTGCTACCTGTAGAGTAGCTTCACATAGAAATAGTGGTTTATAAAGCAACCTGATACAACATATTAAACAAAGTTTAAGGATAAAAAGAAATAAATAAATTATACCTTGCAACTTTTATTCAAATTAGCAAAATTCGAAGGAAACTCTCGCCCGTAACTTCCCACACAGATGGGCAAACCGTTGACTGGAGCCCAAAATCCCCAAAATTAAAATTCAGGCCTTAACATTGATAATGATAATAAGTTTCCAAATATTCCTTGATGTTTCCCGCGGAGATAGCGGGCTTCAAGGAAAATACTTCCTTGCACAAACTCGAATCTGCGACCATCAAAACGTATCCAATCCCTTATTCCTAACAAAATAAAGTATATATTAGGTTAGCAAATATATTACAATGTGTACCAACTAGAACGCATTTTACCACCGATCTTACGCTCTACGTCACTTTATCGGTGTTATGGAGATAGTGTGTGAGGGAGAGGCACAGACAGGGGCAGACAGGGATGGATGCTTGATGAAATTCATGAAGTTATATCATGTGTTTTGCCTTTATGAACTTCATGTAGGATTTTCTTTACGACAGGGTTTTGTTTTATGGTAGGGCGAGATTGTTTACTTTTTGATGTAATTTTACATTCTTTTACAGCTTTTTGTAGGAAATTTAAATGTAAATCAAGATAATATTGTTGATTAGAGATGTTTTCATCTTTTAAATTATGTTTTAAATATTAATATATCAGACGTTTTTCAAAATTAATACTAAATACGAAATAAAGTAAATGTAAGAACTACTTAGATTATAATTAGTATGAAGCTTGAAAAATGTGTATTTTTAGATATCACATCAAGTCGCAGGTTCGATTATTGCCTAGTAAAGTACATACATATATACATAACACGTGTAACATACATTGTACATATATATCACGTTGTAGCAGTTTGTGAAGGATATTATGAAATACATAACCCACATATGCAGTTCTTATTGACATTTATGTCAACAACGAGCGTGTAATTTTCATTTGGTTATATTGTAGAACACCGCGCTATAATAAGGAGAGACGGCAAAGGATATAAATCGTAGTGGCTGAGCAAATCGTTAATTAAGCGAGCGTCAAATGAGTTGGAAGCCCGCCCGCCCGAATATACATAAAAATGGATTGCACTCACACCGAAGTGTATCACCATCATATGTATTTTTATCGTAATCATGAAAAAAAAGTTTGTAGAGAAATAATAAACATAGTTTTTGAATCTAATACTATCATCTATTCGATATAATTATTACATACAATAGAATAATTCGATAGGCCCAATAATTACAACAACAATTTTTAATGGCAATCAAGTTTTTGTGAAGAAGATTTTATGTTCGTATTAGTGACGCTAAAAAGTCTTCGAATTTTGGTCAAGACAAAGAGAATTTATTATATTTAATACACCAACTCTGTTGCCATCTCTTAAGCGTTTACACAACGGTGTAATTGAAGTCTAGTTTTACGGGCGATAAAACGAAATAGAGTAGAGTAGTAATTGAGCAAGGAAGCAATGCTCTCGAATGTCAACGTTTTGCCCCAAGCTGGATAGATCGAGGGCTCCACGGTGATGTGATGGTGAATTTATTTGTACACTCACTGTCTTACGCAGGGATCTTTTATTACAAACGTTACTCAAATTAAATCGAATTAATACTTATTAATATCACAAGCGCTTAGCCTACGACTTGATTACAAAACATTGATTTGTTTATCAAGACTCTACATTGAATATTCTATATATAATATACATAAAAACCAGAATAAATTATTTAAGTGATAGTGAACAACCATACAGAATCTAAATATGGTTGTCGTTTGGAAAAAGCGCATACACTTTGTTTCATATCTTAATAAAAGAACCATACAAAGGTTAATCTATAAGTTGAGTATCAATGTTCGGATTTTATGGCTAAAAAAGTTTTCTTATTTTAGGAATAGAAATTTTGACCGTTCAAAATATATTGATATATATTTAACACACGAATTTAATGTATTTAAAATGTAAAATTGACTTAAAGCTTTAGATAGAAAACATTAATAGAATATAAATAAATATAGCTGTTTAAAATAGTGTAAGCTTTTTGTTTGATCAGATAAAGCAAAGGTCCCTTATAAAATTTATAATTGAGTGAAGCAATAGAAGAATTAAATTATACATTATGTAATATTCAACAAACGTGTACTAGAAATGAATTAAAGTCACTACACCAAACAGTACTTGTGCTATTAGAAATGCTATTGTGTAGACTATGCATTACATTTTGTATCGAATAGAGCTCCTTCAAACTTACAAAAGGATAAAAATTGTAGTTCAATATTCATCACCTTTATGATACAATACAATACTAACTTACCAAAGTAGGTATTATTTAATTGGCGTCATTGATAAAAGGGTTAATGGTTAGAAAATACTATTTAGGTTTTAAATTGTTTTTAAATGAGATAGGTCTTAAACATATCTAATATAAAACATATAATAATATACGTTTTAACGTTTAGTATAGATTTCTCAGAGATGAGATATTTTCCTGCAGTAAAAAGTCTATGTCTAAAACCTATATGTTGACTCGGATAATCAGCTATCGTCATACCAAAGTCCATCAAAATCTGTCCTGTGGTTTGCTCGTGATACGGTCAAAGACAGACAGAAAAAATATATCTAAAAACTATAGATACGGCTTCTGTATCGATAATAATATTTCAATAAGATTTTCCGAAAAATATTTCATGTACAGATTCGGCTTGGTTAGAATTTTATTATATATATATATAGGTAGATGTGTGTCAATTTGAATCTTACTATTTAAACCATAGAAGTAGTCTCCACAATATTTCTAGGGAGGAAAAAAATGCAACATACTCGTATACCAGAATTTTTTTTACAATCCCACATGGATTTAAAAAGTATTCCGCAGATAGCAGATGGATAATGAAACTGATGTAAATCGACTCCCAGACGGTTCCATATCGTTAATTCGCATAATGAAACGCTGGAATGACAATATGTTAGTTTTAATCAAATATTATGATTAAAATTCAAAATTAAAACATTTTATTACAAACAGTTGACACAAAAAACTATTTTATATTCTAAACGTGGCAGTTAACCCTTACTGTATATCAAAACTACCCCTGACCACTTCTCACAGCTGATAAAGGCGTATAAAGTATTATTACAAAACTAATGACCGTATAAAACACTATAGCTTTTGTATTCGTGAGAGCATTTTACCTGTATGTGCTACAATTGACTAAAGCTGCCTTATACTTGAAATAACAACTACATCTAAAACGATTCAGTCAGTATACAATCGTATAATAGATATTACGATTGATAATATATATATATGTATATATGTATTAACGTTTTTTAATTCTTAAGCTGATACTTTGTTCTTGATTAAAAAAACAGTGCAGGCTATAATATACATATGTTATTAACCAACTTCAAGAAGGAGAAGGTTCTCAATCCGACTGTATTTTTTTTTTGCTAAAAATGTTGAGTTGATGAGCGTTAACAACATATTATTTTGGAGTTAGTTGTATTGATGTAGTCCTATCAATCTCACTGAGTGAAAAAATATAGAGTATAGAGCAAAGACGTTTGCATTGACTTAAGGTCACATTGAACAATATTATTGCACGACCAGAATAGTATCTCGGGTACAAGAGTACGGGTACGAGTGTATTATTTCCACTTTTTTAACTCCAGGTTGCTACCCAGGACTTTCTAACAAATATCACAAGAATACATGACCTGACTAGGGCCTCGAACCCAGAACTTCCGGATCAAAATAAACAATATAGAGTTTGTATGTTTGTATGCACGTAAATATGTAGTAATACATATTAAAATGACGATGATATAAGGAAGTACTTCATAAAACACCTTGACAGATAAAGTACCTATCATTATTTATTATTTGTAAAAAAAAAATATAATAAAAGAAACCACAAAAACATCGAAACACTACAGGTATATAGGTTTGTTTGCACAAAAACGTATGACAAAAAACCATTAACAAATTGAATGGGGCAGAGCTCGGTGTACGTTGCGACGGTTGTAACACCTGATATTTTATACTTTGTATGGAATTTGAGCTTATATTGAAATCTCGGTATCAATAAAATATAAAATTATTATCTTTGAGTGACCCTCGCTTTGATATAAAATGTATGTATTTAAAGTTATATACATATGTGTTATGTATAAACTATCTGGTATCCATGACACAAGCCTCGTAGCTTACCATGGAACTAGATGGTACTGTGTGTTAATGTCCCAACATATTTATTTTATTTATTTATTTATTAAACTTTATCGCACACGAAATGATACATAACGAAAAAAATACAATTATAGGGATGTGCAAAGGCGGCCTTATCACTAAAAGTTCTGTTACAGGCAACCGGTTATTAGTTATTATTTATAGGTAAGTCCCTTACTACACGTATCTTGATTGTAATATGTAAGTATCTCACAGGCCTTAGTCTATCACAATTCAGGATACTTAATGTAACGTATGCCAATATATAAAGAAGCATAAGTATCTTACTTATCTTTACTTAAGGCACATAAGTAGTATATATCTCTATAATATATGTATAATTTTGAAAGTCCCTAATTAAAAATAGATAAAAAAAACTAAGTGGGTTTTATTAGAGCAAAATTAGAAAGGACATAAAGCAGAGTAACAGAACACACATATGTAGTTAACATGCTTGTCTATTTGCCCATATCGTAAAACACCTACATACAGATGTACAAAAAAACTGTAAACAGTGTTATAAATGATTTTTATATGTATATTAGTTGTATTTGTATGAATATTCATAGTGGCTGTGGGCGAAACTGTCAGTTACGAGTTATAATAACAAAAAAGGCCATCAATTGGGCAAAATGGTATTATTAAAAAAAAAAATTAAATATATATATTTAAAGTTGTATGTTTGTTGGTTGCGAAAGCTCAAAATTAAGCAACGATATTGTTTGAAAATAATGCAATCTCAATTAGTTCGTTAGACGAAGTTAATAATTGATTATACAAATCGTGTCGCCATTTTAATATTAGACAGCATTATTTTAATTAATTATAAATAACGCATTATCAACTGACACGCTTTGAAGCCATCAACAAGAGAATTGAATTGAAGGAAGTAGATAGTTGGAGGCCATATTTCTTATTTATGTATATTACAAACCCTATGTGTTAGGCATGTATCAAAATTGTTGCCTAAAATTGACTCCTTTTAACTGATACTTCAGTATTTAGGTCACTCACTGCAGATTTGTACTGTTCCTATGATTCTTTGACTGGGATCATTTATATATTAAATATATGGCATTGGTAGGTTGTATTCAGCATTTTTATTATCCCACTGCTGGGGTTGGGCCTCCCTTCAATACAAGCGGTCAGGCCACAGTCCACCACACCGGCTAAGTGCGGGCGGACTTCACATGTCTTTCAAAAACTTGCTAGGTTCTCTCAGACGTGCAGGTTTCCTGACGGTGTTTTCCTTCACCGTAAGACAAGTGGTAATCATGTTAGAAATGCACATGAAAATATAAGAGGTGCTAGACCTGGGATTTGTACCCGCTTTAGTGTTTCCCAAGCGAGCGCGTAACCACTGGTCTACCACTGTCTTTTGTATTGATTAATAGGTTATTATAATAAAATTTCCTATATTAAATACGTCTAAATCAACCTTGAGCGAGAAATGAAGTACCGCCCATTATAATATAATAGTAATAATATAACAAGTCTGAGTCTACTATTAATTATCATTATACCTACTCATTCGAAGAGTCAAAACTTGATTGTATTGTAAAAAAAATTGGAATCACTATAAATTACATTGTAAAAAAAAGTACTTTGTATGTTAATGTCATGATTAGAAAAATAGTACGAGATTTTAAATTATTGTAAACTATATATGAAAGGGGAAAGATATTAAGGATAGATAAGATGACATTCTACAATAGTTATAGCTCATAGAAAAAAAAATGAATGGAAGCTTTTATTGATAAATATGTTGGGACATTAACACACAGCACCATCTAGTTCCATGGTAAGCTACGAGACCTGTGTTGTGGATACCAGATAGTTGATACACTACACATATATAACTTTAAATAAATACATATTATAAGTATAAACACCCATGACTGGAGTACAAACATTTGTGCTCATCACACAAATGCATGCCCCCAGCGGGACTCGAACCTGCGACCGCTGGCACAGCAAGTAGAGTCACTATACACTGAGCCAAACGTGTGTGGTATAGAATATGTAGATACGTAAGTATATTGCATTATGTCATGTAGTTAGAATATAATATCATCCCCATACATTGCTTAGCTTTCTATTCGTTTATGGTGTAGAAAATCGACTTGCTTAAGGGTCTTAAAATAGCTAGGTAGTTTTCGATGATTTAAAAGGGTGAATATTAAATTTATAAGTTTTAAATAATACACAAATCTCATTGACTTCGTTATAACTTTATTTTTACATACAAGTTATATTATCATTTGCGACTTACCTTTGCTTCGTTTGGGTGAGTCCATAGCGTCTTAAAAACATAAATTCGAATTTTGCGTCATTTATAAAGGTTTTCTGGAACCCTTAACATTTCCGGAATCAAACATACCTTACATATAGCTCAACGAACTTCTCTACCTTTCAGTGAAAATCCCATTACAATCGGTCAAGCCATTCCAAAGATTACTCCAGATAAACAGAAAGACAAACAAAAAAAAAAAGTGTGTTTGTACTTATGTACGCAACTAAGAAGTTATACTTCTTTGGCGTATCAGAAGAAAATACCTAAAGATTTCATCCCGTATGTCACAACTTTCTGTTTGTAAAAGGAATGATAAATTAATAAAATAATTGAATAACACATATTAGGTATATTACAGTCATATATTTATAGAATATCATTTGA
This sequence comes from Argynnis bischoffii washingtonia, assembly GCA_033884665.1. Lineage (NCBI taxonomy): Eukaryota > Metazoa > Arthropoda > Insecta > Lepidoptera > Nymphalidae > Argynnis > Argynnis bischoffii. Next base: position 291,904 of record CM066624.1, on the reverse strand, counting down.
GGAAAGAACATCATATTATATATCATTTGTCAGACAATAACAACGGTTACCATGGCAACAGACATTTATCAGCTAACATCATCATGTCGCTTTCAGCTAACTTCATCATGTCGATTTTTCGCTGTCGGTATGCGCGCGCATCGTAAAAATTTTACTCTCATATTTTTTTTAATCGTCTTAAAAGAAGTATAACTTCAAAAAGGGTTGTTTAGTTTATGACATCATACAATAACTTGAGAAAACATAGTTTTTTAGAAATCACAGACGGACACTTCAATTTTATTTATATATGTTTTGATTGATTTGTTCACTTTTTTGTTAGAATGTTACCTTATTATTGTTTAAAGTTACTTAACTTTTACTTTTAAGCTAAGTAAGTTATTAACGTCAAATCAAATTCAAATGAAGAGCAGTGACAATGCCTTGTTCGTTGAAGATATGTAGCTTGGTGATGCTGGTTGATAGTGGAGGATCATTGGACTTATGCTTGTTGAAGTCAGATTGGTGTCGAGACCGTTGTTCAATTAAACTATTAGAATTATCGTTTCAAGATTATAACATTGTTATGTCCATCATTAAATTATATTGAGCATTGAATACTTTATTTTGTACCTCCATTGACCCCTGATAATGCTCACAAGATTCGTGAACACTAACGATGATGTCGGAAGAATATTGATACCCCGATATGGACATATATTATAACTAGCGACTCAACCTCGCTTCGCTTCGGGTTCGTCCCTAGACAAAAACAAATCTATCCCACAGGAACCGAACATTTTTCCGGTATGATATATAGCCTATAGCCTTCCTCAGTTAACGGGTTATCTAATGCAAAAAGAATTTTTCAAATCGGATTAGTAGTTTCTGAGATTAGCGCGTTCAACCAAACAAACAAACAAACTCTTCAGCTTTATAATATTAGTATAGATTTATAACGTATAACGCAGTTAAGTAAGTTTAATTTTGTAAACAATTTTTTAGTCATTTCTATATAACAATTCAATTATATTAAAAAACGTAGCCCGTTTACATAAAAACTAATATAAAAGATAGAAACTAAAGTATATTTAGAATGAGAAAAACGTGTCGAATGAGGTCACTGGGACTGTTACATACTTGTTATTCTTCCTGGATACATTTATAGATTATTATAAATTATTGAGTATAAATTATTTTTGTACTGTTAGTGTGTTTATAGCTCGTAATGGCGCAGTGGTATACTGTTTTCTGTAACAGCGCTCGCGGTTCGAATTCCGTGAAAGGCATATTTGGGGCTACGTATTTTTGTTTGTGAGCTTTACGAGGCTGGATCCTACGCTTTTAGTAAGCTTAAGTGTTTTGTTCGTTAAAATAATTTCTTATTGAGTAAATCAGAAATAGTTACTGTTCTACATATCTATATAAATTTTATGATTCTTAACAAATATTGTTATTCGCAGTAAGTGTAAACTATAACTCAAAACTTGATTTTCAATTGAAGCTCAGTTTGAAATGATACTTTAAAATATTTCTAATTTATGTCTTAAACGTTTGCATAACTTACGTAATGATGTAATAAGAACGTTCCTTATTTTATATTTTTAATTAACTTTTATCGCAACGCGGCTTTGTCTGTATTTCTTAAAAGTTCTTAATAAAATTAATAAATGAATGTACTGATGCTCGATTAAACTAAAATAAGAGTAAAATAAAAATAACCCTAATGCTTTATGTGAAGGTTTATTGACATTTACGTATATATGTATATTTGTCACCGCATTATGCCGAAACGGAGAACGGTGTATAAGTTAAAGAGATTCTGGCCTGTATACTAGAAAATTACGGAGCAAAATTCATATACTTTTTGTTTCAATAAATGGATTTTAATAAATGTTAGTCTCCATTGATATTAGTCTATTGCAGAATCTTTAAAAGAAAAAAAGAATATTTTAAAAACATTATAAATATATCCGTACTAATTCGTACTTTAATATTATAAATGTGAAAGTTTATTTGTTTGTTTGTTTGTCCTTCTTTCACGTCAAAACAGAGCGACGGTCTGGCGTGATTTTTGTGTGGAAATAGTTGAAGGGCTGGAGAGTGACATAGGCTACTTTTTACCGCGGGATATTATCTCATTTCCACGGGAAAACACGTTATAATACAATCCACAACAACTCATCACACTTATGTATATATACAATATATAGTTTATCTATTCCATACTAACTGTTAAAACGTACCTAAGGACCGACCGAAGCGAGGGTAACTCGCGATTAAAAAATAATTAAAGTAAAATTTCTCAAAACGAATTGATACTACTACTATAATATATGAAGAAATATTTCAACGTACGGACGGACGGCTCGGCAGTGATTTGTTAGGTGTATACTTTGTAGAGTGCCCTTGACGTCGACGCTTAGAACTGGTTCTAGTTTTTTGTGAGGAAGTCCTTAAGACCTTTTGTGTTTCGTGCGTTTGAATCATGGCGTTTTTTGTCACTCCCACACATGTTCTTACTCGACACTATGAGTTTTATTAGTTTTTAAGTATCTATTAATAAATATAATTGAGTAGAAGTTGTAACTGATGTAACGAGTTGTTGATATTGTGTGGCTCAAGTTGCAAATTAAATATTTTTTATGATAACTTTTATGTTAATTCATAATAGCATTATAATATATATAATTTTAAACTCTCTGTTTATTTTTTGTTTGTCAAATCTTAAAAAAACTGTAACGCGTTTTGAAATTTTGTACGTTGAATTGATTTGAGACTTAGTATTTCTGTGAAATTTGAATGAAAATACAATAATTTAGTCCCATCGAGCTGATATAATAGACTTAGGAGTTAGATAGCGTAACTTTCAATGACTACTTTTGACTTCCATACGTAAATTACAATAAAAAAAACTGTGCATAAATAAAGTTAGGGTTTATAGCTCTATGAAATCTCTCTCGCTCTCTCTATGAAAAACACATGATGCAAACCAGTAAGTAGAGCTTTATTAAAAGTACAGAGAACAAAGGAAAGAGTCAACGCAGAGCCGACAAATACGTTAGTAAATATAAGTCCGTCCAATAATAACATGTGTCCGCAATATATGGCAAAAGGACATTTTTTTTGTCGTTTAAGTGTTTTTTCGACGTGTTTACGAGTGTTATTGTTTACTCGCTTGCGCCATCCCGGCATTTTGGCATTTTGGCTTTTAATTCTCATTGCCGCTACACGCGCTCGTAAGTTTTATTTCGCCTCAATGCTTTTAAAGATATATTTATACGCTGTTATATTTGTATGATTTGTCACGATAATTAATTTTTAAAAGTGGACTTTTTAAAGACATAGCGTGCATAAAAGCTGGAATTAATATTAATACAAACTAGAACCCTTTTTTCCCTTATATATTTACAAAAATAAGTCCTTTAGTGTTCTTTGGTAATAATCAATATCCCATGGGGATAAATTTACAAACAGGATTTAAAATAAATCTTTATCTAGAACCGGCTTATAAACAATTTATTTAAAAAAAAAAATTGTGGACAAATAAACATTTTGTTTTCTATAAATTGTTATATTATGCCAAAGTAGTATACACAATAATCGAATTCACTACCTTGAATCTTCATCAAAGTAAGTGAACCTAGCAGCACTCTGGCTATAAGATTAATTAACGAACCCAATGATCGTATGAATAACAATAGAAAGTGGATTTCTAAATGGTCAGACAATCGTATAAATTAAGCTCGATGACGTCTGATCTCTTATACAATAAAAGCTCACGTTCGAAACTTTCGTTTTTCATAATTAAAATGGACGTTGGGCGTTGTTTATGTTACTTAAAAGCATAAAGATTATGAATATATGTTTTTTTACTATAATTTTAATTCGTTGTTTACATCATCATGGAATCATAAAAAAAGAAATATGGATGAATTGTTTTCTTAAAATATATTTGAAATAGAGATAGTTTTTTTTTAAATTAAATACCACGAGCACAATATAAATGTCAATAATAAATCTGACAGTTCTGATGTCACATTTTTAACCGAAGGAGGAAACACTTCAATTCTAACATAAATTAATTCACGTACGTTTTTCGTACGTATGTAATGCGAAATATTGGCCTGTTGTGAATCGATTTTCTAATATATTTTTTTAATAATAAACGCCGGGAAATAAAAATCAAAGTAAATACGAAAAGATTTTGAGCTTTATTTGAAAATGTTTTTTATTTAAAAATTATTATGTTTCTAATAATAGTACTAGGTTTCGATTTAATGTAATAATTTTGCATCTTTTTTTAATCAAACGATATTAGTAGATATAAAGTCCTGATGATAAAGATTTGAAGGAAATGAAATATAATGTATCACGTAGAATCAAAATTTCATTCGAAATAAACGTTAGGATTATCAAGAAGAGATCTATTAAAAAGACTAGCGACTCACCCTAGCTTCATTCGGGTTCATACCTAGATTGATTATCTATACAAATTTTCATCCCCATTTTCAACCCCTTAAGGGATAACTTCCAGGATAAAAACTATCTTATGTCCTTCCCAGGGTCTCAAACTATCTTCTGACCAAATTTAATTTAAATCGGTTAAGGAAAAACCTACAAACAAACTCACAAACTTACAATCTTTACCTCTTTATAATATTAGTATGATTATTTATATGTTCATATATGTTAGATAAAGATTGAATACTTTAAAATGCACGTATGCATTAACGATCAAGGACTGTAGTATGACATTTAAGTATAAGCCACTACTCAGTAGTTCTCCTCCGGTCCTTGGATGTAGTAAGGGTTCAAAGAGAGGGTTAAAAGCGTCTTCCGGAGGGATGCAAGGTCTTCTCTTTCCGCATCCGATTTGTTTGAGCTTTTGTGACTTGTGTATATGCAAAAATATATCCTTACATATTTATTAAAACTAGATCTAAACTGTAGCTTGACTTGTATTAAAATTAAAAATAATGTGGCTTCTTTATTATCAATTTTTTTTAAAAACGGTTGATTCCCCATACAAAATTCATGCCCATTCTCCCGCCCTTAAGGGATGATTTCCGAAATCAAAAATATACTACGTCTTTTCCAGGGTGTCAAAATATCTTCTTACCAAATTTCTTCTAAATCGGTCCAGCAGTTTTTGAGTTAATACTTTACAAACATACAAAAATACAAATCTTTCCTCTTCATAATATTAGTGTAGATACATATGTATAGGAAGGACTTGTGCCTTTACACGCTCGCATTTAACTTCATGTCCCACGCAGTGGATATTCTTACTTGACTACTGATTATTAAGAGGATAAAGATCTTAGATATCTATAGAGATAGCATCTGATGTAAATGGACGAGTTGTAAACAAATTAGTGATTCAGTAATCGATATTCATTTAGATTAGATTATGTTTTAACAACCAGAACCGCCGAAGTGGAAAAAACCTGCCGTTACGCTTTAGTCCTTAACTCCCATTGCCACGTACAAGATATACACTATACAAGTATTATAATTAGATTAATGAATAAACAAACTGTCACTACTTAAAAAATTGGATACCTATATCAGTATATTTTTAACTTCTACATCTATAAAAGATTGCCAAAAGGTTAAAATGTTGGGACAATAACACACAGCACCATCTAGTTCCATGGTTAGCTACGAGGCTTGTGTTATGGATACCAGATAGTTAATACACTACATAATATATACAACTTTAAATACATACATATTATAAATATAAATACCTATGACTGGAGTACAAACATTCGTGCTCATCACACAAATGAATGCCCTCAGCGGGACTCGAACCCGCGACCGCTGGCGCAGCAAATAGGGTCACTACAAACTAAGAAAATCTTGTCGTCAAAAAAGCTGAAAAAAAGGTGGCGCTAATATTAAAAAAGAAGCGAGAATAAGTCTCTTTTTAAATAAATTACCGCGACCGAGCTTCGCTCTGAGTTCTTTTTTGTTATATCATATTTTTTAGATAAAAAACTAAAAATTGAATAAATACAAAAACAAAATTTAAAAAAACTTCGTATTCTAACTGTGATTCGATCCCGGACATATGTGTTGCTTAACTTACGCGTTGACCGCTTGACCACGATGCTTACAACCGAGTATCTATAAGAAATTATCGACCATATTCTGCGTGGAATAATGTAAAAAGAAGACTGCATGACTCTCTCATCATGACTCAAAAACACGTTTTTCCAGACATGAGACTAATCTAGATCTATTTTTAGCCCCCGAAAGCCCCCATATACCAAATTTTTCGAGATCACTGGTATAAATAAATAAAGAAATAAAGATATAAATATACAAGTATTGCTCGTTTAAATATATTATATAGATAGGGAAAGATTCTCTAGCGTGGCTTCTGGCGTGGCACATTGTTTTGCGAAATGTCGGTCAATAAACTGTCAACAGACTCAATTGTAAACAAAGTTATGACTATCAAAAACAAGGTCATGTTTTATGATTTATTTATTATATCTAACAGATCTCAGATAACGCACAGTAGTTTACCTTTCGGTTAATCACCTGCTGATTAAGCCCTAAAATTTCAAACAATGTATAAAAAAAAACAACTACATCAATCAAAAGTTATCTGTTAGAATATGTAGTTAATCAAAATTAAACTCTAAATTTTAGTACATAAGCTTTAAATTAAACTTTTGTATTTACAAGTGACAAACCACTAGAATACTGTTTTCATTGTTATTATGTTGTCATAATAATATTTGGATAAATAATGGTTTATGAAAATGGTGTCAAAATAAACAAAACAAAATATTCCTTTTTAAAAATAAGTCCTTTATAGGCATTTTTTTAGCTTAATCTGAAATTATATAATATAAAAAATATTAGAATAAAATATGAAATACAATATGTTTATAAATCGTCTACAACCGTTTATAAGACGTCTAAAACCTTAGTCTCTCCCGTGACCATGAGTACTGTAAAGTATTCGAAACGTCGGACACCAAATAATCATAATAAATCCGCGAAATGTTCCGAAAAAATAGTTTTATTTAAAATGTTTATAAATATAAAAAATCTGAAATTGGCAGCTTAATGTAGGTGTGACGCTGATCGTGTTTAAAGAAAATCTAATACCTTGTTTTGCAGATCTTCCTTGGAGTATCTTCCTGAGTTATTTTCTTTAAAAAATAAAGTAAATAATTTTTGACTTACAATAAACAAATGTATGATTTGAATAAGTACTGAATGATCTTTTTTATTTTAATCTAAACATTTTATCCAAAATATTCCCCGTCGACAAAACATCATATCTAAAGTTTAAACTGAGTGCATCAGTTCAATTTAATTTGGCCCGAGTCCAAAGTAAAACACAATTGTGAGAGTCAATTTCGAAATGAAGCGAAACCTGACGTGCCCTTAATGCGAGATTATTATTACGCGGCCAAAAATACTACTGGCTTTAAAATGTTATTAGAGCTATAACTACCTAGATGGATGGTGCGGCTTCGGTGACCATCTGAAACAAAATAAATAATTGTTATAGTACAATTACATCTATGCATAGTATAAAACAAAGTCGGTATCTAGGTCTGTCTGTTTCTCAGCTTACTTCTTTTAAACCCCGCAACAGATTTTTATACGGTTTTCACTAATATAAAAAACAAAAAACAATGAAGGTTTGTGTATGTAATTTATAAATATTTTATATTAAACAGCTGAACTATGACGATGTTTTGTCAAAAAACTGTTTTAATGCGCTTGCATAGTTAACGCTGGTTAAACCTTAAACATAAATTAAAACAATGTACTGGAAAATTGTAGGTAAAATTGTTAAAATTGTTGAAAGCCTACAGAAAGTCCGCGATCGCATGTGTGTATCTCCTAAGGTACACTCACAATAACTTTTTACTGTCCATTTAAAACGTACTTAGACGATGCACCTAGATCTAGGACTCGAGAGAAGCAACAGTAAGTCGTTAGTTTGTATTAAAATAATATATACTCTTAATAAAACTAATTGCTTGTAGCTGCGAAGTACGTCGAAAGAAATGTTCTAATATCTACTTCTATATGTATGTAGATAGTGTTGCTTTCTATTTGTTACATAAGAAGTAAAATGTAAAATCATATTATAGAGCCAAAGTATTTAACTTTTTTTTGTAAAATCTGTACTACTTATATGTAAAACTGTAGTTTATTATTTATTTGTTTGATCGCGATTACCTCTGGAATTACCACTTTGATGATCTGATACATATATTGTTTAATATTTTCGTTATTTCTTACTAAAGGTTGTCGTCACATCATGCGTAACTTATATATGAATGAAAAACGCACGCAAAATCACGGGTAAATGCTAGTATTATAAGAACGATTTTTGAAAATCTTTCTACGGAGAGAATAAGCAAATGAAAATGTGTATGAAAGTTTGTAATTTTTTATAGTATACACATAGAAATTAATGTTTAGGCTGCTTGTTAATAATAATATATTACTTTAGTACAAAGAGTAATTTGTACATACTCGTACATACCATATTTTATGATATAAATTCCATCTCCCATCGGAACTCGTTTAAATTGAAGTGAGTGTTAAGATTGATTAATTAAGAAGACACGTTGTGCCATCTTTGTGTCGAGTAATAAATGGTGGTTTAATTTTGTAGCATTTCATTTAGTGCTTCGGTTTATGAAACGTTTTTAATTACCGACGAAGTGGCGAGTAATGCGCTTAATGATCGAAAATTTAAAGAACGATGACATTTCAAAGATACTTTAGTGAAGGCGTCTGTTATTATTATAGCAATACAAGCGACTCACCCTCGCTCGTTTAGTATAGATTTCTCAGAGATGAGATATTTTCCCGCAGTAAAAAGTATCCTATATGTTGACCCGGATAACCAGCTATCATCATACCAAATTTTATCAAAATCTCTTCAGTAGATTTTCCGTGATGCAGTAACAGACAGACAGACAGACAAATATTAGCCGACATTAAAAACTATAGATTCGGCCTCTGTGTCTATAATAATGACTATCTCAATTAGATTTTCCAAAAAATATTTAATGTACAGATTTGGCTTAGTTACAATTTTATTATATACATATATAGATATAAGAACACTAGTGACTTCGTTCGGCACCGTCCCTACTCCATAGGCGTGTCACCTTATGGCAATATTTATTACGAACAGTCTATATGTTATTCCAGGTCATAATCTATCTCTATCGTCTCTATCTTCATAGATTATCGACTATCGTATACTAAATTTCATCGAAATCCATCAAGCTACGTATGTTACTTTAACGTATGATTATTTTATGTTATATGCTATGTTATTTTAACGTATGATTTACATTTTAAGCGTGGTCTTATATAAATTTCAAAACAATGCACTCCGAATTGTGTAATAATTACTATTAAGAGATTTTGAAGTTGATATAGTTTTTTTTGTTAAAAAATAACTAAAACGACAGTAAATAATATATTGCACTTAATATCTACAATCGAATCCTGGACTACCTTGTATATAAGCAATGAATATAAGAAGGCACTTTACCTTGAATTATATAATAGGCCCTGTATGAGACGTAATGATAAGATGATAACGACCGTCTCAATGATAGCCACCAATTATCGCCTATTATGTTAATGTAATCTGTTCCACACTCAATAAGTGAATTGCTTCGTTATTATAAAATGCTTATTTTAGTTTAATATATAGATACAAAAAATATTTGTTGGTTTGTTCGTATATATTTTTTTCAATAGTTTATTATGAAAGAGATAGTCTATGGGCCGGAGAGAGGTATAGGGTACATCTTGTGGTTTCTTGTTTCTACTATGGTATATATGTATTTACTCATACTTACATCGAAATCAGAACTTTTAGCGTGTTATGTAATAATACCAAACAAATGCGTACAATTTAATCAATTTTTTAATCATTTTGATATGACTCCGCACATGAGGTTACATAAAAATAAAGGGACGAGTCGTTTATAATGGTTATTAATATCTAAGATGTCAAGACAATTAAAAAAATCTCAATTGATAAGCACTTTCTTCTAAATCAAACTGTATTTCGTAAAAAATAAAGTATAATTTTCAATAACGCAATCTCATAAGCCAGTTCTATTTCAGTTAATTAATGCACTTAATATGGCGTGCACTTGTTCCAGAAATATACTGATGGAGTTAAAGGAAATGGACTTTATTTCGTTATGGATAAGATTGTTTATGGATTGAGGTGATGTCAAGTGGTTTGTTAAAGACACGTGATAATCACGTGATGAGTGCCTGAAGATTTCAGGAACAGAGAGTCGCAGTTCAGTGTTGAAGTAAAATTAAATCAAATTGACTGTTTCTACTTACAATTATATACAGAATGTATTCTTGTAGGTCATTAATCGGAATATTATTTAAAGGAGAGGATTTGTATATGTGTGCACGTTTGTACCTCTTTCACGTCGAAAGGGCTGGACGGATTGAGATGGAGCAACATATAGGCTAATATTAGTAATAAAATTTGTGTATTTATGTGTATTAATTTTTTTTAACAACACAAGGTTAAGTCGCTAAGTTACGTAATACATATGATACTACTAGGCACTAAGGAAAGCTAGAATAAGTCGTTAGTACTAAATAAGTTTAGAAATAGTTTCCTCCAACATTATATTTGTATCTCTGTTGTGTGTTTTATTTATTTATAACACTTTATTGCACACGAAAATGGTATATTAACGAAAAAAAAATACAGCTAAAGAGATGTGCAAAGCCACCCTTACCACAAACAATCTCTTACAGGCAACCGACAGAAAAAGATACAAGAAAATAAGTGAGAAAAGCGGAAAGGTGCATAAAGTGCAAGTCATTAAAACTTAATATACATAAACATACATAAAAATTTACACATATAAAATACTAATTTTAATATTTATATTTTTTTATATATACATAAACATACATATACATGTTTAGGACCTTAGACTATAATGTTTTATTGTGTTTTATTTACAAGGAAAACTTTTAAATTATAGCATCTGTCTCGTATTATGTACTAGCGGCTCACCCTCGCTTCGTTGGGGTTTGCCTCTAGACAAACATAAACAAATCTATCCCACGGGAACCGTACACTTTTCCAGGATAAAAAGTAGCCTTTATGTTATTCTGATGTATGAACTATATTATTGTAAAGTTTCATTAAAATTCAATCAGTAGTTTTTGTACTAAGCTGTATAATTTACTATAGTTTTTTAATTATCCCACGGAACTCTTTAATTTTCCGGGATAAAAAGTATCTAAAATGTTGATCGGGGATATAAGGTACCACTATACAAAATTTCATTTGAATCGGTTTAACAGTTTCGGAGATTAGCCTGTACAAACAGACAAATAGACGAACAGACAGAAAAACCTGGTCGTGTGGACGAGAAAAACCTTGAAAAAATCTGGACGTGTTCTATTTCTATTCTTCCTAACTCGGTTTTTAGCTTTTTTTTCTCTATGTACAGACATTCGACCTCCACAGTTTTTATTATATGTATCTAGATGAAACATGAAATGATAACATTATCTTCTTAAGTATTATTTTATAATATTATTTAAAATTGCCTTTAACGGAAAGTTTCTTTGCTAGTTTTAATTTTTTTTTATAGATTTATTGAAATTAGCTTAAAATTTAAATTAAAGAAAATATTTACTGCATTCTTTAAAGTATTGAATATTTGTTTACACAATATAATATAAGCAAAGTAGAAAATGACTTCATGAAAAATTGAAATGACCCTAGGACTTCAATAACTTTATATTCATGGAATGTTCAAAAGGATTCCAATGCATAGTAAAACCTTTCGCTTGTAGTCTGATACATTATATAGTACTTATTTTCTTGTAAAGAGATTGCTGCAGATTTATCTAATAAGAATTTAATTATTTTAGATTAGTTTAGTCTAGAATCTAGATTACTATTAGAATTTAAAATATTAGCTCTAACTATACTCTCATTATATCATCTTTTCTTTCTTTCTTTTCTCTTGTATTTATACAGAACATGACAAACAACAAAACTCTAAAAAAAATTTTATAATATCTCATTTGGTACTTACGGATCTCACATATTTATCAAAAATCGAACCCAATACGTTCAGCGTAGAATGTCAGCCAAACAAATAAAAACCACGAATACATAGGTATACAACCAACACACAGATTAGGGGGGGGGGGGGGGGGGGACTCGAACCTACTAACTCTAGTATAGACAACTATTAACACCACTTCGCCAGACGGTCGTTATTAATTAATTTTAGTCATATTGATATGTGTATAAGTAGCATAAGTGCACATGCTTCAGTTAGCCGCCAGATAAACGTGACCCCTGCATGTTCAGTAATACATAGTACAGAGGGTTCTCTTAATCTAGTTTGTGTGTGAAACAGTAATCATCTTCTACACACGTGGATAGCAAGTATATGTTTATTATTATTTTTTTATTATCAATTGAGATTCATCGCGGAGTGTCTACATGAGGCGTGTCACGTTGACTCGATACCTATACAGTCTTTGTTAAAAAACAAAGAATATAACAAAAATATTATCTACAATATTAAATTCGACTTGAACGAAGGAACGACTACTAACGAAGATTGTTGATATCATAGTAAATAGATTAGGGGTCACAATGCAAACAGACAAACAGACGTAATGTAATGTACCTATATGTAATTGGAAGACGGTTAAATATAAATTACTATATAAATGTAATTTATGTTTTATTTATATTTACATACATATTATGTAAGATAGAAAAAATATATAAAGAAAGATACAAAATACTCGTATTAAGTCGAAGTGTGTAGTAAGTACTAAGTAGTAATGATTTTGTTCTGGGCCTCAGCAAATATTCACGAGCCTGTGTACGCGGAGAAGGAACGTACCAAATCCCACCCTTGAATATTTCATCACTGGTCACCTTTGTTTTGCTTAAAGTGTCTACACACTAGCCAGTTTGAGAACTAGCGCATTAAATATAAGGTACCTGCATACTTTACTCATATAATTTCATATTAAAACATCATCGATAAACGAGGTTTGTGTATATAATTTGTCAATGTTTTGGACAAAATGGCTGAGCTATGACGGTGTTTTGTCAAAAATCCTTTTTTCGTATCATTACGTGGCTAACGCTGGCTAAACATTTAGAAATACATCAAAACAATGTACTAAAACATTGTAGGCCTTAAAAAGGCCTACAATTCACAGACAGAAAAGTCCGCGATAGCATTTTTCTATCTCCTAAGGTACGCTCACAAAATCTATTAATTAAACTTTAAAACGCACATAGGGACGCACTTAAGCGAAGCTGGAGTATGTCGCTAGTATGTGTAATAAGTTGAGAAATAAGGGGTTTATTATAAATATTTTATACTTGATATTTTTAACTGGTGAAAGTTCAAAGTCAAGTGCACGACTGCCCTTAGGTCACGAAATAGGGTTAGGACTAAAGTTTTTATAAGAGTATCGGGAGCACGTGATGCGGTCACGAGCTCACGATAGCGACGACGTGTATTGGTTTACTCCTTTTAGATTTGCGAAAAGTTCTAGAAACTTTTTACTTTCAAGCTTTCACGTCAAGTTACAAGCTTTTCAAGGTTTTTATATATTATATAGATATCAGAAACCTTGTCAAAGTCTAAGTATTATAAAAATGATAAATATTACTTTGATACATATGCCATTTATATCTCTATTCTTATCTTGCTAAAATGGATAATAAGGAAAATGAAAAAAGATGATAAACCCATCAAATAAGCCTATTTTCTGCACGATGAAACTGTTTAACAAAGGTATTATATTCTATTACTTTTACTCGTCAGACGGCTGTATACTTTGAAGTATATTTTTGAGGATAAAATTATCCCTGAAATATGCCTGATATTCCGTATATTATAAAAATAAAATGCGGCAAATATAAAATAAAGCAAAACACAAAAGGCAAATATATAAAAAAGGTGGGTGTTTTCCCAATTTTCGTGATAATTTTCTTATTCCGTAAAAAATTACTTAATACCGGGAAACAGAAAGGCTCGTTAGAAAGAATAAAATATATCCCGCCCCTAATGAGCTAGGCGGGCGGTTTGGGGGGCGGGGGTGGCCGCGGGGGCCGCGGGGGGCAAATAATTGCGGAATTTGATAAATTCTTCGAAACAGTCTGACAGGCGTTAATGAGTATTGAGTCGTTACGAATTCTATAGTCCATTTGGACCACATTTAAGATTACAGAGGCTGTTCGGCGTTAATTAAATTATACTTTATTAATACTTGTTATTTGAATTATATCTACGCACGAACGTCGTTAGCGACGCTGTAATAAATTGAGAGTCGTTATAATCATCATTCTAGCGAAAGTCGTCCATTGCTGGACATAGGTCTGTCCCAAAAATTTTAACAATAATTAATTTTATACTTTCGAAGCAATGGATATAGACTTTTACTGAGTCGTCGGACCAGCTTTGTGAAGCTCGCTCACGTTACAAAGTATTTATTTTGTTATATATAAAAACAAGTAATAAAAATTAGTATTAAAAACTGTTATTGATAAAATATTAAGATTTTATACTAATTTATTAGACGTAATATAATTTGAATACATTAGATAGTAAATACAGACACGTGGACAATAAAGCGAATATTGTCGCGTGTAGAAAACAATAGAAAACCATATACTTGCTTAAAATTTAAAGAATGCCATAAATCAACGTTGTGTGGACATTTTCTTACATCGCCTCACAATACCTTTGCGAATACCTGTAATGACACGGCTCGCTGATAACAATGCTATATCTTAAATGATAATTGATTTGAGGGGAAAGGAACAAAAAGATAATTCAATAAGGTTAGCAATATGACGTTTGTTAATAGTTTACACGTGTTACCGCTACTATCGATATGCCTAAACACGCAGGAAGTGTATTTTTTTATATTAGATTATATATCTTAATTGTTAAGATAAAACTCTATTAGCATACTTTGTTCATTCATCAATCGCTCCCATTTCTTGAACTGATAGCCAGCTCAAACTTTATAAGTTTATACTATATATATACATATATATAGTTTATATTATTTACTATATATAGTTTATATTATAACTTTATACTTTATTTTTTATACTTTTTTTTTAACGATAGATCTTCCCAAAAAGCAAAGGGTAAAAAGAGTCATTGCGCAGCAAACGGTTGTTAAATTCATATATTTTTAACATACATACATAAAAATATGTAAAAATGTCAAGAATTGGTTGTTTTGATACAAAATATTGTTATCTATTGTTTATTTAACATGCGAAAATAAATATTTTATTATCCTCGTGGCAAAGCGTCGATCTACACAAGTGACTCATCCTCATATTATGTGTTCCATTCAAAGGTCATACAAACATACACAATTTGTCTTTATAGTTTTTGACAGTTAGTATTTGACACGTGAAAGTTTTATTTAACTAATTTAAAAACACACAACGATATCTAAATATTATATATAAATAGTTACATATTACATTTGTCAACTTAAAATATAGAATAGTATGCACGGTCAAGGCCATCAGTTGGTGTTAGCTATTGTATGCGAAGAATTTTTTGAAATATTTATTTTTACACATGTGGTGTAAATCATGATTCATTTGGTATGTCACAGCAAGACAATTAGTATATTATCGACTTTTTTTGTCTTTTATAACTAGGTACATAGATTTTGTCGTCGGAAGTGATAGGTTCAAATCTAGTTAGGAATACATAGCAAGTCGTTATCTGCATTTTGTGTATGATTATATAGAATTCATCATCCAAGTTTGGGGATAACCTCGCAAAGGCCTTTGGGCGTATTGACTATAATTTCTTAATGTCTTCTACATTCATAAAAGTTACAGTATAGTCTTTTACATGTTCAATCCTTAATAAATACGTTTTAAATTGTATAACCCTTTTCCTTATCTTCCTATTTTCATATATAAAAGAGAAATCTGATGTAACCACATATTATACGTACGGCCTATTTATAATCTAAGAGCTCGTGATTCCATGCGAGATGTTTTTAAAAAAAATTGATATTCTTACGGTTGCGTCACAATATATACTGCGTAATATATTACTTGTTCGCAAAAATCTAAATAATTATAAAAAAAACAGTGATAGACACACAATAAACACTAGGAATAGAAATAAGCTTGTTACACCTAGATTTTGGCTCGAAAAGGTGAATAAATCCTTCGTGAGCCTGAGTATACGCATATATAATAAGATTCCACAAAATGTCCTAGATTTACCTCTTCAAAATTTTAAAGATAAAATAAAAAAATATTTTAATACATATGCTATCTACATATATTTTTATGTTAATAAAGAAATGTAACTTCGATATTTAAAAGAGCAACTGTTGAGTTTCTTGCCGGCTCTTCTCAACAGAACTGCTTTCCGAGCCGGTGGTAGCTTCCTCACGGACAGACTATACTCATGCTTACATTAATTTGACAATTCAAAAGTGCTTGTAATAAGTCTAATTGAATAAAGTTTATTTCAATTCAATAAGCTAAGTGATTTTAGCTCAACTCTCCAAGGAGTGATAAGGTATGGAAAAATAAATTCCATAATGGTGTGCGAAGTCACTGAAAACGATGTGTATTCGTACAAAAATTGACAATAATCAGTAATTTAAACGTGAAAATTTTATAGAAGGAAATTCGGTTTATTATATTTTTTGTGGGCGAAAATAGAATACGAATGAAGTCTAATTCCTTTGACAGTTGCCATAATTATAGGCGAGCTTCGTTTGTGCGTCGCCGCCTCCCGGCCCTTTCATATTGTATCCCTAGCTTTATTATATTATGTTTCGAACGCAAATTAATTTTACATTCAACATTCAGATACATATTTTTTGTACCTAAAGATGCTTAAACATCGCGTAAGCTTAAAACTAATATAAACTATACGTGACTCATCAATCTCGTCATTATTAGCACAATGTCAGTTTGGCATAATAATATAAGTTCTGTAATAATTTACTAGCGACTAACCCTCGCTTCGCTCGGATTCGTCCCTAGTTACATTTTAACATTTAGTATAGATTTCTCAGAAATGAGATATTTTCCCGCAGTAAAAAGTATCCTATATGTTGGCCCGGATAACCAGCTATCATCATACTCATTTTCCTGTGTAATAGACACACAGACAGACAGACAAAAATTCTAAACACTATAGATTCAGCCTCTGTATCGATAATAAAGTCTATTTCAATAAGATTTTCCAAAAAAATATTTTATGTACAGATTCGGCTTAGTTACAATTTTATTATATGTACCTATAGATTAAGTCATTTACTATTGATATTATTATATAGAACTTCGGCTAGGTATATTTGGATTTTACATACCTTATTATATCAATCTATGTATAACATATCATCGACCTAACGCATAAAATTGAAATTTAAATTCAAAAACAATAATATTATTGGACAATATAAGTATATTTAAACATCACCGTGTTTAAGGTTTTTATTGTAGAATTAAGGTAATAAAATGACCCCTAAATCCGCTATTAAACCAATAAATAGTCCTCAAAGGACCCGACTCTGCGGAACCCGATGCTCGTTAGAGGGTACTCCCATTTTTATTACGTAATTTTATCTCATATAGGTAGTACATAGAAAAACTAATGCTTTGGTTCCGTGGTAGCGTATAACTATTGAGGTAGATGACAGTTCGATCTCTGATGACAGCATTAGTCAAAATTCATTAGTTAAACATATATTTAAAAAATAACATTTTGAATGAATTTACTCTACAAGATATGTCTGCATGAAATATATTTTTTGTCTAGTACGTATGTAATATGTATGTGTATGCTTTTCATTAAAAGTGTACACTGTTTAAGCACTCGATATTAGATTCGAATATTAATTAAGATATTTCCTTTAAAAGTGTATACACGTCTCAGTCTATTAAAAAAATATTCCCAAAAACGAATGTAGAAAAAACTAGCCTAAACTAATAAGTACTAAAAAAATTGATAGATAATAAATAGAGAAATTTATATGATAACGCAAATCCACTACCTCTTATGTATCATGTCGGACGCTTTGTCCACTGTGTCACATGGGTCTACATATACCCGCGTGCATAATTTAGCAACTTCTCTCACTAAGCGGCTTTTCATTCGCATTTTATTTTAGGCAGGGTCCTAAATACGATTGCGGGATTTACTTTTGGCCAATAGAGACCTTTTTAAATTAAAATATTGGTTTGTTTTTTTTGTTACTCTGCAAATAGATTTTTGATTTAGGTTGTGTGTTAGGCTGTGGGCTTATTGAATATTAACAATGCAAAGCCTTACGTTGCTAAGCATCGGAGGACGTGTCAAACAAGTTTTTATTTATTCCTACATATCAATTTCCTTCGGGATATCTAATTTTAGTTTAGTTAGTTATTTTCTAGAACACTATAGGACTATTGTTGTTTTTCTTGAAGTATACCTTTTACTTTTGGAATATTATGTAGTTGTTTTCTTAAAAAAATTGGTGCTAAGAAAGGCTATTGACACACAATTCCATGAAAAAGTTGATCTTGCCACATACTAAAAATATAAGATTACATTTATTTTAATGTGAATGTGAAAAAATAAAAAAATACTGAATCTCGAACACAGTGTCACTTTCAAGGTCTATAACTAAGAACCATTCAGCTGACAAGTGGAAAAATCATCAAATTCGACCAAACCATTTCGTAGGAAAATAATTACTAACACACACACACACATCAGAATTATACCTATATATAATAATATATAATCTACATATATGCAGAATAAATAGAAACGTTGCTTTAATGAAAGCCACAGTGATTTGTTTCAATATAATTAAAATAAAATTTTGGAATTTTTTCCTCCAATTTGATACATTTTATTTTAAATGGGTATATTTTAGTAAGATTCAAGTTTCAAAGGCAATTGATACGTCGCACGTTATCAATTATATGTAATTATGAGTGACACTGACGCGTCGTATCGCTCCACTGAAGCTGTGATCATCTTTATTAACAGGGTCGATGAACTTAAGTGCAAAATAATTTGTGTATTTAGCATGTGAACATAAAAATTGTTTGGTTTTTAGTATATATTTGTCAATAAAAATGAGAGGAGATAAAGATGTTTTTTTGATCATACCGTGGTCTGGGGTCAAAATATTTTATATTCAAAATAGCGGCTCATCCACGCTTCGATCGGGTTCGTCCTTAGGTACGTTATGGTTAGTATGGAATAGCTAGACTACATATTATATGATATATAGCCTATAGCCTTCCTCAATAAACGGGCTATCTGATGCAAAAAGAAATTTTCAAATTGGATTACTAGTTCCAGAGATTAGCGCGTTCAAACAAACAAACAAACTCTGCCTCTTTATAATATTAGCATATATACCAGTTACGTCATAAGACTTCAAAAGGAAACTACAGGTAGAATCGTGAGATTCGACTTGTCTTCAACCAACCCTCTTTATAAAAGCAATTAAAATATAAAATTAAAAGAGAGGGAATCTACGAGTAGAGAATCTATGAGTTAAAAAAAACTAGACCCAAAAGGTTTTAAATGTCATAAAGTATGAAAAGCTGTTATAGCCCATAAATAAAAGGTACAAAACTGGGTCGTAAAACAAATCACATAAAGGTGATAAATACCGCCATAATATAAAAAAAAGATACAATTTCAAAAAATATTGGAAAATCAACGCTAACATTGAAGTGTAAGGTTGAAATTTGTTAATATAATATATACAAGGCAAATTAGGGTGTATAGCTTAAATCATAAGTCATATGAACAATATTAAGTGATAGTTTTATAGTGTAGGATTATGTTTGAAAATCTTTAGTTTTTTACATAAGAATATAAAAAAATACGTTTTAGTAGTAATAATATTGCCCCTATTTATTCATTGATAACCATTTAAAATGAATCTGTAACTACATATATAATAATGCTGAAAAATTAAAACAAATCAAATTGAATTCCAGTGAAATTCGTCCCATCATGGTATGAGAGTGACAGAAATAGAGAGTGCACTTGTGTCTGCGCGTACACTTGTGCACAGCAAAGCAGTATAAGAAATATAAAGTTATTTCAATAAAAATAAATATGCGCATACGCATGACACTAACTGTTATTATGTTCATCCAAAAGATGAACATAAAATACACAATATATTACTAATTAGAGCACACCAGTCGCCATCACTAGCAAACGTAACGATTAAAATTTTATTAAGTAGTATGATTGATACGATCGTTAACGAAAGTTTTATATGAACAATGCCTATTTAGTTTGATCAATAAAAGCATAAATTTTACTTTACTTTAGATATGAAGACATAATACAGTTTATGACACAGCTCTGTAATAAAATTTATTGAGCACTTTTGTTCGAAGTATTGCACGTAACTAGCAACGGAAACTGCGAAATATATCTTAAATATAAGATGTCATTTATTTTAACGGTTTGTATATGTTTCTCAGAGATGATATATTTTTTCGCAGTAAAAAGTATCCTTTATGTTGACTTGGATAAGCGGTAAATCATCATATCAAATTTTATCAAAATCTGTCCAGTGGTTTCTCGTGATGCGACCAGACAGACTGACAGACTAATAAAAATTGTAAAAACTATAGATTCGGCCTCCATATTGATAATAATGACTATTTCAATAAGATTTTCCAAAAAATATTTAGTGTACAGATTCGATTCAGTTAGATTTTTATTATATGTATTGTTTTACTGCCAATTGACTTAGAATGTTACAGAACTCGTTTCTTTTTATTTATTATTTAAATTTCTATTGAAAATCATTATTTTTTTAAATAAATTCTTTTATGATTAGAAATAACAGGTGTGGTTGTGGCGGAAAATACTAAAATATGTATAAAACTGTAAAAAATGTTATAGAAAATTGTTGAGTATAGATGTCATAGATATCATAAAAGCGAAACTGCGGAGTTATTCAACACGATATTCTACAATCGCTCACGAATGGAAATTTTAAAATACTATTATGACATGTTGTTAAGACATAGAATTGCAATAGCTATGGCATTCCTATTTTTTTACAAGCTTCTATTTATCTTGCAATGTTTGTGTGTATGTTTGTTCAGGTCAAATCTTGCAACTGAATTTTAAAGCTGTTATTATCAACCGATTGAGCTGAAGTCTGGCTGACACGTTTAGTGTAGATGACAATGTATGGTTAGATAAGTGACGTCATTCTAAATCCAACATGGCGGACTCCCAACGATGGTGGACTATTATTTTTATGCACCCCCATGATATGGATATCAAATGAAAGGGTTTGCTGAGAAGAATACGAATCAAACTCATTTATTACCCAATTTATATGATATAATAGCTTGCATTTGAATGTTTTTTTTTAATATTAATTTATTTTGATTTCTATTCCTTTTTCTACAATTTATTGTAGAAAGAAATCTTGTCGAAACACAAACCGCATTTTTGTGTTGAAAATTGAAGTCGAAAGAAGTAGAATAGAAGAAAAAAGAAGAAAGTACTAGATTCGATTCGCTTTTTTTGTGTATGTTTTGTTTTCGCCAATGGTGAATCTTTTATGGTTATTTATTTAATGAAGGATGGTCACATGTTAAAAAAATATTAAGGGTAGAATAATTACTGATTTGTAAGTTGATATATTTTTTTAGTTTAAAAGCTATTGTATAGGTAGAGGTGTCGGAGAGAAACACGCCGCTACTTATATCTTGCTGCATTTTTTGCCTTTGAAAACTGCATATTATCCATTCAACACTTGATAATAAGACTAAGCTCAGATAAACCCACACTAAAGTAGAATTTCAAAACTTCCCATAGTTTTTTTTTAATTATTACCATTTTATAATATCTCCCATCCCATACAATACTTAGAGAGTCATAAAACTGAATGTAATTACATATATTTTACAGCTGTTTAATAAAACTCTACATTGTATACTTTACGATGCATCGTTAAATTTCATTCAACCCAATATGGACACTATAGTTGTACTCATAATGTGTATTGTAGCTTGAAATTATCGCGTTCCGTGACATCTGTTGCCAAGTGCAAATACGTTTTCTAGTATTGTTTCGTAAACGGATCAAATGCTATATTTTGATTTATTACACACAACTAGTTGCAACTCGCGGCTTTGCTCGCGTGGCGCGTACGTACTACATAGTACATAAGTAGATTAAGTACCTAATAAAGGGTATATAATAATAATCTTTTTTAGCAGACAATTGTCACAACACATATATATGTACAGAGAAAAAATTAATAAATAAATATAAAGTTTGTTAACACACAGCACCATCGAGTTCCATGGTAAGCTACGAAGCCTGTGTTATGGATACCAGTTAGTTGATACACTACACATATATAACTTTAAATACATACATACTATAAATATAAATACCCATGACTGGAATACAAACTTTCGTGTTCTTCACACAAATGAATGCCGCCAGCGGGACTCGAACCCGCTACCGCTGGCACAGCAAGTAGGTACATACTGAGCCAAACGTCGTCAAAAATAAAAATTACAATTAAAATTAAGAATAATATAAATTAATAATTATTATGGTATTTAGTTTCAGTTGGTATCTAATCGTTTAATTAAATTCAATGAATGTTGTTTTTGAAACAGTATATTAATTTATGTCGCTCGTCCAGAAACTATTTTTGTAAAACAATAATGTATTCAGTTTGCTTTTTAATAATAAAATTTTGAAAGAGTTAAAACTAGTTACGTACTTTTGACTTAAATACAAGCTATAATATATAATACTAGCGACTCACCTTCGCTTCGTTCGGGTTCGTCCCTAGGTACGTTTTAACGGTTAGTGTGAAATACAAATCTTTGAATTTCTCGGCTTTTCTGTACTGTAATATGCATATTATACATATAAACCTTCCTCTTTAATCACTCTATCTATTAAAAAAACCTCATCAAAATTCGTTGCGTAGTTTTAAAGATTTAAGCATACATAGGGACAGACAGCGGGAAGCGACTTTGTTTTATACTATGTAGTGATTACTGATTTTTACTCTAATTTACACTTAAACCTATTTATTTAAATTACGGCGTGATGAAGTAACAAACACACTCGCACAGAATATCGCAATATATATTTTATCTAATACAATACAAATATTGTCTGTCTGTGAACTTCACGAAATAACTCAAATATTTAAGTAGCAAACAAAGTCGTGGAACAGCCGAAGTATTTTAATAAGCTTAAATTGAAAATTCGAGGGCGAAAAGATTTTTCACGTGAAAAGGGTTTGTGTCGAGGGCTACTAGGGGATTGTTTTGTTTTGATTTATTACTCTTTGTTTAAATTTTTATACTTTTTCATAATTTTTTTTATGATAAATTATTCACGCTTTAGATTTAAGAAGTTTTTTTCGACTAATGACTGTTTTCTTAAGAGCTTACATATGTACATTTAATGCTACTGCAGTCGTAAATTATACAATTACTAGCCTTTGCCCGCGGTTTCGCTCGCTTATCTTACTTATGAACCGATTCCGCTATAAATATAATATGCTCAATAGCCTAAAATTTTTCAAAATAACTACATATTTGTAACATGCCAAAATACTTTTTTTACTCTAACAGGTACATGGAGTATTCAATCCGTAGCTCTTCTATATATCTAATACAAATAAATAAAGTTGAAGTGTGTATGTCAAAATAACAGCTTTTTACTAAATACATATGAAAGTACATACAGCACCTAGTACCTACCTACATATAAGAAAAAAATAATTATTAAAATATTTCTCTGTCTGTCTGTCCGTCTGTTTGTTCCGGCTTATCTCCAAAATGAAAAAAAATGAAAGTGTGAGCAAAATCCGTATACCTAGGGATGCACCCGAGCGAAGCAAGAGTATGTCGCTAGCAAACAGTAAATATGATAGAATCATTGCTAAAAATCAAAATATCAAATTTTTAAATAAGTCATTGAATGTATGTATGTATATTGTAGAGTGTATACAATACTCTTCCTCCTGTTCCAAATAACTAGCAAAGTTCAAATCTTTTATCACATTCGTATAAATAGTAGACCAGATCCAACATAAGGCGGTGTTTAAGTAAACATGCTATTTTTGAGGCACCACGCGAAGACGGCGTGGCGCGCGCGTGGGCCCTTACTATTACTACTGTAGTAAAGTGTAACGAAATAGCTATAGTATTCGCCACTGAATAGAATAAATCCAATTTTAGATATGCGAGGGTGTTGTAGTAACGAATGGACAGACGATTAACTAAATATTGTAAATTTTTCATTGATAATGCCAGCGGAGATTATTTGTTAGGAACTTTTCTTTTAAAATATTCTTGGCATTAGGTGGGCGACAATATTAGTTTTACTAATATAATAAACTACTAATTGCCCACAGCTCTGCCTGTGTAGATAAATATAGCAATATTCACAGAAGCTTTTAAAATAGGCTTAACCCTTTAGAGGCAGAATTTCTAAAAGTTCTTTCTTAGTGGATACCTATTCCCTATGAGTAATCTATTACATTGCAAGGTTATGACATTTTTACTGTCTGAGATCTCATTTTAATCTGTGAATGGTATCCCGCTACTTTAGGCCCCCATGAGATAGTAATAAATGTTATAAGTGTCAGGGTGTTAGTGGTATGTCATTTAGTTTTGAAACGAAATCGAACTAGGAAAGACGTGTAACGACTCAATGCATTTTAAACATTAAAGCCGTAAACCATATGTTTTGTCATGTGCGGGAACCAAACTTGTTTTCCTCTCAGAAGTTAATTTTGAGAACAAATCTAATAATATTTGTTTGGTCGTAACTGGGCACATGGTGGCCGCGTGTAGAGCGCGTGCTCTGTGACGTCACAGCCCATGGACAAATGAATTTGATAGAGTGCTTGAGCATGTACGAGAGAGTACGAGTAATACTTTTGGTCATTTTGATATATCATAGATATAGGTAGGTACTTACTTAATGATAAAATAATTTATTTATAAAGACAAAGATAAAACAGTTTTTCCCTGTTTGTGAACCGATACAGTGCACTTATGCCTGCAGCCAAGAGAGCACGTCTCTTCCATCCCTCCTAGTAAGATTAGATGGTAACACGACTGGAGAGGAATCAGACGTAGGATCAATGTCTTCACCAACCGATTTTAACTAAATTTTGTATGGTGATGGCTTATCACTCGAGTCAATATTTAAGATACCTTTTACTACAGACACATTTTTCATTCCCGCGGGAAAACGCAATGACTGGTTCTATCGAGTCTTTCTTAGAAATTTATATGGCTAACGCTGGCTAAACCTTAAGCGATACACCAAAACGATTTAGTAGAAAATTGTAGGTCTTAAAAAGTTATACCGGCAAGTTCGCAACAGTATACGTCTATCTCCTAAGGTACATTCGCAATTACTATTTTTATATGTCTTTACCAGCTTTACTAATATTAAATGTAAACGAAAGTAACTCTGTCTGTCATCTTTTCACGCTTAACCGTTGAACCGATTTAGATGAAATGAGGTATGGAAATAGTTTGAGATCCTGAGAATGACATGAGATAGTTTTCATCCCGGAAAACATATCATATATGGAAAGGGCGGTGGAAGATTGGATGGGGAATCAATCATTTTTCAAGTAAAGGATATGTAATATATATAACTCATTATAATACTTAACTACTTTTCTATACCTATTTTCCTGTTATAACGCACCTAGAGACGAACCCGAACGAAGCGAGGGTGAGTCGCTAGTTTTAAATAAAACTATCTTTTGATTTTTTATGGAACGGATATTGTCGCGGATTCATTTTAATTTAAAAAATGTATTAACTTTTAATAATCGCAAGTATTTCATTTCTGAATAGCAATAGCAAAAATCTGAAATCATACTGAATTCCTAATTCTAACGCGCGTTACAGTATAATGGGTTGGCCACGGCTCGCGCCGAGCGCTAAAGACTGAAGAGTGTGCTAAATATGTGTTTATGTGGAAAGTAATAAAATATATATGATATTTTAATTCAAATATTTCTTTTCATTATATAGACATACACATAAATGCCCATATATGGCTTGCTACAGGATTTCGTTAAAAACCAATAGCTATTTTAAATATTTTTTGGGTAAATACAAAATGAGTTTCTAATTTATAATATCATATCAGAGAGCTTAAAAATCGTCACTATTTCAAAAATTGTTTGTTTGAAAAGAAATCCATAAATATTTTACTAATAATAATTTTCAAAATGATGATGATGATAGATAACAGCGAAGTGAAAAATAGTTTAGAGAGCAACCATATTTTTCGCAGTATTGTGTTTATCTCATACGGCTTGGTACTTACTCGTAGCTACGAGTATAACATAATATATAACAAATATTACTTTCTTAGATTTACGCGAATATTTGACATTTTAAATAAAACTATTTTGACGGATTTTTTCCCGGATTTATTTTAATTTTATGGTTCCCGACGGTTCAAATGCTTTACAGCAATCATGATTGATGTAAAGCATTCGAAACGTCGGGTAAATATAGTTTTATTTATAATATAACAAACATGTTTTCTTTTAACTTTAGTACATGAACACCACAGACTATTGTTGGTGCATTTTAAGAGTATTAGTTTTTTTTTTGTTTTTTTTTTTTTTTTTAATTTTACTTTAAAAATTAAGGTTCATGTAATATTTCGTTCAAATTTAAGAAATATGAAAGCAATTTTGTATACTATTAAGTATATATATATATATATAGAATTCAGATAACTAACACATATATTTAAAAACCCTGTAATTTTCACTATCGAATGAATCTGTTATATAATATTATAAAACATTACACTATCAAAAATAATTTGGAAGGTCGAAAAACAAAATAAAAGTAGATTACACCTAATCAGTTTGCGTCACTCTTATCATTTATTCCGATTACGCAGATCTAGAAATAAAATAAGAGAAAACATGACGTCAGCGATTGAAAAAGACACGCGGGCTTGTTTAGTGTTGATATCGTTTTAATGGCAGTGTCCATATACAATATATATATATATATATATATATATATATATATATATATATGTGCTAAACAAAAATATTTATAATACTTTCTTAGATTTACGCGAATATTAGACATTTAAATAAAACTATCTTTTCGGATTTTCTCGCGGATTTATTCTGATTTTTGATTCCCGACGTTTCGTAAGTTCTTACTGTGTGGATCAAAATAACAGTATTTCAAATTAATATTTTTCATTTGTAAATGTAATTCTTAATTAATTTTAATTTTCTAAAGTACACATAGAATAATAATGTGGCTTAAATAATTAATATTTTATTTTTCTTTATATTTATATATATAATAAGGGTAACACTAAAAATAGAGATTACTAAACAATAATACATATATAATTATAATAATAAAAGCTAAAATAATATAAATAATATTCCATATTTCAAGTATAAAATAATTAAAATTATAAAAATGTTTAAAATTAAAATTAACAAATATTGTAAGGTACTTTGATGCTAAATTTCAAAATTTTTAATTCATTTTTGTTAATTGTGGGTAGGCTGTCTGTAACAACTATATAATGCTTTTGAGACATCTAACACCTTAGTCTCTTCCGTGACCATGATTGCTGTAAAAAATACACTAGTGACGAGCTTAGGCTTGGCCTGGTTATTGTTATGTATATTTTCGCATTTGTTATAATGACTTATTGATAATATATTGTATTATGTAAAACACATTTCTTCGCTTGTTTAGGTATCTCGAGATAACGTAACATTTGAGATAATCGAAGAAATGAAGAAATATCCATTTTGAAATTCAATTTGTTAAATTCAATGAAATATGAAAATAGCTATCTCCTGCACTAGCAAATTTCCAGCAAACAGATAGATTGGTTTACTTTTTCATTTACCTAAAGAGTTCATAGTGTAGTTAGGATCTTAAGGTGCCACTCCTATAAGACATAATCATAAGAAAAATTAAAAAATAATAATTTAAAAAGCCATAATATAATAAATAAATACGTTGGGACATTAATACACAACACCATCTAGTTCCATGGTAAGCTACGAGGCTTGTGTTATGGATACCAGATAGTTGATACACTACACATATATAACTTTAAATACATGCATATTATAAATATAAACACCCATGACTGGAGTACAAACATTCGGGCTCATCACACAAATGAATGTTCCCAGCGGGACTCGAACCCGCGACCGCTGGCACAGCAAGTAGGGTCACCACAAACTGAGCCATACGTGTCGTCAAACATAATAATTGAAATATAATATTCTACTCATGATTTTATGAGTAAGTTATATTTACCTCCCAACCCACATACTGAAGTTACATAATCTATACATATAACAAAATTGTAACTAAGCCGAATTTGTACATTGAATATTTTTTGGAAAATCTTATTGAAATAGACGTTATTATCGATACAGAGGCCGAGTTTATAGTTTTTAGAATTTTTGTCTGTCTGTCTGTCTGCTACCGCATCACAGGAAAACCGGTTATCCGGGTCAACATATAGGATACTTTTTACCGTAAAAATATCTCATTTCTGAGAAAAAATACAAAACCTGCAATGTAAGAGTATACTCATATGTAATATGTAAAACCTAAGAAATTGGTTTTTGGTCATCTGAACGCGGGCGGGGCCGCGGGCAATGCTAGTAAAACATATTATGTCAGACTATCGTCGATATCTTTGAAAAACTCACAAAACAGCACCGAATCGAAACTGTAAACACCGTTATCACGCGTTATCGGACGCGGAAAGGATAATATTGCGATTATTTAAATTTGCTTTACAATTACATATTTGATGTTAGCCGTTTTTTTTTGGATATTATTTAACTTTTGCATGTTACGGACATCTTCCTTATTGATTTTAGTATAGGTTTTGTACAAACAACATCTGAAACTTTGTTATTATAGAGATATAATACACGTTAAATTACTTCATGAATATTCATATTGATATTATTCTTTTTTGTTTTTATCTTCCTTCACGCAACAATGCAAATGGATTTTGGTTTTCATGCAATAGGATGGGAGATGATGAGAATAATAGATAGCTTTTTTGTGGGTATGTTCTATTTTTTCTCAAAATATGTTATACTTCAAGACTTAAGTAATTTTAGGTATATATATATATATATATATATATATATATATATATATATATATATATATATATATATATATATATATATATATATATCGATGGCCTTGTATAATACAAATAAGTATAATTTATAGATTTTTTTCGGCGCGTGTTAACATGAGGTTATTCTACACTAGTCCTATCCCGCCGCTATACCTACTAATAAAACACTGCTCTTATTTGATTTAGCTTCTATTAAATGCATATATTTATTATGTTTAATATTTACATAAATAGTTCATGGCATGAAATTTTGTTACTTATATATACGTATTTTACCTTTATTTCTTCAAGTGAACAAACCAAATATACCGCACCAAATACAGCTGTGACACATATTCTAGAACAAATAATATAACAAGAACAATTTAAATTAAATAACAATAATAAAACAGCTGTGTTACGACATATTTACTAAAATATTATCGACGTCCTTCATTAAATTGACAAAAAACTGTTTTGCATATTTCGTCAAGGTTAGCAGTATTTGCCATGGGTCGCGCAGATAACGTTTACATGGCGACGTGACGATTTGTCCATATGAAATAATGTGTAAACGGCCTGTAAATATTTGCAATAATTATGGACAAAATACTATGGTAATGCTTTGTGTTCACTCGCGCGACTTAGTGGCAATGAAGTCGAATGGAATAAATGTAAAGATAGTACTGAGATTATACAAAAACATATAGATAAATATTTTATTGTAACTCTTATTAAGAATAGAATTTAAAAATAAAGATAATTTTTAATGGAGTATGTACTTCTATACTAATATTGTGAAGGCGAAAATTTGTGAGCATGTGTGGATGTCTGGATGTATTGATGTATGAAAATTTGTTACTCTTTCACTTGATGATATTTTACAATAATATAGCTCACACATCAGAATAATACTGACTATTTGTATCCCGAAAAAATATACGGTTCCCAGGTGATAGATTTGTTTTTACTTTTCAAAAAAATTGAAAATAAATAAAGATCTGTACTAACAATTTACCCCGGCTTTGGCTTTTGCTCGAATTAAAAAAAACACACATTTTTCATTATGGTAATAAATATCAAGTTTCTATTTTCTAGCGAACTTGCCCAGAAAATATTATTTTATATCACAGCTTTAAAATTTTCCTCGTATACGTAGAGGCGAATTGACCTCATTTTATTTGAAGATACTAATGAAAACATGCGTAAAAGAACATCTGCTGTAAACCAATCGCCAGACGCCTGCAGTCCACACACAGCTGTGAAGCGTGCAAAATAATTTTATAAATCAAATATATCAAATATATATATCCATTTTTATCCAATGTAAACAAATGATAAGACCGATAACCGCGTACAGTACGCTGTAATTGTAATACCTACTAACATATTATAAAACACAACGTCCCTCTGTCTGTTAGCGCTTATATCTCGAGAACAACTAGCTCGATTTACATAATTAAAAATATTTTTAGTAAGTAAATTTAAAATTCTTGATAGGATAACTTGAATATATCCAACAAAAACTGTATTTATTCTGTAAAACAATTTCATATAAAATAGTTCATATTTTATCATCACGTCTGGGTTTTATCAGTTTCATATCATATTTTATGTACAAGTGTGTTTAAAATTATTATTACTTAGACGTTATAGTCTGTATATACTTGTGATAATATATCTAGCACTTCGTTGCTATTTTTGCTTTTATATTGCGGCTGTGCGAGAAAGAAAGGCAAAAGGCAACCAAGCATCCCTCTCTTTCCTTCTATGTAGCACAGCTCTGTAGATTAGTTAGGATCTACAACTTTCTAGTGCATCACCCTTGTCTTGTTAGTCTTAAGGTTAGGGGTAAAAATCCCAAACGTCTACAAAGCATTTTTATCCATGTCGAAGTCTTAGTCGTATTAAGTAAGACATCGAGCGTCTAGAAATGGCGAATAAAGAAATAGGTAAAATTATTTAAGTTTTTTATTTTACATAAATGAAAAAGACCAGCGACTTACTCTCGCTTCATTCGTCTGTGTTCCTAGATCCCTAAGAGTAGCCTGTGTACCAGGTCATATATGGTATTTGTGTAGTAAATTTCTTCGGAATCTGTCCAGCCATTTCCACGTAAAGTAGTAAATATAAATTAATATGTTGGGACATTAACACACAGCACAATCTAGTTCCATGGTAAGCTACGAGGCTCGTGTTATGGATACCAGATAATTGATACACTACACATATACAACTTTAAATACATACATATTATAAATATAAATACCCATGATTGGAGTACAAATATTCGTGTTCATCACACAAATGTAGGCACCCAGTGGGACTCGAACCCGCGACCTCTGGCACAGCAAGTTCCTACACACGAAGCCAAACGTATCAAAAAACACTTAAACTTTCGTATTTATAATAATATTCTGATAAACAAATTAAAACATCAAAAAGAGGGATTGATCTAACAAAAATCATTGGATAGGGTTTCTTTGATTGCCACATTGTTCTAGTGGCTATCATATCATGGCTGCAAATCGATAGGTCCTGGGTTCGAGTCTCGACTTGGGGGAAGATAGTTGGAATTTTCTCTCATTCAAATCGTTAGATATGCCAGTCCCGATACTTGAGTTAAAAGGCATAGAGAGTGCGTTTGTTTGCGCACATGTCTAGTCAACCGAAATCGGTCCTCCTAGGACATTATTATTGTTATTATTTAGTAGGGCGAATGAATGAAGTTTGAGTAGCACTGCCATAGATTGATACATGATACATAGTAAACACATGTTCTTTAAGTCTTTAAAACCACTTGAATGGAGTATGTAATAAAAGATTTCCATTAAAATCGTCTGTTAATCAAAACGTGACTCCACTTCGTAATAAACAAGTAGAGTGTTTTATATATATTTTATATATACCTCTTGTACAGGGAAAATGAAATCGCTAAGAGGTCGCTTTATTTAAGGTAAACTTTCAAGGCTCTTTTTTGCGGGATAGCTTCAGTAAATGCTGTTGATTTTTGGATAAAAGTACATCCAATGGCCGGCGATTTTTATGTTATCCAAGCTCTTACCCGCGCTAATGCACTAAAAAAAAGGAGGCTATATGTATAAGGCTATATGTATGTATAAGCTTTTTTATTACGAAACAACCATAAACACGTTGACCTGTAACTTTGCATACTTCCCGAACGTTACTGAGAATTTCTTGACAAAAAAAACCCGACGACTACACAACAGTCGACACGACCCGAACTCGAACCCAGGTCCTCGATCCACTAGACTGTCGAAGTAGTTTATGGAGGCCTACGTCTGAACTCATAATAAATAACTTAAGTATACAATGTGACAGATCCTTACCTCAATTTTCAACAAGAAACTCAGGTGTCAAAAATGTGGGCACGACGTCGATTTGGAAGTCAAGAGATCATTTATCAACTCCCAGACTTGCAACAAAGTACGAGTACATCGCGATTGTTGATACGATCGATGTTATTTATTGTGCTTTGCGAATATAATTTTAAGTTCAAATTAATTTCGTTGGCAGTTTGTTTTTGGGTCATCGGAAAAATAATTTAACTACATAATGTACATTTAATATTTTACTAAACAAATACATTTATCTTTCAATAAAGCGTTATCATCTCTAATTGGGAACCGATTTTTTTAATAAACAGGTATAATAATATATCCAAATGCAATCTCTCTCGAACAACTTATATATATATATATATATTTATATATATATATATATATATATATATATATATATATATATATATATATATATATATATATATATATATATATATATATATATATAATGTTATCTAAAATACTATGAATAACTAAAACTTTACAGATTTTAAAAGTCTTAAAAATCATCGTTGAAGTGCCCACATTGTCGGAGAGGACGGCGGTCGTAAAGTACTGAACTTAAGTAGAATCGGTTCAGCGATAAACTATAAAGAGCCGGGGTTAGAAAAATAGCGATCAAAAAAATACATTGAGCTTCTTTTAGCGTTGAATGCCATAAATACACGTGTTTATCAAAATTTAGATTATAGAAATATAACCACTTCTTACATCATATAAAATAATAACATTTATATACAAATTTAATGTTGTCAATACGTTCGTATTAAACTAGTTTTACTTCTAGTTGCTACTTACTATTTACCTAATTAAAAATAAAAAAAACTCCAATATATGTGGTTAAATAAAAATAATACTTATGTATTCAGCCAGATACTTCGAGTTCTAATTTTAATTTGATTATATTGGTAAACAAACTAACGAAACTTTAAAATAAAGAATGTAAGAAAATATATAAAAAATTGCGCTATTATTATAAATTCCACAATTTGCATGTATGTGTATCTGTTTGTCACTAAGTCACTGAAACGGCTGTATATTTGGATGAATATTTGGAGTTTAGTACACAAGTAGACTATATTTTTTATTTATTTTTTATTTATTTAATTAGACCACCAACAAAGTACAAACTAAACACATTATAACATACACAGAAAATAGAACAGATAAGAGTAGTACCTTAATTATAGGTGATAACGACATTTACAAAAATGGTATATGTAAAGGCAAAACAACATTTAGAATATTAAAAAAAAAGTACCTTAAAGATTTACAGTTTTACATCTTATAAATAAAAAATAGTCTATGAAAATAATAACAATTAATTTAACAAATTAAGAAAAATCTAAACATATATATGTATGTCTATGATACATATTAAGCATAATATGTAACATAGACATATACATATCTATGTTACATATTAAGCGATTATTTAGTATAATAATATATCCTGGAATAACATGTAGGCTACTGTTGGGCACCTAGGGATTCATTAAACATTAATTTTGTAGCTTCAGCAAACATTCATTATAATTTTTACTACTAAAAGGAACAGCTTCTAGCGTATCCTACTAGCGCACCGGTCGCCCACGCTTGCGCACGCGCACGCGCTCGACTGGTTCTGTTTAATAATTATCAAACTTTTTATGCTTTATTACATCATGATACTTTGAAGGTACCAGAGACATATTTTAAATTATGCTTTTCATCCGACTACAAGACATTATCAAATTAGTTTAAGCATGGTATACTCTGACAATTTTATTATAATAGATAATATCTATACAAATATACATTGAAATAGACATTATTATTGATACAGAAGCCGAATCCATAGTTTTTAGGATTTTTGTCTGTCTGTATGTCTGTCTGTCTGTTACCGCATCATGGAAAAACCACTGGAGGGATTTTGATGAAATTTGGTATGATGATAGCTGGTTATCTGGGGCAACATATTTTTTATTGCGGGAAAATATCTCATCTCTGAGAAATCTATACTAAACGGTCAAATGTAAGTAGGGCCGTACCCGAGCGGAGCGAGGGTTAGTCGCTAGTAGATGATATAAAATAATAAAACAACAATATGTTTCAATGGGTTCATTTAATTTCATATACATTAAATGTTTTGTTTTTAAAATACATTCTTTCATTTACGCGAATATTTGACATTTTAAATAAAACTATGTTTTCGGATTTTTCCGCGGATTTATTTTTCTAACGCTTTACAGCAATCATGGGATCACGGTAGCAACTAAGGTTTTAGACATATCAAAACCACTTTGGTTTTTACTGTTATAGTTATATAACATTATTCATAACATTGAAATGGTCTGTAATCTGTTATGGTTCATTATTTTATGTACTCAAAAATAATCGCATAATTTACTATATCACATAATAATAGCACATCTGTGATATGTTATAATAGAAAAAACTAAACAATATTTCGCTTCAATCGCCATCATCAAACTAATATGCCACTTATTCCAGCGTTACAAATCTGACCTCGTTTCGTAATTACATATAATTTGTGTAAAAAATCAGAGTTCTATGTGGAATAGTCGTCATTTGAGATGCCGTTAAGATGTCGATCTTAAGCTTAAGGAATAGAGTTGATATTTGACAGACACATTTAAATAACTTTTGTGACTTCCAATCAAAATAATACATTATATTATTATCTTTCGTGACGAATTCATATTAAAAGTGTTACATTTGGTAACGTATGTTATATGAGAAAATAAGGTTTTTTTTTTTACTTCTGGGTTTTTTTTATTCAAAAAGATAGCTTTGAAATTTAGATTCGATTATCCTACTAATATTATAAATGCGAAAGATTGTGAGAATGTATAGAATATACATGTATAGATGTCTGGATATATGCATGTTTGTTACTCTTTCACGCAAAAACTACTGATTGGATTTTAAATGAAGCCTTACAATAATATAGCTCATACATCAGAATAACACATAGGCTACTTTTTATCACGGAAAAATTCCAGTGGTATAGATTTGTTTTTGTTTTTCTAGAGGCAAAACCGAGCGAAGCGAGGGTGAGCCGCTAGTCAAGCTATAAAGCTAAGTCTTGAATAAACTATTTGTTTATTCAAGACCTAACTTTAAGACTCTTTTATTTTCAAAGTAAGTTTTGTTAAAGTATCTTAATGGAATATCCTTAAGATAGTGTCTAAGTAACTAAAACAATATGCGAGTATGTAAGGTGCTTATTATAGTTATTTATACTATATGTGGTAGTAATATACTCGTATAAATATGTGTAGGTATATAAGTATAAAAAAATTGAAAAAAAAAAATACATAAGTTTTTTTTGAAAATTTATTATCTATATCTCTAAAAAATCGATGTTACTATACATAATAAATATCAATTTGGTAACTTATAAGTAAAATTAAGGTCTCCTTGACTCTTCTCTCTTTGCGTCGAGGGTTAAAAAAAGCTTTTAGAAATTTTAAACTAATTCTTATTACTTATTACGTTTTCTCGTCACTAAGCACTTATTGTAATTAAAATTCTTTTTATTCCTTTTCTCCATATAATTTAAGCCTAAACCAAACTTTCGATAACTCAAAAAACTCTAAAACGCAGCTTGTTTTAGTTTCCATAAACATAATATCATCTCGAAATGGAAACTGACTTTGACAGATGAAGCGAGAGAGATACAAATATATCGTAACACAAGTGAGATAAGGACGGAATATAACATAAGTTTTCTTTAATTAATCTATGCAATCGGAATTTAAACTTTACCATATTATATATACGGTCGATTTTCAATTGAAAGAATAAGCTACAAACTATCTTGTATTTTTTAAGATTTGTACATAGGATTTAGAACTCTAAAACTTTTAAGTGTTAGGTTTATTTTTGAAGTAACAGTGAGGTAAGATACGGAATGGTAAAACTCGTATAACCGGTCGGACGCGGAGGCCCGTCCAGTCCTGCAGGGTCATCAACAAACATTCGAATTCTGTTATTGATACTTGGAATAATTGTATGCAACTTATACAAATGAGCATGATGTCACGTCTACTTGCATTACTTTTAATACAAGTGAATTAAATTTAAAATTATGACAGACCTTATTTTATTTATCAATCACTAATATTTCTCACGTATTTAGGTCTTTTTGATTAGTTTCCTTTATTTGGAGTGTGTGGAAAATGAGGACACCATAGTATGAATAGCACTAAAAGGTATCTAGATCCTAAATAAATAATAAATTAACACACAGCACCATCTAGATCCATATTATATTCCATACCAGATCGTTGATATACTGAACATATATAACTTACAATACATACATATTATAAATATAAACAGTAAACACCCATGACTGGAGTACAAACATTTGTGCTCATCACACAAGATATGAATACCCTCAGCGGGACTCAAATACGTGACCGTTGGCACAGCAAGTAGGGTCACTACAAAGTACAAACTGATCCAAACTTATGTCAAATAAAACCTATGATTTTATTTTCATTGCCATAATAATTCTATATAATTACGAAAAAGTCTTATTAATCCAAATCTTTACAGATTTTCAGACGGACATAAAAAATAAAATAAACAAACAACTAATCTAATAAGTTTTGTTAATAATAGTAACCTTCATAAATTTTGTAAAAGATACATATAAGTAAGGTAGCTTTAGTAAAAAAAATTCAATAAATATACTCTCTATTTTTTCTACAAAAACGGTACATATAATATTATGCACTTGCAGTAAACATACTTTTGTCAACCCTATCTAATATTTGCTACTGACTTACGCTTTTTCTAACCTTAGTGGGAGACGCTACCTTACAAGCTAGCACCCACACGGGCCTGTACAACCTGACGCGCAAGTTACACATTAACAACCAAACCAATATAAGCCGTACCTACATAATAAAATAGGCGGTTTTCGCTTAAAGTATTAAAGCTAATAGCTGTTGCTATGAAACAAGTTAGCCCGAGGCGATGTTTGTTAATTTCGTTTATTATTGCCTAGGGTTCGAAGACCTCAGCCTAAAACCCATCTATTTACCTATTTATTAATACTGAAACCATTAGAGTCGAGTCCATCGAGTAATTGCAATTTGATGCCATTCGGCTCTTATTTCTCAGAAGTATGTATATATAGAAATACCTATAACGTGTATCAGTTACAGGTATATATATAAGTGTTTTTGTGTGGTTTTGTTTGTTAGTTTTTCACGCTGTAATGGCTAAACAGATTTTAGTAAAGCTCTGAATAGGGATAGTCTTTTACCCAGATTTTTAGGTATTTTTTATTGAAGTAATCACGCAAATGGTTTGTACCCAAAAGTAGTATTAACATAAATTATAAAAAAAACATTTTGTAGCGTCAGCGTATGATATTTGGTGAATAAAAGAAAGAAAGGGTAACTTAATATAATAATTTATTTGTTTCATATATGTACATGGAACCCAAACTCCTTAACTATAAAAGTGTATTTCAAATTGTGAATATATACTTAAATGTATTTAGTATACATTATATATAATTAAAGATATAACAGAAGATAGAAAAAATATTTTAATTTAATTTATTTATTTATATGTCAGAATAACTTTGTGCACAACCAACTAACATCATTTTGTTCCGCCATTTGTTGAGAACACGGACAGACCTTTACATACTTACCATTATGTTTTTACTTTTGATTATTACATTTTTGTTATTATGTTTATTCTCAGTAATAACACAAATACCTTGTTACATGAAAGCTATTTATGCGAAACTCATTAAATTATTTAAGTAAATAATGAATTTAATTAGAAATTGTTATAATAACCCGAACGTCTTAGAATAACATAAGTCTACCTACCTCATCGTTTCTGCCGTAGTTAAATTTTCTCCATATCTTCGTTTCCTTTCCTCGGATATGAGCTGTGCTTTATTTTCCATGACGAAACTCCCTAAAACAAATGTTCTTATTACTATAACATATGATATTTCTAGCCATGAAATAATAATGTACATAATAAATTACTAACTAAAGAATCAAAGGTAATGGTAACTCAGTAACGAGCTCGCTTAGGAAACCGAGTGAAGCGGGTTCAAATCCCGAGTCTCGCACCTCTGATATTTTCATGTGCGAATCATTTCTAACATGATTACCACTTGCCTTACGGTGAAAGAAAACATCGTGAGGAAACCTGCATGTCTGAGAGAACCTAGTAAGTTTTCGAAAGACATGCGAAGTCCGCCAATCCGCACTTGGCCAGCGTGGTGGATTATGGCCTGATTCCCCTCGTCTTGAAGGGAGGCCCGTGCCCAGCAGTGGGACGTTAAAAAGGGCTGAATACAAGTAAAGAATCTACTTAGACTGTTTCGCGCAGCAAATGTCCACACAGGTTAGAGTGTCGTGGGAGAAAAGACATCCTCTAGGGGCAAATTTACTAAATTGACTAGGGCATGCACAATTTTACGCAGTGTTACAATATTTAAAAAAATATAGGTAAGCAAATTTTTTTCAAATTTTAAAGTTTAATTTAAAATATATGTT
Organism: Argynnis bischoffii washingtonia; assembly: GCA_033884665.1. Taxonomy (NCBI): domain Eukaryota; kingdom Metazoa; phylum Arthropoda; class Insecta; order Lepidoptera; family Nymphalidae; genus Argynnis; species Argynnis bischoffii. The sequence goes on along the minus strand of CM066624.1, from coordinate 252,766 downwards.
TTTCTTGCACTGGACCGCCATATTACTAAATTAAGTACATCAAGCCGTCCGCCAAATATACCATATTTTAAATAATAATTTAGTAACTAATAAGACTTTGCTAGTGTACGGAACCCTCAACATCAAAACAGCCTTTAGCGTTACCAAAACCAGCAACGAAACAAGACGTGATATAAAGAGGATACATGGAAGGATGTGGTTTGCAAAATCAGGTTAGTGTGGTTTAAGTCGATTACTGTTTATTTCTTATCGTTCGTGTCTCGATGGCGCAACGGATGAGAGCCGACTGGAATGAATCACCAGTTCGATTTTGTTTTGAGGATTTTTTTGTGCTGATGAAAATCTTATTTATAATAAAACTATTTTGATAAATGTTAAAGTTTGAATGTTATGTGTGTGTATATATGTGTGTATGTTTTGTTACTTCTCCATGACTTGTATATAAATTTAGTTATATATCTGGAATTACACATAGGCTTCTGTTAATATTATTAATATTTACCAAAAATGTCTGTACTTAATCCATACTAATATATAAATGCGAAAGTAACTCTGTCTGTGTGTCTGTATGTTCGTCTGTCTGTTACCTCTTCAAGCTTAATTTGCTGAACTGATTTAGACGAAATTTGGTATGGAGTATAGTTTGAGCCCCTTGGAAGGATATAGGATAGTTTTACCCCAGAAATCATCAATAAAGGGGGTGAAAAGGGGGTTGGGACTTTGTATGGCGAATCAATCATTTCTCAAATACAATGTACATAGACTATATAGTCTATGTATTCGATACTAACCGTCTTAAAGTATCTAGGGACGAAACCGAGCAAACCGAGCAAAGTCGCTAGTAATATATATGTATATAAGGCACCTAGGGACGCACCCGAACGAAGGTAAATCACTGATATTTTATAAATAGATAGGTAAAAAGAATCACATTTGTTTGAAAGAAGCAATGTCTAAAAGTACGTAATACGTTCAGAATTCATATAAACTCCCGTAAGCAGTTCAATGAAAGAAATATTATATTAACTTAGTTATGTCACTGAACTTACTTTCAGACCTTTACATTTTAGCGTTGAGTGGGAGGAGTATCGCACTAAGGGAAAATATACACTACGTTAAAATTTTCGTATATTAGGTGAAATACAAATATCCTAACGAAAACTTTCGATATCGTTTGTAAATAGAAATAATCTATTCAAAAAGTCCTTTCAGGTATGATGTTTTCAATGAGACACTAGAATACTAATCGGACTGCTTTTATGTAATTCGTAAGAGTGTAAGTTGCTAGTCTTCATATATATTAATCTAAAACAAGCGACACACTCTGCGCAGGTGACCTAGGTTCCTGACAAAAGCCTATCTGTTACTTCAGCTCATAATTTACTTGTGTACTAAAATCTAAATCCGCATTTATGATAATACCTAGTCCGATTAGCGAGTAACGCTATAGTTTTTTAGTTTTGATATGTACATAGCTATTTTTGTACATATGTTTTGTACTAATATAGTCTATATGTCGACCATTAAGGCCTACATATACCTGAGTAGAAACTTTCTCTAAGAAAAACAAGAAGGGTAAAAGTTTTTTGGTTTCTAAAACAATGCAGCCGACTGATTTAATGCTCAAGGGGGTGTTCGTAACTTAACTAGTTTAACTTGCGAGAAACTTAGATAGCAGCGCTCCTCGGGGGTTCGGGGGCTCGAAGACTTGGGCTTTTAGTATCGCTTATAACTGTACGGTTCTTCAAACAAATTTCAGACGAATAAAATGTATAAAATATATAGAAAACTAACTTTCCACCCCGGCTTCATCCAGTTTAAAAACTACAAAGTTATTTAATGATCTTTTTCGGAATAAATGATGTAAAAACGTCTGTACGACCTGCGCGACGCGACGTGTACTTACGTACATATGTTGAATGTTTTATATATGTATATCTTATATTGAAATGTACATGCATTCTAAACCAACACATATTTGTACATATATTTTTATATATAGGTGTATTTTATTAAGATAATGTAGTAAGACCTTTTGGTTATTTTCATGATTTTACGAGTTGTATTTTTATCTCAATCAGAAATAAAAAAAAGGTTAATAATATCTTAGAAATAATTGCTACGCACAAATTGTATCCACGGCAAAACAATAACAGTATATAATATATATACCATACCATTTTTATTTATTATAAAATTTTGTTAACAAAAAAAGCCAAAGTTCAGTAAATAATGAACTCGTTACCAAAAAATAACATTCTGAAAGTGGTAAAATACCATAAAAATACCATAAAAACTTGAGGTTATCTTCTAACCGATTATCAAAGCTTGTTTAATTTACAAGTGGTCTCGCGAAGGACTCGCGCGAGAGAGAGCGGGACGATAGCGACCGGTTACTGCCGTGTTTGGACACCACGTTGTTACTTTTCTTTTTGTTTGCTTTTTAAGGAACGAGAGACTAGTTCAAGGATATAAGTTTATTTTTAATCAAATCCCTATAATGCTTTAGTATTCTCACTAATATTATAAGTTCGAAGATGTGTTTGTTGGTGTCTTTTTTCTCGCAGTTTGGATGCGAATTTTTGAAGATCTATTTTGTAGAAGGCAGTGGTAGCCCAATAGTAACTCGCTCGCTTGGGTGTCCGAGTGAAACGGGTTCAAATCCCGGGTCTTGCACCTCTGATATTTTCATGTGCGAATCATTTCTAACATGATTACCACTTGCCTTACGGTGAAGGAAAACATCGTGAGGAAACCTGCATGTCTGAGAGAACCTAGCAAGTTTTCGAAAGACATGTGAAGTCCACCAACCCGCACTTGGCCAGTGTGGTGGACTATGCCTGTTCCCTCTCGTATTGAAGGAAGGCCCGTGCCCAGCAGTGGGACGTTTTAAAAAAGGGCTTAATACATGCATTTTGTAGAACGGAGAGTGAAATTGGCTATTACAGTGGGATGTTAGGGATGATAATTTTAAAAAGGTAAAGTGCATCTTTGTGTAGTGATTAGAGATTATAAACAACTTCAGAATTGCATTCTAAAATACTTTAAAAGTAATTATTACAGCCTTTGGCAAACAAGTTCCTTTTAATATGAAACTATCCTGTGAAATAAAAATATACAAAACTATATGTACAGTTGACGAAGATTAAAGTAACCGTGTTAAAATCGAACCCGTGATACGCATTGCTGGTTAGTGACACAAACAACCAAATATCAGAGCCTACCACAAGAGATTAGCGAAAACCGTACCTAAATCTGTTGAATGGTCTCTGAAATTAGAACGCACAAACAAACACACAAGCCGCTAGAAATGCTAAAAATCATTGTTTTTTGCTTTACTGCGTTAATAAAGACCCCCAACGATAGTTTTTCTCGAATATCTTCCATGTACAGACAGTGATCAATTACACTTTTATTATACATATGTATGGATTATTGGTCTCAATCTGTCTAGTCATATTAAATAAGGGTTAGATTTAATGATAAGTTCGTACACTGGGACATAGTCACGGGATGACATCAGTATTAACTTAATTAACACAATCCCTATAACAGGCCATCGTTTATATTTCATACAAAGCAACGCCAGCAATAAACTTTTCCAACTTTGTTTACGATCACAGCGCGCGATGAAATAGTGTTATTGTGTTAACTTTTTATTTCTTTCCTTTGTTACACATGTACAGAACTGCCCAGTATTATATATAGTTATAGATCCAAAGCTCACTATACATGTAGATTATAAAAGCTTTTAGAATATAGTGTATGTCATTTTTTTTTATTTTGCTAAAAATTTATTATAATCAAAATTTATAAAACTAACAAAGAACAAAATCGAAATGAATCAAACGAAGCCTAAAACTATAGTTTTATTTAATTATTAGTAGTTTTTGAAGAGTTCCTCTATCCACCTTCTGATACCATTATCAGATCAGCTCCATGGTGTCAATCGTGCCAAGTTTATAAATAAATAAATAAATATTTTGAGACATTAACACACAGCACTGTCTAGTTCCATGGTAAGCTACGAGGCTTGTGTTATGGATGCAAGATAGTTGATACACTACATATGTATATATAACTTTAAATATATACATATTTTAAATATAAACACTCATGACTAGAGTACAAACATTCGTGGTCATTACAAGAATGAATGCCCCCAGTGGGACTCGAACCCGCGGCCGTTGGCACGGCAAGTAGGATCACTACAAACTGAGCCAAACGTGTTGTTAAAGTTTAAATTTGATACGATAAGCAATAGGTTAAAATCGTCTTTCAAGATTTGATTACAACTGAACCCGATAAAAGTGTGCTTAAAATCAATTCCCTGACATTTATTATGAAAAGAAGGAAGCATGTTCAATTTTAAATACTGCTTTTACAATTTGAGTTCAGAAATTATTCCTGTAACAAAATATGTTAATTAAATGCCTTAGAATCAGCTATGATATATTTATTGATTTTTGTATTATAATGCTTAAAATAAGACTATCATTTAATTACTGATGTGATTAAAAAAAACCTTCATTGGTTAAAGCTACACTATCCCTGAATGACATACGCGATTTTTACCGACCACCAGAATCAGTAACTAAAACGCGTATCCTCATGTTTTTAAACTACCTCCCTTCAGTTACGTAACTGCCAGCAATAGATTCCATGTGTCAACATAAAAACCCCAAAAGAACATAATTTCCAATATTAATGCCTAAAGAAAACAAGAACAAAGTAAAAGAAAAGAAAGGTACCAACTTGAGAGGAATTACTCGTTTCCAGCGGCCGGATGGAGGAAACTGACTTCGAAAAATAAAACTGTCCATACAATATACATGTAATAAATACATTACTTGGTTAAGACGAAGCACTTTCTAACTAGCTGTTGCCCCTGGCTTTGTTCACAAGGGAAATTTAATAAAAAATCATGTAGTTCATGCGTTCAGACGTATATAGGATTTCAGGAGTAGGATGATTGTAGGACTTATTTATTATATATTGATACCAAGTTTAAAAATTATTTTACATTTTATTCACATATATTACATATACATTATATATACTCCGAATTTTAACAAAAGAAAATATAAGAAACAATATATAATATTTTCTAGCTCATTCACCCGCATGTTAAATTCTATACATTTATGTGTTTGTCTTTGTTTAATGTCGTTTTTTCGTTTCATCGAATTTCAAATTACAACGGGGCTAGAGAAGTTTTCACTTCAAAATTCAGAAAATTATTAAATTTTTAACTTAAAGAAAATATTAGGGGACTCACGATCACTATTGAAGCGAAACTTCTTTAGAATAAATGTGACTTGAAACTCGATAAAACAAAAATGCGTCACTAAAAAGAGACAAACACAAAAATGTATAGGATTAAGCCGGCGAGAGAATGAGATAGAATACATTGCCATGTTGCCATGGTTACAGTTGTTAGAGGAGAGTGACTAAATGTGGGCTAGTGCTTTAATATGGGCTAGTAACAATTCTCGAAAACCTACAATCGAAAGACGCAACAAACGACGATCGTCTATCGCATTCATTCGCACTAACATTGCACTAACTTATTCTCGTCAATCGCGCGCGAGCTGTCACCAGTGTCGGCTATACTTGTGTTGCTGCTGTCAAAAAAATTTCTGCGGTACGTATCAATGTGTTATTTAATTAATGAAAATTAGGTCTAAATACTGTAACTATATGTTTTATTGCAGAATATACGTTTAATTTTATGATTTTCGGTCGATTTTTTGCTTGCTATATATGATTTGTAAAGTACACTATCAAGTTGATTTTAGTTCAGAATTTCGAATATGGGCTATGACTATGGTCCTGAATATGGGCTAGCTAGGTAGGTCTAGGTCTGAGACTCAAACAGAAGAATCAACTTCTGGAACTGGACATGAACCATCATATGACTGTCAACCTTCATCTTCCGGAATTGATCGTAGCAGTCTAGATCTAGTATCTCCTTATGACATAAGTCCCGTGCCAAAAAAAGTAAGAAAGACATCTAATAGAGGTAGAAAAGCTGTTGTGGCCTCGGTTATAACTTCGTCTCCATATAAAAATGACCTTATTGAAACAACTAAGAAGAAAATTGAAAAAGAAAATAAAATAAAAGATAAGAAACCCAAGCAAAAGTAAAAAGTCTAGGAAATAAGAAAGCCAAGACCTGGGACGAAAGTGAAGGTGAAGAAGATATCCACTTTGATTCAGATAGTGAACCAGATGCCCCTATAGGAAGGAAGGCTCCTGACACTGCCGATGCAGCGTGTATGTTTTGTCAGGAACTTTTTTCCGAAAACGCAGCAGGAGAACTGTGGGTCAGATGTTTAATGTGTCAGCTCTGGGCACATAATGACTGTGCTGGACCAGAGTTTGACACTTGGATATGTGATTTTTGTAAGTAAATTATGTGATTTCTTCCATCTTCCAAAGTAATTTGATCTCTTATAAGATAAATATTTATAATTGTTATTTTCGTACAAGATATTATAAGTTTCTATTTGTAGCCCATATTTGAGTACCTGTTCCATATTTAGCGTCTATTTTGATATTTTGTTTAATGCTCAATTTAATAATATATTATAATATTAAGAACATAAGATTGTTACTTAGTTCTTTAAAAATGTATGTGTGATTATTTTGACATCGATAAATGGTTAATTTTTTAATAGTTTTTATTTTTGAGGCAAAAACAAAATGGTAGCCCATATTTGGTTACTTTCCTCTATTGTTTGACAAATATATAAACATTAAGAACGAAGTCTGTTGATTAGAAAATATTTAATTATGTACTTACAATAATCTTTTTCACTATTCAGTACTTTTCGACGTGCACGAAATTCTCGAACACGTTCCGTTGAACTTTTTGCGTTCTTTTTAATCTTGATTTCTTTATGTTTTTGCCGATACTCACGACACCTTTCGGCATTAGTTTTCGGCATACCTACTTGAAAAATGTTTTTATTAAAATGATAAAATATTTATATAAACGTTGCAAGTGAATAGTACACCACGCTGGTTATGACGCCTTTTCTCAAGGCTTCGTAATACGCAGGCGCACACACACGTACAACGAACACAAGAGGCTACGAAACACTGCACAAAGACGAGACCGCGAATATTAGAAACACTGTATACTATCTCATTCCCTCGCACGTTAAACCCTATAGGCGTATGTGTTGAATCGATGAAACGGAAATGCGACACAAAAGAGACATACACATAAATATATAGGATTAAGCCGGCGAGAGAATGAGATAGAATACATGGCAACATGGCAATCATGTTGCCATGGTAACCGTTGCTATTGTCTGACAAATATATAATATTATATTCTTTCCTTATATGATATTATATTAATATATGATTGTAATATGTTTAATATGTTTTATTTAATTATTGATTTGTTTTAATTTAATTGCGATATTTGCCATAGAAGTTTGACTTCAACACAAAAGGTTACACGCACCCATTGCTTTTTGTCTCTTTTTAATGTCGCTTTTTATTTCATCGAGTTTCAAATCACAACAAGACTAAAGATGTTTTCACTTCAAATATTCATACTTATTATCTATTTAATTATTATTAGGAATGATGAAAATAATAGAGATGCAAGTAACAACCAAACTCGCATTTCTTAGCATTAGTGAGTAAAAAAATACCATTTTTACTGTATGTTTACTGTATATATTAAAAATTAGCGACTCACCTTCGCTGCGCTCGGGTTCATCCCTCGGTACGTTTTCATTTTTTTAAGCGGAACCCTAATTCTTTTTCTAAAATTAAAGTAGCCTAAGTTACTCCTTATAACATCAGCTATCTGCCAGTGACGGTCCCGTAAAAATCGATCCAACCATTTCGGAGATTAGCCGGAACAAACAGAAAGTTTAAAAATTGTGATTTTCTTATGTGTACCGTATAAACTTTTATATGCATTTAGTAAAAAGTTGTTACTTCGACATTACAAACAGACACTTTAATTTCATTTATCTGTATAGATTAAATAAGATTAAATTATCATCGTACATTATAAAAGCACTTCGCCTTAACAAAGTAGGTGCCCGCGCCCGGTAGCGAACCCGTTCGACTTTGCTTTTTATTCCTTTTTCTTTTCGTCGTCTTCCCGCAGAATTAATTGCCTGGTTTTATCATTTATCTCGTCCGGGATAAGGATGTGTACACAACGTGGCGAGATTATACATTTTTAATAAGTCTAAAAGAAAATTAAATAAGTACATTAAATTACCTTTTTCTATCAAATAGCTTCCTTTGAGGACATTTTAGTCGTGTACCGGTTTCATCATTAGCCTAACTTCAAGAAACGATATTACAGAACCCAGTTAGACTGCAAACCAAGCAGGAACGAGACCCTGGTTTTTTTTTAATGTTAAATTGATAAAATTTATTACCATCTCATTAACACTACAAACTCACATTGCCTTAATAATCGAAAATGTTTTGCGGAAAATACATAAAGTAAACATAATGTAGCTTTTATTTTATAATTTTATTCATTTTTCATTTCATTTTATGATTGTACAACTGTCTTTATCTCATCTCAGTCATATTGTACTTTTTCGTGCAACCATCAATTTCAATTCGAAAGCCGCCATAAAAGTAACCACTTGTACATTGCTCTACACAAGTTCATTTACTACATACTAGTGTGAAATTTAGTGTTTACTTACTCTTGCTTACATTTTATTATTTAATTATTTTTTTTATAAGATTCAGTGACAAACGAGCAGACAGACCACCTGATGGAAAGCAGTACCTGTCGCCCATAACACCTACGGTTCATGCACTTAGGTTTTAAGTAACAAAAATACAGAGCCGCAGATGCGTTGTGAGGACTAAGATGATATGCCTCTTGCCTGTAATTGCGCTGGCTACCTTATCCTTCAAACTGGAACACAACAATGCAATCATTGTTGCTTGGCGGCAGAAATAGATAAAGGGGTGGTACCCATCCAGTCGGACTCCTCAGGCTTGACAGAGTCCTACCACCGGTAAAAAAAATGTATGAATATATCTCATTAATATTATAAATGCGAAAGTTTGGATGGATGGATGTTAGTTACTTAATCTCGCCAGATGGCTGAACGGATCTGGATGAAATATGACACAGAGATAGATTATAGACTGGATTAACACACACACTTTTTATCCCGGAACAATATACGGTTCCCGTGGGATAATTTGTTTTTCTTTTTCACTAAGGACGAACCTGAGCAAAGTGAAAGTGAGTCGTTAGTAATACATATATTGTTTTAAATATTTTGTGGTTTTCATATAAGTAAAACCAGCAGTTTTTAAACAACATGTAATAGTAATTTTTATATCTTATATACATATTGAAATTCGAGGATAAGGTTGTAACCCAGAATGAGTGATCATACCCGATAAATAAGTAAAACAACGACATAGATACAGGTGTTTTACCCATAAAGCACTATGTTATATCTATAGCCAGATCAACCCATAGAAAGTCTGCATAAAAAAAAAAGATCGTACAATAGTAAGTCGGATCTCCTCTTTCTCTTATTCCTTAAATATTTTATTATTATTGGTCCCAAAGCCTTAAAACCTATATAATTTACTTGTATATGTAAATTAATCACGGTATGATGGAGATTTCATTTAAAAGCAATCAATAACTACAAATCACACTCGGCATCGCATCGCCATTCGAAATTTCATCATTTCCATTTATATTACAATATTTACGCGCTGGTTAGTAGCGTGATTGATGCACTGCCTGTCTGCCAGGGGAGGAGGAGGGTGAGGGGGGGGGGGGGGTGGAGAGGGGACTAAGATAGCCACTTTATGTTGTCAAAGTCCAAAGACTTGAAAATTATACTATATTGATTATCCTTAATCATTCTTATGCATACTAATATTATAAATGTGAAAGTTTGTGAGGATGGATGAATGGATGTTTGTTACTCAATCACGCCAGAACGGCTGAACGAATCTGGATGAAATTAGGCACAGAGATAGATTATAGTCTGGAATAGCACATAAGTTATTTTTATCTTGGAAAATGTACTGTTCCCGTGGGATAGATTTGGTTTTGTTTTTCACAGAGCAAGGGCTAGACTATTTATTTCATAGTAACTGTTAAAACATACCAAGAGAAGAACCCGAACGATGTGAGGGTGAGTTGCTTGTGTTGTAAATAGGAAAATGTTAGTTTATCATACCTACTTGCAGGCAACAGCGGAGTCACAGTTTGATTATTTGGTTTGATACATGCAAAAAGTAGTATGTATCTGATTAAAAATAAATTATTTAAAAGCGTATAATTAATTAAATATTCTAAAGTACAAAGTTACATCTCATTTGGTTGAAACAACACAACCTCTTTTTGGTCGAAAAGTGTACTTAGTGTTTTATCTTTCATCTCAAGCAAATAGTGAAGTAGAAATACTGTTTACAGCATCTTTTCAGGCTTAAATGGTCTTTTGGTCTTTGAAATACACCGTCGCGGCTCGCAGGTATATTAATAGTTTTTTTTTGTAAGTTTTCGTTGCAACGCGTCGAGGGCTCGTAACAAAGGCTGGCCTGTAAACATGTGGACAAAGTTATCTTAGTTTACTCTCTGCACGTTGATATAAAGCGTTAGTATATTGTCAAAGCACAATATTTTTATATATTTATAGTATAGTTTATTATATTTTCTCTCAATATTATAAGGCAGATAAAACATGTCTTGTCTCATTTTATATTCAGTTTTTATCATAACAAGTTTAAATCTAAATTACAAAGGATTACACACGTATCCTACACACGTAGCCTTAAATCACGTGATCAAATCATATTAATTCAGAATATTTTTACTTTTTTATAAGTGTGAGTTATTTAGGTTGTAAAAAATCATCTTTTTTTAGTCAGTGTATGTATTTATTAAAACGAAATATTTGTACATACACTTCATAAAATGAAATTAAAATGCAAGCGATGTCACGGGTTTTTATACTATATGTATATTTTTGTTTAGCAAAACAAAGAATCTGTAGCGTAGAGTATATTCCCTTTGTGAAATTTATTTGTGGGCTCCTCCCAGTCCTCCCCTTTATCCCATTCCTCCCAGTCCTCCCACGCGACACGGAAAGGTAAAGATCAGAAAGTAATTTCAGTAACTTGGTAAATAGAACATTTCTTCCATTGAATAGCTTTTAATTAACAACTCTGTCAACAACTAAATTACATGTTCTTTTTCCTTTTGGAAAATTACATAATTTATTTACCTATTTTAACACAATTTATATATAATTAATTAAGCTTATTAAAAGTCGCTTGTATTTACCATAACTTTATTAAAAAATAAAAATGTTTTAAATTTTAGCTTCTAAGTATGGAAATCGATGAAGGTTAGTAGAAACATAAATTACTAGCTAAAAAAGGTGCTTAGTGCGTGTATGAAAAATATGAATGTATTGTCCATACATGACAACACGTTTGGCTCAGTTTGTAGTGATCCTACTTGCTGTGCCAGCGGTCGCGGGTTCATGTACCGCTGAGTGCATTCATTTGTGTGATGAGCACGAATGTTTGTACTCCAGTCATGTGTTTTTATATTTATAATATGTATGGATTTAAAGTTATATATGTATACTGTATAGTGTATCAACTATCTGGTATCCATAACACAGGCCTCTTAGCTTACCATGGAGCTGAATGGTGCGGTGTGTTAATGTCCCAACATAATATTTATATTTACCTAATTATGCAGTATAACTAAGTGTAGCGTTGGACATTGTCTCAAAGCGCCCGTTACCTCAGCATCAATATCTGACTCTATAATCTGTATCTTCTTTCGCGAGGAAAATGCGCTATGGATCATGTTATTTTGCAACATTTCTACGTTACGACTACGCTGATCTCAACGCTCCCATGGTCACCATCATATTATTGCAAATTGTTATTAAAAAAATGTTTCTATTCACCCTCTATAAATGCAAATCTTAATCATATTTAACGTATACATATATGTATGTATATATTACTAGCGGCTCACCCTCGCTTCGCTCGGGTTCATTCTTAGGTACGTTTTATCGATTAGTATGGAATAGATAGATTATATATTATATATACATAGGGTTGATAAGTTGTTGTAACATGTTTTTCTGTGGGAATGAGATAATCTCCCGCGGCAAAAATTATATCACTCTCCAGCCCTTCAGCTATGTCCACACGAAAAACCACACCAATCCGTCAGTCTGTTTCGACGTGAAAGGAAGACCAACAATCAAACACATTTTCACATTTATAATATGGATATTAAAATATTTTATGATGAATAAAACCGCATACTCGTAGTGTGTACGCGCACGAGTTCTGTAACCAAAATTATCTCTGAAAGACATTGTCTTAAGCCAGATAACGCTTCGAGGAAGCACTTTGTTTGCCGTCGCCTTAACATAAAACATATCAAGTGTGTGTCTGTTACATTGCATTATACACTGTACATGTGCTGAGGTCATAAGTATTGTGGCATCTTCTATTGAACGTACAGGAATTGCCCGACACAGGTATAGTTGGCGTTTTTTGCGACAAAAATATGAATCAAAATTATAAAAAAAGGAGCCTCTGTGTAATGCGATTAGCAATAGGCCATATTCCATCACTTTACACATATTATAAACTATTTAGGTTCTCTCAAGTATAGGTAGATGCTCAAATGTTTTATTTTTCTTCACATTATTCGTATATCTTAGAAAAGGGAAACCTAGATACATAGTCCAAATAACGAGGCTCGATCCGTATTTTAAACTTATCTTGTTCTATGTATATCAATGTAAAAAGCTATTTATTTATATAAACTAATAAAAAGCTGAAATATAAATACTCTGATTCAATATAAAGAAAACTGATGTATCAAAAATGATTCATTGAAGATTCTTTTCGTAAACATTTAATATTAGTATTTGGCTGTTTATTTGTTCGTTGCTTTATGTTAAACAATTCAGTTCACAATTTTTATCTATGGGTATAATGTTAAATACGCTAGTTACATATATGTATGTACTATGTACCTATATTTTAACCAAATAATGTTATGAATGTAAATATGTACGTTTCTATAGTTACAGTTTGTCCACATTTGAAAAAGGTAGTAAATAACATCTAAACAAAATGAGAGTTTATTTTATATCATTTAGATGGATGGATGTTTGTTATTCCATAACGCCAGAACACCTGAACGGATCTGGACGAAATTTCGCACAGAGATAGATTTTAGTGTGGCACAGAGGTAGATAATAAATAGCACATACTTAGGTTACTTTTTATTCCGGAAAAAGTACGGTTCCCGTGGGATAGATTTGTTTTTTTGTTTTCACAAAGTAAAGGGATCGACTATCAATTCCATACTAACCGTTAATACGGACCTATGGACAAACCTGAGCGAAACCAGGGTGAGTCGCTAGTTTTTAATTTTTTTTTACTGTGAGACTAAACTTAGCCATTCTTGACTGTAAAACGGGTAAGTAAATTAACATTACTTTTGTTTGGAAGATGAACGTTTTAATATATGTATTACAACGAGAAGCCGCGGGCGCTGGATGCTTACAAATTATTATATAAACAGAGATCACGTCGCTTCATTTCGCATTTATCAAGTAGATTCGTGTTATTGCAGTAGGTACGGCGGTAATATATCGGCATCGATAAATATTTGGCGCATTTCCCAGCTCTGTCCGAGTAAACAACTTTGTAGTCAATTTATTATTACTAGGAATATGCTTTTGAAGATATAATTCTCTTGAATTATAATAGAACATTTAAACATTTAAATTTAAATCGCGAAACACTTTGCTCGGAGAGTTTCTCTATTTTAAAAGGAGTTAAGTAGACCCTCTAACCACAGTTAATTGTATAAAAGTTTCCTAAAGAGTGATTAGGGATTCGATTCCGCCATGTAAATATCCATATTAAATGATCAATTCTTGTATAGGTATATATATATTAAATTAATTTTGTGTATCTCGGAAACGGTTGTAATGATTTTGATCAAATTTTGTACTAAAGGTTTGCTTTTTAATTTTATGTATATAAGATGTCTTTTCTGAGAAAGGAAAGGTAATTTTTCCATCTTTTCCAAAAAAACACGATCTTAGAAAACTACTCAGTATTGAAATTTCAATAGCATACAATATTGGCTATCTCCGATAGGAAGCTGTTATAATAGAACGACACAAGACCTACATATATATTATACATATATATATATATATATATATATATATATATATATATATATATATATATATATATATATATATATATATATATATATATATATTTACTATAATATACATTAAACTAGAGATATTTTTGATTCTTTATACTAGGCGTATCATTAAAAATAGTCGGTAAACAAAAAACACTTGAAAGTATTCCCCAAAACGTAATAGCTCTTAATTAGGTAGTATTTGGGGAATCGTTAAGAAAATCCGCTTTTTCCGCGCCCCTGACTGTTGGAGAGCCACTTCGCCAGTCATCCTCGTTACGGGCCGGTAAAGTTTACGCAGAAAATTGAATAACCATCGTTATTAATATTTATAGAATTTTCGGAATTTTATGAAAAATAAGGCATATAAGTTTTATATTTAAAAAAACTGAACAGTACCATATATTTTGAGGTTTTTTTTATTAACTTTTGTAAAACTATAGCATTCATGCCACACGACTCACATCTCTCGCGATATCGAAATCCGCGTCAATATCCATGCATATGGATGTAAAGAAATAAATATGTTTATTATCTTAAGTATTTAATTTAGATCATATTTTTCCTTTGAATTGTGTAATTTACATAAATATCTTAATTGTTATCGCGAAATAAAAACTCATTTAAATAATTTTAATGGCTGTGAGAATAGTTTATGGAGTTATCCATGATTGTATGTATGTATGTATTGTATTCAGCCCTTTTTAACGTCCCACTGCTGGGCACGGGCCTCCCTTCAATACGAGGGGGATCAGGCCATAGTCCACCACGCTGGCCAAGTGCGGATTGGCGGACTTCACATGTCTTTCGAAAACTTTGCATGGTTCTCTCAGACATGCAGGTTTCCTCACGATGTTTTCCTTCACCGTCAGGCAAGTGGTAATCATGTTAGAAATGATTCGCACATGAAAATATCAGAGGTGCGAGACCCGGGATTTGAACCCGCTTCACTCGGTTTCCCAAGCGAGCGCGTCACCACTGGGCTACCACTGCCTAAACCTAACCTATCCATGATTATATAAACTTATTACAAGAAATACTTAAATTAATTTTACAACATGATAGCCATACTTAATTTCATGCCTCCATAATCTAGTGGCAGTATGTCCGGCAGTGAGAGTTTATATCTATACATACAATAAAATTCTAACTGGGTCGAATCTGAACATTAAATGTTTTTTAGAAAATCTAATTGAAATAGTCATTATTATCGATACAGAGGCCGAATCTATAGTTTTTAGCATTTTTGTCTGTTTGTCAGTCTGTCTGTGTGTCTGGAAGCGCATCACGAGAAACCCACTGGACAGATTTTGATGAAATTTAGTATGATGATAGCTGGTTATCAGTGTCAATATATAGGATACTTTTTACTGCGGAAAAACATATCTTCTCTGAGAAATCTATACTAACCGTTGAAACGTACCTAGAGACGAACCCGAGCGGAGCGAGGACGAGTTGCTAGTTAATATTACATATGCGAAAGGCATCTTAAGGACGCTAGTAATATCTATATAATATATAAAAATCGATGTATGTATGTACGAGTATGTACCTTTGAGATTCCGAAACAGATGGAGCGATTTTGATAAAAATTTTAGGCGATCTTCAAATTAGCCCAACGGATGATCCTGTGAAGTTTGGTAGTGATCGCAAATTTGAACGCGAGCGAAGTCACGGGTAATGTTAGTAATATATAAACATAAACTAAACAAATCTATAGAAAACAAATATCTAGATATTACCTCATAATAACAAAGACATAATAAAAAATATAATAAACGTAAAGCATTTACATATTAGGTCGTTAAGTACTGAGGTCTGAGGCACAGCACTGAGTCAGCGAGGGCTTTGTCGGAACTAGTTCAATGTTGCTTACTCATATCGCTATAATATAATAATCTATACAATAATGACAACGCTGTTATGGTATAATTGCTTGAGGACTGTTTTTATAAGAACTGGGCTTCTAAATTAAGACTCGCAAGACCTTCGACTTCACTCGCCTTTAATTAAATGCTCGTGTACTTTTGCGTGCGTTTTTTATATACCTTACGCGATACAGGTACCATTTCCAATTTATTTGTAAATATGTGTTAGTCTTGTAGTTAAAGCTACGATATCGGCACAAAAGTTGTTAAAATTATTACATAAGTATACAAAGATACAAAAACGACGTATTATAAGGAAACAAGGGGACTAATTTATATAGACTAAAGTCGTATTATAAGTTGTTTAAGGATTAATATTTAATAGTTATAACACTAACTCCTTTTTTTTAATGTTGAGAAATGCATTTA
Organism: Argynnis bischoffii washingtonia; assembly: GCA_033884665.1. NCBI lineage: Eukaryota > Metazoa > Arthropoda > Insecta > Lepidoptera > Nymphalidae > Argynnis > Argynnis bischoffii. Next base: position 236,227 of record CM066624.1, on the reverse strand, counting down.
CGCATACCTCCTGTAAATATCCAGGTGGTTATGTGGGGCTCGCTAGCAAGAAAAGCCAGTACTACCCACTAAAACCCAACAAAACCTCCCCCGTCTTATTGGAGCTTCACAGGATCGTTTACGTACTCAACCACGACACCTCGATGGCAGGTCCGCCACACAGCGAGACGAGCGAGCAGACCACAATAACCATGAGGTTGCTCCAACAGTCCACTCTGCCGTCAGAGAAGTACCAGGAGCAACCCACATGGTACAACGCACACCGAAATGGACCACCTCCAAGTGCGTTTCTTGGCTTCGCGCCCAGCTGAATTGCCGGACGCTAATGAGACCCTTCACCCCCTTTCCCCACCACGACAAGGTAAACTCACATAATAACTAACACATACAAGCTTCACATCACCGAAGTTAGGTTTTATTAACTGTATGGGTACTTGTTTCTGGTGCAGTCAAATCCCGCACTACCTCATTGAGTACAAAATGATGTAAGCATTTAAAATAATAATCATTCATTAGCAGTGATTTGCTTAAAATATTAAATAGAAAATTATACTGAAATTCAAGAAGAAATCGTGGGAACGAGCATGTTTGTACGAAACACAAATTAAAAAGCCGATGCTTAGCAAATTATCATGAATTTTGTTCTTCAAATTAATTACCATTAATTATGCGTATACTTTGAAGTCTTCAGATACGACTCAGTTTATATCACTTATTCTTTCCACATGTTACATGAGTCAACCGGTATTATTTACAAATCGTTAATATAATGCCAATTGAATATCAGCCTTAAGCCTACGGAAGAGAATCCAAAATCTTTTTATAGATTATTCTTTTTAAGCTTATTATTTTTGTGTAAGAAATGCAACACGGTTGTTTTTCTTCTAAATATAAGATGTGCTTCATAAAATGTAAAAATTATAAAGTAATAAAAAAGTCAAACATTGTTTATAAATTTAAAGTTTTTTCAAAATTAGCTTCATAATTCGTTTACAGACTTGAATGTCTGGACTGATCGTTTATTTATCATATCACAGTCATAATCTATACTTATAATAAAATACTGACTGAGTCGCATCTGTACATTTAATATGTTTTGGAAAATCTTATTGAAATAGTCATCATTATCGATACAGAGGCCGAATCTATAGTTTTTCCTATTTTTGTCTGTCTGTCAGTCTCTCTGGGAACGCATCACGATAAAACCACTGGACCAGATTTTAATGAAATTTGGTAAATATATCATCTCTGAGAAATCTATACTAAATGTTAAAATGTTCCTAGAGACGAACCCGAGCGAAGCGAGAGTCGCTAGTTAAATAGTACGACTAGAGAGACACTCCATGTGTCATTGTGTAAATTGAAGCAAAAATCAAATATTTGAGAGATAGTGAAGAGCATTGTTCTTATGTCAAACAAATTATTCAGATAATGTCGAAAAAATTATTCAGTCACAGTACAGATTATAAAAAGAAACAACATTTTAAACTTTAATGTTTAAAGTACAAGAAGCCTAACTCGCTTAAATCAGATAACAAATCCGCGCTAATTATTTTATGGTCAAAGCCACAAGAAAAACCACAGATACAGGATGGTACAGATAATACAAATTTTGGTATATTAAAATTGAATCAAGTGTAAAAGACCTTTATTCATTCCTGTAAAATGAAAAAAAAACTCTAAAAATAACAGAGAAAATACACAGGGAATGACTTGAAAGCCTTTAAACATCTAAAAATAGTAACAATACGTCAGGCTAAAACACAAAAAGTCCGTTGAAGCACTTAAATTTCTCTTGAGACAGCCCTCACGCCGCGCGCCGACCCGCATGTGGCAGGACAACCACCGAAGGCTCACCCGACGACTCTGAAGGGGTGGAATGCAGACAAAGGCTCTCGACTTGAGGGCCTTCATCCATACGGGCCCTTAGACCGAAAGTCTAGCCCTCTTGCTAGTTTGGATTAGCTATGTGCTAATCCTCGAAAGCGCTGAGCTTCGTTTTTATGAAGGACTTTTATGAACGTTTCTGTCTGCTGTGTGTGGTGATGTCGCTGTGGTCACGAGTTCGATGTTTGCGCTAGATAGGTTAGTGCAGCAGATGTATAAGGCTAATTTGTAGTTAAAATTGAGTATCAGCTTTTGAAAGTGCCATAGTGCCAAGGGACACAAAAATCTTGAGTCTGCGATGCAGCAGATATCATCAAACAATGTTACATAGCTTTAACTTTTATTATACTTTTAATTAGCGACTCTTCATATCTCCATTATTTTTGTTTTAAAGGCCATATTTTTATTTATTTTCAGACATTAATATTTTGTAAAGCAATTAAATTTTCATATAAGTGAGTAAATTATACGACGAGATAAATCCGAGTAGATAGAAATAAAATATTAACAAGCTCTTTAAGTGTTTACTTAAGCCTGGTGTGATTTACAGCTTGTTAGAACACCTAGAAAGATTTAAATAACACTTGCTGTTTAGAACGAGACACTGCAAATACAACATTAAAGAGATTGTATAAACATATAATGTAGGAAAGTCGTGGAAAGTTACCAAATACACCAGCGCTCTAATCGTGGCGTGATGTAACGTAATCGTTCCACGGAACACCTAATTGGCTTGCGAATAAATCTACCATGACTTGACCAGCTTTGGCTGATCCCCTGAAAATGAAAACTGTTCTTTCGGGCCACTCGCTGGCACTGTTCCGTCCACTGCTGGGGGTCAGGTTACGTTAGCGTGGACACCGTACGTTGAACCGAACTTGACATGTTTCCAAGGCCACATAGTGACGTAAATCATTCATTGTGACTGACAGTCCGCCTAATTGAAGCCGACAATAGTCCAGGGAGTGTCTTCCATCGCGGAGTCCATTGTTTGATTGGCCGCTGGCTAATGAAGCGTGGAAATTGAAATCATTATGTCAATTTACGGCAAACCCATTGTTTCGTAGCCATTACTAGCAAAGATAGCCGTCCGGTGTTTACACGACACGAATAGGCACCACAATTAATATTCTTAATGATTTACAACAATAGATCCTGATAACAACTAGTTCTGTTACCAACGGTGAACGAGTATCTGACGTTTTTGAGATAATGCGGTATAATTTATGTTCTAAGAGTTTTGCAAAATATTAATAGTAGGTACATAAACTTTACTTCATAAATTCAATATATCACGAATGATAATTTAGACATGATGTATAAGGATATTGAATGGGAGGTTTATTTTTGACGACACGTTTGGCTCAGTTTGTAGTGACCCTACTTGCTGCGCTAGCAGTCGCGGGTTCGAGTCCCGCTGGGTTTGTGTTAGCATACATTTGTGTGATGAGCACGACTGTTTGTACTCCAGTCATGAGTGTTTATATTTATAATATATATGTATTTAAAGTTATATATGTGTAGTGTATCAACTATCTGGTATCCGTAACACAAGCCTCGTAGCTCACCATGGAACTAGATGGTGCTGTGTTAATGTCGCAACATATTTATTTATTCCACCAATTGTTATTAAGCAATTATGTTATTTATATAAAAGCAAATTTTATTTGTGAATAAAAAGTACAGGTCGATGTTTATGACCTAAATGTTCGACGCAAAGTCATAGTAATGAAAAGAAATAATTTGCCACGCTATAGGAGTTCTCTTTCAAGGTTGAATGGAAAGCTTATAAAAACTTTTTGTGTATTTAAAAAACTTTTGAAATTTATATTTTAGTTTTAGTTATTATTATAACTTACACATAATAAATACATGATAAAATAAATACACAAACGAAAAAAATAAGATATGTAGGTACATTCTCTTTTGTGAAGATGCAAAATTGACCTTTGAATTTATCTTGTCATGAGTAGTTGCAGTACTCGTCTTACTGTCGGGCTAATAACTAATATGTCACAAAGCAATATTGGTTTTGGAATAAAACATATTCTATTACCTGTATCAATTGGAAAAGTCCCGTAATACACAGAAACTAGATGAGACCTCAAGTAACTCGAATCCTATAATATTTTTTGCTTTCGAATTAAACTCTCTGCCAAAATTACTCTCTCTATGATAACATTAATATCATTTTACTATTTTATGCGAAACACTTGAAAAAACAGTTTTACGCTTATAATAGTATTTGCCCGCGACTCTCCCCGCGAAGTGAAATTATGTATAACTAGCTTTATATATTGCCTATGTATTACTCTGATGTATAAGTTATATTAATGTAAGGTTTCATTAAAATCCCTTCAATAGTTTTTACATAAAAGAGTGACAAACATACATGTTACAAAGCTTCTTGTTAAATATATTAGTAGCAAGTATACAGTATACCGTTGTGAGAGATAATATAATAATATACAAGTATTAAATAATATATACATTGTCGAAGTGCGAACACTATTGTAAGTCGAGGCACGTCATTTAAAATCATAATTAAAATAATAATTCATCGATGTTGGTTTTTTTTCTATTTTTTACTATCACAATGACATCACGCGACGTATGCCTGAATACATTAAAGGCGTAACAAAAAAGCGATCGCTCAGATAGCTTTTATTTTAGAGCGGCGTAATGTTTTGTTTAGATGTAAAAAACTCTACCGACTTAAACAGGTTTTCTTTGGAAGTTTGGAGTTAGAGCCTCGGGCGCGGCTACTGTTTCTGATTTTGGCTTCGAAACTTGTATCGATGTATGCTAAATTGATTTTTACACCATTGTGTTTCTGCTGTCGACGACATGTAGATTTAAAGTAATAGGGTTTCGTGGCCTAAAATATGGCGTATTATCTTTTATTTCTTTGCTAAATTACATTATTATTTGACGACACGTTTGGCTCAGTTTGTAGTGACCTTACTTGCTGTGCCAGTGGTCGCGGGTTCGAGTCCCGCTGGGGGCATTCATTCTTGTGATGAGCACGAATGTATGTACTCCAGTTACGGTTGTTTATATTTATAATAAGTATGTATTTAAAGTTATATATGTGTAGTGTATCAACTATCTGGTATCCATAACACAAGCCTCGTAGCTTACCGTGAAACTAGATGGTGCTGCGTATTAATGTCCCAACATATTTATTTATATTTATTTTTCTTCTATATGTATTTACGTTTATTATATCTTCACGCTCATATGGCTTTGGAACAGATTTAGATGAAATGTCTTACACAGAGAGCTTATAACATGTGCTAGGACATAGGTTAGTAATTAAATTTGCCCAAAAGTGGCGCTAATCGTTTAACAGAAGATTAATACATACTATTTATACTAATATTATATATGTACATATATTTAGAATTTTTTTGTTTGCTTATGTTTTTGTATGAAGCCGCAAAAGTCTTCTAGGGACGAGCAAAGCGAAAGTAAGTTACTAGTAACCGATATACACTCTATATTAATGTTTTACTTCAATTTTTGCTACAATCCATCCAATTTTGCCAGCAAATAGTATGTGTGGTATGAGATTAATTATTCAGAAACATAATATTATTTTCGTCTCATAAAACATACTCTACTAAAATAATTTTACGTCGCAAGGAAGTTATAACGGTAATAATAAATAATTATCATTTTTTGTACTGAATCCAGTTAGTAACTTAGTGTTTAAATTGACAGTTAACATGTTCGGGCAAAAAGTTAGCGCCATGAAGGTTAAAGAGACCTTGATACTGTCGGTTAGAACGGTTCGCATTGAAACCTACATTTATTTAATTATCTAACAATTAACTAAAGTTACTTGTACAGCATTTTATATTATTAAAGTGTCAGTGATATTTCATTGTCAACGAGAGAGCCTCTAATGCGCTCAGGCTCTACCTCCATATAAAATTAACTAAAACGTTCAATAATTCTTTAGGATGTGCTGTGAAAATCTAAAGGCTCAAAAGTTTTTTTTTATTTGCTTGAACATGCTAATCTCTGCAACTAATAGTATGTAAAGTTCTCTTGCATTTCCTAGCCTATTTATTGAAAAATGTTTGTCAACATTATGCTACGATTCTTAGGAAGTAGTGTCTATATATAAATAAACAACACAAGTAGAGCCGCTGGCGAATGGTAGTATGTTATATTCAAAAACTAGCGATTCACTCTCGCTTGGCTTCGGGTTCTTCCCTATACAAAAAAATCTATCCCACGGGAACCGTACGTGTTTTTGGGATAAAAAGTAATGTATATTTTATTCCAGACTATTATACCTATCTATCTCTGAGCCATATTTCATCCAGATCCGATCAACCGTTCTGGCATGAAAGAGTAACAAATATTCATCCATCCATCCATCCTCACAAACTTTCACATACATAATATTAGTATGGATGTTTCTGTTATGAAACCTGTATGAGTGATTTTGCATTAGTTAAAATACTTAGTAATCACACAAACAAACATACATCGACTGTTGAATAAAATTTATATACAACTAGCGACTCACCCTCGCTCCGCTCGGGTTCGTCCCTACGTTTACGTTTGAAATTTTTCCTGAATTTTCTTTGCTATAAACCTCACGGAGCCCGAGACCTTTCCAATGAATGCAAAACCGTGGAAATCGATTCGTGCGTTCTGGAGTTACAGCGTCAGGAAGGAAAACCCGACTTATTTTTATATAGTAGATTTAAAACTGCATATGCTTTATTATTCTTGAATGATTGCTATCTTCTGGATGAATATGTCAGACATGACAGGTCGCTTGCACGATTAACATAAATTACTTTATATTAGACTAGAGACTTGTCCTCACTTTGCTCGGGTGTGTCCTTAGGTACGTTTTAATTTTTTTGAGCAGGATCCTAATTCTTTAATAAAAGTAGAGCAAGTTTCTTCTTATAACATCAGCTATCTGTCATTGAAAGCCGAGATAAGCCAGAACAAATAGACAGGCTGACAAAATTTTTAAAAATTGTGTTTTTCTTATAAGTACCGTATAAAATTTAAAAAGCTATTGTATTGACATTACAAACAGACAGTTCAATTTTATTTATCTGTATAAATTAAGAACACTCAACATGCCTTATCGCTTTTATTCTCTTTACGTATTTTTTTTTCGTACAGCACTTATGTACATTATAAATAAAAAAACCTGATTGTTCTCGTAGAAACACCGAGAAAAATCTTGTAAGATAACTATGAGTGCATACAACAAAAACCGGTCAAATATTTTTTGATTTTGTGTCTCCTGTTTTATTGCTTTCCGCGATTTTAGGCAAACGTCTAGATACTAAGTAATATTCCAACGCATCCCTTACATTTTGACTAGACCTATACAAATTACTATAATCATGATTGGCAAAAGCAGCATATCGGCATGTTTATATACTGCAGCCATTGCATATTATGACATAAAGTCAAATTTATGAGGCCACTATTTTATAATTGTAAAAATATTTTCCATTTGTTTACATGTTCAGTGAACCGCATAATCAGAATTTACTTGACTCACCCATTGAAATATTAGTACAAGTATAATTTTTCATGCTGCAAACTGATCTCTAGCACGCAATTATGATTTATAGTTGTTGCATCGTAAACTGTAATGCAGGTAGCGCTCACCGACACACGCCAGGCGTCGCCCCGTCTGTTTGTTCACTGGGACTCAACTCAAGGTCCTTTAGAAGCTCTACACTTGTAAGTAAATTAGATTATAGCTTTAAACAACTTTAATACTTAAAGCTTATTATTAAGGATGAAAATTGAACGGATAATTATGGTCTCTACCATTGTTGTCATGTAGAGTTTAGCCAGTGTACAGCGTCGAGTTACAAATCAACTCGTGTAAGTATCTATATATGTTTACTGTTGTATGTTTTAGATAATATATTATGTGACATGTGTTTTATATGAGTGACGCTTTGTTACGGACATTATTTTTTATTGATATAGAGTTAGTGTTATGGGTTTATTTTTTTTTTATTGCATGACCTACTGTGTAAGAAGTATCCAGTTTGATTCTCGTACAAGACATATATTCACCATTCCATATATAATTAACCTAAATTAGCAGTAGTTCTGGTGAAGTCTTGAACTGACAAACCTGATAAGAATTTATAATACATGAATAAACTAGCGATCATATTATTTCCACATATCATAACTCTATTCTAGTTATAATATATAATAAGGAGAATTTAAAATATTTCTATGAACATTTTAAATGGCATGCGATGAAACTGCATTCCTGGTCGCAGTAGCTTTCCTAAAATGTAGAGTGATTAATCTTCGCATTCTATAAATTATAATGAACAATAGAACATTTCCATTTGTAACATATTTTATTAAATACGCGGTGACATAATACGACAGCATTCAAGGTCTTAGCAAGTATAATACCTACTACATAATAGCATATTTAAAAATACAAACCACAGATGTAATATTTTTTGTAGATAAGAGTACATAACTTAACGTGTTCACTTCTTTTAATGACTTTTAGCAATGTTTCGTATAATCTGGTATTCAAACCTTTTTAACGTCCCACTGCTGGGCACGGGCCTCCCTTCAATACGATGGGGATCAGGCCATAGTCCACCACGCTGGCCAAGTGCGGGTTGGCGGACTTCACATGTCTTTCGAAAACTTGCTAGGTTCTCTTAGACATGCAGGTTTCCTCACGATGTTTTCGTTTACCGTAAGGCAAATGGTAATCATGTTAGAAATGGTTCGCACATAAAAATATCAGAGGTGCGAGATCCGGGATTTGAATCCGCTTCACTCGGTTTCCCAAGCGAGTGCATTACCACTGGGTGACCACTAATGTAATCGTATAATCTTAGAGGAATCAATTAACGTATCGAGATACGGGGAACATAAATGAAGCTATCGGATATCCAAAATAATTTTATGTCATGTATTTGTAGTTAAATCCGAAATATAAGATTTATTAGATAATGTACAGAAGTTTTTCTTTTTACGTGTGTACACATTTATACACGCACTTTTTAATTTTTTTATTATTTTATTATCATTTTGAAAAATCGAATATCCACAACCAAAACTATCTATCTATTAAAATATTTCTTAAATAATATAAATAGTAAATATATCTATATAAACACTCCATAGCACTCTCGGGTTAGGCATTAACTGACTTAAAAAGTGAAAAATAAAAAATAGCAAAGCGTGACACAAACACAATACTGTTCATAAAAAGAAATAAAGAGAATAAGGTTTAAAAGAGTCATATTTATGTAAGAAAAGTTAAGTTTAAGAAGTTTAAAAAATAACCATAAATCTTATTTTTCCTTAAAAATAGAGTCTTCAATTAGGCTCTACATAAAAAAAAAACAAAATTTAACGAGCTTCGCGAACTCTACACATTCACGGTCACCTGTTATACAATAATAAGTATAGATTGTCAGGATTACTCGCCTGACCTTGGCCGTCAGTGGCTGAGCGTTACAGTTTTATGTAATCAATAGGTACCTACTGCCTACTCTCATTACCGGAGCGCGTGTCGAAACGTTCATTTAAATTTTATTGCAAATGAAATAGCTTCTACATAATAATATTATTAATAATAGGTAATAACCGATCGATAGCACAAGGCCATTCGTTTGAGCTCTACACATTTCGCCCTTGACTTTCTCTAATTAAATAGAGTTCCAATTCCACAAACTCTATCTCTATCTAAATACTTTTTGTCATTTTGTTCATCAATAACCAAACAGAGATGTCAGTATTTATGAATTATAAATTGCTCTTATGAGATTAATAAAGATAAACAGATTAAGTTCAAAAGTGTATTATATATGTATTTCTCAACTACATATATACATTAGCCTTCAACACAAGTGTCTAATTTAGGCTTCCCGCGCTACCCGAGCGCGACTTGCAAACTGTTTATTTGGCCATTAGCATGCAAGCTCACAAGTTTTTTCTTCGCGAAACGTGACCGCTGTGAAAGAGCGAAATATTAGCCTATATAAGACGGCTAAGGAGCGTGCGTATGGATGTGGTAGAATATTATGTTAACTATATATATAAAAAATGTCTGTCTGTGACTATGGTAGGGAGTTTCAAGAATATCGTTCGATTAATTCTAAGTTATTAAGATGAAATAAATAAATTAATAAAATAAATATGTTGGGACATTAACACATAGCACCATCTAGTTCCATGGTAACCTACCAGGCTTATATTAAAGATAACAGGTAGTTAATACACGACACATATATAACTTTAAATACATACATATTATAAATAAAAATACTCATGACTGGAGTACAAACATTCGTGCTCACCACACAAATGAATGCCACTAGCGGGACTCAAACCCGCGACCAGCTGCCACAGCAAATGGCAAAGGGTCACTAAACTGAGCCAAAAGTGTCATCAAAATATTTTAGAAGTTATGTAGACTCCCTAAATTGACACAATTTTTTTTTTATTTTACATAATTATAACGTAAGTAAACTAAACTAGTCCCCAGTGTGCGCAGAACCAGAATTCTAAACAAAGGAAATAAAGCATATATCGACGGACAAGGCTTACTATTTTCATAGCGCTAAATACTAAGCACGTAATGGTGTTAGCCGTACGTGCGGCTGACGCTTAATAGCGTATTAATTCTACAGGCTATTTAAATACGAGGATGTATAGACGAAAGCAAATATCGCGCTTCAAGGATATATTAACTGTTGTGTTATCCTGACTAAATATAATATCTATATCATTTTATTGCAACGTGCCTTTGAGTGTGTTTTGATTAGCTTTTTTGTCTTCTAGGTAAGGAGGAAACATATGTTAAAAGACTAACATACTCGAAATAGCGAAAGTTACTAAACAGTTTCGATAATACTTTCTTAGATTCACGCGAATATTGAACATTTTAAATAAATATATAATAATACATATAATAAACACCCATGACTGGAGTACAAACATTCGTGCTCATCACACAATGAATGCTCCCAGCGGGACTCGAACCCGCGATCGCTGGCACAGCAAGTATTGTCCCTACAAACTGAGTCGTATAGTTTTATATTATTTATTTAGACGTGCCGTCTAAATAAATAATATAAAACTATCTTTTCGGATTATTTCGCGGATTTATTTAGATTTTTGGTTCCCGACGTTTGAAATGCTTTACAACAATCATAGATATTCTCTCCTAAATATAGAGAATCTCTCATGACCATGATTGCCAAAAATCTAAATATATCCGCGAAAAAATCCGACAAGATAGTTTTATTTAAAATAGTTTAGAATTAGTATTTTACTTATTAAAGATATTTTTTTTTATAAAATTCATATTTACATAAAGAAGATTGTATTCTGGTGCCATATATTTGCACTGATCACGTTACTTGATAATACTTTCTTATTAATATAGATATAAATAAAAAACAAAGAACAAAAAGAGAAAGACAAAAAGACATTTATATAAATATTTTGAATATTATAGATCAGATCAACTGGCAATGTGTACTGCGCCGGACGATGCAGGTTCAATACCTGCATGGTGCAAAATTCATCATAGATACTAATTTAGCTTTGAAAAGAAATATGATATTATTATAGTATTATCTCTACCTAGCATTTTTTATGGTACTCAGTGATAAACGAGCAGACAGCCCACCTGATGGAAAGCGATACCTGTCGCCCATAACACCTACGGTTCATGCACTTAGGTTTTATCACTGCTAAGTACGTTGTCACTGTGAGGACTAAGATCGTATGCCTCTTGACTGTAATTGCGCTGGCTACCTTAGCCTTCATACCGGAAAACAACAATGCAATCATTGTTGCTTGGCAGGAGAAATAGATAAGGGGGTGGTACCCATCCAGTCGAACTCCTCAGGCTTGACAGAACCCTACCACCGTTCAGTGAAGAAAAAGCGTTTAGCTATAAAAAATACAGTCAGATTTCGATGGTCAAAATGTAAGTAATGTATCATTGCTAAATATCGTGCGAATTAAAAAAATCGCACTGGAAGCCGCCGGAAGCGACCGTCTCGTACTGCGAGCTTCCTTCGGCGAATTATCTTAATTGCTGTAATTTTATAATTCTACTTTAACTTCGGAAATTTACTTTTTATGAGATATAAAGTCGAGAAAACGACGGCTGCTGCAGCGCCAGACACTTAGTGGAGGAAATTATTTTACGCTGTTTTATATTTAACAACGATACCAAAACACGTTACGTATTTTTATATTTTTTTGCATTAAAGTCTATATCTATACTATTATAATAAAGTGTAAAGATTTGTTTGTACCGTATAAGCTCCGAAACTTCTAAACCGATTTACATGAAATTTGGTAAAAAGATAGTTTGAGACCCTGAAAAGGACATTCGGAAATCATCCCTTAAGGGGGTGAAAATTGGGATGAAAGTTTGTAAGGGGAAGCAAACTAGAAACGAAGTCGAACGAAGCAAGGGTGAGTCGTTAGTTTAATATAAATTTGTATTTTACCACATTTTTGTTAAGTCTTTTCTAAATGAAAGATGAAGAACCTAAACGGAGTTTGTCCCATTGAAATTTTCGACCTTTATATATGTACATTTTTAAGGAAACTTTCATTGACTATTTTTTGCAGGTTAACAAAGACTATATGTTTTACGCTATCATCAATACTGGAGCAACAAGTAAGAGATGACGATGTATATATTTTGTTTTAATCACATTGCAATAAATGTTCACAAATCTATTATTTCTTTCAATTTTTTCATCAAAATCTGTTTAAACACTAGAGGTGCTGTGCGGTGTATTTTACACGTTGCCCTAATACAGACCTTGCTAGCAAAATATATTTATACTAAATACCTAAATAAGTAAAAATATAAAACACTTTATTCAGAAAAATTAAAATAAGTCTGTATCTCGACAACAGCGCAAAATAGAGCTAAGAAACAGATAAAAATAAATACTAAAATCGCTCATTACGCACACACGCACATGGAAATTTTATATATTAAGATATATGTATTTAATAATGCATATAATAAATAAAACTCCCTGAAGTATAAGGAATAATAAGTGCCAAGTTCGTGAAGTAAACAAATTAAAAAGCACTAACAAAAAACACAAATTGAATACAGATAAATCAATAAAACGAGCTATTGAAGAGTCAAATTTATTTTTATATCCAACTCTACACGTGTCTATAACCGAAACTTGTTTGGGCTTAGTCTAACATCTCGTTATCTTGCCTCATGTGTTTAGGCATTGTGTATTGTATATCCTTTATTTAATTATTGACGTTATCTCTATAAAGTTAGAATCGATTTTCTTATGGCAAACGTTGAAAGTTACATCCTTTTGGCAACATCCGGTGGCAATGCAAGTGCGGCTGTATGTTTTATTGCTTCACTGTTTTATTCGTATATTGAAACTATTACGACTATAGTTCAAATTAAATTCAGCTCTATTGTATAAACTATAAAGACAATTTTCTACTGCTTGGATGCTGTCAACAAAACAAATGAAGAGAAGTTATTGCCCATCCTTGTTTGATATATGGGGATAAAGAGAGAGGTACTTTCTAAATTTGTATCGTAATTTAGTTTTATGGGACGCTAAAGAGGTGCATCCCGTGATAATATTCGCCCTATCTACCGCTACTAGCGATCCTCTCTGACTCTACCTGAGGGATTTAGAGGTACAAAATCCTTTAACATGTATCGCAATGTAATTTAAAATATTGAAATGGGAAAAGTACATCTTTATCTCTACATACTCGTACACAGGTGTATTTTTGAGTCAGGACAGTAAGGGCAGGTACCATAACTGCTATAGTTACAGGAAAATGTTCCTGGGAAACCATCCATAACTTTTTGAGATATTTTAAACTGCATTCAAGGATTTTGGAAAAAATGTACAGTTAGCGAAAAAAAATCTAAAATATCAAAAAAAAATTGTCAATCGATCCTATTTCATGTAGGTATTAAAAGACAGAAATCGCCAAAAACTTTTCCCATACATTTTGTATGGAAAAACGTTAATGTGATCAAAAAACTCTTTGAAGTCAAATAGAGTTTGAGTACAGAAACTACGGTACGTCACAAAACCAGGTTTACATGATTTTTGTCTATTCAAAAGCAAATTTTAACCATCTATTGAATATTAAGCGTCGATGTTGAAAATTAAATATTGTTATAAGATTTTTTAGCTCCAATGGGGTTAGCTTTATGTTTCAAGATTTCTAAAATATATAATAAAAAAAATCTAAGCCATGACTAAGGGCTAAGGTACCATGTATAGGATTCAAACCCACAATCGCAAAAGAAAAAGTCAGTTTGTGAGCAGACCTTACAACGAATTCTCTGTGCTTTGTGACTACTGCGTATAAGCGACCTTCAAATGAGATATCTTTTTAATTTCTATATTTAAATTCGATTTTTATCTTTACTTTAGGCAAGTGATTATGTAAGTCAAGACGCGTGAATTTCCACGTGTGGCTTAACGTGCCTTTATATAATAACTTATCCTTCTTCCATCAAAAACATATGTCATGACTTAAAAACAGCTAACAATTTCAAGAAAGAATTTTGTATCGCATTGTAGGGTATAATCGGCGAAACATAATATGCCAGATATCGTTAGTTCGATAAAATAAATTTGATTATTAACGAAATTGAGTTGAGTTTGTTTCTGAGTGTCAGCAACTTTTTCCAACACGTCAAAAAGATTAAATGTTTATATCAAATTTTATGTGACAGCCGCGAGAATGTGATTATATTTCTAGAACTTTCCAGTTGCCATGCCATGGCGTTTTTTGCCATCGGTATACTTGCCAAAGTTTTTTGCTGCATTATGTCATACTCTGCACGACGTATTAATAAATCAAAAATTAATAATTTGAACCTTATTTCTATGACCTTAAGAAAATTGTCTAATTACTAGGTGATAGCGAAAAAAAGTAACTGTTCCCAGCTATAGAGCGAACGAATTGTAATTTAATTTCTATTGAAATAGTGTTCAAAATTTCATACAACATTTTAAATAAGACTTGTGATTTTAATAATAGTGGGGTTTAATGACGTAATGTAGAGTCGAGCGTCCCATGGCGAAAAAACACTGATAAATAGATTTGCTATATAATTATTTTGACTTAGCAACAAGATATTGGCGATTGATAGGTACTGAATTGGTCTCTAAGGCTTTGGGTAGAGTTTTATATTCATATAAGACAAGCTTTTGTAAAGAAAAATACTTTTTCTCATATAGAAATTAAAAATTCATATTAAATACTAAATACACTACATAAAAACTATGATACTGTCATAAATCTTGATTTTATTCTATTTAAATACATATATATACTTGATTTTCCTGATTTCCGGGACCGAGGCTTGATCCTGATGAGCTAAAATGTTGATAGCTTAATACTGTAATAAGTATTATTACCGCTACTTTTCTGCGTTCTCTTTAAAACCCTCCTGCAGTGTTTATAAAAAGTACCCGTTCACATCAGTGTTTCAAAACTTCAAGTGTATACGCTAAAATCTTGGGTACCTTCAAATTTAATAAATTAACTGTGGACTCATATTCTGTCAAGTCAAAATCACATTCTGTCATCACTCTCGCTAATCGAAAATTGGAAAATGACAATGACATACACGTTATGTGACGTGGTTAGGATATATCATTTCCATATATTTTGTCGATATCGAAAATAGAAATGAATGTTTCTAAGAGGCTCTTAATCTATACATATAATAAGAATCTAACTGAGTTGAACTTGTACATTAAATTTTTTTTGGAAAATCTTACTGAAATAGTCATAATTATCGATACAGAGGCCAAGTCTATAGTTTTAGAAATTTTGTCTGTCTGTCTGTCTGTCTGGGAACGCATAACGAGAAAACCACTGGACAGATTTTGATGAAATTTGGTATAATGATAGCTGGTTATCCGAGTCAATATATAGGATACTTTTTACTATGGGAAAATATCTTTACTCTGAGAAATGTATACTAACCGTTAAAATTGAATATAACAATATTAACATATATAAATATTTACTATGTAGTAACATTTAATGTGTCACATCGCGACCTCAGCTCAATCTAGTTTTCTTTAGACTACAGGTATATCTAAATCTTCTCTAAACCTAAACAACAAAAGTATTAAAACGATTCAAGCGAATGAATAACAAACTAAATACTAGTATACCAATACATAATCAGGCGAGGTGTACACTAGAGTACATACACGGACATACATATATATATTTAAGCGGCATCCTTGAACTGAGTGGAATAACAATGAGATTTGGTGCTATTGTTTTGATTCCTTTGTATCTAACACTGTAGTTATATTAAAATTGTGATATGATAACAATATGTGTGGCAAAACTAATGACAATAACGTATCTGTTATATAAAATATGTGATAAAAAACTTTACAAACAAAACATTAAAACTAATTAATTCATATTTTAGTTGATAGTATCTATATATATATATATAAACAGACAAAGACAAAACAGCACAGTAAATTTAAATCTCTTTTGACGAGCTTTAGTGTTATCAATAAAAAATACAATGATGATTACGGTCGACTTTTGGCCACCAGGTGAATATATAAATAGCCCTATATATTTGACCTAAATATATAAGAGCTTCAAGCAACAGTTGGCGTTTTTCTATAATATATACTTATGTATAAACATACTCTACTCAGCAATTCCTCAGTCATTTTCTTAAAAGCTTTGACTCTAGCATCAGTTCAGGGAAATATTCATTAATCTTCAGAAGAACTCATTAGAACTCAGTCAATATTTATAGTATACTAGCGACTCACTCTCGCTTCGCTCGGATTCGTCCCTAGCTTGATTTTCCATATAAACTTTCATCCCCATTTTCACCCCTTTAAGGGATTATTTCCGGAATAAAAAGTATTCTATGTCCTTTTCATGGTCTTAAGCTATCTTCTTACCAAATTTAATCTAAATTGGTCCAGTAGTTTCGGAGCTTATTCGATACAAACAAAAAAAACTTTTTCTTTATATTATTAGTGTAGGTGAGAAAAAACTAAAGAATGTCTGAAAAACAACACTATTCTCCAACAATTTACTCGTGTAAAAGTTTAAAAAATTCCATAAAAATGTACTCGCCAATCTTTTACTTGAAAATGTCCCATTTACGTTAAATGAAAACTTCATCTGTAACAGAATCAAATTCCTCATCTCCCGACAACCGCTCGAATATTAAATGAACAAAGACGCTAAAATAAGTTCAGACGAGTATCATCTTTCGATTAAGAGAGCGATCATCACGACAATCCACAATCGACTCTTATTACCAAAGAATAAGGATCATAGTTCAAGAACAGAGCGCACTAGATCTAGTTGCGATCATTAAAATTGACTACTTCTTTTCACGGTCTCTTATGGATGGAAAGAAATTATCTATTTTCAAATTTGAACACTTTATTTATTAAGAAATTGTATCTTCTATACAAGTTTTAGATTGCGGTTTTTATTCCATTCATATTGAACAAAGCGTGATAACGATCGATGTAGTAAATATACGTATTTTGAGAATAATTTCCATTGGCTGAAATTCCATTCGCGTGCTACATTCTTGAGCAATAGCCATAGCCCATACTATAATTTAGAACCTATTTTAGGAATAATGCAATATTTTTAAATAAGACGATTTTTCTTAAATATTATTTTAGTAATAACACAGATTATGCATTTCATATAAAAAAACAGTCTTTTATTTACAAAAAATAGTAAACGTTCGTTTCATAAAAGTAAAGCAGCCCCCATTATTCCAATACGCAATCTGTATTTCATACTGTTACTAAGTTAAATTGTAATTAAGCAACGAAATCTTCACTACATTTGATATTGGTGTTTTAAAATTCATATTATTCTAAACACAACTTAAGACTAGAGCTGACATTAAAATACATGGAAAGTTAAAGGTGGAGCATAAAGAATGACTCTACATTTCTATGTTAGAATAAAAAATATGTACTCGCAAAAAAATATTTGTAACTTATTTCGGTACGTATTGTATCGGAGTGCTTTGACTCTGACGACCTCTGAACGTGCTCTCCTTTGTCGTAACGAAGCTATCGTCGATCGTTACGTAACCTACGTGGAGTATAAATTATTCATTTATTGTTTTTAGTACTTCACTTTGAAGGAATTGATTTATTTAGTAAGCATTGTCGCGGTTTTGCGTGGATTTAGAAACTTAAATAAAATTATATTTTTTTTCGGTTTTTTGAAGTAAAATTTTTGTACGCACGCTCGACTTGGGGAGTAAGCTGGTGAATGCGTGATGAGAGCGTTACGAAAAGTGTGATCGGGCGAGCCGAACGTTTGTTGCCATGGTAACCGTTGTTATTGTCTGAGAAATGATATACATGTAATCCTATATTCTTTCTTTAAATGATATTCTATAAATATATGGTTGCAATATGCCTAATATGCGTTATTTAATTATTTTTTTAATATCTCACCTATCCTAATTATTTAAAACATAAATTGAATTTCATAAAGAGTATCGATAACCTACAGAAGCTTTACCTCTTGCGCGTGTACACATTCATACACGCACTCTTGAATTTTTTTCCTGTGTTAAGTGCTTTACACTACAGCAACCACGGTCACGAGAGAGACTAGATAAGAAAAAGTCCGAAAAGATAGTTTTTTAAATTTCAAATATTCGCAAAAATCTAAGAAGTTATCTATTATACAAGTTCATAATGAAAATAAAAAAAGAGAACAAAAAGCATGACGAAGTTTTAAAGTTAATAATAAATTATATTATGAATCCGTGTTATTTTTTTGTTTCAATCATTTTATTCTTATAAAAATATTAATATTAGTTTATATTTTGTATGAGTCAGATATTTTTAATACTTGTTCGGTTAGCTACAACTAAAATAGGTATGACATAAGTGAAACGGTGCTTTAATCGATTTCAATTTGATCTACTGATAGCGTTTCTGAATAATGTATAGCGCAGGTACATCTGTGTTTTGCATTTAGAGATTATGACTGTCAGAAATGGCTAAAATCTTCTATACATATAATAAAATTCTGAGTCGAATCTGTACATTAATTGAAATATTCATTATTATCGATATAGAGGCACAATCTATAGTTGTTAGAATTTTTGTCTGTCTGTCTGAACACGCATCACGAGGAAACCACTGGACAGATTTTGATGAAATTTGGTATGATGATAGCTAGTTATCCGGGTCAATATATAGGATACTTTTTACCGCGGGAAAATATCTCATCTCTGAGAAATTTATACTAAACCTTAAAGCGTAAACTAGGGACGAACCCGAGCGGATCAAGGGTAAATCGCTAGTTCTGATATATCTGCTCAAAAAAAATCCTCTTGAAGAGCCCGCATAAACCTTCGAAACGGTAAATAGAAATATGGCACTATATAATAAAACTATAGAAACTACTAATAGAAATATGACATAAATAGAAATACGATGATATTATTATCTTATAATAATATAATTAATGCATTTTATTGGTAAGTCATAACTATATATCTCAGTTCTCTATTGGACCCTTGTCTCTCCCGGGGCGTGCTGCGTCAGCTTATTTATTCCCGGAGTAATGTTTCTTAGTTTTTTTTGGAATAATAACTATAAAGGCTTTAAAAGTATAGGCAGGAACGTTTTAGAAAGGCACATCTGTAACTTACTCAACTCGTATATGCACCTAACCTAACCTTAACCTTGAAAATATCGCTGCACCTCTCTCTCTCTCGCAGACGTGGTGCCCCCCCCCCCCACTCCCCACTCCTCCCCCACCCCCCACGGCCCGCGCCCACACTGCGCTTACATAATTATTATAATTAATTCTAATTGTAATGAAGTAATGATGAAATGAAACAATTTTAATGCACTTCGCGCCGGTCTTGATATAAAATTTTAATTTCATTTCCTCGAACGGATATTTTGTTCAGTTTTTTTTTGTTCAGTTGATTTTCATTTGTTTTTATTTCCTTAATTCAAGCATCGAGTCATTATTTTAATACAAATTCACGCTTTTGTAATTTATATAGCATCATTCCTTAGATTTTAAGGGAAACAAATAGTAATAATAATTGTAGAAGACTTATAATTACAAATAATTTGACTCTTTTTATCTTTTTTTTTTTTTTGTTTTCCTCTGTAAACGTATATGAATATTTAATACTTTCTTAGACTTACGCGAATATTAGACATTTAAATAAAACTATCTTTTCGGAACTATCTTTCCGCGAAAAAATCCGAAAAGATAGTTTTATTTATATGAATATTAATAATTATTATTATCTTTTATAAGAAATAATTTAAAATGTTTATCTTCTAATTAGACGGTAAGTTATTACGAGCTCTTATTTAACAACACCATGGCCACATTTCCTTATGCATTTTATCTTTTCACCAATTAGGCCATGAGAAGGCCCGGAACATTCTAAAAGGTTTTAGATAATAACTATCGCCGCGTCGCTATCAGAATTTGAAGTGCTAAAAATCTTTTCGATAAAAATCCTTCTTTATATGTATATTTAATTATTGGAATTTCTGTCTGTGGTACTGAAAATCTTTATTAATGTTATAATTATTATTTTTTTTATTTATTGCTTCGGTGTTCTAGCACCTAGCATGCACGGCTGAAGATCCGGAGGTCCTGCGTTCGAATTCCGGCTCGGGCTAAGTTCAGTTATTGAGTATTTCTGTCAAGAAGTACTCAGTAATAGCCCGGAATTGGGAAGTTGGTGGTGTTTCCCCCCTTGCCTCGGAGAGCACGTAAAGCTGTCGGTCCTGTCGGACCTGTCGGTCCATATATATATATATATATATATATATATATATATATATATATATATATATATATATATATATATATATATATATATATATATATATATATTTATCTCCTGTGCCTACTCTCGGTCGGGAGGCCATTATTATATTATTATCATTATCAATATTTATTTTATAATCGTTTACAAAATAGGTGTAGAAACTCAAACGTTGTAAGACTTTTCTATGTGTATCTTCGCAATATTTCAGCTATTTTATTTAAGCCGATCTTTCTTCTTGAATTAGTGTTTCCTCGAAAATAATCGCCATTGAAAGAATAATTAGAATTAAAATAATTTGGAAAATTGTTGTAACCTTTTTTAACGCTCAAGCAGTTTACTTTATAACAAGTTATAAGAAAGACTTACATATATGAATAATGATTTTAATCTAAACTAACGCAGTAGTCATGTTTGCTATTTCTACACATAAAGGTCGCCTGGAAGAGATCGCTGTTTTAGTGATAAGGCCGCCTATTGTACATTATCTATCTTTTCTGTACTTATTTATTTTTTATTTTTCGTGGTGTAAAAGAAAGAGTTTATTATTATTAACGATTAGTTTAGATTTCTTAGAGATGAGATATTTTCCCGCAGTAAAAAGTATCCTATATGTTGACCCGGATAACCAGTCATCATCATACCAAATTTTGATCACAATCTGTCCAGTGGTTTTCTCGTGATGCGTTCCCAGACAGACATACAGACAATAATTCTCAAAACTATATTCAGCCTCCGTATCGATAATAATGACTATTTTAAATAAGATTTTCCAAAAAATATTTAATGTACTATATATTCGACTCAGAATTTTATTATACGTATAGATTAAATTGTCAGTTTAGAACTATATTCCATGTTCATTCAAAAGGAAATAATTAAGAAAATTGTTATAGTAGATATGTCTTATTATAGTAGATATGTTGATGTACCTACGTTAGTTTTATTTTTGATGTATAACAAAAAATATATATAATGATGTATCATTTCATATACTTCACTGCGGGCAAATCCTTGTGCAAAAAATCAAATCATAAATTTTAAACTTGGTATGTGTATGTTTGTTGCTCTTTCACGGTTAAACAGCTGAGCGGATTTGAATAAAATTTACTACACAGATAGACAGTAAGAACGGTAGTCTACATATAAAAATAATGTATAGGGCAACTAGTGTTTCCCGCGACTCCGCACGCTTAGTTCAAAAATGTTATTATATCTTAGGCTATATTTTTGTATTACTCTAATGTATAAACTATATTAAAGTAAGGTTTCATCAAAATCCCAGTAGATTTTGCGTGAAAGAGTAACAATCATCCATCCATCCATCCTCACAAACTTTTGTGTGTTTAATATTAGTACTTAGTAGTATACCACTGACTTTAACCACTGATTAATTTTACAATTAGGCGATAATTTGCTATAATTAAGAATTTAAGAAAGTTTATATTTAAAGGCATAGGCATATATGTACCTTGAACACCTAATGCACTAAGTGCTCTACCTAGAACAAGTGTTCTAGGTAGAGCATAAACTTTATATAAACCTATAATAAATTTATTCTTCGTAAATTATAATAAAAATGTATAATTATAGTAAAAATAATATAGTCGCGAGTACAACTAGTTTTATACATTATAAATAATCTGCCAGTAGATAGTTTCCGGGTGCACATTTTGACGTCATAAGACGTAAATGAAGCCAAGGTTGAGATGATATGATATCTTAATATTTGTGCCTTGTACCTATTGAAGTACAAAAGAAGGTACTGTTTGTTAACTTCCTCGGTGGTCTAGTGGCTAGCAGGTACGGCTGCAAAACTAGAGGTCCTGAGTTTGAGTCCCGGGTCGGGCCTAGTTTAATTACTGAGTTTTTCTATTAAGATATTCTTAGTAGTAGCCTACAGTTGCGTAGTTGGTGGTGTTTCACCCCCGTGCCTCGGAGTACATACAAGGCCGTCGGTCCTGCGCCTTAAATCACAGTGTAGAGTTACACCGGAAATTGAGTTCTTACGTAACAAATTCATCGTACGAAAATTTTATATTATTAGTTTAATTATTGTGTTATATGAAATATTTACGACCTAAACTCACTGCTATTTGAATTTCGTTTTACTCTTACAATTATTTTTCGTTTTTTCATAAAAGTATATATCCTCTAATTTCTAACTTATATGTTACATATGAATAACATATGTTATAAATTTTCCAAATTAAACAAATCCATCCCACGGGAACTGTACATTTTTCCGGGATAAAAATATAATAATATCGGCATAATCTATCTCTGTGCCAAATTTCACCTAGATCCATTCAGCTATTTTGGCGTGATTGAGTAACAAACATCCAAACATCCATCTAAACTTTCACATTTATAATATTATTATTCTGATCATGTGAGGACTTCGGGACTGCAGCACCTTCTAAATCCAGCTCTGTGAAGATGTCTGATTCGGTAATTCCATTTCTTCTTTATAACATTTAGGTATTACGATGTGCTTGTAGACTAGGTAGATCTGGGTAGTAAATTTTCAACAACAAAATTCTATTAAAGAGTGAGTCATTATATTTTTGGGGTACTCACACAAAAAACAAATCATAAAATTATATTTTTTTTTCGAGAGCAGTTGTTTGTTTTTTACAATCAATCATGCGAAATAAAATTAAATGAATCATACTGTTATGCAAAAACTGTAACTCCACAGTGACTTGCATTGCGCTGCAATCATTGTAATCAAAATGCAATCGGAAACTACTCTACTGCCCTTCACTAATCCTATTAATGCATATTAATCTCGCTCTTAATATATTGTCATAAGAACTAAAATGGAAAGCACTAATAAAAATTAACTAAACATTGCTTACTGTACATTGTATCGCATGGTGACTGAATATTGTAATGTAAAATAGGTTCTAAATAAATATATTTAAGGTCTAAAATTGATTTAAATTATTTTCAAGGTGACCGAACTGCCCGATGGAATATGACAGACAGACAGACTTTACGATGAATAATGGCTTTCATTTGTGATGTAAGTACGCGGTTTCCAACTTTTCAGTCATTGCTTCAATTTGATAAAATTACTCATAATAGCTACATATTGTTTTATTTACTTCGAATTTTCTTATTGTTATCAGTAAATATTGAGTTACTATACAACAGTAATAAAATTAATGCTAAATATTTCGACTTTCCAGTGGGACAGTCCAGTGGTAACGGGTTTGCATGGGAAACCGAGTGAAGCGGGTTCAAATCCGTAGTCTCGTACCTCTGATATTTTCATTGTACGAATAATTTCCAACATGGCTACCACTTGTCTTGCGGTAGAGGAAAACATCGTGAGGAAACCTGCGTGTCTCATCATGAGAGAACCGAGCATGTTTTTGAAAGATATGTGAAATCCGCCAACCCGCCCTTGCCCGGTGTTGTGGGCCTGATTCCCCTTGTATTGAAGGGAGACCCGTGTCCAGCAGTGTTAAATAAGGTGTAATGATGGTGCTAATGAAGTAGAAATTTGGGGCACCATGACTTCTAAAAAAAACACAATTCATAAGTATGTATATATTATATGTACTAAATATCCGCACACTACACTATTTATGTATAATATATGACTCATGATTTTATGTATTCAGCCCTTTTTAGCGTCCCACTGCTGGGCACGGGTCTCCCATCAATACGAGGAAAATCTGGCCATAGTCCACCACGCTGGCCAAGTGCGGATTGGCGGACTTTACATGTCTTTCGAGAAATTGCTAGGTTTTCTCACACATGCAGGTTTCCTTACGATGTTTTCCTTCACCATAAGACGAGTGGTAATCAAGTTAAAAATGATTCGCACATGAAAATATCAGAGGTGCGAGACCCGGGATTTGAACCCGCTTCACTCGGTTTCCCAAGCGAGCGCGTTACCACTGGGCTACCACTGCCTCCTATTGATGATCCTATTGATGATTGATTTACTTCTCATGATTTTATCTAATAAGTATTACATAACATTATGAAGCTAGAAATAGATAGCAAAATATATTTTAGAGTGACATTGTGTTGGTAATTAATTTATGACATTGAAGAATATAGTGTTACAGTGTAGACTGTAGAGTGCATCGGAAAGCAAAAAGTATATCATACTTTTTGTAACTGTCTCGTTAATGTCTCGCTAATGAAGTGCGTCAACTTCTATACAATGTGGTATGTGTTTTTTGCATCTATAAAGTACAGGTTATACTAGAACTATAAAACGATAATTTCTTTTCAAAACCTGCTTTGCGATGCCTTTTGTGATTAATCGATGTTAAGTGACTATTTTTATAACTGACTTGTCTGAAAAGGGAAATGTTTTCTGAGTGTATATATTTGTTGCACATATGTCGGAAATATTGTAGTGATGAAATAATTAAAATACTTTATGATGTAAGCAAAGACAGTACATGCGTAAATCATATATGAATTTTTTTTAGTCCTGGAAATGGAACATATGATTATGGCTAAAAACAATTTTTTATCGCCCGTAATCGAACTTCATACCTAAAAGCAGACAATATTTTTTTACAATAATTTCGCCAGCTTTACTTTGTAATATAATGTTTGTACAAATTGAGTCTGAGAGATTCGCCTTCACTTGTCAGCTGCCAACGTCACTTCATTTCTTGTAAAGCCTAAAAAAGTCGTGACATATTATGACTTACATGATTTATAAAAGATTTTCGCTTATTTTTGTTCTACAAAAATATTTCTGTAATCATATTTTTATAATACTTAGATAAATTGTTTATGGTACAATATGACACATTTTGCTTACTTCTCACTGTAACTGCTAAACAGATGTGATTGAAAATTCCAAATTTGGATAGAATATATCCTAGATTTAAACTTAGGCTATCGTTTCTCGACCTAATATCATATCATGTAAGAGAAGTTCCGGGAAGCCTAGTGTCTAACAGGAAGCAGGCAGGTGGTTCGACTCTCACCGATGAAATATCTAAAAATAAAAAAAAAACGAATTCACATACAGACAGATTAAGAACACATAACACATTGATATATATAAACTCTTTTAATATCCTCTATTTGCTATAATTATTTTATAAATCTTAATTTAAGCAGTAACTATGTTAAAGACTAAATAATAGTGGAAATATACCTAAGTAATTAATCAAAAGATACGGACTTCGTCACTCGTATTGATCTGTTTTCATTTCATTACTCAAGGTCCTTTGAAAACTAAACGAAGTGAATTAAAGCTATGAATGGTCAAATGGTCCGTTTCTCGAAATTATAAGATATATTGTACTTAATTAAATTATATATAGTTACTTTTTAACGTTTAGTATGGATTTCTCAGAGATGAGATATTTTTGCGTAGTAATAAGTATCCTATATGTTAACACGGATAACCAGCTATCATCATACCAAATTTCATCAAAACCTGTTCAGTGATTTTCACATAATGACAGACAGACAGACAAAAATTCTAAAAACTATAGATTAGGCCTCTGTATCGATAATAATATATGTAAATGTATATATAAATATTTAATGCACAGATAAGACTAAGTTAGAATTTTATTAAAGGTATGTTTAGATAAAAGCGAAATAAATAGTGAGATACTCGTATTTAGTAAAGAATTAAAATGAAAATAATTTTTTACACCTACTTTAAACGTTAGGAAGGACTTAAGTGTTATATCGATATGTTTTTTTGTAGAATAATTTGACACAACCACAAATTATATTGAAGAAGAAAAGAAGGATGAAACCCTAAGTATCTTTGCTCACTTCAAAAAAAAGTGTAGGATAAAAACAACACGTGCAGAGATTCGTACATAGCATCTACGGTGTTTTCTAAGAATAGGTAATGTATTTTTTATCTGTTCATTTTCATGTGTTTATATTATATGAGTCCATTTTAATTTAGAACGGAGCAAAAAGTTGATTTAAATAAACAAAAGAAAAAACTTACAGCAAAAAATTGTAAAATTCTGAGAAAATTATTATTATCTATTGTTAGAAGGCAATGCTTATGAAGGACATAGCCTTTGTGCGGCTCTATCAGATTACTCGTTTTACTGTTGCTATACGCAATTAAAATGTATGGTATAGCAATATCAAATTAAAATAATATGTGTAATAAAATGGTATTTGACACTTTTATTAATTAAATCATTCTGTCATAAAACATATATATCTCACCCACACACACACACACACACACGAAATTATTATTAATTAATGAAACATAACACATTATTTATTAATTTGAAATATAAGTTGTAACTCATTATAGTTTAGCTATATTTATTAGGTTATTTTTTATAGTAGTGTTGCTATATCATACTATAACTATATTATGTACTTACCTAGAAATAGTAAAGAGTGATAAAGCTGTTAAACTCAAATAGGCATTGGCTCCAATGTGCGTCACGGATCGTAACATGGCGACGGACTGTCTAGCAACGCTGGAGAGCGAGTGAGATAGAAATATCAAAATCTTAGCTGAGAGATAGAGATAAAAGATACCTGCTAATCGAAGAACGCCGTATATGACATATGCCATCTCGTTCTAACATTCGCATGTCGATAGAGATGGAATTATTCTTCTAGGTCATGTCCTTCAAACGACTCCGCAATTTACAGCGGGCGATTAATTAGTGTAAAATGAAAATTTATACAAAAATGAAACTCACTGTAAAGTAATCAATTAATTTATAGCTTTCCTTATTAGATATTGGCTAGACTAGCCTAGACTTGTTGGTATGTCTGTCTGTCTGTCTGTTCGAACGGCAGAAGATGATACATCATTCAAGTGTAATGATACCTAATACCTATCACATAACTGATTAGCTTTAGCGATTTTATTCTGATTTCATTTACTATATTAGGTATAATTTATTTTTAAATATCAACGTGTAATTTAATCTATATACATGAGTGAGCATCTAAATAAAATACACTAATTATTTTTTAAGTATTACCTACCTATTTCATTGTTTTAGTTAAGTATAAATATGAAACAACTTCTTAGTATGAAAAATGCTTCAATTGTAAGTAGAACTACTATTAATTAGTTTGACACGGCTTATATGTAGCTTATGGTTTCATGCCACATTATAGCCATACATGACATAATTCTTTACAAGTACAAATTACATATTTCAACCCATACAAAGAAACTGGACCACCCTAAATTGGGTTATGTTGGTTTGCTTGAATAGATGATAGATGGCGATCATATCGGCGATATCACGAAATATACCCTGTGATTAATCATTTTAATTTAAAAACATGTGTACTTAAGAAATAATAAGAAAAAATAAAATAAATGTTGATTAATATAATCATTTGAATCCAGCATAAACTTTTAGAAAACGTAATAGCGCCATCTATGAATGCACTGTAAAAAACATATTAAGTAAGGGCTACGTTGGACAAAAAGTTACCTTGTAAAATTACGAAAATTCTTATTTTCTTACATTAGGCGATTTGATATTCAAAACTGTTTATAAAAGTCTATTTGAAACATGTAAAAAATTTGTGATGTTGAAAATAATTTCCATTCTTTTTCTTCATTGGCAAACTTAAAATATTCTTCAGGCAGATAGATTAAAAAAGATGAAGAAACTACCATCGATCCGTTTTTTTTTTTATGTCATCAAGGGGGCAAACGAGCAAGAGGCTCACCTGATGGAAAGTGATTACCGCTGCCCATGGACATCTGCAACACCGCAAGGCTTGCAAATGCGTTGCCGGCCGTAATACAGTTCTTCTGGAAAGAGTCGCAGAAGAACTTAAAACACCATAACTTATATTAAATAGTTATCCTACCATCCAAATGCGAAAGTTGTGTGGATGTAAGGATGGATATCTGGATGCATAGATGTGTGGATGTTTGTTACTCTTTCACGCAAAAACTACTAAATGAATTTTAATGAAACTTTAAAATAATATAGCTCATACACCAGAATAATACATAGGCTACTTTTTATCCCGAAAAAATGTACGGTTTCCGTGGGATAGAATTGTTTTTGTTTTTCTAAAGGCGAATCCGTGCAAAGCGAGGGTGAGCCGCTAGTATACAATATACATGTTTTAAGTAAGTTTTTTTGTAAATGAGTAGGTACATCCTTACTAAGTAAAAAACAAATAGTTTTGAGCTGTTTTGATTGTAAAAAAAAGTTGCTCTTATCGTAATTAAAAGATGTTTCGTAAGTGGAAAGCTTGAAGGACGACAGCTATAGTTTGGACTACAATATTACATAATTAACTATGATATAATTAACTCTGCCGATTAAACTATGCAGGCATTTTGCAAAACGTAGCCATCAGATGCTCGTATAAATGTTAATGTTTACAATATAGAAAACTAGCGTCTCACCCTCGTTTCGCTCGGGTGGTGAACCCAGAAAACAAAAACAAACCTATTCCACGGGAACCGTACATTTTTTCGATAAAAGCCTATGTGTTATTTCAGACTATAATCTATCTCTGTGCCAAATATCATCCAGATACGTTCAGCCGTTCTGACGTGAAAGAGTGACAAACATCCATACATACATCCATACTCACATACTTTCACATTTATAATATTAGTACAGATAGAGGAAAGGATAATTAAACGGGAAGGTCGAAGTTCAATAAAACTCCGTGCAAAGTTAAACGTTATAGGATTCAGATACAAAGGAAATACGTTACACTTTTACAAAAGAACCAGAAAATTATATGACCACCTGTTCTTTGGCATAATCCCTTTATCAAATAAGCACAATATAAAAAAAAGCAGGTAGCAAATTCTTAAAGTTTGGTTCAAATTTGCATCTTATTACACAATATTAAAGAATATTTTTTTGTGCCTTCAGATAAGTTTTTTTTTTACAAAAAACCGAACGAATAGTACTAACATGCCTAAAAGCGTGTGTTTTTTGTGATCATATTGATTTCTCGCCTCCATTTTGTGCGGATTTATGTTTTTATCACAACTTTGTAGGGAACTTGTAAAATTGTAATATTATAGTTTAAAATTTGAACCAATTATATATATCATTTATTATTTTGTATCATTCAGAGCTCCGAATATGGATTTAGTTTAGTGAAGTAATTTAAATTGATGAGACCCCATAGTCTCATCACGAACAAAGAAGAATATGCCGAATTAGCGCTATCCAATTTTTTTGTATGGGATGAGGCATTTGTACTGGTATAGTATTATGTGATCTGTGGTAAAGATATTGATATGACTTACCTTCAGCAATTTTAAATATTTGTATACCATTTGTAAAAAAATTTAAATCATTTTTGTATAATTATGAGTAGGCACTGTCTGTAACAAGTATATAACGCCTTAGAGATGTCTAAAACGTTAGTCTCTCCCGTGACCATACTTGCTGTAAAGCATTCGAAACGTCGGGAACCAAAAATCAAAATAAATCCGCGAAATAACCAGAAATGATAGTTTTATTTTAAAATGTCAAGTATTGGCGTAAATATAAGAATGTATTACCTTCAGCAACATAACAATGAATAGGAAAGAATTGAAGGAAAAAAGATGTACCGACTTGAAAATCAAGCTAAAGGTGTCATAATGACTCTTTAGACTATTAGGCTGTGGCAGGACCACTCTCGAGGCTTAATAACCTCGAGTGGTCATACCTTAGTCCTTACATGTCTATCGAATTGTTTAATTTCTCTTAAACATATCGTATATGCATACAATCTTCTTTACAGTGTTTTTTTCCACTGCAGTAGGTTAAAAATACTTATTTATTAAAAAATGAATCATGAAAATGTAGATAACCATGAGATAGGCTACCATAATACGGCATAGAAAAAATATACACCAAAATAAGGTATCTATCGCCTTTTTGCTGTCTACAAAAAAAAATATTGTAATTACAGGTGAAACTGAGTGTTTATTATATTTTGTATTTTATTGTATAATTCATTTATTTATTTTAGTTTATAAAAAATATACAATAACTATTTAATTAATCTATACAAATAAATAAAATTGGAGTGTTTGTTTGTAATATTAAAATAACAGCTTTTTACTTAATGCATATGGATGTATACACGGTACATATATCAAAAGAACATTTTTTACAATTTTTGTCTGTCTGTCTTTCTGTCTGTCTATCTGTCTGTTTGTTCCGGCTAATCTCCGAAACGGCTGGACCGATTTTGACGGGACTTTCATTGGCAGATAGATGATGTTATAGGGAGTAACTTAGGCTAATTTTATTTTAGAAAAGTCGGTTAAAAAGAATGAGGGTTCCGCGAAAAAAATTAAAACCCATGAAATTGTGAACAAAATCCGCGTACGGCGTACGCACCAGAGCAAAACGAGGGTAAATCGTTATATAATTTAAATTAAAGGAAATCTCTTAGGAGAAGCAAGCTCCTATTTATGTATACCTAAACATAGCTAACCGTGAAAACGTACCTAGGGGCGAACGCGAGCGAAGCGAGCGTGAGTCGCTAGTAAGGTACATATACATATACATATATGTATAAAGTACGTTGGTGTTTTGGTCTGAGGGACTGTTGGGAGGGCAGGTTACGGTTTGCGATCTATTTATCTCTGCCATTTCAGATAATAAGTTATTTGTTTGACTCAAACAATATTTAATGTATATACAAGACTAATCTAGAATGTTCTTTATATAATAATTTGTTACCAAATACTGTTCGTTAAATTTTAAATTAATATTTAAAAAAAAATATACCTAATATAAACACACACAGAGCTGTATTTTTTATAGCGTACAAAGGCAATTTATCATTTTATTATCTCAACAGCATCTACCTATTATTTTGATTAAGCCCGCGTTACCGAAGCACGTAATGAGGCCACATTTGTTATATTTTTTGCCCAATCGTCGATGGAAGGTCAGTCGCTGTTTTTCACTTTTCTACAAACATATAAAACATACTAGTTTCTAAGAAACTTACAGATCATTCATAACTTAGTACTTTGTATACTGAAATTCTAAATAAAATGTTATGTTAAGAAGAAAAAATCCATGCCTTTATCTATATGTAGACTTACTAGTTTTTCTTGGTAAATATATAGATTGAGAAAATGAATGACTAGAACTATAGAAATAGAAGTGTTGAGTGTAGGAAAAATATACTCGTTTTGTTCTGTTTTGGGAAATCATCTGTGTGGAGATTTTCTTCTATAACAACGTTTATGTCGAGAAGGATTATTAACCCTATGCCCTCATTGGTAGCGAGAGCCAGTACATTCTACACCACGAGAGATATGAGTTAGTATATGGAGTGAGTATATATGGAATAGAAACTGAATAAAACAATAAAAATTAATTATTATTTTTCACCAATTGTAATTTCTGGGGGTGGGCGTTAATGACTACAACGCAGCCTTTAGGTATTCCAAGAAAGAGTTTCTATATTTTTTATTTGTCACATCCCTAATATCTCAAAACACATATATGTATGTATCTATTAATACACCTTTTTTCAAACGTGGTCAACGTACCTAATACTATCATCTCGGTAAATTTTATCATACATATGTATTATGTATCATTATTAGGTACATGGTGTTGTATGCCTACATAATAGATATAGGTACCTACATATGTACCCGTCAACTGATTTGAATCAACTGTAAGTGGTTGGAAACCAAAATAATTGTTTAGCGTTTCCTTAACGCTTGTTAGCGCTCTGTTGCTAACTATTTATTCGGACTTGCAAAAACTCGCCAGTTTTACTTCTCGTTTATGTTGAACTTATTACTCACGATCTCATTTAGCTGCTAAAGGCAGTCGCACATTGTCGAGTGTATTATATCTAGACTAGATTGTAAACCTATTTTTTTTTGTGTTTGCTAGTCAGTTCCCTCTTATCATAAGGGCAGACGGGGCACATGTCTAGGGCCACCAGCCTTACGAGGGCCCCAACTAGACAATTTTTTATTTATTTTTTATTATTGTAGTTTACTTAATTTTTTATCATTCACGTTTTTTTACCTTTCAAAAAGGCCCCTGCATGGCTTAAGATGGCCCTGTTTTTTTCACACACACACATTCATTATTTACAGCTTGATTGATACACACAGAGACACAGACACTCCGCTTTATCCATATGCAATGAATGTGGACACTAAGATAGGGTTTTTGAGAATTTATCGCCAGAAGTAAAAATAAGGCATTAAAAATTTGTGTGAGAGTTCATTGTTTTTAAAAAAAAAAGGAAATGCCACTGGACTCACTCGCTGCTAGTATTGGATATTTTTATATAATAACAGTATTATCATAAGATTTTCTATTTATATCTTTTAGTAAATTAATTTTGGTGAAATATAGAGATCAATAAAATTTGTTACATAAGATACGTTTCATCTAAATATATCATAAGTAATTCCGCCAATGTATGTAGACATTTTCTTGAAAAACCAATTAAAAAGTGTAGATTGCGCGATGATTTTCAATCTTAAAAAAAATGTGGTAATAATGTGACAACTTATTTGGCGTTGATTGAAATTGAAAGAACATTTATTACATTTCTAAGGGACAAAGAAGTAATTTTGTTCTCTCTGTATATACCTACTGTCAGAGATTTGGCGTCGAATTATGCCATAGATATTATATATTGATTCTTATTCAAATGGAAAGTCTTGCGAAATCTTAACATAAAAATTCATTTCCGTCTGTATATTCATTTGAATAGTAAACTATAAAGTACTTTAAAAGGAATGTCAGTTTTTGGCTTGATCATAAATGAAATTATAGACAAATATAATGAAATTTGCAAGATATTTTCATATATTATAATTAAATAACTTAAAAATGACATAATCAAATACAACAAAACAAAATTAAGTAAGCAAATATTTTTATTGGGTCTTATTTCGTGACCAAACGCAAAATGTGACCAACATTGTTCACTTATTGATTCAAATAATTATTTTGATAAGCATCGAGAACCGCTAAACAAATGTGGTTGACTTTTAATGTACAGTTTTTTCTTATTTCCTATATATATTATTTCAATACCCCTCTTTTTGTATTTTAAAATGTTTCGTTATATTTTATTTTGCATATTTTGCATTTCCACAGTGAAAGGATGGTTAAAAGCTTAAATAAGCTCAAAAAAGCTCTCTGAGTCTGAGCGAGGTTTATCTTATTTTAATGAGATAACAACAAATACGTTGTCTAGCTATTACTTATAGGTACTCAAATTTCTACTGAAATTCATACAGTCGTTCACGACAGAGATAGTAAAAATTGCCGATTTGACTAACTTTTTTAATTAAGTTTTTACCAACCAAGTCACTAACTACATTGTAGGTACATACCTAAATTTCATCAAATAAATTATATAATTTTTAATATCACAAAATCAAAAATCTAAATTTGACTGTTAGTTTCAGAGACAAGGAAATTCGTTCAAACGAATAAAAAAACCTACAAGAAAGATACAAAAACCAAACAAATGTTTATAATATTAGTATAGAGTACAGACATGAACAATCTGTATCATAAACATACGCGTAAAATAAGATATCAGATTAGAAATAGGAGGTGGCGTGTAATGATGTTTTTTTGGGTCACAATTGAGTGGTCGCGGAACACGTGTTGAACTGTTCAGTTAGCAACACAGCGTCGTGCAGAGGAGTTCACACGATGCGGGATGATTGTTTTCATTTTACGCTTTTCTCTTATTTCTTTACCCACTTACCCTCGCTTCACTCGCTCAGGTGCCTCCAGGTGACAAACATTAGCCTATATGTCATTCCAGGTCGTCATAGTCTAAGTCTTTATGTATACAAAAGTTCATCTTAATCCGTTTAGCCGTTTTAGTGTGCAAAAGAACAAACATACACACACATATATATACATATACATAAATTTTCGCAATTATAACAGTAGTCAGATTTCGTGCTGTTTCTTGTTTTATTCTAAGAACTATGTAACTTTTCGTTCCGCTCCCCATAATCCGAGTGAAGCCGCTGGCAGTAACTATTGTACATAAAAAAAATTTCTAAGAAAGGAGTTATTTACAAAAACCATTGACTTAATAGAATGATAGTAAGCTGACGTCAGCGAGAGGAACGCCAATCTCAAGTTGGAAGCGATGTATATTGAGCACGTACAAGTTATTTTGCAATACTAATAATACACTGATTGAAAGTTGATACATTTTGAATAATATTGATATTATATAAATTTGATACTTTAAATAATGTATGTACATTGTACATATTGATAGCAAAATGCTTTTTAAATTATTTCTTTCCTACTTTGTCATTCACAATTACGTTCTTGTATTCAGCCCTTTTTTTAACGTCCCACTGCTGGGCACGGGCCTCCCTTCAATACGAGGGGGATCAGGCCATAGTCCACCGCGCTGGCCAAGAGCGGGTTGGCGGACTTCACATGTCTTTCGAAAACTTGCTAGGTTCTCTCAGACATGCAGGTTTCCTCACGATGTACTTACTCACGTCACGATGTTCCTTACGATGTCATTATGTTCTTACAATACGTCAAATTGAAAACTCAATTTGAGTTCAATTTGACAGCAGTGAGAATTGTAAACGCTAGCTTGCCATCTTAAAGACGAAAATTAAGAATGAATTAAGTCGCGCTTAGTTCATTCAAAGTAGAAGAAAATCATTTGAAAGTAAAATGTACCTATTATCCTGTTAGAGACCTATCCCTTAAATATAGCGTGAAAGTATGCAAGACATCTAAGGAAGATTAACATAAAATGTCGAAGGTTGCGGGTTTGATACCTAAAAATCTTGTTTATAGTTTTATTTATGTGAATAAATACTCGAAGCTATGTACGGCTATTATATATTCAGTAAGCAATAGACTTTTTTGTTCTAAAGAAATAGGAATTTTTAGTATATAGTATACATGTACATATATTTTTTAATATATAAAAAGTTAGTAGGTACATGCAGCCCTTCTTAATGTCCCAGGGCTATCCAGGCACAAGTCTCCCATCAATACAAGGGGGATTATGCCATAATCCACTACGCTGGCCGAGATGGTGGACTTCACATGTCTTTCGAGAACTGGCTAGGTCCGCTCGGGCACGTAGGTTTCCTCACGATGTTTTCCTTCGCCATAAGACAATGGGTAATCATGTTGGATGTGATTCGCACATGAAAATATCAGAGGTGCGAGACCCGGGATTTGAACCCGCTGCACTCGGTTTTCCAAGCGAGATGTTACCAGATACTCTAGTATGTAAATAAACAAATTCATAATTTACCAAACACAGCTGTAGCCATAAATTTTAAAGGATGTACAAGTTCATCGTTGATTGTACTGTGTTAGAATTGTATTTTAAATTTGTTTTTAATTTTTAGT
Source organism: Argynnis bischoffii washingtonia (assembly GCA_033884665.1). Lineage (NCBI taxonomy): Eukaryota > Metazoa > Arthropoda > Insecta > Lepidoptera > Nymphalidae > Argynnis > Argynnis bischoffii. The sequence goes on along the minus strand of CM066624.1, from coordinate 200,125 downwards.
AAGTAGATCAATACAATTTACTAACAGGCAGTGGAAGCCCAGTGGTGCTCGCTTGGGAAACCGAGTGAAGCAGGTTTAAATCCCGGGTCTCGCACGTCTAATATTTTCATGTTCGAATCATTTCTAACATGATTACCACTTGCCTTACGGTGAAGGAAAACATCGTGGGGAAACCTGCATGTCTGAGAAAACCTAGCAAGTTTTCGAAAGACATGTGAAGTCCGCCAATCCGCACTTGGCCAGCGTGGTGGGCTAAGGCCTGATTCTCCTCGTATTGAAGGGAGGCCCGTGCCCAGCAGTGGGACGTTAAAAAAGGCTGAATACATACATACAGATCAATACAATATGTCTTCAGAAGTATATTAACAAAATCTCGTGAGTATTCCACGGTAACCAATAAATGTAGCGGATGAAAAGCAACTCATGTATTTTCCGGCCCATAAAATACCTCGATTCAACAAATAACTTTAATCCATTGCCTCTTCGCTGAGTATAAAGACAATCTAATAACACATTTCAAGTGTGTAATATTATTTAGTACTAGCGACTCACCCTCGCTTCGCTCGGGCGCGTCCCTAGGTGCGTTTTAATTTTTTTGAGCGAAATTATAATTCTTTTTCTAAAATAAAAGTAGCCTAAGTTACTCCTTATAATATCAGCTATCTGCCAGTGAAAATCCCGTTAAAATTGGTCCAGCCGTTTCGCAGATTAGTCGCAAGAAACAGACAGACAGACAAAAAAATTAAAAATTGTGTTTTTCTTATAAGTACCGTATATAATTCCTTATGCATTTAGTATAAAGCTGTTATTTTCACATTACAAACAGACACTTCAATTTTATTTACCTGTATAGATATATACATAATATGTATTTGTTGGAGTAAGTTAAACTGAGCGCAGCGTAGCAACTAGTGAGGATAATAAGCGTGGGAGTATTTTAGCATACGAGCAGTTTTCAAACACATCGATTTCGTGAGTCGAGACTTGGTGTAATGAACGCTAATTGTATTACAGCCTGTAAAGATTTATCTATTCTATTTATCATACTTAGAATAATTTTCGAACAACTAAAACAAAGTGGAGCTTGAAAATGACTGGCACTCTTTACTGTGCAGGATGTCGTGGGTTCGTTTTTCAGGAGGAATATGTTCCAAAATCATGGTTTTAGAACAGACCTTTGAGTTGACTGTTTGTTTTCTGTCTACTTTCAATTTGAAATATCTACATATTATGTAGATACTTGGTATATATGTAATATGGACTGATTGGTTATAACTTATAAAAACAATATCAAAATTTTGATATTTTAGTAAATAGTTTAAAATTAGGCAAAAAAAATTTTTTAGAACAAAAATATTATAGTAGTAAATTTAGCAAACACTGCCTGAGTATAGTCTAATGATGTATCATCAGTAAGGTAATAGCTTAAGTAACGAAGTCTTGAAAAACATCTGAGCAAATAAACACGTTTGGCCAACGTTTGGCCAACGCCGCGCCAGTCCTCGCAGTAGGTACAACATCACCGTTGCTACCCGCCACCGCAGTAAACAAGTTTTTGTACTTCACGCTATATTTATTGACCATGACTTAGTTATTTTAGCGAAATAATAATAGTTATATTTTTCGTAGATTTTTAATTTATTCTCCATATTTCCTTATCTGTTTTGAATATTTTTTATACGCTTTATTGATTGATATACGCCGTTGATTTGAAATATCGTGTCATAGACATGGAGGTAAAGTTTGTAAGTTTTGATATACATAAATATATAGAATTGGATTTAAAGTTCGGTCCATATATGAGTGGGTAAAGTAATCTAGTTCCATGGTACGCTACGAGGCTCGTGTTATAGATACCAGATAGTTGATACACTACGCATATATAACTTTAAATAAGTACGTATTATAAATATAAACACTCATGACTGAAGTACAAACATTTGTGCTCATCGCACAAATGAATGTCCACAGCGGGATTCAAACCCGCGACCGTTGGCCCAGCAAGTAGGGTCACTATAAACTAAACCAAACGTGTCGTCAAAATAGAAATTTCTAGATGCTATGTTTTGTTTGGTTCTAAATACGTTGTTAAAGAACTTTGGTAAATAAAAAAAGTTAACTAAATATGTATTCATTTCTTTACAATATTATTAGAAGCTTCTACTCGGGCTACCATTTTTCTAAATCTAGCACGGAATGACCGAAACAATGATCGCTAGTTTATGAATAAAGTGCCTTTACAATAAACAAAGCCGCGTACATTCATTGGTAGTCGTATCATTACTTACAAGCAACTAACATTTTCTAACTTAAGAGTACAATGGCAAAAAATTGAGTTAATAATTAATTAGCTTGCTTTTTACCCGACTGCCGCGAAGCTCAAAGGCGGGTTATGTGTTTGACCTGTATGTTTATATGTCTATGTCTGCCTGACCCTCTGTTCCCTCGAATTTACTAAACGGCAAATCCGATTTAATGATTCATATGTCCTTAGATGCGTCTTGATAACGCGAGTGTTATAGGCTATATGGATAATATTAAAAAACAAAATCTTGAATTTCAGGCTTCAATTCGTGTGCCTTGAAAAAAATGTTATCCGTAGCTTATCGCGAGGGGTATCAAAATGAAGGTTAAGAAGCTATCACAAAAGTATATGTTTAATAATATTTTAAGATAACAAAATCTATACATATAATAAAGTTCTAAGTCAAATGTGTACATTAAATATTTTTTGGAAAATCTTACTATCGATACAGAGGTTGAAACTATTACGATTTCTCAGAAATGAGACATTTTACAGCAGTAAAAATTATCCTAAATATAACACTGGATAACCAGCTATCATCGCACCAAATTTCATCAAAATCTGTCAAGTGGTTTTCTCGTGATGCATTCCCAAACAGACAGGCAGAGAGACAGACAAAATTCTAAAAACTATAGATTTGGCTTTTGCATCGATAATAAAGTCTATTTCAATAAGAGTTTCCAAAAAATATTTAGTGTACAGATTCGGCTTAGTTACAATTTTATTATGTGTATAGATTATACACGTAACTAGATTCACAGCAAGCGCAAAACATGTATGTATGTATATCTCCGACTGCAAGAATGATAGTTTTTATGTTCATTTAGGACGTTCTACTATGCCTTTTAAATTTTAATTAGTCCTCTCTTTGCCCTTGTAGAGGTGGTCAGTAAGCCCACGCATGCGCCAGTCGCCTCAGTATCGATATTTACAATGTAATTATGTAAAATGTATATTTTTATTTATTTAAAATATCTCAAAATATCACAAATGATAAAATAGACTAGTACTAAGTGTAGAGAGAAATAAAGATCTACTTTTATAAATAAAAGATTAATTTTAAAAATAAGTCGCGTGACTCCGATAGAGACTAGCCACAATCCAAAAATCTTTTTTTAGCAAACGTTATACTTAGTAGGTAGTAGGTACACTATTTCTTGCTATAACTTCACGTTCAAGTCAAAATCTTTACTTACACTTTAGTTTTAGATTACTGTGAGTCAAACACTATCTATTCAGAAAGAAATAACCGTAGAGCTATGTTGAACTGACGAATGACTCAGCATGACCAGAGTTTTACTTTATTATATATACTAGCGACTCACCCTCGCTCCGCTCGAGTTCGTTCCTAATTACGTTTTAACGTTTAGTATGCATAGATTTCTCAGAGTTGAGATATATTCCCGCAGTAAAAAGTATTCTATGTTGTTGTATGTATGTTGACCCGGATAACTAGCTATCTTCATACCAAATTCCATCAAAATCTGTCTAGGTTCTCTTGTGATATGTTCTCAGACAGACAGACAGACAGACAGATAGACAGGCAGACTATAACTATAGATTTGGCCTCTTTATCCATAATAATGACTATTTCAATAAGATTTTCCAAAAAAAATATTTAATGTACAGATTCGACTCAAAATGTTATTATATTTAGGTATAGATGTAGAACATTATACATTACAATTTTTATTTAAACAATCTTAAAATAAAATAAAATGAGTAGACACTAGTAGAAGAAATATGATGACGGTTTTACGAGCTCTTTGAAACAGTGAAGTAATATATCATAAGGAATTCCTAATATGTAATGCTTCTGTGGATTGCTAGTTACTTCTCGAACCAGCCGGATTCAATCACAGGACCTCATGACTGCCATAAACTATTATGAAAATAGATGAGTTCCTTATCAATTTCAGGTTTCTCCATTCTCCAATAACATGACAGGTCTCGCATTATAATAGATAAAATGTCTATCTCATGTAATTTTAATACCGACATACCAATAAGTAAAATGTAATTGTCATTTTTTTTTTTTATAATATTCAGTGACAAACGAGCAGACAGACTACCTGATGGAAAGCAGTACCTGTCGCCCATAACACCTACGGTTCATGCACTTACGTTTTAAGTAACAAAAATGCAGAGCTAAGTCACTGTGAGGACTAAGATGATATGCCTCTTGCCTGTAATTGCGCTGGCTACCTTATCCTTCAAACCGGAACACAACAATGCAATCACTGTTGCTTGGCGGCAGAAATAGATAAGGGGGTGGTACCCATCCAGTCGGACTCCTCAGGCTTGACAGAGTCCTACCACCGGTGTCATATATCAAAAGACATAGTTGGTAAAAGAATATTTATATATAGAGCAGAGATATTTTATATATAGAAGTAATATGGTAATAATAGTATGCTGTATGGTGTGACTTGGGCTATATTTTATTTGGATGCATAAAGTGATTTCTGAGGTATCTTTATAACCTCGAGTTTATCTTCATAATCGAGTTAAGTACCTCCGAAACCCTATTAAAAACAGAACAATTTGTTTAAGTTTAAGTGGGTTGTAAATATTTTAAAACTTTTGCCTTGATTTCATTAAATATTTGAAAATTATATTGCAATTTGAATTTAATTCTATTAAATATCTTATATAGCTTTGTATGAAGGATATACACATAAATAAATTAAAATGTTTATTAAAATCTGTAACTAACAACTAAAGCGTTCCATTACAAGTTAGAAGCTATGAATAGTGAACACATCCCAAAATGTTGTCAGCGATTTATAAGGAACTAAACTTTGACTCCATCAAGCGCTTTAAGCGTTTTAAATTATGCTTTTATACAAACGATAATGATAATATAAAAAACTGAAAGCGCAGTCAGCGCTACATTATATTAAAATTGTAAAACGAAAGCGATTGCAGTGCTTAAATAAGGTTATGAGATTCCTTGTATTAAAAGTCAGGGAGCGCTTAAAGCGCTGTATTTGTGGAAGTAATTGAAGAGATATTGCGACGTTGCAAGCGGAGAGAGCCCGACGAGCTGGCAGCGGCGCGCCCCGCCCGCGGTGGGTCAAAGAGTTCATCCGAAGCAGAAATGGCTTTTGTGAAAACAAAATAATTATACACCTTTTGATAATATTTATGAAATGTTTGTGCTTGTTCAAAATTTACATAATTTGTTTAATAATGCTCACTGATTATACGTTAAATATACGAGTGTTATTTTGTGAAGATTTCTACATATATTTTTTGTTGAAAATAATGAATGTAAATTTTTTATTAAAAATATAGGATCTAGAATAAAATAATGTAAATTAAATACAATAAAAAATTTATTACATCAAGTTATTAAATTACCGTAAGCTTAATGATAACATTGAATACTATTATTAAAAATATGTTAATTCTAGATAAACGGGTAAAAAAGTCGAAGCCATATCTACAAAATATGCTTCTGTGGTAAACCACGCCGTACACCGAGCGCGATGAGCGATACAGCGCGCGCGGGGCGGCAACGTCGCACATCGTTTGCCATAGCGCAGTATAGCGCGCGCCTCGTGTGGGGAGGACGCGTTGGCCGGCTGACTATAATGAATGCAAGGCAATATCGGGAAAAGTTGATCGACGAAGTGAAGAAATACCCCGTGTTGTATGACACGAACCACGAGAACCACCGCGATGTGGACGTCAGAGATCGCTGCTGGCAGGAGATATCTGACCGACTCGGTGCTAACTGTGAGTATTCTATTTCTATTGACATAAGGTTCACATTCAATTGGACAATTCGTTGTGTAGTCTAGTATTAATTCTTTGATTTTGAACTCTATGTGTATAGTAATAAAGTTTTTCATGTTGATTGCTACAGATAATAAAAGTAGCGGTGGTTTTTTTGTTACGCTTGTTTCGTTGGTATAAACTGTGTAAGGCGTGGACTTGTAATGCCTACTTTGTTGATAACTTATGTGGTTATTCTACCTTAGATGTAGCTCAACTGATACTCCGTTTTCTTAGTCCAATGAAGAGCTGTGTTACATACAAATTTGGTAAAGCCACTAGCTCTGAAACAAAATGGTTTGCTTAAAGGTCATTTAGGATAGCAAATACACTTTCAATTTGAAGTATCTGTGGAGGGATGAAAGTAAATTTAATTAAGCTAATAGAATCGCATCGTTGTCTAAATGAACGATGAATATTTTATATTACTTCTATTTGAACAGTTAGGTACAATCATTTTCATATCCTTTACTATTTTTATTAAAGTTGAAAACGTTAATATTTGTTCAAAGACAATACCTTACAATAAACATACTAAAATTAAATATCTCTCTATAAATATAGATTTTGAAAGCCATGATTTTAATTTTAATCCAAATGTTTATAAATTTGAAAAGATGACTTAATAAATGAATAAATAACAAAGCCAATGTATTATGAACATTTATAAGCAAGTTAAAACTATTAACGACGTCGCTTAGAACGCTATCGTTAATGATGATCTGAAACATATGCGGGATGAACTCCTTAATATAATTATCATAAAATATTGAACATTGTTAAAACGACTTGACATTAACTTCTTCTACCCCTTTTTTTATAATAATACAAGCGACTCACCCTCGCTTCGCTCGGGTTTGTCTCTAGGTACGTTTTAACGGTTAGTGTGGAATAGATAGATGTACAATGTACATAATACATATATTGTTTTTCCAACTTCAATTGAGACGCATTGTTGTAATTCGTGGTGATTTCCTTAAAAAATAAACAGTTCTGAAGTTTTCGATTTTCTAGCTGTTCTTATTGGTTTTCCCGATTTTTTTCATACTTAAACCACCCCTGACACATCCCCAAACATAATAAACAAGAATTATTCAAATCGGTCCAGCCGTTTTTGAGTTTTAGCGAGACTAACGAACGGCAATTGATTTTTATATATGTATATAGATTTATTTTCAGAAATAATAAACATGAATTACTAACAAAATTAATTTAATTTTCAAAGTAGTATTGTCTCATTTTAATTCGGCTCTTTAAATAGCAAATAGGTAGAGCTCATGTTCCTTTCCTTAATGAATTGCATTAATGAAGCTCTAATCACTGTCGTCCCGAAGGCTTTTGATTAATAGACCAAATTCAGAATCATTAAGCTTTATTCTGATATTCTTTACAATAAATGCTTATTGTATTCTAGTTTATTTTTAAGAGTTAGTTATGTTTCATATACCTCCGAAAATTTAATTTCCTGAAATATTTACTTTGGGGTGCCATAAATAAGTTATTACGTTTTTCTGTTAACATAATCAAATGAATGTTAAAATGTGAAATTGTGTGCGTACATGAATGTATGTCTCTGTGTGTTAACATAGCCATTGTTTTCGACATACCCACGATATGAATATGTAAGCAAACATTAACAGTGTCATTTTATTTATATAAAGACATGTATTTTTATAGGTGAAGTTCTTAAACGCGAGTGGAAAATCCTCCGAGACTCACTACGTCAGTCGCTAAAGAAGAGCGACAAAGGCGTTACCACTAAGGCAGGGCTACCTTGCAAAAAGTGGCGTTACCAGAACCGCATGTCCTTCGTGTTGCCGTATATGACTTTTAGACCGTAAGTTTGAATACAGCCTTTTCATTGCGAAATTTTTACTTTTGTTTTTGTTTGAATACAGCCTTTTTATTTCGAAAAGGCTGTTTGAATCATCTGTCTTTTTGCCACTTGTAAATTATGAGTTCGATTCTCGTACAAGGCTTTTAATAGTCAAAGAAATTATTACTCTGCCGAGTGTTGCTCATTGGTCACTTTTACAGTTCTTTAAATAGTGGATTGAGTAGAAAAAACGAACACACTAAGTAAAAAGTAACAACGTTCTTAAAAACATATTATTTATTTCTCCCTAAATATTGCAATTAAAAAAATTATTTAATGAGCCAATTTAATATAAAATGGCCAAAATGAAACTAGTTAGTAGTTTCTTAGGAACTTTACCTCAGTCTCATAAGTGACTACATTGAAGAACAGCTTTTATATCAAATAATTAAGGGATGTTTACAGGAACCGACTTTCAATGAAAAGTGATATAAAACTAGACACAAGCGAGGCACAATCTGACCAAGATCAGGAGTCAGAGGTGTGGGACCCGGGCAACAACGACCAAGATTCTCTAGACTTATTCTTCGCCAGTGTATGCCAAAGCACAAAAAGGTTGCCCAAGAAATACCAAAATCAAATTAAGAAACAAGTCCTGGACGTACTTTTAAGGGTAGAAGAGCAAGTTGAAACGGAAGTGGGTGAATCCAAAATGGAGATTTACAAAAACTCATAATGACACTAGTATATTATATGATTTTTACAGTTTACACTGCCATTGTAGATAAGCGAAGTAACTAAGTATGGTGTTTTTTGATAAGTATGTATGTGTAGCATAGTCTGTTTTGTTATTACACTGTCTCGAATAAAAAGACAATAGATTCTCATATAATGTAAGGTAAAGTTAGATTTTATTTACATTTTAGGTGAATATTTGTAACATAAATTTTGAAAGAAAAGTTTTTTTTTTATTCCCTAAATAAAAATATTTAGTTCAGAAGCGTTTTGTGAGGGCAATAGGACAACGAACCGACCAAATATAGTTAAGAAAATACCCAATCTCTTTGATAATTTTAAACAAAGTCCCCCGTAATCATTTTCCATTCATCAATTAACAACAATCCATCAGCATTATTGGTTCCAGAATTAGGGCTTCCATAAAAGTAAGCCCTAAGAAAACGTCCTTGTAGGAGCTTTTATCAATTTCAATATTGTCGCCGGCAGCCTACGCGACCCAATTTGCGCTCGATCGAGCGAGCGAGCCAAATTGAAATATTTACAGGGCTAATATTATTTGCTGAGATTTATTTACTTCCAACGAATTTTGGTAAGTAAATTGCTATTTCAGTTCAAACGTAATGTATATTTGTAATAAAAAGTTACGGATAAGCACCTCGGTATTATTGTTTCAGATCTAATACATATTAATGTTGTCCTCCGGTTAATACCATATCGCGAGATAACGAAAGAATTGATGTTTCTGTACTTTTTTGTAGTACAGTAAAAAGTTTATTAACATAACTAATCATTTATTTACTTAGAATTCTCCATATATAATGTTAATCTCTACGTATATTGTAAAGATGCAAAGTTTGTTTGTTTGAACGCGCTAATCTCAGGAACTATTAATCCGATTTGAAAAATTCTTTTTGCATAAGATAGTTGGTTTATTGAGGAAGGCTATATATCATATAATATATAGCCTATCTTTTCCATACTTACCGTTAAAACTGACAAAGTACGAGCCGAATAGACTCAATGTAGTCGTTTCGGTATTACCTTTGAAACTTGAAGATGGTGTTACAAATTTTATTCCCTAAGTTATACAAATCACATCACGTACGCTCTGAATAGTAGATGTTACGAGCTATAAAATGTACTCGATGTGAGTAGATCTCAGGCGTTATGCCGCGTCACGCGCTCTGCGATTAAGTAGATCCCAAGTAGTTCATTTTCCGTTCTTATTTCTTTACATTTTGTTAGCCCCTTACAGCTTTGTTTTGTTCGAAGGAGGAAGATTTTAAATTAATGTAATATAAAAATGTTGTTTACGGAGATTAGCTTCCAACAGACTTTGCGAAATTAAACGAATTCATTGTTTATTAAATAAATACGCACTTGTATGAGACAATTTCTGTAAAAATTCAGGATTTCATTTTGCTTTTGTAAATTACAAACATAATATCTTTTAAATATGATGATGAAATATGTACTCCAACAAAAGCTAACAGATGTGGAAGTTGTTTTGAGCCTACGATTAATTAGAAGGCGACGGTAAATTACTATTCAGTCTTTGTATCGCTTCAAGCAAAACAACATGAAACTTCCTATGTATTTAACTTTACAATTTCGTACAAATGAAATGATATTCATAACAAATGCTATTGAAGAGTGACGGTAAATGATGAGAAACCTTAAAATGTCTATCCAACTCGCCGCTTCTGTTGTACCTACTAACTATAGTGTACTTGGGTACAGTGTGGAGGGTGATATACTGAACATCGCACGATTTTGCAAATTGACTGCTATTTGGAAAGGCAAGGGATTTGAAGTTACATAATACTCAATATCCGCCCGGCTTGCCGTTTCCCAAAGCCAGAATTCTCTGCAATAGGTTTCATTTGTATTGATTTCTGTAACACAAAGCGGGCGGACCCCGAGCTAACAAATTGCAACTGTCACTATGTGGTTATAGCGTATACCCGCATAGAGTCTTACACCGTTCATCGTCCTTCATTCCAATCTGGTTCATACTTCTAAGCTTTAAGGGGTACAATCCTTTGCTGTCATGATGTTATAGCGACGCGTTATTCGCGTGCAGCGATATGAGCAGCAAAAACAAAGATATAAATATTATCAATCGCCACTTTATTACTTATATCCCGATACCCCGGTATCGTGGGGAGACTACATAGCGTCATAAATAATCGGGTCGAATGTCGTCATTATCGTCAGCCGTGTATCATCTGCAGTTCCGACAGCTCCTCCAGCCCTGGTCCCGTCCAGCATCCCCGCGCCCTTTGTCCGTGCTATCAGATGGTCCCACTCTTGCTTCATCCTAGAGGGCGTCGGGATGTCACCTCATAAATAATACCGATAAAAGTTTTACAGGAACATACGCCGCTTGATCTAATAATTTACAATGTATATTTTAAATGACTTTTTAACTATACCCTATTTATTACCCTTTAAAAGTTTAATGCGATGTCATTTAAGTGTATTTTATGACAACGATAGATTTAGATGTAACAAATTATGTTTTAAAATACTTGTTAGTACTACACAGAGCACATATGTACATTAATTTATATAAAATAAGCATAACAAAGATAAAGATAAAACATACAAGATAAACTTTTGCGCTGATTTTCAGGAATTTGTTTTTGTTTATCAGACCCACAAAGAGACGTGATGTTATTTCAAGTTATTAACAAACAGCGGTTTAGATTGAAGCCGTTGTTATTCCACAAAGTCAACATTTCGATACTCGCATAAATAATGTATTGTAACCGCTTCCATTACCGCTGGAAGCCATAAAAGCCCCCATAAAGTTATTCCCGAAATAATTTCAGTCTATATTAGTTAGTTTTGATATGCAAAGTGGAAAGCGCGCTTTGAAACAATATCTACCTATTACTATTGTATTGCATTGATGCTTTCTTGGCTAACTTATATTTCCATTTACATTTAACAGAAGCTTTTTGGTTAAAGTATAAAACTTTAAAGTAAACTTTAGTTAGAATTGCGTATCATTCAACTAATGGACTCGATATTTGCTAGCGAAAACGTTAAATCGTTTAAGGTAGAGATTAGCATAAGCCAAATTCTATAGTTGCAAACTTAGAGTTAAATGTACTAAGTACAGAAGCTCGTAGTATAATCACAACATTATTGCCTCGCATTCACGAGGGAATCAAACCTGTCATACCCACGTCATAACATTTATGGGCAATTAGCGCTATTGTGCCTCTACGACAATTTATTACTGAGGGAGTTATATAAATCAATTAAATGTCACTTACAAGTAGTGTCTGTGACGAGATATAAATATTAAGTTAATAATATTATGAGATAAAGCAAATAATAATAAAGTACTAGACGTCCCGCAATTTACTCACACTAAAGTTACAAATTTAACGGAGGAGAGTACGTTGTTGTTGTTATTTGAAAAGTTGTTATATTGAACTGTACAATTGAAAGCAAAATATTAGTTCCTGTACAAACATTTGTTAAAATCGCTCCTTCTGTTATATAATAAAATGAGTCAAATATACTATTTAGATGCATTATACTTTGACTATAATTCTCAAAAATAAATAAGATATAGGGTTTTAGCCACAGCTTAGGTAGCAGAATATTGTACTATATTGTATAGTATACAAATCTATTCTAAATCTATACATTAGGGATCCCTATGTAAATCAAGTTTCCATAAATATGCTCTTTGTCATGTTCTGGCATTCTAAATGTTATTGATGAAAAAGATTGCGCTCTTGAGAGTCTTACGAAAGAATTGAACTGATTTTTCTACTTCTAAGATAAGGCGACTGCTAGCTTGACGGGTAGACTAGAGGTTTTAGATACTGTAGTTAGAGATTAAGTAAATACACAAATATGCCAAAAGAAGTAGTTGTCACTTATTTATTTTGCTTAATAAATAAATTTCCCTTAAATACGAAATATGACCTACTTATACTTCTGTTGTACGAGGTAGGACTGTTCTTGCTAATATTTTTTTATTTTATTTATTTATTTCTACCAAGCCCACGTTTACTTATTGTTAGACAGTAAGTGCATCAACGTGAGCTACCCATCAATGATCATGACTTTTATGGTAAACTCATTATAAACTTTATATAACTAAAATTATGAACTAAAAAAAAATTTATTCAAGCATTTAGGTGATAAAGCGTAACAAAGAAATTATTTTGAACATTTCTTATATTAGAATGATTTTTTTAATTGTCTTTAATATCTTTATTATTGAAGACTTCATATCATAATATTGTAAGAACTTGTTTCATTGCTTTTCTAATAACTGTATTTGAAACTCAAATCATTCTTGACCTTACGTATAAAAATAGTCGAGGATAGTAATTTTTCTCGTGACCTTTCTACTTTAATGCCATAGCTGCTGTAAGTAACACGCCATTTGTACATATATTTATTTGATACTTACTTTGATTTCAAGTTACCGGCAAAAAATAAATGTAAGCACCCATTATTTATTCACTGTGTGAAGGTAAGGGTTTTACGAGCAATATTTAGTTTTCTTCTAGAGTAGACTACCTATACAAAGACATATTAAGGTAGTACAGGTCTCATTTCATCTCATTTTTATTTCATACTAGCGGCTCACTCTTGCTTCGCTCGGGTTCGCCTCTTGGAAAACAAAACTAAATTTATCCCACGGGAACCGTAGATACATTTTTCCGGTATAAGGTATCAGCATGCCAAATTTTCCTAAATTTGGCGCATAAGTTGTTATGTACTAAGCTGTATAAGTTATTATAGTTCTTTTACCATTTCACGGGAACTCTTTAATTTTCCAGCATGAGAATTATCTAAAATGTTGACCAGGGATATAAGCTATCACCATGCAAAATTTCATTTAAATCGGTCTGACAGTTTCGGAGATTAGCCCGTACAAACAGATAGACAGAGAAACAAAAAAATTGAAAAAAAAGTGGATTTGTTCTATTTCTCTTCTTACATCCCTTTCACTCGGTTTTTAGCATTTTTTTCTATGTACAGACATTTGACCTCTATAATTTTATTATATGTATCGATATTTATGTCAGAGATTATAAATATTGTGCAGTCAGACGAATTTTGTATCTGCTAGAATACTTTACTACCGTACATTGATTGTACCATACTTGAAACATTTTCAATAAAGGTGATTTCAAACTTCCCAAGACGTATCTTATTAGCTTGTTTATCAAACCATAACCCACAAAACCGAAGTAAAACAATACTAAGTACTGAATAAAATAAGAAAGAAGAAGAAACACTGTCATTAATGGAGGCCGATCTTTTTTACTCCACGACAATTCTGTGAAAAATATGGATCTGATAATGAAGAAGGTACCGCTTACAGCACACATATCAGTGCCACATCAAATTCAATTCGTATCGTACGGGATAATTTAACTTTCATGTAACACCTATGCGAAAACCAAGTTTATGGTGAAGGGGAAGAAGTGAAACTTCTTCGAAGAACTCCACAAGGGATTACCACTCAATCCACTTAAATCAGATGTACAAATATATATTGCTAACACATTGGGACTTAAGAAGTCACAGGAGCAGAAATAAGAGGATAACAAAGAACTTATCACAAAAACTTACGATATAATAAGAATCATAGGCTACATATATCATCAAAAATTTTACATCGATCATAAAAATACACAATCCACCAGTGAAACTAAGTATCGCTTTTATGAACGGACGCGGAACAGTAATAAAATTTTTGTTCATATAATACTATAGGAAAGTAACTAGCCTTAAGTACATATATATTTTTTAATATACGTAGGACGTAGGTATATAAGTACAAATTCATTTTTGTTTTATTTATAAGTAATTATAATAACATTTTGAATATAAAATAAACTTTATTCAGTATTAATAACTGTAATTTATATTGGAATTTGAAGTAAATATACTTAATAGAACAAATAATTACCATTAATGTTAGTAAAATATGATTAGTAGGTATTCGTATCTAGCGGTAGTATTAGGGTGAATGATTTCTTTCACATTATATTTTTATGATATATTTTTTGTAATATCACATGATATCTTCCAACATAATATTTTTCGGCGTAAATATGTTAATTTCTTAGGCTTAAACCACAAATTGTCGTCCTGTTAAAGCTCTGGGTTACCTTTTCAAATAAACGGAATTTGAATACAAAATATTTTTACCTTTTGAATACAAAAATCTTCCCGCAAAAACAAAGAAATAAATACATAACCAAAAATCATTAACACATAAATGAAAAAGTATATGGAATTGTATATATAGAAATAATTAAGTAAGAAATGAAAGTGATAATTGTACCTACGAGTACCTACCCAGCAGTCAGTAGTTGCTCGGTCACGTGCATGTTAACTCCTCATCAGAGCGTCACGTTTCGCATTACATCTGAGCAATGTCATTGCGCATCGACTATGCTGTTGCTATCTGCTATTGATCCTTCAGTACCTAGGCGACTGAGCTTCGCTCGGAGTTCTTTTTTTTGTTATATCGTATTTTTTAGACAAAAAAATTATTAAAAACTTGAATAAATACAAAACCAAAATTTAAAAAAAAAACTTTGTATTCCAACTGTGATTCGACCCCGGACATATGTGTTGTCTAACTTACACCACACCCACCAACGACTTGACCACAACGCTTACAACCGAGTGTAAGAAATTATTGACCATATTCTGCGTAGAATAATGCAAAAAGAAAACTGCATGAAAACTCGAAAACACGCGTTTTCCCAGATATGATTTTCCCAGACAGATTAGTCAATCTAGATCGATTTTTTGCCCCACATACCAAATTTCCGCGGAATCGTTAGAGCCGTTTCCGAGATCGCCTTTATAAATAAATAAAGATATAAATATACATTTAAATATATTAGATATGTCTCCAACAGTAATGTTTTATATATATACAACATTACTTGTTACTACATATGTATATCATTTACCAAAGTTTGATTCCAATCACACGGCGTAATATTAATGTCCCATTTTCCATAAAACAATTTTTGAAAGGTTAAATAAATATAAACATTATAGGTTTTGAATTCAATGAACACAAATCGAATATCTGATTGGGTTTTATATATAAATTGTATTGCTTTTCCCGATCTGATGCAGAACTCGTTCATTTTCAGCATCCTGAACATCTTTCAAGAAACATTTTTTTTGCGAACATCAGAAATGGGTAGGATAAAGGGGAAATGTAACAAAAACTGTTATATCTGCGTGTGCTTGCGTTTATTCACTTTTCTACCGATCCAGTTACTGCCTGTGGGGTACAACACACCACTAGAGATAAATATTGCGACTTTTCTTTCTAAACTTAAAAACAATATTTTCAAAAAACTTTTAATAAACAATTATTTAGCACTTAAAGAGATTTTTATTACTATTTATTTTCCTTCAATTAACGTCTTGGCAAATTTACTATGCTCCCCTATGACATACTCCACTATGTACAATACGTCGATGTATTTTCTGAAGCAGTGACTGTACCATATGATGTGGTCGACGACGCGCTTGTACCGCTTGCGCCAACGCAATGCCTGCGTGTAAATGCGGCGCATATCAATGATCAACTGATGAAGCCTGAAATAAAGATTAGGTATATACAAACTTAGAAAAGATAGTGGTTACTGATATTTTGGTTAAAAATAGCGTAGCGTAGTAGCATCCGGCAGCTCAGTCGGGCGCGAAGCCAAGAAACGCACAGGGAGGTGGCCCAGGCCCACTTCGGTGGGCGGTGGGAGGTAGCCTACTTCGGTAGGCGGTGTACCATGAGGGTTGCTCCTGGTACTTCTATGATAGCAGAAAGGACTGAAGAACAACCCCATGATTGTTGTGGTCTGCTCCGGCAGACCTACCGGCGGGGCGTCAAAATTGAGTATGTAAACGATCCTGCGACGCCTCATCAAGACGGGGGAGGTTTTGTTGGATTTTAGTTGGTAGTAGCTTTTCTAGCCGGTGAGTCTCATAAAACCACTTGTATGTCTACAGGTGGTAAGCGTAAATGCATTTCCCAACATAAAAAAAATGGTGTTTCTATAGCAAAAGATTTGTACTAGTCATCAAATATACATAAGTTGGAGTTGAAATGTTTTTAGAGCAGTATTACAAACTTGTTAGTTAAAACCATTGAAATTTCGATGACGCTTTATGGTCTTTGTAGATCAAGCATGTATAACTTATATTTGGCAAATTGTGTAATTTTTTCTGATAAGTATTATTGTATCATTTTATGATAAACTTTTTACCTATTGTATATGAAAGCCATCCGAAATGAAGGATCGTTTTTGTACTTTTCGATCGTTGGGTCCAAACGCCTTATCCTATCCTGAGTTGCGTATATCTGCTGTCTCATCATATCTATCACTTTGAGGTTTAACTGCCTCTCTCTTGGGGTATAGTATCTTGGCGATATTCTAAGGATTCCCTTGTTATCCTCAGGACTAAATTCATGGTTGTAAATAAAGCTGGAGGGGTTTACTATTAACTTATCGTCGGACATATTTTTACCAGCAAACATAAGTTGTCTCTCTATTGTATGATTGAAATTTGTATTTGCAGTTACTGAAATAAACTTATAAATGTACAGATTATTACAGTTATAGTTGAATTTAAAGTACACAATATTAAAAATTATTCAGAACGTTTTTTTTTTTATTTTAACTGTATTTAACGTTGGATACAATTTACAAGTGCATAGGCACACCTACCTACTTTTGTGTATACATTTTGCCATTTAAATAGTATCTGCTAGACAAACGTAGCTCTCGCTTTATATGGTAACATATAATAAGATATCACATAGCATCATGTTCACTGAAAGTAGCCATTAGCATATTATAATGCACCTGGCGGCTGTCACGGCCATAGTCCAAATAATAGAAAATTAGAGTAGGATGAACTTTTACGTACTCTCGAAGCACTAAGGTGTCACATACGGAATTTACTAATTTCGGGCTGCTACTGTAAATTTCTTGATAAAGAAACTTAGTTGAGCTGCATCCGGGACTTGAACCCAAGAATTCACAATTTGCAACTGTATACATCAACTGCAATACACACTTACAAGTATAAGCAAGGACAGTAACAAAGGATCATATTTATAGGAACAGTTATACATACGCAAGTGCAAATTTTACGACTTACCATTAATTATAAACACACAAGCTGCGACGAGAAATATCATTTCGACACTCGCCACCTGCAAATTTTATAACTGAACTTAATTACGTGTTTTATTGGGCCGTATAATTAACCGCCTTGCACATTGCATAACACTTTTCAAACAGGCAAATATTACGTTTACTATGGTTTAAAATATTTTCATTATAATATCGTCATAAAGTACTTAGATAAGAGGTTATTTAGGCTTATTTAGGTCAACTATGTAAACTGTGGAAAGATAAACTTTTGAAGTAAAACTTCTTCACGCACGCTTGAGTTGGGCGGTAAGCTGGTGAATGCGTTACGAAAAAATGTACGTACGTTTGTTGCCATGGCAACCGTTGATATTGCTGACAAATTATATATAATATTATATTCTTTCCTTAAATGATATTGTATAAATATAATATTGTAATATGCGTTATTTTTAGTATCTCACCTATCCTACTTATTTAAAATATAAAATGAATTTTATAAAGAGTACCGATAACCTACAGAAGTTTTACTCTTGAGCGTGTACACATTCATACACTCACTCTTTAATTTCTTTTTTAAAATAGACGTATATGACTATTTACCATTATCATTTACCCGAGATGAGTATCTTATATAGGTCAAGTTAATATTTTACTTGCCAGACAAAAATACTTGTTTAACAATATATTAGAAGTTCAACAAGCGATAGAAAGATAAACGCATTATTAATTATCACATCTATGAAGGCATCATAACGCATCTATGAAGTACTACTTTTTGCCTGTGACTTTGCTAGCTTGGTAAATTAGCACAACACAAATGATAAAGAAATAAGTTTCATTCTTATACATATTATAATGTATGATTACAGCTTCAACTAAATTTATATTAAACTAGCAAAACCCGCGGCTTTGGCTTCGGCTTCGTTTTAAAAAACTTTAAAAAGGTAGGTTTTATACAAATTTTCATCCCTTATTTTATCTCCTTATGGGATAGATTTCAAAAAACGCTAAAACACGTATTTATTTAATTGTATTGAAGAGCATTAATACCAAGTTTCAAGAAATTCTGATCATAAATATTTTTTGTGTTGTATTATAACGTGTACTCCAGTGGGAATGAGATAATCTCCCGCGGTAAAAAGTATCCTATATGTTGTAGCTATCATCATACCAAATTTCACCAAAATCCCTCCAGTGGTTTTTCTGTGATGCAGTAACAGACAGACAGACAGACAGACAGACAAACAAAAATTCTAAAAACTGTAGATTCGGTCTTTGTATCGATAATAAATTCTATTTCAATAAGATTTTCCAAAAAATATTTAAGATACAGATTCGACTCAGAATTTTATTATATGTATAGATTTTTAAAGAGGTGAAGCTCGTAAACTTAGGTACATGTAAGTAGTGCTCTCCGGAAGGACTTAACCAATTCTGTGAAACTTCACACATAAGAAACTAGTTATCTCGGAATGACATAGGTTTTTTATTATATCGTATTGCAAAAACTTACTGAAGGGCACGCAGTGGAAAGGAACTGAAACGACGGCACCTTTAGTGAGCTTTTATTATTATTTGAATATTACAATCGTTAGAGGCGATTGTTGTTGTTATTGAAGTGAACTGAATTACACGTAAAATATATTTTGCCGATTTGCAATACTTCCTTCCTGGTTATCAGAATCAATGACAGTCGGCGCGGGTGTTGTCGCCGCTCGCATTCAATCACGCACATCTCAGAGTATTAAGTTTCCTTACAGTGACAATACTTCATCTATAAGACTGTCGTGTCACGAACATGGTCACAGAGAAGATATTTTTTTAATTTAAAAAAATCCTAAAAATGTAAAGCTAATAATAATAGGAACCAAAATAAATTATTTTAAATAGTAACCATAGTAAGTTACACTTTTTTTTAAGTGCCATTTTTTTTTAAATATAATAATTGGCTTGCTTATCTGTATATTAATATCATTGATATGTAAAATTACAAGAAATTGTCAACAGTTTCGTACAAATCAATATATTTTGAATATACATTTATATTATATACATTATTTTAATTAAAAAGATAATTTATGTAACTAGCTGACAAAACTGTTAGTCAACTTTTAAGTGTCTCGTGAAATTAGCGTGAGTCTATAAGTATAAGATCCCGATCGATGTGAGGGACCCCTCACAAAGAGTAAGAGGTCCCCAACATAGATCGGGATCTCGTACTATATTGTGAAGGGTCAGTATCAGCACTAGCGTTGGATACAGTCCACGTAACATTATATCCGGTAGTGTCGTCCGCTATGGCAATGGCAGTCCTCTTTCATTATACCGTTAAAGTATTATAAAACACGCTCAGGTTATTCATTAAGCGATATTTCTAAGTCACAATCTATACTTAATATTACAAAGCTGAAGAGTTAGTTTGTTTGAACGCGCTAATCTCAAGAAATACTAATCCGATTTGAAAAATTCTTTTTGCATTAGATAGCTCGTTTATCTAGGAAGGCTATAGGCTGTATATCATCATACTACTACCCAAGAGAGCGGAGCAGTAATCATAAATGTCAACGAATCGGGCAGATTTTCACATATTATTGTAAAACTGATGTTTATAATCAAACAAATTTAACGCGGGTGAAACCGCGGGTCACAGCTAGTAAATTATATGACGAGAGATATTTTTTTTACCAGTAGGTACATTTAAGTTGAAAGGTATCTACATATTTGCTACTAAACTAACACGTTCTATATAAAATATTAAATAATTATTTTATTTCCTTTCTGGCCGCTTAAGTTCGCCCCTGATGCGGTTTAAAAACTGTTGTCCTTCAAACATTTCCCTAGTTATATTCTGGGAAATACGTTTTGTCACCGTGTTTTTGAGAACCCCTCGTACCCTCCCATATTCGTTTGCTTTATATGTACCTTATAATGGTTTTTTTACTGAAATGGTCAAATGATTTATGACACTGTGGCTAGCTCTCGCTAATGTTGATTCGACTACTGTCCGAGTCTTAGTTATTAAGACAACAAGTTATTAATAACATGAAAACAAAATATTTATGAAAGGAATTGTGCAGGAAGAATCATCTCGATACCCGAAGATATTCGCCCGAGGCATCGACCGCTCAAACGATTTCTCGCAATTTGAGAACGCCCAAAACTAAATTTCCGGCCCTTCAGCCGAGGCCCGTTTCTTTCTTCCCTTTAAGGGATGAAATTAGGAACCCTCCGATTTAGAAAAGAACGTCCTTTCAAGTCCCACGATTTCAATTTTAGCCCGGAAATATGCTGTATTAATCCAATGATAGTGCATCATAAAGTAATCATAGTGAGTGAGTTCCCTCAGAGCGAACACTTCGCCGCCGCGTGCGGCTGCGGAGCGTCGAATAAACAAACAGTATATTAGTATTGTAAGCGTTTCCGTTCTCTGCCTTTTAGTGAACTCATCAAATGGAATTTTTATTAATAATTTAATTCGTAATGGAGTCACAATTCGGACATTTTCAAGTGTTTTCCTTTTAAGTATGTTGAATACCAATTTTGAAATACATTTAGTTGTTTTAGCTTACGTACATAATACATATGTATTATATTATAAAAATGTACAAGTAAATCGAATTCAGTATAAAAATATTAACATAACATTTTAAATAATGCCTTTAGCTTCCATTTAGGAACATTTATATAATCTTACTATACGCGCAAGTTTGTGTGTATAGATGGATATATGTATGTTACTCTTTAACCCAAAAACCACCAAACGGATTTTAACACATAGGTGTAACATAATTGAACTACACGTGCGGAACCGCGAGAAAATTCTAGTAATTCTATATATGTTTCAGAAATGATAATAGAATTGTTACCAGTAGTTAGTTTTTTCTGAAATGAGGTAATTCTGATCAAACTGTGGCATTAACCCACATATGGATTCAGGGCGTGGACCAAGGCTGGACTACATTCTGTCGACTTTCAGGAAGGTCAATTCTAGTGTTTATTTCAATATATAAGTGAAACACATCATGAGCGTTGTAGAGTTTATTTAAATTTATTTTCAGATTTATAGCGGTATTAAGTCCGTTGCATGTACGATACAATATATTATCGAATACCTTTGTTTATCACACATTCTCTCTCATGTATTAAACAGCAAAATAGTTGAATATATTATACATCTATATAAATGTACATTATGAATAGGCCTAGATTAAGCGGCCAAGTGCTAGAAATACGATTCAGATAAAAGTTTTTATTAAGAAACACCTTTTTGGAAAAAGAAATAGTTTCGATTAAACTTTGATTTTTAAGTAGAGAAAATTTAATATTTACTTCTTTCTGTCTGTTTTTTAAACATACTGCTCTCATGGTCTATTTGTTTTTTAATTGAGCCAATTTTTTGATTTTGTTCTCGTCATTGATTTTTTTCTATTACTGATTCTTAACATGTGAGAAGACGATACGCAAGGCTGAGCTTTATGTATGCCACATCAAGGCGACCCGTATAATCAATAAAACATTCCACCATGTATATCGAACTCGCTACCTGCGCACCAGATAATCTATATAAGACTTTAATTAACAACTACTTCATTGTGAAAGTACAATTGAAACAATATGAACAGTCTGACTTCCTTACTCCAGAACTTCAATGTTTCACGACAAGCCAAAAATAGCTAACACCAGTCACAGCTTTTAATTTCATTTCATTCCATTGTCCAAAACTACGAAACGTCTCTCAGTAATCACAGGGAACACGTGACGTGGGGTTTACACCCTAAGTATATACTCGCAACCCTTACAGCTATCACAATAAGGTTCAAGGTACACATTTTGAGTCTGAGCTCTCGAAAAAGCAAAATAGCAAACATAGCCTATACAAAGAGCACTCTCGTAATGGCGCACTATTATTATTTGCCAAGTTTCCACCAAAACGACGATAAAGCCGCCTAGCAACAGTTTACAGGCGTAAAAATATAAATATGAGCAGAATTTAAGTGTTCTTAACAGAATATTCCTATCGAAAGTGAAATTTCTTCCGGGACTCTATGTTATTATCGAATTCGTATTGTTTAACTGAAT
Source organism: Argynnis bischoffii washingtonia (assembly GCA_033884665.1). Taxonomy (NCBI): domain Eukaryota; kingdom Metazoa; phylum Arthropoda; class Insecta; order Lepidoptera; family Nymphalidae; genus Argynnis; species Argynnis bischoffii. The sequence goes on along the minus strand of CM066624.1, from coordinate 177,234 downwards.
ATTTAATATTTATCCTTAAGCTTTCATTTTACTTAGTTTAAATTCTTAGTTGTCTCAAAAGATTTTGATCAAAAAATACACTGAAGCAAACAATATTAACACCTCCTAGTTAAATTCTAAGAAATCAATTGCTAACTAAGCAGTGGTAGCCCAGTGGTAACGCGCTCGCTTGGGAAACCAAGTGAAGCGGGTTCAAATCCCGGGTCTCGCACCTCTGATATTTTCATGTGCGAATCATTTCTAACATGATTACCACTTGCCTTACGGTGAAGGAAAACATCATGAGGAAACCTGCATGTCTGAGAGAACCTTGCAAGTTTTCGAAAGACATGTGAAGTCCGCCAATCCGTACTTGGCCAGCGTGGTGGACTATGGCCTGATCCTCCTCGTATTGAAGGGAGGCCCGTGCCCAGCAGTGGGACGTTAAAAAGGGCTGAATACAATTGTTAACTGGCACACTGGTGTGCCTGCGACTCTCGACAGGTTAATATTTCGTTTAAGGTACACCTTATCAGTTTTAAAGGTCAAGGATAATCTCACTCTTCAATTACTTAGTTAGAAGCTATTTGTTCTCAATCATCACAATTTTAGGTTTCTAACAAAAAACTAATTAACTCAAGCTAAATATCATAATCAAAATTCACATTCAATATAAACTACTTACAAATCCTTCATAATAATTTCTGTCGCATTAAAAGAAGAAACGTTATCGAAATTAATTTACTGACAAAACATTTCTCTAGTGAAACGAAAGAAAACGCAAAAGATAAATGTAATTATAATGGCCGTCTCATAATAAAATGCGGGGCGGAGTTAAAATAATATACACAATGTCGAAAATGAATCACAATTTACAGAACATCGGCTCTTCAAAAGATACGAAAGAAAAGAACATTGAAAAAGCATAACCGAAATTGCTCTACCGACTCTACTTGCCGAGGAAAATCTATATTCACAAAGCGCCATTTATGGAATCACCTCATCACATAAAGAAAATTAAAAAAAAAAGAATCATTCGCGTCACTCACCCCTGGGCCCAGAGAAGGTGGGGGTGCGAGGGCAGAGGCGAGGGCGGGGGTGAGGTCGGGTGTAAGGGCGGGCGGGGTGGCGCGGCGCTCGCATAGCAACTAGTGCTCTATCAGTGCACGTACATTGTACAGATACTCGTACATTTGTGTGCTTCAAGTGAATGGTTACATTAGTTGTATGGATTTTTTACGTTAGCAACTTTGTATTTGAATTTAGTTTTCATTTTTGAAGTATCAACTATACTTAACTAATACAATATTTATAAATATGAGATACAATTTATATATAATTTGCTATAGACGTTATTACACTTGACTCGCTGGGTCAATAGTTCGATTTCTGTGCAAGGTATTTATGAATCATATAACACTAATATTATAATTATTATTGAAAACGTATTATATAACAAATCTTATAAACATAAAAAGAATCTAACATGATTAAAATACAAGTATAAGTTATCTTACTATAATTCATTTGATTACTTAAATTTTCTTAATTAAAAAAAAATATTCTATTATTTAGATGGATAGATATAGAAAATAATTTAGTCTTGTTAACCATTTATTAAACTAATCATATAGTTTGGGAACGAAAATTATTTCCCGCCTCATCGAACTCACCGATGGTAGAGACGCCGAGTCAGTCATTAGCTTCATATTAAATCGCTCTATTAATATAGCATCGCTCATTTAGACTCACACGAATACACAGTGTTATATATAATGTAGGTGCTATTTGCCTGTATCCTTGCAGAGCTACAATTATGGGCTTTGATTTCGGTTTAGTGCCAACAATTAATTTTGAATATTAAATTTGGTGTTGAGTTACTGAATTTAATTACTATGTTTTTCGATCCTTAACATAAAAAAATAATTATTTCTCGTTAATATGAATAATAACTTTGTTTTAAGTTATTTTAGCAATATGTATCAAAAAATATATAATTATTATGAAAGTTTTAGTAAAATAAACTATTCATGATTAGCATAATTTTATCAAACTCTACATTTGAAATTAAAGCAACCCTAAAAAGCAATGTATAGATGTATAATTGTGGGAGCGAGCCACCCCGAGTCCACCCTACGTATAAATAGCCCTCTTTCACTGCCAAGGTTACCGCCAATCGATACTGTACGTGTACATCGCACCCTTTGGGATTTTTATTTATGGAAATCTATATAAAAAATTAACGCGTGAATATATAAAGCTTAGTTTGAACCAGTATATTTAATATTCAATAGTGAAAGTGAATTAATAGCATAATATGTATATAATGTATGCCTTATACATATATAATATATGTAAATAAAGATGTGATCGCAGTTAATGTACATGATTATGGTATAAAGTATAACATTTATTTAGTAAATGTAACTTTTAGAAGTTTTACACAAGATTACATTATTTTTAATCATTCATTCTGAGGACGATGCGCTTTAAAATAACGAGATCGATATTTCTAACTTTAAACCTAAATGAGAATCAAACCCGTCACCACCTCTGGTGTAAAAAATCGTGTCATCCTGACATATACAATACTGTAGGTCGATAATGATGGTCACCATAATACTTTCTTAGATTTACGCGAATATTGGACATTTAAATAAAACTATCTTTTCGGATTTTCGGGAGAGACTCTCCCGTGACCATGATTGCTGTAAAGCAATCGAAACGTCGGGAAACAAAAATCAAAATAAATCCGCGAAAAAATCCGAAAAGATAGTTTTATTTAAATGATGGTCACCAATTCATTCGTGTTAAGAAAAAATATTTTATACATCTATTAAAATAGATTTCTTACTACATATACATATAATAAAATTGTAACTAAGCCGAATCTGTACTTTGAATATTTACTGGAAAATCTTATTGAAATAGACGTTATCATCGATACAGAGGCCGAATCTATAGTTCTTAGAATTTTTGTCTGTCTGTCTGTCTGTTACTACATCACGAGAATACCACTGGACAGATTTTGATGAAATTTAGTATGATGAAAGCTGGGTATCCGGGTCAACATATAGGATACTTTTTATTGCGGGGAAATATCTCATCTTTGAAAAATTTATAATAAACGTTGAATCGTAAGTAGGGACGAGCCCGAGCCGAGCAAGGATGAATCACTAGTCTTGTTATAAAAATGTATTGATAGTGTATTTGTCAGTTTGATGGTTTGTTCTACTCTAATGCAGGGAAAGGAAGAGACTGATTGGACTGTTGTATCAAGAGGCTCCCGTCGGGTATAAGTGTATCTAGAATAGTTATTAGGGATGCCCCCGAGCAAAGCAAAAGGGTCTCACTAGTTATTAACAATAAAATATGTTAAATATAAAAGGAAACCATTTCTTAGATTTGAATATTTGACATTTTAAACATAACTATTTTTTCCCCGGTTTTATTTTGCTTTTTTGGTTCCCGATCATTCCAATGTTTTACATCAAACATAGTCACTAAAGAAATTGAGATTTTGTCGTCTTAAATATCATAGTAATTGTATACGGTGTCTACCTACAAAAAAGTATATAATTAATAAGAATGGAAAATATTAACCATAGACGTAGAGAATGGACTTAGCAATACTGTCATGAAATTGACAAAGAGAGAAAGTGAATGTGCAGCATTTTATTCCAATTTGAATTTATAAATGAAATGTATTATTGAAAATTGTAATATTATAATGGAATGTAATATGGTTATAAATTTCTATCTTCATTAAGCGTATTACATTGAATACAGAACACTTCTGTGACGAAACGAATGTGCGGCCACATTCGTTTTGTCTCTGTCGCTTTTCCGCCATTTTTAGCTGACGGCTGGCAAATAAATACTCAGTCTACTCTCTATTTCTATGTCTATGATATTAACGAAGTATCTCACAATATTAAAAATAATTAATACTTCCTTCCGTGTTCCTATAGTTTTATTTAAAATTATTTTGTTACACGAGTTTTTATTGTTTGATTAACGGCAAAAGGCAGGTACGTTTGTATTTGTACTTATTATTTCATTTTATTCATGTCTAGCCTCAAAAAGTATGTTCTAATCGATATTTTTAGTTCGACTTCACTCGTCAATCTCCATCTATCATCAATTTCCCAGCGAATGTAGAGTCATTGTGTGTACAATAATGTAAGATACGTTACAAAATGGCCGAACGACGTCTGAACTCTGGTACAGAGCCAAGTGTAGAGAAAAGTGAATTTATTTCATACGAATAAAACGCCAGTTTGTTTCGCAATGTAGAGAATAACTAACGTAATACCAAAATATGAAGATCTATTTCGTTTTTAGGGTAAGCGAGGTTTGATCTACAATTCCGTTTAAATCCAAGGTCAAAATAAAGACTTTTTTAAAGCTCAGACCGTGCTTATATTTCTAATTACAAATATCTTTATTTCCAATATATTATTTACACATGAATGGAACCTGTGACAGAGCGTACGTGCTTTTATTAAATAATCTATTACATGTTAATAATATGTAAAATTGTCATATTTTTTAATATATCATTACAATTAATATATTTTAATTTTACATGTTTTGACTCTGTATTGTATAATAGATTTAATATAGGTATAAGTATTATAGTATTAATACTCTATCAACATACGGATACACGACTATTATATTTTTAAAACACCGATCAAAAATAATCGCATCAAGCACACGTAGGTTCAGCAAACATGATAAAACGAAGCTCTCCATTTGAGTTTGAAAATAACTAACCCTCTTCAAATGCGTAATACTGTTTAACGCTCGCGCTCCCCGCACCCTCGCTCGGGGTCGGCCGGAGTGGCAGCTCTGAACTTATATTAATAACAGTGAGGGCTTTGTTTCCTTCATCCCTGGATATACCCGGTACTTGCGCTGATCGAGGCGGAAATACGAACATTTTTTATAGAAATAATATAGAGCTATTATAGTCATGCTATATTTTATTTATTGAAGCGTATCTTAAAGCGATGTGGTCGTAGAAATATTTCAATTCAATTCCGAAATAAATCACGGATTCGATTCTCACTTACAGTAATAATTCTATTCCGGTTATAAATCGACATATTTCGCTTATTAATAAAAAAAAATACGTTAGAAACTAGCACGAATGTGCAAAGGATAATATTGCAAAAGAAAACTGACTTAATTCAATTGAAAGTCAATATTTATAGCTCACTTCAAGTAAACGTTTACTGAATGGTAGAGAACAATAGCTGGTTGAATGTATGCATCCTGACCTTAGACTGCTCATTGAAGGAGAGATCCGTCGACTGGTCGCTGGACCGGTCCGTCCAACGGTTACACAATCGTTGGACTCTATCATTTATCATATGAAACTATGTTATAAACTATCTATTCTTTATAAAATATAAAGTTAACTATTTTTTACTTTTCTAACAATCTGTGATATTTAGAGTAACTTCAACCAGTTTGAAGGTAAGTAGATGTATGGATGTAGGTTAGTGTATGTTATTTGTATGAATCATTAAAATATGTCTCCTATTATAGTAGATATAATAAATGCTGCGTTTTAATTTAATAATTCTCGCACAAAATATGTAAAAGTTACTATTTTCATCTAACGAATGTAGTCCCTAATGTCATTTAATCCATAATTATCTAAAATACATAATACTTTCTTAGATTTTCGCGAATTTTTGACATTTTAAATGAAATTATCTTTTTGAATTATTTCGCGGATATTTGATTTTTGGTTCCCGACGTTTCGAATGCTTTACAGCAATCATGGTTATGGGAGAGACTAAGGGTTTAGACATCTCAAAGGCATTATTTACGTGTTACAGACAGTGCCTACCTACAATTTAACAAAATAATTTCAAAAATCAAAATAAATCCACGAAATAATCCAAAAAGATAGTTTTACTTAAAATACTTTCTGATAATAATAGTTTCCCCAAAATAAATTACACAAAGTCAAGAGGAATGGCTTGTTAAAATGTTTTACGGTGATTCAAAGTATAATATATTATATCCGATTAAAAATAATATGAAAATGACTATCGACACGACCCTCCATTGTTTTGTGAACATCAATCATAGCGCCATGAAGGGCGTGAAATGGAATCATTTTTAACATTAGTCGACGTTGAAGCAACGTTTTACATCACTAAATAAAAAAATATATGAAAACAAATTGTTTTATAAAACTAACTAACAATTCCATTCAAAAATTTATTTATTTGCTATAAGTAAATAAAATAAAGGTATTTTAATTATTAATTTATTGAAAAAATTGTATAGGTATTAAAAAATATAAAAACCATAAATTCTTTATTAAAACCTTATTAACATCACTTCATGACCTACAAAATACGCGTTTATGTGTGAATGTGCCTAGCTCTGAGCACTCAGCAATTTTATCGAGTTCGCAGGTGTCTCTCTTAATGGTTACCGATACGCCTTCAGGGGGATATTTCACCCTTCACTCCTCTATCTCACCCTTTAGGGTTGGATATATATTTTTCTATTCCTTTTCGTTACAAAGTTCCCCTCCGTCCCCTCCGTCCGGTGATTTTTCTCTGTCGGTATTAGTTAATTCAGATTTTCCCAAAGTTTTTCGCATTTAATTAAGATTTTTTTTACCAAGATTAAATTGTTTATATTGACGTCAAGGAAAGGGTCAAAATTGTGTAATTAAGGAGATTTACCTTTTATATTAAAATATTATTTTTTCTGTCCAATATTTACATCATGACGGATTTTTTAAGCTCTAACTTGCTACTTTTAAAGTTTTGTATATTCTAAAAATTCCACCTGCCCCTATTCAAGTTCTGGCACCGCCCTAAGTATCTCAATTTCTGCAACGACAAAATCAATAAACCTGCCATTCATATCAAATATATGTTAGAAAGTAAAAAACCTTGAATGAAAGGGACGAACAGCTGATCGTTGCTGAGGGGGGCAATGCTCCGGCGACCGATCGACCAACTAGTCGAGCTATCAGTTGCTCTCTAATGCGCATGTACCTTATCGACTACCGGTACGACCTGTTTGACCTACAAAGAAAAACAGGCCTTTCATGTAAAGAAACAAAGTCTATTTTCACCTAAAATCATTTAATAGACTAATCGCCCGAACAAGTTACATTGTCATCAATTTAAGCGAAACTAGGTCATATTAGCAGAGCAATACGGGCGTCCAAGCCAGTGGCAAGTGTTGCCATGGTCTCAGTTCAGTAATTAACGGAATCTGTATTATGTGAATAAACTGGAGATATGCATTATCCAATATGTCGCTTCGAATGAGAACCTTTTTCCCTTTTCGATTTAATTAATTTTGTTTCTACGAATTTTGAGATACAACAACATTTCTAACGTAAATTGAGTGGCTTATTTCGTTTGATCAAACTACGAGTAGATATATTATTTTCGGATATAAAATAAATGAGTCTGGAATTTTATTTAGGGAGCTATTCGAGTTACTAAATGTATACAATTGTCCAAGTATTCTGGTGAGTTTTGTTTCCTAACGCCGCGCTTTGTCTAAATATTACTTAGCTTTTTGTTCGATTACTTCAAGTATTCTTTTGCGAACCAACACTCAGAACGGATAACGAATTCCATCAAAATCTGTCCAGTGGTTTTTTCGTGATGCGTTCCCAGATAGACAGACAGACGAATATTCTAAAAACTATAGATTCGACCTCTGTAGCGATAATAATGACTATTTCAATAAGATTTTTCCAAAAAAATATTTAATCTATAGATTCCACTCAGTTAGTATTTTATAATGTGTATAGATAAGGGAAAATAGTACGAATAAAACACCTGTATGTAAATAATAATATCAAACTAAATTCCCTAAAACCAAAATGTGTTTATAAAGCTTATAAAATCGTAACAATTAGTCTATTAGTTCTAAAAGAAAAAAATACCTATTTGGATGATTTCTGGAACTTTCGTCATCATTTGCCAATTTTTTCCAAATTATTGTATAATTTTGTGAGTAGATACGAATTCTATCTGTAACTACTTTATTAATAACGTTTGTGACATCTAAAACTTTAGTATCTCCAGTGCCCATGAACCAAAAAATAAAATAAAACCGTTAGTTCCATTTAAAATCTGTGGAACTATTGAATCAATTGTAAAAATTCTTGCAGTAATAAAAAACTATTCAGCTATCTCCATGTAATATTAGTTATTTTATACCAACATACGAGAAACCGCCGTCTATAACTAGTGTAATCAATATGCATAATTAAGGCGAAAACATCACAAGCAAAAGACATTTCATTATAATATATCTCAGCAAAAATATTTTACAAAACATTATTTTCTAAAGACCTTTATCACACAGAGTAGATTATTCTCTCGTAAACAGGTCGTCCCTTGTTAAAAAGAGGCTGAGAAAACTATTTCAATTAAAGTTGCTCCGAAACGAGCTTTATTTAGGCTTAAAGCTCCCGCCCTAAAAAATTATCTGGGACGAGGTTGTACGCGCGTCTGTCTCTGAAGCTTTAGATATCTGTTATCTGTAATCCTATATTCTGCTACAACAATGTTTGCTATTTATTTATAAATATAACTTTTTAAATTTAAGCAGTCGAGTTATTTACACAAAGCAGATAACATAGGATAAAATGAAGCTCAAGATTGGACTTGGCAGTTTTTACATATAAGTTATCATATATTTGGTTAATCAACCTATGTATTATATCTTCTATATGCATACGCAAGTTACTGTTTTTATATTGTAAGGTGAACATTTGTTACTGTTCTAAAAATTTGGTTTGCTGGTAAAAACAAGCCAAGTCAAATCTTGAACTTCATTTTATGTTAATCTCAGGAGATTCAATAAATGAACCAAAGTTCATGTGTTTATGTTAAATAGATTTTGAATTATTAAGAGATCAAACGTGGTTGCAAATAGCTCGTGTAATGTAACACACGGCTGCTGCATCGCCAGTTCCTTTGGCTTGAACTTGGTTTGACACGCTACCACATGTGTAGATCCTTCACACTTATATAAAATGGATACATATGGACAGCTTTGTGAGGCAAGTTTTAGACTAGCCATACTAATTTCGCACACGGATTCGTTCGCATTGTAAGTATGTATATTGTTAAAATGAGATTGTATGAATGAATGAGATGCCATTATAGCGCGAATAAGTTATCAAACACATAATAATTACTGAATGTGTCAGTCACAATAAATTATTATATTGGTACATATTACCAATATAATTGTACATATGTACACTGTACATGTCCTTTATGTGTTTTACGTATTAAATGATATAAGCACAGAAATATTTATTATTATTATTATTTCCAAACCTCAAGATTATTTCAAATTATCAGCCATACAATAAATATTTGCATCGGATATGAAGACACAATTTGTCAGACATTCGTACAATATTTCATATCGCCATATCCTCAGGCAATATCCATTTTATTACACGTTTGATATGTATACATAAAATATGAGGCTGTCTGTCCCGCCATTAAGCGCGAAGAGCTAAATTAACGCGAAGTGTCTGCTGTAACAATAACTATGCTAATTCAAATGTATGAGATACATAAATAATTTGACAGGGCGCACCTTTCTTACTTACGCAAGTCTCTAAACCAAGAAAAGCCGATGTGTATCGCGTAATTTTGTGTTTTATATTTAAAGTTGTAAGGTGTACTTTGAGTTTTCGGTAATTTTGTGTAATGCATATTGTCAAAATGAGATGAAGGCCCCATTTCTGCAGTGAAGAGATATGTACATATGTCGCTTGTTACGAGTATGACGCACGCAGATGCAATAGGCAGGGAGATGACCGTTAAAACAGTACATTATCGAGATAATTACGGAATTATAATTATCTTTTATAATGAAGAAAGACGTCTGTAATTAAACTTTATGTATATTATTATTACTATTATGTAGTGTACTTTAGTCGTATTTAGGATTATTTGTGGCGAATTTATATTCGTCCTTAAAATGTTTGAAACATTTCGGCCTCATCTTAAAAGTTAGTGTCTGCAGAGTATTAATGTGTAATAAATTGTTTGTTATGTGTTAATTTGTTATTATGTTACGCTAGCAATAGCTAGTCTTGAACTAGCGACTCACCCTCGCTCCTCTCGGGTTCGTCCCTACTTATGTTTTAAAGTTTAGTATAGATTTCTCAGAGGTAAGATATTTTCCCGCAGTAAAAAGTAATTTCATCAAAATTCCTTCAGGGAATTTTCTGTGATGATGTAACAGACAGATAGACAGACAGACAAAAATTGTAAAAACTATAGTTCGGCCTTTATATCGATAATAATGTATATTTCAATAAGATTTTCCAAAAAATACTTAATGTATAGATTCAGCATAGTTACACTTTTATTATACGTATGGAATATCTTTGATAATCTAATACAATTTCTTAAATTAATTTTTAGTAGATGCAATTTAATATAATTGTATGACAGTTAAAAAAAAAGTCCTACTGCTGGCAATGAGCCTCCTTCAATACGAGAGGAATCAGTTTATAGTCCACCACGCTGGCCAAGCGTGGGTTGGCGGACTTCATATGTTTTTCGAAAACTTGCTAGGTTAGTTAATCTGAGAGATATGTCTATACAGGTTTCCACACAATATTTTTCTTCACTGTAAACATCTTAGAAATAATTCGCATATGAAAACATCAGAGGTGCGAGACCCGGGATTTGAACTTGCTACACTTGGCTTCCCAAGCAAGCGCGTTATCACTAGGCTACCATTGCCATATGTGTACTTAGTGACATTATGTGTTTTCTTTTAACTTTTTAATATCTAATAAATTCTATTTCTTAGACCATCTCTCGGACCAGCAAGTAAAAATGAATTGACAAATGTCACCGTGTCAGCTGACAGTTGGCAAGTGTTAAGTCATTTTGACAGGTGACAGATCATATCATGATGGCAAAGTAATTGTATGTTTGTATTTAGTCCTTTATGTAAATTTTTATGTAAATATATTAAGTGTAATAGAATTAGATTATAGACTAACATTTTTGTAAAATAACTAGAACTAACTTACTAATTTATTACTATTTTTAATTTAGGTTTTTATGTATATAGTAATTGTGTTTTCTTTTGTTTTAGATGCAAGGTCCATGGAGTTTCTCCCCTTTTTGTACACTTTTTTATTAATATATATAGTTTAATATTGTCATTTAATACCGACCAATCTCCTTCGTGTCTTCTCCATTCTACGTGTCATTGGCAAAATAATCTGTGCTCAACTGGCACGCTTTGAAGCCATTAACAAGAGAACTGAACTGAAGTAATTGTATTTTTTGATTTTAGAACATCCAATAAATACTATTCTATTTTAATATTTTTATGTCCCCGTAAAACTTGAAGTTTCTAAGCTAACCTTGGAAATACATTTACTGTTAGCGACTTTATTCGTGAATACATTTTTAATTAGCTATTTTGAAGGTGAAAAGATGATACGATCTATGTTTTAAATCCATCCAGAAATTTTTAAGTGATACTCAATACATTTAGACGAACACTACGCACAAAAATTTAACTCGTGTTTTAATTTTATTGTCTACATAGGTTTTCATACATTTTTAATATTATTCTTATATTATAAGGAAAGTGACACTTCTTTATTTATTTCAATATTGGAGCGATGATATTGAAAAAATAATAAAATAACACAGCGACAACCGCCACAAGGGAAAAAATCGAGAAACAGCCTTTAATTTACTATATAATAGTAGGAAAATAACAAAATTACTTCATTGCTATTATCTCACTTAATTGTAATCGCTGCAAACAGTTTTCTTGTTGCAATAAGAGTTATTAGAGCCATTTGAATCACGATATGCAAATGCCTCGGTGAGAACAATTGATCGGGCAAATTGTCGACCTCACGTCAATACTATTTGTTCAAAATGATGCAATCAGCTAAATATAATTAGATGATAGCCTAGATATGTTTCTACTTTGAAATATTGTTATAAATAAATTTATTTATTTTAATTACTACTGTACCGTATATATTCGTTTCGATGTCAGTTCTGATGGTGACATGGAACTACCATAATATCGGCCCTTTTGTCTTAATTCTACTTGCATTGTGTAGCGGGTTATATTCTAGGGTAGAGATTTTTCGCTGTATATGATGTAATGATTTGGTAATATGCGTATTTAATTAATGTAAAGTATGTGTAAAAAAAAAGGAAACTACGCAATCTCCAGCACAAAAAAGGATAAAAATTTAGGCTGACAATTTTTTTTAATTTCATCTAGATAGAAAATTCTCACGATGACGTTATTACTGCTAATTTAAAAGCTTTGATAAAATTGTTCCCTTAAACTTAATTAGGTACATACTTAAGAAATAGATTATATTATATAGCTTCGGCATTAAGATAAATAAATAGTGTGGACATGAATAGATTTTGTTGTAATTTACAAAGACAAAAACAAAGTAATAAATATTATGTATTATCGCGGTGATACCGCGCGGGGCGGGCGCGGGGGCGGGCGGGGCGCGGGGCGGGGGCGGGCGGCCGCTATACCGCAGTAAATTATGTTTAAAATTAATTTATCTATGTTTTCGCGATTGCAATTTTGTTTGGATGAATGATGATGGAGTTTTATTTGAAAAGTTTAAGTGAGGCTCACGGCGGCGCCGCCAGCGTGCGGTACTGTACTTGTATCTTACAACGAAAAGAAGGATATACATAGTATAGGATTACCTACTATAGTAACCTTTTAATACATAATAAATAATATTATATATACGAAAGTGTGTTAGTTTGTTTATCGTCCTTTGACGTAGTAGCCAAGCAATTAAAGTGATTTTTGTACAGAAGTAGGTAGTTTACGATCGGGAGAATCGTAAAGAGGCTACGTTTTATTCTTTTTTTAACTTAATGTAGTTCCTGCGGAAAAAAAAAGGAAGTTGATGATGATGAACCATGATTTATAGCTTTTTATAAGTATATATAAAAGATCAAGTAGGTAGGATTGTGTTTTTTTTACCTTGTCATAACATGCTGAATATATGCGGAGAAAAACTAGATTGAACTATTGATTATAAAAAAATATATAATTATTCCAAGTAATAAATATGTATGTATTACATTATCTGTATGCAACGTGACTCCCAGAATAGTCATGATCTCATTCACCTGTAGGTACTGATTATATTATGCCACTAGTATAATTGCGGGTACCGCACTCCGTATGCAAATTTAATAGTGTAAATTAATTATATGTATTCAATATCTATACATATAATAAAATTGTAAATAAGCCGAATCTGTACAGTAAATATTTTTTGGAAAATCTTATTGATATAGATATTATTATCGATACAAAGGCCGTATCTATAATTTTTAGAATTTTTGTATGTTTTGAATGTTTTGTATGTCTGTTACCGCATCACGGAAAACCCACTGGAGGGATTTTAATGTTTGGTATGATAAAAGCTAGTAGATTATAACTTTTTTAATTTTTACTCAATTGATCGGCGCGTACATGATTTTTTTATATATAAAGTGACATATTTGGCTCAAATAGCTCTTAGTGGGTCAAAGGTTCGATTACAGCTTGGCTTATGGCCTTATGCTAACATTGGTTAAACAATATCAATATTTAATAAGAGTCGTAATAATAAATATCAAGATACATATATAGTAAAGCTAAATAAGGCAAAGCTCTAACAATAAACTATTACGGAATGGTATTCTACTCATTAGTTTAGTATTTAATCGCTTCCGCTTATTGTTTTGGCGTCTGCCGCGTGTACGAGTGTGTCAGAAGATATTAATTTTTAAGCAAAATTGCGATGCAAGTGCGAGCTCCGTAGTTATTACTAAGCGCGCCCATTTATCTCCCCGAAATTCATTAAGATTTAAACACGAAGAACATTTCTTATAAAAATCTGGATGCGAAATGCCTTGGGTAAAGACTGCTCGTGATCTTGTCCAAGAAAAATGTTGAGAAATTTTCTATATTAATATTAATGGCGAAAAAATTAAATTAGCTGTCAGATATGAACTACTCATTGAGGGATTGATTTAGCCTTTATAATACGTTCGTACTATTCTTTATATGGATATTACCTTGAAAGAGACTCCGTGGAACTGTGAAATTAGATAAATAGGTATAATAATAATAATAATAATACCTATATTCGGCAATGTACTTGGACCACAAAGTGTGCCAAAGTTAGCTCGTAAGGAATGTGATCGTGTTGATATGAATATGCATAACCAAAATGGTGCTCTCAATTTTGGCGAGTGGCCTCGCGCTGGCGGCACACGACACCAATTATATTTTAGTCAAAACTGCAAATAATTATCTAAATATATCTTAGATACTTTGTGGAAGAAGCATGATAAGCCAAATATTTTGGTTACAAGCCAATGCAAAATTTACAGAAACCATTTATCAATAAACTTAAGGCTAAATTATTATTTACAACTTTTCTAAGCATAATCCGCCGTTCCACTTGAATCGACATAAATAGACAGTTTTTTCATTTAGAACATTAGCTACCACCGTTCCGAATTTCACATCGATCTCACAAATCAATCTCAAAAAAAGCACGACATGAAGTTGTAATCATATTAACTCACAAGCTTTCGTATTGATATTCAAGTTCAAAATATTTTATTCAGCATTAAATTATTACAATTTTTCTACTAAACGTCATGAGTCTACTACCAGTTCGGAAAGAAGAAGCCTCAGACCTGAGAAGAACTGGCGAAAGAAACTCAGTGGGACTAATATTATTTAGTTGTCTTTTCTATAAAGTTGAATTATAAATTACAATATTTCTATATAGTTGAAGTAGCCTGAAGGCAATCACTTCATTCTCAAGGCGTGCCATCTTCTATAAAATCATTATTCTTTAACAATTTTTTTGAATCTAGCGATAGAAGCTTTTTGAATATTTTCTGGAATCCTGTTGTACAAGCGTATACATTGTCCATAAAAAGAATGACTGACTCCGTGTAGACCAGTCACAGGCATTACAAATTTGTGTTTGCTCCTAGTATTAATGTTATGCATGTTACAATTCTTGGGTGATTCGTGTATATTTTTACGAACATACATAACATTTTCGTACACGAACTGAGAAGCAAGAGTCAATATTTTTATTTCTTTAAAATCCCTTAATGACACTCTACGACTTATACCATAAATTGCACGAATAGCTCTTTTCTGCAGCACTAAAATCGTATTAATAGCAGCTGCATTTATATATATAATTAATTTTAAAAAATTTTGTCTGTCTGTTTGATCCGGCTAATCTCCGAAATGACTAGACCAATTTTAACGGGATTTTCACTGACAGATAGCTGATATTATAAGGAGTAAACTAAGGCTACTTTTATTTTAGAAAAAGAATTAGAGTTTCACTAAAAGAAAATAAAACGTACCTAGGGACGCACCCGAGCGAGGCGAGGGTAAGTCGCTACGGATTTATAATATTGGTGTGATTAGAGGAGTTCTACCATCCATGTTGAATCAGCTCGGAATTAATTTCTGAATAATATTAACTGTATACGTACTATATTTTATGTCGCCAGTTTCAGAATAAGACATATTTTAATTAAATATCTTTATTTAATAAAACTTACCCATCAGTTGGGCTAAAACAAAATCTTAGTTGTCTTAATCAATATAAGATATCATAAAGCTAATAACGTAGACCCTTTGTACTATGGTTAACGTTTGCTTGTAATACACGGAAATAAAAACGAATGAGATACTATTGACAAAAGCTTTTCTAAAATGAATGCCCCCAGAGGGACTCGAACCCGTGACATCTGATACATCAAGTAGAGTCACTACAAGCTGAGCCAAACATGTTGTCAAAAAAAATAAAAGCTTAAGATTGTAAATAAGTTGCTTTAAGTATCTGCCAGTGACCAGGCCGCTGCGCGGGCGCACGCCGCACAGTGCAGCACCGGGCCGTGAACCTGTCGACGGCTGTCAGCGGCGCGTCCGTCACACCTTTACTAGCTAATTATAAAGCAAAAAGTTTCAAAAAGCTGAAACACTTGCCAACTCGTCAGACCATGTTATTATACAATTATAATTACTGAAATGAACGCTGACAAAAAACAGAGGTTTGGATGGTTATTTTGAGGTGTATCTTAATATCTTCTCTTGGCAGAGAAATAATAGTTACTGATTATGCCAAATTGACTTGATTTTTTGATTACATGATATATCTATTGTTTTTAGAGTACTATCATAAAATATTTTACTTAGAAATAATCTTGTTTTGACTACATTTTACTACTAAATAAATATTCTAACTTTATAATGTTGAACACAAATTAATTTAACATATTTCTGTACTTTAGGGAAATATCATTTTAAAACAAAGCACACAGACGTCTCTAAAGCAAATTACTGGAAGCTGATTAGCTTGTAGCCTGAGTTGCAACCCTCGAATAACAATTTCGTTATAATGAACAGTAAACAGTAAATATTGTTAACGCTTACATTTTCAGAAATAATTTAACAACTTCCTTCAATTTATAATATAAATAATTATACAAAAGCCCCGTTAAAATTATTATTATAGTGAATATGAAAAGGAGAACACTAAGGAAAATAAAAACAACGCAAAATGGCAAACAACATACTTTATTGTAAAATTTAATAAAACAGTTATAGTATCTAGTATTTCAATTATAAATAGTGTTGAACTCAGAGTTGGCAGCGCTGTAGCTGGTGTAATGAGATCGCATTGTGTAACTGATCAAAAAGAAAATTGGAATCGCGCCGGCAAACAAAAGTTTTAGTCCATTTTGAAACAAAGAGTCGCGTAGTACTTATAAGGGCTGGCACAGCGCCCGCCTCCCGCTCCTCGGCGCCCACTGAGCCCACTGGGCCCACAGGGAGGCTACTAGATCATTACATACGTGTACGTTAACATCTTATGTAACTAAGAAAAACTTGCAGAACGTATTTAATTTAGATTTTTCATTTAAAACTGCTACTGTTCTGCAATATTTATCTTTTGTACCATTTTGTACTTTTCTATATAGCCGCTTATACTGTTGTCACAAATTTTGGAATTGTATTTTGTTTTAAAGATTTTGAGATCATATTTTATGGCAAAATATCTGATTTAAAACCTACAAATTAACTGTACAATGGAGGGACCATAAAAAAATCAATATCATGGAATAATTGTTAATATCGGACTCTAATCTTGAAGGTTTTAAAATGTTCCCAGCATCGGAATGGAGAAAGGGAAAATAAGAAAATAGACCATAAATAAAAAGTCCGTCCAAATTACGAACGGCTCCATTCTCACTTAGGCTCCTACAGTTGGGTCGAGTAAAGGTCCATCGGCGTTAATGAGGACCAACATTTAGTTCTTAGTGTAATAGGATCGGGAGAGCCATCGCGGTCGAACTCTGCTACGATTATGCAAATTTCAACCTTAATTACGTGCTTTCGCTTCGAAGTCAGTTCGTAGGTACTAACCTTTAAATTAGGATGAAGAGATTAGATAACGTAATCCTGGAGCGGAGCTGTATTATGTGCCATTAATTCGCAATTTACTGAAACCACAGAGTGGCAATAAGCGGTGAGCATTAGTGCCTCACCCCTTTAATATAATTTACACACGTAATTCGGTTGACGTCAAAAATACTTCTCACATCAAAAGAAATTCTGAGAACTTCGGTCGCCTTGACAGCGAAATGTTACAAGAATATAGTCATTAGGGATAAAGGTAGAGGGGGGGGGGGGAGGGTAGGGTTTGAAGAGTGGGCTTGTTGCCCTGAACCCACTGCCCGTGGCGGTTCGCCAGCGCCGGTCTGTCTGTCGCTAGCATCTCGACGTGCCGCTGCACACGATCGCCTTCTATATTTAGCGCTTACCGCACACTTGTCTTTGTAATTACTTATTACAAAATATACATTTCAATATATAAACATACATAATAAACAAATATACTGTCTACATTTCAGCACATAATTGGCCATACCCGAAGCCTTCGCAACCAGTTATAGATTAAGGTTGGTCAGAGATGTAGTCTGCACCGATACAATGTAAATAGATACATTGAATTATGTTGTTATGTTAATGCCGAAACCGAACGCGGCGAATAATATTTAAATATATTTAATTTAGCTCCTAACTCTATGTAAATTTAATCAACCGTAGTGGATTTGTAAGCAAAAATATATAATTACACTCGCGCAGTGCACAGTAGTAGCGCTACAAGCTATACAGATAGTATTTCACTGTCTTGCCATTATTAATGTCTGCTACAAATCAAGTTGAAAACCACCTATTTATCGATGTTGCTAACGAAGTTAATCTGAAGACAACAGATACAAATCATTCCAAAAAAATCACAATCCAGTCGCTGACCAATACGCCAGTAACTCTCAACAAAGAGCTTAATTTGAGATCTTCGGCTAAAATATGAAGAAAGATTTGAGTTTTTGTATATTGAAAAATTATCGGATTATTTTAAAAAGCATGTACAAGGTATATTGCACATATGTATATGTGATGCAACCGATGCGACGTGTGTGGGGGAGGCGCAGTCGGGAGACGCGCGCTCGTACATGACGTGCATAGAATTATACTAATGATCTCATGAATGTAATGAACAGGATGTTGATAAATAAATGATATCTCCGCAAGTTGCCAAGTACTGTGAAGATAATTATAAAGTTGAATCCTTAATGCCCTGGATTGCGGATTCGAATGAAGTTTTCATCAAAACAGCTTAAGAACATTCTCGCGTCGTATTTACCGACGAAGTCTTTTGGCACAACTTTCTTAAGATTGATCCGGGATTAAATTTTCATATGCGTGTTTCCAGGAAATATTACATATTCTTAATATCATATTTATTTATAAATATTTTTACTGGTATTTTTAATTAAGCTTTATTTTATAAACAAGTCTAATACACCATAATTTGTATGGTTATTAAAACATTTATGCTGACGCGGCTCTAGAGACTCTTAGTTACATTTATATTTGAAACTAACGACTCACCCACGCCTCACTCGGGTTCGTCCCTAGATACGTTTAAACGGTTAGTATGGAATAGAAAAACTGAAAAACAACAATAAATCTATCCCATAGGAACTGTACATTTTTCTGGAACAAAATGAAACCTATGTGCTATTCCAGACTATAATCTATTTCTGTGCTAAATTTTATTCAGATCCGTTCAGCCGTTTTGCCGGGAAAGAGAAACAAACATCCATCCATCCTCACAAACATTCACATTTATAATACTAGCGGTTCACCCTCGCTTCGCTCGGGTTCGCCTCTAGGTAAACAAAAACCAACCTATCCCACGGAAACCGTACATTTTTCCAGAATAAAAAGTAGCCTATGTGTTATTCCAGACTATAATCTATCTCTGTGCCAAATTCCATGCAGATTCGTTCAGCTGTTCTGGCGTAAAAGAGTAACAAACATCCATACTCACAAACTTTCACATTTATATCAGTATAGATTAGTACGGATTAATAGAATTATAAAATGTGTTTCCTTCACCGTAAGGAAATCAATTTTCTTTACAAATATTATAAATATAAACTTGATATTTTATATTATAAGTCAAATTGCTTCACTGTTAATTTTTTTTTGAAAAATTATATAGGAAAACTTCTGCGGCTTCACCCGCGTCCAAACTTCCGATCACTAACAAAATTCACGGGATTACCCGCTGGGCTAATCTAAAGATTGCTTGAAAATTTCATCAAAATCGCTCCAGCTATTTTGGAGTCCTTAGAAAACATAGATACACACATCGACTTTTATTTTTTTATCAATAACTAGCGAGTCACCCTCGCTTCGCTTCGGGTTCGTCCCTAGACAAAAACAAATCTATCCCACGGGAACCGTGCATTTTCTCGGGAAGATATATAGCCTATAGCCTTCCTCAGTTAACGGTCTATCTAATGCAAAAAGATTTTTTCAAATCGGATTAATAGTTCCTGAGATTAGCGCGTTCAACCAAACAAACAAACAAACTCTTCAGCTTTATAAAATTAGTATAGATTTAAATGTATTTATTGCACGGAAAATAGGGTCTTTCATGAAAATTTGGTGACGCACCGACAGCAGCGCCACCTACCGGGTCCATTTGTATTTTCAAACTATCCAGAAACCATTGAAATATACACACAAATTTTCAACTAAATCGGTCCAGCCGTTTAGGAGGCATTAGGTGACTAACACACGTACAGAAGAATTATATTTATTAAAAAGATGACTATAAGTCGAACATTAACGGTGAACTAAAATAGCCAGAAACAACGTTTGTCGAAGGCAATTCATCTCCTTTTGAAGCCGCAGTCTCCATCAGTCAACGTCGCCTCGGTGTTTCATTATGTGAATCTTTTTCATTCACTCCGCACTTTTTTCCTCACTTCGAATAAGGACCTCTTATTTCGCAATTTTTTTATAATGTTTTTAATTCGTGAAATTGAACTGAAGCTTGAAGTCATTTTGAACAGATGGTTTGCATTGTGAGTAACATTTTGTTTTACAAACAACATAAGAAATTCTTTGCAGCAATTAATAAACATAAATTATAATTTTAATGTGCTTAATTTTTATCAAACAGATATCTAATAAATATTAAAATATAAGAAATATAGTATTTGATTTAAGATATTTCAAAGTGTTTTATTTATAGATAAACTAAGGTCTAGTTTGAGAATTAAATAATTTATATATTATTTTACACAATCTGTTCGAGTTTTTCAACCATTAAAACATTATTGTAAAAAATATATATTATATATCATTAAATGTAAAAACTGTGACTGTTTTCAACTGTGCCGCGCGCTGCCCGCGCCCCGCTCGCCCGCGTAGTCCCATTGCGGAGCAATATCTATCACTCATAACCTCGCGTTGAGAATAACAAAAAATTATAGAGGTAGCTTCAATGACACATATTCATAGTACAAGTTCAAGGCTGACGACGGACCTGCCGCTGCTGCGGGTTCTATTCCCGGCCGTGACTCCACCGCACTAACGCTTCGGTAATAAAAGTTGGCAGGCTCGGCAGGGTCGTTGCTCGCATACTTAGCTATAATTAATCTTGATGCAAATTCCTTTAACCTGCAATTTTGCCTTCACCTTTTGAATGGGAAAACAATGTTACAACATTCACATCTCGCTTTGAAGTGTCGCTTTGATTTATGGTCGTCGATACACGACGGTCGACGGTGTACGAGGTCCAGAATCTCAGCGAGCCGGGACTGTCGTGTAATTATTTTATTGATAACTACCTACTGCCAGCCGGTTTTGTGAAGATTTTTATACTGTCCAAATTTACTAAACAGGACTCTCTAATTTACGTGGCACTACGTGGAATAGGAAGCGCGAACTGTTAAGCACAATTTTTTTAAGCTTATTACAATTTTATTACGTATAGATAAATTCGGGCTTATTTTGTGCTATGACTTTAAAAAACCTGTCACTAAGAAATTCAATATATTATATTCAAGCTTTTATCTTTAGTGGAATGTCGTGGATGATAAATTGGTTCACTGTGGTTCTTTTATTTATATTTTTCAATATTATTACAAAACTCGTTATCGTAAAATATTTCTAACGAAAACATTGTCCGTCGATTCATATATTATATTATTTAACAATAAAAAAAATCAAATATATGTTCGTATTCGTATTTCTAAAATAAAAATATGAATGTTTCGGGCAATTTAACTACATATTCTGCATATTCATGTTAACAAATACATATTATAATAATATCTAACAATGTTTTATAACATATTTTTTGTTAAAATTGAAAACTACATCGTATACTATAACTACTAAATAATTCACTTATAAATCAGAATGATTGAAAAGTCTAAAGGATCGTTTAACGAAGTTAAAGTTTGAGAATATATTGGCTAATCTATATGCAGGTTTACCAAAAACTTCACATTCTAAGTTTTGTGTAATGACGACTGACATCTGGCGAGAGAACCAACATTGTTGCCAGGTGAGGTTGAGGTGTAATGGGGCAAGTTGTTCATAGCAATTGGAGATGTGCCTTTTACGTCAGCCGTCGCCGGGGAGTCTAGCTCAAAACTTGGACTAACCGCAAGTGGAGGCACGTGACCTCCTCCTACACAAGCAACTTTAAACTGTACACTGCACTTCCAAAGCTCACTTCCCAGTGGTGTGGAACGATGCCTGGGACACGTGCACGCGGCCGTCAATAAGAGATGACGCGATCAACAATTTCAAGATGTCACGGTTATTTAATATTTTATCGTTATTACAAGACGAGCAGGCGTTTACAGCAATTTGTCTGAAAGCATTGTGTTCGGACAGCGACGTTGACGCAAGAGATCGCGAGCCAATTTCATTTGTTTGAAACGATGAAAACACTGCCAAAATCAAATATAATTAGTAATTTACTGTTCATTTATCATTTTCCTCTTACACTTTTGCAGGAGACATGCTTACAGACGTCAGACAGCCAAAAAATAGCGTTCCTAAATAGTTTATAGTCGTAGATATTTTTGGTTATTTTCAATTTAACTTAAGCGTTGTTGAAGAAAAGATGAAAATTTAACTTCTAATCGTTTCCTTTAAGTTGTTAGAAAAGATAAAAAGCTTTTATATTCAAAGGCTTTCAAAGAAAGGGTTACGAAGGTTCTTTCAATTTGGAGGGCTCGAAGTTTCATTGGATAAAAGCTATCAGGCGGCAATTGTAACTGATAGTTATCCAACATTATTGCCAAGTTCCAAGCCGATTCGCAACACAAATTAACGTTGTGAACAAACTCCCCAACTTATAACTCTGTCAAGTTTACCCTTCACGAAACTCTTTGACGATTGCTCCTTAAAATGGTCCTTTTATTTTGAAGTGTAGAGTTCTAAATCCTTTGACTCTAATTTAATGGATACTATCTCAACGTGTCCGCTATATTAGGTGCTCTATAACGCCTAACATTAGGGTTATTTTTCCTTACTTCGAATGGTAACGGGTAGATGTTTAGTGAAGTCTACTGAATAGTCCTTATCAAATGATTACTCAACAAGAATCAGACGAGTTCTGTCTGTTTGAGTATGAAGTGGTTTTAATGATAACGTAAGAGTTTTTATTTACAGATAACTTTTCCGTTATTAATACTATCTACATACATACGAGTTTAAATAAAACTATCTTTTCGGATTTTTTCGCGGATTTATTTTGATTTTTGTTTCCCGACGTTTCGATTGCTTTACAGCAATCATGGTCACGGGAGAGACTAAGGTGTCAGATGTCTCAAAAGTATTATATAGTTGTTACAGACAGCCTACCCACAATTAACAAAAATGAATTCAAAATATTGAAAATTGGCATCAAAGTACCTTACAATATTTGTTAATTTTAATTTTAAACATTTTATAATTTTAATTTTATACTTGAAATAAGGAGTATTATTTATATAATTTTAGCTATTATCATTTCAATTTTTTAGAAAACTTATTATTGCATTATTGTTTAATAATCTATATTTTTAGTGTTACCATTATTATATTTATAAACATAAAGGTAGATAAAATATTAATTATTTAAGCCACATTATTGTTCTATATCTACTTTATAAAATTAAAATTAATCAAGAATTACATTTACAAATGTAAAATAACAGGACTTCAAATTAATATTTTACATTTGTAAATGTAATTCTTGATTAATTTTAATTTTATAAAGTAGATATAGAACAATAATGTGGCTTAAATAATTAATATTTTATCTACCTTTATGTTTATAAATATAATAATGGTAACACTAAAAATATAGATTATTAAACAATAATGCAATAATAAGTTTTCTAAAAAATTGAAATGATAATAGCTAAAATTATATAAATAATACTCCTTATTTCAAGTATAAAATTAAAATTATAAAATGTTTAAAATTAAAATTAACAAATATTGTAAGGTACTTTGATGCCAATTTTCAATATTTTGAATTCATTTTTGTTAATTGTGGGTAGGCTGTCTGTAACAACTATATAATACTTTTGAGACATCTGACACCTTAGTCTCTCCCGTGACCATGATTGCTGTAAAGCAATCGAAACGTCGGGAAACAAAAATCAAAATAAATCCGCGAAAAAATCCGAAAAGATAGTTTTATTTAAATGTCTAATATTCGCGTAAACCTAAGAAAGTATTACATACGAGTTGTTGTACAAAGTGTCATGAACTCGTAAAATCAAAGTATACAAATACTAAGGCAATGATTAAGATAGAAACAAATTTTACCAATAATTTTAATAAATAATGAAACTTTGCGTGGTTACAAAACGACCGGACAAAGGCTGCCAGCTTGGTCCACACGCTCGGCGAGGTCTTAAGAGTTTTATAATCTTTACTAAGACGTTTTTATGTATATTTAATAACGGAGCTACATGATTTAGTGCTTGTGTGCTCATTTTTATTCTTGAATATGTTTCCAAAGATGTAGCTGTATTCATTAAAATATACTAACCGTTTTATTATATCTTCCATCTTCATGACGTTGCGGTAAGTTTGATAAAATCATATTTGTAATGCACTAGAGGCTACTAACGCTCGCTTCACTCGGGTGCCTCGCTAAGTGCCTAACCTTTGTGTTACTCCAGGTCATGTCTATCTGTGTACTGTTTCATGCAAATCCATCTAGCCGTATCCAGCCGTGTAAAGGAGGTACAAACATACAAAAACTCACAAACAAACTTCAACAACAGAAGTCTCAGTAACCCGCTTTGAACTCTACTCATCTATACATATAAATAAAATCGGAGTTTCTGTTTGTAATATTAAAATAATCGCTTTCTACTAAATGTATATGGATATATATACGGTACATATACCAAAACAAGATTTTTTTAAATTTTTGTCTGTCTGTCTGTCTGTGTGTCTATTTGTTACGGCTAATCTCCGAAACGGCTGAACCGATTTTTACGGGACTTTCATAGGCAGGTAGGTGATGTTATAAGGAATAACTTAGGCTACTTTTATTTTAGAAAAAGAATTAGGGTTCCGCAAAAAAAATTAAAACTCATGAAATTGTGAACAAAATCCGTGTATGGCGTACGCACCCGAGTGCAGCGAGGGTAAATCGCAATATAATTTAAATGAATATCTTTAAGAGTAGCAAGCTACTATTTATGTATAAACATAGCTAACCGTGAAAACGTACCTAGGGACGAACGCTAGCGAAGCCAGTGTGAGTCGCTAGTCAGTAATATGAATATAAATACACGTACACATATTATATGTACTACGAACCAGATTATATTAGATTATACAAAGTTGTATTCAGAATAATTAATCTCAAATTATCCGAAGCGATTCGCACCTTTCGTAAATTCAATACGTTGAAGGTTGTACTTTGTCAGAAACCTACGCGATTGTGTTGTAGTGCACAGAAGTTGCATCATAATTGGTTAAGGAATGCATACAAACAAATTACTAACAAACACGCCTAAACTTTTTTTGTACATCCACACATAGATATGTAAATTAATTATCTTAATATTTCTCATATACCCATCGTAGAAGCAGTGCGAAGTGGATCGCTAGTGGGTGTTCCACGTACGTCTCATCTCGTCATATGAAGATGTTATATACACTAATTTAATATGACATTTAATCTTCATTAGGCGCTGATCACGCCCGAGCCGGCGCCAACAGTACGGGTACCCGGTGCATTATACGCACAACTTTGTTATAATTTGTACTAACACTGCTGTATTTTAATTATGTTCTAATGCAGGCTCTATCTACAAAGCATAAGTCTTACTTGTGACTTTTGTCACTATTTTGTAATTTGTGTCTCAAAATTCATGGATGTGGAGAAATGAAATGAAATAAACATTATTCAATTAGACTTAATACTTTCTTAGATTTACGCGAATATTTGACATTTCAAAATAAAACTATCTTTTCGGATTATTTCGCGAATTTATTATGATTTTTGGTTCCCGACGTTTCGATTGCTTTACAGCAATCATGGTCACGGGAGAGACTAAGGTGTTAGATGTCTCAATGGCATTATACAGTTGTTACAGACAGCCTACCTACTATTTTACAAAAAATGATTTTAAAAATTCAAAAATGGCATCAAAGTACCTTACAATATTAGTTGATTTTAATTCTAACATTTTAAAAAATTTTAATGTTTTTAATAAGTATTATAATTAAATATAGCAATATTATTTACTTAATTTTAGCTATTATAATAAATATTACAATTTTTCTTAATTAATTACTAATCTTATTTAGTGTTGCTATTATTATATTATCTGTGACCATAAAGATTTATTAAACATTTTTTAAATATCAATTATTTATTTAAGTAATATATTTGTTTTATATTATGTAGTTTAAATTTTTTTTTTTTTTTTTTTTTTAATTTTTTTTTTTTTTTTTTAAATTTTATATTATTTTAGACTGTTATTAATTAAAGTTAAAATATTAAGCAACACTATTGTTAACTTTATAGATAAAAAATAAAAAAAAAAAATAAAAATATATATATATTTTTTATCTATAAAGTTAACAATAGTGTAATAAAATATAAATATTTTTTATCTATAAAGTTAACAATAGTGTTGCTTAATATTTTAACTTTAATTAATAACAGTCTAAAATAATATAAAATTTAAAAAAAAAAAAATTAAAAAAAAAAAAAAAAAAAATTTAAACTACATAATATAAAACAAATATATTACTTAAATAAATAATTGATATTTAAAAAATGTTTAATAAATCTTTATGGTCACAGATAATATAATAATAGCAACACTAAATAAGATTAGTAATTAATTAAGAAAAATTGTAATATTTATTATAATAGCTAAAATTAAGTAAATAATATTGCTATATTTAATTATAATACTTATTAAAAACATTAAAATTTTTTAAATGTTAGAATTAAAATCAACTAATATTGTAAGGTACTTTGATGCCATTTTTGAATTTTTAAAATCATTTTTTGTAAAATAGTAGGTAGGCTGTCTGTAACAACTGTATAATGCCATTGAGACATCTAACACCTTAGTCTCTCCCGTGACCATGATTGCTGTAAAGCAATCGAAACGTCGGGAACCAAAAATCATAATAAATTCGCGAAATAATCCGAAAAGATAGTTTTATTTTGAAATGTCAATTAGACTTATTACAAGCACTTTTGAATGTCCAATTTAATTTAAGCATCAGTTTAGTCAGTCCGTGAGGAATCTGCCACCGATCTTTTAAAAGGAAATTCCTTTGGAGATCTTTTAAAAGGATATTTGTTGTTTTTTTTTTCTTTTAATAGTTATTCATAAGTTTATCACTGGTTATATTTATAAAATATCTTCTTAAATACGAATCTATAGAGTAGAACTTTAAAAAGAAACAATTATAGAGAAAGGCTAACCCTACGTGATAGGGTACGGTATAATTGCGGTTTTAAAATAAATTACTTCAATTTTACATGTAATTAAATAAAGAAAATGGGCCATTTATTGAACTAAATAAATTGCTTATGTCATCACAGACTATCCTCAGGGTATTTTGACAATTCCAACATTAAATAGGACTTTAATTTCGTGCGAAAACATTAGAAACATAATTAATTTTAGGGTTCGTAATCTCGACTGTTAATTAAGGAAATCTGGGTTAGACGTAGGAGTCTAAGCTTCCTCCGTGGGCGGCTTCGGGGTGTATATTTAATATTTCGACAATCATCTGGCTGCTAGTATACTGGCACGTGACATAGTTCGCGTGCGGGTAATGTTTACTTAAAATCATCAGCATAAGGTTATAATATTAACTTTAGGTGAAGTAAATCCATCTTTATACCAATAAAACCTTAACAATACTTTTGTCAGACGATAAATCTTTATAACAGCTTGATTCCCTGCTTTAGGGAACCCAGTTATATAAAATTTATTTCACCCTGACCGAGAAAAACATCTGCATATGGTCAATACTCTTCTGGTGTAGTAGATATTGCATCTCAGACACTCTCACCAACACACCATCGTCATGTGAATTTTAGCTTTATAATTCAAGGTAATTTCTTTTATTTTTCTACTACCTACACAATATACGATAAGAGTAAGAATACAATTATTTTTTTATGAAAACAGAAAATAAAAAAAACAGCGGATTTAAAAAAATTGTATATTTATAAATTTTTTGCAAAATTTGCACCTACTTTACACTGTTGTTCTTAACACGTTTATCTTTTTACACAGTCTAGAAAATTGAAAGTGTCATATATTTTGTCAGTAATATCACATTTATATTTTACTTATTTGTATGACTATCTTCACACATTATGCCTTGCAAGATAAACATAGGAAACAGCGACTCTTCACTCTCTCATCAGATCAGCATATTGCCTAGACACTGCCTGTAGCTGTCGGAGGTCACCAGACACTCTTTAGTCACTATCTCCTTCTACTTTGCAAGTGAAAGTTTTTTTTCTTAACGTTCGCCAATTGTCATAGGAATTTTATGGCTCCTGCTTTTTTAAATGTGATAAACTAAAGCTCGAAGATGGCATATCACATTGCTCAATGGATGATTGATCAACGGTCCTGCCTTTCTTCCTAATATTTTGCAAAAGCTGGATAACTCCCATTTGGAACTCTAGAACCTCGTCTTCTCCAAGTTTGTTTAAAATTGGTAAGAGTCCATTCACAAATGAAATGTGGGGACTGTTTTCTTTAATAGATTTTATGTCTATGATCTGAATCGCGTTAAGATCATCTTCTCCTTGGGTGGACTCTTCATTTATTCTCTTTACTTCTTCTTCTTTTCTATTGTCACCATTTGTAGAGCTGTCGTTGTTAGTGTCGCTGTCATCCCCAGGCCCAGTATTGCTCAAGCTTAGCTTCATCTTATTGGTAAGATTCTTTTCCAAAAACTTCAGCCGCGCCTTGTGTTTGTAGGATTTCCTTTTTATATCGGCGAGACTTTTTTTCCAAGCGTCCCTTATATTTATCCATTTCTTCATAATAAATTTGACTGTAACATAAAAATTGTTACATGTAAGTATATTTTGAAAAATATAATATGGTGACGACTCACATATTTATTTGATAGCAAAACTAACAGAACCCATAAAACATGAATAATAAATAGTAATTTCAATGGTCAGAATTACCTTTCAAAAGATTTATTTTTCATCTTAAAAATATATCATGTAAAATAATAATTTTAATTTTAGAGTTATAAATAAAATGTATAATAATATATGACGTGTATATCTATTATAAATGCTAAGATATTTTCATATATTTGTCTTCTTATCATTAGCCAGATTGTCAAGTAATCTATTTGTATTCTCACATACCAAATGATTCGCAAAGTTATTATTAAAAAAAAAACAATTAAAAGATGCGCAGTTGCGTTGTTAGATGAGGGGAGGATGGGCAATACTGATTTACTAGACTTTTTTCTGTCGCCCGTCCGAAAAATCTTTTTATTTTAAAAAATATTAATGTACTTATGTACGCAGAAGTTATATGTACTTCTTTGGCATAACAAAACAAAAATAAATCCGAAAATTTTATCCTGCATGCCAATACTATTCTACATTTGAAGAAACGACGATAAAATAATAAAATAAAGATTATTGAATACAGTTGATAAAGGTTTAATTAAAAAGTATAATTTAATTTAAATAACGTTTATTTATACATCGTTTAATTTTTTCCCTTTTTAACATCCCACTGCTGGGCACGGGCCTCCCTTCAATACGAGGGGAATCAGGCCATAGTCCACCACGCTGGCCAAGTAAGGGTTGGCGGTCTTCACATGTCTTTCGAAAACTTGTTAGGTTCTCTCAGACATGCAGGTTTCCTCACGATGTTTTCCTTCACCGTAAGGCAAGTGATAGTCATGTAAGAAATGATTCGCACATGAAAATATCAGAGATACGAGACCCGGGATTTGAACCCGCTTCACTCTAACCTAAGCGAGCGTGTTACCATTGGGCGTGTTGTGTATATAGAAATACCGGAATAAATATCTTGAATATAGACATTACACTATACTAAAGGGAAAGTAACGACTAACTTCATACTGTAGTCTAAATTTGACGCATCGTAGAGTCCACTCTCATAATTTTTTTCCAGATATCTTAAAATATCTTCAAAAATATTAAAATAATATTGAAAAAAATAACATATCTATAAAGACAATCAAAACAATTTAATCATAAAGATCAAATAAAAATAATGAACAACATGCTATATACCATAAGCGTTCTGTTGTGTCCTTGTGAACGTGTTGAAGTCTGGATTCATAATTCTACAAATATCCTTCCAGGCGGTAGTCCTTGAGACAAAATCTTTGTAGCTGTCCAAGCTCGTGTCCCACAGCTCGGGCCTGCTCTCCACCAAACAGATCAGGAATTCCGGATTAACCTTATCACAAGACATGTCTAACAATAATAAAAATATAATGTAATGTGTGTGCCGTATGTTTACAACAAGCAGTGCATACGGACAGATATACTCTCCGTATGTTACAAATAATTCCCTTTGTTGCTAGTGAAACCGCATAAGTTTACGTTGCTAATATAAAACGTTTTACATGTCACGTTTAAGATCTATGAGGAGAAGAAATTTTTGAAAAAGTAATTCGTAGTGGAATCAGAAGTACAATGATAAAGCGAATTTGGAGTGAATAATAAAAATGAATTATGAACAGACACACTACACGACCGCAACGGCTCGGGGCAACCGGCACGGGCCGTGAGTGCCGCCGGACTGGAGCAGAACCGTACCGGCGTACACAAGTACATGTTAGATTTCCGTTTAACGTCACGGTTATGAACTTATTATTACAGAAAAATAATTGCTTATTGACTATCGTAGTTTAGCTGCAAAATACAATATAAAAATATAATTATACTTTTATTCTATATATATTAAGTATTTTATTTTCCATTTTTAACCCCCGAAAAAAAACCCCAAAAGAGGGGTATTATAAGTTTGACGTCGATGTCTGTCTGTCTGTGTCTGTGTGTCTATCTGTGGCATCGTAGCTCTCAAACGGATGGACCGATTTCGATGCGGTTTTTTTCATTTGAAAGCCAGTTTCCTTGCGGTTGTTCTTATCTATGTTTGGTTAATATTGATCCAGCATTGTAAGAGTAATAGCTCTTTTCCAAAATTATTTACTTTTTAAGGGTTGTTCCTTAAATTATAACTATTTTTTGCGTAGGGTTTTTTTAAATTTTTAATTAATTATAGCTTCAATTATGATAGATTAATTTGTTCTAGTTTAAATACCTACCCTTTTCAGTCTTAAAGTAATGAAATCTTTTAAAGTCCTACAAAAGCTTCAAGGAAGAAGAATTAAATACGTATTACATTTTGAGCTAAAGTTTCAGAAGCTTATGAATTTATATAAAAATACATTTTGTTTCAAGAAACGTAGACACTATATTAGTATAGACATAGCATAGACATTATATAACTCGGTCAACCAAAGACCAGTTCTTACAGTAATAACAGTCCAGTCAATATGTTTTATCGCCGTACTCAGCGAAGAAACAAACTATGGGTCAATAAGGAAAAGCGTGTTTGCGGAACGGATAAAGGGCTGCAAACGACCCTTTGTAAGTAATCCGGGCTCAGGGGCTAAGCCGCAGCTCTGCGGCAGGTGATACCGAGTACCGAGCCTTACGAGCCTTGTTTGGGTTAACTGTTCTGAAATTAGAAAAGAGCAACTCTTTTTTAATTTGGATTTACGATTTCACTATTGTAATGTCTAATTAATATTATAAATGTGAAAGTTTGTGAACTAAAATGAAATTTAGTATACAAATAGGCTATACTGGGGTGAAACATAGGCGGCTTTAAGTACCTATGGGCACAGCCAAGCGAGAGTAAGTCGCTAGTATTAAATAATACTATCATTTTGGATTTTGGCTCTCCTATGACCATGTTTACTAAATTCGATACGTCGGTAACAAAAATCAAAATAAAACTACCACGAATTCCAATAAAAAATATTTAAAACGACAAATATTCGTCTGAATCTAAGAAAGTATTATTGTCAAATAGTGTACGTGTCTGGAAGTGTCTTTTGCGCCTCAGGTCGCCAGTACGATCGAGATGATTGGAACAAAGGAAACAGTATAATAAAGGAATTACTACAGTTATTGTGCCTCGATATTGAACTTATAGCTGAATCCTCGGTTTTACGGGCGTGCACGAAAGCGTTGCGTGTGTGTCCGCACGCGGCCATGCCCGTAATCCGTATTAATTACATTTAAAGCAGTTTTTCCGTAAATATTCTAAGTATTTACATATTTTATCTATGTATGTATTTTATTTTATCTGTACTGAGCCAAACAACACGTTTGTCTCAGTTTGTAGTGACTCTACCTGCTGCGCCAACGGTCGTGGGTTCGAGACCCGCTGGTAATTCATTTGTGTAATAAGCACGAGTGCCCAGTAGAAATTTATATTGTTGTTATTTTTCTATTCCATTTCTTATATTGAGTGACAGCATTTTCTTACTATTATACCATCATACATACATACATAATATATTGAATATTATCTACGAGTCCGATACACGTATGTATGTAGATGGGTACCTGAATAGGCCTAATATAAATATTCTTTGGAGAATCATTACGCATAAGCTAATATTTCGCATCAGAAGCTCATTATAACACAAGAAAACGTTCGCTTTGATAATAATTTCGTAGCAAAAAGCTACTGAGATGGCGGAAGTGCGGGTTTGAGACTCATTCAAACGCAATAATAACCTGTCGCTTTCCTCTTTCATTTCGCTATATTTTAGGGTTCCCTAGCTAAAGCGGAACCCTTGTAATTTCATCATATCCGTCTGTAAGAGCTTTTATACTAGGAAACTTTTGGTGTAGTGAAATTATGAAAATTAAAAAGAATACAGGCGTCACTTCAAACATGTAGAATGTAGATCCATACGAGTATATGTATATGTACATTGTACATGTTACTAAGTGTTTGAATATCATTATGAGATATTTTCCCGCAGTAAAAAGGATCCTATATGTTGACCCGGGTACCCAGCTATCATCATACCAAATTTCATCCAAATCCGTCCAGTGGTTTTTCCGTGATGCGGTAACAGACAGACAGACAGACAAAAATTCTAAAAACTATAGATTCGGCCTCTGTATCGATAATAATGTCTATTTCAATAAGATTTTCCAAAAAATATTTAATGTACAGATTCGGTTTAATTACAATTTTATTATATGTAGGTATCTATTCAATAAGATACTGATTCTGATAAAAACTACTAATTGTAAAATATATTTCTCCCAATCATATAATATGTAGTAATTTATTATAATGTAAGGAAAAATCACTATAGATTATTATTAATTTACACTAAAATTTCTACATTATGATTTCCTTGCGCCCTTGAACCCACATGTAGAGTCCTATTACCGTGCACTAAGCACTATATTCCATCACCCGCCCTACCGCATAGCTCGCATAAATTTAAAAGTATCTGAAGCGATGAAATATCGCCCGCCTTGAACTTGAAATGATTTACCGCATTTGCTTTGGCAAATGTTCCAAATATTCCTCTGTCATTGGTCATTTATAATGTATGTATGATAAATACAAAATAAAAGTTAATAGTTTCATTAAATTTTAACTTGATTTTTTATTCTACAAAACAAAACATTTTAGGCCGAGATATGTTTAGAAAAGTACGTTGTAAATGACTATATATATGTAAAATATAACAAAAAATATACATTTAAATAAATATATAAATGTAGTTGTACCTTTATTTATTCAATGCTTTTATTACAGACAGTCAATTTTTGAATAATTCGCCATTAAATAAATAAATCTAGAAAAAGAAGGAAATACGATAAAAAAGTTAAAATAACCACTTTATCATTTTCGTACGAAAAAGTTTCTACGAAAATATTATATTAAGAGTCAGCAGAAATTGTAAACAGAGTTTTTATTCGTAGAAAAACACTTTGATGTAAAAAGTTCGATCTTCCTGATATTTTTATGACAAAAATATGTCTCGCAAGAGTCAGGCCAAGTCAGGCCTCACGCGACATTACACCGCAGACACGTCTCGCAGACGATTTGCAAAACGGAGGAAAAATAAGCGATCTTGATAAAAATATGGCGATGCTCCATCAGCGCTGACGCAACCAACAACTGTCGACTGTCGACTGACGCGGTGACATCGAGTCTAATCGAAAGGGACATTCGACTTAGTATTTTTTTTTTTGCGAATTTCCATTTTTCTGGAAACAAATTACTTAAATCCATCCAATGAAGAAAAAATAAATGTTACTTTTAGGAAGAGAATCGTTGCTAGAGCTTCTAGTAAATTCATGACTTTCTTAATTTTTATAAGAATCATCAATTATAATGTATGGGCTTTACTTTTTTCTCTCAGAATCTCCCAGAATATTCTTAAAATATTTGTTTTTATCATCATTAACGCGTGTGTATACTGTTATACAGTATAGTATAGTATCTTATAGTATATACAACATAGTATATATACTATATATGTATGTATGTATGTATGTATGTACCTACATGCATAGAACAAGGAAAACGAATATATAACATTTGACAACAGACGTAACACGTTAACAGCTTTTGATAGCCGATTTCCTAGAAGCACTATTGCCGTGAGCCCTGAGTGCGGACTGCGGAGTCCTGGCCGCGCGCCAGTGCCGCCACTCGCCGCCACTTGCTGCCACTCGCCGCGGCGGGCGTATCGCGTAGGTAAGTATCTGGTTAATAAATAAAAATCATTTTAAAAAGCGATAATAATTAAATAACGACCTTATTACGCATATAACGCAACTTATTAGTTGTGTAAAGTACAATCAATGTAAGAATGTCATTTAAACATAGGTAATAGAATTATACTATTTACCTATAATAAAAAAAAACGAAACTTTGTGTATGCGCTTATGACTTCTTTATGACGGACAGTCCGAACAGATTTGGATAAAAAATATTTATCTAGTACATTGAAAAAAACACAGCTTATTAAATTAGTATATGTATATCTATCAAATCTAATCTGGGATCTATTGAACCGATTTAGATGAAATTTGGTAAGAAGATAGTTTGAGACCCTGGAAAAGACATAGGATAGGACTTTTTAGCCCGGAAATCATCCCTTAAGGAGGTGAAAATGGGGATGAAAGTTTGTATAGGGTAATTCCCTATACAAACTTTAGGCTGGGGCTAGGGACGAGCCCGAGCCAAGCGAGGGTGAGTCGCTAGTATGTTATAAATGCAAAAGTTGATGTGTCCTTCTGTCATGAACCAGTGAAAACTATAAACATTTTTAATGCTGAGGAGCGAGGAATGTATGTATATACATATGTACCTTTATGATGAGCTAATTTAGGTTTCAGAACGTAACAGTCATATGTAATGTAGACGAAGGCAGCAGTATGTACTACGTATGTAGTTATTAAAATGATCAATATTGTAACACAAACACATCTTAATATTTATAAACACGTCATGACGTCGCGTCGTCGCAGGTATGTTGATTACACGCCATATTTTTATTATGGCGAATAGGTTCAAACATAAATTAATGTTTATCATTAATATATAAATTGAATTTCATTTTTATGACTTAAAAGATAAAATGATCGACTTGAAATATTATAAAGATATGAACTGATCTGTGATGCATGATGTGACGCATGCGGACATCTCCTGATGCGAAAGGAAGTCAGCCGGATTCCGGGGTCCATCGCGCTAACTAAAAACCCACTTAATATATTTGTATAAATTTAACTAAGTTCTCTCAATTTCTTCACAATGTTTTATTTCTCTGTATTAGCAAATAGGATCATGCTGAACATTTTTCAAGATTCACACATGAAAATCTTTAAGCACGACCCGGGTTTGATTCCACTTCACAAAGCGAGTACTCTACCACTGGACGCGGCTAAATTCTATTTTATCTATAGTGGTTTATTTTTATTCTATACTATTTTATAAAATAAGAAACCTTTCACCGGCGGGAGTAGATTATTTACAGTGAATAAAACTCCCAAGCGACTCCCTCTGGCCGAGGCGCAGCTGCTCCCACTATATCTCTGTTAGTTTTATTTGCGAAACTTTCTATTATCTTTTATTTATTATTTATATTGTGAAAATAAGGTTGACCGATTGTGTTATAAGAAATAAGTCTATTTTATATTATTGTAGCTATATTTTGTGAAAGATGTTACGTCGCTATGGCGGCGGTGTAATTTGTTTTTCAATGGAAAAGCGTAAAGTGGAGGAAAATTTCATTAGTTCTTTCCGTCTTTCTCATATAGTAAATAATACATAGGGAGTAGTAAGTATTATATAAATTGTGATGTTTCCTTCATGTAAGAAGATTCTTAAAAGCAATGCATGGTGGCACGTTTGGCTCAGTTTGTAGTGGCCCTAATTGCTGTGCCAGCGGTCGCGGGTTCAAGTCCCGCTGGGTGATATGCACGAATAATTGTACTCCAGTTATGGTTGTTTATATTTATAATATTAATGTATTTAAAGTTATATATGTATCAACTATCTGGTATCCATAACACAAGCCTAGTAGCTTACCATGGAACTAGATGGTGTTGTGTATTAATGTCCCAATATATAATACTATCATATTTTTTAAAATATACGTTTAACTATTTGTTACGCTAAAATTTATTTCTTCGCCCGAGGCCAAAATAAAATACATACATAGACTTAAACTATTTTAAAAGTGCTTGTAATAAGTCTAATTGAATAAAGTTTATTTCATTTCATTTACTCTTTACCATTCAGTCCATTGAATCCGTGGACTCGACGGCTGACGATAGTGGCATCGTAATCGGATAACTGAAATAGAAATGTAATCTTACTAATATTATAAAAGTGAAAATTTAGATGTTTGGATGTATGTTTGTTACTCAATCACACCAGAACGGCTGAACGGATCTGGATGATATTTGTCAGAGAGATAGATTATAGTACTTTTTATCCCGGAAAAATCTACCATTCCCGTGGGATAGATTTTATATGTGAAGAGAAAATATTCACATTTACTTTAATACTAGAGCTCTGCTCTCATGGAATGTCGATGTAATACAAGACACATGTTAAATTTCACTCACATCTAAGCCGTTACAGCGTAAAGAAGTAACAAAATCTTTTTGTAGATTAATTTTATGATTTTTCTTTGTGTCATATAATTTTAGTTAATTTTTTGTTTTTTCTAAGTTTAATATAATTTAATATATAATTTTTTTGTAACTGTCAACTTCACCGCTCGGTATGATTCACGTATCAGTGGAAATTTTATTGGTTTATGTACCGTTTATATAAACTATTGTGTAAACATTTGTAAACACTGTTTTCCTCAATAATAAAAGTGTTAATATATAAATAAGAAATTATACTTCTTTGGCATAACAGAACAAAAATAGCTAAAGATTTCATCCCGTATGTCACAACTCTCTGTTTGTAAAAGATATAAGATAAATTAATAAAATAATGAAATAAGGCATATTAGGCATATTATAAATCATTAAAAAATTATTAATATCATTTAAGGAAACAATATAATATTATATATCATTTGTTAGACAATAACAACGGTTACATGTCGCTTTCGGCTGTCGGTGTGTGCGCGCATCGTAAAAATTTTACTCTCATAATTTTTTCCAAACGTCCCAAAAGAAGTATAGTTTCAATAAAATAAAAATAAATAAAACACTTCACAATATTGATATTAGCGTGATGTGAAAAGTCACTAGTGATTCTTGGTAAATATAAATTATTCAAGTAATTAGTTTTCAAAGGTTAAATCCCTTACGTGTCTCACTCGCCGGTCGCTGATGTCATTCTCGTAGAACTTTTCCATGAAGTAAGCTTTACAAGCGCCGACCAAGTCACTGAAAATTATTTCCGGGTATTCTATTTAATAGCATTGCTAAATGTATATTGTTATTCTAATAATATCTTTGCACACATCAAGAATTACTTAAATACGATATTATAATCACCTATATATATAATATAAAAAATAAGCGGTTTTAGTTTAGTAAATGTGAATCTGTTTGTTAGTCTGTCCTTTTGCACAGCAAGAAAATATTTTTATATAGGAATAGTTTATGGGAGAATATAGTGACACAATTTAGTCCATGCTTCTTAAAACTAATCAAAAGGTCGTCATGAAGTAAAGCACTGTGGCTATATTGCACGCATTATCTATAGTAATATTGTAAAAAAGCAAAGTTTATTTGTTTGTTTGTTTAACCGCGCTTATCTCAGCAACTACTAATTCGATTTGAAAAATTCTTTTTGCATTAGATAGCCCGTTGATTGAGAAAGACTATAGAATATATTATCCATGCCACTTCCCAAGGGAGCGGAGCAGTACTGGTTTATTTACTTTAAAGTTAAAGGTACACAATATTCTACGTACATTCATATTATGGCACGTAAGGATATGAAATAACATAATATTACATTCGCAATGTTTGTTCCTCATTTACGAGCATCGTGGGATTGAATTGGCATCGCACCAATGTAGAGCGCTTAAATTAAATTCTAACAAGAATAATGGATGCAAGCCTATAGAGTGAGAATGTGCCTGGACTGTGTGCTTCACAGTGAGTGTAGCTTGCAAGTTGCACCACAATACAGATACTTATGGATGGACTAATTTTTGCTCGCGGCTCTGTTTGCTAATAAAAAAAGCGGGATGGAAGGTAAAAAGAATCTGTTGAAATCTGTTAAGTGGAAAAGGTAACAAACAGACGGATAGAGTTACTTTTTACATTTTTAGTATTGATTTTAACTTAATATAAAAAATAGTACTTCGGTACATATAAAAACAAATTGATACTCAACTATCACTACTTTATTCACATATTGTATTCAGCCCTTTTTAACGTCCCACTGCTGGGCACGGGCCTCCGTTCAGTACGAGGGGAATTCACATATTGCGTGTTCAGAAATTTTAAACATTAATAATAAGTGTCTATAAAATTATACTAGCATCGTGCCAGCGTTTAACTGAGTCTTTATTATATCCTGCGCATACCATGCTTTAATCAATATAGTTTTTAACAAGCTCTAAGGGCAAAATTACACTTTAAATAGATTTAGAGATATGGTTTAAACTGCTCGCCGTGCTTCACATCATCTATATCTATATATATATATATATATATATATATATATATATATATATATATATATATATATATATATATATATATATATATAAAATGTTGAGACATTAATACACAGCACCATCTAGTTCCATGGTTAGTTACGAGGCTAGTGTTATGGATACCAGATAGTTGATACACTACACGTATATAACTTTAAATATATACATATTATAAATATAAACACCCATGCCTGGAGTACAAACATTGGTGTTCATCAAACAAATAAATCCCTCCAGCGGGACTCGAACCCGCGACCACTGGCACAGCAAATAGGGTTTATTTACATCAATTACAAACTGAGCCAAACGTCTCGTCCAAATGTCATTACATTTAGCACATACAAAGATTTTAGTTTTCCATTTAGACGAAGCAGGAAGCAGCCGAAGCAGGCCCGATCGCGCGAACATTGTTACAATTTTACATTGTCATCTCGATTCTATTTAGATTTCATGTTGGCATTAATTTAGATTGTCAGTCGGTCGTATCTCACAGAGGAACAAAGTAAATGTTGCCAGTTGCTCGGTATGCGACGCAGAGCGCCGTGTTATAAATTCTAATGTATTATGTCAAATAAAACTATAACTACATTCTATAGACGTAATAAGGCTTTGACGACACAATTATTGAACAAAATTATATTTATAGAATTCTCTCGCTACGCTAAGGTACTACTTAAGGTATCCTTAGATGCCTAGCGGTCACAGGTAGGTAAACACAGGCTGTTTCATTCCAGGTCAAAACCTATCGGAGTACTAAGTTTTATTTTATCGAAATTCGTTTTAGAGTCAAGAAGTGACTTATACATACATTTTATAATTGTAGCCTGATTAGTCATATATTAGATTTTTTTATTATTATTCTGAATAGATATCAGCTCAATGGAGTTCAATGAGTCTTTATTATTGCCTAAATTACTAAATTAAGTGCTACTATAATTACCCGATCGATTTTTTTTTAATGTACAGTTTAATTTTAATCTATACTAATATTATAAAGCTGAAGAGTTTGTTTTTTGCTTGTTTGTTTGTTTGGTTGAACGCGTTAATCTCAGGAACTACCAATCCGATTTAAAAAATTCTTCTTGCATTAGATAGCCCGTTAACTGAGGAAGGCTATAGGCTATATATCATCCCGGAAAAATGTACGATTCCCGTGGGATAGATTTGTTTTAGTCTAGAGACGAACCCGAAGCGAAGCGAGGGTGAGTCACTAGTATTAGATACTTATGAAAAGATACACGTTAACTGGCTTTTCTTCCCTGAAAAGTCTAGTCTATAAATTCTCCTTGAGTTAGCAGTATTTGTAGACTAAATAGAAACAATTCGGAAAACCACTGCGTCTCGGCATAGCAACAGCCGATTCCGATCATATTTGTAGGAATGATATGCTGTGTATGAGACTGAAACTGCTTACTGCGCTACACGACATGACTTCTACTTTAGCTATTTAAGATACTCATTTGTAAATTCTAATTTAAAGTTATAAATACCTACGATTAGGTATATAGTAAGTCGAAGTCATTAGAAAAAATCAACATTTTATATATCTATTCCTGACTGACAAACTCAGATACATTTTATTTTTAACTATCAGTAAATGCTAAGTAATGACTATTCACGTTTTAATTATATACTAGCACTATTAACTTACAGAAAATGGTGTTATATAGAAAATGAAAACGTTTAATGTACTTTTGTATTAGGAAATATATGTTTTGGAATAAAATCTATCTTAATTACTAGCATAGCGCGAGCGGCGGCGTAACGAGGAGGCAATCAATTCAGCATTAGGTGCGTCTCCTCCGCAGCAGATAGTCCGGGATCCGGGGGGACTCCATCCGTTTTAGAACAAACTAATACCTTTGCGAGTATTTCCTCTTGTATTGTTCACTTCTTTTCTAACGAGCTTTAGCTTCAGATATATTAAAATTATCATCTGTTCGATCTAAAACATTTTCTTAATTTCTTAATAAAATATACTTAATGTTTGGAATATAATAGAAATCAGATGAATGTATAACAATTTTTTTGTTTGTCTGCCTATTTGACTATTACTCTAGAACCTCTTAAAGGATTTCAATAAGTCCACAAACAAAACCGATTAACTCTATTTATTGTACTATATTTTCTAACATAAGTACCTGTTGTTTGTAAATTGCACAGTAATTATCGAAATAAAACTATCTTTTCGGATTATTTCGCGAATTTATTATGATTTTTGGTTCCCGACGTTTCGATTGCTTTACAGCAATCATGGTCACGGGAGAGACTAAGGTGTTAGATGTCTCAATGGCATTATACAGTTGTTACAGACAGCCTACCTACTATTTTACAAAAATGATTTTAAAAATCCAAAAATGGCATCAAAGTACCTTACAATATTAGTTGATTTTAATTCTAAAACATTTTAAAATTTTTTTTTTTAATGTTTTTTAATAAGTATTATAATTAAATATAGCAATATTATTTACTTAATTTTAGCTATTATAATAAATATTACAATTTTTCTTTATTAATTACTAATCTTATTTAGTGTTGCTATTATTATATTATCTGTAACCATAAAGATTATTAAACATTTTTTAATATCAATTATTTAAGTAATATAATTGTTTTATATGTAGTTTAAAAAGAAGTTTAATATTATTTTAGATTGTTATTATTTAAAGTTAAAATATTAAGCAACACTATTGTTAACTTTATAGATAAAAAATATATTAATCAGAATTACTATTCTTATTGCGATCCACACAGTATGAACTAACTACATCTACTGGTCTGTTATGTTTGTTTTTGTTGTTTGTTTTTATTATATTTATTACAGGATCCCATGATGATGGTAGTACCCAGCCATCTTCCCTATTGAAGTTTGATATTTTTTAATTTCAATAGCTTCGCGAATCATCCTGGGGCGATAACGGTTTTCTTTCGCTAGTATTTGTGGATTATCAAAGCGAATGTAGTAGCTTGGGCGATCCTGGCTATGTTTACAGACTGCAGATGTTGTATTGCGACGGTGCTTCACATCAGCTATGTGTTCTTTGACCCGAGTTCTAATGGATCTCTTTGTTTGTCCAATGTAAGAGAGCCCACAATCACAATCAAGTTTGTATACTCCTGCATCTTGGAGAGGGATGTTGCACTTGACTGGTGGTAAGAAACAATTATATTACTTAAATAATTGATATTAAAAAATGTTTAATAATCTTTATGGTTACAGATAATATAATAATAGCAACACTAAATAAGATTAGTAATTAATAAAGAAAAATTGTAATATTTATTATAATAGCTAAAATTAAGTAAATAATATTGCTATATTTAATTATAATACTTATTAAAAAACATTAAAAAAAAAAATTTTTAAAATGTTTTAGAATTAAAATCAACTAATATTGTAAGGTACTTTGATGCCATTTTTGGATTTTTAAAATCATTTTTGTAAAATAGTAGGTAGGCTGTCTGTAACAACTGTATAATGCCATTGAGACATCTAACACCTTAGTCTCTCCCGTGACCATGATTGCTATAAAGCAATCGAAACGTCGGGAACCAAAAATCATAATAAATTCGCGAAATAATCCGAAAAGATAGTTTTATTTTGAAATGTCAAATATTCGCGTAAATCTAAGACAGTATTAAGTAATTATCGAGTTAAAAACCAGCACTCTTGTAATTGAATGTGCGCGCTGATACAATCTACCCCGATGAATAGATTTCGCGAGGGTTCCACCGATTACTCGCAAGCGAGCGATCAAATTACATTCCTGCTGTTTAGTTGCACTACGGGCGTGTGCGGCCGCAGTCGGCGGGGACGGATACATATAGGTTAACTTTTATGGCACTAGATTGACCTCTTAATTATATCACAGTAAAATTAAATTACTTGCTGTTGATATTTTTAATCTTGAATATATATTTTTGTGGAGTTTTAGAGTTATATAAAGGTTGAGTCAATTTTAAGGACTACACCCGTTTCTTTTGTAAAAAGTAACTTCGTTTATACACATGGAACATAAATGAAAAAACAATGTTTTCTTATGTGGTTGACTTGATTATTTATTTTGTTCAATTTTAGTATTCTTATTAATTTAAGTTCAATTTTTCTATATTCATAATAGTAACATAGTAACATCTCTATAAATAAGTATAGGTATTTTCATTTCATGTACCTAAATTGCTTTCGCGCTACTTCTATTTCAATAGTGAACAAGTCTATCAACGAGAGGACTTTGTTTATGATTTTGGGGTCCAAGATAAATAATGTATATATATCACCTAGATCTTGTTGCTTCGCCCCCTGTTTTGTACTTGGCCGACACTCTGCCGTGTACCGTGCATTTAATACAAATAATAATTTATAAATATTTTATATTGTACTTTAAGATATCTTCCTTTTATAAGTACATGATATTTCATGTGAAACCCAAACCCGTCAACCCTTCCCGCATTTTATGACTCAAAATATTATAACCCAATACAATCCCCTGACGTTTAAACATAATTAGCTATAAAACTACACGCATTAAACGTTAAAGTGCCTTAGAGAGGAAAACTAGTAAATTGAAGTAGAGCACTCTCGCCCCTCACTTCACCTCCCCCGCCCTCCCGTCACTCGCGAGGGCTGGGGGACTGATGTAACGTTTATGAATATTTGATTGAACGGTTTAAGGCATTACAGTTAATGGGCGGGGGCACGCGATACAAACCCAATCAATTTCCATGTGATTGAATGACACACGTTAAGTTAACGCATTGTTGTTATCAAATAATCCATTCGATTTCTTTCCCAATCATCAATAAGCTATGTATTGAATTGATAATATCAAATATTTGATAAATATTTGCATAAAATATTAAATTGTAACTTTCCTTATAACACTACATTTCCGAGGGTGAAACGAAATCAGACCTTTCCTTTCCCATATTACCTTATTCAAATCATGCGAGCTACCAACCCACTATTATTGAATCATATTCCCTTTTCTCAGCCTATGATGAAAAGAAAGGACCACCCAAAGATATTCTTGATAAACTAGAAACTATAAATTTCCAAAATCGGTCTGTTGGTCAGAATTATTAAAACACACATTATGTTTCAACTTAATTGACGACACGTTTGGCTCAGTTTGTAGTGACCCTACTTGCTGTGCCAGCGGTCGCAGGTTCGAGTCTCGCTGGGGGTATTCCTTTGTGTGATGAACACGAATGTTTATACTCCAGTCATGGGTGTTTATATTTATAATATGTATGTATTTAAAGTTATATACATATGTGTAGTGTATCAAGTATCTGCTATTCATAACACAAGCCTCGTAGCTTACCATGGAACTAGATGGTGATGTGTGTTAGTGTCCCAGAAAAAAAACTTAAAAAGCTAAAAAAATGTTTGGCAAGAATTTATTTTTTGATACCGAAAACAAGACGCTTGTTACATGTTACGTAAGCCGTGACGCGGCGGCAATATACCTGGCTACAGCATTACCTTGTATTACTGCTTTATTCGATTGCTCTATTATAGGCACTTTGTACTCTCTGCGTACAATCACGTATCTATAGCGGGTTCA
This sequence comes from Argynnis bischoffii washingtonia, assembly GCA_033884665.1. NCBI lineage: Eukaryota > Metazoa > Arthropoda > Insecta > Lepidoptera > Nymphalidae > Argynnis > Argynnis bischoffii. The sequence goes on along the minus strand of CM066624.1, from coordinate 132,457 downwards.
TTTCCGGTCGGGGTGAATATTTTACAGATTGCTACGGATATGTGTTTTAGCTTGTGCGTGCCTTCGAATTGTAACGAGGGATGTCAGTGTGTCTTCGATTGTGACGTGATAAATCTCGGTCTTACATATTACTACATGTATACATTAAATAATAATACAAAAGTATTTCCACTGCTCTCCTATCACTTTTTAAGATTTAGGTACTTTAGTTCTGAAACTATTAGTAAAATCTTCATTTTATTTAATTTGCTGTATTTTTACTAAAAACTTGATATAAATATTTCTTGATTGATTATGGCAATATATTTTTTTTGAAAAATGCATACTATAGATTTTTGTTTTGTAACATGCACACAATTTTCATTTCATGACTGTACATATATTAAACAGTCAATAAAAATCATATTAAATATGATATGTATAGGAAAAAATTGAAGACAGTCAAAGTATATTTTTGCAACAGCAAACTCAAATCAACAGTTTTAGAAGTTTTGCACATCTGTCTACAAATTGGGAACTATTTCAAAGATGTCACTGAAACTTTATTATTGTACAGGAAATGGCGAAATAGGTTCTTATATAGGTAACTTTTTTTCTTGCGATAAATCTAAAGATAACACTAGAGCTATCTATTTAAGGTGCTGTTATAGAAATCACAAGTCATGTTTTGTGGATTTAGATGAAAGGAAATACACGCGGGGGTGAAATAGCAGGTATTTACTAGCAACAGCAAAATAGAATGTATTTGACGTCACAGTTTATACTGGTACTATGTAGAATATGAACTAGCGTCCCGCGCCGCGCCGCTCTGATTTATTCAGTGTCACTCGTCACCTCCCCACAGCGCCGCGAACCTCCAGGTGCCGCGTGCCACCGCTCTCAACTGGATATAGATTATACTCTGCCCATGATTATTGCAATGAATAAATATGCTTCAATTGAAATTTATCAATTCTAACTTGTTAGTAATGTTTGTATTCTGTCACTTGGAAGACACAGTGAGCGCAGAATACTGAATTATGTTCCTAAAACTAGAGTTTGGTGTTATCTTTTTTTTCTATATTATATCACTTTCCATTCACTACCAAATTATACTGAATTACAAAAACGAAGAAAATACTATAAATGGATAAAACGTAGTAGTTAAAACAATTTCTTAACAAAGCTTATGTAAAATGAATCCAACAATTTTCACCCACAATATACCTTGTAGTTATATTGTACAACTGTAAAGTTGAATGGGGTTATTAGAGGCACAATCGGCGTGATTACCTCGCCGGCCTCGAGGGCGGCGCCTTTGTACCGTACAATGCACTGGCTTGTTGCTACGCCGCCGCCCGCCAAGAGCAGACCCACGACGAGCCTACACTGTCACAGATAACACTTTCTACGCCAACCGCTGGAAGGTGCGACGAAATTGAAATAGCCATTGTGTTTGTTGCCTTTGTGAGGCGGACTTTGCCTTTTATAACTTTAAAATACATTTAGATTATATTGGGCGTTAATTCATTCGTTTTAGCGATGTTGTTTTGTTTATTTACTTAATATAGCGTTTACTTTACTACCATTATTTATGTATGATAAAAATATCTATACTAAAAAATCTCCTTTGGAGTGAAAATACGACGCAATATATTATTTTTCTCCTCTTACTGGAAATTAACAATACATTTTATCATAACACCGTTACGTAAATTTTGTATGGTATTATTTGCAGATCAGATTAGATCATACATATGTAATTATTTGAGCAATTCAAAATTGCTGCAATACTGAGTTACAATGTCATGAAATACAACTTCCATAAACACAAACATTTCACCGAGCTGTTATTCCGCTAAGCCTTCGCAAACGATGACAGAGCTCAAGACCACATTCACATGCGAAATTCGAAATCATTCAATTAAAACTAGGGGATGAAGAGGACAGTTGGCGCTAATCAAACACTAGCGATGTTTACTGGCGGCCGGGTATTATTTAGACAAAGGGCTCAGGCATGCCTAGGTCCTACGGGAGAGCGCCGTGCGATAGTCCGCACTGTTGGCTTTCTATGCTAATTGCTTTGAGAACATTTGGTTCGGAAAATTTGACAGCTGGCTCGTTAGTTCTATATGGTGAGTGTATATGCATACTGATTTAGTGCTAAACTCATCTTACAATTCATAAGACATAATGTGAATAAAATTATACATGTAATCAATACTGTCATTAAGTGTAAAGAAAAAGAAAAACAATAAATAATGTATCTACACTAAGTACCTACTAAACTTACGAAAAGTTAAAAAGAACTAACATTTTTGGCATTATTTCTCAACTACCATCGGCTTAATTTGTTTAAATTTTCATTATTACACCAAATTAGATGTAACTTTGTTTTTATTATATAATGGTGTCTCCATAAAAAATATGATAGTCGAATGACTTTTATGAATTCTCCAACTAAACCAAAGGATTTATTATGTACTCGTATTATATACGAATAAATACACCGCTAAAGCGAAGTACTCAAGTAATGTATTAAATATATCAATTGCGTGCATGACTTCACTTTCATACAACGTAAATCCTTTAAACCCTTCACATAAAAGCTTCACCATCTAACAATCAACCTTATTTCTATTCAGTTAAAGTCAAATTGAAAAAGTCTATACAGTATATGAGTAACGCTGTTGTCACAAAATGTATCGTTCCAATGATTTTTAATAGCGACGGAAAAACGCGTATTGACAGACACAATAGCTTTTTTTCGAATGAATATTTGATTGCGATTGAGAGTAGTAATGACCTGGTTGCAGCAACGCGGACTTCATAAAGGGATTGTCGCTATTATATGAACATTGGCATATGTTTGGAAACTTTCCATATAATGAATATTCGCTAGTTGTAGTGTATTATATGTAAATAATAGGTATGTAATGTAACTTATAATGACTCGTTCAAGCTGGGCGTGTATATTCATAACTAGCGACTCACTCTCGCTTCGCTCGGATTCAATCCTAGACATAACTTTTTATTTATGAACTGATTGACATAAAACAATTATTAAATATTAAGTGAACCTTACCACAATACGTTAGTGAAAAAGGCACTCAAATCTATTAAGCCGTTTCTGAGTTTAAAGCGCACAAACGCACAGACAAACAGACAAAATTCTAAAAATAATAGTTTATCTCAAACATCTTCCATGCACAGAAAGTGACCAATTACAGTTTTATTATAAGTATAGGTAATATCCACGTAACAACAGAAAATGTACATAAGACTACATATTCTAAATTCATCTTGAAAACAATTTTTCCATTATCAACAATAAATCCACCCTCGGGTCCTATTTAAAAAAAATCTTAATATAAAATAATAAAAACACCGACCGGAACTTATTAAAATTGAATCCTAAAATCATTTTATTTACAATTTTCTTATATTGTCCGAAAGGACAAGACAAAGGACATAATTTTTGTGTTTTACTTTGAACATTGTTTGTGACTAACGGAGATAACTTCAAAAAGCTCTCAAAGTATTAAAGCCTTAGAATTTAACTTAATTACTTAATTTATTGAGTAAGTTGAAATTGTGCTATCGCTTAAAAACTAAAAGGAGAAATGACATTTTCCACAATGATTAGAAGTTGTTGTTATGTTACATGAAGTAGTCAGAGTACATAATTCCGAAGCGAATCAATAACCAAAATTTGGGTCACACGAGGCGATTACGAGATGAATAACAAGAAAGAAGGTAACAAACAGTCTGTTTTGGAAACATCGCAGTAACAAGTTAATAGAGAGCTCACGCAACGGGGGCCGCCGCCCCGGAGCCGCCCGGAGCCGCCCAGAGCCGCCCAAAGACGCTCTCTGGTACTGGCTGCTCATTGTTTACGTTGTTTTATAGCCAATAACAAGTGTTTAATGTACTTTATTAGGTTGATTGTGTTTACGGAACTCATATATTTTACGAGTAGGCGTGGGCGGGCGGTGTGTTGAATTTCACATAGAAATATTGAATCTTATCAAATAATTGGCATAACACAGCTGTTTGTGATTATTAAGGTTAATAGATTTCATATGTTCACCGATTCAGTGCCATTAGTACGCATGTAAAGCTTTGGTTTTAGATAATTACCTGTACATAATTCGCACATGAAATATATATGGATTTCTCGCAGTAAGTTGAAATCAGTATTCATTGACATTATATTTTTATATTATATTCATTATATATATATACACATTATATATATACACGTTCATTCGTTGTAAAAGTAATATAGCATCAATGTTCTTGGCATAAAAGTTAGTCTCTTATGTGAAAGTTTTTTTTTGGAACCAGAAACTTTTGCAGGCGTATAGAACAACACACCGGAGATTCATCACTATCGGATCATTCATTTTTATATATATATATATATATATATATATATATATATATATATATATATATATATATATATATATATAGATAATCAATTTGTATAATATATACATACACTACAGTAGATATTCATTTCCTTAAGCTCTGCAGCAGCCGAGTTACCCCCATACCCTTGTACTAAATAAACACACTCATCTCCATTAAGCAGAGACAAACTGAAAATGAAACCTGCTAAGCGGCAGCGGAACGAGGCATTACTTTCAGTTGACATCATTAACTTTATGGCGGCCGTCTTCCGGACTACTTGCGGGACCCTAATTACCCGGCGCAGTTAGTCAAGTAGAAACCCTAGCTCTCCCCGGACACATGTATGTAATATGTTCAATTAACATTTCAACCTCAATTTACTTAAGTTAATATTCTTACTTCGTAATCCCCTCGTTATTTCGTACTTAAGAAAAAAGTACAGTTACAGTACGTACAGTATATACGTAAGTACATATCTCATGGGACAATCGAAAATTCAAAACTAATTTATACAAATTAAACGTCGTCACCTCTGTTAAGTTTCACTGTAATTAATTTTAGCCATCACTCGACTTCATAACACAAAGACAATACTGAATAGAGGGTCACTGTGCCAGGCATTGTTCGCGGTCAATCCATACTAATGTACTAATTACTAATAAACTAATAATATTATAAATGCGAAAGTAAGTAAGATTTAGATGATATTTGGTATGGAGATAATTTAAGACCCTGGAAAGAACATAGGATCATTTTTATCCCGGAAATCATCCCGTAAGGGGGTGAAAAAGCGATGAAAGTTTGTATGGGCAATCGTGTCTCAAGTAAGGGATATATATATATATATATATATATAAAATATAATATAATAAATAATATAAAAAATAAAAAGTTTTATTCGAAAATGTTGTAACTATATATATATATATATATATATATATATATATATATATATATATATATATATATATATATATATATATATATATATATATATATATACATATATATATATCTATATTTTTTTCTCTCTCAAATTAATTGTAATATTATGATACTTGTTAAACATGAATATACATACATACATTAATAAAAAAATACATATTCATCTACAATTTGAATATTCAAAGTGTTTACATTATGACTAAGTATGAGGAAGCCTCAAAAGTCAAAACAATTAAAGGCGACGTGACAGAGATGCGAGTGTCACTTTGAGGTCGGCGTCGTTAACTTTATTGCAACCCATCTCCGGAACTACGTCGTCGTTACCCTGATTACCCTCCCGATGCAATACGTCACATGTCACAGACCATTCGCCAACAGAATAGAAGTGATGTGAAACGTTTAAGCTATTAATTTTGTGAAATAACGTTCTTAAAAATTATCGGTCTACTGTGTTACGAAAGTTATTATTTATAGTGTTTGTATATGTAAATGTATTTTTATTGTTCCTTCACGGTAAAACAATAGGACAGATTTTGATGAAATTTAATACACAATCTATTAGATTAACCTGGAATAACAGGCTAATTGCAGGCACAGAATACGGACATACTAGAGCGCAAAGTTGATAAGTCGCCTGTAAAAAATTTACAAAAATAATATATTCCGACTACCCGATTATTGCCTACGTCTACCGTAGGCAATAATCGGGCTAGTACGGCTCGCTAGTACGGCTGAACTGAACAGGGTAGTCTGAAAACTCTCAAGAGAAATAACTGTAACTGATAAACTATAGCTAAGTAAAATAAACTGTTCTAGAACATACCATGTCAGTAGTACTTTGTATAATGACAAATTGAGTATGATATTATATTTCTAACTAAAATGATAAAATGTTGTATAATAAATGTTGATATCATTAAATAATGTTTATAAAATCCCTTTCAAATGCTAATAGGTATTTAAAAATACAACATTAGTAACGACATTTCTAAAATGTATCTCATCCAGGTTCCCGGCCGCTTCGTACAAATAAATAGAGGCAATATCATGGCAACGTCGCTAAGCGGCCACGTTAATAATTCATGAGGCGTTCACATTTCAATTTCACTCCGCTTCTCGCTCGCGCTCTCCGTCCCTCTCGCCCCTCTCGCCCCTCTCGCCCCGCGACTCGCTACATGCTGCAATTCCTGCTCTACCATCTATGCATATGAAGCAGTCTAAGAACCAATATAAAGTAAACACATTATTGAGCCAGGTACTCTAAAAATATTAAGGGAAGTGGGAATCTACCAAAAGTTTGGCAAAAGATGTCTCAGCTTTAATCTCACATGACCACAAGTCTAGTCACCCTAGTCTAATGTAAGTACATTTCGCACAATTTCTAAAGATGTTCATTAACTAACTTTTCCAACATATGCACTATTTATTTGTTCAATATACTTTATTATTATTTAAAATGTATTCTACAAACACCAGATAATTAATAAATAATAAAGCAGACAAATAGTAACGTATGTTAATCTTCACCCCATAAAGCCGATAGGCTATTTCTAGACTAAACACCAAAAAAATCTATGGTTCCATTATGAAGAGAGGGATGAGTGAGAACAGTGAATCACCAATCAATCTCTGATTTTTTCAGACAATATGCAACGTGAAATATTTGAAGTCTGCCATTTCACATAGACATATGTTTTCCTCTTTCAGATTGTTTCTTTATTAGTTTTACAAATAAACCCATATAGACTAATAGATAAGTAAAATTTAAGTATAAGCTTGTTTGAAAACTTTAAAATAAATAAGTTTATCAGCAACAGTATCATATATTTTTAATATGAATATATTTTCGTTAGAATTATATTATCATGTTATATATAATAATGTTAACATAATAATATTCTGGTCCATTTCTGCCATTATATTCAGTAATTTTTATACCACAATATCCACCTCCTACTGCCGGGCACTTGCCTTCTCTTAATGCGAAGAGGATCGTGCAAGATAATCCTATTAAAAAGAGGAACCCAAACCCGCTGCACTTGGTTTCCAAAGTCAATAGGTTATTGCTTGGCTTGACGAACTTGAACTCAGGACACCGAATCCGCACCCGTACATATCATATATCATAATTACGATGTTTACTTAAAATCTTTATAACGGAATCTGTTTCTAAGAAATTGTAAGAGTAGAGTTGTTGGAATTAGTCATCTTATTTTGAAAGCGAAAGCAAGTTGGAGTAATTAAGTATTCACAGAACTGTGTACGGATAAAGGGGACTTCTTTGAAGTGTTCAAATAGAAGGAAAGCAGCTGTTACTAACGAGAGGCATCTATATAAATATTTGACGCGCGTATTATAATCGTGTTGAATATTTCTAAGTGAAGTCTTTCATTACTTATTCTTTTACATTGAAATATTTTAATTAATGTTGATGGCGCAGACTATATGAAAAAAAAGTTACTTTTAATGTTTTTAACATATTTATCACAATTGCAGGTCCATTTGAGGGGTCAGGTTTGATTATATTAAAAATTAATACAATTTTTTAATTTTATGATACGTTATAATTTTAGGTTAAAAGGTTTCGGGTATCTCTTTCTGGTTTTTTGTTATGACTATTTTTATGTCTATTACTACTGGACAGAAAAAGGTAGTGTCTGTAACAACTGTACCTTTGAGATGTCTACAACCTTAGTCTCTCCCATGACCATGGCTGCTGTAAAGCATTCGAAACGTCGGGAACCAAAAGTCCAAATATATCCACGAAAAAATCAAAAAGATAGTTTTATTTATTATGTTAAATATTCACATAAATCTAAGTGTTATGGATAATATTAGTACACACATAAACTATGAGCTGGAGTAAAACAAAGGCCACTGTTTAATACCTAGGGATGCACCCGAGCGAAGCGAGATTGAGTCACTAGTATTATATTATATAATTAGGTGTAACACACCGACTATTTACTCCACTATTATTACGCAATTTCTCTTGCCGCCATTATGACAAATCATTCTTTATTCCTTTTATTCATTCATTCCATTCAAAAAATCATAACATCATACTTCTCTTTTTTTCTCTAAAAATTTAATTATACGCGTGCTTATCTCCCAAATCCCAGATACATTCCATTGAAGTTAATTATTAAGAGTATACTTTATAAAATATTATAATATGTATCTATAAATGAGCAATCTGCCACAAACATAAATATTTATTTTATGTAAAAACTCTTCCATAATGATTATTGGAACGAATACTGAACTTTTCAGTATAATAAATTGTGGGTAAGACGTCTAAAACCTTAGTCTCTCCCGTGAACATGATTGCTGTAAAGCATTCGAAATGTCGGGAACCAAAAAATCAAAATAAATCCACGAAATAATGTGAAAAGATATTTTTATTTATAATAAATAATAAAGAAATGCTAAGTGCCATATACCAATCTGTCATCATTTTAAATTAATTATAAAATTCACGCGATAAACGTTTCATATTGCACAAACCGCAACGGACTGATCACTGGCGAGTATCAGTGAACCTACCGACAGCCGACTTTGCTCGCGACCCATGCGAAATACACACCTTGTCATTTACATATAAAGTTTATATTTGCATAGCAATCAACTTAATTATGTATGTATTGAAAATCCCCCAGCTCGTGTTACGTAGGAGATAAGGTCGATAATGGTAAGGCAAATTCAGGTCTACACGCATGAGGCACAGATTAAGCGAAGTCAGTGAACTCATAATACGCAAGTGGCTTCGTGACATACGTTATGTATTATGCATGTACTCGCACTGTAACGCGTAATGATCGAACATAATGCAACATTGTATAATGGCTTCAGCGTCTGTCTATAAAGAGCTATTATAGTTAGCTGAACTACAATGTTAAAGGCTATTGTACTTATTGTTACACACCGCCATTATATTATGTGTACATAGAAATGAAGAGAGCTTACCGACTTATCACTTCGTTAGACGTTACTTCCGGCTAAGTACAAGTTATGTATCTCATTCACGTTTGTTTAATAGACAAAAAGAGTAGAAACAAAGTATTCAATAGATCTGTGAAGAACCACCGAACGCTTAGATAACTTAGTTTTTATGTTTGTATGTATGTATTCAGCCCTTTTTAACGTCCCACTGCTGGGCACGGGCCTCCCTTCAATACGAGGGGAATCAGGCCATAGTCCACCACGCTGGCCAAGTGCGGATTGGCGGACTTCACATGTCTTTCGAAAACTTGCTAGGTTCTCTCAAACATGCAGGTTTCCTCCCGATGTTTTCCTTCACCGTAAGGCAAGTGGTAATCATGTTAGAAATGATTCGCACATGAAAATATCAGAGGTGCAAGACCCGGGATTTGAACCCGCTTCACTCGGTTTCCTCTGTACACTGTTTGTATTTGACAGATATTATTATTTCTTAAGTATACGCAAAAACTAGACTTAGGCATGAACTCAAAGGTTTTATTTAAATATTTCTAATAATTTAGATACATCTTGAAGGAAATTTTATCCTCAAGCGTGAATAAAATCACCTGTAAACTTCCTTAGGCTATGAATACTCAATGAAGTAACTCAAAACACAGTGTTGAATTACTTCATTGTTATAGCTTTACACTTTACAGGAATAGAATGCAGTGAACATTGTTTTTATTCATTCATTTTACGCTTAGCACATCACAGATTAATTGAGATCAGTGAAAGAGATTTGAATAATAGAGAGTAAGGTGGATGTTCTTTTGGTAACCGATTCTTTTTGAATGTTTTTATTATTTTTGACGACACGTTTGGCTTAGTATATAGTAAACCTTTTAAGGTATTTTAATACATCCATATTAAATTTGTCCAAGAAAATATTATTTTCTATACGTAATTTAATTAAAATTGTAGTTTCAGGCGATCAACAAGCTGATAGTTGCTGCACCGGTCATTCCGAACATATAATTTTACACTATTAATTAACAGAGACCATATTCATAGATTAAGTTCCCCCTCCTCCATTCAGAGTGACGTTCTGTTTCTTGTGGCCGCCATTGCAAAATTTATATACCATTTTCTGATTCGTATTATGTTCTAACAGCATGGGCATATTTCCTTAATTAACATAGAAAATATAAGCCAAATATAAAAGAAATAATGTCAATTGTGTTAATATTGTAACTGAGCACATTTAACGCACTCGCTACCGCAGTAGGGTCTGGGTGCGGCGAGTATCAGCGAGAATCGTTAGCGGAAGGTCGAGGGCTTTGAGCCATCAACACCAGAGCTTTGCAACCAATGTGCTGTTTAAAGCGTGCTCATTATGATCTCTATCCTAACGATGCCTCAGTTTTAGCCTACTTCTTACACACTTTTATAGGGTATTTTGAAAGTAGTGTAAGCTCTTTGCAACAGACATAACCGACGGGAACAGGAGTAATGTACTGTGATAAAAATATGTAAAACGTAAGCTGTATCACTTTGTGACCCGAAAATATCTTAGTAAAAAATTCACGAAAATTCTGTATGTGATGGAAGACAAATCAACAAATCGACAATCAAAGTTTAACTTTTTTATATACATATACAAATCTTAATTTAGAACACGAATTGAAATGAAAACTATTTTTATTCAACCAGACTTCAATAAGCCCTTTTGATTTGTTAAATAAAATGTAAGAAAGTCAGTATTGTAAGTCCGTCAAAAAGCTCGGAAGAACAAGAGGCTCGAAAAGCAGTTCTACTGAGTAGAGAGAGCCCAGAGAAAATCATGGCTCTTGGCCAATTCAAATGCCGAATTGTAGTAACCCAAACCCTGGTCTTGCACCTCTGATATTCTCATGTTCGAATCATTTCCAACATGATTATCACTTGTGTTGCGGTGAAGTAAAACATCGTGAGGAAACCTACATATCTGAGAGAACTTAGCAAGTTTTCTGCTAACCCACACTTGGCCAGCGTGATGGAATATGTCCTGATCCCCCTCGTAGTAAAAGGAAGCCTGTGCCCAGCAGTGGGACGTTAAAAAGAGCTGCATACATGTATACAAATAAATATATCTAATTTGTTAAGTACAAAAATATAATTCGAATTGAAATAATAACACTAAGTAAAGCCAGTGCTGCCAGCGAAGTGAAACTGTAAACTAGTCCTAAGGCTTCTATCAAAATCATGGACAACAGTTTGCGAACAGTTATTTGCGATCGACAAGGAAATGTTGGGCCGCGGAACACTACAGTAATTTATTTTCAGCCGTGTTAGGTTTCTCTACGGTGAAAGCTAGCGTATGCTAATGCTATGATCGCAGCTAAATATGGTGCGTTATGGCGGCGACGGACGTACTAGGAATACAATTTATAGCAACGTGGGTCTGTCCCTTTGTACCTCGAACTAGTACTTTGTGTACGTAACACTTGCGGCACTTTATTGTTCACGCTACAATTAAGCTACAATCGCTTTGGCAATTGTTTTAGGAATACAGTCTAACGTATGATGTACGAGCTATAAATAGATTTCGTTAGAAATGGCTAAAAATGTTCTATCACTATGTATTTACATTGAATACTTAATTAATCTAAATACAATAATAAGCTTATTTGTTTGTTACCTCTTAACGTGTCAACCGCTTCTAACTGTAATGATATAGAACATCCCCGTGGTATAATGGAACTGACGATGAATATTTGAAATAGATACTCAAATATACTGCGACCACTAGATACGCCTCCTACACTGAATGTAGCGAGGACGAGTCGCAGTATTTATTACTTAGGTATAATATTACTTATAATAATCTAAATACACCGGAGTCTAAATCTAGTACTTTCAAATAACACGAACAGATAATCCCTAGGTATAATATTAAAATGCACGCTGGCACCCAGAGCGAGCAAGATGGCGCCGCGCAGTCTGCCTCGGCGAGAGACTCGCATTGTGATATTCAAATTGGCCGAGCACACCGCCCATGCAAATTGCAGCGATGCACGACGTTCGACATTCACAATACCTGCCTTACTTTTATACGTACAACACGTAAAAGGCTTCTTCATCACTACCACTATATATGTGTTATGTGAGAGCGTTATTAGCTCGTCTGTCTGTTCAAGACATATTTAGGGAGAAGTAATCATGAAGTCATTCGGTGAGTGTTTTTGAGTTTAGAATCCCATCCGTACTTTATTACTTGCAACTAGTGATTTACCCTGGCTTCGCTCGGGTGCGTGTGTAGGTACGAATAATTACGTAATACATTATTTTCATATAGTTCTATTATTGGTTTATGCGGCGCAGTAAAACTCCCAGTCGGCATGATTTTTTCCGACATCTACTACAACCATCGTCATATTTCGGCCAATTTAAGCAAAAACTTAATGAATTATACACTGAAACTTTCCTCATGAATCACTCCGTCCATTAGTGAAAACCGTATGGAAATCCGTTCAGTATTTTTTGAGTTTATGACGTTCAGACAGACACACTGCAGACAGACAAGCTTCTATTATGGTCCGTAAATAGACGTGGCGTGCCATAGGAGAGGTCTCTGTCTAACAGTGGACGAAAGCATTCTCATTATGACGATGATCATCGGAAAAGATCTAAGTCAAATCAGTTTTTTTTTTTAATTGATCAAAGTATTACTTTAGAATCAACAAAACAAGTAATTGTGATCATGTAACATATGGAATTCAAAATTCATTCTATTAATTAACTATACATATAGCATGCTATTTTATCTTCTTTGGCCCAAAATACTCCTATTTTCCCCATATGTACTGTAAAGTATATTTCATATAAGATAATTTTATTTTACATTAAACTAGTTTTGTATTGCGGCTTGTGATAATATATAAAAAAAAGTTAAATTATTTACGTTAATTCAAGACATAAGCTCTATTAAATTTGAAATTCACTCGTTAACCATCGGCTAAGATGAAGCAGCATAATAAAAATCTCTGTCATACAAAATACAGATACATACACAATACACATATAAGAACATAGAACATTTCCGATTTAATAAACAGGTACGGAAAGTAAAGCCAGGCTGAAGCATGTGTTAATCCGGTCAGCGATAAAAGGGGTGAACAAGCAGATACGTAGTAGTAGACTCTAAGTGTCCATATCATATATGGCGACGATTAGTTTTAACGACGTACTTGCAAGTCGACAGTGGGACGGTGAAGATTAAAGTGGGTGCTCATCCAGCTTCCATATACGGACTAATCGTCTGCAGCTCTACGAGATCCAGTGTAAAAACAAAGCTCTGACCAATATTCCATCTAAAGTAATATGACTCTACAAAGGCATAACGGTTAACATTAAGTTCAAAGTTAACGGGGTTTTTGTTATTAGTATTTTAAAACATTGTTTTTAACCGACGAAAAAAAACGATAAGGCTCTCAATTTTACACTTAAATTATTATATATTATATATATATATAATATATATATATATATATATATATATATATATATTTAAATGTAACTGTAACCAAGCATAACTTTTTATAGTGTAGACCGATTTCGGTGATTCTTTTTTTATAAGTTAGTGTATACGTCAAAATTGGTCCCATTTAAATTAGAAAAAAAACCACCCCTAAGTATAAAAAATAGGGAATGATTCATTTTTCACCAACTGAATTTTTTTAATAATTTCTTCTTTAATAAATATGTTGGGACATTCTTACTTTGCTACTACTATGTCTAAACAAAATGATGAAATAAAAACTTTAAAAAAAATAAAACGACTTTATAAAAAAAAACTAAAAAGTAAAAAAAAACACTAAAAGTAACCGATTGGTATTTTTCATTTACTATAGATACCTAATCAGATATTTTCGAAGTCGGTGTGCTTTGATTTGTTTGCTGGCACCTTTGAATGTTTCATCTAACATGTATTTGTGAATTTGATTACTCAAATATAAAAATATAAACTGTACATATTCAATTATTGCGAAATATTCCTGTGTACATGTTTTCATTATAAATGTGTACTGTGTATGATGTTGTTATTTCTGTCTTATTTCAGATGCAATTTGAATTGAGTTGCGAAACGCACAAAATTACCACAAATGTGAAGGCTAGTAAAATCTGCTGTAATAAAAATGCAATTCATAATTAATTTTTTGTTCTTTTTTATTCTTAACTTTTATATAACATATAGTATCCATAGAAATTATTTTTTATAATAGCAATTGCATTACGACTCTAATATGTCAACTACATTAAGAGCTAAAATTACTTTCAATGAAAGATACTCCTCTCCGTAATAGAGGTTTTCGTATTCCAGAGTGAAGTATTTTTTTTTTTATGAGATTCAGTGACAAACGAGTAGACAGTCCACCTGATGGAAAGCAGTACCTGTCGCCCATAACACCTACGGTTCATGCACTCAGGTTTTAAGTAACAAAAATGCAGAACCACAGGTGCGTTGTCACTGTGAGGACTAAGATGATATGCCTCTCGCCTGTAATTGCGCTGGCTACCTTATCCTTCAAACCGGAACACAACAATGCAATCATTGTTGCTTGGCGGCAGAAATAGATAAGGGGGTGGTACCCATCCAGTCGGACTCCTCAGGCTTGACAGAGTACTACCACCGGTAAAAGTATAGCTTATACCTACTGTATAACGGACAAATCACCACCTAAATTATATATATATCACATTAATAGTACATTAAATATTTTTTTGAAAACTTTTATTGAAATAGACTTTATTATCGATACGGAATCCAAATCTATAGTTTTTAGAATTTTTGTCTCTCTGTCTGTTACTGTATTACGGGAAAACCACTGGACAGATTTTGATGAAATTTGTTATGATGATAGGTTACCCGGGTCAACATATAGGATACTTTTTTACTGCGGGAAAATATCTCATCCCTGAGCTAAACGTAACTAGGGACAAACCCGAGCGAAGCGAGGGTGAGTTGCTAGTATTTGTAAAAATTTATTATATATTATAAGTTTAATTAGACGTCACCAGAAAATATTTGAATAACCATCTGTCATTTACTATTACTTATACAATTAACAGTATACAATACATGCGAAAGTGTGTTTATTGACACCTTATTTCCTTCCTTAATTGGTCTTTTTTGCGCAAAATCTTATATTTAGATATTATATTCTGCGTAATGTAATCTAAATGTAAATTTTCGCATATTTAGCCCACATTAAGTGTGAAACTATAATGGTTACAATAAGTGTGAAATTTTAACATAATAAAATTAAGATAGTATTTTGAAGCAGTAAACATTAACGACTCGAATTGGCTTCACAGCGTTACCAGGAAGTGCTCGCCGCAGCAGCAATATCGATTGAACGCGATCGTGCGCCGCAACACATCAACTTTTACGACGCGCCGACACCAAAAAACTATACATATATGTAGTTGAACTGTATAATCTATACTTATAAATAAAGTACAAATAAGTGTCTGTATATGAAACTCAAAAGAGCTACTCTACATTGCACAATAGCTATGCCTAAACAATTTTTTAGTGTTTATATGTCTATTTGTCTTCACCGTTCCTCGAAAAAAAAATTAATCATAATATGGCATTTATTGACGGATAGGTTTCAGGTGATGAGTTATTTCTTTTTCCAAGATAGAACATGTTTCCTGCGATGTTAAAGATTAAAGTAAAATGAATTTTTATCTGGACGGAGAGGGTATATAAGGAAAAAATTGTTGGCACCGTGCAGTAAGGAAAGAAACAAAACAAAGGAGGTCGGCTAGTATATATCACTTTATGTTATACAATATTTAGATTCTAGTTCGCATACGGTACTAATTTATTTATATTAAAACCAACAAAACAAGTCATTTATGCAACAATTAGTAAATCGTAACATTCTAAAAAACAAAGTCACATTGAAACATAGATGCATAGTAATTATGCATTTTAAGTAATGATAATGATTTTTTAGTAATAAAATCAACTTTAAAAATATTTGTAGAAACTGATTAAATTATCATAACATGAAATAAAACAAGAACGTAGAGCCAGCTCTGCAACGTTTACAAATATTACATTGCTGCGAGCATCGACTCTACCGTATATTTAGAGGCTGTTAACTCAAATTGAAAATAGAGCTATTTTGGGCAAAATCATTCCAGCTTCGTGTTTACACCATTTAATGGTTATGATTCCGGTTACGGGAAATGAAGATATTAAATAAATTGACGCGTTGACAGGAAGCCATTAATAAATTATTATGTACAGTGTAATGTTCGGGTCGGAGCGGCGTTGCTGCGTAATGGACCTACTGCTAACGGCTTGATTGCACACTACACTGTGGGTAATGGCGCAAAATTGACGTTGTCACAACTCACAACTCCCACTCGTTAACACACTTGGATACATATATTCCCATGGATCACTATAAATTATATATTCTTTTTCATATATTCATTAGTCTGGGAATATTTCAAAATTAATTCATATTATGTATTGTAAGTAATAATGGTCCACTGTTTACATGCTCATTTAGTGAGCCAGGTGAAGCAGGTTCAATCCTAGGTCTCGCACCTCTAAGATTCGTGTGAGAATCCATCAATTTTATGATTACCACTTGCTAATACGGTGATCATAACTAGTGTTCGCAATAAGTTCGTAGCTAATCTGTAAACGCATGGACTATGTGGGTTGAAATAACTATTATTGTTACGTACACTATGATTACTTATTTAAAGAATAAGCACATCAAAGCACATATAATTCAGACAATAACTGCACATGGTAAGTTTAGAAACTATATAAGTATGTACGTAAGCGACTGGGCATGCGGCGAGCGCGCGATCTATCATCAGTATAATGCGCACTTCCGACAGTTTTCCAGCGCAAAATATATGTATGTTCCTGTACTACTGCCAGCCCTGCCACACTTCCGCCCTACCGCCCTACCGCCCTACCGCCCTACCACTTTACCGCACATCGTGCACTACCGCTTTGCTCGCTAGCTCTGCAAACTAACCTAACACTACATCCTACTACGTTAGTTACGTTAGCTAAAGTCGGAAGGTGGAAAAAAACCCAAAAACTAATTTAAACTAATTTATTTTAAAATAACTACAAATTAAACTTATTATCTAAAGTTGATGTCTAACCTACTCGATATAAGTTAATGGAATAGAATATAAAATATATAAAATTAAAACATTTGAAAGCTGAAAGCTATTTATTATAAAACCGTGGGAATTAATGTATCAGCAGTCCTCTAGGGGCACGTATATGTAACTCGTTTCTAAATATATTATGACTATTTCAGTTTACCATGGATCATTTCTTTGTTCCGAATTAACAAGTATTTTCTATGTTGAAAATTAACAACAAGTTATTACTCTATATGTAATATTTTTTATTTCTAACTCTTAAGTATAATAAGTTATTATACTTAAGAGTTAGAAATAATATGTTATTAAATTAGTAAAAATAATATGTTATTTATAAGTAACCAAAGTAAGCAATTCATTAAATGTCAACAACAAATATTTTCAATGATGATTACCATTGACATTGACAGTTGACAGATTCGATTGAATCTGCGACCTTCTGTTTAGAAGTTCGTAAGAACATATCTCATTATGACTGTTGAAGGGCTAGTATAATAGTTAAGTCTAGCAATAAATAATAAAACTACACAGCGAGAACTGATCACAAACCAAACATCCATCCAAAACGCTCTCTGAACTTGGCAGCCGATTGAGATATATGTTTTGTTCTTTCCTCTAAATACACCCTTCACAAGATTTATTAAGAAAGAAATCAATTCATTTTCAAAGTGCAGTTAGTAGCAATTGTTTCTGCTTATAGACGGATTTACGTCGGCTCTCCTACCACTCCTTTACCCTCCCAATAGCTCTCCTGGTGGTCCCTCCCGGCGGTCCCTCTTGCGATATGTTCCTCAGTAATTTACTACTGCCTTTGGCTCAACCTCATATTTTTTCCTTTAATACGACTTAAGACGATCGAACGTTGATAACTTGACACGTATTTTGCCGATGTAATGAAACTTGTTTCTTTAAGTTATTACAAAAAATATATAATATTAATAACTAGTCATTGTCTGTGTAGATGCTTATTGGTGCTTTCTATTTCTCTCACAACCGCAGTACATTAATCTATAACATCTAAACAAATAGGATCGCGAATGCAAGCAAGCTTAACCATCTGATATACCCTATTGAAGTAAAGCATTGTCCCATATAATATTCTGAAGCTGTCTTATACGCTCTTCAAATTCTACGAGTTATTTTGTACATAGTAAGATTAATTTCATGATAATCGTAAATCGTGTAACAAAGCCGCTCGGCCGTGAGTTGTAACATATCTCGTTCGACGGCGGCATGCTTACAGATCCAATAATGAACAAGCAACAATGCAGGCGCGCGCCACACCGCCCCAGCGCGCCTTACAAACGCTTAAGTTTGCTCAATGCTTATTTTCCTTGCGTTAGCGCGACCCTGTCTATAACACGAGGCAGTTTCGGCCTCACACTCGCTGAGATGATTTGCTCGCTAATTTGATGGATATAGTCCTCCATCCCCTTCCCCCGTCTTCTTCCACCCTCTTTTCCCACACCCCGTCATCTAAACAAGTCAGAACTTGGTGGATGTAACAAATTACATGATTTCACGCACGTATTAGCGAAGCTGAACTTCCTTCCGCGTTTCTGCGCACTTTTGCCTTCCGCTGATGCCCGGCTTCTTTACAGAGGATATTATTAATCTTAGCTTTCCTATTTCATATGTGATTATATTTGAACAGTAATTAAAGTAATTTGAAATAGTGGCTATAGGTAGAACTTTATATAGAGCATACTCTAAAGCTCAAGGGATCGCTGTTAATGCAAACAGTACATTTGTCGGAAATTTTTAGGTTTTTACTATATAATATTTTGCTCATAAGCAGTAAATATCATATTATTACGTCTTGCAGTAGTTGAACTAAAGATCTCAAGCTCTAAAGATAACGGCAACCAAAGAAACTGTACTGTTTTCCATTTCATCTACACCAATGTCATAAAAAGAGAAATTTTGTAACTTTGGTAGGGTCAATCTCTGAAACTACATCACTAATGTTTTTGAAGTGAAACTTCTTTAAAATCGTTGTAATTTGTAGCTCGATGAAACGGAAATGCGACACGAGAAAGAGACATAAATACTGAAACTGAAAAATCTGAAAAATGTGACATAACATTATATCTTTATATATAAAAGGCAAAAGTGATTGACTGATGTATCAACGCACAGGCCAAACCCTTAAGGCTAGAAAATTGGAATTTCACACACGTATTATTTATATGACGAAGACATCCATTAAGGAAGGATTTTTCAAAATTCAACCACTAGGGGGGTGAAATAGGGGATAAAAGTTTTAAAAAACGCACAGGTCAAACCCTTATGGCTAGAAACTTAAAATTTCGCACGTGTAAGAATGTTGTTAGAACGTAAGAATTCTGATTTATGAAGAAAGGTGAAGTCAATAATTAAAACTTATTGTGCCAACACCTATCAACAGTAATTACGAAGTGAACGATCTCCGCACTAGTGTCCACTGTCCAGCACGCGCCGACACTCCGACACGCCGACACGCAGGCACTCGCAAACACATCACACCTAATTAGATGCTTAAGATATTATTTTAATGTTATTCTACCGTCACAAAAACAATCTAAGTATTATAAGTTTTTCTGGTAAAAAATTGCGATTATAATAATTATTACTAATAAAAATTCAGCAACTATAAGTTATAATTTGCTCAGACGAGTGAAATGAAACTACGAAACATAACCGAACAATTTAAATTGCGAGCAAATTGGTGCGAGGCAGCAGTAGCAGAATCTAATTTTTTAAAGTGCTCTGTCAAAGGCTTTGCAATACTTTATAATTCAATTACGTCTCTTTCTTTCCGAATCGATGTGTTGTTGAGTTATTTTTATATTAATCCTAATGCACTTTAGTTCTACGTAGGATATGTCTGGACGACGCATGTAAGAAACATTTTTTGGCTATTTAAAAGATGAAAGTCAAGTCAAATTTGATCGGTGTGGAAATTATTTCTATTTGTAAATTGATCGCGATATATTTTTTATATGAAATATTAATAAAGATGTTATTGTTAAAGAAATTTTATTCCGTTCCACGTCGCGTCGCGTCGAGGAACAAAGTCGACACAGAAAGACTCTTTTTTAATTTAATGTGCAAATATAATTTCACTGGATCTCAATTTCCTGCGACGCAGCTGTTTAAAAGAGTCCAACGCAAATTTAAAGCAAATTTAGTCAAGTAATGGGAATTGAAGGAAAGTCAAACAGAAAGCTAACTGAATGATTGTATAATGTCCACCAAAGCGACGTGATACGCGGCGACGCACCCTAGTTTGCTTACAGGGGTGACACCTAACGATATGGTACCTATTGCCTAATATATTTACTCAGTAGAAAATATTGCTTAGTAAAAAATATATATATGCGAGAGCGAAACCTATGTATTCAGTTATCATAAATCTATTGTATATTTTCTACAGCGCCGCTGTTAATGTACGAGCGTCTCCAATAAAATGAAATGTAAGAAGAAATGATCAGTGTTTATTGTTATACCTAGTATTTATAATTCAGTTATTCGTTTCTATATCGTAAGTCAACCTCGCAGCCCTACGGGCCTACAGCGCGGCCGCTCACGATCCAAGTGAACTCAGAGTGAAACAAATTAAAGGAAACTCTTATGAAAGTGCACGTATTTATGTTTCACTATTGGTTTAGGTCCTCCCGCGCTCGCTCCCGCATTCATCGCCGTGACTTCATTATAACTTGTTAGGAACAGAAGAATATGGGTATTTGCTATTCTGATGTATTTGATCAGGACGATACTACCTTATTTTCTTATATGAATATTCTTCAAGCATATTATTGTTTATATTTTGCTTGAGGTAAGTTATGATATTAAGACAATATTTGGAAACGAAGTATAAAAAGAGCTACCTAACTATTAAATAATATTATCGTTTCGTATGAGATCAGCGTAGCAAATGTAATTTAATATTTTTTTTGTAGTGTTCTTGTACTTTGTGTTTTTTACCTTTTAATTTTCTAGGTAAATACGGTTATATTTTATCATTTATATAAATTACTCACAAAGAATAGCGAGAATGAAATATACAAATTAAAGAACGCTATTCACAGTATAAAGGATTTCGTTTCAAGATTGTATGTAAACATTAGCGTAGCCATCTTCAAACTTCTATATTAGATTCAATACAACTTATTCCATTAAAAACGCAGTCACGTCCGAGAAAGGGCTTTCACTAAGCTTTAAAGTCGACCTAAACGTCGTCAAGGGGCTACAGTTTAATCCGCGTATAAAATTTTATTTGTATACGATGAGTTCGTGTCTCCAGCGCCGGCCGCGCCCGGACCGCCCCCGCCCGCCCCCGCCTCGCTTTACAGGACAATTACACATAATGTTATCGCCTTCCGCAATATATATTTTTATTTTTTCCCTTAAAGCTATTTGAATATCACCCGAGAACGCCCTCCATTGTTCCGAAACCCGGATAAATACACTTTAAAAATGCAAATATTATTCCAGAATAATTCTCTTTCATCTCAACGTAACATTTTGATGAGGCCTGGCTAATGTTACTGAAATCTTATAACGTCGGAATAACCTTCTGTAATTTAGGCGAAATAGAGATCGTTCATATTCGTATTAAGCGAATAAATTGTGCGGCAAAGTTAGTGTAGTGTACTGTGTAGGAGATAGTCGCCGGCATTACCACGCGGCATGCGCCCGGCGCCGCGCCGGACAGAGTGCTCCGAGACTTGCAATCTATATGGTAATTATGTATTTAAATCGATGGAAAGTGCGATAAACCAACCTATATACACAGAGTGCTGTCACTTGTTTCAACTGCAAGTCAGCCAGTCAGTCATCATAAATTAATTCAATACAATATTGTAAGCTAATAATAATATGACTGTCCCCAACTCGAAACAAAATCCTCATGATATGCAGGGGTATACACCAGCGATAAACGAGGCAGTTTATACATATATTGAAATCGCAGAGTATTTATAAAAACTTAAATAAATAGAAACATATGTTCTTAACGTACATACTTATACGTAGAGTTTGTATTCAGCCCTTTTTAACGTCCCACAGCTGGGCAGGGGCCTCCCTTCAATACGAGGGGGATCAGGCCATAGTCCACCACGCTGGCCAAGTGCGGGTTGGCGGACTTCACATATCTTTCGAAAACTTGCTAGGTTTTCTCAGACATGCAGGTTTCCTCACGATGTTTTCCTTCACCGTAAGGCAAGTGGTAATCATGTTAGAAATGATTCGCACATGAAAATATCATAGGTGCGAGACCCGGGATTTGAACCCGCTTCACTCGGTTTCCCAAGCGAGCGCGTTACCACTGGGCTACCACTGCCTTACAGTTTACGTAGAGTTTAACTCGCAGCAATTAGCTCATCAATAATAATACAATAGCAATAAATAAAAGATAAACTATAATAATTTAGTCCAATTTCATTAAAGTTTCAAGCAGTACAGTAAAACCCACTTCACTGTCACGACATACACATTACTCAATACAAACCTGCAAAGCGTCTGCTGACGAAGTTTCAATTACACGGCGGTTGTAAACGAGCCGGGGATGTTTCGGGACTTTCCAAATGTATAATGGATAGGGAATGTAACAAACTTCACCGTAGTCACAATCAATTACCAAAATTTAATTTTCTTCCGGATGTTTTTTCATTAAAAAGGTAATATAAAAATGAATACCAAAATGTATATAATATTTTGTAACATAAATTCAAAACTCGAGATGCGCTCTCGCTTCTACTATTACGCTTAACAGCATATCATGTCAGTTTATTGATAATATTATGTACCTAACAGATTAAATTTGGCATATCGGGAATAAAAATTACGTGATTACTGTACTAAGGGTATAGCGGGGACTAAACAAAAACACATTTGTATTTATAATATTGTATTGTATAGCGAGGACTGTTCTAGTAATAGGTCGCTACAGATACCCCTGTCAGTAATAGGACTGAGGATGCTGAAGCAGGATATCCTTTGTTCTAATCTAATACAAGTTCTTTAAAACTTAAATAGAAATTTAATTAAGTGCCCTTTCGTCTTTTATTATTACACTGTAGGTTTTGATAAACTAGCAATCCGTCCTCACTTCACTTTAGTGCCCAAAACTCTTGATTTGTGCCCCTTTTGTGGAAACGGGACAAAAATGGTTTATTATTTTCAATTGCTCTCGCAAAAGTCCTGTTGAAATTAATTCAGGCGATAAGAAGATAATTAGTAACAAACAGGCAGATATTTTCAAAAATGGTTTGAGATTCAGTATTGTATAACCATATGAACTCTAAGTAGCTATTTTCAAACCACAGACAGACAATTTTATTTTTTATACATTTATTGATTGATTACTTTGGGAAATAGATATAATAATTATATTATAAAACCTTACACCCGCACTCCTCGGGGCGCTATTTATCACGGCGCGTTCCCGAGCAGCCCCGTCCGTGACACGCAACCCTCATCAAACCTCGCGCTGCCCAAATTGACATTCCAAGTACACGATATCGAGGACTACATGTTCCAAATATCACTTTCCAATTCAATCTCTTAATCGCACCCCAATTGATAAGGGAGACATTGAACTGTTTATTTTTTAACTAGTAACTACGCATCGGTTCGCTCGTGACAATTTTGTTAAAAATATAACAGCAGAGTAGTAGAACTGCAAGTGCAAGAGAAGAGCGAGGTTTATATTAAAGCTTTCTATTTTTTTTGATGTCATCCGACATCCAGCTTCTCTACTAAGCAATATAATAATATTCATTTAACTATTTGATATTAATAGTCAAAGGGAGAATGTCTATAAAAAAACGTCATTTCTAAGTCATCTTGAACATGCTGTTCGACGACGAGAATAATGACTGCTCGCAATGCAGGTTGAACCTCGCTCGTATGTATTTGTGCAGTTACGGAGACATGCCGCAGCTACCCGCAGCGGGCAGCCGCCGGCGACGCGACACTCTCGCAACGGCAATTATACTTCTTATCAGACGAGATGCCGCCGCGAGAATGTTGATTAGACAACTTTATTCTGACGTCGTTAGCCGAATTATTGCTTGCCGAGCCATTCCTAGTTAATAGCCTCTGAGCTGCGCTTGGTGCCGGCGCTTGTACGTTTAGACATGCCTAGTCTAAATAGTGATGGCTTTTTGCCACAAGAAAAATAAATTATAACGCTTTCGCCAATATCCTTAACTGAATAGCCAAAATTAAATCAGTCAGTAAGCTAAATTGCTTTTTGAAAACTTCTTCCCAAGACTGACGCATGTTTTCCGAGCTTTTGATAATTTTGGTAGTCAATAAGAATTTTTGTTATGTACAAATATTAATTAAGGAATATATAAATACTATAATATATAATACCTACATGCGGTAGGCATTCAGATTCAGTTTTTTTTGAGTTAAGAAGACTTAAAAAACCTGCAACATGTTTAAAGATAGAGGCATCTCAAAACTTACGAGCCGCAAACACTCGCCGCGGCGGCGTCTTTGATAGTTTTTATCCTAATTTCAAAACGGTGGATTCTAACATTAGCGTGCCAAATTTCGTTATTAAAATTGAGAATTTAAAAGCCATTGAAAGATTACTATTGTAACGCGTTGCCGCCGAGAAAAAACAAATTCTATTACACATAAATTGTACCTATTAAGATTTACTAATCTTATTTACTGTATAGGTAAATAACACAACCATTGCTTGTGGTTTTGTTGGATTTGGAATTGGATAGAACTATTTATTCAGATAAACTCATTATTTTAGTTCACACAATTTTCCGAATGCTAGTTGTTATAATAAGAGTCCAATTGCAATCCGTCTAATAAATACATATACTCTCTTTAATCAAGGCACTACCTAATAGCCGGAGAGCCGAATACACCACGATCTTCACCGAACTGTTAATTAGATGAAACATATTTTTTATAATGTTTCAATAATAGATAAATACGCATAAAATAGCTTGCCTATCGAAATCCTGACCAGGCTATTTTAAAATTAATTGATCAAATTTTTTTTTCTTTATTTTTCACCGTTCTGTTAACCAGCCGAGTTTTGTTCTAACCGATAGTAAATAATACATAGAAGCCTACGTAGCCTTATAGTATCCGTGAAGTTACCTATTGTAACTTACCTGTTAATACCCACTTGCCAGGTAGCATGGTCAAAAAATGAGTAGGCAAGGCTACCTAAGAATATTCTTTATATTATTTACTATCGGTATGAACAAAATTTGGCTGGTTAACAGAATGGTGAAAAATAAAAAAATATTTAATTAATTAATTTAATAATAATCTGGTCAGAATTTCGATAGGCAAGCTATTTTAGGCGTATGTATCTATTGTTGAAACTTTATAAAAATATGTTTCACCTGGTTAACAGATCGGTGAAGGTCGTGGTATATGCGGCTCTTAGACAATAACGCATAAAGACATTTCAAAGCTCACTTTCGCGTCACTCACACTTCCTAATTCCATTCCAACAGACAAAATATATATCACTAAAACTACGACTTAATGTGTCGGGATCAAAAGTAAACGGAGTTGTTTGTGTCACTTTCCTACCATTACATATCTGATATCTCTATAAAAAGATGCGTCGGTCCGTTGTTCTGTGTTAACGTAAAATAAGGACAAACCATCGAATACTTTCGCATTAGCAATAGTTCAAGTTATATCAATTGATTATAACTTAATTAACAACGAGTGCGCCGCTGCATAGCGCATACTCGGCAGCCGTCCCTCGGCATGCGGTAGGCACTCGGTAGGCGCTCGGTAGGTAGCAGCTGTCAGTCCGTCGCGTCGGTGTTATCGTAATTCAGTTTGGCGTAACTCCATAACTCCGCGAAGCGCCTCATCCAATTACAGGCAATAAACGACACCTCCCACTACAACCTGAGACCCCCCCCCTCCCCTCCTTCCCCACCTCCCTACCCGCCCTGCTAGCCCTCCCTTGTACCTAGTACTACCCTCAATAGTGATTAGGTTACCTATGTTACATTCTACACCGGGCTCTATCATAAAATGGTCTTTTATTTTTTTTTACTCTTAAAGCTTTACAAACGAGTATATGTGAATAGATTACATTAACGTTTTTTATATCTAAAAGTTCGTAGTTTGCATTCATATAAAGCTGTGATATAATTCTTGAACATTTTCATGAAAATATTTTTCACATTCTATAATCATACATTCATAAACTATATATATACTTCACGATTTTAATATTAAAATATTAAGAACGAAAAAGTGCCGCGATACAAAATTGTTCTTAACAAACGCACGCACGTATTGGAATACTCATATATTTAAAATTTATTTTGTACTACCAAAATTTCATTTCAAAAGTAGTTAACGAAAGCTAAGCTCCATTTGAACAATGCGACCGCACTCAACGCTTAACGACATTATGGACATAGTTTTGTTTGTACCGCGCTGCTACATAGTTGCCTTCGTTCAGCTCTCAGAGCATTGTGTAGTCTGTGTGACGCGCAAACGCTGGGCGGACGGAAGGCGAATTTTATGTTAAAATAAATTTTCAAGTTAGACGTTTGATGCGTGGCGTCAGGAAATGAGATACGAAACAAAGTTTGCCTGAAACCGTAGCCGGGCCGTGCTGCGACGTGCGACAGCGCGGGGCGGGCGGCAGGGCGGGCGGCGGGAGGGCGAGAAAGTTATTTATGACGTTGTTTCATTTCAATTTTCACGAATAGCGCTGGTTTTTGTTCTTTTTCAGCCCGTGCTGTCTTTACATTATGGTTACTATATTAATATTAGATGGGTATTACAAATTGTCATCTTCAATCAAAAAAAATATTAAAAAGATGTCTTCCTAATGCAGTTTATTTAAGATGTTTAACGTTTAAATAACTTGAAGATTTCAAAACTTATATATGATTTCAAAAATATTGTCTAATTTAAATAATTATTTAGAAAAATTGTATTTACAAAAAAACATTTCTAGTAACTCTATCAACTTCACTGACCTACCTTCCTAACTTACGAGTTCACTTGCATCGTAAACGCAGCCCGAGCCTCGTCATATTTCCACAGCAACATTAGTCAGCGGCGGAGTTATTAAATTTGCTTGCCATTAATATCGTTGCTAGATCGCAATCTATTTACAACACGCCCTACTGCAGTCTACAGTGTACATTGTTGCACAGCGAGGCGCGCTGTAGCACTGTAGCACTGTGTACGGAAACTTCTCACATCTGGAAAACACAATGTTAGGGACATTTAACTTAATAGTAACATTAGGATTTATGAACACTCGCGTCCTGTGCAGAGCTAAGTGTCCATTCGTTGGGAAACGTTTTGATCTGATTAGGTATTCTTATTATTGTAAACGTATTTTTACGTATTCATTTGCGATTATGTTAATGTAAATAGGATATATTAATGAAGATGAAGATTTGCCATCGTAATACCGGAATAAAAATCATTAAACTTGATGCAACCACTATTTTGAGAAAACTATAGGTACTAATGTACATACATGCAAGTACTTTGTTAATCACGTACAGTATATACATATGTACATACGAGTATATACATAAATATTAATTAAAAAAATATAGAGACAAGTAAATTTATGTATTGAACTTTTTAAAATTTTAAAAGTTTTATAAATTTTCAGTACAAAAGTTTAAAAAATAAATAATAAATAATTTATATTGAATCAAGTACCTACTATAGAGCAAGTACAGTCATATTTAATAACATCTTGATAAATAGTGGCCTAAAAACGATCCCAAGAGAGCACGTCGAATCGCAGGCTAAGTGTACCGCGTCGGTGACGGACAGACCCCACGTCTCGCCTTCATGTCGTACAGGCGGACGGGAATGTTACCCATTCCAACTATACAAATATTATTTCACATTTATATCAAATTGCGTTATATTGTTTGCAAATCAATAACATTTATAAAACCTAGTGTAATTAGTAACTTTATATCTTATGGAATGATATCTTAATATAGCGATCCGATATTTATTTCGCTTGCTACGTACTACGAAGAGAGGACAAACCAACAAAACAATGGATCAAAACATCAAAAAAATTCTAATCATTATTGGTTTGCGAACTACAGTATATGTATGTTTTTTAGACTTCGTGTGTTACAAATTCGTGATTACAAAGCGAGCGCAGCAGGAAATAAAAGTAACAAAATCTATGTTTTCTTATAAACAACGTTAAAGATTTCGTTAGACACATTTTAAAAATTCAACTTTACTGCTGTCTCTTTTTAGAAAAATTGCATGTTTCTGAACAAAATGTGCACAACACTTGTAAGAAAAATATACTCAAAAATTATTATATCATCTCCTGTATACATTTGTCACCGAATCCCCCAGTGCAGGGTAGCCTAATAAAGCCGGACTGGATAGTTATTTACCCTAGCCATTAATATAAGCTCGAATGTATAAGTACTCCAGTTGAAAGTATGTTGTCTCTTCACCCTCTGTGATTCTGTGTGAAACGTTTCAATTGTCATATTTTGTTTTCTATGACGGTGCAGTTTAGCTAATATTTAACTGGTACTATATACTACTGTGTATTATACTATACTGGTATAATATACTATATACCTAAACACCTGCCGCCCTGATTGTGATTTTTAGTTTGCGTTTAATTTATAAAGTTTTAATTAAGTTTCATAATTTTCGGTAAAATTTTCGAATGTACCACAGAAAATCCATGCTTCAAAGTGATGAATGATACTACCAAATATAGCAAACTAAATAAAATGGGACAAAATCATTATATTGTAAATGTGTGGTGAAAAACTATTCTGTGAGAATTCGTATTCCTTTCGGATATATTTACACGTCGAAGAGCGTGTTACTTTCACTCCAAATAGCAGGCAATTTATATGCGGAGTGGTCAACGTGTCGGCGTAAATCTCGCGTGACGTCACCAGTGTCGCCGCCGGCTGATTTACTGCGCCCCAGCCTCCGCCGCGTCCTCCGCGCGGGTCTCTACGTAGTCCGTACGGCACGGCATTGAACATATGTATATCAAAACCTTACTTAACTTATATGTATTTCGACTAAAAATCTTCTTTAAGCATTGTAAACTAATAAATAAAAATAACATATCTGTCTCTATTTCTTGAAATAACTTATATTAAACTAGCGATTCACACTCGCTTCGCTCGGGTTCATCCCTAGATTGATTCCCCATACAAACTTTCATCCTCATTTTCACTCCCTTAAGGGTTTATTTTCGAAATAAAAAAATATCCTATATCCTTCCCAGGGTCTCAAAATATCTTCTTACCAAATTTCATCTAAGTAGGTCCAGTAGCTTTTGATTTTATTCGTTACAGACATACAAAAATACAAATCTTTCCTCTATGTAATAGTGTGTGCTCATTACCTATAGTTTTTCTACCGTCTACACGGTTACCTTAAAACGGTTTTATAAAAGATTACTACGACACAGTTTTATAACTAATGTAGTCTTTATCGAACATATTTTATAAATTGTAATCTTTAAAACGTTACCAATAAAGATTTTTATTTAAAAAAAAAACTGTAGAAGAGCTATCGGGATTATACTTGCGGTAAGTAGATTCGGATGAAAATGATATATGTTATTTTATGGTCGTCTTAAATAAGGAAGAACTACTTAATTCGGTTGAATTTTTTTCTTATATCTTCAGTGTAAAGTTTTAGTTCTTTGCTTTGAAAACAGGCAAATCTTATCAATCAGTATTGGGAAACCTGAAACTCATCTCATTACGAAGAGTTCTGTATAACGGATGGGGCGATTTTCAAAATAAATATAGCTGAAACCGTAAAATCTTGGTAAGTCTGTATTAAACTTTCATAGCACGATATATAAATGCTCATACATTTATCCCAACCTCGGCGACGAGACAGAAACAAATATGGTACATTGGAGGTGAGAAGTCGCCGCTTAGTATGCGCGGCCTGCGCGAGTTCATACGTGGCGATCTGCTCCGCTGCTTTCGAGGCTAATATTGGTAGATCTAGGCCTTAGTTCTTGCCTTATAACTACGTGATGTCTAGAAATTGGCTTTTTATGGCACGTTTTTATGTTGCGTAATACTTTGTTCTTTAGTAGCCACAGCCCGTGGCTTCGACCGTGTAAAAAGTATTTTTGTGAAATAAAATTTACTACAGATTTATAACTTTAATTGAGTAAATCAAAGCACAAAACTACACAGCAAAGTCTGAACAAGCCTCTTAATGGAGGCGATAATTAATACGTTTTGTATTGTTGTATTCATTTTATTACACCCATTAATACCGTTAATTCATTTTTCGCGCGAGATGGCGTCAGCGGTGATTTTAATTGTGCCATGATGTTACCGGCACTTGGTTAAAGTAGTAAATATTATTTTATTTAAAAACGACTATTTTCTCAGATTTACTTTTAAAATCTTTAGTCCATATTACGTGTAATATTCTCTTACTGAGAATAAGGGATTAAAACCTAAATGTATTTTTTTAAGTCTAGTTTTGCATTATTTTCGACACAATGTAATAACTATCGTGATTTTGTACCTAGCTAGAGAAATACCCATTAGGTATATTCGATAAATTCAAGATGACATTAACAAACCAAATACAGGTAAGAAAATGTTATTCTTACATTACATAAGGTACATAACACGACAACGGCGAGGACGTCGCCGGTAGGTTTCATTTTGAAGGTATATTTTTCAGCTTAAAGCAGATATTTGCTAACATTTTCTGAATTTCTTTTCGCCGCCGACTCGGTTTTATTTATATTTCATTACCGACGCTGGAATCTGCCGACAATCTGATTTTCTCGATCGACATTTTACATCAAATTCAACTCCATTTTCCCCATCTAAATATTTTGCAGAAATTGTTTCACGGAATGATAATTTAGAAGCGATATATAATTTAAAATCGTTCTCGGCGCCGTAAATTTGCCTACGGCGTAAATAATGGGTTTTAAACTGGACGCTTACAGAAACGGCTATAAGCTAATTTACAGAGAATCGATGTTAAGTAAGATAACTGGTTAAGCAGCGAGCCACTGAGCACTCGTCGACCTCGTTATGGGCAGGCTTCGTTTGACCGCTGTTCCCCTTAATAATCGCTCATCTTTACGACACTAGTTATTTATTATTATAGCACATATTAGCTATGGATTTTATTTTTTAGGATATAAATATCTCTCATATCTAGGGTACCTACTCTTAGCACTAACAAAAAGTTACTAAAGCCTATGGTGTCTGGTAGTCACTAGTCAGTCAACCGTAAAGGTTATTAATTTTAATTGAAATAGAATCAAAAATTATTTATTTCA
This sequence comes from Argynnis bischoffii washingtonia, assembly GCA_033884665.1. Lineage (NCBI taxonomy): Eukaryota > Metazoa > Arthropoda > Insecta > Lepidoptera > Nymphalidae > Argynnis > Argynnis bischoffii. The sequence continues at coordinate 100,701 of CM066624.1, read as the reverse complement.
AACAAGAAACCTTAAGAATCTAATTATATTGTTTATTAAACATTACTCAACTGTTTTATTAAATACATACATAAATGATAAATGTATTAAATAACGATTCGATGTATTTACAATTGTCGTATCAGAGGAATGGTTGCATATGTTCAAGTGTGACCGCACACTGTGGAAATCATATCACATGTAATGCGGTTAGTTCATTCACTAGAACAAAGGGCACCTGGCTGCAGAAGGCTGCGCCAGACAAAGCGGCGACCGTCATTCGCTTACATATAATACCGTTGTTACAATTGTATAATTATAACGGTTAGTATACCTAGATTTCTCAGAGATGAAATATATTCCCGCATTAAAATGTATCCTGAATGTTGACCCGGACAAAAATTTGCTGTCAAAAATTGACGACCGTTGACAAAAATTCTAAAAACTATAAACGGCCTCTGTATCGATAATAATGACTATTTCAATAAGATTATCCAAAAAATATTTAATGTTCAGATTCGACTCAGTACTTTAATATACAATGTATAGATTGTCAGAAGATCCTTAAATGTATGAAACTCAAACTCTTTATTATTCCACCGAGTCCTTTTCCGTATTTTGCAGCTAAGCTTTTAGGAACAAAAAGGCAGTCGTTTTGATCGACCGCCGACAGGGAGCCATCCGACTGATTATACTATGATGAAACTACTTCACCACTTGACTCCCTATTGTCGTGTTAAGACAAAACTTCAAACAACTAAGTTATAGAATTCATTGAATTACCTTATTTTGACTATAAAGTCTATAAATATTTGACTAATCTTTAACTTGATTTTGTATTTAATTTGACTTATTTTGACTCCATTGACTCACTTGATTAATTTCACATGTACTGTTTAGTTATTATTTGATTAATTCTTAATTTAACTTATATTATTATTTATTTGACTTTTAACATTATTTAAATTATTATAATATTTTAGCTGTCAGGTGTTAACTTATTATGAATCAGTTTTATTGTATTTGAATTGTATTTATTAATTGTATTTTAGGAATTTATTATAATTTATTGTATAGGTTTGTACAGACATACATATCTGATTACTTATCATTGTCTTATAAATGTATATAAATGTTTCAATATGAGTATTGCTAGTGAACTTTTCTTAAAAAAATCAGAATGATAAAAAGGACATTTCTGAATTTAGTGTTTGAATGCAATATGTAAAAAACTAGTGCTTATCTTCTATGCAGGAGTTAGAATACATGGGGAGTGGTGACATATCCTTCCATTCGCCACTTTAGTGTCAATAAGCACTTATTGTGATACTTTCTGCCTCGTAGTTGATTAATCAATTAAATTAATATTAAAAACAATTAAAATTAATAAACATTTTTTTTCTAAAACAAATGGTGTTAAAGTTAAAGAAGTAACGGCTGGTAAAAGATTCCTTTGACAAACCCTAGCGTGACCGTAGTGCTGCTGTCTACTGAAGCTTGCACCGTTAAGTTGCAAGTGAAGCTGACAGCGACTCGCGCCTTTTTAAAGCCTTTGTTAAAATATGACTTGTATATTTTATCTCACAAGAGGAAAGTAACAAGTAGCTATGTAACGCAATTGGTGAGTGAAGTCTAAAGCAATAAAAAAGTCTTTTACACTGTAGCCTTTGTTAACAGTTAGCACTATGTAGCGGTCGGCCGGTGTCACCTTGCACCCCGCCTTCCCAGCCCGCCCTAGCCCTCCCGTCATCCCTCTATTGGAACTCACCCTCGCCCCCCTCGCCTCACCCTTGCGCATTCAGTACTGCTAGGTCGGAGTTTTCCCTTTACATTTCAGGTATTTTCAGAACCTTAAAAGAAATTTCTTTCTTTGATAAGCGTAAGTTTTTGTACCGTTATCGTAATATTAAATTCACTCCAACAAATTACATTCTTACTTTGTTATAATACGTGTCTACATGCTTAGAATAGGTATATCTAATAGAAAACATATATTTTTTATTTTGGAACTCAAATAGTTGACTAGTTACAAATAACATTTTTTATTTAATATGCAAACTTAATAAACAAATCATTCTATTGTACCTACATCTTAAACTATTCCTTATTCCAAAGTTTCATTCAATATCTCTAAACATATCATTTTGCTAAATCTCACTTAAATACAATTGTATAAATTATTTGTCAGTGTCAGTATAATTTAATGGTATGCGAGTTGAGCCCATTTGTCTAACGACGGGCGCCGCCCTCGGGAGCAGTTGCCCGCCCGCCCGGCGACCGGCCCGAGCCTTGCACACTGACCTGATGAAGATACGGTATTTCATTCTATACGTCAATAAGTTAGCATCGGCCTATACTTGCTAGAAGTTTTATTAAAAATAATTATAATTACCAATACAGTATATTAGCCTGTCGAGAGGCGCGGGCACACCGTTAGTAAATTATGAAAGGACTTCACTTACTAATAAACTATACATATAACAGAAATGACAGTAAATCAACAGACAAATGGTACAGAGCAACCAAGTTTAGTATAAACACTTGTGTATACGCCTGAACTATAAATCTTGAAACCTTATCTTTCAGCTACTACTATGCGCACCAACATATCCCAGGTGACACAATACTATAATAGTACTCTTGCCCCATCCCTTACAGTGAAATTAGACAGCATTGATTCGGGCTATTTCTTGTTTACATAAATATGTGGGAGATTGGTAGAAAAAGAATAGGCATTCCTTTTTAAAATATACATTTTATTATAACAATAATACATTATTCAATTATTCGAAAGCAATAATTTATAAAATAACTAATAATAAACAAATAATTAAAAATATTGTAAAAACGATACAGAGATTACCTGACAAGTATCTCGGACGATTCCGAGCACTTATGAGCAAAGTGTTCACAACCGAGCCTCGTCTGAGCCGTCGATAGGTACAGTAAGGATATTTATAGCCGAATGTCGTAGTTGGAGTGATAGTTGTCAAACAACAATAACTGTCAAATGACATTTCGCCAAAAATACGAATGTAATACTAAAAATTTAACAAAATACATTTTATCTCCCACATATATGTTTGCGTTGACCCGTTCCGTGCATTAAACCATTTTATAAATATGAATGCATTCATTTTGCATTATATAAAATAAATTTTAACGCCTTGAATCGTTTTTAACCGTGGTTGATAAGTCATAAAATGTATACACTGCCATCTATAAACACAAAGTACAAACTTATTAGTTCATGTTTCAAACTTTAATAAAGTTACGAAGATTTAAGTCAAAAACGCATTTTTTTATTTTCCTTAACTAAGAATATTAAAAAAAACCAGAGTATGGGTAATTTTTAGGAAACTCTTTTATTTCTTTTTATTAATTTATGTAAACATTAATCACAAATCAGTACATATAACGCCATCTATTGCTATTTGCTTGAACTAATTTTTCTTTGTTCCTGATGAGTCTCTTGGTACGTACATATAATAACACTAGCGACTCACTCTCGCTTCGCTCGCGTTCGTCCCTAGGTACGTTTTCAAAGTTGGCTATGTTTATACCTAAATAGTAGCTTGCTACTCCTAAGACATTCATTTAAATTATATAGCGATTTACCCTCGTTTCGCTAGGGTGCGTAATCAGTACACGGATGTTGTTCACAATTTCATGGGTTTTAAATTTTTTCGCGGAATCCTAATTCTTTTTCTAAAATAAAAGTAGCTTAAGTTACTCTTTATAACATCAGCTATCTGCCAGTGAAAGTCCCGTCAAAATCGGTAAAGCCGTTCCGGGGATTAGCCGGAACAAACAGACAGACAGACAGATAGACAGACAGACAACAATTTTAAAAAATGTTGTTTTGGTATATGTACCGTGTATACATCCAAATGCATATAGTAAAAAGCGATTATTTTAATATTACAAACAGACACTCCAATTTTATTTATCTGTATAGATGTATAGATAAAATATTATTAGGAAACATGACAAATGTCGTACTTTGAAAAAAGGTTACGATTATTAAGTGCAGTAACAAGCTCATCTGACGTACATACATATATAGTGAGTGACAAGTACGTTGAGTTCAATATTGACCTGGTGAGTGTCGCCTCTCGAGCCGGGAAGGCTGCGACCCAATTTATTGGCTGCGGTCCTGCACCGGCAATTTACTATTGTGGTATTTCGTATTCACCAGCTAGTGTCCTATGCCGACTGTCTAGTGTCCAATATCCACTTTCCGCTTCTCGTGCCGAGCCGAGCAATGTCCACCGCGCAGTGGGATTATACTCAATTTCATACATACGTGTAACGAAAATGTATTCATATTAATTAAATTCTATTGTATTGACCATTTTGTATCTTATTAAAAAGATTTGCAGATATATACTAACATATAATTATTAATATGAATCTATACCATAAATTGATGACATCTAACAATAAGCCAATTTATAGGTTGTTTCTTTTCCATCGCATTTTTTTTTTTTTTTTGCTAACACCATCAAATATATGCATCAAGTTCTTCTAAGCAAGTTAAACTTATGTTTCTTATGTCCAATACTGTGTACAGTGGAACAAAGTAAGTAAGTAAACAATTTGATACTTGAAAACTGCTGCACTAAAAATAATGCCCGCGGCGGTTTCGGTCGCACGGAGTCAAAATATGGCGTGTTACTTGAGGATAGAATATCCATAAATGTATTTTTAAATTCTAAACTAACAATATATATAAAATATCACTTTAAAATAATATATTAACAAATTATATTATACTAGCGACTCTCCCTCGCTCCGCTCGGGTTCGTCCCTACTTACGTTTTAACGTTTACGTTTACTACTTACGTTTACGATGCGGCAACAGACAGACAGACAAACTCAGACAGACAGACAAAAATTCTAAAAACTATAGATTCGGCCTCTGTATCGGTAATAAAGTCTATTTCAATAAGATTTTCCAAAAAATATTTAATGTGCAGATTCGACTCAGTTAAAATTTTATTATATGTATAGATATCTATCATGACAAGTTGCAAGAAGCCTCAATAAAATCACTATTTTTTCTCATATAGCTACAAATGTCTAAAACCTATAATTGTCTAAACAACTAAAGGTCCATGTAATGAAAGTTTATTTTAATATATTCTAAATTGTAGCCAAATACAATAGAGGGAGATAATCTCGAAAAACGGGCTGAAACAGGTATCGTAATAAGTACAACGATAACGGCTGTCAGCAATCGCGGCGGAACAAAGGGCGCTCTCGTTTAAAACTAATTCTACTTTGTATTCCAGGCTTATTAGCTCGTTACAATTATCACGGGCACTTAATTTTTGTAGGTCGTTTGCTCGACGAGTTAGCTTTGCAATAGCTGTAAACGAAACGTAAAAGGTATTACAAGGAAATAAAATAGTCGCGTTTGAATGAGATGAGAGCGCTGGAGGTGAGGAGCGCCTCGCTTCATCTTACATACGAGTATCTCGCTTAATTATAACTATTCAACAAATTACTTATTTGGTAATACTATATACTATATAGCAAAACCACCATAAAGCACGGGTTGGGTATGTCAATATAATAATAAAATATGTCATACGTGTTATATAATATTTTTCAAACAAACAAGCAAACGAACGGACGGACGGACGAACGAACGAATAAACAAACAAACTCCGCCTCTTTATAATATTAGTTGAGATTGCAGTTACTATGATATATTTAATAAATAATAACCTAACAATAAGCGATTTTTAAATATTGAAATTTTACGATACAAAATCGTGAGCAGTATTGTGTACATAAACATACTGTTGGCGCATATTTTACCATTCCATAAATCCTTCATTCTATAAAATTTGCAACAGAGGATGCCGGTGGTTCAGTGGTTTTAAAAGATTTTTCATTTTACATAACCTTTCGCAGATAGTCTTGTGCTCTCTACAGTGAAATAAAGAACAACAGTTTAAATAAAATACATAATATATTAGAACTATACCCACCCGAATCCCTCGGTTTAAACGCATGAGGCGTGGAGCTGGCCTACGAATGTTATTGCCTTTTATTATAGCGTTCACTATTTTAAATTATTCTTACAAATTAAGAACTTTTATGAAAAACTTTATGTTAATAATTATCATAAGTATTTTTGAGGCATGCTTAATTAAAACGCCAAACCCTATACGATGAAAATTATATAAAATTATAATCTCGTAATCTACAAACTGGTAGGTATGGCACAATTTAATCCAAATAACATTTGATTATTCCCATACATTAGGGACTTTAAATACCATTTTTATCTTTCTTATCTATACTTAATATTATAAAGCTGAAGAGTTTGTTTGTTTGCTTGTTTGTTTGGTTGAACGCGCTAAACTCAGGAACTACTGATCCGATTTGAAAAATTCTTCTTGCATTTAAGAGGATTGTGAAGTGCCGATACACGGCGCGAGTAGGTTTTTAAGAAAATGCTATCTGTTTCATATCGCTCGCTTTGCCAACCCTTATGGTGCGATAGAGAGAGTTGCAAATCTTAGAGGCAATTACCTACATTCCTGTTTGAAATATTGTTTTGGGCGATAACGTTTTTACCCCCCTAAACATTTACGAAATGAGACAATTTTGGTTTCATTAGATTCAGTACACCTTAATCTAGGTCTGTACGTTTTCCTTTTTTAGTAATTCAGTTTAGTTTAATTATAAAAAAATAAAAACGCTCGAGGAAGTTTTTACGTCAAAAATACAGATATTTAGATGCTAATAACTTCTATCATACGCAATATTTCTTTAAAATAAAAACGTACGGACCTAGTTTTTCATTATATCTACAACATTTCCAAAAATTATGAAAATTAGACTATGTTAATGGGGGGGAAAACGTTATCGCTTTTTGTATGGAAATTTACTTTTTTTATTTAGCTTCACAATCCTCTTAATAGCCCGTTAACTAAGGAAGGCTATAGGCTATATATCATTTCGAAAAAGTGTACGGGTCCCGTGGGATAGATTTGTTATTGTCTAGGGACGAACCCGAAGCGAAGCGAGGGTGAGTCGCTAGTAACGAATAAACGAAAGCTATTGCATTGTATAGCATATGTATAAAACCCTCATAGTATCTTGCCACAACATAGTTGTATGAAAGGTGTTCCGAGTTATCTTATCGGACGTTCGTGTCTTAACTATTATTTTTATTTGACCGATTGTGGACGTCAATACGTTATCTTCTCATTGTTCATTTCACTGTTTCATAACAACAATTCGTCACAGTCCATTACGTACATTATCGAGATAATGTATTGACGTATTCAAATTATCTAGAGACGTGCTTCAGGTAAGTTAAAAGTTACGGCTTTGTCATCGCCACCGTCACGCGATCCACTTTAGTACTCAATGCCACCTATAATTACTTATCAGTGAAATTTTTTTTTGAATTTTACGTAGTGTAGAATAATAAAATGGCATAAATACGTAAACAAGAATTTAAGTATTTTTGAACTTTTTCGGTTTAACCATTTTCACGTGACGTGATTTTATCTTTATGGACCAAAAAATACTTATTTCATATAAACTAGAGCTGTACCTCTTGGCACGCTTGACCTCACTACATCGGATAAATTCTTATAAGTTGTTATTTAATGACTTAGCGGTAGAATCCATTTGATGTTGACAGTTTGAAAACGAATAAGCCGGTGAAGATATAAAACTGCAGTCACAGCGAAACAGCAACCTTGTGGTGTGCAGCGCTTGACCTGCAAGTGGGACGAGGTCTCGATACTATACCACACTCTACACGGCCACAATAGCTATATATTGTGCTATCGTGCTCTATAGCGGAGGTCGACGACACGCCGTCTCTACTAGCTCGTACTTGCAACACACCTCGCTAACATTCATGATAGTAACTAATATAAGAAGCAATTTATAATTTGAAATCAACAATATTGTCATATCCCCTGATATTATTATGTAGTGACAAAATATTTTACCAAAAATGAAATATATTAAACTAGTATCATGAAGAAGATAATAGATATGTTCACATTATTACTACAACGAGGACGCGAGCAATGCCTAATGCCTGCCTATAAAAAAGCATAATTTAAAGATAATATCTCGCAATTCGATAAACTATCGATGACGTCAAGAAACGTGGCTCGTCCATAACGCCACGAATGTTTAACAAAGGATATGCCTTTATCGCTATTCAAGATACCGTCTCGTCGGTCGGTAATCTGATCCTACGCACGCAACCTGGAGAAACTGCCGACCCGCCTGGCGAACAGCCTTAGCCCGCCTGCCGCCTGGCAACACAGCAACACGGCGGGCGCGGCTCCGCTCCAACTCGCGGGCCAGTGATCGTGCGCACACGCAGCGGGCACATACGTACTACATGACCTCCTGATTCGTGGAGATAATCAACTTCAAACATGTAAGGGATTAAGATAAGCCATCTGTTTTGTGTAACATTCTCTTTCGTTACTCAAACTACGTTTGTGTTTATAATAAAAAGGTACGCTGGCCACGTACGCGGTCGATCACGTATCACGTCGAGATGCGTGGAACGATTGGATGAATTTTAACAACTAACAAATTGGATTTTGATGTGCATTTCATGAAAGAAATTGACATGTTTTATGTAAATAGATAAGTAGATAGTAGATACAGGCAGTGAAAGTAGTAAAATATTTTATTATAAATAAGCAAATATCATTTTCCAAGGTTCGAACCCACAGAGACGCGACTCCGATTCGTATTTGCCCATTTTCTGAAATGAATTATTATATAATATATTTGACGACACGTATGGCTCATTTATGTGATGAACAAGAATGTTTGTACTTCAGTTATGGGTGTTTATATATATATGCGTTTTCTCATTTCCTCATTAAATAAGAATACGTTACACTTAAACGCAATCACGTTATCTGGGGAATATTAGGCTTCTGCAATTAGCTCGATGTAATCAGTCGTAGCGCCCCCCGCCGCCGCCGCCCCCGCCCCGCGCAGCCGGCGCCGCGGGGCGGGCGCTGCACTAATTAAACCGAGATCCTATCACTGAAACTACTCAAATTAAACCCATTTACAAACCAACATCAAAGGTAACGTTCCTACCGATAATTCTACACTTATCCTAATCCACGCTATTTTAGCTCTCCTAGTTTTGAACTATTTAGTTCGCATAATTTTATTAAAATTGGTAAAACATTTCTAATCGAACAATCGAAATCTAAATCTATACTAATATTATAAAGCTAAAGAGTTTGTTTGTTTGTTTGTTTGGTTGAACGCGCTAATCTCAGGAACTACTGATCCGATTTGAAAAATTCTTTTTGCATTTGATAGCCCATTAACTGAGGAAAGCTATAGGCTATATATCATCCCGGAAAAGTGAACGGGTCCCGTGGGATAGATTTGTTTTTGTCTAGGGACGAACCCGAAGCGAAGCGAGGGTGAGTCTCTAGTACAATATAATGAAAATACTACAAACTATATAGAAATTATGTTATGTTCACCCTGCCCGGTTACTTTCTACAGTCTAGTCTACACCTTAAGCACATTCGTCATGTAGGACGAGCTGTCGTCCCATTCAGGGATACTATTGAGACAGGCTCCTGATTTATCGGGGCAACCTGCTCGCAGCGACCTTCGTCTATTATTATCGTTTAACAGCCACCTGGGAGATAAAAGACTTTATTCCCGGGTGCTAAGGTACACAATAAAGCATGTCGGAATAAAAAGCGTAGTGAGCTAGTATTTTGCTTGAATAAGTGAGTTTTGATGCCCCTGGGCCCTAGGGACGCGAGCTCCTCGACAATGGCTCCAAGCAGGTCGAGTGACGTCACGTGCAGATTTATTCCATACTGAATCCTACGTGTGACAACGCTATTCATATCTATCGACTCAAATTTTATATTTACTGGACTCATAAATAAGGAATAAATAATAAATTATTATATTTCTTTCATTTACCTGTTTAATGTTTGTGCATGAGCTGACAGATAAGTTTTATGAAGTTTGTATTGAAAATCTTAAGTGAACATCATCATCAACATAAATTCTACTTTATGAATATTTTTGTGTATATATAAGCTTATTAGTGCAACTATATCGCGGTAAAAGAAAATATATTCAAAACAGAAGTAATGCATTTTGCAACCGCTAGCGCCATCTGTTATTGTTTTTACAAACTCGATTTACGTATATTAAATGTTTTCAATATTTTACTGAATAGTTAAATAATAATTGCATTTATTAAAAGTTTATTAAGTACAATACTTTTATTTGACTAATCACTACACCAATAAAGAACATTCATTAATGCTTGGTAATATTATATTACTAGGGACTAACTCTCACCACAGATCACATAATACTATGCCCTCGCTTTGCTCGAGTGAGTTCCTAGGTACGTTTTAATTTTTTTGAGGAGAACCCTAATTCTTTTTCTAACATAAAAGTAGCCAAGTTACTCCTTATAACATCAGCTATCCAGTTTACTTACGTGTGCATGTAAACAAGAAACAAAATGTTAAAAAATAAAATGTTTTTTATAAAATAGGTAAATCTCGCGACAAGCTTTTGATTGTTTTGCTTGTTTTTGTCTATCTACAAATCCATCCCACGGAAACCGTATACTTTTCCGAGATAAAAAGTTGCCTATTTGTTATTCTGGTGTATGAACCATATTATTGTATAGTTTCATTAAAATCCAATCAGTAGTTTTTGTATACTAAGCTGTATAAGTCATTATAGTTTTTTAACTATTTCACGGGAACTCTTTAATTTTTCGGGATCAAAAGTATCTAAGATGTTGACCGGTTATATAAGGTACCACCATTTAAAATTTCATTTAAATCAGTCCAACAGTTTCGGAGATTAGCTCCTACAAACAGACAAACAGAGAAATAAAAATTTTGAAAAAATCTAGATTTGTTCTATTTCTCTTCTTACATCAGGGGGGTGTAAGAAGACTCGGTTTTAGCATATATTTTTTCTATGTACAAACATTCGACCTCTACAGTTTTATAATATGTATAGATATAAATTGTGTAATGTAATGAATTGACGGGTGTGAATTAAGTTAAAGTTATATATTTTCTTCTTTTTAAAATTCCAAAGCATGTATGTGTGAGACTATGTTTTTTATATACTTCTTTACGTTAAACGGCTAAACGGATTTGGATTAAACTTAGTACGCAGATGACTATGACCTGTAACACACAGGGTACTGTTAGGCACCTAGATACGAAGGAATTAAGCCGCTGGTTTGGTAATAAATACAAAATATATAAGACAATTTTTTATTCTACAGGGTTTTAATTATTGGGTTTATATTGTAGTTTTATTGTATTAATAGTAAATACTATCACAAAATATGCTGCACGAGCTGGCCAGGTAGGATCGTACAAACAATAGCAATACCTAATCATTAAAGCGATATCCATAAGCAGTTCCGGGAGAGCCCCATAAATCCCGCGAGGCGCGGCAACATCCCGTGACGCACGACTTCCCGAGCGCCGTCCATTAGAGCGCGCCACTCTCTCCGACACATTAAAAATATACAACTAATACCATTACCTATTTATTAGCTATATCTTAAAAGGAAGAAAAATACATAAAAATCGGTCTGGTGCAAGTTGGGCTTGCACACGAAGGGTTCCGTACCGTCGTACAAGATATTCGCCATCATGACTTTTTTATTATTTTTTGTTATAGCGACAACAGAAATACACACTCTGTGAAAATTTTTATTCCTTGCCTATTTAGGTTCATGACGTATAGTCGGACGAACAGATGGGCGAACAGCGGAGGCTTAGTAAAAGGGTCCCGTTGGCACCCTTCGGATACGGAACCCTAAAAAGATAACGTGTTATAAATAATGAGGTGTCTACTTTTCAACAAAAATGTTGTCTATCTTAATATATATAAATCTCGTGTCACAATGTTGGTCCGGGATAAACTTCGAAACTACTTATCCGATCTTAACGTTTTTTTTTCAAAATGTGTGATTTGTTCCAACTTAAAAGATAGGATAGTTTTTATCCCGATTATTTCCTTTTTTTATTGCAAAATTGACGATTTTCATATGTGTGCCACAGCAACGCGTGGCCGGGTCTGCTAGTACATATAATAAAATTATAACTAAGCCGAATCTGTCCATTAAATATTTTTTGGAAAATCTTATTGAAATACACATTATTGTCGATACAAAGGCCGAATCTATAGTTTTTAGAATTTTTGTCTGTCTCTCTGTCTGTCTGTTACCGCATCATAGAAAAACCACTGGAGGTATTTTGATGAACTTTGGTATAATGATAGCTGGTTATCCGGGATTCTTTTAACTGCGGGAAAATATCACATCTCTAAGAAATCTATACTAAACATTATAACGTAAGTAGGGACGTACCCGAGCGGAGCGAGGGTAAGTCGCTAGTTACTTATAAAAGTGATTATTCCACCCTTAGGGTGAATTTATTTTATGATATTTATTTAAGACCACCATAAGAGTAATAAAAATGAAGAAAACTGATTCTTTGGTGAATATATCTCGTAACGTACACATAAATAAATACACACAATTGTATTACACATAATTGAGTCCGTCCTCCATCGTTTTGATGTCGGTCTAAATAATAAATTAAAGTTTCAACGGCATCTAAACATACCACACGTAAATATAACTTGTGAAAAATGTTATTAATTTTAATTTGATAAAAAGTCCTCAAAAGGAAAAAATAGTTTTCTCAAGCATGTTTAATATTCCAATTTTATAATCAAATTACATTTGACTGACGCCGACTTTCTGCCTTATCTTTTGTCTGAAATGAAAAGATAATTGTACTTGTTTCTTTGCTTCTTTATTTTTATCATGATATCTTAAAAATCTTATTATATCTACAATCTACATAAATAATTAATTTGATTTTTCAAAAATTTAACTAACTTAATGTACTAATGTGTCTCATTTATTCTTGGTTGTGCTTTTCTTTTCTCTACATCTCTATTATTCGATGGGAGCGTCACACAAAATGCTTTTATGGCACAGATGCCTCAATAAACGTGGTTAACGTTGGACTGCTGCAACAGACAGAGCTCGTAACTCGTTTTACCTACCCAGGATTCGAACCGAAGTTCACTGAGCTGACCACTAGACCAACGAGGCGTTTATTGTTTATTAAAATTATTCTCGTATTTATCTATTCCAATATATGTACATATTCTAGAAATAATATGACGTCCGGTGATTAAGACGTCAGTAAGGAAGTGGTTGTTTACAGACTCCAGTAGATAGTAGACACCTACAGCACTAACTACTAACCGCTCTTACGTAACATTCAATTACCGGCTAGCGGCTAGCGGCTAGCGGGATACAGCGATCATTCAGTTCATTATCTTATTAGTTATAACATTAGTATGTGTAATATTAGTTAACTCCTTCAAAGATTGGCGGCGAGTCAGACGACGCCGGATGACGGACGCCGCGCCCGCTGAGAGAAGCCTTTGAAATATAACATACGACGATTTACACGAAAAACTATATTTATTCATAGCACGTAATCGATTGAAAATCTTCGCGAAACCCAAATATTAATAAATAATTCATTTATTTCATTTTTTATACTTTAAATAGTATTATGTCCAAACAAAAATCAGGCAATTTTGTTACGCGAGTTGATTTATGAAAATATTTCTATTGTTCTTTTGAAATAAGAACTTTACTTAGAAAAACTGACAACGAATATGACATAATGAAAGAGCAGAGTGACGTTTTATACAAAAAGTATAACTGCGCCGAGAACGCGTGGAGCTATAAAAAGGGGTCGCCAGTTAATTTCAGCGAGTCGAGTCTAAGTTATTCAGAAAACTCTTCAAAATGGAAAACATCACGAAGCAATAAAATGCCGCGGGATTTATATTTTTTCAGAGTCGTTTTTATTATAACTAGATATTTACATTAATGTGTATAAATATACTGGGGCTTATGAAACTGACGAATGGCCGCGTGGCGCGTGGAGCGTGGCGCGTGCTGCGGGAGATGTTGATGATGTTTCACAAATTCGTTCATGTTTCGCTTGAAAAAATATACCTTTACAATTATATTTTAACTTATTCCACAATAACAAAACACTACGCAGTTCTTCTTTTTCGGGCGTTTCATGCTTTAATTCCAAACACCTGCTCTTATTTTAACAAAGCAACAGATGTGCTCAGTAAGATACGTAACGTAGACCAAACCAGCGACCGACATCGCTGCACGCACTATTGCCCGTGCAACACAAGCCTCACCCGCTCACGCCGCACGAGTAGATGCCGGTTTTCTAACTTTTTTATACGATCTATTCGTACATATTTTATTTACATTTCGCACCTCCCTTAGTTTTTTTTCCAATTTAAACAAAAAATATACATCGCTTATATTTACTTGACGAATGAATCGCTTCCCTCATGATAAATAGTGGTAGTTCATTCCTCATAATATAATGTCAAGCGAAAATTGTGTGTACCGACAACACTCGCACCGCGCAAACATGTCAGCCGCACGGCGCGGCGCGGCGCGGCGCTTTCGCCCGGCACGTCGGCACGTCTTGTTGTGCGACGCGCGACGGAATAATAGCCTCACGGGCAACTCAACCTTATATCTACGACGATAGAGCTTATATCTCTGTTAGTGGTACACTGCTGTATGAAACACTAAGGGTGTGTTTTGAATCACGCTAATAGTTTGCAGAGCACTCGCTCTAGCTGAGAGTACACGATGTTAAATGCAGGCGCTCTACGAGTCTACCTCACGCGGTATATCGTTTATATACGAGCAAACAACGTATACTGACAAAGGGCTCAGAGAGCGTTCTTGTCTAGAGAGGTCGCGGGTTCCATCCTCATAAAACAATAGTTAGATATTGTAAAATCAAAAAAGTGGTAAACTGTAAATATATTAAATATAATACGTAGTTAGGTAGGTACTATAAAGTGGAAAGCTTTTGAATTTCAATTTGGATTTGGATAATTTAAAAATTAAATATAAACAAACATACATACTTTTATCCGTTTACAATAGAGTGAGAGTGTAGTTCGGATATCGCAACGACGACTCAAAAGTTGTAAATAAAATACATTTATACCTTAATTGTTAAAGTGTACTATTCTCCATAAGATTTTATATGTTTTAAGGTTTGTTGTTACTTTTTATTTAAGTATAAAGCATGTATAGAAATAGTCATATAAAAATAAAGAATAATATGAAAGCCCATTCATAACAGAGAACGGACCTAAGCATAACGCAAATATGTGTATCATCCCGTACGCTAAATCCCTTTATGACATCCGCTTGTAGGTACTAAAGAATATTAGTGTCCTGCACCACATGTAGGTACGTTTTTAAGACTAATTTGAATCTTTAAATACAGTAATGAAGGTCGTCTCTTTGTTTTTCGTTCATTCGATCGTGATGAAATTTTGGCGCTTCAGGCGTTAAGTTAAATAAATACGCGATAGGTGGCGCGAGTTACATCTGGGCAATGCCACCACTATAAAATGTGAACTTGTCTTATTTCGAATTGGTACTATGATTCTGTGATACTGCATTCGAATGGGCCGGAGGCTGTAGGTTCAATCAACATATAACAAATCTAGGTATTAAAACATGTTATTCACAAATATTATGCATGCCTCGGTGGTGTAGTGGCTAGCATGTACGGTTGCACATCCTTAGGTCCCGGGTTCGAGTCCCGGGTCGGGCCAAGTTTAGTTATTGAGTTTTTCTGTATAGTAAACCTCAGTAACAGCCCGGAGTTGGGAAGTTGGCGGTGTTTCACCCCCGTGCCTCGGAGAGCGCGTAAAGCCGTCGGTCCTGCGCCTTAACTATTCACCGGTCTTGTCTCGTGTCGTCCCACCGGAGTATGAGAGTGATAGGAATAGAGAGTGCACGCGGTGTCTGGGCGTATACTTGTACACTATAATATCTCCTGCCAAGCAGTTGGCTAATGGCTAAATGGTCGGAAGGAGGTATGTTTATATTGTACCATAATATATGTAGAAATAACAAAAATATATCTTGCTTGCTTTATGTTACAAAGACAAAATTGTGCCTTTAGGTAATTTAGAAAATGTAATTTAAAAAGTATACCTTGTTGAGGAATTCAGAGAGTTCTATCACAGCCTCTGCCCTCAATCTCTTTCTCCTTCTATCATATCGTATTCCTCTGTAGGAGCACGATGGAGACGTCTCTCGAGTATTTGTGCCGTAACGTCAACACTCGTCAGTTATCGGTCTCGGAACAATGCAAACAGCCGCCGCGGGAAATCGATTTAAACACTTAAATGCTTTCTGCGTCTTACGCTTCGCAAATAAGTGGATTGGATCAGGAGATATTATTGTTTTACATTATTGTGTTCAAGTTGTTCGTACGAAGGGACCGTACGGATGTGGGGCGTGCGTTATTGAACAAGATTTGTTACTTAATATCGCCATGATTTAGTAAATAGTAAAAGTAAACGACAAGACAACTAATATTTAAACTGTATACAGGATGGTACCTTAAATTTTTATGTTATCAAATTTTACTCAAAGGGAACATTGCTTTATTTTAAAATATAATAATAACTGTATACAGGATAGAACAAATATATTGGCCATAGAAGAAAAGTACTAAAGATGATGTACAGATAAAATTATAGTATAATAATTCCAATGAGAATGAGCTCTCCGAGATATAGTGGGTGAAATATTTGCAATTCTGGACTGCTCATGAGAATAACTTTTTTAAATATTCCATGAAACTATAGACACTATAGCTTTTTACTCTTGGCCAGTTTTGCGATCAACGCTTTCAAATCAAGCGTTTTAAAACTAAAGTTTTTACCACCTCCGTAGAGATGGTCGTAATGAAGTTAGTAATTGCTAAATATTTAGTGCTAAATACTTGAAAATTATTGAAATGCCATCGCATTCTTGGCATTATTAAAGGGTTAATATTACTTACCATAATACCTCGCTATAATTTTTTGTCTGCGAACTCTCTTCATTTTGGGAGGAAAAGATAGTTAAAGAAAAATTATATTTATTATTTAGAGCACTACCTTCTTTACTATGTACATATTGACTAATATTATTTTAGGAACTTATACTACACGACGTCACCCGGCGGCGGGCGCGGCGGGCGGCGCGGCGGGCGCGGGCGCCGGGGACATATCACAATTAGTAAAGAATCTGTTAATATCACGTTCAATTATTGGGTAGTATGTAGGAGTCCTCGGGATTTGGCTTAACGTCTTTTTCATCATCACTGCCATGAGCATGAGAATGAGATAAATTTAAAACACTAACTTCATGATTATATTCTCTTTTCACGTAATGATTATCTTCCTCGTCTATGAGTTCGTGTAACAGATTTAAACACTTTCTCTTGAACATTCTTTGCTTTTTGGGCGGTAATTCTAAGTAATCATTATGAATTCCGCGGAAGAACTGGAAGTAGGAGGAGTTCTCGTCTGGCGTGAAGGCCGTAGAGCTGGAGCTGTCGTCGTTGTGTACCGAGAGCGGCCGCGAGTCCATACTCGGCGAGCTGGGCGTAGTGTTGAGGGCGAACCACGGGCTGTGGATGAAGGGCTTCGCCTCCGCTGGCTCCATGCTGTTGGAGTCGTTCATGTTGTCCATGTCCAGCATCGTCGGCGCGTACGATGAGTAGGGCGACGGGCGCCTGAAAACATACATTCACATGAATGGACTCTATAATGAGATATTTATTTTTATATCACCATTAATGCTATTACAGTAAAATGACACAAAACAACCAATAGAACTAATTTCTGGTCTTCTTGGTTTTCTTTTTGGCTTTCTTTACTTATCGTAAGAAGGCTTAAAGATTTTAAGATATTTAATAATAAATTTATTATTTTATTTATTCATAATTGAAAATTTTACATAAAATATATTTTAAAGATCTGTTCTCTAAATTATACATTTCAATTTAATTTGTTTTTATAAAAAAATATATTACTGACTTTGTAACATATTTTTCGTTATTCCTGTGTTTACTGAAAAGAACCTATTAAACATAAGCCGCAGCAAGAGTACAGTTATGAGTAAATCCAAGTTTGGAAACAAACGTAACGGCGTCCGTCAATTTGTGTCGCTTCACTTTATTCTCTTACCAAAAGCATATGCCATTGATTTTGAAATTATCATTAGATGGCGCTGTAAAGAACGTTTAAGGACAAACAACAATATACATATAAGTAGTTATATTATAAAGAAAGGAAGTTCTATGTAAGCTTACATGTCAGTGGCCATGTGGTCGCGGAGGAACTCGAGCTCGTCGGCGAGATACCAGCGCGAGACCATGCGGCCCTTGCTGGTGCAGGCGCCGTGCATCTCGTTGCGCAAGTGGCGCGAGTACGAGTTGCGGATGTGCGACCACTTGCGGCGGACGTCCGCCACTAGCCGACACAAGATTAACACATACATTAATATAATAAATCGGTAGCAAACCCAAAAGTTATTTAAATAAAATAAATTAAATATACCTAAGTTTTTATAATTAGAGAAGACCTAATCCCCCGGACTTCAGCCATATTGCGCACTCCATGTGAAGTACAGATAATTTAATCATTATGGAGATATGTATCTACGAGTAGGTAAGTATATGTAGAACACTTACTCGCAGGATAACCAATGTTATAAATAAATTTCATTCAATCTTTTTTACCTCTACATTTAATATGGTAAATATTAAATTCCATTCAATATATTATTTTCTAAGTAATCAACTTACAAACTTAAAACATAGATAACAAGAAAGAAATAAATTAACAAACATAGATAACAAGAAAGAATTAATGTATAATATTCATTAATAAACATTAACCTTTAAATTTTTTCTGTATTTTTTTACTTCAATTCGTCTTCATGGAACTTGGTTAAGCAAAATTGTAGATATAAAGGCGGAATGCTGTGCGGGCAATGATATAATAAAAAGAAGTAGATATGTTACTGGCGCTCTACAAACTGAAGCGCACAAATGGAAGAAATTGTCTCCATCTGCCTCAGTCACTTACGAATAAGTAAAGAATACGCACATGATTCCCACTTGGCTTACTGGTGTTTAACAATCGTTTTTATAATTAAATTGTCGCCGTGTGTATTCCGTAATTGGACTAATTATCAAAGCAAGCTATTGTTTAGTTTGCGGTATCACATACCTACCACAGGCAAGTATTATATTTTATTTGGTTTAATGTTTTGTAAGCAAATAAAGACGCCATGGTTACGTAATACAAAGAAAACTTACACGCAAATAACAAACATTAGCTGTTTTTATTTTTTGGCAATGTGGTGGTTGAAATACAATAATAAATGCGTGAGCATGTGTGCTGCCGCTGGATTCGGAACACTTTTTTCCCTAGTTTTGTGAACATATAACGTATATACATTACACTAGCAATACCCACGGCTTCGCCCGCGTTCAGACTACTACGTACAAACTCTTTGACACACCAACTGCAGCGCCACCTACCGGATCCAATTGTGTTTTCAAACCATCTAAGAGCCCATTGAACACAAAAAATTTTATCCAAATCGGTCCAGTTCTTTAGGAGGGGTAAAGTGACAAACACACGTACAGAAGAATTATGTATATTAAGAAGATATGTAGGTATTATAAAAACGAGATACATACAACATGCATCATGATATAATCAGTTAAAAAGTAAATTAAATAGAAAAATAAGATATGATAAAAAATATAAATATTAAAGATATAAGCTGTGTGCACATACTCGTAGTACGATAACGCTTTTTTAATATGTAGGTAATAAAGAATTTTGTCGTAACACGCAAGATTCTTAGAATTATCTAAAAGTTATTATACTTACATAGTAAAAGGTTATAAATAATTTCAGCAGATCAGATACTTAGTAGATAAGTACCTATGAGGCTATTATCTACCTATCTTGTAAGGTTGTACGTAACTTCTTATCTCTATATTATAGTGTTGATTGAATAAAGATAATCAGAAACATATACATATATAGGTGTTCGTCTTCAATAAATAACATCTTTTATAGCTCAAAGTCTAAACATATTTACCTACATTATAATATTATTGTTATAATGAAATCAAAATTCTACATTTAAATATTTTTTGACTAAGTGATGTTTGGGATGTAATAGAAACCAAATCAAAAGTTTTTAAATTTTATTTCTATCTTTTTAAAGTAAAACTGTTTTTGGTTTGACAGAAGGGTATGTTGGAAAAATGAATGTCGCGGAAGTGAGTCAAATTTAGTATTAAAAAATATTATATTTATATTCATATAATAATTTTTATTTATAATAATATATATTTATTAATAATCTAAAAAATAAATATCTCTTGTCACGGTGTTTGTGGTCGCACTCCTCCGAAACGGCTCGACCGATTTTAATGTTTTTTTTTGTATATTTGGTAGGTATGAAAATAGGTAGTAAAGTATTCTCACCCTCCTACACCCCCCACCTCCCATTTTTTATCGCGATTTTAGTATTTTTGTATGAACAATATTTGAATAAAAACCAAAGTTCTTTTTTGTAGATTGAACGCGGGCGTAGCCGCGGGTTCTGCTACTAATTTTATAATAACTTTATTACTTATAAAAATGAATATTTATCTATATGTCGTGGCGAGATCGTAAAATTGATCATTTCATGATGTGGCCGACCATTTTATGAAATGGTCGCATTTCACGCGTTGCCCATATCATGATAATATTATGGTCTGGCCAGATCAATGAATAATTTATCAGAGTTTATCTAACGCTGGCTAAATCTTACATCAAAACAATATACTAGAAAAAGGCCTACAAAAAAATCTGTAATAGCATAATCTGTCTCCTAAGGTACGCTAAGGTAACAATTTACATTCTAGGATTAAAAATACTAGCGACTCACCCTCGCTTCGCTCGGGTTCCTCCCTAGGTACGTTTTAATGTTTTTGAGCGAAACCTTAATTCTTTTTCTAAAATAAAAGTAGCCCAAGTTACTCCTTATAATATCAGCTATCTGCCAGTGAAAGTCCTGTTAAAATTAGTCCTGCTGTTTCGGAGATTAGCCGGAACAAACAGACAGACAGACAAAAATTTTAAAAATTGTATTTTTCTTATAAGTACCGTATATAATTCCTGCATTTAGTATAATGCTGTTATTTTGAAATTACAAACAGACACTTCAATTTTATTTATCTGTATAGATTATATTATGATATCTTTTTTTTTTATTTGCGGTATCTGCCACAGCCAGCGTTGCCAGAAGGTTACATTTCTTACATTTTTCGTAACTTTTGACCCCCTCGCGTAACATGTAAGTCAATTTTCGTAACTTTTGAGAATGAGATTTGTAATACTAGATTTTTATTGTAAACAGTTAACAAACGCATTCAAATTGAACGCATTTGGAACTGGCGTGTTTAAAAAGTTGAAAGTATTTACTATTTCATTCCATATCATACTCAGAGGTGGCTCGGAATGCTTTAAAAATGTAACTTTTCATGGATAGCAACGAATTATCAAAATCGGTTAATAAACGACGAACAAATTCGCGAAATATATATACGGTCGAATGCAGAAGTTCGTTTTTTTTTTTTTTAGAAGTCAATTAAAAATGACCACTACGTAACTTTTACTTTAAAAATGTAACTTTTCATGGATGAAAACGTAACTTTTGACCAAACCTCTCTGGCAACACTGGCCACAGCGCCAAAGCAGTTTTACTTCAACCGCGCGTAAAGGTTACTTACACGCGCTCATTTTCACAGTACAAGAGTACAAGTAATAGAAAATATACACATTAAAATATAAATATAGCTAACTTTAATTCGCTTTAAAGCTTTAAAGGCTCACTGCTTGTGAATTAAGTCGAACGAGTAGTAAGTCGAAGTATCCGTTCTTAGATATCTGTATATGTTCAAACGAGCTCTTAGCAGCAGTCCCGCGTGAAAATGTATCTATCTCATATTTATCGTGTGTTGTTAATAACAATATGAACGCGAAAGTTTAATAAACTTTGTGTAGTGTGTTTGTTAATAATCTTTATACTGTTAAGACTTAACAAGTGAAATTCTGAATGGACATAATTTATTTTCTAAATTACACGTGGACTACAATTTATCAATTTACCTACCAAATAAGCGGAGCAACGGTCCAATACTAGTTATTTGTATACATAAAAGTTACCTGATTATAAAAATAAAATTCAATAACCCGTTTTCAAGTTATTTAACGCGAAGCGGCATAATATGGAATCTTGTCTCTGAAATATACAAATAGGTAAACACTCTACAGCCATGTTGAGAAAGTAGTACAATAACAATATTACCACAAACAAACAACAAGCTGCCAAGATATGATGCACTCGTAAAACAATAAAATGCTTTTGTAGACGACGCGACGCGACGCGACGCGACCGACGCGACCGACGCATGCCTCTCATACCCATCCCCGTAGTACTCGTACTGTAATTGTTTATTTTACCGAATGATTTGTTGATGAAATCTCTCTATAAGAAACCCTAACACCTGACAATAAGGACTATATTAGAATAAAAAGTCCACTCAACCATTGTTAGATCCCGTTACTTAAACACATTTCTGGAACCAACAACTTTTAACTTAAAGACGTATTTTTTTACTTACATTTTTCGGTACATTGAACTAGTAAAAATTAAAACATTTTTAATTATACGGATAAAGTGTTATTACAAATCTACTTTACTTATTATAACATACGATATAACAAGGACTATTACACTAATCAGATCGCTTGTAGATTTAAAAAAATAGTTATTATCTAATATTATTATAAATATCGTGGTCCGTAATATTCAAACAAGATGTAAAACGTATTATACATAAAACTCGTTATCAATCAATGTGCGAGTAGTGAGCGGTGTGCGTGTGTGAACTACACGAGTGCATGTATATATTATGTATGTATGTATGTAAGTACCGCTCCAGCCCATGTTGGTGGCGACGTCCTGCCATAAGTTCTTGACCTTCGTGTAGTAGCTGGCGACAGGCATGTTGTTGCGCGCGTACAGCAGTCGCCGCTCCCGCACCAGGCGGATGAGGAGTCGGTCGTCCGCCTGGCTCGAGTCCACCATGCGTCCCACCGACCCACCCCCCTCGACCTTCACGCGCACCCCCTCCTCCATCCCCTCGTCGCACATCACCAACTGCGGCTTCAAACACTTCTCCTTTTCCATCTCGGATAGCACCATGCACTCGGCACACCGACAGTCCAACGAACACACGGAATGTAGCACAAATACGTAACGGAATGTTCTAGATTAGATAGTGCGTGGCGGCTGGCGCGGAGCGGCGACACACACGTCACGCCGGGGCAGCGGCGCGGGGCCCACGGGCACGCCGGCGCGCATAGCGGCAGACAGACACGCGCAGCGGGAAGCAAGCGCACAGACGCCGTCTCGCTCGCGCGCGTGTCGCCGTGACTGCCGCTCGGGGGCGCTCGGGCGCGCTCGGCTCGCTCGGGCCACGAGGCGCGGCCGAGGCGAGGGCTTTGGCAGTTGGCTACTTTTATAAATTCCCATCGCCGTATCGATTCGCCTCGGACGCGCTGCGAGCTTGTTTTTTTCATCACTTTTTATTTTCAGTAGTTTTAAAGTAAGCCCGGTCGAACTGTTGCTGTTTCTTTGCTTTGACTAATATAACTCGCGGTACGCGTAGTGTTTGTTGCATTCGCCTGTCTGTATGTTTCCGTAACTGTACCAGGGCATTAGGTCTAGCTTATCTTTATGTTTGCATACCTATGTTTAGCGCTCGCATACTTGCAAGGCGATTGTTTACAGCGCATACAGTTTTACTGATTGATTTTATACCTCATATGCATATAATGCAATGCACACAAAATAAATTCAAAAGTAGAAGTTTCATATTAACTTTACATTACAATTTTATTTAACCTTAAATTTTATATTATCTTTATTTAACCTTAAATACTATTAAAATTTTCTAACGAAATGATTAGGATTGAATACAGTCCATTATTACAAAACAATTATTTTTAAAAATACGCGAACGAGACAATTCGCAGTGACAGACACCCAGAATGAAACATAGTAATGAGCCGCCGCGCGGCGCGGCGCGGCGCGGGCTGCGGGCCGACGCGCGGCGCACCGGGCACAGACTAATTGCCTATAAATTCTGTTTTAATTATATTTTACTTTTATTTGAATATACTGCTACTGTACTATACTGTACTGTACACAGTAATAATAAAGAACGGCGTTAGGTTGAGTTGTTTGTGTTTTACCCTTTTGGTGACGTAACTAACTTCGCGGCTAAACATTTTAATAATTCGGTTTTTGTTCATAGCCCTAAGTAATAATTGCCTCGTAGTACGTGCATAGTCGACGACAAAAACCACAAAACCACGAGTCATACGAGTGTAAAAACCTCGGGGGCTTGCACCGCGCCTATCTGTCACAATATCATCGTAATGTCCTCAGACAATAAAATTTTATTAGGCGTTTCGTTTAAAAAACTTTGTAGTACTTTTATTAAAAATAATTTTAGAAGACAAAGTTCGTAGCCCTTAAAAAAGAAGTTCAAATTTATTACGCGACCCCGCACCGCGCGCGACGAGCGGGCGACCTCGATAAATCCCGATGGTATATTTTATACAATCATACTGCAATCTGATGATAAAGCTGAAGCCATGCATGGCCATGTTTATATCCTCCAGTGAGTGAAGGCAAAGCCTAGGATTTAGGGCAATTCTTTTTTAGTGCGGCAGTGAACGGTGGGCCTTATGGAGCAGTAAAACTGAATTAGATATGTCCCCGCATCCTCCCCGCCGCGCCGCGCCCCCGCCCTGGCCGACCGCCCGCCCCGCGCCGCTCGGTCCGAGTTACGGTTATGTCACTGTCATCGCCGCTGCCGTAATACTTATCTAAACAATACTTTTACACGATGCAAATAAACTGTCTCAAAATTATTATACTTAGCACTAAATATATAAATAAGTATATTTTTATATACTTACAAAGTTATCACTTTGCATACATAACATCTGTAATATTCATTAAGCAAGTATGTAATACATGTATATGCATCGTATCCGTCGTACCTTGAAGGCACCTTGCGTTTATACCTTATAGTCGGTACAGTCTGTTGCAGCAACAAAGCAGGGGCTCAGCGGATATTAAAAACAGTATGGTTAAGACAAAACATGGCGTTAGATCACCGCTCAACATGGAGGTAGTAGTAAGGTAATAATTGGAGACGATGGATATCTGACGATTAATATTACGTACTTACTGAGTAAAGGTTGAGAGAAAGAGTAAAGATACCATCGTGGTATATTTTATAGTGATAATTAAATAGCTACGTATATTTTAAATTTTACATTTCTGTTTTTTTGATATTTGTCATATGTACATAATAACGGAAGCAAAATACTGTTTTCAACTACGCTATCGCCACCATCGGTCCGCCACGCAGCAGACATCCATCACCCGCGCCGCCCTCGCAGATTAATTGAATAGATACCTGTCGTAGGCTCAGCTATAATTTTATTAATATCCACTCCAAGTTTTGCGTTATGGTCTTTTTACGGCAGTTTTTAAAAAGCTCTTAACTTTACAACATTTCCCAAACTTAAGCAATAAATTCGCACTTCTATAAAAGGAATTGAGTAAACTTAGAGGGAGGCGCGGGTGTGCGCGGGGGTGTGGAGGAGCGCGGGGGTGCGCGGGGTGCGGGTGGAGAACGGGAGAGGCAGTAAAACTGACATGATGCGATCTCGCAGATTTCAGCCGGAATGCAGGAATCAGCTTTTTATCGTAAATTGGCATCATTTTTACGAGCGACACGCTCATCCTCGGGATTGGCAAATTTGAATTTCGGGCATAACTTTAGAGCTCTAGGTGGGTCCGGCCCCTCGCGGCATACAAATAGCTGGTTTTAATTACCCTCAAACGTAAAACCCGGAGCCACCGCTTTCACGCTCATTATGCACGTCACACACGTTACACGCCGCGGTTGCGCTCGCCTGGTAGCCGTGCACTCGCTACGCATCCCGCTGACTCTGGTCATATCCTTTTAGGATTACAAATGTGTCATTAATTACCCGCAGACCCTTAAGCGTTGCCTAATTACATCAGAAACACGTGGCGATAGAAAATACATATACATTTACGATAAATGTGTAGAATATGTATATCAAATAATAATATTCATTATAATTGCTTATTCATCTTTAAAAAGGGTAGGTACAAATACAATGACGTAACGTGCATTATAATTCGCATCTGTATAGAATCATTCACTGGGACAATTCAACTTCGTGGAGAAAGCTTCAACCCTCGATATTTTGCGCTAAACGGTGCTCCCCGCGTGCCATTGACAGTCGATGGCTTTCATAAAGGCACGCGCCACTTGCGTGTCAGCCGCCGCTAATTCTATACTTGACGGCCTGTAGTATAAACTCTAAACTACATGCACACTACACGTAGGTAAACTTACAAAGGAAGGAGTACCTATAAGGGTTTTAGAATTGCAGTGCACCAGCCAAATGTACCGACTCCTAACAACTAACAGCGTCTAAAATTACTCGCACTAGTTTGCACTACAATAGCGTCCTGTTCACAATAACGCTCAGCCGTCATTTGTTATCTATATCTGGCTATCTATCTATACATATAATAAAATTCTGAGTTGAATCTGTACATAAAAAATATTTTTTGGAAAATCTTATCGAATTAATCATTTATATCGATACAAAAGCCGAATCTAGTTTTTAGAATTTTTGTCTGTTTGTCTGTCTGGGAACGCATCACAAGAATACCGCAGGACAGATTTGGAAATTTGGTATGTATACAGCTTGGTTATCTGGGTCAATACTTAGGACACATTTTATTGCGGGAAAATATCTCATCTTTAAGAAGTCTATACTATCCGTTAAAACATGCTAAGGGACGAACCCGAGCGGAGCGAGGTTGAGTCGCTAGTATATTTTTGTATTTATCAGCGGTTGCAATTACAGAATGAAAAATTGTAGCGATTTTACATAGACTAACGAGTCACCTATGCCTGACCGCGAGGGAAAAGCTGAGTTTTCATAAAAAAAGAAGATTGACAGTCGACAGTCGACAGTCGACGTGGATGACAAACGACCGACGAACGCTAAATTATATGCCCTTAAGTACCTACTACTAAACCGCCAACTCATCCGCGGTACAATTTCGCACCCCGATGTTTTCTTGGAAGGTGCAAAGTCAGTGGTGACGAGTACCTACACTAAGAAGCCGCAGGAATAAACAAAAAACAATGAAAAGGATCCATGAAATACAGCTTTTATAGAAAACATTTGATATCACTACAATATAAATAATTAAATTAAACGTACGCAATTTAAATGTACAATTTATAAAATCCTGATGTAAAATTGTTAGTATATACATTTTTTATATAATTTGTTATTTGTACTTCAAATTAAATTAAAATAAGACATGATATAAAGAAACATTGTAGTGTTACAGCAGGAAAGGGTTGCTGGTGAAGAAAAAAGGTCTCTCAAGCAACACAATCCTAACTCCGCAAGCTAGCCACAATAACTTATGGTAAATACACAATAGTAAAGAAGATACGTTGAAAGGTGTACTAATGAAGCTATATTATCAACAACAACGTCTTTACAAAATGAATCGTTTAATCTAAAGATTTATACTTAGATATGTTAAAACCCAAAGAAAATAATCTAAGAGACAATGGACTGTTCATTGTTTTTATCTTAGGCATAAAACGGGCTCTTATGTTAAATTTATTTGTTAGTTACGCTTAAAGTAAAGGTTGTGTTAATTTAAGGATAGAGTTTTGCCAATTCTAAGTCAACCAAACATAACAGAACGTTTTAAAACCTAACGACTTGTCTACAAGCGTGAGGACTACATTCTAAAACCACATTCGGAGTGAAGCTCTATGATATAATAAATCGCTGAAACATTTTGTTTCACAAACCCTTGTACATTTCCTCGCTTAAGAACTATTCCGAAAATAGTGGAGCGTCGCTTCGAGTGTAACTCTATCTTGATTTATGAAGCAATTAAGGGACTCGCACCCAATTTTTTCTCGTCTTATGTTTACGCCCGGCAACGGTTGATTATTACTTTAGACCATAAAACTAAAAAAAGCACCGGATCCGAGGCTGCGCTGCTGTCTCGGCGTTTGGGAGTTACGAGGGACATCTGCTGTCACTGACTAAATCTTATAAATTATGCAACTCTTTCGACAATATGTATGTTTATTTAATATTAGCGACTCACCCTCGCTTCGCTCGGGTTCTTCATCATACAAACATTCATCCCAATTTTCACCCCTTTAAGGGCTTATTTCCGGGATAAAAACTATCCTATGTCCTTCCCAGGTTCTCAAACTATCTTCTTACCAAATTTCATCTAAATCGGGTCACTAGTTTCGGAGCCTATTCGATACAAAGGAACAAAAAATCAAATCTTTCCTCTTTATAATATTAGTATAGAAAATAAAACATATGCTATTATACATTATATACTATACATTATATATTATACATTTTATTCATTAAACTACATGAACATAATAAGCAGCACAAAGATATCGTACGAGAATGCCTAATAATAACATCTCTATCAGAAATTTCCAAAATCCAAATCGCAGTTAAAATGTTAATTAATAAAATCTTGTAATTTTTAAATAATATATGAATTAAAAGAAAAAATAGGTATACACAATAAATTATGAATTTTATATTAATAATATTTAACAATTATTATAATTTATATTTCATATTAAAAATAATAATAATTTAAAACATGAGTTAGCTTACAAGTAGAAATGTGACTTAATGACATCTTGTAATAGCTCAGGAAACGTTACCTGTTTTTTCTTTCTCAGACGAGAGGCATTTTAACTGTCATTAAACATTTCATCTGCATTTTTTTTTTTTTAATTACCAAAAAGGGAGGAAGTTAAAAAGTGTGTCGCTCCGTTTCTGCGAAGCCCGGTATTTCTATGCCGAACTTAATTACGCACACCAACAAAGCGAACATATGTTTCCTTTGACAGAAAACAGCTGTTCAGCATTCCGGGAAGTTTTAACGATTCTGTCTGTTGTAGTGCGAGTGTCTAGGAATAGGGGTGGTAATGGCCGGAGCCGCTCCCTTGCTCCCTCGCCGCCGATCAGCTGATCGTGACGCACGACGCTGTCGCCGTGACGTAAACAGGATGCGCGCGAGTCAAAACGGGCGCTACCTGCAGCGACCGACAGCTTATTATTATTCTATTCAGACAAAATACAAATTACTTGAAGCTCTTTCAACGAAGGGAACCACAACCTTTCTACACAATACTATAATATAAATCTTAGCAACCAGATAATTTGAATTACCTACTTATTTTGAGTTGTTACTATGAACTATAATGTTCTATCAAGTATCAAGCATACATATTACATACATATGTATAACGCAAATAGGCATTCAGTGAAATGAAATAAACTTTATTCAATTAGACTTATTACAAGTGCTTTTGATTTTACTGAGCTCCTACTTTTTGTCACTTAAAATAATAATCATTTCATAACAAGAACAACTAGAATATTTTGTTCATAATAATTTACCAAATTCATTATAATTCACATTTTAAATACTTATTTGTATTTTTAGCTTAAAAAATAAAATTTAATTTATTTATGTTTTTGGTAAGCTGTGAACTAAAATTCCAAACTCTATCCCCTATTCTTACGGATGAAACTTTTATCCACGTTTAAAATTGCCATTAAAAAATCAACCCGATCGCATCCATCTTTTAACCAGTCGAAATATTTTTCATACTCAATATAACAAATAGTCTCTTGAATTTTAACGTTAAAAATTTATTTGCCAGTGCACGTTCTGCTAGAATCGATTGTTCTGTTTTGGACATTATCAGGAACAAACAGACAAACAAAATCTTTTACTTACCTATATTTGACTTTAGAAACGCAAAAATAATCATGCGAGCTTAAATAACCACTTTGAAATATACAGACATATTCTTCGATACTATAAATAGATTACAAAGAACTTTTTAGACAAATCGAATATGTTCTTAAGAAGTCTGTCCTGTGAGCAGCCATTTATAGAAAATAATCGAACGTACATACATATCATCATCACATTACATTTTTTCGTTTAAAGACCTATTATGTTTAACTTCGTTACAATGGGGATGCTAAAATCAAAGTCTTATTTTTTATTACAGATATATTTTTATTTAATTATTAATGGAGATCTATATCGTGTTTGTAAAAAAATAAAAAGTAGTTCAAATTTTACCTTGTTTCGTAATAACTTAACCTAACATTATAATACTCGGGAAATTATATCAGTCAAGTTATTATTTTTAGTTAAGCAAAATATACACAAAGTGCTATCAGATTAGATTCATGTAAAGCACGTCGGTCGTTGGTCGTCGAAGCAGTGGCCAGCTCCGAGGAACATGAGAAATATTCATTACAAAATACATTTGGCTTTGATTTTCAGTCGTAACGCACATTAGCGTCGCGTCGCCATCACAACGCGTCTACGAGTACATCCGCCAAAAGCCGATTTCTCATCGTCAGAAAAATCACCAGCTAATTAAAAAAACGATAAAGTCTCATCATTGGAAATCAGAAAGGCAATTTTTCAATGAACTTTGACTTCACATTAATTAATTCATCTTACATTAATATGAAGAGGGACTACACTATCGTACAGAGAGTAACTAAGGAAACTAACAAGTAATTATTTCATTAATAATAATAAGCTACGTAATTCCTGAATAATATAGGAAATATTTCCAATAATACGTGATATATTATTTTTCGCAAATGTTTTTAGGAGAATGGAATACGGGCTAACTAATTTTTACCAAACGATCGAAAGAGCGCTCTTAAACTCGTTCAATTACAGATTGCTAAATTTCACCAATCACAACACGTCGACGGATCGACTGGACGTATTTTCAAGCGTATACTATTTGATGTGGTTAACTAGACGATTACGTCCCTACTTCCCTACTACTTATATATGTACAGCCGACTGTGTCGGTCCTTAAATACAAGTTTACACAACAATACTGTTTACTGAGACAATAGAACAATGGTTCAATCACACTTATCACTCGCGCGCAAACTGCTCCTCACAGTCAGCGGCTGGACACTGGGCACACTGGGCACACTCGACACGCTGGGTTACGATGGATCGTTTTAATTACAGTACAGCATGAAAATCTACTAGAAGCCGCCACTTTAAGAAGTAACGGACTCTGAGCTAGAATCAAATGAATAAGACGAACGTCGCATTATAATCATACATTCGAATGTAACCCGAGTTTTTTTGGATCTAAGAGGGATATGCGCCATATGCGGCATAGTGTGCGTAGCTGGCGTAATACTGATAGAGCGCGGGGTGCAAGAGAGTGGCCGCGCGGGGGGCGCGGGCTCAGGAGGGCTTGCGATCGTCGTCGTCGGCAGCGTCGGCCGCCTCGCCGCCCTCGCTGCTAGAGGAGCTGCACGCGCCGCGCGCCCACAGGCTCGCGTAGCTCTGCTGCTCCGCGATCAGCGCTTCCTCGGCCTCGATCACGGCGTTGAACAGCGTCTTCTTTATCTTGATCTGAGTCGGGTAGGAGAATCTCTTGGTCGACTGACACATGCTGTTAAAGAAGATGTCTAGAGGGTCGGGCACGGCGGGTGGCAGATGGTCGCGCTTGCGCTCCTGGTACTGCGCGTCAGTGAACTGGCGCTTGCTCTGCGCCTTGCACAGGTAGTCGAGCTTGCGGTCGATGACGGTGAGCTGCTCGCAGCTCTTACGCTTGGGCGAGGCTTCGGGCTCGGAATCGGAATCGTCAGAGGAGCGCGCGTCGCCATTGTGCGCGGGGGCGTCGGTAGGCGGTGGTGCGTAGTGCGGCGACTCCGCCGGCTTCTTGCGTACGCTCATGTGCGGCTGCAGGAACTGCATCAGCCCCATGTACTTCCACGGGTAGTTCTTCTTAGCAGGGTTGCCGGGGTCCTTAGCCAACATCTCACTCTGCCGTTTCAGTGCGTCGCGGTAGCTGTCGCGCAGTTTCTTCCATTTTAATTTGACTTCTTTTACTGAAAATGACAAGAAAATTACTTAGTTTTACCTATTACCTAGACGTTTACTTTACTTACACTGACATTTAGCGAAGTAATTCCCGTAAATTCCTTGTGAATTTGAGTTTGAGAATTTACATTTATAAAACAGTCAAATTCATATTAGACTGAATTGCTCTATGTTTATTTAAGCATATAGAAATTTAATCCGTATTTCGTTTCCAAATTTTTACATATTATAAGTGTCTATCTGAATATCAATCGATGTCTAGCGGTTTACATGAGACACCCATCTACCAAATTTCAGTCATGTAGCTCCAATAGTTTTTGAGTAAATAGCTGTGACATATGGACACACGGACAGACGTGCAGACGAACAAGCGGACAAACGGATGTGACGAAATTATAAGGATTTCCTTTTGGCGACGAAACCCTAAAAATAGGTACATTGCAATCGATCTATCAAATCGTTACTGATTCCAACTGCGTATGTATTTGCTTCTTACCCGTAACCATTAAACATGCGCCCGCTTTCTATTGATTTACGTAGAGCCGGGCTGTAAGTGTACTTGGATCTAATGAAACTATTTTATTTAAAAAAAATCGTTTAACTTTCACAAACGAAAATTGAATAGTATTATCAAAATACCTAATTCAAAAAGTAAAATAGCGAAATAATTAAAGAATAATTTGACGACGATGGTTTCAACCAGAAAATATAAAAACATTTTCTGCACTGCTTGCCGTATTCAACATACATGCAG
Source organism: Argynnis bischoffii washingtonia (assembly GCA_033884665.1). Taxonomy (NCBI): domain Eukaryota; kingdom Metazoa; phylum Arthropoda; class Insecta; order Lepidoptera; family Nymphalidae; genus Argynnis; species Argynnis bischoffii. Next base: position 67,834 of record CM066624.1, on the reverse strand, counting down.
ATTCACAATAACATAAACGAGACCTAATCATAGTACTTCGTCACCCTTCTTAAATATAGTGTGTCCTTTTATATATTTTCACCCCTCACTGACAGCGTCGAGGGTCATAGCTGCCATTGAGCATGACACGACTAAGTGTACCTATGTATGTAGCTACGGTACACCTATGACACGTGATAAAAACTAACATTGGTGATCGATTAAGTGTAATATCTATCAACTGAATATTAATTGTAATAATGAAAGAAATAATATTTTCTTTATGAGAATAGCTCTAATATAAAACAGCTATTTGCGGATTACAAGTCTATTATTACGACAACGGTGGTCGGTGAGCAACCATTGTACTTACGTACATATATAATCACACCGTACCTAGTAGGTATATACATTATACAATATTTACATAAATAACAACGAGGTATGGATAAATTATTTTTTATAAATTTAATTCAATTTCATTTTAGTAACTTTGTAAAGATCTGCATGATTATATATTTTTATTATTAAATCAGTATAACTAAAAAGTTGTAACGCTTATGAAGTAATATAATTGGTTAGTAAGATTAAAAAATTGCTAGCCGAAGGAACCGCACTCGCCGCGCCGCTCCGCCGCGCCGCGCCGGGCGCACGGGCCGCGTGCGGGGCGCGGGGCGGGGCGGGTCGGGGCGGGGGGCGAGGGGCGGGCGGCACTGCGCCGGGCGCGTCACGCGCGGCACTCACCTGAAGCCAGGTCCGTCTCCTTCATGACCTCCGTCCAGGCGGCGTCCTTCAGCTCCTGATCGCGGTACTCGATGGCGGTGGTGTTCCACAGGCACGGGTACTTGCGCACGGTTTCTATGAAGTGCTCCATCTCCATGGCGTGCAGGCTTGCGGGCGGCGTGCGGGCGGTGTGGCGCGACGGCGGGCTCCGGGCGAACTGCGCGGCGCGGGGCCCGCGGGCGCGGCCGCCGCGGCCGGCCCCTCCGCCGACCCGCGCCGCACACCGCCCGCTCGCCGCCCGCACACCGCCGCACGTCGCCCGCACACCACACCGCCACGCCACGCCGCGCACCGACACCGACGCCGTACACGTCTTGTTCGCACTCCCTTACTTCACATAGAAGTAGCGAACGTACGCATTCATTTACAGAAAATATTGTAATAAAATACGACGTAGAAATAAATACAAATATAATTTATTTAATTTTATACTGCAAAGACTCACATGGAAATCTTTTTAGCGAAACCTACAGGGACATGCTTCAAAGCGCTAACTTTAACAACTAATATTACTATGCATTATCCTCATGCGTAATGTGATTATCCTCTTGCGTCCTTATTTGCTCAACATACGGGCAATATGCGACTAACTCATATGTATTAAGATACATATTATGCCGCGCGGGAGCCCGCTGAGAGTCTGAGTATGGCAGCAGCTCGCAACGGTGCCGCGGCTGTTCACTGAAGCGGAAACTTTGATATTGATTATTGATCCGTTCAGAATACATAGTATGCTTTGAAAATATATTAATGACGCGACACTTAAATGTACTTTATAATTTAGATACAATGTCTAGCTATATATTTTTTACTTTTTTAACATTTTACAATAATGTCTATATACACCTACATATTATATAAATATGCATGTAAAGCAAGCATGAACATAATGTAAGCAGTAGGTAAATAAAGCTAAAAAGTAATACACCCATATTATCCCCGTGATATCCTCCTTTTTAAAGTCGTTTAATAAAAGATTCTCAAAAGAACCCTCATAACGTTAGATCATATCTACGAGTAGAAGAGCGCATCTAGGAGTGATGCGACTCGGAGTCGCGAGGCGTGTGGCGCGTAGTCTGAGGACGAAAGGAGTGAAAAATGCCAAATAAAGAGATTTCCAGCTTTTCCTGAGGAAATTTCATTTCCGCGCCGCCCGGCCGCAGCCGCCCGCCCTACACTCATCGCGGTTATTTCATATTTCTATCAAAAATATTAAATATTAGCCGCCGCTGCTTTAGATAGGGCTGCGGCCGCGTTTACCAAATCGTAGTTGTAACATAGAGCAATCTCGGCATTACATATAAGAGAGAGTGCTTCTGTCTATTGATCGCTATGGCTTGATTGCAATTATACTTTTCGTTCGTTCGTTCGTATAAAATTAAATATCTACGCTATGTGAGTAAGATAAGGACAGGTTAACAATAAAATCAACAAACCATGACACAAAGCCTCAAAAATACCTACGTCCTACATCTAAAAAGGGTAAGCCAAATGATAAAAAACGGGCAAGAACGAGAACGGCTCGGGTTCAAAGATGATAGAGTTCGCAGAGATCGAAAGTGTAGTATCGAATCACTTTAAACTACAAATATTTGTCATCTTTTTTAAAAGAATTAAGTTCTGTAAAGTATTAATTTTCAAACGACTATATCTTGTTTTGTAATTATGTAAACAGTTAACAGAAACGCGCCAGCCCTACTGAGTGCTGCGTCGCGTTGGCCTGGAGGAGCGCACTGTACAGGAGCTTTCTTTCCATCTCGCGACACTTTCCTTTGTCGACGTCGGAACTCGGATAATAAAACTTTATAGGTACTTCCAAATTTTTTATATTTTCTCTTTTTCATTAAACGGGGCTTGAATACATTCGCCTCGCTTCTTAATGCTGTTTGAGATGTTTCATTGCATTTGTTTCGGCGTAAAAAGTAAGTATCCGTAGTAAGTAAGTAGCATAATCGTGAAAACAATTCAAGCATTAGATTCTGCTTCTTATCTCAATAGTAGTTTTTTTACAGAATTAATCACGTTGTAACGTAAATACATAGTACCTGGGCGACCGAGCTTCGCTCAGAGTTCTTTTTTGTTATATCTTATTGTTTAGACAAAAAAACTAAAAACTTGAATAAATACAAAAAAATAAATGTAAAAACCTTGAATCCGATCGAGATTCGAACTCTGACACCTGTGATCGTTAATCTTTCACCTTTGTCGCTTGACCAAGATGCATATATGCTGAGTGTAAGAAATTTTTGACCATATTCTGCGTGGAATAATGCGAAAGAAAACCGAATGAAAACTCGAAAACACGCATTTTCCCGGACATAAGTGTAATCTATAATATTATCTTATATATTTAAACGAGCAATTCTTGTATATTTATATATATATTTATTTATTTATTTATACCGGCGATCTCGGAAGTGGCTCTAACGATTCCTTATTAGCAACACTATCGAATGGTGTAATTATACAGTGTGTGTGTGTTTTTTTTTAAAAAAAAAACATGTTCGATTCCTGGCTAGGAAAATTGATTTTTCAAAAATCCAATGATGCAGTTTTAGTTTTCATGAAAATCGGGCCCGAGACTCCTTTGAGTACTTTTCGCTATTCCTCATAGTTTAGGATTTAGCCATCCACGCCCACTTGAAAAATTCACCCTGTATACACGGTACAAATACCAAAACAACATTTTTTACAATTTTTGTCTGTCTGTATTTCTGTCTGTCTGTTTGTTCCGGCTAATCTCCGAAACGGCTGGACCGATTTTGACGGGACTTTCACTGGCAGATAGCTGCTGTTATAAGAAGTAACTTAGGCTACTTTTATTTTAGAAAAAGAATCAGGGTTCCGCGAAAAAATTAAAACCCATGAAATGAACAAAATCCGCGTACGGCGTATGCAATATAATTTATAGGGCGGGCGTGCTATATAATTTAAATGAATATCATAAAAGTAGCAAGCTACTATTTAATATTTAGTGAAAACGTACCTAGGGACGAACGAGAGCGAAGCGAGCGTGAGTCGCTAGTAAAAAATATAATTGACGACACGCTTGGCTCAGTTTGTAATGAACCTACTTGCTGTGCCAGCGGTCGCGGGTTTGAGACCCGCTGGGGGCATTCATTTGTGTGATGAGCATGAATGTTTGTACGCCAGTCATAGGTATTTATATTTATAACTAGCAAAACCCGCGGCTTCGCTCGCGCTAAAACTACGACCAAAAACTTTAAAAAGGTAAGTTTCATACAAATTTTCATCCCTTATTTTATCTCCTTATGGGATGAATTTCAAAAAATGCTAAAACTCGTATTTATTTAATTGTATTGAAGAGCATTAATACCAAGTTTCAAGAAATTCTGATCATAAATATTTTTTGGGTTGTGTTATAACGTGTACTCCCGTGGGAATGAGATAATCTCCCGCGGTAAAAAGTATCCAATATGTTGACCCGGATATCCACCTATCACCATACCAAATTTTATCAAAATCCCTCCAGTGGTTTTTCTGTGATGCGGTAACAGACAGACAGACAGACAGACAAAAGATCTAAAAACTATATATTTGGCCTCTGTATCGATAATAATGTCTATTTCAATAAGATTTTTCAAAAAATATTTAAGGTACAGATTCGGCTTAGTTAGAATTTTATTATATGTATAGATATGTATGTATTTAAAGTTATATATACATATATGTGTAGTACATCAATTATCTGGTATCCATAACACAGGCCTCGTAGCTCACCATGGAACTAGATGGTGCTGTGTGTTAATGTCCCAACATAATTATTAAATTAATTATTATTAATTATATAAATTATTATAATGTTGGCTGACTGCTGGTACCAATTGCGAGGTACTAATAGAGCCGCTTAAAATGAGCGCTTACGCATATATATTTTTTTAATTACATTCAATAACTATGTTGTTTCTCTGGTCGATTCCGCCGGTTATACGAATTACATGGGCAAATAATAAGCGCACCGAATATGTTTGATCAGCCCTCCCCCTCTGTGCGCCGCCCCCGCCGCCTGCGCCACACTCGTGCCGCCCTCGCCAGTAATGAGCCGATATGTGTTTGCTTTGGGCGAATGTGCCGCGTAATGGCCTCGACTGGTCCTCGAAATCATCACTGCAAACAAAACTTTCAATGCATTCTGATCGCTGCTACCTGTATGATGTAGCGCTTACTCTGCAGTTAGGTACTTTTTGCCGCAGATAGAATGAATTATTTCGAAAAATCTTAAGTCGATTTATATTATAATACTTTCTCAGATTTACGGGAACATTTGACATCTATATATGTATGTACGTATAGGTACGTAAGTAGTTGTACCATTTATAACTCAAGATCGTCGGGACCGATTTTTATGATCTTTGATTTGATGCATTTGTCTCCGCCCCGAATAGCAGAATAACTATTAAAACATCGAAAAATTTACAAAAAAGAAATTAACATGGTAAACGCCATATAAGTATTTATATTTATTTAAAACGTACGTAGTTATCCGAACGAAGTTCGTCGCTAGTTTTATATAAAACTTTCGGATTCATTCGGGGATTTATTTTGATTGATATACATTTTTTGTAATAGAATATTTGAAAGTTTAACTTCCTAAATTATTTAATGAAAACTCAATATAACTGTAACATAACAACTGAACCAAGTAACTTAATATTTTTTACAAATTACAAATATTATTATTAAATTTAATAAACAATATGCTACATGTAATAAAAAAGACCTCGTAACAGCGAAATATCTTAAGTCTTCCGCTCCCATGTGAAAGCTTCCGTTAAACTTTTTCACTTCCGGAAGGTCGCGGCTTGCAAAAAGTTCGGGGACGAGCGCCGCCCGGCGACCGCCGCCGCACGTGGGACCTCTTTACACATCGCCTTCTCATCGCTATTGTGTTGCACTTTACCACACTCTGATATTTCAAATTAACATTTAAAATATGGTTTTTAGCTTACTTTAACGATTCTACACTTACAAAGTTATAAAAATATAGTACATACTATAAGGAAACAATGTCTTTGAAACGCCATTTCTACATAGAGAGCTGCAATATAGAGATGTGTTTAAATTAGTAGTAAAATGTTATATGTCCACATATGTCTGATAAAAAAAGAAAGTTATAATCAAGTTATGTCAAACGCACCAAAACCATGTAACCTAGGAATGTCTAGTTATGAATTTACTTTGCGACGTTCATACATTTATCAATAACAATTTTCGCATAATTTTTATTTTATATCCTTTTGCAAAGTTCGCAAACTTTTCGTTTGACAATATAAAGAGTAACCCTGTCTGTTTATAGCACACAAAATACCCATGCTTTTATTAAAGTCATGGTGAAAAGGTAGAGACAAAATTCATTGTTTTTTTTTTTATGTAGGAAATAAAAATGTTTCAAGAATCCTATTAGAGCACTGTTTTCTTATCCATTATCTGTAAAACCGGCTTCCTTGTAGCGACACTTCATACGAGTATATAGTAAAGTGACAATAGAAAGTGCAAAGAGTACCTAACTATAATTTTCCTATTTCGTGAATAGATACTACCCACACTTGCAATGTTCAATACCTGTGTCTATTGTAGGCACAAATATATACACACAAACATACAAAGACGTTCTTTTTATACTTTTATATTTTTAATTAAAACCTTTTTCATTTACTATTTATAAATTACGTTTGTGACAGATTCCAATAAAAAAGAGAAAAAAAAGTATGGACATTAAAAAGGCATACAATATTAAGCACGATTTTTTATTTTCTATTTTTAATAAAATAGATTAATCAATCGAATATTGCTGCAACGGCCATACTATGACGACTTACTTATTCAATAAATACCTGATATTAAGTACGCATGATCACGCTATAATTGAAAGTAGAGGTGTGTTGATTACTAATCGATAATGAGAAACTCTGACTGAGAACGAGAACTGTGTTAGAAACAACATTCAAATTGACATATTATTTTATTCTATCCAGTATGTCTATACAATCTATACATCTACACATATAATAAAATTGTAACTAAGCCGAATCTGTACATTAAATATTTTTTGGAAACTCTTATTGAAATAGTCATTATCACGCGGTTGAGTCAATCCAGTTATATCATTGATGACAATAAAATCCTTAGCAAGCTCAAGCACCTCATGCTACTCGCTCCCACAAGATGTCCAGTAGCGTTAGGTGCGGGTAATTAAATTATTATAAATAATTAAATACATTGTTTTTATAATAACTCTGTTGGTTTTTTTATGAAAGCTAAATTCGAATCTAAGTATTTTTAAGGGTTTTCAATTTACCTAAACATTTCAGGAATAAAACATAAGACCTCCTGACCGATTTCCAACCAAACGACTAACAAGCAAAAGACTAGCCAACTGCGCAGGAGATATTATATACCACAAGTTTACGCGCAGACGCAAGTGCACTCTCTGTTCCTGTCACTCTCATACTCCGGTGGGACGACACGAGACACGACTGGTGAGAGTTAAGGCGCAGAATCGTCGGCTTTACGTGCGCTCCGAGGCACGGGGATGAAACACCGCCAACTTCCCAACTCCGGGCTGTTACTGACACTTCCTAAACAGAAAAATAATAATCAATAACTAAACTTGGCCCGACCCGGGATTCGAACCCAGGACCTCCGGGTGTGCAGCCGTACATGCCACTACACAACCGAGGCAGTCAGTGAGGAATAAAACATACTCTATATTATGTAACCCTACAATAAGTATGTACAGTCGCGTCGGTGGGCGACATGCTAGAACCTCCTCGCTTCCCTCCGCCACTGCCCCCGCTATCGTCGTCGTCGTTAAGATATTATTAAATTATTAGGTTTCGCGAGTTATTTTCATTCTGTGATATCTTCTAAGATATTCATCTAATTTAAATGGTGTAAAGGTCAACTTTGATCTAAATTAAGTGCTAAAGTTGTCTAACATATTTCTTTAGATTTAGAAGGATTAACACCAAGTCAATAAAAACACCTTCACAAATAAGCATTATTTTAGTCCATACTTACATAATTTGAAAACCATAAAAAATGTTGTTGTGAGTACACCTTAAAAGATACACATATGCTATTGCTGACTGTTTGTAGTAATTTTTATGTTTTTCAATCTATGAGGACATTTCGTGGTTCTGCCTGCAATAGTTTACGCAGCTTACACCAGTAAAACCCCTATTTGGTATTTTTTTTCCGAAATCTTCAACAATCATCGTCATATTTCAGCCAATATACACAAAACCTTAGTGAATTATCCACCTAACCTTCCTCATGAATCATTCCGTCCATTTATAAAAACCGTACGAAAATCTATTGGGTAATTTTTGAGTTTAACCCGTTCAGACAGATAGACAGATGCGGTGGGAGACTTTGTTTTATGTATTGTATTGTATTTATTGTATGTATTGTATATTAATAAATAAATGTATAGATAGAATATAGATATACATAGATTTGCCAAGTTTTTCCATCGTATGCTTACATCCAATGTATCTACTATTAGTGACCAAATTGCAATAAAGTTACATTTAAAAGTGTAAAATAAACTTAATGTTGTGTTAATAATAATTTATATTTTCTTATATGTACTAAAACAGGAATATTCTAGGAACGCCAAAGTCATTTTTCTATCAATTTAATGCAACGCTTGAACCAATAACGAATCATTTACATATGCAAATAAAATTGAACGGAGGGCTCCGAAACGGGCTTCGGTCGGTTGTGGCTATTTAAATAGAGCGGCGATGTATTACTTATTACGCAGACTATCTATCACCCGCGGGACGCCGCGGCCAGGAGGGTCAGCGCGAGCCTGCGAGGACTCCTTCGCACTGACCCTTCACGAGATGAATAGATATTTATTCATTATTTAAGTATTCATAGTTAACTTAAATATAGCTAATGCATATAACGTGCGAATATGACACAATAGTTATGTAGTTACAGAATGGGGTTAATTCGTTCAACTTAAAATTAAAATTATCTTTTAGTTATTACTTAATCACTTTTGACATACCTACATCTACCTATACATATAATGAAAGTGTAACTGATCGCTGTCTGTAGGTATATGGAAGATATACCTACGAGAAAAACTGTTCGTAGGAGTCTTTATTAACGCAATAGAACCCAAAACAATGACTTTTAGAATTTTTTCTGTCTGTTTGCGTGTGCGCTAATCTCAGAAACGGCTTAAGCTTGGGTTTTCTCTAATATATTGTGGTAAGCTTAGCTTTAGATTTTATTTCAATTGGTTTATAAATAATAAAGTTATGTCACTTTAAAGAAGAACCTAGGCACGAAGCTGAGCGAAGCGAGGGTGAGTCGCTAGTATATAAATAAATATTGAATTGACCCAGCAATTTTGAGTGCATATTTAGATGTTGACGTTATATGTTTGGACTTAGAGTAGTTACAGATCAATCATGTCGCGGGATATAGGAAGGATGTCACAGAGGGGGTCAGCGTAACTCGACGTTATTACGTGACAACAGTTTAATCGCACACGTACGCTGTACGCGGCCGATGGCGTAACCTCGCTCAGAGGCGCGTCGATGCAATCGCAAGGCACTCCACAAGTAACGCTTGTTGCTCACTGCCCCGCGCTAAATGCGCCCAGAGTGTCTCCGTGTAGAGAAGAACATTAAACAAATTGTCAATAGATGTAACTCTTGCTGCTACGAGTTAAGTGCAACCTTGACGAAGAAATCGGCTTCGTTCAGTCCCATTCGCTTATATTAGTTTTTTCTCTAAGTATGTACGTTAATGAACAGTATTTGAACAAAACATAATAGTCCGAATATATTTCGTTAAGTACATTACTATGTATTTCGTGAAGCGCTGTTCTAATTTCGAGTTATCCTGACGATAATATGGCCTCGCATTTATTGATAGATAGAGTTTTTGTATATCAATGCTTACATTATACTTTATAACTTATCAAAAATAAGCTCCTTCCTAAAACGTGTGTTCATTCATTTCGTTCGCGAATCGCGAGCATTAACCTCCGCTTTGGGTTTAATACTAGCATTTTACAACAAGCTAACTGTATTGTGGAACTTAACTATACTTATAATCAGTAAGACTGAGCATAAAAAGACATTAAGGACCGGCAAGCCATTTGATAAACTTCAAAACGTATGAAAATTGTTGTGAAAATACCTTCAACAAAAAAAATCATAAAATATTTTGATTAGGTACCTTGAAATATATGGATATGAATGTATGTCATAAGAATCGAACATAGGAATATTTTTAAGTTACACAAAGTTATTATAAAAAACCTGTTTATAAAAGTTTTCATCTTACTGTCATGTAGATTATAAATCTCCTTAACAAAAATTGAAAAAATAATTAAAGTGCAAGTGTAAACCAGTCAGTACTTCATAAAATGTATGTACAATGACGGCACGTTTGGCTCAGTTTGTAGTGACCCTACTTTCTGCGCCAGTGGTCGCGGGTTCGAGTCCCGAGGGAGGCATTCATTTGTGTGATGAGCACGATTGTTTGTACTCTAGTCATGGTTGTTTATATTTATAATATGTATATATTTAAAGTTATATATGTGTAGTGTATCAACTATCTGGTATCCATAACACAAGCCTCGTAGCTTAACATGGAACTAGATGGTGCTGTGTGTTAATGTCCCAACATATTTATTTATTTATTTATTTATTTACATACATATAATAAATAGACTGCAATATTTCTATAGGTCTTCATTGTCTATTTACCTCCTGCGTTTGCCAAAAAATGAATTAACTTTAGATAAGCACCTAAATGGAGAATGAATGCATTTTATGCATAAGCCGGTCTTTTAGAGCACTCGTGTCCCGAGAGCGGCGTCAAAAATTATACCTTCGCATACATATTCATAAGCCATGCAACTTCCAGCCGCCCGAGTGTATAATGGAGTCCGCCACCCCCGTGCCACCCCCCGAGCCACCCATCCGCTGGCTGCCACCCCGCCCGCCCCTCACCACCGCCGCCCGCCTAGTAACAGTCAAAATCAGCTGAGCTGGGCGCAGCCATCGTCCTCGCTCGTCCTCGTCCTCGTTCCAGCGCCGCGCCGGTATCGGTGTCCCTTTTCCACTCTAGCCGACGCGCTCTACTGTCTCTCTCTACAGGCTCTAGCCTGTCACTATGGTCACGCCTCCCGCTTTTCTTTATGTAAAGAACTCTTTGATTATATCTGAAACAATAATTCCATCTGGACAATTCAGTTTCATTGACGATATGTAAGAAACTATAAAAATTTCTCCGCTTTAAATATCGTACTTTTCGGTAGGAACGAAGTATCTCCGGAGTTGGTTTCCACGTAGCGGCGCGCACAGCTGTTTCTGATCGATGCCCGCTCGGGCGCCCCCGCCCGCCCCCCGCCCGCCCCGCTCCCCGGGCGCTGCACCGCTACAAGCAGATGTATGCTAGATGCTATTAAAACTGAGCGTTAACCGGGAGCAACAATGTTCCTTTGTTCAGTCAGCTTGCACCCCCCGCAGTTGCTATGCGCTTCACCCCGCGCCCCGACGCCGCCCTGCCTGCACACTGCACACCCCGTATGCACTTTTCGCCCTTGACACCGGCGGATAACGATGGGGTGAACTTTTCTGCATGTATCAAAGCTTCAAAATTCCATTATGTTTTGGCAAAAAACGCATTTGACACGGCCGTGCTAATTAGCTTAAGTAATCATTAAAAATAATAATTTTATGAAAGACATTTAAAGTAATATAAATAAAAATATATTTTATCTCCCTAGTTGGTGAGAATATGCAGGCGTACTTATTTCTTAAGTTTTGTTTCATTTATAGGTTTGTTATTTTTTTAATCTTATATATTTAAACGAGCAATTCTTGTATATTTATTTATTTATTTATTTATACCGACGATCTTGGAAACGGCTCTAACGATTTTGCTGAAATTTGGTATATGGGGGCTTTCGGGGGCGAAAAATTGATCTAGATTAGTCACATGTCTGGGAAAACGCGTGTTTTCGAGTTTTCATGCGTTTTTCTTATGCATTATTCTACGCAAAATATAATCGCGACATCTATACAACTCTGTCAGTAACACTTAGTCACTTAATGTAAAATTATTTTTAAGCCAAATTAAAAAGAAAATTGTTCTTATCGCGACATCTATACAACTTTCTCAGTAACACTTAGTCACTTAATGTAAAATATACAATCTTTCAAGAACTCCGAGCGAAGCTCGGTCGCCCAGGTACTTATGTATTTATCTTCGCATATACTTATCATCGTTTTGTACCAGTAGTAGAACTAGTAGTACTTAGTAAAGTATAGTAGCAGTCCACTACGACTAAATGATTAATATAATTGTGGGACACAACACTTAATTAGCTTAATTAACTAGCGACTCACCCTCGCTTCGCCCGGGTTCGTCCCTAGTTATGTTTTAACTTTTAGTATAGATTTCTGAGATGATATATTTACTCGCAGTAAAAAGTTTCCTATATGTTGACCCGGATAACCAGTTATCATCATACCAAATTTCATCAAAATCTGTCCAGTGGTTTTTCCGTGATGCGGTAACAGACAGACAGACAGACAAAAATTCTAAATTTTATAGATTCGACCTCTATGTCGATAATAATGTTTATTCCAATAAGATTTTTCAAAAAATATTAATTGATGTAGGTACAGATTCGGCTTAGTTACAATTTTATTATATGTATATATATATTGTATATTAATGTAATTTGGCATTTGCTATCTTCAATTGTTGTAAAGAAATTTTTATTGTTAAAACAGATGACTTTACTCTTCTTTACCACACAAGAATACCTATAGGTACAAAGTAAAAGGCTAGGATACAACTAGTTACTAAAGCTTATGAATATTCACCAGGACAGGTACTGGGAGACCAGAGACGTGCATAAATTATGTCAAAATATAATTTACAAGCAGGCCCATAATATTCCTGGCAACTATAAATACTCGTACATATATGTAAGTTACTATATATTAAATTCTTTAGTCGAATCTACAGATCAAAAAAAAATATTAGATACCTAAGTTTAAAAAAAAATTATAGGACTTTCGTTACCATAATATATTCCATAAACATTCCTTGTAATAATTATTTTTTAATAAATTATTTAAATAACACTCAAATAATTTACAGCCCACATTTGTTGGAGCAATATCGCCAGATTCTCTTATTGCTATAATATTAGTACCAGGCGGTCATTAAAAAGATGACAGTCTTTCTGTGCTCATTTTACTTTAGGCATTTCGAAAATTTTACCTTTGACCTAGAATTATTTTAGACTTCGTTTTTCAAACAAGAGGTGGCTAGATAAATAAATTGCCAATTGCCAATTTGATAAATATCAATTTTCTAAACTCTTACAAAATTTACCTGTGTATATACCTACCTCTCATTTTGTTACTCAATTGGAACTTCGTTACTAAGGATTTTCTCAAGACCTTATTTATATAAAGTACCTCGCATCCTACTAAGTAAACATTTTTTACAGATTTATTCTAGAACCTGAATAAATGAAGTAAACATAGACATAAACATTACTCGTATTGACTCGTTGAAGCGAAAACAATACTGATGACTTCAAATCTCAAAAACTTTTTGGGAAGGATCAGTTTCGTCGAGCGTCAGATAGATTACAAACGATATCAGAATTAAGTGCCGACATCGATGGCCACCCAATATAGGTGTCGTGGGACGCGTGTGTCGGCGCCGGCGACGACGCGTAAATCTCATCAAAAAGCAATCCATCACGACCCCGCCCTCGGCTCATCAAATTTGCATGCTCCCTCTCGTCAATTAACTTTCAACACGCCGCGCCGCACGCTTGGCATGTTGGACGTTGCTCATCCGGTGATCCGACGCTGAAACAACGTTTTTTAATTAATAATAATACAGGTACTAGTAGTAATAATATAGGTAGTAAGCGGAATAAAACAGCTGTAAAAGAATTATAAAAATAAAAAAATTAGCCGAGTTATATGATCTTGAAGTCGTAAACATTGTATGTAAGTTGTATTATTGTACAATCTTCTACAAATTAAAAAAATAAAAAACCCGACTGCGTATAAAACGAACTAAAAAGATGAAAACAAGTTGACAAACGAGCGAACATGCGGCCAATACCTGTATTTTATTCCAATTTGAATTTATAAGGAATGAAAAAAATATATATTATTTTTGAAAACTTTTCGTAAAAAAAATCGTACCCTCGCTTCGCTCGGGTGCGATTTTTTTTTTGAGCAGAACTCTTAATTCTTTTTCTAAAATAACACTAGCCTAAGTAACTCTTTATAACATCAGATATCTGCCAGTGAAAGCCCGTCAAAATCAGTCCAGCTGTTTCGGAGATTAGCCGCGAACAAACAGACAGACAGACAAAATTTTTAAAAAATGTGTATTTCTTATAAGTACCTACGTATATAATTTCATATGAATTTAGTAAAAAGCTGTTATGTTGACATTACAACCAGACAATTCAATTTTATTTATCTGTAGTTATAGTCAAATGGTTATAAAAATGTACCTATCTACATGAACCGTATCTCAATAAATACAGAAAACTTTTGACCGCACAATCGTTTTGTCTCTGTCACTTTTTCGCCATTTTCAGCTGACGTGGACGGCTGGCAAAGAAACACTCAGTTCACTCTCTATCTATGAGACATGAGTATTGAGTACATAATAGATAATTTAAAAAACTTAAGTAGGTAACTCAGTTTCATTACTGTTAAGTGGTAGGTTAAAAAAAAATTTGGCCGGTTTCGAAATCGGCCGCGGTCACGAACACAGTTAGTCGATGATTTTTTTCTCATTTTATTTAAAATTTAATTAAAATTACAAATTGTGTAGTGCCAGGATGAAAAAAAAAGAGATATTATTTGTTCCCAAAAGACAAAAACTGAAGAATTTGTGGGCAATCAACAATAAGATGACTAAAATTGGCGAAATCACAATCTTTACATTTAAAGCTATGTGGACATCACTTTAAAGAAAATGATTTTAGAACTCTTAAAACGCCTACAGGTGAATATTTTTTTTAATTTTTTGTACTTTCTCACATATTAATTACAGAGTTTCATACAAGTAATCATCCCCCATTTTATCCTCTTATGGGATTGAATTTCGAAAAATGCTAAAACACGTATTTATTTAATTGTATTGAAGAGCATTAACACCAAGTTTCAAGTAATTCTGATCATAAACAATTTTTTGCCTATATGAACTTTATTACCATCTTCACCAAGGGGTAAATTAGTAAGGAATGAATCTCGAAAAAAATAAATAAATATATTTCTTATTTTTTATCATAACGCTAAACACTACTTTCTGTGTAGGTATTTCAAATTAAGAATGATAGAGTTGATTTAGGGATGAATTTCGAAAAATTCTTTCTAATCGGATGCCTACAACATGATAAAAGGAATACGTCCTCCAAATCTCATGTTTCTATGACTAGCGGTTTAGGCTGTGTATTGATAGTCAATAAGGATCACCGCAGGATGCACCTCTCCTTCTCAATTCTTTCTTCAGCTGGTCTTACTTCCAGGTACAATACATTGCACAGATAAGATACGAACACAATAGAAGTAAAAAAACCGGGCTTAATTAAAAGAGATATCACAATAAATTGCTAAACCTCAGACTGAATGTAAATAGGCCATACGTGTGGTGTCCTCCCTTCGAGAAACCTTCCCCAAAATATTTTTTTATATACCCTACGAAATAAGAATCTCAGTAAGATCATTTACAAACATTGCCAAAAGATGGCGCTACTTGTTAATGAAGAAAATAGAGACTATAAAATTTCCAAATAATAATTAATATGCACAGGAAAATATAAACTTTACTCTTATCTAGATTTTTATATTCTTTTACAAAATTAACTTAAAACTTAAAAATCTAGTCTTAGTTAATGTAACTGTCAAAGTTGAAATGTCAAAATCGAAATCCTATTTGTTTTTACTTTTTGAATACTTTTTACTGATATTTTAACGATCTTTAACTAAAATATTTACTAATGAACAAACCAAAGTGATTATGGTATTCAATATGACTTTATTTATTTTGATTAAGTAAATTTACTAAGTTTACCTTGTGATTGTAGTGAGGGCAGTGAACGGCGAATGATTTTGTAATTAAAGAGTACGATGGAAGCAAATAATGGGGATTCAGAACGTGATCGTGGCCTGTAAGTTATTGCTTTGTTTATTTGCATTTCTAGCATAATGGTAAAAAAAATATATACCATTAAGTACTAAAAATTTGCAGAAACACCAGAAGCACCTGAGTTATTGTTTTTTTTGTCAGTTAACAAATATTAAATAATAGAGAAAAATACACCCAAACTTCTCAGACTGATTGTGCAATAGTTTGACCAATATGTTTGTTTTTGTTTATCACACTGAGTAGGTCCCATAATATTGTTGGCCAATGGACCCAGCAAGATAACAAATGAATTATTATAAAATAATATAATATCAGTTGACATTGAGTCTGCTAGCTGGGGTGTAATCCTTAATTGTGCACTAGACAAAATACTGGTTGCTATAAACAAAAACAGCAAACTCTTTGTCAAAGTATTTAGTTATATCTAGATAATATCACTGTACCCTTTGAACTTATTTTATTGGATGTACATATAGGATTGATTTAAAAAATGCCTTTTAAGGTTTATAGGTGTACACAATACGATATAACAGA
Source organism: Argynnis bischoffii washingtonia (assembly GCA_033884665.1). Lineage (NCBI taxonomy): Eukaryota > Metazoa > Arthropoda > Insecta > Lepidoptera > Nymphalidae > Argynnis > Argynnis bischoffii. The sequence goes on along the minus strand of CM066624.1, from coordinate 51,340 downwards.
AATAAAGTATATATAATTTTATTTTTGAGTTATTATTTGATATTTGTTTTTTAGTTTCTAATCTATATGATTATCATTCCAGTGTAGGAGTGGAGCACAGTGCGGCCGAGGTAGATGGAGATAGAGCGAGGTACAGGTATGGCTCTAGCATTTTTAATATTACAAATATTAAAAAGCATATTAAAACTAATAGCCTGCTTTTTAGTCTACAATATATAGGTACATATTGAACCTATATAATAACTTTTGGACAAAGTATACATGAGTACACACACACTACATTGAGTAAAAAAAGGCAGTGATAGCCCAGTGGTAACGCGCTCCCTTGGGAAGCAGAGTGAAGTGGGTTCAAATCCCGGATCTCGCACCTCTGATATTTTCATGTGCGAATCTATTCCAACATGATTACTACTTATCTTAACGGTAAAGGAAAACATCGTGAGGAAACCTGCATGTCTGAGAGAACCTAGCAAGTTTTCAAAAGATATGTGAAGTCCACCGACTGCACTTGGCCAGCGTGGTGGACTATGACCTGATCCCCCTCGTACTGAAGGTATGGCCGTGCCTAGTAGTAGTTATGACTTACCAGAGTCACACAACTGATTTAGTAAACAAAGACTATTTTTGTAACAGAAGTAAAGACTATGACTCGAGAATTTTAAATTTGAGCAGATAATGTGTACACTATTTTGTTTCTATATGGTTATATAAATTTAACCTACATTTTTATCAGTAGAAAAATATGTTTGTAAGTAATATTTATTACATTTAACTTGTATATTTTTATATTGTTTAATTGATGAAGTATTAATTGAATTTTCAATACTGTAGTTGATAAGGATTGCTGTTGCATTTGTAATTAACACTGTGACTGGTTTATAAATTCAAACTAAAACCACAACATGCTATAGAATGTACCTGCAGATACAGATCAGAAGTATACATAACACAATATTTCCTACTAAATCTTGTAGGCACAATTGTGACTTTACAATATGGTGTAATCATGTTATACAACTTTAAGTACTTATTTAAAAAATGTTAGTGTATTGATATTGAAACAATTAAGAGTCCCCGTTAATATGCCAATCAATACCATATCAAATAGTACATTGTCCTGTGATTATTATATTATTTGTTTTGTACTATTTGCAGAATAAAATGATAGTACCTGGGCGACCGAGCTTCGCTCGGAGTTCTTGAAAGATTGTATATTTTACATTAAGTGACTAAGTGTTACTGAGACAGTTGTATAGATGTCGCTATAAGAACAAATTTCTTTTTAATTTGGCTTAAAAATAATTTGACATTAAGTGACTAAGTGTTACTGAGACAGTTGTATAGATGTCGCCATAAGAATAATTTTCTTTTTAATTTGGCTTAAAAATAATTTTACATTAAGTGACTAAGTGTTACTGACTGAGTTGTATAGATGTCGCGATTAAATTTTGCGTAGAATAATGCATAAGAAAAACGCATGAAAACTCGAAAACACGCGTTTTCCCAAACATGTGACTAATCTAGATCAATTTTTCGCCCCCGAAAGCCCCCATATACCAAATTTCAGCAAAATCGTTAGAGCCGTTTCCGAGATCGTCGGTATAAATAAATAAATAAATAAATAAATATACAAGAATTGCTCGTTTAAATATATAAGATATATTATTCAGAAAATTAACATATTAAATTAGACATTTTTAGTTAGATAGTGTTACAGTTACTTAAAGTTCAGTTATAAATTAAATAAAAAAAAATAATTTTGCTCTTTATTGTACATTTAATATTAAAATCTATAATTTAAATGAGATAGTAATGTAATTAAATTAAAAACTACTTAAAAAGATATGTCCATCTAACTTCTTATTTGAGAATAGAATTTAATGCAGTGTTTATTAAAATAAATTATGAAACAACAACACTTTCAAGAACCATTTAACAAATATAAAAGGAGTTTATAACTATAGTCATTCTGTGTAACATTGGAGCAGCATTTTAGTTTGGACCATACCCTGAACAAATGCTTTTCTTTTTTATATCGATATATGAAAATGAAAGTAGTAAGTCTATGTATTCAAATGTAAAAATCTGTCCAAACAAAGAATAAACAATACAATGTAAAATTCAGAAGTGAACAATTTCAGCAAACAAACAAAATAGCTGATTTTTGTTTGTCAAAATTGTTCACAGCTGCTTTCCAACATTGCGTGAATCTGATGCGACGTTATCTGTTTATATGTCAAATAACCCGTTATTATAGGTTTTTAAGGTGACAAAAAATGATAATCTAATGTTACCCCAAAGTAAACTTTGGGCACACATCTTTCTGTCTATATCTCAGGGTTCGCGCATAATTTGTATATTTTTCAATGTGATTTACATTCACAACGTCAAAAGATCACTTAATCACAATCACTGTGTAGTCATTCTGCACAAATTATGGTAAAACCATAGCGAATCGCCTCACATGGATTGGTCCAAGCTCGAAAGTTACCCAGAATGACTGTAATAGTAGACTTAACATAGGTGTAGAGGGGGGCGGTGTGTATGTGTGTGTGTGTGTGGCGCAGCATGATGGTGCGGTGCGCGTCGCAGTCGTCGCTGGACGAGTCGTCGCAGCGGCGCGAGGCGGGCGAGGGCGGCGCGGGCGCGCAGCACGCCGCGCAGCTGCTGGACGCGCTGGCGCGCCTGCGCCGCGACCAGGTGCTCTGCGACGTGCGCCTGCTGGTAACCGCCCTGCATTCCTGTATTCCTGTATAACGAGAAATCGAAATGACCGGTGAGAGTAACCTAGCCACTGGTATGGCCCGATTTAAATCCGAGATCTCACAATCTATAACGACAATGTAAAAATTTAAAATAACATTATATACTTATAATTTTTCAAAATAGTCGTTAATATGTGTCAATACTTAGAAACACTCAGTACTTAGTAGTCGCAGCCTAGTGGTAAATGAAATTTGTCCGTTAAGCCGATTAATAGACTGTAGTTACAAATATATGTTTATCATTTGCATCGCGTCGCAGGCACAGGCGCCTGGTATGTGTGGCGCGGGCGCGGGGGCGCTGTCGGGGGAGGATGCGGCCGCGGCGGCGGGCGGCGACAGTGCGGGGGCGGGGGCGGGCGGCGCGGCGGCGGGGGCGGGCGGGGCGGGGGCGGGCTGCGCGGCGTCGGGCGACGGCGTGTGCGCGCACCGCGCCGTGCTGGCGGCGTGCTCGCCCTACTTTCGCGCCATGTTCACGCAGTTCGACGAGCGCACGCAGGCCACCATCACTATACAGGTTATAGGACTATCCTTATGTTCACTGCGTTTTTTATTTCGTACTCAATTATGAGTAAACATTTGAAAGACGGAACCGTGGGCGTGTCGCAGGACGTAGAGCCGCAAGCCTTGGAGGCCATCATCGAGTACGTATACAACCCCGACTCGTTGGTGATCAACGAGGAAAACGTGCAGAGCCTGCTGTCGGCGGCGTCGCTGCTGCAGGTGCCGGGCGTGCGCGCGCGCGCCTGCGCCTTCCTGGCCGCCGCGCTGTCGCCCGACAACGCGCTCGGCATCCGCGCCTTCGCCGACCTGCACGCCTGCGCCGACCTGGCCGACTGCGCCGAGCGCTTCGTGGAGCGCCACTTCGCCGAGGTGCTCGACACCGAGGAGTTCCTGGCGCTGTCCGCGCCCGCGCTGGCGGCGCTGCTGGCCAGCGACCGCGTGGCCGTGCCCGACGAGGAGGCCGTGCTGGACGCCGTGCTGCGCTGGGTGCGCCACGCGCCCGAGCGCCGCCCGCAGCTGGGCGCGCTGCTGGAGCACGTGCGCCTGCCGCTGCTGGCGCAGGACGCGCTGGTGGCGCGCGCCGCCGCCGAGCCGCTGGCCAGCGCCGAGCTGCGCGTCAAGGACCTGCTCATCGAGGCGCTGAGCTTCCACCTGCTGCGGCCCGAGCGCCGCGCCGCCGCCGCCGCGGCGTGCGCGCGCGCGCGGCCGCGCCAGCCGCCGCGCTCGCCCAAGCTGCTGCTGGTGGTGGGCGGGCAGGCGCCCAAGGCGGTGCGCGACGTGGAGGCGTTCCACATGGAGACGGGGCGCTGGCGCGCGGCGGCCGAGCTGCCCACGCGGCGCTGCCGCGCGGGGCTGGCGGCGGTGGGCGGGCGGCTGTACGCGGTGGGCGGCTTCAACGGCACGCTGCGGGTGCGCAGCGTGGACGTGTACGACGCGGGCGCGGACGCGTGGGCGCCGGGCCCGCCGCTGTGCGCGCGCCGCTCCACGCTGGGCGTGGCCGTCATCGGCAACGTCATCTACGCCGTGGGCGGGTGCGTGCGGGATACGTCGCTCTCGTATCGGTTTCATTGTGTTTGCATTTAATGATATTTAAATAAGTTGCTGTTTTATTTTCGCAAACATTGAAAATACAAATATTACTAATCTGTTCTTATTAAAAAAAAAGTAAAATTGAATACTTTGCGTGTATCAATGTACAAAAACAAAACAAAAATACAATTATTTTTGTAAATTATAATTTGAAGTCTATATAAGTAGTCCATTAAAATAAAAATTTAAGCAAATGCGATGAAAACGTATCATACACCATTTACCGACAGTCTTCTAATTATTACCATCTGAATCGCCAAAGAATTGCGAATCCTTACGAATTATAAAAAAAAAATAGCAGTAAGTATATAGTATTCAAAAAATGTAATATGTAAATATATGTGTGTGTGTGCGTGTGTGTGTGCAGGTTCGACGGCGCCACGGGGCTGAGCTCGGCGGAGGCGCTGGACGTGCGCGAGGGCGTGTGGCGCCCCGTGGCCTCCATGAGCACGCGGCGCTCCAGCGTGGGCGTGGGCGTGCTGGACGGGCGCCTGTACGCCGTGGGCGGCTACGACGGCGCCTCGCGCCAGTGCCTGGCCAGCGTGGAGCGCTACGAGCCGGCGGCGGACGCGTGGGCGCCGGCGCCCGACATGGCGGCGCGGCGCTCGGGCGCGGGCGTGGGCGTGGCGGGCGGCGCGCTGTACGCCGTGGGCGGCCACGACGGGCCCGCCGTGCGCCGCAGCGTGGAGCGCCTGCGCGGCGACGCCTGGGCGCCGGCGCCGCCCATGGCGCACGCGCGCCGCAACGCCGGCGTGGCGGCGCACCACGGCCGCCTCTACGTCGTGGGCGGCGACGACGGCGCCGCCAACCTCGCCACCGTCGAGGTACGGCTTGCTAAACATTCTACAATTGTCACGAACCAAATCGAATATGTACGTACATAATAGAATCCATGAATAGCGTTAACGATACATATATTGATTGAGTATAAGTGATAAATCAAACTATCCTTAATTATTTCTCCTGTTGACATTTAATATCCCATAAAATAAACTTGTCACAGTTAACTAAGAATGATTGACGCTTTGAAGCCATAAACAAGAAAATTGAGTTGAATTAATAATAACGTCAATATATACCTGTAGCCCCCAAAATCACCTCGGGTAACCTGCTTTTCGACCGACTTCATATTACAAGAATAAAAAACCTATTGCTTAAAAAACGAACTGAAAAGATGTGAATTGAGAACAAGTTGACGAAGGAACATAGTCGACGCAGTCGAAGACACGTGTATACAATACGTCTTTGACTACATATGCTATGATTCTCCGACGACTTTTTGTCATCTTTTTAGTTCGCTTTTTATGCAGTCGAGTTTTTATTCTTGTAAAATATTTGACAAGCTGAAAGTCAGTACGTTAGAATGGGGAAAATTTCTTGAAAGGAGGGCGCTACATGTGTAACTTAATTGGCCCAATTTTAATATATTATTTTACCTACTGTGCGGTGTTCTGTACAATTATGATATCTCTTTTGCACCTGGTTTTTGCTTCTATTGTCTGTATCTTACCTGTGCAATGTATTGTACGTGGAATTGAGAAGGAAATTAATCCCTTAAAGGGGATAAAAGTCCTTCTTCCTCAACAGCTGCTAAAAGTGTTAAAAACTTGGAGCAATAATACTTTCTTAGATTTACGCGAGTATTTGACATTTAAATAAAACTATCTTTTCGGATTTTCTCGCGGATTTATTTTGATTTTTGTTTCCCGACGTTTCGATTGCTTTACAGCAATCATGGTCACGAGAGAGACTAAGGTGTTAGATGTCTCAATGGCATTATACAGTTGTTACAGACAGCCTACCTACTATTTTACAAAAATGATTTTAAAAATTCAAAAATGGCATCAAAGTACCTTACAATATTGGTTGATTTTAATTCTAAACATTTTAAAAATTTTTAAGTTTTTAATAAATATTATAATTAAAATAGCAATATTATTTACTTAATTTTTTGCTATTATAATAAATATTACAATTTTCTTTACTTTATTGTAATATTTATTATATTATAATATATTTCTTTAACATTCGTGTTTGTAATTTAAAACCTGCATTTCAAACAATTATAGTAGTATATTATAAATCTATAAAAGTCCCAATAGTAGTAAAAAAACACAAAAAAAAAAAACACCTTTCTGTAAGATGTCCACATAGCCTTAAATATATATATATATATATATATATATATATATATATATATATATATATATATATATATATATATATATATATATATTGGTCGTGTTATTGCTTTATTGCTTTAGCCCAAAATTTCTTCAGTATCCATTTTCTTTTCAACCTGGCACTGCACAATTTGTTATTTTAATTAAAGGATAATGGGCATTCCGTCCCCAGAGTGTATCAAGTTGAGACATATGTCATTTTAAAGAGCAGAAGAATAGCTTCAATTTATTGTATGACACCAACACTGAGACTCGTGCAGGGAAAGAACTATGAATCATTTAATTTTATTAAGCCCGTAAAAGTCTAAAACAGTATGACGTATGTACATCACTTTAAAGGTCATAATAATAGCTTTATTTTATTGTATAGCGCCAAAAGTAAGATAGTTACATGAAAGAACTACGAATTATTTCTACATACTCTGCTACATCGCTGTCGCAATCAAAGTGGTTTTGGAGTTCCAGCTGAAAGCTTAAGGGGTTTTGGATTTGGTGTGGTACTGGTAGGAACGTGGACTTCTTCAGTCGGAGTCAGTTGGATGCGTTCAAGCTGTACATAGTTACCATGCTGTACAAGATATCACAAGAGACTTGTGGACGATAAACCCGACCCCACCTTGGGACTGTTGGTCACCCGAAAACAGAACAGGTGACCAGATTTAAGCAATATCGAGTTGTCCCCCTCTCTTCGAACTTCCAATAACCCTATAATATCCCATCGTAACCTGCTCAATTCTTCCTCATTTATTCATTCAGCTATCCTGCACAGGGCTGCAAAAGTCGCAATATGTGCGAAGGTGTGTTAAAACAGACGGCACGGTACGATATAAAATAATATTTATGAAAATATTGTACAATTTAAATAAAATAATTCGCAGATCTTCCATGTAACTGTCTCACTTTTGGCGCTATACAATAAAATAATGCTATTATTATGAACTTTAAAATGATGTACATACGTCATACTATTTTACTTTCACGAATTTAATAAAATTAAATGATTCATAGTTCTTTCCCTGCACGAGTCTCAGTGTTGGTGTCATACAATAAATTGAAGCTATTCTTCTGCTCTTTAAAATGACATATGTCTCAACTTGATACACTCTGGGGACGGATCCCATACAAACTTGCCCATTCTCCTTTCAAATATAATGAAAAAAAATCCATCCATGCTATAGAGCTTTGCAAAATAATGAAAATCGTTCTGATCGCGACATCTGGCTGGAGAAAAAGGCAAAATTTTTCCCATTGGGTTTTATTTTTCGAGCCTGATTTTTTGTGTTATTAATAAAAGCAAATTTTAATTTGTCTTCATATACAAATTGGCATTAAACTAACTTAAACGGCTTAAGCAAATATTTTATAAAAATACTTTTTTCTTATTTTGCTACTATTTTGTCTACACTAAAAATGGAAAAACTTTAATTCTGCTTTAATAATGATTTAGATACTTAAGTACTATAGATATCTATAGTAAATGACCAATCAGTTATTTTTTACTTTTTAGTGTTTTGAATTTGTGTCGGTTTTTATTAGAGTGTGTAATGTACGACTAACAATAATATACCAGCGTTATTTTATAAAAATAACGCCTGCGACGTCCTAATGTTAAGAAAATGATAAGTTAATAATGAAAGGCAACGTGCGGCTCTCGGCAGGTGTTCGACCCCGCCGTGGAGCAGTGGTCGGTGCTGGGCGCCGCCATGTCGCTGGGCCGCTCCTACGCCGGCGTGGCCGTGGTGGAGCGCGCCTGACGCGCGCCGCCCGCGCCGCCGGGCGCCGCCCCCGCGCCGCCGGGCTTCGCCCCCGCGCCGCCGGGCGCCGCCCCCGCGCCGCCGGGCTTCGCCCCCGCGCCGCCGGGCTCCGCCCCTGCGCGCCGCGCCGGCTGCATGGACGTGCACGTATACGCCAGCGCCCGCCCGCGCGCGCTCCAGGTACTCACGACCACGGAAGGTGGAGATATTTATTAGGAACTGTGCATCTATGTTTTTATATACCAATGTTTTAAATAAATTATTATTATATTTTTTAAGACCTAATTTTTTTTGCAGGTGGAAGAAAATGTGTATGAGAGCGTAAACGTGGCGGGTGCGATGGGCGGTGTGGGCGGACTGGGTGGAGTGGGCGGTCTGGGCGGCCTGGGCCCGCCGGGCGTGGGGCGCGGCAGCGCGTACTGGTGGTGGCGCGTGGCGCCGCCCTGCCGCCGCCACCGCCGCGCCTCGCAGACGCTGGAGTTCAACTCGCGGCTGCTGGGCGCGGGCGCGGCGGGCGCGGGCGGCGCGGCGGCGGCGGCGGCGGCGGCGGGCGGCGCGGGCGGCGGCACGGTGCCGCGGCGCGTGTGCGGCGTGCGCGTGGAGGTGGCGCGCGCGCGGCTGTCGGCGTCGTGCGGCACCATCGACGCGGCGCCGCCCTGCGTGCTGGTGCTGCAGCGCTGGCGCACGCCGGCGTCGCGCTCGTACCACCTGCTGCCGGAGAGCCAGCGCGCGCCGCACCGCGCCGCGCTGGCGCTGCGCGCGCGCTGCTGCGAGGCGGCCGAGGACGAGGCGGCGGAGGCCGAGGCGGCGGCGGACGCGGCCGGCCGCGACGACGACGACGACGACGACGCGCCGCCGCGCGCGGACTCTTAGTGCGCGCAGTGGGCCCTCGGACGTGGGCGTGGCGCGTCTTACTGAATCTCCAAAGGATCGATAGGATAGGCCCTACTTATGTGTGTAGGAACGATGATATTTTTAACGAAGAAAAATATCGCATTTCCATATCTTCTCTCTGTATCTCTCCTGCAAAGTCAAAAGTGAAACATTCCGAACGAAATGAGGTACCTAATATTAAATGAGAAATAGCCGTGGTGTGGCCGAAGGGCCGCCGCGCGAGGTGCTCTCTGGTCTGCTGTGATGTCGGCGTCTTGGCGATTTGTATATTTTTTATAGCTAGTTAAATAAGGTGGCGGCGCACATTCCGAAGTGGAGAAATATATGAAACTGTATGACAACGTGCGCCGCGCGGGCGCGAGCGGCGAGCCGGCTCTTAATATATTCTGTTGTTAGTTGTTTACTGTAGCGTAGGTGGCTTGCGAGAACAATAATACTCTCAATATGATTGTCTTAAATATCTCTGTTGTAGTTAATTAAATCGAATTTTAAATTGACTTTGTTGTTATTTCCCCCACCCCGAGAGTCCCGCCGCGGGAGAGTGCGGCGCGCGCGGACACAGACGCTGGTTCTATTATCATTATTTTATCTCTACTTAATCCCTGACTATCTCCGTGATCGTAAGCAATTAGTTCGGTATGAGTCAAAACCATATCATACGAGATCGAGTGTCAGTCAGAACTCTATCTTGGGACCCTTATTCTTCTTAATTAGGATAAACGATCTTCCGAAATGTATAAAACATGCGGAATGACTATTATATGCTGATGATATCAAACTCATACTAGAAATTACTTCTGTCGAAGATTGCCTCAAGCTACAACGCGATCTAACGACTATGTAACAGGAGTGAAGCCAACAGTATGGAGTTCAATCATGACAAATATTCAGTGATGACCTTTGGTAGAGTTCATACATGAGTTCAAAATGGATGGCATTCCTGTCCCCAGAGTGCAAAATATGAGAGATCTAGGCGTAAATTTTGACGCCAAATTAACCTTCCGAGACCATATTAACTCGATAGCAGCCGATTCATTTCGAAGATTCAAATCAAATCAAAAATCAAATCAAATCAAAATATACTTTATTCAAATAGACTTTTACAAGCACTTTTGAATCGTCAATTTTACATTTTAAATTTAAATTAAATGTCAGTGTAGTCAGTCCGTGAGGAAGCTACCACCGGCTCGGAAGGCAGTTCTGCTGAGAAGAGCCGGCGAGAAACTCAACAGTTGCTCTTTTAAAATAAAAACTGTGTACAATATTGTAATACAATAATTATTATATATTTATCCTACGTGAGATCCAACCAGATATTAGTTCCACACATTGATATCTCCGAAGTATTCCGTGATTGTATAATAAGCTTTATTCACTAATACATTTTTAATTTTAGATTTAAATTGTTCAAATGGCAAGCTCAAAATCGATTGTGGAACTCTATTATACATTTCGAAGATTAGGGTTCGTATTGCATAACTCTCGAGAGTTCACAGTAGTCCTGTAGTAATACGGTTACTATATTACGCTCTAGTGCAAAGCAAACTTTAAACCCGTACAATATCCGTACGAGAAAAGTATGGACTCATATTAGAAAAGGTAAAGGCCTTTCTGAGATGTCTATTCAAACGTTGCTATGGATATTTCTATATCCAACCAAATTTATTTTAGATTGCTTTGGTTTAACGGTTTAACTTCTGACCAACTAAAAACTATGTGCCGAATTTTACGAGGAGACGTTGATGCTCCGGAGCTTCATGCTCGTCATTGTGTCGTATTCATGCCTCAATTATTAATAGCCTTTGCCCCCGAAAAAATAAGTTTTTCGTTGTTACATATTATCGCACTGTTGCCCGAACCATGGCTCCTATTGGCATTATAATGCTCACTGGGACCCATTCAATGACAAGTGGCCAACTTTGGTTCTTGAGTTACTAAGGTATGCTGAGAATATTGAATAACCCTGTTATAATAATTCTCAGAACCTAAGAAGTATTTACTTTTGTTTCAAATGTTTTTTTTTCTCTGTCCTTTTACGTTTGTAATAATTTATAATGTACATATGTATAATCTAGTTAGTGCAAGTGGCACTGCCAGTCTAATTAGATGCAAATAAATAAATCTATAGAATTCACGGGCTCCAAGGGTCCCGGTCCGTTGGTATGCTCGCGTGGGGACACAGGTCCAATACATTGACGCGCTTTAAGAAATTTAAATGACTAATGTGACGCATCGGCCGGGATTCATCTCTGAGTACTCCATATGGAATTGCTCAGAGATGGTCACCGGTTAATATGGTTCCATAAGGGTTTCTGAAATGGAGTTTGAATGGGACACAAAACTAGGCTATCGAATAAGATTACCGGACGCCGTCGTCTCAAAAGTATTATATTGAAAATTTAAATAAATTAGTTCATGGTGACTCGCCTCCCACTAGACGGCCGCCGCAGCGGCAGCGCCTCGGCCGGCGGCGGGGGTGGCCATCACGAGGCTGCTCGTGAGCGGACTTCCCCGTTATTGCGCAAGTTGAGCACTTCCACCCTTTCGAGCACTTTGCTCTTGCGCTGCACTTCGCCACGAACTGCTCTGCTGGCATTATTATTATTATATTCCCCACATTGTAGTGTCTAATTAAGTGCAGGCTACCGCGTTAATAAAGTTTTTATTATGTTTTTCTTATTTTCATTCGCGGGAACGATGAAATTAAGTGTAAATAATGTAAGTTTATATTATCCTCCCTTCAAGTGTCGAATCGAATTGGAATATTGTAATTGTGTTTAATTTAAATGACCGTAATATATTTTGTTACTAATGACCTGAGCTGATGATTGAATGAAAAAGTGGGCACTACTATCAATAATTACTTGTTATTGTTAACAACTTGTCGAGTTCGGGATGATTTTATCTCTACTCATAGTAACGAGGGTGTGATGATGGGAATCCTAGATGAATGTGGAACTCATTGATTTCCAGTAAATTCCTCATTTACTTGGTTGTGGTTGGGTTGGAGTAAGGAAGTGGAATATGTTCGGCGGCGGTGTGCGGGCGCCGGCCGCCGCGCCCCGCCGCTGCCGCAGCCGCCAGTCACCGCCGGCGCGTCGCGCGGAGCTCATGTCACGTGCAGCCGCAGGGCAATTCGACGCGCGAGTGTGTCGCTAACACTAAGCGAATCTACGAGCGGACTCTATCCAGTGGACTTGATTCGGCACTGTGCGTTGTTTACACTGAACGGAACGTGCTGCATTGTGTGACAGTAAATCCTGATACAAATCTAAACATATACATTTAAAAAAACTATTTTGTTTCTACAGTATTCACATATAACACTAAATAACGACTGTTCGACGCCGCGCTGTCTTTACTGCACCCACTGTATAGATGCGATTGCCGTTCGACATTAAGTAAGTCATGTGTATGTGATAATTACCGTCGCGAAAATATTTTTATGTCACCTGACTATTATGATAAAACGTGACAATTGTCATTCTGTATGAAAATCATATTAAAATGTACAGTAGTTTCTGAGATTAGCCACAACAAACACTAAGTCAACTTTAATTTATAATATGTATTTATTATCCTATTTTATTTCTTTCGTCATCATATTATGCTCCTTTAATAAATGTTGTAATGATAGCATGTAGGTATTTGTAATCGGACTACAAATGTAACTGCGAAAGTGCGTGCGTGTGTGTGTTTGTTACCCCGCGCTGAAACAGCTGTACAGATTTGAATGAAATATTGAGTATTGAAGATGCTGACCTGGAGACTGGAGTAACACATATCCTACTTGTTAGACACGTAGGGATGCACCCGAGCATATCGAGGGCAAATTGCTAGTCTTATAAAAAAATAATGCCCCATTAGTGTGTTTCTTTTATGTATATATAGGTATTTACTTGAACTTTTTAAAAATATATTAAAGTATAGTATAAAAACTTCAAGTATACCGTAAGATTCAATTATCTCTTCGATTGCTGCCAATCACCGTAAATGAAATTGAGCCTGCAATAGGCATAGCCTCAGCCTAGACCACCGCACCGACGACGGTTGCAACATAACGCGAACAGTAAACGCGAGCTCCTTTAGAGGCAGGCAGATCTAAGCAGTAAGTAAGCGGTTACATTCTACATATATCGACTGGTGAATGATTAAAATTGCGGAGTGTTTAGTGCGCGCTGTGCCTACTGTCAGGTGCCAGCCTACACACTCAGAGGTGCTGCTTCATCGTAGTAAATGCGATAGGATTCTTAAGTCGTACGATAACCGTTAATTAACATCCCTATTTAAAAACTCCAATAGGATCTCATCAAAAGCGACAAGAGCCACATAGAAACCTATAAATATTCATTGGTTTCTATGTGGCTTTTGTCGCTTTTGATGAGATCCTATTGGAGTTTTTCAATAGGGATGACTCCGTGCTGTAAAATGCAAGCATGAGTTATATGTAGGTCAAATCTCGCTTTTGCACTTACACATAGGAAAGCAACATTTTGATTTCCGCATCGCTGCGCCGTAATTAGACGAATTTTGACATTTGAATTTTTATAGATCTTGAAGAAATAAAACGAAAAATAAAAATAAAAATTTTCGATATTTCGTTTCGTTTTTGAGATATCGATACTCAAAAAAAAAATATAGTACCTTTATAAAAAATATTTTGAGGAAATGAAAGAGTCAAAGTTATAGACTTAAAATTACAATCTTAATAATATTATAAATGTGAAAGTTTAGATGTTGAATGTATGTTTGTTACTCAATCATGCCAGAACGACTGAATGGATCTGGATGAACCATTCAGAGGCGAATTCGAAGCGAAGCGAGGGTGAGCCGCTAGCCGAGTCCATACATTGTCTGGCTCAGTTTGTAGTGACTAGTGACCCTACTTGCTGTGTCAGCGGTAGCGGGTTCGAAACCCGCTGGGGGCATTCATTTGTGTGATGAGCATGAATGCTTGCACTCCATTCATGGGTGTTTATATTTATATTACGTAAGTATTTAGTTTTAATACCTGGGCGACCAAGCTTCGCTCGGAGTTCTTTTTTGTTATATATCGTATTTTTTGATAAAAAAAAACTAAAAACTTGAATAAATACAAAAAAAAGTAAAACTTTGTATCCGAACGAGATTCAAACTCGGGCACACCTATGATTGTTAATCTTGCACCTTGGTCGCTTGACTACGATGCTTATTGTTATACTTACTAATAATAATATAAATTATTAGTTATATAAAAATAGGATTTATATGTATTATTGTAAATTAATTATTTGATTCTTTGGTTTACAATATAATTGTTTTTCTTCCTTAAATATTTTTCTGTCATGGCAGCAAGATTATGGAACTCACTGCCTGGGTATATTTTGAAAGATGATCCCTGACTCACAACATTTCAATTTAGACAGCACTTAATATCAAATCAGACATAAATTATAGTATATAAACATGTATGTATATACATGTATATGTAAATATATATGTAAATTTATTTTTGTGTAATTATAATAATTAGTTTAAATATATTTTAATATTAGGTTAATACCATTCAATGCTGTACTGTACCTACATCGCACTTAAATTAATTTGTTTTCTTACTTCTGACGGGTTTCTGGAAGAAATCTCTTAAACAGATAAGTAATCCTTTTTGAGATTCTGTTACTTTATTTTGCATAGCATACATGCATAGGTGCATGTATTTTATGGTACATTAATAAATAAATAAATATAAATAATTTATTGTTACATAGATCTAGTCTAGATCTAGTTCACACAGTTTAACAGTCTACATATTTTGCTTTAGTTTAGAAGTTCTATTTTATTATATCTAATTTAAACTTTGGCTAACAGTTTTGACTTTTGATATAATTTTGTACACATTTTAATTTTGTTTTTTTTTTTTTTAAATTAAGTATATACTTTATTATATGATATACTAAGTATACATATTCTGTATTTTATTT
The DNA here is from genome assembly GCA_033884665.1 of Argynnis bischoffii washingtonia. Lineage (NCBI taxonomy): Eukaryota > Metazoa > Arthropoda > Insecta > Lepidoptera > Nymphalidae > Argynnis > Argynnis bischoffii. Next base: position 36,194 of record CM066624.1, on the reverse strand, counting down.
ACAATTTACGTACTTACGTGATGGCATGCAAACGGAAAACTGTGATTTTCGATAGTTATTGTTATGTTCAAATCCGTGCCGTGAGTCGAATTCCTACACATGAGACTAATCTAGATCGATTTTTCGCCCCCGAAAGCACCCATATACCAAATTTCAGCTACAGTTACAGTTACAGTATACAGTTGTTACAGACAGCCTTTATAATGCCATTGAGACATCTAACACCTTAGTCTCTCCCGTGACCATGATTGCTGTAAAGCAATCGAAACGTCGGGAAACAAAAATCAAAATAAATCCTCGAAAAAATCCGAAAAGATAGTTTTATTTAAATGTCAAATATTCGCGTAAATCTAAGAAAGTATTCAGCGAAATCGTTAGAGCGTTTCCGAGATCGCTGGTATAAATAAATAAAGATATAAATATACAAGAATTGCTCGTTTAAATATATTAGATACTAGCGACTCACCCTCGCTTCGCTTTGGGTTCGTCCCTAAACAAAAACAAATCTATCACGGGACCCGTACACTTTTCCGGGATAATATATAGCCTATAGCCATCTCAGCTAACGGGCTATCAAATGTAAAAAGATTTTTCGGATCGGATCAGTAGTTCCTGAGATTAGCGCGTTCAACCAAACAAACAAACAAACAAACTCTTCAGCTTTATATTATTAAGTATATAGATGTAGTGTATCAGCTATCTGGTATTCATAACACGAGCCTCTACCAGATGGTGCTGTGTGTTAATGCCTCAACATATTTATTTATGTATTTATTATTATGACATTTGCTGTCATTATGACATATCCAATTCTCCTGATACTATTTGTGACACCTTTAAAATATCGTAGCACTTAATATGATGTTAGAGTTTCTGGGTTTGAAATTAAAAAAAGACCTACGTTATTCAAATCGGGCCTGTCACATAAAAAACTGACTAACAAATAAATAATATATTTAAATTTTAGATATAGACTGCTTATATTTTATAAACATGAAAATCTTAATAAGAGTTTAATATGTACAGATAACTAACTGGTCCTCCTAGTTCATTTATTATTTTTTAACTTTTTCACATTAAACCCATAATTACTTTTTTATTGATATCAGGGTATTGATATTTGGAAAACAAACTGAATTTTTATTTTTTCAAAAATCTATTGAATTCTGTCAAAAAATAATAGGGGTTAAAGTATGAAATTGCCGTTTTATTGTAATAGGTACCTCGAATTGACATAGAACCTTCACGATTTGGGATTTTTGCGTGAAACTTTTTTCACATGGTACCTATGTAGTTCTTCTTTTAAAAAATGTGCAACATTCGATAATCGACTTTCAGATGTTTTTTTATTCAGCTTAGACAAGAAAGATGGAACTTTGAAAATTCGAGTGATTTTTGAACAATTTAAATCTAAAATTAAAAATGTATTAGTGAATAAAGCTTATTATACAGTCACAGAATACTTCGAAGATATCAATGTGTCCAACTAATATCTGGTTGGATCTCACGTAGGATAAATATGTAATAATTATTGTATTACAATATTGTACACAGTTATTATTTTAAAAGAGCAACTGTTGAGTTTCTCGCCGGCTCTTCTCAGCAGAACTGCCTTCCACCACCGAGCCGGTGGTAGCTTCCTCACGGACTGACTACACTGACATTTAATTTAAATTTAAAATGTAAAATTGACGATTCAAAAGTGCTTGTTAAAGTCTATTTGAATAAAGTATATTTTGATTTTGATTTTGATTTTTGAATACGAGTTTCGACGCGGAACTAACGCGGCAGAAACAGTCCGCAATATCAATGTTGCGTTTGGAGAGGGGACTGCTAATGAACGCACCGTGCGATTTTGGTTTAAACGCTTTCGTGATGGAAACTTTGATTTGAAGAACGAACCACGTGGAAGACCGCTCCCACAGGTGAATAACAATGAATTAAAAGAGATGGTGGAAGCCGATCCGAGCCAAACTACTCAGGAATTAGCGGCATGGTTTAACGTTATCTTACAACAATATTGACTCATTTGCGTCAAATCAATAAAATAAAAAATATGAAAAATGGGTGCTTCATGATTTGACTGATCTGCAGAAAGAAACGCGTGTTGTAACTTGTGTTGCCTTGTTGAATCGATACAGAAATGAAGGAGTATTGGATCGTATTGTGATATCTGATGAAAAGTGGATTCTTTACGATAACCGTAAGCGAAAAATGCAATGGCTGACCCCAGGCCAAACGCCGCAACAGTGTACTAAAGCAAAGCTTACCAATAAAAAGATAATGGTAACTGTTTGATGGTCTCAGCATGGTGTTATTCATTATAGCTTTCTCCGATCTGGTCAAGCAATAAAGGCAGATATCTACTGTGCCGAACTCCGAACAATGATAGCAAAACTAGCAGTGAAACAGCCCCGACTCATGAATCGATCTTCACCATTATTGCTCCATGATAACGCCGGACCTCATACAGAACGATAGGAGGCGTACAAAATGCTTTCACACAGTTTGTCGAATCTAGATCACCAGAGTTCTATCGCAAAGGCATAAATGACCTTCCTATTAGATGGCAGCTATGTATAGATAATAATGGTAATTATTTTGATTAAAAAAAAAAAAACAACTAAAAAAAACTAATTCTAATTTTTCAGTACAAATCGGCAATTTCATACTTTAACCCCTATTATATATATTTTTTCGATTTTTGAGTATTGATAATTTGAAACCGAAAAATTTATTTCTTATTTTTCGTTTTTTTTTTCAAGATCTATTTTGTCATTACGAAAAACAATGACAGTAGGTATATTAAAAAATACTGTATTTATTAGATACGATCATACGATTACGTTATACGTAGGTACTATAGTCATTTGCGCTCCAATACAAATGTGAATTATCACATAAACGTAAAAACTTCATGCGCTCAAATTATTTCCTATCTGCAATCTGAACGTGCAAATCCTATTAAGTTATGATTTAAATTAGTTTGAGTGATTGATCACTTGTGAGACTTTGTCGATTTATTTCTCGCAAGACCAAGTTTTCTATTGACTTTTTATTCGACTTATTAAATTTGCAGGAAGTTGTGTATCATACAGTTGTGTTGTGTTTGTCATGATGGCCGCTAAGGCGGAGCGCGCTCGCGCACCATGAGAAAGTTCATGCGCACGCGCGCGGCGTCGCCGCCCTCGCCGCCGTCGCCCCCTCCGCTCTCCAAGACCAATGGAGTCACCAGTGAGTTGCTCTTCCATTAACAAGTATTTGATATCTAGACATTACTTACGGTGGTAGACCTTTTTCTAATGTCACTAAGATTTAGAAAAAAATATTAGATAAAATCAAATTCGTCAACAACATTGCAAAGATTCAAAGAATATTTGACTAAAATATTTAACCAATGGCCTTAGCCTTTTTTCTAAACTAGTCCTAAGAGCCGCGGCTTAACAACCCAGGAATAATTTTTGCTACAGTCCAGGTAGATTGTTTTCACACAAGTACAAACAGTATGAACTATGACTGATGTAGAAACGTGTTTCCCGTGGACAGTGGACTAGACTGCACTAGACTGCTGCGCTGGAGTGGGCAAAAAGACAATATAGGTAAACTGTACACTTGTCCCGATGTGATCGATCTCCGGTAAGTGCGATGTGTATCGCTCAGTATGCAAATATTTTCGGACTTGTCGTGATTGGAGATGTGTCATTTCCGCGTGACTGTTTGGGTTCCTTGAAACAATTAGCACATAAAGACACAATAACAGATCGTGAGCTCTATACTCATTAGTAATTTATGCGTTACGTAAATAACCTTCATATGAACTTTTCTATGAATAGTTAATGCACTTATATCATATGTGACATCAAAACTATTACTCTTAGTGTTGTAATATAATGCAAGCAAAATTGGTTGTAGATACTAGGTATATACTTGAATCAACTATTATAGAACAAATTACCTATGTTGAAAAAAGTTTGCGTGAGTTTTACGACGATATTTTATATATATCTAGTATACTTCTACAAAAAAATAATAACAAAAAGGATAGAAATGTTGACATGAAAAAGAAAAAAGTTCACCGTTAGGTTTTTTAATAGTATTTAAAGACAATATTTTTGAAGTGGAAACTTCTTTAGCGGCGTTGTTGGTAAGGATAAAACTTATGGGCTTGCGTCACCGACATGCTACGTGTGACATGTGACGTGTCGACGCAGTCTGAGGCAGACTGAGGACGCGCAGCGTCATATGTTTTGATTAATAAATAAACTATGTATATTAAAATATAAATAATTATTGCTCGAAGTGCCAGTGGATGGTAAAACCAGACTATTTATAATTTCAATTTACATATTATGAAATTTTAACTATTCATACTATAATTATTTTAAAAATTAAAAAAAAAACACAGTTATTTCAAAGTAATTCAACATAACGTGCTCTTTTAAATAAAACTATCTTTTCGGATTTTTTCGCGGATTTATTTTGATTTTTGTTTCCCGACGTTTCGATTGCTTTACAGCAATCATGGTCACGGGAGAGACTAAGGTGTTAGATGTCTCAATGGCATTATACAGTTGTTACAGACAGCCTACCTACTATTTTACAAAAATGATTTTAAAAATTCAAAAATGGCATCAAAGTACCTTACGATATTGGTTGATTTTAATTCTAAAACATTTTAAAAATTTTTTTTAATGTTTTTAATAAGTATTATAATTAAATATAGCAATATTATTTACTTAATTTTAGCTATTATAATAAATATTATAATTTTTCTTTATTAATTACTAATCTTATTTAGTGTTGCTGTTATTATGTTATCTGTAACCATAAAGAATATTAAATATTTTTAAATATCAATTATTTATTTAAGCAATATAATTGTTTTATATGTAGTTTAAAAAGAAGTTTAATATTATTTTAGATTGTTATTATTTAAAGTTAAAATCTTAAGCAACACTATTGTTAACTGTATAGATAAAAAATATATTAATTAGAATTACTATTCTTATTGCGATCCACACAGTATGAACTAACTACATCTACTGGTCTGTTATGTTTGTTTTTGTTGTTTGTTTTTATCATGGGATCCTGTAATAAATAAATACATATTTATTACAATTTGCCAATGGTCATGTTGTTTGGACTGATCCCGGCCGCAGAATTTCACCATCGGACATCGCGCCAAAACAGTAAATTCCATCCACACCACCTCGATGTCCAGCGTTCCACAACAGTGCGTTTTCTTAGGCACTTTCTGCCCCGCACAACCACTCTGTGGAACCAGCTGTCGCCGGCGGTCTTTCCGAACCGTTACGACCTGGCAACCTTCAAGAAGAGAGCGTATTCTTTTTTGAAAGGCCGGCAACGCATTTGCAAGCCTTGCGGTGTTGCAGATGTCCATGGGCGGCGGTAATCACTTTCCATCAGGTGAGCCTCCTGCTCGTTTGCCCCCTTGATGACATAAAAAAAAAAAAAAAAAAAAAATAACAACTGTATAATGCCATTGAGACATCTAACACCTTAGTCTCTCCCGTGACCATGATTGCTGTAAAGCAATCGAAACGTCGGGAAACAAAAATCAAAATAAATCCGCGAAAAAATCCGAAAAGATAGTTTTATTTAAATGTCAAATATTCGCGTAAATCTAAGAAAGTATAACGTGCTCTATTATTATCAGCTTTAGTGAAGATATTACTTTTTTACTTTATTTTAACATATTATGATATGCTCCTTTTCCGTTTAGCGGCGACTTTAATAGATTAATTATAGTGCAGGTACGTTCAAGCACAATTAGTGCCTTGTCTATCCTGTCACTCAGGTGGGACGATTAGTCGACACGACCGGTGAGAGTTAAGGCGCAGGATCGACAGCTTTACGTACTCTCCAAAGCAAGGGGGTGAAACACTGCCAATTTCTCAATTCCAGAATTTCTTGACAGAAATACTCAATAACTGAACTTGGTCCGACCTGGACTCGAACCAGGACCTTCGGATCTGTGGCCGCACATGCTAGCCACTTTTGATCGAAGTTTACCGGAAATATATTCAACTTATTAGCTATATCTTTTTTTCTGTTTTCGTTTACCTAATTGGTCTTATGTTTCAATGTACATATATAAAAAACAGGCTTATAATATACATATATGTAATTACTAATTATATTTATCCAAAACTTTATCTGTGGTATCTAGAGTAAAGAAGAAACAGCTATATCTGTGACACAATACGCTGTACTCACTATACAGTACCAATATTTTTAAAATGACTTAGAACTAATTATTTCCCTTCATAGCTATTCAGTACCTAATCAGTGCGATGATAGTCCCTGCTTGCGCAACGTTGTCGTACGCGCTAGTGCGCATATGCGGGCGTCGCGCATCCTAATTACTTGAACAATAAATCAAATGCGTGTCCTGAGTCCTAACATCTACTAGTCTATAAACACACTTTTGACCAACTGCAATGTACAGGACACGCCAAAACGATTAAAATAAGCATAACTTCGAATGTTTTAACTTTTACTAAGAAACAGGGGAAGAATCCCAATATCCACTTCCTAGTGCCATCGTCGGATAACCTTGATGGTATCAAATTATTGCATTGTCGTTTAACTATTGTGTTAGAAGTAAAAAAAAATTAAGTGTGTTAAGAAAAGTATAATTTTCATATAAAATATAATTAAATTCGCGAGGAAAGATTAAAACGGTAACTTTTCGCGAGTAGGTTAATTTAATCATGTAAACAGTGCGCCCGCCCGGCGCGGCGCCGACCGCGTGCGCGCTGCGTCTCTACTGTCTAGTTCAAAATCATTTTTGCTGCCTTAATTGTCCACGATGAAATTTTTTATGAGCGGTAATGTTGACTGAGTTTAAACATCGTTGACGTCGAAAGCCGATACTTAATTGCGGTTTTAGGGTGCCCTTAGGATTTAAGGCTTTACTTCAGAAGAAAAATCAAAGAAATTTGTTAAAAAACAATATTTCACCCAGAGCATCTATGATTAATAAAAGTAAACATAAAGTATTTTATACATGAATTTTTACATTTTTAAATTGTAAAATTTAAGAAATATTGACCAAAATGTACGTACGCGTAAATTTAGATTTCAACACCAACATCCCTCACCCCGTGATATCTGAAGCTATCAAGATTATTACTGGAAAATATAACAAAAATTCTAAGTGCCATTATATATGGAATCCTACATATATGTATTACTCACTTGACCAATATAACATAGCAGGCTAAGCATAAGCCGACGTATAAGTTGATGAAGCTGTCACGCCTCGTCGCCGAAAGGTGAAAGTGGTCAAAATTTGCTATGCATTTCGCACACGCTGCACTCGAGCAGGCGAGGTGTGACCCCGTTGCGGCGGCCGAGGCTGGGGCCGCACACCGGCCAGCCGACACTATGAATGCTTCTCATGACTTGGACAATGAATGCTCTTCTACGGATATTTAGTCCACGGCTACTGAATTCATGAATTATTTATGAGGTGTGGCCTATAATATTTTCTATTCATTAAAAAAACTATTTTTGTAAAGATACCATAGGTATGTTATTATTGAATTACGAAATTAATTATTATGTCCCAACATATTTATTTATTATTTTATTATTTACAGATATAATTCATATTTTAAGTCTTCTGATAATTTACGTGGATCCTCGCATTAACTTAAGTGTTGACTTTTGACATTTTATACCTGAGTTCAAGTTTCAAGGGCCTAGGCACATAGACTATCGCTGTAATGTTAGTGCCAGTGTCACATCTACTGCTAAATAATCGTAGTAATGGTATGTTTTAAATAGCGAGTTGTACCTACGTGAGAATAATTGTATTCGTCGTGGCATTCTTATCAACACAAAGTGTAGTCACTTGTACAAATAATATGAAAATATTACACATACTTACTCTTACACATACTTACTCTACTTGACAACGCAAACATTAACGCTGAGTTGTCTCCGTGTAAAACTGCTGGTTACAAATTATAATTTTGTTTGATAACGATCAAGTTCACATCGCGACGGAAGCGCTTTGCATTGTAGCTGCTAGCAAGGGAGGCCCGAGGGGCAGGGAGCAGGGACGTGCAACTGTATCTTATAACGGAATATCACATTTCGTAGTGTTTTATATTACCCACAATTTTTAAATAGTAACAAAAAACAAAGGTAATCGACAAATTATTTGCATTAGACTGTTAGGTACCTCGGTACTTATTAGAGAGCAGTAATGCGGTCAGGGACAGGGACGGGACAAGGGCGCGCAGAGGTCGGGTCGCCCACAAACCCACTCAGAGCGCGCGGATTCGCTTCGGCCGTCGCTCTCACTTCTGTAATTAATTATTTCAACTCAACCTAATTATAACGTTACTTTGCGGACGGAGTAACGGCACCTGTCCACAATCCACGTGCTGCCCGAATCAGTTGCGCCTAAGTTTGTAGTTTTTACGCCTCGGTGTGGGACATATTGCATTTGTTACATATTTTAAATTAACATTTAAATTAAGGTATTATAATATGTAGTTTAGCGGAAAGCTTCTTCTTAAAATACTATTGTATTGTTTTATTAAATATATTCTAGGTAACTAATAAAATTTACATGTGTTGTATTATTTTAAAGGATTATAAAATGCTAGTTTTTGCCCGCGGCTACGCTTCTATTGTATCCGACTGAGGATAAAAAAATGGTTTCAAGCCGAGCTGCAATGAAGCTGAAGGCCATGTCTATTGTTATGCTCGATGCCGGCTGAACTTGTCGCATCTGTTGTGTTCCGGAATATTGATATTATGTACACAAATATGGATGCCTGACAAATAATTAAACACTACAAGGTTTTCCTCCTCGCCCGCGAGCCGTGCTGAGGCCACTAGGGGGATCATTACCTAATAATAAGAATAATATTTTTAGCAAGCGTTCGTGTTCTATTAATTATTATGGATGGAGCCTCTTGAGAATTAAGTATTCTACCTAACAATGTTAACATATAACTTCATGCTAGTTTATAGTGTGTGTTAGTGGCGACGTAGGCGATGGGTACAAAGGAGGAGCACTTATACTTACTGTGTTGTGAGAGTTTATACAGAATATAATCTAAATAGATAAAAATGAACAGTGTTCGATATGTTCTGTCTGTTGCAGACGGCGTGGGGTCGGGCCCGCGGCGCGACGACCACTCCACTCTAACCAGGTAACGTAACGGTAACAACTTACCTGCGAACATTTTGTAGCGCAGATCTAAAGTTATTGATTTTTTATAGCCGCGAACATTATTCAAGGCAGAAAGAGTAAATATATTTTTTACGTCATTTAATCATTTGCCTAACATTCATTGCATATAATGGTTGCATGAGTCGGGAGATACATATCTAGCGTGCGCGTGAGTGCAAAGTTACTCGTGAAAATTACACTGTAATTATAAAAGTAAATTAAAATAATACTAAAGGTTTTTTATTAAAAGTTTTGTATTGAAGGTATTAAATTTACATATTTAAAAATAAACCTTTAATAAGAGAGACATGGCAGTGGTAGCCCAATGGTAACTCGCTCGCTTCTGTATCCGAGTGAAGCGGGTTCAAATCCCGAGTCTTGCACCTCTGATATTTTCATGTGCGTATCATTTCTATCACGATTACCACTTGCCTTACGGTGAAGGAAAACATCGTGAGGAAACCTGCATGTCTGAGAGAACCTATCAAGTTTTCGAAAGACACGTGAAATCCGCGAACCCGCACTTGGCCAGCGTGGTGGACTATGGCCTGATCCCCCTCGTATTGAATGGAGGCCCGTGCCCAGCAGTGCGACGTTAAAAAAGGGCTGAATACAAGAGAGACATGAGATTAACTATGACTTAGATCGCAATAACATCAAACGATTATTATTATTTGACAAAAATTGCTATATTTATTTGCAAAAAATAGATAACGGTATTATCGCGACTTCATCTGTATTAAGTTAAAGCAATTAAAGAGGTCAATATAACATTCAATTGTTTCATATAAACATTAGGAACTCGCCCCGGAATTAAGACATAATTATCCCTTGTATTAAAGCGATCACTTTTGGAACAGAACCGACTGCGGTGAAGTCCAGAAGTCCAATGAAGGATTACGTGATTGACGTGAATGTGATATATATATATATATATATATATATATATATATATATATATATATATATATATATATATATATTTATATACAGTGTAAACTCCATGTAACGTCACTCGATTTAACGACAAACTCTCTAAAGCGTTGAAATAAATTGGCTTTGGTTGGTTTAGCTTATCTTCCATACAATGATACACTCTACATAGCCTTACATCCACTCTCAATAACGACAACAATTGAGTAATAAAAAGTACCTTTTAAGTTGCTGAAATTAGTAAAAAGCGCAGCTGTGTACGTTTTTTTGTCGCTTTATTATCCTAGCCTGCAATAAACTCGACTGTCGGCATCACGCATACCGAACTTTCTAAGAAATTCGTTCTTTTGTTTACAAATTGGGATTGCTTGCACGTGTAAACTGATCTTGCTTGACCATGATTAATAAGTAGGGGTCATGGATTGTCTATACGTTATCATATTCTTAGTTGCTCACAAACTTTCAAACTGTAAACATGGCTAGTAAAAGAAAATCACTGTGTATTGACGAAAAAGTTTTACTGATACGCGCAATAGAAACGGGAGAGAAGATAAGTGATTTTTCTAATTCTGATTTTTCTTCTCTCCATTTAACGACAACTCTCTATAACGCCATAAAATGCACAGTCCCTTCAGTGTCGTTATATAGAGTTTACACTGTATATATATATATATATATATATATATATATATATATATATATATATATATATATATATATACAGTATACAGTATAATGTATGTCCGACACGCAGCTATTCTAAAACGTGTACATATACATATGTACATACGTCTGCGACTGCATAATACTATGTTCCTTCGTCAACTCGGTCTTTTCTTTTTAATTCGCTTTTTACACAGTCGGGTTTTTAAATTTTTCTAATTAGTTCTTTTTCGTATGAGTTTAATGTAACCTCGAGATCGATATATTATGCAATATATAAGCTTTAACACTCCAAACGCATCCTGTGTGCGTCAAATTTGAACAAGATTGTAAATAACAAAGAGACAGGCAGACACTTTTACATACAACGAGTTACCTACAAGGTTTTATTAATACCTAAGTTTGTATGTTTTACTGACATTAGTAATTAGTAATTACTGTTGTAAAAAATATCACGCGTCATTGGCATTATTAAACACGGACGTCCGACAAGCTACGTTATACATAATGATTTCATTTATAAAAAAAAAACGTTACAAATTGTTACAATTTAAATATTTCATGTAAGTTCTATACATACAAATGAAATGGTATTTTCTTCACGTTAATAATGTCTAATTTACCTACAGTTAGTTATTGCGTTCCGTGAGAAAGCAAGGCTCGTCGCTGCAGTGCGCGTGCCGTCAGGAGGGTAGGAAGTTAACATTCTGCATCGCAATAATCGACATAGTTTTCCTAAATATACCTACATGTTTTAGTTTTGCTATTAAATCGATTAAATAATATTCCATGAATGCTCACTTTTTACAAAATTTTATTTTAATTTTATCAATAGGTAGGTATTTCAGTTCAGAATAGTTTAAACTTACATGAAGTTATTAAGTGAATAATTGATTTCCTATTTTAGACATTGGTCAATAAACTGTAAACGATCGATTGATTCGCGATGATAGCGCGCACGCGACCGCGCCGACACACACTGATAGGACTCGCAATAGTCGCCTAAAATTAATAAAGTATAAGTTGTTTTAATTTTTTTCAATTATTGCTTTACTGAGCAGCTATTTTTGATAAATAAAATAAAGAATATTATGTAGGTATATGATGATGTTTATCTTATGTCGGTGTGTGTGTGTGTGCGGCAGGTACTGGGACGAGCCGGAGGATGCTGAGCTGTGGGAGGATCCGGACTTCCCCGCCGCGCCCACCAGCCTCGGCGACCGCCGTCTCGCGCAGCGTACTGTCTGGCTGCGACCGCACGTATGTACAATCTGACACTGCTACACCCTGCACTACACCCTACACTGCACTCTCCTACACTACCCTCGCCTTCACTACACTTACCTACACTACATCCTCTATACTACACCTACACTACACCCTCCGCTACACCCTCCACTACATCCTCAGCTACACCCTCAGCTACAACCTATACTTCACCCTGCACTGCATCCTACTTTGCCAAGTAAATATTCTTAAAGCCAAAGAACTAATTTATTACTAGTCTGTATTGCATTTAATTTTATATACAGAATATGTTAATACATAAAATAATAAATAGTAAGCAAATGTGGACTTATCTCTAGAAGAGATATCTTCCAGTCAACGTAAGATAGAGAGAAATTAAAAATTTTCTTTTATACAAAATTAGTCCTGACAATAACAAACACAAAAAAAAAATAAGAATTATCCAATTTGGTGCAGTCGATCGGAAGCTATGCGCGTACATACATACATATCGATGATTCATTTTTATTTATATAGATATTTACATATATATAGATATACTACCTAGTTGCAGAGTTTAACTGTATTTATGTTGCGGTATTTAATAAACAAAGTGCCTATACGACTCCTATTAAGATCTATTTTTCTTTTTCTTAAAAGTATATAAACACAATAGAACCGTTTAAAGCATGCAGTAGTATACACGCCACTCGCCGCAACCGGCGTGCAGCGGTGAATTCATTCCTAGCGCGCATCCGCACACACAAGCCTCGCGCCGAGCCTTGCTCCGTCACAAACTTTGCTTTTATATACATACATTATATACATTATAATTAAATAATTAATACTCTATGGATGCGTTTTTTTCCGTTTACTGAATATGGGAAAGAGACGGTGACAAAAAGGTGGTTTTATACGTAGGATTTTTTTTTATGATTCGGCCATGGCGGAGTTACAGTTCGCTTACAGTCGAGTGTTATTTAATAGTATTTTAGTGTGTGTGGGTGAATAATGCGTATTCACTATAGTTAAGTATGCTGAGGGATAATCCAACGTCCAAAGTTCATATATATTTATATTCACTCTAAGTTATACTATATCCCTAGCACAATATGTAACGATATATGTAAGTAACAATCGAATCGGTAGGCGGTTACGGGACAACTGGGGTTCGTGGCGCGATACAATAGCTATATAGTCAAAATGTGCGCGTCAGCACTGCCACTACAGTATATTCTTCGTCAATATATTTTTGACGTTATGTAATCATTTGTTATTTTATTTGAATTTAACCCTTAGCTTAGAGAGCGAATTTTAAACTTATGAATCTCTAGAGAATGACCTGGTTCGCTCCAGTGTGTACCTAGATGCCTAAGATATATGTATTACTCCAGGTCAAAATCTATTTGTTTATTTCATCAAAATTTGTCTGGCCGTTTCAGCGTTTTCACTTTGTGTATGTATGTGTATATGTATGTTTGATATGACACATACAAATATTCGCTTTTATAATGGTATCACTGGCGCACGACGGCGCCTCCTGAGCGCAGATGTCATGAAGGGCCGACCCACATTTATACGTACCTACGTGCCGCATTTTATAGTGGTTTAGATGTTTGATATGTATAATGTGAACGTGCTCTTGTGAACTTCGTTTGACTTGTGACGAAATTTTCTCATGGAAACAGCCAAATTGGTTAAAACGTTACTCATTACTTATTTTCGCTCATCAGTAATAAATTAGTTACTTGTACGTCTATGACAAACATCTAACGTTTAATATAATAATAAGGTATAATAAATTGCTAATTAATTGCATATGTGGTAGTTATAGATAACATATTAATAACTCGCAATAAACTAAACTAACTAGAAATACTCAATAATAATAAATATAATAATAATAAATATCAATAAAAATAAATAACTCAAAATAAATAACTAGAAATACTCAATGTTCTCCTCAAGCTCGGGGCGATTTCGAAGAGTAAAAGACATCAACGAGCGGCCGATGCTGCCGCCTCATGGTAGAGCACAAAGAATTCATTTAAAATAAATAAAGTAAAACGAATATAACGGTACCTTTTTTATTGTATTAATTACGTCTTTACTGCCGTGCTTTTATACTTCTTCATATTTATAATTCATGTCAATTTACTATTACAACTTCAATGTTTTAATAAGATTTTTTACATAATTTTTAAAGCAATGTCTTTAGCGAGATACATAATTATATACGTGTAATAAGTAGTACATGTTACTTATTAGGTCCCTACATATGAAATTGGCGTTTTATATATATGGAAAAAGCAAAACGAAAAAAAAATATTATTGATTATTTGATTATTACTTAATCAATCAAAGTATGTACCATTGTTTCTATGCACTTTCGTCATTTTATAGATAGTTCATTGATAAAATCTAAAAAAAATGTGGGAGCGAGAATCAATAAAATCTCTGAAGGCGGTTTTGACTGCTTTATCGAATGTGTTTTTTTTTTCCTTCCAACAAATTATCCAAATTCTGGAAAAATTGATAATCTGTTGGAACAAGATCCGGGGAGTATGGTGGGTGTCGGAGACATTGCAAACGTAGCTCCTCTAATTAGTAACTGTCTGTTGTGCAGTGTGTGGTGCTGTGGGGCGTTGTCCTGAAGCAGCAGTGGGCTAGAGCAATTATTTGAGCAATTAACCAGCTGGTTGTTTAAGGACTAGCTTTTCCATCATGGTTTGCAATTATTGATAGTACAAATCTGCGATAAACGTCTGGCCAGATCTTGGGAAGCTGTAGTTGATGACAACAGTACTTTTTCTGGCTCAACTTTCGCTTGGGGTAGGATTTGGCCGGTCCTCCTTGGTTCTTTAACCATTGTGATGAGCGCTGCCAATTATCGTACAGGATTCATTTTTCATCACAAGTAACGATACGATTCAAAATCGCCTCGTTATTGCGACAGTTGAGTAATGTAACGCAGCACTGGATACGTATCTGTAGGTGTGCTTCACTCAATTCGTGCGGTATCCATTTTTCACTTTTGCACTTTGTTTCAAATGAATTAAAATTATTTTATCCGTCACACCGGAAACTTGCCGCTAACTCTGACGGGGTTCGATGGATCCGTTTGCACGATCACTTTTAATTCTTAATTGTCAACTAGGACCTCCCTAAATTTGAAATAATTTGAATTTGATATTCCTAACCAAACGCCAGATATACGAGATCAAAATAGCCAGTTCGACAAAACGCCAATTTCATAATATGTATGGACGCAATATTATATGAAAGTAGTTAACATGATTTATGTATTATAGATATTAATCAAAAGTCAAAAATACAATAACATAAACACCATAAGGGACATTGTCCCTTTTGTTACAATTAAAAACGGGCTCAACTATTTCACAGTATTGTCTCGGCCAAGCAAGCCATTACGTAACACGTTACGGACAAAAAATATTAAAAAATAATGTAGTTCCACAAATGCGGCAGCTACTCCATCTCCTCCACGAACGCATGTGCCCTAACTAAATGTAGATAAGTGAAGCCGTCAAGTACTTACATACATACGTATATACATACATAAGTACGTGCTGCGCTCCGACAATTGTGTCTTTGATTTAACAAGCGGAATCACTAATTTATTTAAATTCTCTAACGGTTGGTATCATTGATAGACAATGATATCATACCTGTCGTATTATACTATAAATCTATAGGAAGTGAGTCAGGCGTCGCGTCGTAACAGGAACGTGAATATCTATACGATGTGGTGTTGGAGGTGAAATGAAATGATCGAAGGCCCGAAAAATAAAGTTTAGCTTAATTAGCATTTAGATTTAGAGTAAGATTTGCCACAAGTGGAGGTAATCCTTCTTTTTGACGGCCCCGCGCGATGCGGCACGTCTCATCAAAATAAATTTGATGGCACACACCTACGGGAATGAACTATTTCCAATCATCATGAAGCAATTGCTTATAGTTTTTATATTTCTCGAGTTATACTCGTAATGTAGACTCCCAACTGCGACTACTTACAAATAACTCACTTAGTAAAATCTACATATAAACATGTTTCCACGCATAAATTTGTTCAGACTAAATTGTACATTGTAGGCACTTTCTCCTGCTATTTGTCCCAAGCATAATTAAACTTCTTTTTCTAACGATGGTAATAAAAGGAATGAATAGTCGCATGAGTAGGCCGTAGAGCAATCGCTGGGAACGACGCGATTGTGGACGTCGTGACACCGTTACTGGTAAAGTAGCGAGTGCATCGGTTCAGAAAGCGCCCCGCGGCGGCGGCGTCGTCCGGCGACGATGACTCGCGCTATTGTTTTTGCCGATTTATTCGCTATAGCTTTATTGGTGTAGATCTCACTTCCGTAATTTGTAACTCTATTAAATTTTACGTAAAAGAATTAAACGCACGATAAAATATATATGAAATAATGACGAAACAATATATGTAACACACAGACTTACATACCTGTACTATGTATAAATTGTATAATATATTAATTTATTATTATAATATAGAATCAATATTTTCGTGGGTGAGTGGGTTTACTTAAATTTATATACTAAGTTCCTTTAGCGAGTCTTTAGTATCGATGAAGTCATCATCGTATTTCACCTACGAGTATGTTAATAATTAAGAAAAAAAAAGAAAAGAAAAAAAAAATCAATTATTAAATTAAAAAAATAATTAAAAAATTAATTAAAAAATCAATTATCAATTATCAAAAAAAAAATCATTCTACAAAAAAGAGTCAAACTAGATTAGAGAAGACATTTTATAAATATCTTTATTTTTACTTTGAATGAACGGTTGTTTATCGAAAGCGCGCACGGCGCGACATGCTGCAAGCAAATAGCATCGCACACTTTCCTCTCAACGACAAATATTTGATGTTATTGATGAACTAATAGGTGATTATTAGAAAATCTTTTTTCGTCCTTTAATGAAACTTTATCCTACATACGAGTACATTCGTCTTCATCGGAAAACGCTTTTATTTGGCAGTTGTTATTATTTAACTTTATTAGGTGCCCGGTATTGTAAAAATTGTTGTTAAAAATATTTTTCCTGATAGATACTTAAAATTATATTATAATTGTAAACCTGAACATATCTCAATCGATAATGTTTAGCACATATGAGTAAATCACGTAATTTATGTCGACGGTCGCAATGCGAGAGTGTACTCGGCGCAAACGCGCGGCGGCGCGGCGTCGGTAAGTGCCTGCGGTACGTACTGTATCAATGACGTGGGAACTGTGTCGCGGCCCGCGCTCGTACACAGTGCCCCATTGATACATGTACAATGTACACTGTACAGTATACACTGCATATACACGAGCTTCCCATAAATACCATATAAAAGCCATTTAGTACACAAATTTACTATGAAGTAATTTTATATAATTCATTACTTAAATAAAATAGGAACATCATAGATGAGTTGGTCGCAATTAACACAATAGTTCCTATCGGCTTGGTAGGTGGCGTAACTACTTTATGGGTATCATTTTTGCATGGGTATGATTATAATTTATGATGTTATGGGTATAATTTTTGAATAGGTAATTTGCATTTTTTTTAATTTTATACACAATCTCACATAGTTATATAATTGTAAAAAATATCCAGCTCCAAAAAACTAAAATTAGTATAAAAAAAATTTCATACCGATACGGAGGATACTTTAAAGTGTAAACGCTTGCCATTTCGCGCGCTTGGCGTGACGTCACAGTATGATATACACAGAAAAATGACGACTCAATTTGTAGCGACAAAATCGCTAATCGCTCTGTTATGAATATACTTTAACGTCATAATCAATCTGACCAATGGCGTGCGTTTGAACTACTTTGAATTTCCTACTTAATTTGCACTCTTTAATAATTATTTTCTTAATGAAAAAGAAATTACATAAAAAAATATTGATATAGATATTGATATCCAACGCGAAGCCCGTGTCACTTGAGATTACGCCGCCCTGTTTTACGAACTTAGTACAAGTTAGTGTTATTTTCCTTCTATACTACGTCTAAATACGCCACTGACTAACACTATAGCTTAATTCAAAAACAATAAACATTATAAAAAAAATATTCTACTTTTATTTAAACCACACACATATTCCCATTACATTATCTTCAGGACGCAGACAAATCGAAGAATCTTTTTCAAAAAATTTTTGATAAAGCACTATTGTATCTGTTTAAGAGAACGTCAAGTTCGAAAGGAAAGTCCACAAAGATGGGGGAAAGATCTATTACTATTATTGACATGTCATAAGCAACAAAACTATTAATAGTATAAAAACATTCGTTTGGCAGGAAATGTGCGCGCGGCCGCGCTTCCTCGGCGACACGGCGCTGGACGCCGGCCTGCCGCCCGAACGCCTCGAGCCCGAGCCCGACGACCAGTTCTCGCTCAGGTACTGGCTATCGCGCACGCCGATATGTGGCTGTAATACTGTACTTTTATACTCATATTTTTATTCATCAATCGTCAGAGAACAGTAAACATTATAAGGCAACTCTGCAAGGGCTCAACAAAAGGTTCACATTTCACATGTTTAGGTACTTTATTTTTCTGTTTTTGTGAAAAATGATTTAATTTTAACTATTTTTAAAGTAAAACTTCTTTAGGCGCGACTGATGGGTAAGACAATACATTGGAAAATGAGAGTCGCGGAAGTGAGATTTAAAATTATTATTGACTAGCGGCTCAACCTCGCTTCGCTCGGGTTCACCTCTAGACAAACAAAAACAAATCTATCCCGCGGGAACCGTACATTTTTCCGAGATAAAAAGTAGCCTATTTATTATTCTGATGTACGAACTATATTATAGTAGTTCCATTAAAATCCAATCAGTGGTTTTCGTGTACTAAGGTGTATAAGTTACTACAGTTTTTTAACTATCCCACGGGAACTTTTTAGTTTCCCGGGATGAAAAGTATCTAAAATGTTGACCGGAGATATAAGGTACCACCAAGCAAAATTTCATTTAAATCGGTCCAACAGTTTCGGAGATTAGGCCGTACAGACAAACAGGCAGAGAAATAAAAAAAAAAAAAAATATCTGGATTTGTTCTATTTTTCTTCTTACATTCCCTTGACTCGGTTGTTAGCATATTTTTTTTCTATGTGCAAACATTCGACCTCTACAGTTTTATTATATGTGTACATAATTAAAAAAAATATTATATTTATATTTTTATTATTATTATTATTTATTAACCGACTTCCAAAAAAAGGAGGAGGTTCTCAATTCGACTGTATATATATTTTTTTTTTTTATGTTTGTTCGGGCATTTTTTCGTCGTTTATGAACCGATTTTGATAATTCTTTTTTTGTTAGAAAGGAGATATCCCAAGAGTGGTACCATGATAAGGAAACCAGGATCTGATGATGGGATCCCAGAGAAATCGAGGGGAACTTTCGAAAATTGTAGCGGCGACTAGTGCGTTTGATAACATTTTCATTAGGTATTTTATAGCACTACAATTTAATGAAGGTCTGGAGTCGATCTGATGATGCATCCGAAAGATAGTCGAGGGAACTCCTCAACGACTTACAGCAATTACCTGGTGTTTGGGCTTGATTAATTTGTATTGATGATACGTCTACACTAAAAATGGAAAAATAATAACTTTTAAAAAAAAAATAAAAACCGACTTCCAGGCACTGAAAAGTAAAAAATAACTAAACGGGGGTTTTCATTTAAAATAGATACTTAATCAGATTTTTTCGAAGTCGGTGCCAGCCAATACAAATCACAGCACACCGACTTCGAAAATATCTGATTAAGTATCTATTTTAAATGAAAACCCCCGTTTAGTTATTTTTTACTTTTCAGTGCCTGGAAGTCGGTTTTTATTTTTTTTTTTATATAAATAAATATTGTATTCAGCCCTTTTTTTAGCGTCCTCCCTACAATAAAAGGGGAATCAGGCCATAGTCCACCACGCTGGCCAAGTGCGGATTGGCGGACTTCACAAACTCTTTCGAAAAGTTGCTAGGATCTCTCAGACATGCAAGTTTCCTCACGATGTTTTCCTTCACAGTAAGGCAAGTAGTAATCATGTTAGAAATGATTCGCACATGAAAATATCATAGGTGCGAGACCCGGGATTTGAACCCGCTTCACTCGGTTTCCCAAGCGAGCGCGTTACCACTGGGCTACCACTACCAGTTGTAAATAATATTTATAATTAATAATTTTAAAATAATTTTATTACTTATAAAAATGAATATTTTTCTATTCTAATGTGGTAAGTTTTTGGTGTTTGAAGATAAACGTTTTCTTTAGTTGGAGACACAGAATCGATGAAAGATATTAGAATGCTAATCACGCGTAATTTGTATGGGAACGTAATTTGTATATTTTTGTCGATAATTTATGTCAGTGTATTAAAATAAATTTTATATAATATTTGCTTTTTAACAATTATTAAAAACACATTTTATAAAGGAATTAGATTAGTTCAATTTAAAAATAAAATAAAACAATGTTTAACTTCTAATAAATGTATTACAGACATATATACAGTGCTATCTACTACCTACATTCATATCATCTGTCTCTTTTAACAATTTTAGATTTTTTTATAAAAACAAGTAAATAAAAAGAATATAAGTACAATGAAACTTACCAAAGAACTGGTATAAATATGAACAATTTTATCTCTTGGGAGAGCTCCTGGTTTTAAATATCTGTTTCCAGATTTTTTAATAAGTAATAAAATCATTTTCACTAAAATGCTTAGAGCATATAGCACTGGACTTTGTCGGAAACCAGTTTTCCCTGCCCGTCACGTCAATCCATTGTTCTTTTATGGAAGGTTCTTTAGGAAACCTAAAAGTATTTTTTGATATTACCAAATCATGCACGAGATATTTTTAGGTAATATATAAAATTGATTTTTTCTTATTTCTAAAATGAACCTGTATATAAACTTTAAATTAGCCATAGAAAGCGTTCAATCACATTATTATACAAAAATCAATGTTCTATCGATTATTTTGTCTTACAACAAAAGCCATCACTATTATAATATATAAAAGCGAATCACCGCAGTGCAAGCAATGAAAAAGTGTGGGTTTCGCAGAGAACGCTATCCATTGCAGACAACGATCGCGCGTTGCTTTGATTATGCGCATGCATAGCGAGCAATGTATATTGTTTGTTTTAGCTTATTACAATAGTATCGTTTGTTTTGAATTTTGTAATCGTTGCTACATTTTTGAAACTAAAGAGATATTCATTATTATTTTTGACTTACCGATGAAAAGATATACCTCCTCGATCGATACTTGAAGTTTGGCTTTTTGTCTTGCAAGTAATAATAGCACAACACGGCATTATAACACTATTTATCGTAGCTCCGTACCCGACGCACTCTAAACACGAACTACAAGCGGTGCACGCATGAATCGGTTCAAGTATGATTGCTTAATCGTAGTTGCGGCGCGGCTGTCACGCCCACATTACCCTTCCAGCCTTTTTTACCTATTCCGTGGTTGGAGACATATTCAATAATAATAATATATTTAGTACACTTAATGAAAGTTAATAACTGCCTTGGTAGTGGCTAGCAAGTACGATGACTGATTCTGTCGAGTCGTTCTTACAAATGTACAAGTCTAACGCTGGCTAAACCTTAAAACATACATCAAAACAGTGAACTAGACAATTGTAGGTAGGTCATCCTTTCCGATGTCAACCTTTACCGTAGAACAGTCAGCCAGGCGAGGCGCTAACCGCGCGCGCGCGCGTTGCAGGTGGAGCGTGGAGGAGGGCGAGCTGGGCGGCGCGGCGCTGGGCTGCGCGGCGGCGGCGCTGGCGCTCACGCCGCGGCTGCTGGCGCGCGCCGCGCCGCCGCACAGCTTCCGCGCCGGCTACTGCGGCCGCTTCACCTTCCGCTTCTGGGTGTTCGGCGCCTGGCGCGACGTGGCCGTGGACGACCGCCTGCCCGCGCGCGGCCGCCGCCCGCTCGGCGCCGCCTGCGCGCTGCCCGACGACTTCACGCTGCCGCTGCTCGAGAAGGCCTACGCCAAGTACGCTCCGGCCTCCGTGCCGACACTATATGCGCGTCTCGTCACTATACGCATGTGGATTTCATTTCTCTCTTCGTAATCATATTATTTTTAGTTTTAATTTGTATGTGCGTAAGAAATATAGCGCATATTATAAATGACACTTTTGAATAGACATCGTAATATCCGATCATATTTTTTATCCGATTCTGGTAATTTATGTCGATTAAATAATTAGTTCTTTCCGAATATCAAATCGAAATAAAAACACTAAATTGTCTAAAGAGAAAATAAGAGCCGTGGTCCCCGGTCCGCAGACTGCACGGCAGCTACGCGGCGCTGCGCGGCGGCAGCGTGGCGCGCGCGCTGCAGGAGCTGTCGGGCGGCGTGGTGCAGAGCTTCGCGCCGCCGCGGCCGCCGCGCGCCGCGCTGCTGCACGTGCTGCGCGCCGCGCTGCCGCGTGCCTCGCTGCTGCTGGCCACGTGCGCGCGCGCACACGCCGGCCTGGCGCCACGCGCGCCCTACGCCGTCACCGGCCTGGCCCGCGTGCGCGCGCCCGCCGACGCCGTGCTCGTGCGCCTGCGCGCGCCCGCCGCCCGCGCACAGTGGGCGGGCGCCTGGGCGCGCGGCTCCGCGCAGTGGCGCGCGCTGCCCGAGGCCGACCGCGACCTGCTCGCGCGCCGCGCCGCCGAGCCCGGCCACTTCTGGTGAGCGCTGCGCCCTCCTTCCCGATCGGAGGTAGTACGTTTACGAGCTCTAACTTTACTGGTAATATCGATATTTTCTTTTCAGGATGTCATTCGATGACTTCGCGCAGTCGTTCGAGTGGCTCGAGCTAGTGCACGTGGGGCCGGACGACTGGCTGATGGAGCCGGCGCTGCACGGCAAGCGGCCGTGGCGCGCGGTGCTGGCGCGGCGGCGCTGGCGGCGCGGCTACAACGCGGGCGGGCCGCCGCGCTGCGCCACCGCGCACACCAACCCGCAGTTCCACGTGGCGGTGCCGGGCGACGCGCGCTGCCACGTCGTGGTGTCCGTCACGCAGGAGTACGCGGTGGGCGGCGCGGCGGGCGGCGCGGGCGGAGGGCGGCGCCTGCTCGGCATCGGCTTCGCGGTGTACGAGCTGCCGCCGGGCGCCGCGCCGCGCCGCGCCGCGCTGGCCGCAGTCGCGCCGACGCCGCTGCGCGCGCTGGACGTCACGCACGAGTCGCGCGCGCGCGAGGTGGCCACGTTCTTCACGCTGCCGCCGGGGCAGTACCTCGTCGTGCCGTACACGGCGCGCGCGGACCTCGAGGCTGCCTTCCTGTTGCGCATCTTCACCGACGAGCACACTGATGTTTGGTAACGCTATTTTCTATACCTAACGATACGAAGAGGAGAATTAAAAAACCCATAGTACTAAAAATCTTATACTCATGACTCATATTCGCCGTGTACGATTCGTCGGCAGGGAGGTGAACGACGACAACGTGATCATCCGCGACGTGGCGGCGGAGGCGCTGGAGGGCGAGGCCTCGGGCGCGGCGGCGGTGCCGCGGGCGGTGCGCGCGGCGGCGGCGCGCGGCGGCGAGCTGGACGCGCGCGCGCTGCGGGCGCTGCTGCGGCGCGTGTGGCGGCGCGTGCTGCCGGCGCGGCCGTCGCTGGAGCTGTGCCGCGCGCTGGTGGCGCTGCGCGACCCCGGCGTGAGCGGGCGCGTGGCGGCGCGCGAGCTGCCGGCGCTGGTGGCGCGCGCGGCGCAGTGGCGCGCGGCGCTGGGCGCGGGCTGCGCGCGCGCCGTGTCCGCGTACCGGCTGCGCGCGCTGCTGTGGGCGAGCGGCGTCACGGCCTCCAACAAGGTGCTGGAGTGCCTGGTGCTGCGCTACGCGCGCGGCGCCGCGCTGGCGCCCGACGCCTACATGCTGGCGCTCGCCCGGCTGCACCTCGCGCACGGTACTGGCCGCCGGCCCGTCGAGTTTCATTGTTGAAATATTATTTTCTTGAATCTGTAACGTTCGACGCTTCCCTTTACGATTGTTGCAGAGCGCTACCGCAGCCTCGAGGCGAAGCTGAAGTCCAACCCTCTCTCGCTGGAAGAGGTAAGCGCCCTCCCCCCTCCCCCTCCCTCGCCCCCGCCCGCACGCCGCTAACGGTCGCATCTGCTTGCAGATGATCCTGATGACTATCTACTCGTGAGGCGCGGGGCGCCGGCGCTGTACACTGCTTGTTTACATGAGAGTATTAAATACCGCAAGAATATGTTTACTTAAATTTATCGTGTTATTAATATATGCGACCAAAGAATCGAAGTCCCGACTCGTCGGGCGTGTCTAGCGTCTAGTACAAATCAGCTTATATGCAAGTTATGGGTGTATGTACTTATATGAAACGTGCATGTATAACGTATATCGCTGCTGGGATCGAGATACTTGTGTGTGCAATAATAATTTACAACATTAGGTACTATTAAGTTAGTGAAATATATTTTAAATTATGGTGCTAAGTATCCAAAAACCTGTAGTTAGTTAAAATATTAAATTGTATTTATTTAATATATTGTGAGAACGCGGATGGCGACATGTGATACGAGAATACTATTTACCAAATATAATTTATAATAGGGTTTATGAATTCAGAACCTCATACTTATCGTTATTTTCTATTTAAAGCTTAATAATTATATTGATGTTAATGAGTCTTCGTTGATTTCTTTATACATACGTATTCATATTTGTTATTTGTTTTTTTTTTTAATTACTCAGAGCACGGTATACTTATATTTAAGCATAATTTATAATATCAAAGAGATGTTAATGCTCAATATATTTACTCGTTGCTTCGTTAAATGTATAATGTATGTTTGAAATACGTTGTGTTTGTTGTTGCTGAATTGAATGATTACTTGTTGTTACTGAATCGCAATTAAAAATATTTAAATGAAATATGTTTTTATTTATTTTTCACTATTTTGTCGTACTAGCATTGCCCGCGGCTTCGCCCGCTAGTTCATTTACATGTAACCAGAATACGTCACCTTTGCGTACCTCATGTCTGTAAAAACATGGGACTTTCATAAACACTTAGTAAAACCTTCATACCCCTCCCTTAATTCAATCCTCTAGCAAATTTCCTACGGAATATAGAACCCAAAACGATTGTTTTGGGGAGCTATGTTTGGGTCTATGTTCCGTACACAACACGTAACAATCAGTTTTTAAAAAATATTCCATACAAACAAATCAAATCTGTCCCACGGGAACCGTACATCTTTCCGGGATAAAAAGTAGCCTATTTGTTATTCTGATGTGTGAACTATATTATTGTAAAGTTTCGGAGATTAGCCCGTACAAACAGACAAATAGACATATATTTTATTTAGAGAATTTTTTCGTCGTTTATGAACCGATTTTGATAATTCTTTTTTTGTTGGAAAGGAGATATCCCAAGAATGGTACCATGATAAGGAAACCAGGATCTGATGATGGGATCCCAGAGAAACCGAGGGGAACTTTCGAAAATTGTAGCGGCGACTGGTGCGTTTGTTAACTTTTTTATTAGGTATTTTAAAGCACTACTATTTAATGAAGGTCTGGAGTCGATCTGATGATGGACCCGAAAGACAGTCGAGAGAACTCCTCAACGATTTGCAGCAATTACCTGTTGTTTGGGCTTTATTAATTTGTATTGTTGATACGTCTACACTAAAAATGGAAAAATTAAAACTTAAAAAAATAAAATATAAACCGACTTCCAGGCACTGAAAAGTAAAAATAACTAAACGGGGATTTTCATTTAGAATAGATACTTAATCAGATCTTTTCGAAGTTGGTGACAGCCAATACAAATCAAAACACGCCGACTTCGAAAATATCTGATTAAGTATCTATTCTAAATGAAAACCCCTGTTTAGTTAGTTTTTACTTTACAGTGCCTGGAAGTCGGTTTTTATTTTATTTTTTAAGTTTTTATTATATGTATAGATTATTACATCTACAGATTTGCCTGTATTGTTACCATTTTATTATATGTACCTATAGATTTCTAATTACTAACCAATATTTTGTAATCAAGGCTTTATAATTTATAATTAATAATTTTAACAAAGCATTGCATTTTGTATAAAGTTTTAAATTCATTCACTGATGTCAAGTATTAGGTACATTCATAGGTACATACCTATTTTTTGTTTTATCATTATGTGCTGGTAAATTAAAGATATTTTTAAGTTGTATAATATTAATTTTTTTTTATTATTATCGATATCTGCGGATATAACAGACAACAGTTAAATATTTATACATATAATAAAACTGTAGAGGTCGAATGTTCGTGCACAGAAAAATCTGCTAAAAACCGAGTCAGGGGGATTTTTGATTCTATTGAAGTTGGCTTGCTTGAAAACAGGATATTTGAGAAATGGCAACATTATTTATTAAACCATTAGCGTCAAATGTCAAATTGACAAGTGACAACTCAACTAAACTTCATTTCAAATTGAAATATCTTCAGTAGCCAGTGTATGTTTATAGCTGTTAGTCGCATCGTATCATTTGTTAGCTTAACTTTGGAAGTTTAGAACTTGTTATGGCTTAAGTATTTTTTTAATAAAATAGTGTTTTGTATATGTCGAGATGAATAGGTCGATTGCATTTTTGTTTTATATGAGTGTAATAAACTTAGCTCTTTCGTCTTCGGTGAACCGGGCCGACTATGGCGAAATTAAGCTGTTCCAGGCGTCGGTGTCCTACAGCGTGGAGTCGACGGTGCTCCTTAACGACGCTTCCCGCCGAGACAAAGAGGTCAGCTACAAGGTGAAGGCCGCACTCGACGTGCATCCCGTGTGGACCGAGTCTGACGTTGAGTTTATGCTTAAATTTGATGTGAGTTCAATGATACGTATTTTAATTAGACTAGGGATAATTTTAAAATTTATTTGTTTACTGCTATATATAGTAAATATATAATTTATGAAATATAATAAAATATATACCTTACAGCTAATATCTCCTCAATTGTACTCAAGAGGGAAACATGTTAGTGCGGAGTATATGCCTGTGAAATCCATCTGGGACTCCTACCCGCATACCACATTCTATGCACATTGGAAACATGGACTCATCCAGACGGCCTACTTAGACCCTAATGAGTTGTTAGACATTCAAAACTTTAAAAGATCACTCATTAGCTTGTTCCAGGTATAATATTAGTTTTCGTAAATTACAGTTGTACCATAATAAAAAACAAAAAAAATAAAGTAAAGTTAATAAAAAAAATTTTTAAACTTCTTCTTTAACATTTTTTTTTAAACTTATTCTTTAATTTTTTTTTAATGATGATATGATTTTTTTAGTTTCAAGTTGTTGATGGGGAGGGCAATGAGACGGACGTTTCTGGAACCTGTAAAGTTACCTATGAATCTCCTTCTATGCAAGTCATCAGAAAATTTAAGGTATGATTAGGTTTGAAATGATCTGAGATTAATCTGAGTATGATGTCTCGGAGGAGTCGTATAATCATAATGGACATCTGTAACTGTACGTACAGACTGCGTGCCAGTCAGTGGAGTGGTCGCTGGAGGACGAGGAGGGCAGCGAGGAGGTGGAGGCGCGACGCGTGACGCGCTACACGCTGAGCGCGGCGCTGGACGCGCTGCAGGAGGTGTACGCCGAGGAGCTGCTGGCGCTGGGCGACGCGTCCGAGGGCGCCGGGCTGAAGGCGCGCGCGTGGCTGCGGCTGGCGCGCGCCGCCGCGCCGCCCGCCGCCGCGCCGCCCGCGCCCGCGCTGGGCGCCGTGCCGCCCGCGCTGGCCGCCGCGCCGCTGGCCGCGCCGCCGCCCGCCGACCTGGCCGCGCTGCTCGACCCGCCGGTAACACGTTACGCATGCACTATACAGTGTCGAGTGTGGCTGTCTGTTCTCTATAAATTGCCAGTTCAAGTATACCTACAGTTTTACATTTTGATACGCTTCACTGATAACTTTATCTGAGCAATGCAGAGTTAATATATAAATGATATAGGAATAAGTAGAATTTTAATGCTCGCGTCGTCGGTCCGAACTCCGAGGCGAGAAATCGGAAGCGATAACTAATTATAACGTAAACACGAGACGGGCGATAGCGCGCCGGCCACGTCAGCGCTACACTCTCAACTCTCTATCAAATGTGTCACACAACATTGAACTTTTAAGATAAAACTATAAAGTTGTACTTTTTGTATTTTAAAAGACTCATGAATATATTTATTTGCTACTTTGAATGATAATGTTAATTTATTACAACTTTGTTTTATGAGAATTATATTTGCAATAATTTGTATGTTATTCACAAAAAAAGAATTCAATTGAACTAAAATTGTCATAAGTTACGTAGCTATTGAACAAATGAACACTTTGTAATTATTATTTTTATAAATTGTGCAATTATGGCCAGAATACTGGCGAGATTTTTCAGTACAATTTTATTTTAAATTTGTGGTACTTTCCCTGTGGGGTGATTTTGAAACAAAAAAGTTTCTGAGATTAGTGAGATTTGATTTCATAAATGCGTCGTTGACAGTCTGAGATGACAGTGTGTGCGTGTTGCAGAGCGGCGCCGAGGAGCTGGAGGCGGCGGTGGCGGAGGCGGCGCGGGCGGCGGGCGCGGAGGGCGGCGGCGGCGGGCGGCGGGCGGACGCGCGCGCCGCGCTGCGCCTGGCCGCCGCGCTGCGCCGCCCCGCGCCCGCCGCCGCCGCCGCGCTGGACGCGCTGCTGCATGACGCCGCCGACCCGCAGCTGCTGTGAGTCCCCACCGACCCCACACATACACCAACACTATTATAAATTGTAGGCCACAACAAGCAATTGAATTCTAATTTGTAAAAGTATATTGTATATGTGAAAAGGAAATATAAAAATCGTAATACTTTTTCAGCTTTATCGGCCGTTTTAGGCGCACGTCACTCAAATAAGGCTTTTTAATGTTAAATTCGCTTTGGTAAATTATGTAGTAATATTATACATATTTTACTAGTACTAGTACTATAGCGTAGTACTACTACTATAGTGCTAGTGGACCATTCTGGTACATTCAGGTGATATGCTAAGTACAAAAAAAGAGAATGAAAGTTTATAAATAAAGATTTTATGATATTTCTAATAATTATCATTTCGTTCTCAGTCGTCTAAAAGGAACAAATAATATAAAGATAAAAAGAAATCAATAGAAAATAGTATAAAATATTGTACCGGTTCTTGTTAACTAATACACTATTAGATTGATATAATGAAAGACGTTTGGAATTGATACTTGAAACTATTTACTGTTTATAGACTTATTAATAAAATGAAAATGTTATGGACTTGTGAGCACGCGCAGCTTACTTGCTAGCGGTACGCGAACTAACCTGATTTATATGAATTAAAATAATAATGACTTATGCGTGTTGAGTAAAATGCTGAATTATAATTATTATTATGTACGGTTGCACCGTACAAATATTATATTTATAACAACCACATTGTTATTTAAAATTAATTTAAATTTTATAAATTATTGAGTGACAATGTAAAACCACAATACTATTACTACTACCATAATACTACAACTAATTAAATGATATTACTAGAGACTTACCCTCGCTTCGCCCGCGTGCGTCCCGAGGTGCGGATAGTTTCGTAATACATTTGTATAAAACAAAACAAACAAGTTGTTAACGTCGTTTTGTTTGTTAAGTGATAATCCACTTTAAGAGATAGACATTCTGTTGCGGACATTTTTGTAGTAATTTTTATGTTTTTTAATTTACTACAAATCAAATCAAATCAAAATATACTTTATTCAAATAGACTTTTACAAGCACTTTTGAATTGTCAATTTTACATTTTAAATTTTAAATTAAATGTCAGTGTAGTCAGTCCGTGAGGAAGCTACCACCGGCTCGGAAGGCAGTTCTGCTGAGAAGAGCCGGCGAGAAACTCAACAGTTGCTCTTTTAAAATAATAACTGTGTACAATATTGTAATACAATAATTATTACATATTTATCCTACGCGAGATCCAACCAGATATTAGTTGGACACATTGATATCTTCGAAGTATTCCGTGACTGTATAATAAGCTTTATTCACTAATACATTTTTAATTTTAGATTTAAATTGTTCAAATGGCAAGCTCAAAATCGATTGTGGAACTCTTTATAGGTATACATGCGTACACCTTGCCCCATAAACGATCTATTTACTTTTTGAAGGCGAAAGCTAGGCGATGCCAGTTTTTCCTTATTTCTAGTGTTTATCGTGTATATCACTGCGTTTTAAATAACAATGAATGTTTTGTCGGACAAACATAATATTACAATATATACATATATTGCGATGCAACCGTAAGTATACCAATTTCCTTAAACAAATCTCGTAGGGTATCCCGAGCTCCGATTTTATAAATTGCCCGAATGGCCCTTTTTTGGAGAATAAATATAGATTTTACATCGGCTGCATTACCCCACAACAAAATTCCGTAAGTCAAGATGCTATAAAAGTAGCTGAAATAAACAAGTCTAGCAGTATTAACATCTGTTAGCTGCCTGACTTTCCTAACCGCGAACACAGCGGAGCTCAGTCTACTCGCGAGAGATGACAGATGGGGGCTCCATTGAAGACCCGAGTCCAATGTAATACCCAATAATACCGTGGAATCTACAGTATCAAGAATCTCATTATTTAAAAACAAACTAAAATTCTGTCTCCTTACATTAAGTAGGGTAAATTGTATACATTTAGTTTTGTTGGTGTTTAATGCTAAGTTGTTAATATTAAAAAACTTAAGTATGTGAGATAATGCACTGTTTACTTTGTCATAATTAGTTATATTTCTATCCACTTTAAAAATTAAGGAGGTATCATCCGCAAACAGTACAATATCACACAATTCATTAGCATAGAAAGGAAGATCATTTATATAAACTAGAAACAAAAATGGACCCAAAATAGATCCCTGCGGAACACCCATTCTCAGAGGGGATCCGGAAGAATTAACGTTATTTACAGCGACTTTCTGAATCCTATCACTAAGATATGAAGCAATGAGATCAAGAGCAATGCCACGAATATCATTCATAATGACTTAGTTTAAGCAGGAGGGTTTCATGTTTTACGCAATCAAAGGCTTTAGATAAATCACAAAAAACACCAATTGCATTTTGTGATTTTTCCCAAGCGTAATAAATGTGTTTAAGAAGAGCAACTCCCGCATCAGCTGTAGACCTACCTTTGGTAAAACCAATTATTCTGTGGTACTGTCTACAATGGATTCCGCGGCGCCCGCCAATATAGCTCTCATTCAGATTTTAGTCAATTTACACATAACTATAATAAATTACACTCCTCAACCCTCCTCATGAATTACTCTATTCCTTGGTGAAAATCGTACGAAAATTTTCAAGCGTTCAGCGTTCAAACAGAGAGAAAGAGAGATAGACGCGATGTAGGACTTTGTTTTACAATATGTATAAATATTTTGTTTTCTTTTTTAAATTACTGTATATTAATATAATAATGTAAATTGTAGCCATATAAGACTACCAGTATATTAAACTAGCATGTCTATGTAAGTTACTAAACAGTGTGTGTTGGGTCGCAGCGACGTGGTGTGCGCGGCGCTGGGGCAGGCGCCGGGCGCGGCGGCGCACGCGGCGGCCGCGCGCTTCCTGCGCCTGCGCGGCGGCGACGTGGCCGCGCGCCCCGCCCGCGCCTACCTGCAGGCGCTGGCGCTGGCGCCGCGCGCGCCGCCGCCCGCGCTGCGCGCCGCCGCCGCCGCCGCCGCCGCGCCGCCCGCCGCCGCCGCGCTGCGCGACGCCGCGCTGCTGGCCGCCGCCGCCGCCGCGCGCGCCGCGCCGCCCGACGACGCGCGCGCGCTGCGCGACCAGCTCGTGGCCGAGCTCGCGCGCTGCAAGGTGACACTCCTTCAAAATAATCATTTATCTTTCGAGTGACGTCGCTACG
Source organism: Argynnis bischoffii washingtonia (assembly GCA_033884665.1). Lineage (NCBI taxonomy): Eukaryota > Metazoa > Arthropoda > Insecta > Lepidoptera > Nymphalidae > Argynnis > Argynnis bischoffii. Next base: position 4,160 of record CM066624.1, on the reverse strand, counting down.
TCCATTTAAAAGAACGGCGTAGACGATGTTTAATTTATAAATAAAAAAGAGTAATGTCTATAACATTCAGTTTTAAAGATACATTCGATGTAAATGGTCATTACCTTATATTCTGATTAGATAAAAAGTTACTTCTTTTTTTTGTTCATTTTCCACAATAGATTTTCAACAGACTTCTTCAAATAGGAGGAGGTTCTTAATTCGATTGTATTTTTTTTAATTTTATTTTTTTTGCCTCATTTCATCAGTAATTATACATATTATAAAAAAATATATTAATAATTATTTATTAATATAATTAAATATATGTAGGTTATGCAATAATTTATTTGTTCAGGTAAAAGCAGTCATATACAAAAGATCTTAAACAATAAGAGTACAATTAGACCTATATTACCCTAAGCTATTTATTACAAATGAACTGATTTGTCATCAAAAGTGACGGATGCTAAATAAGTATGTTTTTTTTTTACAAAAATAACAATCAAATGTGGTATGTTATGGAGGTTTTAAAGAAAAACGTCTTCTTCGGTTGGAGACATATTTTATAATCAAAATATATTTAGTATACTTATAACGAAAACTTAGCTTAATGGGTGGTCGACCATATATGGATGATATATGAGCGCTTTATATAAGGTAGAGCTTACATTAGCTATACTATACTATACTTACTATAATTATTAACGTATATACGTACTTACTATATCATACTATAATTATTAACGTATAAACATTTTACACTTCAAAAATAATAGTGAAACTAAATTAAATGAAAATATTATTTAACTAAATTGAAGCTACTAAAAAAGAAACAAAAATACATATATCTTATACAAGATTTAAAAAAAAAAGTTTATACAAAAATTTCCGAAAAACTAAAACATTGATTAGTTTATACCACTAAATTATAAAATACAATACATACATATTAATACATGAATAACAATTAATACACTAATTAATTATTAATTGTTATTCATGTATTCACTCTTTAATAATTGACATGTTCCGTCTCAGTAGATAATATTTTAAGCTAACTCTGACATCGCATCGTCCAGGACGACGAGTGCCGGCGCGTGCACCTGCTGGCGCTCGGCAACATGCGGCGCGCCGACGTCGCCGACGTGCTGCTGCAGCACGCGGAGCGCGGCGCGCCGGCCGCGGCGCTGGCGGCGCTGGGCGCGCTGGCCGCGCTGCCGGCCGCCGCGCTGGCCGCGCCCGCGCGCCTGCGCCGCCTGGAGCGCCTGGCGCTGGAGCCGCGCGCGCTGGAGCCGCGCGCCGCCGCGCTGGACCTGCTGCTGCGCCTCAGCGCGCCCGCGCCCTTCGCGCTGCCGCGCGCGCTGCTGGCGCTGCGCCGCGAGCCCGCGCCGGCGCCGCTGCGGCGCCTGGCCGCGCGCCGCCTGGCCGCGCTGGCGCCGCGCCGCGCGCCGCTGGCCGCGCTGCTGCGCCTGCTGCCGCCCGAGCTGCGCGGCTGGGACGAGCTGGCGCAGCCCGGTACGACGCCTTAGCCTTCCGCTTACTACTCTTTTCTGATCGAAATTGTTACACGATACCGCACGCTATAAAGGATTTTTTTTACTGTAATATAATCACATTCTTCCATTATTCGCTGTGACATTATCACCGTCACCCGTTGCTATTACGACATAAATAATTAATGATTGAACCGTTACCGGCTATAATACTTTATAATTCCTATTCAGAATTACTTGAAACTTGGTATTAATTAATGCTTTTCAATGCGATTAAATAAATACATGTTTTAGCATTTTTCAAAATTACTTATACGTATCTTACCTATAAAATAATAATAAAACAATACTTATGTCAGGTTTTTATCGCGAGCTAAGCCGCCGGTTCTGCTGGTATAAGATATATTAATTATATTATAACTAACGACTGACCTCGCTTCGCTCGAGTTCGTACCTGGTACGTTTTAAAGGTCAGTACGAAATACGGTACGGTAATCGAATCAACTAAAAAAAGTACACCTTCACTTATTTTATCGAATCAATCGATAGCGTCTACGATAAGGATAAAATCTCTCAAACGAAGATACATACATAAGAAATGTAATACTTTTTAAATCTCGCAACGTAAACCGCGACAGGCACGACGTCGGTGCTGGAGCGCGAGGCGGGCGCGGCCGGCGGCTGGCGCGCGCGCCTCGACTCCGTGCAGCTGGAGAGCGGCGGCGCGCTGCGGCGCGGCCGCGTGCGCCTGCGCGCGCTCAGCCCGCGCGGCGCCGCGCACGACGTGCTGGCCGTGGAGCTGTGGACCACCGGCATGCAGGCCTTCACCGGCGGCGCGCCCGGCGACGACGAGCCCGTGAGCGGCGGCCTGGCGCTCAGCGTGGGCGGCGTGCGCCTGCCCGACGTCACGCTGTTCTCCGGCCAGGCCGAGCTGCTGGCGCACGTGTGGGCGGGCACGGGCAGCGAGCCCACGCCCGTGCTGCGCGCCGTGCGGCCGCTGGGCGGCGCGCGCGCGGCCGCCGTGCTGCTGGGCGGCGCGCCGCTGCTGTACCGGCGCGACGCGGCGCTGGCGCTGGCGCTGGACGCGCAGGCGCAGGTGTCGCTGTGGTCGCGCAGCGCGCGCACGCAGCTGCGGCTGCGCGCGGCGGCGGCGGCGCGCGGCGAGGCGCGCGCGGCCCCGGCGTGGGGCGCGCTGGCCGCCGCCGCCGCGCTGGAGGCCGAGCCCAGCCTGCACATCGCCGCCGATCTCGACTTCTACGACGGCGTGTCGCTCTGCGTGCGCGTGTCCACGACCGACTTCCGACACAGGTCATTATTCACACTGTCGCTGCCGTATTTGCCGCCGACGAAGCTTTCACTTTTATTTCGCTAGAATTCCAAACACTCGGTGCTATGTCGCACTCTAATATCGTTTTCCCCGTACACAGCTACAACGTGACGCTGACGTCGGAGCTGGGCGCGGCGCCGCGGCGCGTGCGGCGGCGGCGCTCGCAGAGCTGGGCCAGCAGCGGCCGCACGCTGGCGCTGGGCGCGCCCAACGACGCCACCTGCCGCGTGCTCGGCGCCGGGGACTAGCCGCCCTGCCGCGCCCTACGGCGCCCTAATGCGCCCTACCGCGCCCTACTGCGCCCACACCAAAGCTCCACGACCAAATAGCCCTCGCGCGTCGAGGACATCGATCTGTGATTCTAAATTATGCATTAAATTAATTACACTAGCAGTGCTCGGCATCGTGTGTACTGAAGCATTTATTATGGTAGCTCTTGTATGAATATTACGAAAATTGGGCTATTCTTACAATATATCGCCTACAAAGTTCGGGCGCAATACTAATATTTAACAGATTTTAATATCTGATCCTGGTTAGTGATAAGAAAAGTTGCACAAATTATATATGTATATTTTTATATACATACATATTTCATATACATAATATATAAAAGAATCTCTCTTGTCTTTAATAATCTCATATTGTAATGATGTATGAAAAAGTATTTTTTGAAATATTGTTTTGAATATTATGCATTATAATAATAGTTAAAGTTAGTAAATGTTATAAAATAATGAAGGCATTTAACGCAATGATTTATAAAAATAGTTTTATTAAGGAATACTTATAAGAGAACTGCTTATATTATGGGCATGTATAACTTACTAAATAAAAATTTATTATCACATATTTTGTATTATAATTATGTATCCTTTCGTTAGAAACGTTCGACGTCATCTCTTTGTCGGAACTCGACAACCGCTATTACATAAAGTGCGATTTTATGAATTTATCCAATTTTTAGGCAATACTATGGTTGTGTAAATAATAATGGACGAGTTTTAGACTTAGTACTTAGTAGCAATAAGTGTACTGTGTCCAATTCTACCACACCGTTAACCCCAGAGGATATGCATCATAAATCTCTTGATATAACTTTCAATCTACAAACTTTTATACAAAACAAAAAAAAGCGTCTTAAGGCCATCCCCCGAGCAAACGACCTTCAACATTCGGCTTCTTCCTTCCCCACCTCACCTCTAGAAAAAATCCCTCCAGGATAATTTCAGAAGAAATTCGTGGCAATTTCCGAGAATTCCATTGTTATCGTACACGCTGGCGTGTATGCGGTACTCGAGGGGTTAACACTTAGAAGACTCAAAACTATAGTAATATTATTAAAACAAAAAACAGTT